>CM060365.1:29518688-34763987 GCA_030545235.1 Helianthus tuberosus | reverse complement strand
ATAATTTTCATCCTGCATCATCTTCTTCGATAGGTGGTCTATCGATTTGTTTCAGGTATAAACTTCCAAAATCATCATATATGAAATCGCAGAAGGAGATTGGTTAATAAGAATCTTACGCTGTTGTATTTGATGTTATGGATCGAATTTTGATTAATGGTTCGATTTTCGATTACGATTTTGAAATTGAGATTCAAATCTCCGTCGGTTACAGAGACTAAGATATAGTAATGACGATTTTAACCTTTTTTTCAATATTTGAATAGATTAATTTGGCTAATTTAAATGAGAAGATCTGACGGTTGTGGTGAAAGCGTACGTAATGTACGATTAGACCTATTGTACGATAACCGGCCTCTATATATATATATATATATATATATAGTGGAGGGTTCAAATGAGAAAAAATTCTTTGTAAGAAGAAAAAAGAAGAAATTTCAACCAATATGAATGCTTTATTAGACTTCATTTAATATTTGTACTTAATGTAACTATAAGGGTATATTAGTAAACTTACATACATCATTAATTGGTAGTTTCATCTTTAATAACTAACTATATTAAATTTGTAACTTATTTTTAAGATATATATTTTTCACAAAAAATAAAAATAAAAATTCATTTAAAGTGTAGGTTAAATACGAGGTGTTTAAGATAAATTACGAGTTGTGTAGGATAAATTTCAATATGTGTAGGATAAATTTCGAAATGTGTAGGATAACTTTTGATGTGTGTAGGCAAAAATATTTAGTGTGGAGGATTATAGTCTTAATGACTAATTAATTAGTCAAACATAATAATAAATGAGATGAGAAAAAAAAACTATTTAATGTTTTACAATTATACCCTTTTATTCTTTTTCTTCTTAATAAAATTTCTTCTTAAATGAACTTTCCCCTATATATATATATATATATATATATAGGGAGGAGTTCATGCGAGAACCACCCTTATTGCGAGAACCGCGAGAACCAATGTGAACACAATATAAAATAGCTAAAAAAACCTAAACCCCCCACCCCCCAAGCTAAAAACTAAAACCCCCAAAAAACCTAAAAAAAACATAACCCTCCACCACCCCCCCCCCCCCAAGCTAAAATGCTAAAAACTAAACCCCCCAAAAAACCTAAAAAATCAAAAAAAATCAAAAAAAAATTTTAATATTTTTTTATGCTCAAATCGCTACTTTTAGTGGCAAAAAAAAAACTTTAAAAAAAAATAATTTTTTTTTGCTTCGAAAAGTAGCGATTTTTATATAAAAAATATTAAAAAAAAATTTGTGTGATTTTTAGCTATTTTTAGGCATTTTTGGTTGTGTTCACATTGGTTCTCGCGGTTCTCCCAATAAGAGGTGGTTCTCGCATGATCTTCTCCCTATATATATATATATATATATATATAGGATAAGGCTAGGTAGAAAACCCTCTTTAGGTAGAAAACCCGGGAAACTCAAAGCTCCCGACATTTTTTTTTTTTTGAAAAAAATAACACATGTAATATACATGTTTTTAAGAGTTTTGGGCCAAAAAAAAACAAAAAAGCGCCGAAGGGTTTTTTTAAAAAAAAAAAAAACAAATTTCAGCAACTTTCAGCATTTGTTGTCTAACACATGTTAGTTAACGAAGTTTTTGGAACTTGTTTATTTTTTAAAAAAAAGTACTCGGCGCTTTTTTGATTTTTTTGGCCCAAAAGTCTTAAAAACATGTATATTACATGTGTTATTTTTTTCAAAAAAAAAAATGTCGGGAGCTTTGAGTTTCCAGAGTTTTCTAAGAAAGATAGGGTTTTTTGTCTAGCCCAACCCTATATATATATATATATATATATATATATATATATTTAGGAGGACGATGAATAATAATTTAATTTTTATAATAATATATATTTTTTTTATTTTATATTTAATAAATTATAATAATCTACTATTATTATTTAATATATTATAATAATTTATTATTATATTTACTTTTAATAAGATATTTTTTTAAACATCTATTTCCTTTACCTTTTTTTAATAATTTTTTTTCTTTTTTTAACATTTATTAATTTATCGATTAATTTGATACTTCTTTAATAAGTTACGGTTATAACTTTTTTTATAAAACTTAAGTACATAGTTGTGTTTGATTTCTTTCCCTGATATTCCGTTATAAGTTTTGTTAAAACGAGTTAAATATTCAAAATAAAGTATTTATTTGATATCATAAACGATACGATGATAAAGTAAATCGTTCTAATGACTTGACTTTCTAAACAACATGCTCTATTTTTAAATCACGTTTGTTTTACATTATTATTTGTTCGGTTTCGCCGCAACGCGCGATATAAAAAAACTAATTATAAACAAGTTTAATAAATAAGACCATCTCCAATGGGTTATTAGAGAACAAGCCCTTAGAGGTCCTTAGAAGCCCTTACCATTAGAGCTCATCCATCTCAATAAGCCTTTAGGTTGGATGCCCTTGCACAAGGGCGTGACTTTACCTTGGTTCATGCGACATGGTGGGTCCAATGCAAAATTGCTAGTCTTGGATCTCATTTTCAATTACTAAACCTTTATTTCTTTCTCCTGCCCTTCATTTCAAATTTCGAGCAAAATTTTCAAAGATGGTCGATTCAAGTTGTTTTTCATCGATGCATTCAAAACAAATTAATTTGACCAATTTGGGTTGTAACAAATTTTCAAACAAACTTTTATAAAGCCGAATGACTATACGCTTCTAATCATAACATCAGAGATCGCTTGTTTATTCAAACGTAAAATATCCATAGTTTCAAAGCTAAGTGGTTTTGTAAAATGAGTATCATATACGCGCAGTAATAATCAAAATTAAATGTAACTTTATTGCTAGTTTTATCTTATTTATATCAACTATTGATGATAAATAGATATGAGATAATAATACATTTTTGCCAACCAATCAGTCACATGGGTGTGAACTTTGACGCTACACAAATCTAATTAACATGAAATTTGTAATTTTGAATGTAACATAAACGGATTAGGTCGGTTTTGGTTTGAGACCACAAATAGGTTTACCTAAATGATCAGTCTTAGGCCAAGTTGAATGAATGGGAAAACGATTTCAAACTTGATTTGAATATGATTCTATTTAAAATTAAAAAAAAAATAGAAAATAACAAATAAACGTATGCTTAGGCTACTTGGTGTGGTGGAAAAGGGCAAAGAGCTAAATTGTGTCACGTGTACGCCACGTTGGCAACGGGGGCTTTGCCCTCCAAAACCATGAGGTGATGGACAAGAGGCATGTTTTTATTAATTTTTTTTCCTTGGCTACTTTTTGAAAACCTACTACAAATTACTCGGTTAATACATAGTCAAAGAGTCCTCATGCCCGTGAAAAGCTCCAACCCCCAAGGGGCAACGCAGACGATGTTGGTGGACGGGATGATGTGTGTTACGTGAAGTAGTTTTAAAAGTAGTCAGGTTTTTATTCGGGTTGCGAGCCACCCAATAAGCACACGACAACCTCCTCTTAAGACCATGGGGTATGGTGGGGCGTGGGTTGGGGGGGCATGAGTTGACACGTGGAGTTCGAGCCTCCCACCGGTAAGTGACGTGTCCGTGGGGTATGGCGGGGCGTGGCTAGCCCGCGTGGCTTGGCAGTTTATTAAAAAAAATACCAAAAATTAAAAAAATACACACAACATTAAAAAAAACCTAAAATTTTATTAAATTCTTAAAAATTACAAAATTCATAAAAATTACAAAAAACCTAAAAAGGATTACGAAATAAAATAAAAAAACCTAGAGCGTTAGGTAAATTTCAAAAAGAGCGAGCTTGTCGAACGGCTTTCACTCATTGCCCCGAAACTCAATGTTCGCCACCGCCACCCGGTCTTCGTGGCTTATCTCACCGCTCGGAACGACTTCATAGTAGGCTTTCAAACGATCAAGCTTCGGCCGTAGCTCGCGCCATTTATGTTGGCACGCGTTTAAGTTGTGCCGATCGTTTCCCACGTTATGCCGGTAGCTAGCAAAAGCTTCCGACCAGTAACGCATTTCACCGGGTTGACGGCCCTTCATTGCGTCAACGACGCTCGTGACGAGAGCTAGCTCTTCTTCGTGTGTCCAAGAGGCCATCGATCAAGTGTGTTTGGGTAGCGGGTTCGATCAAGTGTGTTTGGGTTGGGGTAGCGATGGACAACCAACAAGTTTGTTTGGGTTGGGGTAGCCGGCGGGGTTGGGGTCATATATATAGCCGGGTGGTTGACTGTTGGGTTGGGTGAACCGCTTGGCTTGGCCAAACGGTTAGATTTGGAAATTTAAATGCCCCGCTATGACCTAGCCAACAAGCGAAACCCAAGCCTGGGTGGTTGACTGTTGGGTTGGGTGAATCACTAGCCCGCCCCACGCCCGGCTTTAAACTCCCGCCCCTTGAGCCACGCCCAAACCCAAGCCCACCCGAAATGGTGGCTTAGTCGTTTTCAGCCAACCCACGCCCAGGGCTGGCATATCGTGTATACCTGTACACGATAAGACACGATACACGAAATCACATACACGAACACGACACGATAACTTATCGTGTCCTTTTTTTTCAAACACGAACACGACACGATATACACGAAAATTACCTGTTAATACCTGTTAACATGACTGTTCGACTGTTATACATGAAAATTACCTGTTAATACCTGTTAACACGTACAAAAACACGAACACGACATGCTATCTGAGAGTTACAGAGGGAGTTAAGGGTTTTTTTTTAATTGAATGACGAATGAAAATAGAAAGGAATTAAGGAACCCACACGCACATGGCTGATGAGTTTTATTTAATTTAATTTATTATCGTGTACTAACGGGTATTAACAGGTAAACATATATTTAACCTGTTTATACACAAAAATTAACAGGTAATCTCGTGTCTACCTGTTTGGTACACGATACCTGTTAAGGCCATACACGATACCTGTTAACTTCGTGTAGGTTCGTGTCGTGTAATCGTGTAAAATTGCCAGCCCTACCCACGCCCTAACCCCCACCGCATACACCACACACAGTATAAGAGTCAAAAAAGGGGACTTGCTAATTAATGTCATTTTCATAATGGTTTACATTTTCTAGTCATATACTATTCACTTGACTTTGTACTTTTATTTTACTTTACGTTTATGTATTTTTGAAAGCTTACCGACTCTTCTACTTTGGTTTTATTATTATTTATTTTGAACGGAAAATCCACATATCAAATTTACGCATTTGTTAAATGTGACTTATGCTCCTCAGAAAACGGTTGAAAAAAGGGACTTATGGAACAGGATTCGTGCTCAAATGAGGGCTGGATCCGGGTTATGGGTTTTAATTGGTGATTTTAATGTGGTCCGAAAGGTGGAAGAAAGAAAAAATTCCAAGTTCAAACCTATTTGTGCCAGAGATTTTAATAGCTTTATCGATAGTGCGGAGCTTTTTGAGTTCGAAATGAAAGGGAGCAAGTTTACTTATATGGTGGAGGGTGAGCGGGGCAAGAAATTCAGTAAGATTGATAGGATTCTTGTATGTAAAGAGTTTCAGAATATGTGGCCAGAAGCTTGTGTCCGTGCCTTGCCGCGGTTACATTCGGATCACAACCCATTGCTGATGACTGTTAAAAACCTGAACTATGGTCCAAAGCCCTTCAGATTTTTCAGTTCCTGGCTCGATCGACAGGATTTTCAGAATGTTGTTGATAAAGCCTTAGAGGATTTCTCTTATGAAGGGCCTCCCGACTATGCTTTGATTCAAAAGCTGAAACGGATTAGACAAGTTTTAAAAAAATGGAGGGATGAGATCAAGTCAAAGGAGGGAGAGGAGGAGCTGAAGGCTAGGGAGGAGCTAGAGGAGTTGGATAATGTTATGGAAGAGAGAGAGTTGTCTAACGAGGAAGAATGGATTAGATTGGAATGCCAAAAGAAAATTAAAGATTTAGAAGATTGGAAAGCGAAAGATCTCCGGCAGAGGGCGAGAACGAGGTGGGCTATGGAAGGGGATGATAATACGGCTTTCTTTCATGGGTTAGTTAACAAAAGGAAGTCGTCTAATGCGATTCCGGGTTTATTCATTAACGATGTCTGGGTTGATAATCCGAAGAAAGTAAAAAAAGGGGTTTTCGAGTATTTTCGCTCTGCATTTAAAGAAGATATGGCGGAAAGGCCTGAGGTGGACTGCTCGTTTGAGAGGAGACTCTCCGAGGAGGATGCGAGTTTCTTAATCGAAAAGTTTTCGAAAGAGGAGATCAAGTTGGCGGTTTTTGAATGTGGCAGTGACCGAGCCCCCGGGCCTGATGGGTTTAATATGAAATTTATAAAGAGGTTCTGGAGTTATTTCGAGCATGACTTTGATAAGATTTTTGATAACTTCCACTCCATTGGTCGGTTTTCAAGGGGATGTACATCATCGTTTATTTCGCTTATTCCAAAAGTTAAAGACCCGGGAGGTTTAGGGGAGTATCGCCCCATAAACCTTGTAGGTATTATAAATAAGGTGGTTTCCAAAGTGTTGGCGAACAGGTTAAAAAGGGTGATAGGGTCGGTGATATCGGAGAACCAATCGGCGTTTATTAAAGATCGGCTGATCCTTGATGGGCCGCTTATTTTAAATGAGACGATTGCTTGGGCTAAAAAGAGTAAAGTCAGAGCTTTTATATTCAAGATCGATTTCGCCAAAGCTTACGACAATGTTAACTGGATCTTCGTCAACTCGATTATGTCCCAGCTGGGATTCCCGCCTCGGTGGTGTCAGTGGATTCACGGTATCCTTTCGTCGGCGAGATCTTCGGTCCTAGTGAACGGTGCCCCTACATTCGAATTTCAGTGCTCTAAAGGAATGCGACAAGGGGATCCGATATCTCCTTTTCTTTTTTTAATGGTGATGGAAGCATTCTCAGGTATGATCAGGAAAGCGAGCAGAGCAGGTGCGATTAAGGGGTTAAAGTTACCTAACGGTGGTCCTATTATTGACCATCTTCTATACGCGGATGATTGTGTTCTCTTGGGAGAGTGGGGAGAGGAAAATATTCTGAACGTGGCTCGCTTATTAAGGTGTTTCTTTCTAAGTTCGGGGCTCAGGATTAATATGAGTAAGTCGGTGTTGTTCGGGATTGGTGTTAGGCCTAGTGACGTGATGGAAAAGGCCTCGGTTCTGAACTGCAAATCTGGTGAAGTTCCGTTCATTCATCTCGGTGTCTTGGTGGGTGCTAGGATGTCTAGAATTGAAAATTGGAGAGCCGTTTTTGACATCGTGGAAACACGCCTGGCGTCTTGGAAAGCTCCGTTATTATCGATTGGGGGTAGGGTAACGTTGATCAAGTCGGTGTTGGAGAGTATTCCCAACTATTTTCTTTCTCTTTTTAAGGCTCCGACTGGGGTTCTCAAAGGTTTGGAAAGTTTAATTAATAGGTTCCTTTGGGGAGGTAACGGTTCGGTTAGTAAAGTGCATTGGGTGGCGTGGGACCGTGTCTCGATTCCAGTTGATAAAGGGGGGTTGGGGTTGGCTAGATTAAAGGATGTCAATGTGGCCCTTCTGTCGAAGTGGGTGTGGAGATATAGGAATGACGGTTTCGGGCTTTGGCGAAGAGTTATCGAGGCTATTCATAGGACTCAAAGGTGCTGGAGTCCGGTTCCGGTAAACAACTATATAGGAGGTATTTGGAAACATATTGTCAGACTGGTGGATCAGACGAAAGTGGCAGGGGTTCAATTGGCGAATAACATCAGAGGGATAGTAGGAAAAGGCGACAACATCAGATTTTGGATTGACCCTTGGGTTTGTAATTGTCCGCTTAAAGACCGGTATCCTCTTTTGTTTAGGATAGAGTCCGAAAAAAGGTGTTGGGTTAATGAACGGTTTCACAGTGGTTTGAGCTCTTTCTCTGGGAGATGGGCTTGGCTAAGGGAGCCTAGCGACGGCCCTGAGACTGCTGAATGGGTCTCGTTGGTTGATCTTTTATCGGGTCTAAAGCTAAGTGATGCGGAGGATAGTTGGGAATGGGTCGGAGGAAAGGATAAGGTCTTCTCGGTTAAAGCTGTCAAAGAGTTTCTCCGAAGTGGAAGGGATTTCAGCAACAACTATGTCTTTAAATGGTCCAAGTGGGTGCCAAAGAAATGCAATATTCTTATGTGGAGAGCGGAAATGGGACGTATCGCTACTGTTGACGCTCTGTCGAAACGCAATTGTTTCAACGGTGACGATGTTTGCGTGCTATGCAGAGACGAGGCTGAATCTGCTGAACATCTCTTTTGTGCGTGTCCGGTCACTGCAGAAGTTTGGTATCGGGTTAGTAGGTGGTGTAATATCAGTCCTTTATTTGCTTTTTCCATTCGGGACCTGCTGGAGGCGCACAACTTCGTTAATTTGGGAGCCGAGGCTTCTGAAGCGTTACATGGTATTATTATGGTGGTTTGTTGGGTGGTGTGGAAAGCTAGAAATGACATAAGATTCAATGGAAAAGCGTTGTCGGTTTCGGATATTGTCCAAGAAGCGAAGATTCTAGGCTTTTTGTGGTATAGAAATAGATCTAAGAATAGAAATCTAGTTTGGAACGATTGGTGCTCTTTCAAAATTTTGTAAGTGGTCGTCTTGTTGTTTGTTGCTGTGGCCTTCCCCGCGTTTGTGGGTTGGCTTGTGAATAATAGTATACTTTCAAAAAAAAAAAAAAATGTGACTTGATTGATCAATCATATTTTTTGAGGAAGCAAATTTCCAATCACCGTGGATTCCGTGAAAATACTTTAACGGGCATTTATTTCACAGAAATTTAATGAAATTTAAGAGAATTATAATTGGAATTTGAATTTCATCTTTTAAAATGTTTGGTTCACATAATTTTATGGAATTTGAATCTCAATTCCAATCTTTATGTGTTTAGTTGATAATGGAATTGGAATTTAGCATGAATTCCTTCAAATTCCTTTAATTAAACTAATTCAAAATCTTTCCTATATGTGAAGGAATTAAAGTTCATTGGAATCTTCAACCATTTCGAACCGTACCGTTTCGACCCAAACGATTTCGACCGGCAACGTTTCTACCCGTACCGTTTCGACTTCCGTTGCATTTGACCCGAATACCATTTTTAATCCCATCTGCAAGATCTCCTATTTGTTGTTTATTACATATAATCATTCCCTATTTGTTTAACACAACAGTCAATTACATATCATATATATATACGCAAACGAAAATCATGGAAAATCATGGTTATATTGTTTAACACAACACTCATTTCATATCTTTACTAAAAATATTACCCAAGCAACTGAGATTTATGATGATAGACAAAATCAGTCGCTAAAAGTTGGTAACAAACCCGGTCGTAAAAGGCTTAGTCGTGGATTTTGAAAGTTTGGTCTCAAACTTCGTTATATAAAGTTTGGTTGTTAATTTTGTGATGGAAGTTTTGGTCGCAATCGATCCCAAATGGTCGTCTTTTTAGAGCTCAGGGTGAATTATAAATTCAGGCCTTTTTTATAGTTGGCATCCCATTGCAACGTGCGGACCGGCGTCAACTCGTTTCATATTTGTTAACATTGTAAATCCATAGAAAACATAGATGCACATATACTTTGTTTTAAACTAATTACACATTTCATTTTTAAATTATTTATGACGTTATTCATTTTTCAAACCTGCCCGATCATATCACTAAAACAATAAGTAAACCAGTTTAACGATGAAACGACCGATCCAACAACCAGACTAAAGGGTATGGTGAGACCCATCCCCACGAGGATGGGCCGCCACGTAGGCGCCACATCACCGGCTCGTGGGGGATGGGCCTCCTTCACTTTTGAGGGGGGTGGAGGATGAGGCTACCCCACCTTAATATTTTATAATTTCCTAAGTTTTTTTTATTAACTTAATAAAAACTTTATAAAAATTTAAAAATACAACATAACACAACATAAATAAATTCATTTCATAACATAAAAAAATTAAATTTCCTAAAAAAAACACTTCCGAAAAAAAATTACATTTCCTAAAAAAAAAATTACACTACTCGTCTTCGTTTTCGTCTTCGTCTCCGTCACCGTCCCCGACGTTTACGTTGTTCCATATATGTTCTACCAAATCCTGTTGAAGGTTTGCATGCGTGAAGTCGTTGGTTAGCGCGAAAGAGTTTAAATCCTGTTGCGTCGGAGCTACCGGGACAATATTCCCGTTAGATGCATTCTCATCATACTCACAAATCGCCCGACCTTCGTCTTCAATAATCATGTTATGGAGCAAAATGCAAGCGTACATACAAAGGTGCAACCTCTTCGGTGTGAACGCACGTGCCGGTTGGTCAAGGATGACCCATTTTTTTTAAAACACTAAAAGCACGTTCGATGTCTTTTCTTGCAGCTTCTTGACGCTTGGCGAATTTTTTCCTTTTTTCATCCTCGGGAAATGAAATAGTCTTGACAATTGTAGCCCAAGACGGATATATTCCGTCAGCAAGATAATACCAGCGTCTATACTCAACCCCTGAAACTGTAAAACGGGTGTCCGGACCGATTCCATTAACGACATCGCTAAAGATCGTCGATTGATATAACACGTTGAGGTCGTTGAGTGAACCAGGGAGCCCAAAGAAAGAATGCCAGATCCACAAATCTTGTGACGCCACGGCCTCAAGTATTAAGGTTGGATGGCCGTGATCACCTCGCGTGTATTGGCCTCGCCACGCAGTCGGGCAGTTATGCCACGCCCAATGCATACAATCAATGCTACCAAGCATTCCCGGAAACCCGTGCCTTGCTTCTTGAGCTTGGTACAACTGTTGAACATCATACACGTTTGGTTTCCGCAAATATTGTTTGCTATACAGTTTGACCACATTATGGCAAAACCGATACAAACATTCCCGCGAAGTTCTTGCCGACATCTGTAAGTACTCGTCCAAAGCGTCGGCCACTGTCCCGTACGCCAGTTGTCGAATGGCCGCAATACACTTTTGTAACGCGGTGAACCCTTCATAATTCCGAGCATCGGGTCGTTGCGTGAAAAACGGGTCTAGCCACGCTAAATCATCAGCAATCCGTGTGAATAACCGGCGACTCATTCGGAACCTTCGTTTGAAAATGTCGGCGTTGTAAAGGGGTGCATCCGAAAAATAATCGTTAACCAATTTCTCGTGCGCTCCTGTCGTAAAAAATATATAAATACGAGGAAATATATAAATATATAAAATTTATTAATGACAAACCTTGGCGGTCTCTGTTAATCCGTATTCGTCTGTTAATAACGTTTTCAGACGAGCCATCTTCCTCTTCCTCCTCCAAAAGAATCTGCCGCCTTTACCACAGCGTTTGCGAAAAACATCTCCTCTTCGTCAGAAGAAGACGAGGGCCACCAAGAATTAGATGCCATTGGTATAAAAATGGGAGTGGTTTTTTATAAAAATGGATGAGAATGGGAGAAAAATGGGTGAAATATTGAGGTAATTGTATAAAATATGGAGGAAGAATGAGTATATATTTAAAATGGAAAAGGTTTTTTTTTTTTAAATTATAGCTGTTGTAACGGCTATATTGTTTGAAAAGTGGGCCGGCGAGTTCGTCTGTGGACTGCTGGGGACGACGGAAAAGGATGGGGGGGGGGGGGCGGTGTGGGGGACCGGCGCCGGTCCTAGCCGGGCCTCAGCCGGCTCCCATACCTTCTAGTCTTAGGGGTCTATCCTAACACCAGTGGCATTAATAGTGACATAGCATGTAATGAGGAATTAAAACTTTTTAATTAGAGGGTCAATACAATATTTTTGCTATATTTTCTAGTGTAGTGGATTTTTTTTTCCAAAGTACTATTCTTGATAGTAGGTTTGACTGTATTAATTTTATAAAAATTGGTTTTGTATGTATTTAGAAATGAAATTTTAGAAAATGTAAATGACTCACCATATGTTTCTGGAAACCAAAAATTGTTATGATGATTAATTGCACTGTGTCTATACAGCCTAACTCATAAATGGAAAATTGTTATAACGATCAACTGCACTGTGTCTGTCAATGAGATGAGGTAGTAGTGGAGTGGTGAGTGGTTGAAGAAAGAATTGGTATTCCTTGTAACTCAGGTTCGATTCTCACTCTCCTCATTATTTTTTGCGGCATTCAGGTGAAGAGCAAATAGGGGTGGCGCAAGTTCGACTTGGATGAGATGTGAGGTTTTACCGATTATTCCACTGTCGTGCCTTCTGGCGGGTGGAGGTCAGGTTTCCGCGCATCTGAGAAGAGCCAAGGGGCTAGCGGCGATCAATTGCACCGTGTCTATACAGCCTAACTCGTAAATTGAAAATGAAAAAATGAAAACCAATATAATAAATATAACAGTTTTTTTCCAAATAGGCTAGCCACTACAAATGATCTAAAAGTATAAAACAAAATAGAAAAAAAAAAATCCTATATTCTATATATTCTTAAACACAAATATGCCACCAACTAATACGGTATAATTTTGAATTGAATGCACGTGTTTCTCTTAGGCCATTCGGTGTGGAGGTCGTCAATGCCCGGCCCGGCCTAGCGACGCTCCCCCCCCCCCCCCCACACCATTTCCCCTGGTGTGGCGTCGTCATGATCGGCGGGGACTAGACGTTGAGGACGGTCAGAAGAAGACAAAAATTGTAGCCGTTGGGGAATGTAGCTGTGGTAAAAAAAATATTTTTTCAATCTCACTTTATAAATAATACCCTTTATTCTCCCACTTTTAATTCAAATCTTTCCGATCTCTCTCATTTTTTTATACACTACCATATTTTTATAAAAATATAGGCATGTCTTCTTTTTCTTCATTGTCGTGTTCGTCATCTTCGGATGAGGGCGAATTATTTTTTTGCGAACTTCGTTATGCACGTAGCACAGATGATCATGGAGGAGGAGGAAGAGGAAGAAACGACGTCACAACCGCAAACTAGGTCAGCCACCTTAAATCGAGACTGAGAAGGTATTTTATTTTGTTAGTGTATGATTATTTAAATTTAATAATGTAGTTAATTTTTTTAGTGCTAATAATGAATTTAATTTATTTTTTATTGTTAATATTTAGCTGGCCATGATAATTTAGTGGCCGATTATTTTGCCGACGAACCTGTGGACACGGACGCGATGTTTAGACGTCGGTTACGAATGAGTCGTCGACTGTTCTTATGTATAGCAGACGACTTGGTGTAGTCTGATCCGTTTTTCACACTTTGATACGACGCTAGGTGCCGTAGTGGATTCACCACTTTACAGAAATGTACGACATCCATTCGCCAACTGGCATAGGGGACGACACCCGGTTCATTGGACGAGTATTCAAGGATGTCTGAAAGAACTTCACATGAATGTTTGCACAGGTTTTGCGAATGGATCGTGAAGTTATATAGCAAGAAATATATGCGGAAACCAAACTCAAAGGACGTCCAAAAATTATATCAAGCACATGAAGAAAGACATGGTTTTCCAGGAATGCTCGGAAGCATCGATTGCATGCACTGGCCGTGGCAGAACTGCCCTACTGCCTGGCAAGGTCAATATACTCGGGGCGATCATGGTCATCCAACTATAATACTAGAGGTTGTTGCGTCTCAGGATCTCTGGATTTAGCATGCTTTTTATTGGACTTCCTGGTTCACTTAACGACCTTAACATCATTTACCAATCACAGATATTTGACGATTTAATAGAAGGAACAGGTCCAGACACAAGTTTTACGGTTTCGGGGGTGGAATACAGGCGCGGTTACTACCTTGCGGATGGAATATACCCAACGTACTCTACAATTGTTAAAACTATTCCACACCCGACAGACGATAAAAGAAAGAAATTTGCCAAGTTTCAAGAGGGGGCGAGAAAAGATATTGAATGGTGTTTTGGGGTTCTACAAAAAATGGCATATCATTGAACATCCAGTACGTTCTTTTACACCATAGAGTTTGCGATACATTATCTATGCTTGTATCTTGCTGCATAACATGATCATCGAAGACGAAGGTAGAGTGATTTGTGACTACGACGAAAACACGCCTAACGAAAATTTTGTTATAGTGACTGCAGAACAACAAGATTTAAACGGATTCTCTCTACGTAACGAGTACACACATCAAAACTTACATGCAGACTTGGTGGAGTACATTTGGAACAACGCACAAAAGGAACCTAATGACGACATGCCGGATGAAGACTAATAGTTTTTATAATTTTTTTAAGATTAGGTTGGTTTTTTAGTGTAATGTTGGAATTAATATTTATTTTAGAATTTAAATTAATTTTAGTTTTATATATGTTGCATATTTAATTTGCCAACATTAAAAAAAATGTTGGGATTGAACCCTACCAAAGGAACAGTTGATTAAAGTCAAAACTAGATCAGAGCAGTGGATCCAGAATAAGCAGATGTTTGTATACAAGTCTCTCCCCTTGAAAGTGGCTAAACAACTGATGGCCTCTATCTACTACTCGTCTACAAAAACTGTCCTTCAACAACTGCTGATGATTAAAGAACTGTTGAAGACTAACACTGATGCTCAATCTACTGATCTTGTTCAAGCACTGCTGAAGACTTAAAGTACTGCTGGAGTCACAACAGTGGAATGGGAAGCAGTAGTTTGTTTACTTATTGTATTTGTAATATAATCAGTTGTTTGATAGCAGTAGTTGTATTAGGTCAGTAGTTACATGTTGTTAGGAAGTTAGATGTCACTTTCATGATTGTTAAAGCACCTGATCGATGACGAACATCAACATTGCACTTGATTCAAGACGCGAAACATCAAAATATGAACAAGATAGAAATATGTAGAAGATGAATCTCATTATTATTGGATCAGTCATCACAGATTACATACCAAAAGAGTATACATCATCTACAAGCTGGTTTAGATCACAAAGATCTAAACCGAGCTTTCTCTCACTAACACATAGTCTCCCTCTCTAGAATTCACACACTGATGGAGAATAGCTGGGATTTGTGAGAGATGCACCAAACTCTCTCAAGGGTTGCCCTAATCTACCCTATACAACACATATATATAGACTAGGGACTAAACCCGGACAAAACATATTGTCCGAGATACAAAACAAATAATTCGGACAACAATAATAATCAACATATTCCGAGTTTAACATCATAAACTCGGAACTGATAAAGCTACTTAATTCTTGACTTGGCTTGGAATTTGTTGACCGTTGAACAGAACGGATAAAACACAGTTACCCGACAGGATCTGCACTTACAGACTCCCCCTTAGCTGTTGCTAGCAGTTCTGTCTGACACTGATAACATCAGTCACTGGATACTGCACTTACAGACTCCCCCTTGACTGATGATATCATGCCTGCTTTCAACTTTGGCTGAGACTTGATCTTCCGGCAGAGTACAATGATCTTCAACCCTTCTGATAAAAGACTTGCTGATGATCACTTAAGGCTACTTTGAGAAACCTGAAGAATCCAAAATCAAACACTGCAGATCCTCCCCCTCAAACTACTCCAGAATCAAGTTAACGCGAACCGACCTACAACCACATGTAAGAATATCGCTCGATACATTAATCTTCAAACCTAATCGGCACCAGAAAGAAACATTGGATTTCCAATGTCCAACCTTGAACATTTCAAACTTCACTAAGACATGAAGTTCAGTTCGATAACTTAATAACAAACTGAACTCTGTAAAAGTACATCCTCCATATTAATCAAAAGTCTTCAACCCTTCATGTATGATCTAATCTCGTCATGTATCCTCATGAATCAATCTCCTATCTTCACAAATCCGCTGAATCCTCGATGGCTTTCATCTTCGATCTTCCCCTCAAATCAAGAAGCCCCACATTATTTCAAGACCAGAACTAATCTTCTCTACTCTAAATAGCAACTTAATAAGGCTCAATCTTCAACTAATCGCCAACCGAGAATTCAACTTCATCACATCAACACTTGATTAATAACATAAACACACGTGACAAAACGCATCACACACGAGCTATTTCACGCACAAGCTTTAGATTTACGAAGAAAATAAGATTTTTTACTCCCCCTATTTCTTCGTAAATTATCAAAGTCCAACCAAGTTATTATTATCTTCACCTCCGATGCACGATATCAGTCCCAACTTGTCACATGAATCTCTAGTAAGAACCACATTCCAACACCGAGAATCTTGTAAATAACCATGGACCGCCATTACCAAACAAAAATTCACGCAATTTTTTTTATCACCAACATTTTCCCAAACACTTTACTTATCAATCTTCTCAAAGCCCATCATTTACGAAAAATGGAACTTTACAATAAACCAAAACCGACTTCAAGTTTCCGAGCTACACAAAATTCTGACTCTTAGCTAATTATCTTGTACCCCAGGTAACCCAAAATAACTAGAAAAACTCGGAACATGCAAAACTCGGAACTTTTGAACTACACAAACTTCTAAACTTAGCTAAAAATCCGGTACCCCAGGTACCCGGAATTCTAGAAAATTCAGAACTCGTAAAACCCGGAAGCTTTTGAAACATCGGATCAGATTATCTAAGCAGTACTTCTTGATGAAGATTAAGTTGAAATCACCAAGAAATCAAGAAATCTTTAATCAAAAGAGAACACAGGTAATGTATGGACGCAAGTGTGACGTTTTGGATTTGTTTACCGATAAAATTTTAACTGGGTATTGAAAGAGTGAAAGAAGAATAATATGGATCCCATTTGCCTTTTGTACTCAATAAACTCGGAGAGTCACACTAAGATAGACTCGGAGTAAAGGAAACTCAAGACAAAACCCCGGACACGAATATGTGCGAAGGAGTAACCTCGGACGAAGAATCTTTTGTTTTTAAACAACCCGGATAACAGATTGTTAATTAAACCCGGATTGTCTAGTTGTTTCAAACACAGCTTCAAAAGCACCGAGCAACAGCTTGTTTTAATACAGAAAGCCTGACTATCATACACACAAAAGAATCCCAGAACATACCTTAAAGTTTCATAAAGAAACTCAGATGGTTTGAGCTCAAGGAAACTCGGATGAGGGAAAATCGGACCAAAGCAATCATGATCATCGGGTTTAAAAAACTCAGAGATTAAGTTTAAAGGAACAAACTCGGATCTTTAACTTGGACTCACTTGATAAAAACTCTGACTACTAGTAAGTAAAACCTGATGTATTATGAAGTGAAAAACCCTGAAGATTTGAAATTGTAAACTCTGAAGTAAGAAACTTTGAATACTGGAAAACCCTGATCTTTCAAAGGAAAAACCCTGACATAAGCCTGAAAGCTGTAAAACCAAAAGTAGAAACTCTGAATATAAACCCTAAAGTAGAAACTCTGAATATAAACCTTGATCTTTCAAAGGTAAATCCTGACCTCTAAAGCCTGAACTCTCAAAGAAGTAAATCCTGACTTTTAAGTTAGGCCGGACAAGAGAACCTGCTTGAGGATATCTCACAAGTGTGACTTCACACTAGTTCATCAATAATCCTGAAGCACAAACACCGAAGGAAAAACCCTGAAGGAAAACTCTGAAGGAAAAACACTGAAGGAAAACCCTGACTTGATGTTGATAGACTAACTCGGACAGGTATAACACTTACATAAATCCGGACATTGCCTTTTTCAGATCAAAACCCTAGAACTGCAACAACTTGGGAACAAGAAAAAAACCATCACAGCCGACGAACAACTTCATTTTCTTCAAGTTTTCAGCAGAATCTTCACGTCTTCAAGATGTTTGGCGGAAACAAACATCAAATCAAGAGCAATGGTGATTCGGAAGGCGGTTAGACCATTCTGAATCGGTAACCATGCTCTGATACCACTGTTAAAGCACCAGAT
Source organism: Helianthus tuberosus (assembly GCA_030545235.1). Lineage (NCBI taxonomy): Eukaryota > Viridiplantae > Streptophyta > Magnoliopsida > Asterales > Asteraceae > Helianthus > Helianthus tuberosus. The sequence continues at coordinate 34,746,196 of CM060365.1, read as the reverse complement.
CGATGACGAACATCAACATTGCACTTGAGTCAAGACGCGAAACATCAAAATATGAACAAGATAGAAATATGTAGAAGATGAATCTCTTTATTATTGGATCAGTCATCACAGATTACATACCAAAAGAGTATAAATCATCTACAAGCTGGTTTAGATCCCAAAGATTCAGCCTTTATTATAGTGCAAGTTTTGTCACGTATGTTTGGGTTGTTAATCAAGTATTGACATAATGAAGTTGGATTCTCGTTTGACGACTAGTTAAAGATTCAGCCTTATTAGTTGTTGTTTAGAGTAGAGAAGAATGGTTTCCTGGTCCCTCTTCCAAGATGGTTGCTAGTCGGTTCTCGAAATTACGTGGTGCTTCTTGATTTGAGAGGAAGATCGGAGATGAAAGCCATCAGGGATTCATCGGATTCGTGAAGATAGGAGATTGATTCATGAAGATACGTGACGAGATGAGATCGTACATGTAGAGTTGAAGACTGTTAATCAAGATGGTGGATGTACTTTTACAAAGTTCAGTTTGTTATTAACTTATCAAACTGAACTTCATGTCTTTGTGAAGATTGAAGTGTTCAAGATTTGGGATTGGAAATCCAATGTCCCTTTCTGCTGCCAGGTTTGAAGATTATGGTTTCGAGCGATATTCTTACATTTGGTTGTAGGCTGGTTCGTGTTAACTTGATTCGGGAGTAGTTTGAGGGGGAGGATCTATAGTGTTTGATGTTGGATGCTTCAGGTTTCACAAAGCGGCCATTCAAGTGATTGTCAGCAAGTCTTTAATTATAAGGGTTGAAGATCACTATGCTTTGCCGGAAAGATCAAGTCTGAGTCAAAATAGAAAGCAGACATGATATCATCAGTCAAGGGGAGTCTGTAAGTGCAGTATCCGGTGACTGATGTTATCAGTGTCAGACAGAACTGATAGCAACAGTTAAGGGGGAGTCTGTAAGTGCAGTTCCTGTCGGGTAACTATGCTTTATCCATTCTGTTCAACGGTCAACAAAGTCCAAACCAAGTCAAGAATTCGGTAGCTTTATCAGTTCCGAGATTATGATGTTAAACTCAGAATATGTTGATTATTATTGTTGTCCGAATTATTTGTTTTGTATCTCGGACAATATGTTTTGTCCGGGTTTAGTCCCTAGTCTATATATATGTGTTGTATAGGGTAGATTAGGGCAACCCTTGAGAGAGCTTGGTGCATCTCTTACAAATCCCAGTCATTCTCCATCAGTGTGTGAATTCTAGAGAGAGAGAGGGATACTATGTGTTAGTGAGAGAAAGCTTGGTTTAGATCTTTGTGATCTAAACCAGCTTGTAGATGATGTATACTCTTTTGGTTTGTAATCTGTGATGACTGATTCATTAATAAAGCGATTCATCTTATACATCTTTCTATCTTGTTCATATTTTGATGATTTGCGTCTTGAATCAAGTGCAATGTTCGATGTTCGTCATCGATCCGGTGCTTTAACAGTGGTATCAGAGCATGGTTACCGATTTGAAATGGTCTAACCGCCTTCTGAATCACCATTGCTCTTGATTTGATGTTTGTTTCCGCCAAACATCTTGAAGACGTGAAGATTCTACACAAAACTTGAAGAAAATGAAGCTGTTCGTCGGCTGTGATGGTTTTTCTTGTTCTCCAAGTGTTACAGTTCTAGGGTTTTGATCTGAAAAAGGCAATGTCCGGATTTATGTAAGTGTTATACCTGTCCGAGTTAGTCTATCAACATCAAGTCAGAGTTTTCCTTCAGTGTTTGTGCTTTCGGATTATTGTTGAACTTGTGTGAAGTCACACTTGTGAGATATCCTGAAGCAGGTTTCCACTTGTCCGGATTAACTTAGTGGTCAGGGTTTACATTTTAAGAGGTCAGATTTTACAACTTCAGGGTTTAGTTTTTAAGAGTTCAGGGTTTACAAGCTTATGTGCATTCAGAGTTAAGCTTTTGGACTTTATCCGAGTTTTCTAATTAACATAATTCAGAGTTTAAGTTTATTCAGGCTTTCCGAGGTTCAAACTATTAGTCTGAGTTTATTTTCAATAAATCATCTCATCCGATTTAAGTTCTATTCAGAGTTTATTGATTGTGTCAGAGTTTTAAAGTTGTTCTAGTTCTTGACCATTGTCCGAGTTTGATTTTTAGTTAAATTGGCGTGTCCTGTTTAAATTTCTAAGAAAATATAGTTCAGAGTTTCCAAAGGAATTAAATTTACGGTCCGAGTTTTGTATGATGTTTATGATTTTTTATCTCGTTCCGGGTTTAATCAGTTTCAGGGTTCATAAAGTTCAGAGTTTTCCAAATCAACCTTGTTCCGGGTTTACTATAGGTTTATGAATTTGACTTCGTTCAGACTTTTAAAAACTTTGTGTTTCCGAGTTTCCCTGGAGGTCCGGGTATCCATTTAATCAGGGTCGGAGTTTCTGTTTTATCTTGTCCCGTCCATGTTTTTTGTTTCATTTTGTTTAGAGTTTTGATCTTCTGGTCAGGGTTTCTTTATTTATGTTTTTAAAAGGTCCGCTGATTTCTTTATAATTCTGATTTCAGTAATTCTTCATAAGTTCCGAGTTAGCGTTCAGGTTTTTTCTTTGAAAGCACACTGGTTCCGAGTTTCTTTATGTTCTGGTTTTATCTATAGGTATGTTCTAGGATTCTTTTGTGTGTATGATAGTCAGGCTTTCTGTATTAGTACAAGTTGTTGCTCGGTGCTTTTGAATCTGTGTTTGAAACAACAAGACAATCGGGTTTAATTAACAAACTGTTATCCGGGTTTGTTTAAAAACAAAAGATTCTTCGTCCGAGGTTACTCCTTCGCACATATTCGAGTCCGGGGTTTTGTCTTGAGTTTCCTTTACTCCGAGTTTATCTTAGTGTGACTCTCCGAGTTTATTAAGTATAAAAGGAAAAGGGGATCCAGATTATTCTTCTTTCACTCTTTTAATACCCGGTTAAAATTTTATTGGTAAACAAATCCAAAACGTCACACTTGCGTCCATCCATTACCTGTGTTCTCTTTTGATTAAAGATTTCTTGATTTCTTGGTGATTTCAACTTAATCTTCATCAAGAAGTACTGCTTAGATAATCTGATCCGAGGTTTCAAAAGCTTCCGGGTTTTACGAGTTTCGAATTTTCTAGAATTCCGGGTTACATGGGGTACCGGATTTTTCGCTAAGTTTAGAAGTTTGTGTAGTTCGAAAGTTTTGAGTTTTGCATGTTCCGAGTTTTTCTAGTTATTTTGGGTTACCCGGGGTACCAGAATTAGCTAAGTGTCAGAATTTTGTGTAGCTCGGAAACTTGAAGTCGTTTTCAGTTTATTGTAAATTTCCATTTTTCGTAAATGATGGGCTTTGATAAGTTTGATAAGTAAAGTGTTTGGGAAAATGTTGGTGATAAAAAAAATTGCGTGAATTTTTGTTCGGTAATGGCGGTCCATGGTTATTTACAAGATTCTCGGTGTTGGAATGTGGTTCTTACTAGAGATTCATGTGACAAGTTGGGACTAATATCATGCATTGGAGGTGAAGATAATAATAACTTGGTTGGACTTTGATAGTTTAGGGAGAAATAGGGGGAGTAAAAAATCCTATTTTCTTCGTAAATCTAAAGCTTGTGCGTAAAAAGGCTCGTGTGTGATGGAGTTTTGTCACGTATGTTTGGGTTGTTAATCGAGTATTGACATGATGAAGTTGGATTCTCGTTTGATGACTAGTTAAAGATTCAGCCTTATTAGTTGCTGTTTAGAGTAGAGAAGACTGGTTTCTTGGTCCCTCTTCCAAGACGGTTGCTAGTCGGTTCTCGAAATAACGTGGTGCTTCTTGATTTGAGGGGAGATCAGAGATGAAAGCCATCAGGGATTCATAGGATTCGTGAAGATAGGAGATTGATTCATGAAGATACGTGACGAGATGAGATTATACATGAAGAGTTGAAGACTTTTAATCAAGATGGTGGATGTACTTTTACAAAGTTCAGTTTGTTATTAACTTATCGAACTGAACTTCATGTCTTTGTGAAGATTGAAGTGTTCAAGATTTGGGATTGGAAATCCAATGTCTCTTTCTGCTTCCGGTTAGGTTTGAAGATTATGGTTTCGAGCGATATTCTTACATTTGGTTGTAGGCTGGTTCGCGTTAACTTGATTTGGGAGTAGTTTGAGGGGGAGGATCTACAGTGTTTGATGTTGGATGCTTCAGGTTTCACAAAGCGACCATTCAAGTGATCGTCAGCAAGTCTTTAATTATAAGGGTTGAAGATCAATGTGCTTTGCCGGAAAGATCAAGTCTGAGCCAAAATAGAAAGCAGACATAATATCATCAGGCAAGGGGTAGTCTCTGTAAGCGCAGTATCTGGTGACTGATGATATCAGTGTGAGACAGAACTGATAGCAACAGTTAAGGGGGAGTCTGTAAGTGTAGTTCCTGCCGAGTAACTGTGCTTTATCAGTTCTGGTCTACGGTCAACAAAGTCAAAGCCAATTCAAGAATTTGGAAACTTTACCAGTTCCGAGTTTATGATGTTAAATTCGGAATATGTTGATTATTATTGTTGTCCGAATTATTTGTTTTGCATCCCGACAATATGCTTTGTCTGGGTTTAGTCCCTAGTGTATATATATATATATATATATATATATATATATATATATGTATGTATGTTGTATAGGGTAGATGAGGGCAACCCTTGAGAGCTTGGTGCATCTGTCACAAATCCCAGTCATTCTCCATCAGTGTGTGAATTCTAGAGAGAGAGGGGGATACTATGTGTTAGTGAGAGAAAGCTCGGTTGCTTGTAGATGATGTATTCTCTTTTGGTGCACTTACAATGGTCACGTCAGCCAAGATGCTTAAGTGGTTAGCTCGTGCCTATAAATAGAACAGTACCATGTACTGTTCTATTAGCTCTTTCACCACTTGTCTTCCTGCATGAACAATTTATTGTGAGCTCAGGCTGAGGGGGAGTTTGTGATACATGCATGCAATTGTAATTGATGTTTGAAATAAATTCAATCATTCGATTCAATGATAAACTTGTGTTGAAATCAATTCTCCTGTTTGATTGTGTATGAAAGTTTATTTCCATATTTAGTTTCCGCTGCAATTAATCAATCATCTTCTTAATTCTCAAACGAAAATCACAATAATAAGAAACTCAGATCCTAACAATTGGTATCAGAGCTCGGACAGTCAAATTTGATCTAACAGTCATTTTGATATAAATAGTTCAGCTCATAATCGTTGATACTGTTAAATTGTTCGTTTCGTTGAAAATAGAGTAAGGGTTAATTACGATCAAAGTTGATTAACCAGTGCCTGTAAAACAACCAGGATGACGTCACAATCACAAGATATGAACCATAACAACGGTTCTCTCTTTAAACCACCCATGCTGAAGCGAAATGAGTACAACATCTGGCAGGAAGGATGGGTCACATCCTTGCTCAACAGAATACCGGATGTTGGAAGTCGGTTATCTTTGGACCACATGTTCCAATGGTGCCGAGTACTGAGGATCCAGGAAAATAGGAACCTGAGAAGGTTGAAAACTATATTGAATTGGATTTTCAAAAAATTGAGTTGGATGCCAAGGCATTTAGCATTGTTGCTTCTGCATTACCCAATTAAATCTATGCTGGACTGTTACACTGTAACAGTGCCAAGGAATTATGGGATGCATTGAAGGAACAGTTTGGGGGAACTGAAGAAGTTATTGAAAACAATGGGGAAAATTTGGACCAACAGTATGAAACCTTTTGTCACGTCAAGGGTGAAACATTAACACAGCAGTTTGAGCGATTCAGCTGTCTCATAAGTGAACTAAAACTTGTTAAAACTGAATTTCCAAAATCAACCGTTAATAGCAGGTTTTTAAAATCACTTCCTGATAAATGGGATACCATTGCATTTGTGACCAGAAACTCTGTCGAGTTCAAAGATCTGACACTGACCCAACTTCATGGTAGACTCCTGACCTATGAAAGGGAGTTAAACCAGAAAAAGAAGTTGCAAGAGTCTGGCAAAGTTGTAGATGACTACAAATTTGGCAACACAGCTCTTTTGGGTCAGGAAGAGTCTGGCAGCAGTAAGGATCAGAGTTATGATCATTTTATTGACATAACTGCTGGTGCAAATTTCAAATCTGATCCTCACTCATCCAATTTTGCTTTCACGGCAAATGGAGAAAGCCAGAACTCTGATAATCTGTTCTTTGAACTCAATGACTTACAGCATTTTGATCCAACTGACCTTGAAGAAATGGACATTTTGCATCAATTGGCATTGCTAAGTGTAAGAACTAGCAAATTTTACAAAAGGACAGGAAGAAAATTCCCAGGGTTACATAGGAATCTAAAGGTGGGGTTGGATAAGTCCAAGAACAAGTGCTATAAGTGCAATAGGCTAGGTCATTTTGCTAGGGAATACAGGAGTCAAACCACTAGTCCAATTATTACTCATCCCAGCTCAAACCCTAGACCACAAAACCAAAGCACTGTGCACTATGCCCAATATACCCCTGTAGCCCATGTTAACACTGCTCACTATGCTGCAACCCCTGTTCCTGTGCATTATGTTCAAACCACTGTTCCCCAAATTCAGTATGTCCAAGCCCCTGCACCCCAGGTTCAGGTGCAACAAGTTGCACCTCAACAAACTGCACCAACAGTGGTTCAACCAGACCAACAAAGCTTTTTCACACAAGGGCTGGTTGACTGGAGAAGTTTACCTGAGGAGTTAGGAGATGAAAACTTTGCACTGTATGCTCAAAGCACTGCTCCTGGTAATGATATTTATTTTGTAGCTTTGGAGACCATACAGGAGGGGCAGGAAGCTGAAGAAGAACAGTAAAGTGCCGAAACAGTGGACAAAATTGTTGAAGCAGTGGTTACTGCTGTTGCTGATGAAGTACTATTGGGAGAAAGTTCAAAACCCCTGATTGAACCACTGTTCGACCCCTGGTCCAAAGAAGAAAAAGAAGAAGAAGAGAAGAAATAAGGTGAAAAAGAAGAGAGGGTTGATGAAGAAATTGGGAGAAAGTTCAAAACCCTGATTGAACCACTGTTCGAACCCTGGTCCAAAGAAGAAAAAGAAGAAGAAGAAGAGAAGAAAGAAGGTGAAAAAGAAGAGAGAGCTGATGAAGAAAATGATCATCAATGTGATTGTGCCATGATGGCTGCATCCAAGGTATCACCTCATGTTCTTCAAAATATGTGTTCAGACAAATGCATTATAGCATTTGCTAACTTTAAAAAGGTGAATGAAAACCTTAGGGATAGGTTCTTAACTTCTAAAGTTCAATTTGAAAAGTCATTAAAAGAACTGAAAAACAAGTTGAATGAAAAAGAAAGTGAAATTTGCAGCATCAAACAAGAGCATAGCATAACCAAGGACCAACTCCAAACAATGATAGAAAAATATCAGGTTTGCAAAAGGGAGTTGGAATCCACCCAAATTACTTGTGAAAAATGGGTGGAATCCTGTAAAGGTTATGAGATCATGCTTGAAAAACAGCTTGAAAGTAATGTAAAATTTGGCATTGGGTTTAGAAAAAATGACCAAGTTGAAAACAATACTGCAAATCAAACTGGTTTTGTGGAAATCATCTCAACCAACAAGAATGGCCAAGAAGTTAAAATAACTAACAAACTTGGTAACAAAATCACTCTGGAAAGATCTGTGGGGTCCTCAACTTTTGAGGAACTTGAGAAGTACCAATTTAAACCCACATGGTCTGATGAGTGTGACATTCTTGAAAACTTCAAGCCCATGGACTTCACAACCACTGATGGTGTAAAGGCTCCTAAAGCAAAAGTCATTCCTCTTAAGGACATCCCAACAGTAGTTCAAAACTCTGTTGCAAAGGAGTCTGAGAAGAAGAATAGAAAAGAAAAAGTTAAAAACCTGTTTTGTGATTTCTGTGAAAAGAAGAATCATCTAACAAAAGACTATTTTCATCTAAAAGCATATGATATCAACAAAACAAGTGTTATTTTGCCTGCTGAGAGTTGCACCATCTGTGGTAAATCAAACCACAAAACTCAGGAATGTGTGTATCTCAAATCCTTTGATGTAAAAAAGAATGAGTACACTGCAAAAAACATCCTTGAGTTCATCAAATCCATCTGTCAAATTCACCAAGAATCAACCACTGTTTGTGCCAGTCCAAACAGCTGTTACCAAACAGCTGAACCAAACCTGTTAAAAGAGATGTTCAGGTGACTGATGCACCCCCTGCTAACCAATACCGAAGAGGTAAAGGTCAACCACCATACCCAAGGGTCCCACACGTTTATGAAGCCTACAAAAGGCTCACTAAACCAAAAGTGAACATGCATCCCTTTGGGTATCAACAGCTGATAGGGCAAGACCCCCAATGGTGGTTAGAGAAAAACAGTTCAAAAACTGTCCAAACCCCTGACCTAACCACTGTCCATCCACCTGAACTTAACCTAGACACTGTTGAGACCCCATCCAAAGCCTTATTGGCTTTGGAGACCCTAATGAACTAACCTTTTACTTGATGTACAGGGATCTTCTGCATGCTTAGATAGTCTTTGGTATGTAGATAGTGGAGGCTCCAGGCACATGACAGGTTGTAGAGCCCTACTCAAATATTTCAAAACTCATGGAGGGGGTGATATATCCTTTGGTAATAATAGTAAAGGGAAGGTTCTGGGGTCTGGTATAGTTCAGTCTGGTAAAGTTAAGTTTGAAAATGTCAATCTGATAGACAATCTAAAATTCAACCTCCTAAGTGTCTCACAAATGAGTGATAAGGGCTATGGCTCATTCTTTACAAAGGAGTGTTGTAGGATTGTTGGACCAGAAATGGTTGAAAAGATTGAAGAAATAATAAAAAATGGAAAACCCCAACTTGTTGCTCAAAGAAGTGGCAATGTTTATGTTGTGGATATATCAAAAGAGAGCCCCAGGACTGATGCATGTCTGTTCTCAGCTGCCTCTAACAAAGAGACAGAATTATGGCATAGGAGATTGGGGCACACAAATCTCAAGACAATCACTGCTATATCCAAACAGGGGTTAGTAAGAGGTTTACCTCAAAAACTGTTCACCTGTCCTGAGCATTGTGTTTCCTGCCTAAAAGGAAAACAACATAAAAGCTCATATAAATCAATTGAAGAGTCCAAAACAACCAAGTGCTTGCAAATGCTTCACATGGATCTGTTTGGCCCAGTTAAAGTCATGAGTCTTAGGAAGAAAAGATATTGTCTGGTTATTGTTGATGACTTTTCTAGGTTTACATGGACTTATTTTTTATACTCCAAAGATGAGACTGCAGGCATTCTGCAAGACTTTGTTACACAGGTTGAAAAACAGTTTGACTTGCCAGTAAAAGTCTTCAGGAGTGATAACGGCATAGAGTTCAGAAATAAGGAGTTAGATGATTTCTGTGTGTCAAAAGGAATTGTAAGGCAGTACAGCATTCTAAGAACACCAGAACAAAATGGGGTTGTTGAAAGAAAGAACAAGACTTTGATTGAGGCTGTCAGAACCATGCTTGCTGATTCAGGTTTGCCATTAACTTTTTAGGCAGAGGCAGTAAACACTGCTTGCTATGTCCAAAACAGAGTTTTAATCAACCCCAGGCATCAAAAGACTGCCTATGAAATGCTGTATAAAATAAAGCCATTAATCTCATATTTCAAAGTTTTTGGCTGTCCTTGTTTCATTTTAAACTTAAAAGATTCTATCTCAAAGTTTGCAGCCAAAATTGATTGTGGTTATAATCTGGGATACAAAGTGTTTAACACAAGGACTAAGACAGTGGAATAGACTTTGAATGCGAAGTTCAATGAACTTTCATCAATGAAAATCCCAGCAAACCCTGCAGAATTATTTGATCTTGATAAATTCACATTTGAAAATGTTGCTGTCAAGACTAACAATGCAAGTCCATCAGAAAATCCTCCATCAGACTATGGATATGAAGTCATCATTCCACAACAAAAGTCTGTTTCAATTGGAAGAGCAGCAGATGTTCAAAACAGCTGTCATAGCTCATCCACTGCTACCTCAACAGTTGTTGACCAAAGTAGCCCATCATCATCAACCACCGTTGACAAAAGCCTGAGTGGATAAAAGTCAACATGGTTTCACACATGTTCCTCCTATTCGTCCACCTCCATTTGAAGCCACTACTGGATCATCAAAGTCACCAGCAGTGGTTAGCTCAGATGATTCACATCTGCAGCCCTCATCATTAAATGCCATTGTTCCATACAAAGGAGATATAATCTTCTTGAAGTCTCATCCACCTGACCAAATCATTGGCAACATCAGTGAAGGGGTGCTCACAAGAAGCCAATCCCAAAACATCTGTCTTTTTGCTGGTTTCCTATCTCTCCATTAGCCTGTCAAGTACCAAGAGGCACTGAAAGACAACAGCTGGGTAGAAGCCATGCAAGAGGAGCTCCAATAGTTTAGAAGACAACAAGTTTGGGAGCTTGTACCACTGCCAGAGGGTGTGAGTCCTATTGGCACAAAGTGGGTCTTCAAAAATAAAACTGATGAAAGGGGTATTGTTGTCAAGAACAAAGCTAGGCTTGTGGTTCAAGGGTTTAGGCAGGAAGAGGGCATTGACTATGATGAAACATTTGCCCCTGTAGCAAGACTAGAAGCTATCAGACTATTCCTGGCCTTTGCTGTTAACCACAACATCAAGGTGTATCAAATGGATATTAAATGTGCTTTCCTCTATGGTAAGATTCAAGAAGAGGTATATGTTTGTCAACATCCAGGCTTTGAGGATCCATTTAATCCAAATCATGTCTACAAGCTAAATAAAGCTTTGTATGGCCTGAAACAAGCACCAAGAGCCTGGTATGAAACTCTTTCCACCTTTCTACTTTCCATTGGTTTCACAAGAGGTAAAATAGACAAACATTGTTTTTAAAATGGAGAGGGAAAGACTTGATGATTGTCCAGATTTATGTGGATGACATCATTTTTGGAGCACATGTATAAAATGTGTGAAGAGTTCAGAAAACTCATGACAGCTGAGTTTGATATGAGTGCAATGGGTGAACTCCAGTGCTTTCTTGGTCTCCAAGTAAGGCAACTGCAAAATGGCACTTTCATCCATCAAGGAAAATATGCCAAAGAACTTTTAAAGAAATTTGAGATGGATGATTGTAAACCATGCAGTACACCCATTGCAACCACAAAGATAGTCATGTCTGATGAAAAGGATGATTTGGTTGATCAAACTCTATATAGAAGCATGATTGGGTCTTTATTGTACCTAACTGCATCTAGGCCAGACATCATGTTTGCAACATGTGTTTGTGCAAGATCCCAATCAGCCCCTAGAAAGTCAAACCTTATTGCTATAAAAAGGATATTCAGATACCTGAAATGTGCTCCCACACTTGGTATCTGGTATCCAGCTGATGGAAATATCAAGCTTTCAGGTTTTTCAGATAGTGACTTTGCTGGATGTGACAAGACAAGGAAGTCCACTACAGGAGGGTGCCAATTCTTAGGCAGTTGCTTAGTGTCTTGGCAAAGAAAAAAGCAAGCAGCTGTTTCCACGTCCACTGCTGAGGCAGAGTATATAGCTGCTGCAAGCTGTACAGCCCAACTGCTTTGGCTTCAAAATCAACTGCAGGATTTTGGTATCACTGCCCTAAAGACACCTCTCATGTTGGACAGTCAGGCAACAGAAAATATCATCAAAAATCCAGTATCCCATTCAACCACCAAGCACATTGACATCAGACATCACTTTGTGAGGGATTGCTATGAAAAAGGTTTGATTTCTCTACATCATGTTCCAACTAAAGATCAGCTGGCAGATGTGCTAACCAAAGGTTTAGACACATCCACCTTTGAAAGCTTGATCTCTAGGATTGGCATGTTGAACATGGAATAACAAGCAAAATCTTGTTTTTCTATGAATAAAAGCATTAAAATGTTTTCAGAAAATCAAAATTCCATCCTTAAAAATAGCTAAAAATGAAATTTTCATTAAATCCTTAAAAGTCTGCCATAACCACTGATTTGGTTCAAACATCTGTTTTGATAATATTGTCCACTACTGAAAGTCAACCACTGTTTTCCTCATGTCCTTGTTAATCACTGTTGTTCAAAATCAGTGTTTTAACCCACCGATATGCTATCCACTGATAGTTGAAAATCAACCACTGTTCTCATTATAACCGTTGCAACCACTGATACTTGTTTCATCAGTGGTTTCCTTAACAACTGTCTTCCATTCATCATCAGTGGTTGACACGTGGTCAGTACTTGTCGGTCAGATCTTTTGTAACCGCTGCCACGTCAGCATTCATTTTTTCCCTTTATAAAACCCTGATCAAACAGGGTTTTCACTGTTGAATCGAATTCAAAAATTCCTTTCTCAAAGCAGTTACCATCCTTCTCTCTTAAATCACTCACCGTCTTCTTCCTCTCGCACACATACTCAAATGGCCACCGATCTTCCATTCAAAGCACCTCACAATTACTTGGGTCTATTGACAAAACCAAGCCATACCGACACATTCAACTCCATCATTGACGCTTTTTCATCGTCAAAGTATAAAACTTTGTTGACCTATGATGCTCCAGTTTACAAGAAAACCCAACAAGAGTTTTGGAAAAATGCTAAGCTTGATTCTATTGATAAAACACCAATAGCCATTACTTCTTCGATAAAGGGTATTTCTGTCACAATAACACCTCAATCCATTTTAGAGGTATTTGAACTCGATGATCTTCACGGTAAAACTTCTTTCCTTAAAATCGAGTATCAAACAGATTTTATTGAGAGGGGGTATGCTGAGGAAATGAAAAAGGACACCTTATGTAACACCTCAAAAATTCATGTCCAATAATATATCAACACGTGTCATGGACTTTAAACGTGTAAAGGATTGATTTAGAGGGACTAAAGTTGACAAACAAGGAAAGTATGTGAATAAAAGGGGTCAAAGTGTCAACAATGGATAAATATATCTTGCAATAACCCTACACGATGTTTATACCCTTAAACGAATGAATCATGGATCATATGAAATAAATTGTGGAAGAAAGTGAGAGATTACAAACTACAAGGGTCAAATGTGTCAACATGTTTAAAAGTATACCTCTGAGTGACCTTTTAGCAAACCTGAAGCTTTGTAACGATTAACTATGCTCACGAGAATAAGTGATAAAAATTTCACAAGGTTTCGATAAAGTATGAGAAAGTTATGATAATATTCGTGTACGAAGGGTTAAAAGCGTCAACGAGGTAAAATTGTGTTTTCGGTTATCGTTTAACGAAACCGGACCTATTGATGATTGGTTTTATCTCATGGATCATAGAAATATAAATTTCAAGGGTCAAAAGTGCCTAAAATGGAAAAAATTACGCATTTGAAGGTCCAGGGGGTGAAAGTGTCACATTTTGAAACATGTTGGCTGATATGTGGGGTGCTAGCGTAGCGCCACCACCTGGGCACCCGTCCGTGGTGCCGCACGACGGACTGCCAGTTCAGCAAACTCTTCCTTAACGTGGCAGCTTGCATGTGTGCTCGAATCCGCGAGTTTTCCACCCTTTAGCTCCTTGAAACACGTCCCATAACACTTGTATTCATCCCTGGAGATGCCCTAACACTTGTATCCATCTCCTTGACCCTCCATGGCTATATTGTGACAACTGGTGATTTAAGGCTCTTAATTACATGATTAACAAGCGATTAACGCGTCAATAATTAATGTTTACGACGCAAATTAACTTAACTAGGCCTTTGGAGTGCCTAGGAACGTCTATACGACTTTACGGTGTGCGAACGGTGGTTTACAGAGAAACCTGCTGAATATTAAGCAACAACGAACTGATACCGTACAAGATACTGACAACGCCGACCAATATTAAATTTTTGCGATATATTCTAGCTTCGTAAATTAAATTTTAACAATCGTAGTGAAACCGACTTGAAAAACGGATTAAAGACGGCAACGATGTCATTCTTCACGATTATTACCGATATCGACGCACGAACGCGACTACGACGGATACCGACATTATTTTTACACGATTTTGACTCTGAAATATTATTTTAATATGCTACGGTGATTTCGGATTTAAAAACATGTCTCGTAGGAATTACGGGCCACTCACGCATGAGATGGGCTTGTGGGCCCTAGGCCCAAGCCCAAAACCCACAGGCCTAAACATGTACATAATACAAGATCTGTACAAGATCTATACAAAATCTTCACAAAGATTCACAAATCTCATCAAATCTTTACAAATCTTGCCAAAATCCTAGTAAAATCTCTAAAGATCTCTACTAGATCTTACAAGATCTCCATAAGATCTATACAAGATTTTCGAGATCCACACAAGATTTATAAAATCCTATTAAGATCTCTACAATCTACACAAGATCTCTAAAGATCTCTATAAATCTCAACAAAATCTTTATAAAATCTCCACAAAGGATTTTATGTCTTAAAAATTGGACATACAAGATCTCACCAACATCTTTATAAAAGGGGCATTGTGCAGACATTCTATACACTCAAACAAAGAAAAAGGTCAAATACACTCTCACCTTCTACTCTCTCCCTCACTCTCGATCTACTGCATACACACACATACAAAAAAATCAAAGCAACCCTCCTTTGCCTTACTCTCTCTCTCAAATCACATAACACAGACAACAACCACACACCTCCACTCCCTCATTTCCCTCTCAAGTCAGCCCCCCTGTCTTCTCTTATACCGCCAGCCACCACCTTCGTTTTGGTGGCAGTTGTAACACCCCGTGTTTTCACGAGTGAAAGTCAAAGTCAAGGTCAAAGTCAACGACCGAATTCGCGCAACGTGACTGGTAGAATTGTTTCTATTATATTTAGATTATGTGGAGTAAATGTCGTACATTACAATAATCAAGCCTCACCAATCATATTTCGATCGATCTACGACTGTGAACGATAGGAAGTAACAATGCGATAAAGATAATCAGGCAAGCTAATCAAATCGACACCAAATCGTAACTCGAAAGTTTGTATTTTATTTGTCAGTTATACGTGTGTGTGTGCCTTACGTGTTACTTGTGCGTGTTTATTTTATGTTGTGTGGTGATAATCAAGCGAACTCAATCGAACTCGAATATTATCGAACCCGAACTCGAATCCCGAATCGAACCATATAAGAAGTAGTTGGGACTGAAAGTAATTTGTTTAGGAAACCCTATCGAATCGCTCGCAAATCGAAACCAAATCAACATCGCGCCGAGCTCACCCTAGGAGGCGGCATCCGCACGGATGGCCCATCCGCACGGATGGCCAATCCGCACGGATTGCCAGTCCGCACGGATGGCCAGTCCGCGCGGATAGCCTACCCGGGTGCGTGCCATGTGCACGGCTCACCCCTTTCCCTTTTTGGCATCCTATAAATACATGGGTCACTCTCCACTTTTTCCACTTTTGGCAAGTGACGTCCGAACCACACGCATTCTTCACCTTTTCTCAGATTTCTCTCAATCCAGGTAAGATCTTGCACTAATTCTTGTACATCTTTGATCACTACACGATTCTACACATTTCTATCTTTCGAATCTTCAATTCTAACCATGAAATCATCCGGATTTGAGGTAATCATGGGTGACGTCATCATGAAGTTCGTAAGAACTTCATGCTTGGCCTCATTCCACCAAGAATATTTCGGACCCAAACGATTTCTACAAGTTTTTACAATAATTCCACCTAGATCTACACTTTTCTAAGGATAAAAGAGTTGAAAGAAATAAACCTAATGTTCTCTCCTTCTTTTACCCTTAAAACCGGTGCAAATCCGATCAGTCCTAGTGTTTTGCTCGTCAATAGTGATACCCTAGTTCCAGATCTGGAGTTGTACCCTAGGCAACTGATTTCGGGGTTAACCGGGACCACCGTTCTGAGTCGCCAGCAGGCCGAGTTAGGGTGATTCCTAACCGGTCTAGTCACGCGGGTGAGAACACAACTCCAAGTGGTTGCCACGTAATCAGAACGTCTCGATAAACGACAAACAGAAACCAAGTGTAGACGAACGGAACAACCGGAGCAGTTGTCCGCCCGGGCAGGCTACCCGCACGGACTAGCCACCCGCACGGACAAGCTGTGCGCACGGATTACCATCCGCACGCACAGGTCATACGCACGGGTTGCCACCCGTACGGACTACCCTTGGGGCCCACTTTCCACACGAGGTTTGAGTATCGACGAACGAGCAATCCGGACGGACGACCTCTGAATGGATTACTCTTCGGATCATGAGATACTAAGGCCTTAAAATGAAAATCGAGCAAACCCCACCCGCACGGCCAAGCCGTGCGCACGGACGGGCTATCCGGACGGATTGACTCTGCCCGCGCGCACAGGCTGTCCGCACGGACTACCACACGCACGGACCGCCTTCCGCGCGGCCGGCTTGAAAGGTAGAAACACTTTGGTGTTTTCTAAATGCTACAACGAAAACTCCAAAGCACAAGCCATCATACACAAACACATCTTAGGAAGAAACAATCCACTTGGACGTTTATCTACACAAGCAATCTAGCCATACGGGTAAGCCGTCCGCACGTAAGACTCGTCCGCACGGGTTGCCACCCGCACGGACAGTCACACGCACGGAGGACCTGTCCGGATGGAACACCACCCGCACACATCACCATCCGTACGGATAGGTCATGCGCACGGATGATCCCTATTCACGGACAACTGAACCGCACGATCAGTCATCCTACCCACTCTCACTGGTACTGTTTTACGCGTCACTTATCGTTACGTTATCGAATCTATTCAGGCTAATCGTACTCACTGTAAAGCGCTCCCTTCAATCCATATCGCTGTGAGTATACTCGAACCCTTTTTTGCTTTAGCACTTTTGGGTATTACATACGTTACAACTATTCAAACTACAACTATCACACTACTCAAGCTATTTTAACGCTTAACCATTAACGCATGTTATACGTGGCTTATGAATGCTTGTTTGTTATGTTTACACATGGAATGCTGTCTACCTGCCTTAGCAACGATAGTACTATAGTTTGGACTCAGCACCCGTTTCCACGGGGGTTGTTAAGGATCTTTTACTTGCATGGATTACAGTGGTAAACATGTATTGCGAACTGCCTCGGGCAGTCAACCCGCAGTCATTGGTATCGATGGATCTATGTCGATAACTAACGTGCTTCATTTCACTATGTGTACGTGCCGGTTATGCGTAAACAAATTCGAACTCTATATGCTACTATCAAACTTGTATGCTCACCTTTACATTTTATGTATTGACATTATTTTAACGTATGTGACAGGTGCCTAGGATGTTTATATGCTTCTCGGGCTGTGATGAAATTGAGGCTAGGAACCGGAGTCCTAGAAACCAACGAATAATTTAGTTATGCTTAAATCTGAGTTGTCGGAACAGAATATTTGTTTAGTTTTTGTCTGTAATAACTTGTTTACTATTTGAGACATGGTATGGGACATGTTAACTTAAATTGAATGGTAATGATAGTTGTTATGGAAACTCCTGGACAATCTGTTTCGCTCAGTGCCACGCCCCGATGATTCCGCCATCGGTTGGGGTGTGACAGATTGGTATCAGAGCCATAACTATAGGGAATTAGGCAAGACTCGACCTAGTTCGGGTCGAAGTCTTAGAGACCTAGTCTATAGTTAAGAACCAACAGACCAACTCACGCGTATGCGTAAACTCACCACTATCACTCACTCTTTTCTAGCATTACACTCGAATTTTCAAGTTGTGAATAGGTAACGAGGTCGAGAATAGGTGTGAAAACCGCAAACTCTCGACTAAGTTGCCTAGTTAGCTTGCGATTTTAGCTACAAACGAGGAGAATTATACCAAATCAGGAGTGAAATCCGTATTTTGATGAATAATCTCCTCAACTTTTATCAAAACAAGGACGGAAGTTGTAAGATAGGGGTGAAACCCTAACCTTGACGACTCGTCCCGCTTTTATACAAAAATCCACCAAAGTTCGCTGTATTCCAACGGTCTAGAGGCACGACCAAACCAATGGGAATTGCGCCAACGCCCAAGAATCGAGGCAATGGCATAGTCCTGGAGGTCGTTGTGCAGGATCCTTGTGAATAATCGAGCTACTTTGGTTAGTCGAAGTCTATTTAGCCACAGACAATCTACCTTCGATTTATCAATCTTTATGAAAGTTTTATGCATTTTTCTGTTAATTGTTAACGTTTTGAGGTACTATTGGTTTCGACCCAACACTATTGCTTCTGCTGAAACACAAATCTCACTCGACACACAACAATTTCAGATCACTCGCGTTACACTGCTTTCGAACACTCGCAAACTCTGGATACTAGGTTTCTGTTTTTTTTTTCTGACTGCCTTAGTGATTAGGAATATATGTGTTTCTTACTATTGTGCTTACACGTTTGGGAATTATGTGATTTTGTGCAATTATGTGATTTTGTGACTGTATGCGTTTACATGGTACGTGTTACTGAGCTTTAGTAATCCTAGACGTGTGAGGTGAGATTCGAATACATTTGTTGAGTTCAATGGCGATGACTATTGCAGACAATGTCGTCTGGATCCCGTCATCAACTCTCTCGTCAGGAAAAGAGGGACAGACGCCTTGCTTCCATCGTCGCGAAAGCGGTAGCAAAGGCTGTGAGCGATGTCTGCGAGAATGCCAGCAAGTCATCCGAGGAATCAAGGACTGAGGGTCCCAAAGCTACCGCGAGACCTTTCAGCTTCAAACAATTCAAGTCATGTGGGCCGAAAGAATTCACAGGCGAAGGAGGTCCTACTGCTCTATTCCACTGGTTTGACTCTATCGAGGTCACTCTGCGACAAAGTGGTTGCCCTGATGACCTTCGAACTCTGAATGCTACCGGCGTCTTTCAGTCCCGTGCTCTGGACTGGTGGACGGCCGAGAGGAACAAGAGAGGGAATGATGCAGCCTACGGTTTGTCGTGGGATGAGCTCAAGACAGTCATGCTGGAGGAATTCTGCCCTCC
Source organism: Helianthus tuberosus (assembly GCA_030545235.1). Lineage (NCBI taxonomy): Eukaryota > Viridiplantae > Streptophyta > Magnoliopsida > Asterales > Asteraceae > Helianthus > Helianthus tuberosus. The sequence goes on along the minus strand of CM060365.1, from coordinate 34,727,188 downwards.
TCACGAGCGTCAAAAGCTTGAAGATGAATTTTGGCACATACACCAGAAGGATGGAGACAATGCTGGTCTCACTGCTCGCTTCAAACAGCTCAGCATTATCTGTCCTGACCAGGTCAAGACCCCTGAGATGACCATCAAGAAGTATATCCGAGCTTTGCCCGACTGCGTTGCTGATTTCGTGCAAGCGGCTAAGACTACCACGATCGAAGAAACCTACCTACTGGCCGCTGAAATCAATGACAAAAGGGTCAAGGCTGGGATGTGGGATAAGACCTCCAAGCATCTGCATCAAGCCACTACTGCTACACCAACTGCTGAACCCACGTCCTCAGGCAACAAGAGAAAGAACAAGAGAAAGAACAACTCCACCAACAAGAACTGTGCGATTTCTGCTGCACCGATCCAAGCGGTACCTGCTCAACAGCGTCAAGTAGTGGCGCCTGTGGCCAATGCACCGCCTGCAAAGCGTGCATATACTGGACCACACCCACTCTGCCCTACTTGCACCTATCATCACCCAACTGCTATTCAATGCCGTTTCTGTGCTCATTGCAACGTCTACGGCCACTTTACTGCCAACTGCCGTATTCGTCAAGCTCTTACCAATCAAGCTCTACTCACTGCCCCACAGGGTCAACAAGCGCCTCCGGCACCCGCAGTCAAAGCCAGAGCATGCTTCACATGTGGCGACCCGAACCATTTCGCCAACATGTGCCCGAACAGGGTGGTGAAACAAGAACCCCAGCAGCAACAGCAGCAACCACAGCAACAGCAACAGCAGCAGCAACAGGCCGCACGTGCCAGAACTTTCAATCTCAACGTGCGTCAAGCCCAGGCCGACAACAACGTGGTCAATGGTACGTTCCTTGTGAATGGTATTTATGCTTCATGTTTGTTTGATACTGGAGCCGATAATTGCTTTGTGTCACTCGAATTCGAGAAACTCCTTAGTCGTAAACGTTCTCGACTCTCCTCTGCATTCGAAGTTGAAGTCGCTACCGGAAGAACCGTCGCTGTAAACTCTGTTATTCGTGATTGCACACTCGAGCTCAACAATCACATCTTCTCAATCGATCTTATCCCAATGCAACTAGGAAGCTTTGATGTCATAGTAGGCATGGACTTTCTTCGCGAAAACCATGCCGAAGTTGTGTGCTTCGATAAAATGATTCGTTTTTCCCTCGCCAACGGGGATTCATTGTGCGTCTATGGAGATACTACTTCGAAGGGTCTCAAACTTATATCATGCTTACAAACCAGCAAGTATCTCCGTAAGGAGTACAGGGCCTTCTTGGCTCATGTCGTAGCAGCGGAGAAGGAAAAGAAAGAGAAGAAGAAAGTGAAGGACGTTCCAGTGGTTCGAGAATTTCCTCGAGTCTTTCCCGAGGATCTTCCCGGACTACCTCCAAAGCGTGATATCGATTTTCGCATTGACCTTATTCCCGGAGCGAATCCTGTTGCCAGAGCTCCCTACCGACTTGCGCCGTCCGAAATGCGTGAACTCTCAACCCAACTCCAAGAATTGCTTGAAAAAGGCTTTATTCGCCCGAGCACCTCTCCGTGGGGCGCACCAGTCCTTTTCGTCAAAAAGAAGGATGGGACGTTCCGGATGTGCATCGATTACCGGGAATTGAATAAGTTGACTATCAAGAACCGCTATCCTCTGCCTCAAATCGACGATTTGTTTGATCAACTACAGGGCGCCACGTGTTTCTCGAAGATCGACCTGCGTTCCGGATATCATCAGCTACGTATACAGGAGGAGGATATTCCCAAAACAGCGTTTCGCACGCGTTACGGCCATTATGAATTCGTTGTCATGCCTTTTGGCCTAACCAATGCACCAGCCGTTTTCATGGATCTGATGAATCGAGTGTGTAAACCGTATCTTGACCGTTTCGTCATCGTGTTTATCGACGATGTCTTGATCTATTCCAAAACGAGATCCGAACACGCGCAGCATCTACGTTTGGTTCTCGAGTTACTTCAGGGAAACCAACTCTACGCCAAATTCTCCAAGTGCGAATTTTGGCTGGGGGAGGTTCAATTTCTGGGTCACATCGTAAATAGTCAGGGCATTCACGTCGATCCTGCGAAGATTGAAGCTGTTAAGAGCTGGGTTACGCCTAAGAACCCGACTGAAGTCCGTTCCTTTCTCGGACTGGCGGGCTATTATCGACGATTCATCGAAGGATTCTCGAAGATTGCTGTACCACTCACTTCTCTCACTCATAAAGACCAGCCCTTTTTCTGGGGAACCAAACAAGAGTCCGCCTTTCGAACCCTCAAATACATGCTTTGCAATGCCCCTGTTCTCACGCTACCCGACGGAAACGATAATTTCATTGTCTACTGTGATGCTTCTAACCTCGGTCTCGGTTGTGTCTTAATGCAACGAGACAAAGTTATTGCTTACGCATCCCGTCAGCTCAAAATCCACGAGAAGAACTATACAACCCACGATCTCGAGCTAGGCGCAGTTGTTTTTGCATTAAAGATTTGGCGACACTACTTGTATGGTACCAAGTGTACGATCTTCACCGATCATAAGAGCCTACAACACATTTTTAATCAGAGGGAACTAAATATGCGTCAACGCCGATGGGTAGAACTTCTCAACGATTACGACTGCGAGATTCGTTATCACCCAGGCAAAGCAAATGTTGTTGCCGACGCACTTAGCAGACGGAGTTATCTGCTTAGCACTCGAAATGTTCAAGCCCAGCACAATCTCGAAGCTCTTATACGCGACGCCCAGCATGCATGTTTCAACGAGCGCACCCTGAAGAAAGAGAGAATCTACCACGACGGAGCCCAACTTGTGAGCAAATCAAACGGGATATTCTATTTCCTAGACAAAATCTGGATTCCCAAGCGAACCAACCTGCGACAAATCATCATGGACGAAGCCCACAAATCCCGATACTCTATTCATCCCGGTGCTGACAAGATGTATCATGACCTTCGATATAGGTACTGGTGGCCGGGTATGAAGCGGGATATCGCTCTCTACGTCGGAAGATGCCTAACCTGTGCTAGAGTCAAGGCTGAACATCAACGACCCTCTGGCTTGCTCGAACAACCTTCAATCCCCATGTGGAAGTGGGAGAGCATAGCTATGGATTTTGTAACCAAGCTTCCAACCACGTCATCAGGTCACGACAGCATTTGGGTTATCATTGACCGTTTGACCAAATCAGCCCACTTTCTACCAATACGAGAAGACTACAAGGTGGAACGATTAGCCCGAATCTACACCGATGAGATCATTTGTCGGCATGGTACGCCTCGTGACATCATCTCTGACCGTGATGCTCGATTCACTTCGCGGCTGTGGGGAACGTTTCAAACGGCACTAGGTACGACGCTTAATCTAAGTACCGCGTTCCACCCACAAACTGACGGTCAGAGCGAGAGAACGATTCGTACACTTGAAGACATGCTCCGCTCATGTGTTCTAGATTTTGGTGGTAATTGGGATAGACACCTTCCGTTAGTCGAATTCTCGTACAACAACAGCTACCAGGCTAGTATCCAGATGGCTCCTTTCGAAGCCTTATACGGAAGAAGATGTCGATCGCCTATTGTGTGGCACGAGATCGGTCACTCGCAACTAACCGGTCCGGAACTACTACAAGAAACGACAGACAAAATCTTCCAAATTCGGGACAACCTAGCGAAGGCTCGAGATAGACAGAAGCTTCTCGCCGATAAAAAGCGCAAGCACCGCGAGTATGGCATTGGTGACTACGTACTCCTAAAGGTATCACCTTGGAGGGGTGTAGTCCGATTTGGCAAAAAGGGGAAGCTAGCGCCTCGGTATGTGGGACCTTTTAAGATTCTGGAAAGGATCGGAAAAGTCGCCTACAGACTCGAATTACCGGAAGAACTTAACAATGTCCATCCGATCTTCCACGTGTCAAACCTCCGAAAGACCATCTACGAACCAGCCGTACATGTTCCTCTAGGTGATTTACGAGTGAACGAAACATTGCACTTCGTGGAGAAACCTGTCGAAATCATGGATCGCCAAACCAAAGAACTCAGGCGCTCACGCATTCCTATTGTGAAAGTCCGGTGGGAAGGCAAACAAGGCGCGGAGTTCACCTGGGAACTCGAAAGCGACATGAAGGCAAAGTATCCGCAGCTGTTCAACGAGGAAGCGACGTCCAACTAGAACAGCGAGTATTCGAGAGAGATTTCAGAGAATTTGAAATATGATAATATGTATGGAAGCCAACAGAAACCGCCGAAACTAATAAAGATTGAATTATTTTTTTTATAAATGAATCACGCCATCTATACGTTATTGTGTGTTCAATCACGTACGTTCACGGATTCCGCACGTCGTACGAGTCGGATCGCAATCAAAGCAAATTCAAATTTGAACCCACAATGATCAAGGTTTTGAAAGAAAAAGAAAAAGATTTTGAAGAACCTTACCGAATCTGATGCGAATTGAGATCTGGTACGAATCTTGTTGTTTGATCAGCGCAATCAAAATAATTTGAAAAAGATTTCCTCTCAAACGACTTCATAGGCTTTTACATCAGCCGATTTTAACCGTGAAATCCTGGCTAATTTGGCGATTCTCCACACGTGATTCACGAATTAGTTACAGCTTCCGGCTTAATTTCGGGACGAAATTTCCTAAACAAGGGGAGGCTGTAACACCCCGTGTTTTCACGAGTGAAAGTCAAAGTCAAGGTCAAAGTCAACGACCGAATTCGCGCAACGTGACTGGTAGAATTGTTTCTATTATATTTAGATTATGTGGAGTAAATGTCGTACATTACAATAATCAAGCCTCACCAATCATATTTCGATCGATCTACGACTGTGAACGATAGGAAGTAACAATGCGATAAAGATAATCAGGCAAGCTAATCAAATCGACACCAAATCGTAACTCGAAAGTTTGTATTTTATTTGTCAGTTATACGTGTGTGTGTGCCTTACGTGTTACTTGTGCGTGTTTATTTTATGTTGTGTGGTGATAATCAAGCGAACTCAATCGAACTCGAAGTCTAACTCGAATATTATCGAACCCGAACTCGAATCCCGAATCGAACCATATAAGAAGTAGTTGGGACTGAAAGTAATTTGTTTCGGAAACCCTATCGAATCGCTCGCAAATCGAAACCAAATCAACATCGCGCCGAGCTCACCCTAGGAGGCGGCATCCGCACGGATGGCCCATCCGCACGGATGGCCAATCCACACGGATTGCCAGTCCGCACGGATGGCCAGTCCGCGCGGATAGCCTACCCGGGTGCGTGCCATGTGCACGGCTCACCCCTTTCCCTTTTTGGCATCCTATAAATACATGGGTCACTCTCCACTTTTTCCACTTTTGGCAAGTGACGTCCGAACCACACGCATTCTTCACCTTTTCTCAGATTTCTCTCAATCCAGGTAAGATCTTGCACTAATTCTTGTACATCTTTGATCACTACACGATTCTACACATTTCTATCTTTCGAATCTTCAATTCTAACCATGAAATCATCCGGATTTGAGGTAATCATGGGTGACGTCATCATGAAGTTCGTAAGAACTTCATGCTTGGCCTCATTCCACCAAGAATATTTCGGATCCAAACGATTTCTACAAGTTTTTACAATAATTCCACCTAGATCTACACTTTTCTAAGGATAAAAGAGTTGAAAGAAATAAACCTAATGTTCTCTCCTTCTTTTACCCTTAAAACCGGTGCAAATCCGATCAGTCCTAGTGTTTTGCTCGTCAATAGTGATACCCTAGTTCCAGATCTGGAGTTGTACCCTAGGCAACTGATTTCGGGGTTAACCGGGACCACCGTTCTGAGTCGCCAGCAGGCCGAGTTAGGGTGATTCCTAACCGGTCTAGTCACGCGGGTGAGAACACAACTCCAAGTGGTTGCCACGTAATCAGAACGTCTCGATAAACGACAAACAGAAACCAAGTGTAGACGAACGGAACAACCGGAGCAGTTGTCCGCCCGGGCAGGCTACCCGCACGGACTAGCCACCCGCACGGACAAGCTGTGCGCACGGATTACCATCCGCACGCACAGGTCATACGCACGGGTTGCCACCCGTACGGACTACCCTTGGGGCCCACTTTCCACACGAGGTTTGAGTATCGACGAACGAGCAATCCGGACGAACGACCTCTGAATGGATTACTCTTCGGATCATGAGATACTAAGGCCTTAAAATGAAAATCGAGCAAACCCCACCCGCACGGCCAAGCCGTGCGCACGGACGGGCTATCCGGACGGATTGACTCTGCCCGCGCGCACAGGCTGTCCGCACGGACTACCACACGCACGGACCGCCTTCCGCGCGGCCGGCTTGAAAGGTAGAAACACTTTGGTGTTTTCTAAATGCTACAACGAAAACTCCAAAGCACAAGCCATCATACACAAACACATCTTAGGAAGAAACAATCCACTTGGACGTTTATCTACACAAGCAATCTAGCCATACGGGTAAGCCGTCCGCACGTAAGACTCGTCCGCACGGGTTGCCACCCGCACGGACAGTCACACGCACGGAGGACCTGTCCGGATGGAACACCACCCGCACGCATCACCATCCGTACGGATAGGTCATGCGCACGGATGATCCCTATTCACGGACAACTGAACCGCACGATCAGTCATCCTACCCACTCTCACTGGTACTGTTTTACGCGTCACTTATCGTTACGTTATCGAATCTATTCAGGCTAATCGTACTCGCTGTAAAGCGCTCCCTTCAATCCATATCGCTGTGAGTATACTCGAACCCTTTTTTGCTTTAGCACTTTTGGGTATTACATACGTTACAACTATTCAAACTACAACTATCACACTACTCAAGCTATTTTAACGCTTAACCATTAACGCATGTTATACGTGGCTTATGAATGCTTGTTTGTTATGTTTACACATGGAATGCTGTCTACCTGCCTTAGCAACGATAGTACTATAGTTTGGACTCAGCACCCGTTTCCACGGGGGTTGTTAAGGATCTTTTACTTGCATGGATTACAGTGGTAAACATGTATTGCGAACTGCCTCGGGCAGTCAACCCGCAGTCATTGGTATCGATGGATCTATGTCGATAACTAACGTGCTTCATTTCACTATGTGTACGTGCCGGTTATGCGTAAACAAATTCGAACTCTATATGCTACTATCAAACTTGTATGCTCACCTTTACATTTTATGTATTGACATTATTTTAACGTATGTGACAGGTGCCTAGGATGTTTATATGCTTCTCGGGCTGTGATGAAATTGAGGCAAGGAACCGGAGTCCTAGAAACCAACGAATAATTTAGTTATGCTTAAATCTGAGTTGTCGGAACAGAATATTTGTTTAGTTTTTGTCTGTAATAACTTGTTTACTATTTGAGACATGGTATGGGACATGTTAACTTAAATTGAATGGTAATGATAGTTGTTATGGAAACTCCTGGACAATCTGTTTCGCTCAGTGCCACGCCCCGATGATTCCGCCATCGGTTGGGGTGTGACAGCAGTGGAGATCAGCAGCAGCAGCACCACCACCACAGGCGGCGGCGCTGTGGTGGGTGGTGCCGGAGATTGGTTCGAGCACGAGAGGAAGACCGAGAGGAAGAAAGAGACTCAGGAGAGAGAGAGAGAGAGAGAGCTGAAGAGATGAGAGAGAGGGTGTTCAAGAAAGAGAGCGACGGAGATGAGTAGCGCCACCGCTCACGGCGGCGGCAGAGACGGTGGTGGTGCCCTTTTGGTCCGACGAGTTCACGGTTAGACACTCCCCTGTCCTATTCAATTTCATTCTTTTGTTTTGGTCCAATGAATGATGATGAAAATGTTGCTGCCTGTTATGTCGATGACGGAGTCTAGGAGACCGACGGTGGTTCAAACATACATGGTTCCGACAAAGCTCCGATTCAAGTGCAGGTTTCGGGTCGACATTCAGGTCTTAGTTCAAGCTTGAGTCACTTTACAATTTCGGGTGCGGGTCAACTCAGCTCCGGTTTGGTTCACTCGGTTAAACCGAGTCAACTCAGTTGACTCGGTCAACACAGATTCAGTTCGAGTCAATCGGTCAGCCACGGTTCGGGTGCGGTTCGACAGGCCAGATTTTGGTTCGTGACAACTTTGGTCAACCCCGGTCAACATCAAGTCAACTGCGGTCAAAAGCAGTCAACACGCGACCCGGTAACTAGTTTAAGTAGCGAGTTATTCTTTTACTCGGTTCTAGATTTTTAGATTTATTTAGTTATACGTGACCAAGCTCGACCCGGTTCAATTAGATATTAGTTGCGTTTTGATAACATTTGACGATAATATTTATTTTGATATATTTTGATTGCAATATTGTTGAGTTTTGAATGGTTAACGAGAAACTTTTGTTGTCGGGTTGTTCGAAAAACAGGGGAAACTCTGCCCGATTTTCATAAAAACCCGAAACACGAAACGTATTTTATTCCAAAAACGACACTTATTAAAAATTCGAGTTTTCTTATAAGACAAAAATATAAAGTGTATCACTTATTTCGGCGATGTTTACTAGCTAACGAAAAACCCGATACTTAATTTAAATAAATATAATTCTTTATATTTGTTTCAAATGCCCAAACCTCGGACACTTTCACAACGAAACTATAATTAGTATCTTTCGTTCAAACGTCGTTATTCGTGTAATTTTTTTAAAATAAATATAATTAGTTATATTTATTTCAAATGTCATTTATATTTACAAATACAATTATTTTATGTTCGACGGAACCCGAGGTTTATATATTCCAAACATTTAGTATATGATAATCCGAGCGTCTTTATAACATAAATATAATAGTTTATATTTATTTCAAATATCATAACACACGAATTCTATTATAAAATAAATATAATTTTTATATTTATTTCAAACGCCGAAACGGCATATACGTATATTTTGGCAAATATATACAAGACGTAATATATATAATACAAGTTTATTATATATTACTTTCTTACGAATATTCCTATATACACAAACAACTCCTCAGGGCGATAAAGTTTAACTTAATCGTTTTCATTAAGTTAACAACGTACCGTCAAATCATTCGATTAACGACTCGGTAGAGCTCGGTGACACGTAGTTTAGTTACTGCGTTTATTTAGAAACTTATTAGATATTCCGTGTTAGGAATATTGTAGAATGCATGCTAGCGAGTCTCGTCTTGGAAACGACATCGCGAAGTCGTATATAGCAAGCTTTGCACAAGAATATTCAGGTGAGTTCATAACCCCACTTTTTTATGATTTTACATTCTTGTAAATGTTTTCGGGGTGGAAAGACATGCACAATTTGCAAGAACATACAAAGTTTTTGAACGAACGAAAACTCATATTTCTAAATAATGTTACGAATGGATTTCGAGGAAACTCAAATGGTTTACAAATGGATTATACTTAATATACCGGTTTTTACAAAACAAATGCGTATTATCGAAATGTGAATAATTTTGATGACTAGGGATGAATCGTCTGGTGATAATATAGAGAGACTGGGGAATTGGCCTAAGAGGCTGGGGAGGTTCAGCCTTAGAGGCTGGGGAGGTTCAGTCTTAGAGGCTGGGGAGTTTCAGCCTTAGAGGCTGGGGAGGTTTAGTCTTAGAGGCTGGGGAGGTTCAGCCTTAGAGGCTGGGGTGAAATACATGTTACAATTATACAGACATTTTTATACATGGTATGGTTAGCTTAAGGAGGGCATACTACTTAGATCATGTGAGTGGGTAGGCGGATACTTAAGGCCATTAATCCTCGTCGTAGGACCGAGGGACATGAGTGATAGATCTATTTGGGTGTAGCGAGCCCCACCCATGAGTCCGCGGGATGGACCATGAGGTGACTATGTCTTCCAGCCGGAAGCCCGGTACAAATCTGCTAGGTTTGAGTTTTCCTGCATCACTTCACACATACCATTGGCTTTGCAACCCATTGGTGATCTCTTTTTGCTTATTGCTACATACCAGGGACATACATACTTACAGAAATACTTGATTTATACAAATTAAATACCATGTTTTATACACATTCAAGGCATAGAATTGTGCGGGCATGGAGTCAAAGTCAGGGTGGGCATTGACGGTTATACGAACAATACAAATACGAGAGTTTACAAATACATGTTTTCCATATAACTTGGCAAGAAAATGATTTCTAAATTCCTTTTCTCAATATTAATTCACAAGCCAGTTATTCAAAAGATTTATTTTAAATCTTTTCTAAAACAAACTATGAACTCGCTCAACTTTATGTTGATTTTTCGTATGTTTCTTTCTCAGGTTACTTTTCAAAGTTATGGCACGGTTGGAATAGGATAACCATGTGGAGTCGAGTACTTAGCGGGCATTCAATTTGTAGAAGTCTTTGCTTATTTGCTTCCGTTGTGCAATGAAGATACCAGTCCAGTCACGCCAAGCTCTGATAATTTTGGGGTGTGACAGATTGGTATCAGAGCTATAGGTTACAGCGAATTAGGTTTCTGTAGAGATACCTAGGCTCTAACCTCACCTTTCCTCTGGGAACTTAGAATATTAAAACCTGAATGCATACAGAACGCATAGTACTCGAATATGGTCTCCAACCATTTCCGAAAAACAAACAGTCAAAAATTTTGTTTTCAAACATACGCTAATGTGGTGTTTCATACACGGTGCATAAAACAATTACATACAGTACACAAAACTCTGAGAATTTAGGAAACATACATTTAAGACCTTCGGAAACTTATGTTGAAGTTCATTAAAGGTTATCACGTAGGAACCGAGAATATTAACTCGGGCACACACTATTATCCATATTGTCTATGATATTTTAACTTCCCGAGCAGGCAGCCTACGCATAACGAAACGCTAGTGCACGAGAATACATGAAACTCAAATTTTACGTCAACGGATGTCGGAGTACATCACATTCTACGCAAAACGTAACGCTAGTGCACAGGTATACGTGAAACTTAAGCTATACATCAACGGAGGTTGAAGTACGACATATACGACTATCGAGGCGAGGCCTTTGAAAAGACACGATGGCGCAATACAACGACGACACTAGATTCTTGTCAGCAGGAGAACTATCGATCAGGAAGCGGCGGCTTGGCACGCGGTCCTGCAAACGACACGAAACACGCCAAGGAGAAGACGTATGTCTTCGCATTCCCCCTAACTCATAACGACAAGTACGCTATGTTCGACATTTCATGGTAATGTCACCTAACAACCGGATATCACACGCAACCCCATGTAAAGTCCTCAAATTTCTTTTATCGAAATTTCGACTTTCACATTTACTGAGTAGATTTTCGCATCTCTACTCCTCTTAATGGTCATTGTATCACGATCATTTCTTTCATTATAGCGAACACTCATTGCTTCATTTCTTGAAAATTTATGTGTTACGCATGCATCGTTTGTTACGCATGTGGTTTCGTTTCGAATAAGCGTTTCATCAAAATTCAAACATTGTTTCGCTAAACCTAATTATTGAATTGTGATTCGAATGAACCGCATTATTGTGATTGTTTGCTCCTTTGTTATCAAGTCAACACATTTTCTTGAAATTTCTCTTCTTTTCAAGTTACATGCATGGTTTTTCGTTGTGACCATGCCGAAAGTTTTCCAGTCAATACATGTATTTATTGTCGCCTTGCGCCGAAACCAAGTTCAATTGTTTGAACTTGTCCATTACACATATTCACTTCAGAGCATCATATGATGTATTGGGAGCATCATATTCAAAATTCGTTTTAACAAGTGTTTCATTTGTTCTGAATCGAAGTAAACTTGGTTGGCATTCGACTCCATTAAATTGTTTGTTGATTTCAACACCTTGTGGTGGTATTTTCACTTATTTGAAGCATTGCGCTAAACTCGTTTACATATCTCATGCACGGATTTAATTATTTATTTATTGATTTAGATTAAATCCGCTTTGATTTATCACATTACAACAATCTTAACACAATCGTGTGATAAGACAAGGGTACACAAAATTCATTTCATATTCCGGTGTACCTCCTAACGGTCCTTTCACATCGATCGAATGTTTTGCGATATTCATTGCTTCTTCGTATTCGATCGAAAACATTATTTCATTGATGTTCCATTTTCAATTGAAAAATCCTATGATGTTGTTAGAAACAAATTTTCATATTTACTTCATTGCGCTTTCAATTGACTTCAAACACGGTGAATTTGTTTGATCACCGCTATTATTGAATCATTTAAATCACTACGACACCTTGTGGTGTCATTACAAACTTGTAGCTTGGGCTAATCATGATTGAGCGTTTTATGCAAAACACAGGTGATACTTGTTCGATCACCCCTATTATTGAATTGTTTCATTCATTGCGACACCTTGTGGCGTTGGTATAACTTGCAGCTTGTGTGGATCACGATCCAGCGTTTCATGCAAACTAATACATTTGAGATTGTTGATTCTAAGTTCATCCAGTGGATGTTATTGATTCTAGAACTCATTTACTTATCGTGAACGTTCGTATGGAATTCGATTGGTCGAAGTTCCTGTTCATTGCTGGATCCCTGTTAACTTAGTCACATTATTGACTGTACCTATACGTCTTGTTTCCTTTGACATCAACTTTTGAAACACATTTCTTTTAAACCGTTGGGTTCTTACTGTTGAGGAAAATCATTAAATTCACATGATTCGAATAAGTCTTGTTTCGATTACGCGGTTATTCACTTTGTTATTATTCGAACTTACCTGCGAACAACACAATTCTGAGGATATAACATAGTCTAAATTTCGAGGACGAAATTTCATTAACAGGGGGAGAATGTGACAACCGGAGATTTACGGCTCTTAATTACGTGATTAACAAGAGATTAACGCGCCAATAATTAATGTTTACGACGAAAATTAACTTAACTAGGCCTTTGGAGTGCCTAGGAACGTCTATACGACTTTACGGTGCGCGAACGGTGGTTTACAGAGAAACCTGCTGAATATTACGTAACAACGAACTGAAACCGTACAAGATACTGACAACGCCGACCAATATTAAATTTTTGCGATATATTCTAGCTTCGTAAATTAAATTTTAACAATCGTAGTGAAACCGACTCGAAAAACGGATTAAAGACGGCAACGATGTCATTCTTCGCGATTATTACCGATATCGACGCACGAACGCGACTACGACGGATACCGACATTATTTTTACACGATTTTGACTCTGAAATATTATTTTAATAAGCTACGGTGATTTCGAATTTAAAAACATGTCTCGTAGGAATTACGGGCCACTCACGCTTGAGATGGGCTTGTGGGCCCTAGGCCCAAGCCCAAAACCCATAGGCCTAAACCTGTACATAATACAAGATCTGTACAAGATCTATACAAAATCTTCACAAAGATTCACAAATCTCATCAAATCTTTACAAATCTTGCCAAAATCCTAGTAAAATCTCTAAAGATCTCTACTAGATCTTACAAGATCTCCATAAGATCTCTACAAGATTTTCGAGATCCACACAAGATTTATAAAATCCTATTAAGATCTCAACAATCTACACAAGATCTCTAAAAATCTCAACAAAATCTTTATAAAATCTCCACAAAGGATTTTATGTCTTAAAAATTGGACATACAAGATCTCACCAACATCTTTATAAAAGGGGCATTGTGCAGACATTCTATACACTCAAACAAAGAAAAATGTCAAATACTCTCTCACCTTCTACTCTCTCCCTCACTCTCGATCTACTGCATACACACACATACAAAAAAATCAAAGCAACCCTCCTTTGCCTTACTCTCTCTCTCGAATCACATAACACAGACAACAACCACACACCTCCACTCCCTCATTTCCCTCTCAAGTCACCCCCCCATCTTCTCTTATACCGCCGGCCACCACCTTCGTTTTGGTGGCGGCGGAGATCAGCAGCAGCAACGCCACCACCACCACCACAGGCGGAGGCGCTGTGGTGGGTGGTGCCCGAGATAGGTTCGAGCACGAGAGGAAGACCGAGAGGAAGAAAGAGACTCGGGAGAGAGAGAGAGCTGAAGAGATGAGAGAGAGGGTGTTCAAGAAAGAGAGCGACGGAGATGAGCGGCGCCGCCGCTCACGGCGGCGGCAGAGACGGTGGTGGTGCCCTTTTGGTCCGACGAGTTCACGGTTAGACACTACCCTGTCCTATTCAATTTCATTCTTTTGTTTTGGTCCAATGAATGATGTTGAAAATGTTGCTGCCTGTTATGTCGATGACGGAGTCGAGGAGACCGACGGTGGTTCAAACATACATGGTTCCGACAAAGCTCCGATTCAAGTGCAGGTTTCGGGTCGACATTCAGGTCTTAGTTCAGCTTGAGTCACTTTACAGTTTCAGGTGCGGTTCAGTGCGGGTCAACTCAGCTCCGGTTTGGTTCACTCGGTTAAACCGAGTCAACTCAGTTGACTCGGTCAACACAGATTCAGTTCGAGTCAATCGGCCAGCCACGGTTCGGGTGCGGTTCGACAGGCCAGATTTTGGTTCGTGACAACTTTCGTCAACTGTGGTCAACCCCGGTCAACTTCAAGTCAACTGCGGTCAAAAGCAGTCAACAAGCGACCCGTTAACAAATTTAAGTAGCGAGTTATTCTTTTACTCGGTTCTAGATTTTTAGATTTATTTAGTTATACATGACCAAGCTCGACCCGATTGAATTAGATATTAGTTGCGTTTTGATAACATTTGACGATAATATTTATTTTGATATATTTTGATTGCAATATTGTTGAGTTTTGAATGGTTAACGAGAAACTTTTGTTGTCGGGTTGTTCGAAAAACAGGGGAAACTCTGCCCGATTTTCATAAAAAACCCGAAACACGAAACGTATTTTATTCCAAAAACGACACTTATTAAAAATTCGTGTTTTCTTATAAAACAAAAATATAAAGTGTATCACTTATTTTGGCGATGTTTACTAGCTAACGAAAAACCCGATACTTAATTTAAATAAATATAATTCTTTATATTTGTTTCAAATGCCCAAACCTCGGACACTTTCACAACGAAACTATAATTAGTATCTTTCGTTCAAACGTCGTTATTCGTGTAATTTTTTTAAAATAAATATAATTAGTTATATTTATTTCAAATGTCATTTATATTTACAAATACAATTGTTTTATGTTCGACGGAACCCGGGGTTTATATATTCCAAACATTTAGTATATGATAATCCGAGCGTCTTTATAACATAAATATAATAGTTTATATTTATTTCAAATATCATAACACACGAATTCTCTTATAAAATAAATAAAATTTTTATATTTATTTCAAATGCCGAAACGGCATATACGTATATTTTGGCAAATATATACAAGACGTAATATATATAATACAAGTTTATTATATATTACTTTCTTACGAATATTCCTATATACACAAACAACTCCTCGGGGCGATAAAGTTTAACTTAATCGTTTTCATTAAGTTAACAACGTACCGTCAAATCGTTCGATTAACTACTTAGATCATGTGAGTGGGTAGGCGGATACTTAAGGCCATTAATCCTCGTCGTAGGACCGAGGGACATGAGTGATAGATCTATTTGGGTGTAGCGAGCCCCACCCCTGACTCCGCGGGATGGACCATGAGGTGACTATGTCTTTCAGCCGGAAGCCCGGTACAAATCTGCTAGGTTTGAGTTTTCCTGCATCACTTCACACATACCATTGGCTTTGCAACCCATTGGTGATCTCTTTTTCCTTATTGCTACATACCAGGGACATACATACTTACAGAAATACTTGATTTATACAAATTAAATACCATGTTTTATACAAATTCAAGGCATAGAATTGTGCGGGCATGGAGTCAAAGTCAGGGTGGGCATTGACGGTTATACGAACAATACAAATACGAGAGTTTACAAATACATGTTTTCCATATAACTTGGCAAGAAAATGATTTCTAAATTCGTTTTCTCAATATCAATTCACAAGCCGGTTATTCAAAAGATTTCTTTTAAAACTTTTCTAAAACAAACTATGAACTTGCTCAACTTTATGTTGATTTTTCGCATGTTTCTTTCTCAGGTTACTTTTCAAAGTTATGGCACAGTTGGAATAGGAGAACCATGTGGAGTCGAGTACTTAGCGGGCGTTCAATTTGTAGAAGTCTTTGCTTATTTGCTTCCGCTGTGCACTGAAGATACCAGTCCAGTCATGCCAAGCTCTGATAATTTCGGGGTGTGACATATATATAGAGCCCTTGGTTGCACTTGTGAACCCACACTTGAGCAATTCACTTGGAAAGCTTCCAAACACTTGTTCTGAAGATTTCTAGAGCTCAAGGGCACTTCCCAAGCATCCTTAGTCGTGCATAGGACTTCAGTAAGTGTCCTTAACATTTCTTAATTCAGTTTTGCTTAGTTTATTAGCTTAACGTCAAACCGTCGTAATTAAGATTTGACTTCGTCATTAATATTAATTTGTCCAGTCAAATTTCAAATTGAAAGTACCTATGAGTTGGTAATTATGTGGGCAATAAACCCTTAAAAGGGCACCATCTGATTCCCACTCTAACTAGGTCAATTGTCTGGTCAAAGTTAATCTTAAAAAGTCAACAGAAAGCTTATTTTCAAATTAATGCATAATTAGAAATGTAGAAGCTATGCAACCTGTTTTGTCATTAATATAACTTGGTAATTAATGTAAGAACATGTCTAAACATGTTCAACTCGACAATTTTCAGTTTAAGCTCGGTTCGGAACCAAAAGTCGCAAAAGTAGACTTTTGCTTTGACTTTCAGTTCTGACCCATTAGAGCATAGTTTAGAAATTTCTTAGAGCCTTATTAGGACCAGGTTTTATATAAGTATAACCCTCTGTGATTATACAACTTGGTTCATTAGTTATCCGATTCATATGCATATTCCCGTTAAATGCCTAAATGTTGACTATTATTCCCATATGACCTTAAAACGTGATTTTGAAAATGTAAAAGAGTAGAAACCTTAGTTACTGATTTATAAACTTGTACCTAAAATTTGACATCAGTTTGAGGTCTAGATTAAGAGTTATGCTCATTAGCGTAATTAGAAAGCTTTTTAGTAATTAAACGGTGTAATTAGCATATAGCCTATCTAAACTCAATTTTTGATATCAAACTTTTTACCCACTGATATAAAATAATATTTAGGGATTTTTGGAGATTTTTATTGATTTTTAGGCTAAGCATAACATAGAGTTCTAAGCTTGATTCGGTTATTGTCGGTTTTGCCCTTTTTGGCTATAAAATGAGTTTTACAAATCCTTTTGATACCAAACCTTTTTCTACTGATCCAATATAATAAATAGAATATTTTAAGCCTTCTGGAATAATAAAAATATCAGCTTTTCTTATAAAACCCGGAAATCGCTTAAAATCACCTTTTTACGCGTTTTAAGCGCATAGTATGTATTAAAACCATTTTAGATATATAAGACTTGATACCTACTAATGTTTTAAGTAAATTTTTATACTTTAGCAGTAAGCAAAAGTGTTAAACTCAGATTTCCAAATTTGACCTTTAAACCTAAGGTGAAATTACCAAAATGCCCATTCGGTGCATAGTATGGTTAGAAATGATAAATTTCACATATAGTTTATACCCTACTGATATAACTTAGTAAATTAAGTATTTTTACTGATTATATCAGACCTGAAACTCAGAATTTTATTTAAACTCTTTTATAACCTTTTAAATGATCAAATTGCCCTTACGGGGCATAATTTGAGTTTAAATTCATTTGGGGCATAATAGAAGATATCTTACTGATGTCACAACATATTTAGGGTATATTAACTTAGGAAACTTGTATATGACTCATATGGTTACCCGTTACGCACTTTTCGCGTTCGGATCGGCTTATGTAACTAGTTTGCATAATTTAGCCGAAACGGGTCAAACCATATCGCTTTCATCTCAAAATCCAGAATGTGTTCAAGTTACCCATATTAAACAAGCATACAAGCTTGCCGGGTCAAAACCACATTCTAAACCGGTCTTCGCCTTATCATGCGTTTGAACCGTGTTTTCATTTTAAAACTAACCGGTCTAAGTCTAATTGAAGACCCGTTAGGATTCTAATAGGTTATTAAAAACCTTCGTTCCAGATTAGGAGCCCAGTAAAAGCTACATGCACTTGCTGTATTTGATTTATACTTTGCTCAGGTAAATACTCTTAACTTATTTTCCCTATACGGGCTTGGGATACGGTATTATAATAATACCGCTTGGTCGGGTATGTAGTCATTTAAATCGGTTGTGATTAATGTATTTACATAACTCATTTTATTCTGTATTATTTGGTGTATGGCCTTTGGGGGTTCCAGATTAGGAGCCCAGTAAAAGCTACATGCACTTGTTGTAAAAGCTTCGTTCCAGATTAGGAGCCCAGTAAAAGCTACATGCACTTGCTGTATTTGATTTATACTTTGCTCAGGTAAATACTCTTAACTTATTTTCCCTATACGGGCTTGGGATACGGTATTATAATAATACCGCTTGGTCGGGTATGTAGTCATTTAAATCGGTTGTGATTAATGTATTTACATAACTCATTTTATTCTGTATTATTTGGTGTATGGCCTTTGGGGGTTAAATGACCATGTCCCGAATATCCTTGGCATCATTAAAAGAAATGGCCACGACCTAAGCACGGGGTGTAGGCGTACACCTGACAGTTGCATATGTAAAAACTGGTAGTCCACTTAAAGGAATCAACCTTGTGGGTATTATACCTGTGGCATGTCAGTTAATCTAGACCGGCCCTACAAACCGGCCCTGACGGACGACAAATAAGTAAAACTGTATACAAGATTATTTTTAATAATTGTCCCAAGTTATAAAAGAATTTTGTGCTATGTGCATTCAAATCAATTTTCTAAAACATTTTCAAAATGAGTCAGTTAAGTTGTATTTACTAGTGTAAACTGACGTATTTTCCAAAAAGGCTAAGTGCAGGTACTATACGTAATAGGCTGGCTACTTCAGGCATCAATAATCAAGTCTCGCAAGCTCTAGATGTTAAAGTCTGTTGAACAATTTCCTTTTTCTTTCGATCCGCCTGTGGATCTGTTTCAACTATCTTGTGATACTTGATATTACAATTTATTTGGTTGAAATGAATCTATCTTTTACTTCCGCTGTGCATTTAAATTTGTGTTGTTTGACTATGATGATATCAACTACGTCACGATACTCCCCACCAGGCCCACCGGTAATACGTGGAAATATCGGGGTGTGACACCTTACAAAAAGGTAGTTTTCCTCCTGCAACAAGATTTTTATTTCATACCTTGTTAATATGTGTTTCAAATAAGACCACTGCTTTCAATGAAATTCCATTGAAGATTCAATACCTGGGTTATGCTATTTTGAATAAAGAAATTTTAACTACACTCAGGAAATGTTCAATGATTTGGTCAAAAATGTTGAGAAAAAACCATTTTTAATGTTTCCAAGGTTCTTAAGCTTTTATTTTCGAAAGAAATTTGCAAAGGATAATGCTCATGTGCTTATCCAGGGTGAACCTTGTCAAATAAATAGCCTAACACCTAAAACTTTTACAAGGCTATGAAAAGTGTCCAAAACACAAGCAGAGGCTCCTGAGCAGACTTTAGCAGTTACCACTGCTCCTCAGGCACCTATTGTTGAGCCCACTGCTCAAGGTGATCACAACAGCAAAACAACTGCTGTGAAACCCACACCTAAAACCACAAAAAGACCAAAACAAAAGAAAAAACAAAAGCCCCCCAAACCTACAAAAAAGGCAACTCTGGAAGATGAGATCCCAGAGCAACTGCCAGTGACAACACAAAAGTCACCAGAAATCACTGCTGCTACTTCCTCAGCAGTTGGTAGAAAGATCTCAACCTGAGCCTCAAACTCCTCCTTCTTCTTCTTCTAAAAAAGAACAGGTTGTAAGAACCGGGACACCAAATTATGATGCTCTAGAATCACTTGATTCTATCATCCACAGCCCACTGCCCGGGGCAAATTCGCTTTCTACACCTATCCTCACTTCTCAAATTCCCCCACAAACAAAACTTTTGTTGGATGCTCTTGATATAGCTCAAACAGAAATCAGTTCCTCTCAACCACCTATCACTGAGAGCATGCCACCATAAGTGACTGAGTTTGAGCTCCCTATCATTGCTATCCCAGTAACAACTGAGGAGGTTACACCCCTTGAGTTACATGTAACTCTTGGTGGTAGTTCAAGTGAAGCAGCTACCACAAGTGTTGAACCCACTGGTTTACACTTGGACAGTAGTTACATCAATCAAACTTCCTTGAAGGCAATTTCTTCTTTGGGAACTAGAGTGTTTCCAGTTTTCACTGGTTCACTAAAAAGGGTTACTCATGCTGAAGAAAGAAGTCCACATTACCAATACAAAGGGGCATCAGTGGATGATTTTTGGGATACATTCCCTAAGTCAACCACTGTTACAACCACTGAAAGTGGGAAATCAGATGATCCCATTAAGTTGGGTGATGGTTTAATGTACCGAGAATTGACGAATAGAGTTGACAAACTGGATACATCTGTTGCAAAAATCAAAGACATGCTGCAACAGTTGTTGAAGGCACAAAAGGTACCATCTACTGCTGCACCAACTCCAACAGCTGCTCCATCATCTGCTCCAACTCCAAATGAGCTGTAGAGTTTATTCCAACCTATGCTCATCCAACAAAGACAATTAGTTGATCAGCAACATGAAATTCAAGTTCCAAAGATCAGAAATATCATGGAAGGTAGGTTTAAAGATACACAAGCAGACATAAAGGCAATCAAGGCCCACTTATTGAACACCATTGGCACTGCTCCTCCCTCTATCATCTTTGTGGACAACCCACCACCAGCTGATGCCAAAAAGGGGGAGAAAATGAAGCAGTTGAAGAAAAAGGGGTATGAAAATGGTCTTTACGTTGCACCTGACAATTCAAGCATGCTTGCAGACATCCCAAAGCCAGATGGGTCTAAAAAGGTTGATGTAACCCTAAATGCCCTTGCTGATGAAAAGGAAAGGTTAAAAAGGGATATGGAGGCAAAGGGCAAGTCAAGGTTTGAGGAAGAAAAGAAAATGTTTATGGAAATGGAAGTTCAGGGTCCTTCAGAGCCTATGGATGAACAAGAAGAAAATCCTAAGCCACAAAGAAGACAACCACTAGAAAAGTGAGGCAACCCAAATCCACCCCTTCCAGAATCACAAAACATGCTCCCAAACCTCCCAAAAACTCCCCACATCAAACCTCCAAACCAGCAGATGTTAAGACTTTTGTTGTATCAACTGCTGTTGGCACTTCAGTGGTTTCAACAGCTGTTAAACCAACAACTGCCACCACTTCAACACACACTACAACCACTGCTCCCACTTCAACCACTGCCCCACCAAAAATATCTGTTAGTGCATATGTCTGTTGACTTCGTCTTGTATCGAGTCATGTAATAGAATAGATAGACCAGGACATGTTCTACGAGAGAAACGGGAAACAGGTCTGAACCAACCACTTCACACGAAGTGACCAGTTCGTGCGACCTGGCAGGTTCATGCGACCTGGCCAGTTCTTGCAACCTGGAATGGCTAGTTCGTGCGACCTGGCATTTCCTATAAATAGGTGAGTCCTAATCTTCATTTGTAACATTCTGATTCCGGAGACGAAGTGATGCCGAAGTGTCGAACGATCTGTAAACACTATCAAATCAATACAATCCACAGTTAAAGTGATTCTAAGTGTTAATCAAGCTGCTATAACATCAAAACGTCTGATTCTGCCTTTCGTATTGATCAAGAACTCTTCTAAACGACTCGTTTAGATTCAATCCCGATCCTACAAGTGGTATCAGAGCTCAGGAGGAAGAGTTGTTACCATTTCAGCTTGATTTCTTCAAAAACAACTTCTTTCTACTCATTTTCTACACTTTTTCTTCAAAATCAGAAAGATTTCATGGTTAAAATGACCTGATTTTGTGATATAACACGTAAAACTGTGTTTTAATCAATCCGTGAACAAATCAGAACCAAATTCAACCTAAAACTTGATAAAATTTGACAAAATCAACCAAAAACATATCAGATCGTTTGAGAAACCTTCAGATCGTGTGAAATCTTGTCAGATCGTGTGAAAAGCTTATCAGGTCGCATGTAACTCAAACCAGGTCACACGGTTTGAGTTCAGGTCGTACGAAGTTGAGTCAGATCATTTGAAGGTTTGAATGAGCTGGGCCAAATAGTTTGAAAAGTCTGACCAAACCGTTTGAAAAGTGATAGCAGTTGATTGAATACATGTGATAAAGTGATTAAACTGTCGGCCATTCAGAATCTGCATGTGAACAGTCCACATGAAACAACTCCGTGTGTCAGCCCACTATATGATAAATCGGCCCAATCAACAAGTGATTAATATCGATGTTGTCAGCTCATGACTGCAGTTTGCATGTGAATCGTTAAATGATATCGGCCCATTAATTCAAAAGTTGTTTAGTTTATCAGCTCATCATAACTTGAATCGGTCCAATTAAAAGGTTTAGTATTGTTAATTGAGGCCCAATCACTAAACAATTGTTTCAAGAATTGTCGACCATTTGCAAAGTTATATCAGTTTGCATGTGAACCATACCAGATCATTTGGAAGTTTTTCAGATCGCTTGTATTTGAGAACCAGGTCATATGAGTTGAAAGTATCCAGGTCGTACGAGGAGGGTTAAGAACTTTCTGGTCGTTCCAAACATTCAGACTCCAGCTCGTTTTAATTTCAACTTGTTTCAGGTCGTTTGAGGTTCTCCAGTTCGGACGAGTTAATCCAAATCGTTTGAAGAGTGTGAGATCGTTTGAACTTTGTGTTTTTTGAATCTTTTCATCAAAACATAGACAACGAGTTTTACAATGCGTTTGCTACTGCTCCGGTCGCTCCAGTTACAGTTGCTGAAACTGTTGGTATCGAGAACAAAACGGGAAACAGGTCTGAACCAGCCACTTTACACGAAGTGACCAGTTCGTGTGACCTGGCAGGTTCATGCGACCTGGCTAGTTCGTCCGACCTGGCATGGCTAGTTCGTGCGACCTGGCGTTTCCTATAAATAGGTGAGTCCTGATCTTCATTTGTAACATTCTGATTCCGGAGACGAAGTGCTGCCGAAGTGTCGAACGATCTGTAAACACTATCAAATCAATACAATCGACAGTTAAAGTGATTCTAAGTGTTAATCAAGCTGCTATAACATCAATACGTCTGATTCAGCCTTTCGTATTGATCAAGAACTCTTCTGAACGACTCGTTTAGATCGAATCCCGATCCTACAAGCGGTCTGAATGAAACGGGAACTTTCCAAAAGCCTCCAAAGCTTATGTACATTAAGGACTTTAAAGGGTGGCAAGACCGTTTTGAAAACTGGGTACAAGCGAACAAGTTTGATGCATGGGTTTCTTTAGAGAAAGATTATACTGTACCGAAAGATGACTTTGGAAATGAAAAACAATTAAGTCAATTTTTACCGGATGAAAAATTAAAATACACAAGTGAAAAAATGATGATTAGCATTCTCCAACAAGCGGTAAAAGAAGATATTTTTGTTTTGCTTCAACATGAGGGAACTGCTAGATCAATTTTGAAAGCGTTGATTAAAAAGTTTAAGGGTAGTGCTGATATGATAAAAAATAAACGAGCATTACTAAAAAAATCTTTTGATATGTTTATAGCTCTTGAAGGTGAAACAACAAGAATGATTATTGAGAGATATTGTCATCTTGTCATGGAAATGAAAAGATTGGACATCAAGAAAGAAGATGATGAATGGGTTGATAAGCTAGCCGATGCGTTACCACAGAATGAATGGGAACATATCTGTTGATTTTAAAGCATAACCGACAATTTGAAGATATGAATTTGAGTATGTTTATCCAGAAATTGGAAGAACATGAGCTATCAATTCGAAAAACTGCTATGATGAGAAGTCCGGGTGCTCAACAAGATGTTAGTCTATACTATAGAGGAAGCAAAGTTGAGACCACTCTGAGTCCAAAGATTCAGACTGCGTTCAGTGCTGATGGTACTTCCGGAACAAATACAAACAATACAAATCAGAGCAGTGGATATTCTTCGTCTTATTCAAGTTTTGAACCAAATTTCTCAACACCAAGTTCTCAACAACAAAGTTCAACTAACTTTAATGGTCAAGTTTTGCAATGCAATGTTACATTAAATATTCAAAATGGTCAAAATTTCTCTCCAGATATTGCGAAGCAACACATGGCATCACTTGTTACTGTGTTAGAGTCGTATGAAAGCTTGGTTGCTGGACGAATTGGGAATCCAATGCTCACTAAATAGGATTATGACCAGATTGATTCTGAGGAACTTGAGTTGATGGACATCAAGTGGTGTTTAGCTAGCGTTTTGAGAAGAGCAGAAAAGTTCAAATAGATCACCGGAAGAGATGATCTTTGTGAAGCTGCTACATCTCAGCTAGGTTTTTACAAATCGAAGGTTACTTATTTTCGTTGCCGATAAAAAGGGCATTTTAAACGAGAGTGTACAAACAGAGAAGCAACCGGAAGACAAGATCCTTTCGGAAACAATGATTATCATAGAAAAGCAATTTATCATCAGGTTGCTCAACAACCATATCAACAACAATCTTCACACTCACGTGCTACTTCGATTGAAGAATCAAAGGGTAAAGCTTGTTTTGGTCTGATAGATCAAGAAGATGAAAGGATTCCGAAAGAGTTTAATTGGGATGACTATGTTCCTTCTAGACCTTCAGTTTCTAAAGCATTCGTTGCTCGATTCTTTGAAGATTCAACCTTGGAAGAAGGAACAATCAAATCTAAGAACAGTCCTAGAAGACAACCGATTTTTAAATCTTCAGGAAGTGATGAAGACACTGATGATGAGGAAGAGTATATTAATAAAGCTAGAAAACAATTGGATCCTTATAGTTTTAGTTTGTTTTTTGCAGATAAAATCGAGATATTGAAAGAGAAAAAAGCAGCTAGACTGAAGAGAGAAATGGAAGCTAAAAGGGTTGTTGAAGAGAAAATTGAAGTCCAGATGGAAGCTGAAAAGGTAAAAGTTGAAGAAAAACCGACAGAGAAGGTCGAGTTTGAAGAGAATGAAGTGAAGATATAAGTTGAGAAAGAACCGATTGTGATTGAAAAGGTGGTGGAGAAAATCGTTGAAAAAATCGTTGAAGTTGAAAAGATTGTGGAGGTTGAAAAACCTTGTACTAAGTGTTTAGAATCTTGCAAAGATTGTGCTGAGAAAGATACAAAGTATGCTGAATTGAAGAAGCTCAAAGAAAATTTGCTACACAATGTGAGAAGCATAAAGGAATCATATGATCTCCTAAGCAGCAAAGTGAACTTGTACAAATGAGCTAGTGATGAGGATATTCAGATGAAGAATCTTCTGAAAGCAACAGTTCTTCAAAAGCAAACTGCAATCAACAAATACATTGAGATTGTTGCAGGGCTGAAACAAGAATTGGCAGCGATGATGATCGAAACCGAAAGAGTGAATTCTTTACTTCGAAGTTATCAAAGTTCAGATTATGTTATTGATCGCATTTATCCTACCGTGGCAGCTCATAAGTTTGCAGAAAATGAAGAAAATTCTGGTAAGAAAACTGGTTTGAAGTATAACAGAGTACCAAATCCAATGTGGGATGGCTATACCCCCCGACACTTTGAAAAGGTGGCTGAAGCACTCAATCTGAATCTGAAATCCGAGTCTATCAATGGATTACCAGATGATATTGATGTCACCTTCACAGCGTCTGACACTGATCATGAGTCCGAGTTAATAAAGAAAGTGGTCGATCAGGTGTTGGATAAAGATAAAGAGTCAAAGTCAAAGTCTAAATCTGAAAATTCGAGTTCATCAGACAGAAGTTCGAATTCACCGGTCAAAAGGGTTTACAATAAAGATTTTCTGATATCAAAAAATAATTTGAATGACGAAACATTCAAAGTAGCATATACTTTGAATGATTCCGACAAATTATATTCTGATGAAGAATTTCCAATAAGAGGTGTTAAAACTAAAATGATTAACAAGGTTTTCAAATTAACAGAAATTAATATTTCTGAAATAAAAGATGTAAATCTTACTGAAAAACCTAAAAAGTACACTTCAAGAGTTCAACAAAGATTGAACAAGAAAAAAGGTTACAGTTCTGGTTCTGGTTATCGAAAGAACCAAACCATAACAGTAATTTCAAAAAGAAAGGATTAGGTTTTATTCCATCAGAAAATCATAAAAATGAGAAAATTTATAAACCAAAAACTAAATTTGTTTCAGGAGCAAGTTCTAAAGAGGAGAAGGAGAAACCTTTCTGGAAACAGTCAAATAAGGAGTTTTTCGCCGAAAAGCAAAAGAATATGTTGAAAGAATCCGAACTGAGAGTTGAAAGAAGAACCTGTTTCAGATGCCAAGAGGTTGGACATATTGCTTGGAATTGCTCAAAGCCCATCAACACAAAACAGTGAGTTCTAACTCTAAATTGAAAGAGAAATGTGTTGATAAAAATGAACAACCAACATAGAAATTTAAGGAGTTCAAAAATTCAACTTTCGAAGTTGGTGAAAGTTCGAAGCATTTTTACAAAAGAAGAGCCAATTTAAACAAACATAAATGGGTTGTTAAGAAATAAGAGGTTGTTTCTGACAATGAATTTGATTCGTCAAAATCAAAGGAGTCATCTGTTGTGCTAAATGATGAGAATTCCGTTCCAACAATGGATGATGAAAATTTTCCACCATTGTCAAACGGAAACTTGAAATCGAAAATTGGTAAGATTGAGATTTCAGATCAATTCTTCTTTGATAAGAAAGAATTTGATGCTGAAAAAGCATTTGATGGTAAAGTGCTACATATTTTTGGTAAGATGGTAGATGGGAAGGTGAAGGGAGTGAAAGAATTTTACGAATCGAAAGTTGTTAAACCGAATGAGGAAGGTTCACCCATGATTGATAAGGCATGGGTGAGATTCTTTAAAAAGTAAAATCCTGACTTGCCGGAGCTCTCAAGTTGGTAATTGATGTGCGTGAATTATATATATTTTTAATAATGATTTTTCACACAATTCGGTTTTAAATTTATAGAAATGATTTTCACCTCAGTACTAAAACACACACACAGGCAAGTGTACCTATCGTATGTGTAGTATAGCATCGGTAAGAACCAAGTATCGATCCATGGACACGGTAGCTTCTTATACTAAACCCTTGTTACTCTAAAGCCGTTTCAAATGATGGATTGGTTTTGTTTTAAGATTTTGAAATGAAAGTTTACAACAACTAAAATTTATGAAAACAATATCTAAAAGAGGTTGCTTAAACAAAGTATCCACTAATGACTATGTAACAACAATGGATCAAGATTTAGTGATGATGCAAGTTCCAATTCCAACTAAGTTCCCAATCAAGGTCTCCTAGTTATGTAAATCTTAGGAAAACTAAAATGAACTAATCATTCTAATCACCTAATCTTTATTCTTTCAAGTTCACTTGCTAAGTTGATGTTAATCTTTAATGAGGAGTTATTTGTTCTTCAAAACTCTTAACTCTACAAATTTGGGAAAACTAATATGAAAAGCATGCTAATCACCACAAGCATGGTCATACACAAATTAATCACCCTAACTTGGTTTTATGTAAGTAATATCTTTATCATGTTCTTGATATGAACCACAAGTATGATCATGCTAAACAATAATCTTGGCTAAATCATTATACTAACATGATTTCAACTATAGAATCCATATTAATATTCTTTTGATCTTTTCCAAATCTAAAAGCTAGAATCCATACACATGTTCAAATCTTCATTCTAGTCATGCTAACAATCACCATTCCTAGTTTCATGTTATGAATCATACTAAACTAGTTAACAAGATTCAATAATCATAATTCCTACATGGGCTTTCCAACACATCATGTGAATACTTATGACCAAGCATTCAAGAACAAGGACTTTAATCATGCATATAAATTCCAAGAACAAGACTAAATACTACTATGAAGATTAACAAGAACGATCATCACATCCATTTCCATGTTATCACATAATCAATAGCTTCAACAAGGTTTAAGCAACACAAATGTTTAGCCTACAAAGCTCATAATTGCTGAAATAAATACAAGATAATTGAAATTGTTCATAATAATAAAAGTAATCAAACCCAAATTTAAGACAAGATTAAGGTATGATGGAGTGGATATTGATGTGATATAGCCTTCTTCCTAGCTCCTCCTTGGCTCCAACAAGCTTCCAAGACCAGAATTTTGAGAGAAAACTTCACAAAAATGCTCCAACTCCCGTCCAAATGAGGCTGCTGTGCGTATTTAACATGCTGGCTGCTTCTGACTTTTTGGCACGGTCGTGACACCTTTTGGCACGGTCGTGCCTAGTGCGATCGATCCACCACCCCCTATAATCATTGCTTGACAGGTCATCTGACCCTACCAGGCACCCCGTCTTCAAGTCGATGATGTTTAATACGATCTCGGAAACAAGCTTTGGTTTGGACCGGGCATGATCGTGCTCGGTAACGATCTCGGAAACAGACGATAGTGCTCGACAACTATTCTCGGAAACTTCTGATCTGAGGTTTTAATTGACCAGGCACGATCGTGCTTCTGGGTGGCACCGTCGTGCCCCTTCTGGTTTGTGAGTGTGCCTGTGTCGGGTGCTAGTGCTGGTCGAAAGTGCCGGTAACTAAGGGCATGGCACGGTCGTGCTTCTGGATGGCACGATCGTGCTGTATCTGGCAGTTTGCTGGAATTTTCAGTTTTCGGTCCATTTTGCTCCAAAAGCCTTCGTTTCATCACCGGGTCAAGGCCCGGACCTGTATTTTCACAAACAACTCAACTGAGTACCGAAATCAATGAAAATACAACGAGTTTTCACATAACCGGGGCGTATTTGATGATTAAAAGATGTATAAATTCTTATACATCAGTAATCGTGGAGCATGAATCGACATCATTCTTGAAAAATGTTTTTGTGAAAAACCTACAAGTGATAAGTTTTTACAAGTGATTGAAAAAACAAAGTGATGAATGAATCCCCATGATGTGTCAAATCAACAAAACCAATTTTCCAGAAAAACCATTTTGATTAAAACAAACTTAAGTGTTTTGAAATCATAATTGGAAAATAGTTTGTTGTCAGGGGGAGTTCTGATTGTTTAAGCCAAGAGAATGGAGAATTGAAGCAATTCACATCAGTTTGTCATTTTATTTGTACAGTTTATTGCTTTTACTTTCAAATTTTCCCAGAAAATCAAAAATTGAAACATATTTTTGATTTTAGGGGGAGTAAAAAATTTAGAAATTTTGAAAATTTGAAAAATCCAAAAACATGATAAAATTTAAAAACCAAAAACATCGAAAAAATCAAAATGAGTTTTGTTGTGAAAAAAGAGGAAATGATAGTACATCAGTAGACAATCACAGTACGCTAAAGAATTGGAAAGTTCAAATGTGATAAACGGTCTCACTGATGATATGCCAGTAGGTTTTTACACGCTTAGTAGATTGTTTTCGAGATATAAACCTAAATATCAAATTCTTACTTATTTCGTGGGGAACATCTCTCGGATATATAGGTAACCCCTGAAATCTTGTTTGAAGGGCTTTCTATTTCTGACATACTAGGTCTTTGTGCGTGATGATATCTGGGGTATTATACCGGGACTTCTGATTTTGCGGGAGCAATAGCCTAGTCCTCGTATAATGCTCTGCACTGCTTTAATCTTAAAGCCCACCCTCAGCATAAAAAATGATGAAACATTGAAAAATGCTAATCATGTGTTGTTGAAGAAAAGATCCCCAAACGGGACATACCAAAAGTCGAGCCATCATCTCTTTGTCTGAACGGAAGTTCTAACCTGAGCTCTCATGGCCTCACATTAACCGTTTACAGATATCATTAGTGTACATTCACCTGTAAGACTGAATATAGGAGTCTGGATACGGGAGTATATTCTGAGGTGGGACACACGTATAAGTTAAGTCCATTAAAACACTAATCTCGTATCTCGAATCAATTGAACTTTGTGTGAAAATTTAAGTGGATCAGTATACTGACAATCTAAGTGAATCGTTTTGATCTTAAAGTGTTTAAAGCTCAACGGTACTAGTGATTTGTCATAAACTGATATGATTGATGCGTGGTTGAAAACCGGTGTTCGTTTATGTCTAAGTTGATGTTTTTACTTAACTTTTTATCCCAAATATCCTACTTGTAAAAGGATTTGTGTTTTGCAGGTCTTGTGAAGTTTAAGGAGCTAATTGAGAGCTAAACGAGTCACCGGAGCGAAAACGGAACCACCGGGATGCGAAACGGATCAACCGGACTTGAGAAATGAAGGAAACAGAAAGTTGGAATTCCAGGAGCCGTCGCCGACGACCATATGGTCCGTCGCCGACGGTGTGTGCAATTCTCCGTCGCCCAAATTGTCCGTAAGCAGCAAATTAACACGTCGGCTCTATATCAACATGCATGGACCGTCGCCGACGGGGCATCAGGCCGTCGGCGACGGCCCTCCAATATTGCTGCGCGTCCAATGTTGGTTTGGGTCAAAATAACGAATGGATGGGGGTTGTTGGACATCAATTCGGGAGTTACACTTTTTGTGGAGTTCAAACTTGTTCTTGGAGCCATTACCATCGATCAATCACCTACCAATCATCTCATTCCATCTCTACAACCTAAATCATCATCATCCAACACACGATCGATCAATCATCAAACCCTAGTTCACCAATCCATCATCCTTCTCATCATCACCATTTCATAAACCCTAATTATCCATCACTCCTTCATCCTACAAGCTTCAAGATGACTCCATCCGCATTCCAAACATCCGGTGATCAAGTTGCATCAACCATGAGCGACTAATCATCTCGGTTTCACCCCGGTGTAGGTAGTTGTTAATTTTAGGGTTTCAATTTGTTCTTGTTTCATCTTAGTGACAATTTGTATTTGGTTTTAGAAACTTTTGACAATAGTATTACATTTGTTACGAATTCGTGAATTGTCGAACGATGTTAAAAGTTATGACTTTGCGAAACGGTGATATGTAATTGTACGTTGTCGTTGTTAGGATTTACTTGTGTTGATTACAAAGTGTCTTTTTGTCCGTTCTTCGGGGCGTTGAAAGTTAGTAGCACCTAAGTCACGGTACACTAAATCCGTTAATCGAATGCATTTGAGTTGAAACTAAAACTTGTAGAAATCCTAGGTTAACAATTACCGAAACCGGGCGTGATTCCTTTTTATTATTATTGTTCTAGTAACCATTTTCTCGTAATCGTTAATCATTAGTTGTTCATCAATTTAATCAATTCAATTAGTCTAAACTCATATCTCTTATTTAAACAAAAATACAAAAATACTTTAGCAAGCTTCATAAACTGTGACAATTGTTTTAATTCATTCGAATCCACACACAAACCACATACTCTTCGTGGTTCGACCCCTTACTACCACTAACACATTGTTAAGGGTAATTTAGGCTTATAAATATTATCTTTGACCGGAGCGCGACACTCCGATCAAATTTTGGCGCCGTTGCCGGGGAGTGCGTGCGCTTTGTGTTTGGATATTGTTTGAATTTGTGTGATTATCTGTTTAATTTGTTTAGCTTTCTTTTTGTACTTGTCTTTTTTCCTTGTTACGCGGGGTGTGTTACTTGTGCAGATTACAGGTAGTGCATGCATACGCGGAACTCCGGGAGGACTTCACCTTTAGTCTACGAACCGGAAATCGAACGAGTTGCAAGAAGAAACCTAGCAAGCCGGTTAGAAGCAACACTTGCTTCTAATCAAACCAACCAAACACCACAACATACATCATCCATTGAAATTGGTTCAATGGCAAACCAAAACTCCAATCACCCAAACCTTAACCAAAACCAATTCCAATCCCGAGGAACCTTTTATCCCGTTCCAAATATGCAACCCATGCCTCAAGAGCAACCGGGTGGTAACAACAACAATGGACCACCTACACCACCTTTCCAAAACCAAAACCCCAACAACAATCAAAGAACACCTCAACAACAAAATCTTCATAGACACAATTCCTTACCCATTAACCTAGATGACCGGAATGTCAATTCCGACCGTCGGGGAAATCGTGATCGCGGCAATCCCGCAAATGAAGACCCATTCTTCAACATCGACGACTTGAGGAATGCAATCCCCGATGATGAACCTTATAGTGTTCCCGGTTATCAATCGCCGGAACATGTGAGTGTTCATACGGAAAATTCGGATGACGGGGGATATTATGATGATAGGGCTAACGATGACGAAGATTGGGGCTATGTGAATAGGGGAAACGTCTACAACGCAAGAAGATATGATGATGAGGAATTTGGCTATCAAAATGCCAATTACGTTGGGAACGATGAATACGGTTACGGAGGTGGAAGAAATGATGGTTATGGGAACAACCGTCAACCACGAAACAATGACCAACGGAACCGGAATGATGGGTTTTATAATAACAACAACAATGCAAACCCTAACCGGATTCCTCGTTTCGTGGGAGGTGGTAACCCAAGGGATAATAGAAGAGAGGATAGACGAGATGATCGAAGAGGTGAAAGACGGGATAATAGAAGACCGGTCGATCAAGAAGTTAACGGTCCACATCGTCATCAACGACCTCCACGGGGAGTGAATGATCGTTTTAGGCCGGTTGTCACCGAGAACGACTCACCAATCGTTTGTGAGAGGAGGATGTTTGATTGTAAACCACATTACATCAATATACTTCCTCATTTTAATGGAAGATCTAACGACGAACCGTATACACATTTGACGGAATTTTCTTCGGTTTGCAGCACTATCGGGGGTCACAACTTTGCTTTAGATGAGGTCAAACTTCGACTATTCCAATTTTCACTGAAGGATAAGGTAAAACAATGGTTCCTCACACTTCCCGCAAATAGTATTCGCACTTGGGGAGAAATGCAACAAACGTTCCTTGATGAATACTACTCAATGGCGAAGACCGATGACGCTCGTGACGAAATTAGGTCTTTTCGCCAATTATCGGGCGAACCGTTACATGAGGCCTTTACAAGATTTAGAGAAATGATGCGAAGATGCCCTCATCATCAAATTGAGAAGTGGGAGTTGGTTAAATGTTTTGTACGGGGTTTAGATGACACAACATGGAATCGTCTCGAGTCGACAAGTAACGGGACTCTTTTGAGCAATCACGAAGATGATGATTGGGAGTTTTTAGAGCGGATGAGTAAGCGGTCAAAAGAGAAAGAATCGGCCGATAGAGCTAAAAAACACCCCGTTTCCCGATCACTTCCCGATCTTGACTCTAAAGATCGGATTTCCACTCTAGAGCGGGAAATGGCTCGTATGAAGAAGAAAGAGGTAAATGCGGTTCAATTTGAGGTATGTGAAGGTTGCGGTGATATTGGACATAGAGTGGAACAATGTCCAACGGGGTCGAGTGACTATACGGAGGAAGTCAATCAAGTGTATGGAGATAGGAAGCAGTATGACATGAACTCCAACACTTATCATCCGGGGTTGAGGAATCACCCCAACTTCCGATATGGTAATGCTTCAAATCAAATGAACCCGAATTTTCAATCGGGTAACCAAGGAGGTCAAAGCGGAGCATCATATCAAAACCGTCAAGGTGGTAATCAAGGAGGTTATCAACGGAATTATAACCAAGGGTACCAAGGTAGGGACAATAATTACCAAGGTGGGTACCAAAGAAATTACAATAACCAAGGCGGTAATGGAAGCGGGTCGAACAATCAAACCGGTGGCGATGATTTGGGTGCCAAAATGGATGCTTTGTTGAATATGCAAAAGGAATCTCATCATGATATCAAGGATATAAAGAAAACCAACGAGATTCGGGATAAAGCACATGAGGCATTGGTAAAGCAAGTGGGTCAACTTGCGGAAGAAATGGCTCAAATGAGAGGAAGCACGGGAAGACTCTCAAGTGACACCGTGGTGAACCCTAAGCATCAAGGGTCAAACTCAAGGAACACACGTGAGGTACCAATTAATAAAATTACTTTACGTAGTGGTCGAATCGTTGATGATGGTGTCAAAACACCATCACCCCAGTTTGTTGAAGGGGTGGTGGAGGATGCTAGTGAAGATGAGAATGAGAATGGTCAAACGGGTCAAAATAAAAATGACTTGAAAAAGAACAATGATACCCCCGTTGTGACCATCCCAGTCCCTAAGGCTAAGGAAAAGGGTGTGGAGGCTAATACCGCCCCTTATCTCGAAGCATTGAAGGGACCCGTGAAAAACGTTGTAAACAAAAGTGGTCCACAACAAGAAGAGTTGTTGGAAATTTTTAAACAAGTAAAAATCAATTTACCTCTTTTGGATGCAATTAAACAAGTACCGTCGTATGCTAAGTACTTGAAAGATTTGTGTACCCAAAAACGCACTCACAAATTTCCAAAAAAATTAGATTTAACCGAAAATGTGAGTTCGATTCTTTCGGGTGCACTTCCACCTAAGCTCCAAGATCCGGGTGCGCCTATCATTTCAATTCAAGTAGGCGATTTTAAAATCAACCGGGCACTTCTAGATCTTGGTGCTAGCGTGAGCATTCTACCGGGTAGTTTATATGACCAATACGAGTTTGGTCCACTTCAGTCGTCTAACACCACCGTGGTGTTAGCCGATTTGACACCTAAACTACCTCGTGGAATTGTTTCGGATGTGATAGTGAAAATCGAGGATTTCTACTATCCGGTGGACTTTTTAGTGCTTGATTATGTGGCCAAGGACCCAACCAAAGAACCTACGGTGATTTTGGGTCGACCGTTCTTAGCAACCGCGAATTCTCAAATTGATTGCAAAACAGGAACGGTTGACATGACATTTGGAAACCGAAGGTTGAGGTTGCATGTTTATTCCGGACTTATGAACCCTCCAGTTGATGATGAATGCTATATGGCGGACGTCGTTGACACGTGTATACCTCTTTGCGACACAGTCGTAGAAGGGGAAAACACAATGGAGGATTGTTATATGTTTGACAGGTCACAGGTGGAGATGGATAAGAGCATAGACAAGGAAGTGAGAAGTTTGGAGGTGCTTGCGGTTAGAGAGGGAAAACCGACATGGACGCACCAAGTTGAGAGTTTACCGGAGAGCATCGACACCAAGTTGAAGCCGTCATTAGTAGAGCCTCTGGAGGTTGAATTGAAGGTGTTGCCTAAGCATCTCAAATATGCTTATGTTGGTGAAGGCAACACGCTCCCGGTTATCATTGCATCAAACCTAACCGTGGAGCAAGAGGAGAAATTGATGGATGTTTTGGTCACTAATCGGGCAGCGATTGGATGGACCATTGCTGATTTAAAGGGTATTAGTCCCTCGGTGGTGATGCACAAAATCATCACGGAAGAGAATGTGACTCCCGTTCGAGATGCACAACGGAGATTAAATCCGAACATGCGGGAGGTAGTGAAGAAGGAAGTGCTGAAATGGCTAGATGCGGGTATCATTTATCCGATCTCGGATAGCCAATGGGTGAGCCCAACACAGACGGTTCCCAAGAAAGCGGGCATACAAGTCGTCAAAAATGACGCAGGTGAAGAGGTAGCCACTCGGCCGGTAAC
This sequence comes from Helianthus tuberosus, assembly GCA_030545235.1. Taxonomy (NCBI): domain Eukaryota; kingdom Viridiplantae; phylum Streptophyta; class Magnoliopsida; order Asterales; family Asteraceae; genus Helianthus; species Helianthus tuberosus. The sequence continues at coordinate 34,691,537 of CM060365.1, read as the reverse complement.
CGGGTGGCGAATTTGTATTGACTATAGGAAGTTGAATACCGCAACTTCCAAAGATCATTTCCCTTTACCGTTCATTGATCAAATAGTTGAGAAATTGTCGGGACAAAAATTTTATTGTTTCTTAGATGGCTATTCTGGTTATAACCAAATCGCCATCCATCCAGAAGACCAAGCAAAGACCACGTTTACTTGTCCCTACGGCACTTTCGCATTTAGACGAATGCCGTTTGGGTTATGTAACGCCCCCGCCACCTTCCAAAGGTGTATGATGAGTATCTTTTCAGATATGGTGGGGAAGTCTTTGGAAATCTTCATGGATGATTTCTCAATTTTTGGGTCATCTTTTGAGGCTTGTTTGGATCAACTAGATAAAGTGTTAAGAAGGTGTGTCGAAACTAGTTTGGTCTTAAGTTGGGAAAAGAGCCATTTTATGGTTCAAGAGGGAATAGTGTTGGGACACGTGGTGTCAAGTCGTGGGATAGAGGTTGATCGTGCAAAGGTGCAAGTCATATCTACGTTACCGTATCCCACGACCGTTAAAGGTGTTAGGTCATTTCTAGGTCATGCGGGTTTTTACCGGCGGTTTATTAAGGGTTTTAGTGACATAACCAAGCCTTTATGTAACTTGTTGTTAAAAGATCAACCGTTTGATTTTAATGAAAATTGTCAAAATGCTTTTAACAATTTGAAAGAGAAGTTGGTTGAAGCCCCAATCTTGCAATCGCCAAATTGGTCTTTTCCGTTTGAAATTATGTGCGATGCAAGTGATTATGCGGTGGGGGCCGTGTTGGGACAACGGGTCGATAAGAAACCCGTTGCCATATACTACGCGAGTAAGACTCTTTCGGATGCACAATTGAATTACACTACTACCGAAAAAGAGCTACTTGCGGTGGTATATGCATTGGATAAATTTCGGGCATATATATGGGGTAGTAAAGTGATTATTTATTCTGATCACACTGCAGTTAGGTACCTCATGGAGAAGAAAGATGCAAAACCGAGGTTAATCCGATGGGTGTTGTTGCTCCAAGAATTCGATTTGGAGATACGGGACAAAAAGGGTACCGAAAATGTTGTGGCGGACCATTTGTCCCGGTTGATGGTTGAAGAGGATCCTACAACTGTAGAGATCAATGAGTCTTTCCCAGATGAGCACATAATGAAATTAGATAAATTGCCATGGTATGCTAACATTGTCAATTATCTTGTTACAGGTGATATGCCGGCACATTGGGATAGACGGAAAAGGCAACACTTCATGTCCCAAATCAAGTACTATCGGTTGGAAGAACTGCATTTGTGGAAGGAGTGTGCGGATCAAGTTATAAGGAGATGCATTGATGACGAAGAGATTCCAAGCGTGTTGCAGCATCTACACTCATTTGCATGTGGTGGTCACTTTAGTGGTCACAAAACGGGTCATAAAGTGTTAAACAGTGGTCTTTTTTGGCCTACTATCTTCAAAGATGCAAATGAGTTTGCCAAAAATTGCATAGAGTGTCAAAAACTAGGGGGTATTTCAAAAAGGGATGAGATGCCCATGCAACCAATCCTTGTAGTCGACATCTTTGACGTGTGGGGAATTGATTTCATGGGCCCATTCCCCAATTCCTATGGCAATTTGTATATCTTGGTGGCCGTTGACTATGTGTCAAAATGGGTCGAAGCAATAGCCACCAAGACGAACGACCATTCCGTAGTGTGTAATTTTGTTCAAACCGATATTTTCTCAAGGTTTGGGATTCCTCGGGTCATCATAAGTGATGGAGGATCTCATTTTAAAAATTTTCGGTTTGGGAAACTTCTTAAACGGTTTGGTGTTGACCATAGGATTGCTACCCCCTATCACCCGCAAATAAGCGGGCAAGTTGAGGTGTCAAATAGGCAAATCAAAGAGATTTTGCAAAAGACCGTGCGGGCGGACCGTAAGGATTGGTCGATTAAATTGAACGATGCTTTATGGGCCTACCGTACGGCACATAAGACACCTATTGGCACTACACCTTACCGGTTGGTTTATGGTAAAAATTGTCATTTACCGGTTGAACTTGTGCATAAATCGTTATGGGCTATCAAAGAGGTTAATGTTCAATATGACGATGCAGGTAAGGAAAGGAAACTTAAGTTATGCGAGTTGGAGGAGCTACGGGAAATGGCATATGAGTGCGCGTCCAACTACAAGGATGGAATGAAGAAAGCGCATGATGCCAAGTTGAGAAAGAAAGAGTTCGAGGTTGGCCAAAAGGTGTGGCTTTACAATTCGAAGCTCAAGTTCTTTCCCGGAAAGCTCCGGAGCAAATGGATGGGACCCTATGTGATCACCCGGGTCGGACAATTGGGTGATGTTACCATCGAGGACCCGAAGGATGGGGTACGACAAACGGTAAATGGTCATCGGCTAAAACCGTTTCTTGATGCTAACGAGAAGGTAGACGAAAACAAGGAATTGGTGAGCTTTGTGGCAAGCACACCGATTTACGAGGTCGACTAATAAGGACCGGTAACATTTTGTGTAAAGTTATGTACAATTATTTATTTGTTTGTGTGTTTTGTTTGTTAATCGTTTTTGTTCCATACTAATCTCTCTTGATTGTGTGAAGTCCGGACATTCCGAACGGGTCATGAAGACACAAGGTATGTTTTTAGGCTTTGTTATGTGCATTGAGGACAATACACGACTTTTTGGGGGGTGGTAGGGCCGTTGACGGTTATTGCGTTTTAAAAATTTAACTTATAAAAATTCACAAAAAGATTTTTAATAATTTTTAGGATTTTTGATTGTACATAGTCCCTTGATTAAAAGTTCATAAAAATCCTCCTATTTTTCAAAAAAAAAATTAAAAAAAAAATAAAATTAAAAATATGAATTTGGGGCACCGTCGCCGACGGTTAACCTCATCGTCACCTACGGCTTGTCTAAATCGTCCGTCGCCCACTTTTCACCGTATCCAAGCACCGTCGCCGACGGGACATCAGGCCGTCGGCGACGGCTCTCCTGAATGCAGCCGACGAGGATTTGTTGCTTGTAACCGGACTCGAACCCAAAACCCTTAAACACTTCCAAACTCTTATGTATCGGGTTTGAGGCTACTCAAATCGTTTTTTGGGACCCTTATCTGACCAAGACACATTCTAAACCATCCATTATCACATTCATCACACCTACTTCTCCTTCCATCTTCATCTTCTTCACCAAACACCTCAAGAACCCTAGATCTTCTCTTCTTCATAACTTTCTCAATTCTCAGCCAAATCCTTTGATTCTTGAGCCTAAATTGTGTAGTTTTTCAAGAGGAACAAAACCCCTATAACGGTTTCCATCAAATTTTGCTCGTTTGCACGATTTCTGGACGTGAGTTTTTAGGGTTTTGAAGAGTGTTCATCCAAGTTTCTTGTTTTGCACTTGTTCTTAGTTCTTCTTGTTATCTAACACTTAAGGTATGAATTTCAGTAAATTTATGTATGATTATTATATATATTGTTGATTTCTTCCGAAATTTTAAACTTATTGTTTAAGAGTAGGTTGTTTATCACAATGTAGGGCGTTTTAGCATAAACTTAAGAATGTTTGCTTGATTTGGGTGGGATTTGAGCATGCTTTAGTCTTGGTGATGTGATTACACTAGATTTATGCATGATTGAACATAGTTGTGATGTTGAATATTGTTGAAAACATGAAATTTTGCGAAATTTTTGGAATAAACATGTTTAATCAATATAGATGCTAAGATGTGCGACTTTGGAAGTTTAAAAAGGCGATTTTACATTTAAAATTTGATTGAAGTTCAACATTGCACACCATGTTCAAAGTTTGAGATTGTTGAAGGTTTGGAGTGTACTAATTATTGTTGTCTTTGTCTTGTGATTGTAGCCATGTTCCGAGGAAGTAAGAAAGCAAAGACCTCCGGTCAAGGTTCATCTTCGGGAGCCGGTTCGGGCTCCGGGGTATATCAAAGACGTTTTGAACAACTAAGTAATGTAGTAGAGGGTGATGGGCAACTTATTAGGCAAGATTGGGAGTGGGAGGAAGAAAAAAATAGTAGATCGGCTTCGGCATGGAAGGACGAGAAAACAAAGGCTCTTTCTCGTTACAACAATAAGAGGTTAGAAGCCAAAATGTGGAAGATGAAAATGGTTACGGGTGTTTCAAAATCCGTACCCGAAAGGACAGTTTGTGAACGTATGGTAGATGTTGAAGAGTTTAGGAAGATTGGTATAGTGAAAAGGTTTGAGAAACTTGGCTGGGAACGGGTGATTGACTGGTGTGAGGATATCACTACTCGGTATACTTGGGGGCAGTTTGTGAGTGGTTATCCACCCTTCGTTTTGAACATTCTGATAGACCGGCTCATAGGTGGAAGTTGATTGGTAACATTGGGAAAAATCAAATGGTCATGTCTTTCGAACATATGAACGCTATAGCGAGGTTTGACTCACTTGGGGTCGACGCGTATGAATATTATGGGTATGATCAGTTTTTGGACAACAAGAGAAACGATGCTGACCCAGTGAGGCTTTTAGAGGACACCCTACTAGGTTCTGGGGGTGCGGGAGAGTCGAGAAGTGATTTGTCTTTGATGGGAAAGATACTCCAAGGTATCTCATTAGAGAACGTTATGGTACGGTTCGGAGACCGTGGAAAGGTGAAGGTCACCCGACTGTCGGGTTTTGCATGCATTGTTATATGGGACGCCCAAGCTCTCGTGGCGTCAAATTGTTATGATCAACACATGGGATACACGGGAATCGTTTAAACGAAAGATGATTCCTTATGCAAGGTTGATTAGCGCCATGATTCTCCAACAGAATGCATTACCTCAAGACTCACTGTGGGTGTCTAAGCCAATTGATCAATTCAATTTCGCCTCCATAAGGCGACATTGGAAAATAACTGTGAAAGCTTTTGGGCATTTGCATACGGTCGAAGATGAGCAAGGGGATAGTTATCGGTTTAATGACAAAGGGAGTGATGAAGAAGGTGATGAAGAAGAGGGCGATGAGGAGATGCCCGATGTTGAGGAGGAAGTTGATCCTTCCGGGCCGCGGGGACCGAGGCAAAGGTATAGGAGGAAGCATAGGGAAATCTCTGCCAATGTGGCAGATTTTGTGAATCAAAGGCAAATACCGTCGTATCGGTTGTGGAACCGTGGAGATCAAGCGATCTACGATAATGTGTCGGCGGGTATTGGTGAAGCAAGAGAGTACCATGCTAGTAGGAACCAATGGGAAGAGGCGCAAGGGGCGTATTCGCAGCAACAATGGGGTTTTCAAGCATCTTTCCGCGAGAGGGTGGAAAAGCAGTTGGAGGAACAACAGCTGCAACATGCGTTACAACAATCACAAATGGAACGCATGATACAGTTGCAAGAGGAAGAAAGGGCCCATAGACAGGCATGGGAAGAAGAAGCGGCTAGGAACCAAATTGCACAAAGAGAGTTGGACCAACGCCGATGGGGAGCGTTGGCTTTCTCTAACCAAATGGCGATTAATAACTTCAAGGTGCTCCATGATCAAGAACGCCATCAAAGAGATTATCAAGCCGGTCTCCCATTTGTTGAACATTCGGGTTGGACCGATTACTCCAACCTTCCTCATCCGCAAGGGCCATCCGATCCAACCCCTCATTGGCCCGAAGCTGTTGGCTCGAGTTTTGTTCCGATGCCGTACCAACCGCCACCCCAAGGATCCCAACAAGAGTCAAGCCCGCTAGATAACTATAGGGAGATGTTCGAGTCCCTCACTGGTTATCAATACCAGCCCAACCCGCCAGTGGATCCAAACGAGCGATATCAGCGGTAGAGGCATGGTATGTCTTTTGTTGTTGTTGTTGTATATTATTTTTATTTTCGTTATTTCCATTTTGTTATTTAAATTCTCGCCTAGTTAAATGAACGTTGTGGGTGTGTTCCCTATATAACCCTCACGAGACCTCTCGTCCTCCCAAGCTATTGGGGGGGTTTAAAAGGGCTTGTTGCATAAGCTAAATGCAACCGTGATTCCTACGAAAGTGAGTTAGGTGTGTTGTTGTTGTTGTAAATTATTTTCCACATAATCAAAATGAAATAACGTACAGCTTGGTAATATTTTCATAAAAGTGGTAGAACTAGGTAACTAACAAATTTTAATGGTTGTGAGAAGCATGCTTCTACACAAGGGTTAAGATTTGTAGGTACTTTTGGTTCGTGGGACAACCGCTTTCATGAAGAGGAGAAGAGCATACGAAGAATGAGCTCACAAACCAGGTGCATACGTTTCTTTTTATTTTTGATCTTTAGATTAGCAAATAAGTGGAGTGTATTTTGTATATTATTTTTTTTCCGGGGTGAAATTTTGGGGGGTTAGTCGTGTCACATCCCTTGTGCGTTTTAAAACTCTAGTTCCTACACATTGAGGACAATATGTACCTCAAGTGTGGGGATGGGGGAGTAGTAAAAATTTTAGATTTTGACCCGTTCATTTAAATACTACACATTGAGGACAATGTTCACCTCAAGTGTGGGGATGGGGGAAAATTTCAAAATTTTTTCAAAAATGTCTTGCTTCAAAAGCGGTCTTAAAGCACAAGTAACTAAGTCAACGAGGGATGTCACAACCCATTTGGTCTTTTGTCATGGTCAAGTTCAAATTAATAGCATGACGGGTATTTAACGGGTGATTATTTGGGAATAATCCGCCTAAGAAACTAGTCTTTTATGCATGTCACATACCATACCATTTTAGATATGTGAGGTTTTGAGCCACTTTTATATCATAGATTACATACCTATGTTTCTTTGTTTGAGTGGACCATTAGTCATATATTGTAGAACTTGCAACTTTTGATACATTTGAGACTATAGACCGAATACAAGCACGAGAATGATTAAGGCATTAGGTAAACCTTTTCTCTTAAAACCATTTATCTATCCTTACCCGAACAAACTCCCTAGTTGCCCATTTTGAGCCTAAACCTTTCGTTTGACCACCCTATAGCCCATAACCGTTAAACCTTTTCTTTTAAACCCGTGTGATGGAAATTCGATTATAGGAATCGTTTTTGTATAGTTGTTCTTGTTTATTTGCATAAAAAAAAAAACCAGAAAATATCATGAAAAAGAAGTGAAGATCGTTGAAGAAAAACACAAAAAGAAGTGTTAGTAGTTGTTGAATAAAAGGCGAATGTTTGTGCCTCATATTTGGTGTTTATAGTTAGTTTTGTTAGACTAGTCATTTGTAATAAAAAAAAATCAAATTTTCATCACCTTAGCCACTTTAAAATATCCCAATTCCTACCCTTCGCCTAGCCCCATTACAACCTTTCAAAGACCTTTTGACTTGTGCTTAGTATTCGTGATCAATGGTGGAGAATGATTGAGTTGCAAGCTTATGCGGGTATGTGTTCTAATCGGTTTTGAGTGAATAGTCTTTGAAGTGCTAATACATTATAAATATTAGCCAATTTATAAGCCGAGTGGAGAGAACATTGTGAGGGATGTGCATGAATTATTGGTTTCACGGGCGGGTTAATCTTGAGTAACCATTTGTGTACTTTAAATCACATTACCGTTAAATATATTGAAAATTGTAAAGAGTTTGAACTTTAGTATGACATTGGACCTTAACCTTCGTCTCGGGAATGGGGAGTGTATTTGTTGTTCGACCCACGTGAAAGTGAAAAACAGATTTGCTTGAGGGCAAGCAAAAGACAAGTGTGGGGATGTGATGCGTGGTTGAAAACCGGTGTTCGTTTATGTCTAAGTTGATGTTTTTACTTAACTTTTTATCCCAAATAGCCTACTTGTAAAAGGATTTGTGTTTTGCAGGTCTTGTGAAGTTTAAGGAGCTAATTGAGAGCTAAACGAGTCACCGGAGCGAAAACGGAACCACCGGGATGCGAAACGGATCAACCGGACTTGAGAAATGAAGGAAACAGAAAGTTGGAATTCCAGGAGCTGTCGCCGACGACCATATGGTCCGTCGCCGACGGTGTGTGCAATTCTCCGTCGCCCAAATTGTCCGTAAGCAGCAAATTAACACGTCGGCTCTATATCAACATGCATGGACCGTCGCCGACGGGGCATCAGGCCGTCGGCGACGGCCCTCCAATATTGTTGCGCGTCCAATGTTGGTTTGGGTCAAAATAACGAATGGATGGGGGTTGTTGGACATCAATTCGGGAGTTACACTTTTTGTGGAGTTCAAACTTGTTCTTGGAGCCATTACCATCGATCAATCACCTACCAATCATCTCATTCCATCTCTACAACCTAAATCATCATCATCCAACACACGATCAATCATCAAACCCTAGTTCACCAATCCATCATCCTTCTCATCATCACCATTTCATAAACCCTAATTCTCCATCACTCCTTCATCCTACAAGCTTCAAGATGACTCCATCCGCATTCCAAACATCCGGTGATCAAGTTGCATCAACCATGAGCGGCTAATCATCTCGGTTTCACCCCGGTGTAGGTAGTTGTTAATTTTAGGGTTTCAATTTGTTCTTGTTTCATCTTAGTGACAATTTGTATTTGGTTTTTGAAACTTTTGACAATAGTATTACATTTGTTACGAATTCATGAATTGTCGAACGATGTTAAAAGTTATGACTTTGCGAAACGGTGATATGTAATTGTACGTTGTCGTTGTTAGAATTTACTTGTGTTGATTACAAAGTGTCTTTTTGTCCGTTCTTCGGGGCGTTGATAGTTAGTAGCACCTAAGTCACGGTACACTAAATCCGTTAATCGAATGCATTTGAGTTGAAACTAAAACTTGTAGAAATCCTAGGTTAACAATTACCGAAACCGGACGTGATTCCTTTTTATTATTATTGTTCTAGTAACCATTTTCTCGTAATCGTTAATCATTAGTTGTTCATCAATTTAATCAATTCAATTAGTCTAAACTCATATCTCTTATTTAAACAAAAATACAAAAATACTTTAGCAAGCTTCATAAACTGTGACAATTGTTTTAATTCATTCGAATCCACACACAAACCACATACTCTTCGTGGTTCGACCCCTTACTACCACTAACACATTGTTAAGGGTAATTTGGGCTTATAAATATTATCTTTGACCGGAGCGCGACACTCCGATCAATGATCCTCTTACACAAACTCACAAAAAGATGTCTGTATATAGTTTATTTCCCAAAATCCAAAAAGATTTTCAGTGTGTTTTAGCATAGAATTTTGAAAATTCAAAAAGATTTTATTTCTTCTTATTTTCGACAACTGATGTTGAAAAGCTGATTTTCAAAATTTCGAGTGCTAAACATGATGAACGACAGTGGGTTGGGAGAGTGTGTTTGAAATGAAAAATGAAGTTAAAGATGATTTTACTGTTAGTTAATCAAGGTCATTAATTTGAACTTGATATAACTATTGTTGCTGTTGAATAATATCTACAAGTGGTTACTAAATTTGTTAAATTTTAAAATTGTGAAATTTACTTTTGGGTAGAGAATTGTGCAGGTTATCAGGTTCCTGATCTTATTGCTACGGAAAGCCAGGAGACTTTCCTGAACCTGCGAAAGCTAAAGAGCAAGATCCCCGTGTCTAAGCCTGAGCAGAGTTTGAGCCAGGACACGATCTTAGAATGAGTGCTATGTCAGATTGCGATCCCGGAACAATTTAAGGGGGAGTCTGTTAGCAAAGGGGAGTCTGATCAAAAGAGATTGAAAGATAAAGATTGAAGGATGCTTACAGAGAAAGATACTTTGGAGAGAGCAAGAAGACCGATCAAGACTGAAGACTCAATACACTAAAGACTCGTCAACATCCAAGAGGGAGTTTGTTAGTGCATATGTCTGTTGACTTCGTCTTGTATCGAGTCATGTAATAGAATAGATAGACCAGGACGTGTTGTACGAAAGAAACGGGAAACAGGTCTGAACCAGCCGCTTCACACGAAGTGACCAGTTCGTGCGACCTGGCATGGCTAGTTCGTGTGACCTGGCATGGCTAGTTCGTGCGACCTGGCGTTTCCTATAAATAGGTGAGTCCTGATCTTCATTTGTAACATTCTGATTCCGGAGACGAATTGTTGCCGAAGTGTCGAACGATCTGTAAACACTATCAAATCAATACAATCGACAGTTAAAGTGATTCTAAGTGTTAATCAAGCTGCTATAACATCAATACGTCTGATTCCGCCTTTTGTATTGATCAAGAACTCTTCTGAACGACTCGTTTAGATCGAATTCCGATCCCACAATATCATCACCACCAAAACATCCTCCTGCCAAAAAGTAGAAGACAGCTGATTACACATCATTAGTTGTAATGACAACAGTGGTTGAAACACCAGTTCTTTCAACAACTGTTAGTCAGCCACCTTCCACTTCAATCACCACCACTCAAATTTCCACTTCTCAACCCTCCAAAACACCACCAACCTCTCCTAAACCAAAAAGGAGAAGGATAATTTTGGAAGATGATGATTCTTCACCACCTCCAACTTCCTCACAACCACTGACCCTTGTTACAATTCCTAACCCTGTCCCAATCTCTTCAGCACAAATTCAAAATCCAAACACTGCCATTACTCCTGCAGGTGTCAAGTATCCTTTAGAGCCTGCAGCAGTCAGAGAAGAGATCAAATCTTTCTACTCTGAAGATAACCCTGCTAAAAGGAGCTTGCCATCTCTTCAAGGATATCCAAGACCTAACAACATTGAAGAATATTTGAAGTTGAAAGGTCAACAAGCAGAGGATATCTCTAAAAGAAACTCACAAGGAAAATCTGACAAGGAAATTCAAAGATACTATCAATTTCTGCTTACACAAGTCAGAACTTTGGAGCAGTTTTTTAAAGACTTGTGTCAGAAGCTTTCAGAAAGAGATGATGAAACTTTAAGAAAAGATTACATTGAGCACATTATGGCCTTCAAGAAATACAAAGGTGAAAAAGCTCAATATAAAGAATGGACAGTGAGTGAACTCAAAGAGGAGTTAGAAAGAATTGAAAAAAATGAATAAAGAGAAAGTAAGACATACTCCTCCTATTTGGTCCAACTACAAGAAGAATGTACCTGAAAGGACCTTAAGGCTGAAGAGAATGAAAAAAGAGCTGATTACAGCAGATTTTAGGTCAAGGAATCAAGTGACAAGGTGGTCAGAGGATAAGGTGACGGCCTCTTACAAAAGGCTGGAAGAATTGAGAAAGAAGAATCCAAAAATTCCTCAAAAGCCTGTTTACCCTGAAGCAGAGGTTTCAACTAGACCACAAAAACTACAAATCAGGAAATCCACTGCTCCACCTGGTGCTATCCTTTATCAAAGAAGGAGACAAAAACAGATGGATGCAGAAACACCAGAGGATATAGCAGCTAGTGATGATATTATAAAATCAGTCATCAAGCAGATGATAGCTGAAAATTATGAGCTTGCTAAAGCTTAAAGCACTGCTCAGCCAGTTATCACTAGGCCACCATCACCAAACTCATCATCAATAAAGCCTCTCCCAAGAAACCCAATGGATTCAAAAATACTAAAGTGGAAATCTGACAAACAGACCCACGTATTGACTCTGATCAAATCCAGTGGTGAAGTGAAGAAAATATCAAGGGAACAAGCATTGGGCCTAGGTGTTGAAGATCTGCAAGATCTCCTTGATCTTACACTGTGTAGGGATGAGGATGATACAGATTCTCTGAAATTTGAATTACAATTCAAAGGGCAAGTAAGGGAACTTTTGATGAGGCAATAAAGATCCTAAATAATGAAGAGTTTTGGCATCATCTGTTCCAGGGGAGATTGTTGGGATTGAACCCTACCAAAGGAACAGTTGATTAAAGCCAAAACTGGATCAGAGCAGTGGATCCAGAATAAGTAGATGTTTGTATACAAGTCACTCCCCTTAAAAGTGGCTAAACAACGGATGACCTCTATCTAGTGCTCGTCTACAACAACTGTCCTTCAACAATTGCTGATGATTAAAGAACTGTTGAAGACTAACACTGATGCTCAGTCTACTGATCTGGTTCAAGCACTGCTGAAGACTTTAAGTACTGCTGGAGTCACAATAGTGGAATGGGAAGCAGTAGTTTGTTTACTTATTGTATTTGTAATATAATCAGTTGTATAATAGCAGTAGTTGTATTAGGTCAGTAGTTACAGGTTGTTAGGAAGTTAGATGTCACTTTCATGGTGACGTCAGCCAAGATGCTTCAGTGGTTTGCTCATGCCTATAAATAGAACAGTACCATGTACTGTTCTATTAGCTCCTTCACCACTTATCTTCCTGCACAAACAATTCATTGTGAGCTCAGGCTGAGGGGGAGTTTGTGATACATGCATGCAACTGTAATTGATGTTTGAAATAAATTCAATCATTCGGTTCAATGATAAACTTGTATGTTGAAAGCAATTCTCCTGTTTGATTGTGTATGAAAGTTTGTTTCCATGTTTAGTTTCTACTGCAATTAATCAATCATCTTCTTAATTCTCAAACGAAAAACACAATCATAAGAAACTTAGATCCTAACAATAAATTACTAGATGGGGTAGTGTCATCACTCATTTTTTTGGTTCCATCTTTGGAGGGGCGTCCTTCAAGGACTATGACGTGACGCTGAAGTGAAGGGTCATCCTCCAAGGACTACCCTCCTCCCATAGCCTTATAGTGTACTACTTTCTTGGTGTCGTTGTCGCATACGTGTGTTGTATTTTCTTAGTATATCACGCCACCTATCCTTCAGCTCCTACTTCAAGAAATGTCTGGATCGGCAGCTATGAGTTTCCATCAAAACCACTACTCCTATCATCTTTTTTAATATTAAAAATAACCCTTGGAAAACCAAAAGTCATTATTTAATATTTCATTTTACTTCATAATCTTCATCTTCCATTTTGAGTTCTTTTCTTTGTGCATACAGGTATTTTAAAGTTGTACCATTTCAGCTCTCCACCTTCAGCTCTCCACCTTCATGCTTATTTTCAGTCAACTATACTTCACATGATATAACTTATAACAACCCTCCTAAAAATACTTATAACACCCATATATGTCCCAAAATACACCTCGTATATGAAAAACAGGCCCGAAATACCTTTATTTTAACAAAAATTAAATAAAAACAAAAATCAGGAGGTCCTCGCGGGGCGCGACAGACACCCCTTAATCCGTCGCGGGTCGCGACAGCTTGGAAACCAGGCTGCCCCTAGGCCGCCACGTGTCGTAAGGCGTGTTGAAGCTAACCATTGAGTCAACCAAGCTAGGGCCTACCCTAGAGGCTCTGGCGGGGCGCGACGGCCCATTTTATTTCTGTCACGGGGCGCGAGAAAGGGTTGATCAGACCTTATAAATAGAAGCCATCAACTTCATTTGTCAAATCGTTCACAATCGATATCTCTCTCTCTAAATTTTGAATATTAGAAGTAATATCGGGTATAATACCCCCTAAATAGCCAAGCTCTGCCTCGATGTAAGTATTATAACCCCCGATTACGCATTAGATACGCTGCCTGATTGATCTAGTGCTCCGTAACACATGTCAAGGCTCTGCCTAACTCACTCATTGGAGTTCTGTCTCGGGGAGGGTATAACTAATGTAAATTTGGATTATTATACTAACGCATGTGCATTGTTTAATTTATTAGATTATAACCAGGAAGTCACAAGGAAATACCTAAAATAGCAATGTGAGTAATTCCTCTTTTCACAAAGTGTTTTCACAAAACCTCAATTTTTTTAAATTACAATTCACAGTGATTGAGTATTTGTATTCTACAATTATCATCGGTATGTTGGGGTTTTGTATACATAACTTGTTACTACACTGTGAGTAGTAGTATGACCACAATTCAGGATTGACAGTACCCTGGGTGGTAATTAAAGTAGATATAAACAAATGTAATTGTTGGATTGCCCTCAATACTGTAAAATGATAAAAACCTGTTTTGATTAAACTGGGATTCACTCGCCAGTATTTCTTGCTGAAAAAATATTTTCAAACGCATTTCAGGTAACAAAATGTGAAAGCCAATTAGAAGTCAGCTGGAGAGCACTGAAGGCTTGGAAAAGTGGCTATAAAAGTTACCTAAATAAAGAAGAAGTTTTATTCCAAGAAATTAGGTTTTATCCCTATAAACATGTTTGTAATGGAAACTTGGGAATTTCCCACGTATTTATTAATTATAAAAATGTGGTGTTTTACTTTGATAAAATATTTTCTAACTACGGTCCTGATAAAATTTCCGTCGCCAAATTGATAAACACCGATACCACCGGCTCTGAGTAGCTCGCAGCCGCCCGCCTCCCGGGGCAGGGGTCGGGGTTGCGACAGAAGGTGGTATCAGAGTTATAGCCACTGATTTCAGCCACAGAAGTGTTCTGCTCACACAAAAAATTTATTCATTATGTTAGGAAATAATCTACGGGATTACGTGCATATCTGTATATTATTGTTTTGTGTTATTTGACAATTTGTTAGTTTACAGTATGAGTGATCAAGGTCCATCGGACGCCTATCGTCAATTGTCTAGTTCTCCTAGAGATGAAGGAACTTCTTCCCAGCCTACTCCTTCGGGGTACTCAGCTGATACAGAAGAGGGGATTTTCATATTTAAGGTGCAATCCGAAGAACCATTCCCTACCAAAAAGAGAGGATGGTTCAGTCGGGGTGAACACGAGCGTAGGAAGAGAATGAGGAAGTTGCAGCAGCAACGGACTTTAGCAGCAGCAAATAAGGAAATGAATGCCCAGACCCAGGACATAATCAATAGACGATTAGCCAACTTTGACATATTAGCTATCACTGCCGCAGACCCAAACTTAGAACAAATCATTGCCCCACAGCCACTACCACTGTTTCCAACTCAACCCATGGAAATAGAACCTAATCCAGGAGACCAGATTCCCATTCCTGCCTTCGACCCAAACGAAATCCCTAGAGTCCCAGCACCAAACCATCTAGCTTATGACCCATGGAATGATGAACATAGGGATTATCGAGAACTTTACCCAAAGGAGGAACTCATACCAAACCCTGTAGCACCATACCCCAACCTTGACCCTCTAGATCCATACTGGGATGCTGATCAGTATATTCGGGAAATACTAGAAAACCCATACCCATATGGATAACCCGTACCACCGTACCCTGACCCAATACCCGCACCACCACAACCCATGAGTACCGAAAACATGCAGGAACTCCGAACGTTTGGTGAGGAATTATTGGATGCGGTGAAAGAATAAGGCAAATAGGGGAGAGGCTCGTTTGGAAGTACGACGACGAAATATGCAATACTGGATGAACCCCTAGTAACAATAATAGTAATAAAAAGAATATATATATATGCGAGTAGTTTGAAAAAAATATATATATATAACCTAAACAATTACTGATGCATAACTAGTAGTATACTTTCAATTCCAGTTACAGCTTGTAATATATAGATATATGAAATAGAGTAAATGTCGTAATGCACGATGATTTTGATCAACGTATTGTTTATGTAATTGTTGGCATTACATCTTGTTCTGTGTTATTGATACTTGGTAAATGTTTACAATCCAGATGGACAACGACGTGAATCAGGAAAACCTGAATAATGATAATAACGGGAACCGATTAGATAACAGTGCCATCCAACACATAGTGGCACAAGGGATTATAGACGCTATGCCATATATTATCAAAACGGTTAAGGAAACGGAAAATAATAAAACTAACAATGGAAGTAAACGACCACCTACTGAGCCCAGTCACAGCGTAAACAATGGACCAGTACTTCAATTGCATATTCCAAAAAGAAGAAGAACCATGTCATATGGTTGTTCTTACAAAGAATTCTGGTCTTGTAAACCAATTGAATTCTCTGGCAATGAAGGAGCCATTGCAGCTCTACGTTGGATAGAAAAGACTGAGGCAGTCTTAAAAATAAGCAAGTGTGCAGAAGAAGATAAAATCATGTTTGCTTCCAATCTTTGTAAGAATGCAGCTCTAGAATGGTGGAATATTATTCTCCAGTCTAGGGGAGTGACAAAGTCTATAATATGGATTGGACTGAATTTAAGAATATGGTTGAAAGAAAATTTTGTCATCCCAATGAAAAAGAACAAATAGCTAATAAGTTCTTAAACCTTAGAATGACTGGAGTTGATTGTAAGTGTTACACTACCGTATTCTTCGAATATGCTAGAATAGTGCCAACCCTAGCTTCACCAGAACCAGTATTAATCCCCCGTTACATTTGGGGATTAATCAGCGAGATTAGACATGTAGTCAAGGCAGCTAGACCACAAACCATAGAAGAAGCTGTAGAACTAGCAAATACCTTGACTGATGAATTAGTACGTACACAAGAAGAAAACCAGAGGAAGAACCTAGCTCAAAGGCTTACCCAAGAATTTCGCTATGGTAATTCCAACCATGGGAAAAACATAGGTTCTACCTCTACACCTTACTGTAAGGCCTGCAAGAAGAAGCATTCAAGAAGATGTTCTACATAATGCAATTTCTGCAAGATACCGGGACATAAGGAAGAAGACTGTAGGAAGAAACCTAGTAATGGAGTATGCTTCAATTGTGGAGAAAAGGGGCATATCAAGCCGAACTGTCCGAAACTAGCTCCAGCCATGAACAACAAGACTACCAAGAATGCTAGAGCATTTGTTCTGACTACAGAAGAAGCTAGGATGATTCCAGACATGATCGTCGGTACGTTTTTAGTTAATGATATTTTTTCTAAGGTATTATTTGACTCTGGTGCAAACCAAAGTTTTATTAATACTTCATTTTGCAAACGTCTCAATCAACCATTAACTAAACTCCAACAAGAATGTCTAGTAGAAATGGCCAATGGAGAATCCATTAAGATCACTGAAATCTTGCAGGAAACAAGAATAGAAATTTTTAAGCATAATTTTATTGCTAATCTTTACCCAATGAACCTAGCTAGATTTGATATTGTATTAGGAATGGATTGGTTAGTAGCCAATAAAGACAGTATTCTGTGTGATCAAAAGTCAATACAAGTAAATCCACCAAAGGGTGGAAAGATCATAATTAAAGGAGATAAGCCATCTCAATCCACGACATTCATCTCTGTGATGAAAACCGCTTGCTATGCAAGAAAAGGGTCACTAGTGTACAAGATTTCCATAATCATTAACACTAAAGGAAAATAATTGAAAGATATTCTCGTAGTATCTCAATTCTCCGATGTGTTTCCAGAAGAACTACCAGGACTACTGCCGGCCAGGGAAGTCGAATTCAGAATTCACCTACTACCAGAAACGGCACCGATTGCCAAGGCACCTTACCGTTTGGCACCCGCAGAGATGCAAGAACTGAAGAAACAGTTAGATGAACTTCTGGAAAAAGGATTCATACTGCCTAGTTCATCGTCGTGGGGAGCACCAATCTTGTTTTTCAAGAAGAAAGACGGGTCAATGCGTATGTGCATTGATTACTGAGAACTCAATAAAGTCACGATTAAAAATTGGTACCCATTACCGAGAATCGATGATCTGTTTGATCAATTGCAAGGAGCCCGATTCTTTTCTAAAATTGACTTACGCTCAGGATATCATCAATTAAAGGAACAGGAATAGGACATTCCTAAAACCGCCTTTAAGACAAGGTATGGCCATTATAAATTTACCGTCATGCCATTTGGTCTAACAAATGCCCCAGCCGCATTTATGGACATGATGAACAGAATATGTAAACCATATTTGGATAAATTCATAATTGTCTTTATAGATGATATTCTCATTTACTCTAAGAGTAAAGAGGAACATGCAACACATTTGCATGCACTCCTTACATTATTAAGAAAGGAAAAGCTTTATGCTAAATTTCGAAATGTGAGTTTTGGTTAGAAGAAGTGCAATTCCTCAGACATCTAGTTAATCATGTAGGAATTGATGTAGATCCCACAAAGATCGAGGCAATTACTAAATGGAAAGTCCCTAAATCACCAACGGATGTGAGAAGTTTTCTAGGACTGGCAGGTTATTATCGACGGTTTATCCGATATTTTTCTAGAATAGTTATTCCTTTAACAAAACTGACATGTAAATCTATTAAGTTTGAGTGGGGACCAAAACAGTAAGAAGCCTTTAGAATCCTTAAGCAGATTAACCAACGCACCCATACTAGAGTTACCAGAAGGAACTGAAGACTTTGCAGTCTATTGTGACACTTCTAAATTAGGTTATGAATGTGTGTTGATGCAACGTCAAGAGGTTATAGCCTATCCCTCTAGACAACTTAAGAATCATGAAGAGAATTATACAACCCACAATATAGAGTTAGGAGCCATAATTTTTGCCCTTAAAATTTGTAGACATTACCTTTATGGTAGTAAGTTTACCATTTTCACCGATCATAAGAGTTTAAGATATGTTTTTGGGCAAAGGGAGTTAAATATGAGACAAAGACCCTGGATGGAAATACTTAGTGATTATGATTGTAGTATCCAGTATCACGCAGGAAAGGCTAACGTAGTAGCCGATGCTTTAAGTCGAAAGTATCATGAAAAACCAAAAAGAGTACGTTCTCTTAAATTAAACCTGCAGATAGATTTAAATGAACAGATTAAGGAAGTACAAGAATCAGTAATCAAGGATGATACTGAAAAATTGAAAGGAATGATTAAGGAATTAGAACAAGGAACAGATGGAATTTGGAGATTCCATAAGAAAAGAATTTGGATACCCAAACGAGGAAACCTACGCCACCGAATTTTAGAAGAAGCCCATAAGTCTAAGTATACGATACATCCTGGAAGTGATAAGATGTATCAAGACTTAAGAAAGAATTTCTGGTGGATAGGAATGAAAAATGATGTAGCAGCTTATGTTGCCAAGTGTTTAACATGTTCACAAGTTAAAGCTGAACATCAGAAACCCTCATGTTTATTGCAGCAATTAGAAATGCCGGTATGGAAATGGAAATTGATAACAATAGATTTTGTTACCAAATTACCCATGACATGAAAAGGTAATGATACAATCTGGGTGATTCTAGGTAGATTGACCAAGTCAACTCATTTCTTACCAATGAAGGAAACTTTCAGTATGGAACAGTTAGCTAAGTTATATGTATATGAAATAGTTTCATTACATGGAATTCCTTTATCTATTGTGTCTGATAAAGATAGCCGTCTTACTTCTCATTTTTGGACTAGTTTCCAAAAAGCAATGGGAACCAAGATAAATCTAAGCACAGCTTATCGTCCCCAAACGGATGGACAAAGCGAAAGGACAATTCAGACAATGGAAGACATGCTTAGAGCTTGTGTAATTGATTTTGGAGGAAATTGGGACGATCATCTACCATTAATAGAATTTTCCTACAGTAACAACTATCATACCAGTATTAATGCTGCACCATTTGAAGCACTTTATGGAAGAAAGTGCCGAACTCCGGTCTGTTAGGAAGAAATTGGAGAAAAGCAACTATCTGGACCGAGATAGTACAAGAAACAACAGACAAGACTATTCAAGTCAAGGAAAGACTAAAAGCAGCACGCGATCGACAAAACAGTTATGCTGATAACAGGCGAAAACCTTTGGAATTTCAGGTAGGAGATAAGGTATTGTTAAAAGTTTCTCCATGGAAAGGAATAGTCAGATTCATCAAGAGGGGGAAGCTAAGCCCCAGGTATGTTGGACCTTTTGGGATTATTAGAAGAATAGGACCAGTAGCTTACCAGCTACAACTGCCAGAGGAAATGGCAGGAATACATGATGTGTTTCATGTATGTAATCTCAAAAAATGCATAGTAGATAAGTCATTAGTGGTACCTCTTAAGGACATAGAGGTAAATGAGAAACTTAAGTTTGTAGAAAGACCCCTACAGATTGAAGACAGAAAAATCAAGAATCTCAAACACAAGAGATTGGTTCTAGTCAAAGTAAAATGGGATTCCAAGAGAGGACCAGAATACACTTGGGAGCTTGAATCAGTGATGCAGAGGAAATATCCGCACCTGTTCCAGTAGACCTCGAGGACGAGTTCTAAAACAAGGTGGGGAGGATATAACAACCCTCCTAAAAATACTTATAACACCCCTATATGTCCCAAAATACACTCCGTATACGAAAAAAAGGCTCGAAATACCTTTATTTTAACAAAGATTAAATAAAAACAAAAATCAAGGGGCACTTGTGGGGCGCGACAGACACCCCTTGATCCGTCGCGGGCCGTGACAGCTTGGCCACCAGGCCGCCACGTGTCGTAAGGCGTGTCGAAGCTAACCCTTGAGTCAGCCAAGCTAGGGCCTACCCTAGAGGCTCTAGCGGGGCGCGACGGCCCGTCTTGTTTCTGTCGCGGGGCGCGAGAAAGGGTCGCTCAGACCCTATAAATAGAAGCCATCGGCTTCATTTGTCAAATCGTTCACAATCGATCTCTCTCTCTCTAAATTCTGAATATTAGAAGTAATATTGGGTATAATACCCCCCCCCCCCCCCCTAAATAGTGAAGCTCTGCCTCGATGTAAGTATTATAACCCCCGGTTACGTATTAGATACGCTGCCCCATTGATCTAGTGCTCCGTAACGCATGTCAAGGCTCTGCCTGACTCTGTAGTTGGAGTTCTGTCTTTGGGAGGGTATAACTAATTTAAATTTGGGTTATTATACTAACACGTGTGCATTGTTTAATTTATTAGATTATAACCAGGAAGTCACAAGGAAATACCTAAAATAGCAATGTGAGTAATTCCTCTTTTCACAAAGTGTTTTCACAAAACCTCAAATGTTTTAAATTACAATTCACAGTGATTGAGTATTTGTATTCTACAATTATCGTCGGTATGTTGGGGTTTTGGTATGCATAACTTGTTACTACACTCTGAGTAGTAGCATGACCACAAATCAGGATTGACAGTACCGTGGGTGGTAATTAAAGTAGATATAAAGAAATTTAATTGCTGGATTGCCCTCAATACTGTAAAATGATTAAACCTGTTTTGATTAAACTGTGATTCACTCGCCAGTATTTCTTGCTGATAAAATATTTTTAAACGCGTTTCGGGTAACAAAATGTGAAAGCCAATTAGAAGCCAGCTGGAGAGCACTGAATGCTTGGAAAAGTGGCTATAAAGGTTACCTAAATAAAGAAGAAGTTTTATTCCAATAAATTAGGGTTTATCCCTATAAACATGTTTGTAATAGAAACTTGGGAATTTCCCACGTATTTATTAATTATAAAAATGTGGTGTTTTACTCTGATAAAATATTTCCTAACTACGGTCCTGATGAAATTTCCGCTGCCAAATTGATAAACACCGTTACCACCGGCTCTGAGTAGCTCGCGGCCGGTCTCCCGGGGCAGGGGTCGGGGGTTGCGACATAACTTAGGAGGGTTTAACTACAAAAGCCTCTCTTTGAATACCTTTATCGTATAAAGAAATCGGTAAGCCATAGGTTGGCAGGACCCTCCTGTAATTCCGCCCCAATGGCATGTTAACCAGCAATGTACACCACTTCTTTCTTATGTTAAGGAGTGTTAAAAAGGTTATTTGTTAACGTCTTAATAAGATGTTATGAGATTTCAAGTTTTTTCTTTCCTTAAACCAAAATCCACAATAGGGTTAGACGACTCGTAGTCGAAACAAATTTGGGCGTTTTCTTCAAAACAACACCCCATCAACCGCCCCCTGGGCGTTGTTGAGCAATTATTTGGGTGGAGCGTCCTTTTTTCCACGTCTACTTCCTTATACTTGGCCAATAGTATTTTTTCTTTGTTTTTAGTTTTATTTTTTATTAAATTCTATTAGATTATAATGTCTCACAAGATTTCAAGCCCTGCTACACCTCTTTTAACATAATGCGCCATAACGACCACATGTTGACTGTACCGCCACTTGACGCAAAACGGCCAAAGGTCTTCCCCCTACCACTACACATGGTCTTAGGTTGAGTTAACAAATTAAATCATTTTTTTGATGTAAGATGAGTGAAATGGTCACATCACTTCTCTAACTCATTTTTGTAATTATGCTAAAAATCAATACATTTTTTTTATCTGTCATTGTGTTTTCTTTTTCCTCAATTCACAACCACTTTTAATAAATATTAAAAAAATTAATAGGGGTAAACAGTGTCCCCAAATATACATATGAACAGTAATATTTTCTCTTCTCAACACTCATAACTATTCTTTATAATATGCAAAACCCTACTCACAACAAAATGAATAATGGGATGTGAATGCTCTAACCCAACGTCTTAAGGGACTGGGGTGGGAACCTTTTTGTGCGTGATAGATGGAGTTCAACGAGTGATGGGTAGCAACATACCACCGCCACCATCATATTCAACGAGTGATGGAATTCGTACGTGATATATTTCACGCGTTATGGGATATTATGTGATAATTGGATGTGAGGGGGTGTGAGGGTTTATTGTTGGGTGTTGTGAGTGATGATCATTGCCTCTAAAAAAGTTGTGAGTGATGAAAAAATGGTTGATGACATGGCGGAACTTGATTGGACGTTGTGAATGATAGAATTTTTGCAAGTGATAACCACCCCCTCTCCTCCCCTTAGTCCCCCCGTAATGGGGCGTTTTTTTTTTTTTAATTTCAAAAAAAAAAAACGCCTGAAAACGCCTAAACCTCCATTACATACCGCGTTACGGGGCGTTTTTTTGAAAAAAATTTGCTCCGGCGTTTTAATAAACACGCTGAATTGATCTTGGGTTGCGAATTCGACCGTTGTCAAACGGTCAAAACTTTATTTATTTATTTTTTTAATTCAAAATTTTACCCACTATATATATATCAACCCTTTTTCTTCAATTTTTTATACAAAATCCTCCTACTTTCTCTCCCACTTTCTTCTATTTTTTATAAAAAACACCCACTTTCTCCTATTTTTATACAAGCATGAATCCATTTCGACCCCCTTTTGGTGGCCCCGCAAGACCCACGAACCCGAACACAACGCAACCTCAAAACCCATATAACCTTCAAGACATGGACCCGACCTTTTTACCGTATGCGGCTTACTTGACTGGCGCCACTCCGTTTGTACCTCCCACCTACGGCTATGGTCAAGCCGGCGGGTCGCAACCGTCACAACCCGAACCCGAACCCGATGTCGATGTTGTGCCGGAGACGCAACCCGAACCGGTGCAAGATAAATCGAAACGCGGCAGAAGGTCGCATAAGAAGAAGGAAAAGGACGAACCGCGACGTACAAAAAATACCATTAAATGGACGAAGGACGAGGAATTCACGTTGACGAGGGCGTGGCTCGACATTTCGGAGGACGAAGATACCGGTAACTTTTATTCTTAACATACAACTTATATTGGTTTTTTTTGCTGTTTTTTATTTCTGTTTTTTTTTTATAAATTTCAAGTAGTGTAAATTTTATTCTTAACATACAACTTATATTGGTTTTTTTTAATTTTTGTAGCAAACTTTCAAACGGGTCCCGTTTTTTGGGATAGGGTTCGTGAACTCTTTTATAGAACGTGGGGTCAAGGCAAACATCGGGACAAAGATTCCATTTCTAGCAAATGGACCGACATCAACAACAAGTCTCACGCGTTCCAAGAAGTTTACCAACGTAACTACGATAATCGCCCGAGCGGTGAAAGTGACGTCGGGGTTTTAACGAAGACTTTGGAGGAGTTCGATAGGACGAAATGCCCTTTCACGTACTATAAGTGTTGGGAGCTACTACGAAAAAGTCCAAAGTGGGCGCTAGTTAATCCAATGACGTCTAGTAGTAGACGTCGAGCAAAAAGGTCAAAAACATCATCCTCCGTTGACCCTTCAACTCCGACATCGGATGCCCGCAACGTCGATTTAAATGAGGTGGTGGACGTTGACGAGGAAGTTCAAGAAGAGTTGAACCGACCACCCGGTAGAAGAAAGGATAAACGAACCGGGAAAAAAACCGTCGAATCGTCTTCCGATCTCGAGTTAAAGGATGATTTCGAGGAGATGAACTGTCGTCTCCAAGACATTCGCGACCTCGGCCACAAACGTTGGGAGATTATGAAAGACTGAGTGGCCGAAACCAAAAAGTTCAACGAGTTGCAAGAGGCGAGACAAATGGAAAAGGACATTGAGTTTTTGTCCAAACCGATCGACCACCTCCAAGGCGACGCGTTGAGCTTGGCGCAAATGCGTCGCCAAAAAATACGAGAAAAATATGGACTTTAGATCATCTATTTTTTTTTTTAATTTTTTTTTCTGTTTTTTTTTTCGTTTTTTTTAATTTTCTGTTTTTTTGGTTTTTTTTTTTCAAGTATTGTAATTTTTATTTTAAATTAATGAAGACTTTATGTTTTAAATTAAAAAAAAATAATTGTCAAATGATTGAATGGTCGTTATTGGAATAATGCCCCACTACGCCTCTTTTGCTATAATGTCCCATGTGTGACTAGGATGCCACGTGTCGTATAATGCCCTATGTTAGGGGCATTATTCTTGTTTACCACTACGGGTGGTCTTAGGATAACCGATATTAGGATAACCGATATTAATGAATGATTGGACGTTGGTAGTTGGTAAAAATTCAAAAGCCTACTTGCATCGATATTAATGACTTGAAAGTTGAGACCTTCCACACTTACTACACAAAAGGCTCAAGTACAAATCAACTTCTAACACTAGATCCACACCGACAGATCGAAATGGAGACGAAGAGCAAAGTGCTGATCATCGGTGGAACCGGACACTTGGGGAAGAGGCTCGTGAAAGCCAGTTTAGAACAGGGCCATGAGACATACGTTCTCCAGCGACCCGATATTGGTGTCAACATTGCAAAGGTCCAGATGCTACTTTCATTCAAGAAACAAGGAGCTCATCTTGTCACTGGCTCGTTTCACGACCACCAGAGTCTTGTAGATGCCGTGAAGCAAGTAGACGTCGTGATCTGTGCAATGTCTGGTGATTTTCATATCACTAACCATCCACTCCTCCTTCAGCTCAAACTTGTGGCTGCCATTAAAGAGGCTGGAAATGTTAAGGTATTAATTGTATAACTCCAACTAAATATATAAGTATATTTTCTTTTAGGGGAATTTTCTTTTAATATTGGTTCTGTATATCGTTTCTGACACATTTGTATAAATTCTGCCACTGCATTTGACATCATCATACGGGATGTATGGGAGGTGAAATATAGTCGTACGGGCGGTATGGCTTTGTCGATGGAGTGCGTTGTCATGTCAGTCACTTTTGTGTCATTATGAGATGTATATTGTGTTAGTCTAACATGTCATACGACCCCGTATGACCACTTTTAGCCCATTATATGGGTCGTTTGATCAGCGACGTCAGAGGTGTATGGATAGTATCTTAGTGTTGTTTGTATAGCTTCGCCCTAAATTTTAACCTCATATGATCTCACGTAATCTTTTAATGGTATAATAGCGGTTTCTGCCGTCAGAGTTTGGTACAGATCCATCACGAATGGCGCATGCAATAGAACCTGGACGAGTGAGCTTTGATGACAAAATGGTGGTTAGAAAAGCCATTGATGATGCGAGGATCCCGTTCACATATGTATCCGCTAATTGCTTTGCCGGCTACTTTGTTGGAGGGCTGTGCCAATTTGGCACCATTCTTCCTTCAAGGGATTCCGTAGTCTTGCACGGAGACGGCAATCAGAAATGTAAGTCGTAACAAACAATTCTAGGTACCATATTTGTGCATTGATGCATGGCAACTAAAGGGGACCATTTTGTTTATGGATAGAAGCAGTGGCGGAGCTAGCCCATTAATTTAGGGGTATCTCGATTTTTTTTTACCGTGCAATCATATAGTAATAAAAAACGATAATAAATAAAGTAAAACAAATATTTTTAACTTTTAATTAATTCACCCTTGCGTTGTAAATAATATACGTTTTTAATCCATTTCGTTTTCATTTAATTCGATTTTTTAATAACTTGTGTTCGTTAACCTTTTTTACAAAAGTTGAATAAACAGTTGTGCAGTTGTATTTTACTTTTTTCCCCCTAGTGAGTATTTATATGTATTATAAGCTATATGAGCGTCGATGCCGTATTGATGTCGTGGCGTATTGAACCAATAACGACATCGGTACCGGTATCAATATTACCGGAACTAGTACCGGTCTTCGTTTTTATGATTAAGGACCGATGTAAAATAGTATTGATATCCTTTTGCACATATCACAACTTTATTTTTTGGGTTTTTTTCGGTTGCTACACCGAGTGTTGGTATTTGGTAACCCGCATCGCACAGGTACATAACTTGGTTGTTTAGTGTATATACTGAATTCCTGCTGCAACCCACGAGTGAATTCCATTTCCACTAGTCATGTATATTTAACACATGATTATGTTTTGGTAGCAATATTTGTGGATGAAGATGACGTAGCAGCATATATCATCAAAACCATAGATGATCCCCGCACTCTTAACAAGACGCTCTACATTAGGCCTCCAGCAAACATTCTTTCACAAAGACAGGTTGTGGAAATCTGGGAGAAGCTCATCGGCAAAGTCCTTCAGAAATCATCTCTGTCCGAAAAACAGTTTCTTGATAGCTTAAAAGGTATCCAATCCCGAGCCTTATGTAACATAAAAATATGCAATTTGTAACCAAAACAAACTAAGAGTTTTTATCATGTGTTGCAGGGAAAGACTATGTTGAGCAGGCCGTGATGAGTCATTTTTACCATTTCTTTTACGAAGGTTGTTTGGCGAATTTTGAGATTGGGGATGATGCTGAAGAGGCTTGTTGTCTCTACCCAGATATCAAATACACCAAAGTAGAGGATTACCTCAAGCAATACCTTTGATTCACGACTTTGTGTTTATGTATGTTTCAAGCTTCAAGCGTGTAACACTGGGAATTATCTATATCGAATAAGTTGCTACACCCTGCTTCTATTTGCACCTATATGGAAAATGGCGGTCCATAAATTGCAGAGTTTAGGATTAAGATATGCTAAACAGTCAAATTTGACTAAAAGGTACTTCTAAACACATGACTAAAAGGTACTTCTAAACAGTCAAATTTAACTAAAAGGTACAACACCGGGGTCGGAAGTCACCGGACCTAAAAATTTTATTTAAGTAAGTTATATTTTTATAAAACCGGTGGTCGAATACGTATATACCTAAAAAATTCTATACTAAACATACATACATAACACTGTTGAGCGAAAAGTTCGGAGGGTCAGGCACCCCCTTGAAAGCTACGCCCCTGGGTACAAAAATGAAATTAAGTCATGGTGTTTTAAAGTTTTTGGCATTGTGTGTTGAATGGTGTTTTTAATTTTTAAACATTGTGCCTTTTGTAGGAATTAGATTCATTTTTATTTAAGAAATTCAACTAATACAATACCATATACACGTATACAACAACGAATAAGCTTCAAGATGAAATACAAATTTGTGTAAATATATGATTCAAACCAATGTCTTTAGAAGAACTTTAACTACACCTTGTACGAACCTACGCTGCAAGAATAAATAAATTGTCGTTGACGGTTGTGAATGCGGATCGTGTTTGACACGGGTCCTTTGAAATAGATTTCGCGCCTCTTCTTAGACGAATGCGTGTGTCTCACAGGATACAAAAAACCGGAATAATATGTGTAGTGTCAGAGATAGCTCTCGCACTTGAGATACCACCAATTTATTTAGTGTTTAGTTGACTAATTAGTAAGAAATTAAGTACCCACTCTAAAAACTCATTTACAAAATCTGGTGTCAATATTGCTATTAGACTTGGTATTGTGGAAGGAGTGAGCGACCAGCCGACCACCGCGAGCCACGTTATTGTCATCGTTGCTTGCGAGCACCGTAACACGATTACGCGAGCGCGGTCGCGAGGATGAAGGGTGAGCATGGTAGTGGAAGAATGTGACCGTTGTGCATTGGTGGACAATAAACTAGTCAGTGAACATTTAAAAAAAAATTGGAAAATTTTTTATTTTCCATTATTTAAACCCTCTAAACCCTTAAAAAATACCCAGTGTCTCTCTTTCTCTCCACATCTACCTTTAAAAAATACTTATCTTCCACCTCCTTTTAGAAAAAAACAATGAATCCCGATTTATGGCTCGCGAATTGTTACTGGCCCGTGATGCGATACTTATCTTCCATCTCCTTTTTTAAACAAATACTTATCTTCTAAGGATTTCAGCAACCTATCACCGAGTTGCCGAGTGATACTTGAAAAACGAGCAGAATCATGTCGCAAAGGAACTCAAAAAAAGATCAAAGCATGAGAGGGACTAGATTTGGTGTTTTTTATGTGTGGCTTTCTTAAAAAGAAATTGTTTGATGTTTTCTTTATTAAGTTTTATGTTCTATGTTTTATTATAAAATTTATATTTTAAATTTATATTATTGATTTACACTAGGATATAACTCCGTGTATTACACGGGTTGAATAAATGGATTTTATATACTAAATAGTAAAACAATATATCTTTAAAAACCTACTTTATTGCACGGGTTAAACAAATGTAATTTTTTATATTAAATAATAAAAAATTATATCTATAAGAACCATATTGTACGGGTTGAATAAATGTAATTTTATATACCAAACAATAGAAAAATTATATCTTTAAAACCACGTGTATTACACGGATTGAATAAATGTAATATGGTTTACCAAAAATATTAAAAAAAAGTTATATCTTAAAAGCCCTCGTGTATAAAATATGATTTTATATACCAAATAATAAGAAAATTATATTAAAAAAAAAACTAATGGATATACTCAGTACGTGATAGATATGGTGATTGTGGAGATGATTGTAAAAACCGTTTGACTCTGGGATCGAACCCAGGTTTTCCTGTTTCTCCTATCATTGCACATCAATGTCTCACTCTGCAACAAATGGAAGTTGAACCTACATCTCCCAATAGAAATACACGTCTCCCACCATTTGAGCTATCATCGACAACTAATTTAAATATAAATCTATTATTAAAAAAGGATAATTTATTTTACATCTTCTGTGAACCTTACATTTGTAGGATATAATACCAGTTGATGTGTTTGCGTGTATTTATAGTACATAATACATTTGTGAAACAAAACATTCTTTAAACTAAATAATAATTATTTATAATTAAATAGAAAAATTATCTATAAGATATTAAACTAAATAATATTTATTAGGGGATTATCTATAATTAATTAGAAGTGATTAAATTAAAATAATAATTATCCATAAGACATGGCCTAATATGATGACAAGTGTCACATAAATGGTTTCTTTTATTATATAGTATAGATTTGTTTAAAAATAAAAAATGTTCGTTGAAGCCACTTCATAACAGGGTGATGAAGCTTTAGTGGTAGCTTTAACCAGTGCACAGTCAACGTCAAATAAAGCAACATTACGGAATGAATCATGTTGCTCACTTGAGCCACATTGGTTAGCCTTACACTAAAGTTGAGGTTATGTTATGCGTTGGTACTATATAACCTTAGGTGTAAATTGTATAAAGATAACCACCGTGTTCAGCCCCATTGCATATTAATATATCATCACGATGATTTTAACCGTTTAATTAGAGATTCTTTTTGGAAATTTTATGTAAAACTCATATTTTATGATTTAACGGTAAACTATGAACACGTTAGAATATTACTACAACCATCCTTTTTCATTTTTCTACACACCTTGAATATTTTTCTCTTTAAGGATACTTAAATGACATCGACTAACAAGAAACATTCACATTTTTTTAAAACTAAATCCATCAAATAAGGACCCGAATTGATGG
Source organism: Helianthus tuberosus (assembly GCA_030545235.1). Classification (NCBI taxonomy): domain Eukaryota; kingdom Viridiplantae; phylum Streptophyta; class Magnoliopsida; order Asterales; family Asteraceae; genus Helianthus; species Helianthus tuberosus. Next base: position 34,661,841 of record CM060365.1, on the reverse strand, counting down.
GGACACCCATGAAGTACTCAAATAGCCAAAAGGCACCAACCAAAGAGGGACAATCACCTCATTGCCACCCGCACATACAATCGATTTCCCCTAATAATCTCTACTAGACGTCATTGGCCATTGATGGTCCAACCATTTTTTTATTCCCATGAGTGTCCCACTTTTCAACTTTTTTTTTATTCCGAATTACAAACTGACGTTTTAGTGTTTTTGATCAGAATGAGGATATGAGTCGGATGATGTAAAACTTATCTTGAAATTGTGCTTCAAACGACGAAAATGGTGCTTCAATTTGGGTGTTTAAACTTCCAATTAACAAAAACTAAGTCATTTGGAGCACCGTTTCGAGGTAAGTTTTACATCAATAGACTTGTATCCTCGTTCAAATCAAAAGCCCTAAAACATCAGTTTGTAATTCGGAAAAAAAAAACTTAACTCCGTTAAGTTTTTTTTTAAATGAGGACCGGTGAAGGAAAAATAGTTGAAAGGTGTCAGGGTGAATAAAAAAATGTGAGACTGTCAATGACCAATGACGTCTCGTATGGATTATTAGTGGCCAATATCCTTTAAAAAAAACTTACGGCCCTCCTACGTTTTTGGCCCTGAGCCGGCAGGGCCGACCCTGACCAACTCGCACGACCTGTATAAAACATTATGGCGTGTAAAATGTGTCAGTCTAACACATAATACGACTCTGTATGGCCATTTTTTTGCCATTATATTGGCCAGTGTGAAATGTCGGTGGCGTATGTTGTGTTTGTATAGCTTCACCCTAAAATTCAATGCAAAACATAACAAAAGTTATCCTATTTAACAGCTGGTTTTTCGAATACAAATGATCTAACGTAATCTTTTAATGTTCTAATAGCGGTTTTTGCCGTCAGAGTTTGGTACGGATCCATCACGAATGGAAGATGCAACGGAACTAGGACGAGGGGCCTTTGATGACAAAATGGCGGTTCGAAGAGCCATTGAAGATGCGAGGATCTCGTTCACATATGTATCAGCGAATTGCTTCGCCAGCTACTTTGTCGGAGGGTTGTGCCAATTTGGCACCAATCTTCCTTTAAGGGATTCTGTAGTCTTGTTTGGAGATGGCAATCAGAAATGCAACTCATAACCATATTTGTGCACTAATGCATGAAAATAATTAACCTTTATTTATTTTAGAGTAAATTGTCATTTTAATATCTGAGATTTGTCCAAATTTGTCATTTTAGTCTAAATAGTTTTTTTCTCCTCTAGGTCTCTGCTTTTTCACTTTTGATGCCATTTTAATCATCTGGCCTAACTCCATCCAAAAAAATCATTTAAGTTAGAGGCAGTTTGATCAGTTTATATGTTTCTTTTTTTTATTTTTTTATTATTAAACAAAAACCAAAAACAAAATATAAAACCTACCCACCCCCTCCTACCCCCTCCTCTCTTTTCCCCCTCCTCCCTCTCAAAAGCCACCACCACCCCTACCCACCGGCCACCACCTGCCAACACCCCACCCCACCATTCCCCAAATCAAAAGCCACCATCATCCCCATCGTTCCCCAAATCAAAAGTTGTATCAATCATTATTGTCCTCTCCACTCGAACAGAACGCCGATGACATGCCGACATCAAAGGACCGGAACCGGATTCAATGATTGGATCACCGTCGGCCACTAGTTAAATTCCATCACCGTCGGCCAACGTAATCCATCATGAAATCAACAAAAACATATAGTTTTCTTTTACAATTTTCACACCCAAACCTCATACCCCACCTACAAACGCATCACCGAAATAAATTCCATAACCGACAACCATCATAATCCACCATGAAATTCCATCACCCCTGACTTGCATTCTTCGTTTTCACATACACATCACAGAGAAATGAGAGGTTCGGGGAAATATAGATAGAGAGAACGAGAGATGAGAGGGAGAAAGAGTACAAAGGATAGATTCAGGTCAAAGGCTCCGGCGGCCATCTCTAATGGTTCTGGTTTTACACGGCGACACTAAACAGTCGGGTGTTAACTGTTAACCCAAATCAGTGGCAGGTAGTGATTGAAATTCCAGCAGCCATCCTCAACCACCAATTCAGCAGATCTGGAAAACCTACCCACCGTCGTTCACCACCACCTTTCACCGCCAACACCACCTTAGTTGCCATCGCTATCCACCTCCTCCGGCCACTTTTAACACATTGGCCACTATTCACCATCCTCTTCATCGAAACCCTAACTTAACCCCAGCAGCCATCGTTCAATGCCACCTTTCACTGGAACTCTAACTTCATCTCCGACAGAGAAAGAGAGAGGAGGGAAGAGAGAGAGAGAGAGAGATATAGAGAATCAGGGGGTAGGGATAGGGTGGGTAGGTTGTATATTTTGTTTTTGGTTTTTGTTTAATAATAAAAAGTGAAAAAATGAAAAAAAATATATCTATACATTATAATAAAACAAAACAAGCTTAGGCCACTTGTCATCCTCTTACACCCTTAATTGCCACCTGTCCTCCTTACAGCCTCTAATTTCACAAAATCCCGCTCAAACTAAAACCCTAAACCAAAACACGCGTAGATGGCTTCCTTCTCCTACAATCTTCTTTCCTTATGGCAAAATAGGTAACTTTTTTCCTTCTTTTACTGTTCATCTCTTTCGTTGTATTCGATACACACTTTCCATAAATTTGAAATCAGTTTTCTTTCCTTCTTAATTCCAATCAAAAACCCTAATCAAAGCAGATTTCACCATCAATCTTTTTGTTGGTTCTCTTCCGTTGTTTTCTTCAAACCCTAGAATTGATTGTTCTTTGTTGAGGCTTGATCTAGAGCTCGAATTGATTGTTCTTTGTTTCAGCTCGAATTGATTGTTCTTTGATTGGTCTTGGGCTCGAATTGATTGTTCTTTGTTCATGTCAGCGATGATGGCTATTGAATAAACCCTAGATGATGGCTATTGAACAAACCGAACAACCCAGGTAACTTTTTCGTCGATCTTTAATGTTCTCCACATAAGTATTTTTGATGATTCGTGTTGAATTATGAAAACGTATAATTTATATTAATTTTACAATGTAGAGGGAAATCGGGGGATGGGGAGATAGAGGGAAATCAGGGGATGGGGAGATAGAGAGATAGAGAGAGAAATGGATGGGTAAATAATTCCTGCAACAAGCATTTGATGATTTTTCATTTGGAATTGCTTGAGGTACTTTAATTTGTATATATATTGTTACGTTTTTATTTGTTTTTCTTCGTTTTACGGATGCGGATGGGTTGCGAGACCTGTAAATCTCTGTGTTTTTTTATGTCCGATTTGCAATTGGGTTGTTGATGGTCTGAGATGATGACTTTTTGTTGTTTGTGAGGTCAAATCCTTCAATCTTTTAATATGATAACAATTTAGTGTTTGGATTATTCTTTAACAGGTTCCACAAACGGAATATCTAGACAAAGCAGATCTGACTTGATATTAGTCGTTCTCATGTATCTGGTGCTTCTTCTTCTTCAGGTGTGAAAAGGGGCAAGGTTTGAACACGTTGACTGGCCACAGGAACCTAAGAAGAATGAATTTTGGATACGGGAAAGACTGCACGCATACTTTCTACAAGGAGAAACCAATAAGAGGCCGGTATGGGTATATATTTCACAAAGTTTTAATTTGTGCTTCTAATCTGGCTTATGTTTTGTATTTCGTATGTTGTTGTGTATTAATAGGTTAAGTTCTATCAGTTTCTAAAAGCAAGTTTGGAATAGAAATTTAGAATAGAAATCTGAGTTGTTTTCATAATTTGATTTGATTTTTCCGGTTCGCAATCAGGATTTATCAATAAAAAGTTTCAATTTTTACTTTTTAATTTCATTTGATTCAGCTGGGATCTGCGGTTCACGCTTAGTGGCTTTTGCAGTCAATTAACGAAACCTGCGAATTATGGATGTTGAGAATGAAAATTGCTGGAAAAAATATAAGGTCTGCCCATTAAAGTTGTAATTTTTCTTCATTTTCTACTTAGTTTTGTTATTTACTTATCTTAAGTTGTCGAAATTTGTTTGTTATACGCGTTTAGAAGGATTCATGGTGGATGACACGGCTATTAGCTTATCAAAGTCTCGGTGTAGTCTACGGTGACCTCAGCACGTCTCTACGTTTATCGAAGCACATTTGCTGAAGATATTCAGCACTCACAAACAAATGAAGAGATTTTCGGCGTACTTTCATTCGTTTTCTGGACTTTGACACTCGTGCCGCTTTGCAAATACGTGTTCATAGTTCTGAGAGACGGAGACAACGGTGAAGGTAATTAGTACTTTTCTTTTCTTTATTTATGATTTTTTCAGTTAATTCACAGTTAGAATTATCTAACTGTTTAGTTGATGTTTAGGTGGTACATTCGTACTTTATTCCTCAATATGACGGCATGCTAAAGTAAGCCTGTTACCAAATAGACAGGTGATCTACTTGTGGGAAATAAACATATGGTTCAGTAATTTAGTGTTTATGTTTAGTATGGTGAGTGATTTACCGTTGTATGGCATAGAATATAACATATGGAATATGACATGTCATGTTTTAGGCCAAATGAGTTAGAAGTTTGTTGAGGATTTTCTACAAGATCTAAAGTCCAAAAGACTTCAGTATTCTTGCTTTTGTTGGTTTTCTTCAAAGTCAAGTCTTCAATGCTTTCTTTGTCTACTCCACTCTCGCAGATCACTAAAATTGCCACTAATTTCGTTGTAGATTTCATCAGCGCATATGTACTGCTCCATCGATTTCATCTTTGTGATCTATGCTAATTGTTTCATGAACGTCTTTTTCTGACTGTATCGAGAAAGTTGAGATAGCGAGTTTTATCACTGACAGGTAATCACTCTTTTGTTTCTGGAATTCTCCAACCCCTATTCATTGTTTCTAGGATCTAATCTACTCATAACTTTATAGCATATCATGAAAAAATCATTTGTTGGCCCGGTTGTTCTATCACAAAGATCAGTTACAGAGAAAGTAAAGGGGAAACAGATAAAAGTTAAGTGGAAAAATAGTGACAAGATCAGTCGAATGTACGCTTAGTGGCATCATGTGGCAATTTAACCCACTTTATTATGTTTGTTGGGTTTCTATAAAACATATCTAAGCTCAAGTCCAACTTTCCTCCTTAATCTATGGCAATTATGAAGTTACAGAATCCAACCATCATCTATGGTAGGTCACTGCTGCCATTGGTCAGCGGAAATTTAGTGCGAACTATTAAATGTCGGTTCTGGTAGTGCCACGTGGGCCGGGGTGCTTTGGTAGAGACAAAGTAGAATGGTTACATGTCTTTGGGATGATCATTGAATCACTGATTAGCAAAGTATATAGGTTGTTTTAGCAGGGTGTGGGAACGTGGTACATGGTTGTTGCTGTTGGTGCACTTGTGTCTGTACTTTGTCTGTATTTTGTCATGATACCAAACGATGTCTTTGTTAGTCTTGTAAGTTTGACCAAGTCAACCATCCTCCGGTTTGACTTGGCCAAACAGTTAAGCAATGGTTGTAATATGTCTGTGTCGAAGGATGTGTCATCGAAGGATTGTTTAGATCCTTCGATGAGCTCGAAAGATGAACCTTCGATGGATGAACCTCGAAGGATATCATCCTTCGAGGTATATGTGATCCTTCGGTAGATTTCAGATCGACAGATGATCTTACGATCAGTCTGTCTGATCCTTCGACCAGACGAGCTGTGTTGGGTATAAATACCCATGTGTTGTGTTCACTTTCTTTTTGAGACAGACACAGAGAGAGAGACAAGGAGGCAGAAAATAGAGAGAACACACACGAGAGAGAGAGTTTACAGAATACATTTGTAAACATTGAGCTTGTAATCGAACCTTTCATACGTATTAATACAGTGGTGTTAATCGGTGAAGATTGTGTGTTGTGTTTGTGCTTGTTCTATCTCGGTTTGCATGCTAGCTTGGATTCCGCACTTGCTAGTGTGTTAGACATAACAAGGAATAGGTTTAACCTCAACCTCCGAGGGACCTACAAGTGGTATCAGAGCCGTGGCTCTTTTCCTTGTTAAAAACCGAGTTTATACAAGACTTTGGAGTGTTTTGGACAAAAACTCACATGGTTTAGCACCGGTTTTTACTATTTTTCTCGCTTTTCCAGTCGTAAAAACGTGTTCTAAACTTACCGGGTGTGTTGAAAGACGGGTTGGGTAACTTAAAAACTTGTTTTTAAGAGGTTTTGGTCTTCTCCGGCCAAATTCCGGCTTATTCCGGTGACCGGTTTCTGGGTTGATCCTTCGATTTTTAGTATATTTTATTGATTCAAAATCTGTTTTGGTAGAAAGTATGGTCTGACCATACCTTCTGCCTTCTGCCGAAAGTTTCTACCAACCCATCACCTTTTCACCAACCTGTCATTTTTGTCAACTGTGTCAGTGCAGATCGAAGGATATCCTTCGAAGTCGAAAGATCATCTTTCGATCAAAGGAGGTTCGATAGATAATCATCCTTCGAACATCCTTCGAAGTCTGTGACTTATCCTTCGTTCCAAGGAATCTTTTCGAAGCATACATCTTTCGGTCTACAGTTCTTTTTCGAAAGATAAGGATCCTTCGTTTGGAGAATCTTTCGAAATCATTGTTCGAAATTCAACAGTGATCTTTCGAACACTGTTGATCCTTCGAACAAGTTTTGATCTTTCGACCTTAGTCTGTTTATGTTTAACAAGTTTGTGATTTTCAGGTATTATTATTCTTGATCAAAAATGAATCCAAGATGGGGTACTCCGGTAAATACAGAGATGTATTTTGGTACTCCGTCTCCGGATAGTGGAAAGTATAGAAACACGAGTTTGTCTCCTTCGTGGGCCGAATCTCCCGCACCAAGTATTCAAAGCCAACGACCTATCAAAGCAACTGATATGTTCGGAAATCCATTACCTGTTCGATCTACCGGACCAACAGACCTGTACGGAAATCCGCTTCAACCAGTTCCTCAACCAGTGCCTCAACAGCAAACCCAAAGGCCTCCTGTGACAACAGATTTATATGGCAATCCGATACAAGTTCCAGTAAAGCCATCTCCAACAATAGACTTGTATGGAAATTCTCTACAACCAGCTCCACAACAGCAAGTCTATCGGCCATCTACTGTAATCGCTTGTTTTGCTGAGGTTGTCAAGGTTTTAAATCACGCCAGTGGTGGAGAATCTTCCATCAATGGTGATGAATCTTCGGAGGATGAAGACTCTTCTGGTTACAGTAGAAGCTCAGATGAAGAATCCTCAATTTCAGGTGATGATCATGTGGGTGACACATCAAGTGAGTCAGTCGAGGCAGACGTTGATGATTTATTGGAAGAAGCTGCAGCAAGGGATGATAGAAAATCTATTCTGGTGGATCAAGCTGCTCATTCTTCTTCTTCTCTCCATTCAGCCGTTATGGCTAATGTCGACAGTTCATCAAGTCAGTTATGTGTCGATAAACCCACTGCTGTTACTTGTGATAATTGTGATAGATTGAGTGGAAAATGTGCTAATTTAGAAGCAAACATGTCTGAGTTGCAAGGCAAACATGATGCTTTACAAGCTAGTTTGTTTGATTTGCAAGACAAACATGTTTCATTAAATGATAAGTGGTGTGAGTTGCAAAGCAAACACGAGGCTTTGCAAGAGAAATATGATGTGACATTCATCCACAATCAGAAGTTAACCGTGGATCTTTCCAAGTGCACTGAAGCCAACATGTTTTATGAAAACCATGAAAAGGAATTTAAATCGATGATTGAAACATTAAAGAAAGATAAAACAGAGCTGACAAAAATGGTTTCCAGAAAACAAACTGACATAAATTTGTATATCACACGTCTTGAGATAATGCAAAAAGAGATGGCTTGTGTTAAAACTGAAAGTGAGGCGATCCGACTCAAGTTAGACAGTTATTTGAGCTCTAGCTATGTGTTGGATCACATCATTGACGTTCAGAAAGAGAAACGGGATGTCACATGCATAGGTTACAAGAAATGTCCACCACCTGTGAGACACAATTATGATGCCATGCCTGATGAGGAGTATAGAACTCACTTTGAACCATCTGTTCCTTTAGACGTTGAGGAATTTGCAACAGGGCTCGGATACAAGAAGGAAGTATCATCAGAATCGGATGTGTCAGCAGATACAAGTGTGTCTTCTGCTGAACCGAATCAGGATCCTCCAGTTGTGATTGAGGATGCTGATTCTTCTGATGATGAATCTGATGATACTGATTCAGCAAAGTCTGATGCGGTGATCAAAGAAGAGGACATACCTCTTGAGAATCACATTCTTTGTGATCCACCTGCAAAACCGTCTGTGACTGCTACAACCAAGTCTGTTGAATCCTCATCTGGAAGTTGTGCAAGCGTGAACTTGCTTTACACGTTGATTGGATCTGATAAAATATATTCAGACAAGGATTTCCCTATCAAAAATGTCAATCAATCTTTGATTGATAAAGTTTTCGAAGATTCTACCAGTAAGTTTTTGGGAAAGTCGAGCCCAGGAGTTATAGTAACTCAGTGTGCTCCTATCCCAAAATCCGAAGTTAGAAAGAAATATGGGAATCAAAAATTGCAAAAACAAAACAATCAACGAAAGCAAAATCACGCTGCCCAAGGAAATGGAAAAGGCAAACAGAGCCAAAACAAGAAAAAGGGTCGGAAGATAAACTTTGTGAAATCGAGGGGAACGGATAAAATTGACACATTCGAAAACAAATCTAACTTAGATTTTGTTAAACAAGCACAAGTGTTGAAAAGAAATGATCCAAACAGTTCAAAACCAAGTACCTCGGGATCACAAAGTTCATCATCGACAAGACAATCACATGTTTCTTCGGGGTTTGTTGAACGAAGATCATGTTTTGAATGTGGCACAATTGGACATATCATTCGAAATTGTCCATATCTTCATAAACAAAAAGGCAAAGTTGGAGATCCCCGTGACCAAACTGACCGTAAGCAATCTGTTTCTGTTAAACAAGATCCCCGTCTTGTAAAAGAAAGGGAAAAGAAACAGAAAAGCCAACAGGTCAAGAAAGTTGAAAAGGCGTTAAAACCGGAGGTTATCCAAACAAAATCTGTTAAATTGGATGTTAAAAATGAAAAACAAAAACAGATTTGGAAACCAAAACCAGTAACTGTTTCAGGGGGAGCTACATCAATTCCGAATCATCGGGAAATGGATGTTACAATTCTCGATGATGACGGACGACCCAAGTCTGTGAAGGCTTGGGTCCCCCTCTCCAACTAATCTCTGAATGAGAGTGCAGGATGTTCCAGGAGGAACTATTGATAGTCTTAGGATTGTTGATAGTGGAGCGTCCATGCACAAGTTCGGCGACACCAGACTCCGAAACATCATTATATCTAGGAGTTGTTGCCTTTGATGGAGAGAAAGGAAAAAGATAAGAAGACAAACATTCCGATGAAGGAATGATGGTGAAAGAATGTGGTTGAATGAAGTTGAAAAATTCGACCAGTTGAGATATGTGCCAAAATTGGTTGTTATGGTTTTTGATCGGGTCAACATGATAGATTCAAATCAAAATGTACGCACCTGAAGCACGTCTGAAGTTCAAAATTAACAAGATGAACGTGCAGTGTACATTTCTCCACGGTGTGTTTGAAGAAAATGTGTTTGTTGATCAAACCAAACCGGGTGTGCGGATGCCTTGGCGTGGATTGAACAACCGCACACTACTTCTCAAAGAGAAAGACAAAGACCTTCGCTGGTGCAATGTGGAAGACCAGCCGGACCCAGAGGTCTATGATCTTGTTGCTGTGAAGGGATTGAAGTAGCTACTAAATCGACTTTGAAATCCACACCTGGTGGATATCCAGTTTGGGAGAGCTCTCAGATTCCTAGCAATGCACGAAGCAGTTGCAGGATACGGTTTTAAAATTCTAATCTCTCTTTTACTTGTCGATATTTAAGCTGCTTTATGAATTATTATTATCTCGTACAGCACTCTTTGGCCAGACAATGTTGTCATGGTCCGCACCGCTTACCGACATGCCAACTCATTTTTTTTCCAAAATTCGATAAATCATTTCTGATTCAAAATTAATTTTGGTAAACGGCATTGAGGTAAAACAAGAGTAAAACCAACATCGGAAAATCATTTTTGTAAATACCTTTGTGTTTTAAATTTGTCTTAGTTTATTGATTTTAGGGGGAGTAAATCCAAATTTGAAAAACCAAAAACATCGAAAAATTTCAAAAATACAAAAACAATTGAAAAACAAAAATGAGTTTCCTGGCGAGCAAAAGAGAAAATGATAGTACATCAGTGGTCTATCCAAACCTCTTTAAACCTAAACTGAAAAACGATAAGCAGCTCTATATAAGATGTATCGGTAGGCTCACAATCATTTTAAAGTGTGAAGGGTGATATAAACTTAAATCCGACTGAAGACCAGGTGGGAACCACTCATTGGCATATGGTCTTAGTACCGAAATTTCGTTTGAGAGATTGCCGAGGTTCTGAGATATTCGGTCTTTATGCTGCTTATCATCTGGGTATCATGGTTGTATCTTTTACCGAAAAATAACGGGGACGCAAGTCTAGATCTTCCATGATACTATACATACGTGTATATATTGCATTCGACCTCAATAAGTGATCAACAATCACATGTCCTCAAAATAAGTGATAATATATCACATTTATCCGGGAGTCAAGTTCGTCTCTCTGCTGTACGAAAGTACTGACCTGTTCACGGACTTGCTCCTGTGCCCTCATGCATATGAAAATCAAGTTCCTCATCAATAAGTGATTCTATCACATAGGGCTTGTTTTCAATCAAAATAAGTGAGTTTCTCACATCATATACGGTCAAACAGATGATAATCGGTATACTCACCGGTAAGATGAACCCTCGTGCATACCTTGATACGGGAATGTGTCGTGATGTGGATGAACACCGGTCGGTAAGTATAAATCATACCTTAACGTATCCCCTCGCCATGATTACATCTGATAAGTTGAGCTTATGTGGACAACAATACCGATAATTGTTATAGGATGCTTATCTTAATGTTAACTAATTGAACAACAAGAGCGTTTTGGCATGACCGTACACTGATATGATTCTCTTACCCTCGAAACTCGCAAAAAGAATGTCTGTAAATATTTATTTAATGCCTTCGTTTTCTGCACCTTTGTATATATTTATTTACTGCTTTCAGTCTTTAAATTTGAAATATTCAAAATACCAAAAAGATTTTAGGTGTGTTTTAATGTAAACTTTCTAAAAGCCAAAAAGTTTTTATTTCTATTTTATTTTCGATCGTATGATGTTGGATCTCGAGTCTTCGTTACCTGAAACCTGAACGAAAACCAAAACGACTGAATCTTCATAAACGGTCGAAATTTGCAAAGTTTTTGAAAGTTAAAAATTAAAATGGACAAAATCTGTTGAACTTTCAAACTGTCGGACGGTGTTTGTTTGAACAATGGTCACATGTGTGTCGTTTGCTTATGATATTCCAGGCAGTTGTTCTCATTACGCGTTTAGATTTCTTGCATGTGCAGATTCTAAAGGCAAGGAGAACATGGTCGATGACAAGCTTTGGAATGAAGACACAACGTGAAGGCACTCAAGTGATGAAAATGATCGAGTTGCCGCTGGCCATCATCAACACCACAAGGATCTCAAGTTGTAAAGATCAAGACATTCACGAGCATAACTCAAGGGGGAGCTTATGTTAAGGGGGAGTTTGTCAACACACTTCCTACATGAAACGGGGAGTTTGTTGGTACACTTTCTGCTTTCAAGACGTGAAGACTTTAAAGATCCTCCGACATTGAAGACTTGAAAGGACGTCAAAGACTTGAAGACACGAGGGACCTACAAGAATTAAGATCGAGACAAAGCTACAGCCAAGGGGGAGTTTGTTGATGCACTTGTGTCTGTACTTTGTCTGTATTTTGTCATGATACCAAACGATGTCTTTGTTAGTCTTGTAAGTTTGACCAAGTCAACCATCCTCCGGTTTGACTTGGCCAAACAGTTAAGCAATGGTTGTAATATGTCTGTGTCGAAGGATGTGTCATCGAAGGATTGTTTAGATCCTTCGATGAGCTCGAAAGATGAACCTTCGATGGATGAACCTCGAAGGATATCATCCTTCGAGGTATATGTGATCCTTCGGTAGATTTCAGATTGACAGATGATCTTACGATCAGTCTGTCTGATCCTTCGACCAGACGAGCTGTGTTGGGTATAAATACCCATGTGTTGTGTTCACTTTCTTTTTGAGACAGACACAGAGAGAGAGACAAGGAGGCAGAAAATAGAGAGAACACACACGAGAGAGAGAGTTTACAGAATACATTTGTAAACATTGAGCTTGTAACCGAACCTTTCATACGTATTAATACAGTGGTGTTAATCGGTGAAGATTGTGTGTTGTGTTTGTGCTTGTTCTATCTCGGTTTGCATGCTAGCTTGGATTCCGCACTTGCTAGTGTGTTAGACATAACAAGGAATAGGTTTAACCTCAACCTCCGAGGGACCTACAGTTGCTTTTGTTCTCTAATGTCTTATAGGCTCATGTTAATTGGTTTTACGTAGGTTAGTTTTTTTAATTGATAAGATTATTTACTTTGCAAGCTTGCAGCCAATATTTGATGGTAAGATAATTTATATCTATTAATAGATTAAGAGAATGAATAAGGGTAAGCAGAAGGTACACCTGAATAGAAAAACGTAGCTTTAAGTATGGTTAATTGATCTATTATTGAAATACCTTCAAAAGGGAATCACATGTCCAGTTCTTTGTCGTGATTCAATTACATCAATGGGTATGATTTCCTCTATTCAATCTTTGTTTTCTTTCAACGATTTAGTTTAATTATAATGATTCTATGTCGTGGCATTTTTATTTGCTTTGTCTGTTCATCTAATTGAATCTGATTGTGACCTAATTTAGGGTTTTTTGGATGATATATGTAAGCATGTAAGTAATTTTTATTCAAAGTTTCAAATTAATCTTTCTTCCCGTTATTTTCTTTGATTTGTGTATTCATATAATGTTTCCGTTTACTACCAAATTTTGGGGTTTTTTGACAATATTTGAAACCATAAGAGCTGGTATATTCAAATTAAATGATAGTGATAGGGTTAGGGTTAGCTGTATAATGGTATGATAAACCCTAAAAGTGATAATATCTCTAACCCTAACAACAAATTATATTCAAATTAAATGATAGTGTAAGGGGTTGCTCTTTAATGGTATTATAATCCCTAAAAGTATATTTATTTTGTGTGTTTTTTTGTTTCTATTGTATGGCTTGATTATATATTTATTTTGCTTTATGATTTGTTTGATACCATGATATGTACTGGTATTTTTGGAAACCATGACTTTCCCAGTATAATTATAGATGTACACCAGCTTAGGAAGCGCATTTGTGTATATTTCTTTGTCCGGAACCTTTGTTAAGTATATCGTTCATTGTTAAGATAATTTTGTGTTTACCTGATACTCTAATATGTTTCTAACTTTTTAATTTTTCTTTATTAATGTGGATAATAGCAAATCATTGTTGCTTCTTTAATTATGTTTTTTACTCTACACAATCAACACTGGTAATTCTTTCTTATAGATTAACTTTGTATCACATACTACATATATTTTTTAGAGAAAGATTCTTGCTTGATTTCATTCCACACAAAAAAGGGCAATTACAAAGCAATGGCAGGTAGTCGGGTAACAAGTTGCGCCGCCACCCCCTTTTGAATAAAAAAACCAATTCTACTAAATACAAAGTTTGAAACCTTTAGCGACGAAGAATTACTACATATATGTATTATGTAAGTTTGTTTTTTCATGTTTTTTCCGTAAAGGCATACTTACATTTGTATTCACATATACAGCCTTTACCAACATTGTATAACTTGGACATTGGACTACAAGGCTATCCTGTTGGGTCTGTCATTCTCAAGACAGATGGTGGAGATTTTTTGACGGCTATAGTCAAACCGACATTGATTTGATACTGTATCTGTAAAGGTTGGGCTAAAGTTGTTAATAGTCTTGGTGTTGAAAACAAGGATATTACTCTATTTGAAGTCGTCAAAGATAACACTTTCAAAATTCGTCATTACAAATTTGATGGTGAAGATGATTTGAAGAATGAGTTTCATCATGTTATGTTATTCCCAGAACTTGGCAATCTGGTAAGCTATTTGTAATATAAATTAGTCAAACCATCTATTATTTTTATTTTTTTTGTAATTGATAGATGTTGTTCTTCACAGTTTTTGCCAAGGAAGTATATGGATCATCATTTCACATCAGAAAGTCTCAAGAAACCTGTCGTCATTCACTTTGGCGAACAACATAAGTGAACTGTTAAAATACTGAAGTTGTTTAGTATGCATTACTTTATCCACGACTTTTCTCAGATTTCGAAAGACCTTTTTTGATACCATATGAAGTTATAATATTTGAAAAGGTCGGACATTATGATTTTATACACCATGAGTTTTCATATATTCAAGCGCAAAATATAGTGGTATGTTGTGATTTAGTTCCGACATGCTTCATCAATGCTTTATGTTACCTTTTCATTCTAAAGTTTTGTTTGGTGTTTTAATATTTGGTCCAGAAGATATCCATCTGGTGACCCTTAGACGTGAAGCCTAACTTTGGAAAGGCCTAGAACAAAAATGATGGTTTACATGGGTTTTAATGTCAGTAGATATTATATGTTTGTATTAAGCCACCCGCGAAACTCGCGGGATCTTAGGCTAGTGTATATATATATATATATATATATATATATATATATAAACTAACCAAACTGCCCCTAACTTAAATGAATTTTTTTGATTGAGTTAGGCCAAATGCTTAAAATGGCAACAAAAGGGAAAAGCGAGGGACCCAAAGGAGAAAAAAAACAATTTGGACAAACCTTAGGAACTAAAATGGCAATTTACTCTTTATTTTAGAATGAAAACACACACTCTAATTCTACTACTAAAGGGGTGTTTGGGATTTGCTTATTTTAGTGACTTATTAGCTTATTGACTTTTTGAAAAGTTAAAAGGTGTTTGGCATAAGATTATTATGTGAGTGGAAAAGTTAACAGGTCACTCCATTGTGACTTATTAACTTTTCCAAAAAATCATAAGTTGTTTTGAAAAGCTAAGCCAAACATGGCCTAAACCACACATTTTTGTTCATAAGGAGATTAAACGCTCATCATTTGAAAAGACAATCTTATCAACACCTTGATACTCCTAGACCAAAGGTCAGTTTAGGTAACTAAAGGTATCTATTTTGTCAGTGGATGGAGAAAAAAAGGAAACACATCTCCCTTGTGGTTTTGGCCATTAATTGTTTTTCTTGACGTCTCGGTATTAATTTTGTTGAAAACGGAGTTGTATTCAAAATAGAGTGTTTTTTGTATTATAAGCTACAGTGAGTGCATATACCGCATTGATGTCGTGACGTATCAAACCGATACCGACATCGGAACTTGTATCGGTGTTATCAGACTCTATATCGGTTAGGGATGAGCATTTCAGTACTGGTACCGGAAAATACCGATACTGCATGGTACCGTACTGATTGAACTTCAGTACCAACTTTTTGGCGTTTCGGGATCGCAACTTTTGGGTTGGTACATACATACCAATTTTTACCTTCAAATACCGTACCGATCATTTTCGGCACCAGTACCCAATTTTGGCGGTTTTTGGTACTATATGGTACCGAGCTTAACCCTAGTACTTGTATCGGTATTATCGGACTCGGTATCAATAATCATTTTTTGGCAATTGTTCGATTAAACTAATAGTGTTATCCTTTTTGGCATATCACGACTATCCTTTTTTAGTTTTCCCTTTTGGTATATACCAAATACCCGTAGCAACGCACGAGGGACTCCCACTAATTGTATATATGTAACACGACATGAAGTCTTTTTGTAGCAATTTTTGTGGATGAAGATGATATAGCAGCATATACCATCAAAACCATTGACGATCCACGCACTCTTAACAAGACGCTCTACATCAGACCTCTAGCAAACATTCTTTCGCAAAGGGAAGTTGTGGAACTGTGGGAGAAGCTCATCGGCAAAGTCCTCCAGAAATCATCTCTCTCCGAAAAACAGTTTCTTGATAGCTTAAAAGGTATACAATCCCAAGCCAAATGTAACATGAAAATATGCTATTTGTAACTAAAATAGACTTGGGAGTTTTCATCATATGTTTGGACTTGAAGAGAAAGATTGTGTTGAGCAGGCCGCGATGACTCATTATTACCATTTCTTTTACAAAGGTTGTTTGACGAATTTCGAGATCGGAAATGATACTAAAGAAGCTTGTATTCTCTACCCAGATATCAAACACACTACGGTGGAGGATTATCTCAAGCAATACCTTTGATTCATTTTAAAGGTTGATATCTTATTTATTTATGCTTCAAGTGTGTAACAAGGGGAATTATGTGTTCCTACTAATAAGGGGAAGGATTCCCTAAAAAGTAGATTTTGCCTAAGTAGCCTAAAAAGGATTGTGATGATTCCATGTGGCACTCCTTATAAGTAGGAAGGAAGGACATTTTGGTCCTTATAAGTAGGAGTGTGAAAATAACATTTGGCACTCCTTTTGTTTTCTAAAAATACAACAAAAAAATCCAATACAAAAAAATCTAGCATAAAAAATCTAGTACAAAAAAATATAGCATAAAAAGTGCAGTACAAAAAAATATAACAAAAAAAATTTAGTACAAAAAAATATAGTACGAAAAAATCGAACACAAAAAATATAGTACAAAAAATCCAACACAAAAAATACGAGAAAAAAAATCAAGACAAAAAAATTCAGCACAAAAAATGTTATACAAAATAGAAATACAACACATTTTGTGGGTTTTTTAGTCGTCATATTTTATATAGCAATATGGTACTCAAATTAAAGAAAAAAAAACGCTCGATTTTATGGTGAAATTTTTATAAAAAGGTAATGTCGTATAAAAAAGTTTTGAACATTTAAAAAACGAGGGTGAAATATGCATGTGTCTCGCATGTGGAGAAAGAAAGTCAATAAATATGATTTTCCCAAGATACCCTTACACTACTTTTTTTCCTACATTTTCATCTAAACCACTGATTTGAAAAATGAATGGTTAAGATTACTTCTTATCCTATTTAGGCAAATAAACTTTTCATTTGATCTTACCCCGTTATTTGTGTGTTAATTATTATCGTATGAAATAAGCTGTTACACGCTAGTTTATTTGCTCCTATGTGGCAAATTACGGTTTAACTAAGGGGCTGTTTGTTTACCTCTTAATAAGACTCTTAATGGTTCAGACCTCCTATTGGTTCAGCACTTAATGGTTCAGACTGTTTGTTTCGTGAGCAGATGTCTGAATGGTTCAGACATTTGCCTCTGAATGGTTAAGTATTATATAAAGTCTGAATGGTTAAGACATCTAATCTGAATTGGTCTGACATTTGCCTCTGAATCGTTAAGCATTATGTTGGCTCTTAATGGTTCAGACCTTTTACTGGTTCAACATTTAATGGTTCAGACCTCTTACTAGTTTAGCACTTAACCATTCAGAAGTTGTCAAACAACCCCTAAAACTGTTATAAAGGCTAAAAAGTCAATTTTGACCAACAAGAGTACAAATGTAAAATATACCATTTCCAATTATTTTATATATAAACTGATAAGTTTTATAATGGTTTCTGTAATCGTTTATCTAAACGAGCTTTTTAGAACTTATTTATTGATAAGTATGATAATGATTTTTGTAATCATTTAATTATAACGAGTATGTTAGAACTTATTTATTGATAAGATTTATAACTATTTTTGTAATTGTTTACTTCTAACAAAAGTGTTAGAAACGGTTTATAAAACCGTTAACTTTGAAAATGATTTTTGTAATCACCTGTCTTCTAACATGCGTGTTAGAAACGATTCATAAAAATGTTAGTTTGAAAAAAAAAATCGTTTAACGTTTGTATTAAAATTGACTTGTTTATTTGAACCATATATGTGTTTATAACAAGTAGAATTAATTTTTTGTGGAAATTAACTTGCGCATTAGAATTTCTTGAGTTAATTGCCATTTTCGTCCCTGTGGTTTGGTGGAAAATGCAACTTTAGTCCAAAAATAATTGCACTAGTTCCGTCCTCAACATTTTTGAAACGTGCCATTTCAGTCCAAAAAGATAACGCCTTGCGCCAGTTCCATCCTCAACGTTTTTAATGGTTGTTATCTTTTAGCACTGAAGTGGCACGTTTCAAAAATGCTGAGTACGCAACTGGCACAAATTTTTTTTGTACTGAAGTGACATTTTCCACCAAAACACAGGGACGAATATGGTAGTTAACTCGAATTTCTTTCATTTTAACATGATTGTTAAAGATGGCTAGAATAAAAATGCTTTGAAATGTTTTATGTAAACATTTTATATAAGTAATTTGTTGTAGCATTGCTTTTAATTAGGAATAATGAATTTTAATAATCCGAACTATTAGACGTTGGCCGAAAACGGTCCCAACTTTAAAAATAGGGGTATTGGATTTTAATAATCCCAAGTTTCAATAATTGGCCGGTAATAATCCCAACTTCAAAAATTGCCTACAACAGTCCCAACTTGTAAGATTTTGGCCACCAATGATCCTTTTCTAACTGGGTTATAACCCAGTTAGTTTTTTGAAGTTTTGAGCGGCGGAGAAGGTCACTAGAGGTTGGAGATGACAAGTCGTGGTCTCCTTTGGTGGTTTCAGGGGTAAAGAAGGTCGTCGGAATAAGTTGCAGGTCACCGGAGTTGCGTAGATGGTGGAAATTTTAAACTTTTGAGAAGCGGAAAAGATTACAGGAGGTAGGAGATGATTGGTGGTGGTCTCGTTTGGTGGTTTCAGGGGTAAAACGGGTCGCCGGAATAAGTTGCAGGTCACCAGCCCAACAAGGTTATAACCCAGTTAGACAAGGATCATTGGTGGCCAAAATCTTACAAGTTGGGACTGTTGTAGACAATTTTTGAAGTTGGGATTATTACCGGCCAATTAGTGAAACTTGGGATTATTAAAATCCAATACCCCTTAAAAATAACCAGTGATGGTCCCACCTTTTCACATATTGTAAACTAGTGGACCTTTACTAATATAACCTTAATTTATTTTTGTTCCCTTTTCCTTTTCTGTTAGCGAAGATACATTGGTTTACAATATGTGAAATGTTGGGACCACTACTGGTTATTTTTTAAGTTGGGACTGTTGACAGCCAACAACTAATAGTTAGGACTATTAAAATCCATTATTCCTTTTAATTAATATAAACACATTATAAAAATGCTTAGTATGGTTTAAAAATAAAAGTCAGACGTTTAATTTGATGTTTGATTGCCTTCAAAAATTAAGGCACCATAAAGTGAAGGAGTTGTGATGTCTGAATCCAAATGATCATATTTTTTATATATAAAATGACTTAAATATCACAAATACAAGTTTAGAGACCGTTCATTTTATAAGTCATAATGAATGGAAATGTTTTATGTAAACATTTCATTGTCTATGTGAGCATTAATTAAAAAAGATTAGAAATGGTTTATTTTATAAACTATATTCTAGGAAAACGTTTTATGTAAACATTCGATTTTATAATGTGCCCGCTATAACTTTTTTTTCAAACATGCGTGTTAGAAAACGTTTAGTACATGCATAGTAAGACTAAACAATATAAAATCGTTTGATGTTTTGGGTTTTGATTCATGTTTTCATAAACCCTAATTAATATTATTAATATAGTATATTGCAAAACTAAGGAGATGTCTTATAATAATTTTTAAAACAAAGTTTTACATAGTTTTGATAATTCAAATGGTTCGCTACCCTTGCTAGAAGTAGCATATGTTGAACAAAATAACAATCTTGTGGATATTATTTGGTGGAAAACAACTTGGTGTTGTGAACAAATTTAATTGTTCAAGTTTACTACTAAAATGCAATCTTTGTGACAAATTGATGTTGTTTTGAGCAGAATTGTCCAAGTTTAGAGTTTCAACATGAAATAGGGAAATTGTGCTTACAAGTGTATGAAGTCTTATTGAGGGAGTACCTCAAGTCATGCCATGGGACAATATCGTTAATCAGATAATAAAGTGTTGAAGATAATAGCACTTTGAGATTTGATGTCTACATATCTATTTGCTTCCGTTTAAATTTTTTAAAAATGTTTGACACTTATAATTTAATTTCGAATATATTTTATTATTTTATGTTTAATATCTTTGGATAACACATACATTTTTTACAAATAAATAAAGCACTAATGTTTGTGACGTATGAATTATTTTTTTGGAAAATTATTATAGCGTCAACTATACATTGTTTAATTATTTTTTTTGGAAAATTATTATAACATCAACTATACAGTGTTTAAAAGAATATGGTTTTAAACGGGGGACACAAACAACTTGAGAGTTATTGCATTGACTAAGATTCAAAGACGATACATCAAATGTATAACCACATCATGAGAGAGTAATGAAAGGACGTAGTCAAAGACTGTAACAGCAAATGTATAAACATATAGTTTTCAAATTTTATAGATCAAACACAACTTTTGTATATCTGGTGTGACGTCTAGTAAATGTGAGGACAATTTTTTTTTTCCAAAGTATAATTTCGTATATATGAAAAGGGGTTTCTCCTTCCAGTTACCTAGAAACTATATTCGTGTTCCATTACTTATTTAGGATGATCCTATTTCTTGGTCATACGTAAAGGGTATGCCTTTAGTGAGTATGGCGTCAGTTTTACTTGACTACCGGTTTGCCATATATGAAACATCAAAACCTATAAATAACTTACTTAAGCCCATTGGCGAATCTTGTACTTATTTTTCGGTAGAATCATAGGGGATGGGCTTTCAAAATCTAATATTTTACACTACATAAAAAAATTCGGTAAAATATACACTACGCAGCGAAAAAACAAGGGGGTCGAGGCCCTGTCTAGCCCTTGAAAAGATCCGCCCCCGCCACGAAGCGCGAGTAATAATGCTAGTTTTGTTTTAAATTTCACAATGTTTTTAAGTTTTTAGGCATCTTGTCCTCGTACAACATCTCGTACAACAACATGCCTAAAATATTATTTTTACACTTTTTTAGCCTAAACCAAACCACAAAGTGTAGACTATAACTATGTCGCGAGGCATGCCACTATCAAGCACGTACAAGCTAATACAACCTAACTATGACAAATTATTGAGTTTTCCATACTAAGCTAATACATCCTAACTATGACAAATTATTAAGTTTTCCATACTTAGATATCCTATGTGCAACTTTTTCTATTCATAACTATGACAAATTATTGAGTTTTCCATACTTAGATATCCTATGTGCAACTTTTTCTATTCATACCAATATCTTATTTATACTTGGCACACACAAAGGATGTCAAGCTCAACAACAACAACCATAACCGGTAAATCCCACAAATAATAGGGTCTGGGGTGAGTGAGTTGTAAGCACACCTTACCTTTATCCCTAGGGATAGAGAGGTTGCTTCCAGAGTGACTTCCGACTCCAAAACAAACAGACTAAAAAAAATATAAATAGACATTTACCAAAAAGCACAGAAAGTGGTGAGGAAGTAGAACAGTCAAACAGATACAAAAATAGCATCGTGATTCGTGCAACAATATTTAGACATAAATACAAGAAGACATATCTCTACAGGAACTCTTATCCTAGACCATATCCTCAGAGATGTGCAACTCTGACAAATCTAGCCTAATCCATTCATCCCAAGTCAATTTAAGCCTACCTCTACTCAACCCTTCCACAATTAAGGTTTACACTACTCTTACTGGGTTGTTATTTGTCTCCTCTTCACATACTCAAACCATCCTACTTTACCTTTTCCGCTATACTTACCACTTCTAAGTTCTAAATTAGGTGCCATGTCCTTCTTAAGTGTCCATGATGCAACTTATCATTTGTAAAACGTTTGATTCATAATTAGGCATATACAAACTTGTTTTGCGTCCTACTTTGTAAATCTGCAGAGCTCACATTCGCTTTCACTTGATCAATCTGGTATGATCATTGTCTAAAAGCCGATTACGTGTAGAAAGAAGTGATTATAGTGTTAATAATCGTTTACTCTAGAACTCCAATCATTTACACGTTTAACGACAATAATCCAATTGATCACGTCACTCAAATTATTTCAATAATCCACTAAATAAAAGCCTAAAAGCATCCAAAAAAACCCTTAAAGTAAGCATGTGATGTATATGGTTCAACAACTTGAATCTTTTTCAAACGGGTCTTGCTATTCACACATCCCCACCTACCCTTTTGTCTATTCAC
This sequence comes from Helianthus tuberosus, assembly GCA_030545235.1. Taxonomy (NCBI): domain Eukaryota; kingdom Viridiplantae; phylum Streptophyta; class Magnoliopsida; order Asterales; family Asteraceae; genus Helianthus; species Helianthus tuberosus. The sequence continues at coordinate 34,639,477 of CM060365.1, read as the reverse complement.
ACACCCCCAGTGTCGAGCTGTGGCCAGAGCGCGGCGTTTTGGTCCGGTCAACCAGACAAAAGACTGACGGGTCTGTTGACCTGACCAAAACGCCGAGCTTTGGCCGCGTTCTGGTCCTGTCAACCAGACAAAAGACTGACCAGCCAAAAGACTGACCGGGTGTCAGTCTTTTGTCTGGTTGACAGGACCAGAACGCGGCCAAAGCTCGGCGTTTTGATCCGGTCAACAGACCCGTCAGACACCCGTCAGTCTTTGTCTGGTTAACCGGACCAAAACGCCGCGCTCTGAACACAGCTCGACACTGGGGGGTGTGTGGATAGACAACATGGGTGTGTGAATAGACACGCCCTTTTCAAACATCTATGGTCCACTCAACTATTTAATTGACTAATTAACCAGTGAGAAATTGAGTATCCATTCTAAGAACTCATTTACAAAATCTGGTGTCAATATTGCTATTACAACAAACTTGAGGTTATAATATCCATTAGTACTAGGGATGAACTTGGTATTGTACCGGTACCGAAAATATTGACTCCGAAAATCGTCAAAATGGGTACCGGTACCGAAAGTGCTCGGTACAATTTCGAAGGTAAAAAGTGGGTAAAATATCGTACATTACCGTACCGATCCCAAAACACGTAAAAAACGGGTACCAAATTGGTCCCAAAATTCGATCGGTACGGTAGAATACGTTCAATACCGGTATTTTTCGGTAACCAGTACCGGTTGTTCATCCCTAGCTGGTACTAAAACTTTAGGTCCTCCCTATGTAAATTTAATTTATTTCAGGACATACACATCAATATATTAGTCATTTCAAAATTGCCGTTGAAAAAATACATATTATCACAGTGATTTTATTTATACAAAAGATTCTTTAAAGGAATTTTATGTCAAACTCATGATTTATAAAAGAGTAAACCTCAATTTACAACCTTGTGGTAAGGACCCAAAATCACTCTAGACGCCCATAAAAAAACTTATTGCAATCTACATCCTCAACGTTTAAAAAGCGCTACACTTTACAACTCTCAGCTGCCTGGTACAAAGACTATTTTGCCCTTTATTCATATCAATACACGTGTACCTATGGTTAAGGTTTAAAAAACGGAAACGAGTTTCAAGGCGTTTTCACTTCACCTCACGAGGCGTAAGCCTCGAGGCGAAGCAAGGCGTAAGCCCGAGGCGGAATTAAAAAATAAATATAAAAATTATACATCTTATAAACTTAATAATACTAACTAAATTCATCATCAAAATCATCAAAAACACACATAAAAAGACATAAATTGCTTAAAATTGACACAAAAAGTCAAAAACATCAAAAACAAATATAAAAAAAAACCCTAAGGCGCCTCAGAATAAGTTTTTGGGCGTTTCGCCTCGAGGCGCACGCCTCAACAGTTTTTTAAAACCATGCCTATGGTTTAAACTTATTCTCATATTACAACCCTGCATTTTACCAAAAATATTTTCCTTCCAAATTCAAATCCGTATAACTATACAAACACCCGAACAATATATATATACCCGTCTAAACCATATGAACACCCGAACAATGGTTATATGGGTTGTATATGCATGAACTTAAAATGATGAACTTTCTCAACATTCTAACGAGTCAAGAACTTTTGATCTACTAACTTTCACAGCTATGTACCGAGTGTGGTATAAATAAATACAAATTTCAGATTCATTATTATTTTCGTACAGAAATGGATCAAAACCTATAAAGTTCAAGACTAACCTTTTCTGGGTGTGTGTGTGGGTGGGGGCGGTCACGCAAGGTAAGAAAACTGTCAGCACTTACAAGTGTATCTTGAAAGTATTGAAATGAATTTGGTCTATGAAAGCAAAAGTCATGTTCCAGCTTCTGATGTTCATTATCTTTAAAGTAATTACTTTACATTGTCCACTCAGTTTGCTGCCAATAGAACCAAAAACAGGTTATGAAAACGACATACGAACTTAAAACTTCTAAAAGTAAAGAAAATTCGACTCTACCTGCTGGCCTGCAAGTCTGTTGCTGCTAGATTTCAGGACAATCTTTATGTACCTAAAATTTGGATAAACCTCGAAAATAAATTTACTCTGCTGATAATAAAAAAAAAACCCGAATATATTGCTATACTGTGAGGATAAAAAACCCCAATCGATTTTGAAGCTAGAATGGAACAAACCATGTTAAAGTAAAGCAGTTTATGGTTCTGGATCTGGTTCCAATTTGGGAACAATTGCAGACTTTAGCTCTAGATGGGAAACTCTAACAGCACCTATAAGTCGCTCTGGCAATTCATCGGTTGTGTTTGCCTGAAAGAAAAAAAGAATTGAACTGAGGGCTAATTATATTGGTTACAATAAAAATCATATTTTCCATTAATCCGGCCTGCGTTACATATCAATAGGTATTAAATACGGTGTGCTTGGTTGCTTTTACAAAAGTTGCTAAATACTACGTATAGTTTTAGATGATACGGCCACTAGAACAAAGTAAAGCATTTAACAATCACGATGTCATTTATGGATGGAAACATGTTGGGCCCATGACCATAGCCAAGTTATATGACCCCAATAATTATTTTCAGTAGGTACATATATCAGAGTATGAATGATTTATAGCCCATTGACTGACTTGGCCCACCCAAAGGCAAAATCCTGGCTATGCCACTGTTCGTTGGGTGGTATGTTATGCATAACTGGTTGTACCCATAGCCACATTTCCTTATATTTTGTTGTATGTTATGCATAATTAGTTGTACTATAGGCCATAGCCACATTTTCTCATCTCATATTTTGTTTTGTTTTGTTTTGTTTTGCGTTGTTGTAACGCATGAATTATGGTTTGTATAGTTGTATAATTTGCAAAATATTGATGCAATGGTTGTTGTAATGTATGCATTATGGTTTGTATAGTGGTAATGATATAGAGATATTGTATAGTGGTAATGATATATATTATATATAGATTACGATGAACCAGTTAAACGAGAAAAAATAGACGTGGGTTCATCATAACACACGAGTCCTAGATCAACTTAGTTATTCTATTCTATGGTTTACGTTTCGGTTTAATTTTTTCGCATTAACACGCCGCAACTTCAGTGTTAGTGGTCGTTGGCAGTAGTGTGGCATTAGTGTTCGCCCCCGCCGCAACGCGGGGGTGCTTAATACTAGTTATTTTGTTATTTTGTAAAAATATAACCTTTTTTAAGAAAGTGATTTTGAACTCGGAAGACTCAACACATTTGGCCCATGTTCTTTTCAGTAAAGTTATTTATCAAAATGTGTATTTGACAAGCATACAGATAACACCCCGAAATTTCCAACGTAAAATTTATTGATATTGCAAATTACACTAGAAGAAAAACAGGAAAAAGTGAACTATTTGAGATTTTCAAGGATGTTATGCCAACCAGCTGAACGAGAATTGGTTGATAAGAAGTTGCATGTACGAATGTTAGACATACCTGTACAAGGAAAGCCATGTCAACCACGAGGCTAGTGATAACACCAACTACAAGACCCAAGACTCCATTAGCCACAGTAGAAGAACCAATGTCCACATCAACCTGCCAAGTCAGAAAAAAAATTCCACATAATCAAACGTATTTATGACATTTGTCAATACGCATTAGAATAAAAAACAAAAAAGGAATATTACTTCTAAGTAATTGGCACCACGGATATAGTTGCAGTCAACCGCTTTTCCCAAAAGACAAGGGGTGCTTCCAACGCTCTGCCTCACTATCCAGGACCCCTGCCATATTCACCAGTGACATGTCAGAAAATGATTACATCATAGTACAGGTGGCACAATGGTCGGGTTGGGTAACATGTAAGGACATACTATTATAAGAATATTGTGTATATATGAATACGACTTAAATAATTGATCAAACACTACCTTAGGGACTGATGGTATGAGTTTCATCCTACTATTGCGAAACTCATCATCACCATCAACAAACCGTTGCAAGAGAGAGCCCTCTGCTAATTCCTTGGTCACAAAGTAGAAAACCATGCTGTAATTGGTTGAACCAGGTACCTATAGTAATAGAATATGTTATTGTTTTAACAAAACATGTAAATTATAAAAATTTGACATGTTTAGACAGCTTACCTGAAGATTAAACACTAAGCAAAAATGTCCTTTTTGAGAGGCAACCTAAGGAGAAATGGCAAATATATAAGAATAAATAACACACACAAAAACTATTTTATGTGGTTATACATTTTAGAAATTCAAGCTTAACCAAAATAAGTAATTACGATAATTTAAAAACATACTTGTGCGGCACAACCCGGGCGTCTAGCAACATGGTCCATTCGCTTGGTATCTTTAAACCAGTCAACAGCAACAAGATCCATAAGCGGTTTGCCTCCAGGCATCTTTAATCATGTTTAACAAGAATTAGAAAGGAAGCAAGAGATATTGGGACAATATTTAAAAACTAAAGAAAACATAAATGTGATGGAATCAAGTGGTAATAGACCTTCGACTTATCATAGCAAAAGCGCTTGCTACGAAGTTTAAAATTGTTTCCATCAGAAATTCTCCAACAATCACGGCTATTTTCGTTATCATCTCGCCGAAGATTGCCCGAAAAAAGAGATAAATCAATTTCCACAACAGGTTCTTCTTCAAAGGCTACAAATATGTAAATTGCATCATAAGTAAACTGTAATATTCAGAATATATGATATATTTTTTTATATTTAAAACTTACCGGTGCGTTTGGTCTCCTGCTCAATGGTATACGCCTGAATGTTTAACAAAATAAGAATAAGCTATAATGTTAAAACTTAAAACAATAAAAAAGATGATGTAACCCGTTTACCACCTCTTCATCAGGGATTTGGAAATCTTCATCTTCATCTGAGTATTCATCCATCATTTTCGCAGCATTATCAAGAGATTGACTTCGATTATGAACAGATGTCAAATTGATCTTTTGTGACTTTTTTGTAGGGACAGAACACGATGCCATATTAACCATAACAGGAATTCTAGGTGGAGCAATCCTTTCATCAGTTTGAGCAAAATATTCCCGCAGGCCTATTATCAACAATCAAATTAAAAAACAAAACGACTCATTCAAAAAAATTCAGTTTTAGTTATTTATATGATATACATGCACTCACCAGCAACACTATTTAACATCTGTAGCAAGCAATGTTGCTGAAACGATGAAACATAACCCACACCCCATCCCTTTAAATCAATTTGCATAAGATGCTGGACCTGTGTCCTGGGCCGTCCATTTCGGGGTTTCAAAGGTGAAATATTAAACCCTCCACCTAAATTACATATATTACAACGATAACAACTGTAATTATGTCATCAATCTGAAGAACCTAAAATTTTATTTAGCTACAAAAGGGAAAGATTTTACTCTCAATATGAGCGCGCACATATCCAGGTTGTGGACCACAGTTCTCATGCTCCCTTGAGCAAAATAGTACAACTGCAGATAACAAACATACCTCAACATTTAAAAGATGAATAAACTTGAAAAAACTAAGCAATATATACTTGGAATAAGTATGCACTAACCATAACTCCCGTCATCATTTCGGCGCCAATACCGTACATAACAAAGGTCGCGTGGCCACACAAATCTGAAACAGAAACCAACACATAAATTGTTATTTTGGACTTCAAATAGTTCAGAACTGACCTTTGATATCTAGTGTTGGTGAAACCAACAGCATTAATTATTGAGAAATGAACTTCTGTGCATCATATTTCTATAAGTGTTATTGTTTAACTCGTCATCAGTTACAATTATCGAAATTTGGAACATGTGTAAGTGCGGCTTTCGCAAACTACATAACCTAGAAAAACACACGCACTAAGAACAAGAATGTATACGTGGGGAACCAATCGAGCTGAAGCCGGTGATATAGAATTGCTGTATGTCCATCAACCTCCTCAACCAAGCTACCATCTTGAAAACTACAATCCCACCTGCACAATAGGGAATCAAGAAATAAAAAAAAAACAGAAACACGTATTTAGAAATATTGTATTACAAAAGAAAGCTTACTCAGAGCGTGTTCCATCCATGCTCATTACAAGCTCAAATATTTCTTCACAGCTGGCTTCCACAACACCAACAGCCTTCATAGCCCTACTACAGCTCTTTGGCTGCAATGATAACAATAAAACGTAGACGCTATTCTGTTAATCGTGTAGATATTATATTATCCTACAAGTGGTGGGATGAATAAGAAAATAACTCATACAAGGAAGTCAACTTCTAGAAGCTCTTCGAAGATACGAAGTCCTGCATGCAATTTTACATCATAGAAATAGTAAATGACACAGATTTCCCATTAACTTAAATTTCAAAGTTCTTTGAAGGAACAAGAAAAAACCATTTTGGCATTGAAGAAGCCGCCAATGTTTCCTTGAAAATGCTTGATTGTTGGTATTCTGGCTTGCCAATGTTGAACTTTCTTGGGTCCAGTCCAGAATAGATTCAGGAGGGCCTATCAAAAAATATTAAATAAGTAAAAGAAACATGTAAAAGGAGGAAGAAAACCAATCACCATTTCCAATGGTTGTTCTTCGCATCAAACTTGGCCGTGAATCTTCTTCATCTTCAGCTGCACTGTACCTACAAATCAAGGAGTAATATATAAGAAGATAAAATAACCATGTAATATGAAAAGGTGAAAAACTAAGTGATAAAGCGCAAACTACATATGAATTTTACTTACTGGCTTTCTTGATCTGATGAAGAAGCATTTCTTCCACTATCCATCCCAGACTTATATTCAAAAGAAACGTATTTATTCCCATTGGCAACTAGTGACTCCTGATGCTGAAAATTGTTGAGAAGACATTAGCTTTCACAAGGACATAGGTAAAAGATTACAAACATTTGACAAAAGATGAGAAAAAATTGTGTGCTAACAATGATATTAGTTTGTAAAAAGATATACCTGATCAATAACAGACTCAATTTTTTCTTTCCAGATAAGTGCCTCCTGGATGTTAAAAGCTGCCATCTAAAACAAGAACAGTTTTATATGAAATTCTGAACAAAAATAAAATAAGTTGCATCCTTTAATAATACAACTTTAAAACCAACAAAATACCAAAAGACATTCCATTTTTCAAGGGAAGATAAAAGTAAAATATGTTTAATAACAAAATATCAAGTCTTCAGAATCGGTAGAGGTGAAACAGAATTGGCAAAAAACAGAGGAAACTTCTGCTAGTTAAAAAGGCAGATAAAGTTCGTGTACCGTAATCCGATGGTATTTCTCCTTCTTGTTGTAAATCGATAAAACATAAACCATCTGTTGCAAAAAAGAATACGTTAAGTAACTTCAACATAATGGGCCAATAAAGCTGAAAGAAAGTATTACATGTTCCATCATTTAAATAAAGTGCAAAAAAATGGATTGTAATCACATTATACTAAGAATCTAAACAAACATCAGAAGAGAATATATACCAAAAATATCATGTGGACTTAAGGAGAGGGTAACAGTGACGCATGCATATGTGTGTTTGTTTATGTATGCATAACCTTGAAGACCAAAGATACTGCCTACAATTGTTTATATTTATACTTTCGGCTTTTCAGAACGTGTTGATTTCATATATGTATGGAATATCTTTTGTCATCAAGGTTATGCATACCTAAACATACACATGTATTCATCAGAACTCTTCTAACGAAATAAACAATCAAACCAAAAATTGTACGTATGTAGAGTTCTGATCTAAGTAGTTAATGCGGTAAAATATCGGATATCGGTCAAGGACCGATATTTGAGATATCGGTAATTTTAATATCATGCTAAATTTATATATATAGCAATTTAACACTAACAATTCAGTATACTCTCCTACCATTAACAAATTGACCTTTTGCAACTTGCAAAACATTAACAATTGTAGTACGTAGGAACTTACTAAGACTTAAAACACTAACATTTAACAATAACAACTAACAATTAAGACTTAAAACACTAATAGCAACAATAAGAAAAAAGACAGATAGTAGAACTAAGAAGAAAGGTACTGATATCGGGAAAATCTGTGATATATTGGTCAAATCTTGGTCCAATATCGGTCAATATCGCTGATATTATCGGTACCGATATTCTGACCGATATTTTGTACCGATATCTCGGCAGGGGACCGATAACCGATATACCATTGATATATCGGGATATTAACTACATAGGTTCTGATCATAGTTTAAGCCATTTGGATCATATATAATGAAGAAATATACTTTCGAATTTTCAGAACACGCAAATTTTCGGTCACGGTTTACAAAAACAGGTGCTTATTACGACAATTAACACCAAAAAGGCATCCAGTGACCATCAATTCATGAATATCACCCAAAACCACTTTCATTAATATCAGTATTTGACTTCATACTGTTAATTTGACTCTCTTCACATATTTGTCATTCTCCGTATCTCTATATTAACCAGTGATATCAACACATGCATTACTAAAATATCAGGTCATACACTTTCAAATTCCAAACATCATATATGAACTATAAAACAATCAACAAGATTGACTAAAAGGATGCTCACATGTCCATGCTGAGTCTTCAACCCTCTGTCCTCAACTCTACAGTTGCCATCAATAACCAGCGTTTTAATCGGAACCTATCGGAAACCAAATAACACATTAATCCTCACTCAATGTTGCTGCTATCCAAAACAAATGACAATATACAAATCACTAACAAGCATAAAACTATACATAATAACTAACAATTACCACATTATCTTGAGGCTTCCTCTTGTAATAAGCAAGCAACCTTGACTCAAGAACAAAATACCTCATATGTATAAACGATCTTCCAATCTTCCTCCTCCCATATCTCACCATCCATCCTTCATACACCACTTTCGAATTCGACATCTCAATATCCTCACCAAAATCAACCACTCATTAACCCTAGAAACCCTAATTCAACTTCCAAAAGTCAAAATCCAGTCAATCCTCACCAAATCAATCACTCATTAACCCTAGAAACCCTAATTCAACTTCCAAAAGTCAAAATCAGTCAATCAATCTCAACAAAGTGAACAAACTCACTTCAAAAACCTAAATCCACCACACCGATGTAACAAATCTTAACTTCACCGATTCAATCGCATAGATTGAACCTGCAAAATTGAAATTAAAGTGAAAATAAATAAATAAAATAAATAAACAAAATTATGCATAAAATTGCAAAATAGTTGTGTTTGAGTAGGTGACGTAGGGATGACGTGTACCGGTGTGAGAAATAGGAGAGAATGAAGATGTGATCAGAGAGATTTTCCGGTGAGTGTAGAGAGAGAGAGAGAGAGGGATGTTGGCCGGCAGGTAGAATTGGTGCCGGTGGTATTGTTGTAGAGAGAGAGAGTGATGAGAGAGAAACAGTGGGATCATCAACGGCAGGAGAATTCTGACTAAATTGTTGAATTTTTAAATTGATAAAAATTTGAAAGATTGAAGTAGGCCAACTGGAAAAATTAAAAAAAAATGAGAAAATGAAAAATCTGTCTAGTCTTTTTCATGTTACACAAACTTTGATATTGTTGTCTTATTTTGGTGGCATTGACTCAAATGGAGATCTTTGTTAATCATTTGTTATTGTGATTACTGGTGATTGATTTTGAAATTTATTGTATTGGGTGTTGATATTCACACACCCCTTCTCTCTATATCTCTCTATATGTCTACATAGATATATATAGAGAGAGATAGAGTGAAAATGATGTAAGAATAAGATTTAGGGGGTGTGAGAATAGAACCACCCTAATGTTATAGATATGCATATGGTGTTTAATCAATCATGTCAATCCATCGATCATATTATATACAAGCGTATATCATTTTTAAACGGGTGTATACCATCATTGTGGATGTCTTATATGGGTGTATACCATGGGTGTAAAAGTCTCGTCTAGGCTCCGAGTACTCCCCAAGTACTCGCTAGAAGGTAAGCTGTCGAGGCACGAGTACTGTTCTCCCAGGCCAATTACTCCCCGAGTAATCTCCGCCTAAGTCGAGTACTTCCCGAGTACTCCCGAATCCGACTAGGGAGCACCTAGCGACTGATGCGTGTGAAGTGCCGTATAGTTTTTAATGTATATTTTAAGCCATTTAACATTTTTAGTCAAGTTTTAAATTTATAAAACACGATATTTACTAACACTAAACACACATATGGGCAAGTGCACCCATCGTGAGCGTAGTATAGTGTTGGTAAGATACCGAGGTCATCCAATGACACAAGAGCTTTTAATATCGGTTTATCCTCAACGTCTAATCAAATCAAAAGTTTAGAAAAAGGTTTTTAAACAATAAAAATAAAACTAACTAAAATGTTGAAAAATAAAATAAAATAAAATAAAAACAGATAGACAAGATGAATCACTTGGATCCGACTCATATTTAGTATAACCTTTGATTATTTCCGCACTTTTGCACTTTTTAAAAGATTATCTTAGTTATTGTAGTAGGCCCCTCTTCTGAAGGTGACGTTACCCTCAACCCAGTAGTTTGAGTCAGCAATGATACAATCCTAAAGGGTTGGATTATTGAAAATTAATTAATTAAGTTAATAATGCATATTGTGGTAGGCCCCTCTTCTGGAGGTAACGTTACCCTCGGCTAAGTAGTCTGAGTCAGCAGGGATACAGTTCTAAGTAGTCGGGTTAAAGTATTAATAGTAGTTTACATATGATGGGATCAAGGAGTTCGGACCCCCGCCATCCAATACCAGTGGGTATTGAAGGAGATCCTACTAAAGTTGACCCACGTCCTTACAGGATCTATACACTGAACAAGACAAGACTCTTACCAAACTGTTCCCTTAACCCCCGACCAGGTAGCCAACATACCTCCATATAGACCGTGGAGATATGAATGGTGAAAATCTTTTATTTTATATAGACAGTAAAATAATGCCAAGACACCACAGACAAACGATAAGGAAGACTCACCTTCAACATAAGAAACTAGTTATTAAAGTCATTAATACAGAACCAAATAAAAAGTGCGAAAAGATTAAAAATAAAAAGTATTACACTAAACACTTGTCTTCACCAAGTGATGTAAGAGACTTAGGCAAACATGGCCTTTGATTATCAAGAACTCTTACGATCAATCTTGGATCCCGAGACTACTCACACACTCTATGATGGATGATGGATGATGGTGGTGGATGTGGGTTGTGATGGTGGTGGTGGGTGGGTGAAGTGTGAGAGAGGTGGTTTGCCAAGGGATGGTTTTCAAATGAGCCAAGCACCCCTATTTATAGCCTGCACAGAAGCCCGGACACGGCCCCGTGTCCATTGGGCACGGCCCCGTGTCCATTGGGCACGACCCCGTGTCCACCCATCTTCTCTTTCTTCATTAAATGCAGTTTGTCTGCATTATTTGACCTCGCCCCCGTGTCCGCTGAGCACGACCCCGTGTGCAGAAGCGTATCTGTACTATCAAGATTTTCCTAGATTCTACGAATCTTAGAGTTGACCACGGCCCCGTGTCCACTGGGCACGCCCTCGTGGTGGGTGATAGAAGCTTCTACAACTTTGTCTTTTCTGCAGATACTTGGGCACGTCCCCCGTGCTCAGTGAGCACGGGGCGTGTTCAGCCTTCTGTTTTCTTGTTTTTGCTTTGGAGGATGCTGTCGAGGGGTCGGGCATGCCACTTTTATTCCTTTTCTTGTATTTATGCTGGATTTGGCTGCATTTTTGCTTCTTTTGTTCATTTAAGCTCTTTTAACCCTGAAAATACAAAAGGAAGACAAAAGCACACTTTTTCCAATATTAGTACTAAAAATTGTTAGTTTTATGCCTCATTTGATGTAATTTATATGTTGCATTTTGCACACATCAAATACCCCCACACTTGAATCTTTGCTTGTCCTCAAGCAAAACTCTTTATAATGTGGCTTACACTCCCAAATGGAATGGGTAGAAGAGAAGGTTTTTTGGCTTGTCATAGAGTGTCAGGATTGCAAGATTCTTTATTTAGGTTTTATTTTTATTTTGTTTACAATCCTATTCGTTATGATTTTTTTTAAAACATTACATAAGATAAATTACTTATTAGGGCATAACATGCCTCTTTAAAATTCCATTTATATACAAGTTCACATACCTCACGGGGGATCACTCAACACTCGGCCGAAGATGTATTTTTGTGATACACTCGAGAGCGGCATGGAACTTACTTCTACCATATGCTTGCCAAGCAATCAATCCTCCTCCTTTTTAACTATAAACCTTTGTAAATATCAAGAGGACTTTTGGGGAAGGGTTAGGCTTGGGTTAAAGGTAGGTGGTTTGGTTAGTGGTTAGTAGAAAAGGTCCAAAGGCGTAAAAAGCTCAATTTTCGTAAGACTTTTTTATTTTTATGACTTTTTATTTTGATGAAGCAATTCTTCAAACAAAGTTCTTTTTGATAAACTTGTTTGTTTATTTCTTTTGGCTTCATCATCATTTTTTTTTCATAAGAAAGTCATAAGAGAAACCGAGCTTTGTTCTAAAATAAAGGGTTTAAAATGAAAAAGGGTTTTGGTGGGTAAAAGGGTGTTTGTTTTGTGGGTTAAGAAATGAAAAGGTTTAGGCTCAAATGGGCTAACTAGGGGGATTTTGGGTAGGTGGTAAAAAAAAAGAAAAATAATGGTGTAGAAATAAAAGGGGGTTAGTCCTAATGCCTCCATCATTTATTTACTTGGGTTTAAGTTGGTAAGGACCGGGAATGTATTGTCGTGGCAAGTTCTATAGTCGTAAGAACCAAGCGGCTATTCACACAAGAAACGAAAAATGAGAATTTAGTTTAAAGATGTGTATTTGTATGCTCAATAAATGCTCAAAACTCACTTTTTGTGGGAATGGGTTTTTATGTGATCAAGTATATATAATCAAATTTTAAGTAGATTTGTCATGCCGTTTCATAATTTTCTTATGTTGGTTATTTTTATCACGACGCTATCGGTTGTAAATTTGTAAAAATATCACCTTTTTAGAACTTGTAATTCACAAATTAAACCAAGACAAGTAAAAAAAAATTGAAAAAAAATTTGGGGTGTTTAGCGGTTCCAATAGAGTTTTGTGTAAGGCTTGTAATTAAAACTTGCAAAATTCAAGGTTTTAGCACCCCCCCCCCCCCCACACACACACACACTTAAATTATACATTGTCCTCAATGTGTCACAAAAATAAGTTTTTAGGTTGATTGAATGTGTAAAAAGGTGTGAAAAAGCAAAATTTTATGTTACTGGGCGTCTGGACATGGCCCTGTGGTGTCCGGGCACGGTCCCGTGTTCAGATTGCCAGTAACAGAAAATAAAATAGAATAACAGAAGGCTGGACACAGGGCGTGCTCAGCACGCCCCGTGTCCAGGTACCTGAACTGGGCATTTTTCTGCAGATGGTTGAGCACGGGGCGTGTTGGATGACCACGGCCCCGTGCTGAACTTGCTGTAATGAAGAAAAATCGTCGGGTGGCCCTGTTTTTGTGCATGGGGTGTTGGTGCAAGTTTCCTTTGGTATCATTCACCATCCCGAGTGTGTCTTACCCATTACATCATCATCCAAACACCAAATAATTTGTAAAACCATCATTCATTAAAACTAGCACATTACATTACGTCCTAGAAAATTTAAAGCAGAAAAATAAAACTAAGGGTCCTAGGATAGATAGATCAAGTGATATATAAAATCATCATAAGGAGTTCTATTTTTATTAAAATATCCAGAAATAGCTTCCCGGTATTTAAAAGCTTTATAGAACTTTGGGCCGAGGGGTATTTCCTAGATGTTATTAAAGCCATTCTTCTATTTCTCTCGGGAGGAAGAAGGCGGGCTCGTTTTCTTCAACATCTTGCGGAGGGGGAGTGACACCAACCGGAACCCCTTGTAGTATGTCTCGAGGGGGTTCCGGATATATGGTGTACCATTCGGCTGGTATGATAACTTCGGGTACCACATTCCATGCCCTTTGGGTGATAATTAGTACCAAAGGAGGAGAAGCGAGAATGTTCAACCTTTGGTGCAAAAGGTTGACCTCTCGAAGACATCCCTCTAGTCCCACCGTCAAATGATTGATACGGTCGACCAATGCTTCTTCCACTCCCGTCATTTCATCAATAGCTTCTCTTAAAGCGTAAACGTAGTTTGCGAGAGAATCCTCAACCGTTGATGACCTCCTTCCTTGTCGGTTGCTTCTGGAGTGCGATGAAGATGTACCGCTAGTTCTGCTCACCATTATGAGAAAACATACCGAAAAGAGTTCAATTTTTATGGAAACAGTACCTCGGACACGGCCCCATGCTCGATGAGCACAACCCCGTGTTCAGATGTCTGCAGATTTTTGGGACAAGGAATCTTGGAGTTTTAATTGTTTTTGTGATTTTTAAAACATTTTTAAGCAGAAATAACTTAAAACATTGTTGTAGAACTTATTTTTAACAAGATTCCTTAAATAAAAATCTAACAAACATCTTAATAAAGCTTGGAATTATGGTGTAACACCCTGTGTTTCGAAAGTCAAAGTCTTGAAGTCAAAGGAAGAAAAGATTGCTAATTGCGATCTGTCTCCCTTTGCTCAATTCCTGTTTTGACTTCTTTGACTCGTAGTTAGTCTATTTTGTTTTCGCTTTAGTTGTATTACGTGGAGTATCTATTAATAATCGTGTAGTAATCGCTATTTATCGCTTGATTAATCGCTTTATCGCTATCGCAATCGCACTCGCAACTCGAATTACGCAATTTAGTTATTGTTATACGTGTGTGTGTACCTTATGTGTTGCTTGTGAATGTTTATTTATGTTATGTGTGGTAATCAATCGAAACGCAATCGAACTCAATCGCAATCGAATCACAAACTCTAAACGAATACGAAATAAGGATGCTTGTATGTTGATATAGTAGTTGGGATTAAAAGTAATTTGACTTGGAAACTTTATTACATCGCAACGCTCGCAATCGAAATCAAAACGGCAAAACTCGTCGCACCGAACGCTCAAACAAGGTGACTGGTCGACCAGGCGACCAGCCGTTCGATCGGACTGCCTAACCGATCGACCAGCCCCTCCTCACCCCTTTCCACTTTGGGTAACCCTATAAATACCCCTTGTCACTTTCATACTTTCTACTTTTGGCAACTGACGTCAGACCAGTGCTCTTGCTCGCTTTTTCCTTTGATTTCTCGCAATTTCGGTAAGATCTCATCCTAAATCTTGTATTTCCTTAATCTATACGCACTCCTACACCTTTCTATCTTTTGAATCTTAACTTTTAACCGTGAAATCATCAAGATTCAAGGTGTTCTAGGGTGACGTCATCATGTGTTCTTGAAGAACTTTATGTTTTGGCCTCAATCCACCAAGAACAACTTAGATCTAACCGATTTCCACATAAACAAACAAAGATCTTTCATAGATCTAAACATATTCACAATGAAAAGGATTGAAAGATGGTTTTCCAACTTTCTTTCAACTCTTTTACACTCAATGCACTTAAAACGATAGAATCGGAGCTTGTGCCGACTTACTACTCATTCTTGTGGTTGCGTTGGTTCAAGATCTGGATTCTATCCACGAGATTATCGATTCCGGGTTAACCAAGAACAACCTTCTTGAACCGGTGGACTGACTGAACTTGGGTGGTTCCTGTTTGTAACACCCCGAAAACGGGTTTGGTAATCAAACCACGTTAATATTTATGAACGGGTAAAGTATCGTTAGTGGTGAAGTTAACCCGGTAAATATTAGGGATTAAATAAAGAAACCTAATATTAAATAAAAAGGAATAAAGGCTATTGAGGAAACAAATTATATATATAAGGCCCGAGTTAACGGGACTTAAAATAAAACGGGTTATAATTTCCCGAACCCATTAAAATAACTAGGAATAAAAATAACCTAGTTAGAAAGAAGCCTTGTAGTAATATGTTAGAAGGTTAAAAACTCCTAAAATAAGAACCTAATAATAGTTTGGGGACCAAAGGTGTTAAGTTTGAAACTAATATTATTAAAACAAAATTTAAAACACCAAACTTGTGTCTGGTTCGATCAAGAACGCAGGGGGGCGACCAAACATCCTCCACCAAACCCTAGTTCATGCAAATTGTCCAAATTGAAGGCCAAATCTTGTTTCAAAACGAAATCCGAGCACGAAATAGTGATCTCCACTGAAAAAGGAGTCATAAGGTATGTGAATTTCATGAGAAATCTCTAGTTGAATTTCTGGGTGATCTTAGAAAATTCGAAATTGATGGTTGCATGTTTGTTATATGGATAGAATAGGAACATAGTAGTGTCTAGGAGTAAACCCTAGACAAGTATATGTTGAAATCATTCTTAGCTCAAGTTTTTGTTGATACTAAATTCATGTATGAGATGTTTTTAGGGTTTTGATTGCAAAAAAAATAGTGTTATGATGTCAAGAACAAGCTTAAATTGAAAGCTGAATTCAAACGATTCTTGATCAGAATTTACAGCTAATTTGTATGGGCTGTAACATGGACAAAACGTGATAAAATCATGTGTTTCTTGAGTCTAAAATGTAATTCCAGGAAATATCTTTAAAACCCCACTGGAATCGCATTTTTTCGGCGAAAATTGAGCGTTTTATGAATTTTTCCGTATCAAAGGTTCAAGCTGCGTTTTCTGGCAGAATTTGCAGCCCATTACGAATGTCATAACTCAACTTAGGAATTGAGTTATGATCTCAAATTCTTACAGTAGAAAGTTTTAAGTGATTAAAAGAATCTCCAATTGGAATTTCGTCAATCGAATAAACGACGAATTTTAAATGAATTTTTCCGTAAGCTGCAGTCAGAAGTGACGGATCTGATTGCAGCTTAGTAAATGAATATTTACGAATTTTTGGTAAAGAGTTAGATCTTGAAATTTTAACACAAGGGCTAACCCTTCGAGAGGTACGCCACACAAAAAAATCATAATTTTTGAAGACTTGTAAACAGGTTAAACAAGTCACAAAAAAACATCCCATTTTTCAGTGATATGAAATGCCTAAATGAAATTGCGGCTTACTAGTTAGTATGTAAAATTTTGATTTCGTTAAGAGTTCGGATGAAATATGCCTAAGTGAGTTCAATGAACCAAATGTGCATATGAATATGTTGATAAGTCAATTGACTTTTAAAAAGTCAAACCGACCAATGATTAGATCGAATGATAATTTTGATATGGTCGAATGGTAAATCCGACATAAAACCCGTAGGATGGAATAGCCGTAAATGATTATGACTAATCTAACTGTCTTACGAATCATGATGATAGTTTGACACTTGACAAGCTAGATGGAGGCTTGGAAAGGAAGCGGGTCAAACGAATCAAGTGTAAAGGGAAAGCGTACTTCGGATGCAAGGTAAGTTAACCTTACACCCCCTTTTTAATTACATTACATTTACTTGTGAACATTGATTGTGAATTATGTTAAGTATTTGAAATATGAAGTCCGACATGATACTATGCAAGTCGGAATAAGTAAAACTGGCGAGAAACCATAAGATATGGTAATAAGGGGTAAAAGGGTAAACTAGTCGGGTGAAGACTAGTAAATAAGGGATTTTGAACAATACGTTATGGGGTGAATCGTAAAGGGCAAAAACGGTAGAATGGTAATCCGAACATGGGTTAACGAATAAATAAAAAGGATTTGAAAGGACACCATTTGGCATAAGTCAAAATGGGTCAAACAAAGCAAGAAACGACTTTTAAGCAAGATGAATTCAAAGAGTAAATCGGAATAGGTTAAAGGGATGAAATGGTAATTAAATACCATCTCATAATTATAATTGGTCGTTATGACTAAACGGGTCAAATGGTGTTGTTAACACCATTTGACAATAATATCTTATGATCGAGTATTGAGTTTTGTAATCGCAGGAATTTAACCCATGGTTCGCATTGTTATTGATTAGAAATTAATAGCAAAAGGTATGTAAATGGGTCAATCCCATGACTCGAGCCAGGTACGCATAGTTAAGTTGCTAGTTAAACATGCAATATATGGGTCAAATAATTAGCGAGAGTCCTTCGTCGTAAATGAGGGACTAAAAATGACCAAAACGCCCATGATTTGTAAATCGGGCAAATGACCCTTAGAGGTCGTTTTGATACTAGTATTATGATTATGCAACTCTTAGATATATGTAAGAGTTGTAAGTATAAACCTTGAGAGTCAAATGCCTAAGAACGGGTCAATTACGTAGAATGACTATCCAAAGGGTAAGATTAAGGATAACGGTCCGTTATGTTAAATCCACTACAAAATAGTTGTTGTGGAATATAAGAGGCTATTTAAAAATGGAAATACGAAGTGTACAAAAAGAAATGCGAGTTTGATGCTTAAATGCATGAAAACTTCTAAACGGGTCAAAATAAAGTAGTTGGTAAAATGTTGGCTTAAGTGTAATAAAGAAAAACGTAAACCGGGTAATGGGAGCGTAAACTATATGAATAATGGATCCGGGTAATGGATGATAGCTTAAACATGTTAAGAAACGAACCCCAAGCAATTAAAATGAGTTTGGATAGGTTTGGATGCAAATTTGATGAAAAATAAACGTGCAGAGTTGACACGGGCGGGTGAACTTTTGACACGGCCGGGTGAAGGGGCTGTGAAAAATATATGTTAAGCTGACACGGCCGGGTGATCTTTTGACACGGCTGGGTGAAGGGGCTGAAAACAAAATATATAATTTATTGTATTTGATTATTTTGTTCAAATGCCTTGATTTCTAATCTTTTAAATGAAATTGTATGATAGGTAAAGATGCTCTTAAGACCCCGGAGGATGATCAAGCCATGTCAAGAACCGAACACACCGAACAAAGCTTCCGCATTTTGTCTATTTTGTTTTAGTGACATGTAAACACTTGAAATTATGTTTTGAAAGTTTATCTAGCATGATGTAGGCTTGAATGTTATGATCAAGTATGATCTTAAAACCAAGAAGTTTTTGTAAACTCGAAAAAAAAATTTGTACTAAATGCATGATAAATGTCATAAATCCTGTTATTTTAAGTTGGGTCTTACACTGTTCAATCGGGTCACTAGAGCTTAGGATGGGGTTCTGTTGGTTGGCACGATATCAACACATCCCGATAAAACGACAAACAATCAAAACAACCAAGTATAAGACGAACAGGTTGACCAGGACGGAGTGACGTCCGATTGGACTGTTGTCCGATCGAACTGCCAATCCGAACGACTGGCCAATCCGAACGACTTGCACCTTGGTCCCACCTTAGTTTTCAAATCAACTCTCTAGAGTTTTGGAACACCGAACGGATTGCCATCCGAGCGAGCTACCACTCGATCGACTGACCATCCGAATATGTGATGTTTCGAAACTTCAACACTTAAACAATTTTCAACATGTTTGTCACACCCCAACCGATGGCGGAATCATCGGGGCGCGGCACTGAGCGAAACAGATTGTCCAGAAATTTCCATAACAACTATCATTACCATTCAATTTAAGTTAACATGTCCCATACCATGTCTCAAATAGTAAAACAAGTTATTACAGACAAAACTAAACAAATATTCTGTTCCGACAACTCAGATTTAAACATAACGATTTATTCGTCGGTTTCTAGGACTCTGGTTCCTAGCTTCAATTTCATCACAGCCCGAGAAGCATATAAACAACCTAGGCACCTGTCACATACGTTAAAATAATGTCAATACATAAAATGTAAAGGTGAGCATACAAGTTTGATAATAGCATATAGAGTTCGAATTCGTTTACGCATAACCAGCACGTACACATAGTGAAATGAAGCACGTTAGTTATCGACATAGGTCCATCGATACCAATGACTGCGGGTTGACTGCCCGAGGCAGTTCGCAATACACGATTACCACTGTAATCCATGCAAGTAAAAGATCCTTAACAACCCCCGTGGAAACGGGTGCTGAGTCCAAACTATAGTACTATCGTTGCTAAGGCAGGTAGACAGCATTCCATGTGTAAACATAACAAACAAGCATTCATAAGCCACGTATAACATGCGTTAATGGTTAAGCGTTAAAATAGCTTGAGTAGTGTGATAGTTGTAGTTTGAATAGTTGTAACGTATGTAACACCCAAAAGTGCTGAAGCAAAAAGGGTTCGAGTATACTCACAGCGATATGGATTGAAGGGAGCGCTTTACAGCGAGTACGATTAGCCTGAATAGATTCGATAACGTAACGATAAGTGACGCGTAAAACAGTACAAGTGAGTGCGGGTAGAAGGACTGATCGTGCGGATCAGTTGTCCGTGAATAGAGGTCATCCGTGCGCACGACCTATCCGTACGGATGATGATGCGTGCGGATGGTGATGCGTGCGGACGATGTTCCATCCGGATAGGTCATCCGTGCGTGTGACTGTCCGTGCGGGTGGCAACCCGTGCGGACTAGTCATACGTGCGGACGACTTACCCGTACGGTTAGACTGTTCGTGTGGATAAATGTTCAAGTGGATTGTTTCTTCCTAAGATGTGTTTGTGTATGATGGCTTGTGCTTTGGAGTTTTCGTTGTAGCATTTAGAAAACACCAAAGTGTTTCTACCTTTCAAGCCGGCCACGCGGACGGTAGTCCGTGCGTATGGTAGTCCGTGCGGACAGCCTGTGCGCGCGGGCAGAGTCAATCCGTCCGGATAGCCCGTCCGTGCGCACGTCTTGGCCGTGCGGGTGGGGTTTGCTCGATTTTTCATTTTAAGGCCTTAGTATCTCATGATCCGATGAGTAATCCTTTCAGAGGTCGTCTGTCCGAATTGCTCGTTCGTCGATACTCAAACCTCGCTTGGAAAGTGGGCCCCAAGGGTAGTCCGTGCGGGTGGCAACCCGTGCGTATGACCTGTGCGTGCGGATGGTACCCGTGCGCACAGCTTGTCCGTACGGGTGGCTAGCCCGTGCGGGTAGCCTATCCGTGCGGACAACTGCTCTGGTTGTTCCGTTCGTCTTCACTTGGTTTCTGTTGTCGTTTATCGAGACGTTCTGATTTCGTGGCAACCACTTGGAGTTGTATTCTCACCCGCGTGACTAGACCGGTTAGGAACCACCCTAACTTGGCCTGCCGGCGACTCAGAACGGTCGTCCCGGTTAACCCCGCAATCAGTTGTCTAGGGTACAACTCCAGATCTGGAACTAGGGTATCACTATCGACGAGCAAAACACTAGGACTGATCGGATTTGCACCGGTTTTGAGGGTAAAAGGAGGAGAGAACATTAGATTTATTTCTTTCAACTCTTTTATCCTTAGAAAAGTTTAGATCTAGGTGGAATTATTGTAAAAACTTGTAGAAATCGTTTAGATCTGGGATATTCTTGGTGGAATGACGCCAAGCATGAAGTTCTTACGAACTTCATGATGACGTCACCCATGATTACCTCAAATCCGGGTGATTTCATGGTTAGAATTGCAGATTCGAAAGATAGAAATGTGTAGAATCGTGTAGTGATCAAAGATGTACAAGAATTAGTGCAAGATCTTACCTGGATTGAGAGAAATCTGAGAAAAGGTGAAGAATGCGTGTGGTTCGGACGTCACTTGCCAAAAGTGGAAAAAGTGGAGTGTGACCCGTGTATTTATAGGATGCCAAAAAGGGAAAGGTGGTGAGCCGTGCGCACGGCACGCACCCGGGCAGGTTATCCGCGCGGGCTGGCCACCCGTGCGGACTGGCAATCCGTGCGGATTGGCCATCCGTGCGGATGGGCCATCCGTGCGGATGCCACCACCTTGGGCGAGCTCGATGCGACGTTGATTCGGCTCGGATTTATGAGCGGTTTGATAGGGTTTCCTAATTCAAATTACTTTCAGTCCCAACTACTTCTTATACGGTTCGATTCGGGATTCGAGTTCGGGTTCGATCATATTCGAGTTAGACTTCGAGTTCGATTGAGTTCGCTTGATTATCACCACACAACATAAAATAAACATGCACAAGTAACACGTAAGGCACACACACACGTATAACTGACAAATAAAATGCAAACTTTCGAGTTACGATTTGGTGTCGATTTGATTAGCTTGCTTGATTATCTTTATCGCATTGTTACTTCCTATCGTTCACAGTCGTAGATCGATCGAAATATGATTGGTGAGGCTTGATTATTGTAATGTACGACATTTACTCCACATAATCTAAATATAATAAAAACAATTCTACGAGTCACGTCGCGCGAAATCGGTCGTTGACTTTGACCTTGACTTTGACTTTCACTTGTGAAAACACGGGGTGTTACAATGTTCAATGCACAAAGGATGCCACCCGATCGAACGACTGTCCGATGGAGTGACAACTTGCTGTGAACTTGTTCTCACTGAAGCGCCCAACCGCTCGGGTTGCCGTCCGATCGAACGACCGTTCGATCGACCGACCTTAAAGGTAGAGATACTTCTATGTTTTCAAAATGCTACAACGAAAACTTCAAAAGTCAAGCCATCATACACAAACACATCCTTCTCAAAGGAAGAAACAATCCACTTGAACGGTCATCCGACCGGACGACCGTCCGAACGGACTGTCACTCGCACGATCGGCCGTCCGATCGGACTACCATCTGATCGAACTGCTGATCAACCTAATCTTCACTTGTTCCATTTTACGCGTCGCTTATCGTTATACTATCAATCTGTTCAGGCTAACCCTACTCTCTAGCGCTCCCTTTAATCCATCAACCGCTGTGAGTATACTCGATCACTTTTTGCTTTACGCACTTTTGGGCGTTACATATGTTACTTATGCAAAATCACAACGAACACACTACGCAATACTTTAAACGCTAACCGTTATCGCATGTATACGTGACTAAATGAATGCTTGTTTGTTATGTTTACACATGGAATGCTGTCTACCTGCCTTAGCAACGGTAGTACTATTAGTTTGGACTCAGCACTAGTTCACACGGGGGTTGTTAAGGACAATTACCTACATGACTCACAATGGTGAGTGTGTATCGTGAACTGCCTTGGGCAGTCAACCCGCAGTCATTGGTATCGATAAATTCATATCGATAACTAACATGCCTCATTTCACTCTGTGTACGTGCTGGTTATGCGTAACGCTTTCGAACTCTATATGCTATTATCAAACTTGTATGCTCACCTTTACACTATGTGTATTGACTTTTACTCTAACGTATGTGACAGGTGCTTAGGATGCTTATTTGCTTTCTGTGCTGTGAAATCGAGGCTAGGAAAGACCTAGGTCAACACTAAACAATTGTCTGTAATAAAAATATGAGTTGTCAGAACTGAACAATTGACTAGATCTTTCTGTAATAATTACATTATTAATTATGACATGGTATGGGACGTGTTACTTTAATATATCTGGTAAATATAGTTGTTATGGAAACTTCTGGACAATCTGTTTCGCTCAATGCCATGCCCCGATGTTTCCGCCATCGGTTGGGATGTGACATATGGAGATTTCAAGCTCTAATGGAGGTATTAAGGAAAAATTGAAGAAGAAAGTAATGGATAAAAGTGGAAAAGACAAAATGGTTGTTGGGAACCTTCTTTAGAATATACCTAGGATGGTATGTGTGAAGATCCACCAGATCTTTATCTTTGGAGTGGTCCAAATGTGCAGGAATCTTGCTGCATTTATAGAAAACGATAGCACGCTACACACGGCCCCGTGTCGGCTGGACACGGCCCCGTGTGTAGACAAGACCCTTACACATTTTGTCCGTATTCTGACAGAAAGTCAGAAAGGAATCTTTGGGTGGACACTGGGACGTGCTGACCTGGACACGGCCCCGTGTCTAGAGGCTGTTTATGAAGTTTCGTCTATTTCTAAGGAACATATCCGGATCGGGCGGTTCCTTACTGGATGGAACAACCCCAAAGTGCCCGAAATACCTTAGTTGCTCTAGATTAAGACGAGAACGCAAGAGGTTGTCGGTGAGGGTGATTCCTATGCTAAATGTAGGTGGACAAGTCCAACCCTTTCCCGGGCTCTCGTTAAAGAAGGTGTATGCCGAATCGCACAGGTCTATGTATGCACCAAACGAAGTCGATGGGGAGTCCTTCACGGCACAATCGACACAGGGACGACTATCGCTCAATTCCTCACTAGAGTTAAAGGTGATTTCGGGAACAACGAAGTTGTTTTTTATTCAAATGTGATCCCAATAATTCTTCTTGGGTATCTTCTTGAGATGAATTAATGGAATCCATTTCAAGTTCATTTACCCAATTAAGAATTAAATCCTCCATTTGAAATAATTCGTCAAGAAGCATTTCTCTTAGAAGATTCGATTGGGAGCATTCGAGGAAGAGATATGGAGTATTTTTACTTTCGCCCCTCTTAAAGCTACAGGAAAACAATAGGTCTATATAATGGGGCTTATAATTTAGAAAATAACATTCTAAATCTTTATGAGGCCACCACATATTTGACACCACGTACCATAAGAGTGCCGAAAGTAAAAAAATATTAGTATCACTCATGTTTGTGTCAGAAATTACCAACCGTCGAGATCTTACGGTTCTGTTTTCAGTAACTGAAACTTTGGCACGGGGCGTGTTGAGTGGGCACGACCCCGTGTTCAGCTACTGTCTGACTTAAAACAGGATTGCCAGTTCCAAAGATTGGGCACGGGGGCGTGTTCAGCGGGCACGGCCCATGCTGAGCTCTGCAGAAGCTGAAAAATTAAGAAAAATCTTTAAAAAAATAGAAAAATAAGAAAAAAAAAACGATTAGGCCGTTGATTCCTAACTTTCTTAAAATCCTTGTGTCCCCGGCAGCGGCGCCAAAAACTTGATGCGTGTGAAGTGTCGTATAGTTTTTAATGTATATTTTAAGCCCTTTAACACTTTTTAGCCAAGTTTTAAATTTATAAAACACGATATTTACTAACACTAAACACACATATGGGCAAGTGCACCCATCGTGAGCGTAGTATAGTGTTGGTAAGATACCGAGGTCGTCCAACGACACAAGAGCTTTTAATACCGGTTTATCCTCAACGTCTAATCAAATCAAAGGTTTAGAAAAATGTTTTTAAACAAGAAAAATAAAACTAACTAAAATGCTGAAAAATAAAATAAAATAAAAACAGATAGACAAGATGAATCACTTGGATCCGACTCGTATTTAGTGTAACCTTTGATTATTTCCGCACTTTTGCACTTTTTAAGAGATTATCTTAGTTATTGTAATAGGCCCCTCTTCTGAAGGTGACGTTACCCTCAACCCAGTAGTTTGAGTCAGCAAAGATACAATCCTAAAGGGTTGGATTATTGAAAGATAATTAATTAAGTTATTAATGCATATTATGGTAAGCCCCTCTTCTGGAGGTGACGTTACCCTCGGCTAAGTAGTCTGAGTCAGCAGGGATACAGTACTAAGTAGCCGGGTTAAAGTATTAATAGTAGTTTACATATGAGGGGATCAAGAAGTTCGGACCCCCGCCATCCAATACCAGTGGGTATTGAAGGAGATCCTACTAAAGTTGACCCAGGTCCTTGCAGGATCTATACACTGAACAAGGCAAGACTCTTACCAAACCGTTCACTTAACCCCCGACCAGGTAGCCAACATACATCCATATAGACCGTGGAGATATGAATGGTGAAAATCTTTTATTTTATATAGACAGTAAAATAATGCCAAGACACCACGGACAAACGATAAGGAAGACTCACCTTCAATATAAGAAACTAGTTATTAAATTCATTAATACAGAACCAAATAAAAAGTGCGAAAAGATTAAAAATAAAAAGTATTACACTAAACACTTGTCTTCACCAAGTGATGTAAGAGACTTAGGCAAACATGGCCTTTGATTGTCTAGAACTCTTACGATCAATCTTGGATCCCGAGACTACTCACACACTCTATGATGGATGATGGATGATGGTGGTGGATGTGGGTTGTGATGGTGGTGGTGGTGGTGGGTGGTTGAAGTGTGAGAGAGGTGGTTTGCCAATGGATGGTTTGCAAATGAGCCAAACACCCCTATTTATAGCCTGCACAGAAGCCCGGACACGGCCCCGTGTCCACCCATCTTCTCTTTCTTCATTAAATGCAGTTTGTCTGCATTAGTTGACCACGTCCCCGTGTGCAGAAGCGTATCTGTACTATCAAGATTTTCCTAGATTCTGCGAATATTAGAGTTGACCACGGCCCCGTGTCCGCTGGGCACGCCCCCGTGGTGGGTGATAGAACCTTCTACAACTTTGTCTTTTCTGCAGACACTTGGGCACGCCCCCGTGCTTAGTGAGCATGGGGCGTGTTCACACTTCTGTTTTCTTGTTTTTGCTTTGGATGATGCTGTCGAGGGGTCGGGCATGCCACTTTTATTCCTTTTCTTGTATTTATGCTGGATTTGGCTGCATTTTTGTTTCTTTTGTTCATTTAAGCTCTTTTAACCTGAAAATATAAAAGGAAGACAAAAGCACACTTTTTCCAACATTAGTACTAAAAAAATGTTAGTTTTATGCCTCATTTGATGTAATTTATATGTTGCATTTTGCACATATCAGCGACTTTTGCAACCATGGTGTATACCGTACAATGCCTTATACGGGCATACACGCTAACATACAATGCTATATATGAGTAGTAGAACATCAAATTGTGAAACTAGTCCAAGTCTTATACTAAGAGTATTAAATTTACACCAACACCATTCAGAAGAGAATTTCGTCTTTACTGTTAAAATATAGTTTTTCCAACGTATTTATAAAGAATTGCTGTGTAAGTGTTACATGAAAATTTTAAACAAATTCTAGACATTATGATAAAAAAATACGAAAACTATTCATAAACTTCAAAGACGCTAATTGTTGTTATGTGATAGTTAGAAGTAGATATGAGTGTGCTCATTATCTTCTTTTAGTATTAATCTGAATAGTGTATATGAAAATTAGTTGCAACTGATTTGCAATTGACAAATAATAATGTAAAACTGATTGGGGATACATGAACATGGAAGTGTTGAAAGTATCAAATGTCAAAAATAGATAACTTTAATATTTAACATGAAACTATCGAAATTCGAAAGTATCAAATGTCAAAAAAATAAAGAACTTTAATATTCACACATTACTATATGATAATTTACAAACTGAATGAACAGTATTTCATTCGGTGATTTTTTAATTTTTTTATTGAGGAATACCTTATGTTCATTTATTAGACTATGAGGTATGGGGTGAGGGTTGAGGCGTGGTTTGGATACAAATGCCCAAGTCACCACCCCAGGTGGGTTTGAGTTTCGGTGTGGCCCCTTGGGCGGGAGTTTCAGCCCGGGCGTTGGGCATGCCTAGCGGTCCTCCGTAGCCGGCTCTCATTGGCTGGGTTGGCTAGGCCATAGCGGCTAGGTTTAAAATTTAAAAAATAACCGTTTGGCTTGGCGGGAGTTTCAGCCCGGGCGTTGGGCATGCCTAGCGGTCCTCCGTGGCCGGCTCTCATTGGCTGGGTTGGCTAGGCCATAGCGGCTAGGTTTAAATTTTAAAAAATAACCGTTTGGCCAAGCCAAGCCAAACGGTTCACCCAAGTCACTATAAACCCCCCCCCCCCCCCCCCAACCCCACCGCATGTCCACATCGCCACCCCAACCCTTCACTCCATCTACCTGAACCCGCTACGTACACTTGATACCGGCACAACGCGATGAAGGGCAGCCAACCCGGTGAGACCCGTTACTGGCCGGAAGCTTTCGCTAGCTACCGGCACAACGTGGGGAACGACCGGCACAATTTAAACGCGTGCCAACACAAGTGGCGTGAGCTACGACCGAAGCTCGACCGGTTTAAAGCCTACTACGATAGCGTCCCGGGTGGTGATATAAGTCACGAAAACCGGGTGGCGGTGGCCAACATCGAGTTCCGGGGCAAGGAGCGGAAGACGTTTGACAAGCTCGCCCTGTTCGAAATCTACCTAACGCTTTAGGCTTTTTTTTCTTAACCAACCCAACACGTCACTCACCAGCGGGGAGGCTCGAAGTCCACGTGTCAGCCCATGCCCCAAACATAATTTTTACGGTTATTAAGTGGTGAAACAAGAGTTAGGGTCTACGTTCAGTCTTTGCAAGAAGTGAAACAGTTAAAACAAGAGTTGCATGATGATGTCGATCGAAAACACCAATGCCTTTCGCGCAACGTGCGTCATTGAAAAACACTAGTTTATATTATATGTAATCTTGTCATTCAATTTTTCAACCAAAACTTCATAAATTAGTAACTTTTGTTATATAGAAATCATATAAGAAAACCGAAGTCTAATAAGTTTATTACAAACTATCACTACTACAATCTTATTAGAGGCATTATATAATTTGTTTTATATGACTGTATGTTATGACGTGAATCACTTAATATGTGTCTTTTGCATGTTCTAGAATATTTATATGTTGTGTAATATATACAACAACTAAAAGACTAATTTTGTTAATAATTTTATTGTCATAATATTAAGTTGATATGATGCTTATTACTAAGTCACTTAAGGTGCATCATCTTTACATGAACCCAACTATGTTTTGTAATACGTGTGTATGTTTATTGAATTGTGTAATATGAAGACATCATGGAGCTTGATGGGTATATTGGTTTATGCAGTTAATTAAAGTAATAAATATTCATATATAATATTTATATGTGATTGGTTACACTGTGGTATGTTGATACATTAATTATATATATTTGTTTATAAGTGGTGATAAAAAAAAATTATTCCATAAAGTTTTATTATTACTTGTTAAGATAATATTTAAAAGGCAAATTGGATTTAAATAATCCCAACTCACTCTTATTGGCCAATAATAATCCCAACTCATTTAATCACCAATAATAATCCGAACTATTCACTTTTGTTTGTAAAATACTCCCAGTTAAAAAAACACTAACTAGGTTAAAAAATTGCTGATGTGGCATGCCACGTCACCTGCCACATCATCAAAAATGCCACGTAGACTGCCACATCAGCTGCCACGTCGTCAAAAATGCCACATCAACTGCCACGTCAGCAAAATTGCTGATGTGGCATGCCACGTCACCTGCCACATCAGCAATTTTTTAACCTAGTTAGTGTTTTTTTAACTGGGAGTATTTTACAAACAAAAGTGAATAGTTCGGATTATTATTGGTGATTAAATGAGTTGGGATTGTTATTGGCCAATAACAGTGAGTTGAGATTATTTAAATCCAATTTGCCTATTTAAAAATACATTTAAAAAAAATACAAATCAATACAAATTTGATTACAAAATTAACATAAGATCTATAAAAAAATCAAAATGAAAAAATAAAGAAACTTTAAGTAGTTAAAATCTATCATTACCAAATTAATATTCAAGAATCCAACACAATCTTTTATTCCACCAATCCATTCTAAATTAGGGGAAAAGTAGAATCTAAAAGAAAGTGCCAATCACGATAAAAGGAACCTTCACATTCTCGACCACTCGTAACGGCATATGAATATTTTTGGTATTAATCATATTTGTGGAGGAGATTCTCTTTCTTTAAATCCATCTATTATCGACAAATTGCAAATATAACAGCATCTATTATAATTTAATGTTTTAGGTACTCTTTGTTTTTTTCTGAAAAGTTCTGGTTAAGCTTTTCTGTCTGTGCCGTGCAGACATTGGCACGCGTAGATTGTTTGTTTTTCCGAAAACGTTTTATTAAAAACGTCTGTGCGAGCTCTTCTTGGTGTACACTTGGCCCAGTCACTTCTAAGATCTTCTAAAGTGTGCAGAGAGTTAAACACCACCACTCACCACCACCGCCCATCACCACCACCACCACCACAGTTCACCACCACCGTCCACCACCCACTACCGTACATCACCACCACCTTCCACTGTCCATCACTGTCACGACCCCCGACCCCACCCTGGACGGAATCGGGAGCCGCGAGCAGCCAAGTGGTACCGGTGGTTATTTTGAAAGCATTGCAGCGGAAATTTCATCAGGACCGTGAGTTAGGAAAAATATCAGAGTTTAGAAACACCGAGTTTTTATTTATTAAATAGATGGGATAAAACCCATGTTTTACAAAGGTAGCTTTAATGAGGGATAAACCCAATTACATAAAACAATATTTCTTAATTTGATTTGATTAATAAAATAAGCCACTTCTTGAAGCCCTTTCAGTGCCGTATCCAACTCTTATTCCAATCTACTGTAATTACCTGAAACGCGTTTTAAAAAGGTTTCGTCAGCAGGAAATATTGGTGAGTTCATTCAGGTTTTATAAAATGACCCTTAGTTATGAATTACAACATAAGAGCGATTACAATGGTTTTTATCTTATTTTTATATGGCGCCGTGTCACCTGGTGACGATGGTCATATCACTATTGGGTCTTTCCCCAAGTAGTGACGTTTATCACTGTTAAGATTTATTAGCCTAACCCGTGAGAAATTAGTAATGTGCACAATACCCCACTAGCCAGTGATTAAGATAACCACGACTTAATCCCTGTAATTATAACATTTGAAAATACTTGGAGTATTGTAAAACATTTGATAAAAAGAGAATGACTCACATTGTAGATTTATATAGGCAGAGCTTAGCCTACTGATTAGCCTTGTACCCTAATTAAATAATAATGCACACGAACTAGGTCAGTAACTAATACAACATTTACGATAACTCACGAGATTAAACCCTCACAACGAATGACAAAGCATAACCCTAATGTGGGCAGCACTTAAACATCCATTGGATAGTTTCAATCGATCGGACATTGAATCGTAGCAGCGATCGAGTTATTACCCTGTTTTGCGGCAACGTTTCGTGTTGTGTGTGTGTTTTGTAGTAAACAGACTATAACTCGGTGTATATCACGAATTTGTTCGTCGTTCCAACGCCAAAATGCAAGTCCCACACCCCTCTATTTATACTGAGAATTTGAGACCCTCACGTGACGCGAGGGGTCACATCCTATCATAGGGTAGCCACGTGTGTTTGTAGCTCAGGTGAGTCAGCGGATTGTCAAAATTTGATTTTGACAACAAATTATGTGGATAATCGTCAATAGGGAATACCCCCCTGAGTTTTAGGGGCCCTGATCCTGATTCTGATTGTTCTGAAAATTTTAGGGGTTATGCAGAATTACTTGGGGGTCTCAATTAGGGTTTCCTATTGGGCAAATAAAATAATAGATAGGACTTTTGATGAGAGTTGTTACAGAATAAAACAGTGAGAAAAAAGAATGGACCCACTTTGTAACTTTAGGTTTCAACTAGAAAGCCTCCTGGTATAAATCTTGGATATAACTTCTGAGCTATAAAAATATATAATGCACTCGTGTTAAGTATAGTACCCCTAATTCAACCTTATTCCTATGTCACGAGACAGAACCCTAATGAACTTAGTCAGGCAGAGCCTTGACATGCGTTATGGGGCTCAAATCAATCGGAAAGGGTAGCGGTGATCGGGAGTTAAAATACTTAAAATGGGGCATGGCTTTATTATTATTATTGGGTAAATAATATATATATATATATATTGAGAGAGAGAGAGTAAGCAAAAGAATTGAAGAAATGGAAAGAACTTGAACGATTTTTAAGTGTTTGCTTTCTTTCATATTTATAGTTGAAAGGTTTGCCTCATTTGTTGCCTACGAACTGTTGTTGTAAGGACACGTAGATGTGCTCATTACTATTTTATGTACACTAATCATAATATTCATACCCTACATGCACACGTAGCCAACATATCTTGAATTGATATGTTTTATTATATTATTATTATTATTTTATTGAAAATTGGACACGAAATATGTGAAAGAGGACACGACAGTTCCTTCAATTTCATATGTAGCCATTTTGATTATATTATTATTATTAATTATTAATTTAACTACTTTTCTTTGTTTGGTGCGTATAACTTTTAAAATACGATGTTATATATAAAAAATGAATATGTCATGAGAATATTTGTGTCTACATTTTGAACCAAGTTTCATTAAAAACGGAGTAAGTCCAAGTACATTGTATTTTTATAATTTAATTATTAAACGGTTCATGGGTCCGTCTAAATACTTCATATTTCTAATCTTCAACTTACCCGTAATCTACCTGTCTAATAATATAAGTTTTTATAGACTTTTATTTTAATAGAAATGTCACCCTTATCCAGGTCAATTAATTAATATAATATTTCAACCAACTATATAAAATAGTTTTTAAACTATCTGGGTCGAATAATTATATTAAAAACAAAACTAGTTACTAGTTACTAGTGGTTAATAAATTTAAACAAACATATAATTTTTATATGATAAAAATGGGAATGTTACATCCTCCCCACCTTGTTTTAAATCTCGTCCTCGAGATTTGGGCTAGGATATTTCTTTTTTGACTTGTCACGTCTTAGTCAATATGAACAGTATTAAGGTAAATGATATAGAATCAAAACATCAAATTTTGTGAATATGAATTGTACAATAAATAGGACTCAATGGTTCAACTGAATTAGTTTCAGAAATTGATGTCAAATGAATGAGATGAAATGATATAATTTTCACAGTGACTAGGTTCAAGTCAAAAGAGATATAGGATCAATAGATATCTAAATTGAATGTTTACAAGTTGTGAATGATTTTTAGAATAAACAAAATTTATTGTCAAAGGAATAATTACTTTGATTGTTAACTGAGGAAGACTCAGAATAAACAAATTCAAATGAAAATAGAAGTACGAAAAAATGATTTGTCAATTATCAAACCATGATATGAGAAAAATCAGTGTGTGGACATTATTGAATTGCAAGGATACATCGAAATACAATAGAGTTTAGTGTATCATTGTCCTAATTACATAATTGCATTAAGACTATTTTCAATGAGGAGTCAAACGAAAGACAGATGTGGTTTTGAATGATTTGAATGATTGTGATTAGCCCAAGCTACAAATTTATACTGACACCGCAAGGTGTCGTAATGATTTAAATAGTTCAATAATTATGGTGACTGAACAAATTCACCGTGTAATTAACTGAAAGCTTTTAATGAAGTAAATTTGGATATTCATTTCGAATAGGATTTTCAATTGATGATGATAAGACCAAATAATTATCATAGAATTTTCGATCAATGGTGAAAGAAACTTTAGAGGTACACAGGAATATAATATGAATTTGTGTACTCTTATAATTGTATTAAGATTGTTTGAAGATAATGAACCAACAGGAAATAAATAAATAAATCCGTACATCAGGTGTGAAAATGAGATTAGCTCAAGCTACAAATTTATTGTGACGCCACAAGGTGTCGTAGTAATCGAAATAATAGTAGCGGTGAATGAACGAGTTCACTGTGTTTTAAATCAAATGAAAGTTCAACGAAGTAAGTCCGAATGTTTGTATCAAACAAACCAAGTAGGATTTTCGATTGAAATTGAAACAATTGAATAATGTTTTTCGATCAAAGATGATAAAACAATAAAGATTACGAAACGCTCGATTGATAAGAATCATTAAGAGATACACTGAAATATGAAATGAATTTGTGTATCATTATCTTAGCACACGATTGTGTTAAGATTGCTTTTATAGGATAAACCAACAAAGCGGATTCAATATAAATAAATAAATAAATAATTCAACCCGTATATAATGTGTGCAACGAGATTAGCGCAAGCTTCAGATTTGTGAAAACGTCACCACAAGGTGATCTTGATCAAAGAAACGATTCAATGAAGTCCAAGACCAAACAAGCATGTTATAGTTCAAGAGAATTGAAGTGCTTATTGGGATTATTTCGAATATGATGGTTTCAATTCATCATATGGGATTTTGAATTGAATACGTAATGCGAGCAAGTTCAAACAATTGAACTAGGTTTAAACAAAACTAGTTCATGTATCAATAAGAAAGTTCTGACATGGTCACAACAAAAACCATGTATGCCAAAGGAAATTGAGTTTTTCAAGAAATTCATTGACTCGATATCAAAGAGTCATTGTTTTGCAAGAAACGCGGTTTACAATATAGCGAAACAATATTTGAGTTTTGATAAACAACAAATTGAAATGAAGTCCTCCAGTGGTTTTTATAAATCAAATGAACCATATGCGCAACAAACAGTGCATGTGTAACGTGTGGATTTACCAAGCAATGAAACAGATCAACATTCGCTACTATGAAAGAAATTCTCATGGTATGATGACCATTAGGGGAAGTAGAAATGCGAAAGTCAACTCATTATATGCAGAAATCAGAATTTCAACGAAAGAAATATAAGAACTTTATCTGGAATTTCGTGTGATAACCGTTGTTAAGTGACATTACCAAGGAATGTCAAATAAAATGAAACAGGGGATAAAGGTATGTGACTCCTTTTTGCAGCGCCAATAATTTATGAGTCCGATTAGACTATGCACTGATTGTTGTGAAATCTTGTTCCAACGTACCTTAGCGAGATTCATGTCGTTTGTAGGATCACGTGGCAAAGTGCTGCTTTTTGATTAGTAGTTCTTCCACTGACAGGATTAGCATTGGTGTCATCGCGCTCAATCATATTTCTAAAGGTCTTGCTTCAAAAGTCGTGTGTGATATATTTCGACGTCTGTGGACGTAAAAAATTTTAAGTTTCATGTGTTTTCTTGTACATTAACACAGCTTTACATGTTTCTTACTTGTGTTAATAGTCTATGGTAACGCATTGGAAATTCTTATACTTTTGATGGTGTCTCAACTTAAAGAGTCTTCATTATTTATATTGTCGCTCGAGCTGCGAGGTAGATGATCAAACGAAATAATGTTCGATATCGGAATTATAGATATATGCAGGAGATTCCTGATAAAGAAATCTAGATTTATTATTGACACATATGCTTGTGCTTTATTCTTAATTGACTTTTGGAATTCTTTATAGATATACATATCTATATAATTATATATTTCACATGCTGTAATATACATACCCTTAGTAAGGTCAATGTATTTAACAGATTTATATTTCCAAGAACCAGTCAGATATCTGGTCGTGATACGATTTAGGGAATGTTGTCACTTGCTAACATATTATATACCTTCTTACCCGGTTCTAGCCGGAGAGGTAACCCTGTTATATCCGGACAAGCTGGAGAGTCTGCTACACCATACCCAGTCTTGCCGGAGAAAAATTTGTATTTCCCATAAATAGTATTTTTCTTAAATTATGATTTGGAAAGTGCATTATGACTTCCAACAAAGACTAAGCAAATTAGTCTTCACATGACAGATCATACTCTAGAACAAAGTAGTACCAATAAATAAGAAATAACAGTGGTCAAGTGTTATTGCTTATTTATTATACTTGCAACGTTCTAGTTATCATTCTCATGGTATACCAAAACTCATCACACTTCATTTACACAAGTATTTAGCTTATCTCGAAGATTATACTAAGGCATCTTTTCTTAAGTTCAAGTCTAAATGCTATCATGTGTGCTACCAGTTAATAGCAATCTCCTAACTCTTTTATATAAGTTTAGGTATTATTATCACAACACCTATTGGCTTGAATCAGTGGCTCTGATACCACCTTCTGTCACCACCCCCGACCCCACCCTGGACAGAATCGGGAGTCACGAGCAGCCAAGTGGTACTGGTGGTTATTTTGAAAGCATTGCAGCAGAAATTTCATCAGGACCGTGAGTTAGGAAAAATATCAGAGTTTAGAAATACCGGATTTTTATTTATTAAATAGATGGGATAAAACCCATGTTTTACAAAGGTAGCTTTAATGAGGGATAAACCCAATTACATAAAACAATATTTCTTAATTTGATTTGATTAATAAAATAAGCCACTTCTTGAAGCCCTTTCAGTGCCGTATCCAACTCTTATTCCAATTTACTGTAATTACCTGAAACGCGTTTTAAAAAGGTTTTGTCAGCAGGAAATACTGGTGAGTTCATTCAGGTTTTATAAAATGACCCTTAGTTATGAATTACAGCATACGAGCGATTACAATGGTTTTTATCTTATTTTTATCTGGCGCCGTGTCACCTGGTGACGATGGTCATATCACTATTGGGTCTTTCCCCAAGTAGTGACGTTTATCACTGTTAGGATTTATTAGCCTAACCCGTGAGAAATTAGTAACGTACACAATACCCCACTAGCCAGTGATTAAGATAGCCACGACTTAATCCTTGTAATTATAACATTTGAAAATACTTGGAGTATTGTAAAACATTTGATAAAAAGAGAATGACTCACATTGCAGATTTATATGGGCAGAGCTTAGCCTACTGATTAGCCTTGTACCCTAATTAAATAATAATGCACACGAACTAGGTCAGTAACTAATACAACATTTACGATAACTCACGAGATTAAACCCTCACAACGAATGACAAAGTGCGATACTTAAACATCCATCGAATTAACGACGAATGACAAAGCATAACCCTAATGTGGGCAGCACTTAAACATCCATTGGATAGTTTCAATCGACCGGACATTGAATCGTAGCAGCGATCGAGTTATTACCCTGTTTTGCGGCAACGTTTCGTGCTATGTGTGTGTTTTGTAGTAAACAAACTATAACTCGTTGTATATCACGAATTTGTTCGTCGTTCCAACGCCAAAATGCAAGTCCCACACCCCTCTATTTATACTGAGAATTTGAGACCCTCGCGTGACGCGAGGGATCACGTAGGGGCGTCGCGTGACGCGAGGGGTCACATCCTATCATAGGGTAGCCACGTGTGTTTGTAGATCAGGTGAGTCAGCGGATTGTCAAAATTTGATTTTGACAGCAAATTATGTGGATAATCGTCAATAGGGAATATCCCCCCCTGAGTTTTAGGGGCCCTGATCCTGATTCTGATTGTTCTGAAAATTTTAGGGGTTATGTAGAATTACTTGGGGGGTCTCAATTAGGGTTTCCTATTGGGCAAATAAAATAATAGATAGGACTTTTGATGAGAGTTGTTACAGAATAAAACGGTGAGAAAAGAGAATGGACCCACTTTGTAACTTTAGGGTTCAACTAGAAAGCCTCCTGGTATAAATCTTGGATATAACTTCTGAGCTATAAAAATATATAATGCACTCGTGTTAAGTATAGTACCCCTAATTCAACCTTATCCCTATGTCATAAAACAATATTTCTTAATTTGATTTGATTAATAAAATAAGCCACTTCTTGAATCCCGTTCAGTGCCGTATCCAACTCTTATTCCAATCTACTGTAATTACCTGAAACACGTTTTAAAAAGGTTTTGTCAGCAGGAAATACTGGTGAGTTCATTCAGGTTTTATAAAATGACCCTTAGTTATGAATTACAGCATACGAGCAATTACAACGGTTTTTATCTTATTTTTATCTGGCGCCGTGTCACCTGGTGACGATGGTCATATCACTATCGGGTCTTTCCCCAAGTAGTGACGTTTATCACTGTTAGGATTTATTAGCCTAGCCCGTGAGAAATTAGTAACGTACACAATACCCCACTAGCCAGTGATTAAGATAACCACGACTTAATCCCTGTAATTATAACATTTGAAAATACTTGGAGTATTGTAAAACATTTGATAAAAAGAGAATGACTCACATTGCAGATTTATATGGGCAGAGCTTAGCCTACTGATTAGCCTTGTAAATTTACGGTACCCGTAAACACCAAACTTGTGGTGTAAAAAACTACACACACGACATTTTTTTTTGAATTTTTTTTTACATATGTGTTTGTAATACACACATCTACGTTTATGAAAAAAATTTTGGTCCAACTCGCCCCGGATCAAGAGGTTCTCATGGTTTTTACAACTGGAGGTGGTTCTCATTTTAGCGGTCCCCTATATATATATATTGAGAGAGAGTAAGCGAAAGAATTGAAGAAATGGAAAGAACTTGAACGATTTTTAAGTGTTTGCTTTCTTTCATATTTATAGTTGAAAGGTTTGCCTCATTTGTTGCCTACGAACTGTTGTTGTAAGGACACGTAGATGTGCTCATTACTATTTTTTGTACACTAATCATAATATTCATACCCTACATGCCCACGTAGCCAACATATCTTGAATTGATATGTTTTATTATATTATTATTATTATTATATTATTGAAAATTGGACACGAAATATGTGAAAGAGGACACGACAGTTCCTTCAATTTCATATGTAGCCATTTTGATTATATTATTATTATTATTATTATTATTATTATTATTAATTTAACTACTTTTCTTTGTTTGGTGCGTATAACTTTTAAAATACGATGCTATATATAAAAAAATGAATATGTCATGAGAATATTTGTGTCTACATTTTGAACCAAGTTTCATTAAAAACGGAGTAAGTCCAAGTACAATGTATTTTTATAATTTAATTATTAAACGGTTCATGGGTCCGTCTAAATACTT
Organism: Helianthus tuberosus; assembly: GCA_030545235.1. Lineage (NCBI taxonomy): Eukaryota > Viridiplantae > Streptophyta > Magnoliopsida > Asterales > Asteraceae > Helianthus > Helianthus tuberosus. The sequence goes on along the minus strand of CM060365.1, from coordinate 34,601,137 downwards.
CATATTTCTAATATTCAACTTACCCGTAATCTACCCGTCTAATAATATAAGTTTTTATAGACTTTTATTTTAATAGAAAGGTCACCCTTATCCAGGTCAATTAATTAATATAATATTTCAACCAACTATATAAAATAATTTTTAAACTATCTGGGTCGAATAATTATATTAAAAATAAAACTAGTTACTAGTGGTTAATAAATTTAAACAAACCTATAATTCTTATATGATAATAATGGGAATGTTACAATCACCACCACCACCGTCCACCACCCACTAGCGTCCATCACCACCACCATCGTCCACCACCCACCACCACCGTCTACCACCATCACCGTCCAGCAGCACCACCACCCACCACCACAATCCGTACACCACCATCAGCTTATTTTAAAAGTCTGTATATGTTAAAAGCCAAACAACCTGTAGAGGTTTGGTCCACGCAGATCTTCTTCTACAGATGTCTTTAGATGTGGTCTGCAGAATGTAGACATTCTATCTCTTAAAAAAGAGTTAATTACTGTTTTCGTCCCTGAGGTTTGTCAAAAATAACGGTTTCAGTTCATTAGTTTAAAAATTGCCATTTCAGTCAATTAGTTTCATTTTCGTAACCATTTCAGTCCACTAACTTAACTCCATCCATTTATTTTGTTAACTTTGAGTTAACTAACTAATTCAGGGACGGTTTGCGTCAGTTTTAGAAACACAGGGACTTAAGTGTAAACTCTAAAACATTAAAACAAAAAAAAAATAGTAAATTCCAAAAAATCAAAAAAATTCCAAAAAACCAAACAAATTCCAAAAAATTCTAAAAAATAATAAAAATTCTAAAAAATCATAAAAATTCTAAAAAATTCTAAAAAATCCAAAAAATCCGTTTCGGCGCGAACTGTTTCGACCCGAACCGTTTCGAGCTGAACCGTCCGTACCGTTTCGAGCTGAACCGTTTCGAGCTGAACCGTTTCGACGCGAACCGTTTCGACCCGTACCGTTTCGAGCCGAACCGTTTCGACCCGTACCGTTTCGAAGCCGAACCGTTTCGAGCGGAACCGTTTCGAACCGAACCATTTCGATCCGTACCGTTTCGAAGCCGTACCGTTTCAAGTCGTACCGTTTCGAACCGAACCGTGCCGTTTCGAACCAAACCCTTTCGAGCTGAACCGTTTCGAACCGAACCGTGCCGTATCGAACCGTACCGGTTCGGCTTCGAAACGGTTCGCGTCGAAACGGTTCGGGTCCAAAGGGTTCGGATCCAAAGGGTTCGGTTCGAAACGGTTCGCATCGAAACGGTACGGTTCGAAACGGTACAGCTCGAAACGGTTCGGCTTCGAAACGGTACGGGTCGAAACGGTTCGGCTTCGAAACGGTACGGGTCGAAACGGTTCGGCTCGAAACGGTACAGGTCGAAACGGTTCGCTTCGAAACGGTTCAGCTCGAAACGGTACGGACGGTTCGGGTCGAAACGGTACGGGTCGAAACGGTTCGGCGCGAAACGGTTCGGTTCGAGACGGCACGGTTCGGTTCGAAACGGTTCAGCTCGAAAGGGTTCGATTCGAAACGGCACGGTTCGGTTCGAAATGGTACGACTTGAAACGGTTCGACTTCGAAACGGTACGGGTCGAAACGGTTCGGTTCGAAACGGTTCAGCTCGAAACGGTTCGGCTTCGAAACGGTACGGGTCGAAACGGTTCGGCTCGAACCGGTACTGGTCGAAACGGTTCGGCTTCGAAACCGTACGGGTCGAAACGGTTCGGTTCTAAACGGTTCAGTTCGAAACGGTTCGGCTTGAAACGGTTCGGGTCGAAACGGTACGGACGGTTCAGCTCGAAACGGTTCGGGTCGAAACGGTACGGGTCGAAACGGTTCGGCTCGAAACGGTTCGGTTCGATACGGCACGGTTCGGTTCGAAACGGTTCAGCTCGAAAGGGTTCGGTTCGAAACGGACCGGTTCGGTTCGAAACGGTACGGCTTGAAACGGTTCGGCTTCGAAACGGTACGGGTTGAAACGGTTCGGTTCGAAACGGTTCAGCTCGAAACGGTTCGGCTTCGAAACGGTACGGGTCGAAACAGTTCGGCTCGAACCGGTACGGGTCGAAACGGTTCGGGTCGAAACGGTTCGGGTCGAAACGGTACGGACGGTTCAGCTCGAAACGGTTCGGGTCGAAACGGTACGGGTCGAAACGGTTCGCGTCGAAACGGTTCAGCTCGAAACGGTTCGGGTTCGAAATAGTTCGCGCCGAAACGGATTTTTTGGATTTTTTAGAATTTTTATGATTTTTTAGAATTTTTATTATTTTTTAGAATTTTTTGGAATTTGTTTGTTTTTTTTGGAATCTTTTTGATTTTTTGGAATTTACTATTTTTTTTTTGTTTTAATGTTTTAGAGTTTACACTTAAGTCCCTGTGTTTTCTAAAACTGACGCAAACCGTCTCTGAATTAGTTAGTTAACTCAAAGTTAACAAAATAAATGGATGGAGTTAAGTTAGTGGACTGAAATGGTTACGAAAATGAAACTAATGGACTGAAATGGCAATTTTTAAACTAATGGACTGAAACCGTTATTTTTGACAAACCTCAGAGACGAAAACAGTAATTAACTCCTTAAAAAATAAACAACACCTTAGAAACCACATCTTTATTTTATAATATCTTTTGTTGAATTCTTAAATTATTTGTCCAGAAAAATAATTAATGAAAAATATTTTTGGATGTATTGACCGTTGGTTCCGATTGTCTGTATGATGCATAAAAATCTTGAATAGTACAAATTTTAAAAGTCACTTATTTTTTAAGAAAGTATTTCATCTTATTTATTTTATTAATTACTTTTCAATTCAATTTGTTTATTTATTATTATTATTTTTTGTTTGGGAACGGTATTTTTCAAAATTTGTTAAACAATCAATCGTATCATTACAACATAAATAGCAAAGCACATTCAATCGTAGTTATTAAAATATTAGAGGGTCACCTTAAGAATGCATGTCCATATATCTTTTCATTTATTCTCATTTCATAGCATGACGTAATAATCATAATAATGCAATTTGTCATCCCTTTTCAACAAATATTTATCATAAACAACTCTTAAACGATTAATTATGTGAACATTAGAAACTTTAAATTTTAAAAGCACACTAAAATAGTTTCATGTTTCTTTTGTTTATTCAAGTTAATTGTAAAATTCAACTATTAATATCATGTAACTTATCTGGGATCCACCACCAAACCCCTTTGGCGTATAAAGTTGTTTCAATAAACACCTATGACCTAACTATAAACAAAACACCTAACTGACAGAATATATGGTTGCATTGAGTCTCTATGACTACTCTAATTTTGATGTAATAAAGTTACTAAAATTTAGTAAGGGTGGAAGGGGTGTGTGCGGTAAGTGGGTTGCGGTATAGGCAGGGGCGGTGTGTGGGCCGGGGTCTCCGGACCTCAATGTTTTAAAAATTTGTAGTAGAATTAGTATACTAATTTTCTAAAGGACCCCATCAAAATAATGACCCCATTACAATAACATGAAAGCTGGTGGAGTGGTATTTCACCTTGTATATTATCAATCAGAACCTGAGTTCGTGTCTACCAAGCCATGTTTTATATTTTCCTTTTATTAAAACTAGCTTACAAACCCGCGTGTCACAGGTTGAATGATGAAAAAAATGTAAATTATAAACTTGTGTATAATCTTTATTAACGAAATGACTTATTAGATAAAATAGTAAAACAAAAGAGCTGTTATATTTTCAGCTATTCAAAATAATTTTTCTAAGTTTTCAATTCTCTCTTGAGATACTACAATCCATCTTATTATGACTTAAAAGAAGTAACACTAAAAAACTAATGATCTTAAAATTGTAAGTATTTTTAAAAATAATTATAAGTTATGAGGTTACGATAAATGAATTGTAATTAAATTATATTATGTATATCAGTGATATAATAAATACTTTGGTATAAATACTATTTTTGGATATATCGACCATGAGACGAGATATGAATATCATCATAGTATAGAAAATGTAACACCCTAAAAACGGATTTGGTAATCAAACCACGTTAATATTAAAGAGCGGGTAAAATATCGTTAGTGGTAAAAACTAACCCGGTAAACATTAAGATTTAATTAAATAAACCTAATGTTAAATAAAAGATAGATGAATGCCTTTTAGAATAAAGTTTACAAAAGGCCCGAGACTATCGATACATGATCTAAGTCAGGTTGTAGCATCCCCGAAACTTAGTAAATTAAATTATCATGTTTATTGATAATTGACGGGAAGTAGGCAACTAGGAATAGTTAACCTAGTTGATTATTCGTATTGTTAAGTGATAGATATTGAATTATATCCACTTATAATTGAAATCTTAAACTTGAGGGACCAAAGTTAACAAAAAGGAAACTTGTGTTTTAAAAACAAAAATTTAGACATAACACACACATAGTGTGTGTGTGTATGTCGAACATCAGGAGGTGGAGACAAGGGGAAACCCTTGTTCATCCAAGATCATCAAAATTGAAGGGGAAATTGGAGCTCAAACTCATGCATGAACATGAATTAACGATCACCTAAACTAGGGGGTCATAAGGTATGTTTAAAAACCTAGATTGGTGAAAGTCTTAACTTGAGACAAGTAGAATACTTGCAATTAGATTGTTAGATTATGATCCAAAGATGAAATTGAGTGTATATGTATGCTTAATTTCATTAGACATCATGAAATTATGCAACATTTGATGTAAGAATTACTTGTAAGTGATTAACAAGTAGATTATGAAGTGGGTTTATAATATGATTAAGTTGATGATATACTTATGTTTAAAATCATCATGGACGGTAGTAATAGGAAGATACATGAACAATTTATGAGTTTGAGTATATGTTCATAGTTGCCATGAAATGGGTTTTGCATGATATAACAAAATTGATGTTATATTCATGTTAATAGATGCTTGAAATCATCATGTGTATCAAATGTTTAAAGTCTTTGACTAAGTTTGATGTTCGGGTAGATTTCATACATATGATGCAATGGGTTATTTTGTGGTAATGAAACAATCCCAAGTTCTTGAATAATGATTGATAGATTAGCATATGATGGTGGAAACTATGTTAACTTGATGTTAACAATTGCGTGAACTTGGTTGGGGAACGTAGTTATAATATTGGCCTAAGAATGACGCCTATCGAGTATTTAATGAAATGCCTTAATGAGTTTGTTAAACTTAATTATGCATTTGCATATGTTAATAGGCAGTTGACTTTTAAAATTAGTCAAACTGGCCTATAATAAGATTGAATGATAATTTTGATATAAAATCCGTAAGGTGGGATAGCCGTGACAAATGATGACTAATCTAACCATCTTGCGAATGATAAATGATAGTTTGACGCCTGACAAGCTAGGTGGAAGCTTGGGAAGAAACGGGTCAAACGGATCAAGTACGCGGGAAAAGTATAATCGAATGCAAGGTAAGTTAAGCTTACATCTTTAAAATTGAACATTTACTTATGTATTGATTAAGGACAAAACGATTTAACATTTGAAATGAATACTTGAAACATGATGTTTTGACGCGAATTGATACAGGTCGAAACGAATAAACATGGTAAGGAAACCATACATAATGAGTAAAAATGGTAAAACAGTAAATTGGCCACGTGTTGACAAATACACAACGAGTTATGAAAAGTTACTTTATGGTGTAAGCCATAATAGGTAAAAAGAGTAAACTGGTAAATTAGTCATGTGTTGACGGATAAATGATAAGTTCTAAAAAGATACCGTATGGCGTAAGCCATGATAGGTCAAATGAGTAAAGGAACTACATCTAAGAATTTTGACCCTATGGTGAAAAAGTCGTAATGGGTCAAATGCGTGAAATGGTAAATAAATACCATTCCATAATATATATATATATACATATATATATAGGGTAAGGTTCATGCGAGAACCACCCTTATTGCGAGAACCAATGTGAACACAAAATAAAATCTAAAAAAAAAAAATCAAAAAAGCACTCAATTTTTTTTAATATTTAAAAAAATCGCTATAATTCATTACCATTAAAAAAACGTTTTTTTTCGAGTAACAGTTATCCATGCACATGTGCATATGTATCATTACTTCGACAAATTCGGCAATACGTTATCAGGAATAGACAATTGCACTTTAATTTACAATACCATTTGTAATACACTACTTTTTACATTACCAATATTCAAAATGCACATGTGCATCATTAGGTATAACCATGATATAACGTGTTTTGATACAAAAAGTTTGTGATTTTGAATGGCGAAGTAGACCCATATACATGTTTTTTGGTTAGTTATATCTAGTAGTTGATGGTTTGGTTATAGTTGTCAATTTATGATGTAATATGTTGATTGGATGGTATAAATGGTGTTTACATACATGTAATAAAGTGAAAATATTGTTAATGGTATTGTATTATGGATGGTAGGAGGTAATGGTATTGTATTATGGATGGTAGGAGGTAATGGTAGTGTATTATGGATGGTATGATAGATGAAAGGGAAAGTGTATTCAAAGTAGTTTACCAAAACACCTTATTTCATGTTGATACATATAAATGCACATGTGCATTTCTAATATTGGTAATGTAAAAAGTAGTGTATTACATATGGTAATGTAAATGAAAGTGCAATGAATTACGGAATTTGTCAAAGAAATGACAAAAATGCACATGTGCATGCTTGTGTATTATGGATGGAATGATAGATGAAAGAGAAAGTAGTGTACCAAAACACCTTATTTCATGTTGATACATATAGATGCACATGTGCATTTCTAATATTGTTAACGTAAAAAGTAGTGTATTACACGTGGTAGTGTAAATGAAAGTGCAATTGACTATTATTTGTAATGAATTACGGAATTTGACAAAGAAATGATACATATGCACATGTGCATGGATAACTGTTACTCGAATTTTTTTTATTAACAAAATATAGCGATTTTTCCAAAAAAATAGTAAAAAAATTTTTTTTGGGTGTTTTTTAGATTTTTTTAGGAATTACTGTTTGTGTTCACACTGGTTCTCGCGGTTCTCGCAATAAAGTGTGGTTCCTAACGGATCTTTATATATATATATATAATGTTTGGTTGTTTAGGCCGAACAGGCCAAATGGTGATTTTATCACCATTTGACAATAACGATTAATGTTCGCTTGTCGAGTCTTATACTCATAGGGGTGAATAGCGTATGGAATTGCGGTGCAATTAATTAGCAACTAATAAGGCAAGGTATTAAAACGGGTCAATGCTTTGACCCGGGCCAGGTATGTCTAATGGGTCAAACTCTCAATGAGGTCTTAGGGCCGATGAGAGTTAAACGAGTCATGAGTGGACAATGGATTACCTAAAGTGAGGTATATCCAATAATTTAAATGGGATACATTATGTTATTAGGTACACAATGATTTTTAAATAGAAAATGGGTTAGAATGCCACTTGATCAAAATAAGCTTTTAAATGCCTTTCGTGGCTAAAAGGATTAAAACTGACAAAAACGTCCTCAAATAACAAACCGGGTAAACGACTCTTAAGGGTGGTTTAAATATGAGTTTTATAATTCGGTCAATCCTTAAGGTAGTATAAAGTGGATGGCTGAAACCATTTGGCTTAAAGCTACATAATGGGTCATTTTCATAAAAATGTCAAACTTGGGGGGTAGAATGGGAATATAATGATTTTCCTATCACGATCTATCACATTTGAAGTTGTGATGATAAATAAATGAAATTCATAAAGTGGGAACGCAGGTTATGAATGGTGAAACTAAGATATGGGTCAAAATAAGTCTTTGTTTGATTAAATTAATCAAACGGGTCAAAATAAATGTGAAAACGCAAACCGGGAAACAGGAGCATAAATGCAAGTTTAGTAAACCTGGATGAGGGTTAAAATCTGTAGGGATTTGATCCTTACCATAAAAATGTAGTTAGTATACTAAATATGACAACGGGTCGAATAATCGCATGAATTAAATGTGAGCCGATGGCTTAAAGTGCAAAAGTCATTATTCCGGGTTGCGGATTTTGAGTCTAAAATGTGGGCGATTAATTTACGATCACGTAGAAATAAATTTGAGGTTAAACAGATAAGTGTACGAAAAGATATGCGAGTTTTCGTACAAAAAGGGCAAAACAGGAAAACAATTCAGCAGCAGCGAGCCGTAACCTATGGCTGACTGCTGTAGGCTACGGCAGACGCTGTCTGCTTATTGTTGTTTAAGGATGCCATAGCTTACGACGGGTTCAGCCAATTACTTTTTGTTTGTTTGTTTGTTAATTTTGATTTGTTAATCCATGTCTAAGCACCATATAATTAACATATGAGTTGTTATTGGTGTATATGTGTTAGCTAGGGCTTTACGGATGAAGATCAAGCATTATGGACGAGCCGAACACAACCGAAGTTTAAGCTTCTGCTTTAGTTTCGTTATTTTATGAACCGAAATACTTATGAATCTTATAAGTGTTTTTAAAAGTTATGAACGTGTTAATGTGTTGAAGTGTTAAAGTGTTTAAATACTTATGAATTATTTTTAATAAATATTTTGTTTAAGTAACGCATTAATTGCATTACTTGTATAAAAATGCAAATTTTTTTTATAAATTCTCAGTTATGCAAGTCGGGATATTACAAAAAATATTACATATTAAAATAAAATTATACTACAAATAAAGTATACGTTTTAAAAAATAGGACTACAGTTTTTTAAAGGAAAAATTACAAGTTTTGTTCTTTATCTTTATACCACTTTTCAGACGGTGTCATTTTTAACAAATGTTGACAGGCGGTGTCCTTTACTAGGTATTTTGTTGCAAGTTTAGTCATTTACCTAGGTATTTTGTTGCAAGTTTAGTCCTTTACACCCAACAATTAACATGGTTTTTTAACTGGGTTGGGTGTAAAGGACTAAACTTGCAACAAAATACCTAGTAAAGGACACCGCCTGTCAACATTCGTTAAAAAGGACACCGCCTGAAAAGTGATATAAAGATAAAGGACAAAACTTGTAATTTTTCCTTTTTTAAACTATAATTTTGAGCGTCTACAACAACCTCTTTAATTAGTAGTCGACATTTAAATATTCAAATTAAAACTCGCATGAAAAGTCGGAGTTCTCTAAGTTCTCACAACACAATGGGGGTAATAAAGTATATGTTTAGAAAAATAGGACTAAAGTTTTCAAACGATAATTTTGAGTGTCTACAACAATCTCTTTAATTAGTAGTTGACATTTAAATATTCAAATTAAAACTTGCATGCAAAGTCGGAGTTCACTAAGTTCTCACAACTCGAGGGGGGTTTCTCTTAATCCAGATATATATGTCCAAGCATTGTGTTAAATATGGACTTTATTCAAATTTGTGCATATCAAACATGTCGTTATCAAATTTTACAACTATATCATACATAAGTAACATAACCATATCCGATTGATGTAAAATATAAAAAAACCCATAAAATGCATTTAACCATATCCGGAATATGAAAAGTTATTTGATACATTTTATATTAGTTATAGATAATTATTAATTAAATTTGAAATTATATGTTCGATCTCTAACTATATTAATTAATATTATACTAGGGTAGGGATAGTGTAAAAATGGTCTAAAGTGTGAGAAGTGTAAGAAGTGTTTTGATCTAATGGTTGAGATCAATATGGACCAAATTGTAAATTGTGTTTTAATTATTTGGATTGATTTAAAAGTTGTAAGGGTAATAGTGTCTTTTTATATGTTTCAAATAAGGTAACCTCTCCTAAATTCCAGCGATCCTTGTTCATCCTTATTCTACGAATCCGGACACATGTAACTGCTACCAGAAAATTATAACACTATGTAACACTATACAACACTATATAAACACTATATAATACTATACAACACTATATAACACTATATAACACCACATAACACTATGTAACACCATATAACACTATGTAACACTATATAACACTATATAACACTATACATCCATCATAGACCTGCTACCAGAAAATATAACACTATATAACACTACTAGGTTTTTACCCGGGATTGCTTCCCGGGCTCGGGAAACTTAGTTATATTAATTACTATTTGTTATTAATACAACCACATTACATCAACCATCTCATTCGATTCAACAACAATGTCTTCAAATCACCGGATTAGATCATGAACCCATATTAGAGGTCAAACAAAAGCACAACAGGACCACATGAATAATATAATTTCCACTTTTACTTCAATGCACTTACATGATAGGGTGATTGGGATTTTGTAAAAATGTTTGTTTTTGTACTTCTTTACAAAATAAGATGTTGACCAAAATTCAAACAGATGTTGACCAAAAGTCAAGAAGATGTTGACCAATAGTCAATCTATTATCTGACAATTCCTTGGTTTTTACAACATGAAACACAACATCATAATGCCAAATACAGTCGTATATATCTATCCATTATTCTGAATTCATTAACCCATAAATGTAGAAGAATGCCAAATTTGCAATTAATAAACCAAGTTTCTACTAATTGCAGTTACTATTAGCAAAAAGAAACATCATATCATCTATATATAAAACTTAAAGTGCTAATAACAGTGTTTTATCATGTTAGCCATACATAGCAACAAACCATCGAGTTAATAATTAAAAAAAAAACATACAACATCACCATCAAAAAATTCATAGTTATAGTATCTGATATCAGAACATGATATTTTGCCCGAGCTCGAGGGAATAATTTGTACTCACCATCAGTAGTTTGAGCTTCAATCTTTATGTTACATCAGTGCTTTGACTTAACAGTTGTTTACAGGATCAGCAGTTGTTGAGAAGGGCAGTACTTGAAGTATATCAGATGTTGGAGCCACTGTCAAGGGGAAAGATTGAATACAAACATCTGCTTATTCTGGATCCACTGCTCTGATCCAGTTTTGGCATTAATCAACTGTTCCTCTGTAAGGTTCAATCCCAACAATCTCCACCTGGAACAGATGATGCCAAAACCTTTCATTATTGTGGATCTTTATTGTCTCATTAATAATTCCCTGACTTGCCCTTTGAATTGTAATTCAAAGTCCAACGAATCTGTATCATCCTCATCCCTGCACAGTGTAAGATCAAGGAGATCTTGCAGATCTTCAACACCCAGGCCCAGTGCTTGTTCCCTTGATATTTTCTTGACTTCACCACTGGATTTGGTCAAAGTCAATACATGGGTGTGTTTGTCAGAATTCCACTTTAGTATTTTTGAATCCAATGGGTTTCTTGGGAGAGGTTTTATTGATGATGAGTTTGGAGATGGTGGCCTGGTAATGACTGGTTGAGCAGTACTTGTAGTTTGTGTCAATTCAATCTTTTCTGCTACATCTGCTTAAGGCTTACTTTTACAAGGTAATCCCCTGCTGCTTTATCTTCTGTTGTTTCTGCATCCATCTGCTTTTGTTTCCTTGTTTGATAAAGGATGGCAGCAGGTGGAGCAGTGGATCTCCTGATTTGTAGCTTTTGTGGCTTAGCTGGAACCATTGCTTCAGGGTAAACAGGCTTTTGAGGAACATTAGGATTTTTCTTTCTTAGTTCTTCCAGCTTTTCATAAGATGCCAACACTTTACATTCTTTCCACCTTGTCACCTGATTCCTTGACCCAAAATCAGCAGTAATGAGTTCTTCTTTCATTCTCTTCAGCTTTAACACCTTATCTGGTACATTTTTCATGTACTTTGACCAAACAGGAGGAGTGTGTTTCACTTTGTCTTTGTTCATCTTTTCAATTCTTTCTAACTCCTCTTTGAGCTCACTAATAGTCCATTCTTTATATTGAGCCTTTTCTGCCTTGTATTTCTTGAAAGCGATGATGTGTTCAATGTAATCTTTTCTCATTTCTGATAGTTGCTGACAGAGATTTTTTGAAAACCTTTCCAAAGTACTGACCTGAGTGAGCAGGTATTGATAGAATCTTTGAATCTCCTTGTCAGATTTTCCTTCTGTATTTCTTTTGGAGATATCATCTGCTTGTTGAGCCTTTAACTTCAAATATTCTTCTATGTTATTAGGCCTAGGATATCCTTGAAGAGATGGCAAACTCCTTTTAGCAGGGTCATCTTCAGAGTAGAAGGATTTGATCTCCTCTTTAACTGTTGGAAGATCTAATGGATATTGGACACCTGCAAAAGTAATGGCAGTGTTTGGATTAAAGGCTTGTGCTGAAGAGAGTGGAACAGGGTTTGGAATGGTAACAAGTGTCAATGGTTGTGAAGATGTTGGAGGTGGTGAAAAGTCATCATTGAGTATCATCCTTCTCCTTTTGGGTTTAGAAGAGGTTGGTGGTGTTTTGGTGGGTTGAGCGGTGGTGATTTGAGTAGTAGATGGCTGACTAACAATTGCTGAAACAACTTGTGTTTCAACCACTGTTGTCATTACAACAGATGATGTGTCATCTGATGTCTTCTGCTTTTTGGCAGGAGGTGTTGGTGGTAATGAGGATGTTTTTGGTGGTGGTGGTAAGGCAGTGGATGTAGTGTGTGTTGAAGTGGTAGTGGTGGCAGTTGTTTGGGTAATAGATGTTGAAACCACTGAAGTACCAACAGCTGTTGATACAACAAGTGTTTTAACATCTGTTGGTTTGGAAGGTTGATGAGTGGAGCTTTTGGAAGTTTGGGGACTGTATTTTGTAGGTCTGGATGGTATGGATTTGGGTTGGCTCACTTTTCTAGTGGGCTGTTTTCTTTTAGGCTCAGGATTTTCTCCATCCTTGGGCTCAGAAACACCCTGCTCATCCTTCTCCATAAAAACTCCTTTCTCCTGTTCAAACCTTGTTGTATCCTTTGCCTCCATATCCCTTTTTACCCTTGCTTTTGCATCAGCAATGGCATTTGTGGTTACATCAACGTTTTTAGTACCATCTGGCTTAGGGATGTCTGCAAGCATACTTGAATTATCTGGTGCAATGTACAGACCATCTTCATATCCCTTTTTCTTCAACTGCTTCATTTTCTCCCCCTTTTTGGCATCAGCTGGTGGAGGATTATCAACAAATATTATTGTGGGAGGAGCAGTGCCAGTGGTGTTTAGCAAATGGGCCTTGATTGCCTTGATATCTGCCTGGGTATCTTTAAACCTTGCTTCCATAATATTTTTGATCTTTTGAACTTGTATTTCATGTTGCTGATCAGCATATTCCCTTTGTTGTTGAAACAGAGGTTGAAATAAACTCCAAAGCTCAGTGGGAGTAGGAGCAGATGATGGAGCAGATGTTGCAGCTGGTTCAACAGTGGGTGATGCCTTTTGTGCTTTTAACAACTGTTGCAACATGTCTTTGATTTCTGCAACAGATGTATCAAGTTTGTCTACCCTCTCCGTCAATTCTCAGTACATTAAACCATCACCCAAGTTAATGGGATCATCTGATTTCCCACTGGCAGTGGTTGTATCAGTGGTTGCCTTAGGGAATGTATTCCAAAAGTCATCCACTGATGCCCCTTTTTGTTGGTAGTAGGGACTTCTTTCTCCTGTAGGGGTAACCAGTTTTAGTGAATCAGTGAATGCTGGAAACACCCTGGATCCCAGTGAAGAAATTGCCTTCAAGGGAGTCTGACTGATGAAACTACTGCCCAAGTGTAAACCAGTGGGTTCAACACTTGTAGTAGCTGCTCCACTTGAACTACTGACAGGAAGTACTTGTACTTCCTGCAGTGTAACCTCCTCAGTTGTTGGTGGGTTAGCAATGACTGAGACACCAAACCTAGTCACTTGTTGAGGTATATTCTCATTAACATGTGGTTGAGAAGAACTGGTTTGTGTCTGGGCTAGATCAAGAGCATCCAACAAAATTTTTGTTTGTGGGGGAATTTGAGAAGTGAGGATGGGTGTAGAAAGCGACTTTGCCCCGGGCAGTGGGCTATGGATGATGGAATCAAGTGATTCCAAAGCATCATAATTTGGTGTCCCTGTTCTTACAACCTGTTGTTTTTTAGAAGAAACAGGAGGAGTTAGAGGTAGAGGTTGAGATCTTTCTTCCAACTGCTGTGAGGAAGTAGCAGCAGTGGTTTCTGGTGACTTTTGTGTTGTCACTGGCAGTTGCTCTGGGATCTCATCTTCCAGAGTTGCCTTTGTTTTGGCATTAGGGGGCTTTTGTGATTTTTTCTGTTTTGGTTTTCTGGTGGTTTTAGGTGTGGGTTTCACAGCAGTTGTTTTGCTGCTGTGATCACCTTGAGCAGTGGGCTCAGCAGCAGGTGCCTGAGTAGCAGTGGTAGCTGCTAAAGTCTGCTCAGAAGCCTCTGCTTGTGTTTTGGACACTTTTGATAGCCTTGTAAATGTTTCAGGTGTAAGGCCATTTATTTGACAAGGTTTACCTTGGATAAGCACCTGAGCATTATCCTTTGCAAATTTCTTTTGAAAATAAAAGCTTAAGAACCTTGGAAATAGTAAAAATGATTTTTTTTGTAACATTTTTGACCAAGTCATCAAAGATCTCCTGGGAGTAGTTAAGGTTTTCCCCATGCAGGATAGCATAACCCAGGTATTGGATCTTCAATGGAATTTCATTGAAAGCAGTGGTCTTATTAGAAACACACATTAAAAGGGTATGAAACAAAAACCTTGTGGCAGGAGGAAAACTGCCTTTTTGCAAAGTGTCATTTTTCATTTCCTCAGCATACCCTCTTTCTAAAAAAATCTGTTTGATACTCTATTTTAGGAAAAAAAGTTTTACCTTGAAGATCATCCAGTTCAAAAACTTCTGATAGAGTTTGTGGTGTGATTTTAACTTGTACACCCTTTATCGAGGAATTGATGGCTATGGGTGTTTTATCTTGGGATTCAAGTGTCGCATTCTTCCAAAATTCTCTCTGGGTTGCCAGGTAAACCGGAGCATCACAAGTCAACAAAGTTTTGTACTTTGAAGACGACAGAGCATCAATGACCGAATCGAAGGTTTCGGTGTGACTTGGTTTTGTCAAAAGACCCAAGTAGTTGTGAGAAGCTTTGAATGGGATTTCTATGGCCATTTTGAGTGAATTTGTGAGATGATGAAAATAGGGATTTGAGTATGTGTGCGAGAAAAAGATGATGATGAGTGATTTGAGAGAAATGGATGATAATTGCTTTGAGAAAGGAATTTGGAATTCGATTCGACAGTAAAAACCTTGTTTGGGGGGTTTTGATCAGGGTTTTATAGGGGGAAAAGTGAATGCTGATGTGGCAGCGGTTACTAAAAGATCTGACCGCTATGTATTGTCCACGTACCAACCTCTGATGATAATGGAGGACAGTTGGTAGGAAACCACTAATGGAACAATATCAGTGGTTTGCAACGGTTAAAATGAGAACAATGACTGACTTTAAGCTATCAGTGGATAGCCATCAGTGGGTTAAAACACTGATTTTGAACAACAGTGATTAACAATGAAATGAGAGAACATAGGTTGACTATCAGCAGTGGACAGCATATAACAGAACAGATGTTTGAACCGAAAACAGTGATTATGGACAGACTTTTAAGGTTTATGAAAAAATTTCATTTTAACTATTTTTAAGGGTGGATTTTTGATTTCCTAAAAACATTTTGATGCTTATAATTCATGAAAATTTTTCATTTTAACTATTTTTAAGATGCATGTTGAGATTATTAAAATAAACTATTACATAGAAAAATAGAAATTTAATGAAATATTTATAAACTATTACACGCTAGAGTTAACACTTGTTAGGATTTCGTAGGTAAAATTGTAACGATTAGGTAAAATTGTAATTTCATTGTAATTCTATTTTTTAACTATCAGTGGATAGCCGACAGTGATTGAAACACAGATGTTTGGTCACTCAGTGGTCAACATGAAAAATGAAGAAACAGAGGTTGTCTTTCAGCAGTGGATAACCTTTAACAATCAGATGTTTGAACAAGAACAGTGGTTGTAACAGACTTTTAAGGATTAATGAAAACTATCATTTTTAACCATTTTGAGGATGTTTGACCTTAAACATATGTTTGCGCTTAAACAAATGTTTGACCTTAAAAAGAAGTTGGCCCATAAATAATTGTTTGCAAAAAAAGACCAATTTCAAAAATACTATACCCAAACAATCAAAATGAGGAGCTTAATAATCATCCAAGTGTACTTCATTTTTATTTAGTAGTATAAAGATCAAACCACTGTTCAATTTATAGTACAGATCAGTTAGCATGCTGGGGTGATGTGATAAACACTGTTACATATAAACATCTCAGTGATATGACATCTAACAATCTAACAGAGTATAAAACACTGATGTGATAAATACTGTTACATATAAACACTGTTAACATAAACAAAGGTAGAATACCTGTTGTTGATGCTGAACCACTGTTGTTGTTGGGCAGTGGTTCGTCTTTGAGTTTGTATAGGGTTTGTCTCGAGAGATAAACTATAGCGAACCACTGCTACACTAAACACTGTTACATAAGAAACACTGATACATAAATACTAAATTTGAATCCGTTGTAGATCAACAGTGCTTAACAAGGAAATGAGAGAACATAGGTTGACTTTCAGCAGTGGACAACATTTAGTAGAAACAGGTGTTTGAACCAAAAACAGTGGTTATGGCAGACTTTTAAGGATTAATTAAAATTTTTCATTTTTAGCTATTTTTAAGGATGGATTTTTGATTTTCTGAAAACATTTTAATGTTTTTATTCATAGAAAAACAGGATTTTGCTTGTTATTCCATGTTTAGCATGCCAATCCTAGAGATCAAACTTTCAAAGGTAGATGTGTCTAATGCTTTTGTTAGCACATCTGCCAGCTGATCTTTTGTTAGCACATCTGCCAGTGATTTTGAGAGAAATGGATGATAAAAACAACATAGATTCATAAAATTAAAATTTATTCATTTATTCATGACCTTAAAACTAAAAGTCCAATAATTACATCACATACTGAACAATATTAAAGTTCAAATCTAAGAATAACAACAAGAATTAAGAAACTTTAGTTTCAACTCCATCGATTGCTGAACCTCTCGATGTATGTCCTTCAGCATCTCCATGAACTGCACGTCTCTATCACCGCACTCTATATTACTGACAACACAAAGCTCACGAACGGAAGTTGAAGGCATCCGCATAAGATCTCTGGAAACCTGCTCTCTAGTGAACATGCCAACTTACAATCCATCAAAACATCTCTTCAGCTCTTGAAGAGTACCCTATCTTCATACACCAGTTCCTCAATTTGCCTGACAAAACGCTGCTTTAAATCATCTGATTTTGCATTTGTGAATGACGCCATTTGAATAAACTATATGACTCGACTTTCCTGAAAGTATGATATCTTCGTAGGAAAACTTGATGAAAAACAGGCGAAGTGACTATGAGTTTATATACTGAAATTTGTAATTGTGAAAACGAGTATATTTAATATAAACATATTAATGTATATTTCAAAACAACAGTCCTTCAATGTACAAACCTTTTCAAACCCTCTTTTATGGGAAAACTGTAAAATTAAATACCAAGAAACCCAATGGACAAAATTTCGAAGTTCAAATAACAAAAGCAGATTATCACAATTACAATTAACCTTTTCATTTACCAAGTAGACCCGTTTTTAAACTCTATAAAAGACCGATGATTACTTTTGATTCAAAACATCAACAAATTGTCCTACAAATCACTTTCTGTAAAAAATTGTTCCAAATCACAAAACCAACAAAAAATCTACATGGCAAAGTTCAGCTTCTACCACTGGTCAGACACCAGCGATGTTAAAACACAATTCTCGACGTGGTCACTCAAAGAACAAAGAACAGACGAATAACTAAACAGGAAAGTCGACAACATCAATGACACTAATTACAACAAAACCTGGAATAACATAGCATTGCTCGATGAAGTCCTCCACTCTCCTCCATCAGAGTTCCAGAAGAATGCCGAAGAGTTTCTGACACAACTTCTAAAACAGGATCAGAAAATCTGCCACATGCTAACTGACCTGAAATTGAAAAGAGAGCATGAAATCACAAGGAGAAAGGCCAGAGTCTACGAAATCCTAGCAAGTGTTAACTCTAGCGTGTAATACTTTATAAATATTTCATTAAATTTTTATTTTTCTATGTAGTAGTTCATTTTAATAATATAAACATGCATCTTAACATATTCTAAAATGTCAATGTAAATAAAAACTCTCAACATCATCAACAGTTAATCAAAATAAGAAACAAACCTAAAATGCAAAGGTCTGTTCTCAACTGTTGTAGCACATCTGACTTTTCACGATATTGCACGAATCTATACTTTCTATAAAAGGAGAAAATCTTCCTGACGCAAGAAAAGCTGACTTTTGATTTAACGAAAATCGAACAATGCAACTCTCCCATCAAAGAAGATAGCACATGCAACTTTTCACGATAGAAGATACATATAGTCCATTCAAGTTGCAACTCTCCCATCAAAGAAGGTAGCACATGCAACTTTTCACAATGTTGCAACAATGATACTGCAACATCGATATTGAAAGGTTGATGTGTGATGGAAAGCTTCATTGAAATGACGATGTTGGAACAATGATACTGGAACAATAACATGTAAACATAATCAACAAACATTCGAACAAAGAAGTGTAATCGGAGATTAGCGGCTGAATCACGAGAAAGATGCATTTGAGAGAGAGAGAGAGAGAGAGAGAGAGATACGCTCACATATATGAGCGAGCGAGATTTGAATGTGAAACCAGATAATTATATCTTATTTATAGGATTAGAATATATGGTTTGAATTTTGAATTTTAGAATATATGGTTTGAATTTTGAAAAATATTAGGAACTGATGTTTGATTATAAAATGTTAAGGGCAAATGTTTATTGGGAACTGATGTTTATTGGGAACTGTTGTTTATTGGGAACTGATGTTTATTGGGAACTGATGTTTATTGGGAACTGATGTATATTGCGAATCGACAGTAGTTTGGATTTTAATAACCGTCAGTTTGAAATTCACATTTTGCATATTTTAAATGTCCAAAGCTCATGAAATTAGCATTAATTACTGATTTGATTTGCAACAAATAGTCATCAAGATTTTTTTTTATTTTTTAATTTAACTTTAAATTTTATCATGAAAACAATGTTGGAGGAACTCTTATCTCATTGGAATGTAACGATTAGGTAAAATGGTCATTTCATTGTAATTCTAGTTTTTATTTGATAATTACAATCTATCACTAATTAACACCATCAATAATAAAAATGTGAACAGTGGCTGTTTTTTAGGAAAACCGTTGATGGTCAATATCTGTGGATGTCAACAATAAAAAAGTGAGCAGTAGCTATTTTTTCCTATCAGTGGATACCCAACAATTTTTGAAACACTGATGTTTGGTCAGTCAATGGTCAACACGAAGATTGAAGAAACAGAGGTTGTATTTCAGCAGTGGATAACTTTTAACAATCAAATGTTTGAACCAACACAGTGGTTGTAACAGGCTTTTAAACAGATGTTGGGGCTTAAACAGATGTTTCACCTTATAGATCAGTTGTCTGGACTTAAACAGAAGTTTGACCTTAAACAGATGTTTGCCCATAAATAGAAGTTTGGCCATAAACAGATGTTTGGACTTAAACAAATGTTTGAGCTTAAACAAATGTTTGCCAATAAACATTTATTTGCAAAAAAAGACCAATTTCAAGAATACTATACCCAAACAATTAAAATGAGGAGCTTAATAATCATCCAAGTGTACTTGATTTTTATTTATTAATATAAATATGAAACAACTGTTCAATTTATAGTACAGATCAAACCACTGAAGTGATGTGAAAAATACTATTACATATAAACACAGTTGTGATAAACACTGTTACATATAAACCTTGATGTCATAAAAAATGTTACATATAAAACACTGAGGTGATGACATTGTTACACCATTTTTTTTAAACTTTTAGTGACTTGCAAGCGGAAAATGGTCCCATTTTTTATTTTCAACAAAAGCCTTAACAATATGTATTGTACAAATACCTGAGTTGGTTAGGCCTCATATTATCAAGTACAAAGATTTTCTTTAATCCGATCTATGACTTGAGTCTCAATTATTACTATACAAAAGCTTTACTTACAAAGCCTTAGTTCATCTCATGTCTTGCCTAGAAGTTTCATTGGATCCCATCCGAGAACTTCAATTCGTGAAACTGGAGTTTTACCTAACAACGATTATACATAGTAAGCATTTGTATAACCATAGAAACATTTAGTTTAGCTAGGACTTTTACGGTATGAAATAATTTACAAAGCAAAGTGACCTAGTGTAGGCTATGCTGAACCTGGGGTAGCCTACGCCACTCAGTGTAAAGAGGTGGCGTATGCACAACGTAACACAAAAACAAGGTTGCGTTAAAAGCTTTACCAACGTAAGCTACACCAGAGTCAAGGTAGCTTACACTGAGCTCTGCGTAGACCCGGAGAATCACTTTCACAACCCCGTTACCTCAAATCGTCTTACCCGTCTGAAAACATTTTTTTTAATCATCATTGAAAACACTGTTACCTTAAATCACTAGTCTAAACACATTTTATTAATCATGTATGAAACCCCGTTACCTTAAATCGTCTTACTCCTTATACAGATTGTCTTATCACATTTCAATTTAATAACACCTCTTTTTATGAAATTTCTATCTTTCTAAAAAGATAGCACATATAGATGATTGAACTAGTAGGTGCGCTTTAAATCATATTCATAACTACGTACCCTTTTGAGTAAAACACTTACCTGGGTGGCATATACTACAATCTAGGTCGTATAAGACGCCCATGTCTCTTGTGTCTTTGAGTTGCTACTTTTAAAATTTATTTTAATGTTTTTCGACCAGTCTTGACCCGTTTAATTTCGCCGATGTCTCCCCACATGAACTGAGCCATAACTTAAACTAAATAACAATGAGGGAAACATAAATGCATACAAAAATGCACACTTATTTCTACTAGAGGAGTCAAACGAGAAAGAACCCTTATAATATAAGTTTTTAGTGAACTAATCATAGATAATCATTTAAGACCTGCTTCAAATAGTAACATAGAACCTCTAACCAGCCCTCATGTTTGATTATTATTTTCCAACTCCCCATGTACTATTATCATAGTGTCACAGATTTCCACTAAAATTCAGGAACCAACAGGTACCTTCAAACCCCCTAAATGAGATAAAAGATCTCATACTAAACTCTTAACATTTAAATATAATTTAACAAGTTTACTTGAATTTGATTAACTTTTTAACATTTTTCTTTTCACGTTCACAAAGTCTTTTCAGTACTTCAGTAAGATCTAAACTGTAAATTTATAACATTAAAGTTCATACGACAAATTGTAAATTCACCATAATTTTCTGTAATTTGAACAATAATGAAGTCAAACAAATATCGTGTATACCTCTTGAAAGGAACACTTACCTTTGCCCGTAGTAGAAATTTGATCTTGATTCCTCTTATCGACCCATTGAACTCCTAAAGTCAACATTTAAAGTAATTTGAAATTCAATACACTCAATTGGGTTGCCAATTTTTAAAATCCCTTATGACACCAAAATTCCATTTTAGGTTCAGCGAGTGTAAGCCCATATTTGGGTCTAACTGATTTTCTTTTTAAAGAATACCAAGTAAATATAACAATCAAATATTCATCATCTTGACCAACTAAAATGTATTCTATCAAGTTACCGTCCACTTAATTACACATCCTTTTTAATACAAATTAAGCACACATCAGAATATATATTTCCATTCAAAAGGGGATAGTGTATCCCTGAAAGTTTCAGATCATCAACCATGTTAAACCCAACTATCATGACAAAACCCCATTTTACATAATAAGTTCAATAATCCATTTTCTCATCCATGAATCAACGATATATTTTCAATATATATATATATATATTCAGCTATATTTTACATATTTTGGGTCACCTATCTTGCAAAACACATCATCAGACTTGTAAAATATAGTTCTTAAGCCGTGTTTCTTCCTCAAATTCGAAACCCAATATCAATTAACTGGTAGTGCATCAAAATAGGGTGTAAATATATTTCACATGTAAGAACCATATGAAAGTTTTAATCATACAATTTTCTCATCTTATAAGATCTAACTTACAATCCACATTTCAAAATCATTACAATCCAGGATTTAGGGTTAAAGACAACATACCTTAGCTTCTTAACTAGTAGATGAGCAAGACAAGTCATCGTGAAACTCCATCTGGTACCCAATTTTGTGATTTCCAGACCTAATTTCTTTTCGTTTCCTCCCCTCTTTGCGTCGCCCACCTTTTCCCCCAAACCAGAATATATGGCTGATGGAATTTGTGTAAAATACGTGGCCCCCCTTTTTGAATGCCAGGTATTGAGTATTATACACTAGTTGTTATATTAAGCCCCTCATGCACCTCAAATTTTTCATGTTGACACAAAACTTAACTTTCTTTGCATAAAACCCCATCCATGAAACACTTATGTTTTATAACTTTTAACCAATCATGCCATTTTCTTTTTAAATAAATCTCACCCAAAATAGGATGTTTCAGACATCTAACAACCTAACAGACTATAAAACACTGATGTGAAAAACACTGTTAACATTAACAAAGGTAGAATAACTAATGTTGATGCTGAACCACTGTTGTTGTTGGACAGTGGTTCACCTTTGGTTGATCAGGCCTTTGGTTCATCAGTGCTTGTCTTCAACAGGACTTTGGTCTTCATCAGTGGTTTGGTCTTCAACAGGACTTTCGTTGACCAGGCTTTAGGTACATAAGTGCTTGTCTTTAACAGGGCTTTGTCTTCAACAGTAGATAGGCCTCATCAGTCTTTAAGTCCATCAGTCTTTATAAGGAGCAGTGTTTAATTATAACAATCCTTAGCATGAACAACTGTTATACCCACTCCATAACCCTTTGAGAGGAAGCAAGTGTCCGTCTATTCCATTGAGAGGAGTCATTGCATTACATCCCTGTTGAAAAACAGAATCCATAAATTTACAGAAAATGGATTTGAAAGATGATAACCCAACAGTGGAGGATCTCATTCTACAGCTCCGATAAATTCAGGGGTATTCTCAGATAATGGTTCCTAGATGTTTGAAGAACGAAAAAAGACAGACAAATGTCCACAGGGCTGCTTCTTTGAACATTTATCGGTCTTCAAACATCTAGGAAGCATTATTTGAAAATAACCCTGAATTTATCAAAGCTGTAGAATGAGATCCTCAACTATTGGGTTATGATCTTTCAACCCCATTTTCATTAAATTTATCAATTCTGTTTTTCAGACCTCCGAAAGACACCTACACAGCTCCAAAGAGATCGAGACAGCTTGAAGCATAACCTGGACTTGCTGTAATTCCATCATTTCAGTATTTAATCCCAATATACCAACTCAATATAAATAACAAATATTTCGTGTGCTACAACTGTAAATAACTTAGGAATCAGATTTGAAACCATAAATATGGATTATAGAGATCTATGAATGAAACATGGGTGAATAAAACAATAAAACAGATTGTGAAAAACAAAAACTACAAACATATCAAAATCAATCTACTGGTAATCACATGGTACACCAATGCAAGCATCTGAATAAACAATAACAAGTCAAAGACAATTTACCGATACTTACCAAAACCATAACTGGTCAGATTTATGTGCGGCTCTTAACTACATTCCGTAGAATCTGTACATCTAACAAATAATCAAAGAACAAAGAAACAAATAATCAGAGATGAGATACATAAGTGCTTGTCTTTAACAGGGATTTGTCTTCAACAGTGGATAGGACTCATCAGTCTTTATAAGGAGCAGTGGTTAGTTATAACAGTCCTTAGCATGATCAGCTGTTATAACCACTCCATAACCCTTTGAGAGGAAGCAAGGGTCGGTCTATTTAATTGAGAGGAATAATTGCATTACATCCCTGTTGAAAAATAGAATTGATAAATTTAGGGAAAGTGAGGTTGAAAGATAATAACCCAACATTGGAGGATCTCATTCTACAGCTTTGATAAATTCAAGGGTATTCTCAAATAATGGTTCCTGGATGCTTCCAAAGAATCAGCACTTTGGACATCTGTTGTTCTTCAAACATCTATTATCTATTATCTATTCTATCTATTATCTATTATATATAATAAATGAAAGTTATTTGGTCCACGTGGCCCAAATAACTTTCATTTATTATATATAATAGATAGAATAGATAATATATAATAGATAATAGATGTTTGAAGACAACAGATGTCCAAAGTGCCACTTCATTGGAAGCACCTAGGAAGAATTATATGAGAATACCGCTCAATTTATCAAAGCTGTAGAATGAGATCTCCACTGTTGGGTTATCATCTTTCAACCTCACTTTCCCTAAATTTATCAATTCTATTTTTCAACTGGGATGTAATGCAATTATTACCTTATTTAAGATACCTCCAACTGCATCTTCTGATAAATCAACATTCATTTCACTCAAATGATAACTTCAACTGCATCTTCAATCATGAACTACCTAAAGAAATGGATGAAATCATCCAAAAATACCCAGAATAAAACTAATTAAACCATCCAATATTCTTGAGTACTCACCATTAATGTGATGACCAATATAAAATCAAACCCTAAAAGCATACAAATCATAATGAAATATGAAATCAGGTAGTTGTATAACAAATCATTATATTATATGAAATAACGAAGAACATCAAACAACAAAAGCAAGTGACCAATCAATCAAACTCAAAATCATATAGAAGCCTAAAAATAAAATGAAAATTAGATAAGTGAACATCAAAACTGAATAGGAAACATGACCAAAAATTAACCAAACACCTGATGTTGAATCCACTGTAGATGCTGAACCACTGCTGTTACAAACAGATCATACCTCGGGAACTGGAAATTTAAAAGGATCGACTTCAAAGGCTTCAACAATCGGAAGATTCAAATCTCAAGCAAATGAAACCCTAATTTCAAAAAGAATAATCGGTGAACATATTCACAGATCAATAATCAACAGATGTTGTACTCATATCATCATCGTTAAGAAAAAAAACCCTTAATTTCTGAACATATTCAAACATACCAGTTCTTGGCGGAAATCTAGCCGCAGGTAAGCGGATCTCAACTTTGATGACCTTCGATGACAACAACCCTGGAACCATATGATGAGATTAGGAGTAGAAATTAGGGTTTAATTAGAAACTTTGTATGAAAATAAGAAGAAATCAACACAGATCTATAAACATACAAATCTAACCTCAAATAGAAGAACCTTGCCGAAGAAGAAGATGAAAGAATCTTCCCAACTATAGCTCGAGATGAAATTACAAAAGCCAGATATTACCTCTTCATGGTATAATCAGACATGAAAATTACAAAGGCTGATTTCGAGTTATGTGTTCTTCAATTTGATCTTTGATTCACAAGGGAGAAGAGTAGAGGAGAAGGAGAAGAAGATTCGGATCTAGGGCTTTGAAAAGGAAAAAAAGGAGACGGAGGGAGTATAAAAGGGATGAAAGTGTGGTACTGTTGGGCGGGAAAAGGGAACTGAGGAATGCCCTAATTAAGTGACACGTGACCCAAATCACTTTCATTTATTATATATAATAATAGATAAATCCATCATAGAACTGCTACCAGAAAATATAACCCTATATAACACTATAACACACTATAACACTATATAAAAACCTTCATTCTGCATCCATCACTATATAACACTCTATAAAACCTTCATTCTGCGATCTTTAGAAATTGCTTGATGAAGTCCTCCACTCTCCTCCATCAGATTTCAAGAACACCGTAGAAGAGTTTATCACACAACTACAAAACAAAAGAAAGAATGATATCGCATGGAAGAAGGAGAGAGTCTACGAAATCCTAGCAAGTGTTAATTGTAGCGTGGAATATTTTATGCATATTTCAGTGTTTAATCTTTCTTTGTGTTTAATTTAATACCATCAATATCCATATTAACATATTCTAAAATCTGAGTGTTAATAAAAATTATTAACATTATCAACACTTGTTTCTTCAAAATCAAATTAAATAAGTATAACTACAGTTTAAAAAATAAGCCACAAACCTAACATGCAACTCTCCCATCAAAGATGCTAGCACACGGTCAACCACAGACGGTGGTTTTTGTGGTTATCTTTGACGGTCAGGTCTATCAGAGTTACAGAGTTTCAATAGAGAATACAGACTGAAATATAAAGCGAGAATTAGAGTAGATCGATTCAAAATTACAAAAAACCATACTTTCAATGAATTACAAGCTTGTTTGGAACGATGATACTGCAACAATGATTTGTAATCGAAGATTAGCTGGCGATTTCAGGGCTTCGTTGGAACAATGATGTTGGAACGATAATGTGTGATTGGAAGCTTCGTTGGAACGATGATGTTGGAACGATGATGTGTAAACAGAATCAGTAAATGTTCGAACAAAGATCTGTAATCGGAGATTAACCGGCTGAATCGTGTGCGCTCTGCAATTGTGAGAGAGAGAGAGAGAAAGAGATTGCTCGATCTGGATATGAGAGAAAGATGAATTGAAATTTGAATGTGGAGCCAAAATCATGTATGTTTTATATGTATATGGTTTGAATTTTGAATCTAGAGCCAGAATTCTGAATTTTGAATATGGAAAGAGGTTTTGATGGCAGAGTTTTGAATTTTGTATAGATAAAATGTATTTTAAATGATTTTAAATTAAGATTTATGATGCAATAATGACATAAGAAAGAAATTGTTGGACAGACTCTATAATTACCAACTCAGCTTTTCTTATGCCATGCCCATTTGTCATTTTATAGAAAGTATAGATAGATTTCATTATTATTATACTTCATAAACATACCTTCGTGATTCGTTTTTAAGTCCACGGTGCGAGTTGGTAAAAGACAAAAGAGTAAAGGTGTTTTACATGGTTCAATAAAGTTGGCAGAGAGCAACGTCATAAATTAGCTTGTAATTTTAATTTGATAGTTTTTCAGTTTTGGGTCGTATAGTCTATTGGGCTTAGTAGACTAGTCAAAATAGCCCAAAATGGTTGTGTCTATACTCTGGGCCTAAAGCATTCACATAAACCATCACTAGTGCTGTAGTGGTGGTCACGACCCACGGGTATTTAATTTTCACCTATGGTGGGTCTGGGTGATTTTCCTCTCCAGGTCTCAGGTTCGAGTCTGGGTGATAGCGGTTTCTCATTTAAGGGTTTAAATTGGGGATCTATTCTGCGAGGGGGCTCTCTAGCGCGAATACGATTAAGACAACGTATGTTGGACCTACCGACATTCACGAGTAATTCACACCTTTAAAAAAAACTTATCACATTTCTATCAGAACTTAAATATGCACGGTTATAATGTCTACCTACTATTGACTTAACTATCACTAGTGCTCTAGTGGTGGCCACGGGTATTTAAGTTCCACCTATGGTGGGCCTAGGTGAGTTTTCCCCTTCAGGTCTCAAGTTCGAGTCTGGGTGATAGGGGTTTCTCATTGAGGGTTTAAATTGGGATTTATTGTGCGAGGAGGCTCTCTAGCGCGGACCCGGTTAAGACAACGTATGCTAGACCTCCCGACATTCGTGAATAATTCACACCTTAAAAAAAACCTACTATTGACTTGATGTATTGAATAACATTAAGCAGCTTATCAAACGAATAATCTAGATTCAATATAACTCTTATATAAGATTAAGGGGGTGTTTGGTGTTGCATTTCCAAAATAGATTATGCGTTTTCAAAATAGATTTTGCGTTTTCAAAATTGCGTTTTGAAAAAGAATGTAGGTACATGCTTCTCCAAAACTGTGTTTTGGAGGCAGATAATCACTTTTTCATCCAAACATTTTTTAGATTATTTATGTTTTACAAATGCAATAATCAAATAATCACTTTAAAACGTAATCCCAAACACCCTCTAAGGCTAATAGAATATACGAGCCCGAGTGTTGCTGCATATATTTATTCTCGACTTACCGATTTAAGAATACATTGATTTAGAAAGGGTATCGAGAGCGAGACTATAAAATTGCTAACCCTTTTCTCGTAGACAAATGAGAGTATTTATGGTAGGACATTTTCAATCTCTTCCACTGACGTGGCTAGTGGTCCCAAGGCTGTTAATATGTACGATAAGATATTAGGCTTCACGGTGTGGGGAACGTCCAGCCCCGTCGAGCAGAGCCGACGACCCCAAACACTGTACCGGGTGGGATGACGTCATGTAAATCGGCGAGGGTGGGACGATGGTGTCGGGCACAAGAAGACAAAATCCCTCACACACACACACATATTCATACATCGCACGCGCGCACACACACACACACACACACATATATATATATATATATATATTAGGCTCATCCCTCATTTCCTTAGCTCCATCCTCTTTACCCCATCCTCACACCCGATCTACGTGACGCTGACGTGGAGGGTCTTCTCCAAGGATGAACCTCTCCCATATCGTATTGTCACACCCCAACCGATGGCGGAAACATCGGGGTGCGAGCACTAAGCGTTCAGATTGCTCACGAGATTTCATAACACTAGTAATTTCAATATAGATTAAAAAAGTTTCATGCATAAGTTTGTCTAAAACAGCATCACCAACAAAATATTCAATTTACAACCATAAATCATTGTTCAAAGTCTAGATTTAAACTAGGTGGGTTTCTAAGCATCAGCCCTAGCTTGATTTCCATGATTCAGCATCCTATCAGCCTGCAACATGTATTAAAATAGAGTCAGTACAAAATGTACCGGCGAGTATACAAGTTTGAGTAATAGCATAATAGTTTAAAACAACTCATATCCATATGTAAATGTTAACAAATAGTTTCAGCCATGCTAGTGTTCGCAGTCCAACAAGTGATAGCCCAAGTATCCCGATGCTTTTTTGTTTTCCCAAGTCTCAAGGAAAACTAGAATCCTCCTAACAATACCCCCGAGAATAATGGGGAGGTGCATCTCCTATTGCGCTACTATTGTTAAGGCGGAACTACACACCCTGGATTAAATGTCCACATAGCACAAATAGAATACAAGAATCACAAGTTTCACATACACGTAGGATAGAGTTTAGTTTGCAAAAGTCTCAAGTATCGTAGTTTAATAGAATACATGTTACATCTCAAAGTTTAAAACGAAAAAGGGATCGAGTATACTCACAGTGATTGCTTAACAGTTCAACTATTATTGGATCAAAGGGAGCACTTTAGAATTAGCCTGATTAGATTACAATAGATAAGAGTCGGGCAGAATAACGAGATTCTAACCAAGTGTCGGATCAGTCATCCTGATCGGATGGCTGTCCGATCGGATGGCCATTCGATCGGATTGACATTCGATTGAGATGACATGTGTGTGAATGGGACGGATGGCTACCCGATCGGATGGCTATCCGATCGGGTTGCCATTCGATTCAAAATTGACAAAAGTGTGTGGGGAACGGATGGCTATCTGATCGGGTCGCCACTCGATCCAAGTTCCAAGATCCATTGTTGCCTCGATCGGATGGTAGTTCGATCGGATGGCCATCCGATCGAGCTGCCACTCGACGATCATGACTTAAGTGTTTAAAGCTAAGGGGTAGGTGTTACTTGATCGGGTGGCTGTTCGATCGGATGACTATCCGATCGGGTCGCCACTCGATCGGGTTAGCCTTGTCCCGTTCTTAATTTTGTAAAAACTCTAAGTTTCTGATTAAGCCATGATGACGTGGTACACATTAAGACAACGGTAAACCCATCAGTGTTCAGCCGATCCGATCGGGTGGGAATCACCCTAGTCCATTCAGTCGTCAGTTCGTGATGATATTTATGTCATAATCCGTACTCCGGTCATCTTCTTCGGTAACAATCCCTCTCCAAGCCGACTCCAGACTAATAATCAAGTCTACAGTCCGTTTAGATCCAGGTCTCGCCGTTTTATGTAAAGGTTCAAGAAAAGATGAAGATAAACATAGGTTTTTAGCTTGAAAAGTTTAGATCTAGTATAGATTTAGTGTAAGACGCATGAAATTCCTTAGATCTGAGCTAGATCTTGGCTAGGATGACCTCACACAACAGTTTGGTACAAACCGCCATGGTGACATCACCTTCAAGAGCTCACATCCGAGAGATTTCATGGTGAAAAGTGAGATTTCAAAGGAGAATCTCGTAGGGAATGATGTGTAGATCGAAGATGTACAAGAATCTAATGTAAAACGTATCGAAATCGCCAAGAAATGGAGGAAAAGAGGAGTGCGTGTGTCTGGGTCGAGTGAGGCTGTCACATCAGTGAAAATGGTGATGTGACAAGCCTATTTATAGTGTGAGAAGGTGTGAAGGCGGTGTACACTCGGATCGAATGGCGGTTCGATCGAGTGGCCATCCGATCGGATTGCCACTCGGTCAATCCCATCACTTCCGTTTCACCGTCTTTGATTTGATTTGCGCGTTAGGTTAAGCGTTGCGTATTATTGGCTAATAGTATAACTAGATTATAACAATAACACAAAAGATTTCAAAGTTTCGTAGTTTCCGCCAGTGACAAGTCTCAGTCCCTCGTTCAACCAAGTATCAAGTTTCACGAGCCTCAAGAGTCAAGCACCCATGTATCAAGAATTAGACATTCCAAGTATCTAGAATTAGACATTCCAAGTATCTAGAATTAGGCATTCCAAGTATCTAGAATATAGCATAAAATTCAGCAAGTACCAAAAGTATTAATGACTACATAGTTCAGGGACTAAAATTGACAATATCTAAAAGTCTAGGGACACAGGTATTACACGTATAGCCTTATGTATCAGGCTAATTGTTTTATCAGAGTCTGCCGTTGATTTACAACACTACCATTAGTGTTTTTGTTGGTGCATATTCTGTGACAACAACTTAATAGTTTGATTATTTAGTCTTTGGATATTTTGTATTGGGCTTCACTTATCGGTTAGTGAGTTATTTATTGTAATGGGCTTGGAAAATGGCCTAGCCCAGTAGGAAGCCCAGTTCACATACATGTGGTATATAAACATGTTTTGTGATTAGGGTTAAAGAAGTTAGAGAACTAAGAGAATTCTAGAGAGAGAAAACGTTTTAGAGAGAGAGAATTCAAATTAGGGTTTGTAGAGCAAGATCACAGATAGTGGCTGTGAGGTTGTGAGGTCTTGAATTGATTGTAAACTGTAAGTTGGATAATCAATAGAAGACCCGTTTAATTGTGAATTTCTGTTTCTACTCGTTTCTGTGCAAATCTGATCTTAGAGGATTCCGCACTCTAGGTTGGACAAACAATTCTGTGACGATCCATACGAATTAGGGGACCTACAATTGGTATCAGAGCCAGGTTCTTGAAGAAGCTCGGTTCAGAATTGTAGACTTCAGAATTCGGGTGGAATTGTTGAAAATTTTCGAAATTTTTTTAACTTGATAAATAGGGTTTCGAAATTTCTTGAGTTTTGATATATTTCTGCGAATTTGTGGCGGTTTTGATCTTACTGTGTTTTTAGTTTTGCTGATTTGCAGGTTTTCGGGACAGTTTTGGTTGATTTTTGAAGAATATTTGGCTGGAATTCGAAGACTGTTCTTCGTGTTCTTCATTGATTTTCGAAAATTACTGATATTTTGCTGATTCGATTCTGCAGGAAAGTGTTGAAAGAATCTGGAAAATCTTCTGAAATTTTGAAAAGATTTGGTTCTGGCGAATTTGCTGATTTTGGATAAATACTCTGACAAACCAGCGAATTTGTGACCTAGCAACTCGGTGATCGGCGAATTTAAAATCCAAAGGCGACTTTGGTAACCATTTTAATTGTCCTCAGCGACATTATTACGGTGATCAGCGAAGTTACAGGTCGTCGTAATAGCGAAATTGTTGGCTAGCATAATTAATCAGCGAAATTAGTAACCGGAGAAATTAAATCAGCGAAATTAATAACCAGAGAAATTAACTGGAATATTTGACTAGGCAGCATAATTACCAGCGTATTTAGTTGACCAGCCAGCATAATTAATTATGACTCACCAGCATAATTAACTTCAGCATAATTGGCTTTCTAGCATATTTGTTGGAGGAATTAAGAAGGTGGAGTAATTATTTTTGTGGAGTAATTAGATACGTATAGAGGAATTAACGTTTTCGCGAATAGAATTTGATACGTAGCTCATCTGCAGAAACCGTTTGCGCCGTTGGACTCCACGGATTTTTAGGACAAAAAAAAAAGAAAAAAAACTCTAGAAAATCCCGAATTTGGTTTTCGACATTATATATCATTGGATTCGTATTTTAGAGATGATTCTAACGGTATAATTTGGTAAAAACTGTTTTCAGAAAAATTTTGTACGGTTTTATCAGTACGGTTACAGTAAAACGTGCTTACAGATGGTTAAAAGGAACAATGTTAGTGAGACGGTTAAAAGTTGGCCAAAGCTGATAAACGTTAAACAATATACTGTCTGGAAAGAGGAGTTTGAGGCATTTGTGAAAAGTGAAGATACTAAAATGTGGAGTTGTATGATTGATGGGTACATTGCTCCTACACGTCATGTTGAAGGAAGGGTTATAGTGATGTCTTATGACAAGATGGATGAATCTGAGAGACAGGTGGTTGATGCTGAGAAGAAAGCTTTAGCAACAATAAGGATGTCCTTGCCTGAGGGCATTAAACATATCTTCAAGAAGTATGGGACTTCTAGAGAGTCGTGGGAAGCTTTAGAAAAACGTTATCAGAGTTCATCAAGATAGAGTGTAGGAGGTTGTGCTTTAGATGAAGAAGCAGATGCTTTGAAAGAAAAGAAGAAGGAGAAGGTTGAGAAGAAGAAGGCAGAAGTTTCAAAGTGCTTGAATGGTGTGAATGAACTTACATCAGAGGTAAAGGTAAAATCAGAATCTGTAAGTCATACATGTCATAATTGCACTGAACTACAAGGTAAAGTTGACAGACTATCGGAGCAAAACAAAATTCGGTTAGCTGAAGTGGAAAACCGAAAAGAATTAAATGTTCTTTTGATTAAAAGAGAGTCAAATTGTTTAGATAAACTCAAATCAAATGAACAAGAAATCAGAAGTTTAACAAGCAAAGTCAGTGAACTATTACAGATCATTGATTTGGCTCGTGAAACTCTGAAAGAAAAGACTAACGAGCTTAAGGAAAAGTGCACATAATTGGTTGATGCGCAAGCCAAAATTGTAGAACTTCAGGGTAAGTTAGACAAATTTGGAAAATCTTCGTTAGTCAGGACTCATATTCAAAAAAGGCTGAAAAGGAGTAATGATAGAACGAGAGTGGGGTTTAGTAAAGCTTCATCTTCTAAGGATCAAGATTACTCTTTTCTGCCTGATGAGAATGAGTTAATTGGTTTTGTGCCTACTACACCAGCTGTAGTGGATCCGATAGCTGTGGACTTGCCTAATAGTCCAGTTTCTTTGAAAGAATCTGTAGGGTCTAACAGTACACCTCATAAATCGGATGAGGATACTGAAAAGGAAAAGAAGAAAACATTTAAAAAGAGATTTCAGAAAAAGAAAATTTATAAGACAAAATCTTGTTTTAAATGTCACAACAAAGGACATGTGGCAAGTTGTTGTCATTTGAAGTAAAATAAGCAAAAAGTTGATGAGGTTAAAGATGGGAATAGGGTTGGTTTAAATAATAATGTGCAACCACATTGTCAAAGTAATCAACCAAGATTTCAATCTAAGACTTCAACTTCAGGAAGATTTGATAGACCAAGAAGTTTGTCTACACAATTTTGTCATTTTAATGGTAAATCAAATCGGTTTCAAAATCAAAAGAGAAATTTTGGATATCAAAATCGATACCAGACTTCTGGTAATTGAAATTTTCAAAGAAGAAACGAACATAGGGGTTTTAGTAACTCAAATGTTCAACAACATCCAAAATTTTTCCAAAATTCATGGTATGATTATGGGAGAAGAAGGTATCAAGATAATATTTTTCAAAGGTCAGAAAATCCGAGATTTTATTGGAACTCTCGCGATCAAAGACCTAGTGGAAGTTATAAATCTTGTTCAACAACAGGTAAAACATCCAAGACACCAGAAAGGTGTGATGGATATTGGTTAGAAGCATCTTATACGGATTTACATGGTCGACCCAAAACCGGCCAGGTTTGGGTTGTTAAGTCTAACTAAGTTGTTGAGAATGTGCAGGATGATCAAGAAGGACTGTTGATGTGTTCAACAGTGGTTGTTCCTGTAAAGCGTCTGAGGTGAATAGTAGGTTAAAATTGGTAACGAACTATTTACTACAGTGATTGTTATGATTATTTTAAACTTTAACATTGAAAAACTTATTGTTAGATTAAAGTGGGAGTCTTTTTGTGTTTGTAAATTTATGTTTTTTTTAAACTTTCTCCATAAAAACAAAAATTTAGGGGGAGAGATCACCCTAAGCCAAAAAGAGTTTAGATAGTGCGTGTGTTTAGGGGGAGTAAGTTATAGAATTATAAAATTTTTAAAAATCCAAAAACATTGAAAAATGAAAAACATAAAAAAATGAAAAACTAAAAAGAAGAGATTTCATGGTGTGAAAAAAAGAAATGATAGTACATCAGCAAGTTAGATTGTCACACTCAAACTGAATTAAATTGCTTAAGTGTGATAGCAGCTTCATCATATGATGTACCAGTAGGCAAAAAGCATAAAATAATCAACTTACCAATGTGATATAAACCTAAATGAACTTAATATGAGTGGGGAACACATCAGTGGTGTATGGTTTAATGACCTTAAATCTTACGTTGATAGATTGCCAAAATCTGAGGTTTTGGGTCTTTATACTGTTATTTCATCCGGGGATATCAGGGTTGTCCTTCTGCTGCATCCAGATACATGCTGACCTAGGCACAACCAGGATATCGTAAAAGAGCTAAAATTGCCAAAACCATGAAAATGAAGAAGCTCTCCTAGAGAGTCATTCAAAAAGTGCAAAATGCATAATTTGTACCAAAAATGGTATTTGTCATTGCCCTCGTTAGATAAATTAGTCTCTTTGCTGTACGAAAGTACTGACCTGATCACTAATTATCTATCGTTGAAAAACAAAACAGATGAATTCAGTATACTCACCTACTACGATGAATCTTTGTGCATACCTTGATCGTGGGGGTACATCCTGAAGTGGGACACACTAGTATATCAGTAATAATATGACCTTAATGTATCATACGGTAATGGAACTTGAAATGTTCATGCATTTTTTTAAGTGGACAAATATACTGGTAATCGTCTTGGACTGCTTTTCACGAAAAATTATATAAAGAATAATCTAATAGTGTGAAAACAGTTTGATTTTGTTGATATGATCTTCTTGCACATGATTCTCACAAAAAGATGAAATTGTAAATATTTTTGAGTTTTAGTTTAGTTTGTTAGTTTGTTTAAAAAAATCAAAATTTCCAAAAAGATTTCCTTTTTCCATTTTGAACTGACAAGTTGTTGTTTTTGCATGATGAGATAAAATATTGGTTTATCTTTAAATGTGAAAAAGACTAATGGTTTTTCGAGATACTTGCTTGTGTTTCTAAACAGATTGATGGAGTTATCAAAATGAAGTGCATAATACAAGTAAAGTGTAGATTGAGAGTGAAGTGAAGAATGTGTGAAGACGCATGGTAGGATCCTTCTACTACATTGCAGAGAGGAAGAGATATGGAAGAGTTGGAGCGTACTTACTTAACCAAAGATTGCTATCTAACTGATCTACAACAAATGAAAGTTTTAGAGATTAGAAGCATCAGCTAAGGAGGAGTCTGTTGATGTCAGAAACTGTGTAGCTGACGCTATCCAAAGACCAAAAGAACACAAGATGTTTGAAGACAATGTTACACTATGAAGCTATTGTCAAGGGGGAGTCTGTTGGTGCATATTCTGTAACAACAGATTAATAGTTTGATTATTTAGTCTTTGGATATTTTGTATTGGGGTTAGCTTATTGGTTAGTGAGTTATTTGTTGTAATGAGCTTGGAAAATGGCCTAGCCCAGTAGGAAGCCCAGTTCACAGACATGTGGTATATAAACATGTTTTGTGATTAGGGTTAAAGAAGTTAGAGAACTAAGAGAATTCTAGAGAGAGAAAACGTTTTAGAGAGAGAGAGAATTCGAATTAGGGTTTGTAGAGCAAGATCACAGATAATGGCTGTGAGGTTGTGAGGTCTTGAATTGATTGTAAACTGCAAGTTGGATAATCATTATAAGACCCGTTTAATTGTGAATTTCTGTTTCTACTCGTTTCTGTGCAAATCTGATCTAAAGGATTCCGCACTCTAGGTTGGATAAACAATTCTGTGACGATCCATACGAATC
The DNA here is from genome assembly GCA_030545235.1 of Helianthus tuberosus. NCBI lineage: Eukaryota > Viridiplantae > Streptophyta > Magnoliopsida > Asterales > Asteraceae > Helianthus > Helianthus tuberosus. The sequence continues at coordinate 34,564,772 of CM060365.1, read as the reverse complement.
AGGGGACCTACAGTTTTTGGTCCAGTTAACTGGTTGGTTGCTGTTTCTGGGTTTTGAACCATGCGCAACATGTCATCAAACACACATTGTCCTATTTGTTGTTATATTTGTCCATTTCGTACCATTCATGTTTATAAGGGCACGTCATATAATACCGATTACATTTTATAAATATTATGATTATACTTTCTTTTGGCAACACAATATTTTCGTAAATTAACTATATATATGTGTGTGTGAACTATAGAGAGAAAACCTTTGTGAGTTAAAAAAACCAAGGAAACTCAAATGGATGGACACAAAACATATTACGTGTTACAGTTTTTGACAGTCACCTTTTTCTGATATTGTTACATTTTTCATGTCAGAGAAGAGAGGAAAGGGAATGTGTTACATTTTTTTCAGCGTTACATTTTTTGAACTTCATATGTTACACATTTTATGGTTTGAGCACTAACCAAGCCAACAACAGCACCCCCACTGGCATACCCAGATTGTTTTTTCATAGAAGAAAATCGGGGGACTTAATCAAACTTTCAAGAAAACGATCGCGATTTTTGCCTTAAAAACACTATATTTTTCATGAGGGCCAATTGTCCTTCTTCCTCATCAAGGGGGTATGCCTCTAGCAACATCCACTTCTGCCGTTGATAGCAACTCGCATAGTAGTCTCAACTATATTAACACTCCCAAGTGTTAATTGTATATATCTCTAATATGATAAGGGTTCTTTTACAAAGGGTAAAATTCCTAGGAAGTCTAAGAAGCCAAGAATAATGAAACATGTGGCAATTATTAAAATTAGAGAAAATCGTGAAAATGACAATTGACCAAGTCAATTCGCGAAAATGAACATCTATAGTGTCTAGGATTAGGCGCTACTTGGGTTTTAAAAAAGTGCGCCTAGGTGCGGGGCGCAAGCCTGGGTGCTTTAGGTAGCCTGAGGCGCGCTTTTTACAAGAAGCCCCAAAAAGCGCATTTTTGGGGGGTATTTTCAGGCCTGAGGCGTGCGCCTCCTACACATAAACTGTTTTTATGCTGTTTTTAAACATCAAACTGTTGTACAATAGGTTTTTGGCTTGTACTTATAGGTAAAATTATATATAAACCTTATTTATAGCTATATTTTGGATAAGGGATGCTAAAAACCTATGAGATATGAAAAGTTATATAGTCACTTTGCGTCTCAGGTACGAAAAGCTTGGCGCTTTTGCTCTTTGGGCTTCACGCCGTCGCTTTTGTGCGTCTCTCGCTTTTTAAAACCAAGGACGTCACACACGAAAACCCATGGTATTGTAGCGTCTAAGCCTAGGCGTTTCCTTTGTTTCTTTTCCACCATAAGTTTTAAACGGGCATAATTTTTTCATACGAAAATATTTAAAAAAAAAAGTTTACACCAAATTAAAGATAATTTTATGATCTTTAATTATTATCGTAGAAAAAATTATGTATGTTTAAAAATCGTGGTGGAAAAGAAAAAAAAGGAAAGGTCTAGGCTTAGACTCTTCCCCAACTTTTAGACGCTACCTTTTAAATGATTCCTCCAACTTTTAGAAGCTACCTCCAACTTTCAGACGCTACCTTCCACTTTTAGACGTTACCTCCAACTTTCATAACACATGTCGCAATTCAATTTGCTGTTTGCTTTAAAAGTGTAGTGTCTAAGCCCAGATACCTCAGATGTTCATTTTTGCGAACTGGCTTAGTCAATGGTCATTTTCCCTTAAATATAGGGGTGGAGGGTATAAGGGTAAATTAGACAATTATGATAAAAAAACTATATTCTTGCAAAAACCATAAAAAACACACACACACACACAATACACCATTTGTTATATGCAAAATATAACATCATGTAAGATTTGTTATAAAAAAAATGAAACTTCATGTACCTTCTACTAAGAGTAAATTGCCATTTTAGTCCCTAAGTTTTGTTTAAATTTGCCAGTTTAATCCAAATAGTTTTTTTTTGCATCTGGGTCCCTAACTTTTACATTTTGTTGCCATTTTGATCATTTTGCCTAACTCCATCCATAAACCCCGTCTGTAACCAGGGGTATTTTGGGGATTTCCTTAAAAAATGTTTTCAGTTGCCATTTTGATCCAATTACAAAAAATCAAAAAAATTCAAAAAAATCAAAAAAATTCCAAAAAATTCAAAAAAATCTAAAAATAAACAAAATTCTAAAAAATCAAAAAAATTCTAAAAAATTCAAAAAAATCTAAAAAATAAAAAAAAAATCATAAAAATTCAAAAAAATCAAAAAAATTCTAAAAAAAAATCCAAAAATCATTAAATGTTTCGGCACGAACCGTTTCGACGCGTACCGTTTCGAACCGAACCGTTTCGACCCGTACCGTATCGAACCGAACCGTTTTCACGCGAACCGTTGTGAACCCGTACCGTATCGAACCGTACCGTATCGACCCGAACCGTTTCGACCCGAACCGTTTCGACCCGAACCGTTTCGAACCGAACCGTTTCTAGCCGAACCGTTTCGACGCGAACGGGTTCGAAACCCGTACCGTTTCGACGCGAACCGTTTCGATACGAATCGTTTCGACCCGTACTGTTTCGAACCAGTACCGTTTCGACCTGTACCGTTTCGACCCGTACCGTTTCGAACCCGAACCCTTTCGAACCCGAACCGTTTCGAACCCGAACCGTTTCGAACCGAACCGTTTCGACCCGTACCGTTTCGAACCGTACCGTTTCGACCCGAACCGTTTCGACCCGTACCGTTTCGAACCCGTACCGTTTCGACCCGTACCGTTTCGACCCGTACCGTTTCGAACCCGAACCGTTTCGACACGAATCGTTTCGACCCGTACCGTTTCGAACCCGTACCGTTTCGACCTATACCGTTTCGAACTCGTACAGTTCGCGTCGAAACGGTACGGGTTCGAAACGGTTCGGGTTCGAAACGGTCCGGGTTCGAAACGGTACGGGTCGAAACGATACGGGTTCGAAACGGTTCGCGTCGAAATGGTACGGTTCGAAATGGTACGGGTCGAAACGGTTCGCGTCGAAACGGTTCGCGTCGAAACAGTTCGGTTCGATACGGTACGGGTCGAAACGGTTCGGTTCGAAACGGTTCGCGTCGAAAGGGTTCGGCTTGAAACGGTTCGGGTCGAAACGGTTCGGGTCGAAACGGTTCGGGTCGATACGGTACGGTTCGATACGGTACGGTTCGATACGGTACGGGTTCAAAACGGTTCGCGTCAAAACGGTTCGGTTCGATACGGTACGGGTCGAAACGGTTCGGTTCGATACGGTACGGGTCGAAACGGTTCGGTTCGAAACGGTACGGGTCGAAACGGTTCGTGCCGAAACATTTAATGATTTTTGGATTTTTTTTAGAATTTTTTTGATTTTTTTGAATTTTTATGATTTTTTAGATTTTTTTTTATTTTTAGATTTTTTTGAATTTTTATGATTTTTTAGAATTTTTTTATTTTTAGATTTTTTTGTAATTGGATCAAAATGGCAACTGAAAACATTTTTTAAGGAAATCCCCAAAATACCCCTGGTTACAGATGGGGTTTATGGATGGAGTTAGTCAAAATGATCAAAATGACAACAAAATGTAAAAGTCAAGGACCCAGATGCAAAAAAAAAAAACTATTTGGACTAAACTGGCAAATTTTGATAAAACTCAGGGATTAAAATGGCAATTTACTCTTCTACTAATAAAACACTACATTATTGAACTCTTTGTTACCTACAAAAAAAAAAAAAAACACTATATACCTCCTACAATTAAAACACAAATGGGTAAACATGACTAAAAACACTATGGTATTCATATATTAAAGATAAAAAAACGCTCGTTATTAGGGCCGACTATTGGGCCAACCAACACGTGCCGTCGCACGAGGCCCAAATTATCAAAGGGCTTGAAAGGATTTTATAAGCTTATATATATATGGGAATGGATCATGTACATTAATCCAGAAGTGTGAGAAGTGTATTAGAACACTATATAACACCATATAAACACCGCATAACACTATCTAACACCATATAGCACCATTGCACCATGTAACACTATATAACAAATATAACACTATATATCTATCATAGATATGCTATCTGATAAAATATAGTGTTATATTTGTTATATAGTGTTACATAGTGTTATATGGTGTTATATGATGTTACATAGTGTTATACGGTGTTTATATGGTGTTATATAGTGTTATATATAGTGTTATAATACATTTCTCACACTTCTGGATTAATGTATAATTGTATAGCATCCTCTATATATATATAGTAAATTATATATTTAGTATATGCATCCGTTAATTATACATAAAAATGTTGTTGGTAGAGTGAAAAAAAACCAGAGTTCTTAAGTTTAAGTCTTGACTTTAACACCAAAATCTTATTTTTTTTTAATTTATTTCTTTTTTACCACAATTTTGGGCCCAAATTTTTATACGCCCGGATTCTAATTTTTTTTGAGAGTTCTCGGGGACGGCTCTGCTCGTTATTACGGTGTATTTTTTTCTTAAACAAGATACATATAACAAAGTTATTGACGTTTAAAAAAGATGAGGGGAAGTTGCATGTTGGTTTCTAAATTTAAAATACATCGAAATTACATTTAAAACTCTATGTTATTAAATCAATCATTAAAAGTTAAACTAGGGATGAGATCGGTATCATACCGGTACCGTACCGGTACCGATACCGAAAATACCGTTACCGTAATTGAGGAAAAGTGGATACCGAATACCGTACCGAATTTCTCAATTCGGTAACGGTACGGTACCGGTATTTCGGTATTTTACCGCATTGGTACCGCTTTTGTGTTTTCCATTGGTTTACCTAAAAAAATATCATGTAAATCCATCCATCCGTTATTAACTGAATTAGCGTAATATATAGTGGGAAAACTAGACAAATGTATGTAGTAAAAACTAAAAAATCAAAAGGAAACCATACATGGGTTCGAATTTTAACATCCAAATTCCAACATGTCTAAAAAAAGCATCATAATTCATAACTGATTAAAAAGAACCAAACAAAAGAAAGTTGATATCGCTAATCGCTTTGCATTTTCCCTTTTCATTTTGTTTGTTTATCGCATCCTCAATCTCTGTAGAAAACCAAGAAAGAAAGTTACTACAAATTATTTGACAACCAAACCATTGAATAAATATGAACTACTTTACCTATGGCAATATCGTCGTCCTTTAAAATATCATCTATGTCATCAATAATTGGCTTTCTCGATTTTCTCACCCAATCTTGAGTGCAAACCAAAGCTTCCACAATATTACTTGACAATCTTGTTCTATATGCGTCTAGGACACGACCGCTCATACCAAACACCGACTCGGATGCGACGGTGGAAATTTGAATTACCAAAATATCTAATAATTTAATAGACATTGTTAATAAGCATAATTAATGTAACAAAAAAATGTAAAGAGGCTTGAAAAAGATAAAAACATTTTACCTCTAGCCATCCGAGACATGATTGGGAATCGAATAGCATTATGTTTCCACCATGTAAGTATGTCAAACCGTTTACTAAAATCAACTCTCGGTTCTTGTAAGTACCTCTTTAACTCGGTTTCTATTGCAACCGAGTTACTTCCATCCACATTTAGAAACTCCGCAAAAAAATCATTCTCACCATCACATTCCACAACATCTTCATTACGCGTTTCTTGAGATGCCGAGTTATTAACAACCTTATCGAACCGTTCTTTGTATGTTTTAAACAAACCATGTAGCCTGTTCTCAATCTCTAGCACCATACTCGACACCTTTTTTTCAATTGCTTCTTTAGACATAGGATTTTCTTTTGTTATGTCATACCTAATCAACTTTGTAAAACAATGTTCAAGAAAAAATAACTTCATAGTGGGATCTAAGATAATAGCAAAATACATAAAGTCATTAAGCCTATCATATTTTCCTCAATACTTATTATATTTCTCGCGCATTGCGCCCGCCATTACATAAAAATCCAACTCCAAGTGGACCGCCCACTCACGTAGATGTTTGTCTACATCTAAGATTTCTCTAAAAAAATGTGAGCTAAGGGCTTTGAAGATGCCGACACAATTTCCGTTTTGATCTTGAATTTTTCTAGAAACTCAACCAATGCTTCGCACACCTTAAAGTCGGAATCTTCAGGTATTTTGTCTAAATCATGATGATAGCTGTTGTCTTTAAATTCATAAGCAAAAAACACCTCTTTAAGATCTACGACAACTTTCAACATCTCATAAGTGGAATTCCACCGCGTAGGCATATCAGCACATAAAACTTATTTGGGTCAACATTCAAATCTTCCATGCACTTTTTGAAATTAGTTATTCTTTGTGTGGAATGTCTAACATACCTAATGGCCTTTCGCAAACATTCAACATGATGGTTAAGTTCCAATAATCCATCCTTCACAATAAGGTTTAAAATATGTGCCATACACCTAACATGAAAATGTTTTCCACCATCATACAAATTAGGCAACTTTTTCACCAAAAGATCAATAATCTTATCTTTACTAGAGGCATTATCAACGGTCATAGTCATAACATTCTTTATCCACTAACTGTGAATACAATCTAACAATTCACGAGCCATGTCATCCCCCCTATGACTATGAATGGGTCTAAAGTTAATAATGCGTTTATGCATTACCCAATCATCATCTATGAAATGACCTGTTACAACCATATAGTTAACCCTTTGACATGATGATGTCCAAGTATCGGTGGTCAAGTGAATAGTGTTAGTTGGTTTACTTAAATAAGTCATCAACTTATTTCTTTCATCTACATAATATTTCCCAATATCCTTAGATAATTTATGTCGTGAGGGCAATTTGTACTTTCCATTTAACGCGTTAGTGTACTCATCAAAAACTGGATTTTCTACAAGCTTAAATGGTAATTCACCAACAATAAACAAGTCTAGCGTAGCTTTTTTTATTCTAACCTCGTCATGTTTCCAAACACTAACGCTACCTTCCCCATTAGCTTCCTTTTTAAACACTAAATTGTTTTGTTTTTTCTTAGCAATTACATCGGGAATCTTTTCACACGTAGTAGAGTGTTGGCGAACGGCAGACGTACCGTTTCTATTTGGATCGGCTTTTATATGAGATTTGCAAGACTTACACCTTCCATACTTTCGTTGAACCCCGTCTTCTTCTTTTAGGTAAACCACATCAAAGTATTTCCAATAGGGTGCCCTCTCTCTACCAACTTTTTGAGCTTTCCTTTGGATTCCTTTCCCATTTAATGCTTTCTTTCTCTTGGAATTTGGTTCCACATTACCCAAATCCGAGTCATTATCAAGTTGGACACAAGGGGTTTCTTCAATAATAGTATCGTCTCCCTACACAAACAAACACAAAGACATTATGAATCTAAAAATAAGAAAATATAAATTTATAATTTATAATCAAAGCTTTTAAAAATAAACTTACTTCAGTGGATTCCATGCTTTTTACTGATGATGAAGATGCCATAAACAACTTAGAAGAATTACTTTAGTGGAATTCAAATCTAAATGGAAAAGTATAAAATAAAGAAAAATTAATAATGAAAGAATACAACCTAATCTGACACATATGCATAACTTGTTTCATAAACTATTCAATTTCAAGCATTAAAATAATTATATGTTTAGTTTACGAATACAAAAAATAATCAAACTGATTGTAAAATAGATCACAAAAAATAAACCACAAAAAATAAAAGATAATTTTAGAGTAAAATATAACTTAAATTTATTGATGGCAAAACTTTAACTTATAATGCTATACTCATAAAGTCATCTTTTCTAGTTTTAATTTACTACAATCAAATAGCTTTTAATCATGTTTTTCTTAACAAACACAGTGATTTTACAAAGAGTATATGACGAATTCCTATGCCATGTAAGCAATATATTGACCCCTTCTGGTTGAATTAACGAATATACTTGCCCATATGAGTTCAAACTCATTCAAGTATAAAGGAGAAACAATGATAATTAATAGCAAATATAAAGGAGAACAATGATAACTAATAGTATTGTAGTAGTTCTTTGAAGTTTGAATACCTTGAAGAAGATGGCTTTGGATCTTTGACTAATCGCAGGACGTAGATTAGTTTGGAATTGATAATAAGATATTTTAGGTTTAGGCTATGTTTTATATTAGTACAAGATTATGATAAATTAATTATATTTGCCAAAAAAAACCTTAGTAAAATTCGGTATTAATACCGCATTTTACTGAAAAATTACCGGTACCGATACCGTTATTTACCGATATCGAATTTTGAAAATTCTAATACCGATACCGAATTACAATCTAATGGTTTATAAGACAGCAAATACAATCATCAATCATCAATCATTCCATAATTGTATTCGCAAAAAAATCATTCTCCCCATCACATTCCACAACATCTTCATTACGCGTTTCTTGAGATGCTGAGTTATTAACAACCTTATCGAACCGTTCTTTGTATGTTTTAAACAAACCATGTAGCCTGTTCTCAATCTCTAGCACCATACTCGACACCTTTTTGGTGACACCTGTGTTTGTAATCATTGTAAACAGTTCAGTTATCAATAAAACAAAGTTATTTGATCCCAATGTTTGTTTGTTTATGTTTGACATTTTTCATGTTTTGACTTTTGTTCAATTTCAAACTCTATATCGCTTTCTGGAGAGTTATACGCAAACTGGTGCGTAAACGTAATCAGTTTAATGCGAAAAACACTCCGGAACATCAACATATACTTAACATACCTTAAATAACCTTTACATAACTTAGAAATAAGTTTTGAAGGCTTTGGCATGGCAAAAACAAGTTTAATCGCCTACGGGGACTAAATTCGACAAACTGCGAAAGTATGACGATTCATACTGGAACAGACATTCCGGAACATGACCATAAGTTAAACATACCATAAATATCCTTTACATAGCTTAGAAATAGGCTTTAAGGGGTTCAGTGTGCTAAAATAAACTTTTGGGTCATTCAGGGACTAAAAGCGTAAAAAAAGTGCATAAGTTTGCATTTTCGCGCATAACTTACGTTCTGAATACATCCGGACATCCAAAAATTTATGTAAGCATTAAAATATTTTATTTTAGTGTTTTGTATGATAAAATACCATTCGTCGCTTAATTTGGATCGTTTTTTGCGTTCGTTATGACTTCCGTCGTAATTAAGCGAATAACGCAACCGTACGACCAAACGAACCGACATCCGAGATACTTTTGAGCATTTTTTGAGTTCCCTATACTTTAACTTTATTTTAGAGCCTTGAAATGGGGTTAACGGGGCTTAAAATTTCAAAAAAATCAAGTTTTACAAGTGCAGGGACCATTTTTGAAATTTCTGACCAAATTCAATGAACCTAGTCCATTTTGAAGTGTTGATGGTTTTAACCCATGGTTTTGCAAAACCATGGGCTGGTATTCAATGAACCTAGTCCATTATTAGGGGCTCCCATGGTTTTAGAAAACCATGGGCACACATGTAAGGTCCAGATCAAAGCTCAGTTTTCGATGAACGATCTTAACGGTTCTTGAATTCCTATAAATACCCACCTTCATTTCCTTGCAAACTCACACTTGAATCAGATTTTGGCTCTCTAAGTTGAAGTTTATGCTTCATACCTGAGAGTAAATTGGATCAAGAGCTTGTGGGGACCTTCTGTAAGTATTCTTTCGTTCTTTTCGTTCGTTTTTATCGTTAAAATCAAACTGCGTTTGACTTTCTGCTTTGACCAGTTTATGGTCAATGCAAAGTTCGTTTGAACTTCGCAACATGAGCGTAATCACGATGATTATAGTCCCTTGTGACTATACCTACTGATTACCACGTTGTCTAGGCTCAGTGACGAGTCGTAGTTTCGGCCAAAATGCGTATTCTTGCGTATTTTGTAACCAAACTACTTTTAGGTATCAAAACCGTTTGTTTTGATACCAAACTTGTTTTCTAACTTAGTTAAGCATGTTTTAACATGCTTAGCTCGTCACTTTTAGTTTAGTGCTTATATAGGGTCGTAAGGTAAGCGATCTAATCAATCGCTTATACTTTCGAACCCGACCCGTTTGGTCGATCTTTAGGATCCGACCAAACACATTAGGTGACCATAGTTGTATAAGGAATAACCTTCCGAGGTTATACCTTATGGTCACGACGTTTAGTTAGTTGTATGATAGGTAGTTTATATGCCTTAGGTAAATTACCAAAATGCCATTTTTACGCCAAAATTCATTTAAAGCATATGTAACATAACGTTTGGTATCTAAACTGATTTGGCAACAATATTAAACATGTTAAGGCATATTTTACTTATCATAGGACTAGTTAGGCATTCCGAACGCTTTTTACGCGAACGACGCGTTAAAGTAGCATAAGCTACCTAACCGGGTCGTAACGGGTCGTAAGCACTTAGGTTAGGTTTCATTTTAGTATGTAGGCTTTGTTAAACCATATTACATGAGTTCCCTTACTCATTTGGTTTACGAACCCTCATTCTATCCGATCCTCCGATTTAGGTCCGGGTTATTAACATAGTTACCTATATTAGGTGCCGTTTTATTTCCGTGATCTCTAGCATTGTTTGGTTGTTACGCAAGGACTTTTAGGCAAATCTCAAGTGAGTACATAGTCCCCTCTTTTACTGTTTTCAAACTGTTTTGGGGTGAAACACATGTGCCTACTTGTTACTTTCATGCTTTCCTGTTTTCACATCGTATACTTGCTATGATCATTAGTACACTTATAGTACATGATTTACATGACTTTTCTGCTTTGTATGTTAACTAAGCATACTTAGTATATTGTTTTCATATAACATGTTTACATTCGGTATAACATTTGGTTTGTACAAACGGGACTTATATACGTTCATTAACAATAGCTACGCCGCTCGGTAGTAAGTAATGGTACCATAGGACTTGACAAATCCCGTTCCTGACATCCTAGGTTTGTTTGGGTGTAAGGAATGACTGAATTCAAAACCATTTCTTTTGATAACCTTGACTTAGGGTTATCCGTCTGTCTCAAGGCTTGAATGTATGCGTTAACTTACCACATAAGTGTTTGTATCAATATAACATGCATTTACTTTGCAAAACGTAAGTTTTTGATATATTCAAAATACTTTGTTTTGTACATTCTTACATTTGGTTTACGTAACAACACATTACTTACCATACATAACATTTGTTACACATTACTTGACTACATTTGGACTTATAACATTTGATATGGTTTATACAAGGACTTTTTGACAATTGGTTTAAACGCAGACTTTATATATTGATGGTTTGTTTAAGTGACTTAAGTAACGAGATGTGAGTAGTATGATACAAGCATGGTGGATACGCCGTTGGTACTTCCTATATATAAGTGTTTGTATTATATTACATATCATAGCGTTATTTAAATCATTCAATTTGGACTTATACATTTTACACAAATAACATGTTTTTCACAAGACTTTAGTTTACAAAACAGTTATTTTATACAACTCATTTTACTTGGTTATTCATTTAACCATATATTATTCTTTTATTTATACATATCATCTGATCTTATCGCTTTTCATAGGATTTACAAAACAAGACAATTTACAAGGTTCATGACTAAATTTTATTAAACATTTTCTTAAACTTAAGTAATGAATCTTATTTTCACAAAACCTATGTATCTCACGGGCATTTTTATGCTGACGTACCTATTTTCACATGTGTTTTCAGGAGCTGTTGCATAGGATGATCGAGACACACTTAGGCGGACCTGTGCCTTAGTGACTTAAAATGAAGCAAGAACTAGTTAAATTATGTTATGTACTCTTTGTTTCTTGTTTTAAGACAATGTAACTCTCTTGTTTGATAAATAAAAAGTAACTTTATTTTCCATGGTTGTGAAACAATTAATTATGTTACAACACTCCTCGACGTTTCCGCCACGATTTGATGTTTACGTGGTCGGGGTGTGACAGAAAAGTTGGTATCAGAGCCAATGGTTATAGAGAATTAGGTTATTAGTAATGCTTTGACCTAGACTATAACCTTTCTAGGACCCCAACACAAGTTATCTTGTGTTTAGATCTTAAAACATGCACTTCACCTATCCTTAGGTGATAACCACAACGAGAACATCAATTCCGAATCCGCTTTGAAAATTAATCACCTATTCTTGGATGATTGATTACTAGGTTTTGAACCCTCTGTTATAAGATTTTGAACCCCTTTGAATTTTCAAAATCTCGTCAAAGTTTTGGGTTTTGAATAGTGTGAACTTGTTACACCCTAATTCATATTTGACAAAAAGTCGCAGCGGAAACACCAACCATAAAATTTCTTGCATTATAAATACCTCAACTTATTTAAACTTTTAACTTAAATATAATTCTTAATCAAAAATCTGTCATCCTCTTATTTGTTAACTAAAACATAGCTTACATTTACTACATTTTACATTCAACGTCCCCGTACAATCTCTCTAGTGACTCGGTCTTCGATCCCTAATCCTTGTGATAATCGCTCATCATCTGTACAACCTGCATTCACCACATACATTCATAACATTAGTACACTTTTAAAGAAACAAGGTTCATTCGCGTACACTTCACACTTCGTCATCTTTTAAGCTTTAAGCATTTCATCTGCATATCCATTCCCTGGTGAGGCTTCAATAATGTACATGCATTACTTTTCATTCTCGAGGTATACCATTAATAGCATTAACACTCAACGTGTCCATTCCATACATACATACGTACTTACATACAAACATACATTCACACCTACACATCTGCATACGTGCATACCTTTCCTACAACTTTACATACATGCATACACTCACACATGTCCTTATACATACATACATACACAACTACATACATACATATCTTTCCAACCTCCCTACATACATGTCTACACTCATACATACCTTTATACATGCATACATACACATCTACGTGTGTACTAGATCTTGCATACTTCTTACACACTCACACGTTATTTACATGGGACTTAGACTTTGATTTATAACTCATAAGCATCTACTGATCGATCAAAAACACGTTTAGAAAGTCCGTTGTAGTCCACGGGTAACAAACCGAAGCCTACGATGCATAAAACAACTTAAATAGCAAATTTCATGTCTTTGAACATGGGGAGGGAGTCGGCGACGGCCCGGGGGCCCGTCGGGGTTCAAAATGACCAAAAATAACATTTTTCCGAGTTATGGCGTCGGGACCGCGTCAACCAGAGGGAATTGGCGTCGACAGGAAAGCTGAGTTTCCAAGCGGCGTCGGCGACGCTGGGAAGTGGCGTCGTCGACGCCTAGCCCTGCATGCATTTCTCTGCAGCTCCGTTTCGTCGTTCGTTCGCACTAAAACGCGCGTAACTTTTGAACCGTTTACCCGTTTAACCTCCCGTTTCTTCCTACATGCTTGTAAATTCACATTCTATCATATGACATTAAAATCCCATATCCGGATTAAGGAAATTCTTAACTTGCATGCATTCAGCTTATTATCATATTCTAATTATTTGACCCGTTCATGTATTTATCAACATAATCTGTTTATTTGACCTCGATCTCATATAAGCTTAATAATTTCATTGACGCCTATCATAAAAGATTAAATTCTCGGATGCCTTGCATCCTCTTAACCCACTTTCGCTTAAAAGCTCATTTTTTACCCGTTATGGGTATTTGTGCATTAAATGGTCTATGACATAACGAGACCATACTCTACGCTTTCACACATAACCAACACATTACCCTAATCGGTTCACTTGTTTCCAAAAGACATTTAAGGTCGTTTGCTCGATATACCTATCAAGGGAATTTTTGTCAATTTCGCTCTATCCTTAACAACAAGGGAATTCCTTACAAAAGTAACGAATCCTCCTATTTAGCTAAAATTCTTAATCACACATACCTTGCTCGGACAAAAACTAAGATCCGATTAATACTCATTGACTTCATACAATTCATTCCTAATTGACCTCAATTATCACATTTAATTAAAATGCATATAACTTTACATAAACAACTAAGAAGTGATTACGGAATCACTTACCTCATGCATCCGTGTTCACATCCGTTTCCACGCCTCTTCTTGACCCGTTAGCCTTTTGCGCTTGAGTCCATCTCCACATGATTCCTATGCTTTCATGTCATCGAAATCACGCTATCATTAGCATACTCATTTGTACATGATAACAATCGTATCAATCCCATATTTCACACTTAATTTTCATTAATCATTTCTAACAAACATAACTCATATAATCATGTCCGTATACGTATAACTCATGTAACTCATCATGTCGTTACATTTAACACGGATTGCTATTACATGTACCATACGACTTCTCCTCCACCTACATTTATGACAACGAGTCAACTCATGTTGCTTATACTTAGTTGACTTTCAAAAGTCAACCATTAACCATACATGTCTATCGACTTATCAACATATTCCCGTAACATCATAATTGACCATACGGACGACATTATATACATTTTATCATTCACTTGATGTACGTACTACCTTTCAAGCATAACATACAACTTATTCATACAAAATCTCCTAAATTCATACATAGTTCATCAAATGCTTCTACAATCCAACATAGGGTATTTAAATTAAACATCAAACATGTTATCATCACATTTCATTCACTTCATCTATAACATTTCATCATTTCTTATCCCATTTCTTTAAACATTCACACACATGTATGATTCCAAACATTATTAACATAAGCGAATCATCATATTACATTACATCATCTAAAACCCACTTCATAACCACTTGTTAATCACTTACAAGTGATCTAATCTAAAATTCTTCATAACTCATCATACTTTTGATATATGTACTACCTCGTAAGCATAGTGTACAACTAGTTCATGCATATCATTCTAATCTCATACACAATTCATCAATCTCTTCTTCCTAATCAACATGATTCATACATGCATAACATCAAACATACTAGTATCACATTTCTTTCAATTCTTCTAACAAGAATACATCATACAACTCAAAATACATCAATATTAAGCAAGAACTTAGACATAGATGATTTACCCATGTCATCTTCTTCACCATAACAAATGGGTTTCACCCTTATACATCAAATTAACCTAATTCATGCATAATCCATGTTCCAAATGATGAATCTAACACATTCTCATGCTCAATTTCATACAAATTCGTGATTTACAACATAACCCATTTCGTGCACCATCACCAATCTAGAATCTAAGACATACCTTACGATCCCCTTGTGAAGGTGATCATTAATCTATGCTCGGTTATGAATTTGAGCTTCGTTTAGCCTTCCAATTTGAGGGAATTGATGAAATTAGGGTTCTTGGCTCCATGGGAGCTTCCTGCTCTTTTCACGAACACACTATGTGTGTTTGTGTGTGTGTTTTGTTAATTAAAACATAACTTTCCCCCTTATTCATCTTTGGTCCCTCAAGTTTGTTCCCTTGTTTGCTTTGCTAAACATTCTACTACACTCTACCTTTTTATAATTTTAACCATACAATTAAGTAGGTTAAATAGCCTAGTTATCTATTTCTAGATGTACCATATCATAACATTTTAACGAATATAAACATTCGGGGTTTTGGGGTGTTACATGTGAACACGTGCAAACTGGAAGGGTGAATGCCTGTACCCTGGGTTTTCTGTCTAAGGCTAGAGTGTTCGTACAAATCCACATAATCGGATCAGTCACTCTTACCTGGGAACTCTTGGGGTGAGTGTTCACTTATAGGCGAGCATGTCTTCACGATGCATTATTTTTGACCCATTTACTTTGATTAGTCACAATGTGTTGTTTGTTTGCCTAGTGGTAACGAACAAATGACCACCATCTTTGCTTTTGTCAATTTTTGTATCATCTCATTCTTTTCATCCAATCATCTCACTCGTTTCCTTTCATGTTCCTCTTTTAGAATGCCTCCTCGACGCGACAATCAGATAGCGAATGCCGAACTGGCAGAAATCATCGCGTAGCAAATGGCTGCTGCTTTCCCAAATCTTATTGCTCAACTGAACCAAGCCAACAACAACAATAATGCTCCATGCAATTTCAAGAGTTTCAATTCGGCTAAGCCACTCAAGTTTAGTGGTTCTGAAGGAGCAACTGGGCTCCGAAAATGGTTCGAGAGCACTGAGAGTACGTTTCATCACGTTCAATGTCCTGATAATCGCAATGTCGAGTTTGCTTCCAGTGTGTTTCAGAAGAGTACTCTTACATGGTGGAACGGGGTTATGAGAGACCGCGGTGCTGAGGTTGCTTTAGCACAGACTTGGGCTGAACTTAGGGCCCTTATGATGAAGGAGTTTTGTCCTCGTCATGAACTGCGAGCTTTGGAAAGGGAATTTGATGATTTGAAGCAAGATAGTGGTGAGCACCGGGCGTATACTGATAGGTATGAAGAATTGAGTCTGCTTTGCCCGACCATGGTTACCCCACTCGACAAGGCTATCGAAAGGTACATCGATGGTCTACCTGACTCAGTGCAAGACATCATTACTGGTAGCAACCCTACCACAGTCCATCAGGCGATCGAGTTAGCAGCGACATTGACTGAGTCGCAGGTTCGAAAGGGAAAGCTGCATAAAAAGGGTGACAAAGGTAAGAAGCAGACGGCTGACAAAGAAGATGGCAAGAACGGTAAAAACAAGAAGGGAAAGGATTCTGGTTCCTCAAAGGGGTCTAGGAAGCGAAAGGCTTCCCAAAACTATGCCGTTACTGCACAGGCTCAAGCTGCACCAAATCAGCCTGGCAACCATCCGCTAAGAGGCCTTATCTTGGCAACACACCTTTGTGCAACAGGTGTAACGGCCATCACCTACCACATCTCCAATGTCGTCATTGCACTAACTGTGGAAGAAATGGTCATCTTGCCGCTACATGCCGCATTCCTGTTAACCAGAATCAGGCAGTTCAGAACCAAGCCCAACAAGTTGCTCAGCCTCTTGCTCAGCAACAAGGTCAAGCTGCACGACCTCATTTTCCTCCTGGTTCGTGCTACAATTGTGGGGATCTGACCCACTACAGAAACCGGTGTCCAAGACTAGCTAACGCAAACCCAAATCCGAATCAGGATCAGGCTCGAGGTCGAGTCTTCAACATGAATGCACAAGAAGCACAAGCAGACGATAATGTGGCCAACGGTACGTTCTTTATTAATAATCAGCCTGCATCTGTTCTTTTTGATTCGGGTGCCGATAAGAGTTTTGTGTCATTATCTTTTGAGCCATTGCTTCGCATGTCTAGAAAAAAAAAACTAGGAAAACCCTTGACTGTAGAAGTTGCTAGTGGTGAACCCATTGTTCTTGATTCTGTTCTTCACAACTGCCAGTTGAACCTTAACAACCATCTTTTTCCTATCGACCTCACACCAATGCCACTTGGAAGCTTCGACGTTATAGTAGGTATGGATTGGTTAGCCAAGCATCACGCAGAGGTAGTTTGTTTTGAGAAGATTGTTCGTGTGTCGCTTCCGACAGGGGAGATCCTACAGGTTCGTGGTGAGAAACCTGCTGGTAGTCTCAAACTCATGTCTTGTTTTAAAGCTCAGAAGTATCTGCGAAAGAATTATGTGGCCTTCTTGGCACATGTTACAACAGATAAAGGCAAAGGTAAGTCTATTCAAGATATTCCTGTTGTTCGGGATTATCCTGAAGTATTCCCTGAAGAGTTACCTGGTTTACCCCCAGCACACCAAGTCGAGTTCCATATTAATCTCGTACCTGGTGCAAATCCCATTGCCAGTGCTCCATATCGTCTTGCACCATCTGAGATGCAAGAGTTGTCTAAGCAGCTTCAAGAGCTCTCTGACAAAGGTTTTATCCGTCCTAGCTTTTCACCTTGGGGTGCTCCCGTTCTTTTTGTCAAGAAGAAGGATGGATCTTTTAGGACGTGTATCGATTATCGTGAGCTTAACAAGCTTACCATCAAGAATCGATATCCCCTACCTCGCATTGATGATCTCTTTGATCAGTTACAGGGCGCTTCTTTTTTTTCGAAGATTGATCTGCGTTCTGGGTATCATCAACTTCGTGTGCATGAAGAAGATATTCCCAAGACAGCGTTCCGCACTCGTTATGGGCATTATGAGTTCACAGTTATGCCTTTCGGTTTGACAAATGCTCCTGCTGTTTTCATGGACTTAATGAATAGGGTCTGCAAGCCTCATTTAGATAAGTTCATCATCGTTTTTATTGATGACATCTTGATTTATTCTAAGACGCGAGCTGATCATGAGCAACATCTTCGTCTTACTCTGGAACTCCTAAAGAAATAGCAACTTTTCACCAAATTCTCCAAGTGTGAATTCTGGCTTAAGGAAGTTCAATTTTTAGGACATATTGTCAATGAGCAAGGTATTCATGTAGATCCCTCCAAGATCAGTGCGATTAAGGATTGGGATACGCCTACTACTCCTACTGAAGTTCGTTCTTTTCTTGGTCTGGCGGGTTATTATCGCCGCTTCATTGAAAATTTCTCAAAGATTGCAGTTCCTCTAACTGCTCTAACTCAGAAGAACAAACCCTTTGATTGGGGATTCAAACAAGAGGAAGCTTTTCAAAACTTGAAGCAGAAGCTTTGTGATGCGCCTATTCTATCATTGCCTGAGGGTAATGATGATTTTGTCGTGTATTGTGATGCATCAAACTTAGGTCTTGGCTGTGTTCTCATGCAAAGGAACAAAGTCATAGCATATGCATCGAGACAGTTGAAGATACATGAGAAAAACTGCACCACTCATGATCTTGAGTTAGGTGCAGTTGTCTTCGCTCTTAAGATCTGGAGACACTATTTGTTTGGTACAAAATGTGTGGTTTTCACGGACCACAAAAGTCTTCAGCATATCTTCAATCAGAAAGAACTCAACATGAGGCAACGACGTTGGGTTGAGCTTCTAAACGACTCTCACTGCGAAATTCGCTACCATCCTGGTAAGGCGAATGTCGTAGCCGATGCTTTGAGTCGTAAGGAACGTACTAAGCTTCATTGTGTTCGTGTTCAATCTGATATTCAAGCTCGATCCGATATCCAAGCACGCATTTCTCAGGCTCAACACACTTGTGTATCACAAGGTTTGATGGGTAAGGAGTTACCCTATCACATAACACCTGATCTGGAACTGAAGGACAATGGATCGTATTACTTCATGGACCGTTTGTGGGTCCCAAGCCAAGATGATATTCGCACCTTGCTTATGGATGAAGCCCATAAGTCTCGTTATTCTATTCATCCTGGCTCAGATAAGATGTATAAGGATCTTCGTATTCAGTATTGGTGGCCTGGTATGAAGAAAGACATCACCTTATATGTATCAAAATGCCTTACTTGTCTTAAGGTTAAGGCTGAACATCAACGTCCTTCTGGTTTATTGGTGCAACCAGAGATCCCAGTTTGGAAATGGGAAAACATTACTATGGATCTCATTACCAAACTTCCGCGCACAAAGAAAGGTCATGATGCCATCTGGGTAGTTGTTGATCATCTTACTAAGTCAGCACATTTCTTGCCAATCCGTGAGGATTTTTCTGCTGACAAACTTGCTAAAATCTATGTGGATGAAATTGTATCTCGACATGGTGTTCCTTTGAACATCATTTCTGACAGAGATGTTCGCTTCACTTCTCATTTTTGGAGAACCATGCAATCTGCTATGGGGACCCAACTTAATCTGAGCACAGCTTATCATCTGCAAACGGATGGTCAATCTGAAAGAACAATCCAGACTCTGGAGGATATGCTTACAGCTTGTGTGATCGATTTTGGTGGTATTTGGGATTCACATCTTCCGTTAATTGAATTCTCCTACAACAACAGTTATCACTCCAGCATCAACATGGCTCCTTTCGAAGCTCTCTATGGTCGAAAATATGCTTAGAGCTTGTGTGATCGATTTTGGTGGTATTTGGGATTCACATCTTCCGTTAATTGAATTCTCCTACAACAACAGTTATCACTCCAGCATCAACATGGCTCCTTTCGAAGCTCTCTATGGTCGAAAATGTCGTTCACCAGTCTTCTAGAATGAGATCGGTGAGGCTCAGCTTATTGGACCTGCCCTCATTTTAGAGACAACTGATAAGGTTAAGAAAGTTCGTGATAACCTTCAGGCGGCTAGAAGCCGTCAAAAGAGTTACGCGGACCTACGACGCAAGCCCTTGGAATTTCAAGTCGGTGATCGAGTATTACTTAAGGTCTCACCTTGGAAAGGTGTGATCAGATTTGGAAAGAAAGGAAAACTTGCACCTAGATACGTTGGACCATTCAGGATCGTCGAAATAAGCGGTAAGGTAGCCTACAGACTCGAGTTACCTCTTGAACTTGGAAATGTTCATCCAACCTTTCACGTGTCCAATCTCAAGAAGTGTTTGGCTGATGAGAATCTCCACATACCGCTTGATGAAATTCGTGTTGATAAAACACTGAGATTTGTTGAGAAACATATGGAAATCATGGAACGTGAAGTCAAATGGCTCAAACGCAAGCGCATTCCATTGGTCAAAGTTCGCTGGGAATCTAAACGTGGACCTGAGTTTACTTGGGAACGTGAAGATCAAATGAAGGAGAAGTATCCACATCTATTCCCACGAGTTTCCTCTAAATAAATTTCGGGACGAAATTTCCATAAGTAGGGGAGACTGTGACACCTGTGTTTGTAATCATTGTAAACAGTTTAGTTATCAATAAAACAAAGTTATTTGATCCCAATATTTGTTTGTTTATGTTTGACATTTTTCATGTTTTGACTTTTGTTCAATTTCAAACTTTATATCGCTTTCTGGAGAGTTATACGCAAACTGGTGCGTAAACGTAATCAGTTTAATGCGAAAAACACTCCGGAACATCAACATATACTTAACATACCTTAAATAACCTTTACATAACTTAGAAATAAGTTATTAAGGCTTTGGCATGGCAAAAACAAGTTTAATCGCCTACAGGGACTAAATTCGACAAACTGCGAAAGTATGACGATTCGTACTGGAACAGACATTTCGAAACATGACCATAAGTTAAACATACCATAAATATCCTTTACATAGCTTAGAAATAGGCTTTAAGGGGTTCGGTGTGCTAAAATAAACTTTTGGGTCATTCAGGGACTAAAAGCGTAAAAAAAAGTGCATAAGTTTGCATTTTCGCGCATAACTTACGTTCTGAATACATCCGGACATCCAAAAATTTATGTAAGCATTAAAATATTTTATTTTAGTGTTTGGCATGATAAAATTCCATTCGTCGCTTAATTTGGATCGTTTTTGCGTTCGTTATGACTTCCGTCGTAATTAAGCGAATAACGCAACCGTACGACCAAACGAACCGACATCCGAGATACTTTTGAGCATTTTTTGAGTTACCTATACTTTAACTTTATTTTAGAGCCTTGAAATGGGGTTAACGGGGCTTAAAAGTTCAAAAAAATCAAGTTTTACAAGTGTAGGGACCATTTTTGAAATTTCTGACCAGATTCAATGAACCTAGTCCATTTTGAAGTGTTGATGGTTTTAACCCATGGTTTTGAAAAACCATGGGCTGGTATTCAATGAACCTAGTCCATTATTAGGGGCTCCCATGGTTTCAGAAAACCATGGGCACACATGTAAGGTCCAGATCAAAGCTCAGTTTTCGATGAACGATCTTAACGGTTCTTGAATTCTTATAAATACCCACCTTCATTTCCTTGCAAACTCATACTTGAATCTGATTTTGGCTCTCTAAGTTGAAGTTTATGCTTCATACCTGAGAGTAAATCGGATCAAGAGCTTGCGGGGACCTTCTGTAAGTATTCTTTCGTTCTTTTCGTTCGTTTTTATCGTTAAAATCAAACTGCGTTTGACTTTCTGCTTTGACCAGTTTATGGTCAATGCAAAGTTCATTTGAACTTCGCAACGTGAGCGTAATCACGATGATTATAGTCCCTTGTGACTATACCTACTGATTACCACGTTGTCTAGGCTCAGTGACGAGTCGTAGTTTCGGCCAAAATGCGTATTCTTGCGTATTTTGTAACCAAACTACTTAGGTAAATTACCAAAATGCCCTTTTTACGCCAAAATTCATTTAAAGCATATGTAACATAACGTTTGGTATCTAAACTGATTTGGCAACAATATTAAACATGTTAAGGCATATTTGATTATCATAGGACTAGTTAGGCATTCCGAACGCGTTTTACGCGAACGACACGTTAAAGTAGCATAAGCTACCTAACCGGGTCGTAACGTGTCGTAAGCACTTAGGTTAGGTTTCATTTTAGTATGTAGGCTTTGTTAAACCATATTACACGAGTTCCCATACTCATTTGGTTTACGAACCCTCATTCTATCCGATCCTCCGATTTAGGTCCGGGTTATTAACATGGTTACCTATATTAGGTGCCATTTTATTTCCGTGATCTCTAGCGTTGTTTGGTTGTTACGCAAGGACTTCTAGGCAAATCTCAAGTGAGTACATAGTCCCCTCTTTTACTGTTTTCAAACTGTTTTGGGGTGAAACACATGTGCCTACTTGTTACTTTTATGCTTTCCTGTTTTCACATCATATACTTGCTATGATCATTAGTACACTTATAGTACATGATTTACATGACTTTTCTGCTTTGTATGTTAACTAAGCATACTTAGTATATTGTTTTCATATAACATGTTTACACATTACTTACCATACATAACATTTGTTACACATTACTTGACTACATTTGGACTTATAACATTTGATATGGTTTACACAAGGACTTTTTGACAATTGGTTTAAACGCAGACTTTATATATTGATGGTTTGTTTAAGTGACTTAAGTAACGAGATGTGAGTAGTATGATACAAGCATGGTGGATACGCCGTTGGTACTTCCTATATATAAGTGTTTGTATTATATTACATATCATAGCGTTATTTAAATCATTCAATTTGGACTTATTCATTTTACACAAATAACATGTTTTTCACAAGACTTTAGTTTACAAAACAGTTATTTTATACAACTCATTTTACTTGGTTATTCATTTAACCATATATTATTCTTTTATTTATACATATCATCTGATCTTATCGCTTTTCATAGGATTTACAAAACAAAACAATTTACAAGGTTCATGACTAAATTTTATTAAACATTTTCTTAAACTTAAGTCATGAATCTTATTTTCACAAAACCTATGTATCTCACAGGCATTTTTATGCTGACGCACCTATTTTCACATGTGTTTTCAGGAGCTGTTGCATAGGATGATCGAGACACACTTAGGCGGACCTGTGCCTTAGTGACTTAAAATGAAGCAAGAACTAGCTAAATTATGTTATGTACTCTTTGTTTCTTGTTTTAAGACAATGTAACTCTCTTGTTTGATAAATAAAAAATAACTTTATTTTCCATGGTTGTGAAACAATTAATTCTGTTACAACACTCCTCGACGTTTCCGCCACGATTTGATGTTTACGTGGTCGGGGTGTGACATTTTTTTCAATTGCTTCTTTAGACATAGGATTTTCTTTTGTTGTGTCATACCTAATCAACTTTGTAAAACAATGTTCAAGAAAAAATAACTTCATAGTGGGATCTACGATAATAGCAAAATACATAAAGTCATTAAGCCTATCATATTTTCCCCAATACTTATTATATTTCTAGCGCATTGCGCCCGTCATTACATAAAAATCCAACTCCAAGTGGACCGCCCACTCACGTAGATGTTTGTCCACATCTAAGATTTCTCTAAATAATGTGAGCTAAGGGCTTTGAAGATGCCGACACAATTTCCGTTTTGATCTTGAATTTTTCTAGAAACTCAACCAATGCTTTGCACACCTTAAAGTCGGAATCTTCAGGTATTTTGTCTATATCATGCTGATAGTTGTTGTCTTTAAATTCATAAGCAAAAAACACCTCTTTAAGATCTATGGCAACTTTCAACATCTCATAAGTGGAATTCCACCGCGTAGGCATATCAGCACATAAAAACTTATTTGGGTCAACATTCAAATCTTCCATGCACTTTTTGAAATTAGTTATTCTTTGTGTGGAATGTCTAACATACCTAATGGCCTTTCGCAAACATTCAACATGATGGTTAAGTTCCAATAATACATCCTTCACAATAAGGTTTAAAATATGTGCCATACACCTAACATGAAAATGTTTTCCACCATCATACAAATTAGGCAACTTATTCACCAAAAGATCAATCATCTTATCATTATTAGAGGCATTATCAATCATCAATCATCTTATCAAGATCAGGCAACATCCATCCAAATTACAATCTAATGGTTTATAAGACAGCAAATACAACAGTTGTATTGACTAACATATAAACATAATTGTTTGTGTTCAAAGTTACTAATAATTCCATTTTCCTCTTAACTTTCCAACATATATTAATTTAGGTGTCAACTGTAACGTGTGACACGTTAGACATCATTACTAATTTTTTTTTTAATATAAACTGCAAAATATCATTCCACATGAAAAGGGCAATTACAAAGCAATGTCAGGTAGTCGGGCAACAAGTTGCGCCGCCACCCCCTTTTGAATAGAAAACCCAATTCTACTAAATACATAGTTTGAAACCTTTAGCGACGAAGAATTACTATTAACGACTTTTTGAACCCGATTCAAAAGTCGCACAGCGTCAGGAGCGAGACCACCAAAGGTATCAAACGCAAACGGGACAAACACATGTTGATTCTCTAGGCAGGCTTTCTCATGTTTTGCCACTTTGCTCGCCTCTGCCTTGAGCACCGCTTGCCCTACGGCAAAGCCCTTGTCCTTGAGCCCGACAAGGGGGGAGACTCCAGTTAGATCTACACAAGCGTGTTTCCCCCTTCCCATCCAAACACAAGGATGTCCGCCGGACGTAAAGTGGACCTCCCCTCTAAGGGGTTAGTCAGGAAATTTACTGGAGCCTCCTTTTTGGCAGAGATCCCGGCCCGCTTAAGAACATCGCATAACACATCTCTCACCCAATCATGCCGATATTTAAACCCTGGTAGCTCTTTATAGTGGATCGCGTGCTCGCCGAAAGAATCCAAACACGCTTTGCGGCATACCGGACATGGCTCGTCAACTGGGAACAAAGGAATCATCAGTCGGTATCTAAGGATAGCACGGTATTCCACAGCCGACATGTGTTGCCCCAAGCCTTCAATAGGTGCGACATACAGAAAATCCTGAGCATGTGGGGCATGAAGGCATTCAAACACAGCTCTTTGCCGAGGGGATAAAACAAACTTCTCTTCAAACCTCTTGACAATTTCGCCATATAAGGCATTCGCCAGAATTTTCTGGGATTTAGGAGGGGCGGTGTCTTTAATGTAGAAATCGCCAATATCAAGGTCGGGAAGAGAACTATGCAAACGGTCCAACGCACTCCTGTAATCGGAGTCTAAAACATCCCCACCACATTCTCGGAGTATGTGGTCTTGTAAACCCCAAGATTGGGCCCTTGAAGCCACGAAAGCATATGAAGAGGCATCCTCGGCCGTACAAATCCCTAAGCCTCCGAACCGGGTCGGGAGAGAAGCCAACCTCCACTGGAGATCTCCAAAAAAAGCACCCCCACAAACAACAATATCCTCTAATGCTCCCCGGAGGCCTTCATAAAAAACAGAGACAACTCCCCCGACCAAAGAAGGTTGACACGTTCGAAGACCAAACAGTAATTTAGCAACACCCATACAAGGACGAAGTAAGAGGAGCTCGCTCCACTACTACAAAACCAACCATTAGACGGTGTTCAATTTTGCTTTAGACGGGGTTCAAGCAATAACACCGTCTTAATATCAATAAGTATAACATATTTGATTAAAATATTCAACAAAATTCAGAACAACCCCGTCTTATAATCAAACCGCGTCTTATATGAATGCAAGAACCTTTTAGACGGTGTTATCATTAAACCCCGTCTTATACAACAACATAAACCCATTTGTAACCCTAACTTACGTACTGATGAGTTAGGCTACAACAATTCAAACCCTCCCCTTCCTCTTCAATGTGCGACGACCGAAACCCTACAGCCGCACCACCACGCGGAGCCCCTTTCCCTTCGATTTGCTCGACGATGGAAGCATTCTCCTTCGATTCCACCTTCGAGACTGGTTAGTTTTTTGATTCCACTTCGACGCGGTTTGTATGTATATGTATTGTTGTTTGTAATTGATTTGAACAGATTAGGGATTTTACAATCGTTTGAATCGATTATTTTGACAGTAATAGTGAACATCGGCAATTTTAATTTCATGCGATTAGTTGTTTACATATGTAATTTGTTATTAGTTGATAAACAGACTTGTAGGAATGTTTTTTTTTGTGTGATTATTAAGGCATTATTAAGCTAAATACATTCTTTACAGTAATCTGTTACTACACAGATTTAGAGTTGTTTTAGGCAATGATCAAATTTGTTTGTGTGATTAGTTTAGTAAACAGTCTTGTAGAAATGTTCATTTGTGATTATACAGGAATTATTAAGCTAAATACATTATAATTTATTTTATCTGTTTATTTTGGCTGAGCTTTTTGAGATATGAGAATTATAGTTTTTTTGAAGCTTAAACTTGAAGGTAACAGTTTGAGCTATAATCTAGGAGGGATGGGTAATAGTCTGGCACTCGTGATTAGGGGGGGGGGGGGGCAATTCTGACACAAATTCTTTGATATGGGTCATTTTGGGTTATTTATAAAATACTATGGGTGGGTTTGGGTAGAGTAAATTAAGTCAAAGGGTTGAAATGGGTTAAATGGAAAAAACAAAAAAAGTTTCTACGGGTCCAAATGGGTTAAAATACAAGGTCCTCAAAGGGTTTTTATACGACGACTAATTGACTGATATTTTTGTTGATTCTGAGTGAACAGGTTTTTTATGAAGCTGAACAACGAGACGGTTTCGATCGAACTCAAAAACGGCACTGTTGTTCACGGAACAATCACAGGCACTTACCGTTTCATTTCATTATATTTACTGGAATTAGTTGCTGATAATTGTGCATCTTATCACTATTTGATTTTGTTATGTTTTGAATTTATTTTGGTCTTAGTGTTTTAGGGACATATGTTGATGTTTAGCTGTGTTATTGTAGGCTTCACAGTGATCATGCTTTGCAAGCAGTAAGCGCATAGTTGTAAGCTAGAGTCCTAATAGGAAGTAATAATTAGGAAAATGTTCAGCATGAAGCATTTGTAACAGGTTAGAGCTAGTTTATTTATAGGTATATGTCAAGTTGCAATTGTTTTGCTTCTCAAGTAGGTCTGTAATTTGGACAAAAGTATATCGAATCTGTTTACATCTGAAGAAGCCCACTTTTTTGACCCAAACCCGTCCCGACCCGAACCCATTCTCAACCCGAACCAACCCGGACCCGTTTTAACCCGACAAAATTGCCCCTTGATGTACAATATCTTTAAAAAAAACATTTTATAACTAACCCGACCCGACCCGAAACCCATTCTGATCCGAAACCCGTTCCGACCCGAACTCGTTTTGACCCGAACCAAAACAACCCTTTTTTTAATTGACCCGCTTTGACCCGAACCCGTTTTTGACCCATCACCCGACCCGACCCAACTCGTTTTCCAGGTCTACTGACAGGAGTAATCAACTACGTAATTGATATTAATTGCTAATCTCTTTATATAATGATTCATTGCTCTTAAATCATCATTTTGCTCAACATTAGGTATAACTTGTTGATTCAACTTAAAGAAGAGTTTGGACAGCTTATAACTCTGGAGCGAGGAAAACCTATCAAAGAAGCCATTGGGGAGGTACAAACATATTAAATAAGGTACTAGAGAGAGCACGTTTGAACTTCTTTATGTTTTTTCTTAAGTGTTGCAGGTTGGATACGGGGCTAGTTTCATGGAGTTCTTTGCAGAGGAGGCAAAGCGTGTTTATGGTGATATAATTCCGGCAAAGCTATCTGATCGACGTCTTTTTGCTCTAAAGCAGGTGCTCTTAACTTTTATCATAGACATCTCAATTGATTATATTATATGACCACCTGTTCTCTTTCAAGTCGTCAATTGAAACCGCAAACTTGTCCAATCATCTTATATGCTCTATGAGAATTGGCTAATGATTATTGTAATCTGCAGCCTGTTGGTGTGGTTGGTGCAGTAATGCTTTTGGGTTCTATCCAGAAGTAAGTTAATTGACTATTTTAATAGTAGTTATGTCTTACTTGTTTTCGTTCCTCGAAAGTATTCCTGTGATGCACCTTTAGGCATGGCCTTTTTATAAAGGTCTTTTTTATTTTCTTTTGATTCACAGGTTATGGCTATGATATCGGCACTTAGGTATCATGAACAATATCCACGGCTTCCAGCTGATTTTGAGGTATTTCATTTAGATGTGGCATGACACAAGAGAGGCTACGGATGATTGTAATTTGACGGGTTTATTTCCAAAGTTTTTTAGAGAGTTAGGTATTTCGTTAGATTAGCTTATGTAGTTTTTTTTATACAATTTAACGTAGTTTGTTATGCATTCAACAAATGATTGTAATTTGACGGGTTTATTTCCGAATTGGATGTCTACAGGTTTATTTCGGAATTGAATGTGTATTGTTTTGGTTTGATTTGAAAATGTTCCATTGGTGTATATAAGCTTGATGTATTTTTGGAAAACTTTTTTTATTGTAAATGTTTTTTTTTCAGCAAATGTTTATAAGACGGTGTTAAAAAATATTTGTTTTAATAAATATTTGGAAATGTGTTGATATTAAAAGACGGTGTTCAAATTGAACACCGTCTAATAAGACATGATTTTAAACCAGTGCAGTTTAAGACGGTGTTGAAAACACCGTCTTAAAACCCATATCACCCCGTCTAAAGCTCTGTTTTGTAGTAGTGCTCTGAGGGTCCCGTAGGCGTTTAAGGCACCTCATCAGCTCGACTGCACAGTTCGCTCTTTTAAGAGCCATACTACTAATAAACTCTGCATCACGACTAACGGCACCCCCAAGGAGTTTCACACCCAGCACCGGTCTCCCAATCCCACGAGGGAATAAGCCTTTCTGAACCTTTACACCATTGCAGGTTGGCCAGAAAACTTCAGTCTTCTTTATATTAAGTTGAAGCCCTAAGGAAGGACCCTCCGCTCTGATGATGTCTAAAGCATTACTAATAGAAAGTTTGTTCGATAAGAAGGTGACCGGACCCGGACCTTTATAGTTCCACTGATAGATATATACCAGTGAAACATCATGTTTTCATGTGTACAGAAAATGAACACATATTATAACAACAAATAATTCATCAAAAGAATGTTAAATTTCTTTCATATAATGGCATATTTTACATAGATTGAATAGTTAATTTATATTTATATTTACAAATAAAAAAATCAAAGAATTTCAATGAATCCAAGAAACAAGCTAGGTGTCCTTATGCATGAATTTCTGTACACTTGCAACCTTCAACTCCAACGCTGAAGTTCGAGCAAAAATCCATTTCAAGTTCAAACCAAACCAGTTTTCATCTGAGAAGTGTATGGGAATGCTTGAGAAGACTATTCAATGGTGTCTTTCGCGCATTTTGCAATATGTTCTTCACCTTTTCTGTCATCTGTTTCGAGCAAGGAGCAACGAAAAGTAAGTACAGAAAAAGGGTGAATCTTGTTTTCTTGA
This sequence comes from Helianthus tuberosus, assembly GCA_030545235.1. NCBI lineage: Eukaryota > Viridiplantae > Streptophyta > Magnoliopsida > Asterales > Asteraceae > Helianthus > Helianthus tuberosus. Next base: position 34,535,097 of record CM060365.1, on the reverse strand, counting down.
TGATCATAATAGTTACAGGTTACTGAACCTGTCCAAGACGTCCTGTTGGATAGGGGACGACTCGATGGCGATTAAGTACAGAAGGAGATTTCCTGTTTGCTTCTTCGGCACTCGGTTTGCTGACTTTGCTCCTACTTCTTGTTGTCATCATTGGTGTTGCCTGATCTTGATGACATCTTTTTTTCATTGGGCTTGATATGCTAGATTTCTGATCTTCATGCCATACTTTGTTCATTGTTGTCGGTACACTCGGTTCCTTAATCTAATGATCATCACATATTCTAATCAACATCGGTCCATGATATTTAAGGGTGACGAAACCAGAACATTTTAGTTGGGGGTTATCATTAAGTTCTCTTCTTTACCCGTTACAAATAGAGATCCAACTTATTATTTTCTTAAAAAAACTCATATTTTATATATAAAACTCCAACAAATTTTTGTGACCAGGGTTCAACGGACCCTCTTGATCCCCCTAGTTCCGTCCTTACGTATTATGTAACAAGTAGAAAATGGAATAAATTTCGTACCACTACATTGCTTCTGCTTCTAGTTGTGATGTTAGGCGATGAGTTGTGCTGCCATTGATCCTCAAGAACACCAGGAACCGCTGATTCCTTGATTTATTTTAGGGAAAAAAACATCAAACAACGTTAAAACGGACATTTAAAGACATAATTAAGTTAAATTCACTTGTTTTAGTATGCTACCAGAAACAACACGGTGGCACAATGCTTGAGAACTTCAAGATTCATTCGAACATCATCTAGACTCCTGTATGTTAACAAATTGTTCATCTTTATTAACCCTCATTTATATCATTTCTCTTCGATATCATATGAATTTGATTATATGAACATGAACATGAACATGAACATGAACATGATAAGATAATCTTGTACCTGTGTTTTTGTTCACCAAGTCCAAAATAAGCAGCCAATGAAGCCATCTTCATATTCCCAGCTCGTTTTCCAAATTTCTCCGACAAAACTCCTAACGAATCGATCAACGCTACGGGCTCTGGAGCAGGCCGACCGATCTCCTTAAACGCCTCTTTAATTCTAACACAATCAAACCTTCGGATATTATGTCCAGCCCATATCCTACCATTCAAAATCTTGAATATTTTATCAGCCACTTCTTCAAAAGATGGAGCGTTTAAAACCGTCCCTCGTGAGATCCCATGGCACCGCGCTGGATTCAACCCAACCGCTGATAAGTCACCCGGTCGAATCAACGTGCAATAACTCTCGAGCTCAACTAGCTTTCTTGGACAAACCACAATTGCTCCAAACTCCAACACCCAGAATTTTTGCCCAGGTTTGTTTGGTACGTTTGTTTCCAAATCAAAGAACACGATTTCGTTCGACATGTCTTGCATCAAATGAATCTAAATTGTGAGTTTGCTATTGCTATTGCTATTGCTATTGCTAGATATTGATATTGATATGGAGAGATGAACTGCATGAAAAGGATACATATGCATGCACACATATATATAGAGGAAATACTCATATCATAATTCATGAAATGCATATGGTTGATTGACTTGTAGTTCAAGTTAAACAATAGTTTGAAACAATGGAGGTTTTCAGAGATTAGGGTTAAGAAGAAGTCTTTCTGGGAAAGTAAAGCAATTCCAGGTAAGAAGAAAAAGAAAACCTCCAATGGTGATCTGTGTGTGTAATGATGATGAGGGGGAATGTTACTTTGTTACGTCTGAATTTACAAAAGTAGCCCTCAATGGAAGCAAAGTGTATTCATGCAAGAAAGTGGTTAACTTTTGGTTTACGTAATTTTGAATCTTATTGGTTTATCCAAAAGAGTGGCTCACGTTTGTTATGTTGCTTTCAAACATGTTTTAACCATAAAGGAAAGGGTCAAACTAAAAATCGTCTAATTTGGAAAAAAATAAACTTACAAAAACACAACACGAGGATTTGTAAAGATGTATGTAACATGTATATACAGATGAAAATCAAATAAAGAGAGATTTTTTAATAAATGTAAGAATAACGAGCGGGATTCCCTGTGCGCCGACAATCTACGGTAGATATTCGGTTAGTATCTGTTCCATTCGTTAATGTATGAACACTTACTGTGACAATTGTAAGAAAAAACTCAAATCCCAAAAGATATCAATGAGTGCCTTATGCGGCAAGGTATGTCTAGGATGTAAAAAAAATATTAAAAATGAAATTTAAAAAAAATACAAAATCAATCATATATACAGGTAAAATGTAATGTGGCGGGCTTTCAGTTTGTAGCCATTAGGTTAGTTAAAGTACCACTAGAATACCAACACTAGTTACCATAACTGAAAGAGATATGCCAATAAGGCTATCAACATGTGTTTTACATCGATTGATATCCATGAAAACAAATGTTGTTACAAGTACCAATGTTATTCGGACGGTCTCTATCAGTGGCGTCTCTAAGAATTCACGTACCCTGTTCGAGCTCGAAAAATGTGCCCATACGCTTTAACGATAAACAATATAATTATGAAAAGGTCAAAAATTGTAGTATTTGATAAACAATGCAATTATGATAATGACAAAATCACAGTATTCTAATGAGTTACATACCGTAATAACTAATGCTGGATCAACTCTTCATAGCAACTGTCTAGTATGATTAATATACAATTTACATCGTTATTTGCAGATTACCGCGATCTACAAATATAGGATAACACTCAATAGTCAATTCAATACGATACGTCGTACGCGGATACGGACAATATGGTTCTGATGTTAACAACAATTAACATACTAACAGTTTAAAAATTAACACTAAACCGACGAACGGACCTTTTGAGTTCTAAATCTTTTGATCGATGTTCTTGTTCGCGTCTCTGATCGATGTTGTGTAACATATCATTCATACTTTCTCATTCTTTCTATGTTTCGAATCCGTCTCGCGGATTCTTACATATCATTCATACTTTCTCATTCATTCTATGCTTCGAATCCGTCTCGTGGATTCGAACATATCATTCATACTACTCTTTCGTATTTGGTACTTTCAATTTCTTGAGAGTCTTACATTTCCCTTCACCCTCACGTCCACCTACTCCCTAATTCTAACGGACATACCTGTAACAATTATCACGGTCTCACGAACGTCATATGTTTCTTGTGTACTGGCCAGGTACACAATCCACATACTAGTTTCGTGTCTTCGTGCAATCGTCACCTTATGTCCGAAGAATTAGTTTTCAGCACGTGTAACATTTTCAAAATTTCATTACTATTCCATTATTATCTTTTTTTTTAAAATTTTTCCTTCACTTGATAAATTTTACCATTACATATACACATGTTGAATTTACGTACCTGGGGTCAATTTGTCTTATTACATGCCTTGGTGCCGGTCCTAGACCACATTTACGGATCATCCTTTCCAAGCAATTATGCTTACCTTACACATAACATACTGTTAGTTTTCTTCAAATGCATATTTAAGTACATACTTACTTTTGCTTCTACTCTTAGATCTTGATCGAGTCTCGGATTGTACGGGTTTCTTGTCACAAGAGCGCACAGGTTTGAGTTCAAGTATTTACCTCCTCTTACTTGATTTCTCTCAAACCAGGGCTCTGATACCAACTTGTAACGCCCAAATTTCACATTCCGAAAAAGTAATATTATCATACTATTATTTAACAAAATTCGGGCATGACCCGTTCATATTATGAACAATTCCATGTAAGACCAACTTGTAAGGACTCAAATACGACACAGCGGAAAATATGAGCCCAAAATTTCGTTCTTTATGAGACATAATACTTACATGAAGGTTCAAATACAGAATTTCATACATTCATTAAAAAAGATTTACCACGTTCCATTATATTAATGTTTCAAGACCTATATTTGTCAAACTATATGACCGATCCTTCCCGTACAACCCTTGCTTTTGACTCGATCTTCAATCCTCCAATACTTTATACCGATGTTAATCTGCGTAACCTACATTCACCACAAACATGCACATCATTAGAATTTGATAACTACGATTCATAATCTATCATACATATTTAAATGACCACGCCGCATTCTTTCTATTCTTGCAAGTCCTTTCGATCATTCTTCCACGTACAATCTAGCATTCCAATTCCTCAAAAACTGCACAACGGATTTCATTAGCATACCTGCAAATCTCATTTTATTCTCACGGCATATGATTAGCAACTTAATACTAAAACGTTTTGAAGCTATGTATACATCTATTCAAGCCCCATTCCTTCGTGTACCATAAATACTACATCGTGCCTACGTACATCCGTGTGTATACTTATAGTCACCTAATACATACATCCTTACATACGTACATATATACAAGCTCATATGTAGCACTTACACAATTCAATTTGGTTTACTGACATGTCCTAATTACAACCCCCGAGTAATAAACATGAATGAACAACTTACATACATACTTACTCCTATTTATAATTACTTAAAAGTTCCACATATTGGAATGAAATTAAAACTATTCATATATACATACCCACGTACTAAAATCACTTCCCCCACATAACTTGCTCACACATCCCGTTCTTACTCACATGTTATAAACGCTTTTTAATATCTTTCGGGTATGTTTCGGATCTTATGAATGAATTCCATACTCACCCGTAACTTACCAAGCCATATGGTAGGGTTGAGGAACATTATAAAAACTTAACGAGGCTTGGAATGGGTTCTCAAGGTCAGAATTCGAAGGAAAACAAAGGATTACATGAACATTACTTTTTCTACCTGACCTTCACAGTAAGCTACGGTGGCTACCGTAACTTACGGTGGTCCCAAATTGCTTACGGTGCCATTAAACTGCCTTACGGCATAAAGAAAGATCCCGCACCCACCGTAGCTTACGGTGGGCACCGTAAGCTACGGTAGCGCCCAGTTTCAGCCTTCCAATTTGTTACCAAAATTCTCATAACTTGTTCGTTTTGCGTCCGAATTACTTGGAACTTGTTCCTAAATATTCATAAAATAATTCCTTACATATTAGACTAAGAATCTTTACCCCGGGTCCTTAATCTTTACGAATTTCATTACCATTACCTTACTTATACATATTTATTCGACCCGTTTAATCCCACCAAATTACCTTCGACTTAGATAACTACCATCGTCTAACTAGATCAATAATTATCTTGATACTTTCATTCATTACATAACCTTGCAATAATTTCCCTACATTCATAAACATGAAAATTCTATATATAAACCGAGAAGTGACTTAAGTAACGAGATGTGAGTAGTATGATACAAGCATGGTGGATACGCCGTTGGTACTTCCTATATATAAGTGTTTGTATTATATTACATATCATAGCGTTATTTAAATCATTCAATTTGGACTTATTCATTTTACACAAATAACATGTTTTTCACAAGACTTTAGTTTACAAAACAGTTATTTTATACAACTCATTTTACTTGGTTATTCATTTAACCATATATTATTCTTTTATTTATACATATCATCTGATCTTATCGCTTTTCATAGGATTTACAAAACAAAACAATTTACAAGGTTCATGACTAAATTTTATTAAACATTTTCTTAAACTTAAGTCATGAATCTTATTTTCACAAAACCTATGTATCTCACAGGCATTTTTATGCTGACGCACCTATTTTCACATGTGTTTTCAGGAGCTGTTGCATAGGATGATCGAGACACACTTAGGCGGACCTGTGCCTTAGTGACTTAAAATGAAGCAAGAACTAGCTAAATTATGTTATGTACTCTTTGTTTCTTGTTTTAAGACAATGTAACTCTCTTGTTTGATAAATAAAAAATAACTTTATTTTCCATGGTTGTGAAACAATTAATTCTGTTACAACACTCCTCGACGTTTCCGCCACGATTTGATGTTTACGTGGTCGGGGTGTGACATTTTTTTCAATTGCTTCTTTAGACATAGGATTTTCTTTTGTTGTGTCATACCTAATCAACTTTGTAAAACAATGTTCAAGAAAAAATAACTTCATAGTGGGATCTACGATAATAGCAAAATACATAAAGTCATTAAGCCTATCATATTTTCCCCAATACTTATTATATTTCTAGCGCATTGCGCCCGTCATTACATAAAAATCCAACTCCAAGTGGACCGCCCACTCACGTAGATGTTTGTCCACATCTAAGATTTCTCTAAATAATGTGAGCTAAGGGCTTTGAAGATGCCGACACAATTTCCGTTTTGATCTTGAATTTTTCTAGAAACTCAACCAATGCTTTGCACACCTTAAAGTCGGAATCTTCAGGTATTTTGTCTATATCATGCTGATAGTTGTTGTCTTTAAATTCATAAGCAAAAAACACCTCTTTAAGATCTATGGCAACTTTCAACATCTCATAAGTGGAATTCCACCGCGTAGGCATATCAGCACATAAAAACTTATTTGGGTCAACATTCAAATCTTCCATGCACTTTTTGAAATTAGTTATTCTTTGTGTGGAATGTCTAACATACCTAATGGCCTTTCGCAAACATTCAACATGATGGTTAAGTTCCAATAATACATCCTTCACAATAAGGTTTAAAATATGTGCCATACACCTAACATGAAAATGTTTTCCACCATCATACAAATTAGGCAACTTATTCACCAAAAGATCAATCATCTTATCATTATTAGAGGCATTATCAATCATCAATCATCTTATCAAGATCAGGCAACATCCATCCAAATTACAATCTAATGGTTTATAAGACAGCAAATACAACAGTTGTATTGACTAACATATAAACATAATTGTTTGTGTTCAAAGTTACTAATAATTCCATTTTCCTCTTAACTTTCCAACATATATTAATTTAGGTGTCAACTGTAACGTGTGACACGTTAGACATCATTACTAATTTTTTTTTTAATATAAACTGCAAAATATCATTCCACATGAAAAGGGCAATTACAAAGCAATGTCAGGTAGTCGGGCAACAAGTTGCGCCGCCACCCCCTTTTGAATAGAAAACCCAATTCTACTAAATACATAGTTTGAAACCTTTAGCGACGAAGAATTACTATTAACGACTTTTTGAACCCGATTCAAAAGTCGCACAGCGTCAGGAGCGAGACCACCAAAGGTATCAAACGCAAACGGGACAAACACATGTTGATTCTCTAGGCAGGCTTTCTCATGTTTTGCCACTTTGCTCGCCTCTGCCTTGAGCACCGCTTGCCCTACGGCAAAGCCCTTGTCCTTGAGCCCGACAAGGGGGGAGACTCCAGTTAGATCTACACAAGCGTGTTTCCCCCTTCCCATCCAAACACAAGGATGTCCGCCGGACGTAAAGTGGACCTCCCCTCTAAGGGGTTAGTCAGGAAATTTACTGGAGCCTCCTTTTTGGCAGAGATCCCGGCCCGCTTAAGAACATCGCATAACACATCTCTCACCCAATCATGCCGATATTTAAACCCTGGTAGCTCTTTATAGTGGATCGCGTGCTCGCCGAAAGAATCCAAACACGCTTTGCGGCATACCGGACATGGCTCGTCAACTGGGAACAAAGGAATCATCAGTCGGTATCTAAGGATAGCACGGTATTCCACAGCCGACATGTGTTGCCCCAAGCCTTCAATAGGTGCGACAGACAGAAAATCCTGAGCATGTGGGGCACGAAGGCATTCAAACACAGCTCTTTGCCGAGGGGATAAAACAAACTTCTCTTCAAACCTCTTGACAATTTCGCCATATAAGGCATTCGCCAGAATTTTCTGGGATTTAGGAGGGGCGGTGTCTTTAATGTAGAAACCGCCAATATCAAGGTCGGGAAGAGAACTATGCAAACGGTCCAACGCACTCCTGTAATCGGAGTCTAAAACATCCCCACCACATTCTCGGAGTATGTGGTCTTGTAAACCCCAAGATTGGGCCCTTGAAGCCACGAAAGCATATGAAGAGGCATCCTCGGCCGTACAAATCCCTAAGCCTCCGAACCGGGTCGGGAGAGAAGCCAACCTCCACTGGAGATCTCCAAAAAAAGCACCCCCACAAACAACAATATCCTCTAATGCTCCCCGGAGGCCTTCATAAAAAACAGAGACAACTCCCCCGACCAAAGAAGGTTGACACGTTCGAAGACCAAACAGTAATTTAGCAACACCCATACAAGGACGAAGTAAGAGGAGCTCGCTCCACTACTACAAAACCAACCATTAGACGGTGTTCAATTTTGCTTTAGACGGGGTTCAAGCAATAACACCGTCTTAATATCAATAAGTATAACATATTTGATTAAAATATTCAACAAAATTCAGAACAACCCCGTCTTATAATCAAACCGCGTCTTATATGAATGCAAGAACCTTTTAGACGGTGTTATCATTAAACCCCGTCTTATACAACAACATAAACCCATTTGTAACCCTAACTTACGTACTGATGAGTTAGGCTACAACAATTCAAACCCTCCCCTTCCTCTTCAATGTGCGACGACCGAAACCCTACAGCCGCACCACCACGCGGAGCCCCTTTCCCTTCGATTTGCTCGACGACGGAAGCATTCTCCTTCGATTCCACCTTCGAGACTGGTTAGTTTTTTGATTCCACTTCGACGCGGTTTGTATGTATATGTATTGTTGTTTGTAATTGATTTGAACAGATTAGGGATTTTACAATCGTTTGAATCGATTATTTTGACAGTAATAGTGAACATCGGCAATTTTAATTTCATGCGATTAGTTGTTTACATATGTAATTTGTTATTAGTTGATAAACAGACTTGTAGGAATGTTTTTTTTTGTGTGATTATTAAGGCATTATTAAGCTAAATACATTCTTTACAGTAATCTGTTACTACACAGATTTAGAGTTGTTTTAGGCAATGATCAAATTTGTTTGTGTGATTAGTTTAGTAAACAGTCTTGTAGAAATGTTCATTTGTGATTATACAGGAATTATTAAGCTAAATACATTATAATTTATTTTATCTGTTTATTTTGGCTGAGCTTTTTGAGATATGAGAATTATAGTTTTTTTGAAGCTTAAACTTGAAGGTAACAGTTTGAGCTATAATCTAGGAGGGATGGGTAATAGTCTGGCACTCGTGATTAGGGGGGGGGGGGGGGGGGGGGCAATTCTGACACAAATTCTTTGATATGGGTCATTTTGGGTTATTTATAAAATACTATGGGTGGGTTTGGGTAGAGTAAATTAAGTCAAAGGGTTGAAATGGGTTAAATGGAAAAAACAAAAAAAGTTTCTACGGGTCCAAATGGGTTAAAATACAAGGTCCTCAAAGGGTTTTTATACGACGACTAATTGACTGATATTTTTGTTGATTCTGAGTGAACAGGTTTTTTATGAAGCTGAACAACGAGACGGTTTCGATCGAACTCAAAAACGGCACTGTTGTTCACGGAACAATCACAGGCACTTACCGTTTCATTTCATTATATTTACTGGAATTAGTTGCTGATAATTGTGCATCTTATCACTATTTGATTTTGTTATGTTTTGAATTTATTTTGGTCTTAGTGTTTTAGGGACATATGTTGATGTTTAGCTGTGTTATTGTAGGCTTCACAGTGATCATGCTTTGCAAGCAGTAAGCGCATAGTTGTAAGCTAGAGTCCTAATAGGAAGTAATAATTAGGAAAATGTTCAGCATGAAGCATTTGTAACAGGTTAGAGCTAGTTTATTTATAGGTATATGTCAAGTTGCAATTGTTTTGCTTCTCAAGTAGGTCTGTAATTTGGACAAAAGTATATCGAATCTGTTTACATCTGAAGAAGCCCACTTTTTTGACCCAAACCCGTCCCGACCCGAACCCATTCTCAACCCGAACCAACCCGGACCCGTTTTAACCCGACAAAATTGCCCCTTGATGTACAATATCTTTAAAAAAAACATTTTATAACTAACCCGACCCGACCCGAAACCCATTCTGATCCGAAACCCGTTCCGACCCGAACTCGTTTTGACCCGAACCAAAACAACCCTTTTTTTAATTGACCCGCTTTGACCCGAACCCGTTTTTGACCCATCACCCGACCCGACCCAACTCGTTTTCCAGGTCTACTGACAGGAGTAATCAACTACGTAATTGATATTAATTGCTAATCTCTTTATATAATGATTCATTGCTCTTAAATCATCATTTTGCTCAACATTAGGTATAACTTGTTGATTCAACTTAAAGAAGAGTTTGGACAGCTTATAACTCTGGAGCGAGGAAAACCTATCAAAGAAGCCATTGGGGAGGTACAAACATATTAAATAAGGTACTAGAGAGAGCACGTTTGAACTTCTTTATGTTTTTTCTTAAGTGTTGCAGGTTGGATACGGGGCTAGTTTCATGGAGTTCTTTGCAGAGGAGGCAAAGCGTGTTTATGGTGATATAATTCCGGCAAAGCTATCTGATCGACGTCTTTTTGCTCTAAAGCAGGTGCTCTTAACTTTTATCATAGACATCTCAATTGATTATATTATATGACCACCTGTTCTCTTTCAAGTCGTCAATTGAAACCGCAAACTTGTCCAATCATCTTATATGCTCTATGAGAATTGGCTAATGATTATTGTAATCTGCAGCCTGTTGGTGTGGTTGGTGCAGTAATGCTTTTGGGTTCTATCCAGAAGTAAGTTAATTGACTATTTTAATAGTAGTTATGTCTTACTTGTTTTCGTTCCTCGAAAGTATTCCTGTGATGCACCTTTAGGCATGGCCTTTTTATAAAGGTCTTTTTTATTTTCTTTTGATTCACAGGTTATGGCTATGATATCGGCACTTAGGTATCATGAACAATATCCACGGCTTCCAGCTGATTTTGAGGTATTTCATTTAGATGTGGCATGACACAAGAGAGGCTACGGATGATTGTAATTTGACGGGTTTATTTCCAAAGTTTTTTAGAGAGTTAGGTATTTCGTTAGATTAGCTTATGTAGTTTTTTTTATACAATTTAACGTAGTTTGTTATGCATTCAACAAATGATTGTAATTTGACGGGTTTATTTCCGAATTGGATGTCTACAGGTTTATTTCGGAATTGAATGTGTATTGTTTTGGTTTGATTTGAAAATGTTCCATTGGTGTATATAAGCTTGATGTATTTTTGGAAAACTTTTTTTATTGTAAATGTTTTTTTTTCAGCAAATGTTTATAAGACGGTGTTAAAAAATATTTGTTTTAATAAATATTTGGAAATGTGTTGATATTAAAAGACGGTGTTCAAATTGAACACCGTCTAATAAGACATGATTTTAAACCAGTGCAGTTTAAGACGGTGTTGAAAACACCGTCTTAAAACCCATATCACCCCGTCTAAAGCTCTGTTTTGTAGTAGTGCTCTGAGGGTCCCGTAGGCGTTTAAGGCACCTCATCAGCTCGACTGCACAGTTCGCTCTTTTAAGAGCCATACTACTAATAAACTCTGCATCACGACTAACGGCACCCCCAAGGAGTTTCACACCCAGCACCGGTCTCCCAATCCCACGAGGGAATAAGCCTTTCTGAACCTTTACACCATTGCAGGTTGGCCAGAAAACTTCAGTCTTCTTTATATTAAGTTGAAGCCCTAAGGAAGGACCCTCCGCTCTGATGATGTCTAAAGCATTACTAATAGAAAGTTTGTTCGATAAGAAGGTGACCGGACCCGGACCTTTATAGTTCCACTGATAGATATATACCAGTGAAACATCATGTTTTCATGTGTACAGAAAATGAACACATATTATAACAACAAATAATTCATCAAAAGAATGTTAAATTTCTTTCATATAATGGCATATTTTACATAGATTGAATAGTTAATTTATATTTATATTTACAAATAAAAAAATCAAAGAATTTCAATGAATCCAAGAAACAAGCTAGGTGTCCTTATGCATGAATTTCTGTACACTTGCAACCTTCAACTCCAACGCTGAAGTTCGAGCAAAAATCCATTTCAAGTTCAAACCAAACCAGTTTTCATCTGAGAAGTGTATGGGAATGCTTGAGAAGACTATTCAATGGTGTCTTTCGCGCATTTTGCAATATGTTCTTCACCTTTTCTGTCATCTGTTTCGAGCAAGGAGCAACGAAAAGTAAGTACAGAAAAAGGGTGAATCTTGTTTTCTTGATGATCATAATAGTTACAGGTTACTGAACCTGTCCAAGACGTCCTGTTGGATAGGGGACGACTCGATGGCGATTAAGTACAGAAGGAGATTTCCTGTTTGCTTCTTCGGCACTCGGTTTGCTGACTTTGCTCCTACTTCTTGTTGTCATCATTGGTGTTGCCTGATCTTGATGACATCTTTTTTTCATTGGGCTTGATATGCTAGATTTCTGATCTTCATGCCATACTTTGTTCATTGTTGTCGGTACACTCGGTTCCTTAATCTAATGATCATCACATATTCTAATCAACATCGGTCCATGATATTTAAGGGTGACGAAACCAGAACATTTTAGTTGGGGGTTATCATTAAGTTCTCTTCTTTACCCGTTACAAATAGAGATCCAACTTATTATTTTCTTAAAAAAACTCATATTTTATATATAAAACTCCAACAAATTTTTGTGACCAGGGTTCAACGGACCCTCTTGATCCCCCTAGTTCCGTCCTTACGTATTATGTAACAAGTAGAAAATGGAATAAATTTCGTACCACTACATTGCTTCTGCTTCTAGTTGTGATGTTAGGCGATGAGTTGTGCTGCCATTGATCCTCAAGAACACCAGGAACCGCTGATTCCTTGATTTATTTTAGGGAAAAAAACATCAAACAACGTTAAAACGGACATTTAAAGACATAATTAAGTTAAATTCACTTGTTTTAGTATGCTACCAGAAACAACACGGTGGCACAATGCTTGAGAACTTCAAGATTCATTCGAACATCATCTAGACTCCTGTATGTTAACAAATTGTTCATCTTTATTAACCCTCATTTATATCATTTCTCTTCGATATCATATGAATTTGATTATATGAACATGAACATGAACATGAACATGAACATGATAAGATAATCTTGTACCTGTGTTTTTGTTCACCAAGTCCAAAATAAGCAGCCAATGAAGCCATCTTCATATTCCCAGCTCGTTTTCCAAATTTCTCCGACAAAACTCCTAACGAATCGATCAACGCTACGGGCTCTGGAGCAGGCCGACCGATCTCCTTAAACGCCTCTTTAATTCTAACACAATCAAACCTTCGGATATTATGTCCAGCCCATATCCTACCATTCAAAATCTTGAATATTTTATCAGCCACTTCTTCAAAAGATGGAGCGTTTAAAACCGTCCCTCGTGAGATCCCATGGCACCGCGCTGGATTCAACCCAACCGCTGATAAGTCACCCGGTCGAATCAACGTGCAATAACTCTCGAGCTCAACTAGCTTTCTTGGACAAACCACAATTGCTCCAAACTCCAACACCCAGAATTTTTGCCCAGGTTTGTTTGGTACGTTTGTTTCCAAATCAAAGAACACGATTTCGTTCGACATGTCTTGCATCAAATGAATCTAAATTGTGAGTTTGCTATTGCTATTGCTATTGCTATTGCTAGATATTGATATTGATATGGAGAGATGAACTGCATGAAAAGGATACATATGCATGCACACATATATATAGAGGAAATACTCATATCATAATTCATGAAATGCATATGGTTGATTGACTTGTAGTTCAAGTTAAACAATAGTTTGAAACAATGGAGGTTTTCAGAGATTAGGGTTAAGAAGAAGTCTTTCTGGGAAAGTAAAGCAATTCCAGGTAAGAAGAAAAAGAAAACCTCCAATGGTGATCTGTGTGTGTAATGATGATGAGGGGGAATGTTACTTTGTTACGTCTGAATTTACAAAAGTAGCCCTCAATGGAAGCAAAGTGTATTCATGCAAGAAAGTGGTTAACTTTTGGTTTACGTAATTTTGAATCTTATTGGTTTATCCAAAAGAGTGGCTCACGTTTGTTATGTTGCTTTCAAACATGTTTTAACCATAAAGGAAAGGGTCAAACTAAAAATCGTCTAATTTGGAAAAAAATAAACTTACAAAAACACAACACGAGGATTTGTAAAGATGTATGTAACATGTATATACAGATGAAAATCAAATAAAGAGAGATTTTTTAATAAATGTAAGAATAACGAGCGGGATTCCCTGTGCGCCGACAATCTACGGTAGATATTCGGTTAGTATCTGTTCCATTCGTTAATGTATGAACACTTACTGTGACAATTGTAAGAAAAAACTCAAATCCCAAAAGATATCAATGAGTGCCTTATGCGGCAAGGTATGTCTAGGATGTAAAAAAAATATTAAAAATGAAATTTAAAAAAAATACAAAATCAATCATATATACAGGTAAAATGTAATGTGGCGGGCTTTCAGTTTGTAGCCATTAGGTTAGTTAAAGTACCACTAGAATACCAACACTAGTTACCATAACTGAAAGAGATATGCCAATAAGGCTATCAACATGTGTTTTACATCGATTGATATCCATGAAAACAAATGTTGTTACAAGTACCAATGTTATTCGGACGGTCTCTATCAGTGGCGTCTCTAAGAATTCACGTACCCTGTTCGAGCTCGAAAAATGTGCCCATACGCTTTAACGATAAACAATATAATTATGAAAAGGTCAAAAATTGTAGTATTTGATAAACAATGCAATTATGATAATGACAAAATCACAGTATTCTAATGAGTTACATACCGTAATAACTAATGCTGGATCAACTCTTCATAGCAACTGTCTAGTATGATTAATATACAATTTACATCGTTATTTGCAGATTACCGCGATCTACAAATATAGGATAACACTCAATAGTCAATTCAATACGATACGTCGTACGCGGATACGGACAATATGGTTCTGATGTTAACAACAATTAACATACTAACAGTTTAAAAATTAACACTAAACCGACGAACGGACCTTTTGAGTTCTAAATCTTTTGATCGATGTTCTTGTTCGCGTCTCTGATCGATGTTGTGTAACATATCATTCATACTTTCTCATTCTTTCTATGTTTCGAATCCGTCTCGCGGATTCTTACATATCATTCATACTTTCTCATTCATTCTATGCTTCGAATCCGTCTCGTGGATTCGAACATATCATTCATACTACTCTTTCGTATTTGGTACTTTCAATTTCTTGAGAGTCTTACATTTCCCTTCACCCTCACGTCCACCTACTCCCTAATTCTAACGGACATACCTGTAACAATTATCACGGTCTCACGAACGTCATATGTTTCTTGTGTACTGGCCAGGTACACAATCCACATACTAGTTTCGTGTCTTCGTGCAATCGTCACCTTATGTCCGAAGAATTAGTTTTCAGCACGTGTAACATTTTCAAAATTTCATTACTATTCCATTATTATCTTTTTTTTTTAAATTTTTCCTTCACTTGATAAATTTTACCATTACATATACACATGTTGAATTTACGTACCTGGGGTCAATTTGTCTTATTACATGCCTTGGTGCCGGTCCTAGACCACATTTACGGATCATCCTTTCCAAGCAATTATGCTTACCTTACACATAACATACTGTTAGTTTTCTTCAAATGCATATTTAAGTACATACTTACTTTTGCTTCTACTCTTAGATCTTGATCGAGTCTCGGATTGTACGGGTTTCTTGTCACAAGAGCGCACAGGTTTGAGTTCAAGTATTTACCTCCTCTTACTTGATTTCTCTCAAACCAGGGCTCTGATACCAACTTGTAACGCCCAAATTTCACATTCCGAAAAAGTAATATTATCATACTATTATTTAACAAAATTCGGGCATGACCCGTTCATATTATGAACAATTCCATGTAAGACCAACTTGTAAGGACTCAAATACGACACAGCGGAAAATATGAGCCCAAAATTTCGTTCTTTATGAGACATAATACTTACATGAAGGTTCAAATACAGAATTTCATACATTCATTAAAAAAGATTTACCACGTTCCATTATATTAATGTTTCAAGACCTATATTTGTCAAACTATATGACCGATCCTTCCCGTACAACCCTTGCTTTTGACTCGATCTTCAATCCTCCAATACTTTATACCGATGTTAATCTGCGTAACCTACATTCACCACAAACATGCACATCATTAGAATTTGATAACTACGATTCATAATCTATCATACATATTTAAATGACCACGCCGCATTCTTTCTATTCTTGCAAGTCCTTTCGATCATTCTTCCACGTACAATCTAGCATTCCAATTCCTCAAAAACTGCACAACGGATTTCATTAGCATACCTGCAAATCTCATTTTATTCTCAAGGCATATGATTAGCAACTTAATACTAAAACGTTTTGAAGCTATGTATACATCTATTCAAGCCCCATTCCTTCGTGTACCATAAATACTACATCGTGCCTACGTACATCCGTGTGTATACTTATAGTCACCTAATACATACATCCTTACATACGTACATATATACAAGCTCATATGTAGCACTTACACAATTCAATTTGGTTTACTGACATGTCCTAATTACAACCCCCGAGTAATAAAAATGAATGAACAACTTACATACATACTTACTCCTATTTATAATTACTTAAAAGTTCCACATATTGGAATGAAATTAAAACTATTCATATATACATACCCACGTACTAAAATCACTTCCCCCACATAACTTGCTCACACATCCCGTTCTTACTCACATGTTATAAACGCTTTTTAATATCTTTCGGGTATGTTTCGGATCTTATGAATGAATTCCATACTCACCCGTAACTTACCAAGCCATATGGTAGGGTTGAAGAACATTATAAAAACTTAACGAGGCTTGGAATGGGTTCTCAAGGTCAGAATTCGAAGGAAAACAAAGGATTACATGAACATTACTTTTTCTACCTGACCTTCACAGTAAGCTACGGTGGCTACCGTAACTTACGGTGGTCCCAAATTGCTTACGGTGCCATTAAACTGCCTTACGGCATAAAGAAAGATCCCGCACCCACCGTAGCTTACGGTGGGCACCGTAAGCTACGGTAGCGCCCAGTTTCAGCCTTCCAATTTGTTACCAAAATTCTCATAACTTGTTCGTTTTGCGTCCGAATTACTTGGAACTTGTTCCTAAATATTCATAAAATAATTCCTTACATATTAGACTAAGAATCTTTACCCCGGGTCCTTAATCTTTACGAATTTCATTACCATTACCTTACTTATACATATTTATTCGACCCGTTTAATCCCACCAAATTACCTTCGACTTAGATAACTACCATCGTCTAACTAGATCAATAATTATCTTGATACTTTCATTCATTACATAACCTTGCAATAATTTCCCTACATTCATAAACATGAAAATTCTATATATAAACCGAGAAGTGAGTTGGGAGTCACTTACCATTAGCGTCCATGTTCATGTTTGCCTCATTATTTCCTCTTGACCCGTTAGCCATCCATGCTTGAGTAAATCGCCAAGATTTCAATCCTTACATATCATTACGTTCATTACACGGTTAGCATATGTGAGCATACACACAAACATTCATTTTCTTTCCATTCATACTTTACTTGACTTTCGCTAGTAAATTGCCGCATATATAAGACATATACTAAGACATTGACTTTCTACAAAAACAACCGTGTCCAAAAGCAAAATCATGATATTCATACATCGTTGACTTTAAAAAGTCAACTGCCCAATTTATATACTAGCAGATTATAAACATGAATCCATCTTAAAATGGTAGACAATAGTATTAACATCATACGCATGTCGTGCTCATATTGTATGACATATACACTTACATGGTCACCTAGTTATATACATATACCCATACATAATACGTTCCATCCACACTAGCATGTTCATAATTAATACCAACATCATTCGAGTTTTACTCTTTTCTAGGATTCTCATACGTTCCACATTTACTTCTTAAATCGCAATTAATAGGATCAAACAATCTACGTGTGTTTATTACATCACTCAAGCATATAGCACAACTCTTATGAATACTTCTACCCAATCACATATTAATTACATTCATACATAGATTTCCTCAAGAGCATGCTCCTCATGATATTTTACTATCAAGTACATTATTCCTACATTCTTTACATAGTCCTCTAAACTTAGGCAAAATTATTAGACATGTTAAGGCATATAATACTTGTCATAGGACTAGTTAGGCGGTCTGAACGCGTGTTACGCGAGCGACGCGTTAAAGTATCATAAGCTACCTAAACGAGTCGTAATGGGTCGTAAGCACTTAGGATAGGTTTCGATTTAGAATGTAGGTTTTGTTAAACCATATTACATGAGTTCCTATACTCATTTGGTTTACGAAACCTCATTTTATCCGATCTTCCGATTTAGGTCCGGTTTATTAACATAGTTAACTATATTAGGTGCCGATTGATTTCGTGATCCTTCTAGCTTTGCTTTGTTGTTTTTACAAGACTTCTAAGCATTCTCAAGTGAGTACATAGTCCCATATTTTACTGTTTTCAAACATTTTGGGGTGAAACACATGTGCCTACTTGTTACTTTCGTGCTTTTCATGCTTTCATAATATATACTTGCTATGTTCATTAGTACACGTATAGTACATGATTTCATCCATGTTTTTGCTATGTATGTTTTATTAACATGCTAGTACATTGATTTCATAAACACACTTGTTTCATATGTTTATTTTAGCATATGTACACATTGATTTACATCATATTTCTGCTATGTATGTTCATTTAGCATACTTAGTACATTGTTTTCACATAACATGCTTACATTTGGTATGACATTTGGTTTGTTTAACGGGTCAAAAATACGTTCATTAACATTGATCACGCCGCTCGGTAGTAAGTAGTGGTACCATAGGAATTGACAACTCCCATTCCTGAAATCCTAGGTTTGTTTGGGTGGAAGGAATGACTGAATCCGATATACATAATTTAGATAAACCTTTAATTTGTTTAAGGGTTTGTCGCCACAGTCACAAGGCTTAAATGTATGCGTATTAACATTACCGCATAGATGTTTATATCAATAAAGCATTAATTTTACAAAACATAACTTTTGATTTAAACTATGATTTATTCAAATACATTGTTTTGTACATTTTACATATGGTTTGAGTAGATACTTTTATTTATTTTGCCATACATAACATTTGAATATACATGAACATTTTTACATTGGTTTAAACAATACATTTTGGTGGTTTGTTTGGGTAAGTGATTTAAATAACGAGGCATGTGTAATATGATAAAAGCATGGTGGATACGCCGCTGATACTTCCTATATATAAGTGTTTTTATGATATTACATATCGTAGCGTTATTTAAACCATTTCAATTTAGACATATTACATTTTACACAAATAACATATCTTTACAAAACATTGTTTTACAAACAACATATTTTATACAAACTCATTTTTACTTAGTTATTTACTTATCTATGCATTATTCTATTATATCATCTGATTTCTTATCGATTTCCTTATGATTTTATAAAAGAAAATATTTTTAAGGTTCATGACTACTTTTTGTTAAACATTCTTTTAACCTACAAGTCATGAATCCTGCATCAATAAAACATATGTATCTCACAGACATTTTTATGCTGACGTACCTATTTTCACATGTGTTTTCAGGAGCTGATGCATAGGGTTAATCAAGATACACTTAGACGGACTTGGGCCTTAGTGACATAAAATGAAGCAAGATTAGTTTAATTATGTTATTTACTCTTTGTTTCCTTTGTTTTAAGACAATTTAACCCTTTTTATTTTAAATAAAACTAAACTTTAAATACCATGGTTGTGAAACAATAATTTTGCCACTCCACTCCCCGACGTTTCCGCCGTGGTTTGTTGTTTTACGCGGTCGGGGTGTGACAAAATGAACGGTTGAATCTTAAATATATTAATCCCTTAACCATTTCCTTAAAATTATAAGGTTAATTAATGAGATGTGTGAGACTTTTAGAAAATAAACAACTCTTTTTTTATGGAATGATGATTTCAGTTAAATTCTCAAGACAAGGATAAAGAATCTACTGTGACTGAATGCTTTTACGTATGTTAAAAAAAAATTGATCTTTACAATAGGGTTTTTATAAGTTTTTTCCAGCTCAAGTGAGTTTTCAATCTAGCCTTCTACACCATCAAGGCAAAGTCGATAATATCCTGACACAATTTACTTAGATTGCTATAAACCTTTGAGCATTCACATTCAATTATCATTCCTATAATTACACTAAAAATTAAAAGTTTTTCTCTTTTTTTTTTGGATTAAATAATATTTTTTATACTTTTATCATTAGCTTTTCTCTTTCCTCCACTTACAACCACTTCCAAACACATTAAAAAAAGAGTAAATTACAAGTTTTGTCCTTTATGTTTGTCCAAAATTGCAGGCGCTGTCCTTTGTCTTTAAAATTGACGAGTTTTGTCCTTAATGTTTGCAAATCTTGCACGTTATGTCCTTTAGGCCAAACCCAGTTAATTTTTTTGGTTAAATCTGATCACCCAAGGGTACTTTTGTCTTTTTACCTATATATTTAATATTGTTGTTATTAAAAAAGTACTATTATTATTATTACTATTATTTATATATATATAAATCATACATATTCTTCCTAATCTCCTCTCTCTCACTACAAATCTAGCTCTCTACCTCTCTCTCTCTATCTCTACCAAACTACCACCATCAACCACCGCCTCAGCGCTATCCACCATTGCAACCACCATCCCCACCGGCCACCCATGCAACCACCATCCACCACCACACCAAACTCTTCGCCGGAGAGTTAACAAGAACCTCCAAAAGTTGGTTTCTGTTCAATTTCCCTAATCCGCCATACCTAGGTATTCCAGATCTGAAATTTGAAGACGAGAAAGAAGAGGATACAGGCATGGTGTCGAAGGCGAGCGGCGTCTCTTTCACGTTTGTTGGCGTTCTGGTGGCCTAATTTCTTCATTAAGTAATGGTTAGTAAGATGGCTGGGGTTTTGGGATTTGGGGATTTTGTATGGGGATAGATCCCAAATAACAACGGTAGATGGTAGGAGGAGAGTTTATGGAACAGAAGGAGACCAATTTCGGCCAGAAAAACCCCCTACCACCGCCCCGCACCCAATCCGCAACTACACTTCTTTCGTCGATTTGGAACCCTAAAAGTTGGGCCACGCGTTCGTCTTCCTCAGAGATTGGTGATTCTGATTCAGGTTCTGTAATTTGTTTGAAAGTGAAATTAGGGCTTTTTTGATGTAAATGTTTGTTTGTCGTTGATTATTTGTGGTTTAATTGTTTGATTATTGTATTATTTTGAAATTTAATTGTGTTTGTTACAGAATTTATAAAATTAGGGTACATAATTTATAAAATTCTAATTTGTTAAGAGTTTTGGACATTGTTGATAATGTGGTTTAATTGTTTAATTAGTGTGCTTTTTTGGATTTTCATTGTGTTTATCATGGAAATTTGTAAATTTAGTGTTTATTACGGTGGTGGTGGTGGCGGTGGCGGCGGTGGCGGTGGTGGTGGTTGTGGCAGCGGTGGTTGTGGTGGTGGGTTGAGAGAGATTGGGTTATGGTGGTAGGTTGAGATTACAGTGAAAGAGGAAGAAAGAGTTTAGATTTACAAACTAGCCCCTGGAAAGCTCAAATGACAAGAATGCCCTCATGTGCCTTGCACATGACCAGATTTAACTAAAAAATCTAACTGGGTTTGGCCTAAAGGACATAACGTGCAAGATTTGCAAACAATAAGGACAAAACTCATCAATTTTAAAGACAAAGGACAGCGCCTGCAATTTTGGACAAACATAAAGGACAAAACTTGTAATTTACTCTTAAAAAATTTTTAGGTTGAACAATGTTTCATGTATATTTATAGATGAAGAGTAATATTCCATCTCTACTTCACTCACAACCATTTAAAACCACTTACAACCATTCTTTATAATATAAATTACCCACTCACAAATACCATTCAAAACCACTTACAACCATTCTTTATAATATAAATTAAACACTTACAAATATATAAGTGATCCATTGTGAATGCTCTTATACGGGCCTAGCTAGGGTTTGTGTTCATTGTATATTGTTAAATAGTATAAAGAAGTTTTCAATGCGATCAAATCATCCAAATTGGGATTCTAAGCGTAGCAGGAGTGTGAGAGGTGCCTTTTAGGCATCTTTATAAATTGTATGGTGCATAAATTTCAATGTGTTGGCTGTTGGTGCACTTGTGTCTGTACTTTGTCTGTATTTTGTCATGATACAAAACGATGTCTTGTGTTAGTCTGAGTTACGTCTTAGGGTTGTTATTATGTGTGTTCGATGTAAGTTTGACCAAGTCAACCATCCTCCTGGTTTGACTTGGCCAAACAGTTAGAACATGGTTTGTAAGATGTTTGTGTCGAAGGATGAGCCATCGAAGGATTGTTTATATCCTTCGATGAGCTCGAAGGATAAACCTTCGATGGATATAGATGGACCTCGAAGGATATCATCCTTCGAGGTATATGTGCATCCTTCGATAGGTTTGAGATCGATAGATGATCATCCGATCAGGCTATTTGATCCTTTGACCAGACGAGCTGTGATGGATATATATACTCATGTAATGTGTTCACTTCAAAAAAGAGTGAGATGTGAGTGAACTTAGTCTGGTAGAGAGCATATTTTCAGTTTGGTCAAGGCCTGTAACCGTGTCCACTGAAATACAAGAGAAAACTTTGATATCTCGTGTGTTTACCTTTCTCTTTGTAGCTTGTGTTCTCATATAAACTACCGGTTTGCATTCTAGCTTGGATTCCGCACTTGCTAGTGTGTTAAACATAACAAGGATAAGGTTTAACTTCATCATCCGAGGGACCTACAAGTGGTATCAGAGCCGTGGCTCTTTTCCTTGTTAAAAACCGAGTTTATACAAGACTTTGGAGTGTTTGGACAAAACTCACATGGTTTAGCACCCGTTTTTAGTGTTTTTCTCGCATTTCTAGACGTAAAAACGTGTTCTAAACTAACCGGGCGTGTTAAAAGACGGGTTGGGTAACTTAAAAACTTGTTTTTAAGAAGTTTGGTAATTTCCGGCCAAATTCCGGCTTACTCCGGTGACCGTTTTTCTGGATAAGAACCGTCCTTTTTAAGTAATATTTTATTGGTCAAATCTTGGTTTGGTAAAAAGTATGGTCTGAGCATACCTTCTGCCGAAAGCTTTCTACCAACCCATCACCTTTTCACCAACCTGTCTCTTTTGTCAACTGTGTCAGTACAGATCGAAGGATATCCTTCGAAGTCGAAAGATCATCTTTCGATCAAAGGAAGTTCGATAGATAATCATCCTTCGAACATCCTTCGAAGTCTGTGACTTATCCTTCGATCCAAGGAATCTTTTCGAATAATACATCTTTCGATCTACAGTTCTGGTTCGAAAGATAAGGATCTTTCGATTGGAGAATCCTTCAAAATCATTGTACGAAATTCAACAGTGATCTTTCGAACACTGTTGATCCTTCGAACAAGTATTGATCCGTCGATCGTAGTCTGTTTAAGTTTAACAAGTTTGTGTTTTTCTCGTCTTTCGATCAGGGATCCTTCGGCTGGTTGGTTGTTAACAAGGAGAACCCGAGAGAACTAGTGTAACAATCTTTCTTCATCTAAAATGAATCCGATTTGGGGTACTCTGGTAAATACAAAGATGTATTATGGTACTCCGTCTCCGGATAGCGGAAAGTATAGAAACACGAGTTTGTCTCCTTCGTGGGCCGAATCTCCCGCACCGGTATCTTCTCAAGCTAATGCAATTTCTACCGGTCAATGGGCATTCGTATCAAATCAAACTCCAAGTATTCAAAGCATTCTCTTAAGCGAGAGCGAAACCGGAAGTTTGAATCGGCCTCCAAAGTTGATGCACTTATACGAATATCCAGGATGGATTGACAGATTTCATACATACGTCCTTGGACAAAATACAGAATTGTGGTTGCGTTTCATCACAGATTTCGATCAAACAATAGAGGTTGCCGCATCATCTGCTGCTACGTTTGCAGATCTTACGGAAGATCAGAAGAAGGTCTATGATTTGGAAAAGAAGGCATATGCCATTCTTACTCAGGCGTTAAGTAAAGATATTTATCATCAATTTGTCAGTTTCAAGACAACGAAGAAGTTGTGGGACGCATTGAAGACAAGGGGCGTAGGAAATGAAGCGACACGTCAATTGAGACGCGACCTGCTAAAGAAAGAGTTTGATGGTTTTACTTGTATGGAGAATGAATCTTTAGGAGATTTGACAAGTCGATTTAATCATTTGTTGACTGAATTGGGAAATTTTGGGGTTGTTACAACTTCAGCAGAGGTTGTGAAAAAGTTTGCAGATGCGTTGCCACCTCAATGGAATAATTTCTTGGAAATCATGAAGTACAATGGTACTTTGGCTACAACAAACATCAATGACTTTGTTCAACTACTGGAAAATAAGAATCAGGAAGAAACTATCAAGGCGAAAAGAGTTCTAGTACCTCAGAATCCTGAGATGTATTATGGAACACCCAGCACTCCTGAAAAAGCTATCACCCATGCTCCGATTCAGACGGCATTTGTGTCTAGCACCGATATGTATGGCAATCCAATCCAAGTTCCGGTCAAGCCGCCTCCAACAACAGACATGTATGGAAATCCGCTTCAATCAGTTCCTCAACCAGTGCCACAACAGCAAAGCCAACAACCTATCAGAGCAACTGATATGTTCGGAAATCCATTACCTGTTTGATCTACCGGACCAACTGATCTATATGGGAATCCACTTCCTCCTCAACAGCAAGCGTGTTATGGAAGCACATCATCTGCTGGTCAGCAATCAAAGCCAAATACAGTACGGCTCGACACCTCAAGCTTTTCTAAAGTCAGTGTGGAAGTAGCAAAGGAACACATGGAGCTGCTAAACACTTTGGTGAGC
Organism: Helianthus tuberosus; assembly: GCA_030545235.1. Taxonomy (NCBI): domain Eukaryota; kingdom Viridiplantae; phylum Streptophyta; class Magnoliopsida; order Asterales; family Asteraceae; genus Helianthus; species Helianthus tuberosus. The sequence continues at coordinate 34,510,163 of CM060365.1, read as the reverse complement.
GCATACTGTGGATTAGTGGAAGGTCAGATTGGTAACATTAATCTGACACAAGAAGACTATCAGCAGATCGATAAAGAGGAGATGGAGATGATGGACATCAAGTGGGCCTTTGCCAGTGCTGTTAGGCGAGCAAAGGATTTCATGGAAAGAACTGGCAGAACCAGCTTGGAAAGCAAGAAAGAAACCAAGTATGGGTTTGATAAGCAGGCTGTTAAGTGCTTCAATTGTGGTGAACGTGGTCATTTCAAACGTGAATGTACGAGGCCATCTCAACATGGAAACCAAAATCCTTTCAGAGGTCAAGGCAACAGGGCAAATCAGAACCAAGTAAGGAACAATGAGCGCACATTGGTGCCTGTCAACAACCAGAGTCAAGCAGGACCATCTAATGCCAACCAGGCACTTGTGGTTCAAGTAGATGAAGGTTGTGATTGGTCAATTCAGCTGAGTGGTGATGCTCCAGATGGAACAGCATGTTTTGCTGAAGTGGTTAAGGATTTAAATCACGCCAGTGGTGGAGAATCTTCCACCAATGGTGATGAATCTTCTGAAGATGAAGACAGCTCCGGTTATAGTGGAAGCTCAGATGAAGAATCCTCCACTTCAGGTAATGATCATGTGGATGAGACATCAAGTGCGTCAGTCGATGCAGATATTGATGAGCTTTTGGAAGAAGCTGCAGCAGGAATTCAAAGAAGATCTATTTTGGTGGATCAAGCTGCTTATTCTTCGTCTTCTCTCCATTCAGCCTTTATGGCTAATGTCGACAGTTCATCAAGTCAGGTATGTGACGATGAACCCACTGCTGTTATTTGTGATAATTGTGATAGATTGAGTGTTAAATGTGCTGATTTAGAGGCAAACATGTCTGAGTTGCAAGGCAAACATGATGCTTTACAAGCTAGTTTGTTTGACTTGCAAGACAAACATGTTTCGTTGAATGATAAGTGGTGTGAATTGCAAAGCAAACACGAGGCTTTGCAAGAGAAGTATGATGTGACATTCATCCACAATCAAAAGTTGACCGTGGATCTTTGTAAGTGCACAGAAGCCAACATGTTTTATGAAAACCATGAAAAGGAATTTAAATCAATGATTGAAAAATTAAAGAAAGATAAAACCAAGCTGACAAAAATGGTTTCCAGAAAACAAACTGACATAAATTTGTATATCACTCGTCTTGAGATAATGCAAAAGGAGATGGCTTGTGTGAAAACTGAAAGTGAGGCGATCCAGCTTAAGCTAGACAGTTATTTGAGCTCTAGCTATGTGTTGGATCACATCATTGACGTACAGAAAGAGAAACGGGATGTCACATGCATAGGTTACAAGAAATGTCCACCACCTGTGAGACACAATTATGATGCACTGCCAGATGAGGAGTATAGAACTCAATTTGAACCATCTGTTCCTTTAGACGTTGAGGAATTTACAACAGGACTCGGATACAAGAAGGAAGTATCATCAGATTCGGATGTGTCAGCAGATACATTTGTAACTGCTGAACAGAATCAGGATCCTCCAGTTGTGATTGAGGATGCTGATTCTTCTGATGATGAATCTGATGATACTAATTCAGAAAAGTCTGATGCGGTAATCAAAGAAGAGGACATACCTCTTGAGAATCATATTCTATGTGATCCTCCCGCAAAACCTGCTAAGACTGTTCCGACCGAGTCCACGTCTGCAAAAGAGTCTGAGAGTGTGGATTTGCTGTACACTCTTGTTGGTGATGATAAAATCTATTCTGACAAAGATTTTCCTATTAAGAATGTTAATCAATCCTTAATCAGTAAAGTCTTTGAAAATTCGACAAGTAAGTTTTTGGGAAAGACAGGATCACATGTTACAGTAACACAGTGTCCACCTATCCCAAAGGCCAAAGTTAGAAAACAATATGGCAATAAAAAATTACCAACAGTGAAAATGCAGCAAAATCATACCAAACCAAGAGGTAAAACACCGACTCAAAGTCAAAGGAAGCCGAATCAGAAGAAGAACAAGAATGTGAACTTTATGAAATCAAAGAGAACGGACAAAATTGAAACGTTTGAAAACAGATCTAACTTAGATTTCGTTAAACAAGCAACAGTGTTGAAAAGAAATGAACCAAACTGTTCGAAACCTAGTACCTCGAGATCACAAATTTCATCATCATCGGCAAGACGATCACATGATACTTCGGGGTTTGTTGAACGAAGATCATGTTTTGAATGTGGTACAATTGGACACATAATTCGAAACTGTCCGTATCTTCATAAGTTGAAAGCTAAGGTTGATGATCCCCGTGACCAAATTGACCGCAAGCGATCTGTTTCATCAAAACCAGATCCCCGTCTTGTAAAAGAAAGGGAAAAGAAACAGAGACGCCAACAGGTCAAGAAAATTGAAAAGGCAATTAAGACCGATGTGGTTAACAAAACATCTGTTTCTATCAAACCAGACAATTCAAAAACTTCAGACAATCGTGAAGTTAAGTTTTTAAAGCATAACACTGGTATAACAAAACAGACCTGGAAACCAAAAACGGTTATTGAATCAGGGGGACCATCACAATTTACAAATCATCAAAGAATAGAAGTTATTGTTGTTGATGAAAATGGAAGACCCAAGACCACAATGGCTTGGGTCCCCCTCTCCAACTAATCTCTGAATGAGTGTGCAGGATGTTCCAGGAGGAACTATTGGTAGTCTTAGGATTGTTGATAGTGGAGCGTCCATGCACAAGATCGGCGACTTTTGCCTTTGATGGAGAGAGGAGAAAAGAAGACAAAAATGTCTGATGAAAGAATGTTGTTGAATGAAGTTGAAAAAATTCGACATGATGATATATGTGCCAAAATTTGGTTGTTATGGTTTTTGATCGGGTCCCCAGGAAAGATTCCAATGAAAAGTACACGCCTGTAGCACGTCTGAAGCTTTTCGAAGATTCATGGATTTTTCTTCCACAAGAAGTTCAAAGTCCACAAGATGAACGTGTAGGGCACTTTTCTCTACGGTGTGATTGAAGAAAATGTGTTTGTTGAACAAACCAACCGGTGTGCGGATGCCTTGGCGTGGATTGAACAACCGCACACTACTTCTCAAAGATAAAGACAAAGACCTTCGCTGGTTCAATGTGGAAGACCAGCCGGACCCAGAGGTCTATGATCTTGTTGCTGTGAAGAGATTTCAGTAGCTACAAAATCGACTTTGAAATCCACATCTGGTGGATATCCAGTTTGGGAGAGCACTCAGATTCCTGGCAATGCACGAAGCAGTTGCAGGATACGGTTTTAAATTTCTAATCTCTCCTATACTTGTCGATATTTAAGCTGCTTTATGAATTATCATCTCGTGTAGCACTCTTTGGCCTGACACGTTGATCTCGAATATCACCTCACACGTGATTGTTTCAATATGAAACTCGTCAATGTTGTCATGGTCCACACCGATGACCAACGTGCCGACCTTTTTACCAAAGCATTTGACAAATCAAGATTTGACTTTTTATTATTGGTAAACGGCATTAAGGTCCAGCAAGAGTAAAACCAACATCGGAAAATCATTTTTGTAAATACCTTTGTGTTTTAAATTTGTCTTAGTTTATTGATTTTAGGGGGAGTAAATCCAAAATTTGAAAATCCAAAAACATCGAAAAATTTCAAAACCCAAAAACAATAGAAAAGCAAAAATGAGTTTCCTGGCGAGCAAAAGAGAAAATGATAGTACATCAGTGGTCTGTCTAAACCTCTTTAAACCTTAAATGAAAAATGATAAACAGCTCTATATAAGATGTATCGGTAGGCTCACAATCATTTTAAAGTGTGCAGGGTGATATAAATCTTAAATCGACTGAAGACCAGGTGGGAACCACTCATTGGCATATGGTCGTAGTACCGAAATTTCGTTTGAGAGATTGCCGAGGTTCTGAGATATTCGGTCTTTATGCTACTTATCATCTGGGTATCATGGTTGTATCTTTTACCGAAAAATAACGGGGACGCAAGTCTAGATCTTCCATGATACCATACATACGTGTACATATTGCATACGACCTCAATAAGTGATCAACAATCACATGTCCCTCAAAATAAGTGATAAAATATCACATCTATCCGGGAGTCAAGTTCGTCTCTCTGCTGTACGAAAGTACTGACCTGTTCACGGACTTGCTCCTGTGCCCTCATGCATCGAAAATCAAGTTCCTCATCAATAAGTGATTCTATCACATATGGCTTGTTTTCAATCAAAATAAGTGAGTTTCTCACATCCTTTATACGGTCAAATAGATGATAATCGGTATAGTCACCGGTAAGATGAACCCTCGTGCATACCTTGATACGGGAATGTGTCGTGATGTGGATGAACACCGGTCGGTAAGTATAAATCATACCTTAACGTATCCCCTCGCCATGATTACATCTGATAAGTTGAGCTTAAGTGGACAACAATACCGATAATCGTTATAGGATGCTTATCTAAATGTTAACTAAAAGAACAACAAGAACGTTTTGGCATGACCGTACACTGATATGATTCTCTTACCCTCGAAACTCGCAAAAAGAATGTCTGTAAATATTTATTTAATGCTTTCAGTTTCTGCATCTTTGTATATATTTATTTACTGCTTTCTGTCTTTACATTTGAAATATTCAAAAATACCAAAAAGATTTTAGGTGTGTTTTAATATAAACTTTCTAAAAGCCAAAAAGATTTTATTTCTATCTTATTTTCGATTGTACGATGTTGGATCTCGAGTCTTCGTTACCTGAAACCTGATTTAAAACCAAAATCGACGAAATCTTCATAAATGGTCAGAATTTGCAAGTTTTGAAAGTTAAAAACTAAAATTGATAAATTTGTTAAACTTTCAAACTGTCGGACGGTAGTTGATTGAGCAATGGTCACATGTGTGTCGTTTACTTATGATATTCCAAGCAGTTGTTCTCATTACGCGTTTAGATTTCTCGCATGTGCAGATTCTAAAGGCAAGGAGAACATGGTCGATGACAAGCTTCGGAATGAAGACACGACGTGAAGGCACTAAAGTGATGAAGATGATCGAGTTGCCGCTGACCATCATCAACACCACAAGGATCTCAATTCATAAAGAACAAGTATTTCACAAGTATAAATCAAGGGGGAGCTTGTGTTAAGGGGGAGTTTGTCAACACACTTCCTACATGAAACGGGGAGTTTGTTGGTACACTTTCTGCTTTCAAGACGTGAAGACTTTAAAGATCCTCCGACATTGAAGACTTGAAAGGACGTTAAAGACTTGAAGACACGAAGATCGAGACAAAGCTACAGCCAAGGGGGAGTTTGTTGGTGCACTTGTGTCTGTACTTTGTCTGTATTTTGTCATGATACAAAACGATGTCTTGTGTTAGTCTGAGTTACGTCTTAGGGTTGTTATTATGTGTGTTCGATGTAAGTTTGACCAAGTCAACCATCCTCCTGGTTTGACTTGGCCAAACAGTTAGAACATGGTTTGTAAGATGTTTGTGTCGAAGGATGAGTCATCGAAGGATTGTTTATATCCTTCGATGAGCTCGAAGGATAAACCTTCGATGGATATAGATGGACCTCGAAGGATATCATCCTTCGAGGTATATGTGGATCCTTCGATAGGTTTGAGATCGATAGATGATCATTCGATCAGGCTATCTGATCCTTCGACCAGACGAGCTGTGATGGATATATATACTCATGTAATGTGTTCACTTCAAAAAAGAGTGAGATGTGAGTGAACTTAGTCTGGTAGAGAGCATATTTTCAGTTTGGTCAAGGGCTGTAACCGTGTCCACTGAAATACAAGAGAAAACTTTGATATCTCGTGTGTTTACCTTTCTCTTTGTAGCTTGTGTTCTCATATAAACTACCGGTTTGCATTCTAGCTTGGATTCCGCACTTGCTAGTGTGTTAAACATAACAAGGATAAGGTTTAACCTCATCCTCCGAGGGACCTACATTGGCTTCACTTGCTGAGTTGTGTGAGAGGTGCCTTTTAGGTATACTTATAAATTGTATGGTGCATAAATTCCAATGTGTTGACTTCACTTGCTGAGTTTGTTATTTTTATTTTTTTTAACAACGGAATTTCTATACAGACATAGAATATGAGACAGCAAGCCGCTAAAAACCTGACAAAACTTACATAATTCACAGATATTAAAATCTACCCATCTATCACAAATGACATTACGAAATTTGGACCTATTCGTAATCCGATAAAACGAGTTCTCCTTGATAATCTCTGCCGTTTGGTTGTGTTTGATGTGATGCCCGTTGAAAGTCTTCTCGTTTCTTGCTTTCCAGATCTCCCAAATTGTAACTAGAAGAATAGCCCCGATAATCTTCTTCCAGCTCTTTGACCGAAAGAAGCTGAGTTTGTTTGTATTTTAATTTTCCAAAAGCATGTTATTATGTTAAGTAATTTAAACGTTTGTAGAATATTAATATATTATATAACTATATATTAAAGGCCTATAAAGGAACTTATGTTAATATACTATAATGAAGGTTTGCATATCAGAACTATGCATTATTTGGCTGAAATAATATAGTAAAAAGTAAAAACACAAGAAATTACAAGAACATATATACTATGTGACATGTTATAAAGGAACTTTTTGCAGGTTTAAAGGAGGTACAAAGTGAAAACAAGAAATTACCACGAAAACATTAAACATTAACCAACTTCTTGGGGTCATGAATTTATCATCCGGTTGGGTTTCAATCCAGTATCAAGTACAACTAACATATCTTGTTTACAAGTTCAATTACAAAAACATTAAACATAAACTATGATCTGATGCATTTGGTAGATTGCCGGGATGACCACAAAAATAATAACAAGGATAAAGTTATTAATTAACATAAAAAAAGTTTTTTTTCTTTCGCAAATACATAAGAACGTTACGCATTTTTGAAGAAAATTTAGATATATAAAACAATCAGCATTACTTATTTTGTTGAGAAATGGTCGGAAATTTTCAACACGTTATCGAGGTTTTCTATTTTTTTGTTGGTATATTGTCGCTAAATTATAGTTATCTTCCGGCGTTTTTTTCCATAGGAAATTTCCTCTTTTCTAATAGTGTGCATAATGTTTTATAATAACGGTTAACAAACCAAAGATTATGGAGAGATAGAGAGAATGAAGAATGAGAACATTCTATATTGAGATGTATCAAACCAATACAATGGCCACTATTTATAGGGCTCTAAGATCATTTATTACAAACGTAAATGTATGGAGGAATAAATGCTGGGGGTATGATATGGGGGTTAAGAACATGGATAGTCACATTAAATTCATCTACCTTCATTCATAACACATAACATATATTTGAGTTTTATATATTCACCTTTTTCCTAGAATTTGCTCTTAGTTTTCTTAGAATTTGCTCTCAGTTATTGTCTGTTCTGGGAAGCTTCCTTTCGGACTAACCTTTCATGTAAATTTAGAGGGACTTGGCTACCTCGTTTGTCATTTTGTTTGTCAACATCAGCTTCTACACAAGGTTAAAAAAAAAGAAAGAAATTAAGATTTTCCTGATGCTAAAGGCCACTCTACTCATGAATGCTATAAATATAGATTATACTTACACCCCTCAGCTCATCTACCTCTTACAACACCATTCTATCAAAAACATTGTGTGAGTTGTGAGGAAACTAGAACAATATGATGGGGGAGATGACGCTGATGGCCGTAGCTATGAGCGCTTGGGCCATGTTCATGCAACTGTTTCCAGGCCAACTTCGAGGGGATGCCAGAAGATATGTTAACAAACTTGTTAGTTATGTGTACCCTTATGTCGAAATCACTTTTCGTGAATTCCAAGCAGACACTTGGTTCGAACGAAGTGAGGCGTTTGAAGCTATAGAACAGTACCTCAGTGCCAACTCCTCGAAAATGGCTAAAAGGCTCAAAGCAAATGTAGTCAAGGATTGCAAATCTGTTGTCCTGAGCATGGCTGAGAATGAAGAAGTCACAGACGAGTTCAACGGCATCCAAATCTGGTGGACCTCGAACAAAGACACCCCTGAACAGCGAGCTCTCTTTTCGTATCGTGGTGATGAAGAGAATCGGTTCTACAGGCTCACTTGCAGAAGAGAACACCGTGATATCATCACTAAAGATTATGTGAAACATGTGCTAGATGAGGGGAAGGCTATTGCGGTAAGAACAAGGCAACGCAAGCTCTATACCAACAACAAGACTGAAAAGTGGTCCAGATTCAAGAGAACTATGTGGAGCCACATCATATTTGAGCACCCTTCTACCTTTGATACGCTTGCAATGGATCCCAAAAAGAAGAAGGAGATTTTGAACGATTTAATAACGTTCAGCAAGTCAAAAGACTACTACAAGAAGGTGGGCAAGTCATGGAAGCGAGGATATCTTCTTTATGGTCCACCAGGAACCGGAAAGTCTAGTATGATTGCGGCCATGGCTAACCTTCTCGACTATGATATCTATGATCTTGAATTAGCATCTGTGAAAGACAACACGGATTTGAGGAAGCTCCTGATTGATACGTCAACTAAGTCGATAATTGTGATTGAGGACATCGATTGCTCGCTTAATCTTACCGGACAGAGAAAGGAGAAGAAAGAAGAGGGTAAAGAAGATAAGGATCCAATTGAGAAAAAGGTTGAAGAGGAAGAGGATAAGAAGAAAAAGGGAAGTGAAGTGACTCTATCAGGATTGTTGAACTTCATTGATGGGTTATGGTCAGCTTGTGGTAGTGAGAGGTTGATCATATTCACAACTAATTATGTTGAGAAGCTTGATCCGGCTCTCATTAGGAGAGGACGGATGGATAAACATATTGAGATGTCCTATTGTTGCTATGAAACGTTTAAGGTTCTTGCAAAGAACTATCTAGATCTTGACTCACACGAATTGTTTGAAACCATCCGCCGGATGTTGGGGGAGACACAGATGACTCCAGCAGATGTTGCCGAAAATTTGATGCCAAAGTTGTAGGTCCCGAAATCTGAGGATCGATTACGAACCGAATCTCTTGTTTATAGTAAACACGGTTACGCGTGCGGAATCCACGTAACTATGCCAAATCAAACATATATAGCAATAAAAACAACACGGATTAATCAATGATACACACTCGATTGATTAACGGGATAAGAACCTTTACAACTGATACAAACACAGTTCAGACTAAATTTTGGCAGAGTTTTGTTACTATGGTCTGTTTTCTTATCTCTGAGTTCAAATGAACACAAAGTGTTGCTTATATAGTCCCTGGGCCACAGATGTCGACGAAACACAGACATGTTTGACGAAACTGAACATGGGCCAGATATTGGGCCTGGAACAGCCCAAAACATGACGAATCAAGGTCTGATTCGTAAGGATATGACGAATCAAGGTCTGATTCGTCATGACCTTCAAACGAAACAGAAGTCTGTTTCGCCATAAAGTGTTCCGACGAATCAGGTCTGATTCGTCGAGGACTGCAACTGTTGTGTTTGTTCCTGTTATCAGACAGTAACAATCAGCAACATGTAAACATAGTAATGACAAAACTACCCTTAAATGCAACATGCATTGTTCATAATACATTACATACCAAAAGAGACAAATAAGTTAAACACAAGTAGATAGGAGGATATCTGACTTGGTCAACATAACATACAGACTCGATAATTAATAAAAGACCATTCAAAATACATCGTTAAACAAGACTAGTTACAGACACTAGAAAAATGCATCAACAAACTCCCCCTTGTCTGTTACTCGTCTTTGGTCTTCTACTCTTCCTTCAGTGTTGTTCGGACCACGTACTGCCCGAATGAATACCCCTGTAGTAGCAAAAACATGCTACTCTCTGAAACTTTAACGCTTGGCGTGCATCTTGGTCTTCGTAGAAAATATCATGACGATATAATCTTCCAATATCAGCTTCAGACATGTTGACGATCCACATCGGATCCAACATTCTGTAGTTAGCACGACCATCTCGAAACACGATAACAGCTTCATGAGTATCCGAGTCGTAACACCACAATGCCATGTCTTCCAGAAAATCCTGCTTCATAGGCATCAATGGGATTTTATCTACTACCCTCGGTGGCTGATAAACAAGTTTATATCTGCAAGTGTTGGTGTCCGGATCAAGAGTAAACTTGATCGGTTTATAAACAGGAAACTGTGGCTTATAGGATTCATCCTTCCACCCTGATTTCTTGTTTACTTTCACCAGACGCTCAAATAAAGTAGCGCCATCATATTTTTCACGATTGAGAAGCTTAAGCCTTGTCAACGCAGAGACATCATAAAATGGTAAGGAAAGAATGCTCAGTAATGAATTGAAATACAGAATTCCATATTCACGTTTAATAGCAACGCAGTGAATATCTTGAACATACATCCAGCAAAGAATCCTTCCACTTGGCTTCTTTTCAAATTGCAGATAGTCTACTTGAGCTTTTTCAGGTAACGGCTTGGACACTTTGGATAAAAACTGTTTTCTCCATTCAGCAAAAGCATTTGTGTCTTTTTCAGATGAATTCCGATTCTTCAAGTGCTCGTCTATGTCATCAATGTTTTCTTTCATCCAATTTTCATCAAATGATGCAAATTCAGTACCATCTTCTCTGACATAGGTTGATTTTGGTGCGTCACCTTCAATCACAATTTCATCAATCTCTTCAACATTCGTTGTATCAGTCTCAGTAGACATTTTGTCTATCTCAGCATCATCTACTTCTCTCATAGATTGTAAAATACTTAATTGCTCCGGAGAAAGATCTTCTATCAACTCCCCTTCTTCAAGTAATTCTCCTGTAAATGGATGAACAGCTTGTAGAGCAATATCAGCACTGCTAAATATAGAAGAAGTACCTTCTATCTGTTGTACTTTTCCAGTAGATGTTCCTTGAGATGATTCAACAACGGTAGGTTGAACTGTAACAACTTCAGAAGAAAGTGTGGTTGGCTGTTTCTGTGATGTTCCAGAGGTATCAGGATTTCCTTGATCTTCCGTATCATCATCCTTTTTCTTTAACACCTCTTGTTGTTTACAATGAAAGTCCCACAGAATGGCAAGCCTTCTCTCTTTCTCTTCATCAATAGCCTTCAAGCGAGCATTTTCAGCTTTAAGCGCATCAATTTCACCTTGTTGTCGCTCTATAACTGTTTGCTGATTACCAACCATTGACTTCAATTTGTTGATTTCCACAGATTGTTTAAGTTGGTCATGCTTCGTGAGATTTCCAAAATGAGATTGCCTTTGAAGACGATCAGCAGCCGCTTCAAGTGTAGAAAACAGATAGTTAATCTTTTCATTTTGAGAAAATCCAGCAAAAGTCTTATGTCGTTCAGCACTGATTTCAGAAGTAGTTGCCCTGATTGCTGAAGCCATGGATCTTACAGAAACTTCCTGAGGACCAACAGATGTAGTAGCAGTAGCTGGTGTAACAACTGGAGCAACTGGAGTTTCCATAGCTGAAGTAACTACAGTAGGAATTTCTTGCACAGGCTCCTGAGCTTCAGATTGTACAGGCTCCTGATCAATAGATGAAGATTCCTGAGGCCTAGATTTCCGAGAATAAGTACTCAGATATCTCCTAGACTTCTTCTTTTGTACTTCAACAGCTTTCTCTGCTCTTCTTTTTGTTCTCCTTTCACCTTCAGGATCTTCTGGAACATACTCTGGGTCATCCTCTGTTCTAATCTTTCTGTACCTTGTTACTCCACGTATATCAATATACTTTTCATAACCAGGTTCAACGATATGATCACTAGAACTCGAATCAGTTCCATCATCACCACTTTCTGATGAACTACTATCTGATGTACCAGAAACAGCACCCTTGCTTGATGTTCCAACAGCAGCACTAACAGCACCTGCATCACCTGCATCACTATCTCCACCACTTTCATCATCATCACTACCAGATTCATCTGAATCAACTGGGTCAGGACCAAATTTTTCTATCCTTAACCTTTCCAACTCAGGTTCTTCATTGTCTGAATCGCTGTCTTCATGACGCCATTTGTCGTTTACAGGAGCAACATAATCAGGATTCACTAGAGCTCCAAAAAGTTTCCTTGGAGGAACACTTTCTGTGTATCTTTTGGCAGCCATAGTCTTGATTAGTCGTAAGGAGTTTAAATTCATTGCCTCTATTCTCAACAGATCATTTTCAGCTTTTGGAAGGTCTGGATGCTGAACATTCATTATCATTTGCAGAAACCGTGGATACATCCAAAACTTGTTCCCTGTAGTTCTGCTACCAGTCCTTGTCATGTTCTCTTTCATGTTGCTAAAAATGTACTTCGAGATGCTAAACGGTTTGTTTAACACCAGAGCAACCATGAACCCAACAAGATCATCTCCCGCCATATCATATCCAGATCGTCTATTGCTGAGACACTGAATAAGAACATGTAATAAAAACTTGTATCTTAATGGAAGATCACCTTTGTTGATCTGTTTGACGAAAAGATCTCCTTTGCATTTCATCCTTAGTAAACATCCTCTCGAACACATGATTGGTATTGAATAAGGTGCATTCGTTTGATCTTGTAATTGAAGAACTTGATTCAATATCTCCGGAGTAACAACGACATACAGATCATTAACACGACCTCTGATAATATCCTTTCCGTTTTTCCGGTTTGAACAACATTTGCAGAATCCCAGAACGCTTTAATGAGAGATTTGTAGACGGGTGTCGAATATGTAACAGCATAATTGATGCGTGACTCCCTGATCCACTTCGTCATATCTTTAAATTCAACGAGCTTGTCTTCCGGATCCAAAAATGCAACTTGATTATGGCGTTTTTCTGACATAATCTCTTCTTCGGTTTTGTTTTCTTTCTTGATCGCTTTCTTGCGTTTTCCCTTTTCTTGCTGTGCTTTAGGAGCCATCTGTACATGAAAATGTCCAGAATAAGTCATAATTTACATAACATAGCATTTAGACATGTATGAATACACTTTCATGTATTCACATAACAGATAACTGATTTGAACAGTCTACTGTGAACCAACAGCAACATCAGAAAATTGCTAAGGCATTGACGACGAAACAGAGGTTCAACGACGAAACAGAACATTAAACGACGAAACAGAGGTTTGACCATTGACTGGTTTGATTCGTCGACTTTTTGATTCGTCGAGTCTAATTCGTTCCATTTTGATTCGTCATGTTTGATTCGTCGTCTGATTCGTCGAATGTGTGATTCGCCGGAATTAGGGTTCAATCAGATTCGTCAATTTGGGGGTTTTGTTCAGTTTCGCCGTATTGGGTTTAAACACACATCAAATATGAACATAAACACATTCATTCATCTTTGTTTACCCAAACCATTTATAAACACCCATAAGTGTTTTTCGGAACAAAAACCTTTGAAAAAACATGTAATACCATTATCAAAAACAAAGCCCTGTTTTTGTGATAAGAACCCACATCCAAATCAAAGTAAATCAAACATAGATAAACCTATATCTATCAGATTAGAAAGAAAACATAAGAACATGCAACAACAACACATATTTAATCAAAGAAAAACAAGGGTTTCAAAGGGTTTCGGAGGGTTTCGAATGAAAATCCGACGGTTTAAAATGTTCAGAATGAGAATCAGAACATGTTTCTACCTTTGATGTTTGTAAAATTTTGACTAAAAACTGAGTTTTGAGCAATTTGTGAGAGTAACCGTAGGTTTGGTGTTTTGGTTGTGTGAAGAAGATAACTGTTGTTTTGAAAAAGTGAACAAGTGGGATCTATTTATACACCGCCTTGTCTCGACGAATCAGAGGATTCAACGAAACAGAAATGGGCCTGGCGAAACAGAAATTGGGCTTGAACTTGGGCTCAAACTTTTAGCCCATGACGAAACAGAATTGGGCTCCTGTGATTCGTCGTCTGTTATGACGAATCAGATTTGATTCGCCAACTGGTCTGATTCGTCGACTATGTTGATTCGTCAACACTTGTGATTCGTTGACAGGTCTGTTTCACCAACAGATTTTTCAAAACAGCAACACCCAGGCTGGAAATATTTTGCAGTCAAAACAGATTATGAACACAATTCCATTCAGTTTGAATTTTCAAATGCAAGAACGTTTTTATGAAGAAGGTTTCCGGCTTCCGGTAGAAAACACCAAGCAACAACTTCGGCTTAATCAAAAACGAACTTTACACAAATATACTAAAAACAAATTTAAAGTACGGTAAACTAAATGAAAATGCGGAAAACTGTTAAAAACACTAAACAACTGTACAAGTGCAATCTTTTTGCAAATCTCAAGGACAAGGAATCATACCAGCTTACGGTCTTAGTCAACATGATTTTGATTCTGTTTAAAGCTCTGGATAAGTATACTACCTCGATTATCGGTATTGTGGTCCACATAAGCTCAAACTGATCAGACATAATCATAATTTAAGAGATACGATTAACGGTAAGGATTATACTTACAAGTCGATGTAAATCCACTCACGACACATTCCCGTATCAAGGCATGCACGAGAATTCATCTTACCGGTGAGTATACCGTTTATCATCTGTTTGACCGTATAAAAATGTGAGAGACTCACTTATTTTGATTGAAAACAAGCCCTATGTGATAAAATCACTTATTGATGAGGAACTTGATTTTCAGATGCATGAGGGCACAGGAGCAAGTCCGTGAACAGGTCAGTACTTCCGTACAGCAGAGAGACGAACTTGACTCCCGCAAAGAATCTGTGATAATTTATCACTTATTTTGTTTGGACATGTGATTGTTGATCACTTATTGAGGTCGAATGCAGTATGTACACGTATGTATAGTATCATGGAAGATCTTAGACTTCGTCTCCGTTATTTTTACGGTTTGATACAACCATGATACCCAGATGATAAGCAGCATAAAGACCGAATATTTCAGATCTCGGCAATCTCTCAAACGAGATTTCGGTACTAAGACCATATGCCAATGAGCAGTTCCCACCTGACTTGAAGTCTGTTAGGTTTGTATCATCCTGCACATTTTAGTCTGATTGTGAGCCTACCGATACATCGTTAGTAGAGATACTTATCATTTTTCTTTTTATTTTGCATTTTGAGCACATTGACCGACCACACCAGTTTGTAATTTCATCATTTTCCTTTATCCAAGAAACTCATTTTTGATTTTTCTATCATTTTCCTTTATCCAAGAAACTCTGATACCAATTGTTTTTGAATTTTTGAATTTTTCAAACGAAACGACAGAAAGTAAAGACATCTTTTTGGATTTTGAAGTTTTTCAATGTTTTTGTATTTTCTTGAAATATCTCCCCCTAAAATTCGCAAAGTTTACGAAAACTAAAATCTTTTTGAATTTTCAAAGTTTATAAAGAAAATATTTACAAAAACGATCAGCCAAAGAAGTTTACTCGGATATCACCTTAATGCCATTGACCAAAAGTAGATAATCAAAACGTGATTTATCAAAAGCTTTTGTGAACAGGTCGGCACGTTGGTGATCAGTGGGGACATGAACGACATCGATTAACCTCTTATCAAAACAGTCACGGATAAAGTGATATTTAATGTCGATGTGTTTAGTCTTAGAATGTTGCACAGGATTTCTAGTGATTTGCAATGCAGCATTATTATCAACAAAAATACGAGTAGATAGGAATTCTAAACCGTAGTCGCGCATTTGTTGTTGTATCCAAAGAACTTGGGAGCAACAACTCGAGGCAGCAATATATTCTGCTTCACATGTTGATGTAGCAACACACGTTTGCTTCTTGCACTGCCACGTGACGAGTCTATTTCCTAGGAACTGACATCCTGCTGTTGTTGATTTGCCATCGATTTTGCAACCACCGAAATCAGAATCACTGTATGCAATTAATTCAAAACTATCATCCCTAGGGTACCAAAGACCTAAGTCTGGGCATCCCTTCAAATAGCGTAGAATCCTTTTGACAGCTGACAGATGAGAGGCCTTCGGGTTTGCTTGATATCTTGCGAGTAAGCATGTTGGGTACATGATATCAGGCCTCGAAGCGGTAAGATACATGAGAGATCCGATTATGGCACGATAGTACGAGGAGTTGATGCTTTCTCCCTTCAAATCCGGAGTAATCCCGTGATTCTGCGGAAGTGGGGTACCAATGGGCGTTGCATCTGACATTTGGAATCGGCTCAAAATGTCACCAACATATTTAGTCTGATGGATGAATATCCCAGACTCTGTTTGTTGAACTTGAAGGCCCAAAAAGAAATTCATCTCTCCCATAGCGCTCATTTCGAATTTTTCTTGCATAACACGTTCGAATTGCCTGCACAAAGAGTCATTAGTAGACCCAAATATTATATCATCAACATATACCTGCACCAGCAGAAGATCTTCATCTTGTTCTTTGATAAAGAGTGTGCAATTAATAAGACCTCGTCTAAATCCATTTTCCAGAAGATAGTTTGATAAGGTTGCGTACCAAGCCCTAGGTGCTTGATGTAGACCATAAAGAGCTTTGTTGAGCAACCAAACCCGATCGTGGTGAATAGGATCTTCAAAACCTGGAGGTTGTTCGACATGCACCTCTTCTTGAACAATACCATGAAGAAAAGCACTTTTAACGTCCATCTGGTAAACTTTGAATCCTTTGAAAGAAGCATAAGCTAAGAAGATTCGAATAGCTTCCAGACGTGCAACAGGTGCATAAACTTCATTGTAGTCAATGCCTTCAATCTGACGAAATCCCTGAACAACCAGTCTCGCTTTGTTGCGAATAACAACTCCACGATCATCTTTCTTGCATTTATAAACCCATCGTGTTCCAATTTTCTTGTAATTCTCCGGTTTTTCAACAAGCTTCCAAACACCAAGCTTTTGAAATTGCTGCAGTTCGTCCTGCATGGCTTCAACCCATGAATTATCTTTTAAAGCTTCCCTATAAGATTTTGGTTCTTCCTGTGAAACGTAACACGCGAAAGACCAATCATTTTGAAGACCAGATTCTCTAATAGCTGAATACAAACCAGCACTCTGGTTGTTTCTCAGCTGATTACGTGTCTGCACACCTTGTTGGACATCTCCTATGATATTTTGCTGTGGATGGGTATCGTGTATCCTCATTTCAGGATTTTCAGGAACACGAGCATTAACACCCAAATTGTTAAAATTAAGATCAACAACCAACTCTACACCTGGAATATGCGTAGAAGTGGATGCATTTCCTTCAGCAGTATCATCGACTTGCACATGAGGAGTATCAACAGAAATACCCTGAACTGGAACAACTGGAGATTTAGTGCCTTCAGACGCATCCAAATTTTCTTCATCTTCTTCTGATGACTCATTGTATTCAGTAGCATTCTCAACTTCCTCATTTTGAACCGTGTTGTTAGACGAATTAGAACTTTGTGAGTTAACAACAACAGGTCTAACTAATGACGACTCAGCAGCATTGTCACTATCAAATATCATTCTAGCAGCTGCGGAATCTTCATCAAAAATTGGCAGGTCAAAGGAATCGAATAGCCCATCATAATCAAACATCCAAGGATCACCTGGAGCTTTAACAGGATCTGTATATCTCTGAACCCGTACTTCACTCCATAGTTCTATCTTTTTGGTAGTCAGATTCCAAACACGAAAATTTGGTGTAGCATATCCAAGGAAGAAACCCTCGATAGCTTTCGCTCCAAACTTTCCGTCCGGATCAATCATAGTGCATGGACCACCAAAAGGTTCTAGAATTGAAAGATCTGGTTTCCTTTTCTGTAGAAGTTCGAAACAAGTCTTGCCATGTCTCTTAACAGTAAGAACTCGGTTTAATGTGTAGCAAGCAGTCGACACAGCCTCTGCCCAGAACTGAACAGGAAATGCCGACTCTACCAGCATTGTTCTTGCAGTTTCAATTATCGTCCGATTCTTCCTCTCCGCGACACCATTTTGTTGTGGAGTGTAAGGAGAACTGTATTCATGAAGAATGCCTTTAGAAGTACAGAACTCGTCCATAACACGATTTTTGAATTCAGTTCCATTGTCGCTTCTGATCCTCTTAACTTTCAACGAGTAGAGATTTTCCAACATTGTAAGAAGATCCTTGAGGATGCCAGGAGTATCACTCTTGTGTGCCATAAAAGCTACCCAAGAAAATCTAGAGTAGTCATCAGTAACTACTAAACAATACACATCTCCGAACGTTGATTTGTGTCTCATAGGTCCAAAGAGGTCCATATGAAGACGTTCGAGAGGCATGCCAACAGTGTTGATTTTCTTCAAAGGGTGAGACTTCTTTGTTTGTTTCGTGGATCGATAACGAACACCTATCCTTGTTTATCACGAACACGGTAACGGGTGCGGAATCCCCGTGACGGTGCAAACCAAACAAAAGTGTATAAAATAACACGGATTAATCAATGAAACACACTCTATTGATTAACGGGATGAGAACCGATTACAAACTGATACAAACACAGTTTTGACGGAATTTTGACAGAGTTTCTTTACAAGTATAGACTATTTCTCTCTGCACTCATCTCTGTGTTCAAATGAAACAGAGATGGTATTTATACTAAAACACAGACACATATTGACGAAATGGAAATGACTCTCGGCGAAACAACTAAAGTCGACGAAACACTCAGTTTCGTCGCCATACATATTTTCCTATTCTTGTTTCGTCGTTTATAATATAAGCCCAAGACAAGACAAAGCCCACTTCAAGTATTAGCCCACTTCATAGACTCACGGCCCATGTGAAAGAAGAAACAGCCCAGAGGTTGTTTCTGTTGACAACTTTCACCATTTAGTTCAACATAAGACAAATGTTGACATCATCATGACATCACATTGATGATGTCATGGTGATGTTTAGGCGGGAATGGCTTGCGGCATTCCGTGCCTCGCGTGTCGAACTCTGGGGCGCACGACTGAGGAATGTCGTGTCTTCGGGCTGAAGCCGGACCTAACCGAGTCGAAACCAAGTCGAACTGAGCCGAGTCGAACCGAGCTGAGTCGTGTCCACATAAAGTGTACCAACAATCTCCCCCTTGGACGCTACTCGTGAGGTTCGTCTTCTGTGATGGTTCGTCTTCTGTGTCTTTCATGTCGGAGGATCTTCAAAGTCTTCACGCGTCGTAAGAAGAAAGTGTATCAACAAACTCCCTTTTTCATTTAAGAAGTGTGTTAACAAACTCCCCCTTAGGATGAACTCTCCAATGAGTTATGCCCGTGAATCTTTTGACTTGTCAATTCTTCAGATCCTTGTGGTGTTGATGAAGGGTCAGCGGCAACTCGATCATTTTTATCTTTTGAGTGCCTCCACTTCGTGTCTTCATTCCAAAGCTTGTCATCGAACATGTTCTCCTCGCCTTTAGCATCTGCACATTCAAGAAAGCTAAACACGTAATGAGAACAACCGTTTGGAATATAGACAAATTAAACAAAGTGACACATGTGAGATCAAATCTCAATCAACTACCGACCGACAACAGTTTGAAAGTTTAGAAAATGATCAATTTTAATTCTTTAACTTTCAAAACTTGTTAACTTCGACTGTTTATGAAGATGCAATTGTTTTCCGGCTTACGATCAGGATTTTGGGTAGGATAGACTCGAGTTCCAACATCAGTCAATCAAAAATAAACTAGAAGCAAAATCTTTTTGGATTTTATAAAGTTTAAATTAAAACACACCTAAAATCTTTTTGGAAATTTTCATTTTTCAAATGTAAAGACGGAAAGCAATAAATAAATATATACAAAGATGTAGAAACTGAAAGCAGTAAATAAATATTTACAGACATTCTTTTTGCGAGTTTCGAGGGTAAGAGAATCATATCAGTGTACGGTCATGTCAAAATGCTCTTGTTGTTCATTTTGTTAACAATTTGATAAGCATCCTATAACAATTATCGGTATTGTTGTCCACATAAGCTCAACTTATCAGATGTAATCATGGCGAGGGGATACGTTAAGGTATGATTTATACTTACCGACCGGTGTTCATCCACACACGACACATTCCCGTATCAAGGTATGCACGAGAATTCATCTTACCGGTGAGTATACCGATTATCATCTGTTTGACCGTATAAAAATGTGAGAAACTCACTTATTTTGATTTGAAAACAAGCCCTATGTGATAGAATCACTTATTGATAAGGAACTTGATTTTCAGATGCATGAGGGCACAGGAGCAAGTCCGTGAACAGGTCTGTATTTCAGATGCATGAGGGCACAGGAGCAAGTCCGTGAACAGGTCAGTACTTTCGTACAGCAGAGAGACGAACTTGACTCCCGCAAAGAATCTGTGATAATTTATCACTTATTTTGTTTGGACATGTGATTGTTGATCACTTATTGAGGTCGAATGCAATATGTACACGTATGAATAGTATCATGGAAGATCTTAGACTTCGTCTCCGTTATTTTTACGGTTTGATACAACCATGATACCCAGATGATAAGCAGCATAAAGACCGAATATTTCAGATCTCGGCAATCTCTCAAACAAGATTTCGGTACTAAGACCATATGCCAATGTGTGGTTCCCACCTGGTCTTCAGTCGATTTAAGATTTATATCACCCTGCACACTTTAATATGATTGTGAGCCTACCGATACATCTTATATAGAGCTGCTTAACATTTTCATTTTGCATTTTATTTTTAAAGAGGTTTAGACAGACCACTGATCTACTATCATTTTCTCTTTTTCTCGCCAGGAAACTCATTTTTGTTTTTCCAATGTTTTTGCGTTTTGAAATTTTTCACTGTTTTTGAATTTTCAAATTTGAATTTACTCCCCCTAAAATCAACAAACTATGATAAATTTAAAAGACACAAAGATATTTACAAAAACGATTTCCCGATGTTGGTTAACTCATGTTTTACCTCAATGCCGTTTACCAAAATTAATTTTGAATCAGAAATGATTTATCGAATTTTGGAAAAAATCAGTTGGCATGTCGGTAAGCAGTACGGACCATGACAACATTGTCTGGTCAAAGAGTGCTACAAGAGAATAACAATTTATAAAGCAGCTTAAATATCGACAAGTATAGGAGAGATTAGAATTTTAAAACCGTATCCTGCAACTGCTTCGTGCATTGCAATGAATCTGAGTGCTCTCCCAAACTGGATATCCACCCGGTGTGGACTTCAAAGTCGATTTTGTAGCTACTGAGAAATCTCTTCACAGCAACAAGATCAGAAACCTTTGGGTCCGGCTGGTCTTATACATTGCACCAGCGAAGGTCTTTGTCTTTCTCTTGAGAAGTAGTGTGCGGTTGTTCAATCCATGCCAAGGCATCCGCACACCCGGTTGGTTTGTTCAACAAACACATTTTCTTCAATCTCACAGCGAAGAAATGTACACTGCACGTTCATCTTGTTGATTTTGAATCTTCAGACGTGCTGCTGGTGCGTACATTTTGATTGAATCTATCCTGGGGACCCGATCAAAGCCTTGAACAATCAAACTTTTAAATGATTTTCATTTTGTCGAAGCTTTCACTCTCTTTCGACAGACAATTCTGTCTACTTTTCTTTTTCTTCTCTCCATCAAAGGCAACCACTCCTAGAAATAACAATATCTTGGAGCTTTGAGTCGCCTATCTTGTGCATGGACACTCCACTATCAACAATCCTATGACTATCGATAGTTCCTCCTGGAACATCCTACACACTCACTCAGAGATTAGTTGGAGAGGGGGACCCAAGCCTTCACAGACTTGGGTCGTCCGTCATCATCGAGGATTGTGACATCCATTTCCCGATGATTCGGAATAGAATGAGCTCCCCCTGAAACATTTACCGATTTTGGTATCCAAATCTGTTTTTGTTTTTCATATTTAACATTTGATTCAACAGATTTTGTTAGGACAACCTCCGGTTTTAACGCCTTTTCAACCTTTTTGACGTTTTGACGTCGTTGTTTTGTTTCTTGTTCTTTAACAGTTCTTTTATCATGTTTTGGTGAAACAGGACGACGTTGTGGGTGAACCTTTTCAGGTGGTGCTCTTTCTACAAAAGTTGGTTTGGGCGAGTTTGTGCAGTCTTTAATGATATGCCCAAACTTCCCACATTTGAAACAAGTTCTCCTTTCAACAAACTTAGGAGAATCTGTTCGACGACCTGACGTTGAAGTTGTAGACCCAGAGGTACTAGCTTTACACCCATTTGTGTGTTGAGTGTAATTGTTATCATTATTACGTTTCAAAATGTTGACTTTTTGAACAAAATCGGTATTTGACTTATTTTCAAAAGTCTCCACTTTATCAGTACCTTTGGAGGCCATAAATTTAACGTCTTTTGCCTTCTTCTTGTAACGAGCTCCTTTTGATTCAACCTTAGCCTTAGGCTTTGGAGCTCGTTGTTGTTGTTGTTTACCCTTAAAAGCGACAGGTTGTTGCTTCGTTGGTGATTTTTGATTTCCAAATTTTCTTCTAACTTCAGCTTTTGGAATCGGATCACACTGAGTTACTGAAACTCGTGGGATCACTTTTCCCAAAAACTTAGTTGTAGTATCTTCAAACACTTTGTCAATCAAAGATTGATTGACATTTTTAATTGGAAAAGATGTGTTTGAATAAATTTTGTCATCACCAACTAAAGTATACAACACGTTATCACTTTTAATGGTAGACACTGTCTCAGTGATAGGATCTATCTCTTGTTTAGCACCAGTTGATTGCACCAGAGGAGTAGGAGGATCACACAGAATGTGATTCTCAAAAGGCACTTCTACTCCTTTGTTCTTCTTAAGAGATTTATCCTCATCACTCACATCTGGTTCATCATCTGACGAATCATAGTCCTCAATGGTTGGAGGACTTTGTTTCGTAGATGTTGACGTTTCTGTTTGCTCAGATGATGTTTTTGAAGAACTGTCCGATTTAAACCCTAGGCCAGTGGTAACTTCCTCATAATTAAGAGGCACACTGGATTCAAACCGTGGCATTTCTTCAAAATCAGGCATATAGTCATAATTATGCCTTAAAGGAGGCGGGCATTTCTTATACCCAACACCGCTCACATTTCCCTTCAGTTGTTGAACGTCAATAATGTGATCGAGCACAAATCGGGAGTTAGAATAACTCTCCAACTTTTGCTTGATTGCATCATGCTCACATTTGGCAATGGCTAATTCCTTTTTGGTTTCCTCAACAATGTTAATATAATCGTTAATGCTAACTTGTTTGTGGTAAACAGTTTTGGTTACTTCGGAAACATTTTTCTTTAAGGTTTCAATTTGAGACTTAAAACCCTTTTCGTTTCTAACCAGAGCCATATTCGCCTCTTTGCACTTAGACATTTCAACAACTAAACTTTGATTATGACTATGAAGCTTTTCAGATTCAAGCTTCAATTCAGCACATTCATGTTTCAAATCAACACAATAACTACATATGCTAGGAGTTTCAGATTTTACCTGACTTGTAGAAGCTGTGACATTAGCCATAAAGGCAGTCTGAGAAGAGAAAGATCCATCTTCAGTGAGAATCTTCTCCATTTCTTTTGAAGCAGCAGCTTTCTTGATCAAGTCAGATTTCTCGTTCCCCGTTTGTAACTTTGGTTGTCGCAGATAAGCTGACGGGTCAAAACCTCCTCCAGAATAAGTCTGAGTTTGTTGAGGTTGGACTTGTTGTTGTTGTGGTAGTGATGGATTAAAACCTCCTCCAGAGTATGCCTGATTTTGAGCACTCAAATGCGCTGGAAATTGATAGGCACTCGGATCGAAGACCGGGGTTGGAGCTGATTGCGGAGTAAAACCTCCTCCAGAATACATTTCACAAAAAAAAAAACTGGTCACACACTTGAAAACAGACTGTTATCACACTTTTGGAAGTCCTCTGTTTAAAATAATACAAGTATCGACGAAACAGTTGTGATGTTGACCACTCGACGAAACCGAATTATGTTCAGGTTGACGAAACTGAATGTTGATGTGCTACGAAACAGAATACAGATCTGGTCCGACGAAACACTGATATACGTTTGATACTTGTGACGAAACAGATTTGTTAATTTTGATGTTTGACCAAACTGAATATATGCTGGTCAGACGAAACAGAATTCCTTTTATGAGTGACGAAACTGGATGGTTACAATGGGCTGACGAAACTGAAATATATGTTGAAGTTTTAATATAGATCGACCAAACACTTTTAGAAGCCCAATCCAAAATAAGGCCCAATTCAGTTTTGAAGCCCACACTGATTGCGACGAAACAACAGCGACGAAACAGATCTGAATCGATGACTGACGAAACAGATGAATATGTTATCACTGATCGACGAAATGGATTTAAATGACGAAACTGATTTGCGATTTACTGATGAGGTGTATTGGTGTGAGAAAATTGTTGACTATTGAACCATAGAGATATTTTCTAAAACTTTATCCTGACACAAGCTCTTCTTTTCAAAGTTCACCTTTTCAAAGTTCACCTGACACAAGCTTCCTTGTGAACCTTATATTCAACACTTCATCATTTCGATGGACTTATTTGTCAAACAAATCATGCTTTGTATGTCTCAAGTTTCAAACAATTATATAATATCTAACAACAACAATAATTTATCAACTTCAAAGATCAAACATAGAAAATTATAAAGAACACTTTGAATATCAGTTGAAGATATGAAGAAACACTTTGAATATTCCGGAAGAACACTATGAAGATTTGATGATTCCGGTCACCGAAAAATTTTCCGATACACGATTTTGCTTAAACTTTCAATAAAAACCGAACACAAATATGTAGAAATGCAAAATAATAAGGTTTTCACTAAAACTTATAGCAAAACAACATCATTTTTAACTGATTTTTGAACAATTTTCTGGAAAAATATGAAACTTTTCAAGAACCCATTTAAAAAAAACATAAATAATCAGTTTCAAACTTGATAAAAAACCCAAACAAGTTTGGTTTTAAACAAGGATTAGAGCCACAGCTCTGATACCAATTGTAGGTCCGTTTTTCCGGTGGATCGATAACGAACACCTATCCTTGTTTATCACGAACACGGTAACGGGTGCGGAATCCCCGTGACGGTGCAAACCAAACAAAAGTGTATAAAATAACACGGATTAATCAATGAAACACACTCTATTGATTAACGGGATGAGAACCGATTACAAACTGATACAAACACAGTTTTGACGGAATTTTGACAGAGTTTCTTTACAAGTATAGACTATTTCTCTCTGCACTCATCTCTGTGTTCAAATGAAACAGAGATGGTATTTATACTAAAACACAGACACATATTGACGAAATGGAAATGACTCTCGGCGAAACAACTAAAGTCGACGAAACACTCAGTTTCGTCGCCATACATATTTTCCTATTCTTGTTTCGTCGTTTATAATATAAGCCCAAGACAAGACAAAGCCCACTTCAAGTATTAGCCCACTTCATAGACTCACGGCCCATGTGAAAGAAGAAACGGCCCAGAGGTTGTTTCTGTTGACAACTTTCACCATTTAGTTCAACATAAGACAAATGTTGACATCATCATGACATCACATTGATGATGTCATGGTGATGTTTAGGCGGGAATGGCTTGCGGCATTCCGTGCCTCGCGTGTCGAACTCTGGGGCGCACGACTGAGGAATGTCGTGTCTTCGGGCTGAAGCCGGACCTAACCGAGTCGAAACCAAGTCGAACTGAGCCGAGTCGAACCGAGCTGAGTCGTGTCCACATAAAGTGTACCAACAAAAGTCTGATGAAGAGACTCCTGAAATTTGCTTGAACAACTTGATCAAATCTTTGGAGGACGCAAAAGAAGCAGCAAGACTCAAAGCTCTTGAAGATGCCAAGATCAAAGTTGAGGAAGAAGCAGGTAAAAAGAAAGATGAAGATGGTGAAAAGGAACAAAAGATTGATGCAAAGTTAGGCGATGAAGAAGGAAAGAAGGCTAGTGATGCAAAAGAAAATGGTGTGATGCTTGCATGAATACTAAAGTTGACAAAAAAAAAAACCCATGTATTAATTATTAGAAGATTAAAATGTGTGATCGTAAAATATGCACTTTTATTTGTGATACAAATAAATAAAACAATCTATATATTTTGTGATACAAATAAATAAAACAATATATATTTTGAAGAAAGTGCATATTGAAATAGTAGTACAAAATTGATCGGTATGCACACTTATTTATACATTAATTAGTAAAATGCATTGATCTGGTATTTAACATACTGATTTAACTTGATTTTATATTTTTTAAGTTTTTTGAAACCATCAGTCGAATGTTAGCGGGGAGACGAAGATGACTCCAGCAGATGTTGCTGAAAATTTGATGCCAAAGTCAGATGAAGAGAATGCTGAGATTTGCTTGAAAAACTTGATCAAAGCTTTGGAGGAAGCAAAAGAAGAAGCAAGACTCAAAGTTCTTGAAGATGCCAGGATCAAAGTTGAGGAGGAAGCAAGTAAAAAGAAAGAAGAAAATGGTGAAAAGGAACAAGAGATTGATGCAAAGTCAGCTGATGAAGAAGGAAAGAAGGCTAGTAAAGGAGCTTGCAGTTGATGCAAAAGAAAATGGTGTGATGAATCCATGAGTACAAAGTTGACCAAGAACCATGCTGTTGATTGTGTAAAGGATTTAGGGCGTGCTTTGTTTAAATGTTTTATGTGGTAGTCAAATTAGTATGTAAAGGTTCATCTGTAATGTAATTGTTTGTAAAGTGTTTATGTTTATCTGTAAAATAAATAAAAGTAATCTTTAGTGGAAACATATACTATTGTTTATGTAAAAAAGTTAAAATAAGACATAGAATACATTTTGCATACAGAAATATGATATATACAATATTACATGACGTAAATTAGTATAGTAACAGTCAACTGGAACTAACAAGAATTTGATTTGGTTGAAACCTAAGATGACATGCAATAGGCTATAAATCGGCTGTTAAATTTGTGAGCTATTTTTTGTTGTAAAAATAGGTCTCTAATGTTAACAATATAGTTTGTATACGTCTGGACAATCTTATGAATCGCGTACTCATCACTTTAGATTTAAGTATTATGGTATACTCCCAGCTCTTTAATCGATATTTCGAAAAGAATCAAAAAATGAGAATTTTTTTTCTTAAACGTACCAACAAAAACGTTTGAAATCAACCAAAGACCTGCGTTTTATAGTTAGGGAACCAAGAAAACACTTTTATGAAACACTACAACTTTTTGTGATGAGTATGTCAATTGTTGACAATTATTTAATTACATTAGTAGTTACTTATATCAGCATGAAAACTATCAGTATGAACTCCTTTAACAGAAACTTGGTTACTGAAGGTGAGTTGGTTTTTAGTTCATCATTTACTATTGATCACTCAAGTTATTAATTCACACTTACTACTGATGCATACACTTTGCTTATAGTAGTTGCTATTGTTGTCGGTTGTCATCGCTCTTAGTTTCCACTAATGGCCCAAAATCATTGGCGTAGCTTTCAAGGGGCCGGGAGGTAGTGGTGCACAAATCGGGTTTTCTGAATACCCGGTTCCGGGTATGGAACCGGGTTCGGGTACGATCGGGTTCTACAAAATCTGGCATTGACAATACCCGGGTCGGGTCCGGGTCCGGGTCCGGGTTTTATATAAAAAATGTATACCCTATATACCCGGGTTCGGGTCGGGTTTTCTAATACACGGGTATTATAATACCCTATTTTCGGGTTCGGGTAGGGTCGGGTATGGATCGGGTTTGGTTCGGGTATGCCTCGGGTATTCATTTCTTTTGGATAAATCATAGAAATATATAATGCAAAACATTTTTATTTCATAAAACATAGAAATACATGACACCTAAATAATAATTAAACCGGATCGAATAAGATGAAGGACATAGATAGCTTCGAATAACTTGTTCGTCTTCGTTTATTGTTCGTCATCAAAGACCCCTCTTATAGGGTATGGAGATACAATGTAAACCAAACAAATGATCATAATACACTTTCTAACGGCTATATAGCCGTTACCAAGGTACAAAACTCGAAAAAACACAAAAAAACCAAAAAACCTGAACAGGGTATGTCACACCCCAAATTTCCACATGTCACCGGTGGGCCCGGTAGGGGAGTAACGTGACGTGGTTGGCAACATCATAGTCAAACAACACAATATTTAAATGCACAGCGGAAGCAAAAAGATAAATATATTACAATCCGTAATAGTGTAACATCAAAGTATTACAACGGAAGTAAAGGATCCACAGGCGGATCTTTAAAACATATCACTTGTTCAACAGACTTTAGACACCTAGAACTTGCAAGATTCCTTATTAGCGCCCTGAGCTTCCAGCCAATTACGTTCAATACCTCTCACTTAACCCTTTTGGAAAATACGTCAGTTTTCACTGGTAAATACACTCAACTGACTCATTTGAAAAGAGTTTAAGAAAATTGATTTAGATGCACCAGGCACAAAACCTTTTGACACTTTGATTAAAATGCACAGAGGCAAAATTAATCTTTTATAACTTGGGACAATTATATTTATAACCTTGTATACAGATTTACATGTTCGTTGTACGTTCAGGGCCCGATGTAGAAATCGAGTCAGATTAACAGACACGCCACAAGTATAGGCCCACAAGAGAGTGAGATACCGTTATCTCTTAAGCACTGTCAGGTGTATGCCTACACCCCGTGCTTAAGACGTGGCCATTTTATAATACAATGATGTCACTAGGATATCCGGGACATGGTCATTAACCCCTAAAGGTCTTTGTTTCAAACAATACAGATTAAACCGGGTTACCTCAATGATTTAACCATAATAAGATTAAAGATTCAATACCCGACCAAGCGGTATTATTATACCGTATCCCAAGCCCGTATAGGGAAAATAAGTTAAGAGTATTTACCTGAGCTAGCTCCTGTCTTAAATATCAGAAATTTATAACTCAGCCGTATTCGCTTAAGTAAGCGTAGGTACAATTTACCGGAAAGCTCTAGTCTGGAATGATGGTATAAATAATTAATTAGAATGCTAACGGGTCTTTAATTAAGCCTAAGCTTAGACCGGTTAGTCTTACAGGAAGATACGGTTCGTACTCACGATTAAGCAAAGACCGTAATAGAAGGTGATTTAAACCCGACATGTTCAGAGACTTGTCTTATATGGGTATTTCATACACATTCTGGATTTTGAGATAAAACCGATAAGGTTTGACCCGTCTCGGCTAACTTATATAAACTAGTTATATAAACCGATCCGAACGCGAATAACGCGTAACGGGTAACCGAATAGGTCGCGAACAGGTTTCCTTAGTTAATATGCCTTAAATATGTTGTGATATCAGTAGGATACCTTCCATTATGCCCAAAACGAGTTTAATCTCAATTTAAGCCCCGTAGGGGTATTTTGGTCATTTACCTAAGGCATATATACTACCTGTCATACAACTACTCGAACGATGTGACCATAAGGTCACTTAATGTGTTTGGTCAGATCCTAATGATCGACAAAACGGGTCGGGTTCGAAAGTATAAGCGATTGTTTAGATCACTTACCTTTACGACCCTATATAAGCACTAAACTAAAAGTGACGAGCTAAGCATGTTAAAACATGCTTAACTAAGTTAGAAAACAAGTTTGGTATCAAAACAAACGGTTTTGATACCCATAAGTAGTTTGGTTACAAAATACGCAAGAATACGTATTCTGGCCGAAACTACGGCTCGTCACTGAGCCTAGATAACGTGGTAATCAGTAGGTATAATCACTAGGGACTATAACCATCGTGATCACGCTCACGTTATGAAGTTCAAACGAACTTCGCATCGACCATAAACTGGTCAATGCAGAAAGTCAAACAAAGTTTGACTTTCGGACTAGAAAAGCGATAAAAGAACGAAAGAATACTTACGAAGGGTCCCCGAAAGCTCTCGATCCGATTTACCTTCAGGTATGAAGTATAACTTCAACTTAGAAGGCTTAAAATCAGATCAAGTGTGAGAAATGAAGTGAAATGTGATGGGTATTTATAGATTTCGGTCCACCGTTAGGATCGTTTCTTGGAAAAGGGGAAACGATCAAGGCCGTACACTTGTCGGAAGGTTATGGTGTCTAAATTGTCACTAACCATAGGGTATCAACACTTGGCAAGGGATTAAGGAGTGGAGAACAGCTGTTAACAGCTGTTAATACGTCGAATCTGGTCCCGAATGCGAAAAACTGAGTTTCTGCATGTTTCTGCCCCAGAATAGGCAGTCGTGTAGCGCGACTGGTAAGGCCACATGCAGTGGCGCTACGCCACTGCCCCCTTGTTTCAGCAAACTTTCAAAAATGACATGTTTAGTCCCTGCAGCCTGTTTAAGCGATTCTCGATGCGTTTGAACCCCGTTAACCTCATTTCAAGGCTCTAAAATGAAGTTAAAGTATAGGGAAATCAAAACATGCTCAAAAATATGCCGGATGATGGTTCGTTTGGTCGTACGAACGCGATGTTCGCTTAATTACGACGGAATGCGCACAAGCGCGAAAAACGATCTAAATGACGCGACGCATGGATTTTTCTTAAGGCGAACACTAAAATATAATGTAGTCATGCTTACATAAATTTTTGGATGTCCAGATGTACTCAGAACGTAGGTTATGCGCGAAAATGCAAACTTATGCACTTTTTGACGCTTTTAGTCCCTGATCCTTCTACACTTGACCTTAACATGCTTTCTTGCACTTTGAGCCCTCTAACTTGACTTTTAAGGGCCTTAAGACATAACCAAACTTTGTTAAGTCCTTGGGTAACTTTATGGTTACCTGAAAAGTCATAAATTTCAACGTTGACGCTTTTAACCCCTCGCACACGAATATGATCATAACTTTCTCATACGATAACGAAACTTTATGAAATTTATATCGTGCATTCTAGTGAGCATAATTAATCTTTACAAAGCTTTGGGTTCGCTAAAAGGTCACTCAGAGGTATAACTTAAACATGTTGACACGTTTAGCCCCTGTAGTTTGAAATCTCTCACTTTTAGCTTCGTATGATCCATGATTTATTCGTTTGAAGGTATGAGCATCATGTAGGGTTAATATACCATATATTTATTCACTGTTGACATTTAGAACTCGTATATTAACATACTTTCCATGTTTGTCAACTTTAGTCCTTTCAGAACATTCTTTCACACGTTCAAACATTATGACACGTGTCAACACATTATAGGACGTGAATTTTCGAGGTGTTACATCCTCACCCCCTTAAAAGAAATCTCGACCCGAGATTTACTGAAATAAGTAAGGGTACTTTTCTTTCATCGTGGATTCAACTTCCCACGTGAATTCGGGATCTCTTCGGGCATCCCACTTGACCTTTATAATAGGCACATGTATCTTTTTGGAGCTTCTAATCCTGTCGACCTTTAACCGACACAGGTTGCTCATCATATTATAAATCTGCATATCATATTGTGATAATGCTTCTTGACTTATTGGCGAAACACATCCTTCAACCACTGATGTGCAATGAATTGCGAGCTCCGCCAATCTCTTTAAATAGGTTTTAGCTTAAAGGCTACCTGATCTTGATACATTCGATTTCCTTCGAATGATTCTATATACTCGGAGCTTAACTAGCCCGATAATTTAACGAATTTAGCACACCCTTCCAGGGTGATATCTATTGTTGAACCTTATTCCTTAACAAGGATTTAGGAGGTTTGCTATTTCATTAATCCTTGATTTTCTGCCGAATACTGGCAACTTACAATCGACTATGAATTTGTATGATCTTATTTGTTGTTTCCCAGGCAACTTTCAGATCCTGATAGTTGGACTTACCAATTCTCTATTGTCCTAACAATAGCCGTTTAACATGTCATTTATACAAGGTCTCAAAAGGAGCAGCCTTGATACTTACCTTAAGGTGAGATGGTTATTCCAACCACTACTTAACAAATTTTAAGGATGGGTTGATCCTTGTAGTTAGTCGAATAAATCGACGATTCAGAGCAGCTGATGGCAATTTCTTAATTTGTTGCCTAATTAGGGTTGCGGTAAATAATGCATAAGCAAAATGAACCGTCTTTCTTATTTAACAATATCAAACTCTCGGAATATCGAGTTAGGCTATATGAATCTCCTATCTTAAAATTTACTTAATCAGGTTTTCGGCTATTCCATAATCAACATGGAGTTCTTACAACACTCTAACCCAGAGCGGGATGTTAATCTTAACTCTTCCTGCCTCTAGGGAGGTAAACAGGGTAAACTTAGAAGAAGATAGTCAAAGTACAAGGAGGTTACAGAGATTTC
The DNA here is from genome assembly GCA_030545235.1 of Helianthus tuberosus. Taxonomy (NCBI): domain Eukaryota; kingdom Viridiplantae; phylum Streptophyta; class Magnoliopsida; order Asterales; family Asteraceae; genus Helianthus; species Helianthus tuberosus. Next base: position 34,477,934 of record CM060365.1, on the reverse strand, counting down.
CATATCTCAGGCTCCATTTCACTCATCATTGCTTGTGTCCAATAAGTGACACATTTATGTTACTAGTCCACGAATTCCTAATCTGGAATATCTCCTGGAAAATTTTCATTCTGGATATCTTCTTTGAATACTAGCAGTTGACTTTAGTACCATATGATTATTGAGATATCTTTGTGGTTCCATGCATTAAACCTCCATACTGATCAGGCATGGAAGCAATCTATGGAACTTATTAAGATACACCAATCCTCATATAGTGCTTTTGTCATACCCTTTTATTCGAAATCTATAGAGATTAAAGAGATATCATCTACATGTGTTTATATTTAATCAGAATGGAGATTTTCACAAACTAGGCACCTAGCTCGGTTGATTAGGCGCGCGAAAGGGTGCGGCCTAGACCCAGGTTCGATTCCGGGGACGGCCGGTTCCACCATTTTTCTTTTTAAGGTATAATTTATATATTGATTAATATTAATTAATCACACGGATACATATAATTAAGGTTCCACCATTTTTCTTTTTACCCACAATATGGGTTTGGTCACAAGACGACCAATCCTTTCCTATTACTATATCGGTCCTCTTATTAACGAAACAAGGACAGCGGAGACAACCACGCTCAATATTTATCATTCATAAAAATGTTTGCCGGTATCAAATAAGTTTCTTCATAAACTGTTTGATAAGGAAAGGTACATATTATACTATTATTATTCTGCCCCATCTCTTGGGCGTTCATCCTGACAACTCGTGCGTTTGTTATCTTGGCCTACTCGGGCTTCTTCTGATTCCTAGGGCAGTTGGTCTTGATATGCCCCTTCTCGTTGCAACCATAACAGGTTGCATCTTTCAACTTCTTGCAATCCAGGGTTTTATGTTCCTTAGATTTGCAAATTCCACACGGCCGAGGCCGAGATTCAAATCTGCATTTCCCAAGGTGGTATTTCCTACAGGTTTTGCACCTGATCTTCTCACCCGGCTGCTGGCTGTTTTTCTTAAACCCGGAACTCTTCTTATCCTCAGCGTTCCTCTTTGTCTCCCTATCAGAGCGATGAGAAATTTCATCCTCCCTTTTTCGCTTTCCTTCTTCAGAGACTTTGGCAGCCTTGTTTCTGACCACATCGAGTGTGAGAGATAGCGACAGATCGGCCGCTGACCTGAATGAAGTAGGTCTTGAAGCCTTAACACTGGCTTTGATTTCTGGGGCTAAACCCCCAATGAAGCGAGCAATTCGCTTTGGTTCCGGTGTGATCAAATAAGGAACCAATCGAGACTTGGTATTGAAATTTGTAAGGTATGCTTGACAATCTAAGTTTTCCATGACCAATGTCAAGAATTCAGTCTCAATTTTCTCAACTTCATGTTGAGGACAGTAATTTTCTTTGATAAGAGCAACGAACTGCTCCCAAGTCATGTTGTACAAAGGAATCTTCCCCGTAGCTTGGATCAGTGACCTCCACCAAGCTAGAGCTTCTCCTTTAAAAGATTGTGAAACAAATTTCACAACATCTTGCTCTGCACAACCGCTGATGTCAACAACAGCGTCCATCTCATCGAGCCACGTCATGCAATCGATGGCCCCTTTTTCTCCTGTAAAGTCTCTAGGCTTGCAGGAGACAAAATATTTATATGAACAGGTCTTAACTGGTGTCTCTTGATGGAACACAACCTGTCTAAACGGAATACTCCTTTGATTTGACAAGTCATGAACATCGTCTTCTCTTGACTCAAGTATTTTAGAAGGGGGCTTACTACGAGCCACAGATAGAGTCTTAGAATGGGTATCATTTGATTCATCATACTGTCTGTCAAGAGCTCGAGTAACAGCATAATCTATTATTGCCTGCAGTTCCGCTCCAGTTACATTGATTCTGGTAGCATCATTGTCCTCCTTCATGTGGCTGTTAACTTCATCTAATCCAGCCATGTAGCTTGATTGCTTCATAAACATTGACAATGATTTATCCAGAGGTCATTATGAAATTATCATTTTTGATAATTTATTAACCATGGTAATATAAACCATATGGGTTAATTTGTTAGTTATACTTAGTTAATATTTTTCATTATAACTTATCCTAGTTATAAAACATCAAGTATATTAAAGTGGCGTAAAAAGCCTGGTCCCAAGGACAGTTTTAAATTTTATAAGCCATGATTCCTATTGATCAATTACGTTAAATAAGGTATTTGGAAAAATTCCTAATATAAGAATGACAAGTGTGATTTTTATAGCATCACGGTTGTCGGGAGTGTTAACACATTTTCGGGTGTTAACAAGGATCTGAATCTCTTTTTGAACAGATTTTACCATCTTAGCTAGGTCTTCAATGACATTCAAGCTAGGTCAAACCATTTAAGATTCTCTTTTAATAATTATTCTGGCAGGAAAGGAATGATATTTATTTTTATTCAGGATTTTTATCATAATCCTAATTTATAAGTTAATAATAGCACAAATGGCCTAGTCGCGTAGACAAGTTTAATTTATACGCCATGATTTCAGAGAATCAAAGCATGAAGGTATACTAGCACAATAGGCCTAGTCACAAGGACGTTTATAATTTATAAGCTATGATTTCAGAGAATCAAAGCATGAAGGTTTGAACCTAGTTCATTACCTTTATATGACAGGGAGTCGTTGCTACTACTGTCTTTTGGTTCATATGGAAATGAACAGGGCCTGTAGGTGCTATATTACCACATATGGTCAAAATGTGATCATCTCAAGTGATGATCTAAACCCATGATTCAGAGATCATTACATTGGGTTAGGAATCTTTTGAAGATTCCATCAATAAGAATGACGTGTGATTTTAATGAATCACGTCTGTCAGGAGTGTTAACATATTTACAGATGTTAACAGGGATTCGAATCTTTTAAACAGGTCTTACCATCATGGCCCGGCCTTAAAATGACCCGAAGGCTAGGTTTCACTCTTAAGATTCTTATTAATATTAACGCAGAACAATCCTAAATTGAGGTGTTAAATATGGATCTGAATCTAATTATGGAACTACCATCTTTGCCCTGCCTCAAAATAATGCGTGACTAGGTCTTGTCCTTTTTTAGATTTTGCCATTTTATATAAAGGTAGATCTTATAAAAGGAATGTCGGAAAGAAAATTTAAAGTTAATTATTCCACTATAAAATTAAACAATACAGATGTGCCCTAGACGGGACTTGAAAGGAATAATGTTGTCCTCGAAGGAACTGAAAGGTAATTATGTCCTTATAAGGACTATTAAGGAAACGATTTTTCGCAAAGGGAGTTTCTTCTTCATTTTATTTCTGAATGCCTTCTCCTTGTTTGCATGTTTCGTCCTAGCCGTTGTACGAAGGTCAGCAATTTAAGGCTCCTGGTGTGGAGAATTATTATTATGGCTTCTTCGCTCGGTGACGTATCCAATATATAAAAATTTTGGAAGCAGAATTTCCAGATAAGGATTGAGAATATTCCTATGTTAAGTCTAGACTCAGAAGATTTAGGAATGTGCAATTGTGTCATTGAGATTAAACACATAAAGCTAGTGTTTAATTCACTCAATGTTGGCTCTGATACCAACCTGTCACACCCCAAATTTCCACATGTCACCGGTGGGCCCGGTAGGGGAGTAACGTGACGTGGTTGGCAACATCATAGTCAAACAACACAATATTTAAATGCACAGCGGAAGCAAAAGGATAAATATATTACAATCCGTAATAGTGTAACATCAAAGTATTACAACGGAAGTAAAGGATCCACAGGCGGATCTTTAAAACATATCACTTGTTCAACAGACTTTAGACACCTAGAACTTGCAAGATTCCTTATTAGCGCCCTGAGCTTCCAGCCAATTACGTTCAATACCTCTCACTTAACCCTTTTGGAAAATACGTCAGTTTTCACTGGTAAATACACTCAACTGACTCATTTGAAAAGAGTTTAAGAAAATTGATTTAGATGCACCAGGCACAAAACCTTTTGACACTTTGATTAAAATGCACAGAGGCAAAATTAATCTTTTATAACTTGGGACAATTATATTTATAACCTTGTATACAGATTTACATGTTCGTTGTACGTTCAGGGCCCGATGTAGAAATCGAGTCAGATTAACAGACACGCCACAAGTATAGGCCCACAAGAGAGTGAGATACCGTTATCTCTTAAGCACTGTCAGGTGTATGCCTACACCCCGTGCTTAAGACGTGGCCATTTTATAATACAATGATGTCACTAGGATATCCGGGACATGGTCATTAACCCCTAAAGGTCTTTGTTTCAAACAATACAGATTAAACCGGGTTACCTCAATGATTTAACCATAATAAGATTAAAGATTCAATACCCGACCAAGCGGTATTATTATACCGTATCCCAAGCCCGTATAGGGAAAATAAGTTAAGAGTATTTACCTGAGCTAGCTCCTGTCTTAAATAGCAGAAATTTATAACTCAGCCGTATTCGCTTAAGTAAGCGTAGGTACAATTTACCGGAAAGCTCTAGTCTGGAATGATGGTATAAATAATTAATTAGAATGCTAACGGGTCTTTAATTAAGCCTAAGCTTAGACCGGTTAGTCTTACAGGAAGATACGGTTCGTACTCACGATTAAGCGAAGACCGGAATAGAAGGTGATTTAAACCCGACATGTTCAGAGACTTGTCTTATATGGGTATTTCATACACATTCTGGATTTTGAGATAAAACCGATAAGGTTTGACCCGTCTCGGCTAACTTATATAAACTAGTTATATAAACCGATCCGAACGCGAATAACGCGTAACGGGTAACCGAATAGGTCGCGAACAGGTTTCCTTAGTTAATATGCCTTAAATATGTTGTGATATCAGTAGGATACCTTCCATTATGCCCAAAACGAGTTTAATCTCAATTTAAGCCCCGTAGGGGTATTTTGGTCATTTACCTAAGGCATATATACTACCTGTCATACAACTACTCGAACGATGTGACCATAAGGTCACTTAATGTGTTTGGTCAGATCCTAATGATCGACAAAATGGGTCGGGTTCGAAAGTATAAGCGATTGTTTAGATCACTTACCTTTACGACCCTATATAAGCACTAAACTAAAAGTGACGAGCTAAGCATGTTAAAACATGCTTAACTAAGTTAGAAAACAAGTTTGGTATCAAAACAAACGGTTTTGATACCCATAAGTAGTTTGGTTACAAAATACGCAAGAATACGTATTCTGGCCGAAACTACGGCTCGTCACTGAGCCTAGATAACGTGGTAATCAGTAGGTATAATCACTAGGGACTATAACCATCGTGATCACGCTCACGTTATGAAGTTCAAACGAACTTCGCATCGACCATAAACTGGTCAATGCAGAAAGTCAAACAAAGTTTGACTTTCGGACTAGAAAAGCGATAAAAGAACGAAAGAATACTTACGAAGGGTCCCCGAAAGCTCTCGATCCGATTTACCTTCAGGTATGAAGTATAACTTCAACTTAGAAGGCTTAAAATCAGATCAAGTGTGAGAAATGAAGTGAAATGTGATGGGTATTTATAGATTTCGGTCCACCGTTAGGATCGTTTCTTGGAAAAGGGGAAACGATCAAGGCCGTACACTTGTCGGAAGGTTATGGTGTCTAAATTGTCACTAACCATAGGGTATCAACACTTGGCAAGGGATTAAGGAGTGGAGAACAGCTGTTAACAGCTGTTAATACGTCGAATCTGGTCCCGAATGCGAAAAACTGAGTTTCTGCATGTTTCTGCCCCAGAATAGGCAGTCGTGTAGCGCGACTGGTAAGGCCACATGCAGTGGCGCTACGCCACTGCCCCCTTGTTTCAGCAAACTTTCAAAAATGACATGTTTAGTCCCTGCAGCCTGTTTAAGCGATTCTCGATGCGTTTGAACCCCGTTAACCTCATTTCAAGGCTCTAAAATGAAGTTAAAGTATAGGGAAATCAAAACATGCTCAAAAATATGCCGGATGATGGTTCGTTTGGTCGTACGAACGCGATGTTCGCTTAATTACGACGGAATGCGCACAAGCGCGAAAAACGATCTAAATGACGCGACGCATGGATTTTTCTTAAGGCGAACACTAAAATATAATGTAGTCATGCTTACATAAATTTTTGGATGTCCAGATGTACTCAGAACGTAGGTTATGCGCGAAAATGCAAACTTATGCACTTTTTGACGCTTTTAGTCCCTGATCCTTCTACACTTGACCTTAACATGCTTTCTTGCACTTTGAGCCCTCTAACTTGACTTTTAAGGGCCTTAAGACATAACCAAACTTTGTTAAGTCCTTGGGTAACTTTATGGTTACCTGAAAAGTCATAAATTTCAACGTTGACGCTTTTAACCCCTCGCACACGAATATGATCATAACTTTCTCATACGATAACGAAACTTTATGAAATTTATATCGTGCATTCTAGTGAGCATAATTAATCTTTACAAAGCTTTGGGTTCGCTAAAAGGTCACTCAGAGGTATAACTTAAACATGTTGACACGTTTAGCCCCTGTAGTTTGAAATCTCTCACTTTTAGCTTCGTATGATCCATGATTTATTCGTTTGAAGGTATGAGCATCATGTAGGGTTAATATACCATATATTTATTCACTGTTGACATTTAGAACTCGTATATTAACATACTTTCCATGTTTGTCAACTTTAGTCCTTTCAGAACATTCTTTCACACGTTCAAACATTATGACACGTGTCAACACATTATAGGACGTGAATTTTCGAGGTGTTACAGGGTATTGGGAAACCCGGACCGGGTATTGAAAAAACCCGGTTCCGGATTCGGGTTGAAACCGGGTACTTGAAAAACCCGGGTTGAAAACGGGTATAAAAAAACCCGGTTCCGGGTTCGGGTTTTATAACAGAAATGCATACCCAACGCCTACCCTATGGGTTGGGTCGGGTATAAAAAACCCGGGTTTTATAATACCCGGTTCCGGGTTCGGGTTTTTTGTGCACCACTACCGGGAGGGGCGCCCGACCCCCCGAACTTTTCGCTCAGTAGTGTTATGTATGTACGTTTCGTGTAGAATTTTTTAGGTATATACGTTTTCGACTCCCCGGTTTTATAAAAAAAATTACTTATATAGAATTTTTAGGTTCGGTAACTTCCGACCCCCGGCGAAAATTTTCAAGCTTCGCCACTGGCCAAAATGTTATTGTCATCGCTCTTAGTTTCCACTAATGGGCCAAAATCAATCAATTCATACGCCATGTACAGGGCTAGACGCCCCGTCTTAAATAAAATGAGAAAACAAAAAAAAATATACGTCACGTACAGGGCAAGACTGGGCATCTAGTGTGGTCCAAATGACCAGTATAGCCCTGTGTTGCCCCCAAGTCTAGCCTAACTCAATGGTATAATAGTCTTTTAAACAACTCTAGACGCCCAGTCTAGCCCAGTACGCGGCGTCTAGCCCCTCAAGTATAAAAATTTAGAAGAAAAAAAAAGCAAAATCACAAATTACCATTTTAGCCCTGAGACACCTGCAGTCTAGGCCTAACTCAGGGCTAAAATAATAATTAACCATTTGAGAACTAATATGCTCAAATGGTTAATTACCATTTTAGCCCTAATTTAGGCCTAGACTGGGTGTTTCAGGGCTAAAATGGTAATTTGCCATTTTTTATGCTTCAGGGGCTAGACGTTGCGTACAGGGCTAGACTGGGCGTATAAGGGTTGTTTAAAAGACTATTATACCCCTGAGTTAGGGCTAGACTAGGGCAACACATGGCTATAATGGTCTTTTGGACCACACTAGATGCCCAGTCTTGCCTTGTACGCGGCTTATATTTTTATTTGTTTTTGTTTTCTCTTTTTAGTATCAACAACACTAATATTAATTATAAAAAAAACTCATACTAATTAAAATAACACTAATATTAATTATACAAAAATCATTCTTCCGATTCACTGTCGATGAAATTAATACTCGGGTTTGGGTTTGGTTTCGACATTAATTATAATAACACTAATAATGTTTATACAAAAATACAACTTTTCATAAAAAAACACATCAAATTACCCTACCAGAACACGAAATTCTTCAATAAAAAACATCACTCTTCATGACGGCTCGTCTAGGCCTATATTAGACGTATACATCCCGTATAGGCATGTGGGTGTAGTATAGGTCTCGTATAGGCATATGGATGTAGTATATGTCCCGTATAAGACTATGGGTGTAGTATATGCCTCGTATAGGCCTACTGGTATAGTATAGGTCCCTGATAGGCCTATAGTTGTAGTATAGTATACTATAGTATCGTATCATATAGGTGTAGTATAGTTCTCGTATACGACTAGAGGTGTAGTATAGGTCCCGTATAGGGCTCGTATAGGCCTTTGGGTGTAGTATAGGTCCCGTATAGGCCTTTGGGTGTAGTATAGGTCCCGTATAGACTTTTGGGTGTAGTATAGGTCCCGTATAGGCCTATGGGTGTAGTATTGGCCTGTTGGTGTAGTATAGGTTTTGTATAAGCCTATGAGTGTAGTATAGGTCCCGTATAGGCATGTGGGTGTAATATAGGCCTATTGGTGTAGTATAGGTCTCATATAGGCCTATCAGTATAGTATAGTATACTATGGTATCATATTGTATAGGTGTAGTATAGGTCCCGTATAAAACTATAGGTGTAGTATAGGTCCCGTATAGGCCTATGCATGTAGTGTAGGTCTTGTATACGCCTATGGGTGTAGTATAGGCCCCGTATAGACCTATTGGTGTAGTATAGGTCCCATATAGGTCTATAAGTGTAGTATTATACTATAGTATCGTATAGGTGTAGTATAGGTCCTGTATAGGCCTATGGGTGTAGTACAGGTTCTGTACAGGCCTATAGGTGTACTATAGGTCCCGTATAAGCCTATAGGTGTACTATAGGTCCCGTATGGGGCTATATGGTGTAGTATAGGTCCCGTATAGGCCTAGAGGCGTATACAAGGCTTATACGAGACCTATACTATACTATACGATAGGATACTATATTATGTTACGCCTATACAAGACTTATAGTACACTATATGATACTACATCCATAAGTTTATACAAGACCTACACGATATTATACCATTTCACCCGTGGTTTAGGGGCCATACGCAGCCCAAACGATACTATATGATTTGATACCACTCTTATAGGCTTAGATGAGGCCAATACGGTACCTATATTACTACTATACGATACGATAGGTGTAGTATCGTATAAAAACAATTAATATTGTATACAAATATTTGTAGTTTATTTAAAAAGATACTTATTTTTATTAAGCTTTGCTAAAACGATTAATATTGTATAAGATGTTTGTAAAAAACCCTTATCTACGCCCCATATAGGCTTATACGAGACATATAAAGGGCATGTGTCATATATGAGACCTGTACAGGGGTCTTATACGCCCCCGTATAGGCCTATACGTGGCGTATAGGAGCAGCCAGACTAGAAGTGACACCAGTCAGAGACACTGATTTTGATGTACGAGGCAAAAAGTGTACAAATAGGCAAATGAGGTTGAGTCGTTCTCATCAGTTTGCCCATGAATAGTACCCCATCTAATAAGGATTTGCCGTGTAGTTTTTTTTCTAAGGCAATCAATTTTTCAAATTTATTTAATATTATAACTACTTTTAAATATACTTTGTTTTTCTTTTGTAGCTTTTAAAATATAATGTTTTACAAAATTTCGAATATACATTTGCAACACATTTATTTCCATTAACGTTTTGGTATAAATTTTATCTGAAGTCGAGCTAGGTCAAATGTAATATATATATATGTTATGTTTAATAGTTTTATGTATTTTTAAGTAGGTATTTGGGTTTTTTATAACTTTTTATGTGTAGTGTTTTATGAAATTACCGAATATACCTTTGTGCATGCTTATTTTATCTATGTTTTCCAAAATAGATCTATGTCAATCACAAGGTTCACATACTACTTATTCAACACATGTCGTAACAAATTCTTACCAACAATACATTTTTATTCATTCCTCCATGTGTCAATGAATACCCCACAAAGAAAAAGAATACTCCTGCTACCTAAATCTTCACAACAAGGTAACATGTAACTAGCAATTGTATGTTTGTGCTTGCACAACTCATATGTAATTAACTCTAATACTACTAATGGTTTTTTATATTTCATGTATATAGAGAATTCTCGTCGTACCGTGCAAGGAAATTCCATTACTAATAATAAATTCCCAAAAAAGAATAATGTTTGAAAAAAAATTAGTTTATAGCTAATAATGTTTGGAGACAACATAATCAACGTTTTATACAGAAATTGCAAGTCAAAGTCAGTCAATTAAAATATTTTTAAATAAACCCACCTAATGTCGTTTCCTTTAGAAGGAAGGGAATGAAAGATACATGAGTGTTCACATTAGGTAAACTTAATTTTCTCAGTTAATTTGTAAGAGCATCTACAATGCATAATGGGTAAAATCGTACGACCATCTAGCGCTTACATGGCGTGCGGTTTTTGATGAATCCATTAGAGGTGGTGTTCGAATTGGCATATGGAATTCCAAACAAAAATAAACGTGTAGAGCGTTTCAAAGGAAGCCACCATGTGTATGTACATTCGTATTGTTTTTATAGTATTGTTTTAAAAAGGTTGATGTTTCAAAGTGAACATATATAGCATTGGAAAGAAAATGAATGTGTTTGAATTACAGATGAAAATATTATGTGACAACTCTAGCTGATGTAACATATATATGAATATGTTTAAAATTGAATAACTTGAAGATGCTCTAAAAGCTTCTTGTCCCTTTATGAGTATTTTGTGTTTCTTACTTATTAGTTTTTTTTTTAACGATAAGGAACGACGTGTCAACTACCGTGACACCGGGCGCTGTGGTCAAGATCGACTACTCGATTGCCGCCAGCTCCTTGGCTATCCCAGGTGCGCGGAAACCCGACCTCCACTCACCCGAAGGCACGACAGTGGAATAATCAGTAAAACCTCGCCTCTCATCCAAGACGAGCCGGCGCCACCCGTATTCACCATTCACCTGGATGCCACAGAAAATAATGAGGAAAGTGGGAGTCGAACTTGGGTCACAAGTAACACCAAGTCTTTCTCCAACCACTCCACCACTACTTCATTCGCACTTATCTGTTTTTGTTAGGTCGTTAAAAGTTATCACTAGAAAAATCATCTAACTTTGACTTTATTACAAGCACCCAAATCATACTTTACGCGTGATAGGGTTTGTTTCTTGTCAGCAAAAGAGATCTATATTCCAAACCAACAACCTTAGCAAGGAGCTAAGGCGTTGTAATATCCGCCAAAAATGTGTCCAAGAAACATGACCTGTTTGTAAAAATAATGCGGATTCAATTTTTGCAATAAATGATAACGCGTATATTTTGTTCTAATGATGTTTATTATTTATTGTTGTTTTAGATAAATAGATGTTAATTGGCAATTGATACCCCTTATTTTAAACAATACAACATGTGCCAAACGATACCAACCTCGTCCAAGTCTCAACATCCCAAACGACAAGCCAAAACCCAAAAGACATCTCTCTAAGTGACAACTCATTTCCAAACTACACCCAATTTTAGCTGACACCCTTGATTCCAAACGATATCCCAAGTCGTTTGCAAATGAACCCAAACGACACCTACTATATTGCAAACGACATGCATCTGTTGTTCATCTTCATAAACGCGAGTCCACGCAACCAACCAGATTCTAATTCGCTTTTTTTTAAAGGTGAACTTCTAAATGGTGACCATTGTCACATCCGCAAATCGCGGACCCTCGCCAAGAACGTGGGCCCAGATAGCAAGGCCAGCGCTGGGTTAACCAGTCTTGGGTCGAAGGCTTTCCCCCGGAAACCGTACTGCCTCTACACGAGTTGCCTCGCTAGAGTAACAACCAGATGAAAACCGGAGTGATGCAGGATCAAACCCTCCTCGGTAGGTTTTTCACCATCATTGCGCACGGGTGTCCTACCCCCTTTCGCCACAAGCGGGAGTCGAACCGGTGACCTCTAGGAGGACAACCCGGCCCCCAACCACTGGGCTATGAAGGAAGGACATTCTAATTCGCTTAATACACGACCTTTCAGTTTCTTTATTGGGTTTTGATGATAGGATTTAATGCTAACTTTATGACACGTTATCATCTCATAATTGTCTAATTAAAGATAATTCAAGGCACCATTTTCATCTTTCTAGAACACAAATCATCACACCAAAATTCATCTATTTCAAAGCATATCTCTTAAAGCAAACGACACCCCATATCATATTACAGGAATTCTCATATCTAGAATCTGCAAGATCACTCTCTAATTCACGAATTTGAGCAAGGATCAAAGCTAGGGCTTGGAACTTGGTGAATTGATATCTTCTTCATTTCTTCACCAAATCAGGTAACTCCAAAGCCTAACTTGCCTAATTTCTCATGCTCTACAAGACCCTACTATCCAATTCTGTGATAGAAGGGCACATGAATCTGATTTTTATTTCTTTTAATATTAGGGTTCTTAGTGTGTAGAAATTGAGGCTTTAGACTTAGGATTGTGTTTTGATGAAATTGAACCTAGGATATTATTGTTCATTATCATATTAGTTAGGTTTGTGTAATTTTCTAGAATTTTTGGATGCCTTACAGATTTGTTATGAATTTTTGGTCATGTTACAATTTATGGAAAAATTATGTAAAAAATGGATTTAATCAGAATATAAACTCATATGGACCTAGAAATATCCAAGTCATCCGAATTTGTTTTATTATATTATTCATACTTATACCATACATGTTATTAGGGGATTTTTGGATATCCAAACCGCTATGCCTCGTGCTACTTGTACTTGATAATCTTCGCAACCTATGAGTAGATCTAACTCTTTCCCCCTTTTTACATTTAAACTTTTGGGGTGTATCATGTGTCACATATTCGCATACTTAGTCACTGTACTCATCAACATGTAAGTCAATGTGTAAATTATGTGTTTGTGTAATTGCGGATTTGTTTATTTATTTATGTGAAGTTGTAGTCAATTGTATTCTTGCACGTCATTGTGGATCCACTGGCTAAGGGGTTCCTCTCGGCCATGGGTTGTAGGCTGGTATCGCTAGCATCATTAGATTCGCTCTTCGGGGCTTGAGTCTCGCATGGTCATATATTAACATAGTCACATAATCATTTTATTCGCATATGCTCATAATCGTATTATCTCAATGGGTATGTATGGATTATTGTTGTTGTTTGTATATTGTGATCGTTTTCTAACACTTGAATTGCATGTTAAATATTTTCTTAAAATAATAAACAAATTATTTTATTAATTATAGATTTACTCGTCACCATTTTTGTTGATCCAAAATTACTTTTTACGTATGATACAGGAAATCAGGTGTGACAAGATGAGAATAACGACACGTAGACGATGACGTAGACACATAAATTGGATTTTATTTTATTTTTCATGACTTTGAATTTTGTATGAATTATTTGAAACTCATTTGTTATGTGACATTTTAATTTTGACAGGACTAAATATTTAAACTTATAATAATTGTTTGAGTAAATTACGTTTTTGGCCCCTGTGGTTATATCAGTTTTACTATATTGGCCCAAAATAAGATTTTTTAACAGATCTGCCCCCATGGTCCCTATATCTAACCATTTTGGCCCCTGAGTCTAACCAAACCCCAACTCTAGTTAATTCATTGGTCACATGGGTTGCACATGATGGGCATATTTGTAATTTCCCCTCCCCTTTTATGATTTTATAAATAAAACCCAGATCTTCATCATCATCTTCAACTATCATCATCCCAGATCTTCATCTTCAATTAAATCTAGACAAAATTGCAGAAAACAACCTTTATGTATACCCCAAACTGCACTTTATACCTTTCACTATGAAATCCGCCAAAACCAACCTTTACGTTCATGTTTTGCTACAAGTTCAACCTTTAACACAAACTCTGTTAATATTCTTGGTTAAGTCACCTCACATGCAAAGCATGTGAGGGTATTACTGTCATTTCCACATTGTCTTCCCCAATCCATCCTTTCAAACCCAGAAACAATGAAACTAGTGTTTTTATAAATTAAAAAAAAACCAGAATATTAACTTGTGTTTATATAAAATTAAGAAAACTAATTCTACATTGTTCCATCCTTAATCGATTCTTACCTTCTTCAACACCTCTGCAATTGCATTCCCCAATATGTATTCCAGAAACTCTGTTACACTTTTGCCCCGTTCATTTTGAAAATTCGACGGACGGTTGTAAGGTTTGTTAGCATACAAGTGGGTACCACCTTCGGTTCAATCCAGTAAGATTCTTCAATCCATTAAACATGGATATATAAAAGTTGTTAAACAAGTACAGAAGATTTAAAAAAAAAAAAAAAACAGCACAATATACCTTTTCAATACACAAATGTTTCAACTCAGGACAGCTTACAAGTAACCGAGTGATATGTCCATAATACCAAAAACCCTTCAACTCCAACTGCTTCATATTTAGAAATGTGGGAAGAGGTGAAGTCAATGGGGAAGTGAATGGGACCTTGAAGTCAGTAAGGAAGCTTTCATTTTGAGCTGAAAGTGATTTAACTCCCTTTATTCCCCTTAGAACCCTAAGCCATAGATCATAACATCTTATTTCACCAACTGAAACACATGCCTCAACCAGAGACGACACGTATTCAAGATTAGGGCCCTTACACCCATTAACCTCAACACTCGAATCAACTATGTCTATGTAGTTTTCAATCATATAATTTGTGCTTCTAAACCAGACTAATATTGAATTATTGTTCTGCACTGCCTCGAGCTCAAGTAGATTGCTCACCCTTGATCAGACTAATATTGAATTATTGGTAGTTGATGAAGCTGGTCAACTTAGAGAATGTGAATCTGTTATCCCTATGCAACTCTCTAGTCTTCGTGATGTTATACTCATTGGAGATGAAAAACAACTCCCTGCTATGGTTACATTTCAAATATTGTATGGCTAGTTATTTGAAACAATGTTTTCATAATTGACCGGTCATCGAACCTGCAGTGAATTGGTCGGATCGATTGGAACGGCTAATAAATAATTTCAAAGATTATGTGTATATATATTAAAACAAAATATGAAACTAATTTATCTTTGTTAAGGCACTGCCTGTGGATACTCGGAAATGGAGACACTTTGAAGAATAGCACCCCGGTCTGGAAGCATTTAGTGGACAACGCCAAGGTTCGTGGTTGTTACCACGAGGCTGACTAGGACGAGTGTTTGAGTCGATTGATCACAAAATGGGCTTACTAATTTGGTTCAAAATAACATTAAAGCTAACTTGAGAGCTGTGTAAGCTAAATATGTTTTTTTTTTTTAACTTTAGAAGGAATTCAGAGGTTCCAAAGATTCAGCCGAAGGTGTTAGAGAAAGGGTCCTTGTCAAATCAATTTGCTGCAATGAGTTTTACAAAGACCTTAGTCGAGCATGGTAGTGATGAAGAAGTGGGTGTTCAAACGAAGAAAAAAGAAGATGAAGAAGTGGTAACTTGAGAGCTGTGTAAGCTAAATATGTTTTGGTTTTTTTTTTTTTAACTTTAGAAGGAATTCAGAGGTTCCAAAGATTCAGCCGAAGGTGTTAGAGAAAGGGTCCTTGTCAAATCAATTTGCTGCAATTAGTTTTACAAAGACCTTAGTCGAGCATGGTAGTGATGAAGAAGTGGGTGTTCAAACGAAGAAAAAGGAAGATGAAGAAGTGGTGGAGGTGGCTCTGTTTAGAGAGAAGAGGGAAAAAGGTCATGTACAATTATATAATTTATTAATAAACAAAAAAAACAAGGTTGAAATGACAGTAATACCCTCACATGCTTTGCATGTGAGGTGACTTAACCAAGAATATTAACAGAGTTTGTGTTAAAGGTTGAACTTGTAGCAAAACATGAACGTAAAGGTTGGTTTTGGCGGATTTCATAGTGAAAGGTATAAAGTGCAGTTTGGGGTATACATAAAGGTTGTTTTCTGCAATTTTGTCTTAAATCTAACCCATCTTCATCATCTTCAACCATCAATCATCATCCCTAAAACTTCATCTTCAATTAAATCTAACCCAGATCTTCATCATCTTCAACCATCATCATCATCATCCCCACATAAATCATCATCCCTAGATCTTCAATTAAATCTAACCCAGACCTTCACCATCTTCAACCATCATCATCATCCCCACATAATGGGCTGCCCCGCCAAGATTTGGCTCCACAAATCAACAAATATCACAAAAATGAACCATAAATCTATAAAGAAACATCAAGTTTACAACTTTATTAAAATCAAAAGTGGGTTAATCATGATTAACTATATATCAATATCCAAAACAGTAACTAAATTGGTAAAATTAACAGTGTCGGCTGGGATGCAATTAGAAGTTTAGAACCCACATTTTTTCAAACAATTCACCTAATAAAAATTCAAAAGCACAAAGAAAATCACAAATATTTAAAAATTTCACAATAATTAACACAAATACCTGGTTAAACTTAAAGTCTTAAATCCCACAAAATTGTTATAAAAAAGATGAAATCTTGACAATTTTTGTCACCATAAATCTGGGCAGACAGATCACGGTATAAATCGCAACATCTACTCCGCCATCACTGCTACACCGACAACCATCCTCCACCTTCGATTTCACCTACCACCGTCGCACAACATCATCATCAACCACCACTATCACCTCCCTCCGATTCACCACCACCGTTCACCTGAAACCCCCATCAACAACATCTACTACCTGCGGATTCGATGTTTCGGATCTCGGAGATCGGTTTTGTACGGAAGATTGTGGACGGAGATGACGGTTCTGGTGGCACTCTCATGGTGGTGGTGGTGGTTGTCGGTGGTAGATCTTGAAAGAGATGCAGATGATGATGATTTGTTGACAATCGAACATCATAACTGAATTTTCTTATGGATTTTGTTTGTCTGTGATGGTTGGGTTAAAGATTGGTTCAAGAGATTTGGGTTTTATTTATAAAATCATAAAAGGGGAGGGGAAATTACAAATATGCCCATCATGTGCAACCCATGTGACCAAGGAATTAACTAGAGTTGGGGTTTGGTTAGACTCAGGGGCCAAAATGGTTAGATATAGGGACCATGGGGGCAGATCTGTTAAAAATTCTTATTTTGGGCCAATATAGTAAAACTGATATAACCACAGGGGTCAAAAACGTAATTTACTCTAATTGTTTTAAACTTTGGACAATCATCATGTCCTGATCATCAATCTGCTACGAACCAAGGTGTGACTAGCTGAAGAAAACCAGACAACACCAGACAAAAATTAATCAAAGACTATCCCTTCAAAATTCTTCTAGTTCTCCAAGGATAAGCCAGCCAACTTAGACCTCTTTGCCATCCACTAGTAGCTTTCTTCTTTGATATTTTCAACAACCAAGGACCACCGGATACTAGTTGTTAAAGACCTTCATATTCAAGCTAGCCAAATTTTCCACGCAGGCATCAAAATAGTCGCGTAGGCTGTTTCTTTCCGCAACTTTGAGCCACTTATATTTTTCCCAATGGAGAATTTCATATTTCCATGTGTTGGCTAGGCTAGGCGAGTTTATTTCCAAAAAGGATATTAAACAAGTAAATAACTAAATAGTCAAGACGATTAATAGCTTTTTTTTTATACATAAAGGTCTAATATTTATTATGTTCAAGTAACATGCAATTGTAATTGAAATTTTAGATTGAATTATGTTTTGATAAGTTAAATTAACAATAATACTTCAAATTTGAGTACTTAGTTTCTAGTCAAGTTCAATAAACATGAGTGGCGGACTCATGAATTATTTGCTGGGGGTGCAGATGAGGTGTTAAACCATATTTTCAAGGGGTGTGGTCGGGTTTTTTTGCCTAAAATATACACTAATTTTTTTTAAAGGGGTGCGGTCGCCCACCTTGACCAAAGGGTGGTCCGCCAATGATAAACACGCTTTGCTTGGGAATCAAGACGATACAGGATGATGTAAGTACCATGATGTTATGACTCACTCTCGCAGAGCCGTCCCCGAAAACTCTCAGAAAAAATTTAGGCCTCGGGCGACGAAAAGATTTTGGCCCAAAATTATAGTTAGGGGTAAATGAATTAAAAAAATAAAAACTTAGTGGTAAAGTAAAGACTTGAACTTGAGACTTTTACATTATTTTGAGATGATTTTTTTCACTACACCACCAATACTTTTTTTGCAAAATAAACAGATGAATATACTAAATACATAATTTAATAAATATATACAAGCTTATAAAGACTTTTCGGGCCCTTTAAAATTTTGGGCCTCGGGAGTTGACACGGGTTGGCCGGCCTCAAAGCCGGCCCTGCAATCTCGGGTCTATTCATGGGAAACTTCCTTTCATGTTAACTCGGTTTTAACATTCGTGCTCTGTGGCAGGGCATACCGATTTTTAACTAAATTTAAATAGAACAATTTTGCGTGTTCAGTTAGTTACGGTGCACTTGCTATAGCAAACAAAAAAGTAACTCAAAAAATATAGTTGTAAGATGCCTAAAACATGTTTGGTTCTTTAGTTTTTGTTTTAATTTTAGTTAGAAAATAAAATAAAAAAAAGAGTTTAAAAAGTTATCAAAACTAGTATAGTTAAATTTAAGATCACAAATAAAAAACAATAAAAGTCCAAAAAAGTAGAGAAAAATTGCTAGATTCATCCTTGAGGTTTTACAACTTTTGCTAGATCAGTCCAAAATCAACTTTTGTTGCTAAAACAGTCATTGGCTATGTTTTCTTTTGCTAATACAGTCCAAAAACCCAACGTCGTTGAATGCTTCCGTTAATGTAAGGGTAAAAGTGACATTCTCTTTCTTTTATTTTATCTTTCTAATGAACCGTCTCCAACACAAACACAAACTTTATGAAGCCTCTCACTCACTCTGAGGTAGGACCTATTCATGGTATAAGATAATTGTTTTTTTTAACAGCAAAAAAAAAATCAATCTCGAACACTCGAACATTTTTGGGGTACCTACTGGACAAACGGAGTACTCCGAGAGTTACCCGAGTCCATCACCAATTCCGGGGAAAACCCGGTAACACATCCACCCGTAGGCAAGACAGTGAAATTACCAGTAAAACCCGTTTGGCTCAAGGATCCAACCCAGGTTTTCTTGGGTCTCCTATCATTGCATACTAGTGTCTCACTCTGCACCAAATGTGAGTTGAACCTGCATCTATCAAGAGAAATGCAAGTCATCCCCCACTTGATCTAGAGATCATTGGCAAGGTATGCGATAATTGTATTTCGCAGTATCAATAGTTGTATTTGAAATATTAAAACGCGATACAAAATAAATTAATAATCTATCAATTTGTTCCGAAATTCTTATTGTTATTATTTGATAGAAAACGATAAACCAACATGTAGAAAAATTTCCATACCCCATTAATGAAAACACTAATATCTATGATTACAAACCAAAAAAAATCAAGAAAGCTCCATGTATGCAATACTCCTTCGTTCTTTATATGTGGTGGTTGTTAGATACTTAAATACATAACCATATAGCAAAACAAAATGTGAGCAAAGCACGTGACACCACCCATCCATGCATATCTATTCTTAGTTTAACACCACCATCATCCACACACTGTCCATTCTTTTTCTTTAGACATATTGGTGGTTCTAAATGCCTCCGGCGTTTCAACGACATCAATTTCTAAAGGGAAGGGCCACTTGCCGATCTAGCTTTGGGTACCCCTACCCGACCGACAACATCGATGTCGGTCGGGTGGGTAGGGGATGAGGGTTGTAGAAACCGTGAGAGTAGGGATGAGCATTTGGTATCAGGTACCGGTACCGAACCGTATCGGGTATATTCGATAACGGTTCCGGTACCCACTTTCTCCGTTTTTCGGTACCAGTACGGTACCGGTATTTATGGGTAAAGCACCGGTAAGTACCGATACCGAACCGGTGTATTCGGTACCGGTACCCACTTTTCCCGTTTTTCGGTACCGGTACTTTCGATACCGAACGGGTATCGTGCTCATCCCTACGTGAGAGTGTGTGTGAGGAGAGGAGAGAGTTAGAGATAGAGAGTAGTGTGTAGATATAGAGAGTGTGACATCGGCCACTTAACGAGATTATTATCCGTTTAACTATAACTTCGTTGTGAGCTTGATATTTAAACTATAAGGGTATGTTTGCATGAAGTTTTTAGGAGCTTTTAGAATCTTTAAGCTTTTAAGAAAAAACTCATATTCAATAAAAAACTTTGTTTGGTTGAAGAGGCTTGAAGCTTTTAGGTTGGGAGCTTGAAGCTTTTGGTTGAACGCTCCTACTAGTAGCGTTTAGAAGGAGCTACAAGTTTTTAGAGAAAAATGACTTTTTTAATCTCTAAAGATAATGAACTTTTTAATGAAAAAACTTTTAAATTTTTAGTTATGTCCATTTTGGTCATTTTATACATTTTATTAAAAGTTCCAGCTACTCTGCCAAACACCAAATATATCTAAAAAGCTACAGCTACTAGCTACCAGTTTCCAGTCACCAGCCAAAAGCTACTTTTGCCAAACATACCCTAAGTCTTTATTTGTGTAAACGTAGCCTTGTGATAGGTAAAACTTACTATATCTAGTAGGAGTTTTGAAATAAAACCTAGACAAACCCTATTATTTATGGAAACTTTCGGGAAATGATAAACATTAACGAATAACCAGTAATCGTCCGAATATAGATATTACGGCTAACAAAACCTTAAACATATCAAAATTATGCTATTAGTAGCTAATTATATCCAAATAAAAGCTTCGGGTTCTAAACTGATAACATTTGTTACATATGTAATACAACTAACCATAACCATAACCATAAGTACAATTAATTTTTTGAACGGCCAACAAAAGATATATATTAGATTAAATTAACGGTTAACATCAGTTAACCCAAAGTTACATCTACCAAAATTTTACACATTCATACAAACTAAATCAAACATACACCAATTTTCCCAAGTGAGCGATACCGCCTTTTCCCGATATTTCAGCCAAAGAAAACTCAATACCTTGATCTCGTTTACCACGTTCACCACCGCCACCCTTTTGTTATTGAAAACTGCATCATTACGCACTCGCCATATACACCAAATCGCCGTATGGACAACCGAATAAACAACATCTTTCCATCTTCTCGAGCCACGACAATGGTTGTGTAGTTCGAGTACATCTTTCTCACAAAAGAAAAAAGGAGTAGAAATTCTGCACCATTTAAACACCTCTTCCCAGATTTCTAAAACATACGTACATGCCGCAAAAAGATGATCGCCCGATTCCGCAAATTCTTCGCAAAAAACACAGTCGGTACTCACGATCTGGAAGTTCCGTCTCATCAGTGCTTCCTTAGTCGGTAATCGGTTTAAAAACAGTCGCCAATTCAGAAAATTAACCTTTAATGGGCACCATTTGTTCCAATAATGGGTCTGCAACAAACCATCATTCGGAATGGGTCTCAACAGTTGCCTTAGCCCACGAACCGAAAAGGAACCAGAATCATCCAAAACCCATTTCCAAGTATCTATGTTTTCCGTGATATTAATCTTTTCCAACAAACTCGACAGGTCCATCATCTCTTTTATCTCCTGCTGTTAGGGCTGTAAACGAACCAAACGTTCGGTGAACAGTTCGTGAACCGTTCGGCGGGAAGTTCGTTTGTGTTCGTTCGTTTATTAAACAAACGAACACAAATAAGAAATTTCATTCGTTTAGTTAAATGAACGAACATGAACAGAGGCTATGTTCGTTCATTTATGTTCGTGAACGTTTGGTAACGTGTTTATTTGTGTTCGATAATTCATTATTGTTTTTAGTTTTCATATTTTATTTAAATACCTCAACATTCCGACAAATAAAATATTTAATAAGTGTCAAGGTATTATACATTCTGTTCATGAACGTTTGTTTGTGTTCGTTTGTTTCCATTTGTGTTCATGAACATTACTTTATGCTCATTTGTATTCATCAACGTTCGTTTTCATTTGTTGCCTAAAATTAACAAACAAACACAAACGAACACGAACAAATTCATTTCCTTAACAAACGAACACGAACATAAAATCTCGTTCTGTGAGCGTTCATGAACAGTTCGTGAACACATATATTATTTAACAAACAAACACGAACAATGTCTTGTTCGTGTTCGTTCGTGTTCGTTCGGTTCGTTTACAGCCCTACCTGCTGTTGATGCGGACAGTGGACCCAATTAAAGGCCACATATCTTACCCCAGCTTGAACCTTAACCCGATCCGCAACCAACACCTTCTTGTCATTTTCTAACTGAAATAATGCTAGAAACATAATGTTGAGCGGTATGTCTGTGACCCAACAATCCAACCAAAAAAAAGGCCCCAACCCGTTCCCTACTGCTGCCCGAAAACAAGACCCCAAATCGATTCCAAAGGCCGATAAATCCTTAGCAATTCCAACAATCTGCTTCCACAAGCCTGGCATAGACATTTTCACTGGCACCGGAGACCAAGACCTATTATGTTGATGGATGCTCCACACTATTTTTTTTTCCAAATATTATTATTGTCCACATTGAAATGCCACCACCACTTAGCAAGGAGTGCCAAATTTGCTTCTTTTAACGACCCAAGACCCGCCCCTCACATTTCTTTAGGAGGCATGATATCGTTCCATGCTACCCATGTTGCCTGTTGATGTTCCGGTGTATTTCCCCACAAGAAGTCTCTTCGCAGCCGTTCCAACTCTTTAATAATCTGCACCGGAGCTCTGAATAGCGAGAAATAATAAGTTGGTAATGCATTAATTACGGATTTCACAAGCGTTAAACGACCCCCGTATGAAAGTGTGTTTGCCTTCCAAACCGATAGCCTGCTTTTGAATATATCCACAACCGGCCTCCAATTGCGGACCAAGTTCATATTTGCGCCTACTTGCAAACCCAAATATTTGAAAGGGAAGGTACCAATCCTACATCTTAGAATATCCGCCATACTCACAATCTCCACCTCGTCAACCCCAACCCCGAATAAACTGCTTTTCCCCAAATTAACCTTCAGGACCTGAGGCCAAGTAAAAGCATCTCATAATCCAATTTATATTCCGAGAGTTTG
This sequence comes from Helianthus tuberosus, assembly GCA_030545235.1. NCBI lineage: Eukaryota > Viridiplantae > Streptophyta > Magnoliopsida > Asterales > Asteraceae > Helianthus > Helianthus tuberosus. The sequence goes on along the minus strand of CM060365.1, from coordinate 34,454,788 downwards.
ACGTCGACCACTCTCCCAAAAATACTGCATCATCCGCATATAAAAAATGAGATAAAACTGGGCCCTGAGACGTACACTGAATACCATGGAGAAAACCCGATGAGACCGCTTTCTTGACAACCCCTAAAAGTGCCTCCATTGCCATCACGAACAAGAAAGGAGATATAGGGTCCCCCTGTCGAAGTCCCCTATGATGTAACACCTCGGAAAAATCAAGTCCAATATAATAAAGACACGTGTCATGGACTTTAAACGTATAATAAATTGATTCTGTGGGACTAAAATTGTCAAACACTGTGAAGACGAGTGTGGAAGGATCAAAAGTGTCAACATGCCTAACTTGTGCCTCTGATTGACCTTACGTGATGTTCGTATTCCTTAATGAATAAATTATCGAACATTGAAAGCCGTTTGCGCTTAAATTTAAAACTTTGCAAAGTATAGAGGTTAAAAGTGTCAACATGTTAAAAGTTACCTCTGAGTGACCTTTTAACAATCCCAAAAGCATTGTAATATTTGTATATTTTGCTCTCAAGAACATTGGATAGTGATTTCATGGAGTTTCGAAGAAAACAAGACTTTTTGGGTGATCTTACAACTAACCGGGGACTTAACGGAGTTAATATATGACCCAAGGCCCTTAATAGTTAACTATGGGGGTCATAAGTGCAATAAATGGAAGTTATTTAAATTGAAAATGGACCAGGGACTGAAATTGCAATTAATGAAAGTTTTTGTCCGGTTAGAAGGGAGCCTCGCGGGGTGCGTAACCCACCTCTGGGGTCTACGGGGCCCGCGACACAGGTGCCAGCGACAAAAGACCTGCACAGCTGCAGGTTCAACCAGTTCCACCGCCTTTGCATGCAAATTTTCGATACCAGGGACTGAGCAAATGGTTTTTCATGCACTAGGCACACCTGGGAACATCTGAAAGCAACATAGGGACATATGGATTGATCTTGGAGACTCAAAATTCCTATATAAGGCACTTGTTCTTCACTTGTTCATTTGCATATTTGAAGTTTTACTTCACAACTCTCTATCTGAAGCCTCCTGGAGCTTAAGGAAGCTTTCTCAAGTTTCAAATTCGTGCTAAGGACCATAGTAAGTGTTCTTAGCTTCCTAAGTTTAAGTTTTATTAGCTTAATGACCGAAAGTCAAAGTTATCGTAATTAAGCTTTGACTTTGTGATTAATCACAAACGGTCCAGCCATTATTCGAATTGAAAGTGGCTATGTGTTGGTAATTATGTAGGTAATAAACCCTTAAAAGGGCACCTCCTAATTATCACGTTATCTCAGACTAATGTCGGGTCAAACTTATTAATAAAAAGTCAACATAATCAGTTTTTACAAATTAATTGATAACTGATAATGCAGAGGTTATGGAACATGTTTTAACACTAAAATAACTTGGTAAATAATATAAGAACATGCTTAGGCATGTTCAACCCTACAATTCTGAGTTTAGGCTCGGTTCGCAACCGAAAGTCGCAAAAGTAGACTTTTGCTTTGACTTTCAGTTCTGACCCGATTTAGCTTAGTTTAGATATGCCTTAGGGTTCCTTTAGGACCACATTACATGTTAGTATAACCTCTGAGATTATACTATATGGTTCCTTTTAAATCTGAATCATTTGCATGTTTCCGTTAAATGCTTAATTGTTTACCATTATGCCCTTTTGATATTAAAATGATATTTAAGTATGTCCTAAAAATTTTACATCAGTTTATGGTCTGAAATAGGAGTTATGCTCGATATCGTAAATTGAAGGCTTTTAATAATTAAATGGCATTTTTAGTATAAATCATATTTAAAACCAAATTTTGGCACCAAACTTTCTACCCACTGATATAATATAATATTTAGGAATTTTTGGAAATTTTTGCCAAATTTTAAACTGATTATATTATAGAGTTACTGCTGCTGAAACATTGTACAGTGAAAATGAGACGGGAACTCATCAGAAACCGCCAAAACTGATGTACATTGAAGATTTTAAAGGATGGCAGAATCGATTTGAGAACTAGGTGCAAGCTTACAAGTTTGATGCATGGTGTTCACTGGAGAAATATTATGAAAAAACCGAAAAATGAGCGTGGGCTTGAAAAGGGTTTCAGTGACTTTACAGAGGCTGACAAATTGAAGTATACTAGTGAGAAAATGATGATCAGTATTCTTCAACAAGCAATTAAAGAAGACATCTTTGTTTTACTTCAGCATGAGGGTACTGCTAGAACAATTTGGAATGCATTGATTCAAAAGTTTAAAGGAAGTGCAGATATGATCAAGAACAGAAAGGCGTTGCTGAAGAAATCATTTGATATGTTTGTAGCTTTCGATCATGAAACAACGAAACAGACAATTGACAGATATTGTCATCTTGTGTTGGAAATGGGAAGGCTGGATATAAAGAAAGATGGCGAGGAATGGGTGGATAAACTTGCTGATGCATTACCACAGCAGAAATGGGGAACTTATTTGATGATTGTGAAACACATGAGAAAGTCTGAAAATATGAATCTGGCACAGTTTATTCAAAAAATTGAAGAGCACGAGTTAGACATCCAGAAGACGGCTTTCATGACAAATCCAAATGCTAAACAGGATGTCAGTCTGTATTACCGAGGAAACAAGTTTGAGGCTACCCCCAGTCCAAGTCCAAAGATTAGTACTGCTTTTAGTGCTGATGGATCCTCTAGTCCAAATGTTAGCACTACTACTCAAAGTGGTAGATATTCTTCAGCTGTAACACCCCAAAATATGCAAATTATTATGTTACTTGAAATGTCTAGTCATGTTATGTTAACCTAGTTAAGTATATATATAATATGTTAGTAATTTGATTAGAAGGAAGGTTATTTGACAAATGAACAATCTAAGTAATTGAGGGACTAAACTTGTTAAAAAGAATGTAAGTTTTAATTAACAAATAAATAAAAGAAAACACAAACACACACTCTGGTGTTGTGTGGATCGACCAGAGCAAGGGGTCAAGAGACCAAAACCCTAACATCATGAAATTCTGAAATTCAAGAGGGAATTAAGAGCCCAAATGGATGCATGAACTCGAAATTCGAATCATCTAAGCTTGTACATCGAGTGGTGTAAAGGAAGAAAGTTCGAGTCATGCAAAGCAACAAGAGAATCAAGATCGAGGTACGCTACTTGTACAATTCAGGTTCATATTATATTGTTGTGTTTAACATTAGATGAGTCGAATTGAATCATGTGTGGATGTATTATTTGTGTGGGCCCTATTATGATTGGGTCGAAGTATGTGAGTGCAAGAATAGAAAGAATGGTGTGAAGATCTATATCAAACATATTTGTGTGAAAGAATGAAAGAATGAAGTAATGTAACAAGTTTGAGGATGTCATAATGGTTACAAGTCGGTAAGTTGAATTCTTGAAATAAAGGAAAGAAATTTAATGCTAATAAGTTCACTTTGTTGTGGCAATGTAGGTAAATCCCACGGTTAGCTTTCAAGCTTCGTCCTGTTCGAACACACTTCAAGGCCCGCCCCATGTTCCGCTACTTTCGTAAAGAAGACAACGCTTAATACTTTGGTCGTTAAATCTTTGTCCAGTAGTTAAAGATTTAGTTTTGTTATGTACTTTGAATTTATCAAAATTTCGTATGTGTGTCAAGTTGTATGGCTATATATATATATATATATTATGTCCTTTGAAAAGTGTCGTGTTAAACTTATATTTTTAGATACGAAAACAGGGGACCGCTCCTTTTACGAATGGGTCATGCCCAAATTTCATTAGAAAAGTGCGTTGTTATTTAAATAATTTAAAGAAAATTTTACGGGCATTACAAGTTGGTATCAGAGCCTAGGTTTGAGGGATTTGAGCATTGAATGCTTGAACTGAAATCGAAAGCTCGTGAGAAGTGTGTATTCGTTCCGCGGCGCGAAGCAATGTAAGTACCTTTAAAATTTGAAAATTTTCATTTCGAATAATTTAGTTATAGAATGTTAGGGAAATCGTTAAGGGATGATGAGGAAAGGTGTGGAATGAAACGAATTAGTTTGGGTTAAAACGGGTCGGAAAGATGGTTGCAAAATAAGAAACTTATCATAGAATGCTGGGCGTCACCGTAAGCTACGGTGGCTACCGTAGCTTACGGTAGACACTGGGACAAAAATTTCCTACCGTAAATCAGTAGCTCCCTACCGTAAGGAAAAAGGTGCCACCGTAAGTTACGGTGGCCACCGTAACTTACGGTGGGGACCATTTTCAGCTTATTTCAATTGTAATGTTTTGTTTGATGTTTTCTATCATACGGGGAGTATTAGAACGTTATAATAAGAGTTTAAAGAATGATATTATGTAAGAATGTTGAGTTTTCAAAGGAAGTTATGTATTATTAGAATGATTATATGATGGAAAGGATGAATGAATGCTTGAAATAAAGAACGATGTTATGTGTAGATGACGGATACGAATGAGGATGAAGCGACACAACAAGAACAACTGAAAACTATGATCTCGGAAGAGATTGGAAAGGCAATGCAAGCAAGTATTCCTCATTTAGCCCAAGAAGTGGAAAGTCATGTGTTGGAAGTGGTGGAAACAATGATGGCGAGCAAGATGGACGAGTTGAAGGGAATGATTGGAGAAATGCAAGGAAGGAAAGGAACTCGCAAATGCACTTATAAAGAATTTATGGTGTGCAACCCATTACCTTTCAAAGGAGAAATTGATCCTATAGCATGTCAAAGGTGGATTGCAAGTACTGAGGCGGTGTTTGTAAGGAGTCATTGCGAAAAGGAGGATCAAGTGATGTTTGCCACTGGTTTGTTACAACTCCAAGCTAAAGACTGGTGGGATGCTCATAGTAAAGAGATTGGGGAAGACAAGGTTCAAGACTTGACGTGGCAAGAGTTTAAGGAACCTTTCCTAAAGTACCACTGCCCGCAGTTTACCATTGACAGGATCCAAGAAGATTTCCTACAACTCCGTCAGAAAGATGAAACCATTGATGAAATCACCAACACTTTTCTTGACAAGCTGAAATTCTGTAAGGAAATAGCGGGAACGGAAAGGATGAAGATAAACCGATATCATGGTATGTTGAAGGCTGAGTATCGGGAGTTTATAATTCCCGCTAAATGTGAAACCTTGAATGAGATCATTAACTTGGCCCGAGATAGGGAGATTGAGCTACGAAGACAGGTAGAAAGAGGTGAGAAGAGAGTGTCTGAGAATGTTTCCAGTTCGAGTCCGTCAAAGAAACAGAAATTTCAAGATCAGGGCAAGAAGGATAAGGCGAAAGGTAGCATTCCAAAATGCAAAACTTGTGGAAAGTTACACACGGGGGAGTGCTTGAAAGGGAAGAAGGGCTGTTACAATTGTGGTCAAGAGGGACATCCCTACTATAGACGTCCTAATCCTTCCAGAACATACTACAATTGTTTCCAACCGGGTCATATTAAGGCTAAATGTCCCAAGCTTCAACAGAAAACCGATAAGGAAGCAAGAAAGGAGGAAGCCCCGAGAGCTAAAGGGAGGATGTTTCAGATCACGACTGAAGAAGCAACGGACCACCCGAATGTTGTATCAGGTATATTCTCAGTGAACTTGATGCCTACGTACGTGTTATTTGATACTGGAGCCAGTAAATCGTTTGTATCAAGTGAATTAGTGTCACACCCCTCTTTTAGAATTGAAAGAATGCATGTGCCATTAGAAGTAGAGATAGCTGATAGTAAGAGTTATTTGTTGCACGAAGTTTGTAGAAATGATCGGAGTGTCATGCTCCGGTCAAAGATAATATTTATATGCCCTAATTACCCTTAACAAATAGCTAGTGGTAGCAAGGGGTCGAACCACGAAGAGTATGTGGTTTGTGTATGGATTCGAATGAATTAAAAACAATTGTCACAATTATGAAGCTTGCCAGATATTTTTGTATTTTTGTTTAGTAGAAAGATGTGAATTTAAACTAAGTGAATTGATTAGACTGATTAACAACTAATGATTAACGATTGCAAGAAATTTGGATACTAGAGCAATAATAATAAAAAGGAATCACGCCCGGTTTCGGTAATTATTAACCTAGGATTTCTATAAGTTTTAGTTTCAACTCAAATGCATTTGATTAACGGATTTAGTGTACCGTGACTTAGGTGCTACTAACTATCAACGCCCCGAAGAACGGACAAAAAGACACTTTGTAATCAACACAAGTAAATCCTAACAAAGACAACGTACAATTACATATCACCGTTTCGCAAAGTCATAACTTTTAACATCGTTCGACAATTCACGAATTCGTAACAAATGTAATACTATTGTCGAAAGTTTCAAAAACCAAATACAAATTGTCACTAAGATGAAACAAGAACAAATTAAAACCCTAAAATTAACAACTACCTACACCGGGGTGAAACCGAGATGATTAGCCGCTCATGGTTGATGCAACTTGATCACCGGATGATTGGAATGCAAAGGAAGTCATCTTGAAACTTGGTGGATGAAGGAATGATGGAAAATTAGGGTTTATGGAATGGTGATGATGAGAAGGATGATGGGTTGGTGAACTAGGGTTTGATGATTGATTATGTGTTGGATGATGATGATTTCGGTTGTTGTGATGTAGAGATGATAGATAGATGGATGATGAATGGTAGGTGAATGATGGATGGTGATGGCTCCAAGATAGTGTTTCAAACTCCAAAAAAGTGTAACTCCCCGAAGTCCCTCCAAGAGAGCCAATCACAATCGATCTTAACCCCCAAATTAAAAAATTCGCGTTTCAGGAATTGACAAGCCGTCGCCGACGGCCCTCAACCCGTAGGCGACGGGCTTTGGATTTTGCTTCTCCGTCCGACGGCTTATATACCTGGATACGAACAAATCAGGCCGACGGGTCTTTTAAGGGGGCGTCGCCGACGGGGCTAGGGCCGTCGGCGACGGGCTCTCGTTTACATACTTTCTGTTTTTCGCTTCCAACACTTCCGGTTGATCCGTAACGCATCCTGGTGCTCCGGTTTTCGCCCCGGTGACTCGTAAAGCTCCCGAAAAGCTCCTTAAACTCCATCAAACCTGCAAAACACATTCTTGATTAAAAGTAGGCTATTCGAAACTAAAACTCACATAAAAACATCAAGTTAAACAATAACGAGCACCGGTTTACAACCACGTATCACATCCCCACACTTGTCTTTTGCTTGCCCTCAAGCAAATCTGTTTTTCACTTTCACGTGGGTCGAACAACGAATACGCTCCCCATTCCCGAGACTAAGGTTAAGGTCCAATGTCATGCCAAAGTTCAAATTCTTTACAATTTTCAATATATTTAACGGTAATGTGATTTTTCATACACAAATGGTTACCCAAGATTAACCCGCCCGTGAAACCAATCAATTCATGCACATCCCTCACAATGTTCTCTCCACTCGGCTTCTAACTTGGCTAATATTTATAATGTATTAGCACTACAAAGAATATTCACTCAAAACCGATTAGAACACATACCCGCATAAGCTTGCAACTCAATCATTCTCCACCATTGATCACAAACACTAAGCACAATTCATAAGGTCTTTATGAGGGTTGTAACGTGGCTAGGCTAAGGGTAGGAATTAGGATATTTTAAAGTGGCTAAGGTGATGAAAATTCGATTTTTATTACAAATGACTAATCTAACAAGACTAACTATAAACACCAAATATGAGGCAACAACATTCGCCTTTTATTCAACAACTACTAACACTTCTTTTTGTGTTTTTCTTCAATGATTTTCAATTCTTTTTCATGACAATTTTTTTTTTTTTACATATATGCAAACAAACAAGAACAACTATACAACAACGACTCCTATAATCGAATTTCCACCACACGGGTTTAAAAGAAAAGGTTTAACGGTTATGGGCTATAGGGTGGTCAAATGAAAGGTTTAGGCTCAAAATGGGCGACTAGGGAATTTGTTTGGGTAAGGATAGAAAAATGGTTTTAAGAGAAAAGGTTTACCTAATGCCTTAATCATTCTTGTGCTTGTATTCAGTCTATAGTCTCAAACGTATCAAAAGTTGCAAGTTCTACAATATATGACTAATGGTCCACTCAAACAAAGAAACATAAGTATGTAATCTATGATATAAAAGTGGCTCAAAACCTCACATATCTAAAAGGGTATGGTATGTGACATGCATAAAAGACTAGTTTCTTAGGCGGATTATTCCCAAATAACCACCCGTTAAATACCCGTCATGCTATTAATTCGAACTTGACCATGACAATAGACCAAATGGGTTGTGACATCCCTCGTTGACTTAGTTACTTGTGCTTTTAAGATCGCTTTTGAAACAAGATATTTTTGAAAATTTTTTGAAATTTTCCCCCATCCCCACACTTGAGGTGAACATTGTCCTCAATGTGTAGTATTTAAATGAGTGGGTCAAAATCTAAAAAAAAATTTTACTACTCCCCCATCCCCACACTTGAGATACATATTGTCCTCAATGTGTAGGAACTAGAGTTTTAAAACGCACAAGGGATGTGACACGACTAACCCCCAAAATTTCACCCCGGAAAAATAATATACAAAATACACTCCACTTATTTGCTAATCTAAAGATCAAAAGTAAACAGAAACGTATGCACCTGGCTTGTGAGCTCATTCTTCGTATGCTCCTCTCCTCTTCATGAAAGCGGTTGTCCCACGAACCAATTGTACCTACAAATCTTAACCCTTGTGTAGAAGCATGCTTCTCACAACCACTAAAATTTGTTAGTTACCTAGTTCTACCACTTTTATGAAAATATTACCAAGCTATACATTATTTCACTTTGATTTATGTGGAAAATAAATTACAACAACAACAAACCTAACTCACTTTCGTAGGAATCACGGTTGCATTTAGCTTATGCAACAAGCCCTTTTAAACCCCCCAATAGCTTGGGAGGACGAGAGGTCTCGTGAGGGTTATATAGGGAACACACCCACAAAGTTCATTTAACTAGGCGAGAATTTAAATAACAAAATGAAAATAACGAAAATAAAAATAATATACAACAACAACAACAAAAGACATACCATACCTCTACCGCTGATATCGCTCGTTTGGATCCACTGGCGGGTTGGGCTGGTATTGATAACCAGTGAGGGCCTCGAACATCTCCCTATAGTTATCGAGGGGACTCTGTTCCCCTTGAGGCGGCGCCGGCGGTTGGTACGGAATCGGGATAAAGCTAGAACCGACTGCCTCGGGCCAATGAGGGGTGGGATCGGATGGACCTAATGGATGAGGAAGATTGGGGTAATCAGTCCACCCCGAGTGTTCGACGTATGGGAGACCGGCTTGAAGGTCTCTTTGATGGCGCTCCTGATCGTGGAGTATCTTGGTGTTGTTAATCGCCATTTGGTGAGAGATAGCCAAAGCACTCCAACGGCGTTGTTCCAATTCCCTTGCTTCATTTTGACGCCTAACCTCATTTTCTTCCCATGCCCGTCTTCGGGCTTCCTCATCCTCTTGCCTCTTTGCCAACTGTTCCATATGTGACCTTTGCATCGCTTGGAACAGTTGTTGCTCTTCCATAAATTGATTCATTCTTTCCCTCTGGGCTTCTTGAGCTGCCCAATACTCTTGCATTGAAGATCCATGAGATCCCTCCCAAGCTTCCCTTATTCGATTGTATTCCCGTCCTTCACCTATGCAAGCAGAGACATTGTCATATATCTCCTGCTCTCCCCGATCAAAATTTTTATAGGAGGGCACCCGTCTAGTGGTCACAAAGCTCGCCACATCTGCATTAATTTCTCTATGCGGCCGCATGTATCGTTGCCTTGGTCTTTGTGCACTGGAGGGTTCAGCTTCCTCCTCTTCATCCCCCATCTCTTCATCTTCTTCCGATTCCGGTGGTGCCCCTGAAGTAAGGAACTCATACTTGTGACCCAACTTGTCAGTCACAACATACTTGTTCCCCGAGAGTTTAACTTCTATGTTCCAGTTCTTCTTCATGGAGGCCTTATTGAGTTCCTCCAACGGTTTATTTACCCATAGTGCTTCCGAAGGTAGGCAACTTTGTTGAACAATCATGGCACTAATAAGGCGTGCGTATGGAATAAAACGCCTATGGAACGACTCTCGAGTAAACCACATATTCATCATCACAACGTGTCTCCATGACAGTGTCGGGGTCCCATATAACAAAGAATGCACCACTCTACAATCGCCCGCCTTAACACTTCCACGATCACCAAACCTCACCAAAATGTTCTCCACATTAATCCCTTGGAGAATCTTTCCCTCAATCGTCATGTGCTTTCTCTTGGCCTCTCCCCCATCATGATAAGGTAAAACAACCGCGGTCATCTGATCCGGATCACCATTATTCACATGACTATCCAAAAATTGTTGCATGGTTGGATAGTCGTATGCTTGCACCCCCAAAGAATCAAAGCGTGCAATGCGGTTGATGGTTTCAAAAGACATCTTCATTACCCCGCGAGTTGTCTTCCCAACCAAACTCCATTCCGCCGGAGAGCTATCCTTATTCACAAACTTCAGCGTCAACAGCCATTCACATACCTCCGACAAATAGATCCGCGAAGTGTTATCTTCGCACCAATCCAACACTCTTTCCCATCCTAGACGTTCAAACATCTGCACAATCCCGATCTGACGAAATTCTTCTACGTTCACAACCCGTTCACATAGCACCCTTTCTGGAACTGAGGTGCTCACGTTGTTCACCATCTTCCACTTCCATAACTTAGCCTCTAGCTTACGGTCTTGATATTCCGATAAAAGTTTTCTCTTCTCCTCATCCCAAACTTCAGCGCTTTTGCTATCTTTAAACTTTGCCCACTCCCAATATTGTCTGTATAGTCTTGCATCCCCCTCTGCGACGGAGCTTAATTGCTCCCACTTCCTCGGTATTAAACCGGAAGAAGAACCGACTCCCGATGATGACGCTTGCCCCGTAGTCTTTTGTCTTTTACCACCAGCCATAACTACAATCACAAACAAGCGAAACATCAATATAAACCCAAACCTTTACTAAACTTCTCAAACTTTGAACATGATGTGTGATGTTGACATTTTAATTAACAAGTGAATGTAAAATCGCCTCTTTAAACTTCCAAAGTCGCTCACTTTATCATAAACTTATCAATTTCTTGTTAATCTTACAATTTCTCATAAATTCAACAATATATTCAACATCACCTTCATGTTCAATCATGTTCATAACAAGTGTAATCACATCACTAAAGTTATAACATGCTCAAATTCCATCTAACGCAACTAATCTTACTCAAAATCATGCTAGAACAACATACATTGTCTAAACAACCTACTCTTAAACTAAAAAGTTTAAAATTTCGGAAGAAAAACACTAGCATATGATAATTCAAGCATAAATTTAAAGAAAATCCATACCTTTGATGTTGTTAGACAAGAAGAACTAAGAAAATATGGAAAGCAAGCAACTTGATGAACACCCTTTCAAAAACCCTAAAGTACACGCCCAGAAATCTTGCAAACTAGCAAGAATTGATGAAAACCGTGTTGGGGGTTTTGTTCCTCTCGAAAAATTACTCAAGATGGACTCAAAAATCAGTTGATTTGGTGGAGAATTGAGAGAGTTATGAGAGCTTGAAGGATTAGGGTTCTTGGTGGACTTGTGGAGAAGATGAAGTTGGAAGGTGAGTTAGGAGAGAGAGAGAGAGAGGGATTTAGGTGGATTGTATGATGTGAGGTTCAAATGGTCGAATATGTGGTGAAATTTGGGGTTTGGATTGAGTTTGGTGAGGTTTTAATGAGTTTTGGTTCGATTTTTACGGTTCACAAACAACCTGCCCCGCCGCCTAAACGACAGCCCGTCGCCGACGGCTGTCAACCCGTCGCCGACGGGTCTCCTTTTTTTTATGTTGGCCGACGGGCTAACTGTCTGTCTACGGGAGTTGTGTGCGGACGGGCTTATTTTGAAGCCGTCGGCGACGGCCGCCACCCCGTAGCCGACGGGCTTATATTTTTTTTTTTTTTTTTTTAAAGGAAGATTTTTATGGGCTTTTAATAAAAGAGCTATGTACATACAAAAATCCTAAAAATTATTAAAAATCTTTTTGTAATTTTTTTTTAAGTTAAATTTTGAAAACGCAATAACCGTCAACGGCCTTACCACCCCCCAAAAAGTCGTGTATTGTCCTCAATGCACATAACAAAGCCTAAAAACATACCTTGTGTCTTCATGACCCGTTCGGAATGTCCGGACTTCACACAATCAAGAGAGATTAGTATGGAACGAAAACGATTAAAATAAACACACACAAACAAATAAATACTTGTACATAACTTTACACAAAATGTTACCGGTCCTTGTTAGTCGACCTCGTAAATCGGTGTGCTTACCACAAAGCTCACCAATTCCTTGTTTTCGTCTACCTTCTCGTTACCATCAAGAAACGGTTTTAGCCGATGACCATTTACCGTTTTTCGTACCCCATCCTTTGGGTCCTCAATGGTAACATCACCCAATTGTCCGACCCGGGTGATCACATAGGGTCCCATCCATTTGCTCCGGAGCTTTCCGGGAAAGAACTTTAGCTTCGAATTGTAAAGCCACACCTTTTGGCCAACCTCGAACTCTTTCTTTCTCAACTTGGCATCATGCGCTTTCTTCATTCCATCCTTGTAGTTGGACGCGCATTCATATGCCATTTCCCTTAGCTCCTCCAACTCACATAGCTTGAGTTTCCTTTCCTTACCTGCATCGTCATATTGAACATTAACTTCTTTAATAGCCCATAACGATTTGTGTACAAGTTCCACCGGTAAATGACAATTTTTGCCATAAACCAACCGGTAAGGTGTAGTGCCAATAGGTGTCTTATGTGCCGTACGGTAGGCCCATAAAACATCGTTCAATTTAATTGACCAATCCTTACGGTCCGCCCGCACGGTCTTTTGCAAAATCTCTTTGATTTGCCTATTTGACACCTCAACTTGCCCGCTTGTTTGCGGGTGATAGGGGGTAGCAATCCTATGGTCAACACCAAACCGTTTAAGAAGTTTCCCAAACCGAAAATTTTTAAAATGAGATCCTCCATCACTTATGATAACCCGAGGAATCCCAAACCTTGAAAAAATATCGGTTTGAACAAAATTACATACTACGGATCGGTCGTTCGTCTTGGTGGCTATTGCTTCGACCCACTTTGACACATAGTCAACGGCCACCAAGATATACAAATTGCCATAGGAATTGGGGAATGGGCCCATGAAATCAATTCCCCACACGTCAAAGATGTCGACTACAAGGATTGGTTGCATGGGCATCTCATCCCTTTTTGAAATACCCCCTAGTTTTTGACACTCTATGCAATTTTTGGCAAACTCATTTGCATCTTTGAAGATAGTAGGCCAAAAAAGACCAATATTTAACACTTTATGACCCGTTTTGTGACCACTAAAGTGACCACCACATGCAAATGAGTGTAGATGCTGCAAGACGCTTGGAATCTCTTCGTCATCAATGCATCTCCGTATAACTTGATCCGCACACTCCTTCCACAAATGCGGTTCTTCCAACCGATAGTACTTGATTTGGGACATGAAGTGTTGCCTTTTCCGTCTATCCCAATGTGCCGGCATATCACCTGTAACAAGATAATTGACAATGTTAGCATACCATGGCAATTTATCTAATTTCATTATGTGCTCATCTGGGAAGGACTCATTGATCTCTACAGTTGTAGGATCCTCTTCAACTATCAACCGGGACAAATGGTCCGCCACAACATTTTCGGTACCCTTTTTGTCCCGTATCTCCAAATCGAATTCTTGGAGCAACAACACCCATCGGATTAACCTCGGTTTTGCATCTTTCTTCTCCATGAGGTACCTAACTGCAGTGTGATCAGAATAAATAATCACTTTACTACCCCATATATATGCCCGAAATTTATCCAAAGCATATACCACCGCAAGTAGCTCTTTTTCGGTAGTGGTATAATTTAATTGTGCATCCGAAAGAGTCTTACTCGCGTAGTATATGGCAACGGGTTTCTTATCGACCCGTTGTCCCAACACGGCCCCCACCGCATAATCACTCACATCGCACATAATTTCAAAAGGAAAAGACCAATTTGGCGATTGCAAGATTGGAGCCTTAACCAACTTCTCTTTCAATTTGTTAAAAGCATTTTGGCAATTTTCATTAAAATCAAACGGTTGATCTTTTAACAACAGGTTACATAAAGGCTTGGTTATGTCACTAAAACCCTTAATAAACCGCCGGTAAAAACCCGCATGACCTAGAAATGACCTAACACCTTTAACGGTCGTGGGATACGTTAAAGAAGATATGACTTGTACCTTTGCACGATCAACCTCTATCCCACGACTTGACACCACGTGTCCCAACACTATTCCCTCTTGAACCATAAAATGGCTCTTTTCCCAACTTAAGACCAAACTAGTTTCGACACACCTTCTTAACACTTTATCTAGTTGATCCAAACAAGCCTCAAAAGATGACCCAAAAATTGAGAAATCATCCATGAAGATTTCCAAAGACTTCCCCACCATATCTGAAAAGATACTCATCATACACCTTTGGAAGGTGGCGGGGGCGTTACATAATCCAAACGGCATTCGCCTAAATGCGAAAGTGCCATAGGGACAAGTAAACGTGGTCTTTGCTTGGTCTTCCGGATGGATGGCAATTTGGTTATAACCAGAATAGCCATCTAAGAAACAATAAAATTCTTGCCCCGATAATTTCTCAACTATTTGATCAATGAACGGTAAAGGGAAATGATCTTTGGAAGTTGCGGTATTCAACTTCCTATAATCAATACAAATTCGCCACTCGGTTACCGGCCGAGTGGCTACCTCTTCACCTGCGTCATTTTTGACGACTTGTATGCCTGCTTTCTTCGGAACTGTCTGTGTTGGGCTCACCCATTGGCTATCCGAGATCGGGTAAATGATACCCGCATCTAGCCATTTCAGCACTTCTTTCTTCACTACTTCCCGCATGTTCGGATTTAATCTCCGTTGTGCATCTCGAACGGGAGTCACATTCTCTTCTGTGATGATTTTGTGCATCACCACCGAGGGACTAATACCCTTCAAATCAGCAATGGTCCATCCAATCGCCGCCCGATTAGTGACAAAAACATCCATCAATTTCTCCTCTTGCTCCACGGTTAAATTTGATGCAATGATAACCGGGAGCGTGTTGCCTTCACCAACATAAGCATACGTGAGATGCTTAGGCAACACCTTCAATTCAACCTCCCGAGGCTCTACTAATGACGGCTTCAACTTGGTGTCGATGCTCTCCGGTAAACTCTCAACTTGGTGCGTCCATGTCGGTTTTCCCTCTCTAACCGCAAGCACCTCCAAACTCCTCACTTCCTCGTCTATGCTCTTATCCATCTCCACCTGTGACCTGTCAAACATATAACAATCCTCCATTGTGTTTTCCCCATCTACGACCGTGTCGCAAAGAGGTATACACGTGTCAACGACGTCCGCCATATAGCATTCATCATCAACTGGAGGGTTCATAAGTCCGGAAAAAACATGCAACCTCAACCTTCGGTTTCCAAATGTCATGTCAACCGTTCCCGTTTTGCAATCAATTTGAGAATTCGCGGTTGCTAAGAACGGTCGACCCAAAATCACCGTAGGTTGTTTGGTTGGGTCCTTTGCCACATAATCAAGCACTAAAAAGTCCACCGGATAGTAAAAATCCTCGATTTTCACTATCACATCCGAAACAACTCCACGGGGTAGTTTGGGTGTTAAATCGGCTAACACCACGGTGGTGTTTGATGATTGAAGTGGACCAAACTCGTATTGGTCATACAAACTACCCGGTAGAATGCTCACGCTAGCACCAAGATCTAGAAGTGCCCGGTTGATTTTAAAATCGCCTACTTGAATTGAAATGATAGGCGCACCCGGATCTTGGAGCTTAGGTGGAAGTGCACCCGAAAGAATCGAACTCACATTTTCGGTTAAATCTAATTTTTTTGGAAATTTGTGAGTGCGTTTTTGGGTACACAAATCTTTCAAGTACTTAGCATACGACGGTACTTGTTTAATTGCATCCAAAAGAGGTAAATTGATTTTTACTTGTTTAAAAATTTCCAACAACTCTTCTTGTTGTGGACCTCTTTTGTTTACAACTTTTTTCACGGGTCCCTTCAATGCTTCGGGATAAGGGGCGGTATTAGCCTCCACACCCTTTTCCTTAGCCTTGGGGACGGGGATGGTCATAACGGGGGTATTATTGTTCTTTTTCAAATCATTTTTCTTTTGACCCGTTTGACCATTCTCATTCTCATCTTCACTAGCATCCTCCACCACCCCTTCAACAAACTCGGGTGGTGGTGACTCAACACCATTATCTATGACTCGACCACTACGTAAAGTAATTTTATTAATTGGTACCTCACGTGTGTTCCTTGAGTTTGAACCTTGATGCTTAGGTTTCACCGAAGTGTCACTTGGGAGTCTTCCCGTGCTTCCTCTCATTTGAGCCATTTCTTCCGCGAGTTGGCCCACTTGCTTTGCCAATGCCTCATGTGCTTTATCCCGAATCTCGTTTGTCTTCTTTATCTCCTTGATATCATGGTGAGATTCTTTTATATTGTTTTGAGATTCTTTTTGCATATTCAACAAAGCATCCATTTTGGCACCCAAATCATCGCCACCGGTTGGATTGTTCGACCCGCTTCCATTACCGCCTTGGTTGTTGTAATTCCTTTGGTACCCACCTTGGTAATTATTGTCCCTACCTTGGTACCCTTGGTTATAATTTCGTTGATAACCTCCTTGATTAACACCTTGACGGTTTTGATATGATGCTCCACTTTGACCTCCTTGGTTACCCGATTGAAAATTCGGGTTCATTTGATTTGAAGCATTACCATATCGGAAGTTGGGGTGATTCCTCAAACCCGGATGATAAGTGTTGGAGTTCATGTCATACTGCTTCCTATCTCCATACACTTGAATGACTTCCTCCGTATAGTCAAGTGACCCCGTTGGACATTGTTCCACTCTATGTCCAATATCACCGCAACCTTCACATACCTCAAATTGAACCGCATTTACCTCTTTCTTCTTCATACGAGCCATTTCCCGCTCTAGAGTGGAAATCCGATCTTTAGAGTCAACATCGAGAAGTGATCGGGAAACGGGGTGTTTTTTAGCTCTATCGGCCGATTCTTTCTCTTTTGACCGCTTACTCATCCGCTCTAAAAACTCCCAATCATCATCTTCGTGATTGCTCAAAAGAGTCCTGTTACTTGTCGACTCGAGACGATTCCATGTTGTGTCATATAAACCCCGTACAAAACATTTAACCAACTCCCACTTCTCAATTTGATGATGAGGGCATCTTCGCATCATTTCTCTAAATCTTGTAAAGGCCTCATGTAACGGTTCGCCCGATAATTGGCGAAAAGACCTAATTTCGTCACGAGCGTCATCGGTCTTTGCCATTGAGTAGTATTCATCAAGGAACGTTTGTTGCATTTCTCCCCAAGTGCGAATACTATTTGCGGGAAGTGTGAGGAACCATTGCTTTGCCTTATCCTTCAGTGAAAATTGGAATAGTCGAAGTTTGACCTCATCTAAAGCAAAGTTGTGAACCCCAATAGTGTTGCAAACCGAAGAAAATTCCGTCAAATGTGTATACGGTTCATCGTTAGATCTTCCATTAAAATGAGTAAGTATGTTGATGTAATGTGGTTTACAATCAAACATCCTCCTCTCACAAACGATTGGCGAGTCGTTCTCGGTGACAACCGGCCTAAAACGATCATTCACTCCCCGTGGAGGTCGTTGATGACGATGTGGACCGTTAACTTCTTGATCAACCGGTCTTCTATTATCCCGTCTTTCACCTCTTCGATCATCGCGTCTATCCTCTCTTCTATTATCCCTTGGGTTACCACCTCCCACGAAACGAGGAATCCGGTTAGGGTTTGCATTGTTGTTGTTATTATAAAACCCATCATTCCGGTTCCGTTGGTCATTGTTTCGTGGTTGACGGTTGTTCCCATAACCATCATTTCTTCCACCTCCGTAACCGTATACGTCGTCCCCAACATAATTGGCATTTTGATAGCCAAATTCCTCATCATCATATCTTCTTACGTTGTAGACGTTTCCCCTATTCACATAGCCCCAATCTTCGTCATCGTTAGCCCTATCATCATAATATCCCCCGTCATCCGAATTTTCCGTATGAACACTCACATGTTCCGGCGATTGATAACCGGGAACACTATAAGGCTCATCATCGGGGATTGCATTCCTCAAGTCGTCGATGTTGAAGAATGGGTCTTCATTTGCGGGATTGCCGCGATCACGATTTCCCCGTCGGTCGGAATTGACATTCCGGTCATCTAGGTTAATGGGTAAGGAGTTGTGTCTATGAAGATTTTGTTGTTGAGGTGTTCTTTGATTGTTGTTGGGATTTTGGTTTTGGAAAGGTGGTGTAGGTGGTCCATTGTTGTTGTTACCACCCGGTTGTTCTTGAGGCATGGGTTGCATATTTGGAGCAGGATAAAAGGTTCCTCGGGATTGAAATTGGTTTTGGTTGAGGTTTGGGTGATTGGAGTTTTGGTTTGCCATTGAACCAGTTTCAATGGATGGTGTATGTTGTGGTGTTTGGTTGGTTTGATTAGAAGCAAGTGTTGCTTCTAACCGGCTTGCTAGGTTTCTTCTTGCAACTCGTTCGATTTCCGGTTCGTAGACTAAAGGTGAAGTCCTCCCGGAGTTCCGCGTATGCATGCACTACCTGTAATCTGCACAAGTAACACACCCCGCGTAACAAGGAAAAAGACAAGTACAAAAAGAAAGCTAAACAAATTAAACAGATAATCACACAAATTCAAACAATATCCAAACACAAAGCGCACGCACTCCCCGGCAACGGCGCCAAAATTTGATCGGAGTGTCGCGCTCCGGTCAAAGATAATATTTATATGCCCTAATTACCCTTAACAAATAGCTAGTGGTAGCAAGGGGTCGAACCACGAAGAGTATGTGGTTTGTGTATGGATTCGAATGAATTAAAAACAATTGTCACAATTATGAAGCTTGCCAGATATTTTTGTATTTTTGTTTAGTAGAAAGATGTGAATTTAAACTAAGTGAATTGATTAGACTGATTAACAACTAATGATTAACGATTGCAAGAAATCTGGATACTAGAGCAATAATAATAAAAAGGAATCACGCCCGGTTTCGGTAATTATTAACCTAGGATTTCTATAAGTTTTAGTTTCAACTCAAATGCATTTGATTAACGGATTTAGTGTACCGTGACTTAGGTGCTACTAACTATCAACGCCCCGAAGAACGGACAAAAAGACACTTTGTAATCAACACAAGTAAATCCTAACAAAGACAACGTACAATTACATATCACCGTTTCGCAAAGTCATAACTTTTAACATCGTTCGACAATTCACGAATTCGTAACAAATGTAATACTATTGTCGAAAGTTTCAAAAACCAAATACAAATTGTCACTAAGATGAAACAAGAACAAATTGAAACCCTAAAATTAACAACTACCTACACCGGGGTGAAACCGAGATGATTAGCCGCTCATGGTTGATGCAACTTGATCACCGGATGATTGGAATGCAAAGGAAGTCATCTTGAAACTTGGTGGATGAAGGAATGATGGAAAATTAGGGTTTATGGAATGGTGATGATGAGAAGGATGATGGGTTGGTGAACTAGGGTTTGATGATTGATTATGTGTTGGATGATGATGATTTCGGTTGTTGTGATGTAGAGATGATAGATAGATAGATGGATGATGAATGGTAGGTGAATGATGGATGGTGATGGCTCCAAGATAGTGTTTCAAACTCCAAAAAAGTGTAACTCCCCGAAGTCCCTCCAAGAGAGCCAATCACAATCGATCTTAACCCCCAAATTAAAAAATTCGCGTTTCAGGAATTGACAAGCCGTCGCCGACGGCCCTCAACCCGTCGGCGACGGGCTTTGGATTTTGCTTCTCCGTCCGACGGCTTATATACCTGGATACGAACAAATCAGGCCGACGGGTCTTTTAAGGGGGCGTCGCCGACGGGGCTAGGGCCGTCGGCGACGGGCTCTCGTTTACATACTTTCTGTTTTTCGCTTCCAACACTTCCGGTTGATCCGTAACGCATCCTGGTGCTCCGGTTTTCGCCCCGGTGACTCGTAAAGCTCCCGAAAAGCTCCTTAAACTCCATCAAACCTGCAAAACACATTCTTGATTAAAAGTAGGCTATTCGAAACTAAAACTCGCATAAAAACATCAAGTTAAACAATAACGAGCACCGGTTTACAACCACGTATCAAGAAATTGTGAGATTATAATTGAAGATGAGAAGTTTGTCATTGACCTTATTCCCATGGTATTGGGGGAATTTAAGGTTATAGTTGGCATGGATTGGCTAGCTAAACATCATGCCGAAATTCAATGTGAGAGAAAGGTGATTCATGTGTTAACACCAGGAGGAAAACGAGTAAGTATACAAGGGGAAAGGAATGTTAATCCGAAGCATTGTTCTATAGTCCAAGCAGACAAGTATGTACGAAATGGAAGCATGGCATTTCTAGCCTACGTGGTGGATACTAAGAAGAATACCCCTAAGATAGAAGAGATTGAAGTCGTGAACGAGTTTCTTGATGTTTTTCCGGAAGATTGCCAGGGCTTCCACCAGAACGTGAAGTAGATTTTAAGATTGAATTGATTCCCGACGCCAAACCCGTAGCCAAGGCTCCTTATAGGTTGGCCCCAACTGAGATGCGGGAGTTAATGGTTCAAATACAAGAATTGCTCGACAAGGGATTTATACGCCCGAGCGTATCGCCCTGGGGTGCGCCTGTACTTTTTGTCAAAAAGAAAGATGGCTCGATGCGCATGTGCATCGACTATCGAGAGTTGAATAAGCTGACGGTGAAAAACCGATACCCGTTGCCCCGAATCGATGACCTCTTCGATCAGCTACAAGGGGCAAGTTGGTTTTCAAAAATTAATTTACGATCCGGATACCATCAGTAAAGGGTACAGGAGGAGGATGTAGCGAAGACAGCATTTAGAACCCGATACGGACATTACGAGTTCTTAGTAATGTCCTTTGGGTTAACGAACGCGCCCGCCGCGTTCATGGATCTTATGAATCGAGTTTGTCGGGCCATGTTAGACAAATTCGTTATAGTTTTTATTGATGATATCTTAGTTTATTCCCGAAGTAAGGCCGAACATGCATGTCATTTGCGCAAGGTTCTTAAAGTGCTCCGTAAGGAGAAATTGTACGCGAAATACTCTAAATGTGCTTTCTGGCTTCGAGAAGTACAATTTCTCGGTCATGTGATTAATGCAGATGGTATCTTAGTGGATCCGTCTAAAGTGGAAGCTGTTATGAAATGTGTACCTCCAAAGAACCCAAGTGAAGTGAGGAGCTTTTTGGGTTTAGCAGGCTATTATAGGAGGTTTATTCAAGACTTTTCTAAATTGGCCCTGCCGTTGACCAAGTTAACCAAGAAGAAGGAGAAGTTTACATGGGGTACAGATCAAGAAAAGGCGTTTCAAACTTTGAAGGAAAAGCTGTCGAGCTCCCCGGTACTAACTTTACCTGATGGAACGGAAGATTTGGTGGTGTTTACTGACGCATCACACCAAGGGTTGGGATGTGTTTTGATGAAAGGGGTAGAGTCATTGCCTATTCTTCAAGGCAATTGAAATCACACGAAAGTAATTACCCAACCCATGACTTGGAACTAGCTGCAGTAGTGTTTGCATTAAAGATATGGAGGCATTATCTATACGGTACGAAAAGCGCAATTTATTCTGACCACAAAAGCCTTAAATATTTTTTCGAGCAAAAAGATTTAAATATGAGGCAACGAAGGTGGTTAGAACTTCTTAAAGATTATGATTGTGAGATCCTTTATCATCCGGGCAAGGTAAATGTAGTGGCCGATGCCCTGAGCCGAAAGGACTACCCGCCTCCAATCCAAGTGAAATCCATGAAGATGGTAGTTACACCACGATTTCTCGAAATGATTAAGGAAGCCCAAATCAAGTCGCTGAGCGAAACGGATTCAAGAAAGGAAAGAACAAAAGGTTTTGTGGATAAATTAGAAGAGAGATCCAGTGGAATTAAAACAATGTATGGCCGGATATGGATACCTCGGTTTAGTGAAGCAAAAGATGTGTTACTCAAAGAAGCTCACAAATCCCGATTTTCGGTTTATCCCGGGGCTACAAAAATGTACTTGGATTTGAAGAAAAGTTATTGGTGGCACGGTATGAAACGTGATGTTGTCAAGTATGTTGCAAAGTGTTTGACCTGTCTGCAGGTAAAGGCAGAACATCAGAAACCATATGGACGATTGCAACCGTTAGAGATTCCGGTATGGAAATGGGAAGAAGTGACGATGGACCTAGTGACCAAACTTCCTAAGACAAGGAAAGGTCACGATGCTATATGGGTGATCGTGGACCGCCTCACCAAGAGCGCGCACTTCTTACCCATTCGGGAGACTTACTCCTCTGAAAGGATGGCGGAGATTTATGTAAACGAGATAATATCTCGACATGGAGTCCCTGTATCTATTGTGTCGGATCGAGATACTCGATTCACGTCTCG
The DNA here is from genome assembly GCA_030545235.1 of Helianthus tuberosus. Classification (NCBI taxonomy): domain Eukaryota; kingdom Viridiplantae; phylum Streptophyta; class Magnoliopsida; order Asterales; family Asteraceae; genus Helianthus; species Helianthus tuberosus. Next base: position 34,432,146 of record CM060365.1, on the reverse strand, counting down.
ATATTGGCAAGGTTTCCATGAGAGTATGGGTACAAGGTTGCATTTTAGCATCGCCTACCACCCCCAAACGGATGGTCAGTCTGAGCGAACCATTCAAACACTCATTGACATGCTGCGAGCGTGTACTATAGATTTCGGGGGGAGCTGGGATGATCACTTGCCGTTGGTGGAATTTTCGTACAATAATAGCTACCATAATGGCATTAAAATGGCGCCGTATGAATTATTATACGGGAGAAAGTGTAGAACTCCTATTTGTTGGGAAGAAGTGGGGCAAAGGGAAATGGCGCCCAATTATGTGATAGCAAAGACTAATGAGAAGATTGAACTCGTCCGAGTCCGTTTAAAGGCGACTCAGGATCGACAGAAAGTCTATGCAGATCGAAGAAGTCGTCCTATCGAGTTCCAAGTAGGGGATCATGTGTTATTGAAGGTAACCCCATGGAAAGGTATAATCCGTTTCCGAAAACGGGGAAAGCTAGGGCCTCATTATATAGGGCCATTCCAGATATTAGCTCGAGTTGGAAAGGTAACTTATCGGTTGGATTTACCGCCAACCTTAAAGGGAATACATGACACATTCCATGTGTCACAATTGAGGAAGTGCTTAGCCGATGAGACAACATACGTGCCCCTTGACGATATTGAATTGGACGAAAGATTGAATTACGTTGAAAGACCGATAGCTATCAAGGATTCTAAGGTAACCCACCTTCGGAACAAAACTATAAAGCAAGTCTTGGTGCAATGGCAACATCGGAAAGGATCGGATCTTTCATGGGAGTTAGAAGATGAAATGAGGAAGCTCTACCCGACATTATTTGGTACGTATAAAGGTTTCGGAGACGAAACCTCTGTTAAGGGGGGTAGACTTGTAACACCCCAAAATATGCAAATTATTATGTTACTTGAAATGTCTAGTCATGTTATGTTAACCTAGTTAAGTATATATATAATATGTTAGTAATTTGATTAGAAGGAAGGTTATTTGACAAATGAACAATCTAAGTAATTGAGGGACTAAACTTGTTAAAAAGGATGTAAGTTTTAATTAACAAATAAATAAAAGAAAACACAAACACACACTCTGGTGTTGTGTGGATCGACCAGAGCAAGGGGTCAAGAGACCAAAACCCTAACATCATGAAATTCTCAAATTCAAGAGGGAATTAAGAGCCCAAATGGATGCATGAACTCGAAATTCGAATCATCTAAGCTTGTACATCGAGTGGTGTAAAGGAAGAAAGTTCGAGTCAAGCAAAGCAACAAGGGAATCAAGATCGAGGTACGCTACTTGTACAATTCAGGTTCATATTATATTGTTGTGTTTAACATTAGATGAGTCGAATTGAATCATGTGTGGATGTATTATTTGTGTGGGCCCTATTATGATTGGGTCGAAGTATGTGAGTGCGAGAATAGAAAGAATGGTGTGAAGATCTATATGAAACATATTTGTGTGAAAGAATGAAAGAATGAAGTAATGTAACAAGTTTGAGGATGTCATAATGGTTACAAGTCGGTAAGTTGAATTCTTGAATTAAAGGAAAGAAATTTAATGCTAATAAGTTCACTTTGTTGTGGCAATGTAGGTAAATCCCACAGTTAGCTTTCAAGCTTCGTCCGGTTCGAACACACTTCAAGGCCCGCCCCATGTTCCGCTACTTTTGTAAAGAAGACAACGCTTAATACTTTGGTCGTTAAATCTTTGTCTAGTAGTTAAAGATTTAGTTTTGTTATGTACTTTGAATTTATCAAAATTTCGTATGTGTGTCAAGTTGTATGGCTATATATATATATATATTATGTCCTTTGAAAAGTGTCGTGTTAAACTTATATTTTTAGATACGAAAACAGGGGACCGCTCCTTTTACGAATGGGTCATACCCAAATTTCATTAGAAAAGTGCGTTGTTATTTAAATAATTTAAAGAAAATTTTACGGGCGTTACATCATCATTTTCAAGTTTTGATCCAAACAACAAAACATCAAGTCCTCAATAACAAAGTTCTACAAATCTTCAATGCAATTTTACTTTAAACATTCAAAATGGTCACAACTTGTCTCCAGAAATTGCTAAGCAACACATGGCATCACTAGTTGCTATGTTGGAATCATACGAAAGTTTGATTGCTGGAAAGATTGGAAATCCGATGCTTACAAAAGAAGATTATGACCAAATTGACGCAGAGGAACTTGAGTTGATGGATGTGAAATGGTGTATGGCTAGTGCTGTTAGACGTGCAGAAAAATTTCAACAAATCACAGGAAGAGGTGAGTTTCGGGGATTGGCTAATTCTCCGTTAGGTTTTGACAAATCAAAAGTCACCTGTTTTCGGTGCAAAGGAAAATGTCATTTTAAACGAGAATGCAAAAACCAAGAAGCAACCGGGAATCAAGAAAAGAATAATTATTATCAGAAATCAATTTTTCATCAGATTACACAACAAAAGGAACTACAAACTGCACATGCTCGACCAATTGTTGATGACAAACGAAAATTGATCGAAGATGCAAATAAGAAAGCTTATTTTGGTATCATTGATCAAGATGATGAATTTGTTGCTGAAGGATTGAACTGGGATAAATACATTCCATCTGGTTCAGGTTTTGTTGCTAGAATTCAGGGTGAAAATGAGACTAATCAGAAAAGAATCCCGATTTTTCCAGATCTTGGAAGTGATGTGGATACCGATGATGAGGAAGAACATCTCAACAAAGATAGAAAAGGCATAGATCCTACTAGTTTTAATTTGTTTTTTGCAGATAAAATGGAGATGCTGAATCAGAAGAAGATTGCCAGATTGAAGAAAGAGCTGGAAGCAGCAAGAAGTCTAGCTGATGAAAAGACAAAGACAGAAGCAGGATAAGCAAATGTTGAACCAGCAACTGAGAAAGTAGTAGAGAAAATCGTTGAAGTGGAGAAAGTGGTGGAGAAGATTGTTGAGGTTGAAAAATTAGCCGAAGTTGAAAAACTGGTTGAAGTTGAAAAAATCGTCGAGGTAGAAAAGATTGTTGAAGTTGAGAGAGTTGTTGAAGTTGAGAAAGTTGTTGAAATTGAAAAGATAGTTGAGTTCGTTAAACCGTGTTTGAAATGTGAGGAGCCTTGCCAAGTTTGTGAGGAGAAAGATAAGAAGATTGCTGAACTTGAGAAGATTAAAGAAGATTTACTGTCTGATGTAAAGTATGTGAAGGAATCGTATGATGTGCTCAACAAAACAGTTGATCGTCTGAAAAGAACGAATTCAGAGATTGAAAATGCAATGACAAAAATGAGCACAACTTTAATGACAAAACAGAGCATCATCAATGAGTATATTGAAGATTGTGCGAAACTGAAGCAGGATTTAGAGCTTGAAAAGATTGAAAATGAAAGGATTAAACGTTTGTTTTTGAGTTATACTACTTGTGATTATTTGATTGATCGTGATTATCCTACTGTTGCAGGCCTTGAAGCATTCATGGAGAAAAAGACTGAAGATACTGATACTGGTAAGAAACAAAGTGTCAAGTATAACAGATGTCCGCCCCCGATCCATGAAAGTTATTCTCCCAGGAATCCTAACGAGGAGCGTCTAAAAAAGGCAGTCAACATCAAGTTAAAGTCTGAAATCATTGATGAATTACCAGACAATATTGATGTTACATTCACAGCGTCTGACACTGATCATGAGTCTGAGTTATTAAAGAGAGTGGTTGATCAGGTGTTGGATACGGATGAAGAGTCAAAACCGGAGTCTAAGTCTGAAAGTTCGAGTTCGTCAGAAAAGAGTCCGAGTTCACCGGTTAAAAGGGTTTACAATAAAGAATTCCTGTTATCAAAATCTAATTTGAATGACGGACCAATCAAAGTAGCATATACTTTGAATGATTCAGACAAATTATATTCTGATGAGGAATTTCCAATAAGAAGTGTTAAAACTGAAATGATTAAACAGGTTTTCAAATTGATAGAAATTAATATTTCTGAAATAAAAGATTTAAATCTTTCTGAAAAACCTAAAAAGTACACTTCAAGAGTTCAACAGAGATTGAACAAGTAAAAGGGTTACAGTTCTGGTTCAGGTTATCAAAAGAAACCAAACCATAACAGTAACTTCAAAAAGAAAGGTTTAGGTTTCAGTTCTTCAGAAAATTATAAAAATGAGAAAAATTATAAACCAAAAACAACATTTGTTGCAGGAGGAAGTTCTGAAGATGAGCAGAAGAAACCATTCTGGAAACAGTCAAACCAAGAGTTTCTTGCTGAGGTAAAGAGGAATGTGAAGAAGTTTGCTCAAAGAGTTGACAGAAGAACTTGCTTTAAGTGCCAAAAAGTTGGACATATTGCTTGGAATTGCCAACAGTCCAACAACACAAAACAGGAAGTTACTTCTAACTCAAAACTAAAAGAAAAACTTGTCTTTGAAAAGAAACAATCAACTGAGAAATCGAAAGTGTTTGAAAATTCAACTTCCGAAGAAGTTGAAAGTTCAAAACGTTTTTACAAAAGAAGAGTTGATTTAAAAAAACAAAAAATGGGTTGTAAAATCTGAAAGAAGTTCTGACAATGAATCTGATTCCATAAAATCAGAGGAGTCATGTGTTGAGAAAAAGGTTGATAATTCCGTTCCTGAGTTGAACGAGGAAAACTTTCCGCCATTGTCGAAAGATAATCTAAAATCAAAAGGTAGATTTGAGATATTAGGTCAATTCTTTGCTGATAAGAAAGAATTTGATGCTGAAAAGGTGTTTAATGGAAATGTTAAACATATTTTTGGAAAGATGGTTGACAGGAAAGTGAAGGATGCTCAAGAATTTTACAAATCAAAATGTTGGTGGGACAGATGTTTGCCACCAAAATATCCCAAGGATGGTCAGGCTTGGGGGAATTTTTTTCCTAACTGAAAACCCTGACTTGCCGGAGCTCCTAGGTTGGTAAGAGTGGAGCAGGAAGCGGCATCATTCTTATATGTTTGTTTGGTGAATCTACAGGTGATATAGTTATATTGTTATATTTTTATTTACAAATGGGATGGTTGGTAAATGAACCTGCAAAGTGGTTGAAGAAGGTTTTCATCTTCAAATGGTTAATCAAGGTCATTAAGTTGAACTTGATTGGACCATACTTACAAGTGGTATTTTGGAGAACAAAATGATGAGTTTATCCCCTAACCTACAAGTGGTTTGAATATCAACAAAACTTATTTTCCGGAAAAACCATTTGATTAAAACAAACTTAAGTGTTTTGAAATCACAATGGGGAAAATAGTTTGTTGTGAGGGGGAGTTCTGATTGTTTATGCCAAGAGGATGGCGAATTGAAGTAATTCCATATCAGTTGTCACTTTATTGTACAGTTGGTTTTCAAATTTCCTTTAATGTGTTTGCATTTTAGGGGGAGTAAAAATTTTCAGAAAATCAAAAAACATTAGAAAATTTGAAAAAGTCAAAAACATGATAAAATTCAAAATGAGTTTTGGTGTCAAAGAAGAGGAAATGATAGTACATCAGTAGACAGTTACAGTATGCTAAAGAAATGTAATGATTAAATAGCGTTAAACGGTCTCACTGATGATATACCGATAGGTTTTTACACATTTAGTAAACTTTTTCGGGATATAAACTTAAATTCAAACTTGCTTATTTCGTGGGGAACACTACTTGTATATATATAGGTAACCCCTGAAATCTCGTTTGAAAGGTCCCTCTTTCTGAGATACTAGGTCTTTATGCTCAGTGATATCTGGGGTATTATCCCGGGACTTCTGATTTTGCGGAAGCAATGGCCTAGTCCCCGGAGAATACTTTCTGCTTGGTTGAAATATAGCATCGCCCTCAGCATAAAATGATGAAGACAATAAAATTGCTAATCAATGCTGTTGTAAAAAAAGATCCTCTAAAGGGGACCCACCAAAAGTCGAGCCGCCATCTCTCTGCTGAACGGAAGTTCTGACCTGAGCTCTCACGGTTTCGTACGTTTCATAATTTATTCCCTTACAGATATCATCTGTGGTATACTCACCTGTAAGACTGAATATTGGGATCTGGATACGGGAGTATATTCAAGAGGTGGGACACATGAATGAGTTTAAGTCCTTAATTCACCTAATTCGTATCCTGAATCAGTTGAAATATGTGTGAAAATTTAAGTGGATCAGTATATCGGCAATCTAAGTGAATTGTTTAATTCTTAATGTGTATCTAAGCTCAACGGTACTTGTGACTTGTCAAAAACTGATATGATCCTCTTACACAAACTCACAAAAATATTGTATGTAAATATTTCTTTAATGCATTTCATTTTTGTTATATTCTAAAATCCAAAAAGATTTTCAGAGTGTTTTAGCATAAATTTTGAAAATTTCAAAAAGATTTTAGAAACTGATGTTGAAGAGCTGATTTTCAAAATTCCGAGTGCTAATCATGACGAACAGGTTTGGGAAAGTTTGTTTGAAGATGTTTGAAATGAAAATGATATTCATTCAAGTGGTTCATCAGTGACTTACATGAGAAATCTTTTTGTTAGATAATTGAAAATGATGTATTCAGAATTGTGTCTTCAAGTGATTAGCAAAGTTTCTAAATTTGTTATATCTTATCTTTTATGAAACTTATGTTTTGGGTAGAGAATATGCAGGCGAGTCAGGTTACGATACCTGAACCTGTAAATACCTGAGGAAGATGTGAGCCAGACTATGATCCCAGTACAAGTTGAGGGGAAGTCTGTTAGAGAAAGAAAGTTGGAAGTTGATAGAGCCAACTGCTGATCCTGAAAAATACAAGAGAGAGTTACATCATTCGAGGAGGAGATTAGTTGAAGAATGTTAGTGTGAGGCAAGAGTCAGATCGAAATTTTGAAAAGAGCACAAAGACTGATAAAGACTGAAGATTGAGAAGACTCGACACTTAAGACTCGTCAACATCTGAGGGGGAGTCTGTTGGTGCATACATCTGTCGACTTCGTCTTATATCGAGTCTTGGTTACGTTGTGGATCTGATCAAGCATGATGTCATCATATTCAATGATGACATCATCATTTTCTATTCTAAACATAATACAATACAGTTCGCTTGAAAGTCATGTATTTCGCTTGAAGTTAATTAGGCGAGTTCGCTTGAGTTGTCTTGTGTGTCTTCAAGCGAAATATGAATACTATAAATAGGCTAGTTGTCTTTCTCATTTGGAACAGAATTCAGATTTGATACCGAGGTGCTGCCGGTATTTCTTGTGACTGTAATCAATGTTATTTCAATATACAAGAAGATTAAAGTGATATTCAAGCTGTTTCGAGTCTATACGTCTGTTTCCGCCTTTCGTATAGTCTAAGAACTCTTCCGAACGTCTCATTCAGGTCGCGATTCGATCCTACATTGTCGATAACTTATGGCTTCACATTACACGTTGTACGTGCTGGTTATGCGTAAACGATTTCGAACTCTATTATACTATATCAAACCTGTATGCTCACATTTACACTATGTGTATTGACTTTTACTTTAACGTATGTGACAGGTGCCTAGGATGCTTGCCTGCCTTGTTTGCTGTGTGATGAAATTGAGTCTAGGAAATAGTCCTAGAAACAAACGAATAAATTGTAAATTGAAATCTGAGTTGTCAGATCAGAACTTGTTTGTGAGACAATTATCTGTAATGACTGTTTTATTTTGATATGTTATGGTATGGGACATGACGTTTAAATATCTGGTAATTAATAGTTGTTGTGGATACTCATGGACAATCTGTTTCGCTCAGTGCCGCGCCCCGATGTTTCCGCCATCGGTTGGGGTGTGACACAAGTCATGGATGGACTTCCAAGAAAAATTCTTATCACATTTCTGCCAACAACGCAGATATACCAGAGACCCAACAGATGTTTTAAACATTTGGCGCAAATATAATGAGGGTATTGAAGACTTCATCATCACCAGGTATAACAAGGAGTGCCTAGAAATTGGTAATGTGAGTGATGAAATCATGCGCGCACACTTCATGTGGGCTGCCAAATGTGACGACTTAATTCGAAGGGTATCCGGGAGAGATTGATGTCCGAAAGACCGGGAGACATTTATTGCAGATGCAAAGATCATTGCACAGACAGAGAAAAATCTGACCGGTGAGGAGGGCCGTCAGTACAACCATAACCAGCACGCCAGTGAAAGTCGCAACAAGAAGAGGCGAAACCCTGCATGGAAAGCGTTTGGTTATAACGAAAGATTTCAATCTTCGGAAGACGCCGGCACAACCATCAATCGGATGGGATACAAGAAGGAAGTCAAGCAAGAAAACAGAGAAAGACAATGGACAACCCTCACCAAAACCCCGTCCAAAGTATTATCCACCGAGAACCAGCAGTTCAAAGCTGTGCAACTAATGGACCTTTACTAACAGAAGCTTAATTTCTTTTTGTCCCCTTATCTTTTTCGGTTTAGTAAAGGTCCATTGGTTTACAATATATGAAAAGGTGGGACAACTACTGGTTAATTTTTAAGTTGGGACCATTACCGGCCAACAGCTAATAGTTAGGATTATTAAAATCCATTATTCCTAATATAAATTACCCACTCACAACTACCCTTCAAAACCACTTACAACCATTCTTTATAATATAAATTACACACTCAAAAATATATAAGCGATCCATTGTGAATGCTCTTATATGGGCCTAGCTAGCATTTGTGTTCCTTAAACAGTATAAAGAAGTTTTCAATGGGATCAAATCTTAGGAAGTCCTTGTAAATTCTTCAACGAAAAGATCGAAATATTGAAGCAATATCATTATATCAACGAAAATCTTTTAAGTCTTTAAGTAGTATTAATTGACAGCTAATAATGTTTGGACATGTCAATACCAACGGTTTACACAGAACTTGCTAGTCAAAGTCAGTCAACGAAAATACTTTTTAATCATACCCACCACCTAATACCCTTTCCTTGGGATGGAAGAAAAGATATTTTGGTTATATTATATTATGATATATGTCAAACTCACGAGTGTTCACATCGGTACTAAAAGAACAATAATCCAAATTACGATTCTAAGCGTAGCAGGTGTGTGAGAGGTGCCTTTTAGGCAATTTATAAATTGTTTGGTGCATAAATTCCAATGTGTTGGCTTCACTTGCTGAGTTTGTTTTTCATTTTTATTATTTTTTTTTACGGCGGAATTTCTATATAAATATAGAAGACGGGACAGCAAGCCGCTGAAAACCCGGCAAAACTTATACAATTACATCACAGATATTGAAATCTACCCTTCTATCCCAAATGACATTACAAAATTTGGACGTATTCGTAATCCAATAAAACGAGTTCTCCTTGATAATCTCCGCCGTTTGGTAAGTTGTACTTGATGTGATGCCCGTTGAAAGTCTTCTCGTTTCTTGCTTTCCAGATCTCCCAAATCGTAACTAGAAGAACAGCCCCGATAATCTTCTTCCAGCTCTTTGACCTGTTCATATCCATGCCTAAAGAAAGAAGCTGGGTTTGTTTGTATTTTAATTTTCCAAAAGCATGTTATTATGTTAAGTAATTTAAAGGTTTATAGAATATTAATATATTATATAACTAAATATTAAAGGCCTAGCTTATGCTAATATACTATAATGAAGGTTTGCATATCAGAACTATGCATTATTTGGCTGAAATAATATAGTAAAAAGTAAAAACACAAGAGATTACAAGAACATATATACTATGTGACATGTTATAAAGGAACTTTTTGCAGGTTTAAAGGAGGTACAAAGTGAAAACAAGAAATTACCACAAAAAACATTAAACATTAAACATTAACCAACTCTTTGGGGTCATGAATTCATCATCCGGTTGGGTTTCAATCCAGTCTATCAAGTACAACTAACATATCTTGTTTACAAGTTCAACCACAAAAACATTAAACATAAACTATGATATGATGCATTTGGTAGATTGCCGGGATGACTACAAAAATAATAACAAGGATAAAGCTATTAATTAATATAAAAAAAGTTTTTTCTTTCGCAAATACATAAGAACGTTACGCATTTCTGAAGAAAATTTAGATATTATATCTCTTATAAAAAAGCAACTCCCACCCCTTTGATTAGCACACATACCCTTTTAATCAACACATACCTTTTTATTTAACACACATACCTCTTCTTTTATATTATCTATATGCTACAAAAAAATCAACCAAACGTTTCATTTACATACAACATAGCCACTCACAACCATTTAAAAATTACCAACCCAACCATTATAGGTCATAAACCAAACGGTGCTCCATTACCATGTTTTTTGTATGATAATAATTACATAAGCAATATAACATTTGATCCTTTAACTATCATTCAAACCATCGCATCTGTTCATGTATCCAAGGAACAAACCGTTACACAACCGAATTTTCCCTTTGTGAACCATTATTCGACACTGTAAATTAGCAACCTTCCTTATCTTATTTACGTTTGGAAAAGCAAAAACCGTTGTGCATTTCCTTCTGGCGATTCATAATTGCGTCTCTTCGCCTCTGACGAGTCATAACCGCCACTTCAACGTCTCCGGTGAGTCATAACCACCGCCTCTTTATCTCCAATGAATTGTAACTGCCCTGTCTTTGGCACGCATATGGATCTTTCTTATCGATCTTGGCGAAGAACTGTGCAAATTGAAGTGATTAAAATCCTGATTCACATATATCAAAAGATTGACTTGGATATTCCCCAAAGGACTGTGGAAACTTCAGAACAACTTAAAAAAAATCAAAATTCGAAAAACAGGGACAACGAAGGACTGCCGCAAATCAAGAAATCAAATCGCAGAACCAAAATTCGAATACAAATTCAATGAAGGGCCGTCGAATAAGATACACGGACGCGAGAAAGACGCAATCAAGAAAATAAAAATTTTAAATCGCATCAGTAAAATTTTCTAGAACAATAATCGAATTCAGTCGTATGTGATGGGATGATGGTGGCGCCGTGGCGGTGCCGCTACCGGAGGAGGCTGAGCAGTTACGTTCCCAGTGAAGGCTAGGCTGTGGTCATGATGTTGAGTAGTGGTGATGATATGGGAGGTGTTTCTTCTTATTTTGGTTTCAGAACCAACAAATGTCGTATTACTCTCCATTAAAAGATTGTTTAATATTTTTCTTAGTAACATCATCCCGATAATAATATAGATATATTTTTTAATTAGCCAATGCAAAGAGAGATCTAATGAATCATATGAGTGTTCATATGACATATTTTTTTTATATTGCATGCTTTTTGTTTAAACAAGGTTGTGTATAATTATTCAGTACGTTTTTATCATCCATGTTTTTTCTACACTTAGATTTCCTTTCATGTTTCTTTTTAATGTATGAACTGTATTTTCTACACTTAAATTTCCTTTCATGTTTCTTTTTAATGTATGAACGTTAGAATTATAAAATTACTTTCATAAGAGGTCGGATAGCAATTATGCACAAACATCTATTTTTTAGTCATACAACGTAACACAAAAGTTATACTATTCTTCTTTTCAATGTTGGTCTTTCACTCCATGACTATTCACACTTTCTTTCCAAAAAACATATTATTCTAATCTCACTTTCTTTACAAAAAAAATATTATTCAAAAATATTAGAGTACATAGTCAATCTCTTTTAAGCCAACAAATACAAGTTATTAAAAAGGTATTATTAAAAAGTTTAGTGACTTAAAGATGTATATTAACGGTACTTAATGACTAGATCCGATGCCAATAAAGTGTCCACCTAGTTCCCTGGGAGTTTTATTGCCTGAATTCATGTCTCATTAACAACTATATTACAAATTAAAGTATTTTATAAATTTATTTATCTTTATTTACAAATCATCTAGCCACTTGCGATTTAACACGCTACAACGATACATGCCGATGTAAAATATATATTTATGGTTTTTGAACAATGAAAAACACATGTTTATATCCGTTTGGGCATATATCTTTCGATTGCTACACCAAATATCACTACTTTACCGAACCAAACCGATATTGACCAAAGTCCTGCCGCAACGCGCGGGTACTAGTATAAAACAATCAGCATTACTTATTTTGTTGAGAAATGGTCGGAAATTTTCAAAACATTATCGAGGATTTCTATTTTTTTGTTGGTATATTGTCTCTAAATTATAGTTTTATTATACTGTAGTTATCTTCCGGCGTTTTTTTTTTCCATAGGAAATTTCCCCTTTTTTTAATAGTGTGCATAACTAGTATTTGAGTTTTATATTTTCACCTTTTTCCTAGAATTTGCTCTCAGTTTTCTGTGAATTTGCTGTCAGTTATTGTCTGTTCTGGGAAGCTTCCTATCGGACTAACATTTCATGTAAATTTAGAGGGACTTGGCTACCTCGTTTGTCATTTTGTTTGTCAACATTAGCTTCTACACAAGATTAAAAAATAGAAAAGAAATTAAGATTTTCCTGATGCTAATGGCCACTCACTCAAGAATGCTATAAATATAGATTATACTTGCACCCCTCAGCTCATCTACCTCTTACAACACCATTCTATTAAAAACATTGTGTGAGTTGTGAGGAAACTAGAATAATATGATGGGGGAGATGACACTGATGGCCGTAGCTATGGGGGCTTGGGCCATGTTCCTGCAACTGTTTCCAGGCCAATTTCGAAGGGATGCCAGAAGATATGTTAACAAACTTGTTAGTTATGTGTACCCTTATGTCGAAATCAGTTTTCATGAATTCCAACCAGACACTTGGTTCGAACGAAGTCAGGCGTTTGAAGCTATAGAACGGTACCTCAGTGCCAACTCCTCGAAAATGGCTAAAAGGCTCAAAGCAAATGTAGTCAAGGATTGCAAATCTGTTGTCCTGAGCATGGATGAGAATGAAGAAGTCACAGACGAGTTCAACGGCATCCAAATCTGGTGGACCTCGAACAAAGACACCCCTGAACAGCGAGCTCTCTTTTCGTATCGTGGTGATGAAGAGAATCGGTTCTACAGGCTCACTTGCAGAAGAGAGCACCGTGATATCATCACTAAAGATTACGTGAAACATGTGCTAGATGAGGGGAAGGCTATTGCGGTAAGAACAAGGCAACGCAAGCTCTATACCAACAATAAGACTGAAAAGTGGTCCAGATTCAAGAGAACTATGTGGAGCCACATCATATTTGAGCACCCTTCTACCTTTGATACGCTTGCAATGGATCCCAAAAAGAAGAAGGAGATTTTGAACGATTTAATAACGTTCAGCAAGTCAAAAGACTACTACAAGAAGGTGGGCAAGTCATGGAAGCGAGGATATCTTCTTTATGGTCCACCAGGAACCGGGAAGTCTAGTATGATTGCGGCCATGGCTAACCTTCTCGACTATGATATCTATGATCTTGAATTAGCATCTGTGAAAGACAACACAGATTTGAGGAAGTTACTGATTGATACATCAACTAAGTCGATAATAGTGATTGAAGATATCGATTGCTCGCTTAATCTTACCGGACAGAGAAAGGAGAAGAAAGAAGAGGGTAAAGAAGATAAGGATCCAATTGAGAAAAAGGTTGAAGAGGAAGAGGATAAGAAGAAAAAGGGAAGTGAAGTGACTCTATCAGGATTGTTGAACTTCATTGATGGGTTATGGTCAGCTTGTGGTAGTGAGAGGTTGATCATATTCACAACTAATTTTGTTGAGAAGCTTGATCCAGCTCTTATTAGGAGAGGGCGGATGGATAAGCATATTGAGATGTCCTATTGTTGCTATGAAACGTTTAAGGTTCTTGCAAAGAACTATCTAGATCTTGACTCACACGAGTTGTTTGAAACCATCAGTCGAATGTTGGGAGAGACGAAGATGACTCCAGCAGATGTTGCCGAAAATTTGATGCCAAAGTCTGATGAAGAGACTCCTGAAATTTGCTTGAACAACTTGATCAAATCTTTGGAGGAAGCAAAAGAAGCAGCAAGACTTAAAGCTATTGAAGATGCCAGGATCAAAGCTGAGGAGGAGGAAGCAAGTAAAAAGAAAGAAGAAAATGGTGAAAAGGAACAAGAGATTGATGCAAAGTTAGCTGATGAAGAAGGAAAGAAGGCTAGCCAAGGAGCTGCAGTTGATGCAAAAGAAAACGGTGTGATGAATCCTTGAGTACAAAGTTGACCAAGAACCATGCTACCTGTAAATTTAGTTTGTTGATTGTGTAAAGGATTTAGGGTGTGCTTTGTTTAAATGTTTTATGCGGTAGTCAGATTAGTATGTAAAGGTTCATCTGTAATGTAATTGTTTGTAAAGTGTTTATGTTTATATGCAATGTTGTAGAAGGCGCTAGTCGGGCGGTGAGGTACCGCCTAGGGATTAATCGGGATTAATAGGGATTAATCGGGATTAATCGAAATGGGATTTTTATATGTATTTTTTCAAAATTATATATATATACCCAATAATATAAAAATAATACTTCAAAATTCACATAAATACTTCAAGTTTTAGATAGTATGGTTCGATTTTGACCGTTTTAACCAATTTTGACCGCCTAGGACCGATTCTGACCGATTAATATAGTCCGATTAATCCGATTTTTGACCGCCTAGGACCGATTTTCACCGCCTAGGACCGCCTATGACCGACTTTGACCAAAACCGATTAATTCCACCGACTAGCTTAAAATTAATCAGTAGCCAACCGCCTAGCTGTTGGCCCCAAAATGGATCTTTGATCTCTGGAACGTGATAAACAAACTTGTATAACTTGAATAATAATCGAAATACAATCTGAGTGTGTGTATATGTACAACTGATTTCGAATGAGAGTATATTACAAATGAAATCAAATGACCTCTACTTATAGTTTTCCAACGGGTGCGACTAATAGACGTTTCTCTTCACGAACAGGCATGTCTTTTGATCTTGTGGCTGAAATCGAAGATGAAGGGTTGCGTCCCTTCTCCTTGTGCTTCCTGTCGTCGATCAGAGAGGGGTACGTCCCCTGGATGTGTCGCTTCATCTAGTTGTAGGTTATTAACTTTCGTTTAGCCGCATCTGGTCCTCGCACTTGTTACACTATTCTAATTACAATATAAACTATCTGTTAACTATTTACCGAACAACCCTCAAACTTAAGGATGTGTAGGGATTATAACTTTCATTCACCCCCCTAATCACGAACATCCTTGAGTTGTAGATCTTGAACTTTGATCAATTCCATTTTCTTGAAACTCCTCGGTATTTAACACTTCACATGTATCTTCTTATTCACGAACCTTGATTCTCACGAACCTTGTTTCACTCGAACTTGAACTCACTTCACACGAACTTGCTTCACACTTGTCTTGACCGTACTTGATTTGTATCACACGAACCTTTTCTTGTGTAGTTGTCTCAACATGAACTCCACCGGTCTTGATTAACTTATCATATCACATGATCGGAATC
This sequence comes from Helianthus tuberosus, assembly GCA_030545235.1. Taxonomy (NCBI): domain Eukaryota; kingdom Viridiplantae; phylum Streptophyta; class Magnoliopsida; order Asterales; family Asteraceae; genus Helianthus; species Helianthus tuberosus. The sequence goes on along the minus strand of CM060365.1, from coordinate 34,416,770 downwards.
CATCTCGCATAGATTTTAGACAATCTAACTTACTCAGATCTCTAGTGGTTGTGTCACACAACAATTTCTACTTCTAACCCAGTCACAGGATACGCGTGTCTTCTTCTTGATCTATCACAGATTAAATATCCTCTTCACGGTTGTCTCTCACAACGAGTTCTTCATCGTTGATTGCTTCCCTCACGGATTCTTCGCTTTGATCCGATCCACTCACTGGACTGTTTTATCATACCTTTCACAGGTTATCTTCCTCCGCATCACACGGCTTTTTCCCTTTTGATCATTTCACACGACCAAATTCCATGTTTCTATTTCTCTTCAACGTGTAGGCACATCAGAAGTGCCGGTTCATCTTCATCTTCCATTTCAACCAAGAGTGTCTCATTTTCCTTGGTTTTCTTGGTTGGGCATTCGTAGGCATAGTGCCCAAGTTTCTCACATCTGTAACAAGTGATTTTCGACTTATTTCTCATAGCCGATGTTTCTTGCTTGCTATCATCCCTTTGTGGTTTGTCGGTTCCTTCCGACTCATAAGAGGTGTATCCTTCACCCCTACGTTGATAATTGCCTCTCCCTCGGCCTCGTGACGGACGGAATCTCCCTCGTCCATAATTTCCAACATGTTGTCCATGACCCGCATACAGGAGTTCTTCTAGATTGTTCATGGGGCTTTCCTTTTTCTTCAACTTTAACCTTTCTTCATACGTTTTTAATCTTCTGACCGCTTCTTCTAGCGTCATAGTTTCTAGATCGGAGTATTGTTCCATGGAGGCAACGAGTTGAGTAAACTTATCTGGTACGCCATTTAGAAGTTTGCGTACTAGAGTCGGTTGACTCAATGTCGTTCCTACTTCAGTTGCCCGGGTAACGATACTATTAATCTTTGCGGTAAAGGAATCAATAGTGTCGTCATCCTTCATTTGCAACAATTCAAATTCTGACAATAACGTGTGCATACGTGCTTTTTGTACCCGATCAACACCTACGTGTCTAACCTTTAGACTATCCCAAATTTCTTTTGCAGTTTTACAACTTGCAACTTGCAATACAACATCTTCTGGTATTGTCTGAAACAGATATGCAATTGCAGACTTGTCTTTCTTAGTGTAGGAACCGTTCATGCAATAATAAATAAAATAAACAAATTTTATTAATACTGATTACAAACAGAAATGAGAAAGACAAAATTACAATTACAATTACAAATACAACTGAAAATAAACCAAATACAAGAAAGGGGTAGAAACAGAGTGACTGAGGCACGTGTTCAACACGCTTCCCTTAAAACAAATTTCGAGTCTCCCAAGACTACTCGTTTAGTTTCCCAGGGTACAACAGCCGGAGCAGTAGTACTGCCGGAGTTCGCCTACAACCCGAAGGTTACCTTGAACTTGCAAGAGAAAGATCAGAAAAATTGTGGAGAGAAAGGTAGAATTGTTGTTGTGTAGCTGGTGTCTCTTCTGCTGGGTATGGAGCTGTATATATACAGCTCCTAAGTCGAAACAGCCAAAACGAATTAAATGAGAGGTTTAAATTTCATTAAACGTCTTCAATGCAATTTAATACGTCATTTAATTCTCAGTCAAAGCTTATTAACTCGTCAGTTACGAAGCTGGACTGAAACTGCACTGCCATTCAATGCTGGAAGCTTTCTGCGCGCGCGCGCGCCCATGCGCGGTGCGGCCTCTTGGCTCACAGTCGTGCACCGCGCGCCCATGCGCGGTGCGGCCTCTTGGCTCACAGCCGTGCGCGCATGCGCCACATCACCATGCGCGGTGCGTCCTCTTGGCTCAAGTCCATGCGGGCGTGCGCCACGTCACCTGTGAGCCTATACGAGCGCGCCACACAGTCGAGCCGTATTGGCTCACTCTGGTGCGCCGCGCGCACCCGCAGGACCCATGCACCATGCGTGCACCCGCGCGCGCATGCGCATGACTGCCACGTCATGCGCCGCATCACCTACCACTTGGTCCTTGCAACCCTTGTGCTCCACCACGCGCACGTGGTCAAAAATACAAAGGCGGCTCTCAAGCGGGCGAAGTGCAAAGTGCGCCATCAAAGCGCCACATTGCGCCTCATCGCCCACGCCACGCGCGCGCGCGCGAGCGTGTGCGAGTGCGAGTTAGGGTGCTCCGCACCCTTCGCGAGGACACTAGTGTGTGCTTCCATGAAACAATAAGGATGGAGAGTTCCACCTTAAATACCCATTTAAGTTCCATCTCTCATCCGATGTGGGACAAGGTGCTACTTTCCCTTTTGTTTCAGTATTGAATGTTCCAAACACCCAACTTTGAGCATCGATATCTCATTCATCTTAGCTCCGTTTTGGACGCGGTTTAGTTCGTTGCGAAGCTCTCCCAACATAGAACACAAACCCACAAATAAATATATGAAACCCGCTCATTTTATTATATTTATTTCTAGTCCAAAATAGGAAAAAATCATTTTCCTATATTTGTGAAAAATGCTATTTTCACCTATTTTTTCCAACAATCCCCCACATGAAAAATGCTATTTTCATCAAATTTCCAACAATCCCCCACATGTATGGAAATGGATCTTTTCCTTACACTTTTCAACGATAAACTTCGACAGTTGAGTATTGCAAGATAGGTAGGTTTTAACCTTTGAACCTTCTTTTGTGAAGCGCACTTAGCGTACTAGCGGTGTGTAGACGCGATGTCCTTGAACATACCCCCATTTGTGTAAACGACAATACACTTCACACAATACTCTCCCTGGTTTGGCCAACTCCTCATTGTCGTGTCCTATTATGGTCCTGGAACACTAGCCTGGTTCTGCGAGAGCTCTAGGATTTGCGCACCCCACAAATCCATTTGAAGCGACCCCACTTCTCTCTAACATAGGTGATTCCCCTGAATCATTAAAAGAATCATGGTTATTTGATTTCCCGAAATCGTTAACCTTAATATGCTTAGCCTTACATCAATGTCACTGATTGGAATGGACTAGGAAGTATAAATAACTCCCTTTTTATTTAGTTTGGGGTACTCCCCCACAGTGACTCCGTTTGGTAATATGATTAAGTTGTCCTATTGAACTTAGATCTTGGGATCTCCAGTCAACTAAGTTAGGTTTCCCTCATATTCCCATTTACCACGGGCTTTAGTCCCATTCCTCTTGACGACGTTTCTACTAACTCTCTGCTTAAGCCTTTTGTAAACGGGTCCGCAATATTATCCGCTGATCTCACATAATCAATTGTGATAACACCCGTTGAGAGTAGTTGTCGTATCGTGTTATGTCTACGTCGCATATGCCTTGATCTGCCATTGTACATCAAGCTTTGAGCTCTACCAATCGCTGATTAGATATCACAATGTACACATATGGCTGGCAAAGGCTTTGGCCATCTTGGAATATCTTCCACGAATTGACGTAGCCATTCCGCCTCCTCGCCTGACTTATCCAAGGCGATAAATTCGGATTCCATTGTGGATCTTGCTATCACCGTTTGCTTAGAAGACTTCCAAGCAATAGCAGCTCCTCCAAGTGTAAATACGTAACCACTTGTTGATTTGGAATCTTTATTATCCGATATCCAGTTTGCATCAGTGTATCCTTCGATCACTGCTGGTTGTCGGGTATAATGCAGTCCATAATCTCTTGTGTATCTTATGTATTTAAGCACCCTCGTGATAGCTTTCCAATGATCCGCGCACGGATTGCTGGTGTATCTACTTAGCCTACTCACCGCGTAAGCCAAGTCGGGTCTAGTACATGTCATTAGATACATTAGACTGCCAATAATTCTTGAATACTCTAACTGAGCAACTCCCTCTCCTTTATTCTTCTTGAGATGTTGAGAGGTATCAACTGGAGTTCGAGCTACACTCGTATCTCCCGAGTTGAATTTTTCAAGAATCTTATCCACATAGTGAGATTGACTTAAGACAAGACCATGTTGGGTTCTTATGATCTTTACTCCAAGAATCACATCCGCTAAACCCATGTCTTTCATATCAAATCTCGCTTTCAACATGTTTTTAGTAGCCTTGATAATTTTATCATTACTCCCAATGATAAGCATATCGTCTACGTAAAGACATAAGATTACATAACCTTCATTTGTGTCTTTGAAATAAACACATTTGTCGCACTCATTTATTTTGAAACCATTGTCAAGCATGACATGATCAAACTTTTGGTGCCATTGTTTTGGTGCTTGCTTCAAGCCATACAAAGACTTGACGAGTTTACACACTTTACCCTCTTGACCTGGGGCGGAGAAACCTTCAGGTTGCTCCATGTAAATCTCTTCTTCTAAATCGCCATTTAGAAATGCGGTTTTAACATCCATTTGGTGAACTTCCAAATTTCTTAAAGCCGCTATAGCAAGAACCAATCTAATCGAGGTTATGCGTGTCACAGGCGAGTAGGTATCAAAGTAATCTAGACCTTCCTTTTGTCTAAATCCTTTAATCACCAACCTAGCCTTGTATTTATCAATACTTCCATCAGTTTTCATCTTCCTTTTGAATATCCAACGATATCCAAGTGGTTTACAACCAGGTGGAAGATCTACTAACTCCCAAGTATGATTTTGCAATATAGAATCAATCTCGTTCTTTATTGCTTCTTTCCATTGAGGTCCTTCCGAAGAAGTAACTGCTTCGCGATATGTATTGGGCTCGCCCTCAACCATATAGCTAACAAAGTCAGGACCGAAGGATTTTTCAACCCTTGGCCTTTTACTTCGCCTACGATCACTTTCTTCAACCTCAGGTTGTTCATGTGTCTTATCATGAACTACCTCATCAACTCGAGTAGATGAGTTTTCACCTACTTCAAAATTAGGTGTTGATGACGTTGTATGTGTTTGTCTTCTCAAAGGAAACACATTTTCAAAGTAAGACACAACGTTAGGATTCACCTCCATGATAGTGTTTACGTGTACATCAGGATTCTTGGACTCATGTACAAGAAATCGATGTGTACTACTGTTATGCGGATATCCAATAAATATGCAATCAACAGTTTTGGGTCCTATCCTAAGAGCCTTAGGAGGTGGCACAGTCACCTTTGCTAGGCACCCCCACACTTTCAAGTATTTGTAGGAAGGTTTTTTCCTTTTCCATAACTCATATGGAGTTTCGTCTCTCTTTTTGAGTGGTATCTTATTCAAAAGATAGTTAGCCGAGAGAATGGCTTCCCCCCACATGTCATGGCTCACCCCAGAACTTATCAACATGGCGTTCATCATTTCTTTCAATGTGCGGTTCTTTCGTTCCGCCACGCCATTTGATTGTGGAGAATAAGGAGGTGTACACTCATGTACTATGCCACTTTTTGCGCATAACTCGGCAAAGGGTGCAACATAATCGCCTCCTCGGTCGCTTCGCAAAGCTTTTATCTTCTTTTGAAGTTGATTCTCAACTTCATTCTTATACAAGATAAATTTACTTATTGCTTCATCTTTACTTTTTAGTAAATATACATAGCAATATTTAGTACTATCGTCAATAAACGTGATGAAGTACTTATTTCCACCTCTTGTGGGTACCGCTTTTAAATCACAAATATCGGTGTGAATTAAATCAAGGGGTTCGGTTATTCGTTCAACCGATTTGGATGATGTTCTTGTAAGTTTGGATTCGACACAAGTTTCACATTTATAGTGTGAATCAATATGGAATGTTGGTATACAATTTAAATTGATTAAACGTCGTAATGAATTAAAATTAACGTGACCTAATCTACCATGCCATTTATTTGAATCAGAAAACTCAAGCATATAAGTAGAAGTAGTAGCAATTTTATTCATCTTTTTGACAGCCATTACATTCAATTTAAACATGCCGTTTTGGGCGTAGCCCTTACCAACATACATTCCTCGTTTAGTTAGTACAAATTGATCGCTCTCAAAAACTAAACGAAATCCAAACTTATTAAGCAACCAACCCGAGACTAGGCTCTTGCGCAAGTCTGGGACATATAACACGTTGCTTAAAGTGAGCTCCTTCCCTGAAGTCCACTTCAAAATCACCGTTCCTTCACCCTTGATGTCCGCGGTGGCTGCATTTCCCATGTACAGCTTCTCATCTCCCGCAAGCTCCTTGAAGGTGGTAAAAAGGCTCCTATCTGGGCACACATGACGGGTCGCTCCCGTATCAATCCACCATCCTTTTGGAGTGTTGGTCACAGCATTGACCTCATCCAACATTGCGGTTTTGTCGGAAATCATTGCCACCAAAGGCATTCCGTCTTCATCCACCATGTGCGCGCGCTCACGCTTTGGTTTCTTGCATTGGTTAGCCCGATGCCCCGGCTCGTCACAGTTGTAACAAGTCCCTTGGAACGTCTGAGGTTTCTTTTTCACAACCCCTTTCTTTGGTCCAAGGTTGCTAGCCTTTGCTTTCCCTTTGTCCTTTTTCCCCTTACCCTTCGTGCCTTTAGAGGATTGCCCATGCTCAACCAAATTTGCGCTAGCAGAAGGTTGCGCCTGGCTGCCTTTTAGGGCAATTATATTGCCCTCTTCAATCCGAAGACGAACAATAAGGTCCTCTAAAGTCATCTCCTTTCGTTTGTGTTTAAGATAATTCTTAAAATCCAACCAACCAGGAGGTAACTTTTCAATCATCGCTGCCACTTGAAATGTCTCGCTAAGTGTCATGCCTTCCGCAAAGATGTCATGTAGTATAATTTGGAATTCTTGGACTTGATTCATAACACTTTTAGAATCAACCATTTTGAAATCCAAAAAACGGGCTACCACAAATTTCTTTGTGCCAGCATCCTCCGTTTTGTACTTCTTGTCCAAGGCATCCCAAAGTTCTTTGGAAGTCTTGACATTGTAGTACACGTTATACAATGCATCCGAAAGCCCGTTTAACACATAGCCTCGACAAATAAAATCCGAGTGCTTCCAAGCCTCTACCGCGCTCAGAGCCTGAGCGCTGGTCTCCCCTTCCGCAGGTTGGGGAGCGGATTCAGTTAAGAACCTCGCAAGGTTCATGGTGGTAAGGTAGAAGAACATCTTCTGCTGCCACCGCTTGAAGTGTAGACCCGAGAACTTCTCGGGTCGTTCAGCGTGATTGGCCACTGTGGACGCTCCCACAGTGGTGGCATTAAGGGGGGTTCCCGTCACAACATTTGTGGTGTTGTTGACGTTGACATTCTCGGTCGACATGCTGAAAAATTTAAATTAAAATTTTAGTCAAAAATTCTGATTTACGCACAAACCAGAAGGAAACTACTAAATTTTAATTTTACCACAATTTACTGTTTCGGCTTCTAAGTCCAACTTTGAAGACCAAAAAACAGAAAATTTATAATTTTTAGAACTTACTAATTGGCTTCTAAGTCCAACTTTGAAGACCAAATCAGAAAGTTTAGCAAATTTTAGGACAAATTCTGAAGAATCAAAAAATGTTTTCAACCAAAGTCGCTCCTTTGAAGATGAAAACAAAAAAAAATATGTTTTTAAAACGCAGACTGAGTGAAAACAAAACTTGTTTGAATCACAAATAGAATGGTTTTGATTACACGAACGGTTTTAAAAATTTGTTTTAAGATTGTAGGAACCGTTCATGCAATAATAAATAAAATAAACAAATTTTATTAATACTGATTACAAACAGAAATGAGAAAGACAAAATTACAATTACAAATACAACTGAAAATAAACCAAATACAAGAAAGGGGTAGAAACAGAGTGACTGAGGCACGTGTTCAACACGCTTCCCTTAAAACAAATTTCGAGTCTCCCAAGAGTACTCGTTTAGTTTCCCAGGGTACAACAGCCGGAGCAGTAGTACTGCCGGAGTTCGCCTACAACCCGAAGGTTACCTTGAACTTGCAAGAGAAAGATCTGAAAAATTGTGGAGAGAAAGGTAGAATTGCTGTTGTGTAGCTGGTGTCTCTTCTGCTGGGTATGGAGCTGTATATATACAGCTCCTAAGTCAAAACAGCCAAAACGAATTAAATGAGAGGTTTAAATTGCATTAAACGTCTTCAATGCAATTTAATACGTCATTTAATTCTCAGTCAAAGCTTATTAACTCGTCAGTTACGAAGCTGGACTGAAACTGCACTGCCATTCAATGCTGGAAGCTTTCTGCGCGCGCGCGCGCCCATGCGCGGTGCGGCCTCTTGGCTCACAGCCGTGCGCCGCGCGCCCATGCGCGGTGCGACCTCTTGGCTCACAGCCGTGCGCGCATGCGCCACATCACCATGCGCGGTGCGTCCTCTTGGCTCAAGTCCATGCGGGCGTGCGCCACGTCACCTGTGAGCCTATACGAGCGCGCCACACAGTCGCGCCGTATTGGCTCACTCTGGTGCGCCGCGCGCACCCGCAGGACCCATGCACCATGCGTGCACCCGCGCGCGCATGCGCATGACTGCCACGTCATGCGCCGCATCACCTACCACTTGGTCCTTGCAACCCTTGTGCTCCACCACGCGCACGTGGTCAAAAATACAAAGGCGGCTCTCAAGCGGGCGAAGTGCAAAGTGCGCCATCAAAGCGCCACATTGCGCCTCATCGCCCACGCCACGCGCGCGCGCGCGAGCGCGTGCGAGTGCGAGTTAGGGTGCTCCGCACCCTTCGCGAGGACACTAGTGTGTGCTTCCATGAAACAATAAGGATGGAGAGTTCCACCTTAAATACCCATTTAAGTTCCATCTCTCATCCGATGTGGGACAAGGTGCTACTTTCCCTTTTGTTTCAGCATTGAATGTTCCAAACACCCAACTTTGAGCATCGATATCTCATTCATCTTAGCTCCGTTTTGGACGCGGTTTAGTTCGTTGCGAAGCTCTCCCAACATAGAACACAAACCCACAAATAAATATATAAAACCCGCTCATTTTATTATATTTATTTCTAGTCCAAAATAGGAAAAAATCATTTTCCTATATTTGTGAAAAATGCTATTTTCACCTATTTTTTCCAACACTTAGTGTCTACTGTTGCATTTTCTGCCGGTTCAATCGTTTCCCACAAACCATTCACTTCAAGAATCGTCTTGATACGAATAGCCCAAACCGTATAGTTTGTTGGTTTCAGAATCGGACACTGAAACTGGGAAAGAGAATTTCCTTCCTTTTGAATTATAACTTGTGAATTTCGTCCGGTTGCTCCTGACATATCTTTCTGCCGAACAATCTTCACTTCTACTAACTTTTATTTTCTTGGTTTCACTAGATCTTACAAACCCCACGATTATCCTAATCGTGTAAAATTCAAACAACCAAAATAATCTAATTCGCACTAAACCCCGGAATCAAAACAAACCCTAGATTCCTAACCAACCCTTCGGTTCAACCGATTACCCTAGAACCGAGAATAAAAAATTCTGAAATAAACTTTTGCGAATTGAAACGAGATTGAAACCTGATTGCGAATTCCCTGCGATGCCTTGCAATTCCCACGCTTAGAGCCTGATGCTCTGATACCAATTTGTTGGCCCCAAAATGGATCTTTGATCTCTAGAACGTGATAAACAAACTTGTATAACTTGAATAATAATCGAAATACAATCTGAGTGTGTGTATATGTACAACTGATTTCGAATGAGAGTATATTACAAATGAAATCAAATGACCTCTGCTTATAGTTTTCCAACGGGTGCGACTAATAGACGTGTCTCTTCACGAACAGGCATGTCTTTTGATCTTGTGGCTGAAATCGAAGATGAAGGGTTGCGTCCCTTCTCCTTGTGCTTCCTGTCGTCGATCAGAGAGGGGTACGTCCCCTGGATGTGTCGCTTCATCTAGTTGTAGGTTATTAACTTTCGTTTAGCCGCATCTGGTCCTCGCACTTGTTACACTATTCTAATTACAATATAAACTATCTATTAACTATTTACCGAACAACCCTCAAACTTAAGGATGTGTAGGGATTATAACTTTCACTAGCGCCTAGGCGCCGATTAATCGGCCGCCTAGGCCGATTTCTGCAACACTGTTTATATGTAAAATAAATAAAAGTAATCTTTAGTGGAAACATATACTATTGTTTATTTAAAAAGTTAAAATAAGACATAAAATACATTTTGCATACACAAATATAATATATACAATATTACATGACTTAAATTAGTATAAACTGGAACCAACAAGAATTTGATTTGGTTGAAGCCTAAGATGACAATAGGCTATAAATCGGTTGTTAAATTTGTGAGCTATTTTTTGTTGTAAAAATAGGTCTCTAATGTTAACAATATAGTTTGTAAACGTCTGGACAATCTTATGAATCGCGTACTCATCACTTTTAGATTTAAGTATTATGGTATACTCCCAGCTCTTTAATCGATATTTCGAAAAGAATAAAAAATGAATTTTTTTTTTCCTAAACGTACCAACAAAAACATTTGAAATCAACCAAAGACCTGCGTTTTATAGTTAGGGAACCAAGACAACACTTTTATGAAACGCTGGAACTTTTTGTGAAGAGTATGACAATTGTTGAATAAAATTGTTGACAATTATTTAGTTACGTAAGTAGTTACTTATATGAGCATGAAAACTATCAGTATGAACTCCTTTAACAGAAACTTGGTTACTGAAGGTGAGTTGGTTGTTTTTTTTTTTTTGAACGGCCAACAAACTCAATCCCGAGCACTCTCGGGACACCCACTGGACAAACGGAGTACTCCGAGAGTAACCCGAGTCCACCACCAATTCTGGGGAAAACCCGGTAACCCACCCGCCCGTAGGCACGACGGTGAAGTTACCGGTAAAACCCGTTTGGCTCAAGGATCCAACACAGGTTTCCCTGGGTCTCCTATCATTGCCCACCAGTGCCTCACTCTGCACCAAGGTGAGTTGGTTGTTAGTTCATCATTTACTATTGATCACTCAAGTTATTAATGCACACTAACTACTGATGCATACACTTTGCTTATAGTGGTTGCTATTGCTGTTAGTTGTCATCGGTCTTAGTTTCCACTAATGGGCCAAAATGTTATTGATCATGGTTATAACCATGGTTGTAAAACAAGGTCTTCATAGTCGAGTACTCCCCGAGTAGTCGTTACAAGCACTACAAAAAAAAGCCATCTAGTGACACACATTTTTAATGGCATTTAGGTTTTGTGCCTCTAATTTTTGTTTTTAGTGGCACTTTAGGTATTTAACACATACATTTAGTGGTATTTAACTTTTATGTCTTTAATCAAGGCTTTTAGCGGCATTTTGCATATGCCACCAAAATTTGCTATATGTTTTAGTGGCACTTTGCCTGTGCCACAAAAAATATTTGAACAACTCATTTAAAATTTTCACTTTTTCCCTCTTTGAAACCTAAAAATTTCCATAGAAATTTCTTCAACTCTTTAACCAAAAAATCAATTCCCCCCCCCCCCCCCTCCCCCAATTCATTTCATATTCCCGCTCATTCCCCTAACCCCCTCATCTATTTCCCTCTCATTCTCACAAAAAAAAAAAAAAAACCACAGATTTGCAGATCAAAACCCACACTCACATCTTCTTAAATTCTCTCAATCGATCCGAAGATTTACAAATCAGATCTTTGCACCATACAATGGTAATCGTCTCCCTCATACTTCTCACAGTATTTTATCTTTTAATCCTCTCATTTGTTCGTATTTAATCTCTTTTAGCCGTTAAATTTGTACTCAATAACTGTTGTTTTTGTATGGAACGAGGAAACGCTAACCGCGCGTTGCGGCGGAGTTGGATATAAAGTTTAAATAACAAATATAAGATTCGTTTGTATAAGCAAAACAATGATTATTGTCTTAAGTTATTTGTCCAAATTAAAGTATACAATAGTTGGCACATCCATTTAAATAAACATTAATAATCATTTAATTAATATTGTCACACTCACATTTAAAAAAATTTTGTACAAAGTAGAAGTATTGATGAAGTTTTTTTGTCATGCACAATTAAACAAATTTTCTTCCATATCATCCTTAGGTAGCTTAAATATTCTTCGATAGCATGTCAATGTTGTTGCGTCATAAGCGAATTAAGTAGTGCTTCACGTTGTTTGATCCTTGCTGTAGTATAATCTGTGTAATGACTATAACTATCAGACAATGAAAAATAATAACAATGATTTATTATTAATATATATTGCAAAAAGCTTACGTGATTTATACTAAAAGGTCTCCTTGTAACTCTCAGTTAGTCCCATATATCTCTTTGAGTATCATTAGAAGGTTCCTGTAAAGCAATGAGTCAATGTTTAAATAATGTAATGAAATATATATATATATATACACACACATACACACATTAATTGTATTGAACTTAACATACCCTCATATGGAGCATTTCATTCAGGAAGTCGGAGAAAACAATATTTTTTGTCATGTTAGGAGGGTCATTCTCTTGTGGTACGATTAGTACTTTCAAGGCATCAGGAGAGGTTGCTCTAGAGAATGCAACATATAGTTGTCCATGGCCGAAAATCGGTTGAGGAAGGTAAACACCTATTTTGGTTAATGATTGGCCTTGACTCTTATTAATTGTCATGGCATAACATAACTTAATTGGAAATTGTTTTCTTTTGAAAATGAAAGGCAATTCATCATTTTTATGCGTTAGAATTATGCGCGGAATGTATACGCGATGACCGGATGCAGTACCAGTGATTACCCGTGCCTCGATAACTCTTGGTAATAGTTGTGTGATTATAAGTCTTGTTCCATTGCATAGACCAGCCGTTTGATTAATATTGCGTAATAATATAATCGGAGCGTTGACTTTCAATTCAAGTCTATGAGGAGGAAGCCCATTAAAGTTCATGAGGTGTAGATATTCAATAGGATATAGAATATCTATGTCTCCACTTTTTGTGTGAGGAATGATAGAGTCTGTGCTTAAGTAATTGGCATTGTTGCCAGCAGTCATGTTAAGGACCATTTCGTTTATTTGATCACAGGTTTCGTTTTTAGGACAAACTATTGCCTTTCGAGATAGGTCTAATGTTGTTGGATTATTCAGGGTATCATTATCATAAATAAAACTAATGAGTTCATTTAGAGCTAAATCATTGTATGGGATTAAAAATTGTGGTGGTATTTCTATTTTTCTTGTGTTAAATGGGTCGTCGCTATCTGGTCTACCCAATATGTCATCGCCTAGATCAAGGAGCCAGGATGAAAACACAGTAATTTCAGTTTTTTGCTCTGGGTTTAAACTTGGCCTTTGAAGACGCATATTTTCGGATAGTTTGTAGATTGCAAAATATTTCCATAAATATGATTTGGGAAGAGATGATGCGATAATTTCTGCTTTTGAAGCTTTAGGTATAACAGGGAGCGTTTGTCTGAAGTCACCACCCAGAAGTATAGATTTTCCACCAAAAGGATCATTTGGATTATCAAGCACATCTCTAAGGCTTTTATCTAGTGATTCAAAGCATTTGCGATCATTCATAGGAGCTTCATCCCAAATAATAAGATCTGTTTCAATCAATAAATGCGCTAGATGAGTGTTTTTTTTTAATGTGACAAATAGATTCATTTGTAAGGTTCAAGGGGATTTTAAAGCGAGAGTGTGCAGTCCTTCCTGATGGTAATAAAAGTGAAGCTATACCAGAGGCTGCAACAGCTAAAACAATTTTTCCTTGAGATCGTATGGTAGCCATTATTGTTGTCCAAAGAAATGTTTTTCCGGTACCGCCATGTCCATATACGAAAAGGAGAACTTGTCTTGTATTAGCTATTGATTGATTTACTAATTCATGGATAGTTTTTTGTTGTGGGTTAAGACACTTTTGAAATGATTCGTGATCTTGAGCTAATTTTTGCCTATCGTAGTTTTTTTCTTCCATTAATAACTTATTTTGCAAAGATGCAAGTAAGTCGGCACGTGGCATGGGTAACCCATATGCTAAAAGTGAGGATGAAGAACCGCTAGTGTTAAGAAGGAGCTCAATTTCATATAACACATATTCTTTTAAATCGTCATGATTTATATGAGTACTTGTAAAGTTTTTTGGAAATGTATGTTTCAATACAATATCATCGGCCATTCTATGCCATTGTTTATTCCATAACTCTGTAGGATTTGAAATGTCACAAAATAGAAGCATATGGGTAAACAACGTTCGTAGCTCAGCAGCAGTAGCCCAAACAGCAGCTTCATGAAAAGCATTTTCCCATTCTTTATCATCCCCAAGCAAACCAAGTCTTTGCAAGCACCTCGATAAGTTGGGAAAATCTCCCCTAAAACTGTTCTTATATCAGTAAATGTCTGACAACCTCTTTGGTAGCTTAACAACATTCTAAGGTAAAAGGTTTCTCCACATGTAGGATGTACATATATCAATCTGCCTATAGCTGGAGTTTTTTTTGTAGTTCTACGTATCCAACATTTATTGGATAAATCCCATCTATATTCTGATAGATAATCAATGTAACGAAGGTGACGACCACTTTCGTCTAATTGGTTGTTTCGTAACCATTCTGTTAAAGTTGTTTGCTTTATGAGAGGATTGTTTACTAAATTGTGCAATTTTTGTGTGGCTTTGAAGCTAATGTTTTGCATATTTTCTAAATGCACAGATAACACTTGGACCGGGGGATTTCTATTATGTATAGGGAAGTTGAATATCCTCCACGTAGCCTCATGTGAGCATATAAAACGACCGTCTAGAAAATTTTTAATTTCGTCTACTTGGGGATTTTTGTCCGTTGTCTTATCATTTGAAGTGGATGGCGTTCTTGTAATCGCGAAACGAATGCGATCACAACCTTTGGATATGTACTTAAACAAGTATTTAATCATCATACTCCACCCACAATATTCCACATTGATATGAGCATGAAATCGAAGACAAAGGGTTTTGTTGTAAGGAACAACATAACCATTATCTAACGTAACACATTTCTTAATAATTACATGTCCGTTCTGATGTCTTTTGTAATGCACATATCCATTGTCGTCAAATGTTGCTGATGTCGCATAATCTTTAGGAAAATTTTTAGTGCAAGAACCCATAGCCATGCACGATGCATTTGGTTTTACAGTGCCACATGGACCGTGCATCATTAAATTAGTTACGATTTTATATAGATGGGGCTCTGTAATGGGGTTTGGAATTTCAGCGGATATGAAGTTATCTACTTGCTCTGCAGTATGTATTCTATTTGCTTGTGTTACCCATAATAGCATATGGCAATGAGGAAGCCCTCTTTTTTGAAATTCGATAGTGTATAAATCTGAAAGAAGAGAAAACAATATTAATGTGATAAAATATGTAATATGAGTTAAAAAATTTATGGCAACAGGTGGAATGGTAGTTGTTAATGTACCTGCCGCAACTTTTCCAAAAGGACGTTCGTTCCTTAAGAATTGAATTAATGCATCTACTTTGATTTGGAAAACTCTAGCGATAATATCCGGACGATCTTGAGCTTTAAGAGCAGGTAATTGGTGTAGATACCTTCTAATTTCTGGCCAGTTTACATTACATGTAAATGTAATAAAATATTGTGGGTTGCCGTGTACTCTACAAATTGCTAGAGCATCTTGATAATGTTTATACATATAGCGAGGACCGCCTGTAAAAGAAGAAGGGAGGAAGGTTCGTTTTCCAATGGCATGGCCTTCTGTGTCACCCTTTTGAAGAGCGTCATGTACACCTTGTAGAAATTCTGTTCTAAATATACTTTGATGTGCTTTTATGTATTCAAGGCGATTTTGTTCAATACAAACATATGCGTCTACCAAATATTGTTGAAACAATCGGCCACCTCTTAACAAAAGTGTGTATAAGCTATCACGATCATGAAGTTGATAACTATAAAACATATTCATTGTTAATTGCTTACCATTGTTGTTGCCATTAGATAATTGTTTAAGTTCAGGACACCACCCACGTTCCCCATTCATTAGTAAAAGAGGGTATTGCAACGTCATGTATAAAGAATGTAACTTGCTTATTCGTTGAGGATCACCATCCTTTAAGCGAATAATAATATCAAAGTCATCAGATGAAGATTCATTTTCGTATAAAATTGCACCTATGCCACCGGGTGTTGGCGTATCATAGCTTTGTTTATTGTGAGAGTTATAAAGGTGGATTTTAAAGTTGGGGACATTGTATTCGTTAAGTAGGTCTCTGGCTGAACGAAATAGTTTTACTACTTCATTAGAACTTTCTAGTATATTAATAAGTGTCTGAACGATATCACTTTGTAATTCTGAATGTGAATGCCCTTTAAAAAATCGAAGCCTGTTGGAGATTTCATTCTCGGTGTCGTATATATACATTTGTAGAAATCGAGGCCTCTCATTTGGAGGTGGACATAAAGTGCCTAGCCAGTGGCATATTTGACCTTCAACTTTAAAGACATAAGGGGTTGAACCGTTGTTAACTGAATTGTCTATATTTGCACCAAAAGATGTCATGGAAAACATAGAATTATAAGAACGTATACTTTCAAGGAAGTCTTTGCGTTCAAATAGTTGTTTAACAACTTGAGGTGGATCTTTTGGAAGTTCTAGTCTTACACGACCTCCTTTACAACATTGGTTGTATTTAGGGCATTGTTTAGTAGAAGAGTAAGTTGTTCGTTCGGCGTACCAAAATCGGGCATTACAATGTTCACATATTTGATCACAATCGCCAGAGTCTAAATAAAAATTGGTATCAACTTTCGGATGAGATAATTGATCTAACGAATGTGCTTGGAGTTACTTGAAGGGAACTGTTTCCTAAATAGCTACTATGGTTTTTGAATATAGTTGTATCCATATCTTTGGATCGACTATGTACCTGTCTCAACGATTGACCACCAACTATGTTGTATGAGCAAGTAGAATATTCTGAAGTGTTAGAGAAACATTCAGATAGTTCCAATTTTCTTTTGCCCTTGCTTTCTTGTGCAGTAAACATATTGAATTCAAAGTAAACTTTTGTGTAGAGCAATAAAAAAATTCACCTGTAGGATGCACAGAAAGTAGGTTGTATTATGATGTAAAGAAAGAGGATTGATTAAAAATGTAACATATAAAGTTTAAACTTTTAGTAACTATATAGTATTATAAATCTTACCTTAAACAATAAAGGCAGTAGAACCTGGACCAATTACTAAATGCTTTTGTTTAATTGTCTCTGTATACCTATCATCAACATTCATACAACAATAATTAGTATTGAAAAACAACACATTGCTTAAAACAGTAGGGCTTAACATATTAATGCTTTTCTTTTAATGCTTTGTATACTTAAATTTCTATAAAACTGTTGGACAAATACAACCTCATAACCATTTGATGGAATTATGCTTGAAATGTTTCTAAACCATTCATTGTCATATTTTCACATTGGATAGTTAATCTTAAACCTTTCATAGAGTATTCATTTGACCAGATTGTTTGAAAAAACTTATACCCATGACTGTAGAATTAGAAAGTGAACATAAAAAAAAAATCAATGTATCTGTGTGCATAAGTTTTGAAAATTATCATATGGTCATTCAAGATTAACCATTTTTGAAGGTAAAAATAAAATATTATTTCCCAATTTGGTTTCAAAAAAGCATATTGGGGTTGGTAAACTAAAATTTGACAAACAATTTTTTTTCCCGAAATTCATATTTAGCGTGTAAAGATTTGCATATAAACCCAAAGAAATTTCATTGAATCTTATCACAACCAATTGAATGAATCAACTAAATGCAAAGATAAGAAGAAGAAAATTAAATGCAAAGATATGAAGAAGATTACTTAGAATTTCAAGTAAAAAACATTCAAAGGAATGACAATACTTACATGAATATGGCGGGCCTGAAGATCGTAGAAAATGGTGGAACAGTGTATATGGCCTTCAAATTATGGTGTAATAGAAAACCCTAAAATATTTGATTCAAGAACCTGGCTATATATTTGTTGATATTCTGGTTTAGGAAGTATAATATTAAATAGTTTGTGTAAAAGGAAATCCTAAATTTTTTTTTTTTTGACAAGAGAACTTCATTAAAAACAACCTCCGACCCAAACGGGCAAAAGGCCAAACAAGAACACACACCCCCGACCCAAACGGGCAAAGGGCACAAAAAAATTACAGCATATACATAGGGTATTTACACCAGCCACCCCAACTAATATGATTACATGACGTTCTATTTCTGATCCAACTATAACCTCTCGACTTAATCTCCCTCACAATCTCCTGCGGGCTACGCTTGATTTGATTGAAGACCATGTCGTTCCTTCCTTTCCATATGCACCAACACGAAATAATCACTAACCCTTGGATGATTTTTTTAGCCTTTTTTCCAGCTTGAGAATAAATGTGAGAATCCAGAATGTCTTTGAAGTTGAAAGCAAAAATTGGGGGGATCTTACACCAAACACTTAACTCCGACCACACCCGATTCACCACAGAACACGCCGTAAAAAGGTGCTCCACTGTTTCCTCAAACTCATTACAGAAAGGACACAAAACAGAAGTGATGTTAACGTTCCTTCTTTTTAAGTTCACTCTCGTAGCAAGTCTATCCAGGTTACCTCTCCAAGCGACAATGTTGCATTTAATAGGCACCCATTTACACCACTCGAAATCAGGAAGTTGACTATTACCCCTTTCGATAATTAAGGCCTTTTTAACAGCCTTCACCGAAAACCCATCTTGGCTATCATCATTCCAAACCCACCTATCCTTAGAGTTGTTGAGAGTCACCTTATTAAGAATTTCTCTACACTCCTGCCACTCCTTTAGCTCCACGCTCGTCTCCGGCATTCTAGACCAATTCCATGTTAACCCATCATTTCCCCTGTTCATCTCCATTCTATCTGCAACCCTGCAAGTTTTATATATTTCCAATCGAAACAAATGTGGCCATTTATCCATAAAAGGAATTTCTCCTTCCCAAGAGTCGATCCAAAACCTAATATCTTCCCCGTTTCCAACCTTACCCAAAACCAATTGATTTAAACCCTTCCCTTTGATTTTAAAATTGAAAATCGATTTTACAATGTTTTTCCAACACCCTCCCATATTACTATTGAATGGAAGAAAACTTCTTTGATTTATTTTACCATGACAAGCATCGACCACTTTCCTCCATAGATTATGCTTTTCAACCCCGTATCTCCATCCCCATTTGACCAAAAGCGCTACATTGACCTCTTTGAGACGACTGATACCCAACCCACCACAAGATTTAGGCCAGGTAACCCACTCCCAGGCCACCCAGTTTATTTTGTTATGATCATTTGATCCCGCCCAAAGAAATTTTCTCATTTTAGTTTCCAGCATCTTGATGACCCCAGCTGGAACTTTATAAAGCGACATGTAATAGATAGGGAGACTTTCCAACACAGAATTAATAAGAGTAAGTCTACCCCCTATCGAGATAGTTTTTGCTTTCCAAATCGATAATCTTTTATCAAAAACCTCAATTATAGGAGCCCAGTTACTTATTCTATTCATGTTAGCCCCCACCGTAATACCCAAGTAAGATAAAGGAATATTACCTGTGTTACACCCCACCACCTTGGCCATATCATTAATATCGGAAAATTCCACCCCCATCCCATATAAATTAGATTTATTCAAATTAATTTTTAATCCCGAACAAAGATAAAAAATCCTCAAACATCTCACCACGCTCACCACATTATCCTTATCCCAAACCCCCATCAAAAGGGCATCATCCGCATAAAAAAGGTGTGAAATATTCAGGCCATTGTTAGGCAATTGGATACCTTTAAGCCACCCCTCTAACCCTGCTTTGTCGAGAATGTTTGAGAGGGCTTCCATGACTACTAGGAACAGGAAAGGAGACAGTGGGTCTCCTTGCCTACTTCCTTTGGAACAGCCAAACTCAAAGGTGGGAGACCCATTGACTAACACCGAAGACCTAGCCGAGGAGATAACCCCTTCCACCCATTTACACCATAGATTAGGAAAACCCATTTGCTCCATGATATCCAACAAAAACCTCCAGTTAACATTATCATACGCCTTTTCAAAATCTATTTTAAGCAAAAAGGCCTTTTTTTTCTCTTTTTTAATCCACGCAAAAATTTCGTTAACCATAAGGGGACTGTCGAGAATGTATCTGCCTCTAAGGAATGCCGTCTGATTTTCCGAAATGATACTCCCGATCACCTTTTTGAGCCGATTAGCAAGAATCATAGAGATAGTCTTACTTATCACCCCAATTAGGTTGATTGGTCTATAATCTTTTAAGCCTAAAGGGTCCTTGTTCTTCGGGATAAGCGATATAAAGGAAGAGTTGCATGCCTCCGATATCTTACCTTTAATGTGAAAAGAAGCCAACATGTTAGAAAAATCAATCTCAAATAAAGACCAGTACCTTTTGATGAATCTGAAGTTAAAACCATCTGGCCCAGGAGCTTTGTCCGCCCCGCAATCGAACACTGCACTCTTGATCTCTTCACTACTGAAAGGAAGCACTAGAGAAGCTGCCTCCTCTATCGCCAATCGTTTTAAGTTGTGACATATGAGTTTAGGTATGTCCTTTATTCTTTCCTTGAACGCATTTCTGTAAAATCTCATAATCTCCTTTTTGATCAAAACAGGTTTGGTCGTCCACACACCATCTATCATAAGCCCCGGAATATTATTACACGCCCTCCTACTATTGATGTACCCATGAAAGAAAGCCGAATTTTCGTCTCCTTCCAAATCCCACTTAATCCTCGCTCTTTGTTTGAGATCCTTGACTTTGTATCCTTCCAACTCCTTAATATCTTTCATACATTCCGCTTTGGTCCATTCCTCCTCTTCAGACAACTCTCTACTTTCAGACAATTCATCTAATTTTTCCAGATCCTCCTTTAAAGCCCTTTCCGTATCTCCCTCCTTAACTAAAACCGACTTTTTCCATTTTTTTATACCCTCCCTGATCGCTTTGAATTTCTTCATAAGCATCACATTCGGTTCCCCTCCCCCCCCCCCCCCAAATCAGCAATCGCCTTATTAATCACTACATCGAAATCTTTTCTCTCCAACCAAGAGTTAAAGAATCTAAAAGGTTTAGGGCCAAAATTTTTGTTCGCACAGACCAGAATAATCGGACAATGATCCGAATGCGCCTCGGTAGGGCTCTTAGGCAAGCCACCGGCCATACAGAAAAAAAATCTTGACAAACCAAAACATGGTCAATTTTGCTTTGTTTGTTACCATTATCATTAATAAACGTAAATTTCCACCCTTTCATATCATATTCCCTTAACCCGTTATCATTAATAAAAGTATTAAAGTTGGAAGCACAATTTTTGTTGAAAATAGAGTTCCTTCTTTCTTCCTTCCAACGGACTGCATTAAAATCCCCCAAAATTACCCACAACCCTATGTAATTGCCCAAAATCGACCCAATTTTGTCCCATAAAGTCTTTTTTTGAGGAGCATAAACGTTGATGATATTTAACTCCTTATTACTCCCTTTCAGGACGCCCCGAGTTAACAAAAAATTAGGATGTTTAATAGAATCGTGTACCTTATATACGCTAGGGTCCCACATGCTTACCACCCCTCCAGATCTTCCCACCGCCGGAACATGGTCCATCTCAAATTTGACAACACCCCAAAATTTTTCGAACATGATACCCGAAATGTCACTAAATTGTATTTCCTGTAACGCCATAAAATCTATCCCATTATCCTTTTTTAACTCTCTAATCCACCCCGCTTTATCCTTAACCCCTTCCCCTAAACCTCTAACGTTCAAAGAGAGAAAATTCATCTTGTCACTGCTTGAATACATTCTTCCCTAATCGCCTCTCTGATCAGATGTTCGTGGTTATGAAGATTGACTCCTACCAGTTCCCTCATGTAAAAAGCTGCTTGTGTTTCCTTGACAAAGTTCACTTCCTCTTCACTTGGATTGTAGTTCAGGTCCTCCACCACAATATTATTTTTTCCTTTTTCCACCGCTTCATCTTTTTTATTTCCTAACTCATTAACTTCGGCCACTGTCGTCCCCTCAAACCAATTGACTTGATTGTTATTAATTCCTTGCTCTTCGCTGTCGCTACTATCAACGATTCCGATCGTTTCATTAAGATCGAACGGATCATTATGTCTAAACCTTTTTCTTGGTCTTGGCTGCCCATTATCTTTTTTCAAATTAATACAACCTTTTTTGGGTTTTCTTGTCTTCCTACCAACTCTTGGCCCACTATTAAAAATATTAACTCTAAATCCCACTTCTGTAGCACCTTCCATCAAAGAAACATCCTCTCTCTCATCCCTACCTACCACCTTTTCCCTGTGCAAATAATTAGGGTGTCCGGGGCGTACATCGGTGACCCCATCGGTGACCACCTTCCCCGATCGGGAACACCGCCGCCATCACCGCGGGGACCCGAATCGGGGGTGGTTTCGGCCCTTCTTCCCCGCTTTGAAATGGCACAAAGTTTGATGAACGGTCCTTTAACGGTCGACTTTTAAAAAAAAAATCACTTTTTAAACAAATATAAATAACCACACCCACTTCACTATTTTTTATACTCTCAAACCACACCCACTTCTTATTTTTTATACTCTCAAACCACACCCACTTCTTATTTTTTATACTCTCAAACAACACCTACCTGGTATGTTGGGTAGTCTGGATTGTACACACTTCAGGATTTGTGGATTTGGCATGCTTTTTGTGGCCCGGCGGGTGCACAAAACGACATCAACGTGCTCCAACAATCTCCGTTATTTCTTACTCAACGAAACGGAACGGCGCCATATTGTCCATTTCAGGTGAACGACCACTTATACAAACGCGGGTATTATCTTACTGATGGGATCTACCCTAGCTGGTCCGTGTTTGTGAAGTCTTTTCCATATCCTCACATCCCGAATGAAAAAAAGTTCAAGAGGCAACACGAGGCCGCAAGAAAAGATGTGGAACGGGCGTTTGGTGTGTTAAAGGCGAAGTGGGGAATACTAAAGCGTCCAATGCGTTCCAAAACGGTGAAAAAGATAAGGTTACTCGTGTATACGTGCATTATTTTACATAACATGATTATAAAAGACGACGGAAGGGCGATAGCACCGTGTAACACCCCGAAAACCGGCTTTGGTAATCAAACCACTTTAATAGTAAAGACGGGTAAAATACCTTTAGTGGTAAAAATTTACCCGGTAAATATTAGGATTTAAATAATTAATCCTAATAATAAATAAAAAGTGAATAAAAGCTTTTAAGAAATAAAAGCTTAGAAGGCCCGAGTTAACGGGACCTAAAATAAACTTAGTCATAAATATTCCCGAACCCGCTAAGTTAACTAGAAATATTAAACCTAGTTAATAAGTGGGAATATTGTTAAAAATAAGTAGGTTGTGGCTTACTTAATAATTAATCAAACTAGAGGGGCTTAAGTTGCACAAAAGGAGACTTGATTTATAAAAACAAAAACTAAAAACACAACACACACACTTAATGTGTGTGTGTGCGTACGACCAGGAGAAAGAGCAGGGAGCTCAAAACCCTAGTTCCACAAATTGGCCAAATTGAAGCTCGAATCAAGTCCCAAATCGAAATTCAAGCACATATTCGTGATCACCAAGTCAAGGGGATCCTAAGGTATGTCAAATTTCTAACATTCATGAAGTTGTAAAAAAAATTGATAATCATCCTAATCACGAATTAGGCATGAATTAGAGAAGCTATGACTAGATTAGTGATGTATATTTGCTTAGGAACAAAACCCTAAGTGAAAATCATACATAACATGCTATGGATTGAATGATTGAATGATTTACCACACTAGGTTAAGTGGGTTTTGATCATATGATGAATTTGATGATATGATTGTCATTAGGATCATCATGCATGTTAGTAATTAGGAAATACTTAAACAATTTGCAAGTTTGAGTATTTAATCATAAGTGATAATGGTGAATTGTGATGTTAATCTTGGTAAAAATAACTAGTTATGAACTAGTTGTAAATGTGTAAAATGTATGCACATTAGGTGTTTGTTAAAATGCCTAAGTGAAAACTAAAGTGTTGAAATTAGAGTGAAAACACGCATTTGAATGTTATGGTGATTACGTGTAATATGAAGTGAGAAGGGTTCTAAATATAATGTTGATTTAGACTCAATGTTGAGAACCTTGTGATTTAAAGTGGTTAACTTTAATAAGCTAAGTTAACTAATCATGAAGTCGAATAGTAGTTCCGACGTATGAAATAAGTGAGATGGAATAGTCGTGAATAATTATGACTAATCTATCCATCTTATAATTTGCAATGATAGTTTGACGATTAACAAGCTAGGTGAAAGCTTGGGAACAAAGCGGGTCAAACGAAGAAAGAATGACGGAAAAGCATAGGTGGAAGTAAGGTAAGTATAGCTTACACTAGTCTTATATGTTAGAATACTCCCTTACCGTATTGTTACGAAAAAGACAAATACATAATTGAGGTATGATGTTCCGACGTGTAAACGTACGGAACAAGGTAGTCTAGCACGACAAGAAACCATGTTGATGGTTAAAAAGGAATTAAATCGGTAATTCGATCAATTTATGACAAATGGAAAATGAGCCTTTGAATGGTTACCTTATAGGGTAAACCCAAAACAAACAATAAGGGTAAAAAGGTAAATTGGTCATGCGTTGACCATAACTATTGGTTTCGAAAGACACTGTAAGGCGTAAGCCATAACAGGCTAAAAAGCGTTAAGAAAATCAATTAATAAGTGAAATGGCCACACGGTGTAAATCGAAGCGAGTCGTATAGATGAGATGGTA
Organism: Helianthus tuberosus; assembly: GCA_030545235.1. NCBI lineage: Eukaryota > Viridiplantae > Streptophyta > Magnoliopsida > Asterales > Asteraceae > Helianthus > Helianthus tuberosus. Next base: position 34,392,103 of record CM060365.1, on the reverse strand, counting down.
ATAAATATCATCTCGCCAACATAATCGGTCACTTAGACCAAATGGGTCAAAAGGTGAAGATATCACCCTTTGACAATAGCAACTAATGACTATTGTCGAGCTATATTATTTCAGGTGTAAATGTCAAATTGGTGTTAGCAACGCTATGAATTAGCGGTTATAAAAGCAAGGTATTAAAAACGGGTCAATATATTGATCTGCGCCAGGTATGTGAAATAAGGTAACACTCATTTAGAACATATGGTTTAAGAGTGTTAAAAGAGGTCAAAACGGACATTTGGTTACTTGTTAGGTAAACCAAATGTTTTATGTAATGAACATGGCGTTTGGAAAGCTTAATGACTTTTCAAACATAATTATAGGTTAAAAGAGGGATTATGGGTCCAATATACTTTCAAAAGTCCTTCATTGTTAATAAAGGACTAAAATGGACCAAAACGCCCTTGGTGGCTAAATTGACCAAACAACCTTTAAAAGTTGTTCGGAAATAAGTTTTATGATTAAATGAATACTTAGATTAATTATAGAAGCAATTGAAAGCGATTTTAGGCTCGAAAGTACTTAAGAACCCTTAACGGGTCAAAATAAGCATACGAGTGAAAACGGGTTTAAATTGTGTAATAAACCTATGAATAGAACCTAAAATGGTAAGTAATGTTAAATTAAAGGATTGTATGTGATATAGGAATCAAACAAATACGTTTGTTTGATAAAACCGCGAATGGGTCAAAAAATTTGTAAAAAGGGAAATAAGCCGAAGACTTAAAAGTCTTAAATCTTGTTAAGTCGGATGTCGGATTTTAACTCCAAATGATGGAGAATCAAATTACAAACATGTAGGAAGAAATGGTAGGTCAAACGGATAAGCGGTTTGAAAGATACGGAAGATTTCGTGTCAAATTACGACAAAATAGAGAATCTGGATGCAGAGCCCACCGTAATTTACGGTCCCACCGTAAATTATGGTGGAGTTGATTATGTTACGGTGCTAAAGGTCTGATTTACGGCAAAAGATTTGAGACCCAGGGGCCACCGTAATTTACGGTCCCACCGTAAATTACGGTGGAGAAATTTTTTATTATATTTTGTTTTTCATTTGAAAGTCTATTGTTTCCCGGACATCGTTCGGACGTGATTAAACCCGTATGACTAAAGCATTTCATGTTTATGAAATGTAGGTACACCTTGGATGCCGGAAGACGATCAAGCTCAACGAAGAACCGAACACGATAAATATACACGCTTCCGCACTTTGCCACGTTGTAAATTTTAAACAATGAATTTCAATCACGTTTTGTAGAATAAATTATAAATTGTAAAAGTTTTAAGACACCCGTATTTCCGATGTATATATAATCATTAATTACATGATTATTTTCCCAAGATATACGTTAAAACTTGATTTATAAGAACGGGTGTTACACACCGGTACACATTCAAGATCCTCCAGTCGAACCCGTCTTCGCTGAAACAGCTTATATCGAGCTCATTTAATGAAATGTCTTTTATTTAATTTTTATTTTTATTAATATTTTTTTAATTTATAAACATGCATAAATAAAAATAAAAATAAAAAAATAAAAAAAACCCAAGTCACCTATTAGGGGAGTGCCGCCATCAAAATGTGGTGTTAGGCCAGAGGGTGTGGGGGGCGCCATACCCGCCACGTCACCGCCTATAGCGCCCCGGGCGCTATACACCCACACCGCCCGAATTAAGAAGGGGCGCTATAGAGGGGGCTCCATGGTGGTAACGAGAGAGAAGGGGCTTTATCAGGTGGGGCCCTCTTTTTTCACCAATCAAAAATTTTTTTTTTTTTATTTTGATTAATAGGGGGCTCCATCCCACACCGTGCAAATTAAAGGGGGCGTTATGGCCGACGTGGATCCTACGTGGCGCCTACGTGTCTTGATAAAGCCCTTAGGGACTCCATCCCACACCCTCCAGCCTTAGGGGAGTTTAAGAGGGGAGTTGATGTGGCACTATCTGATTGATGGTGTGTAAGAGAGGGGACTCACCTATTAGGTGAGTGCCCCTTGTACCCTTAGAATCCCCATGTGTTTCAAACTCATCCCCCATCGTAGATATTAAATTGCCATCATTTTTTTTTAAATTGCCATCATTTTGTCTATTACATCCAACTTCCAATGCCTCTCTTTACTGCCTCCAAAGAACCCCTCGGTACCCACCATATCATTAATCTCCATCACCTTCTCCGGTAACGACACCAAGACCGGCGGCCGGCGCCGGAACCGTCGTAACTGGGCCTCCCATTCCCGACAAATTAGCACAGTTCTGAACCTCTCCGGTATCTTCTATGGAACCGGTGACCGGCGCCGGTAACGACGTACCTGGATAATCATCACCCGACAAATTCTCACCTATGTTATTGTTTTTGGACATCGAGTCATCTTCACCGCTAACATTAACCGGTCTGGTACTCGCATCATTACCTGCCTCTCCAATCTCCGAAGATTTTCTAACACTCTCATCTTCCTCATAGAGCAGTAAGTTGTCTTTCGATTGTCGTTGTGATGCATGTACCACTTTGCCGAAGCATCTTCCAACCGAGTCAAAAGTTTCATTTCCTGCTAAGTGTAGAGGGACACCATGTATATTCAGCCAAGCTAGCCGTTCAAACGCGACCGTTTGACCCCTCCATATTTCCACGCTGATGAACCACCCAAAGCCTGGGGCGTTTGATCTGAAGCTATCAGCCACGAGACTCGTTTTGAAAACAATAAGAACATTCATCCCACCCAGGTATTTGATCGTAGAATCTCCGAAGTTGGCTTCCTTCATTCAAAAGAATATTCAGTTTCCTTAGTGTCCACAGGTCTTTTGTCTTGCCGAGCCATGCAACTCGACGAAGGCCTTCGCATATTCAGACACCACCACCTCCTTGCTGGCTATCCCCTGATGATTACCAGAGACTTTTCCTGCATAAGTATTAGCACTAGACAAAAAGTTACCAAACCTGTTGAAATTCTGCTTGTTGTGGCCGAGATCTCTGTTTTCCTTGACTAATGGAATATGAGCCTTTGCCTTCCCGTCTCTCCTTTCTTCGTTCTCCTTGGAGAACTTTGCGACGTTGATGAACAACCTAAAGCTTCCCATCCAAACATTTGCCATCTTCTTCTCGAGCTCCCTCGCGTTTTCCACTCCTTTAAAACTAGCAAAACCGAAACGGTAACCCCTTGTATCTCTTTTTCTTGCTATGTAAATTCCTTCAATTTCCCCGTAAGCCTCTAGCACCTCCGCGATATCCTTCGAGCTGCATTTATCCGGTAATCTTGCCACGTAAAACTTGGTGATGCCGTTGTTCTCCGATCCCGCACTCCGGCCGTCCCGTTTCGCCGGTCTTCTGCTTTCCATTCCTCGGTGCGTGGGAAACTTCATAAAAGCAATAAAAAAAAAGAAAAAAGAAAAAACCGCCTCAAAATGTGGATAGGGGAAGGATCCACTAAAAAGTGGATTTTGCCTAAGTAGCCTAAGAAGGATTGTGATGATGACATGTGGCACTCCTAATAAGTAGGAATGAAGGGCATTTTGGTCCTTATAAATAGGGGTGAAAATGACACGTGTCACCCTTTTTGTTTTTTAAAAATACAACAAAAAAATATAGTACAAAAAAATCCAGCACAAAAAATCTAATACAGAAAATCTAGCAAAAAAAATATAGCACAAAAAATGTAGTACAAAAAGTATAGCACAAAAAAAATCTAGTACGAAAAAATATAGCACGAAAAAATTTAGCAAAAAAATGTAGTACAAAAAAATTTAGCACAAAAAATTGAGAAAAAAAATTTAAAACAAAAAAATCCGGCACAAAAAATTTAGCACAAAAATATAGTACAAAAATCAAACACAAAAAAATGTTATACAACATAAAAATACAACACATTTTAGGGGTTTTTTTAGTCTTCATATTTTATATAGCAATATGGTACTCAAATTAAAGATAAAAAGACGCTTGATTTTATGGTGAAATTTTTATGAAAAAATATTGTCGTATAAAAAAGTTATGAACGTTTAAAAATGGGGGTGAAATATGCATGTGGAGAGAGAAAGTCTATAAATATGATTTTCCCAAGATACCCTTGCACTCCTCCTTTCTCCTACACTTTAATCTTAACCATTGATTTAAAAAATGAATGGTTAAGATTCCTTCTCATCCTACTTAGGGAAAATTAACTTTTTATTTGATCTTACCCCTATATGGATATTCTGGTTTTAGAAGGTATTATTTTAATATTAATTAGTTTATGTCAAGGAAACTAAATGAGGGTATATAACGTAAATAAGTAAACAATAATGTTAATTTATTTTAAAAAATGGTATAAGAAGAGTGACGGGTAAACATTTTTTTTCTGTGGAGATAGATATAATTTGAGTAAAATGCAATTTGCGTCCCTGTGGTATGTCCCAAACATCAGGTTGAGCCCCTAAAAACAATTTTTTGCATTCTGAGTCCCTGTGGTATTCATTTCATAACACTATGGGTCCTTCTGTCAAGCTGCCGTCTGTTTGACCGTTTGAGCCAGGGGTAAGACCGTCTTTTTGATTTAATTACTTTCTAAAACCCCAAAAATCACTATTATGCCCTAATTTCCTCCCGCCAAAAGACGAAGACAGTTGAGCAAGAAAGAAACCCAAATCGATGGAGTTCACATGGCGAATTCGTCCTGAAGGTGAATACTACGACCCTGAAGATGTATATGGTACGTTGATTGTGTCTTCTTCCTCAGGGGTATAGTTTGTCTTGTGTAAGTTGAATATTATGTGATGTGTTGAACATTTGTGTTAACAGGGAATGAACCCAGACTATTTTCTCTAAAGATTAACCATGGAGGTGAGTTTACTGATTATCCAAGAAGGGAGTATGTCAACGGTAAGGTTAGTTACATTGACTGGGTTGATTTTGAAAACTTAAGTGTTGATGTTCTTCGTGAAATGCTGATAGATATGGGTTACATAACAGATGATGTGTTCAATTATTTTGTTAAAGATCCTAATGTGTGTTTGGATTTTGGTCTTAGACACATTAGTGATGATGATGAGTTAGATTATGTCTATGACCAAGTTAGAAAGGGATGCAAGTTAGTAGATTTGTATGTTGAAATAGGAGAGTCTAGAATCAAGGATTCAACTGCATTGAGCCTAGCTTTACTAGATAATGTGGGTGAAGATAATGTGGTTAAGGGTGAGTCAGAAAGTAGCGAGGCAGTTTCTGAGGGTGAGGCTGAAAGAAGTGATAAAGAGAACAGTGATGAAGAAGATCCAGATTACACATTAGATCAGGAACCATGTAATCCAGTGTTTGATTATGAAGTAGATATGAGTCAGTTCATAGCATGTGTTGACTTTGATCTTCATGAGGTCAGTGAGACAATTAAGGATGCTAGAACTGAGAATACTGAAGAAGAACTTAGGCAGAAAGATATAACTTGTGATCATGAGGACAATAGTGATAAAGATGATAACTGTACACTGCTGGAGAAGGTTGCCAAGAAGGTAAGGAAGAAGAGAAAAAATACAGGTAATGTTAGTGACTCACAGGAGAAATGCAGCAAGTGTGGAACCTTGGGACACAACAGTAGGACATGCAAGGGTCAGGGAGGGGAGAATGTTCAAGAATCTCAAACTGTATCAGAAGGTGCACCAAGTTGAGTGAAGCTTAGTTAGTATGCAGTTTATGTTTGCAGTTTATGTTTGTTTGAACTATGCAGTTTATGTAGTTTGTAATGCACTTTATGTTATGCAGTCTAGTATGCAGTTTGTATGCAGTTTGTAATGCACTTTATGTTATGCAGTCTAGTATGCAGTTTGTATGCAGTTTGTAATGCACTTTATGTTATGCAGTCTAGTATGGTGATCTTGAGTGTCTGTAATGCAGTTCAAATGCAGTTTATGTAGCATACACATTGAGTGTCAACCACAACTAAATTTCATTAAACGAATCAAACACATTAGATGTCTCATCCAATACAAACATTTAAAAACCTAACAATCTACTTCCAATGTGCATCCTAACAATCTACTTCCAATGTGCATCATCATTTGACCATTCGGAGTCAGAAGAATGCTCCCCCGGGTAGGGATCATGGTACCAATCATCCTCCGTTGGTTGAACTGCACATTCCCACCTATCCCTTTCCAACTCTTCTGAGTCGTAGTCCGCTGCTGGATCTGGAAGAGACGCTTCATACTCTGCTTCCAAGACTTCTATCACAGCATCATAGTCATCAAACCACTCCTCCTTCAGCACAGACGGAACAAAGTCCTCCTCATTGTCAGCCACTTCCTCAACCAATTCGTCATTCTACACATCAACGGCAACATTCACAGCATTAAAGTGATACTAACCAAAACTTGTTCAATGTTCATTCATTACATTAACAGAGTCTTACAATAAACTAACTAAAAATACACATAAACAACCACAATCATTAACCAACTAAACAATAAACACATTTTCAAAAACATCACTTCGTTAGCTTTCTTCATTGCCAAATCATCTTTCTTTTCCATGCTCCTTAACAATGAGGGTATTACCTTCTCACAAGCAGAGCATGAATTTGAAGGTGGAGATGATGGTGTATCAGCCCACCTTATAAATCCACAATCTTTCTTCTGTAAAAACACATCAATCAGGAAATGTTGCAATATAATTAACTTCAATCTTTCTTATAGAATTTTAACTTACACATCATAAGAAACGTCGATTTGGGTTAGCTTCCGTCTTTGATACCTTGTACCAAGTAGGTGCACCACAAGAACACAGGAATTGAGAAGCTTCCCCGCCAGCTGATTTCTTGTTGGAGCTTGAAGCTGATTTTTGAGACATCTTCACAATCGTTTAACACTGGATCGATCAATTTGGGAATTGGGGTTAGGGTTCTTATGAATCAGTTTGACAACTACAGGTAAGGGATTATATGTATAAGGTCATTAAGGGTATATTGGACATTTAGCAATAGTCAAACGGTCAAACAGACGGAATCTTGACAGAAGGACTCATAGTGTTATGAAATGAATACCACAGGGACTCAGAATGCAAAAAATTGTTTTTAAGGGCTCAACCTGATGTTTGGGACATACCACAGGGACGCAAATTGCATTTTACTCATATAATTTATAATATATGTCGTGTAACGACAAATATCAAAGATGATAAAGGGAAGTGACTTATTTCTTAAGTAAATCACACCGCTTTGATTTTAAATAACGTAAGGGCTGACTTTAATATTTTGGTTGTCTAAAGCATATTAAAAACTTGAGGTTTTTTTTCTAAAAAAAAAAAAAAAATTATTTGAGAAAAAACCTTCTATTACCCGGGCTTTGGACCGGCAAAATAAACTAAAAGGTTTTATTGAGGGCAAATTTTATTTTATTTTTTGCATTTTTATATATTTTTTTGTACGTATAAAGATAAGTTCAGCTTACCCCAAATATCATAATTTTTTTTTTTAAGTTGGAGACACTATTAAATTGGAGGCGTAAAACCCAAGGCACACCGATTCAAATTTTAAATACGGTGAACAGAAACTTATATCAACTGCTACAAACAACACCACCACCCTCTGTTTTCGTCGTTTGGGTTACCGGAGTACACCGCCATCGCCGCTGTCACAACGTAGCAGCCGGCGGGAGGCCACAAACAACAACTGACACGACGACCATCATCATCAGTGTTGAAGTGCGTCACCGGCGTCACGGGGTGAAGAGGTCGGCTCTTCTTCCATAATTCTCTCTTTTGCGTCTCTCTCTTTTCCGCATCTCTTTGTTGCACTGGTTTCAACATATTAACGCCGTCACCGTCAATTCACTATTCCTCGGTTATGTTATCAATTAATACATATATATGAATTTAGTGGGTGCTTGCATTTGATGACGGTTTATTTTTTGGTTTATGTTGCGAAGCGGTACGAAGGGGATGAACATTAATCGTTAGTTGCGCGAAAAAAGTGGGAGTCATTTGAAGGTGGCTTTAGTTGATTTTTGTATAGATTAAAGATTAATTTAAGCAGGTTCATTTATTAGGTGTTTGATGGTGTATTATGTTCTAAAATAATATATAGAAAATTTATATAGAATTCATCAATTTAAGCAGTGTCATCCATTAGATGTTCATAATGTATTATAAATATTGGCATACAAATTCAACATACGAATCAAACTTGGTCTTTATTGGAATTAAAAAATGTAAAAAAAGATTTAACATAGAATTGCATATGCTTAAAATGATGAGCAGTGTTTAATATATATATTTGATGCTATACGTATTCGGGTGCCATTTACGATGGCATAAATAAATGTTTAAAAGTTGTAAATTTTTCATTTATTTTGTCGACATTGGCATAAATAAATGTAATGGATCTGAGAATATATCAACTATTGAGTTGTGTTATGTTCATACAACGAAACTAAAGACATTTAAAATAAACATCCTGAGGCAACACACGGGTTTACTTTAACTCGTTATAGAACCCGTTATAGATTAAATGGCAACGGGATTCACCTATATGCACTATCTAATACTCTATTTACACAGTCGTCCTACATCTATCTTAAATGGTTTTATTACAATAGATGATATATCATTGGATCACATAACTTTTATACTATACAAAAACGTTTATGTTCAATGGTACGGTCACAGTTAATAATCAATGACACGTTCTGATGCAGTTTCGCGTGCAATCAAATGGCTCAAGAACGATTGATTAATCAAAGACCATAAAGGAACCCAAAAGGTTCAAGAACAATGTTCTTTTCAATAAAATTCAATCAAAAACTAATCATAAACATTCGATCAAGACCACTATTTATACTAGACCCTAACAACCTTAGAGATAAATATGAATTAACTAAATAAATAAAAGATACGATAACTAATAATAGACTCGATAATTATGGAATCAAATATTATTCAAATCTTTAGATAATCTTCAACCTGGATCCCATTGGAACCCATTCCGGGATGGGTTTAACTTATGGGTCATCAACTGCATCATTCTCCCCGTCTTCGAAAAAAACTCGTCCTCGAGTTTTACCTTTGGACAAAAGCCACCTGGATCAAACGGAAGATCAACCTGCTTCCAATTTATTATTACCACGACCTGCCTGAAGAGTCCAACTTCATAGATCCCCTCGCCCAACTCTCGATTTGTACCACCTGGGTCGAATGAAGCATTAAACTGTTTCAAGTTCACATGTGTTTTAGACTTGTATGACCGAGTAGCAATCGACAAGTATTGCTTCCATTGGTTGTTGTCTGTTGTTTGGTAAGGCCCATCATTGAAACTACAAATTGGATTTGCATGAACACTAACGACAAGGATTACATTTAAATTCTTAGCCAGACCACTAGTTGCAGTAGACCCACATGTAATTTTCTTAAGCATGGATTCCATCCATGTATCAACCACAACATTTTTATTGATTGAAGGTCCACGTGGACTATTTTCATGCAAAGAAACCATGCACTCATATTTTAAATCCATGCAATCTTCTCTCACACCCACCATAATATTGTCATCTTTAATAATTGAACCCATCATGTTGGGAAGGAACGAATAAGGGTCTGTTTGGTATGTGGTAATGGAATGGACGAAGGAATGGAATGGACGAGGTAATAGAATGGACGAGGGAATGCAATGGATCATTACCATTCCATGTCTTGTTTGGTTACCATGTGTGAATGGAATTAATTATTATTGTGTGTTGTTCGATAGGCAAGAAAAAATGAATAAAAAATCAGCGGTGAGTGGTGGTGGTGGTGGTGGTGGTGGTCGGTGGTAGTGATTGTGGGTGGTTATAGGTGGCGGTGGTGGGTGTCGGGGGCAGCGATGGGTGGTGGTGGTGGTGGCGGTGAGTGGCGGTGCGGCGGTGACGACGAGTGGTGGTTGCGGCAAGGAGGCCGTTGGTGGTGGGTGGTGGTGGTGGGCTGTGGCGAAGGTGGTGGGTTGTGGTGTTGTTTATGAATGGTGTAAGAGGGGATGGAATGGAAAAAAAACATGGGGGTGGAAGGAATGATTTTGAGGGAATGGAATGCCTTTTGGAATGGGTGATTCCATTCCATTGACCAACCAAACACGCTTTTCATCATTCCCTTGTAATCATCCATTCCATTCCAACTCTCATTCCTGCATACCAAACACTACCTAAGTGTTAATATTATCTACAAAAATATCTGCAAGTTTGGTAAGCAAAATATCATCCTTATTTTGAATTTTGAAATTGATAGATCCCAGCGATTCCTCCATAATCGTAGGCTCAAAAACTTGGAATTCCCAAAACCGTTTCGCCCGTTTAAAAAACTCATCGCCACCGGTTGTCACCGTAACCACTGAAGGGGCCTCCAAAAATTTATCAAAATTTCCGACCCACGCTTGTACATACTCCGACATCTCGCAGTGATCCGATACACTAGTAGTTTTATGAAACGAATCAAACGTACCAGAAACTGATGAATTTTCATGCTCGTTGATGACCTCCTCTTCTTCGTCTTCACGATTGGCAAATCCGTTAATAGCTTGATGCGCCCACCAATATTCTTCTTCGTCCACCTCAATTTCATCTTCGTCAAACATGGGTTCGTCTTCCGACATACCCTCCGGATAGATTGGTTCAAAGAACCAGGGTTGGGGATGGCGGAACGGATTCTCCTCCTCATCGTTGCCTTTGTCCCAGACGAGGGCAACTGACTTGGTTTCTACGTTGCGCATATCCCGTTGTGATTCAAGATCCCGGACTCGTTGACGGCGTCGATTGATCTCTTCAAGATCTCGGACCCGTTGTCGGAGCCGTTCATTATCTCAATTTTAATCTTAATGGATTCCAAACTAAATGAATGATAACATGGTTTTATTTGTCCAAAAGTAACCCAGATTTCCCTTTCAATATCCTATCATCATGATCATTATTTGTACTCGGAAATAACAAATGGATCCAAGGATTCGTTAGAGACAATAATAACATAACCATAAAGTATAGAGATCCAATCAACAATTACAATAATACCATGAAATAAAAATATAATCCTTGCCTGACTTAAATTTATAGTTTTAAGTCACGCAGATCCCTGGTTTTTTGCAATACCTGAAAAAAAGAAACTGATTAAGTTTATCTAAATGTAAAAGCAATTGTTTTTATGGTTGGTATGATACTTGCATATTACCTAGGAAAAAGTGAAATATAATATTGTATGAGTCAAATTTACCTGTTTGACAATGACCACAACTTTTAGGTGGTGTTTGTTTTTTTCAAGAAGAGCTTCCTGGCCTCTTCTGTCTGCACCGTGCAGACGCGGGAAGAGGTTTAGGTGCTGAAGAGTGTTTGTTTTTTTTTTTGAGAAGTGCTTTTTACTTCTCCCCAGCCTCTTCATGAGGAAGTGATAAAACCAAAGCTTCTCCAAGAAGAGCTTTACCTCTTCTTGGCACCACCTCCACCTCCACCCCCTGCTCCGCCACCCACCACCACCCCTGCTCCGCCACCACCATCATCATCATCATCATCATCACCACCCCTCCGAATCGAATCTGCTCCGAATCGACCTCCACCTCCGAATCTGCTCCACCTCCACCTCCACTCGCCACCACCTCTGCTCCACCTCCACTCCGCCACCACCTCCGACATCATCATCAACATCACAAACAAAACCCCCAAATCGACAACCCTCATCACCATCAACATCGATCTGTGGAAAAACCCTAAATCGAAAACCCTCATCATCATCATCATCGACATCTGGAACGAAGAGAGAGAGAGATCGTAGAGATGATGGCGGAGGTGGTCGATCTGCATCATCATCATCATCGATCTGTGGTGACGGTGGTGGTGATGATGGCGGTGGTGGTGGGTTTTGAAGGCGGAGGTGGTGACGGTTGTGGTGATGGTGGCGGTGGTGATGTCCAGATTGTAGAGAGAGAGTAGAGAGATCAGTGACTTGTGTGTTGTGTAACCTAGAAGAGGTTTTATAAAAAAAAAACCCTCTTCTCCTTGCAGACTAAAGACATTTGGTCCACCTCTTCTCCTGCAGATGCCTGCAGATGTGGCCTGCAGCAGAAGAGGTTTTCGTGCAGAAAAAACAAACAGCACCTTAGTTTCTTTGTTTCTTCTTTCCAACAGTTTCAAAATCTGCTTTAAAATGTCCTAAAACATTTAATTAAAGGTCCAACAGAATTTTTATGAAAGGCTGTATATGAACAACATGCAACTTAAGTATATAAATGAAAGGTATTATTCATACCATCGGATCGCTTTACTTGTCTTTTCTTTGATTTTGTCGAAGGTTTTGATGAAGTGCTTGCAATATCGTTGTTGGGTTTATTTGGTTCAAAAACCTTGGTCACTGTGAATGTCATTTTGTGTTTGATGTCGTGTTCTCGAAACTGAAGTTGAAATATTTTGAGTTTTCCTCTTATAGCTCGTAATGGTGTTGGTAAAATATGTGGGCTTGGATAATCTTCTTCAACAACCATATCGTGACAATCCATTCCAAGTAAAGATGTCATTACATCGTTAAATAGAACCACAGCTACTGATGTTGTGTCGTCAGCAATGGTTGCGTTGACGGCATACCTAAATGATCAAAGTTAAATTTTATGTATAAATAATATAAAATATGTTGAGCAGTAATTGAAAGTTTACATGAAGCGTGGTGATTGTATTTCTCCATGGTCTGGACATGCAAACTTTTCTTCTTTTGGTAGAACTTTCTTTCTACATTCGTTGTATGATTTGTAGAACCATTTTCGAGAGCTGTCAATCTCTTTTATGCTTGCAAGACATGTGAATTTAATTTTCTACACAAACATAATTTATAATGTCGTTAGCACATGTATAGAATTAATTTTCAAGGAGATAATCTTACATTATTTTCTTTTGGAGATTTTTGAAGAAGTTGTTCAAGTGTTATTCTATTTTCATCTTCCTCTGAAGACATGATCGATGTTGAAGTAGATGGGTATGTTCTTGAGCGATCTCTAACGATTCCAAACCTAATAATATAGTATTACACATATTATAAAGTATTATATTAAGTTATAAAAATAGATTAGGTTAAAGTATGTTTATACCTAGTAATGACATTCTCAAGATCTTCTATAGCTGGATTGATGACAATAGTAGTTGCGTTGGTAGATCCCAATTGAAGTGTTCCTGATATTACAATGTATGTTTATGCAAAAGTGATGCTAGTTGAATGGTCAATATTTTATGTATACCTTTATACTCCGTGACTTTCATTGATGTCATAGCTATTATCACGGGTTGAGGCTTTTGTAAAGCAGCTTCTCTGTCGAAGGAAAATGCAATTTCCTCCCATAAGGTGGCCTCAATAAAGTTCCCGCTGCAAAGACATATTGACATTAGAGAATATAGAGTTTAGTAAAGTAGGATATTTGTAAGGATAGGTGATACTATTTTCGTATTTCCAAAATTCTATGTATACCTTTGATCTTGAAGATTGATTTTTAATAGGTTATTGCCTGATCTATTAAGAATAGGTGATACTCGATCCATACGACCAATGTAATCTACACAAAAAAAAATTTCACATTAATAAAAGAAATTATTTTGATAATGAAAGCTAATGTAATTATAAATACCTGTTAGCAAAAGATGGTTGTCAATGCGAGGCCTTAAACGATCGTAGTTGACAAAGTTGAAGTAATGGAAAGGTTGTGTCGTTATCAAATTGCGAAAAGGACGTTCGTAGACCAAGTCTGATACATGCTGTATGGGGTACAACATTCATGGACGATCATGCAGTGTCTGATAGGTAATCAGTGACAGTGTAGCAAGAATGTAGTGTTATACGTGACTCAAAATGGGATTGATGATGTAGATCGGCTATTGCTTCTATTGCATCTCCCTAATTTAAAAAAAAACACAGTTCAACATGTATGGAAAACAATAGCATTAATAGTAGTAAATTAAAATATATGTCACAGTGCTTACATTGTTATCTACAAAAAGATAGCAAAGCTCTTGTCTATTTCCGTAAGGTATCCACTTTCTTATTACTCTTATTTGAAGGGGCGCTGCATTATCATGTGGTCTAATCGCTGATATCTCAACGAATTGCATGTTGACTGTCCTGTAATGCAAAGTGTGTTAATGATGATTAAACTTAATCGACAAAGAAATGAAGCATTTGTATGCAAACTTAATCGCAAAACAAAATTTAATAAATGGGATCCTATTGTAAATCAACGAAAAGGAGGAAGTTAAAAAGAAAAAAAAAACATCAAGTGAGAAAAGATATCCAAATTGCATTATACAAAACAGGGTAAAGGCCCTTAATTTCCCAATCTTTTTCAAAGGACACATAGATCATGTTGTATTCTTTAAAAATATTAAATTACACATAATGATTTTAATAGGTCTGGTATAAAATCACTTTACGAATTTGATTGTATGTGGCCAAATGCATGTCAATTAACTTAAAAAACACGAAACCAAAACGATCGAATCAAGCAGCAAATCTATTAATCTATAATACAAACACATTAACACAATGATTGGAATTATGGATAGAAATCACACTTACGACTCCAAAAGTGAAAAAAAAAACCCAACGCAAATTACGTGTTTCGGCATCAGCATAGTATACGACTTCGATAAAGTATAACCATGAAATCAACAGAAGCAAAAAAATGTACATTGAAGGGTGAATTGATGTTCTTGAATGACAGAATCGAAATAGAGAACATCAAATAATTACTATACATAAGCAACCCAAGTTACTATACATATGGCATGATTATCAAGTGTGAAGATCATAGATTGTAACTCAAGAGAGAACATCAAATGATTATGATGCAATATTCAGAATCTAAAGAGAAAACACCAAAAAATCACTATACGTATGGCATGAGTATCAAGTGTAAACATCATAGATTGTAATTCAAAAAAGAACATCAAATATTCAATATACCTTTAATAATGCCGTAGGGAAGTTTCTGGAATGAAGAGTGTGTGAAATCTAGATTTGGAAAATGGATAAATTGGGGAAATGAAACGGTTTCCTAGATAATAAATATGGGGGTTTTGGCTTTTTGGAAACAAACCGTTTTTAGAAAATTAATATTATACCCTTATGATAAATATGGAATAAAGACAATGAGTATAATTATAATACATAATAATAAAGAAATGAAGGGGACACATAATGGATGGTAGGCATAATTCAATTGACACATAAAGACTTTAATTGACATGTAATGTGTTGTTCAAGAATAATAATTCAACAATAATAATTAGTTTGTAAACCGTTGCGTTGTTCAATAATAATAATTACTTTGTAGACCGTCGATTTGTTAGTAAAGACGCAACGGTTGAGTAATTGGGACATGTTGGTTTGGGTTATATGTTTATTAAGGCAAGGGTATTAGTAAAAGGTGTGATGTAAAGAGACACAACTTTTGATGTTGGGACATGTTGGTTTGGGTTACATCTTTAGTAAGGCAAGGGTATTAGTAAAAGGTGTGATGTAAAGAGACACAACTTTTGTCTTACTCTAAGCACCCCAAGTTACTTTTTGTTGGGTATAGTAATTAGAGCTTCCGATTTGTGAATATAATAGATTTAATTTGAAATTTGAGCAGATCTGGTTAAAATGGTTCCATCTGTTTGGAAATTTTGATCGATTTTACAGTTTATTTTAGGGTTTCACTTTTTTAGGTCAAATACTGAATTTTTATTTTATGATTCGTTGTTGGTTCTTGTTTTGGTACTTGATATACTGATAATAGCTTGTTTTTTTTCTTTTTCTTTTGTTTTTCGTAAGTCTGTGAAATGAGGTGCATAATCGATGATTCAGATCCAAAATCCATTTCGTTCCAGAATCCAGATCAATCACAGTTCAATTTCGTTCCATAATCCAGTTATGGCTATCTTCTTCTATATTTCAAGGTATGTGAAACTTGCAACTTTAGTATGCTATTGATGATTCATGATTTCTTGAACTTGAATTCACTATGGTATATCAGAATTGAATTGGATTGAAATCATATTCTTCGTTTTGCTGTTGTTATTTACTGAAATTGAATTGAAGCGAAATAATGTTATTCCTTTCTTACATTGTTGTTACCTGATGAATGAACGATCCCTCTTGTGTTAAGTTACTCTAGTACTTAAATGGAAAATATATCAAAAAACAAAGTAAAATTTGAAAACTTGAGCTGTGGGCTAAATTGTAATGATGGTGTGTTCTTTTTTGCTTTTAGATTGATGAGATGAGAATGTTGCTACAGAAATATTAGCATAAAGGCGGACGCTTTTCATTTGAGATTTAGATTTCCTTTGATGTGTCTTTTCTGTTTTATTTATGTTTAAACTGAAGGTACTGGAATGACAAAGATGTTTTACAAAAGCTGGGTGAAGCAATGGGCCTTCCAGTTACGAGAGACCCTACTGCTTTTGCTGGAAATTCAGGAGATGGTGAAGCTGAAGAAGTGAATGAAGATGAGTCTATTGTTCATCAAACTTCTAGTGTTGGTGATGTGGAGGTACACAATCTTCAAACATACTTTTCTATACTATTATTGTATAATCATAATGTGAATCAGTTCCGACCACCCCTTCTAACAGTGAGACGTCTTAATATGCATTTCAAAAGCTTGATTTTCATTTAGTCTTTTTTATCTTTTATTTTAAAAGTGGTACATCTTGTTATTCTTTTACTTGTTTGCCACTTTCACAGTTACAAACACAAATCCACCTGATAGTCATGATTCATTGTTCAACAAATGGATGATTTGTGTAATTTTTGTTTGCTTATGGGTTCATTTAGGTAATTTGTAATTATAGCAGATCTGTGTCGTTTGACCATTTGAGGTTTTGATTTCAAGATGTTTGATTTTCTATAGTCAAAGATAAGTGTGGTTAGGATTGTGGGTCTAGGTGTGGGTTGGGTTTTTTTCTTCAGATTATGCCCTAAAACACTACGGCTGAGTTTCTTATGCAAATTTGAAGTAGGTGATAAGTTGGTTTATCTTTCATGTGAACTTTATTTGTTTAGACAGTAGGTGAATGGTTGATTTAGAATAATGTTTAAAGTGTGATGAATTCTTATATTCCCGTTAAAAGAAACTGAAATTTGATTGAATTCTGACCGTTTGATCAAGCTAAGATGAGATCTCAGCCGTTCAAAATACCCTAAAGCTTCTAGAAGCAACAGTTGTAGCTCCTGATTTGGCTCCGGTGGTTGTCCCTAAATCTTCTCATCGAAAAAACCACCCACTCTTCCCAAATTGAAGTTCCTTTGGCATCCTCCTGAATGAATTCGAGTTTCAAGGTCATTTAATAATTTCAAATATTCATGACATTCATTTTACTCTTACTGACTTTTTGATTTTGATTACAGAATTCGCTGGTATATATTTTGTCAATGGTTCAGTTCATGTCATTGCAGAACGCCGATAGGAAATTGTCGGACGCAGAATCCGTTGGTAAATATTTTGTCATTGGTTCAGTTCACGCCAGTTCCGACGACTCCAGTTCCGGCTCCCAGACATCGCTTTCACGTCCCCTGCTACTTGTTCCGCTAAGGTCAGATTGTTTGTTTGATTGATTTGTTCCGGCTGCTGCTGTCTCTGCTATTGTTTGTTTAATTTGTTCAATTTGTTGATTGTTTAAATATTACATCATGACTCACTGGTAGATCGTTTCAATTTGGGGGGTTTTGAAATGTGCCATCAAGCTAGCTCAGGTGGTGTAGATGGACCAACTCAACTTTTTAATAAGTTCAGTTTGCCGCTCTCGTCTACGGGTCATAAACAATGTAGTCATTGTTTCATATGTGATTTTTTTCAACATTTTACTTCTTTAAAATCTTTACACATTTTTCAACATTTTACTTCTTTAAAATCTTTACACAAACTGACAAGGACGGAATATTAAAAAAGACTTTAAATTGTCTAAGTGCTAAGTTCAGTCGATTTCGTTCTCTTCTCCTTCACTGATCCCACACCGTTCTTCAGGTCGGTTTCGTTACCTTTTTTCCGTTGTTTATGTTGTATCTTGCAGCTTACATTCTCCGTTTTTTAGGGCGTAGTTGATTTTTGTGCCTGCTGGTACTTTAATTTGGTGTGCTTTGTAGGGGCCATATTGTCAACTTTCGTCAGTAGTATACTCTTGAATAACCCAAATCTGATAGTTGGTGTTGTGGTTGTCGGTTATCCGCCTTAGGTCACCTTTCGCATATTAGACACGCCTCGTAAACACTTTTTAAAACTAACGTATAGTAGAATAAGAAAAGTAATTATTTTCATATGTATTTTCCTATAATATATTAGTCTATATAAGCTGCAAGACACAGCATAGAGCAACAAAAATCGACATAGATACCAGCGAAAGAGTTCAGTTAATTCGACCCATTTTCTAATGCTTTAGCAGCCCGTGGCCTGCATTTTAAAAAGCTCAGTTGGTCCATCTGAGTTACCCTTTACAACCCTGTTGGAAATTTTGTGAAAATAGCATTTTTCACTAAAAAAAAAAAATTGAAGCGAGTGAAAAAAAACTGGTTTCAAAGAAAGACTAAAGACTACTGCTTTGGGCTAGCAGTGGGATGGACTTCCGAAACAACCTGGGAACTAAAGTCAAAAGCGGCATCGGGATCAGGAGCGGACGGAGCTTCGAATGACTGAACTCTCATCACTGTAAGAAGAAAGGACTAGTAGCATCGCAGAGGAGTAATCTAGGTCGGAATGGATTTTTTTTTTGTCCCACATCGGATGAGAGATGAAACTTAAAGGGGTATTTAAGTGGGAGCTCTCTATCCTTATTGTTTCATGGAAGCACTCACTAGTGTACTCACGAAGGGTGCGGAGCACCCTAACTCGCACTCGCACACGCGCGCGCGCGGCGTGGGCGATGAGGCGCAATGTGGCGCTTTGATGGCGCACTTTGCACTTCGCATCGCCGCTTGAGAGTCGCCTTTGTATTTTTTACCACATGCGTGTGGTGGAGCACAGGGGCTGCAAGGACCAAGTGGCTGGAGACGTGGCAAGCAGGCATGTGACCCAGACGGGTTCGCGCGGGGTGGTGCATGACGTGGCATGGTGGCGCGTTCTTGCGCATGGTGAATGGGCACTAAGGTTTCATGCGCGGCGCACCAAGTGAGCCAAAACGGCACGACTGTGTGGCGTGCTCGTAGAGGCTTGTAGGTAACGTGGCGCACGCGCATAGGTGCGCATGGGATTGAGCCAGTGGGACGCACGCACGCATGGCAGTGAGCCAAATGGACGCACCGCGCATGAGGGTGCAGACATGCGCGCGCAACAGTGTGTCGTGCACGCGCGCGCGCACAGAAGCTTCCAGCTGCAATTATGTCAGTGCAGTTACATTCAACATTCGAAACTGACGAAGTCAATGCTTTTGACTGCTAATTTAATGACGAATTAAAGTGCATTAAAGACGTTTAATGCAGTTTAATTCTCCCATTAATTTCGTTTTTCAGTTTCAACATGGACCTACAGTATAAATAGGAGGAGCCTACTGCAGCAAAGACACACCGAATTACACAGCAACTTCAATTCTCTTCTCTGAATTTCTTCATCATCTTCAAGCAATCTAGGTACACCTTCGGGTTGGAGTCAAGACCGGCAGTACAACTGCTTTGGGCTGTTGTATCCTGGAAACAAACGTGTTCTCCTGGGAGACACGAAATTTGTTTTAAGGGACCCGTGTCTAACACGATCCTCAGCCAAGAACAGTGTTTCTGTTCATTTTTCTTGTTCTTGTTTTCCTTTTTCAGTTGTAATTGTAATTTTTCTTTCAGTTGTAATTCTGTTAAGTATTTGTATTTCAAGTTAATAAAAGTTTTATTTTATTTTACACGAACGGATTCCTACAATCTTAAAACAAATTTTAAAACACCGTTCGTGTAGAATCACAAACTTCTCTGCTGTGAATTTAATTTTTTTTCTCACAGCATGTTGTGTTTTAAAAGCTTTTTCTCTGTTTTGATTCAAAGTTGCACCTTTGTCAAAACAGATTCTGTTGTACTCCTTCTTCGTCTTTGGGTTCTAAGATCTTCTCTTGTAGTCTTCAAAGTTGGACTTAGAAGCTACGAGGCTGATTTTGTTACTCATCGATTTTGTTAGTTAAATAATAAATCTGCACATTTATTATTCTAACAGATTTATTAACTTGGTTTTGTGGAATTTTTCAGAATGTCGACTGAAAATACCAACACCAACGTTGTTGTCGGTACCCCTGCCAACACTGTGGGAGCGTCCACAGTGGCGAATCATGCTGACCGACCCGAGAAGTTCTCGGGTCTCCACTTCAAAAGGTGGCAACAGAAGATGTTCTTCTATTTGACCACCATGAACCTTGCGAGGTTCTTAACGGAGACCGCTCCCCAACCTGCGGAAGGGAAGACCAACGCTTAGGCTCTGAGCGCGGTAGAGGCGTGGAAGCACTCGGACTTTATATGTCGAGGCTACGTACTCAACGGTCTCTCGGATGCGCTGTATAATGTGTACTATAGTATCAAGACTTCCAAAGAATTATGGGAGTCTTTGGAGAAAAAGTACAAAACGGAGGATGCGGGAACAAAGAAATTTGTTGTCGCCCGTTTCTTGGACTTTAAAATGGTTGATAACAAGTCTGTTATGAACCAAGTCCAAGAGTTGCAAATTATACTAAATGACATCCATGCTGAGGGAATGGTACTTAGCGAAACTTTTCAAGTGGCAGCCATGATCGAAAAATTACCTCCTGCTTGGTTGGATTTTAAGAATTATCTTAAACACAAGCGAAAGGAAATGTCGGTCGAGGACTTTGTTCTTCGTCTTCGTATAGAAGAATAAAACAGGGTGGCCCAAAATGACACCACTTTGCAAGCTTCGGCTAAAGCAAACATGGTGGAAGTTGGGGAGTCCTCAAAGGGCAAGAAAGGCAAGGGTAAAAAGGACAACAAAGAGAAAGCAAAGGTTAACAACCTTGGTCCTAAAAAGGGGGCTGTGAAAAAGAAGCCTGCGCCTTTCCAAGGTACTTGTTACAACTGTAACGAGACGGGGCACCGTGCTAACCAATGCAAGAAACCTAAGCGTGAGCGTGCGCACATGGTTGATGAGGATGGTATGCCTCTCATTGCAATGATAACCGAGGAAGCGGCTATGATTGAAGAAGTCCACGCGATGGGTGAAAACCCAAAAGGATGGTTCGTTGACACCGGTGCAACCCGCCATGTTTGTGGAGACAAGGCTCTTTTCTCTACATTCAAGGAAGCATCGGGTGAAGAAAAACTTTATATGGGGAATAAAGCTACCGCAAGCATCAAGGGGGAAGACACGGTCGTTTTGAAGATGACTTCGGGCAAGGAGCTTACCTTGACCAATGTGCTTTATGTCCCAGAGATACGGAAGAATCTCGTGTCGGGATGGATGCTCAACAAGTTTGGTTTTCGTCTAGCGTTTGAATCGGACAATTTTGTCTTGTCTAGACGTGGAATGTTTGTTGGAAAGGACTATGCCCTTAATGGTATGTTTAAAATGAATGTAATGGTTGTAAACCAAAACAAGAAATTGAATGAAATTTCTACTTCTACTTACATGGCTGAGTCTTCTAATGTTTGGCATGGTAGACTAGGACATGTAAATTTTAATTCATTACGACGTTTAATTAAATTAAACTTGATACCAACATTCCATATCGAGTCCAATCACAAATGCGAGACATGTGTTGAATCCAAACTTACGAGATCATCGTTTAAATCGGTAGAACGAATAACCGAACCCCTTGATTTAATTCATACCGAATTCGTCGCTTTAGATAAAAGCGGGGAAGAGGCGGAGTGGTTACGTCAATTTGTGGAAGATATTCCAAGATGGCCAAAGCCGTTGACGGCGATCTGCATACATTGTGACAATCAGTCTACTCTTGCTAGAGCACAAAACATGATGTACAATGGCAGATCAAGGCACATTCGACGTAGACACAACACGGTACGACAACTTATCTCAACGGGTGTTATCTCAGTTGACTATGTGAGGACAAATGAGAACATCGCGGACCCGTTAACAAAAGGCTTAAGCACAGATAAGGTGTATAGGTTGTCAAGAGGAATGGGACTAAAGCCCATAGATGAAAGGAATATGAGGGAAACCTAACCTAGTTGACTGGAGATCCCCAAGATCTAGGTTCAATAGGCAAACTTAATCATAAACCCAAAGGGAGTCACTGTGGGGGGTGCCCCAAAATCAATAAAGGGAGTTGTATACTTCCTAGTCCATTCCAATCAGTGACATGAAGGAAAGGTTAAGCATGTTGAGGTTAAGGATTTTGAGGAAATCCGAATTAACCATGATGCTTTTAATGATTCAGAGGAATCACCTATGTTAGAGAGAAGTGGGGTCGCTTCGAATGGATTTGTGGGGAGGCGCAAATCCTAGAGCTCTCGCAGAACCAGGAACGTGTTCCATGACCATGAACGGACACAACCATGAGGTCTTGACTCGACTAGGGAGAGTATTATGTGAATGTATATTGTCGCCTACATAAATGGGGGATTGTTCAAGGACACCGCGTCCACAAGACCCTAGGAGGCTAAGTATGCTTCACAAAAGAAGGTTCAAAGGTTACACCTACCTATCTTGCAATACTAAACTGTTGAACGTGTATCGTTGAAACTTGATAGATCGATTTCTATTCATGTGGGGGATTGTTGGAAATTTTGTGAAAATAGCATTTTTCACAAATATAGGAAAATGATTTTTTTCCTATTTTGGACTAGAAATAAATATAATAAAATGAGCGGGTTTTATATATTTATTTATGGGTTTGTGTTCTATGTCGGAAGGTCTTCGCAACGAACTAAACCATGTCCAAAACGGAGCTAAGATGAATGAGATATCGATGCTCAAAGTTTGGTGTTTGAAACTTAAATGCTGAAAAAAGTGGGAAACTGGCACCTTGTCCCACATCGGATCAGAGATAAAACTTAAAGGGGTATTTAAGTGTGAGCTCTCCATCCTTATTGTTTCATGGAAGCACTCACTAGTGTACTCGCGAAGGGTGCGGAGCACCCTAACTCGCACTCGCACACGCGCGCGTGGGCGATGAGGCGCAATGTGGCGCTTTGATGGCGCACTTTGCACTTCGCATCGCCGCTTGAGAGCCGCCTTTGTATTTTTGACCACATGCGTGTGGTGGAGCACAGGGGCTGCAAGGACCAAGTGGCTGGAGATGTGGCAAGCAGGCATGTGACCCAGATGGGTACGCGCGGGGTGGGGCATGACGTGGCGGTCATGCGCATCCGCCCGCGAGTACACGTGGCATGGTGAATGGGCACTGAGGTGTCGTGCGCGGCGCACCAAGTGAGCCAAAACGGCACGACTGTGTGGCGTGCTCGTAGAGGCTTGCAGGTGGCGTGGCGCACACGCGCATGGCAGTGAGCCAAATGGACGCACCGCGCATGAGGGTGCAGACATGCGCGCGCACCAGTGTGTCGTGCACGCGCGCGCGCACAGAAGCTTCCAGCTGCAGTTATGTCAGTGCAGTTACATTCAGCATTCGAAACTGACGAAGTCAATGCTTTTGACTGTGAATTTAATGACGATTTAAAGTGCATTAAAGACGTTTAATGCAGTTTAATTCTCCCATTAATTTCGTTTTTCAGTTTCAACATGGACCTGCAGTATAAATAGGAGGAGCCTACTACAGCAAAGACACACCGAATTACACAGCAACTTCAATTCTCTTCTCTAAATTTCTTCATCATCTTCAAGCAATCTAGGTACACCTTCGGGTTGGAGTCAAGACCGGCAGTACAACTGCTTTGGGCTGTTGTATCCTTATATTCCCGTTAAAAGAAACTGAAATTTGATTGAATTCTGACCGTTTGATCAAGCTAAGATGAGATCTCAGCCGTTCAAAATACCCTAAAGCTTCTAGAAGCAACAGTTGGGAGCGGTTGTAGGTCCTGATTTGGCTCCGGTGGTTGTCCCTAAATCTTCTCATCGAAAAAACCACCCACTCTTCCCAAATTGAAGTTCCTTTGGCATCCTCCTGAATGAATTCGAGTTTCAAGGTCATTTAATAATTTCAAATATTCATGACATTCATTTTACTCTTACTGACTTTTTGATTTTGATTACAGAATTCGCTGGTATATATTTTGTCAATGGTTCAGTTCATGTCATTGCAGAACGCCGATAGGAAATTGTCGGACGCAGAATCCGTTGGTAAATATTTTGTCATTGGTTCAGTTCACGCCAGTTCCGACGACTCCAGTTCCGGCTCCCAGACATCGCTTTCACGTCCCCTGCTACTTGTTCCGCTAAGGTCAGATTGTTTGTTTGATTGATTTGTTCCGGCTGCTGCTGTCTCTGCTATTGTTTGTTTAATTTGTTCAATTTGTTGATTGTTTAAATATTACATCATGACTCACTGGTAGATCGTTTCAATTTGGGGGGTTTTGAAATGTGCCATCAAGCTAGCTCAGGTGGTGTAGATGGACCAACTCAACTTTTTAATAAGTTTAGTTTGCCGCTCTCGTCTACGGGTCATAAACAATGTAGTCATTGTTTCAATGTGTCTTTTGTGTAATAGTTTGTTATAGCAGTAGTTAGTACATCAGTGTTTGTATTGATTAGAGGTTAGAGGTTGTTAGGAGGTTAGATGTCACTTTCATGGTGACGTCAGCTAAAGATGCTCAGTGGTTTGCAACTGCCTATAAATAGTTCAGTACTTTGTACTGTTCTATTAGCTCTTTCACCACATCGTCTTCTTTGCACGAACAAACTACTGAGCTCTGGCTGAGGGGGAGTTTGCATTCATTCATCAATCATTGTAATCGTTGTTGAAACAAATTCAATCTTTCGATTCATTGTGTAAAGATGTTTGATTAAAGTATTACTCTCGTTTGATTGTATGCAAAGTTTGTTTTCATCTTAATTCCGCTGCACAACTCTTTCATTTTCATCTTAATTCCAAACGAAAATACAATCAAAAACAAACTCAGATCCAACAATTGGTATCAGAGCTTGGACAGTCAAATTTGATTTAACAATCATTTTGACGTAAATAGTTCAGCTCATAAAAGTTGATACTGATCGTTTGTTCGTCCGTTGAAAAACAGAGCAAGGATTAATCACCATTAAAGTTGATTTCTCAGTGTCTGTAAAACAACAAGAATGACGTCACAATCTCAGGATGATAAAAACAACATCGACTCGCTTTTTAAACCACCTATGCTAAAAAGAAATGAGTACAACATCTGGCAGAGGAGGATGGGTCACATCCTCGCTCAACAAAGCACAGGTTGTTGGAGATCTGTCATTTATGGTCCCCATGTTCCTTCAGTGCCAAGCGCTGAAGATGCTAAAAAGTTCGTTCCTAAACCAGTTGAAAATTATACCGAAACCGACTTTCAAAAGATCGAACTAGATGCTAAGGCTTTTAGCATCATAGCATCAGCGCTGCCCAATGAGATATATGCTGGACTGTTACACTGTAACAGTGCCAAAGAGTTATGGGACGCACTTAAGGAACAGTTTGGGGGAACTGAAGAAGTCATAGAAAACAATAGGGAAATCCTGAACCAACAGTATGAAACATTTTGCTACGTTAAAGGTGAATCACTAACGCAACAATTTGAGCGTTTTAGTTGTCTCATCAGTGAACTGAGGCTTGTTAACACCACTTTTACAAACTCAACTCAAAATAGCAGGTTCCTCAGGTCACTGCCAGAAAAATGGGACACTATAGCTTTTGTCACCCGAAACTCACCTGAATTCAAGGATCTGACCTTGACCCAACTCCACGGTCGACTCCTGACCTACGAAAGGGAGTTGAACCAGAAAAGGAGGTTACAAGAGTCAGGAAAAGTTACCGATGATTACACTTTCGGTAATACTGCTCTTCTGGGTCAAGAAGAATCTGGGAGCAGTGGTAAGGACCAAGGTTATGATCACTTCATTGACATAACTGCTGGTGCAAATTTTAACAACCCTGATCCTCACTCTGCTAGTTATGCATTCACTGCAAATGAAAACCAGATGTCAGATAATCTAAGCTTTGAACTCAATGATTTACAACATTTTGATCCCACTGATTTAGAGGAAATGGACATCCTGCACCAACTGGCTTTCCCAGGTTTGCATGGGAATCTAAGGGTTGGGTTGGATAAATCGAAAATCAAGTGCTACAAGTGTAATAGGTTGGGACATTTCGCTAGGGAATGTAGGAGTCAAACCCCTGGTCCCATAATTACTCATCCTAGCTCAAATCCTAGACCTCAAAACCAAAACACTGTGCACTATGCCCAATATGCCCCAGCAGCACAAGTGAACACTGCTCACTATGCTGCTGCCCCTGTGCCAGTACATTATGTCCAAACTACTGTTCCACAAATCCAATATGTTCAAACCCCTGCTCCACAGGTACAAGTGCAACCTGTTGCACCTCAAACCACTGCTCCAGCAGCAGCACAACCAGATCAACAAAGTTTTTTCACTCAAGGGTTTGTTGACTGGAGCAGTATGCCTGAAGACCTTAATGATGAAAATTTTGCACTCTATGCTTCTAATGATTCTTCTCATGATAAGTTTTGTTTGATGACATTAGAGTCAATACAGGAGGGGGTTGAAGCTGAGGAGGAACAGCAGTTCTTTGAAACAGTGGAAGAGGTGACTGAAGCAGTGGTTACTGTTGTGGCTGGTGAACTACTGTTGGGAGAAAGTTCAGGTACCCTGATTGAACCAATGACAGATCCATGGTCCATAGAGGACAAAGAAGAAGAGAAAGAAGAAAAGGCTGGTGAAAAGAAGGTAAAAGCTGATGATGATGAAGATCATCAATGTGATTGTGCAATGATGGCAGCTGCCAAGGTATCTCCTCAAGTTCTTGAAAAACTGTGTTCTGACAATTGCATAATTGCTTTTGCTAACATCAAAGAGGTGAATGAAAACCTTCGGGATAAAATCTTGTCTGATGAGGTCAAATTTGAAAGGTCTTTAAAAGAACTTAAAAACAAATTGATTGAAAAGGAAAAAAGAAATTAGCTGTCTAAAAGAAGAGCAAAGCATCACCAAAACCCAACTTCAAACTATGGTAGAAAAATACCAAAGTTGTAAAATGGAGTTGGAATCCACCCAGATTACTTGTGAACGATGGGTAGAATCCTGCAGAGGATATGAGGTGATGCTTGCTAAACAGATTGAAAGTAATGTGAAATTTGGGGTTGGGTATAGAAAATATGACGATGAAAACATTGCTTGTGAAAAATCTGTTCAAAACACTGATGTAACCACTGAGTTCATCCCCACAAACAAGAATGGCCAAGAAGTGAAAATCACTGACAAACTTGGTAACAAAATCACACTTGGCAGAACAAGGAGTTCCTCAACTTTTGAAGAACTTGAAAAATATCAGTTTAAACCTACCTGGTCTGACGAGTGTGATATTCTTGAAAATTTCAAGCCAATGGACTTTACATCAACTGATGGTGTTAAAGCTCCAAAAGCTAAAGTCATACCTCTCAAGGACATCCCAGCAGTGGTTAAAACCTCTGCTGCAAAGGAGTCTGAAAAGAGAAAGAAGAAAGAAGAAAGAAAAAATTGACAACTTGTTTTGTGAATTCTGTGAAAAAAGGAATCATCTAACAAAAGACTGTTTCCACTTGAAAGCTTATGATTTAAACAAGACAAGTGTCATTGTTTCAGCAGAAAGCTGCATTGTCTGTGGTAAAACAAACCACAAAACTCAAGCATGTGTGTACCTCAAAAACTTTGATGTGAAAAAGAATGAGTACATGGCTAAAACATCCTTGAGTCCATCATCATCATCCTCATCATATGTCAAGTTCACCAAGAAACAACCACTGTTTGTGCCAGTTCAAACAGCTGTTACAAAATAGCTGAACCAAACATCTGTCAAAAGAGATGTTCAGGTTACTGATGCACCCCGTGCCAATCAGTTCAGAAAAGGCAGAGAAAAACAGTCTTACCAAAGGATTCCACACGTTTATGAGGCCTACAAAAGGCCCTCTAAACCCAAAGTGAACAGGCATCCTTTTGGTTATCAGCAGATGATTGGTCAGGACCCACAACAGTGGTTAGAGAAGAACTGTCCTAAAATAGTTCAAACCCCTGACCTAACCACTGTCCATCATTCTGCATCCATCCCAGACACTGTTGAGACCCCATCCAAAGCCTTGTTGGCTTTGGAGACCTTAATGAACTAATCCTTTTACTTCATGTGCAAGGAGCTTCTGCATGCTTTGATAGTCTTTGGTATGTAGATAGTGGAGGCTCCAGGCACATGACAGGATGTAAAGCCCTCCTCAAAGACTTTAAAATCCATGGAGGGGGTGATATATCCTTTGGGAATAATAGTAAAGGAAAAGTTCTGGGGTCGGGTACAGTGGAGTCTGGAAAAGTAAAATTTGAAAATGTCAATCTAATAGACAATCTAAAATTCAACCTTCTGAGTGTGTCCCAAATGAGTGACAAGGGTTTTGGGTCATTCTTCACAAAAGATTGTTGTAGGATTGTTGGACCAGAAATGGTCAAAAAGATTGAAGCAATAATCAAAACTGGTCAAACTAAACTTGTTGCTCAAAGAAGTGGCAATATTTATGTTGTTGACATGTCAAAAGAGTGTCCTAGAGCTGATGCCTGTCTGTTCTCAGCTGCCTCTAACAAAGAGACAGAACTTTGGCACAGAAGGTTGGGACACACAAATCTTAAGACAATCACAGAAATTTCAAAAAATGGTTTGGTGAGAGGCCTACCACAAAAATTGTTTTCATGTCCTGAACATTGCATTTCCTGTTTAAAAGGAAAACAGCATAAACGTTCTTACAAGTCCATTGAAGAGTCCAAAACAACCCAGTGTTTGCAAATGCTACACATGGATTTGTTTGGCCCAGTTCAAGTCATGAGCCTCAAAAAGAAAAGATATTGTTTGGTTATTGTTGATGACTTTTCTAGGTTCACATGGACTTTCTTTTTGCACTCAAAAGATGAAACTGCAGGCATTTTGCAAGACTTTGTAATACAGGTTGAAAAGCAATTTGACCTTCCAGTGAAAAGCTTCAGGAGTGACAATGGCACAGAATTCAAAAATAGGGAGTTGGATGCCTTCTGTGTGAAGAAAGGGATTGTAAGGCAGTACAGCATCCCAAGAACACTAGAGCAGAATGGGGTAGTGGAAAGGAAGAACAGAACTCTGATTGAGGCTGCCAGAACCATGCTTGCAGATTCAGGTTTGCCATTAACTTTCTGGGCAGAGGCAGTAAACACTGCTTGCTATGTTCAGAACAGAGTTTTAATAAACCCCAGGCACAAAAAGACTGCCTATGAAATTCTGTATAAAATTAAACCACTGATCTCATATTTCAAAGTGTTTGGCTGCCCATGTTTTATTTTGAACTTAAAAGATTTCATTTCAAAATTTGCAGCCAAAATTGATTGTGGTTATCATCTGGGATACTCAACCACTGCCAAGGCCTACAAAGTGTTCAATACATGGACCAAGGCAGTGGAGGAGACTTTGAATGTTAAGTTCAATGAACTCTCATCAATGAAAATCCCAGCAAACCCTGCAGATCTGTTTGATCTTGAAAAATTCACTTTTGAAAATACTGCTGTCAAGACTAACAGTGCAGGTCCATCAGAGGATACAACACCAGACTATGGGTATGAAATCATCATCCCTCAAAGGTCTGCCACAAAGGGAAAAGCACCAGCTGTTCAAAACACTTGTCAAAGCTCAACCACTGCTACCTCAACAGTTGTTGACCAAAGTAGCCCATCAAGCACTGCTTCCACATCCTCAAACACTGCTGACAAAAGTCCTCAAACAGTGGATAAAAGTCAGCAGTTGTCCACTTCATTACCTCCAATTCCACCACCTTTTGAAGCCACTGCTGGATCATCAAAGTCCCCAGCAGTGGTTAGCTCAGATGATACACATTTGCAGCCTTCACCAACCAATGCCATCATACCATACCAAGGAGATTTAATCTTCTTGAGATCTCATCCACCTGATCAAATCATTGGCAACATCAATGAAGGGGTGCTCACAAGAAGTCAAACCCAAAACATTTGTCTTTTTGCTGGTTTTCAATCACTCCATCAGCCAGTCAAGTACCAAGAGGCACTAAAAGACAACAGCTGGGTAGAAGCCATGCAAGAGGAGCTCCAACAGTTTAAAAGACAACAAGTATGGGAGCTTGTACCACTGCCAGAAGAGGTTAGTCCCATTGGCACAAAGTGGGTCTTCAAGAATAAAACTGATGAAAGGGGTATTGTTGTCAAGAATAAAGCCAGGCTTGTGGTTCAAGGTTACAGACAGGAAGAGGGGATTGATTATGATGAAACATTTGCCCCTGTTGCAAGATTGGAAGCCATTAGACAGTTCCTGGCCTTTGCTGTCAACCACAATATGAAGGTGTTTCAAATGGATATCAAAAGTGCTTTCCTCTATGGTACAATTCAAGAAGAGGTGTATGTTTGTCAACCTCCAGGTTTTGAGGATCCATTTTATCCAGATCATGTCTACAGGCTAAACAAAGCCTTGTATGGCCTGAAACAAGCACCAAGGGCCTGGTATGAAACTCTTTCCAACTTCCTACTCTCAAATGGTTTCAAAAGAGGTACAATTGATAAAACACTGTTTTTAAAATGGAGAGGGAAGGATTTAATGATTGTCCAGATTTATGTGGATGACATTATTTTTGGAAGCACATGTAACTCAATGTGTGAAGAGTTTAGAGAACTCATGACAGCTGAGTTTGAAATGAGTGCTATGGGTGAGCTGCAATGCTTTCTTGGTCTCCAAGTACAGCAACTGCAAAATGGAACTTTCATTCAAAAGCAAATATGCTAAAGAACTTTTAACCAAATTTGATATGAATGATTGTAAACCATGCAGCACACCCATGGCAACTAATAAGCTAGTCATGTCTGATGAAAAGTATGAGCTGATTGACCAAACACTTTATAGAAGCATGATTGGGTCTTTATTGTACCTAACTGCATCTAGACCAGACATCATGTTTGCAACATGTGTCTGTGCAAGAAGTCAATCAGCTCCCAGAAAATCAAATCTCATTGCTGTAAAAAGGATCTTCAGATACATAAAAGGTGCTCCCACACTTGGTATCTGGTATCCAGCTAATGGGAACATCAAGCTTTCAGGTTTCTCAGACAGTGACTTTGCTGGATGTCACACCACAAGGAAGTCCACATCAGGAGGGTGCCAGTTTCTAGGTGATTGCTTAGTTTCATGGAAAAGCAAAAAGCAAGCAGCTGTTTCAACATCCACTGCTGAAGCTGAATACATTGCTACTGCAAGCTGTACAGCCCAACTCCTGTGGCTTCAAAATCAGTTACTGGATTTTGGTATCACTGCCTTAAAGACACCGCTCATGTTGGACAGTCAGGCAGCAGAAAATATCATCAAAAATCCAGTTTCCCACTCAACCACCAAACACATCGACATCAGACATCACTTTGTGAGGGATTGCTATGAAAAAGGTTTGATTTCTCTGCATCATGTCCCAACTAAAGACCAGCTGGCTGATGTGCTCACAAAAGCACTTGATACAGCCACTTTTGAAAGTTTGGTCTCTAGGATTGGGATGCTGAACATGGAATAACAAGCAACATCTTGTTTTTCTATGAATAAAAGCAACAAAATGTTTTCAGAAAATCAAAATTCCATCCTTAAAAATAGCTAAAAATAAAAATTTTCATTAAAATCCTTAAAAGTCTGCCATTAACCACTGATTGTTCAAAAGTCTGCTTCTTTCAAAAGTCTGTCCACTGCTGAAAGTCAACCCCTGCTCTCTCATTACTTTGATAAACTCTGTTGTTCAAAAGCAATGTCTTATCCACTGATATGCTATCCACTGATAGTGAAAATCATCCACTGCTTTCATACCACTGCCTTCATCTGTCCTTATCACACAAGTACTGTCCTTCACTTTCAACAGGGGCTGTCACGTGGGCAGTACATATTGGTCAGACTTTTTGTAACGGCTGCCACCTCAGCATTCACTTTCTTCCCTATAAAATCCCCCACTCACCACCAAAACAGGGTTTTACTGTCGAATTGAATTCTTAAAAATTCTCTTCTCAAAGCAGTTTTTCATCTCATTTCTTCCCAAATTTCTTCGATCAATCATCTTCAAAATGACAAAATCAAAGAAATCTGCAAAACCCTCATCCAAATCATCATCGAAAACAGCTTCTCAAAAGGCAATCTCCACTGAAATTCAACATAAACCATCTCACAATCTCCTGGGTCTTCTCACAAAACCAGGAACCACCAAAGTTTTCGATTCCATCATTGATCTCATGGCAAAATCAAAGTACAAAACTTTGTTCATTGCCGATGCACCAATCTATTTGGCAACCCAAAGGGAGTTCTGGAAAAATGCAACCCTTGAAAAATAAGGAGACACTGCAACCACCATAAACTCTTCGATAAAGGGTAAAGTTGTCCAAATCACGCCACAATCCATTTCAGAGGTCATTCAACTCGGTGATCAGGAAGGTAAATTTTTTTTCACTAAAAACGAGTTACAAACTGACTTCATTGAGAGAGGGTATGAAGCCACAATGATGAAGAAAATTACCTTAGAAAAAGGTTATTTTCCGTCTGCAACCAGATTTTTATTTCATACCCTCCTACTATGTGTTTCAAACAAAACCACTTCTTTCAATGAAATCCCTTTAAAGATTCAAAATCTGGGATATGCAATTCTTCAAGGAGAAAATTTTAACTATTCTCGGGAAATTTTTAAAGATTTGGTAAATAATGTTGAAACAAAATCATTCTTACTGTTTCCAAGGTTTTTAAGTTACTATTTTACAAAGAAATTCAGTAAGGATGATTTAGCTATAATAAACCTAGGTGATTCTACTCAAATAAACAGTTTAACAACTGAAACTTTTTCAAGAATGTTAGCACCTTGCAAAACACAAGCAGAGGTGCCTGAGCAGATTTTAGCAGTTACAACTGCTCCTCAGGTATCTGCTGCTGAGCCCACTGCTCAAGGTGATCAAAGCAGCAGCACAACTGCTCTGAAACCCACACCTACTATCTCCAAAAAGCCAAAAAGAAAAACTCAAAAGCCCACAAAACCCATCAAAAAGGCAACTCTGGAGGATGAGATACCAGAGCTCCTGCCAGTGACAACACAAATGTCACAAGAAACCACTGCTGCTACTTCCTCACAGAAGTTGGTACAAATATCTCAACCCATAACCACAACTCCTCCTGCTTCTTCACAAAAAGAACAGGTTGTACAAATAGGGTCTCCACATCATGATGCTCTGGAAACACTCGTTTCTTTCATCCACAGTCCAATGCCCGGGACACATCCTTTTTCTACACCAATCGTAACATCCATAATTCCCTCACCAATAAAACCACTATTGGATGCAATTGATTTGAACCAGGCATTAACCAGTCCTTCTCAATCACCTACTAATGAGAATATACCTCAACAACTGACTGGGTCTGATGTATCAATCTTTGCTAACCCACCAACACAACCTGAGGAGGTTACACCCCTTGAGTTATAAGTAACTCTTGGTGGTAATCCAAGTGAAGCAACCACTACAAGTGTTACACCCACTGGGTTACATTTGGACAGTGGTTACATTAATAAGACTTTCTTGGAGGCAATTCCTTTCATAGCACCTCTGCCAACCACCAGTGGATTTATTTATCCTACTGGCAACATCAAAAGGTTGTCAAGTGTTGAAGGAAGAAGACCCCAGTACCAAGAAAAATGGGCATCAGTGGTTAATGTTTGGAGTATACTCCTTATATCTACCACTGATAAAACCACTACTAGTGGGAAATCAGATGATCCCATTAACTTGGGTGATGGTTTAAAGTACCAGAAATTGACGGATCGTATTGCAAAGCTTGATAACTCTGTTGCAGAACTCAAAGATATGCTAAAACAGGTGTTACAAGCTCAGAAGGTACAATCAACTGCTGTTCCACCTCAAGCACCTGCTCCACAAAGGGCACCTGCTACAAATGAGCTTTGGAATCTATTTCAATCTTTTCTCCAACAACACGCACAATTAGCAGATCAGCAACATGAAAAACATGTACAACAGCTGAGAAATGCAATGGAGTCAAGGTTCAAGAACACTAAGGCTGACTTAAAGGCTCTCAAAACTCAGATCTTGCACACCACTGGCACTGCTCCTCCACAAGTACGCTACATTTATCAACTCCCAGAAGATAATGCCAAAAAGGGGGAGAAAATTAAGGAGTGGAAAAAGAAGGGTATAGAGGATGGTCTCTATCTTGAACCAGAAAATTCAAACATGACCAAAAAGATCCCTTTGCCAGATGATCTTGAATTGGAACAATCTGCAAGTGCTGCTCAGCCAGCTATGACCAGGCCAGCCTCTCCAAATTCTTCTGCAAATAAACATCTCCCAAGAAACCCACCAGGCTAAAAAATACAAAAGTGGGAAACTGACAAACAGACCTGCGTATTGACTTTGCTCAGGCCTGGTGGAGAAGTGGAGAAAATATCAAGGGAACAAGCTCTTGGCCTGAGTCTTGAAGATTTGCAGGATCTCCTTGATCTTCCACTTAGCAGGGATGATGAAGATACAGATGCCCTAGACTTTGAATTACAATTTAAAGGTCAGATAAGGGAGCTGTTGATGAGGCAATAAAGAATTCCACAAATAATGAAGAGTTTTGGCATTATCTGTTCCAGGGGGAGATTGTTGGGATTGAACCCTATCAGATAAAACAGATAATTAAAGCCAAAACTGGATCAGAGCAGTGGATCCAGAATAAGCAGACGATTCAGTTGGTTCATGCAAATCTCTCCCCTCGAAAGTGGTTTCATATCTGCTGACCTCCTATCTGCTGATCTTACTAAGTGCTGACCTACAACTGCTGCCTTACATCTACTGCCCA
This sequence comes from Helianthus tuberosus, assembly GCA_030545235.1. NCBI lineage: Eukaryota > Viridiplantae > Streptophyta > Magnoliopsida > Asterales > Asteraceae > Helianthus > Helianthus tuberosus. The sequence continues at coordinate 34,357,177 of CM060365.1, read as the reverse complement.
ATGTCAAAGACTGATGGAAGAACAAAGCTCTGCTGAGTCAATCTACTGCCTTGAGTCAAGTACTGCTGATCCGGACAAGCACTGCTGGGTTCACAGCAGTGGAAGGATGCAGCAGCTGTTTAAGTGTCTTTTGTGTAATAGTTTCTAATAGCAGTAGTTAGTACATCAGTGTTTGTATTGATCAGAGGTTAGAGGTTGTTAGGAGGTTAGATGTCATTTTCATGGTGACGTCAGCTAAAGATGCTCAGTGGTTTGCAAGTGCCTATAAATAGTTCAGTACTTTGTACTGTTCTATTAGCTCTTTCACCACATCGTCTTCTTTGCACGAACAAACTACTGAGCTCTGGCTGAGGGGGAGTTTGCATTCATTCATCAATCATTGTAATCATTGTTGAAACAAATTCAATCTTTCGATTCATTGTGTAAAGATGTTTGATTAAAGTATTACTCTCGTTTGATTGTATGCAAAGTTTGTTTTCATTTTAATTCCGCTGCACAACTCTTTCATTTTCATCTTAATTCCAAACGAAAATACAATAAAAAACAAACTCAGATCCAACAGTTTCATATGTGATTTTTTTCAACATTTTACTTCTTTAAAATCTTTACACATTTTTCAACATTTTACTTCTTTAAAATCTTTACACAAGCTGACAAGGACGGAATATTAAAAAAGACTTTAAATTGTCTAAGTGCTAAGTTTAGTCGATTTCATTCTCTTCTCCTTCACTGATCCCACACCGTTCTTCAGGTCGGTTTCGTTACCTTTTTTCCGTTGTTTATGTTGTATCTTGCAGCTTACATTCTCCGTTTTTTAGGGCGTAGTTGATTTTTGTGCCTGCTGGTACTTTAATTTGGTGTGCTTTGTAGGGGCCATATTGTCAACTTTCGTCAGTAGTATACTCTTGAATAACCCAAATCTGATAGTTGGTGTTGTGGTTGTCGGTTATCCGCCTTAGGTCACCTTTCGCATATTAGACACGCCTCGTAAACACTTTTTAAAACTAACGTATAGTAGAATAAGAAAAGTAATTATTTTCATATGTATTTTCCTATAATGTATTAGTCTATATAAGCTGCAAGACACAGCATAGAGCAACAAAAATCGACATAGATACCAGCGAAAGAGTTCAGTTAATTCGACCCATTTTCTAATGCTTTAGCAGCCCGTGGCCTGCATTTTAAAAAGCTCAGTTGGTCCATCTGAGTTACCCTTTACAACCCTGTTGGAAATTTTGTGAAAATAGCATTTTTCACTAAAAAAAAAATTGAAGCGAGTGAAAAAAACTGGTTTCAAAGAAAGACTAAAGACTACTGCTTTGGGCTAGCAGTGGGATGGACTTCCGAAACAACCTGGGAACTAAAGTCAAAAGCGGCATCGGGATCAGGAGCGGACGGAGCTTCGAATGACTGAACTCTCATCACTGTAAGAAGAAAGGACTAGTAGCATCGCAGAGGAGTAATCTAGGTCGGAATGGATTTTTTTTTTGTCCCACATCGGATGAGAGATGAAACTTAAAGGGGTATTTAAGTGGGAGCTCTCTATCCTTATTGTTTCATGGAAGCACTCACTAGTGTACTCGCGAAGGGTGCGGAGCACCCTAACTCGCACTCGCACACGCGCGCGCGCGGCGTGGGCGATGAGGCGCAATGTGGCGCTTTGATGGCGCACTTTGCACTTCGCATCGCCGCTTGAGAGTCGCCTTTGTATTTTTGACCACATGCGTGTGGTGGAGCACAGGGGCTGCAAGGACCAAGTGGCTGGAGACGTGGCAAGCAGGCATGTGACCCAGATAGGTTCGCGCGGGGTGGTGCATGACGTGGCATGGTGGCGCGTTCTCGCGCATGGTGAATGGGCACTAAGGTGTCGTGCGCGGCGCACCAGGTGAGCCAAAACGGCACGACTGTGTGGCGTGCTCATAGAGGCTTGCAGGTAACGTGGCGCACGCGCATAGGTGCTCATGGGATTGAGCCAGTGGGGCGCACGCGCGCATGGCAGTGAGCCAAATGGACGCACCGCGCATGAGGGTGCAGACATGTGCGCGCACCAGTGTGTCATGCACGCGCGCGCGCTCAGAAGCTTACAGCTGCAGTTATGTCAGTGCAGTTACATTCAACATTCGAAACTGTCGAAGTCAATGCTTTTGACTGCTAATTTAATGACGAATTAAAGTGCATTAAAGACGTTTAATGCAGTTTAATTCTCCCATTAATTTCGTTTTTCAGTTTCAACATGGACCTGCAGTATAAATAGGAGGAGCCTACTGCAGCAAAGACACACCGAATTACACAGCAACTTCAATTCTCTTCTCTGAATTTCTTCATCATCTTCAAGCAATCTAGGTACACCTTCGGGTTGGAGTCAAGACCGGCAGTACAACTGCTTTGGGCTGTTGTATCCTGGAAACAAACGTGTTCTCCTGGGAGACACGAAATTTGTTTTAAGGGACCCGTGTCTAACACGATCCTTAGCCAAGAACAGTGTTTCTGTTCATTTTTCTTGTTCTTGTTTTCCATTTTCAGTTGTATTTGTAATTTTCTTTCAGTTGTAATTCTGTTAAGTATTTGTATTTCAAGTTAATAAAAGTTTTATTTTATTTTACACGAACGGATTCCTACAATCTTAAAACAAATTTTAAAACACCGTTCGTGTAGAATCACAAACTTCTCTGCTGTGAATTTAATTTTTTTTTTCTCACAGCATGTTGTGTTTTAAAAGCTTTTTCTCTGTTTTTGTTAATGGTAATGGTATGAAAACAGAACTTGTATTGATTGAAAATGAATTAATACAAGAGTAAATAACCCCTCTACTTATAGGGAGAGTGAGGGACTAAAAAGAAATAACTAATTACATACAGGGACCTATATAATAGCAACCAGGTCCTTGAACTAACAACTATTTACAACTAACACTCCTCCTCAAGTTGGAGCATAGATGTTAATCATGCCTAACTTGTTACATATGAAGTCTATTTGTGTCTTCCGTAGTGGTTTTGTGAAGATATCTGCTAATTGAAGATCCGTTTTAACATGAATTGGCTGAATAGATGGAGGATCCTTTTGAGTGCCGACTATCCGATCTCTGATTAGGTGACAATCAACCTCAATGTGTTTAGTTCTCTCATGGAATACTTGACTTTTGGCTATATGTATAGCTGATTGATTATCACAGTATAATCTCATCAAGTCATCAGAGTTAACTCCGAGTTCTCTGAGGAGACGACGTACCCATATCATCTCTGATGTAACATCTGCCATAGCTCTGTACTCTGATTCAGCACTTGATCTGGATACGGTATGTTGCTTCTTACTCTTCCAAGACACAAGATTTCCACCAACAAAAACACAATACCCAGTGGTGGATCGACGAGAAATAGGATATCCTGCCCAGTCTGCGTCTGAAAATCCAGATATACGCCCATCTCCATCTTCTGTGAAAGCACCCACACGACAATGACCCTGATCAGAATATAGGATCCCTAGACCTGGTGTGGTCTTGAGATATCGTAAGACACGAATAGCGGCATCCCAGTGTCCCGTGTACGGAGTGGCCATGAACTGACTTAGGACACTGACGGCAAAGGATATATCTGGTCGGGTGACAGTTAAGTAGTTGAGTTTTCTGACCAATCGTCTGTATTGCTCAAGATCTTTCATTGGATTCCCGTCCTCTGGAAGGAGCTTCCTTGTATGAAGCATAGGGTTGTCAACAGGTTTGCAACCCAGCAACCCACACTCCGTTAACATATCAAGGACATACTTTCGCTGACAAAGAAGTATTCCCTGTGGGGAACGAGATACTTCTATGCCAAGGAAGTATCGTAGTCGACCTAAGTCGCTAATCTGAAACTTTGACTGAAGGAACTGTTTGAGCTTGGTAATTCCGACTTCATCATCCCCTGTAACTATGATATCATCCACATAAACAACTAAGATGATCCTTCGACCCTGATGATGTCTGAAGAATACAGAGTGATCATATGTACTACGAACCATTCCAAATTCTTCCATGACACTAGAAAACCGACCAAACCATGCTCTGGGAGATTGTTTAAGACCATATAAAGAACGACGCAGTTTGCAAACTTTGGATGCCCCCTCCTTAATAATGAACCCTGGTGGCTGCTCCATATAAACCTCCTCCTCAAGAACACCATTAAGAAAGGCGTTCTTGACATCAAGCTGGTGGAGCGGCCAATGATGAATGGCAGCAAGAGCAATACAAATACGTATGGATGGCATTTTGGCAACCGGAGAGAAAGTCTCGTCATAATCAATACCATAAGCTTGAGAGTAGCCTTTAGCTACCAAACGAGCTTTCAGACGATGCAGAGAACCGTCAGGGTTAAGTTTAACCGTGAAGACCCAACGACAACCAACAACACGTTTTCCTAGCGGAAGCGTTACAAGATCCCATGTATGATTAGTCCTTAGAGCCCCAAGCTCTTCTTCCATAGCTTGACGCCATCCTGGGTGAGTGAGAACTGTCATCACATTTTTGGGAATCGGATAGGAATCAAGTGAAGTGGTGAAGGCATGAGACTCCGTGGATAGGTGAGCATAAGCAACATAATCCTGGATGGGATAACGGGTGGCATGTCTAGGTTCTTTTCGAAAGGCAATAGGTATATCAGGAAACGGTGCACCTGGAGGATCATAGGTAATGGTTTCTGGTAACGGTGAAGCAGGTGCAGTGTCAGGTGGTGGAAATGTGGACAGACTAGATGTAGAGGCCGGTTGTGAATCAAGAGTCTCTGTTGTTGATTCCTTACCTCGCCTAGCATATGTGAAGAGTAACGGTGGAGGATCTGTCGGTAGCCCTGAATCTGCAGAAGTTGGAACCATGGTGTCTGAGACCGGAGGGGTAGACGGAATAGAGGACAAAGGAACAACAGGGATGAAAGGAGATTCGGGAAGATCAGGTTCTGGAAATGGATCCGCTACAGGAGTAGAGGATGTAGGAAAGAAGGGACATTCCTCATGGAAAGTAACGTCGGCACTAGTAAAGTAACGACGAAGAGAAGGACTATAACACCGATAACCTTTCTGGACACGTGAGTAACCCACAAAGATACAACGAATGGCTCTGGCATCAAGTTTAGGGGTCCCTGGACGATGATCATGAACATCTGCAACACATCCAAATATTTTGGGTGGAAGTGGAAACATAGTCCCTTTAGGAAAAAAGATAGAAAACGGGGTTTGACCATGAATGACAGGTGAGGGCACACGGTTAATAAGATAAGCGGCAGTAAGGACAGCGTCTCCCCAGAAACGATGAGGAACATGAGAATGAATCATGAGAGTGCGAGTGATGTCTAATAAGTGTCGGTTCTTGCGTTCAGCGACACCATTTTGTTGTGGTGTGTAAACGCAAGACGACTCGTGAACGATGCCATTAGATTTTAAGTAAGAAGAAAAGTCGGTCGACAAATATTCTTTTGCATTGTCTGTACGCAAGGTTTTGATTGAGGTTTGAAATTGAGTTTTAACGTAAGCGTGGAATTCACGAAATATTGAATATATTTCAGCACGAGATTTCAATAGATAAACCCAAGTAGCACGAGAATAATCATCAATAAAGGTGATAAAATATTGAAAACCCAAAGTCGATTTTGTGGGACATGGGCCCCAGACATCAGAATGCAAAAGTTCAAACAACGTACTGACTCGATTAGACACTCTAGGGGGATAGGGACGCCTGGTATGTTTACCAAGTTGACATGACTCGCAATGAAAATCAAAAGAAGATGGAAAATCCGGTCTCATTTGCCTCAGAACCGCTGGAGAAGGGTGGCCTAGCCGGCAGTGAGCCTCCCTGATACTGGAATCACATATGTTGGATTTAGGGTGTGACGGTAAAGACATACGGTAGAGGCCTCCTGATTCAAAACCTGTGCCAATCAGCCGGTTCGTCCCTAGTTCCTGAAAAATGCAGTGAGTAGGATAAAAGGTTACGGAGCAGTTATTTTGTTTGGTAATTTGACTTACCGAACAAAGGTTATCGGGGAATTTGGGAACTAACAAGACAGAAGAAAGGTTTAAGTCTTTCGAATTACTAACCGATCCAATGCCACGGACTGGGCATGAGGATCCATCAGCAAGACGAACAGGTGGGTGAGAACCAGTACGTAGGCTAGAAAGAAGATCCTGAATCCCAGTCATGTGATGAGTAGCTCCGGAATCAATAATCCAGGATAAGTCAAGATAAGAAAGTATACCTGAATTGACCAAGTTGGCTTGTGGGCTAGGAGCAGGCGACTATGAGGCCAACAGTTGTTGAAGCCTACTGAGATCCTCCTTGCTCAACGTGTAGGCAGTACCAGTAGTTGGGTCAGAATATTCACCAGTAGAAGAAGACTCACCAGTAGAAGCTAGTCGAGCTTTTGGTTGGGATCCTGGAGCACGGTTTGGGCAATTATGCTTTGTATGCCCTGGCAGCTTGCAATAATGGCAGTTGTTCGGGAAGTTGTACCTTGCATGTCCAGGTTCATGACACAAGTGACATATAAGATTACTACCAGGTCCCCCAGTGCCTCGTCCAGTGCCTCTCTTTGTATAAGAACTTTGCCCTGTACCCTTACTGACCAAGGCAGACATATCAGTTGGAGATGCATCCGGACCATACATTTCACGCAATAGGTGATATGTGGATGCCACAGAAGAAATACCGGTAGAGTTACTTAGCAATAATGGACGTGCACTTGCATACTTAGGTGACAAACCCGCAATAAACATCATGACATCCATTTTGGTGTTACGCTCCTCCTGAACCTTTAAATCAGCAGTAGGTGGGAAAAGAGCTCGTAACTCATCTTGAAGCTTTGAGAAACGAGTAAAGTAATCGGTGAAGGTGGAGTCACCTTGTTCCGCCTGGGTGAAGGCTTGAACAACAGAATAGGCATGGGACAAAGATTCCTTAGCTGAGAAGGATGAAGACAGGTGGTCCCACATTGCCTTTACTGTAGGGAAGTTTTGAGCGATAGTGAGGATTTGTGGCTCCATGGAATTCCATAGAGCCATTTGTATCCCACTATCTTCAATACGCCATTCCCGAGGAGTTGGATCAGGGGGTGGTTCTGTTAGATGGTCCTCTTTATCCACACTTGTAAGACCTTTTTGGACAAAGAGGCTCCATGAACTCTAGTTGCTCGAGTCTAGCTTAACAGGAATATGTAAAACGGAGGCATAGTATAATGCCTGGAGCAATTTGGTTTTCCACCGTATTCTGCTTATTATCTCCCAATTTTAAACGAAAAACTGAACTGGATTACGAACACGCTAAACGAGGCAGAAACGAAAAAGTTCTCGGATTGAAAAATTAACCTGACGGGATGGACGGGGAGGTAATTCCGACCAAACTGGCAGAAACCGGCGGCCGGAGAAGCGGAGACGCGCCGTCACGCGCGGCGCGTGGGATAAGGCGGCGGAAGGCGGGTGGCGCGTGGGGGCGCGTGGGGCGGCGGACGGCGGCGCGGTTTGAGGGGTTTTGTAGATCGGGTGATGACGAGTTCAATGGTGGTGGCGGTGTATGTTAACTCGCCGGAAAACAGAACAATTCTGAAAAAGTAGGTGACGGGTTGTGGAGGTTTTGGGTGCTTGAACAGATCTGGAACGGTTTTTTTTTTTTTAGGACAGACGTGGTGACCGGAAATGGAACCGGAAATGGTCAGCCGAATGAGGATATTCTTGAGCTAAAACACCTTTAGCTCTGATACCATGTTAATGGTAATGGTATGAAAACCGAACTTGTATTGATTGAAAATGAATTAATACAAGAGTAAATAACCCCTCTACTTATAGGGAGAGTGAGGGACTAAAAAGAAATAACTAATTACATACAGGGACCTATATAATAGCAACCAGGTCCTTGAACTAACAACTATTTACAACTAACAGTTTTGATTCAAAGTTGCACCTTTGTCAAAACAGATTCTGTTCTTCTACTCCTCCTTCGTCTTTGGGTTCTAAGATCTTCTCTTGTAGTCTTCAAAGTTGGACTTAGAAGCTACGAGACTGATTTTGTTACTCATCGATTTTGTTAGTTAAATAATAAATCGGCACATTTATTATTCTAACAGATTTATTAACTTGGTTTTGTGGAATTTTTCAGAATGTCGACTGAAAATACCAACACCAACGTTGTTGTCGGTACCCCTACCAACACTGTGGGAGCGTCCACAGTGGCGAATCATGCTGAACGACCCGAGAAGTTCTCGGGTCTCCACTTCAAAAGGTGGCAACAGAAGATGTTCTTCTATTTGACCACCATGAACCTTGCGAGGTTCTTAACGGAGACCACTCCCCAACCTGCGGAAGGGAAGACCAACGCTCAGGCTCTGAGCGCGGTAGAGGAGTGGAAGCACTCGGACTTTATATATCGAGGCTACGTACTCAACGGTCTCTCGGATGCGCTGTATAATGTGTACTATAGTATCAAGACTTCCAAAGAATTATGGGAGTCTTTGGAGAAAAAGTACAAAACGGAGGATGCGGGAACAAAGAAATTTGTTGTCGCCCGTTTCTTGGACTTTAAAATGGTTGATAACAAGTCTGTTATAAACCAAGTCCAAGAGTTGCAAATTCTACTAAATGACATCCATGCTGAGGGAATGGTACTTAGCGAAACTTTTCAAGTGGCAGCCATGATCGAAAAATTACCTCCTGCTTGGTTGGATTTTAAGAATTATCTTAAACACAAGCGAAAGGAAATGTCGGTCGAGGACTTTGTTCATCGTCTTCGTATAGAAGAAGAAAACAGGGTGGCCCAAAATGGCACCATTTTGCAAGCTTCGGCTAAAGCAAACATGGTGGAAGTTGGGGAGTCCTCAAAGGGCAAGAAAGGCAAGGGTAAAAAGGACAACAAAGGGAAAGCAAAGGTTAACAACCTTGGACCTAAAAAGGGGGCTGTGAAAAAGAAGCCTGCGCCTTTCCAAGGTACTTGTTACAACTGTAACGAGACGGGGCACCGTGCTAACCAATGCAAGAAACCTAAGCGTGAGCGTGCGCACATGGTTGATGAGGATGGTATGCCTCTCATTGCAATGATAACCGAGGAAGCGGCTATGATTGAAGAAGTCAACGCGATGGGTGAAAACCCAAAATGATGGTTCGTTGACACCGGTGCAACCCGCCATGTTTGTAGAGACAAGGCTCTTTTCTCTACATTCAAGGAAGCATCGGGTGAAGAAAAGCTTTATATGGGGAATAAAGCTACCGCAAGCATCAAGGGGGAAGGCATGGTCGTTTTGAAGATGACTTCGGGCAAGGAGCTTACCTTGACCAATGTGCTTTATGTCCCAGAGATACGGAAGAATCTCGTGTCGGGATGGATGCTCAACAAGTTTGGTTTTCGTCTAGTGTTTGAATCGGACAATTTTGTCTTGTCTAGTCGTGGAATGTTTGTTGGAAAGGACTATGCCCTTAATGGTATGTTTAAAATGAATGTAATGGTTGGAAACCAAAACAAGAAAATGAATGAAATTTCTACTTCTACTTACATGGTTGAGTCTTCTAATGTTTGGCATGGTAGACTAGGACATGTAAATTTTAATTCATTACGACGTTTAATTAAATTAAACTTGATACCAACATTCCATATCGAGTCCAATCACAAATGCGAGACATGTGTTGAATCCAAACTTACGAGATCATCGTTTAAATCGGTAGAACGAATAACCGAACCCCTTGATTTAATTCATACCGATGTGTGTGATTTAAAAGCGGTTCCCACGCGTGGAGGAAATAAGTACTTCATCACGTTTATTGATGATTGTACTAAATATTGCTACGTGTATTTACTAAAGAGTAAAGACGAAGCAATAGAGAAGTTTATCTTGTACAAAAAATGAAGTTGAGAATCAACTTAAAAAGAAGATAAAAGCTTTGAGAAGCGATCGAGGAGGTGAATATGTTGCACCTTTTGCGGATTTATGCGCAAAAAGTGGCATTGTACATGAGTGTACACCACCTTATTCTCCACAATCAAATGGCGTTGCGGAACGTAAGAACCGCACATTGAAAGAGATGATGAACGCCATGTTGATAAGCTTGGGAGTGAACCGAGAAATGTGGGGGGACGCCATTCTCTCAGCAAACTATCTTTTGAACAAGATACCTTTGAAAAATAGGGACGAAACTCCATATGAGTTATGGAGAAAAAGGAAGCCTTCGTACAAATACTTGAAAGTGTGAGGGTGCCTAGCTAAGGTGATTGTACCACCTCCTAAGGCTCTTAGGATAGGACCCAAAACTATTGATTGCATTTTCACTAGATATGCACATCAAAGTAGTGCGCATCGTTTTCTTGTACATGAGTCCAAGAATCCTGATGTACACAAACACACTATCATAGAGGCAAATCCTAATGTCGTCTCATATTTTGAGAATGTGTTTCCTATGTTAGGACAAACACATACGCCTTCATCAAGAGCGTTTGATGAAGCAGGTCCAAGTTCGTCTACATGGTTAGATGAAGCAGGACCAAGTTCATCTACGAGGATAGATGAAAGACATGAACGACCTGAGGTCGAGGAGGGTGAGCTTAGACGAAGTAAACGACAAAGGGTTGAAAAATCCTTTGGTCCAGACTTCATGAGCTATATGGTTGAGGGTGAGCCCAATACCTACCGCGAAGCGGTTACCTCCGCGGAAGGACCTCAATGGCAAGAAGCAATTAAGAATGAAATTGATTCTATATTGCAAAATCATACTTGGGAGTTAGTAGATCTTCCACCTGGTTGTAAACCACTTGGATATCGTTGGATATTCAAAAGGAAGATGAAAGCCGACGGAAGTATTGATAAATACAAGGCAAGGTTAGTGATCAAGGGATTTAGACAAAAAGGAGGGTCTAGACTACTTTGATACTTACTCTCCTGTAACGCGAATAACCTCTATACGATTGGTTCTTGCAATTGCGGCTCTAAGAAATTTGGAAGTTCACCAAATGGATGTAAAGACCGCATTTTTAAATGGCGATTTAGAAGAAGAAATTTACATGGAACAACCTGAGGGTTTTTCCGCCCCTGGAAACAAGGGCAAAGTATGTAAATTGGTCAAGTCTTTGTGTAGCTTGAAGCAAGCTCCAAAACAATGGCACCAAAAGTTTGATCATGTCATGATTGACAATGGTTTCAAAATAAATGAGTGCGACAAGTGTGTTTATTTTAAAGACACACCAAGAGGTTATGTGATTCTATGTTTTTATGTGGATGATATGCTTATCATTGGGAGTGATGATAAGATGATCAACTCAACGAAAGACATGTTGAAAGCGAGGTTTGACATGAAAGACATGGGTCTCGCGGATGTGATTCTTGGAGTAAAAATCACTAGAACCCAAAATGGTCTTGTGTTGAGTCAATCTCACTACATGGACAAGATCCTTGGGAAATTCAATTCGGACGATACGAGTATAGCTCGATCTCCAATTGATAATACCCAACGCCTAAGGAAGAATAGAGGCGAGAGTGTTTCTCAGTTAGAGTACTCAAGGATCATTGGTAGTCTCATGTATCTAATGACATGTACTAGACCCGACTTAGCATATGCTGTAAGCAGGCTAAGTAGATACACCAGTAATCCGAGCGAGGATCATTGGAAAGCTATCACGAGGGTGCTCAGATACATAAGGTACACGAGAGACTATGGATTACATTATACCCGTTATCCAGCAGTGATCGAAGGATACACTGACGCAAACTGGATATCGGTTATAAAGGATCACAGATCCACAAGTGGTTACGTGTTTACACTTGCTGGTGCAGCTATAGCTTGGAAGTCTTCCAAGCAAACGGTTATAGCGAGATCCAGGATGGAATCCGAATTCGTCGCTTTAGATAAAAGCGGGGAAGAGGCGGAGTGGTTACGTCAATTTGTGGAAGATATTCCAAGATGGCCAAAGCCGTGGACGGCGATCTACATACATTGTGACAATCATTCTGCTCTTGCTAGAGCACAAAACACGATGTACAATGGCAGATCAAGGCACATTCGACGTAGACACAACACGGTACGACAACTTATCTCAACGGGTGTTATCTCAGTTGACTATGTGAGGACAAATGAGAACATCGCGGACCCGTTAACAAAAGGCTTAAGCACAGATAAGGTGTATAGGTTGTCAAGAGGAATGGGACTAAAGCCCATAGATGAAGGGAATATGAGGGAAACCTAACCTAGTTGACTGGAGATCCCAAGATCTAGGTTCAATAGGCAAACTTAATCATAAACCCAAAGGGAGTCACTGTGGGGGGTGCCCCAAAATCAATAAAGGGAGTTGTATACTTCCTAGTCCATTCCAATCAGTGACATGAAGGAAAGGTTAACCATGTTGAGGTTAAGGATTTTGAGGAAATCCGAATTAACCATGATGCTTTTAATGATTCAGAGGAATCACCTATGTTAGAGAGAAGTGGGGTCGCTTCGAATGGATTTGTGGGGAGGCGCAAATCCTAGAGCTCTCGCAGAACCAGGAACGTGTTCCATGACCATGAACGGACACAACCATGAGGTCTTGACTCGACTAGGGAGAGTATTGTGTGAATGTATATTGTCGCCTACATAAATGGGGGATTGTTCAAGGACACCGCGTCCACAAGACCCTGGGAGGCTAAGTATGCTTCACAAAAGAAGGTTCAAAGGTTACACATACCTATCTTGCAATACTCAACTGTTGAACGTGTATCGTTGAAACTTGATAGATCGATTTCTATTCATGTGGGGGATTGTTGGAAATTTTGTGAAAATAGCATTTTTAACAAATATAGGAAAATGATTTTTTCCTATTTTGGACTAGAAATAAATATAATAAAATGAGCGGGTTTTATATATTTATTTGTGGGTTTGTGTTCTATGTCAGAAGGGCTTTGTAACGAACTAAACCATGTCCAAAACGGAGCTAAGATGAATGAGATATCGATGCTCAAAGTTTGGTGTTTGAAACTTAAATGCTGAAAAAAGTGGGAAACTGGCACCTTGTCCCACATCGGATGAGAGATGAAAATTAAAGGGGTATTTAAGTGGGAGCTCTCCATCCTAATTGTTTCATGGAAGCACTCACTAGTGTACTCGCGAAGGGTGCGGAGCACCCTAACTCGCACACGCGCGCGTGGGCGATGAGGCGCAATGTGGCGCTTTGATGGCGCACTTTGCACTTCGCATCGCCGCGAGCCGCTTGAGAGCCGCCTTTGTATTTTTGACCACATGCGTGTGGTGGAGCACAGGGGCTGCAAGGACCAAGTGGCTGGAGACGTGGCAAGCAGGCATGTGACCCAGATGGGTCCGCGCGGGGTGGGGCATGACGTGGCGGTCATGCGCATCCGCACGCGAGTACACGTGGCATGGTGGCGTGTTCTCGCGCATGGTGAATGGGCACTGAGGTGTCGTGCGCGGCGCACCAAGTGAGCCAAAACGGCACTACTGTGTGGCGTGCTCGTAGAGGCTTGCAGGTGACGTGGCGCACGCGCGCATGGCAGTGAGCCAAATGGACGCACCGCGCATCAGGGTGCAGACATGCGCGCGCACCAGTGTGTCGTGCACGCGCGCGCACACAGAAGCTTCCAGCTGCAGTTATGTCAGTGCAGTTACATTCAGCATTCGAAACTGACGAAGTCAATGCTTTTGACTGCGAATTTAATGACGAATTAAACTGCATTAAAGACGTTTAATGCAGTTTAATTCTCCCATTAATTTCGTTTTTCAGTTTCCACATGGACCTGCAGTATAAATAGGAGGAGCCTACTGCAGCAAAGACACACCGAATTACACAGCAACTTCAATTCTCTTCTCTGAATTTCTTCATCATCTTCAAGCAATCTAGGTACACCTTCGGGTTGGAGTCAAGACCGGCAGTACAACTGCTTTGGGCTGTTGTATCCTGGAAACAAACGTGTTCTCCTGGGAGACACGAAATTTGTTTTAAGGGACCCGTGTCTAACACGATCCTCAGCCAAGAACAGTGTTTCTGTTCATTTTTCTTGTTCTTGTTTTCCATTTTCAGTTGTAATTGTAATTTTCTTTCAGTTGTAATTCTGTTAAGTATTTGTATTTCAAGTTAATAAAAGTTTTATTTTATTTTACACGAACGGATTCCTACAAACCCTTTACATTTTGATTGTGTTTTAAAATTTATCCACTTGGCCCGTTAGAAACAAGCTAACTTGGGTTAATGTTTGCCCAGGTGAAATGTGCTCAAGTTCTTCTTGAGGCTGGAGCCAAGGTTGATGCCTTAGACAAGAACAAGAACACAACCCTCCATTATGCTGCTGGTTATGATAGGAAAGAATGTGTTGCCCTTTTGCTTGATAATGGCGCTGCCGTGTAAGTTTACTAACCACCAAGCCATATTATTATTTAAATTTTATTTCGCATAGATCCTTTTCCAACTCCGCTTGTACAGTGTACATCGGCAATTACACCTTGTCCTGCTATTCTGGTCATATCCAAAGCGTTCGTATAGAGTATTTTGAACTGGATTTGGTCATTTAGTATAAACAATTTTTTTAAAGTTTAGTGTATGAAACATGATTAAAATAATTATATTATTTAAATAATAGATTGGTTTTTTTAACCATCCAATCAACCTTTGGCTTGATTATGGTTCATTAACTAAAAGTAGTGGTGTACAATGAGGAGATCCTGGGCGCGACTAAGTTGAGCTTTGGCTCATTTTGAGCTCTAATTAAAAGCTCGAGTTCAACTTGTTTATTGTTTAAATAGTTTCTCTCTCTGTGTGTGTATATAAAAACAAGTTATATGTAATTAATAATTTCATAATTCTATATATAATACTATCTGTTTTATATGTATTATTATACTAGAGTTAACTGCCATTTTCGTCCCTGTGGTTTGGTCACTTTGGCCATTTCAGTCCATTTTTCAAAAATGCGCCATTTTCCTCCCCGACGTTCTGGAAAGGTGCCATTTCAGTCCAAAAATCATAACCCAGTTAAGTCAGTTAGTAAATAAGGACTGATTGTGTAAATTTGTAACATAAAGGACTGATTGTGTAAATTTGTAACACCACCACCACTAGCCCTGCCACCACCACCACCACCGCCACCACCGCCACCACCGCCACCACAGCCACACCGCCACACCGCCACCACAGCCACACCGCCACCACAGCCACACAGCCACCACCGCCACCACAGCCACTGCCACCACCACCACCGCCGCCACCACAGCCACACCGCCACCACAGCCACTGCCACCACCGCCACCACCATTCCAACTCAATATTTAATTGACAATTATATAAAAAATTTGGGTTAATCTTTGTGACCGGCCTGGTAAAATTCTTGACCGACTATTAGTGGGTATAGTACCCTAAAAATAATCTATAGGAGTTTAATTGACAATTATATAAAAAATATTGAGTTGAATTCAAGTTGCAGACATGCTTATGATTGAAAGCCGAAATCATTATCATATCTGCTTGATTATTTGCTATAAAAATTGAAGTGATGGCACATTTCAGGTGGGATTTGATCGCCGGCAGGATTCCTGGCCGGAAACCAGAAGAAATAGAGAGGTTTTGGTTGATGAGACACAGTGAAGTATTTAGCGAGTTGAGGACTCAAACCAAATCTTAATATTGTATACTACTTGATGTTGGAAGATAAACATCCACATCAAATTTAATTAATCATGTGCGACTTATACTTATCTTGTATTATTAATTATATATGTATTTAAACACTTATTATTCTAGGTTTGGTGTGTCGTATATTTTAGGCGGTTGTATATATTGCTTTAACCGGCATAATCTCAGGTATAAAAGCCTGCAAATCAGATATCAATAAAGTGATCTGAATATTCTCTCTAAAACCTTCTCGGCATATTGTTGTTGAGGTATGCATTCGGTAATCATTTGTGCAATTACTGTTCCAATAAGAGTGGTGCCATGTCTGAAAATAGGATCAATAATTTGTGCAATGACGATGATGAACGGTAACTGTTGATGAACAATGATGGATGGATTGGTGTATCTCCGGTGGTAAGACGTGGTAGCAGGTCGGGTTATGTATGGAATGGTGGTGGCGGTGGTGGCAGTGGCTGTGGTGGTGGTGTGGCTGTGGTGGTGGCGGTGGTGGTGGTGGCAGTGGCTGTGGTGGCGGCAGTGGCTGTGGTGGCGGTGGTGGCTGTGGTGGCGGTGGTGGCGGTGTGGCTGTGGTGGCTGTGGTGGCGGTGTGGCTGTGGTGGCTGTGGCGGCGGTGGTGGCGGTGGTGGTGGTGGTGGCAGCGGAGTGGTGGTGGTGGCAGGGCTAGTGGTGGTGGTGTTACAAATTTACACAATCAGTCCTTTATGTTACAAATTTACACAATCAGTCCTTATTTACTAACTGACTTAACTGGGTTATGATTTTTGGACTGAAATGGCACCTTTCCAGAACGTCGGGGAGGAAAATGGCGCATTTTTGAAAAATGGACTGAAATGGCCAAAGTGACCAAACCACAGGGACGAAAATGGCAGTTAACTCATTATACTATATAAATGTTATTATATTTATATTATAGACTAGGAGTTAGCTACAAAGTCCAAATTTCCCAATATGATTGCACTGCGAGCTTAGGTGCAGCCGAAGGGGAAGTTTGGGACCACTGAGTTTCACGGTTTTAGTTGATGGCATCCTTTTAGAGTTAACTCCAATTATCTCTACATTGCAAAAAAAGGCCAATGGAGGTGTGTCAAATACTTATGTCATTACGGCATTAAAACCCCGTCCACCGGACGGGTAAAGTACTAGTTACATATGGTTTCTACGCTAATTTATATAAATATCGCTTAAAGCGTGTATCTTTTCTTTTTCTAATAGCATAGATTTAACATTACTAATACTTGATTATATGGTTGATGGCAGAGTTGATAGCATGTGAAGTTTTGGATGAATAGAGATAACAAGAATGTTTTAACAAGATTCGTGGCTTGCTTGGAAGAGTTTACAAGATACATGGCTTGTTTGGAGCTAATAAGTTTTATGACCATGAAATTCTCACCTAAAAGAACGTTTAGACTACTCGTGTAAACATTTGGAATTTGGAATATGTTACTTGTTACAACAATGTTTCGCTTGCATTTGGAATGTGTTTTGAACTGAACTTATTATGGAAGCTATAATATTATGGTGTCTACATTTATAGGTTTAATGAACTTTTATTTGTATATTATATTGTAAATAATGTGATTTTTGTGCCAAAAATTGTCACTAAAATAGTAAATGTATTTAACTAGATTTTTAGTGATATAAAATGTGTGTTATAAAAGTTTTTTTTATATTGTGGCAAATGAAAGTGCCACTAAAAGTAGTATGAAAATGTAACTAATATTACCTTTTAAAGGCACAAAAGTTGTGCCACAAAAGTTTTTTTGTATATCGTGGCAAAAAAAGAAATGCTACTGAAAGCCTAAAATCTTTGTGCGGCAGATTGAAAAAGTGCCACTAAAAGGCTTTAGCGTCAGCACTTCTAGCGGCACTTTTTTTGTGTGCCGCCCATTTCAAAAGAGGACTTTAGTGGCACTTTTTTGCTCTTTTGTGGCATTTTTTGTATGTCACAAAATGGCATTTTTTTTGTAGTGAAGGTAGGTTGCCGAGACGATTTTCTTCAACTCCGCCTAGTTACTCGGAATCGATCAAACGCGGTCAACCTCTGCCAGAATCGGATCTAGTAGGTCAACTCGGGCCAAGTTTGACTTAAAAAGAATAAAACATAATTTATATGTCTATCATATTAAAGAATGAATATTATTTTCACGTATTTTGTTATACTACCTCCGTCCCACTAAAAGTGTCATATTTTGAATTTTCAAAGTCTTTATTTATAAACTTTGTAGGGCTGTAAACGAACCGAACATTCAGCGAACAGTTCGTGAACCGTTCGGTGGGAAGTTCGTTTATGTTCGTTCGTTTAATAATCGAACGAACATGAACAAGAAATTCCGTTCGATTAGTTAAATGAACGAACACGAACAGAGGCCTCGTTCGTTCGATTGTGTTCGTGAACGTTCGGTAAGGTGTTCGTGAACGTGTTCGTGAACATTCGTTGATTTGCATTCGTTTATGTTCGTATGTTTGTGTTTTAATTGAAGATCTTTGTACTTTCTTATATTTTATTTGTACTTTTCATATTATTAAACTTTTATTTACTTTATTTCCCTAACAATTAAACTAGGAAACCCACTTTCACCTTGTTTTTGCATCATTTCCCTTTCATTTCTCATTATTTACATCCACGAATACAATCGACCTCTGTTCCACAATAAGGGATTAAAGTTCGAGTGCTACTCTCTGGGCCATCTATCTTTATCCTTCGTCGCGTTCGCCAAATTTATTTGTGTTCGCGAACACGCTCATTTCCTTAATGAACGAACACGGACATAAAATCTCGTTCGGTAAGTGTTCTTGAACCGTTCGTGAACACATTTATTTCCTTAACGAACGAACACGAACAAGGCCTTGTTCGTGTTCGTTCGGTTCGTTTACAGCCCTAAAACTTTGACTTTAATTATATATTTTTGTGTTATATAAAACTTGATGAAAATTAACCGGATAAAAACACTTGTAAAACACACTCAAATCATATAACTTTCATCAAGTATTATCTAACACAAATAAAATTATTTAAGGTCAAAGTTTATAAATAAAGACTTTGAAAATTCAAAATATGACACTTTTAATGGGACAGATGGAGTAAATATTAGTAAATTTATGCTATATAACATATATTTAATATCTGAAAACTAATTTCTTTATAATTTAACATGTCCGAGTACTCCCCAAGTACTCTCCGCCTAGGTCGAGTACTCTCAATTCCTCTGTCGACCAACTAGAGAGCGCCTAGCGACTTTTGCAACCATGGTTATAACATACCAAAATGTTATTGTCATCGCTCCTAGTTTCCACTAATGAGCCAAAATCAATCAATTCATACGCCACGTACAGGGCTAGATGCCCCGTCTTAAAGAAAATGAGAAAACAAAAAAAATATACGCCACATACAGGGCAAGACTAGGCATCTAGTGTGGTCCAAATGACCAGTATAGCCCTGTGTTGCCTCCCAGTCTAGCCTATAATGGTCTTTTAAACAACTCCATACGCCTAGTCTAGCCCAGTACACGACGTCTAGCCCCTCAAGTATAAAAATTAAAAAAAAGCAAAATGACAAATTACCATTTTAGCCCTGAGCCACCCCCAGTCTAGGCCTAACTCAGGGCCAAAATAATAATTAACCATTTGAGAACTATTATGCTCAAATGGTTAATTACCATTTTAGCCCTGATTTAGGCCTAGACAGGGTGTTTTAGGGCTAAAATGGTAATTTGCCATTTTGCTTTTTTTAATTTTTATGCTTCAGGGGCTAGACGTCGTGTACAGAGCTAGACTGGGCGTATAAGGGTTGTTTAAAAGACTATTATACCCCTGAGTTAGGGCTAGACTGGGGGCAACACATGGCTATAATGGTCTTTTGAACCACACTAGATGCCTAGTCTTGCCCTGTACGCGACGGTATAGTTTTTTTGCTTTGTTTTCTCTTTTTAGTATCAATAACACTAATATTAATTATAAAAAAACTCATACTAATTATAATAACACTAATATTAATTATACAAAAATCATATTAATTATAATAACACTAATATTAATTATACAAAAATCATATTAATTAATTATAATAACACTAATATTAGTTATACAAAAATCATTCTTCCGATTCACTGTCGATGAAATTAATACTCGGGTTTGGGTTTGGTTTCGACATTAATTATAATAACATTAATGGGGAAGGTTCATTTGAGAAGAAATTTAATGTGAGAAGAAAGGACATATTAGTAAAATGCTATTTCATTTATAACTCATATCATTAATTTTCTCTCTTTAATTAATTAGTCAACTAATCATTAATTATCCTACATATAATCTACAAAACCTACACATATCAAAATTTTCCTACATATACCCTACACATTATAGAATTTTATCCTACACGGTCGAAATTTATCCCACACACTTTGAAATATATCCTACACAACTCGTAATTTATCCTACACAACTAGTAATTTATTCTACGCTTTAAATTAAGTTGTTTTTTTCATTTGGAAAAAGAATATATTTTGAAAAGAAGTTACAAATTTAATTTAGCTTGTTATTAAAGGGGAAAAATACACATTAATGATTTATGTAAGTTTACCAATATACACTTATATTAAAATTAAATACAAATATTAAATGAAGTAAAATGAAGCATTCTTATTGGTTGAAACTTCTTCTTTTTTCTTCTTACAAACAAATTCTTCTCATTTGAACCCTCCACTAACACTAATAATGTTTATACAAAAAATACAACTTTTCATCAAAAACACATCAAATTACCCTACCAAAACACCAAATTCTTCAATAAAAAAAACATCACTCTTCAAGACGGCTCGTCTAGGCCTATATTAGGCATATACATCCCGTATAGGCCTATGGGTGTTGTATAGGGCTATGGATGTATTATAGGTCCCGTATAAGCCTATGGGTGTAGTATAAGCCTCGTATAGGCCTACTGGTAAAGAGTAAATTACAAAAATCGTCATTACAAAAATCGTCATTTATGTATGTAACTTATTGCAAATTGTGTCCTTTGTCTTCAGTAATTACAGAAAGCGTACTCGATGGGGGTATTTTGGTCATTTTACTCTCATGTGGGGTCCATTTGGTCAGATTTAACCACAAAAATTAACTGAGTTAGGGCTAAAGGACATAACTTGCAAGGGTTTGCAAACATCGAGTATATTTTCTGTAATTATTGAAGATAAAGGACACAGTTTGCAATAAGTAACATACATAAACGACGATTTTTGTAATTTACTCTTTGGCAAATGATACCCCTTATTTTAAACAATACATGTGCCAAACGATACCAACCTCGTCCAAGTCTCAACATCCCAAACGACAAGCCAAAACCCAAAAGACATCTCTTTAAGTGACAACTCATTTCCAAACTACACCCAATTTTAGCCGACACCTTTGGTTCTAAACGATATCCCATGTCGTTTGCAAATGAACCCAAACGGCACCTACTGTATTGCAAACGACATGCATCTGTTGTTCATCATCTTCATAAACGCGAGTCCATGCAACCAACCAGATTCTAATTCGCTTCATACACGACCTTTCGGTTTCTTTATTTGGTTTTGATGATAGGATTTAATGCTAACTTTATGACTTGTTATCATCTCATAATTGTCTAATTAAAGATAATTCAAGGCACCATTTTCATCTTTCTAGAACACAAATTATCACACCAAAATTCATCTATTTCAAAGCATATCTCTTAAAGCAAAGGATACCCCATATCATATTACACGAATTCTCATATCTAGAATCTGCAAGATCACTCTCTAATTCACGAATTTGAGCAAGGATCAAATCTAGGGCTTGGAACTTGGTGAATTGATATCTTCTTTATTTCTTCACCAAATCAGGTAATTCCAAAGCCTAACTTGCCTAATTTCTCATGCTCTACAAGACCCTACTATCTAATTCTGTGATAGAAGGGCACATGAATCTGATTTTTATTTCTTTTAATATTAGGGTTCTTAGTGTGTAGAAATTGAGGCTTTTGACTTAGGATTGTGTTTTGATGAAATTGAACCTAGGATATTATTGTTCATTATCATATTAGTTATGTTTGTGTAATTTTCTAGAATTTTTGGATACCTTATAGATTTGTTATGAATTTTTTATCATGTTACAATTTATGGAAAAATTATGTAAAAACGGATTTAATCATAATATAAACTCATATGGACCTAGAAATATCTAAGTCATCCAAATTCGTTTTATTATATTATTCATACTTATAACATACATGTTATTAGGGGATTTTTGGATATCCAAACCGCTACGCCTCATGCTGCTTGTACTTGATAATCTTCGCAACCTGTGAGTAGATCTAACTCTTTCCCCTTTTTACATTTAAACTTTTGGGGTGTATCATGTGTCACATATTCGCATACATAGTCACTGTAATCATCAACATGCAAGTCAATGTGTAAATTATGTGTCTGTGTAATTGCGGATTTGTTTATTTATTTATGTGAAGTTGCAGTCAATTGTATTCTAGCACGTCATTGTGGATCCACTGGCTAAGGGGTTCCCCTCGGCCATGGGTTGTAGGCTGGTATCGCTAGCATCATTAGATTCGCTCTTCGGGGCTTGAGTCTCGCATAGTCATATTCATATAATCATTTTATTCGCATATGCTCATAATCGTATTATCTCAATGGGTATGTATGGATTATTGTTGTTGTTTGTATATTGTGATCGTTTTCTAACACTTGAATTGCATGTTAAATATTTTCTTAAAATAATAAACAAATTATTTTATTAATTATAGATTTACTCATCAGCATTTTTGTTGATCCAAAATTACTTTTTACGTATGATACAGTAAATCAGGTGTGACAAGATGAGAATAACGATACGTAGATGATGACGTAGACAAATAAATTGAATTTTATTTTATTTTTCATGACTTTGAATTTTGTATGAATTATTTGAAACGCGTTTGTTATGTGACATTTTAATTTTGACATGACTAAATATTTAAAATTATAATAATTGTCTTAAACTTTGGACAATCATCATGCCCTGATTATTTTCAAAAAAAAAAAATCATGCCCTGATCACCAACCTGCTACATATCAAGGTGTGACTAGCCGAAGAAAACCAGACAACACCAGACAAAAATTAATCAAAGACTATCCCTTCAAAATTCTTCTAGTTCTCCAAGGATAAGCCAGCCAACTTAGACCTCTTTGGTCTTTGCCATCCCCTAGTAGCTTTCTTCTTTGATATTTTCAACAACCAAGGACCACCGGATACTTGTTAAAGACCTTCATATTCCAGCTAGCCAAATTTTCCACGCAGGCATCAAAATAGTCGCGTAGGCTGTTTCTTTCCGCAACTTTGAGCCACTTATATTTTTCCCAATGGAGAATTTCATATTTCCATGTGTTTGCTAGGCTAGGCGAGTTTATTTCCAAAAAGGATATTAAACAAGTAAATATTCAAGACGATTAATAGTTTTTTATACATAAAGGTCTAATATTTATTATGTTCAATTAACATGCAATTGTAATTGAAATTTTAGATTGAATTATGTTTTGATAAGTTAAATTAACAATAATCCTTTAAATTTGAGTACTTAGTTTCTAGTCAAGTTTATTAAACATCAGTGGCGGGCCCATGAATTATTTGTTAGGGGTGCGGATGAGGTGTTAAACCATATTTTCAAGGGTCGCGGTCGGGTTTTTTTTGTCTAAAATATACACTAATTTTTTTTCAAGGGGTGCGATCGCCCACCTTGATCAAAGGGTGGTCCGCCAATGATAAACACGGTTTGCTTGGGAAAAAGACCATAGAGGATGATGTAAGTACCATGATATTATGACTCACTCTCGGGTCTATTCATGGGAAACTTCCTTTCATCTCAACTCGGTTTTAACATTCGTGCTTTGTACGTGGTAGGATAGACCTATTTTTAACTAAATTTAAATATAACAATCTCGCGTGTTCAGTTAGTTACGGTGCACTTGCTATAGCAAACAAAAAAGATAACTCAAAAAATATAGTTGTAGCATGCCGAAAACATGTTTGGTTCTTTGGTTTTTGTTTTAATTTTAGTTAGAAAATAAAAGAAAAAAAAGAGTTTAAAAATTTATTAAAAGTAGTATAGTTAAATTTAAGATCACAAATAAAAAACAAAAAATGAAAGAAAAAAAGAGTTTATAAAGTTATTAAAACTAGTATAGTTAAATTTAAGATCACAAATAAAAAAACAATAAAATAAATGTCCAAAAAAGTATGAACACTTGTTCGGTTCAAATCATATAGTAACGTCACCTATTCGTGGTATGCGATAATTGTATTTCGCAGTATACAATAGTTGTATTTGAAATATTGAAACGCGATACGTAATAAATTAATAATCTATCAATTTGTTCAGAAATTCTTGTTGTTATTATGTGATAGAAAACGATAAACCAACATGTAGAAAAATTTCCATACGTAATAAATTAATAGGGGTAGCGTGCTACCCCTCAACCCCGTCTCCGTAGTGTAAAAATATCCCTTAACTTCATTTCCGTAGTTGTATTTGAAATATTGAAACGCGATACGTAATAAATTAATAGGGGTAGCACGGGCTACCCCTCAACCCCGTCTCCGTAGTGTAAAAATACACCTTAACTTCATTTCCGTGTGTAAAAATAATGCTCAACTCCGTTTCTGTTATATAAAGGATACCCCTGATCCTAAAAGAAAATTAGGATACCCCTAACTTTTTGGGCTAGTTCCGCCACTGTCTAACCATTGACGTTACAGATGAGAATGGTAGAAAAACTTGAAGTGATGAAACTAGTATAGTTGGCGGAAGGATGCTCACGAGCGGAAGCTAATCATATGAAGAAAAGGTCAACCCAATTATGGAATGGACTTATGAAGGAACGGGCCGATCCGGGTCGTGGATCGTCCATTTAGGCAACAAAAATCGAGGTTAGTAAAATGTTTAACTTATGACTGATAGGTATGAATTGGTAAATTGAATACGACCTACGAAATGAATGATAGGATAGGTATGGTATGGTATGGTATGGTATGGAATGTTTGACTTTTAACAGTCAACATAAGAAGAAAATTATGTTATTAAAAAGGAAATCTTAAAAGTCTTGAGTGAAAGTTTCGGGTATTGGTTAAACTCTCATACGATGAACTAGCACGACACATTTACTTATGTAGAATAAGTAGTGCATGAAGAGAGAGCAAATAGTAATGTGATATGAATGAGATGATTTGAGGCTAACATAAAGGTATGCATGGCATAAGTAACGATAGTAACCGTAGAATGATGCTTTATGTACCACCCCCAAAATACCACCTGCGGAAACTCCGCGAGGAGTGTTACTCATCAGAGTTCAAGCCACCAATCACATTGAACCAATGATAAATACTTTAATAAAACATGTTATGAATTACCAATAGAAAATGTCAAACATAAAGTTAATCCCAAAGAGTTGAGTAGCGGAAGCATATAGTAAATCGTTTAACAATTGTTTCATGAGAAATGTTCAAAACCAATGTTTCACTTATAAGTTAATCCAAGAGCCTCGATCCATGACCACTCCAGCACTCCCAGATAGCAAGTCCCCATCACGAAATCTAACGACCTGCAAGCATGCAGACAAGTGTGTCGGACGACGCTGGTGAGTTCAAGGTTTGTTAATGTGTGTAGTTACCAGATATCTGTTAAGTCAAATCATCATTTCCTTTTGGGGATTGTTATTAACGTAGGAGAGTCTTATATACTGGAAGTGTGTCCAATATATACCATGGGAGTGTGCCCAATATAACCTGGGAGTGTGCCCAATATAACCTGGGAGTGTGCCCATCCCCAATGCCCCTAACCAAGCATTGGTAATGATGTCCCAAAACCACCGGGACGCATGCTTAGAGAAGTGCAATGAACTCACCTTGGTTTGCTCGGTATGCTAAGTATGTGCTCGCAAATAATCAATCACGTCCTATAGTATGCACGTATTTGAGATCAGTTTGTGTTCACGTATAGACACACAGTTGATAAGCAAGTAGCACGTATTTGAGATCATACACAAGATGATTACGCTAAACAGCAGTTAAATATTCCAGTTAACACTTAACAGCAGTTAACTAACCAGGTTAACTTTTAACAGAATTAAAGTAGTTGCTGTGCTGATTACACAATTGGCGAAACACACATTCGGCGAAACACAATTTGACGAAACACATTATGTTTCGTCGACTGCCCTTTAGCGAAACAAAGATCTATTTCGTCGACTGTCCTTTGGCGAAACACTTTCTGTTTCGCCAATAGGTCTGTTTCGTCGATTCATCAGTTACGTCATATCAGTTACGAAATCATACAGAAACCCTAATCAATCTATCAGCCGTCATCAACAACAGAAATCATATGGAGATCAATGTACATATAGAATCATCATAACTCAATCATTCGAGAATCATTGTTTAGCATGAACCCTAGTTTAAACGTATCAACAAGCCGGTTTCTATGATATATCTCATCATTAACGGAGCAGAGTTTATCATCATCCGATTCAACCATAAAAACCCTAATAGTCTACCGTTTTCATATTCATCATCAATTATATATTCGGACACGACAATTCTCAAGCATCATTCAATACCATAACATAACATGTAATCGTTGTCAGGACTCTATTCGATTGTCTGACCAGGTTTATGAAAACAACAACATCAAAATAAGCAAACAAGACAAATCACGGAACTAAACACACTAACCGAGATGAAGGAAACGATGATTTAATCGTTCGGGAGGGTTCGGGTGTTCACAGAGCTGCCGTCACACAGAGGAGAGTCCTAGGGTTTCAACTTTTGCCAAGGATATGAAAACAGAAGTCGGTTCACGTTAATATTCGTGATTTAACGTTCTGGGCCCGAACTGGGCTTTTGGCGAAACTGGGCCGGCGAAACTGACTTCTGTTTCGTCGGGATGTATATGGCGAAACAGTTTGTTTCGTCGAGTGGGTTCTGGCGAAACACATGTTGTGTTTCGTCGAGTTGTACAAATCTTTAAGCAGCTTGTGTTTCTCAACAAGTTCAACGTTATACAATCAAACACATAATCACGCAAACACAATACGTTTCATCATATCACCATGTGCATATTACAAGTCAATAAATCAAACAACTAAACAATCAAAGTCAACGTGCATTAAATGCGAATATGAAAGTCGGAAACTCGAGTTGTCACATTATCCCCAACTTGAAAGAAATTTCGTCCCGAAATTTGATAAGCCATCCGCAACACGATGCGATGCTAATCAGGACAACTATGCATTTTCCGCGGGTGTCACATCATCCCCAACTTGAATGGGAATTTCGTCCCGAAATTCACCAGTTACATGAGATCTAGAATTGCTAGGCTTGGTCTTGTCCTTGGGGAACAAATGTGGATACTTAAGTTCCATTTGGTCCTCGCGTTCCCACGTGAACTCCGGACCACGTCTTGAGTTCCAACGAACTCTCACAATAGGTATACGGCTGTGCTTACGAACTTTGACTTCCCGATCCATAATCTCAATTGGTTCTTCGACAAACTGCAACTTGTCGTCTATTTTCAGCTCTTGATATGGTACCACTAATGGGTCGTCAGCATAGCACTTCTTTAACTGTGATACATGAAATACGTCGTGCACATTGCCCAGCTCAGTGGGTAATTCCAACCTATAAGCCACCTTACCGATACGCTCAAGAACTTTAAACGGCCCAACATAACGTGGATTCAGCTTGCCACGCTTCCCAAAGCGTACAACCCCTTTCCACGGCGAGACTTTCAGCATGACGCGGTCATTCACTTCAAACACTACTTCTTTGGCACGTTCGTCAGCATAGGCCTTCTGGCGGTCACGAGCAACTGCCATACGTTCCCTGATTTTCACAATCATATCTGAAGTTTCGAGTACCATCTCAGGACCTGTGATCTGACTATCACCCACTTCAGCCCAGCAGAGAGGTGAACGGCACTTTCTCCCGTACAGTGCCTCAAATGGTGCCGCTTTGATGCTGGTGTGGTAACTGTTATTGTAGGAAAATTCTACCAACGGCAAGTGCTTCTCCCATCCTTTCCCAAAATCAATAACACATGCCCGCAGCATGTCCTCTAGTGTCTGAATAGTACGCTCACTCTGACCATCTGTCTGTGGATGATAAGCCGTGCTCATATCGAGACGTGAGCCGAACATCTTATGCATAGCCTGCCATAACTCCGAAGTAAAGCGAGGATCTCGATCAGAAATGATAGAAGTCGGCACCCCGTGCCTAGAAACCACCTCTTTAAGGTACACTGCTGCGAGCTGCGAATACTTATCAGTCTCCTTGATTGCTAAGAAATGTGCTGACTTTGTGAGACGGTCGACAACCACCCATATAGTATCGTTCCCAGCCTGTGTTCTAGGTAACCCCGTAACAAAATCCATAGCGATCTGTTCCCATTTCCACATGGGTATCTCTGGCTGCTGAAGTAGACCCGAAGGCTTCTGGTACTCGGCCTTGACCCTAGCACAGGTCAAACACTTACCCACATAGGTGGCAATAATAGCTTTCATGTTCGGCCACCAATACAAAACCTTGAGGTCCTGGTACATCTTATCAGACCCTGGATGAATAGAATATCGTGACTTGTGTGCTTCGTCCATCACAAGTTCTCGAAGATTACCAAATGAAGGAACCCATATCCGTTCCATGAAGTAGTAGATATCGTCAGACCGTTGCTCGAACTTCTTCTTGTGTAGACCTCGTAATCCTTCAGCTTCGATATTTTCTTCCTTTAACGCTTCAATCTGAGCTGAACGAATCCGGGCAGGTAAATTAGAGTGAATAGTAACCTGTAGGGCACGAACACGCTTCTGTTTTGGTTCCTTGCGACTAAGAGCATCTGCTACCACATTAGCTTTACCCGGATGATACTTGATAGCACACTCATAATCATTAAAGAGCTCAACCCAACGCCGTTGACGCATATTCAATTCCTTCTGGTCGAAAATATGTTGAAGACTCCTGTGATCGGTATAGATGGTACACTTGGTACCATACAGGTAATGCCTCCAAATTTTCAACGCGAAGACTACGGCTCCTAACTCCAGGTCGTGTGTCGTGTAGTTCTTTTCGTGTACCTTCAAATGTCGAGATGCATAAGCTATCACCTTGTCTCGCTGCATCAACACACAGCCGAGACCTTGAATAGACGCGTCGCAATAAACTACAAAATCTTCAGTACCCTCTGGTAGAGATAAAATCGGTGCGCTGCACAACTTCTGCTTTAAGAGCTGAAAAGCTTCTTCCTGGTTCGATCCCCAAGAATAAACAACTTTCTTTTGAGTCAAGGCGGTGAGAGGCTGTTCAATCTTCGAAAAATCCCGAATAAAACGACGATAATACCCCGCAAGACCAAGAAATTGACGCACCTCCGAAGGATTCTTTGGTGCCGCCCAATTTCGAATAGCATCGATCTTGGCAGGATCCACATGGATACCCATTTCGTTAACGATGTGCCCGAGGAAATGCACTTCCCGAATCCAGAAGTCACACTTAGAAAACTTTGCGTACAACTGCTCCTTCCTCAGAAGCTCCAAAATGAGACGAAGATGGCGCTCGTGGTCTTCCTTGTTCTTGGAGTAGATCAAAATGTCATCAATAAAAACGATAACGAAGTTGTCAAGGTAAGGTTTGCACACGCGGTTCATGAGATCCATGAAGACCGCTGGTGCGTTGGTCATCCCAAATGGCATAACCAAGAACTCATAGTGACCATACCGCGTTCGAAAAGCCGTTCGAGGTACATCCTCCTCTCTAACCCGTACCTGATGATACCCCGACCTCAAATCAATCTTGGAATAAAAACTGGATCCCTGTAGCTGCTCAAACAAGTCGTCGATGCGAGGCAGAGGATAACGATTCTTGATCGTCACCTTGTTGAGTTCACGATAGTCGATACACATACGAAAAGACCCGTCCTTCTTCTTTACAAATAATACAGGGGCTCCCCAAGGAGAGGAACTAGGACGAATGAAACCTCGGTCCAATAACTCCTGAAGTTGGTTCGACAGTTCTTGCAACTCTCCTAGTGCAAGATGATACGGAGCACGAGCAATCGGCGCTGCTCCTGGCTGAAGATCAATCTGAAATTCCACCTGACGATGTGGAGGTAAACCGGGAAGTTCTTCAGGAAAGACATCAGGAAACTCTCGAACAATAGGAAGGTCTTCGAGTTTCCTTTCGTCAGTCTGAGAATTAGTGACTAGGGCGAGAATGGAAGGATAGCCCTTTCGTAGAAAACTTAGAGCCTTCATAGCTGAGATAATACCTACTGTAGCACCGCTACGATGACCCTGGACCGATAGAGATTCACCACTGGCAAGGGGGATACGAACGACTTTCTCCTTGCAATGAATTTCCGCCTGATATTTGGATAACCAATCCATCCCAACAACTACATCGAAGCTCCCGAGAGTGACAGGAAGTAGGTCAATGTCAAATACTTGACCTAAGAGATCTAATTTGCAACCCATGAGAACATGTGACGCTTCGATAGTTTTACCATTCGCTATTTCTACTATATGCTTAACAACAAGAGGCGTAGGACTTAATCCTAGACGTCTACTGAATTCCAATGACACATAACTCCAGTCGGCACCTGAATCGAATAAAATAGAAGCATAAACACCATTTACTAAAAACGTACCAGTAACCACATTGCCGTCGTTTCGAGCTTCACCAGCTCCAATAGTAAATCCGCGACCACGCGCCACGTTGCCCCCGTTGTTGCCATTGTTGTTGTTGTCCCCAGCATTATTGTTATTCGGGCGGTTGTTGTCGTTAGCGTTTTGATTCAACTGAGGGCAATCCCGCTTAAAGTGACCCTCGTCACCACACTGATAGCACCCCTTTCTGAAGCCCTGATTCTGCTGGGGTGGTTGTCCCTGCTGTCTCTGGTTCTGCTGGTTCTGTTGCTGCTGGTGTTTGGGCTGTGGGGCCCTACAATCCTTGGCCTCGTGGCCCGCTTTACCACACCTGTTACATACCCGTCCACACTGCCCGAAATGATGATATCCACACTTGTTACACCGTGGCTTCCTCCCCACATATGAACCCTGACTTTGGCTACCTCCCTGGCCTTGATTGACAGAAGACGACTGACTGATGCTGCGATTGTTATTGTTGTCTGGCCTTTTCTGAGTCTGACCCGCACTGGATGCTTTGTCGTAATCATTCCACTTCCGCTTGTTATCATTAGCGGATGCAGTGCCAGTGGGTGCAGCAGCAGTAGTGGTTGAAACACGCGGTGGTAACGAGTTACTCTCTACCTCTTGATCCACAATCTTGTGGGTCAACCGGACAATCTGTGTCAAATCATTGAGATGGGCTGCAGTGACCAAATTCTTCACACGCGGAGGCAACCCCTTGATGAATAACTCAATCCTCCGAGACATTGGCCGGGACAAGTTCGGGCACATGTCGGCCAATTCATACGATCACTTCACATACGCTTCGACTTCAGATCCTACCATCTTCAAGTCATAATACTCGTTTTCCAACTTCTGGATCTCATCCCGAGGACAATACTCCTCCCTGATCAGTTCTTTGAAATCATCCCAAGTTGTGGCATTCGCTGCCTCGATACCCAGCAACTGCACTTGGGCATTCCACCACGTTAGGGCACCATCCGCCAAGGTACCCGCAGCATATTTCACTCTGTCCCCAGCGGGACAGTTACATATAGCAAACACGGACTCTGCTTTCTCGAACCATCTCAAGAGTCCCACAGCCCCTTCAGTCCCTGTGAAGGTCTGTGGCTTACAGTCCATGAACGTTTTAAACGTACAGACGGGCTGATTGTTCTGGGGATGCGCTTGCTGACCTAAAGGATGAAAGGAAACACATTATAGGAGTGAAAAGACGTGTACGCGATATAAGAGTAAAGAGTACTTGGTACATTCCGTACCAGCTTGATAGGCTGCTAAAGCCTCAGCCACACGGGTGTTGATTAGGTCAGTCAACTCAGCCTGAGTCATGTTAATGTTGCCACGTCCGTGTCCTCGTCCACTCATGATTCTATAGATAGAGATGAACCGATTTAGGAAATTGAAACGAGATAGAAATCAAGGATCATGTTGATATCTATGCACTACCAAGTTCACACATAATAAGGCAGAACCCTTCTCACACTTGATAAGCCTCACTGGGACTTGCATGCACCCCACGTTATTATTAAGTGTGCACCCATAATAATAAGGCAATTTGCATGCTTATCTCAGTGCCTCTTAGCTTGCGCTCGAAGTTTCCCCCGTTCACACAACACAACGATTGATATCACAAGTTTACGATTTACATAAGTCGAAGAGTAGTGTCACACTATCAAGTCACCATAGTATCAAATGTATCGTTTCATGGAAGTTATGAGTGTGTGACTACTAAGGATGTAATGCATAAACTAAACAGAAGACGAACCTTGCGATCTGGAGCTGAGTGTCATGGTCGATTCTTCGAAAGTATTCGGTTATAGTCTGGTTTTATAAAACGTTTTAAAACCTAGTTCACTATAACCAGTGGCTCTGATACCAACTGTAACACCCCCAAAATACCACCTGCGGAAACTCCGCGAGGAGTGTTACTCATCAGAGTTCGAGCCACCAATCACATTGAACCAATGATAAATACTTTAATAAAACATGTTATGAATTACCAATAGAAAATGTCAAACATAAAGTTAATCCCAAAGAGTTGAGTAGCGGAAGCATATAGTAAATCGTTTAACAATTGTTTCAATAGAAATGTTCAAAACCAATGTTTCACTTATAAGTTAATCCAAGAGCCTCGATCCATGACCACTCCAGCACTCCCAGATAGCAAGTCCCCATCACGAAATCTAACGACCTGCAAGCATGCAGACAAGTGTGTCAGACGACGCTGGTGAGTTCAAGGTTTGTTAATGTGTGTAGTTACCAGATATCTGTTAAGTCAAATCATCATTTCCTTTTGGGGATTGTTATTAACGTAGGAGAGTCTTATATACTGGAAGTGTGTCCAATATATACCATGGGAGTGTGCCCAATATAACCTGGGAGTGTGCCCAATATAACCTGGGAGTGTGTCCATCCCCAATGCCCCTAACCAAGCATTGGTAATGATGTCCCAAAACCACCGGGACGCATGCTTAGAGAAGTGCAATGAACTCACCTTGGTTTGCTCGGTATGCTAAGTATGTGCTCGTAAATAATCAATCACGTCCTATAGTATGCACGTATTTGAGATCAGTTTGTGTTCACGTATAGACACACAGTTGATAAGCAAGTAGCACGTATTTGAGATCATACACAAGATGATTACGCTAAACAGCAGTTAAATATTCCAGTTAACACTTAACAGCAGTTAACTAACCAGGTTAACTTTTAACAGAATTAAAGTAGTTACTGTGCTGATTACACAATTGGCGAAACACACATTCGGCGAAACACAATTTGACGAAACACATTATGTTTCGTCGACTGCCCTTTAGCGAAACAAAGATCTATTTCGTCGACTGTCCTTTGGCGAAACACTTTCTGTTTCGCCAATAGGTCTGTTTCGTCGATTCATCAGTTACGTCATATCAGTTACGAAATCATACAGAAACCCTAATCAATCTATCAGCCGTCATCAACAACAGAAATCATATGGAGATCAATGTACATATAGAATCATCATAGCTCAATCATTCGAGAATCATTGTTTAGCATGAACCCTAGTTTAAACGTATCAACAAGCCGGTTTCTATGATATATCTCATCATTAACGGAGCAGAGTTTATCATCATCCGATTCAACCATAAAAACCCTAATAGTCTACCGTTTTCATATTCATCATCAATTATATATTCGGACACGACAATTCTCAAGCATCATTCAATACCATAACATAACATGTAATCGTTGTCAGGACTCTATTCGATTGTCTGACCAGGTTTATGAAAACAACAACATCAAAATAAGCAAACAAGACAAATCACGGAACTAAACACACTAACCGAGATGAAGGAAACGATGATTTAATCGTTCGGGAGGGTTCGGGTGTTCACAGAGCTGCCGTCACACAGAGGAGAGTCCTAGGGTTTTAACTTTTGCCAAGGATATGAAAACAGAAGTCGGTTCACGTTAATATTCGTGATTTAACGTTCTGGGCCCGAACTGGGCTTTTGGCGAAACTGGGCCGGCGAAACTGACTTCTGTTTCGTCGGGATGTATATGGCGAAACAGTCTGTTTCGTCGAGTGGGTTCTGGCGAAACACATGTTGTGTTTCGTCGAGTTGTACAAATCTTTAAGCAGCTTGTGTTTCTCAACAAGTTCAACGTTATACAATCAAACACATAATCACGCAAACACAATACGTTTCATCATATCACCATGTGCATATTACAAGTCAATAAATCAAACAACTAAACAATCAAAGTCAACGTGCATTAAATGCGAATATGAAAGTCGGAAACTCGAGTTGTCACACTTTATCCTCGTGTCAAGTACGAATAACTAAGAATAGAAAGAGGGTAGTTATGTTGTAGTATTAATAAACAATTGAATGTTTACGGTATGCGTAAAATCCTATGCTCACCTCTCAAGAGAATACAAAAGTAATTAGAAGGAACATTAGTAATGAAATGTTGTAGTTCGCTCAGGATGAACAAAAATGAAAGAATAACTACCTAAAGATAGTGGCAACCCCGGATGAATGTTGGTAATATGCGTATATTCATGGTTTAAATTATATGCGCCAATGAAATTACTCGGAAAGAATGCTAATAATAGAATACCAAAGTAAACTCATGATAGATACTTATGTGACTAACGCTAGAATGGAATATCATGTATGTCACACGTGTGAGATAGAAATTAATCGATCCACCATGATTGGTAATGTATGAAAGTCTTATTTTTAATTAGAAGGCGGGAACAAGACATATACTTATAGATGTGCGTGAATGCTACTTCTTAAATGAGTCGCAAATGTTTTTGTGTTGAATTGAGCATCTTGAATAAATAGAATGAAAAAGTAAGAGTAGATTTGGTCTAGTAAGAAGGAGAGAGGTTTCGGGGATGAAACCTTCTTTAAGGGGGTAGACTTGTAACACCCCAAAAAGATTTAATGTATATAAGTTAAATTAAATAAAAAAATAACTAAGTTAGTAAATATGTTGAAATACTAGGTTAATGATGGAGAATGTCTAAAATAAAACAAATCAAATACTAGAAGGGTTAAATATGATAGAAATTGAAGTTAAAGTATTAAAGTTAATGAAACCCAAAAACACACACATATGTGTGTGTCTGGGAACGACCAGAACAGAAGAACAAGGGAAGAACCCTAGTTTACTAAAATACAATTAATTGGAAAGGAATTACAAGGCTAATCAACTACATGAACTCCAATTCTTGATTTTCAAAGCTTGTTTATCGAAGTGGAAAGTCGAATTGTATGATTTGATGATATATTGGTGAAGTGGGTTATATTTAATCCGTGAAATTATATGAAATTAGGTATGAGTATTGTTAGAATCATCATATAGAAGATGAATTATGTTTAATTTTGGTCATTTGAATGATTTGAAGTAAGACCCACTTGGTGTAGAACTATATTGAAACATGATGATCATGAAGGCAAAATTTGATGTAATGTTGATGTATGTAGTTATTAGGGGTGAGCATGGTGCGGTTTGGCGCGGTTTTAGCATAAAACCGCAACTCATACCGCGAGGTGCGGTTTTTATTTTTTTAAAACCACATGTTGCGGTTTTTTTGCGGTACGGTTTTTGCGGTTTATTTGCGGTTGCGGTTCGGTTTCGGTGCGGTTTCGGTTTTAATAGTTGAATACATCTAAAAAAAACTCTCAGCAATACTTGAATACATCTAAAAAAAACTCTCGGTTTTAATACTGGAATACATCTAATACTTGATGGTAATTAGAATATAATTTTTGCAAGAGCAATGTGAAGAGCATATGTATGGGCTAGAGGACATCAATCAAAACAAGAGTTTGTACTAGAAACATGTCTAGAATAATAGTTGCTATGTGAAACGGTGAAAGCTTAATCACATAGTCGTATCCAAATAAAAACGTAATATTGTTTCCAACTCATTCTTGTTTCCAACTTTCAATCTTTCCAACTTTCAATGTTTCCAACTATCATTTGCCATTAGTGTTTCCTAGATAGAAAAAAAAACAAAAAATATATGTTAGTAGGTATTTGAAATATAAACTCACACATGTAAAGAAAACCTTACCAATTTTTAAACCCGCCATCTTCTTATTAAATTCATCTATGTCTTTATTCTTCATAGAACATCCGAGCTCAAGATCAACCCTTGTACACCTTATCCAATCTTGTGCACAAATCAAAGCTTCCGCAGTTTCGGTGTTAAGTGAACTTCTATACTTGTCGATAACTCTACCACTCGTACTAAACGCCGATTCTTATACGGAAAATGTTGCCAAACAACGGACTTCAACTTTGGCTTATTTTCTTCTCCGGGTACTTCAACCTCATCATCATTTTGATCATCCACATCAATTACAGTTTCATTAGTAGCCATTCTGAAAACATAAAAGAACTAAAATCAAACAAAAGCCATACATTGAGATGAAACTTATCGATAAGCAACAACAGGGGCTGTCACATTTGATGATAACTCATAAATGTATAGACATAACTTATGTGTTTCATATACAAGCGATGAAAAAAGAACCAAAAACATGAACCTAGCTATAACACATACAAGCGATGAAACAGTACACAAGAACCAAAACCAAAAACATGAACCAAAAATCACATACAAGCGATTATACTAGAAAGTCTTGTACTTAGAAATCAAAAATCACATACAAGCGATGAAACAAGAACCAAAAACATGAACCTAGCTCAAACATGAACCAACACATACGTACCAGATGAAGATGATCGCACCAGTTGAAGATGATCGCACCGGCTGAAGATGATCGCACCAGATGAAGAAAAGATTGTCGGCTGGATGTTAAATTAGGGAAATGAAGGGAAAGGTACG
This sequence comes from Helianthus tuberosus, assembly GCA_030545235.1. Classification (NCBI taxonomy): domain Eukaryota; kingdom Viridiplantae; phylum Streptophyta; class Magnoliopsida; order Asterales; family Asteraceae; genus Helianthus; species Helianthus tuberosus. The sequence goes on along the minus strand of CM060365.1, from coordinate 34,320,528 downwards.
TAGGTTTCTTTTTTATCAAAGGTTATTGGGTTGAAAGTTGGGCTGTTTGGAGTGCTAATTTAATGGGCTTGTAACTAGTAGGTTAACATCATTTTTTTTTAGAGGGAGCAGACGATAGTTAACTTAACAAAGTCAAGTCTGTACTTTTTTTTTTAACAAACACAGATTATATAATATATAGGGAATTTTATATTTAAATCTTTAAGTATATTATATATATAATATATATATATATATAATAATTTTGCGGTGCGGTTTCGGTTTTTTGGTGCGGTTTTTAAAGCTAAAACCGAACCGCACCATACCTTTGCGGTTTCGGTTTTTGCGGTTTCGGTTTTTACGGTTTTTGTGTCGGTTGCGGTTTTGCGGTTTCGGTTTTTACGGTTTTTGGTGCGGTTTCGGTTTTCGGTTCGGTTTTTGCTCACCCCTACGTGTTATAGTACACATTCCACCATACATTAAATTAAATACATTCATACATGCATAATTACCAATGATTACATAACAATACATACAATTTACAATTCGTAATGCCATAAACCATTACTAGTAGGCAACTGCTAACATACATATGGCATAGATCCATTATCACATCATTCATGACATAACCAATTCAACTTATCATCATGTACATCATATAATAATCTAGCAAATATTCACATGATCTCCTTATTCTCACAATAGTGTTAGGAAGTCTAACCTTATTATTCATACCTTGTTGACTTTCTAAAAAGTCAACTGTCAATCATACACACTTACAATCCGATAAACATATAACCACTTAGTCACATTACTTTCACTAATCAATCATTCACTAATATGTATAGCTCAATTCACTGAAAATAAGTTGTTTTGTGACGTACGTTTACTGTACTTACGAGCTTACAAAAATTACAATCTTTTTATGTGACGTGCCCCTCGGAGGGTTATCGTTGTGTTAAATTTTTAGAGTCTAACACTCTACCAAAAATTTATAAAAATTCATTACTAAGCTGCAATCAGATTCATCACTTTTGACTGCAGCTTACGAAAAAATTCATTTAAAATTCTTCGTTTATCCGATTGACGAAATTCCAGTTGGAGATTTTCTTAACCTCCTGAAGCTACCTACAGTAAAAATTTGAGATTATAACTCAATTCCTAAATTGAGTTATGACATTCGTAATGGGCTGCAAATTCTGCCGGATTGGTATATAGAACCATGTGTAGAATTTCTCGATGTATGAATAAAGTAATTGATAATATGAGTTATAACGTTTGCTAATAATGACATGTAAACATGGACATGAAAGGATAGGTACATGCCATTTTGGGCGCGAACTCTGGAGGCAACGAGACGAACATATGTAATACGTATCAACTACTTACGGGTCAAGGTAAGTGCTTCTTGCACTTAATAGTTGTATGCAGGAACATAGATTTATTGTTTGCAGGTTCTTGTACTTGTATACGTAGAACATCTTGTGGTTTAATGTGAAACTTATATGAGAATATTAAAGTATGAAATGTTAAATTAGAGGTATTCATAGGAGAATATCATGGACAAGGGAATCATAACCCACGAGTATGGTAAGTATCTATATCATAGATTTTAAACTATTTAATTGGTAAGATGAATTCAAGTCATGGGTACATGACTTGCCTGATGATTATTATGTTTTTTTTTAACTAAGGGTAGAATTTTAGATGTGTTGATAACGGTTAATCTAATAAAGGGTTGTTGACTTATTAAAAGTCAAATTAGTACGTGGCTTCCAAACCACAATCTTAATAAATGGGATGCTTTGGATTAAATAAGTACATATGCACATGATTCCAAGTTGTGTAAAAATATCATAACCATGATGTTTATTTAGTAAGTGGATTAGATAACAGTGGTAACTGGTTAAACTATTGTCTCAAATTATTTAACTTGGGGTAAGCAAGTGGATTTGGGTCACTTGATCCACATGAATGAAAAAGATTTGGATTCTGGCTAAGTAAAGCATTAATGAAATCTTTGGATCTGTTAGAAATAAATATTAATGGTCTAATAGTTGAAAGAGATTTTTATCACAGGTGGCTTAATTGTGAATTCTAGTGGAGGTTGATTCACAAGTTGGAAGCGATAGTTGACTATGAAATTAATGGAGTCGAGTTCGTTGGAAGTTTGTGAAAAATATAGATCAGAATCCACCTATTTGAGTTATCTAATATATATTATATATAGAACTCATAACGTGTATGTTGGGTTTCAGGTATAATGGGAACTAGAGGTTTGCGGACTGATGAATGGAACAAGGTTTGGCGACAAATCCGAGATCGGGTCAGCAATGTCCGTTCGTCCCTCCGTCAGGTTATATCGCCAACTTAGACGGGTCATCATGTTTTACTTGCCTTTTTCGGCATTCGGTAGTTTTAAACCGTGTAAGCTTCATGAGTCAGACGTAGTGTCTTGTTTTTTTATGTTCAAGTTTAGAGTTGTAAAATGGATTGTAAACAGGTTTTGTTACCGTAACGGTTATCCGTATTACGAACGGGTCAAGACACTATAATTGTTTCTAGAAATTGAAGCTAAAAAAATGGGCCTACATTCTGCATAGTAAGAATGTTTAGAAAATTTATGGGCGTTACAAAATGCCTCCGGCGTTTCAACGACATCAATTTCTAAAGGGAAGGGCCACTTGCCGATCTAGCTTTGGGTACCCCTACCCGACCGACAACATCGATGTCGGTCGGGTGGGTAGGGGATAAGGGTTGTAGAAGCCGTGAGAGTAGGGATGAGCATTTGGTATCAGGTACCGGTACCGAACCGTAACGGGTATATTCGGTAACGGTACTGGTACCCACTTTCTCCGTTTTTCGGTACCGGTATGGTACCAGTATTTATGGGTAAACACCGGTAAGTACCGGTACCGAACCGGTGTATTTGGTACCGGTACCCACTTTTCCCGTTTTTCGGCACCGGTACTTTCGGTACCAGTACCGAACGGATATCGTGCTCATCCCTACGTGAGAATGTGTGTGAGGGTAGGAGAGAGTTAGAGATAGAGAGTAGTGTGTAGATATAGAGAGTGTGACATCGGCCACTTAACGAGATTATTATCCGTTTAACTATAACTTCGTTGTGAGCTTGATATTTAAACTATAAGGGTATGTTTGGCGTGGAGCTTTTAGGAGCTTTTAGGATCTTTAAGCTTTTAAGAAAAAACTCCTATTCAATAAAAAACTTTGTTTGGTTGAAGGGGCTTGAAGCTTTTAGGTTGGGAGCTTGAAGCTTTTGGTTGAACGCTCCTACTAGTAGCATTTAGAAGGAGCTACAAGTTTTTAGAGAAAAATGATTTTTTTAACCTCTAAAGATAATGAACTTTTTAATGAAAAAACTTTTTAAATTTTTAGTTATGTCCATTTTGTTCATTTTATACATTTTATTAAAAGTTTCAACTACTCTGCCAATCGCCAAATATATCTAAAAAGCTACAGCTACTAGCTACCAGCTAACAGTTACCAGCTTCCAGCCACCAGCCAAAAGCTACTTTTACCAAACATACCCTAAGTCTTTATTTGTGTAAACGTAGCCTTGTGATAGGTAAAACTTACTATATCTAGTAGGAGTCTTGAAATAAAACCTAGACAAACCCTATTATTTATGGAAACTTTCGGGAAATGATAAACATTAACGAACAACCGGTAATCGTCTGAATATAGATATTACGGCTAACAAAACCTTAAACATATCAAAATTATGCTATTAGTTATGCTATTAGTAGCTAATTATATACAATAAAAGCTTCGGGTTCTAAACTGATAGCATTTGTTACATATGTAATACAACTAACCATAACCATAAGTACAATTAATAAATTTAAACTTCAGATGCATCCAAATTTACTATCTATAGTAAATTAAAGCCAATAATATCAAAAGTTTCCAAAGATAGAAACTTTAGTTGAAAAACCGATGAAATGTTATGTATGTAACATATTTAGCTACTTTAACCCAATTAATTAAGTAATAAAAATAAAAATAGTAATAATATTAATTATTATTTTCGAAAATAATATAATAGTACCATTATATCCTTAAATCTTATTTAAAATACCATAATTATCTCAATTTTAATTCAAATCCATCTCAAATCAAACCAAGACTTATCCTTCAAAAGTCTAATATCCAACCCTTATCCTCTACACCTCATAAATTTCAACCTACCCTCTTTTACCTCCCTATTTTCTCACAAAAACCTCTACAACAATCAATATAAGCAATCAAAAAATGTGTGGGGAAATGCAATCAACAACAATCCTCGCCTCCGGTAAAACTCTTTTTTTTTTAAGGAAAACTTCAATAGAAACACCCAAGCCCGAAAACCGGACCGGGACCCAACCATACTATATAATTACAAAATTAAAAATTTACACAAATCCATTCACGAAATAGGATTGCTCTTATATCTATTTTTGAACCACAAGAAACCCAGGGACTTCACATCGCTGAATACACTATCTACCTTAACGTCGGCATCCGAAAACTTCGCCTTGTTCCGAGCCAGCCACAAGCACCAACAAGCAAAAATAATGATACCGTGCAGAGCATCCCTTTCCTTACCCTTAAGGTTACCATTTTTATGAATCACCAGTAAACCTTTTGTCGAAAACGCGTAGATTGGCGGAACCTGACACCAAAGACTAATTTTCTGCCACAAGACGACAGCCGTGATACATGAGGTGAGTATAGAATTGTATATTGTTGCAAAAGGAAAACTCAATCTTTTCATTAATCACAAGAATATTTAAATACAGTATACAATAAGAATAGGATGTTGATCAGTTCTGTTTAGACATAATGGAAAACATGAAAACATACCTTTGATTGCATCAGTACAGGCCAGCAGAGAATCCAGATGGAGACGCAACAACAGTGTTTAACATGATTGTCAGCTTGATATGGTTCCTCCTTAGGGTGCAATCTAATGATGGTGATGAAGAAACCGATAAACGGGAATCAGTTAGGAGAGGAGGTCGATTGATGTTATGAGAGTAATTAGGTTATGTGTCTAACCTTAGAACCTCTACATAAGTCTCCTTATATATGCACCCAAGAGGAAACCCTAATTAGTTAATAAGTGTAATTAGGCCCATCAACAATTACCAACTAATTATTTAATAGGTTGTTATATATTTTGATCTATTATTATATAAATGATTATAATGGCCATATATAAATAAATATACTATTTATTTATTCTTACATTCTCCCACTTGGCCGAGTAATCATTTATTATGAGCATTAGATAAGCCTGATCAGAAGTTAACACTCATTTTAGCCTTAAACAAGAACTATAGCAGAGAAATACAGCCGTTGAATCATTATGCGACTCAGGACCCCCATTAATCATACTATAGCCTTAATTTAAAACCTAATCGTTATGATCAAAATACGCATAAGCCCTTTGTTTGATTTGTAACTTTATTTGTCTATATGCCATTATGCCGGCTTGACATATTCTTAGAGACATACAAAATCAAACTGATGAGGAAAATTAACTAATACTTAGTCATTCATAATACGATATGCGGTTGCACATGACCATCATTTAATACCCGTCTATGAGCTCTCTTAATAAGACTTATAGGTAATAGCCCTTCAGTTATAGGATCCTTAAGCATATCATGAATGTTTTCGATACAAAACTTAGTTTCCTCAATTCGTTCATAAACGAATAATTAATTGCGTATCGAAATTTAATGCAGCACCTCTTGAACTGTTACTGTTCAATGAGTCATGGTAACTGACTTTATCACACTAAGTCTTCAAAACATTAATTATATGGAGTTAATAAACTTATGAGTCCATTGATAAATTTCCAACAATATTTAGTGACTATATTATGTCGTTATAACTTAGGTTGTTGATATCAGTACATTATGACTCCTCCATGAGATAGGTTTTGTCTGCTGACATAAAGATATACCCGAAATAACATTTTGTCATCTTTGAATATCACAAAGTTAAAGTAATAAACCGGTTTGAGTTCTCACTTCTTCTTCAAATTTTAGCCTCTCGTTTATTTTAAAGATATTGTAATACTCCATTAGATGCTTCACATTAATCTAGACAAATCTAGTGTGTTGCAATGTGAGTAATATCTAAACGAGTATAGACTTAAACTTAAATAAGGCTTCCAATTAATGAAGCGTAAAGAAATAATCTCATTTATCCTATTATCCTCTAACATAAGAGCAGTATTGTTTGTTACATATGTAAGGACCCATTTAATGTTAAACTTATGGAACAGAACTAATGTCCCATTGGATCTATCTCAGTATGTTATGATATCTATCACGTAAGAGATATCACTGAGATCTATTATATCAAAGTTTGTGTTAACAATGCTTTGACTTATGTAACATATACTTGTCAAAAGAATATCATCTATATAGACAAGTTTATCTTAGTTGCTCCCACTCATTTTGAGGTAGGTACATTAATCCACTTGATTCTTGATGAAAATAATTACGTTAAGATTTCATCACATTATGATGTTTGCATTAACCCATACATAGATTTTATTGGCTTACAAATAAAGTGTTCTTTAACCTTCAGTTTAGATTCTTTTAGGTTGTTTTATGAACATGTAAATATGTCAGCCATTTGTTAAGGAAAATTGTTTTAATGTTCATCTAATGTAGCTCAAAACTATTATAAGCTACTAGAACAGTAATGATCCTCAAAGAAATCTTTGATAATTTATCTCTTCCTAAGTATAACCTTTGACTATCAATCATGCTTCTTTGTGTCTTAACGCTTATATTAGGATTTGGTTTAGTTATAAACACTCTTAGGTAATTCAATCAAATCCCAAACGTTACACGAACACATAAAATCAGTTTTACTAGAAAACAGTTTTATTCCATTCAGAAGATTGATTGACGCTAATGCGCTAATGACTTAATTAGAAGAGATAGGATCAGTAATTTTTTTCCAAAATCCATTTCAACTTCAGTTAGGGAGGTTATGTAATCATCAAAGTTAGTAGGTTTTTACACCTAGATGACCTCCTAAGTTGATTATTGGGTTTATTAGAAGTTTCAGTTTTATGGATTAGCTCTTGGTTAGGTTGCTATCATTTTCATTCTAAGTTTGTAAGAGTTGGTGAAGTATGGTGTACAAGAGGTGTATTCGTTATTAAATTCGGAGTGAAATTTAATGACACTCTTCCCCCCGCCTCTTGTATTCCTTGCAAGTCATGATAAGGACTTTGACTGCTCCCACTGACCTTAGAAATCTTTAGGAACTCAGCATGCTTAGGGTCAATGTTTAACGACCAACAAATTCTAATAGAGAAACAAGTTAATGGCGTTAGTCGTTGTGATTTCTCTTGTTGAGGATTATGTTAGTTTAGGTATAAGAAATCTAAGTGTGCCCACAATTAAGCAACAATGAAACTTTTGTAAGAGTAGCATTAGATTTTAAGGAGACAAGTTATGATAGAACAGTGTCAAGATGGAGCAGTGTCTTATACAAGAGGTGTAAATTTAGGTAATGTAAAATTTTCACTCCCCACCTCTTGCAACTATTGCAAGTTATTATTAAGACACTTAATGCTCCCACTGATCTTTAATATCTCTAGAATGCTACAAGAGAAGTTTTAATGAGCTACGTGACGTGGGAACCTATCACATATACGTTAGACTTTATTTGATTTCTTTAATGTCCAGATATCATGAGAGACTTTAGGGGCATATTTAATAGAAATCTTATTAAGTATATATATATGAATAGATTTCTTCTAAGACCGTGGACCACATACGACAAAATTTAGATATAAGTTGATAGTCTTTAAATGATAAATGAATTATGTCTGAATATTCCATTTGGAATAAGTTTCACAAATGTCAATGAATGACTTATGATGGACCCATACTTATTCCTTAAGCTAAGTCATATTTTAGGGCTTTAACATCATGATTGAAAATCACTTAGAATGAGATTAATTGAATTATCATCCTCATTAACCATGTCATGATTTCTCATGAATTTCGGTTATAATAGATGAAATTTATAAGTCTCATTTTCCTTTTGTCAAATTCTCATTTGCATGATGACAAAAGCTGTGAAAGTGTAAGGTATCATCTAGTTTCATCTTAATAATGTTTCTATCCAGATATTTAGAACAAATAAAATGAGAGTTTAAGATAAGTGTGACTTTATGTTGGTTATGAAAACCTCACAACCTTCATGACATAGCCTAAGTAATGATACTGTATTCTGATTAATCTTCAGAATATGTAAGGTATCGAAAAGCTTTGTTAGAAGACTACTTATTATGGTTCTTATAGCCTTAACAATTAATTTTGTCACTAACTCTCATGTTAGTTATTTGTCGAGTTCTGGTAAGGAAACGAAACGTATGGAACTAGAGTCAACTAATCATGTGTTAATTGGAATATTAAAATTAGCAGACTTAAATATCATTAATAAGTGACTACCTAATTAACTTATCCAACTGTTCTTTTGAATAATGGATAGTCTCGTTGCTTATGTCTAGTCTAATGGCATAAATATGCAGTGAGATTTTCCCTTGAAGAACTTTAAAGTTGGAATTTTTACTTGTAATTTGTATATGGACCTTAGAACAATCCTCTTTTAAAGTTTAAGTGGTTGTAAGGTGAGTAACATCTTATTTTCCAGTTTCAAACATTTATTTCTCTATACATATGTTGCTTATCAACACACTCATTATACTTTGGTACTTTTGAGTGTTATAGTTGATTTATAAGGCATCAAATTGTACAAGCGAAAATCTTAGTATGTAATGTACTGGAAAATGTACTTATTTCCATGCGTAACCCCTTAACTTTATGGGTCATGGTATTGTACATTAGTATGTATTCACATAATAAATAAAGGCATGCATCTTAGGAGTTCTTGTGATTATTCCACAATAATAGATTAGTCTTAGGAAAGACTTAATCTGGAATAACTTTAGTGATAGAAATTATGTTAGAAAGTTCTTGATTATCATAAGAGACACCGTCTTCGATTTGTCCTATTAATCTTGCTCTACTTTTCTTCTTTAGTAATCATTATCAGAAGAGAGAAATAGGATTATCGTGTCTTAAGAAATAATCAAGGATTTAATTCAAGAGCTAATCTTATAGAAACTTTAAATAAAGCAAAACATTTTAGGTTTAAGAATTAGAGTGGATGAGATATTGATTTATAGAAGAAAATTACAGTGAGTAAAATTATGGGTACTAAAAAATAAGGCAGACGAAATGATCATAAAATTAATGAAGGGTCATCGATATAAGGATCATTATGTGAAGAGGTTGTGATATGTCTATTACTAACATCAAAATAATAGACTTATTTAAAGTTCTACTTAAATGAAGACAAATCAGCTTTGGCCAGAAGTGTAATCATTTAAGCATGTGTGCAAAGTAATCGTGACAAATCAGCTTTGGCCAGAAATGAGACAATCACTTTAGTTATGCACTTGTTAAGTATGCCATCTATGAAGGAATTAAATCAGCTTTGGCCAGATATTAAGACATTCATGTTTATGATGCACACTTAACATAGCTTTCGTAACACTCACTACGTGAAAAAAGGGCTATGGCCACACTTTTGGCAAAACCGCCCTGCCACACATTTGAAAAAATATGTGGCTAAAGGTCATTCATCACATTTTAAAACACATTTAGCCACATATTTTATTATTAATGTGACTATTTATACCAGTTCAGAACTTTTAGCCGCACTTTTAGAAAATTAACAGCCACAACTCGAAATATGTGACCAAATGTGATTTATGGCCACATATTTTTGTTTTATGTGACCAAAAACATATTTATTTGACACATTTAGCCACACTTTAAAAAAAACTGTGGCATATATTAGCCACACTAGCAAAGTGTGGCCAATTGTTATCTATGATCACAGTATTTGTATTCATGTGACCAATAACATATGAATTCAAAACCTTTAGCCACAGTTTAAGAAAAAAGTTGTGACATTTATTAGCCACACTAAAAAAGTGTGTCAAATGTGAGCTACGGCCATAATATATTGTTTCATGTGACTAAAAACATAAGTATTCGAAACCTTTAGCCAAGTGTTAAGAAAAAAACAGCCACACTATAAATGTATGGCCAAATGTGATATACGATTACATTATATGTTTATTAATGTGGCTATAATCTAATACATATGGTTATGTATATTATTTTATGTGACCAAAAGTTATACAATAGCTACACTTAAAGTTAAAAAAATCATGTGCCTTTACATAAACATTCATCACATCATTGTCACTTTGTTTATTTCGTGTGAAGAAATATTATCAAATTTCTTGAAAAAATGTGTGACTAAATGTTAAATTTACTATATATTAAAAAATTTCTCCAAAAATATTTTATTCTAAAACTTCCCACCAAAATATTTATCCTAGAATTTAAACTTTCCATAAAAAAATTTCATCCTAAAACTTCCCACCAGTATATTTCATCGTAAAACTTCCCACTAAAATATTTCATCATAAAAATTAAACATACCCCTAAAATAACTTCCCACCAAAATATTTCATTATAAAAATTAAACTTACCCCTAAAATAGCTTCCCACCAAAATATTTCGTCCTAAAAGTTAAACTTACCCCCAAATTAACTTTCACCCAAAATATTTCATCCTAAAAGTTAAACTCACCCCCAAAATAACTTCCCCCAAAAATATTTCATTCTAAAACTTACAACCAAAATATTTCATTCAAAACTTCCTTCTCAAATAATATTCTCATTTGAAAAATTATATTAGTTAATATTATAAAACAAAAAAAAATCTTACTACATATTAAAAAATTTATCCTATTATTAATATTATATATTCTAACCATATGTGTTTTCTTTTAAATAATATGTAAGAGTATGCATATTAGTTACGTTTATATACATTTTTAATGTATGCAAAATTAGTACTGGTACCAAATTTCCTGTACCGAATTGTTTTCGGTACCCACTTTTTGGCGTTTTCGTTACGGCACCAATATTATACCGAATTTAATTTTCAAATACCGGTAACGTAGAGTATCGTACCGTACTGGTACCAGTACCCATATTTGACGATTTTCGGTAGCGGTATTTTCGTACCGATACCGAGCTCATCCCTAATCACATATGTATTAATAGACCATATTGGGCCTTAATGGATAACAATAGCCAATGATGGGTCATATATGTGTGTTAATGGACCATATTGGGCCTTAATGGATCATAATGGAGAATAGTAGTCAAACATGTCTTAATGGACCATGTTGAGCCTAAATGGATCACAATGGCCAATAGTGGATCATACATGTCTTAATGGACCATATTGGACCTTAGTGGTAGGGGTGTTCACGATCCGATCCGATCCGATCGAGGGTCTGCTCATGCTCGGATTGAATTACAACCGATCCGATCCGAGCGGATCAAATTTGTAAAACCGATCGCAAAAGTGATGCTCATGCTCGGATTGAATTTGAATCGATCGGCTCGGTTTCGCTCGGTTTTTATCAAATCCTAAAAAAAAGCAAGCGGATCGTTTTCGCTCGATTGAATAATAAGGCTTCGTTCAACAAAAACAAATTCTAACTTAAAGTGCGAATACAAAAGCAACACAAAATAAAGTGCGAATAGAAACGAAACATAACAGAAACCAACTGGTTACCAAATAGAAACGATTTAACATATAAACAGAAATAATCTGCTAAACATACAGAAACAATCTGCTTAACATAACAAACAGAAACATAACAGACGATTAGACTGAAGTTATACGACTGAACGATTTAACATACCAAACGATTTAAGACCGTCCGACGAACTGTTGCAGATTGTAGACCGGAGATTGAAGACCGTCCGACGAACAATTGCAGATTGAAGACCGCTCAGTTTGTGTCGGAGACTAGAGAGCGAAAACAGGAGCGGCGACTGAATTGTGAGTGAATACTGAATACTCTTTTGAATAGGATTTAGGGTTAGATACTTAGATTTACGTATTAAATATTAAGTTGGGTTGGGTTGAATGTGATTTGGGCTTTTAATTTTCTTTTGGGCTATTATATTTTTTGAGTTTTTAATCTATAAAATCTATAATATAAATATATATATTAATTATTAATCAAAATAATTCGATCGAAACCGAGCGATCGACGAGCGAGCGGAGCTATGCTCATGCTCGGATTGAATTTGAATCGAATCGATCCGATCGGCTCATTTACAAACTGAGCGGAAATCGAACGAGCATTTTTCGAGCGATCGTCGAGCGATCTTCGATCGTCGAGCAGTTTGGACAGCCCTACTTAGTGGATCACAAGGACTAATAGTGGATCATATATGTCTTAATGGCCTGTATTGGGCTTAAATGGGTCACAAAGACAAATAATGGATCATATATGTGTTAATCGACCATAATGCACAATAGTAGATCGTACAAGTCTTAATGGACAATATTGGGTCTTAATTGATCACGATAAACAATAGTATATCATATATGTGTTAATGGACCAAATTGGGCCTAAATAGTTCACAATGGCCAAATAGTGGATCATATATGTCTTAATGGACCGTATTGTCCCTTAATGGATCAAAGTGGACAATAGTTGAACATACATGTTTTAATGGACCATATTAGGCCTTAATGGAGCACGATGGATAATAGTGGATCATACCCGAATTTTTTAATTTTTTATGAAATTAATATATTAAAATTAAAATTTACTTAAAAAACACAAATGTATATAATAATATCATATTTAAATTATAAATTTATGTTAATTTCTCTTTCTAAATTATAATCATGGCATAAAATACACCCCCCATTTAATTGATGACATAAAATATATTGTAAAAATTCTAATATAGTGTAAATGTGTTAAACGGGTTTGCGGGTTCAACCTGAAACTGACCCGAACCTGTTTAGACTAAACCTAAACCGGAGAATTTCGAATTAGTTTCGTATCAGGTTTTCAGGTCGTGTTAAAATTTACACCCCTAGAGCTAGTGCCCCTCGTCCATCTCAAATAGTCAGTGCCCGACACCCCGTCAGGGGCACCATGTTGTGCTCTACCAAGCAAGTATTATAGAAATAATGGTACGACGATTGGTGTAAATTCGTATAGTTGTGTTGGCCGCCTTTTTGGTTGGGCCTGTTGTTAAGACCACCCGTAGTGGGGCGTGATTTAAAAAAAAAATAAAAAAAAAACGCCCCAAAACGCCCCCCCCCCCCCCCCTCCATTACACTAGGCGTTATGGGGCATGTTTTTTGAAAAAAAAAATACCTTTGGCGTTTTATTTAAAACGCTTGGCACATACTTGACCGGCCAATCACCTTTGAGCATCTTCTGACTTTTGAATAATGTCCCATATTTCGTGTGTGTGTCTGACAACTTGAGCATCTTTTTTTTTTCTTTTCTCTATTAAAAAAAATAATTGTTTATTGATTAGAAGGGGCGTTATTGGAATAATGCCCCACTACGCCACTTTTGCAATAATGCCCCATGCTGACTGGGATGACACGTGTTGAATAATGTCCCATGGTGGGGTCATTATTTTGTTCCACCACTACACATGGTCTAATGAAGTTTTTCTTAAAAAAAAGAAAAAGAAATAATGGTACGAAGTCCGAGTAACATTTACGGTTTTAAAAAAATAACAAATAAATAATTTTGTAAAAAAAAGGGGTAAATGTAAACCAAAATAAATGGAGCGATTCGGGTGACAATCCGTTTATTATTGTCGACCCATCTGTGACCCTAAACTCATCTGCCGCTCCTTGACGAAATCATCAATGGAGGTCGAAGGATCATCAAAACCAATGATAGCAACACAGAAAGAGATGGTGGAGGCAAAGGTGCCGCTATCACACAGAGACCAGTGCGCACACCTGCTCATCCCGCTCAACAAGTGCCGCCAATCCGAGTTCTATCTGCCATGGAAATGCGAAGACGAGCGTCACACCTACGAGAAGTGCGAGTACGAGCTTGTTATGGAGCGGATGCTCCAGATGCAGAAGCTCAAGCAAGCCAACAAGCAGCCGCAGGGACAGGGAAGCTCCATTCCTCTTATTCCCAAAGCTGCGAATGCCTGATTTGCCCTAATTGTTCCGGATCGGAGATTTAGGTTTGTGGTTTTGGAATTACTGTTGTTGTTTGGATTTGGTTGCTATATGATGATACTGCTGGTTTATGATTGATAATAATAATATTTGTGGATTTGGTTGTGATTTAGGGTTTTGTTTGATTTGAGTGTTTGTGGATTGTGGGCGTTGGTTGTGTGCGATTTCACTGCCTAGGATTTGATGTGGATTATTGAATCAATTTGGCAGATTATGTGGATTAACCGTCCCATTTCGTTTGATTAAATTGGAAATTTGTGTGCAATTTCACTGCCTAGGATTTTAGTTTTGTTTGTGCTTTAGGGCTATGTGTTAATCTGAATATTTTTGAATGAATTTAAGCCCATAAAATTGTGCCTCAGTTGCGTTTTACGTATGGCTAGCACCTTATGCCACAGAAAGCGCAGACCGAGATCCACGGTGCTTTTCAGCTCAACTTTGTTTAATGCTTTTTTAGTTTCCTGTAAGTCATAATGCCGTCATGTAAGTAACATCTAGCATGTTTAGTATATAACATTACCCAGTGTAAAAGATTTTGGAACTAGTGTAGCGAGTGAAATATGCCAATTGAATTTGAGAACGGCTAGGTTTGAATATGTAGTATAGACTGGGCAGTAAGACATTTTTGGGACATGAGGTACAAGGTTTATGATTTTATATGTATAGGAACTTGCAACAAGTCAACAACCTTAAACTGGGGAAGTCAAAACATGCCATATACACAACCTAGCTGCTGATCTTCTAGCCTTACCAGGCCGCATTTTGTTTTTTTTTTATTTGCTTTCAGGTCTAATAACAAATATGTTCTCTGTTCTCAATGTATTTGTAAGGCGATTGTATTTCTATAATCTTTATCTCTGTGTATTTTTTTTCACACAAAAATAGTAAAATCCTCCTAAAAGTTCCTTATTCGATGATATCTAAAATCTCAGTATTTTCTTCTTTGCATTGCTTTAAAACTTCAAATGATTAATAAGCACCTGGCCAAAATTTGAAACATCTGTACAGTTCTTAGTTAGCCCAAGAATGACTGTTGTATGTGTATGCAAGTAGATAGAGAAATTTCTTGAAATGTACAAACTCAACCAACCTTTTACCTCTACAGCCATTAAGTTAACCGAGGTTTTTTGCTGGTCACTATAAATGCCTTGGAATGTACAAAGCGTTCAACCTTTTAAAAGTAAATGAGGTCTGTTCATTTAAGACACTTATAAGGATACACATATATAAAGTGATATATGAAATCTGTTGGTGTATATCATGGCCGTAGAGATAATTTTGTCTGATATAGACTGTCAATCCATTTGTGTATGTGATTTTTTTGTTGTAAATACTAAATCATACTCAAAATGTTGACAGGGTGCTTTTAATGGGTGACTTTGGACTTCCAGTTGATGTGTTTTTATGTTTCCGGGATGTTTAACTATTTTCATCCTTGTTAATAAAAGGAGGTACCATCTCTATCTTTGATTCACTGAAATTACCAAACAGTGATAAAATGTTAAAATTGGAAGACGATGTATTTCAGATGCAATATTCTATTTTTTTTACACCAACTTAATTTAACTCTAGTATAACTAAAATGTGTTTTAGTATAAGTATCCGTATTAAGTTAATTTAGTCCCACATAGTACTAACGTGTTAGAATGATGAATTATGGAATTGGATTAAAAAAAAGCAAATAGTTAAAACTACTTTATACGTACGTTATCAAAGTATGTATCTTACTTTTCTTTAAATGAATGGAGTACTAACAATGTTTAGAACATAGGCTTGTATAAGTAGTTGAGACAGTTGATAAGGCAGTTAATAAACCAACTTTGCAAAATTATAGTTTTATATGGTCTTACTGTTATTAAATAAGGCTGTAGTGGTTACTCAGTTGACAGTAGTTTTTTTTTTTTTTGAAAAGTAACTTTTATTCACAAGCAAACCCTAAAAACAAGGGCTGCCAAACAAACAGAACCAATTACATCAAATTAAACTAGCACCAGTTATTCCATAGAATGCCTCTATTTCTAGATCTATTACGGTACCATAAGAAGCCTAAGACTTTAACATCTTGAAAAATATCCAAGATCTCTTTTCTATAATTGTTGAACCTCCTCTCGTTTCTAGCTTTCCAAATACACCATCAACCAACTATAATAATACCTTGAAGAGCTTCTTAATAATACCTTGACAGTAATAATTAAGTCTCATTTTTTCGTATCCAACTTAACAAATAACCTAAGCTGTTGTAAATCTAGGTTTTGTTACGCAAACTGTTTGGTAACATACTAAAGTGATACATTGTTCATATTTGTTCAGATTTTAGTTTATAGATAATCTACAATTGAGATGACACAATTTTCCCATTTGATAGCATATTATCGAACGCGATGCACTTCCTTGTGCGCTGAGCTTGTTGACCCATAACCACATGAAGAGCATAAAAAAGGAAGCCCGCTGGACAATCTCAAGTATTATTGCTGGAAATAGAGAACACATCCAGGTAAAGAAATCTTCAAACTGGGTTGTATATCGAATCGTATTCTATTTATAATAAGCTTATCGCTTAGATTTCAAATTGAGAAAATACCCTTGAGTTTAAACTTCCTGGAGTTTGCTGTTAGGGGTGCAAACGAGTCGAGCCTTACCTTACTCGAGCTTGGCTCGTTACAGCTTTCTCGAGCTCGAGCTCGGCTTGCTAGTAAAACTTAAAACTCGAGCTCGACTTGAAAGCTCAATCTAAAATCTAAAACCAAGTATCTTTATATAAAATATTTATGTGTTAAAAGTAAATAAGTACATGAGCATGGGCTGGGTAAACTTGGGCCGGTTAATATTAGGTGGAGTTGAAGCCCGAAGATAGGTTAAGCCTAAAGTGTACTAAGCTCGATAAGGCTCGACGAGCCTAAACAAGCTAGCTACACATACAAGGCTCGAGCTCGGGTTGATATCTAATCTATCCTTGTTTCAAGCTCGGGCTCTATAAGGCTCGGCTTGTTTGGTTTTTAATCGATTCGATCTCGAGTAGCCCGCGAGCCACTCGGCTCGTTTGCACCCCTATTTGCTATGATGTTTTTTTTTTCTGGCAAGGCTCACTATAGCAAGCTCCAGATGTTTATTTCTACCCTTGAATTTAAACTTTTGACCCTATCGACCCATTCACTCAAAAGGAAATAATTCTTTATATTGTTCTTACAGTTTGCTATGATGTTTTTTCAGCTCATGGATGCAAATTTTAGTCTAAAGGCAGAGAGTATATGGACTTGGAGAAAACAACCTAGAGTATATGGACTGAAGAAAACAACCTAGAAATAGTTCCTGGTTTGGTTTATGTGTATAGTCATTTCCTTTTGCAACTTTTGTAGATAGGTTTTGGTTAAGAATTTTATGTTTTTAATTTTTCAGTTGAAAACTTATGCATGCATTTTGGGTTGATATATTTGGTTTTAGATTTTCTAGATTTGTTGATATTTAGTGTAGTTTTTATTTTATTGAAAAATGTAATTAAAATGGGTAATTACTCAAAAATGGTGACATAGAACAACAATATATGTGTGACAAAAGTTAATAGCCACAATTAAAATTTAAAAATTTCATGTAGCTATGCATAAAATTTCATCACACTATCGTGATTTTGTTCTTTTTTGTGTGACGAAATGATTGTAAATGTCATGGAAAAAAAATGTATGTGACCCAAGATTATATAATAGTCACACTTAAGATTAAAAAAAATTGTCAAAATATTTTTTAGCCACTTACAATAAATTCACGTGACTATATAATAGAAAAAATCATAGTTATAGTAAATTCATGTGACTATAAAAAACTATTAGTCACACCATTTTGTTTCTTGTTTGTGTGACACAATCATAGAAAACGCCATAAGAAAAAGAAATATGTGTGACCAAATGTTAGACAATAGCCACACTTAAACTTACGAAATTTCATGTGGCTATAAATAACTATTAGCCACACCATAGTTATTTTGTTTCTTGTTTATGTGACAAAATGATAGAAAATGTCAATAATATGTGTGACCAAAAGTTAGACAATAGCCATACATAAAATTACAAAATTTCGTGTGGCTATAAATTACCATTAGCCATACTATAGTCACTTTGTTTTTTTGTTTGTGTCTATATGATAGAAACAACCATACTTACAGTAAGTTCATGTGACTATAATAGAAACGACCACACTTACAGTAATTCATGTGGCCGTTGCTACCCTTTAGCCACACTTAATTGACAAAATGCTTGATTACAACCCTTTTTGCCACACTTTTTTTTAACTGATGTGGCTAAGACAAACTTTTTTGATAATTCATGTGACTATATAGTAGTAATGGTCACACTTAAAGTAAATACATGTGGCCGTTGCTATCCTTTAGCCACACTTAATGGAGGAAATGCTAGATTTTAACAAAAAAACGTGGGTACCTTTTAGCCACACTTTTAAGTTCTACGGCCACTAAAATGTGTGTGTGGCCGTATGATACCTACGATGACTCGAGCTTTGGTCACACTTGACCTGAACAAAATATGTGTGGCGAAAGACATATAGTCACACTTTTTTGTGTGGCTATATCCCTATTTTGGCGTAGTGACTTGAACGATAAGTAGATGTATCAAATCAGCTTTGGCCAGAAATGATACATCAGAAGCTCATTCAAGTAAAGCCATTTTGGTTTTGTAAAACATTATTTGATCCTTATTAATTAACTAAGTATTTACAAAACCAATCATCTAATAGCAAACTACCTGTTAGCGCGGATTGAACTCCGCAGTGAGTTCGCTGGGGGTTGCAGGGGGACACGTGCCCCCGCACGGGGTTCGGGGCGGAGCCCCGAACTAAAATTTAGTTCACATTAACTGCTCAATAAAGTAACAGGATTTCGAATAAGTATTGAAATTTTATGAACACTCATGATTTCGGATGAATCATGAATGTCTTGAATTCATCCGAGATGATGATTTCGAATCATTTCAGACTATCCGAAATGGACCATTTCGAATGATCTCGGATGTCTCCAAGACGCCTAAGTCGAGTCATTTCGGATGATTTCGGATACATTTCGGATGATTTCAGATGATGATGCTTAGTCCAAGATTCATCCGAAATGGTGATGCTTAGTCCGAAATGATCCGTGATGCTAAGTCCAAAATGTTCAAGCAGTTATTGATCCGTGATGGACAAGCATAAGTTCTTCCGTAATGATCAGTCCTTGATGATTTCGGATTCATCCGAGATATGTTCTTCAAGCCACAAAAATCCTTAATTTAAGCAGTTATTAATTGATAAGGTTCAAAATCCGAAATTTTTGGGATTATGGGATTATGTTTCCTGTTTTAATGTTAATTATATTTATTTGTTTATTTCGAAAATTATATCCATTAATAAAAATAACAAATTTCGAAAATTGTTTAGTAGATAAAATAGATCAAAACAGGAAAAACACCCAATAATCCAAATTCATTCCAAAACTAAAGGAATTTTCGAATTTTTCTTATGAACATGTGATGAACTCTAAGATAAAATATTCAAGCCTTCATCCGTAATGCATCCGTAATGATAAAACCCCAGATCCGTAATGATCCGTAATGATCCGAGATGCATTCGAGATGATAAAACCCAGATCCGTAATCATCCGTAATGATGCGTAATGATCCGTAATGATGATTTCGGATGGCAAAAATGGAATTTCATTAGGGTTTTCAAAATTGTTTTCCAGTTTTATACCAGATTTTCGGATACAAAACAGAACCGACTAATCAACATATGCTCTGATACCACATGTTAATCAGTTCTGTTTAGACATAATGGAAAACATGAAAACATACCTTTGATTGCATCAGTACAGGCCAGCAGAGAATCCAGATGGAGAAGCAGCAACAGTGTTTGACATGATTGTCAGCTTGATCTGGTTCCTCCTTAGAGTGCAATCTAATGATGGTGATGAAGAAACCGATAAAGGGGAATCGGTTAGGAGAGGAGGTCGATTGATGTTATGAGAGTAATTAGGTTATGTGTCTAACCTTAGAACCTCTACATAAGTCTCCTTATATATGCACCCAATAGGAAACCCTAATTAGTTAATAAGGGTAATTAGGCCCATCAACAATTACCAACTAATTATTTAATAGGTTGTTATATATTTTGATCTATTATTATATAAATGATTATAATGGCCATATATAAATAAATATATTATTTATTTATTCTTACATAGGAGAATAAGGAGGAGTAGTTACAACTAGATTTGACCTTCTCGAACTACAGAATACCTAAATACAAATATTACGTATGGTAATTATTTACAATAAGATACAAGTTATTTATTTATTTATTAATACACCCCCGCAAGATGGAGGATCCATTGGATACTCCCATCTTGGTACGGATATGTAAGAAGGTTGAGCGTGGGAGCGGTTTCGTTAGCGCATCAGCCAACTGATCTTTGGAGCTCACACGTAAAACATGTAGTGTGCCAGCATTAACCTGTTCCCGAACAAAATGATAGTCCAAGGCAATATGTTTCATGCGAGAGCGGTATACCGGGTTCGCGCACAAGTACGTAGCTCCCGTGTTGTCACAGAATAGTGTCGGTGTTTTGGTGCTCTTAATACCAAGTTCGCAAAGTAGATTTTTAACCCATGAGACCTCAGCAGCAGCATTAGCAACAACTTTGTATTCCGCTACCGTGGAGGAGCGCGATACAGTTTTCTGTCGTGAAGACCTCCAAGATATGATATTTGAACCGAGATACAGTAAGTAGGCCGTTGTAGAGCGACCTCCGTCATTGATCCAACCCCAGTCAGAGTCCGAAAAAAACGCGTAAATCTAGAGAGGAATTTCTGTTTAAGAATAACCCGTAGTGCACCGTTCCTTTCAAGTATCGAAGAACCTGTTTTAGAGATTACCAGTGAGATTGGCGAGGATTGTGCATAAATTGGGATAGTTTATTAACGGCAAAGGAGATGTCTGGACGGGTGAAGGCGAGATATTGTAGAGTACCGACAAGTTGACGGTATTGAGTCGGATCAGCGGATGGCGATGAGTCATTGGATGAGAGAGTATCCGAGACACTAAGAGGAGTGAGGACATCCTTGGCACCATCCATTTTGAAGGTGGTGAGAATATCTTGAATGTGTCGATGTTGAAAAAGAAAAAGACCATTGGGAGTTGGAATAACTTCGACCCCTAAGAAGTGGTGTAAGGAGTCGAGATCCTTAATGGAGAATTTTGCACCCAAGGCTTGAATGAAGTGATTTAGGAAACAATCATTGTTACTCGTGAGAACGATATCAACAACATAGACAAGAAAGTAACATGTGACGGCGTTGTGATGGTAGATGAAGAGAGAGGCATCCGAGAGGGATTTCTTGAAGCCAAAGTCAAGAAGAAAAGAAGCTAACTCATTGTACCAAGCACGTGGTGCTTGGTTGAGTCCGTAAAGTGACTTTCGAAGTTTACAAATATGACTCGGAAACTGGGTGTTAGCAAAACCGGGCGGTTGGACCATGTACACATCTTCATAAAGTGTACCATGAAGAAATGCGTTGTTGACATCTAGTTGGCGTAAGGACCACCTTTGAGATAAAGTAATGGAAAGGATGGTACGAATAGTAGCCGGTTTTGTTACCGGACTAAAGGTTTCGAAGTAGTCTTTGCCATATTGTTGGTGGAACCCTTTGGCGACAAGACGAGCTTTGTACTTGTCAATGGTACCATCGAGTTTTCGTTTGATCCGAAATACCCATTTGCAACCAATGGGTTGTTGGGTTGTATGAGGAACGAGATCCCACGTGTTGTTTTGGAGAAGAGCATTAAACTCGAGATCCATAGCATGGCGCCATTCGGGATCCTTCATCGCTTGAGTATATGCCGTCGGTTCAATGGACGGTGACAGAGGGTGTAAGGTGGTGGAGTTAATGAAATTTGGATTGAAAAACTTTGGGTTTGGCTTGGGTTGGCGAGGAGATCGGGATGAGAAAGGTGTAAGAGTAGATAACGTGTGGGTGTTGGGTGATTGGGTAATTGGAGAAGCTAGTTGCACACCCCAACCGATGGCGGAATCATCGAGATGAGACGAAATAGATTGCAAGAGACTTCATAACGCTATTTGTGACGATATTTAAGTTAACCATTTTCATTCCAAAACTTCGATTGTCAATATTACATAGAAATCTCAAATAACAAGTTCAACGAAAGTACATAACAACATAACAAAATTGATACAACATTTTAAACCTAAGACGTCTAAATGTGTATCTAGGCATCATTGCTACTTCATTTCATAGCATCATCATCCTCAACCTGTAACATGTTAAAATAGAGTTCAACGCAAAAGCAAAGGCGAGTACACAAGGTTTAAATAGTATAGAATATGTATAAATCATTTACTCGAATCCACGTGGCAATTTGTAAACAAGGTAATTAGCATGCATAACATCTCGT
Organism: Helianthus tuberosus; assembly: GCA_030545235.1. Classification (NCBI taxonomy): domain Eukaryota; kingdom Viridiplantae; phylum Streptophyta; class Magnoliopsida; order Asterales; family Asteraceae; genus Helianthus; species Helianthus tuberosus. The sequence continues at coordinate 34,297,945 of CM060365.1, read as the reverse complement.
CTAACCCAAGTGTCCACTAGTATTTAGCATCCCTCGCCACAAAAGTAACGAGACCGTTTTAGTATAATGACTTAACAAGACCCAGACGGGTGGTGTGCTACTCCTATATCGCTATATATATTAAGTTGAGGGCTTAGCATGGTAATGGCATAAAGCATGTATAAACTAGCATGAACCTAAGTAAACAAGTAGCATGTATAACAGATTGAGTTCGTAAAGCATGTTCAAGTGTGTGTAAGTGTAATTTTGTTTGGTAACATGTTACAACCCAAAAGTGGTTTAAAATGTAAATGGGTCGAGTGTACTCACGGTTTTGCAAGTCTTCTACTTGCTAAATCTGCGAGAGTGTTGGTTTGTTTAGGAGGTTGGAACACCGTGTCCTTCTACACGAAGAAACAAAGTGTGTGAGTTTTGGGGAGACGGAAGAGTCAAGGATTAGGAATTTAAAAAGACATGAAAGTATCATATGAAAATAATCATCTTCGACACATAATCACTTGTTTGACACTTTGTAACCACAAGGGTTATAATGTTTTTATGGGTTGAACACCCAATAGAATCATAACAAGGTTTAGGTCTTTAGATGATGTTAGTCTACTACTTTGACAAAGGAACACGAATTCATCATCAAAGGTTCGAATGTATCTAAGTATTATTTAGATTATGTATTATACATTAGTATGTCCAATAGTCAAGCATAAGGTAGAAGATTAATCTCCATTTAGGTACCTCTATTGTGTCGCAACCCCGCCCCCTATCTGTCCCGGGAACGGGCGGCCGCGAGACCAGTTGTGGTGGTATCATTTTGTTTATTAATTTGGCAGCGAAATTTCATCAGGACCGTAGTTAGGAAATGTTTATCAGAGTAAAACCACCATATTTTATATTAATAACCACATGGGTATAACCCAAGTTTCTTATTACAACATAGGGATAAACCCTATTTTATTGAATTTAAAACATCGTCTTTTAGGTAACTTTTATATCCACATTTTTCCAAGCCGTCAGTGCTCTCCAGCTGGCTTTCTTCTAATTCGGCTTTTACATTTTGTTACCTGAAACGCGTTTTAAAAACATTTGTCAGTGGGAAATACTGGTGAGTGAATCCCAGTTTAATCAAGAAGCATTTTATTCTTTAACACCGTATTGAGAGCTATCACATTGTTTATTTCTACACAATTACTCATTCAATATTGTCAATCCTGACTGGTGGGTCATAATACACATTGGCTAACTCGTTGTCCAATGGTAACGTGTTCCACATTTTGTATTACAAAAACCCAACATACCAGCAGTAATTAAAGAATTACAAAGACTCAATCACTGCTTAATCACATTGTAAAACATTTAAGGTTTTGTAAAAACAATTTACAAAAAGTAGATTACTCACATTGCTGTCTTAGACTTCTTTTAGGATTTCCTGGTGATTCATCTATAATTTACACAAATGTACATATGTTAGTATAATAACTCTTTTATTTATATTAATGATACCCTCCCCGAGACGGCATTCCAACGACTACGTCGGGCAGAACCACGACAGTCGTTACGGAACCCTGGATCAATCGGGCAGCATATCTAATATGTAATCGGGGTTATAATACTTACAATGGGGCAGAACTTCGTTAATTAGGGGGATATTATACCCGAGTATTATGCCTACTATATGAAAATTGAGAGAAAGAAAAGATCGTGAGCGAGTTTCGACTGAAGGCCCGATGCCCACTTATATAGGGCTGAAATTCGAGTCTCTCACGGCCCGCCTAAGGTGAGTCCTCGGGTCATGCGGCCCACGTAGTATAGGGTCTAGGCCGTAGGTGATCCGGGTCACAATATAGGTTCAACACGTGTTGCCACGTGTCAGTACCGAGGCTCGCCGGATCTTGTATCTGTCGCAGCCCGCGTAAGGTGTAGCCAAGGGCTACGCGGCCCGCGAGCGCCCCTAAAATTCTGTTTTTATTTTATTTTTATAAAAATAAAGGTATTCGGGGTCCGTTTTCGTGTACGGGTGTCTTTTAAAACATATGGGAATATTTTAAAATATATTAGGGCGTCAGAAAAAATTTCAGGAGGGTTGTTATATCCTCCCCACCTTGTTTTAGAGCTCGTCCTCGAGGTCTACTGAAACAAGTGTGGATATTTCCTTTGCATTTCTGATTCAAGCTCCCATGTGTATTCTGGTCCTCTTTTGGAGTCCCACTTTACTTTGACCAGAACTAATCTCTTGTGTTTGAGATTCTTGACTTTCCTTTCATCAATTTGTAGAGGTCTTTCTACAAATTTTAACTGTTCATTTACCTCTATATCCTTAAGAGGTACTATCAGTGATTCATCAGCTAAGCATTTCTTGAGATTAGATACATGAAATACATCATGTATTCCTGCCATTTTCTCTGGCAGTTGTAGCTGATAGGCTACAGGTCCTATTCTTCTGCTAATCTCAAAAGGTCCAACATACCTGGGGCCTAGCTTTCCCCTCTTGATGAATCTTACCACTCATTTCCAAGGAGAGACTTTTAATAATACTTTATCTCCTATTTGAAATTCCAACGGCTTTCGTCTGTTATCAGCATAACTCTTTTGTCGATCACGTGCTGCTTTCAGTCGTTCCTTGACTTGAATGATTTTGTCTGTTGTTTCTTGTACTATCTCAGGTCCAGATAGTTGCTTTTCTCCAATTTCTGCCCAACAGACTGGAGTTCGACACTTTCGTCCATAAAGTGCTTCGAATGGTGCAGCATTGATACTTGTGTGATAACTATTATTATAAGAAAATTCTATCAATGGTAAGTGATCGTCCCAATTACCTCCGAAATCAATTACAAAAGCTCTAAGCATGTCTTCCATGGTCTGAATTATCCTTTCGCTTTGTCCGTCCGTTTGAGGATGATAGGTTGTGCTTAGATTTAATTTGGTTCCCATTGCTTTTTGGAAACTTGTCCAAAAATGAGAGGTAAAACGACTATCTCTGTCAGAAACAAGTGATAAAGGAATTCCATGTAAAGAAACTACTTCATTTACATATAATTTAGCTAATTATTCCATACTGAAAGTTTCTTTCATTGGTAGGAAATGAGCTGACTTGGTTAGCATGTCTACAATCACCCAGATTGTATCATTACCTTTTCTTGTTTTGGGTAATTTAGTAACAAAATCCATTGTTATTAATTCCCATTTCCAAACAGGCGTTTCTAACAGTTGCAATAAACCTGAAGGTTTCTGATGTTCAGCTTTGACTTGTGAACAGGTTAAACACTTTGCAACATACGCTGCTATATCCTTTTTCATTCCTATCCACCAAAAATTCTTTCTTAAATCCTGATACATCTTATCACTTCCAGGATGCATCGTATACTTAGACCTATGGGCTTCTTCTAATATACGGTGGCGTAGGTTTCCTAATTTAGGTATCCACATCTTTTTCTTATGGAATCTCCAAATTCCATCTATTCCTCGTTCCAATTCCTTAATCATTCCTTTTAACTTCTCAGTATCATCCTTGATTACTGATTCTTGCGCCTTTCTAATCTGTTCATTTAAATCTACTTGCAGATTTAATTTAAGTGAACGTACTCTTTTTGGCTTTTCATGATACTTTCGGCTTAAAGCATCAGCAACTACATTTGCCTTTCCTGCATGATACTGGATATCACAATCATAATCACTAAGTAATTCCATCCAGCGTCTATGTCTCATATTCAACTCCTTTTGGTCTGTGAAAATGGTAAACTTACTACCATATAGGTAATGTCTCCAAATCTTAAGGGCGAAAACTATAGCTCCTAACTCTAGATCATGGGTTGAATAATTCCTTTCATGATTCTTAAGTTGTCTAGAAGTGTAAGCTATAACCTTTTGACGTTGCATCAATACACTTCCATAACCTAACTTAGAAGCGTCACAATAGATTACAAAATCTTCAGTTCCTTCTGGTAACGCTAGTATGGGTGCATGGGTTAATCTTTGCTTAAGGATTCTAAAGGCTTCTTCTTCTTTTGGTCCCCATTCAAACTTAACGGATTTACAGGTCAGCTTAGTTAAGGGAATGGCTATTCTAGAAAAATCTCGAATAAATCTTCTCTAATAACCGGCCAATCCTAAGAAACTTCTAAGCTCCGTTGGTGATTCAGGGGTTTTCCATTTGGTTATCGCCTCGATCTTGGTGGGATCTACATGAATTCCTTCATGATCAACTAGATGTCCAAGAAATTGTACATGTTCTAACCAAAACTCACACTTTGAAAACTTAGCATAAAGCTTCTCTTTTCTCAATAAACTTAGAAGTGCGTGCAAATGCTTTGCATGTTCCTCTTTACTCTTAGAGTAAATGAGAATATCATCTATAAAGACAAATATGAATTTATCCAAACATGGCTTACATATTTGGTTCATCATGTCCATGAATGCAGCTGGGGCATTGGTTAAACCAAATGGCATGACAGTAAATTCATAATGGCCATACCTTATTCTGAAAGCAGTCTTAGAAATGTCCTCTTCCTGTACCTTTAATTGATGATATCCTGACCTTAAATTGATTTTAGAGAAAAATCGTGCTCCTTGCAACTGATCAAACAGATCATCAATTCTTGGTAATGGATACCGATTCTTAATTGTGACCTTGTTCAATTCATGGTAGTCAATGCACATACGCATTGATCCGTCCTTCTTTTTAACGAATAGGATCGGCGCTCCCCAGGGTGATGAACTTGGCTGTATGAATCCTTTCTCTAACAATTCATCTAATTATTTCTTTAGTTCCTGCATTTCTGCGGGTGCCAAACGGTAAGGTGCTTTGGTAATTAGTGCAGTCCCTGGTATTAGGTAGATTCTGAATTCAACTTCTCTATCTGGAGGTTGCCTGGTAGCTCTTCTGGAAATACATCTGAAAACTTGGATACTACTGGAATATCCTTTAATTTTTTTCTTTTAGTGTTAGTGATTATAGAAATCAAATACACTAATGATCCTTTTCTTATATAACTTGTTGTTTTCATCGCAGAGATGAATTTAGTGGATCTAGAGGTTTTATTTCCTTTAATTGTGATCATTTCACCCCTTGGTGAATTTACTTGAATTGACTTTTGATCACATAAAATACTGGCTTTATTGGCTATTAACCAATTCATTCCTAACACAACATCAAATCCTGCCAGATTCATGGGGTAAAGGTTTGCAATAAATTTCTGATTTAGAATTTCTATTCTTGCTCCCTGCAAGATCTCAGAAATCTTAATGGTTTCCCCTTTTGCTGTCTCTACCAGACATTCTTGTGGAAGTTTAGTTAATGATTGATTAAGAATTTTGCAAAATGAAGTATTAATAAAACTTTGGTTTGCACCAGAGTCAAATAATATTTTAGCAAAAACATCATTAACTAAAAACGTAGCGGTGATGACATCCGGGGTCATCTTTGCTTCTTCTACAGTCAGAACAAATGATAGCATTTTTAGTATTCTTGGTGTTCGTAGCTGGAGCTAGCTTTGGACAGTTAGGCTTGATGTGGCCTTGTTCTCCGCAGTTGTAGCAAATCCTGTTGCTAATCTTTTTCCTGCAATCTTCCTCCTTGTGTCCCGATATTTTGCAGAAGTTACAGTATATGGAGCATCTTCCGGAATGCTTCCCTTTGCAATACTTACAGTAGGGTGCGGAGGTAGAACCTACATTTCTCCCACGGTTAAAATTTCCAGAATGGAATTCTTGTGTAAGATTCTGGGTTAGGTTCCTCCTTTGATCCTCTTCTCGTGTACGGACTAATTCATCTGTCAAGATATTGGCTAGTTCTACAGCTTCTTCTATAGTTTGGGGTCTAGCTGCCTTGACTACATGCCTTATCTCTACAATTAATCCCCAGATGTAACAGGAGATTAATACTGGTTCAGGTGAAGCAAGGGTTGGCACTATTCTAGCATATTCAAAGAATAACTTAGTGTACCCCTTACTATCCACACCAGTAATTCTAAGGTTTAAGAACTTGTTTGCTATCTATTCTTTTTCATTAGGAGGGCAGAATTTCCTTTCTACCATGTTTTTAAATTCCTCCCATTCCATATTGTAAGTTCTATCACTTCCTCTAGTCTGGAGGATAGTATTCCACCATTCTAGTGCTGAATTATTAAACAGATTGGAAGCAAACATTATCTTATCCTCTTCCACACATTTACTTTTTCTTAAGACTGCCTCAGTCTTTTCTATCCAGCGTAGAACTGCAACGGCCCCTTCATTGCCCGAGAATTCCATTGGTTTACAAGACCAGAATTTTTTGTAAGAACAACCGTAAGACACGGTTCTTCTTCTTTTGGGAATGGGCACTTGAAGTATAGTTCCATTGTTCACGCTGTGTTCAGGTTCAGTTGGTCGCTTACTGCTATGCATACTTTTATTATCAGCTACCTTAACCGTTTGAATAATATATGGCATCGCATCTATTATTCCTTGTGCCACTACGTGTTGGATAGCATTGTTATCCACTTGGTTTCCATTGTTGTTGTTCGGATTTTCGTTACCCGGGTTATTGTTACTCTGGTTATCGTTATTCAGATTTTCCTGATTCACTTCGTCGTTCATCTGAATTTTAAACAATTATCACGTATTAATATCACAAGATAATATCTTAATATGATCAATCACATGACATGCATTTTGATAAAAAACGTCGAGCATTGCGACTTTACTCTTTTCTATTATAGTATGCATCAAATACACACTAAAACTGGAATTAAAATTACAACATTATTATGCATCGCTAACCACAAAGTGGTCTATACTACAACATATATTATTATTACACATATTATTATTATTATTATTATTATTATTATTATTATATAAATTTTTTTTCATAAAAACATATTATATATTATATTATTATTGTTGGTGCACTTGTGTCTGTACTTTGTCTGTATTTCGTAATGTTACAAAACGATGTCTTACGTTAGTCTGGGTTACGTCTTAGTTTGTTACAATGTGCGTTCGATGTAAGTTTGACCAAGTCAACCATCCTCCTGGTTTGACTTGGCCAAACAGTTAGCACATTGGTTGTTAGGTGTGTGTGTCGAAGGATAGATCATCGAAGGATAGTTTATATCCTTCGATGATGAGCTCGAAGGATAGACCACGAAGGATATCATCCTTCGTGGTGAATGTGATCTTTCGAAGGGATTTCTGGTCGACAGATGATCTTTCGATCAGTCTGTCTGATCCTTCGACCAGACCTGCTGTGTCGGGTATAAATACCCGTGTGTTGTGTTCTCTTCGTGAGTTGGACATAAGTTAGAGGTGAAAGACACGAGAGATAAGGCAGAGAGAGACAGGAGAGCACACACACACTTTGAGAGTTTATAGAACATATCTGTAAACATTGAGCTTGTAACCGGACCCTTCATTCGTATTAATACATGTGGTGTTAATCGGTGAATCTTGTGTGTTGTGTTTGTGCTTGTTCTCGTATAAATTCTCGGTTGCATGCTAGCTTGGATTCCGCACTCGCTAGTGTGTTTGATATAACAAGGAAAAGGTTTTTATCTCATCCTCGAGAGGGACCTACAAGTGGTATCAGAGCCTTGGCTCTTCTCCTTGTTAAAACCGAGTGTTTTCGGGTGTTTTTCGGGTTTTGAAAAGTTGCATTTTTCTGAAAAACTTTGTTTTATCCGGTTTAAATCTTGTTCGGAAGTTTGTAGTTTTACCGGAAAACCCTTTGTGTTCATAATATCTTCAAGTGTTCTTCAAAGTTTACATCTTTTGATCTTGTTTAGGTATTTTCGAAAGTTGTTGGTGTATTGGAAAAGGGAACTGATTAAAATAATCATACAAAATCTGTTTTTGCAGAAAAGCATGGTCTGACCATACTTTCTGCCAAAAGATTTACCAACCCATCACCTTTTTCACCAACCTGTCACCCGTTGTCAACTGTGTCAGAGCTGTTCGAAAGATATCCTTCGAAGTCGAAAGATCATCTTTCGACCAAAGGAGGTTCGACAGATAGTCATCATTCGAGCATCCTTCGAAGTGTGAGACTTATCTTTCGTTCCAAGGAATATTTTCGAAACATATATCTTTCGGTCTACAGTTCATTTTCGAAAGATAAGGATCCTTCGATTGGAGAATCTTTCGAAAACATTGTTCGAAACTCAACAGTGATCTTTCGAACACTGTTGATCCTTCGAACAGGTGTTGATCTTTCGATCCTGGTCTGTTTAAGTTTAACAGATTGTGCTTTTCAGGTCTTTCGATCAAGGATCCTTCGGCTGGTTGTTATCCTTCGTGATTTTAACATACTTTGTGAAAATTAAATTTTAAAAGGAGAAAACTTATTTTTCAAATTTTAAATCAATTTTCACTTAATATATTAATTTTCATAAAATGGGAACAAACGGTCAGTGGGATCCAACCGCGTGGACTCAAATAACTTCGACTCCACAATCATCAGCTATGCAATCTACGCAATCTACGTCTGATTTCGACAAAACGGCATGGATGCGAGCTATTGCCCCACCTCAAGCTGCAATGATAACTGCAAATCAATGGGCTTTGGTCACAAATCAAAGCAACAGCATTCAATCTATGATGCAGAACGACAGTGAAACTGGTACAATCACAAAACCGCCAAAGTTAAATCACATCAATGATTGGGGATGGTGGAAAGAAAGGCTGAGAACTTATGTTCAGGGACAAGGTCAAGATCTATGGATGTGCTTCTTCACAGCTTTTGAAAATGAGTTGGAAATTGCAGGATCGAATCCACAAACTTACAGCACTTTGTCTGAAGAAGATAAAAAGAAGTTTGAGCTAGAAAAGAAAGCATTCATGATTCTCACACAAGCTCTTCATAAAGACATTTACCACCAGTTTGTTTACTGCACGACTACTAAAAGCTTGTGGGATATGCTCACGTTACGGTGTGAAGGAAATGCTCAATCTAGAAAGATCAAGCAAGAATTACTGAAGAAAGAGTTTGAAGGATTCACGTGTTTGGAGAATGAGACTTTGGCAGATTTATCTACAAGGTTTCATCACTTGTTGAGCGAGATGTTTGCTTTTAAAGTCACTGCCACTCCACAAGAATTGGTGAAGAGATTTGCTGATAGCTTACCAGCAAAGTGGAGCAGTTATCTTGAAATTCTCAAAGAAAATGGTGTTCTAGAAACGATCACCGTTTATGAATTAATTCAAAGATTGGAGAATAAGGATGTAGAAGAAAAGCTGAAGGCAAAAAGAACACAAACTCCTCAAAATCCAGAAATGTACTTTGGGATTGCAGGAGGTATCAGTGGAGAAAGACCAGCTTCTCAACACGCGAAGCTTCAAACAGCTTTCGTTTCTAACACCGGACCTTCAACAACAGATCAGTTTGATCCTTCAGCCTACACGATGTGTTCAAGACCGAATGTGCAACCGACAGCTCAGCAGCAACAACCGCAACAGCAAGGGTTTTATGGAAGCTCTTCAAACTTTCAAGCCACTTCCAATCCTAACACAGTCAGATTAGACACTTCCAACTTTTCCAAAGTCAGTGTCGAAGTAGCCAAGGAGCATATGGAGATGTTGAATACCTTGGTTAGTGCTTATTGTGGATTAGTTGCGGGTCAGATTGGGAATATCAATCTAACCAATGAAGATTATCAGCAAGTGGATAAAGAAGAGTTTGAAATGATGGATATCAAATGGGCTCTTGCTAGTGCAATTCGAAGAGCAAAGGAGTTTATGGAAAGGACGGGAAGAACCAACTTGGAAAACAAGAAAGACACCAAGTATGGGTTCGACAAGCAAGCTGTCAAGTGCTTTAACTGTGGGGAACGGGGTCATTTCAAAAGGGAATGCACAAGACCAGCTCAGCATGGAAATCAAAATCCCTTCAGAAATCAAGGCAACCAGAACGGGAACAATGTTCGTACGTTGATACCTGTCAACAACCAAGGCCAAGCAGGGTCATCAAATACCAACCGGGGACTGTTGGTTCAAATAGATGAGGGTTGTGATTGGTCGCTTCAGCTTGGAGAAGGAGGAAATGGTGGAACAGCATGTTTTGCTGAAGTCGTAAAGGATTTAAAGCACGCCAGTGGTGGAGAATCTTCCACCAATGGTGTTGCATCTTCTGGAGATGAAGACAGTTCTGGTTATAGTGGAAGCTCAGATGAAGAATCCTCCACTTCAGGAAATGATCATGTGGATGAAACATCAAGTGCGTCAGTCGATGCAGATATTGATGAACTCTTGGAAGAAGCTGCAGCAGGAACTGAAAGAAGATCTAATTTGATGGATCAAGCTGCTTACTCTTCGTCTTCTCTCCATTCAGCCTTTATGGCTAATGTCGACAGTTCATCAGGTCAGGTATGTGTCGATGAACCCACTGTAGTTAGCTGTGAAAATTGTGATAGTTTAAATGTTAAATATGCTGAACAGGAAGGTCAGATTGAAATCCTATCCAAACACAATCAAGAATTGATTGTAGACCTTTCTAAAGCAGCTGAAGCTAACGTGTTTTTAACCAGAAATGAAAAGGAATTTAAAACAACAATTGCGTCATTAAGACATGATGTTTCAGAATTACAAAAAGCTGTTTTGCGAAAACAACATGCTAACAATGATCTTATAGACACAATTGAAAAGCAGATGGTAGAATTGGCCACCGCTCGATGTGAATGTGAAACAATCAAGCAGAAATTGGAAAGTTATTCCAATTCCCGCTATGTATTGGATCACATTATTGATGTTCAAAGGAAAAAGGGGGATAAGAAGTGTATGGGATTCAAATCATGTCCTCCCCCAATGAATCACAATTACTCCAAATTGCCTGATGACGAGGATATGCCCCGTTTTGAACCTACTGTGCCACTCGGTCTAGATGACTTTGCAGCAGGCCTCGGGTTCACAACTGGTACATCATCCTCGGGCCAATCTGAAACTGAATCTGAATCTGAGAATGTGACAGATTCATCATGTGTTAAGGAACAGAGTCCTCCCACTGTTGAGGATGCTGATTCTTCGGATGATGAATCTGAAGTAATTGTGGAACAACAGTCTAACTCGGTTACAACAGATATTCCAATCGAGAATCACATCCTGTGTGATCCACCAGTGAAACCGAGTAAGACTGAAATGTCAAAAGAAATGGAGTCGATTGTATCAAGTGTTGAAGGGAGTAACTTGTTGTACACGCTCAAAGGAGATGACAAAATTTACTCTAACAAAGATTTTCCAATTAAAAATGTAAATCAAGATTTGATTGAGCAAGTTTTTGAAGGATGTACTGACAAGTTTTTGGGAAACAAAAGTGGCAAAGTTACCGTCACTCAATGTGATCCAATTCCGTGTGACCAAATTAGAAAACAATACGGAAACCAAAAACCACCAGTTGAGCGAAAACAACAAGTCAACTCCGGAAAAGGTAAGGTACAGGGAAAGAAGGCTCAGAACAAGAATGTTCAAGCACCTAAGGTTCAACAACAATGGGTGCAAAACAAAAGAGCTCCTGTTAAGAAAAGAGAACCGAAAGTGAACTTTGTTGGATCCACGGGTTCAGACAAACTTGAAACATTTCAGGATAAATCTAACCTTGATTTTATAAAACAAGTTAGAATTTTAAAACGAAATGATCAGAATAATTACACCCAACACACCAACGGATGTGATTTAGGTCCAAGCACGTCTAGATCACAAAGTTCATTGTCTGGTTCTCAGTCTGGTCATCAACGTGTTTCTCCGAGGTTTGTAGAGCGGAGAATGTGCTTTGAGTGTGGCACAATTGGGCATATTGTAAGATACTGTCCATACCTGCAAAAGTTGAAGGCAAAAACAAGTGCTCCCCAAGAAACCAATTACCAAAAACGATCATTTTCCCCGAAACAAGACCCACGTGTCTTGAAAGAAAGGGAAAAGAAGTTAAAACAAAAGAATCAAAAGGTAATTGAAAAGGCCTTAAAATCAGAGGTCAAAGAAGAAAAACCTGTTCAAGCAAAACCTAAAACTGTAAAACCAGTAAATGCTAAAACAATTAATGCAAATACTGGTAATGAACAAACAGCTTGGAAACAAAAACAGGTAATTCAGTCAGGGGGAGCACCGCAGGTTCTATTTCCTAATCATCAAGTGATTGAAATCACTTTTCTTGATGATCAAGGACGACCCAAGTCCACGAAGGCTTGGGTCCCTCTCTCCAACTAATTTTTGAGTGAGTGTGTAGGATATTTCAGGAGGAACTTTCGATAGTCGTAAGATTGTTGATAGTGGAGCATCCTTGCACAAAATAGGCAACAGAAGAAATTGCTGCCTTTGATGGAGAGGAAGAGAAAAGGGAAAAAGAAATGGCTGATGAAAGAAATTGAAAAGCTTCGACAAAATGAAAATCATTTCAAAATGTGAATGTTCAAGGCTTTGATCGGGTCCCCGGGATAGATTCAAATCAAAATGTACGCTCCTGCAGCACGTCTGAAGTTCAACAATCTACAAGATGAACGTGCAGTGTACATTTCTTAGTGGTGTGTTTGAAGAAAATGTGTTTGTTGAACAAACCAACCAGGTGTGCGGACGCCTTGGCATGGGTTGAACAACCGCACACTACTTCTCAAGAGAAAGATAAAGACCTTCGCTGGTGCAATGTGGACAACCAGCCGGACCCAAAGGTTTCTGATCTTGTTGCTGTCAAGAGATTTCTAAGTGGCTACAAAGAATCGACTTTGAAATCCACACCGGGTGGATATCCAGTTTGGAAGAGCACTCAAATTCCTGGCAATGCACGATGCAGTTGCAGGATACGGTTTTAAATTTCTAATCTCTCCTATACTTGTCGATATTTAAGCTGCTTTGTGAATTATTATCTCGTTCAGCACTCTTTGGCCAGACAATGCTGTCTTGGTCCGCACCGCTTACCGATATGCCAACTGATTATGTTTCCAAAATTTGCTAAAACATTTCTGATTAAAACTTAATTTTGGTAAACGACATTGAGGTAAAACATGAGTTAACCAACATCGGAAAATCATTTTTGTAAATACCTTTGTATTTTAAATTTGTCTTAGTTTATTGATTTTAGGGGGAGTAATCCAAAATCTGAAAATCCAAAAACATCGAAAAATTTCAAAAACACAAAAACAATAGAAAAGCAAAAATGAGTTTCCTGGCGAGCAAAAGAGAATATGATAGTACATCAGTGGTCTGTCTAAACCTTTTTAAACCTTAAATGAAAAACGATAAGCAGCTCTATATAAGATGTATCGGTAGGCTCACAATCATTTTAAAGTGTGCAGGGTGATATAAACTTAAATTGACTGAAGACTGGGTGGGAACCATTCATTGGCATATGGTCTTAGTACCGAAATTTCGTTTGAGAGATTGCCGAGGTTCTGAGATATTCGGTCTTTATGCTGCTTATCATCTGGGTATCATGGTTGTATCTTTTACCGAAAAATAACGGGGACGCAAGTCTAGATCTTCCATGATACTATACATACGTGTACATACTGCATACGACCTCAATAAGTGATCAACAATCACATGTCCAAACAAATAAGTGATAATATATCACAAATTCTTTCCGGGAGTCAAGTTCGTCTCTCTGCTGTACGAAAGTATTGACCTGTTCACGGACTTGCTCCTGTGCCCTCATGCATCGAAAATCAAGTTCCTCATCAATAAGTGATTATATCACATAGGGCTTGTTTTCAATCAAAATAAGTGAGAATCTCACATCATATACGGTCAAACAGATGATAATCGGTATACTCACCGATAAGATGAATCCTCGTGCACACCTTGATACGGGAATGTGTCGTGATGTGGATGAACACCGGTCGGTAAGTATAAATTATACCTTAACGTATCCCCTCGCCATGATTACAAATGATAAGCTGAGCTTAAGTGGACAACAATACCGATAATTGTTATAGGATGCTTATCTTAATGTTAACTAAAAGAACAACAAGAGCGTTTTGGCATGACCGTACACTGATATGATTCTCTTACCCTCGAAACTCGCAAAAAGAATGTCTGTAAATATTTATTTAATGTTTCCTGTTTATGTATCTTGGTATATATTTATTTATTGCTTTCCGTCTTTACTTTTGAAAAATGAAAATTTCAAAAAGATTTTAGGTGTGTTTTAATTTAAACTTTATAAAATCCAAAAAGATTTTTCTTCAAGTTTATTTTTGATTGACCGATGTTGGAACTCGAGTCTATCCTACCCAAAATCCTGATCGTAAGCTGGAAAACAATTGCATCTTCATAAACAGTCGAAGTTAACAAGTTTTGAAAGTTAAAGGATTAAAATGAATACTTTTCTAAACTTTCAAACTGCTGTCGGTTGGTGTTTGATTGAGATTTGATCTCATATGTGTCGTTAGTTTAAATGTTAACTATATTCCAAGCGGTTGTTCTCATTATGCGTTTAGCTTTCTTGCATGTGCAGATGCTAAAGGCGAGGAGAACATGTTCGATGAAAAGCTTTGGAATGAAGACACGAAGTGGAGGCACTCAAAGGATAAAATGATCGAGTTGCCGCTGTCCCTTCATCAACACCACAAGGATCTGAAGAATTGTCAAGTCAAAAGATTCACAAGCAGGACTCAATGGAGAGTTCAATCTAAGGGGGAGTTTGTCAACACACTTTCTACATGAAACGGGGAGTTTGTTGATACACTTTCTACTTTCAAGACGTGAAGACTTTGAAGATCCTCCGACATGAAAGACATAGAAGACGAACCATCACGAGTAGCGTCCAAGGGGGAGTTTGTTGATGCACTTTGTGTGGACGCGACTCGGCTCGGTTCGACTCGGCCTTGAAGACTTGAAGACACGAAGATCGAGACAAAGCTACAGCCAAGGGGGAGTTTGTTGGTGCACTTGTGTCTGTACTTTGTCTGTATTTCGTAATGTTACAAAACGATGTCTTACGTTAGTCTGGGTTACGTCTTAGTTTGTTACAATATGCGTTCGATGTAAGTTTGACCAAGTCAACCATCCTCCTGGTTTGACTTGGCCAAACAGTTAGCACATTGGTTGTTAGGTGTGTGTGTCGAAGGATAGATCATCGAAGGATAGTTTATATCCTTCGATGATGAGCTCGAAGGATAGACCACGAAGGATATCATCCTTCGTGGTGAATGTGATCTTTCGAAGGGATTTCTGGTCGACAGATGATCTTTCGATCAGTCTGTCTGATCCTTCGACCAGACCTGCTGTGTCGGGTATAAATACCCGTGTGTTGTGTTCTCTTCGTGAGTTGGACATAAGTTAGAGGTGAAAGACACGAGAGATAAGGCAGAGAGAGACAGGAGAGCACACACACACTTTGAGAGTTTATAGAACATATCTGTAAACATTGAGCTTGTAACCGGACCCTTCATTCGTATTAATACATGTGGTGTTAATCGGTGAATCTTGTGTGTTGTGTTTGTGCTTGTTCTCGTATAAATTCTCGGTTGCATGCTAGCTTGGATTCCGCACTCGCTAGTGTGTTTGATATAACAAGGAAAAGGTTTTTATCTCATCCTCGAGAGGGACCTACAATTATTATTATTACCAACTCCACCATCATCTTTACTGGTCTGGATTCATCCAGTAATCCATATTGCGTTCGTCATATTTCCAGACGAGTCGCTCTCCTACCTGCCTCATCCTCTCACTACTCTCTAAGATTTCTTCTCCGAAAGTTCGGAGCTCATGCACATTTTCTGCACTCATTGGGGGTGCAGGTGCTGGTACTGGGTCTGGGTACTGGGGCATGGGATTCTCCTGAGGGTACGGATTCTCTAAGATCTCCCTAATGTATTCATCGTTGTCATAGTAGGGATCTAGAGGGTCCAAACCTGGATATGCTGCTAAGTTCGGCATGGTTTCGTCGTTTAGGTGATAGCGTGGCACATAATCCCTATGATCATCGAACCATGGATCATAATTTGGATATAAGGGATTAGGGGCTGGTATCCTAGGTATCTCCTCAGGGTTGAAATGATGCATTTCTATCTCCATCGGATGAGTGGGGAACAAAGGTAAGGGTTGTGGGGCTACTAGTTGTTCCAGATTTGGGTCGGCAGCAGTTGTTGCTAGGATATGAAAATTGGCTAAGCTCATATTAAGCATATCCTGTGTATGGGCATCTGACTCTCGCTTAGCGGTTGCTAGGACTCTTTGCTGTTGCAACTTTCGCATTCTTTTCCTACGCTCGAATGCTCCCTTAATGAACCATCCTCTCTTTTTCTGATGGAATGGCTCTTCAAACTGAGCCTTAAAGAAAAACATCCCTTCTTCCTGAAGAAGAATACCCAGAGAGGGTAGGCTGGGAAGAAGTACCTTCACTCCTAGGTGAATCAGACAACTGACGATACACGTCCGAGGGTCCTTGATCACTCATACTGTAAACTAACAAATAGTCAATAACACATAACAATAAAATACAGATACGCACGTATTTTCATAATTTATTTCTTAGCAATTTGGATAATATATTGATGTCAACAGAACACATCTGTGGTTGAATCAATGGCTTAGCTCTGATACCACCATCTGTCGCAACCCCCGCCCCCTATCTGTCCCGGGAACGGGCGACCGCGAGACCAGTTGTGGTGGTATCATTTTGTTTATTAATTTGGCAGCGGAATTTCATCAGGACCGTTGTTAGGAAATGTTTATTAGAGTAAAACCATCATATTTTATGTTAATAACCACATGGGTAAAACCCAAGTTTCTTATTACAACATAGGGATAAACCCTATTTTATTGAATTTAAAACATCGCCTTTTAGGTAACTTTTATAGCCACATTTTTCCAAGCCGTCAGTGCTCTCCAGCTGGCTTTCTTCTAATTTGGCTTTTACATTTTGTTACCTGAAACGCGTTTTAAAAACATTTGTCAGTAGGAAATACTGGTGAGTGAATCCCAATTTAATCAAGAAGCATTTTATTCTTTAACACAGTATTGAGAGCTATCACATTGTTTATTTCTACACAATTACTCATTCAGTATTGTCAATCCTGACTGGTGGGTCATATTACACATTGGCTAACTCGTTGTCCAATGATAACGTGTTCCACATTTTATATACAAAACCCCAACATACCGGCAGTAATTGAAGAACTACAAAGACTCAATCACTGCTTAATCACATTGTAAAACATTTAAGGTTTTGTAAAAACAATTTACAAAAAGGAGATTACTCACATTACTGTCTTAGACTTCTTTTAGGGTTTCCTGGTGATTTATGTATAATTTACACAAATGTACATATGTTAGTATAATAACCCTTTTATTTATATTAATGATACCCTCCCCGAGACGGCATTCCAACGACTACGTCGGGCAGAACCACGACAGTCGTTACGGAACCCTGGATCAATCGGGCAGCGTATCTAATATGTAACCGAGGCTATAATACTTACAATGGGGCAGAACTTCGTTAATTAGGGGGATATTATACCCGAGTATTATGCCTACTATATGAAAATTGAGAGAAAGAAAAGATTGTGAGCGAGTTTCGACTGAAGACCCGATGCCCACTTATATAGGGCTGAAATTCGAGTCTCTAGCGGCCCGCGTAAGGTGAGTCCTCGGGTTATGCGGCCCGCGTAGTAGGGGGTTTTAGGCCGTAGGTGATCCGGGTCACAATATAGGTTCAACACGTGTTGCCACGTGTCAGCACCGGGGCTCACCGGATCTTGTATCTATCGCGGGCCGCGTAAGGTGTAGTCAAGGGCTACGCGGCCCGCGAGCGCCCCTAAAATTTTGTTTTTATTTTTTTAAAAATAAAGGTATTCGTGTTGGTACACGAATGTCTAAAGCCTGCGTCTTAGTCTTTGTTATTAAATGTATAGGGTCTGATAGGTCTAATTATGATTGTATAGGGGTTAAATGTGAAAAAGTGTGTTTTGTAATGTCTGATTTCGCTTCAATGTACAAGTGACATATGAGCGAAATCATAAGATGTTGATTTCGCTCATATGGACATGTCCTTGGAGCGAAATCACATTCCCTATAAATAGGGGTTTTGTTTTCTCATTTCATACGCGTCCATGTTATCAGTGCCGAACTGCTGCCGGTGAATTTTATGAAAGTTGAATGAGAAAAGAGTATTAAAGTGTATCTCATCTGTTTCTACTCGTTTCTAGCTTTGATTCATGCCGTTTATGTATTTCCGCTACATTTTCGGTAGTTACTAGCTTCGATTGTCTCATTAGACGGATAAAAACGGTCCTACAATTGGTATCAGAGCCAGTTGTAAGCTAGTTAACCTGAATCAAAGTTTTTTTCATACACTTTTTGAGTTTCTGGACGTTCTGACGGACAAAATGGACTGATTTTTGTGTATAAGGTGTATAATTGGTAAATAACAAATCCTTGAGAAAATCAGATCTAAAATCAGCTTAAAAGTGATTGAAAATGGCTCGAGACTAGGTACCGCTTCTGTGTCACCAGTGTGATTCCGCTCCTAGGACATAGTTGATTTCGCTCATAAGGTCAAAGTATGATTTCGCTCTTAGGGTAAATACTTGATTCCGCTTTAAAGGTCATCTAGTGATTTCGCTCCTGAGAACATACTTGATTCCGCTCCTAGGACATACCTGATTCCGCTCATATGACACCTGAAATCAGTGATTCCGCTCTTTTGACCAGTGTGATTTCGCTTTTGTGATCAACAACTGATTTCGCTTTTGTGAACACCTGATTTCGCTCTTGTGAACAACTGATTTCGCTCTTATGGTTCTAGTGTGATTTCGCTCCAAGAGACACTAAGTGATTTCGCTCTTAAGTCAATCAAGTCCATGTGAAGGTGTGATCAGTTTTGTCCATTAGGCCAAGAGTCAAAGGTGATTCAAAGTGATTCAAAGTCAAAGCATCGAATACTTGCACGAGCGAATCCTCACACGATCTGTTGTCGCCAGATTGTTGTCACTAAATCGGATATCTATCTGATTCAGTGGGTTGATACAGTGATTGATTTGATTTCAGTTTGTGATTCGAAAATCTATTGTTGAAAATTCTTTAAAATAACTAAACATGGATTGTGAGTCGTATCGTGTTCAGAGTCCAACAGATATTGCACAGAAGAAATTTGATAGTTTTACGGGTATCAAGGGAGAGTCTATAAAAGAATTGTTTGATCGATATTGCCATCTAGTTTTGGAGATGGGGAAATTGGGGATAACCAAGTCTAATAAGGAATGGGAAGACAAAGTGGCAAATGTTTTACCGCGTGATGTATGGGGAACGTATTTGTTAACCTTGAAGGAGGGATATTTAGACATGAATTTGAGCACGTTTATCGAGAAGATTGAAGCTAAAGAACTTGAGTTCCAAAAGATTAGAAAATTGAATTCTGATTCAGGAGAGAAGTGTTTAAACTGTGAAAAATCTGAATCAGACAATGTCATACTCTTGAAGGATTTGGAGAGTTTGACATTGAACATCAAAAATTTGAAGGATGAGAAGAAATCTGATGATAAACAGATTCTTGAAATGCAACAAAATTTTGAGAATTTGAAATCTGAAAATGTCAAACTGTTGAGTGGTTTAAACAGTTTGACATTAGAAAACAAAATTTTTAAAGAAAAGGAAAAAGATTTTGAGAATGAAAAATTGAAAATTGAAAAAGATTTTCAAAGTCAAATGAAGATTTTAGAAGATGAAAAATCTGTTATTTTTAAAAATAATCTTGAAAAACAGATTGAAATAAACTCTCATATTCAGAAAATCATTCGGCTTGAAAAAGAAGCTGAAAGTGATCGGAATAAAATTGCTGAATTAGAAAATAAGTTGAAAGGTTTGTGATTTCTGCACCATATGTGTGTCCAAAACCGATCGATTCTGTTCCAATAAGTGACAGTGTCACAAACTTTGACAATGTCAAAGTTGAGGATTGTGATGAAGGAGCTGATGATGAAAATGAAAAACAAGCTAAACAAAAATTATTTTTAGATTTACAAGAAAAATTTAAAAATACTGTTTTGCAATCTACTGAAATAGGTGAATGCTCAAAGCAAAAACCTGTTAAGAAGAAAGTAGAACAGAAACAAAAAATTAAAAATTCAGAAAATGTTCAAAACAACAATAAAAGCTCATCAGTTCAGTCATCCAATCGTTATAAAAAACCACAAAAAGTTGAAAATTTAAACTCACAAAAAGTTGGTAATAAGTGGTGCAGGTTTGACCACAGTGCTCAAGCGTCAAATCAAGCTTATAGGAGAAGTCATGAGTACTACAAATCAAATCAGTGTTATGATTTGAGTGTTTGGATTGATGGTGGAGATTGGTACGATAACAGGGTGTGTTACAATTGTGGTTTTCAAGGACACATTGCTGTTAACTGCCAGAGACATAGATTTGAGATAAGAAGATGTTATGAATGCCAAATCAAAGGTCATATTGCCAGGGATTGCCCAATGAGATCAAAGGGAAGATCGAGGGCTGAATCTCAGAAAAAGATGAAGAAATCAGTCAAGGTCGAAGAAAAGCCCAAAGAACAGAAGGTGAATGAACAGAAAGTGAAGCTTTCACAAGGGCAGAAAGACCGACTGAGAAAGAAAAGAAAGAAAGCTCGAGAGTATCTTGAAAGGATTTTGTCCTCGGGTACAACTGTTGGTTCAAATAAAAGTTCTGATGAATCGCTTCACTCGACAACAAAGTCAAGTAAACCGAATTCTTCAGTTGCAAGTCTGAGGATAAAAGAGGAGATAAAGAAAGAAAAAGTGGTTAATCAAACGATTAACAAATCAAAGAAAGTGAGATTTTCACTTCCTGGCGATGAATTTGTTTCTTTGGAAACAAAGGAGCCACATGTCGGCGATGAATCTGGCTCATCAAAGTCAGACAAGCCACATTCAGGCAATGATTCTGGTTCTTTAAAGCCAGAAGAGCTGGTAGTTGAGGTAAAATCTGAGAATTCAGGTTTAACAATGGATGATGCAAATTTTCCACCATTGTTGAACAAGAATTCAAAATCATCCAAGGACAGTCAGGCTTGGATGAAACTATTCAAATAGAAAAACCTGACTTGCCGGAGTTCCCAGGTTAGTAAGCGTGGAACATGAATCGGCACATTTCTTGAGAAATTTCACTCTGGTGATTTTTCGCCTTACATGTGGTAAATCAGGGACATTAAGTTGTACTTGATTTTCTACAAATGATGTTTGAGAATTAAAATTGAAATTGTAAAATCTGTCATGTGTATGAAGAAAACAATGTGATGAAGTGACCCCGAACCTACAAATGATTGGTAAACAAACTAATTTTTTCCGAAAAAACCATTTTGATTAAAACAAACTTAAGTGTTTTGAAATCATTATGGGAAAATAGTTTGTTGTGAGGGGGAGTTCTGATTGTTTATGCCAAGTGGATGGCGAATTGAAGCGATTCGATATAAGTTGTCAAGTTGGTTGTACAGTTTGTTTTCAAATTTCCTAAAATGTGTTTGCATTTTAGGGGGAGTAAGAAATTTTAGAAAATCCAAAAACATTTGAAAATTTGAAAATGCCAAAAACATTGAAAAATTCAAAATGAGTTTTGTTGAGACAAGAGGAAATGATAGTAAATCAGTGGACTATCACAGCATGCTAAAGAAATGAAATGTCAAATGTGATAAACGGTCTCACTAACGATGTGACGATAGGCTCAGCTAGACTAGTAGATTTGCGATAACGATACAAATTTAAATGAAAAAGCCTAGTTCTAGTGGGAAACATGATTGAAAGCGTAGTACTTAGTTTTGTCTTTCTTGATTGTGTGCCTACTCAGTAATCGCTGATTGTCGAAAGACATAAAACTGGTTAAGTTTGTGATTTTTCACAACTTTGCTGAAAAGTCACTGTGATTGTGCATTTCATTTTGCAAAGATTTAAACTTGTTTCATTTCTTTATTTTGTTTAAGCATCGGACATCCTCTGCGTATACGTGAGTATCGACCTGGATGTTGTTGCCTAAACGTTCTGCTTTATTTTCTTTGGTGTTTCGTTTAAGCTTTGGACCTCCTCTGCGTATACGGAAGTATCGACCTGGTGGTTAAAGCCTAAACAACTTCAACTTGTTTTATTTTCTTATTTTGTTTAAACATTGGACTTTCTCTGCGTATACGGAAGTATCGACCTGATTGTTAATGTTTAAACATTCTATGTTGTTTTCGCACATATCACAGTTGATGAAAGTTTAAAGGCATTACTTGAGTTAGTGTATTGCATGATGAGGGGATATGCTGAGATCGTGGGGTCCATAAGAATTTAGTGCAAAATTAATATACCTTAACGTATCGGTAAGCATTTCGAAAGTTTTTAGATTGAGCTTAAGAGGACAATTATATCGTCAATCAACGTGAATCGTTTAGAACTTAAAACGATTAAAAGCTTAATGGTGCTTGTGATGTGTCTCAAAAACTGATATGATCCTCTTACACAAACTCACAAAAAATATTGTCTGTAAATATTTATTTACTGCATTTCTTTTAAATAAAAAATCCAAAAAGATTGTAGTGTGTTTTAGCATAAGTTTTGAAAAAGTCAAAAAGATTTTCGACAACTGATGTTGAAAAGTTGATATTCAAAATCTCAAAGGCTAAACAAGATGAACAATTGGTTTGTTTAAGATGATGAGAAGTTGGAAGATAATCCTCAAATGTTTAGATGATTCATTAATTTGAATCACAATATCGTGTGTTATATGTTTGAGAATTTTGAGTTAATTCTTTTAGAGTCAAAATTATGTTGTCTTACGAGTGGTTGAGATGTGTAGGTTTCTGATTCTGTTGCTACGGAAAGCCAGGCGTCGATCCCAAAAGCACGGAAGCTTGACGAAAGGGGGAGCCTGAAGAAAAAGACTACCAAGGAGGGAAGCAACTGAAGACAGATCCACCGGGATTCTGTTCGAGCAAGAGGGAGTCTGTGTTTGCTGAAGACGTTAAATCTTAAAGAAGACTCAAGAGGGAGAAAAAGACAAGTCGCTACCAGTTTAACTACGAATTGACTGCGGCAATATCCAAGGGGGAGTTTGTTGATGCATTAATGTCTATCGCCTCCGTCAATTCAAACCGTAGCTGAAACTGTAGAAATCTAGGGAAGGAAAGTTCAAGTCACCCTGAAGACAAGACGAAGACTGCAGCTGTATCCAAGGGGGAGTTTGTTGGTACACGAATGTCTAAAGCCAGCGTCTTAGTCTTAGTTATTAAATGTATAGGGTCTGATAGGTCTAATTATGATTGTATAGGGGTTAAATGTGAAAAAGTGTGTTTTGTAATGTCTGATTTCGCTTCAATGTACAAGTGACATATGAGCGAAATCATAAGATGTTGATTTCGCTCATATGGACATGTCCTTGGAGCGAAATCACATTCCCTATAAATAGGGGTTTTGTTTTCTCATTTCATACGCGTCCATGTTATCAGTGCCGAACTGCTGCCGGTGAATTTTATGAAAGTTGAATGAGAAAAGAGTATTAAAGTGTATCTCATCTGTTTCTACTCGTTTCTAGCTTTGATTCATGCCGTTTATGTATTTCCGCTACATTTTCGGTAGTTACTAGCTTCGATTGTCTCATTAGACGGATAAAATCGGTCCTACAATTCGGGGTCCATTTTCACGTACGGGGTGTCTTTTAAGACATATGGGAATATTTCAAAATATATTAGGGCGTCAGAAAAAATTTCAGGAGGGTTGTTATATATTGTGTCATAGACTTCATGTAGATGGTAGGAAGAACAAGCTTCCATTTAGGTACCTCTTATGGTTCACCACTAATATTAATACAAGAATAACAACAACTACATTATGAGAAATCATCAAGTAATGTGGGGATTCTATGTTGGACAACCCAAGTTAGTCCACAATCACACCTTCATCAAGCTTGAAGCTTGAACATCACTTGTGGCTCAAAAACCCTAAATAAAATAGAAAGTATATGAGGTTTAACCTTTGATTTTGTATGTCTCAGGCCCTTTTTTAAGCTTAACTAATCATAGAAGTGGTTATAAGCATAAGGACGTGGGATTGAGTGAGTTAGACTCAAGTTTAAACAAGGATTGGTAAAGATTAATGAAAACAGTGAACTTTGGAGCCTATTTGCCAGAGTTCCAGGGACTTATTCACTGTGAAATACCCATGGAATCGAATCTAATATCGATCCAAGTGTTCTGGAAAAAGAATGAGCTAAAACAGATGGAAATGAGTGAGTTATGCTCACTTTAGTGAAGCTTGAAGATTCTGCTCGAACTTGAACTTTCAGCTGCGATTTTGAGTGATTGAGAGAGGTTTAGAGGAGTTTGTAAAGTGATTAAGGCTTGGATTAGTGTGGGATTTATAGGGGATGCGTTGTGGTTAGGGGTTGTGAGTCATAAATGCAAGAAACACAAATAACAATCCAACTAACACACCAAAGTGCCCAATCCCGTAGCTGGAAATGGACTGATCTCGGATTCATTGTTTACACGGGCCGCGTAGGGGGAGGGCTTAGTTTACGCAGGCTGTGACAAGGGGGGGAGGGCAAGTTTCACTTAATTGCATTTAGGACCCTGCAGTTTGTTATTTTGTGTTTTTAAGTGATTTAGGGACTAGTTTCGCCATACAAGCATAGTTTAAGGCCAAATAAAGTATGATGAGCATAATCAAAGTATAATTAAGCATATGAATGACATATTTAAGTATCGTATACGTTCGTAATACGTTTT
Source organism: Helianthus tuberosus (assembly GCA_030545235.1). Classification (NCBI taxonomy): domain Eukaryota; kingdom Viridiplantae; phylum Streptophyta; class Magnoliopsida; order Asterales; family Asteraceae; genus Helianthus; species Helianthus tuberosus. The sequence goes on along the minus strand of CM060365.1, from coordinate 34,273,314 downwards.
ATGCACAAGTTTCACGTATTTACAAGTTTAGCACATAGTTTCCAAGAATTACGAATAATCTTCAATTGTTTCCTGAAATTGAATGTATGAGCATGTATAAAGTATGTATGTCATGTATTTAACAAAATATGAGTTTTATTTATGATCCAAGTCTCGGATTTTACAATGATTGAAAAGAAAGAACGATTACAAGAACAAAAGACTTCCAAAAGTAGAAACACGAACAAGACTTGCTATAAATGGAAAGTACAAATAAGCAGGGCGTTACAGTCTCCCCTCCTTTAGGGAATTTCATCCCGAAATTTAGGAAGATGTAGCGAAAAGATACGGATACTTCGCTTTCATGTGACTCTTGAGTTCCCAAGTGAATTCAGCGCCACGTTTACCTTCCCATCGAACCTTGACGATAGGAATTTTACTGCGCCTCAATAACTTGACTCCTTGATCCATGATTTCGACGGGTTTTTCCACAAAATGCAAGGTATCGTTGACTTGAAGGTCTTCGAGTGGAACTTGAAGCCTTTCGTCAGCTAGACACTTCTTTAAGTTTGACACGTGGAAAACATGATGTACATTGTTGAGTTCTTCAGGTATGTCCAGTCTATATGCAACCTTGCCAATCCTTTCGAGGATCTTGAAAGGACCAACGTAGCGAGGTGCGAGTTTCCCTTTCTTACCAAATCGAACCACACCCTTCCAAGGGGATGCCTTGAGAAGTACCAAATCACTTGTCTCGAATTCCAAGGGTTTGCGACGCTTGTCAGCATAACTCTTTTGTCGGCTCCTGGCTTTCAGTAAATTGTCTCGAACCTGTAAAATCTTGTCCGTTGCTTCTTGTATAAGCTCGGGACCAGTGAATTGAGATTCACCAATCTCGTGCCAACAAATAGGCGAATGGCACTTGTGACCATACAATGTTTTGAAAGGTGCCATTTGAATACTCGCATGATAACTGTTGTTGTACAAGAATTCGATCAAAGGCAAGTGTGAATCCCAGTTGCCACCAAAATCTATTACGCAAGAATGAAGCATATCCTCTAAGGTTTGGATAGTACGCTCGGTTTGACCGTCTGACTGAGGATGGAAAGCAGTGCTAATTAAGGTTGAGAACAGTACCCATAGCAGATTGAAAAGTTTGCCAAAGACGAGATGTAAAACGAGCATTGGGATCGGAAATGATGTCAATGGGGATACCATGACGACAAATGATCTCATTGGTGTAGATTCTACTCAATTTCTCGACTTTGAAATCTTCATGAATGGGAAGAAAATGAGCTGATTTGGTCAATCGATCAACGATCACCCAAATATTGTCATGACCAGAAGAAGTACGAGGAAGTTTAGTGATAAAGTCCATGGCAATGCTCTCCCATTTCCAGATAGGAATCTCTGGTTGTTCGAGTAAGCCAGAGGGACGTTGATGTTCGGCTTTTACCTTCGAACAAGTGAGACATTTTGCAACGTAGGAGGCAATATCCCTCTTCATACCAGGCCATCAGTATGACGTACGCATATCATAGTACATCTTGTCAGCTCCAGGATGAACGGAATACTTTGATTTGAGCGCCTCATTCATCAGAAAGTCTCGAAAGTTTTCACGATTAGGGATCCAGATACGTTTGAGATAGTATAGAACACCATCGGGTTTAGACACGAGTTCATGTTCCTTAGCGCCTCGTATTTCTACAGAGAGATTGCCTTCGTTAATAGAGGCATATTGGGCTTCGAGAATGCGGTATTGAAGATCGTTAACGAGTTGAAGACAACGAATAACCTTCACATTAGTTTTACGACTCAGAGCGTCGGCTACTACATTCGCCTTACCTGGATGGTATTTGATTTCACAGTCGTAGTCGTTTAACAGCTCCACCCAACAATGTTGACGCATGTTCAGTTCCTTTTGGTCGAAGATATGTTGAAGGCTCCTATGGTCGGTGAAGACCACATACTTAGTACCATAAAGGTAGTGTCGCCAAATCTTCAACGCAAAAACAACTGCGCCAAGTTCAAGGTCATGAGTAGTATAGTTTTTCTCATGTATTTTGAGTTGCCTCGACGCATAAGCGATGACCTTCTCTCGTTGCATAAGCACACAACCCAGACCAAGGTGTGAAGCATCGCAATATACGACGAAGTCGTCGTTACCATCAGGAAGCGCGAGGATAGGAGCATTACAAAGCATCTCCTTGAGTGTTTGAAAAGATTACTCCTGTTCGGGACCCCAAACAAAAGGTTTCTCTTTTTGAGTCAAAGAGGTTAAAGGAACAGCGATCTTCAAGAAGTTAGAGATAAAACGACGATAGGAACCAGCAAGACCAAGAAACGAACGAATTTCAGACGGAGTCTTAGGTGCGATCCAGTTCTTCACAGCTTCGATTTTAGCGGGGTCAACGCGAATACCAAGTTCGTTGACAGTATGACCAAGGAATTGAACCTCTTTTAAGCAAAATTCGCACATGGAGAATTTGGCGTATAGACGTTCAGTACGAAGAAGTTCAAGGATAAGACGCAAGTGTCACTCATGCTCTTCTGTGTCTTGGAATAGATAAGAATATCGTCGACGAAGAGGATCACGAAACGGTCCAAGTATGCTTTGCACACGCGGTTCATCAAATCCATGAAAACAGCAGGTGCGTTGGTCAAACCAAAGGGCATGGCCACGAACTCGTAATGACCATAATGCGTAAGAAAGGCGGTTTTAGGTACGTCTTCTTCGAGGACTCGAAGTTGATGGTACCCAGAATGAAGATCGACCTTGGAAAAGCAGGTCGCGCCTTGCAATTGATCAAAGAGGTCATCGATGCGAGGAAGAGGGTATCAGTTCTTGACAGTGAGCTTGTTGAGCTCACGATAGTCAATACACATACGGAATGGTCCATCTTTCTTTTGGACGAACAAAATGCCCCAAGGAGAAGTACTAGGGCGTATAAAGCCTTTATCAAGAAGCTCTTGGAGTTGACTCGAGAGCTCTTGCATCTCAGAGGGTGCTAAACGGTAAGGAGATTTAGCGATAGGCGTTGCGCCAGGCACTAAATCGATACGAAAGTTGACAGAACGGGAAGGAGGCGGATCAGGAAGATCGTCGGGAAACACATCGGGGAAATCACGTACGACAGGAACGTCGCTTATGCTTGGGCCTTTGTCCTTCTTTTCCACAACGTGGGCGAGAAAGGCGAAGGTACCCTTGCGCAAGCATTTGTTCGCTTGGATACACGATATAAGCTTAAGACCTTGAGAAGGTTTTTCACCATAGACGTGTAGGGAATCATCGTTTGGAAGAGGTAGACGAATACACTTCTCGGAACAGACCACTTCAGCACGAACTCGCCTAAGCTAGTCCATACCTACTATGACGTCGAAACTACCCATTTGCATAGGTATGAGGTTGATTAAGAACGTATGATCATTAAGGATCAAAGAACAATTGGAAAGGACGGAGTTGACAGCGACGGTTTTACCATCAGCGATTTCGACAGCGAAAGATCTTGGCAACTTAGAGTGTTTACACTTAAGCAAGGATTCGAATTCTAACGACACAAAACTTTTATCGGCGCCAGTATCAAACAGACAAGAAGCATAAATATGGTTCACAAGGAACATACCAGTAATGACGTCGTTCGCATTTTGGGCTTGAGCAGTGGTGAGGAGAAAGGCTCTGCCTAGAGCGGGTTGTTGAGCCTGTTGCTGTTTTTGCTGTTGGGGCTGGTTTCGTTGAGGACAGACGTTAGCCATATGGTTGACATCACCACACTTGAAACACGCTCGCACAGGAGTGACTTGGTTCTGAGCTTGATTGGGGGCAGGGTTTTAAGTTACAATAACTTGGTTTTGATGGGCCTTTGGGTTGTAGCGACAACGATTGGCAAAATGCCCCAGCTTGTTACAGGTGGCGCATTTACGACATGGGGTGCCAGTAGGATGATGGTACGAGCATTGTTTGTACTTGGGCCATGACCCAACGTAGTTTCTTTCTTGAGGCCCAAGGGTTATGGGGGGTAATAGCAGTTACAGATTGTAAAGGTTGTGGGTTCGGCGGAGTGACAACCGCGCAATTCTGGCTTGAAGCCTTCTGCTTCTTGCCTTGGTTTTTCTTGGTGGATGAGGAGGGTTCGACAATGGCTTGATGGGCGGTTTTCAGCGGGGTTTTCGTGGCACTTCTACGCATGACATGGTTACTGTTCAAACGGGCGGCTAAACGAAAGGTATCCTCAATAGTGGTTGGGCAAACAGCTTCCATAAGGTTCATGAAGGAATCAGGGCAGTAGTGGATGTATTTGTTAATGGCTTTTTCAGGTGTATCAACCTGGCTAGGACACAGGATGCTAAGTTGTTTGAAAATGAGGGTCAAACCATCATTGTCATCATCCACCTGCTTTAGGTGCCAAAACTCACTCTTTAGTTTCCTTATCTCATGCGGCGGACAAAATTCCTCCTTCATAATCTTTTTCAATTCAGCCCAGGGCAATGCGTGGGCGGCGTCCTCACCTCTTGTGCCTCGTTCAGAGGTCCACCAATCAAGAGCCCTTGATCGGAACACCCCAGTGGCATTTTGGGTGCGTAGGTCGTCAGGACAACCACTCTGACGAAATGTGATCTCCATGGCATCAAACCAAGAGAGTAGTGCGGTAGCACCATCTTTTCCAGTAAATTGCAATGGTTTGCAAGCCATGAATTGTTTGAAGAGAAAAGGTGTATTTCGCCTATCCACCATGGAGTCCACCGAGCCATGAGGTGAATCGGTGTTGGTTTGGATGCGGCTAACAATGTCGGGTATAACTCGAGCCATTTGGTCGGCCATTTGCTTAGTAATGAGCCCAACTAGCTCTTGTTTGGATATGGATTCACTGTTGGAACCTTTCTTTGACTTGGTCTTCTTTGATGAGCTTGGAGATGCCATCTAGAAGTTCAAAAGAAAAGGAAAGGATGAGACTTGATCATAAATTTTAAAACAAGGTTTTTGCATGTAAAAGCATGTAAGCGTTCACGTATCATGTGAAGTTCATATAAAGCATAAGTTTCCAACATGTATTCAAAAAGTATAGCACGTATGAATGCTTAAAAGGAGTATAAATTTAGTTTGTTCACGAGGATTATTATTGTTTTTGATTGCGCAAGACGTGCGGAATATGTAATGGTTTTGAAACGAACGAGGTAACAAGTATAAAATCACATATAAATTGAATCACATAAAAGAGAGGCTCATAAAACATATGATTGTTTCGGGTAGAGAAACGTCGACTATTCCAAAGTGTATCAAAAGTCCTTTCAAATTAGAGAAACGTGCTTTGGCCTATAGGTAAGATACTCTCGTCGAGAAGCGATTAACAGTATCTTACCCTTCCAGTTACTACACGTCTCTAATTGATTGAAACAATCGAAACTTTGGCGAGATCGAGAATCGAGGAATGGGGCTTAATCGACAAGATGCGGGTTACACCCCTAACTTGACGATTTTGTACCCTAGTGTGGTTGGTACTCGTCGGGTCAAAATATAATTTCGACACTATGATGAGGATCCACTAGAGTTTTAATTTGAAATTTACCATTTAGATGTGGATTTCACTCCTAGCTAAATGGCGAAATTTCGTGCAAAAATAAGAATAAGCGGAATGAGAGTCGTTCACCAAATTGTGGGTTTCACACCTATTTTGGTAAACTCGTCTCTTTTGTATAGTCTTCAAGTGTATTGTGTAAAATATCTTAGGAAAGACATTATGTATGTATTGAGACCAAAGAGAAGAGAAAGAAGCAAAGTAGGGAGATTAACATTTTAAGCAAGAATAAAAAATGGTCAAAATATGGTTCCTACTATAGACTAGGTCGAACATGGCAATTCTACCTAATTCCCTATAGTTATGCTCTGATACCAATCTGTCACACCCCAACCGATGGCGGAATCATCAGGATGAGACGAAATAGATTGCAAGAGACTTCATAACGTTATTTGTGACGATATTTAAGTTAACCATTTTCATTCCAAAACATCGATTGTCAATATTACATAGAAATCTCAAATAACAACAAGTTCAACGAAAGTACATAACAACATAACAAAATTGATACAACATTTTAAACCTAAGACGTCTAAATGTGTATCTAGGCATCATTGCTACTTCATTTCATAGCATCATCATCCTCAACATGTAACATGTTAAAATAAAGTTCAATGAAAAAGCAAAGGCGAGTACACAAGGTTTAAATAGTATAGAATATGTATAAAGCATTTACTCGAATCCACATGGCAATTTGTAAACAAGGTAACTAGCATGCATAACATCTCGTCTAACCCAAGTGTCCACTAGTATTTAGCATCCCTCGCCACAAAAGTAACGAGACCGTTTTAGTATAATGACTTAACAAGACCCCGACGGGTGGTGTGCTACTGCTATAGCGCTATATATATTAAGTTGAGGGCTTAGCATGGTAATGGCATAAAGCATGTATAAACTAGCATGAACCTAAGTTAACAAGTAGCATGTATAACGGATTGAGTTCGTAAAGCATGCTCAAGTGTGTGTAAGTGTAATTTTGTATGGTAACATGTTACAACCCAAAAGTGGTTTAAAATGTAAATGGTTCGAGTGTACTCATGGTTTTGCAAGTCTTCTATTGGTAAATCCGCGAGAGTGTTGGTTTGTTTAGGAGGTTGGAACACGAAGAAACAAAGTGTGTGAGTTTTGGGGAGACGGAAGAGTCAAGGATTAGGAATTTAAAAAGACATGAAAATATCATATGAAAATAATCATCTTCGACACATAATCACTTGTTTGACACTATGTAACCACAAGGGTTATAATGTTTTTATGGGTTGAACACCCAATAGAATCATAACAAGGTTTAGGTCTTTAGATGATGTTAGTCTACTACTTTGACAAAGGAACACGAATTCATCATCAAAGGTTCGAATGTATATAGGTATTATTTAGATTATGTATTATACATTAGTATGTCCAATAGTCAAGCATGAGGTAAAAGATTAATCTTCATTTAGGTACCTCTATTGTGTCATAGAATTCATGTAGGAGGTAGGAAGAACAAGCTTCCATTTAGGTACCTCTTATGGTTCACCACTACACTTGATGTAAAAACATACAAGGAGGGTCGTGAACTAATATTAATACAAGAATAACAACAACTACACTATGAGAAATCATCAAGTAATGTGGGGATTCTATGTTGGACAACCCAAGTTAGTCCACAATCACACCTTCATCAAGCTTGAAGCTTGAACATCACTTGTGGGTCAAAAACCCTAAATAAAACAGAAATTATATGAGGTTTAACCTTTGATTTTGTATGTCTCAGCCCCGTTTTTAAGCTTAACTAACCATAGAAGTGGTTATAAGCATAAGGACGTGGGTTTGAGTGAGTTAGACTCAAGTTTAAACAAGGATTGGTAAAGATTAATGAAAATAGTGAACTTTGGAGCCTATTTGCTGGAGTTCCAGGGACTTATTCACTGTGAAATACCCATGGAATTGAAGCTAAGATCGATCCAAGTGTTCTGGAAAAAGAATGAGCTAAAACGGATGAGAAATGAGTGAGTTATGCTCACTTTAGTGAAGCTTGAAGATTCTGCTCGAACTTGAACTTTCAGCTGCGATTTTGAGTGATTGAGAGAGGTTTAGAGGAGTTTGTAAAGTGATTAGGGCTTGGATTAGCGTGGGATTTATAGGGGATGAGTTGTGGTTAGGGGTTGTGAGTCATAAATGCAAGAAACACAAATAACAATCCAACTAACACACCAAAGTGCCCAATCCCGTAGCTGGAAATGGACTGATCTCGGATTCATTGTTTACACGGGCCGCGTAGGGGGAGGGCTTAGTTTACGCAGGTTGTGACAAGGGGGGGGGGGGCAAGTTTCACTTAATTGCATTTAGGACCCTGCAATTTGTTATTTTGTGTTTTTAAGTGATTTAGGGACTAGTTTCGCCATACAAGCATAGTTTAAGGCCAAATAAAGTATGATGAGCATAATCAAAGTATAAATAAGCATATGAATGTCGTATTTAAGTATCGTATACGTTCGTAATACGTTTTATGCACAAGTTTCACGTATTTACAAGTTTAGCACATAGTTTCCAAGAATTACGAATAAGCTTCAATTGTTTCACGAAATTGAATGTATGAGCATGTATAAAGTATGTATGTCATGTATTTAACAAAATATGAGGTTTTTTATGATCCAAGTCTCGGATTTTACAATGATTGCAAAGAAAGAACTATTACAAGAACACAAGACTTCCAAAAATAGAAACACGAACAAGACTTGTTATAAATGGAAAGTACAAATAAGCAGGGCGTTACACTAGTGCATGTGGGGTTTGTTCGGGTGAGTTGAGGGAGGATGAGAGATTTACTGAGGTAGGTGGAGGGGAAGGTTGGGATGTCGACTGGTTGGTGGGAGGAGAAAGAAAAGGTGGTGGAATTGGTGAAGTGTTAAAAGTGGTGGCTGAGGTAGATGAAGGTATAGATGGAGATAGAAAAGGTGGTGGAATAGTAGGATTGGTAGAGTTTGGTTGAGAGGGTAGAGTGGGGTCGCATGAGGGAACAATGTGTGTGGGAGTGGCTGATGTATTTTGGGAAGGAAAAAAAGAATCAAATGACACAGCAGAAGGGTTTGAGTTTGTTTCCTTAAAAGGAAATATATGTTGAATAAATTGCACATGACGTGAGTGATAAAGCCGGTTAGTGGCTGGATCAAGACATTTGTATGCGGATTTTGATGGGGAGTAGCCTAGAAATACGCATGCCTTGGAGCGAGGTTGGAGTTTGGATGAGGCGTAGGGTCGTAGCCACGGATAACAAAGGCAACCGAAAGGTTTTAATTTAGAATAGCTAGGATTGGTGTGAAACAATACGTTAAAAAGTAACATGTTGTTTACAATGGAGGTTGGAAGGCGATTTATTAAATATGTGGCGGTTTGGAAAGCATGTGGCCAAAAGTGAGAAGGTAAGTGAGCGTAATGAAGTAGCGCAAGACCCGTTTCAACAACGTGACGGTGGAGACGCTCGGCTACCCCATTTTGCTCGGGTGTGTGAGGTGGGGTGGTGCAATGCGAGATGCCTTGAGATAGGGTGAAAGAGCATATTCGCCACCATTATCGGTGAATAAGGCGATGAGAGATGTCTTAAAAAACTTTTCCACTAGTGTTTTGAACTGAGGAAAAATTATGGATACTTCCGATTTGCGTTTAAGTGGGTATAGCCATACATATTTAGAAAAGAAATCAACAAAGATAACATAATATTTATACCCATTTAGTGAAGTTTGAACCGGTCCCCAAACATCCGAGTAAACAAGTTCTAGCAGTTTTGATGCAACAAAAGAATTTTGGCCAAATGGAATTTTATGACTTTTATTCAATGAATAGGATTTACAATGAAATTGATCATGTGACATTTTATTACAAGGGAGTCCTAATTTAGCAATTAAAGACTTGAAAACCTGGAACGAGGGATGTCCAAGGGTGTGATGCCACGCGAGTAAAGATCCTGTTGTTGTTGCATTTATTTGAGGAGATGAGACAATTGGTCCGTAGTAAACATCATTAACGTTCACTCCCCGCATGAGAGGCACCCCGGTGCGTAGATCCTTGACCAAAAAATGAAAAGGGAAAAATTCAACAGAAACTTGGTTAGTTCGACACATTTTAGCAACGGAGATAAGATGATTTCGTAAATGAGGAACAATTAAAACATCGTTTAAGTAAAGTGTGTATGATTGTGTGGGAATTGTGGTGTGGCCGATATGTGTAATAGGAAGTGTTTTACCGTTCCCAAGGACAATCTCATCTGGGCCACCGTATTCGAAAAGAATGGGCATGGAGTTCGAATTTGGTGCGGTGTTGGATGATGCGCCGGTGTCCCACATCCAAGTCGGAGGCATAGCAGCTGGTTGCCGGGAAGCTACATTGACAACTGGAGCGGATGGCGACGAGTTGGCATGAGCAGTAACATTGTTTTCACGAAGGAAACGTCCAAGCTTGCGACAGTCCCTCGTTTCATGACCCGGTATGTTGCAGAACTGGTAGTAGGCGTGGGTTTTGTACGAGGCAGAGGAGAGGCTGATCTGGAAGTCCAATGGTTATGGTTGTTAGGTGAATAGGCAGGTTGGGTTGATCGGTTGTACCGGTTGTCAGGAGAAGGTCGATTGTGGGAACGAGAAGGCTAGCGTTGAGTTTGGTTGACAATTGTGAGTAGTGTTTCAGGGGTGGTTTCTTTGAGAGTGCATTCATTAACTAGAAGCTTGTCAAAGAGGTCAGGGAAGGTGATGGTGGTGTCACGGGTTTTGAATGCGGCAACAAAAGTAGCATATTCGTCACCCAACTGATTCATGCAATGAACCACTAGATCTTCTTCCTCAATAGGACTTTGAGCTAGAGCCAAGTCATCAGAGTTGGACTTCATATCATGTAAAAATTCCGTGATAGAATGAGAGCCTTTTGGGTTTTTAGCAAGGCGAGATTTAACTGAGACGATACGGGAGCGAGAGCTATTGGTGTAACTCGAGTTGAGAGCATCCCAGGCTTGGCGGGCTGTTGTAGCAAAGGAGATCAGAGGCATGATTTGATCAGAACAACTGCCAAGAAGGGTGCTGATGATCATCTGATCTTGGCGGAACCACCGGAGATATTCCGGGTTCGGTTTTTTTGACATCACCGGTGACCAGATTTTTGGCTGGTGTGGTTGATTGGCCGATGATGTGGTGGTCGAGTTCAAGACCGATAAGGGTTGAGAGAACCTGTTTGCGCCATGAGGGAAAGTTGCTGGAAGTGAGTTTGATTGGAAAATGGTTGGAGGCAGTAAGTTGTACAATAGGTTGAGGTGCCATGGATGAGGTTGAATAAGAAAAAAAAAGTTGTGATGGAAAGTGGATCGAATTCTTGTGAGAGATGATTCAAGCTCTGATTACCATATAGAATTGTATATTGTTGCAAAAGGAAAACTCGATCTTTTCATTAATCACAAGAATATTTAAATACAGTATACAATAAGAATAGGAGAATAAGGAGGAGTAGTTACAACTAGATTTGACCTTTTAGAACTACAGAATACCTAAATACAAATATTACGTATGAGAATTATTTACAATAAGATACAAGTTATTTATTTATGAGTTAACTGTCATTTTCGTCCCTGTGGCCATTTTCGTCCCTGTGGTTTGGTCACTTTGGCCATTTCAGTCAATTTTTCAAAAATGCGCCATTTTCGTCCCCCACATTCTGGAAAGGTGCCATTTCAGTCCAAAAATCATAACCCAGTTAAGTCAGTTTGTAAATAAGGACTGATTGTGTAAATTTGTAACATAAAGGACTGATTGTGTAAAGTTGAAAAATGGACTGAAATGGCAGTTAACACCACCACCACTAGCCCTGCCACCACCACCACTCCGCTGCCACCACCGCCACCTCCGCCACCACCGCTACCGCAGCCACCACAGCCACCACCGCCACCACAGCCACAGCCACCACCACCGCCACCACCGCCACCACCGGAACCACCACCATCAACGTCATGGCAAGACCCATATTTTCAGACGTTTGTATGTAATATAAAGTCAGAATTTATTGTATTTTCAGACGAGCAAAACAAAGGAACGAGAACGGTATACCGAAACGAAAAGCTTGCGGGTTACGGGGACGTCTTCGTCTTCTCCGGTCGTCTTCTCTGATGAACTCCGAAAAGCTTCGTCTAGATGAACAATATTAGTAGATAAGAAGTGTTAAATGTCATATACAAGATTTGGAATTTGAAATGTTCATTGATGAAGAGGATTGAAAATTTGATGGAAAATTGTGAATACTCCATCTGTTGAATAATTGAATTGTTGGAGCATATGCATAAACATAATTGACAAAAGTTGTTGCTTTACTTTGCAAAATATATTCTATATACATATTACATTTAAATCATGTGTATCAAAATGGATACTAACTTGTTTTCATGATGGCACCGATGAACAGGAGGTAATTTTACTTCATATATTTTCCAGAATGGAAATGCTACATAATATCCCATTATTCATCTTAAAAAGGAATTACAGAAATTCTTACACTTGATTTGATGTCTACTCTGCCTTTTCAATGAAACAAATCTACGTCATCATGATTGAATTTTTAGTGTTCGAACCTTATTCGTTTTTATGTTTGACCATGTTGACACATCCTAGAAGGTGAATACTTAAAAGGTGTATCTTGGAAGGAAATTGATTACTTTACTTTAAAAATTTGTTGAATGATGATTGTCTTTTTTATGCAGCTTGTAGTAGCCAGTTCAAGTAGAGATACAGGCCCTAGTAATGAAAGGGATAAATTGAAGGGGATCTCAGATAATGCCAATATTCAACTAGATAAATCTAGTGGTGACATCGATCAAATTGTGAATATGCTAAAAGGGAAACAGTTGACTCGGTAAATTGTTATGTTTAGTTCATGAATTTATGATCTGTAGTTCTGTACAACTCAAGATTTCTTTTTGAACGTTTTTTTCTTCTAAATGTTGAATTATAATGCAGGGATGAAAGCAATCATTTGATGGAGATATTGAAATCTAAATTGGTTGATGATTCTAATGCTGAGTTGGATCATCAAATCCCGTCTATGCAGGGATGTTCATCTAGATGGTTGTTTACAATGGCTGCCATGGTTGTTTGTGGTGGCGGTGGCAGTGGCTGTGGTGGCGGTGGTGGCGGTGGAGGTGGTGGCAGCGGAGTGGTGGTGGTGGCAGGGCTAGTGGTGGTGGTGTTACAAATTTACACAATCAGTCCTTTATGTTACAAATTTACACAATCAGTCCTTATTTACTAACTGACTTAACTGGGTTATGATTTTTGGACTGAAATGGCACCTTTCCAGAACGTGGGGGACGAAAATGGCGCATTTTTGAAAAATGGACTGAAATGGCCAAAGTGACCAAACCACAGGGACGAAAATGGCAGTTAACTCTTTATTTATTAATAGTGAGGAGGTGATCGACTCTTCCTCAGATCTGCGAAAGGGATATAACCCGTCGCCGACAACAATGCCCCTCCTACACAACGCATCCGCAGTGGGAATACGAGACATTTCAGCTCTCCAAACAAACACATGACATTTAATAGGGGCCCACTTACACCAATCCAACACAAAACTACTGTCGTTGACAATCAAACATCTAACACTTTCTTAACCGAGCATACGGAAAAGGTACCTGATTGATCGCCCACCCATTTCCAGCCGTCACTTCTGTTGTTTAAGGAGACCGATGCAAGAGCAGCAGTAAAACTCTAATCCTAGATTTATTGTTTTCTGAGTTTTATGCATAAATCAAAAAGATTTTGTAACTAGAATGGCATGATTTGAACAAACTTAGAATTTTTAGTAATTTTTGTCGTAAACTGTCGTCGAATAAACATTATATTGACCTTTCAGTTTTAATTGATTTTTTATGATTTTTATACAAATACTTATCATGAACTAAAAATATGTAGAAGTTTAAACATATGTGGGAACATCCCATAAAATTTTCATACTTTTATTTGTTCGTTTAGTATTTTATCAAAATTCATGAACAAAAGCCAACAATTAATGTGAAAACATAGCTGCTGAACTCGAATGATTTCTCCTAAATCATTAACCTAATGACTTTGTTTAGTGTGTGCATATCATAAAACCCTAAATTAACATTAAACTTCAATTACATAACTTAACTCAAAACTTACAAAAATAAACATAAATCATCTTATAATGAAAACTTGAAACGTAACGCTTATTGATTCGCCATAGCTAGTCTTAATAGCTGATAATTACTTTGTAGCCTTCGTGTAGACGACTTTACAACCTTAACACCTTTCATGTAGATAATCTAGCAACTTATCAGGTGAGTTTGCAGCCCCCTTTTATTTTAACTCGTGGGCGAAAAACATGATCTTTAAACTATTTAACGTCTATGTTTGCTTTGTTATGTGATGCATTAGACGTGTTGATGCTACTTGATTTATAACCATTTAAATTTAGGATAGTGCCATTGATAGAGTTGGGTAGTTCTATCTGGATTGACACCCCCACTCATTATCTGTGTATTTGCTAGCTAACTGATCGGAGTGTTGCGTCCCTGTCAAAGATAAATTTATAATGTCCTAATTACCTCAAACCAATAGCTATTGGTAATAAGGGTGTCGAACCATGAAGAGTCTGTGGTCTGTGCCAGGATTTGGTTACTTATTAATTGTAAACGATTTATGAAGCTTGCTACGTTTTGTTAAGGTTGTGGAAAGAGGTGTCAGATTGGACCGACAAGATTGGACAAGGTTCACACACCCTGTTCGATAATCATAAGACCTAGGGTTCCTACACTTTTTTATACTTGATTTAGTTGAAATTGGTTATTGATGAGTTCAGTGTAAAATAGCTTAGGGGTTGTTTGGCAACTTCTGAATGAGTAAGTGCTGAACCAGTAAGTGGTTTGAACCATTAAGTGTTGAACTAGTAAGAGGTCTGAACCATTAAGAGCTAGTATAATGCTTAACCGTTCAGAGGCAAATGTCTGACCAATTCAGATAAAAGGTCTTGACCATTCAGACACAGTATAATGCTTAACCATTCAGAGGTAAATCTCTGAAATATTTAGGCATTTGCTCGCGAAACAAACAATCTGAACCATTAAGTACTGAACCAGTAAGAGGTCCGATCCATTAAGAGCCTCATGCGGAAATCTATCAATGTTACAAAGAATGGACCGCAATGCACTTTGTTACCAAGAACATGTAAACTCTAACCTATGACAAGGCATAATTACACATACTCATTTCATAAAGTTAATTTTCATTACTTAGTCGACAATTTATAAATTCAATACAAATGCATGACAACTGACACAAGTTTCAAACGTTTAATATCAACTAGTCACAAATTAAATACTAAAACAAATGTTGGGAACCCAAGAAATATTACAAAAACCTACACTAGGATGAAATCCGAGAGAATTAGCCGCTCCTGGTTGATGCAACACGAACACCGGATGAGAGATACAAAGAACTAGCCATTGAAACTCGGATCTTAATCTTGATAATGATAATGGTTGGATGATATTAATCTTGATGATGATAATGGTTGGATTAGGGTTAGGGATGGTGATGATGATTAATGTAGTCATAATGTAATGACTGGTGTTATGGATGATTGGTGATGATGTTTGTAATGGATTGTAAAGTTGAAATCAAGAATCTGTGATGGCCCTGGAGGGGGGGATCGATGTTGGGTATGTATGGAGGGAGAGCGATGTTTAAAAATTGTGCAACCCCCTGTTTTTACGTGCTCCCCATATAAAACATCCTAAGACCCAGTCAAAATTCACACTTTTCTCACTTTTTTGAGTTATGGCGCCGGCAACGGCGACGCCGTGTTATGGCTTAGCCGACGCCACTCAGCACATTGACGCGCCTTGCTGCTGTTTACGCTCCCCTGACGCGAATTATAAGACATCGGTGACGCAGGATAAGCCCATACGTAGCCGACGCCGGTCAGCTCCTACACATTCCATTGCTTCATTTTTTGCACCCGATGCTACCTATCTTCAATACAGTGTTCCGTAAAGTGCCTGAACTACTCCTTAAACTCCGCTAGACCTGCAAAACGCAAACCATATCAAAGTAGAGAATCCAGAACCCAAGTTTGCATAAAAACATCAACTTATCACGAATAAAACCCGGACTTTTGACCACATGTCGGTAAGTACACTAATCGCCATATAAAATGGCACTTGGATGAACTTCCTCCAATTAAAAACGTGAGAACTTGGAAACTAAAAACGTGGAAACTTTAAAACGAAAACAACATGCCCTTTTGTTTTATCGTGTGAAACAGTAACTTAGGAGAAAACAAAAACGTCGGTAGGCTTGGTACTGGTAGTAACTTTTGTAAACATAACTATTTAGTTGCAGTTTTACATTACCCATGCAAGTATAAGCAAGCTTTTTCTTTGAACTTTATCTAATCATTTAGTGCATGAAACTATAAACATGCAACTCATCAACTATTGTAGCTGACCGTTTAGCATGTTTTTCAGGTGGTAATATCTGTGTTAGCTATGAACTTGGATTTAGTAGATATGTGTTTGAGGATTTGACTGCATAACATCTTACCTTTTAGAGGCATTGCATGGAAACTGTTGGCTCGCCGCATTTCCGGGTTTCCACCTAGACGGGGGTGTGACAAAGATGGTGGTGTAAAATGATGGGGTCCTTGCTTTAGGGTAGTGATGTCGCCAAATTGGGTAGTTTAGGGTAATAGATGGACTGAGTGATGTGGCACTGCAGGATCGGTGAGGGTTAGGGTAGTTTAGGGTTGTGGCCCTTCCCCCCTAGGGTAGTAACGGAACTTTTGGGATCACAAAATTTGAATATCTACTGCCTTAAACAGCATGCGTAGTTCTCTACTTTGGGGCCTCTCTCTTTCTATTTCTCTTTATACTTCATCTCGACGTGTCTACTATGGGCGTTGGTCAGCCCTCGGCTTCTTCCCACCACCACTATCTCTTTCTTTTTTTTTTTTGGCCATTTGATAAAGTTTTTTAATAACCAATAGTAAAAGGTTGTACACAGGGCAAAGTGTTTACAACGTAGAGATATGAGACAATGGAACATGTGGGAGTTAATATTAAAACGTTATTAGGTCGGAGGGTGTGGAGGCGCCATCCTTGCCAACTCACCATCTATAGCGCCCTTCGGGGCGAAGGGCGCCACCACCCACACCGTCGGATTTAAGGAGGGGCGCCATTGAAGGGGCTTCATCATGGTAACAGAAGAAAAGGAGGTGCAGGTGGGGCCCACCTCTTTTCAACCAATGAAATCCTTTTTTTTATTTTGTTTTATAGGGGGGCTTTATCACACACCCTGCAAGTTAAAAGAAGGCGTGATAAAGCCCCCTAGCTGACGTGGATCCTAGGTGGCACTAACGTATCCTGATAAAGCCTCTAGCAGCTTTATCCCACACCCCATAGCCTTATAATATTTATAAAAAGTCTACTATTCGTCATGATTTTTAATCTATATCTATAATATATTAAAAAGGAAAAGTGACGTACACAACCGTAATTTTACATAGCGTATAAATTTTAAAGCAACATGTACAAGGTGCTTAAAGCCATGGAAATTAGAATTCCTACCAACTTTAAGACGCCTAAAAGGGCAATTGGGGGATTTCACTCTTCCTTTATGGATTCCTTTATGATGATTGAATGATAGTTTCAGGTCCATTCGATTCCTTTATCCTACTTTAACTAGGTGTACACCCGTGTGAACACACGGGTTTGTTAAAGACAATTTGTTTTAGTGTACATGTTTGATATAGAAATAAGGTAAATAATTGATAATATTTTGTAGAAAATGAAAGCATGACCTAATTTTATGTTGTCTAATAACTTCTTATATATGATGTTAATTTTTTTTGACACATTGTTAGTGTAAAATTCAGTAAAGGTCTATTGTTATTGTATAATTCGATAATACTAAAAACAGATTATAATATATGATTTAAATTCTTTGCATTTAGTTACATATCTTTATAAAACAATGTTAATGAAATTATGTGTTAGTGTACATGGTTGATATACAAATAAGCTAAGTACTTGGTAATATGTTGTCTAAAATGAAAACATGAACTAATATGTTGTTTAAAATGAATACATATCTTTATAAAATGTCTTTTTTATACCCTCAAATCTTAATGATAAACATATATGATTAGAACATTCACACTTCTCAATAAAATCGATTATTAATCATTTCTAAATGTTTGTTCAGGTTTGATATAGAAATAATCTAAGTAATTGATAATATGTTGTCTACAAATCCGATTATTAATCATTTCTAAATGTTTTCTAACCATTTGTATCTAAAAATCAGATTATATGAATGAATCCGAATATTAATCATTTCTAAATGTTTTCTAACCATTTTTAACATCAGCACCTAAACAATGATTGTTTATTTTTAAGGTCAAAACAAACTCTTAAATAATAAGTCAAGAAGTCGAACACATAAAAAAGAGAAATATTGATCATGGTGTTTTCACTTCCATGTTTATAAACTTGCATATTTTTTTTCTATTACATATCAAATTAGACTCTACATACAAAACATGGAATAGAGATAACCTTTAACATACCCTAAAAATACCTTACGAACTCACAATTTGTAAACTATGATTCAACCCGAAAACCGACCCAGAATCATTTAAGCATGGCTTCCTCTTTGCTCACTGTTTTGGCAGCCGCAACCATCGCTTATAACGGTTGTTTAGACAGCATTACCAGTCCCAAAACTGTACCTAATTGCATGTTGTTGGTATTCCTTTTCTTGTTTTGTTATGTTATGGTACTCGTTACCCCTATTATCCAATGTTATTTGACCACTGTTTACAGCATCGAGGCACCACCCACGCAGCCACAAACAACCCAAATCGCTGCTGCCCCAACACAAGGATTTGCTCCACAAACCGTAGGACGCATGACAATGTGGTCTGGTTCGCTGCACTTTTATAACAAAGTCCTTATGTTAGTTTTTCAATTATAATTAAATCTCTTTTTACTACACCATTACCTATAGAGTAAACTCAATAGGAAGTATCTAATCGTTAATACGAATCAAGTTACCAGAGACTATCATAAATAAGCCTTGTGTAAATTTACCTGTTTAAATACGTTGATTTTTTTTGTCCAAATAAGCACCAAGCAATATCAAATCCATTCCACAATGAGCATTTTTATGCACTTGATTTTTAAGTCCAGTTGAATGTAAAAACACATCTGCATCAACATCAACATCATCAAATAAAGTCTAAGTTTTTAGCACATGAATGAATAAAATTTCGTTCAAAAAGTTCAAAATAATACACTTAATACTCCAATCAATTCTTAATGTTAAACTATGTTTATAATAATAATAAACGATGTTAAAGCTATATATGGGGTATGTCAGTCAAAATTCAATAATCTCAGCATGTACCCTATGATAGAGATTCATTATCTCTATAACTTATCAGTTTATATTCTACAAACTCTTAGCGACCAATTGGGATGAATTTCATTTTAGAACGAACATAACTAAAAGGTTTAACTTTATCACAATTATAATTAACTCATGATTAATAACAGTTTTAAAATCTAACCATTACCTTGAACCTAATGACTTTCATGCCAAGATCCAGGGATGTTTGGGATACTTAGCAGCAACCTTTCGTACAATATCGTAGGAAAACCCAAACAGTGTTTCTGGCTTTGGTGCAGCCTTTCTTGCATTGTCAATGTCTGCAAAAAACCTAAATCAGAAAGGTTGGAAATAAAATTTGAAATCAGTAAATATAATAAACCTGCCACTTACGTAGATTCAGGCCACCTTAACCTTCATAATGCTTTTTCCTAATGTTTTCTTTGCTTTTTAGGGGGAAGATGGGTGCTTCTCTCCATAGGGCATACAAAGCACAGATTGTTGGCGGAAGCCCGCCACATTTAACATATAAAGTTTTTTTATATGTTAAATATGGCGGGCTGCCGCCAATAACCTGTGTTTTGTATGCCCTAGGAGAGAAGCACCTATGTTCCCCTTAAAAAGCAAAGAAAACATTAGATTTTTGGATTTGATGTTTTTCGATGCTGAAAGGTCATTAGTGATGACTATGTGATCATGCTTTACCTAAGAACAAATGCACCAAGTTAAGCTCAAGGTTTTTCAACTTGATCAAATGTCACTTATACCCTTTAATAAAGACCTTGTTCGTTTTTTGCACGCCCTGTTCGTTTTTTTTAATGTTGAAACAACGTTAAAACCTAAAACCCTATGCTGAAGTGTTGTTTTTTGCACCTGATTGGGCCGAGGCGTCGCCTCAAAACGCTTCACGTGTTTTGACGCTTCAGAGCAAATAAAACGTTTTGCCAAACGGTTAACACTTTAAGCGAGCTTAAAGCGCGCTTTTTTAAACTAAGTTTCCAACACAAGAAAACTACACAATTGTTTTATTCTATTTTTTACTATTTTCTTCTTTAGCACATTAAATGTAATAATTGAATGTGATAAGAAAAGCAGTGTGACTTACAGGAAGTGACTCCCATATGGCTTCATCAGTCAAATGTTCTTCATTTACTGGAAGTAACGCCTTGCACATTCTGTACACATTACAAATCTTGTTTTCAGATTATAGGGTTACTTATTTCAATATTCATTTACAAAATCACCCACAAATAAAACTAAAGCGACCTAATGGTCGGACCATGGGTTCCCTTCAATAATCAGATTAACAAACTTAGAATGCTTGTACTCCAATTACTGTGTAGGTCTCAGTTGATATGGAAGCAACCATAACAGAGGATACTCAATGGTATTTAATGCTCGGACCATCGGTTCCCCTTCAACAATAACTTGAGGTAAGCCTACAACAGGAAACAACACGTCATAAACCCAAAATTTTAACCAAATTTTAACGAAACAACACGTCATAAACCCAAAATTTTAACCAACCAGTAGCAATCTTGGATAAAAGAAACTGGTAAAACTAAAATTGCAAAATTATGAAAGCAGTGAAACTTTGAATATTCAATAATAAACCATAGTATTACAAAATTATGATTTAGAAAAATAATAAAAATTAAAAATTAAACATTACAATTAACACTTAATAGAATATCTCGTTCTCTCGCCTTCTTCCATGCAATTTCGTTTTTTGTTTTAATTTGTAGATCTGCTAGCATATCACAGGTCTTCTGATCCTGTTTCAGCAAATTTGTAATAAACTCTTCTGCTTTTTGTTTAAACTCTGTTGGAGTAGAAGAGGCAACTTCATCTAGCAGTGCAATGTTACTCCAGGTTTGCTTATAATATTTATCACTAACAATAGCAACCTTTTGGTTGAGTTCTTCAACGTTTCTTTGTTCTTGGAGTGACCAGGTTGAAAATTCGATTTTAAGATCAGTGGTATCGGACCAGTGGTAGAAGGTTTTCCTTGCCATTTAGGAAGAATGTAAGTGTTTTTGGACAATTTGTTTTAGGATGAATGTTTTTTTTTAAACTGAAGTGTTGATGTTTTCAAGTAAAATAATAATGATGCTTTATAGTGTTTAAAATCTTTGATAGAGAAAATGAAGAGACATCTCCTAATTATGATAACCTTTTTTTGAAGGTTTCAATTTTGTTCCTTGGTTTTCTACATATTTAATTTTACTTGTTTTCCCATGAAAACTCATTTTTCAAAGGTTTTGCATTAAAATGCTTAATAGGATAACTGAACAGGCAATTACCATATACACGTTTTTTACTCTTAAATCATTAAATGTACATGGTTTTTAAGTATAAATGTTAATTTAAAGTTTGCCTTTAAAGCTGACCTTTGGGCTGTTACATATAGTATATAATAGCATTGCCAATAATTTTTTTTTCATCAAAACAGATTCATTCAGTGAAACAAAAGTGCAACTATTATTGTTTTGCCTTTGTTCTTATAAATATATTAGAATGGAGTCATATACTTCTGCAAAATCTGACGATTTCAAGCAACGCTTTATTAAACAAATCGAAGACCAAGTCTTGGCTGATAGATCTACTCTTCAAGAGTTAAAGAGGTGTTTTAACGGACTGGAACTTGGTCTGCTGACAAGAGACCAAGTTTCGAGGGACTTGAGGGCAATGCCGACTACTTCCGTTCGTGACCTGTGTATTGCGAGTAATATAGAATGTGGAGAAAGAGATCTGGAGTTCATGAGAAAGATCAATGAGATACACAGAGAGGTTCAGTGCTCCATGGAGTTGAAGTTAAAGTTCCTTGATTCTTGCAATTAGAGTTAGATGTCTCTGATTAGTTTTCTTTTTATATGTAATTGCTACTTTCTTAATAGAGGAAGTATTTATTAAGTATTGTTTTTTTTTATCACAGTTTAGTTTTACATCTTTTCATGAGTTTGAAGATAAAGAGACGGTCTTCCATTTTCGATAAATTAGAAAATATTTCATCTAAATTTTTTTTCTTAACATTGTTGTTTGGTACCATGGATGATCTGTTTAATGTTCATTTATGTGCTGACTTTAACAATTTTGGAAGCGAAATACTTTCAACAAACACGGGTAACTTTTTCCTTAATTTTAATTAAATTAAGATTATTTGGAACTTGTAGATATTCTGGGGCTAAAGTCAAAAGCTACATTAGGGACAACAGCACTCAATATGGTCCTCTTACAGACTCAAGTGTAGTTGTTTGATCAATTGATTCTAATGTTTTATTAGCATTTTATTGATTCTTTGTTAGTTACATTTGATGGTGATCATATGAATAGTTAAGATCTATAAAAAAACTTCAATTCAACGAAAGTTAAGTACCTTTTCAAGCTGATGTATTAAAATACTTCTACAAACTTCAATTCGATTATATCTCGGTCACACAGCCACCACAACTTCCGGTCGTTCCCAGCTCTCCTGCAGAATCAAAACTTAATTAGGTATTTAATTAAAAACTTGATGAACACAATTCAAAGAACAATTCTGCCTTGTCCTGTATCTGAGCATGATGTGCACATTATACAAGATTAACTACTTACATGACAGTTAATTTATACAAGATTGTTTGGTAGTTGTATATATTCTAGGGCTAAAGTCGAAAGGTCCATTGGTGGGAGCAGCAATCAATATGCTAGTCTTATAGACTCAAGTTTATATCTTTTAATATATGTTCGTTTATTTAACAACATATTTTGATAACAAACGAAGTTGAACACGAAAATAATTTTATAGCCCTGAGATTAGAAAAAGACGTATAACAGGCAAGAAAGTAATTTTATGAAACCATGTTGAGGTAAAATGAGAAAAACAACCGTGTAGTCATTTAAGATGATTTTCGTCCTAATTTACAGCACACGGGTGACAATAAAAACCCTAATGAAGGCTACCTTCAACCTAAATAATCCTAGAAATCAACCTAAAACAGTCTACAACACCCAAAAGTTAGAGTTTATACTATGCAGCTTGCTTAAAAAAGCCCTCGGAAACACACAAAAAGATTCAAACTGAAACTAAGTTACAACATAGCAATGTTGAACTTCTACTCTAATCACATTGTTTTACACCATGAATGACAATATAAAGTACACGCGTTTGATACATACCAGAAGTCTTTACGATAGAACAACCATTAGTTGTTGGAAACATGAAGCTTTGACCTATCAAAAAGTTTGATGGTTGTTTTGGTATCTCCAATGGCCTAACTACACTTTCAAGCCATTCAATAGCTTTAAACCTTGTCATAGCTACAAAAAATGAAAAAAAAATCAAATAATCAACAACGTTTCTATTGTTTTGTTAGAAAGAATTTGAAAGCAAAATTTAAAATTATACCTTAGGGTTTAGGACTTTCCTTGAAGGTAGAGTAACACTAAACAATACCGTTTCAAACTTTAGCGAAAACAACACTAAAGGATACCGTTTCGTAATTATGACATCAGCGAGGACTACATAGCATACCTGAGAAGTTGACACGTAGCCAATTCTATGTCATTATCTAAGCTCCCTTAATAGATAACATCATGTTCAAGATAACCTCTTTCGTGTTCATGTGAGCAAGAAGAGAGAAAGACACAAACGATGTCTCAAACACAGTTCACATGATACGGATTTGACACCTGAACCTGTATCATCTGAACTATGTTTCACACCTCCTTTGTGTCTTCCTCTCTTCTTGCTCACATGAACACGAAAGAGCTTATATTGAACATGAGTAATGACACAGCTGTCTTCTACCTCCATCGCTAGATTCAAAGGGAAAATATGGTCAAAATCAACAAACACAAGATTCATAATATTTAATGTTTTGAATGTGATGGTTCCTACCTTTAAGATGAAATCGAAGTTGGTGAACAGTCTTACATCAGATGCAATGTACCTAAGCAAGAGACATCAATTAGTTTGAGCAAATAGAAAAACTCATTTAAATTACCTAAATACCTAATTTCATGACCTAAACTCTACACAATTTAAATTATCAACAATTTTCATCATCCAGAAATAAACCAATCTGACGATTAAACAACTCCTCTTAACAGTTTTAATAGAATTAATAGCACACGCGAGTTTTAAAACAATTAATAACAGTTTTAATAACAATTGCAACAATCTATATAATATTTACCGTAGGAAAGTATTGACAGCCCAATCATCAATGTTCGTTTCATCGTCACTTCTTTCTTCTTCGTTCTCGGATCTTTAGCAGGCTGCACAACAATTACCATAGCTTTACCTAAACAATAATCCATGGGCATATTAAAAATCAAATCTTTTTTAACCCCAAATCGAAAAACATCCAAAACACGATGGAAAATCAATAAACTTATGATTGATTTAGCAATTTATGATAAGAAGATCTAAAATCACCAATTCTATTAACACGATGGTCAAACACCAAGATTTATCATAAAAAGAACAAAAGGTTTAATTTTTTCTATCTTTTCAGTCAATAAAAAGAACATAACAAAAGGCACAATTCATTTACAGAAAACCAAAATTACCTGCCCACATGACAACCCCACCAGCATTTTCAATTCTCCCCCTTTCATCACTAAATCAAAGGTTCTCGCAGGTTGGAACCACAAAAAGCTCACCCCTAGACTCATTCATTCAACCTAAAATCAATATAAGACAAATAGAGTAGAGTGTGAGGTTGGTTTAAATATAACAATTGATTAAATGAGCTAAAATGAGATGATACGTACAACTGTTATACCTTCTCCACTTTTTCTTGGTATAGATTTGTTCAGTAATATGCAGTCGAAAACAACAAATTTGGATTAAATTAGCTTGTATCAAAGTTGAAAGCTCCTAAATTAACTGTCATAACAGTAGTATTTACATTTAGAAGACTTGTAAATGCTCTTTTTTAAAACCTCCTAAATCCTTTTTTATTAGAAAAAGTTAAATGCTTTTTTCAAATTTTATTTCCAACCTTACTGAACAATATTTGGCTGATAACCACCCCAAGACTCGGTTTCCACCCTATACAAGCAATCAAATTGAAACATCATCCAATTGCTTTTACATATTTTAATTTACATCAAATAAACAACTTAGAGGTGACAAAATAAGCGGGTCGGGACTCATTCACCTATAAAGATAAAATCCAACCCAAATGGACTAATTCATAAGCAAACAGGTCAAATTTGCCACCTTTAAAACAGATATATGACAGTATGAGCAACATAAATAAAACTTTGGGATCTACGTAAGTACCATGAAAGAAGTTCACGCCTTGAATCCCTTGCACTTTCACTGTTCGGCTTAACATATCTTCTATGGTTGAGATCAAAATTTCTACCCCTATGCCTTCTCGGCACATGCTTTTTTATTCTTGGACCTATCTCTGTCTTGGTGTACATTTGGAACACATTTCTACTACTGAAAAATTAACCAGTTAGACGCCTAGAATACAACAAATCTCATCACAGCATAATTGTAGTAGCTTTCAACATTAAGAAAACAATTCACTTGTTTCAAAGCTACAATTTCTAAGAAACAAAATCCGAAAAACAACATACTTCCCATAACCTCATGAAACAAAACCGAATCGGACTACTAAACTGTATAATTCACACCTCACACTAAATTCAGCATCAATCAATCGAGATTCCTAAATTTTACATTAAGAAACTGAATCTTCAAATTATAAAACAAAATCATATCAACTAATATACTGCAGTAACTCTCGTAACCTTAAATTGATACTATAAACAATTCGTTCATCTTCAAATAATATCATACACCATCAAAATAATAATCATGAACAAAATATTGACCTAATCAACGAAACAGCCAAGATCAAATCTTTTTTAGGTTTGACTGAATACCCCACAATCTTAACTCAAATTCAAGCAAAACCCATATCACAGAAACTCCAAATTCCTAAATTTCTACAAACATATGAAGAACAATCAATAATCAACCTAGCGTAATTCAAAAATTCAACAAAAATAGATCCAGATCTTGAAAATTACATGAAGAACAATCAATAATCAACCTAGCGTAATTCAATTACGATCACTAATCATCAATAATCTACCTCTCGTAATTCAACAACAAAAACAACATTTATCGATACAATTATTCAGAACCATTGTACAAATTCAACATAAATCAATCCAAATCTATAAAGTTCAACGATTTAAGTAAACTGTTAAAAAGTTGTTATAAGCACATATAAGTAGCAACCTGAAATTAAATTACAGCCCTGAATACAGAGATCGTGAAACCCTAGATCAATCAACATCAAATCAACACAATACTTGAAATTCTATACAAACACCAGATCGAAATTCTATACAAACACTTGAAATCAAGCTGATCAAAACATGCTATATGTAGGGAATATAATACATCAACTTACGGTTGTCTTTACCTCCTCACAATACTTCAAAATCCACTTAGCAGCATCCTTTTATCTGCAGATTAGATAAACAATTCAAAGTTTCTATCAAAATCAAGCAATCAAATCGGTTAGATAAACAACTAACTCAAACAAAACTAAAAACAAAATCATAAAATTAAACCAGAATCACTGACTGTTGTCGTCGCATTAAATAACGATTAATCAAATGTCTAATATTTAAGTTAAAGTCATCTTTTTGGCATCATCAAAGGTAAAAATGGAAGCTTTAGCATGTGAAAGAAACAAATGAATCTGAGAAGTGCTTACAATAGGACCAGGAGCATACTCTCCACTGTAATCAGCTGCATCACCATCATCGGACTCCATAGTAGTCTCTCCACTGTAAAAGTCATCATCAACCGACTCAACATCGTTAGCGTCATGCATATCATGAAACAATAACGATATGAATTGAGCGAGATCTTGTACACAATCACTCACCAACAGTCAGTGGCTTCGGGAAGTCAACACAATCACTCTTTGTACACGCTTTTTCTTTGTCGTTTAGAATAAGAAATTGTAGCGAGATCTTGTATCCATATAGCGGCGCAACTTCATTGACCTATCTTGAACAACATTGTTTGAAAATTTCGGATTCTTGTTATCTATGATATAGAAAAAAACAATAAAATAAGATCACGAAAAAAATATACGACAAATAGAAGATCTCTTACAGGAGCTCGTTGCTTGTTGGCTTTATTAACACCAGTTCCATTCTTAGACATCTTGATAATATCATCTACAGCAAACAAAGTTATACATCTTTAGGTCAAACAACAATCTAACAGAATTATAAGCACTTTTGCTGCCATCTATACAAGTTCAATAATAATACATGTAACTTAAACAAATAACTTAAACAGCATCAGCAAATAACTTAAACAGCATCAGCAAGCTCTTCAACACCTCTAAGCATCAAAGCCCTAGCATCCACTCCAAATCTAATATCTTTCACAGAATAGTTCTGAATCTGAACCACCTCTAAGAATGCAAAGCTCTTAATAACCGACTTATCAATTTAGTTATATCATAACTGGATTGAGTTTCATATATGCATATTAGTTCTCGGTACTGATAATGACTAACCAACAACATGATTATCCAGTTATATACCTGCTGAGCAATCTCACACAGATTCACAATCACTAACCACTAC
Source organism: Helianthus tuberosus (assembly GCA_030545235.1). Taxonomy (NCBI): domain Eukaryota; kingdom Viridiplantae; phylum Streptophyta; class Magnoliopsida; order Asterales; family Asteraceae; genus Helianthus; species Helianthus tuberosus. The sequence continues at coordinate 34,245,728 of CM060365.1, read as the reverse complement.
TCACACAGACACACTAAAATCAAATAAACAACAACATGATTATCCAGTTATCTACCTGCTGAGCACTGTTTCTTGCGATCCTGAACAATCAATCAACAAACAACAACAAAATAAGTTCAAATGATGTACCTGAGAATACGAGTCCAGCAGCAGAACCGAGGAATCATCAGAATGGTGCCGTTTCATCACCACTGAATGTTGAATCGCCCATTGTTGTTGTAAATTGGGAGTGAAATTGATCGGATGTGGGGATCGGAGGTGAAAACATAGTTGGATTGAACGTTTTGATCTACAATCTTGAGTAGTGGTGTAAGGAGAACGGCTCCGATCCCCAATTATTGTATGAACATGATGATTGTTGAAGATAAGAAGTGTACCGGACAAAGATGGAGGCGGTAGGTGAGGGATTTGGGAGGAGGAATGGGTCTGGTACAGATCTGAGAGAAAGAGAGAGGCACATATCTAAGAGAAAGAGAGAGAATGGAATGGAAAGGAAAGGGTTTGAAATTTGAAATGGTTTCTGCAAAGCATTTATTGAACACTCTTTCTCTATTTTGAATTTCAAATTCAAAGTTCAAATTTAAATGGTATTATAATTATAATTTAAAAAAGATTTAAAAAGATTAAAAAAAATCGGATTTATGACATCAGCGGAATGACATCAGCGGATCCAATGTGGCATCCAATGTGGCATATCTAGTTGGTTGACACATAAGCAAAGTGAGGTCAGCCTTTAAGCTCCTTTTATAGATAGTATAGATTGATGTTCTGGTTCCTCTCACCGTGACATTGGGGGTGTTTGGGTTAGCTTATTTTGGAGTAACTTATGACTTATTTACTTATAAAAGTTGATAAGTTGTTTTTGTAGTGTTTGGATTAACTTATTTAAGAAGATTTTGTATGTTAAAAAGTTATTTTTGGGAAGTTACTTTTGACTTATATAAGTTAATAAGTCCTTGTTGAGAAGGAATACCAAACACCCCCATTAGGAAAGAAAACCATAAGACAAGAATCCTACCTTCATCGGCCGTTAGTGTGAAACCATCCATCATCTCTCCGGCCACTTTTTTCGATTCCGATGGCTCTGCATATCGCCAAACGCCTCCTCCGCACCCGCGCCACAACCCCTACCATCGCGCTTTTCTCAGCCGTTGATCGGAGCTTTTCCTCCACCTCTTCCAATCTGATTCGCTCCACTCTCTTTCCCTGCGACGGCATCGGTCAAATCCGTCAAACAGGTTCGATTTGTTTTTTGCGGTTATTCGATTCAACTGTATCATGTTGATTTGATGTTTTATTGTTTAGGTTTTTATTGTGTTATACTGTTGTTATGTATGTTATGTTTGTGGTGCTCGGTGGTTGAAGCACACATCGCGACGCAGACGGTCGGGACATGATCTGTTTGTGCCCTAGAAGTTTATCATGTAAGTTAGATTCGATTCGTTCAAGTTTTAGTTTCATACTGTCATGTAGATCAAGTTGATTGTGACTTATTGATGTTTATATGTTCAAATCTATCATTATCTAGGGTTTCACAGTTCGATTTTTATGTATTTAAATAACAGTCAAATAGAACAACCGTGTTTATGGATCTAGCATCTATTAAATTTATATGATAAGTAAAAATATGGTTTGGACCTTGGGGGTTCAATTTGGTTGGCCTGTGTAGATAAGACACTTGTTCTACTATTAGATCCTCTGCTGTTGCTGCACCATCTATCTTTCCCGCGTCTGAACGAACGAACAGGTATCTCTTCCTCCTTTTTCCTTCAATTTCACCGGAGCTCATCTCCGTTCCGATGCTTGTTGCAAGCTCGCACATTCGTATCCGTATTAGGGTTTTGTAATCCATAACCCTAAACCGTAACTTTCTTCCTGTTTGTTTTCAGATCATTTTGTTCGCCAACTGTTCAGATTCTTCAGATACTATCGCGATATATTTCATCTTCACTGAATCGATAAAGATCGAGAAACCGGTGTCAGTGGCAGTGGTGGTTGTGCAGGCCGTTCAGCGATATATGTCTTTTACTCCTTATATATGTGCTTTCTCTCATTTGGTTGACCTATGGTTAGTTATTCCTTTTTGAATCATATCATGGTTTGTTGTTGCAAAAACCATAAAAAACTAATTTGAGAATTTGCCTGAATCTTTTTGATGTTGAGGATTCCAACATTATTATCTTAATTTTAATTTATTTCTTGTTTTAATAGATATTACATGACGAGGCATGTGAGTTGGCTTTAAGTGAAGCAAAGCATAAGGTAGTGTTCTTCTAATGTATTACGTTATTTTTACACATCTAAAGAGATATTTTTGTTTAATTGTTATTGTTTTTCTGTTAGTTCATCTTTTTAGTTGTTAATGCTGCTTGATCTTTTTTGTCATTGTGTTGATGAGATGTATCTTCATTTAAACTTTGGATTTGAATGAGTGGATAATAATGTAGGGATAATCTTGACGGTTCATAGAGTTGGAGCTTCGTATTTGGATGAACGGGTCAGATGTGTTGCAACAACTGGGTCCTTCAGCCATGTTTGTTTTCAGTTTTATTGGGTCAATATAGTGGGTCTAATTGTTTAGTTGAGTCAAACTGTGGGATCATGGGTTTAGTTGATAGGGTTGTTTTTATTTTGCTTTCTCTGCATTCAAGTAGTGGGTTTTAAGTATTTAATACAAGTTGAGTCTCATTGTATGAAGCGTCTTTTGTTCTGCAAGCTTGCATTTTATATTTATATAACAGGTGAGTAATAGTATTTGTTCAATTGTTTGTGTTCGTTACTGGTTTATTACCAATCAAAGGCCTGATATCAAACAAAATACAGGCGTTCAAATGTGCAATTATCAAGAAAGCAACTGTAGAAAAAATAGCAAAGGATTTCGTGCTAATCTTGATTTCAAGAATTAAGGTATGGACTCTCAACCCTTTTGACTCATTGGTGTGTAAAGTAGTTGTTTTTGTACGTGTTATATTCGCATCACTTTCCACGCCACTTGGTGGACTAAGGGTGTGTGATTGACAAAGCTCCATGATGAACAACTTTCCATGCCACTTTAGATTGTAATTCAATAGGGCATGGATGAACAGCTCTGCCCCATAGACCCGCTAGGGACAATGCTCCATTGAAATCCGAGCTGACGAAGCTCATCATCGTGATGTCCGCCAATTAAACTAGATCCAACAAAATGGCGGGGATGGGTAAGGTTTACCCAAAACACTTTTCGTTTGATAAAAATGTTGGGAGGCTTTATGCTTTAAGAGTATAATTTAGGTCCCATTTCCTTTTTAACTAACATCTATGTTATATCATTCATCACAATTAAAGCAATATGTACAAGTGTTATGTGGTTCATGCTTTGTATGAAAATCGGAACGATCCTTATTAGAATTAAAGCATAACCCAAATTGACAAATTCATAAGTGAACTGGCTACCATTAACCAACATGAACTTTTAATGGCCGTTTGTTTTTAACGCAGGATATCCATTTCCAGGGTAAGGAATCGAGGGAGGCTCCGACACCTGTTGCTTACCATTAAACCAATTGCTGATAAGAGGTATAGGATTTGAAGTGGCAAGGTGTTATCGGTATATTAATCAAACAAATAAGCATTTGTACAGTCATATGAACTCGCATTCAAGTACAATCAGGTATGGTGATAATCTTGTTTAATCCGTCAAAATGATGTGAAGTTGTTGTCACCTCTAAATTAAAGGTATCAAATGCAGTTGTTAAAGGCGCTTAAAAAGAGGGCCTCTTTTTAAGTGGGGCGCACAGTATAAAAAAGGGCAACTTTTGTCTCGTTTGGCTTGTTTCTTTCAAGCGATTTGTTTTAAGTGTTTGAGTGCTCTATAACTTAACCAGAAACAATACATTCATAAGTATATGGTTGAAGTTGCCACCTCTAAATTAAATCACATTCTATTTAAGTGTTCTGTGGATCCTTTGTTGGTAATTGCAACGTTGGTTTGTGGTGTACTCATTCCATCCATAGTTATCGATTGCGCCTGTTGCGAGCGCTATTGCGTTTAGCGATGCGAAGCGGACTACCAGCGCTAAGTGGCTCTAGCGACTGAAAAGCGGGAAAAATAGCGACTACGCACGTATTCCGGCGGCGAATTCCGGCGCCGGTGCTGCAACTTCTGCCGGAAACGAGGAAGATGAAAACCAAAGGCTCAAATTGATAGGAAAGAAAGAAGAGATACCTTGTTTTGATGACCTTCATAGTAGTTTTTCTAGTGCTTTTCTGTAATTTCATGGTCGTCTAATACAGAATTGGAGTTCTGAGATTTGGAGTTCTGACGGCGGAGGTAACAATTGGGTGACGATCCACTATTTTAGGTTTAAATTAGTTTGTAGTTTTACAATTTAACCCCTCAATCTTTCTGTAGTTTACATTTATTCTCTAACTTGTAAACTTTTAGGATAAAAAGAGTGAAATTAGTTTATGCATTTCAACATTTACCCCCTCTATCTTTACTAGTTTACATTTGGTTCTTAAACTTACAAATCTATGAATATAAAGTATAAAATTAACATTATAATATATGTATATAATTATAAATAGCTATATTTTTATTTTTAAAATTTTCTACTACCTTATCGCTATACACAAAATAGCGGGCGCTATTTCGTCGCTATCGCTACGTAGCATATAGGTCGTCTGTCGCTATTGACCGCTATTCGCTATCGATAACTATGATTCCATCAGCTGCAAAGGGACTCCTTAGTTATTATACACCAAAGTAACTCTGCTTCATGAATTAAATTGCTATTATTTATACCATTGTAGTTTTCCCAACTTCCAAAATAAATAGTTAAGGTCAAATTTAGTTGGGTTGGATTGACCCGAAACACTTGAACGGCTTTCAGCATGTATTCTTTATAGATAAATATTTTAGTTAACCAACCTCTCAGGGACAAAACATCACCTCTACCAGTATTTTATAAACTTACTCAGCATCACTTCTAAAACTATGCAGATCGCTGCAGTCAAGCATATAATATCTTAAAACATTAATTTAGGTTTGTTTTTGCTAATTGTAATCCAAGTTAAGGTTTAGTGAAATCTGATATACATGCTCTTCTTAATGATCAAAGATAAATGAAAGATCTACATGCAATATGCCAAACGAAAATCTATATTGACCGGTGCTAACATGATAATAACAGGTAAAGGAATAAGAGAACACTCAATCGGTAACTCCAAACCAAACCATTTTTCTTATTGTATGTGAAACTTATATGATATATGAGAAAAATTCTATAATAAGTAGATCATTGTTTGAATAAACAAGTCTTGGAGATAAATATTATTTACTTCCATGGAAGTAGATATGGCTCACTAAACAGGTAATGAAGCAGTCGAGCAACAGCTGATACACATAAACTGTTCCTCAAATTCTACCCTTTGACTCTTTTCATTTCTTTAAGTAGTTGGTAAATTTGGTTGGTGTGTTAATATGATCATGATAGCTACAATGATTACTTCATTTTGTGAGTATTTTAGTGGTTCAATGAGTAGTACAAGACTGCTTGGATGTGTTGACCAAACACGCTTTCTGTATAAATCTATTTATCATCTTTGAAGTATCTGGTGTATAGTAGGGGTTTTTTTGTAACGGGTCAAAATGGGTTGGGTGGGTTGAACCTATACATATTTTGCAACTCCTTTTAACATTTTTATAGTAGTAAACATGATCAAAAAACTAGAATTTATCTAAATATAGAATCAAAAGATTTTTGGAGGATGTAGATTACTACACTTTTTTACTTTTTTATTTTTTTTATTCTTGGCATATATTGTCAGCTTCGTTGCAACACGCGGGTTCTCATATTGTATTCTTGGCCTATATTGTTGACTCCGCTGCAACGCGCGGGTTTCCCACTAGTACCATATATAAGCATTTCTCATGTCCAAAATTGTAATTTCCGCCACATTTTTTAAGACGTCAGCTGAAACGTCATTGCTTATTTCCCTAATTTTCTTCCTTCCCTCCCAAATTTGCCCTTCTATTGTTCGATGTATAATTCAGTTTTTTTGGAACAATTCAGCCATCAATGCAATTCAACCGTTTTTGCTTCAATTGTCCCATCCGTTTCTAGCAATCAGCATTTAACATCCAGAGTCCGTTTCTTTCTTCATCTGGCGCATCATCTTCCTCCCTTTAACCCTACGACGCAAACCGGAAGCAAGTGAGACATCAACCGCCACCCATTAAATCCAATCCATTTAATCTTCTGCTTCTTTATATTGGTATGGCCACGATGATATCAGACGAAGGGAGATGATAGAAGCCCTAGCCGCCGCCTCCGGCCAATGGCGGACAGGGTACCGGCGACTGCGAGTTATTCAGGTAAGATGTTTCAAGTTACATGTTGGATTATCCATTTTTAATGCTCTAGATGTCTTGTGTTTTGGCTAATTGTGGCTGATATGATAATTAGGCATGAGATGAATATGTATGAAACTTGGCAAACCGGAGAGATGGTGTAACAGGTCACAGTAGGTAGGTTCTGAGCAAACTGGGCTCATGTTGAAAGAATCGTTTTAAAAAGAAAAAAAAAAGATCAAAATCGGTTTGCCCCCTATACAATTCATTTTATGCTGGATTGATATCATGTAATTTTGGTTAGAAAAACATTGGAATAAGGTTCTTTCAACTTTACAATATTTGCAGATCTATTCTGGTACATGTTGTAAGGTGTTAAAAGTTTTATAGTGCAAAAGAATTATAAATTCCGCTCTGAGAAAATAACAAAAACTCGGGTTGCAAAGCAAAGCACTCAACTAGAACAGAAAGAAAGTGAGCTTATTTACAATTCGCCACGAAGATTAGATTATGATATAATGTTTAGGGTCTTCCCTTCATTAGATCTGTCTTTAGAGCTTAAATCATAGCCAGGGCCGGACCGATGGTGCCAGGTCCGTGAGGGCGGACCCTTACGGAGGTGGAAACCTGTAGCGATATTTTAAAATACAAAGAAATTATGCTTGCAAAATAGTTACATGTTTCACAAATTGGTAGCATTTTAGTGTTTGACTTTTCGCTTAGTTAAATAGAGGTGTTACTAAAAGTCTAGATTACCCTTCATGGAAAGCTGGTCAATATCATTTCAAAAGTCACTTTTTTTCTTTTTTAACATGTTTGGATACTTACACTGATGATTGAGTTTTTCCAGGCAAGAAAATTCTATGGCAATTCAAAACGCATACCTCGAATACGTTAAGATTCTTCAATCATGGAGCAGGATACAAGCACGGATAAGAACCATCAGGCTTGCTATGGTGGAAGGCAATGTGATCAAGCAAAAGAAGGTTAAAAATCAGCTGGCTTGATAGGCCAGAAAAAAATCAGTTGACCAAAAAAAGTCAAAGATTTTGAGTTTCTTAATAATTTGAGTGAGGAAGCAAAAAAAAAAAAACTTTCAAACAAAAAAGAGAGTAACCATGGATATACCAAATAAAAAAGATATGAATTTGAATGCTATTTCAAATTCTGAATCAAGAAAAGGTCTTTTTGACTTAATAAGTCAAAGTTATACCTATATACCGGGGGGGTCAAAAACGTATATACCTAAAAAATTCTATACGAATCCTACATGTTGGACACTACTGAGCCAAAAGTTCGGGAGGTCCCCCCACCCCCGGCCCCCGCTATGCTATGCCCATGCTTAATAACATCCATATTTTTCATTTTCAAACTAATAAATATTTATGTTCGTTTGTGCTGGTTCACTTATGTTTGTGTGTTAGTTTAAAGAATTAACGAACGAACACGGAAAAACTCATGCTATTTCTATTGCTTGTACAAATGAAAAATTTAGTTGATTTTATTTTGAAAGAAAATTTTATATACATATAAGATAGATGCTATTTAGATAAAAAAAATAATAATAAATATATTTAATACTCAAAAGCTGCACTTTATACCTTCTCAGCTATGAAGCCTTTGTTGGAACCTAATAAAACTTTGTATACCTTATCTTTTGATATGTGAAGCCTTTGTTAGCATGAAAGCTGCACTTCTTTGATGGTAAGTGAAGCCTTTGTTAGCTTGAAAGCTGCACTTCTTTGATGGTAAATAACTAATTATAAATTCAAAATTTTAAAAATAGTTCTATATATAAATGATTTATACAAATTCAATCTGCACAAAATTTTGGATAAGTTTTGGTGTTATAATTTAATAATTTGGTTTTGAATTGTCAAAGCATTCATTTCGTGTAACGCAATGAAATTGGAATTAGCGCAAGAATTGGAATTAATAAATTTTGCATTTACCATTTTAAGATATCAAATTTATTCGCCTTTACCATTTCAATTGAAATAACTGAAACAAACCCTATGAATTTAAACATTACTCTTTTTGACATTGATGGTATCTCACAGGTTACTCTTAGGAAACAAAATCACATTTTATCCATTAGTGGGGTGACTAAAGAGCTGAAAGCCTTTTAAAGTGACATCTCAGGGCCCCTATGCAGGTATTATCTATATAATTATAACTTCATACAACAAAACCGCATCCATACACTATCGTTTACAGCGTGTTTTGTTACAACTGATTATCTGATTAGGGATATTCTACATTGCATATCGTCGTTTTTAATTCGAGCGAAGAAATCCGGTGGGATTACTTCGTTAGTGTGACTGTGCCCTGTGACGCCTGCAGTTTTACCCACACCAATACTTTCGCCTTCTCAAGAGATGTTAGTGGATATGGCGAAAGAAGAGTGGGGGGTAGACGGATATGGTTCGATGAAAGGGTTGATTAGGCTCTTCGGTCTCCGGGAAATGAAGCGGATACTGCTGAGGATGAAGAAGATGAAGTTGGGTCGAGTGAGAGTGATGTGGAAGAACATGTTGAGGTTGAGAGGGTTGGATCATGATTTGAGTCGGTTTGAGATGATTTATCCGAACGATAGCGGTGCGGATCATAGCAGCTATTTGTTGGAAAACCGAGTGGATGATCAAGATACCCATATCGCGCAACTTGAGGAAGATAACTTGATCTTGAAAGATAGATTGTTTTTGATAGAAAGGGAGTTTGATGATTTGCAAATGCAGTTGCAATGTCTTGAAACTGTTGCAGTGTCTTCAAAGGGTATCAACACAGATGTTTTAATGGTAGAAAATGTTGATATAATTGTAGAAACTGAACTAAAAAAAGAAGATGAGGATGGGGTATCAGAACAGGTTAAGAAGAATATTGAAGATTATCATCAGTTCATTGGATAAAAGTGAAGAAAATGCAAATGATGGTGCTTCAAAGGATGAAGAAAATGCAACAAATGAGTAAGAACTTTGAACCCATATCAATCTAAAGGTATATGATTTAAAAAGGTTCATATAATCTGTTTTGCTGTTAAGTTTGTTGACGAAGCCTTCTAAATTAAGGGAGAATGCGTCTTTTTGTTTTTTTATTACAATTGTCGCTTCTTACGTTTATGTGAAGTGTAAACTAAAGACTTCTCTAAATATTTTGTTGTGCCAAAATGTATATAGAACATGGCATGATATCATTTAAACTTACCCCGCCGTGAAGCGTGGGTGCTTTTATATACACACACAACTTATATATGTTTTTTTTATCGATTTATATTTTGAATTGTGTTCCTGCCCCATGTTGTCGTTTCCGCCGCAACGCGCGTGTTTCCCACTAGTACATATAGATATATAACCAGTAGTAAAAGGACGTACACAAGGTAAAGTGTTTACGACGTGAAGATATGGGGTAATGAAACGTGGGGGAGTTAATATTAAAAAGTTGTTATAATATTTATAAAAAAACATAAGGAGTTAATATTAAAAAGTTATTATAATATTTATACAAAAACATAATATAAATAAGAAGGGTAAGAAGAATTCAAGTACATTGATCTTAGATTTGGATGGTTGAGATTAGTTTTAAGGAAAAGAAAATAATGGAAGGGCATAAAAGGAATACTACATTTATGGATTTTCTCTCTCCACATGCAAGACACATGCTAATTCCTCAATCAATTTAAAACGTCCATAACTTTTTATACGGCTTTTTTTTAAATCACCGTAATAACGAGCGTTTTTAATCTTTAATATGAGTATCATATTGTCATATAAAATAATAAAAAGTTGTTTTTACTGGATTATTTTTTGTATTGTGTTAAAGGTTCCGGTTATTGTGTCTTTTAATTGTGTTTTGGTTACTACGTTTTACTAAGGAATCTATACACTGTGTTATTATCAAAACGTATAACACAATGTTAATTTCGGTTCTATCTATTGCGTTTTTATAAGAAACTATAACACAATATATGACACAATGAAGATGGTGTTATAATTGGGTTTTCTATACTTTGTGTTTATTGGTTCTGGTCATTGTGTTTAATTGGTTATCCATTGTATTTTAATATGTTGTCCATTGTGTTTTAATCTCTTGTTCATTGTGTTTTAGTTTGTTGTTCATTGTTTTTTATTTTGCTCTCTATTGTGTCTTTTATCTATTGTCATCAATTGTGTCTTTTATCTATTGTCATCAATTGTATTTTTATTTAGTTTGATACTTATTGTGTTATACGTTATGGCCACTGTGTTATATGTTATGGTCATTGTGTTTTAGTCTATTGTCCATTGTGTCTTTATCTGTTGTTATTCCATTGTGTAATACGCAACTGGGTTTTCAATTTTATTTTTATTTTTCTGAAAAAATAACAATATGGTATTCATATTAAAGATAAAAAGACGCTCGATTTTGTAGTATGATTTTTTTTAAAACAAATGATGTATAAAAAAGTTACGGACGTTTAAAAATGGAGGGGAAATAGCGTTTGACTTGCATGTGCATACCTTTTTCCTCTTGTGAACAAAATTACCCTTTCTACTTGATTATTTATAGGACACGTGTCTCTGTCTTCTTACACTTCTTATTTTTAAATCCAAAACCCTCTAATTTATATAGATATATTATATATAATTTATAGACACAAAAAAGGTCGGTTGTACCCTTTTAGCATTTTATATATCACAAGCTTACAAAAAAGGAAGACTAATGCATGCATGCTAAATGCCAGTTGACTCAGTTCTTATAAATTGTGAAAATACTAGCAATACCATATTCATGGATGGGTAAATTTGAAGGGTATTAAGAGCGGTATGGACGATTTTAATGGGTGTTTTGAAGATCTAAAGTGTAGGGATAAATAATTTTTAGTGAATGAATTTATTATTATGAAGTTCTATATGTTGTGGGCTATTTGGTAGCCTCTGAATGGAACTATTAAGAATTTTACCAATGAGAAGGTAGAAGAGTGATGATTTATGGTTCAGAGGTTACCTCTTAATCATTCAGACTTGACGTTACCTCTTATTCATTCAGAGGTTTTAAACCATTAAGAGGTAGCATCTGAATGGTCATTAAGAGGCTACCAAACAGCCCCTTAGTTATTTGTTTTGCAAATATTGCAACTCCCATTTATTTAGTTAATAAAATAAGTCGGCCGTTTGTGATAAACATTGTGTTTGTCACTTTCATAGTTTAAGAAAATAACTCAAAACTTATACAATTGTTACCATGATCTGTATATATAATCTAAAATATCTTTGTTAGACTCAAACACTAATTATTCAACTCAATTTCAAATTGACTAAACTTTAGGATCCTTATCTAACTCGGGTTTGGACTCCTTAACTGTCCTATCATCACCACCTACAATTTTTACTTGGTTGTCGTATTACGTGTTACGTCAAATGCATGGTTAAATATAATAAGAAGATTAATTAGTTTAAACCCAACAGGCAAATCAATCACTTTAGGCTCATGTATGGTGGATCCAACGATGATACAAGTGATCATCTTTTCGCTTCGTGTTTGGTGGCGTGTAGTATGGCTTCACATGTCGACATGGCGCAAAGTGGTGTCTTTTATTGTTCATACATTCAGGTACATTTTGAAGAGATGTTTTATGAGATTAATATGATTAGTTGCTGGAGTATTTGACACGCTAGGAATAGTTCTAACGTTCAAGTTCGTGAGGAAGACATTATTAGTGAAATTAAATCGGTTGGGTTTCTTTGGGTTAGAAGTAGATTGAAAGCTAGATCCGTGTCATAGAGCAAGTGATGTAATTTTATAATTATATAGCATGTTTCTTTTGGCAGCCCGGTTTTGACGGTTGGTTGTTTCTAGTGAAGTTTACTTTCCCAAAAAAAAATCACTTTAGGCTCTTTTGGTTCAAGGGAAGATCAAGAAATTGTTGATGATTATGATTTTATTACTGAGTTTATGTTTTTCTTGGTTTTCAGAGAGATTGATAGATTGAAATAGACTTGGAGAATTTGTTACTTTTCGATATTATCATTAACTAGGTTTTAAACCGCACGCGCTTTGCGGCGCGCAATCGGTAATCTGGTTTGTTATCAAACCTCAATGATTGACGATCGTGATTTCTGTTTGGATAATGTGACACATGTGTCAGTAATTATTGTAAACAATTTAGTTATCAATAAAGAAATGTTCTTTGACCTCAATGTTTGTTTGTTTATGTTTGACATTTTTCATGTTTTGGTTTTTGTTCAATTTCAAACTCTATATCGCTTTCTGGAGAGTTATACGCAAACTGGTGCGTAAACGTAATCAGTTTAACACGACAAACACTCTGGAACATCAACATATTCTTAACATACCTTAAATAACCTTTACATAACTTAGAAATAAGTTTTGAAGGCTTTGGTATGGCAAAATCAAGTTTATTCGCTTATAGGGACTAAATTCGACAAACTGCGAAAGTATGACGATTCGTACTGTAACGGACATTCCGGAATATGATCATAAGTTAAACATACCCTAAATATCCTTTACATAGCTTAGAAATAGGCTTTGAGGGGTTCGGTGTGCTAAAATAAACTTTTTGGTCATTCAGAGACTAAAAGCGTCAAAAAGTGCATAAGTTTGCATTTTCGCACATATCTTACGTTCTGAATACATCCGGAAATCCAAAAATTTATGTAACCATTAAAATATTTTATTTTAGTGATTGGCATGAGAAAAATCCATTTGTCGCGTGCTTTGGATCGTTTTTCGCGTCCGTTCGTGTTCCGTCGTAATTAACCGAATAACGTGGCCGTACGACCAAACGAACCGACATCCGGCATATTTTTGAGCATGTTTCATGTCCCCTATGTTTAGGCATCATTTTAGGGCCTTGAAGTTGGCTTAACGGGCCTTAAATGAGTCAAAATGGGCTTAAATCAACTGCAGGGACTGAAACTGTAAATATATAAGTTGTTTGCTGATTTGTGCAGCCCAGGCGGGCCGCGTAGGACTTCCTTGGGTCTTACGCGGGGCACGTACTAGTAGCAGATCTGCACAGAATCTTTTCCCAGCTGTTTCCAGCTATTCCAGCTGTTTTAGACACTTGCACATGGTATTTTAACATTCTATGGGCCATTTTAAGGTGCCCATGGTATTGCAAAACCATGGGTGCAAGTGTACAGTTGTGATCGAAGCTCGTTTTACGATGAACGATCTTAACGGCTCTCCGAAAACTATAAATACCCCACCCCCATTTGCTTCAAACTCACATTTGATCAGATTTTTCTCTAAGTTGAAGGTTAAAACCTTCATACCTGAGAATTATTAGATCAAAACTTCCATTCTTGGACCCGCTGTAAGTATTTTTTTTGTTCTTTTACGCGTTTAAGCGTGAAAGTCAAACTTTGTTTGACTTTCAAATTTGACCAGTTTATGGTCAATACGAAGTTCGTTTGAACTTCATAACGTGAGCATCATCACGATGGTTTTAGTCTCTTATGACTATATCTACTGATTACCACGTTATCTAGGCATAGTGGCGAGTCGTAGTTTCGGCCAAAATGCGTATTCTTGTGTATTTTGTAACCAAACTACTTTTAGGTATCAAGACCCTTTGTTTTGATACCAAACCTGTTTTCAAACTTCGTTAAATATGTTTTAACATGTTTAGCTCGTCACTTTAGGTTTAGTGCTTATGTAGGGTCGTAAGGTAAGCGATCTAAACAACCGCTTATACTTTCGAACCCGACCCGTTTGGTCGATCATTAGGATCCGACCAAACACATTAGGTGACCATAGTTGTATAGGGAATAACCTTCAGAGGTTATACCTTATGGTCACGTCGTTTAGTTAGTTGTATGATAGGTAGTTTATATGCTTTAGGAAAATTACCAAAATGCCCTTTTTACGCCAAAATTCATTTTAAGCATATGTAACATAATTTTTGACATCTAAACTGACTAGGCAACAATATTAGACATGTTAAGGCATATTTTACTTGTCATAGGACTAGTTAGGCGGTCCAAACGCATTTTACGCGAACGACGCGTTAAAGTAGCGTAAGCTACCTAAGCGAGTCGTAATGGGTCGTAAGCACTTATGATAGGTTTCATTTTAGAATGTAGGCTTTGTTAAACCATATTACATGAGTTCTTACACTCATTTGGTTTACGAAACCACATTTTATCCGATCCTCCGATTTAGGTCCGTTTATTAACATAGATACCTATATTAGGTGTCGTTTGATTTCGTGATCTTTCTAGCATTGCTTGGTGGTTATCCAAAGACTATTGAGCAATCTCAAGTGAGTACATAGTCCCCTCTTTTACTGTTTTTTCAAATGTTTTGGGGTGAAACACATGTGCCTACTTGTTACTTTCGTGCTTTTCCATGTTTTTATATCATATGCTAGTTATGTTCATTAGTACACATATAGTACATGATTTCTTGCATGTTTTGCTATGCATGTTCACTTAGCATGCTAGAAAATTGTTTTACATTACATTTTATGCTATGTATGTCCATTTAGTGCATACTTAGTACATTGTTTTACATTACATTTCTGTTGCATATGTTCAGCATATGGACACATTGTTTTACATTTCTGCCTTGTATGTTCACTTAGCATATTAGGTACATTGTTTTCATAAAACATGCTTACATTTGGTATGACATTTGGTCTGTTTAACGAACTAAAATACGTTCATTAATGTAAGGACCTACAAAAATGTCCAAAAATGACCCGTAAGTGAAAACCCGGACCCCTGAAACCCTAATGTGCATGAAAAACCAAGAAAACAAGATTTCTGGATTACAGGCGGCTCGCGTAAAACCCATTTTTCTGCTATAAATTTGCTGGTACATGGAACTTGCTTCTGTGCTCGAAAATTTCAATCAAAAACGAAAGAAACTGCTCAAAATCACACTTTCACGTAGGGAAACGCTGCTACGAATACAGGGTATTAACTCGATCACTACTACGATACAATGTCCGATTGATTGAAACTGATCCGATGAATGTTTAAGTGCTGCCCAAATCAGGGCTATACTTTGTCATTCGTCGTGAGGGTTTTGATTTCGTGAAGTTTATCGTAAATGTTGTTTTAAGTTACTGACCTAGTGTCGTGTGCATTGTCATTTAAAATGGGTCACAAGGCTAAATCAGTAGGCTAAACTCTGCCCGTCTAAACTTGCAATGTGAGTCATTCTCTTTTTATCAACTGTTTTACTAAACCTCAAATTTTTCTCAAAAGTTATAATTATAGGGATTAAGTCGTGGTTATCTTGAATCACTGGCTAGTGGGGTATTGTGCACATTACTAATTTCTCACGGTTAGGTAAACAAACCTAACAGTGATAATCATCACTACTTGGGTGAAAAGACCCAATAGTGGTATGACCATCGTCATCAGGGTGTGACACGGTGCCAGATAAAAATAAGATAATGGCCACTGTAATCGCTCTTATGCTGTAATATATAACTATGTGTCGTTTTATCAAAATTGAGTGACTCGCCAGTATTTCCCCGCTGATAAAATATTTTTAAACATGTTTCAGGTAACCTACTGTGAATCAAGGAAAAGTGCTACGGAGCACTAACAAGCTTGAAGTAGTGGCTTAGTCAAAAAAATAAACATGTCTTGTAAAACCAGGGATTTCCTTGTGAAATTCCTCTATTGTAAATTACGGGGTTTATCCAAAATTGTGAAATAAATAATCGGGCATTTTCAAGTTTTAAAAGATCCTGTTAAACTTCCGCTATTAACTCAATTAATAAATACCACGGGATTTCTGTCCCGCGGCTCCTGGATTGGGTAACACCGGGACGGGGGATGTGACAGAAAAATGTGGTATCAGAGCCACTGATTTAAGCCAATTAAGTATCTTGGAATACTTAATTTTCTGATTGCCAATCTGTGAATTTAAGTTGATAAATGAGATTTTAACTTAGAATTGTGTGTGTTTCTTCATGTATGCTAACAACATGAATGAACTATCAGAAGCCCTTCAAAACTTTACTATCCATACCACAGATATGGATACCACTGGTACCTTCACTGGCTACCAGGCTGATACTGAAGAGCCAATAGTATTCCAAGCCCAACCTCAGGAGAAACCAAAACCGAAAAAGAGAAGAAGACTCGTAGGCTGGAGGCGTATGCGTAGGAAGAAACCAGCGACACAGAAAGTTATAAAGACTGAGGATCCAAAGGATAAAGGCAAAGGAAAGGAGATCGGGGAAAGTTCAGGGCAAACCCAGGAAATGCCACCATGGGAGGAGCTGGACCGCCAACTGGCAAATAGCGACCTCATCGGACCTGCCGATGAAAACCTCTTCAATTACCCAGCGGAAGCACAACTTCCAGTCAATCTGGAACCTGCTATCCCAGATCCTATTGTCAACCCCCGACCATTACTAGGAGAGCTGGAAGAATGGTGGATAACTGACTGGCAATTTCAAAATCTTTTGAATAACCATAACACCTATTTCCCCCAGTTTGACCCTGAGCCTGCACCAAACCCACCTATGAGCACAGAAAACTTGGCTGAACTCCGCCACTATGGCGAGGAGCAGGTGGACGCAGGAAATAGAATCCGGGAAGTGGGAGAAAGGATATCATGGAAATACGACGAGAGGGAACGTCGTTGCTGAAGTGCCAGCTGACGGGATCATATGTGGTTGTGTGGTTACGTGTTTAATAATAATAAATATTAACAAAAATATAACCATGTAAAATAACTTATAATAAAACTTTTGTAACATATCTAGTGTGTACGGATGCATACTAAAATATATAAAATATAAAAGTCGCAAAGTCGACAATTTTGGTTGTACGTGTTGACATGATTATATGCGATTGTTTTGTTGTGTTTGGTTGATTATGTATTTTGTGCTAATCACTTATATATATTAATTACCAGATGGAACACGCTGGTAATGAACCAGTTAACGAAGTTAACCAATCCGAGCAAAACAATGAAGCTCATTTTCTTAATAGGCAAGATATAGAGAATATCGTTGCTCAGGGAATAGCCAATGCTATTCCAGCAATCATTTCTGCTGCCCGAAATCCAGTCGAACCTCAACCAATTATTCCCTGCAAACGTACTCACGGCGACAATTTCAGTAATAGTGTAAATGGAAGCGGAAACAATAATAATAATGATAGTGAGGGGATGCAAGCCCTATTCCTTAAGAAAATGAAAGCTGCAACGCCTGGTTGCACTTACAAGGAATTTCTTGCCTGTAAACCGGTTGAATTTGCAGGCAATGAAGGGGCGACTGCTGCACTGCGTTGGTTAGAGAAAAGCAAAGCAATAATTAAAATAAGTAAATGTGCCGAGGAAGACAAGGTCATGTATATGTCACATCTTTTTAAAGAAGGGGCGCTAGAATGGTGGAATACGGTACTACAAGCCAAGGAAAGCGATGTGGCCTATGCCATGAATTGGGAAGAATTTAAGAGTCTAGTGGAAAGAAAATTATATCCCGAATATGAAAAGGAACAAATGACAAATAAGTTCCTGAACCACCGGATGGTGGATGTAGACTGTCGAGGGCATACTTCGACCTTCTTCGAGTATGCTAGAGTTGTACCAACTCTGGCTTCGCCAGAACCGGTACTTATTTCTCGCTATATTTGGGGTTTGATTGGCGAAATTCGGGATATCGTCAAAGCTGTGAGACCCCGCACTATTGACGTTGTTGTGGAATTAGCCAACACTTTGACCGACGGGCTGGTACGTACAAGAGAAGAAAACCGGAAAAAGGAAGTGGCCCAAAAGATTACACAAGGATTCCGTGTGGGTAATAGTAGTAATTTCAAGAAAAAGGGAACTGGGCAATCTTCCACTGCTCCATTTTGCAGTACCTGTAAAAGAAAGCATTTTGGAAGATGCAAAGGGTATTGCAATTTCTGCAAAATTCCAGGGCATCAAGAGGAAGATTGCAGGAGGAAGAAATCAACAATCTGCTTCAACTGTGGAGAAGCTGGACATTTTAGACCAGACTGCCCTAAATTGGTCAACCCAGCTAACAACAAAACCTAACCTGCAGAAGGAACTACCAAAAAGAATGCAAGAGCATTCCAGTTGACTACCCAAGAAGCAGAACTCATTCCAGATGTGATAGCTGGTACGTTTCTAGTTCATGACGTTTATGCAAAAGTATTATTCGACTCTGGTGCAAACCAAAGTTTTATAAATACTTCATTCTGCCAAACTCTTCAACTACCCTAAACCAACCTTAGACAATATTTTACCGTCGAAACGGTAGATGGGAATTCTGTTAACATAAATAAGTTCTTGCGAGAAGAAAAGATAGAACTCTTAGGCCATAAATTTTCTGCAAACCTGTTACCTATGAATTTAGCTGGATTCGATGTGGTGTTAGGAATGGATTGTTTAGTAGCCAACCATGCTCGAATCCTATGTGATAAGAATTCCATAGAAATTCATACACCCACAGGAGAAGTAGTAATGATTACAGGGGATAAGCCACGTAAGCCACTGAAATTCATTTCAGTAATGAAAGTGGCCAGTTATTCAAGAAAACAAAGGATAGTATATATGATTTCGGCAATCATCAACACTAAAGGTAAGGAACTTAAGGAAATTCCAATAGTGTCAGAATACCCGGATGTATTTCCGGAAGAACTACCAGGATTGCCACCAGATAGGGAGGTAGAATTTAGAATTCATCTAATTCCTGAAACTACACCGATAGCTAAGGCACCTTATCGGTTAGCACCCACCGAAATGCTAGAATTGAAAAAGCAGTTAGATGAATTATTAAGCAAAGGATTCTTACAACCTAGTTCATCCCCGTGGGGAGCACCTGTGTTGTTTGTAAAGAAGAAAGATGGTTCGATGCGAATGTGTATCGATTATAGGGAATTTAATAAGCTTACAATTAAGAATCGATACCCATTACCTAGGATTGAAGATCTTTTCGATCAACTTCAGGGAGCTAGATATTTTTCTAAGATAGATTTACGCTCCGGATACCATCAGTTGAAAGTACAAGAAGAAGACATACCTAAAACTGCTTTCAGGACTAGGTATGGTCATTACGAGTTTACAGTCATGCCCTTTGGATTATCAAATGCTCCTACAGCATTCATGGACATGATGAATAGAATTTGTAAACCGTACTTGGATAAATTTGTAATTGTCTTTATCGACGATATACTCATTTATTCCAAAAGTCAGGACGAGCATTGTGAGCACCTACGTGCACTCTTAACTTTGTTAAGAAAGGAAAAGCTTTACGCAAAATTCTCAAAATGTGAATTTTGGCTACAGTAGGTGCAATTTTTAGGACACATGGTGAATCACAAAGGTATTCACGTAGATCCCTCCAAAATAGAAGCGATTACCAAATGGAAGGTCCCGTAATCAGCTACGGAAGTTAGAAGTTTTCTGGGATTAGCTGGGTACAATAGGCGGTTTATTAAAGACTTTTCTAAGATAGGTGTGCCATTAACTAAGCTAACCTGTAAAGCAGTGAAGTTTGAATGGGGATCTAGACAAGAAGAGGCTTTTAAGATTTTAAAGCAAAAATTAACAAACGCCCCAATTTTGGCCTTACCAGAAGGGACAGAAGATTTTGAAGTTTACTGTGATGCTTCTAAGTTAGTATTAGGATGTGTGCAAATGCAACGCAAGAAGGTAATTGCATATGCATCAAGGCAATTGAAGAAGCACGAGGAAAATTATACGACTCACGACTTAGAATTAGGAGCGATAATTTTGCCCTTAGGATTTGGAGACACTATCTGTATGGAAGTAAGTTTACCATTTATACATATCATAAAAGCTTAAGGTATATATTTGGGCAAAAAGAATTGAACATGAGGCAACGAAGATGGATGGAAATTCTAAGTGACTACGACTGTGATATTCAATATCACGAAGGAAAAGCAAACGTAGTTGCAGATGCCTTAAGTCGTAAGTATCATGAAAAGCAAAAGCGAGTTCGTGCTCTTAGATTAAATCTACAATTAGATTTAATGGAACAATTAAAGCATATTCAAGAAACAGCAATCAAGGATGATGCTGAAGGAATGAAAGGACGAGTAAAAGAATTAGAGCAAGGAAGTGATGGAATTTGGAGATTCCATAAGAAAAGGATTTGGGTACCTAAGCAAAGAGAATTAAGAAATAAGATTTTAGAGGAAGCCCATAAATCTAGATATACCATGCATCCTGGTAATAATAAGATGTATCATGATTTAAGAAATAATTTCTGGTGGATAGGAATGAAAAAGGACATAGCTAGATATGTATCTAAGTGTCTTACTTGTTCACAAGTTAAGGCAGAACACCAGAAACCCCCAGGTCTATTACAACAATTAGAAATGCCTGTATGGAAATGGGAACTCATAACCATGGACTTTGTTACTAAGTTACCCAAAACCAGAAAAGGTAATGACGCGATTTGGGTAATTGTGGATCGATTAACCAAATCAGCTCATTTTCTACCCATGAAGGAAACCTTTAGCATGGAAAGATTAGCAAAATTGTATGTAGACGAGGTAGTATCCTTACATGGAGTTCCCCTCTCCATTGTATCAGATAGGGATAGTCGTTTCACTTCACATTTTTTGACAGGTTTCCAAGAAGCCATGGGAACTAGACTGAACTTAAGCACTGCATACCATCCCCAAACAGACGGACAAAGTGAAATGACGATCCAAACTCTGGAAGACATGCTCAGGGCATGTGTAATAGATTTTGGAGGAAACTGGGACAACCATTTGCCTTTAATCGAATTCTCCTATAACAATAGTTATCATTCAAGCATCGAAGCTACCCCGTTCGAAGCACTGTATGGACGAAAATGTAGAACTCCAGTTTGCTGGGCAGAAATAGGAGAAAGCCAGTTATCAGGCCCTGAAATCGTTCAAGAAACCACCGATAAGATCACTCAAATCAAGGAAAGACTGAAAACAGCTCGAGATCGCCAAAAGAGTTATGCAGAAAATCGACGCAAGACACTAGAATTTCAAGTTGGAGACAGGGTATTCTTGAAAGTTTCTCCTTGGAAAGGAGTAGTTCGGTTCGGTAGGAAAGGAAAGCTAAGTCCAAGGTACGTAGGACCATTTCCAGTAATCCAGCGAATAGGACCAGTCGCCTATCGCTTACAACTACCAGAAGAACTAGCTGGAGTGCATGACGTATTTCATGTATCCAACCTCAAGAAATGTCTATCTGACGAATCACTGGTAGTACCTCTTCAAGATATAGAGGTAAATGAAAAGCTAAAATTTATTGAGAAACCACTCCAAATAGAAGACAGAAAGGTCAAATTCCTCAAACACAAAAGACTAGTACTGGTCAAGGTCAAGTGGGATTCAAAAAGAGGACCCGAATATACTTGGGAGCTAGAATCTGAAATGAAGCGAAAGGATCCTCACTTATTTCAGTAAACCTCGAGGACGAGATTTTAAATAAGGTGGGGAGGATGTAAGGACCTGCAAAAATGTCCAAAAATGACCCGTAAGTGAAAACCCGGACCCCTGAAACCCTAATGTGCATGAAAAACCAAGAAAACAAGATTTCTGGATTTTAGGCGGGCCGCGTAAAACCCATTTTTGTGCTATAAATTTGCTGCTGCATGGAACTTGCTTCTGTGCTCGAAATTTTCAATCAAAAACGAAAGAAACTGCTCAAAATCACACATTCACGTAGGGAAACGCTGGTACGAATACAGGGTATTAACTCGATCACTGCTACGATACAATGTCCGATTGATTGAAACCGATCCGATGAATGTTTAAGTGCTGCCCAAATCAGGGCTATACTTTGTCATTCGTCATGAGGGTTTTGATTTTGTGAAGTTTATCGTAAATGTTGTATTAAGTTACTAACCTAGTGTCGTGTGCATTGTCATTTAAAATGGGTCACAAGGCTAAATCAGTAGGCTAAACTTTGCCCGTCTAAACTTGCAATGTGAGTCATTCTCTTTTATCAACTGTTTTACTAAACCGCAAATTATTCTCAAAAGTTATAATTACAGGGATTAAGTCGTGGTTATCTTGAATCACTGGCTAGTGGGGTATTGTGCACATTACTAATTTCTCACGGTTAGGTAAACAAACAATAGTGATAATCATCACTACTTGGGTGAAAAGACCCAATAGTGGTATAACCCTCGTCACCAGGGTGTGACACGGCGCCAGATAAAAATAAGATAGTGGCCATTATAATCGCTCTTATGCTGTAATTTATAACTATGTGTCGTTTTATCAAAATTGAGTGACTCGCCAGTATTTCCCCGCTGATAAAATATTTTTAAACATGTTTCAGGTGACCTACTGTGAATCAAGGAAAAGTGCTACGGAGCACTAACAAGCTTGAAGTAGTGGCTCAGTCAAAAAAATAAACATGTCTTGTAAAACCAGGGATTTCCTTGTGAAATTCCTCTATTGTAAATTACGGGGTTTATCCCAAATTGTGAAATAAAATAATCGGGCATTTTCAAGTTTTAAAAGATCCTGTTAAACTTCTGCTGTTAACTCAATTAATAAATACCACGGGTTTCTGTCCCGCGGGTCCTGGACCGGGTAACACAGGGAGGGGGCTGTGACAATTAACATTAGCTACGCCGCTCGGTAGTAAGTAGTGGTACCATAGGACTTAACAACTTCCATTCCTGACATCCTAGGTTTGTTTGGATGAAAGGAATGACTGAATCCGAAAACATTTTTTTGATAACCTTTACTCTAAGGTTATCCTACAGTCTCAAGGCTTGAATGTAAACGTTTAACTTACCACATAAGTGTTTGTATCAGTAAAGCATGCATTTATTTTGCAAAACATGACTTTTGATTTATTCAAAATACTTTGTTTTGTACATTTTTACAATTGGTTTAAGTAGTCACATTTTACTTACCATACATAACATTTGTTTACACATTACATGATTTACATTTGACAATAGACATTTGATTATACAATAAGCATTTCTACAAATATCTGAACATTACATCTTGGTGGTTTGTTTGGGTAAGTGATTTACATAACGAGGCGACGTGTAATATGGTAAAAGCATGGTGGATACGCCGTTGGTACTTCCTATATATAAATGCTTTTATGGTATTACATATCGTAGCGTTATTTAAACCATTTCAATTTAGACATATTACACTTACATCATATTTTCACTTAAACATTGTTTTACAAATAACTTAATTTAAATAAACTCATTTTTTTTACTTGGTTATTCATTTAATCATACATTATTCTTTTATATATATATCATCTGATTTTATTATTGCTTTTCAAATGTTTTATGAAAGAAAACCCTTTAAACAAGATTCATGACCACCTTTTATTAAACAATTCTTTAAACTTAAGTCATGAATCCTATTTTAATAAAACCTATGTATCTCACAGGCATTTTTATGCTGACGTACCTATTTTCACATGTGTTTTCAGGCACTGTTGCATAGGAATGATCAAAGATACACTTAGGCGGACATGTGCCTTAGTGACTTAAAATGAAGCTAGACTAGTTTAATCATGTTATGTTCTCTTTGTTTCTTGTTTTAAGACAATGTATTCCACCTTTGTTTATAAATAAAACAAAACTTTAATTACCATGGTTGTGAAACAATAATTCTGTTACAACACTCCCCGACGTTTCCGCCATGATTTGATGTTTTACGTGGTCGGGGTGTGACGGATAAGACTTGCAGACATTGTGAAGTCATTTTACTCTATTAATTATAATCATTAATAATTACACAAAAAAAATTGTATTCAATATTTAAACATTAGAAACCCTCACCATAAAGAAAGCAAAAGATGAGGTTATTAAAACACATAAACTGTATAATGGTTGCTAACTCTAGTTGACTGCTTCAATCAAATGAAAAAATTAGGGTAAATAAAAGGGGGACTATAAAATTGCCTATGAACTTGAAGGAAGCTTACGATCATTAGAGTACCATGAAACTGCACGCAATGCTCTCCTATTCGTCTCCATTGTGTTTGAATCTGTAGTAGGAAAATCGGAGAAATCAATCTTGAATCGATGTCTCTCACACATAGTCTCTTCTCCTCTTTCCTGTACTTCAATTTCAACAAAGGTAAATATAGCGATTTAGGATTCTTTAGTTACTATATGATCCGATCTACAGGAAAATAGAGACATGCAAGTGATAAGAGCTTAGGACTCTCGCCGGAACACCGATTCAAGTCTCTGAGGCTACGGTTGATCAAGATCACCTTCAAGTCTCCCATTCTGTCTTCTAGATCAACCGATGAGAGTCACCGGCACCCATCAAAAGTAAACTTTTAATATGAACACATCTGGTTTGCTTAGACGTGTGTTTGAAGGCTCAGATACACTACCTCATTGTGGCTGCAAATCATCAGATTACCACTCCAAAACAACGAAAATAGAGGATTTTCTTATATCATCACCGCCCATTTAATTTTCTCTCTGTTACAATTTGCACCAAAAAAAGTCGACAACTACAGACGCTAACTAAAACATGTTAAATTGTTTATTTCAATATAACCCATAAAAAACCCCAAAAGTCCCTCTAACATAAAGCAACAAAATTGATATAGAAACAAACAAACCCAAATCAATCTATTAAAGAATAGCACCTAAAGCAACATCATCAATAGTAAAATTCAAATATGAACACATCTGATTTGGTTAGATGTGTTTCATAGGCTCAAATACACTACCTCATTGTGGCTGCAAATCATCAAATTGCCAAGCCAAAACAACAAAGATAGTCGAATTTTTTACATCATTGTAGGATCGGGGAATCGATCTAAACGAGTCGATCAGAAGAGTTCTAGACCAAATCAGAGGCGGATTCATTGATTTGATCTTTATTCAACTTGATATGCACTTAGAAGTAGATTAAATGTCGTTTGTATTGATTTGACAAAGATACACGAGCTAGTGACACTTCAGCAGAGCTTCGCTACTGGAATCCAAAAGTTACAAATGAAGAACCAAGACCTCCTATATATAGGGATGACCAGGTCGCATGAACTAGCCATGCCAGGTCACACGAACTGGCTATTTCCAGGTCGCACGAACTGTCACTTCGTGCGAAGTGGCTAGTTCAGCCCTGTTTCCTGATTTTCTCGAACTACGTGTCTTGGTCTATCAATCTTATTACATGACCGATACAAGACGAAGTCAACAGACATATGCACTAACAAACTCCCCCTTGGATGATGACGAGTCTTCAGTGTGTCGAGTCTTCAGTCTTGATCAGTCTACACGCTCTCTCAAAAGTATCTTTCTCTGTAAGCATCCTCATCAATCTCTAGGTTCTTCTATCAGCATCAGCAGCTTCTATCTCGAGCAATGTTCCAGAATCTGACTCTGGCTCTTATGTCTTCAGACTCCCCCTTTCGATAAGCTGGGTTCGCAGTCTGGAATTCATTATCTGCAAGCTTTGACAGGTTCAGGAACATCTCCTGGCTCTTCGTAGCAACAGGATCAGAAACCTGGCTCTAATCTGCATACACTCAGGAGTCGAAACCTAGCTCATTCAAAGCTTTTTACCTGCACATACTCTACCCAAAAGTAAATTTCACAATTTTTAAAATTTAACAAATTTAGAAACAACTTGTAAGTATCATTCAATATCATCAATAGTTATATCAAGTTCAAATTAATGACCTTGATTAACTAACCATAAAATCAGCTTTAACTTCATTTTTAATTTCAAACACATTCTCCTAACCCACTGTCGTTCATCATGTTTAGCACACGGAATTTTGAAAATCAGCTTTTCAACATCAGTTGTCGAAAATAAAATGAAATAAAATCTTTTTGAATTTTCAAAATTTTATGCTAAATCCCACTAATGAAAAGCAGTAAAAAAATATTTACAGACAATATTTTTGTGAGTTTGTGTAAGAGAATCATATCAGTTTATGACAAATCACAAGTACCGTTGAGCTTTAAACACTTTAAGTTCTAAACGATTCACTTAGATTGTCAGTATACTGATCCACTTAAATTTTCACACAAAGTTCAACTGTTTCGAGATACGAGATTAGTGTTTTAAGCACTTAACTTATTCGAGTGTACCACCTCAGAATATACTCCCGTATCCAGACTTCTATATTCAGTCTTACAGGTGAATGTACACTAATGATATCTGTAAACGGGTAATGCAAGACCATGAGAGCTCAGGTTAGAACTTCCGTTCAGACAGAGAGATGATGGCTCGACTTTAGGTGTGTCCCGTTTGGGGATCTTTTCTTCAACAGCACATGATTAGCATTTTTCAATGTTTCATCATTTTTTATGCTGAGGGTGGGCTTTATGATTAAAGCAGTGCAAAGTATTATACGAGGACTAGGCTATTGCTCCCGCAAAATCAGAAGTCCTGGTATAATACCCCAGATATCATCACGCACAAAGACCTAGTATGTTAGAAATAGAAAGCCCTTCAAACAATATCTCAGGGGTTACCTATATATCCGAGAGATGTTCCCCACGAAATAAGTAAGTATTTGATATTTAGGTTTATATCTCGACAACAATCTACTAAGCGTGTAAAAACCTACTGGCATATCATCAGTGAGACCATTTATCACATTTTAACTTTCCAATTCTTTAGCGTACTGTGATTGTCTACTGATGTACTATCATTTCCTCTTTTTCACAACAAAACTCATTTTTGATTTTTCGATGTTTTTTTATTTTTAGATTTTATCATGTTTTTGGATTTTTCAAATTTTCAAAATTTCTAAATTTTTTACTCCCCCTAAAATCAAAAATATGCTTCAATTTTTTATTTTCCGGGAAAATTTGAAAATAAACGCAATAAACTGTACAAATAAAATGACAAACTGATGTGAATTGCTTCAATTCTCCATTCACTTGGCTTAAACAATCAGAACTCCCCCTGTCAACAAACTATTTTCCCATAAAGATTTCAAAACACTTAAGTTTGTTTTAATCAAAATGGTTTTCCGGAAAATTAGTTTTGTTGATTTCACATATCATGGGGTTTAATTCATCATTTTGTTCTTTCAACCACTTGTAAAAAATATCACTTGAAGGTTTTTTCACAAAATCATTTTTCAAGAATGATGCCGATTCATGCTCCACGATTACCAACTTGGGAGCTCCGGCAAGTCAGGTTTTCAAACAAAGAATGCTGACACCCAAGCCTGACCAGCTTTGGGTGCATCCGAATTATTTTCACTCGGTGGGTAAGTTCTTCTCTTTGATTCATAAAATTCTTTTACCCCTTTTTCCTTACCATCGGCTATTTTTCTAAAAATATGTTTCACTTTGCCATTAAACACTTTTTCGACATCAAATTCTTTCTTTTCAGAATAGAATTGATTCGAAATCTCTACTTTTCCAACTTTTTGTTTAAAATTTTCAGTCCGCAATGGTGGAAAGTTAACATCATCCATTGGTGGAACTGAATTTTCTCTTTTTAGTTCAACTTGTGGCTCCTCTGACTTTGACGAGTCACATTCATCGCCAGAAAGTGGCTCCTTTGCTTCCGAAGAAACAAATTCATCGCCAGATTTATCATCTGATTTCTTAACAATCCACTTTTGATTGTTAAGATTCACTCTTCTTTTGTAAAACCTTTTAGAACTCTCACAAACTTCAAATGTTGAATTTTTAAACATTTTAAATTTGTCCGTTGGTGGTTCAGTTTTATCAACAATTTTCTCTTTGAGTTTAGAAGACACTCCCTGTGGTGTGTTGGTTTGCTTTGGACAATTCCAGGCGATGTGACCTAGTTCATTGCATCTATAGCATGTTCTTGTTTCCTTTTTGGTTCCAAACACAGTCTTCTCAAACTTTTGTTTTTCAGCAAGAAACTCCTTGTTAGACTATTTCCAGAAAGCTTTTTCCTTTTCTTCCTCTGAAGAAGCACCTGAAACAAATACAGTTTTTGATTTAAAATCTTTAATATTTTGATTATTTTCAACATCAAAACCCAACCCCTTCTTTTTGAAATTGCTTTTATGATTCGGTTTCTTTTGATGACCTAGACCGAAACCTTTCTTCTTGTTTAAACGTTGTTGAACTCTAGAAGTATATTTAGGTTTTGAAAAACCAATTTTATTTTGTATTTCTGAAATTTTGATTTCTATTAGTTTGAAAACTATTTTAATATTTTCAATTTTTACATTTTTAATTGGAAATTCCTCATCAGAATATAATTTGTCAGAATCATTCAAAGTATAGGCTACTTTGAATGTTTCGTCATTCAAATTATTTTTTGATATCAGAAAATCTTTATTGTAAACCCTTTTGACCGATGATTTCAAACTGTTGACTGATGAACTCGAACTCTTAGATTCAGAATTTGACTCTGACTCCTCATCCTTATCCAACACCTGATCGACCACTTTCTTTATTAACTCAGACTCATGATCAGTTTCAGGCGATGTGAATGTGACGTCAATGTTGTCTAGTAACTCATCAGTTGTTTCAGACTTTAACTTTATATTGACTGCCTTTTTTACTTGTTCCGAATTTGGTTTTCTGGGAGAATAACCTTCCCAGATCGGAGGCGGACACTTGTTATAATTTGCACTTTGTTTCTTACCAGTATCCGTATCTTCCGACTTCTTATCTTGAAATGCTTCAAAACCTGCTACTGTCGGATAGATTCTATCAATCAAGTAATCAGAACTTGAGTAACTCATTAGCAATCGTCTGATTCTTTCATTCTCAATCTTTTCAGTCTCTAATTCTTGCTTCAACTCTGCACACTCTTCAATATAGTGATTGATGGCCTTCTGTTTAGACATCATCACTGCATTCATCATTGTCAAAGCATCTTCCCTTTCTGAGTTTGTCTTTTCCAACTGGTTTACTGTTCTGTTCAACACATCATAAGATTCTTTCACGTACTTAACATCAAACAACAATTTTTCTTTCATCTTGTCTAACTCCCTAAACTTCTTATCTTTCTCTTCACAATGTTTGCGTGGTTCCAAACATTTCAGACAAGGTTTTGTGACCTCTACAATCTTTTCAATAATCTTTTCAGCAACTTTAACCTCTTCACTCTGTTCATTCTTCTCTTCCACCTGAACAACATTCTCACATTTTACCTTTTTCTTCTCTTTTGCTGCTCGTTTCTCCTTTAGCTTCTCCAATTTATCTGGAAAATAAAATTTGAAAATTTTAGGAGATAGATGAGTTTTACCAATGTTTATTTGTTTAATTTCTTCATCATCATCACTGCTATCGATTGATGATTGATCAAAGTTTGGTGTTTTTTCTGAACTATTTTCTGAAGAAACATACTCTCCATCTTGACTTTTCTCATCATCTGCAAACACATCCATCCATTCTTTCATCAACTCTGGCTCTTGAATGATCTGTACAATAAATGCTCTAAACTCTGAGTTACTTTCAGCTGGAATATATTTGTCCCAACTAAATCCCTCTGTCAATCTTTCATCTTCTTGATCCGGAGGCATAGTAATACAAGCTCTCTTCTTTCCATCTTCAATCGGAATAGCATGGGATGATGACGGTTGTTGAGCTACATGATGATATATTACTTTCTGATAATATTCATTGTTCCCGAAAGGATTCTGAGCTCCACCTGCTTCTCGGTTGGTACATTCCCTCTTGAAATGTCCTTTTTCCCTGCACCGAAAACAAGTAACTTTAGACTTATCAAAACTAAAGTAGAAACATTAGCATCACGTAAGTCATCTCTTCTAGTAATCTGCTTAAATTTCTCAGCTCTCCTCAACACGCTCGCTAAACACCACTTAATATCCATTAGCTCCATTTCCTCAGCATCAATCTGATCGTAATCCCCTTTTGTTAACATAGGATTTCCGATCCTTCCCGCAACCAAACTCTCATATGATTCTAACACGGTAACTAGTAATGCCATATGACCTTTAGCGACTTCTTCAGAGAAATTCTGACCGTTCTGAAGATGCAACGCGATGTTGCATTGTAGCACATGACCATTACCATTGTTTGAGCTTTGAGACTGATAATTTGAAGTTGAAACATTAGGATTAACACTCGGATATGAAGAAAATCCACTGTTGTTGATTGAACTTTGATTGAGTGATCCGGCTGAGTTTTCTGCGCTGAAAGCGGTTTGGATCTTCGGACTTGCTTCAACATTTTGAACATTACTTTTGAAATACATCTTGATATCTTGTTGACCACTTGAATTGTTCATTCTAGCGATCTTTTGTTATTCAAGATTGTAACACCTCGTAATTCATGTCCAATATTATATCGACACGTGTCATGAATTTTAAACGTGTAACGAATTAAATATGAGGGACTAAGGTTGACAAACAAGGAAAGTACGTGTATAAAAGGATTCAAAGTGTCAACAATGGAGAAATATACCCTTCAACGATCCTACACGATGTTTATACCCTTAAACGAATAAATTATGAATCGTATGAAGCCGTTTGTGGAAGAAAGTGAGAGTTAACAAACTGTAGGGTTAAAAGTGTCAACATGTTTAATTTATACCTCTGAGTGACCTTTTAGCGAACCCGAAGCTTTGTAATGATTAATTATGCTCACTAGAATAAGTGATAAAAATTTCACAAGGTTTCGATTCCATATGAGAAAGTTACGCTAGCATTTGTATGAAAGGGGTTAGAAGCGCCAATGTTGAAATTTAAGGCTTTTCGGGTGATCATAAAACTAACCAAGGACTTAACAAAGTTTGTCTATATCTTGGCGTCATTAAAAGTCAAGTTGGAGGGTTAAAAGTGCAATAAATAAAGTTAAAACAACTATAAAAAGGACCAGGGACCAAACATGCAATTTCTGAAACTTGTTTTAACCTGATCCGGGAGCCATACCGGCCGCGTAGACCTTGTGTGGGTCTTACGCGGGCCGCCTAAAACCTGCTAGCGTCCAAAAAGCTTGGCAGATGTCTGTTCAGCCCGTTTAACCGACTTTTTTGCATGGTTTTTGACTTCCAGAAGGGTGGCCAACAGTTTTGCATGCCTAGGGACACTTGTTACGCATCAGGGATCATGCATAGGCTTGTTTGTCATGATCTTGATGAATTAAACTCACTATATAAGAAGACCTTTGTTGCAACATTTGGGCATTCATTTTAAAACCATTCCAGCTGAGTTTCTGGAGACTCCTGGAGCTCAAGATCACTTCCTAAGGATCATTAGTCGTGCATAGGACTTCAGTAAGTGTCCTTAACCCCTCTTAATTCAGTTTTACTTAGTTTATTGGCCCAAAGTCAAACTATCGTAATTAAGATTTGACTTAGTAATTAATCACAATTTTTCCAGTCAATTCTCGAATTAAAAGTAGCTTTGAGTTGGTAATTATGTGGGTAATAAACCCTTAAAAGGGCACCCTCTGATTCCCAATCTAACTAGGTAAATTGTCGGGTTAAAGCTAATTATAAAAAGTCAACAGAAAGCAAATTTTCGCATAAACGCATAATTAACAATGTAGAAGCTATGGAACCTGTTTTATCACTCATATAACTTGGTAATTAATGTAAGAACATGTCTAAACATGTTCAACCCGACAATTTTCAGTTTAAGCTCGGTTCGGAACCGAAAGTCGCAAAAGTAGACTTTTTCTTTGACTTTCAGTTCTGACCCAATGTAGCATATTTTAGAAATGCCTTAGAGCTCTATTAGGACCAGGTTATAGATTAGTGTAACCCTCTGAGGTTATACAACTTGGTTCATTAGTTATTTGATTCATGTGCCTATTTCCGTTATATGCCTAAATGTTGACCTTAATGCCCTTTTGACCTTAAAACAATATTTTTGAAAATTTGAGAGGACAAAAACCTTTATTACTGATTCATAAACTTGTCCTAAAATTTTGACATCACTTTGAGGTCTAGATTAAGAGTTATGCTCAATAGCGTAATTAGAAAGCTTTTTATTAATTAACGGCGTAATTAGTGTAAAGCGTATCTAAACCCAAATTTTGATACCAAACTTTTTACCCACTGATGTAATATAATATTTTGGGATTTTTGAATATTTTTAATTATTTTTAAGCTGAGCATAACATAGGGTTCTTGCTATAATTCGGTAAATGTCGGTTATACCCTTTTTTGAATAAAATGAGTTTTACATAATATTTTGATACCAAACTTTTTGCTACTGATTTTATATGATAAATCAAATATTTTGAACTTTACAACCTGATCAAAAACTCAGATTTCCTATTTAAACCCGAAAATCGCTTAAAACCGACTTTTACGCGTTTTAAGCGCATAGTATGGGTTAAAACTATTTTTGGCATATATGAAACTTAATACCTACTGATGTTTTGAGTAAATTTTTATAATTTAACAGTAAGAAAAAGTTTTGAACTCAGAATTCTAATTTTGACCTTTAAAGCTTATGTGCAATTACCAAAATGCCCCTACGGTGCATAGTTTGGTTATAAAAGGTAAATTTCACATATATGCAATACCCTACTGTTATGACTTATAAAAATACATGTTTTTACTGATTATATCATACCTGAAACTCAGATTAGTATTTAAACTCTTTTATAACCTTAAAATGACCAAAATACCCCTACGGGGCATAATTTGAGTTTAAATCCATTTTGGGCATTATGGAAGGTATCTTACTGATATCACAATATATTTAAGGCATATTAACTTAGGAAACATGTTCATGACTCATTTGGTTGCCCGTTACGCATTATTCGCGTTCGGTGCGGTTTATGTAACTAGTTTGCATAAATTAGTCGAAACGGGTAAAACCTTATCGTTTTTATCTCAAAATCCAGAATGTGTTTAGTTTACCCATATTATACAAGTATACAAACTTGTCGGGTCTAAACCACACTCTAATCTGGTCATCGCTTAATCGTGCGTTTTGAACCGTATATCTTCTTTTAAAACTAACCGGTCTAAGTTTAGGCTTAATTAAGACCCGTTAGGAATCTAATAGGTTATTAAAACCTTCGTTCCAGATTTGGGGACCAGTAAAAGATACTTTCACTCGCTGATTGTGAAATATACTTGCTCAGGTAAATACTTTTAACTTATTTTCCCTTATACGGGCTTGGGGTACGGTATATAAAATACCGCTTGGTCGGGCATTGATTTTTTAATCATATAAAGGTTATTTATTGAGATGACCCATTTAAACTGTTTTGTTTGCTTAAAGCCTTTGGGGGGTTAATGACCATGTCCCGGATATCCTTGGCATCATTCATTGAAATGGCCACGACCTAAGCACGGGGTGTAGGCATACACCTGCCTGTGCATATAAATAATAAGGTATAACCGACGGTTCAGGAATAACTCGACGCGGGATTATATCATGTGGTGTGTCTATTAATCTTTAACCCGGTATTCAGCCCGGGCTACTGAACGTATAACGAACAAGTAATTCTTTTACAAGTTTATATGTAAATAATTATCCCAAGTTATAAAAGATTATTTTGTGCCATGTGCATTCAAATCAATTTTCTTAAACATTTTCAAAATGAGTCGGTTAATTGTATTTACCAGTGTAAACTGACGTATTTTCCCAAAAGGCTAAGTGCAGGTACTAAACGGAATAGGCTGTCTACTCCTAGCATCAATAAAGAGTCTTGCAAGCTTAGATGTTAATAAATCTGTTGAACAATGATCTTTTGAACTTAATCTCATGTGGATCCTTACAACCGTTTTGTAATACACTTTATATACTTTTTATTTCGGTTTGTAATGATTTTATCTTTCGACTTCCGCTGTGTATTAAACTGTGATAATATAAATTGTCTGTGATATCAACTACGTCACGATACTCCCCACCGGGCCCACCGGTAATACGTGGAAATATCGAGGTGTGACAGGTTGGTATCAGAGCCAACGTTGAGTGAATTAAACACTAGTATTTTGTGTTTAATCTCAATGACACAGTTTGCACATTCCTCGACTTTCGAGTCTAGACAAAGAACTTAGGACTAATCCAAATTTGTTTTAGTTAAATTTTGTCCTTTATTTCTCTTTGTTGTGTCCTCTGTTTGTTTTGACAGGTTCAAAAAGATGCCACCAAGAATCCGAGGAAGAGGTAGAGGCAAGGGGCCACTCGTCGCCCCCAACGATCACGAGGTCGGGCCTTCACACCGGCGAACTCCATCAGACTCCTTAAGCAAAATCCTGAAGAAGACTGGAGGACCCATCTAGAACCCGCGAGGCATTCAGTCTCGCTGAGCTCCTCACCTTCTTACCTAAACTCTTTCGGGCCTCAGTCGAAGAACGAGCCCCACAACTCACACCATTCTTTTATACCCCTTCAAAGCCACAACTCGCACCAATATTTTAACGACCCAACACCCTACTTCCAAAGCCGGTTCAACCCGGCAAACCTAATTGAAGAACCAATGGGTTATAACCCGTTGGGACCGGAGGACCATTTCTCCATGGACATGGATGAAGATCCGGAACCTGCCCAACCGCCAACCGGAACGCCTACTCACCCCATCGAGATTTCGGAGGGGTCACCCTTTCTTGGATCACCTTATAGTGGTCCCGACAGCTACGAGGCAAGATTTGCCCAATACGACTGGGTGTTTACTCCCAGTTACCACTCATCACCGCAGCAACAGCAGCAGCAGGATCCCTCGGAGGATTCACGCTTTGTAGCGGTTACTCCACCGCTACCACCACCAGTACAGCAACAGCCTCCGGAGCCACCGAGGCATAGAAGATCAACCGCACGGATGTCCGTGCGAGGGGGAGTCCGTATCAGCACCCCTCAGTATTCAAGTGGCAGCCATTACCGCCACTATACGAAGACCCACAAATGGGTGGGCTTTCGAACCCTGTTTCTGAGGTGGAGTCTGCACCAGTCGCACCGCCACCAGTGGGTTACGATAACCCAATTCCTATATACGCCAGTGCAGCGGCGTACAACCCCTTTGAGCAGCCTGCCTACCCGGGGTATAACTACTACAATGCCCCCAGTGTTGACCCATACCTTGTAGCAGCCAACTACAATGCCCTTCATCCTGAAGGACCTTACGCATCCTCCTACCAAACCAGGTACCCACCTTATGGGTATCAACAACCGCCACCTCCTCAACCTCCGCAGTTTCAGCAGCCCCCGCAGCCGCCACTGATATCGCCACCGCAGCAGCAGGAGATTCTTCAAAGGTTGAGTCAGGTGGAGCAGGAGGTTCGGGAAGAGCGTAGGCAAAACCGAGGAATTCTCAAGGGTCTGGCGAGCTTAATCAAGGGGAAGAGAAAAAAGGGTCATTAAATCCTTTATTTGTTTATTTGTATTTCTTAAATGTTTAATCAAGTCCCTGCGTGGACATCTGTTTCTGTAATCAGTCCCTGCGAGGTCTTGTATTTCCTGTTAGCCCATGCGTGGGCATGTCTTTTCTGTTTAGCCCCTGCGTGGGCAAGTTATTTCAGTTAAAGTCCCATTTAGGGCAGTATGTACTCTTTTTAAATTTAATGGCATGTTATAATTTAAATTTCATTTTTATCATTATATGCATAAATGTAAAATGTATGAAAAAAATAAATAAATTCAAAATATGTCATTCCTTTTACAAGATATGCCTTTAATATTAAATAAGAATCTTAAAGGGTATAACCTAGCCTGCATGTCATTATAAGACCTGGCCATGATGGTAAAACCTGTCTAAAAAGATTCAAATCCTTGTTGACGTCTGGAAACATGTTAACATTCCTGACTGATGTGATTCGTAAAATCACACGTGTTATCCTTACATTGGATTATTCCAATTCCTTCTTTATTAGTTAAACATCCATTTGTGATGTAATGCCTACGGGCCATAATCATTGTCATATAAGACAAAAGACAGTCGTAGCCTATAACTCCCTGTCAAGAAAGGTAATGAACTATGTTCAAACCTTAATACCTCGATTCTCTGAAATCATGGTTTATAAATTAAATTTGTCCCTGTGACTCAGCCTTTTGTGCCATTATTATATTTAATTATAACTAAGGGTTATTAATGAAAAATCTTGAATGAAATTACTTAATAAATTAACCAATATGGTTCTTTAATACCATGGTTAATAAGATTAATAAGATGACAAGTCTATTATATACCTCTAAGAAACTATTGTCATCCTTTTATGTAGCAATCAAGCTACATGGCTGAGTCTGAAGAAGTCAACAGTCATCCAAGGGAGAATCATGATACTACCAGGATCAATGTAACTGGTGCGGAACTTCAAGCATTGATTGATAATGCTGTTACCAAGGCCTTGGATAGGCAGTTTAATGAATCTAGTGGTACTCGAAGCAGGACCCTATCTGTACCCCATTCTAAACCTAAGACTCACTCTGAAGCTCATAGTAAGCCACCTCCTAAACCTAAGGGGTCAAAGAAGGATGATGACGATCATCACTCCTCAAATCAGCATAGTGTTCCGTCAAAGAAAATTGAGCTCAAACAGGAACCACGTGGTAAGTCCTGTACATATAAGTATTTCGTCTCCTGCAAGCCTAGAGATTTTACTAGGGAAAAGGGAGCTATTGACTGCATGACATGGTTAGACGAGGTTGACACTGTGGTTGATATTAGCGGATGCGCTGATAAGGACGTTGTGAAGTATGTATCTCAGTCATTTAAAAGAGAAGCATTAGCCTGGTGGAGGTCTCTAATCCAGGCTACTGGGAAGATCTTGTTGTACAATCCGTCTTGGGATCAGTTTGTTGCTCTCATCAAGGAGAATTACTGTCCTCAGCATGAGGTTGAAAAGATCGAGGCTGACTTCTTATCTCTGGTAATGAAAAACCTAGACTGTCAGGCTTACCTTACTAGCTTCAATACCATGTCACGTTTGGTTCCATACCTGGTTACCCCGGAACCAAAACGTATAGCCCGTTTCATTGGGGGTTTAGCACCAGAAATCAAAGCTAGTGTGAAGGCATCCCGACCTGCTACTTTTAGGTCAGCAGCCGATTTATCATTATCCCTTACTTTGGATGCGATCAGGCAGAGATCGCTTAGGCATTCCAATGCTGAGTAGAGAAAACGTGAGGATAATAACTCACACCGTTCTTACAAGAAGCACAAGGGAAACTCTGATCACAGAAAGAGTTCAGGGTTCAAGAAAGATGACCAACAGGCGGGAGAGAAGCCCAAATGTAAGATCTGTAAGAAGCGTCATCTGGGCAAATGCAGGTATGAATCAAAATCCCAATCACAGCCAAGGGCTTGTGGGATTTGTAAGTCTTCTGAGCACAAGACGATAGAGTGCAAGAAGATAAAGGATGCAACGTGCTATAACTGTAACGAGAAGGGGCACATCAAGTCCAACTGCCCTAAGTATGCCAAAAAGCCTGAAGAAGCCAAAAAGACAAATGCTAGGGTCTTTCGAATGGACGCACGGGAAGCAGTGCAGGATGATAATGTGATAACAGGTACCTTCCTTATTAATGATGTTTATGCAAGGGTGTTATTTGATTCGGGTGCGGATAAGTCATTTGTAGATGATAAGTTTTGTAAGTTGTTGAATTTACCTGTTAAAACCCTAAGCGTGAAATATGAAGTCGAGTTGGCCGATGGTACCTTAGAAACTACCTCAACTGTACTAGATGGATGTTTTATATCCATTAGGAACCACTCCTTTCCGTTATCCTTGCTTCCTTTGAAATTAGCTGGTTTCGACGTAGTAATAGGCATGGATTGGTTATCTCATAACCAAGCCCAGATTGTTTGTGACAAGAAACAAGTGGTGATCAAGACTCCGTATGGTGAGCCACTTACCATACAAGGAGATACTCAGTATGGGTTGCCTAAGCAAGTGTCTGTGCGTAAGGCATCAAGGTGTATGAAGAAAGGTTGTGTCATTTATATGGCACAAGTGACTATTGATGAGCCAAAGCCTAAGATTGACGACATCCCTATCATTTTTTAATACCCTGATGTATTTCCTGAAGAAGTACCTGGTTTATCCCCAGATAGGCAAGTGGAGTTTAGAATTGACATTATACCTGGAGCAGCACCTGTTGCAATAGCACCTTACCGATTAGTCCCAACTGAGATGAAAGAGTTAAGAACCCAACTGGATGATTTGTTGGCAAAGGGATTTATTAGACCTAGCTCATCTCCTTGGGGAGCACCTATTCTGTTTGTTAAGAAGAAAGATGGATCAATGCGGTTGTGCATTGATTATCGTGAGCTAAACAAGGTTACAATCAAGAACATATATCCATTGCCCAGGATCGACGATCTGTTCAATCAACTGCAAGGGGCAAGTTACTTTTCCAAGATCGATTTGAGATCAGGTTACCATCAGCTGAAGGTTAGAGATGAAGATGTGCACAAGACTGCATTCAGAACTCGATATGGTCACTACGAGTTCTTAGTGATGCCTTTCGGGCTCACTAATGCACCAGCAGCATTCATGGACCTCATGAATCGCGTTTGCAAACCCTACTTGGACAAGTTTGTCATTGTCTTCATTGATGACATTCTTATTTATTCAAAGAATCAAGCTGATCATGAGAAGCATCTTCGTTGTATTCTCAAACTTCTTCAACAAGAAAAGCTTTACGCCAAATTTTCAAAGTGTGAATTTTGGCTTCGTGATGTCCAATTCCTTGGACACATGGTTAGTGAGAGTGGTATCCAGGTGGATCCCGCTAAGATTGAAGCTATCATGAATTGGCAAGAGCCGAAGACGCCCAAGGAGATTCGCAGCTTCTTAGGTCTGGCAGGATACTACAGGCGTTTTATTGAGAATTTCTCAAGGATTGCAGCACCCCTAACTTCGTTGACTAGAAAGAATATTAAGTTTGATTGGGGTCCTAAACAACAAGAATCGTTTGATATACTTAAGCAGAAATTGAGTAATGCTCCTGTGTTGACATTTCCTGAAGGAATTGAAGAATTTGTGGTTTACTGCGACGCATCGCACACTGGCATGGGATGTGTGATAATGCAGAAGGGTAAAGTTATTGCATATGCTTCTCGACAACTAAAAGTGCACGAGAAGAATTATACCACCCACAATTTGGAATTGGGTGCCGTGGTATTTGAACTAAAGCTGTGGAGGCATTATTTATATGGTACCAAGTGTGTGATCTATTCTGATCATAAAAGCCTTCAACACTTGTTCAACCAGAAGGATCTGAACATGAGGCAGCGATGATGGATGGAGACTTTAAATGATTACGATTGTGAAATCCGATACCATCCAGGCAAGGCGAATATGGTCGCCGATGCCTTAAGTAGGAAGGAAAGGGTGAAACCCATAAGAATCAATGCCAAGAGCATTGAATTAAAGAACAGTTTAAATGAAAGATTGTCAGCCGCTCAAAAGGAAGCCGTATTAGAACCTAACTACCCAAATGAAAAGCTGGGAGTCACTGCAGAACAGTTATCATATGGTAAGGATGGAATCCTAAGATTGAATGGACGAATATGGGTTCCGATTTATGGAGGACTTCGGGATGTTATCCTTCAAGAAGCCCACAGTTCTAAGTATTCTGTCCATCCTGGAAGTGATAAGATGTACCAGGATTTGAAGGCAAATTATTGGTGGATAGGCTTGAAGAAGTCTATAGCTACTTATGTAGCCAAACGTTTGACGTGCGCGCAAGTTAAAGATGAACACCAG
This sequence comes from Helianthus tuberosus, assembly GCA_030545235.1. NCBI lineage: Eukaryota > Viridiplantae > Streptophyta > Magnoliopsida > Asterales > Asteraceae > Helianthus > Helianthus tuberosus. The sequence goes on along the minus strand of CM060365.1, from coordinate 34,205,876 downwards.
AAGCCGTCAGGTTTGCTACAACAGCCTGAACTTCCCACCTGGAAGTGGGAAATGGTGACTATGGATTTTATCACCAAGTTACCAAAAACAAAGCGAAGAAATGATACTATTTGGGTTACAGTGGATAGATTGACTAAGTCAGCCCACTTCTTACCTATTAAGGAAACACACAGCTCAGATAAGTTAGCTCAGCTGTACATGGATGAGATTGTATCTTTCCACGGAGTGCCAGTGTCTATCATCTCTGATAGGGATACGAGGTATACATCGCATTTCTGGAAAATCTTTCAACAATCCTTAGGCACTCGATTAAATATCTGCACTGCATATCATCCTCAGACGGATGGTCATAGTGAACGTACTATACAGACACTCGAGGATATGCTACGAGCTTGTGTTATAGATCTAGGTGGAATTTGGGATGATCATCTTCCATTGATAGAATTTTCGTATAATAATAGCTATCATTCGAGCATCCAAGCTGCACCTTTTGAAGCTTTGTATGGAAGAAAGTGCAGAACGCCCGTTTGTTGGGCAGAAGTTGGAGATGTCCAACTGACAGGACCTGATATAGTCCTGGAGATGACAGATAAGATTTTACAGATACGAGATCCTCTCAAGGCTGCCAGGGATAGGCAGAAAAGTTACACAGATAAAAGGCGTAAAACTCTAAAGTTTGAGGTTGGTGACAAAGTGTTACTGAAGGTATCACCCTGGAAAGGGGTAATGCGATTTGGCAAGAAAGGCAAGTTAAGCCCAAGGTATATAGGACCATTCAAGCTCATCGAATGTGTAGGAATAGTGGCTTATAAGTTGAACCTGCCTGAAGAGCTCAGTGGTATTCATAATGTATTCCACATCTACAATCTGAAGAAATGTCTAGTTGATAAATCACTAGTCATGTCACATAAGGATGTGCATATAGATGAGAGCTTAAAGTTTGTTGAAAAACCTTTGTCGATCGAGGATCGACAGGTTAAGAGGCTTCGAAGGAAGCAGGTGCCGATTGTAAAGGTTAAATGGGATGCCCATAGAGGTCCCTAGTATACGTGGGAGGTAGAGTCCATAATGAAAGAAAAGTACCCTCATTTATTTTAGTAAATCTCGAGGTCGAGATTTCTTTTAAGGGGGTTAGGATGTAACACCTCGTAAATTCATGTCCAATATTATATCGACACGTGTCATGAACTTTAAAGGTGTAACAAATAAAATATGAGGGACTAAGGTTGACAAACAAGGAAAGTACGTGTATAAAAGGATTCAAAGTGTCAACATTGGAGAAATATACCCTTCAATGATCCTACACGATGTTTATACCCTTAAACGAATGAATTATGAATCGTATGAAGCCGTTTGTGGAAGAAAGTGAGAGTTTACAAACCGCAAGGGTTAAAAGTGTCAACATGTTTTATTTATACCTCTGAGTGACCTTTTAGCGAACCTGAAGCTTTGTAATGATTAATTATGCTCACTAGAATAAGTGATAAAAATTTCACAAGGTTTCGATTCCGTATGAGAAAGTTATGCTAACATTCGTATGTAAGGGGTTAGAAGCGTCAATGTTGAAATTAAAGGCTTTTCGGGTTATCATAAAACTAACCAAGGACTTAACAAAGTTTGTTTATGTCTTGGGGTCCTAAAAGTCAAGTTGGAGGGTTGAAAGTGCAATAAATAAAGTTAAAACAACTATAAAAAGGACCAGGGACCAAACATGCAATTTCTGAAACTTGTTTTAACCTGATCCGGGAGCCATACCGGCCGCGTAGACCTTGTATGGGTCTTACGCGGGCCGCCTAAAACCTGCCAGTGTCCAAAAAGCTTGGTAGGTGTCTGTTCAGCCCGCATAACCGACCTTTTTGCATGGTTTTTGAATTCCAGAAGCGTGGCCAACAGTTTTGCATGCCTAGGGACACTTGTTATGCATCAGGGATCATGCATAGACTTGTTTGTCATGATCTTGATGAATTAAACTCACTATATAAGAAGACCTTTGTTGCAACATTTGGGCATTCATTTTAAAACCATTCCAACTGAGTTTCTGGAGACTCCTGGAGCTCAAGATCACTTCCTAAGGATCATTAGTCGTGCATAGGACTTCAGTAAGTGTCCTTAACCTCTCTTAATTCAGTTTTACTTAGTTTATTGGCTCAAAGTCAAACCGTCATAATTAAGGTTTGACTTAGTAATTAATCACAATTTGTCCAGTCAATTCTCGAATTAAAAGTAGCTTTGAGTTGGTAATTATGTGGGTAATAAACCCTTAAAAGGGCACCCTCTGATTCCCACTCTAACTAGGTAAATTGTCGGGTCAAAGCTAATTATAAAAAGTCAACAGAAAGCAAATTTTCGCATAAATGCATAATTAACAATGTAGAAGCTATGGAACCTGTTTTATCACTCATATAACTTGGTAATTAATGTAAGAACATGTCTAAACATGTTCAACCCGACAATTTTCAGTTTAAGCTCGGTTCGGAACCGAAAGTCGCAAAAGTAGACTTTTTCTTTGACTTTCAGTTCTGACCCAATGTAGCATATTTTAGAAATGCCTTAGATCTCTATTAGGACCAGGTTATAGATTAGTGTAACCCTCTGAGGTTATACAACTTGGTTCATTAGTTATTCGATTCATGTGCATGTTTCCGTTATATGCCTAAATGTTTAACGTGATGCCCTTTTGACCTTAAAACAAGATTTTTGAAAATGTGAGAGGACAAAAACCTTTATTACTGATTCAAAAACTTGTCCTAAAAATTTGACATCAGTTTGAGGTCTATATTAAGAGTTATGCTCAATAGCGTAATTAGAAAGCTTTTTATTAATTAAACGGCGTAATTAGCGTAAAGCCTATCTAAACCCAAATTTTGATACCAAAATTTTTACCCACTGATGTAATATAATATTTTGGGATTTTTGAATATTTTTAATTATTTTTAAACTGAGCATAACATAGGGTTCTTGCTATAATTCGGTAAATGTCGGTTATACCCTTTTCTTGAATAAAATGAGTTTTACATAATATTTTGATACCAATCTTTTTGCTACTGATTTTATATGATAAATAAAATATTTTGAACTTTACAAACTGATCAAAAACTCATATTTCCTATTTAAACCTGAAAATCGCTTAAAACCGACTTTTACGTGTTTTAAGCGCATAGTATGGGTTAAAACTATTTTTGGCATATAAAACTTAATACCTACTGATGTTTTGAGTAAATTTTTATAATTTAACAGTAAGCAAAAGTTTTGAACTCAGAATTCTAATTTTGACCTTTAAAGCTTATGTGAAATTACCAAAATGCCCCTACGGTGCATAGTTTGGTTATAAAAGGTAAATTTCACATATATGCAATACCCTACTGTTATGACTTATAAAAATAAATGTTTTTACTGATTATATCAGATCTGAAACTCAGATTAGTATTTAAACTCTTTTATAACCTTAAAATGACCTAAATACCCCTACGGGGCATAATTTGAGTTTAAATCCATTTTGGGCATTATGGAAGGTATCTTACTGATATCACAACATATTTATGGCATATTAACTTAGGAAACCTGTTCATGACTCACTTGGTTACCCGTTACGCATTGTTCGCGTTTGGTGCGGTTTATGTAACTAGTTTGCATAAATTAGCCGAAACGGGTCAAACCTTATCGTTTTTATCTCAAAATCCAGAATGTGTTTAGTTTAGCCATATTACACAAGTATACAAACTTGTCGGGTCTAAACCACACTCTAATCCGGTCATCGCTTAATCGTGCATTTTGAACCGTATATCTTCCTTTAAAACTAACCGGTCTAAGTTTAGGCCTAATTAAGACCCTTTAGGAATCTAATAGGTTATTAAAACCTTCGTTCCAGATTAGGGGACCAGTAAAAGATACTTGCACTCGCTGATTGTGAAATATACTTGCTCAAGTAAATACTTTTAACTTATTTTCCCTTATACGGGCTTGGGGTACGGTATATAAAATACCGCTTGGTCGGGCATTGAATTTTTAATCACATAAAGGTTAATTTATTGAGATGACCCGTTTAAACTGTTTTGTTTGCTTAAATCCTTTGGGGGGTTAATGACCATGTCCCGGATATCCTTGGCATCATTCATTTAAATGGCCACGACCTAAGCACAGGGTGTAGGCATACACCTGTCTGTGCATATAAATAATAAGGTATAACCGACGGTTCGGGAATAACTCGACACGGGATTATATCATGTGGTGTGTCTATTAATCTTTAACCCGGTATTCAGCCCAGGCTACTGAACGTATAACGAACATGTAATTATTTTACAAGTTTATATGTAAATAATTATCCCAAGTTATAAAAGATTATTTTGTGCCATGTGCATTCAAATTAATTTTCTTAAACATTTTCAAAATGAGTCAGTTAATTGTATTTACCAGTGTAAACTGACGTATTTTCCCAAAAGGCTAAGTGCAGGTACTAAACGGGATAGGTTGGCTACTCCTAGCATCAATAAAGAGTCTTGCAAGCTTAGATGTTAATAAATTTGTTGAACAATGATCTTTTAAACTTAATCCGCCTGTGGATCCTTACAACCGTTTTGTAATACACTTGATATTACTTTTTATTCGGTTTGTAATGATTTTATCTTTCGACTTCCGTTGTGTATTAAACTATGATAATATAAATTGTATGTGATATCAACTACGTCACGATACTCCCCACCGGGCCCACCGGTAATACGTGGAAATATCGGGGTGTGACAAAGATCTTATCCTTCAAGTTTTTCAATTAATTGAGCAATTTTCAATCTATCATACTCTCCGGTATTCTTCAAAATCATAAGATATGTACCCCATTCTTTTTGAGGTAAAGCATCGGCTAATATTTCAACCCATTCCTCACGATCTTTATTGATATCCAGCCGACTCATTGAACGTACTAAATGCCAATATCTCTCAATAAAAGTCTTTGTAGTTTCACCCGGCAAACTTGAGAACAATTCAAATTCTTTCTTTAATAGTGACTTTTTATTCTTGATCATCTCCGTACTTCCTTCGAATTTTGTACGAAGTGCTTCCCAAATTGAACGTGCACTATCATCATGTTGAAGTAATATGAAAATGTCTTCTTTCACAGCTTGTTGAAGTAAACTGATCATCATTTTTTCTGCCTTGTACATTTCTCTCTCTTTTTCCGTGAATTCAGAAATATTCTTTATAACTCCCACATTATTACGAGGTCGAACGTACTTAGTTTCAATACACTCCCAAGACCTTAAATGATTTGCTTGAACCCAATTCTCAAACCGTTCTTGCCAACCATAATATTCCTCAATGCTCATCAACTTATGAGGTTTCTGTAATGTTCCCGTTTCATTTTCCATAGTTACATTCTGAGCAACGGTAACAGGAGTACCCGGGGCAGTAGCAAATGCATTATAAAATTCGTTGTCCATATTTCGGTATTGAGATTTCACAAATACAGACTTTTCAAACGAACTAAGAAGATTTCAAAAGATCTGGACACCCTTTAACCAAACCGTACGAACTGAAGAATCTATTTCAAACGAACTGACCAACACTTCAAACCGTGCGACTTGTTTTGAGTTCAAACCGTGCGACCTGATTCACTTCAAACGACCTGACTTAAATCCAAACGATCTGAACTACTATCACACGACCTGGATCACCTCGAGCGAACTGGATCACCTCGTGCGAACTAGTTCAAACGACCTGAGTGACTTTTTAAGCAACCAGATTATGTGTCATGAAGAACCAAAAGTTACAAATGAAGAACCAAGACCTCCTATATATAGGGATGACCAGGTCGCATGAACTTGCCATGCCAGGTCACACGAACTGGCTATTGCCAGGTCGCACGAACTGTCACTTCGTGCGAAGTGGCTAGTTCAGCCTTGTTTCCCGATTTTCTCGAACTACGTGTCTTGGTCTATCAATCTTATTACATGACTCGATACAAGACGAAGTCAACAGATATATGCACTAACAATCATCACGGCCTATTTATTTCCCTGGTACAATGTTCATGTTCCTCATGTTCTCAAAGTACAGCTAGCAACAAAAACCCACATAAAACAAAATACATACCTGTCACGCGCCCACGCCAAGGCAACATCAATATCCGATTTACAGTCATTATATGAATTCATCACAGCTCAGATCCGAAAAGATTATCATCATCGTTTAACCCGCTCAGTGGCGCTATGGTTGCAACCGAAGTTGCCATACCAAGTAGCAAGCCACCATCATCGTCGGGTAGGCAAAAGGCCGAAACCTCGCAAGAATCCCAGTTGTCGTCGCCTAGAACATCGACAAAGATTTTATGTTTAAACTCGTCGCCGCCAAGACGGCCGGAATCCTCCGGTGGTGAGCCTCTGGTTACTACCCCTCTCTTCGTAAAAAAAGGGGCAAGATTTAAAGCCAAAGACAGGCGTCTCAGGGGGGATGACCGCCCAAATAGTTCAATCGGAACAAACCAAGACCAAAACCACTGTTCATTTCCATTGCTCTATTAATTGAGTAGTATAGTATATAAAATATTAATGAACATCATTTTATATCTAAACAGTCTCTATTCTTTGTGTCACGAACCCAGTATATATAATTTAACTGACGATCATTTTATATGTATATAGTCTCCGGTCTCTGTGTCATGAACCCTAGAATTTTCAATAATGGCGGTAAAAATTACCTCCAAATTGAAAATTCAGTGCCAATGCAAAACAAACCCAAAGATTTCACTTAAAAAAAAGAAAATCCCAACAAACCCAATATCTAGTTTGCAAGATCAAGAAACCCTAAAATAGCAGATTTTGTGATTTTCTCACACGAATACAGATAGAAGAAAGTGAACGTGAACGAACCAGACAGTTGAGTGGCGGTGGTTCTCTGGTAGTGGGTGGTTGGTCGTCGGCAAACAAACAAAGAAGAGACATGTCTTCTGTCCAATAGCCTGGATATGAACCATCCCACCGTATAATCTTTCCGGCAGGTTCCAAGAAACCCACAAAACAGAGACACCGGACGGTGTCCGTCGTGGTGGTGACCGGAGGGTCACCACCGTTCTCTCTCCCTTTTCTTCCTTTCTCTCTCTTCTCTTATGGGTTTGAAAACGAGTTAGAAAAGTGAAGATACGTGTCTCAAAGGGGGATGACCGCCCAAATAGGTAATTCAGAAGAAATCACGATGAAAACTACTATTCATTTCCATTGATCTATTAATAGAGATTAATAATAATAATTAATATGTTACATCTGACTTTATCTACAAATTTTACCATCAACTTTTAAGTTTTAATTATATAATAACAAAATAAAATTGCAGAAAACAACATTTATGTTATACCTATATTTTATTTTGTACCTTTCACTATGAAATTGACAAAAACCAACCTTTATGTTCATGTTTTGCTACAGGTTCAACTTTTAACACAAACTCTGTTAATATTCTTGGTTAAGTCACATCACATGCAAAGCATGTGAGGGCTTTTTAGTCATTTTACTTATTCTTTTAATATTAGTTTTTTTAATACACAATCAAGGGGCGAAATGGAGATTTCCCAAAGTCCAGAGGTCTTTCTGTTTCCTTTCATTAACTTTCCTTATTCCCAAATTCACCATTAATAAACTCTGCAAATCACCATAATACACGATTTTATCAAACCTTGTGGTCTTTCTCTATTCTATCCCTATTCCCTGTGGTGGTTCTCCACCATTAACACCAACTGAAACACCTCAATTCCATGTCCAAACCAATCTCTCTACCAGTTATGCGAGTTAAATTGTTGTTTTTCGAGCTTAAATTGTTAGTTTGAGTTCATTATTTATAATTTAAATCTACCGACACTCGACGATTTGGAAGTTTCAAAATTTCGGAATGAAGATCTGATTTTGATTGAAGTTGATACGATTATAATTGATTGTAATAGGCTTCAACATATAGGGTGGTATTTTAGGAAAGGCTTAACAGGTTCGTTTCGAGATCCAATCAAATATACGCATCGAATAGTTTGATTTGGATGTTTACCGGATTTTTCGAGATTGTCAGAATTAATTACGGATCAATTAAATCAGTTATAGGCTGTGATTACGCGTAAAGTATAATTGGAAAGGTACTCGGAATTTATTCGCGGATTGAACCAGAAGAAACGCATGGAATTCGTACCAAAAATGGACTCGCCGGACTTCTTGTTTTGTCACCAGAAGTTGAATATTGGAACTGGAGAACGGAACCCCTCGGGTTAAAGGTATGAAATGCAGTTTAGCCGATTTCATAGTTAAAGGTATGAAATGCAGTTTGGGTAAAACATTAAGAGAGTTTACTCTAATATTTATTTTAATTGTTGGATGTAATTATGTTCTAATAAGTTCAATAAAGACGGTTTGCATGGAAACAAGACAGACAATACGGAATGATGTAAGTCCCATGATATCACGACTCACTCACTGGTCTGTTCATGGGAAGCTTCTGTCAGATTAACCTTTCATCTTAATTTATAGACACATAAATGATTGGCTGCCTCTTTTGGCTTTTTATATGTCAAACTTATCTTCTACACGACAGCAACATATATCACAAGCTTACAAAAAACAAAGACTTGATGCATGGTACATGCCTATTGACTTAGTACTATAAATTATGCAATAATACTTCCCCCATCATCATCAGTTATAGGCTGTGATTACGATTTACGCGTAAAGTATAATTGGAAAGGTTCTCGAAATTTATTCGCGGATTGAACCAAAAGAAACGCATGGAAGTCGTATCAAAAATGGACTCGCCGGACTTCATGTTTTGTCACCGGAAGTTGAATATCGGAACTGGAGAACGGAACCTGCAAGGCTGAATTATATTAGCGGAATGATGATCAAGCGATTAACTTGGGTGAATCGGATGAGACTGGGACGGTTTTGATTGTCGTTGTGATGTCGGATGGTAACGAAAACGGAGGGGATGTACAGACAGTTTTTTTTTTTTTTTTTTTTTCAAAACAAATATCATTTTCATTCCAATCATTAGGGCAAATTACATAAGGATAGCAGGTAGACGAGCAACAAACTGCGCCGCCATCCCCTTCTGAATAGAAAACCCTAATCTACTAAAAACAAAGCCTCGCCCCTGAGGGGTCGAAAAGTTGCTGTGGACCACACGTTGAACTCTAGACAAGAACCGAACTGCCTCCGGCGCCAAGGAGCCGAACGTGTCAAACGCCAGGGGAACAAAGGCATGTTGATTATCCTCACAAGCTTTCGCGTGCTTTTCCACCTTCTTTGACTCTGCTTTCAGTACCGCTTGCCCTGCCACAAACCCGTTTTCCCGGAACCCGGCTAGGGGGGATACACCTGTGAGATCAACACAAGCATGTTTCCCGCCCTCCCAACCAAAAACTAGCACGTCAGCCGGGCGTAGGGTGGACCTCCCCTCCGACGGGTCTGTAAGAAAATTAACCGGTGCCTCTTTCTTTGCCGAGATCCCTGCTCGTTTGAGAATATCCATTAACGCGTCTCGAACAAAGTCATGGCGATACTTAAACCCCGACAACTCTCTACAGTGTAACGCATGCTCCCCGTATTTATCCAGGCATGCTTTACGGCAGACTGGACAAGTTTCATCATTCGGGAACATGGGGATCATCAAACGGTACTTAAGGATTGACCGGTACTCCACCGCTGACATACGTTGACCCAAACCTTCAATAGGAATAACAGTTAAGAAATCCTGAGCGTGAGGTCTCTGTAGGCATTCAATGACGGCTTTCTGGCGGGGGGACAAATGGAAATCTTCTCCCAAACTTTGTGCGATTCGACAACAAAGGGCATTCGCCAAAGTTTTCTGTGGCTTTTTGGGGGCGGTGTCCTTGTTAGAGAAACCGCCGAGATCAAAGTCAGGTAGAGATTCATGCAAGCGTTCCAAGGCGTTGGCATAATCTGGATCAGTGTTAGTAACCCCACTGTTACGTAAGATGTGGTCCTGCAACTCCCAAGATTGAGACCTGGAAGCCACAAAGGCATAGGAAGCCACATCCCGGGCCGAGAGAATGCCCAACCCACCAAGCCGCATTGGCAAGGTCGCGATCCGCCATTGTAATTCACCAAAAAAAGGACCCCCACATACGACAATGTCTTCTATTGCCTCCCGAAGACCTTTATCAAAACATGAAACAGCATCATCCACAAAGGGGGGCTGGCAAATTCGCAAACCAAATAGCAACTTTGCAACCCCCATACAAGATCTAAGCAAGAGGAGTTCGCTTTGAGGATCCCGCAACAAGGGAAGGTGTCCCATAATGTCAACAGCACGCGTTGCCCTCTTAGCCGCTAGACCACTAATAAAATTAGCATCACGGCTGACTGCCCCTCCTAGCAGTTTGACACCCCTCTCCGGCCTCCCAATCTCACTGGGAAAAAGCCCTGGCCGAACCTTCACCCCGTTGCATGTCGGCCAAAATAATTCAGTTTTTCTAATATTAAGCCGTAGCCCTAAGGCTGGACCCTCCGAACCGATGATGTCGAGAGCTTTAGCAACCTGAATAGCGTCCCCAATAATCGTCCCGTCATCCAAGTACCAAGCATGGAAGGGGAGTTTACAGTTCTCCTGCACCTGAAGCACTAAGGGGTGTAAGGCTAGGGCAAAAAGCAAAGGTCCCAAAGGATCCCCTTGCTGCACCCCCGTGAATGCCCCGATGCGGTCATTCCCCACGTATAGCCGAGCAGGCTGAGCATACAGAAATTGAACCCATGGGAATATGGAGGGGCAATGGCGATGGACCTCACGAAGCAAAACCGAACGGTCAACTAAGTTGAAAGCGTTGGAAAAATCAACCGTAAGCATAGCCAACGAGCCATCTGAATGAAAAGAATTAAGGAACCTGTTAGCACTGTGCAGCACCGCCTCCGCCCCATTGGGGACCCCTACCCCAAATTGGTAGTCCCCCAAGTACTTAACAGCTTCTTTCCCAACTTTCTTCATGGCTACTTTGGAGACTAATCTTCTCCAAATTGCCCCCACAGCAATGGGGCGAATTCCATTATCAGGCTTTAACAAAGGGGTTAGGGGCGCCGAAGCTACAAAACCCGCGAGCACCTTAGGACATAACCAATCTAGCCAAAGGTTTACCACTTTAGTGATGGCAGTAAGCAGTCCCGAGGCAGTCGCCGACCCCTCGCCGCTAAGAGCGTCCAACAGGTGTTGGGCCCGTAGGCCATCTCGCCCACAAGATGTCCCTTTCGGGAAAGATTTGACACACCTGGGAACGCAGTCTTCATCCACGGATAACGCAGGTTGCGAAAGAGGGGTTGAAGGGAGGTTCGGAGGCGGCGCGAAGGGATGTTTGTCGATAAGGGCTTGCATGGTAGATTCCCCCCGGGGAGCAACCCCACTGGAACACAACACCTTAACTGCAGCAGTGAAGTGACCATCACTAACTTTCCTGAGACAGTTTTTTGTTTTAAGAAATTGCAATATGATCCTTTATTTATAGAATACTTACCACTTGTAGTTTATTTAAAAAAAATTAATAAAATGACTAAAAGGCCTTCACATGCTTTGCATATGAGGTGACTTAACCAAAAATATTAACGGAGTTTGTGTTAAAGGTTAAACCTGTAGCAAAACATGAACATAAATGTTGGTTTTTGCCGATCTCGTAGTAAAAGGTATGAAGTGCAGTTTGGGTATAACATTGGTTGATTTCTGCAATTTTGTCTAATAACAATAATAATATTTATTTTAATTGTTGGATGTAATTATGTTCTAATCTAACTTATAATAAAACACTTCAAATAATGTCATATGGTATTCTCTCCTTCAACCTCATAAATTTTATTTATATTTATTTAATAAATTTCTTTTAATATTAATATTAATTAATAACCAATCTATAGATATCACTTATTTTTATCCTTATCTTAATCTAAAATTAATAAATAACTTTAATTTTACAATTTAGACCCTTTATTTTTTTTACTTTTAACCCAGATTTTTTCATCTTTTTCCAAATTAATCTCAACTCTTTTTTATTTTCAATTTTGGTCCACCATACTTTTCATCTTTCCCAAGTTTTTCGTTTCGTTCTAAATTTTGTTAGTTAACGCATCGCAACGTGCGTGTGGGGTTCAACATTTTTTCGTATACTTTTTTCCCGTTTAACTGGCCCGTCGCGTCACATCTATTTTTCTGCGTTTGACAAGTTCGTCCAACACGCGTGTCCTGGATGGACTTAGTTATTTTTGTCTATGTTTTACGTTTCGGTTTAATTTCTCAGCAACGAGCGTGCGTGATTCAAAGATTTTACGTATGCTTTTTGCTCGGCGTTATTTTTTCCCGTTTTTATTTATTTTGTTTTATGAGTTTTTCCGGTGTTGGTGGTCGCTGACAATGGTATAGTATTGCTACCACTTAACACAGTTTTATGACAACTGTTGCAACGCAGAGGATTAAGTAATTTTAATAAAAACGGTTTGCATGGAAACAAGACAATACGGAATGATGCAAGTCCCATCATATCATGACTCACTCTCGGGACTGTTCATGGGAAGCGTCTGTCAAATTAACCTTTCATCTTAATTTATAGACACATATATGGTCGGCTGCCTCTTTTGGCATTTTATATGTCAAAAATTATCTTCTACACGACAACAACATATCACAACCTTACAAAAAACAAAGACTTGATGCATGCTACTTGCCTGTTGACTTAGTACTATAAATTATGCAATAATACTTCCCCCTCAGCTCATCTATCTCACATTACAACACCATTCTAACAAACACATTGTGTGAGTTGTGAGCAAGAAGAACAAGATGATGATGATGGGGGAAATGACTCAGTTAGGGTCTTTGATTGGCGTAGTTATGTTCATTTGGGCTATATTCCGGCAACTGTTTCCCGACGAGCTTCGAAGGAATGCTAGAAAGTATGTTGATAAAGTTGTTAGTTATGTATACCCTTATGTCGAAATCACTTTTCATGAATACCAAGTAGACAGTTGGTTCGAAAGAAGCGAAGCGTTTGTTGCAATAGAACGGTACCTCAGTACCAACTCATCAAATAGAGCTAAAAAGCTCAAAGCAAAGGTGGTCAAGGATTGTGAGTCGGTTGTGCTAAGCATGGATGAGAATGAAGAAGTCACAGACGAGTTCAACGGCATCCAAGTTTGGTGGACATCGAGCAAAAAGATCCCCCAACGACAAGCTCTCTTCTCATACCGCGGCGATGAAGAGAATCGGTTCTACAGGCTCATTTGTAGAAGAGAACACCGTGATATCATCACTAAGGCTTACGTGAAACATGTGCTAGATGAGGGAAAGGCGATTGCGATAAAAGCAAGGCAACGCAAGCTGTATACCAACAACAAGAGTGAAAATTGGCATGGTTATAAGAAAACTGTGTGGAGTCACATCATATTTGAGCACCCTTCTACCTTTGATACGCTTGCCATGGATCCCAAGAAGAAGAAGGAGATTTTGAACGATTTAATAACGTTTAGCAAGTCAAAAGACTACTACAAGAAGGTGGGCAAGTCATGGAAGCGAGGATATCTTCTTTATGGTCCACCAGGAACCGGAAAGTCTAGTATGATTGCGGCCATTGCTAACTTTCTCGAGTATGATATCTATGATCTTGAGTTAACATCTGTGAAAGATAACACGGATTTAAGGAAGCTGCTGATTGAGACATCAAGTAAGTCGATCATTGTGATTGAGGACATCGATTGTTCGCTTGATCTTACGGGGCAGAGAAAGGAGAAGAAGAAGGAAGATAGTAAAGGGGATAAAAAGGATCCAATTGAAAAAAAGGTTGAAGAGGAATTAGAGGATAAGAAGAAAAAGGGAAGTGAAGTGACTTTATCCGGGCTGTTGAACTTCATTGATGGGTTATGGTCGGCTTGTGGAAGTGAGACGTTGATCATATTCACAACTAATTATGTTGAAAAGCTTGATCCAGCTCTCATTAGGAGAGGACGGATGGATAAGCGTATTGAGATGTCGTATTGTTGTTTCGAAACGTTTAAGGTTCTTGCAAAGAACTATTTGGATCTTGAATCACATGAGTTGTTTGAAACCATTAGCCGAATGTTAGCGGAGACGAAGATGACTCCAGCAGATGTTGCTGAAAATTTGATGCCAAAGTCAGATGAAGAGAATGCTGAGGTTTGCTTGAAAAACTTGATCAAAGCTTTGGAGGAAACAAAAGAAGAAGCAAGACTCAAAGCTATTGAAGATGCCAGGATCAAAGCTGAGGAGGAGGAAGCAAGTAAAAAGAAAGAAGAAAATGGTAAAAAGGAACAAGAGATTGATGCAAAGTTACCTGATGAAGAAGAAGAAAAGAAGGATAGTAAAAGTGGTAATGACTTAGGTAGATGCAAATGAAAATGTGTGATGACTGATGACTACAGAGTTGACCAAAACTATGCTACCGAGAAATTGTGTGTTTCTTGTTTGATTGTTTTAATAATGTGTTTGGTAGTCAAAAAGTAATATTAAAAGATTTATCAGTCGTGTAATTTTCAACTTTCATTCGTGGGCCTGACATGTGCTAATGTGCTGGTGGTGAGCGTAATTATTTGTTTAAGTAAACTTTCGTTTTTCTTCCTGTGGTTTGGTTATTTTAACGGTTTTGCTCTAAACCTTTAAAAATAGTCATTTTCCTCTAATAGTTTACTATGGTTTGAATGGAGTCAGAGGCGGTGAGCAAAATGGAAAAACCATATCAAACTATTGGAGGAAAATGACTATTTTTAAAGGTTTGAGACAAAACCGTTAAAATGAACAAATCACAAGAAGCAAAAGTTTACTCTATTTGTTTTTAGGCATGAAAATCAAGTCGGTAACCATTGAAGTTAAACCACACAACTGGAAATATTAAATAATCAAGATGACAGAACTAAATTTATAATCTTTTGTTTTGTTTCCACAACAACTACGTATTCATGAAATTAAAGAAGCCTTAAATATTGTTGCCATGGTATCCATAATAGTTTTCTAGGAAAGTATTTATGATAATTAAACCTCTATAATGCATGGTCATGAAGAGCCGATGGGTTACGTTTAGGCTGTAAACGAACTAAACGTTTCACGAATAGTTTGTGAATTGTTCGACGGGAAGTTTGTTTACGTTCATTCGTTTAATTAATGAACGAATATGAACAATAAATTTTGTTCGGATAGTTAAATGAACGAATACAAACATATGTCTCGTTCGTTCAGTTACGTTTGTGAACATTCGGTAACGTGTTCGTGAACATTTTTGATCATGTTTTTTTGTTTATATTGTTCATTAAAGATTTTTTAGCATTTATGTATTTTAGCTAATTTTTTTATATTCTTTGATTCTTATTTATCTCATTACCTAAACAAATAAAATATGAAACCCTATCCCCGCCTTGTTTACGCACCGCTTCACTCTCCTTCTCATCATTCACATCGAAAAATAAATTGACCATCGCTCAACGATTAGGGCTTTAGATCTAGCGTTGCTCCCTCTCAGCATCCACCTCTAACCACCGTCGTCTTGGCTGATTTTATCTGTGTTCTTTTATGTTCGTGAACACGTTCCTTTCCTTAATGAACGAACACAAACATAAAATCTCGTTCAGTAAGTGTTCGTGAACGCATTATGTTAGGCCACGTGTGGGATCTGTTCTAGCTGCAGAACGTAGCGGAATCGATCAGTGTCGAGGTGCGGAATCCCTCGACACCGTCTGAGAATCACATACAACAGTTTCAACGCTTACCATGTCTGATTTCATTGATTGATAGTGAAAGTACAGAAGATCCATATGAAAGTCAGACAGACAGAGCTTCGCATCAGCAATCAGCAAAAGGTTGTGGACAAATGACACAAGTCCACTATTTATAGGCAATCAGGGAAGGAGAAGTGTCACCTTGTCGCATAACAAATAGACATATTAAATTATAGCATCACTATTACATAAAACACATTTATTTAATTTCACCCTCACCTTTTGTAACACGCGTTAAGTTAATTTAAGGTTTAATGAATCTTTTACGAAAACAATCATGTAATTACAATTACATATACATCGGAAATACGGGTTTACTAAAACTTTTACAAATCATAAGTTATTCTACATCACGTGGTTGAATTCGTTGTTTAAAATTTACAACGTAGCAAAGTACGGAAGCGTGTATCTTTATCGTGTTAGGTTCTTCCCTGAGCTTGATCGTCTTCCGGCATCCAAAAGTACCTACATTTCATAAACATGAAATGCCTTAGTCTTACGGGGTTTAAATCATGTCCAAACAAGTACGGGAAACAATTGATGTTCAAAAGAAAACAAGGACTTGAAAATAATCTCCACCGTAACTTACGGTGGCACCGTAAGTTACGGTGGCCCCTGAGTTCATACTCTTCTACCGTACAACAGTAGGTTACCACCGTAACCATATCAGCTCCACCGTAAGTTACGGTGGCACCGTAAGTTACGGTGGACCCTGTATGCAGCTTTTCCATTTTGCCGTAATTTGACACGAAATCTTTCGTATCTTTCAAACCGCTTATCCGTTTGACTTACCGTTTCTTACTGCATGTTTAAAATTTGATTCTCCATCATATGGTGTTAAAATCCGATATCCGGCTTGATAAAATTTAAGACTTTTAAGTCTTCGGCTTAATACTCTTTTACCAAAATTTGACCCGTTTGTGATTTTATCAAACATACAAGTTTGTTCGACCCTTATTTCTCACAAACCTATTAAATTCAATAATGTCTAACATATTAGGTTCCGATTATAGAATTATATACCTTCTTTAATCCATTTCACCCATATGCTTATTTTGACCCGTTTGAGGTATTTACGCATTTTAGTCTAGAAATTGTGCTTTTCTTTTGACGCCACAAAAGTCCATGTCTAATTAACTACAAATATTCCACCACAACTATTTTGTGGCGGATTTAACATAATGAATCCCTTTTTCCCAAATTTACCCATTGGTTGATCATTTTACGCAAATGACCGTTTTTGAGCATTTGACCAACGAATATGAATTCCTATGACTTTTATTCATATTTAATGATTCCATAATCTTTATGTAAGTTCCTAATCAACCCCCCTATGGGTCGTTTGCCCGATATACCCTTCAAGGGTGTTTTGGTCAACTTTAGTCCCTCACTATACGACGAAGGACTTTCGCTAAATATTTGACCAAAAATTGTATGTTTAACCAAAAGATTATTTAAACGTACCTGGCTCGGGTCAAGGTATTGACCTGTTTACATAACTTTTGCTTTAAATCTTTCTAGTTAAAGCAACGCATACTTATGTTATTTCCTGTGATTACAAAACTCAACAAGCGATTGTCAAATGTTATTGTCAAACGGTGCTAACAACACCATTTGACCCATTTAGTCTAATTTGCCATTTATCCATATGAGATGGTACTTAGTTACCATTTCATCCCTTTAAACCTAACCCGGTTTTCCTTTAACTTGCTTTACTTAGAACCGTTTTTATTTGTTCGTCATTACATGACTAATTTACCTTTTTACCCCTTTTACCATGATTCATGATTTCTTACCATTTTCCCTTGTTCCGACTCTCATTGAATCGTGTCGGAACATTGTATACCAACCACTTAGTAGCATTCATATGCAATACTTGAAATTAAGTAATTTTGCAAGCAATGTAAAGGGGCGTAAGCTCCACTTACCTCGCATCCGAATATGCTTTTCTTCTCGTGCTTGATTCGTTTGACCGCTTCTTTCCCAAGCCTCCACCTAGCTCGTTAGGCGACAAACTATCATCATTCACAAGGTGGTTAGATTAGTCATTTCAATTCACGACTATTCCACCTCATGTATTTTCTATGTCGAAACTACTATTTGACTTTATCATTGGTTAGTTTGACTTTTAAAAGTCAATTGACTTACCAACATATTCATATGCACATTTGGTTCATTGAACTCACTTAGGCATATTTCATCCGAACTCTTAACAAAAAAATCAAATTTTTACATACTAACTAGTAAGCCGCGATTTCATTTAGGCGTTTCATATCAATGAAAATTGGCTGTTTTTTGTGACTTGTTTAACCTGTTTACAAGTCTTCAAAAATTATGATTTTTTTATGTGGTGTACCTCTCGGAGGATTAGCCCTTGAGTTAAAATTTCAAGATCTAACTCTTTACCAAAAATTCGTGAAAATTCATTTCCTAAGCTGCAATCAGATTCGTCACTTCTGACTGCAGCTTACGGAAAAAAACATTAAAAATTCCTCGTGTATCCGATTGACGAAATTCCAATTGGAGATTCTTTTAATCGCTTAAAACTTTCTACAGTAAGAATTTGAGATCATAACTCAATTCCTAAATTGAGTTATGACATTCGTGATGGGCTGCAATTTCTACCAGAAAACGCAGCTTGAACCTTTGATACGGAAAAAATCATAAAACGCTCGATTTTCGTCGAAAAAATGCGATTCCAGTGGGGTTTTAAAGATATTTCCTGGAATTACATTCTAGACTCAAGAAACACGTTATTTTATCACTTTTTGTCCAGGTTACAGCCAATACAAATCGGCTGTAAATTCTGATCAAGAATCGTTTGAATTCAGCTTTCAATTTAAGCTTGTTCTTGACATCATAACACTATTTTTTTGCAATCAAAACCCTAAAAACATCTCATACATGAATTTAGTATCAACAAAAACTTGAGCTAAGCATGATTTCAACATATGCTTGTCTAGGGCTTACTCCTAGACACTATATTGTTCCTATTCCATGCAATTAACAAACATGCATCATAAATTTTCAGATTTCCCAATTTCATGAGATTTTCAAACAGTGAATTAACACCAAATTTTACATACCTTGTAACCCCCTTGTGATGAGGATCACGTATCTATGTTCAGATTTCGATTTGGGACAGGAATTAGCCTTCATTTGATCAAATTTGTGGAATTAGGGTTTGATGAGAGTTCCTGGTCGCTCTCCTGCGCTTCTGATCGACCCAAAACACTAATTTGTGTGTTTGTTGTTTTTTTTATTTAATTTTTTTTAACAAATTCTAGTTTCAAGTTTTACAACTTAGGTCCTTCCACTTTAGTTTCTATAATAACTTTGGTTAATTTTAAGTCTATTATAAGTTATTTCTAAACTATTAGCTAACTAGGTTAAAATCCCTAGTTAGCAAATTCTTGTTTATTTAAGAATCCTAATATTCACCGGGTTTCTTTTACCACTAAAGGTAAATTACCCGTCTTTTAGTATAAACGTGGTTTGATTACCAAACCTGTTTTCGGGGTGTTACAAGTCTACCCCCCTTAAAGAGGTTTCGTCCTCGAAACCCTTTCTTACTTAATTCATTGAGTTTAAACTCAATGTATTTGATCCGAGATATCATTTAAACATTAATTATACTTCTAACCAATTGTTAGTATTAACAGATAAGTATGGTAACATCTTTTTGGTCACTAATTGTCTACGTATCTCATACGACATAGTGTAACTTAAAATAACGTAATCCCGTTATTTCCACTAGTTTAGTTAACTTAGCGATATCCATCGCTTTCATATACTATCGAATTCTTTATGAATCCGTTATGACCCGTTTATAGGTCTTTAGTGAAATATTTCACTTTTAGTAATAATTTCTTTTGTTTTCAGATTTATTCATTCGGTTTAGTTATACCGAATATACCGCTTACAAGCAAGCCAAATTTTATTGATTTGGATTACTGGTCTTAACCGGTCTCACTAACTAGACTTATTAGTCCAGTTACTTTTTACTGCTCGCTTGGTTATAATGTGATTCTACCTCACATTGCATTTCTTGACCGTGATCGTGTCACATCATGCTTAATTCATATCAACCTTTCATTTTCGAAAACATCACTTTTTCGAATATATCGTCTTGCGCCTATTAGTGTCAAGACTTGTATCCTTTATGCTTACTATGTAAATTTCTATCAGGATTTATATTTGTAAAAACGTTATTTATTACTAAAACCAAAGTTTTAGTTTTAGGATCTTCTCTTTAACTTTTGTCAATTATCCATACCAGGATATTGACAGTCCATAATTTATTCTTATTTGGTTATATCCCATTACCGGGCTCATTATTCTCTTGCATTTAACGCTACCTTTATCTGGCTAGCGCTCATTTGTGTCATTCGGCGTTATATTGTATTCAACCTGTTTGACCTATTAATGTGAAATCCATCACTTATAAACAATCACTTTATTCTTTATTCAACCCATTCGGCTTCGAATAGTTGAACATATTTACTCACAATTTCTATATACGAGATTTTATATTCATAACTCGTAATCCAAGTCCTTTGATTTTTTTTTTCAACCCGCGTTCACGTCTCTCGGTTTACGCATGTGTTTAATTCTTACCCATCAACCGGGTGTTTTACCGAAGTCGTTATTATTGCAACCCTCCCGGTATGCATTAAGACCTCGCTTCATTTTTATATTTCGACTTTGTCCTTAAGTTTGACGTTTTACAAAAACGACCCGTTAAGGGACATATTTGCATTTTCCGGGTTCGAGTGTAAGTACACTCCCTCCCAATATTTGTCTAAATCATTTTACATGTTTGCGTTTTCCGGGTTCGAGTGTAAGTACACTCCCTCCCAATACTTGTCTAAATCATTTTACATGTTTGCATTCTCCGGGTTCGAGTGTAAGTACACTCCCTCCCAATACTTGTCTAAATCATTTTACATGCTTGTGTTTTCTGGGTTCGAGTGTAAGTACACTCCCTCCCAATACTTGTCTAAATCATTTTACATGTTTCTTTGTCCCTTCACTCGGACTCATTTTCCTAATGTAATACGCTTCCGTCAGTCGGTTGTGTGTTTACATTATTATCAAATATTTTGCTTATCTGATTCATTTGGGTACTTTTTAATTAGTCCCCTTCACCCCGCCCTTACTACATCGGATGTAAATGTGTCCTCCATAAGAAGTTCATGGTATCATATGCCACTACTTACTTGGCCAGAGTAAGCGATTAACACATGACACACATGACCTTTTTATAGTTTTCACATCACTCCCTATGTAAGTAACGCCTCTATTTATTTCTCTTGGAAACAATATCCTGGATAGGTATTCTATTCAGGTTTTTCCAAGTTTTCAATCTACATATGCAACTATCAGTTTCTACGTATTTGTTGCATATTTCTATTCATGCAATAATTTAAACGTGCACCTGGTAAATGCTTGCCCTAACGGGCTTTCTTGCCATTACTTATTTGTGATTGTTACGCGATTTAGGTCCTTGATGAGTATGCTCTTCTTGTCATATCTCGGACCGTTCCATCATCATATCCACAATTCGTTCAACTCTCGTCATCTTCAGACGCGAGTGTCCTTCAATTAAAACATTCACAAGAGTTAGTAATGTCAACTTCAATAATCTCCCGTATTATAATACAAGGCTTTTTCTACTATACGCGTCAACGCACGTATTTTCGTCAACCATATTAAACATTTTAATTGGGGTAACGTGTATCACACGATAACCCTATTTGTTGTTTACAACACTTTAGCATGCTAAGCTATTAACATACATGTACTTACCGGATTTGCGATCAAGCCTCGAACCGAACACTTTACCCTTCAACCATGAGCTCTGATACCAACTTGTAACACCCGTTAAGTTAATTTAAGGTTTAATGAATATTTTACGAAAACAATCATGTAATTACAATTACATATACATCGGAAATACGGGTTTACTAAAACTTTTACAAATCATAAGTTATTCTACATCACGTGGTTGAATTCGTTGTTTAAAATTTACAACGTAGCAAAGTGCGGAAGCGTGTATCTTTATCGTGTTCGGTTCTTCGCTGAGCTTGATCGTCTTCCGGCATCCAAAAGTACCTACATTTCATAAACATGAAATGCTTTAGTCTTACGGGGTTTAAATCATGTCCAAACAAGTACGGGAAACAATTGATGTTCAAAAGAAAACAAGGACTTGAAAATAATCTCCACCGTAACTTACGGTGGCACCGTAAGTTACGGTGGCCCCTGAGTTCGTATGCAGCTTTTCCATTTTGCCGTAATTTGACACGAAATCTTTCGTATCTTTCAAACCGCTTATCCGTTTGACTTACCGTTTCTTACTGCATGTTTAAAATTTGATTCTCCATCATATGGTGTTAAAATCCGATATCCGGCTTGATAAAATTTAAGACTTTTAAGTCTTCGGCTTAATACTCTTTTACCAAAATTTGACCCGTTTGTGATTTTATCAAACATACAAGTTTGTTCGACCCTTATTTCTCACAAACCTATTAAATTCAATAATGTCTAACATATTAGGTTCCGATTATAGAATTATATACCTTCTTTAATCCATTTCACCCATATGCTTATTTTGACCCGTTTGAGGTATTTACGCATTTTAGTCTAGAAATTGTGCTTTTCTTTTGACGCCACAAAAGTCCATGTCTAATTAACTACAAATATTCCACCACAACTATTTTGTGGCGGATTTAACATAATGAATCCCTTTTTCCCAAATTTACCCATTGGTTGATCATTTTACGCAAATGACCGTTTTTGAGCATTTGACCAACGAATATGAATTCCTATGACTTTTATTCATATTTAATGATTCCATAATCTTTATGTAAGTTCCTAATCAACCCCCCTATGGGTCGTTTGCCCGATATACCCTTCAAGGGTGTTTTGGTCAACTTTAGTCCCTCACTATACGACGAAGGACTTTCGCTAAATATTTGACCAAAAATTGTATGTTTAACCAAAAGATTATTTAAACGTACCTGGCTCGGGTCAAGGTATTGACCTGTTTACATAACTTTTGCTTTAAATCTTTCTAGTTAAAGCAACGCATACTTATGTTATTTCCTGTGATTACAAAACTCAACAAGCGATTGTCAAATGTTATTGTCAAACGGTGCTAACAACACCATTTGACCCATTTAGTCTAATTTGCCATTTATCCATATGAGATGGTACTTAGTTACCATTTCATCCCTTTAAACCTAACCCGGTTTTCCTTTAACTTGCTTTACTTAGAACCGTTTTTATTTGTTCGTCATTACATGACTAATTTACCTTTTTACCCCTTTTACCATGATTCATGATTTCTTACCATTTTCCCTTGTTCCGACTCTCATTGAATCGTGTCGGAACATTGTATACCAACCACTTAGTAGCATTCATATGCAATACTTGAAATTAAGTAATTTTGCAAGCAATGTAAAGGGGCGTAAGCTCCACTTACCTCGCATCCGAATATGCTTTTCTTCTCGTGCTTGATTCGTTTGACCGCTTCTTTCCCAAGCCTCCACCTAGCTCGTTAGGCGACAAACTATCATCATTCACAAGGTGGTTAGATTAGTCATTTCAATTCACGACTATTCCACCTCACGTATTTTCTATGTCGAAACTACTATTTGACTTTATCATTGGTTTGTTTGACTTTTAAAAGTCAATTGACTTACCAACATATTCATATGCACATTTGGTTCATTGAACTCACTTAGGCATATTTCATCCGAACACTTAACAAAAAAATCAAATTTTTACATACTAACTAGTAAGCCGCGATTTCATTTAGACATTTCATATCAATGAAAATTGGCTGTTTTTTGTGACTTGTTTAACCTGTTTACAAGTCTTCAAAAATTATGATTTTTTGTGTGGTGTACCTCTCGGAGGATTAGCCCTTGAGTTAAAATTTCAAGATCTAACTCTTTACCAAAAATTCGTGAAAATTCATTTACTAAGCTGCAATCAGATTCGTCACTTCTGACTGCAGCTTACGGAAAAATTCATTAAAAATTCCTCGTTTTTCCGATTGACGAAATTCCAATTGGCGATTCTTTTAATCGCTTAAAACTTTCTACAGTAAGAATTTGAGATCATAACTCAATTCCTAAATTGAGTTATGACATTCGTGATGGGCTGCAATTTCTGCCAGAAAACGCAGCTTGAACCTTTGATACGGAAAAATTCATAAAACGCTCGATTTTCGTCGAAAAAATGCGATTCCAGTGGGGTTTTAAAGATATTTCATGGAATTACATTTTAGACTCAAGAAACACATTATTTTATCACTTTTTGTCCAGGTTACAGCCAATACAAATCGGCTGTAAATTCTGATCAAGAATCGTTTGAATTCAGCTTTCAATTTAAGCTTGTTCTTGACATCATAACACTATTTTTTTGCAATCAAAACCCTAAAAACATCTCATACATGAATTTAGTATCAACAAAAACTTGAGCTAAGCATGATTTCAACATATACTTGTCTAGGGCTTACTCCTAGACACTATATTGTTCCTATTCCATGCAATTAACAAACATGCATCATAATTTTCAGATTTCCCAATTTCATGAGATTTTCAAACAGTGAATTAACACCAAATTTTACATACCTTGTAACCCCCTTGTGATGAGGATCACGTATCTATGTTCAGATTTCGATTTGGGACAGGAATTAGCCTTCAATTGATCAAATTTGTGGAGTTAGGGTTTGATGAGAGTTCCTGGTCGCTCTCATGCGCTTCTGATCGACCCAAAACACTAATTTGTGTGTTTGTTGTTTTTGTTTATTTAATTTGTTTTAACAAATTCTAGTTTCAAGTTTTACAACTTAGGTCCCTCCACTTTAGTTTCTATAATAACTTTGGTTAATTTTAAGCCTATTATAAGTTATTTCTAAACTATTAGCTAACTAGGTTAAAATCCCTAGTTAGCAAATTCTTGTTTATTTAAGAATCCTAATATTCACCGGGTTTCTTTTACCACTAAAGGTAAATTACCCGTCTTTTAGTATAAACGTGGTTTGATTACCAAACCCGTTTTCGGGGTGTTACACCTTTGCCTCAATTAGCAGAGTTAGCTTCTCATTGTTCTCGTCCAATATTGATTTAAATTTTTCCACAAGAGACGATTCTAATTCATCCGCTAAACATTTCCTCCATCGTGTATTGCAGACCTTCTTTTTCTTGCTTGTTGGGTGCCCATGGGGGACGACGCTGCATAACCTTCAAACCCGTCACCAACCCCATCATTTGGTTTAAAACCACTGGTGTGCATCGTATCGTCATTGGGCTGCATGTTACGGGGTACCTGGCTTGCTATACGAATACTTTCTAAAAATTGCAAACTAGATATGTACCACTCAGTCTGCATCTCCTGACTAGTGGGCAATATGGATTGAATCGAACGGTAATGTTCATTCTAACAATTGAATAATGAAAAGTTTTATCAATCAATTTATTCTAATACAATATAACTCAGTATAAAATAACAAAGTACAACAATTACCTTTTGTGCCGATTCAAAAATGCGTTCAACGGTACCAGTTGTCACCCTTTTCCCAGGCCCCCAACCTAAAAATCTTGGAATTGCTTCGCGTTTAAAAAAATAAACCCATCTCCTTAAATTCTGGAAACACTTCATAAATCCACATCTACACATATACATAAATTTATTTTAATTAAGGGGTTGAAATGTATTGCATCAGATTAAACCAAAATTTGTACCTTGAACGGCCACACGC
Organism: Helianthus tuberosus; assembly: GCA_030545235.1. Lineage (NCBI taxonomy): Eukaryota > Viridiplantae > Streptophyta > Magnoliopsida > Asterales > Asteraceae > Helianthus > Helianthus tuberosus. The sequence continues at coordinate 34,180,364 of CM060365.1, read as the reverse complement.
AACCAGGCAACGAGAACCCGGCGGTACCTTGTTGGTGTCGACGACTCAAATCATATACATGCAAATACGTGCTCTGCCAAAGATAGCTACCCCACGGAAAGTCGTTCCATGCTTGTAAATCATCAACCAAATTCATAACCGTTTTTGTAACAACCCTCAAGAAACCGACACCCTTATAAATATTTCTGACACCCCATTATATTGTAAAATGTCCCAATATGTCTTTAAATATACCCCGTATGTGAAAACCGAGCCCGAAATACGTTATAATATTAGAAATAAAATATAAAGTTTGAATATTAAGCTGAGGCGGGCCGCGTGGACCCACCCCAAGCCTTTACGCGGGCGGTATCAAAGCTGGAACTTGATTCCGGTGAAATTATAAGTTAAGGCGGGCCGCGTAAGCTAACCTTAACTCTTACGCGGGCCGTGTGAGATCATCAAACGCGGAGAAACCAGAAGCTGACACGTGTCGACATCGTGGCGGACCTACATGCTGACCCAGCTAAGCTATGCGTTGACTGGAGTTTGACGCGGGCCGCGTAAGCTTGGCTTATCCTTTACGCGGGCCGCGAGAGGACTAGAATCAGCAACTATATAAGAAGGCCATCGGGTTCAACCAGAACTCGTTCATTTCTCAATTCTCAATCTAAATTTCTGTAGTAGAGTTATAATACGCGGGTATTATACCCCTTAATTAGCGAGGTTCTGCTCTGTTGTAAGTATTATAACCCCAGTTTCATAATAGTTACGCTGCCCGATTGATTTAGGGTTCCGTAACAACTGTCGTGGTTCTGCCCGACGTAGTTGTTGGAATGCCGTCTCGGGGAGGGTATCATTAATATTTTCAAAGGGTTATGGTACTAACCTATGTACATTTGTATAAATTATAGATTATATCCAGGAAACCCTCACAAGAAGTCTAAGATAGCAATGTGAGTTTATCCTATTTTTGTTAACAGTTTTTACAAAACCTTAAATGTTTTACAATGTGATTAAGCGGTGATTGAGTCTTTGTAGTTCTTCAATTACTGCCGGTATGTTGGGGTTTTGTATACAAAATTTACTACACTGTGAGAAGTAAGTCGGGGATGACAGTACGTTACCATTGGACAATGAGTTAGCCAATGTGTAATATGACCCATAAGTCAGTGGATTGACAGTACTAAATGGAGTAATTGTGTAGAAATAAACAATGTGATCGCTCTCAATACTGTTTTAATTGATAAACTGTTTCTTGATTAAACTGGGATTTACTCACCAGTATTTCCGACTGACAAATGTTTTTAAAACGCGTTTCAGGTAACAAAATATGACAGCCAATTAGTAATAAGCCAGCTGGAGAGCACTGAAGGCTTGGGAAAAATGTGGCTATAAAAGTTACCTAATAAACGATGTTTTAAATTCAATAAAATAGGGTTTGTCCTTATAAATGTATTGTAATAAGAAACTTGGGTTTTGCCCATGTGATTATCAAATGAGGTGGTTTTACTCTGATAAACATTTCCTAACTACGGTCCTGATGAAATTTCCGCTGCCAAATTAATGAAACCTGATACCACCAAAACTCTGAGCTCGCGTCTGCCCGTTCCCGGGACAGATAAGGGATCGGGGGTTGCGACAATTTTGTCAATCGATTCGAACCGTTGGGTACCTTTAAAACCTAACTCTAGTAACATCAACAGACAGAGACGAAGACAATCGTCTTCACTGAGTTGTGACCAGTCCGAATCAAATGCATCTTCTACATGACGTAACCTTACTTCGCGTGTCCCCGGGAAAATTCTTAATCTGAATGAACTAGGTGATCCATTAGATATCGTATTTGTAAATGGTCCAAATCTAAACTCGGTGATAAGACAAAACTGGATGGGAGTAAAATGAATAAAATCATTCCCAAACACATAACTTATTCCATCGCTAGGATTATCAGTAGGAACCTGATGGCATGCAACAAAAAGCAAAAGTGGGCTTTCACAAATCACACACTCAAGATCCAAACAGTGACCAAAGACCGTCTGCCTTAGCCTATGTTCTAAATTACCTGTCATTTTCTTCTTGATTTTATCTAGAACTGTCCAAGCTGCTCTAACTCTAATTCTAGGAGCCTTAGCCTACATCAGTGGGATAATGAATTGAAACACTACAACAAAAACTAAAAAACCAATAACACGACCAAAAAGAATTAAGATTAAAGAATTACCAGTTTAGTGGTAGCCGGAAGAGTGTTGTCCAGCATTGCAGTCGTGTCTTATACCGTGAATTCAATGTTAAAGTTTGGGATTGGGTCATCATCCCAAAAATTCTGATTCATTGTGCGTGTTTCCGTTACAAAAACGGGTCGGATCGGGTCGGAGAGTAACTGAATCCTTAACAAAATCGAATCGGGTCCGATCGTGTTAGTTAGTGAGGAAATATGGGTCGGAGCTCCGGCAAAGGTGGTCCCTGTTACCCACTTCGAAAGCGTCGAAAGGAACAGTGAAACCACCACATGTGGTGGTCCCTGCAATGGGAGACGTCTAACCCCGGAAGCGTCTAAGGACTCCTCGTATAATGCGTAGCCGCATCGGATGCGTCTTCAATATCTTTAAAGGGTCCATGAATGAGAGAGAGAGAGAGAGAGAACATTAATTTAGGAGTCAAGGCCCATTTTTCTAGGCGTCATAGACGCATGGGATGTGTCGGGAACGTCCCATCTCATTTAAATTGGTTTTTTTTAATTTAATTTTTTTCTTTTTTTATATAAGTAACTTTTTATTTTGTGTATGTTAAATCATATATCATGATATAAAATTGAAAATTCCGTTTCAATAGTATATATATCATGTGTTTTTGCATCTTCTTCAACATAAACAAATTTATTATTAATTCATCACATTTTTCTAGGAGTCTTAGACGCATAAGATGCGTCGAGAACGTCCCATCTCATTTAAGTTGTTTTTTTTATTTTTTAATGTAATTTGTTTTATATAAGTAACTTTTTTTAGAAGTGCAAAAACACGTAAAAAATCTGTGGTTCCCTAAATTTAATAAAAAAGTATGTCTGAACGGCGGGGAAAAGACTTAGCGGGTGAAGAATACTGCTCTCAACCGGCTAAAAAGTCCTCAAGTTGGATCCTTAATCGATGGAGGAAGCTGGTGAATGCAACAGAAAGCGGAACATCATCCAACCCCCCAAAAATGGGAGAAGAAGACTGTCTACATAATAGACATAGCCTACATCAACACAACCGCGGTAGATGGGCGATACCAGACGATGAAACAGAAAATTGGTTGAAAGATGTGCTTGAATTCTACAGCAGAGGCGACCCACCATTCTGTTATTCAGCTGTTTTTAATAGATCAGTACAGCTTGACAAAAACTTTTGGGGAACTTTATTGGGATTTCGTTTCAACGGCTATCTCAACGACACAGTAAATTATATCAACAATTTTACGTAAACTATAATTTGTTAAAATATGTTACTAACACTACAATTTTTACAGCATATCGAAGCGTGGGTTGGAAGACTGATGAATTGGACAAGTAGAAAGCTTCAAAAAGACCCCTTGTTAAATCTACGTTGGACAATACTACCACCAAAGTTTTATGAGTGTTTATTGGAATCAGTTCCGAAAAACGTGGCTACTTACTGTAACGGTAAATTAAGCCCGTTTCCTTCCTTTTTTGACATTGATTATGTTTTTTCCCGATCCCGCTAGAAAATAAGGAGTGGCTAATGCTACGTCTTGAGCTGGCAACCCAACAGCTGGTAATGTTCCTGGGTCAAGACATTTGTGCAGGCGAAAAATACAGACAGGTTGTCATCCCTAAGCTGACAAAAATATACGTATACTTAGGAGCAGTATTAGTTAATTTGCGCTATTGGAAAAAGACTGGAAAGCCAGAAAAAATCATTTCATTCGAAATGAATGATGACTATGTCGTGTCAAACTGCTCCTTGACTGGAAACGAAGCTGTGTATCTATGTATGCTGATGGAGCATCTCGATACAGATAAACTCATAAATCTTATCGGTGACATCAATCAAAAAATGAAGTCATATAGAAGGTTCATGGCAGATAATTTGTATTTCTGGCGTTGTTTACCACGTCCTAACGTAGTTTAATATGGAATTTTTAATTTACTTTCATGATCGTTTTACTTTGTGTTCTTTATGTAATAATTCCTTTATAATTTAATCAATACTATAAAAATAACAAAATCACTAAATATAATTTAATTAATACTATAAAAATAACAAAATCACTAAAGTACAAATTACTAAATTTTATATAAAATTTGTTTTTCATTTCTCTTTTATAACAAATTAATTTCACCTAAAATATGAATTTCTTTAATAACATATTAACATTTTACTATTAAAAATTTAGAAAATAGAGCCATGTTTTTTTTAACATTCAGATTCATATATTTATGTGTATTGATAACAAATTACTGAATTATATAAAAAATTTGTTTTTAATTCACCTAAAATTTGGATTTCTTTGATAACATATTAACATACATTTTACCATTAAATATGTAGTACCACCCATTACAAAATTTAATTTAGACATAATATTAATAATTATTTCTCTAATTATTAACCAAGCCTAACGCTGGTCACTTTTCTTGGCCTCCCCACAATCCATGAAGTTTGACTGACTACCCCCAACTTGCAAACTGGAAAACTGGAGTTCTGCTATGGCGTAGTCGTAAGCAAATCTTGCTTCTTCATCGGTGATACCGTCCCACTCATCATCAGTATTCCGAGGCGGCGGGTTGAATAAATTAGGATTTAAACGGGGTGGTGGCGGTACACAGTAGACTGGTGGAGGTGTACGGCAGCCTGGTGGCGGTGCACAGTAGGCTGGTGGCGGTGAACGGTAGGCTTGTGGCAATCAGCCTCTGGTCTATCACCCGGTGGTCCAAATTCACCACCACCCATCTCTTCTAAGTATTTGTTTAGTGGTATACTAGTGACCAAATTTTAAATATATAGATGGAGATATGGATAGAAATGTCAAATTTATCACTAATACAAAAAAAAAAAGAAATAACATACAACTTTTTATTTACTTTTATATACAACAACTAGGTTATCTCCCGTGGTACCCACGGGTTGTTTTATTTTATTAGTTATTAATCATGTATATTTTTTTAAGTTTAACGACTTATTTTTTAAAAATTTGTGAGGACATTCACCAATAATCCTATATAAATTACGACACATGATTATTAGTTTACTGTTTGAGGATATAATCTTTGATTTTAAAATAAATACGTGGCTATTGAAACAGTTGGTATAATTACTTAGCATACCAACTTCAACATAAAAAAGTAGTCAATAAAAGACACAATAAAGTAGTCCGTACAAATTACAAAAATTTATTTCAAACCAAATTAACTTAAATGAAAACTTCAAATACATCAAACTGAAAGTGAAAATTTCATCATAAGTTACCAAATATCTCCTCTAAAATTGTTGCCACCACTATTGATCCATGGCCGCCGGTCTGCTATCCACAGCTGCAAGAAAGTACCACCACAAAACACAATTAAACATACTGATGGTTGAATCGAAGGATTCTATATGATTCAATGAGAAATAACGGGCGAAATCAAGAAAGCGTGAAGGAGATTTTAATTCAAGAAGGGAACTGCAGAATTAGGCATCCTCCATGTTATCTGCTAGACACACTATCTTAAAAACTGGGTAAAATGACACGAAAGAGCAAAAGAGTCCCTTACCCACTGCCAAGGCTCGCTCAACCATTTGAGGGGCCCAAAGCCATGTAAAAATTTAAGGCCTTTTTTTCCGGACTTTCAATTTCTACTACTGAAAAGAAACTTATATAGCACCTACTCAACTAAAAAGTCATACAACTTAGAAACTTATATAGAACCTGCTCAACTAAAAATACAACTTGCCTCGTTAATGTTTGCACTATATGATCTTTGATAGCTCGAAAATAAATCTTTCAACAAAAATCTTAAACATCGTTTATATGAACTCTGCTTTTCTCTCTTTAGGTTGAATCTTCCATATCACTCATACCTAGATGCGCAAAAGATTTAACGGTCAAACCTACATATCATAAAAAACAATCAATTTGCATAAAAAAAAATTACACTACGTAAATTTAAAACAGAAAATGCTAAGTTTTGGTTTAAGATTTTTTGTCACCAACTTTTACAAATTCTTATTTAAAAAATATACTTTTAGCAGAAAAAAAATACCATGGTCAAGTAATGTGCATGGCACAGTCCATTTAAGCATTATTTGTTTTTGAAGAAGAAGCGGTAAGTAAGTTTTAAGTTTTTCGTACAACAATAGATTTCTGATAGTTGTTGAACAATCAAAATAATTGCATAGTTAGCAATGGAGTATAATTCTATATTTTGGTGGTCCTTATCATCTATTGCCCTTGACCTCAGTTCATATTAAGCGTTTGCTAATCTATTTATGTTTAGGCCTCCAAATTTTAGGCATTACTTAAGTCTTTTTGCCTTTAAGTTTCAGTTATATCCTAGGTTCAAGGAGTTTACAAAATGATATGCTAAAAAAATTAGACTACAAAAGGAATCACGGGCTTTATCATCAACTATGTGGTTGGGCCACTAAGGAACTTCCATGAAGCCCATAAGAAAAGAGGTCATTGCATACAAAATTTGGGAAGAATTCGACAGTTAACATTAACTAAGTACTCATATTAAAAATGACAATCCTAAAGCTGAACCTGAAAACATTAACTAAGTCGCTTTTAGAAACATGCCATGTGACACGTCGACCTGTTTAACACGTTCATTCAGACATGATACGTCTGTCTTAAACGGGTTAAGCCATGTCACGAGTTGTGTCAAAAATTCTCACCTCTAATATCATGTGTGAAAGGTGTGCGGGAAAAATGATAACCTGATCAAATATGAATCTGTTAGCTACATGTTTGATGGTGGCAGCATCCACTGCATCGATTTTGGCAAATAACTCAGCAAACGGGATTCTACGCCCATATGCAATTAACTGCGAAAAAAGAATATATAGTAATAATAAGAAAAGTTTACGAGCAAAATCTTCATTTGTTCGATTATACATTATACCTGATGCTACCTTGTTGAATAACTTTATGGCATCATTACAACACAAATCACGCAGTGGTAGTCAAACCTAGGTCAATAGAGACAAGCTTAATGACTATAAATCTGACACATGACAAAAACATATATAAATCAAACGCGATGATTTACCAGAGGAGCAAGTGCTTCTTGAGAATCTCTTCCAGTTTTGGATGAATCTTTTTCGTATTGCTCAATGTAACGACGAATTGTGGCGCAGAAAACCTACAACACACATTTACACACTCAAAAATACTTTCCAAAAGTTCTAGTTACCAGCCTTTTTTATCTTCTAAATTTATTTACTACAAATTAAATAAAAAAAGAATGACAATAAACTCACCAAACCAACATGAACACGAACACGAACCCACGAGCCTGACCTGTGCTTTGATCTTTCATAATAACAACTTCAATAACTTCCCCAAAAGTTTGGAAATACTCCCTCAGACGCTCTTCACTGGTATCCCATGAAATCCCCCCAATGAACAACTTCTCGGGCTCCATTTCCATCCTGCCCAACAATCCAACCATCAATTTACAAAAATCCTGCACAAATTCAACTATTGAAGTCAATTGCTAAAATTCTAACACAGGTCTAACCACAACAATATGCAATTCTTATTAAAAAAACACCATAAACATACTAATTCTACAAAAAGAAATTAAATAAAATAGAGGGATTACCAGAAAGCTGTTGGATGTTCCTTTGAAATTGAGAAACAAATGAGAATGGAAATGTTGCCAATCATCATCGATTCATCTCCAGATCTCGATTCTCTCTTTCAGTCGACCATAGCGATTATGCATTTACCCAGCGAATATAGCGATTAACACATGATAATCATTATACAAATCATTGATTAGATCATATTTTGCTTCTAAGGCAAAAACCAATTTATTTGACTGTTTTAAATGAAGAAACCCAAAAAAATGATTTTTAGTGGCGTGATGTTTACCTTCAGATCTGGAAATTTTGAGCCCTAATCGTTACCAGGATCATCAAGATCGTCTAGATTATAGACGCACACAACTGGAAATCATCAACCTAGTTGATCAAAGATTAGCGGTGGCGACAAAGAAGAAATTAAGGATTCAATAAATCGGAAGTTAAATCATACTCTGTATAAGTTATATTCATTGTAAACTAACCATGAATACTTCACAAACAAAGAAGGTGTAGGCGCTGATGATCTGGTTATGTAGAGAGGAAGTAATAGAGATAATGATGATAAAAACGAAAAGTTACATTGATGAGATTAGTATTGTAAGATTGATAAATATTCAACCATTTGATCTTGATCGTTAGGAAATGTGAAGGAGAAGATGCTCCAGGGTTTCAATTAATTTATGTCTTCTCACCATTCATAAAACGAAAACATTTTGAAGAGAAGATTAGTTGCTTGGAATGGAGATGGAGAATGGAGATGGAGGCTCTCTAGGTTTTGGAAAAGAAACACAGATATCGTACAATTGGAAGTCGGGTCAAAATTAAATGAAATGGATCCCGCGTTAACCCATATACACGAATTTTTATGACCCGAATTTTGGAGCCAAAACCAATTTCTAGATTGCCTTAGGTGATGCCACATCATTTTGCAAGCCCCCATATTATGACACATAAGCCCTCATTTATCATGTTTATTATATATAATAGATTAAACCTAATAAAAAAACAAACCAAAATAAACCAAAAAAAATTTACAGACTAAAAAAGATATTTTTTAAGCGATAAAACTAAGTGATCCAATTCCTCCACAATGCTCGGTCTCCAATTCCTCCTTGTTTTTAAACAATTTGGCGGCATAGGAGGAGCAGTAGAGGACGTGGACGGGGAAATCCGATAACACGAAGTGATCCAACGTTCCCTTTATAGGTGAGTTATTCGAATTTCTTCGTTAAACCACCTTCCATAAATGGCAAGCCAGATCACTTCCGTCACTCGGGGCAGGTCCCGTCACCCATAAACACTAGGACTTCTAAAGCTCAAGAAAACGTCATCTTCAACACATTTAAACAACTTCATTTCTATTTGAAGAGTATCAAAAGGCGGATACATTGACATTGGCATTCTATAAAAATTGGTTGTTGCATATATTGGAGAGAACATGTTCAAAACCATAATTGATTTTCGTCATTATATATAGTAGATGGGTTACAATTAACAAAAAAAAAACTTAAAGAATATGTGAAATATAAAAAAAATGAGAAAAGCACGCCTCCCGATGCCTCTAATGCGTCATACAACTCCTCCAAACGAGCCACTCAACGAGCCACAGTCAAGCCAGCCAATGATATCCGGATGCAGCTGGGCCGGACGCATCCGCCTACATTTTGGCCCGGATGCGCTGACGGCTGAGGTATCAGCTTACTTTTACCACGTGTCAACTCACCATTGGCGGACGCATAAAATGTGGGATGCCCTGCTCCAAGGATGCATCAAATGGCCATTTTCGTAAGTCAAAGGTTTTCTTGGCTATTTTGGTAATTTTATCTTAAAAGATTCATCAGTCATGTGTAATTTTCAAATTTCAAGTGTCTTATGTTCGAGAGATGTGCTAACGTGTTGGGTTTGGTGAGCGTAATTATTTGTTTTAGGCATGAAAAAAGAGTTGGTAACCGTTGAAGTTAAACCACACCATTGAAGACTCTGGATTTTACTGGTATGTTTGATTGGTAGTGGAGTCAATTTATTACGACTGGTATGGAGGTGGATGGGCTACTACGGAGGCTTTAAAAAGAAGGAACATCAATGTGCCAGACTCAGTGTCACACCCCGACCACGTGTAACATACAAAACGTGGCGGAAACGTCGGGGAGTGTTGTAACAGAATTAATTGTCTCATAACCATGGCATACAAAGTTTTATTTATTTATTAAACAAGAGTGTTACATTGTCTTAAACAGGAATTAAGGAGTTCAGAACATAATTAAACATAGTCTATCTTCTTTTAAAGTCTCTAAGGCACAGGTCCGCCCTAGTATCATGATCAACATCCTACGGAAAAGCTCCTGAAAACACATGTGAAAATAGGTACGTCAGCATAAATATGCCTGTGAGATACATAGGTTTGTAAAAATAGGATTCATGACTTATGTTTAAGAAAATGTTTAGTCATGAACCTTGTAATTTACTTTGTCTTGTAAATCATTTGAAAACAATAATGTCAGATGATATGTATAAGTAAATGTCAGGTTAAATAAATGACCATGTAAAAATGTGGTTGTATAAGATAAGTTGTTTGTAAATCAATGTCTTGTGAAAAATATGTTATTTATATAAAATGTTCTATGTCTCAATATTGAAATGATTTAAATAACGTTACGACATGTAATACCACACAAACACTTATATATAGGAAGTGCCAGCGGCGTATCCACCATGCTTGTATCATATTACACATGCATCGTTACTTAATCACTTAATCAAACCAAACCAACCAATGTAAGAAGTCTATGTTTAAACCAATTGTCAAATGTATTGAATAATATGTCAAAGTGTTTATGTCAAGATGTAAATCATGTCAAAATGTCTATGTCAAATGTCCATGTCAAATGTCTATGTCAAATATCCATGTCAAATGTCTATGTCAAATATCCATGTCAAATGTCTATGTCAAATATCCATGTCAAATGTCTATGTCAAAATGTCATGTATGGCAAGTGAAATGTCTCAACTAAACCATATGCACAAAAACAAAGTATTGAAGCAAAACTTGGTTCAAATCAAAGCTATGTTTTGTGTAAATGCATGCAACTATTTAATATGAACATCTATGCGGTATTGTAAAAATGCATACATCCAAGCCTTGTGACTGTGGTGATAAACCCTTTAAACAAATTAAAGGTCTATCTGTCTTATATCATCGAATTCGGTCATTCCTTTCTGTCCCCTTTCCCTGGGATGTCCGGAACGGGAGTTGTCAATTCCTATGGTACCACTACCTACTAACGAACGGCGTAGCTAATGTTAATGAATGTATTGTCCCATGTAAACAAACCAAATGTCATACCAGAATTGTAAGCATATGAAAACAATGCACTAAGTATCTAATCAAATGAACATACATAGCGTGAAATGTCATGAAAAACGATGTACTAAGTAATGCACAAAATGGGCACACCTAGCATGAAATGTCATGTAAAACAATGTACTAAGTAATGCACAAAATGGGCACACCTAGCATGAAATGTCATGTAAAACAATGTACTAAGTAATGCACAAAATTGGGCACACCTAGCATGAAATGTCATAAAATCATGTACTAACGAACATAGCATGTATATGATGTGAAAACAGGAAAGCATGAAAGTAACAAGTAGGCACATGTGTTTCACCCCAAAACGTTTGGAAAACAGTAAAAGAGGGGTCTATGTACCCACTTGAGATTGCTCAGATGTCTAAAGATAATCACCAAGTAATGCTAGAGATCTCAGAATCAAACGGCACCTACTATAGGTAACTATGTTAATAACCGGACCTTAATCGGATGATTGGATAGAATGAGGTTTCGTAAACCAAACGAGTGTAGAGACTCGTGTCATTTGGTTTAACAAAGCCTACATACTAAATGAAACCTATCCTAAGTGCTTGTGACCCATTAAGACCCGTTTAGGTAGCTTATGCTACTTTAACGCGTCGTTCGCGTGAAACGCGTTCGGACCGCCTAACTAGTCCTATGACAAGTAATATATGCCTTAACATGTCTAATATGGTTGTCAAATCAGTTTAGATGTCAAAAGTTATGTTACATATGTTTAAAATGAATTTTGGCATCAAAGGGGTATTTTGGTAATTTACCTAAGGCATATAAACTACCTATCATACAACTATTTAAACGAAGCGACCATAAGGTATAACCTTGTAAGGTTATTCCCTATATACTATGGTCACCTAATGTGCTTGGTCGGATCCTAATGATCGACCAAACGGGTCGGGTTCGAAAGTATAAGCGATTGTTTAGATCGCTTACCTTACGACCCTATCTAAGCACTAAACTAAAAGTGACGAGCTAAGCATGTTAAAACATGCTTAACTAAGTTTAGAAAACAGGTTTGGTATCAAAACAAACGGTTTTGATACCCATAAGTAGTTTGGTTACAAAATACGCAAGAATACGTATTCTGACCGAAACTACGGCTCGTCACTGAGCCTAGATAACGTGGTAATCAGTAGGTATAGTCACTAGGGACTATAACCATCGTGATCACGCTCACGTTATGAAGTTCAAACGAACTTCGCATCGACCATAAACTGGTCAATGCAGAAAGTCAAACAAAGTTTGACTTTCGGACTCGAAAAGCAATAAAAGAACGAAAGAAGACTTACGAAGGGTCCCCGAATGCTAATCTAGATCAAAGAGCTCAGGTATGAAGCAATGGCATCAACTTAGAGCACAAATGATCAGATTCTTGTGAGAAATGAAGTGAAATGTGATGGGTATTTATAGATTTCGGTCCACCGTTGAGATCGTTTCTTGGAAAAGGGGAAATGATCTCGTCCGAACACTTGTCGGAAAGTTGTGGTGGCTCTTTGGCACTCACCATAGGGTGTTGACAAGTGTATTTGCCCTTTGGGGTGTTGAAAGATTGATTGGAATTGCAAAACACTGAATCTGGTCACTAAACTGATGTTTCTGCCCAGAGTAGGCAGTCGCGTAGCGCGACTGGTAAGGCTACATGCAGTGGCGCTACGCCACTGCCCCCTTGTTTCAGCAAACTTTCAAAATTGGCAGAAATGGTCCCTGCAGCCCGTTTAAGCGATTTTCGATGCGTTTGAACCCCGTTAACCTCATTTCAAGGCTCTAAAATGAAGTTAAAGTATAGGGAACTCAAAACATGCTCAAAAATATCTAGGATGTCGGTTCGTTTGGCCGTGCGATCGCGATGTTCGCTTAATTACGACGGAATGCGCATAAGCGCGAAAAACAATCCAAATGACGTGACGAATGGATTTTTCTTATGGCAAACACTAAAATATAATATAGTCATGCTTACATAAATTTTTGGATGTCCGGATGTATTCAGAACGTAAGTTATGCGCGAAAATGCAAACTTGTGCACTTTTTGACACTTTTAGTCCCTGAATGAGCCAAAAGTTTATTTTAGCACACCGAACCTCTCAAAGCCTATTTCTAAGCTATGTAAAGGATATTTAAGGTGTGTTTAACTTATGGTAATGTTTCGGAATGTTCGTTACAGTTCAGATTGGCATACTTTCGCAGTTTGTCAAGTTTAGTCCCTGTAAACGAATTAACTTGTTTTTGCCATACCAAAGCCTTCAAAACTTATTTCTAAGTTATGTAAAGGTTATTTAAGGTATGTTGAGTATATGTTGATATTCCGGAGTATTTGTCGCGTTAAACTGAGTACGTTTTCGCACCAGTTTGCGTATAACTCTCCAGAAATTGATATAGAGTTTGGAATTGGATAAAAGTCAAAACATGAAAAATGTAAAACATAACAAAACAAACATTGGGATCAAATAACATTGTTTTATTGATAATATAACTGTTCATAGTGATTACAAGCACAGTTGTTACAGTCTCCCCTACTTGTGGAAATTTCGTCCCGAAATTTATTTAGAGGAAACTCGTGGAAAAAGATGCGGATATTTCGCTTTCATTTGATCTTCGCGTTCCCAAGTAAACTCGGGTCCACGTTTAGCTTCCCAGCGAACTTTGACCAAAGGAATGCGCTTGCGTTTAAGCCACTTGACTTCACGTTCCATGATTTCCACTGGTTTCTCAACAAATTTCAGTGTTGTGCCAACACGAATTTCGTCAAGCGGTATGGAGAAATTCTCATCAGCTGTACACTTCTTAAGATTGGACACGTTAAAAGTTGGATGAACATTTCCCAGTTCAGGAGGTAACTCAAGTCTGTAGGCTACCTTTCCGATTCTTTCGACGATCTTGAATGGTCCAACGTACCTAGGTGCAAGTTTTCCTTTCTTTCCAAATCTGATCACACCTTTCCAAGGTGAGACCTTAAGTAATACTCGATCACCGACTTGAAATTCCAAGGGTTTGCGTTTTGGATCCGCGTAAATCTTCTGACGGCTCTGAGCTGCCTGAAGATTATCACGAACTTTCTTGACCTTGTCAGTTGTCTCTAAAATGAGGGCAGGTCCAGTAAGTTGAGCCTCGCCAATCTCATTCCAGCAGACTGGTGAACGACATTTTCGACCATAGAGAGCCTCAAAAGGAGCCATTTTGATGCTGGTGTGATAACTGTTGTTGTAGGAGAATTCAATCAATTTAAGATGTGAATCCCAGCTACCACCAAAATCGATCACACAAGCTCTAAGCATATCCTCCAGAGTCTGGATTGTTCTCTCAGATTGACCATCCGTTTGCGGATGATAAGCTGTGCTCAGATTAAGTTGGGTCCCCATAGCAGATTGCATGGTTCTCCAAAAGTGCGAAGTGAAACGAGCATCTCTGTCAGAAATGATGTTCAACGGAACACCATGTCGAGCTACAATTTCATCCACATATATTTGTGCAAGTCTGTCAGCAGGAAAATCCTCACGGATTGGCAAGAAATGTGCTGACTTTGTAAGACGATCAACGACTACCCAGATGGCATCATGACCCTTCTTTGTGCGTGGAAGTTTGGTAACGAGATCCATAGTAATGTTTTCCCATTTCCAAACTGGGATCTCTGGTTGCACCAATAAACCAGAAGGACGTTGATGTTCAGCCTTAACCTTAAGACAAGTAAGGCATTTTGACACGTATAAGGCAATGTCTTTCTTCATACCAGGCCACCAATAGCGAATACAAAGATCCTTATACATTTTATCTGAGCCCGGATGAATAGAATAACGAGACTTATGGGCTTCATCCATGAGCAAGGTACGAATATCATCCTGGCTTGGGACCCACAAACGGTCCATGAAGTAATATGATCCATTGTCCTTCAGTTCCAGAGCAGGCGTTATGTGATAAGGAAATTCCTTATCCATCAAACCTTGTGCAACACAAGATTGTTGAGCCTGAGAAATGCGGGCTTGAATATCAGATCGAGCTTGAATAACAGATTGAACACGTACACAATGAAGCTTAGTATGTTCCTTACGACTCAATGCATCGGCTACGACATTCGCCTTACCAGGATGGTAGCGAATTTCGCAGTCATAGTCGTTTAAAAGCTCAACCCAACGTCGTTGTCTCATGTTGAGTTCTTTCTGGTTGAAGATATGCTGAAGACTTTTGTGGTCAGTGAAAACCACACATTTTGTACCGTACAAATAATGTCTCCAGATCTTGAGAGTAAAGACAACTGCACCCAACTCAAGATCATGAGTGGTGTAGTTCTTCTCATGAATCTTCAACTGCCTCGATGCATAAGCTATGACTTTGTTCCTTTGCATAAGAACACAGCCAAGACCCAATTTCGATGCATCACAATACACAACAAAATCATCATCACCCGCAGGCAATGATAGAACAGGCGCATCGCAAAGCTTCTGCTTCAGGTGTTGAAAAGCTTCCTCTTGTTTGTACTCCCAATAAAAGGGCATTTTCTTCTGAGTTAGAGCAGTTAGAGGAACTGCAATCTTCGAGAAGTTTTCTATGAAGCGGCGATAATAACCCGCTAGACCAAGAAAGGAACGAACTTCAGTAGGAGTAGTAGGCGCATCCCAATCCTTAATCGCACTGATCTTGGAGGGATCTACATGAATACCTTGTTCGTTGATAATATGCCCCAAAAATTGAACTTCTTTAAGCCAAAATTCGCACTTGGAGAATTTGGCGAAAAGTTGCTCTTTCTTTAGGAGTTCCAAAGTAAGACGAAGATGTTGCTCGTGGTCAGCTTGCGTCTTAGAGTATATCAAGATGTCATCTATAAAAACAATGACGAACTGATCCAAATAAGGTTTGCAGACCCTATTCATTAAGTCCATGAAAACAGCAGGAGCATTAGTCAAACCGAATGGCATGACTGTGAATTCATAATGCCCATAACGAGTGCGGAATGCTGTCTTCGGAATGTCTTCTTCTTGCACCCGAAGTTGATGATATCCAGATCGCAGATCAATCTTCGAAAAATAAGAAGCGCCTTGTAACTGATCAAAGAGATCATCGATGCGAGGTAGGGGATATCGATTCTTGATGGTAAGCTTGTTAAGCTCACGATAATCGATACACATCCTAAAGGATCCATCCTTCTTCTTGACAAAGAGAACGGGAGCACCCCAAGGTGAAAAGCTGGGACGGATAAAACCTTTGTCAGAGAGCTCCTGAAGCTGTTTAGACAACTCTTGCATCTCAGATGGTGCAAGACGATATGGAGCTCTGGCAATGGGATTTGCACCAGGTACGAGATCAATACGGAACTCGACTTGGCGTGCTGGAGGTAGACCAGGTAAATCTTCAGGGAACACTTCAGAATAATCCCGAACGACAGGAGTATCTGAAATAGACTTACCCTTGCCTTTATCTTCTGTAACATGTGCTAAGAAAGCCACATAGTTCTTCCGCAGATACTTCCGAGCTTTAAAACAAGACATGAGTTTGAGACCACCGGTAGGCTTCTCACCTTGAATCTGCAGAATCTCGCCTGACGAAAGCGGCACACGAACAATCTTCTCAGAACAAACTATCTCTGCGTGATGCTTGGATAACCAATCCATTCCCACAATAACGTCGAAGCTTCCAAGTTGCATAGGCGTGAGATCGATAGGGAAAAGATGATCATTCAGGTTCAACTGGCAGTTGCGTAGAACAGAATCAAGAATAATGGGTTCACCACTAGCAACTTCTACTGTCAAAGGTTTTCCTAGTTTCGTTCTAGACACTCGAAGCATAGGCTCAAAAGACAAAGACACGAAACTCTTATCGGCACCGGAATCGAAAAGAACATATGCAGGCTGATTATTAATAAAGAACGTATCGTTCACCACATTATCGTCAGCCTGTGCCTCTTGGGCATTCATGTTAAAAACTCGGCCTCGAGCCGGAGCCTGATTCTGGTTCTGGTTCTGGTTCGCTAGTCTTGGGCACCGATTCCTATAGTGGGTCAGATCCCCACAATTGTAACAAGCACCAGGTGGGTATTGTGGTCGTGCAGCTTGACCCTGTTGCGGAGCAGGAGGCTGAGCAACTTGTTGAGCCGGGTTCTGAACCGCGGGATTCTGAGCAGACCGACAAACATTGGCAAGATGGCCTGATTTCCCACAGTTAGTACAGAAACGGCATGGAAGTTGCGGCTGGTGGTGACTGTTGCATCTATTGCACAAAGGTGCATTCCCTGAATAGGGTTTCTTTGCTGGAAGCTGTGCGGGTTGGTTGGGAGCTGCCTGGTTAGCTTGGGTAGTGACAGCATAGTTTTGGGAAGCCTTACGCTTCTTTGCCCTCTTCGAAGAACCAGAGTTCTTTCCATTCCCGTTTTGACTTTTCTTGCTATCCATCTTGTCAGCCGATTGTTCCTTGCCCTTGTCACCCTTCCGGTGTAACTTGTTCTTCCGGATCTGCGACTCAGTCAATGTCGCAGATAGCTCGATCGCCTGACGAAGTGTGGCAGGGTTACTACCAGTAAGAATGTCTTGTACCGAGTCAGGTAGGCCATCGATGTATCTCTCGATAGCCTTGTCGAGTGGGGTGACCATTGTTGGGCAAAGCAGACTCAATTCTTCAAACCGATCAGTATATGCCCTGTGCTCACCACTATCTTGCTTCAAAACATCAAACTCTTTCTCCAACGCTCGCTGCTCATGGCGAGGACAGAATTCCCTCATCATAAGGGCTCTAAGTTCAGCCCAGGTCTGTGCAAGAGCAACTTCTGCACCTCTGTCTCTCATAACCCCGTTCCACCATGTCAAAGCCCTCTTCTGAAATACGCTCGAAGCAAACTCGACTTTGCGATTTTCCGGACACTGCACATGGCGAAAAGTATTCTCACTGCTCTCGAACCACTGAAGAAGCCCAGTCGCTCCTTCAGAACCACTAAACTTGAGTGGTTTAGCCAAATTAAAATCCTTGTATTTGCACGGACCATTGTTGTTGTTGTTGGCTTGTTGCCATTGAGCAAAGAGATTTGGGAATTGAGCAGCCATCTGCTGCGCAATAATTTCTGCCAGTTCGGCAGTAGCTATCTGGTTCTCGCGTCGAGGAGGCATTCTAAAAGAGGAAAACATGAAAAGAAACGAGTGAGATGATTGGATGAAAAGAATGAGATGAAACAAAAATCAACAAGAGCAAAGATGGTGGTCATTCGTCCGTATCACAAAGCAAACAAACGACACACAGTGACTAATCAAAGTAAATGGGTCAAAATAATGTATTAGCGAAGACATGCTCGCCTATAAGTGAACACTCACTCCAAGAATTCCCAGGTAAGCACAACTGGTCTCGCGTCTGGTTGAGATGTATACGAAGTGCTTGCCTAGACAGAAAACCCAGAATACAGGCATTCACCCTTCCAGTTTGCACATGTTCAC
Source organism: Helianthus tuberosus (assembly GCA_030545235.1). NCBI lineage: Eukaryota > Viridiplantae > Streptophyta > Magnoliopsida > Asterales > Asteraceae > Helianthus > Helianthus tuberosus. Next base: position 34,161,819 of record CM060365.1, on the reverse strand, counting down.
ATTATTTAAAACCCACAACGTTTGACGGGATTTTGAAAATTTGAAGGCACAAGGCCAAAAACCAATACTGAAAAGGGTTCAAAACCATATAACAGAGGGTTCAAAACCTTGTAAAAATTTATTCAAAAACAGATGATTGTTTTTCAAAAATCGTTTCGGAAAATTTTTTTTTTGGTTCCTTGTTTTGTTAATCACCTAAGGATAGGTGATGTACATGTTTTAAGATCTAAACACAAGATAGCTTGTGTTAGGTTCCTAGAAAAGTTATAGTCTAGGTCAAAGCATTACTAATAACCTAATTCCCTATAACCATTGGCTCTGATACCAACTCTTCTGTCACACCCCGACCACGTGTAACATACAAAACGTGGCGGAAACGTCGGGGAGTGTTGTAACAGAATTTATTGTCTCATAACCATGGCATACAAAGTTTTATTTATTTATTAAACAAGAGTGTTACATTGTCTTAAACAGGAATTAAGGAGTTCAGAACATAATTAAACATAGTCTATCTTCTTTTAAAGTCTCTAAGGCACAGGTCCGCCCTAGTATCATGATCAACATCCTACGGAAAAGCTCCTGAAAACACATGTGATAATAGGTACGTCAGCATAAAAATGCATGTGAGATACATAGGTTTGTAAAAATAGGATTCATGACTTATGTTTAAGAAAATGTTTAGTCATGAACCTTGTAATTTACTTTGTCTTGTAAATCATTTGAAAACAATAATGTCAGATGATATGTATAAGTAAATGTCAGGTTAAATAAATGACCATGTAAAAATGTGGTTGTATAAGATAAGTTGTTTGTAAATCAATGTCTTGTGAAAAATATGTTATTTATATAAAATGTTCTATGTCTCAATATTGAAATGATTTAAATAACGTTACGACATGTAATACCACACAAACACTTATATATAGGAAGTGCCAGCGGCGTATCCACCATGCTTGTATCATATTACACATGCATCGTTACTTAATCACTTAATCAAACCAAACCAACCAATGTAAGAAGTCTATGTTTAAACCAATTGTCAAATGTATTGAATAATATGTCAAAGTGTTTATGTCAAGATGTAAATCATGTCAAAATGTCTATGTCAAATGTCCATGTCAAATGTCTATGTCAAATATCCATGTCAAATGTCTATGTCAAATATCCATGTCAAATGTCTATGTCAAATATCCATGTCAAATGTCTATGTCAAAATGTCATGTATGGCAAGTGAAATGTCTCAACTAAACCATATGCACAAAAACAAAGTATTGAAGCAAAACTTGGTTCAAATCAAAGCTATGTTTTGTGTAAATGCATGCAACTATTTAATATGAACATCTATGCGGTATTGTAAAAATGCATACATCCAAGCCTTGTGACTGTGGTGATAAACCCTTTAAACAAATTAAAGGTCTATCTGTCTTATATCATCGAATTCGGTCATTCCTTTCTGTCCCCTTTCCCTGGGATGTCCGGAACGGGAGTTGTCAATTCCTATGGTACCACTACCTACTAACGAACGGCGTAGCTAATGTTAATGAATGTATTGTCCCATGTAAACAAACCAAATGCCATACCAGAATTGTAAGCATATGAAAACAATGCACTAAGTATGTAATCAAATGAACATACATAGCGTGAAATGTCATGAAAAACGATGTACTAAGTAATGCACAAAATGGGCACACCTAGCATGAAATGTCATGTAAAACAATGTACTAAGTAATGCACAAAATGGGCACACCTAGCATGAAATGTCATGTAAAACAATGCACAAAATTGGGCACACCTAGCATGAAATGTCATAAAATCATGTACTAACGAACATAGCATGTATATGATGTGAAAACAGGAAAGCATGAAAGTAACAAGTAGGCACATGTGTTTCACCCCAAAACGTTTGGAAAACAGTAAAAGAGGGGTCTATGTACTCACTTGAGATTGCTCAGATGTCTAAAGATAATCACCAAGTAATGCTAGAGATCTCAGAATCAAACGGCACCTACTATAGGTAACTATGTTAATAACCGGACCTTAATCGGATGATTGGATAGAATGAGGTTTCGTAAACCAAACGAGTGTAGAGACTCGTGTCATTTGGTTTAACAAAGCCTACATACTAAATGAAACCTATCCTAAGTGCTTGTGACCCATTACGACCCGTTTAGGTAGCTTATGCTACTTTAACGCGTCGTTCGCGTGAAACGCGTTCGGACCGCCTAACTAGTCCTATGACAAGTAATATATGCCTTAACATGTCTAATATGGTTGTCAAATCAGTTTAGATGTCAAAAGTTATGTTACATATGTTTAAAATGAATTTTGGCATCAAAGGGGTATTTTGGTAATTTACCTAAGGCATATAAACTACCTATCATACAACTATTTAAACGAAGCGACCATAAGGTATAACCTCGTAAGGTTATTCCCTATATACTATGGTCACCTAATGTGCTTGGTCGGATCCTAATGATCGACCAAACGGGTCGGGTTCGAAAGTATAAGCGATTGTTTAGATCGCTTACCTTACGACCCTATCTAAGCACTAAACTAAAAGTGACGAGCTAAGCATGTTAAAACATGCTTAACTAAGTTTAGAAAACAGGTTTGGTATCAAAACAAACAGTTTTGATACCCATAAGTAGTTTGGTTACAAAATACGCAAGAATACGTATTCTGACCGAAACTACGGCTCGTCACTGAGCCTAGATAACGTGGTAATCAGTAGGTATAGTCACTAGGGACTATAACCATCGTGATCACGCTCACGTTATGAAGTTCAAACGAACTTCGCATCGACCATAAACTGGTCAATGCAGAAAGTCAAACAAAGTTTGACTTTCGGACTCGAAAAGCAATAAAAGAACGAAAGAAGACTTACGAAGGGTCCCCGAATGCTAATCTAGATCAAAGATCTCAGGTATGAAGCAATGGCATCAACTTAGAGCACAAATGATCAGATTCTTGTGAGAAATGAAGTGAAATGTGATGGGTATTTATAGATTTCGGTCCACCGTTGAGATCGTTTCTTGGAAAAGGGGAAATGATCTCGTCCGAACACTTGTCGGAAAGTTGTGGTGGCTCTTTGGCACTCACCATAGGGTGTTGACAAGTGTACTTGCCCTTTGGGGTGTTGAAAGATTGATTGGAATTGCAAAACACTGAATCTGGTCACTAAACTGATGTTTCTGCCCAGAGTAGGCAGTCGCGTAGCGCGACTGGTAAGGCTACATGCAGTGGCGCTACGCCACTGCCCCCTTGTTTCAGCAAACTTTCAAAATTGGCAGAAATGGTCTCTGCAGCCCGTTTAAGCGATTTTCGATGCGTTTGAACCCCGTTAACCTCATTTCAAGGCTCTAAAATGAAGTTAAAGTATAGGGAACTCAAAACATGCTCAAAAATATCTAGGATGTCGGTTCGTTTGGCCGTGCGATCGCGATGTTCGCTTAATTACGACGGAATGCGCATAAGCGCGAAAAACGATCCAAATGACGTGACGAATGGATTTTTCTTATGGCGAACACTAAAATATAATATAGTCATGCTTACATAAATTTTTGGATGTCCGGATGTATTCAGAACGTAAGTTATGCGCGAAAATGCAAACTTGTGCACTTTTTGACACTTTTAGTCCCTGAATGAGCCAAAAGTTTATTTTAGCACACCGAACCTCTCAAAGCCTATTTCTAAGCTATGTAAAGGATATTTAAGGTGTGTTTAACTTATGGTAATGTTTCGGAATGTTTGTTACAGTTCAGATTGGCATACTTTCGCAGTTTGTCAAGTTTAGTCCCTGTAAACGAATTAACTTGTTTTTGCCATACCAAAGCCTTCAAAACTTATTTCTAAGTTATGTAAAGGTTATTTAAGTTATGTTGAGTATATGTTGATGTTCCGGAGTATTTTTCGCGTTAAACTGAGTACGTTTTCGCACCAGTTTGCGTATAACTCTCAAGAAATTGATATAGAGTTTGGAATTGGATAAAAGTCAAAACATGAAAAATGTAAAACATAACAAAACAAACATTGGGATCAAATAACATTGTTTTATTGATAATAGAACTGTTCATAGTGATTACAAGCACAGTTGTTACACTCAGATTATTGTTTATGTGGTTCGGGAGAAGAGACAGTGGAACACTTATTTTGCTCTTACTTTATTGCGTCAAACCTGTGGAATCACATTAGCTCTTGGTGTAAAATATCAAACATTTTTGTTTTTTCGTTTAAAGATCTTTTGGAATTCATGACCATGTCGGATTAAAATGCCAGCAAAAAGAGGCTCTCAAAGGGATTATAAGAATTGGTTGTTGGAGTATTTGGAGGGCAAGAAATGGGGCAAAGTTCAACAATAAAGATATCAAGATGGAGGAAATTATTAGTGGAATAAAATCAATTGGTTTCTTATGGTATAATTGTAGATCAAAAGAGAGGAATGTGTCGTGGGAATATTGGTGTAAATTTGTAAATATGTAATTCGTTGTGTTTGGTCGCCTGAGTTTGAGGTGGCTTGTGTTTTTTAATGAAGTATACCTTTAAAAAAAACCACAATTGGAAATATTAAATAATTAAGATGACAGAACAAAATTTATAATATTTTGTTTTGTTTACACAACACCTACGTATCATAAAATTATAGGGCCTTAAATATTCTTCTCATAGTATCCATAATAGTTTTCTAGAAAGGTATTTGTGATGGGAAATTACAAAAATGTCAGTTGATCAAGTAAAATTACTAAAATGTCATTTTCAAGCGTCCATGGAGTGACGCCTGAACCACGGGAGGTGTCCGTGTGTCACCTTCAAGCGTCCATCAATGGGGTGCTGACACGTGTCAAAAATCGTGGATTGAGTCGACGGCTGACGCATCAAAGGAAAAAAGGTGGCTAATGCATCGGGGCTAATTCCTCCTAATGGCTTGGTTAACTCCTCATAGTGGCAGATGCGTCGGGCTGACTCCTCCTAGTGGCATGGCTGATTCCTTGTAATGGCTTGGCTGACTCCTCGTTTTGGTTTGGCTGACTCCTCGTTTTGGCTTGGCTGACCCCTCGTTTTAGCTAGGCTGACTCCTCAAATTTTATTTTCTTTTCCACATTTCTTTTTAACTTCATTTAATTTAGATATCTTATTATTTTGTCCAGTCTATAAATATGCAACCTTGTTGTTTGGTTCTTTAAAAAAATGGTTTTCCAATGGTGGCTTGAAATGTATCAGCTTATTTTTATTAATTTTCTTCAAACATGAACGAAAAAATAGACGTTTTGTTTTTCAACGTAAATGAAAAATCACTTATCCACATGACGTTTTTCTAAGCTTTAAAATTGCAGGTATCGATTTTCTTTCTAGGTTATTTAGATCAAGTTCTTTCAACGACTACTTTTGATATTAACTTTTAATTTTGTGAGAGCTTTAAAAAAATTAATAGAAATAAGTTGATGCATCTTAAGCCACCATTGGAATTTTTTTTTAAATACCAAACAACAAGGTTGCGTATTTATAGACTCGACAAAATAATAAGATATCTAAATTAAATTAAATGAAAAAGAAATGTGGAAAAGAAAATAAAATTTGAGGAGTCAGCTAAGCCAAAACGAGGGTCAGCTAAGCCAAAACGAGGAGTCACCCAAGCCACTAGGATGAGTCAGCCATGCCAGTAGGAGGAGTCAGCCCGACGCATCAACCACTAGGAGGAGTCAGACAAGCCACTAGGAAGAGTCAGCCAAGCAACTAGGAGGAGTCAGCCTGATGCGTCAGCCACCTTTTCACATTTGATTCTTGACACGTGTCAGCACCCCATTGATGGACGCTTGAAGGAGACACACGGACGCCTCCCATGGTTCAGGCGCCACTCCATGAACGCTTGAAGACATTTTGGTAATGTTACTTGGTCAACTAACATTTTTGTAATTTCCCCTAATTAAACCTCTATAATGCATGGTCGTGAAGAGCCGATGAGTTACGTCTAGGGCTGTAAACGAATTGAACGTTCCGCGAACAGTTTGTGAACCATTCGGCTGGAAGTTCATTTATGTTCGTTAATGAACGAACATGAACAAAAAATTATGTTCGATTAATTAAATGAACGAACACGAACATATGTCTCGTTTGTTCAGTTATGTTCGTGAACGTTCGGTAATGTGTGCATAAGCATTTGTTCATGTACGTTTGTTTATGTTGTTCATTAAATATTTTTTAGTATTTATCTATTTTATCTAAACTCGTTATATTCTTTAATTCTTATTCATCTCATTACCCAAACAAATAAAATAGGAAACTCTATCTTCACCTTGGTTATGCAGCACTCCACTCTCCTTCTCATAATTCACATCGAAAAATAAAACCTACCATACTTCAACGATTAGGGCTTCAATGTCTAGCGTTGCTCCCTCTCATCGTCCACCTCTAGCCACCGTCGTCTTCACTGATTTTATTTGTGTTTGTTTATGTTCATGAACTATTCGTGAATACGATCCTTTCCTTAATGAACAAACACAAACATAGAATCTCGTTCGGTAAGAACACGAACAAATAAAATAAAACACAGATAATCTTAACTAATTTGTAAAGGTAGGATACATACAATTTTGCTCTGAATAAATAAAAGAGTAAACTATCAAAATGGTCCCTGAGGTTTGGTCTCAAACCTTTTGAATCTGGGTCCCTATGGTTTCAATTTTGTTGCCATTTTCATCCAAAATCAAAATTTAGTCAAATTTTTCAGTTAACATCCAGCTTTTCTATCTTTTTCCTCTCTTTTAATGAAGGGCAAAATGGTCTTTTAAGGTTTTATTATAAAAAATTAAAAAAAATCCGATCATTTTGCCACTTCATTAAAAGGGAGGAAAAAGATTTAAAAAATGGATATTAACTGAAAAATCTGACCAAATTTTGCTTTTGGATGAAAATTGCAACAAAATTGAAACCACGGAAACCCAGATTCAAAAGGTTTGAGTTTTGGAATAAAGTGAAAAAAGTGACCACACCTCATAGACCATTTTGATAGTTTACTCTAAATAAAAATATTCAACTAATTACATAAACATTGCTTATATATTAATTGACTAACATTGTTTATTCATGCCTCACCTTATCATCTTGTCTTTGACCACAATAATAAAATCAAATTTAACCAAATATTACAAATTGACTTCAATGTATGCTCGAAAGATGAGTCAAAAACAAAAACCATGTAAAAGAGACTATATTGACGGGATGAACAATTTACAGCGTTGTACTCGTTTTCCAATCATATTGTTAAATCATAATCTAACCAATGCTCACACTGGTTTATTAGTAGGTATAATTGCACGATCGTTATTCATATCTCATACCCCATCTATGTTGTACATCAAAGTACGTATACATGTGGTCAAGTTGCAATAAAATTCATTCAGAAAACAAAAGCACAAAAGCATTCTATATGTGTCTCATTTAATCCCATGCTTGCTATTTTCTAGTGAATGATGATGAAATATATGATTCCGAACACCAATAACCAGGAAAAAGCGCCATCTGAATCATTAATGTGGTCAGAAGTAGATTGCTTAGTGGTATTCTGAACCGTATTTTGTATAGCCTGTTTAGTCATAGCCAGTAGCAATATTCCTCTGATTGTTCAAAATTGCATTATCACTTTCCTACACACCCAATGTGGGTTCAATTACGGTCAACTTACGGTGACAGCATAACTATTCCTGCGAGTTCGAATCAAATGTGTATGGCATATGTGTTGAAACCGGAGAGACACATCTTCTTTATAACATCATAATGATAAGAATCAATTAGGGTTAAGGGAAATTAAAGCAACGATGGTTGATTCTAGCATTCAAGATGGTTGGTCATGGGCCTTCAATCACTTTAATCGATTAGGGTGATGGGAAATTGAAGCGACGATGGTTGTAGGTTTGAATCGACGATGGTTGTATGGTGAATAGAAGGAACGTCTTACTTGTCTTAAGTTGGAGGTGTCTTAAAGTTGGAGTGAAATTACCACATTGCCCACGAGAGATCTATTTTAAAGTAGTATAGATATAGATTAGAGTTAATTGCCATTTTCGCCCCTGAGGTTTGGGCACATTTACCATTTTCGTCCAAAATGACAGTTTGGAGTGAAATTACCACATTGCCCACGAGAGATCTATTTTAAAGTAGTATAGATATAGATTATGTTGCATTACAAGATCCTTCCTTTGTAACTTGGTAACAAGGTAATTCTTCTACTTGATGCAACATCCCACTTTCCTCGTCACCAGTAGGGCTGTAAACAAACCGAACGTTCAGCGAACAGTTCGTGAACCGTTCGGCAGGAAGTTCGTTTACGTTCGTTCATTTAGTTAATGACCGAACAAGAACAAGAAATTATGATCGATTAGTTAAATGAACGAACACGAACATATGTTTGTTCAATTGCGTTCGTGAACGTTCGGTAATGTGTTCGTGAACATTCGTTCATGTTCGTTTGTGTATGTTGTTCATTAGATATTTTTTAGCATTTATTTTATCTAAACTTTTTATATTCCTTAATTATTATGTCACAACCCCTGACCCCACCCTCGGAGCGGGAGCCGTGAACCAATCAGGTGGTACCGGTGTTTATTAAATACGTAGCGGAAAATTTTTCATCAGGATCGTAGTTAGGAAATAAATTCAGAGTTTGTTAAACACCAAACTTTTAATATTAAACAAATTGGCTAAAACTCATATTTCATTCAAATGTTTTTATAGTGATAAACCCAAATTGCTGAAAACATAATTTTCTTCTTTTATTTAGGTAACCATAGCCACTTTATTTAAGCCTTCAGTGCTCCATAGCTAGCTTCTATTACCTTCACAGCAAGTTACCTGAAAAACGTTTTGAAAACATTTTATCTGCAAGAAATACTAGCGAGTTCATTCCATTTTATAAAAAGACACATTGTTATAACTTTACAGCATCAAGAGTTTTTATATTTATTTATATCTATCAATTTCTCAACAGTCTTGCGACTGGGACCAATTCCCCCGTGCTTGTGGTCATATTATTATTGGATCCGTTCACCCAATAATAAAAGAATGACTCACAATAATGTGAGAAAAAAAAAAAGAATGACTCACTTTGTAGACTTTAGGGTTTAACTAAAAGCCTCCTGGTAATATTTATTGGTATAATTCCTTAGTTCCTAATAAAATATACAATGCACAAGTGTTAGTGTAATAACCCAACTTAACTTTATCGATATTTCACGAGATCAAAACCCCAAAGTAGTTAACAAAGTGTAGCCTTATACAGACAGCACCTTGACATCCGTTGTTGGGTTCAGGATCGATCGGACAAGGTATCGAATCAGTGGTCAGGGGTTAAAACACTTACAACGGGGCAGAGTTTCGCAAAATTAGGGGGTATAGCAAGAAAACGGAGAGTTAGATAAGAAAGTTCGTCAAAATTTGATCGAACCGATGCACAGACTTATGTCCCAAGCTGCTGCTTTTATAGGCAATTTGGTTCGCACCAGCACGTCGTGACAGGAACTGGTGTTCCTTCCGCGTGTCGCCTGAGACACCCATTTTTCCTAGGTAGCCTACGTTGCATTTATAGCTCTGCCACTTGTTGCGATCGAGAAAAACACGTCTTGGTACTCCCCCGCGTGTCGCGGAAGATTTAGGGGTACCCCCCCCCCCCCCCGGTGTCTCCTGAGAGTCCAGTTTCAAGATTCTTTGTCTTTCGTCCTGGTTCGTGCCGTACAAGTCCGGGGTTGCGATCAGGGGTCCTTATAAGGTGTTTTTTGGAGTTGTTACATTCTCCCTACCTTGTTTTAAATATCATCCTCGAGATTTGGGCTACGATGTCTCCTTTAGGGTTATGTCACGTTTTAGTCCATAAGAATAGTATTAAGGTAAATGACACAGAATCAAGACATGTTCAAATGAATACGAGGGTATCATATACTACAATTAGAAATCAACGATTCAACTGGATTAGTTCTAGAAATCGATGTCAAACGAATGAGGTGTAATGATATAATTACCAAGGTGACTAAGTTTACTTGGGTCAAACCAAAAGAGAGATTTATGATCAATAGATGTCTAAATTGAGTGCTTACAATTTTTGAATGACTTTTAGAAACAATAGAATTCACTGTCAAATGAAGACTTAGAATCAACAAGCTCAAATGAAATAGAATTACAAAGATAATTTGTCAATTATCAAACCATGACATGAGAAAATCAATGTTTTGACATTTATTGAATTGCAAGGATACACCGAAATACAATTGAGTTTAGTGTATCATTGTCTTAATAAATAATTACATTAAGACTACTTTTAAATGATGAGTTAAACAAAAGACATACGTAGTTTTGCATGATTTGTATGATTATGACTAGCCCAAGCTACACGTTTATATCGACGCCGCAAGGTGTTGTAATTATTGAAATAGTTCAATAATTACGATGACCGAACAAATTTACCGTGTTTGTAATCAACTGAAAGTTTTAATGAAGTGAATTTTGATATTCATTTCAAATAAATATTATAGGATTTTCAATTGATGATGAAAGAACAAATGAATATCATAAAAAAAATCAATGATGAAAGAAACGTTAGAGGTACACCGGAATATAACATGAATTTATGTACCCTTATCTTAGCACATACTTGTATTAAGACTGTTTTAAGACAATGAACCAACAGAAAATAAACAAATCCGTACATCGGGTGTACAAATGAGATTAGCTCAAGCTTCAAGTTAAATGAAAATGCCACCACAAGGTGTCGTAACCAAATAAATGATTCAAATGAAGGTGAAGACCAAACAAGTCTACTATGATTTTGAACGGATGAAATACTTGACAGGATGTATTATTTATAAAACTTTGATTTGCACTAGAGTCAAATAATACCTTAGTGTAGATGTCATGGAGAAGCAACGTACCGATGATCACATCGGGAATCATTGTTGCCTCCTGCGTTTTAAGTATGAATGTTCATGCGTTTTTCTTAGCTTCGTCTGACGCTTTTGCCTTGTCGTAAGGTACCTTTGTCAGTTTTGGGCAATATGGACAACTATGGCATGTTTCTCCGCAGTTAAAACAAACTGGGTTTTTCTTCCTGCATTCTTCCTCTTTATGGCCAAGTATTTTGCAGTGATTATAGTAGGGTTTCCTCTTAAAATAGCATTTTCCTGAATGCTTCTTATTACAGTTTCTACAGAAAGATTTTGCAATTGACTGTATAATTCCTTTCCTCTTATAGGAATTATCATAGCAGAATTCTTTATAAGAACAACCATAGGTTGTGGCTTTCTTTTGTTTTGGAAATGGAGTTCTGAAAAGAATATTATTGTTTCCATTGATAGTATGGCAATGTTTGAAGTGATGAGTATGCTTACAGCTTATAGTAATATTATTGTTTACATGCATAGAAATTTTAATAACTTCAATAATTGAGGGTATGGCATTAGCTATTCCTTGAGGTACTATATTTTCTATAGCACTTTTATCCAAAGAATTTCCATTACTAGCGTGAATTTCTTGATTACGTGATACTTCATTCGACATCTGAATTGCAAACATTTTCAGGTTAATATCACAGAATAATTAAAACAAAACAAATATTTAAACACATTTTATCAAAACCGTCAATCATTGCGATGTTATACTCTTTATATATATATAGGGGAAGGTTCAAATGAAAACCACTATTTATTGTAAAAACTCGAAAACTAATTAAAAAAGGCAAAAAAACATAACAATTTTTTTTTGCATAACAATTTTCGCCATTTATTATATATAAAAAAAATTTCAAAAAAATTTAGTATTGCACATGTGTAATACTACACATTTGTAAGTGTACTACCAAAAAAATTTTTTTTTTTTTTTTTGAAAAAACAAATTATAAAAAAAAACTTGTGATTTTTATAAAAAAAAAATTGAAAAAAAAAACTTTTGGTGTGCTTTTTAGGCTTTTTTTAGTTTTCGAGTTTTCACAATAAAAGTGGTTTTCATTTGAACCCTCCCCTATATATATATATATATATATATATATATATATATATATATATATATATATAGGGTAAGGTTCACCGTCCCCTATATATATATATATATATATATATATATAGGGGAGGGTTATATAGAAAACCCTATATATATGAAAAACCTTAGAAAACCCAACCTCCCGACATTTTTTTTTTTTTGAAAAAATTAACACATGTAATATACATGTTTTTAAGAGTTTTGGGCCAAAAAAATCAAAAAAGCGCCGAGTGGATCTTTTAAAAAAAAAAAAAAATTTCAGCAAATTCTGTCATTTTTTGCTAACACATGTTAGTCGACCGGACATGGCTGAAATTTGTTTATTTTTTTTAAAAAAATCCCTTCGGCGCTTTTTTGTTTTTTTTGGACCAAAACACTCTAAAACATGTATATTACATGTGTAATTTTTTTCAAAAAAAAAAAAATGTCGGGAAGTGGGGTAAAAATGGGTTCCCATTTGGGTTTCCAGAGTTTTCTAAGAATTTGAGGGTTTTTTATCTATCTTTATCCTATATATATATATATATATATATATATATATATAGGGTAAGGTTCATGCGAGAACCACATTTATTGCGAGAACCGCGAGAACCAATGTGAACACAACCTAAAAAAACCTAACCCCCACCCCCCCTAAAAACCTACCCCCCCCCCCCCCCCCAAGTTAAAATGCTAAAAACTAAACACCCAAAAAACCTAAAAAAATCAAAAAAACACACAAAATTTTTTTTTTTAATATTTTTTAAGTGAAACTCGTTACTTTTAGTAGCCAAAAAAAGAAAATTTTTTTTTTACTAAAGAGTAAATTGCCATTTTAGTCCCTGAGTTTTGTCCAAATTTGCCATTTTGATCCAAATAGTTTTTTTTTCGCGCGGGGGTCCCTGACTTTTGCATTTTGTTGCCATTTTGATCATTTTGTCTAACTCCATCCAACTCCATCCAATTTTGTCTAACTCCATCCAAAAACCCAGTTTGTACATAATCACTAATGTTTTCAGTTGCCATTTTGATCCAATTCCAAAAAATCAAAAAAAATTCCAAAAAATCTAAAAATCAAAAAAATTCAAAAAAATCATAAAAATTCTAAAAAAATTCAAAAAAATCTAAAAATCAAAAAAATTCTAAAAAATCATAAAAATTCTAAAAAATCAAAAAAATCATTAAATGTTTCGGCACGAACCGTTTCGACCCGTACCGTTTCGAACCGAACCATTTCGACCCGTACCATTTCGAACCGTACCGTACCGTATCGAACCGTACCGTTTCGAACCGAACCGTACCGAAATGGTACGGGTCGAAACGGTACGGTTCGGTTCGAAACGGTACGGTTCGAAATGGTACGGGTACCGTACCGTACCGTTCGATACGGTACGGTTCGAAATGGTACGGGTCGAAACGGTACGGTACGGTACGGTTCGAAATGGTACGGGTCGAAACGGTTCGGTTCGAAACGGTTCGCGTCGAAACGGTTCGGTTCGATACGGTACGGGTCGAAACGGTTCGGGTCGAAACGGTACGGGTCGAAACGGTTCGGTTCGAAACGGTACGGGTCGAAACGGTACGGGTCGAAACGGTACGGTACGCGTCGAAACGGTTCGGTTCGATACGGTACGGGTCGAAACGGTACAGTACGGTACGGGTCGAAACGGTTCGGTACGATACGGTACGGGTCGAAACGGTACGGGTCGAAACGGTTCGGTTCGAAACGGTACGGGTCGAAACAGTTCGTGCCGAAACATTTAATGATTTTTTGGATTTTTTAGAATTTTTATGATTTTTTAGAATTTTTTTGATTTTTAGATTTTTTTGATTTTTTTTAGAATTTTTATGATTTTTTTTATTTTTAGATTTTTTGGAATTTTTTTTTGATTTTTTGGAATTGGATCAAAATGGCAACTGAAAACATTAGTGATTATGTACAAACTGGGTTTTTGGATGGAGTTAGACAAAATTGGATGGAGTTGGATGGAGTTAGAGAAAATGATCAAAATGGCAACAAAATGCAAAAGTCAGGGACCCCCAGGCGAAAAAAAAACTATTTGGATCAAAATGGCAAATTTGGACAAAACTCAGGGACTAAAATGGCAATTTACTCTTTACTAAAAGTAGTGATTTTTTTATAAAAAAATATTAAAAAAAATTATGTGTTTTTTAGCTATTTTTAGGTATTTTTTGTTGTGTTCACATTAGTTCTCGCGGTTCTCGCAATAAGGGGTGGTTCCTAACGGATCTTTGTCACATATATATATATATATATATATATATATATATATATATATATATATATATATATATATATATATATAGGGGAAGGTTCAAATGAAAACCACTAGTTATGGTGAAAACTTGAAAACTAATTAAAAACCACTAAAAAGGAGGGAGGGAGACTTTTAATGAAGGAGGGGTAAAATTGGAAAAAAAATATATAACTTTTCAAACATTTCCCATTTCTCCATACGTTATCATTTTAAAACAAAAATGGCACCATAAGATCACAAATTTTTGTATCTTTCATTCAAGTATATTCGAGCATATTTTTTATGACATAAAAAAAGATTTATGGTGTCGTCTTGTTTTCAATACTATTATTATAGTAGTGCACATGTGCAATATAACATGTACTACAATTGCATTACATGCTTAAAATTAGCTTTTTGTGTCTAGTTTAGCTTTTAGGGTTAGTTTTTTTGGAGGTTTAGGATTAGGATTAGGTTTTTGGGTGTGGGGGGGAGGGGGGGTTTAGGTTTTTGGGGGGTGGGGGTGGGGGGTTTAGGTTTTTTTCGGGTTTATGTTTAGGGTTTAGTTTTAGGTTTTCGGGAGGGTGGGGGGTGGGGGGGTTTAGGTTTTTGGGGGGTGGGGGGTTAGGCTTTTGGTGGGAGGGTGAATTTAGGTTTTTGGGGGGTGGGGGGGTTTAGGTTTTTGGGGGGTGTCGGTGGGGGGTGGGTTAAGTGGTTTAGGCTTTCCGTATTAGTGTACTACACATGTGCAGTACAACAAAAAATTTTTTTTTTTTTTTTTTTTTTTTTTGAAAATTTTTTTCATATATAAAAACCAGCGAATTTAATAAAAAAAAATTGAAAAAAAAAATTTGTGTGTTTTTTAGGCTTTTTTTAGTTAGTTTTCGAGTTTTCGCGTTAAAAGTGGTTTTCATTTGAACCATCCCCTATATATATATATATATATATATATATATATATATATTGCATCCATACAAACTATAATCATATACGTCAGTATTTTAGTTTTTTTTAGTATGCATTGATATATATATTATACATTAAAAATATAAGAAAAGTATATATATATATATATTATACAAGAAGATGATGAGGTTCAACTACCAATCACCTCATCATCCACTCTCATTAAACCCACACCACTCTCATCCTTTCCATGCAATCCACTTCATCCCTTCCAATAGCTACACAACCATCAGTCATTCCCCTAGCAGCTCAATATCCTCTGGAGGTGCTTACTGTTAAAGGTGAAATTGAATCATTCTTCACAACAGAGGATTCATCACAAAGATCCTTCCCATCTCTTTATGGCTATAGGCGGCCTAAAAACTTAGATGACTATCTGAAATTAAAAGCAAGACAGGCTGAGCTTATAGCAAAAGAGAATAGCAAATGGATGGATGAAAGGAAGTATCAGGGACTCTTATCACATGAGCTTAGCAAAGTCAGAAAACTTGAAGACTTTGCGAAGGACCTGAGCAAATCAATGTCTGAGAGGCCAATTAATGTTGAGCTTGACAAGTAATTAAAGGATGACAATGTTGAACACATTATGAAGCACAAACCATACAAAGCAACCAGAGCTCAATTCAAAGACTGGTCATCAGATGCTCTCGGGGAATAAATTGAAAGAATCACAAAAATGCTCAATGATCCTTTGGTAAAGCCAACTCCACCAGATTGGAAGAAAGGCAAATAAGTGAATCCAGATAAGGCATTGAAGCTTAAAAGAATGAGAGTAAAGCTTGTGGCTGCAAATTATGGTTCAGCTAGATCCATTGCCAGATGATCTAAACTCAACATAGTTGAGACCTACAAAAGGCTGGAAGAGCTCAGAGCTAAAGATCTCAAATTTCCTCAAAAGCAAGTCTATCCTACAACAGATGCCATTCCTCAACAGACCCATACTTCCAAAAAGCTTCTCTCAGCATCTGCTTTATCAGTAAATGCCTTAAGACAAATAAAAAGGCAAAAGCAGACTGATGAGGAAGATGAGCTGAAGTATGAAAATATCATAAAAGAGGCAATAAAGTATCAGCTTGAATAGTTGAATTCCACCTTGACCCTGCTGCTGATTTACTTGCTGCTCAACTTAGAGAAACACTTACAAAGTTAATCAGCTAAGCACAATCACCAAACTCATCTTTAATAAGTCTTGTCCCCAGAAAACCAACTGATCCAAAAATACTAAAATGGAAGTCATCCTCAGACACCCACGTATTGACTTTGCTTAGATCAGATGGTAGTGTTGAGAAGCTTAAAATGAAGAATGCATATGGTCTGGATGCATGTGATCTCCTAGATCTTTTGAACCTCGACTTAGAAAGAGATATTGATGATATGATTTCCATGGACTTTGAACTACAATTCAAATGGCAAATCCGGGAGATGATGATGAGAAATAAAGATCAATAATAAAGAAAGGTTTTGGCATCATCTGTTCTAGGGGGAGATTGTTGGCTCATGTGGACCCCGCCAAAAGAACAGATGATTGAAAGCCAAAATAGTCTATAATCAACTAATCCATAATAACAATGCTTGAATTCATTCTCCTCCCAATGGCAAAGGCATCAAACAACTGCTGCAACCAAAGGTCTGCTAGAAGCTAAAGTCTGGTGATTCACAAGGTCTGCCAAAGGTAAACCACTGATGAATACTAAAGTCTGCTGAAAGCAAAGGTCTGATCACCTTTTGATTGAAGAAGACAAAGTCTGCTGAGGCTCAACAGAGGATAGGGCTCATCAGATGTTGTACATCAATGTTTTGAATGTAACAGTGTATTAGTTATAGCAGATGTTAGAGGTTGTTACATGTTGTTAGATGTCACTGTCTAGGTGACGTTAGCATAGATTCCTCAAAGGTTTGCATTGTACTATAAATAGAACAGTGCATGTACTGTTCTATTTATCACTTCATCACTTGACATTTTATACGAGCAAATTGAGTGATCTCAGGCTGAGGGGAAGTTTGTATTTTATGCATACGTGAATCATTGTAAAATTCAATCATTCAGTTAAAAGTATTCATGATGAAATCAAATCTCTCATTGTTTGTGATTAAGTTTATCTTCATTACGCTGCAATATTTCCATAAGTGTTATCTTCTTTCATTATTCATCTTAAACTTTTACAAATGATTCAAACTCAGATCCTAACATAGGCTCTTTTGGTTCTAGGGTAGATCAAGAAATTGTTGATGATTATGAATTTATTATGGGTTATTGGATTTATCACCCCTAACTATTGGCCTTTGGCCGTTGCTACCCCCAACTAACACTCTGACACCTGGCACCCCCAACTTGACTTTTAGTTTGTTCTGGCACCACTCAGTTAAATCTAAAGATTCATGTTTGGTTCGGGAAGGGATCATGGAATTTTTTAAATGAATGGAAAGATAATCTACTTATACTAACCGAGTTTGTTTCTTATCCTAGGCAGCACAGACTTGATGAGATGGACAGGATTATTTGGAAAATACGTGTCACTATATCCCTGTATAAAAACCCTGCATTGCTCATAAGGATGATCTTAACCTAAGCGATGAACACAGAAATATTGAAGGTACAAGAATGAAGCCCTAATATCTCGCATTCAAGGTACAACTTAACAGAATTTTTGAAATTAGGCATTATTTTGAGATGGTGGAAACAATAGATGCTATGCTTGGTATGTGCCACACCCCAACCGGTGGCGGAAACATCGGAGTGAGACGAAATAGATTGCTCATTACTCATAACACTAAATTGTGACAAATCTTTAATAATAAATTCCATTTCATTGCTAAAGGAATAAATTACATTGTTTGAAATCGAATACAACAAGTTGAAACAAAATGAATTACATTACAACAAGTATTTAAATTTAAAATGCGTTTCTAGGCATCCTGTTAAGTTCCGTGCATCATCATCATCATAATCCTGCAACATGTTTTAAAGTATAGTTCAATACAAAAGTATTGGCGAGTATACAAGTTTTGGAATACTCGCATATAAGTATAAAAGAATGTCTCAAATCCAACATGGCAATTATTATACAATGTTGAAACTAGCATGCATAACTATAGGCTAAACCCGTGTGTCCACAAGAATAATGTGCATCCCTCGCCACCGAAGTGAACGAGACTGTTATGTATAATAATGTGCATCCCTCGACACTGAAGTAATCGAGACCATAAAATGTTAACTTAACAATACCCCGTAGGGTGGTCTGCTACTCCTATAGCGCTATAATTGTTAAGGTGGGCTAGCTAAGTTAATGACAAATAGAGTGTATGTATGTATTCTAGCATAAACAACCTAAGTATAACAAATAGCATGTATGGAGGATTGAGTGAATGAATAAGTTTGCATGAATTGTGTATTTTAATAAGTAAAACATGTTACACCCAAAAGTGCGTTAAAGCATAAAAAGGGTCAAGTATACTCACAATATTGCAAAAGCTTTCCAATTATCCGTGTATTGACGAGTTAATAAGAATAGGAGAGTGAATGTGTTTGGTGTTTGGAGTTTATGGAATGTTTGGATTCGGAATTAAGTATAAAAGTATATGTATGCAAAAGTATATCTCGTCTAGACACTCGTTTGGACACTAAGTTTTTAAAGTGTTTTCATGGGTCCTAACGTGCCCATTAGAATCACAAACGAGGAATAAAGAACAAAGATAATATAACTTATATTCACGACGTATAATCATGATCCGATTAACATCAAGAATTTGGTTATGTTTATATTTATATGTTTTATAGTATAGTTATAATAATAACCTAAAACTAAGTCCATCATAGATATCATAGATTATCATGTAAGTCAAGCATAGAGGTTCAACCTCTTTATATGATTCACCACTACACATAATCATCACAAGGATGATTCGGAGGGTAATGAATTACAAGAAATAAAGAACTAACTAGTACATTATTAAGCAAATCATCAAGTGAGGTGTGGAATCAAGTTAGGATTGCCAAAGCATCCAAAGTTCACACTTGCATCAAAATAAGCCTCACCATATGAACTATGGCAAACTTATGTGACTTCAACACTTGTGGGTTGTATTGAACCCTAAAAATCAGAAAGTTTAGAGGTTGTTTGTATCTCTAAACTTGTAAGATCGACTTTAACAAGTTCCAAAACCATTGATGGGTTTAGGAGATTGTTAGGTACAAGATTCAAGTAGAAAAGTTAAGTTTTGTAAAAGTTTAACCAAGTTCCTTCAAAACAGAAAGTTTGGACCTCAAAATGGTGATGTTCCACCTTAGATTATCATGGTAATCTTGTGGAAACACTCCTAGAGGTGGTCCAAGCTTTGTAGAAGAAGAAATGGTGAGAAAAAGTGAAAGAAAATGAAGTTACAATAAGATGGACAAAATCAAAAAACATAACTCACTTTGGACCTCAAATATGGTAAGGTTTCACCTTAGTTTGCCATGGAAAACTTGTGAGAACCTTCCTAGAGATTATCCAAGTGATTTAGAAGAAGAAACAAGCAAGTTTGAAGAAACAAGTGAGCTAAAACTCACCTTGAAAGACTTAGAACTTTCTGCTCAAAATCAGAGAATTTTGGAGAGATTTAGAGTGAATTTGGAGTGTTTAAGAGGTTTGGAAAGTGAAAATGGGTGTGGGAAAGGGTCTATATATAGTGGAGGATTAGGGTTAGGTGTTAGAAGTGAATTAATGCAAATTAGGTGGGAGTTGAGGCTTAAAAACTGACCAATGAGCATGTTGTAAGGGTCTGGCTGAGGATCGAAAGACCCCGCGGGTCGCGGACAGGTTGGAGGATTGGTGCGCGACACGCGGCCCTAGTACACCGGACAAACTTCCTGTTTTGGCATAATCAGTCCCTGAGGTTTGGTTTGCTTGGTGTTTAAAGTATAATTTGCACAACTAGCAAGTAATTAAGGGATACATATATATGAAGGTATGGGTTAAGCGTTGTCGATGTATAATCAAGTGTTTAAACATATGATAGGTATCAAAATAGCGTATTTTCAATTGTTTGCACGGGAATCAAGTTTGTGTATTCGAGCGTAATGATCATGTAAACAAGTATGTATGTAACACCTCGTAAAAATCATACCCAATAAAATAAAGACATGTGTCATGTAAGGCGTGTTATAACCCGGATCGAGTTAAAGATGTATGGTAGGATTTAAAAGTGTCGACATGTTAATTAATACCTCTGAGCGACTAGTTATGAATCCCGAGACCCTGATCCATTTTATAAACATCTGATATCCTCAAATCTAGTTATTTCCTATATGCATAATTCAAATTTTCAAAGATGGGATCCTATGAGAATGAATTCGACAAATTTTCATTCATGATTTCTTTTTTAAAGAATCCAAAACAATTCTAATGCATGGCAAGGTTGTCATAACATTTTGGACCTGATCAAGTGGTCCCATACTAGTATTAAAGGTCCTAAATTCGTAATATCAAAGTTGCATGGCCAAATACTAGAGATTCTCAAAAAATTTGTCTTCTGGTCAACGGTTACGGACCGCAAAGGGACCTTACGGTCCGTAAGGTGGCGGAGCTGGACAGAGATGATAAATAAAAAGCGGATACGGACCGCAAAGCCTTGGGCTTACGGTCCGCAAGGTTGTAACTGGGCATATCAGATCAAGGTCGGTTACGGACCGCAAAAACTTGGGCTTACGGTCCGTAAGATGTGCTTACGGACCGCAAGGCATACTTCTTACGGTCCGTAAGAAAGTCGCTGGCAGCAGAAAATGGCGGTTGCCTGTTATAACCGGTTGCACCGCCTTAAAGAGTTGGTTTTCGAAATACTGGAGCATGGCCAATAGTTTTGCATGCATAGGGACACTTGGGTTGATCAGGGAACTTCCATAGACTTGGGTGTGATGATCTTATGGCATTTAGCTCACTATAAAAGAGCTTGAAGTTGCAAACTTGGGACTTGCTTATTTCAAATCAGTTCAAGACTTCTCTGGAGCTTCTCTGGTCTTTCCTTAGGATCCATAATCATGCATAGGACCCTTGTGAGTGTCCTTAACCCTTTTAATTCAGTTTTAATTAGCTTAATGACCATAAGTAAACTTATCGTAATTAAAGTTTGACTTCGTGATTAATCACTAATGGTCCAGTCACTAGTTAAATTAAAAGTAGTTATAAGTTGGTAATTATGTAGGTAATAAACCCCTAAGAGGGCACCTACTAATTATCACTCTAACTAGGTCAATTGTCGGGTTAAAGTTAATCTTAAAAAGTCAACAGAAAGCTTATTTTCAAATAAACGCATTATTAACAATGTAGAAACCATGCAACCTGTTTTATCATTAATATAACTTGGTAATTAATGTAAGAACATGTCCAAACATGTTCAACCCGACAATTTTCAGTTTAGGCTTGGTTCGGAACCGAAAGTCGCATAATTTGACTTTTGCTTTGACTTTCAGTTCTGACCCAATGTAGCATGTTTTAGAAATGCCTTAGAGCTTTATTTGGACCAGGTTTCATGTTAGTATAACCCTCTGTGATTATACAACTTGGTTCATTAGTTATCCGATTCATATGCATGTTTCCGTTTATTGCCTATATGTTGACTATTATGCCCATATGACCTTAAAACGTGATTTTAGAAAATGTAAAAGAATAGAAACCTTAGTTACTGATTTATAAACTTGTCCCTAAAATTTGACTTTAGTTTGAGGTCTAGATTAGGAGTTATGCTCATTAGCGTAAATAAAAAGCTTTTTACTAATTAAACGGCGTAATTAGCATATAGCCTATCTAAACCCAATTTTTGATACCAAACTTTTACCCACTGATGTAATATAATATTTTGAGATTTTTGAAGATTTTTATTTATTTTTAGGTTGAGCATAACATAGGGTTCTAAGCTTGATTCAGTAATTGCCGGTTTTGCCCTTTTGGCCTATAAAATGAGTTTTACAAATTATTTTGATATCAAACCTTTTTCTACTGATCTAATATGATAAATAAAATATTTTGAGCCTTCTGGAAAAATAAAAATATCAGCTTTCCTTTAAAAACCCGGAAATAGCTCAAAATCGCCTTTTTAAGCGTTTTTAACGCATAGTATGTATTAAAACTATTTTAAACATATAAGGTTTGATGCCTACTGATATTTTCAGTAAATTTTTATATTTTAACAGTAAGCAAAAATTTTAAACTCAGATTTCCAGTTTTGACCTTTTAAGCCTATGTGAAATTACCAAAATGCCCTAAGGTGCATAGTTTGGTTATAAATGATAAATTTCACATACAAATAATACCCTACTGTTATAACTTATCAAATTAAGTATTTTTACTAATTATATCAGACCTATAACTCAGAATCATGTTAAATCTCTTTTATAACCTTTTAAATGACCAAAATACCCTTTCGGGGCATAGTTTGTGTTTATATCCATTTTGGGCATAATAGAAGATATCTTACTGATGTCATAACATATTTAAGGCATATTAACTTAGGAAACCTGTTCATGAATCATTTGGTTACCCGTTACGCATTATTCGCGTTCGGTGCGGTTTATGTAACTAGTTTGCATAAATTAGCCGAAACGGGTCAAACCTTATCATTTTTGTCTCAAAATCCAGAATGTGCTTAGTTTACCCATATCACACAAGTCTCCAAGCTTGTCGGGTCTAAATCACATTCCATTCCGGTCTTCGCTTAATCGTGCGTTTGACCCGTATCTTCTTTTAAAACTAACCGGTCTAAGTTTAGGCTTAATTAAAGACCCGTTAGGAATCTAATAGGTTATTAAAAACCTTTGTTCCAGATTAGGAGACCCGGTAAAAGCTATTTGCACTTGCTATTTGTGAATTATACTTGCTCAGGTAAATACTTTTAACTTATTTTCCCTATACGGGCTTGGGGTACGGTATATAAAATACCGCTTGGTCGGGCATTGAATTTTTAATCGTATGAAGGTTACTTTATTGAAATGACCCGTTTAAATTGTTTTGTTTGCTTAAAACCTTTGGGGGGTTAATGACCATGTCCCGGATATCCTTGGCATCATTTTAAGAAATGGCCACAACCTAAGCATGGGGTGTAGGCGTACACCCGACAGTGCATATATAAATAATAAGGTATAACCGCCGCTTTCGGGAATAACCCGCTGCGAGACTATATCATGTGGTGTGTCTATTAATCTTTAACCCGGCGTAAATCCGGGCTACTGAACGTATAACAAACATGTAATTCTTTTACAAGTTTATATATAAATAATTATCCCAAGTTATAAAATATTTTGTGCCTTGTGCATTTAAATCAATTTTCTAAACCTTTTCAAAATGAGTCAGTTAATTGTATTTACCAGTGTAAACTGACGTATTTTCCCAAAAAGGCTAACTGCAGGTACTACTCGAAATAGGCTGGCCTCTCCTTAGCATCAATAGAAGTCTCGCAAGCTTGGATGCATTTTAAATCTGATGAACTATGTTTCCTTTTTATTTGATCCGCCTGTGGATCTTTTTCAACTATTTTGTGATACTTGATATTACAATTTATTCGGTTGAAACAAATCTATCTTTTGCTTCCGCTGTGCTTTTAAAATTGTGTTGTTTGACTATGATGATATCAACTACGTCACGATACTCCCCACCTGGCCCACCGGTAATACGTGGAAATACCGGGATGTGACAATGTATCATCTTTGAATGTAAAACGAATACGATTAATCGAAGTATCATTTAAATAAAATGATCTAGTTCTAATACGATCAAAGTCGCGAATTACGAAGTCGGGAGTGAAATACGAATAAGTTACGGATATAAGTTTCCAAAAATAGGAATGTAAAGATCTTTCTAATTAAGGTAGATTTCAAAAAGCGAGGCGTTGCATTCTCCCCTCCTTTAGAAAATTTTGTCCCGAAATTTATTCGAGATGAAGACCTTGGAAAAGGAACTTTTGGCTAAACGGTTGGACAAGAATCGAAATTTTGAAGTTTGAAGTGTGTTGAAAATGTATGAAATTTTGAGGAACGAAATGATAGGTTTGTAAAAGTAGTTCGTTTGACTAAGGTGATTTGAGGTATTAATCATAAGTAAAATGTGCATGTGTGTATAGGAAAAGTGAGTTTGATTAAATTTGAATAGAGTGATGGGGGTAGTGTTTCAAAGATGTTAAAGAAGAAAGCTTTTTGTATAAAACGGTTTGTATTTTGATGAACAGTGTGGCCCGAACCGTAGGTCATAAGAAAAGTTTTATCGGCTTTAGAGAGCATCAGTGAAATAACATGTTTGTAGAAAACTCTTTATTAGTGAGAAACGAATAGGTTAGGTATTTATTAAAAGCTTTGATGGTAATTGGGCCAACTAAGAAAGTTTGTGCGTAAATAAGAATGGAAAATAGGTTTAGAAGGCAAGGACGTATTTTTGGTTTTGAATGTTTAAACCGATTGATTGTAAATAAGGTTTGTATAAAAGTGAAAGAATAATTGGGAATAATTGTGGTTCGAGAGTGAGCGAACGATCTAGTAGATGAATGCAAGGATCGGAATGATATGATTATTGGATACAATGCGAATATGAGTGTTGAGGATGAGGTCTCGTCATGGATAATCGGATATCGCGCGTTTAGCAGTGCGTTTATGAGTTATTAAAGTTTGTGTAATCATGTATAAATAAGGTCTGCAAAACACCGAATTTCTCATGGCACGTTTTACGAAAGTTTGGTAACATGGTAAAACACTTATATATAGGAAGTACTAACGGCGTATCCACCATGTTTTAACCATGTTACGTCCGTTTCGTTATTCGGTGTCATGTTACGTTCCGTGTCTTACCATACACAGTAGAACACCCTATGATTTTCATGCGCCTACCACTATAATCTCGTATGCACCCGCGATTATATTGGTCGTCACATGATACGCATAGTTTGTACTGGTTGTGTATATATGAGTCATGGTATACAGTAACTTTTAAAATAAAAATGTGTGCGTATAAGAATGTAGTATGTAAGCATGATTATGTTTAAGTATGTATGAGATCAACGTAAGTGAACCCCTCGGGTTACGCTCACATATAGGTACGAATGTATGAACATGAGTATGAGTATAAGTATAAATATAAGTATGCGTATGCGTATGAGTATATGTATGAGGATGAGTATAAATATGAGTATAAGTATGAGTATAAATTGTTGATGATTATGATTTTATTACTGAGTTTATGCTTGTCTTGGTTTTCAGAAAGATTGTGCATAATAGATTGAAATAGACTTGGAGAATTTGTTTTTTTTTTTTGAACATTAACTTTCATTAAAAAAAACGGCAAGCCCTCAAAACCGAGAACCGCCAAAACTAAATACACATGTACAACGGATAGGAAGCCCAATCCTTCCAAACAATGTCTTTATATTTCGACCTATACTTTAGCCATAAAAAAGTCTTGGACTTCACCTCAGCCACGACATTCGCCACTTTGATACCTTTGTTTCGAAATATCTTCTCATTCCTAGCGTTCCAAATAGCCCAAGCCGTAGTCATTACAATGCCTCTAACGATCTTTTTCCGCCACTTGCCAGCATGCACATTTTTATATAACTTTAACACATCGTCATAATCATAAGCAAAGAATGGGTCTAACTTACACCACTTGCATATCGAACTCCACACGCCGTATGCGAGACCACACCCAACCATCAAGTGATTAACGTCTTCGTCACACAGGCTGCAAAAAGGACATAGCGAATCTGGAATGTTGACTCTTCGTCGTATCAACGCCACCCGAGTAGGCAGTTTATACTACCGGCCCGCCACGAAAAGAGATTGATTTTTAACGGGACCCAAGCTTCCCACTTCAAAGAGAACCCATTAACCGCTGGAACATTAGATTTTAAAATTCTTTTACAATCGGCCACCGAGAAAGGACCCTTAGCCCCATCAATCCACACCCACATGTCTTCTCTATCGGTAAGTTTAAACCCGTGTAAGAGACGCACCAGATCCTGCATCTCCGATAATTCTTCAACTGATCTAGGTTGTCTCCTCCAATTACCTGCAAACAGCAGCCCTACCCCATTCGGTTTAAACCGGTCCATGACCCTGCACCCTTTGTTTCGATCTAAACTATATAAGCAAGGCCATCTGTTCTTCAATGTCACATCGCCAATCCAAATATCAAACTAAAAACGAACAACAGTCCCATTCCCAACCGTCCCTCTAATCATTTGGTGCAAAGATTTATCCGGGAGACGGACTTTATCCAGTACATTAACGATAGACTTCCAGCAACCCGGAATAGATCTCTTGACCGGGAGAAAGCTCCACAGGCCCCTACCACCATGTATCGCTTCAATGATGCCTCTCCATTTAGAATTTACCTCTAAAGAAAATCTCCAAGCCCATTTAGCTAGAAGCGCCAAATTAACATCCACCATCCTTGAAATACCCAACCCTCCTTCTTTTTTGGTTTTAGTAATGTCATCCCAAGCAACCCAATGAAACTTTTTTATATCATCCGAACCGGCCCACAAAAAATTCCTCATTAATCTCTCCATTTGTTCCAATACAAGTACTGGAGCCTTATAGAGGGATAGATAGTAAATTGGTAAACTTGAAAGAACCGACTTTATAAGAGTCAACCTACCCCCATAGATAAAGTCTTCGCCTTCCAAGAAGAAAGCCTGTTTTGAATGGTTTCAAGGACCGTATTCCAATGGCAAACCCGGTTCATATTGGCCCCGACCCCAATCCCCAAATAATCAAAATGCAAAGAACCCACCCTACACCTAAGAAGAGTTGCCAAGCTCTCCACCTCCGTATCAATCACACCAATACCATAAATATAGGATTTATGTAAATTAATTTTCAAACCTGAACACATATGAAACACGCGAAGAATTCTGGCAACCTGATCCACATTATTCTTAGACCATTCTCCAACGATCAAGGCATCGTCCGCATAGAACAGGTGGGATATCGTCTTATCCCCGCTCCCTATATCAACACCTTTAAATTCTCCCAATCCAACCGCTTTATCTATAAAACAATGAAGCACCTCCATGACAACCAAGAAAAGAAAGGGAGATAACGGGTCACCCTGTCGAACCCCTTTTTCACATTGGAACTCAAACGTGGGGGACCCGTTAACCAAAACCGCCGAACGGGCCGATTCAAGAATACCCTTGACCCAAGAACACCATCTACCCGGAAATCCCATATTACCCAAAGAAGACAATAAAATACCCCAGTTCACATTATCATACGCCTTTTCAAAATCCAACTTCAATAAAAACGCCCTCTTAGCTGTGTTTTTCAACCATCCAATAGTCTCATTGATCAAAAGCGGACCATCTAAAATAAATCTCCCCTTGAGGAATGCTTACTAAGTCCCCGAAATAGTCTTTTCCAAAGCGCCCTTCGTACAACTAGCAAGGACCTTGGAAATGACTTTACTAATAATCCCCACTAAAACCCACCGGAGTTTTAGATTTGGGAATCAAAGTAATAAAAGATGAGCTACACCCTCTACTAAACGCCTCATGCTCATGAAAATGATCAAATAACTTAATGAAATCCTCTTCTAACCGGCTCCAAAAAAACTTAACAAATCTGAAATTGAAACCGTCCGGACCCGGGGCTCTGTCGGAACCACAATCAAAAACCGCTTCCTTAATCTCCTCATTGGAAAACCTCCGAATCAGATTATCACCATCCTCCACTGAAAGGCGCTTCATATTATCACATCTAACTGAAGGCCTAACCTTCTTAACTTCTGCAAAATGTCTTCTAAAGTGGCCGAACACTGTCTTTTTAACCAAAGACGGTTTCGAAATCCAAACCCCTTCAACCATAAGCCCCGGGATCGAGTTAGACCCCTTTCTCCCATTAACAATCCCATGAAAGAAAGCCGAGTTCTCATCACCATCTATCGCCCACCTCACTCTAGATTTTTGTTTTAAATCTCTATTTTGGCAAAGATTTAAAAACCCAAACCCTTTACGACATTCTTCTAGGACCCATACTTCCTCCTCCTCTAAATCCCTACTCTCCAAAACCCTTTCCAATTCTTCCATTTCTTTCTTATATTTGATCATATGTTCCCCTTCCTTTTTAATGACTTCCTTCCACCACTCTTTAAGACGATTTCTCAATATCCTAAACTTAGCGTTCAAAACTTCATCCGGCTTACCTTGAACAACAATATCAGTTAACGTATCCGTCACAACCTGTTCACAATCTTTCCTGCTAAGCCACGAGTTAAACCATCTAAAAGGTTTTGGCCCGAAATTAGTATCAACCACATTTAAAAGCAGGGGACAATGGTCCGAAAGCGCTCTAGGTAATGCCCTTAAACATGCTGACGACCATCTATTGAAAAAACCGTTGCAAACCAAAATCCTATCTATCTTGCTCATCTTATGATCAACCCCTTTACCAGCCAAAAAAGTATACTTAAAACCCCTCATAAAATATTCCAAGAGGCCTAACTCATCAATAAACCTGTTAAAGTCAGCTGCAACACCAATATTAAAAACCGAGTTCCTGCGTTCCTCCGGGAAACGGACGGCATTAAAATCACCCACAAGAATCGACAAACCACTACTACCCCTCACCACAACCGTAAGATCATCCCACAGCCTTTTTTTAGCCCCCGCTCGCTGAGGAGCGTAGACATTAATAATATTAATAAGAGAACCGTCTGCGACAAACGTACCTGAGGTGACCAGAAAATTCTTGTTCTGAATGGAGGAAGTCTTTTTAAAAACCTTCGGATTCCATATATTCACCAGCCCCCCTGATCTACCGCTCGCATCAACATAATCAAAATCGACACCCCCATCACCCCAAAGAGGAATAACCTCCTGATTAGTAATATCCGGCACCTTCGATTCTTGAAGACACATAAACTCCACCCCATGTTTTTTTCTCAGCCCCCTAGACCACGAAGCTTTACCCAAGACCCTCAATCCCCTAATATTCAACGAGAGGAAATTCATTTAAAACCCATTTGTAAACCTTCAACCTCGATAGCTTCATGAACCAACACTCTTTCATTCTGCAATTGAGCTCCCAGCAGAATCCCCACTCTTAAAGTCGCCTCTACTTCTTTGTTAATTGCTTCATTCGGAGATACGGCACACTCTACTTGGAGAATTTGTTACTTTTCGATAATATTTGTTTTCATTGTTGAAATAATTAAAATACTAGATAACATGCTATAGTAATATTAAATTTGGATGTAATTATGTTGTAATAAGTTCAATAAAGACGCGGTTTGCATGGAAACAATGTTGGAATTAATCTTGACTTTAATTTAGTTTTATTATTTGTTTTAATTGACTGTTATTTTGGTTTGTTTTATTTAGTTATTAATTAATTGTCCAAGTCAAAGTTTGACGGAACTTGGTGGATGTGAACGTTGGAGTGGCTATGAATTAGGAGATAGTGGGTCTAGATTGTAGGTTGAAGTTGTTGGTATAGTAGGCTATTTATAGCCATAGTTTTTGTTGAATAATAGTGCAGCTTTTAATTTTTTCTATTTTGCTTTTATTTTTCTTTCTTTTGTATACATAGGGAGTGTGTGTTTTGTGTGTATATTGTGAGTGAAGAGGGGCCTGAAACCAACAAACAAGACAATGCGGAATGATGCAAGTCCCATGACTCTCGGGTCTGTTCAAGGGAAGCTTCTGTCACATAAATGGTCGGCTGCCTCTTTTGGCGTTTTATATGTCAAAATTATTTTCTACACGACAACAACATATATCACAAGCTTACAAAAAACAAAGACTTGATGCATGGTGCATGCCTGTTGACTTAGTACTATAAATTATGCAATAATACTTCCCCCTCAGCTCATCTATCTCAAATTACAACACCATTCTAACAAACACATTGAGTGAGTTGTGAGCAAGAGGAACAAGATGATGATGATGGGGGGAAATGACTCAGTTAGGGTCTTTGATTGGCGTAGTTATGTTCATTTGGGCTATATTCCGGCAACTGTTTCCTGACGAGCTTCGAAGGAATGCTAGAAAGTATGTTGATAAAGTTGTTAGTTATGTATACCCTTATGTTGAAATCACTTTTCATGAATACCAAGTAGACAGTTGGTTCGAAAGAAGCGAAGCGTTTGTTGCAATAGAACGGTACCTCAGTACCAACTCATCAAATAGAGCTAAAAAGCTCAAAGCAAAAGTAGTCAAGGATTGCGAGTCGGTTGTGCTAAGCCTGGATGAGAATGAAGAAGTCACAGACGAGTTCAACGGCATCCAAGTTTGGTGGACATCGAGCAAAAAGATCCCCCAACGACAAGCTCTCTTCTCATACCGCGGCGATGAAGAGAATCGGTTCTACAGGCTCATTTGTAGAAGAGAACACCGCGATATCATCACTAAGGCTTACGTGACACATGTGCTAGATGAGGGAAAGGCGATTGCGATAAAAGTAAGGCAACGCAAGCTGTATACCAACAACAAGAGTGAAAATTGGCATGGTTATAAGAAAACTGTGTGGAGTCACATCATATTTGAGCACCCTTCTACCTTTGATACGCTTGCCATGGATCCCAAGAAGAAGAAGGAGATTTTGAACGATTTAATAACGTTTAGCAAGTCAAAAGACTACTACAAGAAGGTGGGCAAGTCATGGAAGCGAGGATATCTTCTTTATGGTCCACCAGGAACCGGAAAGTCTAGTATGATTGCGGCCATTGCTAACTTTCTCGAGTATGATATCTATGATCTTGAGTTAACATCTGTGAAAGATAACACGGATTTAAGGAAGCTGCTGATTGAGACATCAAGTAAGTCAATAATTGTGATTGAGGACATCGATTGTTCGCTTGATCTTACGGGGCAGAGAAAGGAGAAGAAGAAGGAAGAGAGAAGTAAAGGGGATAAGAAGGATCCAATTGAAAAAAAGGTTGAAGAGGAACTAGAGGATAAGAAGAAAAAGGGAAGTGAAGTGACTTTATCCGGGCTGTTGAACTTCATTGATGGGTTATGGTCGGCTTGTGGAAGTGAGAGGTTGATCATATTCACAACTAATTATGTTGAAAAGCTTGATCCAGCTCTCATTAGGAGAGGACGGATGGATAAGCGTATTGAGATGTCGTATTGTTGTTTCGAAACGTTTAAGGTTCTTGCAAAGAACTATTTGGATCTTGACTCACACGAGTTGTTTGAAACCATTAGCCGAATGTTAGCGGAGACGAAGATGACTCCAGCAGATGTTGCTGAAAATTTGATGCCAAAGTCAGATGAAGAGAATGCTGAGATTTGCTTGAAACACTTGATCAAAGCTTTGGAGGAAGCAAAAGAAGAAGCAAGACTCAAAGCTATTGAAGATGCCAGGATCAAAGCTGAGGAGGAGGAAGCAAGTAAAAAGAAAGAAGAAAATGGTAAAAAGGAACAAGAGATTGATGCAAAAACAAAAGTGTGATGACTGATGACTACAGAGTTGACCAAAACTATACTACCGAGAAATTGTGTGTTTCTTGTTTGATTGTTTTAATTATGTGTTTGGTAGTCAAAAAGTAATATTAAAAGATTCATCAGTCATGTGTAATTTTCAACTTTCAAGTGTTCGTGGTCGTGGGTCTGACATGTGCTAACGTGCTGGGTTGGTGAGCGTAATTATTTGTTTTTAGGCATGAAAAAAAACAGTCGGTAACCATTCATATATGATAATAATTTATATATTTATATATATGATAAAAATAAAACTCAATGAACAGTAATTTATAATTTATTTTTTAAATTAAAATTAGAACACATCATTAATAGATGAACAAATGGTATCGGGTATAGGTACTGAGCTCATCAAATCCTGTAGCAACGCAGCAATGCAACACTACTAGAAAACTGAGTATTTGCGACCGCATTTTTGGTCGCAAAACGATCGTAGTTGCCCTATGGGTTACGTTTAGGCTGTAAACGAACTAAATGTTTCGCGAATAGTTTGTGAATTGTTCGACGGGAAGTTTGTTTACGTTCATTCGTTAAATTAATGAACGAATATGAACAATAAATTTTGTTCGGATAGTTAAATGAACGAATACAAACATATGTCTCGTTCGTTCAGTTACGTTTGTGAACATTCGGTAACGTGTTCGTGAACATTTTTGTTCATGTTTGTTTGTTTATATTGTTCATTAAAGATTTTTTAGCATTTATGTATTTTAGCTAATTTTTTTATATTCTTTAATTCTTATTTATCTCATTACCTAAACAAATAAAATATGAAACCCTATCCCCGCCTTGTTTACGCACCGCTTTACTCTCCTTCTCATCATTCACATCGAAAAATAAATCGACCATCGCTCAACGATTAGGGCTTCAGATCTAGCGTTGCTCCCTCTCAGCATCCACCTCTAACCACCGTCGTCTTGGCTGATTTTATCTGTGTTCGTTTATGTTCGTGAACACGTTCCTTTCCTTAATGAACGAACACAAACATAAAATCCCGTTCGGTAAGTGTTCATGAACGCATTATGTTAGGCCACGTGCGGGATCTGTTCTAGCTGCAGAACGTAGCGGAATCGATCAGTGTCGAGGTGCGGAATCCCTCGACACCGTCTGAGAATCACATACAACAGTTTCAACGCTTACCATGTCTGATTTCATTGATTGATAGTGAAAGTACAGAAGATCCATATGAAAGTCAGACAGACAGAGCTTCGCATCAGCAATCAGCAAAAGGTTGTGGACAAATGACACAAGTCCACTATTTATAGGCAATCAGGGAAGGAGAAGTGTCACCTTGTCGCATAACAAATAGACATATTAAATTATAGCATCATTATTACATAAAACACATTTATTTAATTTCACCCTCACCTTTGCCTCAATTAGCAGAGTTAGCTTCTCATTGTTCTCGTCCAATATTGATTTAAATTTTTTCACAAGAGACGATTCTAATTCATCCGCATTTGAAACATTTCCTCCATCATGTATTGCAGACCTTCTTTTTCTTGCTTGTTGGGTGCCCATGGGGGACGACGCTGCATAACCTTCAAACCCGTCACCAACCCCATCATTTGGTTTAAAACCACTGGTGTGCATCGTATCGTCATTGGGCTGCATGTTACGGGGTACCTGGCTTGCTATACGAATACTTTCTAAAAATTGCAAACTAGATATGTACCACTCAGTCTGCATCTCCTGACTAGTGGGCAATATGGATTGAATCGGACGGTAATGTTCATTCTAACAATTGAATAATGAAAAGTTTTATCAATCAATTTATTCTAATGCAATATAACTCAGTATAAAATAACAAAGTACAACAATTACCTTTTGTGCCGATTCAAAAATGCGTTCAACGGTACCAGTTGTAACCCTTTTCCCAGGCCCCCAACCTAAAAATCTTGGAATTGCTTCGCGTTTAAAAAATAAACCCATCTCCTTAAATTCTGGAAACACTTCATAAATCCACATCTACACATATACATAAATTTATTTTAATTAAGGGGTTGAAATGTATTGCATCAGATTAAACCAAAATTTGTACCTTGAACAGCCACACGCAACCAGGCAACGAGAACCCGGCGGTACCCTGTTGGTGTCGACGACTCAAATCATATACATGCAAATACGTGCTCTGCCAAAGATAGCTACCCCACGGAAAGTCGTTCCATGCTTGTAAATCATCAACCAAATTCATAACCGTTTTTGTAACAACCCTCAAGAAACCGACACCCTTATAAATATTTCTGACACCCCATTATATTGTAAAATGTCCCAATATGTCTTTAAATATACCCCATATGTGAAAACCGAGCCCGGAATACGTTATAATATTAGAAATAAAATATAAAGTTTGAATATTAAGCTGAGGCGGGCCGCGTGGACCCACCCCAAGCCTTTACGCGGGCGGTATCAAAGCTGGAACTTGATTCCGGTGAAATTATAAGTTAAGGCGGGCCGCGTAAGCTAACCTTAACTCTTACGCGGGCCGTGTGAGATCATCAAACGCGGAGACACCAAAAGCTGACACGTGTCGACATCGTGGCGGACCTACATGCTGACCCAGCTAAGCTATGCGTTGACTGGAGTTTGACGCGGGCCGCGTAAGCTTGGCTTATCCTTTAAGCGGGCCGCGAGAGGACTAGAATCAGTAACTATATAAGAAGGCCATCGGGTTCAACCAGAACTCGTTCATTTCTCAATTCTCAATCTAAATTTCTGTAGTAGAGTTATAATACGCGGGTATTAAACCCCCTAATTAGCGAGGTTCTGCTCCGTTGTAAGTATTATAACCCCAGTTTCATAATAGTTACGCTGCTCGATTGATTTAGGGTTCCGTAACAACTGTCGTGGTTCTGCCCGACGTAGTTGTTGGAATGCCGTCTCGGGGAGGGTATCATTAATATTTTCAAAGGGTTATGGTACTAACCTATGTACATTTGTATAAATTATAGATTATATCCAGGAAACCCTCACAAGAAGTCTAAGATAGCAATGTGAGTTTATCCTCTTTTTGTTAACAGTTTTTACAAAACCTTAAATGTTTTACAATGTGATTAAGCGGTGATTGAGTCTTTGTAGTTCTTCAATTACTGCCGGTATGTTGGGGTTTTGTATACAAAATTTACTACACTGTGAGTAGTAAGTCGGGGATGACAGTACGTTACCATTGGACAATGAGTTAGCCAATGTGTAATATGACCCACAAGTCAGTGGATTGACAGTACTAAATGGAGTAATTGTGTAGAAATAAACAATGTGATCGCTCTCAATACTGTTTTAATTGATAAACTGTTTCTTGATTAAACTGGGATTTGCTCACCAGTATTTCCGACTGACAAATGTTTTTAAAACGCGTTTCAGGTAACAAAATATGACAGCCAATTAGTAAAAAGCCAGCTGGAGAGTACTGAAGGCTTGGAAAAAATGTGGCTATAAAAGTTACCTAATAAACGATGTTTTAAATTCAATAAAATAGGATTTTTCCCTATAAATGTATTGTAATAAGAAACTTGGGTTTTGCCCATGTGATTATCGAATGAGGTGGTTTTACTCTGATAAACATTTCCTAACTACGGTCCTGATGAAATTTCCGCTGCCAAATTAACGAAACCTGATACCACCAAAACTTTGAGCTCGCGTCCGCCCGTTCACGGGACAGATAAGGGATCGGGGGTTGCGACAGAAGGTGGTATCAGAGCCTAGCCACTGGTCTGAGCCAAAGAAGTGTTCTGCTGACACTTAAATTCTAAATTTTGTGTTAGTAAATAAATTACGGAAATACGTGCATAACTGTATTTATTTGTTATGTGTTATTTGACTATCTGTTAGTTTACAGTATGAGTAATCAAGGACCCTCAGACATGAGTCATCACTTGTCTGATTCTCCTAGGAGTGAAGGTACTTCTTCACAGCCTGCCCTTTCTGGGTATTCTGCTAATCAGGAAGAAGGAGTGTTTGCTTTTAAAGCTTACTCAGAAGAGCCATTCCCTCACAAGAAACGAGGATGGTTCAGTAAGGAAGCCTTTGCTCGTAGAAAGAGAATGCGAAAGTTGCAACAGCAAAGAGTTCTAGCAGCTGCTAAGCGAAAAACAGATGCCCATACACAGGATATGCTTAATAGAAGCCTAGCTAATTTCCATATCCTAGCTACAACTGTTGCTGACCCAAGTCTGGAACAATTAGTAGCACCCCAACCACAACCACCAATCCCAGATCAACCCATGGAGATAGAAATTTTTGAAAACCAAGTGGAGATGCATGACTTCAACCCAGAGGAAATCCCTAGGGTACCTACTCCAAACCCCTTAGACCCAAATTACGACCCCTGGTGGGACGATAATAGGTACTTTGTGCAACGTTACCCTATACATGAGGATACACCCATACAGAACATAGGAACCTACCCAGGTATGGACCCTTTAGATCCCTATTACCATGATGAATATATTAGGGAGATCTTAGAAGATCCTTACCGATTTCAGGCACTTTCACCCCCATATCAGGAACCCGCACCCCAGATTCCGAACCCAGTCCTAGAACCTGCACCCCCAATGAGTGCAGAAAACGTTCAAGAACTTAGGACTTTCGGGGGAGAAATTTTAGAGAGCAGTGAGAGAATGAGACAGGTGGGAGAGCGTCTCGTATGGAAATACGATGAACGCAATATGGATTTTTGGATAAATCCATATCCGTGAGGTGATGGAAGAGATGGTAATAGTAATAATAATATAATATAATAAAAATAAAATATGTGTGTACGGATGCATATTACTATTAGTGTGATTCTATTTCAGTTGGTATTGTAATTTTATTTCAGTACTAGTGTAATAGATGCATAATAGTATATAAAAATAGAGTGAAAGTCGCAATGATCGACGCTTTTGGCTAGATTGCGTGTCATGTGATTAACTATATTAAATATTATTTGTGATATTAATATGGGGAAAATGTTTAAAATTCAGATGGCCGACGAAGGACATCAAGATAATCTGAATAACGATAATCAGAGTAACATTAATATGGTTAATGAGAATCTGAGCATCAATAACAATGGGAACCAAATGGATAATAGTGCTGTTCAACACATAGTGGCATAGGGAATTATAGATGCAATGCCATTTATTCTTCAAACGGTTCAAGAAGCGAATAATAAAAGTAAACACAGCAGTAAGCGACCAATTGAACCGGAACACAGCGTGAACAATGGACCTTTACTTCAAATGCCCATTCCCAAAAGAAGAAGAACCATGCCTTACGGTTGTTCTTACAAAGAATTTTGGTCTTATAAACCAATAGAATTTTCGGGCAATGAAGAACCCATTGCAGCTCTACGCTGGATAGAAAAGACTGAGGCTGTTCTGAAAATAAGTAAATGTGCGGAAGAGGACAAGATAATTTTTGCTTCCAATCTATTTAAGAATTCAGCCTTAGAATGGTGGAACACTATCCTTCAGTCTAGAGGAAGTGATAAGGTTTATAGTATGGATTGGGAAGAATTTAGGAATATGGTAGAAAGGAAATTCTGCCCTCCTAATGAAAAGGAACAGATAGCAAACAAATTCCTAAACCTTAGAATGACTGGTGTGGATAGTAAGGGATATACTAAAATATTCTTCGAATATGCTAGAATAGTGCCAACCCTTGCTTCACCAGAACCGGTATTAATCTCCCGTTATATCTAGGGATTAATTGGAGAGATTAGACACGTAGTCAAGGCAGCTAGACCTCAAACCATAGAAGAAGCTGTAGAACTAGCAAATACCTTGACAGATGAATTAGTCCGTACCCGAGAAGAAGACCAGAGGAGGAACCTAACCCAAAAGCTTACTCAAGAATTCCGTTCTAGAAATTACAATCGTATGAATATGGGTTCTACCTCTGCACCATACTGCAAGAAAAAGCATTCGGGAAAATGCTCCACTCTCTGCAATTATTGCAAGATGCCAGGACACAAGGAAGAAAATTGCAGGAAGAAATCCAGTAATGGATTATGCTACAACTGTGGAGAAAAAAGTCATATCAGGCCAAACTGTCCTAAATTAGCTCCAGCTACAAACAACAAGAATACTAAAAATGCTAGAGCATTTGTTCTGACTGCAGATGAAGCCAAAATGATTCCAGATGTTATAGCTGGTACGTTTTTAGTTAATGATGTCTTTGCTAAAGTATTATTTGACCACCAAAGTTTTATTAATACATCATTTTGCAAATTTCTAAATCAGTCATTAACTAAACTACCACAAGAATGCTTAGTAGAGACAACCAATGGAGAAACCGTTAGGATTTCTGAAATCTTGTAGGGAGCAAGCATAGAAATTTTAAATCAGAAGTTTATTGCAAATCTTTATCCCATGAATCTGGCAGGATTTGATGTTGTTTTAGGAATGGATTGGTTAATAGCCAGCATTTTATATGATCAAAAGTCAATTCAAGTAAATTCACAAAAAGGTAAAACGATCACAATTAAAGGAGACAAACTTTCTAGGTCCACTAAATTTATCTCTGTGATGAAAACTGCAAGTTATATAAGAAAAATTTCTATAGTGTATTTGATTTTCATAATCACTAACACTAAAGGAAAGGATTTAAAAGATATTCCATTAGTATCTCAGTTTTCAGATGTATTTCCAGAAGAATTACCAGGGCAACCTCCAGATAGAGAAGTTGAATTCAGAATTCATCTAATACCAGGAACAGCACCGATTGCCAAAGCACCTTACCGTTTGGCGCCTGCAGAAATGCAAGAATTAAAGAAACAATTAGATGAATTATTGGAAAAAAAGATTCATACAGCCAAGTTCGTCGCCATGGGGAGCGCCGATACTGTTTGTTAAAAAGAAAGACGGATCAATGCGTATGTGCATTGATTACCGTGAATTAAACAAGGTCACGATTAAGAATCGGTATCCATTACCGAGAATCGATGATCTGTTTGATCAACTACAAGGAGCTAGATTTTTCTCTAAAATCGATTTAAGATCAGGATATCATCAATTAAAGGTACAGGAAGAGGACATTCCTAAGACCGCATTTAGAACAAGGTATGGTCATTATGAATTTACTGTCATGCCATTTGGTTTAACCAATGCCCCAGCTGCATTTATGGACATGATGAACCGAATATGTAAGCCATATTTGGATAAATTCATAATTGTTTTCATAGATGATATTCTAATTTACTCCAAGAGTAAAGAGGAACATGCAAAGCATTCGCACGCACTTTTAAGTTTATTAAGAAAAGAAAAGCTTTATGCTAAATTTTCAAAGTGCGAATTTTGGTTAGAACAGGTACAATTCCTTGGACACTTAGTAAACCATGAAGGAATTCATGTGGATCCAACAAAAATCGAGGCAATCACTAAATGGAAAACCCCTAAGTCACCAACCGAGGTTAGAAGTTTCTTAGGATTTGCCGGTTATTATAGGAGATTTATTCAAGATTTTTCTAGAATAGCCATTCCCTTAACCAAGTTAACCTATAAATCTGTTAAGTTTGAATGGGGATTAAAACAAGAAGAAGCCTTTAGAATTCTTAAGCAAAGATTAACCCATACACCCATACTAGCATTACCAGAAGGAGCTGAAGACTTTGTAGTCTATTGTGACGCTTCTAAATTAGGTTATGGATGTGTATTGATGCAACGAAAAAAGGTTATAGCTTACGCATCTAGACAACTTAAGAATCATGAAGAGAATTATTCAACTCATGATCTAGAACTAGGAGCTATAATTTTTGCTCTTAAGATTTGGAGACATTACCTTTATGGTAGTAAGTTTACCATATTCACATATCACAAGAGTTGAAGGTATATCTTCAAGCAAAAAGAGTTGAATATGAGACAAAGACGTTGGATGGAATTGCTTAGTGATTATGATTGTGATATCCAGTATCATGAAGGAAAGGCAAATGTAGTGGCAGATGCTTTAAGCCGAAAGTATCATGAAAAGCCAAAAAGGGTACGTTCTCTTAAATTAAATCTGCAAGTAGATTTAAATGATCAGATAAGAGAAGCACAAGATGTAAGACCCTAATTCATTTAACCTTAACACAACGCAGCGGAAAATCGAGTTTGAAAATTTCTTTCATGACATACATCTTGACATTCTAATAATTCATTTTTAGAATATAAGAACATGCCTTATCAACACTAAATTACATATTTAAGCATTCCCGTACAATCTGTCTTGTGACTCGATCCTCGATCTCCAAACCTTGGTTATCCTCATGACTGGTACTACCTGCGCTCACCACATAAAATTCATACATTAGTACGTATCATAAGCATACAAGACTTGTTCACGTTTACTTTTCGTTTCATTAACTCTTTACATCCCGTCTTTCCTTCTGATCATAAGATACGTAGTGAGACATCTTTGACATTCCTGCGTTACACTTCATCACCAGGCACGATGTTATTATCGTTAGTGCTCAATTTCATTGAATACATGCGTACGTACTTTCATACAACCTATACGTAAACTTACGGTCACACATAGCAACATACATCCCTGTGTACCTACATACATATGTTCGTGCATACCTAAACACATCCATTCATATATACATACTTACATCCTTACATGCCTACATACATACATACATACCTACATACATACTTACATACAAACCTACATACATACTTGCATACCAACATACATACATAATTACATACATGCATACATACTTATTCCATACCTTCTCACAACTTACATACGTGCATACCTTCGTACATACTCCCTTGACTACTTATACATACTATCTACTCCTACATCATTACATCCCCGTATATACTCATACATACATACATACTTGCTTATCCACATAAGGGCGATTGCCAATGAGAATTAAATTAATAATTCTTACCTGGAGTACGGGATCCCACTTTAAGGTTCATAAATGGAACCTAAGGTGGGATTCTTACCTGGGCTATGGGATCCCGCTTTAAGGTTCATAAATGGAACCTAAGGTGGGATTCTTACCTGGGCTATGGGATCCCGCTTTAAGGTTCCTAAATGGAACCTAAGGTGGGATTCTTACCTGGGCTATGGGATCCCAAGGGGAACCAACATACCTATATCGTCACGCACGATCATGTCATCCCACCTTTACACATTCACACATACGCTTACCCTAATGATCATAAAACATGAGTTAAACTAGTTATATGCGACTTAAAACGCGTTTAAACGAGTTCCCGATACAAAACGGAGCTAACAAGCAACTTTCGACAAACAGCCACCCCGTCGCGTAGCGCGACGGGCCGTCGCGTAGCGCGACGGGCCGTCGCGTAGCGCGACGGGCCGTCGCGTAGTGCGACGCCATCAAACAAACGGAATGTTTGTTGCTGCAGTGCTGCAGATTTCAGCACGTCCGCGTTTCACGGAAACGGTCATAACTTCTTCGTTATTGGTCCGTTTTACCCGATTCTTTTTCCTACGCATCCGTAATTTAATTCTCCATCTAATGGAACTAAAATCCAACATCCGACTTAATATAATTTCCGACTTTTATCTCTTCGGCTTATTACCATTTTCACACTTTTCGACCCGTTCATGCATACGTCAACATAACTTGTTCGTTTTACCAAAACCTCTTATAAACATAGTAATATGAGTGACGTCTATCATAAATTACCAAATTCTTGGATGTCTTGCATCCTCTTAACACCTTATCGTTCATATGCTTATTTTTTGACCCGTTAAGGGTATTCATGCATTAATTGGTCTACGACTAACCAAACCGTAATCCCCACTTTCATACTTGTCCAAAACATCACATTAATCGTATAACTTGTTTCTAAGTTACTTTTACGTTCGTTTACCCCAAAATACCCATCAAGGGCATTTTGGTCAACCTTAAACCCATCATTTACGACGGAAGACTTTAACACATATTTGACCTCAAACATCATATTTAATTCATTACAACACTTTATTACTTACTTGTACTAAGAAGTGATTACGGAAATCACTTACCTTATGCGTCCGTGCTCGTATCCGATTCCTTGCCTCTTCTTGACCCGTTAACACCTCAAGCTCGAGTCCGTCTCGACGTGTTTCCTATACTTTCATTTCATCGAAACCACGCCCTTATTAGCATACTCATTGGTACATGTAACCATCATATCATTCGCATAATTCCCACTTAACTTTTCTTAATCATTTCTAACAAGCATTAAAACATATAATCGACTTCATACTCTTTTCATCACACGTAATTCATCATGTAATTACAAATAATACATATTAACATAACATGTACCAAACGACTTCCTATCATCCTACCTTTACGACAACGAGTCAATTCATGTTTCTTATACTTAGTTGACTTTCAAAAGTCAACTATTAACCATACTTGACTATCGACTTATCATCATATACCCGTAACATCATAATCGACTATACGGACGACACTATATACATTTCATCATACACTTGATGTGAGTACAACCCTTTAAGCATAACGTACAACTATTTCATGCACAATTCTTCTAAACTCATACATAACCCACCAAAACCAACTACTAACCATCATATATCATTCCAAATGATCATTTAACATAACATCATCATATTCCTATACTTTCATCTAACAATAATTCATCATATCCACATAATACATCAATCATTCAATCAAGACTTGAACATAGGAGGTGATTCTAGTCATCATCTTCACCCTAACTAACGGGTTTCACCTCAAATCATCAAATTAACATAAACCATACATAACCCATGTTCTATTCGAGGATTCTAACCCTTGTACATGATCAATTTCATATTAGTTCACGGATTAGAGCATAACCCACTTCACC
The DNA here is from genome assembly GCA_030545235.1 of Helianthus tuberosus. Lineage (NCBI taxonomy): Eukaryota > Viridiplantae > Streptophyta > Magnoliopsida > Asterales > Asteraceae > Helianthus > Helianthus tuberosus. Next base: position 34,119,350 of record CM060365.1, on the reverse strand, counting down.
CATGATCACCAATCTTAGATTTAAAACATACCTTATGATCCTCTCGTGTTGGTGATCATTAATCCATGTTCGGTTATGGAATTGGGCCTTGATTCATCCTTCAAATTGAAGCTTTTGAAGAACTAGGGTTTTGGGGCTCTTGAGAGCCCCTGCTCGATCTTTCCAGAACACACACGTATGTGTGTGTTTGTGTGTGTCAAGTTATTTTATAACTTACTTTCATTTGTTCCACTTTAGCCCCTCGGGTTTACCTTTAAACATAACTGACACTACCTTCATCATTTAATACTTTTGACCATACCCTTAACTAGGTTAAATAGCCTAGTTATTTATTTCATGACGTGTCACATAAGAACATACGACAATTATTAACATTCAGATTTTGGGGCGTTACACAAGAATCAGTAATTAAGGATGATTCTGAAACATTAAAAGGTATATTAAAAGAATTAGAACAAGGAATAGATGGAATTTGGAGATTTCATAAAAAGAGAATGTGGATACCTAAATTAGGAAACCTACGTCATCGTATACTAGAAGAAGCCCATAAGTCTAAATATACGATGCATCCAGGGAGTGATAAAATGTCCCAGGATTTAAGGAAAAATTTCTGGTGGATAGGAATGAAAAAGGACATAGCAGCCTATGTTTCTAAATGTTTAACTTATTCACAAGTTAAAGCTGAACACTAGAAACCCTCAGGTTTGTTACAGCAATTAGAAATGCCGGTGTGGAAGTGGGAATTGATAACAATGGATTTTGTTACTAAATTACCCAAAACAAAGAAAGGAAATGATACAATCTGGGTGATTGTAGATAGACTAACCAAGTCAGCTCATTTCCTACCAATGAAAGAAACTTTCAGTATGGAACAATTAGCTAAACTATATGTAAATGAAATTGTTTCTTTACATGGAATTCCTTTATCAATTGTTTCTGACAGAGATAGTCGATTTACCTCTCATTTTTGGTCAAGTTTCCAAACGGCAATGGGAACCAAGTTAAAGTTGAGCACAGCTTATCATCCTCAAACGGATGGACAAAGCGAAAGGACAATTCAGACAATGGAAGACATGCTTAGAGCTTGTGTAATTGATTTTGGAGGTAATTGGGACGATCACTTACCTTTAATAGAATTTTCATATAATAATAGTTATCACACAAGTATCAATGTTGCACCATTCGAAGCACTTTATGGACGAAAATGTTGAACCCCAGTCTGTTGGGCAGAAATTGGGGAAAAGCAACTATCTGGACCTGAGATAGTACAAGAAACAACCGACAAAATTATTCAAGTCAAGGAACTACTGAAAGCAGCACGTGATCGACAGAAGAGTTATACTGATAACCGACGCAAACCCTTGGAGTTTCAAGTAGGAGATAAAGTATTATTAAAAGTCTCTCCTTGGAAAGGAGTAGTAAGATTCATCAAACGGGGAAAGCTAAGTCCCAGGTATATTGGACCTTTTAAGATTATTAGAAGAATAGGGCCTGTAGCCTATCAGCTACAACTGCCAGAGGAAATGGCAGGAATACATGATGTGTTTCATGTATCTAATCTCAAAAAGTGTTTAGCTGATGAATCATTAATGATACCTCTTAAGGATATAGAGGTAAATAAACAACTCAAGTTTGTAGAAAAGCCTCTACAGATCGAAGACAGGAAAGTCAAGAATCTCAAGCACAAAAGACTAGTTCTGGTCAAAGTGAAATGGTACTCCAAAAGAGGACCTAAGTACACATGGGAGCTTGAATCAGAGATGCAAAAGAAATATCCGCATTTGTTCCAGTAGATCTCGAGGACGAGCTCTAAAACAAGGTGGGGAGAATGTAACAACCCTCAAGAAATCGACACCCTTATAAATATTTCTGACACCCCATTATATTGTAAAATGTCTCAATATGTCTTTAAATATACCCCGTATGTGAAAACCGAGCCCGAAATACGTTATAATAATAGAAATAAAATATAAAGTTTGAATATTAAGCTGAGGCGGGCCGCGTGGACCTACCCCAAGCCTTTACGCGGGCGGTATCAAAGCCGGAACTTGATTCCGGTGAAATTATAAGTTAAGGCGGGCCGCGTAAGCTAACCTTAACTCTTACGCAGGCCGTGTGAGATCATCAAACGCAGAGACACCAGAAGCTGACATGTGTCGACATCGTGGTGGACCTACATGCTGACCCAGCTAAGCTATGCGTTGACTGGAGTTTGACGCGGGCCGCGTAAGCTTGGCTTATCCTTTACGCGGGCCGCGAGAGGACTAGAATCAGCAACTATATAAGAAGGCCATCGGGTTCAACCAGAACTCGTTCATTTCTTAATTCTCAATCTAAATTTCTGTAGTAGAGTTATAATACGCGGGTATTATACCCCCTAATTAGCGAGGTTCTGCTCCGTTGTAAGTATTATAACCCCAATTTCATAATAGTTACGCTGCCCGATTGATTTAGGGTTCCGTAACAACTGCCGTGGTTCTGCCCGACGTAGTTGTTGGAATGCCGTCTCGGGGAGGGTATCATTAATATTTTCAAAGGGTTATGATACTAACCTATGTACATTTGTATAAATTATAGATTATATCCAGGAAACCCTCACAAGAAGTCTAAGATAGCAATGTGAGTTTATCCTCTTTTTGTTAACAGTTTTTACAAAACCTTAAATGTTTTACAATGTGATTAAGCAGTGATTGAGTCTTTGTAGTTCTTCAATTACTACCGGTATGTTGGGGTTTTGTATACAAAATTTACTACACTGTGAGTAGTAAGTCGGGGATGACAGTACGTTACCATTAGACAATGAGTTAGCCAATGTGTAATATGACCCACAAGTCAGTGGATTGACAGTACTAAATGGAGTAATTGTGTAGAAATAAACAATGTGATCGCTCTCAATACTGTTTTAATTGATAAACTGTTTCTTGATTAAACTGGGATTTACTCACCAGTATTTCCGACTGACAAATGTTTTTAAAACGCGTTTCAGGTAACAAAATATGACAGCCAATTAGTAAAAAGCCAGCTGGAGAGCACTGAAGGCTTGGGAAAAATGTGGCTATAAAAGTTACCTAATAAACGATGTTTTAAATTCAATAAAATAGGGTTTGTCCTTATAAATGTATTGTAATAAGAAACTTGGGTTTTGCCCATGTGATTATCAAATGAGATGGTTTTACTCTGATAAACATTTCCTAACTACGGTCCTGATGAAATTTCCGCTGCCAAATTAATGAAACCTAATACCACCAAAACTCTGAGCTCGCGTCCGCCCGTTCCCGGGACAGATAAGGGATCGGGGGTTGCGACAATTTTGTCAATCGATTCAAACCATTGGGTACCTTTAAAACCTAACTCTAGTAACATCAACAGACAGAGACGAAGCAATCGTCTTCACTGAGTTGTGACCAGTCCGAATCAAATGCATCTTCTACATGACGTAACCTTACTTCGCGTGTCCCCGGGAAAATTCTTGATCTGAATAAACTAGGTGATCCATTAGATATCGTATTTGTAAATGGTCCAAATCTAAACCCGGTGATAAGACAAAACTAGATGGGAGTAAAATGAATAAAATCATTCCCAAACACGTAACTTATTCCATCGCTAGGATTATCAGTGGGAACCTGATGGCATGCAACAAAAAGCAAAAGTGGGCTTACACAAATCACACACTCAAGATCCAAACAGTGACCAAAGACCGTCTGCCTTAGCCTATGTTCTAAATTACCTGTCATTTTCTTCTTGATTTTATCTAGAACTGTCCAAGCTGCTCTAACTCTAATTCTAGGAGCCTTAGCCTACATCAGTGGGATAATGAATTGAAACACTACAACAAAAACTAAAAAACCTATAACACGACCAAAAAGAATTAAGATTAAAGAATTACCAGTTTAGTGGTAGCCGGAAGAGTGTTGTCCAGCATTGCAGTCGTGTCTTATACTGTGAATTCAATGTTAAAGTTTGGGATTGGGTCATCATCCCAAAAATTATGATTCGTTGTGTGTGTTTCCATTACAAAAACGGGTCGGATCGGGTCGGAGAGTAACTGAATCCTTAACAAAATCGAATCGGGTCGGATCGTGTTAGTTAGTGAGGAAATATGGGTCGGAGCTCCGGCAAAGGTGGTCCCTGTTACCCACTTCGGAAGCATCGAAAGGAACAGTGAAACCACCACATGTGGTGGTCCCTGCAATGGGAGACGTCTAACCCCGGAAGCGTCTAAGGACTCCTCGTATAATGCGTAGCCGCATCGGATGCGTCTTCAATATCTTTAAAAGGTCCATGAATGAGAGAGAGAGAGAGAACATTAATTTAGGAGTCAAGGCCCATTTTTCTAGGCGTCATAGACGCATGGGATGTGTCGGGAACGCCCGATCTCATTTAAATTGGTTTTTTTTAATTTAATTTTTTTTCTTTTTTTTATATAAATAACTTTTTATTTTGTGTATGTTAAATCATATATCATGATATAAAATTGAAAATTCCGTTTCAATAGTATATATATCATGTGTTTTTGCATCTTCTTCAACATAAACAAATTTATTATTAAATCATCACATTTTTCTAGGAGTCTTAGACGCATAGGATGCGTCGGGAACGACCCATCTCATTTAAGTTGTTTTTTTTTAATGTAATTTGTTTTATATAAGTAACTTTTTTTTAGAAGTGCAAAAACACGTAAAAAATCTGTGGTTCCCTAAATTTAAAAAAAAAGCATGTTTGAACGGCGGGGAAAAGACTTAGCGGGTGAAGAATACTGCTCTCAACCGGCTAAAAAGTCCTCAAGTTGGATCCTTAATCGATGGAGGAAGCTGGTGAATGCAACAGAAAGCGGAACATCATCCAATCCCCCAAAAATGGGAGAAGAAGATTGTATACATAATAGACATAGCCTACATCAACACAACCGCGGTAGATGGGCGATACCAGACGATGAAACAGAAAATTGGTCGAAAGATGTGCTTGAATTCTACAGCAGAGGCGACGCACCATTCTGTTATTCAGCTGTTTTTAATAGATCAGTACAGCTTAACAAAAACTTTTGGGGAACTTTATTGGGATTTCGTTTCAACGGCTATCTCAACGACACAGTAAATTATATCAACAATTTTACGTAAACTATAATTTGTTAAAATATGTTACTAACACTACAATTTTTACAGCATATCGAAGCGTGGGTTGGAAGACTGATGAATTGGACAAGTAGAAAGCTTCAAAAAGACCCCTTATTAAATCTACGTTGGACAATACTACCACCAAAGTTTTATGAGTGTTTATTGGAATCGGTTCCGAAAAACGTGGCTACTTACTGTAACGGTAAATTAAGCCCGTTTCCTTTCTTTTTTGACATTGATTATGTTTTTTCCCGATCCCGCTAGAAAATAAGGAGTGGCTAATGCTACGTCTTGAGCTGGCAACCCAACAGCTGGTAATGTTCCTGGGTCAAGACATTTGTGCAGGCGAAAAATACAGACAGGTTGTCATCCCTAGGCTGACAAAAATATACGTATACTTAGGAGCAGTATTAGTTAATTTGCGCTATTGGAAAAAAGACTGGAAAGCCAGAAAAAATCATTTCATTCGAAATGAATGATGACTATGTCGTGTCAAACTGCTCCTTGACTGGAAACGAAGCTGTGTATCTATGTATGCTGATGGAGCATCTCGATACAGATAAACTCATAAATCTCACCGGTGACATCAATCAAAAAATGAAGTCATATAGAAGGTTCGTGGCAGATAATTTGTATTTCTGGCGTTGTTTACCACGTCCTAACGTAGTTTAATATGGAATTTTTAATTTACTTTCATGATCGTTTTACTTTGTGTTCTTTATGTAATAATTCCTTTATAATTTAATCAATACTATAAAAATAACAAAATCACTAAATATAATTTAATTAATACTATAAAAATAACAAAATCACTAAAGTACAAATTACTAAATTTTATATAAAATTTGTTTTTCATTTCTCTTTTATAACAAATTAATTTCACCTAAAATATGAATTTCTTTAATAACATATTAACATTTTACTATTAAAAATTTAGAAAATAGAGCCATGTTTTTTTAACATTCAGATTCATATATTTATGTGTATTGATAACAAATTACTGAATTATATAAAAAATTTGTTTTTAATTCACCTAAAATTTGGATTTCTTTGATAACATATTAACATACATTTTACCATTAAATATGTAGTACCACCCATTACAAAATTTAATTTAGACATAATATTAATAATTATTTCTCTAATTATTAACCAAGCCTAACGCTGGTCACTTTTCTTGGCCTCCCCACAATCCATGAAGTTTGACTGACTACCCCCAACTCGCAAACTGGAAAACTGGAGTTCTGCTATGGCGTAGTCGTAAGCAAATCTTGCTTCTTCATCGGTGATACCGTCCCACTCATCATCAGTATTCCGAGGCGGCGGGTTGAATAAATTAGGATTTAAACGGGGTGGTGGCGGTGCACAGTAGACTGGTGGAGGTGTACGGCAGCCTGGTGGCGGTGCACAGTAGGCTGGTGGCGGTGAACGGTAGGCTGGTGGCAATCAGCCTCTGGTCTATCACCCGATGGTCAAAATTCACCACCACCCATCTCTTCTAAGTATTTGTTTAGTGGTATACTAGTGACCAAATTTTAAATATATAGATGGAGATATGGATAGAAATGTCAAATTTATCACTAATACAAAAAAAAAAAAGAAATAACATACAACTTTTTATTTACTTTTATATACAACAACTAGGTTATCTCCCGTGGTACCCACGGGTTGTTTTATTTTATTAGTTATTAATCATGTATATTTTTTTTAAGTTTAACGACTTATTTTTTAAAAATTTGTGAGGACATTCACCAATAATCCTATATAAATTACGACACATGATTATTAGTTTACTGTTTGAGGATATAATCTTTGATTTTAAAATAAATACGTGGCTATTGAAACAGTTGGTATAATTACTTAGCATACCAACTTCAACATAATAAAGTAGTCAATAAAGACACAATAAAGTAGTCGATACAAATTACGAAAATTGATTTCAAACCAAAATAACTTAAAGGAAAACTTCAAATACATCAAACTGAAAGTGAAAATTTCATCATAAGTTACCAAATATCTCCTCTAAAATTGTTGCCACCACTATTGATCCGTGGCCGCCGGTCTGCTATCCACAGCTGCAAGAAAGTACCACCACAAAACACAATTAAACATAATGATGGTTGAATCGAAGGATTCTATATGATTCAAGGAGAAATAAGGGGCGAAATCAAGAAAGCGTGAAGGAGATTTTAATTCAAGAAGGGAACTGCAGAATTAGGCATCCTCCATGTTATCTGCTAGACACACTATCTTAAAAACCGGGTAAAATGACACGAAAGAGCAAAAGAGTCCCTTACCTACTGCCAAGGCTCGCTTAACCATTTGAGAGGCCCAAAGCCATGTAAAAATTTGAGGCCTTTTTTCCGGACTTTCAATTTCTACTACTGAAAAGAAACTTATATAGCACCTACTCAACTAAAAAGTCATACAACTTAGAAACTTATATAGAACCTGCTCAACTAAAAAGTCATACAACTTGCCTCGTTAATGTTTGCACTATATGATCTTTGATAGCTCGAAAATAAATCTTTCAACAAAAATCTTAAACATCGTTTATATGAACTCTGCTTTTCTCTCTTTGAGTTGAATCTTCCATATCACTCATACCTAGATGCGCAAAAGATTTAACGGTCAAACCTACATATCATAAAAACAATCAATTTACATAAAAAAAATAAATTACACTACGTAAATTTAAAACAGAAAAAGCTAAGTTTTGGTTTAAGATTTTTTGTCACCAACTTTTACAAATTCTTATTTAAAAAATATACTTTTAGCAGAAAAAAAATACCATGGTCAAGTAATGTGCATGGCACAGTCCATTTAAGCATTATTTGTTTTTGAAGAAGAAGCGGTAAGTAAGTTTTAAGTTTTTCGTACAACAATAGATTTCTGATAGTTGTTGAACAATCAAAATAATTGCATAGTTAGCAATGGAGTATAATTCTATATTTTGGTGGTCCTTATCATCTATTGCCCTTGACCTCAGTTCATATTAAGCGTTTGCTAATCTATTTATGTTTAGGCCTCCAAATTTTAGGCATTACTTAAGTCTTTTTGCCTTTAAGTTTCAATTATATCCTAGGTTCAAGGAGTTTACAAAATGATATGCTAAAATAATTAGACTACAAAAGGAATCACGGGCTTTATCATCAACTATGTGGTTGGGCCACTAAGGAACTTCCATGAAGCCCATAAGAAAAGAGGTCATTGCATACAAAATTTGGGAAGAATTCTACAGTTAACATTAACTAAGTACTAATATTAAAAATGACAATCCTAAAGCTGAACCTGAAAACATTAACTAAGTCGCTTTTAGAAACATGCCATGTGACACGTTGACCTGTTTAACACGTTCATTCAGACGTGATACGTGTGTCTTAAACGGGTTAAGCCATGTCACGAGTTGTGTAAAAAATTCTCACCTCTAATATCATGTGTGAAAGGTGTGCGGGAAAAATGATAACCTGATCAAATATGAATCTGTTAGCTACATGTTTGATGGTGGCAGCATCCACTGCATCGATTCTGGCAAATAACTCAGCAAACGGGATTCTACGCCCATATGCAATTAACTGCGAAAAAAGAATATATAGTAATAATAAGAAAAGTTTACAAGCAAAATCTTCATTTGTTCTATTATACATTATACCTGATGCTACCTTGTTGAATAACTTTATGGCATTATTACAACACAAATCACGCAGTGGTAGTCAAACCTAGGTCAATAGAGACAAGCTTAATGACTATAAATCGGACACATGACAAAAACATATATAAATCAAACGCGATGATTTACCAGAGGAGCAAGTGCTTCTTGAGAATCTCTTACAGTTTTGGATGAATCTTTTTCGTATTGCTCAATGTAACGACGAATTGTGGCGCAGAAAACCTACAACACACATTTACACACTCAAAAAGACTTTCCAAAAGTTCTAGTTACCAGCCTTTTTTATCTTCTAAATTTATTTACTACAAAGTAAATAAAAAAGAATGACAATAAACTCACCAAACCAACATGAACACGAAGACGAACCCACGAGCCTGACCTGTGCTTTGATCTTTCATAATAACAACTTCAATAACTTCCCTAAAAGTTTGGAAATACTCCCTCAAACGCTCGTCACTGGTATCCCATGAAATCCCCCCAATGAACAACTTCTCGGGCTCCATTTCCATCCTGCCCAACAATCCAACCATCAATTTACAAAAATCCTGCACAAATTCAACTATTGATGTCAATTGCTAAAATTCTAACACAGGTCTAATCACAACAATATGCAATTCTTATTAAAAAAACACCATAAACATACTAATTCTACAAAAAGAAATTAAATAAAATAGAGGGATTACCAGAAAGCTGTTGGATGTTCCTTTGAAATTGAGAAACAAATGAGAATGGAAATGTTGCCAATCATCATCGATTCATCTCCAGATCTCGATTCTCTCTTTCAGTCGACCATAGCGATTATGCATTTACCCAGCGAATATAGCGATTAACACATGATAATCATTATACAAATCATTGATTAGATCATATTGCTTCTAAGGCAAAAACCAATTTATTTGACTGTTTTAAATGAAGAAACCCAAAAAAATGATTTTTAGTGGCGTGATGTTTACCTTTAGATCTGGAAATTTTGAGCCCTAATCGTTACCAGGATCATCAAGATCGTCTAGATTATAGACGCACACAACTGGAAATCATCAACCTAGTTGATCAAAGATTAGCGGTGGCGACAAAGAAGAAATTAAGGATTCAATAAATCGGAAGTTAAATCATACTCTGTATAAGTTATATTCATAGTAAACTAACCATGAATACTTCACAAACAAAGAAGGTGTAGGCGCTGATGATCTGGTTATGTAGAGAGGAAGTAATAGAGATAATGATGATAAAAACGAAAAGTTACATTGATGAGATTAGTATTGTAAGATTGATAAATATTCAACCATTTGATCTTGATCGTTAGGAAATGTGAAGGAGAAGATGCTCTAGGGTTTCAATTAATTTATGTCTTCTCACCATTCATAAAACGAAAACATTTTGAAGAGAAGATTAGTTGCTTGGAATGGAGATGGAGAATGGAGATGGAGGCTCTCTAGGGTTTTGGAAAAGAAACACAGATATCGTACAAATGGAAGTCGGGTCAAAATTAAATGAAATGGATCCCGCGTTAACCCATATACACGAATTTTTATGACCCGAATTTTGGAGCCAAAACCAATTTCTAGATTGCCTTAGGTGATGCCACATCATTTTGCAAGCCCCCATATCATGACACATAAGCCCTCATTTATCATGTTTATTATATATAATAGATTAAACCTAATAAAAAAACAAACCAAAATAAACCAAAAAAAATTTACAGACTAAAAAAGATATTTTTTAAGCGATAACACTAAGTGATCCAATTCCTCCACAATGCTCGGTCTCCAATTCCTCCTTGTTTTTAAACAATTTGGCGGCATAAGAGTAGCAGTAGAGGACGTGGACGGGGAAATCCGATAACACGAAGTGATCCAACGTTCCCTTTGTAGGTGAGTTATTCGAATTTCTTCGTTAAACCACCTACCATAAATGGCAAGCCAGATAGGGGTGTGAATTTCTGACACGACACGAACCTAACACGAAATTTGTGGGTTTAGGTTTAGTCTAAACGGGTTCGGGTCAGTTTCAGGTTAAACCCGCGAACCCGTTTAGCTAAACGGGTCAGGTTCGGGTCAACTTGGTCGGGTTGGCGGGTTGACCCGTTTAACCCCTTTATATTATATAATATTTTTTTACAATATGTTTTATGTTATAAATTAAATTGGGTATGTATTTTATGCTATAATTATAACAAAGAAAAAGAAATTCATATAAGATTTTATAATTTAAATGTAATTGTATTATATATATTTGTGTTTTTTAAGTAAACTTTAAATTTATTACATTAATTTCTGTAAAAAAAAATTAAAAAATAAAAGTTTTCGGGTTGAACGGGTCGTGTTCGGGTCAACCTAAGAATACTCGGGTCGGGTTCGGGTTCATTGGTATGACACAATTATCGGGTTCGGGTTCGTATAAAATTTTCGGGTTTGGGTCGGGTTAAACCTGTCAACCCGCGAACACGACCCGTTTAGCACCCTTAAAGCCAGATCACTTCCGTCACTCGGGGCAGGTCCCGTCACCCATAAACACTAGGACTTCTAAAGCTCAAGAAAACGTCATCTTCAACACAGTTAAACAACTTCATTTCTATTTGAAGAGTATCAAAAGGCGGATACGGATACATTGACATTGGCATTCTATAAAAATTGGTTGTTGCATATATTGGAGAGAACATGTTCAAAACCATAATTGATTTTCGTCATTATATATAGTAGATGGGTTACAATTAACAAAAAAAAACTTAAAGAATATGTGAAATATAAAAAAAAATGAGAAAAGCACGCCACCCGATGCCTCTAATGCGTCATACAACTCCTCCAAACGAGCCACTCAACGAGCCACAGTCAAGCCAGCCAATTATCTCCGGATGCAGCTGGGCCGGACGCATCCGCCTACTTTTTGGCCCGGATGCGCTGACGGCTGAGGTATCAGCTTACTTTTACCACTTGTCAACTCACTATTGGCGGACGCATAAAATGTGGGATGCCCTGCTCCAAGGATGCATCAAATGGCCATTTTCGTAAGTCAAAGGTTTTCTTGGCTATTTTGGTAATTTTATCTTAAAAGATTCATCAGTCATGTGTAATTTTCAACTTTCAAGTGTCTTATGTTCGAGAGATGTGCTAACGTGTTGGGTTTGGTGAGCGTAATTATTTGTTTTAGGCATGAAAAAAGAGTTGGTAACCGTTGAAGTTAAACCACACCATTGAAGACTCTGGATTTTACTGGTATGTTTGATTGGTAGTGGAGTCAATTTATTACGACTGGTATGGAGGTGGATGGGCTACTACGGAGGCTTTAAAAAGAAGGAACATCAATGTGCCAGACTCAGATTATTGTTTATGTGGTTCGGGAGAAGAGACGGTGGAACACTTATTTTGCTCTTACTTTATTGCGTCAAACCTGTGGAATCACATTAGCTCTTGGTGTAAAATATCAAACATTTTCGTTTTTTCGTTTAAAGATCTTTTGGAATTCATGACCATGTCGGAGTAAAAGGCCAGCAAAAAGAGGCTCTCAAAGGGATTATAAGAATTGGTTGTTGGAGTATTTGGAGGGCAAGAAATGGGGCAAAGTTCAACAATAAAGATATCAAGATGGAGGAAATTATTAGTGGAATAAAATCAATTGGTTTCTTATGGTATAATTGTAGATCAAAAGAGAGGAATGTGTCGTGGGAATATTGGTGTAAATTTGTAAATATGTAATTGGTTGTGTTTGGTCGCCTGAGTTTGAGGTGTGTCGAATACCCAACTCCCGGATGACGTTAGATGGATCTTCGTTGACGTCAAGAGCCTTTTTCCTTGTCACTACAAAAGAACAAACTGTTAGCCTCGCCACGGAGGACCCCGGGAGGGGGATCCGTGACCAAGCTCCGGCGTGAGAGTAAGTAAGCTTGCCGGAAAGTGAGAGGAGTTTCCTCCGATGAATAGAATCACCGGAAGGTTTCCTCTTTGGTGTGAATCTAATTAATATGTGTGTGTATTAAATATGGAGGAATGTTGGTCGGAAGTTAATGAGAGGCGAGTAAATGAGGGTGTAGTAAATGAGGGAATGCCGGAGATGATACCTGCCTTTCTTCCTGTATATCCTCTCTTATATAACAACCAGCCCTTATCTCATTAGAGACCTTCCGTATCTGATCTAACGGCTTTTGAGGGTTCTCGGGGTGTGCAGACACGTGTCTGACCCCCAGCGATGAGATGCTTCCCTTAATTAATGCCCAGCCGGAGAAGTACAGTAACTCAGACGAGATCCTTTTCTTATCGGGCATTTAATGAGCTCTTCCCCTTGCTTAGCTGTTTCCCGCCCGTTTGTAAAAGGAAGAGAAACCTTAGTGGACAAGGCAATTATATTTTATGGGCCTACATGTGATTGGGCTTCCGGAAAAAATGGCCTAAAGCGGGTTAAGTGGGCTTCCCCACTGGCCCGTCGTCAAGGTGGCTTGTGTTTTTTTAATGAAGTATACCTTTAAAAAAACCACAATTGGAAATATTAAATAATTAAGATGACAGAACAAAATTTATAATATTTTGTTTTGTTTACACAACACCTACGTATCATAAAATTATAGGGGCCTTAAATATTCTTCTCATAGTATCCATAATAGTTTTCTAGAAAGGTATTTGTGATGGGAAATTACAAAAATGTCAGTTGATCAAGTAAAATTACTAAAATGTCATTTTCAAGCGTCCATGGAGTGACGCCTGAACCACGGGAGGTGTCCGTGTGTCACCTTCAAGCGTCCATCAATGGGGTGCTGACACGTGTCAAAAATCGTGGATTGAGTCAACGGCTGACGCATCAAAGGAAAAAAGGTGGCTAATGCGTCGGGGCTGATTCCTCCTAATGGCTTGGTTAACTCCTCATAGTGGCTGATGCGTCGGGCTGACTCCTCCTAGTGGCATGGCTGATTCCTTGTAATGGATTGGCTGACTCCTCGTTTTGGTTTGGCTGACTCCTCGTTTTGGCTTGGCTGACCCCTCGTTTTAGCTAGGCTGACTCCTCAAATTTTATTTTCTTTTCCACATTTCTTTTTAACTTCATTTAATTTAGATATCTTATTATTTTGTCGAGTCTATAAATATGCAACCTTGTTGTTTGGTTCTTTAAAAAAATGGTTTTCCAAAGGTGGATTGAAATGTATCAGCTTATTTTTATTAATTTTCTTCAAACATGAACGAAAAAATAGACGTTTTGTTTTTCAACGTAAATGAAAAATCACTTATCCACATGACGTTTTTCTAAGCTTTAAAATTGCAGGTATCGATTTTCTTTCTAGGTTATTTAGATCAAGTTCTTTCAACGACTACTTTTGATATTAACTTTTAATTTTGTGAGAGCTTTAAAAAAATTAATAAAAATAAGTTGATGAATCTTAAGCCACCATTGGAATTTTGTTTTAAATACCAAACAACAAGGTTGCGTATTTATAGACTCGACAAAATAATAAGATATCTAAATTAAATTAAATGAAAAAGAAATGTGGAAAAGAAAATAAAATTTGAGGAGTCAGCTAAGCCAAAACGAGGGTCAGCGAAGCCAAAACGAGGAGTCACCCAAGCCACCCAAGCCACTAGGATGAGTCAGCCATGCTAGTAGGAGGAGTCAACCCGACGCATCAACCACTAGGAGGAGTCAGACAAGCCACTAGGAAGAGTCAGCCAAGCAACTAGGAGGAGTCATTCCGATGCGTCAGCCACCTTTTCACCTTTGATTCTTGACACGTGTCAGCACCCCATTGATGGACGCTTGAAGGAGACACACGGACGCCTCCCATGGTTCAGGCGCCACTCCATGAACGCTTGAAGACATTTTGGTAATGTTACTTGGTCAACTAACATTTTTGTAATTTCCCCTAATTAAACCTCTATAATGCATGGTCGTGAAGAGCCGATGAGTTACGTCTAGGGCTGTAAACGAATTGAACGTTCCGCGAACAATTTGTGAACCATTCGGCGGGAAGTTCATTTATGTTCGTTAATGAACGAACATGAACAAAAAATTATGTTCGATTAATTAAATGAACGAACACGAACATATGTCTCGTTTGTTCAGTTATGTTCGTGAACGTTCGGTAATGTGTGCATAAGCATTTGTTCATGTACGTTTGTTTATGTTGTTCATTAAATATTTTTTTAGTATTTATCTATTTTATCTAAACTCGTTATATTCTTTAATTCTTATTCATCTCATTACCCAACAAATAAAATAGGAAACTCTATCTTCACCTTGGTTATGCAGCACTCCACTCTCCTTCTCATAATTCACATCGAAAAATAAAACCTACCATAGTTCAACGATTAGGGCTTCAATGTCTAGCGTTGCCCCCTCTCATCGTCCACCTCTAGCCACCGTCGTCTTCGCTGATTTTATTTGTGTTTGTTTATGTTCGTGAACTATTCGTGAATACGATCCTTTCCTTAATGAACAAACACAAACATAGAATCTCGTTCGGTAAGAACACGAACAAATAAAATAAAACACAGATAATCTTAACTAATTTGTAAAGGTAGGATACATACAATTTTGCTCTGAATAAATAAAAGAGTAAACTATCAAAATGGTCCCTAAGGTTTGGTCTCAAACCTTTTGAATCTGGGTCCCTATGGTTTCAATTTTGTTGTCATTTTCATCCAAAATCAAAATTTAGTCAAATTTTTCAGTTAACATCCAGCTTTTCTATCTTTTTCCTCTCTTTTAATGAAGGGCAAAATGGTCTTTTAAGGTTTTATTATAAAAAAATTAAAAAAAACCCGATCATTTTGCCACTTCATTAAAAGGGAGGAAAAAGATTTAAAAAATGGATATTAACTGAAAAATCTGACCAGATTTTGCTTTTGGATGAAAATTGCAACAAAATTGAAACCACGGGAACCCAGATTCAAAAGGTTTGAGTTTTGGAATAAAGTGAAAAAAGTGACCACACCTCAGAGACCATTTTGGTAGTTTACTCTAAATAAAAATATTCAACTAATTACATAAACATTGCTTATATATTAATTGACTAACATTACTTAGGGACAGTTTATTCATGCCTCACCTTATCATCTTCTCTTTGACCACAATAATAAAATCAAATTTAACCAAATATTACAAATTAACTTCAACTAGTATTAAACAACCCCCCCCCCCGCGTTGCGGCGGGGGCGAGCACTAATGCCACACTACTGTTAGCGACCACCGATACTGAAGTTGCGGTGTTAATGCGAAGAAATTTAACCGAAACGTAAAACATGGAATAAAATAACTAAGTTGGTCTAGGACTCGCGCGTTACGATGAACCCGCGTCTATTTTTTCCCGTTTGACAGGTTCATCGTAATCTATATATAATATATATCATTACCACTATACAAACCATAATGCATACATTACAACAACCATTGCATCAATATGTTGCAAATTATATTTATACAAGATTTTGGCTAAATTAATTAGATTATTATAAATAATAATAATAATTTATAAATAAAGCAACACAACTTTGAATGGATCAAACCGACTGAATATGGTAAGATAATGAAACCATTATTTGATTAGGGTACAACCACTTAAACACAATTTACAACCATACATGCATATAAAACATATTGAATTTGGTAAGGTAATGAAACCATTATGATTTGATTAAGGTACAACCACTTAAGCACAACTTACAACCTATATTTGATTAAGGTACAAGTATTTAAGCACAACTTACAACCAAAGATGCACACAAATGTTTCAAATTAATAGTATATTAATGTATGCTCGAAAGATGAGTCAAAAACAAAAACCATGTAAAAGAGACTATATTGACGGGATGAACAATTTACAGCGTTGTACTCGTTTTCCAATCATATGGTTAAATCATAATCTAACCAATGGTCACACTGGTTTATTAGTAGGTATAATTGCACGATCGTTATTCATATCTCATACCCCATCTATGTTGTACATCAAAGTACGTATACATGTGGTCAAGTTGCAATAAAATTCATTCAGAAAACAAAAACACAAAAGCATTCTATATGTGTCTCATTTAATCCCATGCTTGCTATTTTCTAGTGAATGATGATGAAATATATGATTCCGAACACCAATAACCAGGAAAAAGCGCCATCTGAATCATTAATGTGGTCAGAAGTAGATTGCTTAGTGGTATTCTGAACCGTATTTTGTATAGCCTGTTTAGTCATAGCCAGTAGCAATATTCCTCTGATTGTTCAAAATTGCATTATCACTTTCCTACACACCCAATGTGGGTTCAATTACGGTCAACTTACGGTGACAGCATAACTATTCCTGCGAGTTCGAATCAAATGTGTATGGCATATGTGTTGAAACCGGAGAGACACATCTTCTTTATAACATCATAATGATAAGAATCAATTAGGGTGAAGGGAAATTAAAGCAACGATGGTTGATTCTAGCATTCAAGATGGTTGGTCATGGGCCTTCAATCACTTTAATCGATTAGGGTGATGGGAAATTGAAGCGACGATGGTTGTAGGTTTGAAGCGACGATGGTTGTATGGTGAATAGAAGGAACGTCTTACTTGTCTTAAGTTGGAGGCGTCTTAAAGTTGGAGTGAAATTACCACATTGCCCACGAGAGATCTATTTTAAAGTAGTATAGATATAGATTATGTTGCATTACAAGATCCTTCCTTTGTAACTTGGTAACAAGGTAATTCTTCTACTTGATGCAACATCCCACTTTCCTCGTCACCAGTAGTGCTGTAAACAAACCGAACGTTCAGCGAATAGTTCGTTTACGTTCGTTCATTTAGTTAATGACCGAACAAGAACAAGAAATTATGATCGATTAGTTAAATGAACGAACACGAACATATGTTTGTTCAATTGCGTTCGTGAACGTTCGGTAATGTGTTCGTGAACATTCGTTCATGTTCGTTTGTGTATGTTGTTCATTATATATTTTTTAGCATTTATTTTATCTAAACTTTTTATATTCCTTAATTATTATGTCACAACCCCTGACCCCACCCTCGGAGCGGGAGCCGTGAACCAATCAGGTGGTACCTGTGTTTATTAAATACGTAGCGGAAAAATTTTCATCAGGATCGTAGTTAGGAAATAAATTCAGAGTTTGTTAAACACCAAACTTTTAATATTAAACAAATTGGCTAAAACTCATATTTCATTCAAATGTTTTTATTGGGATAAACCCTAATTGCTGAAAACATAATTTTCTTCTTTTATTTAGGTAACCATAGCCACTTTATTTAAGCCTTCAGTGCTCCATAGCTAGCTTCTATTACATTCACAGCAAGTTACCTGAAAAACATTTTGAAAACATTTTATCTGCAAGAAATACTAGCGAGTTCATTCCATTTTATAAAAAGACACATTGTTATAACTTTACAGCATCAAGAGTTTTTACATTTATTTATATCTATCAATTTCTCAACAGTATTGCGACTGGGACCAATTCCCCCGTGCTTGTGGTCATATTATTATTGGATCCGTTCACCCAATAATAAAAGAATGACTCACAATAATGTGAGAAAAAAAAAAAGAATGACTCACTTTGTAGACTTTAGGGTTTAACTAAAAGCCTCCTGGTAATATTTATTGGTATAATTCCTGAGTTCCTAATAAAATATACAATGCACAAGTGTTAGTGTAATAACCCAACTTAACTTTATCGATATTTCACGAGATCAAAACCCCAAAGTAGTTAACAAAGTGTAGCCTTATACAGGCAGCACCTTGACATCCGTTGTTGGGTTCAGGATCGATCGGACAAGGTATCGAATCAGTGGTCAGGGGTTAAAACACTTACAACGAGGCAGAGTTTCGCAAAATTAGGGGGTATAGCAAGAAAACGGAGAGTTAGATAAGAGAGTTCGTCAAAATTTGATCGAACCGATGCACAGACTTATGTCCCAAGCTGCTGCTTTTATAGGCAATTTGGTTCGCTCCAGCACGTCGTGACAGGAACTGGTGTTCCTTCCGCGTGTCGCCTGAGACACCCATTTTTCGTAGGTAGCCTACGTTGCATTTATAGCTCTGCCACTTGTTGCGATCGAGAAAAACACATCTTGGTACTCCCCCGCGTATCGCGGAAGATTTAGGGGTACCCCCCCCCCCCCCCCCGTGTCTCCTGAGAGTCCAGTTTCAAGATTCTTTGTCTTTCGTCCTGGTTCGTGCCGTACAAGTCCGGGGTTGCGATCAGGGGTCCTTATAAGGTGTTTTTTGGAGTTGTTACATTCTCCCTACCTTGTTTTAAATATCATCCTCGAGATTTGGGCTACGATGTCTCCTTTAGGGTTATGTCACGTTTTAGTCCATAAGAATAGTATTAAGGGAAATGACACAGAATCAAGACATGTTCAAATGAATACGAGGGTATCATATACTACAATTAGAAATCAACGGTTCAACTGGATTAGTTCTAGAAATCGATGTCAAACGAACGAGGTGTAATGATATAATTACCAAGGTGACTAAGTTTACTTGGGTCAAACCAAAAGAGAGATTTATGATCAATAGATGTCTAAATTGAGTGCTTACAATTTTTGAATGACTTTTAGAAACAATAGAATTCACTGTCAAAGGAAGACTTAGAATCAACAAGCTCAAATGAAATAGAATTACAAAGATAATTTGTCAATTATCAAACCATGACATGAGAAAATCAATGTTTTGACATTTATTGAATTGCAAGGATACACCGAAATACAATTGAGTTTAGTGTATCATTGTCTTAATAAATAATTACATTAAGACTACTTTTAAATGATGAGTTAAACAAAAGACATACGTAGTTTTGCATGATTTGTATGATTATGATTAGCCCAAGCTACACGTTTATATCGACGCCGCAAGGTGTTGTAATTATTGAAATAGTTCAATAATTACGATGACCGAACAAATTAACTGTGTTTGTAATCAACTGAAAGTTTTAATGAAGTGAATTTTGATATTCATTTCAAATAAATATTATAGGATTTTCAATTGATGATGAAAGAACAAATGAATATCATAAAAAAAATCAATGATGAAAGAAACGTTAGAGGTACACCGGAATATAACATGAATTTATGTACCCTTATCTTAGCACATACTTGTATTAAGACTGTTTTAAGACAATGAACCAACAAAAAATAAACAAATCCGTACATCGGGTGTACAAATGAGATTAGCTCAAGCTTCAAGTTAAATGAAAATGCCACCACAAGGTGTCGTAACCAAATAAATGATTCAAATGAAGGTGAAGACCAAACAAGTCTACTATGATTTTGAATGGATGAAATACTTGATAGGATGTATTATTTATAAAACTTTGATTTGCACTAGAGTCAAATAATACCTTAGTGTAGATGTCATGGAGAAGCAACGTACCGATGATCACATCGAGAATCATTGTTGCCTCCTGCGTTGTAAGTATGAATGTTCATGCGTTTTTCTTAGCTTCGTCTGACGCTTTTGCCTTGTCGTAAGGTACCTTTGTCGGTTTTGGGCAATATGGACAACTATGGCATGTTTCTCCGCAGTTAAAACAAACTGGGTTTTTCTTCCTGCATTCTTCCTCTTTATGGCCAAGTATTTTGCAGTGATTATAGTAGGGTTTCCTCTTAAAATAGCATTTTCCTGAATGCTTCTTATTACAGTTTCTACAGAAAGATTTTGCAATTGACTGTCTAATTCCATTCCTCTTATAGGAATTATCATAGCAGAATTCTTTATAAGAACATCTTTTGTTTTGGAAATGGAGTTCTGAAAAGAATATTATTGTTTCCATTGATAGTATGGCAATGTTTGAAGTGATGAGTATGCTTACAGCTTATAGTAATATTATTGTTTACAGGCATAGAAATTTTAATGACTTCAATACTTGAGGGTATGACATTAGCTATTCCTTGAGGTACTATATTTTCTATAGCACTTTTATCCAAAGAATTTCCGTTACTAGCGTGAATTTCTTGATTACGTGATACTTCATTCGACATCTTAATTGCAAACATTTTCAGGTTAATATCACAGAATAATTAAAACAAAACAAATATTTAAACACATTTTATCAAAACCGTCAATCATTGCGATGTTATACTCTTTATATATATATAGGGGAAGGTTCAAATGAAAACCACTATTTATTGTAAAACTCGAAAACTAATTAAAAAAGCCAAAAAAACATAACAATTTTTTTTTTGCATAACAATTTCGCCATTTATTATATATAAAAAAAATTCAAAAAAAAATTGTATTGCACATGTGTAATACTACACATTTGTATGTGTACTACCAATTTTTTTTTTTAAATTATATAAAAAACCTGTGATTTTTATAAAAAATTGAAAAGAAAAAACTGTTGGTGTGCTTTTTAGGCTTTTTTTTAGTTAGTTTTCGAGTTTTCACAATAAAAGTGGTTTTCATTTGAACCATCCCCTATATATATATATATATAGGGTAAGGTTCATGCGAGAACCAATGTGAACACAACCTAAAAAAACCTAACCCCCACCCCCCCTAAAAACCTAACCCCCCCCCCCCCCCCCCAAGCTAAATTGCTAAAAACTAAACACCCAAAAAACCTAAAAAAATCTAAATAACACACAAAAAAAAAATTAATATTTTTTAAGTGAAAATCGCTACTTTTGGTAGCCAAAAAAAGAAATTTTTTTTGGTACTAAAAGTAGCGATTTTTTATAAAAAAATATTAAAAAAAATTATGTGTATTTTTAGGTATTTTTTTGTGTTCACATTAGTTCTCGCGGTTCTCGCAATAAGGGGTGGTTCCTAACGGATCTTTGTCATATATATATATATATATATATATAGGGAGAAGATCATGCGAGAACCACCTCTTATTGCGAGAACCGCGAGAACCAATGTGAACACACCAAAAATGCCTAAAAATAGCTAAAAATCACACAAAAAAAATTTTTTTGATTTTTTTAATATTTTTTAGGTTAAAATCGCTACTTTTCGAACCAAAAAAAAAAAAAAATATTTTTTTTTTATTTATTTTTTTTTTTTAAATTTTTTTTTTTTTTTTGGATTCGAAAAGTAGCGATTTTAACCTAAAAAATATTAAAAAAATCAAAAAAAAAATTTTGGATTTTTTTTTGATTTTTTTAGATTTTTTTTAGATTTTTTTAGGTTTTTTTGGGGTTTAGTTTTTAGCATTTTAGCTTGGGGGGGGGGGGGTGGGGGAGGGGGGTTTAGGTTTTTGGGGGGTGGGGGAGGGGGGTTTAGGTTTTTTTTTGGGGGGGGGGGGGGGTTTAGGTTTTTTTGGGGGGGGGGGGGTTAGGTTTTTTTTTTGGGGGGGGGGGGGGGTGGGGGGTTTAGGTTTTTGGGTGGGGGGGGGGGGTGGGGGTTAGGTTTTTTTAGGGTTTTTTAGCTATTTTAGGTTGTGTTCACATTGGTTCTCATGGTTCTCACAATAAGGGTGGTTCTCGCATGAGCCCCTCCCTATATATATATATATATATATATATATATATATATATATATATATATATATATATTGCATCCATACAAACTATAATCATATTCGTCAGTATTTTAGTTTTTTTTAGTATGCATTGATATATATATTATACATTAAAAATATAAGAAAAGTATATATATATATTATACAAGAAGATGATGAGGAGGTTCAACTACCAATCACCTCATCATCCACTCTCATTAAACCCACACCACTCTCATCCTTTCCATGCAATCCACTTTATCCCTTCCAATTGCTACACAACCATCAGTCATTCCCCTAGCAGCTCAATATCCTCTGGAGGTGCTTACTGTTAAAGGTGAAATTGAATCATTCTTCACAACAGAGGATTCATCACAAAGATCCTTCCCATCTCTTTATGGCTATAGGCAGCCTAAAAACTTAGATGACTATCTGAAATTAAAAGCAAGACAGGCTGAGCTTATAGCAAAAGAGAATAGCAAATGGATGGATGAAAGGAAGTATCAGGGACTCTTATCACATGAGCTTAGCAAAGTCAGAAAACTTGAAGACTTTGCTAAGGACCTGAGCAAATCAATGTATGAGAGGCCAATTAATGTTGAGCTTGACAAGTAATTAAGGGATGACTATGTTGAACACATTATGAAGCACAAACCATACAAAGCAACCAGAGCTCAATTCAAAGACTGGTCATCAGATGCTCTCAGGGAATAAATTGAAAGAATCACAAAAATGCTCAATGATCCTTTGGTAAAGCCAACTCCACCAGATTGGAAGAAAGGCAAATAAGTGAATCCAGATAAGGCATTGAAGCTTAAAAGAATGAGAGTAAAGCTTGTGGCTGCAAATTATGGTTCAGCTAGATCCATTGCCAGATGATCTAAACTCAACATAGTTGAGACCTACAAAAGGCTGGAAGATCTCAGAGCTAAAGATCTCAAATTTCGTCAAAAGCAAGTCTATCCTACAACAGATGCCATTCCTCAACAGACCCATACTTCCAAAAAGCTTCTCTCAGCATCTGCTTTATCAGTAAATGCCTTAAGACAAATAAAAAGGCAAAAGCAGACTGGTGAGGAAGATGAGCTGAAGTATGAAAATATCATAAAAGAGGCAATAAAGTATCAGCTTGAATAGTTGAATTCCACCTTGACCCTGCTGCTGATTTACTTGCTGGTCAACTTAGAGAAACACTTACAAAGTTAATCAGCTGAGCACAATCACCAAACTCATCTTTAATAAGTCTTGTCCCCAGAAAACCAACTGATCCAAAAATACTAAAATGGAAGTCATCCTCAGACACCCACGTATTGACTTTGCTCAGATCAGATGGTAGTGTTGAGAAGCTTAAAATGAAGAATGCATATGGTCTGGATGCATGTGATCTCCTAGATCTTTTGAACCTCGACTTAGAAAGAGATACTGATGATACGATTTCCATGGACTTTGAACTACAATTCTCATGGCAAATCCGAGAGATGATGATGAGAAATAAAGATCAATAATAAAGAAGGGTTTTGGCATCATCTGTTCTAGGGGGAGATTGTTGGCTCATGTGGACCCCGCCAAAAGAACAGATGATTGAAAGCCAAAAAAGTCTATAATCAACTAATCCATAATAACAATGCTTGAATTCATTCTCCTCCCAATTTCAAAGGCATCAAACAACTGCTGCAACCAAAGGTCTGCTAGAAGCTAAAGTCTGGTGATTCACAAGGTCTGCCAAAGGTAAACCACTGATGAATACTAAAGTCTACTGAAAGAAAAGGTCTGATCACCCTTTGATTGAAGAAGACAAAGTCTGCTGAGGCTCAACAGAGGATAGGGCTCATCAGATGTTGTACATCAATGTTTTGAATGTAACAGTGTATTAGTTATAGCTGATGTTAGAGGTTGTTACATGTTGTTAGATGTCACTGTCTAGGTGACGTTAGCATAGATTCCTCAAAGGTTTGCATTGTACTATAAATAGAACAGTGCATGTATTGTTCTATTTATCACTTCATCACTTGACATTTTATACGAGCAAATTGAGTGATCTCAGGCTGAGGGGAAGTTTGTATTTTATGCATACGTGAATCATTGTAAAATTCAATCATTCAGTTAAAAGTATTCATGATGAAATCAAATCTCTTATTGTTTGTGATTAAGTTTATCTTCATTTCGCTGCAATATTTCCATAATTGTTATCTTCTTTCATTATTCATCTTAAACTTTTACAAATGATTCAAACTCAGATCCTAACATAGGCTCTTTTGGTTCTAGGGTAGATCAAGAAATTGTTGATGATTATGATTTTATTTTGGGTTATTGGATTTATCACCCCTAACTATTGGCCTTTGGCCGTTGCCACCCCCAACTAACACTCTGACACCTGGCACCCCCAACTTGACTTTTAGTTTGTTCTGGCACCACTCAGTTAAATCTAAAGATTCATGTTTGGTTCGGGAAGGGATCATGGAATTTTTTAAATGAATGGAAAGATAATCTACTTATACTAACCGAGTTTGTTTCTTATCCTAGGTAGCACAGACTTGATGAGATGGACAGGATTATTTGGCAAATACGTGTCACTATATCCCTGTATAAAAACCCTGCATTGCTCATAAGGATGATCTTAACCTAAGCGATGAACACAGAAATATTGAAGGTACAAGAATGAAGCCCTAATATCTCGCATTCAAGGTACAACTTAACAGAATTTTTGAAATTAGGCATTATTTTGAGATGGTGGAAACAATAGATGCTATGCTTGGTATGTGTCACACCCCAACCGATGGCGGAAACATCGGAGTGAGACGAAATAGATTGCTCATTACTCATAACACTAAATTGTGACAACTCTTTAATAATAAATTCCATTTCATTGCTAAAGGAATAAATTACATTGTTTGAAATCGAATACAACAAGTTGAAACAAAATGAATTACACTACAACAAGTATTTAAATTTAAAATGCGTTTCTAGGCATCCTATTAAGTTCCGTGCATCATCATCATCATAATCCTGCAACATGTTTTAAAGTATAGTTCAATACAAAAGTATTGGCGAGTATACAAGTTTTGGAATACTCGCATATAAGTATAAAAGAATGTCTCAAATCCAACATGGCAATTATTATACAATGTTGAAACTAACATGCATAACTATAGGCTAAACCCGGGTGTCCACAAGAATAATGTGCATCCCTCGCCACCGAAGTGAACGAGACTGTTATGTATAATAATGTGCATCCCTCGACACTGAAGTAATCGAGACCATAAAATGTTAACTTAACAATACCCCGTAGGGTGGTCTGCTACTCTTATAGCGCTATAATTATTAAGGTGGGCTAGCTAAGTTAATGACAAATAGAGTGTATGTATTCTAGCATAAACAACCTAAGTATAACAAATAGCATGTATGGAGGATTGAGTGAATGAATAAGTTTGCATGAATTGTGTATTTTAATAAGTAAAACATGTTACACCCAAAAGTGCGTTAAAGCATAAAAAGGGTCAAGTATACTCACAATATTGCAAAAGCTTTCCAATTATCCGTGTATTGACGAGTTAATAAGAATAGGAGAGTGAATGTGTTTGGTGTTTGGAGTTTATGGAATGTTTGGATTCGGAATTAAGTATAAAAGTATATGTATGCAAAAGTATATCTCGTCTAGACACTCGTTTGGACACTAAGTTTTTAAAGTGTTTTCATGGGTCCTAACGTGCCCATTAGAATCACAAACGAGGAATAAAGAACAAAGATAATATAACTTATATTCACGACGTATAATCATGATCCGATTAACATCAGAATTTGGTTATGTTTATATTTATATGTTTTATAGTATAGTTATAATAATAACCTAAAACTAAGTCCATCATAGATATCATAGATTATCATGTAAGTCAAGCATAGAGGTTCAACCTCTTTATATGATTCACCACTACACATAATCATCACAAGGATGATTCAGAGGGTAATGAATTACAAGAAATAAAGAACTAACTAGTACATTATTAAGCAAATCATCAAGTGAGGTGTGGAATCAAGTTAGGATTGCCAAAGCATCCAAAGTTCACACTTGCATCAAAATAAGCCTCACCATATGAACTATGGCAAACTTATGTGACTTCAACACTTGTGGGTTGTATTGAACCCTAAAAATCAGAAAGTTTAGAGGTTGTTTGTACCTCTAAACTTGTAAGATCGACTTTAACAAGTTCCAAAACCATTGATGGGGATTGTTAGGTACAAGATTCAAGTAGAAAAGTTAACTTTTGTAAAAGTTTAACCAAGTTCCTTCAAAACAGAAAGTTTGGACCTCAAAATGGTGATGTTCCACCTTAGATTATCATGGTAATCTTGTGGAAACACTCCTAGAGGTGGTCCAAGCTTTGTAGAAGAAGAAATGGTGAGAAAAAGTGAAAGAAAATGAAGTTACAATAAGATGGACAAAATCAAAAAACATAACTCACTTTGGACCTCAAATATGGTAAGGTTTCACCTTAGTTTGCCATGGAAAACTTGTGAAAACGTTCCTAGAGGTTATCCAAGTGATTTAGAAGAAGAAAACAAGCAAGTTTGAAGAAACAAGTGAGCTAAAACTCACTTTGAAAGACTTAGAACTTTCTGCTCAAAATCAGAGAATTTTGGAGAGATTTAGAGTGAATTTGGAGTGTTTAAGAGGTTTGGAAAGTGAAAATGGGTGTGGGAAAGGGTCTATATATAGTGGAGGATTAGGGTTAGGTGTTAGAAGTGAATTAATGCAAATTAGGTGGGAGTTGAGGCTTAAAAACTGACCAATGAGCATGTTGTAAGGGTCTGGCTGAGGATCGAAAGACCCCGCGGGTCGCGGACAGGTTGGAGGATTGGTGCGCGACACGCGGCCCTAGTACACCGGACAAACTTCCTGTTTTGGCATAATCACTCCCTAAGGTTTGGTTTGCTTGGTGTTTAAAGTATAATTTGCACAACTAGCAAGTAATTAAGGGATAAATATGTATGAAGGTATGGGTTAAGCGTTGTGGATGTATAATCAAGTGTTTAAACATATGATAGGTATCAAAATAGCGTATTTTCGATTGTTTGCACGGGAATCAAGTTTGTGTATTCGAGCGTAATGATCATGTAAACAAGTATGTATGTAACACCTCGTAAAAATCATACCCAATAAAATAAAGACACGTGTCATGTAAGGCGTGTTATAACCCGGATCGAGTTAAAGATGTATGGTAGGATTTAAAAGTGTCGACATGTTAATTAATACCTCTGAGCGACTAGTTATGAATCCCAAGACCCTGATCCATTTTATAAACATCTGATATCCTCAAATCTGGTTATTTCCTATATGCATAATTCAAATTTTCAAAGATGGGATCCTATGAGAATGAATTCGACAAATTTTCATTCATGATTTCTTTTTTAAAGAATCCAAAACAATTCTAATGCATGGCAACGTTGTCATAACATTTTGGACCTGATCAAGTGGTCCCATACTAGTATTAAAGGTCCTAAATTCGTAATATCAAAGTTGCATGGCCAAATACTAGAGATTCTCAAAAAAATTGTCTTCTGGTCAACGGTTACGGACCGCAAAGGGACCTTACGGTCCGTAAGGTGGCGGAGCTGGACAGAGATGATAAATAAAAAGCGGATACGGACCGCAAAGCCTTGGGCTTACGGTCCGCAAGGTTGTAACTGGGCATATCAGATCAAGGTCGGTTACGGACCGCAAAAACTTGGGCTTACGGTCTGTAAGATGTGCTTACGGACCGCAAGGCATACTTCTTACGGTACGTAAGAAAGTCGCTGGCAGCAGAAAATGGCGGTTGCCTGTTATAACCGGTTGCACCGCCTTAAAGAGCTGGTTTTCGAAATACTGGAGCATGGCCAATAGTTTTGCATGCATAGGGACACTTGGGTTGATCAGGGAACTTCCATAGACTTGGGTGTGATGATCTTATGGCATTTAGCTCACTATATAAGCGCTTGAAGTTGCAAACTTGGGACTTGCTTATTTCAAATCAGTTCAAGACTTCTCTGGAGCTTCTCTGGTCTTTCCTTAGGATCCATAATCGTGCATAGGACCCTTGTGAGTGTCCTTAACCCTTTTAATTCAGTTTTAATTAGCTTAATGACCATAAGTCAAACTTATCGTAATTAAAGTTTGACTTCGTGATTAATCACTAATGGTACAGTCATTAGTTAAATTAAAAGTAGTTATAAGTTGGTAATTATGTAGGTAATAAACCCCTAAGAGGGCACCTACTAATTAACACTCTAACTAGGTCAATTGTTGGGTTAAAGTTAATCTTAAAAAGTCAACAGAAAGCTTATTTTCAAATAAACGCATTATTAACAATGTAGAACCCATGCAACCTATTTTATCATTAATATAACTTGGTAATTAATGTAATAACATGTCCAAACATGTTCAACCCGACAATTTTCAGTTTAGGCTTGGTTCGGAACCGAAAGTCGCATAATTTGACTTTTGCTTTGACTTTCAGTTCTGACCCAAGGTAGCATGTTTTAGAAATGCCTTAGAGCTTTATTTGGAGCAGGTTTCATGTTAGTATAACCCTCTGTGATTATACAACTTGGTTCATTAGTTATCCGATTCATATGCATGTTTCCGTTTATTGCCTATATGTTGACTATTATGCCCATATGACCTTAAAACGTGATTTTAGAAAATGTAAAAGAATAGAAATCTTAGTTACTGATTTATAAACTTGTCCCTAAAATTTGACATTAGTTTGAGGTCTAGATTAGGAGTTATGCTCATTAGCGTAAATAAAAAGCTTTTTACTAATTAAACGGCGTAATTAGCATATAGCCTATCTAAACCCAATTTTTGATACCAAACTTTTACCCACTGATGTAATATAATATTTTGAGATTTTTGAAGATTTTTATTTATTTTTAGGTTGAGCATAACATAGGGTTCTAAGCTTGATTCGGTAATTGCCGGTTTTGCCCTTTTGGCCTATAAAATGAGTTTTACAAATTATTTTGATATCAAACCTTTTTCTACTGATCTAATATGATAAATAAAATATTTTGATCCTTCTGGAAAAATAAAAATATCAGCTTTCCTTTAAAAACCCGGAAATAGCTCAAAATCGCCTTTTTAAGCGTTTTTAACGCATAGTATGTATTAAAACTATTTTAAACATATAAGGTTTGATGCCTACTGATATTTTCAGTAAATTTTTATATTTTAACAGTAAGCAAAAGTTTTAAACTCAGATTTCCAGTTTTGACCTTTTAAGCCTATGTGAAATTACCAAAATGCCCCTAAGGTGCATAGTTTGGTTATAAATGATAAATTTCACATACAAATAATACCCTACTGTTATAACTTATCAAATTAAGTATTTTTACTAATTATATCAGACCTATAACTCAGAATCATGTTAAATCTCTTTTATAACCTTTTAAATGACCAAAATACCCTTTCGGGGCATAGTTTGTGTTTATATCCATTTTGGGCATAATAGAAGATATCTTACTGATGTCATAACATATTTAAGGCATATTAACTTAGGAAACCTGTTCATGAATCATTTGGTTACCCGTTACGCATTATTCGCGTTCGGTGCGGTTTATGTAACTAGTTTGCATAAATTAGCCGAAACGGGTCAAACCTTATCATTTTTGTCTCAAAATCCAGAATGTGCTTAGTTTACCCATATTACACAAGTCTCCAAGCTTGTCGGGTCTAAATCACATTCTATTCCGGTCTTCGCTTAATCGTGCGTTTGAACCGTATCTTCTTTTAAAACTAACGGGTCTAAGTTTAGGCTTAATTAAAGACCCGTTAGGAATCTAATAGGTTATGAAAAACCTTTGTTCCAGATTAGGAGACCCGGTAAAAGATATTTGTACTTGCTATTTGTGAATTATACTTGCTCAGGTAAATACTTTTAACTTATTTTCCCTATACGGGCTTGGGGTACGGTATATAAAATACCGCTTGGTCGGGCATTGAATTTTTAATCGTATGAAGGTTACTTTATTGAAATGACCCGTTTAAATTGTTTTGTTTGCTTAAAACCTTTGGGGGGTTAATGACCATGTCCCGGATATCCTTGGCATCATTTTAAGAAATGGCCACGACCTAAGCACGGGGTGTAGGCGTACACCCGACAGTGCATATATAAATAGTAAGGTATAACCGCCGGTTTCGGAAATAACCCGCCGCAAGACTATATCATGTGGTGTGTCTATTAATCTTTAACCCGGCGTAAATCCGGGCTACTGAACGTATAACAAACATGTAATTCTTTAACAAGTTTATATATAAATAATTATCCCAAGTTATAAAATATTTTGTGCCTTGTGCATTTAAATCAATTTTCTAAACCTTTTCAAAATGAGTCAGTTAATTGTATTTACCAGTGTAAACTGACGTATTTTCCCAAAAAGGCTAAGTGCAGGTACTACTCGACATAGGTTGGCCTCTCCTTAGCATCAATAGAAGTCTCGCAAGCTTGGATGCATTTTAAATCTGATGAACTATGTTTCCTTTTTATTTCATCCGCCTGTGGATCTTTTTCAACTATTTTGTGATACTTGATATTACAATTTATTCAGTTGAAATAAATCTATCTTTTGCTTCCGCTGTGCTTTTAAAATTGTGTTGTTTGACTATGATGATATCAACTACGTCACGATACTCCCCACCTGGCCCACCGGTAATCTTTGAATGTAAAACGAATACGATTAATCGAAGTATCATTTAAATAAAATGATCTAGTTCTAATACGATCGAAGTCGAGAATTACGAAGTCGGGAGTGAAATACGAATAAGTTACGGATATAAGTTTCCAAAAATAGGAATGTAAAGATCTTTCTAATTAAGGTAGATTTCAAAAAGCGAGGCGTTGCATTCTCCCCTCCTTTAGGAAATTTCGTCCCGAAATTTATTCGAGATGAAGACCTTGGAAAAGGAACTTTTGGCTAAATGGTTGGACAAGAATCGAAATTTTGAAGTTTGAAGTGTGTTGAAAATGTATGAAATTTTGAGGAACGAAATGATAGGTTTGTAAAAGTAGTTCGTTTGACTAAGGTGATTTGAGGTATTAATCATAAGTAAAATGTGCATGTGTGTATAGGAAAAGTGAGTTTGATTAAATTTGAATAGAGTGATGGGGGTAGTGTTTCAAAGATGTTAAAGAAGAAAGCTTTTTGTATAAAACGGTTTGTATTTTTATGAACAGTGTGGCCCGAACCGTAGGTCATAAGAAAAGTTTTATCGGCTTTAGAGAGCATCAGTGAAATAACATGTTTGTAGAAAACTCTTTATTAGTGAGAAACGAATAGGTTAGGTATTTATTAAAAGCTTTGATGGTAATTGGGCCAACTAAGTAAGTTTGTGCGTAAATAAGAATGGAAAATAGGTTTAGAAGGCAAGGACGTATTTTTGGTTTTGAATGTTTAAACCGATTGATTGTAAATAAGGTTTGTATAAAAGTGAAAGAATAATTGGGAATAATTGTGGTTCGAGAGTGAGCGAACGATCTAGTAGATGAATGCAAGGATCGGAATGATATGATTATTGGATACAATGAGAATATGAGTGTTGAGGATGAGGTCTCGTCATGGATAATCGGATATCGCGCGTTTAGCAGTGCGTTTGTGAGTTATTAAAGTTTGTGTAATCGTGTATAAATAAGGTCTGCAAAACACCGAATTTCTCATGGCACGTTTTACGAAAGTTTGGTAACATGGTAAAACACTTATATATAGGAAGTACTAACGGCATATCCACCATGTTTTAACCATGTTACGTCCGTTTCGTTATTCGGTGTCATGTTACGTTCCGTGTCTTATCATACACAGTAGAACACCCTATGATTTTCATGCGCCTACCACTATAATCCCGTGTGCACCCGCGATTATATTGGTCGTCACATGATACGCATAGTTTGTACTAGTTGTGTATATATGAGTCAGGGTATACAGTAACTTTTAAAATAAAAATGTGTGCGTATAAGAATGTAGTAGGGGGTAGTTGCACGGACCTCCCATCCGCCGGAGTATTGCAACTCCGCAAGCTAGCTTAGCCCCATAGCTGCCTGGCGGTGATGACCCACGGTGAAGAGCCCCAACACCCCATAAGGGCATTGCCGGGAATCGAACCGGTGACCTCAAGTAGAGGCCTGGGTGAGGCTGGCCAACTGGGCTACCCCAGAAGGTTGTATAAGAATGTAGTATGTAAGCATGATTATGTTTAAGTATGTATGAGATCAACGTAAGTGAACCCCTCGGGTTACGCTCACATATAGGTACGAATGTATGAACATGAGTATGAGTATAAGTATAAATATAAGTATGCGTATGCGTATGAGTATATGTATGAGGATGAGTATAAATATGAGTATAAGTATGAGTATAAATTGTTGATGATTATGATTTTATTATTGAGTTTATGCTTGTCTTGGTTTTGAGAGAGATTGTGCATAATAGATTGAAATAGACTTGGAGAATTTGTTACTTTTCGATAATATTTGTTTTCATTGTTGAAATAATTAAAATACTAGATAACATGCTATAGTAATATTAAATTTGGATGTAATTATGTTGTAATAAGTTCAATAAAGACGCGGTTTGCATGGAAACAATGTTGGAATTAATCTTGACTTTATTTTAGTTTTATTACTAGGTTAGAACCCCGTGTAATACACGGGTTGAATAAATGTAATTTTATATACCAAATAATAAAACAATATATCTTTAAAAATCTCGTTTATTACATGGGTTGAATAAATGTAATTTTATATATTAAATAATAAAAAAGTTATATCTGTAAGAACCTCGTGTATTGTACAGGTTGAGTAAATTTAATTTTATATATTAAATAATGAGAAAACTTACAGTTTTAAGAACCTCATGTATTATATGGGTTGAGCACATGTAATTTTATATACCAATCAATGAAAAGTTATATCTTGTTATATCTTTATAAACCCTGTGTATTATAAAACATTTGGACTAAACTCACAAAATAATCCAAACCATGTAGATTAAAATGACATTTAACTCTTTACATTATATTAATTTATAGAGTAAACTTCTATTTTACTCCCTGTGGTTTGATCACTTTAATGGTTTTGCCTCACTCCTTTAAAAATAGTCAGTTTACTCCCTGATCTTTGAAGCTCATCACCATTTTGCTCCCGCCCCAAATGACGTCCATTTTCACTGTTAAATCCTGGTCATGTGCCCCTCACATGAGGGGCATTTCGGTCTTTTCTCATTCTCTCAATTATTATTTAGTATTTATATATAAAAAAAAACAACTTGATTAATACATGTATTAATAGATATTTCAAAAAAAAAACATATATGAACATCATCATTCACATTTAATAACTCTCTTTCTCACAATCAACGATCACCTCCCACCGTCTGCACCTGACAACCACCACTTCATACCATCTCCACCTGACACCTTGGACCACCCCCACCACACCACCACCTTGCACCACCCCCACCTTGCACCACCCAACCTAAGCACCACCTTGCACCACCCCCACCTGACCACCAACATAAACCACCGACATCAGAGATCTCTAAATACCACCCAACGTCACCGTCATAATCCGAGTGTCTAAAGTCGCCGGAGCTAGAGCTCTTGGCTCAAAACCCTAGGAGGTTGTCACCTTCTGAACTCAGATCAACCGTCGTCATCTCTGTGGTTACTGAAACCCTAGAGTTCTTTCTTGGCTCGAAATCCTAGATCTGCGTTCATCTCTCTCTCTCTCTCTCCTGTTTCTCTCTCGTTCGGCTCTCTCTCTCTCTTTCTAGTGCAGAATGGTGGTGGTGGTGCGCCATGCGAGATGGTGGTTGTTCAGATCTGCCGGTGTGGTGGTGGTGCGGGGTTGTTAGTGCGGGATGGTGGTTGGGGGTGATGGTAATGTCTGGTGGTAATGGAGGTGGTGGTAGTTGCGGTGGAAGTGTGTGGTGGTTACGGTGGATGGTGAGTGAGGATGGTGATTGATGGTGATCACAAAAGGTATATAGAGAGAGAAGACTGAAGAATGATGAATTGAGAAATGGATTGGATTTTTTTTATAGGTAATAATAAATAAATACTATATAATATGTAAAATTACTAAATTACCTTTACTTTGAACTGAAAAGACAAAATTTCTCTTACTTCTAACAATAAAAATGAATGGAGTTAATGCTGGGGAGTATATTAGAGAACCAATAGAAACATCGGGGAGTCAAATGACTATTTTTAAAGGATTGGGGCAAAACCATTAAAACGACCAACCCACGGGGAGCAAAACGGAAGTTAACTCTAATTTTCAAGATAAATAATTTTGAAATCTAATAAATATTTCAAAAGATTATATTATCTCCTATACGAATTGTTTAAATTTATATTAAATTTAATTTTATAATTATCTTTTAATTAATATTAATTATCTATAATTAAGTAGGAAATAAAGATGAGAAAACTAAAATATAGATAACTTCAATGAATGACATGTGTCCCTCTATTAGTTTCTTTTATTATATGTATAGATTTGTTTTAATTGACTGTTATTTTGGTTTGTTTTATTTAGTTATTAATTAATTGTCCAAGTCAAAGTTTGACCGAACTTGGTGGATGTGAACGTTGGAGTGGCTATGAATTAGGAGATAGTGGGTCTAGATTGTAGGTTGAAGTTGTTGGTATAGTAGGCTATTTATAGCCATAGTTTTTGTTGAATAGTAGTGCAGCTTTTAATTTTTTCTATTTTGCTTTTATTTTTCTTTCTTTTGTATACATACGGGAGTGTGTGTTTTGTGTGTATATTGTGAGTGAAGAGGGGCCTGAAACCAACAAACAAGACAATGCGGAATGATGCAAGTCCCATGACTCTCGGGTCTGTTCAAGGGAAGCTTCTGTCACATAAATGGTCGGCTGCCTCTTTTGGCGTTTTATATGTCAAAATTATTTTCTACACGACAACAACATATATCACAAGCTTACAAAAAACAAAGACTTGATGCATGGTGCATGCCTGTTGACTTAGTACTATAAATTATGCAATAATACTTCCCCCTCAGCTCATCTATCTCAAATTACAACACCATTCTAACAAACACATTGAGTGAGTTGTGAGCAAGAGGAACAAGATGATGATGATGGGGGGAAATGACTCAGTTAGGGTCTTTGATTGGCGTAGTTATGTTCATTTGGGCTATATTCCGGCAACTGTTTCCTGACGAGCTTCGAAGGAATGCTAGAAAGTATGTTGATAAAGTTGTTAGTTATGTATACCCTTATGTTGAAATCACTTTTCATGAATACCAAGTAGACAGTTGGTTCGAAAGAAGCGAAGCGTTTGTTGCAATAGAACGGTGCCTCAGTACCAACTCATCAAATAGAGCTAAAAAGCTCAAAGCAAAAGTAGTCAAGGATTGCGAGTCGGTTGTGCTAAGCCTGGATGAGAATGAAGAAGTCACAGACGAGTTCAACGGCATCCAAGTTTGGTGGACATCGAGCAAAAAGATCCCCCAACGACAAGCTCTCTTCTCATACCGCGGCGATGAAGAGAATCGGTTCTACAGGCTCATTTGTAGAAGAGAACACCGCGATATCATCACTAAGGCTTACGTAAAACATGTGCTAGATGAGGGAAAGGCGATTGCGATAAAAGTAAGGCAACGCAAGCTGTATACCAACAACAAGAGTGAAAATTGGCATGGTTATAAGAAAACTGTGTGGAGTCACATCATATTTGAGCACCCTTCTACCTTTGATACGCTTGCCATGGATCCCAAGAAGAAGAAGGAGATTTTGAACGATTTAATAACGGTTAGCAAGTCAAAAGACTACTACAAGAAGGTGGGCAAGTCATGGAAGCGAGGATATCTTCTTTATGGTCCACCAGGAACCGGAAAGTCTAGTATGATTGCGGCCATTGCTAACTTTCTCGAGTATGATATCTATGATCTTGAGTTAACATCTGTGAAAGATAACACGGATTTAAGGAAGCTGCTGATTGAGACATCAAGTAAGTCAATAATTGTGATTGAGGACATCGATTGTTCGCTTGATCTTACGGGGCAGAGAAAGGAGAAGAAGAAGGAAGAGAGAAGTAAAGGGGATAAGAAGGATCCAATTGAAAAAAAGGTTGAAGAGGAACTAGAGGATAAGAAGAAAAAGGGAAGTGAAGTGACTTTATCCGGGCTGTTGAACTTCATTGATGGGTTATGGTCGGCTTGTGGAAGTGAGAGGTTGATCATATTCACAACTAATTATGTTGAAAAGCTTGATCCAGCTCTCATTAGGAGAGGACGGATGGATAAGCGTATTGAGATGTCGTATTGTTGTTTCGAAACGTTTAAGGTTCTTGCAAAGAACTATTTGGATCTTGACTCACACGAGTTGTTTGAAACCATTAGCCGAATGTTAGCGGAGACGAAGATGACTCCAGCAGATGTTGCTGAAAATTTGATGCCAAAGTCAGATGAAGAGAATGCTGAGATTTGCTTGAAACACTTGATCAAAGCTTTGGAGGAAGCAAAAGAAGAAGCAAGACTCAAAGCTATTGAAGATGCCAGGATCAAAGCTGAGGAGGAGGAAGCAAGTAAAAAGAAAGAAGAAAATGGTAAAAAGGAACAAGAGATTGATGCAAAAACAAAAGTGTGATGACTGATGACTACAGAGTTGACCAAAACTATACTACCGAGAAATTGTGTGTTTCTTGTTTGATTGTTTTAATTATGTGTTTGGTAGTCAAAAAGTAATATTAAAAGATTCATCAGTCATGTGTAATTTTCAACTTTCAAGTGTTCGTGGTCGTGGGTCTGACATGTGCTAACGTGCTGGGTTGGTGAGCGTAATTATTTGTTTTTAGGCATGAAAAAAAACAGTCGGTAACCATTCATATATGATAATAATTTATATATATGATAAAAATAAAACTCAATGAACAGTAATTTATAATTTATTTTTTAAATTAAAATTAGAACACATCATTAATAGATGAACAAATGGTATCGGGTATAGGTACTGAGCTCATCAAATCCTGTAGCAACGCAGCAATGCAACACTACTAGAAAATTGAGTATTTGCGACCGCATTTTTGGTCGCAAAACGATCGTAGTTGCCCTATGGGTTACGTTTAGGCTGTAAACGAACTAAATGTTTCGCGAATAGTTTGTGAATTGTTCGACGGGAAGTTTGTTTACGTTCATTCGTTAAATTAATGAACGAATATGAACAATAAATTTTGTTCGGATAGTTAAATGAACGAATACAAACATATGTCTCGTTCGTTCAGTTACGTTTGTGAACATTCGGTAACGTGTTCGTGAACATTTTTGTTCATGTTTGTTTGTTTATATTGTTCATTAAAGATTTTTTAGCATTTATGTATTTTAGCTAATTTTTTTATATTCTTTAATTCTTATTTATCTCATTACCTAAACAAATAAAATATGAAACCCTATCCCCGCCTTGTTTACGCACCGCTTTACTCTCCTTCTCATCATTCACATCGAAAAATAAATCGACCATCGCTCAACGATTAGGGCTTCAGATCTAGCGTTGCTCCCTCTCAGCATCCACCTCTAACCACCGTCGTCTTGGCTGATTTTATCTGTGTTCGTTTATGTTCGTGAACACGTTCCTTTCCTTAATGAACGAACACAAACATAAAATCCCGTTCGGTAAGTGTTCGTGAACGCATTATGTTAGGCCACGTGCGGGATCTGTTCTAGCTGCAGAACGTAGCGGAATCGATCAGTGTCGAGGTGCGGAATCCCTCGACACCGTCTGAGAATCACATACAACAGTTTCAACGCTTACCATGTCTGATTTCATTGATTGATAGTGAAAGTACAGAAGATCCATATGAAAGTCAGACAGACAGAGCTTCGCATCAGCAATCAGCAAAAGGTTGTGGACAAATGACACAAGTCCACTATTTATAGGCAATCAGGGAAGGAGAAGTGTCACCTTGTCGCATAACAAATAGACATATTAAATTATAGCATCATTATTACATAAAACACATTTATTTAATTTCACCCTCACCTTTGCCTGAATTAGCAGAGTTAGCTTCTCATTGTTCTCGTCCAATATTGATTTAATTTTTTTCACAAGAGACGATTCTAATTCATCCGCATTTGAAACATGTCCTCCATCATGTATTGCAGACCTTCTTTTTCTTGCTTGTTGGGTGCCCATGGGGGACGACGCTGCATAACCTTCAAACCCGTCACCAACCCCATCATTTGGTTTAAAACCACTGGTGTGCATCGTATCGTCATTGGGCTGCATGTTACGGGGTACCTGGCTTGCTATACGAATACTTTCTAAAAATTGCAAACTAGATATGTACCACTCAGTCTGCATCTCCTGACTAGTGGGCAATATGGATTGAATCGGACGGTAATGTTCATTCTAACAATTGAATAATGAAAAGTTTTATCAATCAATTTATTCTAATGCAATATAACTCAGTATAAAATAACAAAGTACAACAATTACCTTTTGTGCCGATTCAAAAATGCGTTCAACGGTACCAGTTGTAACCCTTTTCCCAGGCCCCCAACCTAAAAATCTTGGAATTGCTTCGCGTTTAAAAAATAAACCCATCTCCTTAAATTCTGGAAACACTTCATAAATCCACATCTACACATATACATAAATTTATTTTAATTAAGGGGTTGAAATGTATTGCATCAGATTAAACCAAAATTTGTACCTTGAACAGCCACACGCAACCAGGCAACGAGAACCCGGCGGTACCCTGTTGGTGTCGACGACTCAAATCATATACATGCAAATACGTGCTCTGCCAAAGATAGCTACCCCACGGAAAGTCGTTCCATGCTTGTAAATCATCAACCAAATTCATAACCGTTTTTGTAACAACCCTCAAGAAACCGACACCCTTATAAATATTTCTGACACCCCATTATATAGTAAAATGTCCCAATATGTCTTTAAATATACCCCATATGTGAAAACCGAGCCCGGAATACGTTATAATATTAGAAATAAAATATAAAGTTTGAATATTAAGCTGAGGCGGGCCGCGTGGACCCACCCCAAGCCTTTACGCGGGCGGTATCAAAGCTGGAACTTGATTCCGGTGAAATTATAAGTTAAGGCGGGCCGCGTAAGCTAACCTTAACTCTTACGCGGGCCGTGTGAGATCATCAAACGCGGAGACACCAAAAGCTGACACGTGTCGACATCGTGGCGGACCTACATGCTGACCCAGCTAAGCTATGCGTTGACTGGAGTTTGACGCGGGCCGCGTAAGCTTGGCTTATCCTTTACGCGGGCCGCGAGAGGACTAGAATCAGTAACTATATAAGAAGGCCATCGGGTTCAACCAGAACTCGTTCATTTCTCAATTCTCAATCTAAATTTCTGTAGTAGAGTTATAATACGCGGGTATTAAACCCCCTAATTAGCGAGGTTCTGCTCCGTTGTAAGTATTATAACCCCAGTTTCATAATAGTTACGCTGCTCGATTGATTTAGGGTTCCGTAACAACTGTCGTGGTTCTGCCCGACGTAGTTGTTGGAATGCCGTCTCGGGGAGGGTATCATTAATATTTTCAAAGGGTTATGGTACTAACCTATGTACATTTGTATAAATTATAGATTATATCCAGGAAACCCTCACAAGAAGTCTAAGATAGCAATGTGAGTTTATCCTCTTTTTGTTAACAGTTTTTACAAAACCTTAAATGTTTTACAATGTGATTAAGCGGTGATTGAGTCTTTGTAGTTCTTCAATTACTGCCGGTATGTTGGGGTTTTGTATACAAAATTTACTACACTGTGAGTAGTAAGTCGGGGATGACAGTACGTTACCATTGGACAATGAGTTAGCCAATGTGTAATATGACCCACAAGTCAGTGGATTGACAGTACTAAATGGAGTAATTGTGTAGAAATAAACAATGTGATCGCTCTCAATACTGTTTTAATTGATAAACTGTTTCTTGATTAAACTGGGATTTGCTCACCAGTATTTCCGACTGACAAATGTTTTTAAAACGCGTTTCAGGTAACAAAATATGACAGCCAATTAGTAAAAAGCCAGCTGGAGAGTACTGAAGGCTTGGAAAAAAATGTGGCTATAAAAGTTACCTAATAAACGATGTTTTAAATTCAATAAAATAGGGTTTGTCCCTATAAATGTATTGTAATAAGAAACTTGGGTTTTGCCCATGTGATTATCGAATGAGGTGGTTTTACTCTGATAAACATTTCCTAACTACGGTCCTGATGAAATTTCCGCTGCCAAATTAACGAAACCTGATACCACCAAAACTTTGAGCTCGCGTCTGCCCGTTCACGGGACAGATAAGGGATCGGGGGTTGCGACAGAAGGTGGTATCAGAGCCTAGCCACTGGTCTGAGCCAAAGAAGTGTTCTGCTGACACTTAAATTCTAAATTTTGTGTTAGGAAATAAATTACGGAAATACGTGCATAACTGTATTTATTTGTTATGTGTTATTTGACTATCTGTTAGTTTACAGTATGAGTAATCAAGGACCCTCAGACATGAGTCATCACTTGTCTGATTCTCCTAGGAGTGAAGGTACTTCTTCACAGCCTGCCCTTTCTGGGTATTCTGCTAATCAGGAAGAAGGAGTGTTTGCTTTTAAAGCTTACTCAGAAGAGCCATTCCCTCACAAGAAACGAGGATGGTTCAGTAAGGAAGCCTTTGCTCGTAGAAAGAGAATGCGAAAGTTGCAACAGCAAAGAGTTCTAGCAGCTGCTAAGCGAAAAACAGATGCCCATACACAGGATATGCTTAATAGAAGCCTAGCTAATTTCCATATCCTAGCTACAACTGCTGCTGACCCAAGTCTGGAACAATTAGTAGCACCCCAACCACAACCACCAATCCCAGATCAACCCATGGAGATAGAAATTTTTGAAAACCAAGTGGAGATGCATGACTTCAACCCAGAGGAAATCCCTAGGGTACCTACTCCAAACCCCTTAGACCCAAATTACGACCCCTGGTGGGACGATAATAGGTACTTTGTGCAACGTTACCCTATACATGAGGATACACCCATACAGAACATAGGAACCTACCCAGGTATGGACCCTTTAGATCCCTATTACCATGATGAATATATTAGGGAGATCTTAGAAGATCCTTACCGATTTCAGGCACTTTCACCCCCATATCAGGAACCCGCACCCCAGATTCCGAACCCAGTCCTAGAACCTGCACCCCCAATGAGTGCAGAAAACGTTCAAGAACTTAGGACTTTCGGGGAAGAAATTTTAGAGAGCAGTGAGAGAATGAGACAGGTGGGAGAGCGTCTCGTATGGAAATACGATGAACGCAATATGGATTTTTGGATAAATCCATATCCGTGAGGTGATGGAAGAGATGGTAATAGTAATAATAATATAATAAAAATAAAATATGTGTGTACGGATGCATATTACTATTAGTGTGATTCTATTTCAGTTGGTATTGTAATTTTATTTCAGTACTAGTGTAATAGATGCATAATAGTATATAAAAATAGAGTGAAAGTCGCAATGATCGACGCTTTTGGCTAGATTGCGTGTCATGTGATTAACTATATTAAATATTATTTGTGATATTAATATGGGGAAAATGTTTAAAATTCAGATGGCCGACGAAGGACATCAAGATAATCTGAATAACGATAATCAGAGTAACATTAATATGGTTAATGAGAATCTGAGCATCAATAACAATGGGAACCAAATGGATAATAGTGCTGTTCAACACATAGTGGCATAGGGAATTATAGATGCAATGCCATTTATTCTTCAAACGGTTCAAGAAGCGAATAATAAAAGTAAACACAGCAGTAAGCGACCAATTGAACCGGAACACAGCGTGAACAATGGACCTTTACTTCAAATGCCCATTCCCAAAAGAAGAAGAACCATGCCTTACGGTTGTTCTTACAAAGAATTTTGGTCTTGTAAACCAATAGAATTTTCGGGCAATGAAGAACCCATTGCAGCTCTACGCTGGATAGAAAAGACTGAGGCTGTTCTGAAAATAAGTAAATGTGCGGAAGAGGACAAGATAATTTTTGCTTCCAATCTATTTAAGAATTCAGCCTTAGAATGGTGGAACACTATCCTTCAGTCTAGAGGAAGTGATAAGGTTTATAGTATGGATTGGGAAGAATTTAGGAATATGGTAGAAAGGAAATTATGCCCTCCTAATGAAAAGAAACAGATAGCAAACAAATTCCTAAACCTTAGAATGACTGGTGTGGATAGTAAGGGATATACTAAAATATTCTTCGAATATGCTAGAATAGTGCCAACCCTTGCTTCACCAGAACCGGTATTAATCTCCCGTTATATCTAGGGATTAATTGGAGAGATTAGACACGTAGTCAAGGCAGCTAGACCTCAAACCATAGAAGAAGCTGTAGAACTAGCAAATACCTTGACAGATGAATTATCTTCTACACGACAACAACATATCACAACCTTACAAAAAACAAAGACTTGATTGATGCATGCTACTTGCCTGTTGACTTAGTACTATAAATTATGCAATAATACTTCCCCCTCAGCTCATCTATCTCACATTACAACACCATTCTAACAAACACATTGTGTGAGTTGTGAGCAAGAAGAACAAGATGATGATGATGATGGGGGAAATGACTCAGTTAGGGTCTTTGATTGGCGTAGTTATGTTCATTTGGGCTATATTTCGGCAACTGTTTCCCGACGAGCTTCGAAGGAATGCTAGAAAGTATGTTGATAAAGTTGTTAGTTATGTATACCCTTATGTCGAAATCACTTTTCATGAATACCAAGTAGACAGTTGGTTCGAAAGAAGCGAAGCGTTTGTTGCAATAGAACGGTACCTCAGTACCAACTCATCAAATAGAGCTAAAAAGCTCAAAGCAAAGGTGGTCAAGGATTGTGAGTCGGTTGTGCTAAGCCTGGATGAGAATGAAGAAGTCACAGACGAGTTCAACGGCATCCAAGTTTGGTGGACATCGAGCAAAAAGATCCCCCAACGACAAGCTCTCTTCTCATACCGCGGCGGCGATGAAGAGAATCGGTTCTACAGGCTCATTTGTAGAAGAGAACACCGCGATATCATCACTAAGGCTTACGTGAAACATGTTCTAGATGAGGGAAAGGCGATTGCGATAAAAGCAAGGCAACGCAAGCTGTATACCAACAACAAGAGTGAAAATTGGCATGGTTATAAGAAAACTGTGTGGAGTCACATCATATTCGAGCACCCTTCTACCTTTGATACGCTTGCGATGGATCCCAAGAAGAAGAAGGAGATTTTGAATGATTTAATAACGTTTAGCAAATCAAAAGACTACTACAAGAAGGTGGGCAAGTCATGGAAGCGAGGATATCTTCTTTATGGTCCACCAGGAACCGGAAAGTCTAGTATGATTGCGGCCATTGCTAACTTTCTCGAGTTTGATATCTATGATCTTGAGTTAACATCTGTGAAAGATAACACGGATTTAAGGAAGCTGCTGATTGAGACATCAAGTAAGTCGATCATTGTGATTGAGGACATCGATTGTTCGCTTGATCTTACGGGGCAGAGAAAGGAGAAGAAGAAGGAAGATAGTAAAGGGGATAAAAAGGATCCAATTGAAAAAAAGGTTGAAGAGGAATTAGAGGATAAGAAGAAAAAGGGAAGTGAAGTGACTTTATCCGGGCTGTTGAACTTCATTGATGGGTTATGGTCGGCTTGTGGAAGTGAGAGGTTGATCATATTCACAACTAATTATGTTGAAAAGCTTGATCCAGCTCTCATTAGGAGAGGACGGATGGATAAGCGTATTGAGATGTCGTATTGTTGTTTCGAAACGTTTAAGGTTCTTGCAAAGAACTATTTGGATCTTGAATCACATGAGTTGTTTGAAACCATTAGCCGAATGTTAGCGGAGACGAAGATGACTCCAGCAGATGTTGCTGAAAATTTGATGCCAAAGTCAGATGAAGAGAATGCTGAGATTTGCTTGAAACACTTGATCAAAGCTTTGGAGGAAGCAAAAGAAGAAGCAAGACTCAAAGCTATTGAAGATGCCAGGATCAAAGCTGAGGAGGAGGAAGCAAGTAAAAAGAAAGAAGACAATGGTAAAAAAAAGGAACAAGAGATTGATGCAAAGTTACCTGATGAAGAAGAAGAAGAAAAGAAGGATAGTAAAAGTGGCAATGACTGAGGTAGATGCAAATGAAAATGTGTGATGACTGTTGACTACAGAGTTGACCAAAACTATGCTACCGAGAAATTGTGTGTTTCTTGTTTGATTGTTTTAAGGGAAAATTATCAAATTAGCCAAGAATAAAATTTGACCACTAAATTAGCCATTTGATGCCTCCTTGAAGTAGGGCATCACGGATTCAAATGTGCGGGATGTCTCTTTCAATGTGGAAGTGACACGTGTCTCAATGATTAGGTAGACTCCTCCAATGCCCCTCAACAGACTCATCCAATGTCTCAGCAGACTCTTCCAATGCCCCTTAACAGACTCTTCCAATGTCTTCCAATGCCCCTTAACAGACTCTTCCAATGCCTCAGGCATGAGTTCAAATTTTATGTGGGACCTACCACCCACTTCATCTTCACCACCGCCGCCACCACCGCCACCGCCACCACCGCCGCCGCCACCACCATAAAATATACCACTAATCTTCCTTCCTTCAGATT
Organism: Helianthus tuberosus; assembly: GCA_030545235.1. Classification (NCBI taxonomy): domain Eukaryota; kingdom Viridiplantae; phylum Streptophyta; class Magnoliopsida; order Asterales; family Asteraceae; genus Helianthus; species Helianthus tuberosus. The sequence goes on along the minus strand of CM060365.1, from coordinate 34,074,484 downwards.
CATTTCTTTCTATCCTCTGTTGACTTGGTGAACACAGATCGATCATCATGTCTTCCTTTGAAAGAGGCATCTGCCCTGTTGGAGCTCATGAAGGATCTTGAAGATGAAGTGGCGGTGGCGGTGGCGGTGGTAGTGGTGGCGGTGGTGAAGATGAAGTGGGTGGTAGGTCCCACATAAAATTTTAACTCATACCTGAGGCATTGGAAGAGTCTGCTGAGGGGCATTGGAGGAGTCTACCTAATCATTGAACACGTGTCACTTCCATATTTAAAGAGGCATGATGGGTCTTGAAAGAGGCATCCCGCACATTTGAATCCTGATACCCTGCTCCAAGGAGGCATCAAATGGCTAATTTGGTGGTTTGGCTAATTTGGTAAATTCCCCTTGTTTTAATTATGTGTTTGGTAGTCAAAAAGTAATATTAAAAGATTCATCAGTCTTGTGTAATTTTCAACTTTCAAGTGTTCGTGCCTTCGGCTTCGTGGGCCTGACATGTGCTAACGTGCTGGGTTGGTGAGCGTAATTATTTGTTTTTAGGCATGAAAAAAAAACAGTCGGTAACCATTGAAGTTAAACCACAACTGGAAATATTAAATAATCAAGATGACAGAACTAAATTTATAATCTTTTGTTTTGTTTCCACAACAACTACGTATTCATGAAATTAAAGGAGCCTTGAATATTGTTGTCATAGTATCCATAATAGTTTTCTAGGAAAGTATTTATGATAATTAAACCTCTATAATGCATGGTCATGAAGAGCCGTTGGGTTACCTTTAGGCTGTAAACGAACTGAACGTTTCACGAATAGTTTGTGAACTGTTCGGCGGAAAGTTTGTTTATGGTCGTTCGTTTAGTTAATGAACAAACATGAAAAAAAAAAATTTGTTCGGATAGTTAAATGAACGAATACAAATATGTCTCGTTCATTTAGTTACGTTCATGAACATTCGCTAAAGTGTTCGTGAACATTTTTTCATGTTTGTTTGTTTATGTTGTTCATTAAAGATCTTTTAGCATTTATGTATTTTAGCTAAACTTTTTATATTATTTAATTCTTATTTATCTCATTGCCCAAACAAATAAAATATGAAACCCTATCTCCGCCTTGTTTATGCACCGCTCCACTCTCCTTCTCGTTATTCACATCGAAAAATAAATCGACCATCGCTCAACGATTAGGGCTTCAGATCTAGTGCCGCTCCTTCTCACAATCAAAAATGAATTATTTACATTAGCATTTTAAGTAAAGTTATTATCATCATTAAGTAAACTCAGAGCCGTTCCAACGTTTTTGTAGACCCTAAGCGGACTACGAAGCGGAGTCCATTTTGCAAAACATATAGAGATTAACAGAAAAAAGAGTTGCTAAAGTTAACCTACGTTTAGTAATTAGCCCTAGTTTTGCCCATAAATTCTCCCCCAATCCCGAAAGACCCGACGCCATGAGTGACTGCCGTTAGTGATAGTCGATAACCTAGAAAACCGAAAGAGCAGGTTGCTATAGGAGGTAGGAACGATGACTGCGGCTCAATTTTAGGGATTTTTGGCGTTGATTCACGGAATTCAGATGAGGTCGAGTGGTAGATGGTCGCTACAAACTGCAGTTATGTTTGTGGTTTAATTTCGAAACTGGGTCTTGAATGTGGACCTTTTTTCCTAAACATTTTTTATCTATGTAACTTTATTAAAAAAACATGGTTTAGTTTTGCTTTTTATTTGAGCCTGACACATATACAATATATAAAACTTTACTAAAATTGGAGGCCTTTGATTTTTGGTGGCCCTAGGCGCGTGCCTAGATTGGTAAGCCTAACGGGCCGGCCCTGAGTAAACTGACAATAGTTTAGCCATTTTATACCGAAGGAATAGAGTGTGTTGAAACATGTGATTGATAATTTGATATGATATGTTTTTTTGTTGAATTACAAAGTTAAACTATATCTGAAGAAACACTGAACTAATTATGGGATTAATCAATTTGGTTTATGTTCCTATCATAGTGGTTAATCTTCTTTATGGTTTCCTGAGCTCCTTAATGACTGGGTTATCCTGCAAAACAGAACACCGTTACTCGTTAAGAGGGGAATGTGGGGGTTTCCCTCTTAACCAGGCTCCGGCGTGAGAATAAGCGACTGCTTTGGAGAGATGATTAAGTATTAAGAGTGAGAGTAGAGAGAATGGAATGTTTAACATGTGAGGTGAGGTCTCTATTTATAGCCGAAGAGGTGTAAGAGGATATGAGCTGATGGGCATTGGGCCTGGAGGCGACAACATAGAGGATATGCTCCTTGTCTCACTGGTGTCGACCGTTGGTGGCTTCCCAGAGCTTTCTGGAGTTGGCGCAATGTGATTGGAGCCACGTGTCACTGTTGTCGGCCTGGCTGCCCTTCTGCCATCAGCAGGTAAGTGGAGATCGTGGGGCAGTTGTCTCTGCCCTGTGATTGGTGCCATGTAGGCGTCCTTAAGTACTTCTTGTCTCCTGCATGTCAGACGATCGTGGAGCACGATTGAGCAGGGCCAGAAGGACGCTGATTGGCTCTTTTCCTCTGCCACTTGTACCTTGTGTACCATCTGAAACAGCCTTGCGCTGCTGCCCTGCGCGATTCTTGTTGGGCACGTAACTATCTCGCGCGGGGTTTGGATAACTGAGTGATCTTTCAGAATGCTAAGTGTTGTAATTTGGAACTTCCTATTGTCCAAGCCTCGCGCCGATTAACATAGACTGTGCTGTAGCCCGCGCGAGGTTGCTAATAAGAAATTTGTTGAATAAGGAGTATGGTCTCGCGCGCAACCTTGAAGGAGGTTTACGCGGCTTTTTTGGGACCATACCCCTTCAAGTCACCCCCAGTCCAGTGCTGCACCATGCGCGAGGCAAGTGGTTGGAGCTCTGGACTTAGAAAAATAAAGTTGTAGAAGATGCTTCCTTGACTTGGGAAGACGGCGCGCGTGTAAGCTGTTGTTGGTTACGACGGCGCGGCTACCATGTTAGGCTCCAGGTGGTTCACTGCCTTTGTGTGTAGGCGCGCGAGCCTAATAGCTTCTACATGAAGTTTGTAGTGATTTCGAGCGGGAAAACCCTCGAAATTTGAATTCTGACAAGTTGGTGAGAAACGTCGTTGATGGTGACGTTTGAGTTGACCACTTACACGGCTGTCATCAAGTTGTCTCTGACGGTTCCACTTTCCGTCAGGAGAGTGAGGTCCACGCGCGCGTGGTAACCGTCACTCCGGGTTTCACGCCTTACGTGGCGTCTTCTGATTGGTTACGTGCGCGGCGATATCGGCATGTTTACCCATCGCATTAAATGCGATGGGTATATATATCCGATGAGATGGAGAGAACCCTCACGTCTTCTACTGTTCTTATCATTTTCTCTCTGCTCACCTTCTTCGATTCTTCAAGTCTTCAAGTTGCTTTGTAGCAGATCTTCAAGTGCTTTATATCTTCAAGTTCTTTCTTGAATATTCAAGGTTTTATCGACGAATATTCATGGCTGAAGAACATCTTGAAGACGTTCCCGGTGAAGAAGGTCATGTTCCCATTCTCCGGTGGGATTTGGGTCTTTTTGAGCAGATAGTACGGGGTTTCCGGTTCCCACCGGAATGGGATGCCAAGTACCCCGGTCAGAATCAGACGGCCGCCGACGCACCACCGGGGTATATCACATTGTATGAAGAATTCTTCCATCAAGGCAACTTCCGGTTGCCGGCGACGAACTTCATGGCCCACATTCTTCAGTTCTATGGGTTCCATATTTCACAATTGATTCCTCCTGGAATGGTCAGGGTTTGACACATCGAATTCCTTTGTCGATCCCATGACATAGAGCCAACTGTGGAAAGATTTAGAGTCTTTTATCAGTTGATCCGAAACATGGGGTTCTACTCGTTTTCCAGTCGAGGAGCTACAAAAAAGATACTTCTTAACCCTCCTAAGAGTTTCCATGACTGGAAACCAAAATTCTTTTATATTCGCGAGGAGGTGATCCCGATCGCTATGACATATCGCGCCTGGTCTGAGTCGATTATGAAGGAAGATCTGGCGATCCCCAAGACTGAGGCTTGGTATTAGAAGCTTACTGCCACCCCAAACAGAGTGTTTGGTGAGAACGTCTTGGTAGCGGCGCAGATGAGCGATCAATGGCTGCCTGACAGCGAGGAAGTTCCCATTTTGATGTTCGACGATAGAGGTTAGTAATTTCCTTAGTTTTGCTGATTTCATGTTTCGTAACTTGTGTTTTATGTATGTAATTTGACGTGTAGAGGCGCATCTGTATCAAGCTGCCTTCCCCACCTTTGGTGGTTCCATGGGCGTGCGCCCGCTCCAGGCTGGAGAAGAATATTGGTATGAACAGATTAAGGGTAATTTCATGTACCCAGTTGCTGGTGCATTCGTCGCTCCGCCTACTGCAACCGAAGGTGCGCATATACCTAACCCTCGTCCCTTGCGCTCTGTGACTTCTGCTGGGAAAGAGATTGTCTATCTTTCCAGCGAGGGGTCTGTGGGATCCTCAAATGGAGAGCTGAGTTCGTGGTCTAACATCTTTGCAGGTGTGTTGCGCGACTTGGGGATTGACCCTGAAGATAAGAAGAAAAAACCTGTGAGAAAGAAGAAGGTTATCACCCTGGACCCTGAGGTGACCAGCAAGGGAGCTGGGAGTAGTCGCGCAACCGCTAGCGTTGCTGACAAAGGTACTCTCCGCCTTCGTCAAAGTAACTTGGAGGATTACGTTATTATTAGTGATTCATTTGAAGGTTTGTCGCGTATAGGCGAGAAGAAGTCTGGAGGAGCTGGTTCGAAGAGCTCCGGGAGCGCGGGTTCTCGCAACCCAGATGCTGGTGCGACTCCTTCCTCTGTTGCGCATGATGAAGAAGAGGAGGAAGAAGCAGAAGAGGAGGCTGCTGCAAATTTAATCAGCAGGAAAAGAAATAGAAGTGAGACCACCGCTGGTGCTTCCACTGCGCCGCAGGGTGGTGAGGCTCCTTTGATTGGGAAGCGGAGCAACCTGCGCTCTTTATACAAGTTTTCTCCTGGTAAGTTCTTACTCTCTCTTCCTTATGTTGCTTCCTCTTTTTGACACTTGATCTTCTGCAGAGGCGAAGAAGAAGACCCCTGAAAAGAAGGGTGTTGTGTTTACGGAGCCCTCAGAGCCGGCGCAGAAAAAGCCTAAGGTTACTATCAAACCTTTAAAGACTGCTGGAGTGGAGTCTGAGAAGGGTAAACAAGCTGCTGAGGGGGAGAAAGAGAAAGTTGCTGAAGAGAAGAAAAAGGCTGAGGAAAAGAAAGCTGAGGAGGACAGGAAGAAGAAGGCTGAGGAAGAGAAGAAGAAAAAAGCTGATGAGGAGAAGAAGAGGCGAGCTGAGCAGGAGAAAGAGAAAAGGGCTGCTGAGAGGGAGAAAGAGCCTGTAGTTGATAAACCTACCCACCCATCGCAACCTCATTCTCCTCAACATTCTGCTAAAGTGACTTCTGCTGCGGGATCTGGTCCGCATGCTTCTGGTGGCGCGAGTTCCGGGGGAGCTGGGGGGTATAACCCCCAAACCATTGGCCCAAAGGACACTCTCGGGGATATTTATTATAAGACTTATACCGTGGCAGAACGTGGGAGTGCCCCCCATCGAGCTCCTTGGAATTTGAAGCAGAAGGACACTTTTCAGGAATTTGCCCCTTGCCGCGACTGGTTCTTGAATTCCATCCCTCCTGGTGAGGTTAATCGACAAAAGGCGCGTACTCATGATGAGCTGTATGCAGCGTATGTAATTGGGGAAGCCAATACTCTTTCTGCCAGCCATGAGATTGTGCGTGAGTGGCGCACCATGATTAGGGAGCGGTCGGATTGGGAGAACTACCGCCAGCGCCTTGTGAGGCAAGTTAAGGAGTTTGAGAAGGCTAATGCCAAGTTTGAGGAAGAGAAGTCCAAGTTTGAGGCTGATAAGAAAGCAGAGGAATGGGGGCGCGAGGGCCTGAAAAGCAAGCTTCAAGCTGCCGAGGATCTGTTGGGGAAGGAGAAGGCTGAATGGAAGAAGATCTGTGAGAAAGACAATCAGCGCGCTTATGCTGCTCGAAATAAGATTACTGAGCTCGAAGGCAAGGTTGCTGAGCTGACAGCGAAGGTCGAGGATGCGCAGGCTGCGCAAGCTGCTAAGGAGAAAACTGAGGTTTGTAAAACGTTTACTCCTTTCCTTGGTGTTTTGTTTGCATAATAGCCTAAGTCTTTTGCCCTTTGTAGGTTGAGCTGGCTGAGGTGAGGGCGCAGCTGACTGGTAAAGACAAGGATTTGACGGCCAAGGATGTCGAGATTGCTGAGTTGAAACGCCGTCTGCACGAGCAGGTTGAGAAATGCGAGTCCTTGGAAATCGATCTTGAGGCGGAGAAAGTTAAGGCTGCTACTGCTGAGGAGGCCAAACAGAAAGCTGAGGAAGCGCGAGACATTAGTACATCTGCTCTTAATGTGGCGCAGAACAACTATTCCGATGCTCAAGGCATTATTGATACTTTGGTCTCCGAGGCTGAGTGGCTGCGCGGCAGAGGATTAGTTCTGGTATGATATTTTTAACCTTGGCTTTACCCTTCAAAACATGGTTACTCATGTGTTACGTTTGCTATAGATGGCCAACTCTATCCTAAATGCTGGAGAACTGGATAAGGCTGTTGCGGCCATTATAGATGTTTCCCGCGCAGTTGGTCATCGTGGAGGGTATCTTAAATGTGCGCAACATGCTACAGAGATGCTTGGATAGGAGTTCGACACTAGTCACTGCTCAGTGACTGATCAAGCTGAGGCTGAGCTAGCTCGCGCTGAACATGGTTATGATCATCTATCAATACCTGTGATGGATTTGGTTGCTGAAGCGCTGAAGCATGATGATTGGTGTCATCAGCTAAAGACTATCCTTGATCCACCAGAAACCGTTGAATTGTCTGATGAAGAGGAAACTACGGGTGATGATGGCGATGGTGACGGCGACAATCACGACGATGATGACGCCGGTGATGGCTTTGAATAGATAGTGTTGGAGGTTTCATGCCTTGTAGATTTTGTTTAGGTTTTGAATATATCGTGTCGCACGGTCGCGCTTGCTTCAGGTCAAATGAATGATAGGCTTTGTGTAACCGTTGTGCGTTTGCGTTTATTTAAATATGATGTTTATGCTTATTTTGTCTTGTTACAATTATTTCATTGTTGTTAGAAACATTGGTTAAGTTAGCGCGAATAAATGTAAGTGTAGGTCTGGTCTCGCGGTATGTTCGCGGAGGACCTCGGAGGCATAGCTCAAGAGCTCGTAATTCACTGAAGTGTTTTCGTGCTAATCAAAAGTTTAACATGCATTTGTAACTCGAGAAGCAATATGATAAAATAAAACATGTCGTATGCTTTCATTAATTGGGAAACAGGCGCTTAGGCTAATCATACATTGCAGATAAGTAACATAAAGGGCGTTTAGCCAACATAGGAAATTAAGTAGGCGCGTGGCCGACATGAGAGAAATGGCGTGTGGCCTAGAGTAGTTACATATAGCACTTGCGCAGTTGTTGCGCATTCCATGTGTGCGGGATGATGTGTCCATCCAGGGTGCGCAATTTGTATGCCCCTTTTCCTAGCACTTCGTGAACCAAGTATGGGCCTTCCCATTTGGGTGCTAGTTTCCCTGGGAGTTCAGCGTTTGAAGCTTCATTGTCTCGGAAGACGTATTCTCCTGGAGTGAAGGTACAGATGTAGACTCTCGCATTGTAGTACCTTTCCAGTTGTGTCTTGTATTTTGCTTCTTTAATACGCGCAATCTCGCGTCTTTCTTCCAGGAGATCCAAATCAAGACGGCGCTCTGCTTCATTATCAACCGTGTTGACTGCAGTCAAGCGTGGTGAGGGGAGTCCAACTTCCGCCGGGATAACTGCCTCCGAGCCGTATACTAGGCTGAAAAGAGTTTCGCCGGTGCTTGTCTTCGGCATGGTTCGATGAGCCCACAGGATGCTTGGGATCTCGTCTTCCCAGCCTCTTCTCTTTGTGCCCAGTCGGGCTTTTATCCCCTCGACGATGCTTTTGTTAACGCTTTCCACTTGACCGTTGCCTTGAGGGTGTGCAACGGAGGAGAAGGTATGCTCAATCTTCATTTCCTTCATCCAATTTTGAAGATCCTCAGAAGCAAAATTGGTACCGTTGTCTGTGACGATTTTGAGTGGAAGACCAAATCTGCAAATGATGTGTTCCCAAATAAACTTGCGCACCATCATTGCAGTGGTTGAGGCGAGAGCCTTGGCCTCCACCCACTTAGTAAAATAATCAACGACCACGATTATGAACTTGACGGCTCCGGGAGCATCAGGGAAAGGTCCCACCTTGTCAATTCCCCACTGCTGAAAAGGCCAAGCAGTGGATACGGGAATGAGATCATTCTTTGGGCGCAGGGATTTTGGAGAGTGCCGCTGACAGGAGGTGCATTTGCGCAGCTCCTTCAGGGCGTCGACATGCATCCCTGGCCAATAATATCCAACGTTCATAATCTTCGCGACAACCATGCGCGGTCCTGCATGGATGCCACAGATCCCTTCGTGAATCTCTCTGATCAAGTAATTGGCGTCCTGGGGGTCCACGCAGCGCAATAAGGGCCCCAAGAAGGACTTTCAGTATAGGATACCACCGTTCATCTCATAATGCAGGGCCTTGTTTTGAATCTTCCTTGCCTCTGCTTTGCTCTCCGGGAGTACCCCTTCTTGTAGGTACTGAATTATAGGGGTCATCCAAGATGGCTGCCCTATTTCGATCACATTTACCTGGCGCAACAGGACTGATGGATTTTTAAGTACTTCAATCCTTACATCTTTGGCGAGATGTTGAAATGAAGTTGAAGCAAGCTTGCTCAAGGCGTCTGCTGGTTTGTTCTCAGAACGATTAATGTGTACTACCTTGTATGACTTGAATTTCTGAAGCAATTCTTTCGCCTGATCCAGATATAAGGCCATGACTTCGCCTTTTGCATCATAGATTCCGTTGATTTGACTGGCGATCAAAAGTGAATCAACGTGCGCTTGAAGATTTTTAGCTCCCATTTTTATGGCGAGGCGTAAGCCTGCCAGAAATGCCTCGTACTCCGCCTCATTGTTGGTGTTCTTAAAATCCAACTTGATGGCGTATGTAAATTCATGGTTTTCTGGGCTAACAAGGCGCAATCCAGCTCTCGCGCCATCCTCGTTTGATGCCCCATCAGTGTACAATATCCATAACTCGTTGGTCGTGTCTTTCACGGGAGCCTCCACAAGCTCACAATCTTTGATTTTATCAACTGGGACTTCCGTGATGAAGTCCGCTAGAACTTGACCCTTGATGGCTGGGCGTGGCCTGTACAAGATGTTGTGGCCTCCCAGCTCGATCTCCCACTTCGCTAGTCGCCCAGACGTCTCTGGTTTTTGCAATATCGTTCCGATGTGAAAGTTGGTAAGTACTGTGATTACGTGCCCCGTAAAGTATCTGCGCAACCTTCTAGAAGCATGGAGTAATGCAAGTACCAACTTTTCCATTGTTGAATATCTCGTTTCTAGGTCGGTGAGTACCCTGCTGACGTAATAAATTGGAGTTTGGACTCCATTTCTCTCCACCAGTAATACCGACCCTACTGCCTTATCCGAAGAAGATAAGTACAGTACGAGTGGTTCTTTTTCGAACGGCGCGGTCAGGGTAGGGAGTTCGATCAAACACTCCTTCATTTGTTGAAAAGCGGCCTCTGCTTCAGGCGTACATCTGAATTCTTGCTTCTTCACACAATTGCGCAAAGTGCTGATAAAAGGATATGACTTTGCGGCGTGGTTTGACAGAAAACGGTTAAGCGCGGCTAGGCCTTCGCTCTATTGCCTGGACCTTCTCTGGATTCACCTTAAATCCGCCATTTGTGACTATGAAGCCTAAGAATTTCCCTTCTTCCATACCAAAAGAACATTTGGCTGGATTCAATTTCATATTCACTATGCGCAACGAGTTGAATGTTTTTTCGATGTCATTCAACATTTGGTCCTCTTCGGGACTTTTGATCACCAGATCGTCGATGTAAACCTCGATATGCTTCCCAATATCTCCAGCGAAGGTCTTATCCATCAGGCGTTGATATGTGGCGCCAGCGTTTTTGAGGCCGAATGGCATCTTTGTATAACAAAAGATCCCAAGATCAGTTCAAAAAGCTGTGTTGTCTTCGTCTTCAAGCTTCATTTGGACCTGATGGTATCCCTTGTAGCAATCCAAGAAGCATTTCCATCTGTATGGTGCGAGAGAGTCTATCTTTTTGTCGATCTCAGGCAAAGAGAAGCAATCTTTAGGGCATGCCTTGTTGAGATCAGTATAATCAACGCACATTCGCCATCCTCCACTAGACTTCTCCACCATCACTAGGTTCGCTACCCAACTTTGATAACGTACCTCCCGCAAGATTCCGGCTTTGAGTAGTTCGCATACTTGCTCATTCATTGCTTTGGTTTTGTCTGCCCCTAAGTTGCGCCGTCTTTGGACCTTCGGCTCAACAGAGGGGTAGGTGTTTAAACAGTGCTTGTTAATGTCGCGCGAGACACCGGTCATGTAGGCCGGACTCCAGGCGAAGATATCCATATTCTTGAACAGGAGTTGTTTAAGATGCGTTTTGATGTTTGGTGAGATTGCGTGGCCTATCGTCATCGTTTGCTCCGGGTACTTGCGGTTTAACACCCATTTCTCTGGCTCGGTTGTTGAAACCTTCGCCGCTTTTGTTGGGCGCATCTCTTCTGACGACATTACTTCTTTCTTGGCATAGATAATCGCCACCCCTGTCTTGGTTGGAAACCCTATCGCTGAGTGGGGCGTGGAAGTTACCATGTTCAGTTCGCCTTGGGTTTCTCTCCCAATCAACACATCATGCCTCGACTTGACAGGCATCACCATGAAGTTTACATTTGTTGTTCTTGAATGCTTCCCGTCAGAGAGCATGACGGGGAAGTTGATTTGGCCTAGCGGGAAGACCATTTCCTTGCAAAATCCAGACAGTGGATAATCAACTGGCTCAAGTCTCTCTTTATCATCCTCGTCAAACTGATTAAAACATTGCTCATAGATGATATCAGCCATACTTCCTAGGTCAATGAAGACATACTCCGTTTCATAATGGCCGATAATACCGGTAATGACGACGGGTCGAGTTGCGCGAGGGCCGCCGCGCACTACCGGGAAAATGACCTGTTGCTCTTTCCATGAGGGTTCATAAGGGCGCTTGCCTTTCTCCTTTGCGCTGTATCTTGGTCCATTGACCATATGGGTTTCTAGGCGTCGGACTTTCTTGTGATTCCCCTCCTCATGGCGTTGGATCTGTCGAGTTTCTTTACGCACGTTTTTTACCAGGTGGCTTAGTTTCTTGCTTTTTAGCGCTCTCTCAATCTATTGACGTAAACTGAAGCAATCATCTGTCAGGTGCCCTGTATCTATGTGGAAGTCGCAGTACAGGTTGGGGTCTTGCCCCTTCTTGTTTGTCATAGGCCTTGGAGCCTTGAAGTCATGATTCTCCGTCATCAGTACCTCTTTCGGTGTTTTTATGAGCGGAGTCCAGTGCTTTTCTCGGTTATCATCCCTGACTGCTTTCCGATAACCAATACGATCAATAGTGTCTCACGCGTCTTCTCTGTGGCGAGACCGCTCTTCATAGCGAGGTCGTTCGCCATAACCGCTGTAGTGGTTGGCTTTCCACCCAGGGTTTTTGCCTTTGCTTCGTCTGTTGTTGTCGCGCGAATGGCCTCCCTTAGAAAATCGATCTTCAGCATAATGATTCTTGTTTCCGGCAAGTGACTCTTCAGTTTGCGCGACTATTTTCGCGGCTTCCATGAGCTTATCCCATTCTTTGGGCATTCCATCTTTCCCAGTGATAGTTCTGATGAGACTATCACAGGGAATGGCTTTCCTGAAGTGGCAGTGCATGAGTTGTTCACTTACGCTACCGATTTCCAAGCACTCCTTGTTGAAGCAAGTGATGAAATCTTCCAGACCCTCGTTATCTCTGCGCCAGATGTCCTCTACCTCGGCTGTGTCGCGCTGGTAACGTTGCTGTTGACTGAAGTGATTCAAAAATTGTGTCCTGAAATCCACCCATGACTTGATCTTTCCCGGAGGAAGGCTGTTGAACCAGGCGCGAGCAGCCCCTGTAAGTGTTTGAATAAACAGATGGCACCACATGGGCATATTCCATCCTCCCATGCAACCGACGCTTGTGAAAACTCTGACGTGATCATCGGGATCAGTCAATCCGTTAAACTTTCCAACTGTCGGAGGTAACTTCTCTTTTTTAAGTGGCGCCAGCGCGATCTTTGGAATGAACTTTGAATGTTCCGTAGCTTCGGCTGGTCGATGGGCGAGGCGAAAGTCTCGCTCTACCTCTTCGGTGTACCCTACATGTTCTCTTGGTTTGTAGTATTCGTGGTTCCTCTGCAAGCGATTGAAGACTGACGAACCCTCATCATCCTGCCAAGTTGGATCATTCGGGTCCGTATCTTCCCATTCATTGTTCATGTTGCGCAGCGTGAGCCTTCTATGAACTGGGCCTCTTTGGACGTGTGACGGATAGTCATAATAGCTTTCTGTTTCTCCCCGTGTATCGCGCGTGTCATGCACGCTTAGTCTTCTAGTAGGGGGAGGTCTGTAAGCTCTTCCTTGGATGTTTTGCTGTGGTGGTATCTGGCGCGCCCTGTGACTGGGGCCTGCTGGTGTAACCAAGGACGATTCTGCCGTTAAGACTGCTTGCTGTGCGCTCAAAGATTGATACGCCTCATTAATGGTGGCAAGTTGCTTGGCGTACCATGAGGCTGGGGTTTCGCCCTCTGGTAGCCCTAGTAGCACCGAACTGTTCTGAGGTGGAGCTGGGTTTGAAGGCCCAGCGCCGTTGTTTCCTAGGGTTACCGTTTGAGTGATGCGGGTGATGCTCCCGCGCGGTCCCCCCGTGTTGGGTACTTCGGTTTCGCCAATTTCTTCAATGTGTTGGGGTTGGACGTTTTGATTGCCCTTACCCAACACCGCATTAGAGTTCGCTCCGAAACCGAAGTCGGGAATAATTCCTTGACCAGCCATGATCGAAGGAAGAAAGAACAACGAAGACTCAGAAAAAAGAAGATGAAAGTGATTTGTAGAAAACCGGTGGGCACCAATGAAGAAACACTGAACTAATTATGGGATTAATCAGTTTGGTTTATGTTCCTATCATAGTGGTTAATCTTCTTTATGGTTTCCTGAGCTCCTTAATGACTGGGTTATCCTGCAAAACAGAACACCGTTACTCGTTAAGAGGGGAATGTGGGGGTTTCCCTCTTAACCAGGCTCCGGCGTGAGAATAAGCGACTGCTTTGGAGAGATGATTAAGTATTAAGAGTGGGAGTAGAGGGAATGGAATGTTTAACCTGTGAGGTGAGGTCTCTATTTATAGCCGGAGATGTGTAAAAGGATATGGGCTGATGGGCCTTGGGCCTGGAGGCGACAACATAGAGGATATGCTCCTTGTCTCACTGGTGTCTACCGTTGGTGGCTTCCCAGAGCTTTCTGGAGTTGGCGCAATGTGATTGGAGCCATGTGTCACTGTTGTCGGCCTGGCTGCCCTTCTGCCATCAGCAGGTAAGTGGAGATCGTGGGGCAGTTGTCTCTGCCCTGTGATTGGTGCCATGTAGGCGTCCTTAAGTACTTCTTGTCTCCTGCATGTCAGACGATCGTGGAGCACGATTGAGCAGGGCTAGAAGGACGCTGATTGGCTCTTTTCCTCTGCCACTTGTACCTTGTGTACCATCTGAAACAGCCTTGCGCTGCTGCCCTGCGAGATTCTTGTTGGGCACGTAACTATCTCGCGCGGGGTTTGGATGACTAAGTGCTCTTTCAGAATGCTAAGTGTTGTAATTTGGAGCTTCCTATTGTCCAGGCCTCGCGCCGGTTAACATAGACTGTGTTGTAGCCCACGCGAGGTTGCTAATAAGAAATTTGTTGAATAAGGAGTATGGTCCCGCACGCAACCTTGAAGGAGGTTTGCGCGGCTTTTTTGGGACCATACCCCTTCAATATCTAAATTAGGTGCAAATAAAATAAAAGCACAGATAATGTTAACTAATTTGTAAAGGTACGATACATACACTTTCGCTCTAAATAAATAAAAATATTCAACTAATTACATAAACATTGATTATATATTAATTGACTGACATTACTTGGGCAAAGTTTATTCATGCCTCACCTTATCATCTTTTCTTTGACCACAATAATAAAATTAAATTTAACCAAATATCACAAATAGACTTCAATGTCTGCAGTCTGCAAGGAGAAGAGGGTTTGTTTACTTAGGTGCAAAAACAGGCGGATGGAAATTTACTTAGGTGCTATTTGTTTTTTCTGCGGGAAAAGGTCTGCAGTCTGCGGACCACATCTGCAGGCATCTGCAGGAGAAAAGGTGGACCAAATGTCTGCAGTCTGCAAGGAGAAGAGGGTTTGTTTTTTTTTCTTCTACAAAAACACTTTTTCACACACACACACACACACAAAACACACACTGCCTCAACTCTCTCTCTCTACTCTCTCTCTCTACAAGATAGCACCACCACCGCACCACCTCCGCCATCACACCACTGCCATCATCTACCGCCAAGAACAACCACAACCACCCCGTCTTCGTCGTTCAACCCCCGTCGTTCAACCACCACCACCGCTTCGTCGTTCTACCACCACCACCGCCTCGTCGTTCAACCACCACCGCCTTCCTCGTCTCCAATTTGGGGGTTTTGTTCGATTTAGGGTTTTTGGTTCGATTTGGGGGTTTTGTTCGATGATGATGGTCTCCGATCTCTCTCTCTCTCTCTCTCTCTACGGTATCTCTCTCTCTCTCTTCTTTCTCTCTCTCTCTCTCTCTCTACGGTCTCTCTCTACGGTGGTGGCAGGGATGTGGTGGTGATGTATCAGGTGGCGGTGGTGGCAGGGATGTGGTGGTGGAGGTGGTGGTAGGATGTGGGGGTGGAGGTGTGGAAGAGCCAAGAAGAGGTTTGTGTCTGTGTGGTGAAGACATGGGAACATGTCTGTGTGGTGAAGAGGTCTCGCAGACCTTTTTTAATGAAATGTCTGCGAGAAAACAAACAATCTGCAGCATCCAAACGTCTGCCCGCGTCTGCACGGCGCAGACATAAGTGGCCAGAAGTACTTCTGGCCAAAAAACAAACAGAACCTTAGTGGGGGCATAGACCCCTACTCAAACTCATATAACTTGTGTTAATATTTTTATGGAAAGTAATTGTGCTCCTCTTGAGTTATCTCACATGTCACCTTGAACACTTTTTCTACTTTCGGGGACTGAAATTTCTTTATTATTTTTTGTTCGTCTTTTTTCTTTAGGGCGGAGGGAAGGATTCGGGGAGGTGGGTTGCCGCACGGGGAAGGGGATGTTGGTGGTTGTTCGGTGATCAGGGAAGAGGAGAGAGATGGTGTAGGCGGTGAGTAGTCACCGAGTGGGGAAGAGGAGAGAGGTGGGAGAGAGAGGGGTTAATGGCGAGCCCCAACCCCTTTCAATCAATCACGTTTTTTTTTTAAATTGTTTACCACTTTTCATGTGTTTGACTTGTAACGCCCCAAAATCTGAATGTTAATATTTGTCGTATGTTCTTATGTGACACGTCAAGAAATAAATAACTAGGCTATTTAACCTAGTTAAGGGTATGGTCAAAAGTATTAAATGATGAAGGCAGTGTCAGTTATGTTTTAAAGGCAAAACCCGAGGGGCTAAAGTGGAACTAACGAAAGTTGGGTTATTAAAAGAAAAAGAACACACACACACACTTTCGTGTGTGTTCTGGATAGATCGATCAGGGGCTCTCAAGAGCCCCAAAACCCTAGTTCTTCAAAAGCTTCAATTTGAAGAATGAATCAAGGCCCAAATCCATAACCGAGCATGGATTAATGATCACCAACACGAGAGGATCATAAGGTATGTTTTAAATCTAAGATTGGTGATCATGGGTGAAGTGGGTTATGTTCTAATCCGTGAGTTAATATGAAATTGATCATGTACAAGGGTTAGAATCCTTGTATAGAACATGGGTTAAGTATGGTTTTCGTTAATTTGATGATTAGAGGTGAAAACCCGTTAGTTAGGGTGAAGATGATGACTAGAATCACCTCCTATGTTCAAGTCTTGTTGAGTGATTGATGTATTATGTGGGTATGATGAATTATTGTTAGATGAAAGTATAGGAATATGATGATGTTATGTTTAATGTTCATTTGGAATGATATATGATGATTAGTAGAAGGATTTGATGAGTTATGTATGAGTTTAGAAGATTCATGTATGAATTAGTTGTAAGTTATGCTTAAAAGGTAGTACTTACATCAAGTGTATGATAAAATGAATATAGTGTCGTCCGCATGGTCGATTACGATGTTACGAGTATATGTTGATAAGTCGATAGTTAAATATGGTTAATAGTTGACTTTCGAAAGTCAACTAAGTGTAAGAAACATGAATTGACACGTTGTCATAAAGGCAGGATTATAGGAAGTCGTATGGTACATGTTATGTCAATATGCGTTATTTGTGATTATATGATGAATTACAAGAGTTAAACGGATATGAATATAATCATATGAGTTATGTATGCTGGAAATGACTAATGAAAGTTAAGGGTGAAATATGCGATTGATATGATTGTTAACATGTACGAATGCATATGCTAATAGGAGCGTGATCTTGATGAAAAGAGAGTATAGGAAGCATGTCAAGACGGACTCACGCCTGAAAGGATAACGGGTCAAGAAAAGGCGAGGAATCGGATACGAGCACGGACGTATAAGGTAAGTGATTTCCGTAATCACTTCTTAGTACGATTAAGTAATAAGGTGTTTTAATTAATTGAACATGATGTTCGAGGTCAAAAATGTGTTAAAGTCCTTCGTCGTAAATGATGGGATGAAAGTTGACCAAAATGCCCTTGATGGGTATTTTGGGGTAAACGATCTTAAAAGTAGTTTAGAATCAAGTTATTCGATTAGAGTAATGTTTTGGACAAGTATGGAAGTGGGGATGATGGTTTGGTTAGTCATAGACCAATTAATGCGCGAATACCCTTAACGGGTCAAATTAAGCATATGAACGATAATGAGTTAATAGGATGCAAGACATCCAAGAATTTAGTAGGTTATGATAGACGTCACGGATATTGTTAGATTTATAAGATGCTATGGTAAAATAACCAAGTTGTGTTGATGAATGCACGAACGGGTCAAAGTTTGGAAAAAGGGTAATAAGCCGAAGAGTTAGAAGTCTGAAATTTTATTATGTTGGATGTTAGTTTTTAACTCCACAATGTGGAGGATTAAATTACGGACGCGTAGGAAAAAGAATCGGGTAAAACGGATCAAAAACTAGAGAGTTATGCTCGTTTCCGTGAAACGGGGTCGTGCTGGGAATATGCAGCAAGTTGCTGCACATGTTCTGCCAAATCAGGGGCCTAGCGTGACGCCAGGGCCCTTGGCGTCACGCGAGCCCCCCCCCCCCCTGGTTGGCGAAATTTGCTCGTTTGCTCAGTTTTGGCTTGGGAACTCGTTTAAACGCGTTTTAAGTTGCGTATGACTAGTTTAACTCATGTTTTGTGACCATTAGGGTAAGCGTATGTGTGGATAGGTATGTATGGATGTTGTATATCTCTATACACGTATGTAGAAGTGTATGTAAGCGTGTATGCGCGAATGCATGTAAGATTATAGTGTGTAAGCGAGTACATAAGGATATATATGAAGACGTATATGAGTAGGCAAGTATGAGTCGGGTATATTGCAATGGGTGATTGAAAATATAAATGTAGGCATGTATGTAGGTGGATACGTATGTATGTTGTATAAGTATAAGTGTATGTATGTAAGGATGTATGTAGATAGTATGTATATGTAGTCAAGTGAGTATGTACGAAGGTATGCACGTATGTAAGTTGTGAGAAGGAATGGAATAAGCATGTATGTATGCATGTAAGTATGTATGTATGTTTGTATGTAAGGATGTATGTATGTTTGTAAGTATGTATGTATGTAGGTATGTATGTATGTATGTAGGCATGTAAGTATGTATGTATGTATGTATGAATGGATGTATTTAGGTATGCACGTACGTATGTATGTAGGTACATAGGTATGTATGTTGCTATGTGTGATCGTAAGGGTATCTATAGGTTGTATGAAAGTATGTGCGCATGCATTCAATGAAATTGAGTACTAACGATAATAACATCGTGCCTGGTGATGAAGTGTAACGCAGGAATACCAAGGAAGTCTCACTACGAATCGTATGATCAGAGGGAAAGCCGGGATGTAAAGAGTTAATGAAATGAAAAGTAAACGTGTACAAATCTTGTATGCTTATGATACGTACTAACGCTATGAATTTTATGTGGTGAGCGCAGGTAGTACAAGCCATGAGGATTACTAAGGAGTAGGGATCGAAGATCGAGTCACAAGACGGATTGTACGGGAATGTTTAAATATGTAATTTAATGTCGATAAGTTATGTTCTTATATTATAAAATGAATTTTTAGAATGTCAAGATGTATGTCATGAAAGAAATTTTCAGACTCGAAATTCCGCTGCGTCGTTTTAAGGTTAAACGTGTTAGGGTCTTACATGACTATTGCTAGTGATTGAGTGCAAAATGAAGAGTGGAGTGTGGACTTGACATGGCATGACATTTTTGGTTAGAAAATAAGTTTACCACTCCCCAAACGGTGACCACTCCTTCCACCCTTATTGTTTTCATGATAACTTTAAGAGTTTTATTGATAGATTGTTCAATTATTTTAAATTAGTTTTTGCCCCGTCTCTGTTGCGGGGCAATAAGCCAAATATTTCTCTCATAACATGTACATTAGTGTTTTGGTTACTTGTATATACTACTAATAACACGATCTCAAAAAAATTACATTCAGTCAACCTATTAAAATACAACACTAACATATTTTTGCTAAAAACTAAAATGATGGAAAAACAATAATTTTAAACTGGGCAAAATTGTAATTTTCAGGACAAATGAGCGTGTGCCAGACATCCGCCTAGCACGAATAAAAATTACACAAAAGCATCCAATTAAAACAAAACACCACCATAGTTTTGTCAACAAAAAAACGATGGCATGACTGTAATTTTACACTGGGGGGCAAAATTGTAATTTTACTAGGAAAACAAAAAAAAATAGTGGCAAAACTGTAAATTTGAACCGAGAGCAAAATCATAATTTTGGCTGGGAAGGAAAAAAAACAAAACTAATGGCAAAACTGTAAATTTAAACGGGGCAAGATCGTAATTTAACTAGGAAAACAAACAAAAATAATGGCAAAACTATAAATTTGAATCGAGGGCAAGATCGTAATTTTGGCTGGGAAGGGAAAAAACAAAACTGTAAATTTAAACATGACAAAATCATAATTTGACTGGACTAATAGAGAAGTGTCAAACACTTGCGTGACACTCTTCACTTTCATATAATTTGTATAGTATATAATATAATACAAATTTTCCACTATGTGTCCTTCATTCCCCATATTAGACGGTGGGGTATGGGGTTTGGGTTGGGGCGTGGGTTGGGAAAACGCCCAAGCCACCACCCCGGGTGGGCTTGGGTTGGGGCGTGGCCCTTGGGGCGTGGGTTTGAAGCCGTGCGTGGGGCGGGCTAGCGATCCGATGTGGCGGCCTCCTATTCGCTTTGTTGGCCATGTCATAGCGGGTGTTTGAGTTTTAAATTCTAACCGTTTGGCCAAGCCAAGCGGTCACCCCAACCCCCCAACAGTCAACTTCCCCTGTAAATGTAACCCCAACCCCACCGGCTACCTCATCCCAAACCATCGATGTCCACCGCTACCCCAACCATAACCCACTTGATCCCATGAACCCGCTAACCCAACCCGAAGAAGGTGGCATCGTGGACCCACGAAGAAGAGTTAGCTCTCGTCACAAGCGTCGTTGACGCAATGAAGGGGCGACAACCCGGTCAAACACGCTATTGGCCGGAAGCCTTTGCAAGCTATCGACATAACGTCGGACACGACCGGCACAACTTAAACGCGTGCCAACATAAATGGCGCGAGCTACGGCCGAAGCTTGATCTTTTCAAGGCTTACTACGAAGCCGTTCCGAGCGGTGAGTTAAGCAACGAGGACCGGGTGGCGGTGGCGAACATTGAGTTTCGGGGCAAGGAGCGAAGATCGTTCGACAAGCTCGCGCTTTTTGAAATTTACCTAACGTTCTAGGTTTTTTTTGTAATTATTTTTAGGTTTTTTTGTAATTTTTAGGTTTTTTTATTTATTTTGTAATCGTTTTTAGGTTTTTTTTATTTTGTAATTAATAAAATTTTAGGCTTTTTTTTAAATGTTGTGTGTAATTTTTTTTATTTCTTGTAATTTTTTTTTAATAAACTGCCAAGCCACGCCCCAACCCAAGCCCCGCCAAACCCCACGGACACGTCACTCACCGGTGGGGGGGAGCTCGAACTCCACGTGTCAACTCATGCCCCCAACCCAAGTCCCACCATACCCCACGGTCTTAGTTGTTGTTTTAGCACTGTAGACACATCTATGTTTGTTTTGTCTTAAACTAGTTTTTGCCCCGCCCGCGTTGCGGGGCAATAAGCCGAATATTTCTCTCTCATAACATGTATGTCTGTACAGAGGGCAAAATCGTAATTATATTTTGAACTGGAGGCGAAATTATAATTTTAAACTGAGAGCAAAATCATAATTTTGAGCTAGGGGGAAAACATAATTATTTTGAACTGTGGGCAAAAACGTAATTTTAAGCTGAGGGCAGAATCGTAATTTTGAGCTAGAGGAAAAAACAACATTTTATTTTGAACTGGGGGCAAAAACGTAATTTTAAAAGGAGGACAAAAACGTAATTTTAAACTGGGAACAAAATAAAAAATGAGTTTTTGAGCGTTCGGGAAGGATGAATCGCTCCCGAAAAGGAATCTATTGATTCTCTCCCAGTTGGTTGGACCGTATTTCGAATTGTTTGTTGACACGGACAAAGTCAGGGAAAACCTCTGAAATTTTCAGGAATTTTAGACCAAGCTTCTAGTAAAAGAGTTATTTTGATCTGAGGGCAGAATCGTAATTTTGAGGTAGAGGAAAAAACTAGTATTTTATTTTGAACTGGTGGCAAAAACGTAATTTTAAATGCAGGGCGAAACCGTAATTTTAAACTGAGAACAAAATAAAAAATGAGTTTTTGACCCGAGGGCAAAAAGGTAATTTTGAGCTAGGGGCAAAATTATAATTTTATTTTGAGTTGGGGGCGAAAACGTAATTTTAAACGAAGGACAAAAACGTAATTTTAAACTATGAATAAAATTAAATTAAAAATAGGTTGGTCCAATAGGGAAGTGCCAGGCGAAACCATAATTTTAAACTGGGAACAAAATAAAAAATGAGTTTTTGACCTGAGGGCAAAAACGTAATTTTGACCTATGGGCAAAATTATAATTTTATTTTGAGTTGAGGGCGAAAACGTAATTTTAAACCAAGGACAAAAGCGTAATTTAAAACTATGAATAAAATTAAATTAAAAAATAGGTTGGTCCAATAGGGAAGTGCCAGGCAAGCTGCCTGACACTATTCCCTCAAGTTGGAAAATGTATACGTAGGTAATTCAATTGATAAATTTATCTAAAAGTGATAAATAAAATGACAAGGCATGATCAATGTATAAATCATTTGTTTTCTTAAGACTAAACGGTATGGGGGTCGTCCCCATGCCCGTCCCCATCTCGTCGCCCCAGTCACCTCACCCCTTGCTCCGGCGCCGGGCCAGGCCCGTCATCTCCGTTCGCTGAAAGTCGTTCTCGCCATCCCTCACTCCCACACACACACCTATACATACATACATATATATATAAAGGGATTCATCCCCACCCCCTAGGTCCATCTCCTTTAGGCCCCCGCTTACGTGGCGGTGACGTCGCGGCCCATCCCCTTGGAGATGAGGCTCACCATACCGGGTAGTCTAAGTGATCTTTGATATCATTTTTATATTTATGTTTCTTAGCAGATAATTAAATTTAATATAACTAGTGTTTTTCAATGACGCGCGTTGCGCGAAAGGCATTGGTGTTTTCGACCGACATCATTCTTCAAACGATTCGAGATAAACGATGTGTAACCAACCATATCCGGCATCGTGGAGTGTATTAAAAAGGGAGCAATTGGACGATTGGATGCTGGGTAAGGTGTTTCTTGGAATGCCCACTGATTGTTCGGGTCAAAACAACGATTATGAGGATTAATTTTTCGTATTGTGGTTGGATGAGATTTTTTTTAAATAAGATAGAGATAATTATAGAAGAAGTGGAGTAGTTGTGGTAAAAAAAAATGAATAGAAGTGTGAGTATTTATAGTGAAAAATTAATTTTTTTTAAACACATAGTCGTTGGCCAATGGCTAGCCTAACGATCCCGCCATGTGATCTTTATAGCCCCGCCCATCGCCTGTGCTAAAACCCCCGGCCAAGAGGCCACGCCGAAATCCAAACCCACCCGGGATGGTGACTTGGGCGTTTGTACCCAACCCATGCCACAACCCCCACCCCATACCTTATATTCTAATATACCCTAGATGATCACTGTTCATGAACTACTGTTCATGAACTTACCTTTTTATTATATATAGATTCTTTTGATCCGACCTATTTAGGAAGGCTCCGAATCCACAATTTGATGTAGTTCTTTTGACCCGACCCATTTTGGCTTGACAGTTATTGAATTTATAAACTAGTTTATATTATATGGGTGAAGATACAATAGGAAGTTTATTTGGCTAAGAAAGCTAGGAAATGATCTTAACCATCCATTTAGTTAATAAAATGCTAAGATTAAATGATGAAATTTGAAGGGAAAAAAAGAGGCGCGTGAGTTTGTTTAGGGGTATTCTAGTCAATGCAAGGCAATAGTATCTCTCTCCTCCAATTCTCCCCCCCCCCCCATTTTTTAAACGTTAATAACTCTTTCATATGACATTATTTTTTTATAAAAATTGCACCAAAAAAACGAGCGTTTTTTTATCTTTAAAACGAGTATACTATTGCTATATTTTCAAAAAAAAAATTAAAAACCCAGTTGCGTAAAACGCAATAGAAAACCCCCCAGTTACGTAAAACGCAATGAAAAAAAAAACCTAAAAATGACATTTTTCTAAAACGCAATGCACCAAAAACACAAAGAAATGTCTTATTTGTAAAACGCAATGGCCAGAAAACACAAAAAAATGTCTTATTTCTAAAAGCAATAGCCTAAAAACTCAAAAGAAAATGTACTTTTCTAAAACGCAATGGACTAAAAACACATAAAAATGTGTTTTACCTAAAACGCAATGCACAAAAAACACATACAAATGTCTTATTTCTAAAACGCAATGGCCAGAAAACACTTAAAATGTCTGTTTTCTAAAACGCAATGGACTGAAACACATAAAAAAATGTTTTACCTAAAACGCAATGCACAAAAAACACAAAAAATGTCTTATTTGTAAAACGCAATGGCCAGAAAACACTTAAAAATGACTCATTCTAAAACGCAATTACCTAAAAACTCAAAAGAAAATGTACTTTCTAAAACGCAATGGACTAAAAATACATAAAAATGTGGTTTACCTAAAACGCAATGCACCAAAAACACATACAAATGTCTTATTTTTTAAAACGCAATGGCCAGAAAACACTTAAAATGTCTGTTTTCTAAAACGCAATCGACTGAAAACACATAAAAAGTGTTTTACCTAAAACGCAATGCACCAAAAACACAAAAAAATGTCTTATTTGTAAAACGCAATGGCCAGAAAACACTTAAAAATGACTCATTCTAAAACGCAATTGCCTAAAAAACAAAAGAAAGTGTTCTCTGTAAAACGCAATGGAGTGAAAACACCTAAAAAAGTGTTTTACCTAAAACGCAATGCACAAAAACCACTTCAAGAATGTATTTTTCTAAAACGCAATGGCCAGAAAACACATAAAAATGTTTTAGTTCTAAAACGCAATTGCCTAAAAACACCAAAGAAAGTGTTCTCTCTAAAACGCATTGAACCATGACAATAGTTTTGTCTGTGCTGTGAACTGTCTGAACCAATGCAGTTTAGGAATGCAATTTCCAGAGGCAATTTACAGAAAATTAATTTTTCTGATGCATTTTTATTACAGCAATTTAATCGGAAAAAAAATTTCCAGGGGCACCCGCTACTAGGGGTGCTGCCCCCGGACCCCGCCAAGATCGTAAAACGCAATGACTAAATCAAAAACTCAGATCGTAAAAATGAAATTAAAGAATTTCTTATATGGATCGAAGTGATTTCTTCAACAATTGACGAATTTTGAATGATTGAAACACTTATCAGCGCTCGAATCGAATGGATCGAGTGATTATCTTCAAAATCACCCGAAAAAACGAGATTTTGTATGAAATTAAACTGGGTTTTCTTCAAAAAAGCTGAAGAACACGTTGATCGGGTGTTTGAATCATTGATTGGTGATGAAAATCGCACTATAATGTAGTGATTATTGAGATAGAAAGTGAAGAAATGGTTGAAGATAGTGAGTTTTGAAAATGGTGGGTTTTGAAGTTACTGGGTTTTGAAAAGGAAGAAGAAAGGGTTGGATTGACTAAAATACCCTTTTTCTTTATTTTAAATGTTGTCACATGTTCTAATCCTATTGCTTACTACACTTTCTAGCCAAAATAAACTTCCTAGCCAAAATAAATTTTTTATTTGATCTTTTCCCTATATTATATATGTTAAGGAATAAAGGGGTCACCCATAAACCTGGTAGGCCAACGTACCCAAAACAACAAATTTTGTGTTAAGTTTTCATAATGTACGAAAATTCACACCTCTTGATTGTATGTTAGGTGGTCTACATTAAATATGACAAGATGCATTCACCAATAAATATGACAAAGACAAACACATGCCCAAAATATCAAAACTGGATACGCAATAAAACGAACAATAAATTCATTGAATAATAACTTCCTTAAACAATCAATTTATTGACCATGTTCAAATAGTTTTCCCCATAAATGAGTGTTTCATAAATAGGATGAACAGTAACCAAAAATAACCACCATTAGACTAGAGTGAATTTTGTTATAAATATACTATATTATGGTGACTATCCACATTCTAACTCCCGTCTTTTCGTGTCCTTTGTATTAATGTAAGAACACTATATATAGAGGTTCTTTGTATAGTATGTTTACAACTCAATAAATAAGAATTCACATTCTCCATATTCTTTTTTTCTACCTGATCTCTATAGTCTTCTTCTCATGTTGCTAATAGACCGTTGTTTTATAACACGTTATCAGCACGAGTTGCTTATGGAGTTAGATCGCAAGACCGTAGCATCCGAATGATATTGTGTGGTACTCGATTCAAGCAAAATTCAGAAACTTCAACAAAGGTACCGATACTAATTAACCTTTGTGAATCATAATTTGACTGCTTAAAATATCTGACTATTTATGTTTAGATTTCTAACGTTTGATATTGGGTATTCAGGGGATGAGGTGACTACAGGGTTTAAAACCCTAATATTTGGTAAAGATGACATTATGAATTTATTGATTATTCCCATCTTAAGACAAATCAATAATATTTTCATTTAATTAAATTATTTAATTTATTGACAATATTATTCTAGCCTAACTGAATTCAACTTACCATAACTTTCACATGGTTGTAGATCTTTTAAATAGGGCTGGCAATTTTACACGAATACACGACACGAACCTACACGAAGTTAACAGGTATCGTGTATGGCCTTAACAGGTATCGTGTACCAAACAAGTAGACACGATATTACCTGTTAATTTTCGTGTTTAAACAGGTTAAATACCTGTTTACCTGTTAATACCCGTTAGTACACGATAACAAATTAAATTAAATAAAACTCATTAGCCATGTGCGTGTGGGTTCCTTAATTACTTTCTATTTTCTTTCCTCATTCAATTAAAAAAAATAAAACCCCAAACTCCCTCTGTAACTCTCAGATAGAATGTCGTGTTCGTGTTTTTGTTCGTATTAACAGGTATTAACAGGTAATTTTCATGTATAACAGTCGAACAGTCGTGTTAACAGGTATTAACAGATAATTTTCGTGTATATCATGTCGTGTTCGTGTTTGAAAAAAAGGACACGATAAGTTATCGTGTCGTGTTCGTGTATAGGATTTCGTGTATCGTGTCTTATCAGGTCGTGTCTTATCGTGTACGGATATACACGATATGCCAGCCCTACTTTTAAATCATGTAAGGTTCAATTCCTTTAATTGAATTGCTATGTTATCATTTAACAGGAATAGTTTTGATAAATACGATTGTTAAATTAATTGACCTTTCTGATAAAATATATAGCTGACGTGATTGGTAAAGTTTTTTGAATTGATTATTGTATACATGTATTACACGGGTTAAATGACGAAAAAATATATATTATAAACTTGTATATAATCCTTATTAATGAAATGACTTATTATAACCTTATTAAAAAACAACTAATTTATGCATATGAGAGTTGTACAATTGGCTTTGGGAGCTTTTCAAAAAAAATTGGAATTTTCCTTTTTGACCCTAAAGTTTTAAACTTTGACAATTTAAGTTTAAAGTTTTAATCTTTGTTTCATTTTTAACCTTAAAGTTTTAATCTTTGACAATTTAAGTTTATAGTTTTAATCTTTGTTAAAAAAAATTGGAATTTTCCTTTTTGACTCTAAAGTTTTAAACTTTGACAATTTAAGTTTAAAGTTTTAATCTTTGTTTCATTTTTAACCTTAAAGTTTTAATCTTTGACAATTTAAGTTTATAGTTTATAGTTTTAATCTTTGTTAATTTAACCCCTTTCATTAATTTGATTTTTCACTTCTAATTCAAAAGTTTTCATCTTATACAATTTAACCCATTTGATTAATTTGATTTTTCATTTCTAATTCAAAAGTTTCCATCTTTTGCGATTTAACCACTTTGATTTTTTTTTACTTATGTGTTGTAATCTTGGCTTTGGGAGTTTTTCAAAGAAAATATGATTATGCATATGGTTGTTGTAACCTTAGCTTTGAGGGTTTTTCAAAAAAAATTGATTTTTTTACTTTTCACTCAAATGTATTTCATAAATTACCTTTAACGCAAAACTATTTGTTTTTTTACTTTTAACATAAAACTTTTTATCTTTTGCAATCTATGCTCACAACTTTTTTTACTTTCAACTTTGGCCCTTTATAATTTTCATTTTCCGTAAATTTTTCGCTTTATGCTTCGTTCTAAATTTTGTGACTAAACACATCGAAACGTGCGTCTTTGGTTTAACGTTTTTACGTTTCGTTCTAAATTTTGCGAGTTAACACGACGCAACGTACGTGTGTGGGTGAACGTTTTTACATCGTCTATTTTTTTCCCGTTTGAAAGGTTCAACATAACGTGCGCGTCCTAAATCGACTTAGTTATAACTAAAGAATCCCCGTCGCATTGCGGCGGGTCGTAATTCTAGTTTAGATAAAATAGTAAAACAAAAGATCAGTTATATTTTCTCTATTCAAAATAATTTTCTAAGTTTTCACTTCTCTTTTGAGATACTACAATCCATTTTATTATGTCTTCAAAAGAAGTAACACTAAAAAATAAAAAAATAATGATCATAAAATTGTAAGTATTTTTAAAAATAATTATAAGTTATGAGGTTATGGTAAATGAATTGTAGTTAAATTCTACTATGTATATTAATGATATAATAAATACTTTGATATAAATACTACTTTTAGATATACGAATCATGAGACAAGATACGAATATCATCATTGTATAGAAAATATTACATATTAAAAAATAATACTAAAAATAAAGTATACATTTAAAAAAGTAGGACTAAAGTTTTTTAAACTATAAATTTGAGCGTCTACAACAACTTTTTTACTTAGTAGTTGACATTTAAATATTCAAATTAAAATTTTTATTATATTATATAATGTCTTTATTTAGCATGATGATAGTGTCTTTAGTTGCGTAAATCTATTAAATAATATTATACTTATTATATTATTTGATACATTTATATTTGTTATAGATAATTATTAATTAAATTTGAATTTATACGTTTATCCCTAACTATATTAATTAATATTATATTATATTTTGTGTATAAAAATTGATATGTAATACTATTATTAAAAGGGATGAGGCACCAGAGATTGACACGTGTACAAAAAGATTTTTGTTTATTAGTATAGGAAGATTATATAGCAAAAAAAAATCTTATTATTAACCTAGAAGATTTTATTTTTCAGAACGAGTAGAAACAGACGATAAGTTTTTTTAGTATTTATGTGTATTTTAGAGGATGGATTAGTATGTGACGATTTTATGGAATGCCATGTGAAATCTATAAAGTAAATATAATTACATAACTGAGGCAATCAATTCCACATTAAAATGTCATTTTCATTTGTAAAATTTATTTTTCACACACGTGATATTAAAAAAAACTACTAGAACTATTTGTTTATCATCAACCAACAAAACTAAATACGCAATTAAAATAATAAAATGTAACAATCAATAACTTAGTTACAAATTCGCGTTTTGAACGCGAAAACTCCGCATCCATGCTTTTCTAGTTCAAAAACCGTCAGGAATATTCTAGTTGCAATATTATTTAAACATTATTATTCAATCCATGTAATACATGGGTTTATAACCTAGCTTATTGATAAAGAAAAAACAAGGTCTGTGTTTTATATTCGGATGAATTTAAAAGGTTTTGGGTTTGAATTTTGTATTTTTCTTTTATCAAGAAAGTTCATGTAGGTCAAGTTAATATCCTCAACTATGTATGGTGATTTGATTAAATTAAATTATTATATTTTGAATAGAATTCAAAGTTTAAAATTACATGCATTGATCAAATCTTGAATATAGGTTATCTTGTTAAATATCAAATCTAGACTTTGTATCCTAAATTTTAAAGATATTTTATGGGGTCCGGTAATTATTTATTTTTGCATAATGTTTGAATTCAATAGATATACTAGGGTTGTCTTCTTTTTAAATAATATTTGTATTTTTATTGATCTCATCACATGATTGTTGTTGATTTTACATGCACCAAAGTTAAAATAGTCTTATCTAACGTATTATGATAACACCTTAATTTCTATGTGCTGTTATCAATTTATCATGGATGTAATATTATATAAAAATTATTAATGGTAATTGGTCCATGATTTGATGATTAATAGAAAAAATACAAAACAGTAGCTTATATTGGTGAGTTTGGTTAGTGTTTTTTCATAATATTTTATGATATTAATTATTTTGCATGCTAGTTATCCTGTTAGAAATACAGTCGATTACATGTTATAACATGTTTTTATGGTATATCTTGTAATCTATATCTTATTGTTTATTATATAGATAGCATTGAATAGAACAAATAAACCAAAGTTGTGGTTTAGTATAAATCTCATGAAAGAGTATAGATATGCTTAGGCATTACACTCGAAGTGTCATACTCATAAATCTTATATGTCTCGGCCATCTAATTACTTCTCTATTGGTGTTATGAAAATTGCAAAGAGAAGATTATTACAAGGGAAAGTCGGATAAATATTTTCGGTTGTCACACCTCAAATATGATCTTGAAGTAGTAATATTATTAAAAGGGTATGAAAGGTTTGAAGTGACTTTATATTTGAATGTCTAAGAAAATAAATAATGAAAAGCTATGAAACTTGTTCTGGTTATTCCATTCTCTAAAGCGAATGATATTATATAACGATCATTTAAAATGTAGTGATCATGGACATAGTTATGAAATTTTGTAATGATGGTCATGTTAATAATGAAATCAATCATCAGAATTCCTATGATAACCAAGTTGATAATGAGATTGACCATCAGGAATGTTATGATAGCCAAGTTAATAATGAGACCGTCTATTAGAATTGTAATAATGGTCATAATGAGATAGACCACTAGAAGTAGCAAATTAAAGGAGTGATTATATGAGAACAAAATGTGAAAAGGATAAAAGTTATATAACATGATAGTTTGCAATAATAATGCGTTGTTCTCTCGCATAATGCAACTAATACATATAGGATCGTAAACTAGAAGTTTATGTATCATGATTATTTACTTAGTTGGCATGATCAGTTAGACCACACCGAGTCAATGATGATGTGAAACATAATGAAGAGCAAAAAGATTCTTCAAGCTGGTAATTAGCATGTAATGTTTGCTCTCAAGGAAAATTTTATATTTTGCTATATAAAGGAGGGTGTGTGCCTAAATATTCTGGAAGCGATTAAAGGATACACATATCCTAACATGATACCATTGTGTGTTTAAAATCGATGCATCATCTAAATGGTTATCGAATACACAACTAAGGATTGTGTGATTTATGGCTTGGCTAATGATATAGCAAGTACATTGTTCCAGATTGGCATATTTATTTCGGTTATAACTGTGAAATTTATTTTCAAGTTATTAAGATCACTAAAATAAGTGTTTTTGTTGAAGACGATCACTAAACAATGATCACGAGAGAAAAAGTTCATGTTTCTATTTTAGTACATGTAATTTTACATGCAATAACATTAACTCACATCAAGCCAACAAGTTGTAATAGTTTCTCCCCATTATAGTTGGTTTTTGGTCAGGAACCATTGATGTCCCTTCTAAGATTTTGGTTGTGCGGTATATGTTGAAAATGATCCACCACTACGCACAAAGATGGGAGCTTAAAAGATAGTTGGGAATATATGATAACGAATAGAGCCTTTCACGAGATATTTATTTACGACTCAATTAATTGATATCCATCTCAATGGATTAACATTTCCAATATCAGGGGGAGATAAAAAGCAGTAGGAAAAGAAATGAGTTGGTATGAATTATCATTGATCCTCAAAACTAAAGGTGTGAACCAGAAGTTCAAAGAATAACTCATTTATAAAGATTAGCGAATCTATTATCAGACGCATTAAAAAGGTAACTATGTCACATATACCAACTGCTAATGCTCCAATTAAGATGAGTTCCCCAGAAGGACAACCACATGTTTGTAATGAGTCTATTGCACGTTTGAAGCGTGGTAGACCAGTCGATTCCAATAATAAAATTCCTCGAAAGATGGAGCAACTAATTAAGATGGTCAAGTCGAGGTTATATTAAAAAGGTCTCATGAAGAGACATTAGACATGAAGGTTCAAGAAGGACCTCAGGTACCTGAAAGTAAAGAGATCTCATTAAATTGTATTATGTCTAAAAGTACATGGAATCGAAATAAAATCGACGTCGTTGTACTTTTGTATATAATATAGCGCTTGAAATTATGAAGTGACGAGGATCAAGATTTAAGATCTGCCTATGAATGAAAACATATAAATGATTGGCCAAAATGGAAAGACACAAATAAGGCAGAGTTGAATTCTCTAATAACATGGAAAGTTTCTGGACCAACAGTCCATACAACTGAAGTTGTAAAATATATTAGATGCAAATGGGTCTTTTATGCGAATCATGTGAAAATTAAATAAAGTGATATAAGGCAAAATTGGTGGCACAAGTATTTTCGCAAAGACCTATGACTGATTATGAGGAGACGTATTCTCCGGTGGTGGATGTATTGGCTTTCCAATATTTAATTAGTCTGGTAATATAAGGAGAGAATTGATATGTGTCTTATAAAAGTTATGAATCACTGGATACTAAACGTTTACATGAAAGTCCCTCAAGGATTTAATTTATTAAAAGTTCTCAAGAACGATATGATCGTTGTATACATATTCATATTTGAATACGTTGAATATAATTGGAACTCTTGATGAGTATCCTAAAGCATTTAAGTGCTTATAAGGTTAAGTGGAAGCATCTTATGGATGTAATTCTTGTGCACCAATAAACATACATAGAAAACCTGTACTTGGTGATTATGGTATCTCTACAGTGTATAAGCATGGTACAATATGTATTATATAAATGAAGCAAGTGTTCAAGACATCCTTGCATATGATATAGAAATCAATGAGGAGGTTTATGTTACAAAACTCCTAAAGAGTGTATGCATATACATTGTTTTCAAAGTGGAAAGAAGTAAGTGAATGATTGTAAATGCCTGAAACATTGATTTCAAAAACCTCATGAATATATCTTTATAAACTTAAAAAGATAGTATGGATAAAATAGTTGGATTGAGTGTTGTACAACTCATGAGATATTCTTATAAAGAACAATATGAGTTTGATAATATCATCCATCTTTATCAAAAGTCCTCTCCTCAAAGTTCACCATAATCACAGTTTACAGTGATGATGTCTAGGCACTATCGAGAGAAACTGTCGAGCTTTTAGAGGGTGAATTTTTGAATGACATTGACACATTGTAATTATTGCTCGACCTGCATTTCGAGTATATGTGTAATCAATCAAACTATATCTATAAGAGGTTGACACGTTTTACCGTGGACAAAGCTTATCCTTTAACTACGTTAAAGGTTGTTCAATTACTTGATATATAAAATGGCTGTTATAGCTTCATATGAAAGAAATTGAAAATTTTGGTCTAGAGGTACCATCTTTAAGTGAAATTGTGCATTAGTATTTCTTGCTATCTATTGATGATTTTATATATCTTTATTGTATTTATCGATTTGATATAGCATATGTTAAACGACGAAATATTGAAATTGGAAAACATCTATTTCAATACATCTAAGGTATGTAAGATATGAATTTATATTTTACTAACCTATCAAAACAAGTTTGGTTAGTTTTGTAAATGCAGGGAATGTAACAAATCACAGTTGTGGATCTTATGATATTTATTTAAAAGAAGAGGCACTAGAAGGCTAATATGAAGATATACAACATTGCGAATATAAAGAATTGCACATTAAGGGATTAAGCGGCAAATCATTGACTACAAAAACTTTGAGCAACTTTCAAGAAAAATGGGCACTAGTCACTTGAAGAATACATGTTCAAATGAGGGGGAGTATTATACAAGTTGCACTCTTTTTCCCTTCACTAAGTTTTATCCCATTGGGTTTTCTTAGTAAGGTTTTTAATGAGGCAACATACCTGATTCAAAAGTATCAGGAGGAGAAAATACGCGTTGCACTCTTTTTCCCTTAGCTGAGGTTTTGTCCCTCTGGGTTTTCCTAGCAAGGTTTTTAACGAGGCAGCACCACCATGCGTAAAATACATTGTTTTCTTTAATCACGTGGATAGTCAAGGGGGAGTGTTATAAATAAACTATATTATGGTGACTATCCACATTCTAACTCCCGTCTCTTCATGTCCTTTGTATTAATGTAAGAAGACTATATATAGAGGTTCTTTGTATTGTATGTTTACAACTCAATGAATTAGAATTCACATTCTCCATATTCTCTTTTTCTACCTGATCTCTATAGTCTTCTTCTCATGTTGCTAATAGACCGTTGTTTTATAACAAATTTCAAGAATTGTCATTTATCTTTATACCCAATTTCAGGCGGTGTCCTTTACCTTTAAAATTGATGAGTTTTGTACTTTATGTTTCCAAATGTTGCACGGTTTGTCCTTTTAGCCTAATCCAGTTAGTTTTTTTTTTTGTTAAATCTTGTCACGTGCCTTGCACATAGGGTAATTTTGTCATTTTACCTTTGCTGGGACTAATTGTGCAAATAACTTAAAAAAATGTTTAGAAAGCTGGTGATTGGGGCTTTTTGCCTTTGCAGGGACTAATTAACAACATAATGCAATTAGGGTTTCATATTAACATATTATTGAAAAGGAGATGGTGTGTATACATACAGGAAGCTGGTGATTGGGTCTTTTTGCAGAGGAACAGAGAGCTTGAGCTGCTTTTTTTTTTTAACGACAAATTTGGATCACTGACGGACCACTGGAGTATCATTGTGCCACCAGCGGAACCACCCGATCATATCCATCTCCACTAGGCATAATGCCTATACACCAATTCAGGAGGAAACCCAATAAATTTGGGAAAACCCCCCTTGTGAGAATCGAACCTAGGACCTATTGGTCCCAAAGCCTTATCCCACCCCAAGATGCCACTAAGCTATAAAGCCATGGTGTAACACCCCGAAAATATAAAACCTTAAACTGGAATTAGTAAGGTTTAAATTAACGAGAATTTACTAACTAGGAATTTTAACCTAATTAGTTAATAGTTTAGAAATAACCATAAAGTAGAGTTAAAATTCACTAAAATCAATGTTGATCAAGTGGAGGGGCTTAAGTTGTCAAAATTGAAAACTTTAGTTCTAATAAACAAGTAAAACATAAACTTAATACCCCACTTGAAATCCCTGGTCGACCAGAACATCAGGGGCGACACCCACCTTCAACCAAACCTAGAATTCTACTAAAATCCACAAAATTGAAGGAGCAAATCTTGTCCAAACGAAAATCCGAGCATAGAATCGTGATCCTCATCACAAGAGGAATACAAGGTATGTAAAATTTAAGGATTTCTCTCAACTTGAAATTTTAAGGAATTGGGAAAAATCTGGAATTAGGGTTGCATGTGTATGTTATGAAGATTGAGGAATAACTATAGTGTCTAAGGACAAACCCTAGATCAATAGAAGTTGAAATCATAAGGAATTTTGGGTAAATCCATAATCACCATGGTAGGTGATTAGTGGGTCATGTGTATTTGGATGAACACTAGAAAGTAGATTTTTTATCTAGTGTAAATTAACAATATGGAAGTGATTTCAGCAATTAGAAGCTAACATTCATGTAAATTGGTTGATTTATATGAAAATAGGGTTAAATGATAAACTAATGAGGTGATGTTTAATCATGTAAAAATCTGCTTATGAAGTGTTTGTTGAAATGCCTCTATAGAGGCTTAAAAACTGAAATTTTGAGTTAAACGCATAATCATGATGTTTGGTGTATTATGCGAATTATGATTTGAAAAGAGAGTTCTAAAACGTGTCTTGAATTGAACTCTATAGGACAAGATACCGGAACGTCGAGTGGACAAGCCAGTGGTGACTCACGGTTGAAGGACGTGCGCTAAGGTATGTAACTTGATCCGTTACATTTAGTAGATTTTGATGATTGTATATACGTATTTGAATTTTAGAACAAACATGGTTGGAATTAAGCAGAGAGGTGCTATATTAAAATATTTGTCAAACTTGGTTCGAACTCGATGGTAGTCGTCATATGGGAGGATTCTCTAGACGAGCCAACGGGTCGAATAAGCATGTAAAGCATGGTTAATGTTTTGGAGTATGATGATTTGCTCTTTGATATTGGTTTAGGTATAATATGTTGGAAATATGAGAATTTGATGCAACGGTTTCTTAGAAAAGCGGAGTCCGAGAAATTGGTTTGAGTAAGATAAACAAACCAAACAAAAACATAATTTTCCAGGAACCACCGTAAATTACGGTAATACCGTAAATTACGGTAGAGGTCATGTGTCTTACGGTGGTTTCCCACTGGTTTACGGTGGACCAAGGACTTCCAGCACTTACCGTAAATTACGGTAACACCGTAATTTACGGTGGGACCTGAAATCTTCTATTTCCCTTTATTTTCAATTGATGTTGAATCTTATGATTAAGTCTTATATGTTTAAGTCAAAACTAATATTTTATTGGTTTTTGACACTAGGTAACTAGATGGACTTTACGGACTGAGGTCAAGCAACGTCAAAGAACCGAACACAACTCATGAAGCTTCCGCTATGTTTTAAATCTTTTGTAGTTCTTGTGTATGGGTTGTAAACACATGTTTTGAATATCTTTTAAAATGTTCCAACTTAGTTATTAGTGACTAATTTTGATGTAAATTATGAACTTTAATATGAAAGTCAGGTTTTGTAAACAATATTTTACTAGAAATGGTACAAACTATTATAAATATCAAGGGTAAAATTTAGGGTGTTACAAGTTGGTAATCAGAGCTCAAGGTTGTCAATAAGTGTTCGGTTCAAGCTTGATCGATCGTCCGGTAAGAATTAACTTATTTTGTTAATAAATTATGTACTATGTATAAAATGAGAAATGAACAAACATGCATGAAAAGAGTGTGTAAGCTCACTAAAAAAAAACAAGAAATGCATGAAACAAGAATTATTAAATCAAGTCACGGACTTGATTGAATAGAAACAAGAATGATTAAATCAAGTCACGGACTTGATTGAATAGAAACAAGAATGATTAAATCAAGTCACGAACTTGATTGAATTGAAACAAGAATGATTAAATCAAGTCATGAACTTGATTAAATCAAAACAAGTAAAGCATGTGTTATAAATGGAATGTTTAACAAACTATGTAAACATTTCAGAAATAGAGATGGCTGATGGAGGTAATGATAATGCGGTGCCAAGAGTCACCGAGCAAATGAAAGAAGTGATTGCCGAAGAGGTCGGAAAGGCGATTGAAAACAGCCTGTCGGGCTTTATTGATAAAATTCAAAACACAGTTTTATCAATAGTAGAAGAAAGAATCAAGAAATTGGAAGATGATTCCAATTCAGCAAAGGAAAAGCATGGTGGACGAAAGCCTTGTTCATACAAGGAATTCATGGCCTGTAAACCACCATTATATAATGGAGAGGTTGATCCAATTGTGTGCCAACGATGGCTAAGTGATATCGAAGGAGTATTCGAGAGATCTCATTGTGATGAAAACGACTACGTAGCTTATGGTACGGGTCAATTAAGAAGTCAAGCGAAAGATTGGTGGGACAACAAAAAGAAGGAGATTGGAAGTGAAACGGCTAAGGCCATGACATGGGAGGAGTTTAAGACGCCGTTTCTTAAACACCATAGTCCCAAAGCGGTCATAAATAGAATCAAGGAAGAGTTTATGCAACTCAGACACAAGGGTGAATCCATAGACAAGATCACGGGGATGTTTATGGACAAGATAAAGTTCTGTGATGATTTGGTGACAAACGAAGAACAAAAAGTCTATTACTACCATAACATGCTAAGTGCGGAGTATAGAGAGTTCATAACCCCTTCAAAATACGAGACCCTTACCGAGATTGTCAATGCTGCTCGGGAAAGGGAGATCGAATTGAAAAAGAGCATAGAACGGGGTGAACGAAGGGCACAAGATGCGAATCCAAGCCCTACTAAGAAGGCACGAACAAACGAAAATGCAAAGAAATCTGAGACGAAAGGCGGGTCGCCAAGTTGTAGAATCTGCGGGAAAGGTCATAAAGGCGAATGTCGTTACAAGGATAAGCCTTGTCCCATATGCAAGAAAACGGGACATATGGCTATATCATGCCCAGAGAAAGTGACGGTTTGTTACAACTGTTATCGAACGGGTCACAAGAAGTCGGAATGCCCGGAACTGGTTGAAAAGAAGAATGGGCAAGAATCAAAAAGTGAAGCCCCGAAAGCAAAGGCAAGATCTTTTCAACTAACTGCCGCAGAAGCAAAGGTTGAACCTGACGTGGTCTCAGGTATATTTGCTGTAAATTCAATTCCTGCACACGTGTTATTTGATACGGGTGAGAATAAATCCTTTGTTTCATATGGACTTATTCGACATCCTTCATTTATTCTAACAAAATTACTTGTGCCTTTAGAAGTAGAGATAGGTAATAACAAAAGCTTTATTGTTTGTGATGTATGTGAAAATTGTAAACTGAGCATCCACGATGAAGAATATTTGATAAATCTAATCCCTATGTCGATGGGAGAATTTCAAGTAGTCGTTGGGATGGATTGGCTATCTCGACACCATGCAAAGGTCGTGTGCTTCCGTAAAGAGATAAAACTAACATCTCCGAGCGGGAAACATGTCACCATTTATGGTGAAAAAGGAGGCAACCCCATAGTATGCTCAATGTTGAAAGCTCACAAGCTAATGAAGCGAGGATGCAAGGCATTCATAATATACGCTAATGAGCCCGAGAAAGAATAACGAACGATTGGAGATGTACCGGTAGTACGAGATTATGAAGATGTTTTTCCGGAAGATTTACCGGGGATACCGCCTGAACGGGAAGTAGAGTTCGGGATCGAATTGATTCCGGGTGCGAAACCCGTAGCAAAAGCCCCGTACCGACTTGCACCGTCGGAACTACAAGAGTTGATGTCCCAAATCCAAGACCTGCTTGACAAGGGATTCATAAGGCCGAGTGTGTCTCCTTGGGGCGCACCGGTATTGTTCGTGAGGAAGAAAGACGGGAGCATGCGTATGTGTATTGATTACCGGGAGTTAAACAAACTCACGGTAAAGAACTGATACCCGCTCCCGAGGATAGATGATTTATTCGACCAACTACAAGGTGCGAATTGGTTTTCCAAAATTGACCTTAGATCGGGGTATCACCAACTAAAGGTCAAAGAAGAAGATGTGCCGAAGACGGCTTTCCGCACGAGATACGGACATTACGAATTCCTCGTGATGTCATTTGGGCTAACAAACGCACCTGCTGCTTTCATGGACCTCATGAACCGGGTTTACAAGCCAATGTTGGATAAGTCGGTCATCGTGTTTATCGATGATATCCTGGTGTACTCGAAAAGTGAAGATGAACACGCACACCACTTACAAGAAGTGTTAGAGACACTTAGGCGAGAGAAGTTATATGCAAAATTCTCTAAATGTGCCTTTTGGTTACGAGAGGTTCAATTTTTAGGCCATGTCATAAATGCCGACGGAGTATTGGTGGATCCGTCAAAGATAGAAGCAGTGTCAAAATGGAATCCCCCGAAGAACCCTTTAGAAATTAGAAGCTTTTTGGGGCTTGCGGGGTACTATAGGAGATTCATTCAAGATTTCTCTAAAATTGCGTCACCACTAACCAAGCTAACTCAAAAGAAAGCAAAGTTTATTTGGGGAATTGATCAAGAAAAAGCGTTTCAAACGCTAAAAGAAAAGCTAACCCAAGCTCCAGTACTGACATTGCCAGACGGAGTCGAAGACATGGTGGTTTATTCGGATGCTTCATTATCGGGGCTCGGTTGCGTGTTGATGCAACGGGGCAAGGTAATAGCCTATGCCTCGAGACAATTGAAGATACACGAGAAGAAATATCCCACGCATGATCTCGAGTTGGCAGCGGTGGTATTTGCATTAAAAATATGGAGGCATTACTTGTATGGGGTAAAATGCACCATATTCACCGACCACAAGAGCTTGAAATACTTCTTCGATCAGAAGGAGTTAAATATGCGACAAAGGCGATGGTTGGAAACGGTGAAAGACTATGATTGTGAAATACATTATCACCCCGGAAAAGCAAATGTGGTGGCGGACGCTCTTAGCAGAAAAGCGGATTATGTCCCGATACGAGTACGATCAATGCAACTCGTGGTAACCTCGGGTATACTTGAACGAATTCGAGAGGCGCAATTAGAAGCAGTAAAAGAAGAGAATTGGAAGAAAGAAAGAATAATCGGTCAGTTGAAAGATTTGTCGGATGGAAATCACGGGTTGAAGACTCGATTCGGAAGGATATGGGTCCCACATACTTGTGGAGTAAAGGCGCTTCTACTTAACGAAGCTCATAAATCCCGTTATTCGATTCATCAGGGTGCAACCAAGATGTACAATGATTTGAAACAAAATTATTGGTGGCCCGGAATGAAGAGGGACGTGGCGAAATATGTGGAAAAATGCTTGACATGTTTACAAGTCAAGGCGGAGCACCAGAAACCATACGGCAAACTTCAACCATTAGAAATTCCGGTTTGGAAATGGGAACATATTACAATGGACCTGTTAACCAAATTGCCTAAGACAAATCGTGGTTTTGATGCCATATGGGTAGTGGTGGATAGATTGACGAAAAGTGCTCACTTCATTCCGATTCGTGAGACTTATACGTCAGAAAAGATGTCAGAAGTTTATACCAATGAAATCATAGCACGTCATGGAGTGTCGGTGTCCATCTTGTCCGATAGGGATACCCGGTTTACTTCGAATTTTTGCCGAGATTTCCAAGAGCAAATGGGGACCAAATTGTTCATTAGCACTGCGTACCATCCTCAAACGGATGGACAAAGTGAAAGAACGATACAAACATTGGGGGACATGCTACGGGCGTGTATAATCGACTTTGGAGGCAGTTGGGATGTACACTTACCGTTAGTCGAGTTTTCATATAACAACAGTTACCAATCTAGTATTAAGATGGCACCATACGAAATGCTTTACGGTAGGAAGTGTCGAACCCCGGTATGTTGGGGTGAAGTGGGTCCACGTGAACTCGCCCACCAAGATATAGTACGAGCCACGAATGAAAAGATCGATAAAGTTCGGGCACACTTGAAAGCGGCTCAAGACAGGCAAAAGGCGTATATTGATAAAAGGAAAAGACCGATGGAATTCCAAGTTGGTGACATGGTCATGCTAAAAGTCTCCCCATGGAAAGGTGTTATAGATTCAGAAAAAGGGGGAAGCTAAGCCCAAGGTTTATTGGACCCTTTAAAATTATCGGGAAAGTTGGCAAGGTAGCTTACCGCCTTGAATTACCGGAGGAGCTAAGTGGAATCCATGGCACGTTCCACGTGTCACAATTAAGAAAGTGCCTAGCAGACGAAACGACCTATATCCATTACGATGATATCGAAGTGGATAATAGTCTGAATTACGCTGTGAGACCGTTGGAGATTCTAGATCGAAAAGTCAAACACTTACGAAATAGACAAATCGATCAAGTCAAAGTCAAATGGGAGCATAGGAAGGGTTCGGACACTACATGGGAGTCCGAAGAGGAGATGAGACGTCTTCACCCTACTTTATTTGGTACGTATTACGGTTTCGGGGACGAAACCCTTTTAAGGGGGGTGGACTTGTAACACCCCGAAAATATAAAACCTTAAACTGGAATTAGTAAGGTTTAAATAAACGAGAATTTACTAACTAGGAATTTTAACCTAATTAGTTAATAGTCTAGAAATAACCATAAAGTAGAGTTAAAATTCACTAAAATCAATGTTGATCAAGTGGAGGGGCTTAAGTTGTCAAAATTGAAAACTTTAGTTCTAATAAACAAGTAAAACATAAACTTAATACCCCACTTGAAATCCCTGGTCGACCAGAACATCAGGGGCGACACCCACCTTCAACCAAACCTAGAATTCTACTAAAATCCACAAAATTGAAGGAGCAAATCTGGTCCAAACGAAAATCCGAGCATAGAATCGTGATCCTCATCACAAGAGGAATACAAGGTATGTAAAATTTAAGGATTTCTCTCAACTTGAAATTTTAAGGAATTGGGAAAAATCTGGAATTAGGGTTGCATGTGTATGTTATGAAGATTGAGGAATAACTATAATGTCTAAGGACAAACCCTAGATCAATAGAAGTTGAAATCATAAGGAATTTTGGGTAAATCCATAATCACCATGGTAGGTGATTAGTGGGTCATGTGTATTTGGATGAACACTAGAAAGTAGATTTTTTATCTAGTGTAAATTAGCAATCTGGAAGTGATTTCAGCAATTAGAAGCTAACATTCATGTAAATTGGTTGATTTATATGAAAATAGGGTTAAATGATAAACTAATGAGGTGATGTTTAATCATGTAAAAATCTGCTTATGAAGTGTTTGTTGAAATGCCTCTATGGAGGCTTAAAAACTGAAATTTTGAGTTAAACGCATAATCATGATGTTTGGTGTATTATGCGAATTATGATTTGAAAAGAGAGTTCTAAAACGTGTCTTGAATTGAACTCTATAGGACAAGATACCGGAACGTCGAGTGGACAAGCCAGTGGTGACTCACGGTTGAAGGGCGTGCGCTAAGGTATGTAACTTGATCCGTTACATTTAGTAGATTTTGATGATTGTATATACGTATTTGAATTTTAGAACAAACATGGTTGGAATTAAGCAGAGAGGTGCTATATTAAAATATTTGTCAAACTTGGTTGGAACTCGATGGTAGTCGTCATATGGGAGGATTCTCTAGACGAGCCAACGGGTCGAATAAGCATGTAAAGCATGGTTAATGTTTTGGAGTATGATGATTTGCTCTTTGATATTGGTTTAGGTATAATATGTTGGAAATATGAGAATTTGATGCAACGGTTTCTTAGAAAAGCGGAGTCCGAGAAATTGGTTTGAGTAAGATAAACAAACCAAACAAAAACATAATTTTCCAGGAACCACCGTAAATTACGGTAATACCGTAAATTACGGTAGAGGTCATGTGTCTTACGGTGGTTTCCCACTGGTTTACGGTGGTTTCCCACTGGTTTACGGTGGACCAAGGACTTCCAGCACTTACTTTAAATTACGGTAACACCGTAATTTACGGTGGGACCTGAAATCTTCTATTTCCCTTTATTTTCAATTGATGTTGAATCTTATGATTAAGTCTTATATGTTTAAGTCAAAACTAATATTTTATTGGTTTTTGACCCTAGGTAACTAGATGGACTTTACGGACTGAGGTCAAGCAACGTCAAAGAACCGAACACAACTCATGAAGCTTCCGCTATGTTTTAAATCTTTTGTAGTTCTTGTGTATGGGTTGTAAACACATGTTTTGAATATCTTTTAAAATGTTCCAACTTAGTTATTAGTGACTAAGTTTGATGTAAATTATGAACTTTAATATGAAAGTCAGGTTTTGTAAACAATATTTTACTAGAAATGGTACAAACTATTATAAATATCAAGGGTAAAATTTAGGGTGTTACACATGGGCAGCTTGAGCTTGAGCTGCTTTAATGGCTTCATCCCCTTCATCGGTGAAGGTTAATTACAAATCTCACATCTCCTTCTCTCCCACCACCTCCTACCACCCTATCACCACCGTTACTTGCACCTGCCACCTCCTTCTCTCTACTCTCTCTCCCTAGCACCACCACCCACCACCACCACCACCACCCTCACACTAGCACTACCACCGTACGAACCCAACATCACCCACACACACCAACCACCACAACGAAGAATAAAAAATGATCTGTTCATCCATTAGACAGTCCAGATCTGTACGGATTTGATTCAAATCAGGCTCCAGATCTGGATTAGACCTCTTCACTGTTCGATTCTACATCGGTTCCAACTCGAACGATGTTAGTCCGATTTACGGCGTTGGAGAATGTGCTGACGA
The DNA here is from genome assembly GCA_030545235.1 of Helianthus tuberosus. Classification (NCBI taxonomy): domain Eukaryota; kingdom Viridiplantae; phylum Streptophyta; class Magnoliopsida; order Asterales; family Asteraceae; genus Helianthus; species Helianthus tuberosus. Next base: position 34,031,377 of record CM060365.1, on the reverse strand, counting down.
AATATTTGCTTATGACGGACCGGTGCTTCGGGCCTCATATTGAGATTCTATAAGAAGGTTTTGCTCTTTGCGATTGGCGGAGGTTATGGTTTCAGTTGTTTTGATTTAGGCATAATATGAATATTGATCTTATTGTATGTATAATTAGGTTAAATTGATGAGATAGAACTGAATTAAGTTTAATTAGAACTGTGTTGACAAACTTGTTTCAGCTAGATTAGTACGGATTTGTGGTCTGTTGGATGGTGGCAGGTGAGGCAGTGGTGGATGGTTGATGCTGGTGGTTGTTAATGGCGGTGGTGGTGGTGGAGAGAGAGATAGGTAGAGAGAGGTAGACTTAATTTTTTTTAATTTATTTTTGTTTTATTTGTTAAAATATTTTTACATAAATGGTAAAAAGACCAAAGTACCCTTTTGGTGATCTGATTTAACAAAAAAAATTAACTGGGTTAGGCTAAAAGGACAAATCGTGCAGCATTTGGAAACATAAAGTACAAAACTCATCAATTTTAAAGATAAAGGACACCGCCTGAAATTGGGTATAAAGATAAAGGACAAAACTTGAAATTCACTCATCAGACTATTAAGATATGTTTGTTAAGAAAAGCTAGAAATTAGTGGAATCTGATTTAGTGCGGATATGAATAATAGAGCTAATGTAGTATCAACAAGCCAACCCACCTTGTCCAGAATCACGTCCGAAATCCAATCCGCCAAACCCTTCGTTGGAAGAGATGGCCTGGCACGGTTCGGTTTGGCACACCGAACGCGTCCAGTCCTGACATGGTGGACCCCCTAATTTTTAAACCAATTTAAAATTAAAAAAAAACTTGTGTGGATTAAATTAAAAACCCCTTAAAATTATTTAAATTAATAACTTAAATATATAAATAAAAAATAACACAAATTGAAAAAACAAATATATGAAATAAAACAATATAAACTAAAAACAAATCTATTAAAATTAAAAACATTACACAAGCTAGATAATTAAACCTAAATAAAGTAGATAATTAAACTTAAACAAACTACGTAATTAAACTAATCATCAACCCCTGAATCGTTGGAGTCGACAGCCGGATGCACAGCTGGTTGAATACGAGGATGGTTTCTTAGTAATTGTCGGGACGAGGTGTGAGTAAATCTTTTATCGTTTGTAACATGGTATTCCTAAAGGGCCTTGGCAATTACTTTTGCCTCTGTTATATTGTCACAACAAGCCATCACGATGTTGAAGAGTTGATGAAATGTGTAAACCTTCACGAACTGAGTCCTAAACCTTAAAACGGCTTGATGCGATGAGCAATTGGTTTCACCTACATGTTGACGGAATTCTTGAAACAAAGTTGTTCTAAGACTATCCACTATCACGACTCAATCAAACATAACCTTTTATTAAAAAAACTAATTTCTCTATCTTTGATCTCAACAACCTAACCCAATCTAACTTTTCACTCACACCCACAACCCAACCTAAATCAATATTTTATAAATAAGTATGAGTTATAAAGTAAAAGAAAAATATTGTAATAATAAAAAGACAAACAAAAAATTTTATAATAATCAATTCAAGGTTGCAACCAACGGTTGCAAGGATGAACTGGTTGTGGCACTTTTTAATATTTTATTAAAAGTGAAAAAATTGTTTGTCTTATTTGAAGGTCGCAACCGGTTGTGAGAAGGGTTTGTGATAGTGGGTAGTCTAAATAGAACGGCTCCTAGTCTATTCTCGAATACGCCCATCCAAGAGGTGACCAAAGTTATGTCTTTATCTTTAGTCCAAAGTCTTCTTACCATTTTTTTCTTTTTTTTAGTCATTGTAGTAAATTATGAGTTGAGAAGTGCACATATGGGTTTAAATACAAATTGAATTATAGCCAATAAAACAGTCGTTTTAAAAAATAACCATTGCAGAAGTAGGTGTTTGAAAAAATAGTAGTTAGGAAAATTAAATATTTTATTTTGAATTTATTATTAAATAAATATCCCAGATAACGAAATAATAAATTTAATTAATAAATAAAAATTAATTAATTAATTAATTATAAATTAGATAAATAAATTATTAATAGGTTAAATAAAAGTAAAAGTATGTAATGAGGTGGATAATAAGATAGAGGTTTGGAATGGTTTATTGTTGGAGGAATAAGTAGATTTAGAATGGTAGAAGTTAGGAATGATGTGGCATGCGGATGTGGTGGGTTTAAATTTTGGACAAGGTTTATTGTTGGAGATGTTGTAAGAAACGTATGGAGAGTAAGTATACCCTCCACTCTATGGGAGGAGGGAGTCGTCACATTTTCCCCACAATTTCTCGTGTGCTATATCAGCGCCACATCAACTTTTCCAACATTTTCCCGATTTTTCCAGAATTTCCAAAAGCTACTTTATGTTAACGGTTTTTCCAGAATTTTCAAAAGTTATTTTACGTGAATTTTAAACTTTAATATATTTAAAAAGATTTTAGATATATAAAGATGCATGTGAATGGTATATATAAAATTTATTAGTTACACAAGTTTGAAATTATATAAATGAATATAACCTAAAACCTAACTACATACATAACAGGCAAGTGTGCCTATCGTATGTATACGCGGTTTAGTAGCAGCAAAAACCAAGTATCGATCCTAAAGACATGATAACTCATAATACTCAATCGTCAATCAATAATATCTAACTAATGTAAAAGGGATTTGTGATGAAACTATTAATTGCAAGAAACTAATGATTCCAAGACTATTTTATTGATTAGTTAAAATAGTGTGTGAAGTGCTGAAATGGATTAGAGCTAGCTAGGGTTAATCCTACAAAACGATAGAATCAATGTTATAGACATGCACCAAAACCTGATCTTGTGAAGCATGTTTTGGTTATCATCCTTTATGATTTAAGGTTTCTAGGTTGGGTTCGTGACTGATCAACAAACATTGCGACTTACGAACTAATCAAGATCAACCATATATAAAATTCTAACTAGTTTCTAGATCCTTTCCTTAGGTAGCTCACAAGTTTTACTAGTTATATCACCAATTTGTCAATTACTAATTAGGGTTTCAAGCCTCAGATTATAAGTGCACTTTTATAACCTAAAGATCATGCGTGTTGAATCTAACATACATAACATCATGGGAAGATCATCAAGACCACACAAATTAGATCTAAAACCAACAATAACAAGTAATCATACACATCATAAGATCTAAATAACTAATGTTTAAATCAAACCAAAACAAGAACCATCTTAGCCAAAATGGATAGATAAGTTTAGCCTAGCATGAAAAAAGTAAAACAAACCAAAACCAGATCTAAAAGTGAGAGTCCAGGATCCGGCAGGTTTAACGGAGGTTTGGTCCCGAGATAACCGGTCCAGTGACGTATTATTGATAAGAAATGAGTAAAAGTAGAATCGACACCGAACAATCACTTATAATCGGGTTTCTTATTAAAATATAACAATTACATACCCGTGAAACCAGTTGGACAACATCTCCCCTCAGGGAACCAAAAGCTTGTATAAATGGGAACCCCACATCCCTATTTATAGGCAACAACATATCCGCCCGAATGAGCCTATGTCCATCCGTCCGGATGGACTCCATCCATCCAGATGGACTTTGATATTACTTAACCTATGGCGGATGGAGTTTAACGGATGAGTATAATGTCCATCCGTCCGGATGGACTCCATCCGTCCGGATGGACTTTGTTCCATACGAAACCTTATCCGTTATTCATACAATTCTATACAATATTCAACACATGCTCTATCTAGCCTATTCGTATAGTGGCGGATATACACAATATGCACCAACAGATTCCCTCTTGGCCGTCACTGTCGAATCGTCACGTTGAAAACCCTGAGTCGTGTTTTGAATATACCGCAACTTCAATCAGACATCTTGAAATCTTCAATAGATTTCCCCTTAATTGATGATCCGGGTTTGCTTTGATAGTGTTATACATATTCCCCTTGAAATAAATCTTCAAGTCTTTGTTTGCACAGTTCACGACTCCTCTTCTGATTTGCTCAACTGCAATCTTCAAAAATAATCATCAACTTGAAACTAATCAATGCAGCTTCTCTGGTTCGACTTTAACCACATCCGCGTTTGGTTTATGATATATCATTTCATCACCATCAATCGCGCATTCCGCCTGCTTGATCTGTTTATTGTACAAAATCCCAACCGACAATTGATAGAAACTTCGAATACCTCACTGGTTAACTTCAAATCTGTGATTACTACTGAAAATCTAAAATCCCATTTTCCGTAATCATGTTTAAACACATTCTGAATAATTGATCTGTGTAAACAGTATTCTCCACAATCAGCAAATCTTCATCGGATAACACATTATCTGGTAACACATTCAGATCTCAGAAATATTCATCCATGATCAGATTCACATTATTCCTCTTCAGTCACGATAACAGATATATAGTCTTCTTCGCTAGTTCTGGCAGCAACTTAACCAACAAACATCATTATTCCCCGGCGGTTAGTCCGAAAAACAATTCATCTGCTCGAAGATTAACCATTCTGACACTTTAGACTATCACACGTATGTGATATCTTATAAGTATCCACAATACAGATGCACCTCCAGATGTTAATCCTACTGACCGGCTTGACGAAGACCCGGGACTCAAACCCTAAGACATCAATTTGACCCTGATCTATAGAGTCTGAACTTCCAATAACCATGAATTCATAAATCCAGATTATATGCATCTCCAGAAAATCCTGAAGTCGGAACCACCTGAATCTTGTTGCATCGTCATGAATTTCAAAAATGCTGGAATTTCATCTGAAATTTTTATTCCCCCTCATTTTTGCAAATTCTGACGTGTTATCACTGAATTCTCACTCAAACTGAACAATTCAGTTCTCTTTTATCTCTGAAAAAATTGACTATGTCGAAAATATGACAATTTTTCCTAAAACGTCAGTTTTTCATCATTTCGGATTTTACGTTACGGCCCATAAATTGTTAGATAACCCAAATGATAAACATTCTGCACCAGTATCATGACTACCCCACTAATTTCCACAATCTGTGATTGCATCATCAAATTTGTTCGCTGAAGCCTCGGACGGTGTCCCCGAACAACCCAACTTGGTAGTTAAAAACTCGAAAAAATATCTCGAAAAAATTTTCAACACCAATTTTTTTCTGGACACTCACCTCGTCATTGCGATAAAAAATGCCTTTTTATGCATTTGTCCATCCGTTCAAATGAATTGATTTTGGAACGAGTAGACTTTTTAACCCCTAATGTCTCTATCCGTCCGGGTGTGTATATGGCCATTCGTCCGGATGTACTCCATCCATCCGGATGGACCCTATCCGTCCAAATCTGTTCGAACATTTCAAGAACATTCCCAATCATATTTTTCGATCCAAAATCTTTATTTCTGCGAATTTCATGATGAAACTTCACAGGATTGTGCAAAAATCAATTATGAATCTAATGATGTCTTCAATTACAAAATCTATCCGTGAATTGACCTTCAATTTGATGTTTTACGTCAAAACTCTCTACACATCCAAAATCTATGAGCGTAGGTGATTTAATCAACTGTTAGATCGATTGAATCGGTACCGTAGCTCTGATACCAATTGAGAGTCCAAGATCCAGCAGGTTGGACGGAGCTTTGGTCCCGAGATAACCAGTTCAGTGACGTATTATTAATAAGAAAGGAGTAAAAGTATAATCGACACCGAACAGTCACTTATTGTCGCACCCCAACCAATGGCAGAATCATCGGAGTGGGACGAAAAAGACTGCAAGAGACTTCATAACACTATTTGTGACAATATTTAAATCAACTGTTTTTCATTTCATAAATCAATTGTCAAACCTTACAAGGAAATTCAAATAACATGTTCATAACATAATCAATAGCAAAATTTGATACAACATTTTAAACCTAACACGTCTAAATGTGTATCTAGACGTCATCTCTACTTCATTTCATAGCAATCGTCATCATCAACCTGTAACATCTTTAAAATAAAGTTCAATGCAAAAGCAAAGGCGAGTATACAAGTTTGATACATACATAGCATAAAAAAATTAGTTTAAACAATTCCTCATGGCAAGCTAATGATACAAGATAACACTAAAGTCAGCATGTGTCTAACATATCAAACCAATGATGAAACGCAATAAGCTCATGACATAACCCAAAGTCTACAGGCGGTGCATTAATCATATAGTGCTATACATGTCAAGGATAGGCTCGATCGAAGCTAATGATAAGTCTAATACAAGATGAAATAAACCCAAGTTCAATGTATCAAGTAATCATGTATACAATCATGTTATATGAATGTTTGTGCATTTATGTATAAAGTTCATGTGTAAGTTTTGTAAGTAACATGTTACACCCCAAAAGTGGTAAATGTAAAGTGGGGATTCGAGTATACTCACGGTTTTGCAAGCTTTCCTACTTGTTAATCCCGCAAGAGTTGTTTGGTTGATTAGTTGGAGCACCTTGTCCTTCTAAACGAGGAAACGTAGGTGTGTGAGTTTTGGGAGTTAACGGAAGATTATAAATTCAGAAATTTAAATAACATGAGCATAGACATATGAAAATAATCATCTAGTACATATGACACTTCTTCTTGACACTAGGAAACTCTAAGGAGTTTAAAAGTTTTCATGGAACAAGGTTCCATTAGAATCGTGAAAAGTCATCAAAGTCTAAGATGATATAATCTAGTACCTTGACATATGAGCATAATTTCATCATCAAGGATTCGATTATTTAGATAATATAATAGTATCATATAATGTTCATATAGTCATATAGATCAAGCATTAGGTAGAGGGATAAATCCCCCATTTAGGAACCTCTTTATTTATCATGGAAGTCATGTAGGAGGTAGGAAGAACAAGTCTTCCATTTAGGTACCTCTAGATGTTCACCACTACACTTGATGTTATGAAAATTCAAGGAGGGTCATGAACTTACAAGTATGAAGTAAATAAGAACAACTAATCTATGGAAAAACATCAAGTAGTGTGTGGATTTTCAAGTGGAATAGCCCAAGCTTGTTCCACAATCACACAAACATCAAGCTTTGAGCTTGAACTCTACTTGTGGGTAAAACCCTAACCAAAACAAAAAGTTTGTGAGGTTTTAACCTCTAATTTTACATGTCTCAACCTTGTTTTTAAGCCTAACTAACCATAGATGTGGTTATAAGCATAAGGACATAGGTTTGAGATGAGATAGACTCAAGTTCAATCAAGTTTAGCAAAGATTGAATCAAAACAGAAAGATCAGTCAACTTTGGAGCCTTTTTTGTGACATTCCAGAGCCTATTTTTTCATGGAAAACTAATGGAAACATTCCTAAGTTTAATCCAAGTAAGTAGGAAAAAGAATCAAGCAAATGGTTAAGAAATAAGTGAGTTATGCTCACTTTTGTATGAATGTATGAATATGTCAATCTCTTGAATTCAGCTGCAATTTGTGTGTGTTTGAGAGTGTTTAGATAGTGTAAAGAAAGTGAAAAATGCTTGGATAGCACTTAGGTTTTAAAGGGAAGGATTAGGGTTGGGTTAGGTGAGATTTAAATGCAAGAAACACACCTTAAACCACTCAAAACCCACCAAAAATCTCCCAACCAGCGAGCTGGTTGAGGCTGTCTTCGGATCAGAGTGGCTCGCGGCTAGCGAAGGTATAGGGGGCGGGTCGCAGCCTGTGACTCTCCTCCAGACAAGTTTTAAGTTTCAAATGTTGGCAGCTTTAGTCCCTTAGATTTATTTTAGATGTTTTAAGGTGTTTCAAGGGTGTAAAGTGTCATTTAAGCATAGTATAAGGGTAAAACAAGTATGATGAACATAAACCAAGTATAATTAAGCGTATGAATGTCGTATCTAAGTATCGTAATCGTTCAAAAGATGTATTATGCATGAGTTTCACATATTTACAAGATTAACACATAGTTTTCAAGAATTACGAATATGTAACAAATGTTTCACGAAATCAAACGTATGATCATGTACGAAGTAGGTATAACACGAATTTAAAGAAATACGAGTTTTATTTATGATTCAAGTCTCGGATTTACAATGATTACAACGAATGGACGAATACAGAACACAAGACTTTCCAAAAATAGAAATACGAATAAGACTTTCTAATTATGGAAAGTACTAAAGAGCAGGGCGTTACAGTCTCCCCTCATTTAGGAAATTTCGTCCCAAAATTTAGGAAGAAGTAACGAAAAGATGCGGATACTTCGTCTTCATGTTGCTCTTGAGTTCCCAAGTGAATTCAGTGCCACGTTTTCCTTCCCATCGAACCTTTACGATAGGAATTTTACTGCGCCTTAAGATCTTTACTCCTTGGTCCATGATTTCGATGGGTTTTTCCACAAAATGTAAAGTCTCGTTGACTTGGAGGTCTACGAGTGGGACTTGAAGTCCTTCTTCAGCTAAACATTTCTTTAAATTGGTTACGTGAAAGACAGGGTGTATGTTTTTGTGTTCTTCAGGCAGGTCCAGTCGATACGCAACCTTGCCAATCCTTTCGAGGATCTTGAAAGGACCAACGTAGCGAGGTGCGAGTTTCCCTTTTTTTACCAAATCGAACCACACCCTTCCAAGGGGATACCTTAAGAAATACGAAGTCATCTTTCTCGAATTCCAAGGGTTTGCGACACTTGTCGGCGTAACTCTTTTGCCGGCTCCTGGCTTTCAGTAAGTTGTCTCGAACCTGTAAAATCTTGTCCGTTACTTCTTGAATAAGCTCGGGACCAGTGAATTGAGATTCACCAATCTCGTGCCAACAAATCGGCGAACGGTACTTGCGACCATACAATGCTTCGAAAGGTACCCTTTGAATACTCGCATGATAACTGTTGTTGTATGAGAATTCGACCAAAGGAAAGTGTGAATCCCAGTTGCCCACCAAAATCGCTTACACATGAACGAAGCATATCCTCTAAAGTTTGGAAAGTGCGCTTTGTTTGACCGTCAGAATGAGGGTGAAAAGCGGTGCTAAGGTTAAGAACAGTACCCATAACAGATTGAAAAGTTTGCCAAAGACGAGATGTAAAACGAGCATCACGATTGGAAATGATGTAAATGGGGATACCATGATGACAGATGATCTCATTAGTGTAGATTCTAGCCAATTTCTTGACTTTGAAATCTTCACGAATGGGGAGAAAATGAGCTGATTTGGTCAATCGATCAACGATCACCCAAATACTGTCATGACCAGAAGAAGTAAGAGGGAGTTTAGTGATAAAATCCATAGCAATGCTCTCCCATTTCCAGACAGGAATCTCTGGTTGTTCGAGTAAGCCAGAGCGACGTTGGTGTTCAGCTTTAACCTTCGAACAAGTAAGACTTTTCTCAATGTAAGAGGCGATATCCCTCTTCATTCCAGGCCACCAGTAAGACATACGCATATATTGGTACATCTTATCAGCGCCAAGATGAACAGAAAACTTCGATTTGTGTTCTTCCTTCATTAGAAAGTCTCGAAGGTTTTCACGATTAGGAATCCAGATACGATTGCAATAGTACACAATACCGTCAGATTTGAACATGAGGTCTTGCTCAACAGCGCCTCATATCTCAACAGAGAGGCTACGTTCATTAATAGAGGCATATTGAGCTTCGCGAATGCGCTTTTGAAGATCGTTAACGAGTTGGATACAACGAATACCCTTTACATAAGTTTTACGGCTAAGCGCATCTGCTACTACATTCGCTTTACCTAGATGGTAGCGAATTTCGCAGTCGTAGTCGTTTAACAATTCCACCTAACGACGCTGACGCATGTTCAGTTCTTTTTTATTGAAGATATGTTGGAGGCTCTTATAGTCGGTGAAAACCACACACTTGGTACCATAAAGGTAGTGTCGCCAAATCTTCAAAGCGAAAACAACTGCGCCAAGTTCAAGGTCATGGGTAGTATAGTTCTTCTCATGTATCTTGAGTTGCCTCGACGCGTATGCGATAACCTTGTCTCGTTGCATGAGTACACAACCAAAGCCAAGGTTCGAAGCATCACAATACACGACGAAGTCGTCGCTACCATCGGGGAGCGCGAGAATAGGAGCATTACAAAGCATGTCCATAAGAGTTTGAGAAGATTCCTCTTGTTCAGGACCCCAAACAAAAGGTTTATCTTTTTGAGTCAAGGAGGTTAGAGGGACAGCGATCTTCGAGAAGTTGGAGATAAAACAACGATAATAACCAGCAACACCGAGAAATGAACGAATTTCAGACGGAGACTTTGGTGCGATCCAATTCTTCACAGCTTTGATTTTAGCGGCGTCAACGTGAATACCAAGTTCGTTGACGGTGTGACCATGGAATTGAACCTCTTTTAACGAAAATTCACACTTGGAGAATTTGGTGTATAGACGTTGAGTACGAAGAAGTTGAAGGATAAGACGCAAGTGTCGTTCATGTCACACCCCAACCGATGGCGGAAACATCGGGGCGCGACACTGAGCGAAACAGATTATCCAAGAGAAATTCCATAACAACTAAATTACCGGATAGTTAATATTATGTCCCATACCATAACCCATCAAGCAATCAGTTATTACAGACATAGATATCTCAAAGACAAATAAAATTGTTCCGACAACTCAGATTTAAATAAATTGTTCGTTGGTTTCTAGACTCTCCTAAGCTCGATTCCCATGAAAGCAAGCAAGCATCCTAAGCATTCAAAACCCTGTCACATACGTTAAAATAGAGGTCAATACGCATAGTGTAAAGGTCAGCATACAAGTTTAATAGTAATAATAGATTTTGAAAGCGTTTACGCATAACCAGCATGTACAACATATAATATGAAGCATGTAAGTTATCAAAAAAGATCCTATCAATACCAATGACTGTGATTTGACTGCGAGTAGCAAGTGCGCAACACATGTTCACCACTGCGAACACGTGAAGTAATATCCTTAACAACCCCTGAATGAACAGGTGCTGAGTCCAAACTATAGTACTATCGTTGCTAAGGCAGGTAGACAGCAATCAATGTGTAAACATAACAAACAGGCATTCATCGAGTCACGTATAGCAATAGCGGTTAGCGTTCAAAGTGTTTGCGTTGTGTGTTGATGTGATTTGAATATAAGTAACGTATGTAACACCCAAAAGTGCGTAACATAAATAGGGGTTGAGTATACTCACAGTGATGAAAGTTAATGGATTGAAGGGAGCGCTAGAGTGAGATTAGCCTGATCAGAATGATAGCGTAAGCGATGAACGGCACGTTAAACGATGCAAGTGAAGCAAGTGACGAGTGGTCATCCGGTCGGATGGCAATCCGAACGGATGGCCATTCGATCAGATGGCCATTCGATCGGATGTCAATCCGTTCCGATGGTCATTCTTTCGGATGGCCATTCGGTCGGATTGACACTCGTTTGGGGTGGATGTGTTTGTGTATAATGGCTTTTGAAGTTTTCGTTGTAGCATTTTAAAAACAGAGAAGAATCTCTACCTTTCAGGTCGTCCGGGCGAACGGTCATTCGATCGGATGGCAATCCGTCCAGCAAGACATTCCTCAGAAAACAAAAAGTGTTGGAGATCAAATGTCATCCGATCGGGTCGTCGTTCGATCGGATGGCAATCCGATCGGACGACATTCCGTTTGAGTGACTGGTTCGTTTTGAAATTCGTTAAGTTTAAAAAAATTGTTGTTTGATTGAGACGATATGACTACGTGTTTAACAACGGGAACTTCATCAGAACCAGGTTATCCGATCGAACGGGAACCACCCCAATCCGTTCATTTAACTGTTCGTGACGGCTGTTCATGTTTAACCCGAAATTAGTTGTCTCGTTGATAGGAATCAGATCTCAATACCGACACATCACTAGAGAAGAGTGGAAGACCTGAGTGAGCTCCGATCCTATTGGTTTTGAATGCATTGAGTGTAAAAGAGTTGAAAGAAAGTTACCAAAACCATCTTTCAATCCTTTTAACCTCGAGAAGGTTTAGATCCATGCGAAAATAGTGTTAAATTGTGTGGAAATCACTTGGATCTGAGTTATTCTTTGTGGAATGAGGCCAAAACTTGAAGTTCATAAGAACTTCATGATGACATCACCCTAGAACACCTCCAATCCACTGATTTCATGGTTAAAAGTGAAGATTCAAAGGTGAAAATGATGAAGAAGTGCGTGTAGATCATAGAAGTACAAGATTTGAGGTAGAAACTTACAAGAATCGCGAGAAATCGAGAGAAACGTGAGCTTGAGCGTTCTGGTTGACTGAGGAGGAGCTGTCACATCACAAGTGATGTGTGACAGAGGGGTATTTATAGGGTTTCCAAAAGAGGAAAGGGAGCGCAGGCCACAGATCGGATGACAATCAGATCTAATGGCCATCTGATGGTCATTCGATCAAAGTGGCTTGGCGAGTTTCATTTCGACGTTTCATTTTGCGTGTTGAGCGTTGCGATGGGTTTCGAGCGAGCGATGCGATAGTATTACCCATTAGTTACACAAATAACCTAACTGCTATATCTAACATACCATCACTATAAATAACTTGCGTTTAGCGTTTGCGATTAGATTGCAATGCGATAGAGTTGCGATTGCGATTAAACACCTCAACATAAATATAACATGCACAAGAAACACATAATAAGCACACACACGTAAAACAATATCCATAACCTACAATTCGGGTTGCGAGTGCGATTGCGATTAGCGATAAGTCGATTAGCGATAAAACATGCGATTAAGTATCGATTCATTAACATGTACTCCACATAATACAACTAAAGCGATTAAATAAAGAATTCGTTTACAAGTCAAGAAGCACAATTCAATAGTTAAGCATGGAATGACAGATCGCAATTAGCAATCTTTTCTTCCTTTGACTTTGACTTTGACTTGTACTTTGACTTTCAAAATGCGGGTTGTTACAACCTCCCCTACTTTAGGAAATTTAGTCCCGAAATTTAAGAAGTCGGTGTAACAAACAGTTGCGGGTACTTCGCCTTCATGTCACTTTCGAGTTCCCAGGTGAACTCGGCGTCGCGTTTGCCTTCCCAGCGAACCTTCACAATGGGAATGCGTGAGCGTCTAAGCACCTTGGTTTCTCATCCCATGATCTCGACAGGTTTTTCCACGAAGTGTAATGTTTCATCCACTTGTAAATCCTCAAGAGGGACATGTAATTCTTGGTCGGCTAGACACTTTCTGAGGTTCAAAACGTGGAAAGTCGGGTGGACATTACTCAGTTCCTTCGGTAGTTCGAGTCTGTAGGCCACTTTACCAATCATTTCCAGAATTTTAAAGGGTCCAACATATCGAGACGCGAGCTTTCCTTTCTTGCCGAATCTGATCACCCCCTTCCAAGGTGCAACCTTTAGGAGTACGTGATCGCCAACGTCAAATTCAAAGGGCTTGCGGCGTCTATCGGCGTAACTTTTCTGACGACTCTGAGCTTTCAGTAGATTGTCTCGAATTTGGAGGATTTTGTCAGTCGTTTCTTGTAATAGCTCAGGACCGGTAATTTGCGTGTCTCCGATCTCGTGCCATACAATAGGCGATCGACATTTCCTTTTGAATAATGCCTCAAATGGTGCCATTTGAATGCTAGAGTGATAACTGGTATTGTACGAGAATTCGACTAAGGGTAAGGGCGCGTCCCAATTACCACCGAAATCTATGACACACGAGCGAAGCATGTCCTCAAGGGTACGAATCGTTCTTTCAGTCTGATCGTCGGTTTGAGGATGGAAAGCGGTACTTAGATTAAGCGTAGTACCGAGAGAAGATTGAAACATTTCCCAAAGGCGCGAGGTAAACCAATCATCGCGGTCAGAGATGATGTCACGAGGCATCTCGTGTCGACAAATGATCTCGTCGGTGTAGATTCGGGCTAATTTCTCTACCTTAAAGTCTTCTCGTATCGGCAAGAAATGGGCTGATTTAGTCAAATGGTCAACGACAACCCAGATGCTGTCGTGACTTGATGGCGTGCGCGGAAGTTTCGTTATGAAGTCCATAGCTATACTCTCCCATTTCCACATAGGGATCTCGGGTTGTACGAGTAAGCCAGAGGGTCTTTGATGTTTGGCCTAGACTTTCGAACAAGTCAGGCACTTCAAAACATAGAAAGCGATATCCTTTTTCATGCCTGGCCACCAGTACCTGTAGCGCATATCCTGGTACATCATATCGGCACCGAGATGAATGGAATATCGAGATTTATGAGCTTTGTCCATCAGAAGTTGTCATAAATTGGTATGCTTGGGAATCCAAATTCAGTCCAAGTAATGGAAAATACCATTCGATTTATTCTCGAGTTGAGCACCATCGTTAAGAATTCTTTCCTTCTTCAAAGTACGTTCGGTAAAACAAGCATGCTGATCGTCGCGGATGAGAGCTTCGAGATTATGTTGGGATTGATAATTACGGACGCTATGCAAATAACTTCGTCGACTGAGCGCATCGGCGACAACGTTTGCTTTGCCTGGATGATAACGGATCTCATAGTCGTAATCATTGAGGAGTTCTACCCACCGGCGTTGACGCATATTCAGTTCTTTCTGGTCAAAGATGTGTTGTAGGCTCCTATGATTGGTGAAGATCGTACACTTTGTACCGTAAAGGTAGTGTCGCCAAATCTTTAACGCAAATACAACTGCGCCAAGCTCGAGGTCGTGTGTGGTATAGTTCTTCTCGTTGATCTTGAGCTGTCGAGAGGCGTAAGAGATAACGTTGTCTCGTTGCATGAGAACACAACCGAGACCGAGGTTAGAGGCATCGCAGTAGACTACGAAAGCGTTGTCTCCGTCAGGAAGTGAGAGCACGGGAGCATTGCAAAGCATAGTTTTAAGCGTTTGAAAGGCCTCCTCTTGTTTGGTTCCCCAAACAAAAGGTTTTTCCTTGTGTGTAAGAGAAGTAAGCCGTACCGCGATCGTAGAGAATCCTTCGATAAATCGGTGATAATAGCCCGCCAATCCGAGAAAAGAACGAACTTCGGACGGTTTCTTGGGTGTAACCCATGTAGGATCGATTTCGGACCTAAACGAGTCGTGTAGAAGAGTTTATCTCAGTTTGAACGGCGGAAACAGACAAACCGAGTACAATTCAGCGAGAATTCACTTTAATATGTTGATTCTATTAAACTGAATGATGTTTACAATCCGATCAACACTTCGGCAGCACTTCGTGGCTCACCGGAAGAACATACTTCAAACTCTCTGTGTGATTTCGCTCATATGACCTATTTATAGTGTTGATGATTTCGCTCCAATGTACAAGACCAAATAAGCGAAATCATCATGTACATAAAAGCGAAATCTCATTTTGACAAATGAGCGGAATCACGTTTTGACCGAACTCAAACATTTAACATTCTAAACCTATTTGTCTTATATGAGATGATGTAATAATGACATCATCATTATGATGTCATCATCCAAGATGGAGACATCATCCTCTTTCATATCCGCAACGAGACTGAGACTCGACATAAGACGAAGACGACAGATGAATGCACCAACAGACTCCCCCTCAGATGTTGACGAGTCTTAAGTGTCGAGTCTTCTCAATCTTCAGTCTTTATCAGTCTCTTTTCTTTCTTAGCATATACCAGGATCTTCTCTTTGGCTCTAACCTCGTCAGACTCCCCCTCTCATCATGATGGGATCGCTGTCTGGAATTAGCTATCACCTAGAGATTGCATCCTAGCTTTAACTCTGTTTAGTTCATATCCTGCACAAATCTCATCAAAACATAAGTTTTTACTTATATCCATAAGAAAAACTTACTAAAAATAGTTACATCAAGTTCAAATTAATGACCCTGATTAACTAATACTCAACTTCTTTCTCAAAATCAGTTTCTTCTTTTAAAACACACACTCCCAAACCTGTTCATCATGTTCAGCACTTGAAATTTTGAATATCAGTTTTCCAACATCAGTTGTCGAAAATCTTTTTGAATTTTTCAAAATTAATGAAACATGAATGCAATAACAGAAATTAACTGCAGAAATAAGATATGTACAAACATATTTTTGTGAGTTTGCGAAAGAGGATCAGATCAGTTTATGTGACCAATCACTAGCACCGTTAAGCTTGATTTCATTTTATGCTCTAAACGATTCACATAGATTGACGATATTGTTGTCCACATAAACTCAATCTAAAAACTTTCAATCTGCTTACCGATACTTTAAGATATATTTAGATAGCACTAAATTCTTATGGACCCCACGATCTCAGCATATCCCCTCATCATGCAATACACTAACTCAAGTAATGCCTTTAAACTTTTATCGACTGTGATTTGTGCGAAAACAAAGCAGAATGTTTAAACATTAACAATTAGGTCGATACTTTCGTATACGCAGAGAAAGTCCAATGTTTAAACAAAATAAGAAAAAATAAAACAAGTTGAAGTTGTTTAGGCTTTAACCACCAGGTCGATACTCCCGTATACGCAGAGGTGATCCAAAGCTTAAACGAAACACCAAAGAAAATAAAGCAGAACGTTTAGGCAACAACATCCAGGTCGATACTCACGTATACGCAGAGGATGTCCGATGCTTAAACAAAATAAAGAAATAAAACAAGTTTAAATCTTTGCAAAATAAAATGCACAATCACAGCGACTTTTCAGCAAAGTTGTGAAAGTTCACAAACTTAACCAGTTTTATGTCTTTCGACAATCAGCGATTACTGAGTAGGCACACAGTCAAGAAGGACAAAAACTAAGTACTATGCTTTCAACCATGTTTCCCACTAGAACTAGGCTTTTTCATTTAAGTTTGTATCGTTATCGCAAATCTACTAGTCTAGCTGAGCCTATCGTCACATCTTTAGTGAGACCGTTTATCACATTTTATCTTTCCATTTCTTTAACATGTTGTGAGAGTCCAACTGATCTACTATCATTTCCTCTTTTTCACAACAAAACTCATTTTTGCATTTTTTAATGTTTTTGACATTTTCAAATTTCCTAATTTTTTTAAAAATTTTTACTCCCCCTAAAATCAAAATATGTCTCAATTTTGATTTTCTGGGAAAATTTGAAAACAAACTGTACAAGAAATGTGACAACATGATGAGAATTACTTCAATTCTCCATTCACTTGGCTTGAACAATCAGAACTCCCCCTGACAACAAAACATTTTCCCATAGTGATTTCAAAACACTTAAGTTTGTTTTAATCAAAATAGTTTTTCTGGAAAATAAGTTTTGTGTGTCTATTCTCAAATTCGGGGTTCTTTCATCACTTTGTTTTCTTCAATCACTTGTAAAAACTAACATTTTTAAGAACAATCCACAAACATCACTTGTAGAAAATCAAGTACAACTTAATGTCCCTGATTTACCACTTGTAAGTCGAAATTACTTTCGTGAATTTCTCAAAAATGTGCCGATTCATGTTCCACGCTTACCAACCTGGGAACTCCGGCAAGTCAGGTTTTTTTTATTTAAACAGATTCACCCAAGCCTGACGTTCCTTGGGTGATTTTGAATTCTTGTTCAACAATGGTGGAAAGTTTGCCTCATCCATTGTTAGACTAGAACTCTCAGTTTTTACCTCAACAACTGGCTCTTCTAGTTTTACCATACCAGATTCATCACCTGAACGTGGCTTGTCTGACTTTGATGAGCCAGATTCATCGCCGACATGTGGCTCCTTTGTTTCCGAAGAAACAGATTCATTGCCAGCAACTTTCTTTTTCATCTTTCTCTCTTTCTTTACTCTCTTCTCTGTCCTCAGATTTGTATCTGAAGAATTCGTTTTGCTTGATTTGTCAGTCTTTGGCGAGCAAGACGATTTATCAGAACTTTTATCTGCTTTACCAGTTGTATCCGAGGACAAGATCTTCTCGAGATACTCTCTCGCCTTCTTCCTCTTTTTCCTCAGTCTGTCTTTCTGACCCTGTGAAAGCTTTACTTTCGGTTCTTGAACTTTACGTTCTTGAACTTTCTGTTCTTTGGGCTTGACAGAGACTGGTATCTTTACCCGCTTCTGAGATTCAACCCTCGATCTTCTCATTGACCTCATTGAGCAATCTCTAGCAATATGACCTCTAATTTGACAGTTAAAGTATCTCCTCGTCTCATAACTCCAACCTTGGCAGTTAACAGCAATGTGTCCTTGATAACCACATCGGTAACACACTCTGTTATCGTACCAATCACCATTGTCAGTCCAAATATTCAGATCATAGCAATGTTTGGCTTGGTGATATCCATCTCTCCTCTTGTAAGCTGGATTTGGCTTTAAAGCACTGTGGTCCGACCTGCACCACTTATTACCAACAATTTTAGAGTTTTCATTTTTTACTTTTTGTAATTTTTGATTGCGATTGGATGATTGATCTGATGAACTTTTATTTTCTTTTTGAACATTTTTCAAAATTTTCTCTTTTTGTTTTTGTTCCACTTTCTTCTTCAAAGGTTTTTGCTTAGAGCATTCTCCCTTTTCAGTTGATTGTGGAACAGTTTCTTGAAACTTTTCTTTTAACTTCAAAAATAAATTCTTTTTGTTCATTTTATCATTTTCATCATCAGATTTCTCATCACAATCTTCAACTTTGACTTTGTCAAAGTTTGTGACATTGTCACTTATTGGAACTGAATTAACAGGTTTTGGGCAGGGAATAGCTGAAGTATTCACAAAAACCTTCAACTTTTCTTCCCATTCCCTGATTTTACCTTCTAATTCTTTGATTTTCTTTTTAGCACACTCTGCTTCCTTTTTAAGTCGAATAATCTTTTCAAGATGAGAATTAATTGCAATTTGTTTTTCAAGATTGTTTTTACCAAACAAATCTCTCTCATCTTCTAAAATTTTTATTTGACTTTGAAAATCTTTTTCAATCTTTACCCTTTCATTTTCCAAATTGTGAATCTGATTTTTCAAAACATTTTCTGATTTTTTAAGATTTTTGTTTTCTAATGACAAACTCTCAACATCCTTCAAGAGTTTGTCATCAACAAATGTCAACATCTCACAATTTTTCAGCAAAACAAGAATATGTTTATCATCAGCTTTTGTCTCAACCTTTAAAGCTGAAATATTTTCAACATGTTTCTTTTCCTCATGAACACTTTCATCCTTACTCTCTTCTTCTGATGAATGATCAAAGATAGGTGCGTCTTCTGCAACCTCTTTCTTTAACTCTGGTTCAGGATTCACAGACACAGGTTTTTCAGATTCTCCTATCTCAACCTTGACAGCTGGAACTTGTTCAATCTGCTCGGCTCTGATCTCTTCTTTAACAACAACTGCTTTTTGATTCTTTCTTTTTGCATTTTGTTTTTCTTTCAATCTTTCAATTTTATCGGCATAAAATAACTTTTCACTACGTTGATCAGATGGAAGTTGTTGTTTAAGATTTTCAAGTCTTTGGATTTCTTCTTCATAATTGTCACCCTCTTCATCAGACGAATGATCAAAAACCGGAACTTTTTCAACAACTTCTTTTGCTAAGACTGTTTCTCCTTCTCGCTTTATCGGAATATACTGCTGAGATTCATAATGTACATATGCCAATAATTCTTCAAAATCCATGTTTTCGGTAAACAATTTCACAAATTCAGCTTTCCAAACAAACTCGGTATCACATGCAATAGACTAATGAATTTAGTGAATCTGACAACAATCCAAAGTCACATGGGATGCAACAAACTCATCTGATTGGACCGCAATATATGGAGTCACATGAATTTTGTTAAATCGATTTATGTGTTCACTTTGTCCAACAATTTCAAATCACACAACTCAAATATCAATACATAGGCCGATGATGATCACATGGCAGACAAACACTTTATCAACATAACTATCTTGGACTTTTAAAACTTGTAACATGGTCAACAACTGTCTAGTCTTTCAATGCAAACTGATTGGGCCAATTAACTTTTAATAGTTACTGATTGGGCCGCAAAGTGTTGATGTTGAAACTAGGGCCAATGACAAACCAAAATCACATGGGCTTTAATCAATAGCCGACAATTGTAATGATGAAACGATGTGTACACTTGGGCTGATAACAATGAACTAACAGCAACACAACCTTTTATCACGTAATCCTTATCAATTCACATGCAACACTTAATTCTTGCCGACACAACTCCACTTAGTCGACAAACTCTTAAAACACAATATTCAATTCTTTGTATTCAGTTTATGCACATGACCCCTTTTCGTCTGACACATACATGTGATTTGTTTTCCCAATCTACTGACAACTTCAAATTTCAATCCAATTTTATTTAACCGCAACTATGAATCACGTGAAGTTCTGATCACCTAAACACTTTGAAGCTGAAATCCAAAGTGTCACTATGAGCGAAACCTAAGTGTCACAAGAGCAGAACTAGATCAATGTCCACGAGAGCAAAATCAAATGTTCAAATGAGCAAAATCAAACTGTTCACATGAGCGGAATCAGTTTGTTCACATAAGCGGAATCAAACTGTTCAAAAAAGCGGAATCAGCTGATGACATCATCAATATCACGAGTCCGTATGAGCGAAACCTCAAAAATCCAAGGTTTTAGGTCGATTTTAGTTACGAAACTTTCAAGGGTTTATTAGTTGCTAATTCCGAGCACACTGTGAATGTTTGAACCGATTCTGACCGTAAAAAGTTTTAATTTTCGGAAAAGAATAGTGTAGAAACAGAATTATCGGCTGAAATGTATAGAACTCTTCTTCACTGGCTCTGATACCAATTGTAGGATCGATTTCGGACCTAAACGAGTCGTGTAGAAGAGTTTATCTCAGTTTGAACGGCGGAAACAGACATACCGAGTACAATTCAGCGAGAATTCACTTTAATATGTTGATTCTATTAAACTGAATGACGTTTACAATCCGATCAACACTTCGGCAGCACTTCGTGGCTCACCGGAAGAACATACTTCAAACTCTCTGTGTGATTTCGCTCATATGACCTATTTATAGTGTTGATGATTTCGCTCCAATGTACAAGACCAAATAAGCGAAATCATCATGTACATAAAAGCGAAATCTCATTTTGACAAATGAGCGGAATCACGTTTTGACCGAACTCAAACATTTAACATTCTAAACCTATTTGTCTTATATGAGATGATGTAATAATGACATCATCATTATGATGTCATCATCCAAGATGGCGACATCATCCTCTTTCATATTCGCAACGAGACTGAGACTCGACATAAGACGAAGACGACAGATGAATGCACCAACAACCCAACTCTTAACAGCTTCGATCTTCGCAGGATCGACATGAATACCTTGACTATTGACAATGTGACCCAAGAATTGGACCTCCTCCAGCCAAAATTCGCACTTGGAGAACTTGGCAGAGAGACAGTTTCCCTGGAGTAACTCAATAACCAAACGTAGATGTTGCGAGTGTTTGGCTTTTGACTTGGAATAGATCAGGATATCATCGATGAACACGATGACAAAGTGATCAAGAAAGGGTTTGCACACGCGATTCATTAGATCCATAAAGACTGCGGGAGCGTTAGTCAAACCAAAAGGCATGACAACAAACTCGTAGTGACCGTATCGGGTTTGAAAAGCGGTTTTAGGTATATCCTCCTCTTGTATGCGTAGTTGGTGATAGCCTGAGTGTAGATAGATCTTAGAGAAACACGTAGCACCTTGTAACTGATCAAACAAATCATCGATTTGGGGCAAAGGATATCGATTCTTGATAGTGAGCTTATTCAATTCCCTGTAGTCGATGCACATCCGGAACGATCTGTCCTTCTTTTTGACGAAAAGGACAGGCGCGCCCCAAGGAGAGGTGCTAGGGCGAATGAAGCCTTTATCAAGTAGTTCTTGGAGCTGACTCGAGAGTTCGAGCATTTCAGAAGGAGCGAGAAGATAAGGCGCTCTAGCAACAGGATTTGCTCCAGGAATGAGATTGATTCGTAAATCGATATCACGAGCGGGAGGTAAACCAGGTAAATCATCAGGAAAAACGTTAGGAAATTTGCGAACAACAGGTACTTCTTCCATCATTTTTCCTTTCTTTTCCTAATCTGCTACTATGATGTATGCCAAGAAAGCTTGGTATTCCTTGCGGAGATACTTGCTAGCTTGGACACATGACATGAGTTGTAATATCTTCGAAGCGACTTCGCCATAAACACACAATTGATTCTCCCGAAGGAAATCCATGCCTACTATGACATCAAAGCTACCGAGTTGCATCTGGATGAGGTTAATTGGGAAAACGTGACCGGTTGAGATCGAGGGTACAATCACGTAGAACAGAACTGACGGTGACGGTTCTTCCAGTGGCAACTTCTACGTCGAAAGTTGATGGGAGGTTAACGCGCTTACGATTTAGGAGCCTTTCGAATTCGAATGATACAAAAGAGTTATCGGCTCTAGTATCAAACAAACATGAAGCATATATACCATTTACGAGAAACGTACCATTAACCATGTTGTTGTGTGCCTGAGCCTGGCGGGCGTTGATGTTGAAGACTCGCCCGCGGGCTGCTTGCTGTGCTAGTTGTTGCTGCTGCGGGTGTTGGTGTTGATGTTTGCTTTACCACTTGATTGGGGCACATATTTGCAAAGTGGTTAGGATCACCACATGTAGGGGTGTTCAAAAAAATCCGAATCCGAAATGTCTGAAAACCCGAATCCGAATTATCCGAAATTTCGGATTCGGATTCGGATAGCGATATTGAAAATTTTCGGATATTTCGGATATCCGATATCCGAAATATTAAAATAGTTATTTTTTATAATTTATTACTGTAGGTCCCTCTCGAGGATGAGATTAAACCTTTTCCTTGTTATATCAAACACACTAGCGAGTGCGGAATCCAAGCTAGCATGCAACCGAGAATGTATACGAGAACAAGCACAAACACAACACACAAGATTCACCGATTAACACCACATGTATTAATACGTATGAAAGGTCCGGTTACAAGCTCAATGTTTACAGATATGTTCTATAAACTCTCAAAGTGTGTGTGTGCTCTCAACAGAATGCTCTCTCTGTTTCTCTTGCCTGAACTCTGTCTCGAACTAACTTGGAACTGAACACAACACATGGGTATATATACCCGACACAGCAGGTCTGGTCGAAGGATCAGATAGATTGATCGACAGATCATCTGTCGACCAGAAAGCCCATCGAAAGATCACATTCACCTCGAAGGATGATATCCTTCGAGGTCTATCCTTCGTGGTCATCTTTCGAGCTCATCATCGAAGGATATAAAACAATCCTTCGATGACCATCCTTCGACTCAACCATCTTTCAACCAATGTGCTAACTGTTTGGCCAAGTCAAACCAGGAGGATGGTTGACTTGGTCAAACTTACATTGAACGCACATTGTAACAAACTAAGACGTAACCCAGACTAACAAAAGACATCGTTTTGTATCATGACGAAATACAGACAAAGTACAGACACAAGTGCACCAACAAACTCCCCCTTGGCTGTAGCTTTGTCTCGATCTTCGTGTCTTTAAGTCTTCAAGGCCGAGTCGAACCGAGCCGAGTCGCGTCCACACAAAGTGCATCAACAAACTCCCCCTTGGACGCTACTCGTGATGGTTCGTCTTCTATGTCTTTCATGTCGGAGGATCTTCAAAGTCTTCACGTCTTGAAAGTAGAAAGTGTATCAACAAACTCCCCGTTTCATGTAGAAAGTGTGTTGACAAACTCCCCCTTAGATTGAACTCTCCATTGAGTCATGCTCGTGAATCTTTTGACTTGTCAATTCTTCAGATCCTTGTGGTGTTGATGAAGGGACAGCGGCAACTCGATCATTTTATCCTTTGAGTGCCTCCACTTCGTGTCTTCATTCCAAAGCTCTTCATCGAACATGTTCTCCTCGCCTTTAGCATCTGCACATGCAAGAAAGCTAAACGCATAATGAGAACAACCGCTTGGAATATAGTTAACATTTAAACTAACGACACATATGAGATCAAATCTCAATCAAACACCAACCGACATCAGTTTGAAAGTTTAGAGAAAAATATTCATTTTAATCCTTTAACTTTCAAAACTCGTTAACTTCGACTGTTTATGAAGATACCATGGTTTTCCAGCTTACGATCAGGATTTTGAGTAGGATAGACTCGAGTTCCAACATCAGTCAATCAAAAAATAAACTAGAAGCAAAATCTTTTTGGATTTTATAAAGTTTAAATTAAAACACACCTAAAATCTTTTTGAAATTTTCATTTTTCAAAGTAAAGACTGAAAACAATAAATAAATATATATACAGAGATACATAAACAGGAAACATTAAATAAATATTTACAGACATTCTTTTTGCGAGTTTCGAGGGTAAGAGAATCATATCAGTGTACGGTCATGTCCAAAACGCTCTTGTTGTTCTTTTAGTTAACATTAAGATAAGCATCCTATAACAATTATCGGTATTGTTGTCCACATAAGCTCAACTTATCATTTGTAATCATGGCGAGGGGATACGTTAAGGTATAATTTATACTTACCGACCGGTGTTCATCCACATCACGACACATTCCCGTATCAAGGTATGCACGAGGGTTCATCTTACCGGTGAGTATACCGATTATCATCTGTTTGACCGTATATGATGTGAGATTCTCACTTATTTTGATTTTGAAAACAAGCCCTATGTGATATAATCACTTATTGATGAGGAACTTGGTTTTCGATGCATGAGGGCACAGGAGCAAGTCCGTGAACAGGTCAGTACTTTCGTACAGCAGAGAGACGAACTTGACTCCCGGAAAGAATTTGTGATATATTATCACTTATTTGTTTGGACATGTGATTGTTGATCACTTATTGAGGTCGTATGCAGTATGTACACGTATGTATGGTATCATGGAAGATCTAGACTTGCGTCCCCGTTATTTTTCGGTAAAAGATACAACCATGATACCCAGATGATAAGCAGCATAAAGACCGAATATCTCAGAACCTCGGCAATCTCTCAAACGAAATTTCGGTACTGAGACCATATGCCAATGAATGGTTCCCACCCAGTCCTCAGTCGATTTAAGTTTATATCACCCTGCACACTTTAAAATGATTGTGAGCCTACCGATACATCTTATATAGGGCTGCTTATCGTTTTTCATTTTGGGTTTAAAGAGGTTTAGACAGACCACTGATGTACTATCATTTTCTCTTTTTCTCGCCAGGAAACTCATTTTTGTTTTTCTATTGTTTTTGTGTTTTTGAAATTTTTCGATGTTTTTGGATTTTTCAAATTTTGGATTTACTCCCCCTAAAATCAATAAACTAAAACAAATTTAAAAACACAAAGGTATTTACAAAAATGATTTTCCGATGTTGGTTAACTCATGTTTTACCTCAATGCCGTTTACCAAAATTAAGTTTTAATCAGAAATGATTTAGCAAATTTTGGAAACATAATCAGTTGGCATGTCGGTAAGCGGTGCGGACCAAGACAGCATTGTCTGGCCAAGGAGTGCTGAACGAGATAATAATTCACAAAGCAGCTTAAATATCGACAAGTATAGGAGAGATTAGAAATTTAAAACCGTATCCTGCAACTGCATCGTGCATTGCCAGGAATTTGAGTGCTCTCCCAAACTGGATATCCACCCGGTGTGGATTTCAAAGTCGATTCTTTGCAGCTACTTAGAAATCTCTTGACAGCAACAAGATCAGAAACCTTTGGGTCCGACTGGTCGTCCACATTGCGCCAGCGAAGGTCTTTGTCTTTCTCTTTCAGAAGTAGTGTGCGGTTGTTCAACCCATGCCAAGGCGTCCGCACACCTGGTTGGTTTGTTCAACAAACACATTTTCTTCAATCACACCACGAAGAAATGTACACTGCACGTTTATCTTGTAGATTGAACTTCAGACGTGCTGCAGGTGCGTACATTTTGATTTGAATCTATCCCGGGGACCCGATCAAAGCCTTGAACATTCACATTTTGAAAAGATTTTCATTTTGTCGAAGCTTTTCAATCTCTTTCAACAGACATTTCTGTTTCCCTTTCCTTTTTCTCTCCATCAAAGGCAGCAATTTCTTCTGTTGCCTATTTTGTGCAAGGATGCTCCACTATCAACAATCTTACGACTATCGAAAGTTCCTCCTGGAATATCCTACACACTTACTCAAAAATTAGTTGGAGAGAGGGACCCAAGCCTTTGTGGACTTGGGTCGTCCTTGATCATCAAGGTAAGTGATTTCAATCACTCGATGATTAGGAAAAAGAACCTGCGGTGCTCCCCCTGACTGAATTACCTGTTTTTGTTTCCAAGCTGTTTGTTCTTTACCAGTATTTGCATTAATTGTTTTAGCATTTACTGGTTTTACAGTTTTAGGTTTTGCTTGAACAGGTTTTTCTTCTTTGACCTCTGATTTTAAGGCCTTTTCAATTACCTTTTGATTCTTTTGTTTTAACTTCTTTTCCCTTTCTTTCAATACACGTGGGTCTTGTTTCGGGGAAAATGAACGTTTTTGGTAATTGGTTTCTTGGGGAGCACTCGTTTTTGGCTTTAACTTTTGCAGGTATGGGCAGTATCTTACAATATGCCCAATGGTGCCACACTCAAAGCACATTCTCCGCTCTACAAACCTCGGAGAAACATGTTGATGACCAGACGAAGAACCAGACCATGAACTTTGTGATCTAGACGTGCTTGGACCTAAATCACATCCGTTGGTGTGTTGGGTGTAATTATTCTGTTCATTTCGTTTCAAAATTCTAACTTGTTTTATAAAATCAAGGTTAGATTTATCCTGAAATGTTTCAAGTTTGTCTGAACCCGTGGATCCAACAAAGTTCACTTTCGGTTCTCTTTTCTTAACAGGAGCTCTTTTGTTTTGCACCCATTGTTGTTGAACCTTAGGTGCTTGAACATTCTTGTTCTGAGCCTTCTTTCCCTGTCCCTTACCCTTTCCAGAGTTGACTTGTTGTTTTCGCTCAACTGTTGGTTTTTGGTTTCCGTATTGTTTTCTAATTTGTTCACACGGAATTGGATCACATTGAGTGACTGTAACTTTGCCACTTTTGTTTCCCAAAAACTTGTCAGTACATCCTTCAAAAATTTGCTCAATTAAATCTTGATTTACATTTTTAATTGGAAAATCTTTGTTAGAGTAAATTTTATCATCTCCTTTGAGCGTGTACAACAAGGTATTCTCTTCACTTGTAGAAACAAGGGACTCCATTGGTTTTGACATTTCAGTCTTACTCGGTTTCACTGGTGATCACACAGGATGTGATTCTCAATTGGAATATCTGTTGTAACCGAGTTAGACTGTTGGTTCACAATTACATCAGATTCATCATCCGAAGAATCAGCATCCTCAACAGTGGGAGGACTCTGTTCCTTAACACATGATGAATCTGTCACATTCTCAGATTCAGATTCAGTTTCAGATTGGCCCGAGGATGATGTACCAGTTGTGAACCCGAGGCCTGCTGCAAAGTCATCTAGACCGAGTGGCACAGTAGGTTCAAAACGGGGCATATCCTCGTCATCAGGCAATTTGGAGTAATTGTGATTCATTGGGGGAGGACATGATTTGAATCCCATACACTTCTTATCCCCCTTTTTATTTTGAACATCAATAATGTGATCCAATACATAGCGGGAATTGGAATAACTTTCCAATTTCTGCTTGATTGTTTCACATTCACATCGAGCGGTTGCCAATTCTACCATCTGCTTTTCAATTGTGTCTATAAGATCATTGTTAGCATGTTGTTTTCGCAAAACAGCCTTTTGTAATTCTGTAACATCATGTCTTAATGACGCAATTGTGGTTTTAAATTCCTTTTCATTTCTGGTTAAGAACACGTTAGCTTCAGCTGCTTTAGAAAGGTTTACAATCAATTCTTGATTGTGTTTGGATAGGATTTCAATCTGACCTTCCTGTTCAGCATATTTAACATTTAAACTATCACAATTTTCACAGCTAACTACAGTGGGTTCATCGACACATACCTGACCTGATGAACTGTCGACATTAGCCATAAAGGCTGAATGGAGAGAAGACGAAGAGTAAGCAGCTTGATCCATCAATTTAGATCTTCTTTCAGTTCCTGCTGCAGCTTCTTTCAAAAGCTCATCAATATCTGCATCGACTGACGCACTTGATGTCACATCCACATGATCATTTCCTGAAGTGGAGGATTCTTCATCTGAGCTTCCACTATAACCAGAACTGTCTTCATCTCCAGAAGATGCAACACCATTGGTGGAAGATTCTCCACCACTGGCGTGCTTTAAATCCTTTACGACTTCAGCAAAACATGCTGTTCCACCATTTCCTCCTTCTCCAAGCTGAAGCGACCAATCACAACCCTCATCTATTTGAACCAACAGCCCCCGGTTGGTATTTGATGACCCTGCTTGGCCTTGGTTGTTGACAGGAATCAACGTACGAACATTGTTCCCGTTCTGGTTGCCTTGATTTCTGAACGGATTTTGATTTCCATGCTGAGCTGGTCTTGTGCATTCCCTTTTGAAATGACCCCGTTCACCACAGTTAAAGCATGTTACAGCTTGCTTGTCGAACCCATACTTGGTATCTTTCTTGCTTTCCAAGTTGGTTCTCCCCGTCCTTTCCATAAACTCCTTAGCTCTTCGAATTGCACTAGCAAGAGCCCATTTGATATCCATCATTTCAAACTCTTCTTTATCCACTTGCTGATAATCTTCATTGGTTAGATTGATATTCCCAATCTGACCTGCAACTAATCCACTATATGCACTAACCAAGGTATTTAACATCTCCATATGCTCCTTGGCTACTTCGACACTGACTTTGGAAAAGTTGGAAGTATCTAATCTGACAGTGTTCGGATTGGAAGTGGCTTGAAAGTTTGACGAGCTTCCATAAAACCCTTGCTGTTGCGGTTTTTGCTGCTGAGCTGTCGGCTGCACATTCGGTCTTGAAGACATCATGTAAGCTGAAGGATCAAACTGATCTGTTGTTGAAGGTCCGGTGTTAGAGACGAAGGCTGTTTGAAGCTTCGCGTGTTGAGAGGCTGGTCTTTCTCCACTGATACCTCCTGCAATCCCAAAGTACATTTCTGGATTTTGAGGAGTTTGTGTTCTTTTTGCCTTCAGCTTTTCTTCTACATCCTTATTCTCCAATTTTTGAATCAACTCATAAACGTTGATTGTGTCTAGAACACCATTTTCTTTGAGAATTTCAAGATAACTGCTCCACTTTGCTGGTAAGCTATCAGCGAATCTCTTCACCATTTCTTGTGGAGTGGCAGTGACTCTAAAACCAAACATCTCGCTCAACAAGTGATGAAACCTTGTAGATAACTCTGCCAAAGTCTCATTCTCCATACACGTGAAACCTTCAAACTCTTTCTTCAGTAATTCTTGCTTGATCTTTCTAGATTGAGCATTTCCTTCACACCGTAACGTGAGCATATCCCACAAGCTTTTAGTAGTCGTGCAGTAAACAAACTGGTGGTAAATGTCTTTGTGAAGAGCTTGTGTGAGAATCATGAATGCCTTCTTTTCTAACTCAAATTTCTTCTTATCATCATCAGACATAGTGCTGTAAGTTTCTGGATTAGATCCTGCAACTTCCAAATCACTATCAAATGCGGTGAAGAAGCACATCCATAGATCTTGACCTTGCCCCTGAACATAAGTTCTCAGCCTTTCTTTCCACCATCCCCAATCATTGATATGATTTAGCTTTGGCGGTTTCGTGCTTGTACCAGTTTCACTGTCGTTCTGCATCATAGATTGAATGCTGTTGCTTTGATTTGTGACCAATGCCCATTGATTTGCAGTTATCATTGCTGCTTGAGGTGGGACAATAGCCTGCATCCATGCTTTGTTGAAATCTGACGCAGATTGCGTAGCTGATGATTGCGTAGCTGCTGATTGTGGAGTTAGAGTCCATGCGCTTGGATCCCACTGACCGTTTGTTCCCATTTTATGAAAATTAATATATTAAGTGAAAATTGATTTAAAAATGAAAACAAGTTTTCTCTTTAAAAATTTAATTTTCACAAACTATGTTAAATTATCGAGAGATAACAAACAGCCGAAAGATCCTAGATCGAAAGACCTGAAAAACACAAACTGTTAGACTTAAACAAACAAGGATCGAAAGATCAACACCTGTTCGAAAGATCAACAGGGTTCGAAAGATCACTGTTGAGTTTCGAACAATGTTTTCGAAAGATTCTCCAACGAAGGATCCTTATCCTTCGAAAATGTACTGTAGACCGAAAGATGAACACTGATGAATGTCGAACGATGACTTCGAAAGACTTCGAAAGACTCCCCAGTCGAAGGATCCTTGTCTTTCGAAAATGAACAGTAGACCGAAAGATGAATGTTTCGAAAAGATTCCTTGGTTCGAAGGATGATGATCTATCGAACCTCCTTTGGTCGAAAGATGATCTTTCGACTTCGAAGGATATCTTTCGAACAGCTCTGACACAGTTGACAATCGGTGACAAGTTGGTGAAAAAGTTGACGGGTTGGTGAGAACTTTCGGCAGAAAGTATGTTCAGACCATATCTTTTAGGTCTGAACATGCAGGTTTTTCACCAAAACAGGTAAGATCCGAATATTTTAATCAGTTTACAAATCCCAACACTCAAACACTTTGAAATTTAAACTTTTTAAGATCAAAAGTGTAAAATACCAAGAACACTATGAATATCGGTTGAAGATAAGAAGAACAAACCCAGAAATATGAATATTTCTGCAAACCGACAACAATCCGAAACCCGATTTTAACAAGTTTTTTAGAAAAATATAAGCTTTAAAAACCCGAAAAACACCCGAAAACACTCGGTTTTAACAAGGAGAAGAGCCAAAGCTCTGATACCACTTGTAGGTCCCTCTCGAGGATGAGATTAAACCTTTTCCTTGTTATATCAAACACACTAGCGAGTGCGGAATCCAAGCTAGCATGCAACCGAGAATGTATACGAGAACAAGCACAAACACAACACACAAGATTCACCGATTAACACCACATGTATTAATACGTATGAAAGGTCCGGTTACAAGCTCAATGTTTACAGATATGTTCTATAAACTCTCAAAGTGTGTGTGTGCTCTCAACAGAATGCTCTCTCTGTTTCTCTTGCCTGAACTCTGTCTCGAACTAACTTGGAACTGAACACAACACATGGGTATATATACCCGACACAGCAGGTATGGTCGAAGGATCAGATAGATTGATCGACAGATCATCTGTCGACCAGAAAACCCATCGAAAGATCACATTCACCTCGAAGGATGATATCCTTCGAGGTCTATCCTTCGTGGTCATCTTTCGAGCTCATCATCGAAGGATATAAAACAATCCTTCGATGACCATCCTTCGACTCAACCATCTTTCAACCAATGTGCTAACTGTTTGGCCAAGTCAAACCAGGAGGATGGTTGACTTGGTCAAACTTACATTGAGCGCACATTGTAACAAACTAAGACGTAACCCAGACTAACAAAAGACATCGTTTTGTATCATGACGAAATACAGACAAAGTACAGACACAAGTGCACCAACAAACTCCCCCTTGGCTGTAGCTTTGTCTCGATCTTCGTGTCTTTAAGTCTTCAAGGCCGAGTCGAACCGAGCCGAGTCGCGTCCACACAAAGTGCATCAACAAACTCCCCCTTGGACGCTACTCGTGATGGTTCGTCTTCTATGTCTTTCATGTCGGAGGATCTTCAAAGTCTTCACGTCTTGAAAGTAGAAAGTGTATCAACAAACTCCCCGTTTCATGTAGAAAGTGTGTTGACAAACTCCCCCTTAGATTGAACTCTCCATTGAGTCATGCTCGTGAATCTTTTGACTTGTCAATTCTTCAGATCCTTGTGGTGTTGATGAAGGGACAGCGGCAACTCGATCATTTTATCCTTTGAGTGCCTCCACTTCGTGTCTTCATTCCAAAGCTCTTCATCGAACATGTTCTCCTCGCCTTTAGCATCTGCACATGCAAGAAAGCTAAACGCATAATGAGAACAACCGCTTGGAATATAGTTAACATTTAAACTAACGACACATATGAGATCAAATCTCAATCAAACACCAACCGACATCAGTTTGAAAGTTTAGAGAAAAATATTCATTTTAATCCTTTAACTTTCAAAACTCGTTAACTTCGACTGTTTATGAAGATACCATGGTTTTCCAGCTTACGATCAGGATTTTGAGTAGGATAGACTCGAGTTCCAACATCAGTCAATCAAAAAATAAACTAGAAGCAAAATCTTTTTGGATTTTATAAAGTTTAAATTAAAACACACCTAAAATCTTTTTGAAATTTTCATTTTTCAAAGTAAAGACTGAAAACAATAAATAAATATATATACAGAGATACATAAACAGGAAACATTAAATAAATATTTACAGACATTCTTTTTGCGAGTTTCGAGGGTAAGAGAATCATATCAGTGTACGGTCATGTCCAAAACGCTCTTGTTGTTCTTTTAGTTAACATTAAGATAAGCATCCTATAACAATTATCGGTATTGTTGTCCACATAAGCTCAACTTATCATTTGTAATCATGGCGAGGGGATACGTTAAGGTATAATTTATACTTACCGACCGGTGTTCATCCACATCACGACACATTCCCGTATCAAGGTATGCACGAGGGTTCATCTTACCGGTGAGTATACCGATTATCATCTGTTTGACCGTATATGATGTGAGATTCTCACTTATTTTGATTTTGAAAACAAGCCCTATGTGATATAATCACTTATTGATGAGGAACTTGGTTTTCGATGCATGAGGGCACAGGAGCAAGTCCGTGAACAGGTCAGTACTTTCGTACAGCAGAGAGACGAACTTGACTCCCGGAAAGAATTTGTGATATATTATCACTTATTTGTTTGGACATGTGATTGTTGATCACTTATTGAGGTCGTATGCAGTATGTACACGTATGTATGGTATCATGGAAGATCTAGACTTGCGTCCCCGTTATTTTTCGGTAAAAGATACAACCATGATACCCAGATGATAAGCAGCATAAAGACCGAATATCTCAGAACCTCGGCAATCTCTCAAACGAAATTTCGGTACTGAGACCATATGCCAATGAATGGTTCCCACCCAGTCCTCAGTCGATTTAAGTTTATATCACCCTGCACACTTTAAAATGATTGTGAGCCTACCGATACATCTTATATAGGGCTGCTTATCGTTTTTCATTTTGGGTTTAAAGAGGTTTAGACAGACCACTGATGTACTATCATTTTCTCTTTTTCTCGCCAGGAAACTCATTTTTGTTTTTCTATTGTTTTTGTGTTTTTGAAATTTTTCGATGTTTTTGGATTTTTCAAATTTTGGATTTACTCCCCCTAAAATCAATAAACTAAAACAAATTTAAAAACACAAAGGTATTTACAAAAATGATTTTCCGATGTTGGTTAACTCATGTTTTACCTCAATGCCGTTTACCAAAATTAAGTTTTAATCAGAAATGATTTAGCAAATTTTGGAAACATAATCAGTTGGCATGTCGGTAAGCGGTGCGGACCAAGACAGCATTGTCTGGCCAAGGAGTGCTGAACGAGATAATAATTCACAAAGCAGCTTAAATATCGACAAGTATAGGAGAGATTAGAAATTTAAAACCGTATCCTGCAACTGCATCGTGCATTGCCAGGAATTTGAGTGCTCTCCCAAACTGGATATCCACCCGGTGTGGATTTCAAAGTCGATTCTTTGCAGCTACTTAGAAATCTCTTGACAGCAACAAGATCAGAAACCTTTGGGTCCGACTGGTCGTCCACATTGCGCCAGCGAAGGTCTTTGTCTTTCTCTTTCAGAAGTAGTGTGCGGTTGTTCAACCCATGCCAAGGCGTCCGCACACCTGGTTGGTTTGTTCAACAAACACATTTTCTTCAATCACACCACGAAGAAATGTACACTGCACGTTTATCTTGTAGATTGAACTTCAGACGTGCTGCAGGTGCGTACATTTTGATTTGAATCTATCCCGGGGACCCGATCAAAGCCTTGAACATTCACATTTTGAAAAGATTTTCATTTTGTCGAAGCTTTTCAATCTCTTTCAACAGACATTTCTGTTTCCCTTTCCTTTTTCTCTCCATCAAAGGCAGCAATTTCTTCTGTTGCCTATTTTGTGCAAGGATGCTCCACTATCAACAATCTTACGACTATCGAAAGTTCCTCCTGGAATATCCTACACACTTACTCAAAAATTAGTTGGAGAGAGGGACCCAAGCCTTTGTGGACTTAGGTCGTCCTTGATCATCAAGGTAAGTGATTTCAATCACTCGATGATTAGGAAAAAGAACCTGCGGTGCTCCCCCTGACTGAATTACCTGTTTTTGTTTCCAAGCTGTTTGTTCTTTACCAGTATTTGCATTAATTGTTTTAGCATTTACTGGTTTTACAGTTTTAGGTTTTGCTTGAACAGGTTTTTCTTCTTTGACCTCTGATTTTAAGGCCTTTTCAATTACCTTTTGATTCTTTTGTTTTAACTTCTTTTCCCTTTCTTTCAATACACGTGGGTCTTGTTTCGGGGAAAATGAACGTTTTTGGTAATTGGTTTCTTGGGGAGCACTCGTTTTTGGCTTTAACTTTTGCAGGTATGGGCAGTATCTTACAATATGCCCAATGGTGCCACACTCAAAGCACATTCTCCGCTCTACAAACCTCGGAGAAACATGTTGATGACCAGACGAAGAACCAGACCATGAACTTTGTGATCTAGACGTGCTTGGACCTAAATCACATCCGTTGGTGTGTTGGGTGTAATTATTCTGTTCATTTCGTTTCAAAATTCTAACTTGTTTTATAAAATCAAGGTTAGATTTATCCTGAAATGTTTCAAGTTTGTCTGAACCCGTGGATCCAACAAAGTTCACTTTCGGTTCTCTTTTCTTAACAGGAGCTCTTTTGTTTTGCACCCATTGTTGTTGAACCTTAGGTGCTTGAACATTCTTGTTCTGAGCCTTCTTTCCCTGTCCCTTACCCTTTCCAGAGTTGACTTGTTGTTTTCGCTCAACTGTTGGTTTTTGGTTTCCGTATTGTTTTCTAATTTGGTCGTGCAGTAAACAAACTGGTGGTAAATGTCTTTGTGAAGAGCTTGTGTGAGAATCATGAATGCCTTCTTTTCTAACTCAAATTTCTTCTTATCATCATCAGACATAGTGCTGTAAGTTTCTGGATTAGATCCTGCAACTTCCAAATCACTATCAAATGCGGTGAAGAAGCACATCCATAGATCTTGACCTTGCCCCTGAACATAAGTTCTCAGCCTTTCTTTCCACCATCCCCAATCATTGATATGATTTAGCTTTGGCGGTTTCGTGCTTGTACCAGTTTCACTGTCGTTCTGCATCATAGATTGAATGCTGTTGCTTTGATTTGTGACCAATGCCCATTGATTTGCAGTTATCATTGCTGCTTGAGGTGGGACAATAGCCTGCATCCATGCTTTGTTGAAATCTGACGCAGATTGCGTAGCTGATGATTGCGTAGCTGCTGATTGTGGAGTTAGAGTCCATGCGCTTGGATCCCACTGACCGTTTGTTCCCATTTTATGAAAATTAATATATTAAGTGAAAATTGATTTAAAAATGAAAACAAGTTTTCTCTTTAAAAATTTAATTTTCACAAACTATGTTAAATTATCGAGAGATAACAAACAGCCGAAAGATCCTAGATCGAAAGACCTGAAAAACACAAACTGTTAGACTTAAACAAACAAGGATCGAAAGATCAACACCTGTTCGAAAGATTCTCCAACGAAGGATCCTTATCCTTCGAAAATGTACTGTAGACCGAAAGATGAACACTGATGAATGTCGAACGATGACTTCGAAAGACTTCGAAAGACTCCCCAGTCGAAGGATCCTTGTCTTTCGAAAATGAACAGTAGACCGAAAGATGAATGTTTCGAAAAGATTCCTTGGTTCGAAGGATGATGATCTATCGAACCTCCTTTGGTCGAAAGATGATCTTTCGACTTCGAAGGATATCTTTCGAACAGCTCTGACACAGTTGACAATCGGTGACAAGTTGGTGAAAAAGTTGACGGGTTGGTGAGAACTTTCGGCAGAAAGTATGTTCAGACCATATCTTTCAGGTCTGAACATGCAGGTTTTTCACCAAAACAGGTAAGATCCGAATATTTTAATCAGTTTACAAATCCCAACACTCAAACACTTTGAAATTTAAACTTTTTAAGATCAAAAGTGTAAAATACCAAGAACACTATGAATATCGGTTGAAGATAAGAAGAACAAACCCAGAAATATGAATATTTCTGCAAACCGACAACAATCCGAAACCCGATTTTAACAAGTTTTTCAGAAAAATATAAGCTTTAAAAACCCGAAAAACACCCGAAAACACTCGGTTTTAACAAGGAGAAGAGCCAAAGCTCTGATACCACTTGTAGGTCCCTCTCGAGGATGAGATTAAACCTTTTCCTTGTTATATCAAACACACTAGCGAGTGCGGAATCCAAGCTAGCATGCAACCGAGAATGTATACGAGAACAAGCACAAACACAACACACAAGATTCACCGATTAACACCACATGTATTAATACGTATGAAAGGTCCGGTTACAAGCTCAATGTTTACAGATATGTTCTATAAACTCTCAAAGTGTGTGTGTGCTCTCAACAGAATGCTCTCTCTGTTTCTCTTGCCTGAACTCTGTCTCGAACTAACTTGGAACTGAACACAACACATGGGTATATATACCCGACACAGCAGGTCTGGTCGAAGGATCAGATAGATTGATCGACAGATCATCTGTCGACCAGAAAGCCCATCGAAAGATCACATTCACCTCGAAGGATGATATCCTTCGAGGTCTATCCTTCGTGGTCATCTTTCGAGCTCATCATCGAAGGATATAAAACAATCCTTCGATGACCATCCTTCGACTCAACCATCTTTCAACCAATGTGCTAACTGTTTGGCCAAGTCAAACCAGGAGGATGGTTGACTTGGTCAAACTTACATTGAACGCACATTGTAACAAACTAAGACGTAACCCAGACTAACAAAAGACATCGTTTTGTATCATGACGAAATACAGACAAAGTACAGACACAAGTGCACCAACAAACTCCCCCTTGGCTGTAGCTTTGTCTCGATCTTCGTGTCTTTAAGTCTTCAAGGCCGAGTCGAACCGAGCCGAGTCGCGTCCACACAAAGTGCATCAACAATTACAAATAAATATATATAACCTATTCTAGAAACCCTACACAGTAATCACCCATTCGGCATTTTATGTTTCACCCTCCACGCAGCCGCCACACCGACCCACCCCACTCCGTCACTCACGCTGCGGCCGGCCACCTACATCCGCCATTCTTTCAATCTATAGATCTGCAACTTCATTCGTACGACCCGCAACAGTTCGTTCGAAGCTGATTAGATAACTCACGGCTTCTGATTTTTTTATTAATGATTATGGTTTAGAACGTTGAACATCGATTAAGGTTTTGAAGATCGTTTTTTATCAGTAGTTCAATTAAAGGTTTTTCTTGTTCAAGAATTCAAGCATGGTGTATAGTTGTTGAGTTTTGGTGTTCACATGTGGTTAAAGGTTACAGAGGCAATTACTATTAGTTATGATTATTGGTGTTCAATTGTTTTATTTAGTTTTTTTGTTCAATTGTTTTATTTAGTTTTTTTGAACGACTGGTGTTCAATTGTTGAGTTTGATTTTTAGACCATTTTATATAATAACCACATATTCTTAGATTGATTTATGTTTCTCATTACATTCATAATTGGTTAAGCAAAAGATAAATTGTTTACTCGTTTCATGTGCAGGTTTAATTTAAACTTTATTTTTTTTCTAAAATTTTGGATATCCGTTTCACTATCCGAATGGATATCCGAAGTTTCGGATATCCGAATTTCGGATATCCGAAATTTCGGATACGGATTCGGATAGTGAAATTAGCTATCCAAAATTCCGGATATCCGGTTTTGAACACCCCTAACCACATGCATAGCAGGCTCTTGCATTGGCAGCGGGGGCAGGAGCTGCTTGCTGGCCCTAGGGAGCTGGTAGAGCGGGAGCTTGAACTGGCGCTGGAGCTTGTCGAGGACCAGTATGGCAGTTTGCGGTGAAGTGGCCGTACATGTTGCAATGAACATAGAACTGGCATGCGATACCAACCAGGTGATGATAAGTACAAGTAGGGCAGAGCGGGTGTGGACCAGTGTATGCACGCTTTGTTGGTTGTGCATTGGCCACAGGCGCCACTACTTGGCGGTGTTGAGGTTGCGGTTGGGCTGGTATAGCTTGGAGTGGTGCGGCAGTGACTGCACAGTTCTTGTTGCTGGAGCTGTTGTTCTTTCTCTTGCGACGTGAGAGCTTTGAAGATTGCAGTGCGGTGGCGGTGGTTTCAGCAGTGGGAGTAGCAGTGACTTGATGAAGACTCTTGGCAGCTTTATCGATATAACCAGCCTTGACTCGCTTGTCGTTTATCTCTGCAGTGAGTAAGAAGGTTTCCTCAATAGTTGTCATCTTTGCAGCGTGAACGAAATCAGCAACGCAATCCGGAAGAGCACGGATATACTTCTTGATGGTGATTTCGGGGGTAGTAACTTGACCAGGGCAGATGATACTCAACTGCTTGAAGCGAGCAGTTAAACCAGCGTTATCTCCACCATCCTGCTTAATGTGCCAGAATTCATCCTCGAGCTTTTGGAGTTCATGGGGAGGATAGAACTCTTGCATCATGATGTTCTTCAACTCGTCCCACGATAATCCGAAAGCTGCATCGTTTCCTCGTTTGTACCTCCCGGCCGTCCACCAATCAAGAGCGTGGGATTGGAAGACGCCAGTAGCATTAACAGTGCATAGGTCTTCTGGACAGCAACTCTGGAGCAGGGTGACTTCGATCGAATCAAACCATTGAAACATGGTCGTAGGCCCATCTTCGTCGGTAAATTCTTTCGGGCCGGAGGCTTTGAACTGCTTGAAGCTAAAAGTAGCTTTAGGAGATTCTGTCATGGATTCTTCCAAGGACTTGCTAGCGTTTTCATTTAACTCACTGACAATTTGCGGAATTACTTTTTTGACTTGCGATGAGAGAAACGATTCGCTTGTCAGCGTGTTTACGTCTAGCCACTCGAGAGTGGTGTGTACCGAATGATGACATTGTCTGCAACAGACATCGTCACAGGGCTCAAACACAATTTCGATTAACCATTGACTATACTAGGGCCTAGCGTAGACTAGCGATTCACCATAAAGCTCAGGAACACATCAATTCACAAAATCACGTGGGCACAAAAACACGGAATCACTTAAGCACATAAGCACATAAGCTAACCTAAACACATATTTTGCACATATTCACCTATCCTTCACAACAGCGTGTAGCGATTAAGTATAACGATTGCGAATAGCGAGTACACAGCGAGTAGCGTAGTGAGTAGTGTAGCATGCGATTTGTTAATGTGGTGTGGGTTGTGCGTGGTTTGGCGGAGCGAGAAATGTGAAATCGAAACCATCAGTACCACTGACTGTTTATCTCAAAACGCTAACAAATAGGCATATAAATCACATAATATTCCTCATAAAAGCGATAAATCACAGAGTTAGTGGCGGCGAAATCCAGAATTTAAACACACATAATCGAGGATAGATTGTCTTAGCTTTGATAGACGTCGACTATCCAAAGTTGTTCGACTATTCACAAGGGCTCTGAGTGTACACTTAGACCTTCTAGACTGTGCTCTTGCCTCAATCTGGGCAATCGGCACGCATCCTTCCAGTTACAGCGTGTCTCGAGTCGTTGGAGTCCGTCGAGACTTTGGTGAGAGTTTTGTAAAACCAAAATAAAGGGCGGAATAAGTCATCAAGATTCGGGTTTCGCCCCTAACTTAACGACTATGATTCCTGTTTTGATGAAGTATGAGGGAAAATTTACGTCGAAGTATGGATTTCACTCCTGATTCAACGCAAATTCTCGTGTTTGTAGTAAAAAGGTCGTGTCGACGAGTGATCTGATCGATAGTTTGCGGCTTTCATACCTAGTCTCGACCAACTCGCCTGCTTTCGCGAGGAATTTTGAAAATAGAGCAAGTTGCTAGCCTTAGGAAAGGCTGACCTTGCGCGAAGCAGTAATATGCGATGTCCGCGCAAGTGTGTAGTATTTAGCGAGTTTGAACGAGAATAGCAAGTGATCCTGTACAAGCCCCTACCGGGTTGCACAAGTCGGTCGGTACTTAGACTATAGACTAGGTCGTTTCTAAGACATCAACCCGGACTAGGTTGAGTCTTGCCTAATTCCCGATAGTTATGGCTCTGATACCAATCTGTCACACCCCAACCGATGGCGGAAACATTTGGGCGCGGACAGATTGTCCAAGAGAAATTCCATAACAACTAAATTACCGGATAGTTAATATTATGTCCCATACCATAACCCATCAAGCAATCAATTATTACAGACATAGATATCTCAAAGACAAATAAAATTGTTCCGACAACTCAGATTTAAATAAATTGTTCATTGGTTTCTAGACTTTCCTAAGCTCGATTCCCATGAAAGCAAGCAAGCATCCTAAGCATTCAAACCCCTATCACATACGTTAAAATAGAGGCCAATACACATAGTGTAAATGTGAGCATACAAGTTTAATAGTAATAATAGAGTTTGAAAGCGTTTACGCATAACCAACATGTACAACGTATAATGTGAAGCATGTAAGTTAACGACAAAGATCCTATCAATACCAATGACCGCGATTTGACTGCGAGTAGCGAGTGCGCAACACATGTTCACCACTACGAACACATGAAGTAATATCCTTAACAACCCATGAATGAACAGGTGCTGAGTCCAAACTATAGTACTATCGTTGCTAAGGCAGGTAGACAGCAATCAATGTGTAAACATAACAAACAGGCATTCATCGAGTCACGTATAGCAATAGCGGTTAGCGTTCAAAGTGTTTGCGTTGTGTGTTGATGTGATTTGAATATAAGTAACGTATGTAACACCCAAAAGTGCGTAACATAAATAGGGGTTGAGTATACTCACAGTGATGAAAGTTAATGGATTGAAGGGAGCGCTAGAGTGAGATTAGCCTGATCAGAATGATAGCGTAAGCTATGAGCGGCACGTTAAACGATGCAAGTGAAGCAAGTGACGAGTGGTCATCCAGTCGGATGGCAATCCGAACGGATAGCCATTCGATCGGATGTCAATCCGTTCAGATGGCCATTCGGTCGGATTAACACTCGTTTGGGGTGGATGTGTTTGTGTATGATGGCTTTTGAAGTTTTCGTTGTAGCATTTTGAAAACAGAGAAGTATCTCTACTTTTCAGGTCGTCCGATCGAACGGTCGTTCGATCGGATGGCAATCCGTCCAGCAAGACATTCCTCAGAAAACAATAAGTGTTGGAGACCAAATGCCATCCAATCGGACGACAATCCATTTGAGTGACTGGTTCATTTTGAAATTCGTTAAGTTTAAAAAAATTGCGGTTTGATTGAGACGATATGACTACGTGTTTAACAACGGGAACTTCATCAGAACCAGGTTATCCGATCGAATGGGAACCACCCCAATCCATTCAGTTAACTGTTCGTGATGGCTGTTCATGTTTAACCCGAAATCAGTTATCTCGTTGATAGGAATTAGATCTCAATACCGACACATCACTAGAGAAGAGTGGAAGGCCCGAGTGAGCTCTGATTCTATCGGTTTTGAATGCATTGAGTGTAAAAGAGTTTAAAGAAAGTTACCAAAACCATCTTTCAATCCTTTTAACCTCGAGAAGGTTTAGATCCATGAGAAAATATTGTTAAATCGTGTGGAAATCACTTGGATCTGAGTTATTCTTGGTGGAATGAAACCAAAACTTGAAGTTCATAAGAACTTCATGATGACATCACCCTAGAACACCTCCAATCCACTGATTTCACGGTTAAAAGTGAAGATTCAAAGGTGAAAATGATGAAGAAGTGCGTGTAGATCATAGAAGTACAAGATTTGAGGTAGAAACTTACAAGAATCGCGAGAAATCGAGAGAAAAGTGAGCTTGAGCGTTCTGGTCGACTGAGGAGGAGTTGTCACATCACAAGTGATGTGATAGAGGGGTATTTATAGGGTTTCCAAAAGAGGAAAGGGAGCGCAGGCCACGGATCGGATGATAATCAGATCGGATGGCCATCCGATCGGATGGCCATTCGATCGATTTGTCATTTGATCAAAGTGGCTCGGCGAGTTTCGTTTCGATGTTTCGTTTTTCGTGTTGAGCGTTGCGATGTGTTTCGAGCGAGCGATGCGATAGTATTACCCATTAGTTACACAAATAACCTAACTGCTATATCTAACATACCATCACTATAAATAACTTGCGATTAGCGTTTGCGATTAGATTACGATGCGATAGAGTTGCGATTGCGATTAAACACCTCAACATAAACATAACATGCACAAGTAACACATAATAAGCACACACACGTAAAACAATATCCTTAACCTACAATTCGGGTTGCGAGTGCGATTGCGATTCGATTAGCGATAAGTCGTTTAGCGATAAAACATGCGATTAAGTAGCGATTCATTAACATGTACTCCACATAATACAACTAAAGCGAATAAATAAAGAATTCGTTTACAAGTCAAGAAGCACAATTCAGTAGTTAAGCAAGGAATGACATGTCGCAATTAGTAATCTTTTCTTCCTTTACTTTGACTTTGACTTTCGAAATGCGGGTTGTTACAATTCATGCTCTATTTGTGTCTTGGAATAGATAAGAATATCTTCGATGAAGACGATCACGAAACGGTCCAAGTACGCTTTGCACACGTGGTTCATCAAATCCATGAAAACGGCAGGTGTGTTGGTCAAACCAAAGGGCATGACCACGAACTCGTAGTGACCATATCGTGTAAGGAAGGCGTTTTTAGGTATATCTTCTTTGAGGACTCGAAGTTGATGATACCCAGAACGAAGATTGTTGGTGCATGTTTGTGACAACAGCTTAGATTTGGTCTTTGGATATCTTGTAATTAGATAAACGATAAACAGTTAGCGGGTTTAGCTTTGTATTAGTGAGATTATAGAGTTTGGGCTAAACAAACCCACATTGGGTGATGGGGGACGAATTGGGCCTAGCCCATGTAGCAAACCCAGCCTAATGTTGCAACCTTGTGTTATATAAACAAGGTTAGGCTTTAGGGTTTAGGTTAATCAGCCAAAACAGTTTGTGAAAGAATTTCGTGAGAGCTTTAGGGTTTGGACGAAATTTAGAGAGTTAGGGTTTTAATTGATTGTAATTCAGTTTGATTGATAATCAATAGAAATCTAGTTTGAAAGTGTTTTGCTGTTCCTACACGTTTTCTGCTTATTCTGATCAAGAGGATTCCGCACTCTTGATTGGAAAGACAATTCTGTGAAAGATCCATAAGAACAAGGGGACCTACAATTGGTATCAGAGCATTAGGC
Organism: Helianthus tuberosus; assembly: GCA_030545235.1. Lineage (NCBI taxonomy): Eukaryota > Viridiplantae > Streptophyta > Magnoliopsida > Asterales > Asteraceae > Helianthus > Helianthus tuberosus. Next base: position 33,987,959 of record CM060365.1, on the reverse strand, counting down.
TCTTGAAGGCTCGGTTCAGAATTGGTTGCTGCAGAAACAGGAAGTTTTTCGAAAATCCTTGAAATCTGAAAATTAGGGTTTTGAAATTTTCAAAATTTTTGATATAATTTTTCTAATTTTGTTGGCTGTTTTGATCTTCTGCATTGTTTGTTTGCTGTTTTTGCAGGTTTTAGGGTTTGCGGGACTGTTTTTGGTTGATTGTTTTGAAGAATTTTGGCTGAGAAACTTGAAGATTCGAAGACTGTTCTTCGTGTTCTTCATTAAGTTCATAAAAATTTCGTCAAAACTTTGCTGATTTGTTGTTTTAATTTTGCAGGAAGTTGTTAGGAGAATCAGGAAAATAATCAGAATTTTCGAAAAGATTAAGTTTCCAAAGTTACTGGGTGGCGAAATTGACTGTACTGGCGAAATTGACTAATCTGCGAATTTAATCAGCATAATTGTCGGCGAAATTAAATCCAAAGGCGACTTTGGTAACCGTATAATTTTCCTCATCGAAATTATTACGGTTTTCGGCGACTTTACCAGTCGTCGTAATCGCGAAATTGACCAGCAAACTTAACAGCGAATTTAAACAAGTAACTGACCAGGGAATTTAGCAGCTAACCAGCGAAATTGATTCAGCATAACAGACCAGCGAAATTAAGTGATTAACCAGCGAATTTAAGAGTGAAATTAAGTGGTGGAATTCTGTTTGGCAAGCGTCGATAAAATTTCACAGTTTTGCAAATAGAAATTGATCCGTAGCTCGTTAGACAGAACCGTTTGAAAAAAAAAAAAAACTCTGGAAAATCCGGAATTCGGTTTTCGACATTATATATCATTGGATTTGCCTTTTCGAGACGATTGTAACGGTGTAATTTGGTAACCACTGTTTTCGGAAAACTTTTGTACGGTTTTATCAGTCTGTTACGTTAAAAATGTCGAACATGTCTAGTTTGAATGAGCTATTGAGAATGGAGCATGAGGTTGGCACTACCAACAAACCACCAAAGATGATGAAGGTGGAGAATTATTTGACATGGAAGGATCGTTTCCAATCCTTCATTGAATATCAAGACATGCGCATGTGGATATGTATTGAAGATGGGTACACAAACCCTACTCACGACTTTGAGGGCAGACCACGTAGAACAGCCTATGTGAACATGGAAGAGAATGATAAAAAGATGTATGAGGCTGAAAAGAGAGCATTGGCTGCAATTAAAATGTCGTTACCTGATAGCATCAAGCATACATTCACAAAGTACACAAATTCAAAAGATATGTGGGATGCATTAGAAAAACGATATGCAGGAAATGCAGATGTTAAGAAAAACAAGATTGATCTACTGAAGAAGCAGTTTGCTATTTTCAAGCACATGAAGCATGAGTCACTTGAGGACATCATCACTTGTTACTATCATCTGATGTCAGAAATGGAAAACTATAAGATTGATTGCTATACTGACGTTGAAAAGAATGACAAGTTGCTCGATGCCTTACCTACCAAGTGGGATATCTACACTCGCATGATCAAGGGTGAAGCAGATTATGAGACAAAGGAGCTGGAAGAAGTAGTTGGCAAGCTGAGAGCTTATGAGCTCAGTATGAAGAAGAAAGACACTGGATATGATCAGGTTCAAGATCCAACGATTTACAATGGGCTTGCACCTTCTTCATCTCACAACGCTTCTAGCGACTCTGCTACTGCTTTTCTTTCATGTGAGAACGAGCAGGTCACAGTAAATGAAGATGGTGATGTGTATTTTGTAGCTGCTACAGGAGGATCAACAGGAGCCAAAAGAACACCAGCTTCGAAGCAGAGTAGTGGTGTTAAGTCAATGCCAATGAGTATGAAGTCTGCTGAAGAGCATCTTGCTCTACTTGCTTCATTTGTTGCTTCTTATGAGAACTACATTCAGGGGAAGATATCTGATCCTGCCACTTTGGATGAAGATTATGATCAGATTGACCCTGATGATCTTGAAGATATGGATTTGCAGTGGCAAATGGCTATGATTACTAGAAGAGTGAAGAGAATTTATGAACCGAACAGGAAGGAAGTTTATAGGAAAGACGGTTGGTTTCGACAAGACCAAAGTGAGGTGCTTTAACTGTCAAAGTTATGGGCATTTTGCTAGGGAATGTCAAAAACAAAAGCAGGAGACTTCGAGTCAGAGTTCAAACAACAGGAATGCATCAAACAACTCTAACTCGAGAGCGCTAATCTCTACTGCTAGAGAAGGTTCATATGACTGGAGTATTCACTTGGAAAAAGATGACAATGTCACACAGGCATTCATGGCAGAGATAACTCCAATTGATGATGGTGAAGCTACTGTGGAAGATGCTGAAGCAAAAGTGGATGCTGAGGCAGAGGTCAAGATAGAGAGTAAAGCTGAAGAAGAGAAGGGTGATCAGACAAAAGATGCTGAAGAGGAAAAGCAAAAGTCTGACCATGTAAAGGAAGCTGAAGAAAAGGAAGCAAAATATAAAAGAATGGAAGCTCAGCTTGCGGCCCTAATGGCCAACCTTGATAAACAAACAGGAGAGGTAAAGTCTAATTCTGTGTGTTTAAAATGTCGTGAACTACAGGGTGAGGTTGACAGGTTGTCAACACAAAACCAAAGTCTGGTAAGCGAGATGTCTAACATAAAAGAAGCAAACTTTTTTGCTAAAAGAAATGAATCATCATACTTGAAGAAGATAAAAGGTTATGAAAGTAAAATTGAAGCTGTAACCTGCAAATTAAATGAAAAACTTCAAGTCATAGACTTAGCTCATGAAATGATGGCTGAAAAAACAAAAGAGATTTCTGATAAATGCAAAGAGTTGTCAGATGCACAACTCAAAATTGTTGAACTTGAAAAGAAATTAGGTCAATTCAGGGACTCTGCTTTTGTTATGAAACATATGATGGGTGGCTTGAAGAAAAGTAATGACAAAACCAGTGTGGGATTTCATGGTTTCAATGAAGTTCCACCTCCTGTTAGTCATGACTATTCTTTCTTGCCTGATGAAGATGAGCTCATGGACTTTGGGTCAACATCACCAAGTAGTTCCACATCACGTCAAGGAAATGTTTTTGAGAATGCTGATGCTAAGAAGGATAATAACAGTAAACCTGTTTTGAAAAAGAACACATCACATCCTAAGAATAAAAATCCAACTTTTGTTAAAAGTGTTAATTTTGTTCAAGGAAGTGACATGAAAGAGGAAACAGCTGTTATTGAAAATGAATCTAATATAGAGTTTGCTAAAAACAAGAACATAGAAAATTCTAAAACTAAGCAAACTGAACCAAATCCTTCTAAGGCATCATCAGAAGAAAAACCCGAATCCAGTTCAAAGGCTTCAGAAAAGAAGTCTTCGAAAAAGAGATCGTGCTTCAAATGTCACACCAAGGGACATGTAGCTAGCTGCTGTCCTAACAAAAAGAGTGAAGCACAAGTGAGTGAGAGGAAGAGAGAGAAGTCACCAGAGAATAGTGGTGATAAACAGGAGAAAGTTGCAAATTCTCCAAAGAAATCTGCCCATAAGCAACCAGAAAATGTTGTTGTTGGTGAAGATAAGGCTGAAAAAGGAACTCCACAAGTTCCTCATTTTCAAAGAAATCAACCAAGATTTCAGCCTAGATCTCCACCAGGCAGATACGAGAGACCTAGAAGCAGTTCACCTAGAATGAACAACTTTAATGGAAATTCAAATAATTTCAGAAGTCAAGGTCAATATCAAAATCGATACCAAAATAATGGTGGTCGAACTTTTTATAACAATGGCTTTAGAAATTATGATAATCAAGCTTCTTGGAATCAAAATTCAAGATATCAATCAAAATTTTCAAAGTTCAAACAGTCCAAACACATATAGGAACCCTCAGGACCAAAGACCTAGTGGAAATCAAAATCAAATTCCATCAACAGGTCTGAGATCCAAGACTCCAGTTAGGAGTAATGGATATTGGATGGATGTTCCAGTGGTTGGTGAATTTGGACGACCCAAGACCATTAAGGCTTGGGTCCCCCAATCCAACTAATTTCTTGGTTGGTGTGTGCAGGAGCTGCTAAGGAGGATTATCAACTTATGGTATGTTGATAGTGGCTGCTCCAGGCACATGACGGGGGATGCGAGATTGTTAACTGAATTTGAAGATTATGATGGTGGAAAGGTGAATTTTGCGGGTGCTAAAGGGGGTAGAATTACAGGACGAGGAAAGGTGACCAATGGGAAGATCACACTGGACAAAGTGAACTATGTGGAGCAGCTTAAACACAATCTGATGAGCGTGTCACAAGTCTGCGACAAGGGTCACTCGGTCCATTTTACCAAGAATGAAGCATTAGTGTTGAAACCAGGTTTGAAGATTTCGGACGATTGGATAGTGATGCGAGCGCCAAGGAGAAATGACACTTATGTCATGGACATGGGTGCTAAGGATCCAACTGCTGTGGTGGCGTGTTTACTATCAAAAGCATCTGAAGCTGAATCGATGTTGTGGCACAGACGCATGGCCCATATTCACTATCGAAAAATGAATTACCTTGTTAAAAATGAGCTAGTGAAAGGGGTTCCAATGCAGAGGTTTCAAGTGGAAGATAAATGTCTTCCATGTCAAAAGGGAAAACAACACAAGAAACCTCACAAATCTAAAACAGTAAATTCCATAGATGCCCCTTATGAATTACTTCACATGGATTTATTCGGTCCAGTGAACGTAAGGAGCATAGGTGGAAAGTACTATTGTTTAGTTGTCACTGATGATTACTCACGTTATTCATGGGTTTTCTTTTTAGGTACAAAAGATGAGACAGCAGAGATGCTGATAGATCTTTTTACGAAATTGGAAAACGTCCATGATGCAAGGATCAAGAGGATAAGGAGTGATAATGGCACGGAGTTCAAGAATCGCATTCTGGATCTCTATTGTCTTTGCAAGGGAATTGAACATCAATATTCCGCTCCTTATACACCTCAACAAAATGGAGTTGCTGAGAGGAAAAACAGGACGTTGATTGAAGCCGCTAGGACGATGCTTTCAGATTCAAAGCTACCAGTTCTTTTCTGGGGAGAAGCTGTGAACACAGCTTGCTACGTCCTAAACAAAATGATTCTCAGTTGATTCAGACAATGATTGGTGGAGATGATGAAGGCGAGTTCATGCCTAGATCGAATGTTGATATGACAGATGCTGCGGAAACTTCCAAAGGTGCTGCTGATCCTGATTCAAGCGATAGTGACTCTGAACCCATTGAGGGGGAGGATTTCATTAATCCATTTGCGGATCAGAACATTCAGGGGGAGGTTGGATCAAACCTGGGTGAAAATTTAGAAGTTGATGTTGTTGCTACTACACGAGCAAATAGAGATCATCCAGTTGACATGATACTTGGAGATCCTAATGCAGGTGTTCAGACGAGAAGAAGCATAGCAGCGAATTCTGGTTTATTTGTGTCGATTGAGAAGACTGGGATTGTGAATGAGTGCTTGTATAGTTGTTTTATTTCCCAAGAAGAGCCGAAGAACATTCATATGGCTCTTAAAGACAATTCATGGGTTGAAGCTATGCAAGAGGAATTGGCCCAGTTTGCTAAGTTGAAGGTTTGGGAGTTGGTTGACCTTCCTAAAGGTGAAAGAGAGATAGGAACTAAATGGGTGTTTAAGTGCAAGAAGGATGACAGAGGGATAGTGACGCGAAACAAGGCTCGATTGGTGGTAAAAGGTTTCAATCAGCAGGAAGGGATTTATTACAATGAGGTGTTTGCACCAGTGGCAAGGTTGGAGGCAATTCGTTTGTTTTTAGCCTTCGCAACATTCAAGGGCTTCAAAGTTTACCAACTAGACGTGAAGAGTGCATTTCTTTACGGGAAAGTTCAAGAAGTGGTGTATGTCTCACAACCAGATGGGTTCATTGATCCAGATTATCCAGATCGAGTGTACAAACTTGATAAGGCTTTGTATGGGTTACATCAAGCTCCCAGGGCGTGGTATGAGACACTGTCTACACATCTGATCAAGAATGGTTTCGAAAGAGGTCAGATTGACAGTACACTGTTCATCAAGAGGAAGAAGGAAGATTTTCTGCTGGTACAGGTGTACGTGGATGACATCATCTTTGGGTCATCAGATGAGAGTATGTGTAAAGAGTTCGAGCAGGTGATGAAGAGCAAGTTCGAAATGAGCGCTATGGGTGAGTTGTCTTACTTTCTGGGATTACAAGTTGAACAGAAGGAGGATGGGATGTTTATTCATCAAACAAAGTATGTGTATGACATTTTGAGTCGGTTCAAAATGAATGATTGCTCTACTTTCAACACACCCATATGTGAAAATCACAATCTTGGCCCAGATAATGAAAGTACTGAAGACGTTGATCCAACTCAATACAGGGCGATGATTGGTTCTCTAATGTACTTGACTGCTTCAAGACCTGACATTATGTATGCAGTATGCTTGTGTGCCAGATATCAGGCAAATCCAAAAGAGTCACACATGAAAGCGGTGAAGCGGATTCTTCGTTACTTGAAGGGGAAACCTAAACTTGGGTTGTGGTATCCAGCTGATAGTGATATGAATTTTGTTGCTTACACTGACTCAGACTTTGGAGGATGCAAGTCGAACAGAAAGTCTTCAACAGGTGGTTGTCAGTTCTTAGGAGGCAGGATCGTGTCTTGGCAATGCAAGAAGCAATCTTGTGTGTCTACATCTACGTGTGAAGCTGAATATATTGTTGCGGGTAGCTGCTGCTCTCAGGTTCTCTGGATACAACAGCAAATGCGCGATTACGGTTTGGATTTCACTCGTACTCCTATTATGATAGACAATAATGCCACAATTTCTATAACAAATAATCCCATGAAACATAGTCGCACAAAACATATTGACATACGTCATCATTTTATACGGGATTATGCTGAAAAGAGATTAATTGAATTACATCGAGTCGACACCGAAGATAACCTGGCAGATCTTTATACTAAAGCGTTTGACAGGGCTCGCTTTGAACACCTAGTTGAACTCAAAGGGATGAGGAATCCTGAATAACTGGTTTTTCATAAGAATTTTTGTAAATAGTTTACTGCTTTTCTTAAAAATCAAAAATACAAAAACATTGAAAAATCAAAAACATAAAAAAAATAGAAAATAAAAAATGAGTTATCACTGTGTGAAAAAGAAGAAATGATAGTACATCGGAAAGTTAGACTGTCACACTCAAACTGAATTAAATTGTTTAAGTGTGATAGCAGCTTCATTATATGATGTACCAGTAGGCAAAAAGCATGAAATAATCAACTTACCAATGTGATATAAACTTAAATACAACTGTGTATGAGTGGGGAACACATCAGTGGTGTATGGTTTAATGACCTTAAATATTGCGTTGATAGATTGCCAAAATCTGAAGTTTTGGGTCTTTATACTGTTATTTCATCTGGGGATATCTTGGTTGTCCTTCTATTCAGAACTAAACTTGTACATGACCCCAGGAAAGAAAGTCACTTGGAATTAGCTCATTTCTATTTGAATGTCTGTATGTTGTCCCGATACACACAATTTTGATCTGATTCTGAAATCTTCTCTGAAAAAAGTCGTGTACCTCCTCTGCTGCATCCAGATATATGCTGACCTGGAGGTGCTAGGCAACGACAGCTTCTGCTGCATCCAGATACATGCTGACCTAGCTGTACGTTGTCGCGCTATAGATCTAATACACCCGAAAGAGGCCCTCAAGTGCCCAAAAGAAACCCAATAAACCTATATCAAACTGAGAAAACTCATTTGATCTGTATATTATACCATCTCTGCTAAAGATCTATTATGTTCTCTTCTCAACCTATTCCCAGTTAAGATTTCAGAAATCTGGATTGGACTTGTGAAATATGTGGTAGGGAAGATACTTGCATGATAGAGTGTGTTGTTTATATTTCCAGGATTTGATTAGTATTTATTTGGGTGTTCATAGTTAAGCAATCAAAACATGATAAAACAGATTATATGCAGACCTAGGCACTGTCAGGATATCTTAAAGGATGACATCAGTATACTCACCTACTACGATGAATCTTTGTGCATACCTTGATCGCGGGGGTATATCCTGAAGTGGGACACGCTAATATTTCAGTAAATAAAATTACCTTAACGTATCATACGGTAATGGTACTTGAAATGTTCATGCATTTTGTTTAAGTGGACGAACATACTGGTAATCGTCTTGGACTGCTTTTCACGAAAAATTAAATAAAGAATTATCTAATAGTGTGAAAACAGTTTGATTTTGTTGATATGATCTTCTTACCAGTGATTCTCACAAAAATAGAGTGTTTATTGCTTTTCGTATTTATTTGCTTTCAGAAAATACAAAAATACAAAAATAGTGTCTTTTTCTGTTTGAAATTCTTAACGTACGGAAAACTGTTATTCTTGGAGGAATTGTTACTGATAGGGGGAGACGGTGTTAGAAAGTGAGTTCAAAATTTTAAATCATTCGGGTTATAGGGTGTGTGATTAACAAGTTTTGCGTGTTGGTGATAAGTTGAAAATGCTTAATCTGTAATACAGTTTAACTATCTCTTGAAAAATAATAATTTATTTAACTTTGTTGAAAAATTCTTATGGTTTCTCGAGATGTTTGTTTTATAGTATACAGATTGAAGCAGTGTGTTGCTGAGAAGTTGCTGTGAAGATGAGAGTTTGATTGGATGCATGGTAGAACCTCCTTTCTACATTGCAGACAAAGTTGAAGAGTTTGAAGATTGCTATATATATGCTGAACTGGAGTTTACTCAAACGCTAAAGTTTTTGAAGATTTGGTGATTGGATGCATCAGCTTAGGGGGAGTCTGTTGCTGACAGAAGCTATTGAAGCTGAAGCTATCCAAAGACCAAAGACAGTGCAAGATTACATGAAGATTGCAAGATGACTGAAGACAAAGTTATTTTATGAAGCTATTGTCAAGGGGGAGTTTGTTGGTGCATGTTTGTGACAACAGCTTAGATTTGGTCTTTGGATATCTTGTAATCAGATAAACGATAAACAGTTAGCGGGTTTAGCTTTGTATTAGTGAGATTATAGAGTTTGGGCTAAACAAAACCCACATTGGGTGATGGGGGACGAATTGGGCCTAGCCCATGTAGCAAACCCAGCCTAATGTTGCAACCTTGTGTTATATAAACAAGGTTAGGCTTTAGGGTTTAGGTTAATCAGCCAAAACAGTTTGTGAGAGAATTTCGTGAGAGCTTTAGGGTTTGGACGTAATTTAGAGAGTTAGGGTTTTAATTGATTGTAATTCAGTTTGATTGATAATCAATAGAAATCCAGTTTGAAAGTGTCTTGCTGTTCCTACACGTTTTCTGCTTATTCTGATCAAGAGGATTCCGCACTCTTGATTGGAAAGACAATTCTGTGAAAGATCCATAAGAACAAGGGGACCTACAAAGATCCATCTTTGAAAAACATGTTGCGCCTTGCAATTGATCGAAGAGATCGTCAATATGAGGAAGTGGGTATCGGTTCTTGACAGTAAGCTTGTTGAGCTCACGATAGTCAATACACATGCGGAATGACCCATATGTCTACTTGATGAATAGAACGGGAGCGCCCCAAGGAGATGTACTAGGGTATATAAAGCCTTTATCAAGAAGCTCTTGAAGTTGGCTCCAAAGCTCTTGCATCTCAGAGGGTGCTAAACAATAGGGGGACTTAGCGACAAGCGTAGCGCCAGGCACTAAATCGATTCGAAAGTCGACAGAACGAGCAGGAGGCGGACCATGAAGATCATCGGGAAACAAATTGGGGGAAATCACGTACGACGGGAACATCACTTATGCTTGGGCCTTTGTCTTTCTTGTCCACAATGTGGGCGAAAAGACGAAAGTACCCTTGCGTAAGCACTTGTTCGTTTGAATGCATGACATGAGCTTAAGACCTTGAGAAGGTTTCTCGCCATAGGCATGCAAGGAATCACCATTTGGAAGAGGAAGACGGATAAACTTTTCAGAACAAACAACTTCAGCACGAACTCGCCTAAGCTAGTCCATGCCTACTATGATGTCAAACTACCCATTTACATAGGTATGAGATCGATGCGAAACGTATGATCGTTGAGAATAAAGAACAATTAGAGAGAACGGAATCGACAGTGACGGATTTACCATCAGCGACTTCGACAGTGAAAGATCTTGGCAACTTAGAGTGTTTACACTTAAGCAAAGGTTTGAATTCTAACGACACAAAACTTTTATCGGCGTCAGTATCAAATAAACATGAAGCATAAACATGGTTCACAAAGAACATACTTGTCACACCCCAACCGATGGTGGAAACATCGGGGCGTGGTACTGAGCGAAACAGATTGTCCAGAAGTTTCCATAACAACTATAATTACCAATTATTTAAAGCAACATGTCCCATACCATGTCATAAAAGATAACATAATTATTACAGACAAGATCTAGTCAAATTGTTCTGTTCCGACAACTCAGATTTCAAATACAGACAATTGTTTATTGTTTTAGACCTTTCCTAGCCTCGATTTCACAGCAAGCAAAGCATCTAAACACCTTAAGCACCTGTCACATACGTTAAAGTAAAGTCAATACACATAGTGTAAATGTGAGCATACAAGTTTAATAGATATAATAGAGTTCGAAATCGTTACGCATAACCAACACGTATACAGTGTAAAATGAGGCATGTTAGTTATCGACATGAACCTATCGATACCAATGACTGCGGGTTGACTGCCCAAGGTAGTTCGCGATACACACTCACCACTGTGAGCCATGTAACTAATTGTCCTTAACAACCCCTGAGTGAACAGGTGTTGAGTCCAAACTAATAGTACTACCGTTGCTAAGGCAGGTAGACAGCATTCCATGTGTAAACATAACAAACAAGCATTCATTAAGTCACGTATAACATGCAGTAACGGTTAGCGTTAAAGTATTGCATAGTGTGTTCGATGTGATTTAGAATAAGTAACGTATGTAACACCCAAAAGTGCGTAAAGCAAAGAGGGATCGAGTATACTCACAGCGATTGATGGATTGAAGGGAGCGCTTAGAGCGGGAATTAGCCTGATCAGAATGATAGCATAACGATAAGCGACGCGTAGAACGGAACAAAGTGTCAGTGGGTCGAACAGCAATCCGATCGGATGGCAATCCGATCGGGTAGCCGGTCGATCAGGTGACAATCCGCTCGGATGGTCATCCGATCGGGTGACCTTTCGAGTGGATTGTTACTTCGCTTGGGAAAGATGTGTTTGTGTATGATGGCTTGTCTTTTGAAGTTTTCGTTGTAGCATTTTGAAAATAGAGAAGTATCTCTACCTTTCAGGTCGGTCGATCGAACGACCGTTCGATCGGACGACAAACCGATTGGTTAGACACTTTTAGTAAGAACAAGTTCTCAGCAGTTTGTCACTCGATCGGAAGGTAGTCCGATCGGGTAGCAACCCTTGTGCATTGAACATGTTGAAAATTGTTTAAGTATTGAAGTTTCAAAACATCACACGGTCGGATGGCCGATCGATCGGGTAGCAACCCGTTTGGACGGCGATCCGTTCGGTGTTCCAAAACTCTTGAAGTTTGAAATAATAGTTAAATGTGGGGCCAATGTGCAAGCCGATCGGGTGGCAACCCGATAGGGTGACAATTCGGTCGGACAATAGTCCGATCGGGCGACACTCCAACCTGGTCGACCTGATCATCTTTTTCCTTGGTCATTTTGATAGTTTGTCGTTTTATCGAGATGATTTGATGACGTTTTAGACAATAGAAACCTCGTCACGTCTTAGTAACCTGATCGGACAGGAATCACCCAAATCAGACCAGTTAACTGTTCGAGACGGTGTTCCATGTTTAACCCGAAATCGGCAATCTCGTGAGTAGAATCCAGATCTTGAACCAACACAACCACAAGAATGAGTAGAAGGTTAGGGCAAGGTCCGATCCTATCGGTTTTGAGTGCATTGAGTGTAAAAGAGTTGAAAGAAAGTTGGAAAACTATCTTTCAATCCCTTTCACCTTGATCATGTTCAGATCTATTAAAGATCTTTGTGTATTTATGTGGAAATCGTTCAGATCCAAGTTGTTTTTGAAGGATTGAAGCTAAATCATGAAGTTCATAAGAACAACATGATGACATCATCCTAGAACACCTCAAATCTAGTGATTTCACGGTTAAAAATTAAGATTCAAAAGGTAGAAAGGTGTAGGAGTGCGTGTAGATTAAGAAAGTACAAGATTTAGATAGAAAACTTACAAGAATCGCGAGAAATCTGAAGAAAAGCGGGAAAGGAGCACTGGTCGGACGAGAGATGCCAAAAATGGTAAGTTTTTTATGTTGACAGGGGGTATTTATAGGCTTACCATAAAAGGAAAGGGGTGAAGAAAGGGGCTGGTCAATCAAGTGGTTACCCTGGTCGGGTGGCAGCCCGATCGAGTGGCACCTCGATCGGATGGCAGTCCGATTGGGTGGCTGCTCGATCGGCTGGCCACTCGAGTAGAGGGCACATCGTGGTGTGTTTTGCTGTTTCGATTTTGATTGCGAGCGTTGCGATGCGTTAGAGTTTCCTAGTCAAATTATTTTTAATCCCAACTACTATATCAATATACAATCATTCTTAGTTTATATTCGTTTAGCGTCTGCGATTCGATTGCGATTGCGTTTCGATTAATCACACAACATAAACGTAAATAAACATGCACAAGTAACACATAAGGCACACACACAACATATAACAATACCCCGAGCATGTAATTCGAGTTGCGAGTGCGATTGCGATAAGCGATAAATCGATTAAACATGAGATAAATATGCGATAAATAGCGAGTACTATGCGATTATTAATAGATACTCCACATAATACAACTAAAGCGATAATAAACTTAGACTAATTACAAGTCAAGGAAGTCAAAACAGGAATTGAGCAAGGAGTGACAGATCGCAATTAGCAATCTTGTCTCCCTTTGACTTCAATCTTGACTTTGACTTTCGAAACACGGGGTGTTACAGTACTAGTAATGACGTCATTAGCATTTTGTGCCTACGCGGTGGTAAGAAGAAAAGCTCTACCTCGAGCAGGTTGTTGCGCCTGTTGCTGCTGTTGCTGTTGTTGCTGAGGCTGGTTTCATTGCGGGCAAACGTTAGCCAAATGGTTAAGATCACCACATTTAAAACACGCTTGCACAGGAGCGACTTCGTTTTGTGCTTGATTGGGGGCAGGGTTCTGAGCTACCACAGCCTGGTTTTGATTTGCCATAGGTGGTTTGTGGCAGTTTTGAGAGAAGTGCCCATATCGGTTACAATTGGCGCACTTGCAGCACGGAAAGTTGGGAGGGTGATGGTAATGGCATTGGCATTGGCTACACTTGGGTTAAGTCCCAGTGTAACCGTTGCGCGAAGTTCAACGTTTGATATAGCAGGCATGGCTTGTAAGGGTTGAGGGTTTGGCGGAGTGATGACCGTGCAATTTTGGCTTGAAGTCTTCCTATTCTTGCCTCGGCTTTTCTTGGTGGATGAGGAAGGTTCAATAGTGGGTTCACCTGTGGTTTCAACAGTGGCTTGATGTGTGTTTTTTAATGACGCTTTCGCGACATTTCTACACATGACATGGTTGCTATTTAGACGGGCGACCAAACGAAAGGTTTCCTCAATAGTAGCTGGGCAAGCAGCCTCTACAAGGTTCATGAAAGAATCGGGTAAACAATCGATGTACTTGTTGATGGTTTTCTCAGGGGTATCAACCTGGCTGGGACAAAGAATGCTAAGCTGCTTGAAGCGGAGGGTTAAACCATCGTTGTCATCATCAACTTGTTTGAGGTGCCAAAACTCGCTTTCCAATTTCCTCAGCTCGTGAGGCGGACATAACTCTTCCCTCATGATCCTTTTCAGCTCGGCCCATGGTAAGGTGTGGGCAGCATCCTCACCTCTCGTGCTTCGCTCAGAGGTCCACCAATCAAGGACTCTTAATCGAAACACCCCTGTAGCATTTTGGGTGCGCAAATCATCAGGACAACCACTCTGACGAAAAGTGATCTCCATAGCATCAAACCAAGTGAGTAGTGCAGTAGCACCATCCTTTCCAGTAAATTCCAATGGTTTGCAAGCCATAAATTGTTTGAAGAGAAAAGGTGTTTTTGGCTTCTCTACCTTGGAGTCTACAGAACCATGAGGCGAATCAGTGTTGGTTTGGATGCGGCTAACGATGTCGGGTATAACTCGAGCCATTTGATCAGCCATTTGTTCAGCAATGAGGCCTACGAGTTCCTTTTTGGAGATGGAACCTGAACGAGAACCCTTCTTGGACTTGGGCTTTTCGGTTGAGCTTGAAAAAGTCATCTAGAAATTCGAAAGAAAAGAAAAGGATGAGACTTGATCATAAATTTTAAAACAAGGTTTTTGCATGTATAAGCATGTAAGCGTCCACGTATCACGTATAATTCACACAAAACATAAGTTTTCAACATGTAATCATAAGCATAATCACGTAAGAATGCGTAAAAAGGAGTATAAATTTAGTTTGTTCACGAGACTTATTATTGTTCTTGATTGCGATAAACGTGCGAATTGTGTAACGGCTTTGAAACGAACGAGGTAACAAGTATAAAATCACATATAAATTGAATCACATAAAAGAGAGGCTCATAAAACATGGGAATGTTTCGGGTTTAGAAACGTCGACTATTTCAAAGTGAATCGAAAGTCCTTTCAAATTAGAGAAACGTGCTTTGGCCTATAGGTAAGATACTCTCGTCGAGAAGCGATTAACGGTATCTTACCCTGCTAGTTACTACACGTCTCTAATTGATCAAAACAATCGAAACTTTGGCGAGATTGAAAATCAAGGAACGGGACTTAATCGACAAGATGCGGGTTTCACCCATAATTTGACGATTTCGTACCCTAATGTGGTTGGTACTCGTCGGGTCAAAATATAATTTCGACACTTTGACGAAGGTCCACTAGAGTTTGAGTTGAAAAATTACCATTAAGATGTGAATTTCACTCCTAGCTTAATGGCGTAATTTCGTGCAAAAATAAAGTGTAAGCTGGATGAGATTCGTTTACCAAATTGTGGGTTTCACGCTTATTTTGGTAAACTCATCTCTTTTGCATAAAGAGTGTCTTCAAATCTTCAAGTGTATTGTGTAAAATGTCTTAGGAAAGACATAATGTAAGTATTTAGACCAAAAGAAAGAGAAGAAGCAAGGTAGGAACCATAACATTTTAAGAATGAAACAAGAATGGTCAAAAACATGGTTCCTACTATAGACTAGGTCGAACATGTCAATTCTACCAAATTCCCTATAGTTATGGCTCTGGTACCAATCTGACACACCCCAACCAATGGCAGAATCATCGGAGTGGGACGAAAAAGATTTCAAGAGACTTCATAACACTATTTGTGACAATATTTAAATCAACAATTTTTCATTTCATAAATCAATTGTCAAACCTTACAAGGAAATTCAAATAACAACATGTTCATAACATAATCAATAACAAAATTTGATACAACATTTTAAACCTCACACGTCTAAATGTGTATCTAGGCATCATCACTACTTCATTTCATAGCAATCGTCATCCTCAACCTATAACATGTTTAAAATAAATTTCAATGCAAAAGCAAAGGCGAGTATACAAGTTTGATACATACATAGCATAAAAAAATAGTTTAAGATTATATAATCTAGTACCTTGACATATGAGCATAATTTCATCATCAAGGATTCGATTATTTGGATAATATAATGTTCATATAGTCATATAGATAAAGCATTAGGTAGAGGGATAAATCTCCCATTTAGGAACCTCTTTGTTTATCATGGAAGTCATATAGGAGGTAGAAAGAACAAGTCTTCCATTTAGGTACCTCTAGATGTTCACAACTACACTTGATGTTATGAACATTCAAGGAGGGTCATGAACTTACAAGTATGAAGTAAATAAGAACAACTAATCTATGAAAAAACATCAAGTAGTGTGTGGATTTTCAAGTGGAATAGCCCAAGCTTGTTCCACAATCACACAAACATCAAGCTTTGAGCTTGAACACTACTTGTGGGCAAAACCCTAACCAAAACAGAAAGTTTATGAGGTTTTAACCTCTGATTTTACATGTCTCAACCTTGTTTTTAAGCCTAACTAACCATAGATGTGGTTATACGCATAAGGACATACGTTTAAGATGAGATAGACTCAAGTTTAATCAAGTTAAGTAAAGATTGAATCAAAACAGAAAGATTAGTCCAATTTGGAGCCTTTTTGGTGACATTCCAGGGCCTGGTTTTTTCATGGAAAACCAACGGAAACATTCCTAAGGTTTATCCAAGTAAGTAGGAAAAAGAATTAAGGCAAATGGTTAAGAAATGAGTGAGTTATGCTGACTTTAGTATGAAGGTATGAATCTGTCAATCTCCTGAATTCAGCTGCGATTTGTGTGTGTTTGAGAGTGTTTAGAGAGTGTAAAGAAAGTGAAAAATGCTTGGATAGCACTTGGGTTATATAGGGAAGGATTAGGGTTGGGTTAGGTTAGGTGAGGTTTAAATGCAAGAAACACACCTTAAACCACTCAAAACCCACCAAAAATCGCCCAACCAGCGAGCTGGTTGAGGCTATCTCCGGATCCGAGTGGCTCGCGGCCTGCGAAGGTATAGGGGGGGCGGGTCACGGCCCGTGAATCTCCTCTAGACAAGTTTCAAGTTTCAAATATTGGCAGCTTTAGTCCCTTAGGTTTATTTTAGGTGTTTTAAGGTGTTTCAAGGGTGTAAAGTGTCATTTAAGCATAATATAAGGGTAAAACAAGTATGATGAACATAAACCAAGTATAATTAAGCGTATGAATGTCGTATCTAAGTATCGTAATCGTTCAAAAGACGTATTATGCATGAGTTTCACGTATTTGCAAGATTAACACATAGTTTTCAAGAATTATGAGCATGTAACAAATGTTTCACGAAATCAAACGTATGATCATGTATGAAGTAGATATAACACGAATTTAAAGAAATACGAGTTTTATTTATGATTCAAGTCTCGGATTTACAACGAATGGACGACTACAGAACACAAGACTTTCCAAAAATAGAAATACGAATAAGACTTTCTAATTATGGAAAGTACTAAAGAGCAGGGTGTTATACTTATAATCCGGTTTCTTATTAAAATATAACAATTACAAACCCGCGAAACCAGTTGGACAGCATCTCCCCTCAGGGAACCAAAAGCTTGTATAAATGGGAACCCCACATCCCTATTTATAGGCAACAACCTATCCGCCAGAATGAGCCTATGTCCATCCGTCCGGATGGACTTTGACATTACATAACCTATGGCGGATGAGGTTTCACGGATGAGTATAATGTCCATCCGTCCGAATGGACTCCATCCGTCTGGATGGACTTTGTTCCATACGAAACTTTATCTGTTATTCATACAGTCCTATACAATATTCAACACACGCTCTATCTAGCATATTCGCACAGTGGCGGACATACACAATATGCACCAACAAAAAAAAGTCATTGATGTGATAGAAACTAAAAACGCTAACTGAATTGATATGCGTGATTAAACGCAAATTGAATGGTAGGATCTTCAATCCTCAAGCTTCTAGACCTCCAGATCTTCAGTTCTTCTCTTCAACAGGTTTCTACGCCTCCAAATCGCGTCCTCTAAGGTTTCCAGTCATCACGGGGCCTTAAATACTGAAATCTAGGGTTTCTACGTGTCTCGGCCTAACTGGGACAGGTACGACATGTACCCTTAAAGGGAGTATGACGAGTACTCACATAATTAAGGCCCACAAACCCAGCAATAACAATACGAGTGTGCCGAACCCTTACCGATGAGTACTACTCGTACCCATGTTAAAAAGTACTGCCCGTACGATCTCCAAACCCTTTTTTGGAGTCATCTCGTTGAAACCGTTAGGATTCATATATTATAAGCCCCGTAACTTATTTTCTAGCTCAAGATATGCCCCGTTTGAAGTTCAGATTCTTCCCTGTCGCACTATTTTGCGTAGTTCTGCCTCGCTTCTTCAAGTTTTCATCCAAGCTCTTCATGAACACCATTTAACCCTATAAATTCACAGTATGAATGAATAAATACCATAATCTTATATAATTTGCAATATAAACATGTCAAACGCATATAGAAATCATGTTACTTTAACTGCATATCATATAACAAGGAAATAAACAAAATTTATTATATTTGAATTATTATAGTTTAAGGTCCCTTTAAATTTCAAACAAACTTTAGGGTTAATTTGAAAAAATATATGATAACTTGAGAGGCTTCATTAAAAAATCTAAAAACCTTCTTCTTATTCTTCCTCCCTTATTGAAGAGGACCTGTAAAAAATTCAAAACAACTTATCTGCAAAAAATAACCCACACAATTGAAGACGCCTTCCATTTTGAACCTTTGTGGGCTTTCCTTTCTTCTCCTCTATGATCGATGAGCCAACACCGAATTTTAGTGGAAAAAAACCCTAGAACCCGAAAGGTTGGTGTCCCCGGACAAGGCCAAGTATCACCAGACCCTCCCAGGCTCCCACCATGATCCCTAAGATAGTGTTTGATATGCATAAATTGAAGCCAAATTGGTTGGACCATTCCGATCAAATGAAAGAAAACATGTTTGTTGGTCATGTATGAATGGAATGGGCCATTTTGTAAGAAATGTAATTCTCTTCCATATCAAGCATTTTCATTCCTTAAGGAGATGTGTTTTTTTCATTCCCTCAAGAAATGGAATAGAAATTTACCCTTGTATCTACTTTACTCTTCACAAATTTATAGTAACTCCAGTTTTTTAGAAAAAAATGGTTAAAATAATATTAAGTTCTTTCAAAAAAACTAATCAGTTGAAATGGTCTTGTCTCTTTAGTGTCATCGGTGAAATACACACCCCCTTTCCTCGAATGTTTTCGGTACCACGCAACACAAGATGATTTTTGACCTATCGTACCACCGATATTATCCGTTTTGCCCATCACAATGAGTTCACAAATTTGTTTTTGGTTGCCCCGCTGAAGACTTTCCAAGTGGTCACCCATCATTGTAATACTCCCACATAAGCACACTTAATTATGGATTTTTTTCCTCTCATCCACTACCATCAAACCCATATTGCGTTGGTGATGTATGAGGTCGGGAATTTCTTATGGTAAGAATCTCTTCTCTCTACGCCCGATGTGAGATTTGCCCAGAGTATTACAAAATTTTAACACCTAGGCAAATCCCACCATTTCAGTCGTCAACTTGAGAGATGTTAGGTTCATAAGACATACCCCACCACAAATATCATCATCGTGAAATCGCATTGGCTATGAAAAAGATGCAACTTCATAGTTAAACGTACTCAGGTGAGATTAGTACACTTACAACTGACATCTTGTTAGAGCAAACATGCAATAACAAGGGTATGAGACGCCTGATATTGCAGTACACCAGTACCCACACGCCATGTCACATTCGATTTAGATAAGGATGACAAAAATACCTGAGCCCAATGAGTATACCCGAAACCCGACACAAATGGGACAGGTATACCCGATACCCGACGGGTATGGGATTAGTTTTAAAAATTTTCGCATGTATGGGTCGGGTATGGGATTAGGTGATACCCGGCCCGATTACCCGAAACCACATACCCGTTTATCGGAACTATATACCCGATCATATACCCGAATTTTTTAATTTATATTTTTATTAACCTTTGTCTATTAGTGATTTATTTTAGTATGTTCATAATGTGAAATATAATTTTTTTAGTATATGTATTTGATAATAGTATATATATTTGTGTGTTGTGAAGTATATACATATATATGTATAACTATATTAAAGTTATTGTTAATTTATGATAAAACTTATATGCATGTAACGTACATTTTTTTGTTTATAATAGTTGTTGTATAAATAAAATTATATATATATATATATATATATTTTTCGATGCTAATATGTAATTTCAATTAAAGAAGGTTAGAGCAAATTACAAATCATGGGTTGGTAGACGGGCAACAAGCTGCGCCGCCACCCCCCTTTTGAATTGCAAATCCTACTCGGCTAAACACATAACTATGGCCTACAGACGCTGTCGCATGTATTTGGAAATGTATTTGGAAATCCCTACGTATATCTTTTAACAAACTAATAGGTATACCCGATACCTGACGGGTAATTACCCGACAAAAATACTCGATAGGTATTGGGTCAGGCATGAGACATGATTTTACAACCGGATATGAGTATAGGATTACCAATACCCAACCTAAACCCGACCCATTGCCATCCCTAGATTTAAAGGATGTGCAAGTTGTTTTCGATCTAGAAAATATCTAAATCCTACCCTATAGGTTTGGTATAAAAGATTCTAGAATAAATTACATGAGACTTATCCTTCACAAAAACATTAAATGAAAATACCAACAACATTTCATCCCCACATCCGGATTCCTTTGTGACCACGCATGGCCAAACCCTAGATCTGCGTCTTCAAAGGTAACCCAACAATCTCTCTCTCTCTCTCCCCATCCATCCACGTATTTCTATCACCTGTCTCATCTGTTTCCTGCAGTTTCTTTCTTGAAAACCGACAGACGGAGATGAGTGGCAGCACCACAGTGGCTGCTGGCACCGGTTACCGCCCGCCTTTCACGCCGGTGCAGTGGCAGGAACTCGAACATCAAGCTCTCATTTACAAGTACTTAGTTGCAGGTGTTCCTGTTCCTTATGATCTTGTTGTTCCTATTAGAAGGAGTCTCGAAGCTTTAACCGCTACCTTTTTTAATAATCCTAACTGTAAGTCTTTCTAAAGATTCAATCTTTTTTTTTTTTTTTTTTGCAGTTTTTGTTTTAAGATCTGTTTGAAATGTTTGATGGTGATTGTTTTTTCATGTTGGTGTTCTTGTTTTTGAAAGACTTGTTTTTGTGGATTATTATTATTATTATTATTGTTTTTGATAAATTGATTGTTTGATGAAGTTGTTGTTTGGTAAATTTATTGCTCATTTCATTTTCATATTTTCATTTCAAACACGTGTTTGTCATATTTATTGGTGAATGCATAGGGTTCATGTTAATCAAATTGATTTTAATGTAGAACACCTAACATACTTTAAAGAGGTATGATTTCCGACACGATAAGAACCTAATAGGGGATTCGTGGGTTTGGGTTTCGTATAAACAGGTTCGGGTCAGTTTCAGATCGTGTCGGGTCGACCTGGTGA
The DNA here is from genome assembly GCA_030545235.1 of Helianthus tuberosus. Classification (NCBI taxonomy): domain Eukaryota; kingdom Viridiplantae; phylum Streptophyta; class Magnoliopsida; order Asterales; family Asteraceae; genus Helianthus; species Helianthus tuberosus. Next base: position 33,966,730 of record CM060365.1, on the reverse strand, counting down.
GTTTGCAGGTGGGCCCTTTATTTTATTTTTATTGTAATTTTTTTCGTAAAAAGTATTTATATATTGTAAGATCCATTTGAAATGTCTGATGCTGATTGTTTTACCATATTGGTCTTCCTGTTTTTGAGGAAACTAATCTTTATTGTTTCAATAAATTGATTGTTTGATGAATTTATTGTTGGCTTTGTTGGGGTATCAAGTTGATAATTTGAGCATGTGTGTCATTTTTGTTGGTGAATACATAGGATTCTTGTTTGTTTAATTGGTTTTAATGTAGACCTAACATACTGTTGGAGGTGTGAATTTCCGACATGATGGGAACCTAACGTAAAATTTGTGGGTTTGGGTCGGTTTCGGGTCAGCCTACCTGGTTTATGGGTGACCTGTTTTACCAGCTTCTTTTAAAGTGTATATTGTGTCATAACTTAACTTTATGGGGTATTTTATGCCAAAGTTTTAAGAAGTAAAAGAGAAATGTGCATCATGTTTTGTAATTTAAACTTATTTGTGTTGTATACATTTATGTTTTGGTTGTAAATTTATAGTTTTTGAGTAGTGTAAAATTTCGGGTTGAGTTGTGTTTGTCAATTTGCGAAAACTTGTGTTGTGTTCGGGTTCATGTGATTGACACAATTCTTAGGTTTTTGTTGTATTTGGGTTCGATCCACCAACCCATGAACATGACCTAAATTACATCCCTACATTAACATACTGTCATATATACAACACAATGATGGATAGATTATCATTTGGAATTTACTTAATATCTTTTTTTTTTTTATTAACAGTGCATTCTTCTGTTATCTGTATATGTCTTCCTCTTGTGAGTTATGTAGTTCTTTTTTTAGTCCCATAGAGGTGGCAATTTTTAACTAATCGTATGCAATCTTGTTTTTTGAAGCTTTGGGATATTGTTCATATTATGGTAAGAAGTTTGATCCAGAGCCGGGAAGGTGTCGAAGGACCGACGGCAAAAAATGGAGATGCGCGAAAGATGCCTATCCCGACTCCAAATACTGCGAACGCCACATGCATCGTGGCAAAAATCGTTCAAGAAAGCCTGTGGAATCTCAATCTGCTTCTCAGTCATTATCAACACGTGCCACCGCTGTAAGCAGCACTGGTAGCGGTAATAGAAGTTACCAGAATCTTAGCAATGGAACCTTCCAGAATTCGCACTTGTACCCCACCTCGAATTCCGGGACTATTGATTTTGGGAGTAACGCATCTAAGCTGCAGGTGCATGCTAGTTCCTATGGGATCAACAACAACATCAATAATTTTAGGTACTTGCTCACACAATTATGTTTATTAATGTCTGAGCATTTATGCAATATCCGATAAAGATATAGTTGTACCGAGTAAAGGGGGTGTTTGGATATGTGTTTTGGAACTGATATCTGATTATATAAACTTGTGAAGTCCAATTATAGTTTAGAGTAAAATGTCATTTTCGCCCCTGAGGTTTGGCCAGTTTTGAGACTTTCGTCTAAGGGTTTGTTTTTTCGCATCTGGATCCAAATGGTTTGAAATCTTGCTATTTTCATCTGGCTCGTTAACTCCATCCATTTTTCTCTGTTAAGTCAGGGGTGATTTCGTCTTTTTTTTAAGCCTAAAGGGCAATTTGGTCCTTTTCAGAGGTATTCGGTTTTTTTACATAAAGTGAAAAAGACTGAATTGCCCTTTAAGATAACAAAAAAAGACGAAAATGCCCTTTTGGATCCAGATGCGGAAAAACAAACCTCAAATGAAAATGACAAGATTTCCAACCTTTTGGATCCAAATGCGGAAAAACAAACCTTTGGACGAAAGTCGCAAAGCTGGCCAAACCTCAGGGACAAAAATGGCATTTTACTCTATAGTTTATTATGTTTGGAAGATGGATAAATTAATCCTGATTATATTAACATTACTAATGGTATCCAACGGGTCAAAAGTTACTTAAAGTGATTTTCAAATGCTTATAGATTTCTGAATCATGTATGGTTACGAAGAAGATAATTATGTATATAATAACATGCAGGTATGATCAAGGGTTAACTATCAATGTGGATGATATAAATTACTCGTCTGGAGCTTCAAGTGCGAGGGGTGTAACGATGGAATCTAAGGCCGACAGTTCATGGCTTCTTGTGCCCACACAAATTTCTTCAACTTCGTTAATGGAGTCGAGAACCGACTCGTATTTACAAACGAAGTCTCCACAACTAACCATGGTTAATGCATTTGAGCCTGTGATTGATGCTACTACACCAGGGTCAAAGCCAAGTCAACAACATTGCTTATTTGGAAGTAAAATTGAGTCACCGGTTGAAGTCAAACACGAGCAGCCGCAACACATGATGCGTCCGTTTTTTGATGAGTGGCCCGAACAGAGGGAACCGTGGTCGAGTCTAGAAGGAGCTAGTGGCAAGAACTCGTTTTCGACAACACAGTTATCAATGTCAACGGCTCATGACTATTCTGCATGAAACGATTGCACCCCAAATGGTGTGTGAAAACTGAAAACAGTATGTGTGTGTGGTTATGCAAGTTTGAAAATGAACTGAATTTTTTGTATTTTTTTATTTTGTGCAGATGATTAAGAATGGCGAATGGCTACTTATGCAACTTTGATTATGTTGTATGATGTTGGATTACATGAAGTTGATGCAACTTTTGAGTCTTGCTGGCGTGTTGACTTTTGTGGTCTGCAGGTCAACGTAAACGTAGCCACACTGGTTTAACGTAAGATAATGCTTGTTTAAGCACTTTTCAGGAATAAATGTTGTCTATTTTGAATTGTATACTAATAGGTCATTTTAATTTTTAAGTTGTAAAACATTTAGATAATTACGTTTGATGTCCTTCGCGGAAGATAATTGACTTGCTTTTATTGTTAAATAATTAGTTTTTTAATCATATTTAATGTACTAGTTATTCAAATTCTAAAATATAAAGGAAAACAGAAGTATAATGTTCAAGTCTTGTAAAGGCTAAAGAATATAATCCTCATTTAGTGACGGGTGGTTATAAATCGCTGAAAGTTGAATCTGATAAAATCAAACTGAAACAAATCGTTCGATTCATTTATGACAGTTCAACGATTCAACACGCAGTTTAGAACTGATTCATTTATGACAGTTTTAACGATTCAACACGCAGTTTAGAACTGACCGTAAAAAACTGCTTGTTAAACCTTTTAATATACTCTATCATTGTATAACTTTAGTACAGTCAATTTATTTAAAAACTGATTTGGACCGACAAGTCGGCGAATCCAACCCACCCACCCAACCTAGCCGGTTTAATTCGTCATATGTAGTTAGCGGTTTGGTGCATAATTTTCATCAAAACCAACCGAACTAGACTATGAACAACCTTTAAAAGCACAACATACTACAGGTTACATCCTTCAAAGGTAAAATTGTTATAATTTGACAATTTTATTTTTGACATCAAGAAAGACCAATAACTCAATACTTGTAAGCTAGAGCAACACAAGATGTTCTAACTTGAAATAACTCTCCTACAATTTCTATAAAAAAAATAAATAAATAAAAAAAAAACATATGATCTTTCTTGTGTATCTCACATTCATCTTTCGGCATCATCTGGTCAAGGTTACTAAGATCATCAACCTCAGTGGTATCCTTAAGCCTGCAAGAGGACTGGTATGTGTCTTTCATATCTCAACGAGGACGTTTAACGCGACTTTTGAGTTCATCAAAACAATCTAAAACCATCTTTGCCTGAGAAGACATTAATCTGTTCATGCCCGAAAAATGTACTCTTTTGTCTACGGTCTGTTCATGGTTGAAAGTTGACACCCATCTTTGAATGCCAGTTGCGTTTATTCCATCGTTAATACCGTCTGTGCCAAGTAGACCGCTAGAGCGAGCAAAGTCCACCGCACCACTTCTTGTCGCCATTAAAGCTGTAAAGAGCATGTCGGTGTTATTGAACTTTTTAACGAGCAAGATAGAGACGACAAAATGAACAGATCGGATTGGCACTACACTCTATTCTCCGAAAAAGAGTTTAAACATTTACAAACTATTATTGTGTGTCGAATATCAGATATTATTACAAAGATTTTATTATTTCAGTAATAATCTAACTTTTTGAGCAAGATGATTTAGAATGCTTTAAGCATTGTAACTAGGGCTGCAAACGAACGTTCAGCGAACGGTTCGTGGACCGTTCGACGGAAAGTTTGTTTGTGTTCGTTCGTTTATTAAACAAACGAACACGAACAAGAAATTTCTTTCGTTTACTTAAATGAACGAACATGAACACAGGCCGCATTTGTTCATTTATGTTCATGAACGTTCGGTAACGGGTTCATTTATGTTCAATAGTTCATTAATGTTTTTAGTTTTTGTATTTTATTTATATACTTCAAAATTCCAACAAATAAAATATTTAATAAGTTTAGTGTATTATCTATTTTGTTCATGGACGCTTGTTAGTGTTCGTTTGCTTCCATTTGTGTTCATCAACGTTTGTTTTTGTTCGTTGCCTAAAATTAACAAACGAACACGAACAATTTCATTTCCTTAACAAACGAACACGAACATAAAATCTCATTCGGTAAGTGTTCATGAACAATTCGTGAACACATATATTTCTTAACAAACGAACATGAATACGGCCTTGTCCGATTTAGTTCGGTTCGTTTGCAGCTCTAATTGTAACTACAACAACAGTCTAGCTTTTCACTTTTTGGATATAGGGATTTATAATACTGTATATATAAATACACTCTTTCAACTTGTTAGCCCTCCTTGCTTTGTATCTAAACTTTTCGCCTATACCCCTTTGACCCGTTAAGGACAAAACACAACCCAAATCAACCCAATCATAAGTAAACGGATCAAAACCGCCACTTCTAAACTAGAAGTCAATGAAAACAAAAGATAGAACCGTACCACTAAAAGGAAGTTTAAGGAGGCGATTCGCAGGGAGGCCAACGCCAAAACCAGCAAGAGTAATTCCGACACTAAACCCAACACCACAACCCGCACCAACATAACCGATAACTTCAGGCCCGAACCCAGGTCCCCACCCGATACCACAACCGAAGCCTATCCCCATCCCCCAAAAGGCTCCAGATGTAGGATGCACCGGGTTCCATCGCTCATATCTCCTGAACAACCCTTTAATAATCATCAGTACCTGAAACTACAACTGGTTAATGGTTTGTTTAACATATATGCCCATCACTTTTACTCATCTTTATCTTTACTTACTATATAATGAAATCAGACCTCCTAATTACACCAAAATTAACCAAATAGAAAACACATTTTCGTCAACTAAATAAAGCACCCTGAAAAACAAAAAATTCACTTTCGTTCACATCGAACCATCTAGATAGATACCTAACTGGGCGGAAGAAATGCTATCAGGCAGGCTAGTACAAATTCATGAAATTAAGTGAACATTACCATTAACAGATTGTACAAAAATGGTGAACTGATGATGATAGAAGATCGCTAGGGCAGTATAGTGAGCGCGGCTTTGTTTCAGCCACAGGATTTCGATTTGTCTTTTTTGAATTTTACAAGATAAAGCCTCCCAAGGTCGAATTCTCGACCATGTCCCCTGATGTGATGTGCGGGAACCGATGGAATCCGTAAACCCTTGTCTCCCTTCAGGTAAAGGTGTACAAAAGAACCGGTTATAGAACCGAAACCAGGAAAAAAACCTTTCGGTTTTTTTTTAATCATTTTTTTTATAACCGGACCGGTTTTATAACCGAACCGCCCGTTTGCGACCGGTTACTAATCTTGATCTGAAAAACCGGTTAATAACCGAAACCGGTTTTAAAAAAAACCGGTTAAAACCAGAAAAAAACCGGTTTTTTTTTGGGAAAAACCGGTTAAAAACCGGTCCTAACCGATTACACCGATTATTGTTTTGGACTTGAAAAACCGGTTAGTAACCGAAACCGGTTATAAAAAAAAACCGGTTTTCGTTTTGAGTGAAAAAAACCGGTTCGGTTAATAACCGAAACCGGTTTTTGAAAAAAAAACCGATTTGTACACCTCTACCTTCAGGTGCGAACCCGGGATTAAAGCCTCGATTCGTTCCTTCACCCAGATGTCCATTGAAAATGGTCCTAGCAGGAATCGGACTTACGTCTGCACTAGAAAGAACAGACATTTTGACCACTGAACCAACATCTCAGGATAGTTGTATACACTTTTTCTCGTATAATTTTGGCACCAACTTAGTTTATTAGGCCAGAGGGTGTGGGGGGCGCCACCCTCGCCACGTCAGAGGCTATAGCGCCCCCGGCGCTATACACCCACACCCACACGATTAAGAGGGGGCGCTATAGAGGGGGCTCCATGGTGGTAACGAGGGAGAAGGGGCTTTATCAGGTGGGGCCCACTTCTTTTCACCAATCAAAGTTTTTTTTTTTTTCCTATAGCGCCCAAATTCATGTTATACCACACCCTCCATGTTAGAGGGGCGTTATAAAGCCCACTTGGTTGACGTGGCGCTGAGGTGTCCTTTATAACCCCCAACCCACACCCTCCAGCCTTAGTATGCAACAATTTAATTTAGCTTTAATTAGGCCATCAATTGGATAATAATCTTATGTGATTTGTTTAGTTTATTGATAAAAAGGGCGTTTAGCTTCATAATATTTTGGTGTGTTAAATGATGCTCTATCTCTAAGATGTCGAGAGTTTGAGCCGTGCTGTGGACTATGAAATAGAATTAAGAGTAGATTAGATGGTGTAAGTTGTCGTTCTAAAAAAACTAGTTTATGTTGAAGTATACTATACATGACGGTTTTGGTCATTTGATATATTAACTAGTGTCTCTTGATTTGTTTTAAATGATTTTGAATCTGCGAATAATTATTTAGTAAAAAAAAGACTATGAAATTAGTTGAGCCGCTTGATAAACACATACGTAAATGTCCTTAATTTTAAAATTTGTTTTAAACTCTAAACAAATTAAATCCTCAGTGTGCATAAACATGCTTGCTAATAAAAACATGATCGTTTATTGTCTATAAAAATAAGAGAATTGACGATGATATTATGTTGATAACAAATTCATGATATGATAGGGATTTGGAGATATTATTTGGACAACGAATACATGATAAAAGTCATGATGAGTTTGCCTATTTTGTTCCTTTGTATTATTATGTTATTGAAAATGAAAATGTGCAACAAAGGTGTTGATAAATGCTTATAAAAATGATTTTGAATTTGTCTTCTTGTGAAATAAGAATCTAATTTTTAAGAGTAAATTACAAGTTTTGTCCTTTATGTTTGCATCAAATTTCAGGCGCTGTCCTTTACCTTTAAAACTGTCAGGCGGTGTCCTTTACGTTTCAAAATCTTGCAAGTTTTGTCCTTTAACCCAAACCAGGTTAGAATTCTCAGTTAAATTAAGGCATGTGCAGGGCACATGAGGGTAAAATGGTCATTGCACATCCCACTTGTCTGTCCCCCTTTAATTATAACAAGACATGCCCTCATTCATTCACCTGCTTCACATCGATCATCCCTCATCTTTCATTTCTAGGGTTTTAGCCACTGTAAAAAGACGATCAAGATTCCGATCAAGATTCCGATGTCGAATGATCAAGAAGGCTGGTATATCAGGGATCATCTTGATAATGAAAATGTCGTTGAACTTTATGGTAAGTTACAAACCCTAGCTTCGATTTTGGGATAAAATGTTGTGGTTTTTGTTGATCATCAGTTGATTAATGACATAAATGTTGAAAATTTACAGATGGTTTTCCCAATTACTTTAGCATTTGCATTCATCATGGTGGTAGGCTTACATCACCTCCTGGACGCACATATGTAGGAGGCAAGATCAGTTATGTTGACTTGATAGATATTGATATGTTTTCCATTCATGAAGTCGGTCTAATGCTTGATCAGTTAGGGTATAATAGCTTGAACCCAATGTATTACCAGTTTTTGAATCCTGAAAAAACCCTAGATGATGGTCTTGAACACCTAACCAGTGATCAAGACTATCGGAACTTGGCTAGGTATGTTGAAATGCACAAGGTCATCCATGTATATACCACTCATGGCTTGAAAAACATGAAGGAACTGTTTAGCTCACCTAGTAAACCTCCTAGACCTAGCATCACCATTGAAGAGATAGATGAAATTGGACCATATGCCATAGTCCCTATGAAGAAAAATGCAAATATTGGCTATGGGGAATCCAGTAGTAAGGTGCTAGTCAATGAGGATAGGGATTTTAGTGAGGATAGGGATGTTACTGATGATAGGGATGTTAGTGAGGATAGGGATGTTAGTGAAGGTAGGAGTGATAATGATAGTGATTACATAGAGGATGAATTGAATACTATGAGTGATCATGAAGTGGACATGAGTGACTATAGGGCTAATGTTGATATGGAAGTTGAGGACAACATTAATGAACATATGAATGGTGATGAAGAAATGGAAGGGGATGTATTAGATAATGACAAGTTTAACAGTGGTTCTGAATCTGATGATAATCATACAAGCACCAGGAAACATTTGCTGCACCAAATAAGAAGATCAAATGAGAATTTGGTAAACTTTTACCTTGGGCAGGTGTTTGGCAGCAAGCAAGAAGCTAAAAAGATGATCAAAAAACATGTTGTTGAAACTAGAAGGATTATAAAGATCATCAAAGATGATCATAGCAGGGTTAGGGCAGTTTGTCAAGGCTCAAAACCAGACTTTGAGGTAGATGACAATGGGGTGCATGTCAGCCATGCAAAAGGTAAAGAAAAAAGTACAGAGATGGGAAAAAATGAAGACAAGGGGAAAAAAGGTAAGAAAAAAAAGGGGAAGGGGGTTTCTGTTGAAAAGAATAAAGACACAGGGACCAATCAGCAAAAAGTTGAAATAAATGTGGGTGGTAGGGGGAATAGGACAAACCCCCATCATTATCAATGTCCTTGGGTCTTGTTGATTTCAAAAGAAAAAAATGCTGAATCCTGGGTGGTCAGAACCCTAATTAATGACCACACATGTATTACAACAAGAAAGCATTGTGCATGTACTTCAAAGTTCCTGTCACAAGAGATGCTAGAGCAGATTGAAGAGAACCCAGAAATACCAGTTAAGGCTGTACAAGAACAGTTTCAAAGGAGGTTTTCAGTTGGAATTTCAAGAATGAAAGCATATAGGGCTAAGTGCATAGCCAAGAAGCATGTCGAAGGAGACTATGCTGAACAGTATACAATCTTGAGGGATTATGCTCATGAACTCATCCAACAAAATCCAAGTACAACTGTTAAGATTGAGGTTGATGCTAATCCAGATCCAGGGGATAATACTAGACAATTTAGAAGGATATATGTGTGTTTGGCTGCATTAAAGCGGGGGTTCAAAGCAATTGGAAGGGATTTCTTAGGTCTAGATGGTGCATTCATGAAAGGACCATTCCCAGGAGATCTTTACAAGGAAAAGCTTTGGAAGTGTGCTTGTGCAACAACAGTCCCAGAATTAGCAGTTGCTATGGATGAGTTGAAGGCTTTCAACAAGAAAGCTCACTTATGGTTGTCAAAGATTCCTCCTTTACATTGGTCAAGGGCTTATTTTTCAGGTAATTTTCATTTGTTCAATTATGTATTCATTTGTTCACTGATGTATTCCTTTCTTCACTTATGTATTCATTTGGCACAGGGAGGGCTGTGTCTGACATAGTGCTTAATAACATGTGTGAGGTTTTCAATGGAAAGATAGTAGAAGGCAGGGACAAGCCTATCATATCAGCCCTTGAATACATCAGGGAGTATCTAATGAGGAGAATAGTAACTGTGTTGAACGTAATGGAGAGAAGTGAAGGCTTGCTTACACCCAAGGCAACAGAACTTTTTGAAGGGATCAAAAGAGATGCAACCGCTTACCATGTTCAGTGGAATGGGGGGGATTTGTATCAGGTTAGTGGAAAGCCAAATCATGCACGTGTAGTGAATTTGGCTGCAAGGACATGTAGTTGCAGAGCCTGGGAAATAACAGGTAACTAACTCTTCATTTGTTGAAGTTGTTAACTGGATGTTTGTCTAAAGGTTGAATATGTTTTATAGGAATGCCATGCAGACATGCTGTGGCTGCAATTTGGGAGAAAGCTGCTAATGGGGGCAGGGTGGGTGCTTTGGAGAGTTGGGTACATCCGGTTCATACAATGGAGAGGTGGAAACAGGTGTACTCTTTTACGGTGAACCCTATCAATGGTAGGACTTTATGGACAAGGGTAAATGTTCCTACAACGATTACACCCCCAAAACATCACACCCAGGTTGGTAGACCCAAGAAATTAAGGAAAAGATCTGCTGTGGAGCTTGAAGAGATGACCCAATCAGGAAGGCTGTCCAAAAAGCACACTAAAGGTGGATGTTCAAAGTGTAAGAAGACTGGACATAATTCCAGGACTTGCAAGGGTCAAGGTGAAGCTGTCAAGACTGGCAAATCAGGGAAGAGTGGCAATGCAGGGAAGAAAAGGAAGGCAGCAGCAAACTGAACCTGTTTTATGTCTTCTGAACCTGTTTTATGTCTTTTGAACTTGTTTTATGTCTTTTGGAAATGTTGGTTGCTAGTATTTAGATGTTTGTGAACTTGTTTTAGGTCTTTTGTGAAATGTTGGTAGTATTTGGAACATGAATCGGGTTTGGCTATAATATGGTAAGTAGTTATTTGGTTTGATTTGGTTTGTTTGAACTTTGAATGGGTCAGCTTGTTTTGGTCAGTACAGGTTATGGTTAGTTTGTTTTGGTCAGTACAGGTTATGGTCACTTTGTTTTGGTCAGTTTGTTTTGGTCATTACAGGTTATGGTCACTTTGTTTTGGTCATTACATGTTTTGGTCACTTTGTTTTGGTCAGTTTGTTTGAATGGGTCAGTTTGTTTTGGTCATTACATGTTAGCTTGTTTTGGTCAAATTACATTGGACATTCCACTTCCATCTGCACATAACATATAACAAACTAAAAAACCATAACATACATCACAAACTTAGATCTTGTCATTCAAAATTAGATCTTCTCATTTAACACATACTGCACATCATGTATAACACCCTAAAATGCTAGAACATACATCACAAAACAGATCCAACTAAAAACCAAATACTTTTTCAATTTTCTTGACTTTGCTTCAAGTTTCATGTTCTCTTGTTGCAGCTTAATGTTTTCTTCTTCCAGATTCATGTTCTGTTGTTGCAGCTGCATCTTCTCCGATTCCAACTTATTCTTAGCCCTAAGCAATCCAGGTATGATATCTATGCACCTTTGGCACCTTTGCTGATCGAACCATCCAATAAATGGACAATTTGAACCCTACATTTGACCAGATCATAACATTAAAATCACAAACGACATTCCCTAATCTAATCGATGAACCCTAATTTTGAAGATGAAAGATTACCTTGACAGGACAAGCATAAAAACGACGACCAGGATTCTTGCTTGTCTATGACGTCTGTATTATTGCATCTCTTCCACAATGGCAAAAAACCATGATCCACGGTGCTTTGGAGGTTGAAGAAAACCCTAATTTGATCAAATGCAGAGAGATGATTTTGTTTTGTGGTTGGTGTGCGATATAAATGAGGATATAAATGGGGAATTAAATGATTTAAGAGGGAATGACCATTTTACCCTCATGTGCCCTGCACATGCCTTAATTTAACTGAGAATTCTAACCTGGTTTGGGTTAAAGGACAAAACTTACAAGATTTTGAAACGTAAAGGACACCGCCTGACAGTTTTAAAGGTAAAGGACAGCGCCTGAAATTTGATGCAAAAATAAAGGACAAAACTTGTAATTTACTCAATTTTTAATAAACGATTTCAATTAATGTCATGTGACACTCTTTTTTAAACTTTATAATTTTTACTTATATTTTTAATAACTAATACATAGATATCACTTATTATAAATCTAAAAAAAATCATGAATTATAATAATAAATACCAAAATTTTAGTAAGTCAAATTATTCAATATCATATATTATGGTAATGATATAATTTTAAATTGTATACATATATAGTTTTAAATTATATATATTTATATATATATATATATATATATATAGAGAGAGAGAGAGAGAGAGAGAGCGGTTAACATACAAAAGCCCTTATCATACTTCACGTACGCGACAATCCTGGCCGTGGATAAAAAGCGTGATTAATTGTATGCGTGATTATTTTCAGCAGCTTATTCCATGCGTGATAATCTTTCCATGCGTGATAATTCAGTTCTATGCGTGATATTGTGTTCCATGTGTGATAATCACATATATCTGACGGACAGGCTTGTCGCGTACGTGAAGTATGATAAGGGCTTTTGTACATTATACTTTCTCTCTCTCTCTCTCTCTCTATATATATATATATAATTTAAATGTTATGATTAAAAATCCCCAAATATAATCCTCTTTTAATAACAAGTTTATTATTAAATTTAATAATATGTTTAGATTATATAAAAAATGTATAAGTTAAGAAATATCAATTTAAAAACTCAATAAACACGTATAGTTTTTATTTTCACAATGTATCATTTGTTCAGTGCGGTGTAACACATGAGATCAAAGATGATAGTTTTCTTTTGTTATGTGTTTCATGATGACAATAAATAAAATTCAAGGACAATGCTATCCAAAGTTGGTTTGTTTTTGAAATAATCAATGTTTTCACATGTGATTTCTTTTCAAAGTCAAACACAAAAATGGACTTAAACTGTTAATTGTTAATAAACATTATAATCTTCCAAACAAGACATCCAATATTGTTTAAAAAGAAGTTTTAGACATTTGGAATTTTATTTGCTCAATAATTTCTCATTGGTTTAGCACTAATATGGTATTAGGTGGTATGGACAAGGATCCGTTAGGAACCGCCATTTATTGTGAGAACCGCGAGAAACAATGTGAACACAACCTAAAAATAGCTAAAAAACACAAAAAAAAAAAATTAATATTTTTTATACAAAAATCACTACTTTTAGTAGCCAAAAAAAATTTAATTTTTTTTTTTTTTCTTTTGCTACTAAAAGTAGCGATTTTAATGTAAAAAATAAAAATAAAAAAAAAACTTTTTTGTGTGTTTTTTTTTTATTTTTTTATGTTTTTGGAGGTTTAGTTTTTAGCATTTTAGCTTCGGAGGGGGTGGGTTAGGTTTTTGGGGGATGGGGGAGGGGGGGTTTAGTTTTTAGCATTTAGCTTGGGGGGGGGGGGGGGGGTAGGTTTTTTTTTTTGAGGTGGGGGGTGTGGGTTAGGTTTTTTTAGGTACTTTTGGTTGTGTTCACATTGGTTCTCGCGGTTCTCGGCTTCTCGCAATAAAGGTGGTTCTCGCATGAACCTTACCCTAGGTTAGAGGTGTACAAAAAAAACCGGTTTTAGAACCGAAACCGGGAAAAAAACCGAAACCGGTTTTTTTATAACCGAACCGGTTTTATAACCCAACCGCTGGTTATAGACCGGTTAGGATTCTTGGTATGAAAAACCGGTTAATAACCGAAACCAGTTTTAAAAAAAAACCGTTTAAACCGGCTAAAAACCGATTTTTTTGACAAAAACCGGTTAAAAACCGATCCCAACCGGTTACACCGGTTATTGTTTTGGACTTAAAAAACCGGTTATTAAAAAAACCGGTTTTCATTTTGAATAAAAAAAACCGATTTGGTTAATAACCGAAACCGGTTTTTGAAAAAAACCGATTTATACACCTCTACCTAGGTGGTATATGCCTAATTACCACTACTCTCGTACCCATTTACTGTCACTAAAATTGATTATAATATACAAATTTCTTAAAAATATAATAAATAGTATTTTTGAAACTAACTATAAATTATTAAAATTTGAATTTTTAGAGATGTATAAAAGTATTCGAGATTTGAAGTAGTTTTTTTGGGTAATTTTAAGATCAGTCGTAAAAATCCCAACAAGTAATTATAGAGTGCGAATCATGAGAAAACCAATAAAATTACTTGACAATTTGAGAGAGAGCAACTATCAACTTTTTTATCTTTTTGAGTTAAATGTCATTTTAGTCTATGTGATTTGAGTTTTTTTGTCAGTTTAGTTCAAAGATTTGAAACGTTGTCATTTTAGCCCAAATAGTTTCAAGTGTTACCATTTTAGTCCACTGGTTTAACTCCGTTCATTTTTTATGTTAGCTAGAAGCGTAATTCGATCATTTTATATGGTCGAATTGTCCTTCTAGTTAACAAAATTACATATAAAATGATCGAAATGCCCTTCTAGCTAACAATATAAAGGGATGGAGTTAACCCTGTGGACTAAAATGGCAGCGTTTAAAACTATTTGGACTAAAATATCAACTTTTTTAAACTTTGTACTAAACTGGCAAAATAGGCCAAACCACAGGGACTAAAATGACATTTAACTCTATATTTTTATGCACCTTATTTTATTAAAAGATTAATATTATAAAAATAAAAAAAAAATGAACGTAAAATGAGGAGCTACATATAGGTAGCTCGTCAATCTACACATACTTTTTTGTTGTTTTTAATTTTTGCAAAGATTAATAATATATAAAAGAGTTTGAATAAAAACTTTTTTTTATTTTTTAAATTTGCTTGGTCAATAGTAAGTCTATCGGTTCTCAAGTAACTTTAAAGTTCCCACATGATTTATGTCCTATATATGAGATCATAAACGTATATATCCGGCACGCTCAAAGAAACCCACAAACCTAATATGTAATGAGTAAATGGTGTTTTGATAACCGATGATGAATGTAGTTCCAGGTATGAAAGAATGAAGATTTAAGAATGAAAAAAAAAACTTAAAATGAAAATTGTTACTATTTTGAAAAAAAAAAAAAAAAAAAAAAACTATTTCATATAATTAGTATCCGTTCTTACAAAAATTTACCTCACTCCAAATACAATTGATAATTTTCATTTTAAGTTGTACAAAAATAAATATTTTAATTTGGTTTTAATAAATTTTTATTTCAATAGTTTATCTTTGTTTCCATTGTACTATGAGTAGAAGATATTACTGATTAAATATATTGTGTGATAAAGAAAGGAATTGGGATTCAAGATTTTTAGGTTGGAAGTGGAGCAGGAATGGATTAAGATTCCCTAATCCATTGTAGCATTATGATCCAATCCATTCAAAGTTTCAAACCACTCCTACATACCTTTTCTCAATATTATATTTCTAATTGGCCCATATATGTTTGATTCACAAAAGTATTTCCATCTATTTGTTGAAACTTTAGAAATAACTAGTATTAAGCACCCACGCGTTGCGGCGGGGGCGAACACTAATACCACACTACTGCCAGCGACCAATAACACTGGAGTTGCGGCGTGTTAATGCAAAGAAATTAAACCGAAACGTAAAACATAGAATAGAATAACTAAGTTGATCTAGGACTCGCGTGTTACGATGAACCCACATCTATTTTTTCCCGTTTAACTGGTTCATCGTAATCTATATATAATATATATCATTACCACTATACAATATTTGTATATCATTACCACTATACAAACCATAATGCATACATTACAACAATCATTGCATCAGTATGTTGCAAATTATACAACTATACAAACCATAAATCATGCGTTACAACAACGCAAAATATATATATATATATATGAGATGAGAAAATGTGGCTATGGCCTATGAGTACAACTAATTATGCATAACATACAACAAAATATAAGGAAATGTGGCTATGACCTATGAGTACAACCAATTATGCATAACATACCACCCTTAATGCAAATATATGTTGCAAATTTATAGTATATAATATAATTATTGTGTTTTATATGTTTGTAGTAATAATAATAATAACAATAATAAATCTTTTTTTATAAAACAAGATAGAATGTTTTATACATATCAATATATCCTATATTACTTCAACTTATATAACACGTTTATATTTTAAGTTTTAATAAATAACCATTTAAACTCAACTTTTAACGTTTATATTTTACCTAAACTTATATATAACCATTTAACATGTTATATCACTGATACTTCTAAACTAAACTTTTAAGTAACCCATGTAAAGTATAAGTTTCGAGTCACAATAATGACACTGGAATAATTCAAATTTACATATATATGATCTAAACATAAAAAGAAAAAAAAACTTATGTCATCCTCAACAAATCCCAACTGTTTTAGCAAACTTGAACCATTTAACATTTTAGTCTTCTTTAATATGTCACAATGGAATAGTACGATATGCACACATTAGTTATGGTCACCTAATGTCAAATATCAAGTACCCCATTTCTAAAGCTTTGTAACAAAACACCCAAAATTGGCATAGTGGTTGGGGAGTTGGTACACAAAAAGAAACCAAAAATTCCCCATGGCTACTTATACTCCTTCAACTCACTCTCCATTCAACATATGATTATTTTCATCACTAATCATGAAAGACTCATCAAGATCTTCAAAATCTTGGCAACCCTTTATCGCAAACTGTTGTTCGGTTGAAGATCATACGGTCTTCGACAACTTCAGTAGGTGTAGGACTTCAAGGTCTGATTTTTCAAAGAGTGTTGGCCAATCCGATTTTTCAAAAAGTGTCGGTCAATCGCCATCTTTTAGGCACATATCTTTCTCGGACCTTAGCCGCTCTTCTTCTATACGTATACATGAAGACATAGCTCAAACTTTTGGTCCTGACTTGTTTGACTTCAAACTCAGTGAGTTACGAGGCATAACTCAGAATTTCTCGGGTGATTTTTTGCTAGGGGAAGGTGGGTTTGGTACGGTTCACAAGGGTTATGTGGATGAGAACATGAGGTCCGGATTGAAGGCTCAAGCCGTTGCGGTTAAGCTTCTTGACATTGAAGGATTGCAAGGACATCGTGAATGGCTTGTAAGTTTAAATAAATGTATATATATTTGACATTATGTTATATTATTGTTGTTTGTTATTGAAAATCTTTGCAGGCTGAAGTGATATTTCTTGGGCAACTTAGGCATGCAAACTTAGTGAAACTGATTGGATATTGTTGTGAAGATGAAGAAAGGTTGCTAGTATACGAGTTCATGACTCGTGGAAGCTTGGAAAATCATTTGTTTAAGCGTAAGTTTATAGATTTAGTAGAGTTTTACATAATAATTAATAATGTTGTAAGCTAAGCATGCCCGGTTGTTATATAGGGATCTCAGTGTGCCTACCATGGGGAAACAGAGTTAAGATCGCGATAGGTGCAGCCAAAGGGCTTGCGTTTTTGCATAATGCTGATAAGCCCGTCATTTATCGTGATTTCAAGACTTCTAATATTCTACTTGACTCGGTATGTATATTTTCTTTATAAACGTTTATTACAAGACAAGAAAAGACAAGACAAGACAAAACCATAGCGTTGTTGAATTACTTTTTTTATACTTGAAGGATTTTAATGCAAAGTTATCAGACTTTGGGCTAGCCACAATGGGTCCCGAAGGATCAAACACTCATGTGACCACTAGAGTTATGGGTACTTATGGTTATGCAGCTCCTGAATATGTCAACACCGGTATTTCTCTGAGTATATACAAGCACACACGATATATGCAACCATGTATAGGGTCGTTCAATATTTATTTATTACGTTTGATTGTCGCTAATGATTTTACTAATGCATGGATGATCGTAGGTCACTTGACCACGAAGAGTGACATATATAGTTTTGGAGTGGTGTTGCTTGAACTACTAACCGGCAAAAGGGCAATGGACAAATCAAGACCCAAGAATGAACAGTATCTTGTGGACTGGGTAAAACCATACTTGACTAGCACCCGAAGATTGCGTTGCATCATTGACCCGAAATTGGCAGGTCAATATTCGGTCAGGGGAACCAAGGAGATGGCGCTTTTGGGCCTAAATTGTGTGAGTTTGAACCCCAAAGACAGGCCAAAGATGACTGAGATAATCGAAACGCTTGAAGGGGTTCAAAACTTGAAGGACATGGCTATCAGTTGTGGACAATGGCCCGTCGCTTCACAAAAAACCGCAAGGGGTGCGGTTTTTAATCCAAAAGGAACAAGACAAATGAATGGAGGTCACATATATTGGAAACAAACTCCTGTTAACACCTTGAAGTCGAAAGGATAACCAACTATATATATGCTCCTACTTATTTCCAAAAGCTCATATAATATGCATTTAAATTTTGACAAATATGTGATTGTATAAATAATGTACACTCCCATTTCTCTTGTTTCATGCCTCTCTTTTACTTGTTTGTTCAGTTGTACAAAATGTTATTCATACATAAAGTATGATTAGTTTCATTAGCATAGATGAACCAATTCTTTATATAAACATTCGAATATATATATATATAGGATTAGGTTCAAGAGTGAACACTAGTGTAGCTTGCAAACTGAGTGAACTAATCCTAGCCATACACGTGTGTAGATCAATGGCCAAGATTTGATGTTGAAATCCACTAGTGTATTTTACGATTTGATGATGAGATCCTGGTCATACACGCGTGTAGATCAATGCCCAGGATTTCACTCAGTTTGCAAATACACTAGTGTTCACTCTATGTTTCTTTATAATGTTGAGAATTGTGATCAAATACGAATAAGTTTTACAATGCGAAGCATACAAAGCAAAGAGAAAAAAACACGTAGTAATCAAGCTACAAGAAATTTGAGTTAGACTAACTATTACTATGTCATAATTCTCAAGTAGCATACTAACAATTACATTATTTTATGTTGTTGAGATCATTTACATTTTGATATTTTCGTAAACATGACCATACCAATATTCGTTTTTCAGGTTTTGGTTTAAAATTGTTCAACCCTATCAAATACAAACTAGGATCTTACTAAAACTTGGATCACGAATATAATTTTTACCTGTCTATCTCAAACCGATTTTGGTTACAAATAAAAATCAACTATGTTTTCAATAATAATTTAAATCCTGAAAATGTTATATAAACAAGTAATATGTAGGCGTTTGTAGTCCAACGGTTAGGATAATTGTCTTCCAAGCAATAGACCCGGGTTCGACTCCCGGGCAAACGCATTTTTTATTTTTATAAATTGTTTTCACTTTCTTGCAGACTTTAGACCTATTTTAGGCTGTTGGGGATGTAACTGATTAACTTGCGGGCAAGAAGTGTTTAGTAAAAATCCATACTAACTTCACATACCGATATCCATGTGCGCCAATTTCCTTCTAAACAAACCACCGTGACACCGGGCGTTGTGGCCAAGGTCGACTACTCGACCGCCGCCAGCCCCTTGGCTCTCCCAGATATGAGATCTGCCTAAGTTTGTGATCAATGTCCTTTTTAGTGTTTATTCTTTTTTACATCTCAAGTTTCGACACCATCTAAATTTGAAGTTTGACTTTAAGCTTTATATACTATGTCCGAAATTGGCTTTGCTATGTGGCTTTTATCAGCTTTTAGTGTTTTGCTGCAAGTGAGTAATTGTTGGAGAGGTTTTATACAGATAACCGTTATATATCTCTTAAAACAAAAGGCCAACGTTGACTTTTTTGTCAACTTTCACCAAAAAAAGTCAATGGGAATCAAGTTTTGAATGCTGACCAGAATCCAAGTTTGGTGATAGTGTTTGGTTTTTGTATTGGTGTTTGCATTAATGTTGTAAATTGTAATACATATTTTCTCATTTGGGCCTCTATTGGGCTTATTATAAGACATATGTGCATATTTAGTCGAGACGGAGTTTTCGTTGGAAACAGTCTGATAGCAGTGGGTTCGGGTCATTCGAAACGGGTGTGCCAATGACCATGGGTTACGGTTGCAGCAAAATGGAGCCCCATTATGGAGAACCCCACGTTCACATGTTTAAAGGCTTCAATCATTTTCTAATATTTTATTTCTTTTTTTCATGCATTTTATTTCTTTTCATGCAGTTCAGTTTATTTCCATTTTGTAAGTCTTTAGTTAGTACCTTTAATTTAGGATCGTGGGTGGTTAGTTTATTTTTAATTTTCCCTATGTATTTCGTGAAGCACAATGAAATGAGATCAGTGTTTTGAGTATGAGAATTTTTGTTTTGATTAATTTATCTCAATGGATTTTGAGTTAAATTGGTTATGTCTATGCTAGCTCAACCGTGGCACGTTGGGTGGTGTTCTTAGACCCGATTCTCTAACCGTAGTGGTGTGTCTGTATCTCCGGTTGGATTTCGTTGCCCTGTCGTTGGTTTGTGTGGTGTATCTGTATCACAAACGAACCGTAGATCTATCTTATTTTATCCGTTTCTTTATAGTTTCAAATTCGATTCCTATCATTGACTCCGATTCCTATCACAGTCTCTCTATTTCTAAGGGGTAGAGGTAAGGTTGTCTACATCTTACCCTCCTTAGACCCTACCTCAGTTGTGCTATTGGTGGGATTTACTGAGTATGATGATGATGATGATATGTGCATATTTAGATTGTACTGGGTCGGGTATGAGTCCCACTTTAGTTGTTTGGTCTTGGCAGTTAGATTGTTTCGGGGGTTTGTCGACTGTCGTGGGAGGATCTAATATCCTTTAAATTTGGTTATGGCTAGTGACAAATGTTGTTTGATCGCGTGATGGATGGCCTTAGCATTAGATAAGTAGGGTGTCGAATCCATGAGGAGTCAGTGGATAACATCTAATCCGTGTACTTTGAAATGTGATGATCACTAGTTGAAGTTGTTGATGCTTCATTCTAAACTAGTTTTTTTATATCACGCGTTGCGGCGAAACCGAGCAAAAGATAATGTAAAACAAACGTAATTTGAAAATAAAGCATGTTTTTTAGAAAGTCAAACCATTAGAACGATTTAGTTTATGAGTTTATCCTCATAAAATACTTTTATGATACCAAATAAATAATTTATTTTGAGTATAACATCGTTTTAACAAAACTTATAACGGAATGTCAGGGAAAGAGATAAAGCACAGCTACATACTTAAGTTTTTAGAAAAAAAGTTGTAACGCCCTGCTTCTTCGTACTTTCCTTAATTAGAAGGTCTTACTTGTATTTCTATTTTTGGAAGTCTTGTGTTTTTGTAATCGTATTTCGTTTCGTATCATTGTAATCCGAGACTTCAATCGTTATAAAATTTACTATTTCATACTAATTATACTTTGTTTATCTATCCAGGCTTGTACATTTAAATCCGTTTATACATTTGATACATACCATCATCCGATACGTATTCATGCTTCTCGCGTCTAATCTACAAATAATTATCATGAATGCATGACCTTAAACATGCTATGCTTGTAGTTACATCGTTACATACTTGGTTCATACATTTACTCACTTCTCACATTTGATTAATACTTAATATATGTCATGAAATTGTTATCTAAATTTTACTTTATTGAACATAATATACCTTGAAGTATATTTTTGATTAAAAATTAAATTAGCATTTATAGATATATAGGCTCAATAAACTAACTAACCAAATAATCATATTATCTAATTTACATTGTAATACCAACTTAGTTGGCAAAACAAAAGAATTAGGACTTTAGGCCATGGGGTATGGGGCTTGGGTTGGGGCGTGGGTTGGGGGAAAACGCCTAAGCTACCATCCCGGGTGGGCTTGGGTTGGGGCGTGGCCCTTGGGGCTTGGCTTTCAAGCCGGGCGTGGGGCGGGGGAGCAAGCTGACATGGCGGGGTATGAATGGTTATATATATATATTAAAAAAAAAAAGCTGAACCCAAGCCCCAACCACCACCATACCCCCTTTAAAGTGGGTTTGAGACTTGAGTTTTGAAATTACACGTGTCAACCGATGCCCCAACCCAAGCCCCACCATACCCCACGGTCTTAATGGTCACAAAAGAAAATATATAATAGAATATATTTCTAGCTGGTCTCGGCCAGCAGTCTTGTGCCCCAAAAATTGGCCAATCAGCCAATAAGTCTTTTATTATTAGTTAGAATTTTGGCTCCAAATTGTTGGTTCAACCCCCACCCACTCCATTTAATGCCAACCCAACTCAACCCTAATCCTTCCCCTATAAATACCAAGCCATGTCCAAGCTATTTTCACTTTTCTAAACACTCTAATCACTCTCAAATCACTCAAAAACGCAGTTGAGTTCTGAAGTTCGGACAGATTGCTACCTCCTCACTAAAGTGAGCATAACTCTCTCGTTTCTTGTCCGTTTTACCTCATTCTTTTTCCTATGTGCTTGGATTGACCTTAGCTTCGATTCCATGGGTTTTTCACAGTAAATAAGTCCCTGGAACTTCGCCAAAAAGGCTCCAAAGTTCACTATTCATTTCTGAGTTCATCTAATCTTTGCTAAACTTGTTCAACTTGAGTCTAACTCATCTCAAACCTATATCCTTATGCTTATAACCACTTCTATGGTTAGTTAGGCTTAAAAACAAGGTTGAGACATTCATAATCAGAGGTTAAAACCTCACATATATTCTGTTTTGTTTAGGGTTTTTGACCCACAAGTGATGTTCAAGCTTCATGCTTGATGAAGGTGTGATTGTGGACTAACTTGGGTTGTCCAACATAAAATCCCCACATTACTTGATGATTTCTCATAGTGTAGTTATTTATATTCTTGTATTATTCATAGTTCATGACCCTCCTTGTATGTTTTTACATCAAGTGTAGTGGTGAACCATAAGAGGTACCTAAATGTAAGACTATTATTCCTACCTCCTACATGATTTCCATGATACTAGAGGTACCTAAATGAAGATTTAATCTTCTACCTCATGCTTGACTATTGGACATAACAATACATATAATACTTATATATATATATACTATCCAATATTCGAACCCTTGATGGTGAACTTGTGTTCATTCGTCAAATATTAGAATAACATCATCTAAGGCATAAGACTTGTTACGATTCTAATGAGTATAGTACTCATGAAAACATTAACCCTTGAGGTTTCATAGTGTCAAAAACAAGTACTTGTGCTAAAGGATGATTACTTTCGTATACGTATGTTCTTCTGTTTTAACTTCCTAAATCCTTAATCTACCGTTGATTTCCGTTACTCATACACTTTGTTTCTTCGCGTAGAAGGACTTGGTGTTCCTACCTCCAACAACAACTCACTCGCGGATTCATAAGTAGAAGACTTGAAAAACCGTGAGTATACTCGCAACCCCTTTTTATGTTTACCACTTTTGGGGTGTAACATGTTAAACTAATAAAACCACACTTAACTTATTCTTTATGCAATGCACGAAAACAATCATTATACATGAATACTATGTTGTTATACTTGATGCTTATACGTGGACCATACTTATGTGATATACTATAGTCATTAGCTTTATACGAGCCTCCATTTGACATGTATAGCGCTATAGGAGTAACGCACCGCCCATAGACTAGTGGTCATGTTGAATTATATCTTTTTGCGTAAACAGAGGGTTAACTAGAAATATTGCATGCCATGTTATGTTGATCTTGTATAAACTAAGTTGGCATGTGGATTCGTTTTTAAACTTTTATACTTATACTTATTCTTAAACTTGTATACTCGTCTTTGCTTTTGCATTGATTTGTATTTTAAACATGTTACATGTTGATGATTGATGATGCTATGAAAATGGATAGCAAAGATGCCTAGATACTCACTTAGACGTATAGGTTTAAAGTGTTGTATCAATTTTGTTATCGTTATGTTTGAACAATGTTGTTATTTGAATTTCTTGTAATGTTTTGACAATTTGTTTATGAAATGAAATCGGTTGAATTAAATATTGTCACAAATAGTGTTATGAAGTCTCTTACAATCTTGAAC
Source organism: Helianthus tuberosus (assembly GCA_030545235.1). Taxonomy (NCBI): domain Eukaryota; kingdom Viridiplantae; phylum Streptophyta; class Magnoliopsida; order Asterales; family Asteraceae; genus Helianthus; species Helianthus tuberosus. The sequence continues at coordinate 33,942,988 of CM060365.1, read as the reverse complement.
AAGTCCCACTCCGATGATTCCGTCATTGGTTGGGGTGTGACAAAAGTTATAAACGTAACTTATTAAAGAAGTATCAAATTAATCGATAAATTAATATATGTTCAAAAAATGAAAAAAGAAACAATTATTAAAAAAAGGTAAAAGACATATATGTTAAAAAAAAAAGAAAAATATGTCATTAAAAGTAAATATAATAATAAACTATTATAATATATTAAATAATAAAATAATAAAAAACTATATATTATTATAAAAATAAAGTTACTATTTATCATCCTGGAAAATAATATATATATATATATATATATATATATATATATATATATATATAATGTTTAAACAAACCTAAATAAGATTTGTGGCATATATGATAAAAAAAACATATATATAATCACTTCGGGATTCAAGTTTTAACCAATCACACCAACCTGAAATTTCACTTGATCGTTTGACAAATTACAAAGACATAGTTTGTACTAGTCTCCTGCGATTCCCATACATTCAAAACATTATCACTTGACTAAGGGACAAGTGTAACTGCCCGGCCTATAACCAATGCCAAGAGTACCCTGATTTTTTTATATTTTCTCATCTTTGTGTAATCACCCTTCTAGGTATAATGTTGTACATGATAATATTGAATATCAACAATGGTAGGGGCCTTCAAATCCGTTCTCATCAATGGTGCACAGTACTCATTAATTCCCCTGGGTACAACAAATAGTTCCTCCAACATCCTTGTTCTACTCCCTTCTCATCAATGTTTATATCATTTAACTTGACTAGAAATTGCCTCATTAATCCGTATGTCTAATTATTATTATTATTATTATTATTATTATTATTATTATTATTATTATTGTTATTTTTATTTGTTATTTTTATTGTTATTATTATTATTACTATATATTATTATTATTACTATATATTATTAAAGGAAATGAAATGAATAGTGATTTTAATATTATAATAATACATAATTTTTTTAATACTTTTATTATTTTAATATTATAATAATAGTTATATTCTTTACTTTTTAACTTTAATCTTTTTTTTCATATCAGGGGTTGGGATAAGCTTGGTGTCAACCGGTATATGAATAGTGATTTTAATATTATAATAATACATAATTTTTTTAATACTTTTATTATTTTAATATTATAATAATAGTTATTTTCTTTACTTTTTAACTTTAATCTTTTTTTTTTTTTTCATATCAGGGGTTGGGATAAGCTTGGTGTCAACCGGTATCAAACCAGTATTGGTATCGAAAATACCGGGACAATCCTGTTCTGTATCAGTACATGAAGGTAAAATCCGGCACTAATACAGAAAATGTCAAAAGTTGGTGTCGAATTGATATTGGAAATCTTTTGGTTTGGGAAATTCGGTGCTGTTACCCGGTACCATTTTCTCATCACTGATCACGGTTACCGTACGAACAACGGTATCGTACAACTTTTTTTTGTTGATTTTCTTCAACTTTTAATTTTTTTCTTTTTTTAGTTTCATGGGTAGGGATGAGCTCGGTGCCAACCGATACAGAATTGGTACTGATACCGAAAATACCGGTTACGGTACCAGTATATGAAGGTAAAAAACGGTAGTGAACCGGTACCAGGAATGCTAAAAGTCAGTACCGAATTGGTACTTAAGATCTTTCGGTTCGGCAAATTTGGTACCGGTACCCAGAACAATTTGCTCATCTCTGACCACGGGTTTCATACGCACAACATCGTTACCATACAACTTTTTTGATTGATTTTCTTTCGGTTATCTTTTAGTGTTTTTTTCTACATTTTCTTTTTATTCTTGTCAGCAGTTCCATTCGCAACACGCTCATAGAGATTTCAAAACACATGTAAACACAGACTAAATAACAAAAGAAATTCGCCACAACGTGGCAAACTTCTTTAAACCTAGTTATTATTGTTGTTGTTATTATTGTTATTATTATTATTATTTATTACTATTATTATTACTATTATTGATGGTTTTTGACTTTTTGTTATGCTTATGGACATGGGCTATTGAGTGGGAAAACTGAAAAGGCCCCCACAGAGTTGAAGGCAACAGTGTTACCAATTGAAGAAAGATTAATTAGGGCCCATTGTACATTTTAGCAGGCCCCCTTGTAGTCCATCATGAGACCCCATTATACATTATTTATACATATTAAAGGAAATAGGTGATGAATAGTGTTTTTACATTTTTAAAAAATTGTTTCATTTTTTCCTAATAATATTTTATTTACAATAAAATAATATATATATATATATATATATATATATATATAGATATGTATATATATAATTAAAACAAAGTTTTCATAGATAATGATTTCGATTTTTTAAATAATTATTTCAACTTTTTAATAATATTTCATTTATCGTATATTTTGATTATTTTTCTAATAACTTGCTTTCTATTTTTATTTTTTCAACAGTGCGACATAAATTTATTGAAAACGGATAATGTGCTACTATCGTACTAAATTGAACTGAAACCGATTGTTTGTTTCAACATTGCAGTATAAATTTTATTGAAAACTAATATTTTCCCTTCATCGTACCAAAAAAGAACCGAAACTGAGCGAATGTTATATGTATCGATACCGGTATTTATTTATATTGTTTTTGATAAACCGACATTTATTTATATTGTTTTTGTTTTCAATAAACTGAAATCGTATCACTAATATACTGTACCAAACAACATCGTTATTTGTACATGTACTCATTTGTATAGTTTTTGTTTGGCAATGAATTTTGTGCTGCTATCGTAATTAGCCAAACTGAAACCGACCGAATAACATCGGTATCAGTACCGCTACTTATTTTTATTGTTGTACTTTTGATAAACTGATGTATCCTATCAAATAACATTGGTACATGTACCTGTGTTCATTTTTATGGTTTCCAATTTCGATAATTTTCATTTATACAACTCTATCTGTGATGATATCATTACCACTACTGTGACGATCTGAACAGATCGACACCGTTCGGACAACATCATTGTCGGTACTGGTCAGGGGCGGACCTATTATTAGACAAGGGGCAACGCCCGCTACCGCTTGGCGCTCCGGCGGTAGTGTAAAATTAGTGTAAATTTTGGAAAAATTTGACGTTTTTTCGATTTCGTTACCGCTTGTTTATAAAACGTTACCGCTAAGAACGAATCCTAGATCCGCCACTGGTACTGGTGTTCGTTTTTTTTTTTCGTATCAGTCTATGTAAAACATGTGTTGATTTCTAAATCGAGTACATGTATCATACCAGTGCTATATAACGAATCTAACCGATACCGATCGAATGTCTGAGATAACGTATCCCCGCAACGCGCGGAAAAACAACCTAGTTATATATATTAACATAAAGTTATGATGAACAGTAGTTTAAATATTTATTTTTATTTAGTAATATTTTATTAATTATTCATTTAATTGTTTATTAATATGATAATTTTTAGGTATTTGTTCTTTTTATTAGTAGCATTTTGTTTAGCATTTAGTTTGATTTTTTTATAATAACTTACGTTCGGATCACTACGATAGCGACACGATATATGTTATCAAACAAAAAACTATAAAAATTAATACATACCGGTACCGATGTTGTTCAGTTCGGTACGATATGATAGCAATACGATCTTAGTTTATCGAAAGGAAAAACAACAAAAATAAATCCCGGTAATGATACAAATGTTGTTCAGTCGGTTTCGGTTTGGGTTGGTACGATAGCGGCACAATAGCCGTTTTCCATAATGTTTATATAGCAACGTTGAAAAAAATAAACATAGAATACAAACCAACCAAACTGATATCAACTGAACAACATACAAATCAAATGATGTGCTGTGAGGGTTGATGCATTGTATTGCAAGCAGCTGACGCAAGTTCGATTGTTGTTGTGTCCGATTTTATGTTTTGCCAATGTGGGGCTAGCCCAATTGTTAGAGGCATATGCCTCTTAAGGGAGATGTTCCAGATTCAATCCTGAGCAAGGGTGATAAATATTATAATTATTGGTGAATAGAGCAGACCAGAGGTTGCCATTCAAAAAAAAAATGAACATCGATACTGGTATGGAAATTCGTTTTTATTGTTTTCGATCGATGTAAGGTTTTCTCTTTCGATTACTATAGCGAGTGCAGGTACCATAACGAACCGAACAGATATCAACCGAATTTTCGCCGCGAAGCGCGAGGGGAAAATCACTAGTTAATTATTAATATGGGGTTGTGTTTACTGTTTAGTCGAACATACAACAGGTGAAATTGTGAAAACCCCAGTTAGTTTTGGTTTTTTTGACCATATTTGCAGGGGTTAGCGTGTTTTCTTTTAGAACAAGTGGAATTCCTTTTAGAGATATCAATGTTGTTCGGTTTATACTATATGTCACCAATTATAAAACAAGGTATTTTTGGGTAAACAAGTAGTTGATGTATTTATATAATCACTATCTTAGAATCCCGTGTATTACATGGGTTGAAAAAAATAAATATAGTTAATTACGAAGATTAAAATATTATAACTTTGTTTTTGTGATAAAATATTATTGATTTTTTTATTAGAATTTTAAAAGGGTCTTGCTATTCACACACCCCCACCTACCATTTTGTCTATTCACACACCCCCAGTGTCGAGCTGTGGTCAGAGCGCGACGTTTTGGTCTGGTCAACCAGACAAAAGACTGACGGGTGTCTGACGGGTCAGTCTTTTGGCTGGTTGACAGGACCAGAACGCGGCCAAAGCTCGGCGTTTTGGTCAGGTCAACAGACCCGTCAGTCTTTGTCTGATTAACCGGACCAAAACGCCGCGCTCTGACCACTGCTGGACACTGGGGGGTGTGTGAATAGACATGCCATTTTAAAATTGAATGATAGAATCTGAAAAAGAGTGAAATAAGAAGGAAAATAAATATTCGGCTCGCTAAATTATAACATATGACGCAAAATGATAATAACAACAACATTAATAATAATAATAATATATTAATAATAGTAACAATAATAAAAGTATTTTATGAGGTTTGGTAGATAATTTGCAGGAATACATTTTTCACGCGTAATTATAGTGCTGGGCTATTAATTGATTATCTTTTATATAGTTTCATTGTGTAACATCCTGATCATAGAACCACATATAATAATAATTATAATAAAAATAAATCATGAATGAATTGAATTTTCTTTAGTAGGAATAAAAAGAAAAACATAACCGTAAGAATTTGTAAAGTAATCCAATGAATTCAATTAGCAAATATATAAATAATATTTGAACCTAAAGAATACGTAAAACAAAAAAAAATTATCTATAATTATTGCTTATCACTTATTAGATAGGAAATATATAAATTATATTTAAATCTAAAGGATATTAACTAAATTAGAGAAAAAAAAGGCAGGAAAACAATTCAATGCATAGTAATAAGACATGTGTCACACATATGTTTACTTTGTTATATACTAGGTTAAAACCCCGTGTATTACACGGGTTGAATAAATGTAATTTTATATACTAAATTAAAACAATTATTCTTTAAAAATCTCGTTTATTACACGAGTTGAACAAATGTAATTTTATATATTAAGTAATAAAAAATTATATCTCTAAGAACCCCATATTGCACTGAATAAATGTAATTTTGTATACCAAATAGTAAAAAAAATCTCTAAAAACCTTGTGTATTACACGGGTTGAATAAATGTAATTGTATAAACTAAATAATAAAAAAGTTATATCTTTATAAAACCCGTGTATTGTACCAGGTTGAATAAATCTAATTATATATGCTAAATAATAAAAAAATTATATCTTTAAAAACACTATGTATTACACAGGTTAAATAAATGTAATTTATAAACCAAAAAAATAAAAATTTATATCTTTATAAACCCCGTGTATTATACGGGTTGAATAAATCCAATAATATATACTAGATAATAAAAAAGTTATATCTTTAAAAACACCATGTATTACACGGTTTAAATACATGTTATTTTGTATTAATAGGCTATTGGATTCGGTTAAAAATCATAAATTTGGTTCAGTTTAATTCGAATCGAATCATAAACTTGGTTAAGTTTAATTCGAATTGATTAGAACCCCAATTTGAAAAATCAAAAACAGAATTATATTATCCGCTTCTCTTCCTATTTGGTGTTTTATAAAAGTTTGGCTAATGTCTAATAAGTTATTTTGTATATTTTGTTTGTACTTTAAATTTTTTATACGAACATATTATTATTTTTTAAGTGTAAGATTATTGTTTTGTGCTATTATTTAAAAATATCTTAAATTTATAATTTAAATTTGAAGATAATATTTTGTTAGAAAAAATAGAATGATTCTTTCCGATATTCAAAGTAAGATAAGATTTAATATTAATTGATTATTTATTATTTAATTAATTGATATAAGATAAATATTAAAAGGCGAGAAATTAAAACGTAGACGCTTTCAATAAATGACACGTATCACTTATTGGTTTATTTTATTATATAGTATATAAATATAGATAGTATAGATATAGATATTGTTAATTATAGATTATAGAGAAAGATATTAATTATATTCTTTTAAAACACTCGAGCTTACTTATGTATTTATATAATCATATATATGTGTGTAATATTAGTGTTTCATTGTTTAGGGAACCGGTAACTGGTGACGAACGAGAAAGAACTTGACAACTTGTCCACTTTGTACTAAAAAGATAGCTTTAACAAACTATGAACTCAAGCCTTGTAATATAATGAATGTAATGTTTTTTTTTGTTTTTTTTTTCTCAAGTACTTAGCGTGGCATCTTGAACGTCAAATGTTAGTAGTAGGATTGTACTTAAAATTTCCTACCTTTTTTAAGCAACTTCTTTTGGCCAACACGTTTCAACCAACCCGCTTTTTGCTCCAACAGATGAAGATTTTTAGACCCGTCACTGCTTATGGATCAAAATACTAGCCATGTGCATAATATATATTGTCATAAATGGCTTCACCATGTTGAATCGATGGACCAAGTATAGAAATTGGTAATCAGAGTTTTATTCATTTGGCATATTCCTTTTTCTGATGATAAAATACAAAGAAGAAAGGGCCTTAAATAGGCAAAACAATAGACCAAACGAAGGAAACAAATAAAAGAGAATTAAAAATAATTGCTGGAGATATGCCTGGATCTTTGATTGGAAGTGAAACAAGGAGAGATAATTATGCACATAATAATGCATTTTCAATACTTCCCCTCAAGTTGGAGCATGTAGATTTCAAATGCTCAACTTGCTCAGTAGAGAGTTGAGGTGCTGAGCTCCAAGGGCCTTGGTTAACAAATCTGCAACTTGATTTTTGGAGCTAATATAAACCAGTTCAACTTCTCTGCTTTCAACTCTTTCACGGACAAAGTAAAAATCCATCTCTACGTGCTTTGTTCTCTCATGGAAGACTGGATTGTTCGCTATATGCCTAGCCGCCTGGTTATCACAAAACAAAACAATTGGTTCTCCTTGTTTAGCATCTAATTCACTCAACATCCACCTTGCCCAAATCACCTTGCTGACAGTAGTAGCCATGGCTCTGTACTCTGCGTCTGCAGATGATCTTGAAACTACTGATTGCTTCTTTGACTTCCATGATATGGGTGCTCCTCCGAGAGACAATAAGTAACCAGTTCGAGACTTTCTTGACAAAGGGCATCCTAAACAATCCGCATCACAATATGACAATAAGTTCATGCCACCTTCTTTTAGTAACAATATACCTTGTCATGGAGTCGATTTCAAGTACCGCGGAACTCTAGTTGCTGCATCCATGTGGTTCTGGTGAGGGTCTGTCACGAATTGGCTGAAGACATTCACTGCGTAGGTGATGTCCGGTCTGGTGGCCTGCAGGTAAAGGAGACGACCAACTAACCTCTTGTATTGACTGCTATCCATTTTATCTTCTCCTTCTCCCTTCCCAAGCTTAAGGTTTTGTTCCATGGGAAAGGAACTAGGTTGACACCCTTCCAGGCCGCTATCCCTAAGGATATCTAGCGTGTATTTTCTTTGAATCAAGACCAAACCTTCCTTAGTACGAGAGACTTCGATTCCAAGAAAATATTTTAACAGACCCATGTCTTTGATGTTGAACATCTCGTCGAGCTGATCTTTAGTGTGTTGGATTTTTACAGAGTCATTTCCAACTATGACTACATCATCAACATATATAAGCGCAGCTACATAGGACCTTTCTGACTTATAAATGAACAGAGAATAATCTGCCTTTGACTGTCTGAACCCGAGCTCAACGAGAGCTTTTGTGAACTTTTGATACCAATTACGTGACGCCTGTTTCAAACCATAGATCGATTTTCTTAATCTGCAAACACGAGCCTCCCCCTGTTTAGCAAAACCATCTGGAATCTTCATGTGGACTTCTTCCTCTAAATCCCCATGCAAGAAGGCGTTATTAACGTCAAGTTGGTGAATCATCCAATTTCTTTTCACAGCCACGGCCAACAAGGTACGAATAGTAACCAACTTTGCAACAGGTGCAAATGTAGCATGATAATCAACCCCTTCGAGTTGAGTGAAACCCTTCACCACCAATCTCGCCTTATATCTATCCACCTCTCCGTTTGGTTTGTACTTGATTTTGTAAACCCACTTTGAGTCAATCGCCCTTTTGTTTTTGGGCAATGCCTCAAGAGTCCAAGTACCATTTTGTTCAAGGGCCTTAATTTCTTTCTTCATGGCTTCTCGCCATTCATGGTTCAGTGATGCTTAACGAAAAGTCTTGGGCTCATCGCATGAGTCGATAGCTGACAGAAAAGTTTTATGGGTGAGAGAAAAATTATCATAAGAGATGTAACAAGCTAAAGGATGTACCGTGGATGAACTTTGATTAGCTGTAGGTCGAGTATGGTCTATCGATGGGGGAAGCTTGACATTGTAATCATTGAAGCGTGCTGGTTGGGTTCGAACTTTGGATGGTCGAACTTGGGGATTCTCTTACTCTCGAACCGAAGTGTTTTGTTCAGAAGGACCATCAGTGTTTTGCATTTCATGTTCCGCAATTTGTGCATTGTTATGATCTTGATCATTAATGTTTGAGGTGTTCAACGATGCCTGATACATGTGTAGCGTTATATATTTTTATGTATATTTTAAGCCCTTTTTAACACTTTAGTCAAGTTTTAAATTTATAAAACACGATATTTTACTAACACTAAACACACATATGGGCAAATGCACCCATCGTGAGCGTAGTATAACATTGATAAGATACCGAGATCGTCCAAGGACACAAGAGCTTTTAGTACCGGTTTATCCTCAACGTCTAATCAAATCAAAAGTTTAGAAAAAGGTTTAAACATGAAAAATAAAAACTAAAAATGCTGAAAATAAAAATAAAAATAAAAACAGATAGACAAGATGAATCACTTGGATCCGACTCGCCTTTAGTGTAACCTTTGATGTTTTCCGCACTTTTGCACTTTTTAAGAGATTATCTTAGTTATAGTAGTAGGCCCCTCTTTTGAAGGTGACGTTACCCTCAACCCAGTAGTTTGAGTCAGCAAGGATATAATCCTAAATGGTTGGATTATTGGAATATAATTAATTAAGTTATTAATGCGTAATGTGGTAGGCCCCTCTTTTGAAGGTGACGTTACCCTCGGCTAAGTGGTTTGAGTCAGCAGGGATACAATCCCAAGTAGCTGGGTTAATGTATTAATAGTAGTTTACATATGAGGGGATCAAGCCATTCGCACCCCCGCCATCCAATACCAGTGGGTATTGAAGGAGGTCCTAGTAAGCTTGACCCAGGTCCTTGCAGGATCTATACACTGAACAAGGCAAGAACCTTACCAAACCATTCCCTTAACCCCCAACCAGGTAGCCAACATATCTCTATATAGACTGCGGAGATATGAATGGTGAAAATCTTTTATTTTATATAGACAGTAAAATAATGCCAAGACACCACGGACAAATGATAAGGAAGTTTCACCTTCAACATAAGAAACTAGTTATTAAAGTCATTAATACAAAACCAAATAAAAAGTGCGAAAAGATTAAAAAACAAAAGTATTACACTAAATGCTTGTCTTCACCAAGTGATGTAAGAGACTTAGGCAAACATGGCCTTTGTTTGTCAAGAACTCTTACTATCAATCTTGGATCCCGAGACTACTACCTACACACACTCTATGATGGATGATGGACGATGGTGGTGGATGTGGGTGTTGTGATGGTGGTGGAGTGTGGGTGAAGTGGGAGAGAGGTGGTTTGTCAAGGGATGCCTTTGAAATGAACCAAGCACCTCTATTTATAGCCTGCATAGAAGCCCGGACAAGGCACCGTGTCCATTGAGCACGGCCCCGTGTCCATCCACTTTCTCTTTCTTCATTAATTGCAGTTTGTCTGCATTAGTTGACCACGACCCCGTGTTCGCTGGGCACGGCCCCATGTGCAGAAGTGTATCTGTACTATCAAGATTTGCTTGGATTCTGCGAATCTTAACGTTGACCACGACCGTGTGGAGCTGGGCACGCCCCCGTGTTGGGGAATAGAAGCTTCTACGCTTTTGTCTTTTCTGCAGACATTTGAGCACGCCCCCGTGTCCGCTGGGCATGGGGCGTGTTCAGCCTTCTGATGTCTTGTTTTTGCTTGGGAAGATGTTGTCGAGGGGTCGGGCATGCCACGTTTATTCATTTTCTTGTATTTATGTTAGCTTTAGCTGTATTTTTGTTTCTTTTGTCCATTTGAGCTCATTTAATCCTGAAAATACAAAAGGAAGATAAAAGCACACTTTTTCCAACATTAGCACTAAAAAAGGGTTAGTTTTATGCCTCATTTGATGTAATTTATATGTTGCATTTTACACACATCAATGCCTCAACTAAAACTTCATGGCTGATGGTCTCGACATCAGTGTTGTAAAAGTCGGATTACTCGGCCGAGTACTCGGTCCTCGGACCCCCTCCGAGGCGACTTCCTCCTAGGCGGCCTCAATTAGTCGGCCTCGGGATTACTCGGGAGTACTCGGTGCCTAGTCAGCCTAGTCGGCGCCTAGTCGGACGTAGTCGGCCTAGTCGGTCTAGGCGGTCAACGTGGTTTGTTGACTTTTAATCGGTCAAAATCGGCCTACTCGGCCTTGTACTCAAACTAGTCGGACTTGTATTCAGAATATTTGAACTTTAAACATGTTTCATTTTAAATTATACTCAGTTGACATGAATTATGCTTATTTTAACACATAAATAATATATAACAATTAATTTTCTTTATATTTACCATGTCCGCGTACTCCCCGAGTACTCTCCGAGTACTCCGATTACTCCAACTCCCCAGTCGGCCGACTAGGGACCGCCTAGCGACTTTTACAACACTGTTCGACATCATCCTCGTGACCGTGGGCATTCCCCCCATTCTGATTTTCTTCATTCCCATTAACATGAGGGTTGACTAAGGGTTCACCTTCATTTGTCTCATTGTAATACAAGGGCGGAAAATCAAAAAATTTCTCATTTTCGCTTCTGTCGATACGATCCATGCTCTTGAAAGGAAAAACATTTTCAACAAATTTCACATCTCTTGACACCACCATTTTGCTATCGGTAATGTCATATATTTTGTACCCTTTGGTTCCCGGGGGATAACCTAAAAATACCCCGGGTTTCCCTTTCCATTCAAAAATTATCTCCATCTGTGTCGGCATTTCGAAAGTAAGCGAAGCAACCAAAAATATTCATATGTTCATAATCAGGTTCTTCTTCATGTAAAATTTCAAATGGGGTTTTGTTGTTAATGGTGTTTGATGGGAGACGATTGATTATGTAGGCCGCTGTTATGACACACTCGGCCCAAAACTTCTTTGGCAAATTTGCCTCAAATCTAAGTACTCGTGCAGTCTCGAGCAAATGTATGTGCTTACGTTCTACAACACCATTCTGTTGTGGTGTGTATGGGCAAGTGGTCTCAAGAATTATGGCCTCTTGAGCATAAAAGTTGTGCATTCGGTTTGAAATAAACTCCCCCCTTATCACAACGAATCCTTTTAATTGATTTTCCAAATTGCGTTTTGATCATTTTGTGGAAAAATATCAGATGGTCACCCGCATTAAATTTGTGTTTTAGAAGGAAAACCCAAACAGATCGACTGTAGTCATCCACGATCGTTAAAAAATAGTTTGCTCTTGAAAACGAAGGAGTTATATACCTTCCCCAAAGATCACAATGCAACAATTCTAAACATTCTTTGGTTTTGATAGAACTTATGGGAAAAGGTAACTGGGTGTGCTTGGCTTTAGCACACGAATCACAATGAATAGTTTTAAAAGACGCATTCTTGACAAAATCAAAATGAGAAAGTTTACCGCTAGAAGCATGACCAAGTCTTTTATGCCATACCTCCACCGACGCCGACATAACCTTCCTTTCTCGTTCAACCATCTTCATCCGGTATTAGCCATGTTGACATTTACCCGTTGATCGGAGAGTTGCGCTCCGGTCAAAGATAAAATTTATAGTCCCAAATTACCCTTAACAAATAGTTAATGGTAGCAAGGGGTCGAACCACGAAGAGTCTGTGGTTTGCGGATGGACTTTGAATGAATTGTATAAGATGTCACTATTATGAAGCTTGCTACTTGTTTTTATGATTTTCGTCTAATGAAGAAAAGATTTGAATAAAATTACTAAAGTGATTGAATGGTTTAACTACAAATGATAAACAAATTGCAAGAATTGAATTTGATTGCTTGAACAATAATAAGAAAACAAGGTTCACACCCGGTTTCAACAAATGCAAGACCTAGGGTTACTATGTGTTTTAATTTGCTTTACTCGAAATAATTCATTAACGGGTCACAATCACAAAGCTTAGGTGCCAATCGCTATCAACGTCATAGACAACGGACCACGATGCACTTCGTTACTTTGGACTAACAAATCCTATCTAATGACAAGGCATAAATATGTGTATTCGTTTCACAAAGTCAAATTTAATCATTCACTCGACAATTCGCAAATTCAATACAAACGTAGGACAATTGTCTAAAGATTCAAATGTAAATCAAGTTGTCACAAAGCAAACATCAAAACATAATAACCCTAACACTTACAAAAGTCTACACCGGGGTGAAACCTTCAAGAAATTAGCCGCTCATGGAAGGACGAACGCTATCACCGAGAATTGAGAACTTGAAGTTGAACATCTTGAAACCTTGAAGATGGTAGATGATGATGGTTAGGGTTTTAGGTAAGTGATAATGATGAATGGATGAATGGATTTATGGATTGATGGAGCTAGGGTTTGGAATCAAGATTAAGATGTTAATTTCGTTCTTGATTCGGGTTATAGAGATGATGGTGAATGTTGATGATGGATTCGTAGGTGATTGGTAGATGATGGTTGGTGGAATTGGTAGGTGATAGATATTCAAACTCAAGAATAACTGTAACTCCCGAAATTGAATGATACATACCCTTTTTGATTCGTTCCAAAACCAATGGAAACCAAATTTCGCGACAGCAACATTGAGGGGACGTCGCCGACGGCCTGATGCCCCGTCGGCGACGGTTGGTGCATATTGGATTTGTGCCGACGGTTAAACTTGCTGTCTACGGACGAACAGGCGACGGAAGAATACATCAACCGTCGGCGACGGCCCAATTGGGCGTCGGCGACGGTGCCCAGAAGCTTAACTTTCTGTTTTCCTTGTTTCTTGAGTCCGGTTGACCCGTTTCGCATCCCGATGGTTCCGTTTTCACTCCGGTGACCCGTAAAGCTCCCGAAAAGCTCCTTAAACTCTGTTAAACATGCAAAACAAGTATCTAATCAAAAGTAGGCTATTCGAAATTAAAACTTGCGTAAAAACATCAAATTAAACAATTACAAGCACCGGTTTTCGACCACGTATCACATCCCCACACTTGTCTTTTGCTTGCCCTCAAGCAAATCTGTTTTTTCACTTTCACGTGGGTCGAACAACGAATACACTCCCCATTCCCGAGACGAAGGTTAAGGTCCAATGTCATGCTAAAGTTCAAACTCTTTACAATTTTCAATATATTTAACGGTAATGTGATTTCACATACACAAATGGTTACCCAAAATTAGCCCGTCCGTGAAACCAACAATTCATGCACATCCCTCACAATGTTCTATCCACTCGGCTTGTAAATTGGCTAATGTTTATAATGTATTAGCACTTCAAAGAATATTCACTCAAAACCGATTAGAACACATACCCGCATAAGCTTGCAACTCAATCATTTTCCACCATTGATCACGAACACTAAGCACAAGTCATAAGGTCTTTGTAAGGGTTGTAACGGGGCTAGGCTAAGGGTAGGAAATAGGAAATTTTAAAGTGGCTAAGACGATGAAAATTCGATTTTTATTACAAACCACTAACTTAAACAAAACTAAATATAAACATCAACTATGGGCAATAATCTTTCGCCCTTTTATTCAACAACTACTAACACTTTTTTTTTCTCAATGCTTTTTCAATTCTTTTTCATAACATTTTCTGATTTTTTTATGCAAACAATAAAAAACAACTATACAATTATGACTCCTATAATCGAATTTCCATCACACGGGTTTAAAAGAAAAAGGTTTAAGGTTATGGGCTATAGGGTGATCAAACGAAAGGTTTAGGCTCAAAGTAGGCAACTAGGGGATTTATTTGGTAAGTATGGACAAATGGTTTTAAAAGAAAAGGTTTACCTAATGCCTTAATCATTCTCGTGCTTGTATTCGGTCTATAGTCTCAAACGTATCAAAAGTTGCAAGTTCTACAATATATGACTAATGGTCCACTCAAACAAAGAAACATAGGTATGTTATTTATGATATAAAAGTGTCTCAAAACCTCACATATCTAAAAGGGTATGGTATGTGACATGCATAAAATACTAGTTTTTTAAGTGGATTATTCCCAAATAACCACCCGCTAAATACCCGTTATGCTATTAATTCGAACTTGACCATGACAAAAGACCAAATGGGTTGTGACATCCCTCGTTGACTTAGTTACTTGTGCTTTTAAGATCGCTTTTGAAACAAGATATTTTTGAAAAATTTTTGAAATTTTCTCCCATCCCCACACTTGAGGTAAACATTGTCCTCAATGTGTAGTGTTTAAATGAACGGGTCAAAATCGAAAATTCTTACTACTCCCACATTCCCACACTTGAGGTACATATTGTCCTCAATGTGTAAGAACTAGAGTATTAAACGCACAAGGGATGTGACAAGACTAACTTCCACAAAATTTCACCCCGGAAGAAAACTATACACTCTACAATCCACTTATTTGCTAACTAAAAAATCACAAGTAAAAAGAAACGTATGCACCTGATTTTTGAGCTCATTCCTCGTGTGCACTTCTTCTCTTCAAGAAAGCGGTTGTCCCACGAACACAATGTACCTACAAATCTTAACCCTTGTGTAGAAGCATGCTTCTCACAACCATCAAAATTTGTTAGTTACCTAGTTCTACCACTTTTATGAAAATATTACCAAGCCATACGTTATTTCACTTGATTTATGTGGAAAATAATTTACAACAACAACAAACCTAACTCACTTTCGTAGGAATCACGGTTGCATTTAGCTTATGCAACAAGCCCTTTTAAACCCCCCAATAGCTTGGGAGGACGAGAGGTCTCGTGAGGGTTATATAGGGAACACACCCACAACGTTCATTTAACTAGGAAAAAGTAAATAAAACGAAATAAAAATAACGAAAACAAAATAATATACAACAACAACAACACAAAACATACCTTGCCTCTACCGCTGATATCTCTCGTTAGGGTTCACTGGCGGGTTTGGCTGGTATTGATAACCAGTGAGGGCCTCAAACATCTCCCTATAGTTATCGAGTGGGCTCGGCTCTCCTTGAGGTGGTGGTTGGTAAGGAATCGGGATGAAGCTAGAGCCGACTGCCTCGGGCCAATGAAGAGTTGGATCAGATGGGCCTTGTGGATGGGGAAGGTTGGGGTAATCGGTCCACCCCGAGTGTTCGGCATATGGGAGACCGGCTTGATAGTCTCTTTGATGTCGCTCCTGATCATGGAGCACCTTGGCATTATTAATAGCCATTTGGTTAGAGACAGCTAAAGCTCTCCATCGGCGTTGCTCTAATTCTCTTTGTGCATTTTGACGCCTTGCCTCTTCTTCCTCCCATGCCCGTCTTTGGGCCCTATTTTCCTCTTGCAACTGTAACAAACGTTCCATTTGTGACCGTTGTAACGCTTGTTGCAGTTGTTGTTCCTCCATTTGTTTCTCCATCCTCTCGCGAAAGGATGCTTGAAAAGCCCATTGTTCATGCGAGTACGCCCCTAGCGCCTCTTCCCAAGCCTTCCTACTCGCCTGGTATTTTCTCCCTTCGCCAATGCATGCCGATACATTATCATAAACCGCTTGTTGCCCGCGGGTCCAAAGCCAGTACGATGGCACCTGCCTTTGGTTCACAAAGTTTGCTACATCGGCAGAAATCTCCCGATGCTTCCTCCTGTATCTTTGCCTTGGTCCCCGCGGACCGGAAGGCTCTGTCTCCTCCTCAATATCAGGCATCTCCTCATCTTCTTCCTCGTCATCACCCTCTTCATCACCCTCTCTCGGTTCAGTGAACCTGTAACTGTGTCCTTGTTCATCCTCAACTGTGTGAAGATGACCAAAAGCCTTAACCGTTATCTTCCAATGTCGCCTCATGGAGGTGAAGTTAAACTCCGGAGGCAATGCGTTTTGCTGCAAAATCATTGCGCTAATCAATCTCACATAAGGGATCATCTTCCGTTTGAACGATTCCCTTGTATCCCACGTATTTATCATCACAATTTGGTGCCATGATAGCCTCGGCGTCCCATACAACAATGAATGCAAAACCCGGCAGTCGGGTGCCTTCACCGTCCCGCGGTCCCCAAACCGCACCATAACATTCTCCAACGAAATGCCTTGTAGTATTTTTCCCTCCAAAGACAAATCATTTCTCGACTCCTCTGCACCCCCAGAACCTACCAATACCGAAGCTAGTATTTGATCCGGATCAGCTGCGTTTCTTTTGTTATCCAAAAACTGATCGTAGTCGTAGTAATCATACGCTTCAACCCCAAGCGAATCAAATCTTGCAATTGCATTCATATGCTCAAATGACATAATCATTTGATTCTTGCCAATATTGACGACTAACCGCCACGGAGGTGCCGGCCCATCAGACTGTTCAAACCGTAGAGTAGACAACCATTCACAAACCGCGCCCAAATACACCCGGGTGGTTATATCCTCGCACCAATCAAGTACTCGTTCCCACCCAATCTTTTCAAACCTTTGAACTATGCCGGTTTTGCGAAATTCTTCGACATCCACTGTACGCTCACATACTACTCTCTCGGGTGCGGGCTTTGAAACACCCGTTACCATTTTCATTTTCCACATCGTCGCCTCTAATTTCTTGTTTCGGTACCGTGAAAGAGCCTTCAGTTTGTCGTCTTTCCAAACCGAGGCCGACCGGCTATTCTTGGCCTCCTCCCAATCCCAATCCTGTCTATAAAGTTGCCCATCACCTTCTTCTACATTACTTAACTATTCCCAACGTTTTTTATATTGCCCCGAGCCTGCACCGGCTCCCGAAGACAAACCTTGCCCGGAAGTTTTTGCTTTCTTGCTTCTTCCAAACATAGCTACAATCAAAAGATAATGAAACAAACAATTAGCACACCCCAAGTCTTCAAACAATCTCAAACTTTGAACATAATATGCAATGTTGAATTTCAATCAATAATTAGATGTAAAATCGCTTTTTTTAACTTCCAAAGTCGCTCATTTTAACATCTACATATCAATTTAGCATGTTTATTCATAAGATTTCTCAAAATTTCATGGTTTCAACAATATTCAACATCACAACTATGTTCAATCATGCAAGAATCTAGTGTAATCACATCACCAAGATCAAAGCATGTTCAAATCCCACCCAAATCAAGCAAACATTCTTAAATTCATGCTAAAACATCATACATTATGATAAACAATCTACTCTTAAACACTAAGTTTAAAATTTCGAAAGAAATCAACAATTTATATGATAATCATACATAAATTAACTGAAATTCATACCTTTGATGTAGATTAACAAGAAGAACTATGAAAAAGTGTAAAGCAAAAGTCTTGGATGAACACTCTTCAAAACCCTAAAAGAATCACGCCCAAAAATCTTGCAAACGAGCAAGAATTGATGGAAACCGTTATGGGGGTTTTGTTCCTCTCGAAAAATCACTCAAGATAGGCTCAAGAATCAACTGATTTGGTTAAGAATCGAAGAAGTTATGAGAAGAAGAAGGTTAGGGTTCTTGAAGTGTTGAGTGAAGAAGATGAAGATGGGAGAGAGAACGCTGAATGATGTTACTGATTGGATGATGTTTTAAGGGAGTACGGGATGTATGAAAAGATTTCGGGTCATGTGTGTGGTTATAAACAACTCGGGTCAGGTTTTAATAAGTCACATGGGGATTTGGTTCATGTCTACACCGAATAGAACAAGTCAGCGTCAGCTGAGAAAGGAGGGACCGTCGGCGACGGATGTGGTGACCGTCGGCGACGGTGTGTGAATTTGTGCAAAGCAGGCAACGGCCTAAGTCACTGCCTACGGATCTTTTTGGGCGACGGTCATTATTTAGACACCGTAGGCGACGGAAGGTCTGACCGTCGGCGACGGTCACTGTAATTTCCATTTTTTTCATTTTTTCAATTTATTTATTTTTTATTATTATTTTTTATGTATGAAAAATAGGAGGAAATTTATGCACTTTTTCTAAAGGGACTATGTACGTTAAAAATTCCTAAAAAAAATAAAAAATCTTTTTGTAAATTTTTATAAGATAAATTTTAAAAACGCGGAAACCGTTAACGGCCCTACCACCCCCCGAAAAGTCGTGTATTGTCCCTAATACACACAAATAAGTCTAAAAACATACCTTTTGTCTTCAAGACCCGTTCGTGATATCCGAACTTCACACAATCAAGAGGATTAGTACGAAACGAGAACGATTAACACAAAAAAACACAAATAATTAAATAATTGTACATAACTTTACAAAATTCATTACCGGTCCTTTCAGTTGACCTCATAAGTTGGCACACTTACCACGAAGTTCACCAACTCTACATTCTCACCCTTTTTCTCATTGTTACCATCAAGGAACGGTTTAAGGCGATGCCCATTAACCGTTTGCTTCGACCTGTCCTTCGAGTCCTTGATTGTAACATCTCCAAGCCTTCCGACTCGTGTAATCACGTACGGGCCCATCCATTTGCTTTTGAGCTTACCGGGGAAGTATTTAATCCTTGAATTGTATAGCCAAACCTTTTGACCCACTTCAAACTCCTTCGGCTTCAACTTTGCGTCATGTGCCCTCTTCATATCATCCTTGTATTTTGAGGCGCACTCATATGCTTCTTCCCGAAGCTCCTCCAACTCGCAAAGCTTTAACTTTCGCTCCTTTCCTGCATCGTCATATTTCATGTTAACCTCTTTAATAGCCCACCAAGCACGATGCACAAGCTCAACCAGTAAGTGACAATTTCGCCCATAAACTAAGCGATAGGGAGTGGTTCCAACAGGTGTTTTATGAGCCATTCTATAAGCCCATAAAGCATCATTCAACTTCGTCGACCAATCCTTTCGGTCAAGTCGAACAGTCTTTTGCAAAATTTCTTTTATTTGCCTATTGGAAACCTCCACTTGACCGCTTGTTTGTGGGTGGTAAGGAGTAGCAATTCGATGGTCAACACCATACCGTTTCAAGAGTTTGCCAAAGTTAAAATTCTTAAAGTGAGATCCCCCATCACTAATGATCACTCTAGGAATCCCAAATATCGAAATTATGTTTGTTTGTACAAAGTTGCAAACAACTGTATGGTCATTCGTCTTGGTGGCAATTGCTTCGACCCACTTTGATACATAATCGACCGCCACCAAGATGTATAAATTGCCATGCGCATTGGGGAATGGGCCCATGAAATCGATCCCCCACACATCAAAAATATCTACAATGAGGATCGGTTGCATGGGCATTTCATCCCTTTTGGAAATACCCCCTAACTTTTGACACTCTACACAGTTTTTAGCGAAATTAAAAGCATCCTTGAAAATAGTCGGCCAATAAAGACCGCTATTGAGCACTTTGTGCCCGGTTTTGTGACCACTGAAATGGCCCCCACAAGCAAATGAATGCAAGTGCATCAAGACGCTAGGAATCTCCTCGTCGGGTATGCATCTTCGAACGACTTGATCCGGACAAAACTTGAATAAGTCCGGTTCCTCCAACGTGTAGTACTTGATTTGAGATAGGAAGTGCAACCTCTTCCTTCTATCCCAATGAGCCGGCAAATCACCTGTAACCAAATAATTCACAATGTTAGCATACCATGGTAATATTCCAACTTTTAAAATGTGCTCATCTGGGAAGTTCTCGTTAATCTCTTCACGGGAAGAATCCTCCTCTACAATCAATCGATACAAGTGGTCCGCAACCACATTCTCACTCCCTTTCTTGTCTCTAATTTCCAAATCAAACTCTTGTAGCAAGAGAACCCATCGGATTAATCTCGGCTTTGCATCCTTCTTGTCCATGAGATACCTAACTGCAGAATGGTCAGAATATACAATGACTTTAGTACCCCATATATAAGCACGAAATTTATCCAACGCATATACCACCGCAAGTAGCTCTTTCTCGGTAGTTGTGTAATTTAATTGTGCATCCGAGAGAGTCTTACTTGCGTAGTAAATGGCAACCGGTTTCTTGTCTACCCTTTGACCCAATACGGCCCCCACCTCATAATCACTTGCATCACACATAATTTCGAATGGTAAAGACCAATTCGGTGATTGCAAGATTGGGGCCTCAACCAACTTTTTCTTTAACACGTTAAAGGCATTTTGGCAATTTTTATCGAAATCAAAAGTTTTATTCTTTAACAACAAATTGCATAGGGGTTTTGTTATATCACTAAAACTTTTTATAAACCTCCTATAAAACCCCGCGTGTCCTAAGAACAAACGAATACCCATAACACTTGTGGGATAAGGCAACGTGGATATGACTTGCACTTTTGCTCTATCCACCTCAATCCCACGACTCGAGACAACATGCCCCAACACAATCCCTTCTTGAACCATAAAATGGCTCTTTTCCCAACTCAAAATAAGATTTTTCTCAACACATCTTTTTAAAACTTTTTCGAGTTGGTCAAGGCATGTATCAAATGATGACCCAAATATTGAGAAATCAACCATGAAGATTTCCAAAGACTCCCCCACCATATCTGAAAAGATACTCGTCATACACCTTTGGAAGGTGGCTGATGTGTGCAAAATGCAACATATAAATTACATCAATTGTGGCATAAAACTAACCCTTTTTAAATACTAATGTTGGAAAAAGTGTGTTTTTGTCTTCCTTTTGTATTTTTAGGATTAAATGAGCTCAAATTAACAAAAGAAGCAAAAAGGCAGCTAAATCTAACATAAATACAAGAAAAGGAACAAACGTGGCATGTCCGACCTCTTCGAAAACATCTTCCCAGGCAAAACAAGAGAACAGAAGGCTGAACACGCCCCGTGTTCAGTGAACACGGGGGCGTGCCCAAGTGTCAGCATAAAAGACAAAGTTGTAGAAGCTTCCATCGCCCACCATGGGGCCGTGCTCAGCGGACACGGGACCGTGGTCAACTATAAGATTCGCAGAATCCAGGCAAATCTTGATAGTACAGATATGCTTCTGCACACGGGGTCGTGCCCAGCGAACACGAGGTCGTGGTCAACTAATGCAGACAAAAGCAATTAATGAAGACATAGAAGAGGATGGACACGGGGTTGTGCCCGAGCTTCTGTTCAGCCTATAAATAGGAGTGCTTGGCTCAAGCTCAAACCATCCCTTGGCACACCACATCTCTCACACTTCACCCACCACCCACCACCACCATAACACCATCATCCACCACCATCATCCATTGTCCATCATAGAGTGTGTGAGTCGTCTCGGGATCCAAGATTGATCGTAAGAGTTCTTAACAATCAAGGCCATGTTTGCCTAAGTCTCTTACATCAGTTGGTGAAGACAAAGTGTCTAGTGTAATACTTTTTATTTTTAATCTTTTCGCACTTTTTAATTGTTATGTATTAATGACTTTAATAACTAGTTTCTTATGTTGAAGGTGATTCTTCCTTATCGTTTGTCCGTGGTGTCTTGGCATTATTTTACTGTCTATATAAAATAAAAGATTTTCACCATTCATATCTCCACGGTCTATATGGAGGTATGTTGGCTACCTGGTCGGGGGTTAAGGGAACGGTTTGGTAAGAGTCTTGCCATTGTTCAGTGTATAGATCCTGCAAAGGACCTGAGTCAAATTTAGTAGGACCTTCTTCAATACTTAACGGTATTGGATGGCGGGGGTCCAAACTCTTTGATCCCCTCATAAGTTAAGCTACTATTAAAACTTTAACCCGACTACTTAGGACTGTATCCCTGCTGACTCAGACTACTTAGCCGAGGGTAACGTCGCCTTCAAAAGAGGGGCCTACCACATTATGCATTAATAACTTAATTATTTATCTTTCAATAATCCAACCCTTTAGGATTGTATCCTTGCTGACTCAAACTACTGGGTTGAGGCTAACGTCACCTCCAAAAGAGGGGCCTACTACAATAACTATGATAATCTCTTAAATAGTGCAAAAGTGCGGAAATAATCAAAGGTTACACTAAACACGAGTCGGAGCCAAGTGATTCATCTTGTCTGTCTGTTTTTCTTTTATTTTTATTTTCAGCATTTTAGTTAGTTTTTATTTTCTTAGTTTAAAACCTTTTTCTAAACTTTTGATTTGATTAGACGTTGAGGATAAACCGGTATTAAAAGCTCTTGTGTCCTTGGACGACCTCGGTATCTTGCCAACACTATACTACGCTCACGATGGGTGCACTTGCCCATATGTGTGTTTAGTGTTAGTAAATATCGTGTTTTACAAATTTAAAACTTGGCTAAAAAGTGTAAAAGGGCTTAAAATATACTTAAACTTATATACACACTTCACACGCATCAAGTTTTTGGCGCCGTTGTCGGGGACACAAGGATTTTAAGAAAGTTAGGAATCAGCGGCCTAATCGTTTTTTCTTATTTTTCTATTTTTTAGGATTTTTCTTAGTTTTTCAGCTTCTGCAGAACTCAGCACGGGCCGTGCCTGCTAAACACGCCCCGTGCCCAATCATTGGAACTGGAAATCCTGTTTTAAGTCAGACAGTAAGCTGAACACGGGGTAGTGTCCACGCAACACGCCACCGTGCCCAAGATTCAGTTACTGAAAACAGAACCGTGAGATCCCGACGGTTGGTAATTTCTGACACAAACATGAGTGATACTGATACTTTTTACTTTCGGCACTCTTATGGTACGTGGTGTCAAATATGTGGTGGTTCCCATAAGGAATTAGAATGTTATTTTCTAAATTATAAGCCCCACTATTTAGACCCATCGTTTTCCTGTATCCTTAAGAGGGGCGAAAGTAAAAATAATCCATATCTCTCCCTCGAATGCTCCTAACCAGATTTTCTAGGAGAAATGCTTCTTGATGAACTATTTCAATTAGAAGATCTAATTCTTAATTGGTTAAAAGAGCTTAGGATAGATTTCAATAATTTATCTCAAGATGATAACCAAGAAGAAGTGTTGGAATCGCATTCAAACAACTTCGTTGTTCCCGACGATACTTCTAACTCTAGCGAGGACTTGAGCGATAGTCGTCCCTGTGCCGATTGTGCCATGAAGAACTCCCCATCGACTTCGTTCGATGCATACATAGACCTGAGCGATTCGGCATACACCTTCTTTAACGAGAGCCCGGGAAAGGGTTGGACTTGTCCACCTACATATAGCATAGGAATCACCCTCACCGACAACCTCTTGCGTTCTCATCTTAATCTAGAACAATTAAGGTATCTTAGGCACTTTGGGGTTGTTCCATCCAGTAAGGAACCGCCCGATTCGGAAAAGTTCCTTAAAAATAGACAAACTTCATAAAACAGCCTTTCGACACGGGGCCGTGTCCAGGTCAACACGCCCCCGTGTCCACCAAAAGATTCCCTTCTGACTTTTTGTCAGAATACGGACAAAACGTGTCTGGATCTTGCCTGCACACGGGGCCGTGTCCATCCGACACGGGGCCGTGTCCAACATGCTGTCATTTTCTATAAATGCAACCAAGAATCCTGCACATTTGGACCATCCAGGGACAGAGATTTGAAAGGATTTTCTCACCTACCATCCTAGGTAATCTCTAAAAGAAGGTTCTAACAAACATCTTGTCCTTTCCTATTTTATCCATTGCCTTCTTCTTCATCTTTCTTGTCTCAACACCTCCATTGAAGCTTGCTCTCAAGCTTTATTATGTTGATTATTAGATTTTTGTCCAAGGAATCTCGTTAAAAATAAGTTATGCAACATTGTTTTAAGTTATTTCTGTTCAAAAATGCTTCATGAGTTGGAAAAATAATTTAAAACTCCAAGATTCCTTGTTCCGAAAATCTGCAGAAAGTTGAACACGGGGCCGTGCTCATCGAGCACGGGGCCGTGTCCGATGTACTGTTTCATTTAAAATGAAATATTTCTGGTTTGTTTTCGTAGAATGTCTAGTCAAAACAGTGGAACCTCTTCTGCGCACTCCAGAAACAGTCGAAGGGAGAGATGGTCATCAATCGAAGCGACTCTCATACGTTACGTGATGGCATTACGTGAAGCTCTTGACGTGATGACTTCGGTAGAGGAGGTCCTAATAGACCGTATAAATTATCTTACGGTGGGGTTGGAAAACAGTTTTCAAGAAATAAACCTCTTGCACCAGAGATTAAACATTCTTGTAACACCTCCCATGGAACCAATCCTCCCTCAAGAGGATTGGAACCTAGCACTTGGAATCAACAATCATACCGGTTGGGACGACATTCCAGCGGAACCTCCTCTTGAAGATCTACAAGAAGTCCCAGTGGAGGTTGCACCTCCTCAACCCAATGCCAATGAGCCCGCTTTTCTTCTCCCTAGGGAGATAGAAGAATGGCTCGCTGACGTGTGAGGAACCCATGCCCGGAGAAAGAAGTTTTTCAAGCCACATCTAACCAAGGAATTTACCTTTTCGGAAATTTTGCTAATAGAATAAGTAGTAGGCTAGAACTTCTTGGTTTAGATTTCTTGTGTTTCTTTGACCTAACTATCTAGTATTTTTAGACTATTATGTAATTCTCTCTATGACTTAATGAATGATGGTTTTAGTTAACTTGGTGTTTGGATGGTGTTAAAATAAATAAAACACACTCGGAATAACAAAGGATACAAGGGAAACTTGAACCAGCAACCCATGCAGGAAAACAGAGCCATCCGACAAACTTTCTTCATTACAGCAGGTTCAGCACGGGCCGTGTCCGCCCAACACGGCCCCGTGCTGCACAGTCTGTAGAAAACGCCCAGTTCAGGTAAACTGGACACGGGCCGTGTTCACCCAACATGCCCCCGTGTCTAGGCTTCTGTTTCTTTTGCTCAACTTTTTGTTACTGGCACCTGAACACGGGGCCGTGCCCGGACAACACGGGGCCGTGTCCAGGCACCCAGTAACACAAATTTTTGTTTTTCACACCTTTTACACATTCAATCAACCTAAAAAAAATATTTTTGGGACACATTGAGGACAATGTGTAATTTAAGTGTGGGAGGATGCTAAAACCTTGAATCTTGCAAGTCCTAATAACAAGCCTTACACAAAACTCTATTGGAACCGCTAATCACCCCAAATTTTTTCCAAAAATTTCATTTTTTTTACTTGTCTAAGTTTAACTTGGGAATTTCAAATTCTAAAAAGGTTATATTTTTACAAATTTACAACCGATAGCGTCGTGATAAAAAGAACCAACATAAGAAAATTATGAAAAGGCATGACAAGCTTAGTTAAAATTTAATTATATATACTTGATCACATAAAAACCCATTCCCACAAAAGTGAGTTTTGAGCCTTTATTGAGCATACAAATACATATCTTTAAACTAAATGCTCATTTTTCGTTTCTTGTGTGAATAGCCGCTTGGTTCTTACAACTCTAGAACTTGCCACGACAATACATTCCCGGTCCTTACCAACTTAAACCCGAGTAAGTAAATGATGGAGGCATTAGGACTAACCCTTTTTATTTCTACACCATTATTTTTCTTTTTTTTACCACCTACCCAAAATCCCCCTAGTTAACCCCTTTGAGCCTAAACCTTTTTATTTCTTAACCCAAACCAAATACCCTTTCACCCACCAAAACCTTTTTATTTTTAACCCTTTGTTTTAGTAACAAGCTCAGTTTTTCGTATGACTTTCAAAAAAAAAATGTTGATGATGAAGCAAAAGAAATAAACAAGTAAGTTCATCAAAAAAATAACTTTGTTTGAATTATGGCTTCATCAAAATAAAAAAAAATTGCAAAAATAAAAAGTCTTACGAAAAACCGATGCTTTTTACGCTTTTCGCCATTTTCTACTAACCACTAACCCAACCACCTACCTTTAACCCAAGCCTAACCCTTCACCCAAAAGTCCTCTTGATATTTACAAGGTATATAGTTAAAAAGGAGGAGGATTGATTGCTTGGCAAACCTATGGTAGGAGTAAGTTCCATGCCGCTCTCGAGTGATTCACTAAAATACATCTTCGGACGAGTGTTGAGTGATCCCCCGTGAGGTATGCGAACTTGTATATAAATAGAATTTTAAAGAGGCATGTTATGCCCTAATAAGTAATTTATCATATGAAAAGTTTTAAATAAATCATGACGAATAGGATTGTAAATAAATAAAAATAAAACTTAATAAAGAATCTTGGAAATCCCGACACTCTATGACAAGCCCAAAAACCTTCTCTTCTACCCATTCCATTTGGGAGTGTGAAGCCACATTATAAAGAGTTTTGTTTGAGAACAAGCAAAGATTCAAGTGTGGGGGTATTTGATGTGTGCAAAATGCAACATATAAATTACATCAATTGTGGCATAAAACTAACCATTTTTAAGTACTAATGTTGGAAAAAGTGTGTTTTTGTCTTCCTTTTGTATTTTCAGGATTAAATGAGCTCAAATTAACAAAAGAAGCAAAAAGGCAGCTAAATCTAACATAAATACAAGAAAAGGAACAAACGTGGCATGTCCGACCTCCCCGAAAGCATCTTCCCAAGCAAAACAAGAGAACAGAAGGCTGAACACGCCCCGTGTTCAGTGAACACGGGGGCGTGCCCAAGTGTCAGCATAAAAGACAAAGTTGTAGAAGCTTCCATCGCCCACCACGGGGCAGTGCTCAGCGGACACGGGGCCGTGGTCAACTATAAGATTCGCATAATCCAGACAAATCTTGATAGTACAGATATGCTTCTGCACACGGGGTCGTGCCCAGCGGACACGGGGCCGTGGTCAACTAATGCAGACAAAAGCAATTAATGAAGACAGAGAAAAAGATGGACACGGGGTCGTGCCCAATGGACACGGGGCCGTGCCCGAGCTTCTGTTCAGCCTATAAATAGGAGTGCTTGGCTCAAGCTCAAACCATCCCTTGGCACACCACCTCTTTCACACTTCACCCACCACCCACCACCACCATAACACCATCATCCACCACCATCATCCATTGTCCATCATAGAGTGTGTGAGTCGTCTCGGGATCCAAGATTGATCGTAAGAGTTCTTGACAATCAAGGCCATGTTTGCCTACGTCTCTTACATCACTTGGTGAAGACAAAGTGTCTAGTGTAATACTTTTTATTTTTAATCTTTTCGTACTTTTTAATTGGTTATGTATTAATGACTTTAATAACTAGTTTCTTATGTTGAAGGTGATTCTTCCTTATCGTTTGTCCGTGGTGTCTTGGCATTATTTTACTGTCTATATAAAATAAAAGATTTTCACCATTCATATCTCCACGGTCTATATGGAGGTATGTTGGCTACCTGGTCGGGGGTTAAGGGATCAGTTTGGTAAGAGTCTTGCCATTGTTCAGTGTATAGATCCTGCAAAGGACCTGGGTCAAATTTAGTAGGACCTCCTTCAATACTTAACGGTATTGGATGATGGGGGTCCAAACTCTTTGATCCCCTCATAAGTTAAGCTACTATTAAAACTTTAACCCGGCTACTTAGGACTGTATCCCTGCTGACTCAGACTACTTAGCCGAGGGTAACGTCGCCTTCAAAAGAGGGGCCTACCACATTATGCATTAATAACTTAATTAATTATCTTTCAATAATCCAACCCTTTAGGATTGTATCCTTGCTGACTCAAACTACTGGGTTGAGGGCAACGTCACCTCCAAAAGAGGGGCCTACTACAATAACTAAGATAATATCTTAAATAGTGCAAAAGTGCGGAAAGAATCAAAGGTTACACTAAACACGAGTCGGAGCCAAGTGATTCATCTTGTCTATCTGTTTTTCTTTTATTTTTATTTTCAGCATTTTAGTTAGTTTTTATTTTCTTAGTTTAAAACCTTTTTCTAAACTTTCGATTTGATTAGACGTTGAGGATAAACCGGTATTAAAAGCTCTTGTGTCCTTGGACGACCTCAGTATCTTGCCAACACAATACTACGCTCACGATGGGTGCACTTGCCCATATGTGTGTTTAGTGTTAGTAAATATCGTGTTTTACAAATTTAAAACTTGGCTAAAAAGTGTAAAAGGGCTTAAAATATACTTAAACTTATATACACACTTCACACGCATCAGTGGCGAGGGCATTACAAAGTCCAAAGGGCATTCGCCTAAATGCGAAGGTACCGTATGGACAAGTAAAAGTAGTCTTTGCTTGGTCTTCCGGATGTATAGCAATTTGATTGTATCCGGAATAACCATCCAGAAAACAATAAAATTTTTGTCCGGCCAATTTCTCAACGATTTGGTCAATAAATGGCAAAGGGAAATGATCTTTGGAAGTTGCAGCGTTTAACTTCCTATAGTCAATACAAATACGCCACCCGGTTACCGGCTGAGTGGCGACCTCTTCACCTGCGTCATTTGTGACGACTTGAATGCCCGCTTTCTTAGGAACCGTTTGTGTCGGGCTTACCCACTGGCTATCCGAAATAGGGTATATGATACCCGCATCTAGCCACTTCAATACCTCATTTTTAACCACTTCTCGCATGTTCGGATTTAGTCTCCGTTGTGTGTCGCGAGAAGGACTCATACCATCTTCCGTGATGATCTTGTGCATCACCACCGAGGGACTAATTCCCTTCAAATCCGCAATGGTCCACCCGATAGCGGCTCTATGAGTGACCAAAATTCTCATCAACTTCTCTTCTTGCTCCCCGGTCAAATTAGATGCAATGATAACCGGGAGTGTGCTACCTTCACCCACATAAGCATACTTAAGATGTTTGGGTAGCACTTTCAACTCTAGCACCGGAGGCTCTTCACGGCGGCTTCAACTTTGTATCAATGGTTTCCGGAAGACTTTCCACTTGATGTGTCCAAGTGGGCCTTCTTTCTTTTGCCGCCATAACCTCCAACTCTTTCATCTCCTCATCCATGCTCCGATTTGTCTCTCCTTGTAACCTGTCAAACATGAAACATTCCTCTATTGTGTTTTCCTCTTCGACACTAATGTCGCATAGAGGTATACACTCGTCAACAATGTCCGCCTTATAGCATTCATCGCCAACTAGAGGATCCGTCAATCCCGAAAAGACATTTAACCGCAACCGACGGTTACCAAAAGTCATGTCGACCGTGCCCGATTTACAATTAATTTGGGCATTCGATGTTGCCAAGAATGGTCGACCGAGGATCACCGTTGGTTGCTTGCTTCGGTCCAAAGAGACATAATCTAATATAAGAAAGTCCACCGGATAGTAAAAGTCCTCGACCTTGACTATTACATTCGTGACTATCCCACGGGGTAGTTTAGGGGTTAAATCGGCTAACACCACGGTGGTGTTAGACACTTGAAGTGGACCAAAATCATATTGGTCGTATAAACTACCCGGCAAGATACTCACACTTGCCCCAAGATCCAAAAGTGCCCGTGTCATTTTAAATTCACCAACTTGTATTGAAATAATGGGCGCCACCGGATCTTGAAGTTTTGGTGGAAGTGCACCCGAAAGAATCGAACTCACATTTTCAGTCAAATCAAGTTTCTTAGGAAACTTGTGAGTCCATTTTTGGGTGCATAAATTCTTCAACTATTTAGCATATGAAGGTACTTGCTTAATTGCATCTAGAAGTGGTAAATTGATTTTAACTTGCATAAAAATTTCCCACATCTCTTCTTGTTGTGGGCCTCGTTTATTTACCACTTTCTTAGATGGTCCCAACAAAGCTTCGGGATAAGGGGCGGTATTAACCTCCACACCCTTTTCCTTAGCCTTTGGGACGGGAACGGTCACAACGGGTGTATTTTTATTTATTTTTAAGTCATTTTTATTTTGACCCGTTTGACCGTTATTACCTTCATCATCACTTGCATCTTCCACCACCCCTTCAACAAACTCGGGTGATGGTGTTTTGACACCATTATCTACGACTCGACCACTACGTAAAGAAATTTTATTTATTGGTACCTCACGTGTGTTCCTCGAGTTTGAACCTTGATGCTTAGGGTTCACCGTGGTGTCACTTGGAAGTCCTCCTCCACTTCCACGAATTTGAGCCATCTCTTGAGCTAGTTGCCCCACTTGCTTTTCTAATGCCTTTTGAGATTTATCTTTCACTTCAAACTCTTTCTTTACTTCGGCTTTGAACTCTTGGTATGAATTAGTAAGAGCTTGTTGTGAATTGGTAAGAGCTTGTTGTGAGTTGGTAAGATTACTCACAGCATTCATGATGGCATCAAATTTCGAACTTATCGAGTCATCACCTTGGGAGTTTGATGCACCACCCCCATTTCCACTTTGGTTGTAACCCCATTGATAGTTGCTTTCGCGACCTTGATGTCCTTGGTTACCCCCTTGATTGTAGTTCCTTTGGTAACCCCCTTGGTTACCACCTTGACGATTGTTATACGAGGACCCACTTTGACCACCTTGATTACCCGATTGAAAATTCGGGTTCATTTGATTCGAAGAAGTACCATACCAGAAGTTAGGGTGATTTCTCAAACCCGGATGGTAAGTGTTGGAGTTCATGTCATATTGCTTTCGATCCCCATACACTTGGTTTACCTCCTCGGCGTAGTCACTCGACCCCGTTGGACATTGCTCGGTTCTATGCCCAATATCTCCACACTCTTCACACACCGCAAATTGTACCGCGTTCACCTCCTTCTTCTTCATACGAGCCATTTCCCGCTCTAAGGTGGAAATTCGATCCTTAGAATCAAGATCGGGAAGTGACCGAGAAATGGGATGTTTCTTAGCTCTATCGGTCGATTCCTTCTCTTTTGACCGTTTGCTCATCCGCTCCAAAAACTCCCAATCATCATCTTCATGATTGCTCAAGAGAGTCCCGTTGCTCGTTGATTCAAGGCGGTTCCATGTATTGTCGTCTAGACCCCGTACAAAACACTTGACTAACTCCCACTTCTCTATTTGATGATGTGGGCACTTTCGCATCAACTCCTTGTATCGTGTGAATGCTTCATGCAACGGCTCACCCGATAGTTGGCGAAAAGACCTAATTTCATCACGAGCATCATCGGCCTTTGCCATCGAATAGTATTCATCAAGAAATGCTTGTTGCATTTCTCCCCATGTTCGAATACTACTGGCCGGAAGTGTAAGGAACCATTGCTTTGCTTTGTCCTTTAACGAAAATTGAAACAGTCGAAGCTTGACTTCCTCCAATGCGAAATTATGCCCCCCGATTGTGTTACATATAGATGAGAATTCCGCCAAATGCGTGTATGGTTCATCATTAGACCTCCCATTGAAGTGAGGAAGTATATTGATGTAATGGGGTTTGCAATCAAACATCCTTCTTTCACAAACAATTGGTGAGTCATTCTCGGTGACCACCGGCCTAAAACGGTCATTCACTCCCTGTGGAGGTTGTTGATGACGATGCGGACCGTTAACTTCTTGATCAATCGGTCTTCGGTTGTCCCTTCTATCACCTCTATCACCTCTTCTATCATCTCTTCGATTTCCACCTTGGTTACCCCCTCCCACGAAACGAGGAATCCGGTTAGGGTTAGCATTGTTGTTGTTGTTGTAAAACCCATCATTCCGGTTCCGTTGGTTGTTGTTTCGTGGTTGACGGTTGTTCTTATAACCGTCATTCCTCCTATCCCCATACCCATAGTCATCATTCCCCACATAGTTGGCGTTTTGGTAGCCAAACTCCTCATCTTCATACCCTCTTGCGTTGTAGATGTTACCTTGATTCACGTATCCCCAATCTTCGTCATCGTTAACCCGATCATCATAATAGCCCCCGTCGTACGAATTTTCCGTATGCACGCTCATATGTTCCGGCGATTGATAACCGGGAACACTATATGGTTCGTCATCGGGGATGGCGTTCCTCAAATCGTCTATGTTGAAGAAGGGGTCTTCGTTCGCGGGATTGCCACGATCTCGATTGCCTCGACGGTCGGAATTGACATTCCGGTCATCAAGGTTGATGGGTAAGGAAGTTTGTCGATGAAGGTTTTGTTGTTGTGGTGTTCTTTGAGTATTGTTGGGATTTTGGTTTTGGAAAGGTGGTGTGGGTGGTCCATTGTTGTTATTACCACCCGGTCGCTCTTGATGCATAGGTTGAACATTTTGGGCGGGGTGAAAGGTTCCTTGGGATTGGAATTGATTTTGGTTGAGGTGTGGGTGATTGGAGTTTTGGTTTGCCATTGAATCGGTCTCAATGGATGGTGTGAGTTGTGGTGTTTGGTTGGTTTGATTAGAAGCAAGAGTTGCTTCCAACCGGCTTGCTAGGTTTCTTCTTGCTACTCTCTCGATTTCCGGTTCGTAGACTAACGGTGAAGTCCTCCCGGAGTTTCGCGTATGCATGCACTACCAGTAACCTGCACAAGTAACACACCCCGCGTAACAAGGAAAAAGACAAAGTACAAAAAGAAGCTAAACAACTTAAACATATAATCACGAAATTCAAACAATAATCCAAACACAAAGCGCACGCATTCCCCGGCAACGGCGCCAAAATTTGATCGGAGAGTCGTGCTCCGGTCAAAGATAAAATTTATAGTCCCAAATTACCCTTAACAAATAGTTAATGGTAGCAAGGGGTCGAACCACGAAGAGTCTGTGGTTTGCGGATGGACTTTGAATGAATTGTATAAGATGTCACTATTATGAAGCTTGCTACTTGTTTTTATGATTTTCGTCTAATGAAGAAAAGATTTGAATAAAATTACTAAAATGATTGAATGGTTTAACTACAAATGATAAACAAATTGCAAGAATTGAATTTGATTGCTTGAACAATAATAAGAAAACAAGGTTCACACCCGGTTTCAACAAATGCAAGACCTAGGGTTACTATGTGTTTTAATTTGCTTTACTCGAAATAATTCATTAACGGGTCACAATCACAAAGCTTAGGTGCCAATCGCTATCAACATCATAGACAACGGACCACGATGCACTTCGTTACTTTGGACTAACAAATCCTATCTAATGACAAGGCATAAATATGTGTATTCGTTTCACAAAGTCAAATTTAATCATTCACTCGACAATTCGCAAATTCAATACAAACGTAGGACAATTGTCTAAAGATTCAAATGTAAATCAAGTTGTCACAAAGCAAACATCAAAACATAATAACCCTAACACTTACAAAAGTCTACACCGGGGTGAAACCTTCAAGAAATTAGCCGCTCATGGAAGGACGAACGCTATCACCGAGAATTGAGAACTTGAAGTTGAACATCTTGAAACCTTGAAGATGGTAGATGATGATGGTTAGGGTTTTAGGTAAGTGATAATGATGAATGGATGAATGGATTTATGGATTGATGGAGCTAGGGTTTGGAATCAAGATTAAGATGTTGATTTCGTTCTTGATTCGGGTTATAGAGATGATGGTGAATGTTGATGATGGATTCGTAGGTGATTGGTAGATGATGGTTGGTGGAATTGGTAGGTGATAGATATTCAAACTCAAGAATAACTGTAACTCCCGAAATTGAATGATACATACCCCTTTTGATTCGTTCCAAAACCAATGGAAACCAAATTTCGCGACAGCAACATTGAGGGGTCGTCGCCGACGGCCTGATGCCCCGTCGGCGACGGTTGGTGCATATTGGATTTGTGCCGACGGTTAAACTTGTTGTCTACGGACGAACAGGCGACGGAAGAATACATCAACCGTCGGCGACGGCCCAATTGGGCGTCGGCGACGGTGCCCAGAAGCTTAACTTTCTGTTTTCCTCGTTTCTTGAGTCCGGTTGACCCGTTTCGCATCCCGGTGGTTCCGTTTTCACTCCGGTGACCCGTAAAGCTCCCGAAAAGCTCCTTAAACTCTGTTAAACCTGCAAAACAAGTA
Source organism: Helianthus tuberosus (assembly GCA_030545235.1). Taxonomy (NCBI): domain Eukaryota; kingdom Viridiplantae; phylum Streptophyta; class Magnoliopsida; order Asterales; family Asteraceae; genus Helianthus; species Helianthus tuberosus. Next base: position 33,908,475 of record CM060365.1, on the reverse strand, counting down.
TCTAATCAAAAGTAGGCTATTCGAAATTAAAACTTGCGTAAAAACATCAAATTAAACAATTACAAGCACCGGTTTTCGACCCCGTATCACCCGTTCCGATCAGTTTCTTCGAATTCAAGTCTTGCATTACGAAGAAGTCCGGAAAGAAAGTTACAGTGCAATGAAGGTCTCAAGTCAACCGACTAACCGACAATAGGTTGCAAGTAAAATCTGGAACGTATAGGACATCTCGGATTTCAGTCCCATTTGGTAAGGTGGACGACCCTTTCCCTTTAACAAGTATAGAGTTTCCATTTGGAATTCTTACCGATAGTTCATGTGTTGTTTTTAAGTTGCCATGAAACAAATTAAGAAGGTAGGTTATGTGTTCGGTACACCCTGAATCAACGATCCAGTTGCCATCATCTCCTAATCTAGCCCCCATGTTTGCCATCCATTAGATTATCTCGTCATTAGTGAACGAGCTGATGAACTGTTCGTACTTCTCATGGTTTAATCCCAGGATTGGACTTGATTGATTTAGGTTGTCGGCAGCGGAATTGGATTTAGTTTGGCTCTGGTCATCACCGAAATGGGAGGCGAAGAAGAAGCCGAAGTGTATATATTTTTTTAGGGTTCAGGAACCCGCTCTGATACCATATAGAAATTGGTAATCAGAGTTTTATTCATTTGTCATATGACTTTTTCTGATGATGAAATACAAAGAAGAAAGGGCCTTAAATAGGCAAAACAATAGACCAAACGAAGGAAACAAATAAAAGAGAATTAAAAATAATTGCTGAAGATATGCGTGGATCTTTGATTGGGAGTGAAACAAGGAGATATAATTATGCACAGAATAATGCATTTTCAATACCAAGTTTATAAATAATACCTCGCTTGTAGCCTATCATATAGATTAAATAACACGACAAACTCATCGTTAGGGTTTATAATTTATTGAGCCTGTAAGGGGCAAAGATGCAAACTTGTGAATCATGACATGCCTAAAAAATAGGCGGGTCAAGTTGGGTCTAAATAGGTTATGCATTCTAAAAAATGATCAATTTGGTTCTAGTCAAAACAATGGTAGAAATTTTGATTCTTTCGTTTTATGGTATATATTCTTATGTTTATAAGGCTTAAAGATAAGCCATCTTGAACTTTAGTCTATGCTTTTATCCATACGTGCGTCATAAGGCTGTCTTCAACGCAAGATCCGTATTCCCGTCCGAGATGATGTGGAATAAATCCAAGTTTCCAGGCGCATTGGAGCAGATCCGAAGTGGAGAGATTCGAAGGTGATATCCAACTGCAATGACACCCAATTTGCATCGGTTCTTGTGCCAAACTAAAAAAAATATTTATTTTGTGTACTGAGTAGGTATCGTTTGGTCATTACCAGAAGAGAAAGATAGATTTGAGGTGGTGTAGTTGTTGGTGGTGCTATATGTTGACAGTGGTTGTTGGCGGATGGTGTCGTCTGCCTCTTGTTGTAATAGAAAGAGACCTATATTTTGTGTTTGATGGTCTCAAGATCTGATAGTAGATGACCAATAAAATAATATTATATCTCAAATAATGTGAGCTTTTTTATGGAGATATTAATTATTTAATCATCCAAGTATTTAAATAGATTTTAATATTCAAGTAATTGCATTTAAAGAAAATAGATTTTAATAATTTAAGTAATTGCGTTTAAAGAAAAAATTGGTGATTATGTGGATAATGTAAGGATGTTTGTATGGTTGGAGATAAAAATAAGGTTTTTAAGGATTTGTAAGGATTTGTAAGTATATGATATGGCAGCTGACTGGGCAGCTAAGGGCGCCTAAGGGCTCTTTTACCATTGGAGATAGTCTAAGGTACTCTCATTCACCTCACGATCAATTTTAAAATAATTGGTTCAAAAATTTATAACCCACCTTTTTTTTTTGAACGGCCAACAAAGCGAATTATTATTAAGCGAAACAAAACCTGGCTAACAAACACATTAGCCCGGCATCAAGTTACATCAGATCTCTATCACGCCTAAATACAAATAATTCAAATGCTCAAACACAACAAATCAAATTCACACCAATTTCTCCACGTAAGGTTTCTCGCTTTTGCCCGATTTTTTAACCATAAGAAGCTTTGTGCCTTTATTTCTTCTAGTGTCCTTCCAAGATGAGGTTGAACCTGTTCAAACACTTTTTTGTTTCTGCATCTCCACAAGCACCATATAGTTGTCTGAACAACTGTGTATATCGCCCTTTTCCAATTTTCCGAACCCCGTAAATGTGAGTGAACATGTACCAGATCATTAGCACTAAAAGCATACACCGATATACCTTTACACCAGCTTGAAATCTGGTCCCATATCCGCTGTGTGAATCTGCAGGAAATGAAAAGGTGGTCGACGGACTCGTCTTCCTCGCTGCACAGTCCGCAATGCAACGAACCCACATGCACCTGCCTTTTTGACAGTTCGATCTTTGTCGGGACTCTGCCTCTTGCCACACGCCAAGCTAGGAAATTCACTTTTAATGGCGACCATTTGTTCCATTCGAATCTGAATCCGTTGTCCGAAATATTTAGGCTGCGCAACCTGATGCTCATGCTACGAACCGAAAAGTTTCCCGAAGTATCCAACTGCCAAAGCCATTCGTCCTCGCCATCCTTAAACTCAGCAGCCCCCAAAATTCTCGATATGTTATTTAATTCTGAAATTTCGTCAGCCGTTTGTGGTCTTCGGATCCAATGAAAGCAACACGCCCGTGTACCATCCGCTCGCGTCATTCGTTTTGCAACTGATACTTGTTTGTGCCTTTCTAAGCTGAACAAAAACCCGTCGCGATGCGAAGTTTCCCGAATTTATAACCCACCTAATTTATATATGATAACTAGAAAAGAAACCCGTCGCGATGCGACGAGGGATCTGTTTGTAATCGAAGGTACACGGAAACCCTAAGACTCATTTAAACAAAAGGGCCAGGGTGGCAACATACCCAAGCAAATAATAAAAAAACATAGTAACAATAAAATTGACGCCACCTGTGTTTTAGACCTCATACCCAACATCAAATGGAAGTCGAGAGCTGATTTGTTGTTTCTTCCACAAAAAGAATACCAGCATAACAACCGCTTCAGAACCTAGGCCAAACAACGAAGATCGCCCACAAAACTTAATCAAAATCAACTATCGATACCAAAGAAAAACAACAAATCCTAAATCAATTCGGTACAACAACCAAAATAAAAAACGTACGGTTTAACATTATCAATATAACAGTATGCCACTGACAATTCCATTGACAAATAAGTGATTTGACCAAGAAGTTTTTGTTACCACTGCTAAATTGTTTTCATGTGCTATCTAAAGCAATTTATCAAATAGGTTGTGTGCACCATCAATAAAAACTTTTTCAACATTAACAAATTACCTCAAATCAAAAACCTAATTAAAAAACTCTTAAAATAAAATTAACTCTTAAATTAAGTTTATATTATAACACAACTAATTACATCAAGAAACAAACAACAACAAATTAAATATAAACAACTACCTCCAGAACTCTTCAACGGTGGAGAAAGTGTAAAGAAGGCGCATAGAACTATCCCAAGAATGCTCCAGCGGATGCTGCAGCTACACTACCGCCGTAGAAGGCCTCAAAGTGACATAACATGTTGCAAATTATATTCAGATCTCCATCCTTTCAGTGCTAGAACCGCTTTCATCCCAAGCCCACATTTTAAGTCATATGCAAGATACTCAAAATGTACATAAAAGTTAATAACATCTAATTATTTAATCAACAATAATCTTAAACTTAGTTGAAAACGTTAGATCAATTTGACTTAAAAACCCTCTTTCAATTAAAAAAACCCCATTAAATCCCCAAAATCCATAAACCAATGATCCTAACTGAAAAAACAAAACCCATTTTAAATCACAATACCAAAATCAAACAGCAAATACATCAACACAAACTCAGGTGAAATCTCCCCATCAGACTCCAAAACCTGCATCAAAACCCTCATATATGATATATTACATCAAACATCCATTAAAACACTATCAAAACACCTATGAATTCACACACACATAAAGTTACCTGAACGACGGCGTCGGAGGCGAACCAGAGGGGCTTAATTGAAATAGAGTCTGTAGGCTAAGCGCCGCCGTGAACGACATCGACAAACCTCATCGCTGTTACACGGCTTGCCCTTCGACTCCAAAAACTCTGATTTGGCGTTGATTGGCGACAATGGTGTAACGGTTTTTTCAAGCGGTAGATGAACCCTGGTTCTCTTGGTCGGAACCCTATGTTGAGTCATCGGAGATGTTTCTTGGACCGAATCAACTGACTTCATCGGAACCCTAAACGCCGCTACCATCGTTGTGTTTGCGGCAGAACCCTAAACGCCGCCGCCGTGTGTCTTTCCTGCCTCTCTCTCTACCGCCGTGCCTCTCTCTCTCTCTGCCGCCGTGTCTCTTTCCTGCTTATACAAAACCCTAGAGCAAATACTATGTTTTGAAAGGAAACGTGGCTGAAAGGGGCTGTTAGACAAAGAGGCAAAACAATGTACAACCTTCTAAGCTAACCTTACAACTAAGAAAAGCATGATACACAAAGAAAGCCAAAAGTACATGAGCAATATGCCTAAACATGTTGCAAGTTATATATATATAATGTGGGGCTAGCTCATGCCTTTTAGAAAGGTCACAGGTAGGAAGCTTGGTTTCTCCGGTGGAGATCCAAGTTTGAACCTCACTTGTGTCACTTTTGATGGATCCCGAGCCCACCTGGGTTTTCGTCCAACCATGTGTTACGCTAGAGAGCTCTGCTCTTGCGGTGGTACAACGACTGTCAAGTGACAGCCGGCGTTATGATTTGATGGAAGAACATCCAAGCCTAACTCTGAAGCCAACGTGGGCCCGTTTAAGACTAGGGATGAGCACGATACCCGTTCGATACTGAAAGGACCGGTATTTACCGTGTTTTACCCGTAAATACTGGTACCAATACCGAAAAACATGGAAAATGAAAACCGGTACCGGTGCCGAATATATCTGGTATGGTTCGGTACCGGTACCAAATGCTCATCCCTAATTAAGACAAATAGTCTGGACGAAGTGAGGCAACGGGGCTCTCAAATTTGAAGAGTGCGATGGCCAACACAAGAAAGTCGCTATTCCAAGAAGAAAAAACAAAAAAATAAATGAATAATTTGTGATTATTGATGTAAAAAAAACATTTTACGTTAAAAAAACTACACAGTATCTATATAAATATAAATTAAGATATTTTAAGATAGCATTTGATTGATTATTTATTAAAAAAAGTGAATAAAAAAGTAAGAATATTTAATTTCTCAACTGTCATGTCTTAATATCTTTATTCAAGTGCCCTAGGCTTCTATCTAGTGGGAGACTTCCAAAACTCGCACATCTCCCCAGACAACAGTGCTACAGAGTCGACTGGTGTTTTTGTTATATAAAAAAAACACACCCTTTTTATTATACAAGACTCCCTTCAGTGCGCATTTGAAGGGGATGCATTTGATGATGTGGAGGATGCATTTGTAAATGAAGCACTGGAGTTGATAGCATTTAAGGGGGTTTGCACGTAGGGAAGTGCACACACATGCAGGAGAGAGAAGGTAAATGTGGGACCTGTATTATTAAAATATGCATGTGAACGGCTATTTTTTTAAAAATAGTTTTGTATAATTAATATATGTTTTGTATAATTAATACCCGAAACATCCCAACCCACACCCGAAACACCCCTACCCACACCCGAAACACATATGTTTTGTATAATTAATACCCACCCACCCGAAACATCCCTACCCTCCACCCGAAATACCCACCCGAAACTTGCATAGATTTGTTTTTTTTTTTAAGTTTTGTTTTACCCACCCACCCGAAACTTGCATTTTTAAATTAAGTTATAGTTTAATTAGATTTGTAAATTTAGTTTTGTTTTACCCCCCCGAAACTTGCATTTTTGTATAATTAGATTTGTTTTTTTTTTTTAAGTTTTCTTTTCATTTTTAAATTAAGTTATAGTTTAATTTGAGTATTTGTATTTTATTTTTTAGGAAAATGTATTTTCTTTTTTATGTAATGCAAGTTTAATTTTTATTTATTTTTAGCTTCTTTTTTTATTTTATATTATTTAAATATATTTTTACAATTATTTATTAAATATTTTTAAGATTACAAATTAAATGTTTTTAAAGAAAAATAAAAAAAGAAATGGTGATGTGGAAGAGAGAGGATGCATGTGAGAAGGATGGGTTGGAGTTAAAAAGATGAGAGATAATGCATGTTGGAAGAATGGGTTAAAAGCTGATGTGGCAGTGAGACTAAAGGGTATGGAGAGGATATGCTTGGATGGGATGAGCCGCCACGTAGGCGGCTCGTGGGGGATGAGCCTCTATCATATTTGAGGGGAATGGAGGCTCGTGGGGGATGGGGCCCCACCTCATTATTTTATAATTTTCTAAGTTGAAAAAGGATGAGATAGAGGATATTTAAATTGAAAAAGGATGAGAGAGAGTGTATTTAAATTGAAAAAGTAAAATATAATATTCAAGTGGGGACACAACTCAGAGGTGGGGCCTCGTCTGAATCGGCGTGGGTGAGTCGTTTGGGCCGGGCCGAGGCAAAGGGGGGCGGTGTGGGGGCTCGGCGCCGGACCTAGCCAGGGCTAGCCGACCCCATACCCATTAATCTGATGACTAGGATGCATGTAGTAAATGCAGCCTCTTGCATTGCGGAGAGTCTAAACAACCAATCTTTAAGATAACCACGACCCGTTAACCAACACACATATTCCAAATCACAACCGCCTGCTATATATCTCACTCACTTCCTGTCTCTTCTTTCTCAAAACTTAGAACAAATATCTCTTCTGTCTCTATACCATCATTCAATGGACTACTTTCATCATCAACATTCTTCTTCCTCTTCACAGTCACCATCACTTCCTCTTCCACTTTTCTCTTCTGATACTTCCTCTTCATCCTCTTCCAAAACCTCAAGTAACTCTCTCTCTCTCTCTCTCTATATATATACATATATATTACATGTTTTTGCTTTGAAGTTAGTTAAAAACATACCTTTTGTTGCTATGTTGGGCATGTGAAGTTAATGGTTGTATGGGACACTTGATGTTTTGTTGGATCTTCTTTTAACGTTAACATTTTTTAACAACCATTCCTAGATTACACCAAAATTTGGATTTATTAAAAAATTTCTCTCTTTTTTTTTTTATACTTTATCACTAGATGTCCAGAGTACAAAAATTTAGGTGGTTTCTTGATTACACAAACATACACACATATATATATATATATATATATATATATATATATATATATTATGTGATTTAGTTTGAAAAAAATCATGTAATAATTCATTCACACACCATAAATATTAGCAAAATTACATTAGAATAATGGCAGGTAAACAGGCAATAAGCTGTGTCGCAACCCGTTAAACATTAACTAATTGTTGTTTTTGTATGTGTTGAAGAAGATATGATGCAAGGAGTGAATAGTTACTTCAGCATAGGGCAATGGCAGGAGCTTGAAGTTCAGGCATTAATATTCAGACACATGCTCACTGGCTCACCCATTCCTCCACAACTCCTTCACCTTTTACTCAACTCCAATCACAACCTTAACTACCCACGTTCCAACTTCCCACCTTGTAAGTCACTCCTATGTAAACCTACTCTCTCTCTCTCTCTAAAAACTTATATAACTAACTATATACATGTTTTAGTGTATCAAACAGGTGGAGGGTATTGGGGAAGAGGTGGTATGGATCCAGAGCCAGGAAGATGTAAGCGAACCGATGGTAAAAAATGGAGGTGTTCAAGGGATGTTGTGGCGGGTCACAAGTACTGTGAGCGCCACATACACCGAGGGCGCAATCGTTCAAGAAAGCCTGTGGAAATCCCCACACCCACCCCCATCGCAACCGCCACCACCGCATTATGCGGTGGTGTTAAGCCGTACACAACGATCGGTGGTGGCGGAAGTGGGGGAGGGGGTGGTGGTGGGGGTGTCTCGGTGCATTCTATTTTTTTTGATCACCTACATTTGAATCAAAGGTACAATGCTCTACCCTAAACTTTTACCTTTGTGTACCAAACAGTTGTGCTCTACTACTTCATGTGTAGGAAACATAATGTTCTTGATATTTTAAAAGTGGAACCCTAATTTACAGTGAAAGTTGCCCTTTCTTTGTCATCCTTCTGGCAAAGAATATATTATTTGGTTGGGTAATTACTATGTTGCCCCTCATCATTTTGGTGTTTTGTGGTTTTGTGAGATGACTTTGGCTTTTGTAATTAGGTTTTGTTGAGCTTTTTTGGAACAACACATATTTTTTAATTGAAATTTTGAATTAAATGTGATTTTAGTTCATATGGTTTGACCCATTTTGTCAGTTTATTTTAAAGGTTTTATTTTTCGTCTGTGGGTCCAAAAAAGTTTCACCGTTGCCATTTTAGTTCACTTGGTTAACTTCATCCATTTTTTCTGCTAATGACAAGGGCGTTTCGGTGATTTTAAATGGTTGAATTGCCCTTCTAGTTAACAAAATTACATATAAAATGACCGAATTGCCCTTCTCATTAACAGAAAAAATGAATGAAGTTAACCTAGTTGACTAAAATGGCAACAGTGAAATCTTTTTGGACCCATAGACGAAAATTGAAACATTTAGACTAAACTGACACAGACCAGAGGGACTAAAATTAACTGTGAAATTTATACCATTTTTTTTTTTTACCGAAGAGGCTAAACGTATCTTGTATCTTTCTTATGTTTAACCTACTCTATGAGAAAAGTAGAGTAATATTTAGACTGATTTAGTAGAGGGAAATCACGAGATACGAGGTGTTAATTTTCTAAAGACTGTAGGGAAGTAGGTACGTTTAGCATAAAAAATTTTTACATAAAAAAAGTAGTGTCATTTGAATATTGGACAAGTGAATGACTCATTAACATGGGTATGAAACGGTATAAAATACAAAAGTTGACACTTATTATATTATATGAGGCCCCATACCTTTACATAACAAACAAAATACCTGAAATTCATAACGTGCTATACGTTAAAGTCTTTAATAGAGCACGATAAATATAGAACCTTAGAGAACTAACGTACGGGATGCATTGAATATTTATATATATGTTGTTGGAGAAATAAAGACAACATAGACAATCAATACTTCTCTATCAGAAATAATAATTGTTTTTTTTTTCATGAGTATTATATTAAACTTTACATATAATTTAAAATAATGTTGGTAGTTTCTTGGCCATAATAAATATTTTCATTGGAATTTCAAGACATGTAGTTTCTGGAAAAGGTCTTCAAAAACTATCAGAATAAAATACTTTCATCTATATTTAAATTAACCAACTATATGTAAGATATGTTTATGAATAAAAAAGGTTGGAATAAAGTTAAAAAGACCTAAATTTTGTGGAAACTGAAATTAAAAACTTGTGATAGATGTGTTTGATTGGTGGAACCCACAGGGAGATGTAGACAAAAACCTCGGGTCCCATGTTTGAATTGTTTGGAATAAAATAGGTGTGTGGACCGTAGAATCTAGGGTCAATCTGGTGCTAAACTCACCCCAGCCACTCATCTGCTCACTGTACCCTCTTCCTGCAACCAACTACTAATTTCCCATCTGTTTACTTCACATTTACTCACTGTCATCCCATCGTATTTTTAGTTTTTTTCTTGACCGGCAAAAACTTCTATATAAATATATAGAAACGGACAGGAAGAATCTGAGACCCGAAATTACAAGATTACATCGCGAATATTGAAATTAACCCGCATATCCGAATTGAAATTACACTTGAGAAGTGTGGGTATATATCACACTTGAGAAAACCTAGAAAACTCTTAACCTTCTATTGAAAAAAAAAATTACACTTGTTTTAAAGGGTTTTGAGAAAAAAAAAAATTAAAAAGCGCCGACCAGATTATTTTTTCAAAAATAAACCAGTTTGTGCAACAGTCGTGTGTAACAAGTAATGTGTAACATATGTTACAGTCGCGTCGGACAAAACTTGTTTATTTTTTAAAAGAATATTCTCTTAGCTTTTTTTTGTTCTAAACTCTTAAAAACATGTATATTACATGTGTGATTTTTTTCAAATTCAAAAAATGTTAGAAGGTAGTGTTTTCTAGGTTTTTCTCAATAACTATGGGTTTTCACGCAATACTTACACTATATATAACTCGTACACGTATATATGAATTTTATATACGACCAATATATATGACTTGTATATATGACCGATATAATTTATAGGACTTATATACCCTGTTCCTGCAACCAACTACTAGTTTCCCATCTGTTTTCTTCACATTTACCATCTGTTTAGCCTTCATGTAACATTTTTTTTTACAATTTTCATAGGATGCCAAACATATCAGAAACTGAGGCCAAACCATCAAGTGGTCGAGTTCTTCGACCATTTTTTGATGATTGGCCAAGAACTGTGGAAGAACAAGAAGTGTTGGCCACAAGTCTGTCGATTTCGGTGCCTGGAAATGTTGGGTCCGATTTCTCTTTGAAGCTTGCAACGGGAAACAACGTTGACGGTGGTCAACGCGGAGAGGAAGTTAATGGTGATCGCGAACGTGGTGGCCCGTTGAACTGGGGCATGTTGTGGGGTGCCCATCATGCGGGTTCGATGGGTGGGCCTCTTGCTGAAGCGTTGAGGTCGTCTTCGGTGTCGAATTCACCGACTAGTGTTTTGCATCAGTTACAGCGCGGGTCGTCTGCTACGGCTTCGGAGACTAGTTATGTCAGCACTTGATTGGTGTACTTGTTTGGAGTTATCATGGAAGATGGTTTGGGATTTTTCATTTGTTTGATTGAATTTAGTGTTTGTTTGTTTGTTGTGGTTATGGTACACATGAAGAATGGTCGTCGGGTTCTAACTAACTTTACAACATTGTTTGATAAGTTAGGTGTGTGTCTGACTCTGTATGTTATATAATTTAGTTGTTTGATTGTTTTAAGCTTAGCATAACTTTAGTTTTTTTTTTTTTTGAATCATGAGATTGTTGTGAGAGAGATCTCACACCCTCCAAAACAGAGGGCCGTAACCTTACTCTGACCGGACTATGTTGTCTTAACCGGGTCCACGCTGGCGTCAAATTTTGGCTAACGGCGTTCCTTGGGAAACAATACCACCCACTGCCAGTGACAGAGACTTGCACGGCCATAAGAAAGAATCTCTTTGACGTAATGCATGGTGGACTAAAACCCCGGTGTGGCTGATATGTCAATGTGGCCTTCTTTTACTTGAATGCTTATTACTTATTATCCGACGGGTTTTGGTATTCTAATATGTTGGTTTTAGTATGGTAAACAAGTTTTTTTTGGAACGACGACTTTCTTGTGTTTGGCCACCGCACTCCCCAAGTTAGAGAGTCTGATTGCCCTACTCCGGCTAGACTATTTTGTCTTAGTCGAGTTCACGTTGGCTTAAAAGTTTGGCTTGGGTGTTATTTATTAACTGATCAATAAGTAATTAAGAAATGAAGTTTTTAATGGATAAATGTTAATTATTAAGTTCATTACCATCTTGGATGGATTTATGTAATCTAATTTTTGTTACATTTGTCCATTTGGAAATTGGTCAATGTTGATACTGAATTAGATAGAGTTTAAGGTAGTAGGAGGTGAGAGGCTTAACCTATGGTATATAATTTTAGCGGTTCATTTTTTTTTTGTTACATTTGTTAGATTTAGATTCAATTGTAATGACAATTGATACTCATTATTGTGTTATCACTAGATTTAATTGCAATGACAATTGATACTCATTATTGTGTTATCACTACAGATTTTCCACCGAGGATGGCATGCAATACCACATGCCTCTTTAATATGTTTTGTCTAAATTTTTTTGTGGTCTTACACGATTTAATGGGCCCATTCACATCTTTGTGGGATAAGATTTTGGGACAAATAAGGAGTGGCAAAGCTTGAAAAAAAAGTTTGGGGGATCGAAAGGTAAGGGACTTAATTTTTTTTTCTATCGCGTAGTTTCGAGGTGTATGTTCGGGCCGGACGTCGGTGATTCGATTCGGGTCGGGTCAAACATTAATATCAAATAAAAAACGTTCTCAAACAATAAAACGTAAACATTGTTTAACAAATAAACGAACAAAGACATCAAAACATTTTATTCATTCTAAAAAAATTCTTCACTCTTTCTTTTGGAAAAAAAAGTTATCATTTTATTCTTCCCCATATCATAATCTAATAACAAAACAAGTTAACAAATCACTATAAATTTCAAACTCTAATTTCTATCTAAATCAAATCACAATAAGATTAAACAAATAAAATTAGAGATAGTTACAGAAAGATTCAACAAGTTTAGGGCAAAAATTCGGACCAATTTCATCCCTAATTTCAACCTAAATCACATAAATTGCAGCCCTAAATTAAACCTAAAGATGAAAAACAATACCTTTAACGTTATGAAGATTGAAGAAGCCAAAACGCCCCTCCCCGCCCCTTAAATCATGCGCCCCGGCAAATAGGTATTGAGTTCAATTACCACAAGAGGGTTTTTCATATTTACTGGGTTTCCTACTGAATTGGTGTATAGACATTATGCCTAGTGGAGATAATATGATCGGGTGGTTCCGATAGTGACACCATGATACTCCAGCGATCTGTCAGTGATTCAAATTTGCCATTAAAAAACATAAAATACAATTTAATGGATTTTTTTTTGAACAACAAAGATTACATAAACACTCCTCCTAAATGCATCAATTCTACCTCATGCCAGGATTTGAACCCTGGTCCATCCGTAAGAGGCACAAAACCTCTACCACCCCACCAAAGTGGTGATGGCAATGGAATTTTATTGACCCCGACATATTACTAACCAGCCCTATTTTTGGCCCCCCAAGTGTGCTAGGTTTATTTAAATACGTGGTTATTGAGCTATGAAATGCATTTAAGACTGGAGGGAATGGGGGCCGGCCTTGGCCCGGCACCGCACCCCCACACCGCCCATCTGAGGATCGTCCCGGCTTTTCCGTCGCCTGGAAGACGTGAACGACGAGCCACCATTTTCTCTCTCTCTCCCCTTTCTCTCTCTTTCTCTCTCTAAAAAATCAAATCAATTATATTTTTTTTATTGTTTTTATAAATAGTGTGGGGCCCCATCCTCAACCCCCTTGGTCCATCCCCTTTAGGTCCATCCTCACTCTCGATAACGTAGCGAGTGACGTGGCGGCCCATCCCCTTGGGGATGAGCCTAACCATACCCTCCAATCTAGTATATGACTAAAGTACACATAGTTAATTTTAACAGATTAAAGTGCAATTTGTCATCTTGTGGTTTTGTTCGGATTACTTAATGACACTTTTTCTTTCACTTTTTGCGAACCCGTTTAGCGGGTCAGGTTTGGGTTAATCTGGTCTGGTTGACCCGTTTAACCCATTTCTATTATATATATTGTTTAATATATTTTATGACATAAATTAAGATGGATGTGTATTTTATGTTATAATTATAACTTAAAAAGTTAAATTGATATAAGATTTTATGATTTTAATGCAATTTTATTATATAAATTTGTGTTTTCTTAGTAGATGTTAATTTAAATATATCAATTTGCTGAAAAAATAAAAAAAATACAAAAATTCGGATTGAACGGGTCGGGTTTGGGTCAGCCTGCGAATATTATGGCCGGGTTCGGGTTGATAGGTATGACCCGATTTTCGGGTTCGGATCGGTTTGGTTCATCTAAAATTTCGGGTTTTGGTCGGGTTAAACACACTAATCTGCTAACATGACCCGTTTAATACCCTAGTTTGTTGTTTGATATATAATAACGCTATCCAAACAAAATTTGATCACATGCTCATTAAAATGTGGGTGAAGTTGAAACTTGTGGGGTATGTTTACAGGGGTTGGACAACAAAATATTTCTTGTATAAAAGAATTTAATGTTTATGGAAAAAGAAAAAAAAAATGAAAGGGACTTTTAGTGGGGTTTTGGACGAATATGTGTCTTTGTCGGTTCTACCTCTCGGGTTTGCAACTTTACTGCCTTGTTTTAACCGCACTTAAATTTGTTTACTACTCTAAAAGAAATTCATTTCTTAACTTAAATTTGACATATTTTATAAAAGTACCCATCTTATATATGTCGTATTCTGTAAAGCTTTTTAGAAGAAAATATCATTTTCTATTGCAATGATTGTGAAGGGGACATATACTGAAGTGATTAGATAAATGTGTAACTTGACATGTATAGTTCTGTACATGTTGCTTCAACTTCCAATTCAAAACATATTTCCATTTCAAAAGACATATTTTAGGGTGTGTTTGGTTTGCGGAATGAAAAGAAATTTAATGAAATTGTAACCGGAAATTGAATTTAAGTTCTTAACGTGTTTGGTTCGGGAAATTTGGTGGAATTGGAACTTGAATTTTGTTTTAATGTGTTTGGTTGAAAAATAAACTAGAAATTGAATTGAAATTAGTTTATTGAAGCTCCTTCGTGTAAAGGAATTCAATATTCTTTACAAAATGAGAAAGAATTCAATCAAAGTAAATGAAATCTCTAAACATTCACCGTCGTCAAGTCTGCCACTCCCATCTTCCAGCCCCCGCCGTCGTCTCCCCTGCCTCTTCAAACCACCTCCATTGCACCCTTTGTTCCCGACTACTACTGTTGCCATCGACTAGATGATCACTGTCGCATCCACCTAAATGAATAACCAAATCAAGTTCTTTTGATACAAATTTCTAATGCTTTTGACAAATATACATTGCACAATGCACATCCATTTTTTTTAAATTCCAAATAGATTTAACATATTTCAATTCACTCAAAAAAGGTCTAGGACCAAAATGGGACTCTAAATCATAACCGTGTATATGCAATTATTTTAAAATTATTAATCTTCTGGTTTCCACTGTCCTCGTTTGCTTATTTGTTAGTTAGACACAACTAATATATCTAAACCAAAGAAGATTGTTATCGAAACCATTTTTTTTCACATGGTGGTTTATATGGAGAGCTCGGAATAAAGAGATCTTTGGGCATCATGGTGATAGTAAAAAAAAACTTTTATTGATTCCATTATTTCGATTTCTTATTTGTGGTGTTCTAGTCGTTGTAGTAAAGATAAAGTTTCTTGGACCGAGTGGCTGAAAAATCTGCTCATTGTATCCTTATTCCCCATGTCTAATTTTCAGGATTGAAATAAGACATGGTGAGGGTTGGCTCCAGGGCCGGCCTCTGGGGGTGGGCGGGGAGGACCACAGGCCAGGACCCGATATTTCGGAGGGCACGCTTTTTTTAGAAAAACCCGATATGTATACGTAAATATTACTTTTTTATAAGGTATACCTATACAAACACCAACATAGGCCCACTTACAAAACTATTCTTATGCCTTAGATTAGTTATTAGCCCATTGACATTAGGTTTAGGCCTTTATTGAGCTCAATACCAAATTTCATTAAGGCCTAAGGGCACGGATTTTAGAGCTCGAACATGGTACAAGAATTCTCAGGGCGGGCCCTGGTTGGTTCCTACAGTTTACAAGGTCTATTTCGACTTATAGCAAGGAGTCATTGATCAATATAACTTTTGTACATTACTATTTAGTTTTTTTTATAAAAATTTTGTTTAGTCGACGATAATTTAGAGGTGTTACAATTTTTTGATTCCCAAATCTCAATCCAAAACAAGTTCACAATTTCATTACCTTTATATTCTAACTTCAAAAGAGTTAAAATATTATATCACTACCTAACATTTATTTTTAGGGGCTGTTTGGTAGCCTCTTAATGACCATTCAGAGACTACCAAACAGCCCCTTAGAAAGACAAATTTCTTTAATTCTGTCTTCTGTAAAACTTGAACCAAAAACCTTTAAACCTTCGATGTTCTAAAGGCTTTGTCTGCGTCAATGGGCCACCAACCCCATTGGTACTCTGTAACGTTTGTTAGAATTAATTAAATTCTATTGCAATGACAATTGATACTCGTTATTTTGACCCCATCACTGTAAATCTTCCACTTACCTCTTTGATTGTTCTTCCATGTTTGTCTAACTATTTTTATGAAGTTGTATGATTTAATGCCTTAATGGAATTTAATTGACCGGCCCTTAAAGCAACATATTTATGGCCCCAATGTGCTAGTTTTTTAAGTATGTCTCATATGTGGTTTTTAAGCTATAAATAGCAATATATACTTGACTCAAGTGTCAGTGACAGCTAATTTTACTAATATGGCTTAAGCCTCCCAATTTGGTTGCATAGATGTGTATTTGGATAGACAATCAAAGTGATCACTCTTTATTTGCTTTTGATCGTGCACAAACATGTGACACACTATCCTTGCGTGAGAATCCGGTCGAGACCGGTTTGGAGGGTTAATATTCAGTCGGTTTTTGATTTCGGCTTTAGGACTTTTCGGCTTCGGCTGGTTCGGCCCATGCTATAATAACTGCTACATCTAAATATCATACGTATCACCAATGTATGTTCAAGATCACCAAAATAGTATAATCTATTGCAAATTTATCGTTTTAAAGCATGTAAAAAAGATAGATAAAAAGTAGCCTATGAAATAGTAGTGGTTCAAAGTATAGTTATTAAAGGCGCTAGACGCACTTAAGACGCATAGCCTTGCCTGGGGCCTAGGCGCAAGGCGTAAAAAAACGTTGCCTGAGAAAAATAAAGCGTACAACGAAAAACAATTAATTTTTTTTATGTAGTAGAAAATTAAAATTATTCTTCAAATAAAATAAACTAAAGCTATTATATATATTATTTACTATTATCTATTTAGTACCAAAAGTTATAAAATATTAGTGTAGAAAAGTGGTTTTCGTTAGATAAAAGTAGTAATCTAACTGGAAATTTATTGGAATTTAGAGAATTTGGTCTGAAACTCTCTGGATCTAGGAGTTTTGTCGGAATCTAAGCTTGAACCATGACTTGAAGAATTAAAACGCAGTTGCCTTGACTAAGACGCAATTTCCTCGCCTGCCCTGAAAATTGGGCCAGAACGCAAGAGGCGAATGCTTTAACTACTATGGTTATTAGGATTTTCACATTTTGACAAGTAGCAATAGTGCTATGCAAACAAACTTTGATCACGTGATCATTAAAATGGAGGAGGTAAAACTTGTGGAGTATGTTTATTTTACATGGGTTAAAGTGCAATATTTTCTGTATAGAAAAACTTAATGATTAGCGAAAGAAAAAACAAAACAAATTGAAGGGGACTTTTGCTTGGGTTTTGGAAGAATATGTCTGTCGGTTCTACATCTCGGGTTTGCAACTTTACTGCCTTATTTTAACCGGACTTGACCCGGTCCCGTAGCTTGTTTACTACTCAAAACGAAATTCATTTCATAACTTCAAATTAACATGTTTTTATAAAAATACATAATGTTAATCTATCTAATATTATCACAAGAGTTCAATCACTTTAGTTTATAAAGATACATATGTTAATCTATCTAATGTTATCACAAGAGTTCAGTCACTTTAGTATTTGTCACTTAATATATTCTTTGAAAAGTATATACTGATAATACTCTTGATACGTGATTGGTTACAATACAAACCATATATATCCTACAAACTGTGAGAATAGATCCTAACACTTAAAAAAAGTTAAATTAGCACATACTAAAACAATACATACATAAAAGTAGCACTTTTGAATTATATTAGCATATGAAAATTAATCAAGATAATTGCTTTTAGCACATATGTGAATGATATCATCACTTTTCTTTAAGAAGAATTATACCAGCACATTGAAAATAAAAGAAAGATATAAACAAAAGAATTAATTACTTGTTAGCATAATTATAGGAAATTTAATATAATTGATATTATTTAGGTTATTATTTTACCATTTCTCTATAATTGGTTGGATGCCACATGATATTTTTTAAATGATTCTTATCGTTTGTATACGAAATGTGGTTTCTGTTTGATCCTACTCCCTAATCATAAAACAAAGGACACTCTAAAACATAAAAATATATAACAGCCAACGACATTCATAAAATAAAGGACACTCTAAAACATTAAAATATATAAAAGCCCACGACATAGATAAGAGTAAGTTATGACATATGGTTGCTTCAACTATCCAATTATTCATATACTAGTGGTTTATTTCCCCGCTCCGCGGCAAGGCAGGTTGATTTTAAACAAAATGCAAATGAAAACGTTGACGCGATGTTAACAAATATTGTTTATATAAAAGAAATCTAAAAGTAAAATTTAAAAAATAATAATGCATTCAGCTTGATACTTTTCTTTTAAATATCAAACAAAATGATAATAAAAAGACAATACTCCTGGGTGTATTGTGTCAGTGGAAATTCGGTAGGTCTTGGTTCGGCACAGACACTTCGTATTACAATCAAAAGAGAACAAAAAATAGATTTGTGATATGCTCAAAAAGATATCGACACGTGTTCTTCATCGGTCGAAAACTATATAAACAAATATCGATAATAGTTCCGATGATAACGATGTCAATGTTGTTCGGTTTGAATCATTTTGGTTCGTCATACATATCTAAGATTTTTTATAAAAATATAAAATGAAACTGAATATGTAATCGAAATTAATACAGTTGTACGTTATTAATTAATTACAACTAGTACTATAACGTCGAACAACGTTTTCTTTTTAATTAAGTATAATGTTGTTTTTATCAAATGATTTTTTTAAACATTAATGTAATGTCATGTGCATGATAAATGCTACGTCGGTGTATCAATCATGTTTTTTTTGGTTTTTGGTTTTTTTTTTGTTTTCTTAGTTATTCTTTAAAGTAAACTAGTATTAAGCACCCCCGCGTTGCGGTGGGGGCGGACACTAATGTCACACTAATACCAGCGACCACTAACACTAAAGTTGCAGCGTGTTAATACGAAGAAATTAAACCAAAACGTAAAACATATAAAAAAATAACTAAGTCGATCTATGACCCGAGCGTTACGATGAACCTGTCAAACGGGAAAAAATAGACGACGTAAAAATGTTTAACTACACACGCACGTTGCGCCGTGTTTAAACATGTACAACTTATAAATGCACACACTTCGCAACATGTACAACTTATAAATGCACACACTTGTTGCTAAATAATAGTATATAAATAAATAAATTAGCATGAAAAACCACTAAAGCAACATGTACAACTTATAAATGCATTCATGTGTTGCAAAATAATAGTATATAAATTATTTATGATTGAAATTTATTCAACAATTTAAATATATACAAACACACTTTAAGAACCCATTACAACGTGACTTAATTTATATTATATTATATTATATCATATCATATAAACATACAAAAATCATCATAGTCTACGATAACGTGCCTTCATTGGCCGGCTTGGTAGTTCACAACCCCCACACATTTGGGTTCGACCCCTGGTTCATCCGGTTCGGGTGTTCTTTTTTCTTTTTGCAAAACACAAAATGATGGTGGTGACGGGGACTGAACCTGGATCTCTTTATTCTAAAAGCAAAGGTCTAACCAAGTGGGCTACACGGCTTTTGGGTTTTATAAACGAAATCTCTTTTAGTTTTATAGACGAAATTTGTTTTATTTAACCAAGTGGGCTATAGAACCCATTACTAATATTTGTTTCTATAGCTTTCAATCGATGTATTATACGCATTGCCATCTTTTTCTGGATTTTATCAATCGATACTGACCAAGTACCCATCGCATAGCGCGAGTTCATTTACTAAACATATAAAACTCCAAAGAAATATCAGGCTTTGATCCATCTAAAATTTATTGGGCTTCGTAATACTTCTAGGATTCTGCCTTCTTCAATATGATTGGGCTTTTGCTTTCTTCTCTTCACAATCAGAAATTTAGAAGTAAACAACTTGTGTGTCATCAGGAGACCTAATTGCTCCTTAGATTGAAAACTGAAACAAGCGAAACTCCTTTGCATTGCGGAAATTCGGTATATGTACAAAACATGAAATACTATATACAGTAGTATCAGACCCAATGGCGGCTTTGATGGTGTGCGGGGAAGACCTCCGCACAAGGTCCATGATTTCGAGGGGCACGTGATTTGTAAAACAAATCCGATACCTATATGTTAATTTTTTTTAAAAGTAAACACATAACAATTTCAACATAGGCCCATTTACAAATCATTTTTTATGGTTTAGAATTTAGCTCATTTGGCATTAGATTTATTGAGTCCGATACTAATTTGATTTAAAAATAATAACAATAATAATAAACATTACGGAATGGCACATTTCTTCGAGCTCGAACAAAGTACGTGAATTCTCAAAGACGCCTCTGATCAGACCTATAAGGGTACAAATGGACGAACTACATACCTGCGAACAAATTAACATACACAAAAGACAGCTACGATGAGTGAGTTCTAACAGTTTAGTTTAAACATAAAAGACACATCAAAACTCAGTAGTTTATTGTCAAAACACGTTTTTTTATAAAATACCAACATCATCTTCAAAACACATTAACCCCCGAACTGCTTCGTTCCTTACTAAACCTGTTGCCCAATGACTCACAACCCTACATATAACATCTCACACCTGACACATTATCACTAGGCTTGCCACCTACGACCACTCCTCCATACTCATCTCATAAAAAAATCCTATTAAATCCACATGGTATCATTTTATTCTCACATGGTTGATACGGGCCGTATAAGGTTATACGGCCCGTATCAACCATGTGAGAATTATACGGCCCGTATCAACCATGTGAGAATAAAATGATACCGTGGTCGTATATATATTATACGACGATGTTATACGTCTCGTATATATCTATACGACCCGTATACAATGATTTTCGTTTTTTATTATTTTATTACTATTTGACGCGACGTATTATTACTCGATTCACGTGTGATTAGACGTAAGATTCTCCGATTCGATGTTATATTCCTCGAATCTCGTGCAAGTTATGTGATTAGACGTTAGATTCCTCTATTCGCGTGTTAATCATTTGAAACGATGTAATATTCCGTAAAATTATCTATATAAACGACACTAACTTCATTCATTTTCATTCAACTTCTATTCGTTTCTTTTATTTTTCTCTGTATTCAAATTATTTACGTTATAATGTCGGGTTGGGGAGACTTTTTTAATGTGTTTGGTAACGAGGCGAATCAGGGGAATGAAGATAACAAAGCGGGCATGTTTGATCTGAATGCTCCGTTCAATCCCATTTTTGCGTCTGGTTCAGGTCAGGATACTTGGGGTTTGGATGCCATTCAGCCTAATTATGCTGGTTATTATCCATCGCAACACCCGGTTAATTTTGAAGCCCCTCCTGTTAGTGTTAGACCGCCGACTGATAGTTCTCATTCTCCTCCCATAAGTTGTGGACCGCCCGAGGGTCCAAATGCTGAACAGGAACGTATTGAGTTTCAAAACAAGGAGGTATAACATTTAATTATACGTTTATTTGTTGTATGTTAACTATTTTAGTGTTTTTACGTTTGATGTTGTTTTTATTAAAATCTTAGATTAGGGTTGCTCAACAGGTCGTGTTCGCGGGTTGGTGGGTTCAACCCAACCTGAACCTGAAAATTTTACACAAACCCGAACCCGACCCGAAGTTTCATGGGTTGACCCGAACACGACCCATTAAAGCCGAATTTTTTTATTTTTTTCTGAAATTAATATATTAAAGTTAAAATTTACTTAAAAAACACAAATATATATATATATATATAATATCATATTTAAGTTATAAAATCTATGTTAATTTCTCTTTTTAACTTATAATTATGGCATAAAAATACGCACCCCAGTTAATTTATATATATTGTAAAAAATATATAATATAGTATAAATGTGTAACGGGTCAACCCGCCATCCCGACCATGTTGACCCGAACCCGACCCGTTAATCCAAACGGGTTCGCAGGTTCAACCTGAAACTGACCCGAACCCGTTTATACTAAAACTAAATCTGGGTCAATCATTAATTGACACATATAAGTGTTTCCGTTAGAAATTCGCTAGCATGGATGAATTGGTAGAGTGGTGTAGAGACGTCGGACGCGTAAATGGCTACGCCCTCGTCACCAAACGCACCATCTACGATAAACCCCATAGTTGTCAGCCGGTAAAAAATTGGCTTACGTGCGATTGTGCCGGCAATTACAAATCAACAGCGACGGTCAGACGCAGCGGGACTAGGAAAACCGGTTGCAAGTTCCAACTGGTCGGGACATACAGAAAGAGGTTAGGTTACTGGGATCTAAGGGTTGAGGAAGGTAAACATAACCACGAACCATTTCTGTATCCAGGGGGTCATCCGTCCCTAATGAGGCTGACTCCATCGGAAGAGAGGACGGTGGAGCAAATGACGCATCAGAACATAAAACCACGAGACATTCTTGCTGCCATTAAAGAACAGAACCCCCATAATGTCTCAACAAGAAACACCATATACAACGCTAGAGCCAAATTGGGTCGAATGGAACAAGTCGGCGAGACTCCAATGCAGATACTTTTTGACCGGTTGGAGAAGGTTGGGTTTGTTTTTTACCATCGAACATCTCAAAACGACGAACGGGTCGAGGATGTTTTCTTCATCCAACCGGAGTCGAACATGTTGTGGCGCGCTTTCCCGCATGTGTTGCTTATAGACGCCACCTACAAGACGAACCGGTACAAAATGCCTCTAGTCCAGATTATCGGTGTTACATCAACGTTGATGTCGTTTTGCATTGCTCATGCATTCGTAAGCAACGAGAAACAGGAAAACTTCACATGGGTTCTACAGAGGTTGAAACACTCATTAGACAGTGTTATGGAACCCCGTGTAGTAGTAATGGATAGAGATCGCGCCCTAATGAACGCATGTGCAACCGTGTTTCCTAGGGCTAGACATTCATTGTGTAGGTGGCACATACAGCAAAACATCTTCAAACATTGCAGGAAAAGCTTTAAAACAGAGGATAAATGGGAGAGGTTTCTTTTCAAGCGGGGCGAGCTAATTAACTCAACGACCGATCATGACTACAACTATTGGTACGAGCGAATACGATCAAACTTGCCACGCAAAAAAACCGACGGTAAGTTTTATATAATTTTTGTTTAATAATCGTATTTATTTGACTTGTCTTAACTGCACTTGACTTTGATTACAGAGATTATGAACTATTTGGATTCAATCTGGTTACAACCATATAGAGACGGGTTTGTTTCGTTCTGGAGCGACCAACATCTGAACTTCGGTCAACGTACAACGAACAGGGCAGAGGGTCAACATGCCCTTTTGAAGCAGTACCTAGGCGACTCTAATTACACCCTGGAGAAAGTGGTACCACTTATCGATAAGCTCATAAGAAACCAGGTGACAGAAATCAAAGGTAGCATTGAAACAAGCAGGAGCCGAACATTGGGTCATCATAACAAACCAATATTTAATCTCCTACTAAAGAAGGTTTCACATGCCTGCCTAGAGTTGAAATCAGACGAAGTAAATGAAATAGAAAAATTAAAGTTATATAACCGTACATGCACGTGCCGTTTGTATACAAGCAGTGGGTTGCCGTGCGCGTGTCGGTTGGAAGCGTATACAATGAATGGTAATACATTATTCGACCAACCACATTTTATAATCATAGCCTTTCATCACGCAAAATCTTATTGACGTTTTATGTTGTTTGTTGATATGTTTCTTAGGTCAAATGATCCCGTTGGAGTTGATAGACCCTTTTTGGAGAAAGTTAAATTTGGACTCCATAGTGGAACCGAGCAAGGTGGACTCTTTCGACTTAGACGGCGAATTTGCGCTTCTCAAACAACATTTAAGTGCTCAGCCGAGAGAACTCAAGAAAAACTTGATTCAAAAGATGAAGGAGTTGGTACAACTCAATAAGACGAAGCTTAAACAACCAGTTGTGCAAAAAAACACACGGGGTCGTCCAACTTTAAAAGCTCAGCAACAAAGGAAGGATGGTTCGTTTACGGAGCCTTCAAGACACAGCTTTTTTACAACGCAGGACCAGTATAGTGATTCACAAGATGGGTTTCGCACACAAGATGAGTTTGGCACACAAGAGTCAAATATCGAACCTACCAGGCACAGCTCGTTTGTCGAGTCACAAAGTTATTGTACTGAAACACCTATGTTCTTCGGCGAGATTGCGAAAGGCGCTAAGAATTCGAAAACGAAAAAGAAGGTCGCAAAATCAAAGGAAGAGCCACCAGACTTACCTTTGCTGCCTGTCGGACAAGTTAATATGTTCATGCACTTCAAAAAGTTCATTCCACCATGCTTCTATCCACACCTCAGTCACATACAAAATGTGCAGGGTGATGGTAATTGTGGGTTTCGATCTATAGCAGTGGCTTATCTCTTAAAGAGTGGCAGTGGCCGTTCATACGGGAGCAACTTCATGATGAGTGCAACAGGTTCCACGAATTTTGGAAAAACATAAATGAAGTTCAGTATCAACAAGTTCTGGAATCATTAGTTTGGTCAAAAAACCATATAGAAGGAGCACCTCAACATAAGTGGCTACAAATGCCATTCACGGGGCTTCTGATAGCAAACCGGTGGAATGTCATTTGTCTCTTATTAAGTGTCCTTGGTTGTGCTTCATTTTTTCCCATGTTCAGAACAGCCGAAGAAAGTATTCCGCATCGAACAGTCACGCTTGTACATGTATACAGGAACCATTTTATTCACGTCAGATTAGAAGGGGAATATCCAATGCCAACCCCATCAGGATACTGGCGACAACCGACACGGAATACGCTAGCAGAAAGTTGGTATCACTATTACAAGGAACGTATTGACCAATATAATACGATCGTTGATGAATATAGGACCAGGGATTACATAGATTTAGGTGCCCTATGAATATAAAATGTTATTTGCATGTTTTAACAATTTGTAATGATCGACATACACGTTATATAAATATTTTGGCAACTTTTTGAGATTGAACTTGAAAAAACGTTTAAACGAATCAATTTGCATGTTTTGACAATTTTTCATGATAAACATACACGTTATATAAATGTTTTGGCAACTTGTTGAAATTGAATTTGAAAAAACGTTTAAACGAATCAACGTTAACGCATACCGACCGTATTTTCGTCAGTTCCGCATATAGTAATTGAAAAAAAATGAAAAATAATGAATTGTATACGGGCCGTATAAAAATATACGCCTCGTATACCGTGATCGTATATTAAGTATACGATAGAATTAAAATATTTTAAATTACTGTATACGGGTCGTATACTTTTATACGGCCCGTATACATATCAAAAAGATCGTATAAGTTTTATACGACCTCATTTCCACCATACGGCCTCAACATTCCACCAAAAATTCTCTCGGATCGTTCTTGGACAGCGTTCTTCGACGTTTTTGGCGTTTTCTTCTCATTCTTCCTATACGGTACGTTTTCGTATAGTAAACTTTTAAATTCCGTAACATGTTAGATTATGGTCTTGTATAGTAAAGCGTAGATAGGCGTAACGATTACGATTGTATAATTCAATTTCAAAAAAAAAATTGAAACAGAAAATTTCAAATGATTATTATATGTATACGGTCGTATAAATTGTATACGATCGTATAATGTTTGAATATTCAAAAACTATACGATCGTATACAATTTATACGGCCGTATACACTTGAATAATCAAAGGTTATACGATCGTATATATTATATACGCTCGTATAACTTTTGAATATTCAACCATTATACGCTCGTATATTTATATACGGTCGTATAACTTTTGAATATTCAACCATTATACGCTCGTATATTTATATACGATCGTATCCTTGTTGAATCTTCAAACATTGTACGAGCGTATATCATATGTACAATACGTTCGTATACAAGAACAGTATTCGTATAATACGTTAACGATAATCGTATAGTGATTGCTAAGTTGTAATTGTTATTTGTTACAGACGATATGGCTGAGTCATCAGCAGCTGGTGCGACCCGTAGAGGTCGAGGTCAGGGTCGGGGCCGTGGACGTGGACGCGGACGGGGACGTGGACGCGGACGGGGACGTGGACAGGAGGAGGAGGTTGTGCCCGATTTTACTGAGACGGGGCAGTTTCTTAGAGATATCCCCCGAGGTACGGTTGCCTATAGGGTTTTGGGCAAATTACGGGATATGGTGCTGGATGCGCCTCGGACCATAGATTTTCAGTTTTTGACAGATATTGGAGCGATCGGTCGGGTCCGGGAGCTCATGCCAGCTAACTCCCCGTGGGACCGCTTATTTGATGCCGCCGCAGAGCGGGCCCACAGAGAGATTACTTTAGAGTTTTTATCTACCTTTACATTTACGGACACCCGGGGTGGGGGTTTTCAGCATTTTTTGACGACAGACGCCGTAACTTTTACTATTTGCGGTAAGACTCAGAGGATGACACTTCCTCAGTTCGCTGTTGCCTTGGGTCTGTACTCACAGGAGGACTCAAGGTCACGCGCATTTTTTGATGCGCCAGTCAGCACGTCCACTGACGTGTTGTGGCCGTATTGGCGCAGTATTGGGTTCGGGGAGTTCGCGAAACCGAATCAGCGATCCCCGAAGGCACGGGCAACTGATCTTCACGACCCGTTACACCGATACCTACATTGGTGTATCGCCGTGACGATCGCCGGTCGTCATGATAGCAGGGAATGGGTCACCCAAAGTGACCTATTCTTCTTGCACGACTTACTTACCGGCGGGAGGGCCAACTTGGCGTACAAGTTGGCCGCATATCTCGCCGAGTACGCTTTTAAGCGACCCTTTTCCCACATCAGCTGTGGGGCCTTCGTCACCCGTTTGGCGAAGGGTTACTTTCGCCTCTTGTCCCCGCAAGTGGCAAACGATATGACCCTGACACGCCAGCTTGACAGGGTTGGGAGGGACACAACCCTATCGATGGGTTTGGCTCACGAGGTCGAGGGAGGGCAGCTGGTTTGGGCTTATGGTGTGGGTGAGGGACCCCGTGGAGAGGGTGGTGATGAGGAGGGAGAAGAGGGAGAGGGAGGCGAGGGCGAAGGAGGCGAGGGCGTGGGAGAGGGAGGCGACGGATAGGGGGTTGCTCATACTGTCGATCGATCACAGCTAGTTGCGGAGGAGTTACGGGGTGATCGCCCGTACGTTCGACGCAGCGTGAGACAGCGTGTGATGCCTCCACCGGGGGTGGAGGAGAGACTCGTTCAGGTCGAGTCGGATGTAGCTGCAATCAGAGGGGATTTAGCTGCAGTCAGAGGGGATTTAGCTGCAGTGAGAGAGGATGTACATTCTGCCGCACCCCTACCTCCTCGAGCTGGCGCTGCACCACCACCACCGCCGTAGCTGCTTATTGTATTATTTTTTTTTTTTGTTATTTTACGTTTGAAACTTTATAAAAGTTTATCTTTTTTTTAGATGTAAAACATTATAAATATTAATCTTATGTTTAGATGTTAAGTTATTTGTTTAATAATTGTTGTCGTAGTTTATCATAATCATATCACATATTTATCGTTTTACATAGTGGAAACTTACTAAACATTATAAATACGTTTAACTAGAAACTCGTAACATAATCCGATATATACAATACTATTTTAAAATTTATAAAACTTATTAAACGGTTTCACGATTGCAACAAAAAATTAACTATTCTATACATATTTATCGTTTTTACAAAGTGGAAACCTATGATACATAATAAATACGTTTAACTACAAACTCGTAACATAATGCGATATATAGAACACTATTTTAAAATTTTCAAAATTTATTAAACGGTTTCCCGATTGCAACAAAAAAATAACTTTTCTATACATATTTATCGTTTTACAAAGAGGAAACTTATTAAACATAATAAATACGTTTAACTACAAACTCGTAACATAATTCGATATATACAACATTATTTTAAATACAAAAAATTATTAAACGGTTTCCTGATTGCAACAAAAAAGTTAACTTTTCTATACGGGCTATACGGGCCGTATAACATTACCCGTATACAGATTCCAAAACTAAAAACCCTTGGCAAACCTTCGAAACAAAATTATGCAAATATGTATACGGCCAGTATATAACTATACGTCCCGTATACATATAAAAACAAAAAAAAAACATTCCACCGCATAAAATTCTGTGCATAAACATTCTATACGGCCCGTATCAGTTTATACGGCCCGTATAGATATAGGGATGTGAAAATAAGATTATAGGGATGTGGAAATAAAACGTACAAAGAGACTCCTTAGTGCGAATCACAGCCACCCAAAATAATCATCATACCACAAGTATACAACACACCAACCATTTCATCTAGCGTGAAAAATTGAAAAAAATTAGGTGGCAACCTAACACGTAATTAGTTCAAACCACTAAGAAGTAACCATGGCTCATCTTATTTTGTCGCATGTAACCCTCCTCGTTGGGTCAGACTGTTATCATCGTCCCTCACATAAACCATCGATGCCACTAGGGCTACATCATTGTCAAAAACCGTGACCATCAATTAAGCACCTCAAAGGTGCTCCTCGTGACCTAACGCCACCCCGAAGGTAACAAGCCCATCACGAGGAATCCCGCGTCTTGCACCTCTTGGATGCTATATCTGTCTCACCCTAACCGATGACGGAAACATCGGGGCATGACACTGAGCGAAACAGATTGTCAAGAGAAATTCCACAACTAGATTACCAGATAGTTAATATATGTCCCATACCATAACCTACCAAGCAATCAAATTATTACACACATAGATATCCTCAAAACAAAACATGTTCCGACAACTCAGATTTAAATAAAAATAAATTGTCTTTGTTGGTTTCTAGACTCTCCTAAACTTGATTCCATCAAATAGCAAGCAAGCATCCTAAGCACCTGTCACAAACGTTAAAATAGGGGTCAATACACATAGTGTAAAGGTGAGCATACAAGTTTGATATAGCATAATAGAGTTCGAAATCGTTTACCCATAACCAGCATGTAACATGTATAATGCGAAGCTAGTAGGTTATCGACAATGAAATATGCACAGACTAGACTGCGAGTTGTAGAATGCGCAACTCATATCACCACTTTGACACGTGAAGAGGTAACCTTAACAACCCCCGTCCACGACAGGTGCTGAGTCCAAACAAATAGTACTAGCGTTGCTAAGGCGTCAGGCAACAATCACTGTGTTAACAAAACATACAAGCATTCATCGAGTAACAAGTAACATGCAATAACGGTCATCGTATAAATAGTGTTTGCGTTGTCGATTGTGATTTAGAATATGTAAAGTATGTAACACCCAAAAGTGCATAAAGCAAAAAGGGATCGAGTATACTCACAGCGATGGTAATGGATTGAAGGGAGCGCTAGAGTGATTAGCCTGAACAGTTAATGATAGCATAAGCGAAGAGCGGTGCGTAAAACTATGAAGAGTGACCGAGTGTCGGATGGTAATCCGATCGGATGGCAATCCGATCGGATGGCCAGTCGATCGGATGTTAATCCGTTCGGATGGTCATCCGATCGGATGGCCATTCGATTGGATTGACATTCGTTTGGTAAGGATGTGTTTGCGTATGATGGCTTTGAAATTTTCGTTGTAGCATTTTGAAAACAGGGAAGTATCTCTACCCTCCAGGTGGATCGATCGAACGACAGTGGATAGCGATCCGATTGGTAGGACACTTAGTGAGAACAAGTTCACAGCAGGATGGTCACTCGATCGGATGGCAATCCGTTGGAAACTGTTGCCCTTTGAAAATGATCGAGTACCAAAGTTCCAAACGTCACATGATCGGATGGTCGTTCGATCGGATGGCAATCCGTTCGACATTCGGTCCTTTGAAAACTTGTAAATAATCAAGTGTTTGGAAGCTCAAGTGCAATCCGATCGGATGGCAATCCGCTCGGACGGCAATCCGTCCCGACGCATCTGATCGTCTTGAACTTGGTTATTTTGAAAGTTTGTGGTTTGTTCGAGATGGTTTGACGACGCATTAAACAACAGAAACCCCATCTTGACCCAAGTGATCCGATCGAACAGGAATCACCCTAGTCTGATCAGTTAACTGTTCGAGACGGTGGTTCATGCTTAACCCGAAGTCAGTTGTCCCTTGGATAGAATTCAGATCTTGAACCAACACATCACTAAGAAAGAGTAGAAGGTCGGAACGAGCTCTGATTCTATCGGTTTTGGGTGCATTGAGTGTAAGAGAGTTGAAAGAAAGTTGGAAAACCATCTTTCAATCCTTTTAACCATGAATATGCGTAGATCTTTGTGAAAACATTATTTAATCTTGTGGAAATCCTTTAGATCTAAGTTGTTCTTGGTGGTATGAAGTCAAACCTTGAAGTTCATAAGAACTCCATGATTACATCACCCTAGAACACCTCAAATCCGGTGATTTCACGGTTAAAAGTTAAGATTCAAAGGTGAAAAGGGTGAGGGAGTACGTGTAGATCATAGAAGTACAAGATTTAGGTTGAAAACTTACAAGAATCGCGAGAAATCGAGAGAAAAAAGAGCTTGAGTGCGGCTGGTCGAGTGAGGAGCTGTCACATCACAAATGATGTGACAGGTGGGTATTTATAGGGTTTCCAAAAGAGGAAATTGCTGAAGTGTCGGATTGGTCACCGATCGGATGGCAGTCCGATTGGATGGCAACCCGATCGGATGGCAATCCAATCGGATGGCCACTCGATCGGTTGGCCACTCGATCCAGGTGTCCGACGCGTTAAGTTTTGTCGTTTCGATTCGATTCGATTCGTTTCGTTTCGCATGTTGAGTGTTACGATGTGATTCGAGTAAGCGATGGGATAGTATTACCCATTAGTTACACAAATAACCTAACTACTATATCTAACATACAATCACTATAAATAACCTGCGTTTAGCGTTTGTGATTAGATTGCGATGCGATAGAATTGCGATTACGATTAACACCTCAACATAAATATAACATACACAAGTAACACATAAATAGCACACACACGTAAAACAATGTCCAGAACACATAATTCGAGTTGTGATTGCGATAACGATAAGTCGATTAGCGGTTAATATGCGATTAAACCTCGATTATTAATAGATACTCCACATAATACAACTAAAGCGATTAAATAATATAATTCGATTACAAGTCAAAAGTACGATTTAATGGTCAAGCAAGGAGTGACAGATCACAATTAGCAATCTTTTTTTCCTTTGACTTTGACTTGTACTTTGACTTTCCAAAAAGCGGGTTGTTACAGCCTCCCCTACTTTAGGAAATTTCGTCCCGAAATTTAAGAAGTAGGCGTAACAAACAGTTGCGGGTACTTCGCCTTCATGTCGCTTTCGAGTTCCCAGGTGAACTCGGCGCCTCGTTTGCCTTCCCAGCGAACCTTCACAATGGGAATGCGTGAGCGTCTTAGCAACTTAGTTTCTCGTCCCACGATCTCGACAGGCTTTTCCACGAAGTGTAATGTTTTATCCACTTGTAAATCCTCAAGAGGGACATGTAATTCCTGGTCGGCCAAGCACTTTCTGAGGTTCGAAACGTGACAAGTCGGGTGGACGTTACTCAGTTCCTTTGGTAGTTCGAGTCTGTAGGCCAATTTTCCAATCCTTTCCAGAATTTTAAAAGGTCCAACATATCGAGGCGCAAGCTTTCCTTTCTTTCCGAATCTAATCACCCCCTTCCAAGGTGCAACCTTTAGGAGTACGTGATCGCCAACGTCAAATTTAAGGGGCTTGCGGCGTCTATCAGCGTAACTTTTCCACCGGCTTTGAGCTTTCAATAGATTGTCTCGAATTTGGAGGACTTTGTCAGTCGTTTCTTGCAACAACACGGGACTGGTAATTTGCGCGTCTCCGATCTCGTGCCATACAATAGGCGATCGACATTTTCTTCCGTATAAAGCCTCAAATGGTGCCATTTGTATGCTAGAATGATAACTGTTATTGTACGAGAATTCAAACCAAGGTAAGTGTGCGTCCCAATTACCACCGAAATCTATGACACACGAGCGAAGCATGTGTTCAAGGGTGCGAATCGTTCTTTCAGTCTGACCGTCGGTTTGGGGATGGAAAGCGGTACTTAGATTAAGAGTAGTACCGAGAGCAGATTGAAACATTTCCTAAATGCGCGAGGTAACCGACCATCGCGGTCAGAGATGATGTCGAAAGGCGTCCCGTGTCGATAAATGATCTCATCGGTGTAGATTCGGGCTAATTTTTCTACCTTAAAGTCTTCTCGTATCGGCAGGAAGTGAGCTGACTTGGTCAAACGGTCAACTACAACCCAAATGTTATCATGACCTGATTGAGTACGCGGAAGTTTCGTTATGAAGTCCATAGCTATACTCTCCCATTTCCACATCGGGATCTCGGGTTGAACGAGTAAGCTCGAGGGTCTTTGATGCACAGCCTTCACCTTGGAACAGGTCAGGCACTTTGAAACATAGATAGCGATATCCTTCTTCATGCCTGGCCACCAGTACTTGTAGCTCATGTCCTGGTACATCTTGTCAGCACCGGGATGAATAGAATATCGAGATTTGTGGGCTTCGTCCATCAGAAGTTGTCGCAAGTTGGTGCGCTTGGGAATCCAAATTCGGTCCAAATAGTGAAAGATACCATTTGATTTATTCTGGAGTTGGGCGCCATCGTTTAGAATTCTTTCCTTCTTCAAAGTTCATTCGGTAAAACAAGCATGCTGAGCGTCATGGATGAGAGTTTCGAGATGACGCTGGGCTTGAATATTACGAACGCTATGTAACGCCCCGCGTTTTCATACCTTCTATATTTAGAAACCATCGTTTGTAAAACTATTTTTGGAAACTTCGAAGTCTTGTAATCGTTCTTTCATTAAAAGCAATGCAAAATCCGAGACTTGAATCATGAATAAAACTCGTATTTTGTTACAAATATGTTAAACACACTTCATAGATGCTCGTATGTTCGAAACGGTGAATCAATTGATGTTTAATCGTTATTCTTGGAAACTATGTGCTAAACTTGTAATTAAACTAAACTTATGCCCAAAACGTGTTTTGAACGAGAACGACACTTGATTTTGATACTCATACGCTTAATTATACTTAGTCTACACTCCTCATACTTAAATCTATCTTAAACTATGTTTTTATGGCAAATATAGTCCCTAAAATACCTAAAAACCTAAAGATATCAAACTTCAGGGACTAAAATGTAATAAACCAAACTTGTATCCGGATCAGAAGTGGCGGGCGGCCCGCCTGGACTTACCAGGACATGTGAAGCGGGCCGCATGGCCTCTATCTTCGTAGAAAACAAACACAGCTGCTGATATACGCGATTATGGCACGAAATCCAACTTCTAAACACTCCCCAATCACCATTTAGCCACCTCTAAACACCTCCAATCACACTCAAACTCTTCCACTATAAATATACACCTTCTCCTCACCATTTTACACTTTCACAACTCAGTTGCAAATATGCATTTTCGGACAGATTCATACACTTGCACTAAAGTGAGCATAACTTGCTCATTTCTCCACGAAATCACTCAATTCTTCTTCCTACTTGCTTGGATAATCATAGGGTATGATTCCTTGACTTCTCCTTGGAGAAATCAGACCTGGAAATCCCCTGAAATGATCCAAAAACTTTCTGTTTTGATTTATGCTCTTCAAATTTGTTTAAACTCATCCAACTTGTGTCAAACACATCTCATACCTATGTCCCAATGCTTACAACCTCTCTTATGGTTGGTTAGGATTAAAAACAAGGTTGAGACACTATAAATCAGAGGTTAAAACCTCAAATACTTTCTGTTTTGTTTAGGGTATTCCACCCACAAGTCATGTTCGAGCTTAGTTCTTGATGTAGAGTGATTATGGAACAACTTGGGTTGTTCCAACATAAAATCCTCACATGATTTGATGACTTCTCTTAGTATAGCTTGTTACATTATTGTACCTACCTTAGTTCTTGACCCTCCTTGGTTGTTTTTACATCAAGTGAAGTGGTGAACATACAAGGGGTTCCTAAATGGAAGCTTGTCCTTCCTACCCCATACATGACATCCATGGTAACTCGAGGTGCCTAAATGAAGATTCCAATCTTCTACCTCCTACATGAATTATTGGACTAAATAATATGTAATACTTAACCTAGATATATATATACACTCATTCGAACTTTTGATGTTGAACTTGTGTTTACATGTTAAAGTAGTAGAACATCATATAAGACCTAAACCTTGTTGTGATTCTTATGGGTGTTCAACTCATGAAAACATTATCATAACCCTTGTGGTTACCAAGTGTCATACAAGTGTTAAGTGTTAAGTGTTGAAGATGATTATTTTCATATGATATTCTCATATCTTATTTTTATGTTGTTTTAAATACCGATTCTCGACTCTATGCATACTTGAACTTTAACCCTTACACATTCAATCTTTTAACCTCATCAACTCGTCAATAATTGGATAATTGGAAAGCATATGCAAACTTTGTGAGTATACTCGTATTTCCCCTTTTTACTTTTACCACTTTTGGGGTGTAACATGTTTACTTATCAAAAACTTACACATGAACATTTTGCGTAAACTTATGGACTTTTCATAGCAACGAAATGATGACATGTGCTATGAGAAGGGCCATTTTGCTTTTACCTAGCCATAACTATAGGGAATTAGGAAAAGTAGGAATGCTTTTACCTAGTCTATAGTTTTAGAGTCTTATTCGTATATTTTGCTTGAACTACTACATGATACCTTATCTGTTTCTTATTTATGCTATTTTTAGACATATGTATCACTCGTGAGAAATATTCAACATGTTATTCTTATGCATTAATGCTTGTCTTATTATGTGTTAATACTTGTTTCATTGTTCGATTCATTACGTGTTACTCTAAACACATTTCTCTATGTGTTAATACATGTTTTATCATTTCGTAATCCAAGCACCATTCTTGATATGCTTTCTTATGTGTTTATACTTGTTTATGTATTTCCTTGACATACACTTCCCTCATACATTTTTCTCGGCATTTCTAAATCCGAAAACACTCATAATACACAAACGAGACGACTTCACCAAAATAGGCGTGAAACCCACAATTTGGTGAATGACTCTCAATCCTTCTACTTTTCTTTTTACACGAAATTCACCACCAAGTTAGGAGTGAAATCCTCACCTTGATGGAGAAATTCGAATTTCAAGTTCTAGTGGACCCTCGTCAAAGTGTCAAAATTAACTTTTGACCCGGCGAGTACCAACCACACTTAGGATACTAAAATCGCCAAGTTAGGGGTGAAACCCGCACCTTGTCGACTAGTTCCACTCTTTGATTTTCATTAATCCCGCCAAGTCTCGAATTTTCAATTGAATTGGGGACATGTAGTAACCGGAAGGGTAAATACCGTTAACCGACTTGTCGGCAAGAGTATTTCACCTATTAGGCCAAAGCATGCTCCTCAAATTCGAAAGACTTTTCGACCACTTTGGTTAGTCAACGTTCCGTTTTGGAACCGTCTCAAATTTAATCAAACATAGGTTATATTATTTACTTTATTAGATGCAATCTTTCAAATTCGAATTTGCTTTCGATATTTCTTCTCACACACGCATCATACTAAATCTTTTTCATACACTTATACATATGCATGATTTCATATGACTTAAATTCATATTTCTTGTAACGAAAGATGGAGACGTATCATCGAGATAGGAATGATTTCCTTACCTTGACGACCACCTCCCTTTTTCCTTAAAACGACCTCACCAACAAGTTCGGGGTGATTCCCTTACCTAGGTGATCGTTACCAAAACGCTTCTTCAAAATATCTTATTATGCAAACTCGATCATGTTTTATATCTAAATTATTGACCATTATTCAAAATACATACGTGTACGACTTCAAAATATATTGCTTTATCAAGCATACTTTCTATCCTACAACCTATTTTCACCTAACTCATACACACGAGATTCTTAAACATATCTTAAACGTTTTACTACACAAATTTCCAAACCCTACGAAATGCTACCTATCAATTTAATCGGTCCAAGGAACCTCTTGCCCATGAACTCCTTATTCAACTTAATCACTAAAACGTACTCATGACATATATCATCAAACTAAAGACTTTCATTCTCAAATGGAGGATCCAACCAACCCCTCTTTTACACCTATAAGATCGTATGGACGTTATATGATCGTTTTACCAAAGATTCTTTTCACATCAACAAATCATTTGTTAGAACTTTTAACAATCTCAAAGTCCTTTTGCTAAAATACTTTTATAAGAATCCTCGTTTTCATAAGAACCTCCTAAATTCATAACTTCTTGTTTGATAAAATGAAATTACCTTTGATTGAAAACCTTTTTACACCAATTTACAAAACACGTGGGCAAGAAGACTTCTTGGAGACCGACCATCCTTGGATTTCGTAAACTCTTTTAAAACAAAAGTAGCATTTCCATTTATTACAAAATGCATTGGGCTTAACCAATGAGTACCTTATGTCCTTTTTACATATGCAACTACATTCTACCTTTCAAACCAAGCTCAATCAAATTTTGATACGATAAACTCAACGTTTTGTTTAAACAACTATACCCATGTATCATCATACACATTTTAGTCCTTTTAACGCAACAATTCACTTATAATCATTCGTATTTACATACTTAACCTTTTGGACGATTTTATACACCTAAATCCGTGATGTTCCAACGTACACTATTTACGTAAATCTAAATATTCGTACCTACACTTACATTCATACGTTTTATGCCTATACTTATAATCGTATTCATACTTATACTCATACGTTTCATGTTTTACTTATACTCATACGTTTCATGATTTTACCCATACTCATATATTTCATGTTTTCACTTATACTCATACGTTGCGTGCTTATACATATACACATACTACTTCCACGTCTTACGTTTATGCTTATACATACATTCGAATTCATACTTATATTTATGCTTGTGCTTTCATTCATACACATGAATCATACATTCGTACCCATACGCGAGCAGAATCCGAGTGATTCGCTTGCGTGGGTCCTATACATACTTAAGCATGGACTTGCTTACATACTTTATTCTTATACGCACACATTACTATTTTTAAAGCAGACCTACCCAAATTCATACACAACTAGTACAAGCTATGTGGATCATGCGACGATCAATATAATCACGGGTGCACACGGGATTATAGTGATAGGCGTATGAGAACCATAGAGTGTACTACTGTGTATGGTGAGACACGGAACGTAACATGACACGAATAACGAAACGGACGTAACATGGTGGATACGCCGCTGGTACTTCCTATATATAAGTGTCTTCACCACGTTACCAAACTTTCGTAAAACGTGTCACGAAAAATTCTGTGTTTTACAGACCTATTTTGGACCTTATACAAACTTTAAACAACTCACAAACGCATTATATCCGATTATCCACAACGAGACCTCAATCTTAACACACTATTTTCGTCTATCCGATACTTATGCTATTCTTATACTTGCTTTTTTTGAGTCATTCGCTCATTCCATACTCG
The DNA here is from genome assembly GCA_030545235.1 of Helianthus tuberosus. Lineage (NCBI taxonomy): Eukaryota > Viridiplantae > Streptophyta > Magnoliopsida > Asterales > Asteraceae > Helianthus > Helianthus tuberosus. The sequence continues at coordinate 33,870,859 of CM060365.1, read as the reverse complement.
TATTACTCTCTTATCCTTTTAGTTCATACAAACCTCGTTCTCAATCAAGCATGTTTAACCATTCGAGTCCTAACGTACCACGTTACCTATAAAATAGTCTTCCTATTCTGGATTCTTGTGTAACTGTACTTAGTATACCTTTAAAGCTTTATTTAATGTGCCAAACCTTCTCGTTCCACTCAATAAACAATCTTCTACAAATGTGATTCGTTACCACATCCCAACAAAATACAAACCGTTTATCAACATCTTCTTTCTTAATGCGTCATTCTTTTTTTTATATATACGTCACCTATTTTAAATACGTCGTCGATTTAAGTTATTCGAACTTGCCTAGACCCACTTCACCTATATACGCACCTACATGTTTCTAACTATGTTAGATACCTCAAATTATTTTAAACAATGGACTCACTCACAAATTTACCTTGTCGTTCTCCAAAGTTTTGTGCCTTTCAAAATGTTTCAAAATTTAAGTCTCAAATTTTTACTAAAACCTTTCAAGTCTACCTCTTGAATAAATTTCGGGATGAAATTTCCTAAAGGAGGGGAGACTGTAACGCCCCGCGTTTTCATACCTTCTATATTTAGAAACCATCGTTTGTAAAACTATTTTTGGAAACTTCGAAGTCTTGTAATCGTTCTTTCATTAAAAGCAATGCAAAATCCGAGACTTGAATCATGAATAAAACTCGTATATTTTTACAAATATGTTAAACACACTTCATAGATGCTCGTATGTTCGAAACGGTGAATCAATTGATGTTTAATCGTTATTCTTGGAAACTATGTGCTAAACTTGTAATTAAACTAAACTTATGCCCAAAACGTGTTTTGAACGAGAACGACACTTGATTTTGATACTCATACGCTTAATTATACTTAGTCTACACTCCTCATACTTGAATCTATCTTAAACTATGTTTTTATGGCAAATTTAGTCCCTAAAATACCTAAAAACCTAAAGATATCAAACTTCAGGGACTAAAATGTAATAAACCAAACTTGTATCCGGATCAGAAGTGGCGGGCGGCCCGCCTGGACTTACCAGGACATGTGAAGCGGGCCGCATGGCCTCTATCTTCGCAGAAAACAAACACAGCTGCTGATATACGCGATTATGGCACGAAATCCAACTTCTAAACACTTCCCAATCACCATTTAGCCACCTCTAAACACCTCCAATCACACTCAAACTCTTCCACTATAAATATACACCTTCTCCTCACCATTTTACACTTTCACAACTCTCTACAACTCACAAATTCACTCTCAAATCAGTTGCAAATATGCATTTTCGGACAGATTCATACACTTGCACTAAAGTGAGCATAACTTGCTCATTTCTCAACGAAATCACTCAATTCTTCTTCCTACTTGCTTGGATAATCATAGGGTATGATTCCTTGACTTCTCCTTGGAGAAATCAGACCTGGAAATCCCCTGAAATGATCCAAAAACTTTCTGTTTTGATTTATGCTCTTCAAATTTGTTTAAACTCATCCAACTTGTGTCAAACAAATCTCATACCTATGTCCCAATGCTTACAACCTCTCTTATGGTTGGTTAGGCTTAAAAACAAGGTTGAGACACTATAAATCAGAGGTTAAAACCTCAAATACTTTCTGTTTTGTTTAGGGTATTCCACCCACAAGTCATGTTCGAGCTTAGTTCTTGATGTAGAGTGATTATGGAACAACTTGGGTTGTTCCAACATAAAATCCTCACATGATTTGATGACTTCTCTTAGTATAGCTTGTTATATTATTGTACCTACCTTAGTTCTTGACCCTCCTTGGTTGTTTTTACATCAAGTGAAGTGGTGAACATACAAGGGGTTCCTAAATGGAAGCTTGTCCTTCCTACCCCATACATGACATCCATGGTAACTCGAGGTGCCTAAATGAAGATTCCAATCTTCTACCTCCTACATGAATTATTGGACTAAATAATATGTAATACTTAACCTATATATATATATATACACTCATTCGAACCTTTGATGTTGAACTTGTGTTTACATGTTAAAGTAGTAGAACATCATATAAGACCTAAACCTTGTTGTGATTCTTATGGGTGTTCAACTCATGAAAACATTATCATAACCCTTGTGGTTACCAAGTGTCATACAAGTGTTAAGTGTTAAGTGTTGAAGATGATTATTTTCATATGATATTCTCATATCTTATTTTTATGTTGTTTTAAATACCGATTCTCGACTCTATGCATACTTGAACTTTAACCCTTACACATTCAATCTTTTAACCTCATCAACTCGTCAATAATTGGATAATTGGAAAGCATATGCAAACTTTGTGAGTATACTCGTATTTCCCCTTTTTACTTTTACCACTTTTGGGGTGTAACATGTTTACTTATCAAAAACTTACACATGAACATTTTGCGTAAACTTATGGACTTTTCATAGCAACGAAATGATGACATGTGCTATGAGAAGGGCCATTTTGCTTTTACCTAGCCATAACTATAGGGAATTAGGAAAAGTAGGAATGCTTTTACCTAGTCTATAGTTTTAGAGTCTTATTCGTATATTTTGCTTGAACTACTACATGATACCTTATTTGTTTCTTATTTATGCTATTTTTAGACATATGTATCACTCGTGAGAAATATTCAACATGTTATTCTTATGCATTAATGCTTGTCTTATTATGTGTTAATACTTGTTTCATTGTTCGATTCATTACGTGTTACTCTAAACACATTTCTCTATGTGTTAATACATGTTTTATCATTTCGTAATCCAAGCACCATTCTTGATATGCTTTCTTATGTGTTTATACTTGTTTATGTATTTCCTTGACATACACTTCCCTCATACATTTTTCTCGGCATTTCTAAATCCGAAAACACTCATAATACACAAACGAGACGACTTCACCAAAATAGGCGTGAAACCCACAATTTGGTGAATGACTCTCAATCCTTCTACTTTTCTTTTTACACGAAATTCACCACCAAGTTAGGAGTGAAATCCTCACCTTGATGGAGAAATTCGAATTTCAAGTTCTAGTGGACCCTCGTCAAAGTGTCAAAATTAACTTTTGACCCGGCGAGTACCAACCACACTTAGGATACTAAAATCGCCAAGTTAGGGGTGAAACCCGCACCTTGTCGACTAGTTCCACTCTTTGATTTTCATTAATCCCGCCAAGTCTCGAATTTTCAATTGAATTGGGGACATGTAGTAACCGGAAGGGTAAATACCGTTAACCGACTTGTCGGCAAGAGTATTTCACCTATTAGGCCAAAGCATGCTCCTCAAATTCGAAAGACTTTTCGACCACTTTGGTTAGTCAACGTTCCGTTTTGGAACCGTCTCAAATTTAATCAAACATAGGTTATATTATTTACTTTATTAGATGCAATCTTTCAAATTCGAATTTGCTTTCGATATTTCTTCTCACACACGCATCATACTAAATCTTTTTCATACACTTATACATATGCATGATTTCATATGACTTAAATTCATATTTCTTGTAACGAAAGATGGAGACGTATCATCGAGATAGGAGTGATTTCCTTACCTTGACGACCACCTCCCTTTTTCCTTAAAACGACCTCACCAACAAGTTCGGGGTGATTCCCTTACCTAGGTGATCGTTACCAAAACGCTTCTTCAAAATATCTTATTATGCAAACTCGATCATGTTTTATATCTAAATTATTGACCATTATTCAAAATACATACGTGTACGACTTCAAAATATATTGCTTTATCAAGCGTACTTTCTATCCTACAACCTATTTTCACCTAACTCATACACACGAGATTCTTAAACATATCTTAAACGTTTTACTACACAAATTTCCAAACCCTACGAAATGCTACCTATCAATTTAATCGGTCCAAGGAACCTCTTGCCCATGAACTCCTTATTCAACTTAATCACTAAAACGTACTCATGACATATATCATCAAACTAAAGACTTTCATTCTCAAATGGAGGATCCAACCAACCCCTCTTTTACACCTATAAGATCGTATGGATGTTATATGATCATTTTACCAAAGATTCTTTTCACATCAACAAATCATTTGTTAGAACTTTTAACAATCTCAAAGTCCTTTTGCTAAAATACTTTTATAAGAATCCTCGTTTTCATAAGAACCTCCTAAATTCATAACTTCTTGTTTGATAAAATGAAATTACCTTTGATTGAAAACCTTTTTACACCAATTTACAAAACACGTGGGCAAGAAGACTTCTTGGAGACCGACCATCCTTGGATTTCGTAAACTCTTTTAAAACAAAAGTAGCATTTCCATTTATTACAAAATGCATTGGGCTTAACCAATGAGTACCTTATGTCCTTTTTACATATGCAACTACATTCTACCTTTCAAACCAAGCTCAATCAAATTTTGATACGATAAACTCAACGTTTTGTTTAAACAACTATACCCACGTATCATCATACACGTTTTAGTCGTTTTAACGCAACAATTCACTTATAATCATTCGTATTTACATACTTAACCTTTTGGACGATTTTATACACCTAAATCCGTGATGTTCCAACGTACACTATCTACGTAAATTTAAATATTCGTACCTACACTTACATTCATACGTTTTATGCCTATACTTATAATCGTATTCATAATTATACTCATACGTTTCATGTTTTACTTATACTCATACGTTTCATGATTTTACCCATACTCATATATTTCATGTTTTCACTTATACTCATACGTTGCGTGCTTATACATATACACATACTACTTCCACGTCTTACGTTTATGCTTATACATACATTCGAATTCATACTTATATTTATGCTTGTGCTTTCATTCATACACATGAATCATACATTCGTACCCATACGCGAGCAGAATCCGAGTGATTCGCTTGCGTGGGTCCTATACATACTTAAGCATGGACTTGCTTACATACTTTATTCTTATACGCACACATTACTATTTTTAAAGCAGACCTACCCAAATTCATACACAACTAGTACAAGCTATGCGGATCATGCGACGATCAATATAATCACGGGTGCACACGGGATTATAGTGATAGGCGTATGAGAACCATAGAGTGTACTACTGTGTATGGTGAGACACGGAACGTAACATGACACGAATAACGAAACGGAAGTAACATGGTCGAAACATGGTGGATACGCCGCTGGTACTTCCTATATATAAGTGTCTTCACCACGTTACCAAACTTTCGTAAAACGTGTCACGAAAAATTCTGTGTTTTACAGACCTATTTTGGACCTTATACAAACTTTAAACAACTCACAAACGCATTATATCCGATTATCCACAACGAGACCTCAATCTTAACACACTATTTTCGTCTATCCGATACTTATGCTATTCTTATACTTGCTTTTTTTGAGTCATTCGCTCATTCCATACTCGTATTACTCTCTTATCCTTTTAGTTCATACAAACCTCGTTCTCAATCAAGCATGTTTAACCATTCGAGTCCTAACGTACCACGTTACCTATAAAATAGTCTTCCTATTCTGGATTCTTGTGTAACTGTACTTAGTATACCTTTAAAGCTTTATTTAATGTGCCAAACCTTCTCGTTCCACTCAATAAACAATCTTCTACAAATGTGATTCGTTACCACGTCCCAACAAAATACAAACCGTTTATCAACATCTTCTTTCTTAATGCGTCATTCTTTTTTTTATATATACGTCACCTATTTTAAATACGTCGTCGATTTAAGTTATTCGAACTTGCCTAGACCCACTTCACCTATATACGCACCTACATGTTTTCAACTATGTTAGATACCTCAAATTATTTTAAACAATGGACTCACTCACAAATTTACCTTGTCGTTCTCCAAAGTTTTGTGCCTTTCAAAATGTTTCAAAATTTAAGTCTCAAATTTTTACTAAAACCTTTCAAGTCTACCTCTTGAATAAATTTCGGGACGAAATTTCCTAAAGGAGGGGAGACTGTAACGCCCCGCGTTTTCATACCTTCTATATTTAGAAACCATCGTTTGTAAAACTATTTTTGGAAACTTCGAAGTCTTGTAATCGTTCTTTCATTAAAAGCAATGCAAAATCCGAGACTTGAATCATGAATAAAACTCGTATTTTTTTACAAATATGTTAAACACACTTCATAGATGCTCGCATGTTCAAAACGGTGAATCAATTGATGTTTAATCGTTATTCTTGGAAACTATGTGCTAAACTTGTAATTAAACTAAACTTATGCCCAAAACGTGTTTTGAACGAGAACGACACTTGATTTTGATACTCATACGCTTAATTATACTTAGTCTACACTCCTCATACTTGAATCTATCTTAAACTATGTTTTTATGGCAAATATAGTCCCTAAAATACCTAAAAACCTAAAGATATCAAACTTCAGGGACTAAAATGTAATAAACCAAACTTTTATCCGGATCAGAAGTGGCGGGCGGCCCACCTGGACTTACCAGGACATGTGAAGCGGGCCGCATGGCCTCTATCTTCGCAGAAAACAAAAACAGCTGCTGATATACGCGATTATGGCACGGAATCCAACTTCTAAACACTCCCCAATCACCATTTAGCCACCTCTAAACACCTCCAATCACACTCAAACTCTTCCACTATAAATATACACCTTCTCCTCACCATTTTACACTTTCACAACTCTCTACAACTCACAAATTCACTCTCAAATCAGTTGCAAATATGCATTTTCGGACAGATTCATACACTTGCACTAAAGTGAGCATAACTTGCTCATTTCTCAACGAAATCACTCAATTCTTCTTCCTACTTGCTTGGATAATCATAGGGTATGATTCCTTGACTTCTCCTTGGAGAAATCAGACCTGGAAATCCCCTGAAATGATCCAAAAACTTTCTGTTTTGATTTATGCTCTTCAAATTTGTTTAAACTCATCCAACTTGTGTCAAACACATCTCATACCTATGTCCCAATGCTTACAACCTCTCTTATGGTTGGTTAGGCTTAAAAACAAGGTTGAGACACTATAAATCAGAGGTTAAAACCTCAAATACTTTCTGTTTTGTTTAGGGTATTCCACCCACAAGTCATGTTCGAGCTTAGTTCTTGATGTAGAGTGATTATGGAACAACTTGGGTTGTTCCAACATAAAATCCTCACATGATTTGATGATTTCTCTTAGTATAGCTTGTTATATTATTGTACCTACCTTAGTTCTTGACCCTCCTTGGTTGTTTTTACATCAAGTGAAGTGGTGAACATACAAGGGGTTCCTAAATGGAAGCTTGTCCTTCCTACCCCATACATGACATCCATGGTAACTCGAGGTGCCTAAATGAAGATTCCAATCTTCTACCTCCTATATGAATTATTGGACTAAATAATATGTAATACTTAACCTAGATATATATATACACTCATTCGAACCTTTGATGTTGAACTTGTGTTTACATGTTAAAGTAGTAGAACATCATATAAGACCTAAACCTTGTTGTGAATCTTATGGGTGTTCAACTCATGAAAACATTATCATAACCCTTGTGGGTACCAAGTGTCATACAAGTGTTAAGTGTTGAAGATGATTATTTTCATATGATATTCTCATATCTTATTTTTATGTTGTTTTAAATACCGAATCTCGACTCTATGCATACTTGAACTTTAACCCTTACACATTCAATCTTTTAACCTCATCAACTCGTCAATAATTGGATAATTGGAAAGCATATGCAAACTTTGTGAGTATACTCGTATTTCCCCTTTTTACTTTTACCACTTTTGGGGTGTAACATGTTTACTTATCAAAAACTTACACATGAACATTTTGCGTAAACTTATGGACTTTTCATTGCAACGAAATGATGACATGTGCTATGAGAAGGGCCATTTTGCTTAAACACATGAACATTCCTATAACATGCTTGTATACGTGATTGCTTGATACTTTAAACTTGGGTGAAACTTTATGTGTTGAACTTATCATTAACTTCGTACGAGCCTAACCGTGACATATGTAGCGCTATATGATTGACGCCCCGCCCCCGTAAACTTGTGGTTATGTCATGCAGCATCTCGCGTCTCTTTTGGGTTGATTCGTTAGACACATGCCAAATTTATTGCTTATCTTGAATCACATGCTTGCTATGAGGAATTGTTCGAAACTTATCTTTTGCTATGTATGTACCAAACTTGTATACTCGCCTTTGCTTTTGCATTGAACTTTATTTTAAACATGTTACAGGTTGAGGATGATGATGCTATGAAATGAAGTAGCGTTGATGCCTAGATACACATATAGACGTTTAGGTCAAATACATTGTATAAATGTCATAATTGTTGTCGTATTGTTTTCTTGTAATTTTAACATGTTGTATTTCAACTTTCATGTATTGTAACATTTATTTATGAAAGAAATCAATTGATCTTTAATTCTATTGTCACAATTAGCGTTATGATGTCTCGAGCAATCTTCACACTTCGTCTCATCCCGATGTTTCCGCCATTGGTTGGGGTGTGACACGCTATGCAGATAGCTTCGTCGGCTGAAAGCATCGACAACGACATTTGCTTTCCCTGGATGGTAACGAATCTCACAGTCGTAATCGTTGAGCAATTCTACCCACCGGCGTTGACTGTTGGTGCATGTTATGTGACAACAGCTTTGGATTGGTCTTTGGATATTAAACAGAAGATTGGATCATGAAGACTTAAAGAAAAACGAGTTCTATGAAGCCCAATCAGTCCAAGTTTGTATTAAGTCTATTAGGCCCAAGTTATGTAACAAATGTAATATGGGCAAAGCCCAATTCGCAGGTCTTGGCTGTGTGTATATAAACAGCCTTAGACTAGAGTTTTGGGTTGGACACCATAGACACTTGAGAGAACTTGATAGACACTAGAGACACTTTAGACAACTTGAGAGAGCATTCAAGTGTGAGAGCTTAAGAACAAAACAGAAATCGGCTGTTTAGGTTCTTGTAGATCTTAGTGATTGTAAAACACTTCTAAGGGTTTGATAATCACAGAAGATCAGTTTGGAAGTTTGTGTGTTTGTGTGTTCGAGTTCTTGTTCTTCTACTTATTCTTGTTTCTGGGTTCGAAGATCAATCAAGGGGATTCCGCACCCTTGATAGATTATCTGTCTTGTTAAGATCCAACGGGATTAAGGGACCTACATTTGGTATCAGAGCATTTGCTCTTGAGCGTGGTTCAAGACTGAAGATCTGGATTCAAGATTCAAGTTGTTTTTCGGTTGAAAAATTTTTGGTGTCTCATTCATAATTTTCGTGAAGAACAGCAAGAACAAGGAAGAACAGATCAAAATTCTGAAGTTTTGATCTGATTTGGTAGTTGGTAGTTGTGGTTGAGTTGGTTTGTTTGAAAATTTTCGTGTTAAATTTTCTGGATTTTTGCGAAGAACACTTGAAGAACAGGAAGAACACTTGAAGAACAGCTTAAATTCGTGTATTTTAATCTGTTTTGATTATTGTTTTGACTATTTTCGTGTTTGTAGGAGATTTTTGCTTGGATTTCGTGTAAGGAAAGAAGTGTTGATTGAGATTTTGCTTGTGCGACCGGATTGTCAGCTGCTGCTGTTGACAGCTGCTGCTGTTTCGGGATTAGGTGGCTGATTGGCCCAATCAGCTCTTGTGCGACCTTGTGATATTCAAAATTTGAAATTTTTAAGCTTGTGCGTTTGGAGGTCTTGTACGTCTGGAGTGCTTGTACGCTTGGGGATCTTGTACGTTTGAGGATATTGTGCGTTTGGAGTGCTTGTGCGACCCGAAGTCAGCTTGTGCGAACCAGAAACTTGTGCGATCAGGCCCAGGCCCGTTAAAGTGACTGTTTGGCCCAAAGTTGGTGGATTGTGCGATCCAGAAGACCTTGTGCGTTTCAAAGTAACCTGTGCGATCCTATCTTGTGTGATTCACAAGCGGTGGAATTTTGAAAGGCAAGCGTAGGAATTTTTTCAGTGTTTCGAGTTTAGAGAACCATCTGTAGCACATCTGAAGAAGCCGTTTGCACCGTTGAACTCGTGGGATTTTTACGAAAAAAAAAAAAAAAAAAAAAAAAAAAAATCCCGAATTCAGTTTTCGACATTATATATCTTTGGATTCGTCTTTTCGAGACGATTCTAACGGTGTAATTTGGTAACCACTGTGTTCGGAAAAATTTTGTACGGTTTTATCAGTCTGTTACGTTGAAATGTCGAACATGTCTAAATTGAACGAACTCTTAAGGATGGAACATGAGGTAGGCACGACAAACAAACCACCTAAGATGATGAAGGTGGAGAACTATTTGACATGGAAGGATAGGTTTCAATCTTTTGTTGAGTACCAGGACACGCGTATGTGGATATGCATAGACGATGGGTATGTGAACCCAACTCATGAGTTTGAGGGAAGACAACGTATAACTGCTTACGTTGATATGGATGCCGAACAAAAGAAAATGTATGAGGCTGAGAAGAGAGCCTTGGCAGCCATTAAAATGTCTTTACCTGATGGCATCAAGCATACCTTTAAGAAGTACACTACTTCAAAGGGAATGTGGGATGCACTAGAGAAGAGATATGAGGGAAATCCTGATGTCAAGAAGAACAAAGTTGATCTACTGAAGAAGCAGTTTGCTGTATTCAAGTACATGAAGAATGAGTCACTTGAAGACGTCATCACTCGATACTACCATCTGATGTCAGAACTGGATAATTATGATATAGATTGCTATACTGACATTGAGAAAAATGACAAGCTGCTTGATGCTCTACCGGCTAAATGGGATATCTACACTCTCATGATTAAGGGAGAAGCAGACTATGACACGAAGGAATTGGAAGAAGTAGTTGGAAAGCTTAGAGCTTATGAGCTTAGCATGAAGAAAAAGGACACTGGTTATGATCAGGTTCAAGATCCAGGGATATACAATGGGCTTACATCTTTTTCACCTCATGATGCTTCTAGCGACTCTGCAACTGCATTTCTTTCGTGTGATAAGGAGCAGGTCACAGTGAATGAGGATGGTGATGTGTGTTTTGTAGCTGCTGCAGGAGGATCAACAGGAGTCAAGAGAACATCAACTTCAAAGCAAAGTAGTAGTGCAAAGTCAATGCCTATGAGTGTGAAGTCTGCTGAAGGACATCTTGCTCTACTTGCTTCTTTTGTTGCGTCTTATGAGAACTACATTCAAGGGAAAATATCTGATCCTGCCACTTTTGATGAAGATTATGATCAGATTGACCCTGATGATCTAGAAGAAATGGATCTACAATGGCAGATGGCCATGATTTCGAGACGTGTGAAGAGGTTCATGAACAGAACTGGAAGGAAGTTTGTAGGAAAGAGCGTAGGTTTTGACAAGACCAAAGTCAGGTGCTTTAACTGTCAGAGTTATGGTCATTTCGCTAGGGAATGTCAAAAACAAAAGCATGAGAATACGAATCAAAGTTCAAACAATCGGAATGCTTCAAACAACTCTAACTCTAACTCTAACTCAAGGGCGTTGATATCTACTGCAAGAGAAGGCTCATATGACTGGAGCATTCACTTAGAAAATGATGAAAATGTCACTCAAGCATTCATGGCAGAGATCACTCCAGTCAATGATGGTGAAGCTACAGTAGATGAGGCTAAAGTTGAGAAGAAGAGTGAAGTTGAGGAAGATAAGGCTGATCAGAAAACAGATGCTGAAGAGGATAAGCCTGAGTCTGAGCATGAAATGGAAGCTGATGAGAAAGATGAAATCATCAAAAGAATGGAAGCTCAACTTGCTGCTCTCATGGCCAACTCAGACAAATCGACAGGAGAGGTAAGTAACTCTGCCACTTCTGTTTGCTTAAAGTGTCGTGAACTACAGGGTGAAGTTGACAAATTGTCAACTCAAAACAAAAGTCTTGTGAGCGAAATGTCTAATGTAAAAGAATCAAATTTCTTTGCTAAAAGAAACGAGTCATCATATTTGAAAAAGATTAAAGGCTATGAAGCTGAAATTGAAGTTTTAACCAGCAAACTAAACGAAAAACTTCAAGTCATAGACTTAGCTCATGACATGATGGCTGAGAAAACAAAAGAGATTTCTGAAAAAAGCAAAGAGTTGTCAGATGCACAACTCAAAATTGTTGAACTTGAAAAGAAATTAGGTCAATTCAGGGATTCTACTTTTGTTATGAAACACATGATGGGTGGGTTAAAGAAGAGTAATGACAAGACAAGTGTGGGATTCCAGGGATTTAATGAAGTCCCACCTCCTCTTAGTCATGACTATTCTTTCCTACCTGATGAGGATGAGCTTACAGACTGTCTGTCAACATCACCAAGTAGTTTCACATCCAGTCAAGGTGATGTGTTTGAAGATAATGATGCTAAGAAGGAAAATAACAGCAAACCTGTTTTGAAAAAGAAAAATACACCTTCTAAAAACAATAATCAAACTTTTGTTAAAAAGGTTAATTTTGTTCAAGGAAGTGATATGAAAACCGAAACAGCTGTTATTGAAAAGGTATCAAATGTAGAGTTTGCTAGAAACAAAAACATAGAAAAATCTGAAATTAAGCAAACTGAGCAAAATCCTTCTAAGGCATCATCATCAAAAACAGAATCTAGTTTAAAGGCTTCAACTAAGAAGTCTTCGAATAAGAGATCGTGCTTCAAATGTCACACAAAGGGACATGTAGCTAGCTGCTGTCCTAACAAAAAGGTTGAAGCACAAGTTAGTGAGAAACAAAGAGGGAAATCACCTGAGAAGCAAGGTGATAATGAGGAGAAAGTCTCAAATTCTCCAAAGAAATCTGCTCCAAAGCAACAACCGGGTGTTGCTAGTGGTGTAGATAAGGCTGAAAAAGGAACTCCACAAGTTCCTCGTTTCCAAAGAAATCAACCAAGATTTCAGCCTAAATCTACATCAGGCAGATATGAAAGACCTAGAAGTAACTCACCAAGAATGAATAATCAAAATTCAAATAATTTCAGAAGTCAAGGTCAATATCAAAATCGATACCGAAATAATGGTGGTCGAACTTTTTATAACAATGGCTTTAGAAATTACAATCAAGGTTCTTGGAATCAAAATCAAAATTTTCAAAGGTCACATAGTCCAAACTCAAATAGGTACCCTCAGGACCAGAGACCTTATGGAAATCATGCCCCATTTCCATCAACAGACCCAAGATCCAAGACTCCAGCTAGGAGTGATGGATACTGGATGGATGTTCCTGTAGTTGATGAATCTGGAAGACCCAAGACCATTAAGGCTTGGGTCCCCAAATCTAACTAATCTTTTGGTTGGTGTGTGCAGGAGCTGCTAAGGAGGATTATCAACTTATGGTATGTTGATAGTGGCTGCTCCAGGCACATGACGGGGGATGCGAGGTTGTTTTCTGAATTTGAAGAATTTGATGGTGGACATGTAAATTTTGCTGGTGCTAAAGGTGGTAAGATTACTGGACGAGGAAAAGTGACGAATGGGAAGATCACTTTGGACAAAGTGAACTATGTTGAGCAGCTTAAACACAATCTGATGAGCGTGTCACAAGTCTGCGACAAGGGTCACTCGGTCCATTTTACAAATACTGAGGCATTGGTGTTGAAACCGGGTTTGGTCATTCCGGACGATTGGATAGTTATGCGTGCACCAAGGAAAAATGATACTTATGTCATGGACATGGGTGCCAAGGATCCAACTGCTGCGGTGGCGTGTTTACTGTCAAAAGCATCTGAAGCTGAATCAATGTTGTGGCACAGACGCTTGGCTCACATTCACTACCGCAAAATGAATTACATTATTAAAAATGAGCTAGTGAAAGGGGTTCCATTGCTGAGGTTTCAAGTGGAAGATAAATGTCTTCCATGCCAAAAGGGAAAACAACACAAGAAACCTCATAAGTCTAAAACAGTAAATTCCATTAATGCCCCTTATGATTTACTTCACATGGATTTATTCGGTCCAGTGAACGTGAGGAGCATAGGTGGAAAGTACTATTGTCTTGTTGTCACTGATGATTACTCACGTTATTCATGGGTTTTCTTTTTAGGTACAAAAGATGAGACAGCAGAGATGTTGATAGATCTTTTTACAAAATTGGAAAACGTCCATGAGGCAAGGATCAAGAGGATAAGGAGTGATAATGGCACGGAGTTCAAAAATCGAGTTCTGGATCTCTACTGTCTTCGAAAGGGAATTGAACATCAATTTTCCGCTCCTTACACTCCTCAGCAAAATGGAGTCGCTGAGAGGAAAAACAGGACGTTGATTGAAGCCGCTAGGACGATGCTTTCAGATTCAAAGCTACCAGTTCTTTTCTGGGGAGAAGCTGTGAATACAGCTTGCTACGTCCTAAACAAAGTTTTGACCGTTAAACGTTTTAACAAAACTTGTCATGAGTTAATGTTTAATGAAAAACCAAACTTAACAGGCTTTGAACCATTTGGATTACCCTGCACGATTGTGCGAAACAAAGATAAACAAAAATTCGGTGAGGTGGCAGATGAAGGCTACTTTCTAGGCTACGTGCCTGGCACACCGAATAAAAGGGTTTTTAATCTAAAAACTGGTAAAATTGAGATTGTTTTCAATGTAGAAATTACTTCTTACAAACCTCAACAATCAACGACTGGTCCTGCTATATTATATGATTATGACAGTGTGTTTAAATCATTTAATATTCCTGAGGTTTCTGATGCAGATGCTTCTCAGCTGATTCAAACAGTGATAAGTGAAGACGATGAAGGTGAATTTATGCCTAGATCGAATGTAGATATGTCAGATGCTCCGGAAACTTCCCAAGGTGCTGCTAATCCTGATTCAAGCGATAGTGACTCTGAACCCAACCAGGGGGAGGATTTCATTAATCCGTTTGCAAATCAGAATATTCAGGGGGAGGTTGGATCAAATCTGGGTGATAATCTAGAAGTCGATGCTGTTGCTACTACACGAGCAAATAGAGATCATCCGGTTGATATGATACTAGGAGATCCTACTGTAGGTGTTCAGACGAGAAGAAGCATAGCAGAAAATTCTGGATTATTTGTTTCGATTGAAAAGATTGGGATAGTGAACGAGTGCTTGTATAGTTGCTTTATTTCCCAAGAGGAGCCGAAGAACATTCATATGGCTCTTAAAGACAATTCATGGGTTGAAGCTATGCAAGAGGAATTGGCCCAGTTTGCTAAGTTGAAGGTTTGGGAATTGGTGGACCTTCCAAAAGGTGAGAGAGAGATTGGCACTAAATGGGTATTTAGGTGCAAGAAAGATGAAAGAGGTATTGGCACACGCAACAAAGCTCGGTTGGTTGTCAAAGGCTTTAATCAGCAAGAGGGGATTGATTACAATGAGGTGTTTGCACCAGTGGCGAGGTTGGAGGCAATTCGGTTGTTTCTGGCTTTTGCTTCATTCAAGGGCTTCAAAGTTTATCAACTAGACGTGAAGAGTGCATTTCTTTACGGAAAAGTCCAAGAAGTGGTGTATGTCTCACAACCAGATGGGTTCGTTGATCCAGACTATCCAGATCGAGTGTACAAACTTGATAAGGCTTTGTATGGGTTACATCAAGCTCCCAGGGCATGGTACGAGACACTGTCTACACATCTGGTCAAGAATGGTTTTGAAAGAGGTCAGATTGACGGTACACTGTTCATTAAGAGAAAGAAGGAAGATTTTCTGCTAGTACAGGTATACGTGGATGACATCATCTTTGGGTCATCTGACGAAAACATGTGTAAGGAATTTGAACAGGTGATGAAGAGCAAGTTTGAAATGAGTGCTATGGGTGAGCTGTCTTACTTTCTGGGATTACAAGTTGAACAGAAGGAGGATGGGATGTTTATACATCAAACAAAGTATGTGTATGACATTTTGACTCGATTCAAAATGAATGATTGCTCTACTTTCAACACACCCATTTGTGAAAACCACAATCTCGGCCCAGATCATGAAAGCACTGAAGATGTTGATCCAACTCAATACAGGGCGATGATTGGTTCTCTAATGTACTTGACTGCTTCAAGACCCGACATCATGTTTGCCGTATGCTTGTGTGCCAGATATCAGGCAAATCCAAAGGAGTCACATATGAAAGCAGTGAAGCGGATTCTTCGTTACTTGAAGGGGAAACCTAAACTTGGGTTGTGGTATCCAGCTGATAGTGATTTGAGGTTCGTTGCTTACACTGATTCAGACTTTGGAGGATGCAAATCAAACAGGAAGTCTACAACAGGTGGTTGTCAGTTCTTAGGAGGCAGGATCGTGTCTTGGCAATGCAAGAAGCAATCCTGTGTGTCTACCTCTACGTGTGAAGCTGAATATATTGCTGCGGGTAGCTGTTGCTCTCAGGTTCTCTGGATCCAACAGCAGATGCGCGATTACGGTTTGGATTTCACTCGTACTCCTATTATGATAGACAATAATGCCACTATATCAATCACAAACAATCCCGTAAAGCACAGTAGAACTAAACACATTGACATACGTCATCACTTTATACGGGATTGTGCTGAAAAACGTTTAATTGAATTGCACCGAGTCGACACAGAAGATAACCTTGCTGATCTTTACACTAAAGCTTTTGATCGAGCTCGCTTTGAACACTTAGTCGAACTCAATGGGATGAGGAATCCTGAATAACTGGTTTTTCATAAGAATTTTTGTAAATAGTTTACTGTTTTTCTTAAAAATCAAAAATACAAAAACATCGAAAAATTTCAAAAACTCAAAAACAATAGAAAAGCAAAAATGAGTTTCCTGGCGAGCAAAAGAGAAAATGATAGTACATCAGTGGTCTGTCTAAACCTCTTTAAACCTTAAATGAAATATGCTAAGCAGCTCTATATAAGATGTATCGGTAGGCTCACAATCATTTTAAAGTGTGCAGGGTGATATAAACTTAAATCGACTGAAGACCAGGTGGGAACCATTCATTGGCATATGGTCTTAGTACCGAAATTTCGTTTGAGAGATTGCCGAGGTTCTGAGATATTCGGTCTTTATGCTGCTTATCATCTGGGTATCATGGTTGTATCTTTTACCGAAAAATAACGGGGACGCAAGTCTAGATCTTCCATGATATCATACATACGTGTACATATTGCATTCGACCTCAATAAGTGATCAACAATCACATGTCCCCAAAATAAGTGATACAATATCACAATTTTCCGGGAGTCAAGTTCGTCTCTCTGCTGTACGAAAGTACTGACCTGTTCACGGACTTGCTTCTGTGCCCTCATGCATCCGAAAATCAAGTTCCTCATCAATAAGTGATTCTATCACATAGGGCTTGTTTTCAATCAAAATAAGTGAGTTTCTCACATCATATACGGTCAAACAGATGATAATCGGTATACTCACCGGTAAGATGAACCCTCGTGCATACCTTGATACGGGAATGTGTCGTGATGTGGATGAACACCGGTCGGTAAGTATAAATCATACCTTAACGTATCCTCTTGCCATGATTACATATGATAAGTTGAGCTTATGTGGACAACAATACCGATAATTGTTATAGGATGCTTATCTAAATGTTTACTAAAAGAACAACAAGAGCGTTTTGACATGACCGCACACTGATATGATTCTCTTACCCTCGAAACTCGCAAAAAGAATGTCTGTAAATATTTCTTTACTGCTTTCAGTCTTTACATTTGAAAATATAAAAATCCAAAAATAGTGTCTTTTTCTGTTAAAATTCTTAATGTACGGAAAACTGTTATTCTTGGAGGAGTTGTTACCCAAAGGGGGAGACTGTGTTAGAAAGTGGGTTCAAATTTTTTTAAATCATGCAGGTTATATGGTGTTTGTTAAAAATTTGTGCGTGTTGGTGCTTAATTGGAAAATGCTTAATCTGATACAGTTTAACTATCTCTTGTATAATAATAATTCTTTAACTATGTTGAAAAATTCTTATGGTTTCTCGAGATGTTTGTTTTATAGTACACAGATTGAAGCAGTTGTTGATGAGAAGTTGCTGTGAAGAGAGGCGGAGTTTGTTGCTGCTTGGTAGAATCCTCCTTCTACAATGCAGAGTGGATGCTGTGAAGACACATTGAATGCTGAATCAAAACTTGGAAGATTTGGTGATTGGATGCATCAGCTTAGGGGGAGTCTGTTGCTGACAAAGATGTTGCTGACAAAGACAGAATTCATGTTGAAGCTGACGCTATCCAAAGACCAAAGACTGTGAGATTCTGAAGACTAAAGTTTCCTTTGCAAGCTATTGTCAAGGGGGAGTTTGTTGGTGCATGTTATGTGACAACAGCTTTGGATTGGTCTTTGGATATTAAACAGAAGATTGGATCATGAAGACTTAAAGAAAAACGAGTTCTATGAAGCCCAATCAGTCCAAGTTTGTATTAAGTCTATTAGGCCCAAGTTATGTAACAAATGTAATATGGGCAAAGCCCAATTCGCAGGTCTTGGCTGTGTGTATATAAACAGCCTTAGACTAGAGTTTTGGGTTGGACACCATAGACACTTGAGAGAACTTGATAGACACTAGAGACACTTTAGACAACTTGAGAGAGCATTCAAGTGTGAGAGCTTAAGAACAAAACAGAAATCGGCTGTTTAGGTTCTTGTAGATCTTAGTGATTGTAAAACACTTCTAAGGGTTTGATAATCACAGAAGATCAGTTTGGAAGTTTGTGTGTTTGTGTGTTCGAGTTCTTGTTCTTCTACTTATTCTTGTTTCTGGGTTCGAAGATCAATCAAGGGGATTCCGCACCCTTGATAGATTATCTGTCTTGTTAAGATCCAACGGGATTAAGGGACCTACATTGACGCATATTCAGTTCTTTCTGGTCAAAGATATGATGTAGGCTTCTATGATCGGTGAAGATCGTACACTTGGTACCGTAAAGGCAGTGTCGTCAAATCTTTAATGCAAAAACAACTACGCCAAACTCGAGGTCGTGTGTGGTGTAGTTCTTCTCGTGGATCTTGAGCTATCGAGAAGCGTACGTGATAACCTTATCTCGTTGCATGAGAACACAACCAAGACCAAGGTTAGAGGCATCGAAGTAGACTACGAAATCATCGTTTCCGTCGGGCAGTGAGAGCACGGGAGCGTTGCAAAGCATATCTTTGAGAGTTTGAAAGGCTTCCTCTTGTTTAGTTCCCCAAACCAAAGGTTTGTCCTTATGCGTAAGAGA
Organism: Helianthus tuberosus; assembly: GCA_030545235.1. Lineage (NCBI taxonomy): Eukaryota > Viridiplantae > Streptophyta > Magnoliopsida > Asterales > Asteraceae > Helianthus > Helianthus tuberosus. Next base: position 33,851,746 of record CM060365.1, on the reverse strand, counting down.
GGTAAGCGGCAGAGCGATCTTAGAAAAACCTTCGATAAAACGACGATAATAGCATGCCAGTCCGAGAAAAGAACGGACTATAGACGGATTCTTAGGTGTAACCCTACTCTTAACAGCTCTGATCTCCGCATGGTCAACGTGGATACCTTGACTATTGACAATGTGACCCAAGAATTGGACCTCCTCCAGCCAAAATTCACACTTGGAGAATTTGGCGTAGAGACGGTTTCCCTAGAGTAACTCAAGAACCAAACATAGATGCTGCGGGTGTTCGGCTTTTGATTTGGAATAGATCAGGATATCGTCGATGAACACGATTAAGAAGCGATCAAGAAAGGGTTTGCACACTCGATTTCTTAAATCCATAAAAATTGCGGGAGCATTAGTCAAACCAAAAGGCATGACAACAAACTTGTAGTGACCATAGCGGGTTCGAAAAGCGGTTTTGGGTATATCCTCCTCTTGAATGTGTAATTGGTGATAGCTTGAGCGTAGATCGATCTTAGAAAAACACGTAGCACCCTGTAACTGGTCAAACAAATCATCGATTCGGGGCAAGGGATAGCAATTCTTAATAGTCAGCTTATTCAATTCCCTATAGTCGATGCACATCTGGAACGATCCATCCTTCTTTTTAATAAAAAGGACAGGCGCGCCCCAAGGAGAGGTGCTAGGGTGAATGAAGCCTTTATCAAGTAGTTCTTGGAGCTGACTCGAGAGTTCGCGCATTTCGAAAGGAGCGAGATGATAAGGCGCTTTAGCAACAGGATTTGCTCCAGGAATGAGGTCGATTCGGAAGTCGATATCACGAGCGGGAGGTAAACCAGGTAGATATTCAGGAAATACGTTGGGGAATTCGCAAACAACGGGAACGTCTTTCACTCCTGAGTTTCCTTTCTTTTCCTTCTCCGCTACTACAATGTTAGTCAAGAAAGCTCTGTATTCCTTGCGGAGATACTTGCTAGCTTGGACACATGACATGAGTTTAAGACCTTTCGAAGGAGTTTCGCCATACATACAAAGTTGATCACTATTAGCGAGCGAGAAACGAATAATCTTTTCGAAGCAAACAACTTCAGCACGATTTTCGCGAAGAAAATCCATGCCTGCTATGATGTCAAAACTACCGAGCTGCATCGGAATAAGATTGATAGGGAAGACGTGATTGTTGAGTTCAAGCGTACAATCACGTAATATAGAATTGACTGCGACGGTTCTTCCGGTGGCAACTTCAACATCGAACGTCTAGGGGAGATGAGCGCGCTTACGATTAAGGAGCTTTTCGAATTCAAATGATACAAAACAGTTATCGGCTCCAGTATCAAATAAACACGTAGCATATATACCATTCACAAGGAATGTACCATTGAACACATTGTTGTCTGCTTGAGCCTGGCGATCGTTAATGTTGAAGGCACGTCGGCGGGCTGCTGGTTGTTGCTGCTGTTGTTGAGGCTACTGCTGGGGCTGCTGCTGTTGTGGCTCGTGCTTAAGCACTCGATTTGGGCACATGTTTGCGAAGCGGTTGGGATCACCACACGCATAGCAAGCTCTAGCATGGATCGCGGGTGCAGGAGCCGCTTGATGGCCTTGAGGAGCAGCAAGTAGAGCTTGTTGAGCATGAGCTTGACCTTGTGTTGGAGCTGGGGTTTGACGTGGACCTGTACGGAAGTTGGCGGTGAAGTGGTCGTACATGTTGCAATGCACACAGTATCTGCAAGCGATTCCCACGGGGTGGTGATAGGTACAAGTAGGGCAAGCCGGGTGAGGACCAGTATACTCACGCTTTTGCCAGCGGTGCGTTGGTAACAGGTGCCGCTACTTGGCGGTGTTGAGGTTGCGGTGGAGCAGGAACTGTTTGGAGCGGAGCTGCAGTGATCGCACAGTTCTTGTTGCTGGAACTGCTGTTGTTCTTCCTTTTGCGACGATAGGACTTTGAAGACTGCGAAGCGGCGGCGGTTTCAGCGGTTGGAGCAGTGGTAGCTTGATGCAGATTCTTGGAAGTTTATATCCCATTAACCAGACTTGACTCGCTTGTCGTTGATCTCAGCAGCGAGTAAAAAGGTTTCCTCAATTGTTGTCATCTTTGCAGCTTGAACTAAATCAGCCACGCAATCTGGAAGAGCATGGATATACTTCTTGATGGTGATTTCAGGCGTGGTGACTTGGATAAGACAGATTATGCTTAGCTGCTTGAAGCGAGCAGTCAAACCAGCATTATCTCCATCTTTCTGCTTGATGTGCCAGAACTCGTCCTCCAGCTTCTGGCGCTCGTGGGGAGGGTAGAACTCTTGCATCATAACGTCCTTCAACTCATCCCACGTTAGCCCGTAAGCTGCATCATTTCCGCGTTTGTTTCTCTAGGCCGTCCACCAATCTAGAGCTCGGGATTGGAAGACGCCAGTGGCGTTAAGAGTACGGATATTATCAGGACAACTACTCTGGCGCAGGGTGACTTTGATAGAATCAAACCATTGGAACATGGCCGTAGGCCCATCTTCACCGGTAAACTCTTTCGGGCCGCAGGCTTTGAATTGCTTGAAGCTAAAAGCAGCTTTTGGCGAATCAGTCCTTGACTCTTCAGAAGACTTGCTAGTGTTTTCATTCAGCTCACTAACAATCTGGGGGACAACTTTCGCCATTTGCTTAGCGACGAGAGCGATGTTTCGTTTGTCGTCATGATTGCGGTGAGCAGAACGGGAGTGAAATGATCCAAATGACGACATTGTCTGCAACACACAGCGTCATAGGACTCAAACACAGTTTCGATTAATCATCGACTATACTGGGATCTAATGTAAACTAGCGATTCGCCATAAAGCTCAGGAACATAGTCATTCACAAAATTCACATAAGCACAAAATCACAGAATCACATAAGCACAAAGGCACATAAGCACATAAACACATAAGCACATAAACTAACCTAAGCACATATGTTGTACGTATTCACCTATACTTCACAGCACGTATAGCGATTTCGTATAGCGATTTCGAATAGTGAGTTGCGATTGCGAATAATGACCAACGATTTGTTAGTGTGGTGTGAATTGTGTGTGTTCTGGCAGAGCGAGAAATGTGGAATCGAAACCATCTGTAGCACTGTACTGTTTATCTCAAAACGCTAACAAATCATCATATAAATCACATAAATCATCAAAACGCTAATAAAATCGATCATAAAAGCGATAAATCACAGAGTTAGCTGCTGCAGTTTCCAGAATCGAAACACATAAAAATCGAGGAGAGATTGTCTTGGGTGTGTGTAGACATTAACTACCCAAAGTGATTCGACTATTCACAAGGACCTTGAGTCCACACTTTCGCTTTCTGGCCTGTGCTCTCGCTTCAATTTGAGCGATCGACACGCATCCTTCCAGTCACAGTGTGACCTCAAGTCGTTGGAGTCCGTCGAGACTTTGGTGAGAGTTTTGCAAAACCATAATAAAGAGCGGAATAAGTCATCAAGATTCGGGTTTCACCCCTAACTTAGCAACTACATCCCTGTTTGTGTGATGAAATCATGAGATAGATAAGGAGATATGCGTCGAAGTATGGATTTAACTCCTATTTCAACGCAATTTTCCCTTGTTTTGTAGTAAAAATAGTAACTTGAATGAGTGATATGGTCGAGTGTTTGCGGTTTTCACACCTAATCTTAACCAGATCATTTGTTAGCGTGTATGTCCAGCCTTAGGAAAGGCTGATTTTGCGCAGAACTGTGGTATGCGATGTTCGCTTAAAAGTGTAGTGTACATCGAGTGTGTGAGCGAGAAATAGCGAATAAGTTCATACAACACCCACACTAGGTATGCACAAGTCGGTATGTTGGTACTTAGACTATAGACTAGGTCGTTTCTAGGACATCGACCCAGACTAGGTCGAGTCTCGCCTAATTCCCTATAGTTATGGCTCTGATACCAATCTGTCACACCCAAACGATGACGGAAACATCGGGGCATGGCACTGAGCGAAACAGATTGTCAAGAGAAATTCCATAACAACTAGATTACCAGATAGTTAATATTATGTCCATACCATAACCTACCAAGCAATCAAATTATTACAGACATAGATATCCTCAAAACAAAACATGTCTAACAACTCAGATTTAAATAAAAATAAATTGTCTTTGTTGGTATCTAGACTCTCCTAAACTTGATTCCATCAAATAGCAAGCAAGCATCCTAAGCACCTGTCACATACGTTAAAATAGGGGTCAATACACATAGTGTAAAGGTGAGCATACAAGTTTGATATAGCATAATAGAGTTCGAAATCGTTTACGCATAACCAGCATGTAACATGTATAATGCGAAGCTAGTAGGTTATTGACAATGAAATATGCACAAACTAGACTGTGAGTTGTGGAATGCGCAACACATATCACCAATGTGACACGTGAAGAGGTAACCTTAACAACCCCCATCCACGACAGGTGCTGAGTCCAAACAAATAGTACTATCGTCGCTAAGGCGTCAGGCAACAATCACTGTGTTAACATAACATACAAGCATTCATCGAGTAACAAGTAACATGCAATAACGGTCAGCGTATAAATAGTGTTAGCGTTGTGTGTTCGATTGTGATTTAGAATATGTAACGTATGTAACACCCAAAAGTGCATAAAGCAAAAAGGGATCGAGTATACTCACAGCGATAGTAATGGATTGAAGGTAGCGCTAGAGTGATTAGCCTGAACAGTTAACGATAGCATAAGCGAAGATCGGTGCGTAAAACGGTGAAGAGTGACCAAGTGTTGGATGGTAATCCGATCGGATGGCAATCCGATCGGATGGCCAGTCGATCAGATGTCAATCTGTTCGGATGGTCATCCGATCGGATGGCCATTCAATTGGATTGACATTCGTTTGGTAAGGATGTGTTTGTGTATTATGGCTTTGAAGTTTTCGTTGTAGCATTTTGAAAACGGGGAAGTATCTTTACCCTTCAGGTCGATCGATCGAATGACAGTTCGATCGGATAGCGATCTGATTGGTAGGACACTTAGTGAGAACAAGTTCACAGCAGGATGGTTACTCGATCGGATGGCAATCCGATCGGATAGCAATCCGTTGGAAACTGTTGCCCTTTGAAAATGATCGAGTACCAAAGTTCCAAATGTCACATGATAGGATGGTCGTTCAATCGGATGGCAATCCGATCGGACGGCAATCCGTTCAATGTTCGGTCCTTTGAAAACTTGTAAATAATCAAGTGTTTGGAAGTTCAAGTATAATCCGATCGGATGGCCAGTCGATCGGATGGCAATCCGATCGGACGGCAATCCGTCCCGACGCATCTGATCCTCTTGAACTTGGTTATTTTGAAAGTTTGCGGTTTGTTCAAGACGGTTTGACGACACATTAAACAATTGAAACCCCATCTTGGCCCAAGTGATCCGATCAAACAGGAATCACCCTAGTCCGATCAGTTAACTGTTCGAGACGGTGGTTCATGCTTAACCCGAAGTCAGTTGTCCTTTGGATAGAATTCAGATCTTGAACCAACACATCACTAAGAAAGAGTAGAAGGTCGGAACGAGCTCCGATTCTATCGGTTTTGAGTGCATTGAGTGTAAAAGAGTTGAAAGAAAGTTGGAAAACTATCTTTCAATCCTTTTAACCATGAATATGTGTAGATCTTTGTGAAAACATTGTTTAATCTTGTGGAAATCCTTCAGATCTAAGTTGTTCTTGGTGGAATGAAGTCAAACCTTGAAGTTCATTAGAACTCCATGATGACATCACCCTAGAACACCTCAAATCCGGTGATTTCACGGTTAAAAGTTAAGATTCAAAGGTGAAAAAGGTGAAGGAGTGAGTGTAGATCATAGAAGTACAAGATTTAGGTTGAAACTTCCAAGAATCGCGAGACATCGAGAGAAAATAGAGCTTGAGTGCGGCTGGTCGAGTGAGGAGCTGTCACATCACAAATGATGTGACAGGTGGGTATTTATAGGGTTTCCAAAAGAGGAAAGTGCTGAAGTGTCGGATTGGTCACCGATCGGATGGCAGTCCGATCGGATCCGATCGGATGGTAGTCCAATCGGATGGCAGCCCGATCAGATGGCAACCCGATCGGATGGCAGTCTGATCGGATGGCCACTCAATCGGTTGGCCACTCGATCCAGGTGTCCGGCGCGTTAAGTTTTATTGTTTCGATTCGCGTGTTGAGCGTTGCGATGTGATTCGAGTGAGCGATGTGATAGTATTACCCATTAGTTACACAAATAACCTAACTACTATATCTAACATACAATCAGTATAAATAACCTGCGTTTAGCGTTTGCGATTAGATGGCGATGCGATAGAATTGCGATTGCGATTACGATTAACACCTCAACATAAATATAACATGCACAAGTAACACATAAATAACACACACACGTAAAACAATGTCCAGAACACATAATTCGAGTTACGATTGCGATAGCGATTAGCGATAAGTCGATTAGCGGTTAATATGCGATTAAACCTCGATTATTAATAGATACTCCACATAATACAACTAAAGCAATTAAATAATATAATTCGATTACAAGTCAAAAGTACGATTTAATGGTCAAGCAAGGAGTGACAGATCGCAATTAGCAATTTTTTCTTCCTTTGACTTTGACTTTCCAAAAAGCGGGTTGTTACAATATCACACAAAAGCACATCTACACACACACACAACATCTATAACCTTGTTGTCTTACTAGATATGGATTAACTTCGTCACTAACAACACCAATACCCCCATCACACGCCTAATCAAGGCTACCAAAAACCCTATCAACCCATACATCATGAAAGCTACCCTGCCATGAGAAAATACTTAATAAATATTTTTACTTCGAAACTCGTTTGCTAATTTAACAAGATAACATGTATAAAAATATACAGAAAAACCCGTAATTACGTATATATGCTAGCCCCAAAGTAAACACCTAAAAAGGGAAGTTAGAGCTCACTGGTTGCAAAACTTCCAAATCCACGAGCTAACCGTCTAGAATCACGTCCTCAAATGAAACATGTACCGAAAACCCATGGTTCAAATTCACTCGATCAAATAACGCCTCAGCTCGTGAACTGCATTAGGTTCCCATACCCGTCAACCATTAAACTTAGTTCATTTTTCATCTAACGTCGTTCCCCGTGTAAAAGATTTTACAAGCACAGAATAATCCGGGTAAATACCATCCGTCAGATAGTAACCGTATTTGTACTCCGCACTGTTTACAAAAAAAGAACCCTTGAGTCCAACACCGTTTATATAGTCGTTGCAAATAGATGATTGATTAAGAATATTTAAATCGTTATTTGCAGCAGGCATACCAAAGAATGCATGCCAAATTTAAAGATCTTGAGATGCAACCGCTTCAAGCATCATAGCCAGTTTTTTTTAAATATTCACCAGTGTGTTGCCCGCGCCACCTAGTTGGACAGTTTCCTATTCCCATTTCATACAATCTAGATTACTGATCATCCCAGGTAAACCATGTTGCTCTTCATGAGTAAAGCAAAATGGATGAATTTGTTGTGTGTTTTAAAAAAATGTGGTTAAAAGAGGTGAATATATAGTTATTTTTAATTTTTTAGTCAAACCAGCCGTTCAACGGCTGGTTTGAACCAACCAACCACACATGGCCACGTCGTCTCCAAATTTGCCCTCTACGTCTGTGGAATTCTTCACGACCTCCACACAACGCCGTGCTCCACGCCGGTGTGAATGCAATATGTCTGTAGCTTACGTCTAGTATCGAGTCTATGTTTAATGTAATTGTATGTGTTAGTATGAACTTGACTTGGTTTTGTATTGTGTAAGTCCCTTCGTATGAAGGGACATAATAGGTCAAGGTTGTATGTTATGGCTTAACACCCCGGTTCGTACGAAGCCACAGGGGCCTTCGTACGAAGCCACAACTTCTATAATTAGGGGTGTTATGTTTTAAGTTTTTGGCAATCTCTAGCGAAGCTCTGCCAAAATTACTCCAGGATTTGTAACTCTTCAAACATTAATGAAAAGTGATCTTAACGGTATTTGTATGATCTTTATGTTGATATTCTGCACATTGCACGTAGATTACCGATCCGGTCGGAGCGTTTATTGAAGAAGATCACGGTCCTCACAGCCGGACACAGGATAGTCAGCTTGGCGTGGACTGACTTCCACGCCGGATTTCCATGCCCACACCGTGTAGCCTTAAAAACCACGAGACCGCGTGGGTGGGGCGGGGTTCTCACCTGTACTGTGGTGCCACATTTGCTATTCAACTCGCATACTTCGTGCACTCCCCTACCTTTAATGGAAAACAAACTTTATTACACAGAATCCCCTAACACCAATGCTCCACCACTAGTGTGGTCATCTATTTTTTCGGTTTCATCACATCGCTAACGATTCCTTGTTCTACTTGTGGAAAACCAACAGTTTCAACATCTAATACTTCCTTCAGGCAATCCACACCCATTTTCCTGGGATGGGTTCAAGTTGCTTTAAACGGAAATTCTCCAAAGCATCTTTGACGTATTGATCTTGATGGCAACGTATAATCAAGATATGGTTTTGGTGGCAAAAAAGTGCTAACTAGAGAGAAGATAGGGACTTAAAACAGGAAGAACGTGACTGCATAAGGGTGTTCAAGTTTTAAGCAAATTACATCAACTATTGTCCATGTAGAGGTAAAAAAAGACGGACTTGTCCTCACATATCTTGCATGTGATTGCAACTAACGTTTTCCTGTATCGTCTGTTCATCAAAATGATGAAATTTATATACTATCAATTAGCTGTTATAAAAACTAGCCTAAAAAACTCTAGAATTAGAAGAGCTAGCCTTGAGTTCTTATTCAAACAAGATATTGAATATAATAGACAAATGAGATATATGGAGAATCTAGTGGGGATCGACTGAAATGAAAATGGGGGTTTGATACATTTATAGCATGGAGGTTGGTTTCCTTTTCAACATATGTTAGCTCTTATATTCCATATTGTCATCCACATATATAATTAATTATTCATAACACTCCCCCTTGGATGACACTTTGCAAACTTTGGGGTAATTAAGTACTGCCTCATTAAAAACCTTGCTAGGAAAACCCAGTGGGACAAAACCATAGCTAAGGGAAAAAGAGTGCAGCTTGCATTATACACAGTGGATCAGATATGTTGCCTCATTAAAAACCTTGCTAGGAAAACCCAGTGGGACAAAAACCTTGCCTCATTAAAAACCTTGTAGGTAGTGCTTTTGTGAAAAGATCGGCTGAATTGTTGCTGGATTGGACATATCTCATCTCGACTTGATTGTCTTTAATAAGGTCCCGAGTATATGCAAAGAATCTTGGTGGTATATGTTTTGTTCTGTCACTTTTGATATACCCTTCTTTCATCTGAGAGACACAGGCGGCATTATCTTCATGGATAGGAGTTGGATTTTGATCTTTCTCTAGCCCACAAGAAGTCACTATGTGTTGTGACATAGATCTTAGCCATACACATTCTCGTGAAGCTTCATGTAGTGCAATGACTTCAGCATGATTTGAAGATGTTGCGACAAGTGTTTGTTTCTGAGAACACCATGAAATCGCAGTTCCTCCGTTCATAAATACATATCCAGTTTGAGATTTTGCTTTATGAGGATCAGATAAATAACCTGCATCTGCATAACCAACTAACCCTTCTTTTGAATCATTAGGATAAAACAAGCCTAAATCAACGGTACCTCGAAGATATCGAAAAATGTGTTTAATTCCATTCCAGTGTCTTCTAGTGGGAGCTGAACTAAATCTTGCTAACAAGTTCACTGCAAAAGAAATGTCAGGTCTCGTACAATTCGTAAGATACATAAGTGCTCCAATTGCACTGAGGTATGGTACTTCTGGACCAAGAACTTCTTCGTTGTCCTCACAAGGACGAAATGGATCATTTTCGACATTAAGTGACCTAACGACCATTGGAGTGCTTAAAGGATTTGACTTATCCATATTGAAACGTTTTAACAGCTTTTCAGTATAATTCGTTTGATGCACAAGTATTCCATTGCACATATGTTCAATTTGTAAACCAAGACAATATTTGGTTTTACCAAGGTCTTTCATTTCAAATTCTTTCTTTAAAAGAATCATTGTTTCAAGAATTTCTTTTTTCGTCCCAATTATATTTAGGTCATCAACATATACAGCTATGATCACATATCCTGACGTTGTCTTCTTAATAAAGACACATGGACAAATAAGATTATTTATATAACCTTTACTTGTCAAATAGTCACTCAAACGATTGTACCACATTCTTCCAGATTGTTTCAACCCATATAAAGATCTTTGTAATTTGATCGAATACATTTCTTAGGGTTTTGAACTTAATGCTTCAGGAAGTTTAAATCCTTCAGGAACTTTCATATAGATGTCACTATCAAGTGATCCATACAAGTAAGCTGTAACGACATCCATAAGACGCATTTCTAACTTTTTAGAAACTGCTAAGCTGATTAAGTATCTAAAGGTTATTGCATCCATAACGGGAGAATATGTTTCTTCATAGTCAATCCCTGGCCTTTGTGAAAAACCTTGAGCTACAAGTCTCGCTTTATGTCTTGTAACCTCATTTTTCTCATTTTGTTTTCGTACAAAAACCCATTTATATCATACAGGCTTTACAACCTTAGGTGTAACAATAATAGACCCAAAAACCTTTCGTTTGTTGAGTGAATCTAATTCAGCTTGCATAGCGCCTTTCCATTTATCCCAATCATGTCTATTTTGACAATCATTGACAGATTTTGGTTCAGGATCATCATCTCCACCCATGATGTCACTTGCTATAGAATAAGAAAATATCTCATCAATATTTTCCATTTCATATCGGTTCCATATGATATGTGTATGACCATAGTTGATTGATATCTCTTTGTTAGTATCATCAACATCTTCCTCATGAGAGGTTTCGGTATTTACCGCTTGATCAAGATTTTTATCCTTTTGGTCAATTTCATTTATAAGCGCTTTTCTTTTTCGAGGATTTTTATCCTTCGAACCAATTGGCCTTCCACGTTTTAAACGTTTCTGAGATTCATGAGTCATATTATTATCTATTGCCTTATTAGGGATCTCAACTCGAGCTGGAGCATTAGCAGCTGGTATATGAGATTTAGTAACCCTATTTATATCAGTAAATGCATCAGGCAATTGATTTGCAATTTCTTGCAAATGTATTATCTTTTGAACCTCTGTCTCACATTGTTTAGTTCTTGGATCCAAATATAACAATGAAGGTTCACACCATGTGACATCCTTTTCCTTATTTTTATCTTTATTCTCTCCCCCTAATACAGGGAAAGTTGTTTCATTAAATTTACAATCAGCCAATCATGCTGTAAAGACATCACCTGTTAAAGGTTCAAGATATCTTATTATAGAAGGTGAATCATATCCAACATATATTCCCAACCTTCTTTGAGGTCCCATTTTTGTGCGTTGTGGTGGTGCAATTGGGACATAAACTGCACATCCAAAAATTCTAATATGGGAAATATTTGGCTGTTGGCCAGATGCAATTTGTTGGGGAGAGAATTCATGATTTGCACTTGGTCTTATGCGAATTAATGATTCAGCATGTAATATTGCATGACCCCAAATGGATACAGGAAGTTTTGTTCTCATTATTAATGGTCGAGCTATTAGTTGTAGACGTTTAATTAATGATTCAGCTAAACCATTTTGTGTATGCACATGAGCAACAGGGTGCTCAACAATAATTCCTCCAGACATGCAATAATCATTAAAAGCATGTGATGTAAATTCACCAGCATTGTCGAGTCTCACCCTTTTAATACTATGATCTGGGAAATGTGTTCACAATTTAATAATTTGTGCAAGAAATTTTGCAAAAGCCATATTGCGAGTTGATAACAAAGACACATGAGACCATCTACTTGATGCATCTATTAGAACCATGAAGTATCTAAATGGTCCACATGGTGTATGGATTGGTCCACATATATCTCCTTGAATTCTTTCAAGGAACATTGAAATTTCTTTTTCAACTTTTATAAACGAAGGTCTTGTAATTAATTTTCCCAGAGAACAAGATACACATAAAGGAATTTTATCAGATTTTGGGATCTTTTTATACTTTAATGGATGTCCATGAGTATTTTCAATTATTCTTTTCATCATTGTTGAACCTGGATGGCCTAATCTGTCATGCCATAAATTAAATGTTTCAGGATCACAAGAATTTTCTTTTACTGCCATATGTGCTTGAGGCACATCAATATATGTATAATGCAAACCAGATTGAAACATTGGCAGTTTTTCCAATATCTGACATTTGCTCATGATATACAAATATTTTTCATTATCAACAGTCTTTGACTGAGTATCATATCCATTATGATATATGCTTTTGAAACTTAACAAGTTTCTTGATGACCTTGGGGAAAATAAAGCATTCTCTATTAAAAGGTTTGTACCATTTGGTAATATTAAATTTGCTTTTCCCACTCCTTCTACTAATTTTGTAGGACCTGATATTGTATCAACGGTTCCTTTTGTTGGTTTCAACTCATAAAAATATTTCTCGGATTTAAGTATAGTATGTGTAGCTCCACTGTCAGCTATACATATATCAACATCATTCATTCGAACTTGAGCTTCAATGATATCCATTTTAATCTTACAATTAAAAAAATGATAAGAGTATTATTAATATATTATAATTGTTGATAATAACTTTATATATATTAAAAAAACTTTATTATGAAGGAAAGACATAATATAAATACATATTTAATTGTTACATAAAATCATTGAGATCAAGCAACATTTTGTTTAAATGTCTTCATTAAAATCCGTGGTATTTTCTTCATTAAAATCCGTGGCATTTAGCTGAACACTGAATTTATCCAAATAGTTTACTTCCTTCTCCTTTCCTTTAAGCGATGCTTTGTAAAGCTCACATAGATGTGGAGCTGTTCTACAAGTTTTTACCCAGTGATCTATACTTCCACATCTATAACAAGAATTATCAATTTTTCCGGACACACCGGCTTCATTTATTTGATTATGAAAATTGGAAGTATTATCTTGTGGAGCATGATAATTTGTAGTTCTTTGATTTCGGCCACGGCCACGACCGCGCCCACGACCTCGGTAATATTTATTATTTTTGAAAGTATGATTGTGACCATTATAATGACCTTTACCAAAATACCCACAACCGCGGCCACGACCTTGGCCTTGCCCACGGCCTTGTTCCCTTTTATTTTGATAATTATTAACAACATTCGCTTCAGGTATAGTTAATGCTCCTGTGGGACGTGCTTCATGATTTTTCATCAGAAGTATGTTATGTTGTTCTGCTACGAGGAGATGCGCATTCAAATCAGAGTATCTGTAAAATTTCAACAATCTATATTGTTGTGCTAAACTTATATGTGACGCATGAAATGTGGAGTAAGTTTTCTCCAATTTTTCTTCCTCGGTAACAGGGTGCCCACAAAACTCTAATTTTGAACATATTTTAAATAGAGCAGATGTGTAATCATTTACTTTCGTAAAATCTTGGAACCTCAGACTGTTCCATTCAATTTTTAGCCGTGGGAAGTAAAACTTCCTTTTGATTATCAAATCTGTTCTTTAAATCCGTCCATAATTCATATGGATCATCAGAATTGAAATATTCATGCTGTAGTAAATTATCAATGTGTTTATGAATAAACACATCAGCTTTTGCCTTTTCCTGATTCGAACAATTATTCTCTTCATTTATGACTTCTATCACACCCATTGCTTTTAGGTGTCTTTTTACATTTGCTGTCCAAGTCATATAATTTTCTCCGGAGATATTCAATGCTGGAAATTCCAGTTTCGCGATATTTGCCATTTTGTTACTAAATACACATATATATAAATATTAGGATTACATACTTATTAAAATGAGACAAAATATAACAATACACATAATTAAAATGTTAGTTGCATAAATAAATGTTAGCTTGTATAAATAAATGTTAGATGCGTAAATGTTAAATTCATAAATAAATGTTAAATGGTTAGTAGTCCCATTATTATTATTATTATTATATTTCTATAGTAATAGGTACCCTGTACTCATTTTTATTTATCAAAGAACTATATTATAAATATACATATATATAAAGAAGAAACTGGATATAAAAGATCATCCTAAAGATGTGTGGTTTTACAATCCACTGGTGCACCCTTAGGCTTTCAACCTATATAATATGTACACATATGTATATATATTTAAATGTATAAAATTCTTACATTGAGTATGATAATAACTCCTTTGCCTTTGTTGATATGCTTGGTAGAGAACCTTCGTGCTGATAACGTGTTATAAAAACTAGCCTAAAAAACTCTAGAATTAGAAGAGCTAGCCTTGAGTTCTTATTCAAACAAGATATTGAATATAATAGACAAATGAGATATATGGAGAATCTAGTGGGGATCGACTGAAATGAAAATGGGGGTTTGATACATTTATAGCATGGAGGTTGGTTTCCTTTTCAACATATGTGAGCTCTTATATTCCATATTGTCATCCACATATATAATTAATTATTTGTAACATTAGCAACATTTTATGCATTTTTTGTATTATGCATTTTTTGTATGTACACCTTGTTTTGTTGTTTGTTTATGTTTATGTTTATGTTTATGTGGGTTATATCTTAGGGTTATTTGTTTGTAAGTGATTCTGGTATTTAAGTGGTGCTTTATTTGGTGAGTGACTTCATTTTGAAGCTTTACCTTCTCTCTCATCCGTCTATTTCTCTCTACCTCTTCTTATTGTCTTTTTTGTATTTGTTTTTTAAGCTTATATTATATTTACTTTTTTTTTCGTTGGCGATGACAATTCGGTAACATAAAAAAAGCGTAACGCTCGAAAATAATGTGAACAAGCCTTTTCTTCGTAATTCAAAATTAGTTAAGTCTTATCTTGTTCCTATTTTTAAAAAAGAATGAAAGCAAATTCTAGTTTATACATTAGTTTATAGGTAAAAAATGAGTAACTCAAACAAAGAGGCACATGTTTTTAACTTGGACAAATTTTGCAACAAGTAACAGAGTCGGACCGTAGGATAAACGAGAAACTCGCTGAACTGACAGATATGTCACAGATCTGCGAGAAACAAGCTGAATTACAACTTGAAATAAACACGCTTCAAGCACATTATGCCGTGCCAACAAATGTTAAAAAAATTAATATTTTTTGTTAGAATAGTTTTTGTAATCGTTGATCATAAATTTATAACAATTTATATTAGTAATCAATGATATAATATGCTATTTTCTATTGTATTTTCTGTCTACGTTTACAAACTTTATATAAAGCACGAAGGATTTCGTTTAATTATTATTTTAATAAAAAAGTGTAAAGTACAAAACAATATTTCTGACAAGCTGCGGATCGTATTTCCAAACAATTTTGAATATAATATTTTATTAATCCATTTATATTTATATTTATAAAGAAGATAAAACAGCAACTACACTCCAGTACACTGCCATTCCTTCCTGCAACTAATTCTTTTTCAAACTGAACAACAACATTTCGCAAATTACATTCAGTTTCTCGAGATATCATCGTTCGCAATCTGTTTCCGTCACTAACAGGTATCAATTCCAACTCATTTTCTTCTGTAATTTCATCTAAATCTGTTTATCTTCATCATTTGCGTCGTTATACTGTTAACTCGAGTCATTTTTTGCTGTTTGCTCATCATGTTCATGTAAATCACCTGTTTATGCAGCTCATTTCGCGAAATTGTTACGAAAACAGGTTAAATTCGTGATTTATTTGTAGTTCATAAGTTTATAACTGTTGATTTGATACTATTATCCCGGTGATATGCAGTTCATTCCTCGAGATTGTTACGAAAACAGGTTAGATAAGCGACTTATATGTAGTTAACATTGTTCGTATTGTTAACAGATTCGAACACTAATCGTACGATTTGAATTGTGTTGATTTGATTCATTTTTCGCCTTTTGTTCGTCATGTTCATGTAAATCATCTGTTTATGCAGTTCATTTCGCCAGATTGTTAAGCTTTGATTGTGTAATTGTTGTTCGTATTGCTTATAGATTGATTAGATTTAAACAGTAATGGTACAGTTTGAATTGTGTTGATTGATTCAGTTTTTGCTGCCTGTTCATCATCTTCATATAAATCACCTGTTTGTGCAGTCATTTTGCCAGATTGTTAAGAAAACACGTTAAATTTGTAATTTATATGTAGTTTATTACTTTTGATTGTGTAATCGTTTAACGTATTGTTTACATATTCGAACAGTATTGATACGAGTCGTATAGTGTAGTTAAACGAGTTATTATTTAGATCCGGATACTGAATCTGATATTTCCATGAGGTTTTGCTCTGTCAGTTGTTGGTTAGGGTGGAGGAAGCGACATGATGATGAATGTAGCTACTAGCAACTTACTTTTGTGCTCCTATTATTTCACTACAGCTTTAATAATGTCTTTTCTTTGGTGGTGTGCACTTTACTGTGAATATTAGTTGTCTTCAACTACAAGTAAAATCATTCAACATGGATACAAAAAGTGCACTAGTTTATTCAATTTGATTTTGAAAGTAAAAAGTGTTTTATTCTCGTGTTTTTGATCAATTAACAGGATGATGATCAAAAAGACATGTCTATGGCTATGTGTGATACTGATAGGTTCACTACGCGTGATGAGAACGTATGGTTTTTATGTTAATATTACTTATCTTGAAAGTGCAGTGGATATAGGAGCCGGTAAACCAACTAAAACTCGAATTCTCCCTTTCTTCTCTTGGAAAATAAATAGAATAGCTAAAGTCAGTGTATTTATTATTTGACATTTGATTTTCTGCAGTTTGTTTGGATGGGAGTCCACCTGCATATCACTGGAACACGGGATCTGGTGCAGGAATCAACAACTGGTTAGTACACATTGAGGTTCGTTTCTCACTGCCTGTAACCCGATAATTAATAGAGAATCGTGCGTGCTACATGTGTCCAGTGTTTAGTGCATGACATTGATAAGAATGTGTTGACCAGAATGCATTGATAGTTGTACTGAAATGATAATGAGCCTTAACAGTTCAAATGATTCTTGATGCAATGTTGCTAATGTGCTAGTATGGTTTATATATTACTTTTTATGATTATATTTACAAGGGAGGAGGATGGTGCAACAATGTCTCTACTTGTCTCGCCCGTAGTTTGACCCGTTTAGGTTCCTCCAAACAAATGATGGAACAGGTTGCTTTCTCAGGGATTTTACATGACGAGCCTCAATACAACCCTGGTAAAAAAACTACAAATTTAACGAGATATCATATTATCGTACATCATCATGTTTTCATTGTTTATGTGTTTTAAAAATATTTACAGATTTCTACAATTGGAATAAGATCAAGGTCAGATACTGTGATGGTGCATCCTTTACGGGTGATGTCGAAAACGTCGATCCAGTAAGTTCTAGTATTGGCTTTATTATCTCTACAAACTTATAATTTGTTCTAATAAATGCATGACGGTTTTCCTTTTTCTTAAATATTATAGGAAACTAATCTTCACTTTAGAGGAGCAAGGATATTCAGTGCTGTCATTGAGGATTTACTAGCAAAGGGAATGATTAATGCTGAAAATGTATGATACAGCGATTCATAAATTGAACCCGAATACTAATTTATACGCTTGATAGCTACTTAATCGGTAGATGCTTATGATAGGCCATTCTCTCTGGATGTTCAGCTGGTGGACTGGCATCCATATTGCACTGCGATAAATTTAAAGCGTTTTTTCCTGCGAGCACCACAGTGAAATGCCTTGCTGATGCCGGTTATTTTATTAATTCGTAAGATATAATCATTAATCACAAACCCTTTTCTTTGCCTTAATTTACTTATTTTTCAGCATAGTTATAACATAGTTATTTATAAACAGGAAGGATCTGTTTGGAAAAAGACGCCTCGAGGCCTTTTATGATGATGTGGTCAACATACACGTACTCTCTTACACACCCTATATAGAAGTAGAATCACGAAAAACATTTACACATTCAGCCTTGTTGAGTTTAATGTTTATACTTTAGAGTAAAAAGCCATTTTCGTCCCTGAGGTTTGACCAGTTTTGCGACTTTCATCCAAAAGTTTGTTTTTCTGCATCTGGATCCAAAAGGTGTCAAATCTTTGCTATTTTCATCCTGCTTGTTAACTCCATCCATTTCTCCGTTAAGTCAGGGGTATTTCCGTCTTTTTTGTTAACTTAAGGAGCAATTCGGTCTTTTTCACTTTATGTAAAAAGATCGAATACCCCTGAAAAAGACTGAATTGCCTTCCAAGTTAACAAAAAAGACGGAAATACCCCTGACTTAACGGAGAAAAATGAATGGAGTTAATGAGCCAGATGAAAATGGCAAGATTTCAAACCTTTTGGATCCAGACGAGGAAAACCAAACCATGGACGAAAGTCGCAAAACTGGCCAAACCTCAGGGACGAAAATGGCTTTTTACTCTATACTTTCTTTCATCTTCTGGTTGTTAATTTTTCTTTTGCTTCTGTTGTAGGGATCAGCCAAAAGTCTGCCCCCATCATGCACTTCCAAAATGAACAATAGTTTAGTAAGATAAAACGTGTTTTATAAATTTTCCAACTTTTATACTTTCTCAAATTTTAAATATTTTTCGGTTTTCGCAGTGCTTTTTCCCTGAAAACGTGGTCCAAGAAATAGAAACACCACTTTTTGTAACAAACGCGGCCTATGATTCATGGCAGGTTAGACAAACAGTTCAGTATATATTGCAGTGTTCAGGACATAATATAAACGGTTTACTTTTGATGTTTTTTGATTAAATATAGATAAAGAATGCAGTGGCTCCTGGGGTAGTTGATCCTCATGGTAAATGGCACGACTGTAAAATGGATATTGAGCAGTGTTCATCTGATCAAATTGAGATCATACAAGGTCACTAATCACCCTAAGATAAATCATTATTGTAATTATATAGACAAATGGTGTTTCGGGTCAATCCAACTTTCCCGGGTATCTTGACCTGCACTCTATATTGACTAACGGTTATACTTTTGATTTACAGAATTCAGGTTGGAGTTCATACGCGCATTGGATGGATTTTTTGGCACTTCTTCACCAAGAGGGATGTTTATCAACTCTTGCTATGCCCACTGCCAAACTGAAATACAAGAGACATGGTATATGAGCGATTCACCCATGTTGAGTAACAAGGTAAAGTGGGCCAGCCCGTTTGTTCTCTTATAAGTGAGTCGACTTGAGTTATAATTTATCGCTGACGGGTCAAACGAGGATAATCAGCTAAAAAGTAAAAGGTAAAGAATTCATTTTTTTAAAATACAAAATTATCATAATAACAGTTTTGGATTCATATTTGAAACCATCTACTATTAATAAAAATGTTTGCGGGTCATTTCAGATCCGTTTTGGCCCGTTACCCGGATGCATGACTTAAAAGGTTTGATCAATATTTTTGGAACTAACTGATACCACAAATGTTACTATAGACGATTGCAGAAGCAGTTGGGGACTGGTTTTATGACAGGAGTGCATTTGAAGAGATAGACTGCCCATATCCGTGTGACAAAACATGCCATAACCGTATTTTTTAATAATAATCGCCATCCAGCAGAAACGATACACATTCTTTGGAACGGCAATCACACGTATGAATACAACATATTCTGAATCCGGAAAACGTGTAAGAAAACACAAGGTTTGTTTAGTTTTGGAAGTTATAAAACCAAAGCTGATACAAAGTGTGGTTGCTGTATTCTTTATTGATCATGTAATTTACATTAACGATTCTTAGGATACCTATTTACATTCTTGGAGCTCGATTCGTTTACTTTCTTGTTGACTTGTCTCATTTAGTTGTTTTGGTTACCAGACACCTGGTTTCAAGCTAGCTTATAATAGCAAATATAAAGCAATTAAGTATCATAAATGAAGTTATATTGTCTAAAGAATATCATGGCCATAAGATATTGTCACACGGATTATTATACAGTGTCGGCCTAAGAAATTATTTCTAAGAGGTTGCGGATGGGGATTTAACCAAAATTTTAAGGGCTGCGAGTGTGATTTTAACCTATAAAATACACAATTTTTTTTCAAAGGGTGCACCTGCCGACCCTGCACGTAAAGCCGTTTTATTAAAAAAAAAAAAAAAAAAAACTGGTTCTATAACTATATTACCCAGTTGCTCAACATGGTTCTGTAACTAATATGAGCTGATTTGTTAGATGGAATAAGTCACTATACCCGTTTTATCAAAAGAAACTGAACACTTTTATTTTTCATGTAACGTTATTTTTACTCTTCATATACTTTTTTAAAATTATTCTAAACGATTTTTTCTTCAAATGAAAAGTTTGTAAATAATTTGAAAAGAGCGTCAATAATTTCTCAATTATAAACTTTTATATTATTAATAAAAAAACAGAGTTTCCATTAAAAATGGCATGTCTTTTATTTTAATTTAAAGAAAATTAATCAAATTTCAACATTTATCAATTAAAGGAAGACCATATACGGTATACCTCATTAAGAATTTTGACGATTACGTATCAAAGTTGTAATAGCTAATGATACACGATCTGATTCCTCACCTGATTGAACTTCGACTTTACCCACTTGCCACATATCATTCTTCTATTTTATAAAAAGAAAAAAAGGGCGAGGTAACAAACTTTAGAGGGTGTTTGGGATTGCTTATTTTAACTTTCAAAGTAATTAGGGGATACGGAGTGGGCGACAAAGGGGATAGGCAAAGGCAGTTTGCCGCTCGGGAACACCGCCGCCTACTCCCCTTTGCCGCGCGGTTTCAAGCTCGATCGGTGACAGGTTGCTGCTCGGTGAATGTGATTCAAACGGCTATATAGCCGTTACAATATTAAAAAAAAAAAAAATCAATTTTTAACTTTATAAATTAAAACAAATCCATTTCCATTTTACCAAACAAACCCAACCTCCATATTCACTACAATTCTCAATCATTTTTTCAAATCTTTTCCAAGAAATGGAAGGCTCAAACAAAGGTGAATGCAACAAAAAAAAAATGTAGGGTCTAGTTCTGTCACAACCCCCGTCCCCTAACAACCCGGGAACGGGCGGCCGTGGCCAGTTTCAGTGGTATCGGTGTTTATCATTTTGGCAGCGGAAATCACATCAGGACCGTAGTTAGGAAATATTTTATCAGAGTAAAATACCACACTTTCATAATATTAAATACGTGGGAAAATCCCAAGTTTTAAGTACACACATTTTCATAGGAATAAATCCTATTTTATTTAATAAAAACATCTCTTTATTTTAGGTAACTTAATAGCCACTTTTCCAAGGCTTCAGTGCTGTCCAGCTGGCTTCTATTTTGGCTTTTACATTTTGTTACCTGAAACAGGTTTAAAAACATTTTGTCAGTGGGAAATACTGGTGAGTGGATCTCAGTTTAATCAAGTTAAGTAAAACCATTGTACAATATTGAGGGCGGTCGCGCAATTACATTTGTTCCCATCTACTTTAATTACCACCCACGGTACTGTCAACCCGACTTGTGGTCATGTTACTACTCACAATATAGTAACAAATTTTGTATACAAAACCCCAACATACCGACGATAATTGTAGAATACAAATACTCAATCACTGTTTAATATAATGTTAATTATTTGAGGTTTTATTAAAACAGTTTGCAAAAAGGAGATTACTCACATTGCTGTCTTAGGGTTTTCTTTAAGGATTTCCTGATGATTATCTATAATTTACACAAATGCACACGTGTTAGTATAATAACCCAATATTTACATTAGTAATACCCTCCCCGAGACGGCATTCCAACGACTACGTCGGGCAGAATCTCGACAGCCGTTACGGAACTCTGGATCAATCGGGCAGCGTATCTAATACGTAACCGGGGTTATGATACTTACAACGGGGCATAACTTCATTATTTAGGGGGGTATTATACCCGAGAATAGCTTTAACTATGTGGAAATTCGAGAGAAAGAAAGAAAATTGAGCGAGTTGGACTGAAGGCCGAAGCCCTCCATTTATAGGGCTGATTTCTCAGTCCCTCGCGGCCCGCGAAGGATGTAGCCAAAGGCTACGCGGCCCGCGACATAGGGTCCGTAGGCCCTAGCTGATCCGGGTCACCGCTCGAGCTTCGACGTGTGGCTGCCACGTGGCAGCTCAGGGTCTTGCCGTTTGGCCTATCGCTCGCGCCCCGCGTAGACCAAGGAGTGGTCTTACGCTTCCCGCCACAGACCAATAAAATTTGTTTTTAATTAATTTTAATAAAAATAAAGGTATTCGGGGCCCGTTTTCGTATACGGGGTGTATTTTAGGACGTATTGGGATATTTTAATTGTTTTAGGGGTGTCAAAAAAATATTTTGGAGGGTTGTTATATCCTCCCCACCTTATTTTAGAACTCGTCCTCGAGGTCTACTGGAATAAGTGTGGATATTTCCTTTGCATTTCTGATTCAAGTTCCCATGTGTACTCTGGTCCTCTTTTGGAGTCCCATTTTACCTTGACTAAAACCAATCTCTTGTGCTTGAGGTTCTTAACTTTCCTGTCTTCGATCTGTAGAGGCTTCTCTATAAATTTAAGTTGTTCATTTACCTCTATATCCTTAAGAGGTACTACCAGCGAATTCATCGGCTAAGCACTTTTTGAGATTGCATACATGAAATATATCATGTATCCCTACCATTTCCTCTAGCAGTTGTAGCTGATAGGCTACAGGTCCTATTCTTTTAATAATCTCAAAAGGTCCAACATACCTGGGGCTTAGCTTTCCCCTTTTGATGAATCTTACCACTCCTTTCCAAGGAGAGACTTTTAATAACACTTTGTCACTTACCTGAAACTCCAATGGTTTTCGCCTGTTATCAGCATAACTCTTTTGTCGATCACGTGCTACTTTCAGTCTTTCCTTGACTTGAATAATTTTGTCGGTTGTTTCTTGCACTATCTCTGGTCCAGATAGTTGCTTTTCTCCAATTTCTGCCCAACAGACCGGGGTTCGGCATTTTCGTCCATATAGTGCTTCGAATGGTGCAGCATTGATACTTGTGAGATAACTGTTATTATAAGAAAATTCTATTAATGGTAGATGATCGTCCCAATTACCTCCGAAATTAATTACACAAGCTCTAAGCATGTCCTCCATTGTCTGAATTGTCCTTTCGCTTTGTCCGTTTGTTTGAGGATGATAAGCGGTGCTTAGATTCAACTTGGTTCCCGTTGCTTTTTGGAAACTTGTCCGAAAATGTACGGACATGCATAAATGTCCCCCAACACTCCGTAAGTAAAAACCCGGATCCCTAAAACCCTAATCCTTAAGAAAAATCAAGAAATTTGAATTTTTGGATCGCTCGCGGGCCGCGTAAGACTTAAGGTTAGTCTACGCGGGCCGTGACAGCTAGGTGATTCGACCGGATAAGCTTTAGGCCACGTGTCGCACATGTGGCGGGCCTACCCGTGACACGCTAGCCCTAGCCGTAGCTAGGGTGGCCCTCGCGGGCCGCGTAAGATCTTTCCTGGGTTTACGCTGGCCGTGTAAAACCCAAATTTTTGCTATAAATTGCTCGTGCATGGGGCTTTCATCTGTGTTCGAAAAATCATTTCAAAAGACGAAGTATACTGCTCAAAATCATAATTTCACTTAGGGAAACGCTGCTATGAGTACAGGGTATTAACTCGATCACTGCTACGATACAATGTCCGATCGATTGAAACCGATCCGATGGATGTTTAAGTTCTGCCCGAATTCGGGCTATACTTTGTCATTCGTCGTGAGGGTTTTGATTTCGTGAGTTTATCGTAAATGTTGTATTAAGTTACTGACCTAGTTTCATGTGCATTGTTATTTAACTATGTTACAAGGCTAAATCAGTAGGCAAGGTTCTGTCCAGTTAAACTTGCAATGTGAGTCATTCTCTTTTTATCAAATTGCTTTGCAAAACCCTTAATGTTTTCCAGTTATACTTTGCAGTGATTAAGTCTTTGCTAATCTGTAATTACTGGCAGTATGTGGGGGGTTTTGTGCACATTACTACTAACGATTTATCACTTTAGGTGGGCGAGCCTAATTAGTGATATGTCCACAGTTATAGATTTGGTCGGGTGACAGTTGAACCAGCTAATTATAAGATAGTGGCAAATATAAAAACCCTTAATGCTTTAATTTATAACAATGTGTCATTTTATGTAAAATGAATGACTCGCCAGTATTTCCCTGCTGATAAAATCTTTTTAAACATGTTTCAGGTGATTTACTGTGAACCAGGAAAAGTGTCGCGTAGCACACCAGCTTGAAGAATGTGGCTCAGTAAATAAAATAAAGAAACATGTTTTTGTAAAACAGGGATTTCCCAGTGAAATTTCCTTTATTGTAAAATATGGGGTTGTCCCAAAATGTGAAATAAAATAATTGGGCATTTTCAGTCTTAAAAGATCCTGTCAAAATTTCCGCTGCCAAAATAAACAATACCACGAGTTTCTATCCCGCGACTCCTGAAACGGGAAAAACCGGGTCGGGGGTCGTGACATAAAAAGGTGATATCAGAGCCACTGATTTAAGCCAATTAAGTATTTAGAAATACTTAATTTTTCTAATTGCCATTCTGTGATTCTGTGAAAAATTTAATTTACTATAAATAAATTTTTAACTTAAATTTGTGTGTGTTTCTTCATGTGTGCTAACAACATGAATGAACTGTTGGAGGCACTCCAAAACTTTACTATCCATACCACCGCTATGGATACCACAGGAAACCTATCTGGCTACCAGGCAGATAAGGAGGAACCACTAACATTCCAGGCCCAGGCCCAGGAGAAACCAAAGCCGAAAAAGAGGAGGAGAATCTTGGACTGGAAACGTGGGCATAGGAAGAAGCCAGCTGCACAGAAGGTTAAAATGACTGAGGACCCGAAAGATAAAGGGAAAGGAAAGGAGATCGGGGAAAGTTCCGGGCAAGCCCAGGAAATGCCACCATGGGAGGAGCTGGATCGCAAACTGGCGAATTGTGACCTCATCGGACCTGCCGATGAAAACCTCTTCAATTACCCTGCTGAATCACAACTTCCAGTTAATTTGGAACCTGCTATCCCAGATCCTATTGTTAACCACCGACTTCTACCCGGAGAATTGGAGGAATGGTGGACAAATGACTGTCAGTTTCAGAATTTCATGAATAACCCCAACGTCTATTTTCCCCAATTTGACCCCGAGCCTGCACCAAACCCACCTATGAGCACAGAAAACTTGGCTGAACTCCACCACTATGGTGAGGAACTGGTGGAGGCAGGAAATAGAATTCGGAATGTGGGGGAGAAAATCACGTGGAAATACGACGAGAGGGAGCGTGGTTTCTGAAGGGCCGATTATCTGTGGTTGTGTGTTTAATAATAATAAAATAATAAAAATAAATAATAAAAAATAGAATCATGTAAAATAACTCAAATAAAACTTTTGTAATATAACGGGTGTGTATCGATGCATATTAATATATATATAAAAATATGAAAGTCTCAAAGTCGACAATTTTGGCTATACGTGTTGACGTGATTATGTGTGATTGCTTTATTGTGTTTGGTTGTTATTTATTTTGTGGTAATATTTTGCATATTTTGTTAATTATTCAGATGGAACACGCGGAAAACCAACCAGTCAATGAAGTTAATCAATCTGAACAAAACAATGAGGATCATTTCCTTAATAGGCAAGACATAGAAAATATCGTTGCCCAGGGAATAGCCAATGCTATCCCAGCAATTGTCGCTGCTGTTAAAAGTCCTGTTGAGCCTTCGCAAGCCAACCATAGTAAACGAACGCGCGACGATAATTTCAGTAACAATGTTAACGGAGGCGACAACAATGATAATAATGTGATTCAAGCCCCAATACTTAAGAAAATGAAAGTTGCAACACCTGGTTGCACTTATAAAGAATTTCTTGCCTGTAAAGCTGTTTAATTTGCAGGCAATGAAGGGGCAACTGCTGCTCACCTTTTCAAGGAATGTACCGAGGAAGACAAGGTTATGTACGCGTCTCACCTTTTCAAGGAAGAGGAATTAGAATGGTGGAACACGGTACTACAAGCCAAGGGAAGTGACATGGCTTATGCTATGAGTTGGGAAGAATTTAAGCGATTGGTGGAAAGAAAATTTTGTCCCGAATATGAAAAGGAACAAATGGCAAATAAGTTTCTGAGCCACCGGATGGTAGATGTTGACTACCGAGGGTATACTTTGAAATTTTTTGAATATGCCAGAATTGTACCAACTCTGGCCTCGCCAGAACCGGTACTTATTTCCCGCTATATTTGGGGTTTAATTAGCGAGATTCGTGATATCGTCAAAGCTGCGAGACCCCGCACAATTGACGATGCGGTAGAATTAGCGAACACCCTGACCGACGGGCTGGTACGTACGCGGGAAGAAAACAGGAAAAAGGAATTGGCTCAAAAGATTACCCAAGGATTTCGTGTGGGTAATAATAACAATTTCAAGAGAAAGGGAACTGGGTTATCTTCCACCCCGCCATTTTGCGGAAATTGTAAAAAGAAACATTTTGGAAGATGTAAGGAAAATTGTAATTTCTGCAAAATTCCGTGCCACCGGGAGGAGGAATGCAAGAAGAAATCAAAGATCTGCTACAATTGCGGAGAAGCCGGGCATTTCAGACCAGAATACCCTAAACTGGTCAACCCAGCCGATAACAAAGCCAAACCTGCTGAAGGAACTAATAAGAAGAACGCAAGAGCCTTCCAGCTGACCATGCAGGAAGCTGATCTGATTCCTGATGTAATAGCTGGTACGTTTCTGGTACACGACATTTACGCGAAAGTATTATTTGACTCTGGTGCAAACCAAAGTTTTATAAATACTTCATTCTGCTAAGCTTTTAAGCAACCTTTAACCAAACTTAGGCAGATTTATACGGTGGAAACAACAGATGGTAATTCTGTTAACATAGATAAGGTTCTTCAAGAAGGAAAGATAGAACTTTCAGGCCAAAATTTTTCTGCAAACCTGCTACCTATGAATTTAGCCGGATTCGATGTCGTGTTAGGAATGGATTGGTTGGTAACCAACCATGCTCGAATCCTCTGTGATAAGAGTTCCACAGAAATTCATACACCCGCAGGAAACAATTGTGATAACAGGAGATAAGCCACGTAAACCATTAAAGTTCATTTCAGTAATGAAAGTTGCTAGTTATGAGCGAAAACAAGGAATAGTGTATATGATTTCAGTAATCATTAACACTAAAGGTAAGGAACTTCAGGAAATTCCTGTAGTATCAGAGTACCCGGAGGTATTCCCAGAAGAGCTACCAGGGTTACCACCAGATAGGGAAGTAGAATTTAGAATTCATTTAATTCCTAGAACTACACCAATAGCCAAGGCACCCTATCGGTTAGCACCCACAGAAATGTTAGAACTGAAGAAGCAGTTAGATGAATTGCTAAGTAAAAGATTCATACAACCTAGTTCATCCCCTTGGGGAGCACCTGTGTTGTTTGTGAAAAAGAAAGATGGTTCAATGAGAATGTGTATCGATTATAGGGAATTGAATAAGGTTACAATTAAGAATCGATACCCATTACCTAGGATTGATGATCTTTTCGATCAACTTCAGGGAGCTAGATATTTTTCTAAGATAGACTTGCACTCCGGATACCATCAGTTGAAGGTATAAGAAGAAGACATACCTAAAACCGCTTTCAGAACTAGGTATGGTCATTACGAGTTTACAGCCATGCCTTTTGGACTAACAAATGCTCCTGCAGCATTTATGGACATGATGAATAGAATCTATAAACCGTATTTGGATAAATTTGTAATTGTCTTCATCGACGATATACTTATTTATTCCAAAAGCCAGGACGAGCATTGTGAGCACCTACATACACTTTTAACTTTGTTAAGAAAAGAGAAGCTTTACGCCAAATTCTCGAAGTGTGAATTTTGGCTACAGGAAGTGCAATTCTTAGGACACATGGTGAATCAGTAAGGAATTCACGTAGATCCCTCAAAAATAGAAGCGATCACCAAATGGAAGGTCCCGCAATCAGCTACGGAAGTTAGAAGTTTTCTAGGATTAGCTGGGTATTACAGGCGCTTCATAAGAGACTTTTCTAAGATAGCTGTACCATTAACTAAGCTAACCTGTGAAACAGTTAAGTTTGAATGGGGGCCTAGGCAAGAAGAGGCCTTTAAGATTTTAAAGCAAAGGTTAACAAACGCCCCAATTCTTGCCTTACCAGAAGGGACAAAAGATTTTGAAGTTTACTGTGATGCTTCTAACCTAGGGTTAGGATGTGTGCTAATGCAACGCAAAAAGGTAATTGCGTATGCCTCAAGGCAATTGAAAAAGTACGAGGAAAGTTATACGACCCATGATTTAGAATTAGGAGCAATAATTTTTGCCCTTAAAATTTGGAGACACTATCTGTACGGAAGTAAGTTTACAGTTTATACAGATCCTAAGAGTTTAAGGTACATATTTGGACAAAAAGAATTAAACATGAGACAAAGAAGATGGATGGAAATTCTAAGTGACTACGACTGTGATATTCAATATCACGAGGGAAAGGAAAATGTAGTCGCAGATGCCTTAAGTCGTAAGTATCATGAAAAACAAAGACGAGTTCGTGCTCTTAGATTAAATCTACAGTTAGATTTAATGGAACAATTAAAGAACTTTCAAGCAACAGCAATTGAGGATAATGCTGAAGGAATGAAGGGACAAATAAAAGAATTAGAGCAAGGGACTGATGGAATTTGGAGATTCCACAAGAAAAGGACTTGGGTACCTAAGCAAGGAAATTTAAGAGATAAAATTTTAGAGGAAGCCCATAAATCTAGATATACCATGCACCCTGGTAATAATAACATGTACCAAGATTTAAGGAATAATTTCTGGTGGATAGGAATGAAAAAGGACATTGCTAAATATGTATCTAAATGTCTAAGTTGTTCACAAGTTAAGGCAGAATACCAGAAACCTTCAGGGTTACTTCAACAATTAGAAATGCCTGTATGGAAATGGGAACTCATAACAATGGACTTTGTTACTAAGTTGCCCAAAACCAGAAAAGGTAACGACGCGATTTGGGTAATTGTGGATCGATTAACCAAACCAGCTCATTTTCTGCCCATGAAGGGCCTAGAAAGATTAGCAAAGTTGTACGTAGACGAAGTAGTATCTTTACATGGAGTCCCACTCTCCATTGTATCGGATAGGGTTAGTCGTTTCACTTCACATTTCTGGACAAGTTTCCAAGAAGCAATGGGGACCCGACTGAACTTAAGTACTGCATACCATCTCCAAATAGACGGACAAAGTGAAAGGACGATCCAAACCCTGGAAGACATGCTCAGGGCATGTGTAATAGATTTTGGTGGAAACTGGGACAACTACCTACCCTTAATTGAATTTTCCTATAACAATAGTTACCATGCAAGCATCGAAGCTGCCCCATTCGAAACACTGTACGGACGAAAGTGCAGAACTCCAGTTTGCTGGGCAGAAATAGGAGAAAGTCAATTATCAGGTCCTGAAATTGTACAGGAAACCACCGACAAGATAACTCAAATCAAGGAAAGACTGAAGACGGCTCGAGATCGCCAGAAAAGTTATGCCGACAATCGACGCAAGCCGCTGGAATTTCAAGTTGGAGACCAGGTACTTTTGAAAGTTTCTCCTTGGAAAGGAGTAGTTCGGTTCGGGAAGAAGGGAAAGCTAAGTCCAAGGTACATAGGACCATTCCCAGTGATCCAGCGAATAGGACCAGTTGCCTATCGCTTACAACTACCAGAATAGCTGGCTGGAGTACATGACGTGTTTCACGTATCCAACCTCAAGAAATGTTTATCTGACGAGTCCCTGGTAGTACCCCTTCAAGATATAGAGGTAAATGAAAAGTTGAAATTTGTAGAGAAACCGCTGCAAATAGAAGACAGAAAGATCAAGTTTCTCAAGCACAAAAGACTAGTACTAGTCAAAGTCAAGTGGGATTTGAAAAGAGGAACTGAGTACACTTGGGAACTGGAATCGGAAATGAAACGAAAGTATCCCCACCTATTTCAGTAAATCTCGAGGATGAGATTCTGAATAAGGTGGGGAGGATGTAAGGACCTGCATAAATGTCCCCCAACACTCCGTAAGTAAAAACCCGGAACCCTAAAACCCTAATCCTTAAGAAAAATCAAGAAATTTGAATTTTTGGATCGCTCGCGGGCCGCGTAAGACTTAAGGATAGTCTACGCGGGCCGCGACAGCTAGGTGATTCGACCGGACAAGCTTTAGGCCAAGTGTCGCACACGTGGCGAGCCTACGCGTGACACGCTAGCCCTAGCCGTAGCTAGGGTAGCCCTTGCGGGCCGCGTAAGATCTTTCCTGGGTTTACGCGGGCCGTGTAAAACCCAAATTTTTGCTATAAATTAGTTGTGCATGGGGCTTTCATCTGTGTTCGAAAAATCATTTCAAAAGACGAAGTATACTGCTCAAAATCATAATTTCACTTAGGGAAACGCTGTTATGAGTACAGGGTATTAACTCGATCACTGCTACGATACAATGTCCGATCGATTGAAACCGATCCGATGGATGTTTAAGTGCTGCCCGAATTCAGGCTATACTTTGTCATTCGTCGTGAGGATTTTGATTTCGTGAGTTTATCGTAAATGTTGTATTAAGTTACTGACCTACTTTTGTGTGCATTGTTATTTGACTAGGTTACAAGGCTAAATCAGTAGGCAATGTTCTGTCCAGTTAAACTTGCAATGTGAGTCATTCTCTTTTTATCAAATTGTTTTGCAAAACCCTCAATGTTTTCCAGTTATACTTTGCAGTGATTAAGTCTTTGCTAATCTGTAATTACTGGCAGTATGTGGGGGGTTTTGTGCACATTACTACTAACAATTTATCATTTTAGGTGGGCGAGCCTAATTAGTGATATGTCCACAGTCATAGATTCGGTCGGGTGACAGCTGAACCAACTAATTATAAGATAGGGGCAAATATAAAAACTCGTTAATGCTTTAATTTATAACAATGTGTCATTTTATGTAAAATGAATGACTCGCCAGTATTTCCCTGCTGATAAAATCTTTTTAAACATGTTTCAGGTGATTTACTGTGAACCAGGAAAAGTGTCGCGTAGCACACCAGCTTGAAGAATGTGGTTCAGTAAATAAAATAAAGAAACATGTTTTTGTAAAAAAGGGATTTCCCAGTGAAATTTCCTTTATTGTAAAATATGGGGTTGTCCCAAAATGTGAAATAAAATAATTGGGCATTTTCAGTCTTAAAAGATCCTGTTAAAATTTCCGCTGCCAAAATAAACAATACCACGAGTTTCTGTCCCGCGGCTCCTGAAACGGGAAAAACCGGGTCGGGGGTCGTGACAGAAAATGAGAGGTAAAACGGCTATCTCTGTCAGAAACAATGGATAAAGGAATTCCATGTAATGGAACTATTTCATTTACATACAACTTAGCTAGTTGTTCCATACTGAAAGTTTCCTTCATTGGTAGGAAATGAGCTGAATTAGTTAGCCTATCTAAAATCACCCAGATTGTATCATTACCTTTTCTTGTTTTGGGTAATTTGGTAACAAAATCCATTGTTATCAATTCCCATTTCCAAACTGGCATATCTAATTGCTGCAACAATCCTGAGGGTTTATGATGTTCATCTTTGACTTGTGAACGGGTTAAACATTTAGAAACATAAGCTGCTATATCCTTTTTCATTCCTATCCACAAAAAAATATTTCTTAAGTCCTGATACATCTTATCACTTCCAGGATGCATTGTATACTTAGACTTATGGGCTTCTTCTAATATACGGTGGTGTAGGTTTCCTAATTTAGGTATCCACATTCTTTTCTTATGGAATCTCCAAATTTCATCTGTCCCTTGTTCTAATTCTTTAATCATTCCTTTCAAATTTTTAGTATCATCCTTGATTACTAATTCGTGTGCTTCTTTAATCTGTTCATTTAAATCTACCTGCAGGTTTAACTTAAGAGAACACACTCTTTTTGGCTTTTCATGATACTTTCGACTTAAAGCATCAGCTACCACATTAGTCTTTCCTGCATGATACTGGATATTACAATCATAATCACTAAGTATTTCCATCCAGCGTCTTTGTCTCATATTCAATTCCTTTTGCCCGAAAACATACCTTAAACTCTTATGGTCAGTGAAAATGGTAAACTTGCAAAGGTAATGTCTCCAAATATTAAGGGCAAAAATTATGGCTCCTAGTTCCAAATCATGGGTTGAATAATTCTTTTCATGATTCTTAAGTTGTCTAGACGCATAGGCTATAACCTTTTGACGTTGCATCAACACACATCCATAACCTAACTTAGAAGCGTCACAATAGACTACAAAGTCTTCAGTTCCTTCTGGCAACGCTAGTATGGGTGCATTGGTTAGTCTTTGCTTAAAAATTCTAAAGGCTTCTTCTTGTTTTGGTCCCCATTCAAACTTAACAGATTTACAGGTTAGCTTAGTCAAGGGAATGACTATTCTAGAAAAATCTTGAATAAATTTTCTATAGTAACCGGCCAATCCTAAGAAACTTCTAACCTCGGTTGGTGACTCAAGGGTTTTCCATTTGGTAATCGCCTCGATCTTGGTGGGATCCACATGAATTCCTTCATGATTGACTAAATGTCCAAGAAATTGTACCTGTTCTAACCAAAACTCGCACTTTGAAAACTTTGCATAAAGCTTTTCCTTTCTCAATAAACTTAGAAGTGCGTGCAAATGCTTTGCATGCTCCTCTTTATTCTTAGAGTAAATAAGAATATCATCTATAAAGACAATTATGAATTTATCCAAATATGGCTTACATATTCGGTTCATCATGTCTATAAATGCAGCTGGGGCATTGGTTAATCCAAATGGCATGATAGTAAATTCATAATGGCCATACCTTATTCTGAATGCGGTCTTAGGAATGTCCTCTTCCTGTACCTTTAATTAATGATATCCTGACCGTAAATCAATTTTCGAGAAAAATCGAGCTCCTTGCAATTCATCGATTCTTGGTAGTGGGTACCGATTCTTAATCATGACTTTGTTCAATTCGCGGTAGTCAATGCACATACGCATTGATCCGTCTTTCTTTTTGACGAATAAGATCGGTGCTCCCCATGGCGATGAACCTGGCTGTATGAATCCTTTCTCCAACAATTCATCTAATTGCTTCTTTAATTCTTGCATTTCTGCTGGTGCCAAGCGGTAGGGTGCTTTGGCAATAGGTGCTGTTCCTGGTAGCAGATGAATTCTGAATTCAACTTCTCTGTCTGGTGGTAGTCCTGGCAATTCTTCCGGAAACACATCTGGAAACTGGGATACTACGGGAATATCCTTCAGTTCTTTTCCTTTAGTGTTAGTGATTATAGAAATCAAATACACTAATGACCCTTTTCTTATATAACTTGCTGTTTTCATCACAGAGATGAATTTAGTGGATCTAGATGATTTATCTCCTTTAATTGTGATATTTTCACCCCTTGGTGAATTTACTTGGATTGACTTTTGATCACATAAAATACTGGCTTTATTGGCTATTAACCAATCCATTCCTAATACAACATCAAATCCTGCCAGATTCATTGGATAAAGGTTTGCGATAAACTTTTGATTTAAAAATTCTATTCTTGCTCCCTGCAAGATTTCAGAAATCTTAATGGTTTCCCCATTTGCTGTCTCTACTAGACATTCTTGTGGGAGTTTAGTTAATGGTTGATTGGGAAGTTTGCAAAATGAAATATTAATAAAACTTTGGTTCGCACCAGAGTCAAATAATACTTTAGCAAAAATTTCATTAACTAAAAAGGTACCGGCAATCACATCCGGAATCATCTTTGCTTCTTCTGCGGTCAGCACAAATGCTCTAGCATTTTTAGTAGTCTTGTTGTTCATGGCCGGAACTAGTTTCGGACAATTTGGCTTGATGTGATATTTTTCTCCACAGTTGAAGCACATTCCATTATTAGGTTTCTTCCTACAGTCTTTTTCCTTGTGTCATGGTATCTTGCAGAAATTGCAGTAGGTGGAACATTTTCCTGAATGCTTCTTTTTGCAGGCCTTGCAGTAGGGTGCAGAGGTAGAACCTACATTTTTCCCACGGTTGGAATTACCGTAGCGGAATTCCTGGGTAAACCTTTGAGCTAGGTTTCTCCTCTGGTCTTCTTCTCGTGTACACACTAATGCATCAGTCAAGGTGTTTGCTAGTTCTACAGCTTCCTCTATGGTTTGAGGTCTAGCTGCCTTGACTACATGCATAATCTCCCCAATTAGTCCCCAGATATAACGGGAGATTAATACTGGTTCTGGTGATGCAAGGGTTGGTACTATTCTAGCATATTCAAAGAAAGTTGTAGTGTAACCCTTACTATCCACTCCAGTCATCCTAAGGTTTAGAAACTTATTTGCTATTTGTTCTTTTTCATTGGGTGGGCAAAATTTCCTTTCTACCATATTTTTAAATTCCTCCCATTCCATATTGTAAACCCTATCACTTCCCCTAGACTGGAGGATAGTGTTCCACCATTCTAAGGCTGAATTCTTAAACAGATTGGAAGCAAACATTATCTTATCCTCTTCCTCACACTTGCTTATTTTTAAGACAGCCTCAGTCTTTTCTATCCAGCGTAGAGCTGCAACGGTCCCTTCATTGCCCGAGAATTCCATTGGTTTACAAGACCAGAATTCCTTATAAGAACAACCATAAGACATGGTCCTTCTTCTTTTGGGAATGGACACTTGAAGTATGGGTCCATTGTTTACGCTGTGTTCTGGTTTAGTTGGTCGCTTACTGTCATTGTTACTTTTATTATCGGCTTCCCTAACTGTTTTGATAATATATGGTATTGCATCTATTATCCCTTGTGCCACTATGTGTTGGATGACACTATTATTCACTAGGTTTCCATTATTATCATTGTTCGGGTTGTCGTTGTTATTCTGGTTATCGTTATTCGGGTTATTATCATTCTGGTTTTCCTGGTTCACTTTGTTGTCCATCTGAATTTTAAACATTTGCCAATTATTAATGTCACAAGATAACATTTAATGCAAACAATCACACAACACTCATATTGATCAAAATCGTCGAGCATTGCGACTTACTCTTTCTTATATATAGTATGCATCTAATACAAACTGATACTGGAATTTAAAATTACAATACTACTATGCATCCATAGCTATCGTCTAGATTTTTTTTTCAAACATACACACATATTATATATTAATATTATTATTATTATTATTATTATTATTATTATTATTACTACTACTACTACCTCCACCATCACTGATATGGGTTCATCCACAACTCCATATTACGCTCGTCATACTTCCAGACGAGTCGTTCTCCAACCTGCCTCATCCTCTTGCTATTTTCTAAAATCTCCTCACCGAAGGTTCGGAGTTCTTGCACATTTTCTGCACTCATTGGGGGTGCAGGTGCTGGTACTGGGTTTGGGAACTGGGGCATAGGTTCCTGGTACGGATATGGATTCTCTAGAATTTCCCTAATGTATTGATCGCTATCATAGAAGGGATCTAGAGGGTCCAAACCTGGATAGGCTGCTAGATTCGGCATGGGTTCATCTTCTGGTATTGGGTAGCGTTGCTGGTAATTCCTATTGTCGTCTAACCACGGGTCATAGTCTGGGTCTAAGGGATTGGGTGCTGGTATTCTAGGTATCTCTTCTGGGTTAAAATCAGGCATTGGGATTTGATTTTCTGGGTTGTTCTCAATTTCCATTGGCTGGGTGGGAAACAGTGGTAATGGTTGGGGTGCTATAAGTTGCTCCAGGTTAGGGTCTGCAGCTGTGGTTGCTAGGATATGGAAGCTTGCTAGACTCCTATTGAGCATATCATGTGTGTGGGCATCTGTTTCTCTTTTGGCGGCTACTACAGCACGCTGTTGTTGCAACTTTTTCATTCTCTTCCTACGTTCATGCGCTCCCCTACTGAACCATCCTCTCTTTTTAGGAGGGAATGACTCTTCAGACTGAGCCTTAAACACGAATATCCCATCTTCATTTTCAGCTAAATACCCTGAGATGATAGGCTCTGAAGAGGTGCCTTCGCTCCTAGGTGAGCTGGACAACTGACGGTAGGCGTCGGAAGGTCCTTGGTCGCTCATACTGTACACTAACAAATAGTCAAATAACACAAAATGATAAAATACAAATATGCACGTAGTTCCGTAGAAAATTTCCTAACATTTTGAATAATATCTTGGTGTCAGCAGAACACTTCTGTGGCTGAATCAGTGGCTTAGCTCTGATACCACATTCTGTCACAACCCCCGTCCCTTAACAACCCGGGAACGGGCGGCCGTGGCCAGTTTCAGTGGTATCGGTGTTTATCATTTTGGCAGCGGAAATCACACCAGGACCGTAGTTAGGAAATATTTTATTAGAGTAAAATACCACACTTTCATAATATTAAATACGTGGGAAAATCCCAAGTTTTAAGTACATACATTTTCATAGGAATAAATCCTGTTTTATTTAATAAAAATATCTCTTTATTTTAGGTAACTTTATAGCCACTTTTCCAAGCCTTCAGTGCTGTCCAGCTAGCTTCTATTTTGGCTTTCACATTTTGTTACCTGAAACGCGTTTAAAAACATTTTGTCAGTGGGAAATACTGGTGAGTGGATCTCAGTTTAATCAAGTTAAGTAAAACCATTGTATAGTATTGAGGGCGGTCGCGCAATTACATTTGTTTCCATCTACTTTAATTACCACCCACAATACTGTCAACCCGACTTGTGGTCATGTTACTACTCACAATGTAGTAACAAATTTTGTATACAAAACCCCAACATACCGACGATAATTGTAGAATACAAATACTCAATCACTGTTTAATATAATGTTAATTATTTGAGGTTTTGTAAAAACAGTTTGCAAAAAGGAGATTACTCACATTGCTGTCTTAGGGTTTTCTTTAAGGATTTCCTGGTGATTATCTATAATTTACACAAATGCACACGTGTTAGTATAATAACCCAATATTTACATTAGTAATACCCTCCCCGAGACGACATTCCAACGACTACGTCGGGCAGAACCTCGACAGCCGTTACGGAACTCTGGATCAATCGGACAGCGTATCTAATACGTAACCAGGGTTATGATACTTACAACGGGGCAGAACTTCGTTATTTAGGGGGTATTATACCCGAGAATAGCTTTAACTATGTGGAAATTCGAGAGAAAGAAAGAAAATTGAGCGAGCTGGACCGAAGGCCAAAGCCCTCCATTTATAGGGCTGATTTCTCAGTTCCTCGCGGCCCGCGAAGGATGTATCCAAAGGCTATGCGGCCCGCGACATAGGGTCCGTAAGCCCTAGCTGATCTGGGTCACCGATCTAGCTTTGACGTGTGCCTGCCATGTGGCAGCTCAGGGTCTTGCCGTTTGGCCTATCGCTCGCGCCCCGCGTAGACCAAGTAGTGGTCTTACGAATAAAATTTGTTTTTAATTAATTTTAATAAAAATAAAGGTATTCGGGGCACGTTTTCGTATACGAGGTGTATTTTAGGACGTATTGGG
Source organism: Helianthus tuberosus (assembly GCA_030545235.1). Taxonomy (NCBI): domain Eukaryota; kingdom Viridiplantae; phylum Streptophyta; class Magnoliopsida; order Asterales; family Asteraceae; genus Helianthus; species Helianthus tuberosus. The sequence continues at coordinate 33,814,098 of CM060365.1, read as the reverse complement.
ATATTTTAATTGTTTTAGGGGTGTCGAAAAAATATTTTGGAGGGTTGTTATAGGTTCGAAGGCGAGGGCTCAAGATAAACGCGGTGGTTCGGGTGGTTCTAGCGTGCCATTTCATCCCCAACTTGGCTTTGCTCATCAAACCCAGCCTCCATTATTTTAACTAACCAATGCATCCAAATTTCGGTTATGATAGCCAACCCCACCAAAATTGGATGCAACACGGTCTGACGATGGTTCGACCCGGTTTTTACGTTACCCCCTAGACGCCCAAAATTGTTTTGACTCGTTTGCTTTTCAAACCCCAAGCTCACAATCACCGAGAGAAATACAAGATGACTCCGATGAAGAGTTCATGCCGGATACCCAAGAGCAAAATTATGATGAGGATGGAGATGTTGCTGTTCAAGAAAATCCCGTGAACCAAAATGAAGCCGCACCGGAAAGAAGACGAAAAACGAAACGGGAAAATTGGACGCCTAAACAAGAAGAGGCGTTGGCAAAGGCTTATGTTCATTGCACTTTGAATAAAAAGAAAGGCAATCAACAAAAGGCGAATGGTTTTTGGAAGCAAGTTCTAAACCACTTCAATTAAACGGTTGGAGGAATGAAGCAAGCGCTAAAGGATAATTTATTATTTTAGGATCGTTTACGTCCTAGTGGGAGTGACGATGCTTTTGTAATGAAGCAAGCGCTAAATGATTACAAAAGCAAAGAAAGATATGACTTTCCTCATGTTGCGGTTTGGGAGGTCGTTAGAACAAATCAAAAGTGGTCGTCGGTACCCTTGTTGGGTGAAGAAAGCTCCGGCTCGAGTAAAAAAGAAAGTCTTCGGATTCGGGAAATTATAAAACGGATACACCGAATGCCGAAGTCTCGAGCCGTCTTCCCGACATAAACGAGGATCCCTCGCCAAGATGACAAAAGAGAAAGGAGAAAAAGGACAAATGGCCGTCTTCAAGAAAAAAATATCCAAGAGATATAACCGGTAGATTCGAAGAATACAAGGCCATGAAGAAAGAGTTGATGGATATTAAACGTATACGAGAAGAAAAATACTTGACCTTGGCGGATGAGCAACGATAGGCGTTGCAACAAACTATGTTCGACAAGGACTTGGAGACGTTTAATCGGCCTCACGACAATGTTCACCCTTCGATGTTGGAAATCACACTCGCTAGAAAACGTGAGATCGCAAAAAATATGGATGGCCTTGTAATTTTTAGTTTTTTTAAACTTAGATTTTAATGTAATACTTTTTCTATTTATAAAAGTTTGATATTTTATTCATTTTATCTTAAATTAAAAAAATAAAAAATAAAAAAAGTTTACCAATTCAGCAAGTGTTTAACCATTGCCAACACTTTTCAGCATAGTTTAAACACTTTTGATTGAATGATGTGACACACTCTCATTGGTTGATTTTTTAATTTACCACTCTCAAGTTATTAACCGCTCCTTATACCCTTAGGGTGAGAGAGGTGGTCACCTTTTGAGGAAAGGTATACCCTCTATCCACCCAATCACATATTGCCATGTTAATATCCCTCTCTAAGTACCCTCTTGCACTAAAACATAAGAATGGGTGGTCACCTCTCTTAAGGAGAGGTAAACTATTTTTTTTTTAAATAAAAAACAAAAAAAAAATTGTGATTGGTTGAAAATAGTGGGCCCCACAATTATTCAACACTCTCTCCTCTTCCCTCTTCGGTGACTACTCACCAATTACACTTAATCACCCCACTCACCCAAGTGTTGGCGGTGGTGTTACCACGAGGTAAACTCACTCAATCACCCCACGTCACCCACCCACCACGTTCACCCTTATTGACTTGTTGCTTTTAAGTTTTTAAAAATTGTTTGGATTACCTTTTGTGGTGAGAAATGATAAAAAAAGGACATGATAAGTTTCCATTTTTACTTGTTATTTTAAAGGGTGGTGTTACATTTGTAATTTTATATCATTCAGAAAGTCAAAAGCCATTTAAAACCTAGTTTTTTGTGGCTTTTGAAAAACAATTTTTTACCCCTTCTTGAAAAGCCAAAATAAAAAGAATTTTTGTCGATGTCAAACACTTTTTTAACATATTAGTTTTTTTAAAAAGAACTTTATACGGTTTTCCTTTTTTCAATGCCAAAATAGAAAGCAATTTTGTCAATGCCAAAATAATAAGCCATCTATTGTTGCAGCATAAAGAAGAACTTTATATGGTTTTCCTTCTCAACATGTCAAATTTCCACACAAGCTTTTATCCTTAAAAATAATGTTGTTATGCGCATAAGCTTATGCGGTCCGGAAGCTAGACATGCTATGAAAGAAGAAACATACGAAGTTCATTCAGATACCTCGCGAAAGCTAGACATGTTGTGAAAGAAGAAACATATGGAGTTCATCCAGATACCCCTAGTTGTTATAGTGCGACGAGAGGTTAGTTTATATGAAATCTAACTAATAAACTTGGTCAGACCAAGTGATGCCTAATGTCCTTGGAAAACAATTGTAACATTATGTTTATGATTTCGTTTGGCACAAACCAACTTCTCCCTACAATACAGAGTGCTTTTTAGTTTGATACCCGTCCTATTTTCCTATTAGTCAAGAGGGTAAACAAAGATGAAGTGAGAAATGAGGTCGTATTATATTTACACTATTACCAGTTAAACGGAGATAATGCGGGAATGACATGCTACAAAATAAATATGATACCGTAGTGTATAAGTTAAAATGAAATCACATGCCAATAACACTAACATCAACAACATTTAATCATTTATCGACATTAAGAAATCCATATCAAACAAGTATTACTAACTATTTTGGTAGGAAAATCCAGTTAACATGCCAAGAACCCTAACAGCATTTATTCTTTTTTCTACAACAAAAAAACTCATTACAAACTTATTAGTAACATTAGGAAACTAATGTAAGATTAAATATATTATGTAACAATATTTAACCTATAGCCATTATAATCATTTACATAATAAAGATCAAAATATATAATAACCTATTATTTAAATTAGTTGGTAATTGTTGATGGACCGTATTACCCTTAGTAACTAATTAGGTTTCCTCTTGGGTGCTTATATAAGGAGAATTAAGTGGAGGTTAAAGGGTTACTCAGTTTCACACCCCATAAGCCTAACATCAAATTCGACCTCCTCTCCTAACCGATACCCTTTTCGGTTCTCTAAGCCCCATCATCAGTCAGCACCCTAAGGAGGAACCAGATCAAGATGACAAGCATGTCGAACTCCATTACTGGATTCTCCACTGGACTTTCTACTGTGACAGGTATGATTTATTGTTTTCCCTCATGCTCAAACAGAACTGAACCAACATGTGGTATCAGAGCATATGTTGATTAGTCGGTTCTGTTTTCGTATCCATAATTCTGGGATTGAAACTTGGAAAACGGATTTTTGTAACTTTAAAAACTGTGACAGCCGGTTTCGAGTCATGAAGATCGACTCGAGATCTCTGTTTTCGAGAAAAAGATTAATTATATGTTCACTCAAATTCAATTGGGTTATGTTTTAGCCGAAATCTGTTTAGAAAACCTATTAATATTCAGGTTTCGGGTTCCAGAATTTATGTTTTATGTTTTTAGGGTTCATCATGTTCTTGAGAAAATTCGATAATTCTGTTATGTTTTGGAATATTTCAGGATTAATGAGTGTTTTTTCCATGTTTGATCCAATTTTTATCATTTAACTTTATTCGAAACTGTTATTAGATAAACAGTTACAATTTTTCGAAATATGTTGATAAAATTAGATCATCTTAAAACAGGAAATAATATCTCATAATCCCTTAGATTTCGAATTTTCAGTTATGTTACACATTCACAGCTGTTAACAAGAAGCTTCGAGATCATCAGATTGCGACTCGAGACCATCAGTCTCGACTCGAGACAGCAGAGGTCTCGACTCGAAATCATCAGGCCATTAAACCCTTTTCAACTCAGACAGAGGTCTCGACTCGAGACCATTAGATCTCGACTCGAGACCATAACGTGTCATCTCGAGACCATAACGTGTCAACTCGAGACAAAGGTCTCGACTCGAGACCATAAGGTCTCGACTCGAGACAAAGGTCTCGACTCGAAACTTCATTATTTTTTAAGCTGTTTAATGTGAACTAACGGGTGGTTTGCTAACGGGTGGTTTGCTATTAAATAAATGGTTTTGTAATTTACTTAGTTAATTTAATCAGAATCAGATAATGTTTTGCAAAACCAGAATAGCTTAACTTGAATGAGCTTTTGATATATCATTTCTGGCCAAAGCTGACTTGATACATCTACTTATCATTCAAGTATTACGAAAGCTATGTTGTGTGTGCATCATAAGCATGAATGTCTTAATTTCTGGCCAAAGCTGATTTAATTCATTCATAGATGGCATACTCAACAAGTGCATAACTAAAGTGATTGTTTCAATTTCTGGCCAAAGCTGATTTGTTACAACCACTTTGCACATATGCTTAAATGATTACACTTCTGGCCAAAGCTGTTTTGTTTTCATTTAAGTAGAATTTTTTAGCTAAGTCTATTATTTTGATGTTAGTAATAGACAATATCACAGCTTCATAATGTAAAATGGTCATTATTTATGCCTGCCTTAGTTTAACGTGCCCTTAGATCACATTAGGACTTCTTCATTTGTATCATAACTTGCTCATCTTATTTCCACTATCAGCACCAAATTGCGGGATTCCACCTTTAACTGGTGATAACTTTGCTGCATGGAAGGATGCCCTCATGCTTACACTTGGAGTGCTGGACTTTGATTATGCCCTAAGAGAGGATAAGCCAGCGGACCTTACTCCACAGAGTACTGCTCCTCAGCAGTTACTTCATGATAAGTGGACTAGAAGTAACTGCATGTCTCTCATGTTCATGAAGCAGTCCATTAGTCACTCTATCAGAGGAGCTATTCCTGATTCTGACGATGCTAAAACCTACTTGGCTTCTGTGGAGGCTCAGTTCAAGGGGACGTCTAAAGCACACGCTAGTACTCTTATTCTCAAACTGGTGACAACTAAGTATGATGGGAGGAGCGGCATTCGCGAGCACATCATGATGATGAATGACATGGCCAATAAGCTGAAGGGGCTGGAAATGGAAATCAGTGATGGTTTCCTTGTTCATTTCATCATTACTTCGCTTCCTTCGTCCTTTGAAGCATTCAAGATCAATTACAACACTCAGAAGGACAAATGGACGATGAGTGAGCTGGTCGCAATGTGCGTACAGGAGGAAGAGCGTATGAGGATGGATCGCCATACTGATGTTGCCAACTTCACTACCTCCAACTCTAAGAAGAGGAAGAACAATTATCAGAGGAAGGATGCTTCAAAAGTCCAAAGGCCTAACCCTCATCCTAATACAAGTGCACCTTCCAGCTCTAAGAACTCCTTAGGCAGTATCCGCTGCAAGTTCTGTAAGAAGACAGGACACATGCAGAAGGAATGCCCTGACTTTAAGGAGTGGCTGGCTAAGAAAGGTAACGATTATTTTATGATACTTGAGTCCTATAATTTAAGTGTTCCTGCTAATTCTTGGTGGTTTGATTCTGGTTCTATGGTTCATGTTACCAATTCTACTCAGGGATTCCTTTCAATCCGGAAGCTGGAAAGAAACCAAAGAACGCTTAAGGTTGGGGATGATCGAGAATTAGAAGTGAAGGCCATTGGAACATTACAATTAGTTATGAAAACTGGTTTATGTATTAAACTTTATGATACCTTATATGTTCCTGGGGTAACTCGGAACCTTGTATCAGGACCAAAGTTAGACATGGACGGTTTTATTGTTTCCCATGGTCATCGCAAACTCTCTATCCATTATGATTCTGTTCTTTATGGTACTGGTATTCTGGATGGTGGTCTCTATAGATTAGAACTAGAAGATAACTTTTCCAAATCTTTGTTGTCATATAATATTAATGAATCACTCACAAAGATGGAAGAGAAACGAGACTTAGAAACTTCATCCATGTTGTGGCATCAGCGTTTAGGCCACATTTCAAAAGAACGATTAAATCGTCTTGTGAAGGATGAAGTCTTACCTCCTCTCGATTTCTCTGATTTTGGAACATGTGTCAAATGTCTTAAGGGTAAAATGACATTAGCGAATAAGAAAGGTGCCACTAGGAGTTCTAATTTATTAGAACTCATTCATACTGACATTAGTGGTCCCTACCAAATCGCTGGCATAACAGGACATACTTCATTTATCACTTTTATTGATGATTATTCTCGTTACATGTACTTGTATCTTATTAAGGAGAAATCTGAATCTCTAACAACTTTTAAAGATTATAAGGCTGAAGTTGAAAAGCAATTAGATCGTCAGATTAAAGTTGTGAGATCAGATAGAGGCGGTGAATATTATGGAAGACATACTGATGTGGGTCAAGCTCCTGGTCCATTTTATGAGTTTTGTAAGGGCCAGGGGATTGTGAACCAATACACCATGCCTGGTACACCTCAGCAGAACGGTGTCGCTGAAAGAAGAAATCGTACCCTTATGAACATGGTGCGCAGTATGTTAGCCAACACTAATTTACCATTATTCCTCTGGACTGAAGCGCTAAAAGCAGCTGTTCATATACTCAATAGAGTTCCTTCTAAGTCTGTCCCTAAAACTCCTTATGAACTTTGGACAGGAAGGAAACCGAGTCTTAAATATATGAAAGTATGGGGCTGCATTGCTGAAGCAAAACTTTACAATCCTTTCCTAAGGAAACTTGACCCTAAGACAGTTACCTGTTTCTTTATCGGGTATCCTGAGAACTCTAAGGGTTATCGTTTCTATTGTCCTTCTCATGTCACCCGTATTGTTGAAACCAAGCGTGCCGCGTTCCTGGAGGATTTCAAGGTCAGTGGGAGCAGTACCAACCCTTACGAAGAATTGCAAGAAGTACAAGACGCGGGGGGGGGGGGGGGGGGAGAGACTCGTCGCTTACCATTACTCCGATTACTCCTCTTGTACCCAATGCAATTACTGTACCTGAAGCTACTGCACCAACTCCAAATTTACCTCTACAATCAGAACCCATTATACCTCATGACGAAGGCACATCGAACGCTCAAAACCAAGACAACGCTGAACCCGATAATCCACTCAGGAGGTCATCTAGGCAAAGAAGGGCTACTAATTGGGATGATTATGTTACCTACCTGACTGAAATGGATCCTGGAAAGCTCAATGATCCTATCTCTTACAATGAAGCCATTAGCAGTGATCAGTCTTCTGAATGGAATAAAGCAATGATTGATGAGCTTGAATCCATGAAGAAAAATGACGTTTGGGATTTGGTAGAATTACCCAACGGAGCCAAACCCGTAGGATGTAAATGGGTATTCAAAACAAAACTGGATCCGAATGGGAACGTTGAACGCTACAAAGCGAGATTGGTTGCAAAGGGCTACACTCAGAAAGAGGGAATTGATTATCAAGAGACGTTTTCACCTGTCTCTCGTAAAGATTCATTAAGGATCGTCATGGCCCTAGTAGCTCATTTTGATTTGGAGTTACATCAGATGGACGTTAAAACCGCTTTCCTTAACGGAGATTTGGATGAAGATGTTTACATGAAACAACCTGAAGGCTTTAAACCTGAAGGTGAGGAGCATCTAGTCTGTAAGTTGAAGAAATCCATTTACGGGTTAAAACAAGCATCACGTCAGTGGTACCTCAAGTTTGATGAAGTCATGAAGAAGCAAGGTTTTATGAAGAATCAAGTGGATCAATGCACCTACCTCAAAATGAGTGGGAGCAACTTTACTATACTTGTCCTTTACGTAGATGATATTCTATTGGCAAGTAATAGTTTAGACATGTTGCATGAGTCGAAGCGGTTACTTTCGCATAACTTCGACATGAAGGATCTCGGAGAGGCTTCTTACGTCATTGGCATCGAAATTCACCGAGATAGACACAAAGGGATCTTAGGATTGTCCCAAAGGGCCTACATAGATCGTGTCCTTACGCGTTACAACATGCAACAGTGCAAACCCTCAGTCGCTCCAGTAGTTAAGGGAGATGTTTTCGGTTCATTCCAGTGTCCGACAACAGAGGTTGAGAAGGAGCAAATGAGCCAGATACCTTACGCGTCGGTAGTAGGGAGCTTGATGTATGCTCAAGTCTGTACTCGCCCAGATATCGCTTATATTGCTGGAATGCTAGGCCGTTATCAGACTAATCCTGGCCTAGATCACTGGAAAACAGCTAAGAAAGTACTTCGATATCTGCAAGGGACGAAAGACTATAAGCTGACTTATAGAAGAAGTGATCATTTAGAGGTGGTGGGCTATTCTGATTCTGACTTTGCAAAGTGCAAAGATGACAAGAAATCCACTTCGGGCTATATATTTATGTTAGCAGGCGGCCCAATCTCATGGAAGAGTCATAAACAACAGTTGACCACAACTTCCACAATGATGGCAGAGTACATTGCTGTTTATAACGCAACCTGTCATGGAATGTTGCTTAGAAATCTGATCACTGGACTAAAAATTGTTAAGTCCATTTCTAGACCATTGAAGCTTTATTGTGATAATTCAGCTGCCGTTAGTTTCTCGAACAGTAACAGTTCGACTGGAGCTGGTTTATATCTCGATACAAAATATCTGTTCGTACGAGAACGAGTTGAGGAAAATAATCTTTGTATCGAGTATATTAGTACTAAGGATATGCTTGCGGATCCGATGACTAAAGGTCTCCCTCCTAAGGTTTATGAAGAACATGTTCGTAATATGGGATTTTGTAAAGACCTTATTTAAGCATATTGTACTAGCTTATGTTTTATGTTAATGAAATTTCCTCAGTTTGATTTTGTATGTCTCTTAGAATATGTTCAACCGGTATAATGGCATATTGACAAATAAAGTTACAAATCAAACAAAGGGCTTACGCGTATTTTGATCATGACGATTAGGTTTTAAATTAAGGCTATAGTATGATTAATGGGGGTCCTGAGTCGCATAATGATTCAACGGCTGTATTTCTCTGCTATAGTACTTGTTTAAGGCTAAAATGAGTGTTAACTCCTGATCAGGCTTATCTAATACTCATAGTAAATGATTACTCGGCTAAGTGGGAGAATGTAAGATTAAATATATTATGTAACAATATTTAATCTATAGCCATTATAATCATTTACATAATAAAGATCAAAATATATAATAACCTATTATTTAAATTAGTTGGTAATTGTTGATGGACCGTATTACCCTTAGTAACTAATTAGGTTTCCTCTTGGGTGCTTATATAAGGAGAATTAAGTGGAGGTTAAAGGGTTACTCAGTTTCACACCCCATAAGCCTAACATCAAATTCGACCTCCTCTCCTAACCGATACCCTTTTCGGTTCTCTAAGCCCCATCATCAGTCAGCACCCTAAGGAGGAACCAGATCAAGATGACAAGCATGTCGAACTCCATTACTGGATTCTCCACTGGACTTTCTACTGTGACAGGTATGATTTATTGTTTTCCCTCATGCTCAAACAGAACTGAACCAACAACTAAGACTCACATGCCAAGTACACTATCTACATGTTGGGTTCGGGTTGACCCGAAGTAATATGGGTCGGGTTAGGATTGATATCTTTGACCCGAATAATAATATGGGTCGGGTTCGGGTTGAACATTTCAACCCACCAATCCGCCAACTCGTAACCCGTCAACCCATCAACCTGACACGATTGCCACCCCTAATTTATTCTCATATCAACACGAGAAACCCATATCAAGCAAAATCAATATGTATAGTCAGAAGAGCAGTGTATATGTGTTGCACCACACTTACACAAATAACAAAAAAATGATTTAATAACTGTATATCATAGAAACGTTGCTTCGTAATCGTACTTAATAAAATATCGACCCAACACGGTCATGACTCATCACATGAGTTAAAACAAAAAAAGGAAGTAGAGAACATGCCATGTTTTTCAAAAGAACATGTAATAAAAGGTGGATGTGAGAAACAAAAAAAGAAAGCAGATTTGGGAACAAAAGATCGTCAAATTTGGATGTTCGGATCGGACCGGCCGGTTTAACCCGGTTAAAAGGTATAGATTTTTGTTCAATCTATACTTTTTAACATAATACATCGAGCTATATTTAACAGATTGAACAAAAATCTATACTTTTTAACCGGGTTTCTTTAGTAACTAATTTGGTCCTCTTTGACGGGTGAAAATATTATATAACTCAATTTAAAAATAAGTAAATCGTATTGAAAGAGAACTATATGTTTTTTTTTTTTTTTTTAGAAAATTACCAATCTAGCCAAGACTTTAATCAAATTACCAATCTAGCCACCTCATGCCTCCTTGGAAGGCCACTCACATGTATGGGATGAGTCTTTCAAGCATGGGATGAGTCCTTAGGGAGAAACCCAATAAAAAATAGACACGTGGCCACAGACGCATGGGATGAGTCTGCGGACGCATGGCCCCGGACGCATGGGATGAGTCTTTCAAACATGGGATGACTCTTTCAAGCATGGGATGAGTCCGCGGACGCATGGGATGAGTCCGCGGACGCATGGGATGAGTCTTTCATGTGTGGGATGGGATGAGTCTTTCCACGTGTCAGTTGGGGATTGGCGGACGCAATACTTGGCCATGCAGACGCATCAGAAGACTTGGGATCTGTGAGTGGCTTTCCAAGGACGCATGAGGTGGCTAGATTGGTAATTTGACTTTTTTCTTGGCTAATTTTGTAATTTTCTCTTTTTTTTTCTCCTACTAGTAAAAGTCAACCTGGGTTCATTATTGAATTTGGTAAGTTTGGTCGAAAAGAAATTGGATCAAGAATTTGGTTAGGCTAAGGGGCTGTTTGGTAGCCTCTGAATGATCATTAAGATGCTACCTCTTAATGGAACCATTAAGAATTTTATCAATGAGAAGGTAGAAGAATGTGACATGTGATGATTTACCATTCAGAGGTTACCTATTAACCATTCAGACTTGAGGTTACCTCTTATTCATTCAGAGGTTTTAAACCATTAAGAGGTAGCATCTGAATGGTCATTAAGAGGCTACCAAATAGCCCCTAAATGGTATGGGGGTTATGGTTGGGATATGATACGATACGTCATGTAGAAACATGAATGAAAGACTATACCATCCCCTTCCCTAATCTACCATGGTTTGCATAGATTAAGTCATGGAAACCATGGTCCTCCTTTACATTTTTCAAGTAATCATTTTCTTTTTATTTAGACAAAGATAAATTAAAATAAATAAGGGAATAGTGGTTTGGGTCATGACCACACCCTTTGGGTAGTTGTTTTGGATTGTGGATTAGAGGTGGGTGACATGACACTGACGTGAAGGGTCATGGTGGTAATGAGGGTCATGACCACACCCTATAGCCTTAGAAGTAACGTATTGTTACAGGTTGGCAAAAACCATGGGGGAAGACAATGTATAAGGAGGGGTAGTCCAGGCTATCCCTCAACTCCGTTTTCGTAGTGTAAAAATACTCTTCAACTTCGTCTACATAGTGTAAAATTTTTAATTTTTTTATACAAAGAATCCACCTGATCTAAAAAAAAAAAAATTGAGATACCCTTGAATTTTTAGGCTAGATATGCCACTTGCAAAAATATAACAACCCCGATTCACCTAAACTTTTACACAATTTTCCCATTTAAGTAAAAGTCATATAATAAAATAGATTGATAGAGTTATCACGTGAAACAACATAACATAACAAGACCAGTAGCGGACCCAGGATTTTTTCTCAATGGGTCCCATTTTTCCGGTGTTGAGATTTTTCACAACCATACGTTAGAATTTTCGGGTCGGTTGTCGTTCGGTTTGGGTCGAGACGAGGACAAAATAAAATACAATTATAGGGTCTGTCGCCATTCAAGAGGATGTTATGATAAGAACTGCGTTACAAAAAAAAAAAGAACATAAAACGAAAAATATATAGCTCTCAATTCATTTACATACCTTCCAAGTATAGACACAAAACAGTCATATACATAAACTTAATAACTAACCACTATCTAATCCACAAATTTACATACATGAACTTGAACGTGGACATGAAAAAATATAATAAAAGTAAATGACAGATAAGCACTTGAATTCTTATCATGCCAGAGGGGGTTGGCGATGTTGATAGAGCAGCCATGTTAGAGCTCAGTATGTAACTGAAAACATAAAAAAAATAGGTAGGATAATGATTTAACTTGTGACCTTTTGGTTAAAAGACAAGGGATATACCATCTCACCAAGCTTACTTTCATTACTATGGGTTCCATCTATATATTTTTATGGGGTCCATAAAAAACTTAACATACCGCCTCTACTAAAATTTTAAAAAACATTAGGGTCCGGCAACCCCGACCCGCAAAGGGTGAGTCCGCCCTTGAACAAGACTATAAACGTAGCTTTTAAAAAGTGGCCTAGAGGAAAAGAGAAAAAACCAAAGATGACGTGCAACATGCTTAGAAAATAACCCTAGAGTAAACTTCTGTTTTGCTCTTTGTGGTTTGATCACTTTAACGATTTTGCCCCAAACCTTTAAAAATAGCCATTTTCCTCCAATAGTTTGCTATGATTTTTCCATTTTGCTCCCTGCAGACAATTTGGATGGAGTTAGAGGCGGAGAGCAAAATGAAAAAAATCATAGCAAACTATTGGAGGAAAATAGCTATTTTTAAAGGTTTGGGGGCAAAACCATTAAAGTGACCAAACCACAGGGAGCAAAACCGAAGTTTACTCATAACCCTATTATGATATGTGTCAAACCCGTTTTGCTAGAACATAATTTGATTAAAATAAAACGATAAATATATGAGACGAAAACGTGTTATGATTACAATCATTTTCAATTCTCTCCTAAAGCAAACCTTCGGTTTGAATTTTAAATCAACTAGTGTTTTCCAATGACGCGCGTTGCGCGAAAGGCATTGGTGCTTTTAATGGCATTGCGAAAAAGATTAGATTTCACTTATTTTCAATTCGATCAATAAGTAGATACAGTTTTACAAAGGCGTCAGTCAATATAATAGTATGAAAAACAGTTTACTACTTGTTTCATTTCAAAACCACTAGACTTACAGTCCGCAAAAAAAGCGACCATCATCTGAACTTCCAGATGAAAACAAATTAGCATACTCCACCTTGAACCATAGTAACATTATGAGCAACCAACAAATCAGAAGCAACAACAGATGAACTAACAACAGGGAACAGATCATTAGAGACCCCAACCATGACCTCTATTCCAGACCCTATAAGTGCTATATGTGCCCTAAGATAATAAATCTGCATCAATCGATTTCAATGTCACATTAACTCTTAAATCCTAAAGAGACTGGAAAAGTTTTAGAAGACAATTAAAAACACATGCCACTATATGACTTGTAAACACCACAAACGGCCCCATACTGTAACATAAACTATGCCAAAACTGCATTTATAAACAACCTAAGCTTAACATTACCTGAGTTAGACTGACGGTACGCTTATGCGGCTGCGGCAGTGCCAATGCATATTTCGCCCCATGAGTAGCTCTCTTTGGAAAATTAATCTAAGGTAGTTTCCCCTGTATGTGTGTAAGTAATTGCCCTCATTATTATGCAGCGTTTAGCACATGTTGCACTTGTAACTGCAAGAAACACGTCACAATCATAAACACTAATCATAAGTCTTGAACATTTAATCCAAAAATCAACCCATACATACTAAGTATTACTTATTAAGAACGAAACCCTAAGGTTCACCTTCCTAGATGCTAACTCAATAAGTCATTTAAGAACCTCATGTAGTTGAGCTCCTTGTGCACCGTGTGAACAATCATAAGCAACCACCACCACATTTACTATTTACTCAATATAATATAACATTACGATAACCATTAATAGTGTGATAATGATTAGCCGAGAAAGCGTATAAAAACACTATATACTTAACTATATCAGCAGGGTCCTTTTTTGTATGTTGATGCCAAATTTTTAGTTAGGTTATAAGGCTCAGATGGTGTCGTTAACATGGCTGCAATAGATGCCACGCCAATGTGAGATCCTGACCCGATCATCATAGCCTAATTTTTTAGTTAGGTCATAAGGCTCAGATAATGTCATCAACATGGCTGCAATGGATGCCACGCCAATTGATGTGCACAAAATGCAACATATAAATTACATCAATTGTGGCATAAAACTAACCATTTTTTAGTACTAATGTTGGAAAAAGTGTGTTTTTGTCTTCCTTTTGTATTTTCAGGATTAAATGAGCTCAAATTAACAAAAGAAGCAAAAAGACAACTAAATCTAACATAAATACAAGAAAAGGAACAAACGTGGCATGCCCGACCCCCCGACAACATCTTCCCAAGCAAAATCAAGATGACAGAAGGCTGAACACGCCCCGTGCTCAGTAAACACGGGGGCGTGCCCAAGTGCCAGCATAAAAGACAAAGCTATAGAAGCTTCTATCGCCCACCACGGGGCCGTGCTCAGCGGACACGGGGCCGTGGTCAACTATAAGATTCGCAGAATCTAGGCAAATCTTGATAGTACAGATACGCTTCTGCACACGGGGGCGTGCCCAGCGGACACGGGGGCGTGGTCAACTAATGCAGACAAACTGCAATTAATGAAGACAGAGAAGGAGGATGGACACGGGGCCGTGCCCAATGGACACGGGGCCGTGCCCAATGGACACGGGGCCGTGTCCGAGCTACTTTTCAGCCTATAAATAGGGGTGCTTGGCTCATTTGCAAACCATCCCTTGGCACACCACCTCTCTCACACTTCACCCACCACCCACCATCACAACACCATCATCCACCACCATCATCCATTGTCCATCATAGAGTGTGTGAGTCGTCTCGGGATCCAAGATTGATCATAAGAGTTCTTGACAATCAAAGGCCATGTTTGCCTAAGTCTCTTACATCACTTGGTGAAGACAAGTGTCTAGTGTAATACTTTTTATTTTTAATCTTTTCGCATTTTTTACTTGGTTATGTATTAATGACTTTAATAACTAGTTTCTTATGTTGAAGGTGATTCTTCCTTATCGTTTGTCCGTGGTGTCTTGGTATTATTTTACTGTCTATATAAAATAAAAGATTTTCACCATTCATATCTCCACGGTCTATATGGAGGTATGTTGGCTACCTGGTTGGGAGTTAAGGGAACGGTCTGGTAAGAGTCTTGCCTTGTTCAGTGTATAGATCCTGCAAGGACCTGGGTCAAATTTAGTAGGACCTCCTTCAATACCCACCGGTATTAGATGGCGGGGGTCCAAACTCTTTGATCCCCTCATATGTAAGCTACTATTAATACTTTAATCCGGCTACTTAAGACTGTATCCTTGCTGACTCAGACTACTTAGCCGAGGGTAACGTCATCTTCAAAAGATGGGCCTACCATAATATGCATTAATAACTTAATTAATTATCTTTCAATAATCCGACCCTTTAGGATTGTATCCTTGCTGACTCAAACTACTGGGTTGAGGGTAACGCCACCTTCAAAAGAGGGGCCTACTACAATAACTAAGATAATCTCTTAAAAAGTGCAAAAGTGCGGAAATAATCAAAGGTTACAGTATACACGAGTCGGAGCCAAGTGATTCATCTTGTCTATCTGTTTTTATTTTATTTTTCAACATTTTAGTTAGTTTTATTTTTCTCAGTTTAAAACCTTTTTCTAAACTTTTGATTTGATTAGACGTTGAGGATAAACCGGTACTAAAAGCTCTTGTGTCCTTGGACGACCTTGGTATCTTGCCAACACTATACTACGCTCACGATGGGTGCACTTGCCCATATGTGTGTTTGGTGTTAGTAAAATATCGTGTTTTATAAAATTAAAACTTGGCTAAAAAGTGTTAAAAATGGCTTAACATATACATTAAAAACTAATAATACTCACGCACATCAAGTTTTTGGCGCCGTTGCCGGGACACAAGGATTTTAAGAAAGCTTAAAATCGACAGCCTAATCAGTTTTTCAAAACCTTTTCAAAACGCGCGCACATTTTTCTGCATTTTAGTTTAGTTTTGCATTTACAGTAGGTTGAACACGGGCCGTGCTCACTGAACACGGGCCGTGCTGCATATTTTTCATAAAAATACCCAGTAATAGAGCTTGAACACGAGGTCGTGCTCACTGAACACGCCCCCGTGCTCAACGAAATCAGTAACTTTAATTAAAACGCCCAGATACAGATTCTGTACACGGGGCCGTGTCCACTGAACACGGGGCCATGTCCAGCCTCTGTTTCCGTTTTTATTTTTGTTTCCTGATCTCGAGACTTGGTTGTGGTATGCTGAGTGATTCTTATGGATCAATACTCAGGAGGTTACAACTACACCTATGAGGAGGATGATTATAGGGAATATTATTGCACCAATTGCGGTAACACTCACTCGGTTCAATATTGTAACTCATATCAACCGTCCCCTTCATACACCTACTATAAGGAGCCCAGGTACAAGCCATCAACTTCATACACATCCTATGAAGACCAAAGGTATGAACCTCCTCCCTCATACTCATATTTTGATAAACCAAGGTATGAGGCTTCTTACTCATACTTTGAGGAACCAAGATATGAGCCACCACCTTCATATGCTTATTATGAGGAACCTTGGCGTGAACAACCCACCTCATATGAGTATTATGAAGAACAAAATTATGACCCTTATCTATCATATACTTACAATGAAGAACAATGGTATGAACCATCTACTTCCTATGAGTATTATGAGGAACAAAGGATCGAACAACCGGATTCAAGCTTTGAAAATCCCGATCCTTACTCTATCACCGAAGTGACCGATAGGATATTAGAACACCTTAAAACTATCGAGCGTTATGTAAAGGAATCTCGCGCAAGGGAAGAGGAGTCCCGCGCAATAGAAGAATTAAATAAAGAGATAGTCGAAGAGGTAAAAATGGAAGAACAAATAAGTGAAGAACCGACACATGAGTTAAACAACAAAAAAGGTGAGTCCGTTAACGTTAAAATTCAAGAAAAGTCTAATTTTGAAGAAATTAATCTCTCTTGTCACCTTCTTTTGAAAATCATTGTTTAGTTCCAACTCATGCTAAGTTTTTAAAAGAGTTAAACACTAACACTAAAATTGACGAAACGGTAAGCATTAAGTTAACAAATGATCAAACCTCGCTAATCAAAGAAGACCCATTTGAAATCAACATTACACCGGTTCCATGTTTTTTTCAAAATTCATTTATTAGTAACGTCACAATTGATAAAGATCTTTGTGTTAACATAATGCCCAACTACATTTTCGAAAAATTAAGTATTAGTGATTTTTCTCCACTTCAAATACCCATTTTTCTATCTAATCGGAAAATAATAAAATCAATCGGTGTAGTTGAGGATGTCTTGGTTCAAACAAATCAAATGGTAATCCCAACCGACTTTGTCATCCTTGATGACGCTCCTCTAGTGTTGGGACGACCCTTTGTAAAAACTCACGAAGCTTTGAAAAACCGGAAGTTCAACAATCTACCTATTCAATTAGGGGCATTTAAAAAAAGTGTCGATCTTGAGCGGTCAATGAAATATCCATTCGGCAATAATGACCCCCTATTTGAAGATGAAGATGAACCACCCGATACAAGTGAAAAGTTTGACCAATTTGTTGAAGAAGAGGTCGCCATAGAATAAACTTTTAAAGTTCTTGATCAAAATCAGCAGCCAAATAAGGAGTCTTCTAAAGACCCACCTCTTGAGCTCAAAGAACTTCCAAAAGGTTTGGAATATGTTTTTCTAGACAAAGATGGTAAATCACCTGTAATTATTTCGTCTAAATTAAGTAGTTTAGAAAAAAAAAAATTAATTAATCTTTTGAAAAAACACAAAAACGCGATTGCTTGGAAGCTTGTAGATATTAAAGGAATAAGTCATTCCATGTGCACGCACAAAATTTTAATGAATGATGACTACAAATCGGTAATACAACCACAACGTCGAGTAAATCGAAATGTTCAAGAAGTGGTTAAAAATGAAGTCATCAAATTACTTGACGCCGGACTTATTTATCCTATCTCCGATAGTCCTTGGGTAAGTCCCGTACAAGTAGTTCCAAAGAAAGGAGGTATGACGGTAATAACTAATGAAAAGAATGAATTAATACCAATGAGAACCGTCACATGATGGAGAGTATGTATAGATTATAGACGATTAAATGAAGCAACAAGGAAAGATCACTTTCCTTTGCCCTTCATTGATTAAATGTTAGAAAGATTATCCGGTCATAAATTTTACTGTTTCTTGGATGGTTTTTCAGGTTACTTTCAAATTCCGATAGCACCCGAAGACCAAGAAAAGACAACCTTCACATGTCCCTATGGAACTTTTGCTTATCGACGCATGCCATTTGGTCTATGTAATGCCCCTGCAACATTCCAACGTTGCATGGTAGCCATCTTCCATGACATGATAGAAAAGACAATGGAAGTCTTCATGGACGACTTTTCTATCTTTGGGGATTCATACGACCAATGCCTCGATAACCTTGAACGAATGCTATCCCAATGTGAGGAAACTAACCACGCCCTTAATTGGGAAAAATGCCATTTTACACTGGTAAATACAATTAACTGACTCTTTTGAAAAGTGTTCATAAAATTGGTTTGGATGCACAAGGCATAAAATCCTTTTATAACTTAGGACAATTATTAAAAATAATCTTGTATACAAATTTATATGTTTGTCGTCCATTCAGGGCCCAGTTAGAAGAGCCGAGACAAGATTAATAGACACACCACTAATATAATCCCACGGCGAGTTATCCTCAACGAGTGGTGATGTGTGCAAAATGCAACATATAAATTACATCAATTGTGGCATAAAACTAACCCTTTTTTAGTACTAATGTTGGAAAAAGTGTGCTTTTGTCTTCCTTTTGTATTTTCAGGATTAAATGAGCTCAAATTAACAAAAGAAGCAAAAAGGCAGCTAAATCTAGCATAAATACAAGAAAAGGAACAAACGTGGCATGCCCGACCCCCCTCGACAGAATCTCCCAAAGCAAAGACAAGAAGAAAGCTGAGCACGGGGATGTTCCCAGCTGAGCACGGGGCGTGCCCAGCTCAGCACGGGGCGTGCCCAGCTTAACACGGGGCAGTGCTCAGGATGGACAGCCCTGGCACTAAAGACAAACCTGTAGAAGCTTCTATTGCCCACCACGGGGCCGTGCCCAGCGGACACGGGGCCGTGGTCAACGCAAAGATACGCAGAATCTTGCCAAATCTGATAGTACAGATATGCTTTTGAGCACGGGGGCGTGCCCAGCGGACACGGGGGCGTGTGGAGCTAATAAAGACAAACTGTATTAATGAAGAAAGAGAAAAGGGTGGACACGGGGCCGTGTCCAGGCTTCTGTACAGGCTATAAATAGGAGTGCTTGGCTCAAGCTCAAACCATCCCTTGGCACACCACCTCTCTCACACTTCACCCACCACCACCATAACACCATCATCCACCACCATCATCCATTGTCCATCGTAGAGTGTGTGAGTCGTCTCGGGATCCAAGATTGATCGTAAGAGTTCTTGACAATCAAGGCGATGTTTCCCTAAGTCTCTTACATCACTTGGTGAAGACAAAGTGTCTAGTGTAATACTTTTTATTTCTAATCTTTTGCACTTTTTACTTGGTTTTGTATTAATGACTTTAATAACTAGTTGCTTATGTTGAAGGTGATCTTTCCTTATCGTTTGTCCGTGGTGTCTTGGCATTATTTTACTGTCTATATAAAATAAAAGATTTTCACCATTCATATCTCCACGGTCTATATGGAGGTATGTTGGCTACCTGGTCGGGGGTTAAGGGAACGGTTTGGTAAAGGTCTTGCCATTGTTCAGCGTTTAGAGGTCCTGCAATGGACCTGGGTCAAATTTAGTAGGACCTCCTTCAATACTTAACGGTATTGGATGGCGGGGGTCCAAACTCTTTGATCCCCTCATAAGTTAACTACTATTAATACTATAACCCGGCTATTTAGGACTGTATCCCTGCTGACTCAGACTACTTAGTCGAGGGTAACGTCACCTCCAAAAGAGGGGCCTACCATAATTTGCATTAATAACTTAATTAATTATCTTCCAATAATCCACCATTTTAGGATTGTATCCTTGCTGACTCAAACTACTGGGGTGAGGGTAACGTCACCTTCAAAAGAGGGGCCTACTACAATAACTAAGATAATCTCTTAAATATGTGCAAAAGTGCGGAAATAATCAAAGGTTACACTAGATACGAGTCGGAACCAAGTGATTCATCTTGTCTATCTGTTTTTCTTTTTATTTTATTTTTCAACATTTAGTTAGTTTTTATTTTTCTTAGTTAAAAACATTTTTCTAAACCTTTTATTTTGATTAGACGTTGAGGATAAACCGGTACTAAAAGCTCTTGTGTCCTTGGACGACCTCGGTATCTTGCCAACACTATACTACGCTCACGATGGGTGCACTTGCCCATATGTGTGTTTAGTGTTAGTAAAATATCGTGTTTTATAAATTTAAAACTTGGCTAAAAATAAGTGTTAAAGGGGCTTAAAATATACACCTAATATATATAACACTTCACACGCATCAAGTTTTTGGCGCCGTTGCCGGGGACACAAGGATCTTAAGAAAGCTTGGAATCGACGGCCTAATCAGTTTTTTCAAAACCTTTTTAAAACGCGCGCACATTTTTCTGCATTTTAGTTTAGATTTGCATTTACAGTAGCCTGTACACGGGGCCGTGTTCGCTGAACACGGGGCCGTGCTGCAGATTTTTCATAAACACCCAGTAACAGTAGCTTGAACACGGGCCGTGCTCACTGAACACGCCCCCGTGCTCAACGAAATCAGTAAATTTAATTAAAACGCCCAGATACAGATTCTGAACACGGGGCCGTGTCCACTGAACACGGGGCCGTGTCCAGCCTCTGTTTCCGTTTTTTATTTTTGTTTTCTGATCTCGAGACTTGGTTGTGGTCTGCTGAGTGATTCTTATGGATCAATACTCAGGAGGTTACAACTACACCTATGAGGAGGATGATTATAGGGGTAATTATTGCACTAATTCTCGTAACTCACGCACGGTTCAAAATAATCACTCATATCAACCATCCAATTCAGACACATACTATGAGGAGCCCAGGTACGAGCCATCAACTTCATACACATCCTATGAAGACCAAAGGTATGAACCTCCTCCCTCATACTCATATTTTGATGAACCAAGGTATGAGCCTTCATACTCATACTTTGAGGAACCAAGATATGAGTCACCACCTTCGTACGCTTATTATGAGGAACCATGGCGTGAACAACCCACCTCATATGAGTATTATGAAGAACAAAACTACGAACCTTGTCCATCATATGCTTACAATGAAGAACAATGGTGCGAACCATCGACTTCATATGGGTACTATGAGGAACAAAGGGTCGAACAACCGGATTCAAGCTTAGAAAATTCTGATTCTTTTTCTATAACCGAAGTAACCGATAGGATATTAGAGCACATTAGAGTTATCGATCGATGTATAAAAGAATCTCGCGCAAGGGAAGAGGAGTCCTGCGCAAGAGAAGAATTAAAAAAGGAAGAGATAATTGAAAGTGTAAAAATGGAAGAACAAATAAGTGAAGAACCGACACATGAGTTAAACAACGAAAAAGTTGAGTCCGACAACGTTAAAATTCAAGAAGAGTCTAATTTTGAAGAAATTAATCTCTTGTCACCTTCTTTTGAAAATCATTGTTTAGTACTCACTCATGCTAAGTTTTTAAAAGAGTTAAACACTAACACTAAAATTGACGAAACGGTAAGTGTTAAGTTAACTAATGATCAAACTTCGCTAATAAAAGAAGACCCATTTGAAATTAACATTACACCGGTTCCATGTTTTTTTCAAAATTCGTTTATTAGTAATGTCACAATCGATAAAGATCTTTGTGTTAACATAATGCCTTAACTACATTTTCGAAAAATTAAGTATTAGTGATTTTTCTCCACTTCAAATACCCATTTTTCTATCCAATCGGAAAGTAATAAAATCAATCGGTGTAGTTGAAGATATCTTGGTTCAAACAAATCAAATGGTAATCCCAACCGACTTTGTCATCCTTGATGACGCTCCTCTAATGTTGGGACGACCATTTGTAAAAACTCACGAAGCTTTGAAAAACCGGAAGTTCAACAAACTACCTCTTCAATTAGGGGCATTTAAAAAGAGTGTCGATCTTGAGCAGTCAATGAAATATCCATTCGGCAATGACGACCCCCTAATTGAAGATGAGCCAGAACCACCCGATAAGGTGGGTCTAGCCAAGGACCCTTATAAACGTGGCGCACCACGGAGGCATTCCGCGGAACTATCCGTAGTTTTAGTTTAGATTAACTTTTACGTTTTCTAGTTTAGTTTTTTTTCAGGAATAAAACACACTCGGAATGGTGAAGGATGATAAGGGAAGCTTGAACCAACACCCCATGCAAAAAAACAGAGCCTCCCGACAATTTTTCTTCATTACAGCAAGTTCAGCACGGGGCCGTGCTCACCCCAACACGCCCCGTGCCCAAGGTTCTGTAGAAAATGCCCAGTTCAGGTACCTGGACACGGGGCCGTGCTCACTGGACACGCCCCCGTGCCCAGCCTTCTGTTTACTTTTGGTACTGGCAGTCTAGACACTGGGCCGTGCTCAGCCAACACCACCCCGTGTTCAGCTACCCAGTACCATAAAATCTTGTTTTTAACCCATTTTTACACATTTAATCAGCCTAAAAACTTATTTTTGGGACACATTGAGGACAATGTGTAATTTAAGTGTGGGGGGGATGCTAAAACCTTGAATCTTGCAAGTCCTAATAACAAGGCTTACACAAAACTCTATTGGAACCGCTAATCACCCCAAATTTTTTCAAAAATTTTCATTTTTTTTACTTGTCTAGGTTTAATTTGGGAATTTCAAAATTCTAAAAAGGTTATATTTTTACAAATTTACAACCGATAGCGTCGTTATAAAAAGAACCAACATAAGAAAATTATGAAAAGGCATGACAAGCTTAGTTAAAATTTAATTATATATACTTGATCACATAAAAACCCATTCCCACAAAAGTGAGTTTTGAGCCTTTATTGAGCATACAAATATATACCTTTAAATTAAATGCTCATCTTTCGTTTCTTTTGTGAATAGCCGCTTGGTTCTTACGACTCTAGAACTTGCCATGAC
Source organism: Helianthus tuberosus (assembly GCA_030545235.1). NCBI lineage: Eukaryota > Viridiplantae > Streptophyta > Magnoliopsida > Asterales > Asteraceae > Helianthus > Helianthus tuberosus. The sequence continues at coordinate 33,790,857 of CM060365.1, read as the reverse complement.
GATACATTCCCGGTCCTTACCAACTTAAACCCGAGTAAGTAAATGATGGAGGCATTAGGACTAACCCTTTTTATTTCTACATGTTGGTGCATGTTATGTGACAACAGCGTTGGATTGGTCTTTGGATATTAAACGAGTTTGGGCCGCGAAGACTTATGAAGACTGAATGGAATTCGAGGTTGTTGAAGCCCAATCTAGTCCAAGTTTGTATCAAGTTTAAGTCTATCTAGTTTAGCCCGAATTGTAAACAGAATTCGTATGGGCTTGGCCCAGTTCGAATTGTATGGTTGTGTGTATATAAACAACCTTTACCTAGAGTTTTAGGGTTAGACTTTTGGAGACTTTTAGGCAATTGAGAGAGAGTTCGAATACACAGATTATTGGCTGTGAGTTCGTGAAGATCTTGAGTGATTGTAAACGTTTTCGTTGGATAATCATAGAAGATCGGTTGGTAAATCGTCTTGTGTTCTTGTTTCTGTTTGATAGGTTTATCAAGGGGATTCCGCACCCTTGGTAGATTGTCAGTTTTGTTAAGATCCACACGGGATAGGGACCTACAATTGGTATCAGAGCTTTTGCTCTTAGTTGTTGGTTCGAGATTGATATACAGATTCAAGATTTTCGTTATTTTTGGTTTGGTGTTCTTCGTGTTCTTGATTGTGTTCATCGAACTTTTATCAAAAATCAATATAGTTTGGTGTTTCAATTTATTTTGAAACTGTTAAAGATATTGAACGTTTTTTTTAATTTTAAAGGAAATATTCTCTTTGTTTTAAAAAGATTGCAATTTCCAAAAATATTGGAAATTCTGTTGGTGGTTTTTGCACGGGTGGTCAAAGTCAACAGTTTCAAGTTCTCGATACAAACTATCAACATTTCAGAGGTCTTGAGTCAGTCACAAGGTCTCGAGTTCATAGCCTTTTCATCACAAGTCGCAATCAACCACATCCTATTTCGAGTTGTTCAGTCGCATCACGGTTTCGACTCCACAAGAACATCACATAAGGTCTCGAGTCATCAATTACAGAGGTCTCGAGTCATCTATTCATCATCGTCTCGAGTCAGCCATCTTCAATTACGAGTCGCAATCACGTTTCCGAGTCGCAACCCAGTTCTCGAGTCGCAACCACTATCTCGATTCACAACTTCACGACAGTCTCGACTCCTATAATTTCCTTGTCTCGAGTCATCATCTACTGCGGTCTCGAGTACGGTCTCGAGTCATCATTTATCAAGGTCTTAAGTTATCAAGGTCTCGACCCCAGGTTCTCGCAGTCATTCCGAGTCGCAACCATCTCCACTGTCTCGAGTCATAAAGCTTCCAAGTGAAGATTTCGAGTTTTCGGTTTCGAAATTTTCGAGTCGCAATCATCACTAAAGCTTACAGTTCATCATCATCTTCGTCTCCGGTCGACACTCAACATCATCATCGGTCATCTTCTCTGACAATCTCCGGTCACCACTTGCATCGGTCGTAACCATTATCACAGTTCCGACTCCACCATACCTCCGATCACTCACCTCCGACACCGTACACCATCATCATCTCGTTCAGCGTTCATCAATCGTTCAGCATCTCCTCCTTCATCGCCGCTTACCTTCGAACACCACCATCATCATCGTCATCATCGTCTATCATCTCCGACGATCACCTCTTCAACCGTCATTCATCTCCGGCCTCACTCACCATAATCATCTCCGGTCATTGGCGGCTATTATTTGAATTTAGGGTTTTGCGGAGGTTGGTGTTTTTGAACGAAGAAGACGACCAGACAACGTAATTTGATATTGACGTTTAGTATATTCTATTAATATAATATTTATAATATAACTAATCATTAGACAATCATTAGTTAATAATTATAATAATAATAATAATAATAATAAGTTTTACTAAATTAAAAAAAAAAAGGTTTAAAAAAAAAAAAAAAAGATTTGCTTGGTTTGTTGAAAAAGTCTGACAGGTTTTGGGGTGCGGTTCGGAAGTTGTTTCGTGCGTGTTACTAGGTGTTTGAGTTAGAAAATTTTCTATACGGTTACGGTCAAAGCTTGACAAGGACCAGCAATAGAGTTAGATTTGGATTTTGACACAGGTTACCAAAATCCATTTAAACTTTCACGCTGCGTGATGGCTAAGATGAACAATGGAAGTGAGATTGTTAAGAACTGGCCAAAGCTTAAAAACGTCAAAGAATATGCTGACTGGAAAGAGAAGTTTGAGTTGTTTATGAAAAGTGAAGATACTGAAATGTGGACGTGTATGATATATGGATACTTTGCTCCCACACGTCGTGTTGATGGAAGAGTTATAGTGATGTCTTATGATAAGATGAATGAATCTGAGAAACGAGTGGTTGATGCTGAGAAGAAAGCTTTAGCAGCAATAAAGAAGTCCTTGCCTGAGGGCGTTAAACATACCTTTACGAAGTATGGAACTTCTCAAGAGCTGTGGGAAGCTTTAGAAAAACGTTATCAGAGTTCATCAAGACAGAGTGTAGGAGGTCATGCTTTAGATGAAGAAGCAGATGCTGTGAAAGAAGAGAAGAAGGAGGCAGAAGTTTCAAAGGGCTTGAATGATGTGAATGGACTTGCAGCAGAGGTGAAGATATCATCAGAATCTGTAAGTCATACATGTCTTAATTGCACTGAACTACAGGGTAAAGTTAACAGACTATCGGAGCAAAACAAAAATATGTTAGCTTGTGTAGAAAAATTAAGAGAGTTAAACGTTCTTTTGAGTTACATGAAGTCAGATTGTTTAAACAGAATCAAATCAAATGAACAAGAAATCAGCAGTTTAACAAGCAAAGTCAATGAACTGTTACAGGTCATTGATTTGGCTCGTGAAACTGTGAAAGAAAAGACTAACGAGCTTTCAGAAAAGTGCACAGAATTGGCTGATGCACAAGCCAAAATTGTAGAACTTCAGGGGAAGTTAAACAATTTTGGAAATTCTTCGTTAGTCAGGACTCAAATTCAAAAAGGTTTAAAAAGAAGTATTGTAAATATTTTTGGGTTTAGTTTAGTTAGTGTTGAAAAATTTCCAAAATACCAAAAAGATTTTCATTTTAAAAGGACTTCCATGTTGAACTGACAGGTAGTTGTTTTTGCAATCTAAGATAAAATATTGGTTTATCTTTAAATGTGAAAAAGGCTAATGGTTTTTCGAGATACTTGCTTGTGTTGCTAAACAGATTGATGCAGTTATCAAAATGAAGTGCAGAATACAAGTAAAGTGCAGATTGAGAGTGTAGTGAAGATGTGTGAAGATGCATGGTAGGATCCTTCTACTACATTGCAGAGAGAAAGAGATATGAAGAGTTGGAGCTTATTTGCTTAACCAAGGATTGCTAGCTAACTGATCTACAATGAATGAAAGTTTTGGAGATTGGAAGCATCAGCTAAGGGGGAGTCTGTTGATGTCAGAAGCTGTGTAGCTGACGCTATCCAAAGACCAAAAGACTGCAAGATGTTTGAAGACAAAGTTACACTATGAAGCTATTGTCAAGGGGGAGTTTGTTGGTGCATATTCTGTGACAACAGCTTAATAGTTTAAGTATTTATTCTTTGGATATTTTGTAATGGGCTTAGCATATTGGTTAGTAAGTTAATTAGTGTAATGGGCTAGGAAAATGGCCAAGCCCAGACCAAAGCCCAGTATGCAAACATGGTTGTACTATATAAACAACATGATGCATTAGGGTTTAGGTTGGCCAGTTAGTAGACACTTAGAGGAAAAAGAGAGTTAGAGAGAAATCTACAGAGAGTGGCTGAGAGATTTCTTGTGGGTCTTGAGTTGATTGTAAACCTTGTGTTGGATAATCAATAGAAGACCCGATTGAAAGTGATTGTTTCGTGTTTGTCATCTTTATTCTTGTTTCTGTTTGTTCGATTGATCAAGGGGATTCCGCACCCTTGATTGATTATCAATCTCGTTACGATCCACGGGATAGGGACCTTCAATTGGTATCAGAGCAATTGCTCTTGTGTACGGTTCAAAACTGATCGGAAAGAAACAAGTTTTTGGGTTGCAATTTGGATTCACGAAGAACATCGAAGAACAGTCAAAATTTTTACGATTTTGATCTGTTTTGGTGTTATTTGGAAGTTGTTTGCTGATTTTTTGGAGTTTAGTTTGGAAGGATTTCGATTAGAAGATTCGTTGGTGTAAAAGGTGCTGATTTTTCGGGATTTTGATTGGAAAATAGCTGGTCTCGACTCGCAACAGTGGTCTCGGTTTGTGCTGATTTGACTCGCAACAGTGGTTTCGACTCGCAACAGTAGTTACGACTCGCAACAGTGGTCTCGGTTTGTGTTGATTTGACTCGCAACAGTGGTTTCGACTCGCAACAGTAGTTGTTACGACTCGCAACAGTGGTCTCGGTTTGTGCTGATTTGACTCGCAACAGTGGTTTCGACTCGCAACAGTAGTTACGACTCGCAACAGTGGTCTCGGTTTGTGTTGATTTGACTCGCAACAGTGGTTTCGACTCGCAACAGTGGTTACGACTCGTAACTGGTGGTCTCGGTTTGTGTTGATTTGACTCGCAACAGTGGTTGCGACTCGCAACAGTGGTTGCGACTCGCAACAGTGGTTGCGACTCGCAACAGTGGTTTCGACTCGTAACTAGTGGTTTCGAGGTGTGCTGATTTGACTCGCAACTGTGGTCTTGACTCGAAACAAAGGTTTCGACTCGCAACAAGTGTTTTGAAAGTGGTGGAATTTTTCTAGGCAATCGTAGGAAAAATTTCACAGTTTCGTGTTTAGATATTTATCCGTAACTCATCTGGACAAACCGCTTGCACCGTTGGACTCCTTGGATTTTTAGGACACAAAAAAAAAAGACTCTGGAAAATCCCGAAAACGGTTTTAGACATTATATATCATTGGACTCATTATCTCGAGACGAATCTAACGGTATAATTTGGTAAAAACAGGTTTCGGACTAAAATTGTACGGTTTAACCAGTCTGCTTACGTTAAAATGTCAAACATGACAAAATTGAATGCACCTAAGATGATGAAGGTGGAGAATTATCTTACATGGAAGGACAACTTCAAATCTTTCATTGAATCTCAGGATGCACGCATGTGGATCTGCATTGAAGATGGGTACATAAACCCAACACACGATTTTGAGGGCAGACCACGTAGAACAGACTATGTGAACATGAAAGAGGATGATAAAAAGATGTATGACGCTGAAAAGAGAGCATTGGCTGCGATAAAGATGTCCTTACCTGATAGCGTCAAGCATACCTTCACAAAGTACACTAATTCAAAGGATATGTGGGATGCATTACAAAAGCGATATCAGGGGAATGAGAGTGCCACTCAGGCATTCATGGCAGAGATAGTTCAAGTTGATGAGGCTGAAACTAGTGTGAGTGATGCTGAATCTGAAGTGAAGAATGCTAAAGCAAACGTGGATGCCGAAGTAGAGAAAGAGAGTGAAGCTGAACAGGTTGTTCATGAGAAAGAGGTACAATCTATTTCTGTGTGTTTGAGATGTCGTGAACTGCAGGATGAGGTTGCCAGGTTGACAATACAAAACCAAAGTCTGGTAAGTGAAATATCTAACGTAAAAGAATCAAATTTCTTTGCAAAAAGAAATGAGTCATCATATTTGAAAAAGATAAAAGGCTATGAAGCTGAAATTGAAGTTTTAACCTGTAAACTAAACGAAAAACTTCAAGTCATAGACTTAGCTCATGACATGATGGCTGAGAAAACAAAAGAAATTTCTGAAAAATGCAAAGAGTTGTCATATGCACAACTCAAAATTGTTGAACTTGAAAAGAAATTAGGTCAATTCAGAGATTCGTCTTTTGTAATGAAACAGATGATGGGTGGGTTAAAGAAGAGTAATGACAAGACAAGTGTGGGCTTCCAGGGCTTTAATGAAGTCCCTCCTCCTCTTAGTCATGACTATTCATTCCTGCCTAGTGAAAATGAGCTAGCAGACTTTATGGCATCTACACCTAGTAGTTTCGCATCCACATCAAGTCAAGGTGATGGATCTGAGAGTGATGATTTGAAAAAGAAAAATTCACCGCTTAAGAATAAAAATCAAGCTTTTGTTAAAAAGATTAATTTTGTTCAAGGTAGTGATATGAAAAATGAAACAACTGTTATTGAAAATGAATCGAATGTAGAGTTTGCAAAAAATAAGAGCATAGAAAAATCTAAAATTAAGCAAACTGAACAAGGTTCATCTAAGGGATCATCACCATCTGATAAGGGATCTACCTCTGAGAATCCAACTAAGAAGTCTTCTAGAAAGAGATCGTGCTTCAAATGTCACGTCAAGGGACATGTAGCAAGTTGCTGTCCTAACAAAAAGAGTGAAGCACAACTTAGTGAAAAACAGAGAGGGAAATTACCAGTGAAGGAAGGTGATAGTGAGGAGAAAGGCTCAAATTCTCAAAAGAAATCTGCTCCTAAGCAACCAGTAAATGTTGCTGTTGGTGTAGATAAGGCTGGAACAGGAACTCCACAAGTTCCACATTTTCAAAGAAATCAACAAAGATTTCGGCCTAGATCTCCACCAGGCAGATACGAGAGACCTAGAAGCAATTTTAATGGAAATTTAAATAATTTCAGAAGTCAAGGTCAATATCAAAATCGATATCAAAATAATGGTTGTCGAACTTTTTATAACAATGGCTTTCGAAATTACAACAATAATGATTCTTGGAATCAAAATTCAAGATATCAAAATCATAATTTCCAAAGGTCAAATAGTCCAAATACGTATAGGAACCCTCAGGACCAAAGACCTAGTGGAAATCAAAATCAAATTCCATCAACAGGTCTGAGAACCAAGACTCCAGTTAGGAGTAATGGATATTGGATGGATGTTCCAGTAGTTGGTGAATTTGGACGACCCAAGACCATTAAGGCTTGGGTCCCCCAATCTAACTAATTTCTTAGTTGGTGTGTGCAGGAGCTGCTAAGGAGGATTATCAACTTATGTTGATAATGGCTGCTCTAGGCATATGAAGAAGGGGGATGTGAGATTGTTGATATATTTATATTGATTGATTTAAATTGAGCTCGCTTTGAACACTTAGTCGAACTCAACGGGATGAGGAATCCTGAATAACTGGTTTTTCATAAGAATTTTGTAAATAGTTTACTGCTTTTTCAAAAATCAAAAATACAAAAACATTGAAAAATCAAAAACATAAAAAAATAGAAAATCAAAAATGAGTTTTCACTGTGTGAAAAAGAAGAAATGATAGTACATCAGCAAGTTAGACTGTCACACTCGAACTGATTTAAAATGCTCAAGGGTGATAGTAGCTTTATCATATGATATACCAGTAGGCAAAAGCATGAAATAATCAACTTACCAATGTGATATAAACCTAAATGCACTGAGTATGAGTGGGGAACACATCAGTGGTGTATGGTTTACATGACCTTAAATCTTGCGTTGATAGATTGCCAAAATCTGAAGTTTTGGGTCTTTATACTGTTATTTCATCTGGGGATATCTTGGCTGTCATTCTGTTTAGATCTAAAATTGTACATGACCCTAGGAAAGAAAGTCACTTGGAATTAGCTCATTTCTATTTGAATGTCTGTATGTTGTCCCGATACACACAATTTTGATCTGATTCTGAAATCTTCTCTGAAAAAAGTCGTGTACCTCCTCTGCTGCATCCAGATATATGCTGACCTGGAGGTGCTAGGCAACGACAGCTTCTGCTGCATCCAGATACATGCTGACCTAGCTGTACGTTGTCGCACTATAGATCTAATACACCCGAAAGAGGCCCTCAAGTGCCCAAATGAAACCCAATAAACCTATATCAAACTGAGAAAACTCATTTGATCTGTATATTATACCATCTCTCCTAAAGATCTATTCTGTTCTCTTCTCAACCTATTCCCAGTTAAGATTTCAGAAATCTGGATTGGACTTGTGAAATATGTGGTAGGGAAGATACTTACATGATAGAGTGTGTTGTTGATATTTCCAGGATTTGATTAGTATTTGTTTGGGTGTTCATTGTTAAGCAATCAAAACATGATAAAACAGCTTATATGCAGACCTAGGCACTGTCAGGATATCTTAAAGGATGGCATCAGTATACTCACCTACTACGGTGAATCTTTGTGCATACCTTGATCGTGGGGGTATATCCTGAAGTGGGACACACTACATATTTCAGATATAAAATTACCTTAACGTATCATATGGTAATGGTTCTTGAAATGTTCATGCATTTTGTTTAAGTGGACAAACATACTGGTAATCGTCTTGAACTGCTTTTCACGAAAAATTAAATAAAGAATTATCTAATAGTGTGAAACAGTTTGATTGTGCTGATATGATCTTCTTACCGGTGATTCTCACAAAAATAGAGTGTTTATTGCTTTTCGTATTTATTTGCTTTCAGAAAAATACAAAAATACAAAAATAGTGTCTTTTTCTGTTTAAAATTCTTAATGTACGGAAAACTGTTATTCGTGGAGGAATTGTTACTGATAGGGGGAGACGGTGTTAGTAAGTGGGTTCAAAATTTTGAAATGATGCAGGTTATAAGGTGTTTGTTTAAAAATTTGTGCGTGTTGGTGCGTAATTTGAAAATGCTTAATCTGTTATACAGTTTAACTATCTCTTGAATAATAATAATTCCTTAACTATGTTGAAAAATTCTTATGGTTTCTCGAGATGTTTGTTTTATAGTATACAGATTGAAGCAGTTTGTTGATGAGAAGTTGCTTTGAAGAGATGAGGAGTTTGTTGCTGCTTGGTAGAGTCCTCCTTCTACAATGCAGAATGGATGCTGTGAAGACTTATTTGGAATGCTGAATCAAAACTTGGAAGATTTGGTGATTGGATACATCAGCTTAGGGGGAGTCTGTTGCTGACAGAATTCATGTTGAAGCTGACGCTATCCAAAGACCAAAAGACTGTGAGATTCTGAAGACTAAAGTTTCCTTTGCAAGCTATTGTCAAGGGGGAGTTTGTTGGTGCATGTTATGTGACAACAGCGTTGGATTGGTCTTTGGATATTAAACGAGTTTGGGCCGCGAAGACTTATGAAGACTGAATGGAATTCGAGGTTGTTGAAGCCCAATCTAGTCCAAGTTTGTATCAAGTTTAAGTCTATCTAGTTTAGCCCGAATTGTAAACAGAATTCGTATGGGCTTGGCCCAGTTCGAATTGTATGGTTGTGTGTATATAAACAACCTTTACCTAGAGTTTTAGGGTTAGACTTTTGGAGACTTTTAGGCAATTGAGAGAGAGTTCGAATACACAGATTATTGGCTGTGAGTTCGTGAAGATCTTGAGTGATTGTAAACGTTTTCGTTGGATAATCATAGAAGATCGGTTGGTAAATTGTCTGGTGTTCTTGTTTCTGTTTATTTGGTTTATCAAGGGGATTCCGCACCCTTGGTAGATTGTCAGTTTTGTTACGATCCACACGGGATAGGGACCTACACTACACCATTATTTTTCTTTTTTCTTACCACCTACCCAAAATCCCCCTAGTTAACCCCTTTGAGCCTAAACCTTTTCATTTCTTAACCCAAACCAAACACCTTTTCACCCACCTAAACCCTTTTTATTTTTCACCCTTTGTTTTAGTAACAAGCTCGGTTTTTCGTATGACTTTTCAAAAAAAAAAATGTGTTGATGATGAAGCAAAATAAATAAACAAGCAAGTTCATAAAAAATTACTTTGTTTGAATACTGGCTTCATCAAGATAAAAAAAAATTGCAAAAATAAAAAGTCTTTCGAAAACCGACGCTTGTTACGCTTTTTCGCCCTTTCTACTAACCACTAACCCAACCACCTACCTTTAACCCAAGCCTAACCCTTCACCCAAAAAGTCCTCTTGATGTTTACAAAGGTATATAGTTAAAAAGGAGGAGGATTGATTGCTTGGCAAGCCTATGGTAGGAGTAAGTTCCATGCCACTCTCGAGTGATTCACTAAAATACATCTTCGGCCGAGTGTTGAGTGATCCCCGTGAGGTATGTGAACTCGTATATAAATAGAATTTTAAAGAGGCATGTTATGCCCTAATAAGTAATTTATCTTATGAAAAGTTTTAAATAAATCATGACGAATAGGATTGTAAATAAATAAAAATAAAACTTAATAAAGAATCTTGGAAATCCCGACACTCTATGACAAGCCCAAAAACCTTCTCTTCTACCCATTCCATTTGGGAGTGTAAAGCCACATTATAAAGAGTTTTGCTTGAGGACAAGCAAAGATTCAAGTGTGGGGGTATTTGATGTGTGCAAAATGCAACATATAAATTACATCAATTGTGGCATAAAACTAACCCTTTTTTAGTACTAATGTTGGAAAAAGTGTGCTTTTGTCTTCCTTTTGTATTTTCAGGATTAAATGAGCTCAAATTAACAAAAGAAGCAAAAAGGCAGCTAAATCTAGCATAAATACAAGAAAGGAACAAACGTGGCATGCCCGACCCCCCTCGACAGAATCTCCCAAAGCAAAGACAAGAAGAAAGCTGAGCATGGGGTTGTGCCCAGCTGAGCATGGGGCGTGCCCAGCTCAGCACGGGGCGTGCCCAGCTCAGCACGGGGCAGTGCTCAGGATGGACAGCCCTGGCACTAAAGACAAACCTGTAGAAGCTTCTATTACCCACCACGGGGCCGTGCCCAGCGGACACGGGGCCGTGGTCAACGCAAAGATACGCAGAATCTTGCCAAATCTGATAGTACAAATATGCTTTTGAGCACGGGGGCGTGCCCAGCGGACACGGGGGCGTGTGGAGCTAATAAAGACAAACTGTATTAATGAAGAAAGAGAAAAGGGTGGACACGGGGCCGTGTCCAGCGGACACGGGGCCGTGTCCAGGCTTCTGTACAGGCTATAAATAGGAGTGCTTGGCTCAAGCTCAAACCATCCCTTGGCACACCACCTCTCTCACACTTCACCCACCACCACCATAACACCATCATCCACCACCATCATCCATTGTCCATCGTAGAGTGTGTGAGTCGTCTCGGGATCCAAGATTGATCGTAAGAGTTCTTGACAATCAAGGCCATGTTTGCCTAAGTCTCTTACATCACTTGGTGAAGACAAAGTGTCTAGTGTAATACTTTTTATTTCTAATCTTTTGCACTTTTTACTTGGTTTTGTATTAATGACTTTAATAACTAGTTGCTTATGTTGAAGGTGATCTTTCCTTATCGTTTGTCCGTGGTGTCTTGGCATTATTTTACTGTCTATATAAAATAAAAGATTTTCACCATTCATATCTCCACGGTCTATATGGAGGTATGTTGGCTACCTGGTCGGGGGTTAAGGGAACGGTTTGGTAAAGGTCTTGCCATTGTTCAGCGTTTAGAGGTCCTGCAATGGACCTAGGTCAAATTTAGTAGGACCTCCTTCAATACTTAACGGTATTGGATGGCGGGGGTCCAAACTCTTTGATCCCCTCATAAGTTAACTACTATTAATACTATAACCCGGCTATTTAGGACTGTATCCCTGCTGACTCAGACTACTTAGTCGAGGGTAACGTCACCTCTAAAAGAGGGGCCTACCATAATTTGCATTAATAACTTAATTAATTATCTTCCAATAATCCACCCTTCTAGGATTGTATCCTTGCTGACTCAAACTACTGGGGTGAGGGTAACGTCACCTTCAAAAGAGGGGCCTACTACAATAACTAAGATAATCTCTTAAATATGTGCAAAAGTGCGGAAATAATCAAAGGTTACACTAGATACGAGTCGGAACCAAGTGATTCATCTTGTCTATCTGTTTTTCTTTTTATTTTATTTTTCAGCATTTAGTTAGTTTTTATTTTTCTTAGTTAAAAACATTTTTCTAAACTTTTTATTTTGATTAGACGTTGAGGATAAACCGGTACTAAAAGCTCTTGTGTCCTTGGACGACCTCGGTATCTTGCCAACACTATACTACGCTCACGATGGGTGCACTTGCCCATATGTGTGTTTAGTGTTAGTAAAATATCGTGTTTTATAAATTTAAAACTTGGCTAAAAATAAGTGTTAAAGGGGCTTAAAATATACACCTAATATATATAACACTTCACACGCATCAGTGGTTATATCTTTTACATACGCAACTGTCAGGTGTATGCCTACACCCCGTGCTTAAGTCATGGCCATTTTAAATGAATGAGCCGAGGATATCCAGGACACAGTCATTAACCCCACAAAGGAATTGCATCAAACAAAACAGATTCAAACGGGTTATCTCAATAACCACTAATCGATTAAATATTCAATACCCGACCAAGCGGTAATAATTTACCGTATCCCAAGCCCGTATATGGGAAAATAAGTTAAAAGTATTTACCTGAGCTAAAATATAATTTCATTCTCAGCCGTATATCAATCAGCAAGTACAAGTAGCTTTTACTGGGCTCCTAATCTGGAACGAAGGTTTTAATAACCTATTAGATTCCTACGGGTCTTATTTAAGTCTTAACTTAGACCGGTTAGTTTTAATGAAAGGTTTTCGGTTCAAAACGCAAGATTTAGCGAAGACCGGATTAGAATGTGTTTTAGACCCAACAAGTATGAAGACTTGTATAAAATGGTTAAACTAAACACATTCTGGATTTTGAAGTAAAAATGATAAGGTTTGACCCGTTTCGGTTAATTTATGCAAACTAGCTATATAAACCGTACCGAACGCGAATATGCATAATGGGTAACCAAATGAGTCATGTACAGGTTCCACAAGTTAATATGCTTTAAATATGTTAAGATATCAGTAGGATACCTTCCATTATGCCCAAAACGAATTTAAAACCAATTTGAGCCCCGTAAGGGTATTTTGGTCATTTTAAAGTTTATAAAAGAGGTTAAACAGCAATCTAAGGTTCTGGTCTAAAATATACAGTAAAAATATTAATTTTATCAAGTTACATCAGTAAGATATCATACATATGTGAGGTTTATAATTTATGGCCAAACTATGCACCGTAGGGGCATTTTGGTCATTTCACATATGCGTTTAAGGTCAATTTTGGAAATCTGAGTTCAAGACTTATACTTACTGTTAAAGTATAAAAAAATATTTATAAGATCAGTAGGTAACACGTCTTAGGCGTTAAATATGGTTTTAAACCATACTATGCGCCTAATTAGCGTAAAAGTCGGTAATTGACGGTATTCAAGATGTTTATAAAATTCTGAAGTTTTGATCAGTTTCAAATGCTTAAAATATTTTATTTAACATCATATGAGGTCAATCAGAGGCACAAGTTTGGCATGTTGACATTTTTAGTCCCTTAACATTCAAAGTTTTTGATTTTCGCAAAAATTTAGTCCGTAATAGTCAACATTTGACTTCAATAGAGTTTACTACACTTGTCAACACATCATTGGACGTGATTTTACGAGGTGTTACATCCTCACCCCCTTAAAAGAAATCTCGACCTCGAGATTTGCTCAAAAAGATAGGAGTTTTTTTTTTCTGTCACATAGTGAAGACAACCTCCCATGTATAATCAGGGCTTCTACGACATCCCGTTCAACCTTAATATTAGGTATATGCTTTCTTTTGGAGCTTCTTAACTTGTCGATCCTTATTCGACACTGGTTTCATAACAAACCATAAGTTTTTCGTTAATCTATACATCAATGTGGTAATGCTATCGACTTGACAGCTAGACATATCCTGAAATCACCAGTGTGAAACACATTGTGATTACCATCTAGCTTCTCAGGTAAGTTTCAGCTTACAAGCTATCGATCTTGTCATATTCGATTTTTCTCGAGTAGTCCAATATATATAGAGTTTAACTTGAACATTATATCAAATGTAGCACACCTTTCTAGGGTGGTACCTTCTGTTGAATCTTGATCCTGATTGAGAACTTAAGAGGTTTGCGACCCTCATTAATATTGATTTTCTGCCAGTTACAGGCAGATTTCGGATAATCACATATTCGTATGATTTACCCGTTAATTCCAGGGTAATTTCAGGTCTTTAAAAATTGGAATTTCCAAGTTTTTATCCAACAAACGGATGTTTGACATATCATTTATACAAGGTCCCCCAAAGGAGCATCCTTGATGCTTATATACCAACTATTAATTATAGGAAAGCTTATTCAAGGTGAGATAGTCATTCCAACTACTGCTTAACCCAATCATTTAATGAATAGCTTACCTCACGGTTAGTTGAACAAATCGATGATCCTGGGCAGCTGATGGCAATTCTCAAATGTTACCTAAGTAGGGTTGCGGTAATTAATGCATAAGCATAATGAACCGTCTTTCTTAATTAATAATACCGGAGCTTTCAGAATTATGATTTAGGCTTTATCAAACCTTCTCTAAATGCTTATCTAATTGGTTCTTAGTTCTTCCATTTATGAAGAAGACAATAGATGCAGCCCTAAGTGGGATGCTAATCTTAACTCTACTCGCCTCTCAGAAGGTGAATAAGGTAGTTTTATGAAGAAGACAATCGAGATTCACAGAGATGACAGAGATATTCTGAATCTCAGGCTTCAGTTCATCTATCGTTATTCGTGCCATATAAATGACACATTTTTTTTATGAATGCACGGATGCCTTAATTAGTGACACCTATTTTGGGCATTGCTATACAGGACATCTTCTTTGAATACCATTAGTTGACTTTAGTACTATATGACCATTGGAATATCTTAGTGGTTCCGTGCATTAAACCTCCATACTGGCCAGGCATGGAAGCAATCTGTGGGACACACTAGGATACGCCAATCCTCATATGGCACTTTTATCAGGCATAATCTGGCATTCGCAGTTGATAGAAATCAATGAGATATCAAAAATAAAATAACATATACTGTCATACTCCATCTGAAGATTAGAGTACTCCAGATCTTATGAATGAAGATTTCCGATAAGAATAGAAGAAATGGTTCCTATGATTTTCGTCGGTACGTTTTATCTTACACTTAATATGTGGAGTTCTTATGGAAAAATTTTAAAAGTTTGCTATGCTTATGATCTATGAAAGACTTAATAGTTCCTGAATCAAAACAAAATTCTTATCAAATGATTTACGATAAGGGATATACCCGGTGCCATTATTGATACGAACTGCCTCAAGCATTCAACAGGAGGGTTTAGGCGCCTCCATTCTTAGTCTCTCTAAACTTAACTACACCCCTTTTTTCTTAGATTTCTAGGAGTTATCTGTAACAACCTGCATGTTCGTGCATTGTTACTACTCGCTACACTCGTTACGCCTAGCACCAGAGATTCGGATCATAATGTAACTATACCGCATACCTCGCTATTTTGTAGTATATTCGCATATTTCGCATATTTTATCGCTATAACACATCACATCGCACATACTGACACTCACGATGACATTGAGTGAGGACCTATTCTACCCTCCTCGATAGCCGTGATGTGTCACAACGCAAACATTAACGCTAACGATGACTTTTCGCGTGAGTACTACCCGATCGGTCATCGTGACGATGATGACAATACGAGCGAGTAGTACCCCGCCAGTGATAGGGGCACAACGCGTCACAAAATCGAAAGCGCACCCGCAATCACGCGCAACCCGATTATCGCACCGCATATTTGAAAGTATGGATACGTATATACGACCTTTTGTGATTAATTATAATATATATATATATATATATATATATATATATATATATATATATATGAAGATGTGTAACCAAACAATCGCAACGATTAACGATCGAAACGAAACGCCAAAATGTTGACCATCGGAACCACTCGATCGAGTGACAGCTAGATCGAATGGTCACCCGATCGGCGACCCACCCGATCCATGACACTCCAACACCTCCACTCCTCTACACCTATAAATAGCACTTGTCACATCACTTGAACAGTGATGTGACAACTCTCACTCGACCAGCACGCTTGGGGGCTCCTCTCTCTCGATTTCTCGCGATTCTTGTAAGTTTTCAACCTAAATCTTGTACTTCTATAATCTACACGCACTCCTCCATCGTTCTCTCTTTTGAATCTCAACTTTTAACCGTAAAATCAACGGATTTGAGGTGTTCCAGGGTGATGTCATCATGGAGTTCATATGAACTTCAAGTTTTGGCATCATTCCACCATGAATAACTCATATCTGAAGGATTTCCATAAGATTAAACAAAGTTTTTGCACAAATCTAAACATTTTCATGGTTAAAGGGATTGAAAGATGGTTTTCCAACTTTCTTTCAACTCTTTTACACTCAATATACTCGAAACCGATAGAATCGGAGCTCGTTCCGACCTTCTACTCTTTCTAGTGACGTGTCGGTTCAAGATCTGGTTTCTATCAGAGAGACTACCGATTTTGGGTTAAACATGGACAACCGTCTCGAACAGGTTAACTGGTCGGGACAGGGTGATTCCTGTCTGAACGGGTCACTTGGGTCAAGATGGGGTGACTGTGGTTTAGAACTTTATCACACCGTCTCGATCAACACCACAACCCTATCAAAACTATCAAGTATCAAGACGATCAGGTCATCAGAACGGACTGCCGTCCGATCCGGTTGCCACCCGATCGGATTGCCGACCGATCGTCTTGTACTTGGCCCCACACTTAAATTTTATTTCAAAACTTTCAAGAGTTTGAACATCGAACGGATTACCGCCCGATCGGATTGCCATCCGATCGAGCGACCACCCGACCATGTGATGTTTAGAACTTCGACACTTAAACAATTTTCAACATGTTCACTTTCTAACGGATTACCACTCGATCGGATTACCACCCGATCGAGTGACAATCCTACTTGTCCCCACTAGGTGTCCTACTGATCAGATCGCCGCCCGATCGAACCGCCGTTCGATCGAACGTCCTGAAGGGTAGAGATACCTCCCCGTTTTCAAAATGCTACAACAAAAACATCAAAGGACAAGCCATCATACACAAACACATCATTCACAACGAGTGTCAATCCGACCGAGTGGCCATCCGACCGGGTTGCCAGCCGAACGGATTGACATCCGATCGAGTGACCATCCGATCGGATTGCCACCCGATCGGATTACCACCCGACAATTTGTTCAATCACCCCTTAACGCACTGTTCAACGCTTACGCTATCAACTTGTACTCAGGCTAGTCTCAGACGCGCTATCAAACAATCCAATCAAGTTGTGTTTACTTGCTGAACACGCACTGTGAGTATACTTGAACCCTTTTTGCTTTTGCACTTTTGGGTGTAACATACGTTGCTATTGAATCAAATCATATCAAATGCTTAAACTATTTATCACTTGCGAATGACTTACTTGCATAGTTATACGTGATGCTAGTTACATATGTGCTAGGACTTATACTCGCGGCGTCCCACCATGACTAGTATAGTACTATTGCGCCCGACGGGGTCGAGTTTGCCATCGCGTATTCGAGCATCGAGGACTTAGCTGGTAGTATCGGTTTTGTGAGTGTATATGTCGTGTATCCCGTTTATGTATGTAGGAATTCGCAGCACTTTTAATCTATTATGCTATTACATATCAAACCTGTATACTCGCCAATACTTTTGTATTGACATTATTTTAACGTATGTTGCAGGTTAGATCGCAGGCTATTTCAAACCAAGCTAGGAAGTCTAGAAACTCAACAAAAATCTAGGTTGTCGGATTTGTATTGTTCGAGAGAACATGTAATCTGTGATGACGTATGTGATTATGATTGTTTATTAGTATGGGATAATGAACGCATTAATTATTGTCGCAAAATAGTTGTTATGGATTCTCCAGAGCAATCTGATTCGCCTAGTGCCGCGCCCCGATGATTCCGCCATCGGTTGGGGTGTGACAGATTGGTATCAGAGCCATAACTATAGGGAATTAGGCAAGCCTTTCGACCTAGTCCGGGTTGAAGTCTTAGCAATGACCTAGTCTATAGTCTAAGTACCAACGGGCTGACTTCGTGTGAACCCAGTAGGGTTTGTACGGGCCTACTTGATGCTCTCATTCGAACTCGCTAAAACTACATCCTTGTGCGAACATCGCGTACTACAACTTCGCACAAGCAAAGCCTTTCCTAAGGCTTAATACTATTTGCCTTTTCTAAGGCTAACACAATACACATGTTTTACGATACTCGCATTACATCAACGAGTGATTGTGTCGAGATGAGGTGTGAAAACCAGGAACTCTCGATAGGTCGCTCACTCAGCACATTATTTTAGCACGAGAAACTTCTGTCGAGCCAGGATGTCACACCCCTAATTTCCACGTGTCACCGGTGGGCCCGGTGGGGAGTATAGTGACGTAGTTGGTATCATCATAGACAAACAACACAATATATAAATGCACAGCGGAAGCAAAGATAGATTCATTTCAACTTTAATAAGGTGTAATATTAAATATCACAAATAGTTGAAACGGATCCACAGGCGGATCAAAATAAAAGATGATATTGTTCAACAGCTTTATTGACATCCAAGCTTGCGAGACTTATTGTGGATGTTTAGAAGACAGCCAGCCTAGTACGTGTAGTACCTGCACTTAACCTTTTGGAAAAAATACATCAGTTTACACTGGTAAATACAATTTAACTGACTCATTTTGAAAAGGTTGAAAATTGATTTGAATGCACGTGGCACAAAAATATTTTATAACTTGGGATAATTATGCAATATAATCTTGTAAGGGATTTACATGTTACTTATGCGTTCAGTAGCCCGATCCGTAGACCGGGTTAAAGATTAATAGACACACCACAAAATTTGAGTTATGCACTGAAAGGTGTACGCCTATACCCCGTGCTTAGGTCGTGGCCATCTCGTAAGATGATGCCAAGGATATCCGGGACATGGTCATTAACCCCCCAAAGACTTTAAGCAAACATAACACATTCAAAACAGGGCATATTAATAAATTTAACCTCTATTCGATTAAAGAATTCAATGCCGGACCAAGCGGTATATTATATACCGTACCCCAAGCCCGTATAGGGAAAATAAGTTAAAAGTATTTACCTTGGTAAGTATAAATCACAACTAGCAAGTGAAGGTAGCTTTTACTGGTTCTTCTTATTCTGGAACAAAGGTTTATAATAACCTATTAGATTTCTAACGGGTCTTTATTTAAGCCTAAGCTTAGACCGGTTAGCTTTTAAGGACGATACAGTTCAAACGCACGATTAAGCGAAGACCGGGTAGAATGTGATTTAGACCCGACAAGTTTGAATACTTGTATAATATGGGTATACTAAATACATTCTGGATTTTGAGACAGATGATAAGGTTTGACCCGTTTCGGTCAATTTATGCAAACTAGTTACATAAACCGAACCGAGCGCGAAAAGGGCGTTACGGGTACCCATAAGAGTCATATGCAAGTTCCCTGAGATAATATGTCTTAAATATGTTATAATATCAGTAAGATATCTTCTATTATGCCCCAAATGAATTTAAGCTCAACTTATGCCTCATAAGGGCATTTTGGTCATTAAAAAGATTATAAAAGAGTTTAATTTGTAATCTGAGTTACATGTCTGATTTATACAGTAAATACACTTAATTTAACATGTTATAACAGTTGGGTATGACCTATATGTGAAACTTATCATTTAAAACCAAACTATGCACCTTAGGGGTATTTTGGTAATTTCACAAGGGCTTAAAAGGTCAAAATTGGAAACCTGAGTTCAAAAACTTGTACTTACTGTTATTTTATAAAAATATACTAAAAACATCAGTAGGTATCAACCTTATATGTTTAATATGGTTATAGTACATACTATGCGTTAAAACGCTTAAAAAGGCGATTTGGAGCCATTTCCGGGTTTTTAAAAGAAGGCTGATATTTTTATAATTCCAGAATGCTCAAAATATTTTATTTAACAAATGAAATCAGTAGAAAAAGGTTTGGAGTCAAAAGGTTATGTAAAACTCATTTTATGGCTTAAAAGGGCAAAATCGGTATTAACCGAATTAAACTTAGAGACCTATGTTATGCTCAGCCAAAAATTAAATAAAAATGTTCAAAAATCCCAAAATATTATATTACATCAGTGGGTAAAAATTTTGATATCAAAAAGTGGGTTTAAATTGGTTATATGCTAATTACGCCAATTAATTAACATAAAGCTTTCAAATTACGCTAATGAGCATAACTCTTAATCTAGACTTCAAACTGATGTCAAATTTTAGGTGCAAGTTTATAAATCAGTAACTAATGTTTCTACTCTTTCACTTTTTTAAAAATCACGTTTTATAGTCAAAAGGGCATAATAGTCACATTTAAGCATAAATCGGAAACATGCATATGAATCAGATAGGTATTGAACCAAGTTGTACAATCTCAGAGAGTTATACATATATGAAACCTGGTCCAAAATAAGCTCTAAGGCAGATCTCAAACATGCATGAACGGGTCAGAACTGAAAGTCAAAGAAAAAGTCAATTTATACGACTTTCGGTTCCGATCCGGGTTTAAACTGAAAATTGTCGAGTTGAACATGTTGAGACATGTTCTTACATTAATTACCATGTTATTTTAATGATCAAACAGGTTGCATGTATCCTACATTGCTAATTATGCTTAAACTTGCAAATAATCATTCTGTTGACTTTTTAAAGTATGCTTTGACTCGACAATTAGCATAGTTAGAGTGGGAATCTGAAAATACCCTTTTAAGGGTTTGTTACCCATATAAATACCAACTTGTAGGTACTTTCAATTCGAGAAATGACTGAGCAAATTTCGTTTAATCTCAAAGTCAAACTTAAATTACGATGGCTTGACTTTTGGTTAATTAGCTAAGCTAGAACGAATTAGAAAGGATTAGGAGTACTTACAAGAGTCCTAATTATGCTTAGAGATCACTAGAAAGTTGGCTTGATGTCTAGAGAGCTCCAGAGATGATCTTGCAAGTGAATGTGAAAATGGTTGCAACTTGAATGTTCTTAAATATGAACTTTGATCATTCAAGATGATGCCACAAGGGTCTAGGGATGTTGTAAGATCTGTCCAAGTGCCCCTAGATGCATGTAAATCCATTGGAGAGCCCCAGGTATCGAGCAACAGCTGTTAACCATCGAAAACAGACCTGAAACTGGCATCTGTTCGCTGTTTTGTCGCTGGCAGCTTGTAGGCGGGCCGCGAAGAGCCCCTCGCGGGCCGCGTACAAGTGGGTAACCGGCAATACAAGTTTCCTTTATTTACAAATCAGTCCTTGGTCCTTTGTAACGTGGTTTTGGCTACTTTTCTTGCACATTAGACCCTAAAGCCTGATTTTTAAGGACCTTGGGACATTCACAAACATGGTAAAGTCCTTGGTTAACTTTGTGCATACCCGAAAAGTCACGAAATTCAACGTTAACGCATTTAACCCTTCGTGCACGGTTTTGATCATAACTTTCTCATACGACAACGAAACTTTATGAAATTTTTACCACATATTCTAGTGAGTATATTTTACCATTACGAAGCTTCGGGTTTGCCAAAAGGTCACTCAGAGGTATACTTTCAACATGTTGACACATTTAGCCCCTGTAGTTTGTAATTCCTCACTTTCTTTCATTTTTCGCTTTGTATGATCCATGATTTAATTGTTTAAGATTATAAACACCATGTAGGGTTATTGTAGGGCCTATTTATCCATTGTTGACACTTTGGACCCTTATATTCACATAGTTTCACTGTTTATCAACTTTAGTCCCTCTAAAGTGCTTTTTCACATATTCAAAGCTTATGACACGTGTCAGAACATTATTGGACGTAAATTTTCGAGGTGTTACATCCTCACCCCCTTAAAAGAAATCTCGACCTCGAGATTTACTGAAACAGATGAGGGTATTTTTCTTTCATCGTGGATTCTACCTCCCATGTGTATTCGGGACCTCTACGGGCATCCCATTTGACCTTCACAATAGGCACATGCTTCCTTCGAAGTTTCTTCACCTGTCGATCCTCAATCGACAATGGTTTTTCCACAAATTTCAAGCTTTCATCTATATGCACATCCGTATGCGGTATGACCAGTGATTCATCAGCGAAACACTTCTTTAGATTACAGATGTGAAAAACATTGTGGATAACACTGAGCTCTTCAGGAAAGTTTAACTTATAAGCAACTGACCCGACACGTTCGATAACCTCGAAAGGTCCTATGTATCTCGGGCTTAGCTTGCCCTTTTTACCAAATCGCATCACCCCTTTCCAGGGTGATACTTTAAGCAATACTTTGTCACCTACTTCGAAGTGAAAAGACTTACGTTTTGGATCCGCATAACTTTTCTGCCTATCCCTGGCAGCTTTCAAACGATCGCGAATCTGGACAATCTTGTCCGTCGTTTCAAAAACCAAATCTGGTCCTGACAATTGAACGTCTCCTACTTCCGCCCAACAAAGAGGTGTTCTGCATTTTCTACTATATAATGCCTCAAAGGGCGCAACCTTAATACTAGTATGGTAGCTATTGTTATAGGAGAACTCGACCAATGGCAGATGCTTATCCCAACTGCCACCTAAATCAATCACACATGCACGAAGCATGTCTTCCAATGTTTGGATGGTACGCTCACTCTGTCCGTCTGTCTGTGGGTGGTGAGTCGTACTAAAATTTAAGCGCGTGCCCAAAGACTGTTGGAAACTTTTCCAAAAATGAGAGGTGTATCTCGTATCTCTATCCGAGATAATTGACAATGGTACGCCATGTAATGCTACAATTTTATCTACGTATAATTGAGCTAACATGTCTGAGCTGTAAGTTTCCTTAATGGGTAGGAAATGTGCTGACTTGGTCAGTCTATCTACTATGACCCATATAGTATCATTTCCCTTCCTCGTCTTTGGCAACTTGGTGATGAAATCCATCGTCACCATCTCCCACTTCCATGTGGGAATTTCAGGTTGTTGTAACAAACCTGACGGCTTCTGGTGTTCCGCTTTGACTTGCGCACAAGTCAAACATTTAGCTACATAAGCAGCTACAGACTTTTTCAAACCAATCCACCAGTAGTTTGTCTTTAGATCCTGGTACATCTTGTCAGCTCCCGGATGAACAGAATATTTGGAACTGTGGGCTTCTTGGAGGATAACATCCCGAAGTCCTCCAAAAACTGGAACCCATATTCGTCCATTCAATCTTAGCATTCCGTCCTTGTCATAGGATAACTGCTCCTCAGTTACTCCTAGTTTTTCTTCAGGATAGTTAGCTTCCAGCACAGCTTCCTTCTGTGCAGCTAACACCCTTTCGTTCAAATTATTCCTTATTTCAATGCGCTTGGCATTGATTCTTATCGGCTTCACTCTTTCTTTTCTGCTTAGGGCGTCAGCAACTACATTTGCCTTGCCTGGATGGTATTTTATCTCACAATCATAATCATTTAGAGTTTCCATCCATCGTCTTTGTCGCATGTTCAAATCCTTCTGATTGAACAAATGTTGAAGGCTCTTGTGATCTGAATAGATCACACACTTGGTTCCATACAAGTAATGTCTCCAAAGTTTTAATGCAAATACGACGGCACCCAGCTCCAAGTAGTGGGTGGTGTAGTTCTTCTCGTGTACTTTTAACTGTCGTGAAACGTAGGCAATAACCTTGCCTTTCTGCATGAGTACACAACCCATACCAGTGTGTGATGCGTCACAATACACCACAAATTCTTCTATACCATCGGGCAATGTTAATACTGGTGCATTGCTCAACTTTTTCTTCAAAATGTCAAAGGATTCCTGCTGCTTAGGGCCCCAATCAAACTTAACCTTCTTACGTGTCAACGAAGTTAGGGGCGCAGCAATCCTTGAGAAGTTTTCGATGAAGCGCCTATAATATCCTGCTAAACCCAGGAAGCTACGAATCTCAGTAGGTGTCTTCGGTTCTTGCCAATTCATAATTGCATCTACCTTAGAGGGATCCACTTGAATACCACGCTCACTTACCACATGTCCAAGGAATTGGACTTCTCGAAGCCAAAACTCGCACTTCGAAAATTTGGCGTAGATTTTCTCATGATGTAGAAGTTTGAGAATACAACGAAGGTGTTTCTCGTGGTCAGCTTGGTTCTTCGAATAGATGATAATGTCGTCAATGAAGACGATGATGAATTTGTCTAAGTAAGGCTTGCAGACGCGATTCATGAGATCCATGAATGCGGCCGGTGCATTAGTGAGCCCAAAAGGCATCACTAGGAACTCGTAATGACCATAACGAGTCCTAAATGCAGTCTTGTGCACATCTTCATCCTTGACCTTCAACTGATGATAGCCTGACCTCAAGTCGATCTTAGAGAAGTAGCTTGCCCCTTGCAATTGATCGAACAGATCGTCGATCCTGGGCAAAGGATACCTATTCTTGATAGTGACTTTATTAAGCTCACGATAATCGATGCACAGACGCATCGATCCATCCTTCTTCTTGACAAACAAAATCGGCGTTCCCCAAGGAGACGAACTAGGTCTAATAAAACCTTTGGCTAGCAGATCATCTAATTGCGTCCTTAACTCCTTCATCTCCGTTGGTGCTAACCTATAAGGTGCTCTCGCTACTGGTGCAGCACCCGGAATGATGTTAATTCGGAATTCCACTTGCCTATCTGGTGGTAAACCAGGTAGTTTTTTGGGAAAAACTTCAGGATATTCTGAAATGACAGGGATGTCTTCAATCTTGGGCTTTGGCTCATCAATAGTAACTTGTGCCATATAAATGACACAACCCTTCTGCAGACATCTGGATGCCTTAAGCATGGACACTTGCTCAGGCAATCCATGCTGGGTATCCCCCTGAATGGTAAGTGACTCACCAGACGGAGTTTTGACTACCATTTGCTTTCTGTTGCACACAATCTGGGCTTGGTTATGCGATAACCAATCCATGCCTATCACTATGTCAAAGCCGGCTAGCTTAAAGGTAAGTAAGGATAAAGGAAAAGAGTGATTCCTAATGGATATAACACATCCATCTAAAACAGTTGAGGCGGTTTCTATGGTTCCATCAGCTAATTCCACCTCATATTTCACACTTAAGGCTTTTACAGGCAATTTCAACAACTCACAAAACTTATTATCTACAAAGGACTTATCTGCTCCAGAATCAAACAATACTCTAGCAAAAACATCATTTACGAGAAAAGTACATGTGATCACGTTGTCATCCTGAACAGCTTCCTTAGCGTCGATTTTGAAGACCCTTGCATTGGTCTTTTTCCCATCTTCGGTTTTCTTGGTGCTCTTTGGGCAATTGGACTTAATATGCCCTTTTTCATTGCAACCATAACATGTTGCATCTTTCAGCTTCTTACACTCCAAAGTCTTATGATCCGTAGATTTGTAAATCCCACAGGATCTCGTGTGAGACTGGGATTTCGACTCAAATCGACACTTCCCAAAATGGTTCTTCTTACAAGTTTTACATTTGGGCTTATCCCCCGATTGTTGCCCATCCTTCTTAAATCCCGACCCTTTCTTGTGGTCGTTATTTCCTCGGTGTTTCTTACCTGATCTTCGTGAGGTATCGTCCTCACACTTCCTTTTGTTCTCTTCTGAATTCCTGAGTGCTCTCAACCTGACTACGTCCAAGGTAAGAGATAGAGATAGATCAGCTGCTGATCTGAAGGTTGCAGGCCTTGATGCCTCAACACTTGCTTTAATCTCTGGGGCTAAACCCCCGATGAAGCGAGCAATCCTCTTAGGTTCTGGGGTTACCAAGTATGGAACCAACCTAGATAGGGTATTGAAAGTGGTGAGGTATGCCTGGCAGTCTAAATTCTTCATCACTAAAGATAGGAAGTCTGACTCAATTCTCTCAACTTCGTGCTGCGGGCAATAATTATCCTTAATAAGGGCAACGAACTGATCCCATGATAGATTGTAGAGCGGGATCTTTCCAGCAGCTTGTATGAGAGACTTCCACCACGCCAGTGCTTCTCCTTTGAACGATTGGGATACGTATTTTACTACGTCCCTTTCAGCACAACCGCTGATGTCTACAACCGTATCCATTTCGTCCAACCAAGTCATACAATCTATTGCTCCTTTCTCCCCGGTGAAGTCCCGGGGTTTGCAAGAAACAAAGTACTTGTAAGTACAGGACTTGGTGTGTGGTTTGGCATCATGCACCATCCTTTTTGAGGGAACACTGTTCTGATTTGATGAGTGTCGATCATCATCCTTCTTGAGCTCATCTTTCTTAAGTTCATCTTTCTTAGAGGGCGGTTTGCTATGAGCCTCAGAGTGGACTTTTGGCTTAGAGTGAGGAGCTGACCTGGTCCTGCTTCGAGTACCACTTGATTCACTATATTGCCTCTCTATGGCTTTGTTAACAGCATTTTCCACTATTGTTTGTAACTCCGCACCAGTTACAAGTATCTTAGCATTTTCAGGGTTTTCTGCTGGACGACTGTTTAATTCTTCAGACTTAGCCATGTAGTCTTAATTGCTACATAAAATAAGGACAAGGTCTATTTAGAAGCCTAAATAGTATTATCGTTCTTGACGATTTATTAACCATGGTTTTAAATAGCCATTTAGTTAATTTATTAAATATATGATTATTTAGGATCTTTATCATAATCCAAAACCATAAATTAGTAATAATAGCACATAGGCCTAGTCACGTAGACAAATTTCTAAATTATAAATTTAGATTTATAGGATTAAAGTTTGGATAAATAAGACAAATCAATCCTTTTCTTGGCAGGGAGTCTATAAACTACAGCTGCCTTTGTTTTATATGACATTAATTATAACCCGTAGGTATTTTGTCACAATCAAATATATATAAAAATATAAATTTTGGTAATTAATAAAAAGGGTGACATGTGTGATTTTGCGGATCACACTAGCCAAGAATGTTAACATATTTGCAGATGTTAACAAAGATTGAATCTTTTTAAACAGGTTCTACCATATTGGCCAGGTCTTTAATATGACATTCAAGCTAGGTTTTACCTTTTTAAAATTCTTAAAATGGTATATTAAATAATAAATGTTATTTTTCATTTATTCATATATTATATTCATTCATATAATTTAAAAAAAAATGAAAAAACTTAAATTAACCATTCTAAACAAAATTTAAACTAGTACGAGTTTGCCCTAAACGGGACTTTTACATAAACAACATGCCCACGCAGGGGCCAACTAACAAAACAAACCCACGCAGGGGTCAAAATAGAAAAACATGCCCACGCAGGGGCAGAACAGAAAGGAAATACCCACACAGGGGTAGAGTACAGAAATAAATGTCCTCGCAGGGACACGATTATAACTAAAATAATTAAACAAACAAAGGATTTAGTGATCCTTCTTGCTTTTTCCCTTGATCAAATTCACCATCTTCTTAAACATCCCCCGGTTATGCCTACGTTCTTCCCGCAATCCATGTTGCACCTCTTGTCGCACCTCATGTATTTCATGAAGGATTTCTTGAAATTGCGGCGGTGACATTGCCGACGCTTGAGGGGGCTGCTGATATTGCAGAGGTCGAGGAGGCGGTTGTTGATACCCATATGGTGGGTATCCATAGGTCGATTGTCCCGTAGCCCAGGGACCTCCGTAGGGACCTTCCGGACGGGGAGCGTTGAAGCTCGAAGCTAACCAGTAGGGATCCTCTGTAAAGTTGTAATTTGTGTGAATCGGCTGCTCTAAGGGATTGTATGCTGCTGCACCAGTGTAAGTGGGAATTGGGTCTCCAATACCCAATGGTGGTTGTGGCACGACTGGCGCAGAGACTACCTCTGAGACGGGGTGTGAAGATTCTCCCATCTCTGGTTCTTCGTGGACAGGCGAGTACCGGCTGCCACTAGAATGTGGAGGGGTGCTGATGCGTATTCCCCCTCGTGCGGATATTCGTAAGGTCGTTCTCCTTCGCCTCGGGGGCGGGGGAGGCTGAAGCTGAGGTGGTGTTGCTGGCAGAGTGACCGCGACTAGTCGGGAATCCTCGGAAGGATTCTGCTGCTGCTGTGGCTGCTGCTGTGGCTGGTGCAGGGGAGAGTGGTGTGGCTGGTGTAGGGGAGAGCTATGGTAACTGGGAGTAAATACCCAGTCATACTGCTTGAATTTCTCCTCAAAGCTATCGGGACCATTGTAAGGTGATCCCACAAACGGTGACCCATCAGAAATTTCGATGGGGTGGTTCGGAGTTCCGGATGGTGGCATTGAAGGATCGGTATCTTCATCGATGTCCATCGGGTTGCCACCAGAAAAGTGGTCTTCCGGTCCAAGTTGGTTAAAACCCACTGCTGCTCCTAGGTAGTCGTCAGGGTTGAACTGGCCTTGAAAGACGGGTGATAGGTGGTCAAAGGGTGAATTGTGTCCTTGAAGAGGTATGAAGGACTGGTGAGAGTTTTGGGGTTCATTTTGGGAATAAGGCCCAAAAGAGTGTGGGATTGATGGGGAGGTACTCAGTGATACTGAGCGCCTACCAGGCTCAATAAAAGACCTCCAAAGATCTTGAGCATCTGAGTTATGGGGGGTCCGAAGGTGTTCGCCGGTGTGACGGTCCGGCCTCGTGGTCGTTTGGGGCTACATGTGCTCCATTTCCCCTTCCTCTTCCTCTCATACGTGGCGGCATGTTGACAACCTGTCAAAAACAAACAAGTGATATAACAAGAAATATATAAGACAAAGTTAGAAATAAAACCAAAAATTTGGATAGTTCCTATGCTCTTTGTCTAGACTCGAGAATCGAGGAATGTGCAATTGTGTAACTGAGATTAAACACAAAAAGGCTAGTGTTTAATTCACTCAGAGTTGGCTCTGATACCAACCTGTCACACCCCTAATTTCCACGTGTCACCGGTGGGTCCGGTGGGGAGTATAGTGACGTAGTTGGTATCATCATAGACAAACAACACAATATATAAATGCACAGCGGAAGCAAAGATACATTCATTTCAACTTTAATAAGGTGTAATATTAAATATCACAAATAGTTGAAACGGATCCACAGGCGGATCAAAATAAAAGATGATATTGTTCAACAGCTTTATTGACATCCAAGCTTGCGAGACTTATTGTGGATGTTTAGAAGACAGCCAGCCTAGTACGTGTAGTACCTGCACTTAACCTTTTGGGAAAAATACGTCAGTTTACACTGGTAAATACAATTTAACTGACTCATTTTGAAAAGGTTGAAAATTGATTTGAATGCACGTGGCACAAAAATATTTTATAACTTGGGATAATTATGCAATATAATCTTGTAAGGGATTTACATGTTACTTATGCGTTCAGTAGCCCGATCCGTAGACCGGGTTAAAGATTAATAGACACACCACAAAATTTGAGTTATGCACTGAAAGGTGTACGCCTACACCCCGTGCTCAGGTCGTGGCCATCTCGTAAGATGATGCCAAGGATATCCGGGACATGGTCATTAACCCCCCAAAGGCTTTAAGCAAACATAACACATTCAAAACAGGGCATATCAATAAATTTAACCTCTATTCGATTAAAGAATTCAATGCCGGACCAAGCGGTATATTATATACCGTACCCCAAGCCCGTATAGGGAAAATAAGTTAAAAGTATTTACCTTGGTAAGTATAAATCACAACTAGCAAGTGAAGGTAGCTTTTACTGGTTCTTCTTATTCTGTAACAAAGGTTTATAATAACCTATTAGATTTCTAACGGGTCTTTATTTAAGCCTAAGCTTAGACCGGTTAGCTTTTAAGGACGATACGGTTCAAACGCACGATTAAGCGAAGTCCGGGTAGAATGTGATTTAGACCCGACAAGTTTGAATACATGTATAATATGGGTATACTAAATACATTCTGGATTTTGAGACAAAGATGATAAGGTTTGACCCGTTTCGGTCAATTTATGCAAACTAGTTACATAAACCGAACCGAGCGCGAAAAGTGCTTACGGGTCATAAGAGTCATATGCAAGTTCCCTGAGATAATATGGCTTAAATATGTTATAATATCAGTAAGATATCTTCTATTATGCCCCAAATGAATTTAAGCTCAACTTATGCCTCATAAGGGCATTTTGGTCATTTAAAAGATTATAAAAGAGTTTAATTTGTAATCTGAGTTACAGGTCTGATTTATACAGTAAATACACTTAATTTAGCATGTTATAACAGTAGGGTATGACCTATATGTGAAACTTATCATTTAAAACCAAACTATGCACCTTAGGGGTATTTTGGTAATTTCACAAGGGCTTAAAAGGTCAAAATTGGAAACCTGAGTTCAAAAACTTGTACTTACTGTTATTTTATAAAAATATACTAAAAACATCAGTAGGTATCAACCTTATATGTTTAATATGGTTATAGTACATACTATGCGTTAAAACGCTTAAAAAGGCGATTTGGAGCCATTTCCGGGTTTTTAAAAGAAGGCTGATATTTTTATAATTCCAGAATGCTCAAAATATTTTATTTAACAAATGAAATCAGTAGAAAAAGGTTTGGAGTCAAAAGGATTTGTAAAACTCATTTTATGGCTTAAAAGGGCAAAATCGGTATTAACCGAATTAAACTTAGAGACCTATGTTATGCTCAGCCAAAAATTAAATAAAAATCTTCAAAAATCCCAAAATATTATATTACATCAGTGGGTAAAAAGTTTGATATCAAAAAGTGGGTTTAAATAGGTTATATGCTAATTACGCCAATTAATTAACATAAAGCTTTCAAATTACGCTAATGAGCATAACTCTTAATCTAGACCTCAAACTGATGTCAAATTTTAGGTGCAAGTTTATAAATCAGTAACTAATGTTTCTACTCTTTCACTTTTTCAAAAATCACGTTTTATAGTCAAAAGGGCATAATAGTCACATTTAAGCATAAATCGGAAACATGCATATGAATCGGATAGGTATTGAACCAAGTTGTACAATCTCAGAGAGTTATACATATATGAAACCTGGTCCAAAATAAGCTCTAAGGAAGATCTCAAACATGCATGAATGGGTCAGAACTGAAAGTCAAAGAAAAAGTCAATTTATGCGACTTTCGGTTCCGATCCGGGTTTAAACTGAAAATTGTCGAGTTGAACATGTTGAGACATGTTCTTACATTAATTACCATGTTATTTTAATGATCAAACAGGTTGCATGTACCCTACATTGCTAATTATGCTTAAACTTGCAAATAATCATTCTGTTGACTTTTTAAAGTATGCTTTGACTCGACAATTAGCATAGTTAGAGTGGGAATCTGAAAATACCCTTTTAAGGGTTTGTTACCCACATAAATACCAACTTGTAGGTACTTTCAATTTGAGAAATGACTGAGCAAATTTCGTTTAATCTCAAAGTCAAACTTAAATTACGATGGCTTGACTTTTGGTTAATTAGTTAAGCTAGAACGAATTAGAAAGGATTAGGAGTACTTACAAGAGTCCTAATTATGCTTAGAGATCACTAGAAAGTTGGCTTGATGTCCAGAGAGCTCCAGAGATGATCTTGCAAGTGAATGTGAAAATGGTTGCAACTTGAATGTTCTTAAATATGAACTTTGATCATTCAAGATGATGCCACAAGGGTCTAGAGATGTTGTAAGATCTGTCCAAGTTCCCCTAGATGCATGTAAATCCATTGGAGAGCCCCAGGTATCGAGCAACAGCTATTAACCATCGAAAACAGACCTGAAACTGGCATCTGTTCGCTGTTTTGTCGCTGGCAGCTTGTAGGCGGGCCGCGAAGAGCCCCTCGCGGGCCGCGTACAAGTGGGTAACCAGCAATACAAGTTTCCTTTATTTACAAATCAGTCCTTGGTCCTTTGTAACGTTGTTTTGGCTACTTTTCTTGCACATTAGACCCTAAAGCCTGATTTTTAAGGACCTTGGGACATTCACAAACATGGTAAAGTCCTTGGTTAACTTTGTGCATACCCGAAAAGTCACGAAATTCAACGTTAATGCATTTAACCCTTCGTGCACGGTTTTGATCATAACTTTCTCATACGACAACGAAACTTTATGAAATTTTTACCACATATTCTAGTGAGTATATTTTACCATTACAAAGCTTCGGGTTTGCCAAAAGGTCACTCAGAGGTATACTTTCAACATGTTAACACATTTAGCCCCTGTAGTTTGTAATTCTTCACTTTCTTTCATTTTTCGCTTTGTATGATCCATGATTTAATTGTTTAAGATTATACACACCATGTAGGGTTATTGTAGGGCCTATTTATCCATTGTTGACACTTTGGACCCTTATATTCACATAGTTTCACTGTTTGTCAACTTTAGTCCCTCTAAAGTGCTTTTTCACATATTCAAAGCTTATGACACGTGTCAGAACATTATTGGACGTAAATTTTCGAGGTTTGTCAACTTTAGTCCCCGCTTTATAAATGCACAACTCGCACAGCCATCGCAATCTAAAATGAAAACTGAATGTACGCAACAAAACGAAAGTCTAACTATTCGCCCTCTCATTTCATCGCGCCCTCGCATTGTCTATACACATCTGAGTGAATGTCACGACAATATATATATATATACAAACGAAAAACTTGCGTGAGAACTTTGGAATCTCATGTCTCCTATGTGGCTCCTATGTGCATACATAATACTATACTACTTGCAACAAGTTTTAAACGCGCTCAAATCGCATCGCAAAAAAAAAACTCAAAATCATTATGATCGAATCTCACTCCAAGTCTCTCTCTGTCTCTGTCTTGATGCCTTCCAACAAATCTGCTTCGAGAATGTCAGCCAGGAGACGAGCCAAACGAAGGGATGAAAAGAGGATTGCTTCACTTGTGGTCAGGGAAGTGGCCAAAGTCATTCCTCAGATTGTCACTCAAGTGTACTCTCTTAGCAACTCTCAAACTTCGGAAGACGTTAAGACAGCAGCGCGGCAATCTACTTTCCTATACAAACATTTCAAAGCCTGTGACCCGATGATCTTCACAGGTGAAGGAGGTGCCTCTCAGCTACTCCAGTGGTTCGATTATGTCGAGGTGACCTTTCGTCAGAGTGGGTGCCCCGAGCATTTTCAAACCACTTGCGCTACCGGAATATTTCAATCGCGTGCACTCGACTGGTGGACCACCGAACGCAACAAACGTGGGATTCACGCAGCCTATGCTCTCTCCTGGAATGAGTTGAAAGAGCTCATGAAGGAAAAAGTACTGCCCTCCCCACGAAGTCAATAAACTAGAAGTCGAATTTTGGGAAATCAAACAAGTCAAATGTGACAATACTGGCTACACCGCAAGGTTCAAACAGCTTAGCACAAGTCAACACTTCAGAAAAAGCCATAACGAAGTACATTCGCGGCTTGCCTGGATGTGTGGGCGATTTTGTCGAAGCTGCAAGACCTACCACCATCGAAGAGACCTACCGCTTAGCCGCAGAAATCAACGACAGACGAGTCTTGGACGGGTTCTTTTCGAAGAATCCTGTCAAACAAGCTCATCAAGCAATCGTCATTGATTCTTCTGATGATTCTGCCGATGATTCTTCTGACGATTCTGTCGACGATTCTTCTGACGATTCTGCCAACGATTCTGCAAGTGAATCTTCAGACGAATCCTCCAACGACGACACGTCATCGCAAAACATCGACAAACTCAGCCACAAACGAAAGATTTCAAGCTCGAACTCATCAACAACCGAATTGCTACAACCAGAACCTCTTCAAGCAGTTCCGGTGTTTCCAAAACGAGCCTACACTGGAGCTCGTCCCCAGTGTTACACATGTACCTACCACCACCAGGCTGTAGCAGACTGTCGCTATTGCAATAATTGCAACCGCTACGGTCACCTCACCCGCAACTGCCACACCGAACCGCGAACTTGAGTACAACAACAACAGCTCCGACAAAGTCT
The DNA here is from genome assembly GCA_030545235.1 of Helianthus tuberosus. Taxonomy (NCBI): domain Eukaryota; kingdom Viridiplantae; phylum Streptophyta; class Magnoliopsida; order Asterales; family Asteraceae; genus Helianthus; species Helianthus tuberosus. The sequence continues at coordinate 33,757,122 of CM060365.1, read as the reverse complement.
TCAACACCAAGCATCTAGCAAGCGTAGGATAATGTTGTAATGATACGAATTTCGACGTTAATTTCTAAGTATTGAACCAACTCTATTACTCGATGTTGCCACTATGTGTAACGTTAACTCTCGCTTTCGTTTTCGCTTTCACTCTCTAGTCGTCGCACTTAGACTAGCTTTACACACGAACTATATACTATGACATGATATAATGTTTTTTAACCTCACTACACTCTTAGAATAAGGTACGATAAACGTGCAAGGAACGACTAATCACGGGTGCACACGGGATTATTTGGGTCAGTGCACGGAGATTGTAGTAAATTCTAATGGTGCCATAACGTTAAAAGCATGGTCAAGCGTGGTGGATACGCCGCTGGTACTTCCTATATATAAGCGTCTTGACCATGTCGACCGAGTGTGACATCTATTCGCGAAACACAAGTAGTAAGGGGTAAAGCAAGGTGTGCTTTATCATACCACCGATGTTTCGTGTAGAAAGTGCCATGTGCAGTTGAACGTTATTTAGACCTATACTATTATGGTTATTTTCAACACGCTAAACTAATCCGCAAGGCGTAACATCCAAATCGCATTACCGCTAGACTTTTTCGTAAGTCTGCAAATGCAATGCAATTGCCTCATCGATAGACCTTGGTGAGTCTACCCCGCAGGGCGATCGCATCAACGCAAGACTGGTCGTAAGTCTGTCGCAATTAATAGCATCACGCACACTAACGCTCACGATGCCGTTGGGTGAGGACCTATTTTACCCTCCTCGAAAGCCGTGATGCATCGCAGCACAACGCATATTCGAAACAAAACTCGATTTTCGCATCGCTTTGATACTCGCATCGCTCATCGCTTCTAACGCTTAACGCTATCTGGGTTATGTGGTACACATGACATCGATTCACGAAACGGATCTAGTATGGCCAAAACATGGTGGATACGCCGCTAGTACTTTCCAAATATAAGTGTTTTAGCCCTACTAGCAAACTTTTCTGGAAAGATGCCATGCGGGGCTTCATGTTGGTTAATTTGTGAAACTATGGAGACTAATCGAATCGCATTACCGTTTAACGCTTATCCGAGAATCGATAATCGTATTGCTTACCGTATACCGCTTATCACGCGATGCTTACTTGCTTGTCACTTATCGCGTACTGCTTTTCACTCATCGCGTACCGCGTACCGCGTACCGCTTATCGCTTATTGTGTGTCTATCGATCATCGCTCATCACATGGTACTCAATCGTAATTTATGTTGTATTAGTATACATGACATCGCTTCACGGGACAAAACTGGTATGGTCGAAACATGGTGGATACGCCGCTGGTACTTCCTATATATAAGTGTTTTTCCATATTAGCAAACTCTAGTGGAAACATGCCATGTGGGATTTAATGTGGGATCTAATCGAAATCGCACTAATCGCTTGTCGCTTATCGCTCGTCGCCTATCCAGACACGCCACGTCAATGTTTCGTGTCATCAAGCTACTCGCACACGCTGCCATCGCTATGTTCGCAATAAACCTCGCTATTTAACCCATTCGATTCTACCTTCAGCTCGGTCTAACCCCCTATTGATTGGGCCGAGGGAACGCAATTCTATCTGTGTCTTGTCGGCACACATGACACCGCCTCACGAAACGAAAGTAATATGGGCAAAACATGGTGGATACGCCACTGGTACTTCCTATATATAAGTGTTTTAATCGTATTAACAAACTTTCGCGGGAAAGTGCCAAGTGGGGCTCGATGTTAATTATCTTTTCGAACTGTTAAAACTGATTTTTATAAATTTTTTTTATTAAAACCGTTGGACAAGTGAAATTTCCTCACAACATGGAGGTAACATCGAATCAGCTTAACTCCATGCCCAAGGGAGTTTCATAAGTCTAGTTTTCCTCAAAACTTTTGCAACATCAAAACGAGACCTTTCTTAAGACGTTGGTTCGACATCGAACCCAGCTTGAACCCATGTCATAGGAGAGTTTTCTTAACTCCAGTTTTCATTTCCGATTTTTTGAAAAATGTTTAAACCAAAACTTTCTTACAACGTTGGTTAACATACGCAGCTTAACCCTACGTTATGAGAAATCTTTCAAGTTCTTCTTTAAATTTCAATCGCATCGACCTTACTAATTCTTCGAGATTCGTGATACTTTTGAAACGCCAACTCGTGGGATGCTACTTTTGTCATTACGTCACCTTCTCGCTATCGCAATCGATTTCTCTTACTCGAGGCGCTCTCGCTTGTCAACTCCCAGTCGACTGAATCGCCGTATCGCTACTTATGTGGTACAACCCTCACAAAGTCTACCTGATGGATTAATTTCGGGACGAAATTTCCTAAAGCAGGGGAGACTGTAACAACCCGCACGTTTGTGCGTTGTTACTACTCGCTACACTCGTTACGCCTAGCACCAGAGATTCAGATCATAATGTAACTATACCGCATACCTCGCTATTTCGCAGTATATTCGCATATTTTGCATATTTTATCGCTATAACACATCACATCGCACCTACTGACACTCATGATGACATTGAGTGAGGACCTATTCTACCCTCCTCGATAGCCGTGATGTGTCATAACGCAAACATTAACGCTAACGATGACTTTTCGCGTGAGTACTACCCCATCGGTCATCGTGACGATGATGACAATACGAGCGAGTAGTACCCCGTCAGTCATTGGGGCACAACGCATCGCAAACTCGAAAGCGCACCCGCAATCACGCGCAACCCGATTATCGCACCGCATATTTGAAAGTATGGATACGTATATACGACCTTTTGTGATTAATTATAATATATATATATATATATATATATATGTAACCAAACTATCACAAAGATTAACGATCGAAACGAAACGCTGAAACGTTGACCATCGGAACCACTCGATCGAGTGACAGCTCGATCGGATTGCCACCCGATCGGACAGTCACCCGATCGGCGACCCACCCGATCCATGACACTCCAACACCTCCACTCCTCTACACCTATAAATAGCACTTGTCACATCACTTGAACAGTGATGTGACAACTCTAACTCGACCAGCACGCTTAGGGGCTCCTCTCTCTCGATTTCTCACGATTCTTGTAAGTTTTCAACCTAAATCTTGTACTTCTATAATCTACACGCACTCCTTCATCGTTCTCTCTTTTGAATCTCAACTTTTAACCATGAAATCAACGGATTTGAGGTGTTCCAGGGTGATGTCATCATGGAGTTCATATGAACTTCAAGTTTTGGCATCATTCCACCATGAATAACTCAGATCTGAAGGATTTCCATAAGATTAAACAAAGTTTTCGCACAAATCTAAACATTTTCATGGTTAAAGGGATTGAAAGATGGTTTTCCAACTTTCTTTCAACTCTTTTACACTCAATATACTCGAAACCGATAGAATCGGAGCTCGTTCCGACCTTCTACTCTTTCTAGTGACGTGTCGGTTCAAGTTCTGGTTTCTATCAGAGAGACTACCGATTTCAGGTTAAACATGGACAACCTTCTCGAACAGGTTAACAGGTCGGGCCAGGGTGATTCCTGTCCGAACGGGTCACTTGGGTCAAGATGGGGTCACTGTGGTTTAGCACGTTATCACACCATCTCGATCAACACCACAACCCTATCAAAACTATCAAGTATCAAGACGATCAGGTCATCGGAACGGATTGCCGTCCGATCGGGTTGCCACCCGATCGGATTGCCGACCGATCGGACTGCCGACCGATCGGCTTGTACCTGGCCCTACACTTAAATTTTATTTCAAAACTTTCAAGTGTTTGAACATCGAACGGATTACCGCCCGATTAGATTGCCATCCGATCTAGCGACCACCCGGCCATGTGATGTTTAGAACTTCGACACTTAAACAATTTTCAACATGTTCACTTTCTAACGGATTACTACCCGATCGGATTACCACCCGTCGAGTGACAATCCTACTTGTCCACACTTGGTGTCCTACTGATCAGATCGCCGCCCGATCGAACTGCCGTTCGATCGAACGACCTGAAGGGTAGAAATACCTCCCCGTTTTCGAAATGCTACAATGAAAACTTCAAAGGACAAGCCATCATACACAAACACATCATTCATAACGAGTGTCAATCCGACCGAGTGGCCATCCGACCGGGTTGCCACCCGAACGGATTGATATCCGATCGACTGACCATCCGATCGGATTGCCACCCGATCGGATTACCACCCGACACTTTGTTCAATCGCCACCGCTTAATGCACTGTTCAACTCTTACGCTATCAACTTGTACTCAGGCTAGTCTCAGACGCGCTCTCAATCAATGCAATCAAGTTGTGTTTACTTGCTGAACACGCACTGTGAGTATACTTGAACCCTTTTTGCTTTTGCACTTTTGGGTGTAATATACGTTGCTATCGAATCAAATCATATCAAATGCTTAAACTATTTATCACTTGCGAATGACTTACTTTCATAGTTATACGTGATGCTAGTTACATATGTGCTAGGACTTATACTCGCGACGTCCCACCATGACTAGTATAGTACTATTGCGCCCGACGAGTTCTAGTTTGCCATCGCGTATTCGAGCATCGAGGACTTAGCTGGTAGTATCAGTTTTGTGAGTGTATATGTCGTGTATCCCGTTTATGTATGTAGGAATTCGAAGCACTTTTAATCTATTATGCTATTACATATCAAACCTGTATACTCGCCAATACTTTTGTATTGACATTATTTTAACGTATGTTGCAGGTTAGATCGCAGGCTATTTCAAACCAAGCTAGGAAGTCTAGAAATTCGAAAAAAATCTAGGTTGTCGGATTTATATTATTCGAGAGAACATGTAATCTGTGACGACGTATGTGATTATGATTGTTTATTAGTATGGGATAATGAACGCATTAATTATTGTCGCAAAATAGTTGTTATGGATTCTCCTGAGCAATCTGATTCGCCTAGTGCCGCGCCCCGATGATTCCGCCATCGGTTGGGGTGTGACATTATCCTCCTTTCTTCTTTTCTGGCAGTCTCAGCTTTGAATGGTTTATTTCTTAACCCATATAATGTGAGTGGCTGAGTTAGATCCATAATGGATTTACAAGAAGCAGGCTTTGAAACCTTAATATGCCATCTAATTTCTGATACTATACCACCAATATATAGTGCATTATGCTTAGATTTTGGGTTAACCGAATAGGGCACTATTTCAGATAATGAGTTAAAGTCTGTAACATACTGTCAACAGTCTAGAACTTTTATGGTGAGAGTCAGAAAATTCTGATTCCATCTTTTCCATTTCGTGTCGCGGACGATAGTTTTTTCTGATAAGGTCCGTAAACTTGGACCATCCCATATTGTATGAGGGTATCTTTCTTGTGGACTTTAATGATGTCCTTACCAACTAAGGGCATTGCCATTGAATGTCTGTGATACACAACTTACAATATCCTTTCTAGCATAATCGCTGATACACATAATGGTTTCTATTTCATCCAGCAATTTCATGCAATCAATGGCCCCTTTTTCGCTATTGAAGTCTCTCGACTTGCAAGAGATAAAGTACTTTTAAGTACATCCTTTAGAGGAACGGGGCTCCTTGCCATATATGATCTTATTTGGTTTATTCTTCACATTCGAAGTATGAATAAAGCTCTTCTCATGAGTAGAGGAATGTGTTTTAGAGCAAGTAGCATTTGGCTTTTTGAACCTTTTCATGACCTTCCTCATAGCTTTTCTAATAGCTGTGTCAATCACAGCTTGGAGATTAACTCCATTAACCTTGAGGTTCACATTTGTTGCATCGTTTGCATTTATCGCATTTATATCATCGCGACTGTTGTTTGCCTCATTTGAGTTTTCCATACTCGAAGCTTGGTACTAAACACCAAATTTAAACAATTGCTTAGTTGTATAACAATAGCTAGTCATCATCCTGACGACCTGACATACACTAGCCATGGTATCATTAAACCATATAGGATAATAGGTTATGAACATTCCTACTGAATGTTATTTGTATGTATATCAATTATATTTAGCCTAGGTCGCAAAAGGACCATCAATGGCGTCTAAGGTTTAGACCTAGTCCATTATATTTTAGACAAGGATCAAGCTTAAACTGCACTTGTCATATTGACAATCTTGTATAGCTCCGCGGCTCGCCACAAGGACTTTAAAATATGAAACATAATTTCATCATAAAGGACATATAAATGTAGTACATAGGCTTGTCATGAAGGACATTAATAGCCATAAGGCACGAAGGCCTTGTCGCAAAGGATATATATGATATGGCACGAAAGCCTGTCACCAAGGACATTAATATATAAGCCGCAATCTTATATGATCGGGGGTTTTAAGGGTTGAACCTAGTTCTTCACCTTCGGGCAGAGAGTCATAGACTACATCTGACATTGCTTTGAAAGGCAATTTATTTTGCCACATAGGAAAATCAATGGACATCACTAATGGATGTTTATACATATATGTATATATAATTATCGTATTTGAGGATATTAGTCATGATCTTATCAATCTTATAGACTATAAGGCTTGGGCATTGCCCATCACCTTTGACGGTGAATCATAACGGTCTCATTTGTCAATGTTACTAATGGACAATATAGTATATAGCCCGTAGGCGAAACATCACTAAGGGATGTTAAGTAATATGATCATCGTATCAGATGATACTAGTCATGATCGCATTGATCATATAGACTATTATGCTTGGACATAGTCCAATATCTTTATACAGGGGGTCGTAGACCACAACTGTCGTTGTCTTTTCGGAAAACAAGTTTAGCCCGTAGGCACTTCATCTCTAACGGATGTTTATGGTATGATCATCTCATTGATGATACTTGCCGTGATCTAATTCGATTATATAGGCTTTAAGGCTTGGACGTAGTCTAAATACCTTGACGGCTGGTGTGGTTTCTCATGTCACACTGCCAGGAGTGTTAACATGTTCTTAGATGTTAACAAGGATTAATTTGTCTTAATGGTTACACAATATTACCATGATTGCATTAATCATATAGGGTTGGAGGTGATATTCACCAAATTACCTAAGTTTTATTCCCCCATTTTACCCCTATTTTAAGGGGTTTTTGGCCGTAAAACCAAGAATTGGATACTGAATTGGGTGTAATTGTGTTTACAGGCCTAAAACAGCGTGCCAAACAAGAAGATGATGAAAACGAGGACTTTCCGGGCGAAACAACAAAGTTGCGAAGATTCTGTGAAGAATTCTGACCTGGGCAAGTTGCACGGTCGTGCGACTCATGGCACCACCGTGAGGTTCCGACGACAAAGCCCATTTCGGCAATGCACAGCCAGTGCGATCCGGAGTGCAACAAAATCCCGGAGTTAAACGACTGTGCGGCTGGATGCACCCCGTGCAGATCCGATGTCTAGCACCAACCCGGAAACGAACCACCAGTGCAGCTGCTCGTGCCACCCTAACCCCGGAGATGCACGCTCGTGCCACCTATGGAATGGTCGTGCGACTACGAAGACCGGTCAAGATCTGATGATGTCACACAATATGGTGAACAGTGATTCAAAAGTGAACGGTCGTGCACTTTAATGGCACGACCGTGCGATCTGAAAATGTTATAGAAAACAGAAGGCAACATTCTATTCGATATTCTGGACTTTTGGGAGCTTCACATGCGATTATTCAGGCTCCGGAGGCACTAGCTTTCACCCGGATTCAAGCCACATCGTGCCGTTTAGCTCCGTTACTATCCGGATACTCAATCTTGTGCTTGTTTATGGTTTGATTCTCCAATCTTTCCATGTTTTTGTTCTTGTTTCAAGCATTTAAGATTGATGATTATGTATTATTGTAAGCCTTTGGGCAAAAACACTAGTATCCCTTGCTTAATTACAACCATTAGTATGTTAATTATGTTTGTAAGGACACTTGGAAGCATTTTCTATGTTAATCCTTGATGATTAGTTTGCAACCTTGTTTATTGATGTTGGTTTCTTAATTATAGTTAATTATCTTGGATGATTAGTATATGATTAGTTGGGATATTTGCAAGAAGATGCTTAATTAATCATTTATTAGTAGACTTTGAACTTGCTAAACTAGTTTAACTTGTTTAAAATGTTTGCACCATGATACTAGAAATGGTTAGTGGTTTAATAAGGGGTAATTATTGTTAATCAAGAAAGATTTCCCTCACGTAAGGGCCTTAACGGGTTAAATGGTGTTGTTATGAATTTTTGACATAAATTGTTAGCTTAGTTAGTAGTTTAGGCCAAAATTGCTATCTTGGTGAATTTATGTTCAAGATTTGTGAAATGAACTCGGTTGTGATTTAATCTAGTTTATGCTTGTCTCGGTGGTTGCATTGTGTTTATCGGTGTCACTTTACTTGATTAAGTGAGGTTAGAAAACTCCTAACGGATGTCAAACTTATCTTTAGGGGATTTTCATAGACATTTATCAATTGCACGTTAAAGAACAATCTTAGGTGGTTAAAGTGTGTTTATCGTTTTAGCTTTCCGAATGATTGTCATGTTAGGATTCCCGAAAGGGATACAAATTGTCTTGAAAATGGAAAATTGACCAAATGTTTTAAGTGATAAAACCGACTTAGTTTATATGGTTGTGTATAAAGCAAGGCTATATATTTATTTTCTTATTTGGAGTCTATTATGTTTTTATAAACATTTGTTTATGCTTATTTTAGCTTTTAGAAAACCACACTCTTATCTTCCTACCGGTAATTTAATGACAAAGGTTTAGTATTATTTCTCCGCCCATGTCCTTGGATCGACACTTGGTTCTTACCGATACTTTACTACATGTATGATGGGGTACACTTGCCCTTTCGTGTGTGTTTTAAATGTTGAAGTATAAATCATTTTTATAAATTTAAAACCGAATCGTGTGTTAGATTCATTGTAAAAACATGTATATACGCACACACGTCAGGAGCCTTGAACATAGTTCACCACCTCTTGGATAGAAGGGGTATCTCCCTTAACTATCCTAGTAGAAGGAATAATTATCCTTAACTACTAAAAGTTTTGGCCAATTAATGTGGACTTGCCACTTGGCAGGGGTAAATCATTAAGAAGATCTTTTGGATTTATTTAGCTGATCGATAAAGGACGAATTGAATACCTATATAAATTTTTCAAAGCTTCCCATAGATTATTATGAAATTTACAACAGTGCCTTATTCAGGACTTTTAGTATCTTATTTGTTCACAGAGTACTAAAAGAAAATTATAAGTCCGTTTGGGGACTATATTGAAACAATTTACCCATGAAAGGTCAATAACGAAATATCATATCCGCTAAGGGACTATAGTGAAATCTTATGTCCACAAGGGACTATTTCGAAATAATATATCCCCAAAGGGATTTTTAATAAAATAACATGTCCATAAAAGGACTATATTGATACAACGGGCGCACTAAAGGGATTTGCTGAACAGATGTCCTCACAGGGACTCAATTCGAAGGATATGCTCATTTAAGGATTTTAGTAAGCAGATGTCCATACTAGGACTATATAGAAGAGATAGGTCCTTATAGGGACTGTTTTGGTAAAAAATTACCGAAGCAATTAAGTGATCAAATTAGTTAAGTGAGGTAGTGTGCTAAAAACATGTGTTGAAAATATGCTAGATAAGTTGTTTACAAAAACAGGTTCAGGATATAGCTCAGGATATTGAACTATATATCTATGATCAAACAATGAGCAAAAATGTAAAGGGTGACACGAGATATACGAGGAAATGGCCTTGATCAATCTAGATCGCCGGCATAAAACATCGGGTGCTGACAATCGCAGCTGCCTTGTTCTTCTTATTGTTTCAAGTATCAGGATACAGTGCAGGATATGACGCGGATCAACTAAGTGTTACAATGCAACTCGAGTACAAGTGTTAGTGCGTTGTGAGTGTTAGCAAGTAGAGAGAAAGAGTGTGCGAAAGATTGTGTCCCTAATCTGATCCGATCAATCCCCTTTTATAGTAAAAAGAAAGCAACTAACTATCCTACTATTCTGGGATCCGGCGAATATTCCATATGTGGACGTTGTAGTCCACGTCTTCCGGCTTCAACGTTCGTAATATAACTGATTTGCGCGAGTCTTGACGAGAAGAAGTCCACCTAACCGTTAGAGACTGGTTTCAAGAATCTGCACGTGAGTTAATTATTAACTACCAAGATATCGCATCAGGATGTTACCAATATCCTGATCCAGCATCCTGGCCACAATAAAACAAACAAAGTCAGAATATCAGTCAGGATACATGAGCAGAAAATCACCCATAACAATTGTCCCCAAAATATATTTGTTGGTATACCAATTCCAACTGATATATTTTAAATCTTATCCCTCGAATCGAGGTTATTAAATTGAAATGACGGTCGAGATAGCACTATGTAACTTCCAACGCGGTTTTCACTCGATGGATATCTATTACGCCCCTATATCTTCTCTCTTTTTGTTTGAAAACCAAATATCATCAACAGATTCTCCAGGTAATTACTCATTCCTTCCTCATTTCCTGTTAATTTCTTTATTCTACTTCCAATGGCCACTAGAACCTACTCTCAAACCGGTGAATCGTCGGAGACCTTTGTCCAGCAAAACCTTCTTAAAAATCCCGAGAAGGAGATCTGTGCCTTTGATAATGCAGATATTGTAGCGTTGAGAGCCTCCGGCGCTTTCCCCGATGGCACGATTATTAGGCCATTTGACCGATCAATTCGATCGGATGTTTCTTCTGCCGATTGGGTCTGCTTTCCGGCATACCCTTTCTCGCTAGGTCTTCGATATCCATTTCCTGAATTCATGATGCAGTTTTTCCGAACCACTGGTATCTCCTTTGCCCAAACAATGCCCATGGTTTGGAGAGTACTGATCGTACTCAACCAAATCAAAAACCTTCATTATCCTGACCTCTGCATCGAGGATATCCCGATTGCTTACCGCCTCCGATCACACGGTTCCAGTCGGTTCTTACTCTTTTCAACTTCCAGCAAACCCCTCATTCTCAAAGCCACCAAGAACGAGGATGGATGGCAACGTAAATTCTTCTTCGTTAAGCGAGACTCCATCTGTGAGGGTGCTAGCCTTCCGGTGGAGTGGTTAACCACCGGTAGGGTTTAGGGTTTCAAGAATATCCCCAGATACTTCCAGGCCTTTATCCTGTGCTAATATTTTCTTATTTGGCCTTTATGCAGTGAACTTTAAAGAAGTAGCCCCTCCTACTGCAGAATCCGAAAAAAGAATCAAAGCAATTTACCAGTTACCGGAAGGTGACAGGAGTTTTTCCACACACCTCCCAAGTTCCAGTCAATATTCATCATCTGATATGTCTGGTAAGAGTCATTTCGTAAATAATTGATTACCGTAATATAATGAAAGAGTAATAAGGATTTAGAACTTCCCCTTTATGCAGCACCAGCCAAGATCCCAGAAGTTTTCAACCTTGAGGAGCTGGACAGTTATTCCGATCACGTCCAGGTCTAGAAGGAGCCCAGTCCCAAGGCTACGGCCTCATCCAAGCCCAGCAGCTCCAAAGCCATCATCATTCCCAAGCCTTCGCCAGCTACTAAGCCCCGGAGTTCAAGTTCTCGCAAAAGGAAAGAGACTGATTCACCTACCATCTCCAATACGTTCCCTTATGAGAATCATGGGTTTATTGAGGCAAGCGGGTTCATGACTTCCTTTCTTAACCAGGTATAAATTCCTATTCCATATCCTGCACATATACGTCAAACCAATATCATGGTTATCATAATACCTGTGTCTTTGGGTGTAGGGCCTCGAACGTCCGGTTCATTTGTACCAAGAATCCTATGGGCTCAACAAGTTGCTCGAGTCCAAGTTGAAGAAAGATGAGGTTACCATTTCTGACCAAGGTATGATCGCTGCTGCCAAAACTCGATACTACGAAGACAAGTTCAAGACCATGACTCAGGAGCATCAGGCTGCTCTTAAAAAAGCCACTCATGAAGCCCAAGCCCATCTGGACGCTGCCCACGCCCAACATGAGCAGGATATGGCCACTTACCGAGAAGGCCTCAAAAGCTCCGTTGTCATCTCCCTTCTGCAGGCTTGGCTAAAAATGGCTTACGAAGCCAAAGCCCTGGGCTTCGAATGCCCTTCTTGGAATGTCGACGCCTGGGAGACAAAGCTAAGAAGTCTTGGAGGTAATCCCGTGGAGCATCCCGTTAAATCTGAGGCTGAAGGGTCTTCAAAAATGATGAAAAAGCTAACGGGTGCTGACGACAAGGCTGAGAAAGAGGTTCAAGCTAATCCTGAAGCGGATGCTGGTGAAGACGCGATGAACGAAGAAGGCGTTGCCCCCTAAAACTCATTTCTTTTAAAGTTGATGGTTATGTTTGTTTGAACAATTTTATTTCTTGTCCTTTGAACAATTCTCTTTTCCTGAATTAAAACGATCTGATAACCAAAGGTGGATGGGTCCTAGGTTTTAGGATGAAGCCTTTGGTTATCAACTAGTATTGCTTATTTCGGATAATACCACCTCCTTTTGACTTTTTTGCTGTTGCCTTTTAATTCTTTGTTATGGATTGCTTACTTTAAATTTCAACTCTCCAAAATTAGTGCCATTATTTTTTGAAAATATCCTGATCAGTATATTCAGCGATATCCTACAAAGACTTTCGCCTAATAGGGTTTTTCAAAATTTAAACAATTCAGATAAAATTTTTAAAGAAAAAAGGACAGTTTATTTTACAAAGTTCGTTTTGATAACAATTGTTTGAGCAGAGTATTAGTTTCTAATCCAAGTATTATATCCTAAACATTCCAACCAAATATCCTGAAACATATTCCGAAAACACATTTCGAGAATACATCCTAAGTATATACCTCAATCAGGATATTTAAGCCTTTTCCAAACATAGTTTCAAAAGTTCAAATGACTTATATAAGGTTTGCAAAGGAAAGATCATACCAGGAATAGAGTGAAACCCTGTTTTCGAGATTCAGTCTTCTTGCAATTTTTTCCACTAAGATGTCCCTAGTCCGAGATACTTAGTACACTAGGTCCAAATTTGATCCTTTGAGCTCTACACAATCGCCTCAGAAGGAATGTCCCATGTGCACAAAGTCTTTGAACACTTAGAAAAGTTTTTTGAATATCAGTTCCAACTGTTTGAACAGTTCTTGTGTTACAGGGGGCAAACCCCAAAAATGTACTGGAGATAAATCCTTAGTATCTTGAGGATAAACCCATAAGTATCCTGGGGAAGATCCTAAATTTTCATGCGCTACAGGCGGGAGTGTATAAACTCTAAGACTTAGAAAAGTGATAACCTTTAAACCTTAGAGAGTATGAAAATACCCTTCCGTGAGAGAGGGTGATCAATCCTCATATACCTTTAGGATCCAGGATATAGCCAACAATAACGAAATTGTCAACCACTTTTACATGGACTGATCCCGCTATCTTGAACTATCCCTGGATAACTTGCGCTCCAGGCGGGGTGTTTAAACCCAATTCGAGAGAAAGGCGAATACCTTTAAACCTGTGAAGGGATCAGGATCCCTTAAACGTGAGAGAGGGGGCCAATCCTCTAATCTTTCGAAGTATCCTGAATGTGTATCCTGGAGCTATATCCCGAAACATATACTGCAAAAACAACTGTAAACTAAGGTGGGTGTTAGCCTGGCTAACATCTCTCCGATGCTTAAGTCATTAATGGGTTCAAAAGAATAAATAATACTAAAACATATTAAAAGAGATAGAATCCATACCATCCTGAGTTAGAATTTAAATTCCAAACTCACTTGAAATAGAGCTTTAGATGTATAGCATTCCAGGATCTTGGTAGCATATCCCCCTCCATATTCTTGAGTCGATATGCTCCTTTTCCTGATTCTGATTCAATCTCATAGGGTCCTTCCCACTTTGGAGCCAGTTTTCCATCTGCATGATTGGTAGTATTCTGAAAAGCTTTTCTCAATACCCAATCTCCAACTTGAAACCTTCTAGTCCTTATATTCTTGTTATATGCTCTGGATATCCTCTGTTGATATGCTGCCATCCTTAGTTTTGCTGTATCTCTTGTCTCATCAACAGTATCCAATTCCTGGCATAGGGCTTCAGGATTCTGCTCAGGATCCCGGAGATCGGATCTCGCCGTAGGTATCAGCATTTGTGTCGGGATCACCGCTTCTGCTCCAAATACCAAGGAAAACGGTTTGGCCAGTTGCACTTTTCACCGTTGTTCTTGTTTTGGTCAAAAATTACCTAAGCAATTAAGTGATCAAATTAGTTAAGTGAGGTGGTGTGCTAGGAATATGTATGAAAAATGTGTTAACAAAATTAGATATGAAAACAGTTTCAGGATACGGCTCAGGATATAGAGCTGTATCTATGATCAAACAATGAGCGAAAATGTAAAGGTGGATACGTGATGTACGAGGAAAGACCTTGATCAATCTAGATCGCCGGCATAAAACCTCGGGAGCTGACAATCGCAGCTGCCTTGTTCTTCTATTGCTTCAAATATCAGGATACAGTGCAGGATGTGGTGCGGATCGACTATGTGTTACAATGTAATTCGAATACAAGAGTTGTGTGTAGTGTTTGCGATGAGCTAGAGAGAAAGTGTTCAAAAATGTGTGAGTTGAGTGACTTAATCTGATCCGCCCCCATCTATTTATAGTAAAACAAATGTAACTAACTATCCTACATAACCGGGATCCAACGAATATTCCTTAGTTGAACGTTGGAGACCTGGTCTTTCGGGCTCAACGTCTCTCCTTTAACAAACACGCCCGAGTCTTGAGGAAATGAAGTCCATTTGACCGTTAGCAAGTCCCAGTCTTTAACCTGCACGTGATTAATTCGATATACATCAGGATATCACCCAGGATGTCAGCAATATCCCCGTCCAGTATCCTGATCATAGATAAACAAGAAAAAGCAGGATATAGTTCAAGATATGTATGCTCAGAAAATGGCCCATAACAATTGTCCCCAAATATATCGGTTGGTATACCAATCCAACGGATATATTTTAAAAACTTTATCTCGTCGATCTAGGCAATTAAAATGAAACGATGGTTGAAATGACATTGTGCCATTTTCAATGCAATATTTACTCTTTACCCCCCTATATTCATCCTATATTTAGCCAAATCATTTCTGCTTATTATCATCATTCTTCAAGCGATTTTCAGGTAATCACTTTTCTCTTCATCCTCTATCCTTCTTTCTTGAGTTTCTTTTAGTTTGCCCAACACCCTTCATGGCATCATGAACAAGATCTCGATCGGACGGACCGGCCTCAACCCTCGTAAGTCAAAATCTCATCCGTGATCCAGCAAAGGAAATCTGCTGCTTTAAGAACGCCGACATCGCTGCTCTTAAAGATTCTGGCGCCTTCCCCACCGGAACAGTCTTTCGCCCTTTTGACCGGGAAGCCCGATCAGACGCGTCATCTGACGAGTGGGTTTGTTTCTTCGCCTACCCTTTCTCTCTTGGACTCCGGTACCCATTTCCACCCTTCATCTCTCGCTTTTTTGAACTCATCGGCCTTAGCTATGCCCAGACTATGCCAATGGTCTGGCGAGTTTTGATAGTGCTGGATCAAATCAAGTCTCGTCATTTTCCTGACCTGTTTATTGAAGACCTCCCTATAGCATACCGGTTGAGATCCCATGGCGATCACCGTTTTCTTCTGTTTTCTACCTCCAAGAACCCTTTGGTTCTTAAGGCCACCAAGAACGAGGATCGATGGCGACGAAAATTCTTTTTTGTAAAAAGAGACTCTATTGATAAGGGTTTCGATCTGCCGGTTAAATGGTTAACCAAGGGTAGGATTTAGGGTTTTAGGAATATCCCCAATTATATCCTCAAACTATATCCCAGACTTATTTCCTGATGTTTTTATGCAGCGAACTTCAGAGATTTAGTGCCTCCCAGTGCAGAATCCGAATCCAAGATCAAGGAAATCTACCGACTTCCTGCCAGTGAAAGAACTTTCTCCCTGTCTCTCACAGATTCAAGCCAGAAATCAAGCTCAGAAATGTCTGGTAAGCACATTCTCAGCATATATTTTAAATTAATTATTTTTCAAAAGTATGATGAGTTTAAGAATATCTTCCCTTGTGCAGTACCAGTTGTCAACCTTGAAGGTTTCCAGCTTGACGAGTTGGATTGCTACTCCAGCCTTGCACCCATCAAACAAGAATCCAAGCCAAAGTCATCAAAGCCTACCTCTTCAAGGAGTGTTTCTGCTTCCAAAGCCCCTTCGGCATCCAGGACCCGGGCATCTAGATCTCGGAAGAGAAAGGAGACGGACTCTCCAGCTGTTTCCGAGACATTCTCTCTCGAGAATCATGGGTTTAACGAAGCCACCTCATTCCTCAAACAGGTAAAATTTTCCTCTCGATATCCTGCACAAGTATGTTAGTCCTTATCCTGCTTATTTTTACATTGATACCTGTGTCCTTATCGATAGGGCTTGGATCGTCTTATGCACTTGTATGAAGACGCCTGCGGGCTTAACAAGACGTTGGAGATCAAGCTGGAGAAAGCTGAAACCACCATAGCTGATCAAGGAACCATTGCGGCTGCCAAATCCCAGCATTACGAAGACAAATACAAGGCAATGATCCAGGAACACCAAGCTACCCTCCATAAAGCCAATGAGGATGCCCAAGCCAAACTAGATGCCGCCCTTCTCCAATACCAGCAGAATATGAGTTCATATCGGGATAGCCTCAAAGCATCCGTGGTCGTCTCTCTTCTCCAGGCTAGGATAAGGATGGCTTATGAGGCCAGGGATTTGGGTTTCGAATGCCCCTCCTGGAACATAAAAACTTGGGAGGCGAGACTAAAGGATCTCGGAGGTCATCCCGTTGCTCATCTTGCAAAGCATGCTGGTGAAGAGCCTTCTAAGGCGGCAGAGGAAGTGGCCAATGCTGATGATGGTGATGCCGAGAAGAATCCTGAGACCGATGCTGGTGCAGATGCTGGGAAGGAGGCTGTTGATCAAGAGGGTGCTGCTTCTTAAGCGGCGGAGTGGGCGATGATGGATATACGTGCCAAGGCCGGAGCCCACTTTTAAATTTCGTGGTTGTGGTTGTGTAAACAATTTACTTTTCCTGTCTTCGAACAATTTTATATTTCCTGCACTAGAACAATATGATGACCAAAGGTGGATGGGTCCTAGGTTTTAGGATGAAGCCCTTGGTCATCGATTAGTATAACCTGTTTTGAATGTGGTAACGGTTGTAGGTGGACAGGTTCTGTTTTGAGATAGATCCTCCAACCGTTACACAAGTATGCTAGAAACTAATTGTGCTTTTGGTGGATGGGCCTCGGTTTGAGGTGAATCCAAAATCATAACTTTTGACATGTTAATAATATAACTATCTCTTAATCTTACTTGTTATTGCCTTGCATTACTTAATGTACCTTTTAACTTTGCAAAAATTTTGTATTGTTATCTTTCAAAAATATCCTGATCAATATGCTCAATGATATACAATAAAAACTATTATTAGATCCGTTCAACTTTGTAGAAAGTTTTTTAAGGAATGAAAAGCAATCCACTTTTCCAAAACCTATTTTGATAATACTTAAATGATCAAAGTTTCAAACTAGTATTAGTTTCAAATATCTTAACCAAATATCCTGAAAAGTATTTAATAACATATTGTGAGAATATATTAGGATATTTATTCCTTTACCAAACATAGTACTAAAAATTTAAACATTGTTTATAAAGGAAAGATCATACCAGGAATAGGGTATAAACCTATTACCAAACTTCAATCCCTTTGCAACTCTTCCAATGAAGATGTCCCCTGTCTGAGACACTTAGTGCATTAGTTCCAAGCCTTATCCTTTTAGCTTTACACCATTGCCTCGATAGGAATGTCCCCTGTGTACAATGTCTTCTTAGAAATCTTCTGAATATCAGTTTCCATTGTATAGGCAATTTTTCATGCCACAGGGGTAAAACCCAAAAATGTCTTGAAGATAAATTCCTTGTATTCTGGGGAAAATCCCAAATTTTAGTGCGCTACAGGCGGGAGTGTATAAACTCCAAGACTTAGAAAGGTGAAAACCTTTAAACCTTAGAGAGTATGAAAATACCCTTTCGTGAGAGAGGGTGATCAATCCTCATATACCTTTAGGATTCAGGATATAGCCAACAGTAACGAAATTGTCAGCCACTTTTACATGAACTGGTCCCGCCACCTTGAACTATCCCTGAATAACTTGCGCTCCAGGCGGAGTGTTTAAACCCAATTCGGAAGAAAGGTGAATACCTTTAAACCTGTGAAGGGATCAGGATCCCTTATACGTGAGAGAGGGGGCCAATCCTCTAATCTTCCGAAGTATATTGAGTGAGCATCCTGGAGCTATATCCTGGAGCATATACTACAAAACATCCTTAGACTAAGGTGGGTGTTAGCTTGGCTAACACCCCTCCGATGCTTAAGTTAGTGTTATGGGTGAAATTCTGAGCCCATATCCTGACTTTGTATCTTGATTGTTTATTAGTTGTATATGATCAGGATACCGATCAGGATACCATATCTGGATACCGGGCCAGGATATTGATAATATCCTGAGGCAGTATCCTGACTATTACTAACGACTGGCTTGTAAAACGTTGGTTGCAAGGTACCAACGTTAAAAGACTTGATCTACCTGAAGATTCGCTCAAGGTGGTTGAAAAATGGACGTTGATGGTGGAAGGATGGGTCTTGTAACGGTCAGAAAGGCATATTCCGCGAGAATATCGGATGTTGGTCAATGTTATTGACATTGTAACGGTTATATGAGCTGAAGACCCGGTTTTGTAGTCAATAAGCACGTGGAAAACGAGTAGAAGCAGCCCCCAACGTTCAGAATGGAATATTCCTAGCATCTCGGAATAATAGGAGAGTTAGTTTGTTATCTGTAACTATAAATAGGAGGCCAGATCAATAGGAACACACACTTCACTCTCTCCACTCGAACTCACACTTCTTTTTTCTTTCTATTACGCACAAACACTCAACACTTTCAATCGTTGTACCACTTAGCATTGATCTGAGCCATATCCTGCACTGTATCCTGTTATTCAAGCAATAAGAAGAACAAGGCAGCCGACGATTGTCAGCTCCCGAGGTTTTATGCCGGAGATCTAGATTGATCAAGGGCTTTCCTCATATATCTCGTGTCAACCTTTACTTTTTTGCTCATTGTTTGATCATAGATACAACTCTATATCCTGAGCCGTATCCTGAAACTGTTTTCATATCTAATTTTGTTAACACATTCTTCACACATAATTTTAGCACACTACCTCACTTAACTAATTTGATCACTTAATTGCTTCGGTAATTTTTGACCAAAACAATTTGGCGCCCACCGTGGGGCAAGTGGTGCTCTCTTTACTAAAAATTTTTGCTAAATCGCTAATTGGTTTTTTATTTTCAAAACTTTTTGCCACATTGTCCATAATGGCCTCAAGATCAAACATGAGTTCCTCTACTGTGTCTGCTACGACTTCTGCTACTACAGGTTCGGTGCTTCCACCACCTCCTCCAAGAATGCCAGCCTCTACACGACCTCAGGATATTATCCCTACCCGCAGTGTTCAGGAATCTGCCCCTGTTTTAGCTTCTAACGATGAAATTTTAACTTTATTTGGAAGTGTGCAGGAACAAATGAGGCAACAACAGGAAACAAACCAAATGCTTTTAAGGGAAATACAACTCCTGAAGTCTGGCTCGAGCAGATCTGCTGAGGATATTGTCACTCCATTACATCCCAGAACGTTGAACTTCAGTTCGGCTGTGTATACTGAGGATAACAGGGGGAATATTGTGCCCAGCCTTCCTCAAAATCATACTCCTGAAATACCCTCCTCGGTCAGGATGTCGACCATAAGGAGCTCAGGATATGCTTCAGGATATGGGCAAAATCCTCCAGCGGGTAACGTGTCGAATAATAATAATAATCATGCTACTAACAATAGTGGATCTTTGCAGGATACAGGTGTAACATCAGCACTTACTAGGGAACTTCAGAAGTTGAAGGACATGATATCTAGTGTGCCTGGGGTGATCCAGCCGATCCCGGAAGTGTCCCAGGACAGCCACAAGATATCTCGTTTTGCATATCCTATCTGTGATACTGAGATCCCAAAGAGATTCCAAACCCCCAACATGAAGCTTTATGATGGGACTACGGATCCTGAGGAGCATATTGCTCAGTATAGGGAAAGGATGGAGATTAACCCTATCCCTCCGGAGCTCAAGGAAGCGTGCTTGTGCAAAGGATTTGGTTCTACTCTAACAGGATCAGCCTTAAAATGGCTGTTAAACGTTCCTCCACATTCAATTACGTCTTTTGCTCACTTAGTAAATTTATTTAATAGTCAGTTTTCTTGTAGTAGAAGCTTCGAAAAATTAACAAGTGATCTCTACAGGATAACACAAGGGCCTCAGGAATCCCTTAGGGATTATGTGAACAAGTTTAGCCGGGAATCACTAGACATTCCTCATCTTGATGTTGCAACAGCTGTGCAGGCTTTCAAGATGGGGTTGCAAAAGGATTCTCAATTTTACCAAGACCTTGTAATGAACCCATGCAGGAACCTGGATGAAGCTCGGAACAGGGCCCTAAGATACATTCGGTTGGAAGATGACAGAAAGATGCAAGAAAGGATGAACTCATCCAACACTTATGAGTCAACTAACAGGAAGTCGGAATCCTCATTCAAGTCGTATCGGCCTAAGCCATATGGCAGAAATGAGAACGAGAGAGTGAATGCTGTCGAAGATGAGGATCCTGAGGAGTATCCTGAATTATCTGAATATTGCTTTTCTGTTAACATTCCCGAATTGATGTATGCCATGCAGGGTCTAGGGGACAAGGCAAGATGGCCTCGAAAGAATCAACAAAAAGCGGATTGGAAAGACAAATCAAAATGGTGTGCTTTCCACGAAGATTTCGGACATATGACCGAGGATTGCATTGCTTTGAGGAAAGAGATAAGCTATCTTCTAAGCAAGGGATATTTGAAAGATCTCTTAGGAAGAAAGAAGAATAAGGGTCAGGATACTGAGAAGGATCCCGAGCGAGCAGCATCACCTCCCGCGGATGCCAAGATAATCAACTTCATTTCGGGAGGATCCGACATTTGTGGAACTTCGTATTCGGTAGCAAAGAGACATGCAAAAGAAGCTAAGGCCGAAAGGGGAGACAAACCTGTCAGGATGACCACCCTCACAACTGACAAAGTGATCACTTTTGATGCTGATGATAGGGATACTGTCCAGGATCCTCATCACGATGCTCTGGTAATAACGCTATATGTGGCTAACCATTTTGTACGCAGGATATTGGTTGATAATGGCAGCTCCGTCAACATAATCCAACTAGAGACGCTTAAAAGAATGAATGTATCTCCAATGGATATCACTTCAAAGTCTACCGTGCTTGTTGGGTTCAGTGGAGAGGCTAGAAACACAGTGGGAGAGATAAAGTTGCCGGTGTACGTTGAAGGAGTCAACTCAATACAACGTTTCTGTGTAATGGACTCTCTATCCTGCTATAACATCATACTGGGAAGACCGTGGATTCACGATATGAAGGCCGTGCCATCAACATATCACCAATGCATCAAGATACCTACCCCTTGGGGAGTTGTTAAAGTTGATAGCGATCAGCAGGAGGCGAAAGAATGCTACTCATCATCAATGAAATCCTCAACCAAACCTAATGCAGCATAGCAATTAAAGACGCGGGCCCAGGATATCGTGGAGGATCCGGAGCAGGATGTGAAGAAAATTATCCTGGACCAGGATAATCCCGATATTTCGGTGCTCGTGGGAACCAATATCCCTCAGGATATTGAGGAGCAATTAATTAACTTCTTAAAATGCAGGATGTCAACGTTTGCATGGAAGCATGAGGATATGACAGGCATATCCAAAGATATTATTACTCACAAGCTTGGAATTGATAAATCATTCAAGCCCGTGCAACAGAAAAGAAGAAAGTTTGCTCCTGAACGGAATACAATTATTCAAGAGGAAGTTGAGAGATTGTTGAAGTCCAAAATGATTAGAGAAGTCAAGTTCCCAAGGTGGCTAGCAAACGTGGTTGTGGTACAGAAGAAAAACGGGAAATGGATAGTCTGTGTAGATTACACAGACTTAAACAAAGCTTGTCCTAAAGACCCATTTCCTCTCCCCCACATTGATGCAATGGTAGATGCCACTGCCGGGCATGAAATGCTGACTTTCATGGATGCATCCTCAGGATTTCAACAGATCCAAATGGAGCCTTCTGACCAGGAGGATACTGCCTTCATGACACCAACAGGTATTTATTGTTATACAGCTATGCCTTTTGGTTTGAAAAATGCAGGTGCAACATACCAAAGATTGGTAAACATGATGTTCAAAGACAAACTGGGGGACACCATGGAGGTGTACATTGACGATATGGTGGTAAAGTCAAAGAAAGCTCAGGATCACCTCCAGGATATTAAAGGAGCGTTTGATATCCTGGATCAGTATAATATGAAGCTGAATCCTGCCAAGTGTCATTTTGGAGTAGGAGCAGGAAAATTCCTAGGATATATGGTGACCAAAAGAGGAATAGAAGCAAGCCCGGAACAGATTAAAGCCATCTTGGATATTAAATCTCCCTCAAATATGAAGGATGTTCAACGACTAACAGGGCGAGTGGCAGCACTGAATAGATTTATCTCAAGGTCTTCAGAAAAATGCAAGGATTTTTTTGATATCCTGAAGAAGAACAAAAAATTCGAGTGGGGTGAGAAGCATGAAACAGCCCTACAGGATTTGAAGCGATATCTCTCAACCGCACCTCTACTGATGAAACCTGAAAATGGTGAACCACTATCCCTGTACCTTGCCGTATCAGGGAATGCTGTAAGTGCCGTTCTTATAAAAGACCATGAAGGTCAGCAATATCCTGTTTATTATGTTAGCAAAAGTTTGTTAGATGCTGAAACTAGGTATTCTCATTTAGAAAAGTTAATACTAGCATTAGTTATGGCATCAACCAAACTTAGACACTACTTTGAGACACACAGGATACACGTTAAAACAAATTATCCTGTCAAAAGTGTACTTAGGAAGCCGGAAATGTCGGGTAGAATGGCTAAGTGGTCAGTAAAGTTAAGTGCCTATGATTTAGTATATGAACCTAGGAATGCCATAAAGTCTCAGGCTTTAGCTGACTTTGTGGCTGATTTTAGTAGTGACATTCAGGATGAGGTAGACCTAGAAGTTCAACAGCTAGGAGAATCCTCAGGATCCTGGACATTATATACTGATGGTGCATCTAATATAAGAGGAGTAGGATTAGGAATACTACTAAAATCGCCACAGGGGGACATGTTACCCCAGGCTATTAGGTGTGAATTTCCTGCTACCAATAATGAAGCAGAATATGAGGCTTTAATTGCAGGATTAGAATTGGCTAAAAGCATGAATATCAAAAATTTACAAGTATATGTTGACTCTTTGTTAATTACTAACCATTTTAATGGATCCTATGCAGTTAAGGGTGAGAAATTGATTTAATATCTTGATATTCTCAAAAAATTAGCAGGATATTTCGATGTTTTTACACTTGAACAGGTACCAAGGGAGGATAATGCTGAAGCGGATGCCTTAGCAAATCTGGGATCATCAATCAGGATACCGGAAGGGACCCAAATACCAGTATTACATGTCCTATATCCTGCAACGAATCCTCAGGATAAAGAAGTAGCAGATATTCGGAACCTGGGAGTGGAATATCCTGAACAGGATCCTAAATCCTGGACAGCTCCAATTCTGAAATATCTTAAAGATGGACACATTCCCGAAAACGAAAATCCTAAGGCATTTAGGATGAAGGTATCACGGTTCACTATTATCAATAATGTTTTATACAAAAAATCTCTTGCAGGACCATATTTGAGGTGCTTGGAGGATCCTGAAGCCAAAGAAGTACTTCAGGATATACATGAAGGGGATTGTGGTAATCACACCGGGGGCAGATCATTGTTCTCGAAAGTATTAAGGACAAGATATTATTGGCCAACAATGAGGAAAGATGCTGCAGAATATGCTCGAAGATGTGATGCATGTCAAAGACATAGTAACATACTACACCAACCAGCTGAACCATTATATCCTGTAGTTTCCCCTTGGCCATTCATGAAATGGGGGATGGATATAGTAGGAAAATTACCAAAAGCTCCAGGAGGAAAAGTCTTTATGTTAGCAATGACGGATTATTTCTCCAAGTGGGTTGAGGCTGAAGCATTTGTCCAAGTTAGAGACCAAGAAGTAGTATCCTTCATAAAGAGGAATATCCTGACCAGGTTTGGAGTACCAGCTGAGATCATTTGTGATAATGGGTCCCAGTTTATAAGCAAAAGAACTACTGATTTTTGCAAAAGTTGGGGAATCAAAATGATCACATCTACCCCAGTACATCCTCAAGCGAATGGACAAGCTGAATCTTCAAACAAGATAATAGTCAATAACTTAAAGAAGAGACTTGGGGCCAAAAAAGGAAGATGGGCAGATGAGTTACCCTTTGTTTTGTGGGCTGATAGGACAACGGTAAAGAATGCAACCGACCAAACCCCGTTTTCCTTAGTATTCGGAGCGGAGGCGATGATTCCAACAGAAATGACAATACCTACTGCAAGATCTATGCTGCAGGATCCTGAACAAAATCCTGAAGTCTTATGTCAGGATTTGGATACTATAGACGAAAAAAGAGATGTCGCAAGACTAAGGATAGCAGCATATCAACAAAGAATATCCAGAGCATATAATAAAAACATAAGGACTAGAAGATTTCGAGTTGGTGATTGGGTGTTAAGAAAGGCTTTTCAAAATACCACTAATCCTGCCGATGGCAAGCTAGCTCCGAAATGGGAAGGACCTTATGAAGTCGAGTCAGAAGCAGGGAAAGGAGCATATCGACTCAGGAATATGGAAGGGGATATGCTACCGAGATCTTGGAATGCTATACACCTCAAGCTTTACTTCAAGTGAGTTTAAAATTCAATTTCTAACTCAGAATGGTATGTATTCTATCTTTTTTAAATATGCTTTGGTTTAATTTACCCTTTGAAACTCAATACTGACTTAAGCATCGGAGGGGTGTTAGCCAAGCTAACACCCACCTTAGTTTACAATTGTTTTGCAGAATATCTTTCAGGATATAGCTCCAGGATATATACTCAAGATAAGTCGAAAGATTAGAGGATTGGCCCCCTCTCTCACGTTTAAGGGATCCTGGTCCCTTCAAAGGTTTAAAGGTATTCACCTTTCTTTCGAATTGGGTTTAAACACCTCGCCTGGAGCGCAAGTTATCTAGGTATAGTTCAAGGTAGCGGGACCAGTTCATGTAAAAGTGGCTGACAATTTCGTTACTATTGGCTATATCCTAGATCCTTAAGGTATATGAGGATTGATCACCCTCTCTCACGAAAGAGTATTTTCATACTCTCAAAGGTTTAAAGGTTTTCACCTTTCTAAGAATTGGAGTTTATACACTCTCGCCTGTAGCGCACGAAACGTGGGTAAAATCCCCAGTAAAACTCAAAGACTTAAAGGTTTTCACCTTTTCAAGTCTTGAGGTTCTTATACTCCGGCTTAAATGCCTGGAAAATGGGTTTAGTCCCAATAAAATACAAAGTTTTTGGATAATCCCAAAGTATATTTTCAAAAAACATAATCATTTACGAGTCTACATAAATTTTTGAAAAAAGATTGCTAAGTTTAAACAACTGGTTGAAGAATTGCTAAAGGATCATATCCCGGTACAACATACTGGTCCTGCACAGACAGGGGACATCCGTGATGGAACATGACATATGCTTATACTATATCCTACTGGGGACATTTATGCTGGAGCGAGAAGGAAACCTATGCCAACATTATATCCCACTAGGGACATTGCGAATGATTCAAAGGTTTAAGAATGAAGATTATTGCCTAGGTGTTTCTGGTATGGATTCTTACTTTTCTTAAGTTTGAAGGCCTTATCTGAGTAAGTTAAGTTTTTATGAAAATTTGTATTTAACTAAGTTTTTGTCAAACATTTTGAACAAAGGGGACAAAGCAATTAAGTATCATACCAGTATCCTGATCAGGATATTCAGAACAAATTTTTCAAAATAACATATAACACGGAGATAAGGTCGAAAAGGTTAGTTTATTGTTATTAGTCCAAAAAATTGTATTCTTGGTTTCATCTCAAAAAGAGACCCATTCACCGAGAACACAATTAAGTTTTTAAAGCATATTTACATAAACAGTTGAAGGCTTCGTCCTGAAAACACAGGATTCCTCCACCTTCAACTGTCAAACTATTCTACTTGCAGGAAAATAAAATTGTTCTAAGTGCAGGACGACCAGATAATTTAGACCCTACAAAATATAAGTATCACTAAAGACAAACTGACCAGGATACAGGTTCAGTATATGTGTACGGGATACAGGATCTGGATACTTACCTTATTAGGGAAGGAGATTATGGGCTCGATGGATTCCATGAAGCCAAGGTCACCATAAGAGAAACCTTCGGAAGCAGCAGCAGAGGGCTTAGAGCTGATGGCAACATATGGTTCCTTTTTCACCAAGGCAGGCTTAGAAAAGCTGTCAAGCTCCTCTGGATCAAAAGTAGCAGGGTCCTTGATGGAATCTGCGTAAAAGGGAGTAATTCTAATTTCATCACATGATAGTATTCTGAAGTAACCAAACCTATGCAGGAATATTTAAAACAGATATCCTTACCAGACATGTTGGAATGACTAAAAAATATATCCGTTGGAATCAGGATATCCAACAGTTATATTTTTGGGGACAATTGTTATGGGTGAAATTCTGAGCCCATATCCTGACTTTGTATCTTGATTTTTTATTAGTTGTATATGATCAGGATACCGATCAGGATACCATATCTGGATACCGGGCCAGGATATTGATAATATCCTGAGGCAGTATCCTGACTATTACTAACGATTGGCTTGTAAAACGTTGGTTGCAAGGTACCAACGTTAAAAGACTTGATCTACCTGAAGATTCGCTCAAGGTGGTTGAAAAATGGACGTTGATGGTGGAAGGATGGGTCTTGTAACGGTCAGAAAGGCATATTCCGCGAGAATATCGGATGTTGGTCAATGTTATTGACATTGTAACGGTTATATGAGCTGAAGACCCGGTTTTGTAGTCAATAAGCACGTGGAAAACGAGTAGAAGCAGCCCCCAACGTTCAGAATGGAATATTCCCAGCATCTCGGAATAATAGGAGAGTTAGTTTGTTATCTGTAACTATAAATAGGAGGCCAGATCAATAGGAACACACACTTCACTCTCTACACTCGAACTCACACTTCTTTTTTCTTTCTATTACGCACAAACACTCAACACTTTCAATCGTTGTACCACTTAGCATTGATCTGAGCCATATCCTGCACTGTATCCTGTTATTCAAGCAATAAGAAGAACAAGGCAGCCGACGATTGTCAGCTCCCGAGGTTTTATGCCGGAGATCTAGATTGATCAAGGGCTTTCCTCGTATATCTCGTGTCAACCTTTACTTTTTTGCTCATTGTTTGATCATAGATACAGCTCTATATCCTGAGCCGTATCCTGAAACTGTTTTCATATCTAATTTTGTTAACACATTCTTCACACATAATTTTAGCACACTACCTCACTTAACTAATTTGATCACTTAATTGCTTCGGTAATTTTTGACCAAAACAGTTAGTATTGGGTTTCAAAGAATAAATTAAACCAAACATATTTAAAAAAGATAGAATTCATACCATCCTGAGTTAGAAATTAAATTCCAAACTCACTTGAAATAAAGCTTAAGGTGTATAGCATTCCAAGATCTCGGTAGCATATCCCCTTCCATATTCTTGAGTCTATATGCTCCTTTCCCTGCTTCTGATTCAACTTCATATGGTCCTTCCCATTTTGGAGCTAACTTGCCATCGGCAGGATTAGTAGTATTCTGAAAAGCCTTTCTCAACACCCAGTCTCCAACCTTAAATCTTCTGGTCCTAATATTCTTGTTATATGCTCTGGATATTCTTTGTTGATATGCTGCCATCCTTAGCCTTGCTGCATCTCTCTTTTCATCTATAGTATCCAAATCCTGACTCAAGGCTTCAGGATTCTGTTTAGGATCACTTAGGGTAAATCTTGCAGTAGGTATTGTCATTTCCGTTGGAATCATTGCTTCTGCTCCAAATACCAAGGAAAATGGGGTTTGGCCTGTTGCGTTCTTTACCGTTGTCCTATCAGCCCACAAAACAAAGGGTAATTCTTCTGCCCATCTTCCTTTTTTGGCTCCAAGCCTCTTCTTTAAGTTATTGACAATTATCTTGTTTGAGGATTCTGCTTGTCCATTCGCTTGAGGATGTACCGGAGTAGATGTTATCATTTTGATTCCCCAACTTTTGCAAAATTTTGTAGTTCTCTTGCTTATAAACTAAGAACCATTGTCACAGATTATCTCGGCTGGTACTCCAAATCTGGTCAGGATATTTCTCTTTATGAAGGATACTACTTCTTGATCTCTAACTTGAACAAATGCTTCTGCTTCAACCCACTTGGAGAAATAATCCGTCATTGCCAACATGAAAACCTTTCCTCCCGGAGCTTTTGGAAGCTTTCCCACTATATCCATACCCCACTTCATAAACGGCCAAGGGGAAACACTAGAATACAGCGGTTCAGAAGGCTGATGTAATATGTTACTATGTCTTTGACATGCGTCACATCTTCGAGCATATTCTGCGGCATCTTTTCTCATTGTCGGCCAATAATATCCTGTCCTTAATACTTTTGAGAATAGTGACCTGCCCCCAGTATGGTTACCACAATCCCCTTCATGTATATCCTGAAGTACTTCTTTGGCTTCAGGATCCTCCAAACACCTCAGATACGGTCCTGCAAGAGATTTCTTGTATAAAACATTATTTATAATAGTGAATCGTGATACCTTCATCCTAAATGCCTTAGGATTTTCATCTTCGGGGATGTGTCCTTCCTTGAGATATCTCATGATTGGAGCCCTCCAAGATTTAGGATCCTCTTCAGGATACTCTGCTCCAGGATCCTGAATACCCGCTACTTCTTTATCCCGAGGATTCGTTGCAGGATACAAGACATGTATTATTGGTATTTGGGCCTTCTGGTATCCTGATCGATGATCCCAGATTTGCTAAGGCATCTGCTTCGGCGTTATCCTCTCTTGGTACCTGTTCAAGTGTAAAAACATCGAAATATTCTGCTAATTTTTTGAGAATATCGAGGTATTCGATTAATTTCTCACCCTTAACTGCATAGGATCCATTAAAATGGTTAGTAATTAACAAGGAGTCAACATATACTCGCAAATTCTTGATACTCATACTCTTAGCCAATTCTAATCCTGCAATTAAAGCTTCATATTCTGCCTCATTATTAGTAGCAGGAAATTCACACCTAATGGCCTGGGGTAACATGTCCCCCTGTGGCGATTTTAGTAGTATACCTAGACCTACACCTCTTATATTGGATGCACCATCAGTATATAATGTCCAAGATCCTGAAGATTCTCCTAACTGTTGAACTTCTAGGTCTACCTCATCCTGAATATCACTACTGAAATCAGCCACAAAGTCAGCTAAAGCCTGAGACTTTATGGCATTTCTAGGTTCATATACTAAATCATAAGCACTTAACTTCACTGACCACTTGGCCATCCTGCCTGACATCTCTGGTTTCCGAAGCACATTTTTGACAGGATAATTTGTTTTAACATGGATCCTATGTGTCTCAAAATAATGTCTAAGCTTTGTCGATGCCATGACTAGAGCTAATATCAATTTTTCTAAATGAGAATACCTAGTTTCAGCATCTAACAAACTTTTACTAACATAATATACAGGATATTGCTGACCTTCATGGTCTTTTATAAGAACGGCACTTACAGCATTCCCTGATACAGCGAGGTATAGGGATAGTGGTTCACCATTTTCAGGCTTCATCAATAGAGGTGCGGTTGAGAGATATCGCTTCAAATCCTGCAAGGCTGCTTCATGCTTTGCTCCCCATTCAAATTTCTTATTCTTCTTGAGGATATCATAGAATTCCTTGCATTTTTCTGAGGATCTTGAAATAAATCTATTCAAAGCTGCTACTCGGCCTGTCAACCTTTGTATGTCCTTCATATTTGAGGGTGATTTTATATCCAGGATAGCTTTGATCTGCTCTGGGCTTGCTTCTATCCCCCTTTTTGTCACCATATATCCAAGAAACTTTCCTACCCCCACTCCGAAATGGCACTTAGCAGGATTCAGCTTCATGTTGTATTGATCCAGGATATCAAATGCTCCCTTGATATCCTAGAGGTGATCCTCAGCTCTTTTAGATTTTACCACCATATCGTCAATATATACCTCCATGGTTGTTAGGGGAGGATTTTCTAACAATTAGTGATCCTTACTCGTTATCCTAATTAATGATCCTTTCTTCTGTGACAGATAGTGATCCTCAGAAGAGCTTCAGGATCAGGATCATGGATCACTTTAAGGATCCTCGTACTGACGATTGCTTGTTTATGTTTTTTATTACTTCGCAGGAGTTACGGGCTTGACTTGGTCTTGGCAACGTTACTATGGAATATTCCACGGGTATATCGCACACGTTTGACTGGAAATGGACGTTGTGGAGAACGTGGGAGCTTGGCACAAAAGTCGGATAGTTAGTTATTGTAGTTAACTTCTATTTTTAAAGGGGTGACGAGCTAGAATTAGAAGACTTAGTCATTTTTTCAGCTACACACACTCTCAAACAATCGCATTCGTGAAGCTCTCGACGAACACTTAACGGTTTACACTCACTTTTACACATTTCACCATAGTGATCCTTGTACCTAGCTCGTCATTATCCGAAGTTGTAAACATTTATTCATTTATTTGAGCTTGGTGATCGGTAGTTTCCATCACCCGGGGTTTTTTGTGCCAGAGATCAACTCTTGATCAAGGGCTTTTTCCCCGTATAAATCCTTGTGTCATTTGTGCAATATACATTGAAGTGATCCTTGTCATTGTTCTACATTATTAGCATCATACCCCGTAACAGAGAGTTTGGTTGCAATATCCTCATCAAATTTTTTGACCAAAACAGTTTGGCGCCCACCGTAGGGCAATTGGTGCTTCATCCTTAGAAAAATTCGCATTTCTGTGCTCATTTCAGTTCACTACAACCAAGCAAATGGCTTCCTCAGCGAAGAATGCTTCAAATTTGATGCCTTCATTCACTTCTTCACAAGGCGTTCCCCCTTTGCCTCCACCACCTTCTGGATCCCAGAAGAATGCTGAGAATGCTGCGAAGAAACCAACTCCCATTTTCTCAAAACCTCCAACTTCTTCTGCTTCCTACACTCCTACTACTAGTGACATGTTTACTTTGATTTTGCAGATGAAGGATCATATACAACAACAGGATAAGACCAATGAAAGGATTCTCAAAGAAATCGGAGACCTCAAGAAACAAAAGAAAACGGCAGAGGATCATTCCCCACTGGTGCCGAAATCTTTGAATTTTGATACTCCGGTGATTACTTCTCAGCCATCAGTGGTTCCAGATGTTCAATATGTGGGTGGACCAAAAGGAGTGCACTACGGAACAACAACAGTGACTCAGGCATCGGGTTCCTATTTCCAGCCAGCGGGATCCTATCCTCAGTATATAGGATCCTTCATGAATGCAGAAGGTTATTCAGGAGCGCAGCAGATTCAAGGATCCTCCTTTGTTCCAGGATCATCCCAGGTTCAAGGATCCTCCCTTGTTCCAGGATCATCCCAGGTTCAAGGATCCTCCCTTGTTCCAGGATCATCCCATGTTCAAGGATCCTTCTTTGTTCCGGGATCGTCCCAGTTTCAAGGATCCTTCCAGATGCCAGGATCCTTGAGGAGCTTGCAAACAGGAAGTTCAGATGTCCATCAGGGAGATTTTATTCCAATGCAGACCAATGCTTCTACTGGTCCCTCGATCATTCCAGAGCCCCAACAATATGGATTGACATCCAATCTTCCTAATCTAAATCCAATGGGAGGTAACACTTTTAATAATTCTTATACTACTGACCATGGTCTTATGCAGGATCCAGGTATCAATCATGCCATGGCCAAAGAATTGCAAAAGCTAAAGGATATGATATCAAGTGTTCCAGGAGTGGTCAAACCTATCCCAGAGATTGCAGATGGGAGCCACAAGATATCTCGTTTTGCACCACCAATCTGTGATGCTGAGATACCCAAGAGGTTCCACGTGCCAACAATGAAGCTGTATGATGGCTCGACGGATCCTGAAGAACACATAACACAATATAGGGAGAGGATGGAGATCAATCCAATCCCAGAAAGGTTAAAGGAAGCGTGCTTGTGCAAGGGATTCGGATCCACTCTTACTGGATCAGCTCTCAAATGGCTGCTAAGTCTTCCCCCCTACTCTATTACCTCATTTGCTAATCTAGTTAACCTGTTTAATAATCAGTTTTCTTGTAGTAGAAAATTTGAATGATTAACTAGTGATCTATATAGGATAACCCAGGGTCGTAATGAATCATTAAGGGATTACATTACCAAATTCAGTAAAGAATCCTTAGACATTCCCAACTTAGATATAGCCACGGCTGTTGAGGCCTTTAAAATGGGATTGCTTAGGGATTCGTCGTTCTATGATGATCTTGTTATGACACCCTGCAGGAACTTAGATGAGGTAAGAACCCGAGCACTTAGGTTCATTCGGCTAGAGGATGACAAGAGGATCCAGGAGAGGTTAGCAGGATCCTCAAAGCAGGATAAGCAAGGATCCTCATTCAGGAACAACAAGTTCAGATCCTACAACAGATCTGATAACCAGAACGTGCATTCTGTTGATCAAGAAGAGGATGATGAGGATTATCCTCCAATTTCTGAATATTGTTTTTCTGTAGATAACAATGAACTAATCCTTGCGATGCAGAGCTTAGATGATAAAGCCAGATGGCCCAGAAAGAATGATAGGCCAGCTGCAACTAAGGATAAATCAAAGTGGTGTGCATACCATGAAGATTTTGGGCATCTCACAGAAGAATGCATGGCACTAAGAAAGGAAATTGGATACTTGTTGAGCAAGGGGCATCTAAAAGAATTGTTGGGAAGAAAAAAGTCAAGGACTCAGGATCCTGAAAGGATCCCTGAGAAGGCTCCAGCCCCTCCAGCAGATGCACAAGTAATAAACTTTATTTCTGGAGGATCAGACATTTGTGGTACATCCTTCTCAGCAGCTAAAAGGCATGCAAAGGAAACTAAAATGGATAATGGAGAAAGACCCGTTCGAACATCAAGTGTCTCCGAAGGAAAAGTCATAACCTTTGATGAGGATGATCGTGTTGATATCCAGGATCCTCATCACGATGGTTTAGTTATTACTCTTTTCATTTCTAACCATTTTGTCCGCAGGATCCTTATAGACGGAGGAAGCTCAGTGAACATTATCCAGCTTGATGTTCTAAAGAAGATGGGTATCCCTGAATCAGATATCATACCAAGATCCTCCGTGCTCGTAGGATTTAGTGGCGAAACTAAGAATACTCTGGGGGACATTAAACTCCCAATATACATCGAAGGCTTACACTCTTATCAAAAATTTTGTGTTATTGACTGTTTATCTTGTTGTAATGTTATCCTTGGCAGGCCCTGGATACACGATATGAAGGCAGTCCCATCTACCTACCATCAATGTGTGAAGCTCCCTAATCCTTGGGGAATAGTGAAGATTGATAGTGATCAGCAGGAGGCTAAGAATTGCTATACTTCATCGATGAAACCAGCCTCAAAGTCAAGGGAGCAATAGTAATCAAAGTGTCCTCCAAGGGATGTCTTGGAGGTAAGAGAGCAGGATGTGGTAGAAATCCTCATGGATCCTGATGATCCTGAATCCAAAATCTATGTCAGATCAGGGATCCTTGGCGGTATGAAGGAAGACCTCATATCCTTCCTCAAAAGGAGAAAGACTACCTTTGCATGGAAACATGAAGACATGACCGGTATATCTAAAGATGTGATCACTCACAAACTTGGCATTGATAGGTCCTTCAAACCTATCCATCAAAGGAGAAGAAAGTTTACACCGGAAAGAAATGCCATTATCCAGGAAGAGGTAGAGAAATTGCTCCGGGCAGGTATGATTAGAGAAGTCAAGTATCCAAGATGGTTGGCCAATGTGGTTGTTGTTCAAAAGAAAAACGGAAAGTGGAGGGTATGTGTCGATTTTACCGATTTAAATAAGGCATGTCCCAAGGATCCTTTCCCATTACCCCACATTGACTCCATGGTGGATGCAAATGCGGGTCATGAACTGTTAACTTTTATGGATGCTTCATCTGGATTTCAACAAACCCAAATGGAACCATCCGATCAAGAGGATACAGCCTTCATGACTCCAACTGGTATATACTGCTATATTGCTATGCCGTTCGGACTAAGAAATGCAGGTGCAACATATCAAAGGCTGGTGAATATGATGTTCAAGGATCAGATTGGACAAACTATGGAGGTTTACATAGATGATATGGTGGTAAAATCCATAAGAGCTGAGGATCACCTAAGGTACTTGGAGGAAGCATTCGATATCCTTGATAAATATAACATGAAACTTAATCCTTCAAAATGTCACTTTGGTGTTAAAGCGGGTAAATTCTTAGGATATATGGTGACAAAGAGAGGCATTGAAGCTAGCCCGGAACAAATCAAAGCAATAGTGAACATCAAATCTCCGGTTAATGCTAAGGATGTTCAAAGGCTAACAGGCAGGATAGCAGCTTTGAACAGATTTATATCCAAATCCTTAGAAAAGTGCAAAGAATTCTATGATATCCTAAGGAAGAATAAGAAATTTGAGTGGACTGAGAAGCATGAAAATGCTTTAAGAGCCCTCAAAGATTATCTATCCTCAGCCCCGGCCTTGATGAAACCAGAAAAAGGCGATGTGCTATCCTTATATCTTGCAGTATCCTCAAAAGCAGTAAGTGCGGTCCTTGTTAAGGATCATGAAGGTACACAACATCCTGTCTATTATGTAAGTAAAAGTTTACTTGATGCCGAATCCAGGTATTCACACCTTGAAAAGCTTATTCTTGCATTAATTATGGCATCTACTAAGTTGAGACACTATTTTGAAACTCATGTTATTGTTGTTAAAACTAATTTTCCAATTAAGAATGTCCTCAGGAAACCAGAGATGTCAGGAAGGATGGCTAAGTGGGCAGTGAAGCTAAGTGCATATGATATAAGATATGAGCCTAGGACAGCCATCAAATCCCAAGCATTAGCTGACTTTGTGGCTGATTTCAGTAGTGATTTACAAAAAGAAGCTGAGTTAGAAGTCCAGCAGCTAGAGGAGACCAAGGATCCTTGGATACTCTACACTGATGGATCCTCAAATGTCAAAGGCACAGGGCTTGGAATACTACTAAAATCGCCACAGGGGGACATAATACCCCACTCTATAGCTTGTGAGTTCCAAACCACTAATAATGAGGCTGAATATGAAGCCTTAATTGCTGGTTTGCAAATTGCAAAGCATATGGGGATCAGGTATCTTGAGGTACATGTAGATTCATTATTAATTACAAACCACTTTAATGGATCCTATGCTGTTAAAGGTGAAAAGCTAACCAAATATTTAGAGATAGTCAAAAGTTTGGCACTCTCTTTTGTTTCCTTTAGTTTGACGCAGGTACCAAGGGAAGAAAATACAGAGGCGGATGCATTGGCTAACTTAGGATCATCCTTGAAGATCCCGGAGGATATCAAGATCCCTATTATCCATATCCTGACCCCGGCTATCGAGGATCATGTGGCTATAGAGATAGGAAATGATTCTGCAATTATCCCTAGTGAGGGTACTCGATCCCATTCAGGATCAGGATCATGGATCTCACCAATTATGAGATACTTACAACATGGAGAGATTCCTACAGGAGAAAACCCTAGGGCTTTCAAATCTAAGGTATCTCAATTTACTATTTTAAATAATATGTTGTATAGACGATCTCTTGCAGGACCATACTTGAGATGCATTGAGGATCCTGAAATCCAAGAAGTCTTAAAAGACTTCCATGAAGGAGATTGTGGAAACCACACTGGGGCAGGGCATTATTCTCAAGAATCCTGAGGACAGGATACTACTGGCCAACCATGAAGAGAGATGCTGTGGAATATGCTAAGAGATGTGATCCTTGTCAGAGACACAGCAATATCCTTCATCAACCAGCTGAATTATTGCATCCTATATCCTCCTCTTGGCCATTTATGAGATGGGGTATGGATATAGTTGGTAAGCTTCCTAAGGCAGCTGGTGGAAAAGTATTCATGCTTGCTATGACTAATTACTTCTCCAAGTGGATAGAGGCTGAAGCTTT
Organism: Helianthus tuberosus; assembly: GCA_030545235.1. Lineage (NCBI taxonomy): Eukaryota > Viridiplantae > Streptophyta > Magnoliopsida > Asterales > Asteraceae > Helianthus > Helianthus tuberosus. Next base: position 33,720,647 of record CM060365.1, on the reverse strand, counting down.
TTCCCAAGTCAGAGAAAAGGAAGTTATATCCTTCATTAAAAGAAATATTATAACTAAATTTGGAATTCCTTCTGAAATTATATGTGATAATGGTTCCCAATTTATTGGGGGCAGAACCACTAACTTTTGTGACAGCTGGGGCATTAAGATGATAACATCAACACCAGTCCACCCACAAGCTAATGGTCAAGCAGAATCATCCAACAAGATCATCATCAACAATTTGAAGAAGAAGCTTGGATCCAAGAAAGGAAAATGGGCAGAGGAACTACCTTATGTGCTTTGGGTTGATAGGACAACCCCTAAGAATGCAACTGGTCAAACACCATTCTCTTTGGTATTTGGGGCAGAATCAGTGATCCCAACAGAAATGGTAGTTCCAACTGCTAGAACAAGTACTCGTGATCCTGAAGTAAATGATGAGAACTTGGCTCAAGACCTGGATACTATTGAAGAAATCAGGGATATGGCTAGGATAAGGATGGCCAGTTATCAACAAAGAATGGCTGGTGCTTACAACAAAAATGTCAGGATCAGGAAGTTTCAAGTTGAAGATATGGTGTTAAGGAAAGCATTTCAGAATACCACTAATCCTGCTGATGGAAAATTGGCTCCAAAATGGGAAGGCCCTTATTTGATTGAAGCTGAAGCAGGAAAGGGGGCATATAGATTGCTAACCATGGAAGGTGATTTGCTACCAAGAGCTTGGAATGCTGTCCACTTGAAGAAATATTTCATGTGAGCAGGATCCTCATGGCACATACGATCCTTACGTTAGGAGTATCCTTGAAGGATCCTTAAAGTGTCGATGATCCTTACTTTGGTAATATCCTAATCTGGAACTATTTCACTTCTTTATTTTCGTATATAAGGATAAGGATCATGTGTCCTTTATCCATCTCTCACGTGAGTTTAAGTTTTGAAAGTTCAGGTATCCTTAGCATAACATTGGTTATCTGCAGAAGCAATCCGTTCCTTGGGTTTAACCCCAGTTATTTGGGCTTGACCCCAGTTCCGCCTGTAGCGCATGATGATCCTGGTATAGTTCAAGGCAGTGGGACCAGTACTCGTTTTAGGGGCTGATAATTCCATTGTACTGGCTATGCCTAGGATCCTACGTATAATGGTAGACGTACCATACATCCGTTCCTAAGGTTTCTAACATTTTCACGTTAGCTAAGGTTTCTAACGTTTTCACGTTAGCTAAGGTTTTGGCATTTTCATGTCACTAAGTTTGGATAGTCACCAGTTAGGGCCATACTCCAGTTTACATACGATCCTTGGGCTTGTCCCCAGTTATCCTTGGGCTTGTCTCCAGTTATCCTTGGGCTTGTCCCCAGTTATCCTTGGGCTTGTCCCCAGTTGCTAACTCTTTTCTTATATTGGCTTAGTCCCAAGTTATGCTCTATTTCAGGTCCTTAAAGATAGGCAACTAGGGATCCTTGATCCTTACTTCTTTCTAAGGTTTATTTTGTAGTTATCCTGATTATGGTTAGGATCCTAACTTGGATCCTCAGGTATGATCCTTAACTGTTTTGATTTTATTCATTATTCATTTGAATAACCCTTATACTTGACAACTGAACTTGGAATTCTTAAACTATACCACTTTTTAGAACTAATCAGTTATGGGATATGTGGTCCGTGATCATATCCTAAACTTTTTGGGTATCTTTTTTAATTTTTCAAGGCTTGATAAGTATAAACGGAATAAACATTACAACAGTTGGAAAGTAAGATATTAAAAAGGATAACAACACAAGATAAGGGACGAAAGGTTAAGATTTTATTTATTAACAAAAGGCTAACCCTTAAAAGGTTGTCAAAATTACCTACCCCGAGCTTCTACCAGCAAAACGTGGCCCGTCCGCTGGGGTAGATAAAGGGTGTCCATGATAATAAGTTCAAAAGTAGTGCAGGAATATAAAGGCGGCAGGATCACAATGGCTTCATCCCCTAAACAGAGGATCCCTCCACCAATTGCAATCCTGCCTATTGTCCAAAGGATCATACATGATCCTTAATCCTAACGACTATTGTTCATTACAACCCATTAAATTGTTCAACATCACAACCACAAAAAACTACTACCAAATTTAAAAATTGGGCTCCGGCTGCTGTTTTGGTCAAAAATCACACAAGGATAATGCAACCAAATCTGATTTTGTGAGGTATGATGCTTGGTTAATTGTATGAACAACAAGTATATGAAATCAACGATGAACACCGAGATTTATACGAGGAAAAAGCCCTTGATCTTTAGAAGATCTCCGGCATAAAATACCTCGGGTGATGGAAACTACCGATCACCAACTATATTGCAAAAACAGCAGTGATCCTTGTACAACTTCGGAAGAAAACAAGCTCAATACAATGAATTTCTAGTGTAAGTGTGTGTTTTTGCTAAGTGTTTGCAGAGAATTCATGTGTTAAGTGTTTTTTGTGTGGTGTGTACGAATTGTATCTTTTTTGAGCTCGTTTTCCCCTTAAAAAGATAAGAAAAAACAACTAACTAACTTCCCGAAAAAGGTGGAAGTCACCCATGACCACCACTAACGGTTATTTCTTCAATATGCACGTGCCTAAAAGCATATTCCACGAGATTCCAGCAAAGAAGTGGTCCACTACGTCCATTACCTGCATTTACACATTAAAAACGTGCAAAACATAAGTTCTGTTAAGGATCCTGATCCTCAGACTCGTGATCCTCAGACGCGTGATCCTCAGACTCGTGATCCTCAGACTCTGGATCCTTAGACTGTCTGCATCATCCATTAAGGAACCGTGATCCATGCCCAGACTCAGGATAGATGATCCTTATCATAAAATTCATGCCCTAACAATTGCCCCCAATATGGCAGTTGTGATAAGGATTCACAGCTGTCATATTTCCGTCAGAAGCGGAGTAGTCGTTGCTGCTGGTAACTAGTTGTTACACTGCCTGTCGTCACTGATAAGACCTGCTATAATGATCATTGCAAAATATAGAGTTAGAGATAACTCCTCAAGTGCCTTTACAGATCAGAAGATCCTTCCATTCGTGGAGAATGAATCCTTCTACACAGTTTGCTATTAACCTTCCTGCACTTTAATTTCTGCATAGACACTTTAACTGTTAGATAGCCTTATCCGGCCTGGGTGGATGGTCCACGGTTTTGCTGGTGAAATCCAGGCCAGATGATTTGATACATAATGAATGGGTAATAACATTAAACTTTTTTAGCTACATCTATTGTTGTTTCTTCCCTTTTTATTTTTCATGTATGCTTTCTATTTTCAAAAATATCATCACCAAACAACTGGAAAGTTATTGAAAATCTGATGATAATGTTACACTTTTAACAGAAAACTTGAAGTGTTCATATAAATGTGGATCAATGATCCTTAACCAAAAAGGATAAGAGACAACTTACAGCTTTGAAAAAGTTAGAATATAACATACCAGAGAATCCAAGTTAGGATTCTATATCCTTGTAAATTATTGCTGAATAAGCAAATTATGAAAAGTAAAGCTTCTAGGATCAAGGATCCTTATCGTCAGAACTTGTATAACTTTAGACAGTAGTTTCTAGGGTGAAGAATCATGGATCCTTGAACAATAGGCAGGATAATGGGTGGTGGATGGATCCTCTGTTTGGGGGATGAAGCCACTCGTTATCCTTCCGTCTTTTATTTTCTGCACTACAAAGACCCGTAAACAATGGACACCCTTTGCCATCCCATGCGGACGGGCCACGTTTTGCTGGTAGAAACGTAGGTTGACAATTTTGACAACCTTAAAAGGTTTAATGTTTTGTGAATAAAATAACTTTAACTTTTTGGCTATCTCCCGTGTTGCTATCCTTATGTATCCTTTAGTTTTCAATTGTTGTGATATACATTTGTTTGAATAAGAAAAGTTAAACAAATTAAGTTTAAGAATTTTAGGATATGATCCAGGATCAAATATCCTATAGTTGAAAAGTTCCGAAAAGTAGTATATTTTAAGGATCATAAGTTCAGTTGTCAAAGTATAAGGGCTATTCAAATGAATAATGAATAAAATCAAAATAGTTAAGGATCATACCTGAGAATCCAAGTTAGGATCCTAACCTTTATCATTATAAACAGGATAACCATAAGACAAACCTTAATGGAAGGTAAGGATCAAGGATCCTTGGTCGTTTGTCTCCAAAAACCTGAAATAGGATACAACTTGGGACTAAGCCAATATAAGATAAGAGTTAGTAACTGGGGACAAGCCCAACAAACTGGGGATAAGCCCAAATAAATTGGGGACAAGCCCAAATAAACGGATGTAAACTGGGGTCAAGCCCATATAAACGGATGTAAACTGGGGTCAAGCCCAAATAAACGGATGTAAACTGGGGTCAAGCCCATATAAACGGATGTAAACTGGAGTATGGCCCTCACTGGCGACTATCCAAACTTGAGCGACATGAAAATGCCGAAACCTTAGCTAACGTGAAAACGTTAGAAACCTTAGGAACGGATGTATGGTACGTCTACCATTATACGTAGGATCTTGGGTACAGCCAGTACAATGAAATTGTCAGCCCCTAAAACGAGTACTGGTCGCACTGCCTTGAACTGCACCAGGATCATCGTGCGCTACTGGCGAAACTGGGGACAGGCCCAAACTGGGGACAAGCCCAAAACTTTGGAGAGTTGGCCAACCACTTTGATCTTCTGTAAAATGATAACAACTCTGCAAAAGCTTAAACTTTGTGAAAATAGATGTTAACTGATTAACATCTTTAACTTATGATAAGTAATAAGTATAAAATGAATGAAAATGAAAATGAAAGTAATGTGTTACCAAATGTAGAATCATATATCCTTTGAGGATCCTGGATCCTTAATCAGAATACCGGTATCGCTGAGGATCCCTGATCCTTCTTACTTAAAGTATTTTTTGAGATGAACATCATTCCAAGCTCTTGGTAGGAGATCATCATCCATTGTTAACAAGTGATATGCCCCCTTTCCTGATCCTTATTCGTTATCCTAATTAGTTTCTTCCCTGGGTACCTGTGGTAGACTGAAAAAAGCAAAAGAATCTGCCAGTTTCCTGACTATTTCTAAGTACTTGATTAGCTTTTCACATTTGACAGTGTAAGAACTGTTGTAATGATTAGTAATTGATAGAGAATCTACATATACTTGAAGATACCTGATCCTCATATTATTAGCTAATTGCAAACCTGCTATCAAGGCCTCATACTCAACCTCATGATTAGTGGTTTGGAATTCACATGCAATGGATTGGGGTATAATGTCCCCCTGTGGCGATTTTAGTAGTGTGCTTTGTCCAGTTCCTTTAACATTTGAAGCTCCATCTGTGAAGAGTGTCCAAGGATCCTTGGTCTTCTCAAGTTGTTGAACTTCTAATTCAGCTTCCCTTTGTAGATCACTACTGAAATCAGCCACAAAGTCAGCTAAAGCTTCGGACTTGATGACAGTCCTAGGTTCATACTTAATGTCATATGCATTAAGCTTGACTATCCACTTTGCCATTCTACCTGCCATTTCAATTTTCCTGAGAACATTCTTGATAGAAAGGTTAGTTTTCACAATAATGGTGTGAGTTTCTAAATAATGTCTATGTTTAGCAAAAGCCATAATTAAATCAAGAATTAATTTCTCTAAATGAGAATACCTGGCCTCAGCATCAAGTAGAATTTTACTTACATAGTATACCGGATGTTGAGAGCCTTCATGATCCTTAACTAGGATCACACTTACTGCTTTAGTTGAAATAGCTAAGTATAAGGATAACGATTCTCCATTTTCTGGTTTCATCAGGGCTGGTGCTGAGGATAGATAATCCTTAAGAACCTTAAGTGCAGCTTCATGCTTATCAGTCCACTCAAACTTGTCTTAAGCAATTTGTCTACCTCTTCTTGGATAATGGCATTCCTTTCAAGTGCAAATTTTCTCCTGTCATATCTTCATGTTTCCAAGCGAAGGTAGATTTTCTTCTTTTCAAGAAGGATATTAAATCCTGCTCAATACTGTCTAGGATCTCGGATCCTATAAAAAATTTGGATTCAGGATCCTCTGGGTTCAACAGAATATCCTTGACGTCTTGCTCCTTGGAGGTTGGCTTCAATGAAGAAGTGTAACAGTTCTTTGCCTCCTGCTGATCACTTTCTATCCTCACCACATCCCATAGAGTTGGGACCTTGACACATTGATGATATGTTGAGAGGGATTGCCTTCATATCGTGTATCCATGGCCTGCCAAAGATAACATTACAGCATGATAAGCAATCAATAACATAGAATTTTTTTTAACATAATTCACTCCCTCTATGTAGATAGGAAGTTTGGTGTCCCCCAATGTAATCTTTGTCTCTCCACTGAATCCCACAAGGACAGATGATCTTTGGACAATATCGGATTCAAGGATGTCCATTCTATTGAGGACATCCAACTGGATTATGTTCACTGAGCTTTTCCCATCAATGAGAATCCTGCGAACAAAATGGTTAGATATAAATAATGTAATAACTACACCGTCGTGATGAGGATCCTGAATGTCCGCACAGTTATCCTCATCATATGATATCACTTTCTGCTGGGTAAGGATGGAGGTCCGAACAGGTTTGCCCCCATTCTCCATCTTTGTTTCCTTTGCACGTCTCTTAGCTGCTGAGAACCTCCGGAGATGAAATGGATGATTTGAGTATCGGATGATGGAGGAGGAGCTTTTTCAAGAACTTTCTCAGGATACTTGGTCCTTGACTTTTTCCTTCCGAGCAATTCCTTCAAGTATCCTTTGCTCAAAAGATAACCTATCTCCTTCCTTAATGCTATGCACTCATCTGTGAGATGACCAGAATCCCCATGGTAAGCACACCATTTCGATTCGTCTTTGGTGGCAGGCGGTTTGTCATTCTTCCTTGGCCACCTAACCTTGTCACCTAAACTCTGCATAGAAATGATTAGTTAATTATTATCAGCAGGAAAACAATATTCAGAAATAGGAGGACAATCCTCATTATCTTCCTCTTGTTCCACAACATGCACATTCTGGTTGTAATGCTTGGAGTATTGCTTGGATCAGTTATCCTTGAGATAGGGTCTTTATTTGTCTTGCTTTGAGGATCCTGGCAATCTCTCGTGGATCCTTTTGTCATCCTCTAAACGGATGAACCTAAGGGCCATATTTCTTTCCTCATCTAAGTTCCTGCAAGGGCTCATGACAAGATCATCATAGAAAATTGAATCCCTAAGCAAACCCATTTTAAAGGCTTCTAGAGCTGTAGCAATATCTAAGTTAGGGATTTCTAAGGATTCTTTACTGAATTTAATTATGTAATCTCTAAGTGATTCATTATGACCTTGAGTTACCCTATATAAATCACTAGTTAATCGTTCAAATCTCCTACTGCATGAGAATTGGCTATTAAACAAATTAACTAGATTAGCAAATGAAGTAATAGAGTAAGGAGGAAGACTTAGCAGCCATTTTAACGTTGATCCGGTAAGTGTGGATCCAAAGCCCTTGCACAAGCAACCAGATTTGATGTCTGAAACCTCTTCGGTATCTCTCCTGAATGATTCAAATTTGGAATTCTAGATGTGAATCCATGCTGGCAGGATTCTGGCATAACCGAGGGACCAGAGGAAGCAATGGCCTGCATTGGTATGAAGTCTCCTAGATAAACATCTGAACTTCCGGGTTGCACACTCCTTAAGTATCCTTGATCCTGGAAGATGTTGGATCCTTGAAGTGCTGTGAATGTAGGTCTTGGAGGATAATCCATGGATCCGGAAACCTGAGATGAGGATCCTTGAACCTGGAAGGAGGATCCTTGAACCTGAGAGGATCCTTGAACCTGAAAGGATCCTTGAACCTGAGAGGATCCTTGAACCTGAGAGGATCCCTGAACCTGAGAGGATCCATGAACCTGAGAGGATCCTTGAACCTGAGAGGATCCTTGAACCTGAGAGGATCCCTGAACCTGAGAGGATCCCTGAACCTGAGAGGATCCTTGAACCTAAGAGGATCCTTGAACTTGGGAGGAGGATCCCTGAACCTGAGAGGATCCTTGAACCTGAGAGGATCCTTGAACCTGAGAGGATCCTTGAACTTGAGAGGATCCTTGAACCTGAGAGGAGGATCCCTGAATTGGCTGCGTCCCCATGCATCCTCCTAAACTGGTGAAGAATCCCTGATGCTGAAATGAGGATCCTGAAGGCTGGAAAGAGGATCCTCGAGCCTGAGACATTACCGATGATCCAGAACGCATTCCTATTGATGCACCCTGGTATTGGACATCTGGAGCTGCAAAGTGCTGGGAAGTTATGACCGGAGTGTCGAAATTCAGCGACCTCGACATCAAAGGGGAGTGATCCTCTGCTGATTTATCAATTTCGCGAAGGATCCTGCCATTAGTTTTGACCTGCTGCTGCATGTGATCCTCCATCTGCCCAATCAAAGCATTAAAATTACTGTTAGTAAGTGTAGAGGAAGAAACAACAGTTGGTTTTGTGAAAACGGGGGTTGTCTTCTTCGGAGAATTCTCAGCATTCTTCTGGAATGCAATGGGGAGATGATGCAAAGGCGGAATGCCCTGTGAAAAAGTGACCACCGACATAGAACTTGGAGTTGTTTTCCCTGAGAAGCCATGTGGTTGAAGGTAATGAACCGAAATGATTGAAATGAACAAAATTTCTCAGAATTGAAGCACCAATTGCCCCACGGTGGGCGCCAAACTGTTTTGGTCAAAAATCACACAAGGATAATGCAACCAAATCTGATTTTGTGAGGTATGATGCTTGGTTAATTGTATGAACAACAAGTATATGAAATCAACGATGAACACCGAGATTTATACGAGGAAAAAGCCCTTGATCTTTAGAAGATCTCCGGCATAAAAAACCTCGGGTGATGGAAACTACCGATCACCAACTATATTGCAAAAACAGCAGTGATCCTTGTACAACTTCGGAAGAAAACAAGCTCAATACAATGAATTTCTAGTGTAAGTATGTGTTTTTGCTAAGTGTTTGCAGAGAATTCGTGTGTTAAGTGTTTTTTGTGTGGTGTGTACAAATTGTATCTTTTTTGAGCTCGTTTTCCCCTTAAAAAGATAAGAAAAAACAACTAACTAACTTCCCGAAAAAGGTGGAAGTCACCCATGACCACCACTAACGGTTATTTCTTCAATATGCACGTGCCTAAAAGCATATTCCACGAGATTCCAGCAAAGAAGTGGTCCACTACGTCCATTACCTGCATTTACACATTAAAAACATGCAAAACATAAGTTCTGTTAAGGATCCTGATCCTCAGACTCGTGATCCTCAGACGCGTGATCCTCAGACTCGTGATCCTCAGACTCTGGATCCTCAGACTGTCTGCATCATCCATTAAGGAACCGTGATCCATGCCCAGACTCAGGATAGATGATCCTTATCATAAAATTCATGCCCTAACAGCTGCGTCTAGGAATGTCCATCATCGCCCAATTGTGCAGCCTACACCTTTGCTGCATCCTCTTCTCCTCCAGCTGCGGTATCCTTCATCAGATCCTTTCCACTGCCACTTGCCTCAATCGCCAAGACCTCAGTAGCCTCCTCCTCATCATCCTCAAGATCAGCCAACCTCGCTTTCCAGCCCTCAACATCCCAGCTGCTTCTATCGAAGTTAGGATCTTGAGCTTCCTGGGCCATCTTTAATTTTGTCTGATACATTGTGATGGCAGCAGAAACCTTAGCATTTTCTATGAGATCATGCTTCTCACAGTCAAGGTCAATCAGAAGTTTAGCTGTCTTAGTCTTGGCATCTTGGAGTTCCTTCTGAAGATCAGCAATTGCAAGGTCCTTGAGCACTGCAACCTGTTGGAAGTCAGCAATCTTCTTGTCCTGCTCCTCGATGTTCCCCACATAATCTTCAATCTCAGCAAATTTCTGCAAAGAAAAGGACAAAGCAGTTCAAGATCAGGTGATCCTCATATAAGTAGGATACCTAGGCAGAATTGGTGATCCTTACATCATTGAAGTATTCAAGGAACTGGTGGCGGATCAGTGGTAGGCCTTGAAGATCCTCAGTGTCAGAAGTTTTCCTCTTCTTACCACCCTTTCCTTTTGTGGGTGCTTTGGGAATGGAGATGCTAGGACTGGTAGTGGACCTCTTCTTTCTGGATCGAACAACATCAAGGTCAGCCGTGTTGAACTGAGATACAGGCTTGGCAGATTTTTCGGCACCTACACAATCAAAGCAAGATAAGTGTCCTAATCTTATTTCAATTTATTTATTTTGATATTCAAACTGTAAATCAAGCAGGATACTTACTTGACATGGTGATGGAACCTGAGGATACTTCTTGTGAGTCTTGGGTGTCTATCTTAAATGTCCTTATTTCAGGATCAAGCTTCCAAAAAGCAGCAAGTCTATCCTTGGTTGCAGGTGTTGTGATGATGTGCGAAACAGCAATAGCTGCATAACATAAGACAAAAAGGGGTTAGTGATCCTTATACAAAAACAAGACTACCTGGTGATCCTTCTCAGGATCCTCTGGCCTACCATGGGTGGACCATGTCCTTGGTAGATCCTTTCCGTTTAGAATAGTATCCCTCCTGACAAAGAAGAAACGACGTTTCCAATTTGTGTCGTTCTTGGTGACTTTAAGAAGGGGGTGTTCTCCTCCGGATTTTCGTTTGAACAAATAACGATGGGAACCAAAGGTAGTAAGATCATACAATTGTGTCAGCTCTGACATTCCTAAATCGATGCCTTCCTGCTCGATGATCCTCTCCAGGGTATACAAAACCCTCCAAATCATCGGCATGGCTTGGATGTAAGAGATGCCGGTAAGGGAAAAGAAGGATTGTGTAAATTCTGGGAAAGGATAGGTGTACCCTATGGCGAATGGAGTAACTGGAAAGGCAACCCATGATTCTGAAACATAGTCGCTCAGAATAGTAGGATCGAAGGGTTTGAAAAAGGCACTCGCCGGAAAGCAATGACGAATCTTGTCTATTTGAGCATCATTAAAGCAACACCTCTCATTTGTGGAGTCTTTGATGATCTTTTGACTCTTCAAGGGGCTATCCTTTTGGTGATCCTTGGCGGGAGAGGACCGGAGCATCATTCTTGAAGAGATGATGATAAAGTAAGAAAAACAGAGTAAGAGAATGAAGAAGATGAAGAGAGAATACCTGTCTATCTTCGGAATGCAGTTATAAAGGGAGTCTTTCTGAAATTTTAAATGCATTTGATCCTATCTCTATCTCCTATTTATAATCATGATTATGCAGGGGTGTCACTTCTGTGACGTCATGGTTGCAACGGATAGTTCAACAATAACGGCTATATTTACGATAGTTAGTTGCGGATAAGATCAGGAAAACATAACTCGCTCATTTTATATATTACTCCTTATATTTTGGGGGCAATTGTTAGGGGAGGATTTTCTAACAATTAGTGATCCTTACTCGTTATCCTAATTAATGATCATTTCTTCTGTGACAGATAGTGATCCTCAGAAGAGCTTAAGGATCATGATCATGGATCACTTTAAGGATCCTCGTACTGACGATTGTTTGTTTATGATTTTTATTACTTCGCAGGAGTTACGAGCTTGACTTGGTCTTGGCAACGTTACTATGGAATATTCCACGGGTATATCGCACACGTTTGACTGGAAATGGACGTTGTGGAGAACGTGGGAGCTTGGCACAAAAGTCGGATAGTTAGTTATTGTAGTTAACTTCTATTTTTAAAGGGGTGACGAGCTAGAATTAGAAGACTTAGTCATTTTTTCAGCTACACACACTCTCATACAATCGCATTCGTGAAGCTCTCGACGAACACTTAACAGTTTACACTCACTTTTACACATTTCACCATAGTGATCCTTGTACCTAGCTCGTCATTATCCGAAGTTGTAAACATTTATTCATTTATTTGAGCTTGGTGATCGGTAGTTTCCATCACCCGGGTTTTTTTTGTGCGGGAGATCAACTCTTGATCAAGGGATTTTCCCCCGTATAAATCCTTGTGTCATTTGTGCAATATACATTGAAGTGATCCTTGTCATTGTTCTACATTATTAGCATCATACCCCGTAACAGAGAGTTTGGTTGCAATATCCTCATCAGATTTTTTGACCAAAACAATGGTGTCCCCCAGCTTATCTTTGAACATCATGTTTACCAATCTTTGGTATGTTGCACCTACATTTTTCAAACCGAAAGGCATAGCAGTATAGCAATATATACCTGTTGGTGTCATGAAAGCAGTATCCTCCTGATCCGAAGGCTCCATTTGAATCTGCTGAAATCCTGAGGACGCGTCCATGAATGTTAACATTTCATGTCCAGCAGTAGCATCTACCATTGCATCGATATGAGGGAGAGGAAATGGATCTTTAGGACAAGCCTTGTTCAAGTCCGTGTAATCTACACAGACTCTCCATTTCCCGTTTTTCTTCTGTACCACAACTACGTTTGCTAGCCATCTTGGAAACTTGACTTCTCTGATCATCCTGGACTTCAACAATCTTTCAACTTCCTCTTGGATAATCGCATTCCGCTCAGGAGCGAATTTTCTTCTTTTTTGCTGAACAGGCTTGAATGATTTGTCAATTCCAAGCTTGTGAGTGATAATGTCTTTGGATATGCCTGTCATATCCTCATGCTTCCATGCAAACGTTGACATCCTGCATTTCAAAAAGTTAGTTAACTGTTCTTCAATATCCTGAGGGATATTGGTTCCTACGAGCACCGAGATATCAGGATTATCCTGATCCAGGATGATTTTCTTCACATCCTGCTCCGAATCCTCCACGATATCCTGGGCCCGCATCTTTAATTGCTACGCTGTACTAGGCTTAGTTGAGGATTTCATCGAGGATGAGTAGCATTCTTTCGCTTCCTGTTGATGACTTTCCACCTTGACAACCCCCCAAGGGGTAGGAATCTTGATGCATTGGTGATATGTTGATGGCACAGCCTTCATATCGTGAATCCATGTGTTATGGCTCATTTTCTGAGCATGCATATCTTGAATTATATCCTGCTTTTTCTTGTTTATCTATGATCAGGATACTGGACGGGGATATTGCTGACATCCTGGGTGATATCCTGATGTATATCGAATTAATCACGTGCAGGTTAAAGACTGGGACTTGCTAACGGTCAAATGGACTTCATTTCCTCAAGACTCGGGCGTGTTTGTTAAAGGAGAGACGTTGAGCCCGAAAGACCAGGTCTCCAACGTTGAACTTAGGAATATTCGTTGGATCCCGGTTATGTAGGATAGTTAGTTACATTTGTTTTACTATAAATAGATGGGGGCGGATCAGATTAAGTCACTCAACTCACACATTTTAGAACACTTTCTCTCTAGCTCATCGTAAACACTACACACAACACTTGTATTCGAATTACATTGTAACACATAGTCGATCCGCACCACATCCTGCACTGTATGCTGATATTTGAAGCAATAGAAGAACAAGGCAGCTGCGATTGTTAGCTCCCGAGGTTTTATGCCGGCGATCTAGATTGATCAAGGGCTTTCCTTGTATATCACGTGTCCACCTTTACATTTTCGCTCATTGTTTGATCATAGATACAGCTCTATATCCTGAGCCGTATCCTGAAACTGTTTTCATATCTAATTTTGTTAACACATTTTTCATACATATTCCTAGCACACCACCTCACTTAACTAATTTGATCACTTAATTGCTTAGGTAATTTTTGACCAAAACAATTTGGCGCCCACCGTGGGGCAAGTGGTGCTACTTTTACTAAAAATCTTTGTAAAATCATTAATCGGTTTTCTATTTTCAAAACTTTTTGCCACATTGTTTACAATGGCCTCAAGATCAAAAATGAGCTCTTCCACTATGTCTGCTACAACCTCTGCTACTACTGGTTCGGTGCTTCCACCACCTCCTCCAAGGATATCACTTCGAAGTCCACTGTGCTCAAGATCCCTACCCCTTGGGGGGTTGTCAAGGTCCCTATTGGAAACTTGAACAAGGCATATCCAAAGACATTATCAATCACAAGCTTGGAATTGACAAATCATTCAAGCCTGTTCAGCAAAAAAGAAGAAAATTCGCTCCTGAGCGGAATGCGATTATCCAAGAGGAAGTTGAAAGATTGTTGAAGTCCAGGATGATCAGAGAAGTCAAGTTTCCAAGATGGCTAGCAAACGTAGTTGTGGTACAGAAGAAAAACGGGAAATGGAGAGTCTGTGTAGATTACACGGACTTGAACAAGGCTTGTCCTAAAGATCCATTTCCTCTCCCTCATATCGATGCAATGGTAGATGCTACTGCTGGACATGAAATGTTAACATTCATGGACGCGTCCTCAGGATTTCAGCAGATTCAAATGGAGCCTTCGGATCAGGAGGATACTGCTTTCATGACACCAACAGGTATATATTGCTATACTGCTATGCCTTTCGGTTTGAAAAATGCAGGTGCAACATACCAGAGATTGGTAAACATGATGTTCAAAGATAAGCTGGGGCACACCATGGAGGTATATATTGACGATGTGGTGGTAAAATCTAAAAGAGCTGAGGATCACCTCCAGGATATCAAGGTAGCATTTGATATCCTGGATCAATACAACATGAAGCTGAATCCTGCTAAGTGCCATTTCGGAGTGGGGGCAGGAAAGTTTCTTGGATATATGGTGACAAAAGGGGGATAGAAGCAAGCCCAGAGCAGATCAAAGCTATCCTGGATATAAAATCACCCTCAAATATGAAGGACGTACAAAGGTTGACAGGCCGAGTAGCAGCTTTGAATAGATTTATTTCAAGATCCTCAGAAAAATGCAAGGAATTCTATGATATCCTCAAGAAGAATAAGAAATTTGAATGGGGAGCAAAGCATGAAGCAGCCTTGCAGGATTTGAAGCGATATCTCTCAACCGCACCTCTATTGATGAAGCCTGAAAATGGTGAACCACTATCCCTATACCTCGCTGTATCAGGGAATGCTGTAAGTGCCGTTCTTATAAAAGACCATGAAGGTCAGCAATATCCTGTATATTATGTTAGTAAAAGTTTGTTAGATGTTGAAACTAGGTATTCTCATTTAGAAAAATTGATATTAGCTCTAGTCATGGCATCGACAAAGCTTAGACATTATTTTGAGACACATAAGATTCATGTTAAAACAAATTATCCTGTCAAAAATGTGCTTAGGAAACCAGAGATGTCAGGCAGGATGGCCAAGTGGTCAGTGAAGTTAAGTGCTTATGATTTAGTATATGAACCTAGAAATGCCATAAAGTCTCAGGCTTTAGCTGACTTTGTGGCTGATTTCAGTAGTGATATTCAGGATGAGGTAGACCTAGAAGTTCAACAGTTAGGAGAATCTTCAGGATCCTGGACATTATATACTGATGGTGCATCCAATATAAGAGGTGTAGGTCTAGGTATACTACTAAAATCGCCACAGGGGGACATGTTACCCCAGGCCATTAGGTGTGAATTTCCTGCTACTAATAATGAGGCAGAATATGAAGCTTTAATTGCAGGATTAGAATTGGCTAAGAGTATGAGTATCAAGAATTTGCGAGTATATGTTGACTCCTTGTTAATTACTAACCATTTTAATGGATCCTATGCAGTTAAGGGTGAGAAATTAATCGAATACCTCGATATTCTCAAAAAATTAGCAGAATATTTCGATGTTTTTACACTTGAACAGGTACCAAGAGAGGATAACGCCGAAGCAGATGCCTTAGCAAATCTGGGATCATCGATCAGGATACCAGAAGGAACCCAAATACCAATAATACATGTCTTGTATCCTGCAACGAATCCTCGGGATAAAGAAGTAGCGGGTATTCAGGATCCTGGAGCAGAGTATCCTGAAGAGGATCCTAAATCTTGGACGGCTCCAATCATGAGATATCTCAAGGAAGGACACATCCCCGAAGATGAAAATCCTAAGGCATTTAGGATGAAGGTATCACGATTCACTATTATAAATAATGTTTTATACAAGAAATCTCTTGCAGGACCGTATCTGAGGTGTTTGGAGGATCCTGAAGCCAAAGAAGTACTTCAGGATATACATGAAGGGGATTGTGGTAACCATACTGGGGGCAGGTCACTATTCTCAAAAGTATTAAGGACAGGATATTATTGGCCGACAATGAGAAAAGATGCCGCAGAATATGCTCGAAGATGTGACGCATGTCCAAGACATAGTAACATATTACATCAGCCTGCTGAACCGCTGTATCCTATTGTTTCCCCTTGGCCGTTTATGAAGTGGGGGATGGATATAGTGGGAAAGCTTCCAAAAGCTCCGGGAGGAAAGGTTTTCATGTTGGCAATGACGGATTATTTCTCCAAGTGGGTTGAAGCAGAAACATTTGTTCAAGTTAGAGATCAAGAAGTAGTATCCTTCATAAAGAGAAATATCCTGACCAGATTTGGAGTACCAGCCGAGATAATCTGTGACAATGGTTCTCAGTTTATAAGCAAGAGAACTACAGAATTTTGCAAAAGTTGGGGAATCAAAATGATAACATCTACTCCGGTACATCCTCAAGCGAATGGACAAGCAGAATCCTCAAACAAGATAATTGTCAATAACTTAAAGAAGAGGCTTGGAGCCAAAAAAGGAAGATGGGCAGAAGAATTACCCTTTGTTTTGTGGGCTGATAGGACAACGGTAAAGAACGCAACAGGCCAAACCCCATTTTCCTTGGTATTTGGAGCAGAAGCAATGATTCCAGCGGAAATGACAATACCTACTGCAAGATTTACCCTAAGTGATCCTAAACAGAATCCTGAAGCCTTGAGTCAGGATTTGGATACTATAGATGAAAAGAGAGATGCAGCAAGGCTAAGGATGGCAGCATATCAACAAAGAATATCCAGAGCATATAACAAGAATATTAGGACCAGAAGATTTAAGGTTGGAGACTGGGTGTTGAGAAAGGCTTTTCAGAATACTACTAATCCTGTCGATGGCAAGTTAGCTCCAAAATGGGAAGGACTATATGAAGTTGAATCAGAAGCAGGGAAAGGAGCATATAGACTCAAGAATATGGAAGGGGATATGCTACCGAGATCTTGGAATGCTATACACCTTAAGCTTTATTTCAAGTGAGTTTGGAATTTAATTTCTAACTCAGGATGGTATGAATTCTATCTTTTTTAAATATGTTTGGTTTAATTTATTCTTTGAAACCCAATACTAACTTAAGCATCGGAGGGGTGTTAGCTGTAGGTCCCTATCCCGTGTGGATCTTAACAAAACTGACAATCTACCAAGGGTGCGGAATCCCCTTGATAAACCTATCAAACAGAAACAAGAACACAAAACGATTTACCAACCGATCTTCTATGATTATCCAACGAAAACGTTTACAATCACTCAAGATCTTCACGAACTCACAGCCAATAATCTGTGTATTCGAACTCTCTCTCAATTCGAATGCTCTCAATAATCTCCAAAAGTCTAACCCTAAAACTCTAGGTAAAGGTTGTTTATATACACACAACCATACAATTCGAACTGGGCCAAGCCCATACGAATTCTGTTTACAATTCGGGCTAAACTAGATAGACTTTAACTTGATACAAACTTGGACTAGATTGGGCTTCAACAACCTCGAATTCCATTCAGTCTTCATAAGTCTTCGCGGCCCAAACTCGTTTAATATCCAAAGACCAATCCAACGCTGTTGTCACATAACATGCACCAACAAACTCCCCCTTGACAATAGCTTGCAAAGGAAACTTTAGTCTTCAGAATCTCACAGTCTTTTGGTCTTTGGATAGCGTCAGCTTCAACATGAATTCTGTCAGCAACAGACTCCCCCTAAGCTGATGTATCCAATCACCAAATCTTCCAAGTTGTAATCAGCATTCGCAATAAGTCTTCACAGCATCCATTCTGCATTGTAGAAGGAGGATTCTACCAAGCAGCAACAAACTCCTCATCTCTTCACAGCAACTCTTTAGCAACACACTGCTTCAATCTGTATACTATAAAACAAACATCTCGAGAAACCATAAGAATTTTTCAACATAGTTAAGAAATTATTATTATTCAAGAGATAGTTAAACTGTATAACAGATTAAGCATTTTGAAATTACGCACCAACACGCAACAATTTTTAAACAAACACCTTATAACCTGCATCATTTCAAAATTTTGAACCCACTTACTAACACTGTCTCCCCCTATCAGTAACAACTCCTCCACGAATAACAGTTTTCCGTACATTAAGAATTTTAAACAGAAAAAGACACTATTTTTGTATTTTTGTATTTTCTGAAAGCAAATAAATACGAAAAGCAATAAACACTCTGTTTTTGTGAGAATCACCGGTAAGAAGATCATATCAGCACAATCAAACTGTTTCACACAATTAGATAATTCTTTATTTAATTTTTCGTGAAAAGCAGTTCAAGATGATTACCAGTATGTTTGTCCACTTAAACAAAATGCATGAACATTTCAAGTACCATTACCGTATGATACGTTAAGGTAATTTTATACTGATATATTTAGTGTGTCCCACTTCAGGATATACTCCCACGATCAAGGTATGCACAAAGATTCATCGTAGTAGGTGAGTATACTGATGTCATCCTTTAAGATATCCTGACAGTGTCTAGGTCTGCATTTAATCTGTTTTATCATGTTTTGATTGCTTAACTATGAACACCCAAATAAATACTAAGCAAATCTGTAGGTCCCTATCCCGTATGGATCGTAACAAAACTGTTAATCTATCAAGGGTGCGGAATCCCCTTGATAAACCTTCGAACTAGAAACAAGAATATTAGACGAATATGAACTCGAACACACAAACTTTCAAACTGATCTTCTGTGATTATCAAACCTTAGAAACGTTTTACAATCACTAAGATCTCCTAGAACCCAACAGCCGATTTCTGTCTGTTCTAAAACTCTCACAATTCGAATGCTCTCAATAATCTCCAAAAGTCTAACCCTAAACATGTAGTAAAAGGTTGTTTATATACTACAACCTACCATACACGAATTGGGCTATGGCCCGTATACAAATTCATAATAAATTCGGACCTAATAAACTTCATACAAACTTGGACTTGATTGGGCTTGATAATCTCGAAATCTATAAGTCTTCATAGTCCAATCTTCTGTTTAATATCCAAAGACCAATCCACAGCTGTTGTCACATAACATGCACCAACAAACTCCCCCTTGACAATAGCTTGCAAAGGAAACTTTAGTCTTCAGAATCTCACAGTCTTTTGGTCTTTGGATAGCGTCAGCTTCAACATGAATTCTGTCAGCAACAGACTCCCCCTAAGCTGATGTATCCAATCACCAAATCTTCCAAGTTTTATTCAGCATTCGTACTAAGTCTTCACATCATCCATTCTGCATTGTAGAAGGAGGATTCTACCAAGCAGCAACAAACTCCACATCTCTTCAAAGCAACTTCTCATCAACAAACTGCTTCAATCTGTATACTATAAAACAAACATCTCGAGAAACCATAAGAATTTTTCAACATAGTTAAGGAATTATTATTATTCAAGAGATAGTTAAACTGTATAACAGATTAAGCACCTTCCAATTCAACACCAACACGCAACAATTTTTAATCAAACACCTTATAACCTGCATCATTTCAAAATTTTGAACCCACTTACTAACACCGTCTCCCCCTATCAGTAACAACTCCTCCACGAATAACAGTTTTCCGTACATTAAGAATTTTAAACAGAAAAAAACACTATTTTTGTATTTTCTGAAAGCAAATAAATACGAAAAGCAATAAACACTCTGTTTATGTGAGAATCACCGGTAAGAAGATCATATCAGCACAATCAAATTGTTTCACACTATTAGATAATTCTTTATTTAATTTTTCGTGAAAAGCAGTTCAAGACGATTACCAGTATGTTTGTCCACTTAAACAAAATGCATGAACATTTCAAGTACCATTACCGTATGATACGTTAAGGTAATTTTATATCTGAAATATGTAGTGTGTCCCACTTCAGGATATACCCCCACAATCAAGGTATGCACAAATATTCATCGTAGTAGGTGAGTATACTGATGCCACCCTTTAAGATATCCAGACAGTGTCTAGGTCTGCATATAAACTGTTTTATCATGCTTTGATTTCTTAACAATGAACACCCAAATAAATACTAATCAAATCCCGGAAATATAAACAGCACACTCTATCATGCAAGTATCTTCCCTACCACATATTTCACAAGTCCAATCCAGATTTCTGAAATCTTAACTGGGAATAGGTTGAGAAGTGAACAGAATAGATCTTTAGGAGAGATGGTATAATATACAGATCAAATGAGTTTTCTCAGTTTGATATAGGTTTATTGGGTTTCATTTGGGCACTTGAGGGCCTCTTTCGGGTGTATTAGATCTATAGCGCGACAACGTACAGCTAGGTCAGCATGTATCTGGATGCAGCAGAAGCTGTCGTTGCCTAGCACCTCCAGGTCAGCATATATCTGGATGCAGCAGAGGAGGTACACGACTTTTTTCAGAGAAGATTTCAGAATCAGATCAAAATTGTGTGTATCGGGACAACATACAGACATTCAAATAGAAATGTGCTAATTCCAAGTGACTTTCTTTCCTGGGGTCATGTACAATTTTAGTTGTAAACAGAATGACAGCCAAGATATCCCCAGATGAAATAACAGTATAAAGACCCAAAACTTCAGATTTTGGCAATCTATCAACGCAAGATTTAAGGTCATTAAACCATACACCACTGATGTGTTCCCCACTCATACACAGTTCTTTTAAGTTTATATCACTTTGGTAAGTTGATTATTTCATGCTTTTGCCTACTGGTACATCATATGATGAAGCTACTATCACCCTTGAGCATTTTAAATCAGTTCGAGTGTGACAGTCTAACTTGCTGATGTACTATCATTTCTTCTTTTTCGCACAGTGAAAACTCATTTTTGATTTTCTATTTTTTTTATGTTTTTGATTTTTCAATGTTTTTATATTTTTGATTTTTGAAAAAGCAGTAAACTATTTACAAAATTCTTATGAAGAACCAGTTATTCAGGATTCCTCATCCCGTTGAGTTCGACTAAGTGTTCAAAGCGAGCTCTATCAAAAGCTTTTGTGTAAAGATCAGCAAGATTATCTTCTGTGTCGACTCGGTTCAATTCAATTAGTCGTTTTTCAGCACAATCCCGTATAAAGTGATGACGTATGTCAATATGTTTAGTTCTACTGTGCTTTACGGGATTGTTTGTGATTGATATGGTGGCATTATTATCTATCATAATAGGAGTACGAGTGAAATCCAAACCGTAATCGCGCATCTGCTGTTGAATCCAGAGGACCTGAGAGCAACAGCTACCCGCAGCAATATATTCAGCTTCACACGTAGATGTAGATACACAGGATTGCTTCTTGCATTGCCAAGACACGATCCTGCCTCCTAAGAACTGACAACCACCTGTTGTAGACTTTCTGTTTGATTTGCATCCTCCAAAGTCTGAATCAGTGTAAGCAATGAACCTCAAATCACTATCAGCTGGATACCATAACCCAAGTTTAGGTTTCCCCTTCAAGTAACGAAGAATACGCTTCACTGCTTTCATGTGTGACTCTTTCGGATTCGCCTGATATCTGGCACACAAGCATACGGCAAACATGATGTCAGGTCTTGAAGCAGTCAAGTACATTAGAGAACCAATCATCGCCCTGTATTGAGTAGGATCAACATCTTCAGTACTTTCATGATCTGGGCCAAGATTGTGATTTTCGCAAATGGGTGTGTTGAAAGTAGAGCAATCATTCATTTTGAACCGATCCAAAATGTCATACACATACTTTGTTTGATGAATAAACATCCCATCCTCCTTCTGTTCAACTTGTAATCCCAGAAAGTAAGACAGCTCACCCATAGCACTCATTTCAAACTTACTCTTCATCACCTGTTCAAACTCCTTACACATGTTCTCATCTGATGACCCAAAGATGATGTCATCCACATATACCTGTACCAGCAGAAAATCTTCCTTCTTTCTCTTGATGAACAGTGTACTGTCAATCTGACCTCTCTCAAAACCATTCTTGATCAGATGTGTAGACAGTGTCTCGTACCACGCCCTAGGAGCTTGATGTAACCCATATAAAGCCTTATCAAGTTTGTAAACTCGATCTGGATAGTCTGGATCAACGAACCCATCTGGCTGTGAGACATACACCACTTCTTGGACTTTCCCGTAAAGAAATGCACTCTTCACGTCTAGTTGGAAAACTTTAAAGCCCTTGAATGAAGCGAAAGCTAGAAACAAACGAATTGCCTCCAACCTTGCCACTGGTGCAAACACTTCATTATAATCAATCCCTTCTTGCTGATTAAAACCTTTGACAACCAACCGAGCCTTGTTGCGCGTGACAATTCCTCTTTCATCCTTCTTGCACCTAAAAACCCATTTAGTGCCAATCTCTCTTTCACCTTTAGGAAGGTCCACTAACTCCCAAACCTTCAACTTCGCAAACTGGGCCAATTCTTCTTGCATAGCTTCAACCCATGAATTGTCTTTAAGAGCCATGTGAATGTTCTTCGGCTCCTCTTGGGAAATAAAGCAACTATACAAGCATTCATTCACTATCCCAGTCTTCTCAATCGAAACAAATAACCCAGAATTCGCTGCTATGCTTCTTCTCGTCTGAACACCTGCAGTAGGATCTCCAAGTATCATGTCAACCGGATGATCTTTATTTGCTCGTGTAGTAGCAACGGTATCAACTTCTAGATTATCACCCAGGTTTGATCCAATCTCCCCCTGAATATTCTGATTTGCAAACGGATTAATGAACTCATCCCCCTGAATAGGTTCAGAGTCACTATCACTTGAATCAGGATCAGCAGCACCTTGGGAAATTTCCGGAGCATCTGAAATATCAACATTCGATCTAGGCATGAATTCGCCTTCATCGTCTTCACATACCACTGTTTGAATCAGCTGAGAATCCTCTGCATCAGAAACCTCAGGAATATTAAATGATTTAAACACACTTTCATAATCATACAGTATAGCAGGACCACTAGTTGATTGTTGAGGTTTGTAGGAAGTAATTTCCACATTAAAAACAACCTCAATTTTACCAGTTTTGAGATTAAAAACCCTTTTATTCGGTGTGCCAGGCACGTAACCCAGAAAGTAGCCTTCGTCAGCCACCTCACCGAATTTTTGTTTATCTTTGTTTCGCACAATGGTGCAGGGTAATCCAAATGGTTCAAAGCCTGTTAAGTTTGGTTTTTCGTTAAACATCAACTCATGACAAGTTTTGTTAAAACGTTTAACGGTTAAAACTTTGTTTAGGACATAGCAAGCTGTATTCACAGCTTCTCCCCAGAAAAGAACTAGTAGCTTTGAATCTGAAAGCATCGTCCTAGCGGCTTCAATCAACGTCCTGTTTTTCCTCTCAGCGACTCCATTTTGTTGAGGTGTATAAGGAGCAGAATATTGATGTTCAATTCCTTTTCGAAGACAGTAGAGATCCAGAATCCGATTCTTGAACTCCGTGCCATTATCACTCCTTATCCTCTTAATTCTTGCATCATGGACGTTTTCCAATTTCGTAAAAAGATCTATCAACATCTCTGCTGTTTCATCTTTTGTACCTAAAAAGAAAACCCATGAATAACGTGAGTAATCATCAGTGACAACAAGACAGTAGTACTTTCCACCTATGCTCCTCACGTTCACTGGACCAAATAAATCCATGTGAAGTAATTCATAAGGGGCATTAATGGAATTTACTGTTTTAGACTTATGAGGTTTCTTGTGTTGTTTTCCCTTTTGACATGGAAGACATTTATCTTCCACTTGAAACCTCAGCAATGGAACCCCTTTCACTAGCTCATTTTTTATGATATAATTCATTTTGCGATAGTGAATGTGGGCCATGCGTCTGTGCCACAACATAGATTCAGCTTCAGATGCTTTTGACAGTAAACACGCCACCGCAGCAGTTGGATCCTTGGCACCCATGTCCATGACATAAGTATCATTTTTCCTCGGTGCACGCATCACTATCCAATCGTCTGGAATAACCAAACCCGGTTTCAACACCAATGCCTCAGTATTTGTAAAATGGACCGAGTGACCCTTGTCGCAGACTTGTGACACGCTCATCAGATTGTGTTTAAGCTGCTCAACATAGTTCACTTTGTCCAAAGTGATCTTCCCATTTGTCACTTTTCCTCGTCCAGTTATCCTACCACCTTTAGCACCAGCAAAATTTACATGTCCACCATCATATTCTTCAAATTCAGAAAACAACCTCGCATCCCCCGTCATGTGCCTAGAGCAGCCACTATCAACATACCATAAGTTGATAATCCTCCTTAGCAGCTCCTGCACACACCAACCAAAAGATTAGTTAGCTTGGGGGACCCAAGCCTTGATGGTCTTGGGTCTTCCAGATTCATCAACTACAGGAACATCCATCCAGTATCCATCACTCCTAGCTGGAGTCTTGGATCTTGGACCTGTTGATGGAAATTGGTTTTGATTTCCATAAGGTCTCTGGTCCTGAGGGTACCTATTTGTGTTTGGACTATGTGACCTTTGAAAATTTTTATTTTGATTCCAAGAACCTTGATTGTAATTTCTAAAGCCATTGTTATAAAAAGTTCGACCACCATTATTTTGGTATCGATTTTGATATTGACCTTGACTTCTAAAATTATTTGAATTTTGGTTGTTCATTCTTGGTGAACTACTTCTTGGTCTTTCATATCTGCCTGATGTAGATTCAGGCTGAAATCTTGGTTGATTTCTTTGAAAACGAGGAACTTGTGGAGTTCCTTTTTCAGCCTTATTTACACCACCAGCAACACCCGATTGTTGCTTTGGAGAACTTGAGACTTTCTCCTCATTATCACCTTTCTTCTCTGGTGATTTCCCTCTTTGTTTCTCACTAACTTGTGCTTCAACCTTTTTGTTAGGACAGCAGCTAGCTACATGTCCCTTGGTGTGACATTTGAAGCACGATCTCTTATTCGAAGACTTCTTAGCTGAAGCCTTTGAACTAGATTCTGGTTTTTCTGATGATGCCATAGAAGGATTTGGTTCCGTTTGCTTAGTTTCAAAATTTTCTATGTTCTTATTTTTAGCAAACTCTACATTAGATTCATTTTCAATAACAGCTGTTTCATTTTTCATGTCACTTCCTTGAACAAAATTAACCCTTTTAACAAAAGTTGAATTTTTATTCTTAGGATTTGAATTTTTCTGTTTTAAAACAGGTTTGCTGTTATTCTCCTTCTTAGCATCATTATTTTCAGACACATCACCTTGACTAGATGTGAAACTACTTGGTGATGTTGACAGAAAGTCTGTGAACTCATCTTCATCAGGTAAGAAAGAATAGTCATGACTAAGAGGAGGTGGAACTTCATTGAAGCCCTTGAATCCCACACTTGTCTTGTCATTACTCTTCTTTAACCCACCCATCATGTGTTTCATAACAAAAGTAGAATCCCTGAATTGACCTAATTTCTTTTCAAGTTCAACAATTTTGAGTTGTGCATCTGACAACTCTTTGCATTTTTCAGAAATCTCTTTTGTTTTCTCAGCCATCATGTCATGAGCTAAGTCTATGACTTGAAGTTTTTCGTTTAATTTGCCGATTAAAACTTCAATTTCAGCTTCATAGCCTTTTATCTTTTTCAAATATGATGACTCATTTCTTTTAGCAAAGAAATTTGATTCTTTTACATTAGACATCTCGCTCACCAGACTTTTATTTTGAGTTGACAACCTGTCAACTTCACCCTGTAATTCACGACACTTTAAACAAACAGAAGTAGCTGAGTTACTTACCTCTCCAGTCGATTTGTCTGAGTTCGCCATAAGAGCAGCAAGTTGAGCTTCCAATCTTTTGATGATTTCATCTTTCTCTTCAGCTTCCTTTTCATGCTCAGACTTTGGTGTTTCTTTTTCAGCATCTGTTGTCTGATCAGCCTTATCTTCCTCAGCTTCACTTTTCGTCTCAACCTTAGCTTCATCTACTGTAGCTTCACCTCCATCAATTGGCACAATCTCTGCCATGAAGGCCTGAGTGACATTCTCATCATTTTCCAAGTGAATACTCCAGTCATATGAACCCTCTCTAGCAGTAGAGATCAACGCCCTTGAGTTAAAGTTGTTTGATGAACTTCTATTGTTTGAACTCTGACTCGAAGTCTCATGCTTTTGTTTTTGACATTCCCTAGCAAAATGACCATAACTTTGGCAGTTAAAGCACCTGACTTTGGCCTTGTCAAAACCAACACTCTTTCCTACAAACTTTCTTCCAGTTCTGTTCATGAACCTCTTCACACGTCTAGAAATCATGGCCATCTGCCATTGCAAATCCATCTCTTCTAGATCATCAGGGTCAATCTGATCATAATCTTCATCTAAAGTGGCAGGATCAGATATCTTCCCCTGAATGTAGTTCTCATAAGACGCAACAAACGAAGCAAGTAGAGCAAGATGTTCTTCAGCAGACTTCACACTCATTGGCATTGACTTTGAACTACTACTTTGCTTAGCAGTTGATGTTCTCTTAGCTCCAGTTGATCCTCCTGAAGCAGCTACAAAACATACATCACCATCCTCATTTACTGTGACCTGCTCAGTTTCACGGGAGAGAAAAGCAGTGGCAGAGTCGCTAGAAGCATCGTGAGATGAAGAAGATGTAAGCCCATTGTAAATCCCTGGATCTTGAACCTGATCATATCCAGTGTCCTTCTTCTTCATGCTGAGCTCATAAGCTCTTAGCTTTCCAACCACTTCTTCCAGCTCTTTTGTTTCATAATCAGCTTCTCCCTTTATCATGAGAATGTAAATATCCCATTTAGCAGGTAGAGCATCCAGCAGCTTGTCATTTTTCTCTATGTCAGTATAACAATCTATATCATAATTGTCCAATTCTGACATCAGATGGTAGTATCGAGTGATGACGTCCTCAAGTGACTCATTTTTCATGTACTTGAACACAGCAAACTGCTTCTTCAGTAGATCAATTTTGTTCTTTTTGACATCAGAATTCCCTTCATATCTCTTCTCTAACGCATCCCACATTTCTTTTGAAGTAGTGTACTTCTTAAAGGTGTGTTTGATGCTATCAGGTAGGGACATCTTGATAGCTGCCAAGGCTTTCTTTTCAGCCTCATACATCCTTTTATCATTATCTTGCATGTTTACATAGGGTGTGACACGTGGTCTGCCCTCAAAGTCATGTGTTGGGTTTGTGTACCCATCTTCAATACAAATCCACATGCGTGTGTCCTGATATTCAATGAAGGATTGAAACCTATCCTTCCATGTCAAGTAGTTCTCCACCTTCATCATCTTAGGTGGTTTGTTCGTTGTGCCTACCTCATGTTCCATCCTTAAGAGTTCGTTTAATTTAGACATGTTCGACATTTTAAGTTAATCAGACTGTTAAAACCGTACAATTTTAGTCCGAAACCTGTTTTTACCAAATTATACCGTTAGATTCGTCTCGAGATTACGATTCCAATGATATATAATGTCTAAAACCTATTTCGGGATTTACCAGAGTTTTTTTTTTTTTTTTTCAAGGAGTCCAACGGTGCAAACGGTTTGTCCAGATGAGTTACGGATAATTCTCTAAACACGAAACTGTGAAATTTTTCCTACGATTGCCTAGAAAAATTCCACCACTTTCAAAAACACTTGTTGCGAGTCGAGACCTTAGTTTCGAGTCGAGACCACAGTTGCGAGTCAAATCAGCACAAGCCGAAACCACTAGTTACGAGTCGTAACCACTGTTGCGAGTCGAAACCTTAGTTTCGAGTCGAGACCACGGTTGCGAGTCAAGCAGCACAAGTCGCAATCACGGTTGCGAGTCAACCAGCACAAGTCGCAATCACGGTTGCGAGTGAACAGTACCAGTCGAGATCTCTGGTTGCGAGTCGAGACCTGCAACCTTGAGTCGAGACCAGCTATTTTTCAACCAAAATCTCGAAAAATCAGCACCTTTTAAACCGTAGAATCTTCTGATTGATAACTTTCCAACTAAAACTCCAAAAAATCAGCAAACAACTTCCAAATAACACCAAAACAGATCAAAATCGTGAAAATTTTGACTGTTCTTCAATGTTCTTCGTGAATTCAAACAGCAACCCGAAAACTTGTTTCTTTCCGATCAGTTTTGAACCGTACACAAGAGCAAACGCTCTAATACCAATTGTAGGTCCCTATCCCGTATGGATCGTAACAAAACTGTTAATCTATCAAGGGTGCGGAATCCCCTTGATAAACCTTCGAACTAGAAACAAGAATATTAGACGAATATGAACTCGAACACACAAACTTTCAAACTGATCTTCTGTGATTATCAAACCTTAGAAACGTTTTACAATCACTAAGATCTCCTAGAACCCAACCGCCGATTTCTGTCTGTTCTAAAACTCTCACAATTCGAATGCTCTCAATAATCTCCAAAAGTCTAACCCTAAACATGTAGTAAAAGGTTGTTTATATACTACAACCTACCATACACGAATTGGGCTATGGCCCGTATACAAATTCATAATAAATTCGGACCTAATAAACTTCATACAAACTTGGACTTGATTGGGCTTGATAATCTCGAAATCTTTAAGTCTTCATAGTCCAATCTTCTGTTTAATATCCAAAGACCAATCCACAGCTGTTGTCACATAACATGCACCAACAAAATCCTGGAAATATAAACAGCACACTCTATCATGCAAGTATCTTCCCTACCACATATTTCACAAGTCCAATCCAGATTTCTGAAATCTTAACTGGGAATAGGTTGAGAAGAGAACAGAATAGATCTTTAGGAGAGATGGTATAATATACAGATCAAATGAGTTTTCTCAGTTTAATATAGGTTTATTGGGTTTCATTTGGGCACTTGAGGGCCTCTTTCAGGTGTATTAGATCTATAGCGCAACAACGTACAGCTAGGTCAGCATGTATCTGGATGCAGCAGAAGCTGTCGTTGCCTAGCACCTCCAGGTCAGCATATATCTGGATGCAGCAGAGGAGGTACATGACTTTTTTCAGAGAAGATTTCAGAATCAGATCAAAATTGTGTGTATCGGGACACATACAGACATTCAAATAGAAATGAGCTAATTCCAAGTGACTTTCTTTCCTGGGGTCATGTACAATTTTAGTTCTAAACAGAATGACAACCAAGATATCCCCAGATGAAATAACAGTATAAAGACCCAAAACTTCAGATTTTGGCAATCTATCAACGCAAGATTTAAGGTCATTAAACCATACACCACTGATGGGTTCCCCACTCATACTCAGTGCATTTAGGTTTATATCACATTGGTAAATTGATTATTTCATGCTTTTGCCTACTGGTATATCATATGATGAAGCTACTATCACCCTTGAGCATTTTAAATCAGTTCGAGTGTGACAGTCTAACTTGCTGATGTACTATCATTTCTTCTTTTTCACACAGTGAAAACTCATTTTTGATTTTCTATTTTTTTATGTTTTTGATTTTTCAATGTTTTTGTATTTTTGATTTTTGAAAAAACAGTAAACTATTTACAAAATTCTTATGAAAAACCAGTTATTCAGGATTCCTCATCCCGTTGAGTTCGACTAAGTGTTCAAAGCGAGCTCGATCAAAAGCTTTAGTATAAAGATCTGCCAGGTTATCTAGTGTGTCGAATCAACACTTTGAACTTCAATTTAAATCAAACAATATAAATATATCAACAATCTCACATCCCCCTTCATATGCCTAGAGCAGCCATTATCAACATAAGTTGATAATCCTCCTTAGCAGCTCCTGCACACACTCAACAACTCAGTTAGTCTTAAGAACCCAAGCCCTGATAGTCTTGGGTTTTCCAAATTCATCCATTACAGGTACATCCATCCAATATCCATCACACTTCAGTGGATTATCTGGATACCTGCTTCTCCCATTATTATACCATGAATTTTGAAAATTTTTTGGATATTGTTGAACATTCGAGTTACTAAAACCCCTATGTCCATTTCTTGTTTGAAAACTTCGATTTACAGATGTCTGGTATCGATTTTGATATCCAAAATTTCTATGTTGTTTTTGAACCTGACTTGATTTACCATTATAATGACTAAATTGTGGAGAAATACTTCTTGGTCTATCAAATCTTTTCGAAGTTGAGGGTTTTGATTGAGATTCAGGTTTCTTTGTCTGACAACTTGTTTTTACACTATTGCTTGACCCAACCTGATGCTCATCCTTAACCTCATCAACCTTTTGTTTACCTTTCTTCAAAGGACAACCACTTGCCACATGCCCTATGTTGTGACATTTAAAACAGGATCTCTTCTTATAACTTTTCTTTCTGTTGGATCCCCTTTTAAATGTGTTGGCCGTTTTGTCTTTGGTATCCTCATCCACTTTATGAGGTGTACCGTTAGATTCGTCTCGAGATTACGATTCCAATGATATATAATGTCTAAAACCTATTTCGGGATTTTCCAGAGTCCAACGGTGCAAGCGGTTTGTCCAGATGAGTTATGGATAAATATCTAAACACGAAACTGTGAAATTTTTCCTACGATTGCCTAGAAAAATTCCACCACTTTCAAAACACTTGTTGCGAGTCGAAACCTTTGTTTCGAGTCAAGACCACAGTTGCGAGTCAAATCAGCACACCTCGAAACCACTGTTGCGAGTCGCAACCACTGTTGCGAGTCAAATCAACACAAACCGAGACCACCAGTTACGAGTCGTAACCACCGTTGCGAGTCGAAACCACTGTTGCGAGTCAAATCAGCACAAGCCGAGACCACGGTTTCGAGTCAACCAGCACAAGTCGAGACCTCTGGTTGCGAGTGAACAGTACCAGTCGAGATTACTTGTTACGAGTCGAGACCTGCAACCTTGAGTCGAGACCAGCTATTTTTCAACCAAAATCCCGAAAAATCAGCACCTTTTAAACCACAGAATCTTCTTATCGAAATCCTTCCAACTAAAACTCCAAAAAATCAGCAAACAACTTCCAAATAACACCAAAACAGATCAAAATCGTAAAAATTTTGACTGTTCTTCGATGTTCTTCGTGAATCCAAACTGCAACCCAAAAACTTGTTTCTTTCCGATCAGTTTTGAACCGTACACAAGAGCAAATGCTCTGATACCAATTGTAGGTCCCTATCCCGTGTGGATCTTAACAAAACTGACAATCTACCAAGGGTGCGGAATCCCCTTGATAAACCTATCAAACAGAAACAAGAACACAAAACGATTTACCAACCGATCTTCTATGATTATCCAACGAAAACGTTTACAATCACTCAAGATCTTCACGAACTCACAGCCAATAATCTGTGTATTCGAACTCTCTCTCAATTCGAATGCTCTCAATAATCTCCAAAAGTCTAACCCTAAAACTCTAGGTAAAGGTTGTTTATATACACACAACCATACAATTCGAACTGGGCCAAGCCCATACGAATTCTGTTTACAATTCGGGCTAAACCAGATAGACTTTAACTTGATACAAACTTGGACTAGATTGGGCTTCAACAACCTCGAATTCCATTCAGTCTTCATAAGTCTTCGCGGCCCAAACTCGTTTAATATCCAAAGACCAATCCAACGCTGTTGTCACATAACATGCACCAACATTAGCCAAGCTAACACCCACCTTAGTCTAAGGATGTTTTGCAGTATATGCTCCAGGATATAGCTCCAGGATGCTCACTCAAGATACTTCGGAAGATTAGAGGATTGGCCCCCTCTCTCACGTATAAGGGATCCTGATCCCTTCACAGGTTTAAAGGTATTCACCTTTCTTCCGAATTGGGTTTAAAACTCCGCCTGGAGCGCAAGTTATTCAGGGATAGTTCAAGGTGGCGGGACCAGTTCATGTAAAAGTGGCTGACAATTTCGTTACTGTTGGCTATATCCTGAATCCTAAAGGTATATGAGGATTGATCACCCTCTCTCACGAAAGGGTATTTTCATACTCTCTAAGGTTTAAAGGTTTTCACCTTTCTAAGTCTTGGAGTTTATACACTCCCGCCTGTAGCGCACGAAAATTTGGGATTTTCCCCAGAATACAAGGAATTTATCTCCAAGACATTTTTGGGTTTTACCCCTGTGGCATGAAAAATTGCCTATACAATGGAAACTGATATTCAGAAGATTTCTAAGAAGACATTGTACACAGGGGACATTCCTATCGAGGTGCTGGTGTAAAGCTAAAAGGATAAGGCTCGGAACTAATGCACTAAGTGTCTCAGACAGGGGACATCTTCATTGGAAGAGTTGCAAAGGGATTGAAGTTTGGTAATAGGTTTATACCCTATTCCTGGTATGATCTTTCCTTTGTAAACATCGTTTAAGTTTTTAATAATACTATGTTTGGTAAAAGGTTAAATATCCTGATATATTCTCAAAATATATTTTCAAAATGCTTCTCAGAATATTTGATTAAAATATTTGAAGTTAATACTAGTTTGAAACGTTGATCATTTAGGTATTATCAGAACAGGTTTTGGTAAGATAGATTGTTTTTCACTCATTAAAGAACTTTCTACAAAGTTGAACGAATGTTTGGAAGTCCTCTCCAATAAAAAGTTTTTACAACATATTACTGAGCATATTGATCTGGATATTTTTGAAAAATAGTTGTACTAAATTTTGCAAAGCTAAGATCTATGCTAAGAAAGACGGAAGATAATAACAAGAAAGATAAAAGATGAAATTATTTGAAACAATCAGTACTGGTTGATAACCGAAGGTTTCATCCTGAAACCCAGGACCCATCCACCTTCGGTTATCAAATTGTTTTGATGCAGAAATAAAAATTGTTCATAGGACATAAAATTGTTCAAACAATTTAAAGGAAATAAGCTTTAGGGGGTAGTGCCTTCTTCGTCCATAATGATTTTAGCAGCATCCGTCTTGGGATCCGCCTCAGCATCCTTCTCAGCATCGGTTGCTTTTTCAACTGCTTTGGAAGATTCTTCGATAGCTGATTTGGAAGAAGTGCCGCCGAGGTTCTTTAGCTTGGTCTCCCAGGCACCAACATCCCAAGAAGGGCATTCAAAACCCAATGTTTTGGCTTCATGGGCCATCTTCAACCTGGCTTGGAGGAGAGAAATGACGACGGAACTTTTGAGGCTTTCTCGGTAGCTGACCATATCCCGTTCATGTTGCACATGGGCAGCTTCAAGATCGGCCTGGGCTTGAAGAGTAGCTTTGTTGAGAGCAGTTTGGTGTTCTTGGATCATAGCTTTGAATTTCTCCTCGTAATGACGAGATTTGGCGGCTGCAATCATGCCATGGTCGGAGATTATGATTTCTGCTTCCTTTAGCTTAGATTCAAGCGTCTTGTTAAGCTTGCAGGATTCTTGATATAGGTGAACCAGACGCTCAAGACCCTACGAAGGTAAGAAGACAGGTATTAGTATTGATAAATCTTTGTAAATGATGTAAACCGTAGGATATGGTATGAGAATACTAACCTGGTTAAGAAAGGAAGTCATAAACCCGCTAGCTTCAAGGAACCCGTGCTTCTCATAAGGAAATGTGTCAGAAGTGACAGGGGAATCAGGCTCCTTCCTTTTGCGGGAACTTGAACTCCGGGGCTTGGTAGCCGGTGAAGGTTTGGGAATAATGATGGCTTTGGAACTGTTGGGTCTGGATGAGGCTGTGGCCTTGGGACTAGGTTCCTTCTTGACCTGAATCTGATCAGAATAACTGTCCAATTCGTTGAGGTCAAAGACTTCAGGGATCTTGGCCGGTGCTGCATAAAGGGAAAAGTTTCACGTCATTATTACTCTTTATTTTATTATACTGTTTTGACTAATTATTTTGAAAGTAATCCTTACCAGACATTTCAGATGACGAGTATTGACTGGAACTCGGGACGTGTGTGGTGAAAGTCCTGTCTATTGCAGGTAATCGATAAACAGTGTTGATTCTTTCTTCTGATTCAGCGGTAGGGGGAGCTACTTCCTTGAAGTTCACTGCATAAGGATCAAAAAGAGGGATATTAGTAGGAGATAAAAACCAAACGGTCCATGAGAATATTTATGACCCTACCGGTGGTTAACCACTCCACCGGAAGGTTGGCACCCTCAGCAATGGAGTCTCGTTTTACAAAGAAAAACTTGCGTTGCCATCCGTATTCGTTTTTGGTGGCTTTAAGAATAAGGGGTTTGCTAGAGGTCGAGAAAAGCAAGAACCGGCTAGAGCCATGGGATCGGAGGCGATAAGCAATAGGCAAATCCTCGATGCAGAGGTCGGGGCAATGAAGGTTTTTGATTTGGTTAAGTACAATTAATACTCTCCAAACCATGGGCATGGTTTGAGCAAAAGAGATGCCGGTGGTTCGGAAGAATTGCATCATGAATTCGGGAAAAGGGTATCGAAGACCTAGCGAAAAAGGATATGCTGGAAAGCAAACCCAATCAGTGGAAGAAACATCCGATCGAATTGAACGATCGAATGGTCTAAAGACAGTGTTATCTGGGAAGGCGCCGGAAGCTCTCAAAGCCGCAATATCTGCGTTGTCAAAAGCACAGATCTCCTTTTCGGGATTTTTGAGGAGATTTTGCTGGGTGAAGGTCTCGGCATCCATTACGAGTAAGGCGATGAAAGTTGATAGAAAGTAAATGAGAAATGGAGAATTACCTGAAGGCTCTGTTGAAGATATCTGCTTTTCAAACAAGAAGAGAGAAGATATAGGGGCATTATGGATCTCCATTGAGCAAAAAGCGTGTTGGAGGTTACGATGTGATCTCGACCGTCGCTTTATTTTAAATGCCTTGAATTATGGGATAAGACTTTTGAAATATATCCGTTGGATTGGTATACCAACCGATATATTTGGGGACAATTGTTATGGCTCATTTTCTGAGCATACATATCTTGAACTATATCCTGCTTTTTCTTGTTTATCTATGATCAGGATAGTGGACGGGGATATTGCTGACATCCTGGGTGATATCCTGATGTATATCGAATTAATCACGTGCAGGTTAAAGACTGGGACTTGCTAACGGTCAAATGGACTTCATTTCCTCAAGACTCGGGCGTGTTTGTTAAAGGAGAGACGTTGAGCCCGAAAGACCAGGTCTCCAACGTTCAACTAAGGAATATTCGTTGGATCCCGGTTATGTAGGATAGTTAGTTACATTTGTTTTACTATAAATAGATGGGGGCGGATCAGATTAAGTCACTTAACTCACACATTTTAGAACACTTTCTCTCTAGCTCATCGCAAACACTACACAAAACACTTGTATTCGAATTACATTGTAACACATAGTCGATCCGCACCACATCCTGCACTGTATCCTGATATTTGAAGCAATAGAAGAACAAGGCAGCTGCGATTGTCAGCTCCCGAGGTTTTATGCCGGCGATCTAGATTGATCAAGGGCTTTCCTCGTATATCACATGTCCACCTTTACATTTTCTCTCATTATTTGATCATAGATACAGCTCTAAATCCCGAGCCGTATCCTGAAACTGTTTTCATATCTGATTTTGTTAACACATTTTTCATACATATTCCTAGCACACTACCTCACTTAACTAATTTGATCACTTAATTGCTTAGGTAATTTTTGACCAAAACACCATGGTCTTCCCAGTATGATGTTATAGCAGGATAAGGAGTCCATCACACAGAAGCGTTGTATTGAGTTGACCCCTTCAATATATACTGGTAACTTTATCTCCCCTACGGTATTCCTAGCTTCTCCACTGAAACCAACGAGCACAGTGGACTTCGAAGTGATATCCATCGGAGATACATTCATCCTCTTCAATGTTTCCAGCTGAATTATATTGACAGAACTACCGTTGTCTACCAGTATCCTGCGTACAAAATGGTTAGCCACATATAATGTTATTACTAAAGCATCATGGTGAGGATCCTGAACAGTATCCCTGTCATCACTATCGAAAGTGATCACTTTATCAGTTGTGAGGGTAGTCATTCTGACTGGTCTGTCTCCCCTCTCGCTCTTAGCCTCCTTTGCATGTATCTTGGCTGCCGAATACGAAGTCCCACAAATGTCGGATCCTCCTGAAATAAAGTTAATTATCTTGGCATCTGCTGGGGGTGATGCTGCTCGTTCAGGATGCTTCTCGGGATCCTGCCCTTTATTCTTCTTTTTTCCCAGCAAGTCCTTCAGATACCCCTTGCTTAACAGGTAACTTATCTCTTTCCTTAAAGCAATGCAATCCTCGGTCATATGTCCGAAGTCTTCGTGGAAGGCACACCATTTGGATTTATCCTTCCAATCAGCTTTCTGCTGGTTCTTTCGAGGCCACCTAGCTTTGTCCCCTAATCCCTGCATATCATACATTAATTCAGGTATATTAATAGAAAAGCAGTATTCAGATAAATCAGGATATTCTTCAGGATCCTCGTCTTTAACAGCGTTCACTTTCTTGTTATCATTTCTGCCATATGGCCTGGAGCGATATGGCTTATATGAGGTTTCTGATTTCCTGTTAGTTGATTCATAGGTTGAGGTAGAATTCATCCTCTCCTGCATCTTCTTGTCATCTTCCAGACGGATATATCTCAAAGCCCTGTTACGAGCTTCGTCGAGATTCCTGCAGGGATTCACTACAAGATCCTGATAAAACTGAGAATCCTTTTGTAATCCCATCTTAAAAGCTTGCACAGCTGTTGCAACATCAAGATGTGGGATATCCAAGGATTCTCGACTGAATTTGTTCACATAATCCCTCAAGGATTCCTGAGGCCCTTGAGTTATCATGTAAAGGTCACTGGTTAGTTTCTCAAAACTCCGACTACAAGAAAATTGACTGTTAAATAAATTAACCAAATGAGCAAACGAAGTAATTGAGTGAGGAGGAACGTTTAACAGCCATTTTAAGGCTGATCCTGTCAGAGTAGAACCAAATCCCTTGCATAAGCATGCTTCCTTAAGCTCCGGAGGGATAGAGTTAATCTCCATTCTTTCCCTATACTGGGCAATATGCTCTTCAGGATCCGTAGTCCCATCATTCAGCTTCATGTTGGGAGTCTGAAATCTTTTTGGGATTTCAGCATCATAGATGGGATATGCAAAGCGGGATATCCTGTGGCTGTCCTGGGATACTTCCGGAATTGGCTGGACCACTCCAGGTACACTGGATATCATGTCCTTCAATTTCTGGAGCTCCCTGGTAAATGTTGACGTCATACCTGCATCCTGCAAAGAGCCATTATTATTAGTAGCAAGAATATTATTATTTGACACATTACCGTTCTGGGGATTTTGGCCATATCCTGAAGCATATCCTGAACTTCTCACAGTCGATATCCTGACCGAAGAGGGTATCTCAAGGGTATGATTCTGAGAATGGATTGGGATGATATTCCCCCTATTATCCTCAGTGTAAACTGCGGAACTGAAGTTCAAAGCCCTGGGCTGTATAGGAGTGACAGTTTCTTCAGCGGGTCTACTCGAGCTAGCTTTTAAGAGTTGTATTTCTCTTAACAGCATTTGGTTAGTCTCCTGTTGCTGCCTCATTTGTTCCTGCACACTTCCAAATAAAGTCAAAATTTCATCGTTAGAGGCTAAAACGGGAGCAGATCCCTAGACACTCCGAGTAGGGATAACATCTTGAGATTGTGAAGAAAACGGCATCCTTGGAGGAGGTGGTGGAAGCACCGAACCAGTAGTAGCAGAGGTTGTAGCAGACATAATGGAAGAGCTCATGTTTGATCTTGAGGCCATTGTAAACAATGTGGCAAAAAGTTTTGAAAATAGAAAACCGATTAATGATTTTACAAAGATTTTTAGTAAAAGTAGCACCACTTGCCCCACGGTGGGCGCCAAATTGTTTTGGTAAAAAATTACCTAAGCAATTAAGTGATCAAATTAGTTAAGTGAGGTGGTGTGCTAGGAATATGTATGAAAAATGTGTTAACAAAATTAGATATGAAAACAGTTTCAGGATACGACTCAGGATATAGAGCTGTATCTATGATCAAACAATGAGCGAAAATGTAAAGGTGGACACGTGATGTACAAGGAAAGCCCTTGATCAATCTAGATCGCTGGCATAAAACCTCGGGAGCTGACAATCGCAGCTGCCTTGTTCTTCTATTGCTTCAAATATCAGGATACAGTGCAGGATGTGGTGCGGATCGACTATGTGTTACAATGTAATTCGAATACAAGAGTTGTGTGTAGTGTTTGCGATGAGCTAGAGAGAAAGTGTTAAAAAATGTGTGAGTTGAGTGACTTAATCTGATCCGCCCCCATCTATTTATAGTAAAACAAATGTAACTAACTATCCTACATAACCGGGATCCAACGAATATTCCTTAGTTGAACGTTGGAGACCTGGTCTTTCGGGCTCAACGTCTCTCCTTTAACAAACACGCCCGAGTCTTGAGGAAATGAAGTCCATTTGACCATTAGCAAGTCCCAGTCTTTAACCTGCACGTGATTAATTCGATATACATCAGGATATCACCCAGGATGTCAGCAATATCCCCGTCCAGTATCCTGATCATAGATAAACAAGAAAAAGCAGGACATAGTTCAAGATATGTATGCTCAGAAAATGGCCCATAACAGTTCTATCAGCCCGTAAAACAAAGGGTAATTCTTCTGCCCATCTTCCCTTCTTAGCTCCAAGCCTTTTCTTCAAATTGTTGACAATTATCTTGTTTGAGGATTCTGCTTGTCCATTTGCTTGAGAATGTACCGGTGTGGATGTGATAATTTTGATTCCCCAACTCTTGCAAAAGTCAGTAGTCCTCTTACTTATAAACTGAGATCCATTGTCACAAATTATCTCGACTGGTACTCTAAACCTGGTCAGGATATTCCTCTTTATGAAGGATACTACTTCTTGATCTCTAACTTGAACAAACGCTTCAGCTTCAACCCACTTAGAGAAATAATCAGTCATTGCCAGTATGAAGACTTTTCCTCCTGGAGCCTTTGGCAATTTTCCTACTATATCCATTCCCCATTTCATGAATGGCCAAGGGGAAGCGATAGGATAAAGTGGTTCAGCAGGTTGATGTAATATATTATTGTGTCTTTGACACGCATCACATCTCCGAGCATACTCTGCAGCATCTTTTCTCATCGTTGGCCAATAGTATCCTGTTCTTAATACCTTTGAGAATAACGATCTACCCCCAGTATGGTTACCACAATCCCCTTCGTGTATATCCTGAAGCACTTCTTTAGTTTCAGGATCCTCCAAGCACCTCAGATATGGCCCTGCAAGAGATTTCTTATACAAAACATTATTTATAATAGTGAATCGTGATACCTTCATTCTAAAGGCCTTAGGATTTTCATTCTTCGGGATGTGCCCTTCCTTGAGATATCTTATGATTGTAGCTGTCCAGGACTTAGGATCCTCCTCAGGATACTCATCATCAGGATCCTGAACACTTACTACTTCCTTGTCCTGAGGATTTGTCACAGGATACAGGATATGTAATATTGGTATTCGGGTCCCTTCCGGTATCCTGAGGATTTGTCCCAAGGCATCGGCTTCAGCATTATCCTCTCTTGGTACCTGTTCAAGCGTAAAAATATCGAAATATCCTGCTAATTTTTTGAGAATTTCGAGATACTCGATTAACTTCTCCCCTTTGACTGCATAGGTCCCATTAAAATGATTAGTGATTAACAAGGAATCAACAAATACTTGTAAACTCTTGATATTCATGCTCTTAGCCAATTCTAATCCTGCAATTAAAGCTTCATATTCTGCTTCATTATTAGTGGCAGGAAACTCACATCTAATAGCCTGGGGTAATATGTCCCCCTGTGGCGATTTTAGTAGTATACCCAAACCTACACCTCTTACATTAGATGCACCATCAGTATATAATGTCCAGGATTCTAAGTTTTCTCCTAGCTGTTGTACTTCTAGGTCTACTTCACTTTGAATATCATTACTGAAATCAGCCACAAAGTCAGCTAAAGCCTAAGACTTTATAGCATTTCTAGGTTCATACACTAGATCATATGCACTTAATTTTACTGACCACTTAGCCATCCTACATGACATCTCTGGTTTCCTAAGCACATTTTTTACAGGATAGTTGGTTTTGACATGAGTCCTATGTGTTTCAAAATAATGTCTAAGTTTTGTTGACGCCATAACTAGGGCTAATTTCAATTTCTCTAAATGGGAATACCTAGTTTCAGCATCTAATAAACTTTTACTAACATAATAAACAGGATACTGCTGACCTTCATGATCCTTTACAAGGACATCACTTACTGCATTCCCTGATACTGCAAGATAAAGGGATAATGGTTCACCATCCTCAGGCTTCATCAATAGAGGCGCGGTTGAAAGATACTTCTTCAAATTCTACAAGGCTGCTTCATGCTTCACTCCCCATTCGAACTTCTTATTCTTCTTTAGGATATCATAAAATTCCTTGAATTTTTCAGAGGATCTTGAAATAAATCTGTTTAATGCTGCTACTCGCCCTGTTAATTGTTGAACATCCTTCATATTTGAAGGTGACTTGATATCCAGGATAGCTTTAAACTGCTTCGGGCTTGCCTCTATCCCCCTTTTCATCACCATGTATCCTAGAAACATTCC
This sequence comes from Helianthus tuberosus, assembly GCA_030545235.1. Classification (NCBI taxonomy): domain Eukaryota; kingdom Viridiplantae; phylum Streptophyta; class Magnoliopsida; order Asterales; family Asteraceae; genus Helianthus; species Helianthus tuberosus. The sequence continues at coordinate 33,680,043 of CM060365.1, read as the reverse complement.
TACCCCCACTCCGAAAGGGCATTTAGCAGGATTTAATTTCATGTTCTACTGGTCCAGGATATCAAATGCTCCCTTGATATCCTGGAGGTGATCCTCAGCCTTCTTGGATTTTACTACCATATCGTTGATGTACACCTCCATGGTGTCCCCCAGTTTGTCTTTAAACATTATGTTTTCCAATCTCTGGTATGTTGCACCTGCATTTTTCAAACCAAAAGGCATAGCAGTATAACAATCAATACCTGTTGGTGTTATGAAAGCAGTATCCTCCTGATCCGAGGGTTCCATTTGGATCTGTTGGAATCCCGAGGAGGCATCCATGAAGGTTAGCATCTCGTGACCAGCAGTAGCATCTACCATTGAATCGATATGAGGTAGAGGAAATGGGTCTTTGGGACAAGCTTTGTTCAAGTCTGTGTAATCTACACAGACTCTCCATTTCCTGTTTTTCTTTTGCACCACAACTACGTTTGCCAGCCATTTAGGAAACTTCACTTCCCTGATCATCTTGCTTTTTAATAGTCTTTCAACTTCCTCTTGAATGATAGTGTTGCGTTCTGGAGCAAATTTCCTTCGTTTCTGCTGGACAGGCTTGAAAGACTTTATACTGCTATGCCTTTTGGTTTGAAAAATGGGCATTGAGTTGACCCCTTCAACATACATGGACAACTTTATCAGGCAACTTTATACTGCTATGCCTTTTGGTTGTAGCAGACACGGTGGAAGAGCTCATGTTTGATCTCGAGGCCATCGAAAATAATCTAGCAAAAAGTTTTGAAAATAGAAAACCAAGTAATGATTTTGCAAAAGCTTTTAGTAGAAATAGCACCACTTGCCCCACGGTGGGCGCCAAATTGTTTTGGTCAAAAATTACCGAAGCAATTAAGTGATCAAATTAGTTAAGTGAGGTAGTGTGCTAAAAACGTTTGTTGAAAATATGCTAGATAAGTTGTTTACAAAAACAGGTTCAGGATATAGCTCAGGATATTGAGCTATATCTATGATTAAACAATGAGCAAAAATGTAAAGGGTGACACGAGATATACGAGGAAAGCCCTTGATCAATCTAGATCGCCGGCATAAAACCTCGGGAGCTGACAATCGCAGCTGCCTTGTTCTTCTTATTGCTTCAAATATCAGGATACAGTGCAGGATATGATGCGGATCAACTAAGTGTTACAATGCAACTCGAGTACAAGTGTTAGTACGTTGTGAGTGTTAGCAAGTAGAGAGAAAGAGTGTGCGAAAGATTGTGTCCCTAATCTGATCCGATCAATCCCCTTTAATAGTAAAAAGAAAGCAACTAACTATCCTACTATTCCAGGATCCGGCGAATATTCCATATGTGGACGTTGTAGTCCACGGCTTCCGGCTTCAACGTTCGTAATATAACTGATTTGCGCGAGTCTTGAGGAGAAGAAGTCCACCTAACCGTTAGAGACTGGTTTCAACAATCTGCACGTGAGTTAATTATTAACTACCAGGATATCGCATCAGGATGTTACCAATATCCTGATCCAGCATCCTGGCCACAATAAAACAAACAAAGTCAGAATATCAGTCAGGATATATGAGCAGAAAATCACCCATAACAGGGACTTTGAAGCGATACCTGTCCAATTAGGGACGAAAGGTAAAATATAAGTCCATATAGGGACTATAAGTTATGTTACCATTGGGATTATAGTGAAACGATATGTTCTCAAAAGAATTTTAATGAATTATTATATTCTCCAGGGGACTTCGAAAACATAACATGTCTACAAAAGATTTTTAATGAAATAACACGTACGTATAAGGACTATATAACAAATGCCCATACAGGGTCTTAAGTCAAAAGTTATGTCCCCACAGGGACTATTTAAATAGTGTATTTATCAAGAGGGGTTTTTAATAAAATCATTTGTCCATGAAAGGACTATATTGAAATAGCATATCCACCGAGGGACTTTATTGAATTATAATGTCCACAGAAGGGACTATATTGAAATATAATGTCCATAAAAGGACTATTTTGAAATAGCAAGTCCACGAAAGGACTATATAGAAATATGAAGTCCACTAAGGGATTTTTATCGTGATATAATGTCCACAAAGGGACTATTTGAAATATAATGTCCTCGAAGGGACTATAATAAACATATGTATATACAAAGTCTTATCAGGAGACGTAGGTCCAAAAGGACTATGATGAAATAATATGTTCACAAAGGAATTTTTAACAATCAAATGCCCAATAGAGGGACTTTAAAGGAATAGAAAAGAAATATAATGGAAGAAGGGTTCTCCAATGTCTTCCTTGCTTTATTCTGGTTGTTTCTCTTCTTTATTTATCGTACGCAGTAGCGACACTGAAGATCTTAGTAAATAAAGCAATTCAATTCAGGATCTATTGCCGAAGTAGAATCCAAGGATTCAATGGTTAATGAAACAACATGGTTTATGGATTGAGTTTTGACTGGTATAGTCCAAGTCTGAAATTCTAAAACTCGGAGATAGGAAATAGGGATTAATAGCATCCACATGTATTATCTTCATTATGGGAGCCTCAGGGACCTTCTGGTATGGACTTCGAAGTCTGGTTAAGAGTTCCAAATAAGTTTGACTTTGGGAATAGGTCCTTAAAGGTCTTTCCTCCAGCCGGTCGCACGCTTATCCTAGCCGTGGTATGAAGCTTGGCATTTCTTGGCTTCGGACGGGAAGAATCTCCATCAATGGCTTCTTTGCTTGGCGACATATTTATAATACATAAAATCGAAAACAATGTTTACTTAATAGGGATGAGAGAATTCCTATGTTAAGTCTAGACTCAGGAGGTCTAAGGAATATGTTATTGTATCATTTGAGATTAAACACTAAAGGCAAGTATTTAATTCACTCAAGCGTTGGCTATGATACCAACCTGTCACACCCCGATATTTCCACATATGACCGGTGGGCCCGGTAGGGAGTATCGTGACGTAGTTGATATCATCATGGTCAAATATACACAATTTAATGCACAACGGAAGTCTAGGAAGAAAATATTAATATAAACCAAAATGCAAAGTATAATTAAAATATTATACAAACGATTGAGAATGGATCCATAGGCGGATCTAGAGTAGAATACACATTATTGTTCAACAAACTTTAAGCACTAAGAACTTGCAAGATTCCTTAATTAGAGCTCAGGAGCTTCCAACCAATTTCGTGTAGTACCTGTCACTTAGTCTTTTTGAAAATACGTCAGTTTACACTGGTAAATACAATTAACTGACTCTTTTGAAAAGTGTTCATAAAATTGATTTGGATGCACAAGGCATAAAATCCTTTTATAACTTGGGACAATTATTAAAAATAATCTTGTATACAGATTTATTTGTTTGTCGTCCATTCAGGGCCTGGTTAGAAGAGCCGAGACAAGATTAATAGACACACCACTAATATAATCCCACGGCGAGTTATCCTCAACGAGTGGTTATATCTTTTGCATACGCAACTGTCAGGTGTACGCCTACACCCCGTGCTTAAGTCGTGGCCATTTTAAATGAATGAGCCGAGGATATCCAGGACACGGTCATTAACCCCCCCAAAGGCATTGCATCAAACAAAACAGATTAAAACGGGTTATCTCAATAACCACTAATCGATTAAAGATTCAATACCCGACCAAGCGGTAATAATTTACCGTATCCCAAGCCCGTATAAGGGAAAATAAGTTAAAAGCATTTACCTGAGCTAAAATATAATTTTATTCTCAGCCGTATATCAATCAGCAAGTACAAGTAGCTTTTACTGGGCTCCTAATCTGGAACGAAGGTTTTAATAACCTATTAGATTCCTACGGGTCTTATTTAAGTCTTAACTTAGACCGGTTAGTTTTAATGAAAGGTTTTCGGTTCAAAACGCAAGATTTAGCGAAGACCGGATTAGAATGTGTTTTAGACCCAACATGTATGAAGACTTGTATAAAATGGGTAAACTAAACACATTCTGGATTTTGAAGTAAAAATGATAAGGTTTGACCCGTTTCGGTTAATTTATGCAAACTAGATACATAAACCATAACGAACGCGAATATGCATAATGGGTAACCAAATGAGTCATGTACAGGTTCCACAAGTTAATATGCTTTAAATATGTTAAGATATCAGTAGGATACCTTCCATTATGCCCAAAACGAATTTAAAACCAATTTGAGCCCCGTAAGGGTATTTTGGTCATTTTAAAGTTTATAAAAGAGGTTAAATAGCAATCTAAGGTTCTGGTCTAAAATATACAGTAAAAATATTAATTTTATCAAGTTACATCAGTAAGATATCATACATATGTGAGGTTTATAATTAATGGCCAAACTATGCATCGTAGGGGCTTTTTGGTCATTTCACATATGCTTTTAAGGTCAATTTTGGAAATCTGAGTTCAAGACTTATACTTACTGTTAAAGTATAAAAATTTATTTATAAGATCAGTTGGTAACAAGTCTTAGGCGTTAAATATGGTTTTAAACCATACTATCCACCTAATTAGCGTAAAAGTCGGTAATTGACGCTATTCAAGATGTTTATAAAATTCTGAAGTTTTGATCAGTTTCAAATGCTTAAAATATTTTATTTAACATATGATATCAGTAGGAAAAGGTTTGGTATGCAAATCATATGTTAAACTCATTTTATTAACAAAAAGGGTATTACCGTCATTTACGGAATTTATACTAGAACTCAATGTTATGTTCAGTATAAAATTTGACAAAAAATTCCAAAAATCCCTAATTATTATATCATAACAGTGGGTAGCAAGTTTGGTGTCAAAAATTGGGTTTAAATATGATTTATGCCAAAAATGTCATTTAATTAACAAAAAGCTTTTGTTTTACGATATCTTGCATAACTTTTATTTCAGACCAGAAACTGATGTCAAATTTTTAGGAGATACTTATATATCAGTAATAAATCTTTTTGTCCTCTAACATTTTCAGAAATCTCGTTTTTATAACATAAGGGCAAAATGGTCAACTTTTAAGCATTTAACGGAAACATGTAAATGATTCAGATTTCTAAGGGACCATGTAGTATGACCTCCGAGGGTTATACTAACATATAATATGGTCACAAAGGAACCCTAAGGCATAACTATACTAAGCTAATTCGGGTCAGAACTGAAAGTCAAAGCAAAAGTTTACTTTTGCGACTTTCGGTTGCGAACCGAGCCTAATACTCAGAATTGTCGGGTTGAACATGCCTAAACATGTTCTTATATTATTTACCAAGTTGTTAAGCGATAAAGTGTAATTTATAGCTTTTACATTGTCAGATGTGATTTATTTTACAAAAACTGACTCGTTTGACTTTTTTGTTAAGTAGTTTGACCCGACAATTAACCAAGTAAAAGTGGTAATTAGGAGGTGCCCTTTTGAGGGTTTATCACCTACCTAATTACGATCACGTAGCCATGTTCGTTGCGAACAATGGCTTGACCATTTATGGTCTAGCTAAAAGTCAAATAAAATAACGAAGCACGAAAGGAACACTTACAAGTGGTCCTTAGGACTGAAAAGAACTCAAAAGGAGGTTCCAAATGTTCAGGATCCTTAGAATTGAGAGAGAGATAGCAAGAACTCTAGAAATTGTATGAATTTGAATGTGAGAAAAGTTCACCTATTTATAGTTTTCAATGATCCCTAAGATCTTGCCATGTGTATGAGGGAGTTATGAGATCATCACAAGTGTAATCTCGTTTCATAAATTTGTTAGCAAGCCCCTATGATGATTAAAATGGTTTTAGAGATCAAGTGGTGAATCAAGGAAGAAGAACTGGCAGCTGGAAGTGAGATTCTGCCAAATTTGAGTCGTTGCCGCGTGCCACAGGAAAAGGGGTATGCTATGGCGTCACGCTACCACCCCTTATCTCAGCAAAACAAGTTTTAAACTTGTCATTTTTAGTCCCTGCACCTTTATAAGCTATGTATCTTTTATTTTAGGCACAATGGGCCCTTGTAGTTAGTTTGTAAATGATCTAGGGAGTATAACCAAACACCGTTAGGTCCGGTTTCGTTAAGCGATAACCGAAAACACTAGTTTCTGCTCGTTGACGCTTTCAACCCTTTAATTTTGCGAACTTGTGCGTTTTAACGCGAAATGGCATAAAAGCCTTTCAAGATCAATAATAAGCATTCCCAAGAGTATGATGGGATATTACGACACTCCAGTTTACTCCAGTTCGCTTAAATGGTTGCTCAAAGGTATAGTTTTAGAGTTTTACGCTTTTGGCCCCTTTCATGCACAACTTGCACGCATTATCATTTTATCGCGTCAAAGCCCTATGTCATCCATATTAGGCATTCTCGAGAGTATTATCAAACATCACGATGCTTCGGGTTCGTTAAAAGGTCACTCAGAGGTTAATTTGAACATGTTGACGCTTTTAACTCATCTTCTTGATAATTGCAGTTTAAATCGTTTATTTGCATCGAAATTCCACGAAATCATTATCCGACAGTCGTGCGAGTATAAAAAGATTCTACAAAGCCTCGGGATTGTTAAAAGGTCATTCAGAGGTAAGAATTAACATATTGACACTTTTAACCCCTATGGTTTGTAAATTTTTGGTTTTAAGCACAAACGGCTTCTTGTGTCCGGTAATTTATTCAACAAACAATACGAACATCATATGAGGTCAATCAGAGGCACAAGTTTGGCATGTTGACATTTTTAGTCCCTCAACATTCAAAGTTTTTGATTTTCGCAAAAATTTAGTCCGTAATAGTCAACGTTTGATTTCAATAGAGTTTAGTACACGTGTCAACACATCATTGGACGTATACTCACGGTTTGCGTGAGTATGTGATTTGTAATATAGTGTACATGTTGCACCCAAAGTGTCTTAAAAGGAAAAGGTATCGAGTATACTCACGGTTTGCGTAGTAATTTCCGCGTATGTGAGTTGATGTGTTGAGTGTTTAGGGAAACCGCTGAGTTATCCTACTAGGATAAACAAGGTGTATGAGTTCGACGAATTTTGGAATCGGAATGCAAATGCGAGATGCTTACTTAGTAGGAAAGTACATAAAAATTATATTGACAAAACGCCCAAATTTGGACACCATGACTAAATGTTTTTCATAGGCACAAGTTCGCCAATTGGAAGTCCAAACATGAGGAGTTCAATCCAAGACATTATAACCATAACTCTTAACATCAATCCATGAATTGGTTCGTGTTTAGAGTTCGGTTATTAGGATTATAGGGTAGGGTTCCAGCGTGAACAACCTACCAAGAGTGAACTGCGCGAACAGATATGGACCCTTGATTTCCTTTTTAGTTGTTAAGGGTAGGACTGTAATTATATAAAAATTTAGATTTAAATCATTATTTTAATAATTGAATTAAGTTACATCTTTCCTAATTTAAATTCATTATCCACATTATGTTTATTTATTAATAAGATAATTATCAAAATAAACAACAAATCACCAGATTTCAATTTTAATTTTTATTTCAGATTTTATCACCAGAATTCAAATTTTGATTTTTAAGATCCACGTAACCTTCATATTTCAACGGTATACACATGTGTACTTGGATATAAATATCACAGTACACAATTGTACTCAGCATCGTACATATGTGTACAGTAATTCACAGGTGTACATCAACATTCAATACAAAAAAAAATCTGATATATCACAAAAACAGACGATATACACATGTGTACATCGCATTAAAAAGATGGCAAAATCAGAATACACATGTGTACATCGCATTTAAACAAATAATTATTTTAATAATTGAATTAAGTTACATCTTTCATAATCCTTGATTTGATTTGTGAGAGATTTATGCAATCAATTTAAGAGGATAATTGATTACTTGATTTGTGAGAGATTGATGCAATCAATTTAAGATTGAAATTACACATATACCCTTTTTGTATTTAATTAAATGAAAAAAATTAACCAAATAATTACCATCATGCCACTCACTTTAATCTCAAGATCATAAAAATCAAGGGCCCAGATCAGTTCACGCAGTTCACTCTTGGGATTTTGTTCACGTTTGAACCTAATCCTATATTTATATATATATTAAGTCTCATGGTCAAGTATAATCAAATATGTCAAGTATGGAGGTAGGATGATATTCACCCATTAAACCTCATTATATAATTCATCAAAACACAAAATTATCAACTTAGTTGATGATTTTGGTTGGTCATGAATAGAACTTAGAATAAAAGTACACATCTAATTCACCAAGTAACCAAGTGAGCTCAAACTAAACTAGTGCATTCCAATCATGGCAAATGTTTGGAGACTTGGTGTAGTTTGGTCACTTTATTACCAGTAAGTTAGATTGGCTAACAAATCAAGCAAGTGAAGTAGTGGAATCATAGTTGGAAAGCCTAGGCTTCCATGATTCACACATTACCGAAACACAAGTCTCATCACATTGAAGGTGGCGAGCTTGGATCGTTTCAACACTTGTCTAGGTTACTTGGAACCTTTATAACAGAAAGTTCGGGAGGTATTTGGACCTCTAATCTCATGGAAATCCACCATACTCAAGTCCCACAATCATGAGTTTGATTGGAAACAAGATAGGCATAAGATTCCCACAAAAGTAACAAGTTTATAGGAAGTTTATGTAAAAGCTTGACAAAACAGAAAGTTTGGACCTCAAAATTGTGATGTTCCACCTTATTCTACCATGGTAAATTTTGTGAAAACACTCCTAGAGATGTTCCAAGTGTTTAAGAACAATAAGAAGTGAAGAAACATGAAAGAAGGTGAAAGCTCACTTTTAGACTTGATAGAATTCTACCTCAACCTTGCAATTTCAGTAACCAAGAGTGTTTTGAGAGTGATTGTAGTGTGGGAAAAGTGAAATGAAGGTGTAGAAGGCTTGTTTCTTTAATGGTTGAGTTGGGTTTGTGTTTTAATGAAGAATGAAGGTGATTGGGGAAGAAAGGAGTTGAGAAAAGGTGAAATCCGGATTGGGTAAAACAACATTTTGTGGAATTCACATCCTCGCTTCACGTGAGCTCCAAGTCCTTGCCCACCGCGCGATGTGGCGTGTGATTTTTCCAAAGTTTTGTTTGTTTGTTCAAGTTTGGCCCCTGCACTTATATGTTGATGTTATTTTAGGTTATAACTTATGCTTCATTCATGTCTTCGAGTGACAGGAGTGTATGTATGTATATGCTACGTATCGTGTGTATGAATGATAATATGTATGCATAATGAGTCTCGGTTTTGACGCGTAAAAATATTATATAACTCATTTTAATAAAAAGTAAGAATTGTATTTTTTTTTCCTAGTAAGTTTGCTCAAAAGGATGTTAGAAAAAGAATTTGGTTACAAGTGACGAATTGTTATATTCATATTATGCCTAATATCCTTGACAAAGGAGATATATGAAAACAAGTTTGGCAAATACGTTACAAACCCAATTCAGCTAAACGTTTTCACCTTTTCCTCTAAGTAAAAGTCTGTACTAAAATAGATTGATACTAGCTTAAGACCCCGTGTGTTACACGGGTGGCCTAAAAAAATATATTATTTAAAGGTGTTTTCATAAATCTTGTAATGAAATATTTGTTTCAGTATTAGTACTAAAGTAAATATAAAATTACACTTAATTAAAATAAATGAATATGAAATGTGACTTGGACGTAATAGAACTGGCTTGATTTTTGGTGATTAATGCACTTTGGTCGTTTTTTTTCACGTGATACTCAATGTGACTTAGACATTATAACTTCTGCTCATCGGGTTTGTTTCTTTTTTTGACCCATTACATGACCAAGCCCATTTGCCACAGATCGGTGTCTATAGACCACAACCACCGTGGCACGGAACCCATAACCCCACTGTACGTGTGTTATATACAATATGTGTACAAAGTAGACCAAACATGTACACACGGTTTGATCTCAACCCGAATTACAACATAACGTTCATAGACTGCCACAACAAAAGAAAAAAAGTTGACATTTAAATGATTCAAAACGATAACTCATCAAATGTAATTATAAATAGGTGTGATGAAAAAGAATAATTATAAATATATATTTTAAAATGAAAAAAATGTTTTGTTATATATCATTGATAAGATTCGGATGCTCTTGCAAGTAGAAATGAACAGCTTTATAATAAAGATCAACATTTGCCACTTTTAACAACGATATCTTTAAACAGCATATGAGGAGAATGATTCATGACGGTCGATATCATTCTCTACTCACAACTGTATAATTAAAATCATTAATAATTCATCAAGGCAAATTACATAAGGATAGCAGGTAGACGAGCAACAAACTGCGCCGCCATACCTTTCTGAATAGAAAACCCTAACCTACTAAAAACAAAATAATGTGACGTATTAGATAAGTTAATGACAAAGTGCATACTTTGTTTTCGAGCATTCTATAAGCATAGAAGTGTCTTGGACTCGTGCCGTGATAATTAAAAACACATGATACTTGCCCCCAATTTACTTAACGATGCATATTGCATGTTCAATGACATGATCAAATGATGTTGGTCATGTAACAACATGATGATCAGTAACACATAGTTTAAAAAAAAAGTTTACCACTTTAATATACATAAATGCCAAACATAAAAAAAATATAGTGTAGTTTATCTTAGAACTGCATCCTTTAAATTATGTGCACCTACTCATTAAACTCCTCTTTTCTTTTCATTCCCGCAAGAATTGTTCTTTGCCGGTAAGATACCTTTACAAATCACGTTTGAAGAGGTCTTTGTGCACATGTTGACTTATTTTAGTCTACATTAACAGGAAAACCTTAGACACTATGTTGTGCTTTCAGTTCCCTAACTTCTGGGTTTACTTAAGGTTACCCTGCCTATCGGAGAGGCATACAGCTGATTAACTACAATAGAAACCACAAAACAAAACAAACTACTGATTAACAATAAGTGTTGTAAACTTCAATAAATATCTATAAAAGAGACATTTCAAGTTGTAAAATTCAAAGCTTGTATGACATTGGTATTTGACAACAATAAAAACCAAAAAATTAAACAAACTGCTGATCAACTACGCTATTAGTTTCAAAACAAATCATACATGAATTTGTTCTTTAAAGGATAACTACACTTCGGTAACAGCATGACATTTGCCACCCAACTCCAGAGTCACAGGAGTCCACTTTTTTGAAGCTGTGCATGACAGTCTAGCCTGCTCGTGCTCCACATATGAAACATCATCTTCAAGATTATATAAACTAAATTCCAAAACTGACATGTGTATAAAGTGGAGAAAAATCGAAACTTGTGAAGAAAATCTTGTCAAATCTATATCGAGGAAGCTTTTCAGCAACATGGGGTCCACCTGCGATGACTCTAATCAAAGTGTTATCAAGGTAATCGTGTATGGAGTCAGTGAGAACCGAGTAACATCTTGGAGCTAGCTCTGAAAGCTTTAGGATTACTACATTTCCTGCTGCTATTGCGCCAATAATTGGTTCAAATGATAACCGTATCCGAATTGTGAATTCGATTTTCGATTCTACAAATAAATTAGCACAATTTCACCAAATAAACCAGCTGCATTTAAGATGAATTTCAACTCGTTTGACCCACTTTCATTTCATATTGAACTTATAAATTCACCTTGTGACCAGTTATGAATAAAAAGATAACCAAACTCAACGGGCTTATAGGTAAATGGGTCGAGTCAAGATGATGAAAGGCATGTACCACCACATGAGAAAGTAGTTCTTTTTTAAGAATAGCACGAATGTTTCTGTTGAACTATTAAGGGTCATCAATGCATAAGGTGTGATAGTGATAAGAACCTTACTACCTTTAAAAGACATTGTAAACAAAGATCATACTTTATTACTTTTTATTTTATGATAGCAATATTCATACCTCTGTTCCCAATGTAATCTAAAACCATGGTTCTAACTTTAATGTTCAAGTCAACCTTAAAAGTAAGAAATATTTGTATCAAAACAGTTAACCTTGACCAAAGCGTGCACAAATTATTGACAAAGGCCAATAACACTAATAATGCTAAAACTCATTTGCATTCTTAATCTTTTAAGGATTCTAACCAACATGTCTGGATCATGATGAACTGCCACCCAACCATTAATATTGTAGCTTGTGGAGCAGCATGAAGAACTTCATAAAACAAAAGTAAAAAGTGTACGGCATATCCAATAGAAACAGTATACAAAAGTTGATAATTACCTCAAAATTCTCTCTACTGTGTCTCTGTTCTTTTAGAAACTCCAGAGTTGGGTATGGCGTTGATCCAACCCAAATGCTTATCTATATTAAAAACCAACTAAGATAAAACTGAGTGCCAAATAAGGAACAAAGTGCTTTATGTTTGCCAATTGAAATCTCCTCTCAATCTCACCTACTTCTATTTTATCAGCCCCAAATCAACCTACAAAAACACAATAATAACTAAAGCTCAAAATCAACAAACATGCATCATTGAATTTCAGATTTCCCAAATTCATGAGAATTTCAAGTAGGGAATTTTCATCAAATTTTACATACCTTATAACCCCCTTGCTATGAGGATCATTAATCTCAGCTTGGATTTCGTCTTGGGTCAGATTTGAACCTTCAATTTAGGTGTTTTGTGGATGTTAGGGTTTTGACAAGCTTGATCGCCCTTCCCCCTGTTTGATCGATCCCAGCACCCTCACAAGGGGTGTTTGTGTTTAATTAAAAAGTTTTTATTAAAACTATTTTCAAGTTTAACACTTTTGGTCCCTCTAGTTTCTTTTATTCTATTTCTATGTCTTTAACTACTCATAAGTAATAAACTAACTAGGTTAGTGTCATTACTAGTTATTTTATTTTACTAATTTATTTGCAACTTAATTACAAATTTAAGAATTTGTATTTTCGGGATGTTACAATAATATAGATTAAAAATATATAAATTTTGTGGTCAAACTTGATAGCAAAAAACACCTATTGTGTGACTTAGAGCATTTAACACAGACACCCATCTGCCACTTAACCTCTTGTTCAGCTGATTTGATAGCCAAAATTAGTAAATCTTCAACTCCAGCCAGCCTAACAATATCGATTGGAATGCACTACAATAACATAAAAACATATGTACATTAATATTGTATATTAAATTGTTGAATATTGTAGATAAATACAACAGAAGTTACAAAGCACTTGAGGCATGTGTGAATAAAGGTGGAAATTAAGAGGGAAAAACTTATAATATCAAGAGCGAGTTATATCACGAATAAGATAACGTGTGGCGAATTATCATTTTATTTCAACCCCTTTTCCAAGATTTTGGTCAGAATGAAAAGATTAATATGTGTAAGGTTATAAAATCAAACTCCAAAATCTAACATCGATTTTTAGAACAGTGGACTTAAAATGTCGATAAGAGTTATACCGCAGTCCCTTTAAACGAATGAATTACTTAATAGTCGGGTCGGTTTAATCTTGTATAGTTTTTCTTGTTGGAAACCCTGCACTTACCCTTAGATCCATGTTCTAATAAAGTTCTTGTTTCGAAAAAAAATGTGATTCAACAATTAATTAATTTCAAGAAATGTAATGTGCAATAGTATATATGGATGCTAAAATATGCTTATATAGAGAAATGATACTACCTAGCATTCTATTGATGATTAGCTTCAAAGTCACTTGTTGGCTAGACTCGCAACCTGCACTGCTTTCTTCGACTAAAAGGGATAAGTTAATGCGAACTCTAACTCGGGAATGAACTCGGTGGCTTGTTGGCTCTCCATTCCAAAAGCCATTAATCTAAGTGATTGTGGATTAGAAGTCCTCAAATAACTAATAACTACCAATTATTTATCAACTACTAACCTGCAGTATACCCCACTCGTATGTTGACCATGCTCCCATCGACCACCAAATTCCCACTAAAGTTGTCGAAAACAATGATTATGTAATCCTATCAACATAAAAGTGTGGGATCTTATACGGAAGAGAACATTGCAATTTATGTAATAATCGCATAATGAAAGATTAATAACTTACAGTGTAATCTTGGTCGATTCAGCTCTTACTCTGTTTAGTTGATGATTTGTTGTTCAAGTACCATAATATCCATTGTGAATTAGAACGGAAAACAGAACCCTTAGTTTCCCCTATGTTTTCGAACCCTAAACCGCCAATTTCTAGCATCAAGGAGTTTTGGTTCTCGAGTTGTGAAAGACTTTCTAGCATTTAGGGGTTCTAATTTTCGAACACTAAGCTAAATCTATCAAACAGTAGTCAGGTGATCATCAAATCTTCCAAATTTTTTTATCATGATAAACCCTAAAATGACTATTGTAACTTACCCTGCCACTACACCAACTTGCTCCATCACGCCACCACAGACCAAATAACACCATCACCGATTAAATCACCACAGCTTACTCGACCATCTCTCTCTTTATCTTACACATCTCTCTGTCCTCCTCCTGTTTGTCTCTCTTAAAAGTCATGGAAAAGGAAAACTAATAAAAGGGAGGAGAATGGTTCACATTGCAGATTGTCAGGCATTGATCATGAAAGACTACCAACAAAAGAACTAAAATCAAATTCAGGTTTTATAGGAAGATATACCATTTCTGAAAATGTCATCAAAATTCCGAAGAACGTAAATACCACCCTTGATAAAGTTTCAACTTGTTATAGGTTAAAACTGTTTGTAGAGTATATAGAGTAACTTTTACACTTTACAGTACGAATTTGCTCATGAAACAGAAGAAATAAACAGGAAGACGCAATAGATGACTCCAAATAACAGGCTATATAACCATCTGAAACAATCGATTAATACTTAAATGAAATCAATGGTAGCACACGGCTGCGTTGCAAACACGTTAACGATTAACTACACAATAATTTCATCTAATCATACATCATACAGGTTCCACATAACACAAACCGTAATTTAGCTGGAAAAAAAACAATAGAACAATGAATGAAAAACATAAAAAAACAAATATAATCAACAATAAAGAATCAAAATATCAAGATGATTAATAGAAAAGAAGAGGATCAAACATTGATGTTGAAGATCTTTCCGCATGCGATTTAGGGATGCAGAAGAGAGGTGTACCACAAACGTCATGCATGATCAACCCCCAACCCTGCAACCCGAGTATAACTTGCAACAATATTTCATTATGAAGAGGGTACCATTGACAAAAATAATATAACTTACTATCTTATTGTTACTGTGATCATAACTTACTATCTTTGCATTTACATATAACTTGCAACAATAAACGATAAACAAATCTAGTTATTAGATAAACTCCAAAGAGACAAAAAAGCCTGAAGAAAAAAATTTAGGAAAGGAAAATATAATTGTATGGTGTATTAATTGTATTTGACCATTATATGATTAAAATATAAAGCTTTCGTTAACCATAAGATGATTACTTCTCCTTTCTCCGCTGGAAACTCTATTGCTTTCTTCTTCTTTCACTGCAGAAATTAACAACAAAACTTGAAAACCCTTAAAAAATTGGGGGCCTTTAGTATGCACAAAAAAATTTAAAAATATTCAGAATATAAACCCTAAATCCCAATCGTTTCCATCATAATCGAACCACTTACTACATGCTGAACCATTAAAATCGTCAGGACATCACCAGCGGAACCTACACCCGCAGCCGTCAGGGTCACAGAGAAACCCTACACCACCAGCATCAAACATATTCGTTTACAGCATCAAAGATTAAGAAGAAAACATACCTTGATTTAGGGTTTATGAGAGATACAGCGATGGACATGCAGAGATGTATGAAATTGAAATTAGGGTTTTAAGGATTGGTTGAAGAGAGAGGACATAGTATGAGAGCGTGTTTGAGAAGCCGCATGATTGAAGGAAAATATGAGGATTGAAGGAAAAGAAGAGAAACGGTTGTGTGTGAAAATAGGGTTTTAAGGATCGATTGAATAGGATTGCCGCTCAAATGAAAAAAAGAGGAGACCATCAGATGCCACGTGGCATCAAGGAGGCTAAGTACATGCCATGTGGCTTAAGCTTGTTTTGCTTTATTAGAAGTAGTAGATTGCTGTCAAATGAAATAACACTACATAAGATTTCAAAGATTGCTAGCTTTCAAAATGTGGTCTAGAAAAAAAAAAAAAAGAAAGAAACCGTGCAACATGCATAGAAAATAACCCTACTAATTTGATATGTGTCAAATCCGTTTTGCTAGAACAGGGAGTTGTTGTGTATATCTTTCTATTTCAATTCTCTCCTAAAGCAAACTCTCGGTTGATACTTAAAAACTAATTTTCTTCTTTAACATTTTTATAGGTCTTGATTACTTTTAAACGCAAAGTTTCATTTAATCATGACAAATAAAAACAATATAACCATGTGTTAATCATTACTGATCTATTATTATATGAATAATAATAAGTTTTACTTATGAATCATACATTTTTCATTAGTAATGATAAGTAGGGGTTGCAATCGTGTCGGGTTGATGGGTTGACGGGTTGACGGGTTACGGGTTAGTGGGTTGGTGGGTTGAAATGTTCAACCCGAACCCGACCCATATTATTATTCGGGTCAAAGATTTCAACCCCTTAACCCATATTTTAAAATGAGTGATATAAGTTGACGATTTATAAACGAGTTGTTCGGTTTTAAGCAGGTTATCAATAACATGTTTAATGATAACTATGAGTGTGATAAATAAATAATATAATATAATGTGTCAAAATTAATATTATTATAACTAACTATGTAAAATAGAAACCGAAAAAACAAAAACAAAAATATAAAAGATTATATTATCTAAATAGTTAAACGGGTTAATGGGTCAACCCATTTTTATGCAGGTCAACCTAAACCCGACCCGTTTTTCATAGGGATCAACCCCAACCCAACCCGTTTTTTTAAACGGGTCGTATTAGTCGACACAAACCTGTTTTTTTCGTGTCGGGTTCGAGTCAGGTTAACGGGTCGTGTCAAGAATTGCCACCCCCAAAGATAAGAGGTATGAAGTTTAGACTACGGGGTGACAGTGTTGTTTTGGCGTGGAAGCCTCAATCACGTCTGACACCGTTCCGTGGCCCGGCGTGGTGGATAGGGTAGCAAGATTTCCACCTACGTTGAGGGCAAATAGGGTGGTGACGTGGTGGCGTTTTATTGGTGGGTGGTATTTGGGTTAGTTTTGATTGATTGGTTATTATTTGTTTATTTTTATTTTTATTTTTTAAACGCCTCATTTCAAGCTCTTCCACCAAGTGTTTTTTTCTTACCACGCATCCTGCTGACGTGCCTGCCACGTGACACTTTATGCCCTCTACACCGTGCAGTTTTAGGATTTAGTGTTTTACACATTTTCCTGGGAAAATTTTTCAAAAAGTAACTCCTCGCATACATAGACCCATGAATTTTTTCACGGTTGTCACTTTTTCCGGTTTTCGAATACGTTACAAGAAAACAGGGCTTTCTACGACGGATACTTCTTTGGAAACTTGTAGATGAAAGTCCATCTCCAACGAATATATGTCGGTATAATGCCCGTGGCTAATGATACTTTCGATGGATTACAGACAGACACTTTACTGACAGATCATTCACGCATTTTCTTCGGCCAATAATTCAAGTTCTCCGGCTGATGTTTTGACTTCTTACCGACGTATAATTTTCCGGCTAGGTTATGTTTATTGAAGGAAATTCCATCGACAACCCGTCAGAAATATTGTTTAATAGAAAACATAATTTTGCATTTTATTAAACTTTCCTGCAAATTGTAAATTATTATTTTATTCCATGTAATGTAAAATATAAATAAATAAACAAATTATTGTAAATCCAAAAATTTATAGATAACAAAATTAAACACGGTATTATGAAATTAAGCAATATTTGTTTTTTACAAATATAAAGATTAAAAAAATATTTAGACGGACGAGTCATCAGGATGAGTATTAGAGTTCGATGGCTTGTTGTCGGCTCCTCTACATTTCAGACTAGCTCGAACAACAACTTACACGTGATTTCCTCGAGTTCAACGACCCACTGCTCGAGGAGTTTTGTAAGAAGGGTGCACGATTTCCAAGTGCTAGATTACTACCCAGTCTCACCTAAAGCTGTCCTGCCATGGGCACTGGAAGGTGAAGTGGAATGGCCTGAAGCTGCTATACTACTTCCGTACCTGGTTTTATCCATCTTGCAAAACATAAGATAAAAATATAGTATAAGTTGCACAATACATACACACACACACACACACAGAGACACACACACACACACACATACATACATACATACATACATAACACACACACACACACATACATACATATAGAAACGGGTTCATGAGAGAACGGTGAAAAGTGTGAGAACGGATCCTGGCCCAACATGTGGCAGGGGGCGCTAATTGTTATGCGGGGGTACGATTGTCCTTTTATACGTTCCCTCCTTATTCGCGGTATAAATCTCTTTCAAATTAAAACTCCAAAGATTTATTGTTAGCTGTTACCTCCTTTGCAAGCTTTCTCAGATCTATGGCGTTTAACGTGGATTCTGTTCGACAAAGTAAAATTCGTTGGCGTTTTCTATTTTAGTTCCAACAAATCATGCAACAGATATGGCGTTTTGTTCTTTTATCATTGTTTCATTGTTTTTTATAATGTGTTGTATGTTTTTATGCAATTTAATCGCGTTTTAATTGGTATTTAAACAATTATTAAGAACTGACAATTTGAGTTTTCAATATTAATTTTAATTGTCGTTTACGTTCTATTATATTTCTTATGTTTATACGATCATTGGCATTTTACATCTATTTGATTAGTTTTGAATTTTATTTAGTAGTATTTGTGAACATCAATTATTACTATTTTGTTAATTTGTGTAAACATCAGTTGTGTTAATTATGGCGTTTTCATTATTATGTTATATTTTGTCAATTATTTATGTTGTTAAGTGTTTTAATTATTCATCTCATGGGTTTTTTATCATGTCATTTTTAAATTATGTGTTTATTATGTCTTGTTTATTATTCAATTAATGGCGTTTTAATATATAATGTTATTATGAGACATCACTGTGTTTTTCTGATTTTTCTATTCCTCACTGTTTTTTCTCAGATGAAGTTTCTTACTCGAGTCAAAGGCTTTGCCCCAAAACTGGATTACCATTTATCATTCCTGACGTCAGTGAAGAAATAAAGCCCACAATGGACATGGTATTCTCAAGCCTGGATGATTGTTGTTTAATGTATGTTAAGTATGCCAAGGAGTGTGGGTTTTCAGTCAGGAAATGGACTACAAAGACAAACTATAATGGTGTCTTACATATTAAGTATTACTTGTGTACGAGATCTGGGTTATACAAGGACAAGAAGGTTGATACGTTGGACCCCAATCAAAAGGAGCGAGTAGTGCGATCCAACTTTTCAAAGAGGACTGATTGTGGTGCACTGTTATGTGTACTTTTTGAGGCTGGATCATGGAAGGTGTATAAGTTTGTCGCGGAGCCCAATCATGATCTTGTTGAACGTCATGATAAGCATTTTCTTCCAACTGAACGATGTAACACCCTTACTATTTTAAGAGATTTCTAGTACCAATAACGACAATTAGTTGTGCATTTACATATACATATCACGTATAAAAATACGGGTTTATTAAAAACTTTTACAGTTTAAAAGTTTTACAACAATGTAGTTGGGTTCGTCGTTTAAAAATTTCGACATAAGGCCGTGCGGAAGCTTTAATCTCGTGTGTTCGGTTCTTCGATTATCTTGATCATCATCCGGCATCCCGTAATATACCTATGATCAAAACCAACATGAAAGTTAGTTTTGATAGCATAAAATGAGTTTAACCAAGTTCATAGCATCAACCAACTAAAACAAAAAATATATATTTTTTTTGTTATATTATATTTTTCTTTTCGGATTCATGCCTCTCGCGTCACGCGAGAGGCTTCTTCTCATCTTTCGCGGGCCGCGACATCCGTCGCGTGGCGCGCCGGATTTACCACACTCCCTCGTGTGGCGCGAGGGAGGCCAATTTCCAGCAGGTCCATTCCTGGAACCTGCATATCTGCCAGCTATGGTTATTAATCGAAAATCAAACTTTAAAGTGCCATAACTTTCGTTCTAGTTATCCGTTTTACACGATTCTTTTTCCTACGCGTCCGTAATTAAATTACGGACCCGTTTATCACCTTTGTTTGCATAAAAATCTGATTTATCCAATGTTGGCTCATAAATCCTTTAGGTGATTATTCGACCCGTTTGGCATTATTATTTCACTACATGCTCTAAAAAGAAAATAGTTAATTCCTATCATTTTACCCATCCCGGGCTTGTCAAACCTTAACGTTTTCGCTCCCATCCTAGAGTTTACGTAGGCGTTTACATTCACCGATTCATTTGTATCTATCTAACCATTTAACCACAATTTACCTCTTAGTCTATTTTGACCCGCAAACGTTTTTGCCTATACTTTTTATATGTATCTAAGGGTTTCAAAATCAATAAACAAGTTTCTAAACAAACTCTAACGGTCGTTTACCCGGTTCGCCCGTTAAGGGCTTTTTGGTCAATTCTAGTCTCTTATTTTACGACGAAACACTCTCACCAATTATTGACCAAATTAGCACTTTCAAATACATTGACCCATTTTAATACATTGTCTCGAAAATTTGCTAATTCATAGCAACGCTAATTCATAAGCCGCTTTATCCTGTAAGCATAAAACTCGACAAGTGCTTATTAGTCGATATTTGTCAAATGGTATCCATATTACCATTTGACCCGTTTTACTCTTTTTATTCTTTGGGCTTACTTATAGTAACCGTTCAAAAACCCATTTTTATAATTAGATTTTTATGGCTAATTTACCGTTCTATCTCTTTTACCATTAAACATGGTTTTTATCATTTATATTAGTTCCGACCCGTATTATTTCGCGTCGGGAACCATATCTTGAATATTATCCTTATTGTATTTGAAACTTATAGGATGAACATTTATTTTACTAAAAGGTGTAAGTTTCACTTACCTTGCATCCGGTTATGTCCTTTTTCCGCGTACTCGATCCGTTTGACCCGCTTCTTTCCCAAGTCTTCATCTAGCTTGTCTAGAGTCAAACTATCATCATCACAATTCGTAAGACGGTTATATTAGTCATAATCGTTTACGACTATTCCATCCTACGGGTTTTATGTCGAATTTATCATTCGACCATATCAAAATTATCATTCGATCTAATCATTGGTCGGTTTGACTTTTTAAAAGTCAATTGACTTACCAACATATTCAAATGCACATTTGGTTCATTGAACTCAGGCATATTTCATCCGAACTCTTAATGAAATCAAATTTTACACACAACCAAGTAGACCGCGATTTCATTTAGGCATTTCATATCACTGAAACATGAGCTGTTTTTTTGTGACTTGTTTAACCTGTTTACAAGTCTTCAAAAATTATGATTTTTTATGTGGCATACCTCTCGGAGGGTTAGGCCTTCTGTTAAAATTTCAAGATCTAACTCTTTAAAAAAAATTCGTAAAAATTCATTTACTAAGCTGCAATCAGATTCGTCACTTCTGACTGCAGCTTACGGAAAAATTCATTAAAAAATAATCGTTTATCCGATTGACGAAATTCCAATTGACGATTATTTTAATCGCTTAAAACTATCTACAGTAAAAATTTGAGATCATAACTATTTCCTAAATTGAGTTATGACATTCGTAAGGGGCTGCAAATTCTGCCAGAAAACGCAGCTTGAACCTTTGATACGGAAAAATTCCTAAAACGCTCAATTTTCGTCGAAAAAATGCGATTACAGTGGGGTTTTAAAGGTATTTCCTGGAATTACATTTTAGACTCAAGAAACACATGTTTTTGTCAAGTTTTGTTTAGGTTACAGCCAATACAATTTGGCTGTAAATTCTGATCAGGAGCTGTTTGAATTCAGCTTTCAATTTAAGCATGTTCTTGACATCATAACACTAATTTTTAGCAATCAAAACCCTAAAAACATCTCATACATGGATTTAGCATCAACAAAATCTGAATTTACTTGAGCTAGGCATGATTTCAATATATTCTTGTCTAGGGTTTACTCCTAAACACTATTTCACTTCAATATCATCCATACCACAATCATGCAACATCAATTTCGAATTTCTTATGTACATCAAGAATTCTTAACTTCATAAATATCAAAAATTCGACATACCTTACGATCCTCACGACTAGGTGATCGTTTCTATGTATTCATGCATCGTTTTGGGGCTTGAATCAAGCTTCAATTTGTTGATTTTGCTAAAGTTAGGGTTTTTAACCCTTTCTTCTTCTCCTTGGCGATTTCATGCACGCACACACATATCCAGTGTGTGTTGTGTTTTATTTTTTTTATTTTTAATAAATATAAGTTCCCTACTTGACAACATTAGTCCCTCATGTTTTTATCTTGATAAATTGAAGCTACTACTCACCATTTATCATTTAACCACATACTACTAACTAGGTTAATTATTCCTAGTTAACTTAATAGGTTCGGGAAGTTATAACTCGTTATATTTTAAGTCCCGTTAACTCGGGCCTTTTATATACTTTGTTTTTTCAAAGTATCTGTCCTCTTTTTAATTAATATTAGATTTCTTTACTTAAATCCTAATATTTACCGGGTAAATTTTCACCACTAACGGTATTTTACACATCATTAACATTAACGTGGTTTGGTTACCAAACCCGTTTTTGGAGTGTTACAAGGCTACCCCCCTTAAAGAGGTTTCGTCCCCAAAACCTTATTTACGTAGTTCTTTTAATTTTTGACTAAACGAACTTAGTTTCGTTTTTATGATATTCATTCCTTCGGTGTCTTTTATGTGTAAGTCCTCACTGATCGAGGCTTTCACCTCTTATTCCTTATCCTTTGCACCTTTTTAACCGAGTCGTCACTCGATCACTTACTCTCATCAGTTTATTAACATGTTTATCCCGCGCCTGTCTTATATTAACATGCGCTTTGTATTTGTCAGGACATTTTCTTAACTTTGATTAGTTTTACCGGCTAAACTAATTAGTCGCCGTCACTTCATACCCCATCATCCGGGATTACTATTTTGCCATCTCCGGCCTTATGTGTGTTTAAGATTTTCTAAATCCCCTCATATTACTTATGTTTGTTAGAACGCTGCTTTTGACTAAAAACTAAATTTTTAGTTTACGTTTTCTCTGTCTTACTTCTTTTTCTCTCAAGTCTAGGAATTTCCGTCTAAGTTTTATTCCTGGCCGTTATTATTTTACATGGAGAACTGTGACCAGTTTTCCACGCTTTACCCAAGCAACCCGTAGGTTCCTTTACTTAGCCTCGTAGCCTTTTTCTTTAGATTTTCACCTTTTTAAGGTAAAACCCCATCAGTTCATTTCTTTCTATTCGTGACCCGAGGGTCTTTTGGTCCCGTAGATTTAACATTAATTATAATCCCGTAGGTCATGATGATCCCGTAGATCATCTTTTATTCGGGTCTTTATTCAACTGTATGTATACATATAGCATCAAGGCACCTCTTTTTATGTTTGGAATTATTTACTTAAATTTTTTTTTTATTTCATTTAACCTTGACCGTAGTCTAAGGCTACATTTGTTTTCTTTCGAATTATCTTTCCGACCTTATGACTTTTATCGTCATTTACACGTCGGTTTGTCCTACGCTTACCGTTACCCGGTTCTTACCTATACTTCTTTACGACCCGTTACCCGGCTTCTTTATCTTAGTGTTTTTAACTTTCTTGTTTCGCTAGTTTGGGGTTTTCCTATCTACATTCCTTTACAACCCGTCACATAGGTTCATTAATATTTCGCGCTTCCATTATTAGGTTTGCGCTTACTTGCACTACCAAGCTTTTACACTTTATTTATCTCGTTTGACTTATTCGTGTGAGATTTCATTACTCATGAACGTCAAACTTCATCCTTCATTCGACCCGTTCAACTTTAAAATAGTTGAACGTAGTTATCAAAATTTCTGTTTGCAATTTCTCATCGTCTTTTAGTCATGACTCTTAATCCGAGTCCTTTGACTTTCTATTTCGTGTTCACGTCTCTTGGTTTACGCATACTTTCAAAATCCTACCCATCTATCGGGTATCTTTACCGAAGTTATCATCAAGTAACCATTCTTATATGGTTTTAGAAGTCACTTTAATTTATTTGGTCGTCTTAGCGAAATTCATCATTTTTATTCAGTCGAGTCCTTTATTCTTTAGTCTACCCCCTTTGACTTGTCTGTGTGAATTTCATCACTTATGACAGTCAAACTTTATCCCCTATGTCTTAATATTCACATTAGTTGGTTCGTATTTTCATTTACTTTAATCTTCGTCCCTTCTCTCGGGCTCGTTATTCTAACGTAATACGCTTCCGTCGTCCGACTTGCGTTTACGTTTAATATCAACATTTTACTTATTTGACTCATTTGGGTACCTTTTTAATTTGTCCCATTAACCCCGTCCTTACTACATCGGATGTAAATGTGTCCGCTATAAGAAGTTCATGGTATCATATGCCACTACTTACTTGCCCAGAGTAAGCGATTAACACATGACACGCATGATCTTTTTATAGTTTTCACATCACGCCCTATGTAAGTAACGCCTCTATTTAGTTTTCTTGGAAATAATATCCTGGTTAGGTATTCTATTCAGGTTTTCCAAGTTTCTAATTTACATATGCAACAATCATTCTCTACATGTTTGCTGCATATTGTTATTTGTGCGATTAAATTTAAAACATGCACCTGATAACGCTTGCCCCGACGGGCTTTCCTTGCCATTCACCTTGTTCGCGATCGTTACGCGATTTAGGTCCTTGGTGAGTATACTCAGCTTGTCATACATCGGACCGTTCCACCGTCATATCCACAATTCGTTCAACTCTCGTCATCTTCAGATGCGAGTGTCCTTCAACTAAATATTTACAAAAGTTAGTAATTTCTACATTAATAAACGCCCGTATTGTAATACAAGGCTTTTTACTCTACATGTCAATGCACGTAATATCGTTAACTGTATCAATCATTTTAATTGGGGTATCGTGTATTACGCGATAAC
This sequence comes from Helianthus tuberosus, assembly GCA_030545235.1. Taxonomy (NCBI): domain Eukaryota; kingdom Viridiplantae; phylum Streptophyta; class Magnoliopsida; order Asterales; family Asteraceae; genus Helianthus; species Helianthus tuberosus. The sequence continues at coordinate 33,654,968 of CM060365.1, read as the reverse complement.
CCTATGTGTTGTTTACAACACTTTAACATGCTAAACCATTAATATACACGTACTTACCGGATTTGCGATCAAGCCTCGAACCGAACACACTTTATTCTTTAACCATGAGCTCTGATTACCAACTTGTAACACCCTTACTATTTTAAGAGAGTTCTAGTACCAATAATGACAATTAGTTGTGCATTTACATATACATATCACGTATAAAAATACGGGTTTATTAAAAACTTTTACAGTTTAAAAGTTTTACAACAATGTTGTTGGGTTCGTCGTTTAAAAGTTACGACATAAGGCCGTGCGGAAGCTTTAATCTTGTGTGTTCGGTTCTTCGATTAGCTTGATCATCATCCGGCATCCCGTAATATACCTATGATCAAAACCAACATGAAAGTTAGTTTTGATAGCGTAAAATGAGTTTAACCAAGTTCATAGCATCAACCAACTAAAACAAAATATATATATTTTTTTGTTATATTATATTTTTCTTTTCGGATTCATGCCTCTCGCGTCACGTGAGAGGCTTCTTCTCATCCTTCGCGTGTCGCGACATCCGTCGCGTGGCACGCTGGATTTACCACACTCCCTCGCGTGGCGCGAGGGAGACCATTTTCCAGCAGGTCCATTCCAGGAACCTGCATATCTGCCAGCTATGGTTATTAATCGAAAATCAAACTTTAAAGTGCCATAACTTTCGTTCTAGTTATCCGTTTTACACGATTATTTTTCCTACGCGTCCGTAATAAATTACGGGCCCGTTTATCACCTTGGTTTGCATAAAAATCTGATTTATCCAAAGTTGGCTCATAAATCCTTTAGGTGATTATTCGACCCGTTTGGCATTATTATTTCACTACATGCTCTAAAAAGAAAATAGTTAATTCCTATCATTTTACCCATCCCGGGCTTGTCAAACCTTAACGTTTTCGCTCCCATCCTAGAGTTTACGTAGGCGTTTACATTCACCGATTCATTTGTATCTATCTAAGCATTTAACCATAATTTACTTCTTAGTCCATTTTGACCCGCAAACGTTTTTGCCTATACTTTTTATATGTATCTAAGGGTTTCAAAATCAATAAACAAGTTTCTAAACAAACTCTAACGGTCGTTTACCTGGTTCGCCCGTTAAGGGCTTTGTGGTCAATTCTAGTCTCTTATTTTACGACGAAAGACTCACCAATTATTGACCAAATTAGCACTTTTAACTACAACATAATTATACGTACCTGGCTCGGATCAATACATTGACCCATTTTAATACCTTGTCTCGAAAATTTGCTAATTCATAGCAACGCTAATTCATAAGCCGCTTTATCCTGTAAGCATAAAACTCGACAAGTGCTTATTAGTCGATATTTGTCAAATGGTATCCACATTACCATTTGACCCGTTTTACTCTTTTTATTCATTAGGCTTACTTATAGTAACCGTTCAAAAACCCATTTTTATAATTAGCTTTTCATGGCTAATTTACCGTTCTATCTTTTTTACCATTAAACATGGTTTACATCATTTATATTAGTTCCGACCCGTATTATTTCGCGTCGGGAACCATATCTTGAATATTATCCTTATTGTATTTGAAACTTATAGGATGAACATTTATTTTACTAAAAGGTGTAAGTTTCACTTACCTTGCATCCGGTTATGTCATTTTTCCGCGTACTCGAACCGTTTGACCCGCTTCATTCCCAAGTCTTCATCTAGCTTGTCTAGAGTCAAACTATCATCATCACAATTCGTAAGACGGTTAGATTAGTCATAATCATTTACGACTATTCCATCCTACGAGTTTTATGTCGAATTTATCATTCGACCATATCAAAATTATCATTCGATCTAATCATTGGTCGGTTTGACTTTTTAAAAGTCAATTGACTTATCAACATATTCAAATGCACATTTGGTTCATTGAACTCACTTAGGCATATTTCATCCAAACTCTTAATGAAATCAAATTTTACGCACAAACAAGTAGACCGCGATTTCATTCAGGCATTTCATATCACTGAAAAATGGGCTGTTTTTGGTGACTTGTTTAACCTATTTATAAGTCTTCAAAAATTATGATTTTTTATGTGGCGTAACTCTCGGAGGGTTAGGCCTTGTGCTAAAACTTCAAGATCTAACTCTTTACCAAAAATTCGTAAAAATTCATTTACTAAGCTGCAATCAGATTCGTCACTTCTGACTGCAGCTTACGGAAAAATTCATTAAAAAATCATCGTTTATCCGATTGACGAAATTCCAATTGGAGATTCTTTTAATCGCTTAAAAATATCTACAGTAAAAATTTGAGATCATAACTAAATTCCTAAATTGAGTTATGACTTTCGTAATGGGCTGCAAATTCTGCCAGAAAACGCAGCTTGAACCTTTGATACGGAAAAAATTCATAAAACGCTCAATTTTCGTCGAAAAAATGCGATTCCAGTGGGGCTTTAAAGATATTTCCTGGAATTACATTTTATAATCTAGAAACACATGTTTTTGTCACGTTTTGTTCAGGTTACAACTAATACAAGTCGGCTGTAAATTCTGATCAGTAGCTGTTTGAATTCAGCTTTCAATTTAAGCATGTTCTTGACATCATAACACTATTTTTTAGCAATCAAAACCCTAAAAACATCTCATACATGGATTTAGCATCAACAAAATCTGAATTTACTTGAGCTAGGCATGATTTCAATATATTCTTGTCTAGGGTTTACTCCTAAACACTATTTCACTTCAATATCATCCATACCACAATCATGCAACATCAATTTTGAATTTCTTATGTACATCAAGAATTCTCAACTTCATAAATATAAAAAATTCGACATACCTTACGATCCTCACGACTAGGTGATCGTTTCTATGTATTCATGCATCGATTTGGGGCTTGAATCAAGCTTCAATTTGTTGATTTTGCTGAAGTTAGGGTTTTTAACGCTTTCTTCTTCTCCTGGGCGATTTCACGCACGCACACACATATCCAGTGTGTGTTGAGTTTTTTTTTTTTTTTTTTAATCAGTAAGTTCCCCACTTGACAACATTAGTCCCTCATGTTTTTATCTTGATAAATTGAAGCTACTACTCACCATTTATCATTTAACCATATACTACTAACTAGGTTAATTATTCCTAGTTAACTTAATAGGTTCGGGAAGTTATAACTCGTTATATTTTAAGTCCCGTTAACTCGGGCCTTTTATATACTTTGTTTTCTCAAAGTATCTGTCCTCTTTTTAATTAATATTAGATTTGTTTACTTAAATCCTAATATTTACCGGGTAAATTTTCATCACTAACGGTATTTTATCCATCATTAACATTAACGTGGTTTGCTTACCAAACCCGTTTTTGGGGTGTTACAAACGACACCGCACTCAGCTCCAGAAGCATGTTATACACAGCATGTCTAAGCTGAATTTGGGTCCTGTCAAGGCGTTTAATGTTATGAAGACTTGTTTTGGTGGTTTTGAAGACATGGGTGCAAGTAAAGTTGAATTTAAGAACTATAAGAGGCAAATTAACTTGTTTATAGGGGAATAAGACGTCGATATGGTTGTGAGACATTTGAATGAGAAAAAAAAACAATCCCAACCTAATTTCTCGTATGATTACTTCACAGACGAAGAAAATCGTTTGAAGGGACTTTTTTGGTGTAACGATCAAGCCAAACGTAATTACCACGTGTTTGGTGATGTGATTTCGTTTGACGTCACATATCGTTCCAACAAGTAATATTTTATAATTCAACTTCTTCAGTTTTTGGCGTTTTATTAGTTTACATGCAGTGGCGTTTTATTAGTTTACATGCTATGGCGTTTTATTAGTTTACATGCAATGACGTTTTATTAGTTTACATGCAATGGCGTTTTATTAGTTTACATGCTATGGCGTTTTATTATTGTTTCAGTTTTCATGGAGTTTTCATATGCAGATACTCTGTGGTGTTTGTACCGTTCACTGGTATAGATAATCATCACTGCAATGTTACATTTGGTGCAGCATTGTTGGCGTCAGAAACTGATGATAGGTATATTTGGTTGTTGAGCGTTTTTTTAAAAGTTGTTGGTTCTCAACCAAAAGTTGTTGTCACTGACCAAGATCAAGCAATGAAGAAGGCTATTTCTGTTGTATTTGTTGACACGAGGCATCGGTTATGCATGTGACATGTGATGCATAAACTTTCTCTGAAGGTTGTTATGCTTTTTTTTACCTTTGGCGTTTTAGGATACACTGCGTTTTAAAATACATGGCGTTTTTTACTTGTTAGTGTTTTTTTAGTTAAGTTTTGTCTTTGAGTTTTTTTATGCATGGCGTTTTCGTGTTATACATAGGTTGGTGTTAGGCTATGCAATTCCAACAATTTTAAAGAACGTATTTGTGGTGTTGTGTGGACGGATATTCTCACACATGAAGAGTTTGAATCAGAATGGGAAGCGGTTATCGCAGAGTTCAATTTAGCAGATAATAACTGGCTATTTGATTAAGGATGAGATTTTTTACCGAAATACCGGTACCGTACCGTACCGATCATAAACGGTACCGGTATCGGTAATAGATTTTTCGAAATTCGGTATCGGTAAAAAACGGTATCGGTATAGGTATTTTTTGGTAAATACCGAATTTAATAATGAATTCCAATGGGTTTTTAGGTTGGATTACGAAGAGTCCAAGTTCCTGTGAATCATGAAAGTTAATATTCAAACGAATTCGTCTGCACGTTAAGATTAAACTAAAACATTAGATGGTTTCATGACAACTAAGTTAATATTTAGTTTAGCTTATAATAATAAAAAAGAGATTCTAATATAATGTAAAGCTTATATTCATTCAAATCTAAAGGCATCGTTATACCATGAATCATCTTTTACCAATAACAATGATTTATAGTATAATCTTTTCAGAAAGCGAATTTAAAGTTATTTTAATCGTATATAGATATGAAGCCTCAAAAAATAATAATAGTATAATATTTTCATAACATATTATATTTTTTACATATTTGAGAGAGAATGGAAATTTTTTAATTGATAAGCTTTTATGGTTTTCATTTTAGTGACTTGTAATTATTCAAAGTTTGTGTGGTTTAGCTGATTTTGTTTGCTGTTGTGCTTCATTTCATATATCGAGGGTTAACATAGGAATTATATTATGTAATTGCATATGCATTGGCTATTTCGTGTGGTGTACTGTTATTGACTGATAAGTTTCAGCCTAGTTACATGATTATATTGTCCTCCACATATTTACATTTGAAAAAAAGAGTATGGATGGATGGGTTGCACATGATATTTTTTAGGTAAAACAATGAATGACACAAAAGCGGTACCAATGTGGTAAATTACCGAAATACCGGTACCGATACCGTTACCGTACCGGTACCGAATCTATAAACACGGTACGGTAATCGGTATCCCCATTTCCTCAATTTCGATAACGGTATTTGCGGTATCGGTACCGGTACGGTACCGATATCGTACCGATCTCATCCCTTGACAACATTAGTCCCTCATGTTTTTATCTTGATAAATTGAAGCTACTACTCACCATTTATCATTTAACCATATACTACTAACTAGGTTAATTATTCCTAGTTAACTTAATAGGTTCGGGAAGTTATAACTCGTTATATTTTAAGTCCCGTTAACTCGGGCCTTTTATATACTTTGTTTTCTCAAAGTATCTGTCCTCTTTTTAATTAATATTAGATTTGTTTACTTAAATCCTAATATTTACCGGGTAAATTTTCATCACTAACGGTATTTTATCCATCATTAACATTAACGTGGTTTGGTTACCAAACCCGTTTTTGGGGTGTTACAAACGACGCCTCACTCAGCTCCAGAAGCATGTTATACACAGCATGTCTAAGCTGAATTTGGGTCCTGTCAAGGCGTTTAATGTTATGAAGACTTGTTTTGGTGGTTTTGAAGACATGGGTGCAAGTAAAGTTGAATTTAAGAACTATAAGAGGCAAATTAACTTGTTTATAGGGGAATATGACGCCGATATGGTTGTGAGACATTTGAATGAGAAAAAAACAATCCCAACCTAATTTATCGTATGATTACTTCACAGACGAAGAAAATCGTTTGAAGGGACTTTTTTGGTGTAACGATCAAGCCAAACGTAATTACCACGTGTTTGGTGATGTGATTTCGTTTGACGTCACGTATCGTTCCAACAAGTAATATTTTATAATTCAACTTCTTCTGTTTTTGGCGTTTTATTAGTTTACATGCAGTGGCGTTTTATTAGTTTACATGCTATGGCGTTTTATTAGTTTACATGCAATGACGTTTTATTAGTTTACATGCAATGGCGTTTTATTAGTTTACATGCTATGGCGGTTTATTATTGTTTCAGTTCTCATGGAGTTTTCATATGCAGATACTCTGTGGTGTTTGTACCGTTCACTGGTATAGATAATCATCACTGTAATGTTACATTTGGTGCAGCATTGTTGGCGTCAGAAACTGATGATAGGTATATTTGGTTGTTGAGCGTTTTTTTTAAAAGTTGTTGGTTCTCAACCAAAAGTTGTTGTCACTGACCAAGATCAAGCAATGAAGAAGGCTATTTCTGTTGTATTTGTTGACACGAGGCATCGGTTATGCATGTGACATGTGATGCATAAACTTTCTCTGAAGGTTGTTATGCTTTTTTTTACCTTTGGCGTTTTAGGATACACTGCGTTTTAAAATACATGGCGTTTTTTACTTGTTAGTGTTTTTTTAGTTAAGTTTTGTCTTTGTGTTTTTTTATGCATGGCGTTTTCGTGTTATACATAGGTTGGTGTTAGGCTATGCAATTCCACAAATTTTAAAGAACGTATTTGTGGTGTTGTGTGGACGGATATTCTCACACATGAAGAGTTTGAATCAGAATGGGAAGCGGTTATCGCAGAGTTCAATTTAGCAGATAATGACTGGCTATCTGATATTTTTGCACTTAGGGAATCTTGGATCCCTGCCTACAATAGAATGGAGGAGATGTCTGGTCTTATGCGAATGACTCGAGGTCGGAGAGTGAGAATCATTTTTTTGGTCAAGTGTGCAATTCGAAAGCTACTCTTGTTGAGTTCATGACGCATTACGAGACTGCAATAGAAGCACAACATGACACACACTGGAAAAATGATCATGCATCTCGATACAAAAGACCCCAGTTGAAGAGTAGTTACCAATTGTTGGAAGGGCAAGCTGTTGACATATATACAAAAAGTATTTTTTTGTGACGTTCAAGCTGAGCTTATTGGAGTTGCGGATTGCATAAATCAACGTTACGAAGATCAGCCTGATGAGTTTGTTAAGTTTTACGTAAATGACTTTCAACAGCCTTGTACATCTTTATTTGAGGTAAATAATGACGTTTTGGTTTTTATGGCGTTTTCTGTTAATGGCGTTTTATCATATGCAATGTTTTATTTTTTAGTTTTTTAGACAAACATTCTATGCATGGCGTTATGGAGATATTGTTTTTGGCGTTTTTCAGGTAATGTTCCGGAAGTCTGATGGCACATGCAGTCGCTCATGCAGGCGTTTTGAATAGTTTGGTTTGCTGTGTAGACATATATTCTATGTTTTGAGAATTATGGACATTAGGAAATTTTCAAAACCATACATAATGGAATAGATGGCGCAAAGAGGCTTCCCCAAACTGCTCTCCTGGATACTCAATTAGTCGTGAATATATGACCGAGCTTGATCCTGATGTGCAAAGTATGATGCGAGATATTATTTTTTCAACGGAATATACTTTGAACCGTTTATCTGGTAATAAAGAGGAGCTATCCTTATACAAGGATCATGTTCAATCTTATATGAAGAAGGTTCAAGATATGCAGATTATTGCTCCTCCCGCTAGTACTAGGGATAGATTTGCCGAGATAACCGGTCAATATAAAAACGACAAGAATCCGATATGAGTCCCTGTTGGTATAAATCCAAAGGTTCTGGTTCTCGGAAGCGCCTGAAATCTAAACAGGAGATAGCAATCGACAAAAATAAATCAAAGTCGAAACCCGGGGCCAAAGAAAGACAGTGTCAGAACTGCAAAGGCTATGGACACTATGCATCGACATGCAAACAGGTCGTAATTAAAAGAAGACCGACAAGGTCTTCGAGAGCCAGTGAAGAGTAGTTTGGTGTTTTGTATTTTTCATTCTTAGAGAACACACACAGATGGTCTTTAAGAGCCAGTGTAGAGTAGTTTGGCGTTTTGTATATTTCAATCCTATAGAACACAAACAGATCACAGTGTGGCGTTTTACATCATTTTTATACATCATTTTTTCCATCTTTTTTTTTCTACCTATTTTTCATAACATGCTACTTGAAGTTACATAACAAACAATATAAGATCAGACAAGGAAATCAAACGCCAAAAAAAAAAAAAAAAAACAATAACACCACTAAATAAAACTACCATAAACTTCTAATTTTGGTCATGTTAAACTCAATAATGTTTTACTGAACGAAATGGATAACATTGTTAATCCTGAGTTAAGAAAGATGTCTAACAATGTTATCCATCCCGTTTAGCTAAACTTTATTGAGAACAAAAACTGAATCTGCATGAAATGGTTTTTGAAGTTTGTCGTTTTTGTATGTTTTGGCGTTTATATTGAGGATCTTGCTCATTACATAGAGCGGAAGTTTACTGAGAAAATAGTGTGTATCAAAGAAACATGGATTGGAATCTTTGATATTTGGTTTTTTTTGGCGTTTCTAAGATGAATGGTATAGAGGAAAATATAGGTTTTGGGGTTTTGGTGTGGATTTTAGTAGTTCTAAGAGTTTGTTTATATAGGAAGTTTTTGGCGCGGATTTTAGGCGCGATTTTTATTACAGTAAATGCTAGTAATTAAGTTCCGTTGTTTCAGTACTGTTTGTTCAGCTTTATCGGTTAAAAACAAAGTTTGGCGTTTTATATCTAATGGCATTATATTATGATAAAGTGTGCTATGTGTGTTAACGCGGGATTTTAATAGCATGACTTTGGCGTTTTGTGTAGAGAAGTCAAAAGACCCTTTTACCCTTAATGAAGCGCGCCAGATTAATAAAAGTGATTTTATTTACGAAAACCCCACTGCATCATCTAGTCCATAGATTGTTTTGATCTGACGATCCATAAGCGTTCTCTCCGTTCTCACACTTTTGGGCGTTTTATCTAAATCCTGACCCCATACATACATACATACATACATACATACATACATACATACATACATACATACATACATACATACATACATACATACATACAAGATCAAATAAAAAGTTTATTTTGCCTAAGTAGGATGAGAAGAAATCTTAACCATTCATTTTTCAAATCAATGGTTAAAATGAAAGTGTAGGAGAAAGGATGAGTGCAAGGGTATCTTGGGAAAATCCTATTTATAGACTTTCTCTTTCCACATGCAAAGCACATGCATATTCCACCCTCGTTTTTTAAACGTTCATAACTTTTTTATACGACATTATTTTTTCATAAAAATTTCACCGTAAAATCGAGCGTCTTTTTATCTTTAATTTGAGTACCATATTGCTATATAAAATATGAAGACTAAAAAAACCCACAAAAATGTGTTGTATTTCTATGTTGTAAAACATTTTATTGTGCTAGATTTTTGTACTATATTTTTGTGTTAAATTTTTTGTGCTGAATTTTTTTGCCTTAAATTTTTTTTTCTCAATTTTTTGTACTAGATTTTTTTGTACTACATTTTTTGATGAATTTTTTTGTGCTATATTTTTTGTACGAGATTTTTTTGAGCTATATTTTTTCGTACTATATTTTTTTGTGCTATATTTTTTTTACTACATTTTTGTGCTATATTTTTTTGTACTAGATTTTTTGTACTAAATTTTTTTGTACTAGATTTTTTTGTTGTATTTTTAAAAAATAAAAGGGGTGCTACATGTCATTTTTACTCCTATTTATAAGGACCAAAATGCCCTTCTTTCCTACTTATTAAAAGTGTCACATGATATCATCACAATCCTTCTTAGGCTATTTAGGCAAAATCCACTTTTTAATGGATCCTTCCCCCATACATACATACATACATACATACATACATACATACATACATACATACATACATACATACAAACAAACGCACACATACATTTATACACATTTGGTCATAGATGCACATACAATGTTTGCAATTCACATACACACATACACATTTAACCCGAATACCGAACCCGATCCATTTATCCCAAATGACATTCCTATACACTTCCGTACTTAACTGATATTTGCGTAAACAACATTTTTACATCATATACCGTTCGTATAAAACAGAACCAGACACTTTAATGATTTTTTTTATATACGCATGTTTGTTGAGTTTTATGGTAAACTCATGTTAAGAATCTATTGCTGAGTAACTCGACTAAAACAAAACAAAACAATTTACTAGATGGACTTGACTCAAACAACTCATACACACATATTGTCATATAGAGCAAATTCATATACACATATGGAACAATATCATCACTGAGCAACAAACATAGGAATTTAATTTAAACACTATAAATTATCAACAATTTTATGCATATTAGTGTTGTACTTAGTGCTTAGGGGGTTTTTAAAAAAATGTTTTTTTTTACTTTTAATCCACAAGTATTTGATAAATTACTTTCAACCCAAAACTACTTTAACCCAAAACTTTTCATCTTTTGTAACTTAAACTCACAACTTTTTTACCTTCAACTATAATCAGCTATACTTTTCATCTTTCACAAATTTTTCGTCTTACGTTTTTTTTTTTCTAAATTTTCAAAGTTAATACAGCGCAACGTGCGTGTGTGGTTCAACGTTTTTACGTTTTTTTACGCTTCGTTCTAAGTTTTGCGAGTTAACGCGACGCAACGTGCGTGTGTGGTTCAATGTTTTTATGTCATATATTTTACCTGTTTGACAAGTTCGTTGTAACGTGCAGATCCTAGATCGACTTATTTATTATTTTCTATGTTTTACGATTCGGTCTAATTTATTTGCATTAATACGGCGCAATTTCAGTGTAGGTGAATGTTGATAGTGATGTGACATTGGTGCTATTTGGCATGGTTTTACGCCCCCGCCGCAACGCGGGGGTACTTAATACTAGTTGATACCATATTGAAATCCCAATCAAGAAATTATTATGGTTTAAATAAAATGTAACTTCTGCAAGTTAGAGTTCAGTTAAAAAGTAACTCCTGTAAATTGAGGACAGTCGAGATTAGGGTTCAATCAAAGTGTAACTTTTACATATTAGGGTTCAATTAAAACGAGACTGGAGGTATTTGATAACTCTAGCACCAAATCATTATCAACAAGATTTGAAAAGTCCAAACAAATTCACAAAAAAAAAGATTGAAATGGAAATCAACTTAAAAGAGTCGGTGATCGACGATGACAAAGGGATGAATCGATGGAAGTGATGCAACTGACGATAACAAAGGGATGAGTGGGTGGAGACGATGTAATATGTCGTGACAAAAGGGTTTAGCCTTAGGGTTTAGCTTTAGGGTATAGGGTTTATAGTTTTTGGTTAGTGTTCGACGAGTCGGTCTCAATGCCATTGGAATGAGCTTAATCGGTGTTCGTTTAACCAACTTTCCTACTTTTCTTAGGTTAAGGATATATATTTGTGTATAATTCAAAATTTACTATATACATATGTGTATAATTCAAAATTGACAATATACATATACGTATATATGCAAAGAAAAAAATACACTTAAAAACTTGCGATTAAAAAAAATAGCTTGAGGAAAATGTGTGGTTCAGAATAATTTTCAAGTTTCTCAAATAGAATACTCTTATCTTAAGATCCCTACCATATATGTATACACTTTGATAAATAAGTCAATCCGTTTTCGATACTCAGTGTTGTTTTTTACATATAAAATATACAGTTAAATACTTAAATGTAAGTAATGTTATAGGTTTTTTTTTTTTTTTTTTTTTTTGACACATCAAGTTATGTCAACATGGTATAATAGAAAATACGCGATATCTGCATGACTGCATTGAAAAAAAAAAACCAAAAATCTTTGGGATTTTAGCTGGTCGACTTTTCTAGAATTATTTGTTATAAAACCAAATACCATCTATACAACCTTTCTGGCTTTCTTTATAACACGTAAGATGCAACTAGTTGACTAAAAGACATCAAATTTCATTCTATTCCAACACAATCTCGAAGATACTTATTCTTACATGGCTATATAAAAAGGAGCATAACTATGATTCTAGACATCTTTCAGAATTTGATTTTATAAGTTTAAAGAGTACGTACATATAGAACATGGGTAGCACTTAGCAGTCATCTTTGGAAAAACAATTCTCATACAATCCCAAGGTGCTAGAAGGTGTCTAAGGAGGTGTGGAGCTTGTGGATCTTCAAGGACCTCTCCCAATTGCTTTTATCCATCACATTTGCCATCATCAACTTCTTGTGTTCATCCCTAGCCATAGAGCTAGTAGTAAGACCCTTATGATCTCTTGTTACTTCATATTTTGATGGTTAAAAGATGATGAACATTGTTAATCTTAAAGAACACTAAAGAACATGATCATGATATTTTAACATAAGCTTTATAACATAAGAATACATGTTGATTGTGTTGATTTGCTCCTTGATGATTGATGATTTGTGTTAGTGATGTTAGACATCATATGAAACCTACTAGATTGTGATTAAACTCATGATCTAGTAAGTTAAGGTGATGATCTTGTGAAAGACCAAGATCATCATACTTTATGTTTTGCATGAACTTGAAAATAAGAATGATTTAGAGTATGATGATGGTTGATACATGTCAAAAGTCTTGTAAATAGATGATTACAAAATAATTTTCTCAAGAAACCAAGTTTATTTTCAAGATTTACAAAGTCATGGTTTCTAAGTAAACCAATCATATTTTCAGTATTTAAACAAGTCTAGAAACATGTTTGTAACAAGAAAAATACAAAAGAAATGTTTTTAGAAAAATCATCTTACAAGTTGTAAATGACCAAATCATTCAAGAATGTGATTTAGAAACAAATAAATATTATTTTAAGGGTAACTAAACCTACTAAATAACATGGTAAGTTACTACAAGTTTTTTACAAAAAATTCAAGTTCATGATGTAGTGTAATTTACATGATCTTGGCTTATGGTAAGTCTTGATTGTGTTGTTGATGTTTGATGATGATTTAAAAGAAAATAAACACATGTTTTGAAAACATGGGAAACCTCCATTTTTAGGGGAAACTATGTCAAACTTTCTATAAAATTTTGACACTTAGAAAAATATAAGTTTTGGTGAAACTTATTCCCTAAAAATTCACCTAAAAATATTTACCAAGGTTTCCCTAATTTTTGTGTAAATTTCAAGTTAAGAAATGATGATTTCTTCAAGATAAAAATTGATATTAAGTATGTATATTTTTGAGGAAAATATATATATTTATTGGTCACCAAATTTTGTGCTAAGTGTATGTAATATATATGTAATAGTGTATTAGGACTTGAAAATACACTAAATACCCCTAAGGAGTAAAAATACAAAAATACACATACAACATGCATAGACGAATACAAGAGAATATATTTATGAAAATATATTTCTAAATAGATTATGTAACCTTGACAAGTTATGGACTTAAAATGTATTTTTGGACAAAAATACATAACTCGGGTGAAAAATACAAGATACTTATATTTATTGGGAAAATAATATAAGTAAGATACATAGTTAAAAATATAAATTATTTTTAACAACAAAGAACACATACATAAAAGATGGTGACTTGTACTTGTGCGATACAAGTCTAGTGACTAACGTTAATAAAACACGTATAGGTCACGGCGCTATATAAGCAAACCCGGTGAAGTTTACGGCTCAGGAAACGCAATGTTGTGAGTTCATGTCCCCACTTTTAAACTTTTATATGCTTTTTAAACTTAGGAAAAATACATGTGTTATGGTATGTTGAATACAAAAACTAAGGAATGATACTTTAGATCATGTCACGAATAGGGTACCATAAGCACCATTAATCAGTTATATACCAAGACCGCGGAACAAAAGGTTAGATCTAATAGGTTTCAGGCAGCCACACTCTTGGTCATACTAGTACCAAGTAGTGCTTTTGTGTCTCTAGTCGTGAATCGACAGTCGTGGATTCGACAGCTAAAAATGCCTATGGTTTGGATGCTTCCTATGTCGTGTCACATGTTAATGGCCTTGCAAACCATTAGCGATCTCGATTTCCTTATATTTACAGAAATACTTGTTTCATACAAATTACATACCATGTTTTCATTCAAGTATACAAATGTTCAATACAAAAACTGCATGAATTCACACCAACATTATTTTGACGATTTTCCAAAAACTCACATGTATTTCAGGTAACTAAAGTGGATGTGCGCGCGGTCTTACTCTTGCTCTTAGATGTTGTTTATGTTGTTAGCTATGTGTGTCAAGACTCCTATGCCGTTTTGCTGGGTTTGGTTGTTATGTCCCACTCCGTGTGGTGATATAATGACCAAAACCTTTATGTTTGTCTTTGAATAATGTTGTAAACTTTTCAGACAATGTTTTATGCTGTGCTATAAACTCTGTTTTTAATTTACGTAATGGTATTGGCATTTGGAGTTATTTTCATGAGCATGTAGTATGTTTACCATTCGTATGCAATGAGAACCTTTTAAGATCACAACTCGTGCTTCCGCCTTAGAAATGGGTGTGACAAAGTAGGGGTAGCAATCGTGTCGGGTTGATGGATTGACGGGTTATGGGTTAGCGGGTTGGTGGGTTGAAATGTTCAACTAGAACCTGACCCATATTATTATTCGGGTCAAAGATTTCAACCCTAACCCGACCCATATTAATTCGGGCCAACTCAAACCTGACCAGTTTAACCCATATTTTTAAATGAGTGATATAAGTTGACGATTTATAAACGAGTTGTTCGGTTTTAAGCGGGTTATTGATAACATGTTTAATGATGAGTATGAGTGTGATAAATAAATAATATAATGTGTCAAAATTAACATTATTAAAAGAGTAAATTACAAGTTTTGTCCTTTATGTATGTCCAAAATTGCAGGCGCTGTCCTTTGTCTGTAAAATTGATGAGTTTTGTCCTTAATGTTTGCAAATCTTGCACGTTACGTCCTTTATGGCAAACTCAGTTAAATTTTTTGGTTAAATCTGATCACCCAAGGGTATTTTTGTCTTTTTACCTATATATTTAATATTATTATTATTAAAAAAATACTATTATTATTATTACTATTATTTATTTATATATATCATCATCTGATTCTCCTCTCTCTCTCTACAATTGCTTCTCTCAAGCTCTCTGCTTCTCTCTCGATCTCTACCACCATCAACCACACTATCCACCACTGCAACCACCATCCCCACCGGCCACCCCTACAACCACCATCCACCACCCCACTCTATCTCTCTCTATATCAAACCAGCATCGGCGCCATCAGCCACCACCGCCCACCCCTACAACCACCATCCACCATCTCCCTAAATTCCCACTCTCTCTCTTCCTCCCGCCGTCCACTTTCTCTCTCTATAAACACTTTCCACCAAATCCCCAATCTCCATTCACACACCCACAAAACTTCCAATCTTGACTCTTCAATGGCAATTTCAAAGAGTGTAAACAACAAGAAACCGCTTCATTATCACTCCTACATCTCTGTACCATCTGAGATCATAAACTCCCTCTCATCAGCTAATCTCCAATCTCTTGTTGATATACCAAAAAAAAAACAGCTGCAGTTTCCAAAGCTAGCAACTTTAATAAGTTAAAGATCATCTGTAAGAACCCTAGAGTTTGGTCATTGTTGCTTTTTGTATGTGGGTTTCTGTTTATGTTAAGGGTTTATAAATTTGACCCATTTGGAGCATACCCATGTGGAAATCTTGAAAAAAAAGATGATTCCAAGGTGGGTTTGACTTCTGTGGTCAAAACTGATCAATCTGCGGTCAAGATTGATCCTTTTGTGGGCAAGATTGATGAAAAAGATGAGGAGAAAAGTGGGTTTTGGGAGCAACCAGATGGGTTAGGGTATAAACCACCATCCCCACCGCCACCATCAATTCTTTGTCTCTTTCCTTCACCCACCTCCTCAATCAACACACCCCACCGGAACCCTAACCCAAACCCCAACCTGCAACAACCAAAATCAGATGTGCGGTTTAACTCCAACCACCGGAACCCTAACCCCAACCCCAGCGCCATTGTTGAAAATCGATCAGATGATGATATAGTTAGGGTTTGTTCTGGTGATGTTGTTAGAGAGAATGAGTGTGTTGCAGAGATCTGGTGATGATGATATAGTTAGTGTTTTATTATTTACCTAATGGTCCCTTAATATAAGTTGTTTTACAGGATAGTCCTTGGGAAGTTGAAATGACAATACTACCCTCATGTGCCTTGCACATGACCAAATTTAACCAAAAAATCTAACTGGGTTTGCCATAAAGGACATAACGTGCAAGATTTGCAAACATTAAGGACAAAACTCATCAATTTTAAAGACAAAGGACAGCGCCTGCAATTTTGGACATACATAAAGGACAAAACTTGTAATTTACTCTTATTAAAACTAACCATGTAAAATAGAAACAAAAAAAAAAACAAAAACAAAAATATAAAAGATTTTTTTTTATCTAAATAGTAAAACGGGTTAATAGGTCAACCCATTTTTATACGGGTCAACCTGAACCCGACCTGTTTTTAATACGTGTCAACCCGAACCCAATCCGTTTTTTTTAAACGGGTCGTGTTAGTCGACCCAATCCTGTTTTTTTTTGTGTCGGGTTCGGGTCAGATTTAATAATGTCTGGTGTATCAAATTTTATGGTCGAACCGACCATAATAAGGCTAATTATTTGCAAGATTTAATCATGCACTCCATATGTTTGATGAAATGTCTCAATGAATAATTTCTTTTTGTTTAATTGTTTCATATTAATTTACATTAATTTGCTAAAAGCATTTTGGTCGAACTGACCATAATAATCTAATTTTATTGTCGCTTCAATTCTAGAACTTGTTAAAAATTGTTAGGTTTGTTATGCTTCATCATATTTTGATATTATAATAATATCCCTGAATTCTCTAGCGTCTTGCCATTTGCAGATAGTACATTTAAGGTCTCTGGAAAAGGAAGAAGATTTATGTCTTGAATTGTGAGTTGGGCTTTCTTACTTATATATAAATATTGTAATCCTTGTATGAAAATTTAATTGTATCTCTTGACCAAAATCGGCTGGTCAAATTTTCATAATATATGATGACGGGTGAACGGATCGGCGGGTTAATGTGTGATGTAGTTGATATAATTATTCTTATAAGGACTCGAAATCACACTTCTAATAACCACAGGTTTTATATATATATATATCAACATCACTTGATGATGCTTGCCTACTGTTCTAGCAAGATACTGGTTAGGTATTCTTTTGATCTAATGTCATCCATTCACACACTTTTATAGAGCATCTTTGTGGTACCATTACATGATTCACTCACCATTTGCTATTTAGATTGGTAGATGTGTTAATTAGTTTGACTTTGTATCAAGTCTTTTCAATTAATTACTCAAGGATCCAGATATAGTCAAATTCACATTGTTTGTAGATACAACCTGCAAATGAAGTATGTCATCTATCCTATCGACATGTTACATTGTAAACCGACATGATATATTGTAACCAACATGCTATTCTTGCGTTTCTTTACTATATCTTTTTTCAACAGGTATTGTGAATGGGTCTACAGGTCAGTGGGTTAACGTCTCAGCAGGTGAACTGGTCACGGGTCAGTGGGTGAACGGGTCAGCAGGTCAGTGGGTAAACGGCTCAGGGGGTGAACTGGTCAACGGGTCAACTAGTCAGCGGGATAACGGGTCAGCGGGTGAACTGGTTAGCGGGTGAACGGGATCAGCGAGTCGGTTGGTCTGATTATAGTTACATGTGTTTTGTTTTTTTAGAACCTGTGACAATTTGTGATCAAACTTAATTTATCATGTCAACTGTTTTTTGCACATTTAGGATAAGACGAGGTTCTGAAACGGTTACATGTGGAACACATGATGTGCTTACGCAGGCCTTAGGACGCAGGATGAGTAGATAGATCTAGTCATTCAATGCTCTGACTTGGTGATATTATTTACATAGTTTTTAAAAAAGGGTGATGACATCATCCTATTGCCCTATAATCCCGGATTCTATTTTCCATCAAAATAACTGTTTGTAAAGAAAGGCCTATTATCTTGATTTGTTTTGACTGAATTTTGGTTTTTGTTTTTTTGTAGAAATTAATGGTGTTGGCAGTATTAAACCTGAAAACAACTACATGCTATTATCTTGATTCCCTAAGGCCTAGCAGTGTCAATGAGCAGTTGAGGAAAATTATTGATATGTAAGTAATACAAATTATCATAAGAGTTGGAAATATTCTTTGATATATTTTTTATAGGGCAATGGTCGTGTTTGTGCACGAAGTGGTACTAGCATGAGGGTTAAACTCAACTCGGTCAACGCTAGGGTGAGCACTTAATTTCTTTTTTAAATTGTGGTTGGAATGATACTATAAATACAGGAACCCCTTACTTTAAACCTAAATCGCAACAGTTTCACACTTCTTGATACTTTTAGTTGTGTAGTGTCCATGTCAGCGATGAAGTACTAAATGTGGCTACTATGTGATGAAGTTCATGAGAGAGAGAGAGCTTGCAAAGGAGTTGAAATTTTGGATAATGACAATGTAAGTTTAGGCAAATTTTAGCCTGCATGTTAGAGAAATCTAGCATTTAATGCTTAAGTTCATAGATTCTGATTTTTAAGATTTAGTTTATTTAATTGTTGCTCAGGTTAAGGAAGGAGTAGCGTAATACTTGGCTGTGGATATGGATGACATTGGTGAAGATTGCCCGACTTATGCGACTACCTTTGTTATTAAGTTACAAACCGTATTTTAGGTGTCCACAAATGTATTCAAACAATTTTTTTTGTTAACGTTAAAATATTTGTACTATATTTGACAAATGATTATGTAATGGGTAGTTTGGGTATGTATATGTGTATTTGTTTTATGAAATAGATTTATTGTTTTAGTTATAATATATGCATCTAGGGTAAATTAATAATTCTATAATTTTTTTTTAAATAATTAAAAGCATGACACGCGTAAATGAATGTCATAAATATGTGTCATAAATGCGTGTCATGAATGTGTGTCATGAAGGTGTGTTATAAAAACATGACACACAAATGCATGTCATGTTAATTTTATGACTCCTCAATCAACGACTCGCTTTTGCGTGTCATAATTACCGTTTTATGACGCACAATGTGCGTCAACAATTGTGTATTTTCTAGTAGTGTCTACACGGGGTGACAATGTTGTTTTGGCGTGGAAGCCTCAATCACGTCTGACACCGTTCCATGGCCGGCGTGGTAGATTGGGTGGCAAGATTTCCACCAACGTTGAGGGCAAATAGGGTGGTGACGTGGTGGCGTTTTATTGGTGGGTGGTATTTGGCTTAGTTTTGATTGATTGATTGATTGGTTATTATTTGTTTATTTTAAATGCCCCATTTCAAGCTCTTCCATCAAGTGTTTTTTTACCACGCATCTTCCTGACGTGTCTGCCACGTGACACTTTATGCCCTCCACACCGTGCAATTTTAGGATTTAGTGTTTTACACATTTTCTAGGGAAAAATGTCAAGAAGTAACTCCCCTCATACATAGACCCATGAATTTTTTTCACGGTTGTCACTTTTCTCGGTTTACGAATACATTAGAAGAAAACAGGGCTTTCTACGACGGATACTTCTATTGGAAACTTGTCGATGAAAGTCCATCTCCAACAAATATATGTCGGTATAATGCCCGTGGCTAATGTTACTTTCGATGGATTACAGACGTACATGTTTACTAATAGATCACTCATGTGTCTTCTTCGGCCAATAATTCAAGTTCTCCGGGTGATGTTTTGACTTCTTACCGATGGATAATTTTCTGGCTAGGTTATGTTTACCGAAGGAAATTCCATCGACAGCCCGTAAGAAATATTGTTTAATAGAAAACATAATTTTGCATTTTATTAAACTTTCCTACAAATTTTAAATTATTATTTTATTCCATGTAAAATATAAATTAACAAATAAATTATTGTAAATCCAAAAATTTATACATAACAAAATTAAATACGGTATTATGAAATTAAGCAATATTTGTTTTTTTTACAAATATAAAGATTAAAAAAACATTTAGACGGATGGGTCATCAGGATGAGTATTAGCGCTCGATGGCTTGTTGTCAGCTCCTCTTCAGTTCGGACTAGCTCGACCAACAACTTACATTTGATTTCCTCTAGTTCGACGACCCGCTGCTCGAGGAGTTTTGTAAGAAGGGCGCACGATTTCCCAGTGCTAGATTACGACCTAGTCTCACCTAAATCTGTCCTACCACGGGCTCTTGAAACTGAAGTGGAATGGCTTGAAGCTGATGTGCTACTTCCACACCTGGTTTTACCCATCTTGCAAAACATAATAGAAAAATATGGTATAAGTTGCACATACATACATACATACATACATACATACGTACATGCATGCATGCGCACACACACACACACACATACATACATACATACATACATACATACATACATACATACATACATACATACATACATACATACATACATACATACATACATACATACATACATACATACATACACACATATACATTTATACACATTTGGTCATAGATGCACACACAATGTTTGCAATTCACATACACACATAGTAGGGCCGACTCAACCATTTTGGTGGCCTAAGGCGAAGTAAAATCTTGTGGCCTTTTTCCCAAAAAAATGTATGTGATTGAAAGTTAAACTTGAATGGCCCAAGTGTAATTATTTGAAAGATTGTGTTAAAATTTAAAAACAAGAAAAAAAATGGTGAGCCAGGGATTTGAACCCGGGTCTCACAAACATCCATACATACACAAAACCACTACACTACCAATCATCAATCTATGATAATCCACACCCTAAATCTTTTATAAATGGACTGTGGTTTCATCAAATTGTGGAGGCCCTATAGTTTTGGTGGCCCAAGGCCCAAACCTCATTTGGCTTACCCTTGGGCCGGCCCTGACACATACACATTTAACCCGAATGCCGAACCCGATCCATTTACCTCAAATGACATTCCTATACACTTCGGTACTTAACTGATATTTTCATATACAACATGTATCATATACCGTTCGTATAAAACAGAACCGGACACTTTGATGATTTTTTTTGATATACGCATGTTTGTTGAGTTTTATGGTAAATTCATGTTAAGAATCTGTTGCTGAGTAACTCGACTAAAACAAAACAAAACAATTTACTAGATAGACTTGACTCAAACAACACATACACACATATAGAGCAAATTCATATACACATATGGAACAATATCATCACTGAGCAACAAACATAGGAATTGATACCATATTGAAATCCCAATCAAGAAATTATTATGGTTTAAATAAAATGTAACTTCTGCAAGTTAGAGTTCAGTTAAAAAGTAACGCCTGTAAATTGAGGACAGACGAGATTTTTTTGATATACGCATGTTTGTTGAGTTTTATGGTAAATTCATGTTAAGAATCTGTTGCTGAGTAACTCGACTAAAACAAAACAAAACAATTTACTAGATGGACTTGACTCAAACAACACATACACACATATAGAGCAAATTCATATACACATATGGAACAATATCATCACTGAGCAACAAACATAGGAATTGATACCATATTGAAATCCCAATCAAGAAATTATTATGGTTTAAATAAAATGTAACTTCTGCAAGTTAGAGTTCAGTTAAAAAGTAACGCCTGTAAATTGAGGACAGACGAGATTAGGGTTCAATCAAAGTGTAACTTTTACATATTAGGGTTCAATTAAAACGAGACTGGAGGTATTTGACAACTCTAGCACCAAATCATTATCAACAAGATTTGAAAAGTCCAAACAAATTCACAAAAAAAAGATTGAAATGGAAATCCACTTAAAAGAGTCGGTGATCGACGATGACAAAGGGATGCATCGATGGAAGTGATGCAACTGACGATGACAAAGGGATGAGTGGGTGGAGACGTGTAATATGTCGTGACAAAAGGGTTTAGCCTTAGGGTTTAGCTTTAGGGTATAGGGTTTAGAGTTTTTGGTTAGTGTTCGACGAGCCGGTCCCAATGCCATTGGAATGAGCTTAATCGGTGTTCGTTTAACCAACTTTCCTACCTTTCTTAGGTTAAGGATATATATTTGTGTATAATTCAAAATTTACTATATACATATGTGTATGATTCAAAATTAACAATATACATATACGTATATATGCAAAGAAAAAAAATCACTTAAAAACTTGCGATTAAAAAAAAATAGCTTGAGGAAAATGTGTGGTTCAGAATAATTTTTAAGTTTCTCAAATAGAATACTCTTATCTTAAGATCCCTACCATATATATATACACACATGTATACACTTTGATAAATAAGTCAATCCGTTTTCGATACTCAGTGTTGTTTTTTACATATAAAATATACAGTTAAATACTTAAATGTAGGTAATGTTATAGGTTTTTTTTTTTTTTTGATACATCAAGTTATGTCAACATGGTATAATAGAAAATACGCAATATCTGCATGACTGCATTGAAAAAAAAAAACCAAAAATCTTTGGGATTTTAGCTGGTCGACTTTTCTAGAATTCTTTGTTATAAAACCAAATACCATCTATACAACCTTTCTGGCTTTCTTTATAACACGTAAGATGCAACTAGTTGACTAAAAAACATCAAATTTCATTCTATTCCAACACAATCTCGAAGATACTTATTCTTACATGGCTATATAAAAAGGAGCATAACTATGATTCTAGACATCTTTCAGAATTTGATTTTATAAGTTTAAAGAGTACGTACATATAGAACATGGGTAGCACCTAGCAGTCATCTTTTGAAAAACAAATATATATAAAACAATACAACGTTCTTCTGCCCATATATTGTCTGGTTGGTAAATCAAATGATAGGTTCCAACTTCCAAGCTGTCTTTCTTTGGTTTTATACATATTTTATGGACGCATGCAATGGTACGAGAATCCTTATCTCTAACGGTGCCCGTTGATTACCAAACACCTCTCACTGGAATCATCATCATGAAAGCTCCCCATAAATTTTCTAAAGTAACTACTATTCATCTCTAATTAAGATAAGATTCATTTGTCAAGATAACTATTAATCGTTAATTAAGGTACGATTTATTTGTCAATATAACTGTTCATCTCTAATTAAGGTACAATTCATTTGTCAATATTTTTTATATGGAGGGTACCCATCCATAATTAATAGGGGTGTTAAATGACTCACTTCGTTCATGAGCTACTCAAGATGGATCACTAAAATCTCAATTGGGCTGAGTTTAAGTGACTTTAACCCGAATCTCGAGCACGAGCTTTTAATTATATAGTTTTTATTTAATATATATTATATACGTAATAAATATATATTAATATATTCAAAATTTTGATAGAAATAAAAAAAAAATAATATATTATACTTTACGTAAACTTATAAATATAAATATTTATGTAAATAATTATAAAAAAATTATGTTAAATTATTAAATAATTTATTAATAATAAACATTATATGATTAATAATAAAAGCTCATCTAATAAACATAACTTCACATATCAAACTTGAATCGGCTAGCAATCCTAAACAAGCTTTTAAGTGATATAATTTTTATTTAATATATTAAATATATATTTATCTGTATAATAATAAAATTATATATTATATAAAAATCCTAAGTATAAATATCTATGTAAATAATTATAAAAATATGTAAATTAAACAGTTGAATAACAAAAATAATATAAAAAAATTATATGTTTAATAAATAAAAGCGAGCCGGGTTCGAGCTTGAAAAGCTACTCACAAGCCTAGCTAGGGCTTCAAAATTAAAACTCTAAACGTGCCCGAGTTCTATCGAAGTTTAATGAGCCGAGCTCGAGCCTATACAAACTCAGCTTGGCTCATTCACACCCCTACTTCCAGTTGCATGCATCATAAATGGGTATGTTCTTGGTATTGTATCCCAAGGTGGTCACCGGAGACATGTTGACTTTAATGTTCGTGCGCTAGCCAAGTTAGATAAGAAGCATGAGGTAACAAGAAATTAAATCATCGATGAGAAGGGCGACGATGTTTTTCTGTTTTTTTTTCTTCTTTTTTCTTTTGAGAGATCACCATTCTCACCACGTACCTCCCTTTTGACGAAGCTAGTTCACTTATTTTAAGGTCAAGAAAATTCCCCCTTGTGATCGGTGGCGGATCCAGCCCTGTTTTGTGGGTTCACATGAACCCACTCGGTTTGGAGAAAATTAGTAAGAACTTTGTTTGATTTGAAAAAAAATAGTGATAATCTACCAAAACGAACCCACTGAAAGAAGTTTCTGGATACGTTACTGCTTGTGATGCATGCCATTGTTGTGCACCCCAACATAAAAAATAAAATAAAAAAATCGTTCGTCATTTGTGTGTGAATTCAAGTAAACTTTATGTGGTCAGTTTATGTAGCTTTTGAATCTGTATTTGATAAGGATCGATGTGTTTTGATGTAGATGGAAAAAGTGAAACCCGTTGCATCTTTGGTCTATTCATATCTCACCATCATCCTTAAGTATTATTCAATAAAAAACTATAGCAATTTTTATTAGTGGGTTTAAAAATCTCACTGCTATGACCGCAAAAGTCAATACTCCTAATTAAGAAATCTGGGGGTATGTCAATTTTAGCTTCTTAGGTAGTACGTTGACATAATATATATTTAATTGAGTGTATAACAAACTATATATATACCGAGATAAGTTATTCAATTTAATGTATAATTTGTTTTGAAATCTTTAAGGAAATTAAAGGTATGATGAGGGTATGCATAGTTTTAATGGGCTTACTAAGCCTGTTGAGCATTGAAGCTTATGAAGTTGGACTCACTTTTCTGGAGAGTGCTGTTGCTAAAGGAGCTGGTAAAATATCCCGCCATAGTTTGTAATGGGCTTACTAACTACCTTTATGTTTCCATTTCACTGTGAAATATTTTATTTTATATTTTGTTAACCTTTAGTTGATATGCACTTATTGACTTAAAATTCATGATCATTTTGATCAGTTTGTTTGGATGGAAGTGCCCCTGCATATCATATGGACAAGGGATTTGGTGCAGGAATCGACAACTGGTTGGTTTTCTTTGAGGTTGGTCCATTATTGTCAACTATAAGGGTGAGAGGGGCACTCCCCTCTTACGCATAACCAATCAGCATATGCCACGTCAACTCCTCTCTTAAACTCCTCTAACACCCCAATTTGATGGCGGCACTCCTCTCTTAGGGGACTTGTGTTTTTTTTTTTTATTTGTTGTAAAATTATGCATGTTTATAACTTAAAAAATATTAATAAAAATAAAAATTAAATAAAAGACATTTCAGTAAATTAAAAATAAAAATTACATTCAAACTAGAAAAATAAAAAATACATTCAAACTAGAAAAATATAAAAACAAACTACTCGTCGTCGGAACTCACTTCAAGGTGAGGTAGATCTAAACTTCTGAGATGCTCAACGAGATCGTGTTTTAGTCTCCAATGTGTTTCTTCGTCAATGAGCTCGCTATAAGCTGTATCATCGAAGACAGGTTCGACTGGAGGGTCTTGAATATGTACCGGTGCTATCGCCCTTCCGTCGTCTTTTATAATCATGTTATGTAAAATAAGGCACGTATACACGATGGACCTTATCTTTTTCACCGTTTTCGAACGCATTGGACGATTTAGTATTCCCCACTTCGCCTTTAACACACCAAACGCCCGTTCCACATCTTTTCTTGCGGCCTCGTGTTGCCTCTTGAACTTTTTTTCATTCGGGATGTGAGGATATGGAAAAGACTTCACAAACACGGACCAGCTAGGGTAGATCCCATCATTAAGATAATACCCGCGTTTGTATAAGTGGTCGTTCACCTGAAATGGACAATTTGGTGCCGTTCCGTTTCGTTGAGTAAGAAATAATGGGGATTGTTGCAGCACGTTGATGTCGTTTTGTGAACCCGCCGGGCCACAAAAAGCATGCCAAATCCACAAATCTTGAGACGCCACCGCTTCTAACATAACCGTCGGGTATTGATGATCGCCTCTCATATATTGTCCACGCAATTCTGTGGGGCACATTCTCCAGACGAAGTGTGTACAATCCAGACTACCCAACATAACAGGTAGGTGATGCCTCTCCTCATGAGCCTGATACAATAGCGCAACGTCGTGGCTCGTTGGTCTACGTAAGAATTCACCGGCATACATTTTACAGACCGTCTCTCAGAAATATTTAAGGCACTCACGAGAGGTCCTTTCAGACATATTTAAATACTCGTCGTTTTCGTCTGTTGGGTTACCGGTTGCAAGTTGTTTAATCGCAGAAGTAACCTTTTGCAACGGCGTGAAACTTTTCTTCATTCTCCCGTCCAAGCCCTCTTGAAACCACTCGTTATTCGCTTCCATGTCACTAACAATTTTTAGGAACAAAGACTTGGACATACGAAATCTTTGACGAAAAATATCGGCAATAAATTTTGGATTTTCGACAAAATAATCGGCCATGAGTGTCTCATGGCCCCCCACACGATCTCGACGGACTATTTTTTGTTTACTAGACGATGCCGTGTCTAGTAGCTCCGCTTGTTGGATGAGATTTTGGAAGAAAATTAAGCTACCATCATCGCTTGACGATGAATCTTCATCGTCGGGAAAGTCGGGTAGGGGAGAAAAAAACGGGAACTTGGAATCCATTTTGTGTTGTATTTGATAGATTTTTTTAGAGTGAGTTTGAGAGTGGTGGGTGTGGTAAAAAAATTATTTGAGAGTGAGTTTAAGTTGGTTATTTATATTGTTAAAATTGATTTTTTTTTAAAAAAAACGACCGTTGCCAACGTCTATCCTCGATCAGTGTGCCATTTCATCGCGGTGTCTCCCCCCCGAAACCCCTCCCCGATTCGGGTCCCCGCGGTGATGGCGGCGGTGTTCCCGATCGGGGAATGGGGTCACCGAACACCCTCCCCGCGAGTGCCCCGATCACCCTAATGACTTCATTTGCTCCTGATTTTAATTTATAAATAACTAGGTTATAACCCCGTGTATTACACGGGTTGAATAAATAAATTTTATATAATAAATAATAAAACAATATATCTTTAAAAACCTTCTTTATTGCACAAGTTGAATAAATGTAGTTTTATATATTAAATAATAAAAAGTTATATCTATAAGAACCATATTGTACGGGTTAAATAAATGTAATTTTATATACCAAATAATAAAAAAATCTATACTATATAATAAAAGAAACCATTCGGACGACACTTGTCATCATATTAAGCCATGTCGTATAGATAATTATTATTTTAGTTTAATCTCTTCTAACTAATTATAGATAACTCTCCTACTAAATATTATTTAGTTTAATATCTTATGGATAATTATTAATTGATTAAAAATAATATAATATATTTTGGTTATATTTTTAAAACCACATGTATTACACGGATTGAATAAATGTAATATTGTTTACCAAATAATAAAAAACAGTTATATCTTTAAAAACTCTCGTGTATTACACACGACATGAATAAATATGATTTTATATACCAAATAATAAGAAAATTATATTTAAAAAAACTAATGGATATACTCAGTACGTGATATATATGGTGATTGCAGAGATGATTATTGAAAAGAAAATACAGTGGTCAAACATGTTATTCAAAAAAGCAAATAAGCACCCATTTGAGTTATAATTTATAACTTATATTTAAAAAACCCGTAATAAATCTAATTATATATATAAAGTAATATTGAAAGTTATATACAGTTTGTTTAAAAATTATGTAATAAAATCGATATAATATTTTTTAATAATGAAAATAAAAATAAATAGAGTAAACTTCCGTTTTGCTCCCTGTGGTTTGGTCATTTTAACGGTTTTGCTCCAATAGTTTAAAAATAGCCATTTTCCTCCCTGATCTTTCGAGTTTGTCTCCAGTTTGCTCCCTAATCTTTCAAGTTTGTCGCCAGTTTCCTCCCTGATGGAATTAGAGGCTGAGAGTAAAATGAAGATAAGTTAGAAAAATCAAGGAGGAAAATGGCTATTTTTAAACTATTGGAGCAAAACCGTTAAAATGACCAAACCACAGGGAGCAAAACGGAAGTTTACTCAAATAAATAATATATTAATACAAAGTTTGGTTTTGGTGATAAATAATTTGGTTATTTAAAAATGTCTTAAATTAACAGTTTAAATTTAAGGATAATATTTTATTAGAAAAATAGAAATATTCTATTCGACAATTAAATTAGGAAAAGATTTAATATTAATTTTTATTTATTTAGTTAATATAAGATAGAAAAAAATATGATTGAATAGTTGGGAGGTTGCATGATTATAAATGGGTTAACTGTATTATAATGTCAAATGTTTTTAGTTATATAATTTTTGAATGAAATACATATGATTCTTGGAGATATAAATTTTTATTATTTAATATATAAAATTACATTTATTCAAACCGTGTAATAAAAGAGGTTTTTAAAGATATACTGTTTTGTTATTTAGTATATAAAATTCATTTATTTAACCCGTATAATACACGAGGTTATAACCTAGTAATAATCTGTTATATACTACGTTAGTACTTTGTGTATTACGAAGATGAATAAATGTAATTTTATATACTAAGTAATTAAAGAAGTTATATATTTAAAAAAAACTCATATATTGCACATGTTGAAATTATAATGTAATCAGCCAAGACCATGGTTGTAAAAATCCCGACTAGTCTCCGATTAGTCGCCGATTAATCACTAATCGGAGGTTTACCGATTAATGACCGATTAATAGCTAGGCAGTCAATGGCGGTCCTATTCTAGCCAAATTTTGGCTAGATGCCGGCCAAATTTTAACCAAACCATACAAATTCGTTCCAATTACTAAAAAAATGGGTTAATGAGGGGTTAAAACATGTCTATTTCAAAAAACTACATATAAAAATGTGTGTGTGTATATTTAACTAAAAATTACGTATAAAAATCTCAATCCGGTTAATTCCGACTAATCCCTATTAATCCCGATTAATCGCTAGTCGGTATCCCACCGCCCGACTAGCGCCTAGCGATTCTTACAACACTGGCCAAGACATACGGTTATCAAAATATGTCTTTTAAAAATGAGCTTTAATGTACTATGTAGTTATTATAATACTTTTTATTATTATGTTAGAAGCTCTTGTATTACACAAATTAATGAAATATTAAATGAAAATTAATAAGTGGAAAAAAAGATTATAGTTGTGAAAATAAATTATATTTTCAATAAAATTATAAGTATTTGTACATGTTATTTGATACTTTATTAGTATTTATCGTTTATATCCAAAGAATACATTTTCTATTATCAAGCTATTATGCTCGAGTCAAATTGTCGATACATTTTTTCTTGGTTATTATTTTCATTTATTGGTGTAAAAATAAAAATGAATGAAGAAAGCTTAAAAAGTAACAAAGTTAAAGTATTTAAGAATTTGTTATTTAATTAACATATCTAAGTGTCGTTAAGCTAATTCTTTTTTTATTTTTAATGTCGTAACATAGTTTATCATTTACAACTATTTTATTTGCAATTATAATTAAATATTGTCCATTACCATGTATTATTCTAATCTACAAGATATAATATATGTATGAGATTCTCCTTTAAATACACTCATCTCATACATTTTAACGAATCAAAATTAAGAACCAAAATATATTATATTATTTTTAATCAATTAATAATTATCCATAAGATATTAAACTAAATAATATTTAGTAGGAGAGTTATCTATAATTAGTTAGAAGAGATTAAACTAAAATAATAATTATCCATACGACATGGCCTAATATGATGACAAGTGTCATCCGAATGGTTTCTTTTATTATATAGTATAGATTTGCAAAATATTTTTGTTATTTAACTAAAAACATGGTAAATTGGATGTTATGGTTAATCAGGGAGGAGGTTGGTGCAACAATGCCACGAATTGCCTTGCCAGAAGAGATACTCATTTAGGTTCCTCCAAGAAAATGTCGACAACGGAGACCTTCTCAGGGATGTTTCACAACATGTCAAAATATAACCCTGGTATGTCGGCCTACCGTTATCTGTTTTGATAATTATAAAAGCAACAAGTGGTTTTGTTTAACTTAATTTTTACTTTTTTTTAGATTTTTATGATTGGAATAGAATCAGGGTTCGGTATTGTGATGGAGCCTCTTTTACCGGTGATGTGGAAGCAGTTGATCCTGTAAGTTATAATTTTAAATCAAATGTTTATGTTGCTAAAGGTCTACTAAATTGTTTTATATAAAAACTTAAGATTTTTATTGTAATAATATCAATTTCTAATTACTGATGTCACATCAACTATTTATAAGAAAAAAGAAAAGAAGTGTTTGCAAGTCAGCCCAACCCAATACGTATCTAACTTGTTTAAATCATATCCTTTTTTCTTTCAAGAAAACCAATCTTCACTTCAGAGGAGCAAGCCGAAAGAGGGGGATGGTTAAAAGAGGGGGATGGTTAATCATGCATCATGTGGTGGCGTTGATAGCCGAAAGACAATGGGGTACATGCACTAATCGGCGTTTGTCTCAATTGCTGAGCGTTATGTGCCTTATGTCCAAGGCTTGATGCAAAACTACAATCGAGCCGGGGGTCTCATTGGAAGCAGCCTCTCTATTCCTACGGGGTAGAGGTAAGGCTGTCTACATCTCACCCTCCTCAGACCCTACCTTAGCTTTGCTATTGGTGGGATATACTGAGTATGATGATGATGATGATGATGATGATGACTTCAGAGGAGCAAGGATTTTCCGAGCTGTTATTCAAGATTTATTGGCGAAAGGAATGAAGAACGCGAAGAATGTAAACTCATTTTTCAAATTTAACCAATTTATTCTACTTGTTCAAACATATTTGTTTTGACTTAAGTTTCTAATATAAACATTTATATATCACAGGCCATGCTTGCTGGTTGTTCAGCTGGTGGACTGACTTCTATACTACAGTGTGATAACTTCAGATCACTTTTACCTGCAACCACTAAAGTGAAATGCCTTTCGGATGCTGGCTTCTTCATTAACGCGTAAGCTTTTGTTTAGAATGTTTATTTCTTGTTTTCAATTCATTGTAATAAGTTTGCATTATTGGTTCATAAATAGAAAGACGATTATCGGAACAAGTCACATTGAAGGCTTCTATGCAGATGTAGTTAGGACACATGTACCACTCTAATCCCTTCTTGACTTGTCATTAAATTTTCTAATTTGTTTTTTCACTTTGTCATTAAATTTTTATGAGTTATTGTTATTTAAAACTGTCAATATGTAGGGATCGGCTAAAGTTTTATCTCCAGCCTGCACTGCAAAAATGAGTCCTGGTTTGGTAAGAGTGGATGCGGATACCGTGAAAAATACTTTAAAAGTTGGTTATTTTCTAGAGAAACTAACATTTATTGTTTTTTTGTTTTTTTGTTTTTTTTTACAGTGTTTTTTCCCACAAAACATGATGCAATACATTAAAACACCAATTTTCTTGATAAACGCCGCTTATGATACATGGCAGGTTAGACAAACCTTCATATGAACAACATTAATTAATATATGCTTGGATTCTTAATAGGTTGATTTTCGAGTTTCTTTAATGTAATTGTGATTTATATTATGTTACAGGTGAAAAATATACTGGCTCCAGGCGTTGCTGATCAGAAAGGAACTTGGCGCGAATGCAAACTTGATATAACAAAGTGTTCATTTGCTCAACTCAATATCATGCAAGGTTCACTATTGTCTCTTTTAATACCTTTAGCCCACAAGATGGGCGTGTTGGGTAAACGGGTCAGATTAAAATGGGTCGTATATAGTTTAGGTTGAAACCGTACATTTTTTTAATCCTCTTATTAGATTTTTTTATAATCAACTATGAGTTAATTATGCTTGAAAACAATCTTATAAAAATCAGTAATCTAAATCTTTGAGTAAAACAATATTATAGTGAATGTTTTTGGCAAATTTGATAGGGTTCAGGCAGGAGTTCTTGAAGGCGTTGACTGGATTCGGTAATTCTCCATCGAGAGGAATGTTCATCAACTCTTGTTATTCCCACTGTCAAACTGGAACTCAAAATACATGGTTGAGAAATGATTCTCCACTGTTGAGCAACACGGTATGTAGTATAATAACATAAGTTTCCATACAAAGTTACCGTTTTTGGATCTAATGTTTTGTTATGCTGTTAACCTTTATAACAGACAATTGCAAAAGCGGTTGGAGACTGGTACTATGAGCGAGGTGCATTTCAAAAGATAGATTGTCCATACCCATGTGATAAAACATGTCACAATCGTGTTTTTGAGGAGTAGTTGGCATTGTTTCTTGATTATGAAGAACACATACCAAGAGAATCGAAGCTAATTATACATGGGGATAAAGGGACGCATATATCGAATGATTCAACTTCCCAGATTAGTGGAAGGGTTTTAGTTAAAAATTTTAAGAAATTAAGTTCATGATGTAAAATATCACCAATATGTTGTGCTGGTGTGTTCATTGTTCATTTGTTCTTTTATATAATTCTAATCAATAAAATGTTGTTCTTCATCTGATTTGCTGATATAACTTGGATAATAAACAATGGGGCAAATGATCATATGTAACACATCTAAAAACTTTTTGTCAAAAAAAAAATATACCAATCAATATTGTTTGATTGTTTGTAACACCCTGAATTTTTGAAACATAATTAATAATAATAAGTATAATAATACTGATAATAATATTAGAATGATCCATTTATACTAATATTTGAGGGTCAACCAGCCAGAATCATTTCAAATCCATTTTGATGATTTATTTTTAAGAAATATGGTAGTTAGCAAATCTGATCTCATTTGTGGTGATTTTTAAACTTATTTGGTTTATTGGGAGTTTGCTCCTCCCACAACAGACTCTTTGAAGTTTACTTAAAGTTTACTTAAAGTTTACTTAAAACGTTTCAACATCCTGTTTTGTCCCATTATCTAATACGCATGACTTAAAGTTTACTTAAAACGTT
Organism: Helianthus tuberosus; assembly: GCA_030545235.1. NCBI lineage: Eukaryota > Viridiplantae > Streptophyta > Magnoliopsida > Asterales > Asteraceae > Helianthus > Helianthus tuberosus. The sequence continues at coordinate 33,621,679 of CM060365.1, read as the reverse complement.
TGATCAACATATTTTTGGAACTAATGGATACCACAAACCTATGAGAGAATCGTTTTGAATATTAAAGAACTGTTTTATAATTTAAAAATATTATATGGCTTATATAAGCCAAATACAACAAACAATTTACAAGGAAAGGAGATTGACTAGCCTATAATTACCATGGTCAATAACAACCATAATACAATCCAAAAATACAATTGAATAGAAAAGGAAAAACAGCTAATTAACATTATTATTATTATTATTATTTACTTTAGTATTATCCTTAATATGCCCCCGTAAGATGGAGGATCCGTCGGATACTCCGATCTTGGATCGTAGTCGTAAAAATGGTCCTTGGCCAAGGGGTTTGGTGAGTACATCAGCGAGTTGATCTTCCGAGTGAATGTGTTGAACTCGTAATGAACCATTTGCTATTTTCTCGCGAACAAAATGATAGTCTAGTGCCATGTGTTTCATGCGCGAATGGTAGACTGGATTTGCACACAAATAGGTAGCCCCTGCGTTGTCACAAAATAGAGTAGGGGATTGCGGCATAGATAAACCAAGTTCCAATAGTAAATTCTCAACCCATGAAAGTTCAGCCGCACCATTAGCTAATGCCTTATACTTTGTTTCGGTGGAAGAACAAGAGACCGATTTTTGACGCGCTGAGCGCCATGAAAGAATATTTGACCCAAGATAGATTATGTAGGCAGTTATGGAATGCCCCCCATCAGCGATGCCACCCCAATCTGAATCTGTAAAGGCTTGAAGAGTGAGAGTTGAACCACGATTAAGGAACAACCCATGATAAATGGTACCTTTGAGGTACCGAAGAAGACGTTTTAACGCATGCCTGTGAAGTTGCGTTGGTGCGTGCATGTATTGAGATAACCTATTGACAGCAAAAGAGACATCGGGTCTGGTAAACGCAAGATACTGAAGAGGCTCTACAAGTTGACGATACGGTGTAGGATCAATTTTGGACGAACCGTCAATGAGAGAGAATGTCCCAGTGGAGCTAAGAGGTGTGGCAACAGGCTTAGCACCATCCATTTTGAACTTTGTGAGTAAGTTCTGGACATGTGCATGTTGAGATAAAAATAACCCATTAAGTGTGGAGATGACTTCTATCCCAAGGAAATGGTGTAACATGCCAAGATCTTTGAGTGAGGATTTTTCGGATAACGCTTGAATAACTTGTTGAACAAAGGGCTGCTTGTTGCCGGTTAGGACGATATCATCAACAAAAACCAAAAAATAGGCAACAATTCCCCCGTGATTATATATAAACAAGGATGGGTCGGCCAAGGACTTTTTTAAACCAAGCTCCAAAAGAAAGTTGGCAAGCTCCAAGTACCATGCACAGGGTGCTTGTTTGAGCCCGTACAAAGATTTTCGTAGACGACAAAGATGATTCAGTAGATCAGGATTGACATATCCAGAGGTTGGGACTTGTAGACCTCTTCATGCAAAGTTCCATGCAAGAATGCGTTATTGGTGTCGAGTTGTCGAATGAACCAAATTTGAGATAAAGCGATGGTGAGAACCGTACGAATGGTTACGGGTTTAGTAACCGGGCTAAAGGTTTCAAAATAATCTTTGCCATGTTCTTGTAGAAACCCCTTCGCAACTAAACGCGCTTTATATTTTTCAATGGAACCATCCGGGCAATGTTTAATACAAAACACCCACTTGCACCCAATCGGTTTATGTTGAGATGGAGGTACAAGTTCCCACGTGGCATTTTTTAGAAGCGCATTCAATTCGGTATCCATTGCCTTGCACCACTCAGGATCCTGCATGGCTTGAGTGTGAGTATGGGGTTCAACAGTAGGTGGGATAGGATGAAGTGTGACTTGGTTAACAAATTTAGAGTTGAAGTATTTGGGGTTGGGCTTGCGTTATCGTGGAGGAGGAGATAATGGTGAGGAGTTTGAAGTAGATGAAGCAGTTGATTGAGCCAATCTAGGAGAGGGTTGGTTTTGGGCCGAAGTGGAAGAGGTGTGGTGTTGGGTCGAAGTAGAAGAGTTGGGGTTTTGGGCTGGGATGTTTGAAGAGAAGTTGGGGATTGGTGAGCAGGGTGGGTTTTGTGCCGTAGTGGGTAAGGGTGTGGGGGTGGATATCGAGTGGGTTTGTGAGCTGGTGGATTTCAAAGGAGTATCAGATGAGGTGGAGTGGATGGAAGAACTGGATGTGGGTTCAGTTTGGTTGATTGGCTCACTAGGAGGTGAAGTATGAAACAACTTGATTGGAGGTGAGGATGAAGGAATTGTGGAAGGTTGTGGGGCCAGGGGAATATTTAGGAATTTTTCCACAGTGGGAATGTTAGGAGTTGGATTTATTTGTGAGTGTAGTGGAAATTGGGTTTCCACGAATTCCATGTGGCGTGAGTGACATAGGCGTCGACCCTTCGGATCATAACACTTGTATGCGGATTTCGATGATGAGTAGCCCAAAAATATACATTTTTCCGAGCGTGGGTGAAGTTTAGATTTCGCATACGGGCGAAGCCATCGATAACACAAGCATCCAAACGGTTTAAGTTTGGTGTCAGTTGGATTTTCGTTGAAAGAATAGAGTACGAGCTTTTAAAATCAAGAAGTGGAGTGGGTAAACGATTTATTAAGTAAACGGCGGTTTGAAACGCATGTGTCCAAAAATTGAGCGGAAGGTATGCATAGTGGAGTAATGATAAACCTGTCTCCACAAAGTGACAATGGCGCCGTTCGGCAACACCGTTTTGTTCCGGGGTGTGCGGTGGGGTGGTGAAATGAAAAATACTTTGAGATTGAAGATATGAGGTAAGACCAATATATTCACCACCATTGTCACTAAAAAGTGAAATTAAAGGCGTTTGAAAACTTTTCTACTAGCAATTTGAATTGTGGAAACAAGATAGAAACATCGGATTTATGTTTCATTGGGTATAGTCAAATGTACTTAGTGTGAAAATCAACAAAAATCACATAATAAGTGAAACCATCAATAGATTTTTCTACGGACCCCCAAACATCCGAACAAATTAGTTGTAAGGGTTTTGTAGTAGTAAATGAGTTCATGCCAAAGGAATCTTTATGACTTTTATTGATCGAACACAAGTTACAATGGAAATTGAGAAGATTAAAATGTAAACCTAAGCATTTGGCTAATTTCTTGAAAATCTGAGTAGAAGGATGGCCAAGTTTGTGATGCCAATCAAGCGGCGACGTGGTGGAAACCGCATTTATTTGAGGCGAGAACGGAAGATTTGCATAGTAGATATCAAGGTAATTCTCATCCCGCATTAGCCGTGCCCCCGTGGGAAGATCGTTGACAAAAAAATGAGTGGGAAAAAATTCCCAAGAAACATGGTTAGTTTAACACAATTTTGCAACGGATACGAGTTTATTTTTGAAGTGAGGAACACATAAAACATCTTTTAATGATAGTGAACCATTAGAACTTGGTGAGCGAAGATTTAGCATCGACCTCCAGCTATTCAATTGGGTAGCTTCAATGTAGTGGTCGGGATGGACTGGTTGTCCGAGAACAAGGCTGAAGTTGTTTGTCACGAGAAAATCATTCGCATCCCTCTTGCGAATGATGAAACTCTCATCGTGCATGGGGAAAAACGAGACGCGCCTCTGCGAATCATCAGTTGTATGAAGGCACAGAAATGCTTAAGGAAAGGATGTGTTGCTTTCCTGGCACATGTTGTAGATAAGAAGGCTGAGGAGCCAAAACTCGAAGACATTCCTGTGGTGAAGGAATTCCCTGATGTTTTTCCCGAAGACCTGCCAGGACTACCTCCGCAACGACAAGTCGAATTCCATATAGACTTGGTTCCAGGAGCCGCTCCTGTAGCCAAGGCACCCTATCGGCTTGCACCATCCGAGATGCAAGAATTATCTACACAACTCCAGGAGTTGTTGGATAAAGGATTCATAAGGCCAAGCTTCTCGCCTTGGGGAGCTCCATTATTGTTCGTGAAGAAAAAGGATGGAACACTGCGGATGTGTATCGATTATAGAGAGTTGAACAAGCTCACTGTCAAGAATCGGTACCCACTACCGAGGATTGATGACTTATTCGATCAGTTGCAAGGATCGAGCTACTATTCCAAGATCGACCTTCGATCTAGATATCATCAGTTGAGAATCCAAGAGGAAAGCGTACCAAAGACTGCATTCAGGACACGTTATGGACATTACGAGTTCCTTGTGATGCCATTCGCACTGACGAACGCGCCAGCGGAATTTATGGATCTGATGAACCGCGTTTGCAAACCATATCTCGATAAATTCGTGATTGTATTTATCGATGATATCATGATTTACTCGCGAGCGAGAGAAGAACATGAGCAACACCTCAGAACCATTCTGAAACTACTGGAGAAAGAGAAACTTTATGCAAAATTCTTCAAGTGCGAATTTTGGATTCGCGAAGTACAGTTTCTTGGTCACGTTGTGAACGAAAAGGGCATCCATGTAGACCCATCTATGATAGAAGCAATAAAGAATTGGAAAGCCCCCAAAACCCCAACTGAAGTTCGACAATTTTTGGGCTTAGCGGGCTATTACCGACGATTTATCGAGAATTTCCCCAAGATAGCTCAACCGCTAACAACCCTTATGCAGAAAGACAAGAAGTATGAATGGGGTGATAAGCAGGAAGAAGCCTTCCAACTGCTAAAAAATAAGCTATGCGATGCACCGATACTATCCTTACCCGAAGGCATTGAAGACTTCGTGGTATACTGCGACGCTTCGCGTCATGGTTTGGGTTGCGTGCTCATGCAACGCCAAAAAGTCATCGCTTACGCTTCAAGACAATTGAAGGTACATGAAAGGAATTATACCACGCACGACTTGGAGCTAGGCGCGGTGGTATTCACTTTGAAGATCTGGCAACACTATTTATATGGTACTCGATGTACAATCTTCACAGATCACAAAAGCCTACAACACATATTTGATCAGAAGGATTAAATATGCGTCAACGACGTTGGGTCGAGCTGCTAAACGATTATGACTGTGAGATTAAGTACCATCCTGGAAAGGCAAACGTTGTAGCAGACGCGTTAAGCCGAAAGGAAAGGGTTAAGACCCTGAGAGTTCGAGCATTGGAAATGACTATTCGGACGAACCTCACTGCACGCATTCATGACGCACAACATGAAGCCCTTAAGGGAGAAAATCGTAGAGCTGGATACCTCCAGGGTATGCTGAAGAATTTGGTGCCAAACAAAGAGGGAACCTTATACTTTAAGGGGCGTATTTGGGTTCCGCTCTATGGCGGTATTCGAGAAGTCATCCTTAATGAAGCTTACAAGTCGAGATACTCGATCCATCCAGGATCGTACAAAATGTATCAAGATTTAAAGGAATACTATTGGTGGTCGAGGCTTAAAAGCGACGTTGCTGTTTATGTTGGAAAGTGCCTAACCTGTGCTAAGGTTAAGGCTGAATATCAGAAACCGTCTGGCCTACTGCAACAACCAGAGATACCCATGTGGAAGTGGGAGCAAATCTCAGTGGACTTCGTAATGAATTTACCCAGGACCCCTAGAGGGCATGATATGATATGGGTGATAGTCGATCGGTTAACAAAGTCTGCGCATTTCCTACCGATCCGGGAAAAGGATAGCACAGGAAAGCTTGCTGAACTGTACCTGAAAGAAATCGTGGCACGTCATGGAGTGCCTATCTCAATTATTTCAGACACAGATGGACGTTTTGTCTCAAGGATCTGGCAATCCTTCCAGGAGGCTTTTGGATCTCAACTAGATCTAAGCACGACCTTCCATCCGCAAACAAACGGCCAGAGCGAACGGACCATACAAACGCTGGAAGATATGCTTCGCGCATGTGTTATGGACCTAGGCGGCAGCTGGGATACTCACCTACCTTTAGTTGAGTTTTCCTACAATAACAGTTATCATACAAGCATAAAAGCCGCACCATTCGAAGCTATGTATGGCCGCAAGTGCCGCTCGCCATTATGTTGGGCAGATGCTGGAGACAAACGTATGGTTGGTCCTGAACTTGTGCAAGAGACAACTGACAAAATCATGCAGATCCGAGATCGCATTAAGGCGGCTCGAGATCTACAAAAGAGCTACGCTGATCGAAGACGGAAACCTTTAGAATTCAAGGTAGGAGACAAAGTTTTGTTGAAGGTCTCACCTTGGAAGGGCGTAGTAAGATTCGGAAAACGTGGAAAGCTGAATCCACGATACATCGGACCTTTCAAGATCTTGGAAAGAATTGGTACCGTGGCTTACAAGTTGGAATTACCGGAAGAACTTAACGGAGTACATGATACGTTTCATGTGTCCAATCTCAAGAAGAGTCCAACCCAAGAAACAGTGATAATCCCTGTGGATGAGGTGAATATTGACGACACACTCCGATTTACGGAACAACCCATTGAGGTTACAGACTGGAAAGTCAATAAGACCCGGATGAGTAGTGTCAAACTTGTAAAAGTACGTTGGAACTCTAAGCACGGACCCGAGTACACGTGGGAACGTGAAGACCAGTTTAAAGAAAAGTATCCCCACCTGTTCAAGAAAACTCCTGCGAGAGTTAGCTCAGCCTGAATTTCGGGACGAAATTCTTTTAACGGGGGGAGACTGTGACAACTGGCACCAAACCGGTAATTTCCGTACAGTTTAATTATTACTTAATGTCTGCAATTATGTGCTTAAATGTCAACATTGTCTGATCTCATGTTATACATGTGAATTCATGCACGTTTTATACTTCAAATATGGCTTTATGCATTAATGTTAGCGTTGCGTCAAAAGGAGATGTAAACTCACCGGTAAGACATATTGTGTCAGCAATCCTGAAGAAAACAGTCAGATAATGAAATTAGGGCCAAGGAGTAGGTCCAACGTCTACGATACATTAAAACCCAAGTATGGATACAAGGGTTAACATATAGACCTTCCGGAAGCTAAATTATGCACTAAAAAGCACCCGAAACATACTATAAATACTGAATTTTACATATTTCAGCATATTTCAGCAAAATTCAGCATTTTGACAAGTTAGTAACATGTAAAAATATGACTATACGGTCCTGAATGCTTTCCTAAGTGACGGGAATTAAAAGTGTCACAAAAGGATACTTAAAGATCCCTAAACGGAATAGTTTGACACTTTAACGAACCGGTATCTAACCAAACAACCGGACACCATCCGAAACACCAAAATTATACTAGAAGCATCGTTTTAATGTCTCTGAGCTAGTTATGATCTCCGAACGCCCTAACACACTATATAACACATAATACACTTAAACACTAACTAAATCTCTTGAAATCTAATTAGATTACTTAACTATCCATCAAACTTACACAATACCCCCCCCCCCTTGTGGGACGGTCACAAGGTGGCCCCCATCAATATCTTTACTTGATCTTATTAGATAGCATATGATCTTGTGAGATTTGATTAGAAGATTGTGTTGTGTACTTGAAGAACATATTAACCAAAGGATAAGGCATCAAGATGGTTATAAGAAGACTTAGTGTCCATCATCTCTCACACACCAAACCCACACCACACTTCTCCTCCCTCTTCTCTCCCTTTCGGCCGAGATCAACCCACAACACCACCACCATCTTCATCCAATTCTCATACAATCCCAAGTTATCACAAGGTGCTAGAAGGTGTCTAAGGAGGTGTGGAGCTTGTGGATCTTCAAGGACCTCTCCCAATTGCTTTTATCCATCACATTTGCTATCATCAACTTCTTGTGTTCATCCCTAGCCATAGAGCTAGTAGTAAGACCCTTATGATCTCTTGTTACTTCATATTTTGATGGTTAAAAGATGATGAACACTGTTAATCTTGAAGAACACTAAAGAACATGATCATGATACTTTAACATAAGCTTAATAACATAAGAATACATGTTGATTGTGTTGATTTGCTCCTTGATGATTGATGATTTGTGTTAGTGATGTTAGACATCATATGAAACCTACTAGATTGTGATTAAACTCATGATCTAGTAAGTTAAGGTGATGATCTGGTGAAAGACCAAGATCATCATACTTTATGTTTTGCATGAACTTGAAAATAAGAATGATTTAGAGTATGATGATGGTTGATACATGTCAAAAGTCTTGTAAATAGATGATTACAAAATAATTTTCTCAAGAAACCAAGTTTATTTTAAATATTTACAAAGTCATGGTTTCTAAGTAAACCAATCATATTTTCAGTATTTAAACAAGTCTAGAAACATGTTTGTAACAAGAAAAATACAAAAGAAATGTTTTTAGGAAAATCATCTTACAAGTTGTAAATAACTAAATCATTCAAGAATGTGATTTAGAAACTAATAAATATGTTTTTAAGGGTAACTAAACCTACTAAATAACATGGTAAGTTATTACAAGTTTTTACAAAAAACTTCAAGTTCATGATGTAGTGTAATTTACATGATCTTGGCTTATGGTAAGTCTTGATTCTGTTGTTGATGTTTGATGATGATTTAAAAGAAAATAAACACATGTTTTGAAAACATGGGAAACCTCCATTTTTAGGGGAAACAATGTCAAAATTTCTATAAAATTTTGACACTTAGAAAAATATAAGTTTTGGTGAAACTTATTCCCTAAAAATTCACCTAAAAATATTTACCAAGGTTTCCCTAATTTTTGTGTAAATTTCAAAGTTAAGAAATGATGCTTTCTTCAAGATAAAAATTGATATTAAGTATGTATATTTTTGAGGAAAATATATATATATATTTATTGGTCACCAAATTTTGTGCTAAGTGTATGTAATATATATGTAATAGTGTATTAGGACTTGAAAAAACACTAAATACTCCTAAAGAGTAAAAATACAAAAATACACATACAACATGCATAGACGAATACAAGAGAATATATTTATGAAAATATATTTCTTAATAGATTATGTAACTTGGACAAGTTATGGACTTAAAATGTATTTTTGGACAAAAATACATAACTCGGGTGAAAAATACAAGATACTTATATTTATTGGAAAAATAATATAAGCAAGATACATAGTTAAAAATATAAATTATTTTTAACAACAAAGAACACATACATAAAAGATAGTGACTTGTACTTGTGCGATACAAGTCTAGTGACTAACGTTAATAAAACACGTATAGGTCACAACGCTATATAAGCAAACCTGGTGAAGTTTACGGCGCAGGAAACGCGAAGTTGTGAGTTCATGTCCCACTTTTAAACTTTTATATGCTTTTTAAACTTGGGGAAAATACATGTGTTATGGTATGTTGAATACAAAAACTAAGGAATGATACTTTAGATCATGTCACGAATAGGGTACCATAAGCACCATTAATCAGTTACATACCAAGACTGCGGAACAAAAGGTTAGATCTAATGGGTTTTAGGCAGCCATACTCTTGGTCATACTAGTACCAAGCAGTGCTTTTGTGTCTCTATTCGTGAATCGACAGTCGTGGATTCGACAGCTAAAAATGCCTATGGTTTGGATGCTTCCTATGTCGTGTCACATGTTAATGGCCTTGCAAACCATTAGCAATCTCAATTTCCTTATATTTACAGAAATACTTGTTTCATACAAATTGCATACCATGTTTTCATTCAAGTATACAAACGTTCAATACAAAAATTGCATGAATTCACACCAACATTATGTTAACGATTTTCCAAAAACTCACATGTATTTCAGGTAACTAAAGTGGATGTGCGCGCGGTCTTACTCTTGCTCTTGGATGTTGTTTATGTTGTTAGCTATGTGTGTCAAGACTCATATGTCGTTTTGTTGGGTTTGGTTGTTATGTCCCACTCCGTGTGGTGATATAAGGACCAAAACCTTTATGTTTGTCTGTGAATAATGTTGTAAACTTTTCAGACAATGTTTTATGCTGTGATGTAAACTCTGTTTTTAATTTACGTAATGTTATTGGCATTTGGAGTTATTTTCATGAGCATGTAGTATGTTTACCATTCGTATGCAATGAGAACCTTTCAAGATCACAACTCGTGCTTCCGCCTTAGAAAGGGGTGTGACAAAGTAGGGGTAGCAATCGTGTCGGGTTGATGGATTGACGGGTTACGGGTTAGCGGGTTGGTGGGTTGAAATGTTCAACCAGAACGACCCATATTATTATTCGGGTCAAAGATTTCAACCCTAACCCGACCCATATTAATTCGGGCCAACTCAAACCCGACCCGTTTAACCCATATTTTTAAATGAGTGATATAAGTTGATGATTTATAAACGAGTTGTTCGATTTTAAGCGGGTTATTGATAACATGTTTAATGATGAGTATGAGTGTGATAAATAAATAATATAATGCGTCAAAATTAACATTATTAAAACAAACCATGTAAAATAGAAACAAAAAAAAAACAAAAACAAAAATATAAAAGTTTTTTTTATCTAAATAGTAAAACGGGTTAATAGGTCAACCCATTTTTATACGGGTCAACCTGAACCCGACCCGTTTTTAATACGTGTCAACCCGAACCCAACCCGTTTTTTTAAACGGGTCGTGTTAGTCGACCCAAACCTGTTTTTTTCGTGTCGGGTTCGGGTCAGATTAACGTGTCGTATCAAGAATTGCCACCCCCAAAGATAAGAGGTATGAAGTTTAGTCTACACGGGGTGACAATGTTGTTTTGGCGTGGAAGCCTCAACGTCTGACACCGTTTCGTGGCCGGCGTGGTAGATAGGGTGGCAAGATTTCCACCGACGTTGAGGGCAAATAGGGTGGTGGCGTTTTATTGGTGGGTGGTATTTGGCTTAGTTTTGATTGATTGATTGGTTATCATTTGTTTATTTTAAATGCCCCATTTCAAGTTCTTCCATCAAGTGTTTTTTTACCTCGCATCCTACTGACGTGTCTGCCACGTGACACTTTATGCCCTCCACACCGTGCAATTTTAGGATTTAGTGTTTTACACATTTTCTAGGGAAAATGTCAAGAAGTAACTCCCCTCATACATAGACCCATGAATTTTTTTCACGGTTGTCACTTTTCTCGGTTTACGAATACATTAGAAGAAAACAGGGCTTTCTACGACGGATACTTCTATTGGAAACTTGTCGATGAAAGTCCATCTCCAACAAATATATGTCGGTATAATGCCCGTGGCTAATGTTACTTTCGATGGATTACAGACATACACGTTTACTAACAGATCACTCATGTGTCTTCTTCGGCCAATAATTCAAGTTCTCCGGGTGATGTTTTGACTTCTTACCGATGGATAATTTTCTGGCTAGGTTATGTTTACCGAAGGAAATTCCATCGACAGCCCGTAAGAAATATTGTTTAATAGAAAACATAATTTTGCATTTTATTAAACTTTCCTACAAATTTTAAATTATTATTTTATTCCATGTAAAATATAAATTAACAAATAAATTATTGTAAATCCAAAAATTTATACATAACAAAATTAAATACGGTATTATGAAATTAAGCAATATTTGTTTTTATACTAATATAAAGATTAAAAAAACATTTAGACGGATGGGTCATCAGGATGAGTATTAGCGCTCGATGGCTTGTTGTTAGCTCCTCTACAGTTAGGACTAGCTCGACCAACAACTTACATTTGATTTCCTCGAGTTCGACGACCCACTGCTCGAGGAGTTTTGTAAGAAGGGCGCACGATTTCCCAGTGCTAGATTATGACCTAGTCTCACCTAAATCTGTCCTACCACGGGCGTTTGAAACTGAAATGGAATGGCTTGAAGCTGATGTGCTACTTCCACACCTGGTTTTACCCATCGTGCAAAACATAAGAGAAAAATATGGTATAAGTTGCACATACATACATACGTACATGTCAGAAAGTGAATGATGTGTCATAGTGTAGGGGCTAAATATATAACTTGGTGTTCTATATAAACACCATTCTTTGTAACCCTAGTTTTTGTACAATACATTTCAATACAAAGAATTCCCAACCACCATGTTTTTCTTTATACCAAACAACATGGTATCAGAGCAGTGTTTCTGATTCTTGAAACCGTTTTGCTCATCATCTACAATCTAATCCCATCCAACCTCAAATCAGAGAAACCCAACAATCAAAAACAAACTCAAACAGAAAAAAAACCAGAAAATCTTTCAAACCAGAGAAACCCTAAAGTTTTTAGTGAACCAGATCCGCCACCACATCAGTCTCTGGTCGCCAAATTCTTTCCATTAAGAATAAAAAGGGGGCTACCGTTGTTTGTTTGACATTATCACAAAAAGACAAAGAAACAATATTTTGTTCCCTTGCGTGCGTCACCCAAGAATTTGTTTTGTTGTGGTTATTTTCTCGTAGACCAAGAAACAACAACAAACAATTTTTTTTTTTTTACTTTGAGCCATCACTTTGCAACAAGACTTGGTATTTCTTTTGTTGCTTAGTCTCGATTAGTTCAGCCAACGGATTTGATAAGGCCGCCGCCAGTGGATTTGATAAATAGCAGCGGATTTGTTTATCTTGAGCCAAACAACACAACACAACCCAAACCCTAGTCGTCGCTCTGAGCGGATTTGTATCAGTAGCGATTGTCTCTGGGCGAACTCAAATCTTGAACGCGAGTTCAAGTGCCGGTAAAACAACGTTTTTTGCGTCGTTATTCTGGCGAATTTAAGTGGTCCAACATATTTGTTCCGGGCGTAATTGATAAATCTTGAACGCGAGTGCAAGTGTCCAGCATATTTATTAAATACGCTGGTCTGTTGTCTATCCGTCATGACAACTTATTTACAAAAAAAAAAATGAAAAAAAAAAAAACAAAAAAAAGGAAAAAAAAAAGAAAAAAAGAAAAAGGAAAAAAAATGGAAATCAATCATGGAAAAAACAATTCTTGGATATTCGATTCTGGTGCCACTGACACCATGACGTTTGAACCGTTGGACATACGGTCAATGACCAATCCTCAAAAAACTCAAATCCATACCGCAAACAACGGAACAATGCAAGTAAGAGGAGGAGGGACAATTGAAATCTCTCCAACTATGAAATTATCAAATTGTCTCTATGTTCCATCATTATCGCACAAACTGCTCTCAATTAGCCATATTACCAAAGAGCTAAATTGCACGGTACTAATGCATCCTACTTTTTGCCTTCTACAGGATATCAGGACGAGTGTGATTATTGGACGTGGTACTATTATACTATGTGGATGAAGTGGCTCAACAGGGTACTGTGATGTTGGCACATGGAACCGAAAACCGGGAAGCCTGGCTATGGCATAGACGTTTGGGACACCCATCCGTTGGCTATTCGCACCTTTTGTTTCCAAAACTCTTCCCTTCAAATGGGAAAATAGACTGTGAAACCTGTTTTCGTGCTAAAAGCCATCGACAACCATTCAAACCTAGCAATACGAAAGTTGCTTCACCTTTTTTACTAATCCACTATGATGTGTGGGGTCCTGCTCCTGTGATGGGGGGGGGGGGGCAGGGTCTTCGGTACTTTTTACTATTCGTGGATGCTTGCACTCGCATGACATGGGTATATTTTCTAAAAAACAAAGCCGAAGTTTAGGCGAAATTTATCACGTTTTATGCTATGATTCACACTTAATTCCAAACTCAAATCCAAATCCTTCGATCCGACAATGGGGGGGGGGGAGTTTTAAAACCAAAGGATTAATTCATCAAACCTCTTGTTCTCATACCCCCGAACCAAACGGTGTTTCCGAACGAAAAAACCGTATTATTCTTGAAATAACTCGAGCTCTTTTAATTGAATCTCAGGTACCTAAATCTTTTTGGCCGGAGGCAGTTGCAACCTCCGTGTATCTCCTAAATCGGCTTCCCACCAAAGCTCTTAAGTTTAAGACTCCTTTAGATTGTCTATCTAAGTCTGCCAGTATTCCCCATCCTCTTACACTTGAACCTCGAATCTTCGGGTCTACAACATTTGTACACATACCCAAAACCAATAGAAACAAGCTTGGCCCATGTGCTGAGAAATGTGTATTTGTCGGCTATGGGATCGATGAAATAGGTTACCGGTGTTATAATCCAAAAACCCATCAAATGTACACCACAATGAATGTTGACTTTCTTGAAACAAAATACTTTTATAACACCCAACTCAGTGGTCAGGGGGGAATGAACATACAAACACTCTGAGTTGGCTAACCCAACTCCCATCATCTGAAGAAGTTGAACCAGAAAAACATCACAGTACTCCGAGTCAGTCACCTTCAAACACAGTCACACAATCTGCGGAGCGCAGTACCACTGAAGAAAGTCCATCCAACGTGATACCAGAGGTAAGAAATAATGATAAATCTGAATGTACTACGTCATATAACTATGAGACAACAACCGAACCTACAGAACACGTTGAACCAAAGATTGAACAGGTTGAACCAGTTGTTGAAGAGGTGGAACCAGTTATTGAACATGTTGAACCAAGTGCAGTAGAGACAACCGTAAGATATTCTCTCCCTCCAAGAGAAAATAGAGGAGTTCCTCCTAAGAGATACTCTCAAGAAAAGGTGGCTCCAAGGTCTAGGTATCCTATAGCAAACATTGCCTCTGGAAATTTGTCTAAGGAAGCTAAAGCTTTTGCCGCTACCTTGTGCTCTGAACAAATGCCATCTACAACACAGGAAGCCTTGAAATCTGAAGAATGGAAAAAGGCAATGGAGACCAAAATGGATGCACTCAAGAAGAATAACACGTGGGAGAAATGCACCCTTCCACCAGGAAAGAAACCAGTGGGATGTCGGTGGGTGTTTTCAGTCAAACACAAACCTGATGGCACGATTGAAAGATACAAAGCACGGCTGGTTGCAAAGGGTTCTACTCAGACTTATGGAATTGACTACTCTGAAACCTTCTCCCTAGTAGCCAAAATCGATACAATCAGAGTTCTTTTTTTTCAATAGCTGCCAATAAAGGTTGGCCTCTTCATCAGTTTGATGTAAAAAATGCCTTCCTTCACTGAGAACTGAACAAGGAGGTCTATATGGATGTTCCACCGGGATTCAATGAGAATTTCAAGGCTAGAGAAACATGTCGGTTAAAGAAATCTCTGTATGGGCTTAAGCAGTCTCCTAGAGCTTGGTTTGGAAGGTTTACCCTTGCTATGAAGAAATATAGCTTCAAACAAAGCAACTTTGATCATACCCTATTTTTGAAACGTAGGGGCAGTCTTGTGACCTGCTTAATTATCTACGTTGATGATATGATACTTACGGGAAACGATGAAGAAGAAATGTCAATGTTAAGAGATAAACTTTTTTCGGAATTCGAGATGAAAGATCTGGGAAGATTGAAGTACTTTCTTGGAATTGAAGTTCTGAGATCTAAACAAGGGATTTTTATCTGTCAAAACAAATATATCCTTGATCTGCTAGCCGAAACTGGAATGATTGAGTGTAGACCGGCGGACACCCCAATGGTAGTTAATCACGGCCTACACATGGAAGATGGAGCAGAACTAGCAGATAAGGAGAGATATCAACGAATGGTGGGAAAACTGATATACCTCTCCCACACTCGTCCAGATATAGCTTATGCAGTAGGAGTGGTGAGTCAGTTTATGCACCAGCCCCAAGCGAGTCACATGGAAGCAGTATTAAGAATCATCAGGTATCTCAAGGGAACAACAGGTCATGGTATACTGTTTAAATCAAATGGGCACTTAGAAATCCAAGCTTATACAGACGCCGACTGGGCAGGGGATAAAGGAACGAGAAGGTCAACCTCAGGATACTTTACCATGGTCGGATGAAATCTAGTTACCTGGAGAAGTAAAAAACAAAAGGTAGTCGCCCCATCTAGTGCAGAAGCCGAATTCCGAGGGGTTGCACGTGGCCAAGCAGAGATTCTGTGGATTCGCAAGCTCCTAACTGAGATTGGCTTTCTTCCTACTACAACAACCAAAATCATGTGCGACAATAAAGCTGCTATACAGATCTCAGAAAATCCAGTCCAACATGATCGAACAAAACATATGGAGGTAGATCGACACTTCATCAAGGAGAAATTGGAGGAAGGTATCATAGAGCTCCCATATGTACAGTCAAAAGATCAACTCGCAGATATTCTTACAAAAGCTGTCAACGGGAACGTGTTTAATAGCTGCTTGAGCAAGTTAAGTATTGGTGATCCCACTACTCAACTTGAGGGGGAGTGTCGGAAAGTGAATGATGTGTCATAGTGTAGGGGCTAAATATGTAACTTGGTGTTCTATATAAACACCATTCTTTGGAACCCTAGTTTTTGTACAATACATTTCAATACAAACAATTCCCAACCACCGTGTCTTTCTTTATACCAAACAACTGTACATACATGCATGCATGCATACGCGCGCACACACACATACATACATACATACATACATACATACATACATACATACATACATACATACATACATCTATACTACTTTATAATACATATTAGAAGGACTTCTTAAAGTCCAAAAATTTTTCCTTAAAACACCTCTAAAGCATAATGTACAAGTCTTTTAAGCACCATAAAACATCACCTTCCACTTATACCCTCTGACACTTTTAAAGCATGGTGTACAAGTCTTATAAAGCACACCAACTTTTAAATCTAATTTTAAGCGGTCATTTTTGTTCAAAATTTGAATGCCCGCTCATTCCCACTTCCCCATAGATCCTATCTTTTCATTTCACAAAGCACAAAGCCACAAACCGTCCTCTGCTTTCTCTCCGATTTAGGGTTTCTTACTCATCCCTGTCTTTCTTTCTCTCTCTCTCTACAAACCCATTTGTGAAAGCGAAAAGTAGTGATTGTTGGTAGATGGAGTTCTGATTTTTATCCCCAGCCGACCTCTCTTTCCCCTCAAATCGCACAACCCTGAGACGATCGACCATCACTACTGTTGCGTTTGAGAAGACCACTGCCGCCGCCGGATGTACAGGTCGCCACCGCTAGCCTGATGTCGTTTATTTCAGAAGATAGGTGTTGTATTCTTATTTTGTCGTTGTGATTCTACCATCATTTACCTTTAACAAGGTGCAGACACTAAAAATCGGAGTCTCTGTAGGTAATATATCATTTCTACTATCCTTTTCATTAATTTCATAGTCCTTTTTGTGATTTATTTCAATATCGGCTGCATACTCGATTTCAGGTAGGCTAGGGTTTGGTAAGTGGAGATTCGAGTAGATGGAATTTGAGAAAGGTTTGATTTTAGAACACTATTTTGAGTTTTGTTTCTTGTTGTTTTAGGTATCATATGTTTTTTGAAGGTGAGAAGTTATACTGTGATATTCAAGGCCTCTCATGTTCTTCAGGTCAGTGTTTAGTTCAGAATTAGGCTATTTGAGTTCAGAATTAGGCTATTTCATTTATTGTCGAAGAATTTTATTTAATTTTTTTCGTTAAATATTTTTTTTTCTCTTCAAGAGATGTAATTATTTATATTTTTTCCTTTGGTTTAGATGGTTGGTCATTTACCTTTAACAAGTTGCAGACACTAAAAATCGGAGTCTCTGTAGGTAATATATCATTTCTCCCCATTTTTTTTGTTGGGATTTTGCTATTGTTTTGCACAAAGAGAGTAGTTTTCTACCAATGAAGAATATTTTTGTTTTATCTCTATATAAATGGTGACTTTGTCATATTTATTGAAAGTTGTATTTGCTTAGATAGTTTGTAAACAGAAAGCTTTCGGTTTAGAGCTCAATCAGGGAAGAAAGTTATGGCTTGTGGTTTAAAGTTAATAGTACCTTTATGAGTTTAGGTGTTTCTTTTTGAAACCCTAAGCTACACTATGTTAGACTAAAGAGCGAGTGCTAAGTAGCTTCAAATTCTTAGCTTCAAACCCTAAACTGTGCTATGTTAGACTAAAGAGTAGTTTTCTTAGATATAATTCTTGATTCATCTGTGTTGTATGCTTTTTCCAATTAGTTCAGCAATGTAACTGCCTGTATAATCTACTTATGAGATGGTGCCTTATTGGTTATTGTTGATACTTGATACAGGTTAAAGGATGTGGAGAAGCATCTTGTGACTCCCTATTCTCAATACTCAGGGGTACATGCTAGGTATCTTGTATGCTTTCTTTATTCTTTATTGTTTAGCTGTATACGTGGTGTTCTACTGTTTTAGTTTGTGTTTTAACTATGTTCAATTTAGGTACTGTGATAACTTAATAGAAAATAGAAATTATGTGTAACTGATTTTGTGTGTTAATTTAATCAAAAGATAAAAAGCCATTCGATTACAGAAAAAAGCCTCAAAAATAACATGGAATAGAGAAAAGATTGTGTTTTATACCTGAGAATTTGTTATATTTTCCTATCTTATATTTTATTTTTAACTCTTTGGACGGTTAACAGAGGGAGGATTTAAACCTTTTATAAAATATATGAAGTATTTTCTGGCTTCAACTAAATAAAATTTAGAAGAAATATATATTTTTTTAAATCTCAAAAATTATGTAATGTCGTGTTTTTCTTGGAATATTTTTTAGATACACCCATAGCATGCTTCATCAACATGCAATGTTTCTTGTTTTTGTTGTTTTTTTCTTTCTCTGATGGATTTTAAGGCTAACGCCAGACCAGCGTTTTCTGAAGATGTTGAAAATGGAGAAGAAGAAGATGGGGATGATAGTAAGTGTAGTTAATATCCCCTTTCATTAACTGTATGATGTAAAAATAACATCTGGTTGTTTGTTTGTTTGTTGTCTTGTTTATGCAAAAACTACAGAACCAAGTGAGTTCGGGTGAAGAGGCTTTGGCAAAGATCCCACAGTTGAAACTAGCTTTTTGCCAGGTATAGTGTCTCTCTGCCCCTTTTACAAGTTGCTTCCCTCAAACGCACATATTACACTACATGTGAACACAGACCCTGTAAATAAAAGAGGGATTTTTTTAGGTTTAAGCTGATTAATTTTCACCATGGTGGTGTGGAGCATACTCTTTCAATGAGAGAGAGGCAGAGGAGCAAAGCTGAGCATGAAACGTTGCTGAAACAATGGCTACGTGAGCAAGAGTGCTAGGAGAGCATGAAAAGTTATATTTTGTAGGTATATGTTATGTTATGTTTAAGTTATCATTATTTTTTATATCTGCCACAAATAATCATGTATTCTCACCAACGACATACCATTTTTTACTGATTTGACTTTAAAGGTTCGAAAGGGAGATACTATTTGCGAGTTCCTACATGCTGTTTTGCAGCAACTTGCATTTGAATTTTGACTTTATGTTGTCCTCGTTTTACATTCGCACACTGGTAGAGTTGTTGAGAGGCACTGGTAAGAGAAGAACAAGCACATATTTCCTGCTTCAAGATGGGAGGTAACATTCTGCCTATCACCTTTTCCCCATTTCTGTATTTTGTGCTGTAAATTTGTAATGTTCGGCGTATTAACAAGCACTTAATTTGCCAGGTAGATGATGGTTGCACCAAGCACTTAATTCCAACCTTGTATGATGATGATTGGGATGTTCTTATAGCATTTTCTTGGCTTGGTAAGTCTCTCAATTGCGAAAGAAGGTTTATTTAGTCTTTCAAAGTATGTGGCATACCCATATAGCATGATCTAAAGACGGGCTAGCTAATCTTTTTTATAATGGTATGACTATAAGCATGGTGCTGACTTGTTTTGTTCACTCAAGATCATGCTGGTCATAAATTTGGTATTGATTCAGTTCAAATGATTGATAAACTGCAATAGTATAATGAACAGTTAGAGGTATGTCTTATTGTCTACAAATATTACGTCTGCAAGGTTACATAAATTATAGACAATTGGAGCAAAAACTAAAGGAAAGTCCCAGAGGTTTAGTTTCTGGGCTAAGGATATTATATATCAATTTTACTTTTTAGAGTAAATTATGATTTTGGTCCCTGTGGTTATATCACTTTTACCCTTTTAGCCCAAAAAAAGATTTTTTTTTTAACTTCTAAACCCTCAACGTCTTTTTTTCTAACCCTTTTGGCCCCTAACACTAACCCTATCCATTAAATGTTAGGGGCCAAAAGGGTTAGAAAAAAAGATGTTAGGGGCCAAAAAGGTTAGAAAAAAGACGTTGGAGGCTCAGATGTTAAAAAAAAAATTCTTTTTTGGGCTAAAAGGGTAAAACTGATATAACCACAGGGGCCAAAATCGTAATTTACTCTATTTTTTAAATGTTTATGAATTTATTTTCTACTAATTACAATTTTTGTTTATGAACTTGGAATTTCTCTTCTTTATAATCAATATTCAGCTGCATCATTTCTCTTTCACTTGTGATGGGTTCAGGTCAGATTGGGTTTCGGACAAACCATGTTAACAGCTGTGGTAGGGGTCCTCCTTTGGTGACCTATAGGAGCAACTGCAACGCCATGTTAACAGCTGTGGATGGAGCTATCCAATTGGTTCCGACCGCAGAAGTGTCGTCAAGATCATAGGAGTTTGCTTAAAATGGTTCTTGTAGATTTTTCTAGGAGTTTGCTTAAATGGTTCCTTAAGATTATTCTAAGAGTTTGCTTAAAATGGTTTAGTTTTTATTGATTTGGTGTTTATTTTACATTAAAATATTTTACTATCTGTTGAAATTTGTTTGAATAAGTTTATAAGTGGCAATATTAGGTGACCCCTTGCATAAAATTTTTGATTTTTTTTTATGAATTCTTTATTATTTTCCTAGATAGAGGCAATGTCTGTCTACATTCCACCCTCCCCATACCCTGCTGTTTGTTGGATTTACTAAGTATGGTTGTTTTTTATTTTCCCAGAATTGAATCTTTTTTAAATCTTGAAACAAAAAGGTGGGATTTTTTTTTTCTTATCTCTGTTATACATTGATCTGCATCAAACTTTCAAGATTTAGGTTTCCTCTTTTTTTCTTATCTCTGTTATACATTGATCTGCATCTCTGTTATAATGTAAAAGATCTGTAGTTATGAACAATTTATCAAGTAATGTGAGTTTCTTGATATATCCGAGTTTGTTCTTGGATTAGGGGATGTATTTTGGGGGTGAATCGGTATATAATTTGATGTGTGATTGGTTCACTGTTTGGGGTGAGAATGTACAATATATAGTGTTCGTTTGTTGTGAGCTTTGGGTTTTAGATCTAGGGTGTGTTTATCATCGTGTTTTCGAATGGGTTTGTCATTTGTGGTGTTTTCATTGCTTTATCACGAGATGGTTTATAAATTAACATAAAACTAATATTGCGTTGTAAATTGTTGTCGCCATATCGCGCGGGTTTTTAACTAGAAAATATATAAATATATCATTTACACATAATATTTTTATAATTTGTTTATTCTGTGAGTATAAGTGTATAAATATATGGATTAATGTGTCTAGAACGGAAACAAGGCAATTGGTTTTGGATTTATTTTCAAGTCTTTTGTATACTTTATTATTACATAACAATATAAACAAGGCATGACTTGGAATTTATATTTGCCAATGGCTTTGCATGACCAGAAACCCAACACAGGAAAAACCTTATGTAACGTCTACGGCGGGCGCATCGACGTCATTTGATTTATCTATGTTTTACAATATACCTCAGTTTGAATCCACATAATCCAAGTGTTTGGCTATTTTTGTTACAAGAGCCGATACTTTGTCTTCCTCGTATAATATAGTAGTTCTAAGTATCTTTTTAGTTCTAGGTGTCGTTGCATTTACATATCTATTTAAATTTTTGTTAGAAATCGGCGTGTCTGGCGCAAAGCACGGTGAACCCCCTAGAGTATTGATAAACTAACAGAAAACGAGTTCTGAGTTGTAAATTATCGGCGCCGCCCCGTACATAGCCCTAAACTCACCAACCTAAGTGATATGTTTCCCGCTGCATCGCGCGGGTAAACGACTAGTACATACATACATACATACATACATACATACATACATACATACATACATACATACATACAAACACACACACATACATTTATACACATTTGGTCATAGATGCACACACACACACATACATACATACACACACACATACATATACATACATACATACATACATACATACATACATACATACATACATACATACATACATACATACATACAAACACACACATACATTTATACAAATTTGGTCATAGATGCACACACAATGTTTGCAATTCACATACACATATACACATTTAACCCGAATACCGAACCCGGTCCATTTACCCCAAATGGCATTCCTATACACTTCGGTACTTAACTGATATTTGCATATATAACAAGTATCATATACCGTTCGTATAAAACAGAACCGGACACTTTGATGATTTTTTTATATACGCATGTTTGTTGAGTTTTATGGTAAATTCATGTTAAGAATCTGTTGCTGAGTAACTCGACTAAAACAAAACAAAACAATTTACTAGATGGACTTGACTCAAACAACTCATACACACATATAGAGCAAATTCATATACACATATGGAACAATATCATCACTAAGAAACAAACATAGGAATTGATACCATATTGAAATCCCAATCAAGAAATTATTATGGTTTAAATAAAATGTAACTTCTGCAAGTTAGAGTTCAGTTAAAAAGTAACGCCAGTAAATTGAGGACAGACGAGATTAGGGTTCAATCAAAGTGTAACTTTTACATATTAGGGTTCAATTAAAACGAGACTAGAGGTATTTGACAACTCTAGCACCAAATCATTATCAACAAGATTTGAAAAGTCCAAACAAATTCACAAAAAAAAAGATTGAAATGGAAATCAACTTAAAAGAGTCGGTGATCGACGATGACAAAGGGATGAATCGATGGAAGTGATGCAACTGACGATGACAAAGGGATGAGTGGGTGGAGACGTGTAATATGTCGTGACAAAAGGGTTTAGCCTTAGGGTTTAGCTTTAGGGTATAGGGTTTATAGTTTTTGGTTAGTGTTCGACGAGCCGGTCCCAATGCCATTGGAATGAGCTTAATCGGTGTTCGTTTAACCAACTTTCCTACCGGTTAAGGATATATATTTGTGTACTAGGTTATTCCCCGGGTAGGAAAATTTAAATTACAATTAAAAGACAAATAATTTTACATTTACAATTTACTAAAAGTAACATGAGATTAGTCCACTCTTTACTATCGATCTTTGTTATCACCCGGGTAGGACATTTTAAATTACATTATTCATAAGTGTGTCGATAAAAGTAATGCAAATCAAATGACATTACATAAAATGGTAACAAAGTTATCTTTAAAAGCCGTGCATTATAGGATTTCATAGGTATACTCAAATGAGCAACATGACAATACTATATGTTGGTTAGATAATAAATTGATTGGTCGTTCAAAAAAAAAAACAACTTTACAAGAGTATATCAAGTATGTACACTAAAAAAAGTTCTTACTTTATGTTTATATCAACATGTATACCAACTTTTTGCTAGAACTACAAATTATTCATGTCGTTTTGAGACAAAAAAGTTATATTTGACTCTAAAAGTCAAATTTACAATTAAAAGAAACACCATGTGAAGAGAGAGAGCACCATCATTTTTTTTTTGCAGAATTTTCTTCTCTTTGTGTTCGCAACCATCACACTGCAAATTCACTATGAGAATACAAAACTGAAGTGGACGGAAAAAGCATAAACAACATTAAACATAAACAACTTAAAAAAGCAGGTATAAATTACTATTTTATTATTATTATTTATTTATTATTATTATTATTTTATTATTATTATTTATTATTATTATTATTGTTATTATTATTATTAATATTGTCGATGTTACAGGTTTTCAACTCTTTAGATAAACTAAAGAAACGGATACAACAAATAGCAAACGCGGATGGTTTCGTTATTGTCACCAGTCGATCAAAGAAAATCGGGGGAAGAACCGGGAGGGTATGGCTTAAATGTGATCGTGGTGGTGAGCACCAGACTACAGCAACACTTAGAAAAGCCGGTTGCCCGTTTTACCTGCTGGCTGTGCGAAACCACCCATATGAAACCTGAGAGATAAAAGACGGAAAAATTGAACATAACCACGAACTTTGTGAGGACCTGTTGTAACACACCGAAAACGAGTTTGGTAATCAAACCCCGTTAATACTAATACACGGGTAAAATACTGTTAGCGGTAAAGGTAACCCGGCAAATATTAGGATTTAAAATAAATAAACCTAATATTTAATAAAACGTGAATAAATGGTTTTAAGGAAATAAAGTTTATAAAAAACCTGAATTAACGGGACTTAAAATAAACTGAGTCATAATTTCCCCGAACCCACTAAGTTAACTAGGAATATTTAACCTAGTTAATAAGTGGGAATAGTGTTAGAAATAGTTAGGTTGTGGCCTACTTAATAACTAACCAAACATGAGGGACCAAACTAGGATATCTTGAAAAATGATTTTAATAAAAAAAAAACAACACAACACACACTTTAAGTGTGTGTGCGTGCGTGGGGATGGCCAGGTGAAAGCTTCCATGGAGCTTTAGCCCTAAATTCAACAAAAGGATCAAATTGAAAGTCAAATCTAACCCAAATCAAATGCATGAACATGTATAAACGATCACCAAGTCGTGGGGATCATAAGGTATGTCACAAAACCTAGATTGGTTAAAGTTGAAATTCGAGACAAGTAGTTTACTTGCAAATAGATGGTTGGGTTATGATCCAAAGTCGAAATTGAATGTATATGCATGTTTAATTTTGTTAGTTATGATGAAATTATAAAGAACTTGAAGTAATATTACTTGTATGTGTAGGAAGTGGGTTTTGATATAATAGTGAAGATGATGATAAGTTTATGTTTAAAGTCATCATATTTGATAATAGAAACAAGGCACTCAAACAAATTACGCGATTTGGGTACTTGTTCATACATGATTGAAATGGGTTTTGAATGTTATGATGAAATTCGGTCGCTATGTTCATGTAACTAAGTGTATGAGATCATGTTATCTACTAATTGATAGATAGAACTTGGTTTTATTAAATGTTCGGATGAATGCTAGTGATAGGATGAAACGGGTTTTCGCTCGTATATGAGAGACCCTTAGTTCTTGCGAAACGAATGAATAAACTAGTTTTGATAATCGCTTAAGCTAGTTGAAGTGTTGAAAACACAATGGACTTAGTTAGAACTTTAGTTAAAACGGGGGCCTAAAAATAACGCCTACCGGGTAATTATTGGAATGCTTAAACTAGTTGTCGAACTTGAATGTGCATTTTATATGTTAATGGGCGTTTGACTTTTAGTAGTCAAACCGACCATTAATAAGATCGAATGATAATTTTGATAGAAAAATACGTAAGATGGAATAGTTATGATTGACAATGACTAAATTAACCATCTTATGAAATATGATGATAGTTTGACGCCTAACAAGCTAGGTGGAAGCTTGTGGATGAAGCGGGTCAAACGGAGCGAGTACGGAAAGAAAAGCGTGGCATGGAATGCAAGGTAAGTAAAGCTTGCACTCTAATTATTTAATACCTAATGATTTTATAGGTTATGAATGATAAGTCTTATTTAAATTATGATGTTCCGACACGACAAGTGCGGTCCGGAACAACAGACAATGGTCATAAACATGTTGAATGAATAAAAAGGAGCTAATATGGTTAAATAGTCATGAAATGACTAAAAGATAATGAGTTTTTAATAATTACCTTGTATGGTAAACCAATGCAAATAATAAGGGTAAAATAGTACTTTAGTCACTTGTTGACAATAACCGTTAGTTTGGGGAAAGATACGTCATAGCGTGGGTTATAATGGGTCAAGGGAATCAATTGACGATTTACAAGTAAAATGACTATACGGTGTAAACCAGAGTTAGTTGTATGGATAAGATGGTAATAAATATCATCTCATGGAGTTTCATGTCCTTTAGACCAAACGGGTCAAAAGGTGAAATTATCACCCTTTGACAATATCGACTAATGGTTTGTTGAGCTATATGATTATAGGAATAAATATCAGATGGATATGTACATCGCTATTGCTTAGCAGCTACTAAGGCAAGGTATCGAAACGGGTCAATATATTGATCCGAGTCACGTATGTGTGTTTAGAATTAAAATTAAGTAAGTGGATTGGTTAAAGGTCCAATAAAGTCCTTTGTTGTAAAGGATGGAGCGAAGTTAACAAAAATGCCCTTGATAGGTATATCGGGCAAACGATTTAAAAAGGTTGTTTAGAAACAAGTCAATAGATTAAATGATTACTTTTGATAAGTATGTAAGTGAAAGGTATGCTCTTTGCGAGTCAATGTCTTAAAAATGCGTAAATACCCTTAATGGGTCAAAATAAGCATACGAGCGAAAACGGGTTTAAATTGTGTAAGAAACCTGTGATTAGAACCTAACATAGTAGATAATATTATATTGAAGATGTGCATGTGAAATAAGGATCAAACAAATATGTTTGTTTGATAAATGCATAAACGAGTTAAAATTTGGTAAAAAGGTAATGAGTCGAAGGCTTAGAAGTCTCAAAATTTATTATGCCGGATGTTGGATTTTAACTCCATAAGATGGAGAATTAAATTACGAGCGCGTAGGAAAAAGAATCGGGTAAAACGGATTAAAAACGAGAGAGTTATGCTCGTTTCCATGAAATCGAGTCATGCTGGGAATTATGCAGCACCAGCATCAACATTCTGTCGAAACAAGACCGTGGCGTCGCGCCACGGCCAGGCCCTTTTGCCGTCGCGCGTGGCGATGGCCTAAAACGCTGAAAATTATGTTTTTTTGGTTTATTTCGATTATTTGACCCAATTTTCTTGTTGTACTTGTTATTTAACTATCAAAACAGACTTCTAAGTTAGTTTTGATCATAGGTGAATGTCGAGAGTCCCGGATGAAGATCAAGTGGCGAGCAAGAATCGAACACACGTTAAATGAAGCTCCCGCGTCAAATCTTGAGTTGTTTTGCTAAAAGTGAATTATGTAAACATTTATAAACATGCTTTCGAAATGTTGTAAGCATATGGGAATGTTAGTATGACAAGTTTTTGTAAAGTCACATTTTAGCAATTTAAAATGTGTATCTTATTATTAAAATCTTGATAAATTGAGACGGGCGTTACACCTGTCGGCCCACGTGTTTGTGCGAAGGTTTACTCCAAGCGAAATGAAACTGATCGAGCAGCTGACACCTCAAAACATGTAGCCGCACAAAATATTTCAAACGATAAGGAAGCAGGACCCCGACAGGTTTCATGTTCAGAAAGACGTTCAAAACGTTGTGGCGAAGATTAGAGCCGAACAAAGACAAGGATTGACTCCCATGCAGTCACTAAAAAACATGCTGATAAACAACGACTTTATTTACGAGACACGGGAGGAACCCGGAACAGAGATCGTAACAGAGATCTTCTTTCTTCATCGGTACTCGAGAGACATGTGGCGTGCATTCCCCCACGTCATGCTGATCGATGCGACGTACAAGACAAACATATACAATATGCCATTTATCCAGATTGTTGGTATGACGCCTACCAACAAATCATTTATTATCGCGCATGTCGTTGTTAATAAAGAACGGGTGATAACTTTGTGTGGGTGCTTGAGAGGGTCAAGTCAATGTTGGATGAATGTATGGAGCCACGTGTAATTTTAACGGATAGAGACCTAGCCCTTATGGGCGCGTGTGCTAAAGTATTTCCAGAAGCCTCCAGGCTTCTTTGCAGGTGGCACATACAACAGAATGTTATGAAGCACTGCAAGGGTGCCTTCACAGACGAAGACTGGGATAAATTTTTGTCATTCTGGGGGACATTGATTGAGTCTCCATCCATACCCATCTACGAGTACCTCTTGCGCAACATGCGAAAGCGACTTGTGGAGTGCAAACGTTCTAGTAAGTTTTTCTAATAACATACGACTCACCTATGCAAATTTTATTAAATTATTTTTACTTTTTAGGAGTCTTCAATTACGTGTACGATAACTGGCTAAAAGACTATAAGGAGATGTTCGTCTTTGCGTGGACCGATAAAAGGCGCAACTTTGGTAATCGTACCACAAACAGAGTTGAGAGCCAACAAGCCACCTTAAAGAGATACGTCCTAGATAGGAGCTCGCTGGACCGTGTAGTTGGTTGTGTCCGGGATATTGTTGAGACACAGTTCGGTGAAATAAGGAAGACTTTTCGAGAAAGCATCGAAAAATGAATGAACCACCACAAACACCCGCTGTATCAACACCTACTTGGAAAAGTATCCCATACAGCCCTTGACTTGTTGAGTGGAGAGGCAATTAGGAAGCTAGATGTCTTGGAGCGCTTTCATTCATCATGTGGTTGCCAAAATGTAGTACAGCTGTGGGTTGCCCTGTGCTTGTAGGATAGAAAAGTACATGCGTGAAGGTAATAATTGTTAAACGTACAACACTTGTGTGATATATTTCTGTTAATCATGTGACTTAAACAATGTTGTTTTTAACCGTGCAGAGCGTCCGATTCAACTCGAAGACATAGACGTCTTCTGGCTGAAACTTAACTTCCAAAGTTGTAAATTGACAGACGATGACGTTTACGTGGTCGAAGAGCTAAATATTGTTAGACAACAATTAGAGTCACACCCGCCAGCTCAGCAAAAAAGCCAGATGTCAAAGATTAAAGCGGTGTTGACTCCAAAGAAATCTACCAAGAAACCACCGGTTGTCCAACAAAATACTCGTGGCCGACCAACAACAAAGCAGGTACAACAAAGGTTGGACGAGGCCTCTCGTATAGATGAAGAATTAAGGAGAAGTTCCTTCGGTGATGCAAACACGTACTTTGAAGGTTCCCGACAAAGTAAGTACGATAAACCTCGCCACAGCTCGTACGTTCCGTCACAGGCCTCTCAACAGTTGGTTATAAGGTCCCAAAAACCCAAAGCGAGCCTAAGCCGTTCAAAGAGTTCTAAGAAGAAAGAGACACGAGATGATTGCGGTTTTCCTTTAATCATTGGGGACGAGTACGTGGGAATCATCAAACAGTTTAAGTCTGCCATTCCGCCAGTGTTTCATCCGCACGTCTCGTGCATACGAGATGTGATGCCGGACGGTCATCGTGGGTTTCGGTCTGTAGCTGTGGGCTTAGGTATGGATCAGAGTTCATGGGGGCTCATTCAAAGGGACCTTGTCCAAGAAATGGATCAGAACGAATCGATCTGGTTCCCAATATTTGAAGCATGGGATGAAGGTTATTTTTACACGCATCGTCAGGGCCTAATTTGGGATTCAGTGTCCGGTTGTGGGGAGGATCACTGGATGGACTTCCCCTTAGCAGGACTTCTTATTGCACAAACGTACGGTATCGGGGTGCACCTGTTAACGACAACCATGGGTGCGAGTTCCATTTTCTTCCCGATACTAAGTCCTCCGGCTAATCAACAACCATTATTCATACCGCTTGCACATGTTAACGAGAACCACTTCATACATGTTAAGCTGGAAGGAGATTATCCAATGCCACCAGCACACGGGCTATGGTTGAACCACCGAAGACCCCATACGGAACAATGGGAAGATATGTACTTGACACGTCTAGAATGGTATACATCGATAATGAATCCTCCGCCAAGATCAAACCCCAGTCTTAATTACATCGACAGTGATACAGAAGAATGATTTTTTAATTAATAGTATTTTTTTTATTAATTCCTATAATTTTCTACAATTTCTATAATTTTTTTTTTATAATTTCTATCATTTTTTTTTATAATTTCTATCATTTTTTTATAATTAGAATTGATTAAAACAGGTTAATAACATTTTTATAAAAATTTATATAATTTTTTTATAATTAGAATTGATTAAAACAGTTTAATAACATTTTTATTAAAAATTACAAATATACGCCTCGTATAGAGCTAGAGGTGTCGTATATGATTGGTCAAAAGACCATTTTGCCCCTGATATGCCCCCATTCTAGGCTTCAATCAGGGGCTAAAAGGTCATTTTACCAAAACCAGACACCACGTATAGACCTGGAAGGGTCGTCTGTTCGAGCGGGTTTTTGAAAATTTGAATATCAAAATTTGAATTTAACAAAAAAGGACGACTCGTATAGACCTGGACGGATCGTCTATAGGGGCGGCAACATTTCTTTTTTTTTAATTTGAATTTTGAAAATCTTTTATTTTAATTACCAATATACCCCTGAAAAGACCCAAGTATAGGCCTTAAACAGGAGCATAAAGGTAATTTGAACACGTAGACGACGCGTATAGGTCTATACGACCAATACATGGTGGGCGACAACTGTTTCACTTTTTTTTAATTATTAAAAAATGTTTATTAAATTACCATTTTACCCCCGAAAAGCCCCCAGTATAGGCCTTAGTCAGGGGTAAAATGGTAATTAACCATTCCAGAAATATCTTTTTGGATTGGTTAATTACCATTTTACCCCTGAATAAGGCCTATATTGGGGGCTTTACAGGGGCAAAATGGTCATTTACCAAAAAGTCTAGATGGGTCGTCTAGCTCTATACGAGGCGTCTATGCCTCGTATAAGGGGGGGAGACCTAGACGACCATGTTTATCACCCCAAACAAAAAAAACACACACATATACGGAGCACACACCTGTATACACCTCGGATTAGTATTTGGACCGTATTTTCGAAGATTTTAAACATCACTGGTACGTATTTCATCCCGTAGTTAAGTATTTTTGCCTCATTTTTGCCTTTAGACCGTAGGTTTGCCCTGAAATTTTGATTTTGTTGGGTTTGGGGGTTTGAATTTGAGGTTGAAGATGGAGCCCTAGAACAGGATGCCCAGTATACCTCTATACGAGGCAGATACGAGGCACTCATATATTTTTTTTTTGTTATTAATGCTATTATTATTGTTATTATTATTTTATTATTATTATTAATATTATTATTATTAATTTTTTTCTTATTATTATTATTATTATTAATGTTATTATTATTAATGTTATTATTATTAATGTTATTATTATTATCATTAATGTTATTATTATTATCATTTATTATTATTGTTATTATTTATTATTATTATTATTTATTGTTATTATTATTAATCTTATTATTATTATTAATCTTATTATTATTATTAATCTTATTATTATTATTGTTATTATTATTATTATTTATTATTATTATTAATATTATTATTATTATTATTATTTATTAATTATTATAAACCCTATTTTTGTTTAATGTTCCTTATTAATAATATTATTATTAATATTATTATTATTAATATTATTATTATTAATCTTTTGGACACCCTCTGCGCCTATTTTCACACTTTTTGTGCCCTAGACGCCTCGTATAGGGCTATACGAGGCGTCTAAGCACTGAATTAAAAGGGGTCTCAGAGGGTGTCAGGCACAAAGTTTAAGGAACCCTATACGAAGGGTACAGCCCTATACGAGCCGTCTAAGTCTTGGGTTTTTTTTTTTTTGGCTGAAATAAGGGGTGTTTCGGTGGGTTTTGGTATGGTTTTTTGGATAGTTTTTGAAGATTTGTTTTTTACACTATAAAATAGTTTTTGTTTTTTTAAAATCAACTATTTTAAAAATCGGCTCTTTAAATATATTATATCGATTAAATATTATAATGTTTTTAACATTTTACTTTTTAAATATTATTCTTCCGATTAAAATTTTATCTCGTTCAAATATTGTTTTCGTATTATATTAAGGAGTAGGAGTTGGGTGGAAAGTCTTTTTTTCCTAGAAAGTCTAGGAAGCAATGAGAATTGGACATGTGGCATTGAGTTATTTTAACTAAAAGGGCAACTATGTAATTTCACATTTTAATTTTATTTTTGGAATTTATTTTTCATTAACTAACATTCCATGATTTTTGGAATCTTTGTTTTTTTCGAATTCAAATTCAAATTTGGAGGTCAATGTGTTTATCTGGAGTCAAATTCAAATCGAATTTATTTTTCATTAACTAAATTCAAATCTGAAGTCAGTGTGTTTTAACAGCAAACAGGCCAGTGTGTTTTAACAGCAAGCAGATTCTTGACGCTGTGTTTTAACAGCAAGCAGATTTATTGACATTGTGTTTTACAGCAAGCAGGCAAGTGTGTTTTAACAGCAAGCAGATTTCTTAACATTGTGTTTTAACAACAAACAGGCCAGTGTGTTTTAACAGCAAACAGGTCAGTGTGTTTTAACAGCAAGCAGATTCTTGACGCTGTGTTTTAACAGCAAGCAGATTTCTTGACATTGTGTTTTAACAGCAAGCAGGCCAGTGTGTTTTAACAGCAAGCAGATTCTTGACGCTGTGTTTTAACAGCAAGCAGATTTCTTGACGCTGTGTTTTAACAGCAAGCAGATTGCTGGAGGAATCTGGACATTGTGTTTTAACAGCAAGCAGATTTATTGACGCTGTGTTTTAACAGCAAGCAGATTGCTGGAGGATTCTTGCCATTGTGTTTTAACAGCAAGCAGATTTATTGACGCTGTGTTTTAACTGCAAGCAGATTTCTTGACGCCGTGTTTTACCATCCATGCTGGTAATCCTTCCATTTATCAAGAACGACTCAGAAACAGCGGTACAATCCTCTATACAATCATCAATTAAAACAGAAAAAACGCAGCCAAGTTACAAGCAGATTAAGACCGAAAACGTATATGCACTTCAAGAACTTTAATCACAACACAAGATATGAATACCTAGTGAAGAAAAGGGGTATGAACAAGCCTTGGAACCAAAATCTGAAAGCTCTTGGGGTCCTATTTTGCGTCGCCTAGTTTAGAGAGGGAGAGAGAGAAAGAGGGGAAATTGCATGAATTTAGGGATTGGTTATTGATATGGCAGTTTGTTGACTTATTTAAAACACTTCCAATTACCAAAATACCCTCACTATATTAAAAGTCTCTAATTATATAACTCAAATATTACAAGATTGCCATTGATTTAATCTCAACCCTTAAACACACCAATCGGATGGACCAGATCGCTTCCTAGACTTTCTAGGAAAAACACACTTTCCGTGCGAACCCTACTCTATATTAAGGGGATATATTGTTTCCGTATTATATTCAAAACGTATTTTGTTTCCGTATTATCTCAATTTAAGACAACAATTATTAAGTAACCGAATTACTGAAAACAAACATAAATATGACATATATAAGATAACTTTGTACATCCATAACAAAAATATATAAGATAAGTTTGTACATCCATAATAAAAATAAAAACAACAACAGGTCTATGCATCAAAATCCAAATCCGAATCTGGATCTGGTTGCTGCGGCTGCTGCTGATGTGGTGCTCGAGCCGGTGGAAGCGGTATCGGGGTTAATCCCTCTCTCTCTCTCGTCTATCCTGCTCGGCCCGTACCAGCCAACCTACCAAATCGTTGAGCCTATAAAGCTCGGCTCGTACATCCGGATGTAGCGCAGCTCCTGGGCATGACCTGGAATAACGTGACGTGGAAACTGAGGCGCCCTGGGAGGTGGCGGTGGCTGTGGCACCGCTGCACCGTCTACATCCTCCGGAGGGTCCTCCACGGGCACTGCATCAGCAGGATCTGCAGGAGGATAAACGGGCTCGAACTGCTCTGGTAGGGGCTCTTCTGTCCATATGCCCCCGTCGCGGTTTTTAAACCGCGGGCCAACGGGGAACCTCTTGATTACCTTCATCCCCCACAACGACTGAAAACCCATCCGCGTCGGCATTACTGGCGGCGTCCGTAGATATAGGTCCTGGTGAAGTACGAGGCCCAATGAACGGGCAATGACGTTCACATACGCCCCGCCATACAAAAATCCGCGCTCCTGCCGGTGATGGGCGGAGGCGTAGTACTGGGCTAGACCGTGTGCTAGTGCGCACGGCCTCCTATACAACAAACAATATAAGAAAAAAAGATCTGTGGTCGTACACCACTCACGGCTGTAGCCGCGCGCTGAAATAGATTAGCGAGCAAATGGTGCAGATACCTGTAGATAGTGTTAGCGAAATACAGAAACAGAGATTAATAAACAATGCACATAATCACAATATTTGTCGTAATAAACGTACGTACTTGTACAGTGGGTCCCTAATAAACGACACCCTCCCCTTCGACTTGTCATGCTCGCAATGATTTTCCCCCGCAATCACCTGCCAAAACCCTACAAAAGTGGGTTTGTCAACCACCATTAGCCCCGCTGTGTAAACCTCAGTCTCGATCTCCCCCTGCATGTATAAACCACAATGCACTGCAAACTCTGCTAGCGTAATCGAACGCAAAACGCCAGCGAGCCTGAAAGAAACCTCAGGCGGAGGGGGATCATCTGGGTGCGGAAGCGGCACTGGGTCCCCAGGAGCGTGAAATGTGAATGACGAAAGGAACTCGACCAACAACTCCCTGTAGGTCGGCGTGTGCGCCAAATCAAAAAGACGATGCCACGGCGAATCGACAGGTATAAACCGACGCACTCTAGCCGTCTCAGCAATCCCATCTATCGCATCCCAGTCAATCGCTGCATGCGATCCAATGTGCATCCTCCTAAGCTCATGGCAATGACGGGCGGCATAGGTGCCGTCGGGAAACTCTAGATACGGACAATCCTGCAGCGTATCCAGAGGCGGCCGCCGTCTCCGTCGTGGACCTTGCTGAACCGGCTGACCCCCCGGCGGTACCTCATCAAGCTCTACCTGAATGTCATCGCCCTAAATCTGATCGTCCTCCATAATCAATCTGCAAATAAATACCGTACACGTATAAAAACAATAATAAATAAATAAATAATAATAATAATAACAATAATAATACTAATAATAATAATAATACATAATAATAATAATAATATTAATAATAATAATAATAATTAATAAATAATAATAATAACAATAATAATAATAACAATAATAACAATAACAATAATAATAATAATAATAATAACAATAATAATAAATAATAATAATAACAATAACACTAATAATAATAATAACAATAATAATAATAATAGTAATAAATAATAATAATAATAATAATAATAATAATATTAATAATAATAATTAATAAATAATATTAACAATAACACTAATAATAATAATAATAATAAAAACAATAATAATAACAATAATAATAACATTAGTAACAAAAAAAAAAGTTTTAGAGCCTCGTATAGGGCTATACTTGGCGTCCTGTTCTACGGCTTCAATCTTCAACCTCAGATTCAAACCCCCAAACCCAACAAAAACCAAATTTCAAGGCAAGCCTACGGTCTAAAGGCAAAAACGAGGCAAAAATACTAAACTACGGGATGAAATACGTACCAATAATGCTTCAAATCTTCCAAAATACAGTCCAAATACTAATCCGAGGCGTATACAGGTGTATGCTCCGTATATATGTGTGTTTTTTTGTTTGGGGTGTTAACCAGGGTCGTCTAGGCCTCCCCACCCTTATACGAGGCATAGACGCCTCGTATAGACCTATACGCGTCGTCGGACCTTTTTGTTAAATGACCATTTTGCCCCTGTATAGCCCCCAGTATAGGCTTTAATCAGGGGCAAAATGGTAATTAACCAACCCAGAAAGATACTTCTGGAATGGTTAATTACCATTTTACCCCTGACTAAGGCCTATACAGAGGGCTTTACATGGGGTAAAATGGTAATTTAATAAACTTTTTTTAATAATTAAAAAAGAAAAAGTGTAACAGTTGCCGCCCAACATGTATTGGTCGTATAGACCTATACGTGTCGTCTTTTTGTTTAAATTACCTTTATGCCCCTGTTTATGGCCTATACTGGGGACTTTCAGTGGTATATTAGTAATTAAAATAAAATATTTTCAAAATTCAAATTAAAAAAAAAAAAAGAAATGTTGCCGCCCCTATAGACTACCCGTACAGGTCTATACGAGGCGTCCATTTTTAATAGATTCAAATTTTGATATTCAAATTTTCAAAATTCAAAAACCCGCTCTAACAGACGACCAATCTTGATCTATACGAGGCGTCTAGTTTTGGTAAAATGACCTTTTAGCCCGTGATTTATGCCTAGATTGGGTGCATATCAGGGGCAAAATGGTCTTTTGACCAATCATATACGACACGTCTAGCTCTATACGAGGCGTATATTTGTAGTTTTTTTATAAAAATGTTATTAAACTGTTCTATTCAATTCTAATTATAAAAAAAATTATATAAAATTTTATAAAAATGTTATTAGCTTGTTTTAATCAATTCTAATTATAGAAAAATGATAGAAATTATAAAAAAAATTATAGAAATTGTAGAAAATTATAGGAATTAATACAAAAAAATAATATTAATTACAAAAAATACTATTAATTACAAAAATCATTTTTCCGTATCACTGTCGATGTAATTAAGACTGGGGTTTGATCTTGGCGGAGGATTCATTATCGATGTATACCATTCTAGACGTGGCAAGTACATATCTTCCCATTGTTCCGTATGGGGTCTTCGGTGGGTCAACCATAGCCCGTGTGCTGGTGGCATTGGATAATCCTCTTCCAGCTTAACATGTATGAAGTGGTTCTCGTTAACATGTGTAAGCGTTATGAATAATAGTTGTTGATTAGCTAGAGGACTTAGTATCGGGAAGAAAGTGGAACTCGCACCCATGGTTGTCGTTAACAGGTGAACCCCGATACCGTATGTTTGTGCAATAAGAAGTCCTGCTAAGGGGAAGTCCATCCAGTGATCCTCCCCACAACCGGACACTGAATCCCAAATTAGGCCCTTACGATGCGTGTAAAAATAACCTTCAGCCCATGCTTTAAATATTGGGAACCAGATCGATTCGTTCTGATCCATTTCTTGGACACGGTCCCTTCGAATGAGCCTCCATGAACTCTGATCCATACCTAAGCCCACAGCCACAGACCGAAACCCACAATGACCGCCCGGCATCACATCTCGTATGCACGAGACGTATGGATGGAACACTGGCAGAATGGCATACTTAAACTGTTTGATGATTCCCACGTACTCGTCCCCAATGATTAAAGGAAAACCATGAGCATCTCATGTCTCTTTCTTCTTAGAACTCTTTGAACGGCTTAGGCTCGCTTTGGGTTTTTGGGACCTTATAACCGACTGTTGAGAGGCCTGTGACGGAACATACGAGTTGTGGCGAGGTTTATCGTACTTACTTTGTCGGGCCCTTCAAAGCACGTGTTTGCATCACCGAAGGAGCTTCTCCTCAATTCTTCATATATATACGAGAGGCCTCGTCCAACCTTTGTTGTACCTGGTTTGTTGTTAGTCGGCCACGAGTATTTTGTTGGACAACCGGTGGTTTCTTGGTAGATTTCTTGGGAGTCAACACCGCTTTAATCTTTGACATCAGGCTTTTTTGCTGAGCTGGGAGGTGCGACTCTAATTGTTGTCTAACAATATTTAGCTCTTCGACCACGTCTACGTCATCGTCTATCAATTTACAACTTTGGAAGTTAAGTTTCCGCCAGAAGACGTCTATGTCTTCGAGTTGAATCGGACGCTCTGCACTGTTAAAAACAACATTGTTTAAGTAACATGATTAACGGAAATATATCACACAAGTGTTGTACGTTTAACAATTATTACCTTCACGCATGTACTTTTCCATCCTACAAGCACAGGGCAACCCCCAGTTGTGCCACATTTGGCAACCACATGATGAATGAAAGCGCTCCAAGACATCTAGCTTCCTAATTGCCTCTCCACGCAACAAGTCAAGGGCTGTATGGGATACTTTTCCAAGTAGGTGTTGAAACATCGGGTGTTTGTGGTGGTTCATTATTTTTTTGATGCTTTCTCAAAAAGTCTTCCTTATTTCACCGAACTGTATTTCAACTATATCCCGGAAACAACCAACTACACGGTCCAGCGAGCTCCTTTCTAGGACATATCTCTTTAAGTTGGCGTGTTGGCTCTCAACTCTGTTTGTGGTACGATTACCAAAGTTGCGCCTCTTATCAGTCCACGCAAAGACGAACATCTCCTTATAGTATTTTAGCCAGTTATCGTACACGTACTTGAAGACTCCTAAAAAGTAAAATAATTTAATAAAATTTGCATAGGTGAGTCGTATGTTATTAGAAAAACTTACCAGAACGTTTGCAGTCCACAAGTCGCTTTCGCATGTTGCGCAAGTGGTACTCGTAGATGGGTTTGGATGGGGACTCAATCAATGTCCCCCAGAATGATAAAAATATCTCCCAGTCTTCGTCTGTGAAGGCATCCTTGCAGTGTTTCATAACATTCTGTTGTATGTGCCACATGTAAAGAAGCCTGGAGGCGTCTGGAAATACTTTAGCACACGCGCCCATAAGGGCTAGGTCTCTATCCGTTAAAATCACACGTGGCTCCATACACTTTTCCAACATTGACTTGACCCTCTCAAGCACCCACACAAAGTTATCACCCCATTCTTTACTAACAACGGCATGCGCGATAATAAACGGTTTGTTGGTATGCGTCACACCAACAATCTGGATAAATGGCATATTGTATATGTTTGTTTTATACGTCTCATCGATCAGCATGACGTGGTGGAATGCACGCCACATGTCTCTCGAGTCCCGATGAAGAAAGAAGATCTCTGTTACGATCTCTGTTCCGGGTTCCTCCCGTGTCTCGTAAATAAAGTCGTTGTTTATCAGCTTGTTTTCTAGTGACTGCATGGGAGTCAATCCTTGTCTTTGTTCGGCTCTAATCTTCGCCACAACGTTTTGAACGTCTTTCTGAACATGAAACCTGTCGGGGTCCTGCTTCCTTATCGTTTGAAATATTTTGCGAGGCTCCATGTTTTGAGCTGTCAGCTGCTTGATCAGTTTCATTTCGCTTGGAGTAAACCTTCTCACAAACGCGTGGGCCGACAGGTCCTCACAAAGTTCGTGGTTATGTTCAATTTTTCCATCTTTTACCTCCCAGGTTTCATACGGGTGGTTTCGCACAGCCAGCAGGTAAAACGGGCAACCAGTTTTTTTGCTTCCGGCTTTTCTAAGTGTTGCTGTAGTCTGGTGCTCACCACCACGATCACATTCAAGCCATACCCTCGCGGTTCTTCCCCCGATTTTCTTTGATCGACGGGTGACAATAACGAAACCATCCGCATTTGCTATTTCTTGTATCCGATTCTTTAGTTCATCTAAAGAGTTGAAAACCTGTAACATTGACAATAATAATAAATAATAATAATAGTAATAATAATAATAAATAAATAAATAATAATAATAATATTAATAATAATAATAATAAATAAATGAATAATAAATAATAATAATAATATTAATATTAATAATAATAATAATAATTAAATAATAATAAAAAAATAGTAATTAATACCTGCTTTTTTAAGTACGGACTGTCCGGGATGGGAGGTGTCTCACCACCATATCTACCATATCCACCATAACCACCATATCCACCATATCCTCCAATGTCCGGATTGTTTTGATGAACGTAAGGAGTGCCCGGGGAAATGAATTGCTGATGACCACCGTATCCACCGTCTCCTCCGTATCCACCGTTTCCTCCGTATCCACCGTCTCCTCCATAAGAATATTCACACCCGTATCTATAATCCGGATACCCTTGTTGCGTCGGATAACTTGGTTGACCAGCATGGTATGAGTCATCTACGGGGGTTGTTCCATCAACAGGGGGATGCTTGTTCAAATCTAGAAACGGTCTGTTTTGTTCTCCTTGTATACTAGACACAACCTCCTCTTGCTCATTAGAATCGGGAACGCCAGACTCCTCCAAGATAAACAACCGTATCATCATTAGTAAATAATAAACTAAAACAACAACTAATTAAAACATTTAAGCTAATAACTGTTACCGGAACGCTTTCGTGCACCCAGTTGTCGCTAGAATACTGCCCGAAGACATAGTTGCCGTCCCAGTATGATGACATTTCAACACTTCGGGACGATAAGAACACAAATGCAAATAACAATTCTTTCGAAGAAACACAAGAAGAAGAAGAAGAAGAAGCAGAATGAATGAAATGTTGAATGCTCGGTGTGGACAAAGAATGCACTATATGTTGCACTTTATGTGAGACATAGACGCCTCGTATAGCTCTAGACTACCCGTATAGCTTTAAGTCACTTGTCAGTCATGTAGTCAAATCAGTCTCTAAGACGCCTCGTATAGGCCTATACGAGGAGTCTTAGCGCCCTCGTATCAGTCCCTCGTACAGGCCTAGACTCCCCGTCTGATGTGACTGATGTGACGTTGTACCAAATTAGGTTAGGATATTCTTTTATTTTAACGAACCCCAAAATAATAACCCAATTAGCAAAGGCCCAATACCAACTCTAGTTCTTCTTCTTGCCCCTCTTATCGATCACTTGCAGAATCCCAAAGTCAAACACAACTAATCCAGATCAATAAAAGAAATATGTACAGATCATAAGAAGGCTGAATGGGATGTACTACTAAAATATGAAACCAAAATAATAGTTGAAACACTAATTTAAAATTTAGAAGTACCTGACTTCTTGTAATATATTAATAAATATTTTTGCATGCAATCAAAAGAATAAGAAAAAAAAAACAAAAGCAATTCATTATTCGAAAATTCAATCTTTTGATTTCTCTCTTTTTTTCTTTCTTTTTTTTTTTTTGTGGGAAAAGGCTACTGTACCTCAACATAACATGATGCTCATTGCATTTTGATCTTTTAAAATTTGACATATAATACCAGAACAATTTAACTTATGACACAACATATTTTTCTAAATTTTAAAAACTAAACATATTAAATCGCTCACCTGGTCAAGGCACGACCCGTCAAGAGAAATGTGTTCACGGCTTCAGCCCAAAACTGACCAGAATAGCAGCTATATGTCACCATTAACGGTTTTGAATCAGCCGCCGATCACCACCCGATTTAACCAACGCACAACCGTAGCCACACACTACACATAAATGCTAAAGTAAAAAAAAGACTTCTTACCAATCATTCGAGCGGATCACGACCAAAATTGAGGCAAGATCGTTCAATACTTCATGATGAATAGGGGTCGACCAATCTATGGATGTAAACATAATTAATTTGCTGGGTTCTCATAGCCTTAAAAAATGTAACTGAAACAAATTAAGGAATTACATGATAATTAGAATACATGATTTCAGATTTGAACACAACGGGGTTACATTTGTAGCTATAGAGAAGTACTACCCGCTGCGATGCGACGGGGTTACATTTGTATTTCTGCGAATCAGATGTACTACCCGTTTCGACCCATTACCCAACCCGCCCATACCGCAACCTCTAGGCTCAACCTGATGGTTACCATGGTTAAAAAGAACAAAAACCAAGCAAACAAATACGAAATCAAGCATCGATAGATGAATTTACTCACTCTTTCAGACAAATTATGAACTTCGGCAGCACGGACAACCTCATCAGAGGTTCCCTGCAAGTTTTTGACATGGTGATGGTTAAAGGTCAAACCTCAGATTACCAATCAAGAACCAAAAGTTCATAATCAAAGAAAAAAACAAATTCAATATAGAAATAATCTATCAGTAAAAATGACATGTCTTTTAAAGATGAAAACCATTTACTCTTTTCTTTCACTTGATTATCTGATGCAAAAGCTGTCAAAAACAATAAATTCTGATAAGTTTGCAAATTAAAAAACACACACACACACACTTCACTTGATTTAGACTTCACGCAAGAACAACTGCGTGGGTCGGGTCGAGCGGGACAACGGTTGTTGAAGTTAATCAAAGTGGTGCTAGTGGAGCCGTGGAGGACACCACCGGAAGAAGCAAACTATTTGAATTCTACCTATAATTGTGTTAAAGAACCATCAAAAACCAACAGCATAAACTACAAAAATTAGCAACACACTTCGCGTAGGCTAACTAAGTTTATTGTAAACCATTTGACTCTTCGAAAGTTTAAACATATACAAACGAAGAGGTACCATGTTTTGTATACTCCTATTGTAATTTAGATTAATCACCTCAGAAACTAACCCATGAATCACTTTAATGATTGATTACAGGACAATTTGAACACTTTGAATCAACACTTACAGATGGTTATTGTTAGTGAATGAGAGTAAAGATAATAAAGTTGAAGATTAAGGCATGAAACATAACAGAAGTGTGTTATGTATCACATATACATGCATACAAACAGGTGCAAGTGTGCAACAAAGGGCATGATCACCATACCTTCCGTTATCAATCTTGATTAAGTTCACAGCTCCATCATCGGTTCCAGTATAGTAGCTCCCTTTGACCAGACTACATGGAAGGTTGATCTTATCAGCAAGTACCTAACATTGAATAAATATTTGACA
The DNA here is from genome assembly GCA_030545235.1 of Helianthus tuberosus. Classification (NCBI taxonomy): domain Eukaryota; kingdom Viridiplantae; phylum Streptophyta; class Magnoliopsida; order Asterales; family Asteraceae; genus Helianthus; species Helianthus tuberosus. The sequence goes on along the minus strand of CM060365.1, from coordinate 33,579,518 downwards.
ATGTGCTAAATAAGTTATACGAATTATAGAGGCTATTAGCAAAACTCCATACCTTAAAGAGCAACGCTCTATGGCGGGAAAGTCCAACATCAAGACAACCAATAGGAAGAATGATAGTGTTCATTAAGTTCCTCAACTCGTAACTTCTGAAAGTCCACTTTCTCAACATTTCATCAGCATCAGTTACAGGTCCACCCATTTGACCAACAACAATATTAGCAATTTTTTGGACTAAAATGCTCATAATTTGATTCGTCCCAGCGGCTTGGCATTCGACTGAGATAGTAGAAACTCTATCTTTGAGGTATCATAGATCCTTGTCAACCATTGTGTTGACTAAAATTACTTCATAGTCGACATTATCTGAAACGCTTATTGCTTGAAGGTCCACTAACAATGGCATCTTCCCTTGTGTGATTGAATTTGAAGCAATACCGTATACGTCATAAAAACCATACATCACTTTTTCATCATAATTTATTACATTATTGCTCTGCACATACAAAACTCATTATAAATTTGCATTTTAAAAAGAATCTTGCATCAGAAACACAAAAGTAGTCCATAGGGGATGGTAAACACTAAGAAGAGATTGAACAGATACATATAACTCAATTTCACAAAAACATCAGTCATATCCAAGCAATATATAACTGCATGTGCTTCCATGGTATATATGTATAAACTCAGAAACTTTATAGCCAAGTAATTCACTGACACTATGCCGCTCAATACCACTTGTTGAGGCTGTCATAACAGCCACTCATTCGTATGATTAATATTTATTCATATCATCGGGTTCAGCATCATCATCTCTTAAGTTGAACATTATACAAAGAAAAAAGAAACCTTACCTGAAACTTTGCCGACGGTGCGTGACGGACGGAAGGGATCCAGATGGCCACCGATATGCGGAATTTCCATGAATAAAAATTGATGAAGAGGAAGATAACGGGAAGATAAACATCAAATTTAACATCAAAACATGAACAAATAATCGTCGATCAAAACCCTAACGAATCAAGGCATACAAAAATCGATCATCAAATCGTCGATTAAAACCCTAACTTGAAGCAATCCCGTGTACGTCAAAAAACTTTCAGAAAGTTTTTCTGGTCTCAAAGACTTAATGGTCTCAAGACCTAACACTGTGTTCCCGAGTTAAGTTAAGGAGAGAAAAGAAAAGATTCTCTCCTTTTCTTTTCTTTTCTTTCTCTCCGTTTCTTTCCAAATTGGAAAGATTAATTTTAGGCAAAAAATCTCTTATTTTCTCTTCTTTTCTCTCCTTTAATGAAACTCTGGAACACAACTAAAAATTATTTCCTTCCAAATCTTTTCTTTTCTCTCATTAAATGAAACTCGGGAACAAAGTGTAATGGTTGAATGGTCTCAAAAAACCATTAGGTCTTGTGTTTTTCTGGTGGTTTTCATGTAGACCTAATGGTTTTTTGAACCCCCATTTGTGAGAATCGAACCCAAGACCTAATGGTCTCAAAGACTTATCTCACCCCCAAGATGCCTAGCCACTAGGCTATAATGCCATGGGCGTTTGCTCCTGCCACAGCAGACTCTTTGACTTCTTATGTTAAGTCTTATTATTTTTCTAAAAACATCCTGATTTGTCCCATTATCCAATACGCATGACTTAAACTTTACTTAAAACGTTTGATCATTCTAATGGATACCACAAACCTTACCATAGACGATTGGAGGATAGGGAATCGTGTTGGCAGCTACTCGTTTAAAGGGTATGTGGTGCTAGAGAAATAATTGAGATTATTTCAATTATCCATATGCCATGATGGGATGCGGTTTGCTCTGCAATGCAGGTTCGGAAGTTAAATTGACGTCTTATCTAGAGTTTTTGTTTTTTTAAAAGAGTTATTCCTAGACTTTCTAGGATAAATACACTAGATATGCAACTTATAGGATTCGACCTCCCAACCTTTTAGTTGTAGTGTACACCACTTAGACCATTCATTAATGTCGAGTGTGGGGAGAAAAATGTTGCTTACTAGACGACACCTCAGTACCACATAAGCATGAGAGACATCCACACTCAAACCATGAAAAGCGTGTAACGGTGAGTGTGGAAATAAAATGAGTTAATTTGGTGTATTTATATTGTTTTTTAATAACTTGCCCTTTTCTGTGTTATGGCAAAGCCATAAGCCCCTACGCTCATAACTTTTGGTCTTAACCATAAGATGTTCCTTTGGGACTCTATTGTTTCAAAAATTGTTGTTTGTCTTAGTCATCTTTCATGCATTTTGTTTAAATAATTGACATGTGTATAGAAGATTTCCTAGGTAAAAACTTTACGCCCAAGCTTATCGATGTTTATATAACATGAACCCAGTTTTCACAATTTATAGACGTAAAGTGTCTAATACAAATATCACATATCAAAATATAAAAAATAACAGCCAAATCATATTCCCGGTGTTTGTTTTTTCGATTTGCAATTATCTGAATCCAAATTTGTAACATCGCTAACCAAGTCAGTTAAGTATAAAGATATTTCAGTCAATTTACACCTAGGTACAACCCTTTAAGCATAGGTGCATACAAAATACTTTTACCCATTTGTTAATATATATATATATACACACACATTCACCCACATACAAACCACTTTCTCCATCTACTCTCCATCTTCACCACCACGGCACCTACCACCACCACATAACCACCTCCATACAACCACCGCACCTCCACATGCCACCACCCACTTTCCACCATCGCACCTACCACCACCTCCATGCAACCGCAACCACAACCACACCACCACCTTTGCATAACCAACACTACACTGCATCTACGTACCAAACCCACCACCGTCTCATAACTAGATAAAGTTTTTTTCTTTTGGAAAAGTTGATTTTTTTAGGATTTTTGGTAAAATTATTTTTTGAAAAAAAAACATTTCGTAAGGCCGAGTTCTCTAAGTTCTCACAACTTGTATAAGCTTTCATTTTACCCTAACCCTATATATATATATATATAGGGTTGGGCTAGACAAAAAACCCTATCTTTCTTAGAAAACTCTGGAAACTCAAAGCTCCCGACATTTTTTTTTTGAAAAAAATAACACATGTAATATACATGTTTTTAAGACTTTTGGGCCAAAAAAATCAAAAAAGCGCCGAGTACTTTTTAAAAAAAAAAATAAACAAGTTCCAAAAACTTCGTTAACTAACATGTGTTAGACAACAAATGCTGAAAGTTGCTGAAATTTGTTTTTTTTTTTTAAAACCCTTCGGCGCTTTTTTGATTTTTTTGGCCCAAAACTCTTAAAAACATGTATATTACGTGTGTTATTTTTTTCAAAAAAAAAAAATGTCGGGAGCTTTGAGTTTCCCGGGTTTTCTACCTAGCCTTATCCTATATATATATATATAGGGGATCGCTAAAATGAAACCACCTCCAGTTGTAAGAACCGCAGAAACCACTTTCTGGCCATTAGATCTTAAAAATGGATGGATGAGATTAAAAGTAGTTAAAAGTAAATTTAAATTCTTTTTGTCTTATTATGTCTTTAATATTTTAATCTAAAAGGGTATTTAAGTAATTTTGTTTTTTTTGTCTTATTAAGTTTATTGTTTTTTATAACAATTTTGTCCTATTACATTAATTATTTTTTCTAAAATCAGATTTCTTTATTAAACAAAATATTTTGAAATCAATTTTTTTATAAAAAAAATTTACGCGCGTTTTTTTACCACCAGTTTTTTTCGCGCGTTTTTTTACGACCCGTTTTACGCTCCGTTTTTTCACGCCGTTTTTGCAACCGTAGTTTTTAAAGTGCCGTTTTTAGGCCCGGTTTTTGGCGCCGTTTTTTGCCGCGCCGTTTTTTACGTCACGTTTTTTACAAGCCGTTTTTGCGCCCCATTTTTTACGTGCCGTTTTACCGTCCCGTTTTTACGCGCCGTTTTCTACGCCCCGTTTTTTTCACGCCGTTTTTGCGACCGGGTTTTTACATAAATTTTTTTTTACGTTTTACTTTAAAAAGTTTACGTTTTGCGTTAAAAAGTTTGCGTTTTGCGTTAAAAAGTTTACGTTTTACGTTAAAAACTTTACGTTTTACATTTTACGTTAAAAATTTACGTTTTACGTCAAAAAGTTTACGTTTTACGTTAAAATGTTTACGTTTTACGTTTTACGTTTTACGTTTTTACGTTGTACGTTAAACTTTTTAAACTTTTTACGTTTTACGATAAACTTTTTACGTTTTACGTTTTATGTTTTACGTTTTACGTTAAACTTTTAAAACTTTTTATGTTTTAAGTTTTACGTTAACTTTTTACGTTTTACTTTTTATGTTTTTACCTTTTACGTTAACACGAACGCACCCAGAAATCGCAAACTCGGTAGGTGTCTCAGATTGATTGTTATCATCATCGACTAGGTGGAAAAAATTAAAAAACCAACAACATCAAAACAAAGTGTATCTCGAAAAAAAAAACGGGGTTTGGCTCAGATTTTCCGTAAATCAAAAGGCTGCAAAGTGAGGTTGCAGGTTCAAAAAACCTACCCTCCACCATCGTTGCCGCGCCATCGTCATCAAAATCTAGGTTTTTTTTTCATCATCGCCACCCAAATCTAACCGATCAAAACCCGCATAGTTCACTTATCAAAAAATAACCAGAACATCCAAAAATCAGCCGTAAAACATCAAAATAACCAGCATCATGAAAAAATCATTCGTAAACATCAAAATAACCAGCATCATCAAAAAAAACCAGAACATCAAAAAAATTGCCGTAAACATCAAAAAATCAGCCGTAAACAGGGACACAAGATCAGCCGTAAACATCAAAAAGTCAGCCGTAAACAGGGACACAAGATCAGCCGTAAAAACTGTTGTCCCTTTGGGACTCTATTGTTTCAAAAATTGTTGTTTGTCTTAGTCATCTTTCATGCATTTTGTTAAAATAATTGACATATGTATAGAAGATTTCCTAGGTAAAAACTTTACGCCCAAGCTTATCGATGTTTATAAAACATGAACCCAGTTTTCACATTTTATAGACGCAAAGTGTCTAATACAAATATCACATATCAAAATATAAAAAATAACAGCCAAATCATATTCCCGGTGCTTGTTTTTTCGATTTGCAATTATCTAAATCCAAATTTGTAACATCGCTAACCAAGCCAGTTAAGTATAAAGATATTTCAGTCAATTTACACCTAGGTACAACCCTTTAAGCATAGGTGCATACAAAATACTTTTACCCATCTATCTATTATACTAAAGCAAAATGTCTTTGACCATTTGACCTTTGATGTGGCATATCTCTTTAGCTAGATAATTGTTTATTTGGGCGCCATTTTCCTTTATCTCCTTTCTTATTCACTTTCACGAGCGGGCAAAATGAATTTAGACATTCTCCAAACTTTATATGGAAACTTCAATCAATCAGTTGAAAATCTTCTCCAAAATTACGAAGACCTTTCCATTATTATCGCTTATATACTCTCTATGCTTGACCAGAGGATTCAAACGCGAATTGTATTCTCCTTCGTGTTCATCTTTTTTTTCATCATCTGCAAATCTGAATCATTGGTGAGTGCTGTCAAGCAATTGCTTCTTATATTATCTATTATCTTAATGTTGAAGTTTAATCCGTTAATTGGTGGTATGTTAATGAATCCTTAAAACCCTAATTTCAATTTCATACATCTCTGCATGTCCATCGCTGTATTTCTCATAAACCCCAAATCAAGGTATGTTTTCTTCTTATTCTTTGATGCTGGTGGTCTAGGGTTTCTCTGAGACCATGACGGCTGCGGGTGTAGGTTCCGCCGGTGAGGTCATGATGATTTTGATGGTTCAGCATGTAGTAAGTGGTTCGATTTTGATGGAAACGATTGGGATTTAGGGTACGATAATAGATTGTTAGATTATTGTTCTATCAGTTCTGATCTGTTTTTTTTTTGGTTTGTTAGATTACGATTAATAGATTGTTACTTTACATCACACATATAATTGCTGGTGTTAGGTTCCGAGGGCAACAATGGTGACTCATTCGTTGATTGTTGTGTAGGTATATTTATGTTCGTTAATCTAATTAGTTGATTCAATCCTCTGATTGTTGTTTGATAATATGTTTATTTCGTTTGAGATGTTGTTTGATTATAGATAGATGATCGATTGAGCAGGCTACAAGTCTTCAAAGGGGATTGGGAACTACACACACGATTTGAGGTTTTGGGTTTCAATCCAATCCATATAATTCTTCTCAATATCTCTCTGATCTTTCCATTTTTTAGGTGCTATACATTATAATCCGCCTAGGCATGCTACTGTTAGTTTACTGAATTTCATGTCAAATGATTCTACATTTGCAATCAAGTTTGAATACTTTTTCAAGAATGAATTCTATTTTTAATGAATATCTCATGGTGCTAAATGCTTAATTATTTGGTCAGGTTGCAGCCTGTCAGCGGAGAAATAACAAGATAACAAAATGCTTAGAACCCATGAATTTGTGGATGGAAAGGTATAATGGCACCTGTTTTAATGCATGATAATATGCAAAATCTTTGTGTGTCTTTGTGTTTCAGTTGAGCATCTTTATAAATTTGCAGCATGAAAAGTATGAGTGGTTTACTTGCAAAATAGTTTATTACAAAGTGATTAAGGCTGAGAATGTTATCCGAGTTTGTGGAGTTTAGCCACTAAGTGTTCTTATCATAAATACGGGTTTTTAGGTAAAGTTTATCAATTACATTGCGATTTGGGGTTTTAAGTTTCAATCCAGTCCGTATAATTTCTTCTCAGAATCTCTCTAATCCTTGCATCGGTTTTTAGGTAAAATTTATCAATTACATCGCTTCAAATTATTAATTTTGTGGTAGATTTTTGTTAATATAATCGTTAATTTCATGCTAGCTGTGAATTTCGTTATGATGTTTGATGATTTGTTGTACGGTTTATAGATTAGGTTTTTGTAATTTCATCAATAATTCAGCTTTATTATTATATTTGTTGATATTTAACGAGTTTACGTTGCAGGGTGTTTAGCCCCTCTCTAAGCTTTTGGTTTTGACAAATGGGTTCCGTTTGCTTGCCAAGAAAAGATGATACTTTAAACATATTGGTTTAAAGTATTGGCCCAACAATATTGGTTTTGTACATACTTTAAACATATTTTGGTTTTGTACACTTTATCACCCGTGTATTGGCCCAACAATATTGGTTTTGTGCTCATCAGAGCGGTTCGCACCTCCTTCCGTGTTTCACATCTTCTTATGCTGTTACGTATTTTAGGTTATCCGTCGACGACACTGGTTTTTAAATTGATATAAATGAGTATTAGATCTTCACTTTCGTATTAAATCTTATAAGTATGTCTTTTTTATTTCATCAGCAATATGATTTTGCTTCAACCTTGACTGGGTTCTTGCACTGATGTAAATTGATATAAATAAGCTTCTGTGCGTTGTGATATTGCTTTTTGGGAGGTGCATTTTCATTTACTGTGATCTTATTGCTTGATTTTTTGATGTTATCTGTTCAATATGTACATATTGAATTATGAAAACTTTAGGTGATCTAGAGAATGAATTGGCCAGTTAAGAAGCAAAGGTTACGATAGGTATACACTATACACTTTCACATTTCTTTACTTCTTTTAAAAGTCTTTCACTTTCACATATGATATCCATCTTAATGTTATTTGATTCAAAAGGTGTACATACACTGAGAAGCTACAATTGATGGTTTGTTTTAATACCAGTTTGATATTGATATTATAGGTTTTGTTCTTATTTCATTGAAAATTGTTTTCATGACTTAATACACGTTCATCTGCATAGGGGTTGGAGTAATCCAGCGAAACTGGGGTGGTCAGCTGGTTTGGTTGACGGATCAAAATGTGTTCGGGTCAGAAGTCGTCCAACCCGTTTTTGAACAGAACAGTTTTGGGTCAAATCAAGTTATGAAAGAAATGAGTTGGGGGTTAGCGTTTCGGGTAATAAAATACGTTCGGGTCTGAATGGGTACGAAAGAAATGAGTTACGGGTAAGGGTTTAGGGTAACAAAACAGGTTCAGGTCAAAGCTGGTTAGGAGATAGCTGAATTAGCGTAGTTGTTTTGGAAAAAAAAATCATGTTGTTTTGGGTCCAAATGGGTAAGGGCAATATGGAGTTGGCCTAGAAAAAGGTAAAAAAAAATAGATCCATTTGCTTTTTTTTTGTGGTGGCAATTGGCGTGCGTGGTAGTCTTATTCTACTTTTTTATCAAATCAATTTTTCACATATATTGTGTTTGTCTGTTTCATGTATGTGTGATAAAATGAATAAAATTGTTGCTGAAATGGCTAGGGTATCTTTAAATGTTGTTAAAGTTGCATCTTTATACATGTTTTGCCTAACACAAGTTTGGGTTTAGTCTAAATAGATTTGGGTGGACTGAACTTGCATACACGTTTAACTATTTAAGGTCGCCATTTTAAAAAAAGTATCAGATTGGTTTGGTAAAAAGGGGTAAGGGTAACAAACAAGTTAAATCGAAACAGCTATTATTATGGCTAAATATCAATTTTTTTATTCAAAAGGCTATGAGTAAAATGGGGTCGAGCTAAAATGAGTCATTTTTAGAAAAAGAAGTTACAGAATAGCGATGGAGGTATTATTCTAAGTTTAAGGGTGAAACTAATTGGTTTTCAAAACTGCATTTTTTTTAATTAAATGGCTGCAAAAGTATTTTTGTTAAAGGTTGAATACAGATAGGACAAAAGAAACACGTTTATCGTTATACAGGTTGAAACTGCCACCTCTACAATTTTAGAACAAACAAGTGTTGTATTGCTACATTGTTTTAACTACTTGGTTGATGAAATTAGGCAATTAAGATGCTAAAAAGGTTCGGTTGCATACAGTTGCACAAGCCGCTTAAATGGGTTCAGTAGAAAAGATGGTTGATGGTTCAGGTTCTGAGGATTCAAATGATGGCTCTTAATGAGGTTTTTGTCTTCCCTGCTTTCTTTAAAGTTTTATGAATAATAGTATTTTCACAGTTTGAATTCATATTAACATTCATACATTTTACAGATTTGAAGCGTGCTCCAGCCTCCAGCTAAATTTATTAGAATGGCTGAGATTGAGGATCCAATGATGTGAAAAAAGGTGAAGGTCAATGGAGGTGAAGAATGTGAAATCCCAGCCCTTATTGAAAAAAAATTAAGACCTATCAAAGATCTTCTAGCACACACATGCCATTTACCTATTTATGCAGATTGTTATGTTGTCAAGTTGTGCTAACATTCGGATATTTTTACATCTTATTGCTTTAATTATGGTAACCACATTTAGTTATATATTGGTTCATTGCAAGGTCTTGATAGTGCTGGGGTTGAGAAAATCCTTGACCTGGCTTCAATAACCTTAAACAAGAATTCTGGTATCAAGTACAGTTTGGATCTTTTATTTCAAATAGAAATACTGGGCAACTAAATAAATTCATACGTTGTAATACCTTGATTTAATGTGACAGGAGATCACGCGTTGTAATATCTCGATTTAATGTGACAGGAGACAAAAGTGCACTTCTGCCATGTGGCCTACGTATCGACTCACCAGCTATGATAATCCATGGATTCATTGAACAAGAGCTCTTCTATATTGCCGAATTTGTTCTGGTATATGCCAATTTGATCATTACTCATAAGTTAGTTCTGGTATATAATTATAAAAAATCATTATGACATACAGATTTTGGTATCCAACTAATATGTATGCTACCAATGGTGGTGGTGTGGTGTTGGCTGGAAAAGGTTAGTTTCATATTGCAAAGGAGGTTCTTACACTACATTGGTTAGTTATAGTTTTTTTTTTCACAAATGCTTTGTAGCTAACAAAAATGCTTAATGTCTTATTTTCTATATTTTCTTTGAAAATCATAGGCCAGAAACTGCAGTTGCAAGTGTATTTGTCCAAATTGCAGACGTGTGGATAAATTTGGCACATGTTCATTTCACTCAACGTAATTTTCATTAGCCATTAAAATGGTACGCTACATGCTTTACCCTGTATTTTATTTTCCTGTAATCTTTTGAATTTGATTTTAATAAAAAAAATTCATTTTTCAGTATCAAAAAAGTTTGCGTAAGTTTCATTACGACACAAATTCTTATGTATCTAGCCCGTACACATTACGAAACGGAATAATGGCAAGACTGTAAAAAGACTTTACGTAGGATTGAAGAATCGTCTCAAATTTCATTACCACCACTCAACTTTCATCAAAGAAATAGCTATAAAGAATTTTAAATCTTAAGTAGCTAAACAACGGGTAAGCCTATTTCATAAGGTTAGGAATTCTTAACTAAACCCCTTTTTCTACAAATCGCAACTGAACATCCAGCAACAGTTTCTGTAGGTTTGGTGATTTGTAGTCATTTGAACACCAACTCCATCCCCATTGCTAATAATCTGCTAAGGAAATTATCTTCAGCTAGATGCTCTTTATGGTGATATTGTATTGTAGCTTGCAATATAAGGAAATGATAATTTGAAATGCTTTTGTGGCTTCTTCGGCATTAATGTGAGAGTTATTTAACCTTAGTACATAACAAAGATTTACTTTGCATGTAACTTTTAAGGAAACTATTTGGACCAACTAGCAAATTGGGCGGGTCGGGCAGGTGCGAGTCACCGATTAAAGCAACGACTTTGGGTCATAATGGGTTCGGGTCAATATGTGTTTGGATTAAAATGAGTTCAGCTTAAACAGGTTTGGAGCAAAATGAGTTCGGCTCATTTAAAAAAAATATTAATTAAGTTCGGGTCAATATGAGTTTGGAGCAAAATTAGTTTGGGTCAAACGGGTAGTTTAAAGAAAAAAATTCAATTTTTCGAATGTCTTGGAAAAATTAAAGACCAGAGAATCGGGTTGTGTAATGGTGAAATGGGTAGTTTGGATACGGGTTAAAAAAGGTGAGTCAAGTTAATTGATTAGCCTACATTTTTTTAATTTGGTATTAAAATAAGTAGTTAATATTTTAAATATGAATACACTTTATTTTTTTAATTTGGTACTTTGATAAGTAGATGATTCATCTTTAGATGATTAAGATACGGCTACGACCTCGGTGAGTTTTTCCGACCACCTGTTATTCGATGCATGTTCTCTTTTCTTCATAGATAAGCCACTTTGTGAGAAAGTGTGTAGTCAAACGTACACAATTACATCACATTGTTTTTGCATGAGGTGATCACTTTGCAAAAGAAGTCTGCCGGTGTTTTTCTAATTAATGGATATTTTTTTTTTCAAAGAGCTGAAGATAAAGACTAATTGATCCATATGGATAATGGGTTATGATAGCGATTCACACTTCTTATTAAATGTTATATTAAAATATGCTCATATATATTTTTAATATGTTTTATCTCATGTAAAAGGAGCCACATAATATACTGTTATTTGATGATTGAATATTATATGTACGGTTTGCAGAAGGAGCTTTGGAGTGCTTGATACGATACCAGTTGCAGAGTCTTTAATTAAACTATAGGCAAGTTGTGAGCTGTGTGGAAAGCCCGTTTATTTTACGTTAGGGAAGACAGACGAAATTGAGAGGGAACTGGTTGCTGGTGCAGATGTATACATGCCAGTACGTAGGCATCACTATGCAAGTGGGCAAGTGCTCAAAGAGATTGCAGAAACTGTTCTTCAGACACACACTACTTAGTGTCGTTTGTTGTTATTTATAGATTTAATACAACATTTCTTTCATTTCAAAAAATTATTTAGAGACGTATACATGATAATTAATATGAAATGTAATCGTTAATTAATTTTTATAAGATATTATTTATCTTAATATTCAAACAAACCTGTAATAACGTATTTACGTATTAAAGTATAATTTTTTTGTTGTTTAGCCACCCGTGTATTACACGGGGACTTAGACTAGTTTATTAATATATATATATATACATACACATTCACCCACATACAAACCACTTTCTCCATCTACTCTCCATCTTCACCACCACCGCACCTACCACCACCACATAACCACCTCCATACAACCACCGCACCTCCACATGCCACCACACAATTTCCACCATCGCACCTACCACCACCTCCATGCAACCACAACCACACCACCACCTTTGCATAACCAACACTGCACTGCATCTACGTACCAAACCCACCACCGTCCCATAACTAGAGATTTTTTTTTTTTTTGGAAAAGTTGATTTTTTTAGGATTTTTCGTAAAATTATTTTTTGAAAAAAAAAACATTTCGTAAGGCCGAGTTCTCTAAGTTCTCACAACTCGTATAAGCTTTCATTTTACCCAAACTCTATATGTGTGTGTATATATATATAGGGGATCGCTAAAATGAAAACCACATCCAGTTGTAAGAACCGCGGAAACCACTTTCTGGCCATTATGTCTTTAATATTTTAATCTAAAGGTTATTTAAGTAATTTTGTTTTTTTGTCTTATTAAGTTTATTGTTTTTTATTATAATTTTGTCCTATTACATTAATTATTTTTTCTAAAATCAGATTTCTTTATTGAACAAAATATTTTGAAATCAGATTTTTTATAAAAAAAATTTACGTGCGTTTTTTTACCACCAGTTTTTTTCGCGCGTTTTTTTACGACCCGTTTTACGCTCCGATTTTTCACGCCGTTTTTGCAACCGTAGTTTGTAAAGTGCCATTTTTAGGCCCGGTTTTAGGCGCCGTTTTTTGCCGCGCCGTTTTTTACGTCACGTTTTTACAAGCCATTTTTGCGCCCCATTTTTTACGTCCCGTTTTTTACGTGCCGTTTTACCGTCCCGTTTTTACGCGTCGTTTGGTTACAAAATACGCAATAACACGCATTTTGGCCGAAACTACGACTCGTCACTGAGCCTAGATAACGTGGTAATCAGTAGGTATAGTCACTAGGGACTAGAACCATCGTGATCACGCTCACGTTATGAAGTTCAAACGAACTTCGCATTGACCATAAACTGGTCAATGCAGTAAGTCAAACAAAGTTTGACTTTAACGCTAAAAGAATAAAAGAACGAAGGAACACTTACAAAGGGTCCAAGAACGGAAGGTTTGAATCCGAACACTCTCAGGTATGAAGTGTTAAACACAACAACTTAGAGAGCAAGTTCAGATTTCAAAGGTGTGGGTTTTTGCAAATGAAAGGGCTGGGTATTTATAGGATCTTCCATATAGAATATTCCTAGCATATTCCAAGCATATTCCTAGCATATTCCAAGCATATTCCTAGCATATTCCTAGCATATTCCAAGCATACTCCTAGCATATTCCTAGCATGTTCCTAGCATTTAACTGGGTACCGGGTATTTTATCTAGCGTTTAAATCCCGGTTTATGGCGTTCTAAATTATTTTTATTACTCTATAAAAATAAACTCGCCAAGATATTACTGAAATAAATTTCAGTTGCCAGGACTGGCTGCGTTGTCTGCATTTTGTAGTAGAAGCACCGTGTTGCGCAGAAACACACGGTACGCGCTTAAACTTTGAAAGATAACGTTTTTGGACGTTTTAATTTATTTTTCAACACGGACCTGATTAAAATAAGATTTTAATCATAACAGAATATTTGTGGGATTTAAATATTATCCGGTCGGTCACCAACGTTCGTTTGGTCGTACGGTCGCGATGTTCGCTTAATTACGACGACATGCGCATAAGCGCGAAAAACGATCCAAATTGCGTGACGAATGGGTTTTTCTTATTCCAAACACTAAAATAAAATATTTTAGTGCTTACATAAATTTTTGGATGTCCGGGTGTATTCAGAACGTAAGTTATGCGCGAAAATGCAAACTTATGCACTTTTTGACGCTTTTAGTCCCTGATCCTTCTACACTTGATCTTAACATGATTTCTTGCACTTTGAGCCCTCTAACTTGACTTTTAAGGGCCTTAAGACATAACTAAACTTTGTTAAGTCCTTGGGTAACTTTATGGCTACCCGAAAAGTCATAAATTTCAACGTTGACGCTTTTAACCCCTCGTATACGAATATTGTCATAACTTTCTCATATGATAACGAAACTTGGTGAAATTTTTATCATGTATTCTAGTGAGCATAATTGATCGTTACAAAGCTTCAGGTTTGCTAAAAGGTCACTCAGAGGTATACTTTAAACATGCTGACACATTTAACCCCTGTAGTTTGTAATCTCTCACTTTCTTTCACAATTAGCTTCGTATGATCCATGAATCATTCGTTTAAGGGTATAAACATCATGTAGGGATATTGTAGGGTATATTTATCCATTGTTGACATTTTGAACCCTTATATTCACATATTTTCCATGTTTGTCAACTTTAGTCCTTCTAGAGTATTCTTTCACACGTTCAAAGCTTATAACACGTGTCAATACATTATAGGACGTGAATTTTCGAGGTGTTACATTTTACGTTTTTACGTTGTACGTTAAACTTTTTAAACTTTTTACGTTTTACGTTTTACGATAAACTTTTTACGTTTTACGTTAAACTTTTAAAACTTTTAAAACTTTTTATGTTTTAAGTTTTACGTTAAACTTTTTACGTTTTACGTAAAACTTTTTACGTTTTACTTTTTACGTTTTACGTTTTACGTAAAACTTTTTACGTTTTTACGTTTTACGTTAAAACGAACGCACCCAGAAATCGCAAACTCGGTAGGTGTCTCAGATAGATTGTTATCATCATCGACTAGGTAGAAAAAATTAAAAAACCAACAACATCAAAACAAAGTGTATCTTGAAAGAAAACGGGGTTTGCCTCAGATTTTCCGTAAATCAAAAGGCTGCAAAGTGGGGTTGCAGGTTCAAAAAACCTACACTCCACCATCGTTGCCGCGCCATCGTCATCAAAATCTAGGTTTTTTTTTCATCATCGTCACCCAAATCTTACCGATCAAAACCCGCATAGTTCACTTATCAAAAAATAACCAGAACATCCAAAAATCAGCCGTAAAACATCAAAATAACCAGCATCATGAAAAAATCATCCGTAAACATCAAAATAATCAGCATCATCAAAAAACACCAGAACATCAAAAAATCTGCCGTAAACATCAAAAAATCAGCCGTAAACAGGGACACAAGATCAGCCGTAAACATCAAAAAGTCAGCCGTAAACAGGGACACAAGATCAGCCGTAAACATCAAAAAATAGCCGTAAACATAAAAAAATCACCAGAACATCAAAGAATCGCTAAACATCAAAAAATAGCCGACAATTCTGAGTTTAGGCTCTGTTCGGAACCGAAAGTCGCAAAAGTAGACTTTTGCTTTGACTTTCAGTTCTGACCCGATTTTGCTTAGTTTAGATATGCCTTAGGGTTCCATTAGGACCATATTACATGTTAGTATAACCCTCTGAGATTATACAATATGGTTTCTTTGTAATCCGAATCATTTGCATGTTTCCGTAATATGCTTAATTATCGACGATTATCCCCTTTTTATATTAAAACGAGATTCTTGAAAATGTGAGAGGATAAAAACCTTTATTACTGATTTATAAACTTGTCTTCAAAATTTGACATCAGTTTGTGGTCTAAATAAGGAGTTATGCTCAATATCGTAAATTGAAGCCTTTTTATTAATTAAACGACATTTTCAGCATAAAACCTATTTAAACGTAAATTTTGACACCAAACCTTTTACCCACTGATGTAATATAATATTTATGGATTTTTGGAAATTTTTATTGAATTTTAAACTGATTATATGATAGAGTTTCAAAGTAAATTCGGTATTGACGAAATTGCCCTTTTCTTGGATAAAATGAGTTTTACATAACATTTTGATGCCAAACCTTTTGCTACTGATTTCATATATTAAATAAAATATTTTGAGCTTTATAAACTGATCAAAAACTCAGATTTCTTTAAATAACCCGAAAATCGTTAAATACCGACTTTTACGCTTTTTAAACGCATAGTTTGGGTTAAAATTATATTTGACACCTAAAACTCATTACCTACTGATGTTACAAGTAAATTTTGATACTTTAACAGTAAGTAAAATTTTTAAACTCAGATTTCCAGAATTGACCTTTAAAGCTTATGTGAAATGACCAAAATGTCCCTACGGTGCATAGTTTGGTCATAAATGATGAATTTCACTTATATACAATATCCTACTGTTATGACTTACAAAAATAAATATTTTTACTGATCATTTTAGACCAGAACCTCAAATTATTATTTAACCTCTTTTATAATCCTTAAAATGACCAAAATACCCCTACAGGGCCTAAATTGATTTTAAATTCGTTTTGGGCATAATGAAAGGTATCCTACTGATATCATAACACATTTTAAGCATATTAACTTAGGGAACATGTTCATAACTCATTTAGTTACCCGTTATGCATTTTTCGCGTTCGGTGCGGTTTATGTGACTAGTTTGCATAAATTAACCGAAACGGGTCAAACCTTATCATTTTTACCTCAAAATCCAGAATATGTTTAGTTTAACCATAATATACAAGTCTTCATACATGTCGGGTCTAAATCACATTCTAATCCGGTCTTCGCTTAATCTTGCGTTTTGAACCGTAAACCTTTCTTTAAAACTAACCGGTCTAAGTTTAAACTTAAGTAAGACCCGTTAGGAATCTAATAGGTTATTAAAACCTTTGTTCCAGATTTAGGAGCCCAGTAAAAGATATTTGCACTTGCTGAATTGATTATACGGTTGAGATAAATTTGTATTTGGCTCGGGTAAATACTTTTAACTTATTTTCCCTTATACCGGCTTGGGGTACGGTATATAAAATACCGCTTGGTCGGGTATTGAATTTTTAATCATATGAAGGTTAAATCATTGAGATAACCCGTTTAATCTGTTTTGTTTATTTTAAGCCTTTGGGGGGTTAATGACCATGTCCTGGATATCCTCGGCTCATTCATTGAAATGGCCACGACTTAAGCACGGGGTGTAGGCATACACCTGCCGGTGCGTATGTAAAATGATATACCTGCTTGTTCGAGAGTAACTCGCAGTGGGTTATATTATGTGGTGTGTCTATTAATCCTAAACCCGGTATTTAACCCGGGCTACTGAACGTATAACAAACATATAATTCTTTTACAAGATTATGTCTAAATAATTATCCCAAGTTATAAAAGAATATTTGTGCCTTGTGCATTTAAATCAATTTTATAAACACTTTTCAAAAGAGTCGGTTAATTGTATTTACCAGTGTAAACTGACGTATCTTCCAAAAAGGTTAAGTGCAGGTACTAAGTGAAATGGGCTGACGTATCTTAAAAATCCGTTGAACATTTATCTTCTTTTGTTTTGATCCGCCTGTGGATCCTTTTACATTCCGTTTGTAATACTTATGATACTTTCGATTCGGTTTGTAATATTTTTACTTTAGACTTCCACTGTGCATTGAACTGTGATTATTTGACTATGATGATATCAACTACGTCACAATACTCCCCACCGGTAATACGTGGAAATATCAGGGTGTGACATGTTGGTATCAGAGCCAACATTGAGTGAATTAAACACTAGCCTTTTGTGTTTAATCTCAATGATACAGTTGCACATTCCTCGACTTCCGAGTCTAGGCAAAGGACTTAGGACTAATCCAAATATTTTATTTTGTCCTTTATTGTTTTCATTTGTTGTTTCCTTTATTTGTTTTGACAGGATCAAGAAAATGCCGCCCAGATACAGGAGAGGAGGACGAGGCAAGGCGCCATTCACTGCCCCTAACGATCATCAGGCCGGGCCTTCACACCGGCGAAATCCGTCAGCAACCATGAGCACTAGTCCTCAATAAGACTGGAGGACCTACTTAGAGCCTGCGAGGTGTTCTGTCTCGCTTAGCTCCTCACCTTCCTACCACGATTCTTTCGGTCTCCATCAAGGCAACGAGTCCGACCATTCACGCCATTCCTACTTACCGTTGCAGCGGTCGGGTTCTCACCGCGCCTTTCAGGACCCGACCCCGTATTTCCTGAGCCGGTTTAACCCGGCAAATCAAATTGAAGAATCAATGGGTTATAACCCATTGGGCCCCGAAGACCATTTTCCTGAAGCTCGGGACATGGATATGGATGATGACCCCGATCCTGCCGAACCACCATCTGGGACGCCCACGCATCCCATAGAGATTTCAGATGGGTCAACTTTTCATGGATCACCTTATCGGGGTCCAGACAGCTATGAAGCAAGGTTTGCCTCATACCCTTGTGAGTTCACTCCCCCTTTTAACCCACCTCCTCAGCAGCTGTGACAACCCTCATAATTACATGTATCCGTACGATTAATTAATGTTAATTAAAGTGTTTGATGACTGTGCTGAATTACTTAACTGCTTTCTTATTTCTGCGTCATACATACATGTGCTTGTTAACATACTAGTCTTGTGCATAAAATTGACTAAATAGTCCTGTATGTTTTCCTAAGTGTTGGGAATTAAAAGTGTTACAAAAAAAAAATATTACATAAAAGACACTAAACGGAATAACTTAGCACTTTAATGGAATGGTACCTAACCGAACAACCGGACATTACCCGGAACACTAAAATATTGCAAGAAGCATTGTTTTTATTTTTCTGAGCTAGTTATGGTTCCCGAACTCTTAAAATCCCTATATAAAGCATCCTACACACTAAACATTAGATATTACCTTTAAACTCCCACTAACTAAGTTAGTTACCATCTAAACACAATTTACCCCACCCCCCTGTATTGTAACCGTCCCCTAGGGACCACCACCCAAAGATTTGCCTAAATCTTTCCTATATCTTCCATAATATATATTGGGATTTGATTAAGATATAGTTTGTACTTTGGGGAGCACCAAGACCTTTGGGTAATAAGGTTTAAATGTTATAAGAACCATCATCACCTTCACTCCACTCAACTTCTTCTTTCCCTCTACAAAAAAAACTACGGCCGAACATACTCTCCCCACACTCACCACTTTTCATTTTTCATCCATTCATCCCAAGTGCAATACAAGGTAATAAACGAAGTTTGGTAAGCTCGGATCTTGAAGGACCTCTACCACAAGCTTTTATCCACTCATTTTTCTCCATTGATCTTCCCTAGCTTTAAGCTAGTTGTAAGCTTCTTGTTAACTCTTGGTTACTTCCTATTTTTAGTAGTTAAAGGATGTATTATGATGAAATAATGCTAGTATGATGTTGTCTTGTTTATGTTGGTTACTTGATGAAAACTTGTACTCTGGAAATCTGATATGAACGATGGTACTTGACATGATAAATCTGAGTTAAATAAACGATAACCTGCGGCAAGTGATGTTAAATGTCGTTGTTGATCACTAGGCATGTTAACGGAACAAATAGAACTAGCGTTAGAGCGCTATAAGCTGAAAACAGGAAGCTGTCAAACTATTACAGCCGCCTTCAGTCGGCTGTAACCGGGTTATAACTTAATGGAAAATTGATTTTCTTGAGTCTATAACGTGTTATTTCGAAATACGGTTCTAATGGCACTGGAATCATAATTTTTGGACTTCGTTTGCTATTTTTAAAGGGTCGTTTTTCACAGCAACAAAAGGGGCGTTTTTACTGCAGAAAATATGTGTTATGTTTTTCGTCATAACTTGAAATCTATGTAGAATTAGCTCTTGAAATTTGTACTGTAGATGACCACTGATGTCTTTGTAATGCTCCAACTGGAATTTCATCAATCGGACTTACGATGAATTTTAAATGAATTATTCCGTGGACTGTAGTCAGAAAGTGATGAATCTGATTGAAGTCCGGTAAATGATTTTTTTATAAAATATTGGTAATAAATTGGATCGCGATATTTTTACACAATAATATTTGGATTGTTTAAAACTTTCTGTAAAAGTTTGGGAATTTTTGGAGTAAGTTAACTATTTTATTAAAATACCCGAAAACAGTCCAGTTTTGGATGTTCAAGCTGAAACAATATAACTAGTGATTTGCATGTCTAAATGTCGGTTATGTTATTCAATAATGATCTAGCATGTTATATAGGGCTGTAAACGAACCAAACGTTCGGCGAACAGTTCGTGAACCGTCCGGCGGGAAGTTCGTTTGTGTTCGTTCGTTTATTAAACAAACGAACACGAACAAGAAATATCATTCGTTTAGTTAAATGAACAAACATGAACATAGGTCGCGTTCGTTCGTTTATGTTCGTGAACGTTCGGTAACGTGTTCCCTTGTGTTCGATAGTTCATTAGTGTTTTTCATTTTTATATTTATTTATATATATCAAAATTCTGACAAATTAAATATCTAATAAGTTTCAGTGTGTTGTATATTCTGTTCATAAATGATTGTTTGTGTTCGTTTGTTTCAATTTGTGTTCATGAACATTAGTTTGTGCTCATTTGTGTTCGTCAACGTTCTTTGCCTAAAATTAACAAACAAACACAAACGAACACGAACAAATTCATTTCCTTAACAAACGAACACAAAAATAAAATCCCGTTCGATAAGTGTTCGAGAACGGTTCGCGAACACATATCTTTTTTTAACAAACTAACACGAACAAGGTCTTGTTCATGTTCGTTCGGATCGTTTACAGCCCTATTGTTATATGTCGATGAAAGTGTTATGTGAAATATCGTATGCTTGCTCTTGAGTAGCTATAAGTGGAATGTTTTTATGGGCGTGAACTATTAAAGTGATTGCATGTTATGTAGTAGATACGTGTAGGAACTTCGTGCTTATTGGAAGTCACTAATAAACTAAGTGGTAATCATACTAGGACGTGATTGACCAACATCGATTGTTAGCTATTTTATAGAGTTCAAACCGAGCAACCAATGGTGAGTTCACACTCCTTCTAAGGCATGGGATTCCCGGTGGTTGGGAATGGGTTAAAGAACTAAAACGGAACCTGCATATCCTCCTAAGGTAGGATATGTACCGCCATCCTCCATGGGTAGGATGCCAATATTAATCATGCGTATCCTCCTTGGGTAGAATACGTACGTTCATCCTCCTTGGGTAGGACAACAACCTTAACTTACTAGACAAAAACTCTATCATTAAGTCCCTCATTTTATATCGACTTAATCGCCGAGGCCGATGGCGAGCAGGTCATTAGTTAATAGCGCTATTAGGGTTTGACAAACCTCACACCGTGCCGGTAGGACGGGCGTGTACTAATGGATCATGGCAAACAGTCAATGATGATAGACATTGACTTAGGGCACAACTTACTTTCGTCAGTAGTCGATATGGTAACGGTCTAGTGGTTCACATGGGGAAGCCCCCACTAATTATGCATATGGTTTGGGGAAAAACAAAGATACTAGTTAACTCGTGGTTTAGGAAACAACTTATGGTTTCCAAAACAAACTTTTAAAACAAAACAACCAACTGTGAACTCGCTCAACTTTGTTGTTGACTCCTTGTTACATGCCTTGCAGGTCCTTAGATGCTTATGGAGCTTGCACTAGAGGAAGGAGTCGTTGTGGGACATGGACTGTTGAGTCCCATGTCAAACTTTTAAACTTTATGAACTTATTACTTATGTTTGGGTTTTACAATTTATGCTTCCGCTGTTAATTTAAAGTTGGTTATTTTCCTTTGAACACCAATTATATTGTGGTTGGTTTTGTTTACTTAAATACATTGTTCAATATGATTGGTGGCTGGATCCTGGTCATGTCACGCCTCCAAGCGGTGGTACTCCGCATGGTGGATTTTGGGGGTGTGACAGATTGGTATCAGAGCCATTGGTTATAGTGAACTTGGTTTTAAGAAGGGAAAAACTTTTTGACAAAACCAGACTATAACCTGTACAGTGCTCAACGATCCACAACGACGCTTCGCTCCATGTGCAAGACTCGACACAATATGTGGTATGATTTATGTTTATATAGTCTATTTGACAGTTCACATAGTGCATTAGTTAACGTGATAACTGCTATTTGAACCTTGTGTGCTTACTCTCTTCTGTCATCCCACGCTTACGCACTTTCGCGACACTTTTCTCACTTACGTTGCTTCGTTGTGAAGATCATGGGTGGACGTTTGAACTTGACTCAAGCCCAGCTGACGGCTCTAATCAACGAACAAGTGGCTGAGGCACTCGCAGCTGTCCCTGCAGTAGGTATAACCTGCCATATCAACCCATCTTAGGACGTTTAGATCCTACCCTCGCGAACCAACTCTTGTGCTTAACCTTGTCTTTTATTCTCGCGCCACAGGTCAACATGCTCAGCCTCCCGTATGTATGTTCAAAACGTTCATGGATTGCTAACCTAGTACTTTTAGCGGCACAGAAGGAGCTGTAGGTCTTCTTCACTGGTTCGAGAATATTGAGTCCGTTTTTGAGATGTGTGAATGCCCTGAAACTCGTTGGGTAAAATTTGCTAATGGAACACTCGAAGGTGCTGCGTTAACCTGGTGGAAAGCACAGGTTCAACTGCTAGGGCTGGCGGTTGCTAATGCCACCCCATGGAACGACTTTAAAGATTTGATCAAAAAAGAGTACTGTAGTCGTGATGACATCCACAAGCTAGAGGTGGAATTTTTCAATTTGAAGATGACAGGGTCTGAAATCGAGGCATACACAAAGAGATCGAACGCATTAGCTATCTTGTGTCTCACTATGGTGGATCCTCCTATCAAGCGTATCGAGCTGTACCTTAAGGGTTTAGTGCCAGAAATTCAGAGCCACGTGACCTCAGCTAATCTTGGCACCATTCAGCAAATCATCAGGTTGGCTCATCGTCTCACTGATCAGGCAGTTGAGCAGAACAAGCTGCCCAAGCGTATTAGCGCTACTACTACTTCTGATGCTCCCATTGATAACAAGCGCAAGTGGGATGGAAATTCGGGCAAGGGTTCTACTTCAGTTCAGTCTCAGTCCCAGCAGCGAAAGACAGATGAGTACAGGAGCCCCAGTCAGCAGTCTTCTTGGAATCAAGGTCAGGGTGGATACAAGGGAAATCACCCTAAGTGCAATCGATGTAATTTGCACCACAGCGGGCCGTGCAACAAGGGCCATTGTCAGAGATGTAACAAGCTGGTTCATGAAGCCAAGGATTGCAGGAGCTCACGTCCTGCGAATCAGAATCGTCAACAGCAGCCACAAGCTCCACAGAATCAGCAGCAGCAACAACAGGGTAACAAGGGATGCTATCAGTGTGGTGCTGAAGGTCACTTCAAGAGAAACTGCCCCCGGTTGAACCAGAAACAGAACAACAACAACAATCAGGGGAACAGAAACAACAATGGGGCTAACAATGATGGCGATGGAGCCAGGGGACGTGTTTTCATGCTGGGTCAGGGTGACGCGAGGAATGATCCCAACGTTGTAATGGGTAAGTTTCTTCTGGATGACTTATTTGTTACTGTTTTATTCAATTCAGGTGCCGATACTAGTTATGTGTCCTTAAAAGTTGGTCAAATGCTTAAGCGCACCCCAACACTTTTGACCACCAAACACGTGGTAGAGTTAGCAAACGGCAAAAGTCTTGAAGCCACACACATAGTTAAGGGTTGTAACCTCGTCTTAGCTGGTCAGACCTTTTCTATCGACCTCATTCCTATCGTTCTGGGTAGTTTCGACGTTGTTATCGAGATGGATTGGTTATCTCATCAGCAAGCGGAAATTCTTTGCAATGAGAAGATTGTCCGCATCCCTCGTTCTGGTGAAGAACCCCTCGTGATTCGTGGTGACAAGAGTGGTGCTATTGTGGGCATCATCTCTTTCCTTAAGGCCCAGAAGTGTTTGCGAAAGGGCCACACTGCTATCCTAGCCCTCGTTTCTGATGCATCCTCGAAAGAAAGGAAGATAGAAGACATACCTAATGTACGTGATTTTCCTGAGGAATTACCTGGTCTTCCACCTCATCGTCAAGTTGAATTTCAAATCGAGCTAGCTCCTGGAGCAGCGCCCATAGCTCGAGCACCTTATCGTCTAGCTCCATCAGAACTTGAAGAACTGTCCACGTAACTACAAGAACTCTTGGAAAAGGATTTCATACGTCCTAGCTCTTCGCCTTGGGGAGCTCCAGTGTTATTCGTGAAGAAGAAAGACGGTACCTTCTGAATGTGTATTGACTATCGCGAACTCAACAAGGTGACCGTGAAGAATCGTTATCCTCTCCCACGCATTGATGACTTATTCGACCAGTTGCAAGGGTCGAGTTTCTACTCAAAGATTGACCTGAGGTCAGGCTACCATCAACTGAGAGTCCGAGACGAGGATATCTCTAAAACAACATTCAGGACTCGGTATGGGCATTACGAGTTTCTGGTTATGCCTTTTGGATTAACGAATGCACCTGCGGTCTTCATGGATCTCATGAACAGAGTGTGCAAGCCTTACCTGGATAAGTTTGTCATTGTATTCATCGACGACATCCTGATCTATTCTAAGAGTCAGGAGGAACACGAACGACACTTGAGACATATTTTGGAACTCCTTCGAACATAGCAGTTGTATGGAAAATTTTCGAAATGTGACTTCTGGCTTCGCGAAGTCCACTTTCTAGGCCACGTGGTAAACAAGGATGGGATTCATGTGGATCCATCCAAGGTTGACTCAATCAAGAACCGGCCTGCACCCCATACACCAACAGAAATCCGCCAATTCTTGGGTTTGGAAGGATATTACAGAAGGTTTATCAAGGATTTCTCAAAGATTGCGCAACCTCTCACTTCACTGACTCAGAAGGGTGTCACCTATCATTGGGGTGATGTACAGGAGTCCGCATTTCAGCACTTAAAAGATAGACTTTGTAGCACGCCTATCCTCTCATTGCCTAAAGGCACAGATGATTTTGTGGTTTATTGCGACGCTTCCATCCAAGGACTTGGCTGCGTGTTGATGCAACGTGACAAGGTCATTGCCTACGCATCGCACCAACTTAAAGTTCACGAAAGGAACTACACTACGCACGACTTGGAATTGGGAGCAGTTATTTTCGCACTTAAGATATGGAGACATTACCTGTACGGTACCAAGTGCACCATTTACACCGATCACATGAGTCTCGAGCATATCTTCAAGCAAAAGGAGTTAAACATGCGACAACGCCGATGGGTCGAGCTCTTGAATGATTATGAATGCGCTATCAAGTACCACCCGGGAAAAGCCAATGTTGTGGCCGACGCCCTCAATCGAAAGGATACTACACCTAAGCGCGTGCGAGCGTTACAAGTTACCATCCAATCTAGTCTTCCTACTCAGATACGAGATGCTCAGGTTGAAGCATTGAAAGCAGAGAACATCAAGGCAGAGTCCCTACGAGGATCAAGGAAACGGTTAGAACAAAAGGAAGACGGCGCCTACTATGTAAACGGGCGCATCTGGGTTCCACTCTATTGTAATCTACGTGAGCTTGTGATGGATGAGGCACACAAGTCTCGTTATTCAGTACATCCTGGTTCACATAAGATGTACCACGATCTCAAGACTACGTATTGGTGGCCTAGCATGAAAGCCAACGTAGCAACCTACATCAGTAAATGTTTGACTTGTGCGAGAGTCAAGATTGAATATCAGAAACCATCAGGCCTACTCCAACAACCAGAGATCCCGACATGGAAATGGAAGCAAATTTCCATGGATTTCGTTACTGGCCTGCCTAGATCTCAATGCAGAAATGACACTATTTGGGTGATAGTGGATCGATTGACTAAGTCTGCACACTTCTTGGCTATCAAGGAAACCGACAAGTTTTCTACTCTAGCAGACATCTACCTAAAGAAAGTAGTATCAAGGCACGGAGTGCCAACCTCCATCATTTCTGATCGTGACTCACATTTTACATCTGAATTGTGGCAAGCTATGCACAAGTCCTTTGGCTCTCGATTAGACATGAGCACGGCATATCATCTACAGACGGATGAGCGATCTGAATGCACCATCCAAACCCTTGAAGACATGCTTAGGGCATGTGTAATCGACTTTGGCAATGGCTGGGAAAAACACCTCCCGTTAGTGGAGTTTTCGTATAACAACAGTTACCACACCAGTATCCAGGCCGCTCCATTCGAGGCATTGTACGGACGGAAGTGCCGATCACCTCTTTGTTGGGCAAAGGTTGGCGACAGTCAAATCACTGGCCCAGAACTTGTAGTAGATACAACCGAGAAGATTACTCAGATACGACAACGAATGGAGGCAGCTCGTGACCGTCAGAAAAGCTATGCTGATAAGCGAAGGAAACCACTCGAGTTCCAGGTTGGGGATCGAGTGCTACTTAAAGTCTCACCTTGGAAAGGTGTAGTCCGTTTTGGCAAACAAGGCAAACTCAATCCGTGTTATGTCGGACCATTCAAAATCATTGAGAAAATTGGCAAAGTCGCTTACAAGTTGAATCTACCTGAAGAACTCAGCGG
Source organism: Helianthus tuberosus (assembly GCA_030545235.1). NCBI lineage: Eukaryota > Viridiplantae > Streptophyta > Magnoliopsida > Asterales > Asteraceae > Helianthus > Helianthus tuberosus. The sequence goes on along the minus strand of CM060365.1, from coordinate 33,553,196 downwards.
AGTTCACAATGTATTCCACGTGTCAAATCTGAAAAAGTATATGTCAGATGAGACCCTCATAGTTCCCTTAAAGGAGCTCACAATCGACGACCAGTTGCGATTCGTCGAGGAACCAATTGAAATCACAGACCGAGATGTTAAGATTCTCAAGCGTACCAGAATACCCCTTGTTCGAGTTCGTTGGAACTCCCGTCGTGGCCCAGAGTATACCTGGGAACGAGAAGACCAAATGAAACTTAAGTATCCCCAATTGTTTAGAAAAAGTACAACCACTACTGAGGCTGAAGCTACTGCGGAATTTCGGGATGAAATTCCAAACCAACGAGGGAATGATGTGACACCCCAGGAAAAAAACCAGGAAACCACGCAACTTAACTAGCTTCCTCAGTAAACACGTGCTAAAATTCAGGACGAAATTTTCTTAACAGGGAGAGAATGTGACAACCCTCATAATTACATGTATCCGTACGATTAATTAATGTTAATTAAAATGCTTGATGACTGTGCTGAATTACTTAACTGCTTTCTGATTACTGCGTCATACTTACATGTGCTTGTTAACATACTAGTCTTGTGCAGAAAATTGACTAAATAGTCCTGTATGTTTTCCTAAGTGTTGGGAAATTAAAAGTGTTACAAAAAAATACATAAAAGACACTAAACGGAATAACTTAGCACTTTAACGGAACGGTACCTAACCGAACAACCGGACATTACCTGGAACACTAAAATATTGCAAGAAGCATTGTTTTTATTTTTCTGAGCTAGTTATGGTTCCCGAACTCTTAAACTCCCTATATAAAGCATCCTACACACTAAACATTAGATATTACCTTTAAACTCCCACTAACTAAGTTAGTTACCATCTAAACACAATTTACCCCACCCCCCTTTGTATTGTAACCGTCCCCTAGGGACCACCACCCAAAGATTTGCCTAAATCTTTCCTATATCTTCCATAATATATATTGGGATTTGATTAAGATATAGTTTGTACTTTGGGGAGCACCAAGACCTTTGGGTAATAAGGTTTAAATGGTATAAGAACCATCATCACCTTCACTCCACTCAACTTCTTCTTTCCCTCTACAAAAAAAGCTACGGCCGAACATACTCTCCCCACTCTCACCACTTTTCATTTTTCATCCATTCATCCCAAGTGCAATACAAGGTGATTAACGAAGTTTGGCGAGCTCGGATCTTGAAGGACCTCTACCACAAGCTTTTATCCACTCATTTTTCTCCATTGATCTTCCCTAGCTTTAAGCTAGTTGTAAGCTTCTTGTTAACTCTTGGTTACTTCGTATTTTTAGTAGTTAAAGGATGTATTATGATGAAATAATGCTAGTATGATGTTGTCTTGTTTATGTTGGTTACTTGATGAAAACTTGTACTCTGGAAATTTGATATGAATGATGGTACTTGACATGATAAATCTGAGTTAAATAAATGATAACCTGCTGCAAGTGATGTTAAATGTCATTGTTGATCACTAGGCATGTTAACGGAAAAATAGAACTTGCGTTACAGCGCTATAAGATGAAAACAGGAAGCTGTAAAACTGTTACAGCCGCCTTCAGTCGGCTGTAACCGGGTTATAAGTTAACGGAAAATTGATTTTCTTGAGTCTATAACGTGTTATTTCGAAATACGGTTCTAATGGCACTGGAATCATAATTTTTGGACTTCGTTTGCTTTTTTAAAGGGTCGTTTTTCACAGCAGCAAAAGCTACGTTTTTACTGCAGAAAATGTGTGTTATGTTTTTCTTCATAACTTGAAATCTGTGTAGAATTAGCTCATGAAATTTGTACTGTAGATGACCACTGATGTCGTTGTAATTGATGTCATTGTAATGCTCCAACTGGAATTTCATCAATCGGACTTACGATGAATTTTAAATAAATTATTCCGTGGACTGCAGTCAGAAAGTGACGAATCTGATTGCAGTGCGGTTAATGATTTTTTTATAAAATATTAGTAATGAATTGGATCCCGATATTTTTACATAGTAATAGTTGGATTGTTTAAAACATTCTGTAAAAGTTTGGGAATTTTTGGAGTAAGTTAACTATTTTATTAAAATACCCGAAAACAGTCCAGTTTTGGATGTTCAAGCTGAAACAATATAACTAGTGATTTACATGTCTAAATGTCGGTTATGTTATCCGATAATGATCTAACATGTTATATGTCGATAAAAGTGTTATGTGCAATATCGTATGCTTGCTCTTGAGTAGCTATAAGTGGAATGTTTTTATGGGCGTGAACTATTAAAGTGAGTGCATGTTATGTAGTAGATACGTGTAGGAACTACGTGCTTATTTGAAGTCACTAATAAACTAAGTGGTAATCATACTAGGACGTGATTGACCAACACCGATTGTTAGCTATCTTATAGAGTTCAAACCGAGCAACCAAAGGTGAGTTCACACTCCTTCTAAGGCATGGGATTCCCGGTGGTTGGGAATGGGTTAAAGAACTAAAATGGAACTTGCATATCCTCCTTAGGTAGGATATGTACCGCCATCCTCCATGGGTAGGATGCCAATATTAATCCTGCGTATCCTCCTTGGGTAGAATACGTACGTTCGTCCTCCTTGGGTAGGACAACAACCTTAACTTACTAGATAAAAACTCTATCATTAAATCCCTCATTTTATATCGACTTAATCGCCGAGGCCGATGGCGATCAGGTCATTAGTTAATAGCGCTATTAGGGTTTGACAAACCTCACACCATGCCGGTAGGACGGGCGTGTACTAATGGGTCATGGCAAATAGTCAATGATGATAGACATTGACTTAGGGCACAACTTACTTTCGTCAGTAGTCGATATGGTAACGGTCTAGTGGTTCACATAGGGAAGCCCCCACTAATTATGGATATGGTTTGGGGAAAAACAAAGATACTGGTTAACTTGTGGTTTACGAAACACCTTATGGTTTCCAAAACAAACTTTTAAAACTAAACAACCAACTGTGAACTCGCTCAACTTTGTTGTTGACTCCTTGTTACATGCCTTGCAGGTCGTTAGATGCTTATGGAGCTTTCACTAGAAGAAGGAGTCGTCGTGGGACATGGACTGTTGAGTCCCATGTCAAACTTTTAAGCTTTATGAACTTATTACTTATGTTTGGGTTTTACAATTTATGCTTCCGCTGTTAATTTAAAGTTGGTTATTTTCCTTTGAACACCAATTATATTGTGGTTGGTTTTATTTACTTAAATACGTTGTTCAATATGATTGGTGGTTGGATCCTGGTCATGTCACGCCTCCAAGCGGTGGTACTCCGCATGGTGGATTTTGGGGTTGTGATAGATTGGTATCAGAGCCATTGGTTATAGTGAACTTGGTTTTAAGAAGGGAAAAGCTTTTTGACAAAACCAGACTATAACCTGTACAGTGCTCAACGATCCACAACGACGCTTCGCTCCATGTGCAAGACTCGACACAATAGGTGGTATGATTTATGTTTATATAGTCTGTTTGATAGTTCACATAGTGCATTATTTAATGTGATAACTGCTATTTGAACCTTGTGTGCTTACTCTCTTCTGTCATCCCACGCTTAAGCACTCTCGCGACACTTTTCTCACTTACGTTGCTTCGTTGTGAAGATCATGGGTGGACGTTTGAACTTGACTCAAGCCCAGCTGACGGCTCTAATCAACGAACGAGTGGCTGAGGCACTCGCAGCTGTCCCTGCAGGAGGTATAACCTGCCATATCAACCCATCTTAGGACGTTTAGATCCTACCCTCTCAAACCAACTCTTGTGCTTAACCTTGTCTTTTATTCTCGCGCCACAGGTCAATATGCTCAGCCTCCCGTATGCACGTTTAAAACGTTCATGGATTGCCGACCTAGCACTTTTAGCGGCACAGAAGGAGCTGTAGGTCTTCTTCACTGGTTCTAGAAGATTGAGTCCGTTTTTGAGATGTGTGAATTCCCTGAAACTCGTTGGGTGAAATTTGCTAATGGAACACTCGAAGGTGCTGCGTTAACCTGGTGGAAAGCACAAGTTCAACTGCTAGGGCTGGCGGTTGCTAATGCCACCCCATGGAACGACTTCAAAGATTTGATCAAAGAAGAGTACTGTAGTCGTGACGACATCCACAAGCTAGAGGTGGAATTTTTCAATTTGAAGATGACGGGGTCTGAAATCGAGGCATACACAAAGAGATCGAACGAATTAGCTATCTTGTGTCCTACTATGGTGGATCCTCCTATCAAGCGTATCGAGCTGTACCTTAAGGGTTTAGTGCCAGAAATTCAGAGCCACGTGACCTCAGCTAATCTTGGCACCATTCAGCAAATCATCCGGTTGGCTCATCATCTCACTGATCAGGCAGTTAAGCAGAACAAGCTGCCCAAGCGTATTAGCGCTACTACTACTTCTGATGCTCCCAGTGATAACAAGCGCAAGTGGGATGGAAATTCGGGCAAGGGTTCTACTTCAGTTCAGTCTCAGTCCCAGCAGCGAAAGACAGATGAGTACAGGAGCCCCAGTCAGCAGTCTTCTGGGAATCAAGGTCAGGGTGGATACAAGGGAAATCACCCTAAGTGCAATCGATGTAATTTGCACCACAGCGGGCCATGCAACAAGGGCCGTTGTCAGAGATGTAACAAGCTGGTTCATGAAGCCAAGGATTGCAGGAGCTCACGTCCTGCGAATCAGAATCGTCAACAGTAGCCACAAGCTCCACAGAATCAGCAGCAGCAACAGCAGGGTAACAAGGGATGCTATCAGTGTGGTGCTGAAGGTCACTTCAAGAGAAACTGCCCCTGGTTGAACCAGAAACAGAACAACAAGTCATCCTTATATTGGATTCTTTGTTAACACTGAAAACATGTTAATACTCCTGGCAAATGTGATTCCTTAAAATCACATAAGTCATCCTTATATTGGATTCTTCCAATTTCTTTCCTTATTATTTAAACATCCATTAGTGATGTGGTGCCTACGGGCCGTAATAATTGTCAAATAAGACAAAAGACAGACGTAGTCTACGACTCCCTGTCGATAAAAGGTAATGAACTACGTTCAAACCTCAATGCCTCGATTCTCTGAAATCATGGCTTATAATCTTAAAGATATCCTTGTGACTAGGCCTTATGTGCCATTAATAATACCTTTAATTTTTTTAGGATAAATTATAATGAAAATCCTAAATAAATATGATTAACAAATTAACCAAACATGGTCTATGTTTACCATGGTTAATGAATCATCAGAAATAATGATTTCATAATAACCTCTGAATAAAATAATGTCAACTGTTTTGTAGCAATCAAGCTACATGGCTGAATCAGAGGAAGTTAACAGTCACCCGTGAGAGAATAATGATACTACTAGAGTTAATGTAGCTGGTGCGGAACTACAGGCATTAATAGATAATGCCGTTACTCGAGCTCTCGACAGACAGTTTAATGAATCAAGTGGTACTTGTGCCAGAACTCAGTCCTACCACATACAAAACCACGCTCTAAGACTCATTCTGAGGTTCATAGTAAGCCCCCTTCTAAAGTGAACGAGTCAAACAAGGACGATGCTCGTCACTCGTCAAATCAGCAGAGTGTTCCGTCTAAGAAGATTGTGTTCAATCAAGAGCCCCGTGGTAAGACCTACTTTACAAGTATTTTGTCTCCTGCAAGCCAAGAGACTTCACAGGGGAGAAGGGAGCCATAGATTGTATGACGTGGCTCGATGAGATGGACACTGTGGTTGATATTAGTGGGTGTGTGGAGCAAGACATTGTGAAGTTTGTGTCACAATCATTCAAAGGTGAAGCTCTAGCTTGGTGGAGATCTCTAATCCAAGCTACTAGGAAGATTCCGTTATACAACTTGACTTGGGAGCAGTTTGTTGCTCTAATCAAAGAAAATTTATGTCCTCAACATGAAGTTGAGAAGATTGAGACTGACTTCTTGACATTGGTTATGAAGAACTTAGACTGTTAGGCATATCTTACGAGCTTCAACACTAAGTCACGATTGGTTCCATACTTGGTCACACCGGAACCGAAACGAATTGCTCGATTTATTGGAGGTTTAGCCCTGGAGATTAAGGTAAGTGTGAAAGCATCAAGACCTACTACCTTTAGGTCAGTGGCTGATCTATCGTTATCTCTTACTCTTGATGCGGTCAGGCAGAGATCGCTTAGGAATTCCGATGAGGGGAAAAGGAGACGTGAGGATGAGAACTCACGCCGTTCTGAGAAGAAACATACGGAGAAATCTGAGAACAAGAAGAGTTCAGGGTTCAAGAAGGATAACCAACAGTCGGGTGAAAAACCCAGGTGTAAAACCTGCAAGAAGCGTCATCTAGGGAAATGTAGGTTCGAATCGAAATCCCAATCGCAGCCTAGGGCTTGTGGGATCTGCAAATCAAGCGAGCATAAAACGTTGGATTGCAAGAAGATAAAGGATGCGACTTGTTACAACTGCAACGAGAAGGGGCATATCAAGTCCAACTGCCCAAAGTATGCAAAGAAGCCTGAAGAAGGTAAAAAGACCAATGCTCGGGTCTTTTAAACGAATGCTCAGGAGGCCATTCAAAACGACAACGTGATAACAAGTACCTTTCTTATCAATGATGTTTATGCAAAGGTATTGTTTGATTCAGGTGCAGATAAGTCGTTTGTGGATAATAAATTTTGTAAGTTATTAAATCTGCCTGTTAAAACCTTAAGCATAAAGTATGAAGTAGAATTGGCCGATGGTACCATAGAAACTGCTTCAACCGTGTTAGATGGATGTGTTATATCCATTAGGAACCACTCTTTTCCATTGTCTTTGCTTCCTTTGAAATTAGCTGGATTCGACATAGTAATAGGCATGAATTGGTTATCCCATAACCAAGCTCAGATCGTTTGTGATAAGAAGCAAGTGGTTATTAAAAATCCTTATGGTGAGCCGTTAACAATTCAGGGAGATACCCAGTATGGGTTGCCTAAGCAAGTGTGTATGCTTAAGGCGTCAAGGTGTTTGAAGAAGGGTTGTGTCATTTACATGGCACAAGTGACTATCAATGAACCAAAGCCCAAGATCGAAGACATCCCTATCATTTCTGAATATCCAGATGTATTCCCTGAAGAACTAGCTGGTTTACCTCCAGATAGGCAAGTGGAGTTCAAAATTGACATTATTCCTGGAGCAGCACCAGTTGCAAGAGCACCTTACCGGTTGGCACCAACTGAGATGAAAGAGTTAAGAACTTAGTTGTATGATTTGTTAGCAAAAGGATTTATTAGACCTAGCTCATCTCCTTGGGGAGCACCGATTCTGTTTGTGAAGAAAAAGGATGGATCGATGCGTCTATGCATCGATTATCGCGAGCTAAACAAGGTTACAATCAAGAACAGATATCCATTGCCAAGGATCTACGATCTGTTCGACCAGCTTCAAGGAGTAAGTTACTTCTCCAAGATTGATTTAAGGTCAGGTTACCATCAGCTGAAGGTTAGAGATGAAGATGTGCATAAGACTGTATTCAGAACTCGTTATAGTCACTACGAGTTCTTGGTGATGCCTTTCGGGCTCACTAATGCACCAACAACGTTCATGGACTTCATGAACCTCGTTTGTAAACCCTATTTGGACAAGTTTGTCATTGTTTTTATTGATGACATACTCATTTACTCAAAGAATCAGGCTGACCATGAAAAGCACCTTCGATGTATACTTAAACTTCTTCAGTAAGAGAAACTCTACACCAAGTTTTCAAAATGTGAGTTTTGGCTTCGTGAAGTCCAATTTCTTGGACATATGGTTAGCGAGCGTGGTATCCAGGTGGATCCCACCAAGATTGAAGCCATCATGAATTGGCAAGAACCGAAGACGCCCACAGAGATTCGCAGCTTCTTGGGTCTGGCAGGATACTATAGGCGTTTTATTGAAAATTTCTCAAGGATTGTTGCACCCCTGACTTCATTAACTCGAAAGAATATAAAATTTGACTGGGGTCCTAAGCAACAAGAATCCTTTGAGATTCTTAAGCAAAAGTTGAGCAATGCTCCGGTTTTGACATTACCTGAAGGAATTGAAGAGTTTGTAGTATACTGCGACGCATCACATACTGGAATGGGTTGTGTACTCATGCAAAGAGGTAAGGTCATTGCATATGCTTCCCAACAATTAAAGGTGCACGAAAAGAATTACACCACCCATGATTTGGAATTGGGTGCCGTTGTGTTTGCACTAAAACCGTGGAGGCATTATTTATATGGTACCAAGTGTGTGATCTATTCTGATCATAAGAGCCTTCAGCATCTGTTCAACCAAAAGGATCTGAACATGAGGCAGCGTCGATGGATGGAGACACTGAACGACTATGATTGTGAAATCCGATATCATCCAGGCTAGGCGAATGTGGTAGCCGATGCCTTGAGCCGAAAGGAAAGAGTTAAGCCTATTAGAATCAATGCCAAGAGCATTGAATTGAAGAACAACTTGAATGGAAGATTGTTACCGCTCAGAAGGAAGCTGTATTAGAAGCTAACTATCCGAATGAGAAGTTAGGCGTAACTGCTGAACAGTTGTCATATGGCAAAGATGGAATCCTAAGATTGAACGGACGAATATGGATCCCAATTTATGGAGGACTTCGAGAGGTGATTCTTCAAGAAGCCCATAACTCCAGGTATTCTGTTCATCCTGGCTGTGATAAGATGTACCAGGATTTAAAGGCAAATTATTGGTGGATAGGCTTGAAGAAGTCTATAGCCACTTATGTAGCTAAGTGTTTGACATGCGCGCAGGTTAAAGCAGAGCATCAGAAACTGTCAGGCTTGCTGCAACAACCTGAACTTCCCACTTGGAAATGGGAAATGGTAACCATGGATTTTATTACAAAGTTACCAAAGACGAAACGTGGGAATGACACTATTTGGGTTATAGTTGATAGATTGACCAAGTCAGCTCACTTCTTACCGATTAAAGAAACCCACAGCTCTAACAAGCTAGCCCAGCTGTACGTGGATGAAATTGTATCTCTTCATGGAGTGCCAGTGTCTATTATCTCTGATAGGGATACAAGATATACATCACATTTTTGGAAAAGCTTTCAGCAATCTTTAGGCACTCGATTAAACTTCAGCACTCCCTATCATCCTCAGACGGATGGGCAAAGCGAGCGTACTATTCAAACGCTTGAGGACATGCTACGAGCTTGTGTCAATGACTTGGGTGGAAGTTGGGATGACCATCTTCCGTTGATTAAATTTTCATATAAGAATAGCTATCGTTCAAGTATTCATGTGACAACCCTCATAAAACCAGGTATCCGTACAATTAATTAATTATGATTAAGTGCTTAATGACTGTGCTGGATTACTTAACTGCTTTCTGATTACTGCATCATACTTACATGTGCATCACATATTACATAATGTCACATCATTATCACATACCAACCATATTGACATACATGATGCACAAAGCACAGTTAGTACAGTTAACGGATAAAGCAGGAATATGCTGACGGGGTTCAGTACATAGACAGACAGTGTTTTGAGACCCAGTATGGGCCAGGGACAAGGTACTATACTAGTATGGTGCGTAGGGAAGTAAGGATCATAAAACTGCGTCACTAGGTGATAGATAAAGTGTCGGCAAGTGCCTAAAACCCACTTAAAGTGCAGAATTCTGCACATTTCAGCAAAATTCAGCATTTTAACATACTAGTATTATGCAGAAAATTGACTAAATGGTCCTGAATGCTTTCCTAAGTGTCGGAAATTAAAAGTGTCACAAAAAGTTACATAAAAGACACTATACGGTATAACTTAGCACTTTAACGAACCGGTATCTAACCGAACAACCGGACATTACCCGGAACACCAAAATTTTGCCAGAAGTATTGTTTTATTATTTTTGAGCTAGTTATGGTTCCCGAACACCCTAACCTACTATATAAAGCATCCTACACTTGAAACACTAGACTTTACACTTAACACCCTAACTAACTAACATCTTTTATCATCAAAAATTACATTTACCCCCCCCCCCCCATGTAATTTACGGCCCAAGGGAGGACCCACCACCCACTCAAAGATTTGTTCCTTATTTTATTTAGATCTTGCTTGAGTGTATGAACAAGATATTGGAGAGATCATTATAAGTATGGTAGCAAGATACAAGATCATTTCATTCACAACTTCACTCCACTCTCTTACACTCTCTCCCTCTTGCTCTCTTCCTCCCCTCTCGGCCTAGGAGGTGCCGCCACCACCACCACCATACATCCATCATCCTCTCATTCCAAGATCACTCCAAGGTTGCAAGAAGGTGTCTTGTGGAGTTTGGTGCTTGAAGAACTTTCATCACTTGCTTTCATCCACCATTTTCATCATCTTTTTTTCAATTGTTCTTCCCTAGCCGTTGAGCTAGTTGTAAGCTTCTTGTTACTAGTTTTTACTTCTCATTTAGTTGGTTAAAAGTTGTAGTATATTGATTATCACAAGAACACCAAAAGACTTAAACAAGAATCATGAACATAAAGCTTACATATGATGAAATCTTGTTGAAATAATGTTGTTTAAGTATATGTATAATACTTGTTGTTGTTTATTTGAGATTATGATGTTGATCATCATATGGAGCTTACTAGATTGTGATTAAACACATGATCTAGCAAGTTAGAGGATGATTATGTGCAAACACAAGAAGATCATCCTCATGCATAAACATGAACTTGAATGATAATATGATTTCTTGAAAAATGATAAATAAAGTGAGCTAGTAATCTTATGAATCTAAGAATTATGAATGATTTTCCAAGAAAACCAAGTTCAAAATATGATTTTTAGAAGATCATGGTTTTTATTTAAACTTGCACTATTTTTGGTGATGAAATAACTGTAGAAATACTAGAGAAACAAGAAGATGTTATGAATAAACATTTTTGTAAAATATGTTTACAAGTTGTAAACACCTAGTTTCTTTAAGAATGAGATTTTTAAAGAAATAAACACACTTTAAAGGGTAACTAAACCTACTAAACACTTTACCAAGTTACTACAAGTTTTTGTGAAAAGATCAAGTTCATATTGTTATGTAAATGTATTGTTCTTGCACTTGGTAAGAATAATATTGTTTAGGTTTGATTACTGATTGTTGTGATGATTTTTGAAAAGAAAATGATATGCTTTAATAGCATGGACACCTCCATTTTTAGGGGAAACTATGGCAAAATTTTCTAAAAATATAAACACTTAGAAAAATATTTTCTAACAAGTATTCACGAGTGTATTTTGATCATAAGTTTTCAATATAAACTTTGCCATAATTTTTGTAACAAAAATACAAGTATTGGAGGTTGGTTTTTATAAATAAAAATTGGTAAATGTATATTTAGAATATATATACATATTAAGACACTTGTGTGATTATTTGTATACTTGGTGAAATGGTTGTATTATTTTAGAGTAAAGTAATATAACTTAACAAAGTACCGTGAGATTTATCATCCAAAACAATACCGTTGCATATATATTTTTGGTAAATATTATTTTGGACAAGGGAAAATATTATTTTTGGAGAAGTTAAAATATATTTTCCTAGTATATTTAGAAGATATATGATTTTTGGGAAAAATATATATTTTATGGACAATACATTATTTTTGGGACAAAATGAGTTTACAAATATATTTTCTAAAGTGAGACTTGGAAATATATTATTTCAGAAATTACCAATACAATAATACGAAAATACATGTATAAGATACCCCATCCTTGGGAAGGAAATACGAAGTTAAATACTTGAGAAGTATTGTTACAGAAATATTGCTTAAACAATTATTCCAAAACCAAATATAATTTAAGTTGAAATATTAATTATTTTGGCAAATAATTATACAACTTGGAATAATATAAGAAACGTAACTCCAAAACGTTAATACTAAACAAAGGCATGACCCGTTCGTCTAATAGGCGTTAGTACACTGTAGGTAGTCGTGTTCGTTGAAGAGATTTGGGTTACGATTCTGAAGACGCATTACAGTGAGTTCATGTCCCCCTTTTTCTTTTAACTGTTTTCGGTTTTATACTTCAGGGGTGGAATACATGTTACAATTATTACAGACATTTTTATACATGGTATGGTTAGCCTAAGAAGGGTTTACTACTTAGATCATGTGAAGGGTGGGTACAACACTTAAGGCCATTAATACTCGTCGTAGGACCGAGGGACATGAGTGATAGATCTATTTGGATGTAGCGAGCCCACACCCATGGGGACCAGGGTGGCCCATAGTGGTGACTATGTCTTCCAGCCGGAGGCCCGGTACAAATTTGCTAGGTTTGAGTTTTCCTGCACCATTTCACACATACCATTGGCTTTGCAACCCATTGGTGATCTCTTTTTCCTTATTGCTACATACCAGGGACTTTCATATATACATTGAATACAAAGGTTTTATACATACTCACGAACACATGAACTCGCTCAACTTTTGTTGATTTTTCAAATTACATGTATTTCAGGGAACTAGTGGATCAGGCAAGGGCATGCATATGTTTTCAAGCTGCGTTTGAATAAAGATGTCATCCGGGGTGGTAGAGTTTAGAAGATGTGTCCTATTCCTGGACGGGATACATGTTTTTAAACTCGGTGTTATTTAAAATATTTCGTTGAGTCTTGTTGAACTCATTTGAACATGTTGTGGTTTGTAACTTAAGTTTGGTGTCAACTTTTCAAACAAGTATGTTGTGGTACTTTTAAACTTAACTTTTATGGATGATTATCTTTTGGTTTTATCATTTAGCATTGTTATGATTGAATGCTATGGTATTAAGAAGTCACACCAAATAACCACGCTTCCGCAAAAGTCAGGGTGTGACAATTCAAGCTGCACCTTTTGAAGCTTTGTATGGAAGAAAGTGTAGGACGCCAGTTTGTTGGGTGGAAGTTGGAGACGTCCAACTAACAGGACCCGACACAGTCCTGGAGACGACAGATAAGATTGTGCAGATACGCGATCGTCTCAAAGCTGCCAGGGATAGGCAGAAAAGCTACGCAGATAAAAGGCGTAATCTTCTGAAATTCGAGGTAGGTGACAAAGTGCTACTTAAGGTATCCCCATGGAAAGGGGTAATGCGCTTTGTCAAGAAGGACAAGTTAAGCCCAAGATACATAGGACCATTCGAGATTATCGAATGTGTTGGAACTGTAGCTTACAAGCTAAATCTGCCAGAAGAGCTCAGTGGAATCCACAATGTGTTCCACATTTGCAACTTAAAGAAGTGTCTAGCTGATGAATCGCTAGCCATGTCACATAAGGACGTGCATATAGACGAGAGCTTAAAGTTTGTTGAAAAACCTTTTTCGATCGAGGATCGACATGTTAAGAAGCTTCGAACGAAGCACGTGTCGATTGTGAAGGTTAAATGGGATGCCCGAAGAGGCCCCGAATACACGTGGGAGGTTGAGTCCACAATGAAACAGAAGTACCCTCATTTATTTCAGTAAATCTCGAGCTCGAGATTTCTTTTAAGGGGGTGAGGATGTAACACCTCATAAAATCACGACCAATATAATAAAGACACGTGTCATAGACTTTAAATGTGTAAGGAATTGATTCTGAGGGACTAAAATTGTCAAACGATGTAAATAGGTGAATAAAGGGATCCAAAGTGTCAACATGCCTAACTTGTGCCTCTGATTGACCTCACACGACGTTCGTATTCTTTAATGAATAAAATATCAAACTTAGAAAGTTGTTTGTGCTTAAAATGAAGGGTTTACAAAGCATAAGGGTTAAATGTGTCAACATGTTTAAAGTAACCTCTGAGTGATCTTTTAATGTTTCCAAGACTTTGTAATACTTCCTTATACTTCCATGATTGTCGGATAATAAATTCGTGGAGTTTCGACGCACATAAATAAGCAAAGTGTTAATTCCAAGAAATAAGGGTCAAATGCGTCAACATTGAAATTCAAGGCTTTTCGGGTGATCATACAACTAACCGTCAACATTAAAAGTTAACTATGGGGGTCCTAAATGCAATAAATGAAAGTTAAATCAAGTTTAGAAGGACCAGGGACCAAAACTGCCAAGTCTGAAAGTTTGTTTCCGGTAACCTAGGAGTGTCGCGGCCCGCGTAAGACTCTTAAGGAATCTACGCGGCCCGCGTAGAAGTGCCAGTTGCAGAAAGATGTGGATAGCTGCATGTCCAGCCAGTTCCACCGCCTTAGAAAGCTTGTTTTCGATTCCAGGGACTGAGACAACTGTATTTCATGCATAGGGACACCTGGGATCATCAAGAATCACTTGTAGGACCATGTGGATCAATCTTGGAGCATCAAAGTTGTTATATAAGGCACTTTTTGTTGCACTTGTTCATTTACATTCTCAAAAATCACTTCATATTGCTTTCTCTGGAGCTTCTTGGAGTTCAAGCAAGTTTTCTTAAGTTCCAAATTCGTGCTAAGGACCATTGTAAGTGTTCTTAGCTCCTTAAGTTCAAGTTTTATTAGCTTAATGACCAAAAGTCAAAGCTATCGTAATTAAGCTTTGACTTAGTGATTAATCACTAATGGTCTAGCCATTATTCAAATTGAAAGTGGCTATGAGTTGGTAATTATGTGGGTAATAAACCCTTAAAAGGGCACCTACTGATTTCCACTCTAACTTGGTCAATTGTTGGGTCAAACTTAATATTAAAAAGTCAACAGAAACTATTTTTGCAAATAAATTCATAACTGATAATGTAGAAGTTATGGAACATGTTTTAACACAAAAATAACTTGGTAAATAATGTAAGAACATGTCTAGGCATGTTCAACCCGACAATTCTGAGTTTAGGCTCGGTTCGGAACCGAAAGTCGCAAAAGTAGACTTTTGCTTTGGCTTTCAGTTCTGACCCGATTTAGCTTAGTTTAGATATGCCTTAGGGTTCCATTAGGACCATATTACATGTTAGTATAACCCTATGAGATTATACAATATGGTTCCATTGTAATCCGAATTATTTGCATGTTCCCGTTGTATGCTTAATTATCGACCATTATGCCCTTTTTTATATTAAAATGAGATTTTTGAAAATGTGAGAGGACAAAAACCTTTATTACTGATTTATAAACTTGTCTTCAAAATTTGACATCAGTTTGTGGTCTAAATAAGGAGTTATGCTCAATATCGTAAATTGAAGCCTTTTTATTAATTAAACGACATTTTCAGCATAAAACATATTTAAACCCAAATTTTGACACCAAACCTTTTACCCACTGATGTAATATAACATTTAGGGATTTTTGGAAATTTTTATTGAATTTTAAACTGATTGTATGATAGAGTTTTAAAGTAAATTCGGTATTGAAGAAATTGCCCTTTTCTTGGATAAAATGAGTTTTACATAACATTTTGATTCCAAACCTGTTGCTACTGATTTCATATATTAAATAAAATATTTTGAGCTTTATAAACTGATCAAAAACTCAGATTTCTTTAAATAACCCGAAAATCGTTAAATTCCGACTTTTACGCTTTTTAAACGCATAGTTTGGGTTAAAATTATATTTGACACCTAAAACTCATTACCTACTGATGTTACAAGTAAATTTTGATACTTTAACAGTAAGTAAAAGTTTTAAACTCAGATTTCCAGAATTGACCCTTAAAGCTTATGTGAAATGACCAAAATGCCCCTACGGTGCATAGTTTGGTTATAAATGATGAATTTCACTTATATACAATATCCTACTGTTATGACATGCAAAAATAAATATTTTTACTGATCATTTTAGACCAGAACCTCAAATTAATATTTAACCTCTTTTATAATCCTTAAAATGATCAAAATACCCCAACGGGGCTTAAATTGATTTTAAATTCGTTTTGGGCATAATGAAAGGTATCCTACTGATATCATAACACATTTTAAGCATATTAACTTAGGGAACCTGTTTATGACTCATTTGTTACCCGTAATGCATTTTTCGCATTCGGTGCGGTTTATGTGACTAGTTTGCATAAATTAACCGAAACGGGTCAAACCTTATCATTTTTACCTCAAAATCCAGAATATGTTTAGTTTAACCATATTATACAAGTCTTCATACATGTTGGGTCTAAATCACATTCTAATCCGGTCTTCGCTTAATCTTGCGTTTTGAACCGTAAACATTTCTTTAAAACTAACCGGTCTAAGTTTAAACTTAAGTAAGACCCGTTAGGAATCTAATAGGTTATTAAAACCTTCGTTCCAGATTTAGGAGCCCAGTAAAAGATATTTGCACTTGCTGAATTGATTATACGGCTGAGATAAATTTGTTTTTGGCTCAGGTAAATACTTTTAATTTATTTTCCCTTATACGGGTTTAGGGTACGGTATATAAAATACCGCTTGGTCGGGTATTGAATTTTTAATCATATGAAGGTTAAATCATTGAGATAACCCGTTTAATCTGTTTTGTTTGTTTTAAGCCTTTGGGGGGGGGGGGTTAATGACCATGTCCTAGATATCCTCGGCTCATTCATTGAAATGGCCACGACTTAAACACGGGGTGTAGGCATACACCTGCCGGTGCGTATGTAAAATGATATACCTGCTTGTTCGAGAATAACTCGCCGTGGGTTATATTATGTGGTGTGTCTATTAATCTTAAACCCGGTATTTAACCCGGGCTACTGAACGTATAACAAACATATAATTCTTTTACAAGATTATTTCTAAATAATTATCCCAAGTTATAAAAGAATATTTGTGCCTTGTGCATTTAAATCAATTTTATAAACACTTTTCAAAAAAGTCGGTTAATTGTATTTACTAGTGTAAACTGACGTATCTTCCAAAAAGGTTAAGTGCAGGTACTAAGGGAAATGGGCTGGCTACTCCTAGTATCAATAAAGAGTCTTGCAAGCTTTAGATGCTTAAAAATCTGTTGAACATTTATCTTCTTTTGTTTTGATCCTCCTGTGGATCCTTTTACATTCTGTTTGTAATACTCATGATACTTTCGATTCGGTTTGTAATTTTTTTACTTTAGACTTCCGCTGTGCATTGAACTGTGATTATTTGACTATGATGATATCAACTACGTCAAGATACTCCCCACCGGGCCCACCGGTAATACGTGGAAATATCGGGGTGTGACATATACTTCTAGACATCTTTCAAAATTATATATATTATTATATATAGAAACGAGCTCAGGTGAAAACGCCTGGAAGTGTGAAAATGGTGAGAACGGATCCTGGCCGAACACGTGGCGTGCGATATAATCAAGGCGGAGAGGCTTTTTTGACCTTTATCCTCTTTTTCCAATGAATTTCTCACAACACCGTTGTCATTTGTGGCGTGTAGGATTTTTTTGGCGTGTAGTTAGAAACAATAACTACCTGGCGCTTTATTGTTTTTTTAGTTCTGCCTCGATGAATTAATCGTTTTTGTGCTACAAAGTAAATATTTTTGCGTCTATGGCGTTCCCAAATTCATTATAATCAATTAATAATTCAAACATCTTGGCGTCCATGGTGTTCCCAAATTCATATTTAATATTATATACCTTTAATAATTCAAACATTACCATTTTTTGGCTTTTTTGTAGATCTGTCCAGTTGAATTAATCTCTTATATCTTATAAAGGTAAATATCTTGGAGTTCATGGCGCTCTTAAATTCATTATAATTAATGAATAATTCAAAACATTACAACTAAGATGAGAACAAACTAAACTAATAATCTTATGTGAATGGTATTACATCAGAGATCTACCCATCGCTTTGGTCTTCACTTTCTTCAGACTCATCATTATCTTGTTCATTGGCGTATAACGCCATAATCTCATTTACTCTATGTCGCATCCTATATTTAAATATCATCCCAATCCTGGATATTGCATCGTTTGAATGTGCTAAATCACAGAGGAACGCCAAGTGCTAGGATCCTCTTCTGTACTTCTTCTACTATGTTCAATATGGCTTTGATTGTTTTAACAAACACTCTTCTTCTGTTGTCAAAACGGATCACGAATCTTCTGATTCTGATGGTGTATCTTCATGAAACGATGGTTGCTATTTTTCTTCCTTTCAGAGGTTTTTTTTTTAAATTTGGAGTTTTGGTTAAAGATGACGTTTTTAGTATGATCAATAGAAGTGATGATGGAAGCGATGGTAACGTAGTTTATATAATGATGTTTTTGACGCATTGTTTCACAGGGAATTTTTTGTAATAAATGTTAATAATTAACTTTCAGTTACTGTTTGTTCCATTTATCTATTAAATCTGCAGCGCGTTTTATATTAATCGCTTTTTGTCTTAATGGCGTTTTAGTCGTTAACTGATGTGTATGGAAGGTAGGTTAAGGTGGGAATGTTGATTGATGTTTTGCTCATTAGTTTGGCGTTTTGAATTAGAGCAGTAAAAGACCCATTTACCCTTAATGAAGCACGTCCAAGTAATAAAGTTGATGTTATTTATGAAAACGTCACCGCATCATTCTACTGCATAGATTGTTTTGATCCAACGGATGAGGGGCGTTCTCACCGTTTTCACACTTTTAGGCGTTTTCCCTAAATCATGTCCCATTATATATATTATATATATTACAATTATCAATTTGTGTGAATAGTGATTTGAGTTTTTTTTTTTTTTTGCCTTTTTGCTTATTTTTTGTCATAATTTTTATATTTATACCCCTAAGTTTTTAGCATTTACAGTTATAAACCCCTTAATTTTCTAAAGACTTTGAAATCGAGTTTTACGTGTTTGTTTTTATGTAGATGTGGGTATAAATTAAAGTTGATTTACGTTTCGACGATATATATTACAATTATCAATTTGTGTGAATAGTGATTTGAGTTTTTTTTTTTTTTTTTTTGCCTTTTTGCTTATTTTTTGTCATAATTTTTATATTTATACCCCTAAGTTTTTAGCATTTACAGTTATAACCCCTTAATTTTCTAAAGACTTTGAAATCGAGTTTTACGTGTTTGTTTTTATGTAGATGTGGGTATAAATTAAAGTTGATTTACGTTTCGACGTAATTTTTTTTCCGGAAATGAGTCGGGTCAAACCTAATATGTTTTTATGTTTATTATTATGTACATTTTCGGTTGTTCTACGTTTTAACGTAAATTTTATTTTATTTTCTGCAAATGAGTCGATTCAGATATAATACGTTTTCGTGTTTGTTTTTATGTAGGTTTTCAATTGATCTACGTTTTAACGTAATATTTTTTTTTGGAACGCCATGGGACAATTTCCTAGGTATTAATTAGAAAATTTGATTTTAACAAAAAGTCATGTAAGATGTAGTTGATGTATTTATAAAAATTTTGGAGTTCCTTTTTAAAAGAAAAATAGAAGTTCAAGAGTACAAGAACATGGGTAGCACTCATCTTTGGAAAAACATATACAATATAATACTACAACGTTTCTTATGCCCAATGATAGTTTCCAAGCTGTATTTCTTTCATTTTATTTATATTTTATGAATATGAATGCATGCAATGGTCTGCGAATCCTTGCTCTGTCTGTCGGTGCCCGTTGATTACGCGTCAAAACGAAACTTCGACCATCTTTCTTTCACTTTGTTTTTGTCAGTATATATACAACCAAACACCTCTCACTGGAATCACCATCACTGAAAGTTCACGATCAAGTTTCCAATCCGGAGTTTTTGCATCTACGGTCAAGTTTTCTAAAGTAACTGTTAATCTCTAATTAAGGTACGATTCCTTTGTCATTATTTTTTAAACGGGGTAGGGGTGTAAACGACCCAGGTCGCTTATTCGAAAAAGCTTGCTAAAGGTCTAATTGAGCCGAGCTTAAACGAGCTTGAGTTTGAACTTCGTATATTGAATTCGAGTCAGCTCGCACTAGCTTTTTAATTTATGTAGTTTTTATTTAAGATATAAATATATTTATATAATAATAATTACTACATTCAAAATTAAGATAAAAATAATTAATAATTTATATGATATTTTATATAAAATATATAAGTTAATATGTTTGTATAATACTTATTTAAAATAAACGAGCTAAAGAATTAAATAATTAATATATAATAAAATTTATAGGATTAATAAATAAAAACTAGTCGGGTTAGAGCTTGAAAAACTACTCATGAGCCGAGCTCGAGCTCATCTAATGAAAGAGCTCGAGCCTAACTTCACATATCGAACTTGAGTCGGCTTGCAAGCTTAAACGGGCTTTTTATTGATATAATTTTTATTTAATATATTAAATTTATATTTGTACAAAATAATTTATGTATTCAAATATATGATAAAAGAAATTAATAATATATATTATATTTTATATAAAAATTACAAGTACAAATATATATGTAAATAGTTATAAAATATATAACTAATATATAAATAATTAATAGATAATAAAAACTCTATGTACAATCTTTGCTTGTCTCGTTTACAACCCTAACCCTAAGTTGTCTCATGGCATGCATGACAATTGGATACGTTGTTGGTATTGTTTCGCAAGGAGGTCGTCAGAGACCTCTTGACCTTAGCCAAGTTAGATAAGAAGTGTGAGGTGACAAGAAATCACCCGATGAGAAGGGTGAGGATTTCACCTCGCCTTGTACCTCTTTTTTGACCAAGCTAGTTCACGCATTTTAAGGTCAAGAGGTCGCCATTTGTGAAACAATACCAAGAAAATAATACCCTTCTCATGCATGCAATGGGTGGGTGACCAAAATATAATATAAAATAAAAATAAATTCTTCTTCATTTGTGTGTGAATTCAAGTAAACTTTATGTGGGTGTTTTGACTTTCTGTGGTCAATTTATGTAGCTTTTGCATCTGTATTTGATAAGGATGTCTTTTGATGTAGATGGAAAAAGTGAAACCCGTGGCATCTTTGATCTATTCATATCTCACCATCATCCTTAAGTATTATTAAATAAAAACCTATAGCAATATTTATTATTGGGTTTAAATAATGGACTACTATGACCGCAAAAGTCAATACTCCTAATTAAGAAATCTGGGGGAATGTCAATTTTATCTAGATAGGTAGTTGGCAGAATATATTTAATTGAGTGTATAACTATATATACATATATTTGTGATTCAATTTAATGTATAATTTGTTTTTTATTTTTTAAGGAAATTAAAGATATGATGAGGGTATGCATAGTTTTAATGAGCTTATTAAGCCTGTTAAGCATTGAAGCTTATGAAGTTGGACTCACTTTTCTGGAGAGTGCTGTTGCTAAAGGAGCTGGTAAACTAACGACCTTTATGTTTCCATTTCACTATGAAATATTTTATTTTATATTTTGTTAACCTTTAGTTGATATGCACTTGTTGACTTAAAATTCATGATCAGTTTGTTTGGATGGAAGTGCCCCTGCATATCATATGGACAAGGGATTCGGTACAGGAATCGACAACTGGTTGGTTTTCTTCGAGGTTGGTCCATCATTGTCAACTATAATGACTTCAATAAGCTTTCCTTTTGATTTTATATAATTTCCAAATTATGTTTATTATTTGACTATAAAACATGATAAGTGTTGATGTATAACAATCCATAATGGTTAATCAGGGAGGAGGTTGGTGCAACAATGTCACGAATTGCCTTGCCCGTAGAGATACTCGTTTAGGTTCTTCCAAGAAAATGTTGACAACCGAGACCTTCTCAGGGATGTTCCATAACAAGCCAAAATATAACCCAGGTACGCCGGCCTTCGGTTATCTTGTTAGATAATTAAAAAAGCAACAAGGGGTTTCTTTTTGTATTTACTTTGTATTATTGTTTTTAGATTTTTACGATTGGAATAGAATCAAGGTTCGGTATTGTGATGGAGCTTCTTTTACCGGCGATGTGGAAGCAGTTGATCCTGTAAGATTTTTATTGAAATAGCATTTGATCTTGTAATAATACATGTCACTTCAGCTTCTTATAAAAGAAAAGAAAAGAAGTGTTCGTGGCCGGCCCAACCCAGCCCTTACTAAAATGTTGCAAGTTCTGATATGTTGTCCGACCCATTCATCTAAACCGCCCATTTCATATCCTTTGTTTTCCAGAAAACCAATCTTTACTTCAGAGGAGCAAGGATTTTCCGAGCTGTTATTGAAGATTTATTAGCTAAAGGAATGAAGAACGCCAAGAATGTAAACTCATTATTCAGTTTTAACAATTTATTCTCTTTGGTCAAACATATTTGTTTTGACTTAAGTTTCTAACTTAAACATTTATATTGTAGGCCATGCTTGCTGGTTGTTCAGCTGGTGGACTCACTTCCATACTGCAGTGTGATAACTTCAGATCACTTTTACCTGCAAGCACTAAAGTGAAATGCCTTTCGGATGCTGGTTTCTTCATTAACGCGTAAGCTTTTATCTAAAATTTTTATTTCATGTTTTTCACTTCATTGTCATCTTCAATGTAATAACTTGGCATTATTGGTTCATAAACAGAAAGACAATTATTGGAACAAGTCACATTGAAGGCTTCTATGCAGATGTTGTTAGGACACATGTACCCTTCTAATCCCTTCTTGATTTGTCATTATTTTTCTAATTTGTTATTCATTTTGTCATTATTTTTTTTGACTTACTGTTATTTAAAACTGTCAATATGTAGGGATCGGCTAAAGTTTTATCTCCAGCTTGCACTGCAAAAATGAGTCCTGGTTTGGTAAGAGCGGATGCGGATGTTGTGAAAAATACCTTATAAATTGGCTCTTTTCTGTCGAAACTAACATTTCTTGTTGTTTTCGCAGTGTTTTTTCCCGCAAAACATGGTTCAATACATTAAAACACCAATTTTTTTGATAAACGCAGCTTATGATTCATGGCAGGTTAGACATACCTTCATATGAACAACATTAATTAATTAATATATGCATTGGATTCTATAATAGGTTGATTTTCAAGTTTCTCTGATTGAACTATGATTTATATTATGTTATAGGTGAAAAATATATTGGCTCCAGGGGTTGCTGATCGAAAAGGCACCTGGCGCGAATGCAAACTTGATATAACAAAGTGTTCGTCTGCTCAACTCAATATCCTTCAAGGTTAACTCTTGTCTCTTTTAATGGCTTTAACCCACAAGATGAAAGTGTTGGGCAATGGGTCAGGTTAAAACGGGTCATTTTTAGTATGGGTTGAAACATTCTAATTCCTTTTATAAACAATTAATGAGTTAGTCATGATTATAAACATCATAATTAAAAGTAGCAAATCTTAAATTTTAAGTAAAACTTTGTTATTAAAATTAGTGTATGTGTATGAAAATTTTGACAGGGTACAGACAGGAGTTTCTGAAGGCGTTGACTGGATTCGGTAATTCTCCATCGAGAGGAATGTTCATTAACTCTTGTTATTCACATTGTCAAACTGGAACTCAAGAGACATGGTTGAGAAATGATTCTCCATTGTTAAGCAACACGGTATGTAGAATAATAACATAAGTTCCCATTTCAGGTTAACGTTTTTGCATCTAATGTTTTATTATGTTGTCAACCTTTATAACAGACAATTGCAAAAGCGGTTGGAGACTGGTACTATGAGCGAGGTACATTTCAAAAGATAGATTGTCCATACCCATGTGATAAAACATGCCACAATCGTGTTTTTGAGTAGAAGTTGGCATTGTTTGTCGATATTGAAGAATGCATACAAAGAGCATGGAAGCTAATTTGTATACATGGGTATAGAGGGATGCGTATATCGAATGGTTCAACTTCCTAGAATAGTGGAAGGGTTTTAGTTGTAAAGTCTAAGAATTCAGTTCATTGATGTAAGATATCACCAATATGTTGTGTTGGTGTGTTCATTGTTCATTTGTTCTTTTATATAATTCTAATCAATAAAATGATGTTCTTATGTAAATCTGGCGTGATCTAGGTGCACTTTACAGTCATGTTTGAGACATTTGGGTATAACTTCTTGTGGACGCAATACTCAAACATTTAACGCTGCAAATATTGCTCCATAGTTATATAGTTGTCCCGTATCTGTTGATAAAACTTGCATAATAGACAATGGGAAAATGAACATATATGACACATCTAAGAACTTTGTCAAAACATGTAACTAAAGAAAAAGAGGGGTGCTTAGTTGATCAATGGAATGTAACTACACAAGGAATTTCATTCCCTCTAAACACCCCAAATGCATTCCATCCATATCTTGTTTTTTTAATTTCGTTCTCTCCTTCGACCTTCATCACCACCACCACCACCACTCGTTGCCATCTTCACCACAGCCGCCACCAATCGACACCCGCCATCGCCTCCACCAGCAACCGACACCTACCACCGCCTCCACATGCTGCCGCCACTGCCCACTACACCACCACCATCTGCCGCCACCACCCGCCACCTAGCACCGCCACCACCACTCATCATGGATTTTATTTTGTCTTTTTCTGCCTAACAAATAACATAAAGTAATGAATAATTTTATTCCCATATAATAACCAAACAAGACAATGAAATGGTAATAGTCCATTTCATTCATTTTGCCATTCCATTCCATCGCCCAATCAATTTCCCTATACCAAACAAACGCTAGCTTCTACAGGAGAAAGTCATACGTACCAGGGGAAACAAATCATGATCGATCATTTCTATAAAACAGAATGCCACAAGAAAGGGAATTCTTCCTATAACCACCGTTCAACGTGTGAGAATTATTATCTTGTGAGTGAATGGCCTGATTTGCATGTATGAGGTCAATGTCATTGTCAAGAGAGTGTAGGCCCATTAAGAGCATAACCGATTTGATGTTGACATCTTTATTCTGATTGGTGGTGTGTAAAATTGATTCTCCACATATAAACGGATGGAGATCTGAACTATAAATAATAAGAGAAGTTATATACAAGTACAAAAGAATTGAATATTTACAACTAAGTATATTAAGTTAGACTAATATCCTCCTCAAGCGAGATGACGGAGGCTGGAGATGAAGCTTGTCACAAAAAAACTCGAATTGAGATCGTGGGAGGCTTTTTGTAAAGATGTGGGCAACCTGTAAGCTGGTTGGAACAAACTGAGTGTAGAGTTTGCAAGAGGGAATGAGCTCCCTGATTAAATGGTAGTCGAGATCAATGTGCTTAACTCGTTTGTGTGCTACGGGATTCTGAGTAAGGAATAATGCACGTTGATTATCACAAAGCAAAGTTGGTCGATATAGTGAAAGGGCATGCAATTCACGAAGTAAATGGGTGATCCATATGATTTCAACGGCAATATTGGACATGGAACAATACTCGCACTCACAACTAGTGCGGGAGATGGTGGGTTGTTTCTTCACACTGGAGGAGACTAGGTTGCCACCAAGAAAGATGGAGTAGCAATAGGTGGACCTATGAGTCTCTAGAAAGCGGTCCCAGTCAACATCAGAGTAACCCGAAATATTGTTATGAGTTGGTTTACTGAAGGTTAAAGCAAAAAACAATAGTAGCCTTGACATACCGGAGAATCCTTTTGACATATGAAAAATGTGTTAGTGTTGGAGACTGAAGAATTGGTTGACCTGATTGATAGCGTATGAGACGTCTGGTCGGGTGATAGTTAAGTAGTGAAGATCCCCAACAGGAGATCGATAAAGAGTGGGTTTGGTATCAAGAAGATCCGCTCGAGTAAGTATGTCATGAGCATATTTGGTTTGGCTGAGGAACATGCCATTAGTTGTGTAATTGATTTCTAACCCAAGAAAGTAGTTACGTTTACCGAGGTCTTTGATGGCAAACTCATTATTAAGTTTAGTAATAAATGAGCAGATAATGTGTTCATCGTTTCCCGCCAGTATTAGGTCATCAACATAAACAAGAAGATACAAGATGCATGTGCCTTTCTTGAAGACAAAAACTGAAGTGTCGGCCCGACTACAAATGAAACCATTTGTAGTGAGAAACATACTCATCGGATGGAACCAAGCTTTATGGGCTTGTTTAAGGTCATAAAAATCTTTGTTGAGGCGATATACGTGATTGGGAAATTTAGGGTCTGCAAAACCGGGTCCGAGTGGTTGTTCCATATAGACTAATTCATTTAAATGGCCATAGAGGAAAGCATTATTTACATCAAGTTATGTAAGTTCCAATTATTAACAACTGCTAATAAGAAAATGATGTGAACCATGGAGGCTTTAACCATGGGACTAAAGGTGTGGGAGTAGTCAAGCCCTGGAACTTGACTGAAATCTTGGGCAAAAAGACGGGCATTGTAATGTTTTATCGAACTGTCGGCTTTAAACTTGGTCCGAAAGAGCCATTTAGAACCCACAATATTGTGATTTTAGGGTCGCGATACCAAAGACCAAGTATTGTTTAGGTGAAGAACATGTAATTTTTTATGCATTGCTTACAATCAATTTTGATCTTTTATCGCAGTTTTAAATGTTTTTGGATCAGTGGCTAAAATAAAGCTAAGAAAAGCACATGCGACTGAAAGTGACCTAGGTTGGCTGGGTGTTTCGGTTTAAAAATGTTGTCCTTAGCTCTAGTAATCATAGGGTGACCAGTATGTTGTGGGTTGGAGAGGGCAGGAGGAGCAGGAGTAGTGTGTTGAGTTTGGACTTGGGCGTAGCGGTAGGAATTCGGGTTTGGTTTTGAGCTAGAAGGCTTTTGGTAGGTAGGTAAATGGGTGGGTTAGGGGATGTGTAGGTTTGGATTTCGGTTTGGTCTGGGGAGAGAAAGGCATCAGTTTGGGCTTGGGCTGGTGAAGTGGTGACAGGGACGATAGGCACCTGATGGGTTGTGGGTGATGGAGAATGTGGGTGGGCTTCATCACAAAGTCTACATGGAGTATATGTGGAGTTTCTGGGTGGTACTGGTGGTTGGTCTTTCGGTGAGTGTGATGAAGGGATGGTAGAGGTATGAGTATTATATGGAGATTCTTTTATAAATTATGTTAATTCCAACATGGATATAGGTTTTTCAGTTGAGGTTCCAAAAAAATGTAGGTTTCCTCATCGAACCAGGCATGGCATGTAACATATATTCGGGATGAGGATGTATCAAGGCAACGATACCCCTTGTATTGAGAGCAATGCCCAATACATATACACAAAATACTTCGCGGTGCAAGTTTGTTTTCTGCATAATCCCGAAGATAAGGATAAACACGGCATGCGAAAGGCCGAAAATTATCATATATGGGGGTATGAGAAAATAACATTTCAAAAGGATTTTTACCTTGTAGTACCAGTGTAGGTAGACGATTAATAATATAGACGGCTTAGTTAAAAGCATGTACCTAGTAAGAAGCCAAAACATGACCATGAAATAGCATTGCCAACCCGGTTTCAACAATGTGTCTATGTTTGCATTCCACCAGTCCATTTTGTTGTGGTGTGTAGGGGCATGAAAGGTGCCATTCTCATCAAGTAATTTTCGAACATTGCGGTTACAAATTCGGTACCACCGTCACTTTGAAAAACCTTTATTTTGCGTGAAAACTATGTTTGAACAAATTGCATAAATATCTTGAATATTTCATAGAAGTCTGATTTTGTTTGTAAGGGGTAAAACCACGTAAAACCAGAAAAAGTCATCAACAAAAGAAACATAGTAATGATAATCATCAACCGAACAGACAGGTGAAGGTTACCATATATCACAATGTATCAAATCAAGTGGATGGGAGGCCCATTTTTCATTTATTGTAAATGGTAAGCATTGTGCCGTAGATAATTGGCAAGGTAAACATGGAAAAAGTTTAGGTAAAACTGAAGTAACCGATAAATATCTCATCTTATATAAAAGTAAAATAGTGTCAAATGACACATGTCCCAACCGGAATGCCAAAGTTCAAAAGATGCATGTAGCTTGATCGGGATGATACTAAAGCTTGAGAATTGCTGGGTAGAACACGAAGGCCATTTTCACATCTTTCCTATGCCAGAACTTCCTTCGTTGCCCGGTCCTAAAGGTAAAAATATGGTTGGGAAAATAGTACATCTATATTATTATTATCAGCCGTCATCTTGCTAATAGATAATAAATTATTAGTGAGATTTGGAACAACTAATATATCCCCAAGCTTAATATTGTTGTTTAAAGTAGAATGGCTGATGTGTGTCGGTGTGTATATATATTTAAGTATATTTTAAGCCCTTTTTAACACTTTAGTTCAAGTTTTAAATTTATAAAACACGATATTTACTAACACTAAACACACATATGGGCAAGTGCACCCATCGTGAGCGTAGTATAGTGTTGGTAAGATACCGAGGTCGTCCAAGGACACAAGAGCTTTTAGTACCGGTTTATCCTCAACGTCTAATCAAATCAAAAATTAAAAAAAGGTTTAATCAAGGAAATAAAACTAACTAAAAATGCTAAAAAAATAAAAATAAAAACAGATAGACAAGATGAATCACTTGGATCCGACTCGCCTTTAGTGTAACCTTTGATTATTTCTGCACTTTTGCACTTTTTAAGAGATTATATTAGTTATAGTAGTAGACCCCTCTTTTGAATGTGACGTTACCCTCAACTCAGTAGTTTCAGTCAGCAAGGATACAATCCTAAATGGTTGGATTATTGAAAGATAATTAATTAAGTTATGAGTAAATTGCCATTTTAGTCCCTGAGTTTTGTCCAAATTTGTCATTTTAGTTCAAACAGTTTTTTTTTTTTTTTGCCTCTGGGTCCCTGACTTTTCCCTTTTGTTGCCATTTTGATCAGATACACTAACTCCATCAAAAAACTCCAT
Organism: Helianthus tuberosus; assembly: GCA_030545235.1. Taxonomy (NCBI): domain Eukaryota; kingdom Viridiplantae; phylum Streptophyta; class Magnoliopsida; order Asterales; family Asteraceae; genus Helianthus; species Helianthus tuberosus. The sequence goes on along the minus strand of CM060365.1, from coordinate 33,524,547 downwards.
CTTTAACCAGGGGTATTTTGGGGATTTTCATTTTAAATGTTTTCAATTGCCATTCTGATCCAATTCCAAAAATCAAAAAAATTCCAAAAAACTCTAAAAAATAAGAAAAATTCTAAAAAATCCAAAAAATCCGTTTCGGCGCGAACCGTTTCGAACCCGAACCGTTTCGATCTGAACCGTTTCGACCCGAAACGTTTTGAGCTGAACCGTTTCGTACCGTTTCGAAGCCGAACCGTTTCAAGCCGAACCGTTTCGAAGCCGAACCGTTTTAAGCCGTACCGTTTCGAAGCTGAACAGTTTCGAAGCTGAACCGTTTCGATGCGAACCGTTTCGTTTCGACCCGTACCGTTTCGAAGCCGAACCGTTTCAAGCCGAACCGTTTCGACCCGTACCGTTTCGAACCGAACCGTGCCGTATCGAACCGAACCGTTTCGAGCTGAACCATTTCGAACCGAACCGTTTCGAGCTGTAACGTTTCAACGCGAACCGTGCCGTATCGAACCGTGTCGTATCGAACCGAACCGTTTCGGCGCGAACCGTTTCAAACCGAACCGTTTCATCTTGAAACGGTTCGGCTTCGAAACGGTTCGCGTCGAAACGGTTCAGGTCGAAACGGTTCGGGTCGAAAGGGTTCGGTTCGAAACGGTTCGCATCGAAACGGTACGGTTCGAAACGGTTCAGCTCGAAACGGTTCAGCTCGAAACAGTTCAGGTCGAAACGGTACGGGTCGAAACGGTTCAACTCGAAACGGTTCAGCTCAAAACGGCATGGTTCGGTTCGAAACGGTACGGCTTGAAACGGTTCGGCTTCGAAACGGTACGGGTCGAAACGGTTCGCGTCGAGACGGTTCAGCTCGAAACGGTACGGGTCGAAACGGTTCGCGTCGAAACGGTTCAGCTCGAAACGGTTCGGGTCGAAACGGTTCGCGTCGAAACGGTTCAGCTCGAAACGGTTCGGGTCAAAACGGTTCACGTCGAAACGGTTCAGCTCGAAACGGTTCGGGTTCATAACGGTTCGCGCCGAAACGGATTTTTTGGATTTTTTAGAATTTTTTAGAATTTTTATGATTTTTTTAGAATTTTTACTATTTTTTAGAATTTTTTTGATTTTTTGAAATTTTTTTGATTTTTTGGAATTTGATCAAAATAGCAATTGAAAACATTTTAAATGAAAATCCCCAAAATACCCCTGCTTAAAGATGGAGTTTTTGGATAGAGTTAGTGTATGTGAACAAAATGGCAACAAAAGGGAAAAGTCAGGGACCCAGAGGCAAAAAAAAACTATTTGGACTAAAATGGCAAATTTGGACAAAACTCAGGGACTAAAATGGCAATTTACTCTTAAGTTATTAATGCGTAATGTGGTAGGCCCCTCTTTTGAAGGTGACGTTACCCTCGGCTAAGTAGTTTGAGTCAGCAGAGATACAATCCTAAGTAGTCGGGTTAAAGTTTTAATAGTAGTTTACATATGAGGGGATCAAGAAATTCGAACCCCCGCCATCCAATACTAGTGGGTATTGAAGGAGGTCCTACTAAGCTTGACCCAAGTCCTTGCAGGATCTATACACTGAACAAGGCAAGACGCTTACCAAACCATTCCCTTAACCCCCCGACCAGGTAGCCAACATATCTCCATATAGACCGTGGAGATATGAATGGTGTAAATATTTTATTTTATATAGACAGTAAAATAACGCCAAGACACCACGGACAAATGATAAGGAAGTTTCACCTTCAACATAAGAAACAAGTTATTAAAGTCATTAATACATAACCAAATAAAAAGTGCAAAAAGATTAAAAATAAAAAGTATTACACTAAATGCTTATCTTCACCAAGTGATGTAAGAGACTTAGGAAAACATGGCCTTTGATTGTCAATAACTCTTACTATCAATCTTGGATCCCGAGACTACTACACACACTCTATGATGGACAGGGGCGGTTCTTTGTAGGTGGGTGCCGGGGCCGCGGCCCTGCCACGTTTTTCGCCCAGAGGTGCTATTTTTCTGCGGTTTGTTCGAAATTTTTTATACCTCCTTTGTTTGGCCCTGGCATATTATTTTGGCTAAACTGTTGGTTTTTTCTTTTGATAACCCAACCCAATTGAAGTAACAATAGCCCATAACTCCATAACTTCATAAGCCCAAAAGAAAATAACCCAATTAACCCCCTCCCACAGTCCCACGCTCTCACAGACTCATTGCAGCGACTAGGAATTAGGGTTCCATTCCATACCTTCGTTTGATTCATTGCCACGACTAGGGAACTCGAACCATCAGACGGTCTGCAACCGGCTGCCCTGCTCGAAGTCGAACCATCATCACAGCGACTGATGTAGACCTGCGGTCCTGCTTGAAGTTGAAGACGCATCCTGCTTGAAATTGAAGACGGTCTGCAGCCTGCTTGAAGCTGAAGACGCCTGCAGCCTGCTCGAACTCGAACCTTCAGAGGTTTGTAAATTATAATATTGATTCAATTTGATAGAATTAGATAGAAATAGAATCTGAATTGTTTCATTGCTTCAATTTGATTTGTGTTTTTGCTTCATTGCTTCAATTAGATTTGGGTTTTTACTTCATTGCTTCATTTGCTTGAATTTGATTTTGGGTTTTTGCTTCATTGATTCACTTTGTTAGCTGAAACGTTTGATTCGTCCTCCGTAATTGATGAGTTTAAAGAGCTTAAAGGTCGTCGAGCTGAATTGTAATTTCTAAATCAGGTACTCATGTTTTCTTTTGCATCTTTATAAACATTTTAGGTCTTTTGTTATAAAAAACCGTTGTTATGTTTAAAAATGACAATTTGAATTATTAGACGAGAATCTGACCCGACCCGACCCGCTGACCCGACTCCCGAGGCGAATTGCCTATCGGAACGACCCGTAAAATCGCGCCAAAATTAAATTTTTCGTGGCCGTGGCTTTTGGCCCTAGGACATTCAATTGGCAAGATCCGCCCCTGATGATGGATGATGGATGATGGATGATGGTGGTGGATGTGGGTTGTGATGGTGGTGGTGGTGGTGGGTGGGTGAAGTGTGAGAGAGGTGATTCGCCAAGGGATGATTTGCAAGTGAGACAAGCACCCCTATTTATAGCCTGCACAGAAGCCCGGACACGGCCCCGTGCCCACTGGGCACGACCCCGTGTCCACCCATCTTCTCTTTCTTCATTAATTGCAGTTTGTCTGCATTAGTTGACCACGCCCCCGGGGCCGTGGTGTCCGTTGGGCACAGCCCCGTGTGCAGAAGCGTATCTGTACTATCAAGATTTGCCTAGATTCTGCGAATCTTAGCGTTGACCAAGGCCCCGTGTCCGCTGGCCACGCCCCCGTGTTGGGAAATAGAAGCTTCTACAGCTTTGTCTTTTCTGCAGACACTTGGGCACGCCCCCATGTTCAATGAGCACGGGGCGTGTTCAGCCTTCTGATGTCTTGTTTTTGCTTGGGAAGATGCTGTCGAGGGGTCGGGCATGCCACGTTTATTCCTTTTCTTGTATTATTGTTAGAATTGGTTGTATTTTTGCTTCTTTTGTTCATTTAAGCTCATTTAACCCTGAAAATACAAAAGGAAGACAAAAGCACACTTTTCCAACATTAGTACTAAAAAGGTTTAGTTTTATGCCTCATTTGATGTAGAGTAAATTACAAGTTTTGTCCTTTATGTATGTCCAAAATTGCAGGCGCTGTCCTTTATCTTTAAAATTGACGAGTTTTGTCCTTAATGTTTGCAAATCTTGCACGTTATGTCCTTTAAGGCAAACCCAGTTAATTTTTTTTGTTAAATCTGAGGCACATGAGGGCATTGTTGTCATTTCATCTCATCAGGGACCGTTGTGTAAAAGAATTTGTCTTCAGGGGCTATTGTGTAACTACAGAAAAGATATTTACTTCACACCAACCCCCCTTTCTTCTCCTTCTTCTTCGATTACAGCTGCAAATCTTGCAGACCCACACCGTCTCTCTCATCTTGCCGGTGGTCGGAGCCGGTGCCGGTCGTAATCCCGGCGACGGGTCTTCCACAGTCGCACACCCACCAAAAACCCCTAACTTCCCTTTCACCTCATCTCCCCGGTCAAACACACACGCACCCACACCTTGGGTCACCTCTGCTCTCCATCTCGTGGCTCTGACCGACGACGGGTTCCTCACCGGTTTGCAGGTTCTTGGGGTTAGGGTTCCAGTGGGGGTGGGGGTTTAATGGTGTTTGTTGCTGGTTTGGGTTGTTGCAGGTTGGGGTTAGGGTTCTAGGTGGAGTGGTGATGGTGGGTCAGGCGATGGTGGAGATAGTGGGTGGTGATGGTGGGTCTAACGATGGTGATAGAGAGGTTGTGATGGGTGTTATCGCAGGAGACAAGAACGGCTGCTGCTGTTGTTCATCGCTGAAGAAGACATGGATGTCAATTGGATGTGTGAATCGCAGAAAGTGAAGAGGTGTCGGCTGGATTTTTATTTGTGTATCTTGATTGTTGCTGGGTATCGATGAAGAGGAAGACAGATGTATTAACGGCAGACTGATGTTGTTATGTTTTGGGAACTCAAATTTTTTTTGGGGTTTTGGATAGGTATTGTTCATCAACTGAAGCTGGTTGAAGATTGAGGGTTGTTTGATTTTTGGAGGTGATGTATCGCAGACAGAGAGATGATGAAGATGAATAGGGTTAGCAAGTTGTTATTGTTGACTTTTGGGATGCCTTCTAAAAAGTGATGTTGTGTTTTGAAAGTCTGATCGAAGAGACTAATCTTTCTCTTGGGTCCACTCAAAAATGATGGGATATGAATCTTATAAATACACAATAGCCCCTGAAGACAAATTCTTTTACACAATGGTCCCAGATGAGATGAAATGACAACAATGCCCTCATGTGCCTCAGATTTAACAATAAAAATTAACTGGGTTTGCCTTAAAGGACATAACGTGCAAGATTTGCAAACATTAAGGACAAAACTCGTCAATTTTAAAGATAAAGGACATCGCCTGCAATTTTGGACATACATAAAGGACAAAACTTGTAATTTACTCTTTGATGTAATTTATATGTTGCATTTTACACACATCAAATACCCCCACACTTGAATCTTTGCTTGTCCTCAAGCAAAACTCTTTATAATGTGGCTTACACACCCAAATGGAATGGGTAGAAGAGAAGGTTTTGGGCTTGTCTTGAGTGTCGGGATTCGAAGATCTTTATTAGGTTTTATTTTTATTTTATTTACAATCCTATTCGTTATGATTTATTTAGAACATTACATAAGAGAAATTACTTATTTGGGCATAACATGCCTCTTTAAAATTCCATTTATATACAAGTTCAAATACCTCACGGGATATTACTCAACACTCGGCCGAAGATGTATTTTTGTGAAACACTCGAGACCGGCATGGAACTTACTTCTACCATATGCTTGCCAAGCAATCAATCCTCCTCCTTTTTAACTATACACCTTTGTAAATATCAAGAGGACATTGGGGAAGGGTTAGGCTTGGGTTAAAGGTAGGTGGTTTTGGGTTAGTGGTTAGTAGAAAAGGGCGAAAGGCGTAGAAGGCGTCGGTTTTCGTAAAACATTTTGTTTTTGTGACTTTTTATTTTAATGAATCATTTTTCAAACAAAGTTTCTTTTGATGAACTTTTTTGTTTATTGCTAAACTTCATCATTTTTTTTTATGATAAGGATGTCACAAGAAAACCGAGCTTTGTATTAAAACAAAGGGTTTAAAATGAAAAAAAAGTTTTGGTGGGTAAAGGGTGTTTGTTTTGTGGGGTTTTGAAATGAAAAAGGTTTAGGCTCAAAGGGGTTAACTAGGGGGATTTTGGGTAGGTGGTAAAAAAAAAAAGAAAATAATGGTGTTGAAAGAAAAAGGGTTAGTCCTAATGCTTCCATCATTTACTTACTTGGGTTTAAGTTGGTGAGGACCGGGAATGTATCGTCGTGGCAAGTTCTAGAGTTGTAAGAAACCAAGCGGCTATTCACACAAGAAACGAAAAATGAGCATTTAGTTTAAAGATGTGTATTTGTATGCTCAATAAAGGCTCAAAACTCACTTTTTGTGGGAAAGGGTTTTTATGTGATCAAGTATATATAATCAAATTTTAACTAGATTTGTCATGCCGTTTCATAATTTTCTTATGTTGGTTCTTTTTATCACGGCGCTATCGGTTGTAAATTTGTAAAAATATAACATTTTTAGAACTTGTTATTCCCAAATTAAACCAAGACAAGTAAAAAAAATGAAAAGTTTTTGAAAAAAATTGGGCTGTTTAGCGGTTCCAATAGAGTTTTGTGTAAGGCTTGTACTTAGGACTTGCAAGATTACCCACACTTAAATTACACATTGTCCTCAATGTGTCTCAAAAATATGTTTTCAGGTTGATTTAATGTGTAAAAGGTGTGTTTAAACAAAATTTTTCTGTTACTATGCATCTGGACACGGGCTGTGGTGTCCGGGCACGGCCCCGTGTTCAGATTGCCAGTAACAGAATTCAACAAAAAGAAACAGAAGGCTGGGCATGGGGGCGTGTTCAAGGAACACGCCCCGTGTCTAGTTACCTGAACTGGGCACTTTTCTGCAGATCTTTCAGCACGGGGCCGTGTTGGCTGGGCACGGCCCGTGCTGAACTTGCTGTAATGAAGAAAATTTGTCGGGAGGCTCTGTTTTTGTGCATGGGGTGTTGGTTCAAGTTTCCCTTAGTATCCTTCACCATCCCGAGTGTGTTTTATCCATTATAACATCATCCAAAACACCAAACAATTTTTTTAAAACCATCATTCATTAAAAATAACACATTACATAGGGTCATAGAAAATTAAAAACAAAGAAAAATAAAAACTAAAAGTCCTAAAATAGGTCAAGTGATACATAAAATCATCCTAAGGAGTTCTACTCTTACAATAGGAATCAAAATTCCGGAAATAGCTTTCCGGTATTTAAAGGCTTTGTAGAACTCCGAACCGAGGGGTGTCCCCTAGACGTTGTTAAACCATTCTTCTATCTCTCTTAGGAGGAAGAATGCGGGCTCATTTTCCTCAACATCTTGTGGAGGGGGAGTGACATCAACCGGAACCCCTTGTAATATGTCTCAAGGGGGCTCCGGGTGTAGGGTGTACCACTCGGTCGGTATGACTTCCGGTACCACATTCCATGCCCCTTGGTTGATGATTGGTACCAAAGGAGGAGAAGCGAGAATGTTCTACCTTTGGTGCAAAAGGTTGACCTCTCGAAGACATCCCTCCAGCCCCACCGTTAAATGATTGATACGGTCGACCAATGCTTCTTCTACTCCCGTCATTTCATCAATGGCCTCTCTTAAAGCGTAAACGTAGTTTACAAGAGAGTCCTCTACCGTTGATGACCTTCTCCCTTGTCGGTTGTTCCTGGAGTGCGATGAAGATGTTCCGCTAGTTCGGCTCACCATTCTGAGGAAACAGAACGAAAATAGTTCAATTTTATTGGAACAGTACCTCGAACACGGCCCAGTGCTCAATGAACACGGCCCCGTGTTCACCTATCTGCAGATTTTTAGAACAAGGAATCTTATAGTTTCAAATTATTTTTCTGGTTTTTGAAGCAATTTTAAACAAAAATAACTTAAAACAATGTTGTAAAACTTATTTTTAACAAGATTCCTTGAATAAAAACCTAACAAACATCACAATAAAGCTTGGAACCATGGTGATTTCAAGCTCTAATGGAGGTGTTGAGGGAAAAAATGAAGAAGAAGGCAATGGACAAAAGTAGAAAAGACAAGATGGTTGTTGAGAACCTTCTTTAGAATATACCTAGGATAGTATGTGTGAAGATCCCACCAGATCTTTGTCTTTGGAGTGGTCCAAATGTGCAGGAATCTTGGCTGCATTTATAGAAAACGACAGCACGCTGCACACGGCCCCGTGTGCAGACAAGATCCTGACACATTTTGTCCGTATTCTGACAAAAAGTCAGACGGGAATCTTTTGGTGGACACAGGGGCGTGCTGACCTGGACACGGCCCCGTGCCTAGAGGCTGTTTATGAAGTTTTGTCTATTTTTAAGGAATTTATCCAGATCGGTCGGTTCCTTACTGGACGGAACAACACCGAAGTGCCTGAGATACCTTAGTTGCTCTAGAGTTAGACGAGAACGCAAGAGGTTATCGGTAAGGGTGATTCCTATGCTAAATGTAGGTGGACAAGTCCAACCCTTTCCCGGGCTCTCGTTAAAGAAGGTGTATGTCGAATCGCTCAGGTCTATGTATGCATCGAAGGAAATCGATGGGGGGTCCTTCACGGCACAATCGACACCGGGACGACTATCGCTCAAGTCTTCGTAAGAGTTAGAGGTGATTTCGGGAACAACGAAGTTGTTTTTATCCGAATGCGATCTCAATAATTCTTCTTGGGTATCATCTTGAGGTGAATTAATGATATCCATCTCAAGTTCTTTTACCTAGTTAAGAATTATATCTTCCATCTGAAATAATTCATAAAGAAGCATTTCTCCTAGAAGGGATGATTGAGAGCATTCGAGGGACAGATAGGGATTATTTTTACTTTCGCCCCTGATGCGTGTGAAGTGTTATATATATTAGGTTAAGCCCCATTAACACTTATTTTTAGCCAAGTTTTAAATTTATAAAACACGATATTTCACTAACACTAAACACACATATGGGCAAGTGCACCCATCGTGAGCGTAGTATAGTGTTGGTAAGATACCGAGGTCGTCCAAGGACACAAGAGCTTTTAGTACCGGTTTATCCTCAACGTCTAATCAAAAATAAAAAGTTTAGAAAATGGTTTTAAACTAAGAAAAGTAAAAACTAACTAAAATGCTGAAAATAAAAATAAAAAAAGAAAAACAGATAGACAAGATGAATCACTTGGTTCCGACTCGTATCTAGTGTAACCTTTGATTATTTCCGCACTTTTGCACATATTTAAGAGATTATCTTAGTTATTGTAGTAGGCCCCTCTTTTGAAGGTGACGTTACCCTCACCCCAGTAGTCTGAGTCAGCAAGGATACAGTCCTAAAAGGGTGGATTATTGGAAGATAATTAATTAAGTTATTAATGCAGTATTATGGTAGGCCCCTCTTTTGGAGGTGACGTTACCCTCGGCTAAGTAGTCTGAGTCAGCAGGGATACAGTCCTAAGTAGCCAGGTTATACTATTAATAGTAGTTAACTTATGAGGGGATCAAAGAGTTTGGACCCCCGCCATCCAATACCGTTAAGTATTGAAGGAGGTCCTACTAGATTTGACCCAGGTCGATTGCAGGACCTCTAAACGCTGAACAATGGCAAGACCTTTACCAAACCGTTCCCTTAACCCCCGACCAGGTAGCCAACATACCTCCATATAGACCGTGGAGATATGAATGGTGAAAATCTTTTATTTTATATAGACAGTAAAATAATTTCAAGACACCACGGACAAACGATAAGGAAAGAGCACCTTCAACATAAGCAACTAGTTATTAAAGTCATTAATACAAAACCAAATAAAAAGTGCAAAAGATTAGAAATAAAAAGTATTACACTAGACACTTTGTCTTCACCAAGTGATGTAAGAGACTTAGGCAAACATGGCCTTGATTGTCAAGAACTCTTACGATCAATCTTGGATCCCGAGACGACTCACACACTCTACGATGGACAATGGATGATGGTGGTGGATGATGGTGTTATGGTGGTGGTGGGTGGTGGGTGAAGTGTGAGAGAGGTGGTGTGCCAAGGGATGGTTTGAGCTTGAGCCAAGCACTTCTATTTATAGGCTGAACAGAAGCTCGGGCACGGCCCCGTGTCCAGTTGGCACGGCCCCGTGTCCACATCCTCTCTTTCTTCATTTAATGCAGTTTTGTCTTTTTAGTTAACCACGCCCCCGTGTCCGCTGAGCACGACCCCGTGGTGCAGAAGAATCTTTGTACTATGCAGATTTGCTGGATTGTGCGAATCTTATAGTTGACCACGGCCCCGTGTCCGCTGAGCACGGCCCCGTGGTGGGCAATAGAAGCTTCTACCACTTTGTCTTTTCTGCTGACACTTGGGCACGCCCCCGTGCTGGCTGAGCACGGGGCGTGTTCAGGCTTCTGATCTCTTGTTTTGCTTGGGAAGATGCGGTTGTGGGGTCGGGCATGTCACGTCTTGTCCTTTTTCTTGTATTTATGTTAGATTTTGATGTCTTTTTGCTTCTTTTGTTAATTTGAGCTCATTTAATCCTGAAAATGCAAAAGGAAGACAAAAGCACACTTTTTCCAACATTAGTACTAAAAAAGGGTTAGTTTTATGCCTCATTTGATGAAATTTATATGTTAATATTTGAACACATCAAATACCCCCACACTTGAATCTTTGCTTGTCCTCAAGCAAAACTCTTTAATATGTGGCTATTTATACTCCCAAATGGAATGGGTAGAGAAGAAGGTTTTGGGCTTGTCGTAGAGTGTCGGGATTTCCAAGATTCTTTGTTTAATTTTATTTTTATTTATTTACAATCCTATTCGTCATGATTTATTTAAAACTTTTCATAAGAGAAATTACTTATTAGGGCATAACATGCCTTTGTAAAATTCCATTTTATATACAAGTTCACATACCTCACGGGGATCACTCAACACTCGGCCGAAAATGTATTTTTGTGGATCACTCGAGAGCGGCATGGAACTTACTCCTACCATAGGCTTGCCAATCAATCAATCCTCCTCCTTTTTAACTTATATACCTTTGTAAATATCAAGAGGACTTTGTGGGTAAAGGGTTAGGCTTGGGTTAAAGGTAGGTGGTTGGGTTGGTGGTTAGTAAAAAGGGCGAAAAGCGTAACAAGTGTCGGTTTTCGTATGACTTTCTATTTTTTTTTTCTTTTTTTTTTAACTTTTATTCTTGATGAAGCTTTTTATTCAAACAAAATTATTTTTGATGAACTTGTTTGTTCATTTTCTTTTGCTTCATCATCAACAAAATTTTTTTTTTCTTTTTTTTTTCAAGTCATATGAAAAATCGAACTTGTTACTAAGACAAAGGGGTAAAAAATGAAAAAGGTTTTGGTGGGTAAAAAGGGTGTTTGGTTAGGGTTATGAAATGAAAAGGTTTAGGCTTAAAGGGGCTAACTAGGGGGATTTTGGTTAGGTGGTAAAAAAAAGAAAAATAATGGTGTAGAAAATAAAAAGGGTTAGTCCTAATGCCTCCATCATTTACTTAATCGGGTTTAAGTTGGTAAGGACCGGGAATGTATCGTCATGGCAAGTTCTAGAGTCGTAAGAACCAGGCGGCTATTCACACAAGAAACGAAAACTGAGCAATTAGTTCTAATGATATGTAATTGTATGCTCAATAAAGACTCAAAACTCACTTTTGTGGGAATGGGTTTTTATGTGATAAAGTATATATAATCAAATTTTAACTAAGCTTGTCATGCCTTTTCATAATTTTCTTATGTTGATTCTTTTTATCACGACGCTATCGGTTGTAAATTCGTAAAAATATAACCTTTTTAGAACTTGAATTTCCCGAGTTAAACCTAGACAAGTAAAAAAAATGAAAATTTTTGAAAAAATTTGGGGTGATTAGCGGTTCCAATAGAGTTTTGTGTAAGGCTTGTAATTAGGACTTGCAAGATTCAATGTTTTAGCATCCCCCCCCCCCCCCACCACACTTAAATTACACATTGTCCTCAATGTGTCCCAAATATAAGTTTTTCGGTTGATTGAATGTGTAAAAGGTGTAAAAAGCAAAAATTTTGTGTTACTGGGCGCTGAACACGGCCCCGTGTTATCCGGGCACGGCCCCGTGTTCAAGTGCCAGTAACAAATTTAAAACAAGAGAAACAGAAGCCTGGACACGGGGGCGTGTCGGGTGAACACGGCCCGTGTCCAGTTACCTGAACTGGGTCTTTTTCTGCAGACAGTGCAGCACGGGGCCGTGTTGGGTGGACACGGCCCGTGCCGAGCTTACTGTAAATGAAGAAATTTGTCGGACGGTTCTGTTTTCCAGTATAGAGTGCTGGTTCAAGTTTCCCTTGCATCCTTTGCCATCTCAAGTGTGTTTTATTTATTTCAACACCATCCAAAACAACAAATTAACTAAAACCATCATTCATTAATCATAGAGAGAATTACATAGTAGTCCTAAAATATTAATTAGTTAGGTCAACAAAACACAAGAAATCTAAATCCAAGAAGTTCTAGCCTACTAATTATTCTACTAGCAAAACTTCCGAAAAAGAATAGATCTTTCGGTTCAAGGTGGCTAGACAACTTCTTCCTCCGGTTGTGATTTCCTCAAATGTCGGCGAGCCACTCTTCGATCTCCCTAGGAAGAAGAAAAGCGGGCTCATGAGCATCGGGTTGAGGAGGTGCAACTTCCACCAGGATTTCTTGGAGTTCTTCAAGAGGAGGCTCCGCCGTAATGTCGTCCCAACCGGTAGGATTTTGGATTCCAAGCGCGAGGTTCCAATCCTCTTGAGGGAGGATTGGTTCCATAGGAGGTGTTACCAGAACGTTTAACCTCTGGTGCAAGAGGTTTATTTCCTGGAAACTATTTTCCAACCCCACCGAGAGATAGTTTATACGGTCAATGAGGACCTCCTCCACTGACGTCATCTCGTCAAGTGCTTCATGTAGCGCCATTACATATCTTACGAGAGTAGCTTCGATCGATGGCCTCCTTTCCCGTCGGCTGTTCCTCGAGTGTGCAGAAGAGGTTCCGCTGTTTTGGCTGGACATTCTACGAAAACAAACAAAAAACAGTTCATTTTAATGAAACAGTACCACGGGCACGGCCCCGTGCTCAATGAGCACGGCCCCGTGTTCAACTTTCTGCAAATTTTTTAGAAAAAGGAATCTTGGTGTTTCAAATTATTTTCTTAACTTATGAAGCTTTTTAAGCAGAAATAACTTAAAACAATGTTGTGTAACTTATTTTTAACAAGATTCCTTGAACAAAAATTCAATAAACATCACAACAAAGCTTGAAATCAAGCTTTAATGGAGTTATTGGTGCAAGAAAGATGAAGGAGAAGGCAATAGATAAAAGAGGAAAGGACAAGATGCTTGTAAGAACCTTCTTTTAGAACATACCTAGGATGGTAAGTCAGAAAATCCTTTCAAATCTCTGTCCCTGGATGGTCCAAATGTGCAGGGTTCTTGGCTGCATTTATAGAAAACGACAGCGTGCTGGACACGGCCCCGTGTGCAGGCAAGATCCTGACACGTTTTGTCCGTATTCTGACAAAAGTCAGAAGGGAATCTTTTGGTGGACACGGGGGCGTGTTGACCTGGGCACGACCCCGTGTCGGAAGGCTGTTTTATGAAGTGTGTCTATTTTTAAGGAACTTTTCCGGATCGGGCGGTTCCTTACTGGATGGAACAACCCCAAAGTGCCTAAGATACCTTAATTGTTCTAGATTGAGACGAGAACGCAAGAGGTTGTCGGTGAGGGTGATTCCTATGCTATATGTAGGTGGACAAGTCCAACCCTTTTCCGGGCTCTCGTTAAAGAAGGTGTATGTCGAATCGCTCAGGTCTATGTATGCATCGAACGAAGTTGATGGGGAGTCCTTCACGACACAATCGACACAGGGACGACTATCGCTCAAGTCCTCACTAGAGTTAGAAGTATCATTGGAAACAATGGAGTTGTTTGAATGCGTTTCCAACCCTTCTTCTTGGTTATCACCTTGGAAAAGATTATTGAGGTCTTTCCTAAGTTCGTTTACCAATTAAAAATTAGATCTTCTAGTTGAAATAGTTCATCGAGAAGCATTTCCCCTAGAATATCTGGTTGGGCGCATTCGAGGGAGCGATAGGGATTATTTTTACTTTCGCCCCTCTTAAGGATACTAGGAAAAGATGGGTCTATATAGTGGGGTTTATAAGTTAGAAAAAAACATTCTAATTCTTTATGGTTACCACCACATAATTGACACCACATAGTACCATAAGAGTGCCGAAAGTAAAAAGTATCAGTATCACTCATGTTTGTGTCAGAAATTACCAACCGTCGGGATCTTACGGTTCTGTTTTCAGTAACTGAATCTTGGGCACGGGGGCGTGTTGAGTGGGCACAGCCCCGTGTTCAGCTTTCTGTCTGACTTAAAACAGGATTGCCAGTTCCAATGATTGGGCACGGGGCGTGTTCAGCGGTCACGGCCCGTGCTGAGTTCTGCAGAAGCTGAAAAACTAAAAAAAAATCCTAAAAAATGAAAAATAAGAAAAAATGATTAGGCCGTTGATTCCTAACTTTCTTAAAATCCTTGTTTCCCCGGCAGCGGCGCCAAAAAACTTGATGCGTGTGAAGTGTTATATATATTAGGTGTATATTTAAAGCCCCTTTAACACTTATTTTTAGCCAAGTTTTAAATTTATAAAACACGATATTTCACTAACACTAAACACACATATGGGCAAGTGCACCCATCGTGAGCGTAGTATAGTGTTGGTAAGATACCGAGGTCGTCCAAGGACACAAGAGCTTTTAGTACCGGTTTATCCTCAACGTCTAATCAAAAATAAAAAGTTTAGAAAAATGTTTTAAACTAAGAAAAGTAAAAACTAACTAAAATGCTGAAAATAAAAATAAAAAAAGAAAAACAGATAGACAAGATGAATCACTTGGTTCCGACTCGTATCTAGGGTAACCTTTGATTATTTCTGCACTTTTGCACATATTTAAGAGATTATCTTAGTTATTGTAGTAGGCCCCTCTTTTGAAGGTGACGTTACCCTCACCCCAGTAGTCTGAGTCAGCAAGGATACAGTCCTAAAAGGGTGGATTATTGGAAGATAATTAATTAAGTTATTAATGCAGTATTATGGTAGGCCCCTCTTTTGGAGGTGACGTTACCCTCGGCTAAGTAGTCTGAGTCAGCAGGGATACAGTCCTAAGTAGCCGGGTTATAGTATTAATAGTAGTTAACTTATGAGGGGATCAAAGAGTTTGGACCCCCGCCATCCAATACCGTTAAGTATTGAAGGAGGTCCTACTAGATTTGACCCAGGTCGATTGCAGGACCTCTAAACGCTGAACAATGGCAAGACCTTTACCAAACCGTTCCCTTAACCCCCGACCAGGTAGCCAACATACCTCCATATAGACCGTGGAGATATGAATGGTGAAAATCTTTTATTTTATATAGACAGTAAAATAATTTCAAGACACCACGGACAAACGATAAGGAAAGAGCACCTTCAACATAAGCAACTAGTTATTAAAGTCATTAATACAAAACCAAATAAAAAGTGCAAAAGATTAGAAATAAAGAGTATTACACTAGACAGTTTGTCTTCACCAAGTGATGTAAGAGACTTAGGCAAACATGGCCTTGATTGTCAAGAACTCTTACGATCAATCTTGGATCCCGAGACGACTCACACACTCTACGATGGACAATGGATGATGGTGGTGGATGATGGTGTTATGGTGGTGGTGGGTGGTGGGTGAAGTGTGAGAGAGGTGGTGTGCCAATGGATGGTTTGAGCTTGAGCCAAGCACTTCTATTTATAGGCTGAACAGAAGCTCGGGCACGGCCCCGTGTCCAGTGGGCACGGCCCCGTGTCCACATCCTCTCTTTCTTCATTTAATGCAGTTTTGTCTTTTTAGTTGACCACGCCCCCGTGTCCGCTGAGCACGACCCCGTGGTGCAGAAGAATCTTTGTACTATGCAGATTTGCTGGATTGTGCGAATCTTATAGTTGACCACGGCCCCGTGTCCGCTGAGCACGGCCCCGTGGTGGGCAATAGAAGCTTCTACCACTTTGTCTTTTCTGCTGACACTTGGGCACGCCCCCGTGCTGGCTGAGCACGGGGCGTGTTCAGGCTTCTGATCTCTTGTTTTGCTTGGGAAGATGCGGTTGTGGGGTCGGGCATGTCACGTCTTGTCCTTTTTCTTGTATTTATGTTAGATTTTGATGTCTTTTTGCTTCTTTTGTTAATTTGAGCTCATTTAATCCTGAAAATGCAAAAGGAAGACAAAAGCACACTTTTTCCAACATTAGTACTAAAAAAGGGATAGTTTTATGCCTCATTTGATGAAATTTATATGTTAATATTTGAACACATCAGCCCCTCTTAAGGCTACAGGAAAACAATGGGTCTATATAGTGGGGCTTGTAGTTTAAAAAATAACATTTTAAATCTTCATGAGTTCCGCCACATATTTGACACCACGTACCATAAGAGGGTCGGAAGTAAAAAATATCAATATCGCTCATGGTTGTGTCAGAAATTACCAACCGTCGGGATCCTACGGTTCTGTTTTCAGTATCTGATACTTGGGCACGGGGCGTGTTGATTGGGCACGGCCCCGTGTTCAGCTACTTTCTGACTTAAAACAGAATTGCCAGTACGAAAGATTGGGCACGGGGAGTGTTCAGCGGGCACGGCCTGTGTTGAGCTCTACAGAAGCTAAAAATTTAAGAAAAATCCTAACAAAAAACAGAAAAATAAGAAAAAAGATTAGGCCGTTGACTCCAAACTTTCTTAAAATCCTTGTGTCCCCGGCAACGGCGCCAAAAACTTGATGTGTGTCGGTGTGTATATATATTTAAGTATATTTTAAGCCCTTTTTAATACTTTAGTTCAAGTTTTAAATTTATAAAACACGATATTTACTAACACTAAACACACATATGGGCAAGTGCACCCATCGTGAGCGTAGTATAGTGTTGGTAAGATACCGAGGTCGTCCAAGGACACAAGAGCTTTTAGTACCGGTTTATCCTCAACGTCTAAACAAATCAAAAATTTAGAAAAAAGGTTTAAACAAGGAAATAAAACTAACTAAAAATGCTGAAAAATAAAAATAAAAATAAAAACAGATGGACAAGATGAATCACTTGGATCCGACTCGCCTTTAGTGTAACCTTTTATTATTTCCGCGCTTTTGCACTTTTTAAGAGATTATCTTAGTTATAGTAGTAGGCCCCTCTTTTGAATGTGACGTTACCCTCAACCCAGTAGTTTGAGTCAGCAAGGATACAATCCTAAAGGGTTGTATTATTGAAAGATAATTAATTAAGTTATTAATGCGTAATGTGGTAGGCCTCTCTTTTGAAGGTGACGTTACCCTCGGCTAAGTAGTTTGAGTCAGCAGGGATACAATCCTAAGTAGTCGGGTTAAAGTTTTAATAGTAGTTTACATATGAGGGGATCAAGAAATTAGAACCCCCGCCATCCAATACCAGTGGGTATTGAAGGAGGTCCTACTAAGCTTGACCCAGGTCCTTGCAGGATCTATACACTGAACAAGGCAAGACGCTTACCAAACCATTCCCTTAACCCCCGACCAGGTAGCCAACATATCTCCATATAGACTGTGGAGATATGAATGGTGTAAATCTTTTATTTTATATAAACAGTAAAATAACGCCAAGTCACCACAGACAAATGATAAGGAAGTTTCACCTTCAACATAAGAAACTAGTGATTAAAGTCATTAATACATAAACAAATAAAAAGTGCGAAAAGATTAAAAATAAAAAGTATTACGCTAAATGCTTGTCTTCACCAAGTGATGTAAGAGACTTAGGCAAACATGGCCTTTTATTGTCAAGAACTCTTACTATCAATCTTGAATCCCGAGACTACTACACACACTCTATGATGGATGATGGATGATGGGGGTGGATGTGGGTTGTGATGGTGGTGGTGGGTGGGTGAAGTGTGAGAGAGGTGGTTTGCCAAGGGATGATTTGCAAGTGAGCCAAGCACCCCTATTTATAGCCTGCATAGAATCCCGGACACGGTCCCGTGCCCACTGGGCACGGCCCGTGTCCACCCATCTTCTCTTTCTTCATTAATTGCAGTTTGTCTGCATTAGTTGACCACGCCCCCGGGGCCGTGGTGTCCGCTGGGCACGGCCCCGTGTGCAGAAGCGTATCTGTACTATCAAGATTTGCCTAGATTCTACGAATCTTAGCGTTGACCACGGCCCGTGTCCGCTGGCCATGCCCCCGTGTTGGAAAATAGAAGATTATACAGCTTTATCTTTTCTGCAGACACTTAGGCACGCCCCCGTGTTTAATGAGCACGGGGCGTGTTCAGCCTTCTGATGTCTTGTTTTTGCTTGGGAAGATGCTGTCGAGGGGTCGGGCATGCCATGTTTATTCCTTTTCTTGTATTATTGTTAGAATTGGCTGCATTTTTGCTTCTTTTGTTCATTTAAGCTCATTTAACCCTGAAAATACAAAAGGAAGACAAAAGCACACTTTTTCCAACATTAGTACTAAAAAAGGGTTAGTTTTATGCCTCATTTGATGTAATTTATATGTTGCATTTTACACACATCAATGGCCCGTATGAGAAATAGGGAGAACATTACCGTTTCCAAAACAACCTTTGCTTCTCCCAAAAAACGGTTCAGGTTGGGGCTGTTACCAGGGAAGTTGGTCATATGATCTGAAACACCAAGGTCAGCACACCAATCGGGTCCATAATTAGTTACATGACATTGAGCATGAAAGGCTTTAGCAAAGTCAGATGTTGAACTTGGTTTACGAGAGGCCTAACTAGCAACATGTGGACAAGCATTAGCAAAATGGACATCCTTATGACACAATTGACAATGATGGGGTCTCCGGCCTCAACCACGACTACCACGAGAGAACCGACCACTGTAACGCCTCACTTTTTGTAACTTTTCTTATTTAGAAAGTTTGTCTTGTATTATATTTATGGAAACATGTATTCTCTTGTAATCGTATTTCATTTCCAATCATTGTAATCCGAGGCTTTGATCGTAATAAAACTTGATCATTTTACATAAATTGCATAACGATTATACATACTTGATTTCATTCATCTTATATACATACTTGTTACACATTCATCTCTCACGCAAACTCGTACTTGTTTTACATGCAATCAGTCATAAATATGTGCTTTGATACTATTTATACATGCAAATACTTATACGTACATTTACGATACTCAATTATGCTTCATACATGATTATTACTTAATAAAATGCCAAAACATGCAAGTTATAGCTTAAAACCATGAACATATCAATGTTCATGGGGCTGAAATGAAAAATAATCAAACTTTCCTAGATGGCATGTGCCGCGACACGCGGCACAAACCCCCCTTTCCTTCCGCGTACCTCCTAAGGTATCGATCCGCAGCCAGATGTTTCTTGGCTGCAGGTTGGCCTATTTTCTCACTCACTTTTCTTACCCAATGACCTTGAAACCTCATTAAACATCAAACCTAACTCACCCACTATATAAACAAGCTTCCTAACCCTCATTTTCACTTTCCAAACACATCTAAACTATCAAAACACTCTCAAATTTGCTGGAATTTCAAGAATAAGGCAGATTCTTATAAATGCTAAAAGTAAGTTAAACTCACTTTTCTTCATCTTTTCTTCACCATTTCTTCCTCTACAAAGCTTGGAACACCTATAAGATTGTTTCCATAGGTTTACCATGGTAAACTAAGGTGGAACATCACCATTTTGAGGTCCAAACTTTCTGTTTTGGATGAATCTATGGATAACTTTTATAAAACACAACTTTTCTTCTTAAATCTTATGCCTAACATCATCCTAAACCCACCTATATTTGTAGAACCTGTTAGAGCTTGATTCCTACAAGTTTAGAGGTGCAAATACCCTCTAAACTTTCTGTTTTGATAGGGTTTAAGACAACCCACAAGTGTTGAAGTCATACAAGTCTACCATAGTTCATATGGCAAGACTTGTGTTTGATGCAACTGTGAACCTTGGAAGCTTTGGCTATCATGATTTGTTCCACACCTCACTTGATGTTTTATTTTGCTAATCCAAGTAGCTTGCTAGTCTTAAAGTAACATAACCTTGTCTAGCCTCCAACACTTAGTTAACTATTTCCATGTTGGGACGGCTCACCCGGGTTAATCTTACTTGACTACTTGAAGACATATTAGTTAGTTGTATATTTCCTTTTCATTCATGACCATCCGATTCATCCTTGTGATGATTTGTGTATTTATGAATCATACAATGAGGTTAATCCTCCATGCTTGAGTTACATGACAATCTATGATACTCTTGAATGGACTTAGTTTTAGGATTACTATATAACTATATCAATATATATATATATATACACACACACACACACTAACATAGCCGAACTCATGATGACAATCGGTTTATGATTATTTGTCATGAACTTTGGCTACTTTATCTATGATTCTAAGTCTCTCGTTGTTAATTCTAATGGACAAACTAGGACCTATGAAATCACATACAACTTAGTGTCAAAACGAGTTCTTAGACAAGATATACTTTATGCATATATACTTTTTTTGTACTTTAAATTCCAATCTGAATCTTCCATTAACATTCCGAATACTCACACACTTTCGTTTACCCCATGTAGGGTGACCTCGGTGTTTCCAACTTCCAAATTCTCCAACTCTTCACTGGATTATCAAAGGAACACTTTGCAAAACCGTGAGTACTCTCAAACGCCCTTTTTACGCTTTACACTTTTTGGGAGCAATATGTTTTAACTTATCAAACTACACGCAATCACACTTATACTTTATGCAAACACAAACAATCCAGTATACATGCTTAAATACATGATACTTGAATTGTAGTCTTGGAACATTATTATGTGATTCGCTTGTCATTAACTACGTACGAGACTCCCCTTAACATGTATAGCACTATAGAAGTAACACACCGCCCTTAGTCTTATGATCATGTTAAGTCTTTAATTCATGCGGTAATCAGAGGATTGACTTGTTAAATTGCATGCCATGATACATTAATCTAGTTAACTATTTTTTCCATGTGGATTCATTTAAACCGTTTTTACATACTTATGCTATTATTAAACTTGTGTACTCGCCAATACCTTGTGTGTAGAACTATACTTTTAAACATGTTGCAGGTTGATGATGTTGACATTGATGAAATCTAGTCGGGAAGACTTAGAAACGCATTTAGAAATACTAGATTTTATTATCGCATTGTTATGAACTTTGTTGTACTTTATCTTTTCAATGTTGTACTTCAATTTTCCTATGTTGTAACTTGACAATTATTATTATGAAATGAAATTGGTTTTGAATTAAATATTGCCACAATAGTGTTATGAAGTCTCAAGCAATTTCGTTCGTCTCACTCCGATATTTCCGCCATCGATTGGGGTGTGACAGCCACCACGGCCCCTGGTGGGTACATTTGATTGAGCGGTTTGAGCATTAAAGGCCACAGTTGGGGTGCCAAGACCATGAAGAGATACTTAAAAATAATTCATGACTTTCAGTTTGGGCAAGTAACTCTCCACCGCACGAGACGTGCGAATAGCAGTTGAAAAGGTTTAAAACAATGGTCCAAGGCCACACAAAAACCAATGCAGTTTATCAATTTCTTCTACGAAATGTCCAATAGCAGTTAATGATACATATTCCTTTGAAACGACGTCCAAATTCAGAGACAAAAAGAGTACCTTTAGAGAGGAGGCACAGTTGGTCACGAAGGTTTTACATACGTTCAACGGATGAGTTTCTATAGGCCGCCTAAAGAGCGAGCCAAGTTTCCCGTGCGGTGGTAAGGCAGACGACCTTTGAGGCAGTTTATTCACTAAGATATGCCTAAAGGATAATGACAACACATTGATCATCGGTTAACCAGGCCGTGTAATCTAGATTCGGTGATACTTTGTCACCGGTGGTGAGTTCGGCAAGGGGAGCATGTGAGGACCCATCAACGTGAGAGAATAGTTGGTTACAGGTTAGGATAGGTTGAAGATGGTGTTTCCATACCAAATAGGAATTGTTGGTTTAGTATCATACCTCTTTGGTAACATTCAGCTGATCAACTTTGTTTGTTTTGTATGTAACACCCAATCTATTGCCAACAGTAAGGGTAGATACTGCCTACGTCCGGACCGCGGTCTTGTGGTGGTCAATATCTAACCTCATGTCTTGATTGTTGAGTTATTTCTCGTAGGGCCATCATTTTAATTGGCCCATGTGAATTAATTTAAACTCAAATTTAAATATGTTCCTTTTAGTCAGTCCCAAAATTCTCCACAAATACTGTTCATTTACTATGATCAAGAAGAAATTCCCTTTTAACTTGAGAATATAATTCCAACTTGATAGTGTTTGTTTACTTATTTAAGAGTAAACTGCAATTTTACCCCCTGAGGTTAGGGGTCATTGGCACTCTTACCCCCTAACGAAATAATTGCAATTTTACCCCCCACTGTTTGCTGTTATGTCGCAACCTTACCCCCTAAGCTCAATTTTGTTGACTGATCTGTTGACTTG
Source organism: Helianthus tuberosus (assembly GCA_030545235.1). Lineage (NCBI taxonomy): Eukaryota > Viridiplantae > Streptophyta > Magnoliopsida > Asterales > Asteraceae > Helianthus > Helianthus tuberosus. Next base: position 33,502,309 of record CM060365.1, on the reverse strand, counting down.
GTGGTGAAATGACTATTATACCCTTTTATTTTACCCCCTGTGTTTTGTTTACTCTGTAATATTACCCCTGCCACCAATGCCACCGCCATTCACAACCACAACCACAACCACAACCACCACTGCCACCTCCAGCCACCACACTCAACCACCACTGCCACCACCATTCACCACCACAACCACCACTGCCATCTTCTTCCTCCCCCCTCTCTCTCTCTAAAAAAACCCACCACCCGCCATTCATCACCACAACCAAACCATTCATAATCACCACCTGCAACTTCTCCGTAACAACACCTACTTTGAACCATACACTAAATTTGCACACCCATTGACCATTTAAACCATTCAACACACAATCTATTCAACATAAATTAAAATCTAAGCTCCCATAAAATTGGGGATAATACAAAGCAACAATAAGAAACAGAGCAATAATAATAATAAGAAACAGAGCAACAATAACCACCACCATGGCTTCCTCTCTCTCCTCCACCTTCTCCACCCCGCTTCTCGCTCATCCCCACCCATTCATCTACCAAATCGATAGCTAGCTGTTGACAAGAACATCAAGAACAATTGATGCATATTATGAACACAATCGGATATGAACATAGTTTTGCGTTCTGTACCCATTATTATGTAAAAACGTACCTGCCTCATTGAACCCTGGTGTACCACGTTCAGTTGCCTTAACATCAACATCCTCAGCAAGTGGTTTGTCCTGTAAATACAAATCAAGAATCTCTTGACGACCCCTCACATCTGGATTTTGAACAACAATCTGAAAAATTATCATCCATCAAATCAGATAAAGAAAAAGTACATGAATTACAAGAAAAATAAACAAAAGCTTTTATTATAGACTGATAGCAAACTTACATGCCTATCTCAAGAATATACAAATCGTGCCAAAAATTACAAAAGCAAAGTAATACTTACATTTCCTCAAACTCAGAACCTGCTCTGTAGAAAAAAGGAACTCCAGATTCTCCAGCAATTGCCTTCAAAAACAAGAAAATTAACCGCTGATTTCAAGTTCGGAACCTGCAAAAGCATGAAGATGATGATGATGGAGATTTGTGGCGGGGATGGTGATGATGGCGACGGTGATGGTTGTGGCGGCAGTGGTGGTTGTGGCGGTTCAGATGGCGACGGTGATGGTTGAAGATGATGATGATGGAGGTTTGTGGCAGGGATGGTGATGATGGCGACGGTGATGGTTGTGGCGGCAGTGGTGGTTGTGGCGGCAATGGTGGTTGTGGCGGTTCAGCTGGCGATGATGATGATGGAGGGTGATGGTTGAAGATGATGATGATGGAGGTTCAATAATAATTGCAGTTTACTCTATATATAATATAAATAATAATAAAAATAAATATAGGGTAAGATTACCAAAATACCCTTACATATAATGGTCAAACTACCGTTGACTGTGCTTAGGGGGTAAGGTTGCGACATAACAGTGAACAGTGAGGGGTAAAATTGCAATTATTTTCTTAGGGGGGGTAAGAGTGCCAATGACCCCCAACCTCAGGGGGTAAAATTGCAGTTTACTCCTTATTTAATTTCATTGGTTTAACTCAAATTCCTTCAAACCTCTAAAAATGAAAAATTATATATAGTAATATATTAATTATATAATAATATCCATGCATTTCTTAAATAATAAATAACAAACATATAGTATATAAAAAAAATAAATATGGTAGGGGGTTGAGGTCTAGTGGTATGAAGGAGTCCCATAATCAACCTTGCCCAAGACCAAAAAAATGAAAATAATTGCCGTAAAAAAATAAAAATAAAAAATTAACCATCACATCCCAAATAAAAGTGAGAATGTTTCGGCTTTAAGTAGCGCAAATTAGGGATGAGCTCGGTCCGGTTCGGTACCGAAAATCCTCAAAAGTGGGTACCGGTACCGGTACCGAATATACCCGGTTCGGTACGGTTCGGTACCGGTATTTGAGGGTAAAAACGAGCAAAATACCGGTACCGAACCGGTACCGTACCGGACCGGTACCGAACCGGTACCGAAAATGTCAAAAGTGGGTACCGAATCGGTACCGAAAAGGTACCCGGTTCGGTAAATTCGGTACCGGTACCGGTTCGGTACCGGGTCCATTTTGCTCATCCCTAGCGCAAATCACGTCAAGTTAGTGCCCTTGCCATTCATTATTTTGGGTATGTTTGGAAAAAAAAAAATAGTTGGTGGCTTTAAGCTGGTAGCTAGTAGTTGTAGTTTTTTAGATATATTTGATGTTTGGTAGAGTAGCTAAACCTGTTAATAAAATGTATAAAATGACCAAAATGGACATAACTAAAAATTTAAAAAGTTTGTGCATTAAAATGATTATTAACTTTAGAGGTTAAAATAGTCATTTTTTCCTAAAAGCTTGTAGCTCCTTCTAGACGCTACTAGTAGGAGCGTTCAACCAAAAGCTTCAAGCTCCTAACCTAAAAGATTCAAACTCCTTCAACCAAATAAGATTTTTTTATTGAGTATGAGTTTTTTTTAAAAGCTAAAAGCTTTTAAAAGCTTTATGCCAAACATACCATTTATGAATCGTCTTAAAAATCTTAAAATTGTTGACTAAACTATTAGCTCATGAGTTTCTTCTGTGGTGATTCACTACCATAAATTAGGTTTGGCTTCAATGATTCTTGTGATTTGACTTTGTTTCATTCGTGTATGTTCAAAACCCATTGTCCCAATTTTTAACTTATAATAGCAAAAACAAAACAAATAGGTATGATAAACAATAATTTTAATACACAAATGGAGATATATCGCCTAAACATGTGTATAAATATAAGAACATATGTATAAATCATGCTATAAAATTAATGATATTATTTTCTAGATTCATGCCCATAACTTGTAGACATATTACTTTCCTGGCAATTCAAGTTGACATGTGTGATGGGAGACTCATTAAATTTGGTATGTTAGGTTTTAAAATGTCAATATATATGCATAAAAAAATGTCAAAACGTTAATTCCGTGATTTCAAAACTAACCTAAACTATCTACATAACTCTAACTAAGTGAAATCTTAACTAAAACAACTAGAGTTGTCACATGAAACAACACAACAAAACAAAAGACTTCAAACCCGACTTCTCATTTATAACATCGACTGATCGACATCCTCCTTTCATCATGATAAGCCAACTTAATATACCATCTTCTTATATGTCATCTTTCATCACATAGAGTCATTTGGTTTCCAAAGTTGGTTTAGAGGGTCAGAATGATTTCTCATTATTTTTAGAATAATGCCGAATTGACTCCTAACTAACTTATATAGAGAAGCATTTTATTTATCCAAAATATATGTCAAAAGTCTAAGTTGCCTCATCATCAATTTTATCGCTTCCTATGAGATATTCGAGCTCGTTATCAATCCTAACATACATTTTGAATAAATAAAAAGCTTCTCTATATGGGTTAGTTAGTAGTCAATTCGGCATTATTCTAAAAATAATGAGAAATCATTCCGACCCTCTAAACCAACTTTGAAAACCAAATGACTCTATGTCTTTGTAGTGATGAAAGATGACATATAAGAAGATGGTATATTAAGTTGGCTTATCATGATGAAAGGAGGATGTCGATCAGTCGATGTTATAAATGAGAAGTCGGGTTTGAAGTCTTTTGTTTTGTTGTGTTGTTTCATGTGACAACTCTAGTTGTTTTAGTTAAGATTTCACTTAGTTAGAGTTATGTAAATAGTTTAGGTTAGTTTTGAAATCATGGAATTAACGTTTTGACATTTTTTTATGCATATATATTGACATTTTAAAACCTAACATACCAAATTTAATGAGTCTCCCATCACACATGTCAACTTGAATTGCCAGGAAAGTAATATGTCTACAAGTTATGGGCATGAATCTTGAAAATAATATCATTAATTTTATAGCATGATTTATACATATGTTCTTATATACAAGGGCGTAGCTTAAGAGGGGCCGGGATGGGCGCCCGACCCCCCGAACTTTTCGCTCAGTAGTGTTATATATGTAGTTTTCGTATAGAAATTTTTGGGTATATACGTTTTCGACCCCCCCCCCCCCTCCCGGTTTTCATGGTCAAGCTTCGCCACTGCTTATATATATACACATGTTTAGGCGATATATCTCCATTTGTATATTAAAATTATTGTTTATCATACTTATTTGTTTTATTTTTGCTATTATAAGTTCAAGATTGGGACAATGGGTTTTGAACATACACGAATGAAACAAAGTCAAATCACAAGAATCATTGAAGCCAAACCTAATTTATGGTAGTGAATCACCACAGAAGAAACTCATGAGCTAATAGTTTAGTCAACAATATTAAGATTTCTAAGATGACTCATAAAATGTGAAAATGAATGGCAAAGACACTAACTTGACGTGATTGCGTTAGGGATGAGCAAGTGGTACTCGGTACCAAATTTTGCGCTACTTAAAGCCGAAACATTCTCACTTTTATTTGGGATGTGATGGTTAATTTTTTATTTTTATTTTTATACCGCAATTATTTTCATTTTTTTTTTTGGTCATGGGCAAGGTTGGGTTATGGGACTCCTTCATACCACTAGACCTCAACCCCCTACCATATTTTTTTTATATACTATATATTTGTTATTTATTATTTAAGAAATGCATGGATCTATATTATATAATAAAAGAAACCATTTTTGGGACACGTGTCATCATATTAGGTCATGTTTTATAGATAAGTATTGTTTTAGTTTAATCTTTTCTAATTAATTATAGATAATCCTCCTACTAAATATTATTTAGTTTAATTTCTTATGGATAATTATTATTTAGTTTAATCTCCTTCTCATTTATAATATTATTTATTTAACTAATAGAGTAAATACGATTTTGGCCCCCGTGGTTATATCACTTTTACTCTTTTAGCCCAAAAAGAATATTTAACATCTAAGCCGCCAACGCCTTTTTTTCTAATCTTTTTGGCCCCTGACGTCTTTTTTTCTAACCATTTTGGCCCCTAACATTTAATGGACGAGGTTGGTGTTAGTGGCCAAAAGGGTTAGAAAAAAAGACGTTGGGGACTCAGATGTTAAAAAAAATCTTTTGAGCTAAAAGGGTAAAAGTGATATAACCACATGGGCCAAAGTCATAATTTACTCTAACTAATATTATTTATCATTTATACATTTACAGGGTTTAAATAACGGGTTAAATTTATTGAGACTTCGTTAACAAATTTTGCTACAACAAAATAATCTATTTATATCAATCTAATTTTTATCTATACTATACGATATAATAAAACATTAATGTGTGACACATGTCGTTCATTGTAGGTATTTATTTTATGATTTTCTCGCCTCACTTCCAAGCTAATCTTTTATTAATTAAATGAATAATGAGCTAATATTAAATTTTATCCTACTTTAAATTTCGAATACCATTCTTCTATTTTCTAATAAAATATTATCCGAAATTGTAAATTGTTAATTTAAAACATTTTAAATAAAACAAATTATTTATCACAAAAACCAAACTTTGTATTAATATATTAAATATTTTTATTTTCACTATACAAAATTACATTTACTAACTTTTTTATTATTTGGTATATAAAATTACATTTATTTAACTCGTGTAATAAATGAGGTTTTTTTAGAGATGTATTATTTTATTATTTGGTAAACAATATTACATTTATTCAACCCGTGTAATACATGTGGTTTTAAAGGTATATTTTTTTATTTGGTATATAAAATTACATTAATTCAACCCGTACAATATGGTTCTTATATATATAACTTTTTATTATTTAATATATAAAATTATATTTATTTAACCCGTGCAATAAAGGAAGTTTTTAAAGATATAATGTTTTATTATTTAGTATATAAATTTATTTACTCAACCTGTGTAATACACGGGGTTATAATCTAGTATTAGGGTTATTGGATTTTATCACCCTTAATTATTGGCTATTGGTCGCGGTTACCCTCAACTATCACTTTGACGTCCGTCACCCCCAACTTAACACTTAGTATGTTATGTCACCATGTCATTAACTGATCACAAACTTTTGATCTTGGTACTAGACTTTTAAGAGTGTCATGGGAATCTTATGAAGGTTTTAGAGATCTTAGGACACCCCAAAAGTATAGTAACAAGATCAAAAGTTAGTGATTAGTTAACGACTTGGTGATAGAACACACTAAGTGTTAAGTTGGGAGTGACGGACGTCAAAGTGATAGTTGAGGGTGGCAGCGGCCAATAGCCAATAGTTGGGGGTGATAAAATCCAATAAACCCTAGTATTATTATATAATTAATATATTACTTTATATAATTTTTCTATTTTAGAGGTTTGAAGGAATTTGAGTTAAACCAATGAAATTAAATAAGTAAACAAACACTATCAAGTTTGAATTATATTCTCAAGTTCTCGAATGATGATGCCATTAAAAGGGAATTTCTTCTTGATCATAGTACATGAACAGTATTTGTGGAGAATTTTGGGACTGACTAAAAGGAACATATTTAAATTTGGGTTTAAATTAATTCACATGGGCCAATTAAAATGATGGGCCTACAAGAAATAGCTCAACAATCCGGACATGAGGTTAGATATTGACCACAAGACCGCGGTCCACACGTAGGCAGTATCTACCCTTATTATCGGCAATAGATTGGGTGTTACATACAAAACAAACAATGTTGATCAGCTGAATGTTACCAAAGAGGTATGTTACTGAACCAACAATTCCTATTTGGTATGGAAACACCATCTTCAACCTATCCTAACCTGTAACCAATTATTCTCTAACGTTGATGGGTCCACACATGCTCCCCTTGCCGAACTCACCACCGGTGACAAAGTATCACCGAGTCTAGATTACATGGCCTGGTTAACCGATGATCAATGTGTGGTCATTATACTTCAGGCATCTCTTAGTTAATATACTGCCTCGAAGGTGGTCCGCCTTATCACCGCACGGGAAACCTGGCTCGCTCTCGAGGCGGCCTATAGAAACTCATCCGTTGAACGTATGCAAAACCTTCGTGACCAATTGTGCCTCCTCTCTAAAGGTACTCTTTTTGTCTCTGAATTTGGACGTCGTTTCCTAGGAATATGTATCAATTAACTGCTATTGGACATCCCGTAGAAGAAACCGATAAACTGCATTGGTTTTTGTGTGGCCTTGGACCATCCTTTGAAACCTTTTCAATTGCTATTCGCGCGTCTCGTGCGGTAGAGAGTTACTTGCCCAAGCTGAAAGTCATGAATTATTTTTAATCTCTTCATGGTCCGAGAGTTACTTGCCCAAGCTGAAAGTCATGAATTATATTTAATCCCTTCATGGTCCTAGCACCCCAACTGTGGCCTTTAATACTCAAACCGCTCGATCAAATGTACCCACCAGGGGTCGTGGTGGTCGGTTCTCTCGTGGTAGTCGTGGTTGTGGCCGGAGACCCCCTCATTGTCAATTGTGTCGTAAGGATGGACATTTTGCTAATGCTTGTCCACATGTTGCTAGTTAGGCTTCTCATAAACCAAGTTCAACAGCTGACTTGGCCACAGTCTTTCATGCTCAATGTCATGTAACTAATTATGGGCCCCATTGGTGTGCTAACCTTGGTGCTTCAGATCATATGACCGACTCACTTGGTAACATCCCCAACCCGAACCATTTTTTGGGAGATGCAACGGTTCTTTTTGGAAACGGTAATGTTCACCCTATTTCTCATACAGGCCATTATATTATATATTATATATTATGAATTTGTAACATAGTTAGGCTTGGTTGTAACTTTTGCATTAAGGGTTTCATATGCAAAAGGTGTTGTACTTTTGTGATTTAGAGTTTGTACGGTGATGTACTGAGGACGCGTGTTCCTGTAAGTGCCTACTTTTTCCTCCTTTCTTGAGCCACGTATTCAGGTTTGCCTCTTACGAGTCCTTTTCTCCAACCCTTACCTCACAAAACCCTCCATATCAGATGAGATCAGAGATAGTGATGAGAAGAAAGAGAGAGAATACACACTCCCGCGAAGGTCGGCGAGACCACGGCGGTACGCCGTTTCCGGCTTCATCCCTACATTGTACCTTCAACTTCTTTACAACATGATATTTTTGAGCTTTTCATCAGACTAATGTGCTATGATTCGTCCAAACATTCCTGTCTCGGAGTTTGGTTATGATTGTATCGTAAGAACCTTATACATCTTCCTCAAAAGGGAAAATTTTATGGTCTTTTGTATGTTCTTTGTCTTACGATTTTGCAAATGGTTTCTGAGTTCTTGATGTCTGTTTAACCAATATTCAGGTTTACTATTCACGTCGGTAGCGTTTAAAGTTGTTGGTTATGGTTATGCTACTTGATTAGCTTTGTGGTATTCAATTTGGGGCTCAATCTGAAGTTAACCTTGCGTCTTATCTAGCACCAGTAAGTTTGACCTATCATCAAGCTTTTTTTTATTATACGACAATTCATGATATGGGTTTTTCTTATATGGGTTTCTCAGTTGTTTCAGCATCAAACGGTGATCTATGTTTGTTAAATTCAGCTTCTATTGTGTTGATTATTGGGTTGGGGTTTGTTTTTTATGTGTATAATTACTATAACACAGGGGGTTTTATCTGTTTTTTTTTTTCTAATCCTGTTTTTAGGTTTGATGATGAAGAAGATCCAGTTAGTGATGTCAATAGTGAAGATTAAAACCCATAATGGGTCGTTTCACGATTGTTACATTCTATTAAGTAAGTTTCTATCATTAACAAGACTGCAACTTTTCTATTAGTGGATGTGTTTCTTTGGACTCGTGATTGTAACAAATTCAAAATTCGACAAATGAGTTGATTTAGGTTGAAGTTGAATTCAAAATCTTATATCAATCAATTCATGTTTTGCCCCTTTGTTGCAAAAACCTAAAATTTAGGAATTTTGGAAAAGCTGATGCATCATTGCAAATATAAAAGGTACTAGCCTAAGGACCCGTGTATTACACGGGTTGATTAAAGATAATATCGCTTCATCATCGTTGTTTACATAAAATGTTATAAAATGTTATGAATATATACACGTCTTGAAAGGGATCATGTAAAAACTTTTTATTAACCATTAATATGCAGATATCACAATTCGTTGAAAATCTCTTTCTACACCACATTAGTTGTTTTATCTGTAGGTTTTCCGTCGTTGTCAAGTATGAGTATTTTGACCCCATTTCTTGTTTTCACCCTTGATAAAACATACAATTGACCATGAGAGAAGACCGGTTGTTTGAGGTACAAACCAACTCTTGAAAGAGACTGACCTTGACTTTTGTTTATCGTCATTGCAAAACATACGGCCAGTGGAAATTGCCTCCTTTGAAAAGCAAAAGGAATCTTTTTATCAGAAGGGATCAAGTTTAATCGAGGTATATATGTGCAACTACCAATATTTTCACCAGATATTATCTCGGCTTCTATTACACGGTTGTGCAGTTTTTTTACTTGTAGCCTTGTACCGTTGCACAATCCATTCCGTTGATCAATATTTCGTAATAACATTACTGGAACACCAACTTTAAGGACTAACCTATAATTTGGTAAGCCTGATATTTTAAGACAATTGAGCATATCCGGAGAGTATATGCCCTGTTGTTTAGAATTTACATCTTCAGACGGACAAAGACTGTCAGAGCTAAGATACTCTTTTTCTTCACCAGGAAACATTACTAGCAACCTGTCATTAATCTCATGAACAACATCATTTTTAGGTGCAAGTATAGCCCGCTCATTGAAATAGTTATGGTCGTCTACGTTTTCCAAGATTGATGGATAACCAAAATCAATTAAACTTGCAATTGGATCAGATGCGTCAGTAATCAAAAGATCTTATGGTATTTCAATAGTTGCTTCTCCATCATTTGGACCACCAACGTTACCCTCACCCAAATCCAAAAGCCATTTGGCAAAAGTATTTATTTCTTCAACATTAGCTGTAAATCTAGCTTAAGATCCCGTGTGTTACACGGGTTGGTAAAAGAAATTTCTTCATTAATACCGCTGACATTAAATATTATACTTTTATACACGTTAAGATATGAGAGTGGTCCGCTGCCATCTCTGACATGATTCCAGCTTCGTGAGCAAGAAAAGATCTAAATTATGACATGTACGAATTTGTTTGTTAATGTGACAATTTCGACCATTTGCTTATGAATAGGTCGTTTGGTTCATGTTTGATCTCAAATGGATTAATTTGAAAAACTTTGCTACGTGAATAACACATCATAAGTCATCTTAAGTCTAGTTTAACACATGAAACTTCTTAAGTTGTTTTTATTCAATGATCATGAATACTAAAATGATAAAACTATTTTTCTACTTATAATTACATATTAACTATTTATAAAAATATGTTCCAAAGAAATGATACCAACATGTTTGTGGACCAACCTAAACCAAACTGGTCAGTTTGAATTTGAACCCGTTTCAGTAAAACTCATGTGACTGTTACCTGTACCTCTACTTTTGGGCTCTGAACTAAAATATGTTCAAAGTAATACTGCAAAAACTTATAATTTACAACAATGCCAACTAATCCACCTTGTTTTTGTTGCCCTTAAATTTATTTAGTCAAAGAATAATCCTGATATAGCTTGATAAGTCAACTTTTAGGTGGATTGATTGCCTAATAATCTCTCCCGTATATCTTATTGCCCTATGCATATGCTCATAACATGTTATGCATAACAATTCAGACATGTATGTATTTATATGGATGTATGCATGTAGTGCAAATAAAAACCTTCTGGCAACTTTGGTATGTTCAACCCAATTGACCCATTACCTTTCGAGTAACTATTTTATTTGACCCATCAAAGTGAATGTATAGCCCAGAATCCGCATCAACTTGTTTTAAGTACATACATGAATATCAAATAGATCGAGCAAACTGGAACTTACATTACATTCGGTTCAATATAAAAATCCTTATTGAAATCTTCAATATAAAAACCATTCTAAAATAATTCAACATTATATAATACTATCCACCTTTGCAAACATGGAGGTTACATTAAAGCACACATAGCAGTAGTAGGGGATCCAGGATTTTCATCATTGGGAGACAAATACGAGTCACGTTGTAACAGGTCAGGCGTTCATAACTGGTCAGGTACAAAATTTAATTGAATCATAATAAAATCTAGACTAAACTGTCTATCCATTTAATACTTATAACCACATATGTTTATCTTCAAACCATAAAGTTAAAAGCACGATTATGAACCTATCCATTTATGAGCCCTTTTGCTTCAACATTTGAGATCTTGCTATAAACAAAACTGTCTTTAACACTGGAGCAGAGTTCCAATTTGGCTGTAACACGCCCAACACAACTGAGATCAGCTCCAGAAGCAAACAAAATTGCACATTAAATATTTACTTATGTTTTCTTAGTTAAATTAACATTTTTAAGAACTAAGCATAGGAAAAAACAATACAAAGATCAATGTTAGTAGTCCATGCTTCTACAAAGATCTATCTTCACCGACTGAGCAAGTGTTAAGGTCTGGTGCAAACATTCATAAAGAAAAGCATCATTAAGAAAAACACGATCTAAAGATCTAACATTATAATATCAAGTTCGGGAAATATTTAAAAAGAGTTAAAGAGTTGACTAAGTCAACAAAATCAAATAAAAATAGACTTACCTGCAGCTATAAAATTAAATGTCTCTGTCCAACATGATGCTCACAGAAGCGCCCAATTAACTATCTCTTCCTAAACATCTAAATTAGATAGTTCTTAAGCGTTTCCAACCCGACCCATATTTAATATGACAAATTTGATCTATTTACCTATATATGAATCGAATAGGGCTATGTTTATAAAAAACAACTGAAATTCATCCAAGATGTAATCATACCTTCAAAATCGTTTTGTAATTCGAAATATATGGAACTATTACTGTAATAAAATATCTTTTGTAAACATATTTGACACGTTACTCATAAAATTCAAAATAATCCACCAAGTTTCTTGTAGTTTTATTTACTGCTCTGCCTACATCTATACCAAATTTCTATGTTCTTTTGGTTCTTATTCTAGCTATAGTTGAACGATGATTTGCAATTAGATATGAACAAAAATTGAATTGTCCAAAGATGTTCAATTTCATATTCACGATGAATAAACGTATTAAAAAACAATAAGAAAAATATTTGTATTTCCGATTCAATGCGCCTGTATACTTGTTAGTTTTTAAATCTTACATAATATTGTTCCAAAAACCGAAATAACCGAAAACCGAACAGACGTAAAAACCGAAAAAACAGAAACCGAACGGTTTTTATAAAACCAAACACCGACGTATTGGTTTTGCCCAAAATCCGAACCGACGTGAAAACCGAAAAAACTAAAACCGAACGGTTTTAAAAAACCAAAAACCAACATTTCAGTTTTGGTTTTGCCCAAACCGAACCGCGCACACCAAGTTTAATGGATTTAGTTTAATCTCTAACTAATTAATTAATCTCAAATTCTAATACTAATAAAATCATAACATGTCAACGAATTAACCTATTTAAATTTTTAATTTGGAACATGTGTAAGGCTATGAGGTATGGGGCGTGGGTTGCGTTGTGATTGTCCACCTAGGACTATGGTTCAAATGCTACACCGCCCACTATTAAAAAATGGTGGTTGGCGACTTGGCATGGATTAAACCATGAAGCAAACTGTGAGGATTTGGAGGAGACAAAAATAAATATGGGGATAATGGTTTGGGTCATGATTACACCATATAGGGTGATAGATAAAAGTAGGGTGATATGACGTTGAGGTAGAGGGTCATGACCACACCATATAGCCAAATACTGATTGATCAATTGCTATAAGTTAAAAATTGCAAACAATTGGAATTTTATTTGATTCTAAAGTAATAAGATGATTGCTGCAATTTTACATTTATATGCTATTATTTTGCAACAAATTTGTGCATATATGAGTTATACATGTTGCTTTAGTGGTTTTTTGTTACGATGCTACCACACGTGTTTATTTTATGTATGTTTTGGATTGGTCTACGTTTCGACGTAAATTTTGTTTGGAAACAAATCGGGTCAAATATAATATATTTTCATTCAACGGCATCAATTCGGATTGCTCTATGTTTCAAACCTAAATTTAGTCCGGATACGAGTCGGGTTGATTGTAGTCTATAATTTATCATGTCGCTTACGGCGCCGCCCTCCGCGTTGCGGCGGGAGGCCTAAAACTATGCCAAATAACATCAATGTCACACCGCTAGTAGGCAGAAACTGTTTTTTTTTTATGAATTGAAGTTGTCTTGATTCCTGAAGAGAAGTCGCTTCAGGCACGCTCTTGTGCTGTTGGACAAGGCGTGACTCAATGTGACCGTTTGTTCAGGGTATCTTGCATTAAGTACCCATTTTTCTGATTCGGCGTTGGGGGTCACCCTAGCCGTCTTGGCCGGCACAATTCATAGCAGTGGGTGTGCTGCCAAGCGACTCTCCAGGGCCGTGTCTTGTCCATTTTGCTATGGCTTTGGCAGGTCCAACCTTTGCATCCACCAGCTCTTGTTTCTTCCTCTTGTATTATGAGGTAAGTTTGTCAATGGACTTTTTGTATTTGCTCCAGTTTGGAGCTGTCTTTTTCTGACCTGGATCATTCTTGATCATCCTGATTCTGTTAACTTCATGCTTTAGTGCAATGAGTGGCCATTCACTGAATTTTTCTTCATTAGCTGGATAGAATTTTTCTTTCATGATATTTTTTTTTTCATGATGAATGCAAGATAATCCTTTCTCATTTCCTTTTGTAGGAATGCTCAAACAACCTATTAATTAGCGGTCCTAAAACAACAAAATGTAGCATATATGTGAAATTTGCTTACGGTTAATCTCGTCATTGTCAAAATAGTTGTCGTCGCTAGGCCCATTCTCTCTGTAATCAACATCATCGTCGTCGCTAGAGATGTAAAGGTCACCGTGGAAAAGTTTGCGTAAAGCGTCGTCGTATTCGTGGCTAGAATCGTACTCGTCAGCTGGAACTTCATAGTATCTATACCCGTTCTCCTCCTCCTCCTCCACTTCATGTATATTACGGCCGGCAGCAACTAATAACATATTCATCAGGTCATCAGGCTGATCGAGATCGTATCTGACGGAATCCGCCATTTTCCCGATCAAGAATTATGAGGGTTTTGCAGTCGTTCGTTCTGTTTGGGAAGAAATTGATATTTGTAATTTGGTAAGGGAAATATCAAAGTATATGCTGAAGATGATTGTACATTATGCTATAAAAGTTGCACGCTTTAGCTGAGTGATGTTTTCACTTAACTTATATAAAATATTATATAAAATACTAGGGAGTAACCGAGTTGTGTTGAGTAGGGATTAGCATGGTTTCTATTTAGTATTTGTATTAAAAAACGGGAAAATTGCTATTAGTACCAGTACACTACCGATATTTACTGGTGTTTTACTATAAATATAAATACCGGTTTCGTACCAGTACCGGTACTAAAAACGAGGACAACGGTACCAGTACCGAATATACCCGGTACGGTACCGGTACCCAGTACCAAATTCTCATCGCTAGTGTCGAGCTTGTTTAACTTATGAATCTTTGAGCTCGAACATAGGCTCAGTTTGAATTTTATTTCTAAAGCTCGAGTCTGACTCGTTTATTATTTAACTTGATTTAATTATAATTATTTTTATATAAATTCCTTATGTCACATAGTGTGTTGTAATTTTGTGTGTGCATGTATGTGTGTGAACAAATTATGGCCATTGATCTACACACGTGTATGCCCAGGATCTCATCATCAAATCTTAAAATACACTAGTGTATTTCAACATCAAATCCTAGCCATTGATTTACACACGTGTATGGCCAGGATTAGTTCACTCAGTTCGCAAGCTACACTAGTGTTCACTCTTGAACCTAATCCTATATATATATAGGGGGCGCTAAAATGAAAACCACCCCAGTTAAGAGAACCACGAGAACCACTTTCCAACCATTGATCTTTAAAGATGGATGGATCAGATTAAAAGTTATAAAAACAATATTAAATTCTTTTTATCTTATTATGTTTTTAATATTTTAATGTTTAGAAAAAGCCGTCAACAATGATTAGGAGAATGTTCTAGGGTTTTTGGCAGCTATGTATTTATACCCACAAATCTAGTGTGTGGTCCATTAATTGTTGTTTTGAGTGAATTGCAAGGATTGTCCTTTATCTTTATATCGCATTGCAGGCACTGTCCTTTGTCTTTAAATTTGATGAGATTTGTACTTTATGTTTTCAAATCTTACACGTGCATTAATTATACAGTGGATACATAAGTAGGGTAATGATGATATACCAGCACCCATTCCTTGGTTACTTAGCATATTAGATAGTTGTTTATGTATTCATGACCATCCGAATCATCCATGGGATGATTTGTGCATTGGTGAAATCTTGAGGTTAATGGATTTATCCAACCTATGCTTGATAATACATGGCTAGACTAATATATGACTTATACTTAATATAAATCTCCAAAACCGAACCATGATATCAACCGAAGTCATGGTTGAATGTTATGTGTTAAGGTGGAAAATATCTTAGTTTTGGATTCCCTAGGTTGGACTACCAATGGGTGACTTTGTACCCATGAAAAAACACAATGTCCAACTTAAGTGTCCAAAACAAGGTATGTTTTATGTACTTTAATACTCATATAATTCCCGTTTACTTTCCAAGCTCCAACTCATCAAACTCATACACATTTTTTTATCCTTTTTAGGGTAACTTGGTGATTCCATCCTCTCAAACCGCTCACTCGCATTTGTGGAACTTATCTTTGCAAACTGTGAGTATACTTGACCCATTTTCCGTTTTAATCATTACTTGGGTTGTAACATGTAAACATACTAAATTCACATATACACACATACACAAATAAACACAATCTTATGCAAACACTCAATCCGTATTCATGCTAAATTGATATGCTTATTGTGATTCCATGTTTGACATTTCATGCTTACTATTACATCATTAACCTTGCAAGCCTCCCTTAACATGTATAGCACTATTAGATTAGCACACCGCCCGTTTGTGGCCATTGTTAAGTTATACCTTAAGGTCTTGTTTACTTTAGTGACAAGATTACACTCACGGTCTTATTCACTTCGGTGATAAGATAACGCTAGTGGAAACTTTGGATTGATGTTTAATTGTGCATACCAGTATGTAACATGATTAGTATACTTTAGCATGTGGATTTGAGAATTAAGGTTTTATATTCTATGTAGATAAAACTAGTATGCTCACCGACATTATTTGTGTTGACGGATAATTATTACATGTTGTAGAAAATTGATGATGATTCTACGAGAAATCAACTTAGGGTGGATTAGAAACTCACCAAAACTTTATTTACGTATTTTGTTTCTTAGTATGAAATTCCCACTTGTTGTACTTCTTTTTCTTGAACAATGTAACGTGTTATTCGATGAATGAAATGAAATTTGAACTTTAAAATATTGTCACAATTTTAGCGTTATGTTGTCTTTGAGCAATCTCTTTCATCCCGCCTCGATGTTTCCGCCATCAGTTGGGGTGTGACATGTTCGGAAACAAGTCAGGTCAAATATAATACGTTTTTATTAGACGGTATAAGTTTAAGTTACTTTATGTTTCGACATCACCGCATTGCGCAGGGAAATTTACTAGTTATTTATATTAGTATGTATATCGTTTAAAATATTTGATTTATTTGCATATTTATCTGGTTGTTTGAATTACTACATATTAGGAGTTTGAGTCATAGTATGCTAAGGAAGTCTTTAATATAAATAGTTGGTTAGTGATTATGTAATAAACGTACACGTTTACTCATTAAAGCAGAAAGAGTCGTGATCTGAGTTTTGATCAAAAAACTTGATGCTGTTTGGGGCCCGATTTTCCAACATTACCAACGGATTAACAGTGGGAACCACGTTCATCGTCATATTTCCAAAGGATCCCTCCGTTTGTAAAAGTCTTCTGTTTTGTGGTATAATGCACGGTTCGGATGTAAATTAATATATTGATCACGTTCAATTCAAGCTCAGTTATGAGTTAACTCGACTCTGACTTTACGTAGTTCGATATCAAGTTTGAACACAAATAATGATACAAGTGGTGTTTTGAGTTTATAAGGTCTTAGAATTGAAATTTTGTTAAGTTTTCAATCTCTAGGCATGTGTTAACAATGATGTCTAAGCAGTTTGATTTATTAAACTTACTTCTAGTTTATATTTTTGAACTTTCTAATCTATTGGTCGAGTTCTAACCGACAAGCACATTCCATCGCTAGGTTTTAAAAGATTTATGAATGTCACATTTGCGGCCAATATTTTGCGGCAAATACTTTACGCACGAATGTCACATTTGTGGCCAATATTTCGTGGCAAATACTTTATGCAAATCTCCTTGTAAATTTTTTGATAGACTGTAACAGTTAAAAGTCAGTTGCAAAATTTGCAACGTAATAATTAGGGGTGTTCATCGAATCGAGTATCAAATTTTCAAATTGCTAGAATCGAATTTTTTGAATAAATTATTTTATTGCTTGAATTCGAATTCGGTTAAGAACCAGTCAATTTGAATAAATTCGTTTGATCAAATTCTAGTTAAAATATGTAATAAATTCCTTAAGTTATGGGGTTTGTAACGGGTTTGGTAGTAGGCTACTTAATATTTAGAGTAAATTTAGAGATTGATTTATACCATGAAAATTTAAAAAAATAATAGAAAACAAAGGAAAGACATGAATTTTTTTTTATGAGTGTTGTTGAAACTGCGAAAGTATTTATCATGGATTATGTAAATAAGCTAGTGAAGAAAATAAAATGGAAAGAGTGTTGACATTCAATGACCTTCATGTCACAAACATATACCACAGAAAAACATCATGGCCATTATTATTTATTTAAAATATCAACATTACTACATTAGCGATCCAAAGTAACTAAACAAAGTCATGGATCAAATTATTCAAACCAAGTAACACAATACACAAACTCTTGATCCAACATGATCAGTCGATAACTCGATATATATGCTCTAATCAATGATGAACTGATGGGATGACGGAGTAACCCTTTCGACCAAACACCTTCTTCTCACCAACAACATCCATAGGTGCCATGGCGGGTACGGCATCTGATGATAAACCATTCTCACCAATGCAACATCTAATCACATGACCTTCACAACACGCAATGCCAAACGTCTTTATGAAACAAAAAAGCAAGCAAAAGTTTACACTCAAACTTAACGATTGTAACCTCTGCCATGCTGCATTAACTTTAACAAAGATATAATGAATAAAGATTAAAAAAACGGTCATTTAACTTGGGGTTGGTGTAAACAACAAAATTATAAAAATAAAAAGTGTTTATAGTGAGGAATTCCAGCTGTCTTCGCATTTACATAATAAGGTTTTAAAATAAAACATGAATACCAAATGTTTGTTAAGCCGGTTAATGGATCAAAACCCATTTAGACTAAATTTGTAGGCAACTGAAGCATCCCCTCAAATTCAAATTAAGCACTTAACCATTGTTAACTTAAAATTTGTGTCCAAAATCAACAAATTATTCAAATAATAACATGCAATTGTGAAATCTAAAAAAAATACAGCCAAAAGGTTTCTAAAGAAGCAAAGATCTTAAGTGTCACTTAAAAGCATAACTATATAATAATTATTTTCCTCTAACACGTATCAAAACCGATCACCAGTGCCCTATCCGCCATTGAAGAGGCGGCGGCTAGGTCTTCCAGAAATCACCAACGCCGCAAAAAAAACAAACTGAAAACACTGATACATACCTTATACTTCATCATGGACTCTTTGTTATTGAATCCTAACTTCCACCGTATGACGTGTGCGTTCCCAATTCGGGGGATACTGGGAACCATATGGCTGACATCATCAAATCCACTACAAAAACTCAAGTGGCTTCGTATTGTCATTTACGTTCCATTAGAACCGTGAATATTAGAAAGTTAATGTTAAAAAGTTTCATACCTATATCAATTTAAGTTGAATATCAATATTGAATTAATCCTAAGGCAACAAAGGACAAAAAACAATTCTAAGAAACAAAACCACAACTCTCCTGCTACACGAACACATAGTTATTTAGAACGCGCGAACCGAAGATGAATCAAAGTTTTCGATATGAATAGCATAGCATTCGAACACTAAATCACGCATCAATTCATTGATTTGGTAAAAAAACATGAGAGAGCGAACCTGATACTTTATTCCAAGCTGATACGTGAAATGGACAATTGAGATTGAAAGATTATGTGTGGTTTAGTACTTGAGTTAATGAAGAAGATGATGGAACTTTTGGTTGTATGAGGCGTCATGCCTTCTCTCCAGACCTAAACAACTCTAGCAAAACAGGTCAAACATTCAAATTATGCCTTAATTTTTTTATTTTAAATGCACTGAATCTTTGTAATTCTTGTGGTTATCTAGTCTAAAAAATATAACAATCAATCTCAAACTGTTTTACAAAAAATGCATCATATACTAATCAATATGCATTCAAATCCTTGTTAAACTCTACCATATAATCTATATTCATTCAAATACTCAGCCTACATTTTTAAGAATTGAGCATAAGAAAAAAACAATAAACTTACAAAGATCAATGTTAGTAGTCCATGCTTCTACAAAGATCTATCTTCACCGACTGAGCAAGTGTTAAGGTCTGGTGCAAACATTCATAAAGAAAGGCATCATTAAGAAAAACATGAACTAAAGATCTAACATTACAATATCGAGTTCGGGAAATATTTAAAAAGAGTTAAAGAGTTGACTAAGTCAACAAAATCAAACAAAAATAGACTTACCTGCAGCTATAAAATTAACTATCTCCGGCTAACATGATGCTCACAGAAGCGCCGAATTAACTATCTCTTCCTAAACATCTAAATTAGATATTTCTTAAGCGTTTCCAACCCGACCCATATTTAATATGACAAATATGATCTATTTACCTATATATGAATCGAATAGGGTTATGTTTATAAAAAAACAACTGAAATTCACCCAAGGTGTAATCATACCTTCAAAACCGTTTTGTAATTCGAAATATATGGAACTATTAGTGTAACCTCTGCCATGCCTGCATTAACTTTAACAAAGATATAATGAAGAAAGATTAAAAAACGGTCATTTAACTTGGGGTTGGTGTAAACAACAAATTTATAAAAATAAAAAATAAAAAGTGTTTATAGTGAGCAATGCCAACTTTCTTCGCATTTACATAATAAGGTTTTAAAATGAAACATGAATACCAAATGTTTGTTAAGCCGGTTGTTTAAGAAGACAAAACGAATGGTCCAGCTAGTTCTGTAATGGATCAAAACCCATTTAGACTAAATTTGTAGGCAACTGAAGCATCCTCTCAAATTCAAATTAAACACTTAACCATTGTTAACTTAAAATTTGTGTCCAAAATCAACAAATTATTACCAGAAAAAGTGCATTAATGCGGTGATACCAAACACTCTCTCTTAGATGGGTTGCCAGCAAAACAAAACAACTGTCTTTAATTCTTTTGATCGCGACATCTGAACCTTTCCATTTCCTGTGATAAAAAGCTCCATATGTACCAGATCCTAACTCCCGTACTTCCTCAAGATCGTCATTTCTAATAATTTGGTGAAGAATCTAAATCAAACTACTTATAGATCATATGAGTTTTGCATAAAAGTTAATATAGATAAGGCTTAGAAGTACCGATAAACCCCTAGCAAAAGCTTTCTCCACGACCTTTATCAATTCAATCTTTGTTTTGACTTGGGTGTCATTGTCAAAATCAAACTCTAAATCTGCAGGTGCATCCTATAAAACAAATAAAATATTAAACAAACATTGTTTTATAATCTAAAAATCAACTTTATGCGTTTCAGGCTGCTAACTATAGCTTGTATGTTTAGTCAAGTTGCGATCAAGTAATAGTTTGGTATGTTCAGTCAACTTGTATATTCCAAGATAATCCCCCTCAATTACAATAAACAAAAGAGAAAAGTGTTGGCAAGCCGTGTTTATAATTATCCCATCTGACCTGCTACCCAAATTGCATGACCAACCCAGTTTCCCGAGTACCTTCACAAAGATTTATACATTCCTACATTACTTAACCCACTTTGCATGCGGCCCTGAACTGTATAACGTAGAAACCGATCTAATGATTCATGGTCCATTGGGGCTGATTCTTTGTGAAGATGTTATTAGGTGGTGGACTGATGTAAGGAAATAATGGTCAACGTATTGTAATATGGTGTAATGTTTTATCTATGTTCTTAGCACCTTGCTAAGAGTGTGGTGTGGTTAATAAAATTGATCCTCGCTGGCCTTTAAAAAAATATTATATGGTCGTGTCCATTTTTTTGTGTTCAAGGCAGAGGGTTGTGCCGACCAATCAAAACGAGTAGACCATTTCAACACTTACCGGGGGTCCCCGCACAACGTGCGGGCTGGTAACCCTTAGTTCTACTTTAAACAACAATATTAAGCTTCGGGATATATTGGTTGTTCCAAATCTTACTAATAATTTATTATCTATTAGCAAGATGACGATAATAATATAGATGTTCTATTTTCCCAACCATATTTTTATCTTTAGGACCGGGTAACGAAGGAAGTTCTGGCACAAGGAAAATGTGAAAATGGCCTTCATGTTCTACCCAGCAATTCTCAAGCTTTAGGGTAGGCGGTATGGTGGTGATTGAGTTAGGGTGTTTGAGTTTTCTCTACCCAATGTTATAAAGCCATGTCAACTCCCCCATTCACTCCCCATTTTCTACTTAAACACTAGGTATGGTTAAACACCCACTCAAACACCCGATTTCTCTCTCCTACTTTGATTGGTTCTTCTCTCCTCTCTCTCTCTCTCTCTCCTCCCTTTGTTCTTCTCCACCTTCGGTGAGTATACACCGATTTCTTCCCTCTCTCCTACTCAAACACCCTAACTCAAATACCACGGTGTGGTCACCGATCGGTGACTCCACTCAATCACCCTAGTCCCCGCAAACCATACCGTGCACCCTTACTATCATCCCAAACGTATAATGCATTAACGCTAAATTCCATAAAAAAAGGTTCCACACAATATAAAATTAAAATTACAAAACTAAAACAAATAATTATCATAAGATATACAAATAATAAAATGATATATTACCCTCAAACGAGCAAACATACTAGCCAATACATCCTTCCAGACAATTCTGAATGTGGCCCATGGTGCATCATAATGCTCCAATAGTATATATGTGATGGCAAAAGATCAAATACAAATAATCTTAACATACTAAACATACAAATTGAAGGAAAACTCAAAAAGACAAGGTGGCATTTTTGTAATTACCACCAACTATCAAAGTTACTATACAAATGTGAACTCAACCAAAAATACCTAAAAAACACAAAAAAAAATTTTAATATTTTTTATAAAAAAATCGCTACATTTTGTTAGCAAAAAAAATTTATTTTTATTTTTTTTTCCGCTACAAAAAGTAGCGATTTTTTAATAAAAAAATGTTAAAAAAAATAAAATTTTTTGTGTGTGTGTTTTTTTTAAGATTTTTTTAGGTTTTTTGGGGGTTTAGTTTTTAGCATTTTAGCTTGGGGGCGGGGGGGGGGGGGGGGGGGGGGTTAGGTTTTTTTAGATTTTTTAGGTATATTTGTAGAGTAACTTTGATAGTTATTGATAATTATAAAAATGTCACCTTGTCTTTTTGAGTTTTCCTTCCTTTTGTATATTTAGTATGTTAAGATTATTTGTACAAGAACTTTCCCCTATATGTGATTGGGCCATGAACATCATGATCCGCATACCTATAATATTGAAATAAATGGGGATCCAATAACTTTATTTAGTGACTTTTTTTATATATTTTCATTAATTTTTCTTTTTTAGAATCATATTAGTTTCCTACTAAATTCTTCTATTTCTTCTAAACCGAGTGAGTTTCTGAAAAGGCAAAACATGATTAGATCCGCCACAAATTGAAATAGCCAAATAATTAGTGTATTTGTAACAATATGAATAAACAAAATAAATGAAAAATATTTTTTTTTTCAAAAATTAATAACAAACATCCTTATAATATATTTAAACTGATACACTTACATCTCACATTTCTAACATTGTAAATATATTTCTGTATATTGGACCCCTTAACACTTCTTTCAGAATTTAATTTCAGTTTCCACTTAATTCAATCATGCATTAAACAGTTCCTAAGCATTAGTAACAGTAAAATAATACAAGTGTTCTGCACTTAGATCCACTTTTCTGGTTTGGTATGGGTTGAAGCTGTCTTGTTTTTGACTTTTTCAATGCATGGCCGTCGGTGCCCACTTATTATTTACGCGTCAACTGTAAACTTCCACGTTCCCGACGACTTTACTAGTATAAAACCAAACACTTCTCACTCCAAACCTCGTCACTGAAAGCTACCCTTCAATTTTCTGATCCACAGTTGCATGCATTTACGTTCAACTTTCTGAAGTAGCTGTTCATATATATACATATAATCCAAGGTATGATTTATTTGATGTTGGAAATTTAGTTGTAGATTGCTTGATGCATGTGAGCATTTCATCTTTATGATTGCATGTATAGCTAATTAATTCGTAACACTCGGTATTGATGGCTTAAAGATCTTCAGTTATCATGTATCAGTTCCATATTTATGAGTTTATGATCGTTAGCATACAGTGATTATGCAAAGAATTTTAGAGAGTATTCATACTAACTTCCTACTTTCGTTACGTTTAAATGCTAGGATTATGCCGTATATATAGGTGGCAAAGGGGTATGACTCCCCTTGGTGACCATATAACCACCGTAACCACTAATACCTAGCGTTATAACTGAGGAGGGATCATGAGAAAACTCAAAAACTCCATAAAAAACACGTTGCGGATTGTATGGAAAAATGCTTGGGGTCCTCAATGTAAAAAAATGTTTTATTACGTATATGCAACACGGGGGAGGTTCATTTGAGAAGAATCTTCTTAAAAGAAGAAAAAATGAATTAATCTAGAACATATATTTTTTTGATCAATGGTTGTGAATTAATATATCATTTTTGTCAACTTTTAATTAATGCTTTAATTACTAAGGGTAGTATAGACATTTTTATGTAGAATATTAATAAATATTTTAAAGAGTTACTCAATTCTTATTAATGCAACCATAAATCTCTCCTTCACCATCATTAATGTATTGGCTCCTACACAAATTTTATTAGAGGTGACAAAATTATTTAAAAATTTTGTGTCCTACACATATTTTATTATGAGTCGCAAAATTATTTAAAAGTGTTTGAGTCCTACACATTCTGTATCCTACACCAAAATATTGTTTTAATGGTGTAGGAAACGTTGAAAATTAAGATCATGCGCATGATTGTTTTTCTTGTGTAAGGTGCACAACTATTTTATTAGATAGGCTCATTAAATGATTAGAGTTCATTAATTTGAATAACAAAAATAAATAATAAACTCATTAAATGATTTGTTAAAATTACCTTTGTATCCTTTATTCTTTTTATTCTTAATTTTTAATTCTTCTCATTTGAACTCTCCACTATGCAACACATGATATATTGCATATATGTAAAACAACTTTTTTTTGTATAATGTATATATGTAGTATATAAAAAAGTTTGGAAAAAAACGTACTACTGCATATATATCCTTAACGTGTTTTTGGTGGAGTTTTTTTAGTTTTCTTAATGAGTTTTCTTATGATCATTCCCCAACTAATAATACATAAATAAATACCAAAATTAGGATATCACAGTTAAGGTTAAATCAAATTTTAATTTAACAGTTATTTTTTATGTCTTTTTGTTATTAGGGTTAGATCTCTAACAGGTTTGCATTATTATAATCCTTGAGCTAGCAAATATATTTCTATTTCGTCTCTTAAATCTTTATAAAGTTGAATGAAGATTAAAAAAAATCACGAATGGTGTTGTGTGAGTTCGAGTAAACTTCATGTCCATGTTTGACTTTTGTGGTCAATTTATATGGACGTTTGAGTATGAATATAATTAATGGACTTGTGTTTTTACATAGATGGGGAACTGAAACTTAAACCCGTTTACATCTTTTCATATCTTATATCAGCATCTATCTCTTTTCAACACCCACAAACGTTTCACGTCCCTCGTTAGATTTCTAGTCATCATTCGAAAACACATATTTTTTCTTCGATGCTACGTCCCTTTTAAATAAATGAAAATAAATAATATAAATTACTACGAAAACACATATTTTTTCTTCGATGCTACGTCCCTTTTAAATAAATGAAAATAAATAATATAAATTACTAAAATGTTGGCTGTGTGAGAGAGGGCCCACCATCTCTCGTCCGCATTCAAACGCGCAACCAAATGTCTCCCTTTTTAAGAAGATGCTATTAAAGTGATATAGATTATTCGTTTCAAAAAGTTTACTATCATGACTGCAAAGGTCAATACTACTAATTAAGAAATGTTGCCATATGTCAACTCTAGTTTGGTAGATGATAGGCAGAATATATATTTATTTCAGTATATATATGTGTGTGCGTATGACTCAGTTGAATATATATTTTGATTTGAGACATTAAGGCAGTTGAAGGTATGATGAGGGTATGCATAGTTTTAGTGGGATTATTAAGCCTGTTGAGCATTGAAGCTTATGAAGTTGGACTCACTTTTCTGGACAGTGCTGTTGCTCAAGGAGCTGGTAAACTACCTACCTTCATCTTTCCACTATGATATATTTGATTTTTCTTTTTTGTTTTTTTGTTATTTTTGATTGACATGCACTTGTTGAATCTATATTCATGATCATTTTGATCAGTTTGTTTGGATGGAAGTGCCCCTGCATATCATATGGACAAGGGATTCGGTGCAGGAATCGACAGCTGGTTGGTTTTCTTCGAGGTTGGTCCATGATTACAAACTATAATGACTACAATATGCTTCTCACTTTGAATATTTATGAGTTTTATAATATATACTTATTTATACATTTGGTGTATAACAATCCATAATGGTTAATCAGGGAGGAGGTTGGTGCAACAATGTCACGAATTGTCTTGCTCGAAGAGATACGCGTTTAGGTTCCTCCAAGCAAATGTTGACAACAGAGACCTTCTCAGGGATGTTTCACAACAAGCCTAAATATAACCCTGGTACAAATAATTATCTTGCTTCATATTTAGAAAACGCGACATGTGGTTTGTTTATATTTACTATGCACTTTGTTTTCAGATTTTTTTAATTGGAATAGAATCAAGGTTCGGTATTGTGATGGAGCCTCTTTTACCGGTGATGTGGAAGAAGTTGATCCTGTAAGTCATAGTTTTAACATCAACTACTCATAAAAAAGAAAAGAAGTGTTTGTGGGATCACTTAGTAAAAATGTTGCAAGTTTTGACGTGTTGCCCGACCAGGCCATTGATCTAAACCGCCCATTTCATATCCTTTATTTTCCAGAAAACCAATCTTCACTTCAGAGGAGCAAGGATTTTCCGTGTTGTTATTGAAGATTTATTAGCAAAAGGAATGAAGAACGCAACGAATGTAAACTCATTTTTCAAATTAACCATTTGTTCCCCTTGTTCACATATATTTTGTTTCTAACTGAGACTTTCATATTGCAGGCCATGCTTGCTGGCTGTTCAGCTGGTGGATTGACTTCCATACTCAGTGCGATAACTTCAGATCACTTTTGCCTGTAAACACTACAGTGAAATGCCTTTCGGATGCCGGTTTCTTCATTAACGCGTAAGCTTTCATTTCAGACGTTTATTTCTTCATTTTCACTTCATATTCAACTTGATTGCAAAAGCTTGGCGTTATTGGTTCATATACAGAAAGACGATTATCGGAACAAGTCACATTGAAGGCTTTTATGCAGATGTTGTTAAGACACATGTACCCTTCTAAACCCTTCTAAATTATTGTTCACCTGTTATTAAAATTTCTAATCTATTGTTTTTTTATAACTGTCAATATGTAGGGATCAGCTAAAGTTTTGTCACCAGCTTGCACTTCGAAAATGAGTCCTGGTCTGGTAAGAGCGGATGCTTTGAAAAATACTTTAAAAGTTGATTCTTTTCTGTCAAAACTCAAAACTAACATTTCTTATTGTTTTTTGCAGTGTTTTTTCCCACAAAACATGGTGCAATACATCGAAACTCCAATTTTTTTGATAAACGCCGCTTATGATTCATGGCAGATTAGGCAAACCTCCATATGAACAATAGTAACTAATATATGCATTGGATTCTTTATTAGGTTAATTTTCGAGTTTCTTTGATTTAATTGTAATTTATAATATTTTACAGGTAAAAAATATACTGGCTCCAGGTGTTGCTGATCGGAAAGGAACCTGGCGCGATTGCAAACTTGATATAACAAAGTGTTCATCTGCTCAACTCAATATCCTGCAAGGTTCACTCTTGTCTCTTTCTATACCTTTAGCCCACAAGATGGATGTCTTGGGTAACATGTTATTTTATTATGGGATTAAAACATGCTAATTCATTTTATAAACAATTAATGAGACAATAAAGCTTGTAAACATTGTTATTAAAAACAATCTTCTAAATCTTAAAGTAAAACAATGTTATTAATGTGATAGTGCATGTTTATGTCAAATTCCTCAGGATATAGGCAGGAGTTCTTGAAGGCGTTGACTGGATTCGATAATTCTCCATCGAGAGGAATGTTCATCAACTCTTGTTATTCCCACTGTCAAACTGGAATTCAAGAAACA
This sequence comes from Helianthus tuberosus, assembly GCA_030545235.1. NCBI lineage: Eukaryota > Viridiplantae > Streptophyta > Magnoliopsida > Asterales > Asteraceae > Helianthus > Helianthus tuberosus. Next base: position 33,474,458 of record CM060365.1, on the reverse strand, counting down.
TGGTTGAGAAATGATTCTCCACTGTTGAGCAACACGGTATGTAGTATAATAACACAAGTTTCCATTCAAAGTACTGTTTTTGGATCTAATGTTTTGTTATGCTGTTAACCTTTATAACAGACAATTGCAAAAGCGGTTGGAGACTGGTACTATGAGCGGGGTACATTTCAAAAGATTGATTGCCCATACCCATGTGATAAAACATGCCACAACCGTGTTTTTGAGTAGAAGTTGGCATTGTTCCTTGATTCTGAAGAACGGATACCAAGAGAATCAAAGCTAATAATACATGGGAATAAAGGGATGCATATATCAAATGATTTAACTTCCAGATTAGTGGAAGGGTTTTAGTTACAAAATTTAAGAAATTAAGTTCATGATGTAAGATATCACCAACATGTTGTGTTGGTGTGTTCATTGTTCATTTGTTCTTTTATATAATTCTAATCAATAAAATGTTGTTCTTATGTGATTTTGCGTGATCTAGGTGCACTTTAAGGCCATGTTTAAGACTTTTGAGTCATTTTGGGGTTGTTACATATAAATTCTGGTGGACACAACTCTCAGCCATTTAACATTGACAAATTTGCTTAACAGTTGCTAAATTTGTTTACTATAGTTGTCTTGTGTTTGCTGATAAAACTTGCATAATAGACAATGGGGCAAATGATCATACGTAAAACATCTAATTTTTTTTTGCAGTTAAAAAAAAATCTAAATTTTTTTTGTCAAAAAATAAAAAATAAAAAAAATTGTACCGGTCAGTATTGTATTGTTTGATTGCTTGTAACACCCTGAATTTATTAAACCTAATTAATAATAATAATAATAATAATAATAATAATAATAATAATAATAATAATGATAATATAAGAATTATCTATTTAAAATACTAATATTTGAGGGTCAACCAACCAGAATCATTTCAAATCCATTTTGGTGAATTATTTTTAAGAAATAGGGTAGTTAGCAAATCTGATCTCTTTGACATGTTATTTTAGATTTTTTCCTGTGGTTTCTCGGTTATAGTCTAATAAATTAAACAATACACACGCGTTAGTATAATAACCCAATATTTACATTAGTTATACCCTCCCCGAGACAGAACTCCAACGACTACGTCGGGCAGAGTCTCGACAGCCATTACGGAGCACTAGCTCAATCAGGCAGCGTATCTAATACGTAACCGGGGGTTATAATACTTACAACGAGGCAGAGCTTCGCTAATTAGGCGGGTATTATGCCCACTATAATTTCTACACTTCATAAATTGAGAGAGAATTTCGAATTGTGAGCGTCGGAGAATGAATGCCGATCGTTCCAATTTATAGGGCCTGAAATCGAGTTCCTCGCGCCCCGCGAAAGAGACCACAAGGGTCTTCACGGCCCGCGAGCTAGGGTTATAGGGTCTAGGTTTGCTGATTCGCCGGTTATAGCCTTGACACGAGCCTGCCACGTGGCAGCTCAGGGGGTCGCCTGGTGGACCATCTCTTGCGCCCCACGTAAGCCGAAGACAAGGTCTTCGCGGCCCGCGAGCGCCACAAAGATTTTGATTTTATTTAATTTTTACAAAATTAAAGGTATTTATGGACATTTCTTTTATACGAGGTGTATTTTAGGACATATAGCAGTGTTCTAACAAATTTTAGGAGGGTTGTTATATCCTCCCCACCTTGTTTTAGAACTCATCCTCGAGGTCTACTGGAACAGGTGTGGATATTTCCTTTGCATTTCTGATATAAGCTCCCAAGTGTACTCTGGTCCTCTCTTGGAATCTCATTTTACTTTGACTAAACTAAACTCTTGTGTTTGAGATTCTTCACTTTTCTGTCTTCAATCTGTAGTGGCTTCTCTACGAACTTGAGCTTCTCATTTACCTCTATATCCTTAAGAGGTACTACTAATGATTCATCGGCTAAGCACTTTTTGAGATTACATACATGAAATACATCATGTATTTCTGCCATTTTCTCTGGCAGTCGTAGCTGATAAGCTACTTGTCCTATTCTTCTAATAATCTCAAAAGGTCCAACATACCTGGGGCTTAACTTTCCTCTTTTGATGAATCTTACCACTCATTTCCAAGGAGAAACTTTTAATAATACCTTGTCTCCTACCTGAAACTCCAATGGCTTTCGCCTATTATCAGCATAACTCTTTTGTCGATCACGTGCTGCTTTTAGTCTATCCTTGACTTGAATAATCTTGTCTGTTGTTTCTTGCACTATCTCTGGTCCAGATAATTGTTTTTCTCCAAGGTATGATAGCTGTTATTGTAAGAAAATTCTATTAATGGTAGATGATCATCCGAATTTCCTCCGAAATCAATTACACAAGCTCTAAGCATATATTCCATCGTCTGAATTGTCCTTTCACTTTGTCCATTCGTTTGAGGATAATAAACGGTGCTTAGATTTAACTTGTTTCCCATTGCTCTTTGGAAACTAGTCCAAAAGTGAGAGGTAAAACGGCTATCTCTGTCAGATATAACAGATAAATGAATTCCATGTAATGAAACTATTTCATTTACATACAACTTGGCTAATTGCTCCATACTGAAAGTTTCCTTCATCGGTAAGAAATGAGCAGATTTAGTTAACCTATCTACAATCATCTAGATTGTATCATTACCTTTTCGTGTCTTGGGTAATTTGGTAACAAAATCCGTTGTTATCAATTCCCATTTCCATACAGGCATTTCCAATTGCTGCAATAAACCTGAGGGTTTCTGATGTTCAGCTTTAACTTGTGAACAAGTTAAACACTTGGCAACATAAGCTGCTATATCCCTTTTCATTCCTATCCACCAGAAATTCTTTCTTAAGTCTTTATACATTTTATTACTTCCAGGATGTATCGTATACTTAGACTTATGCGCTTCTTCTAATATTTGGTGACGTAGGTTTCCTAGTTTAGGTATTCAAATCCTTTTCTTATGGAATCTCCAAATTCCATCTGTTCCTTGTTCTAATTCCTTAATCATACCTTTTAATTTCTCAATATCGTACTTGATTACTGATTCTTGTACTTTTCTAATTTGCTCGTTTAAATCTATCTGCAGATTTAATTTAAGAGAACATACTCTTTTTGGCTTTTCGTGATATTTTTGACTTAAAGCATCAACTACTACATTAGCTTTTCCTGCATAATACTGGATATTACAATCATAATCACTAAGAATCTCTATCCAGCGTCTCTGTCTTTTATGATCGGTGAAAATGGTAAACTTACTACTATAAAGGTAATGTCTTCAAATTTTTAGGGCAAAAATTTTGGCTCCTAACTCTAAATAATGGGTTGAATAATTCTCTTCATAATTCTTAAGTTGTCTAGACGCATAGGCTATAACCTTTTGACATTGCATCAACACACATCCATAACCTAACTTAGAAGCGTCACAGTAGACTACAAAGTCTTCAGTTCCTTCTGGTAACGCTAGTATGGGTGCGTTGGTTAATCTTCGCTTAAGAATTCTAAAAGCTTCTTCCTGCTTTGCAACTTAACAGACTTACAGGTTAGTTTTGTTAAGGGAATGGCTATTCTAGAAAAATCTTGGATAAACCGTCTATAATAACCGGCCAATCCTAGAAAGCTTCTAACCTCCGTTGGTGATTCAGGGACTTTCCATTTAGTAATCGCTTCGATCTTTGTGGGATCTACATGAATTCCTTCATGATTAACTAAATGTCCAAGAAATTGCACTTCTTCTAAATAAAATTCACATTTTGAAAATTTAGCGTAAAGCTTTTCTTTTCTCAGCAAATTTAGGAGTACATGCAAATGCGTTGCATGTTGCTTTTTGCTCTTTGAGTAAATGAGAATATCATATATAAAAAAAATTATGAATTTATCCAAATATGGCTTACATATTCGGTTCATCATGTCCATAAATGCGGCTGGGGCATTGGTTAAACCAAATGGCATGACAGTAAATTCATAATCGCCATACCTTGTTCTGAAGGCAGTTTTAGGAATGTCCTCTTCCTGTACCTTTAATTGATGATATCCTGAGCGTAAATCGATCTTAGAAAAGAATCGAGCTCCTTGCAATTGATTAAACAGATCATCGATTCTCGGTAATGGGTACCGATTTTTAATCGTGACCTTGTTCAACTCTCGGTAATCAATGCACATACGCATTGACACGTCTTTCTTCTTGACAAACAAGATTAGTGCTCCCCATGGGGATGAACTTGGCTGTATGAATCCTTTCTCCAAAAGTTCGTCTAGTTGTTTCTTTAGTTCTTGTATCTCTGCTGGTGCTAAACGGTAAGGTTCCTTGGTAATTGGTGTTGTTCCTGGTAGTAGGTGGATTCTGAATTCAACCTCTCTGTCTGGTGGTAGTCCTGGTAATTCTTTTGGAAAGACATCTGAGAATTGAGATACTACGTGGATATCTTTCAATTCTTTTCCTTTAGTGTTAATGATTATGGAAATCATATACACTAGTGATCCTTTTCTTGCACAACTCGCTGTTTTCATCACAGAGATGAATTTCGTGGATCGAGATGGCTTATTTCCTTTAATTGTGATCTTTTCACCCTTTGGTGAATTTACTTGGATTGACTTTTGATCACATAGAATACTGGCTTTATTTGCTACTAACCAATCAATTCCTAATACAATATCAAATCCAGCCAGATTCGTTGGGTAAAGATTAGCAATAAAATCACGTTTTGAAATTTCTATTCTTGCTCCTTGCAAGATTTCAGTAATCTTAATGGGTTCTCCTTTTGCTGTCTCTACTAGACATTCTTGTTGAAGTTTAGTTAATGGTTGATTGAGAAATTTGCAAAATGAAGTATTAATAAAACTTTGGTTTGCACCAGAGTCAAATAATACTTTAGCAAAAACATCATTAACTAAAAACGTACCGGCTATCACGTCCGGAATCATCTTTGCTTCTTCGGCTGTCAGTACAAATGCTCTAGCATTCTCAGTAGTCTTGTTGTTCATGGCTAGAGCTAGTTTCCGACAATAAGGCTTAATATGCCCTTTTTCTCCACAGTTGAAACACACTCCATTGCCGGGTTTCTTCCTACAATCTTCTTCCTTGTGTCCTGGTGATGCGTGCGAAGTGTTATATATATTAGGTGTATATTTTAAGCCCTTTTTAACACTTATTTTAGCCAAGTTTTAAATTTATAAAACACGATATTTCACTAACACTAAACACACATATGGGCAAGTGCACCCATCGTTGAGTGTAGTATAGCGTTGGTAAGATACCGAGGTCGTCCAAGGACACAAGAGCTTTTAGTACCGATTTATCCTCAACGTCTAACCAAAATAAAAGTTTAGAAAAAATGTTTTAAACTAAGAAAATTAAAAACTAACTAAAATGCTGAAAATAAAAATAAAAGAAAAACAGATAGACAAGATGAATCACTTGGTTCCGACTCGTATCTAGTATAACCTTTGATTATTTCCGCACTTTTGCACATAATTAAGAGATTATCTTAGTTATTGTAGTAGGCCCCTCTTTTGAAGGTGACGTTACCCTCACCCCAGTAGTTTGAGTCAGCAGGGATACAATCCTAAAAGGGTGGATTATTGGAAGATAATGAATTAAGTTTTTAATGTAGTATTGTGGTAGGCCCCGCTTTTGGCGGTGACGTTACCCTCGGCTAAGTAGTCTGAGTCAGCAGGGATACAGTCCTAAATAGCCGGGTTATAGTATTAATAGTAGTTAACTTATGAGGGGATCAAAGAGTTTGGACCCCCGCCATCCAATACCGTGAAGTATTGAAGGAGGTCCTACTAAATTTGACCCAGGTCCATTGCAGGACCTCTAAACGCTGAACAATGGCAAGACCTTTACCAAACCGTTCCCTTAACCCCCTACCAGGTAGCCAACATACCTCCATATAGACCGTGGAGATATGAATGGTGAAAATCCTTTATTTTATATAGACAGTAAAATAATGCCAAGACACCACGGACAAACGATAAGGAAAGATCACCTTCAACATAAGTAACTAGTTATTAAAGTCATTAATACAAAACCAAATAAAAAGTGCAAAAGATTAGAAATAAAAAGTATTATACTAGACACTTTGTCTTCACCAAGTGATGTAAGAGACTTAGGCAAACATGGCCTTGATTGTCAAGAACTCTTACGATCAATCTTGGATCCCGAGACGACTCACACACTCTACGATGGACAATGGATGATGGTGGTGGATGATGGTGTTGTGATGGTGGTGGGTGGTGGATGAAGTGTGAGAGAGGTGGTGTGCCAAGGGATGAGATGAAGTGAATCCAAGCACTCCTATTTATAGGCTGAACAGAGAGCTGGACACGGCCCCGTGTCCGCTGGGCACGGCCCCGTGTCCGTCTGACAATCTCTCTCCTCATTAATTGTAATTCGCAATTACAATAAATGCGCCTGCTGTACTTTCGACACGCCCCCGTGTCCGCTGAGCACGGCCCGTGGTGGGCAATAGAAGCTTCTATAGGTTTGTCTTTTCTGCTGCTTCTTGGGCACGGCCCCGTGCTGGCTGAGCACGGGGCGTGTTCAGTCTTCTGATTTCTCTATTTTGCTTTGGAAGGTGCCGTTGAGGGGTCAGGCAGTCCACTAATATTCCTTTTCTTGTATTTTTGTTGGATTTAGCTGTCTTTTTGCTTCTTTTGCGTTTTTGAGCTCATTTAATCCTGAAAATACAAAAGGAAGACAAAAACACTCTTTTTCCAATATTAGTACTTAAAAAGGGTTAGTTTTATGCCTCATTTGATGTAATTTATATGTTGCATTTTACACACATCAAATACCCCCACACTTGAACTTTTGCTTGTCCTCAAGCAAAACTCTTTAATACGTGGCTTACACTCCCAAATGGAATAGGTAGAAGAGAAGTTTTTGGGCTTGTCGTAGAGTGTCGGGATTTCCAAGATCTTTTTGGGTTTTATTTTTATTTATTTACACTCCTATTCGTAATGATTTATTTAGAACTTTTCATAAAAGAAATTACTTATTTGGGCATAACATGCCTTTTTAAAATTCTATTTATATACAAGTTCACATACCTCACGGGGAAATCACTCACACTCGGCCGAAGGTGTATTTTTAGTGAATCACTCGAGAGCGGCATGGAACTTATTCCTACCATAGGCTTGCCAAGAAATCAATCCTCCTCCTTTTTAACTTTTATACCTTTGTAGATATCAAGAGGACTTTGTGGGTTAAGGGTTAGGCTAGGGTTAAAGGTAGGTGGTTGGGTTAGTGGTTAGTAGAAAAAGGGCTAAAAGCGTAACAGGTGTCGGTTTTCGTATTTTTGCAACTTTTTTATTTTGATGAAGCTTTTATTCAAACCAAGTTATTTTTTATTAACTTGTTTGTTTATTTTCTTTTTGCTTCATCATTATCACAAAAATTATTATTATTTTATTATTATTATTATTAATTTTTTTTTTTTACGAAGAACCTAACTTGTTACTAAAATAAAGGGTTAAAAATGAAAAAGGTTTTGGTGGGTAAAAGGGTTTTTGTTTGTGTGATGAAATGAAAAGGTTTAGGCTCAAAGGGGCTAACTAGGGGGATTTTGGGTAGGTGGTAAAAGAAAAAGAAAAATAATGGTGTAGAAATAAAAAGGGTTAGTCCTAATGCCTCCATCATTTACTTACTCGGGTTTAAGTTGATAAGGACCGGGAATGTATTGTCATGGCAAGTTCTAGAGTCGTAAGAACCAAGCGGCTATTCACACAAGAAACGAAAAATGAGCATTTAGTCTAATGATATGTAATTGTGTGCTCAATAAAGGCTCAAAACTCACTTTTGTGGGAATGGGTTTTTATGTGATCAAGTATATATAATCAAATTTTAAATAAGTTTGCTATGCCTTTTCATAATTTTCTTATGTTGGTTCTTTTTATCACTACGCTATCGGTTGTAAATTTGTAAAAATATAACCTTTTTGAGAACTTGAATTTCCCGAGTTAAACCTAGACAAGTAAAAAAAAATGAAAATTTTGAAAAAAATTGGGGTGATTAGCGGTTCCAATAGAGTTTTGTGTAAGGCTTGTATTTTAGGACTTGCAAAGTTCAAGGTTTTAGCATCCCCCCACACTTAAATTACACATTGTCCTCAATGTGTCCCAAAAATAAATTTTTAGGTTGATTAGATGTGTAAAATAGTGTTTAAAAAGCAAAAAATTGTGTTACTGGGCACTGAACACGGCCCCGTGTTGTCCGGGCACGGCCCCGTGTTCAAGTGCCAGTAACAGAATTAAAACAAGAGAAACAGAAGCCTGGACACGGGGGCGTGTTGGTTGAACACGGCCCGTGTCCAGTTACCTGAACTGGGCGTTTTCTGCAGGGTGCTCAGCACGGGGCCGTGTTGGTTGGGCACGGCCCGTGTTGAACCTTCTGAAATGGAGAGAATTGTCGGGTTGCCTTGTTCTTGTGCATGGTTTCATTTTTCTCGTTCCCCTTTTCATCCTTTACCACCATGAGTGTGTTTTATTCCTGAAAATTAAAACTAACTAGAAAACATAAAAATTAATTTAAATTAAACTAAGGATAGTTCCGTGGAATGCCTCCATGGTGCGCCACGTTTATAAGGGTCCTTGGCTAGACCCAAAGCCTGGTCATATGTTACCCAAGTGGGATGTGTTGCATCCCATGTTACACCGTCGGAGAGCGTCATCCAAGCTTGAGTCTATGACCTTCATGTAGTTGACCGGATCTTCTTCCTCTACTCGCCTTCCACATTCAAATTTCACTTCCTCATCCCCAAACTTCAATGTTAGAGTTCCGTCATTCATATCCACCAATGCTTGGGCGGTGGCTAGGAATGGCCTCCCGAGGATGAGAGGGACCTCGGTGTCTTCTTCCATGTCTAGGATGACAAAGTCGGTTGGAAAAACGAATTTGTCAACCTTGACTAGCAGATTTTCGGCGACACCTTGTGGGAATTTGACGAACCTTTCGGCGAGTTGTATGCTCATCTTTGTAGGGCTTGTTGTTCCTAGGCCGAGTCGCTTGAACATTGATGTGGGCATGAGGTTGATGCTAGCCCCAAGATCGGCTAAAGCATTTCGGACGGGGGACTTCCCAATCGAACAAGGGATTGTGAAGCTCCCGGGGTCGATTTTCTTTTGTGGAAGTTTGTTGAGTACTAAAGCTGAGCATTCTTCGCCTAAGTTAACTAATTGTAATGATTCAATTTTCCTTTTGTGAGTGAGGAAATCCCTCATGAATTTCGCATATTTAGGCATTTGGGTTAGGACCTCAATAAAAGGAATATTAACATGCAATTGTTTTAGTAAACTTTCGAACTTTGCGAATTGCTCATCGGTCTTTTGACGATTCAACCTACCGGGGTACGGGATTGGAGGAGTCTTGGTGGGCTCTTGATTTGGTGTAGAAGCCTTTTCTGGCGCAGGAGGAGTCACAGGCTGGCTAGAATGGCTTCTTTCATTTGGCGGCAATGGAGCATCATCGGGACCCACGGTTCGATTTCTTAATGTGATGAGATGCACTTGTGCCTTCGGGTTCGTTTCGGTATTACTAGGTAACGCGCCTTGTGGTCTCTCGGAGAAATTTTGAGCTAGTTGATTTAATTGTTTTTCAACGTTTTGAATGCTAGCTTGTTGGTTTCTGAAATTCGATTCCAATTGTTGAAATCGATCCGAGTTTTTCTTTTCAGTGTCAGAGATGAGGCGAGATACAGTATCTTCAAGCCTTTCTCTTCCACCTTGTTGTTGAGGAAAATTTTGCGGTTGTTGAAAATTAGTTCGTTGGTTTTGTTGGTTACTACTATTGCCGGGATCTCTCCAACCAAGATTTGGGTGGTTACGCCATCCTTGGTTGTAGGTACCCGTTGGAGGACCCGACGGCCTAGGTCTATTATCCATGTAGTTTACCGTTTCAGTTTGTTCATCTAATTCTTTCATACAACTCCAATTTTCATGTGACCCACCACACCCTTCACAAGCCATAACCGAGGCCGTTTTTGTCATTTCTAGCCTTTTGATTTTTGAAGAGAGGGCCTCGATTTGGGCTTGTAAAGAGGTGCTTTCATCAACCTTATGGGCGCCCGGGGCAATAGATTTATTACCTCGGGGAGTGTGCCATTGAAAATTGGTTTGAGCAATTTCCTCAATTTGGTTATATATTTCATTTGGGCGACGATTACCTAAGAGTCCCCCGGAGCTTGAGTCAAGTGTTTGTCTTGTGTGTGGCAACAACCCATTGTAGGAAGTGGATACTTGTTGCCACACCGCTAGACCGTGATGAGGACACTTTCTTAGAAGCTCCTTGAACCTTTCCCAAGTTTCATATAAGGATTCCCCATCCTCTTGTGAGTATGTATTAATTTCAGTCATTAATTTAGCCGTTTTAGCAGGAGGGAAATACTTATATAAAAACTTTTGGGCAAGTTCATCCCAAGTGTTTACCGATCCAACTGGGAGGGTGTTAAGCCAAGCCTTAGCTCGGTCTTTCAGTGAAAATGGAAACATTCGAAGGCGGATGGCGTCATTTGATGCTCCATTGATCCGAAAGGTATCACATATTTCTAAGAAGTTAGTAATATGTAGATGGGGATCCTCGTCCGCAAGCCCGTGGAAGGTTGCGGAGTTTTGGAGCATTTGTATCAAATGCGGTCGAAGTTCGAAGTTGTTGGCCTCGACATTCGGTGCATTGATAGCGGCGCCAAGATTGCCTACGGTAGGCCGTAGGTAATCCATGAGGGTACGTTGGTCCGCCATTGGAAGTGGGTCCCCCGAAGCTTTCTCTTGATTTTTAGCTTTTAGTCTTTTTCTGAGAAAGCGCTCGGGTTCTTCTAGGGGTTCTTTTATGTCTCTACTAGAACTGGAGCTCATGCACTACGTAGGAGGTTCAAATGTGGCGCTTGGGTTCCAAGTCCTGCAACAAAAACAGAAAAGAACGCTGGTCAGAATGTTCACCACGGCCGCGTGCTCAGTGAACACGGCCCGTGGTCAGAAGTACAGTAATCGTTTTCTGTATCCCAGTTACTGGGAGTTGGACACGGCCCCGTGTTGCACCGACACGGCCCCGTGTTCAGCTCTCTGTAACTCAGAAAATAAAAACTGCCAGTAATGATGCTGGGCACGGCCAGTGTCTGACCGGGCACGGCCCGTGCTGAGCTCTGCAGAAGCTGAAAAACTAAGAAAATCCTAAAAAAATAAAAAGAAAAATAAAAGATGATTAGGCCGTTGATTCCTAACTTTCTTAAAATCCTTGTGTCCCCGGCAGCGGCGCCAAAAACTTGATGCGTGCGAAGTGTTATATATATTAGGTGTATATTTTAAGCCCTTTTTAACACTTATTTTAGCCAAGTTTTAAATTTATAAAACACGATATTTCACTAACACTAAACACACATATGGGCAAGTGCACCCATCGTTGAGTGTAGTATAGCGTTGGTAAGATACCGAGGTCGTCCAAGGACACAAGAGCTTTTAGTACCGGTTTATCCTCAACGTCTAACCAAAATAAAAGTTTAGAAAAAATGTTTTAAACTAAGAAAATTAAAAACTAACTAAAATGCTGAAAATAAAAATAAAAGAAAAACAGATAGACAAGATGAATCACTTGGTTCCGACTCGTATCTAGTATAACCTTTGATTATTTCCGCACTTTTGCACATAATTAAGAGATTATCTTAGTTATTGTAGTAGGCCCCTCTTTTGAAGGTGACGTTACCCTCACCCCAGTAGTTTGAGTCAGCAGGGATACAATCCTAAAAGGGTGGATTATTGGAAGATAATGAATTAAGTTATTAATGCAGTATTGTGGTAGGCCCCGCTTTTGGCGGTGACGTTACCCTCGGCTAAGTAGTCTGAGTCAGCAGGGATACAGTCCTAAATAGCCGGGTTATAGTATTAATAGTAGTTAACTTATGAGGGGATCAAAGAGTTTGGACCCCCGCCATCCAATACCGTGAAGTATTGAAGGAGGTCCTACTAAATTTGACCCAGGTCCATTGCAGGACCTCTAAACGCTGAACAATGGCAAGACCTTTACCAAACCGTTCCCTTAACCCCCTACCAGGTAGCCAACATACCTCCATATAGACCGTGGAGATATGAATGGTGAAAATCCTTTATTTTATATAGACAGTAAAATAATGCCAAGACACCACGGACAAACGATAAGGAAAGATCACCTTCAACATAAGTAACTAGTTATTAAAGTCATTAATACAAAACCAAATAAAAAGTGCAAAAGATTAGAAATAAAAAGTATTATACTAGACACTTTGTCTTCACCAAGTGATGTAAGAGACTTAGGCAAACATGGCCTTGATTGTCAAGAACTCTTACGATCAATCTTGGATCCCGAGACGACTCACACACTCTACGATGGACAATGGATGATGGTGGTGGATGATGGTGTTGTGATGGTGGTGGGTGGTGGATGAAGTGTGAGAGAGGTGCTGTGCCAAGGGATGAGATGAAGTGAATCCAAGCACTCCTATTTATAGGCTGAACAGAGAGCTGGACACGGCCCCGTGTCCGCTGGGCACGGCCCCGTGTCCGTCTGACAATATCTCTCCTCATTAATTGTAATTCGCAATTACAATAAATGCGCCTGCTGTACTTTCGACACGCCCCCGTGTCCGCTGAGCACGGCCCGTGGTGGGCAATAGAAGCTTCTATAGGTTTGTCTTTTCTGCTGCTTCTTGGGCACGGCCCCGTGCTGGCTGAGCACGGGGCGTGTTCAGTCTTCTGATTTCTCTATTTTGCTTTGGAAGGTGCCGTTGAGGGGTCGGGCAGTCCACTAATATTCCTTTTCTTGTATTTTTGTTGGATTTAGCTGTCTTTTTGCTTCTTTTGCGTTTTTGAGCTCATTTAATCCTGAAAATACAAAAGGAAGACAAAAACACTCTTTTTCCAATATTAGTACTTAAAAAGGGTTAGTTTTATGCCTCATTTGATGTAATTTATATGTTGCATTTTACACACATTACCTGGTATCTTGCAGAAGTTGCAGTATCTAGAACATCTTCCTGAGTGATTTTTCTTGCAAGCCTTATATTAAGGTGCAGAAGTAGAACCTACGTTCTTCCCACGGTTGAAATTACCATAACGAAATTCCTGGGTAAGTTTCTGGACTAGGTTCTTCCTCTGGTTTTCTTCTTTTGTGCGTACCAATTCATCGGTCAAGGTATTTGCTAGTTCTACAGCTTCTTCTATGGTTGGTGATCTAGCTGCCTTGACTACATGTCTAATCTCACTGATTAATCCCTAGATGTAACGGGAGATTAATACTGGTTCTGGTGAATCTAGGGTTGGCACTATTCTAGCATATTCGAAGAATACAGTAGTGTAACCCTTACAGTCTACTCCAGTCATCCTAAGGTTTAAGAATTTATTGGTTATCTGTTCTTTTTCATTGGGATGACAGAATTTTCTTTTAACCATATTCTTAAACTCAGTCCATTCCATAGTATAGACTTTGTCACTTCCCCTAGACTAGAGAATAGTGTTCCACCATTCTAGTGCTGCATTCGTAAACAGATTGGAAGCAAACATGATTTTGTCTTCCTCTACACACTTGCTTATTTTTAAGACTGCCTCAGTCTTTTCTATCCAGCGTAGAGTTGCAATGGACCTTCATTGCCAGAGAATTCTATCGGTTTGCAGGACCAGAATTCTTTGTAATTGGCATTTGAAGTAATGGTCCATTGTTCACGCTGTGACTAGGTTCAGTGTGTGTTCACTTACTTCCACCATTATTGTTATTCTTTTCTGCTTCTTTAACATTTTGGATGATATATGGCATAGCATCTCTAATTCCTTGGGTTACAATGTGTCGAATTGCACTGTTGTTTGTTTGATTATCATTATTCTGGTTTTCCTGATTTGTTGCGTTGTCCATCTGGATTATATTACCAAGTATTAATATCACAAACAATATTTAATGCAAAAAATCTCACAAATACAAACAGGTTGGTCAAAATCATCATACATTGCGACCTTTACTCTATTTTATATATATGCGTCTAGTACAAACCACAACTGGAATTTAAAACACAATACTAGTATGCATCAGTAGCCATAAGATTATCTATTTTTGTTGATTTTTTTTTCAAGTCACGCACATATTTATATATATTTATATTATTATTATTATTATTATTATTATTATTATTATTATTATTATTACTACTAGTGGGGGTCCATCCAATATTGCATATTACGATCGTCATATTTCCAGCCGAGTCTCTCCCCTATTTGCCTTATCCTTTCACTTTCATCTAATAACTCCCACCAAAAGTGCGGAGTTCCTGTATATTCTCGGTATCCATGGGTGGTGCGGGTGCTGGTTGTCACGCCCCAACCGATGGCGGAAACATCGGGGCGCGGCACTGAGCGAAACAAATTGTCCAGAAGTTTCCATAACAACTACGATTACCAATTATTTAAAGCATCACGTCCCATACCATGACATAATAAGTAGCATAGTTATTATAGACAAAAATCAAGACACGTAGTTCTATTCCGACAACTCAGATTTCAAATAAAAATAAATTGTTTGTTTATTTCTAGACTCTTTCCTAGCCTTGATTTCATCACACGGCAAACACGGCGTCCTAGCATCTTAAGCGCCTGCCACATACGTTAAAGTAAAAGTCAATACACATAATGTAAAGGTGAGCATACAAGTTTGATAATAGCATAATAGAGTTCGAAATCGTTTACGCATAACCAGCACGTACAACGTGTAATGTGAAGCATATAAGTTATCGACGTAATCCTATCAATACCAATGACTGCGGGTTGACTGCCCAAGGCAGTTCGTAACACATATTCACCACTGTGAACCATGCGATTAGTTGTCCTTAACAACCCCAGAGTGAACAGGTGCTGAGTCTAAACTATAGTACTATCGTTGCTAAGGCAGGTAGACAACAATCTATGTGTAAACATAACAAACAAGCATTCATTGAGTCACGTATATCATGCAGTAGCCGTTAGCGTTAAAGTATTGCGTAGTGTGTTTAATGTGATTTAGAATAAGTAACGTATGTAACACCCAAAAGTGCATAAAGCAAAAAGGGGTTCGAGTATACTCACAGCGGTAGAGTTAATGGATTGAAGGTAGCGCTAGAGCGGAATTAGCCTGAACAGTTAATGATAGCATAAGCGAAGGTCGGATAGTAAAACGGTGTAGGTGTACCAAGGATCGGATGGCCAGTCGATCAGGTGGCAATCCGTTCGGATGGTCATCCGATCAGATGGCCATTCGATTAGATTGTCACCTCGTTTGGTGAGAATGTGTTTGTGTAAGATAGTTTGTACTTTGAAGTTTTCGTTGTAGCATTTTAAAAATAGAGAAGAATCTCTACCTTTCAGGTCGGTCGATCGAACGGCCGTTCGATCGGGCAGCAATCCGATTGGCGAGACTTCTCAGTTTGAGAACAAGTTCACAGCAGGACGGTCACTCGATCGGATGGCTATCCGATCGGGTGGCAATCCGTATATACCGAGCATGTTGAAAATTGTTTAAGTATCCAAGTCCCAAACGTTAGATGGTCGGACGGTCACTCGATCGGATGGCATTCCGATCGGGTTGTAATCCATTTCAACATTCAGATCCTTTGAATAGTTTGAAAATTAGTTCAAGTATGGAACCAAGTGCAACCCGATCGGATGGCCGGTTGATCGGATGGCAATCCGATCGGACGGCAATCCGTCCCAACGGTCAGATCGTCTTTAACACTTGATTTCCTTCGAAGTTTTGTAGCTTTGACCGAGACGTTTTGATATCTTTCTTGAACAACCGAACCCTTATCTCGACCCAAGTGACCCAACCGAACAGGAATCACCCTAGTCTGACCGGTTCGCGGTTCGAGTCGGTAGTTCATGTTGAAACCCGAATCAATATCTCTCCCGGATAGAATTCAGATCTGGAACTAATACATCACTAAGAATGAGTAGAAGACTAGAACAAGCTCCGATTCTATCGGGTTTGAGTGCATTGAGTGTAAAAAAGTTGAAAGAAAGATGGAAAACCTTCTCTCAATCCTTTTATCCATGAATTCGTGTAGATCTAAGCGAAATCATTGATAAATGTTGTGGAAATCCTTCAGATCTGAGTTGTTCTTGGTGGAATAAAGCCAAACATTGAAGTTCATAAGAACTCCATGATGACATCACCCTAGAACACCTCAAATCCGGTGATTTCACGGTTAAAAGTTAAGATTTCAAAGATAGAAAGGTGTAGGAGTGCGTGTAGATCAAGAAAGTACAAGATTTAGGTTGAAAACTTACAAGAATTGAGAGAAATCGAGAGAAAAAGCGGTCTGGAGCGAGCTGAGTCGAGTGAGAGCTGTCACATCAAATGATGTGACATATGAGGGGTATTTATAGGGTTTCCTAAAAAGGAAAGTGAGGAAGAGGCTGGTCGATCGGGTAGCAGTCCGATTGGGTGGCAACTCGATCGGATGGCAACCTGATCGGATGGCAATCCGATCGGATGGCCACTCGGTCGGTTGGCCACTCGATCCTTGAGTCCAGCGTGATGAGTTTTGTCGTTTCGATTCGAGTGTATAGCTTTGCAATGCGATTCGAGCGATCGATACGATAGAATTACCCATTAAAATACTTTTAATCCCAACTACTATATCTAACATACAATCACTATAATTGACTTGCGTTTAGCGTTCTTGATTCGATTGCGATGCGGTTGGTTTGAGATTACGATTAACACCTCAACATAAACATAACATGCACAAGTAACACATAAATAGCACACACACACGTATAACAATACCCAGAACACATAATTCGAGTTGCGAATGCGATAGCGATAAGCGATAAATCGATTAAACATGCGATTAATAGCGATTAAACCTCGATTATTAACAAGTACTCCACATAATACAACTAACGTGATAACATAAATAGATTATCTAAAAGTCAAAGAAGTCAAAATAGGAGTTGAGCAAGGAGTGACAGATCGCAATTAGCAATCTTGTCTTCCTTTGACTTCAATCTTGACTTTGACTTTCGAAATACGGGGTGTTACAGCCTCCCCTTCTTAAGGAAATTTCGTCCCGAAATTAGGCCGAAGCCGTAATAAACAACTGCGGGTACTTCTCCTTCATGTCTCTTTCAAGTTCCCAAGTGAACTTTGCGCCTCGTTTGCCTTCCCAGCGAACTTTCACAACGGGAATGCGCGAGCGTCAGAGCTGCTTGGTTTGGCGGTCCATGATTTCGACAAGCTTTTTCACGAAGTGTAGTGTTTCGTTTATTTGAAGATCCTCGAGTGGTACATGCAAATCATGCTCAGCCGGGCACTTTCTGAGGTTCGAAACATGGAAAGTCAGTTGGACGTTGTTAAGTTCCTCCCGTAGTTCGAGTCTGTAAGCCACTTTTCCGATCCTTTCCAGGATCTTAAAGGGTCCAACATATCGAGGCGCGAGCTTGCCTTTCTTGCCGAATCTGACCACACCCTTCCATGGTGATACCTTTAGGAGTACATGGTCGCCAACGTCAAATTCAAGGGGCTTGCGTCGTCTATCGGCGTAACTTTTCTGATGACTCCGAGCTTTCAGTACTCGAATCTGGAGGATTTTATTAGTCGTTTCTTGTAATAGCTCAAGACCGGTTAATTGCGAGTGCCCGATCTCGTACCATACAATAGGCGATCAACATCTTCTTCCATACAATGCCTCAAATGGTGCCATTTGAATGCTGGAATGATAACTGTTGTTGCACGAGAATTCGATCAAAGGTAGGTATGTGTCCCAATTACCACCGAGATCTATGACACACGAACGCAGCGTGTCTTCAAGGGTACGAATCGTTCTTTCGGTCTGACAGTCGGCTTGGGGATGGAATGTGGTACTTAGATTAAGCACAGTACTGAGAGCAGCTTGAAATGTTTCCCAACAACGCGAGGTAAACCAAGCATCGCGGTCAGAAATGATGTCGCGAGGCGTCCCATGTCGACAAATGATCTCTTTGGTGTAGATTCGGGCTAATTTTTCTACCTTGTAGTCTTCCCGTATTGGCAGAAAGTGAGCAGATTTAGTCAAATGGTCAACGACAACCCACATGTTGTCGTGACCTGAGGGCGTGCGGGAGTTTCGTTATAAAGTCCATAGCTATACTCTCCCACTTCCACACAGGGATCTTGAGTTGAACGAGTAAGCCAGAGGGTCTTTGGTGCTCAGCCTTGACCTTCGAGCAGGTTAGGCACTTCGAAACATAGAGGGCGATATCCCTCTTCATGCCCGGCCACCAGTACTTGTAGCGCAGGTCCTGGTACATCTTGTCGGCACCGGGATGAATAGAATATCGGGATTTGTTGACTTCGTCCATCAAAATCTGTCGTAAATTGGTTCGCTTATGAATCCAAATTCAGTCCAGATAATGGAATATCCCATTCGACTTATTTTCTAGCTGGGCTCCATCGTTGAGGATCCTTTCCTTCTTCAAAGTGCGCTCATTAAAGCAGGCATGTTGGGCTTCACGGATGAGGGTTTCGAAATCATATTGGGCTTGAATATTACGGGTCCTGTGCAAATAACTCCGTCTGCTAAGAGAGTCGGCAACGACATTTGCTTTGCCAGGATGATAACGAATCTCACAGTCATAATCGTTGAGAGGTTCCACCCACCGGCGTTGACGCATATTTAGTTCTTTCTGGTCAAAGATATGTTGTAGGCTCCTATGATCGGTGAAGATCGTACACTTGGTACCATAAAGGTAGTGTCGCCAAATCTTTAACGCAAAAACAACTACGCCTAGCTCGAGGTCGTGGGTTGTATAGTTCTTCTCGTGGATCTTGAGCTAACGAGAGGCGTAAGCAATAACCTTGTCTCGCTGCATGAGAACACAACCAAGGCCAAGGTTCGAGGCATCACAATAGACAATAAAGTCATCGTTTTCGTCGGGTAAAGTGAGAACAGGAGCATTGCAAAGCATGTACTTGAGGGTTTGAAAGGCAGTCTCTTGTTCAGTTCCCCAAACAAAAGGCTTATCTTTTTGCGTGAGAGAGGTGAGCGGCACAGCGATTTTAGAGAACCCTTCGATAAATCGGCGATAATAGCCCGCTAGTCCGAGAAAAGAACGAACTTCAGACGGGTTCTTGGGTGTAACCCAACTTTTGACAGCTTCGATCTTCGCGGGGTCGACGTGAATACCTTGACTATTAACAATGTGACCGAGGAATTGAACTTCCTCTAGCCAGAATTCACACTTGGAGAACTTGGCATAGAGTTGATTTCCCCGGAGTAGCTCGAGAACCAAACGTATATGTTGCGCGTGCTCGGTTTTCGACTTGGAATAGATCAAGATATCATCGATGAACACAATGATGAAACGGTCGAGAAAAGGTTTACACACGCGATTCATCAGATCTATAAAAACCGCGGGTGTTTTGGTTAAACCAAAAGGCATAACAACGAACTCGTAGTGGCCGTATCGAGTGCGAAAAGCGGTTTTGGGAATATCCTCCTCTTGTATGAGTAACTGGTGGTAGCCTGAGAGTAGATCGATCTTGGAGAGACACGTAGCACCTTGTAACTTGTCAAACAAATCATCGATGCGAGGCAGAGGGTAACGATTCTTGATTGTCAGCTTATTCGATTCCCGATAGTCGATGCACATTCGGAACGACCCATCCTTCTTTTTGATGAAAAGGACTGGTGCGCCCCAAGGAGAGGTGCTAGGGAGAATAAAGCCTTTGTCAAGCAATTCCTGGAGCTGACTCGAGAGTTCGCGCATTTCGGACGGAGCGAGTCGATAAGGAGCTCTTGCAATAGGATTTCCTCCAGGAATGAGGTCGTTGTGAAAGTCGATATCACGACTTGGCAGTAAGCCTGGGAGATCTTCAGGAAAAACGTTAGGGAATTCACAAACAACAGGAACGTCTTTCACTTCAGTCTTTCTTTTCTTTTCCTTCTCCGCTACTACAATGTTAGCCAAGAAAGCTCTGTATTCCTTGCGGAGATACTTTCTAGCTTGGATACAAGACATGAGCTTGAGGTCCTTCGAGAGAGTTTTACCATACACACACATTTGATCACCATTAGCGAGTGAGAATCGAATCATCTTATCGAAGCAAACAACCTCGGCTTGGTTTTCGCGAAGAAAGTCCATACCTATTATAACATCAAAACTACCGAGCTGCATCGGAATAAGGTCGATAGGAAAGATGTGATTGTTGAGTTCTAGAGTACAATCACGAAGAACTGAGTTGACGGCGACGGTTCTTCCGGTGGCAACTTCAACATCTAACGTCGAGGGGAGATGGGCGCGCTTACGATTTAGAAGCTTTTCGAACTCAAACGATACAAAACAGTTATCGGCCCCAATATCAAACAAACACGAAGCATAAATACCATTCACAAGGAACGTACCATTGACCATGTTGTTGTCAGCCTGAGCCTGGCGCAAATTAATGTTGAAAGTTCGAGCATGAGCAGCTTGTTGCTGATGTTGCTGAGGCTGCTGCTGTTATTGAGGCTGCTGCTGTGGTTGCTCTTGCTTCACAACCCGATTGGGGCACATGTTTGTGAAGTGGTTGGGATCACCACACGCAAAGCAGACTCTAGCATTGACCGCGGGTGCAGGAGCTGCTTGTTGCCCTTGAGGAGCAGGAAGTAGAGCTTGATGAGCAGTAGCTGGAGCCGGTGCTTGTCGAGGACTTGTACGACAGTTGGCGGTGAAATGGGCATACATGTTGCAGTGTACACAAAATCTGCAGGCGATTCCCACTGGGTGGTGATAGGTGCAAGTCGGGCAGGCAGGGTGAGGTCCAGTATAAGCACGCTTTGCCGGCGGTGCTTAGGTTACCGGTGCTGCGACCTGGCGGTGTTGAGTTTGCTGCTGAGTTGGTACGGCTTGGAGTGGGGCAGCAGTGGTTACAGCACAGTTCTTGTTGTTGGAGTTGCTGTTGTTCTTCCTCTTGCGGCGAGAGGCTTTTGAAGACTGAGGAATGGCGGCGGTTTCAGCGGTTGGTGCGGTAGTAGCTTGAAGTAGATTCTTAGCGGTTTTATCCCAGAAGCCAGACTTGACTCGCATGTCGTTTATTTCAGCGGCAAGCAGGTAAGTTTCTTCGATTGATGCTGGCTTTGAAGCTTAAACAAAATCTGTGACACAATCTGGCAAAGCTCGAATATACTTCTTGATTGCCATGTCGGAGGTCTTAACTTGATCAGGACAGATTATGCTAAGATGCTTCAAGCGAGCGGTTAAAGCAGCGTTGTCACCCTCCTTCTGCTTGATGTGCCAGAATTCGTCCTCCAACTTTTAGCGCTCGTGGGGAGGGCAAAACTCTTCCAACATGACGTCCTTCAACTCATCCCACATCAAACCATAAGCTGCATCGTTTCCGCGTTTGTTTCTCTCATTCGTCCAACAATCTAGCGCTCGGGATTGGAAGACGCCGGTAGCATTCAGAGTGCGGAGATCGTTAGGACAACCACTCTGGCGCAGGGTAACCTCGATCGAATCAAACCATTGGAATAAGGCCGTAGGACCACCTTCGCCAGTAAATTCTTTCGGTCCGCAAGCTTTGAACTGCTTGAAGCTAAAAGTAGCTTTGGGAGTATCGGTCATTGACTCTTCAGAAGATTTGCTTGCATTTTCGTACAGTTCACTGACGATCTGAGGAACAACCTTCGCCATTTGCTTAGCAACCATAGCGGCGAGGCATTTATCTGCTTGCTTTCGGCGAGCAGCTTGAGTAGCGCGAGATCCAGATGACGAAATTGTCTGCAACAGACATCGCCACAGGACTCAACACAAATTTCGATTATTCCTCTTATAGTCTAGCAATTCACCATAAAGCTCAGGAACACGTATCCACATAAGCACATAATCACATAAGCACATAAACACATAAGCACATAAGGCACAGAAAACACATGACACAGTCAGAGTACAGAAACCTAGCTATATGTTGCACGTATTCCCTATCCTTCACAGTGCGTATAGCGGTTAATTTTAGCGATTGCGAGTATCGAGCAGCGATTGCGAACGATGACCAGCGATTTGTGGGCGATTGTGTAGTGTGTTGTGTGATAAGCGGAGCAAAAGCGTTAAATCGAAACCATCAGTATCTCAACACACCAACAAATAAACCAAACCACATAAATTACATAAAATCGACAAATATCAGAGTCGGCAGTTGCGGGCTCAGAATCAAAACACATAGAAATCGAGAATAGATTGTCTGCGGCTGTGATAGACGTCGACTATCCAAAGTGATTCGACTATTCACAAGGACTTTAAGTGCACACTTTGACCTTCTAGACGGTGCTCTCACTTAGATTCGAGCGATCGACACGCATCCTTCCTGTTACAGTATGACTTCAAGTCGTTGGAGTCCGTTGAGACTTTGGTGAGAGTTTTTTTGTAAAACTCGTGTGGTGTGATATATATTTAAGTATACTTTAAGCCCTTTTTACACGTTAGTCAAGTTTTAAATTTATAAAACATGATATTTTACTAACACCAAACACACATATGGGCAAGTGCACCCATCGTGAGCGTAGTATAGTGTTGGTAAGATACCGAGGTCGTCCAAGGACACAAGAGCTTTTAGTACCAGTTTATCCTCAACGTCTAATCAAATCAAAAGTTAGAAAAAGGTTTTAAACTAGAAAAATAAAAACTAAGTTAAATGCTGAAAAATAAAATAAAAATAAAAACAGATAGACAAGATGAATCACTTGGCTCCGACTCGTGTTTAGTGTAACCTTTGATTATTTCCGCACTTTTGCACTTTTTAAGAGATTATCTTAGTTATTGTAGTAGGCCCCTCTTTTGAAGGTGACGTTACCCTCAACCCAGTAGTTTGAGTCAGCAAGGATACAATCCTAAAGGGTCGGATTATTGAAAGATAATTAATTAAGTTATTAATGCATATTATGGTATGCCCCTCTTTTGAAGGTGACGTTACTCTTACGATCAATCTTGGATCCTGAGACGACTCACACACTCTATGATAGAGAATGGATAATGGTGGTGGATGATGGTGTTGTGATGGTGGTAGATGGTGGGTGAAGTGTGAGAGAGGTGGTGTGCCAAGGGATGGTTTACAAATGAGCCAAGCACCCCTACTTATAGGCTGAACAGAGGCTCGGGCACGGCCCCGTGTCCACCTTCCTTCGCTTTCTTCATTAATTGCAGTTTGTCTGCATTAGTTGACTATGCCCCCGTGTCCGCTGGGCACGCCCCCGTGTGCAGAAGCGTATCTGTACTATCAAGATTTCCCCAGATTCTACGAATCTTAGAGTTGACCACGACCCCATGTCCGCTGGGCACGCCCCCGTGGTGGGTGATAGAAGCTTCTACAGCTTTGTCTTTTCTGCAAACACTTTGGCACGCCCCCGTGTTCATTGAGCACGGGGCATGTTCAGCCTTCTGTTCTCTTGTTTTGCTTGGGAAGATGCTATCGGGGAGGCCGAGCATGCCACGTTTGTTCCTTTTCTTGTATTTATGTTAGATTTAGCTGCCTTTTTGCTTCTTTTGTTCATTTGAGCTCATTTAATCCTGAAAATACAAAAGGAAGACAAAAACACACTTTTTCCAACATTAGTACTAAAAAAGAGTTAGTTTTATGCCACAATTGATGTAATTTATATGTTGCATTTTGTGCACATCAAATACCCCCACACTTGAATCTTTGCTTGTCCTCAAGCAAAACTCTTTATAATGTGGCTTTACACTCCCAAATGGAATGGGTAGAAGAGAAGGTTTTTGGGCTTATCATAGAGTGTCGGGATTTCCAAGATTCTTTATTAAGTTTTATTCTTATTTATTTACAATCCTATTCATCATGATTTATTGAAAACATTACATAAGATAAATTAATTATTAGGGCATAACATGCCTTTTTAAAATTTCATTTATATACAAGTTCCAACACCTCACGTGGGATCACTCAACAATCGTCCGAAGATGTATTTTAGTGGATCACTAGAGAGCGGCATGGAACTTACTCCTACCATAAGCTTGCCAAGCAATCAATCCTCCTCCTTTTTAACTATACACCTTTGTAAATATCAAGAGGACTTTTGGGGTGAAGGGTAAGGCTTGGGTTAAAGGTAGGTGGTTGGCTTAGTGGTTAGTAAAAGGGCGAAAGGCGTAAAAAGCGTCGGTTTTCATAAGACTTTTTATTTTTGAAGTTTTTATTTTGATGAAGCCATTATTCAAACAAAGTTATTTTTGATAAACTTGTTTATTTCTCTTTTGCTTCATCATCATCATTTTTTTTTTGAAAGTCATAAGAAAAACCGACCCCTCCTCCTTTTTAACTATACACCTTTGTAAATATCAAGAGGACTTTTGGGGTGAAGGGTAAGGCTTGGGTTAAAGGTAGGTGGTTGGCTTAGTGGTTAGTAAAAGGGCGAAAGGCGTAAAAAGCGTCGGTTTTCATAAGACTTTTTATTTTTGAAGTTTTTATTTTGATGAAGCCATTATTCAAACAAAGTTATTTTTGATAAACTTGTTTATTTCTCTTTTGCTTCATCATCATCATTTTTTTTTTTTGAAAGTCATAAGAAAAACCGAGTTTGTTACTAAAACAAAGGGTTAAAAATAAAAAAGGTTTTGGTGGGTGAAAGGGTGTTTGTTTTGGGTTATGAAATGAAAAGGTTTAGGCTCAAAGAGGTTAACTAGGGGGATTTTGGGTAGGTGGTAAAAAAAAGAAAAATAATGGTGTAAAAATAAAAAAAAAGGTTAGTCCTAATGCCTCCATCATTTACTTACTCGAGTTTAAGTTGGTAAGGACCGGGAATGTATTGTCATGACAAGTTCTAGAGTCGTAAGAACCAAGCGGCCACTCACACAAGAAACGAAAAATGAGCGATTAGTTTAAAGATATGTATTTGTATGCTCAATAAAGGCTCAAAACTCACTTTTTGTGGGAATAGGTTTTTATGTGATCAAGTATATATAATCAAATTTTAATTAAGCTTGTCATGCTGTTTCATAATTTTCTTATGTTGGTTCTTTTTATCACGACGCTATCGGTTGTAAATTTGTAAAAATATAACCTTTTTAGAACTTGAAATTCCCAAATTAAACCTAGACAAGTAAAAAAAATGAAAATTATTTTAAAAAAAATTAGGGTGATTAGCGGTTCCAATAGAGTCTTGTGTAAGGCTTGGATTTAGGACTTGCAAGATTCAAGGTTTTAGCATCCCCCCACACTTAAATTACACATTGTCCTCAATGTGTCCCAAAAATAAGTTTTCAGGTTGATTGAATGTGTAAAAAGGTGTGAAAAAACAAAAATTTGTGTTACTGGGCGTCTGGACACGGCCCCGTGGTGTCCGGGCACGGCCCCATGTTCAGATCGCCAGTAACAGAAATTGTCAAAAAGAAACAGAAGCCTGGGCACGGGGGCGTGTTCAGTGAGCACGCCCCGTGTCCAGTTACCTGAACTGGGCATTTTCTGCAGATGGTTGGGCACGGGCCGTGTTGGGCGAGCACGGCCCCGTGCTGAACTTCTTGTAATGAAGAAAAATTTGCCGGGTGGCCCTGTTTTTGTGCGTGGGGTGCTGGTTCAAGTTTCCCTTGTTATCCTTCACCATCCCGAGTGTGTTTTATCCATTACAACATCATCCAAACACCATTTTAATTAAAACCATCACTCCATTAAATAGAGAGGATTACATAATATTCCTAATAAGTTAATATTTTAGATAAATAGGTCAAAAGAAACACAAGAAATCTAAACCAAGAAGTTCTAGACTAATACTTATTCTATTAGCAAAATTTCCGAAAAGATAATTCTCTCGGTTGGATGCGGCTTGAAAAAAATTCTTTCTCCAGTCATGGGTCCTTCACACGTCGGCGAGCCACTCCTCTATCTCCCTTGGGAGGAGAAAGGCGTGCTCATTGGCATCGGTTTGAGGGGGTGCAACCTCCACCGGGACTTCTTGTAGATCTTCAAGAGGTGGTTCCGCTGGAATGTCGTCCCATCCGGTAGGATTGTTGATTCCAAGTGCTAGGTTCCAATCCTCTTAAGGGAGGATTCGTTCCATGGGAGGTGTCACAAGAATGTTCAACCTCTGGTGCAAGAGCTTGATTTCTTGAAAACTGTTTTCCAACCCCACCGTAAGATAATTTATACGGTCTATTAGGACCTCCTCTACTGACGTCATCTCATCAAGAGCCTCACGTAATGCCATTACGTAGCGTACGAGAGTTGCTTCAATTGATGACCTTATTTCCCTTCGACTGTCTCTGGAGTGCGCAGAAGATGTTCCACTGTTTTGACTAGACATTCTACGAAAACAAACCAAAAATAGTTCATTTTAATGAAATAGTAATTTCGGACACGGCCCCGTGCTCAATGAGCACGGCCCCGTGTTCACCTTTCTGCAGATTTTTGGAACAAAGAATCTTGGAGTTTCAAATTATTTTTCCAACTTATGAAGCATTTTTTAGCAGAAATAACTTAAAACAATATTGTACAACTTATTTTTAACAAGATTCCTTGAACAAAAACCTAGCAAACATCACAATAGAGCTTGGAATCATGGTGATCTCAAGCTTCAATGGAGGTTTTGAGGCAAGAAAGATGAAGAAGAAGGTAATGGATAAAAGAGGAAGGGACAAGATGGTTGTAAGAACCTTCTTTTAGAAAATACCTAGGATGGTAGGTGAGAAGATCCTCTCAAATCTCTGTCCCTAGATGGTCCAAATGTGCAGGATTCTTGGCTGCATTTATAGAAAACGACAGCACGCTGCACACGACCCCGTGTCGGCTGGACACGGCCCCGTGTGCAGACAGGATCCTGACACATTTTGTCCGTATTCTGACAAAAAGTCAGAAAGGAAGCTTTTGGTGGACACGAGGGCGTGTTGACCTGGACACGGCCCCGTGTCTAGAGGATGTTTATGAAGTTTCGTCTATTTCTAAGGAACTTATCCGGATCGGGTGGTTCCTTACTGGATGGAACAACCCCAAAGTGCCTAAGATACCTTAATTGTTCTAGATTAAGACGAGAACGCAAGAGGTTGTCGGTGAGGGTGATTCCTATGCTAAATGTAGGTGGACAAGTCCAACCCTTTTCCTGGGCTCTCGTTAAAGAAGGTGTATGCTGAATCGCTCAGGTCTATGTATGCATCGAACGAAGTCGATGGGGAGTCCTTCACGGCACAATCGACACAGGGACGACTATCGCTCAAGTCCTCGCTAGAGTTAGAGGTAACATTGGGAACAACGAAGTTGTTTTTATTTGAATGCGATCCCAACAATTCTTCTTAGTTATCGTCTTGAGATAAATTATTGAAATCCATCCTAAGTTCTTTTAACCAATTAAGAATTAGATCTTCCATTTGAAATAGTTCATCAAGAAGCATTTCTCCTAGAAGATCCGGTTGAGAGCATTCGAGGGAGAGATAGGGATTATTTTTACTTTCGCCCCTCTTAAGGCTACAGGAAAAAATGGGTCTATATAATGGGGCTTATAATTTAGAAAATAACATTCTAAATCTTTATGGGAGCCACCTCATATTTGACACCACGTACCATAAGAGTGGCGAAAGTAAAAAATATCAGTATCACTCATGTTTGTGTGTCAGAAATTACCAATCGTCGGGATCTTACGGTTCTGTTTTCAGTAACTGAATCTTGGGCACGGGGCGTGTTGAGTGGGCACGGCCCCGTGTTCAGCTTACTGTCTGACTTAAAACAGGATTGCCAGTTCCAAGGATTGGGCACGGGGCGTGTTCAGCGGGCACGGCCCGTGCTGAGTTCTGCAAAAGCTAAAAAACTAAGAAAATCCTAAAAAAACAGAAAAATTAGAAAAAACGATTAGGCCGTTGATTCCTAACTTTCTTAAAATCCTTGTGTCCCAGGCAACGGCGCCAAAAACTTGATGCGTGTGTGGTGTGATATATATTTAAGTATATTTTAAGCCCTTTTTACATGTTAGTCAAGTTTTAAATTTATAAAACACGATATTTTACTAACACCAAACACACATATGGGCAAGTGCACCCATCGTGAGCGTAGTATAGTGTTGGTAAGATACCGATGTCGTCCAAGGACACAAGAGCTTTTAGTACCGGTTTATCCTCAACGTCTAATCAAATCAAAAGTTAGAAAAAGGTTTTAAACAAGAAAAATAAAAACTAACTAAAATGCTGAAAAATAAAATAAAAATAAATACAGATAGACAAGATAAATCACTTGGTCCGACTCGAGTTTAGTGTAACCTTTGATTATTTCCGCAATTTTGCACTTTTTAAGAGATTATCTTAGTTATTGTAGTAGGCCCCTCTTTTGAAGGTGACGTTACCCTCAACCCAGTAGTTTGAGTCACCAAGGATACAATCCTAAATGGTCGGATTATTGAAAGATAATTAATTAAGTTATTAATGCATATTATAGTATGCCCCTCTTTTGAAGGTGACGTTACCCTCGGCTAAGTAGTCTGAGTCAGCAGGGATACAGTCCTAAGTTGCCGGGTAAAAGTATTAATAGTAGCTTACATATGAGGGGATCAAAGAGTTTGGACCCCCGCCATCCAATACCTGTGGGTATTGAAGGAGGTCCTACTAAATTTGACCCAGGTCCTTTCAGAATCTATACACTGAACAAGGCAAGACTCTTACCAAACCGTTCCCTTAACCCCCGACCAGGTAGCCAATATATCTCCATATAGACCGTGGAGATATGAATGGTGAAAATATTTTATTTTATATAGATAGTAAAATAATGCGAAGACACCACGGACAAACGATAAGTAAGAATCACCTTCAACATAAGAACCTAGTTATTAAAGTCTTTAATACATAACCAAATAAAAAGTGCGAAAAGATTAAAAATAAAAAGTATTACACTAGACACTTGTCTTCACCAAGTGATGTCAGAGACTTATGCAAACATGGCCTTTGATTGTCAAGAACTCTTACGATCAATCTTGGATCCCGAGACGACTCACACACTCTATGATGGACAATGGTTGATGGTGGTGGATGATGGTGTTGTGATGGTGGTGGGTGGTGGGTGGTGGGTGGTGGGTGAAGTGTTAGAGAGGTGGTATGCCAAGGGATGGTTTGCAAATGAGCCAAGCACCCCTATTTATAGGCTGAACAGAGGCTCGAGCACGGCCCCGTGTCCACCTTCCTTCTCTTTCTTCATTAATTGCAGTTTGTCTGCATTAGTTGACCACGCCCCCGTGTCCGCTGGGCACGCCCCCGTGTGCAGAAGCGTATCTGTACTATCAAGATTTCCACAGATTCTGCGAATCTTAGAGTTGACCACGGCCCCGTGTCCGCTGGGCACGCCCCCCGTGGTGGGTGATAGAAGCTTCTACAACTTTGTCTTTTCTGCAAACACTTGGGCACGCCCCCGTGTTCATTGAGCACGGGGCGTGTTCAGCCTTCTGTTCTCTTGTTTTGCTTGGGAAGATGCTGTCGGGGAGGCCGGGCATGCCACGTTTGTTCCTTTTCTTGTATTTATGTTAGATTTAGTTGCCTTTTTGCTTCTTTTGTTCATTTGATCTCATTTAATCCTGAAAATACAAAAGGAGGACAAAAACACACTTTTTCCAACATTAGTACTAAAAAAGGGTTAGTTTTATGCCACAGTTGATGTAATTTATATGTTGCATTTTGTGAACATCAAAAACCATATTTGGGAGTGGAACGAGTCATCAAGGTTCGGGTTTCACCCCTAACTTAGTGACTACATTCCTATTTTGTGTAGTAAACCAAGAGATGGATAAGGAGATTTGCGTTGAAGTGTGGATTTCACTCCTAATTCAACGCAAATTCTCTTGTTTTATAGTATAAATGGCAATTCGAACGATTAATCTGGTCGAGAGTTTGCGGTTTTCACACCTAATCTTAACCAGATCATTCGTTTGTGTGTGTAATCAACCTTAGGAAAGGCTGATCTTGCGCAAAACTGTAGTATGCAATGTTCGCACAAGTATGTAGTGTACAACGAGTTCGAGTGAGAAATAGCGAGCAAGCTCGTACAAAACCCCTACTGGGTATGCACAAGTCGGTCTGTTGGTACTTAGACTATAGACTAGGTCGTTCTAAGACATTGATGCGCGTGTGGTGTTAAAAATTTTTATGTATATTTTTAGCCCTTTTTACATGTTAGTCATGTTTTAAATTTATAAAACACGATATTTTACTAACACCAAACACACATATGGGCAAGTGCACCCATCGTGAGCGTAGTATAGTGTTGGTAAGATACCGAGGTCGTCCAAGGACACAAGAGCTTTTAATACCGGTTTATCCTCAACGTCTAATCAAATCAAAAGTTTAGAAAAATGTTTTAAACTAAAAATGTTGAAAATAAAAATAAAATAAAGGTAAAAACAGATAGACAAGATGAATCACTTGGATCCGACTCGTGTTTAGTGTAATCTTTGATTATTTCCGCACTTTTGCATTTTTTAAGAGATTATCTTAGTTATTGTAGTAGGCCCCTCTTTTGAAGGTGACGTTACCCTCAACCCCGTAGTTTGAGTCAACAAGGATAAAATCCTAAAGGGTTGGATTATTGAAAGATAATTAATTAAGTTATTAATGCATAATGTGGTAGGCCCCTCTTTTGAAGGTGACGTTACCCTCGGCTAAGTAGTCTGAGTCAGCAGGGATACAGTCCTAAGTAGCCGGGTTAAAGTTTTAATAGTAGCTTACATATGAGGGGATCAAAGAGTTTGGACCCCCGCCATCCAATACCAGTGGGTATTGAAGGAGGTCCTACTAAATTTGACCCAGGTCCTTGCAGGATCTATACACTGAACAAGGCAAGATTCTTACCAAACCATTCCCTTAACCCCCGACCAGGTAGCCAACATATCTCCATATAGACCATGGAGGTATGAATGGTGTAAATCTTTTATTTTATATAGACAGTAAAATAACGCCAAGACATCACGGATAATAAAATACGGCTTGGAGTGGGGGCAGCAGGGGTTACAGCACAGTTCTCGTTGTTGGAGTTACTGTTGTTCTTCCTCTTGCGACGAGAGGCTTTTGAAGACTGAGGAGTGGCAGCGGATTCAGCGGTTGGTGCGGTAGTAGCTTGATGTAGATTCTTGGCGGTTTTATCCCAGAAGCCAGACTTGACTCGCTTATCGTTTATTTCAGCGGCAAGTAGGTAAGTTTCTTTGATTGATGCTGGCTTTGAAGCTTGCATAAAATCTGTGACACAATCTGGCAGAGCTCGAATATACTTCTTGATTGCCATGTCGGAGGTCTTAACCTGATCAGGACAGATTATGCTAAGCTGCTTGAAGCGAGCGGTTAGAGCAGCGTTGTCACCCTCCTTCTGCCTGATGTGCCAGAATTCGTCCTCCAACTTTTAGCGCTCGTGGGGAGGGCAGAACTCTTCCAACATGACGTCCTTCAACTCATCCCACGTCAAACCATAAGCTGCATCGTTTCCGCGTTTGTTTCTCTCGTCCGTCCAACAATCTAGCGCTCGGGATTGGAAGACGCCGGTAGCATTCAGAGTGCGGAGATCGTTAGGACAACCACTCTGGCGCAGGGTAACCTCGATCGAATCAAACCATTGGAATAAGGCCGTAGGACAACCTTCGCCAGTAAATTCTTTCGGTCCGCAAGCTTTGAACTACTTGAAGCTAAAAGCAGCTTTGGGAGTATCGGTCCTTGACTCTTCAGAAGATTTGCTCACATTTTCGTACAGTTCACTGACGATCTGAGGAACAACCTTCGCCATTTGCTTAGAAACCATAGCGGCGAGGCGTTTATCTGCTTGCTTTCGGCGAGCAGCTTGAGTAGCGCGAGATCCAGATGACGACATTGTCTGCAACAGACATCGCCACATGACTCAACACAAATTTCGATTATTCCTAGTATAGTCTAGCGATTCACCATAAAGCTCAGGAACACGTATCCACATAAGCACATAATCACATAAGCACATAAGCACATAAACACATAAGCACATAAGGCACAGTCAGAGTACAGAAACCTAGCTATATGTTGCACGTATTCCCTATCCTTCACAGCGCGTATAGCGGTTAATTTTAGCGATTGCGAGTATCGAGCAGCGATTTCGAACGATGACCAGCGATTTGTGGGCGATTGTGTAGTGTGTTGTGTGATAAGCGGAGCAAAAGCGTTAAATCGAAACCATCAGTATCTCAACACACCAACAAATAAACCAAACCACATAAATTACATAAAATCGACAAATATCAGAGTCGGCAGTTGCGGGCTCAGAATCGAAACACATAGAAATCGAGAATAGATTGTCTGCGGATGTGATAGACTTCGACTATCCAAAGTGATTCGACTATTCACAAGGACTTTAAGTGCACACTTTGACCTTCTAGACTGTGCTCTCACTTCGATTCGAGCGATCGGTACGCATCCTTCCAGTTACAGTGTGACTTCAAGTCGTTGGAGTCCGTCGTGACTTTGCTGAGAGTTTTTTGTAAAACTGATGCGTGTGTGGTGTGATATATATTTAAGTATATTTTAAGCCCATTTTAGAAGTTAGTCAAGTTTTAAATTTATAAAACATGATATTTTACTAACACCAAACACACATGTGGGCAAGTGCACCCATCGTGAGCGTAGTATAGTGTTGGTAAGATGCCGAGGTCGTCCAAGGACACAAGAGCTTTTAGTACCGGTTTATCCTCAACGTCTAATCAAATCAAAAGTTAGAAAAAGGTTTTAAACTAGAAAAATAAAAACAAACTTAAATGCTGAAAAATAAAATAAAAATAAAAACAGATAGACAAGATGAATCAGTTGGCTCCGACTCGTGTTTAGTGTAACCTTTGATTATTTCCGCACTTTTGCACTTTTTAAGAGATTATCTTAGTTATTGTAGTAGGCCCCTCTTTTGAAGGTGACGTTACCCTCAATCCAGTAGTTTGAGTCAGCAAGGATACAATCCTAAAGGTTCGGATTATTGAAAGATAATTAATTAAGTTATTAATGCATATTATGGTATGCCCCTCTTTTTAAGGTGACGTTACCCTCGGCTAAGTAGTCTGAGTCAGCAGGGATACCGTCCTAAATAGCCGGGTTAAAGTATTAATAGTAACTTATATATGAGGGGATCAAAGAGTTTGGACGCCCGCCATCCAATACCGGTGGGTATTGAAGGAGGTCCTACTAAATTTGACCCGGTTCTTGCAGGATCTATACACTGAACAAGGCAAGACTCTTACCAAACCGTTCCCTTAACCCCCGACCAGGTAGCCAACATATCTCCATATAGACCGTGGAGATATGAACGGTGAAAATCTTTTATTTTATATAGATAGTAAAATAATGCCAAGACACCACGGACAAACGATAAGGAAGAATCACCTTCAACATAAGAAACTAGTTATTAAAGTCATTAATACATAACAAAATAAAAAGTGCGAAAAGATTAAAAATAAAAAGTATTACACTAGACACTTGTCTTCACCAAGTGATGTAAGAGACTTAGTGTAACAATCCTATATTTTTTATAAAAGATATATAAACTTATGTTATTAAAAAGATGCATCATGGGTAAGTTGACCAATAAAAATATAAGGTGATTTGGCAAACGTAGGAACCATTTAATAATTAAATTATAAAAATACTTTATATTTGGACCTACTCTGTTTTTAATGAAACTTGGTTCAAAATGTAGATAAAAATATTCTCATTCTAGTGGCATATTTATTGTTTTATAAAACGTCATATTTTAGAAGTTATACGCATCAAATAAGTGAAGCAGTTAAATTAATTATAATATATATATTATAATAAAAAAAACTAAATGTTAGTATACGTACATCTAAATGAAAAGTATAAAATAAATAAATAAGTAAATCCAAATGATGTTACTATACACGTAGCCTTAAATAAAAATAAAAATAAAAAGAAAATAAAAATAAACTAACATTTCTAAATTAGAAGTACACGTGCACTAAATTGAAGCGATACATTTATGCATGGATACCTATATTATGTGTAAGGAATGTGTAATGTAATTATGAAGGTATATACGTGGCACTGAATACTTAAGATGTAAGATCCAACATCCCCATATAAATAGAAAGCAGATGGCCAATATTTCAATTGCTTGGTTTCTTTCGATCTTACCCTCTACACATATATTTATTCTTCTTATTATTATTATTATTATTATTATTATTATTATTATTATTATTATTATTATTATTATTATTATTATTATTATTATTATTATTTACACTATGATAATAATAATAATAAAGCCATGCCCCGTTTTAAGTATTGTAGCCCCTGATCACAGATACCCTGTCCAAGTGACGTAGGGCCCCGTAATGTATGTCAAGGCTCTGCCTAAATTCGTTGGGGTTCTGTCTCGTGACGTAGGGATAAAGTGAAATTGGGTCACTATACTTAATGTAAGTGCAATATATATTTTATTAAATAATCCAGGAGTGATATCCAAAATATAACCACCCTCCTAACACACCCCTGACACCCTACACTTTCTAAAATACACCCCGTATGTAAAAAAACCAAGCCCGTGATACAATATAGTATTTAAATAAAATATAAAAGTTTAAATCTAGGGTTGAGGCGGGCCGCGTAGGACCCCACCCCAACCTTACGCGGGCAGTATGAAGGTGTAGATCTGATTTCGTTTAATTCCTTAAGTTAAGGCGGGCCGCGTAAGCTAACCTTAACACTTACGCGGGCCGCGAGGGACTAAAAAGGTGGCGCAGCCCGGTGCGGCCACGTGTCCCAACACCCGTCAAGCCTACACATCAACTCAGCCAAGCTACACGTTGACTCGGAGTCAACGCGGGCCGCGTAAGCCCTGCTCTCATGTTACGCGGGCCGCGAGAGAGTCCAGTATGCGCACTATATAAAGGAGGAATCGGCTGTCCATTTCAATTCGTTCACAAATTCATTCTCACTCTCAAAATTCTGAATTACAGTTATTATACTCGGGTATTATACCCCTAATTAGCGAGGTTCTGCTCCGTTGTAAGTATTATAACCCTAGTTTCGTAATAGTTACGCTGCCTGATTGATTTAGGGTTCCATAATAACTGTCGTGGTTCTGCCCGACGTAGTTGTTGGAATACCGTCTCGGGGAGGGTATCATTAATATTTTCAAAGGGTTATGATACTAACCTATGTACATCTCTGTCAATTATAGATTATTCCCAGGAAACCCTTACACGAAGTCTAAGATAACAATGTGAGTTTATCCTCTTTTTGTTAACCTTTTCATAATGTTTTACAAAACCTTAAATGTTTTACAATGCAATTAAGCGGTGATTGAGTCTTTGTAGTTCTTCAATTACTGCCGGTATTATGGGGTTTTGTATTTAAAATTTACTACGAGTAGTAGTAAGTCTGAATGACAGTGCATTAACATTGGACGACGAGTTAGCCAATGGGTAATTTGACCATAGCCATAGATCCGGTCGAGTGGCAAATACTGAATGAGTAATTGTGTAGAAATAAACAATGTGATCGCTCTCAATACTGTTTTAATTGATAAAATGTTTCTTGATTAAACTGGGATTCACTCACCAGTATTTCCCGCTGACAAATGTTTTTAAAACACGTTTCAGGTAACACAATGTGAAAAGCCAAGTAGTAAAAAGCCAGCTCAAGAGCACGGACGGCTTGTTAAACTGTGGCTATAAAAGTTATCTAAAATACGATGTTTTAAATTCAATAAAATAGGGATTGTCCCTATAAATGTATTGTAACAAGAAACTTGGGTTTTACCAATGTGATTATTAATATCAAATAAGGTGGTTTTACTCTGATAAAATATTTCCTAACTACGGTCCTGATGAAATTTCCGCTGCCAAATTAATAAATAATGATACCACCGCCACTGAGTTCGCGGCCGCCCGTTCCCGGGACAGATAAGGGATCGGGGGTTGTGACAGAATGTGGTATCAGAGCCTAGGCACTGGTTCAAGCCAAAGAAGTGTTCTGCTGACACTTAAATTTTAAATTTTGTGTTAGGAAATAACTTATGTGATTATGTGTTTTATATTATTTGACTATTTGTTAGTTTACAGTATGGGTAAACAAAAAATTTCGGATATCTATCGTCAACTAGATAGTTCACCAAAAGATAAAGGAACCCCATTTCAACCAAATCACTCAGGATCCTCAGCAGATACTGAGGAAGAAATATTTATTCGTAAGGCACAGTCTAAGAAACCATTTACCACTAAGAATAGAAATATGATTATTAGCAAAAGTCGAGAGAAAATAAAGAAGTCACAACCGAAGGGAGCGATAATTAATCAGGAAATAAATGCACAAACTCAGGAAACAGGCAATAACCTACTACAGAAAGATGAATTAGATGAACAATGGGTAAATCTCCATATGTTAGCCACTACAACAGTAAATGCTAACTTATATTAAATAATTGAACGGCCAAACCAGTACCAGTACCCATGCCACCTATGAGCTAGAAACTTTAAAAGGAACTTTGCCTATTAGATAACAACTTAGTAGAGACAGGAGATAGAATAAACTTTACATAAAGGCATGTTGAGCATAATACTCCTATAACATAGATAGACTAAAATAAGTTACGGATGCATAACCCCTAGTTTATTTTGAATTCCAGTTGTAGTTCGTAATATATATATATGAGTCGCAATGTTTGCCGTTTTTAATCAATCTATTTTATGATTGTACCCAAATGTTTGTACTAGAAATTTGTCTGTGATAATTAATACCACCTACTCAAATAATATCATAATATACATCAAACTAAGTTGAGTATTAACAAAGCAGTCATATTTATGACTCTCTTTTTGGAACCAATTATTTACTTTGGTTTAAAATACATATTGAAATATATGGTATAAAGCTTTAAAACTTTATAGTTTTAATAATATTGTTTCAAAATAATTTATATTCCAATAAATAAAACCGAAGCTATTAAATTAACCAAAAGGATTTTAAGAAGTAATAAAATCCTTAAAAGATTTCTTTAGTAGATCTAGCCAAAGCAAGTTTTGAAACCCATGTGTACCAATTTCTCACTCTATTTTATCATTTCTGGTTATAACTAGTTGACCATAAGACTTCATACTTTCATAGTTTTATGAAATAATTGATGTTGGGATTACTTGTAAAAGTTTCTATTGAAATACTGAGTAATAAAATAGATGGTTAAATGAATATGATATGTATTCATAAAATCATTTAAAGTTTTTAAGAAATTTGGGTTGGTTGGATTATGTAAAAAGACCTAACTAAATGTTGAAAACATTTCTACAAATCTTTAAGGTATGTCCAAGATAAAAAATAATTAATATAAGATTATAAAGCCATATTAGTTATAGGATTGTGTATCCTAAATTATAAAGTAAAAAATATTCGAGTTAGCTGGCTAATGTATAATAGTTAAATAATATAATATTAGTAAAAGAGTGGAGTTGATAAATTGGATGTTAAACTTACCCTAAGTAGTTGCGAAGTTTTGATTTTGATTTGTATGATAGCACATGGTTTGTTGGTTTGCCTAAGACCATAAATTAATTATTTTTATTAAGATGTTCTTTCTCAAAATAATTTATTAGTTTAAACTTAAATTAATTTTGTAATACATCTTTGGAATATCTTTAACGAAATACTTGAGGAAAATATTCATTTTTCAATTAGGTGTTAAAGTTTGACCAAAAATAGAAATCCACTAATACATATGGGTATCTATCTTACACTGTTTTCGGTTGGAAAATAATTTGATATCTAAAATCTAATATAATTTTTTTTAAATATTCGACTCGTACAGTAAGTCAAATATATATATATATATATATATATATATATATATATATATATATATATTACTTATATATTACACTTATAATCTTATAACTCATGATATTTGAATTCATCCGTACCTTTTATATTATTAGTATAATGATAAAACATTT
Source organism: Helianthus tuberosus (assembly GCA_030545235.1). Lineage (NCBI taxonomy): Eukaryota > Viridiplantae > Streptophyta > Magnoliopsida > Asterales > Asteraceae > Helianthus > Helianthus tuberosus. The sequence continues at coordinate 33,436,614 of CM060365.1, read as the reverse complement.
TACAATGATATATGAATAGTATATTTTACTATAAGATAGAGCAGTAAGTAAAAGATATATTTTATATCTAAAATTTTAATAAATTATCATGGTGTAATAAATTCTAATAAGTGTAATATAATATATAGAATAGTATATGCACTTATGTTATAAGTCCGTCGCGGGTGTATTAAAATATAACAAGACTAATAGATCTTTTTACTAGAATATGTATACAAATCTTATTTTCTCATAAGTATAAGTATATTATACTATACGAAAATAATATACTGTATATTTTTTATCCTTGCACATTTACTTATGGTAAAAGATTAGATAATTAAATTTTTAGAAGTATGGATATTGCAACAGTGAAAACATCTTTTCTTATCCTACTTAAATCAATAATTTAGTATCTATTTATTTATTTTACCTGGCACGTTAAAATGTTCCTAAACATTCAGTCTTCAAACTAGAATTTAAAATAGATGCCCCACATAAAAATAGTTGAATCAAATGTGTGTGTTAGTACGTTTGTTCTTTATAAAACTTTATTAAAAATCAGATTACAATTTTAATATTGTAATATCTTTAAATAAATTATTATTGTATGGGATATACATGCATATTTCAATACATGTATATTACTCAAATATAGTTAGAATCAATTTTAGAAACGTCAAACTCTGTATTACTTACCATAAGTACTTCTTTGAATAAAGAGTTAACTGCCATTTTCATCCCTGTGGTTTGGTCACTTTGGCCATTTCAGTCCATTTTTCAAAAATGCGTCATTTTCGTCCCCCCACGTTCTGGAAATGTGCCATTTCAGTCCAAAAATCATAACCCAGTTAAGTCAGTTTGTAAATAAGGACTGATTGTGTAAATTTGTAACATAAAGGACTGATTGTGTAAATTTGAAAAATGGACTGAAATGGCAGTTAACACCACCACCACTAGCCCTGCCACCACCACCACTCCGCTGCCACCACCACCACCACCGCCACCATAGCCCTGCCACCACCACCACTCCGCTGCCACCACCACCGCCACCACAGCCACCACTCCACCACCACCACTGAAATGGAACTAGATGTTTGTGGGGATCTGCGGAACTTCTATAATCCATTCGATTCGACATATAGCGACAGATTGTAGTGGGATCGATCCACTTTTAATTTTTATAGTGGATCGATCATCGTGAGTCCGAACAAGCAAACATTAGAAACTGCATTATTTCGAATATTTATAAACATAACATCTCAAAAAAATAAATGAAAGGGTTACTTAATTTGCATGATCGATGTATAAAACTATAATTACCTTTGGTTCTTGTTTCTCTGCTAGTTGACGATAATAATCTGGATCCTTGCTGCGAATATATATAATATAAGAGTAACCTATGTAAGTAAATTACTATATATGGACTATTTGACCCCATGATCTTACAACCACAACAATAAAAAAAATGACATAATCCGATGAGTTGTCATTATCCGATGAGTCAGACGAATCTTCGGATTCTGAAGACTCGACGCTTTCTTTATCCTCGTCATCATCTTCCACATCGGATATATCATGGGTGTACAGTTTCATGCCTCCGATCGACAAAAATCCTGATTTTTTTTCTGGAGAAGATGACGGGTCGGTTTCTATTTCCGCTGAGGATGATGATTCTGAAATGGAACCTTCTTTTTTTTTTTGTTAACACGCAGATCTTCTTCTTTATCATGAAATCCTAATCCTCTGTGAAAAGTGTCGTCTACTTCTGAATTTGCATCGTACTCGGTGGTGTTTTCAACGGTATCAACCAAAACAATAGTGTTTGATTCATCCAATGTTTTATGTTCATCATCAACTTCATCTGGAAGAAGGTCCACCTGAAAACATTAATTTAGTCAAACCGGTCAAACATCTGCTAGAGCTAAATTATCATTCCACACTCGATCAAACATCTGGTGGCGGTGGTGGTGGCAGCGGAGTGGTGGTGGTGGCAGGGCTGTGGTGACGGTGGTGGCAGCGGAGTGGTGGTGGTGGCAGGGCTAGTGGTGGTGGTGTTAACTGCCATTTCAGTCCATTTTTCAAATTTACACAATCAGTCCTTTATGTTACAAATTTACACAATCAGTCCTTATTTACAAACTGACTTAACTGGGTTATGATTTTTGGACTGAAATGCCACCTTTCCAGAACGTGGGGGACGAAAATGACGCATTTTTGAAAAATGGACTGAAATGGCCAAAGTGACCAAACCACAGGGACGAAGATGGCAGTTAACTCTTGAATAAATAATATAATATACAATAAATAGATAGTTAAGTTTTGTTATTTTATGATTCAACCCACTAGTTAAAAATAAATTTATTCCCATGAGTCCAGAAAGTTCATATTTTGAGTAATTCCTTTCTTTAAATCTTTTATTGATCCATCCTTAAAACTCCAAAATATTATGTTCAATAAACTTAAACAGAAGTTTATTTCAATATATTACTTCTATCAAAGGATAAAATAAAGTCATAGAAATAAGCTTGATGATGGGTACCATCGGATTTATGGTATTATTTTTATAAAATAATTTAGTATTATATATATGTGTGTAAATATTATGTAAGTTTAATATTAACTAGAGATTGAAAATTCTATACACATATATTCATATACCTGATAGAATTTCTTAATGGTATACCCAATATAATCTCTCCTGTAAGATAAACATAAGAGAAAATATCATTGGTAATTCATATATATGAAGTTATTATAAGAATAAACCATGAAACCTACTATGTTTTAAAATGCCATTGGTCTCAATGAAATATTCCTTGTAACGGGATCTAAGATTTTATATGCATAAATAAAGTTAGCTGTAAGCATACTCTTCACATTTAACCAAACCATATTGTCAATGGAGACAATGATATATTTGAAACTCTATTCTCCAACCAAAAGAAAATCACAACCATAATAATATCTATGCTTAAATGAAAGAATTGGGATATTGATATTCACTGATAACAACCAGGACAGTATTTAGACTTGAACCTAAGAAGAATGCCTTAGTATAAAGCTTTGAGATAAGCCAATTACTTGCATAGATAAAGTGTGATGGTTATTGGTATCCCGTGAGGATGATGATTAGAACAGTGCCTGTATGATAAATAAGCGATAACAACTAGCCACTGTTATTTCTTGTTTATTGATACTACTCGGTTCTAGAATATGATCCATCATGAGAATACTGATTTCCTTGTTCCTTGATACAAGCCATAATAAATGATGTACTTCTGAAATCATTATTTGAGAAAATTCTATTTATGGGAAATACAGTGATAACTACCTCTCCGGCAAGACTGAGTATGGTGCGGTAGACTCTCTAGTTTGTCCAGGTGAGATGGGGTTACCTCTCCGGCGAGACCGGGTGAGATGGGGATTACCTCTCCGGCGAGACCGGGTGAGATGGGATATGTGTTATAATAATCGAATTCCCTAAATAGTACCATGACCTGATGTCTGACTTGTGAATCTGTTTACATTATGGATAATGTGCATACTACAGTATATGAAATATTATATAGGCGTGTATGTCTATGAGGAAATCCAAAGACCATATTGATTGACAATTAGGAATTTACCATGAACAAGTGTGTCAATGATAATTTTAGACTTATTTATTAGGAATCTCCTGTATACGTCTAAAATTTCGATATCAAACATTATTTCGTTTGATCATCCGTCTCGAAATTCGTACGACAAGATAAACAACAGGAACTCTATAAGTTTGAAACGCCATCAAAAGTATAAGAATTTCCTTTGCGATTATTGATGCATTAGGAAACCTAGAACTAAAAACATCTAAAACTTACGCTAATAGTAAGTTTACCTTCATTAAGAAACTCTTGAGAAGATAAGAGTCTCAAAACATAAAGAATAGTTCTGGTCAAAGTAAAGTGAAATTCAAAACAAAGGGCAGAATATAGCTTGAAACTAAACTAACTAAAAATATTCATCCATATTTCAGGGAATCTCGAGGACGAGATTTAAAATAAGGTGGGGAAAATGTAACAATCCTAAAATTTTTATAAAAGATATATAAACTTATGTTATTAAAAAGATGCATAATGGGTAAGTTGACCAATAAAAATATAAGGTGATTTGGCAAACGTAGGAACCATTTAATAATTAAATTATAAAAATACTTTATATTTGGACCTACTCTGTTTTTAATGAAACTTGGTTCAAAATGTAGATAAAAATATTCTCATTCTAGTGGCATATTTATTGTTTTATAAAACGTCATATTTTAGAAGTTATACGCGTCAAATAAGTGAAGCAGTTAAATTAATTATAATATATATATTATAATAAAAAAACTAAATGTTAGTATACGTACATCTAAATGAAAAGTATAAAATAAATAAATAAGTAAATCCAAATGATGTTACTATACACGTAGCCTTAAAGAAAAATAAAAATAAAAAGAAAATAAAAATAAACTAACATTTCTAAATTAGAAGTACACGTGCACTAAATTGAAGCCATACATTTATGCATGGATACCTATATTATGTGGAAGGAATGTGTAATGTAATTATGAAGGTATATACGTGGCACTGAATACTTAAGATGTAAGATTCAACATCCCCATATAAATAGAAAGCAGATGGCCAATATTTCAATTGCTTGGTTTCTTTCGATCTTACCCTCTACACATATATTTATTCTTATTTTATTATTATTATTATTATTATTATTATTATTATTATTATTATTATTATTTACACTATGATAATAATAATAATAAAGCCATGCCCCGTTTTAAGTATTGTAGCCCCTGATCATAGATACCCTGTCCAAGTGACGTAGGGCCCCGTAATGTATGTCAAGGCTCTGCCTAAATTCGTTGGGGTTCTGTCTCGTGACGTAGGGATAAAGTGAAATTGGGTCACTATACTTAATGTGAGTGCAATATATATTTTATTAAATAATCCAGGAGTGATATCCAAAATATAACCACCCTCCTAACACACCCCTGACACCCTACACTTTCTAAAATACACCCCGTATGTAAAAAAACCAAGCCCGTGATACAATATAGTATTTAAATAAAATATAAAAGTTTAAATCTAGGGTTGAGGCGGGCCGCGTAGGACCCCACCCCAACCTTACGTGGGCAGTATGAAGGTGTAGATCTGATTTCGTTTAATTCCTTAAGTTAAGGCGGGCCGCGTAAGCTACCCTTAACACTTACGCGGGCCGCGAGGGACTAAAAAGGTGGCGCAGCCCGGTGCGGCCACGTGTCCCAACACCCGTCAAGCCAACACATCGACTCAGCCAAGCTACACGTTGACCCGGAGTCAACGCGGGCCGCGTATGCCCTGCTCTCATGTTACGCGGGCCGCGAGAGAGTCCAGTATCCGCACTATATAAAGGAGGCATCGGCTGTCCATTTCAATTCGTTCACAAATTCATTCTCACTCTCAAAATTCTGAATTAGAGTTATTATACTCGGGTATTATACCCCTAATTAGCGAGGTTCTGCTCCGTTGTAAGTATTATAACCCTAGTTTCGTAATAGTTACGCTGCCCGATTGATTTAGGGTTCCGTAATAAGTGTCGTGGTTCTGCCCGACGTAGTTGTTGGAATACCGTCTCGGGGAGGGTATCATTAATATTTTCAAAGGGTTATGATACTAACCTATGTACATTATGTAAATTATAGATTATTCCCAGGAAACCCTTACACGAAGTCTAAGATAACAATGTGAGTTTATCCTCTTTTTGTTAACCTTTTCATAATGTTTTACAAAACCTTAAATGTTTTACAATGCAATTAAGCGGTGATTGAGTCTTTGTAGTTCTTCAATTACTGTCGGTATTATGGGGTTTTGTATACAAAATTTACTACGAGTAGTAGTAAGTCTGAATGACAGTGCATTACCATTGGACGACGAGTTACCCAATGGGTAATTTGACCATAGCCATAGATCCGGTCGAGTGGCAAATACTGAATGAGTAATTGTGTAGAAATAAACAATGTGATCGCTCTCAATACTGTTTTAATTGATAAAATGTTTCTTGATTAAACTGGGATTCACTCACCTGTATTTCCCGCTGACAAATGTTTTTAAAACACGTTTCAGGTAACACAATGTGAAAAGCCAAGTAGTAAAAAGCCAGCTCAAGAGCACGGACGGCTTGTTAAACTGTGGCTATAAAAGTTATCTAAAATACGATGTTTTAAATTCAATAAAACAGGGATTGTCCCTATAAATGTATTGTAACAAGAAACTTGGGTTTTACCAATGTGATTATTAATATCAAATAAGGTGGTTTTACTCTGATAAAATATTTCCTAACTACGGTCCTGATGAAATTTCCGCTGCCAAATTAATAAATAATGATACCACCGCCATTGAGTTCGCGGCCGCCCGTTCCCGGGACAGATAAGGGATCCGGGGTTGTGACACTTAGGCAAACATGGCCTTTGATTGTCAAGAACTCTTACGATCAATCTTGGATTCTGAGACGACTCACACACTCTATGATGGAGAATGGATGATGGTGGTGGATGATGGATGATGGTGTTTTGATGGTGGTGGGTGAAGTGTGAGAGAGGTGGTGTGCCAAGGGATGGTTTGCAAATGAGCCAAGCACCCCTATTTATAGGCTGAACAGAGGCTCGGGCACGGCCCCGTGTCCACCTTCCTTGTCTTTCTTCATTAATTGCAGTTTGTCTGCATTAGTTGACTACGCCCCCGTGTCCGCTGGGCACGCCCCCGTGTGCAGAAGCGTATCTGTCCTATCAAGATTTCCCCAGATTCTGCGAATCTTATAGTTGACCACGGCCCCGTGTCCGCTGGACACGCCCCCGTGGTGGGTGATAGAAGCTTCTACAGCTTTGTCTTTTCTGCAAACACTTGGGCACACCCTCGTGTTCATTGAGCACGGGGCGTGTTCATTGAGCACGGGGCGTGTTCAGCCTTCTGTTCTCTTGTTTAGCTTAGGAAGATGCTGTCGGGGAGGCCGGGCATGCCACGTTTGTTCCTTTTCTTGTATTTATGTTAGATTTAGCTGCCTTTTTGCTTCTTTTGTTCATTTGAGCTCATCTAATCCTAAAAATACAAAAGGAAGACAAAAACACACTTTTTCCAACATTAGTACTAAAAAGGGTTAGTTTTATGCCACGATTGATGTACTTTATATGTTGCATTTTGTGCACATCAAATACCCCCACACTTGAATCTTTGCTTGTCCTCAAGTAAAACTCTTTATAATGTGGCTTTACACTCCCAAATATTAAGTTTTATTCTTATTTATTTACAATCCTATTCGTCATGATTTATTGAAAACATTACATAAGATAAATTACTTATTAGGGCATAACATGCCTTTTTAAAATTTCATTTATATACAAGTTCCAACACCTCACGGGGGATCACTCAACACTCGGCCGAAGATGTATTTTAGTGGATCACTCGAGAGCGGCATGGAACTTACTCCTACCATAAGCTTTCCAAGCAATCAATACTCCTCCTTTTTAACTATACACCTTTGTAAATATCAAGAGGACTTTTGGGGTGAAGGGTAAGGCTTGGGTTAAAGGTAGGTGGTTGGGTTAGTGGTTAGTAAAAGGGCGAAAGGCGTAAAAAGCGTCGATTTTCGTAAGACTTTTTATTTTTGAAGTTTTTATTTTGATGAAGCCATTATTCAAACAAAGTTCTAGAGTCGTAAGAACCAAGCGGCTATTCACACAAGAAACGAAAAATGAGCGATTAGTTTAAAGATATGTATTTGTATGCTCAATAAAGGCTCAAAACTCACTTTTTGTGGGAATGGGTTTTTATGTGATCAAGTATATATAATCAAATTTTAATTAAGCTTGTCATGCCGTTTCATAATTTTCTTATGTTTGTTCTTTTTATCACGACGCTATCGGTTGTAAATTTGTAAAAATATAACCTTTTTAGAACTTGAAATTCCCAAATTAAACCTAGACAAGTAAAAAAATTTGGGGTGATTAGCGGCTCCAATAGAGTCTTGTGTAAGGCTTGTATTTAGGACTTGCAAGATTCAAGGTTTTAGCATCCCCCCACGCTTAAATTACACATTGTCCTCAATGTGTCCGAAAAATAAGTTTTCAGGTTGATTGAATGTGTAAAAAGGTGTGAAAAAGCAAAAATTTGTGTTACTGGGCGTCTGGACACGGCCCCGTGGTGTCCGGGCACGGCCCCGTGTTCAGATCGCCAGTAACAGAAATTGTCAAAAAGAAACAGAATCCTGGGTGTAACACCCCGAAAACGGGTTTGGTAATCAAACTCCGTTAATACTAAAAGACGGGTAACATACCGTTAGTAGTAAAAATAATCCGGTAAATATTTTGATTTAAATAAGAAATCCTAATATTAAATAAAAACGAATCAAAGTTTTAAGGAATTAAGTTTATAAGAGCCTGAGTTAACGGGACTTCAAATATAATGGGTTATAGCTTCCCGAACCCATCAAGTTAACTAGGAGTAATTAACCTAGTTAACAAGGTGTAAATAAGTAAATAACATATGGAGTTCTAGTCCCTAATAATTAAAATCTAAACTTGACGGACCAAAACCGTTGAAAAGGAAACAAGTTCTAATTAATAAAAAAAACACACCACACACACAAGGTGTATGTGTGGATCGATCATCAGGAGCGACCAAGAAGGGTGAAACCCTAAAGTGCCAAAAATCATCAAATTGAAGGTCGATTTCAGTCCTAAATCGATGCATGGTCACATAAAAACGATCACCAAGTCATGGGGATCACAAGGTATGTAAAAATTTGATGATTCGTGATGTTGCAAAATTTGAGTTAGCATCATAATTCGCGAATTATGTAAGGATTAGAGGAGCTATGGCTAAGTTAGTGATGTACACATGCTTAGGAACTAAACCCTAAGTGAAAATCATACATATGATGCTATGACTTGAATGATTTGGTGATCACCTATATGTGTGTTAAATGGGTGTTGTAGAATGATGAAGAACACTAGAAATTAGATTATAAATTGAGTGTTATTTATTTACATGAGGTGAATCTAGATGTTATTATCCATACTAGATATATTAAACTTGCAAGAATTGTTTAATCTTGGCTAAATAGTTAGTCATGAAACTTGATTTTTTATTTAGTGAAATTATGCCCATTAGGTGTTTGTTAAAATGCCTAAACGAAGCTAAAATGTTGAAATTCCATGGGAAGTGTGCATTTGAATATGTTGATAGATCAATTGACTTTTAGGAAGTCAAACTAACCGATGATTTAATCGAGTGATAAAGTCGACATAAGACACGTTAGATGGAGTAGTCATAATTGATAATGACTATTCTAACCATCTTATGAATTATGATGATAGTTTGACGCCTAAAGAGCTACGTGGAAGCTTGATGAGTGAGCGGGTCAAACGAATCAAGAAGGAAAGGAAAAGCGTAATTTGGATGCGAGGTAAGTTAAGCTTACGCCCTTTTTACTTTTATTACAAAATGCTTATTTGTGAGCATGGAATACGATTTATATTAAGTAAATGAAACATGATATTCCGGCGCGATATAATGCTAGTCGGAACAAGTGAAAATGGTGAAATGGTAATCCGGACATGGGTTAACGAATAGATAAAGGGATTTAAAACGACACCATTTGGCATAAGACATAATGGGTCAAATAAAACAGGAAACGACTTTCAAGCTGGATGATTCAAAAAGTAACCCGGGATAGGTTAAAGGGGTGAAATGGTAATTAAGTGCCATCTTATAATGACAATTGGTCATTTCGATTAAACGGCTCAAATGGTGTTGTTAACACCATTTGTCAATAATATTTGATGATTGCTTGTTGAGTTTTGTGATCACAGGAATTAACACATGGTTAGCATTGCTATTATCTAGATATTAATAGCAAAAGGTATTAAAACGGGTCAATATGTTGATCCGAGACAGGTACGCATAATTATGTTGTAGTTAAAAGTGATATTTTGGTCGAATAATTGGTGAGAGTCCTTCGTCGTAAAGGAAGGACCAAAATCGACCAAAACGCCCTTGTAGGCTAAGTTGAACAAACAACCCTTAAAGGTTGTTTGGAAACGAATTTCATGATTAGATAAATACTTAGAATAAGTATAGAAGTTGAAAGATGTAATATGTTAATCAAATGGCTCTATTTGAGTTTTTCCGTAAAATAATAATCCAAGGGGTAAAACTCGGAACGTATAGATATCCACATTAAATCCAACGCACATATAGTTGTGGTGGAAGATTACTTGATAAGAAATGTAGGAATAAGATGCTAGAAATGAATGAAAGCGATTTCAAGCTTTAAAGTGCTTAAATACCCTTAACGGGTCAAAATAAGCATACGAGCGAAAACGGGTTTAAATTGTATAATAAACCTGTGATAGAACCTAAAATGGTAGATAACATTAATTTGAAGAAGTGTATGTGATATAGGAATCAAACAAATACGTTTGTTTGATAAAATGCATAAACGGGTAAAAATTCGGTAAAATGGTAATGAGTCGTGGGCTTAGAAGTCAAAAACATTTCTTACGTTGGATGTAGGATTTTAACTCCATAAGATGGAGAATTAAATTACGGACGCGTAGGAAAAAGAATCGCGTAAAACGGATCAATAACGAAGAAGTTATGGTCGTTTCCGTAAAAACTGGTATTGCTAAAAATTGTAGGACCCAGCTCCAGACCTGCTGGAAAACGGTCTCCCTCGCGTGGCGCGAGGGAGCAACTGGGTGAAGGCGTGGCACGAAAGGGCACTGTTTTAGCGAAAATTTTTTATTTTAATCAGTTTCGCTTCCCGGACTCGTTTAGATACGTTCTAAGTTACGTATGACTAATTTAACTCATGTTTTATGAGTTCCAGGTATAATTTTAGCACCGGAGGATGATCAAGCACAACGAAGAACCGAACACGATCAAGAAATAAGCTTCCGCACTATGTATCGTTGTTATGTTAATTGACGAACTCACACATGTTATGTTGTATAGTTTTAATTCTGTAATAAAGTTTAATGAAACCCGTATTTTCAATGTATTTGAAATTCTAATTACCCGTTTGTTTTCGTAAATTATACGGAAATCGTTAAATAATAATAAGGGTGTTACAAGTTGGTAATCAGAGCTCATGGTTAAAGAATAAAATGTGTTTGGTTCGAGGCTTGATCGCAAATCCGGTAAGTACATGTATATCAAAGGTTTAGTATGATTAAAGTGTTGAGAACAACACATATGGTTATCGTGTAAAACACGTTACACCAATAAAAACGATATAGAATAGATATAGTCAACGAAATTACACGCGTTGATGCGTATAGTAGGAAAGCCTTGTATTATAATACAGGCATCCTTTAATGTTGAAATTACTAACTGTTGTATATGTTTTAGTTGAAGGACACTCGCATATGAGGATAGCGAGAGTTTAACAAATTACGGATATGATAGAAGAACGGTCCGAAGTGTGACAAGAGGAGCATGCTCACCAAGGACTAAATCGCGTAACGACCGCGAACAAAGTTAATGGCAAGAAACGCCCGTCGGGGCAAGCATTACCAGGTGCGTGCTTTTAAATATAATCGCACAAATAACAATATGCAACAAACATGTAGAGAATGATTGTTGCATATGTAAATTAGAAACTTAGAAAACCTGAATAGAATACCTATCCAGGATATTATTTCCAAGAAAACTAAATAGAGGCGTTACTTACATAGGGCGTGATGTGAAAACTATAAAAAGGTCATGCGTGTCATGTGTTAATCGCTTACTCTGGCCAAGTAAGTAGTGGCATATGATACCATGAACTTCTTATAGCGGACACATTTACATCCGATGTAGTAAGGGCCGGGTGAATGAGACTAACTTAAAAAGTACCCAAATGAATCAAATGAGCAAAATATTTGATAATAATGTAAACGCACAGCCGGGTGACAGAAGCGTATTACATTAGGATGATGAGCCCGAGTGAAGGGACAAAGATTAATGTAAAACGATTAAGGTATGCAATTGGGAGGGGTGTGCTTACACTCAGACCCGGAAAATGCAAATATGACTCTTAACGGGCCGATTTTGTAAAACACCAAATTTGAGAACAAAGTAGGAATATAAAAGAGAAACGAAGTCATAATGCATACCGTAAGGGTTGCAATAATAACGACTTCGGTAAAACACCCGGTTGGTGGGTAAGGATTTAAACGCATGCGTGGACCGAGAAATGGGAACTCGGATGGGAAGTTAAAAGACTCGGGTTTTGAGTCATAACTAGAAGACGACAAGATAATGTAAATAGAAATTTGAGATAAATTATGTTCAACTATTTTAAAGTTGAACGGGTCGAACAAAGACTGAAGTTTGACATTCATAAGTGATGAATTTTCACAGGAACAAGTCAAACAAATTTAATAAAGAATGACACTTTCTACAGTAAGTAAGCGCGAATCGAATAAATAAAAGTGTGAAATATTAATAAACCTATGTAAAGGAGTTATAGGCGTTAAAAACCTTAAAAATAAAGAACCCGGGTAATGGGACGTAAGGAAGTATAGGTAAGAACCGGGTAACGGTAAGTGTAGGGCAAACCGACGTATAATTGACATTAGAAGTCAAGAAGTCGGAAAGATAATTCGAAAGAAAACAATGTAGCCTTAGACTACGGTCAAGGTAAAACGAAATGCAAAAGCGAAAATAAAATATTTGAAAGATAAAAATGGTACCTTGACATCGTAAATATATATATACAGTTGAATAATGACTAGGATAAAAGATGATTTTTGGGATCATCACAACTTATGATATTATAAATAATGCTAAGGTCTACGGGACCAAAAAGACCTTCGGGTCACAAATAGAAGGAAACGAATTGTTGTTGGGGTCTCACCTTAATAGGGTCAAAAAGGTGAAAATCTAAAGTAACAGCCTACGAGGCTAAGTGAAGGAACCTACGGGACAATAGTGTAAGGTGAGGGAACTTGTTACGATTCCCCACGTAAAACGAGAACGGAAAACAATAAATTATGGGTTGTCAATTTCCTTGATATGAGTAATTGACATAGTTAAAGAGAGAAGCGTTAAACTAAAATTCAGTTTTAGTAAGAAATAACATTCTAACAAATATGAATATTATGAGACGAATTCGGAAAATGATTAATATCAAAGAATTTAGATCTTAACATCGATAGGTGCAAGGCAATGTATTCGAAAGAAAGATTTTCAATAAGAAAAGACGACATAAACTTAAACATGACGTGATGTGATCACGGTCACAAGGGTGATACAGAATATAACCATGCTATAACGTAAGTTGCAAGATATGAAATCATAAACACATAAAAGGCCAATGACGGCAATATAGTAAACCCGGGTGATGGGGTATAAGGTAACCGGTGACTAACAAGTCTAACCGCCAAATTAAATAATCAAATAAAGATAATGGATACAAGCTGAAAGTAACGGCCCTCGAGGCCTTACACATGAAAGACGCATGCATCAATATAAAAGTGAAAACTTTTGACCAAAAGGAACGGATGCCTTGAAAACGAAACTAGATTCGTTTGATCAAACCAAGGAACTACGTAAATAAGGTTTCGGGGACGAAACCTCTTTAAGGGGGGTAGACTTGTAACACCCCGAAAACGGGTTTGGTAATCAAACTCCGTTAATACTAAAAGACGGGTAACGTACCGTTAGTAGTAAAAATAACCCGGTAAATATTTGGATTTAAATAAGAAATCCTAATATTAAATAAAAACGAATCAAAGTTTTAAGGAATTAAGTTTATAAGAGCCTGAGTTAACGAGACTTAAAATATAACGGGTTATAGCTTCCCGAACCCATCAAGTTAACTAGGAGTAATTAACCTAGTTAACAAGGTGTAAATAAGTAAATAACATATGGAGTTCTAGTCCCTAATAATTAAAATCTAAACTTGAGGGACCAAAATCGTTGAAAAGGAAACAAGTTCTAATTAATAAAAAAAAAAACACACCACACACACAAGGTGTGTGTGTGGATCGATCATCAGGAGCGACCAAGAAGGGTGAAACCCTAAAGTGCAAAAAATCATCAAATTGAAGGTCGATTTCAGTCCTAAATCGATGCATGATCACATAAAAACGATCACCAAGTCATGGGGATCACAAGGTATGTAAAAATTTGATGATTCGTGATGTTGCAAAATTTGAGTTAGCATCATAATTCGCGAATTATGTAAGGATTAGAGGAGCTATGGCTAAGTTAGTGATGTACACATGCTTAGGAACTAAACCCTAAGTGAAAATCATACATATGATGCTATGACTTGAATGATTTAGTGATCACCTATATGTGTGTTAAATGGGTGTTGTAGAATGATGAAGAACACTAGAAATTAGATTATTAATTGAGTGTTATTTATTTACATGAGGTGAATCTAGATGTTATTATGCATACTAGATATATTAAACTTGCAAGAATTGTTTAATCTTGGCTAAACAGTTAGTCATAAAACTTGATTTTTGATTTAGTGAAATTATGCCCACTAGGTGTTTGTTAAAATGCCTAAACGAAGCTAAAATGTTGAAATTCCATGGGAAGTGTGCATTTGAATATGTTGATAGATCAATTGAATTTTAGGAAGTCAAACTAACCGATGATTTAATCGAGTGATAAAGTCGACATAAGACCCGTTAGATGGAGTAGTCATAATTGATAATGACTAATCTAACCATCTTATGAATTATGATGATAGTTTGACGCCTAAAGAGCTAGGTGGAAGCTTGATGAGTGAGCGGGTCAAACGAATCAAGAAGGAAAGGAAAAGCGTAATTTGGATGCGAGGTAAGTTAAGCTTACGCCCTTTTTACTTTTATTACAAAATGCTTATTTGTGAGCATGGAATACGATTTATATTAAGTAAATGAAACATGATATTCCGGCGCGATATAATGCTAGTCGGAACAAGTGAAAATGGTGAAATGGTAATCCGGACATGGGTTAACGAATACATAAAGGGATTTAAAACGACACCATTTGGCATAAGTCATAATGGGTCAAATAAAACAGGAAACGACTTTCAAGTTGGATGATTCAAAAAGTAAACCGGGATAGGTTAAAGGGGTGAAATGGTAACTAAGTGCCATCTTATAATGACAATTGGTCATTTCGATTAAACGGGTCAAATGGTGTTGTTAACACCATTTGTCAATAATATTTAATGATTGCTTGTTGAGTTTTGTGATCACAGGAATTAACACATGGTTAGCATTGCTATTATCTAGATATTAATAGGAAAAGGTATTAAAACGGGTCAATATATTGATCCGAGCCAGGTACGCATAATTATGTTGTAGTTAAAAGTGCTATTTTGGTTGAATAATTGGTGAGAGTCCTTCGTCGTAAAAAAAGGACCAAAATCGACCAAAACGCCCTTGTAGGCTAAGTTGAACAAACAACCCTTAAAGGTTGTTTGGAAACGAATTTCATGATTAGATAAATACTTAGAATAAGTATATAAGTTGAAAGATGTAATATGTTAGTCAAATGTCTCTATTTGGGTTTTTCCGTAAAATAATAATCCAAGGGGTAAAACTCGAAACATATAGATATCCACATTAAATCCAACGCACATATACTTGTGGTGGAAGATTACTTGATAAGAAATGTAGGAATAAGATGCTAGAAATGAATGAAAGCGATTTCAAGCTTTAAAGTGCTTAAATACCCTTAACGGGTCAAAATAAGCTTATGAGCGAAAACGGGTTTAAATTGTGTAATAAACCTGTGATTAGAACCTAAAAGGGTAGATAACATTAATTTGAAGAAGTGTATGTGATATAGGAATCAAACAAATACGTTTGTTTGATAAAATGCTTAAACGGGTAAAAATTCGGTAAAATGGTAATGAGTCGTGGGCTTAGAAGTCAAAAACATTTCTTATGTTGGATGTAGGATTTTAACTCCATAAGATGGAGAATTAAATTACGGACGCATAGGAAAAAGAATCGCGTAAAACGGATCAATAACGAAGAAGTTATGGCCGTTTCCGTAAAAACTGGTATTGCTGAAAATTGCAGGACCCAGCTCCAGACCTGCTGGAAAACGGTCTCACTCGCGTGGCGCGATGGAGCAACTGGGTGCCTTCGCGTGGCACGAAAGGGCACTGTTTTAGCGAAAAAAATTTATTTTAATCAGTTTCGCTTCCCGGGCTCGTTTAGATACGTTCTAAGTTACGTATGACTAATTTAACTCATGTTTTATGAGTTTCGGGTATAATTTTAGCACCGGAGGAAAATCAAGCACAACGAAGAACCGAACACGATCAAGAAATAAGCTCCCGCACTATGTATCATTGTTATGTTAATTGACGAACTCACACATGTTATGTTGTATAGTTTTAATTCTGTAATAAAGTTTAATGAAACCCGTATTTTCAATGTATTTGAAATTCTAATTACCCGTTTATTTTCGTAAACTATACGGAAATCGTTAAATAATAATAAGGGTGTTACAAGTTGGTAATCAGAGCTCATGGTTAAAGAATAAAGTGTGTTTGGTTCGAGGCTTGATCGCAAATCCAGTAAGTACATGTATATCAAAGGTTTAGTATGATTAAAGTGTTGAGAACAACACATATGGTTATCGTGTAATACACGTTACACCAATAAAAACGATATAGAATAGATATAGTCAACGAAATTACACGCGTTGATACGTATAGTAGGAAAGCCTTGTATTATAATACGGGCATCCTTTAATGTTGAAATTACTAACTGTTGTATATGTTTTAGTTGAAGGACACTCGCATATGAGGATAGCGAGAGTTTAACAAATTACGGATATGATAGAAGAACGGTCCGAAGTATGACAAGAGGAGCATGCTCACCAAGGACTAAATCGCGTAACGACCGCGAACAAAGTTAATGGCAAGAAACGCCCGTCGGGGCAAGCATTACCAGGTGCGTGCTTTTAAATATAATCGCACAAATAACAATATGCAACAAACATGTAGAGAATGATTGTTGCATATGTAAATTAGAAACTTAGAAAACCTGAATAGAATACCTATCCAGGATATTATTTCCAAGAAAACTAAATAGAGGCGTTACTTACATAAGGCGTGATGTGAAAACTATAAAAAGGTCATGTGTGTCATGTGTTAATCGCTTACTCTGGCCAATTAAGTAGTGGCATATGATACCATGAACTTCTTATAGCGGACACATTTAGATCCGATGTAGTAAGGGCGGGGTGAATGGGACTAACTTAAAAAGTACCCAAATGAATCAAATGAGCAAAATATTTGATAATAATGTAAACGCACAGCCGGGTGACAGAAGCATATTACATTAGGATGATGAGCCCGAGTGAAGGGACAAAGATTAATGTAAAACGATTAAGGTATGCAATTGGGAGGGGTGTGCTTACACTCGAACCCGGAAAATGCAAATATGACTCTTAACGGGCCGATTTTGTAAAACACCAAATTTGAGAACAAAGTAGGAATATAAAAGCGAAACGAAGTCATAATGCATACCGTAAGGGTTGCAATAATAACGACTTTGGTAAAACACCCGGTTGGTGGGTAAGGATTTAAACGCATGCGTGGACCGAGAAACGGGAACTCGGGTGGGAAGTTAAAAGACTCGGGTTTTGAGTCATAACTAGAAGACGACAAGATAATGTAAATAGAAATTTGAAATAAATTATGTTCAACTATTTTAAAGTTGAACGGGTCGAACAAAGACTGAAGTTTGACATTCATAAGTGATGACACTTGCTAAAGTAAGTAAGCGCGAATCGAATAAATAAAAGTGTGAAATATTAATAAACCTATGTAAAGGAGTTATAGGCGTTAAAACATTAAAAATAAAGAACCCGGGTAATGGGACGTAAGGAAGTATAGGTAAGAACCGGGTAACGGTAAGTAACAGAAATTGTCAAAAAGAAACAGAAGCCAGTAACATAAATTGTCAAAAAGAAACAGAAATTGTCAAAAAGAAACAGAAGCCTGGGCACGGGGGCGTGTTCAGTGAGCACGCCCCGTGTCTAGTTACCTGAACTGGGCATTTTCTGCAGATGGTTGGGCACGGGCCGTGTTGGGCGAGCACGGCCCCGTGCTGAACTTCTTGTAATGAAGAAAAATTTGCCGGGTGGCCCTGTTTTTGTGCGTGGGGTGCTGGTTCAAGTTTACCTTGTTATCCTTCACCATCCCGAGTGTGTTTTATCCATTACAACATCATCCAAACACCATTTTAATTAAAACCATCACTCCATTAAATAGAGAGGATTACATAATATTCCTAATAAGTTAATATTTTAGATAAATAGGTCAAAAGAAACACAAGAAATCTAAACCAAGAAGTTCTAGACTAATACTTATTCTATTAGCAAAATTTCCGAAAAGATAATTCTCTCGGTTGGATGCGGCTTGAAAAAATTCTTTCTCAGGTCATGGGTCCTTCACACGTCGGCGAGCCACTCCTCTATCTCCCTTGGGAGGAGAAAGGCGTGCTCATTGGCATCGGTTTGAGGGGGTGCAACCTCCACCGGGACTTCTTGTAGATCTTCAAGAGGTGGTTCCGCCAGAATGTCATCCCATCAGGTAGGATTGTTGATTCTAAGTGCTAGGTTCCAATCCTCTTGAGGGAGGATTACTTCCATGGGAGGTGTCACAGGAATGTTCAACCTCTGGTGCAAGAGGTTGATTTCTTGAAAACTGTTTTCCAACCCCACCGTAAGATAATTTATATGGTCTATTAGGACCTCCTCTACCGACGTCATCTCATCAAGAGCCTCACGTAATGCCATTACGTAGCGTACGAGAGTTGCTTCAATTGATGACCTTCTTTTCCTTCGACTGTTTCTGGAGTGCGCAGAAGAGGTTCCACTGTTTTGACTAGACATTCTATGAAAACAAACCAAAAATAGTTCATTTTAATGAAACAGTAATTTCGGACACGGCCCCGTGCTCAATGAGCACGGCCCCGTGTTCACCTTTCTGCAGATTTTTGGAACAAGGAATCTTGGAGTTTCAAATTATTTTTCCAACTTATGAAGCATTTTTTAGCAGAAATAACTTAAAACAATGTTGTACAACTTATTTTTAACAAGATTCCTTGAACAAAAACCTAGCAAACATCACAATAGAGCTTGGAATCATGGTGATCTCAAGCTTCAATGGAGGTTTTGAGGCAAGAAGGATGAAGAAGAAGGTAATGGATAAAAGAGGAAGGGCCAAGATGGTTGTAAGAACCTTCTTTTAGAAAATACCTAGGATGGTAGGTGAGAAGATCCTCTCAAATCTCTGTCCCTGGATGGTCCAAATGTGCAGGATTCTTGGCTGCATTTATAGAAAACGACAGCACGCTGCACACGGCCCCGTGTCGGCTGGACACGGCCCCGTGTGCAGACAGGATCCTGACACATTTTGTCCGTATTCTGACAAAAAGTCAGAAAGGAATCTTTTGGTGGACATGGGGGCGTGTTGACCTGGACACGGCCCTGTGTCTAGAGGCTGTTTATGAAGTTTCGTCTATTTCTAAGGAACTTATCCGGATCGGGTGGTTCCTTACTGGATGGAACAACCCCAAAGTGCCTAAGATACCTTAATTGTTCTAGATTAAGACGAGAACGCAAGAGGTTGTCGGTGAGGGTGATTCCTATGCTAAATGTAGGTGGACAAGTCCAACCCTTTCCTGGGCTCTCGTTAAAGAAGGTGTATGCCGAATCGCTCAGGTCTATGTATGCATCGAACGAAGTCGATGGGGAGTCCTTCACGGCACAATCGACACAGGGACGACTATAGCTCAAGTCCTCGCTAGAGTTAGAGGTAACATTGGGAACAACGAAGTTGTTTTTATTTGAATGCGATCCCAACAATTCTTCTTGGTTATCGTCTTGAGATAAATTATTGAAATACATCCTAAGTTCTTTTAACCAATTAAGAATTAGATCTTCCATTTGAAATAGTTCATCAAGAAGCATTTCTCCTAGAAGATCCGGTTGAGAGCATTCGAGGTAGAGATAGGGATTATTTTTACTTTCGCCCCTCTTAAGGCTACAGGAAAACAATGGGTCTATATAATGGGGCTTATAATTTAGAAAATAACATTCTAAATCTTTATGGGAGCCACCACATATTTGACACCACGTACCATAAGAGTGGCGAAAGTAAAAAATATCAGTATCACTCATGTTTGTGTCAGAAATTACCAACCGTCGGAATCTTACGGTTCTTTTTCAGTAACGGAATCTTGGGCACGGGGCGTGTTGAGTGGGCATGGCCCTGTGTTCAGCTTACTGCCTGACTTAAAATAGGATTGCCAGTTCCAAGGATTAGGCAAGGGGCTTGTTCAGCGGGCACGGCCCGTGCTGAGTTCTGCAAAAGCTAAAAAACTAAGAAAATCCTAAAAAACAGAAAAATTAGAAAAAACGATTAGGCCGTTGATTCCTAACTTTCTTAAAATCCTTGAGTCCCCGGCAACGGCGCCAAAAACTTGATGCGTGTGTGGTGTGATATATATTTAAGTATATTTTAAGCCCTTTTTACACGTTAGTCAAGTTTTAAATTTATAAAACACGATATTTTACTAACACCAAACACACATATGGGCAAGTGCACCCATCGTGAGCGTAGTATAGTGTTGGTAAGATACCGAGGTCGTCGAAGGAGACAAGAGCTTTTAGTACCGGTTTATCCTCAACGTCTAATCAAATCAAAAGTTAGAAAAAAGTTTTAAACTAGAAAAATAAAAACTAACTAAAATGCTGAATAAAAATAAAAAATAAAAACAGATAGACAAGATGAATCACTTGGATCCGACTCGTGTTTAGTGTAACCTTTGATTATTTCCGCACTTTTGCACTTTTTAAGAGATTATCTTAGTAATTGTAGTAGGCCCCTCTTTTGAAGGTGACGTTACCCTCAACCCAGTAGTTTGAGTCAACAAGGATACAATCCTAAATGGTCGGATTATTGAAAGATAATTAATTAAGTTATTAATGCATATTATGGTATGCCCCTCTTTTGAAGGTGACGTTACCCTCGGCTAAGTAGTCTGAGTCAGCAGGGATACAGTCCTAAGTAGCCGGGTAAAAGTATTAATAGTAGTTTACATATGAGGGGATTAAAGAGTTTGGACCCCCGCCATCCAATACCGGTGGGTATTGAAGGAGGTCCTACTAAATTTGACCAAGGTCCTTTCAGGATCTATACACTGAACAAGGCAAGACTCTTACCAAACCGTTCCCTTAACCCCCGATCTAGTAGCCAACATATCTCCATATAAACCGTGGATATATGAATGGTGAAAATCTTTTATTTTATATAGACAGTAAAATAATGCCAAGACACCACGAACAAACGATAAGGAAGAATCACCTTCAACATAAGAAACTAGTTATTAAAGTCTTTAATACATAACTAAATAAAAAGTGCGAAAAGATTAAAAATATAAATTATTACACTAGACACTTGTCTTCACCAAGTGATGTAAGAGACTTATGCAAACATGGCCTTTGATTGTCAAGAACTCTTACGATCAATCTTGGATCCCGAGACGACTCACACACTCTATGATGGACAATGGATGATGGTGGTGGATGATGGTGTTGTGATGGTGTTGTGATGGTGGTGGGTGGTGGGTGAAGTGTGAGAGAGGTGGTGTGCCAAGGGATGCTTTGCAAATGAGCCAAGCACCCCTATTTATAGGCTGAACAGAGGCTCGGGCTCGGGCACGGCCCCGTGTCCACCTTCCTTCTCTTTCTTCATTAATTGCAGTTTGTCTGCATTAGTTGACCACGCCCCCGTGTCCGCTGGGCACGCCCCCGTGTGCAGAAGCGTATCTGTACTATCAAGATTTCCCCAGATTCTGCGAATCTTAGAGTTGACCACGGCCCCGTGTCCGCTGGGCACGCCCCCCGTGGTGGGTGATAGAAGCTTCTACAACTTTGCCTTTTCTGCAAACACTTGGGCACGCCCCGGTGTGCATTGAGCACGGGGCGTGTTCAGCCTTCTGTTCTCTTGTTTTGCTTGGGAAGATGCTGTCGGGGAGGCCGAGCATGCCACGTTTGTTCTTTTTCTTGTATTTATGTTAGATTTAGCTGCCTTTTTGCTTTTTTGTTCAGTTGAGCTCATTTAATCCCGAAAATACAAAAGGAAGACAAAAACACACTTTTTTCCAACATTAGTACTAAAAAGGGTTAGTTTTATGCCACAATTGATGTAATTTATATGTTGCATTTTGCGCACATCAAAAACCATATTTGGGAGTGGAACGAGTCATCAAGGTTCGGGTTTCACCCCTAACTTAGTGACTGCATTCCTGTTTTGTGTAGTAAACCAAGAGATGGATAAGGAGATTTGCGTCGAAGTGTGGATTTCACTCCTAATTCATCGCAAATTCTCTTGTTTTATAGTAAAAATGGCAATTCGAACGAGTAATCTGGTCGAGAGTTTGCGGTTTTCACACCTAATCTTAACCAGATCATTCGTTTGTGTGTGTAATCAACCTTAGGAAAGGCTGATCTTGCGCAAAAATGTAGTATGCGATGTTCACACAAGTATGTAGTGTACAGCGAGTTCGAGCGAGAAATAGCGAGCAAGCTCATACAAAACCCCTACTGGGTATGCACAAGTCGGTCTGTTGGTACTTAGACTTTAGACTAGGTCGTTCTAAGACATTGATGCGCGTGTGGTGTTAAAGATTTTTATGTATATTTTTAGCCCTTTTTACATGTTAGTGAAGTTTTAAATTTATAAAACACGATATTTTACTAACACCAAACACACATATGGGCAAGTGCACCCATCGTGAGCGTAGTATAGTGTTGGTAAGATACCGAGTTCGTCCAAGGACACAAGAGCTTTTAATACCGGTTTATCCTCAACGTCTAATCAAATCAAAAGTTTAGAAAAATGTTTTAAACTAGAAAATAAAAACTAAAAATGCTGAAAATAAAAATAAAATAAAAGTAAAAACAGATAGACAAGATGAATCACTTGGATCCGACTCGTGTTTAGTGTAACCTTTGATTATTTTCGTACTTTTGAATTTTTAAGAGATTATCTTAGTTATTGTAGTAGGCCCCTCTTTTGAAGGTGCCGTTACCCTCAACCCCGTAGTTTGAGTCAGCAAGGATAAAATCCTAAAGGGTTGGATTATTGAAAGATAATTAATTAAGTTATTAATGCATAATGTGGTAGGCCCCTCTTTTGAAGGTGACGTTACCCTCGGCTAAGTAGTCTGAGTCAGCAGGGATACAGTTCTAAGTAGCCGGGTTAAAGTTTTAATAGTAGCTTACATATGAGGGGATCAAAGTGTTTGGACCCCCGCCATCCAATACCAGTGAGTATTGAAGGAGGTCCTACTAAATTTGACCCAGGTCCTTGCAGGATCTATACACTGAACAAGGCAAGATTCTTACCAAACCATTCCCTTAACCCCCGACCAGGTAGCCAACATATCTCCATATAGACCATGGAGATATGAATGGTGTAAATCTTTTATTTTATATTATTCACTTACCCGCGCGATGCGTCGGGAGTGGCAATTTACAATAGTATAATTGTTTACCGTTAGTTTATCCGTCGTCTCGTGATATATTGTATAGTACTTAAGTTAGTTTTCTTATTCGTGATATGATGGCACTGGTTTTTCTGTTAGTTTATCGATTCTTTGGTGATCTTCTACAAGAAGAGTACAAAACAAGGAAGTAGATGTAATTAAAAACAAGAAGAGTTCAAAACAGTCAAGTAGCTGGACAAAACAATAAAAACAAAAGTGTGGGGAGTCTCTTGTATCTCTTCCTGTTTTACCAATACATCCGTTCGCTTATGACTTTCTTGTATCTTCTCCTCTACTGTACCAGATTTCGACACATAAAAAAATGTTAGACGCTTACAGGTGATTTAAAATAGTTATTAAAAGGTAATTTCTGGAAGCAAATAAGGCACAAAATCTACTAACTTACCTTCTTTTTTATACGGATGCGATTAATTAATCACGCAACACTTCCTGGTAGACAACATTTGATGTGTAAAATCCGCGTTGTTTGAATTCTTTGGCAAGATGTACCAACACCTTCGTACTTTGTCTTGAAATCCCTCTTGATAACGCGACATAAAGTTGTCCATGTGAAAATACAGAATCCGGTAGATAAATACCAACGTTCGGAATTGTTTGACCTTGAGCTTTATTAATCGTCATGGAAAAGCTAAGTCGAATTGGAAATTGTTTTCTTTTCAGCTTGAATAGGAACATGTCATCTTCAGAAAGGGTTAGAGGGATTCTTGGCAAAAAAACTCTTTTTCCGGCATGTTGACCGACTGTAATTTCCGCATCAATAACATTTCGCATGAAACCCTTACATATCAACCGCGTGCCATTACACAGGCCATGTGATGGATCGATATTACGTAACAATATTATTGGGCATCCAATTTTTAAACGAAGCTTATGAGGCGCCAAACCACTAACATTTAGCGAGTTTAAGAACTCGACCGGATAGAAGTTACGCTGATCGTCTTCAGCTTCATCAAAACTGTAATAAACTTTTTCCTCCCCTTGAAAAATTTCAATCATTTGATTATTAATCTCGCCAACACTCTCATTTTTAGTGGACAATATTGCTCTAGAGATTATATAATCTGAAGAATATACATTATCTTCAATTGATGGAAAGATGGCATGGATCAATTCTTTTATAGCGTTTTCTCTGTTGTTGCACAGAATTGTCATGTCATCGGGTATGCGAATATAGTTTCCTTCGATTGGTTCTTCAGTTCCATCGCCGACTCTTAAAAGAAATTTAGAAAACCATGGATCTTTCAGCGCTCTCATATTTATGGTCAACCGCATCTTCTTAGTCAAAGACCAAAGAGGTGACATTCGTACGCTGGAGTCTACATTCTGTGCTCGAGTGCCACGTTTAATAACCGGCAACACCTGTCTGAAGTCACCTCCCATAACCATTATCTTCCCACCAAATGGGAGACTAACGCCTATAATGTCTTGGAATGTACGATCGACTGCCTCTATCGCCTGTCGTTTAGCCATCGACGCTTCATCCCATATGATTATTTTGGCAGACCGAATCAGTTTAGCGGCCCCACTCTGTTTTTTGATATTGCACATTGAATTATTTTCAAGATTAAGAGGAATCTTGAATCTTGAGTGAGCCGTTCTACCTCCTGGCATATTATTAGCCGCTGCACCTGATGAAACAGTTGCGAGAGCAATAAGACCACGTGACCAAATTTCAGCAAGCAAGGCAATGTACAAATGTGTTTTTCTAGTTCCACCTGGGCCATCAATAAAGAACACGCCTGGAAGATCATTATCAACATGCATCATGATCTCATCAAACACGTTTTTCTGGTCCAGATTAATGAATCTTTGGCACTCAAGTGTTCAGGTTCCAAAACAATCCCATACTCTTCTTGTAACTCACGATAACCTGCATCTTGTAAGTTAACATCATCTGTTATCTTAGGAAGGTCGAATTCATTGATATTTTTACCCATGGATTTTAGCAAGACACTAATTTCAGTAAGAACCATATTTTGAACTCGTTCTATACTTTGACAGTGTAACCGATGATCTTCAGACAGTGATTCAAAGTGGTCATTCCATAACTTTCGAATATCTCCAGGTTGGCAAAAAATCATTATGGTCGCAAATAACCTTCGAAGAGCATTGGGAAACTGAAACGTAGAGGCTTCTTCAAGACATTGTGATAGATATTCATCGTCTTCTATTAAGCCTAACTCAAGAGCTGCTTTTCGAAATGTCTCACACCGTTGACCATTAACTGTGCAAAGATGTTCAAAAGAAGTAGGCCCTCGGACATTTGACAAAAGTAGGCGTAAGTAGTACCTTTCTCCTTCGGCTGGATTAGCGGGAACGATACGACCTCTTTGGTTTTTACGGCCACGAGGATTCCAACGGCGTGTGCTTCCATTCCACGTAAAGTGTTTTGGAAAATCTTTATACAAATATACCCTTGCTGTTTCATCGATGCTATTTCTCTCAAAAAATGCTGTTAGCATGGTTCTCTTATCCCTTTCCCTATCAACAATATTAGACATTAAGTCATCATCTCTAAATCTAACCATCTGATTATTTGGGAGATGAAGTTGTAAGGCTAAAACAGAAGGAGAGATTTGAGAAAGAGAGAAGGAAAAAATGCGCCACATAGCCTCTGGGGGCGATATGTAGCGTGCATCTTGAAAGCTCTTTATCTTATTAACAACAACCCCTGGCTCACTTTGATCAACTTGAATAACCTGTTTGTCATGTCCTTTATAAACATATTTAATAAGATATTTCACAGATTTTATACTTGAGCAAACTTCAACATTGATGTGGCAGTTAAACATCATCAAAAGCCTTGGGTTATATGGGACCACCCATCTATTATCAAGTGTTTTTCCTCGTACATCCACTTCTATCCCGGTGTCTCTCCTTCGATACAACGGATACGCATCTTCTCCTTGTGTTGTATGTTCATTAAATTGTCTAGGATAGTGAAAACGACAAATTTTAGGATCACCCTGCATACAAGGACTGCTTAATCGTAAATTGCCGCAAGGACCGTGAATCATGTGTTTGACAACCATCTCATGCAATTTGGGATGTCTTTGTTTGTTAGGAATTTCAGCACACACAACCTTATCATAATGGTCCGCGTTATTGATCTTGTGTTGCGGGTATATGATAAGGAGAAAATGTGCGTGCGGCAAACCACGCTTTTGAAATTCGATGACATAAACGTATGACTTAACTTCCCCAAGGATATGTTTCTTGAAGAGTTGTTCCTTAAGATCTTCTAATTTACCCCGGAACACTCTTGAAACAAGGTCTGAACGATCTTGTGCAGTTTAACCAACATGTAAATTATCACATATCTCACGCCACTTAGGATTACACGTCATTGTAAGGAATATATCAGGCTTGCCGTCGTCTTGAACTAAAGTCATCGCATCTAGAAACCGACGTCGCATGTCGCGAGGCCCTCCGATGAAAGATGCAGGCAACACAATTCTTTTCCCGACTCTGTTTGCATGAACCTCACCAGCATTGACGCAATCCACAAGACCTTGGTACAAATCGGCTCGTATCTTAGCCTAGTTTCTCTCACAAAATTCTAAGCGTGACGTCTCAATTTTTATGTAAACATCTACCACAAACTGTTGTAGCAGTCTGCCACCGAACAGAAGCACGTTTTCGGTAGATCGAATCTGGAACTTGTAACAGTAGTACTCTCGCATAGCCACGGTTGTTTTACCACTTCGTGTGTTAGCCTCTGAACGATGAAGATGTTTTAAAAACAAACAGTTAACAAAAATAAGACGCATTACGGTATTTTTATGATCTTCACTTAAAAAGGATAATAAATTGTTGGTACCTTCCATTTCTCCTTCGATGTTGTCATTGTTGCGAACCTCATTTATTGATACTCCGTGACGTGGTATGTTTGCATGCCAACCCGACTCACCATTAGGAAAAAATAGAGGATACGACAATGGATCGTAACAACTGAAGTACGGCTGAATAGTTTGGCTATATTCAGACCTACCATACACAACAATACTTCGTTTATACGAAGTGATATTGTCATTACCTTCTACCCAAATACCAGCAACCTATATAATCGTGAACTATAAGTAAGTAAAATAAGCAATACTATTAAATAATTGTAATTAATATAATATATTTTATATACCTCCGATGTCGTTGGTCGGTTGTACACCCTTTGGTCAAGTTCAACCGAAGCATTCAAAGTGACTCTATAGTTGTCCAGAGGTCCTAGTTCTGCAAGTCTTCTAAATGTATCGACATATGGGTTTGTAGAAAGAACGCGCGTCAAAATCTGAGTAATACGACGATCAAGATTTGGCCATTGGAGTCTGAGATCTAACTCGGCATCAGGATCATAAAAATACAACTGCAGGTACCTAGGGGTTCCATCCCTCGGAACTAATTGGTCGATTTTGTGATATATTCCTCTATGTGCACGAAAAGTATATACAACGTCTCTCATATTGTTCAATGTATCATCCAACGTCACTCCCATTGAGGCAAAAGAAAAATTCGTGTTATAAGCATGAATGTTTTGCCTAAAAATATTTCCAATTTCATCTTGCGATGTGAAAAGTCGGTGCAATTCCTCTGGAATTTCTGAATTTGCTAACACAGTTTTCCCACTCATACAACAAAAGGTATCAAATTCAAATTGAAAACATTTTGCTCCACAATCAGGACATGCACCACGTTCTTTTAAAACATGATGTTCTCTAGGTAAACGATCGTAAACAAAGTTATATGGATCATCTTCTACATTCTCATTTTGGAAGGAAGGTTGATCAACAACTTCAGAAAATTGAGGTAAAAGTGTACGTGGTTGAATTCGAACACCTAAAAAATTCGTTGTCTTAAGTAATGAAGTTTAAAGATAGCAAATTCAATAAAGAAATCAATGTTAAATAAATAGAAACCTCGTGATGTTCTGGTAGTGACTTCATCGACTACATTGGGGAATGTGGTTGTCGGCGTAACATCATTGGTCGGGGTTGATGTAATTTGACTACCGTTTGAAATATGCATTCCATTGTACTCCTTACGTTTCACGGTAGAAATACTTGACGCGTTCACGTTTGTCATTTGGGTAAATTGAGTAATATTAGTCTGTAAACTTCTTAACGGTGTCCTTTTTGCTGATCTATTACTCATTAAAGATAGTGATGAAGCACTTTGGGAGACCTCACCACTCCCAAATTTCGGGACTTTGTTATTTTCTTTGCGTGCAACATAATATCTTTTGTTATACCCTTTTTGTTTTTCAGCTCTAGTAGATGTACTCGAGCTAGAAGCTTGATTAAGATGGTTTGGTTGTCCATTAGTCATTGTAAATTGTTAAAGTGTCAAATACCTTGCAAATTAAATAAAAGATAGTTATCATAGATGATGAAATTCTGAAATTATTACAAGATTAGTACACGACACTTAAACAAAATAACATGATTACCAGAAATAGAAAACCAAAATTCTTAAAACATTGAATACATAATGATAACATTAAGTGAAAGCCAAACTAAATACTTGGTGAAACGACGGTCTCCACAAACACCGCACCCTTATAACCACGAAACCAAGTAACTGGATAAAGAATTTCGAAGGGCTTCGTATCCATTTCAATAGTAAAAAGCTTCCCTAATTTAGTCATCACAAACCAATTACCATTCGTCACGTAATGTGTTATATCGCCCCACAATGACAATGATATTGGGGGGATCGGAGGACACGATAAGACCTTAATCCAGTAATCCTCTTTTAGCGTCCACAGGTCAATTGTTATCTCAAACCAGCCAGTCATAGCAAACATGTGAAGCTCATTTTTTACATTCACTAAAACACCTTGAACAAATCCCGTAGATGGAACAGGTGGAAAGCTTATCTCCTTGAACTACTCTGAATTAATATCAAAACAAATCACCACATTTGTACCTCCAACCCAACATTCACACAGAGTGAAATACAGAGTACCACCACAAAATGTGCCTGGTGACCAATAGAAATTAGGGCTAAGGTACTCTTGTCTTGTTAAGAAAGGAATATTTCTCCAAAAGTTTAATTCCCTAGAATAAACATAGCTTTCATATACACCACACCTACGCTTGATATGCAAGACCTTGTAATCATCGGCATCATCAGCATACAAACCAACGGCATCAAGATTATTTATATAGATTCCAAGAGAATCAGGTGTTGACAATCGCTTGAAAGCAGTAGTTGTTGGATTCCAAAGAAGCAACTCGTTTGTATGATTCAAGCAAACACACAACAATCCATTCAAATGTGAAAGTATTGACACATCATTATTTTGGTGGTCGAATGGTAATGTAACTATTGACCTTGGCCCATAATCATAGGATTGAAAGATGATCGGATGAACAGAGCATGTTAGGTCGTCAATTAAGAGAACTCTCTGGTTAGATGAAACTAATAAGCAAGAACAATGTACCCTTATGAAATCTCGAGTTGACAGCAACGCATACCATTCCTTACAAACACTCTTAGAACGTCCTATGACCTTCGCTGGCACCCTCGTTAATATCTCAAATATTGTTTCAATAGGAAGGTCAGCCATGGTGATACCTTCGTTTAAGATAAATAATAAATTTTTAGTTGTCCAACCTATCTAAATTATAGTTTGGTGAAAAATAGGTGTAACCATTACTTTTAAATCAAGTAATATAACATACTTGTTACAACATAATATAATATTAAACAAACTAAAGTATACTTCTACAAGTAGGAAAGAAACATAAAGGCAGTTAACCAAAAGCAAATCACAAAACACCATCATGGATTTTAATATTCAACAACTAAAGATATAAAAACACCCAATGTTTCTATCATGAACAGGGACTTAAGTATAGATCCATAATTTAAATATCTCGTGCCTCGAGCATATCTGGGTCGTACGTAATCCTACTCAGTTCTGTAGACTTCAAAATATTAACTGAAAAAAAAAATACAACTTTTATTAAATTACATGACCCATTAAATGTAACTAATTTTTTAGAAAGTTGCTGTTTAAAGCATAACGTACTATCCGGTAGGTGAACCAACTTGACACGTGATACGTATATGATAGACTTTCGTTGCACCGCTCGAATGGTACATATAACATCGGAAGGCTTCAGGGCGGACAAAAACATTTGTATTGTATGACCACTGTACACAACAATTTTAGGTTAAAGTTCTTTTAAAATTAGTTTTTTGTTACATACGATGTAAATATTATGTCTCTAATATGTTAATAAATAATAACTTACGTCTTATCTCGAAGAGAAAGTTCGAAACAACAACGATCCCGTTTACCTTCTACTATCCTCCCAACCACATCTACAATGAAATCAACCAAATTGTATACACCATATCTAATATCTAAATATATAAACTTTTATATTTTTAATCAAAAAATAAAGAATGGGATTTTATATGTACCAACAATAAATTTTTTAGGTCTTCTGTCATGCTTCAATTTTATAATGGAAGGCACCAACGGATATATACAAGCACCTCTTGGAATCGTAAGCTCCAGTGATAAAAGCTTCGTATATTCATTGATGACGGTTTTTTTTCTCCGAACAGACTAAGAGGTAATTATGGTACTTTGGGTACTCATGATAGTGGAGATTCTCAATTTGGAAATGATTCAACGAAAAAAAGCCACCCATCAATGTAGCGTCATTATATAGGTGTATCAAATGTTGTGGAACGATCGCAACATTTTTTTGTCTCTAAAAAAAGAACACATTTAGTGGTGAAAAAACATTCACTCGTATAACATATAGCAAATAAAAATAATGTTCTTACGTTTTGATCAAGAAAAATAATCACTAATCTCTTTCCCTCGACGTCATGCCAAATAAGCTCGACCATAACAAAGGTTAGATTATACCATGCTCTATCATTTCTCAATGATGAAAATTCGTCGACCGTACAATGACCAGACATATCCTATTAATGTTCAATGTTAGTCAAAGAAAAAATAAAATTACACATATTTAAATTTATATCTGTTTGATTTTTAAGGTCAAGTAGATAAGAGAGGGAGCCAACTAAAATTAAAGTAATACATGATTAAAATTTAAATAACCTTAAAATAAAAAAGTTATATTAATACATAATTAAAACCGAAACATCTACATAAATAAAATTCAAACTAATACAAAACAAAAATACATTGAAATAAAAATAACTAACACATAATAGAACATTTAGTAAATCACATTAAATATTACTCAAAAACGAAACACCGAATCATAGGAGAATCAATCATTATCATCGTCGTTTCGGTGGATGCATTCATCAATAACGTTTTTTTTAAGGTTCCCAATTCATTTCTTCATCCAAGGGTGGTTCGTATTCCGCTCCAGGATCGGTTTCGTACCCTTCAGCCCAATTCGGTACTCCTTGTGTTTGATGGGGTTTTCCACATGAGGGGGGTTTGAAGATGGTGGATAGTTTGGCACTGTAGGAGTGTTTGCCAATGGACAATAATGCCCCTCCCCAATACGTAGTGCCCCAAATTGTAGTTGAGCAAAGGTATAGTCATACGCCCAAATCAACTCTTCATCCGTCCAAGTATTTGGATCATTATCTTGAGGAATTGTGACAGGAGGTGGGTTTGTGACGGGAGGTGGGTTTGTGACGGGGGGTGGGTTTGTTACGGAAGGTGGGGTTGTCATTGGAGAAGGGTTTGATCGTCCATGACTTGAAGGCCCTTGTGGTTCAACTGGAATTGGATAACCACCACCCATACCTCTCAATTGATATGTGTTTGGAATGAATTTTAAACTGAAAAATACAATTTTGATTGGATATAAAGATCAATTTTTAAGCAAATAAAATTTGTTTAAATACAATTTTATTGGATACAAAGTTATGATATTCTGAAAAAATTAATTATTGACATCGATTGTAGCCGGTTCCTTTATGTCTTTCTTCTTAATCAACTAACTTAACAATCATGTTATAATTTTTTTAAAAACAAAAATATCATAGTAAATTAAAAGGGAAAAGTGAATATGAGGCTGTTACACATATAAGCTTAGATGTAAAACCAATCAAAACTACGTCGTTTTGATTAAAATCTTGCCAAAAATAATTTAATTCCTTTTAATCCTTTCTTTACTCTTTATCGTTTTCCCACCATCCCATTCTAATAAGAATTATATATAGTCCAGTTCTAAATTTATTGTGTATCAAAACTTGAATTGGAAATTCACTTTTAGTTTAGTTGTAAATTGGATCGTGAAGATTGAATCGGGGGTATAATCAATTTGGATCGTGAAGATTCATTTTAGTTTAGATGTATAAGGGTGTAATTTGGATCGTGTAATTCGTTGGAAGAAACCGGCATTTAGATCCAAGAAAACGAAGCTCTGCTTATTCAAAGTCCTCATGTTTTAAGTTTCAAGAAGACTCTCTATTCAAGGCAAAATAAATATCAAGAATTCTTCACACTGAAATTAACTTAGACTTTTTTTTTTCTTATGATGAACAAAAACATCATTTCAAGGAATTAAATAATTTTAGTAAGATTTCAAGGAATTACAATCAAGAAATCATAATAAACAAAGACATCATTTCAAGGACAACTCCATTCTTTCGACTCTTTTTTCTTATGATGAAGACTAAACAGAGGATTACAAGGAATTAAATAAGTTTTAGTAAGATTTTTATCAAAACGACGTTGTTTTAATTGGTTTCGCATTTAAGCTTAGATGTGTAACAGCCTCATATTCACTTTCCCCAAATTAAAATATAATAGAAAGCCCAAATCAAATATTAACTACAAATCGATTATCAAAGGTTGTTTGTAGTGGAATTACATAGAAACGATTCTATAATATAATAGAAAGCCCAAATCAAATATTAACTACAAATCGATTATCAGAGGTTGTTTGTAGTGGAATTACATAGAAACGATTCTATAATAGTATATATGTCTACTTTTTGTGGCTTATGGATTCTACCAAAAAAAGTTTTAACTTTTCAATCATAGTTGAACATATAAATCGGTAATTAATTCTTACAACTCCATTTATAATTTTGGAATAAAATTCAACCTATAACATTAAATTTTAAAATCAATATACATATCTTTATGAAAAGAGCATCGAATGTTGAAGCTGAAGCAAAAAGAAAGCAGCCCTTTGATTTTTTGCCTCGTCACTTATCAATGAATATTTTTAAATGACCGTATTTGAAAATTCAACTTGTTCCGATATAAGTGAACACAAACGTACAGTAGATGATCTTGTTCTTGTTAACTTTTTAATAAAATCAATATTATAATGTTATAATCATGTATGTCTTCTTAACGAACAGTATCAAAGAAAAAAAAATATGTCACTAAACTGATTTATCAGCATACGCAGTCAAATGAAATGGTAACACAGCCAAATCTAATACCTTGAACACAATTACAGTAATGTGCAGTGATTTTAAATGTATTTTTTCAAAATAAGTGATATGTAGTCATTACACATAAATGAAAAATGAAATCATTCAGGAACCAAAAAGTCTTGTAATAATAAACAAGTATGAACGTAGACTAACTTATCACATTTATCATCATCTGGTAGTAAGCCAAGCATGTGAGAACCACAAATGTAAAATGTGCAAAACAGGTAAAGAAAAAGTGACTTCAGTAATAGGTAAAGAAAACTTTTTTTACTGTAACGCGAATATATGTAAAATAGGTAAAGAAAAAGTGACTTCAGTAGCAAAAGTAAGAATATCTTGCTTCACAATCTATATTGTCATCGTGCAGAGTCAATCAAAACCCAGCCCATTGCAAATTTTGGGTGTAAAAAATTTAGAAGAAAACAGAATACTGGTTGTAAACACTATCTTAATTTAACTCAAAGAGAGACTTGCTTGTGTATAAACATAACATTGCCGGTTGAGGTTCACATTGATATATTTTTACAGAACGGGAAAAGTGAAGATTGTTATCACATACAAAATAAAACAGTCGATAAGTCTTAACAATTAAAATAGTGTAATATTTTTACAGTCGGTGTATCAAACATTGTTATCACTATGTAAGATTACAACACACATACAAAATAAAACATTCGAAATGTGAGAAATACTTACCACAACGCAGGACCAAGATGTTAAAAATAGAGAAATAATGCAAGAATCAAATGTATAGAGGTGAGAAACAATGCAAGACCCATATGAAAATAGTATTCTGAAATGAAATAAAAACAATTTGTTAGGAATACAAGGGTAAAGATTAAATAGGAAGTTTATTTTGGCTAGGAAGTCTAGGAAGCAATAGGATTAGGACATGTGGCAACACTTAAAATAAAGAAAAAGGGTATTTTAGTCAATCAAACCCTTTCTTCTTCCTTTTCAAAACCCAGTAACTTCAAAACCCACCATTTTCAAAACCCACCATCTTCAACCATTTCTTCACTTTCTATCTCAATAATCACTACATTATAGTGCGATTTTCATCACCAATCAATGATTCAAACACCCGATCAACGTGTTCTTCAGCTTTTTTTGAAGAAAACCCAGTTTAATTTCATTAAAAAATCTCGTTTTTTCGGGTGATTTTGGAGATAATCACTCGATTCGTTCGATTCAAGCGTTGATAAGTGTTTCTATCATTCAATTTTCGTCAATTGATGAAGAAACCGGCTTCAATCCATGTAAGAAATTCTTTAATTTCATTTTCACGATCTGGGTTTTTATTTAGTCATTGCGTTTTACGATCTTGGCGGGGGTCCGGGGGCGGCAGCCCCTGGTAGCGGGGTCCCAGGGGCGGCAGCCCCTGGTAGCGGGGTCCCAGGGACGGCAGCCCCTGGCTGGGGTTGAGCTGTACTAAAAACGCATCAGAAAATTTTTTTTCGATTAAATTGCTGTACTAAAAACGCATCAGAAAATTTAATTTTCCAGAAATTGGCTCATTTCGAAGACAGTAATTCGTAGACAATTCAGACAGTTCACAGACAATTCACAAACAGTTCAGAAACATTTTTATGTGTCCATTGCGTTTTAGAAATAAGAGAGTTTTATGTGTTTTCTGGCTATTGCGTTTTAGAAAAAACACATTTTAAGTATCTTTAGTCATTGCGTTTTAGGTAAAACACATTTTTGAAGTGTTTTTAGTCATTGCGTTTTAGGTAAAACACATTTTTTGGTGTTTTCAGTCCATTGCGTTTTACAGAGAACACTTTCTTTTGTTTTTTTAGGTCATTGCGTTTTAGAAATGAGACATTTTTAAGTGTTTTCTGGCCATTGCGTTTTACAAATAAAACATTTCTTTGTGTTTTCTGGCCATTGCGTTTTACAAATAAGACATTTCTTTGTGTTTTTGTGCATTGTGTTTAATGTAAAACACTTTTTTATGTGTTTTCAGTCCATTGCGTTTTAGAAAGGCAAATTGGAAAATAATAATCCCACCATTGTGAAATTGGCCAATAATAATCCCAAGTCAGGAATTAGCCACCAATAATCCCACCTCGTCCATTTTTGGAAAATAATAATCCACAGTCACTAAACGACAAAAGTGCCACGTCAGCATTTGGAGTATTATTTTCCAAAAATTGACGAGGTGGGATTATTGGTGGCTAATTCCTGACTTGGTATTATTATTGGCCAATTTCACAATGGTGGGATTATTATTTTCCAATTTGCCTTTTAGAAATAAGACATTTCTTTGTGTTTTCTGGCCATTGCGTTTTACAAATAAGTCATTTCTTTGTGTTTTTTGTGCATTGCGTTTTAGAAAAATGTCATTTTTTAGGTTTTTTTTTTTCATTGCGTTTTACGTAACTGGTGGTTTTTCTATTGCGTTTTACACAACTGGGTTTAAATTTTTTTTTTTAAAATATAGCAATAGTATACTCGTTTTAAAGATAAAAAAACACTCATTTTTTTGGTGCAATTTTTATAAAAAAAATAATGTCGTATGAAAGAGTTATTAACGTTTAAAAAATGGGGGGGAATTAGAGGAGAGAGAAACTATTGGCTTGGATTGACTAGAATGCCCTTGAACAAACTCACGCGCCTCTTTTCTTCTTTTCAATTTCCTTGATTTAATCTTAGCCCTTGATTAACTTAATGGATGGTCAAGATCACTTCCTAGCCTTCCTAGCCAAATAAACTTCCTATTGTATCTCCACCCTTATAAAAGTGAGCTTTAAAAGTAACCTTAAGTTAAACTGACACTAACTTACAATTAGACGGTTGAATTGATTTTATGAATGTTGTTCATTCTATGTAGCAGCAAACTGAAGGTGAAGGTGGGTGTGTAGTGTTTGTAGAAAGTTGGATGGACTTTATAAAGCTTAAATTTACTATATATAATGTCAAAAGTAGTAGTTGTACTTTTTTCAAACTGAATATATAATGTCAAAAAAGTAGACATCTACTTTTTAACCCAACCCAGCTGTAAGTTGACCAAAAAAAAGTTGTAAGTTGACAAAAAAAAAAGTAGATGTATAGAGCATACTACTGAATTCTGACCTCTGTTCACCTCTTTTCAGCATACTGCTGAATTCTGACCAATGTTCACCTCTTTTCAACCTTCTGACCACTGTTGACCATTGTTCCCTCTTTTCAACCAAGCTGAGTTCGGACAGCTGTTCCCTCTTTTCACCCTTCTGACCACTGTTGACCACTATTCCCTCTTTTCAACCCAGCTGTTCACCTCTTTTCAACCTGTGCACATAACATCTTTTAGTTGGGGCTTGTTCAGATATTAGTACAAAACCAACAAGATATTGGTTTCTTGTTTAAAACCAACAAGATATTGGTTTCTTGTTTAAAACCAACAAAACCAACAGAAGTTAGAAAATGAAGTATATCTTCTTAACGAATAGTATCAAAGAAAAAAAAAATATGTCACTAAACTGTTTTATCAGCATACGCAGTCAAATGAAATGGTAACACAACCAAATCTAATATCTTCTTAAAGACTTTTGTTCCATTAATTGTCCACTTTTTTTAGTAAAACTAACCGAAACTACTTTTTAAGTCTTGAAGTATGCAAATAAACTAAATAATTTAGTGTGCGTCAATTTCAACATATAACACAATAATATCGCACCTAAGCTATGATGTCTATTCAAAATCCTTAATTAAGATCGTTTTCATCTTCTGATGTTTTTAGCTGAAAATAAAACAAATACAAGAACCTATCACCTAATTAGTTAATTTGTTAATTGCAATCCATACACATTATCTTTTCACTTCTTTATCATAGTTAAAAACTAATTATCCATGTACAAGACAAAAAATTAAAAAAAAAACATGAGTAGGTTATATGGTTACTGACAATAGCGAAATATAATGTCGATAGACAGTCAACTTTTTGTCACTAAAAGAATAAGAAAAAAAACGTTAAATAGAGTTTTACCATGTACTTCTAGATTTGGTCGCTCATCCAGTGCTACCAACGTTGAAGAATCTGGGAATGCATAAGAATGTGCGGCTTTGATCTTTGCTTTTAGACTCCTGAAACAAAATCATATCAACATAATTACAATATCAATTAATCATTAATAAAGACTGCACATTTGTCTTGAACCAAAATGCAAAGCAAATATTGAAGTCTCAAACCCCTGAAACCAGCCATATGGTTTATTCAGCTCCCTAAAGTTTCAGTTTTCATTTTGTTTCCAAAATCAAATTCCATGGGTATAGGAAGGGTAAATGGGTCACGATTGAACAACTTATTTGGGTCAATGTTCGGCTACCTTTTCGAAACCCCAAAACCCAACTAACCCAACCAGATTAACACCCGTAGCATCAACCCAACAAAAAACTTAACATATAAGTAATATACAAGAATGAAAACACCTAGAAAGGTCTTTAATACCAATATTAAAAAACAAAATTCTTGAACCTGCGGTGGGTTCAAATGCAAAAACTGAAAAGAAAGTCTTATATTCAAATTAAGCATACCTCCAACAACCACTGCCATCATACTATAGATCACACCCGAGAAATAACAGTCGTCGACTTGGCGTCCAGCTACCAATCGCACACCAGTTGCATCATACATAACCTGTCACATGATGCATTTGACTGCATTAAAGCATGACCCACAAAGATCAACAAATGTAAATTAAAATTTTCAGTAAGGGTATTTCGCATGTACTTAATACTTGCAAGTTTTTATAGCAGAAATTTGCAAAAAATATAAAAGAAAACCTTGCCTTATCAGTAATGTTGACTACATGATCAAGAAAAGTTGGTCTGTTTGGGTGTCGTGCTAACACAGCTATTGGTTTAACAACTCCTCTTCGCATTTTCATGATAGAATCCTGCAACAATCCTGCACCTTGGGCAACTTTAACCATCTGATTGGTCACACCAAGATTTGAGCAAAGACAAATCTGATCAGATTTGTGAAAAGATAATACAATGAAAGTTAGCAACTAAAACCAACATACCGTTAGATGGTTTATACATGTTCGAGTTCGTATGACTCCTTTAGTAGGTCTATGTAAAAGTGTTCGCGACAACCCAAACTGGTTTAATTTGTTACCAACTCCGCTGTGTGCAAAGGCTTCAAATGCAACGCAACCTCGTCCTGCTTCCTTGAATCATATATCATCACGCCACGCACATTCAAACGGTGCAACGGTTAGAAACTTATGCTTTTTCTCCATTTTCTTCTGCTTCTATTCTTCAAGTCTTTGATCTAATGAATGCACATATGTATATAAATAAGTGGATCAACTAAAGATTCAAGATTTAAGATGAACATGAATGATATTATTATTATTAAACAAACATTGAAATCTCGTTTGAGAGGCCACATGTCCACTCAAACAAACAATGAGTTTTTAATTTCTAAACATAAAATAATGGAGAAAAAAGACAATCAACCTCATAAAGATTCAAACTTTGCCACTTTAAGTTCAAAATGCGCTCTTATCCAAATGAATAACAATTGTATTAAAAAAAAAATCTTTGATTTTTTCAAAGAAATGTTACAAGATATGATGAAATGCATCACTGGAATCGCATCTATAATGATCATAAAAGCAAGTAAGATGCTTCTAAGTTACATCCCACCACAATTTTCAACCAACTTTCACCATCAACCCTGATAAATATCTTGCATTAATAGCCTCAAGTTGAGCTCAAAAAACGACAATCAACAATGGTGGGTAAACAAAATCTTGAGAAAACCCCACATCATGATGGTTGAAATAAGAACAAACTGATGAAAAAATAAAATAAAAAAAAAACATTTTTTTTCAATCAAAATACAACAAGAAACTACAATCAACACAAAATCTTGAAAATACAACAACATTTTTAATCATCATGAGCATTTTTCCTCAAAAGCTGTGTCGTTTTTTGTCAATTTATAAAAAAAAGCATGGCTTAATAGAAAACTGGTCAAAAGGGTGGAATACGGCTCCAGCTATAGCGAATAGCCATAGCAAGATGGCTAGATCTGCAAACGGATTTTAAGGGTTGGTTATCACCTACGTAAGTAAACTTGTTATATTAACGATTCAGGAAAGAAGGTACCTTAGCTCTCAAAGCTTCCACATCTGACTTGAGCACTTGGTTGTTCGTTGAGGCATCTTTGAACTGATGACTCGCACATGTGAGTTGCTTGAACAAATCTGAGTACTCTCCTCGCAGTAGTTCCACCTGAAACACATGTTTGGTTCACGGATCTTTCAGTATAGTTCTGAAAATCTAAGGATATATGTAGATAAACATTGTTAATATATAGTTAAGTACGCACGAGCGAAAAGCTCAAAACTGAAGTCTGAGTTTATCAACCTTTGCTTACAGTTAAAATATTATAATTTGCCTCATATATCAGTAGGTATCAACCCGGGTATGTCCAATATAATTTTAATACATACTTTGCGTTAAAAACGCTTAATAAGGCGATTAAAGGCCATTTCCGGGTTCGATACTTAAATCTGATATTTTTATATTTCCAGAAGGCTTAAAATAATTTATTTATCATATGTGATCAGTAGCAAAAGGTTTGGAGTCGTTTAGATATGTAAAACTCATTTTATGGCCCGTTAGGGCAAAACCGACAATTACCGGATTAAGCCTACGACTACTAGTTATGCTCAGCCTAAAATTAATTAAAAATCTTTAAAAATCCCAAAATAATATATTACATCAGTGGGTATTAATTTTGATACCAAAAAGTAGGCTTAACTAGGCTATACGCTAATTACGCCGTTTTATTAACAAAAAGCATTCATTTTGCGATAATGAGCATAACTCTTAATCTACAAATCAAACTGATGTCAAACTTTGCATACAAGTTTATATATCAGTAATTAAAGTTTCTACTCTTTTACATTTCCA
Organism: Helianthus tuberosus; assembly: GCA_030545235.1. NCBI lineage: Eukaryota > Viridiplantae > Streptophyta > Magnoliopsida > Asterales > Asteraceae > Helianthus > Helianthus tuberosus. The sequence goes on along the minus strand of CM060365.1, from coordinate 33,395,735 downwards.
AAAATCACGTTTTAAGGTAATAAGGGTATAATGGTCAACATACGAGCAATTAACGGAAACATGCATATTAATTGGAAAACTAATGAACCAAGGCGTATAATCACAGAGGGTTGTACTAACATTTAACCTAGTCCAATTAAGGCTCCGAGGAATTTCTAAAACATGCCTTAACGGGTCAGAACTGAAAGTCAAAGTGAAAGTCAAACTGTGTGACTTTCGGTTCCGAACCGGGTCTAAACAGGAAATTGTCGGGTTGAACATGTTTAGACATGTCCTTACACTAATTACCAAGTTATATTAATGATCAAACAGGTTATAAGTGTTCTACATTGCTAATCATGCATAAATCACATTTTAAACTTTCTGTTGACTTTTTAATTACACGTTTGACCCGACATTTGACCTAGTTAGAGTGGGAATCAGGGGAAACCATTTTAAGGTTTTATTACCCACATAATTACCTACTTAAAGGTACTTATGATTCGACTAATCACTGGACTATTAGGGATTAATCTTAAAGTCAACCGTTAATTACGACGGTTTGACTTTTAAGCTAAAACTAGGCTAAAACTTAATTAAGAAAGGTTAAGCCAACTTACAAAGGTCCTATGCACGAAATGTGAACACTTGAGAGCAGCCTTGAACTCCAGAAATGATCAGATAGCTTGAAGAAGATATGAAGAACAATGGTGCAAGTTCAAGCCTTTTTATAGTGAATTTCTCACCATAAATCCTTGACACATGAGTCTACAACCCACCACAACTGATCAACACTTGTTCCTAGTGTTTAGGGGGTGCTTTAGGGGTCAAGAGATGTGGAAAAATGGTTAAAGGTCGCGCACAAAAGCCATGGCAGACAACAGCCCAAAGAAAACGGAGCTGGGCACCCCTCGCGCGGCGCTAAGCCTCCCTCGCGTCACGCTAGGCCCTATCTGATCAGAATTTTATGATTTATTTCCTTTTGATCCTTGGCTCTTCAAAATTTTATTAGGCACTTGTTTTCTTGCATTATGAACCCTCATAATTGATCTATAAAGGCTTTAAAACATATACCCACTTTGTTAAGTCCCTGGTTAACTTTATTGTTACCCGAAAAGTCCTAACTTTCAACGTTTACGCTTTAACCCTTCGCACACGAATTCGATCATAACTCTCTCATACGTTAACGAAACTTTACGAAATTTAAACCACGTATTCTAGTGAGCATAATTAACCGTTACAAAGCTTCGGGTTTGTCAAAAGGTCACTCAGAGGTATAACTTAAACATGTTGACACATTTAGCCCCTGTAGTTTGTAATCTCTCACTTTTAGCTTCGTATGATCCATGATTTATTCGTTTGAAGGTATGAGCACCAAGTAGGGTTAATGTATATTATATTTATTCACTGTTGACATTTAGAATACGTATATCCACATACTTTCCATGATTGTCAACTTTAGTCCTTCTATAATATTTCTTTCACACGTTTAAACATTTGACACGTGTCTACACATTATAGGACGTGAATTTTCGAGGTGTTACATCCTCACCCCCTTAAAATAAATCTCGACCCGATATTTTCTGAAATAAGTAAGGGTACTTTTCTTTCATCGTGGATTCAACTTCCCACGTGTATTCGGGACCTCTTCGGGCATCCCATTTGACCTTTACAATAGGTACGTGCTTCCTTCGAAGCTTCTTTACCTGTCGATCTTAAATCGACAAAGGTTTTTCCAAAAACTTTAAGCTCTCATCTATATGCACATCTGTATGCGGTATAACCAGTGATTCATCAGCGAAGCACTTCTTCAGATTGCAGATGTGGAACACATTGTGAATTCCACTGAGCTCTTCTGGTAAGTTTAACTTATAGGCAACTGACCCGACACGTTCGATAACCTCGAAAGGTCCTATGTATCTCAGGCTTAGCTTGCCTTTCTTACCAAACCGCATCACTCCCTTCCAGGGTGACACTTTAAGTAGGACTTTGTCACCTACTTCGAAGTGAAAATCCTTACGCTTTGGATCAGCGTAACTTTTCTGCCTATCCCGGGCAGCTTTGAGACGGTCACGAATCTGGACAATCTTGTCCGTCGTTTCAAACACGATCTCTGGTCCTGATAATTAGACATCTCCAACTTCCGCCCAACAAACGGGCGATCTACACCTTCTACCGTATAATGCCTCGAAGGGCGCAGCCTTAATGCTGGTATGGTAGCTATTGTTGTAGGAGAATTCTATTAATGGTAGGTTCTTATCCCAACTACCACCCAAATCGATCGCACATGCACGTAGCATGTCTTCCAACGTTTGAATAGTACGCTCACTCTGACCGTCAGTCTGAGGATGATAAGCCGTACTAAAATTCAAACGTGTGCCCAAAGATTGTTGGAAACTCTTCCAAAAATGTGATGTGTATCTAGTATCTCGGACAGAGATAATAGCCACAGGTATGCCATGTAAGGCTACAATCTCATCAACATATAACTGGGCTAACATGTCGGAGCTATAAGTCTCCTTGATGGGTAAGAAATGTGCTGACTTAGTCAGTCTGTCAACTATAACCCATATCGTATCATTTCCTTTCCTGGTCTTAGGTAACTTGGTAATAAAATCCATAGTTACCATTTCCCACTTCCACGTAGGAAGTTCAGGCTGTTGTAGCAAACCTGACGGTTTTTGATGCTCGGCTTTGACTTGCGCACATGTCAGGCATTTAGCTACATGGGTGGCTACAGACTTTTTCATGCCTATCCACCAATAATTTGCCTTTAGATCCTGGTACATCTTATCAGCCCCAGGATGAACGGAGTATTTGGAACTATGGGCTTCCTGGAGGATGATATCTCGAAGTCCTCCATAAATTGGAACCCATATCGGTCCATTTAATCGTAAAAGTCCGTCTTTGCTAGGAGTCAATTGCTCCTCAGTTACTCCTAGCTTTTCATTAGGATAGTTAGCTTCCAACACAGCTTCCTTCTGTGCAGCTAACAACCTTTCAATCAAATTATTCTTTATTTCCATGCGCTTGGCATTGATTCAGATAGGTTTCACCTTCTCCTTTCTACTCAAGGCATCGGCGACTACATTCGCCTTGCCGGGATGGTATCTGATTTCACAATCATAATCATTTAAAGTTTCCATCCAACGGCGTTGCCTCATGTTTAATTCCTTCTGGTTAAACAGATGCTGAAGGCTCTTGTGATCAGAATAGATCACACACTTAATCCCATAAAGATAATGCCTCCACAGTTTTAGTGCGAATACAACGGCACCCAATTCCAAATCGTGGGTGGTGTAATTCTTTTCATGCACCTTTAACTGTCGTGAAGCATAGGCAATAACCTTGCCTTTCTGCATAAGCACACACCCCATGCCAGTGTGCGATGCATCGCAGTAAACCACGAACTCTTCTATTCCATCTGGCAATGTCAGTACTGGGGCGTTGCTCAGCTTTTGCTTCAAACTATCAAAGGACTCTTGCTGCTTAGGGCCCCAAATGAACTTTACTTTCTTCTTAGTCAAGGAAGTTAGGGTTGCAGCAATCCTTGAAAAATTTTCGATGAAACGCCTGTAATATCCTGCCAACCACAGGAAGCTACGAATCTCTGTAGGCGTCTTTGGTTCTTACCAGTTCATAACTGCTTCAACCTTAGCGGGATCCACTTGGATACCACGCCCACTAACCACGTGCCCAAGGAATTGGACTTCTCGAAGCCAAAATTCACACTTGGAGAATTTGGCATAGAGCTTCTCCTGATGCAGGAGCTTGAGAATACAGCGAAGGTGTTTCTCATGGTCAGCTTGATTCTTCGAATAGATAAGAATGTCGTCGATGAAAACGATGATGAATTTATCTAAGTACGGTTTGCAAACGCGATTCATGAGATCCATGAACGCGGCCGGTGCATTAGTGAGCCCAAAAGGCATCACTAGGAACTCGTAATGACCATAACGAGTCCTAAATGTTGTTTTATGCACGTCTTCATCTCTAACCTTCAGTTGATGGTAACCTGACCTCAAGTCAATCTTTGAGAAATAACTTGCTCCCTGTAGTTGATCGAACAAATCGTCGATCCTGGGTAAAGGATACCTATTCTTGATCGTGACCTTATTAAGCTCACGATAATCGATGCACAGACGCATCGATCCGTCCTTCTTCTTGATAAACAGGACTGGCGCTCCCCAAGGAGACGAACTAGGTTTTATGAAACCCTTGGCTAGCAATTCGTCTAGCTGTGTCCTCAATTCTTTCATTTCTGTTGGAGCCAACCTATAGGGTGCTCTGGCAACTGGTGCTGCTCCAGGGATAATATCAATCCTGAATTCCACTTGCCTATCTGGTGGCAAACCAGGTAGTTCTTCTGGAAAAACTTCTGGGAATTCAGAGATGACAGGGATGTATTCTATCTTTGGTTTGGGCTCATCAATAATCACTTATGCCATGTAGATGACACAACCCCTCTTTAAACATTTTGAAGCCTTGCGCATGGTCGCTTGCTCAGGCAGCCCATACTGGGTATCTCCCCGAATGGTAAGTGATTCACCAGATGGAGTCTTTATCACCACTTGCTTTCTGTTGCAGACAATTTGGGCCTGGTTATGAGATAACCAGTCCATATCCAGAACTATGTCAAAACCGGCCAACTTAAAGGGGAGTAGAGACAGAGGAAAAGAATGGTTCTTAATGGATATAACACACCCATCTAACACAGTTGAGACGGTTTCTAGTGTACCATCTGCTAACTCCACTTCATAATTCACTTTTAAGGTTTTAACAGGTAATTTCAGCAATTTGCAAAACTTATTATCAACGAAAGACTTATCAGCGCCTGAATCAAATAGTACTCTAGCATAGACGTCATTTACAAGGAAAGTACCTGTAATAACATTGTCGTCTAGAATCGCTTCCTTTGCGTCCATTCTGAAGACTCTAGCATTAGTCTTTTTGGGTTCTTCAGGCTTCTTGGTGTACTTAGGGCAGTTGGTCTTAATGTGCCCCTTTTCATTGCAACGGTAGCACGTTGCGTCTTTCAACTTCTTGCAATCCAAGGTTTTGTGTTCCTTGGACTTGCACAACCCACAAGCAAAAGACCTTGACTCATTATTCGAGTTTCATCCGAGTCTGCACTTTCCAAAGTGCTGTTTCTTGCAAATATTGCACTTGGGCTTCTCACCAGACCGATGCCCATCTCTTCTTGACTCAGACCCCCTCTTGCTATCACCGTTCCCATGGTGCTTCTTGCTCGACCTCTTTGAGTTATCGTCTTCACGCTTTCTCTTTTCGGCATCTTTGTTCCTCAGCGACCGTTGCCTGACCGCATCCAAAGTGAGGGACAGAGATATGTCTGTTACCGATCTAAAAGTAGTCGGTCGAGATGCCTTTACGCTTGCCTTTATTTCCGGAGCTAGACCACCGATAAATAGAGCGATTCGTTTGGGCTCCGGGGTTACCAGATATGGAACCAACCGGGACAGCGTGTTAAAGCTCGTGAGGTAAGCTTGACAGTCGAGGTTTGTCATCACCAATGATATAAAATCAGACTCTATTTTCTCCACCTCATGCTGAGGGCAGTAATTTTCCCTAATAAGGGCAACAAATTGATCCCATGACATGTTGTACAAGGGGATTTTCCCAGTGGCTTGGATCAGTGATCTCCACCAGGCTAGAGCCTCTCCTTTGAAAGATTGCGACACGAACTTGACCACATCCTTTTCAGCGCATCCGCTGATGTCCACAACTGTATCCATCTCGTCCAACCACGTCATACAATCCACAGCTCCTTTCTCCCCATTGAAATCCCGGGGTTTACATGAGACAAAATATTTATAGGAGCAACCCTTAGCAAGGGGTCCTTTATTCAGTATGATCCGTTGAGATGGGGCACTGTGGTTTGAGGAGTGTCGATCATCATCTTTCTTCGGTTCGTCCTTCTTGGACGGTGGCTTTGAAGGCTGTGTAGATAGGGTCCTACTACGAGTCCCACTATACTCTTCATATTGCCTTTCCAAAGCCTGTGTAACAGCGCCGTCTATGATCGCTTTCAATTCAGCACCCGTTAAATTAATCCGGGCGTTCTCGTTATTCTCCACTGGATGACTATTACCCTTGTCCGAGTTAGCCATTTTAGTTGAACTGTTGCAGAAAACAAGGACAATAGATTATTTGGGAGTTTATTTGGGAGTTTATTACGGAATTGTCTTTTATGGCAATTCATTAACCATGGTAACAGAGACCATATTTGGTTAATTTATAAATCATATTTATTTAGGATTTCTATTATAATTTATCCTAATTATAAAACATTAACAGGTTTATTTGTGGCACAAAAGGCCTAGTCACATGGACACTTTTAATTTAATCTATGATTTCAGAGAATCAAAACATTAAGGTATACTGCCACAATAGGCCTAGTCACAAGGACAATTATAAATTATATGCTAGGATTTCAGAGACTCAAAGCATTTGAGGTTTGAACCTAGTTCGTTACCTGTATTTGACAGGGAGTCATAGCTACCACTGTCTTTTGGCTTATATAGAAATGAGCAAGGCCCGTAGGCACTATATTACCATGTATGGTAAAAATATCATCATCTTAATTGATGATCTAAACCCATGATTCAAATATCATAAAATTTGGGTTAGGAATCTTTAGAAGATCCTTTTATATATAAAATGACGTGTGTGATTTTAACGAACCACTTCTGCCAGGAGTGTTAACATGTATACAGATGTTAAAAGGGATTCGAATCTTTTGAACAGGTCTTACCATCTTGGCCCGGTCATAAAATGACCCGAAGGCTAGGTTTCACTCTTTAAGATTCTTAGTTAATAATTACATAGGCAGATTATTTCAAAAGGAATGATTTTAAATTTATTTATTTCATTTATAATCTATATATGCACATAATGGCAAACATGAAATTTATAAAACAACATTCCATTAATTCATTATAATATTACATGCTGCCCTAAACTGGTCTTTTCACAAACAATTACCCACGCAGGGGTCAATCAACATACTTGTCCACGCAGGGACTTTAAACAAACATAATAGTCCACGCAGGGACCTTAAACAAACAAACTAGTCCACGTGGGGACTTTAAGTAAACATCATATCCTCATAGGGTTAACGGAAGATAGACCCACGCAGGGGTCAAAACAAACACACATACATACCCATGCAGGGGCTTAAACAAATACAGCAAATACAGGCCCACGCAGGGGCTCAACAACAATGGGAAGGATTTAGTGGTCCTTCTTGTTCTTCCCTTTGATCAAGCTTGCCAATCCTTGGAAGAAGCTCTGTCTCTCCTTACGGTCACGGTGGAAGCCACGCTCCACTTCATCCAACCTTTGTAGGATTTCCTCCCTTTCTGGGGGAGAAAACCGTGGCGGCTGCGATTGCGTCCGAATAATAGGCCTAGGAGGTATCTGGTACCCCCTGTGTTGGGTACCCTACTCCCCACGGATCCCCATAGGGTCCTTGGGTGTTGTAGTTCACCGCTACCATGTACGGGTCGGCCTCCGCGTAACCATAGTTGTGGTGAGTCGGCGGTTCAAACGGGTTATACGCCATGGAACCCATATATGCCGGAATTGGGTTGTCAAAACCCATTGGCGGTGGCTGTGGTAAAGCTGGGTTGGAGGGTCCACCCATTTGGGGGTCCTCCTGATGTGGCGGATAGTGGCTGCCACTGGATTGACGTGGGGAACTGAAATGGAAATCCCCTGCTCGTGACGACATACGCGCACCTGTTCTCCTTCGCCTTGGCGGTTGCGGAGGTGCCGGTTGCACTGGCGGCGGTGGAGGTGGTGGCGTGACTGCCACGAATCTGGAATCCACAGAGGGATCCTGTTGCTGCTGCGGCTGCTGCTGCTGAGGAGGCGACGAATGGTGAGGAGGTGTATAGTACCATTCGTGCCGAGTGAACATAGCTTGAAAGCTATCCGGACCAACATAGGGTGATCCGTGGAACGAAGATCCGTCGGAGATCTCGATCGGGTGGTTTGGAGTACCACTAGCTGGCTCGACGGGGTCCGTATCCTCGTCCATGTCGTCAGCATTATCTCCAGAGAAATGATCTTCTGGCCCTAGTGGGTTAAAACCCACGGGTTCTTGTATGTAGCCTACCGGATTGAATCGGCCCCGAAAAGCAGGTGTAGGATCCCCGAAAGAATGATGCGATAGGGATCGCTGCAATGTTATATATGAAGGTTGAGGGTTGTTGGGCTCGTATTCTGGTTGCGATCCAAAAGGGTTAGGAGGTGTTGAACTATGTGAGACCGACCGTCTAGCCGGCTCAAAAAGGTTTCTCCGGTTCTGCCGGGGATCGTCACTCTCCGTTGTAGATGGAGCTCGAACATTCGAAGGTCCAGCTTCATTATCGTTGGGGGCGGTGACTGGCCCCTTGCCTCGTCCTCTCCTTCGGAAGAATCTTGGCGACATTTTTAAATCCTGTCATTATAATATGAGATAACAAACAAAATATATGCAAAATAAAGGACAACACAAACAAAGTAGAAGTTTTCCTATGTTATATGTCTAGACTCGAAAGTTTAGAATTGTGCAATTGTGTAACTGAGATTAAACACAAAAGGCTAGTGTTTAATTCACTCAGTGTTGGCTCTGATACCAACCTGTCACACCCCGATTTCCATGTGTCATCGGTGGGCCCGGTGGGGGAGTATCGTGACGTGGTTGGCAGCATAATAGTCAAACAACACAATAATTATTATGCACAGCGGAAGCAAATTTAAAAAGATGTAATACAACCGAATTTAATATTGTAATATCAAATGTCACAATATTCGGAAGTTTATCCACAGATGGATTGAAATAAAAATAATATTAATGGTTCAACAGACTTCAGACATCTTAAGCTTGCGAGACTTCTAATGATGCTAAGGAGAAATCCCAGCCAATTACGCATAGTACCTGCATTTAATCTTTTTGGGAAAATACGTCAGTTTACACTGGTAAATACAATCAACTGACTCATTTTGGAAAATGATTGAAAATTGGTTGGGATGCACGTGGCATAAACATTTTATTTAACTTGGGAGAATTATTTAAATATATAATCTTGTGAACGAATTACATGTTACTTATGCGTTCAGTAGCCCGGATCTTGTCCGGGTTAAAGATCAATAGACACACCACATTTATTCCTTTGTGCGCTGACAGGTGTACGCCTACACCCCGCGCTTAAGTCGTGGCCATTACTTCGAATGATGCCATGGATATCCGGGACATGGTCATTAACCCCCCAAAGGCTGTAAAGTAAACAAGACTGTTTAAACGAGCCGATCAAATTATTCAATTAACCACCTAAGCGATGGAAGATTTGATGCCCGACCAAGCGGTATTTTATATACCGTAACCCAAGCCCGTATAGGGAAAATAAGTTAAAAGTATTTACCTGAGCAAAGTATAATTCACAATTAGCAAAATGCACGTAGATTTTACTAGTCCTTCTAATCTGGAACGAAGGTTTTATAATAACCTATTAGAATCCTAACGGGTCTTTAATTAAGCTTAAGCTTAGACCGGCTAGTTTCAAAGATACGGTTCGTACGCACGATTAAGCGAAGACCGGATACAATGTGATTTAGACCCGACAAGTTTGAAGACTTGTTTAATATGGGTTTATTATTCACATTCTGGATTTTGAGATAAAACCGTTAAGGTTTGACCCGTTTCGGCTAATTTATGTAAACTTGTTACATAAACCGAACCGTACGCGTAATAAGCGTGACAGGTAATCATGAGAGCTATATACAGGTTTCCTAAGTTAATTATGCCTCAAATATGTTGTGACATCAGTAAGATGTCTTTCATTATGCCCGAAACATGTTTAAACACAAACTAGGCCCCGTAGGGGTAGTTTGGTCATTTAAAAGTTTATAAAAGAGTTTAAGTAACAACCTGAGTTACAGGTCTGATGTATTCAGCAAATATACTCAATTTGCTAAGTTATATCAGTAGGTTAAAGCATATATGTGGAATTTATCATTTTTAACCAAACTATGCCCCGTAGGGGTATTTTGGTAATTTCACATAAGCCGAAAAGCTCAATACTGAAGTCTGAGTTTATCAACCTTTGCTTACAGTTAAAATATTATAATTTGCCTCATATATCAGTAGGTATCAACCCGGGTATGTCCAATATAATTTTAATACATACTTTGCGTTAAAAGCGCTTAATAAGGCGATTAAAGGCCATTTCCGGGTTCGATACTTAAATCTGATATTTTTATATTTCCAGAAGGCTTAAAATAATTTATTTATCATATGTGATCAGTAGCAAAAGGTTTGGAGTTGTTTAGATATGTAAAACTCATTTTATGGCCCGTTAGGGCAAAACCGACAATTATCGGATTAAGCCTACGACTACTAGTTATGCTCAGCCTAAAATTAATTAAAAATCTTTAAAAATCCCAAAATAATATATTACATCAGTGGGTATTAAGTTTGATACCAAAAAGTAGGCTTAACTAGGCTATACGCTAATTACGCCGTTTTATTAACACAAAGCATTCATTTTGCGATAATGAGCATAACTCTTAATCTACAAATCAAACTGATGTCAAACTTTGCATACAAGTTTATATATTAGTAATTAAAGTTTCTACTCTTTTACATTTCCAAAAATCACATTTTAAGGTAATAAGGTCATAATGGTCAACATACGAGCAATTAACGGAAACATGCATATTAATTGGAAAACTAATGAACCAAGGTGTATAATCACAGAGGGTTGTACTAACATGTAACCTAGTCCAATTAAAGCTCTGAGGCATTTCTAAAACATGCCTTAACGGGTCAGAACTGAAAGTCAAAGTGAAAGTCAAACTGTGTGACTTTCGGTTCCGAACCGGGTCTAAACAGGAAATTGTCGGGTTGAACATGTTTAGACATGTCCTTACACTAATTACCAAGTTATATTAATGATCAGACAGGTTATAAGTGTTCTACATTGCTAATCATGCATAAATCACATTTTAAACTTTCTGTTGACTTTTTAATTACACGTTTGACCCGACATTTGACCTAGTTAGAGTGGGAATGAGGGGAAACCCTTTTAAGGTTTTATTACCCACATAATTACCTACTTAAAGGTACTTTTGATTCGACTAATCACTGGACCATTAGGGATTAATCTTAAAGTCAACCGTTAATTACCACGGTTTGACTTTTAAGCTTAAACTAGGCTAAAACTTAATTAAGAAAGGTTAAGCCAACTTACAAAGGTCCTATGCACGAAATGTGAACACTTGAGAGCAGCCTTGAGCTCCAGAAATGATCAGATAGCTTGAAGAAGATGTGAAGAACAATGGTGCAAGTTCAAGCCTTTTTATAGTGAATTTCTCACCATAAATCCTTGACACATGAGTCTACAACCCACCACAACTGATCAACACTTGTTCCTAGTGTTTAGGGGGTGCTTTAGGGGTCAAGAGATGTGGAAAAACGGTTAAAGGTCGCGCACAAAAGCCATGGCAGACAACAGCCCAAAGAAAACGGAGCTGGGCACCCCTCGCGCGACGCTAAGCCTCCCTCGCGTCGCGCTAGGCCCTATCTGATCATAATTTTATGATTTATTTCCTTTTGATCCTTGGCTCTTCAAAATTTGATTAGGCACTTGTTTTCTTGCATTATGAACCCTCATAATTGATCTATAAAGGCTTTAAAACATATACCCACTTTGTTAAGTCCCCGGTTAACTTTATTGTTACCCGAAAAGTCCTAACTTTCAACGTTTACGCTTTAACCCTTCGCACACGAATTCGATCATAACTCTCTCATACGTTAACGAAACTTTACGAAATTTAAACCGTGTATTCTAGTGAGCATAATTAACCGTTACAAAGCTTCGGGTTTGTCAAAAAGTCACTCAGAGGTATAACTTAAACATGTTGACACATTTAGCCCCTGTAGTTTGTAATCTCTCACTTTTAGCTTCGTATGATCCATGATTTATTCGTTTGAAGGTATGAGCACCAAGTAGGGTTAATGTATATTATATTTATTCACTGTTGACATTTAGAATACGTATATCCACATACTTTCCATGATTGTCAACTTTAGTCCTTCTATAATATTTCTTTCACACGTTTAAACATTTGACACGTGTCTACACATTATAGGACGTGAATTTTCGAGGTGTTACATGTAGCTGCTGGCCTACACTGCCGTCTGAATCTTCTGTACATACTCTTGTAGCAGTTGCAAAACAACTAACAATTGGGAAATTTAGGGCATTAGAAACTATAAAAACTGAGAAATTTAAAGTAAAATGCCATTTTCGTCCCTATGATAAAGGCATGTATGCTTCATAATGCAAAGCATGACCAACTTTGGGCCTGCAACCAAAACACAAAACCAGGACCCAGCTACTTTAAAACGTCCCTGGGCTTCAGAAAATTATGATGAATTTTATCAGCCCATATCCAACGATTACAAATCCGTAAGCCAAACTCAGATAAATTAGCAGCAAGACAACAAACCCAGGAGTAACACGTCTGAGAATACTCAACCTTGTTGACAAATATGGAGGAACCAGGAGCAAAACAGCAAAGTCGGAACCAAAAAAAGAGAGCCAGCCTCGTAAAGGAAGTACGGAAACCACAAACCCGGATCAAGTGAACCTGAATAATCCTGTAATATGTAAATACACATTAGCACATTACATGTTTAAATTAACAACGTACAAGAAGCATAGTTTCCAAAATACAGTTAATTTTCCATTGAAATATATAGCATAAGTTAATAAACTGTTGGATTTTTTTTTCGTGCATATCAGAAGAAGTTTGATCATGTCCGGCATCACATGCATTTTTTCTATTTCTTTGAATCTTACCAAAATAACAAACAGTATGTAACGGTATCCGTAATGTATCCAAACAATTAAAAAATCAAAATGTCTATTACTTAATGTGGAACCTAGTAGACGTGCATCTGGTATGCACTTTTTTTTATGAAAAAAGGTAATAAAAAGACCTCTTTTGACAGCATTTTATAGCAAAAAGATGCAGAAAAATGGTCTTTGTGGGACAATAACATGCATGGAAACTGACTTAGGAAGCAAGGGGTGGGATTCGAAATCACATCCCCACAGTTGTAGAAATTTGCAATAACCAATGGACCAACACACCAGTTTTGGTGGTTTTAGAAGCAAAGTATAATTGTCCACTTAAAGTGACCTAATAAGTTCATGTTCTGTCACACGTTTATGAATTTAGTAAATCTAGAACGAAAGGTGCGCGCACTTACCAGCAAGCCAAAGGCCGCTTTAGATATAGACCAAGTTTCATCAGTCACCGGAGAACTCGCCGGAGCCTCACCAGACTTCTGTAACATCGAAAATAGCTTCAACCGAAACAACATATGCCGATCTAACTTAAAAAGGAACATGCAACTGAATCGACTAATCGAGGCTTACCAGAATTCTTGCTGGAGTTAACCTGAGTTTCGTAACAACCCTAGCTCGCGCCGCTTCAATCTTGTCCACCGCTTCAATCTCGATGGAAAGGCGGATCTGAATAGCTTGGATCGCGAGAGAGATAGCAGAGAAACCCTAGATCCAGATCTGGATCTGGAATCGCCAGAGAGAGAGAGAGACTGGTGAGATGTGAGTTGTGAGAGAGATGAGAGAGAATGAAGGGGAAAGGTGGATCCGAGTGAAAAATACATCATCCGTCAGATCACGATCCGTGTGAAGACATAAAGGAAATGGACGGCTGATGATGGATCCGGGTAAAAGCTAAAAGTTTTGGAGGGGCATAATTGGAAGTGTAAATTATTTTGTGCTTTAGAGGGTTGTAAACCATGTTTTAGGGGTGTTTGAAGGGAATTTTTATGGACTTTAAGAAGTCCTTCCTATATGTATTATAAAGTAGTATAGATAGACAGTAAAATAACGCCAAGACACCACGGACAAATGATAAGGAAGATTCACCTTCAACATAAGAAACTAGTTATTAAAGTCATTAATACATTACCAAATAAAAAGTGCGAAAAGATTAAAAATAAAAACTATTACACTAGACACTTGTCTTCACCAAGTGATGTAAGAGACTTAGGCAAACATGGCCTTTGATTGTCAAGAACTCTTACGATCAATCTTGGATCCCGAGACTACTCACACACTCTATGATGGTGGTGGTGGGTGGGTGAAGTGTGAGAGAGGTGGTTTGCCAAGGGATGGTTTGCAAATGAGCCAAGCACCACTATTTATAGTCTACACAGAATCCCGGACACGGCCCCGTGTCCACCTATCTTCTCTTTCTTCATTAATTGCAGTTTGTCTGCATTACTTCAGCAGCACTTCGGCTCCAGAATACACCTTCGTAATTTCGTACCAAATGACAAGACACTAAGGGTATTTATAGGCAGCTAATTTCGCATGAACTAGAATAAACGAAATCACATTTCACACGAAATATAATTCCGTGCAAAATTACATGTAATTTCGTGTGAAATTACATGATGATTTCATGCGAAATTATACTTCTATAATTTCGTGCGAAATTACCCTAACTCCTATTTTTGACAGTTTCCTCGTATAACATGCCCTAATCTATACAATCTAGTACAAGACTCGATACAAGACGAAGTCGACAGACGTATGCACCAACAGACTCCCCCTCGAATGTTGACGAGTCTTCAGTGTCGAGTCTTCAACGTATTCAGTCTTTATCATTCTTTTTTTCTTCCTGAAGTATATGACAATGTAAAACTTCTTCATTCTTTTCTCCTCTTTTACCAGCACCAACAGATAATCTCCCCTCGGATGCTGATTCTCTTCTTCAATCTTTTTCATGATATTCAGCTTTCACAGGTTCAGAATTGCAATCTGGCTTTCTAACACTCAGAATCAGGATCTGGAACCTGACTATCCTGCACATTCTCTACCTCACAATAAATTTTACAAATTTAACATTTGACAAATTTACATATCACTTGCATAAATCAAACAACTAAGAAATGATTTTACAATGTTAATCTCTGATGAACCACTTGTAAGCAAAACATTTTTATTCATTTTAAACAGACTCCCCTTCATGAAATATTCATCATGTTTAGCACTCGGAATTTTGAAAATCTGCTCTTCAATCATCAGTTGTCGAAAATCTTTTTGTATTTTCAAAAATTTATGCTAAAACACACTGAAAATCTTTTTGGATTTTAGATTTTTTATAAAATGTAGTAAAGAAATATTTACAAACAATATTTTTGTGAGTTTGTGTAAGAGGATCATATCAGTTTTTTTAGACAAATCACCAACACCGTTAAGCTTTAAACATTTTAAGTTCTAAACGATTCACTTAGATTGTCAATTTACTCATCCACTTAAATTTTCACACAAAGTTCAACTGTTTCGAGATACGAAATTAGTGTTTTAGATACTTAAACTTATTCCTGTGTCCCACCTCAGAATATACTCCCATATCCAGATCCCAATATTCAGTCTTACAGGTGAGTATACCTAGATGATATCTGTAAAGGGTTAATTGCGAGGGCCGTGAGAGCTTAGGCTATTGCTTCCGCAAAATCAGAGAGATGACGGCTTCGACTTTTGGTGTGTTCCCTTTAGAGAATCCTTTCTTCAACAGCACATGATTAGCATTTTTCAATGTTTTATCATTTTTTGTACTGAGGGTGGTGCTATATTTCAAGCGAGCAGAAAGTAATATACGGGGACTAGGCCATTGCTTTCGCAAAATCAGAAGTCACGGGATAATACCCCAGATATCACTGAGTATAAAGACCTAGTATCTCAGAAAGAGGGACCTTTCAAACAAGATTTCAGGTGTTACCCATATATCCGAGAGATGTTCCCCACGATATAAGTAAGTTTGAAATTTAGGTTTATATCTCGTCACAATCTACTAAATGTGTAAAAACCTACTGGCACATCATCAGTGAGACCGTTTATCACATTTTGACTTTTCAATTCTTTAGCATGATGTGATAGTCCACTGATGTACTATCATTTCCTCTTTTTCACAACAAAACTCATTTTTGATTTTATCATGTTTTTGTCTTTTTCAAATTTTCTAATGTTTTTGGATTTTCTGAAATTTCTTACTCCCCCTAAAATCCAAAATGATTTAAAGGAAATTTGAAAACAAACTGTACAGGTAAAATGACAACTGATTTTCAAGCTTCAATTCGCCATCCACTTGGCATAAACAATCAGAACTCCCCCTTACAACAAACTATTTTCCCATTAAAATTTCAAAACACTTAAGTTTGTTTTAATCAAAATGGTTTTTCTGGAAAATAAATTTTGTTGATTTATATAAACCATTTATAGGTTAGGGGATCTCATCACACTGTTCTTTCAACTTCAACCTTTTGAAAATATAACAATTTTAAGATTCAATCAAAATTACCACTTGTAGAAAATCAAGTACAACTTAATGTCCCTGATTTACCACTTGTAGATTGTCCCAAAAATACAGAATTCAAGAAAGATGCAGATACCTGCTCCACACTTACCAACCTGGAAGCTCCGGGAAGTCAGGATTTTAAGTAAAGAACACAGACACCCCAGCCTGACCAGCTTTGGGTGTAATCACATCATCTTCACTTGGGGTATAAGTTGCCTTCTTAGATTTATAAAAATCTTTAACCCCTTTAACCTTCCCCTCGAACATTTTACCAAAAATCTTTTTAACATTTCCATTAAAAGCTTTCTCAACATCAAATTCTTTCTTTTCAGAATAGAATTGATTCGAGATTTCAACTTTACCAACCTTTTGTTTAAAATTTTCAGTCCTCAATGGTGGAAAGTTCTCATCATCCATTGGAGGAACTGATTTCTCATCACTTACCTCAAATTTTGGCTTCTCTGATTTTGTGGAATCAGACTCATCACCAGATTTCACCTCAGAATTCTTAACAATCCACATTTGGTTGTCAAGATTAACTCTTCTCTTGTAAAATCTTTTCGATCACTCACCAACTTCATATGTAGAATTTTTAAACACTTTAAATTTTTCAGTTGGTGGTTCAGTTTTATCAACAACTTTTTCTTTGATTTTATCTGAGACTCACTGTTTTGTGTTGGTTGCCTTTGGACAGTTCCAGGTGATGTGACCAACTTCTTGACACCTGTAACAGGTTCTTGTCTCTTTTCTCTGATGAGATTCATTCATTACAATCTTATGTTTTTCAGCAAAGAACTCTTTGTTTGATTGCTTCCAGAAAGAGCTATTCTTTTCGTCCTCAGCTGAAGTACCTGGAACAAATTTTGTATTTGTTTTAGGAATTTTCTCATTTTTATGATTTTCTGGTGGAATAAAACCAAGACCTTTCTTTTTGAAATAACCGTTATGGTTTGGTTTCTTTCGATAACCTGAACCAGAACTGTAACCCTTTTTCTTGTTTAAACGTTGTTGAACTCTTGAGGTGTAAGGTTTAGGTTTTTCAGAAAGATTTTCATCTGTTATTTCAGAAATATTAATTTCTGTTAGTTTGAAAACCTTTTTTATCATTTCTGGTTTAACACCTCTTATTGGAAATTCTTTATCAAGATATAATTTGTCAGAATCATTTAAAGTATATGCAACTTCAAATGTTTCGTCATTCAAATTAGATTTTGATAACAAAAATTCTTTACTATACACCCGTTTTCCCGACGACTTTGAACTCTTGACAGACAAACTCAAACTTCCAGATTCGGACATTGACTTTGACTCCTCATCCTTATCCAACACCTGATCGACCACTTTCTTTATTAATTCAGACTCATGATCTGTGTCGGACGTTGTGAATGTGATGTCAATATTGTCTGGTAACTCATCAGTTATCTTGGACTCTAACTTTATATTGACTGCCTTTTTTACTTGTTCCTCATTTGGTTTTCTAGGCGAATACCCTTCCCAAATCGGAGGCGGACACTTTTTATAACTTACACTCTGTTTCTTACCAGTATCCTTCTTCTCAGGCTTCTTGTCCTGAAACACTTCAAAACCTGCAACAGTTGGATAAATTCTGTCAATTAAGTAATCAGAACTCGAATAACTTTGTAGTATTCGTCTGATTCTTTCATTTTCAGCTTTTTCAGTTTCCAACCCCTGCTTCAACTTAGCACATTCTTCAATGTAGTAATTGATTTCTTTCGGCTTAGACATCATTGTTGCATTCATCATGGTCAAAGCATCTTCTCTTTCTGAGTTTGTTTTCTGCAAACTATTCACGGTTCTGTTCAACACATTGTATGATTCTTTCACATTCTTAACATCAAACAATAATTTCTCTTTCAATCTGTCTAACTCACTAAACCTCTCATCTTTATCTTCACATTGCTTGCAAGGTTCCAAACATGTAAGACAAGGTTTTGTGACTTCAACAATCTTTTCAATTTCTACAATCTTTTCAACTTCAACAATCTTCTCAACTTCAACTACCTTCTCTACTTCAATAATTTTTTCAACAACTTTAACTTCTTTCTTTTCTCCTGCAGCTCTTCTCTCTTTTAGTTTCTTCAATTTATTTGCAAAATAAAATTCAAAACTGTCAGAAGATAAATGAGTTTTTCCAATGTTTATCTATTCAATTTCTTCATCATCATCACTACTGTCTGTTGAACTATTTTCTGAAGAAACAGATTCTTCATCTTGACTTTTCTCTTCATCAGCTAACACTGCTATCCATTCTTTCATCAATTCTGGCTTTTGAACAATTTGTACGATAAAAGCTTTAAACTCCATATTCTCTATCACGTACTTATCCCAGCTAAAGCCTTCTGCCATTTTTTCATCATCTTGATTCACTAGATAGGCTTTCTTCTTTCCATCTTCAATCTGTCTAGCATGAGCAGTTTGCGTTTGTTGTTGATGCGGCTGTTGAGCAACTTGATGATAAATTGACTTCCTATAGTAATCATTGTTGCCGAACGGATTCTGAGCTCCACCTGCTTCTCGATTGGTACATTCCCTCTTGAAATGTCCTTTTTCCCTGCATCGAAAACAACTAACTTTAGATTTATCAAAACCCAAAGTAGAAACATTAGCATCACGAAAGTCATCTCTTCCAGCGATCTGCTTAAATTTCTCAGCTCTCCTCAGCACACTAGCCAAACACCATTTAATATCAACCAATTCCATTTCTTCACCATTGATCTGATCGTAATCCTCTTTAGTCAGCATAGGATTACCGATCCTTCCTGCAACCAAACTCTCATAAGATTCCAAAACGGTAACAAGCAATGCCATGTGACCTTTTGCAACTTCTTCAGAGAAATTATGACCATTCTGAAGATGCAAAGCAATGTTGCAGTGTAGCACATGATCGTCACCATTTCTTGAACTTTGAACACTTGGATTGACAGTCGGATATGAAGAAAATCCATTGGACTTGACTGAACTTTGGTTGATTAATCCTGATGAATTTTCTGCATTGAAAGCAGTTTGGATCTTTGGACTTGCTTCAACAGTTTGAACATTTCCTTTATAGTACAATTTGATGTCTTGTTGATTGCTTGAACTATTCATTCTGGCAATCTTTTGTTGTTCGAAATCTTGTCCCTCAAGTTTTTCAATAAACTGTCCAATAGACAATCTACTAAACTCTCCAGAATTCTTCTAAATCTTGAGATATGTACCCCATTCTTTCTGTGGTAATGCGTCAGCTAACTTCTCAACCCATTCATCTGGAGCTTTAGTAATTTTCAACTGAGACATTGAACGCACAAGATGACAATATCTCTCAATGAGAGTCTTAATAGTCTCCCCTGGCACACTCGTAAACAACTCAAACTCCTTCTTCAACAAAGATTTTTACTCTTGATCATTTCTGCACTTCCTTCAAACTTCTTTTTAAGTGCTTCCCAAATCGACTATGCACTACCATCATGCTGAAGCAAAACAAAAATATCCTCTTTGACAGCTTGTTGTAGTAGACGAATCATCATTTTTTCTCCTTTATAACTATCTCTCTCTTTATCTAAAAATTATGAGATAATTTTATCAACATTCAAAGCGGTCTGTGGTCTAATATACTTGGTTTCAATACTTTCCCAAGATCTCAAATGATTTGCTTGAACCCAGTTCTCAAACCGTTCTTTCCAACTATGGTATTCTTCAATACCCATTAGCTTCGGGGGTTTTTGCAAAGTTCCTGTTTCATTTTCCATATTCATGTTTTGAACGGGAGTAACAGTATTACTAGGACCAGTAGCAAATGCGTTATAAAACTCATCTTCCATGTTTCGGAAAAAAATTTTCACAAATCAGTCACTATCAAACGAAATTAACTCTTTCAAACGAAATTCCTCAAGCGAAATACCTCTTCACACGAAATAACCTGCAACAAACTTTCAAACGAAATACTCAAACGAAATCAGAAACTTTCACATGAAATAAGGTTTTCAAACGAAAACACCAAACGAAATTAATCTCTTTGGAACGAAATAGTAATTTTGTATGAATTAGCTCAAACGAAATACTAATTCCGTGCGAAATTAGCAATAATTTCAAATGAAATTATGCTGATTTTATCATTTCGGCCAAAATTTTGTCAAATTGATCAGGTTTTAGATCGATTTTAGGTCCAATTTTCTCAAGGATTTGTTAAAACACAATTTCGAATATAATGTGAGAAATTCAAACCATTTTAACCGTAAAAACTTGTTCAATTTAGAAAAGAAGGTGTAGAAGTAAGAAAATTTGATGAAATCAAGCTGAATACGGTAGAACTCCTCCTCCTGAGCTCTGATACCACTTGTAGGATCGTTTTACCGACCGAAAGGAGTCATTCAGAAGTGTTCTACTCAATATGAAAGGCGGAAACAGACATATCGAGTTCGATTCAGCTAGATATTCACTTTAAATGTCTTTCGGATTAATGTGACAAAGTTTTACAGCGAATAGACATTTCGGCAGCACTTCGGCTCCGGAATACACCTTCGTAATTTCGTACCAAATGACAAGACACTAAGGGTATTTATAGGCAGCTAATTTCGCATGAACTAGAACAAACGAAATCACATTTCACACGAAATATAATTCTGTGCGAAATTACATGTAATTTCGTGTGAAATTACATGATGATTTCATGCGAAATTATACTTCTATAATTTTGTGCGAAATTACCCTAACTCCTATTTTTGACAGTTTCCTCGTATAACGTGCCCTGATCTATACAATCTAGTACAAGACTCGATACAAGACGAAGTCGACAAACGTATGCACCAACAGATTCGTAAAGATTAAGGACCCGGGGTAAGGATTTTGGTCAATTGTGTAGGGAAATGTTTTACGGACATTTAGAAACAAGTTTCAAATGAATCGGATGCAAAACGAGCAAGTTATGAGGATTTTGGAAGCTAGTTGGTTGGCTGAACTGGGCATCACCGTATCTTACGGTGCCCACCGTAAGCTACGGTGGGTGCTGGGTTTTTTCTTTCTGTCGTAAGATAGTTTATAGCCACCGTATGGTTTTTGGGGCCACTGTAAGCTACGGTAGCCACCGTAGCTTACGGTGGGGGTCAGGTACAAAATGTAAAGTTATGCTTTTCTTTGTCTTTCTTTGATTCCGGACCTCGTGAACCCATCCCAAGCCCCGTTAAGCTCCTATAATGCACCACAACCCTACCAAATGGCTTGGAAAGCTACGGGTGAGTATGGAACCCATCTTAAAGATCCGGTATGTTCCCGAAAGTCACTTTAAAAGGTGTTTAGGAAGCATGAGTATTAATGGGGTGTGCAAGCGAGTGTGCGAGGAAATGAATTAAGTTGTGGGCCAGTATGTATAGGTCCAATATCATTTCAGTATATGAGACTTTTAAGTAATTATAAATAGGAGCAAGTATGTATGTAAATTGTTCACTCATGTTTTATCACTCGAAGTTTGTAATTAGGGCATGACAGTAAACCTTATTGAATTATGTAAGTGCTACGTATGAGCTTGTATAAATGTACGCATGTAAGGGTGTAGGTATTAGATGACTATAAGTATACACATGGATGTACGTAGGCACGATGTAGTATTTATGGTACAAGGAGGAATGGGACTTGAGTAGATGCATACATAGCTTTAACACGTTGAGTACTAAGTTGTTAATCATGTGCCTTGAGAATGAAATGAGATTGCGGGTATGCTATTGAAATCCGTTGTGCAGTTTTGAAGAATTGGAATGCGAGATTGTACGTGGAAGAATGATCGGACGGACTTGCATGAATGGAAAGAATGCGGCGTGGTTAATTCATTATGTATGATAAACTATGAATTGTAGTTATTAAATTCTAATGATGTGCATGTTTGTGGTGAATGTAGGTTACGCAGATTATTATCGGTATAAAGTGTTGGAGGATTGAAGATCGAGTCAAGAGCAAGGATTGTATGGGAATAGTAGTCACATAATTGGGGATTGTATGTGTAATTAATGTGAAAATTAAGAATAAACGATGTTAATATTTTTGATAATTATTAAATATTTCTAGTAATAAACTTCAAGTATGTTACATGGCTTGTATAGAAAGAAAAAATTTTAAGACTCGAATTTCCGCTGCGACATTCATAAGCAGTTAAGTTTTAGGGCGTTACATGCAGCAGTGGTAGCTAAGATATGAAAGTTGGCTAGTCTCCTATTGAGTATATCTTGAGTTTGAGAGTTCATCTCCCTATTCGCAGCTGCTAAAGCTCGTTGTTGCCGTAACTTTCTCATTCTTTTTCTACGCTCATGAGCTCCCCGACTGAACCATCCTCTCTTTTTGGTAGGGAATGGTTCTTCGGATTGTGCTTTGAATATGAAAATCCCTTCCTCTGTGTCAGCTGAATACCCCGAGGGGGTAGGCTGGGAAGAAGTTCCTTCCTCTCTAGGAGAACTAGAAAGTTGACGATAAGCGTTCAACGGACCTTGATCACTCATACTGTAAACTAACAAATTGTCAAATAACACAAAATAATAATATACACGTATGCACATAGTCTCATTGATTATTTCCTAACAAAATTGACAATTTCAATGTCAGCAGAACACTTATGTGGATGAAATAAGTGCCTGTAGCTCTGATACCACTCTCTGTCGCAACCCCCTGCCCCTAGTCACTTGGGATCGGGCGGCCGCAAGCTCAGATTCAGTGGTATCGGTGTTTATCAGTTTGGCATCGGAATTTACATCAGGACCGTAGTTAGGAAATATTTTATCAGAGTAAAATACCACATTTTTATATAGTAAACACATGGGAAATTCCCAAGTTTCCATTACAAACATGTTTATAGGGATAAACCCTAATTTATTGAATTAAAACATCTTCTTTATTTAGGTAACTTTTATAGCCACATTTTTCCAAGCCTTCAGTGCTCTCCAGTTGGCTTCTATTTGGTTTTCACATTTTGTTACCTGAAACGCGTTTTAAAAACATTTGTTAGTGGGAAATACTGGTGAGTGAATCCCAATTTAATCAAAACTGGTTTTATCATTTTACAGTATTGAGGGTAATCCAGCAATTACATTTGTTTATTTTTCTACTTTAATTACCACCCACGGTACTGTCGACCCGACTTGTGGTCATGTTAATACTCACAGTGTAGTAACAAATTTTGTATACAAAACCCCAACATACCGACGAAAATTGTAGAATTACAAATACTGAATCACTGTTAACTATAATTTAAACATTTGAGGTTTTGTAAAAACAGTTTGTAAAAAGGTTTACAAAAAGGAGATTACTCACATTGCTATTTTAGATTTTTCCCTGTGGTTTCCTGGTTATAATCTAATAAATTAAACAATGCACACGCGTTAGTAACTTAGTATAATAACCCAATATTTACATTAGTTATACCCTCCCCGAGACAGAACTCCAACGACTACGTCGGACAGAGCCTCGACAGCCGTTATGGAGCACTAGATCAATCGGGCAGCGTATCTAATACATAACCAGGGGTTATAATACTTACAACGAGGCAGAGCTTCGCTAATTAGGGGGTATTATGCCCGCTATAATTTCTATACTTCAAAAATTGAGAGAGAATTTCGAATTGTGAGCGTCGGAGAATGAATGCCGATCGTTCCAATTTACAGGGCCAGATATCGAGTTCCTCGCGCCCCGTGAAAGAGACCACAAGGGTCTTCACGGCCCGCGAGCTAGGGTTATAGGGTCTAGGTTTGCTGATTCGCCGGTTATAGCCTTGACACGAGCTGCCACGTGGCAGCTCAGGGGTCGCCTGGTGGACCATCTCTCGCGCCCCACGTAAGCCGAAGACAAGGTCTTCGCGGCCCGTGAGCGCCCCAAAGATTTTGATTTTATTTAATTTTTACAAAATTAAAGGTATTTAGGGCCATTTCTTGTATACGGGGTGTATTTTAGGACATATAGGAGTGTTCTAACAAATTTTAGGAATGTCAGAAATATTTTAAGAGGGTTGTTATAATGGGCCTACTTCATCATTCAAAATCACAAACTTTTTGTACCAAAACACGTTATATCATGTTCATACATATATATATGCGCATGTGCATTTTTAATATTGCTAATGTAAAAAAGCAATGTATTACATATGATAATGTAAATGAAAGTGTAATTGTATAATACTGGTAGTGTATTACGAAATTTGTCAAAGAAATGATACATATGCACATGTGCATCCAAAATTGTTACTCGGATTTTTTTTATGGACGAAATATAGCATTTTTGATATATATATATATATATATGTGTGTGTGTGTGTGTGTGTGTGTGTGAGTGTTTTTTAGGTATTTTTTTTGTGTTCACATTGGTTCTCATAGTTCTCACAATAAGAGTGGTTCTCAAATGAACCATACCATATATATATATATATATATAGATATATAGGGTCTGGATTTAGAGAAAATACTCAAAAGTGTGAGAACGGTGAGAACGCTTATGGGTCGTCCGATCAAAACAATCCATGGACAAGAATGCGCGGTGGCGTTTTTATAAATAACATCAATTTTATTGTGTGGGATGCGCTTCATTAAGGGTAAAAGGGTCTTTTACCGCTCATATTCAAAACGCCATCAAATGATAAAACGCCATTAAAAAAACACCATTAAAAACAAAACGCCAAAAATTAGTAATAAAACGCGATGGATATTACAGGAAGATGAAACAACACAGTAACTGACTGAATTTCAGTTATTAACATTTATTAGAAGAAATTCTCTCCTAAATTACGCGCCAAAAACATCATTATATAAACAAGGTAAAACCTAGCTTCCATAATCCCTTCAATCTATTCATTTTCTGCAAAAAAAACATCTTTAACCAAAAACGCCAACTTAACCAAAACGCCAAAAATGGCAACAATCGTTTCGTGGAGATACACTCTGGGAATCAGGCGATACGTCCTTTTTGACAATAGAAGGAGGGTGTATGTTAAGACGGTCAGGGCAATTCTGAAGATGGAAGAAGAGATACAGAGGCGAATCTTATCCATTGGCATCGCTCTAGACAACGAATGCCATGAAACGCATATGCTTATGAAAGCATTAACCAACAAAATTGGACCAATCAAAGCAGATGTGAAGCCGGACCCTGTCATGACATCATGGCGTTTTGATGATGAAACAGACATGGTGACAGTTACATACGACAACGGAGAGCAGGAAGTCTACTCGCTAGAGAACATCATGACAAAGCAGCGTCTGGGTTTCATGGAAGAATTGCATAACGCCACTTGTACCAACACAGAAATAGACTCAAAATTGGAGTTAATGTAAGACATGTTCAGGTGGAGGCTTCAGCATCTTCAGGAACAAGAAGCTGATGAAGGTGAAGGTGATGACATGGATGAAGATCCAGATGAAGACTACAAGGAAGAAGAAGATGATGCAATTGATGGATACTATTCGGATAAAGTACCTTCTGACGAAGGCTTTTAATTTTTTTTCCTCTTTTTTTTTCTTCTGTGTAATCTTCTTTTTGTTTTTTTAAGATAATTAAATGATATATTTGTCCCTTTATTAGCAAAACGCCAAAAAAAATACTAAAAATGGTTATTCCTTACAAAACGCCAAAATAACAAAAAAAATTCCTGCTTAATCTTTTATTTACTCCGTTATTGTATTTTGTCATCTTGGTCTGCATAACGCCATAAAAAAAAGCCAAACTTAGAAGATGGGACGTCTATCAACTGTAAAACTGATAAAAACTGATCAACACAGTAAATACAAAAACAGTAACTGAAAAGACAGTTACTTTATTACTATCTTTTATTAAAATAAAAAAAAGTCCTGCCTAAACGACGCGCCAAAAAAATCCTATAAGAGAGGGGTCTATACACAATGAAATTGATCACACCCAGAAAACACAAACGCCATAACCTCTAGAAACCACTCATTTTGAAACGCCAAAAAATGTTAGTTAAAAAAACCACAGATGTCAAAGTTTTCACTGAAATGGATTCTTCTTCTAAAGGGGTTATCTCAATAATATTTTGCTGAATGAGATGGACAAATATTCAAGAAAAAGATACTGATGACAGTGATATGTCATCATGTGAGCTTTGTTCTTGATGAATATCGGCATGGAATAAAGGGATCAACACATGTGTAAAATGTTATTTTGGACTCCATTATTATAAATATTAAATAGCATCAAGGAAGAGTTAATCTTCAATGACATGCCACCAAACAAGAATATCACACCAAAACACAGGATGCCACTATGCAGCTTCATCTAAAAAAGACAGGGTTTATGTAGGAAAGTTGGCATCTAGCAAAAGTATTCAAAAAATGTTCAAAACGCCAAAATAAGTTCAAGAAGATAGAGGCTGATGACAGTGAAGATTCGGAAGAGAAATTAGATTACTATTTTTTTTTCATTTTATATTTTTTTATATCAAGTTATATGTTGTTTTGTTATCTAATTCTCTATAAATAAAATACATTATTATATAAAACGGTAAAAACTTCAAACACCAAAACGATAGTAGTATGAAAATTGGGAGAACGAGTGCTGGCAAAGCACTTTGTAAAAATGTATTAAACGCCAAAAAAAATTGGTCTTATTGTAATCTTCACTTTTTTGTAATTTTCTTATTTGAATTTTTTTTTTTGTTCCAGATCTAAAAGGTCATCCAGATTTGCAATTTTTTGTGTTTTGTAGATCTTCATTTTCTTGTGTTTTGTAGATTTGCAACTTTTTTTTTTATTTTCTTGTTTAAGAAGATTAATGTTATTAAGTTCTTGTTTTCTGGATATGTTGTTTTTTTACTACTGATTTTATGGTTGAATCTAAAAAATCTAGTGTTGTTGGATGTAACAATTCTTTGCATCTTAGTTACGAAATGTAACAATCAAAGAAAAAAATGCATGTTACATTTTTTCGTGTTACATAAATAATGTATGTTATTGAAAATAAAGTGCATTGTTACACTTTTTTGTGTTACATAAATAATGCCAGTTACGTTTTTTTGTGTTACATAAATAATGCCCGTTCACAGGTTTTGTAACAATCAAAGCAAAAATGTCTGTTACATTTTTTTGTGTTACATAAAAAATGTAACAATCAAAGAAAAAAATGCATGTTACATTTTTTTTTGTCACATAAATAATGTAAAAAATATATATTACGTTTTTATGTAACACATGTAACAAAACCAAAAAAAAATATGTTACAAAAATATACTGTCTAGCCATCCATCAAGTATGATCAATGGTTGTTATTGGGTTTTCAGGGTTTGCTGGAATTAAAGGAAACCAGGCACTAAAAAAGAGATTTCAATGGATACTTACCAGTGGTTGCTCTGGTTCCTGCAATGAGGAAGGTTTTGAAGACTTTCCTTACGTTTTTTGAATAAGCATGATAGACCTCTTATCGAGATTTAGTCTACAATGCCTCTATTTAAGCTAAAAAAGACGATTACCATGGGTCTCGGCTATCATCACCCTACTTGAGGTAGTTGAAAAGGGGCTTTAATGCACTTGCTTACTCGAAAGAATTAAGTAGCCTTCTGAATCGACATCTTTCTCTTCCAATCCTATTGATCTTCTTGTAAGGGAAATAGGCTTCATTCCTATCTCCAACAGCGGTTTTTGCAAAGAGCGCTAGGCACCTCTTACTCTAATGAAAGGCCTTAAGGTAATAATCTCTTTCTTAGTCCAATAATGGAACTTTACTTTCTACCATTTCATAAGGAAAGCAAAGGCAGTGGGCTATCAAGCAAAAATTAGGTCTCAAAACCCAGAATTCAATGACTGAAATCGAAGACTAAAGGTAAGAAGACAGAGAGAGGAGTCTCAGGGAAAAAGAATTTGTGATGATTTTACCCTTCGTGAACCGAATTCCTTCTCTTACCTATTCGGAGGTTGTAGAATAGAAGAAGATCTTATACGCTAACTAGAGGAATTCAGAGCTTACTATGATCGATACAGGATATAGACTATCTCTTTCTTTATTCGATAAGATATGAATATGAAGAAACTTTATAATGAATAAAAACACTGTCCCCACTCGGGACTACAAAACACGTGATTGAAAACTCAAAAGAACTTGCATCAGTCCCACACCACCGGAAGCAGAGGAAGCTAACCGAGTGGAAGTCGTTTACCTCGACTTTGTACTCAAAATCAGCCTTTCTACCTCTATGAGGTAAAGCCGGGAACAGTAAGTTCACCCGAAACAAATTGGACTCCTTTTCATATGCAATTTCCTACGATAGGGTAGAGATGAAAGGCCGGTGAGATAGTTTGGAATATTAAATAGAAGACAATTAAGCTCGACCGGTGGATCGAATTGATGAACCTTCCGAGCTTTCTTTTATCCAGGGTGTGATACCCACAAATTTGCCAATTCGAGTGAGAATTGCATTACCTACTTTATCCTTCGTAGTGATTTGAGACTTTCTAGTCGAGTCCAGACAAAACCAAAGATTGCAGCTAGACATCCACCACAGCATTCCTATGTTTTTCTCGACTACAGTCGATCGACGGAAGGCATCTCTGATCCACCGATTCACCACTGAATGGCTTTGGATAAGCAAGAATACCGTATGTGATGTCGTTTACCTCATATTTTAATAAGATCTGTATGAGGCTTAATAGATCTGGAAGAAAAACTAGAACTTTCCACATGCGGAGACGCGAAAAGGGCTTAGACGAGACCTAGCATCTCTCAGCTCAGATTCGGCATATCTGGTCTATTTTAGAAAGACTGTTTTTGACGGTTTTGTTCCATAGTACTGGCCGTAACCAGCTCTTAACCCATTCCGGTAAGATAGTCCACTCAAACCCCTCCTCTTCAATCAGTACGTAGGGGAGAAGGGTAGACCCCAGTTTTTCAATCCTTTACTAGATACAGATGATGTAGACAGAATACGAAGATTCTCCAGGGTCCGCGATAAGTACCCAATCGAATTGGAAAATTCCCATCATCTTCAACTTAGCCCGCTTCGACCAGGAATCTGTCAAGATAGTAGCTAATAAGAGAGTCTCACCCTCCCGCGTGATCCCGCAGCGCAAGCATCTATAGATCTTATCCATAAGGAAGATCCTGAGTCATCACCTTCTAACAGAAAAGTAACCCATAATCCCACACAAGGTAAGGAAAGAAAGCAGAAAGAAAAGGCGAGACCATAGTGATCACCGGCGCTTTTCCTGGGGGAAGCAGAGGAGACGCACTTGAACAAGCCAAAGGTCAAACCCCATTAGAGCTTAGCCAAGATGCTGTTTGGGAAGAAGCAAGAAAAACACATAGAAAACGATTCCGACTGGCTGAGTAATTTGGTGACTACTCGTGAAAACCAATTTGGCGATCTTATTAATAGGAGGTGCACAGGCGCCCTCTCGCTCCTTACCGGCTACAGGATGTTATTGAAAGTCTGGAAAGTAAGTATTCCGTCGAATACTTGGATATAATAATGAAAGACATGTCTGCAAAAATACTTAAAAGTGCATTTTATCAGGAATCAAAAATTGACCGAGACATCCCCGGTGAAAAGAAGGCAAAGGCCTTATTCGATGATGTAATCCGGAATCCGGAATAAAGAAATAGAATCACCAATGATTTCATCCGTATCTGGCACAACTTTACTTGGCTTAGCTAGACTGCTTTGAGCTTTCTCGTGTCGAGAGGGAGATTTAGCTTTAGCAAGACCGCGCTAGATAACACAGGTTGGTGGGAAAATATGGGTAAGTTATAAAATGCTAGCAACGATCTGATCTCTCATATCCAGGTGTTTTAAAGCTCCCCGGGTCCTTTGCTGCAATGCATCTTTCCTAGCTATAATATTATGATCCTAATTGGTACCTAGATTCATGGGCAATCATTTATTCCAAAGATTTTGATAAAGAGATCTCTAGCCAGTCTCTTCTTTTGAGAGGACAACTCAATCAACTCGGCCCCTCTTGTCAAAATACTGAAAGCGAGAGTGAAGCATGTGTTTCGTTTACATTCTAACTATTTTCCCATAGTTAAGAGAGTCAAGACGATCTTCCTTTTCTTTTGCCCTAAGCCCCAGTCATCCATGGAGCCTTTTCATAGCTAGGCCTCCTCTTTTTCGATGACTTAGGAAGGAAATTCTCTTCTCGCAATTAGGAGTCAGCGGATGACGTCCCATTATACGAGTTTACTTATGGCTGGGGTAAGCAGAGAGTCAAAAAAGTCCAGGGAAGCTTTTCAAGTAGGATTCGAACCTACGCCCGACTAGTCAGTTACCAGCCGACCGCTCTACCACTGAGCTTGAAATAAAAAAGGGGTTTTCCGGTGATTAAGGTAAGGTCTTGGGTCGAAAAGTAGGTATAAAGATATGTATATTTGAACAAAAAATGTAACTAAGCCCTTATAAAAAACAACTATTCCAAAGAACTGGTTTCAATAATATGAATAAAGCCATTATCGTCCACAGATATGAAAGCCCCAATACAAGTAACTGGGTCGGGACTAAACACATAACCTTTCCAACAAGACCTAGTCCATTCAATAACTCCTCCCATTTGGGTACATGAAATTCCTTCCATTTTCCAATCCCAAGAGGAACGCAAATTTCATAATCATAACGAGCATGTGGCATTTTTGCAAATTGTTCTTAGAAAGCTCGGTCAAATTCATCTAAAAAAATTGAATAAGACGGGAGCTCTAAAATCAATAGTTGGTATTCCTTCCTTAGACGACCAATCTTTCCCAGTCTTGTTTATAATGGGCGAGTGAAGAAAGATACCTGAAAAGATCTTGATCTTTCACCACAGATTCCAGTTTAGACAAAAGACGCGAACGGGAAAGGATATGCGTCTGCAATCAAAGTAGATGCTTGTTCTTGATGGTTATGTTACCTTGTTGAGCCCCCGATAATCAATGCCCAAGGCTCCCGCTTTTTCTGGAATAAAACAAGGGCTCCCCAACCTTTTCCCAGCAAGATAGGGAAAAAGAGCCTTGGAGGCTGGAATAGAAATAGGAAAAAATGACTTCCTTAAATTCTTTCCTGAGTTCAACCAAACCCCTTAACTAATAGATGCTAGTTGGGGGGGGGGGGCATCTGCTAAACCCAGCCCCACTCTAAGTAAGTTAAGGGGCTTTGGCTCCAGGCTCCAACTTGATCTTGTGGTAGACTGGCCTCCTAAGGGGCACTAGGCAACTCACTCGTGGGGCATGAAATCCCCAAATTACTAAAGTACTTTTTGCACTTCTTGGGAAAGAAGTCGTCTTGGTATTGCATCCGCTCTTCTCTTAGCATGAACATGAATTCTATTCTATTTGTCTTATTTATTCAGCCCCCACCCGAACCCTTCTTAACACCACCAAGCCCTCCCGAATGAGTTCTACTATAGAAGCTTTCAACGTAGACCCGGGGACAAATCTTTCACTCACTGAGAAGTGAAAACCTGTGACTAGATCGTCCTGAAGACGAATGCGACGGGAAGAAGTGGCATTTGGAAGTGTTGCTGACTTAACATTTAGGTTTCGGCATAACAAAGCTTGCACTGTCTTTTCGCACTTAGGCGCACTGCGTGCCATTGATAATGATTCTACTACGGTGCCACAAATTCGCAAGCTGATCCTAAGTAATCGTTGTTGTTCATTGGATTTCGGAGGAACTACTTCGTTAGGATTGAGGAATTGTTGTGATTCTTCCTGTATAGCCTGGATTCTCCCATTGAGAGTCACTTTGAAAGTCTTACCTAAACTCTTCCGACTGAATATGATAAAGCCTATAAAACAACGAGCTACTATCATTTCTTCATTATAGATTGAGATCTTCTTCGAACTTGATGCACAAATAGATAGAATAACAGCAAATAGCATCTTTCTAGCCTGCATATTCGTGGAACTCAATCTCATTTAGAAAGCCTTCTCTATCTTTCAGCAACTGAACAGGAAGTGGTTTAGGAAATGACTTTAGAATCGGATGCGCTCGCCCAGCGAGATAGGCCCTGACCCTGCCAACCAAGTAAAAAGAAAAAAAGAAAGAAGAGAACAAAAAGAGAACTTCGTATTTTGGTAACTCTCTAGGAGTCATGTTTAACCTTGAATGCTATTAATAGATTCTGCAGCAATAGTTCCTCGGACTCGGAAAGTAATAACGAAAATGGCTAACCCAATAGCAGATTTCGCAGCTGCCACCGTTGGAACCAATGAAGCAAATGATTGACCCATCATATCATCCGAAGAAACGGAAAATACCAAAAAGTTCGAATTCACAGCTAATAACATTGATTCAATTGGCATTGACATAATAGGAATATTTCGTCTATTAAGGAGGATTCCCCGAATACCTGAAATAGAGATGATCATAGAAAATGTGAAATATTTGATAGGATCCGTTTCGGGAACGTAGAATGTAAGAGAAATTCAAATGTTAGAACTCCAGAACCTACATTAGAAAACATAGTTGATTAAATCGAGGAGATGTACAATCTCCTCCCATAACCAACTATGAGTTCCATTAGCTTGTAAGTCATAAACCTGACTAGGGTACTGAAATCTTCTCTATTTACTGCCCGAACAAGGTTCGCATGGACCATTCGGTAGGTAATTGTCCCTATATCCTTGTGGTTAGTGGAGAACAGCCATCAGACCGGATTTTTCATAAAATTGAGATTCTTTCGTTTTCTTCCTTATCAGAGAGGGGCCCCTTGTTGAGCGGGGCTTCTTTTTGAAAAAGGGGGAGTTTTGTTAATAGGAACAAGAACGTTTTTATGTTTCTTATGCGGAAGACCCCGCATCAAGATTATCTTTTCTCAGGGAGACTTTTTCGCTCAATGAAAAAAAAGCTCTAGAGCTCTTCCCATCCCGATCGAGCTCATCTAAAAAACTATAGAGCCTTTTCAAGGATGACTCCCCTATAGCGCTATTGGGGGAGTTGAGAGCGCGAGCCCCCTGCCACATCCAATCCTCGGTCGGATCAAGAACCTGCATTCGCTGAAGGATCTGAACCTTGACCTCGAAGAGGTCTTCCGCTTGTGTATGGGCGAAGTCTATTTCTTCGGCACTAGGAAAGGGCTTCGAAGATAAAAGTCGCCTTTGTATGGACAAGATGGAATCGCCCCCGATCAGCTCATCAGGTTCATATGGAAAGCGACAGGGGCTAGCTGGCCAGGTATGAGCGCCCTCTGATCTACCGGTTGAGCTCCCTTCCCTCTCTTTCGTTCTGTCTGATAGTCAGTCCCCGCGCTTCTTCTAGCTTCAGTCAGTATGGTTGCTTCCTTGGTTCAGTCTCTCTTTCGGTTAAAAAGATCCGTATGCCCCTGGCCTTCCTATTGGCTCATCAACCCGCCATTCAGTATCGTCCGCATCCGCTGTCACAGGTTTTGAACCCTTAGACGAGTCTCGCTTGGAGTAGTACTCTGTACTCTCCACTACTTGTAATGTCCATTTACTACTATAATGCCTACTTGCAACAATGCCCGCATTAAACGTCGATTCTTCCCATGCGACGTGCTCCCCCTATATGGGTCATCAGTTTGAGTGGCATCCGTGTAGTCAGTACCACTTGTTTCTTTCTCGGACGACTCTTGCCTAGATAGCTCAGGCCGTACCGCCACTGGCGCTTGCTTTCCGTGCGTGGGCAGGGTCCCTTCAGAAGACGAAGCCAATCCAGATTCCAGAAACACACAAGCTACGACTTTCTCCTTCGAACCCTCGCAAACTATGGTTACAGCTCCAGAAACCGAGTCAATCCTAGCTTCCCTCCACCTCAGCTTGCCTTATTTCTTTGCCTCTCTATTCTATGTCCGTTGCTTATTCCCTTCTCTTTCGCCATGGAGATGTGAGTACAATATTTGGATGCCAACAATCTCGATAAAACGCACTGTTCATGCCAATACACAAGGGTGACATGAAGAAAAATATACTAATTTCCTTTCCCGCTTTTGATACCATTTTATTACTGACATGACGAAAAAGAAGCGAAGTAGACTTTGCCTTGAACGAACGATTCTTCCTTTGTTGAGATAGAGTCGACAAACTAAGCTAAGCGTTTTGACATTTTAAAAAAGAGGATCCTAAGTTCTCAAGATGGGTGTATAACCCGTTTTTACTTTTTTGAGGACCTTAAGCGGGCATTGATCGATAGTACATATTCATATTCTTTATTCCAATTTGGCTGGTTCACCCGCGTTGAACGTGACGAGAATAGGCTTTTCCAGCATAACCACCGACTTCTACAGTCTAGCTGGAATCCCTCCCCCCTTCGGGGTCGAGTTACTTTGTTCCCTTCTTTTTTTGCCAATAATATCATTTCATGTTCCAACCTGGGCATTATGGTGGAAACACGAGAGATCACATTTGATCCTATGATCCATCCTGCAATGAAAATGAATTCTTGGTAGGTTTCGTAATCAATCCTTCCTGGACGAAATGGGTTGAGTCTTTCCTCAGCCCAGCAGCAGCAGATTGCACGGCACCTAGCGAAGCTATCCGTTTTAACCTGTCTTTGCCTAGCAAGATACGTCTAGTTCTCCCTCCGCTTGCCTATCTCAGTAGGAAATTGGAACAGTCTCCGATTTCCAAGGCGAAGCCGAGGCAAGAGCTATACCTTCTGGAACCAGAGCAATAACTGCTATAAAGGAAGCAAATGCGCAGGAACGATCCCTAAAGCAAATACTCGGAATGCTCCACGACTAGGTATACCCATTCAGAATCGCTTTTGTTCATCTCTGATTCATCATCTCATCTGTTCTATTCTGATTCTCCGATCTGTTCTGAATATCTTTTCGTTTCCGAATCATTTTCAGATATGAATTTTTTTTAGATCATTCAAATATGTTTCTTAATTCAAATCTTTTTCATTTGTTTCTCTAGTGTCGTTCTTCTCTGATCTGAAGAAGCTTTAATCATGGCTTCTAATTCTTCATTCGAAACAACATCTGCAACAAGTTTTACATCAAAATCAAACAATAATATGCCTAACATCACAAACTTCATGACTATCATGCTTGACAATGAAAATTTCTTGACCTGGCAGCATCAAGTATTAACGATTTTGAAGATTTATGGATTATTGAAGCATTTAAACTGTAAGATACCTGCTCCTGCACTCGATACTGAAGAACATGAGAACTGGAATAAATCAGATGTCTATGTTTCTGAGATTTTTACTACAAAACTTTCATTATCATTGATTCATCTCGCAAAAGGTACTAATTCGGCCTCTGAATTATGGAATAGAATAGAAGAATCATTTTATCAACGTGGTGGCAATGGTGATTCTGCGCAAATGGCTGAAAACAGAACTAGGATTTCTAATGATTTGGGGATGTTTGACTCGTGTGATATGATCAGTCAGTATTCTGGATTGGGCTTTGGCCCAACTTCACTTGATCAGCAGTTTTCTGACATATTGGGCTCTAACCCAACGATTTCTCCACATTTTTTAGTGGATCACAGCCTATTTCTACTACTAGTGATGTATATTGGGCTTCTACTCAGCAATCTAGCCCACACTTTGGACTCAGTGCTGATTTTTTGAGTGTTTGGGAGCAGGTTGACTCGTGGATTCCGGATTCTGGAGCGACTGCTCATATGGCCGCTGATGCCTCGATTGTTTTTGATGCTACTCCTTATATCGGCTTTGAGAAAGTTGTTGTTGGTGATGGTAAGTCACTTTCTATTTCTCATATCGGTAGCTCATTATTACACTTGTCTGGTCATACTTTGTTATTGCGACATGTGTTAGTGGTTCCTGGCTTAGCCAAGAACCTCACAGCTTGTTATTGAGCATCCTATTGCTGTCGTATTTTCACATCTTGGTTTGCATATTCAGACCTTGACTGGACAACTTCTTCACCACACGCGTGGTAGTCCACATCAGTTGTATTCACTTGCTGCTTTCACATCTGCTTCTCGTGAGACTTGGCATTCCCGGTTGGGTCATCCGTCTGATGATGTTTTGTCTAGATGTTCGTTTTTACATCTGACAAACAAAAACACACACACACACATTGTAATGCATGTAGTGTTTCAAAATCGACTAGATTGCCTTTTACATCCGTGGTATCGCATTCTACTTTACCTTTACATATTATACATTGTGATATTTGGGGTGCCTCACCTGTTATGTCTAGAGATTGATACCGATATTTCATTACTTTTATTGATGATTTTAATCGATTTACATGGATGTATCCTTTGACTTGCCGTTCTCAAGAAGTTGATTGTTTTCGGCATTTCAAACCGCTTGTTGAGAACCTTTTCTCCTGCACCATCAAACATCTTCAGTGTGATGGTGCTCCTGAGCTCATTCGTGGATCTATGGCTCGTTTTCTTTCAGATTCTGGCATCGCTTATCGCATTTCATGTCCCTATACTCCCCAACAAAATGGGGTTGCTGAGCGGAAAAACCGCCATCTTTCTGAGGTAGCTCGAGCTTTATTGTTTCATGCTCGGTTACCAAAGAAATTCTGGTATGATGCATATGCCACTGCTGCCTTCCTTATTAACTGGTTACCATCACCGGTTCTTCATCACTCATCTCCTTTTGAGGTTCTTTTTGGATCTCGTCCCGATTACTCTCTTCTTCGTACTTTTGGGTGTTTGTGTTATCCGTTTCTAGGTGATACTCGAACGGATAAAATTTCACCCAAGTCTACTCCTTGTATCTTTGTTGGCTATGCTCCATCTCATCTTGGTTATCTTTCTTATGGTCCTCATATGTCTCGTATGTATACTTCTCGACATGTTCGATTCCATGACTCGATTTTTGACATTCCGGGGAGTTCTACTACTCCCACAGCTTCTTCAGATTCTATTCTGAAGAAACACTAGATAAATGGTCGGAACCGAGATATCTAGGGGGTTTGAATCCGCATAAAAAGGTGGGTTTCCTCTCGCCTGATTCTGTCACAACTGATCTCCTTCTCCGGTAATTCTGCAAAAAAGAAGCACCGTTAGCCTCGCCAAGGGGAGAAAAGGGTTCTCTCCTTGACCCAACTCCGGTGTGAGAATAAGTATGGGTTATGGAGAAGAAGATGTATTTGAGAAGTGTGTGTAACTTGAATTTCATACCTGAGTAGTTCTCATATTTATAACCGAGAGTCGTTGGGCGGGAAAACCTATTAGTGAAAAGTTGTCGGAAGATGTTAACCCCGTAAGCGGTTACATTTCCTTCCGTCAAGCTTCTTGATCCGACGTGAGAGCACACGGATCGTGGCTTAGATCGAAGGCTGGGGATTTGCCACGTGCAAAGTGATCAAGTGGAGATTACTCTCCAATTGCATGCTTTCGTTGTGATTTCAGGGATGCTTGAGATGGTGACACGTGTCCAGACGGTTATAACCGTCTGGGTGGTGCACGATTGTATTTCTTCTGGAAGATTTCTGCTGTAATCTGGTGTGGCACCTTATCGTGTGGAACAGCTGAATGAAGAAATCCCAAGTCTGGGTAAATAGTATCCAGGTCTGGATATTTAAGCGGAAGTATTTATTTTAGGATTTTCATCCTTTGTTTATGGGAGAAAGCGCAAGGACTTATTATTTCCTTTGGGCGCTCAAGTGTTGATTATTCTTTAAGTCTTCCTTTTGTGAGACCAGTGCGCGGTCGCGCAAGGTACAAGGCTGAAAAGTGAGGTTGTGGTATGGTCCCTAAGCACTTATTATGAGGTTTTTGGGACCTTACCCCTTCATATTCCTTTCTCCATTCCTCCTCCTTCGCATTCTACTTCTGTTTCTTCTCTTTCTTCTTCATCTCCTCCTATTATTTCTTCCTCATCTTCTCATGTTATTCCTTCTCATGATATTATTGTTTTTGGGACCTTACCCCTTCATATTCCTTTCTCCATTCTTGGGGAATGGACCAACGAGATCGATGCCCCACTGTTGGTCGGAGTGTTTTTGGCGCATGGCGTTGACATGCTGCGCATCTTCTTAATAAGTCTACTGCGTCCACGTGCATCCCCGGCCAATAGTATCCCACGTTCATTATTTTTGCCACGACCATGCGCGGTCCTGCGTGTATTCCGCTTAAACCTTCGTGGATTTCTCTGACAAGATATTGCACATTTGTTTTGTCGACACAACGTAGCAATGGTCCCATAAATGACTTCCGGTATAGGACTCCATCCGCCATTTCGTAGTTTATTGCCTTGTGTTGGATTTTTCGAGCTTCTGCCTTTCCTTCTGGAAGTTTTTCGTGTTGGAGGTACAAAATGATTGGAGACATCCAAGATAGATTTCCCACTTCTATAACATTCACTTGTTTGAGATGAAAGGAAGCGTTGGATAGTACCTCTATGCGTACTTCTTTTGCTAAATGCTTGAAGCTGGTAGCAGCTAATTTGCTTAGCGCGTCTGCGTGCATGTTTTCGCTTCTGTTTATATGGTTAACCTTGAATGTCTGAAATTAGCTGATTAACATTCGTGCTTGCTCAAGGTATAATGCCATAGCTTCTCCTTTCGCGTCATAATGGCCATTAACTTGTTCGGCCACCAGTTTTGAATCGACGTTAGCTTCAAGATTTCTTGCCCCCATTTTTAGTGCTAAATGGAGACCTGCCAAGAATGCTTCATATTCAGCTTCGTTGTTCGTGCTTTGGAAATCCAAGCGTATGGCATATGTAAGTTCGTGCATATCGGGACTGACTAATCGGAGGCCTGCGCCGGCTCCATCGTCATTGGAGGCTCCATCTGTGTGTAAAATCCAGACTCTATCATGGAAAACGAGAATAGGATTTTGGATTGCCTCGCACTCTTGGATTTTGTCTATGGGGACTTCTGTGACGAAATCTGCTAGAACTTGCCCTTTGATTGTCGGTCGTGGTCTGTACAGGATATTGTATCCTCCAAGCTCAATAGCCCATTTGGCCAATCTTCCCGCAACGTCAGGTTTGGATAAGATTTGACCTAAATGATAATTTGTGAGAACCGTAATGAAGTGGCCCGAAAAATATCGACGTGGGCGTCGTGATGCATGTACCAGTGCTAGGACCAGTTTTTCTATCATTGAGTAACGAGTTTCCGGACCGGTGAGCATCTTGCTGATATAGTAGATTGGAGTCTGAACGTTTTCTCGCTCCACCATTAATACTGCGCCAACTACTACTTCCGCAGCAGATAAATACAAGATTAATGGTTCTTTTTCTCGTGGTGCTGTTAGCGTTGGCAACTGAATTAAACATTTCTTCATTTGTTTGAAGGCTGCTTCTGCTTCAGGTGTCCACTGAAAGTGAGTTTTCTTCGTGCAGTTT
Source organism: Helianthus tuberosus (assembly GCA_030545235.1). NCBI lineage: Eukaryota > Viridiplantae > Streptophyta > Magnoliopsida > Asterales > Asteraceae > Helianthus > Helianthus tuberosus. The sequence continues at coordinate 33,356,158 of CM060365.1, read as the reverse complement.
CGTAGCATGCTGATGAATGGATAAGACTTTGCCGCGTGATTAGCCAAGAATCTGTTCAAGGCTGCTAATCGCCCAGCGAGTCTTTGCATTTCTTTTATTGTTGCAGGTGATGGCATTAGCTGGATGGCCTGCACTTTTTCTGGATTTACTTTAAAACCGTCTCTTGTGACTATAAAGCCCAAAAATTTTCCCTCCTCCATGCCGAAGGAGCATTTTGTTGGATTGAGTTTTAAGTTTACGCTGCGCAAAGAGTCAAACGTGCGCTGAATAATGTTGAGCATCGTGCCTTCCTCGTGGCTCATGATGACGAGGTCATCCATGTATACCTCGACTGTTTTGCCAATGTCGCCTCTGAACACTGTGTCCATCAAGCGTTGATAAGTTGCACCTGCGTTGCGCAGGCCGAAGGGCATTTTAGTGTAACAGAAGATGCCCTTATCTGTGCGGAATGCAGTTTTATCTTCGTCTTCTTCCTTCATCTGGACCTGATGATATCCTTTGTAACAGTTAAGAAAACACTTCCATCTAAAAGACGCTAGAGAGTCGACTTTTTTGTCTATCTCTGGAAGCGCGTAGCAATCTTTTGGGCACGCTTTATTCAGGTCTTTGAAGTCGACGCACATTCTCCATCCGCCACTGTGTTTCTGTACCATTACTGGATTGGCAACCCATGTATGGTATTTTACTTCGCGTAAGATTCCCGCGTTGAGTAGCTCTGTCACTTGTTCGTCCATAGCTTTCGCTTTTTCTTCGCTAAAGCTACGCCTCCCATGAGCAACAGGTTCTGCTGATGGTTTTATATTTAGGCAATGTTGCGCTATGTCGCGTGGAACCCCAGTCATGTCTGCTGGGCACCAAGCGAATATATCTTTGTTGTTGGACAACAATTCTTTTAATTGTATTCGTGTTGCCGGTGAAATGGCATGCCCTAGCAGGATGGTCTGCTCTGGATATTCGTTGTTCAGGACCCATTTCTCCAGTTCGTTTGATGCTGAAGGTTTGACTACCTTTGCCGGTGGCTCGTCATCCACGTACATGACCTCTTTGCTTGAGTATAGGATTGCAACTCCGGTTTCCGTTGGAAATCCGCATGCAGCGTGTGGGATAGAGGTGATCATGCTGAATTCTCTTTGTGATCTTCTTCCGAGCAGGACATCATGGCGTGATGTTGCCGGCATGACCATGAAATTTACTGTGACTGTTCGTGAATGCTCACCATCAGACAGAGTCACTGGGAAAGCTATTTGCCCTAATGGGAATACAGCTTCATTGCAAAATCCGGTGAGAGGAAAATCGACCGGTTCTAGACGTGCTTTGTCTTCTGGGTCAAGCTGTTTGAAGCATTGCTCGTATATGATGTCTATCGAGCTTCCCGGATCTATAAACATATAGTCCGTCCGGTAATGTCCGAAGATGCCAGTGATAATTACTGGACGTTCTTCCTGAGGCCCTCCAGGAACAACAGGAAATATAACTTGTTGTTCCCTCCAATGTTGATCATGGTTTCGTTTATTTGGTCTTCGTGACGGACCTCCTTGAACCATGTTTATTTGTTTTGATTTAGCTCTCTGATGGCTACTACTTCTAGATTGTTGACGTGTATCAATATTACGACTAGATTGGATGTCCCCCCGACAGGGTGTTGGTGGGTCCAATACTACAGTGTCAATTCCTTCACCAGATCTGATGTTTGAGAAATCGGATCTGGCAATTTGCAGGACAATTGTGTTTAAAGCAGTCTGGCATCTGTTAAACCAATACTCTGGGGATCTCTCTATGGCTGGATCTGAGAAATTCTTTCTGTCTGGATAACTGTTGTTTTCGTTTGTTCCCATGATTCCGTCAATCTAGGTTTGTTGGGTTGTAGAACCCTCAAACTCAGATCGAGGACCTGATGGGTGAGACAATGAATTCTCTGCCATGTGAAAACAGAGAATGAGGAAACTGAATCGAAACGAGATGAAAACTGATAAGACAGAGGAATCGGTGGGCGCCAATGAAGAAACACTAGATAAATGGTCGGAACCGAGATATCTAGGGGGTTTGAATCCGCATAAAAAGGTGGGTTTCCTCTCGCCTGATTCGGTCACAACTGATCTCCTTCTCCGGTAATTCTGCAAAAAAGAAGCACCGTTAGCCTCGCCAAGTGGAGAAAAGGGTTCTCTCCTTGACCCGACTCCGGTGTGAGAATAAGTATGGGTTATGGAGAAGAAGATGTATTTGAGAAGTGTGTGTAACTTGAATTTCATACCTGAGTAGTTCTCATATTTATAACCGGGAGTCGTTGGGCGGGAAAACCTGTTAGTGAAAAGTTGACGGAAGATGCTAACCCCGTAAGCGGTTACATTTCCTTCTGTCAAGCTTCTTGATCCAACGTGAGAGCACACGGATCGTGGCTTAGATCGAAGGCTTGGGATTTGCCACGTGTAAAGTGATCAAGTGGAGATTACTCTCCAATTGCATGCTTTCGTTGTGATTTCAGGGATGCTTGAGATGGTGACACGTGTCCAGACGGTTATAACCGTCTGGGTGGTGCACGATTGTATTTCTTCTGGAAGATTACTGCTGTAATCTGGTGTGGCACCTTATCGTGTGGAACAGCTGAATGAACAAATCCCAAGTCTGGGTAAATAGTATCCAAGTCTGGATATTTAAGCGGAAGTATTTATTTTAGGATTTTCATCCTTTGTTTATGGGAGAAAGCGCAAGGACTTATGATTTCCTTTGGGCGCTCAAGTGTTGATTGTTCTTTAAGTCTTCCTTTTGTGAGACCAGTGCGTGGCCGCGCAAGGTATAAGGCTGAAAAGTGAGGTTGTGGTATGGTCCCTAAGCACTTATTATGAGGTTTTTGCGACCTTACCCCTTCATATTCCTTTCTCCATTCCTCCTCCTTCGCTTTCTACTTCTGTTTCTTCTCTTTCTTCTTTATCTCCTCCTATTATTTCTTCCTCATATTCTCATGTTATTCCTTCTCCTGATATTATTTCACCTGCCTTTCCTCCTTGTCCTCATCCTCCTCCTCCTCCTACTACTACTACTCTTGTTCCGACTCACCCGATGGTTACACGATCTCATGATCATACACGACAGCCGCGTCAGTTTCCTGATCATGTTCTTTTTCATGTCTCTACTACTCCCACCACTGAGCCTTTCACATTTTGACAGGCTCAGTAGTATTCTGTTTGGTGGGATGTGATGTGTGCTGAGATTGATGCTCTTCATGCCAACCAGACTTGGCGTCTGGTTCAGGCTCCCACTGATGCGTATTTGAGTGTTATATATATATTAGGGGTATATTTTAAGCCCCTTTAACACTTATTTTAGCCAAGTTTTAAATTTATAAAACACGATATTTTACTAACACTAAACACACATATGGGCAAGTGCACCCATCGTGAGCGTAGTATAGTGTTGGCAAGATACCGAGGTCGTCCAAGGACACAAGAGCTTTTAGTACCGGTTTTTCCTCAACGTCTAATCAAAATAAAAAGTTTAGAAAAAAAGGTTTTTAAACTAAGAAAAATAAAAACTAACTAAAATGTTGAAAATAAAAATAAAAGAAAAACAGATAGACAAGATGAATCACTTGGTTCCGACTCGTATCTAGTATAACCTTTGATTATTTCCGCACTTTTGCACATAATTAAGAGATTATCTTAGTTATTGTAGTAGGCCCCTCTTTTGAAGGTGACGTTACCCTCACCCCAGTAGTTTGAGTCAGCAAGGATACAATCCTAAAAGGGTGGATTATTGGAAGATAATGAATTAAGTTATTAATGCAATATTATGGTAGGCCCCGCTTTTGGCGGTGACGTTACCCTCGGCTAAGTAGTCTGAGTCAGCAGGGATACAGTCCTAAATAGCCGGGTTATAGTATTAATAGTAGTTAACTTATGAGGGGATCAAAGAGTTTGGACCCCCGCCATCCAATACCGTGAAGCATTGAAGGAGGTCCTACTAAATTTGACCCAGGTCCATTGCAGGACCTCTAAACGCTGAACAATGGCAAGACCTTTACCAAACCGTTCCCTTAACCCCCGACCAGGTAGCCAACATACCTCCATATAGACCGTGGAGATATGAATGGTGAAAATCTTTTATTTTATATAGACAGTAAAATAATGCCAAGACACCACGAACAAACGATAAGGAAAGATCACCTTCAACATAAGTAACTAGTTATTAAAGTCATTAATACAAATCCAAATAAAAGGTGCAAAAGATTAGAAATAAAAAGTATTATACTAGACACTTTGTCTTCACCAAGTGATGTAAGAGACTTAGGCAAACATGGCCTTGATTGTCAAGAACTCTTACGATCAATCTTGGATCCCGAGACGACTCACACACTCTACGATGGACAATGGATGATGGTGGTGGATGATGGTGTTATGGTGGTGGTGGGTGGTGAGTGAAGTGTGAGAGAGGTGGTGTGCCAAGGGATGAGTTGAAATGAAACCAAGCACTCCTATTTATAGGCTGAACAGAAGGCTGGGCACGGCCCCGTGTCCGCTGGACACGCCCCCGTGCCTGTCTGACACTCTCTCTCTTCATTAATTGTAATTCGCAATTACAATTAATGCGCCTGCTGTACTTTCGCCACGCCCCCGTGTTCACTGGACACGGCCCGTGGTGGGCAATAGAAACTTCTATAGGTTTGTCTTTTCTGCTGCTTCTTGGGCACGGCCCCATGCTGGCTGAGCACGGGGCGTGTTCAGTCTTCTGCCTTCTCTATTTTGCTTGGGAAGATGCCGCTGAAGGGTCGGGCAGTCCACTTATGTTCCTTTTCTTGTATTTATGTTAGATTTAGCTGTCTTTTTGCTTCTTTTGTGAATTTGAGCTCATTTAATCCTGAAAATACAAAAGGAAGACAAAAACACTCTTTTTCCAACATTAGTACTTAAAAAGGGTTAGTTTTATGCCTCATTTGATGTAATTTATATGTTGCATTTTACACACATCAAATACCCCCACACTTGAACTTTTGCTTGTCCTCAAGCAAAACTCTTTAATATGTGGCTTACACTCCCAAATGGAATGGGTAGAAGAGAAGGTTTTGGGCTTGTCATAGAGTGTTGGGAATCCAAGATCTTTTTGGGTTTTATTTTTATCTATTTACAATCCTATTCGTTATGATTTGTTTAGAACGTTTCATAGGAGAAATTACTTATTTGGGCATAACATGCCTTTTTAAAATTCCATTTATATACAAGTTCACATACCTCACGGGAGAAATCACTCACACTCGGCCGAAGGTGTATTTTTAGTGAATCACTCGAGAGCGGCATGGAACTTACTCCTACCATAGGCTTGCCAAGCAATCAATCCTCCTCATTTTTAACTTTTATACCTTTATAAATATCAAGAGGACTTTGCAGGTGAAGGGTTAGGCTTGGGTTAAAGGTAGGTGGTTGGGTTAGTGGTTAGTAGAAAAAGGGTGAAAAAGCGTAACAAGTGTCGGTTTTCGTAGGACTTTCTATTTTTGTAACTTTTTTATTTTGATGAAGCTATTATTCAAACAAAGTTATTTTTGATGAACTTGTTTGTTTATTTTCTTTTGCTTCATCATCAACACATTTTTTTCCGATCATACGAAAAACCGAACTTATTACTAAAACAAAGGGTTAAAAATGAAAAAGGTTTTGGTGGGTAAAAGGGTGTTTGGTTTGGGTTATGAAATGAAAAGGTTTAGGCTCAAAGGGGCTAACTAGGGGGATTTTGGGTAGGTGGTAAAAAAAATGGTGTAGAAGAAAAAAGGGATAGTCCTAATGCCTCTATCATTTACTTACTCAGGTTTAAGTTGATAAGGACCGGGAATGTATCGTCATGGCAAGTTCTAGAGTCGTAAGAACCAAGCGACTATTCACACAACAAACGAAAATTGAGCATTTAGTCTAAAGATGTAAATTTGTATGCTCAATAAAGGCTCAAAACTCACTTTTGTGGGAATGGGTTTTTATGTGATCAAGTATATATAATCAAATTTTAATTAAGCTTGTCATGCCGTTTCATAATTTTCTTATGTTGGTTCTTGTTATCACGACGCTCTCGGTTGTAAATTTGTAAAAATATAACCTTATTAATCTTATGATTCCTAACTTAAACTTTAGACAAGTAAAAAAAATGAAAATTTTTGAAAAAATTTGGGGTGTTTAGCAGTTCCAATAGAGTTTTGTGTAAGGCTTGTTATTAGGACTTGCAAAATTTCAAGGTTTTAGCATCCCCCCACACTTAAATTACACATTGTCCTCAATGTGTCCCAAAAATAAATTTTTAGGTTGATTAGATGTGTAAAATGGTGTTAAAAGCAAAGATTTATGTTACTGGCAGTCTGGACATGGCCCCGTGGGGACCGGACACGGCCCCGTGTTCAGGTGCCAGTAACAAAAATTAAAGAAAAGAAACAGAAGCCTGGACACGGGGGCGTGTCTGGTGAACACGGCCCGTGTCCAGTTACCTGAACTGGGTATTTTCCTGCAGGGGGTTCAGCACGGGGCCGTGTTGGTTGGACACGGCCCGTGTTGAACCTTCTGTAATGAAGAGATTGATGCCGGGTTGCCTTGTTCTTGTGCATGAGGTCATTTTTCTCGTTCCCCTTTTCATCCCCTACCACCATGAGTGTGTTTTATTTCTGAAAATTAAAACTAACTAGAAAACATAAAAATTAATCTAAATTAAACTAAGGATAGTTCCGCGGAATGCCTCCGTGGTGCGCCACGTTTATAAGGGTCCTTGGCTAGACCCAAAGCCTGGTCATATGTTACCCAAGTGGTATGTATTGCATCCCATGTTACACCGTCGGAGAGCGTCATCCAAGCTTGAGTCTATGACCTTCATGTAGTTGACCGGATCTTCTTCCTCTACTTTCTTTCCACATTCAAATTTTACTTCCTCATCCCCGAACTTCAATGTTAGAGTTCCGTCATTCATATCCACCACTGCTTGGGCGGTGGCTAGAAATGGCCTCCCGAGGATGAGAGGGACATCGGTGTCTTCTTCCATGTCTAGGATGACAAAGTCGGTTGGAAAGACGAAATTGTCAACCTTGACTAGCAGATTTTCAGCGATACCTTGTGAAAATTTGACGGACCTGTCGGCGAGTTGTATGCTCATCTTTGTAGGGCTTGTCGTTCCTAGGCTGAGTCGTTTGAACATTGACATGGGCATGAGGTTGATGCTAACCCCAAGATCGGCTAAAGCATTACGGACGGGGGACTTCCCAATCGAGCAAGGGATTGTGAAGCTCCCGGGGTCGATTTTCTTTTGTGGAAGTTTGTTGAGTACTAAGGCTGAGCATTCTTCGCCTAAGTTAACTAATTGCAATGATTCAATTTTCCTTTTGTGAGTGAGGAAATCCCTCATGAATTTTTCATATTTAGGCATTAGGGTTAGGACCTCAATAAAAGGAATATTAACATGCAATTGTTTTAGTAAACTTTCGAACTTTGCGAATTGCTCATCGGTCTTTTGACGATTTAACCTACCGGGGTACGGAATCGGATGAGTCTTGGTGGGCTCTTGATTTGTTGAAGGAGCCTTTTCTGGTTGAGGTGTGGGTGAAGTAGTGTTTTGGCGTTGACTTCCTTCAATTGGTGGTAAGGGCTCATCCTCGGGACCCACGGTTCGGTTTCTCAACATGATGAGGTGTACTTGCGCCTTTGGGTTGGTTTCGGTATTACTTGGTAACGCGCCTTGTGGTCTCTCGGAGAAATTTTGAGCTAGTTGATTTAATTGTTTTTCAACGTTTTGAATGCTAGCTTGTTGATTTCTAAAATTCGATTCCAATTGTTGAAATCGATCCGAGTTTTTCTTTTCGGTGTCGGAGATGAGGCGAGATAGGGTATCTTCAAGCCTTTCTCTTCCACCTTGTTGTTGAGAGAAATTTTGTGGTTGTTGAAAATTTGTTCGTTGGTTTTGTTGGTTACTACTATTGTTGGGATCTCTCCAACCAAGATTTGGGTGGTTACGCCATCCTTGGTTGTAGGTACCCGTTGGAGGACCCGACGGCCTAGCTCTATTATCAATGTAGTTTACCGTTTCCGCTTGTTCATCTAATTCTTTCATACAACTCCAATTTTCATGTGACCCACCACACCCTTCACAAGCCATAACCGAGTCCGTTTTTGTCATTTCAAGCCTTTTGATTTTCGAAGAGAGGGCCTCGATTTGGGCTTGTAAAGAGGTGCTTTCATCAACCTTATGGGCACCCGGGGCAATAGATTTATTACCTCGGGGAGTGTGCCTTTGAAAATTGGTTTGAGCAATTTCCTCAATTTGATTATATATTTCATTTGGGCGACGATTACCTAAAAGTCCCCCGTTGCTTGAATCAAGTGTTTGTCTTGTGTGTGGCAACAACCCATTGTAGAAAGTGGATACTTGTTGCCATACCGCTAGACCGTGATGAGGACACTTTCTTAGAAGCTCCTTGAACCTTTCCCAAGTTTCATATAAGGATTCTCCATCCTCTTGTGAGTATGTATTAATTTCAGTCATTAATTTAGCCGTTTTAGCAGGAGGGAAATACTTATATAGAAACTTTTGGGCTAGTTCATCCCAGGTGTTTACAGAGCCAACTGGGAGGGTGTTAAGCCAAGCCTTAGCTCGGTCTTTTAGTGAAAATGGGAACATCCTAAGGCGAATGGCGTCGTTTGATGCTCCATTGATCCGAAAAGTATCACATATTTCTAAGAAATTAGTAATATGTAGATGGGGATCCTCGTCCGCAAGCCCATGAAAGGTTGCGGAGTTTTGGAGCATTTGTATCAAATGCGGCCGAAGTTCGAAGTTGTTGGCTTCGACATTCGGTGCATTGATAGCGGCGCCGAGATTGCCTACGGTGGGCCGTAGGTAATCCATGAGGGTACGTTGGTCCGCCATTGGAAGTGGGTCCCCCGAAGCTTTCTCTTGATTTTTAGCTTTAAGTCTTTTTCTGAGAAAGCATTCGGGTTCTTCTAGGGGTTCTTTTATGTCTCTACTAGAACTGGAGCTCATGCACTACGTAGGAGGGTCAAATGTGGCACCTGGGTTCCAAGTCCTGCAATAAAAACAGAAAAGAACGTTGGTCAGAATGTTCACCACGGCCCCGTGCTCAGTGGACACGGCCTGTGGTCAGAGGTACAGTAATTGTTTTCTGGATCCCTGTTACTGGGAGTTGGACACGGCCCCGTGTTGCACCGACACGGCCCCGTGCTCAGCTCTCTGTAACTCAGAAAATAAAAACTGCCAGTGATGATGCTAGGCACGGCCCGTGTCTGACCAGGCACGACCCGTGCTGAGCTCTGTAGAAACTGAAAAACTAAGAAAAATCCTTGAAAATTAAAAAGAAAAATAAAAAAAATGATTAGGCCGTTGATTCCTAACTTTCTTAAAATCCTTGTGTCCCCGGCAACGGCGCCAAAAACTTGATGCGTATTTGAGTGTTATATATATTAGGTGTATATTTTAAGCCCCTTTAACACTTATTTTAGCCAAGTTTTAAATTTATAAAACACGATATTTTACTAACACTAAACACACATATGGGCAAGTGCACCCAACGTGAGCGTAGTATAGTGTTGGCAAGATACCGAGGTCGTCCAAGGACACAAGAGCTTTTAGTACCGGTTTATCCTCAACGTCTAATCAAAATAAAAAGTTTAGAAAAAAAGGTTTTTAAACTAAGAAAAATAAAAACTAACTAAAATGCTGAAAATAAAAATAAAAGAAAAACAGATAGACAAGATGAATCACTTGGTTCCGACTCGTATCTGTTGGTGAATGTTTGTGACAACAGCTTAGATTTGGTCTTTGGATATCTTGTAATTAGTTAAACGATAAACAGTTAGCGGGTTTAGCTTTGTAATAGTTAGTTGTAATGTTTGGGCTAACTAAACCCAATGAATTGGGTGATGGGAGGCGAATTGGGCCTGTCCAATCCGCAGCCCATGTTGGAAACCTAGTCCAAGTAGTAACCTTGTGTTATATAAACAAGGTTAGACTTTAGGGTTCAGGTTAATCAGCCAAAACAGTTTTAGAGAGAGAATTCGTGAGAGCTTTAGGGTTTGGACGAATTTGATAGTTGGTTTGGGTTTGATTGATTGATTGTAAAACGTTTGTTTGGATAATCAATATAAACCCAGTTTGAAAGTGAATTGCTGTTTCTGTTTCCTACACGTTTTATGCTTATTCTGATCAAGAGGATTCCGCACTCTTGATTGGAAAGACAATTCTGTTGAAGATCCATACGAATAGGGGACCTACAATTGGTATCAGAGCATTAGGCTCTTGAAGGCTCGGTTCAGAATTGTTGCTGCATAAACAGGAAGATATTTTCGAAAATTTTGAAACCTGAAAAATTAGGGTTTCGAAATTTCTTGTTGGCTTGATAAAATTTTCGAATTTGTTTGGCTGTTTTGATCTTCTGGTTTGTTTGATTGCTGTTTTGCAGGTTTTAGGGTTTCCAGGAAAGTTTTTGGTTGATTCTGGAAGAATTTTTGGCTGAATTTCTTGAAGATTCGAAGATTGTTCTTAGTGTTCTTCACGGTTTTCATTCTGTTCTTCACAGTTTTTCGCAAAAAGTCTGCTGATTTGGTGTTTCGATTTTGCAGGAAATTGTTACGAAATCTTGGAAAATCTCAGAAATTTGAAACAGATTAAGTTTCCATATTTTCTGGACCAGCGAATTTGTAGTACCTGCGAATTTAACAACTTCGCAGACTCAAGTAGCATATTTAACTGACCAGCGAAATTGGGACATAATATCTCGGTGACCGGCGAAGTAAATCCAAAGGCGACTTTGGTAACCGTGTGATTGTCCACAGCGAAATCATCACGGTTTTCAGCGACTTTACAGATCGTCGTAATCGAGAAATTGACTAGCGAATTTGGCAGCGATATAACCAGCGAATTTAACCAGCTCAGCGAATTTAACTGAGACCCAGCGAATTTAACTAAAACCAGCGAAATTAAGAGGTGGAATTTCAGTTGGCAAGCGTCGATAAAATCTGACTGTTTTGAAAATAGAAATTGATCCGTAGCTCGTTAGACAGAACCGTTTGGACCATTGAATTCCTTGGATTTTTAGGGTAAAAAAAAAAAACTCTGGAAAATCCCGAAAACGGTTTTCGACATTATATATCATTGGAATCGTAATCTCGAGACGAATCTAACGGTATAACTTGGTAAAAACAGTTTTCGGATAATATTTGTACGGTTTCATCTGTTCGCTTACGGTAATAGCTTGAAAAGGACCAGTATAGGAGTTAGATTTGGATTTTGATTCAGGTTACCAAAATCCATTTAAACTTTTACGCTGCGTGATGGCTAAGATGGATAATGGAAGTGAGGTTGTTAAGAACTGGCCAAAGCTTCTAAATGTCAATGAATATGCTGAATGGAAAAAGAAGGTTGAGGCATATGTTGAAAGTAAGGATGCGAGAATGTGGAGTTGTATGATAGATGGATACGTTGCTCCCACACGTCGTGTTGATGGTAGAGTAAAAGTAATTTCTTATGAGAAGATGGATGAATCTGAGAAACGAGTGGTTGATGCTGAGAAGAGAGCTTTAGCAGTGATCAAGAAATCCTTACCTGAGGGCATTAAGAATACCTTCAAGAACTATGGGAATTCTAGAGATCTGTGGGAAGCTTTAGAAAAACGTTATCAGATTCCATCAAAAGTGAATACTTGTGATCAAGCATTGGTAGCTGAGTTTGCAGCTGTGAAGATTGGAGAGGGAGCTGCTGAGATAGAAGAGAAGAAGGAAGCAGATGAGGAGAATGCTCAAAAGAAGGGTGCAGAAGTTTCAAAGGGATCTGTAAGTCATACATGTCTTAATTGCACTGAACTACAGGTTAAAGTTGACAGACTATCGGAGCAAAACAAAATTCAGTCAGCCGAATTAGAAAAGTTAAAAGAGTCAAATGTTCTTTTGATTAAACGAGAGTCAGATTGTTTAACAAAACTCAAATTAAATGAACAAGAAATTAGCAGTTTAACAAGCAAAGTCAATGAACTGTTACAGGTCATTGATTTGGCTCGTGAAACTGTGAAAGAAAAGACTAACGAGCTTTCAGAAAAGTGCACAGAATTGGCTGATGCACAAGCCAAAATTGTTGAACTTCAGGGGAAGTTAAATAATTTTGGGAATTCTTCGTTAGTCAGGACTCAAATTCAAAAAGGTTTAAAAAGGAGTAATGATAAAACAGGGGTGGGGTTTACTAAAGCTTCATCTTCTGAAAATCAAGACTACTCTTTTCTACCAAAAGAAGAAGAGCTAATTGATTTTGTAACCACTGCACAAGAGGTAGTGGATCCGATAGTTGTGGACTTGCCAAATAGTCCAGTTTCTTTGAAAGAATCTGTTGGGTCAAACAGTACACCTCATAAAGTGGATGAGGATACTGAAGACAAAAAGGCCAACACATTTAAAAAGGGATCAAACAAAAAGAAAACTTCTAAGAAAAGATCTTGTTTTAAATGTCACAACAAAGGGCACGTGGCGAGTTGTTGTCCTTTGAAGAAAGGTAAACAAAAGGTTGATGAGGTTAATGATGGGAATCAGGTTGGGTCAAGCAATAGTGTAAAAACAAGTTGTCAGACAAAGAAACCTGAATCTCAATCAAAACCCTCAACTTCGAAAAGATTTGATAGACCAAGAAGTATTTCTCCACAATTTAGTCATTATAATGGTAAATCAAGTCAGTTTCAAAGTCAACATAGAAATTTTGGATATCAAAATCGATACCAGACATCTGTAAATCGAAATTTTCAAACAAGAAATGGACATAGGGGTTTTAGTAACTCGAATGTTCAACAATATCCAAATTTTTTTCAAAATTCATGGTATAATAATGGGAGAAGCAGGTATCCAGATAATCCACTGAAGTGTGATGGATATTGGATGGATGTACCTGTAATGGATGAATTTGGAAAACCCAAGACTATCAGGGCTTGGGTTCTTAAGACTAACTGAGTTGTTGAGTGTGTGCAGGAGCTGCTAAGGAGGATTATCAACTTATGTTGATAATGGCTGCTCTAGGCATATGAAGGGGGATGTGAGATTGTTGATATTTATATTGATTGATTTAAATTGAAGTTCAAAGTGCTGAGTTGACACACTAGATAACCTGGCAGATCTTTATACTAAAGCATTTGACAGGGCTCGCTTTGAACACTTAGTCGAACTCAACGGGATGAGGAATCCTGAATAACTGGTTTTTCATAAGAATTTTTGTAAATAGTTTACTGCTTTTCTTAAAAATTAAAAAAAAAATTGAAAAATCAAAAACATAAAAAAATAGAAAATCAAAAATGAGTTATCACTGTGTGAAAAAGGAGAAATGATAGTACATCAGCAAGTTAGACTGTCACACTGAAAATGAAATTAAAATGCTTAAGTGTGATAGCAGCTTCATTATATGATGTTCCAGTAGGCAAAAAGCATGAAAAAATCAACTTACCTATGTGATATAAACCTAAATAAACTGTGTATGAGTGGGGAACACATTAGTGGTGTATGGTTAATGACCTTAAATCTTGCGTTGATAGATTGCCAAAATCTGAAGTTTTGGGTCTTTATACTGATATTTCATCTAGGGATATCTTGACTGTCTTTCTGTTCAGAACTAAAATTGTACATGACCCCAGGAAAGAAAGTCACTTGGAATTAGCTCATTTCTATTTGAATGTCTGTATGTTGTCCTGATACACACAATTTTGATCTGATTCTGAAATCTTCTCTGAAAAAATTCGTGTACCTCCTCTGCTGCATCCAGATATATGCTGACCTGGAGGTGCTAGGCAACGACAGCTTCTGCTGCATCCAGATACATGCTGACCTAGCTGTACGTTGTCGCGCTATAGATCTAATACACCCGAAAGAGGCCCTCAAGTGCCCAAATGAAACCCAATAAACCTATATCAAACTGAGAAAAACTCATTTGATCTGTATATTATACCATCTCTCCTAAAGATCTTTTCTGTTCTCTTCTCACCCTATTCCCAGTTAAGATTTCAGAAATCTGGATTGGACTTGTGAAATATGTGGTAGGGAAGATACTTGCATGATAGAGTGTGTTGTTTATATTTCCAGGATTTGATTAGTCTTTATTTGGGTGTTCATTGTTAAGCAATCAAAACATGATAAAACAGATTATATGCAGATCTAGACACTGTCAGGATATCTTATAGGATGACATCAGTATACTCACCTACTACGATGAATCTTTGTGCATACCTTGATCGTGGGGGTATATCCTGAAGTGGGACACACTAGTATATCAGTATTAAAATTACCTTAATGTATCATATGGTAATGGTACTTGAAATGTTCATGCATTTTGTTTAAGAGGACAAACATACTGGTAATCGTCTTGGACTGCTTTTCACGAAAAATTAAATAAAGAATTATCTAATAGTGTGAAACAGTTTGATTTTGTTGATATGATCTTCTTACCGGTGATTCTCACAAAAATAGAGTGTTTATTGCTTTTCGTATTTATTTGCTTTCAGAAAAATATAAAAATAAAAAAATAGTGTCTTTTTCTGTTTAAAATTCTTAACGTACGGAAAACTGTTATTCTTGGAGGAATTGTTACTGATAGGGGGAGACAGTGTTAGAAAGTGAGTTCAAAATTTTAAATCATGCGGGTTATAGGGTGTGATTAAAATGTTTTGCGTGTTGGTGATAAATTGGAGAATGCTTAATCTGTTATACAGTTTAACAAATCTCTTGAATAATAATAATTTGATTAACTTTTGTTGAAAAATTCTTATGGTTTCTCGAGATGTTTGTTTTATAGTATACAGATTGAAGCAGTATGTTGCTGAGAAGTTGATGAGTTGCTGTGAAGATGAGAGTTTGATTGGATGCATGGTAGAACCTCCTTTCTATATTGCAGACAAAGTTGAAGAGTTTGAAGATGGCTATACATATGCTGAACTGGAGTTTACTCAAACGCTAAAGTTTTTGAAGATTTGGTGATTGGATGCATCAGCTTAGGGGGAGTCTGTTGCTGTCAGAGCTATTGAAGCTGAAGCTATCCAAAGACCAAAGACAGTGCAAGATTACATGAAGATTGCAAGATGACTGAAGACAAAGTTATTTTATAAAGCTATTGTCAAGGGGGAGTTTGTTGGTGCATGTTTGTGACAACAGCTTAGATTTGGTCTTTGGATATCTTGTAATTAGTTAAACGATAAACAGTTAGCGGGTTTAGCTTTGTAATAGTTAGTTGTAATGTTTGGGCTAACTAAACCCAATGAATTGGGTGATGGGAGGCGAATTGGGCCTGTCCAATCCGCAGCCCATGTTGGAAACCTAGTCCAAGTAGTAACCTTGTGTTATATAAACAAGGTTAGACTTTAGGGTTCAGGTTAATCAGCCAAAACAGTTTTAGAGAGAGAATTCGTGAGAGCTTTAGGGTTTGGACGAATTTGATAGTTGGTTTGGGTTTGATTGATTGTAAAACGTTTGTTTGGATAATCAATAGAAACCCAGTTTGAAAGTGAATTGCTGTTTCTGTTTCCTACACGTTTTGTGCTTATTCTGATCAAGAGGATTCCGCACTCTTGATTGGAAAGACAATTCTGTTGAAGATCCATACGAATAGGGGACCTACAGTATCTAGTATAACCTTTGATTATTTCCGCACTTTTGCACATAATTAAGAGATTATCTTAGTTATTGCAGTAGGCCCCTCTTTTGAAGGTGACGTTACCCTCACCCCAGTAGTTTGAGTCAGCAAGGATACAATCCTAAAAGGGTGGATTATTGGAAGATAATGAATTAAGTTATTAATGCAATATTATGGTAGGCCCCGCTTTTGGCGGTGACGTTACCCTCGGCTAAGTAGTCTGAGTCAGCAGGGATACAGTCCTAAATAGCCGGGTTATAGTATTAATAGTAGTTAACTTATGAGGGGATCAAAGAGTTTGGACCCCCGCCATCCAATACCGTGAAGCATTGAAGGAGGTCCTACTAAATTTGACCCAGGTCCATTGCAGGACCTCTAAACGCTGAACAATGGCAAGACCTTTACCAAACCGTTCCCTTAACCCCCGACCAGGTAGCCAACATACCTCCATATAGACCGTGGAGATATGAATGGTGAAAATCTTTTATTTTATATAGACAGTAAAATAATGCCAAGACACCACGGACAAACGATAAGGAAAGATCACATTCAACATAAGTAACTAGTTATTAAAGTCATTAATACAAAACCAAATAAAAAGTGCAAAAGATTAGAAATAAAAAGTATTATACTAGACACTTTGTCTTCACCAAGTGATGTAAGAGACTTAGGCAAACATGGCCTTGATTGTCAAGAACTCTTACGATCAATCTTGGATCCCGAGACGACTCACACACTCTACGATGAACAATGGATGATGGTGGTGGATGATGGTGTTATGGTGGTGGTGGGTGGTGGGTGAAGTGTGAGAGAGGTGGTGTGCCAAGGGATGAGTTGAAATGAAACCAAGCACTCCTATTTATAGACTGAACAGAAGGCTGGGCACGGCCCCGTGTCCGCTGGACACGCCCCCATGCCTGTCTGACACTCTCTCTCTTCATTAATTGTAATTCGCAATTACAAATAATGGGCCTGCTGTACTTTCGCCACGCCCCCGTGTTCACTGGACACGGCCCATGGTGGGCAATAGAAGCTTCTATAGGTCTGTCTTTTCTGCTGCTTCTTGGGCACGGCCTCGTGCTGGCTGAGCACGGGGCGTGTTCAGTCTTCTGCCTTCTCTATTTTGCTTGGGAAGATGCCGCTGAAGGGTCGGGCAGTCCACTTATGTTCCTTTTCTTGTATTTATGTTAGATTTAGCTGTCTTTTTGCTTGTTTTGTGAATTTGAGCTCATTTAATCCTGAAAATACAAAAGGAAGACAAAAACACTCTTTTTCCAACATTAGTACTTAAAAAGGGTTAGTTTTATGCCTCATTTGATGTAATTTATATGTTGCATTTTACACAAATCACCACTGACGCCAACATTGTTGGTTGTAAGTGGGTTTACAGGATTAAACATAATCCTGATGGATCAGTGAGTCGTTATAAAGCTCAGCTTGTTGCCAAGGGCTTTCATCAGACTGAGGGCATTGACTACACTAAGACTTTTAGTCATGTGGTCAAACCTACTACTATTCGTCTAGTTCTTTCAGTCGCTTTCTCTCGAGGGTGGTCTATTCGTCAGGTTGATGTCACCAATGCGTTCTTACATGGGGATCTTTCTGAGACTGTGTATATGACCCAGCCCCCAGGATTTGTTGACTCATCTAGACCACATTATGTTTGTCGCCTGCAGAAGGCTCTTTATGGCCTAAAGCAGGCTCCTAGAGCTTGGTTTTCCAAGCTATCCACCGCTCTGCTTGCAGACGGTTTTACCCAGTGTCTATCAGATGTATCTCTCTTTGTTTATAGTCGAGATTCGATACTCTGTTATGTCTTGATCTATGTTGATGACATCATTATTACTGGGAGCTCATCTGATTTTGTTACTGGTTTGATTGGGCGCTTGCACTCTCAGTTTGCGTTCAAGGATTTGGGACAGTTATCATATTTTCTGGGTATTCAGGCTACATTTTCTGAGGATGTCTTATATTTATCACAGCAGCGCTACTTACTTGATTTGTTACAGCGCACGGGTCTCGCCGATTGTCGTCCATTATCTACACCTGTCTCTTCTGGTAGACAGCTTTCTCGGCACACTGGTGATCCTTTGTCTGATCCTACTATGTATCGGAGCATTGTCGGTGCATTACAGTATCTTGTGTTGACACGACCAGAGATTGCTTATGCGGTCAGTAAGGTGTCACCGTTTCTTCAGACACTTACTGATCGACACTGGGTCGCTGTCAAACGGATTTTGCGGTATCTTAAGGGTATCATTTCTCATGGGTTGTGTATATGTCGGTCTACTTGTGTTGATTTACACGCTTATAGTGATGCTGACTGAGATGGGTGTCCTGATGATCGACGTTCTACCACAGGTTATTGTGTTTTTCTTGGGCCCAACCTCATCAATTAGAGTTCCAAGAAACAATATGCAGTTGCTAGGTCGAGTACTGAGGCTGAGTATCGAGCTCTTGCTCATACAGCTGCTGAGTTACGATGGATTACTTCTATACTACATGAGTTATATATCACGATGACTTGTCCACCGTCTCTTTGGTGTGACTATATTGGAGCTACATATCTTGCAGTCAACCTAGTGTTTCATCAGCGCACCAAACACTTAGAGATTGACTTGCATTTTATTTGGGACATGGTTTTGGGTGGTACTTTACATGTTCGGTATGTTCCTACTACATTTCAGATTGCAGATATTTTGATCAAAGGATTGTCTGGTGTTCGTTTCGACAGAGGTGGTTAGATAGTTAGAGCATGTGAGTTAGTTGAGTTAGCTAGCATGATTAGTCGATAGTTGTTCTCCTATATATAGAGGTGGTTGTATTGATATTACTTACCACTTATAATATGAGATTGAGATTCTTGAGCCTAATATTCTCTTTAGAGCGATTTATACATATGTATCCACACTCTTATATACATGTAATTATTTTCCTATACATAGTTACCATATTAAAATGGAATTATAAATGAAACTTCAAAATTATTTTTATAACCTTCTCGATCTCTATCCACTAGATCCACCAATTGAAATCCATTTTAAA
This sequence comes from Helianthus tuberosus, assembly GCA_030545235.1. Classification (NCBI taxonomy): domain Eukaryota; kingdom Viridiplantae; phylum Streptophyta; class Magnoliopsida; order Asterales; family Asteraceae; genus Helianthus; species Helianthus tuberosus. Next base: position 33,337,495 of record CM060365.1, on the reverse strand, counting down.
ACTCACTATGATACCGTTGACTGAAACACGAGCAATTCAATTTATTATTGTTCGTAATTGTCGTTAACTTGAGCCTCGTCTTTTTTCTTTATGTAAATTATCATTAAAAAATCCCATGTTTCGGGTGAGAGAACAAAAGAGGGGAATTGGCCTCTAATAATTTCAACTAAATGTCATTGGCCATTACCAGTCTCATCTTTGAATATTCCCAATGCCAGTCCGACCTTTCACTTATTTTTCCTCCACCGGTCCTCAGTTAAAAAAACTTAATAGAGTTGAGTTTTTTTTTTTTTTTTTGAATTACAAGCTGTCGTTTTAGAGCTTTTGATCAGAACGAAGATACGAGTTGAATGATGTAAATTTACCTTGAAATTGTGCTCCAAACGATGAAAACGGTGGTTCAATTCGGGTGTTTAAACTTTCAATTAACAAAAATCAAGTCGTTTGGAGCATCGTTTCGAGGTAAGTTTTACATCAATAGACTTGTATTCTCGTTCTGATCAAAAACCCTGATACGTCAGTTTGTAATTCAGAAAAAAACTTAACTACTGAGGACCGATGAAGGAAAAATAGGTGAAAGGTTGGACTGGCATGAGTAATATTCAAAGATGGGGCTGACAATGACTAATGACGTCTAGTTGGGATTATTAAATACCAATTCCCCAACAAAATATGGAGAAAAGCTAGATAATGCACTTTTGGATCTTCTCAAAATACCCTTTAAATTTATTAGGGTTATTGGATTTTATAGCCCTTAAGTATTGGCCATTGGCCGCTGCCACCCTCAACTATCACTTTGAAGCCCACCACCCCCAACTTAACAATTAGTGTGTTCTGTCACCAGATCACTAACTTTTGATCATGTTACTATACTTTTGGGGGTGTCCTAAGATCCCTAATCACATTGAAGCCCACCACCCCCAACTTAACAATTAGCGTGTTCTGTCATCAGATCACTAACTTTTGATCATGTTTCTATACTTTTGGGGGTGTCCTAAGATCCCTAAAACCTCCCCAAGATCCCTATGACACCCCAAAAAGTGTAGTAACAAGATCAAAAATTAGTGATCAGTTAATGATGTGGTGACAGAAGTGTTAAGTTGGAGGTGACGGGCGTCAAAGTGATAGTTGGAGATGTCAGCGGTCAATAGCCAATAATTTGGGGTGATAAAATCTAATAACCCAATTTATTAAAATGTATCTCAAAATTCCTTTAACTATAATACTGTCATTATTGTTTTGAATCATTGATCACATTGTGATGAGTTTTGAAAGTTCCCAAAAAAAAAAAAATAGAGTACTCAAATGATAATTACAATATATATAACACGTACAAATATACATGCATGCTTGTATCTCTCACACATGCACACATATCCATAGATGCATGATACATTTTAAATGCTTACTTTAAATCTTTACATGTTTAACCTAAAATTTATTTTAATAAAGTTATTATACAATTCTCTAAATTTATTTTAATAAAGTTATTATATGATTCCTAAACTTTGATAAATTTTTTTCTTTACCTAAAACAAACTTTGATAATTTTTTTCAATAAATAATATGTTTATACCCCTGAACTTTAAAATATTTATCATATGAGGCGTTCAATGTTTATTTTCATAAAGTTATTGGTAAAAGGGTCATTTCGATGATTATTTTAAATGTTACACTTTGATTTCACATTTGTGACATTGTTAATATATCTCTATATATTCTACCCTTTTAAACACATCTTTCAGACTCTGAGCGTTAGCAACAGTAAAATAATATAATACAGAGTTCTGCACTTAGCATCTCCAATAAGCTATTTTTTCATGTTTTTATGTGTCTATGTGACATATGTTCATGTTTTTCTTATTGTGGGACATGTTTTTTTATACCATTTGTTGGGTGGTGTTTTTCTTCAAAACTAGAAAAAAAATAAGTAAATGATGGGACCCATGTAGTTTTAATATATATAATATAGAGAGAGAGTAAGTGGTGTAAATGTGTGGTTAAAAATTAAAAAGGTGGTGATGATGTGACAATGTTTTTATGTGTTTTTGTGTTTTCTTATTGGGCGAGTTTTTTATGTTTTTGAAGGATGAATGTTTTTCTGATGTGGCAGCTGACTAGACATGTTTTTAAGTGTTTTTAGTGGGTCTTATTGTGGATGCTCGCACTTAGATCCACTTTTCTGGTTCGGTATGGGTTGAAGCTGTCTTTGTTTTTGACCTTTTCAATGCATGGCCGTCGGTGCCCGTTTTTATTTGAGCGTCAACGGGACACAACCACGTTCCCGACGACTTTACTAGTATAAAACCAAAATCCGCCCACTCCGAACCTCGTCACTGAAAGCTACCCTTCAATTTTCTGATCCACGGTTGCAAATACGTTCAAGTTTCTGAAGTAGCTGTTCACATATATATACATATAATCCAAGGTATGATTCATTTGATGTTGGAAATTTTGTTGTAGATTGCTAGATGCAATGTGCATGTCATTTATACATATAGTCGCTGAGTGTTGATTTTATTTCGTAACACTCGATATTGCTGGCTTATATATTAGTAGACTTTTGAATACGAATTTAATAGAGTTCAACTGAAACCCGTTTACATCTTTTTATATCTTAACGTCATCTTTGAAATGTCGACTCGTATCACGTTAGTCATCAATCAAAAACACATTTTTTTCCAATGCTACGTCTCTTTAAAAATAGAATAAATATAAATATATATATATATATATATTTTGTGAGAGAGGGCCCACCATCTCTCGTCTACACCCATTTGTATTTTGTGGAAGAACGTACAGACAAATGTCCCTCTTTGGACGCCTCCTCCCATCCAATGGTGCCGTCCTCTTTTTTATTTGAAGTCTTTATATATGCGTATGTATTTGATTCAGTTTAATACATAGTTTATCTTGAAATCTTTAGGCAGTAGAAGGTATGATGAGGGTATGCATAGTTTTAGTGGGATTATTAAGCCTGTTGAGCATTGAAGCTTATGAAGTTGGACTCACTTTTCTGGACAGTGCTGTTGCTCAAGGAGCTGGTAAACTACCTACCTTTGTCTTTCCACTATGAAATATTTGATTTCATTTTATACTTTGTTATTTTTAATTGATATGCACTTGTTGACTAAAAGTTCATGATCATTTTGATCAGTTTGTTTGGATGGAAGTGCCCCTGCATATCATATGGACAAGGGATTCGGTGCAGGAATCGACAACTGGTTGGTTTTCTTCGAGGTTGGTCCATCATTACAAACTATAATGACTACAATATGCTTCTCACTTTGAATATTTATGAGTTTTATAATATATACTTATTTATACATTTGGTGTATAACAATCCATAATGGTTAATCAGGGAGGAGGTTGGTGCAACAATGTCACGAATTGTCTTGCTCGAAGAGATACGCGTTTAGGTTCCTCCAAGCAAATGTTGACAACCGAGACCTTCTCAGGGATGTTTCACAACAAGCCTAAATATAACCCTGGTACATAGCCTTAATTTAGTTATCTTGTTTAATTTTTGGAAAAGCAACATGTGGTTTGTTTATATACATTTGTATTTTGTTTTCAGATTTTTATAATTGGAATAGAATCAAGGTTAGGTATTGTGATGGAGCCTCTTTTACCGGTGATGTGGAAGAAGTTGATCCTGTAAGTCATAGTTTTAACATCAACTACGCATAGAAAAGAAAAGAAGTGTTTGTGGGAGCACTTAGTAAAAATGTTGCAAGTTTTGACGTGTTGCCTGACCCAGCGATTCATCTAAACCGCCCATTTCAAATCCTTTGTTTTCCAGAAAACCAATCTTCATTTCAGAGGAGCAAGGATTTTTCGTGCTATTATTGAAGATTTATTAGCAAAAGGAATGAAGAACGCGACGAATGTGAACTCATTTTTTTTAATTTTAACCATTTATTCCCCTTATTCGCATATATTTTGTTTCTAATTTAGACTTTTATATTGCAGGCCATGCTTGCTGGCTGTTCAGCTGGTGGACTGACCTCCATACTGCAGTGCGATAACTTCAGATCACTTTTGCCTGCAAACACTACAGTGAAATGCCTTTCAGATGCTGGTTTCTTCATTAACGCGTAATCTTTCATTTAAAATTTGATATCTTGGCTTCACTTCATTGTCATCTTCAATGTAATAACTTGGCATTATTGGTTCATAAACAGAAAGACGATTATTGGAACAAGTCACATTGAAGGCTTCTATGCAGATGTTGTTAAGACACATGTACCTTCTAGTCCCCTCTAATTTACTTTTTTGTATAATTCCTTATACCATTAATTTGTCATTAATTTTTCTAACTTATTGTTTTTTCTATAACTGTCGATATGTAGGGATCGGCTAAAGTTTTGTCACCAGCCTGCACTTCTAAAATGAGTCCTGGTTTGGTAAGAGCGGATGTCATGAAAGTTACCTTAAAAGTTGGTATTTTTGTATGTCAAAACTAACAATTTGTTGTTTTTGTAGTGTTTTTTCCCACAAAACATGGTGCAATACATTGAAACTCCAATTTTTTTGATAAACGCCGCTTATGATTCATGGCAGGTTAGGCAAACCTCCATATGAACAGGAGTAACTAATATATGCACTGAATTTTTAATAGGTTGATTTCGAGTTTCTTTGATTTAATTGTGATATATAATATTTTACAGGTAAAAAATATTGTGGCTCCGGGTGTTGCTGATCAAAAAGGAACGTGGCGCGATTGCAAACTTGATATAACAAAGTGTTCATCTGCTCAACTCAACATCCTGCAAGGTTCACTATTGTCTCTTTTAATACCTTTAGCCCACAAGATGGATGTGTTGGGTAACGGGTCATTCTATTATGGGTTGAAACATGCTAATTCGTTTTATAAACAATTAATCAGATAATTATGCTTATAAACATTATTATTAAAAACAGTAGTCTAAATCTTAAAGTAAAACAATGTTATTAACGTTACAGTGCATGTTTATGGAAAATTCCACAGGCTTTAGACAAGAGTTCTTGAAGGCGTTGACTGGATTCGATAGTTCTCCGTCGAGAGGAATGTTCATCAACTCTTGTTATTCCCACTGTCAAACTGGAATCCAAGAAACATGGTTGAGAAATGATTCTCCATTGTTGAGCAACACGGTATATAGCATAATAACATAAGTTCCATGTAAAGTTATCGATTTTGGATGTAATGTGTGTTATGTGTTAACCTTGATAACAGACTATTGCACAAGTTGTTGGAGACTGGTATTACGAGCGGGCTACATTTCAACAGATAGATTGTCCATACCCATGTGATGAAACATGCCATAACCGTGTTTTTGACTAGAAGTTGGCATTGTTTGTTGATTTTGAAGAACATCGCCCAAGATATGATTCAGTATACAGTATTCTTTGACGTGCTATAGACTGGATTATATGCATATATCAAATGTACAACTTCTCAGTATGGTGGAGTTTAAGTTATTAAAATTTAAGATATGTTTGTAAAATTATGTATCACCAATGTGTTCATTCTTCTTTAAAATTATTCTAATTAATAAATTTTGTTCTTTGTTGGCCCAGATTTATATTAATCACACGAACACACTGATATTTCCTGGAAACTTCCATGACTGCTTTCTGATTTATCATGAATGAAAACCACAAAACAAAACAATGATCCTAACCCCAATTTATAACACCAATAACTTGCATCCTCCTCCAACTCTAATTCCCGATAATACTCAACATATTACTATAATAAACTCTTAACATTTATCTCCTAACACTTGAACAATAAATCAACACGTATCTTGACTTTCATGCTTTATCTTGATCTTTTTTCATTTTCACTTGCGAAGCAATTCAACCTTAACTTCTTGGTTCACCCATATAGACTTTACAATCAAGATTAAGTCTTCATTCTTCTTGTTAATCTTGATTTTACCTCCGAGATCCTTTATTCCAAGTATTAGCCATTTTTGATCCATTGATCTATTCACAATCCTCAACTTCTTGGACTTGCCAACAGGAATCATAACTTGCTTTTCATGTCATCTCAGCAACCTTGCTTCTTTCATCTTCCTTTTCCTTAACTCGCTTTGGTTCTTGTCATTTCTTGTCGATCGAACTATTATTGAATTCGAAGGCTTGATAAAAAATAGAGTTAAAAAGAGTTCTTAATCACCTTTAACTAGTAAGAGTAAGTAGGGTATTGTATCCATGAGAAGTTAGTGGAAAACACAAGAAGTTAATTGAGTTGTTAAACACAAGAAGTTAATTGAGTTGTTAAACTGGACATCAAAAGTTAAAGTTATCATGTGAATGATTTGTTTGTTTGCAAATAAGGAAAAAGAAAAATTAATTGAATTTGAAACAATAATGAGAAAACGCGCACTCCCAGATTTAGATATTTGAAGTAAATTGGATAACCTAATTTGCACCGGTTGGAAATCACATCGACATAATTCGTTGAATTATTGTTTCGATATAATTTAAAATACGAATTATTTGACTGTGATGATTAACAATTTCAAACCACATGTAGGTCCACCCGGAGGATCGAGTCAACCTCTATTCCCTGTTTTCCGACAAACCCGAGAGTGTGGAATCCAAACGAGTAAGTTAAACCAAGTTACGAACACGTAAGACACAAGATTCACCGATTAACACTCCAATGTATTAATCTAGAAAACGGTTACAAAGCAATGTTTACAAGATGCTCTCATAAACTCTCAGTGTGTGTGTGTTTACAGTGTGTTCGCTCTGAAATCTATTCAGACTTCTCTCTGTGCTCTCTGTCTGTTGTCTGGGTATTTATACATAAATGATGAAATCCCAGTTCTGGACAAAATCCCTCGGCGAAATCCAAGATCTCGACGAAATCCAAGGGATTTCGTCACATGTGGTGTCTTCGTCACCTGATGTCTTCGTCACTTGTTGGGCCTTCTGATTTCGTCACATGTATGTTGGGCTTGGGCTCCAAAGGGACTTCGTCATGTATGGGCTTCGACAGTTGGGCCAAACAACAAACATAATCAACACATAAGCTATACTAAATGCAAACTGCACACACGCAGTTGCATTTACATCAAACGTTACGAAGTAACTAGCCTACCGAGTCATGACAAGTGGATGTCTTAACTACGGCCTTCACTTCGTTGTCGAGTCGAACCGTGCCGAGCCGTATCCACACAATATGTATCAACAAACTCCCCCTTGGATGCTGCTCGCGAGGTTCGTAATCTCGTTCTCCATCTCTTGATGGTTCATTCATTCTCGGAAAGGATCTTCAAAGACTTCACGTGTTGTAAGTAGAAAGTGTATTAACAAACTCCAGCTTTCATTTAGGAGGTGTATTAGTAAACTCCCCCTTTGATTATGCTTGTGAATCTTTTGATTTTCAAAACTTGAGATCCTTGTGGTGTTGATGATTGGACAGCGGCAACTCGATCATCTTTATCATTTGAGTGCCTTCATGTCGTGTCTTCATTCCGAGGCTTATCATCGAACATGTTCTCTTCACCTTCAGCATCTACACATGCAAGAAAGCTAAACGCGTAATGAGAACAAACGCTTGGAATATAGTTAATCATAAACAAACGACGCATATGAGACCAATTCTCATTCAACTACCGTCCGACAATTTGTTTGAAAAGTTAACAGATTTTTCAATTTTGATTATTAACTTTCAAAACTTGCATACTCTGACCGTTTATGAAGATTCAGTCGTTTTGGTTTTCATCAGATTTCAGGCAACGAAAACTTGAGTTCCAACATCGGTTAATCAAAACTAAAGCAGAAATAAAATCTTTTTGACTTTTATAAAGCTTTATATTAAAACACACCTAAAATCTTTTTGGCATTTTGAATATTTCAAACTTAAAGACTGAAAGCAGTAAATAAATATATACAGAGTTGCAGAAACTAAGAAAAGTAAATATATACAAACATTTTTTTGCGAGTTTCGAGGGTAGGAGAATCATATCAGTGTACGGTCATGCCAAAACGCTCTTGTTGTTCTTTTTGTTAACATGTTGATAAACATCCTATAATGATTATCGGTATTGTTATCCACATAAGCTCAACTTATCATATGTAATCATGGCGAGGGGATACGTTAAGGTATGATTTATACTTACCGACCGGTGTTCATCCACATCATGACACATTCCCGTATCAAGGTATGCACGAGAGTTCATCTTACTGGTGAGTATACCATTTATCATATGTTTTGCCGTATATGAAAAATGTGAGAAACTCACTTATTTTGATTGAAAACAAGCCATATGTGATAGAATCACTTATTGATGAGGAACTTGATTTTCAGATGCATGAAGAGCACAAGAGCAAGTCCGTGAACAGGTCAGTACTAACGTACAGCAAAGAGACGAACTTGACTCCCGGATGAATGTGATATATTATCACTTATTTTGTGGACATGTGATTGTTGATCACTTATTGAGGTCGTATGCAGTATGTACACGAATATATGGAATCATGGAAGATCTAGACTTCGTCTCCGTTTTTGTTTCGGTAAAAGAAACAACCATGATACCCAGATGATAAACAGCATAAAGACCACATATCTCAGAACCTCGGCAATCCCTCAAACGAGATTTCGGTACTAAGACCATATGCCAATGAGCGGTTCCCACCTGGTCTTCAATCGATTTAAGTTTATATCACCCTGCACACTTTAAGATGATTGTGAGCCAACCGATACATCTTATATAGAGCTGCTTATCGTTTTTCATTTTGCATTTTGCATTTTGCATTTCAGTTTAAAAAGGTTTGGACAGACCACTGATGTACTATCATTTTCTCTTTTGCTCGCCAGGAAACTCATTTTTGTTTTTCTATTGTTTTTGCGTTTTTGACATTTTTCGATGTTTTTGAATTTTCAAATTTTGGAATTACTCCCCCTAAAATCAACAAACTTAAAATAATTTTAAAAACATAAAGATATTTACAAAAACGATTTTCTGATGCGGATTACTCTTACTTGACCTTAATGCCGTTTACCAATAATAAAAAGTCAAATCTTGATTTATCAAATGATTTGGTAAAAAGGTCGGCACGTTGGTCATCGGTATGGACCTTAACAACATCGATTAGCCTTTTATTAAAGCAATCACGTAAGAAGTGATACTTAATTTCGATGTGTTTAGTCTTTGAATGTTGCACATGATTTCTAGTGATAGATAAGGCAGCAAAATTATCGACTAAAATAGGAGTAGTTAGGAATTCAAAACCGTAATCACGCATTTGTTGTTGTATCCACAGGACTTGGGAGCAACAACTTGAGGCAGCAATGTATTCAGCTTCACAAGTTGATGTAGCGACACAAGTCTGCTTCTTGCACTGCCATGTTACGAGGCGATTTCCTAAAAACTGGCATCCAACCGTTGTGGATTTGCCGTCGATTTTGCATCCGCCAAAATCAGAATCACTGAAAGCGACTAAATCAAAGTTATCACCCTTAGGGTACCATAGACCGGTGTCTGGGCAACCCTTCAAATAACTAAAAATCCTTTTTACAGCTGCAAGATGTGAGGCCTTCGGGTTCACTTGATATCTGGCTAGCAGGCATGTTGGATACATTATATCTGGTCTTGATGCTGTGAGGTACATAAGGGATCCAAACATCGCGCGGTAGTATGAAGAGCTAACAACTTCACCCTTCAAGTCTGGATTAATTCCATGATTTTGCTGCAGTGGGGTACCAATGGGCAATGTGTCGGACATCTGGAATCGGTTCAGAATGTCTTGTACATACTTAGTCTGATGGATGAAAATCCTAGACTTTGTTTGTTGCACTTGCAAGCCCAAAAAGAAAGTCATCTCCCCCATAGCGCTCATCTCGAATTTATCCTGCATTACACGCTCGAAATCCCTACACATAACATTGTTAGTAGAACCAAATATAATATCATCCACATATACATGTACCAGTAGAAGATCTCCATCTTGTTCTTTTATGAAGAGAGTTCAATCGATAAGACCTCTGCGAAATCCATTCTCCTGCAGATAATTAGATAAAGTTACGTACCAAGCTCGTGGTGCTTGATGTAGACCATAGAAAGCTTTGTTCAGCAACCAAACCCGATCGGGATGAATAGGATCTTCAAAACCTGGAGGTTGTTCGACATACACTTATTCTTTGACTAGACCATGTAAGAATGCACTTTTGATGTCCATCTGGTAAACCTTGAATCCTTTGAATGAGTCATAAGCCAGAAAGATCTGAATTGCTTCCAGACGTGCAACAGGTGCATACACTTCGTTGTAGTCTATACCTTCAATCTGACGAAAACCTTGAACGACCAATCTTGCTTTGTTTCGAATAACAATTCCACGGTCGTCCTTTTTGCATTTATACACCCAACGGGTACCAATCTTCTTGTAATCAGCAGGTTTCTCTACGAGCTTCCAGACACCAAGTTTCTGGAATTGTTGCACTTCTTCCTGCATTGCTTCAACCCAAGAGTTATCTTTCAAAGCTTCTTTCCAAGTTCTTGGCTCTTCCTGTGAGACATAACACGCGAAAGGCCAATCGTTTTGTTGACCAGATTCTCGAATTGCCGCATACAAGCCTGCGTTATTGTTGTTGTTTCGCAACATGTTTCTTGTTTGAATGCCACTCTGTACATTACCGATGATGTTTTGCTAAGGATGGGTATTGTGAATCCTTGTTTCTGGATTATCTTGAACTGGAATATTTGTACCCAGATTGTTGAGATTGAGATCAACTGTGACAACCCTCACCAAACCAGGTATCCGTACGAATTAATTAATATTTAATTAAAGCTTAATTACTGTGCTTGCTTACAACTGTGGTTAAACTGATTCTTGATTTCTGATACATACTTATACATGCATCATAACTTATTACTGTCACTCCATTATTACACAGAACATCAGTGACAACCTTGATGCACAAAAGCACAGTGAGCACACTAAACGGATAACCCGGTAAATATGCTGATATAGCCAGCACTAGACAAACACTGTCTCTGAGGCCAGTATGAGCCGGGAATAGTTTACTACACTAGTAGGGAGTGTAGGGAGGTGAGGATTGTTAAACTGCGTCACTAGGTGATAGTTATAGTGACCGGATGTGCCTAAAGCATGCTTTAACTACAAAATCCTGCACTTTATTACAAAATTCAGCATTTTATTTAACTAGTAAAGTGCAAAAATATGGGAAAATAATACTAGACACTTTCCAAAGTGTCGGGAATTCATTGTGTCACTAAAACTAACATTAACGACACTTTAAATGCTTATTTAGCACTTTAACGGATCAATATCCAACCAAACAACCGGACTTTACCCGGAACATAAAAATATTGTCAATGACATTGTTTTTGCTTTTCTGAGCTAGTTAGGGTACCCGAACACCCTAACACCCGTTATTATACACTACACACTAGTAACTAACTTGAACACCTAATTAACATAACTAATTTAATCACCTAACTAAACTAAATATCACCTAACTAGTTAGTCCAAATCCAACCATATTACCCCCCCCCCCCCCCATAACCGAACGGTTCCCCTAGGGAACACCCTCCACAAGTTTTTGATTATTTTAATCAAGTTTGCTTAATATCTTGATAACACATTATATATTGGATAATAGGATTGCATGGATTATAAATAAGCTTATGGACTAAGACTCTCATTCACTTCAAAACACAAAAAAAAAATAGCATCTCTCATTCCCTCTCATCACTCTCGGCCGAGAGCTCACACACACCCACCATCACTTTCAAATTTCAATCTTGCAATTTCACATACATACAAGTGTGCTAGAGTTCATACAAGGAGGCTCGGTGCTTTCGGAATCACAAGGACCTCTCTACATCGCTTTTATCCACCTAGTTTTCTCTTTGATTCTTCCCTAGCCTTGAGCTAGTAGTAAGTGCTTCTAAACACTTCCTTGTTCATGTTTAAAGTGGTTAATAAGAAGTTTAACGGATAAAAATCATGAACACTAAAGATCAAAGCATAAAGTCTTGTAAGAATGATAAATATGGTGGTTAAAGAGTAAATAATGGTGTAAAACTTGTGAATCTTGTTTAGTTATGGTTATTTTATGTTGTTGATTGCTAGTAGTGGAACGGATCGTCATCTAACCACGCTAGATCATGTTCATGGAACATGAACTAGCAATATGTTAAGTGTAGAAGATACAAGATGACAAACCCTTCCATACATAACCATGAACTTGTGTAAAAATAGTTTTCTTGTAAAATGGAGTTCTAAACTAGTAGATCTAAATATCTACAAGTGGTATTTTCGAAGAACCAAGTAAAATATACAAGTCTTATTTTAAAGCCGGATCTTTCGTGAACTAAAAGTGTTTTTGTGAACAAACAAGTGTGTAGACACTTGTGTAACAAAAGGATTTAACAAAGAAATATTTCCGTAAATTTTTTACTAGAAGTTGTAAGGTTACATCTTCTTTAAAAATAAAGTTTTTGAGGAAACCGATTCATTTTTAAAGATAGAAAGATCTACTAAAAATGTTGGAAAGTTACTACATACTTTTACACAAATTACAAGTTCATGTGTTTGCGATTTATGCTTATTTTGACTAGTTTGATGACTGAACATTGAATATTGATGATTGGAAAATTGTTGATTGAATTTTGAAAAGAAAATGATACGCTAGTAAGCGTGGCCACCTCCAGTTACAGAGGAAACTCTGGCGAAATTTTTCCAGAAAATAACACTTAGAATATTTTGGTGACAAGTGTTTATAAATATATTTTTGACTTGCTTTCCAAACAAACTTCGCCATGATTTTTATTACAAAATAACCAAGTATTCGGAGGTGGATTTTCTTAAATAAAACTTGTTAAATATATATTGAGAATATATATTTCCTAATAAAACACTTGCGTGATTTTATGATTATTTTGTGAACTATATGTATATTATTTTTAGAGTAAAAATAATATAACTGGAATACATTGTGAAAGCACGACTCCAAAATAATACCGACGCTATCACAAATAAATATTTAAGTTACACTGGTATTGTTATTACCACACGAACTTTAAAACGTAACTTATGTATTTTCGAAAAATACTCTTAAATGCATATTTTGATAAAATATTATTTTGGAAATTGTATAAAGTAAAATATAATATTTTTGGGAAAATATGTATATTTTGGAAATAGAATATTTTAGACAAATGAATAAAAATATATTTTATTAAGTGAGACTTAATAATATATTTTTGGAATTTTACGAAAACGCACATGTATTAAAACCCCCATCTTTGGGAATGAATATAATTATTAAATAATTAAGAAGTGGAAATACGAAATAGTTGCCTAACTATTTCCCAAAAACGTTAAACCTTAAGCCAAGGAACGGTCGTCCGTCTAATAGAAGTTAGTACGTGTAGGTCGTCACGTAGCAGGTTGATTGGGAGATACTATTTCGAGACGCACTTCTGTGAGTTCATGTCCCCCTTTTCTCTTAACAATTTTCAGTTTTTATACTTCGGGGGAGAAATACATGTTACTATGATTACGAATACTTTTTACATGGTATGGTTAGCGTAAGGAGGGTTACTACTTAGATCATGTGAGTGGGTAGGCGGGAACTGGAGGCCATTAATCCTCATTGTAGGACCGAGGGTCTTTAGCGGTAGATCTATCTGGGTGTAGCGAGCCCAGCCCCAGGCCCAACAGTACGGACCTCGGGGTGACTTGGTACCCGACGCAAAAATCTGCTAGGTTAGAGTCTTCCTACTGCACTTCACACATATCAATGGCCTTGCAAACCATTGGTGATCTCTTTATTTCCTTATTTGCTACATACCAGGGATTTTATACTTACAAGGGTTTTACATACTCACTTTCACATGAACTCGCTCAACTTTTGTTGATTTTTCAACTTACATGTATTTCAGGAAATTAGGGATCTGGCAAGGTATGCACTGTCGTTACGCTGCGTAGAAGAATGGTGTCATCCAAGTTTAAGGATTGTGACTTTTACTTGGATGAGTCACAAGGCTTAAACTGTGTTATTTCATGTTTTGTGGTTGTGTCTTATGAACAAGGTTTTTTTATTATGTTGTGTTGTAAACTCATTGCATGTGTCAACTCTAAAACAATGTTGTGGTATTTTACTTTTAAAACTTGAATCAATGGATGATCATCATGGTTTTACTTTCATATAGCTTTGTTGTGATTAAGCTATGGTATTAAGAAGTCACACCAAATAAACCCACGCTTCCGCAAAGCCAGGGTGTGACAGCTTGGTATCAGAGCTTTGATCATAGCGAACTAGGATTCTTTCTCGAGTCTAGACTATGATCACTAGGGCTCTCACGAAAACATTTTTAGATTGCATACACTAAACGTCCAGATCCAGGTCACAAAACAATTTTTACAAACAAAAGAGTGAGCACATTTTATTTGTTAGTTATGGCTCAGTCTGAGAGGCTGAGGGAGTAGTCTAGTGGGACTAGGAGGCTCAGTCTGAGAGGCTGAGGGAGTGGTCTAGTGGGACTAGGAGGCTCAATCTGAGAGGCTAAGGGAATAGTCTAGTGGGACTAGGAGGCTCAGTCTGAGAGGCTGAGGGAGTGGTCTAGTGGGACTAGGAGGCTCAGTCTGAGAGGCTGAGGGAATAGTCTAGTGGGACTAGGAGGCTCAGTCTGAGAGGCTGAGGGAGTAGACTAGTGGGACTAGGAAGTTCAGTCTGAGAGGCTAGGAAGGTAGTCTGAGAGACTAGGAGATTCAGTCTGAGAGGCTGGGAGGTTAGACTAGTGGGACTAGGAGAATTACTTGTTTACTTATTGGTGACTAACATGTTTATTTGATTATATGATTGATTGTTTGTGCATATGTGTGTTTGTGTTACAGACGTCATGCCTTCATCCGGTACTGGGGAGTCGGACACTACAGATCCCATAGCTATAGTATCAGACGACATAGTTTCATCGGAGCACGAGGTGTACACTTCCGATACTACCAGCACAGATGATGACGACTTCCAGCCCTTTGCGTTGCCTGATGTCGTAGCAAAGCCTGCTGATGGCCATCTTGTTGGGGATTTGCCACTTTCGGTGATCCCTGCTCCTGTGCCCCTTGCCGCTTATCCTATTGTTGATATGCCCCTCGACGTTGTCTCTGACGACGATGTCGATCTATTTGAGGAGGACCCACTTGAGGGCGAAGCCCATATTGCTGCCGGTGATATCCTACTTCTTGCTGATGCTCCTGCAGAGGAGGCTCCCATCCATTCACCTGTTCCAGACTCCTTTGAGTCTGTGGCATCCGTACCTTCGCACACACAGGGAGTGCAGCACCACTCACACGACGCCGACCCGGACATGGCGTCATCCACTGCACCTGCTCCTGCGCACAACTTTGAGTTCGATCATGATGTTGATGATGATTCAGACCCTATTTTTCCACCTGACTTTGATCCAGACCAGGACATTGAGTTCGTACACTTAGACCAGCACTTGGAGGATCCTGTAGCCCATGTCGACCCTATGTTTGCTGATCCAGCTGATTTTGAGATGGAGTTTGTTGATCCGGAGCCTGCTGTAGCCCCTGAGCCAGGTGTTGCTCCTGACCCCGCATTGGAGCATGACCATGTTCATGCCGATGCACCTGCTGTTGCTCCTTTGGCTGATGATATACCTGTTGACGATCATCCTGTTGTTGTTCCACCGTTGGTGGATGATCATGTTGTTGACGCTCCTGTTGATGCTCCACTTCTGTTAGAGGATCCTGTTGTCGCACCATTTCCTGACCCTATGCCGGTGATGTTCGACCGCGCACCTTTTGCGACCCACATTGATCCACGATACACTCACACCTACAATGGGTGGATAGATGATGACGATGATTACCCACCTTTCATGATACCAGTTACACCACCTGTAGCCCCCGTTTCAGCTCCTGTGTCAGCTCCCATTGATGTTCCTTTGCTACCCACGCACACCACAGATACTCACCGCACAGATCTCCCAGTTACTTATCTCCAGGACATTCCTCTACCACGTCCTGGGGAGGGTTCGTCACGTCATCCGTTTGGTCATACACCTTTCGTGTCAGGAGGAGATCAGTTTGTACCTCAGATTTCTCATCCCGCTGTTGTTCCCACTGTTGCACCATTTACTGTGCCATCCTTTGCTCCATCTAGTGAGCCATTCCTCTGGACCACGCCCCCCATTATGCCACCGACGGATCCATATCACCCATACCACGTGGGGTATTCTACGGAGGATGTTCTCACATCTTTCATGATACAGCAGGAGGCGCTGACCCGTCGCGTACAGGAGCTAGAGAGAGCTCAGCGACTCCCGTGCCAGTGCCAGACTCCACCTGCAGTATCACACCCTCCTCGACCACTTTCACCTGATTCTGCCGCTCGTTTTTGGACTCCTGAGCAGCAGATAGCATACTTACTGCACTCTCATCGCGCTATGGAGGAGGACTGGCTTCATATGCGACGTTTACTCTTTTCTCTTTTTCCCCCTCCTCCACCGCCATCAGCTTAGGCCTTTTTGTACGACGCAGGTAGACTTTTGATGAGAGGACCGCGATTGCACAGATTGCATAGCTTTTGGAGACCGCATTTTGATGATTGTGACTTTTGATGATTGTATACTTGTTGTTGTTGTTACTGACTAGATAGTTTGGACTAGGGCGATGTGGCCCTTAGTCACTGATGATGTATGATACAATTATGAACTTGTAAACCTTACATTGTGGTCTTGATTTATGACAGCGCAATCGCAGTATTCTCATTATATGTTGGGTTGATTATTGATTGTTTATGTTCTATAACATGAGATGTTATGTGGTTGATTTATTTATAACATGAGATATTATGTGTTGATATTGTTGAATACATACGTACACTTTACTTACTATGACCTGACCTACGTGAAACATCTTTTAGAAGATGCCACCGAGACGTCAGACACGCATGCCTATCAACGAGGCAGAACACCAAGAAATCATTGCTGCCGCCATAGCGCAGTATGCAGCCTCAAACGGAGGAACCAGCGGAAGCAGTTCACAGAACAACAGCAATAACAATCCACCACATGGTAATGTTAAGTCATTGAGACAAACTACGATACAATTGGATATTTTTAGCACGTTCACTAATGCCATTTGTATATTCTAACGTATGTGCAGGGTGCACTTACAAGCAGTTCCTAGACTGCAAGCCTGTGAACTTCGACGGCACCGGAGGTGCTGTTGCTTTTGTAAGATGGGCCGAAAAGATGGAGTCTGTTCTTCGAATGAGCAAGTGCGCTCCAGACAAACAAGTGACTTACATTTCTGGGCTATTTTTGGACGGAGCCCTATCCTGGTGGAACTTATAAGTGCAAACTCTTGGTGAAGCCGCTGCTTACGCATTGACCTGGGCTGAGTTAAAAGAGTTGATGCAAAGGAAGTATTGTTCTCGTGCTGAGATACAAAGGTTGGAGACTGAGTTCTGGCATTTGAGGATGGATGGTCCCAAGATTGCCGAGTACGTTCAGAGATTCCACGACCTGTCTCATGTGGTACCTTATATGGTTACACCGGAATTCAAGCAAATTGAGTGCTTTATCTGGGGTTTAGCTCCACAAATCATGAGCATGGTCACTACTTCCAAGCCCGCAACAATCACAGAGGCCATCGATCTGAGCGTAGCTCTTACTGAGGAAGCCATCCGCCTGAACAAGTTTTCGAATGTTGAGCCGAAGAAGAAAGAGACTCACGTAGAGTCGTCTGGTGAGAATAAAAGGAAATTCTCGAACTTCAAGCAGGGTACTAGCGGTGTTGGTAAGAAAGGAGAATCAAGCGCACCAGTCCAAGCTGCAACCGGTGTTGGAAAGAAGGGGAAAGGATATATGGGTACGCATCCCAAGTGTAACACCTGCCAGCGTCATCATTCTGGCCGATGTGGGCCAAAAGTATGTGAAGCTTGTGGAAAAGTTGGCCACCTGAAGGATAACTGCTGGGCTAGTGCAGGCCGGGGAGGCCAAGGAGGTTTTGGTAATCGGAACAATAATCGTGGTGGTAATGGAAATCGTCCACAAGGGAATAATGGAGGCAACGGGAACCGTGGAAACAATGCAAATCAAGCTGGGGACGCGAATCGAAATCAAAACAACAATCAAGCGGGGAATGGAGGTGGTAATGGGCAAAGATTGGGCTGTTTTAACTGCGGTGACATTGGGCATTTTAAGAGGAACTGCCCAGGATTGAATCAAGCCCGCGGAAGAGTGTTTAACATTGAGGCGAGGGAAGCGCGCCAGGATCCCAACGTAGTCACTGGTACGTTCCCTATAAACCAACGCTTTGCATCCGTTTTGTTTGATACTGGTGCCGATTATAGTTTCGTGTCGTTAGAATTTAAGAATATACTTGGGTTGACACCTAGTAAGTTAGACGTTCCGTACTCCATCGAATTAGCAAATGGAAAACTAGTTGAGACCAATGAAGTTGTCCGAGGATGTGTGATTGAACTAGGACGGCACGAGTTTACGCTAGACTTACTACCTGTCGAGTTGGGAAGCTTTGATGTGGTAGTGGGAATGGATTGGCTATCGAGTAACAAAGCCGAGATAGTTTGCCATGAGAAGACCATCCGCATCCCACTGACGGATGAAGAAACAATTGTAGTTCATGGAGAAAAGCGCGATACGCCGCTGAGAATTATTAGCTGCCTGAAAGCTAGAAAGTGCTTGAAGAAGGGATGTGTTGCATTCTTAGCACACATCGTGAATAAGGAAGTTGCTGAACCAAAGATCGAAGACATTCCAGTCGTCAAGGAATATCCGGAAGTATTTCCAGAAAACTTGCCAGGATTACCGCCTCAAAGGCAAGTTGAGTTCCACATCGATTTGGTTCCAGGCGCCGCGCCTGTAGCCAAGGCACCCTATAGACTTGCACCATCAGAAATGCAGGAGTTGTCGACACAACTCCAGGAGCTGTTGGATAAAGGATTCATCAGACCAAGCTTCTCACCTTGGGGAGCTCCGGTTCTGTTTGTTAAAAAGAAGGACGGTAGTTTCCGTATGTGCATAGACTACCGTGAGCTTAATAAGTTGACTATCAAGAATAGATATCCTTTGCCGAGAATCGACGATCTTTTTTACCAGTTGCAAGGCTCAAGCTTTTATTCGAAGACCGATTTGCGATCTGGAAACCATCAACTTAGGATACAGGAGGAAAGTATCCCGAAGACGGCCTTTAGGACTCGTTATGGACATTACGAGTTCCTAGTTATGCCGTTTGGGTTGACGAACGCACCTGCAGTTTTCATGGACTTAATGAACCGAGTCTACAAGCCGTACTTAGATAAGTTTGTGATCATATTTATTGACGACATTCTGATTTACTCGAAGACAAAGGACGAGCACGAACAACACTTAAGAGCCATTCTAGAGCTACTTAAGAAGGAGAAATTATATGCCAAATTCTCGAAGTGTGAGTTTTGGCTACGCGAAGTCCAATTTCTTGGACATGTGGTTAATGGAAATGGAATCCATGTTGATCCCACAAAGATCGAGGCGATCAAGAGTTGGGAGACCCCAAAGACGCCAACCGAGATTCGACAGTTCTTGGGTTTGGCTGGTTATTATCGAAGATTCATTGAGGATTTTTCTAAAATCGCACAACCTCTGACCGCGCTCACACAGAAGGATAAGAAGTTTGATTGGGGAATCAAGCAAGAAGAAGCGTTTCAGTTGTTGAAGAACAAGCTTTGTGATGCACCGATTTTATCGTTGCCAGAAGGAACAGATGATTTCGTGGTATACTGTGACGCCTCACGTCAAGGATTGGGTTGCGTATTGATGCAACGCCAGAAGGTTATAGCTTACGCTTCACGCCAATTGAAAGTTCATGAAAAGAACTATACCACGCATGATTTGGAGCTAGGCGCAGTGGTATTTGCGTTGAAAATCTGGCGACATTATTTGTATGGTACGAAATGTACAATTTTTACGGATCATAAAAGTCTGCAGCACATATTCAACCAGAAAAAGCTTAATATGATTGCGAGATCAAGTTTCACCCAGGGAAGCGAATGTGGTCGCAGATGCCCTGAGTCGAAAAGAAAGGATTAAGCCCATAAGAGTTAGGGCTTTGGAGATGATTGTCCAGACAGATCTCTCTTTGCGCATTCGTGCCGCGCAGAGAGAAGCTTTGAAAGAAAGAAATATTGAAGATGAGTATCTCCGTGGGATGGAGAAACAGTTGATGCCAAACGAGGAAGGGACTTTATGTTTCATGAAAAGGATTTGGGTTCCTCTGTTTGGTGGTTTGAGAAAAGTTATTTTTGATGAAGCTCACAAATCACGGTACTCTATCCACCCAGGAGCGGATAAGATGTACCAAGATCTTAAGGATTATTATTGGTGGCCTAGGATGAAAGGCGATGTGGCTGTTTATGTTAGCAAGTGTTTAACGTGCGCCAAGGTGAAAGTTGAATACTAGAAGCCTTCAGGACTTCGGCAACAACCTGAAATTCCCAAGTGGAAATGGGAACAGATTTCAATGGTCTTCATAACGAAACTGCCTAAGACGCCCAGAGGCCATGATACTATTTGGGTAATAGTTGACCGTCTGACCAAGTCCGCACACTTCCTGCCAATCAAAGAGAAGGATAACACTAGTAAACTTGCGGAAATATACATGCGAGAGATTGTTGCACATCATGGAGTGCCTCTCTCGATCATCTCTGATAGAGATGGACGTTTCACATCAAGGATTTGGCAATCCTTCCAAGAAGCTTTTGGCTCACAGTTAAATCTGAGCACTGCATTTCATCCGCAAACTGATGGCCAAAGTGAACGAACTATTCAGACATTGGAGGATATGCTGAGAGCATGTGTAATGGATCTAGGTGGTAGCTGGGATAATCATTTACGATTGGTCGAATTTTCGTACAACAACAGCTACCACACAAGCATTGGAGCCGCGCCATTTGAAGCTCTTTACGGACGCAAGTGTCGATCACCACTATGCTGGGCTAATGCAGGTGATAGGCAGCTTGTTGGTCCCGAAATAGTCCAAGAGACGACAGATAAGATTGCGCAGATTCAAAAACGTATCGAGGCGGCTCGCGACAGACAGAAAGCCTATGCAGATCCAAAGAGGAAACCTTTGGAATTTCAAGTTGGGGATATGGTTTTATTGAAGGTTTCACCCTGGAAGGGTGTGGCACGCTTCGGAAAGCGTGGGAAGTTGAATCTGCGTTACATTGGCCCGTTCAGAATTCTGCAAAGGATTGGGCTTGTAGCCTACAAGTTGGACCTACCTGCTGAACTCAATAGTGTTCACGATACATTCCATGTATCAAATTTGAGAAAGAGTCCAACACAAGAAACAATGATCATTCCTGCTGACGAAGTTCATATCGACGACACGCTCCACTTTACCGAAGAACCCGTCGAGGTTATGGATTGGAAAGTTAATAAAACACGCAGGAGTAGTGTCAAGCTCGTCAAAGTTCGTTGGAATGCAAGACATGGGCCGGAATTCACGTGGGAACGTGAGGATCGTATGAAAGAGAAGTACCCCCATTTATTTCCTAAGACCCCTGCAACTAGAAGCATATCCTAAAATTTTGGGACGAAATTTCTTTAACGGGGGAGAATGTGACAACCCTCACCAAACCAGGTATTCGTACGAATTAATTAATATTTAATTAAAGCTTAATTATTGTGCTTGCTTACAACTGTGGTTAAACTGATTCTTGATTTCTGATACATACTTATACATGCATCATACCTTATTACTGTCACTCCATTATTTACACAGAACATCAGTGA
The DNA here is from genome assembly GCA_030545235.1 of Helianthus tuberosus. Taxonomy (NCBI): domain Eukaryota; kingdom Viridiplantae; phylum Streptophyta; class Magnoliopsida; order Asterales; family Asteraceae; genus Helianthus; species Helianthus tuberosus. Next base: position 33,315,701 of record CM060365.1, on the reverse strand, counting down.
CAACCTTGATGCACAAAAGCACAGTGAGCACACTAAACAGATATCCCAGTAAATATGCTAATATAGCCAGCACTAGACAGACACTGTCTCTGAGGCCAGTATGAGCCGGGAATAGTTTACTACACTAGTAGGGAGTGTAGGGAGGTGAGGATTGTTAAACTGCGTCACTAGGTGATAGTTATAGTGACCGGATGTGCCTAAAACATGCTTTAACTACAAAATCCTGCACTTTATTACAAAATTCAGCATTTTATTTAACTAGTAAAGTGCAAAAACATGGGAAAATAATACTAGACACTTTCCAAAGTGTCGGGAATTCATTGTGTCACTAAAACTAATATTAACGACACTTTAAATGCTTATTTAGCACTTTAACGGATCAATATCCAACCAAACAACCGGACTTTACCCGGAACATAAAAATATTGTCAATGACATTGTTTTTGCTTTTTTGAGCTAGTTAGGGTACCCGAACACCCTAACACCCGTTATTATACACTACACACTAGTAACTAACTTGAATACCTAATTAACATAACTAATTTAATCACCTAACTAAACTAAATATCACCTAACTAGTTAGTCCAAATCCAACCATATTACCCCCCCCCCCCCCCATAACCGAATGGTTCCACTAGGGAACACCCTCCACAAGTTTTTGATTATTTTAATCAAGTTTGCTTAATATCTTGATAACACATTATATATTGGATAATAGGATTGCATGGATTATAAATAAGCTTATGGACTAAGACTCTCATTCACTTCAAAACACAAAAAAAAATAGCATCTCTCATTCCCTCTCATCATTCTCGGCCGAGAGCTCACACACACCCACCATCACTTTCAAATTTCAATCTTGCAATTTCACATACATACAAGTGTGCTAGAGTTCATACAAGGAGGCTCGGTGCTTTCGGAATCACAAGGACCTCTCTACATCACTTTTATCCACCTAGTTTTCGCTTTGATTCTTCCCTAGCCTTGAGCTAGTAGTAAGTGCTTCTAAACACTTCCTTGTTCATGTTTAAAGTGGTTAATAAGAAGTTTAACGGATAAAAATCATGAACACTAAAGATCAAAGCATAAAGTCTTGTAAGAATGATAAATATGGTGGTTAAAGAGTAAATAATGGTGTAAAACTTGTGAATCTTGTTTAGTTATGGTTATTTTATGTTGTTAATTGCTAGTAGTGGAACAGATCGTCATCTAACCACGCTAGATCATGTTCATGGAACATGAACTAGCAATATGTTAAGTGTAGAAGATGCAAGATGACAAACCCTTCCATACATAACCATGAACTTGTGTAAAAATAGTTTTATTGTAAAATAGAGTTCTAAACTAGTAGATCTAAAGGTCTACAAGTGGTATTTTCGAAGAACCAAGTAAAATATACAAGTCTTATTTTAAAGCCGGATCTTTCGTGAACTAAAAGTGTTTTTGTGAACAAACAAGTGTGTAGACACTTGTGTAACAAAAGGATTTAACAAAGAAATATTTCCGTAAATTTTTTACTAGAAGTTGTAAGGTTACATCTTCTTTAAAAATAAAGTTTTTCAGGAAACGATTCATTTTTAAAGATAGAAAGATCTACTAAAAATGTTGGAAAGTTACTACATACTTTTACACAACTTACAAGTTCATGTGTTTGCGATTTATGTTTATTTTGACTAGTTTGATGATTGAACATTGAATATTGATGATTGGAAAATTGTTGATTGAATTTTGAAAAGAAAACGATACGCTAGTAAGCGTGGCCGCCTCCAGTTACAGAGGAAACTCTGACGAAATTTTTTCAGGAAATAACACTTAGAATATTTTGGTGACAAGTGTTTATAAATATATTTTTGACTTGCTTTCCAAACAAATTCGCCATGATTTTTATTACAAAATAACCAAGTATTCGGAGGTGGATTTTCTTAAATAAAACTTGTTAAATATATATTCAGAATATATATTTCCTAATAAAACACTTGCGTGATTTTATGATTATTTTGTGAACTATATGTATATTATTTTTAGAGTAAAAATAATATAACTGGAATACATTGTGAAAGCACGACTCCAAAATAATACCAACGTTATCACAAATAAATATTTAAGTTACACCGGTTTTGTTATTACCACACGAACTTTAAAACGTAACTTATGTATTTTCGAAAAATACTGTTAAATGCGTATTTTGATAAAATATTACTTTGGAAATTGTATAAAGTAAAATATAATATTTTTGGAAAAAATATGTATATTTTGGAAATAGAATATTTTAGACAAATGAATAAAAATATATTTTATTAAGTGAGACTTGATAATATATTTTTGGAATTTTACGAAAACGCACATGTATTAAAACCTCCATCCTTGGGAAGGAATATAATTATTAAATAATTAAGAAGTGGAAATACGAAATAGTTGCCTAACTATTTCCCAAAAACGTTAAACCTTAAGCCAAGGAACGGCCGTCCGTCTAATAGAAGTTAGTACGTGTAGGTCGTCACGTAGCAGGTTGATTGGGAGATACTATTTCGAGACGCACTTCTGTGAGTTCATGTCCCCCTTTTCTCTTAACTGTTTTCAGTTTTTATACTTCGGGGGTGAAATACATGTTACTATGATTACGAATACTTTTTACATGGTATGGTTAGCGTAATGAGGGTTACTACTTAGATCATGTGAGTGGGTAGGCGGGAACAGGAGGCCATTAATCCTCATTGTAGGACCGAGGGTCTTTAGCGGTAGATCTATCTGGGTGTAGCGAGCCCAGCCCCAGGCCCAACAGTACGGACCTCGTGGTGACTTGGTACCCGACGTAAAAATCTGCTAGGTTTGAGTCTTCCTACTGCACTTCACACATATCAATGGCCTTGCAAACCATTGGTGATCTCTTTATTTCCTTATTTGCTACATACCAGGGATTTTATACTTACAAGGGTTTTACATACTCACTTTCACATGAACTCGCTCAACTTTTGTTGATTTTTCAACTTACATGTATTTCAGGATATTAGGGATCTGGCAAGGTATGCACTGTCGTTACGCTGCGTAGAAGAATGGTGTCATCCAAGTTTAAGGATTGTGACTTTTACCTGGATGAGTCACAAGGCTTAAACTGTGTTATTTCATGTTTTGTGGTTGTGTCTTATGAACAAGGTTTTTTTATTATGTTGTGTTGTAAACTCGTTGCATATGTCAACTCTAAAACAATGTTGTGGTATTTTACTTTTAAAACTTGAATCAATGGATGATCGTCATGGTTTTACTTTCATATAGCTTTGTTGTGATTAAGCTATGGTATTAAGAAGTCACACCAAATAAACCCACGCTTCCGCAAAGCCAGGGTGTGACATCAACAACTAATTCAATACCCGGAACTGACGAAAAGGATGATGCAGTAACTTCAGCTGTTTTGGGGTTATCAACTGGAGTTGTAGCTTCCGAAGTACCTTGTACAGCTGTTATAGGAGCTTCTTGATCTGCATCGAGAAATTCATCTTCCTCTGAAGATTCGTTCAGTTCGGTTGCATCATGAATATCCTCATTGTCGAGAGCATTATTGTTCACTGAAGATGGTTCTTGATTGACAACAATTGGACGAACCAACGGTGAATCTGTTGTGTTGTCACTCTCGAAAAAACATCCTTGGTGCAACATTTTCTTCAACTGCTTCAACATTGATCGAATTGAAAAAGTCATCGTACTCAAACATCCATGGTTGACCTGGATTTTTTACTGGTAAAGTGTGCCTTTGTACTCTGACCTCAGACCATTCCTCAACCCTTTTAGTCTCTAGATTCCAGACTCTTAAGTTCGGGGTGGCATAACCAAGAAACTGACCTTCAATAGCTGTTGCCCCAAACTTTCCATTAGGATCGATCATTGTGCAAGGAGCTCCAAACGGTTCAAGATATGACAAATCTGGTTTCCGTTTGTGAAGAAGCTCAATGCAGGTCTTGTTGTGTCTTTTGACTGTAAGGACTCGATTCAACGTGTAACATGCGGAGGACACAACTTCAGTCCAGAAGGGAATCGGCAATTGTGACTCTACTAACATCGTCCTAGCAGTCTCGATCAATGTACGGTTTTTACGTTCAGCGACGCCGTTCTGTTGAGGAGTATAAGTCGCACTAAATTCGTGAAGAATACCTTTTGATGTGCAAAACTCCGCCATGGCATGATTTTTAAATTATGTACCATTGTCGCTGCTTATCCGTCTAACCTTCAACTTATACAAATTCTCAATCTGAATGATCAAGTTTTTGATAATACCGAAAGTTTCACTCTTGTGAGCCATAAACACCACCCAAGAAAATCTTGAATAATCATCAGTTATTACGAGGCAGTATTGATCATTCCTGATGCTTTTATGCTTGACAGGACCGAACAAATCCATGTGCAAACGTTCAAGAGGAACTGTCACCGTGTTGATCTTCTTTGTCGGATGTCACTTCTTGGTTTGCTTTCCTTTTTGGCATGAAACACAGACGTCTTGAAGATGGAAATTTTTAAGAAGAACACCATTCACTAATTCATTTGACACCAAATGATTCATTTTCCGTAAGTGAATGTGACCCATACATCTGTGCCAAGAGATTAAGTCTTTTTCTGTGGCTTTGGTAATACAACAAGTTGCTTGTGCAGTCGTTGTTATTGCTTGGCTCATATCAAGGACATACAAATCATTTATCCTTGGAGCTGATAAGAGAATCCATTCTTTTGGAATCTTGAAGCAGGGTTTCAGCACATAACATCCATTTGCGTCAAAGTGTACTGAAAACTGTTTATCACAAATTTGTGAAACGCTGAGAAGATTGTGATCAAGCTGTTGTACAAAGTTGATCTTGTCAAAACTTACAACCCCGTTAGATACCATTCCTTCTCCAGTAATATAACCACCCTTATCTCCAACAAAAGCAACATAACCTCCTCTAATAGATTTAACGTCGTAGAGAAGCTTCATGTCGCCGGTCATGTGCCTGGATGCCCCACTATCAACAATCGAATGACTGCTGAAGGTTCCTCCTGGAACACCCTGCACATGTACTCACATGATTAGTTGGAGATGGGGACCCAAGCCTTTGTGGTCTTGGGTCTTCCATTTTCATCAACGTAAGTTACTTGAACTTCTCGATGTTGTGGAAATTGTGATGTTCCCCCTGATTCAGTAACCGTTTTTGGTTTCCAGGTCTGTTTTGTTTTACCAGTGTTATTCTTTAAAATCTTAACTTCATGATTGTCTGAAGTTTTTGAATTGTTTGGTTTGACAGAAACAGATGTTTTGTTAACCACGTCGGTTTTAATCGCTTTTTCAATTTTCTTGACCTGTTGGCGTTTCTGTTTCTTTTCCTTTTCTTTTACAAGACGGGGATCTGGTTTTGATGAAACAGATCGCTTGCGGTCAATTTGGTCACGGGGATCATCAACTTTGGCTTTTTGTTTATGAAGATATGGACAATTTCGAATAATATGTCCAAATGTTCCACATGAAAAACATGATCTTCGTTCTACAAACCCCGAAGTATCATGTGATTGTCTTGATGATGATGAACTTTGTGATCCCGAGGTACTTGGTTTTGAACTTTTGGTTCATTTCTTTTCAACATTTTAACTTGATTAACATGATCTAAGTTAGATTTATTGGTAAATGTTTCAAGTTTATCCGCTCCCCTTGATTTCACAAAGTTCACCTTCTTGTCCTTTTTCTGGGTCTGTTTCTTTTGACCTTGAGTCGGTGATTTACCATTTGGTTTGGTATGATTTTGTTGCTTTTTCACTGTTGGTAATTTTTTATTGCCATATTGTTTTCGAACTTCGGCCTTTGGAATCGGAGGGCACTGTGTTACCACAACGTGTGAACCCGACTTTCCCAAAAACCTACTTGTCGAATCTTCAAAAACTTTACTGATTAAAGATTGATTTAAATTCTTAATCGGAAAATATTTGTCAGAATAGATTTTATCATCACCAACTAGAGTGTACAGCAAATTCACGCTCTCTGACTCTTTTGCAGACGTGGACTCGACCAGAACAGTCTTAGCAGGTTTTGCGGGAGGATCACATAGAATATGATTCTCAAGAGGTATGTTCTCTTCTTTGATTACCGCATCAGACTGTGCTGAGTTAGTATCATCGGATTCATCATCTGAAGAATCAGCATCCTCAATAATGATTGGAGGATCCTGATTTTGTTCAGCAGTTGACACACTTGTAACTGTTGAAACATCCGAATCTGATGATACTTCATTTTTGTATCCAAGTCCAGTTGAAAATTCCTCAATGTCTAAAGGAACATATTCCTCATAATAAGTTATATTCTCCTCATCAGGCATGGCATCATAATTTTGTCTAACAAGTGGTGGACATTTCTTATATCCAATGCACGTGACATCCTTTTTCTCTTTTTGTGTGTCAATGATGTGATCCAGCACGTATCTAGAGTTTGAATAATTGTCTAGCTTAAGCCGGATCGCCTCACTTTCACACTTTGTACAGGCTAACTCTTTTTGCATGATCTCAAGACGATTGATATAACAGTTTATGTCAGTTTGTTTTCTTGAAACCATTTTTGTCAGTTCGGTTTTATCTTTTCTTAAATTTGCAACCGTCGTTTTAAACTCCTTTTCATGGTTTTCATAAAACATGCTAGCCTCTTTGCATTTCGAAAGATCCACTATCAACTTTTGATTGTGGATATTTGTCACTTCATATTTGTTTTGCAAAGCCTCATGTTTGCTTTGCAAATCACACCACTTAGCATAAAAAAAACATGTTTGTTTTGCAAGTCAGACAATTCAGCATTTAAAGCATCATGTTTGCTTTGCAACTCAGACATATTAGCATCTAAATCAGCACATTTAACACTTGAGCTAGCACAATTATCACAATTAACAACAGTTGGTCCATCGACACATACCTGGCTTGATGAACTGCCGCCATTAACCATAAAGGCTGAATGAAGAGAAGAAGAAGAATAAGCAGCTTGATCCACCAGAATAGATCTTCTATCATTCCTTGCTGCAGCTTCTCCTAACAATTCATCGATTCTCCCACTAGATACATGATCATCGCCAGACGTTGAGGTTTCCTCATCTGAACTCCTTGAATAACCAGAACTCTCTTCATCTGAAGATTCACCACCACTGGCGGAAGATTCTCCACCACTGGCGTGCTTCAAATCCTTAGCAGTTTCAGCAAAACAAGTTGCTCCTCCCTGATCACCAATGCCTAATTGCATTGACCAGTCGCAACCTTCATCTATTTGCACCACAAGAGCTTGATTGGTGTTCGATGGTCCTGCTTGATTGTTTGCAGGGACCAAGGTGCGATCATCATTCCTGGTTTGATTCTGATTCTGATTCTGTTGGTTGCCTTGACCTCTGAAAGGATTCTGGTTCCCATGCTGAGTTGGCTTTGTGCATTAACGCTTAAAATGACCACGTTCACCACAATTAAAGCACTTGACGGATTGCCTGTCGAACCCATACTTGGTATATTTCTTGCTTTCCAAGCTGGTTCTACCCGTCCGTTCCATGAAGTCTTTAGCTCGCCTAACAACACTAGCGAAAGCCCATTTGATGTCCATCATATCCATCTCTTCTTTATCGATTTGCTGATAATCTTCTTGAGTTAGATTGATGTTTCTGATTTGCCCTGCAATCAACCCACAATACGAGCTCACCAATATGTTTAGTATCTCCATATGATCTTTAGCTACTTCAACGCTAACTTTGGAGAAGTTTGACGTGTCAAGCCGTACTGTATTTGACTTTGATGGCTGACCAGCAGATGATGTGCTTCCATAACAAGCTTGTTGTTGAGCAGGAAGTGGATTCCCATACAAATCAGTTGCTACGATTGATGGCCGATAGCTTTGCTGTTGTGGAGCTGGTGGTAGTGGATTTCCATACAAGTCTGTGGTTGGAGCTGGCTTTACAGGAACTTGTATCGGATTGCCATATAAATATGTGCTTGTGACAAACGTCGTTTGAAGTGGAGCATGTGAAGCAGGTCTTGCAGAAGTGCTAGAAGTTCCATAATACATATCAGGATTTTGTCGCACTGGAACCCTTTTTGCCTTTAGGGTTTCTTCCTGGTCTTTGTTCTCCAATAGCTGAACGAAGTCATTGATGTTTGTCGTAGCCAATGCGCCATTGTATTTCAGGATTTCCAAGAAACTATTCCATTGAGATGGCAATGCATCGGCAAACTTTGTGACAACCTCTACTGGAGTTGTTACTACCCCATAATTACTCAATTCAGTCAGCAGGTGATAGAATCGACTTGTCATATCTCCCAAAGATTCACTTTCCATACAAGTGAAACCATCAAACTCCTTTTTGAGTAAATCATGTCGCAATTGACGTGACTTTTCATTTCCTAGACCCCTTGTCTTCAATGCATCCCACAATCGCTTTGATGTCTTGAAACTGACAAACTGATGATATATATCTTTGCTCAACGCCTGAGTCAGAATAGCATACGCTTTCTTTTCTAAATCATATGCCTTTTTCTCGTCTTCCGTAAGATCTGCAAATGTAGCGGCAGTTGAAGCGGCAACCTCAAGAGCTTGATCGAAATCTGTAATAAAACATAACCACAATTCCGTGTTTTGCCCGAGGACATACGTATGAAATCTATCTACCCATCCAGGATATTCGTTTATGTGCATCAGTTTCGGTGGGCGATTTAGACTTCTGGTCTCGCTTTCGCTTAGGAGTATACTTTGAATACTTGGAGTTTGATTTGAAACAAACGCCCATTGACCTGTCGACATTGGATTCGCTTGCGAATATGCAGGTGCGGGAGATTCAGCCCATGATGGTGACAAACCGGTGCTTCTATACTTGCTTTCTGTATTAGATGTGGGTGCGGGATATTCGGCCCATGATGGAGATAAACCCGTACTTCTATACTTGCTTTCCGCATTGGACGGAGTACCCCACCAATTCGGATTCATTTCGAATATTTAATGACAAATACCTGATTAAATCACACAAATCAAACAGTTAAGAATGTTTTAAAAATCTTCTGTTAATAAAATGAAAAGATATGTGACGAAAATAGGGGTTTTCGTCGCTGAGTTGTTTGACAAAAACATGTGGTTTTCGTCGCTAATATGTTTTGATGAAGATGATTGATTTTGTCGTTGAAAGATGTTGACGAAGATGTGGTGATTTCGTTGAAGACAAGTTGACGAACTCCTTAGTTTTCGTCGCTGATATGTTTGGTGATTTCGTCCAGCATATGGTGCACAAGTGATTTCGTTGACAATTGCAACCATACAAGTTTAGATATTTTCAAAACCTTATCCTCTGACACAAAGACTTCCTTTTCAAACACACATGCTTTCGGTTCTCTATTTCAACAACAAATCATCACATGTACACAATAGTCAATACACTTGCATTTTAATATTACTAAACACAATAACAACTATAATTCAAATACAAGGCAGATCAAAAGCAGCAAGTATTCAAAAACACTTTGAAGATGTGATGAACTTGATGAGTTTCTGGCCACCTGAAAATTTTCGAAAACACTTTTGCAATAAAGTTCAACAAAAACCCAATACTAACATGTATATAAGAGTTTTAACAAGGTTTTATATGAACTAGAAGCAAAAATACCAAGACTTTCAAGATTTTAACAACGTTTTTCCAGAAAATGTATGAACTTTAAAGATCAAAACTCAAGAAAAAACGCATTAAAAACTAAGAAAAATCAAGAACACAAACTTGGTTTTAACAAGGAATCGAGCCAATGCTCTGATACCAAATGTAGGTCCACCCGGAGGATCGAGTCAACCTCTATTCCATGTTTTCCGACAAACCCGAGAGTGCGGAATCCAAACGAGTAAGTTAAACCAAGTTACGAACACGTAAGACACAAGATTCACCGATTAACATTCCAATGTATTAATCTAGAAAACGGTTAAAAAGCAATGTTTACAAGATACTCTCATAAACTCTCAGTGTATGTGTGTTACAGTGTGTTCGCTCTGAAATCTATTCAGACTTCTCTATGTGCTCTCTGTCTGTTGTCTGGGTATTTATACTAACATAAATGACGAAATCCCAGTTCTGGACGAAATCCCTCGGTGAAATCCAAGATCTCGACGAAATCCCTTGGATTTCGTCACATGTGGTGTCTTCGTCACCTGATGTCTTCGTCACTTGTTGAGCCTTCTGATTTCGTCACATGTATGTTGGGCTTGGGCTCCAAAGGGACTTCGTCATGTATGGGCTTCGACAGTTGGGCCAAACAAGAAACATAATCAACACATAAGCTATACTAAATGCAAACTGCACACACGCAGTTGCATTTACATCAAACGTTACGAAGTAACTAGCATACCGAGTCATGACAGGAGGATGTCTTGACTACGGCCTTCACTTCATAGTCGAGTCGAACCGTGCCGAGCCGTATCCACACAATATGTATCAACACCACATAATTGACACAGTTGAATATCCACCTAATTGATTACCAGTTTTAAGTAGTACGACTTAATCAGTTTCAATGGTTAGGGACAAAACACATATCAATGACAAAGAGAATTAAATTTTGATTGTTGATGATTGGAAATCAAATAACTCTTAATCAATCCAAGTAAACAAAAGATTTCAACTAACTGAATGATTAAGTCAAATTTTATAATCCAAAGTATGTATGAGTAGGTTGAATCCAATTAGCACAATCCTACATACGGGAATGACCACGAGTGATTTAGCCTCGCATCTGCATCATGGTGTCTTAAAATCTTGATTTGGGATGATAAACCTTTAACTAACCGATGATTGGAAGCTTTTTGAACCTTCAAGGGAGAAATATATGTTGGGCCTTATTCAATGTAATTCGTGTATTGCGATCTACTCATTAGAGGGGCCAATGATAGCTTATTTAAAGTGGACTGAAGTCCAAAATCGTCCAAAACGCATGTAGGAGAACTTCCTTTTCGGATTCCTAGAGTTTGGGTATAAATGGGGCATAGATTAGTAAAATTCACAACTGACCTTCAACATAACGTATGTTGATGCCAACGTAACGCCAAGGCCTAGGCGTAATGTATACTGACTTGACTGGGTGTAACATATGCTAAATTTAGCATGTTACACCTACAAATTTATGTGTTACTGTGATGAATAGGCCAACTAATATGACAACCAACATCATGTATGCCGATGCCAGCGTACCATGCGCGGAGGGCAGACTTGCTACTTATTTCCTCCTTCTTTCAACATATTACACTCCTAGCTCTACAACATCCATCGAAATGCACCCTTAATGCGTTTGGACTTGTAAAACGCAAACACGCCCAAAGTAAACATGTTCCACACCAAAATCACATAAAACACCATATTAAGAACATTAAATACTAGAAAGTTACCTGATGATCAAACTCATGGATTCACACAAAAGTCCTTTCACCCAGTTATTTTCTTTATTGTTTTTTCTTCTTTACCACCTTAAACTCATTTAGGATCACTCACAATGAATCAGGCATATTTCTTTTCTATGTTCACACAAAACTTCTTTTCCTCCTTACTTAACACAAAACTTTTCTTCTCATGGACTTCTCGTCTCACGCATAACCCTTTCTTGGCGTCACACAATCGACTTGGCGTTTTTTAGCAGGTGACCAAAGTGAACAATTGATCGTGTGAGACGATCAAGAAACATCATGTTGAATCACATAAGTTTGTTCAGCTCCTGGTCAGTTCTTCCATTGACTTGGACTCCTGAAGGCACCCCTCACAGAGTCACATGTGATTATCTGATTGAGCCTTGTTCGATCGCACTTTACAAAGGTCAATAATAATACTTCCACACAGGTTCTTATCACACAGACTACTTTACACGTGCTTGATCGATCTCTCACATATAGACTTCGCTTTGTTCCTCTTGATCATATCACACCATCATTTTTCACTTCGATCGATTGCTGAAGAAACACTAAAAGTTGTGTTCTGAAAAAAAACACAAAAACGGTAGCTTACCTAATAATATTGTTTTATTTGACTATCGGGATATAGTTCCTTAAAATTCCAGTTTCTTTCACAAATTTCAATTCCTTACCAAAAAAAATCTGCCAACTAAAAGCAAGTTCTGCTTAGCTCTTCCATTTGATTCCTATATGCAGTAATTTATATCATGTTACATTAATTATGTTATATTTGTCTAAAATATATTTTACATTTTATTGTAATTAGTTTTTGATGATTGGGTTCAAGTCATGCAAAAGCCTAATTAAACTAGATAGGTAGAGTAACTAGGGTAGTATTCACAAGAAGTTTGTGGTCAGCAATACACGTTTAGTTTGATTATTTATTTTAAACTATCACGCCCCGTTTGCGGTATGCTCATATAATGTATATATGCGTGGGCGCTCGGGGGGCAAAAGTAAAAGTGCACTAATTTTAACGTTATTTTACTAATTTCGTGAAAATAACGTTAAAAGAGGGGGACGGTTAATCATGCATCATGTGGTGGCGTTGATAGCCAAAAGACAAGGGGGTGCATGCACTAATCGGCGTTTGTCTCAATTGCTGAGTGTTATGTGCCTTATGTCCAAGGCTTGATGCAACACCACAATCGAGCCGGGGGTCTCATTGGAAGCAGCCTCTCTATTCCTACGGGGTAGAGGTAAGGCTGTCTACATCTCACCCTCCTCAGACCCTACCTTAACTTTGCTATTGGTGGGATATACTGAGTATGATGATGATGATGATGATTTTAAAACTATATTTAAAAGTGAATTTTGGTTTTATTGATCAATTAAAACTAATGATAAGTGAAATTGATTGATTGATTTGCAATTAATAAAAAGAATGTTCACACCCGGGTTTTATGTATATAAAGCTGATCGTGTAACCTAGTTTTGCCTATTAGGCCGTAGGTAGGGTGTGGGGGCGCCACCCCACCAGCTAGGACACTATAGCGCCCCGAGGCGCTATCCACCCACACCCTGAAATTTAACTGGGGGCGCCGTAGATGGCTCGCCAACATGGTAACGGGCTTCTTTCGCGTTGAACGAGGTGAATTGGTCAAATTTGACCGTTGTCAAACGGTCGATTATTAAAATTAAAAAAAAAAACCTTTTTATTCTATTATATGTATAAACCTATCCCAAACTAAATAACTCACCAATCACAACCGACGAACCCAATACTAACATACGCTGAGAAAGAAGATATCCGAGCGAAGATACGGGCTAGGTACATACACCATAAATTACTTTGTAGTGGTTTTTAATGACTTTGTTGTGTTTTTATTTTTTTTAATGAAATTATGTAGTGTTTTATTTTTTTAATGAAATTATGTTTTTTTATTAATTTTCAATTTATTAAAATTACCATTTAATTTAAAAAATTAAATAATTAGGCAATCATGACGGGGGCTCCATCCACACCCTACAAATTAAAGGGGGCATTGTAAAGCCCCATGGGTGACATGACGCTGACGTGAAGCTTAGGTGGACTGATAAAGCCCCTTGAGGGCTCCAACCACACCCTCTAGCCTTAGCAATAACATAGACATGAATCTTAGACTACTTGTATAAATAGATAATTAAAAGACGTTTTATTTGACTGAGAATAAAACTGAATAATTTTTATTCTTTGAACGGCTAGTTGTTTTCCCATAAATATTTACACCTCTTAAGAATTGAAACTTGGTCTCCACACAAAAGATAATTCTTTTTAACAACTAAACTATAACCTAAGTGGCGTGAAACTGAATAATTGACACAACTGAATAATAACCAATTAATTACCAATTTTAGGTTAAGAAATCAATAGTTTCATTGGTTGATGATAAACAAACCAATAACAAACGATGACTCAATACAAATTGTTGATGATTACAAAGTAATAACTAATGAAATCCACCTATATCTTAAAATTCAAAACTATTTAATTAAAGCAAATAAACAATTGAATTCAGCAAACCAAACGACTTTATTAAATTCAGATCCAAAACAAGGTAAAACTAAAGTTGAATCACTACAAAGTACATATTTTACAATCACATATTTGTCAACTTTGTAGTATTCATGCAAGCATCACACCATTTTCTTTTGCATCACTAGCCTTCTTTCCTTCTTCATCACCTAACTTTGCTTCAATCTCCTGTTCCTTTTCATCATCTTCTTCTTTCTTTTTACCTGCTTCCTCCTCAGCAGCTTTGATCTTGGCATCTTCAAGAGATTTGATCAAGTTGTTCAAGCAAACCTCAGCATTCTCTTCATCTGAATTTGGCATCAAATTTTCAGCAACATCTGCTGGAGTCATCTTTGCCTCCGCCAACATTCTCCGGATGGTTTCAAACAACTCATGTGATTCAAGATCCAAATAGTTCTTTGCAAGAACCTTGAACGTTTCATAACAACAATAAGACATCTCAATATGCTTATCCATCCGTCCTCTCCTAATGAGAGCCGGATCAAGCTTCTCATAATAATTAGTTGTGAATACGATCAACTTCTCACTTCCACAAGCCGACCATAACCCATCAATGAAGTTCAACAGCCCGGATAGAGTCACTTCACTTTCCTTTTTTTTCTTGTCCTCTTCCTCTCCAGCCTTCTTTTTACTTGGGTCCTTTTTACCTTCTTTACTCTCCTTCTTCTCCATTCTCTGCCCCGTAAGATCAAGCGAACAATCAATATCCTCAATCACAATTATCGACTTACTTCTTGTATCAATCAGTAGCTTCCTCAAATCCATGTTATCCCTCACAGATGTTAATTCAAGATCATAGATATCATACTCGAGAAAGTTAGCCATGGCCGCAATCATACTAGACTTCCCAGTTCCTGGTGGACCGTAAAGAAGATATCCTCGCTTCCATGACTTGCCCACCTTCTTGTAGTAATCTTTTGACTTGCTAAACATCATCAAATCGTCCAAAATCTTCTTCTTCTTGTTCGGGTCCATTGCAAGAGTATCAAAGGTAGAAGGGTGCTCGAAAACAATATGGCTCCACATAGTACTCTTGTTGTTGGTATAGAGCTTGCGTTGCCTTGTTTTTAACGCAATAGCCTTCCCCTCATCTATCACATGTTGCAAGTAAACTTTAGTGACAATATCGCGCTGTTCTCTTCTACAAATGAGCCTGTAGAACCGATTCTTCTCTTCATCACCACGATGCGTATAGGGAGCTTGTTTGATCTTTCTGCTCGAACTCCACCAAATTTGGATACCGTTGAACTCGTCTATGACTTCTTCATTCTCCTCCATACTTAGGACAATGGATTCGCAGTCCTTGGCTACTTTTGCTTTGAGCTTTTTAGCCATTTTGGAGCAGTTGGTACTGAGGTACCGTTCAATAGCATCAAACGCTTCACTTCGTTCAAACCAAGTGTCCTCTTGGTATTCATAAAAAGTGATTTCGACATAAGGGTAGACATAACTAACAACTTTATTAACATATGTTTTGATATCCCTTCGAAGCTCGTCGGGAAACAGTTGGGTAAATATGGCCCAAGTGCTCATAACTAGAGCCATAAGCGTCATTTCACCCATCATTATCGTCATCTTTGCTATTTTTCTTGCTCACAACTCACACAATGTTTTTGTTAGAATGTTGTTTTAGGAGGTGGAGTGAGGGGTGTAAGTGTAACTGGATCTAAATTTATAGCACTGAGCCACTGAGTTAAGTGACATGTAGCGTTCATTCTGCGTATCTTTCTTTTTATTTGGTTAGGTTTAGAGGCTACTTTTTGACCAATGCCAAAAATGATAGTCATTCGCTTTCTTAGAGCATTCGCAATGGTTCTCTGTATACACGTGAGTGGCTTATTTATATTATATATACACGTGAGTGGCTTATTTATATTATAAGAAAAGGTTATTAGACTGTGGGGTATGGTGGGGCAGACGTTTGGGGCATGGGTTGACATGTGAACTTCTAGAGGCACCGCTGGTCAGTTGCATGTTGGGTCGGTATGGCGTGGCGTGGCTAGCCCGCGTGGGTTGGCCACGTGTTATAATTGTTTTTTTAAATTTAAATCCTACCCACCTATAGCCTAGCCAACTCAGCCAATGAGAGCCGGCCACGGAAAACCGCTAGGCCCGCCTAACGCCCGGGCTGAAACCCCCGCCGAAGGGGCCACGCCGAAACCGAAGCCCACCCGGGGTGGTGACTTGGGCGTTTGTACCCAACCCACGCCCCAACCCCCGCCCCATACCCCATAGTCTTAGTGGTTGTGAGTGGAGAAAGAAAATATTGCTATTGTTTATCTGTAAATATACGAGAACACTGTTCATCCCTATTAATTTTTTAATATTTTTTAAAGTGGTTGTAAAGGGAGGAGATAAAAAAGATAATGATAACGGTATATAAAAATATTATTTAATTAAAACAAGAGAAAAAATAATAATTTTTAATATAATTATTGAAACAGAGATAAAGATTTAATGTGAATTGTAGCCTTTAAATTAATATAGGAAGCCTCTGAGTGTAGACAACAATTCTACAGCAAATCCAGGAAAAGGTTGTCACCAAGTATGAGGGGGTTTTTTTTTTAAAGTGTAATCGAAAATATCCACTAAAAAGCATTCCATGCATGGTGTAGAGGTAGCCAATAAAAGACAACTAAAATGCCAATAGAGATAGCCAATTGCCTTCCAGGAACAACTAACAAATGATCCTAGAAAAGGTTTTTTGAGCTTCTTGTTGGCCCTTATGTTATGTTTATGAGTTTTGAATAAAATGGCCATCGTTCGAAACAAAACCTAATAAATGTGTTTGACCGCATGTTTATATACGTTTGTTTATCTTCGTTAAGTTTGTTTACATATTGATTTTAATTTATTTATAATTGATGCTAATTGAGAAGCCATTTAATTTTCACGTGTTAGAAGGTAAGCGTTACCTCATCTTATCAACCCAATTTTGTGGAATATTATTATATAGAGAACCGGAAAATTTACAGTATAATGATAGGTAAACGGACAGCAAGTTATGCCACAACTAATTTTATAAACATTTTGATATGTGGAAATAGTTTAGGTTTAGGCCCTCCTCAATTTCGAGTTTTGATGAATGTTCGATGAGTCAATCACTTGCATTACTCGCGTCACAGGTTTAATGGTTAGTGCAGCCACAAATGTGCAATACTCATTATCGACCATTAGTTCTAACTTTAAAAACTAACAAGTCACAGCCTAACTATGTAATGTTTTTTTCTCTCTCATTTAAATGTAAAGTTTATCTATTGAATAACCTCTAGCCACTTTTCCTTTACATGTCTGTCTTTCAACATGGTATCAGAGCTCAATTCAATCTATGTTTATTGATTTGATCTTGGAGGAGTTTGTAGCAAGCACTGTTTTGCATATCAGATGAGTTTGTTTAGGCTATTCATAGGGTTCGGTTAAGACAAACTCTGACGACGCCAGGGGTATGGTTTTCCGGAGAACGCCGTTAGCCAAACTTTGACGCCAGCAAGGACTCGGTTAAGACAACATAGTCTGACCAGAGTAGGGTTAGGACCCTCTCTTTAGGAGGGTGTGGAATCTCTCTCACAAGTTAAAGATTCTCACTGTTCATACAAAAACAGGGTCATGTTGGTGAGGTTGTGCGTTTATTTTTTCCGAAATTTGCACTTTTGATAATTGATTATATTGTTTGAAAATATTTTTTAAACATTCCGGGCGTATTGTGAAATTTAGATGTGCGCATCGATTGTTGTGAGGAAATTTTGTCTATTTAATTATGTTGTGAGGAATTATATTCGGTCGGTGATGTTGTTTGTCTGTTTTTTTCCGTAATTTGGACTTTTGATAATAATTATATTCTTTGAAAATAATTTTCAAACATTGCGGCTGGCGTATTGTGAAATTCAGACGTGCATGCATCTGTTATGAAGAAATTATCAGGGTGGACGGGGCGTAAGCGGGGCGGGGAATCGGTGACCATTGTCCCCGATCGGGAACACCGCCGCCATCAACGCGGGGACCCGAATCGGGGGTGATATCGGTGTGGAGTCACCGCTTGGTTTGGCACGAAGATTGAGGAACGGTCGGATAGAAACGGTCGGATTTTAAAAAAAAAAAAATCACTGTTTTAAAACATATATAAATAACCATCCCATTCACTCCATTTTTTATACTCAAACCATATCAACCTCACACATTTTTTATACTCTCCAACCACACCCACTTCACTTTATTTTTTATACTCTCCAATCACACCCACTTCACTTTATTTTTTATACTCTCAAACTCAAATCTTTCAAATACAAAATGGATCCCAGGCTTCCGTTTCTTTCAACCCTACCCGACTTTCCCGACGATGGAGATGCATCGTCAAGCGATACTAGCTTAATTTTCTTCCAAAATCTCATCCAACAAGCGGAGCTACTAGACACGGCATCGTCTAGTAAAAAAAATTTGTCCGTCGAGATCGTGAGGGGGGCCATGAGACACTCATGGCCGATTATTTTGATGAAAATCCAAAATTTAATGACGATACTTTTCGTCACAGATTTCGTATGTCCAAGTCGTTGTTCCTAAAAATTGTTAGTGACGTGGAAGCGTTTGACGAGTGGTTTAAAGAAGGCTTAGACGGGAAAATGAAGAAAAGTTTCACACCGTTGCAAAAGGTTACTTCGGCGATTAAACAACTTGCAACCGGTAACCCACCAGACGAGGGGGACGAGTATTTAAATATGTCTGAAAGGACCTCTCGTGAGTGCCTTGAATATTTCTGCGAGACGGTCTGTAAAAAGTATGGCGGTGAATTCCTACGTAGACCAACGAGCCACGACGTCGCGCTATTGTATCAGGCTCATGAGGATAGGCATCACCTACCTGGTATGTTGGGTAGTCTGGATTGTACACACTTCGTCTGGAGAATGTGCCCCACAGAATTGCGTGGACAATACATGAGAGGCGATCATCAATACCCGACGGTTATGTTAGAAGCGGTGGCGTCTCAAGATTTGTGGATTTGGCATGCTTTTTGTGGCCCGGCGGGTTCACAAAACGACATCAACGTGCTGCAACAATCTCCATTATTTCTTGCTCAACGAAACGGAACGGCGCCAAATTGTCCGTTTCAAGTGAACAACCACTTATACAAACGCGGGTATTATCTTACTGATGGGATCTACCCTACCTGGTCCGTGTTTGTGAAGTCTTTTCCATATCCACACGACCCGAATGAAAAAAAGTTCAAGAGGCAACACGAGGCCGCAAGAAAAGATGTGGAACGGGCGTTTGGTGTGTTAAAGTCGAAGTGGGGAATACTAAATCGCCCAATGCGTTCGAAAACGGTGAGAAAGATAAGGTCCATCGTGTATACGTGCCTTATTTTACACAACATGATTATAAAAGACGACGGAAGGGCGATAGCACCGGTACATATTCAAGATCCTCCAGTCGAACCCGTCTTCGATGATACAGCTTATACGGAGCTCATTGACGAAGACACGCATTGGAGACTAAAACACGATCTCGTTGAGCATCTCGGAAGTTTAGACCTGCCTCACCTTGAAGTTGATTCGGACGACGAGTAGTTTGTTTTTATATTTTTCTACTTTGAATGTATTTTTTTTTTCTAGTTTGAATGTATTTTTTTTTTTAATTTAATGAAATGTCTTTTATTTAAATTTTTTTTATTAATATTTTTTTAATTTGTAAACATTAATAATTTTACAAAAAAAAAAAACCCAAGTCACCTAAAGAGGGGAGTGCCGCCATCAAAATGGGGTGTTAGGGGAGTTTAAGAGGGGAGTTGACGTGGCACAAGAGGATTGGTTGGGTGTAAGAGAGGGGACTCACCTATTAGGTGAGTGCCCCTTACACCCTCATATGGCTCATTCTATACGCACCCCCTATCTCCTGATTACACCCCCTTGTGAGAGGAAACTGTCGGTCCCACGCAGGCCCCACCTGTAAGTATGTAAGAGGAGGAGATGAAAAAAGTAAATAGGGGGTGCGTATAGTAGCACCCTTATCATATATCTTAAATTACTATTACTAACTTAGACAAAGTCATCGACATTCACGTGCACCTTTATGGATCCATCATATGTATTTTTTTTTCCTAATCAACATTAATTTTTTTTTCCACCACAAAACATGCCAATTTACATCATATGTATTTTAATTTTTGTATGGTTTTCTTATAAACAAAAGAGTTACATGTCATTTTAGTCCCTGTGGTTTAGGCTATTTTGCCAGTTTAGTTCAAAGGTTTCATTTTTAACCTGTGGGTCCAAAAAGGTTTCACAGTTGCCATTTTAGTCTACTTGGTTAACTTCATCCATTTTTTCTGTTAACGAGAAGGCAAATTTAGTCATTTTGTATGTAATTCTGTTAACTAAAAAGGCAATTCAGCCATATAAAATGACCGAAATGGCCTTCTAGTTAACAGAAAAAATGGATGAAGTTAACCCAGTGGACTAAAATGGCAACTGTGAAACTTTTTTGAACCCACAAGTTAAAAATGAAACCTTTGGACTAAACTGGCAAAATGGCCCAAACCACAGGGACTAAAATGGCATTTAACTCTAAACAAAATCATATATCTTTATATTATTTTAATCAAACAGGGATGCGAAACAAAGCCATGAAAACTTCTAGAAGTGTGAGTAAGAGTGTTGATTTTATTTTTGTTGGATGTGAATTATTGTTTGAGATAATATATAAAGGATAGAGTTAATTGTGCGGATAGTCCCTGTGGTTTCTCATTTTTCACATTTAGTCCTTAACTTTTTAAAATTACATGTATGCTCCCTGTGGTTTGATCTTTTGTTACTCAAATAGTCCCCTAAATGGATGTTTGTTAGTTTGTTCAGTTAAGGGCATGTTTGGCTAAGCTTTTTGAAACAACTTATTGACTTATTGGCTTTTTGGAAAAGTCAGTATTGAGTGACTTATTGACTTATTGGCTTTTTCCCCTCACATACACCCTAATTGCCAAACATCATTTTGGAGCTTATGACTTTTCAAAAAGCCAATAAGTCAATAAGTTGTTTCAAAAAGCTTAGCCAAACATGCCCTAAGTTGGTGTAAAATAACTTAACTACCCTTATCATTTAAAATGCTAATTAAATTAAAACATTAAAAAAATCAAGTGAGACCTACCCACCACTCATCCCCAACTTCATCTTCAACCTCTATCACCCAACCCTCTACCATCACCATTTTCTCCATCAAGCACCACCCAAACCTGAAACCCCACCTCCACGACACCCCACCGCACCCGTCTTCGGCCGACGAGCATCCCGTTCCAGCGACGTACCCTCAAGAACAATCCAAGACAAATGCGGTCTTATGTTGTCCCGAATCACTGAAACCCTCAAGAACAATCAAAATCAATCAAACACGCATAACAACAAAAAAAGTTAAATCAATTCAAAGTTGAAACATAATTTACGAACCGACAAATCTCAACTTGCTTGATATCACCAGAAAAGGAGAAAAACTCTTGAATTTCTCTCTCGGTTGGTAGATCTGAAAGATGTCCTACTTGTACTATTCTCGTCTGCAACAAGTTTTAATCAAAAACATAAATTATAAATAATCACATTCTAATTTGATATATGAATTGAAAAGTTGTTAAAAACTCACCTACATTTCAATTGTAAAGCACAGTACCAGATTTCGGTCTGCGTGCGAAAAGGTTTACGAATGCGTATGCAATTTCAGGTTTAGAGAGAGAAAGAGAGAGAGAGAGAGAGAGAGAGAGAGTAATTACGCAATTAACATATAAGTTGAGAAGATGATTATGACCGCATTTGGCGGTGTGGTGGTTCCTGGCTGCTTGATGGCTGGCTCACATGGTGGTGGCAATGGTTTGTTCACAGAGATAGATGGAAGAGATGAAGGGGGAGAAGAGTGATCGGTTGTGTGGGTAGGTGGACTTAGAGATGTACAAATCGGTTTTTTTGAGAAACCGGTTTCGGTTTTTTAACCGAACCGGTTTTTTTGTCGCGAAGTGTAACCGGTTTTAGGAACCGAAAAAACGTAACTGGTATCAACCGGTTGTAACCGGTTTATAACCGGTTTGTATAATAACCGGTTTTGTAACTGATTTTATAAACTGATCAAATAACCGGTTTTCAGTAACTGGTTAAAAAACCCGGTAAAAAAACCGGTCTGCAGCAAATGTAAAAAAACAGCAGTTTTTGTTCCTGACTTCCTGTTTTTTGGGTTTTTTTTTTTAAAAAACAGCAGTTAATTTTATAAATATTCACAGATTGCTTATTTACTGTTTTGTGGCCTTTTTTTAAAAAAAAAACAGCAGTTTTTTTTTAAATATTCACAGAATGCAGTATTTGTTGCTTATTTACTGTTTTGTTTATAAAAAACAGCAGTTTTTTACTGTTTTTTTTTTAAATAGCAGTTTTTTTTATAAAAACATAACAAATGCAAGTGTAAAAAAAACATAACATAATATCATTAAGTCTTAAGAACAAACGGTTTACATAACATACGGAAATAATAATGCTACGAACGCTAAAGCGTAACAACGAAAATACATAAACTTCATTAATAAACTTCTAATATTAAGCCGCGTCTAATCTTCTTCGGCCGAACCCGAACTCGAACTATTGCGTAGTAATTCATCTAGTTCGGCTTCTTCTTCGGTCATTGGGGTTGTCATTTCGTTTCGAACCTCGTCTTCGTACACTTCAAGTCCCAAAAAAACAAAAAAACGGCTCAATTCAAGTCCCAACGGTCATATGACCGTTTTTCTGCAGACCTGTGCAAATAACCGGTTTTAACCGGTTTTTATAACCGGTTTTTATTGTCCCGTTATCGGTTAACCGGGTTAACCGGTTCTATAACCAGTTTTTATAACCGGTTTTACCCTTAACCAGTTTTTAAACCGGTTTTTTATATAACCGGTTTTATAACCGATATCGAACTTAAAACCTATGACCGATATATAACCGGTCAAACCGGTTTGTAACCGAACCGGTTACAAAAAAACCGGTTTTCACACCAACCGGTTTCGGTTAATTTTTCAGTTTCAGTTGCGTAATCAGTTTTTTTGTACATCTCTAGGTGGACTCCACTTATATTTCTTAAATATTAATTATATTCTTTAAATACTTAGGGTTAATATTGTCATTTCATACCAACTTAACTGAACAAACTAACAGACATTTACTCCGGGACTATCCGAGTAACAAAAGATCAAACCACAGGGAGCATACGTGTAATTTTAAAAAGTTGGGGACTAGAGGTGAAAAAATGAGAAACCACAGGGACCATCCGGGCAATTAACTCTAAAGGATTATTAGTTCAGATTTCTTTTTTTTAACGGTAAATAGCTTAAATACATAACGGGAATGTATTCTTTATGTTTAATGGGATTTTACTAGATATTGAGTAAACTATACGTATGGTACATTTAGTAAGGTCACCCGTAGTGGGGCTTTATATCACGCCGGCAACATCGATGGCGCCCCATAGCGCCCGGCAACACTTGTACTGCCGGCGCTATTGGTTGAATATTTTGTCTTCTCGCGAAATGGATACACGTTTTCGTATGGTTAACAAATCACATAACGTTTGGACTAATCCATTCGATATTTGCGATGTACCTACGCCGCAACGCGCGCGGGCATTATTGCTGGTATATCTTAAAAGACAAAGTCGATGGCCTTTGCCACCGACCAAAACACCTGGTTGAGTCTTATTGGTCCATTATATCCCCAAATACGTCATTATTCCGCCGACGCCTCCACCACCGGAAAAACCAAATGTCTCGCCACCAGCGTGATGCAATCAATCACAGCTCTACTAATCCTCTGCGCCAGACGAGAGCAGTTATCGCTTCTCGAAAGCTAAAAAGCAACTAACGTGATTCTCTGGTGATCAAACAGCCAAAAAACCTGATCGCCAACATCAGCAACAAGGCGATCACGATGCGTCACCGTAAACGAAGAACCGGCGTGTGGCGGCGAGGATCACGTGGAGGTCACGTGCCGGTGCACGAGCCATCGTTACGGCGATGCTGTTGAGACCCTTAGGGTTTTTGTCAACGGTGATCTTGAAATCAGCTGTGAATGTACCCCTGGTTGTGATGAAGGCGAGTTCATGGTTTGTTGTGATTTTGTTGGGCTTTTAGTAGATACCCACTGTATTAGTGATATCCCACCAAATATAACTATGTACTAAAAGAAAACAAAAAGGATGAATGGTGGTATTGTGTTGATGAGCACATTGTTTTGAGCACATGGTTTTGATAAATGAAAATACCACAAATGAATTTTATTTTATTTTCTATGAATTTCACACAGATGTAAACTTTTTTTCTTTTTTGCAGGACTTTTTATTTCTAACCACACAGCATTATATTAGATCAATATTGATTTACTCTGATGTTAAAACCTTACTTCTAGAAATCACAATTTACAAAATAAAAGATTTATTTTTTAAGAATTTATTCGTCTATCATTTAAGAAAAGGCTTTTACTTCTTAAATTATATTAACAATCACCCATCAATTTAATAACTACTTTTGATATAACTATTTTACATGAATAGTTATTACATTTTGAAAGAATACTTAACAATCAAGTTCTGATAAACGATAATCATAACGTTATTTTCTGATCTTGAACATGCAACAAATTTAGTTTTTGTAAATTTATGTGTTCATATATTCTAACAAAAGACTACGGTTATCGGCCCATACCACCATTTTCTGCACTGACGACACCACCGACATTACATCTTTGTCACTGTCGCCGTAACCGGAAGTCAAATTGTGTTTTTTTCCTTTTTTTAAAAGTTCTAATTAATCTCTTTTGTTTACATGTGTTTGTTTCTCCTTTACACCCGCTACGTTTTATATGTCTGATTCGGGTCACATAGAATACATTATAATTGTATTGTATAAATTCGATTTCGTGTAGTTAACGCAACACATAATGCTTGGATCCAATCGCAATGCTTATGTAGGTTACATTAAGCTTAATCGGATACGTCGAAACACGCGTTTTCGTGTGGTTAACGCAGCACATAACGCTTGGACTAATTCATTCGATATTTGCGATGTACCCGCGCCTCAACGCGCGCGGGCATTATTACTAGTTATGTCTATATAGTCTATCAATTATATTGTGAGTAATTAATTAATGAAGAAATATCTTTTGCCGTCATATCGAATGAGTATGTTGAGGCTATTGATAGGGTTTCGTTGGTGAGATTGTTCGTTTACACATCGAATGAGTATGTTGAGGCTATTGATAAGGTTTAGTTGGTGAGGTTGTTCGTTTATTTTTTCTTTTTTTTCGAAAAATTTACTTCATTAACATTGTAAAACTTGGTGCAATACCAACTTGAAGGACCCGAATGGTTAATCTTGAAAGTATAAGGGTGGTTCGGTTTTGGTCTCATGGAGTGGCTTGGAGGAGATCAAGGATAATAAGAATATTAATATGAATATTATTATTTATTTGAAGTCTATGTTTATCTTTTAGTGATTCATATAATTGTTTTATTTTGATCGTTATCTTGAATCGGCAGTAGCATTTGAGTTAGAATAGAAGTAGTTTTTGAATAGAATTAGGTTAAGTTAGTTTAGTATATAAATTAGGTTGTTTTTCCAATTGTTCATAAGTTTGAGAATTCAATAATAATAAGAAGTTTGTTTCTTTCCTTTTGTGCTCAAATATTTGTTTTATCTTGTTTGTTGGAGGAGTTTGGCAAGAGTTATTAAATTCTAGTTGTGTTCTTGATTCACTTGTGTAAACAACCTCAGGTTTAACAAGTGGTATCAGAGCCTGACGATCTAGGCTCGGTTCCGTTATAGTTTACCCATTTGTTTCCGGTTCGTAGTGTTACCGATCGAAGGTGTCCAGGTTCCGATCACAGTAAGTTTCCGATCACGGGCGTATAGATTCCGATCACAGGAAGTAACTGATCGAAGGGAAGTTCTTAGAAAACCGATCACAGAGAAGAGTTAGTCAAGAAACCGAAACAATGGCAGAGTTACAGGTCGTAGGAGGAATCAAGAAACTGAATCAAAGCAACTACAAACAATGGTCGACTTGCATCAAATCGTATCTTCAAGGTCAAGATCTTTGGCAGGTAACGAACGGTACCGAGACGAGACAACCCACAAACGATATCAACAGTGCTATCGGGAAGTGGCAGGTAAAAGCGGGTCGGGCGATGTTCATCATCAAGACAACGGTTGATAATGATGTTCTTGATCACATTCAAGATCTGGAATTCCCAAAGCAAGCGTGGGATACACTTGAAACCTTATTTACGAAGAAAAACGATGCTCGGTTGCAAGTAGTCGAAGGCGAACTAATGACAACGTCCCAAGGTGATCTTCCTATTTCACAATATTTTCGAAAAATAAAAAATTTATGTCATGAAATTGGAAAACTTGATCCACAATCCCGGGTTAGCGATGCTCGTATGAAGCAGATACTCATCCACGTTTTAAGGCCGGAGCATCGTAGTTTTGTTACCGCTATCCAAGGGTGGGCGACCCAACCGAGTATAACCGAGTTTGAAAATATTCTTGCTAGGCAAGAAGCCTTAGCAAAACAGTTAGCTAAGGTGTCACTTAAAACCGAGATTGAAACCGTCTTATATGCTGGGAGAAAGGAGAAGAATCGGTTTAGTAAAAACCAGAACCGTATTGACACGAAAGGCAAGGATAAATACAAGGATAAAAGTGACCGATCGAAGAGGAAAGAATGGAACAGAAAAGGCTGAGACAACCAAAGAGAAACTTCTAAAGAAGATTCATAAGACGAAGAGGACCAAGGAAAAGAATCATGGTATCGATCGAAACGATTTCCATATAAGTGTCATAATTGTGGATGCAAAGGGCATATGGTAAAAGACTGTCGGCAACCTAAGGAGGAAGGAAACGCGGCTGTGGTTAAAGAAGAAGAACCGTGGGATGCGGAGGCATATATGGCTAAGGTTCAAGAACAATATGCTTTTTCAGCCATCATCGAATCCAAACCAAACTTGGTAGATGAATTGTTTGATGTAGACTCCTATTGGTTGACTAGTCAAGAAGTAGTGCCCGAGTCGGATCAATTAAAATTAACCTTGGAATCATCTATGGTTATTTTGAATCTAGATGATGAGGAAGTTGTGGTTGAAGAAGAAAATACGGTTAATCAAAGCATGGTCGTCACCAAACAAGACGAGAGAGAAACCGCGTTTGTTGAATTGCGCAAAGAGAAAGTTTCGTCTTATATCATGCTTTGTCAAAACGAAGGAGTCGAGTTCGAGAGGGAGCGTGCATCAAGTTTGGATGAAAAAATTGCTTTGAATACCATGATTTTTGGTCATGAAGTTGAGAAAGAAAAAGTTTTTTCCCATTTAAAACCAGGTAATGCAGTTTTAAATAATGTTATGATCGGTAATCTCTAAACTAGTAAAGTTGTAACAAGGAAAAAGAAACCTGCAGATATTGTGATAAAAGCGAGTCTAAGAATTAAGTTCAAAGAAGTGCGAGCGTTACAGGAAGTGAAAGGTCTTGGTGAAACAATTGAATTGGTATTGAGAGGGAGTGTGAAACTTGGTGCAATACCAACTTGAAGGACCCGAATGGTTAATCTTAAAAGTATAAGGGTGATTCGGTTTTGGTCTCATGGGGTGGCTTGGAGGAGATCAAGGATAATAATAATATTAATATGAATATTATTATGTATTTGAAGTCTATGTTTATCTTTTAGTGATTCATATAATTGTTTTATTTTGTTCGTTATCTTGAATCGGCAGTAGCATTTGAGTTAGAATAGAAGTAGCTTTTGAATAGAATTAGGTTAAGTTAGTTTAGTATATATATATTAGGTTGTTTTTCCAATTGTTCGTAAGTTTGAGAATTCAATAATAATAAGAAGTTTGTTTCTTTTCTTTTGTGCTCTGACCGTATGATGTATTGCAAAATACATCTTTTATTCGTGTAAAGTTTGTATAGTTTTCATTACATTTAGTTTTGTTTTTCGTTAGAATGTGCATGCTATTGATTAAATCATGTTTTGCAGGCCTTGATGCTTAAATATGCGGGAAACCGAGTGAAACGAGTCAAAACATCGAAGTGTCAAGTCTTGGAGCATGTTAGAAAGGTCGGGGAGTTGAAATAGAGTTAAAAGGCTGAAAAATCATTCTCTGGCACCCCGTGGGAAGTTTTCTGGCACCCGGCGAGAGACTGAAGGTAGTACATGAGCTGAAAAACAAGGTGGCACCCCACCACCCATTCCTTCAGTGGGTGGCGGCCGGCCAGAAGCCTAGCTGGCGATTTTTTGTTATGGAAAGTCATATATAACATCTTAAACTTGGAAAAGAAACCCTAATTCGATTTTGGGGACTTCTTGGGCAATTGTTGAGCAATCTTGGAGCAATTTCGGAGATCTTGAAGCCTAGGAATCATCGATACGAGTTCGGGGAAGAAGACTTGAAGATCTAATCGGGTTTTCTAGTTCTTTATTCTTGATTTTTCATCACGAAACTTGTTATGATGAATTCTTTGTTGAACTTCTTTGGATTGTTTTCACTTATTAGTATGCTTGGCTAAATTTATAAACCACCTAGACTTGATGAATGGATTAATATAAAGTTTTTACCGTTTATGTTATTTGCATGATTTTTATGGGTTAATTGTGATTTGTAAAGAGTTTGTTTTAATGGTTTGATGTGTATGCGTACTTTGAATTGGTTTATTGTTATTACTTGCTTCATATGATTCTTAGTGACGGTCTTTATCACAACGTAGAGTCATATTAGGGTTTAGGGTTTCGGTGAGTGTCTATATCACATAAGAAAACCTTAGCTCTTTAGGGAGAATTGCGCAATAACCCCCTAGAAGTAAGTGGTAATAGTTTACTAAGTCTTAGTGTTCTACTAGTCCTAATACCTGGGAAGTGAGGGGCTATTGGTAGGTCTTACCCGGCGAATTGCTTTAGATAGGCCTTGGGAAAGGTTATGTCTTGGTTTACCTGTCGGTCTTATTAGTCTATCAAGTCAAATTAATTACTTCAAACTACCCTAGATCTAGGATTGGGAAAGAATAGGTCAACATTAGGGTACTTACACAATAATTAGACAACTGGGAAGAAGTCTAATAACCGGTAGAATTAACGGCCTAGGTAGTGCCACAGGTTTCTCCTTGAGAAGGGTTGAGGGGCCTCGTTGGTTCTTAATAGGTTTAGTATTATAAGATCCCGGTTCCATAACTCGTGCACTTAACTTAATTGGTAATCTCTTAAAAATAATCCAGGATTCTTGTCTAGGTGGTCCCGTTCACATATAAGAAAAGTCTTCAGTCCTTATTCGTTTTTAGTCTAGTTCTAGTTTAATTAGTAGTTTAATATAGATTTCCTTAGTTTTCCGTAACTGTAGAAACACTAGATAAATGGTCGGAACCGAAGTATCTAGGGGGTTTGAATCCGCATAAAAGGGTTAGCTCTCTCTCGGTTGATTCAGTTGCAGCTGAACTTCTTCTCCGGTGATTCTGCAAAAAAGAACACCGTTAGCCTCGTCAAGGGGAGAAGAGGGTTCTCTCCTTGACCCGACTCCGGTGTGAGAATAAGTGTTGGTAATAGAGAAGAGAAAGTATTTGAGAAGTGGGTGTATTCTGAGTTTATACCTGAACAGTTCTCTTATTTATAACCGGGAGTTTTGGGAGGGAAAACCTGTTATTGAAAAGATGACGGAAGATGCTAACGTCGTAGCGGTTATATTTTCTTCCGTTTAAGTTCTTTGATTCAATTGTCAAGTTGTCTCGATCCGATGTGAATGCACACGGATCGTGGTTTGATCTATGGCTGGGGGATTGCCACGTGGAAAGTGATTAAGTGGAGATTACTCTCCAATTGCATGCCTTCGTTGTGATTCCAGGGTTGCTTGTGGTGATGACACGTGTCCAGACGGTTATAACCGTCTGGGTGGTGCACGATTGTATTCTTTCTAGAAGATTACTGCTGTAATCTAGTGTGGCACCTTACTGTGTGGAGACCACTGAATGAATCCTAAGTCTAAATTATCCAGGTCTAGATATTTAGGCGGAAGTGTTATCCTCATGATTTTCATCCTTTGCTATTGGGAGAAGGCGCAAGGATTTATGTTTTCCTTTGGGCGCGCGACTATAGATTTGCTGACTGTTTTCTCCCTTTTATAATACCAGTGCGCGGCCGCGCAAGGCTTAAAGGTCGAAAGGCCAGTCTGTGGTATGGTCTTAAATACTTATCATGAGGTTTTTGGGACCTTACCCCTTCAAGTCCCCCCAGTCTAGTGTTGTACTTATGCAAATAAGTGGAGCACTGGACTTATGAGAGGGAAATGTTTTTGGGCGCGAAAAGATAAGATATCTTTTATGAGAAGATTGAATCTTTTCTTTTGATTTTGTAAAGATTTTTTATGGAAAATCTTTGACTTTCAATGGGACTGGTGCAGTAACTTGATTTGACAACCTGTCATGGTCAGTTGTTTTTTACTGTCCGTGTCTTACACGCGCGCGTGTAAACGCGTGTGTGTTCTGACATTTCCTTTTTCTGCTGCTTGGGGAACTGTGATACCCGGAACAGTCTCTGTGACGGTTACCGATGTTATTTATTGCGATAAGTATATATAACGTTTGGGTAACCTCCTCTGTGCAATCATTATTTTGTTGAAAATCTTTTCATTCCTTTTTCTCTAAGAAGAAGAAATTCCATTGTTCATCCTCTTATGTCAACCGGAAAGCGTCAAGAGGATCTTGTTGAAGATATGTCGACTGAACTTCCACCATTGAAGTGGCCTAGGGCGTCTTTCGATGGTTTGATTCGGAATCTCAAGTTCCCAGAGAACTGGGGTGCTTTATATCCTGAAGAGGGGCAAACGGCAGCGGATGCTCCGGCCGGGTATATTACCCTCTTTTGGGATTTCTTCTGTGACGGTAATTTTCGCTTGCCTGTTACTAGATTTTTCCTTGAAATCCTTGGGTTTTATAACCTGCATATTTCCCAACTTCACCCAATTGGTATGGTTAGGATTCGACATTTCGAATTTGTGTGTCGGACAATGCATGTTGAGCCGACAGTTCCCCGATTTAGGGTTTTTCATCAGATGCATTGTACCCAAGGGTTCTATTCGTTCGTTCAAAGGGCTTCTGTAAAGAAGATTCTTCATCAACCCCCAAAATCTTTTCATGATTGGAAACAGAAATTCTTCTTTATCAAGGCTGGAGTGATTCCGGTGAAGATGATTTTAAGAGGAAAGGACGACATTCCGATTGAAACGCTTCAGACTCCTGTTGATGAGAACTGGTACCAAGATCTGAAAGATGTGCCCAATATCGCATTGCCGGAGAAAGCCCTTGTCGGAGCCGGCATGAGTTTGAACTGGAAGATGGAACGTGATGATAAGCCCGTATACACCGAGGATGGTCATAGTAAGTTTGGGGCTTTTTCACTGTTCTTCTTTTTCACTGTTCTTCTTTTTCACTCTTTTTTTTTTTGACCTGCTCTCCCTTCAAATGTAGTTGTTTCTCTATATGTTGTTGCCTTCAAGAGGGAAGGCGGAAGAATGGGTACTATCAAGAAGAAGCCTGAAGAGGAGCTCTGGTATCATCGTATCGTGAGAAATTTTGTTCTTCCGCGGGATGCGGACCTATCTGTTCAACCGGCAACTGGTGCTGGTGAGTTTATATCTGTTTTTCCTTTCTTTTTTGCTTTGAGTAATTTTTTGTCTTGCGCTTTTCGTAGGTGAATTGTTGAATTTGGGCGTAGGCCCTGAAAAGAAAAAACGCGCAACTACGTCCACTTCCGCGCCGAAGAGAAGTGAGACTGTTACGACTCAACCTTTGAAGGCGAAAAATGTTGGAGAGAAGAAAGGTACGCGCCGTTCTTCTGTCTCCAGGTGTGATTATGTGGTGGTTTCTGACTCTTTGGAGGGTCTTACTCCTGTAGTGACTATGCAGGAACCGAAGCCTGAACCGAAGGATTCTGCTGATATTCCTCCTTCTAACCCGAATGAGCCTATCGATCTGGATTCCAGTCCCGAACATTTGGTTCATAGGAAGGTTGGTAAAAGAAAGCAAGCTGATGCTGATGCGGAGGGTCAGCCTCCCAAGAAAGTGCAGAGGAAGAAAATTACCAGAAAAGGAAACCTTGATGCTTTTGTTTCAGAATCTGTTCCTGGTAAGTATTGTTTTTCTTTGTTTTCTTTAAGCGGATAGGATTCTTACAGAATTTTATTTGTCCAGAAGTTCCTGTTTCCCCTGTTCCTGTGGAAGTACCATCTGTGGTTAATGAAGAATTTGCTTCTACTCCCCCGCGTGCTGCTGTTGCAGACCCACTAGAGCCTTTAGAGATTGTTGAGGAAGATGTGAAGAAGACTGCTGAGGCTGAAGAGCCTGTTGGTGTTGATACGGAGGCTGAAAAGGCTGTTGAACCGGGCGTGGTAGATGGTTCTGATAATCCACCAACCCCGAAAGCTGTTGTTCAAGATTTGGGGAAAGAGCATGCTGCTGAAAAAATTCGATCTTCTTCCCCTAGACCTTCTGATGCTATACCTGAACCTGCTGAGAAGGCTACAACTAAGGAGACAGGTTCATCTGCTGGTGTTGAGAAGCAATCTCCAATTCGTCCAGAAGAGACTCTGGGAGAATATTATTACCGGACTTATACGGAGAAAGATGCTTCTGATCCTCATGTCCCTGTTTGGAATGTGAAAAAGGGAGATACCTTCTCGGATTGGCGTGTATGCCAAGATTGGTTGCAGGGGATACTTCCGCCTGGCGAGATTAAGTTTCAGGAAAATCAGCCTTATGAACAGACCTATCAGTCTTATCTTGCAGAAACTGCTTCTCATGTTTCTACTACTCACCGTATAGTGCGTGAGTGGTATAGCATGCATAAAGAGCGGGCATCTTTTGTAGCATCACAAAGGAAGTTTGCTAAAGATGAAAAACATGTGGCTCAGTTGAAGGTTAAATTAGAGGCTGAACAAGCTAAGTTTGAAGCTGAGCGTAAGACTGAGGAATGGTCTGTTGCTGGTTGGAAAAGAAAAGTTGAAGCTGAAGCTGCTCTTTTATCTGAGGAACGCAAAAATTGGAGGAGAATCTGTGAGAAAGATAATGCTGAGAAGGCAAACCTCCGCAATATCATAAATAACCTCAAGGCTGAGGTTGAAAATCTGAAGAATCAAGATGTGGAGGTAGAAAGATTGAAGAAGGAGAAAGCTGATATTGAAGCTGCGCTGGTGGAAGCGCGTTCTCATAGGGAACGTAGTGAGCAACGGGAGGTACAAGCTTTAGCCACTCTTGCCCTTAGAGATAGAGAGTTAGAGGAACTTACTGCTTTGGTTTCTGACCAGGAACAATTGAAAAAGGATCTGGAGCTTGCGCATTCTGAGAATACTGAAACCTCCCGCCGTTTGACTGAGGTTGAAGAAAAACTGGAGAATTCAGAAATGGCGCGGGTTTCAGCAGAAAGCGAGCTTGAACCTTTAAAGAATGACATGGCCTGGTTGAAAGATCGTGGGATTGCTTGTGTACGTTTCTTCCTTCTTTTTTGTTCATATATGCGCTTTTTTTATGCTTAGCTTTGCTTGATTTCATAGGTTGCCGAATCTGTGTTAAACTCTGAAGATCTGGATAAAACTGTTGCTAATTTGATGGTTGCTGCGCGACGAGATGGTTACGCGCAAGGATATGCGGAATGTTCCCAACATGTGAATAGCGCTTTGAAAGTTAACTGGGATGATAGCAAGTCTGCTACCTTTGGCGTTAATATTGCCGCCGCGCTTGCTTCCATGAAGACAGAGTTTAATAATTTACAACTTCCAGTGATGGAGTTGATAAATGTGGCGCTGCAATCAGATGATCACGTTGCGCAACTCAAAGAAATCTTTCCGGATGAGGGTGAAGATTTAGAGTAGGATGAAATTGTATTGAACAATTTTTTTTATGTAGGATGTAGATCCTTATTTTGTCGGTGCGCTGTTGCGCAAGGATTTTAAACACTGCTGTGTCTAAAACTCTTTAGGGCGTATTTGTACGCTTAAGAATAGTATGTTTCTATTTGTTTTGTTGAATGACCTTACAATATTTTGCATGAGTACAATTACTTTTGCTTTGAGTAAGGCGAATGAATTTGGTATGAAGCTCATGTGTGAGTTTATGGTCGTTTGTGACGTGATTACTGACCGCGCATGGAGCTTTGTGTTATACTACCATAATGTTTTTGCACTTACTAAAAAGAAATTGCATGCACTTTGTAAACACAAAAATAATAGAAAATTTGTAATTTTATTCATGGATAGTGCCCAGAGGCATTACAAAGTTTTTCTGATAATTAAATGGAACTTAACTTACTCCCTGATAGTTCCGCCGCATTTGATAAGTCATGTCTTTTCTGCGGAAAACTTATAGAGTCCTTTAAGTTTTAGCCCGTTTGCTTGAGCTTTCTTCTCCCCGGGTAATTTGCTTAATCTCCTTGCGCATATTTTGGAGTAAATGCGTAAGTTCTCCATTTTTGAGGGCCTTCTCTATTTCCGTGCGCAGAGATATGCAGTTGTTCGTGGTATGCCCGTTATCCTTATGATATTCGCAGTATTGCGCCGGGTCTTGACCACGTTTACTGTTCATCGGAATCGGAGGTTTGAATTGGTGGTCCTCAGTACTTAGAACCTCCGTCGGGGTCTTTGTTAGGGGAGTCCACTGCCTCTCCCTATTTTCGTGCTTGTTTTCTCTTTGTGCAGAGAGCTTGTTGATTGTTGTGCGGGCATCTTCAGAGGAACGACTTCCTGATGACTCGCGCAATGACTTTTTGTACCTTCTTTCACCAGTTGCGCTTAAGTCTGCGGGCCTGTTGTGTGGTGGTGGTGGCCTGTTTGTAGTAAGGTTTTTCTCGGTCTGCGCATAAACCTTGGCCGCCGCCATTATCTTTTCCCAACTCGTGGGAAGGCCCTCTGTTCCCGATAATACCTTAACCATGTCGTCACATCTAACCGCGTACTTGAACTGAGCACGGATTAGTTGTTCGTTAACACCTCCAATCTCTAACACTTCTTTATTGTATCTGGTGATAAAATCCTCCAGATTCTCGTCATCGCGGCGCCAGATGTTCATGACGTCGGATGTATCGCGCATTGATCGCCTTTGTTGGCTGAAGTGTGTTAAAAACTTTCTACGCAGATCTTTCCACGACTCGATTTGTCATGTTGGAAGGTTATCAAACCAGATTCGCGCTGGGCCGGTTAATGTTTGCACAAACAAATGACACCATAGCGGAAGAGTCCAACCGCCAACCAACCCTGCGCTGGTGAATACTCTTAGATGATCATCAGGGTCAGTTAACCCATTGAATTTCCCAACGTTAGATGGTAATTTGGCCCTTTCCAATGGAGCCAGAGCTATCTCCAATATGAACTTCGAGTTTTCCTCCGCTTCAGCAGGGCGATAAACTAAGTCATAGTTATGCTCTGCCTCAGGGTTATAAACCGCTCGAGGCCTGCATTTGTTGTAGTTTGGCTGCAGTCTGTTGAATACACTGGTGTTTGCACTCAAACGATATGTTTGATCGGATTCATCAGTGTGAGTGTCCCGTTGGGAACCCAACCTATCATGAACCGATTGCCTTCGATGGGGATGTGGTTCACCATGGTGTTGTCTCTGGTAACTGCCTGTATCATCATAAGTTGATTCTACTCGCTGGGAGGCATGAGCTCTAGATCCCGGCCTTCGGGATTGGGTTACGGGAGCAGTTTGAGCACACAACTGTGTGTACACTGCGTTTAATGCCCCTTGGGACCGGACATACCATGATATCGGAGTTTCTCCTGGTGGTAAAATTGATTGTGCAGGATTTACTGGTAACATTCCTGGAGTAACAGGATCATTTGCTCGATTGGATTGAACCTCATTATCGTCCGAGGCCTCTTCTACGATCCCTTCTACTGGTAAATTGTTTCCGACGTTTGGTCGAGGACCAGGTTGCCGGTGAGATGACGAATTTTCTGCCATGTGCAAAAACAGAAAATGGAATGAACTGAATCGAAACGAGATAGAAACTAGAAAACTGAGGAATCGGTGGGCGCCAATGAAGAAACACTAGATAAATGGTCGGAACCGAAGTATCTAGGGGGTTTGAATCCGCATAAAAGGGTTAGCTCTCTCTCGGTTGATTCAGTTGCAGCTGAACTTCTTCTCCGGTGATTCTGCAAAAAAGAACACCGTTAGCCTCGTCAAGCGGAGAAGAGGGTTCTCTCCTTGACCCGACTCCGGTGTGAGAATAAGTATTGGTACTGGAGAAGAGAAAGTATTTGAGAAGTGGGTGTATTCTGAGTTTATACCTGAACAGTTCTCTTATTTATAACCGGGAGTTTTGGGTGGGAAAACCTGTTATTGAAAAGATGACGGAAGATGCTAACGCCGTAGCGGTTATATTTTCTTCCGTTTAAGTTCTTTGATTCAATCGTCAAGTTGTCTCGATCCGATGTGAATGCACACGGATCGTGGTTTGATCTATGGCTGGGGGATTGCCACGTGGAAAGTGATTAAGTGGAGATTACTCTCCAATTGCATGCCTTCGTTGTGATTCCAGGGTTGCTTGTGGTGATGACACGTGTCCAGACGGTTATAACCGTCTGGGTGGTGCACGATTGTATTCTTTCTAGAAGATTACTGCTGTAATCTAGTGTGGCACCTTACTGTGTGGAGACCACTGAATGAATCCTAAGTCTAAATTATCCAGGTCTGGATATTTAGGCGGAAGTGTTATCCTCAGGATTTTCATCCTTTGCTATTGGGAGAAGGCGCAAGGATTTATGTTTTCCTTTGGGCGCGCGACTATAGATTTGCTGACTGTTTTCTCCCTTTTATAATACCAGTGCGCGGCCGCGCAAGGCTAAAAGGTCGAAAGGCCAGTCTGTGGTATGGTCTTAAATACTTATCATGAGGTTTTTGGGACCTTACCCCTTAAGTAACCCCCCCCCCCCCCAAACAATTAAACAAGTTAAGTCGTGTCTGTCAGTGTCTAATCAGAGTCTAGTCTACGTGATACATAGAGTCTCGTGGTTCGATATCCGGACTTCCTAGGTTATACTACATTGATCGGTACACTTGCCGATTGTGTGGTTTTAGGTCGAGTCTAGAATTAAAGCTTTTTAGTGTCTAGCTTAGAGAGTCTAATATAGTTAATTTTTACAGTCTGTTTAGCACACATCAAGTTTTTGGCGTCGTTGCCGGGGACTCTTGGCAATTGCGTTCATTAGCTTTGATAGACTTTACTGAGATATACGTGCTTCGTGTTTGTTTTGAGTCTTTGTCTTTTATTTTTGATTTTGAGTCGTAGTCACTAGTGTTTGCTTCTCTTGTATTCAGGTTTTTGCTTGTAGTGTATGCTACATCTGCGCTCGCACGGACCGCCACCACCAGTCAAGGAGTCATCTTCTCAATTGGGCCAAGGCCCACAGGTTAGTTCTTCATCCTCTTCTCGTTTCCCCAATTTCAATTCCACCCCGTTACCCACCCCACCACCTTCACCAAACCATTCACCTAAAACCTCACCTAAGGTTTCTCCACCCAATAGTCCTACTTCTAGTGCCTCTAGCAATCCAGAAAACTTAGAACCAATGGCCAACGCTAGGCAAACTGTCCATCAGCAGGCCACTCAGAATTTCACCGGCCTTGTTTCACCCATTACCGTTCCACCCATAGTTAGCGAGAACTCATGGCAGATTCCATCTTATGCCATGCAGGCCATCACAAACAACATCCAGTTCCATGGCCGGGACGATGAGGACGCCCCGGCCCACATTAACCGTTTCTCCCGTATCATAGCCACCTTTAGCCTTCACGGTGCACCCAATGATGCCACTTACTTACAGCTTTTCCCGTTCTCACTAGCTGGCCGTGCGGCTACTTGGTTGGACTCTCAACCAACCGGCACTTTTACCACTTGGGCGGGGCTTCGTCAAGCCTTTTTGAATAAGTATTTCCCGCCCGCAAAAGCCTCACGTCTTAGGGACCAAATCCACTCCTTCCGCATGGAGCCCGACGAGCCTTATTACCTTGCTTGGGAGCGTTTCCAAAACCTTTGTGCTCGTTGCTCCCAGCATGGTCTTTCTGATTGGGCTTTATGTGATAAATTTTACAACGGTCTCACCCAAGAGACTCGTGATAGGTTTGATACTAATGCAGAGGGGCATATGATGGGTATACTTACTGTTGCTGAGTGTTTAGAACGTTTTGAGGCATTTGCTCAGTCTCAATCCCAATCACGATCCGATCAGCGGTCTCAAAGTGGTAATTCAAATACCACTACTAATGCACCCGCCCGCGGGGTGAACCATGTCACCATGGACCCTAGTTTGGCCGCTGTGTTGGAAAACATTACTCGAGAGCTCAAGGAGATTAGAGCCAAGGTAGATAAGTGTGAGTTTTGCCGAGGGGGGCACGACACGAGTGCGTGTCCATTGCTAGTTGGTAAGGAGCAAGTTGATTTCGTAGGAGGAGGGTTCGGTAGAGGTCAATCTAGTGGGTTTGGTAATAATAATGTTGGTTCGGGTTGGCGAAATAATAATAATAATAACTTTAATACTAATAGCAATTTCCGCTCAAATGGACCGCCTGGTTTTCAAATAGCTCAAAATCCAAATAGGGGTCTAGGTTCACTTTTTGGTGGGGGTTCAAATGGGCAGGTCAAGGATGGGGGGTCAAATAATCAGGTTCAAACAGGTCAGGGTTCAAGTTTTGATTTAGGGGGCAGCATAGAAAGAATGGAGGCTATGATGAGCCAGCTAGTTGTAAGAGACCAAACCACCCAAAAGAAACTTAGTGAACATGACCTCATGCTTAAGAATCACCAAGCTGCGGTCCAAGACCTTTCTAGGGTTGTAGGTGATATGTCTAGAAAGTTAGATGAAAGATTACCCGGTCAGTTTGCAGCTAACACCCAACCTAACCCGAATGCTCATGTAAAAGCCATTACCACTCGTAGTGGCAGAACCGTAGGGAATCCCAGTGTTGAAGAGAGAGAGGTTGATGAGGATGGAGATATAATAGATGAAGTGATTGAGATGGAGGCTCCCGGCAAAGTGCAAAAGAGGCTAAGCCCAGCAAGTACCGCACAGCCCGGTGAGTCTCAAAGTGAGAAGAAAGTTGAGAAAAAACCCATAGACATTAGACCTTCACCCTATGTGAATCATGCGTATGTTCCGTTTCCCTCGCGTCTTAAGAATAAAAAATACTCACGAGAATACGGGCAGTTCTTAGATATCTTCAAGCAATTGAAGATTAATCTTCCGTTTATAGAGGCACTCCAGTCCATGCCAAAATATGCGAAATTCTTGAAGGACCTTCTTAGGAATAAGGAGAAGTTAGGGGAGTTATCGAATGTCCCATTGCATGGAGGGTGTTCAGCCATTGTCTCAAATAAGCTTCCTGAAAAGCTTACCGATCCCGGTGTGTTCACTATTCCTTGTCTATTCGGTAGTAACACCAACACTAGAGCTTTAGCCGACCTAGGTGCTAGCATCAATTTGATGCCCTTTTCGCTTTACGAGAAACTAGACTTAGGCGAGCTCTCACCTACTCGAATGACATTATCCTTAGCTCATAGGTCCGTGAAACACCCGAGGGGCATAGTTGAGAATTTGCTTGTTAAGGTGGATAAGTTCGTTTTTCCGGCCGATTTCGTCATTCTTGACATGGAAGCCGATGAAAACATACCGTTAATTTTAGGACGCCCATTCTTGAACACCTCTAAAGCTCTTATAGATGTCTCTTTAGGCACCATCACACTTAGAGCGGGCGAGGAGTCGGTAGTTTTTAAGGTTATGAACTCGAGAGGGCCTAGCGATAGAGTGGAGGCGGTATCGCTAGTGGGTGAGTGTGAGAAGGATGAGAGAGATGAGGAGAAGGTGGTGAGTGGTCCGAGTCTAAAGAAAGTGACAGGATTCAAGTGTGGGGACCCACCGGATAAAAAATTAGAGGAATTGGAGGAGAGAGTGGAGTGTTTAGAATCTAGGATAGAGACACTGAGCAAACCTCAGTGTGGGGATAGATTTCAATATGGAGAATGTAGATTCAAAACGCTAGATGAGGAGTTAAGAGGTTATGAGAGAGATAATGGTGTTCGGGTTGATTTGGGCAATAATAGGTATAATGGTGCTACAGCCTGTGAGTGTGTGTTTGGAGGTGAGCTGCATCTCTATGATCCTCCATAAGTATGTGAGAAGTTGCTACTCGTTTGTAGAGTTTGTATAGTTTGTATCTTCATTTATTTTTCGTAATTTTTAGTACCTAACGGTCGTTTTTGTTAGTTTTTCGGGTCCTAGTTTGTGTCTTGAGTCATTTGCAGGAGTGCATCACCTAGGATTTGCAGGAAATTGCGAGGAAAATAAGGTTCCGGGTAAGTTTTATACTTAGAAAATTTTTGGTTGGTTTTTGGATGGTTTGGAAAAAGAGTCAAAATTTTTCTAAGGCATTTAAACAAGAAAATTTTAGACAACCTTCTGTTGAAAATGGTCTCTGGCGGGCCGCCACCCACCTACTCATAATTCTTCTCGCGGCCGCCAGCACGTAACTAAGTTTTTTCGGAATTATTAACGTGGTGGCCGGCCGCCACCCATCTATTCACTTGCTGGTGGGCCGCCAGAAAACATATCTGCAGCCCAATTTTATTTAAAACCCCAAAATTAATTCTTCCACCTAAATACTTTTTCTCCAAGCGCCGTAAAACCCCAAATCAGTTCTGAGCCTATTTCCTTTCCCCTCTACCACCGTAAACCCATTACAGCTCACCACTTCCATCAGCCATCAACCCTTACTCCTTCACCACTTCCCTTTACATCGCCGATAACCTCCTATTTTCCCATCGTCACTCGCCGTACAACCTTTACATCGCCGAAAACCCTAATCACCGATCTACACAGCCGATACCACCTACAGTCTCACCATTATCACCTCACATCACAAAACCATCTCACATATCACCTTCACATATCCGATTCCAACTGGTTATCCACCATATTTCACCAATAATCGGGATTTCACTTGGGGCTTAAAGGTTCAACCGAAAATACTTCTACTTTTTCTTGTTTCTCTCAAGTCCAAGGTATGTTTCTTGTAATTTTTTTGTATTATGAGTCAAGTATAATTCAGTTTCACTTATTTTATATTGAATTCGGGTTAGGTCTGTTTCGAGTCTTTAGTGAGTCGTCCTTTAGTTGATAATTGATTGGTCAAGTTTGTTTTATGGTTCGGGATGGTTATACTGTTTTGAGGCCTGTTATGAGGTTTTGTGGGGGGCTGTGTTTGTTGATTCGGACAGGTGATGATATGAGAGTCATTTAACAGATTTCATTTTATAATAGGATTGTGTTTTGTTTGAGATGGATTGCGAGGTTTAAACAGGGGATGTTCGAAGTTTGATTCCTAGATTGATCGAATATAGGTCTAGATATTATAAGTTTGGTTTGGTTTACTGACTAGAGGTCATAAAGGGGCTGTTCGGGCTTGACTTAATTTTGCGGATTTCTTGGTTTGGGCGTAGTTGGAAATAAGTGTGGGGATGCGGGTCGCAAGTCTTTTGTCCTAAAAATATGATTTTTTATTACTTATTCGGCCCGTGTCCGTTGCTTCCATGCTTAGGCCGTGTGATGATGTTGTTCTCGGCACTTGGGATTACTCGAGGGCGAGTAAAGTGCCGGGAGGAGGTACGGTTGTAAGTCTTGTATCTTGAGTCTAGTTTAGGTCGAGTTGAGTTTTGCGTCTTTAGGGTCCTTTGTGTCGTTTTAAGTGTGTTTTGAGTCTTGCTAGTGTCGTGTAGTGTCGATATGCTCACTTGATATTCAAGCCGCTTCGCTCGTACTCAATCTCCATTCGGGCGCGGAGTCGGTTTGTAATTGTGTTGCATAAAGTCACTTGTTTTCGAACAACGGCCGCGAACGAAATGCTATACGACGGTTGTTTGAATGTACAGTATTTTATTAAAAATATAAAAAAAAAATCAGAAAATTCTTAAAAATTCCAAAAAAAATTAAAAAAAAAACTCAAAAATAACAAAAATAGTTTGTGTTTACTGACTGTTCACCTGTTTTTGCACGTTTTTGAACTATTTTTTACAGGATGTCAGGTGAAGGTTCCTCGTCAGGCACCAAACGCAGGCGAGGTGCTTCCACGGGATCTCAGGGGGCTGCTCAAGAGCAGCCGGCTGATTTACCACTGAGAGTGGTCAGTTATCATGCAGCAGGGTTTGAGATGAGGAGTAGATGGTGTGGTTCGAGGATGATGCAGCAGCAATTGAGCATATCTTTTTGTTATATTTGTCTTTTATGTTGTTTTCATCATTTCTTGGTCTGTACTAATATTTTAAACAGGTTGGATGGGTTTTGGGGTTGGTTGATATACATGTCGGATGGTTGTTGAACTTGATGGTATATATTATGTTTAGTTTGCTTGGTATTTGATCGTTTAGGTTGATGGTTATTGCCGCTTTCGTTCGTGTGTCCGAGGTTAGGAGTTGTTTGCTGAGCGCTTTTCGAATTG
This sequence comes from Helianthus tuberosus, assembly GCA_030545235.1. Classification (NCBI taxonomy): domain Eukaryota; kingdom Viridiplantae; phylum Streptophyta; class Magnoliopsida; order Asterales; family Asteraceae; genus Helianthus; species Helianthus tuberosus. The sequence goes on along the minus strand of CM060365.1, from coordinate 33,273,230 downwards.
GAGGGCTTATGTGGAAACGACTGGCACTTTGACAGTCTCACATATCAGCTAAGTCGTTTCCCTTTTTGTTGTTGTATTTTTTTTTATTTCGTCGTTAGTTCGTTATTTATTTAGTAGTTAGTTAGTAGTTTAGGGTTTTTGTGTTTAGGTAGTTTATTGAGTCGTATTTCAATTCTTGCATTAGGGACAATGCAATCTTCAAGTGTGGGGATGGGATACATGTAAATAATCGAGTCAAAAATTTGAAAAAAAAAATTATTAGAAAATTTTGAAAAAAAAAATTGAAAAAATCCAAAAAAATTGAAAAATCCGAAAATGTCTTTTGATAAGAGAAGTTTGCAAAAATAAAGCGGAAAATGATAGAAAAGGTGAATTTTTGCTTGGGTTGAATAATAATAATATGAGATTATAATAAATCGAGCTTGCGTCTAGTTAGGGATATGTGGATAGGCCCGGGTTTGGTTTTAAGTTCCTTTGATCTAATATACCTTAATTGTCGGTCTGCTAGTGGGTTTTCGCCTGGGAAATATGGGAAACTAAAACTGCCAATAATAGTATAAGGGGCACCGTTATAAGTTAAAACTGTTAGAGTTTGTGATCATAGAAAAAAAATAGAATAAAAAGTGAGCTAGAAACTAAATGAAAGTAACACAGGTCTATGTAATCCGAGTTGGGGATAGCGACTCTACAGCCGGAATGCCTCTGGGATGTGTGAAATCGACTTGCCGAATAAAAGTACCGAAACCTAAGTAATCTGTGGTTGGGGATCGCGACTCTACAGCCGGAATACCTCTTGGTTAGGGAAAGCATCGTCTAGACTCACGAGAGAAAAAAAAAAGCAAAGCAAAAATAGAAAAAAAAATGAAAAAAAAGAGAAAAAAAACTGATTGTAAACTCTCTTGGTTTTGATATAAGACGGTTGGGAATTGGTCAAATGATCGTTCCTTTAGTCCTATAAGCTTGAGGCGGGAGTAGGTGGACCGTAGATTCTAGTGTGAGACCCTAGGTGGATTGACCGCACTTAAATTAAAATCACATGATAAGAGCTTAGGATTGGATCTGGGTTTAAAGTGGACAAGTATATTCGCAATCGCGGCTAACGCAAGTCTTGGTTTCAATAAAATATACCTATGCTTTTGACCTGAGTGATTATTTGTCTCTGATTCCGTTGCATAATTCTTTTTCGAGGACGAAAAAAGAGTAAGTGTGGGGATCTTTGATGTATTACAAAATACATCTTTTATTCGTGTAAAGTTTGTATAGTTTTCATTACATTTAGTTTTGTTTTTCGTTAGAATGTGCATGCTATTGATTAAATCGTGTTTTGCAGGCCTTGATGTTTAAATATGCGGGAAACCGAGTGAAACGAGTCAAAACATCGAAGTGTCAAGTCTTGGAGCATGTTAGAAAGGTCGGGGAGTTGAAATAGAGTTAAAAGGCTGAAAAATCACTCTCTGGCACCCCGTGGGAAGTTTTCTGGCACCCGGCGAGAGACTGAAGGTAGTACATGAGCTGAAAAACAAGGTGGCACCCCACCACCCATTCCTTCAGTGGGTGGCGGCCGGCCAGAAGCCTAGCTGGCGATTTTTTGTTATGGAAAGTCATATATAACATCTTAAACTTGGAAAAGAAACCCTAATTCGATTTTGGGGACTTCTTGGGCAATTGTTGAGCAATCTTGGAGCAATTTCGGAGATCTTGAAGCCTAGGAATCATCGATACGAGTTCGGGGAAGAAGACTTGAAGATCTAATCGGGTTTTCTAGTTCTTTATTCTTGATTTTTCATCACGAAACTTGTTATGATGAATTCTTTGTTGAACTTCTTTGGATTGTTTTCACTTATTAGTATGCTTGGCTAAATTTATAAACCACCTAGACTTGATGAATGGATTAATATAAAGTTTTTACCGTTTATGTTATTTGCATGATTTTTATGGGTTAATTGTGATTTGTAAAGAGTTTGTTTTAATGGTTTGATGTGTATGCGTACTTTGAATTGGTTTATTGTTATTACTTGCTTCATATGATTCTTAGTGACGGTCTTTATCACAACGTAGAGTCATATTAGGGTTTAGGGTTTCGGTGAGTGTCTATATCACATAAGAAAACCTTAGCTCTTTAGGGAGAATTGCGCAATAACCCCTAGAAGTAAGTGGTAATAGTTTACTAAGTCTTTGTGTTCTACTAGTCCTAATACCTGGGAAGTGAGGGGCTATTGGTAGGTCTTACCCGGCGAATTGCTTTAGATAGGCCTTGGGAAAGGTTATGTCTTGGTTTACCTGTCGGTCTTATTAGTCTATCAAGTCAAATTAATTACTTCAAACTACCCTAGATCTAGGATTGGGAAAGAATAGGTCAACATTAGGGTACTTACACAATAATTAGACAACTGGGAAGAAGTCTAATAACCGGTAGAATTAACGGCCTAGGTAGTGCCACAGGTTTCTCCTTGAGAAGGGTTGAGGGGCCTCGTTGGTTCTTAATAGGTTTAGTATTATAAGATCCCGGTTCCATAACTCGTGCACTTAACTTAATCGGTAATCTCTTAAAAATAATCCAGGATTCTTGTCTAGGTGGTCCCGTTCACATATAAGAAAAGTCTTCAGTCCTTATTCGTTTTTAGTCTAGTTCTAGTTTAATTAGTAGTTTAATATAGATTTCCTTAGTTTTCCGTAACTGTAGAAACACTAGATAAATGGTCGGAACCGAAGTATCTAGGGGGTTTGAATCCGCATAAAAGGGTTAGCTCTTTCTCGGTTGATTCAGTTGCAGCTGAACTTCTTCTCCGGTGATTCTGCAAAAAAGAACACCGTTAGCCTCGTCAAGGGGAGAAGAGGGTTCTCTCCTTGACCCGACTCCGGTGTGAGAATAAGTGTTGGTAATGGAGAAGAGAAAGTATTTGAGAAGTGGGTGTATTCTGAGTTTATACCTGAACAGTTCTCTTATTTATAACCGGGAGTTTTGGGAGGGAAAACCTGTTATTGAAAAGATGACGGAAGATGCTAACGTCGTAGCGGTTATATTTTCTTCCGTTTAAGTTCTTTGATTCAATTGTCAAGTTGTCTCGATCCGATGTGAATGCACACGGATCGTGGTTTGATCTATGGCTGGGGGATTGCCATGTGGAAAGTGATTAAGTGGAGATTACTCTCCAATTGCATGCCTTCGTTGTGATTCCAGGGTTGCTTGTGGTGATGACACGTGTCCAGACAGTTATAACCGTCTGGGTGGTGCACGATTGTATTCTTTCTAGAAGATTACTGCTGTAATCTAGTGTGGCACCTTACTGTGTGGAGACCACTGAATGAATCCTAAGTCTAAATTATCCAGGTCTGGATATTTAGGCGGAAGTGTTATCCTCATGATTTTCATCCTTTGCTATTGGGAGAAGGCGCAAGGATTTATGTTTTCCTTTGGGCGCGCGACTATAGATTTGCTGACAGTTTTCTCCCTTTTATAATACCAGTGCGCGGCCGCGCAAGGCTAAAAGGTCGAAAGGCCAGTCTGTGGTATGGTCTTAAATACTTATCATGAGGTTTTTGGGACCTTACCCCTTCAAGTCCCCCCAGTCTAGTGTTGTACTTATGCAAATAAGTGGAGCACTGGACTTATGAGAGGGAAATGTTTTTGGGCGCGAAAAGATAAGATATCTTTTATGAGAAGATTGAATCTTTTCTTTTGATTTTGTAAAGATTTTTTATGGAAAATCTTTGACTTTCAATGGGACTGGTGCAGTAACTTGATTTGACAACCTGTCATGGTCAGTTGTTTTTTACTGTCCGTGTCTTACACGCGCGCGTGTAAACGCGTGTGTGTTCTGACATTTCCTTTTTCTGCTGCTTGGGGAACTGTGATACCCGGAACAGTCTCTGTGACGGTTACCGATGTTATTTATTGCGATAAGTATATATAACGTTTGGGTAACCTCCTCTATGCAATCATTATTTTGTTGAAAATCTTTTCATTCCTTTTTCTCTAAGAAGAAGAAATTCCATTGTTCATCCTCTTATGTCAACCGGAAAGCGTCAAGAGGATCTTGTTGAAGATATGTCGACTGAACTTCCACCATTGAAGTGGCCTAGGGCGTCTTTCGATGGTTTGATTCGGAATCTCAAGTTCCCAGAGAACTGGGGTGCTTTATATCCTGAAGAGGGGCAAACGGCAGCGGATGCTCCGGCCGGGTATATTACCCTCTTTTGGGATTTCTTCTGTGACGGTAATTTTCGCTTGCCTGTTACTAGATTTTTCCTTGAAATCCTTGGGTTTTATAACCTGCATATTTCCCAACTTCACCCAATTGGTATGGTTAGGATTCGACATTTCGAATTTGTGTGTCGGACAATGCATGTTGAGCCGACAGTTCCCCGATTTAGGGTTTTTCATCAGATGCATTGTACCCAAGGGTTCTATTCGTTCGTTCAAAGGGCTTCTGTAAAGAAGATTCTTCATCAACCCCCAAAATCTTTTCATGATTGGAAACAGAAATTCTTCTTTATCAAGGCTGGAGTGATTCCGGTGAAGATGATTTTAAGAGGAAAGGACGACATTCCGATTGAAACGCTTCAGACTCCTGTTGATGAGAACTGGTACCAAGATCTGAAAGATGTGCCCAATATCGCATTGCCGGAGAAAGCCCTTGTCGGAGCCGGCATGAGTTTGAACTGGAAGATGGAACGTGATGATAAGCCCGTATACACCGAGGATGGTCATAGTAAGTTTGGGGCTTTTTCACTGTTCTTCTTTTTCACTGTTCTTCTTTTTCTCTCTTTTTTTTTGACATGCTCTCTCTTCAAATGTAGTTGTTTCTCTATATGTTGTTGCCTTCAAGAGGGAAGGCGGAAGAATGGGTACTATCAAGAAGAAGCCTGAAGAGAAGCTCTGGTATCATCGTATTGTGATAAATTTTGTTCTTCCGCGGGATGCGGACCTATCTGTTCAACCGGCAACTGGTGCTGGTGAGTTTATATCTGTTTTTCCTTTCTTTTTTGCTTTGAGTAATTTTTTGTCTTGCGTTTTTCGTAGGTGAATTGTTGAATTTGGGCGTAGGCCCTGAAAAGAAAAAACGCGCAACTACGTCCACTTCCGCGCCGAAGAGAAGTGAGACTGTTAAGACTCAACCTTTGAAGGCGAAAAATGTTGGAGAGAAGAAAGGTACGCGCCGTTCTTCTGTCTCCAGGTGTGATTATGTGGTGGTTTCTGACTCTTTGGAGGGTCTTACTCCTGTAGTGACTATGCAGGAACCGAAGCCTGAACCGAAGGATTCTGCTGATATTCCTCCTTCTAACCCGAATGAGCCTATCGATCTGGATTCCAGTCCCGAACATTTGGTTCATAGGAAGGTTGGTAAAAGAAAGCAAGCTGATGCTGATGCGGAGGGTCAGCCTCCCAAGAAAGTGCAGAGGAAGAAAATTACCAGAAAAGGAAACCTTGATGCTTTTGTTTCAGAATCTGTTCCTGGTAAGTATTGTTTTTCTTTGTTTTCTTTAAGCGGATAGGATTCTTACAGAATTTTATTTGTCCAGAAGTTCCTGTTTCCCCTGTTCCTGTGGAAGTACCATCTGTGGTTAATGAAGAATTTGCTTCTACTCCCCCGCGTGCTGCTGTTGCAGACCCACTAGAGCCTTTAGAGATTGTTGAGGAAGATGTGAAGAAGACTGCTGAGGCTGAAGAGCCTGTTGGTGTTGATACGGAGGCTGAAAAGGCTGTTGAACCGGGCGTGGTAGATGGTTCTGATAATCCACCAACCCCGAAAGCTGTTGTTCAAGATTTGGGGAAAGAGCATGCTGCTGAAAAAATTCGATCTTCTTACACAATAATTAGACAACTGGGAAGAAGTCTAATAACCGGTAGAATTAACGGCCTAGGTAGTGCCACAGGTTTCTCCTTGAGAAGGGTCGAGGGGCCTCGTTGGTTCTTAATAGGTTTAGTATTATAAGATCCCGGTTCCATAACTCGTGCACTTAACTTAATCGGTAATCTCTTAAAAATAATCCAGGATTCTTGTCTAGGTGGTCCCGTTCACATATAAGAAAAGTCTTCAGTCCTTATTCGTTTTTAGTCTAGTTCTAGTTTAATTAGTAGTTTAATATAGATTTCCTTAGTTTTCCGTAACCCCCCCCCCCCCCAAACAATTAAACAAGTTAAGTCATGTCTGTCAGTGTCTAATCAGAGTCTAGTCTACGTGATACATAGAGTCTCGTGGTTCGATATCCGGACTTCCTAGGTTATACTACATTGATCGGTACACTTGCCGATTGTGTGGTTTTAGGTCGAGTCTAGAATTAAAGCTTTTTAGTGTCTAGCTTAGAGAGTCTAATATAGTTAATTTTTACAGTCTGTTTAGCACACATCACCGTACATCAAATATTTGTTTTATCTCCTATTTTTGTTTGTTGAAGGAGTTTGACAAGAGTTATTAAATTCTAGTTGTGTTCTTGATTCACTTGTGTAAACGACCTCAGGTTTAACCCACACAACCAACCAAGCCAAACTACAAGGCTGCACACCAGCAGAGCTACAACAGATTACAAAAAGTCTAATTTACATCAATTTCGTCAAGAAATCGACTTGAAACTAGACCTATTTTTAAAGGGTCTACATATTCACACACCTTAATGCCTATTTCCACACCCTTCTAGATGCCTCGTATAGGCCTATACAAGGCGTCTAGGGTTACTTTATCCGACCAACCACTGAACCTCGTACAACGTCACATCAGTCACATCAGACGGGGCGTCTAGGCCGGTCCGAGGGAGCAATACGAGGAGACTAAGACGCCTCGTTTAGCCCTATACGAGGCGTCTTAAAGACGGATGTGACTATGTGTCTGGCATGTGACATAAAGCAATATGGGGCGTTTAGGGCTATACGAGGCGTCTATATTTCATATAAAGTGCAACTTGCAGTGCATTGTTGGTCCACCCGAGCATTCTTTATGTTTCTTCTACTATCTCTTCAAAACAAACTTTTGTTGTTTGCATTCGTGTCCTTATCACCGAGAAGTGTTGAAATGTCATCACGCTTGGACGGCAACTATGTCTTCGGGCAGTATTCTAGCGACAACTGGGTGCCCGAAAGCGTTCCGGTAACAGCTATTAGCTTAATTGTTTTAATTACTTGTTGTTTTAGTTAATTAGTTACTAATGATGATACCGTTTTTTGGAGGAGTCTGGCGTTCCCGATTCTAACGAGCAAGAGGAGGTTGTGTCTAGTATACAAGGAAAACAAAACAGACCGTTTCTAGATTTGAACACGCGTCCCTATGTTGATGAAACATCCCCTGTAGATGACTCATACCATGCTGGTCAACCAAGTTATCTGACGCAACAAGGGTATCCGGATTATGGATACGTGTGTGAATATTCTTAAGGAGGAGACGGTGGATACGGAGGAGACGGTGGATACTGAGGAGACGGTGGTCATCAGCAATTCATTTCCCCGGGTGGTCCTTACGATCATCAAAACAATCTGGACGTTGGAGGATATGGTGGATATGGTGGTGAGGTACCCCCCATCCCGGACAATCTGTACTTAAAAAAGCAGGTATCAATTTTATTTTGTTATCTTAGATAGATTAATTGTTATTATTATTATTATTATTGTAATTTGTATAATAATAATAATAATAATAATAATAATAATAATAATTGTTATTATTGTCAATGTAACAGGTTTTCAACTCTCTAGACGAATTAAAGAAATGGATGCAAGAAATGGCAAACGCGGATGGTTTCGTTATTGTCACACGTCGATCAAAGAAAATCGGGGGAACGACCGGGAGGGTACGGCTTGAATGTGACCGCGGTGGTGAGCACCACACTACAGCAACACTTAGAAAAGCCGGGAGCAAAAAAACCGGTTGCCCGTTTTACCTGCTGGCTGTGCGAGACCACCCATATGAAATCTGGGAGATAAAAGAGGGAAAGATTGAACATAACCACGAACTTTGTGAGGACCTGCCGGCCCACGTGTTTGTGCGAAGGTTTACTCCAAGTGAAAAGAAACTGATCGAGCAGCTGACAACTCAAAACATGGAGACGCACAAAATTTTTCAAAAGATAAGGAAGTAGGACCCCGACAGGTTTCATGTTCAGAAAGATGTTCAAAACGTTGTGGCGAAGATTAGAGCCGAACAAAGAGATGGATTGACTCCCATGCCGTCACTAGAAAATGTGCTGATAAACAACGAATTTATTTACGAGACACGGGAGGAACCCGGAACAGAAGTCGTAACAGAGATCTTTTTTCTTCATCAGTACTCGAGAGACATATGGCATGCATTCCCCCACGTCATGCTGATCGATGCGACGTACAAGACAAACATATACAATATGCCATTTGTCCAGTTTGTTGGTATGACGTCTACCAACCATTCGTTTTGTATCGCGCATGCCGTTGTCAGTAAAGAACGGGGTGATAACTTTGTGTGGGTGCTTGAGAGGATCAAGTCAATGTTGGATGAATGTATGGAGCCACGTGTGATTATAAAAGATAGAGACCTGGCCCTTATGGGAAAGTGTGCTAAAGTATTTCCAGACGCCTCCAGGCTTCTTTGCAGGTGGCACATACAACAAAATATTACAAAGTACTGCAAGGGTGCCTTCATAGAAGAAGAATGGGAAAAATTTTTGGCATTATGGGGGTCATTGTGTGAGTCTCCATCCATACCCATCTACGAGTACCACTTGCGCAACCTGCAAAAGCGACTTGTTGAGTGCAACCGTTCTAGTAAGTTTTTTTTAATAACATACGACTCACCTATGTACATTTTAATAAATTATTTTTACTTTTTAGGGGTCTTCAATTACCTGTATGATAACTGGCTAAAAGACTATAAGGAGATGTTCGTCTTTGCGTGGACTGATAAGAGGCGCAACTTTGGTAATCGTACCACAAACGGAGTTGAGAGCCCACACGCCAACTTAAAGAGATACGTCCTAGATAGGAGCTCGCTGGACCGTATAGTTGGTTGTGTCCGGGATATAGTTGAGACACAGTACGGTGAAATAAGGAAGAGTTTTCGAGACTGCATCGAAAAAAGAATGAACCACCACAGCCACCCGCTGTTTCAACACCTACTTGGAAAAGTATCCCATACAGCCCTTGACTTGTTGAGTGGAGATGCACTTAGGAAGCTAGATGTCTTGGAGCGCTATCATTCACCATGTGGTTGCCAAATGTAGTACAGTTGTGGGTTGTCGTGTGCTTGTAGGCTAGAAATGTACATACGTGCAGGTAATAATTGTTAAACGTACAACACTTGTGTGATATATTTCCATTAATCATGTGACTTAAACAATGGTGTTTTTAACCGTGCAGAGCGTCCGATTCAACTCGAAGACATAGACATCTTCTGGCGGAAGCTTAACTTCCAAAGTTGTAAATTGATAGACGATGACGTTGACGTGGTCGAAGAGCTAAATATTGTTAGACAACAATTAGAGTCGCGCCCCCCAGCTCAGAAAAAAATGCCTGATGTCAAAGATTAAAGCGGTGTTGACTCCACAGAAATCTACCAAGAAACCACCAGTTATCCAACAAAATACTCGTGGCCGACCAACAACAAAGCAGGTACAACAAAGGTTGGACGAGGCCTCTCGTATAGACGAAGAATTGAGGAAAAGCTCCTTCGGTGATGCAAACACGTGCTTTGAAGGTTCCCAAAAAAGTAACTATGATAACCCTCGCCACAGCTCGTACGTTCCGTCACATGCCTCTCACCAGTCGGTTATAAGGTCTCAAAAACCCAAGGCGAGCCTAAGCCGTTCAAAGAGTTCTAAGAAAAAGAGACACAAGATGATCACGGTTTTCCTTTAATAATTGGGGACGAGAACGTGGGAATCATCAAACAGTTTAAGTTTTCCATTCCGCCAGTGTTTCACCCGCACATCTCGTGCATACAAGATGTGAGGCCAGACGGTCATTGTGGGTTTTGGTCTGTGGTGGTTGTCACACCCCGATATTTCCACGTATCACCGGTGGGCCCGGTGGGGAGTATCGTGACGTAGTTTATATCATCATAGTCAAACAACACAATTTAAATGCAAAGCGGAAGCATAAGATTGAATCACATTACAAACCGAATATAAGTAATATCAAAGTATTACAAATGGACTGTAAAGGATCCACAGGCGGATCAAATAAAAAGGAAACATAGTTCATCAGACTTAAAATGCATCCAAGCTTGCAAGACTCTTATTGATGCTAAGGAGAGGCCAGCCTATTTCGCTTAGTACCTGCACTTAACCTTTTTGGGAAAATACGTCAGTTTACAGTGGTAAATACAATTATCTGGCTCATTTTGAAAAGGTTTAAAAAAAATGATTTGAATGCACAAGGCACAAAACATTTTATAACTTGGGATAATTATTTATATATAAACTTGTAAAAGAATTACATGTTTCTTATACGTTCAGTAGCCCGGATTGACACCGGGTTAGAGATTAATAGACACACCACATGATATAGTCTCGTGGCGAGTTATTCCCGAAACCGGCGGTTATACCTTATTATTTATATATGCACTGTCGGGTGTACGCCTACACCCCGTGCATAGGTCGTGGCCATTTCTATGAATGATGCCAAGGATATCCGGGACATGGTCATTAACCCCCCCAAAGGCTTTAAGCAAACAAAACAATTTAAACGGGTCATTTCAATAAATTAACCTTCATACGATTAAAAATTCAATGCCCGACCAAGCGGTATTTTATATACCGTACCCCAAGCCCGTATAAGGGAAAATAAGTTAAAAGTATTTACCTGAGCAAGTATAATTCACAAACAGCAAGTGCAAGTAGCTTTTACCGGGTCTCCTAATCTGGAACAAAGGTTTTTAATAACCTATTAGATTCCTAACGGGTCTTTAATTAAGCCTAAACTTAGACCAGTTAGTTTTAAAGGAAGCTACGGTTCAAACGCACGATTAAGCGAAGACCGGAATAGAATGTGATTTTGACCCGACAAGTTTTAAGACTTGTATAATATGGGTAAACTAAACACATTATGGATTTTGAGACAAAAATGATAAGGTTTGACCCGTTTCGGTCAATTTATGCAAACTAGTTACATAAACCGAACCGAATGTGAAAATGCGTAACGGGTAACCATAAGAGCCATATACAGGTTTCCTAAGTTAATATGCCTTAAATATATTGTGACATCAATAAGATATCTTCTATTATGCCCAAAACGAAAATAAACTCAAATTATGCCCTGTAGGGGTATTTTGGTCATTTAAAAGGTTATAAAAGAGGTTTAATAAAATTCTGAGTTTCAGGTCTGATATAATCAGTAAATATACTTAATTTAATAGGTTGTATCAGTAGGGTATTACATATATTTGAAGTTTACCATTTATAACCAAACTATGCACCGAAGGGGCATTTTGGTAATTTCACCTAAGGTTTAAAGGTCAAATCTGTAAATCTGAGTTTCAAACTTTTACTTACTGCTAAATTATAATAATTTACTTAAAATATCAGTAGGTGTCAAGTCTTATATATTTAAAATAGTTTTAATACATACTATGCGCTTAAAACGCGTAAAAAGACGGTTTTAAGCGATTTCCGGGTTTTATATGAAAAGCTGATATTTTTTATTATTCCAGAAGGCTTAAAATATTTTATTTATCATATTAGATCAGTAGAAAAAGGTTTGGTGTCAAAAAGATTTGTAAAACTCATTTTATAGGCCAAAAGGGCAAAAACGACAATTACCGAATCAAAGCTAGAACCCTATGTTATGCTCAGCCTAAAAATAAATAAAAATCTTCAAAAATCCCAAAACATTATTTTATATCAGTAGGTAAAAAGTTTGGTATCAAAAATTGGGTTTAGATACGCTTTATGCTAATTACACCGTTTAATTAATAAAAAGTTTTCTAATTACGCTAATGAGCATAACTCCTAATCTAGACCTCCAACTGGTGTCAAATTTTAGGGACAAGTTTATAAATCAGTAACTAAGGTTTCTATTCTTTTACATTTTCAAAAATCACATTTTAAGGTCATATGGGCATAATAGTCAACATTTAAGCATTTAACGGAAACATACATATGAATCGGATAACTAATGAACCAAGTTGTATAATCACAGAGGGTTATACTAACATATAACCTGGTCCAAATAAAGCTCTAAGGCATTTCTAAAATATGCTACATTGGGTCGGAACTGAAAGTCAAAGCAAAAGTCAAATTATGCGTCTTTCGGTTCCGAACCGAGCCTAAACTGAAAATTGTTTGGTTGATCATGTTTAGACATGTTCTTACATTAATTACCAAGTTATATTAGTGATAAAACAGGTTGCATGGGTTCTACATTGTCAATTATGCGTTTATTTGAAAATAAGCTTTCTGTTGACTTTTTAAGATTAACTTTGACCCGACATTTTACCAAGCTAGGGTGATAATCAGTAGGTGCCCTCTCAGGGGTTTATTACCTACATAATTACCAATTTATAACTACTTTTAATTTAACTAATGACTGGACCATTAGTGATTAATCACGAAGTCAAACTTTAATTACGATAAATTTGACTTATGGTCCTTAAGCTAATTAAAACTGAAATTAGGAAGTTAAGGACACTTACAAAGATCCTAAGCACGATTATGGATCCTAAAGAGACTTGTTGAGGACCAGTGAAGTTCCAGAGATCAATTTTGAAGTGAATGTAAGTGAGCAACAAAATGGTTGCAACTTCAAGTTCTTTTATAGTGAGCTAGAATGCACAAGATCCTTACAACAAAGTCTATAAGTGTTCCCTGATGATCCCCATGTGTCCCTATGCATGAAAATCTGTTGGCCAAGCTCCTTTATTCGAATACCATGCAAGTAAGGCGGTGTAACAGGCTGAACAGGCATCTGTCCATTTTTTACTGCCAGCGATAATCTTACGGACCGTAAGCAAGGACCCTTGCGGTCCGTAAGCACCACTTACGGACCGTAAACCCTTGTCCTTGCGGTCTGTAACCGACCTTGATCTGAGATGCCTAGTTACCAGCCTTGCGGACCGTAAGCCCTAGGCTTTGCTGTCCGTATCCGCTTTTTAAATTATTCCTACCCAGCTCCGCCACCTTGCGGGCCGTAAGGTGGCCTCTTTGCGGTCCGTAAGCCTTCATCAAAAGGCAAAATTTTGTAAACTCTTAGGCCTTGACCATGCAACTCTGTTAATTTTGAATCTTATGTCTTCTTTTTAGTAGAGGGACCATATAGACAAGCATTACATGTCCTTGCATGTGTTGCCATGCACATGAGGTTTCTTGGACATATTTAAGAAGGCTTTTAAAAATGAATCTTGTCGTAAATGTACCTAGAGTCCCAGTATTTGCAACTGAATTATATATTATCAGAAATGACCGGATTTGAACATATCAGATGTTTACAAAACAGATTAGGGTCTTGGGATTCATAAATAGGTCGCTCAGAGGTATTAATTAACATGTCGACACTTTTAAATCCTACCATTAATCTTTTGACTTGATCCGGGTTTATAACACGTTTGCCTTACATGACGCGTGTGTTTATTTTATTGGGTATGGTTTTACGAGGTGTTACATCCTCACCCCCTTAAAAGAAATCTCGACCTCGAGATTTACTGAAATAAATGAGGCTACTTCTCTTTCATTGTCGACTCAACCTCCCATGTATACTCGGGACCTCTACGGGTATCTCATTTAACCTTTACAATTGGCACATGCTTCCTTCGAAGTTTCTTAACCTGTCGATCCTCGATTGACAAAGGTTTTTCTACAAACTATAAGCTCTCATCTATGTGCACATCCGTATGCGGTATGACTAGTGATTCATCAGCTAGACATTTCTTCAGATTGCAGATGTGGAATACATTATGAATTCCACTGAGCTCTTCAGGCAAATTTAACTTGTAAGCCCCTGTTCCAACACATTCGATGATCTCGAATGGTCCTATGTATCTTGGGCTTAACTTACCGTTCTTACCAAATCGCATCACCCTTTTCCAGGGTGAGACCTTAAGTAGAACCTTGTCACCAACTTCAAACTTTAGAGGTTTACGCCTTTTATTTGCATAACTTTTCTGCCTATCCCTGGCAGCTTTGAGACGATCTCGTATCTGAACAATCTTATCTGTTGTTTCCAGAACTATATTAGGTCCTGTTAGTTGATCATCTCCAACTTCTGCCCAACAAACGGGCGTTCTACACTTCCTTCCATACAAAGGTTCAAATGGTGCAGCTTGTATACTTGAGTGATAGCTATTATTGTATGAAAATTCGATCAATGGAAGATGATCGTCCCAACTTCCACCTAGGTTAATAACACAAGCTCTTAACAAATCTTCTAGCGTTTGAATTGTACGCTCACTCTGACCATCCGTCTGAGGATGATATGCTATGCTGAAATTCAATCGAGTGCCTAGGGATTGCTGAAAACTTTTCCAGAAGTGCAATGTATACCTTGTATCCCTATCAGAAATGATAGACACTGGCACTCCGTGGAGAGATACAATCTCATCCACGTACAGCTGAGCTAACTTATCTGAGCTATGTGTTTCCTTAATAGGTAGGAAGTGGGCTGACTTAGTCAGTCTATCCACTATCACCCAAATAGTATCATTCCCTTTCTTTGTCTTTGGTAACTTGGTGATAAAATCCATTGTCACCATTTCCCACTTCCAGGTGGGAAGTTCAGGCTGTTGTAGCAAACCTGACGGCTTTTGGTGTTCAGCTTTAACTTGCGCGCATGTCAAACATTTGGCTACATAGGTAGCTATAGACTTCTTTAAGCCTATCCACCAAAAATTTGCCTTCAGATCTTGGTACATCTTATCAGCTCCAGGATGAACGGAGTACCTAGAACTGTGGGTTTCCTGGAGGATCACATCCCTAAGTCCTCCATAAATTGGAACCCATATTCGTCCATTTAATCTCAGGATTCCGTCTTTGCCATACGATAATTGTTCAGCAGTTACTCCTAGCTTCTCATCAGGATATTTAGCTTCTAGTACAACTTCTTTCTGCGCAGCTAACAACCTTTCATTCAAACTATTCTTTAATTCAATGCTCTTGGCATTGATTCTTATGGGCTTCACCCTTTCCTTTCTACTTAAGGCATCGGCAACCACATTTTCCTTGCCTGGATGGTATCGTATTTCGCAGTCATAATCATTTAAAGTTTCCATCCATCGTCGCTGCCTCATGTTCGAATCCTTCTGATTGAACAGATGTTGAAGGCTTTTGTGATCAGAATAGATCACGCACTTGGTACCATACAAGTAATGTCTCCATAGTTTTAGTGCAAATACAACGGCACCCAATTCCAAGTCATGGGTGGTGTAGTTCTTCTCGTGCACCTTTAACTGTCGAGAAGCATAGGCAATAACTTTGCCTTTCTGCATAAGCACACATCCCATACCTGTGTGCGATGCATCACAATAAACCACAAACTCTTCGATTCCTTCAGGCAATGTCAACACAGGTGCAAGGCTCAACTTCTGCTTGAGAATGTCGAAGGATTCTTGCTGCTTAGGTCCCCAGTCAAACTTGACATTCTTGCGGGTTAATGAAGTTAGGGGTGCAGCAATCCTTGAGAAGTTTTCAATAAATCGCCTATAGTATCCTGCCAAACCCAAGAAGCTACGAATTTCTGTGGGCGTCTTTGGCTCTTGCCCATTCATAACAGCTTCAACTTTAGCGGGATCCACTTGGATACCACGCTCATTAACTATATGTCCAAGAAACTGGACTTCGCGAAGCCAAAATTCACATTTTGAAAACTTGGCATAAAGCTTCTCCTGTTGAAGTAGTTCTAGAATACATCGAAGATGCTTCTCATGGTCAGCCTGATTCTTGGAATAAATCAGAATGTCGTCAATGAAAACGATAACAATTTTGTCCAAGTATGGCTTGCAGACACGGTTCATGAGATCCATGAACGTTGCTGGTGCATTAATGAGCCCAAAAGGCATCACTAGGAACTCTTAATGACCATAACGAGTCCTAAATGCAGTTTTGTGCACATCTTCATCTCTAACCTTCAACTGACGATAGCCTGGCCTCAAATCGATCTTGGAGAAATAACTCGCCCCTTGAAGTTGATCGAATAGATCATCGATCCTAGGCAATGGATATCTATTCTTGATAGTAACCTTGTTAAGCTCGCGATAATCGATGCATAGACGCATCGATCCATCCTTCTTCTTCACAAACAGGATTGGTGCTCCCCATGGAGAGGAACTAGGACAAATGAAACCTTTTGCCAATAAGTCATCTAACTGTGTCCTCAACTCCTTCATCTTTGTTGGTGCTAACCTGTAAGGTGTTCTTGCAACAGGTGTTGCTCCTGGAATAATGTTAATTCTAAATTCTACTTTCCTATCTGGTGGCAAACCAGGTAGTTCTTCAGTGAATACTTCGGGATATTCAGAAATGACGGGGATGTCTTCAATCTTAGGCTTCGGCTCGTCAATAGTTACTTGTGCCATATAAATGACACATCCCTTCTTCAAGCACCTAGATGCCTTGAGCATAGACACTTGCTCAGGCAGTCCATACTGGGTATCTCCCTGAATGGTAAGTGGTTCACCGGACGGAGTCTTGATCACCACTTGCTTTTTGTTGCAAACGATCTGGGCTTGGTTATGAGATAACCAATCCATGCCTATTACTATGTCGAAACCAGCTAATTTCAAAGGAAGTAAGGACAAAGGAAAAGAGTGGTTCCTAATGGATATGAAACATCCATCTAATACAGTTTATGCGGTTTCTATGGTGCCATCGGCTAATTCAACCTCAGATTTTATGCTTAGGGTTCTAACAGGTAGATTTAACAACTTACAAAACTTATCATCAACAAATGACTTATCTGCTCCAGAATCAAATAACACTCTTGCATAAACGTCATTGATGAGAAAGGTACCTGTTATCACATTATCGTCCTGAACAGCTTCTCGTGCATCCATTCGGAAGGCCCTAGCATTGGTCTTTTTCCCATCCTCAGCCTTCTTAGCAAACTTTGGGCAGTTGGACTTGATATGCCCTTCTTCATTGCAGTTATAGCACGTCGCATCCTTGATTTTCTTACAGTCCAATGTCTTGTGCTCAGAAGATTTAAAAATTCCACAAGCTCTCGGCTGTGACTGGGATTTTGATTCATATCTGCACCTCCCGAAATGGTGCTTCTTACAGATTTTACTGTCACACCCCGACTTTCCACGTGTCACCGGTGGGCCCGGTGGGGAGTATCGTGACGTGGTTGGCAACATAATAGTCAAACAACACAATATTAATATGCACAGCGGAAGCAAAAGATAAATATTATTACATTCCGAATATAAAGTAATATCCAGTATTACAACGGAAAGTAAAGGATCCACAGGCGGATCTTTAAACATATCATTTGTTCAACAAACTTTAGACGCCTAGAACTTGCAAGATTCCTTATTAGCGCCCTGAGCTTCCAGCCAATTTCGTTCAGTACCTGTCACTTACCCTTTTTGGAAAATACGTCAGTTTTCACTGGTAAATACACTCAACTGACTCATTTGAAAAGAGTTTAAGAAAATTGATTTGGATGCATGTGGCACCAAAATATCTTTTATAATTTGATTAAAATGCACAGAGGCAAAATTAACCTTTTATACTCGGGAAAATTATTTGTATATAATCTTGTATACAGTTTTACTTATTTGTCGTCCGTTAGGGCCGGTTTGTAGGGCCGGACCAGATTAACTGACACGCCACAGGTATAATGCCCACAGACTATCATCCTCTAAGTGGATTACCAGTTCCGGTATAATGCCCAAAAGGATGATACCTCGGAGTGGATTACCAGTTTTTACATAATGCAGCTGTCAGGTGTATGCCTACACCCCGTGCTTAGGTTGTGGCCATTTCGTAAAATGATGCCAAGGATATCCGGGACATGGTCATTAACCCCCAAAGGCCATACACCAAATAATACATATTAAACGGGTTGTAAGTACATCAATCACAATACGATTTAAATAACTACACACCCGACCAAGCGGTACTTTTATAGTGTCGTATCCCAAGCCCGTATTGGGAAAATAAGTTAAGAGTATTTACCTGAGCTAGCTCCTGTCTTAAATAGCAAGAATCTAATAACTCAGCCGTATTCACTTAAGTAAGCGTAGGTACCATTTACCAGAAGGCTCTAGTTTGGATTGATGGTATAAATAACCAATTAGGATGCTAACGGGTCTTTAATTAAGCCTAAGCTTAGACCGGTTAGTCTTACTGAAAGATACGGTTCAAACGCATGATTAAGCGAAGACCGGATAGAATGTGATTTAGACCCGACAAGTTCGAATACTTGTATAATATGGGTATTTCATACACACTCTGAATTTTGAGACAAAACCGATAAGGTTTGACCCATTTCGGCTAATTTATGTAAACTTGTTACAAAAACCGAACCGAACGCGAAATAAGCGTAACGGGTATCCGTAAGAGCCATATACAGGTTTCCTAAGTTAATATGCTTCAAATATGTTGTGACATCAGTAAGATGTCTTTCATTATGCCCGGAACGGATTTAAACACAAACTATGCCCCGTAGGGGTAGTTTGGTCATTTTAAAGGTTGTAAAAGAGTTTAAATGATAACCTGAGTTACAGGTCTGATGTAATCAGAAATTTTACTCAATTTGCTAAGTTATATCAGTAGGTTAATGCATATATGTGAAATTTGTCAATTATAACCAAACTATGCACCGCAGGGGCATTTTGGTAATTTCACATAAGCCGAAAAGCTCAAAACCGAAGTCTGAGTTAATTAAACTTTGCTTACTGTTAAAATATTCTAATTTGCCTAAAATATCAGTAGGTATCAACCCGGGTATGTTCAATATGATTTTAAAACATACTATGCGTTAAAAACGCTAAATAAGGCGATTAAAGGCCATTTCCGGGTTCGATAGTTAAATCTGATATTTTTATAATTCCAGAAGGCTTAAAATAATTTATTTATCATGAATGATCAGTAGCAAAAGGTTTGGAGTCGTTTAGATAGGTAAAACTCATTTTATGGCCCGTTAGGGCAAAACCGACAATTACCGGATTAAGCCTACGACTACTAGTTATGCTCAGCCTAAAATTAATTAAAAATCTTTAAAAATCCCAAAATAATATATTACATCAGTGGGTATTAAGTTTGATATCAAAAAGTAGGCTTAACTAGGCTATACGCTAATTACGCCATTTTATTAACCTAGAGCTTTAAATTTGCGATAATGAGCATAACTCCTAATCTACAAGTCAAACTGATGTCAAGCTTTGCATACAAGTTTATATAGCCAAATATAAGGTTTCTACTCTTTTACTTTTCCAAAAATCACGTTTTAAGGTAATAAGGGCATAATGGTCAACATATGAGCAATTAACGGAAACGTGCATATAAATTGGATAACTAATGACCCAAGGTGTATAATCACAGAGGGTTGTTCTAACATGTAACCTAATCCAATTAAAGCTCTGAGACATTTCTAAAACATGCCTAAATGGGTCAGAACTGAAAGTCAAAGTGAAAGTCAAACTGTGCGACTTTTGGTTCCGAACCGGGTCTAAACAGGAAATTGTCGGGTTGAACATGTTTAGACATGTTCTTACACTTAATACTAAGTTATAACAATGATCAAATAGGTTGTATATGGTCTATGATGTTAATTATGCATAAATGACATTTTAGACTTCCTGTTGACTTTTTAAATATAGGTTTGACCCGACATTTGTCCTAGTTAGAGTGGGAATCAGGGGGAACCCTTTTGGGGTTTTATTACCCACATAATTACCTACTTAAATGTACTTTTGATTCGACTAATCACTAGACCATTAGTGATTAATCTTAAAGTCAACCATTAATTACGACGGTTTGACTTCTAAGCTAAAACTAAGCTAAAACTTAATTAGAAAAGGCTAAGCATACTTACACTTGTCTAAAGGATGGTTAGGAAGTCTTGGAATCAGCTTTGGAGTTCCAGAGATGATCAGAAATGAGTGCAAGAATTTTTGTAACTTGGAGGCCTTATATAGTGTTTGTAAACACCATAACATGTTGACAACTAAGGCTACAAGTGACCACAATTGTCCCACAAGTGTCCCTGGGGTCTAGGAACATTTTAGGGGTCGCCCAATGGTGAGAAATACCAGTGGGATCGGTCATAATCGCGCAAAACAGGCTGCAGCCTGTTTTTCTGGTTCTGGGCGCCTGACGCGGCCCGCCTCCAGTTTTAACCATCCTTACGCGGGCCGCCTGGCCTCTAAAATCAGATTTTCCATTTTTTTATTTTTGCAACTTGTCCCTTGGCTTCACGAAAGGTTAACTAAGCCTATTCTTTGCATTTTGACCCCTTCATATTTACCCACAAGGGCTTTAGGACTTATGCCCACTTTGCCAAGTCCCTGGACACTCCCGGTTAACCCGAAAAGTCATAACTTTCAACGTTAACGCTTTAACCCCTCGCACACGGATTTGATCATAACTTTCTCATACGATAACGAAACTTTATGAAATTTATATCGCGCATTCTAGTGAGCATAATTAACAGTTACAAAGCTTCGGGTTTGTCAAAAGGTCACTCAGAGGTATATCTTTAAACATGTTGACACATTTAACCCCTGTAGTTTGTAATCTCTCACTTTTAGCTTCATATGATCCATGATTTATTCGTTTGATGTTATAAACATCATATAGGGTTATTATGAAGTATATTTATTCACTGTCAACATTTAGAACCCGTATAATCACATACTTTCCATGTTTGTCAACTTTAGTCCTTTTATAACATTCTTTCACACGTTCAAACTTTATGACACGTGTCAACACATTATAGGACGTGAATTTTCGAGGTGTTACATCCTCACCCCCTTAAAATAAATCTCAACCCGAGATTTACTGAAATAAGTAAGGGTACTTTTCTTTCATCGTGGATTCAACTTCCCACGTGAATTCGGGACCTCTTCGGGAATCCCATTTGACCTTTATAATAGGCACATGTATCTTTTGGGAGCTTCTAATCCCGTCGATCCTCAATCGAAACGGGTTGCTCTTACTATCATAGTCCTGCATATCATTATGTGATAGCGCTTTTCGACTTATTGGTGACACGTCGCTAAATCATTAGTGTAGGTCATATTTCGCGTTCCATCAAGCCCCTTGATTAGGTCTTAGCTCGTAAGCTATTTGATCTTAATACATTCGATTTCCTTCGAATGATTCTATATACTCGGAGTTTAACTAGCCCGATAATTTAAAAAATTTAGTACATCCTTCCAGGGTGATATCTATTGTTGAACCTTATTTCTTAACAAGAATTTAGGAGGTTTGCTATTTTCATAAATTCTCGATTTCCTGCCGTATACTGGCAACTTACAATCTAGTATGGATTTATATGATCTTATTTGTTGTTTCCTAGGCAACTTTCAGATCCTGTTAATTGGACTTACCAATTCTCTATCCAACAATAGATGTTGAACATTCCATCTATACGAGGTCTCCAAAAGGGGTAGCCTTGATACTTATATAACAGTTATTATAGAAAAGCTTATCTTAAGGTGAGATGGTTATTCCAACCATTGCTCAAAATTAATCTTAAGAAATAGCTAATCTTTACAGTTAGTCGAGCAAATCGACGATCCTGGGTAGTTGATGGCGATTCTCAATCGTTGCCTAATTAGAGTTGCGGAAAAAAAATGCCTTAGCAAAATGAACCGTCTTTCATAATTTACTATACCGAATTCTTAGGATATTGAGTTTGGCTTTATGAATCTATGTCTTAAAACTTACTTAACCAGGGTTTTCGATTCTGCCAATAATGGTACCAGTTGTCTTGGAAATTTCATAATAATACAGCCCTAAATGGGATATTAAACTTAACTCTACCTGTCTCCCAGGGGTAAACAGGGTAATCTTAGGAGGAGATAATCAAGGTACAAGGAGGTTATAGAGATTTCCATATCTCAGGCTCCATTTCACTCATCAACGCTTGTGTCTAATAAGTGACACATTTATGTTACGAGTTCACATATTTCTTTACCAGGGAATATTTATTTGGACAATTCCATTCTGGGTATCTTCTTTGAATACCATTAGTTGACTTTAGTACCATATGACCATTGGGATATCTTTGTGGTTCCATGTATTAAACCTCCATACTGATCAGGCATGGAAGCAATCTATGGGACACACTAGGACACGCCAATCCTCATATGGCACTTTTATCAAACATAGTTTGGCATTCGTAGGCGATAGAAAAACAATGGGCATAATAATTAAAATAACATATGTTGTCGTACTCTATGCGAAGAAAGAGTACTCTTGGATTTTTCGGAAGGTTTTTCTTGCCGATACGAGAAGAATCGGTTACTATGGTTTCCTTGGTAATTTATACATTGTGGATAATATAAAAGTTTGCTAAGCTTATGGTTTATGAAGATTTATTATTGCTTGTATTAAATCAGGACGCTTAGCAGAAATTATCATTGGTAAATGATAAGGGATGTACTTGATGACATCGTGAACTGCCTCTTGGCGTTCGTCAGGTGAGTTCAGGCATTTCTTCCCTTAGCCTTTCCAGTGTTTAGTCAATCATAATCAAGCCAAGAGTAACTAAAACATAGAGGTAAATTCTTGGATTCTAATACTTAGTCAACATAAGGAGGATAAGTAGGTGAATTATAGTAAGAAGTAAGGAAGTTATTGTACATGTGCTTATATTTAACCAAAAATGGAAATTTCACAAACTAGGCACCTAGCTCGGTTGGCTAGGCGCGCGAAAGGGTGTGGCCTAGACCCAGATTCGATTCCGGGGACGGCCGGTTCCACTATTTTTTTTTTTTTGCGACTTACCGATTTCTTATCGGAACAAAAAAAAATGGTCCTTATTACTAAACGATTCAACTTCTTGGTTGCGATTCGACAACTGCTATTCATCATCCTCATGGCTTTATACTAACCATGGTGTCATCAAACTATTCCGGCCAATAAGGCATTAACATTCTTAATGGACGTTATTTTAAAAATATATCAATATCACTTAGCCTAGGTCACAAAAGACCATCAATGGCATTTAAGGGTTGGACCTAGTCCATCATCTCTTTGACAGGGGATCAAAATGTCACATCTGTCTTTAATATACTGATGAATTTGGATAGTTTGAAAGTTTGCCATAAGGGTATCAGAAAAGAGTGATTTCTAATAGATATTAAATATCAATATAGAATTTGTTGGAGCATTTTCTAAAGTATCATCGGTCAATTTCTACCTCGCATTAAATGACCGGAGTCTTAATCAGGTGGAGACAACAGTTCTCAACATTTATCATTCATTATAGGATCATATGTGCCAATACCAAATAAAATTCATGCATAAACTGTTTGATATGAAAAGGTATCTGCTATATAGTTATCATTCTGCATCATCTCCTTGGCGTTCGTATGGGAGACTCATGCGTTTGCTTTCTTGGCCTCTTCAGGATTCTTCGCGTACTTAGGGCAGTTGGTCTTTATGTGCCCCTTCTCATTGCAATTGTAGCATGTGGCATCTTTAATCTTCTTGCAATCAACAGTCTTGTGCTCCTTAGACTTGCATAACCCACATGCAGGTGATTCAGACCTAGAATTGGATTCAGATCTGCACTTTCCAAAGTGGCGTCTTTGACAAGTCGTGCACTTTGGCTTCTCCTCTGTTCGCTGATTGTTCCTTCCAAACCCAGACTTCTTAGAATCAGTGTTTCCCTTGTGCTTCTTCTCTGACCCTCGTGAGTTATCATCCTCACGATTCCTCTTACTTGCTTCAGATTTCTTTAGCGATCTCAATCTGACCGCATCTAAAGTAAGGGATAAGGAAATGTCAGCTACTGATCTAAAAGTCGCTGGCTGAGAAGCTTTTACGCTTGCCTTGATCTCGGGGGCTAAACCACCGATAAAACGAGATATCCGTTTTGGTTTCGGGGTTACCAGGTGTGGAACCAACCGAGACATAGTGTTGAAGCTCGTTAGGTAAGCTTGACAGTCGAGGTTTGTCATCACCAAGGATAGAAAATCGGACTCTATCTTCTCCACCTCATGCTGAGGGCAGAAATTTTCCCTGATAAGGGCAACAAATTGATCCCACGACATATTGTACAGTGGGATTTTCCCGGTGGCTTGAATCAGAGATCTCCACCATGCTAAAGCTTCACCCTTGAAAGACTGCGACACAAACTTGACCACGTCTCGCTCAGCGCATCCACTGATATCAACAACCGTATCCATCTCATCCAGCCATTTCATACAATCGATGGCTCCTTTCTCCCCGGTGAAATCCCGGGGTTTGCAGGAAACGAAATATTTATAGGAGCAACCCTTAGCAAGGGGTCCTTTATTCAGTATGACCTGCTGAGATGGAGCACTGTGGTTTGAGGAGTGTCGGTCATCATTTTTCTTCGGGTCGTCGTTATTGGACGGTGGCTTTGAAGGCTGTGTAGATAGGGTCCTACTACGAGTCCCACTATACTCATCATACTGCCTTTCCAAAGCCTGTGTAACTGCGCCGTCTATGATCGCTTTTAATTCCGCACCAGTTAGATTAATTCGGGCGTCATTATTAACCTCCGCTGGATGACTATTACCCTCGTCTGAGTTAGCCATTACAATTGAACTGTTGCAGAAAACAAGGACAATAGTTTATTTGGGAGTTTATTATGGAATTGTCCCTTAGGGTAATTCATTAACCATGGTGAACAGAGACCATATTTGGTTAATTTATTAATCAAATTTATTTATGATTTCTATAATAATTTATCCTAATTATAAAACCGTAACAGTCTTATTCGTGGCACCAAAGGCCTAGTCATATGGACAGTTTTAAATTTATAAGCCATAATTTCAGAGAATCAAGGCATTACGGTTTTAATAGTAGCACAAATGGCCTAGTCGCGTAGACAAGTTTAATTTATAAGCCATGATTTCAGAGAATCGAGGCATTAAGGTTTTAATCAAAGTTCATTACCTTTTCTTGACAGGGAGTCGTAGACTACCACTGTCTTTAGTCTCAGAGGACATTAACTATAGCCCGTAGGCATTTCCCTTCTAAGGGATGTTTATTATATGATCATCTTTATTTGATGATAGTAGTCAGGATCGTATTGATCATACAGACTAATAGGCTTGAGCATAGCTCACCACCATAGACAAGGAATCATAAAGATCAAATGTCAATGTCTCAAATGGACAATACATTATAGCCCGTAGGCATTATTTTACCAATATATGGTCAAAGTATGATCATCTTAATTGATGATCTAAACCCATGATTCAGAGATCATTAAGTTGGGTTAGGGATCTTTTTAAAGAATCCATATATAAAAATGACGTGTGTGATTTTAACGAATCACGCCTGCCAGGAGTGTTAACATATTTACAGATGTTAACAGGGATTCGAATCTTTTAAACAGGTCTTACCATCATGGCCCGGCCTTAAAATGACCCGAAGGCTAGGTTTCACTCTTAAGATTCTTATTAATATTTATCGCAGGACAATCCTAAATTGAGGTGTTAAATATGGATCTGAATTTAATTATGGAACTACCATCTTGGCCCGGTCTTAAAATGACACGTGACTTGGTCTTGTTCTTTTTAGATTTTGCCATTTTATTATAATGGTAGATCTTATAATATAGGAATGATAATTTAAACATAATCATTCCTTTAAAATTTAAACAAGTATATGGTTGCCCTAAACGGGACTTCTACAAAAATGACTTGCCCATGCAAGAGCTAATCAGAAAATAACAAAGGAACCAAATAAGGACAAATAAAACGAATTAGAATTTGTCCTATGTTCTTGTCTAGACTCAAGAATGTGCAACTGTGTAACTGAGATTAAACACAAAAGGCTAGCGTTTAATTCACTCAGTGTTGGCTCTGATACCAACCTGTCACACCCCGACTTTCCACGTGTCACCGGTGGGCCCGGTGGGGAGTATCGTGATGTGGTTGGCAACATAATAGTCAAACAACACAATATTAATATGCACAGTGGAAGCAAAAGATAAATATTATTACATTCCGAATATAAAGTAATATCCAGTATTACAACGGAAAGTAAAGGATCCACAGGCGGATCTTTAAACATATCATTTGTTCAACAAACTTTAGACGCCTAGAACTTGCAATATTCCTTATTAGCGCCCTGAGCTTCCAGCCAATTTCGTTCAGTACCTGTCACTTACCCTTTTTGGAAAATACGTCAATTTTCACTGGTAAATACACTCAACTGACTCATTTGAAAAGAGTTTAAGAAAATTGATTTGGATGCACGTGGCACCAAAATATCTTTTATAATTTGATTAAAATGCACAGAGGCAAAATTAACCTTTTATACTCGGGAAAATTATTTGTATATAATCTTGTATACAGTTTTACTTATTTGTCGTCCGTTAGGGCCGGTTTGTAGGGCCGGACCAGATTAACTGACACGCCACAGGTATAATGCCCACAGGCTATCATCCTCTAAGTGGATTACCAGTTCTGGTATAATGCCCACAAGGATGATACCTCGGAGTGGATTACCAGTTTTTACATAATGCAGCTGTCAGGTATATGCCTACACCCCGTGCTTAGGTCGTGGCCATTTCGTAAAATGATGCCAAGGATATCCGGGACATGGTCATTAACCCCCAAAGGCCATACACCAAATAATACATATTAAACGGGTTGTAAGTACATCAATCACAATACGATTTAAATAACTACACACCCGACCAAGCGGTACTTTTATAGTGCCGTATCCCAAGCCCGTATAGGAAAAATAAGTTAAGAGTATTTACCTGAGCTAGCTCGTGTCTTAAATAGCAAGAATCTAATAACTCAGCCGTATTCACTTAAGTAAGCGTAGGTACCATTTACCGGAAGGCTCTAGTTTGGAATGATGGTATAAATAACCAATTAGGATGCTAACGGGTCTTTAATTAAGCCTAAGCTTAGACCGGTTAGTTTTACTGAAAGATACGGTTCAAACGCATGATTAAGCAAAGACCGGATAGAATGTGATTTAGACCCAACAAGTTCGAAGACTTGTATAATATGGGTATTTCATACACACTCTGAATTTTGAGATAAAACCGATAAGGTTTGACCCGTTTCGGCTAATATATGTAAACTTGTTACATAAACCGAACCGAACGCGAAATAAGCGTAACGGGTATCCGTAAGAGCCATATACAGGTTTCCTAAGTTAATATGCTTCAAATATGTTGTGACATCAGTAAGATGTCTTTCATTATGCCCGGAACGGATTTAAACACAAACTATGCCCCGTAGGGGTAGTTTGGTCATTTTAAAGGTTGTAAAAGAGTTTAAATGATAACCTGAGTTACAGGTCTGATGTAATCAGAAATTTTACTCAATTTGCTAAGTTATATCAGTAGGTTAATGCATATATGTGAAATTTGTCAATTATAACCAAACTATGCACCGCAGGGGCATTTTGGTAATTTCACATAAGCCGAAAAGCTCAAAACCGAAGTCTGAGTTAATCAACCTTTGCTTACTGTTAAAATATTCTAATTTGCCTAAAATATCAGTAGGTATCAACCCGGGTATGTTCAATATGATTTTAAAACATACTATGCGTTAAAAACGCTAAATAAGGCGATTAAAGGCCATTTCCGGGTTCGATAGTTAAATCTGATATTTTTATAATTACAGAAGGCTTAAAATAATTTATTTATCATGTATGATCAGTAGCAAAAGGTTTGGAGTCGTTTAGATAGGTAAAACTCATTTTATGGCCCGTAAGGGCAAAACCGACAATTACCGGATTAAGCCTATGACTACTAGTTATGCTCAGCCTAAAATTAATTAAAAATCTTTAAAAATCCCAAAATAATATATTACATCAGTGGGTATTAAGTTTGATATCAAAAAGTAGGCTTAACTAGGCTATACGCTAATTACGCCATTTTATTAACATAGAGCTTTAAATTTGCGATAATGAGCATAACTCCTAATCTACAAGTCAAACTGATGTCAAGCTTTGCATACAAGTTTATATAGCCAAATATAAGGTTTCTACTCTTTTACTTTTCCAAAAATCACGTTTTAAGGTAATAAGGGCATAATGGTCAACATATGAGCAATTAACGGAAACGTGCATATAAATTGGATAACTAATGACCCAAGGTGTATAATCACAGAGGGTTGTTCTAACATGTAACCTAATCCAATTAAAGCTCTGAGACATTTCTAAAACATGCCTAAATGGGTCAGAACTGAAAGTCAAAGTGAAAGTCAAACTGTGCGACTTTTGGTTCCGAACCGGGTCTAAACAGGAAATTGTCGGGTTGAACATGTTTAGACATGTTCTTACACTTATTACAAAGTTATAACAATGATCAAACAGGTTGTATATGGTCTATAATGTTAATTATGCATAAATGACATTTTAGACTTCCTGTTGACTTTTTAAATATAGGTTTGACCCGACATTTGTCCTAGTTAGAGTGGGAATCAGGGGGAACCCTTTTGGGGTTTTATTACCCACATAATTACCTACTTAAAGGTACTTTTGATTCGACTAATCACTAGACCATTAGTGATTAATCTTAAAGTCAACCGTTAATTACGACGGTTTGACTTCTAAGCTAAAACTAAGCTAAAACTTAATTAGAAAAGGCTAAGCATACTTACACTTGTCTAATGGATGGTTAGGAAGTCTTGGAGTTCCAGAGATGATCAGAAATGAGTGCAAGAATGTTTGTAACTTGGAGGCCTTATATAGTGTTTGTAAACACCATAACATGTTGACAACTAAGGCTACAAGTGACCACAATTGTCCCACAAGTGTCCCTGGGGTCTAGGAACATTTTAGGGGTCGCCCAATGGTGAGAAATACCAGTGGGATCGGTCATAATCGCGCAAAACAGGCTGCAGCCTGTTTTTCTGGTTCTGGGCGCCTGACGCGGCCCGCCTCAAGTTTTAACCATCCTTACGCGGGCCGCCTGGCCTCTAAAATCAGATTTTCCATTTTTTTATTTTTGCAACTTGTCCCTTGGCTTCACGAATGGTCAACTAAGCCTATTCTTTGCATTTTGACCCCTTCATATTTACCCACAAGGGCTTTAGGACTTATACCCACTTTGCCAAGTCCCTGGACACTCCCGGTTAACCCGAAAAGTCATAACTTTCAACGTTAACGCTTTAACCCCTCGCACACGGATTTGATCATAACTTTCTCATACGATAACGAAACTTTATGAAATTTATATCGCGCATTCTAGTGAGCATAATTAACAGTTACAAAGCTTCGGGTTTGTCAAAAGGTCACTCAGAGGTATATCTTTAAACATGTTGACACATTTAACCCATGTAGTTTGTAATCTCTCACTTTTAGCTTCGTATGATCCATGATTTATTTGTTTGATGTTATAAACATCATGTAGGGTTATTATGAAGTATATTTATTCATTGTCGACATGTAGAACCCATATAATCACATACTTTCCATGTTTGTCAACTTTAGTCCTTTTATAACATTCTTTCACACGTTCAAACTTTATGACCCGTGTCAACACATTATAGGACGTGAATTTTCGAGGTGTTACATTTACACTTGGGCTTATCACCCGACTGATAACCATCCTTTTTATTTCTAGAACTCTTTTTGTGGTCGGAATTCCCTTTGGGTTTCTTATCCTAACGCCGTGAGTTATCATCCGAACGCCGTGAGTTATCATCCTCACGCTTCATCTTTTCAGCATCGGTGTTTCTGAGTGATCTCTGCCTGACCGCGTCTAAAATAAGAGACAATGATATATCAGCTGCAGACCTAAAAGTAGCTGGTCTGGAGGCCTGCACACTGGCCTTGATTTCTGGGGCCAAACCCCCCAATGAAACGAGCTATCCTCTTGGGTTCCAGAGTCACCAGATACGGAACCAGTCTTGACATAGTGTTGAAGCTCGTAAGGTAGGCTTGACAATCTAGGTTTTTCATAGCCAATGACAAGAAATCAGCTTCAATCTTTTCAACCTCATGCTGAGGGCAGTAGTTTTCCTTAATGAGAGTAACAAACTGATTCCAAGATAGATTGTACAATGGGATCTTCCCAGTGGCCTGAATCAAAGACCTCCACCACGCTAGTGCCTCGCCTTTGAATGACTGAGATACAAACTTTACCACATCCTTATCAGCGCAACCACTGATATCTACCACTGTGTCCATCTCGTCTAACCATGACATGCAATCAACTGCTCCTTTCTCCCCAGTGAAATCCCTGGGTTTGTAGGAGACAAAGTATTTATAGGTGCAACCTTTAGCATGTGGTTCTTGATTTAACACAACTCTCTTAGATGGAACATTCCTCTGATTTGATGAGTGATGAGAATCACTTTTGTGAGCGGTATGAGTTCTAGAGGGTGGTTTAGAGTGTGGTACTGACTGAGTCCTGACCTGGGTACCACTGGATTCTTTGAACTGTCTATCCAGAGCTCGCGTAATAGCATTATCTATCAATGCCTGTAATTCTGCTCCTGCTATGTTGACTCTGGAAGTGTCATGATTATCTCTGGGGTGGTTGTTGACTTCATCAGACCCAGCCATGTAGCTTGATTGCTACATAAGATAAATGATTTTAATTTACTCAGAGGTCTATAACAGTTTTATCATTCTAGATGATTTATTAATCATGGTATTTAAGAAACCATTTCGATTATTTTGTTAGGCATATATATATATTCAGGATTTTTTTTTCATTTTATTAATCCTTAGTTATAATTAAAATATATTAATGGCATAAAAGGCCGAATCACATGGACAGTTTTAAATTTTTTTAATCATGATCTTATAGGATCAAGGTATTGAGGTTTTAATCATAGTTTATTACCTCTTCTTAACAGGGGGTCGAAGACCACAACTGTCTTTTGTCTTGTATGACAATGAATATAGCCCGTAGGCATTACATCCCTATTGGATGTTTAATATAATAAAAGAAATTGGAAGAATCCAATGTAAGGTTGAGTTATGCAATTTTATCGAATCACATTTTGCCAGGAGTGTTAACATGTTTTCAGATGTTAACAAGGTTTTGAATCTTTTGAATAGGTTTTACCGTCTTGGCCATATCTAGAATGACATGTGGATAGGTTTTACCTTTAAGATTCTTATTATTTTATTATAATGATATGTCTTATAAAAGGAATGTTATTTTTTATTTATTTTACATATTATATTTATGCATATAATTTAACAAAAATGAAAATTTAAATTTAACCATTCCACTACAAAAATTAAACAAGTACAGGTTTGCCCTAAACGGGACTTCTACACGAAATAACATGCCCACGCAGGGGCGAAACAACCTAACATACCCACGCAGGGGTTAAACAGAAAAAACATGCCCACGTAGGGGCTGAATACAGAAACAAATGTCCACGCAGGGACATGATTACAACACTAAAAACAAACAAACAAATAAAGGATTTAGTGATCCTTTTTGCTCTTCCCCCTGATTAAGCTTGCCAAACCCTTGAAAATTCCTCGGTTTTGCCTACGCCCTTCCCGAACCTCCTGCTGCACCTGACTCAACCTTTGAAGAATCTCCTGATGCTGCGGTGGTGATATCACTGGCGGCTGCGGGGGCTGCTGAAACAGCGGAGGTTGAGGAGGTGGCGGTTGTTGATACCCATAAGGTGGGTACCCATAGTGTGGATATCCCACTTGATATGGGACTCCAAAGGTTCCCTCGGGATGAAGAGCATGGTAGTTTGCCGCTACCAGGTATGGGTCAGCCTCGGCATAGTTGTAGTTGGTGTGGGCCGGCTGCTCAAAAGGGTTGTACGCCGCTGAACCGGCGTATTTAGGAATTGGGTTGTTAAAACCCACTGGTGGCGGTGCGACCGGTGCAGACTGCTCCTCAGATACAGGGTTCGAAGGCCCACCCATCTGTGGGTCTTCGTATAGTGGCGGATAATGACTGCCACTAGATGGTTGAGGAGTGCTGATATGGACTCCCCCTCGCACGGACATCCGTGCGGTTGTTCTCCTACGCCTCGGTGGCTCTGGAGGCTGTTGCTACACTGGTGGTGGTGGCGGAGTGACCGCTACAAAACGGGAATCCTCTGAGGGATCCTGCTGTGGCTGCTGCTGCTGCGGTGAGTTGTGGTAACTGGGAGTAAACACCCAGTCGATCTGGTTGAACCTTGCCTCGTAGCTATCGGGACCATTATAAGGTGATCCCAGAAAGGGTGACCCATCCGAAATTTTTCTTGAGGACTCCGGTTTAGAGAATCAGATGGTGTTCGCCGGTGCGAAGGCCCGACCTCATGATCATTTAGGGCGACGAGTGGCCCCTTACCTCTTCCTCCCCCTCTCATTCTTGGTGGCATCTTGTTCAACCTGCCAAAACAAACAAAGGATACAACCAGAAAATATAAAAGACAAAGTTAGAAATAAAACAAATTTGGATTAATCCAAAGTTCTTTGTCTACACTCGGAAGACGAGGAATGTGCAAACTGTGTCATTGAGATTAAACACAAAAGGCTAGTGTTTAATTCACTCAATGTTGGCTCTGATACCAACCTTTCACACCCTGATATTTCCACGTATCACCGGTGGGCCCGGTGGGGAGTATCGTGACATAGTTGATATCATCATAGTCAAACAACACAATTTAAATGCACAGCGGAAGCAAAAGATTGAATCACATTACAAACCGAATATAAGTAATATCAAAGTATTACAAATGGACTGTAAAGGATCCACAGGCGGATCAAATAAAAAGGAAACATAGTTCATCAGACTTAAAATGCATTTTGGGAATTTTCATTTTAAATGTTTTCAAATGCCATTTTGATCCAATTCAAAAAAATCAAAAAAATTACAAAAAATCAAAAAAAAATCCAAAAAATAATAAAAATTCTAAAAAATCATAAAAATTCTAAAAAATCCAAAAAATCCGTTTCGGCGCGAACCGTTTCGAACTCGAACCGTATCGAACCCGTACCGTTTCGACGCGAACCGTTTCGACCCGTACCGTTTCGACCCGAACCGTTTTGAGCTGAACCGTTTCGACGCGAACCGTTTCGATCCGTACTGTTTCGAAGCCGAACCGTTTCAACGCGAACCGTTTCGAACCGAACTGTGCCGTATCGAACCGAACCGTGTCGTTTCGAGCTGAACCGTTTCGAACCGAACCGTTTCGAGGTGAACCGTTTCGACGCGAAACCTTTCGACCCATACCGTTTCGACCCGAACCGTTTCGACGCGAACCGTTTCGACCCGTCGTTTCGAACCGAACCGTTTCGACGCGAACCGTTTCGACGCGAAACCTTTCGACCCGTACCGTTTCGACCCGTACCGTTTCGAAGCCGAACCTTTTCGAGCTGAACCGTTTCGACGCGAACCGTTTCGAACCGAACCGTGCCGTATCGAACCGAACCAAGCCGTATCGAACCGAACCGTGCCGTTTCGAGCTGAACCGTTTCGACCCGAACCGTTTCGAGCTGAACCGTTTCGACGCGAACCGTTTCGAACCGTACCGTTTCGATGCGAACCGTTTCGACCCGAACCGTTTCGACCCGAACCGTTTCGACCCGAACCATTTCGAAGCTGAACCGTTTCGAGCTGAAACGGTTCGGTTTGAAACGGTTCGGTTCGAAACGGTACGGGTCGAAACGGTTCGGCTTGAAACGGTTCGACTTCGAAACGGCATGGGTCGAAATGGTTCAGCTTCGAAACGGTTCAGCTTCGAAACGGTACGGATTGAAACGGTTCGGCTTCGAAACGGTTCGGCTTGAAACGGTATGGGTCGAAACGGTTCGCGTCGAAACGGTTCAGCTCGAAACGGTTCGTGTCGAAACGGTATGGGTCGAAATGGTTCACGTCGAAACGGTTCAGCTCGAAACGGTTCGGGTCGAAACGGTACGGGTCGAAACGGTTCGCGTCGAAACGGTTCAGCTCGAAACGGTTCGGTTTCGAAACGGTTCACGCCGAAACGGATTTTTTGGATTTTTTAGAATTTTTATGATTTTTTAGAATTTTTATTATTTTTTAGAATTTTTTGGAATTTTTTTGATTTTTTGGAATTGGATCAAAATGGCAATTGAAAACATTTAAAATGAAAATCCCCAAAATACCCCTTGTTAAAGTTGAAGTTTTTGGTTGGAGTTAGTGTATGTGATCAAAATGGCAACAAAAGAGAAAAGTTAGGGACCCAGAGGCAAAAAAAAAACTATTTGGACTAAAATGGCAAATTTGGACAAAACTCAGGGACTAAAATGGCAATTTACTCGACTTAAAATGCATCAAAGCTTGCAAGACTCTTATTGATGCTAAGGAGAGGCCAGCCTATTTCGTTTAGTACTTGCACTTAACCTTTTTGCGAAAATACGTCAGTTTATACTGGTAAATACAATTAACTGACTCATTTTGAAAAGGTTTAAAAAAATTTGATTTGAATACACAAGGCACAAAACATTTTATAACTTGGGATAATTATTTATATATAAACTTGTAAAAGAATTACATGTTTCTTATACGTTCAGTAGCCCGGATTGACACCGGGTTAGAGATTAATAGACACACCACATGATATAGTCCCGCGGCGAGTTATTCCCGAAACCGGCGGTTATACCTTATTATTTATATATGCACTGTCGGGTGTACGCCTACACCCCATGTTTAGGTCGTGGCCATTTCTATGAATGATGCCAAGGATATCCGGGACATGGTCATTAACCCCCCAAAGGCTTTAAGCAAACAAAACAATTTAAACAGGTCATTTCAATAAATTAACCTTCATACGATTAAAAATTCAATGCCCGACCAAGCGGTATTTTATATACCGTACCCCAAGCCCGTATAAGGGAAAATAAGTTAAAAGTATTTACCTGAGCAAGTATAATTCACAAACAGCAAGTGCAAGTAGCTTTTACCGGGTCTCCTAATCTGGAACAAAGGTTTTTAATAACCTATTAGATTCCTAACGGGTCTTTAATTAAGCCTAAACTTAGACCGGTTACTTTTAAAGGAAGATACGGTTCAAACGCACGATTAAGCGAAGACCCGAATAGAATGTGATTTAGACCCGACAAGTTTGAATACTTGTATAATATGGGTAAACTAAACACATTCTGGATTTTGAGACAAAAATGATAAAGTTTGACCCGTTTCGGTCAATTTAGGCAAACTAGTTACATAAACCGAACCGAACGCGAAAATGCGTAACGGGTAACCATAAGAGCCATATACAAGTTTCCTAAGTTAATATGCCTTAAATATGTTGTGACATCAGTAAGATATCTTCTATTATGCCCAAAACGAAAATAAACTCAAATTATGCCCCGTACGGGTATTTTGGTCATTTAAAAGGTTATAAAAGAGGTTTAATAAAATTCTGAGTTTCAGGTCTGATATAATCAGTAAATATACTTAATTTAATAGGTTATATCAGTAGGGTATTACACATATGTGATGTTTACCATTTATAACCAAACTATGCACCGAAGGGGCATTTTGGTAATTTCATCAAAGGTTTAAAGGTCAAATATGGAAATCTGAGTTTAAAACTTTTGCTTACTGCTAAAGTATAATAATTTACTTAAAATATCAGTAGGTGTCAAGTCTTATATATTTAAAATAGTTTTAATACATACTATGCGTTTAAAACGCGTAAAAAGACGGTTTTAAGCGATTTCCGGGTTTTATATGAAAAGCTGATATTTTTTATTATTCCATAAGGCTTAAAATTTTTTATTTATCATATTAGATCAGTAGAAAAAGTTTTGGTGTCAAAAAGATTTGTAAAACTCATTTTATAGGCCAAAAGGGCAAAACCGACAATTACCGAATCAAAGCTAGAACCCTATGTTATGCTCAGCCTAAAAATAAATAAAAATCTTCAAAAATCCCAAAACATTATTTTATATCATTAGGAAAAAAATTTGGTATCAAAAATTGGGTTTAGATAGGCTTTATGCTAATTACGCCGTTTAATTAATAAAAAGCTTTCTAATTACGCTAATGAGCATAACTCCTAATCTAGACCTCCAACTGGTGTCAAATTTTAGGGACAAGTTTATAAATCAGTAACTAAGGTTTCTATTCTTTTACATTTTCAAAAATCACATTTTAAGGTCATATGGGCATAATAGTCAACATTTAAGCATTTAACAGAAACATGCATATGAATCGGATAACTAATGAACCAAGTTGTATAATCACAGAGGGTTATACTAACATGTAACCTGGTCCAAATAAATCTCTAAGGCATTTCTAAAATATGCTACATTGGGTCAGAACTGAAAGCCAAAGCAAAAGTCAAATTATGCCGGTTCCGAACTGAGCCTAAACTGAAAATTGTCGGGTTGATCATGTTTAGACATGTTCTTACATTAATTACCAAGTTATATTAGTGATAAAACAGGTTGCATGGGTTCTACATTGTCAATTATGCGTTTATTTGAAAATAAGCTTTATGTTGACTTTTTAAGATTAACTTTGACCCAACATTTTACCAAGCTAGGGTGATAATCAGTAGGTGCCCTCTCAGGGGTTTATTACCTACATAATTACCAATTTATAACTACTTTTAATTTAACTAATGACTGGACCATTAGTGATTAATCACGAAGTCAAACTTTAATTACGATAAGTTTGACTTATGGTCCTTAAGCTAATTAAAACTGAAATTAGGAAGTTAAGGACACTTACAAAGATCCTAAGCATGATTATGGATCCTAAAGAGACTTGTTGAGGACCAGAGAAGTTTCAGAGATCAGTTTTGAAGTGAATGTAAGTGAGCAACAAAATGGTTGCAACTTCAAGTTCTTTTATAGTGAGCTAGAATGCACAAGATCCTTACATCAAAGTCTATAAGTGTTCCCTGATGATCCCCATGTGTCCCTATGCATGAAAATCTGTTGGCCAAGCTCCTGTATTCGAATACCATGCAAGTAAGGCGGTGTAACAGGCTGAACAGGCATCTGTCCATTTTTTGCTGCCAGCGATGATCTTACGAACCGTAAGCAAGGACCCTTGCGGTCCGTAAGCACCACTTACGGACCATAAACCCTTCTCCTTGCGGTCCGTAACCGACCTTGATCTGAGATGCCCAGTTACCAGCCTTGCGGACCGTAAGCCCTAGGCTTTGATGTCCGTATCCGTTTTTTAAATTATTCCTACCCAGCTCCGCCACCTTACGGGCCGTAAGGTGGCCTCTTTGCGGTCCGTAAGCCTTCATCAGAAGACAAAATTTTGTAAACTCTTAGGCCTTGACCATGCGACTCTGTTAATTTCGAATCTTATGTCTTCTTTTTAGTAGAGGGACCATATAGACAGGCATTGCATGTCCTTGCATGTGTTGCCATGCACATGAGGTTTCTTGGACATATTTAAGAAGGCTTTTAAAAATGAATCTTGTCGTAAATGTACCTAGAGTCCCATTATTTGCAACTGAATTATATATTATCAGAAATGACCAGATTTGAACATATCAGATGTTTACAAAACAGATTAGGGTCTTGGGATTCATAAATAGGTCGCTCAGAGGTATTAATTAACATGTCGACAGTTTTAAATCCTACCATTAATCTTTTGACTTAATCCGGGTTTATACCACGTTCGCCTTACATGACACGTGTCTTTATTTTATTGGGTATGGTTTTACGAGGTGTTACAGTTGTGGGCTTAGGTATGGATCAGAGTTCATGGGGGCTCATTCGAAGGGACCTTGTCCAAGAAATGGATCAGAACGAATCGATCTGGTTCCCAATATTTGAAGCATGGGATGAAGGATATTTTACACGCATTGTCAGGACCTAATTTAGGATTCAGTGTCCGGTTGTCCCCCGGATCACTAGATGGACTTCCCCTTAGCAGGGCTTCTTATTGCACAAACGTACGGTATCAGAGTGCACATGTTAAGCATGGGTGCGAGTTCCACTTTATTCCTGATACTAAGTCCTCCGGCTAATCAACAACCATTATTCATAACGCTTGCACATGTTAACGAGAACCACTTCATACATGTTAAGCTGGAAGGGGATTATCCAATGCCACCAACACACGGCCTATGGTTGAACCACCGAAGACCCCATACGGAACAATGGGAAGATATGTACTTGCCACATCTAGAATGGTATAGCTCGATAATGAACCCGCCACCAAGACCAAACCCTAATCTTAATTACATCGAAAGTGATACAGAAAAATGATTTTTGTAATTAATAGGATTTTTTGTATCGATAATTATTCGTATTGTAATTAATAAGATTTTTTGTATTAATTTCTATAATTTTTTTATAATTACAATTGTATAAAACAATTTAATAAGATTTTTATAAAAATTTCTATCATTTTTTTTATAATTAGAATTGATTAAAACAGTTTAATAAGATTTTTGCTCATATTTTTATCATTTTTATCATTTTTTTTATTTGGTATACTGTTGTTCCGTATGTGTTTGGCTTCGATTTTTTTTTGGCGAATTGTTAGGTTGTGTAGCAAAACGTTTTGATTTGGAGAATTGTTGGGTTTTTGGAGAAGT
The DNA here is from genome assembly GCA_030545235.1 of Helianthus tuberosus. Lineage (NCBI taxonomy): Eukaryota > Viridiplantae > Streptophyta > Magnoliopsida > Asterales > Asteraceae > Helianthus > Helianthus tuberosus. The sequence goes on along the minus strand of CM060365.1, from coordinate 33,234,714 downwards.
TGGTCTCGAAAGAACTTGGTTTTTGCGCCAAGTTTTTGGGCGAAAAGTCATTTCCTACTCATTCTCATGAAACACAGTTATTTATTTTACATTTTTCCTACGCATTTCAAACGAAACATAGTTTTTAGTTTTTGGTTTTTCCTACATATTTCCAATGCCCATATTTTTTTTAATTAAAAAATACAAAACTAAAAACAAAAAATATGCAGGTGATTGTGCGTTTTTTGATGTGTTTTTAGCCCTAAAAATGTGGATTTCTTAGTTATCCAACATACACTATAAGTCTCATATTTTTTCCAAATGTGGAAAATCCAAAGGTATAACGCGCTAACGCTAAATACTCACCTAATATGTCACTGTTAAAAAATTGATATGTTTCCTATGTAAGTTTCCATCAGAAATACGTAATACGTAGGAAACTGTGTTTTCCGACGACTTTCCAATATAACACTGTTGTAGGAATAATCTTGCTGGATTTTTTTTTACAACGTGTTTCCAACACAATTTTCTACGCATTCCCACAAAACTATTCCGTCAGAAGTTTCCTATGTATTCTGATGAAATGATCTAATTATATAATTTTCTGATGAAATGATCTAATTATATCAAGGTTGGAGAACTAGCGAGTCGCTAGTCGGCTGGTGCGGTAGCGACTAGCGACTACTTGGGATTACTTGGGATTACTCGGGATTAATCGGATCGGAAATTTTATATGTAAATTTCATTATTTTTATATATATGTATATATATACTCACACATCCATGTCAATATAATACTTAAAAAGGTAAAAGTAGTTCAAAATACAAATTAAACTTACATATAAGTCATAACATAACAAGTCTCAGTACTTAAAATTCAAACATTAACAAATAGCTCAAATGTAATCGTCATCCCCGTAGTGTTCAATGATTTCGACACCATCCGACTCGTATTCAATCTCCTCGTCTACTTCATCCTCTTTCTCCGACTCAAATTATTCATCATATTAGGGTAAGGGATAAGGAAAATTGGCTAAAGTTGTAATCTTGGGCCTGTTTTGTAAGGATTTCAAATGGGCCGACTAGGGCGACTTGGGCCGACTAGGGCGGCTTTGACCGACTAGCGATTTTTTGACTGATTATTGAAAAATTACTCAGTAGGAGGCCGACTAGCGACTAGTCGGTGATTAATCGCCGAGTAATCGCAATTTTTGCAACACTGAATTATATAATTTTAAACTTCCTACACAATTCCAACAGTGTGTGTATATATATATATATATAGGGGACCGCTAAAATGAAAACCACCTCCAGTTGAAAGAACCGCGAGAAACCAGTTTCTAACCATTAGATCAAAGAAATGGATGGATAAGATCAAAAGTAACTAAAATGAATATTAAATACATTTTGTCTTATTATGTCTTTAATATTTTAATTCAAAATGGTAGTTTAGTAAAATTACTATATTTTGCCTTTTTGTCTTTATTATTTTTTTATTACTTTTTTGTTTTATTATATTACTTTTTATTTTTTTAAAACAATTTTTTTATTAAAATAATTTTTAAATTCAAATTCAAATTTTTTTAACAAGACAATTTTTTTTGCGCGCCGGTTTTTGCACGCCGGGCTTTTTCAAGCGTCGTTTTTTTTACGCGCTGTTTTTTACGTTAAAATTTTTACGTTTTAACGCGCCGTTTTTTTACGTTTTACGTTAAAATTTTTACGTTTTAACGCGCCATTTTTTACGTTTTACGTTTTAACGTTTATTACGTTTTTACGTTTTACGTTAAAATTTTTACGTTTTACGGGTTTTACGTAAAACTTTTTACGTTTTACGTTTCACGTAAAACTTCTTACGTTTTACGTTTTACGTTTGACGTTAAACTTTTTACGCTTGACGTTAAACTTTTTACGTTTTACGTTTCACGTTTTACGTTTCACGTTTTACGTTTCACGTTTTACGTTTCACGTTAAACTTTTTACTTTTTACGTTTTACGTAGAACTTTTTACGTTTATCTAAAAGTTTTTTACACAAAACGAACGCACCTAGAAAATCGCTACTCGGTAGGTGTCTCAGATAGAATGCTATCATCATCGACGTCTCAAAAAAAACCCAACAAACAAAAATCAAAAGAACGAGTGGATTCTTGAAAAAAACGAGGTTTTGGCTCAGATTTTTCCGATAATCAGAGGCTGCAAAGTGGGGTTGCAGGTTCAAAAACCTACCCTCCACCAACCTTGCCGCGCCATCGTCATCAAAATATGCGTTTTTTTTTTTGCATCATCGCCGCCCTAATCCAAAAGGAAAATCACTTTTATGAAAACAGAAAATCACTTTTTGCAAATCAAATACACAAATTAAAGATCCAAAAGATCAACACCCACCCCTCTTCTTGCAGAATCAATCCAAGCAAGAACACAAAATATGCAAACAGAAAATCACTCTTCTTCTTGGAGAATCACTTTTATGCAAACAGAAATCACTGTTTGCAAAATCAAAACCACAAATTAAAGATCCAAAGATCAACACCCATGTATCTTCTTGCAAATCCAAAAATAAAAACAAATCAAACCAAGATCTAAGCAAAAACAGAGTCAAGATTGTTCAACATTCAAAAAAATAAATCAATCCACCACCCAATCACCGGCACCACCGACATCAACGGCACGACCGGCACCACCGGGGACGAAATCCTACCTGTCGTCGGAACCGGAAAACTTTCAGACACCACACACCACCCCCCTGTGCGGCGGCGGCGTCCTAGGGTTTATCTCCGTTAAATGGTGCTGAACGGCGGCGGAGGAGACGGTGACGGCGGCGGCGGCATGCTAACTTTCACACACCACGAGCCAATCTCTCTCTCTCCGGCACTCTCTTTCTCCCCTCCGATTCTCTCTCAAACTTGAGAGGAAGATAGATGTGTGTGGCCGGAATTGTCGCCGGAGAAGGATTTCAAAGAGAGAGATGAGAGGTTCACATTTTTGGTAGGGGGTAAACTGATGAGGATGGAGAGAGAGAGTGCAAGCTTTAAAACAAGTCTGATGAGGATGGAGAGAGAGTGTAAGATTTAAAAGAAGTCAGAGACAATTGATGGACATGACACTTTTGATCAAAAGACCAAAATGCCCTCAAGAATATAAAATAGTAGTGTACAATTGGCAAACCCTGATTGGTGGAGAGTGGTTCTCGTGGTTCTTACAACTGGAGGTGGTTTTCATTTTAGCGGCTCCCTATATATATATATATATATAGGGGACCGCTAGAATGAGAACCACCACGAGTTATAAGAACCACGAGAACCAAGTGCCACGGAGGGGCGTTGACCACGATTTTTTTTTTACAACTAGATCCGTATATTTTAACAACATTCGTAAAAAAAAAATTCAAACGGCGCGCCCGAGGGGGTAGTTTTTTACACCCAAAGTTTGGTGTTTTTATTATTTTTTTGTTTTTTCTTTTTTTTACAAACTTTGGGTGTAAAAAACTACCCCCTCGGACGCGCCGTTTGAAATTTTTTTTACGGATGTTGTTAAAATATACGGATCTAGTTGTAAAAAAAATCGTGGTCAACGCCCCTCCGTGGCACTTGGTTCTCGCGGTTCTCATAACTCGTGGTGGTTCTCATTCTAGCGGTCCCCTATATATATATATATATATATATATATATATATATATATATATATATATATATATATAGGGAGGGGCTCATGCGAGAACCACCCTTATTGTGAGAACCATGAGAACCAATGTGAACACAACCTAAAATAGCTAAAAAAACCTAAAAAAACCCTAAAAAACCTAACCCCCACCCCCCCCACCCAAAAACCTAAACCCCCCACCCCCCCCCCCCCCCCCAAAAAAAACCTAACCCCCCCCCCCCCCCCCCAAAAACCTAAACCCCCCCCCCCCCAAGCTAAAAAAAACCTAAAAAAAACCTAACCCCACCCCCCCCCCCCCCAAAAAAAAGCCTAAAACCCCCTCCCCCACCCCCCAAAAACCTAAACCCCCCCCCCACCCCCCCCCCCCCCCAAGCTAAAATGCTAAAAACTAAACCCCCAAAAAACCTAAAAAAATCTAAAAAAAATCTAAAAAAATCAAAAAAAAATCCAAAATTTTTTTTTTGATTTTTTTAATATTTTTTAGGTTAAAATCGCTACTTTTCGAAGCCAAAAAAAAAAAATTAAAAAAAAAAAAAAAGTAGCGATTTTAACCTAAAAAATATTAAAAAAATCAAAAAAAAATTTTTGTGTGATTTTTAGCTATTTTTAGGCATTTTTGGTGTGTTCACATTGGTTCTCGCGGTTCTCGCAATAAGAGGTGGTTCTCGCATGATCTTCTCCCTATATATATATATATATATATATATATAGTGAAAGTGTAAAATACAATATTGCTTAACGTACGAGCGTACGCTATGGAAATTACGCATGTTGAAAGGATTCTGAGTTTATGAAGTAGATTCTGAGTTTATGATCTTTTACGCATGTTGAAAGATAATTATGCATGTTGAAAGATAATTACGCATGTTGAATGAAGGTTCCGAGTTTGCCAAAGAGATTCCGAGTTTATGAAGTAGGTTCCGAGTTTGCGAAGCAGTGTTCCGAGTTTATGTCAACATGCGTGATTTATGTTTTTCACATGCATGATTAGGGTTTTGAGTTTCACAGTGTGCGTAAATTCACAACGTATGCTCGTACGTTAAGGAATATTGTACGTTAACCGGCATCTCTCTCTCTCTCTCTCTCTCTCTATATATATATATATATATATATATATATATATATATATATAGTTGGGATCATTTCAGAATGTAACACCCCAAAAAGTTTTAATATACAAAATGTGTTAAAAAAATAACAACTAGAAACATAACCTAGTTAGAATATATGTGAAATGTTGGCATAAGAATGAATGATATTCAATTAAAAATAACCATTTAAAATGGAGGGACTAAACTTGGAAAATGAGAAAGTAAATAAATAAAAATAAAAACAAAACACAAACTCACACATCTGTGTGTGTGTCTGGAACGATCCAAGCAGGAGAAAAAGGGGAAAACCCTTAAACAACTTAATTATGTCAAATTAAAAGGAAGAATCAAGATTAAACTTATGCATGAACCCTAATTTGTGATAATCTAAGTGTGTCTATCAAGTGGTAAATTGAATTTCATGATTTGATGATTATAAAGAAAGTGGGTTTTAACCAATCTTGGAGTTCATATGAAAATTAAAATAATTGTAAGTTAGATTCGCACTATAGAACAAGAAATATGCTTGAAATTGCTCATCTTGATGATTAATAATGAAAACCCACAACTTGTAGTGATAGAATGATGAAGAATGATGACTATGTAGATACAACAATAGGTGTAATGTTGAAATATGAACTTGTATGAAATAGAGTTTTACTAGATAAATTGTTATAGAATGAGAATTAGGTGAATTAGGTTGATTATGATGATCTATAATATGAACTAGTAGGAATATGCTTTGAATAAATGTACATAATGCTTTGTTAGTGGTACGCACACCTAGTGTATGATGAAATGCCTCAACTAGAAATTCTGCAATTTAACTTCGGACCCTATATGATGATCATGATTTGAGTATGTTAATGGCACTTGTATTAAGTTTTATGATGCCTTATCCAAGAATATATATGTGAAGTAAGCATGTGGCATGAAATCTAAATGTAAATGTTTATGTATAGAGATAAAGAAAGAAGGTTCAAGTCACACAATGCAACAAGGAAGTCAAGACCAAGGTACGTTACTTGCTCAATCTAAATTTGTTAGTATAGATACTTATATACTAATTTGTAGAAATGATTATGTCATTAATTTGATGCGAACGAGTCAAATGATTAGATTGTCAAGTTAGAAAAGAATTATGTTATCGACTCAATGTTAACGGGTCAAATAATTAGAATGTTATACTAGAGAAAGGTTGTGTTGTTGACTTGTTGCAAATGGGTCAACAACTAGAATGTCAATTTTAAGAATGGTTACGCTATTGGCTGTTACTAATGGGTCAAATAATTGAATTCAATGAACCAATTGACTGTTTAATCATAGTGAATAAACAATTGAATTCAATGAACCAAATGACTGTATTAAATTAAAATCCAAAACAAGGTAAAATTAAGATTGAATACAGCTACTAGCCCTAGCACTACACCCGAGTGAATTAGCCTTGCATCTTTATTTGCTCGATAGCCCGTTGCTGCATTGATTTCTGTGCATCAGCAAAGGGATTGCTCTTCGTAAACATGGCTTCTTGTAGGCTACTTTGTTAGCTATAAATTGTGAAGAACACAAGAGAGGAGAAATCGTTCAATTCACAACTAATCTCTCATTAACCACCAATGGTTAGTTATAGCAACTAACAATGACTTCAACTAACTATGTGTTACAATTGATACAATTAGACAATTAATCTCCCCCAACTATCATATTATTACAATCTAACCCCTCTTATTACAAACTATATCTAACAATACCCCCCCCCCCTTTGGAGTCTTGACCTCAAGAATTAAAGTTTGAAAATCTCAAATCAAATTCAGACAAATCTTCCCACGACGCCTCTTCCAACGGTAACCCTTGCCAATGCACCAATACTTGAGTAGCTGGATTGTTTCCCTTTCGAACCAAAATACAATCTATAATGGATCTCGGTTGTAGCAAGAATCGAGGGTTTATGGGCAATAGAATGATAGGAGCATGTCGACAAAAAGCTCGCTTCAACAAAGATACATGAAACACTGGATGGAGCTGAGCATCACTAGGTAAGTCCAGTTTATAAGCAACTTTTCCCAAATTTTCAATAATAAAAAATGGCCAAAATACTTAGGTCCAAGTTTTGAGTGCTTTTGTTTCCTTAAAGAATTCTGAACAAAAGGGTGTAACTTGAGATACACCCAATCCCCAACTTGGAACACCCTCTCACTTCTATTAGTATCGGCATACTGTTTCACTTGGTTTCTTACCTTTAAAAGATTGACCATAGCTTCTTTATCTCTGTATAAAATCTCCACTGCCTCAACTGAAGTATCATATGGTATATATGGAATGTGAATGGGAGGAGGAAATCCATATAGAGCTTCAAATGGACTCATTTTAAGTGCAAAGTGATATGTAGTATTGTACCACCATTCTGCAAGACTTAGCCACTTCAGCCATTGAGCAGTGGAATGCATAAACATGCATCTCAAATAAGTTTCTAGGCACCTGTTTAAGACCTTTGTTTGTCCATCACTTTGAGGATGGTAAGCAGTTGAATAGGCTAACTGTACCCCTTGTAGTCTCATGAATTCCTACCAAAAAGTGCTTAAAACACAGGATCTCTATCAGAAACTATAGTCATAGGACAACCATGCAGTTTAAGAATGTTATTAGTGAAAACCTGAGCCATTTGAGAAGCTGTGTAAGGATGAGATAAAGGCATGAAGTGTGCACATTTAGTTAAACGGTCTATAACCACCTACATTGTATCTTTGCCTGAACTTTTGGTAGCCCGGATATGAAATCCATAGAAACATCTGTGAACACATGGGTAGGAACTGGCAATGGTTGTAACAAACCCGGATTAGCCACTGGTTCATACTTAGCTTGCTGGCATTGAGAACATTCCCTAACAAATTTATGCACCTGTTTATAACACTCCTTCCAATAATAAAAAAAACTTTAACCTTTTGTAGTGTAGGATAATACCTAGAATGACCCCCCATAGTTGATTAACGAAACAGTTGTAAACTGTCAAGTTGATGTTGTAAATCATTACCTACCCATAACTTGTTCTTTCTTTTCAACAAATGGCCATCCCAAGTTACATGAGGAATAGTTTTTCCTTGCTTCAACTAATGGATGATGCCCTGCAACTTAATGTATGTCTGTCAAGTACTTTTAATTATGTTCAACAATAATGGGCTAATAGAACTCAACCCATTTCAAATCATGCTAACCCTTGCACTTTAGACAAACCATCAACCACCAATTCTCATAACCTTTCTTATAAGTTATTTCATAGTCATACCCCATCAACTTAGCTAACCAAGTTTGTTGTAGAGGAGTAGTGATCTTTTGACTCAACACGTATTTTAGGCTTTTCTGATCAGATTTAATTAGAAAAAACTTTTTAGTGATCAAGTAGTGATGCCAAGTTTTGACTGCCATAATGATTGCCAACAATTCTTTCTCATACACTGACAGAGACTGTTGCTTAGTGGATAAAGCTCTGCTTATAAAAGTTATAGGATGCCCTTCTTGCATTAAGACTGCTCCAAAACCTTTAGCTGAAGCATCGGTCTCTGCCACAAATGCCTTAGAAAAATTAGGCAAAGCAAACACAGGGCTGGACTGACAATCTTAACTTCCTATTTTCTAGGCTACCGAGCTCTATTATATCCAATCTAGTTACAAGACTTGATACAAGACGAAGTCGACAGACATATGCACCAACACACATTTGCCCCTGCAAAGGAACATTTAGATTTTTTGGTAAACAAAGTGCCTCTCCTCAATAGTGTTAAGACCTGTTCCAAATCAATCAGATGTGGTTCCATTGTGGGACTATACACTAATATGCCATAAAAAACACCAGTGTAGTTTTCCTCATTAAAGACTTAAAAGTGGCATTCATCATAGATTCGAAAGTGGCAGGAGTATTAGTTAGGCCAAATGGCATAACCATAAACTCAAACAGTCCTTGATAGGTCCTAAAGGCTGTTTTATGAATGTCATCGCATTCATCCTCACCTGATGATAACCAACTCTAAGGTCTAATTTTGGAAATACAGTTGCCCACCCCCCACCCCCACCCCCAAGTTCATCTAATAGCTCTTCAATTAGTGGAATAGGAAATCTATCTTTTACAGTGGCCTTATTTAATTTCCTATAGTCTACACAAAACCTCCAAGTCCCATCCTTATTTTTAACTAAGACCACAGGAGAAGCAAAAGCACTTTGGGTATTTCTTATTGTTCCAGCATCTAACAGTTCCTAAGTCAACTTTTCTATAACATCTTTTTGATGAGCAGGATATCTATATGCTCTTTGATTGATTGTAATATTCTCATCTTTGAGAACTATTTTATGGTCACAACTTCTTTTAGGAGGCAAAGAAGTAGGCACAACAAAAACATCATCATAGTTGGCTAATAATGCATTCAAGGCTTCACTTTTATTATTCTGATTAACTCTGGTTTCATGTTGAATTGTCTTTGTATTCAAAGCTTGTAAGCTATAGATTTGCGCACTAGCTATACCCGTAGGATCACTCAGTAACGAATTCATTTTCTCAGCAGAACATAATGACATAATATTTGACCCAATAACCTTTAGTTCAAACAAATGATCACCCACCTTAAACTTCATGTTTAACTGCTTAAAAATCCAATTTATGTCATTCAAGGTCTGTAGCCATTGAACTCCTAGAACCATATCATAGTTACTTAGAGGAATACGCATTACATCAGTGTTGAACCAGTTTTCCTGCATAAGCCACTTGAAATTCTCACACAACTGAGTACAAGACATTTTATTACCATCTACCACTGTAATATTCAACTCAGGAACATCCTTAATAGGACACTTCATTCTCAAAGCCAATTCCTAATTCAAAAAATTATGAGTTGATCTTGAATCTATTAGGATTTGGAGAGATTTAGTACCTATGGCTCCTAACACCCTAATTGTAGAATAAGAAGGAACACCTATGATTGCATTTAGTGAAATACATGGTTCCTGATCTTGTACAGAGGACACTACATATTCATTAAGGGTATTATTGTCATTACTGTCGTCATCCACATCTATCTAATATCTCAATAGTAAACAAGTGTTTATTCTTGCATACATGAGTTGGTGTATACTTTTCATTACACCCAAAACACTCTCCTTTTTCCCTCTTTTCTTCAATTTCTTTATGAGATAATGTTCTAGCACTTAATGGTTTAGACTTAGGAAATGGTGCAAGTAACAGTGGAATATTAGAACCCCCCACTGTTTTATTAGGGGGCGTTTGGTTCACATGAATTCGATGGAATTTAAGGGAATTGGAATTTGAATTCCATCTCTTAAGTTGTTTGGTTCACAGAATTTGATGGAATTGGAATCCCAATTCCAATCTTCATATGTTTGGTTAACAATGGAATTAGAATTGGGATTCCAATTTCATCAAATTCTGTGAACCAAACAACTTAAGAGATGGAATTCAAATTCCAATTCCCTTAAATTCCATTGAATTCATGTGAACCAAACGCCCCCTTAGTGTATTCATTGGATTTGGTATTAGAAGGATATGAGGTTTTGAAAGGTTTATTATGGTAAGTGTATGAGGTATTGTCATCTTCTTGAATCCTGGCTAACATATATGGCTTTGGTAAGTTTCTTGGCCTAATCAACTTCACAGGATTACCAATCTCAAGCTCAGTGGCCCTTAAGAACAAACTTACTGCATACTGATCACAAATATTAACTCTAATTAGTGCTAGATCAAATTCTTTGCAAAAATCGTTCAAATAACCAGTTTGTCTCAAATCCACTAGAGCCCCCATAGCATACTGATTAAGGACTAATCCAAATCTTGCAATTATGAACCCTTTGTAATCACTCCATAACATTCCTTCAATACTACCCCCTGATTTAACAAAAGATTGGCGCCAAAGTAAAGCTATGTCTTCTAGATGAACTATTATGAATTTTACATTAACAGTCTCAGGAGTAGCATCAATTTCAAAGAAGTGTTCTACCCTGCATATCCATCCTTCAACATTTTCACCATTGAATTTTGGAAATTCCATCTTCGTGAGGCGATTGTTACTGTTATGATAAGGAAATTGTGAATTACTAGGACCAACAACATGCTGTGTTTGATTACTTTGATTACTGCTCAAAGCCTGAATACTTCGAATGATTTCATTCATCAGATTTTCCATTTGATTTTTCATGGATGCTATATTCTCAGCATTCTTAGTAGCTACTGATTCTAGGCGAACCAAAGCTGTATCATGCTCTTGCATCCTTTGCTCCACTGTTTGACTACGAGTTGACATCTTGAATTGATTATACACTCGTTATTCGTAATGAATTGTAATCGGAAATTAATCGAACAAAGATCAATTTTGAGAATTGAATTGAAGGAATTGGACAGAAATTGATCGAACAAAGATCAATTTCAAAGTTTTGAATCGAAATTTTTGAAGAAGAATCGATCGAACAATGATCAGTTTCGAGATTGAATGAATCGGAAGCTTGATTTGCGTTTGTTTGATTCGAATTGATACACAAAACTACCGAGAATCGGTAGCTCTGATATCAATTTGTTAGCTACAAATTGAGAAGAACACAAGAGAGGAGAAATCGTTCAATTCACAGCTAATCTCTCACTAACCACCAATGGTTAGTTATAGCAACTAACAACGACTTCAACTAACTATCTGTTACAATTGATACAATTAGACAACTAACCCCCCCCCCCCCCCCCGCGACTATCACATTATTACAATCTAACCCCTCTTCTTACAAACTATATCTAACATACCTCTTCTTACAAACTATACTTCCACTTTCTTCGTGAGCCTTCATGGACTTTTAGGCCCAGCCTACTAATTATTGACCCATTAAACCCAAAGGTAATTCTGTCTTTTTTAGTTCTCCACAAGAGTCCACTGTTTAAACCCAAAGGTAATTCTGTCTTTTTTAGTTCTCCACAAGAGTCCACTGTGTGTTCAATTTGATCAGCAAGAAATTCCTTTATAATGCCATCTTCATTTTGAGCTGCTCAACTATATAATTAATTCATCAAATTAATTCATGATCTAAATGATATCGTCTCTGTGATGAAAAGCAACAAAAAATGTAATTCTTAGTTTTATTTTTCATTTAATCTCTAAACAATTTAATTTAAATTAATTAAGTTTATAATAATAATATATAAAAATGGCATCTGGTTTGACTGTTAATCATTAATTTATTTTAATCTTTTTTTTACTTAATTACGTCGTTTTGCTATTCAAAAAGGGGTAGCGGCGCAGCTTGTTGCCCGTTTACCAACTATCTCGATGTAAACAACCATTTGCCTGAAATCAATATGTTTTACTAATTAATTAATGCACATATAAGTGTGTATAAAATACACCAATAGGTTACAATATGTTTTCTACAAAATACATATATTATTTTATTTATTTTACAAATATAAGTACACATTTTAAAATCACACATATGAATCTTCTAATATTACATTTTATAAGCACCCTAAACCCTTAATTAGAAAGCTAAATTTATACACATGCATGGTTCTTTTGTAAACTTTGTAGTATTCATGCAAGTATCACACAATTTTCTTTTGCATCACTAGCCTTTTTTCCTTCTTCATCACCTAACTTTGTTTCAATCTCCTGCTCCTTTTCACCATCTTCATCTTTCTTTTTGCCAGCTTCCTCCTCAGCAGCTTTGATTCTAGCATCTTCAAGAGCTTTGAGTCTTGCAGCTTCTTTTGCGTCCTCCAAAGATTTGATCAAGTTGTTCAAGCAAATCTCAGCATTCTCTTCATCTGACTTTGGCATCAAATTTTCAGCAACATCTGCCGGAGTCATCTTTGTCTCCCCCAACATTACCTGGATGGTTTTAAACAACTCATGTGACTCAAGATCCAAGTAGTTCTTTGCAAGAACCTTAAACGTTTCATAACAACAATAAGACATCTCAATATGCTTATCCATCCGTCCTCTCCTAATGAGAGCTGGATCAAGCTTTTCAACATAATTAGTTGTGAATATGATCAACCTCTCACTTCCACAAGCCGACCATAACCCATCAATGAAGTTCAACAGCCCGGATAAAGTCACTTCACTCCCCTTTTTCTTCTTGTCATCTTCGTCTTCGGCCTTCTTTTGAAATGGGTCCTTTTTATCTTCTTTACTCTCCTCCTTCTTCTTCTTCTCCTTTCTCTGCCCAGTGAGATAAAGCGAACAATCGATATCCTCAATCACGATTATTGACTTACTTCTTGTATTAATCAGTAGCCTCCTCAAATCTGTGTTATCCCTCACAGATGTTAATTCAAGATCATAGATATCATATTCAAGAAAGTTAGCCATGGCCGCAATCATACTAGACTTCCCAGTTCCTGGTGGACCGTAAAGAAGATATCCTCGCTTCCATGACTTGCCTATCTTCTTGTAGTAGTCTTTTGACTTGATGAACGTCATTAAATCGTCCAAAATCTCCTTCTTCTTCTTTGGGTCCATTGCAAGAGTATCAAAGGTAGAAGGGTGCTCGAACACAATATGGCTCCACATAGTACTCTTGTCGTTGGTATAGAGCTTGCGTTGCCTTGTTCTTAACGCAGTAGCCTTCCCCTCATCTATCACATGTTGCAAGTAAACTTTAGTGACAATATCGCGGTGTTCTCTTCTACAAATGAGCCTGTAGAACCGATTCTCTTCATCACCACGACGTGAAAAGGAAGCTTGTTGTTTGATCTTTTTGCTCGAACTCCACCAGATTTGGATGCCGTTGAACTCGTCTGTGACTTCTTCATTCTCCTCCATGCTCATGACAACGCATCTGCAGTCCTTGACTACATTTGCTTTGAGCCTTTTAGCCATTTTGGAGCAGTTGGTACTGAGGTACCGTTCAATAGCATCAAACGCTTCACTTCGTTTAAACGAAGTGTCCACTTGGTATTCATAAAAAGTGATTTCGACATAAGGGTACACATAACTAACAACTTTATTAACATATGTTCTAGCGTCCCTTCGAAGTTCGTCGGGAAACAGTCGGGTGAATATGGCCCAAGTGCTCATAACTAGAGCCATAAGTGTCATTTCACCCATCATTATTGTCATCTTTGTTATTTTTCTTGCTCACAACTCACACAATGTTTTTGTTAGAATGTTGTTGTAAGTGGTGTATGAAATGAGGAGTGTAAGTAAAACATCTGAATTTATAGCACTAAGTAAAGTGACATTTAGCATTCTGTATATCATTAGTTCTTTTTGTTTTTAGAGGTGCATGAAATGAGTAGTGTAAGTAAAACATCTGAATTTATTGCACTAAGTAAAGTGACATGTAGCATTCTGCATATCTTTAATTCTTTTTGTCTTTTAGAGGTGTATGAAATGAGTAGTGTAAGTAATTAAAACATCTGAATTTATAGCACTAAGTAAAGTGACATGTAGCATTCTGCATATATATCTTTCTTTTTGTTTTATAATCTAATGTTAGGTGTAGAAGCCACTTTTGACCAATGAATTTCCAAAAAAGTTGGTCATCCGACTTCTTAATTATCTCTAAATTAATATGAAAGGTTAACCGACAGAAGCTTCCCGGGTACAGACAACAAATGACAGCAAATTTACAGCAAACTGATCAAGCCAATAACTAAAATGCCTTCTTTGGGTCCATACAACAAATGTTAATAAACATGTAATGGTAAATGGAAAGGAAGCTTTCCAGGAACAACTAACAAGTGAATCTAGAAAAGGTAGCCTCCTAATAAATGTATTTATTAAATTATACAAGCCAACATATAAACTTATTATTTATTATTATGGATATTAATTGAGAATAAATTTAATTTTTACGTGTTAGAAGGTAAGCGTTAGCTCATCTTATCAACCCAATTTTATAAACAATTTGATTCAGGCCAATTGTTTATGTTTAGGCCCTCCTTGGTTTCGAGTTTTGAATGTATGTTCGATCAGCCAATCGCTTGCATTACTCGCGTTAGGGGTTTAATGGTCCGTGCAGACTCAGAATTAACCATTGGTTCTAACTTCTAAAACTAATAATCAATTAACTGCTAAAACTCATAATGGACTTAATCATCCATCGGTTCTAGTTTACTTATCATCTCAGGATTAAATATGCTGGATGGTGCATTGTTGATTCTTACATTTATTCTTCCGAGCCGAATAAGAAAGAAAAGAGAAATACTTGACATCATCAAACAACACCACAAACTAAGAGGATCCCTCCAAGAAAACTGTATCATTTCAAAGCTACCAAATTGCCCATCAGGCAACTCATTTTGAAGCTTCCAAATTCCCATCAAGCAACATGCATTACCACAACCACAATTTCTTTCTTTGGCACCCTTAATTGGGAGTTCTTAGGGGTGTGAATTTCTGACACGAAAACACGACATGAATCTAACACGAACTTCGCGGGTTTGGGTTTAGTCTAAACAGGTTTGGGTCAGTTTCAGATTGAACCCGCGAACCCGTTTAGCTAAATGGGTCAGTCAACCTGGTGGTTAAAATTATATTTTTACAATATGTTTTATGCCATAAATTTAATTAGGTGTGTAATTTTATGTCATAATTATAACTTAAAAAGGGAAATTGACATAAGATTTTATGATTTTAATATGAGGTTAAGTTATTCTACAAATACTCATAATTGTAAGAAGTGTAAGAAGTTTTTATAGAGTGACAACCAAGAACCTAAAACCTAAACCTACTACACCACCACCCAAAACCTAAACCCTCACCCAAAAACCTAAACCCCCCAACCCTCCCCCCTGGGAAAAAAAATATACCTCACCAAAAACCCTTCCAAAAAACCTAACCCCCTCCCCTGCCCCCCCCCCCCCCCCACCCCAAAAAAAAAAACTAAACACTCACTCGCACCCCACCACCACCCAAAAACCTTAACACCCACCCCCCTTGGCAAAAAAAAAAATTGCCGAGGAAGGGGGTGGGGGGTTTAGTATTTTTGGTGGTGGTGGTGTGTGTTTAGGTTTTTTTTAGTAGGTTTATTTTTAGGAGTACACTTCTTATTTTTAGAAGCCTTTGTATTTTATCCTAATCCTTTTAATATAATCTTATTATATAAATTTGTGTTTTTTTTTTGTAGTGGATGTTAATTTTAATATATTAATTTGCTGAAAAATAAAAAATTTCGGGTTGAATGGGTCGGGTTCGGGTCAGCCTGATTCGGGTCGGGTTCGGGTTCATATGTATGACACAATTTTCGGGTTCGGGTCGGGTTCGTGTTCGTTTAAAATTTTCAGGTTCGGGTCGGGTTGAACCCGCCAACTCCGAGTTCTCAACCCAGTCCAAGATATCAAAAGAGAAGCGCAAAACCGACAACTTCACTTCTAGCCACCCTTCAACCAAATCCCGAATCTTCTTAACCGAGGCGCACTCACCAAAGACATAAAAACGGATTCTGACCCATTATCACTCAAAAGGGTAGTAAATAGAATATCAATCCCCTTAGCAACCAGATTTATTTAAGTTTGAAGATGATTTCCCACGACCTTCCACCCACAAATATTGATCTTCCGAGGGAAAAAGGGAACCAATTAGTTTTCTTCAAAGAACTCGAAAACATAACTTCATTAATCCCCCTAACTGAGAATTCAGACATCGACCAAAACCACTGATCATTACCCTTCAAAAGCAAAACACTATTAATCAAGTTTTGCATGTCAATAAACAGAACCATTTCGACACCCCCCCTCGAAGACCCCTACGCCACTCCCACGACTCTCCCCTGACCCTTTTGCGCCACTGAACAGCTCTTACACATTTCTAACACGTATAACCACAGAAACTTCTCAGCTAAACAAAAGTTATGGCACCAATGCCTTTGAATGTCCTTGTAATTTGTCCCAAAACTTTGTGAAATTTAAACTAACCCAAACGAAAGAATACTTGGTTCTCGGGACTGAATTGCAAAACATGGAAGCAACGTTCAATAATGCTTGGAACAACATATAATTTGAAATGGGAAGAAGATATGGGTTTGGAGTTGAATACGCTCTACGAAGACAATGGTGGACCGTCAACCCAAGCCGGATTCAAGAAAAGAAAGTTCTTCTAAAGACCTAAGATTATTATTTATGATTAAGGGGAAATGAGGGGAATAATTAAGCATTAATCATTAATAGTACTTAGAAATAAGTATTGTTATTATTATATCTTTAGTGGGTCAGTTGTATTATGTCAAACTTTAACGGTCTATATGTAATATGACAGCAAATCTACAGCAAACTCATCAGGCCAATAATTAAAGGGGAATTTACGAAAATATCATTTGACCAACGTTCTTTACGAAAATGTCACGTTCATGCGTCCATGGACGGACTCCTCCACATGGGAGGAGTCCGTGTGTCACCTTGAAGAGTCCATGAACGAGGAGCTGACACGTGTCTTTTCAAATGTTGAAGAGTCCATCCCTGACGCATCCCATGCCTCCCCCGACGCATCGCATCCCAAGCCCTCCCCGACGCATCCCATGACCTCCCCGACGCATCCATTGCATCCGGACGCATGTATTAGTATAACCGTAAATCATGCATATATTATAGGAATAGATCCTGTACAAATTAATGTGATTAATCCCTTCCTTGTATATTGTATATGGTATCCCTATTTAAGGGAATCTTGTTAATGAGATGGGGACACGAATTATCATTTAACCATAATCTGTTTTATGGTATCAGAGCTAAGCTCTGAAAAACCCTAGCCGTCGCATTCCTTTTTTTTTTTCCGGTCAACCTTCTGTTTCGACAGCCATGACCGACAACCAACCTCCTCCTCCGTCCCCTAACTCCGATAAACCACAACCTCTACATCCGGCCTACACTGTAACAAATATCCAGACCAAAGTTCGAATACTTGATGGCACGACAGTTTCTTATGCCTCGTGGGTCAAGTTATTCAAACTTCATGCCAAGGCATACAAAGTTCTGGATCATATTGATGGTTCGGATCCTCCCGAGAAAACCAACGATAACCATGACACCTGGTTCGAGATCGATGCGCTTGTCCTTCAATGGATATATGCGACTGTCTCGGATAAACTGGTTGTTCGTATTCTCGACAATGATGGTACCGCTCGTTCGGCATGGGTGAAACTTGAAAATCAGTTTCTTAATAATAAGGGGTCACGTGCCACGACTCTTGAACACGAGTTCACTACCTTGACCCTCGGGTCATGTTCTTCCTTGGAAGAATATTGTCAAAAACTGAAAGAAATCGCGGACCAGCTGAGTGATGTTGGTTTTCCGGTCAGTGAGCCGCGGTTGGTGATGCAGTTGGTCCGTGGTCTTCCCGCTGAATACAACGTCACAGCGGCCATCATCAACCAAACAAACCCCACATGGGATGATGCGTGTACTAGTCTGCAGAAAGAGCAACAAAGGCAACAGGCCCGCCTAAACCAAAGCCAATCCGTCCTTGTTTCCCAGAACCCATCATCCGTCCAAACTGCAACCAACCAACCAAACCCACCCAATAACCCTCCCACGGACAATAACCGCTACCCAGCCCAACCTTATGACAACACCCGCTACCGTGGTCGTGGCCGAGGCTATCGTGGCCGAGGACGTGGTCGCTCATCCCGTAACTCAACTCAACAATACTGGTACAATACCCAACCCAACCCCTACGGCTCCCCCTCTCCAAACCAGCCTCCCTACAACCAGCCCACTGCCCCGGCCCATTACAACAACTGGACCCCCCCTCCGACTCCTTACCCATCCCAAGCTTGGGCTCCCACTCAACCTCCTAACGCATTGCAACAACAATACAACCAAGCCCATTTAGCCTACCAGCAAGCCCAATATCCTGCCCCAGCCCAACCGCAACCAAACCCCTTTACTTCGGCTCAACAGCCCGCCTCCTTTCCTGACCCAAATGCCCTTAACGCACTCAGCCCAACCGACCTTGGCACTGCTCTTTCACTAATGCAGGTACAAGAGTTTCCGGATCAGACTTGGAACATGGATACAGGGGCATCTTCTCACATCACGGCTAACGCTGGTAAGATATCTACTCCTTTGTCTAATTCCTCTAGTACTATTCTCGTTGGTAATGGCCAAAAATTGCCTATAAACGGATCCGGCAATACCACTCATACCGTTTCAACCAAAACTTACCACTTAAATAATGTCCTTCACTCACCCACTGTCATAAAAGACCTTTTATCCGTTCGTAAATTTACTCGTGATAATCAAGTTAGTGTTGAATTTGATCCTTTTGGCTTTTCTTTGAAGGATCTCAAGACGGGCACCTTCCTTTCACGCCATGATAGCACGGGGGACCTTTATCCATTTACACAACCCTCCTTTGCTTTTGTCGCTGCTTCTCAACAAGCTCCTTGGCATAATCGACTAGGTCATCCAGGAGCCACTATTTTAAATTTTCTTTCAAATAATAAGTTTATTTCTTGTACTAAGACTCATGGTTCTTTTGTTTGCTCATCGTGTCAAATTGCCAACAGTCAACGTTTGCCTTTTAATAATTCTGTTTCTGTTACGTTTGCTCCATTTGATATCATACACTGTGACCTGTGGACTTCTCCTGTCTATAGCAAATCTGGTTAAAAATATTATATGGTTCTCATAGATAATTTCACACAGTACGTTTGGGTTTACCCTCTTAAGTTTAAATCAGAAACATTTGCTACCTTTACCAAATTTCACAAACATATTCACACACAATTTAACTGCCTCATTAAAACTTTTCAATGTGACCTGGGTGGAGAGTTTGATAATCATCAATTCAAAAATTTTGCCTCCGACACTGGCATGGTTCTTCGATTCTCATGTCCTCAAACGTCACCACAAAACGGTAAAGCCGAAAGAATGCTTCGCCGTCTCAACAACATCATTCGAGCTCTCCTTGTCCACGCCCACTTACCACCCACTTTTTGGGTTGATGCCCTTCATCTTTCAGCTTACCTCCACAACATCTTACCCACCGTCAAACTTAATCACCTTACACCCGCTTATGCCCTCTACCAACGTCATCCCACCTATGACCACTTACGCGTTTTTGGGTGCACGTGCTACCCAAATGCGTCCGCCACTCAACCAAACAAACTTCTTCCCCGTTCCACCAAATGCATCTTTCTAGGTTACCCTTCCAATTTTCGGGGTTACCGATGCCTTGACCCACAAACCGGTCGTGTCCATATCTCCAGGCATGTCATTTTCGACGAAGCTGACTTCCCTTACTCGTCCACCACCCAACAGCCCTCTTATGACTTCCTGGACACTGATCACTACCCGTTCGGCCCACTCGCCACTACCTCCCACGGCCCAATCCAATCCCCTCCCAACCCACCCCCTTCGGCCCACCCCAACAACAATCCGACACCACCCCACTCACCTCCAACACAATCGTCCTACTCACCCCTGTCCTCGGCAGCCACCTCACCTACACCATCACCTCACTCATCACCACCCCCCACCAACCAACACCCCATGGTCACCCGTGCTAAGTCTGGCATCTCTAAACCAAACCCAAAATTTAATCTTACTACCTCCACTCCCACACACATCTCACCCATTCCCACATCCTACGCCAAAGCCTACTCGGATCCAAATTGGCACAAGGCAATGACCAATGAATTTAGTGCTTTGCAGGAAAATAAGACTTGGGAGTTGGTACCGAAACCAGTCGGGCCACCTATTATTCGCTGTATGTGGTTATTCAGGCACAAGTTCAAGTCTGATGGGTCTTTGGAAAGATATAAGGCCCGTTTAGTGGTGAACGGAAAATCTCAAACAGTGGGGATCGATTGTCATGATACTTTCAGTCCGGTTGTTAAACCGGCCTCTATACGCACGGTTTTAAGTCTTGCAGTTTCTCGAAACTGGCCTATTCATCAATTGGATGTCAAGAATGCATTCCTTCATGGAAACTTAGAGGAAACTGTCTTCATGCATCAACCTCCGGGTTTTGTGGACAAACAATTTCCTGATTTTGTCTGTCGCTTGCGTAAATCTTTATACGGCCTCAAGCAGGCCCCTCGGGCATGGTACAATAGATTCTCCACTTTTCTTGTGACTCGTGGTTTTCGGAGCAGCACATGTGACTCGTCACTATTTATTTATCGAAGAGGGACTCGCATTGCCTACCTCCTTCTCTACGTCGATGACATTGTATTAACAGCATCGGATTCCACACTATTGAGCTCCATCATCTCCATGCTATCCAGGGAATTCGCCATGAAGGACCTAGGCGACCTTCATCACTTCCTCGGCATTACTGCAATCAGGGACTCCTTAGGTTTATTTCTATCGCAATCCCAATACACACGTGACATTATACACCGTGCAAATATGACTGGATGTAAACCGTGTACTACCCCATGCGATACTCACTCCAAACTTTCGGCTACTGATGGAGAACTAATAGAGGATGCCACCTTATACCGAAGCCTTGCCGGTGCTCTGCAATACCTAACATTCACCCGACCAGACATAACGTATGCTGTTCAGCAAGTCTGCCTATTTATGCATGCACCAAGGGAACCACATTTGGCGTTTCTCAAACGTATTCTTCGGTATCTTCAGGGTACAATCAATCATGGGTTACGACTTTCAGCCTCATCCTCTACGGCCTTGACTGCTTATTCAGACGCCGACTGGGGCGGCTGTCCTGACTCTCGTCGCTCCACTTCCGGGTATTGTGTTTTTCTGGGCAATAACTTAATCTCATGGTCATCCAAACGACAACACACTATATCCAGATCAAGTGCCGAGGCCGAGTACCGTGGGGTTGCAAATGACGTTGCTGAAGCAAGTTGGCTTCGCAACCTTCTCTTAGAGCTTCACGTTCCCATCATCAAAGCCACTATCGTGTATTGTGACAATGTCTCCGCCATCTACTTATCCGAGAACCCGGTCCAACATCAGCGAACAAAACATGTGGAGTTAGACATTCATTTTGTCCGAGAAAAAGTCCAAATCGGCCACGTAAAAGTCCTTCACGTGCCATCCTCATCTCAATACGCAGACATTTTTACTAAAGGGCTTCCGCGAACGTTGTTTGAAGATTTCAGATCCAGTTTGAGTGTCCGTTCCTACGACGCTCCAACTGCGGGGGACTATTAGTATAACCGTAAATCATGCATATATTATAGGAATAGATCCTGTACAAATTAATGTGATTAATCCCTTCCTTGTATATTGTATATGGTATCCCTATTTAAGGGAATCTTGTTAATGAGATGGGGACACGAATTATCATTTAACCATAATCTGTTTTAGCATGAACGTGACATTTTCGTAAAAAACATTGATCAAATGACATTTTCGTAAATTTCCCATAACTAAAATGCCTTCGTTGGGTCCATACAACAAATATTAATTAATATGGAATGGTAAATGGAAAGGAAGCTTTCCATGAACAACTAACAAATGATCTTAGAATCCACCACTTCTAGGGTATGGTGGGAGGAAGATTTGGGTTCTCCAATAGATACTCAAATTCAATCCTTATTTGTGACTTTTTGATGGCTTAGGCCATAATAGATAGAGTCTAGCCTCCTTGCAGAGATGTTAGACTCTATTCTGAGCCTACCCGGTTTTTCGTCCCACCGTGTGTTACGTCTAAGAGTTTTGCTCTTGTGGTGGCACAACGACTGTCAAGTGGCAGTCGGCAGTATGGTTTCCCAGGGAAACGCCTAAGCCAAACTCTGAAGTCAGCGTAGCCTCGGTTAAGACAACATAGTCTGACCCGAGTAGGGCAACGGAGCTCTCCAATTTAGGAAGTGCGGTAGCCTAATACGTCGCCGTTTAAAAAAAATAAAAATGATCTAAGAACTAATAAATGTGTTTATTAAATTAAACAAGCCAACATATGAACGCATCATTTACATTTGTTTATGTATATGTTTATCCTCGTTTGTTTACATATTTATTTTAGTTTATTTATTATTTTATATATTATTTACTAACATAGGAGTGTGAGGACTGAGGTAGTTTTACTATTTAATTTTTTACATATTTTCAAACACATGGTATATTCAATTTTTTACCTATTTTCAAATACGTGGTACATTCGGTAATGCATGAGTTTGTGTTTTATTTTTAATAATTAAAGTGGGTGATAATAATTTAAAAGAAACTTATCATTTTCAAATAGTTTTTTAAAATACATTTTAAACCATAGATGTTTATGTTATACTAGGTTATTATCCGGGATTGTTTCTCGGGCTGAAGAAAGTTACTTATATTATTAATAATTTTGTTCATGCATAAAGGTTTGACAAAAACTAAAAATAAACTATATGCTAAAGAAGACAACAATGGTATGCTTGAACCACAGTCTTGTAATAATGAACCTACATAAGTGGAGAAGTCGGGTATAATGGTATGCTTAAACCATTGGTCTTGTGATAATGGACATGTATAAGTGGAGATTGCAGTCAAATAACCATAGATGCCGAAGAGAGGACATATTCTCAATTGTTCTAGGTCAAACCAATACCTGAAAGCCAAAAACAACTCAAAAGGTGAATTTTCAATTAATTGTTCTATAGCCTGAACCAATACCAATCCAACTTCAGATCTACCAAGAACTTAAACAATTACAACTTTATATTTACAAATCTAGTTTTTTTTTTTTAGTAAAAACCATGTAATATTCCTATTTGTATGATTAATTGACAAAGCAACAATCATCATAAGTGGATTTCTGCCGTAACCGTAACCAAAAAACAAATATAAATTGAAGGTGATTAATTTCTGAATTTTTACTTTTATTTTAGGAATGAGTCAAATGTGTGTGTAACGGACTTCAAAATGACAGCTAAAAAACAAATGTAGAAAAAATAACAGGTAATCATCAAGATCTTCAAATTTAGCAAGTAATAATCAGTATGTAGGAGAAGACATAACCCAAAACATAAATGGTTGACGAAGGGAAACCAGCAAGGCTACAAAGTAAACAAAGAACTTCATCAGAAACGTCAAGAAATGAGAAAGAAACTAATAATTAAAGATCATCACGATGCGTGAGAACACATACCTAAAAGAATGTAAATCTCGTATATGGTGTTTCCCTTCGAGTAACACCATTTTCAAACGCGTCTGCGATGGGCGTATTGAAAACATATCTAAAATATGAAACTTTTATATGGTTCAAAGTTTTACCATACTCCTACTTCGAATTCTTCATTGTTCAATAAAGAAAGATAACCTTTAACCTGCCACAACACGCGCACGGTATCTCCATGTTTGAATCTTCATCCTCATCATTATAGATTTTGCAAACTCCAAATTTGTTTGACAAATATTCAAAACTGAAATCCATATTATGACCACTAACATTAGCAACCATTTCTTCATTTGTAGAATTTGATCTACTTGCAGCCACAAGTTCCATCAATTTTACTATAAAAGCTAAGAATTTTTAAACAAAAGAATGCATTAAAATTAAGAAAACGAATGTAATTATCCAAAACAAATACACATATACAACATAACTTATTCAAAGACCATGTTAATAAAGAAAATCATGTGTATTGGAATATTGGTTCTTATACTCACTCTTCTACCATGAAACACATATAAAATTTAAAACGACAAAAACCTTTATGAAAATTACATGTAGAACCTGAATTTAAAAACAAAGAACTGAACAAATGTATTAACCAAGTTGGTCAAACTATTCAGAACTTACCAGATTTGGACTGCATTAGAGGCTACGAACTGACCAATTTCAAACCTACACCAGCCAAACAACTGTTTGACCAAAGTCAAACCATTGTTTGACCAAAGTCAAACAACTGTTTGCAAAAATATGATTCTTAGTGGTTCAAAAGTCCGTTTGACCAAAGTTAAAACACTGTTTGACCAAAGTTAAAACACTATTTGACCAAAGTCAACTACTTTTGAAAAAAAAAAGAACCACTGTTTTCTCCACAAAACACTGTTTTAACCCAACAGTGTTTTGAAACCACTGTTTAACGTACCAGTGGTTTCAAAACACTGTTTAACCGAACAGTCGTTTCAAAAGTGGTTTCAAAAAACTGTATTAACCCAACAGTGTGTAACAACCCGACTTTTGAAAGTCAAAGTACAAGTCAAAGTCAAAGGAAGAAAAGATTGCTAATTGCGATCTGTCACTCCTTGCTTAATTACTAATTGTACTTCTCGACCTGTAATCGATACTCTAATTTAAGTTGCTTTAGTTGTATTATGTGGAGTACGTGTTAATAAATCGCAACTTAATCGCAGTTTTATCGCTAAATCGACTTATCGCTAGTCGCATCGCTATCGCATCGCAACCCAAATTATAGGTTATAGATATTGTTTTACGTGAGTGTGCTATTATGTGTTACTTGTGCATGTTATGTTTATGTTGAGGTGATTAATCGCAAATGCAATTGCAACTATATCGCAACGCAATCTCATCGCAAACTCGAGATTTAAGGATTACTTTTTATGATATTTAGTAGTTAGGATATTTGTGTAACTAATGGGTAATACTATCGCATCGCTTACTCAAAACGCATCGCAACGCTCAACGGACGAAACGAAACGTCGAAAACCAACTCACACCGCCATCCGATCGAATGACCATTCGATCGAATGGTCATCCGATCGAACCGTCTTTCGTCCCACCTCATTGCACCGACTTTCCTCTTTTGGTATCTATAAATAGCCCTGTCACATCACTGTTCATGATGTGACGGCTCTCTCGTCCGACCAGCACGTTCGAGCCCTCTTTTCTCTCGATTTCTCGCGATTCTTGTAAGTTTTCAACCCGAACCTTGTACATCTTTGATCTTCACACACTTCTTCATCTTTCTCACCATCAAATCTTCACTTTTAACCATGAAATCGGCTGATTTGAGGTGTTCTAGGATGATGTCATCATGGGGTTCTTATGAAATTCAAGATTTGACCTCAATCCACCAAGAACAACTCAGATCTAAGAGATTTCAACATGTTTAGACACTGATTTCGCATAGATCTAAACATTTTCGAGATTAAAAGGATTGAAAGACATTTTCATAACTTTCTTTCAACTCTTTTACACTCATGCGCTCAAAACCGATAGAATCGGAACTCATTCAGATCTTCCACTCATTCTCTTGTGATGTGTCAGTCTGAGATCTGATTCCTATCAACGAGATGACCGACTAGCGGGTTGAACATGAACAACCGTCAAGAACAGTTAACTGGTCAGAATGGGGTGATTCCCGTCCTATCGGATAACTTGGGCCTGAGGGAATTCCCGTTGTTTAACACGTTGTCACACCGTCTCGATCAAACCGCAAACTTTCAAACTTAACAAATTTCAAAACGAGCAAGTCACCAAACGAATGCCGTCCGATCGAAATGCCATCCGATCGAACGACAATCCGATCGGATGACTCAAGGCCCCAAACACTTGAACTTTTTACAAACTTTCATTACATATCAGTTCCAGCGAATGGCCATCCGATCGGACGACCATCCGATCGAATGACCATCCTGCTGTGAACTTGTTCTCTAAGAAATATCTCGCTGGACGGATCGCCATCCGACCGAACGGCCGTTCGACTGGACGACCTGAAAGGTAGAGATAGTTCTCTGTTTTGAAAATGCTACAACGAAAACTTCAAAGCCATCATACACAAACACATCCATCCCCAAACGAATGGCAAACCGACCGAATGGCCATCCGATCGGATGACCATCCATTCGGATTGCCATCTGATCGGAAAACCCTTCGTCGTCCTGATTCACTCGCACCGTTTACACACTGTTCTTCGCTTACACTATCGCTCTGTAATCAGGCTAACTCCCCAGTGCTCCCTTCAATCCAAGACGGTGTTTATTTATTAAACGCTATCTGTGAGTATACTCGATCCCTTTTTGCTTTAAGCACTTTTGGGTGTTACATACGTTACTTATATCAAATCACATCAATCACACAACTCAAACACTTTTATACGCTAATCTTTACTGCATGTTATACGTGTTACTCGATGAATGCTTGTATGTTATGTTTACACAGTGATTGTTTCCTGACACCTTAGCAACGATAGTACTATAGTTTAGACTCAGCACCTGTCGTGGACAGGGGTTGTTAAGGGCTTTTCTCACATGTCACGGTGGTGATATGTGTTGCGCATTCTACAACTCGCAATCACTTCTGTGCATATTTCATTGTTAATAACCTACTTGCTTCACGTTAAACATGTTACATGCTGGTTATGCGTAAACTCGCTTTCGCTACTATTATACTATTAAACTTGTATGCTCATCTTTACACTATGTGTATTGACCTCTATTTTAGCGTATGTGACAGGTGTTTAGGATGTTTGCTCTACTTGCTGGAATCAAGATAGGATGGAGTCTAGAAACACATATAATAAAATCTAAGTTGTCGAAACATTTTAATTGTCTTTAAGAACTTCTTGTCTGTAATAACTATGTTACTTATTATATCATGGTATGGGACGTGATGCTTAAATAATTGGTAATCATAGTTGTTATGGAATCTCCTGGACAATTTGTTTCGCTCAGTGTCGCGCCCCGATGTTTCCGCCATCGGTTGGGGTGTGACAGATTGGTATCAGAGCCATAACTATAGGGAATTAGGCAAGACTCGACCTAGTCTGGGTCGATGTCTTAGAAACAACCTAGTCTATAGTTTAAGTACCAACAGACCAACTTGTGAATACCCGATATGGGTTTTGCACGAGCTTACTTGATATTCTCGCTCGAACTCGCTGTACACTACACTCTTGCGCGAACATCGCATACTACAGTTCCACGCAAGATCAGCCTTTCCTAAGGCTGGCTACACACACAAACGGAGGATCAGGTTGAGATTAGGTGTGAAGATCGCAAACTCTCGACCAAATCACTCGTTCGACACGCTATTTTTACTATCAACACGAGAATTTACGTTGAATCAGGAGTGAAATCCATACTTCGACGCGATTCTCCTTATTTATCTCGTGATTCTATCACCCAAACAGGAATGGAGTCGCTAAGTTAGGGGTGAAACCCGAACCTTGATGACTTGTTCCCCTCTCTATTTTGGTTTTACAAAACTCTCACCAAAGTATCGATGGATTCCAACGACTGGAGTTGCGTGAATAACCGAAAAGATGCGTGCCATTCACCGCATGTCAGTGATAGAGCACAACCTATTAGGCTAAAGCGCGTACTTGACGTCCTTGAGAATAGTTGAACCACTTTGGGTAGTCAACGTCTATCAAGCCAAGACAATCTCTCTTCAATTTTATGTGTTTCGATTCTGAAATTCGCCGCCGCCGACTCTGAGATTTATCAATTTTATGTGTTTTTATGTGATTCTATGTGTTTATGTGTTTCGATTTTGGTAATTTACTCGCTTTTCGTTGTTTGCTTTGATCAATACACACAACTCGCACTACATGCTTACCTCAAAACGCCAACAAATCGCGTGCCATGTTACTCGCAATCACTACTCGCTAATCGCAATACTCGATCACTTTACGCCGCTGTGAAAGATAGGTGAATACGTGCAATATATGCAGGTCAATACGTGCAAAATATAGTTGAAGATGCGTTTATGTGAACTATGTGCTTCTGTGCTTACGTGAAATACGTGCTAATGTGTTTACGTGCTTACATGCTTCTGTGAATTATGTTCCTACATGATTTTGTGTTTTGGTGAGTTTTTATGCTTATAAAGTGGCTTTTGGAGAAATTGCTAGACAATGCTAGGATCAATTGAAATTGTGTCTGAGTCCTGTGACGATGTCTGTTTGCAGACAATGTCGTCATTTAGATCAAACACTGCTCGCTCCGCACGCCGAAACCATGAGGACAAACGCATCGCTGCACTAGTCGCTAAGAAGATGGCGAAAGTCATTCCGCAAATTGTTAGCGAGCTAAAGGAAAACACTAGCAAGTCCTCTGAAGAATCTAGGACTGATTCTCCTAAGTCTACTTTTAGCTTCAAGTAGTTCAAAGCCTGCGGTCCCAAAGAATTTACCGGAGAAGATGGGCCTACGGCCATGTTTCAATGGTTTGATTCAATCGAAGTCACAAGGACAAACCTTTTGTTTGGGGAACCTTTTGTTTGGGGAACCGAACAAGTTGAGGTCTTTCAAACTCTCAAAGTTATGCTTTTCAATGCTCCCGTGCTCTCACTGCTCGACGGAAACGATGATTTCGTAGTCTACTACGATGCCTCTAACCTCGGTCTCGATTGTGTTCTTATGCAACGGGATAAGGTTATCGCGTACGCCTCTTGACAGCTCAAGATCCACGAGAAGAACTATACAACCCACGATCTCGAGCTTGGTGCAGTTGTTTTTGCATTGAAGATTTGGCGACACTACCTTTACGGTACCAAGTGTACGGTCTTCACCGACCACAAGAGCCTACAACACATCTTTAACCAGAAAGAGCTAAATATGCGCCAACGCCGATGGGTTGAACTTCTCAACGATTACAACTACGAGACTCGTTACCACCCAGGTAAAGCAAACGTCGTTGCCGATGCTCTCAGTCGACGAAGCTATTTGCATAGCGTTCGTAATACTCAAGCCCAGCATAATCTCGAAGTTCTTATCCGTGAAGCCCAACATGCTTGTTTTACCAAACACACTTTGAAGAAAGAAAGGATCATCAACAACGGCGAACAACTGGTGAATAAATCGAATGGTATATTCCATTATCTAGACCGAATTTGGATTCCCAAGCGTGCCAATTTACGACAAATTCTGCTAGACGAAGCCCACAAATCGCGGTATTCCATTCATCCTGGTGCCGATTAGATGTACCAGGACATGCGCTACAAGTACTGGTGACCGGGCATGAAGAAGAATATCGCTATCTATGTTTAAAAATGCCTAATGTTCAAAAGTCAAGGCTGAGCATCAACGCCCCTCTGGCTTACTCGTACAACCCGAAATCCCTATGTGGAAATGTGAGAGTATAGCTATGGACTTCATAACAAAACTTCTGCGCACGCCATAAGGTCACGACAGTATTTGGGTTATCGTTGACCGTCTTACCAAATCCGCTCACTTCTACCGATACGGGAAGACTACAAGGTAGAACGATTAGCTCGAATCTATACCGACGAAGTTATATGTTGACACGGGACACCTCGTGACATCTTCTCTGACCGCGATGGTCGATTCACCTCGTGTCTTTGGGAAACGTTTCAATCTGCTCTCGGTACTACTCTCAATCTTAGTACTGCATTCCATCCCCAGACCGACGGTCAGACTGAATGCACGATTCGTACCTTCGAAGACAAGCTTCGCTCGTATGTTATAGATTTTGGTGGTAATTGGGATTCGAATTTACCTTTAGTCGAATTCTCGTACAATAAAAGTTATCACTCTAGCATCCAAATGGCGCCATTTGAGGCATTATACAGAAAGAAATGTCGATCGCCTATTGTACGGCACGAGATCGGGGACGCGCAAATTACCAGTCCTGAGCTGTTGCAAGAAACGACTGACAAAATCCTCCAAATTCGAGACAATCTCCTGAAAGCTCGGAGTCGTCAGAAAAGTTACGCCGATAAACACAGCAAGCCCCTTGAATTTGACGTTGGCGATCACGTACTCCTAAAGGTTGCACCTTGGAATGGGGTGATCAGATTCGGCAAGAAAGGAAAGCTCGTGCCTCGATATGTTGGACCCTTTAAAATTCTGGAAAGGATTGGCAAAGTGGCCAACAGACTCGAACTACCGGAGGAACTTAGTAACGTCCACCCGACTTTCCATGTTTCGAACCTCAAAAAGTGTCTAGTCGACCAGGAATTACATGTCCCTCTTGAGGATCTACAAGTGGATGAAAAAATACACTTCGTGGAAAAGCCTGTCGAGATCATGGAGAAACCAAGGTACTCTGACGCTCACGCATTCCCATTGTGAAGGTTCGCTGGGAAGCCAAGACAATCTCTCTTCAATTTTATGTGTTTCGATTCTGAAATTCGCCGCCGCCGACTCTGAGATTTATCGGTTTTATGTGTTTTTATGTGATTCTATTTATTTATGTGTTTTGATTTTGGTAATTTACTCGCTTTTCGCTGTTCACTTTGATCAACACACACGACTCGCACTACACGCTTACCTCAAAACGCCAACAAATCACGTGCCATGTTACTCGCAATCACCACCCGCTAATCGCACTTGCAATACTCGATCACTTTACGCTGCTGTGAAAGATAGGTGAATAAGTGCAATATATGCAGGTCAATACGTGCAAAATATAGTTGAAGATGCGTTTATGTGAACTATGTGCTTCCGTGCTTACGTGAAATACGTGCTTATGTGCTTACGTGCTTCTGTGAATTATGTGCCTACGTGAGTTTGTGTTTTGGTGAGTTTCTATGCTTTATAAAGTGGCTTTTGGAAAAATCGCTAGACAATGCTAGGATCAATTGAAATTGTGTCTGAGTCCTGTGACGATGTCTGTTTGCAGACAATGTCGTTATTTGGATCACACACTGCTCGCTCCGCACGCCAAAACCATGAGGACAAACGCATCGCTGCACTAGTCGCTTAGCAGATGGCGAAAGTCATTCTGCAAATTGGTAGCGAGCTGAATGAAAACGCTAGCAAGTCCTCTGAACAATCCATGATTGATTCTCCTAAGTCTACTTTTAGCTTCAAGTAGTTCAAAGCTTGCGGTCCCAAAGAATTTACCGGAGAAGACGGGCCTACGGCCATGTTTCAATGGTTTGATTCAATCGAAGTCACCCTGCGCGAAAGCGGCTGTCCCGAAAACCTTCGCACTATTAACGCCACTAGGATCTTCCAATCCAGGGCTCTGGATTGGTGGACTGCCGAGAGAAACAAGTAGGGGAATGATGCAGCCTATGGGCTAACGTGGGATGAGTTGAAGGACATCATGATGAAGGAGTTCTGCCCTCCCCACGAGCTTCAGAAGCTGGAGGACGAGTTCTGGCATATCAAGCAGGATAGTGGTGACAACGCTGGTTTAACTACTCGCTTCAAGCAGCTGAGTATCATATGTCTGGGTCAAGTTACTACCCCCGAGATAACCATCAAGAAATACATCCGTGCGTTGCCGGATTGTGTTGTTGACTTTGTCCAAGCTGCGAAGACGACAACTATCGTGGAAACTTACCTGCTCGCTGCTGAGATCAACGACAAGCGAGTCAGGGCTGGTTACTTTGATAAAGCCTCCAAGAATCTTCACCAAGTTACCGCTGAAACCGCCGCATTGTAATCTTCAAATTCCTCACGCCGCAAGAGAAAGAACAACAACTCCAGCAACAAGAACTGTGCAGCTACGGTTGTCATGCCACTGAATGCCATTTCTGCCTAACCGCAATCGCAGAACCGCCAAGTAGCAGCGCCTGTGGATATACTGGTCCACACCCGCTCTGCCCTACTTGTACTTATCATCACCCGGTTGGAATCGCATGTCGGTTTTGTGTTCACTGCAACCTGTACAGCCATTTCACCGCTAACTGCCGTACCGGTCCTCGCCAAGCCCCAGCTCAAGCTCCTGCTCTACCAGCTCCGCAAGGCCAGCAAGCAGCACCTGCTCACGCAAGAGCCTGCTTTACGTGTGGTGATCCCAACCACTTCGCAAACATCTGGCCAAACAGAGTGGTGAAGCAATCTGTTTCGCTCAGTGCCGCGCCCCGATGTTTCCGCCATCGGTTGGGGTGTGACACAGTGGTTTTAACCCAACAGCCATTTCAAATGAGCTTAGGGTGTGAAGATCACTAGAATATATAAAATTGTACACTTAACAAATACCTTTATACGTCTAAAAGCTAATATTTGTGCTTTAAGAACATGCAGTTGTTGTTTGAAAAATTCGAAGGTAACTTCGGGTGTGAAGAAGATCGATTCATCTGCTGCATAGAACCTTGGTCTGTTTATAGCACTCAAGAATAAAAGATTAGGGTTGATCCAACTTTTTGTTAGAACTATGGCACTCAAGAATAAAAGATTACAGCATGTTAATGAAAACTTTGTTTGGCTGCAAATTTTGGTTGATGAAATCAGTTTTGGCATGTTAATGAAAACAATTTTGGCTGCACATGTAATGAAAACAGTTTTGGGTGCATTGTGTGGTGTTCAAAGTTATGGCTACATGTGTAATGCAAATCAAGGTTTTGGTTTTTGTTCACTAAAAATAAAGAACAGTAGCCTCCATTCTTCAAATGGGATTCACAAGTCAACAGGAAATGCATATGGTCAAAGTGTAAATCCAATTCATATGGAGTTTTGACAGTCAAGGTTTTGGTTGCAGCATTATAAAGCTGTAAATCCAACAAATATTGTAGTGTTCAAAGTTTGGTTGGTAGAAAAAAGTTGGATGAATCTTTAGAAAAGTTAGAAAACTTTAAATGAGGTGAAAAAAAAATTAATTAAATAAATATTTGGGATGACCAATATACCCCTCTTTTGCATCTTTGAGTCGAACAACCAACTCAACAGCAGCCTGAACAGCTCCAACAGTGTCATTTATTTGAAGGCCTTTAATTTCATCCCTAAATTGTCTTCTCTCTTTTAAGTTGATATTTCTGCAGCAAGAACATTTATAAAGTTACCCTAACAACAGAATGTAAATTTGTTAGGTTAATTATCTACCTGGCGTGAAACTGAGATCGAAAAATCGGAGTAAAGATCCGGGAGAATGCGAACCGCAAACGAGGACAGATGTGGAGAAGATAGATGATGTATGTTAATTTGCATCGCTTATAAGTTCTCATGTATATGCATCCATATCTAGAATTAGGTTAATTAAGTTCTCATGTATCTCTTATAAGTTCTCCTATATCTAAACCGAAAAATATGGGCCTTAGTTGTTCATTACCTCTAGGTCTTGGCGTAGATCAAAGCCATTAGTTCAAATTCTGCAGTCCATTTCTAGCTTAAAAATGGACTAAGGCCATCGACTTCAAAATCTTCATCGGCTTTCCTCTTCTGTGAACCGGGCTTTGACTGGTCTTCTAGTGAAATGTTCGAAACTCTCTCCTCAAGAATCTGTAGCTGTTTATCAATCCTTCTGTCCACTAAAATAACCTCAAAATCAACATCATCATGAAGAATTCTCGCTTGAAGATCCACCAATGATGGCATTTTCCCTTGTGTCACCGCATTCAAAGCAATCCTATACACATCACAAAACCCATCCATCACTTTCTCATCGTAGTTCACAACATTATTACTCTGCACATACCAAAAACGATCATTAATTCCAACACCACAGTTCAAAAACATCACTACTTTCCTCATACCAAATACAGATAACAAATTCATCACTTTCTCATCAAAGCTCACATCCAAAATACTATAATAACTCTACAATACTCTTTTTAGAATTCCTTACTAAACAATCAATCTTCCAAAAGCCAGGTCCAATTTAAGAAACTTCAATACACATCTCTAAACTTAACACATTAATCTTAGTAACACTTACTATCACAATCAATTAGGTCAATCCTACAATATTACAACAACAAAAAATAACTGCTCTTAGTAATACTTATTCTTCACAATTTAACTAGGTCAAACCTATAAAATTACAATAAAATGCAATTACTAATCTCAGTAATACTTAATTTCAAACTCAATTAGGGCAAACATACAAAACTAACAACACAATAACTGATCTTAAAACACACAATAAACACCTAAAACCTAAAAATTAGAATGTTTTACCCAATACCAAAGTGATAAAAACTCCACAAGCTTCACCGACGGAGGCAAGTCATATGCTTTCCGTTTATGCTCCGTTAAGTACCACTGGAAGCCGAAGATAATCATGAACTATAACAGAATCAAAATCATCAGATTTTGTCATGACAACCGATGAACTTGAAAACAGTAAATCGTACCAAAGATTCATTTAAGAACACAGAGGATAAGATGCAATCATAACCAACTTTTGAAAAACCCTAATAGATGAACAAAGGAATATTAAATCAAGATTATGCATCTATAAAACACCAATCGTGAAGAAAGCTTACATCAATGAGATTAGAGATACATGAAATCGCCCGAGAATCGCCTCTATGAAGGTCCATGGTTCAATTCATAGTCAGAATGCTCCTCGGTTAGCTGAAAATCAAAGTAAAAAGTAATCAATATCTAGAAGAGCAAATGGAAATTGCGAGTCAAATATAATTTTTAAAACCATTTTCCTTACAAAACTTTGATTAGGCTATCGAATTCCTTTATTGCAACCGCTAAACTTTTCCACATCTTCCTTGTCAACCGAAACAACCAAAGCTTGTCATATATTAATTGGGTAAAAATAGTTTCGCTCACTGTATAAAACATACCATCAGCAATTTGTATTCATGTAATGTAGAAACATATACATATCCACATGATATCTATAAGCAAACCTGATATATTTTCAAAGCGTTTCTAATTGCAACATCACCTTTACAGAGCTAGTGAATGTCTGCAGTAAGTAGATGCCTTGTAATTTGAGCATATTATTGTTGAGTGTCCACCTTGCCATGTCTTCATAATATCAATCATATTTAAAGAGCTATGCACATTCAAAATAAATATTAGAACGGAAGTCAATTTTATCTCTAAATATTTGACCAAATAAAAAACATATTATAATGTGATAAATAAGTAAACCTGTCAAAATTTACACTCTCTAAATTAACAAATATGTAAAGGAGTTAAAATTAGACTTCCTAATGGTCGTAATGCAGAATTGTATGAACTACACACGTGTAACACCTCGTAAAAACACGTCCAATGATATATCGACACTTGTACTAAACCCTAATAAAGTCAAACGTTGAATTTGAGGGAATAATTTTGCGAAAAATCAAAAACTTTGATTATGGAAGGACTGGAAGTGTTAACATGCTTAAACTAAGTCTCTGATTAACCTCACATGATATTCATGTTCTCATATTAAGCCACTTGTTGGTCGAGAGTAGTCGTTTGCGTAATTATTTGAAAGTTTGCGCGACGAAGGGTGAAAAGCATCAACATGTTAATTCTTACCTCTGAGTGACCTTTTAACAAACCGGGAGCTTCGTGATGTTTAATAATACTCTCAAGAATGCCTAATATGGAATAGATAGGGCTTCGATGCTATTAAACGATGATATGAGCAAGTTTGCGCATTAGAGGGACCAAAAGCGTCAACTTTTGAATCTACACCTTTTGGTGACCATTTAAGTGAACGGGAGCATAGTAATATTTAAACACATGCTTGGAAACACCCATTATGGGCCACGGAAGGCTTGGATATCATTAAACAACATTTCGCGCTACTTTGTGCGATTAGAGGACTATTTGCGTCAAACTGCAAAAGTATACCGAATCGAATGGAAGCCACCATTCCGGAACTTGACCATAAGTTAAACATACCATAAATATCCTTTACATAGCTTAGGAATAGGCTTTGAGGGGTTCTGTGTGCAATAATAAACTTTTGAGTCAAACAGGGACTAAAAGCGTCAAAAAGTGCATAAGTTTGCATTTTCGAGCATATCTTACGTTCTGAATATATCCGGACATCCAAAAATTTATGTAATCATTAATATATTTTATTTTAGTGATTGGCATGATAAAATTCCATTCGTCGTGTAATTTGGATCGTTTTTCGCGTCCGTTCGTGTTTCGTCGTAATTAGCCAAACAACGCAACCGTACGACCAAACGAACTGACATCCGATATATTTTTTAGCATGCTTCATGTTCCCTATACTTTAACTTTATTTTAGAGCCTTGAAATGAGGTTAACGGGCCTTAAACATGTCAAAAATGACATTTAACATGTGCAAGGACTGATTCTGCACATCTGCTAAACTTTTGGTGAGTTGGGCCATTCTAGGCGGGCTGCGAAGCCCACCTGGGTTTCCTACGCGGGCCGCGAAGACAGAACAGCAACAGAATCTTGTTTTTGTTGCTGGTTTTTGTCAAATCTGGTTTCCTACTCTCATCAAAACCATTTTGGTGAAACATGGGACTTGTCCACTGATTTGTTAAACCAGATTACACTTGTTTTAATCTTGTTATTCCTTCCAACACTTGGCATTCATCTGTGGCTTCCCGAAAACTATAAATAGAGGTAGATTTCAATTGTTCAAATCACACCATCTTTCCAAATCTGCTATATCTCTGATTTTAAGAGGATCCTGATCAACTTGGGAACCTCCTTCAGTCCTAAGGACCACTCGTAAGTGTTCCTTTCGTGCTTAGTTAAATTGTTTGGCTCTTAAAGACGAAAAGTCAAACGTTCACGATAAACGCTTTGACTTTTAAACGGTCAAGCCATTGTTCCCAACGAACATGGCTACATGATCGTAATTAGGTAGGTATTAAACCCTCAAAAAGGCACCACCTAATTACCACGTTTGCTTAGTTAATTGTCGGGTCAAAGTAATTAAAATAAAAGTCAAACGAGTCGGTTTTTAAATAAAATTCATAACTAATGATGTAAGGGCAATAAAATCAGTTTTGTCACTTTAATAACTTGGTAAATATTAATTGAACATGTCTAGGCATGTTCAACCCGACAATTATGAGTTTAAGCTCGGTTCGGAACCGAAAGTCGCAAAAGTAGACTTTTGCTTTGACTTTCAGTTCTGACCCGATTTAGCTTAGTTTAGTTATGCCTTAGGATTAATTTAGGACCATCTTATAGGTTAGTATAACCCTCTGAGGTTATACAACTTGGTTCCATAGAAATCCTAGTACATTGCATGTTTCCGTTAAATACTTAAAAGTTAACCGTTATGCCCTTTTGATATTAAAACGAGATTTTTGAAAATGTGAGAGGACAAAAACCTTTATTACTGATTTATAAACATGTCCTCAAAATTTGACATCAGTTCATGGTCTAAAATGAGAGTTATGCACAATATCGTAAATGAAAGCCTTTTTATTAATTAAACGGCATTTTCAACATAAATCCTCTTTAAACCCAAATTTTGACACCAAACATTTTACCCACTGATGTAATATAATATTTAGGGATTTTTGAAAATTTTTATTAAATTTTAAACTGATCATAACATAAGGTTCTTGCATTGATTCGGTAATTGACGGTTATGCCCTTTTTGTTAATAAAATGAGTTTTACACATCCTTTACATGTCAAACCTTTTTCTACTGATTTTATATAATAAATAAGTTATTTTAAAATGTAAAGGCTGGTCAAAATCTCAGATTTCTTTAATAAACCCGAATATCGTCAAATACCGACTTTTAGGCGATTTAGGCGCATAGTATGGTTTAAAACCATATTAGGCACCCAAGGCTTGTTACCTACTGATGTTATGAATAAATTTTTATACTTTAATAGTAAGTAAATATTTTAAACTCAGGTTTCCAAATTTGACCCTTAAAGCTTATGTGAAATGACCAAAATGCCCCTACGGTGCATAGTTTGAACCTAAATGATAAATTTCACATTTACGCAATAGCCTACTGATATAACTCACTAAAATAAATATTTTTACTGATCATTTTAGACCAGAACCTCAGATTACTATTTAATCTCTTTTATAAGCTTTAAAATGACCAAAATACCCTTACGGGGATTAAATTGATTTTAAATTCGTTTTGGGCATAAGGGAAGGTATCCTACTGATATCATAACACATTTTAAGCATATTAACTTAACAAACCTGTTCATGACTCATTTGGTTACCCGTTATGCATTTTTCGTTTTCGGTACGGTTTATGTAACTAGTTTGCATAAATTAACCGAAACGGGTCAAACCTTATCATTTTCACTTCAAAATCCAGAATGTGTTTGGTTTACCCATATTAAACAAGTCTTCATACTTGTCGGGTCTAGATCACATTCTAATCCGGTCTTCGCTTAATCTTGCGTTTTGAACCGTATACCTTTCCTTGAAAGTTAAAACTAACCGGACTAAGTTACAACTTAAATAAGACCCGTTAGGAATCTAATAGGTTAATAAAACCTTCATTCCAGTAGAAGTACTTGTGCTTGCTGATTTGAATATACGGCTGAGAATAAAAATTACATTTTAGCTCTGGTAAATACTTTTAACTTATTTTCCCTTATACGGGCTTGGGGTACGGTATATAAAATACCGCTTGGT
This sequence comes from Helianthus tuberosus, assembly GCA_030545235.1. Classification (NCBI taxonomy): domain Eukaryota; kingdom Viridiplantae; phylum Streptophyta; class Magnoliopsida; order Asterales; family Asteraceae; genus Helianthus; species Helianthus tuberosus. The sequence goes on along the minus strand of CM060365.1, from coordinate 33,195,942 downwards.
CGGGTATTGAATCTTTAATTGAATAATGGTTAAAACATTGAGATAACCCGTTTAATCTGTTTTGTTTGTTTTAAGCCTTTGGGGGTTAATGACTGTGTCCTGGATATCCTCGGCTCATTCATTGAAATGGCCACGACTTAAGCACGAGGTGTAGGCATACACCTATCGGTGCGTATATAAAGAAGATATAACCGCTTGTTGAGAATAACTCGCCGTGGGACTATATCATGTGGTGGTCTATTAATCTTTAACCTGGTACTTCTAATCCAGGCTACTGAACGTATAACAAACATATAATTCTTTTACAAGATTATTTTTAAATAATTATCCCAAGTTACAAAAGATTATTTATGCTTTGTGCATTTAAATCAATTTTCTTAAACATTTTCAAAAAGAGTCAGTTAATTGTATTTACCAGTGTAAACTGACGTATTTTCCAAAAAGATTAAGTGACAGGTACTGTACGTAATTGGCTGGGAGCTCGGGGTGTTAATAAGGAATCTTGCAAGTTCTAAACGTCTAAAGTCTGTTGAACAGTGTTTATATTTCTGTTTTAAGATCCGCTTGTGGATCCATATACAACCGTTGTGTAATATTTTATTATACTTTCGAATCGGTTTGTATTATTATTACTTTAGACTTCCGTTGTGCATTGAACTGTGATTATTTGACTATGATGATATCAACTACGTCATGATACTCCCCACCGGCCCACCGGTAATACGTGGAAATATTGGGGTGTGACAACATGTAAATCGCAAAAAAAGGAATGGAGGAAAAAAACAACAAACAAAGCTTATAATGTCCTCTTTAAACCAAACATAATAAAGCAATTTAACATAAGTCAGATCAACTCAAACTATCTATGCAAAAACTGGCATTTCATCTAAAGATTCTTTGCATAAATCACAGCTATCATAACTTTTATCTCAAAGAAAAGATCCATCTCCCACCTCAGTTTCATAAGAATGAAATATAGAAAACCTGTACAGTATGCTATACCAAGAGAACAATATGACACGTTTGTTATTTGTTGGCCCAACACATCCCTACTTTATGATTTTTTTTGTAGTAAAATCAACTCATTTATGACACATTCAAATCATATGTGACTACAGCAGCTCATATAGATCTCCTTTAGGAAACTGTCAACTAATTCATACTTGTATTGTTCTAACACATCAATTTTCCAACATAATTTAACCTAAACCTGCACAAATTGTGCCTATATTCAAAATGTGGAAGAAGAATGAGAACTTATAAGATATTAGGGTATATACTAACTGTAAAATCACCACAAAACACACAAAAAAACCCTAGATTTACCTTGGCCAGGGAGGTGGCGGCGATGGGGGGGTTAGGGTTTCTTCAGAGCTAAGTGAGAAAGTGAGATTTGACAACACTGGGTTTAAGATTTTAAAATCAACATGTATACCAACTCAAAAATCAAATCTTAAAAACCTGTATACCTTTCAATCTGAACCTGAGAGGTTAGATTCTTCATTGATTTTGTGAAATCTTCACCAATCGGCTTGAATCGCCTTCATCCTTTTGAATCGCCAAAGAGAGAGAGAGAAATCAGATGAGGCGGAAACAAAATTTGAATTTGTGATGAAACTGAGAAACCCTAATTAGATTGGATCGGGTATCGACAGAAGAGGAGAGAGTTATAGGGTTTGAATCTAGTATATAAATGAAAACCAGGTCGGGTAAGATTGAAGAGGATCCGTGAAGGGAAAGAGAAGGAGAAGATTTAGGGAAAGAGAAGAGAAGAGGAGTACAAGAGAAGGAGAAATTTAGGGTTTTTTAGGACAGAGAGGAAAGGGGATGGAAGTTTGGGAGGGGAAAGGGAAAAAAGGTAGCCCTAATTTACTGGCACGTGGACCAAATAACTTTCATTTATTATATATAATAGATTAAAACGATACATTTAGAACCTTTTGTTCAAGTTCTTAACATCTTCATCAGTAATCATGGCTCTCTAAATTTAGATTACGGTTTGATTCATAATACAGCAATGAAAATGGCGAGCAACGTGTCCTGTTAGGAATAAAAGAAAGCATTAATCTGGATTGTTATCAAACGTACCAATGCCTTGACAACCATCATTTTCCTCATCGAGTATGCAAGCCTGTAATTATGCACAACATGAACTTGTTAACCGTTTTAAGTATTTAGAAATGACTAAATCTAACATACAAAGAAAGAAAAACAAAAATGATATGGAAATAGATAACTTACGTTAAGAAAACAGCCAATGGACGCCCGTTTGTTGACTGAGTTTGACTCAGTTGACTTGACTAATACCAAACTCGTTGAAAAACAACCACAACAACCACTTATTACCAACGATTAATCCACCGAAGCCACCATCACCTCAGGTATTTGACGTTGTTGGTGCATACATCTGTCGACTTCGTCTTATATCGAGTCTCGGACTGAAAGTTTGAAGAGGTCTAGTTTGAAGAGGTATAGTTTGAAAGTGTCCTGCTAGTTTGAGCAGGGTCTAGTTTGAAGCAGGCCGTGTCACCTTCAAACTAGAGGGTCCCTTCACATGCCACTTTCAAACTAGAGGGTCTTGTCCTATAAATAGGCTTCAAACTTTCTCATTTGTAACTTTCTGATTTCCGACGCCGAGGTGCTGTCGAAGTGTCTCTGTACTGTAAAGTGTTCAAGATCAATAAACAAGACATTTAATAGTGAATACAAGCTAAACGAAGACCGAATCAATGAATTCCGCCTCTGATTCGGTCTGAGCACTCTTCTGATCGATTCGTTAGGTCGTTTCACGATCCTACAAGTGGTATCAGAGCTCAGGAGGAAGAGTTATTACCGTTTAGCTCGTTTTCGCTAGCAAATTCTGATTTTCTACACCTTCTTTCACAAAATTGATACTTTTCACGGTTAAAATCGGCTAAAACTTTCACAATGTGTGTGTAATTGCATTTTAACAAACCCTTGAAAGTTTCAGCTTAAAATTCGAAGTTAAAGTGGTAGAAATGGCTTGATAACTGGTGACCGTTTGAAACCGCCACCTTATTGTTTGAAACTGACCCTATTGTTTGAAATTGACCCTACCGTTTGAAACTGCACCTGACAGTTTGAAACTGCCACCCTATTGTTTGAAATTGACCCTATTGTTTGAAACTGCCACCTGAAAGTTTGAAAAGGGGGTCCTGTTTGAACCTCTAGTTTGAAGTGAACCTCTAGTTTGAAGGATACACCTCCAGTTTGAAAGTGTCACCCGTTTGAAACTGGCTTCCAGTTTGAAATTGGCTTCCGTTTGAAACTGGCTTCAAGTTTGAAACTGACTTCAAGTTTGAAACTGGCTTCAAGTTTGAAACTGACCCTTCCGTTTGAAAAGGGGATCTAGTTTGAAAGGGGATCTAGTTTGAAAGGGTTCTGTTTGAAAGGTGATCTAGTTTGAAAGGGTTCTGTTTGAAAAGTGATCTAGTTTGAAAGGGTTCTGTTTGAAAGGGGATCTAGTTTGAAAGGGTTCCGTTTGAAAGTGGATCTAGTTTGAACTTGGTTGTGTTTGAAATATGGCGAAAATGTTTGATGAAGAGAAAAACCATGATCTTGTATCATATAATAGTTGGTTTCGAGGGATATTAAGTAGAAGTTATCAAAATGTGAATGAGAAGGCTTGGATTATAAGATTTGAAAATTTCATGTGTTTGAAAAATGAAAAATTGAATGAGTTAGAAAGACGATATGGAGTCTTAATAGAATATCTGAAAAATAACGAGATAAGATTGACAGAGGCTGAAAAGATATCAAAGTTTGCACATGCATTACCTGCAGAATGGGATGATTTTTTGAAAAACCTAAGAAAGGATTCTAGTTTTTCAAAATTATCTCTATATGAGTTCATTAGTAAACTTGAAAATCATAAATTTGAAAATGAAAAGAAAAGGAAAGCGTTGTTAAATGATATAGAAAATATTTTGGAGAAAATACATGTGGATGTATTAATTGAAATGAAAAGAAGGGTTAATGTGTGTCTTGGGGCAAAAAATGTTATGAAATACGATATGAAGAGGGGTTGTTATATTGATGAGAATATGAATCCTCTTGACTTCGTTAAAATTTTTTGTGCAGGAACATACAAGATGGAGACAGAGCAAGTTCAAAAGAATGAAGAATCAGTGAAGAATGAATCTTCGAATTCTGCATCAGTGTGTTTTACATGTGACAGCTTAAAGACGGAAAATGACAAACTCGTGAAAGATGCGGAAAGTTTGACTTTGAAAGTCAAAGAGCTGAATGATAAGAAGCAAACTGATGTAAAACAGATTCTGGATTTACAGGGAAATTGTGAAAAGCTAAAAGCTGAAAATGTTAAACTGTTAAATGATTTGAACAGTTTGACATCAGAAAACAAGAAGTTGAAAGAAAAAGCAAAAGTTTTTGAAGAGAAAATGAAAAGTTTTGAAAATGAAAAATCAAAGATTGAAAAAGATTTTCAAAGTCAACTAAAAATTTTAGAAGATGAGAGAGATTTGTTTGGTAAAAACAATCTTGAAAAACAAATTGCAATCAATTCTCATCTTGAAAAGATTATTCGACTTGAAAAAGAGGTAGAATGTGCTCAAAAGAAAATCAAGGAATGGGAACAAAAGTTGAAGGTGTTTGTGAATACTTCAACTATTCCTTGTCCAAAACCAGTTAATTCAGTTCGAATAAGTGACGGTGTCACAAACTATGACGAAGTCATAGTTGAAGATTGCGATGAAAAATCTGATGATGTAAATGAAAAAAATGAAAAAAAGAATTTGTTTTTGAAATTAAAAGAAAAATTTCAAGAAACTGTTTCACAATCAGCTGAAAAGGGAGAATGCTCTAAGCAAAAACCTTTGAAGAAGAAAGTGGAACAGAAACAAAAAATTAAAAATGAGAAAAATGTTCAAAAAGACAATAAAAGCTCATCAGATCGATCATCCAATCGCAATGAAAAATTACAAAAATCGAAAAATGAAAACTCTAAAATTGTTGGCAATAAGTGGTGCAGGTCGGACCACAGTGCTCAAAAGCCAAATCCAGCAATCATGAGGAAGGAATATCACCAATCCAAACAATGCTATGATCTGAGCATCTGGTGTAAAAATGGTGATTGGTACGATAACAGAGTGTGTTACAGATGTGGTTATCAAGGACACATTGCTGTTAACTGCCAAAATTGGAGGTTTGAGTCAAGAAGATGTTTTAACTGCAACATCATTGGCCACATTGCCAGAGATTGCCCAAGGAGATCACATGAAAGATTGAGGGTTAATTCTCAGAAGATGGCAAAGAAATCAGTAAATGTCAAGCCCAAAGAACAGAAGGTTCAAGAACCTAAAGTTCAAGAAAAGAAAGTGAAGCTTTCTCAGGGGCAGAAAGACAGACTGAGGAAGAAGAGAAAGAAGGCGAGAGAGTATCTCGAGAAGATTTTGTCCTCGGGTTCACCGAATAGATCGAATAAGAGTTCTGATGAATCAACTTCCTCAACTGCAAAGTCAAGCAAGACATATTCATCAGATACAAATCTGAGGACGAAAGAAGAAAAGAAGAAGAAGAAAATGGTCGGCGATGAATCTGATGTGTCAAAGTCAGACAAGCCACCATCAGGCAATGATTCTGGTTCGTCAAAGCCAGAGGAGCCATTGGTTGAGGTAAAAATGGAGAATTCAGGTTTAACAATGGATGATGCAAATTTTCCACCATTGTTGAACAAGAATTCGAAATCACCCAAGGACCGTCAGGCTTGGGTGAATCTATTCAAATGAAAAAAAACCTGACTTGCCGGAGATCCCAAGTTGGTAATCGTGGATCATGAATCGGCATTCTTCTTAATCTGTGTTTGGAAAGTTTTTGCAGGACTTGCCGGAGTTCCCAGGTTGGTAAGCGTGGAACATGAATCGGCACATTTCTTGAGAAATTCACGAAAGTGATATTTCGACGTACATGTGGTAAATCAGGGACATTAAGTTGTATTTGATTTTCTACAAGTGATATTATTGTTTAAATCGGAAATGTTAAATCTTTACAAGTGATTGAAGAAAACAAAGTGATGAAACCCCGAATTTGTGAAAAGACACACAAAACTTATTTTCCGGAAAAATCATTTTGATTAAAACAAACTTAAGTGTTTTGAAATCACTATGGGAAAATGTTTTGTTGTCAGGGGGAGTTCTGATTGTTCAAGCCAAATGAATGGAGAATTGAAGTGATTCTCATCATGTTGTCACATTTCTTGAACAGCTTGTTTTCAAATTTTCTCAGAAAATCAAAATTGAAACATATTTTGATTTTAGGGGGAGTAAAAATTTTAAAAAAAATTAGAAAATTTGAAAATGTCAAAAACATTGAAAAAATGCAAAAATGAGTTTTGTTGTGAAAAAAAGGAAATGATAGTAGATCAGTTGGACTGTCACAGCATGCTAAAGAAATGGAGAGATAAAATGTGATAAGCGATCTCACTAAAGATGTGACGATAGGCTCAGCTAGACTAGTAGATTTGCGATAACGATACAAACTTAAATGAAAAAGCCTAGTTCTAGTGGGAAACATGGTCAAAAGCATAGTACTTAGTTTTGTCCTTCTTGATTGTGTACCTACTCAGTAATCGCTGATTGTCGAAAGACATAAAACTGGTTAAGTTTGTGAACTTTCACAACTTTGCTAAAAAGTCGCTGTGATTGTGCATTTTATTTTGCAAAGATTTAAACTTGTTTTATTTCTTTATTTTGTTTAAGCATCGGACATCCTCTGCGTATACGTGAGTATCGACCTGGATGTTGTTGCCTAAACGTTCTGCTTTATTTTCTTTGGTGTTTCGTTTAAGCTTTGGATCACCTCTGCGTATACGGGAGTATCGACCTGGTGGTTAAAGCCTAAACAACTTCAACTTATTTTTATTTTCTTATTTTGTTTAAACATTGGACTTTCTCTGCGTATACGGAAGTATCGACCTGATTGTTAATGTTTAAACATTCTGCTTTGTTTTCGCACAAATCACAGTTGATAAAAGTTTAAAGGCATTGCTTGAGTCAGTGTATTGCATGATGAGGGGATATGCTGAGATTGTGGGGTCCATAAGAACTTAGTGCTATCTTAATATACCTTAAAGTATCGGTAAGCAGATTGAAAGTTTTTAGTTTGAGTTTAAGTGGACAACAATATCGTCAATCAACGTGAATCGTTTAGAACTGAAAATGTTTAAAGCTTAACGGTGTTGGTGATTGGTCTCATAAACTGATATGATCCTCTTATGCAAGCTCACAAAAATATTGTTTGTAAATATTTCTTTATTGCATTCCTTTGTTATCAAAAATCCAAAAAGATTTTAGTGTGTTTTAGCATAAATTTTGAAAAATTCAAAAAGATTTTCGACAATTGATGTTGAAAAGCTAATTTTCAAAATTCCGAGTGCTGAACATGATGAACTGGTTTGGGAGTGTGCGTTTAAAAGAAAAAATTTGTTTTGTGAAAAGAAAAGTTTGATTAGTTAATCAAGGTTATTAATTTGAACTTGATGTAACTATTACTAGTAAGTTTTTTTCTTATTGAGTTAAGTAAAAACTTATGTGATGGTGAGAATATTGTGCAGGAGATGAGCTAATCAGAGATAAAGCCAGGGATTGATCTCAAGGTGATAGCTAATTCCAAACAGCGATCCCATCATGATGAGAGGGGGAGTCTGACGAGGTTAGAGCCAAAGAGAAGATCCTGGTATATGCTAAGAAAGACAAAAGACTGATAAAGACTGAAGATGCGAAGACTCGACACTTAAGACTCGTCAACATCTGAGGGGGAGTCTGTTGGTGCATACATCTGTCGACTTCGTCTTATATCGAGTCTCGGACTGAAAGTTTGAAGAGGTCTAGTTTGAAGAGGTCTAGTTTGAAGAGGTATAGTTTGAAAGTGTCCTGCTAGTTTGAGCAGGGTCTAGTTTGAAGCAGGCCGTGTCACCTTCAAACTAGAGGGTCCCTTCACATGCCACTTTCAAACTAGAGGGTCTTGTCCTATAAATAGGCTTCAAACTTTCTCATTTGTAACTTTCTGATTTCCGACGCCGAGGTGCTGTCGAAGTGTCTCTGTACTGTAAAGTGTTCAAGATCAATAAACAAGACATTTAATAGTGAATACAAGCTAAACGAAGACCGAATCAATGAATTCCGCCTCTGATTCGGTCTGAGCACTCTTCTGATCGACTCGTTAGGTCGTTTCACGATCCTACAGACGTGATGTCATGGTCACAATCAAATTTAATCCCAATAACAACTATAGATAGCGGTAATAGGGTATCCAACTCAGGGAGTATGTGGAAAGTGTGTTGATTTTATAGCTTTGCAATTAACTACAATTAACCTAATTTGCAGAAAAATAAAGATCAATGATTTGGATTGTTTTTTTAGAAAACTAAATTAATAACTAATTGCGAATCAAAATTGGTTGTTAAGCAGATTAAGAGAAAGCGATCATCCTAAACTTCCGGTTTGCTTTTAACAATTGTGTTGAATTCACTAGAAAGAATCACATAGACATGATTCATGTATGATTGTTTGTTGTGATAAAAGGGAACTAAGTACTCGGATTATGAAAACGCGAGGTTGTTACCCGATAACCAATTGATTAATATCTAACCCTAATCCCTCCCGTGATATCTCGATTGTTAACAACACCAAGAACGTACGATTTAGGATATAATTATAATATCAATCAACAATTTACAAACAAACATTCACACACCATAATAAACAAATGCATTGCAAGTCTATTATTCTAGAAATACGAATCCAAACACAAAAGTCATAGACAAACCTTCAATTCAGGATGATCACCATAAGTTTAGCCGGACATAGCTTGGCGAATCATCATAACAACAAGTTTAGTGTTCATATGAATCAAAAACATCAAACCAAATGTTAGAAATTGTTTGCAACCAAGTACCCACAGCCAAAATCGCCCCTAGGATGCTCCAAAACCGACCAATCATGAGAATAACCCAAAAGACATCATAAAACTGTTTTTAATGAGCGGTTACACTTTTTCGCGTCGCCTCCACCGTAACTTACGGTCTCACCGTAAGTTACGGTGCACATAAAAATGCTACGGTGCAAGTCTTCTGATTTACGGCAGCCTCCAGGTGGAATTCAGGTCCACCGTAAATTACGGTGGAACCGTAATTTACGGCTACAACCTGATTGTTTTGCTTTGCTTCCAATGTCACGTGTGCCGCCCAATTCCATCTTCACATGTGCAGCCCAATCTCTTTCTTGTGCCCAGCAGTCCACATGATGATTCAATGATGATGTTTTGTAATGAGTCCACAAGAATATTAATGATGATGATCCACGTGAGTTCTGCCACCCCCAAACCGTGATGTTGTTGCTTCCTTGTTAGCGGCCCAATCCAAAAGGGACTTCTGTTTATTCGGCCCAATGGTGTGCTTGTTGACTTTTTCTCGCTATCCCCCAATATATGTGCTGATGATTATTATTATTTAAAAACCAACAACAATCCTCCAAGTCCAAGGTGCTTTGACTTTAGTGAATGGCTAAAGCCACGTGATGATGATGTTTGGTGATAATTCCCTCAAATCAAAGATGTCAGCTACATGTCTTTTGTAGCTTTTATAAAACCCTTTTCCTCCCTCTTAATAATCACATGCATATGGCGGCCCAAGTGTAAAGGATTAAAAATCCATTTTAATATTGAACAAACAAACACAGGTACGCTGATGAGACATATTTACCATCACCAAGTGTTCCAAACTTCACCGAATTCAGCGATTTACCTGTAAAACACACGAACACTCGTAGTTATCACATTCACTATACATAACCGTGTAAAATATGGGATATGCACGTATTTAGCTCATTTAAGGGTTGTCCTACGGACCACCCGTCACATCCCCACACTTACCCATTGCTTGTCCCAAGCAACCCATTCAAAAACTATTTCAAAATCACAAGCGATCAAAATGCAAACCAAGCTAAAATGTATCGTCCTTTTACTAACCTTCAATCATACCACATGACATACCCCTCACAAAAATCTCTCGGTGACAAGAATTATTAGCATAATGCTAAACCACTCAATGCATGTGTGTGTTTGTGCGACAATAAGCTTGTATAAAAATCAAGTCTCCTCCTATTGAGTATTTAGCATGCTTATGAATCAAAAGGACTTACGGTTTGTAACGGGGCTAGGTGCAAAGGTAGGAAAATTGTGGAATACATATGAAAGAGCTAATTGATTTGACCCGGTTTTTATTTCTACCACTAAACAAAGCAACCATCAAATATATACACAACTTCTTCAACATTCTCAACTACTATTGCAACTAAATACTTTTTTTTTTCAAATTTTCCTCTTTCTCTCTTTTTTTTTTTGATGATTTTTTTTTTCATTTTTTCATGATTTTTTTTTCATAACACATCAAACTCAACAATATATACAATCACATCAATACTACATACTAAATCTCCTAAACCGGGTCATCTCAATAGGTAAAATTTTGTAGGAAGTAGGTTTGGGTCACAACCGAATGGTATTAGGCTCAAACATGGCTTTCTAAAGACCAAACCCCCACCCCTCACAATACCAAGCTCATATATATAAAGTATGAGGTCTAACCCACCAATCCCACACTCTCACACGTCTAGACGAGGCTACCTAAAAGTCCCCTATCATTTTCAAAAGCATGCTAACTCTAGGATTTAACAAGAATTCGTACACAAGTTCTATTAACACAATAAACACACCGCCACTCAAAACAAAGAAAGCATCATTAATAATCATATGTGGCTCAAACTCTCACCAATAAAGGACTAGAAATGGGTGTCGGTGTGTCAAGTGGAACAATATCAAGTTTTCAAATTTTGACAATTTTCGCTTGGCTTCACAAAATTTTTTAAAATTCTCAAAAAATTTCCCTCATCCCCACACTTGGGATACATTGTCCCAATGTATGGTTTTGAGGGAAAGATCGCTTCTAACCAAAAACATTAGCTTTCGCTAATACTCTCAAATCCCAAATTTCTTTTTGTATTTTTATATTTTTTTTAAAAAAAATCAAACAAACTAACTACCAATATTTCAAAGCTAAAGAACACAACAAGACTAAGGAAAGAGTACATTGACCTGGTGAAGTTTGCCACAACAGATGTTGTAAATAATCCGACTTCCTATCACCACCTTCACACAAATATCCGTACATCCTCCCCACACTTGAATGTTGCCATGGCCCTGAAACATAGAAAGATAAAAACAACAAGATCAATATAAAATCCCGGGTTGCCTCCCGAGCAGCGCTAAGTTTCGAGTCTTCAGCCAGACCGTGCCACCACCATTTATGGTGGTTCAAAGAATCGGTTCCTATCACCACCCCCACTGTAGCTTGTCATTGGGCAAAATGCATCCGTCTCATTTTGACTCGGTGGGTAATCAAATACACTCCTGCTTGAACCCATATGTGTTTCTTCACGGTCCAGTGGGTGCTTTTTTCTCATTCTTTGAAACACATTTTTCATACAATCACTAGACTCACCACCCTTCCTCTCAATGGGCTCATAACTAATCACTCTAGTTTGAACATCAAAGTACAACCTACGGTTCTTTTCGGTCATGGTAATAATCTCGTCTCTACAATTAATTTGAGCATTTGCTGTGTATAGAAACGGTCAACCTAAAATTACCCTTTGTTGTGATGCCATATTGGTAGAAGCATAGTCCAAAACTAGGAAATCCACCGGGTATTCAAACTCTCCCAACTGAATCTTAACATTCCTAACCATTCCCCGTGGACGCCTCCAACTTCCATCCGCCAAGCTCACCATGGTGTCTATACCTTCAAGTGGACCAAAGTCGTACATATCGTATAAATCGTTTGGTAGCACACTCATGCTTGCCCCGTAGTCCAACAATGCGTGAGGGATTTTTAATTTTCCCACACGGATAGGCACGATTGGCGCTTCATACTCTTTATCATTCTCGACTTCGGCATCTTTTTCCAAACCTGCATTCACTTGACACGAAGAAGTTAGCAATGTTTCATTAAATTTAGTATTTGGAACGGTGCTTACCACATTGATGTTAATGCTTTTTGTGTTCTTGGGATTTGTCACTGTGTCACTTTGTAATTGACCTTTTGCTTTCTTCAATATCGCCACATCACTTGCAAGTTGACCCATTTGAGTGGTCAACGATTGGATGCTTTTGTCACGAACCTCGTCCTTTTGCATCCGAACCTCATCACGTTGGTTCATTCGTTGCATTTCACTTTGCATCGCCTTCAACATCTCCATCATCTCATTTCCACCCGAAGAGCTTTGACCCGTTTGATATTGCCTTTGAAATCCTTGGTTTCCTTGGAAATCCGGGTTAGCTTGATTTGAGGGGTTCCCATACCGAAAATTTGGGTGGTTCCTCAACCCGGGGTGGTAGGTATTAGAATTCATGTTGTTGAAATTTCTACTACCCCCTCCTTGACCTTGACCTTGAACCGCATGAACCTCTTCATATTGCCCTTCCACCATTCCTTGGCAATTTTCAGCCGCATGACCTATTTCATTACACAAAGCACAAACATCATAAATTTGGTTAGTAGTTTGAACATTACCATCATCTATGGCGTGCACTTGAGGTCGGGCAATGGTCGCGCTCTCCTCGATGCTTGAGCCTTTCTTTTCGAGGTAATCGCCATGTTCTCTAAGAACTCCCAATCGTCATTCTCATAGTTTGTGCCAAAAGTCCCACCGGTAATGGACATCAAATCGTGAGCATCCTCGGCACTCAACCCCTCGTGGAAGGCATTCATCAACTCCCAAAGTTCAATCCCATGGTGAGGGCAATTCTTTATCATCATATTGAATCGTTCGAACGCCTCATGGAACATCTCACCAGATTGTTGTTGGAAGCTCCTCAACCCCTTTCTAGCATCGTTGGTCTTTTGGGCGGTGTAAAATTCGTCTAAGAAAATTTGTTGCATCTCCGCCCAAGTATAAACAGATGCTGAAGGCAAAGTGTAGAACCACTTCTTTGCCTTGTCCTCCAAAGAAAATTGAAATAAGACCAACTTGACATCATCGGCCGAAAAACCTTGACTCCCAAAAGTATTGCAAATTGAGTCATAGGCCTCTAAATGGAAATACGGCTCCTCCGTTGCTAGCCCTTTGTATTTCGGCAAACTTTGCAAAGAATTTGTTCTTACTTCAAAGGTTCTCCCTTGGTTGTTGTGAGGGATAACCACCGGTGAAGGGTTTTGAGTAATGATGGGCCTGAAATGTGCTTCTATTCCTCGTGCTTGTTCCCTAAGATGCCTTCTTGGAACACCCAATCGACCCCTTGGACGAATAGGACCCATAGGTCTTGGTATATACCCTTGTGGTGCGAACGATGGTTGAAATTGTTGTTGTGGCATCGGTGGTTGTTGAATCGGCCTTTGCAATTGTGGTTGTACATTTTGTGGCCGAACTTGTTGCAATGGAATAGGGCGTTGCATTGGTGGCCCTTGTGGTCTTGGCCGAATATGTTGCGGTATAAGTTGTTGTTGTTGTGGCACTCCACCTCCACTTGCCATTCCTTGAGATTGACTTTGCACATAACCAAACTCTCCTTGATCACCATAACCTTCATAAGCGTACCCATCTTCATCATAGCCCTCAAAATCTTCGTATCCTTCCTCATATCCATCTCCCCCTATACCCGAAGTTTGCCCAAATGGAAGGGTTGAGTATTGAAATCCCGCTTGGTTCGATGGTCTGAATGTTGAAGTGGCATGGACAATGGTTGTATTTGGTGGTATTGAATAATGGGAAGATGATTGACCGGAAACTGGGAAGAAGTGAGTGAGTGGTGGAATCGTAGTAGATGGGCTAAAGGAAAGATTAGGTTCATTTTGAGTAGTAATTGGTTGTGTGGTGTTAGATGGTGTAGTGTCATGAGGTGGAGTAGGAATTGTAGTGGAATTTGGTATGGTTGTGTTTGGTGATGGTTGTGTGGAAGTAGGTATAAAGGTTGAAGTCGTTTGACCCGTTGTGGGTGGTACTTGTGTTTTGTCCATGATATTTCTTGGTGTAATGGGTGAAGTGGGTGAACCAATGATTCTGTTTTCGCGTAGTAAAACTCGGTTTTGCCTTAGCGTTCTTTTGATTTCCGGATCAAATGACAATGGTGACGCTTTGTGAGAGCCTCTAGTATGCATGCACCTGTAGAACCTGCACACTAAACACACCAGTGTAAACCTGAAAATAACAAAGCAAAACTAACAAACTGACACACGTTGCGCACTACTCCCCGTCAACGGCGCCAAAATTTGACGTGATGTCGTGGTCACAATCAAATTTAATCCCAATAACAACTATAGATAGCGGTAATAGGGTATCGAACTCAGGGAGTATGTGGAAAGTGTGTTGATTTTATAGCTTTGCAATTAACTACAATTAACCTAATTTGAAGAAAAATAAAGATCAATGATTTGGATTGTTGTTTTAGAAAACTAAATTAATAACTAATTGCGAATCAAAATTGGTTGTTAAGCAGATTAAGAGAAAGCGATCATCCTAAACTTCCGGTTTGCTTTTAACAATTGTGTTGAATTCACTAGAAAGAATCACATAGACATGATTCATGTATGATTGTTTGTTGTGATAAAAGGGAACTAAGTACTCGGATTATGAAAACGCGAGGTTGTTACCCGATAACCAATTGATTAATATCTAACCCTAATCCCTCCCGTGATATCTCGATTGTTAACAACACCAAGAACGTACGATTTAGGATATAATTATAACATCAATCAACAATTTACAAACAAACATTCACACACCATAATAAACAAATGCATTGCAAGTCTATTATTCTAGAAATACGAATCCAAACACAAAAGTCATAGACAAACCTTCAATTCAGGATGATCACCATAAGTTTAGCCGGACATAGCTTGGTGAATCATCATAACAACAAGTTTAGTGTTCATATGAATCAAAAACATCAAACCAAATGTTAGAAATTGTTTGCAACCAAGTACCCACAGCCAAAATCGCCCCTAGGATGCTCCAAAACCGACCAATCATGAGAATAACCCAAAAGACATCATAAAACTGTTTTTAATGAGCGGTTACACTTTTTCGCGTCGCCTCCACCGTAACTTACGGTCTCACCGTAAGTTACGGTGCACATAAAAATGCTACGGTGCAAGTCTTCTGATTTACGGCAGCCTCCAGGTGGAATTCAGGTCCACCGTAAATTACAGTGGAACCGTAATTTACGGCTACAACCTGATTGTTTTGCTTTGCTTCCAATGTCACGTGTGCCGCCCAATTCCATCTTCACATGTGCAGCCCAATCTCTTTCTTGTGCCCAGCAGTCCACGTGATGATTCAATGATGATGTTTTGTAATGAGTCCACAAGAATATTAATGATGATGATCCACGTGAGTTCTGCCACCCCCAAACCGTGATGTTGTTGCTTCCTTGTTAGCGGCCCAATCCAAAAGAGACTTCTGTTTATTCGGCCCAATGGTGTGCTTGTTGACTTTTTCTTGCTATCCCCCAATATATGTGCTGATGATGATTATTATTTAAAAACCAACAACAATCCTCCAAGTCCAAGGTGCTTTGACTTTAGTGAATGGCTAAAGCCACGTGATGATGATGTTTGGTGATAATTCCCTCAAATCAAAGATGTCAGCTACATGTCTTTTGTAGCTTTTATAAAACCCTTTTCCTCCCTCTTAATAATCACATGCATATGGCGGCCCAAGTGTAAAGGATTAAAAATCCATTTTAATATTGAACAAACAAACACATGTACGCTGATGAGACATATTTACCATCACCAAGTGTTCCAAACTTCACCGAATTCAGCGATTTACCTGTAAAACACACGAACACTCGTAGTTATCACATTCACTATACATAACCATGTAAAATATGGGATATGCACGTATTTAGCTCATTTAAGGGTTGTCCTACGGACCACCCGTCAGTATTTTTCCACATCCAACTGTAGTGCATGCAAAAAAGAATTTGGTTTATAGCAACATAATAAAATGTATAAATTATATAGTTAGGAATTAAAGCGATACATTTGAAACCTTTTGTTCATGTTCTTAACATCTTCATCAGTAATCATGGCTCTCTAAATTTAGATTACTGTTTTCAATTACCAGTCAAATTGTCATAACACGCCATCAAGATTCATTTTAAAAAAATAAAATGGTGTTGGATTTAATTATAATTTCCATTCGCAGTAGTTTCAGTTTTACTATAACCTTTACCATTTGATTAAAGCCTTCTTAATCAAAAAGTAAAGCAGAATGTGGTTTAGATTCCCATTAAAAAATGCACTGAAGATGAAATTTGTTATTGCAACCTATAACATGCAGCAAAAAATATATATAACTACTTGGTAGAAAGAATAAAAAAAATGTTGCTTAGTGGATTGAAACAATCTAAAAAAACGTACCATGGGAGGATCGCTATCAGAGAATGCATCAAGGTATATGCTGCAAGCATCCCAAGCTCCACTGTTTATGGTTTGGTAGTAGCTAAAACATCAAAGGTTGCTCTTATAAGTTTTTAAAGCACAATGAAGGGAAGGCTAATCAGTCATGAACTTCCACAATAGAATGAAGTTATTGTAACTGTGTAATTGACATACTTAAGTAGGGGTCTTGATCAATAGAAAGATACTTAAGTAGGGGTCTTGCATCAAGAACTCCGAAAATCATTAAGCAAATAATCATCAATAATCAAGAAATGTGCAGTAATCGTCCAATCGATCAATCAAGTTACATTCGATGACACTTAAGAGACCAACCATTTCCTTTCATCAAATCACTATTTACACCCCTTCCAACATCGTCAGACTTAATACCCGAATCCGCGACTCTGGAACCGACAGTAACATCAACCTTTACATCTTTGTAAACCTTCAAAATAGGTTCTCTTAACCCAACACCTTCCTCCTAGTAATAACAATAACAAACACATTTCATTCACATAAAATTTTCAATCAAACCAAAGTAGAAACCAACATTACAAAAAAAAACCCTGCTTTATCAAATTCAGCTTCAGCGGATCCCTCCTACCTTTCTGCAAAAAAATAATAATAATAATAATAATAATAATAAAATATTATAACATCAACACCAATCATAACAAAATCAACAAAAGTGTTTAAAACAACTGTGGTTCAATCATTCTTCGATATCATCCCTTACAAACTTAATTCGATTCAAACTTCATAGAATCAGATTTTAAATTACACACACACATACAGTTTGATTAACAACAATAATCACATTTGCTTAACAAAAACATAAATAGCTAGTTACATCATACCAAACTTGATAAATCATCAACCAATCCATTCGATTCTGCATCAGAAAACATAGATGCATCACACAAATTGCACTTCTAAAACCGATCAAACAATAACAGTAAAAGCTTACCATATAGCAGAAGAATTGGGGCGAAAACAGAGAGAAAGAGCAGAGAGATGATGAAAATCCTCGTGCGTCGACGGAATTGCTTCATGAAATGGAAAGAATAGGACCTGAAATTGTAATCATTTGCAGTACAGAAAGTGGAAACTTGATAAGTCATCAACCAAGAATGGGAGTTGCAGCGGCAAGAACGGGAAGTTGATTTCATTTAGGGTTTCTTCCACAACAAAACCATCTAGTAACACCAAGATTGATTGGGAAAGATGAAGATGTGGAGATAGATTATGAGAGAGGATGTGGCGTCTAGGGTTTGTAAAAGACACAGTGTTAAAGAAATATGAGGAAACATATATGTATCCGGATCAAGTGAGGAGTATATATATGCAGATTAAGAAATCTCCCGCATTGAAGAATTGGAATCCGGTGATTCAAGAAGAATGTGGGAGCTTCTCAAGGAAGAAGGAAAAGAAATTAGGTAGGAGAGAAGAAGAGTACTTGAGAAGAAGGAGAGATGTAGGGTTTTTTTAGGAGAGAGAGGCGGGAAAAGGGAAAAAAGGTAACCCTCATCTAATGACATGTGGCCCAAATAACTTTCATTTATTATATATGATTAAATTATTTTCATAAAAATGTTTTATATTTGGTATTTAATTCAACGTGTATGTGTGATTCAATATTTCTACGTCTATTTTTTCTAGTTTAATGGCCACGCCGTAACGCACGGATCCTAAGTCGAGTTAGTTATTATTTTTCTGTGGTTTACGTCTTGGCCTTTTTTGCGAATTAACACATTGTAACGCGTGTACATATTTCAACATTTGTATGTCTACTTTTGTTTGATTTAACAGGCCCAGCGCAACATACTGGCCCTAAATACTAGTTGATAATAATTGAAAACCAAGTTATTTTTTATGTCTTAAAAGGTAAACATTATGTCATGGGGTTACTTTTCGACCCCCGTGTGGCTTCCCCAAGTCTCCGGGGACAAGCCAATCCATCCCGCATTTTTGTGTGGGTCACTGGTTTCGTCCTGCCTTGGACTCATCGGAGAGCGGCGCCAATTCTCGACCAGTGGTGCGTTCTTCGTTTGCACGACTAGGCACGTACACCTCTTCATTGACACTGACTCCGTCTCCTGATAAAGTCCAGGACTAGCCAGTAACCCAAGCGTTCAAGCACAACCCATAGCATTGCGACCTTCAAACATTTGGCATGTGACAATTAGCTCATCTTACCAACCCAGTTTTATAACCAATTTGATATCTGGAAATAGTTTAGGTTTACCCCCCCCCCCCTGAGTTTTGTATGTTCAATTGACCAATCTTGCATTACTCACTTAGGGGTCTGATGGTTAGTGCAGCCGCTGTCACAATCCCCGACCACACCCTGGACAGGAGCCGTGAACAGTCAAGTGGTACCGTGGTTATTTTGAAAATATTGCAGCGAAAATTTCATCAATACCGTGAGTTAGGAAAATATCAGAGTTTAGAAACACAGGATTTTATTTATTTAAACAGATGGGAAACCCATGTTTTACAAAAGTAGCTTTAATAAGGGATAAACCCGTCATGCCAATACATATTTCATAATGTTATAAGATCAGTTTCAAAGTCAGATTATATGCCTCATAGGATTTAAAATCAATTTTTTTTGCCATAAGGGCATTTTTGGCATTTTTAAAGTATATAATGTTGACTCGTCAATTAACTCATCAAACTACATGATCAGGAGGTATAACGTCAGAGGGTTATTCCTTGTAATATTATGGTCACATAACAAGTCTTAATTGGGTTCTAAGTTTGACGAAACGTACCAGAATCGAAAATGAAAGCAGAAGTCAAACTGTTTGACTTTCGACAAGGTAATGAGCTCTAAACTGGAAATGACGAGTAAACTGTTATGATGGCAAATTTAGAGTTTTGATACTTAGAAGTTCATTTATCGTAATTTGCAAAATTTGCATTTTTTTACTTTTATTTATACATGTTTGACTCGTCATTTCGCCTACTTAATGTGACAACCATAAATTTATTTAGCGATTTCCGTAAATAATCACAAATTACTGAGTATTTATATTTAAACATTCATGCTCAAATACGGGTTTATTAAAACTTTTCTAAACTTGAAAGCAAAACAACATAGTGTAATTTAATTCATCGTTTTAGAATAACGACGAAACAACTTGCGGAAGCTTAATTTAACGTTTGTTCGATTCTTGCTCGATGCTTGATCTTCATCCGGGACTCTTGACATTCACCTAGGATCAATACCAGCTTAAATGTTAGTATTGATAGTTTAAATAACGGTCCAAGACAAGATAAATAATAATGGAAGGAAATCCCAACATTAATCTCTTGATCCCAAAAAGCAAGGACTTCAAACTGGCCTCCACCGTAAGCTACGGTGGCCTCTGTTTTAAAATACCCCCACCGTAAGGCAGTAGGTAACTAGCGTAACGATTTCAGCCCCACCGTAACTTACGGTGGGCACCGTAAGTTACGGTGGTCCCTGTATCAGAATGTTATGTTTAACTAAAAGCTTATTAATGCGTACTTGGCTCGGGTCAAGGTATTGACCCGTTTACATAACTTTTGCTTTAAATTTTTCTAGTTAAAGCAACGCATGCTTATGTTATTTCCTGTGATTACAAAACTCAACAACCGATTGTCAAATGGTGTTAACAACACCATTTGAGCCATTTAGTCTAATTGACCATTTATCCGTATGAGATGGTATTTAGTTACCATTTCATCCCTTTAAACCTATCCCGGTTTTCCCTTAAACTTGTTTTACTCAAACCGTTTTTTTATTTGTTCGTCATTACATGACTAATTTACCTTTTTACCCCTTTTACCATAATTCATGATTTCTTACCATTTTCCCCTTGTTCCGACTCTCATTGAATCGTGTCGGAACATCATATACCAACCACTTAGTAGCATTCATATACAATACTTGCAATTAAGTAATTTGTAAATAATGTAAAGGGTCATAAGCTTTACTTACCTCGCATCCAACCAACGTTTTCTCTTCGTACTTGCTCCGTTTGACCCGCTTCCTCCCAAGCCTCCATCTAGCTTGTCAAGAGTCAAACTATCATATAGTATTCACAAGGTGATTAGGTTAGTCGTTCTAGATCATAACCTTTACGCCTTATGACACTTTATACTACTTTTCTTACCGAACTCTATTATAGGTCGGTTTGACTTTTAAGAGTCAAGCCGCCTTATAGCATATGAAATTGAGAAACTAAGTTTGACAAACTTATGTTGGCGTTCCGCCCTTTACTCGATGGCTCTAATCTTAGGCCACCAATTGAACTAATATTTAATCCGAGTTCATGCTATTTTTAATACTAAGTTATCTTAGCTCTCAATTGTTAATGTTACATTATTCTTTCTTTACGCAAAATCTACGGGTGTTCATCTATAGATGAAACCCGTTTCATCATGTTATTAGGCATTTATCCAAATATCTATTCTAATCAAGTTCTATCTACGAACTAGTAGGTACTCAATTTCACTTAGGCATTACATCGAACACCTTATGGGCATGAAATTTTTACTACTAGCAATCAAGCTCATGACTAACTACTTAGCCAAGATTAACATTATTTTCAAGTTCCTTACATCTAGCATGCATAACAACACCTAGATTCGTTCCAAAAAATCAATAACACCCGTTTCATGATCAAGATTCTAGTAATCTTAATCTCTCTACAAGACCCATCTAACACATATGTGGGTGATTCTCAATTTCATGTATATGTACATCAATACATCAAATTATTGATTAGGGTTCATTCCTAACCATGAATTTATCATAGTTTCATTCAAACATCTAACATTCAAGCTCCAATTTCGACTTCATATGTTCATCAAGAAATCAAAACATCTCCAAATTACAAAATTTTACATACCTTGAGATCCCCACGACTTGGTGATCACGAATTTGTAATCATGCAGACAATTCGGGCTTGAATTGAGCTTCAATTTGGGGTTTAAACTTGAACTAGGGTTTCACCCCTGTTTTCTCCCCCTTGTCGCACGCACACACACACACACTCTCTTAGTGTGTGTTGTGTTTTTAATTATTTATTTTTAATAAACATGTTTGCTTACTTAGCGATAATAGTCCCTCGTCTTTCATTTGTTACAAAAGAAGCTTTAATTCATTATTCCTCATTTAGTCACATATTACTAACTAGGTAAATTATTCCTAGTTAGCTTAATGAGTTCGGGAGGTCATAACCCGTTTTTATTTTAAGTCTCGTTAACTCGGGCCTTCTATATACTTTGTTTTCCTCAAAAGGATTTTGTTCAACTTTTATTTAATATTAAGTTTATTTATTTAAATCCTAATATTTACTGGGTTAATTTTTGCAACTAACGGTACTTTACCCGTCTTTAATATTAACGGGGTTTGATTACCAAACCCGTTTTCGGGGTGTTACAAATCTATCCCCCTTAAAGAGGTTTCGTCCTCGAAACCTTGTTTACATAGTTCCTTTAATTTGGATTAAACGAACTTGTTCCTTTCGATCTAACATTTCCATTTATACTGATGAAGGGGTAAGGTCCCAAAAACCTCATAAAAAGGATTTGAGATCATACCAAAAATCAACCTTTTTAGCCTTTTGACCTTGCGCGGCCACGCATTGGTCTTGCAAAGAAGAAGAAGTCAGCGATTCATAATCGCGCGCCCAAAGGAGAACGTAAATTCTTGCGCCTTCTCCCATTTAAAGGATTTAAATCCTTTGTTCAATACCTCCGCCTAAATGTCCAGACTTGGATATTATTTTACCCAGACTTGGGATTTATTTGTCTGTGTCCACACAGCAAGATGTCACACCAGATTATAGCAGTAATCTTCTAGAAAGAAATACAATCGTGCATCACTCAGACGGTTATAACCGTCTGGACACGTGTCATCACCACAAGCAACTCTGAAATCACAACAAAGGCATGCAATTGGAGAGTAATCTCCACTTAATCACTTTCCACGTGGCAATTCCCCAGCCATCGATCAAACCACGATCCGTGTGCATTCACATCGGATCGAGACAATTTAACAAAAGATCAAAGAACTTAACGGAAGAAAAGATAACCGCTACGGCGTTAGCATCTTCCGTCATCTTTTCAATAACAGGTTTTCCCTCCCAAACTCCCGGTTATAAATAAGAGAACTATTCAGGTATAAACTCAGATCACTCTTACTCCTCAAATACTTATCTTCTCCGATACCAATACTTATTCTCACGCCGGAGTCGGGTCAAGGAGAGAACCCTCCTCTCCCCTTGACGAGGCTAACGGTATTCTTTTTTGCAGAATCACCGGAGAAGGAATTCCATTGTAATTGAATCAACCGAGAGAGAGCTAACCTTTTATGCGGATTCAAACCCCCTAACTATCTCGGTTCCGACCAAATAGTTAGTGTTTCTTCATTGGCGCCCACCGTTTTCTCAGTTTTTCTAGTTTCTATCTCGTTTCGATTCAGTTCATTCCATTTTCTGTTTTTGCACATGGCAGAAAATTCGTCATCTCACCGACAACCTGGTCCTCGACCAAACGTCGGAAACAATTTACCAATAGAAGGGATCGTAGAGGAAGCCTCGGACGATAATGAGGTCCAATCCAATCGAGCAAATGATCCTGTAACCCCAGGAATGTTACCAGCAAATCCTGCACAATCAATTTTACCACCAGGAGAAACTCCGATATCATGGTATGTCCGGTCACAAGGAGCATTAAACGCAGTATACTCACAGTTATGTGCTCAAACTGCTCCTATAACCCAATCCCGGAGGCCGGGATCAAGAGCTCATGCCTCTCAACGAGAAGAATCAACTTATGATGATACAAGCAGTTACCGAAGACAACATCATGATGAACTACACCCTCGTCGAAGACAATCGGTCCATGACAGGTTGGGTTCCCAACGAGACATTCATACCGATGAATCCGATCGAACATATCGTTTGAGTGAAAACACCAGCGTATTCAATAGACTACAGCCAAACCATAACAAATACAGGCCTCGAGCGGTTTATAACCCTGAGGCCGAGCACAACTATGATTTAGTTTATCGCCCGGACGAAGCGGCAGAAAACTCGAAGTTCATATTAGAGATAGCTCTGGCTCCGTTGGAAAGGGCCAAGTTACCATCTAACGTTGGGAAATTCAATGGGTTAACTGACCCTGATGATCATCTAAGAGTATTCACCAGCGCAGGGTTGGTCGGCGGTTGGACCCTTCCGCTGTGGTGTCATTTGTTTGTGCAAACACTAACTGGCCCAGCGCGAATTTGGTTTGATAACCTACCAACAGGACAGATCGAGTCGTGGAAGGATCTGCGAAGAAAATTTTTAACGCACTTCAGCCAACAAAGGCGGTCAAAACGTGATACATCCGACGTCATGAACATCTGGCGCCGCGATGATGAGAATCTGGAAGATTTTATTACCAGATACAATAAAGAAGTGTTAGAAATTGGAGGTGTTAGCGAACAACTAATTCGTGCTCAGTTTAAGTACGCGGTTAGGTGTGACGACATGGTCAAGGTGTTATCGGGAACAGAGGGTCTCCCCACGAGTTGGGAAAAGATAATGGCGGCGGCCAAGGTTTATGCGCAGACCGAGAAAAACCTTACTACAAACAGGCCACCACCACCACACAACAGGCCAACAGACTTAAGCGCAAATGGAGAAAAAAGGTACAAAAAGTCATGGCGTGAAGCATCAGGAAGTCGATCCTCGGAAGACGGTCGCACAACAACTAACAAATTCTCTGCTCAAAGAGAAAACAAACACGAAAATAGGGAGAGACAGTGGACTCCCCTAACGAAAACCCCAGCAGAGGTACTAAGTACCGAGGATCACCAATTCAAACCCCCGATTCCGATGAAGAGTAAACGTGGTCAAGACCCGACGCAGTACTGCGAATATCATAAGGATAACGGGCACACCACGAACAACTGTATATCTCTGCGCACGGAAATCGAAAAGGCTCTCAAAAATGGAGAACTTACGCATTTACTCCAGAATATGCGCAAGGAGATTAAACAGATTACTCTGGGAGAAGAAGGCTCAAGCAAACGGGCTAAAACTTAAAGAACTCTGTACGTTTTCCGCGGAAAAGACACGACTTATCAAAAACGGCGGAACTATCAGGGAGTAAGTTAAGTGCCATTTAATTATCCAAAAAACTTTGTAACGCCTCTGAGCATTATCCATGAATAAAATTACAAAGTTTCTATTATTTTTGTTTACAAAGTGCATGCAATTTCTTTTTAGTAAGAGCAAAAACATTATGGTAGTTTAACATAAAGCTTCATGCGCGGTCAGTGATCCCGTCACAAACGACCATAAACTCATACATGAGCTTCATACCAACTTTATTCGCCTTACTCAAAGAAAAAGTAATTGTACTCATGCAAGATATTGTAAAGTCATTCAACAAAACAAATAGAAACCTGCTATTTTTAAGCGTACAAATACGCCCTAGAGAGTTTAGACACGGCAGTGTTTAAAATCCTCGCGCCATAGCGCACCAACAAAACAAGGATCTACATCCTACACAAAACAAAAAAAAATTGTTCAATACAATCCTATTCAAAATCTTCTCCCCCATCCGGAAAGATTTCCTTAAGTTGCGCAACGTGATCGTCCGATTGCAGCGCCACATTTATCAACTCCATCACTGGAAGTTGTAAGTTATTAAACTCTGTCTTCATAGCAGCCAGTGCGCTGGCAGTATTAACGCCAAAGGTAGCAGACTTGCTATCATCCCAGTTAACTTTCAAAGCGCTATTCACATGTTGGGAGCATTCCGCATAACCTTGCGCATAACCATCTCGTCGCGCAGCAACCATCAAATTAGCAACAGTTTTGTCCAGTTCTTCAGAGTTTAAAACAGATTCAGCAACCTATGAAATCAAATAAAGATAAGCATCAAAACAAGCGCATACATAGACAAAAAAGAAGAAAGGAACTTACACATGCAATCCCGCGATCTTTCAACCAGGCCATATCATTCTTCAAAGGTTCAAGCTCGCTTTCCGCTGAAACCCGCGCCATTTCTGAATTCTCCAGTTCCTCTTCAGTCTCAGTTAAACGGCGGGAGGTTTCAGTATTCTCGGAACGCGCAAGCTCCAGATCCTTCTTCAATTGTTCCTGGTCAGAAACCAAAGCGATAAGTTCCTCTAATTCTTTATCTTTAACGGCAAGAGTGGCTAAAGCTTGTACCTCCCGTTGCTCACTTCGTTCCCTATGAGAACGCGCCTCCATCAACATAGCTTCCATATCAGCTTTTTCTTTCTTCAACCTTTCTACCTCCGCATCTTGATTCTTCAGATTTTCAACCTCAGCCTTGAGGTTATTTATGATATTGCGAAGGTTTGCCTTCTCGGCATTATCTTTCTCACAAATTCTTCTCCAATTTTTGCGCTCCTCAGATAAAAGCGCAGCTTCAGCTTCAGCTTTTCTTTTCCAACCAGAAACTGACCATTCTTCAGTCTTGCGCTCCGCTTCAAATTTAGCTTGCTCAGTCTCTAATTTAGCCTTCAACTGAGCAACATGTTTTTCATCTTTTGCAAACTTCCTTTGTGATGCTACAAAAGATGCTCGCTCTTTATGCATGCTATACCACTCACGCACTATACGATGAGTAGTAGAAACATGGGATGCAGTTTCTGCAAGATAAGATTGATAGGTCTGTTCATAAGGCTGGTTTTCCTGAAATTTAATCTCGCCAGGCGGAAGTATCCCCTGCAACCAATCTTGGCATACACGTCAATCCGAGAAAGTATCTCCTTTCTTCACATTCCAAACAGGAACATGAGGATCAGCAGCATCTTTCTCCGCATACGTCCGGTAATAATACTCTCCCAGGGTTTCTTCTGGACGAATTGGAGATTGCTTCTCAACACCAGCAGATGAACCTGCCTCCTCAGTGGCGGCCTTCTTAGTATGCTCAGGTATAGTTTCAGAAGGTCTAGGAGGAGAAGGTTGAGTTTTTTCAGCAGTTTCCTTTTCCGGTGTCGGTGGATTGTCAGCATCATTTACCACACTCGGCTCAACAATCTGTTCAGTCTCTGTATTAGCACCAACAGGCTCCTCAGCCTCAATAGTTCTCTCAACACCTTCCCCAGCTATCTCTGAAGACTCTAACGGGTCTGTAACAGCAGCGCGCGGCGGGGAAGGGGAAGTTCTTTATCAACCACAGTTGGTACGTCCACAGGAACCGAAGGAACAGGAATTTCTGGACAAACAAAAGTCTGTAAAAATCCTATCCGCTCAAAGAAAACAAAGAAAAGCAATACTTACCAGGAATGGATTCTGAAACAAAAGCATCTAGGTTTCCTATTCTGGTAATTTTCTTTCTCTGCACTTTCTTGGGAGGTTGACCCTCCGCATCAGCATCAGCTTGCTTTCTCTTACCAGCCTTCCTATGAACCAAATTTTCGGGACTGGAGTCCAGATCGATAGGCTCATTCGGGTTAGAAGGAGGAATATCAGCAGAATCCTTTGGTTCAGGCTTTGGTTCCCGCATAGTCACTACAGGAATAAGACCCTCCAAAGAGTCAGAAACCACCACATAATCACACCTGGAGTCAGAAGTACGGCGCGTACCTTTCTTCTCTCCAACATTTTTCGCTTTCAAAGATTGAGTTTTAACAGTCTCACTTCTCTTCGGCACGGAAGTAGACGTAGTTGCACGTTTTTTCTTTTCAGGGCCTATGCCCAAATTCAACAATTCACCTACAAAAGCGCAAGACAAAAAATTACTCAAAGCAAAAAAGAAAGGAAAAACAGATGTAAACTCACCAGCACCAGCTGCTGATTGAACAGACAGATCCGCATCCCGCGGAAGAACAAAATTTCCCACAATTCGGTGATACCAAAGCTCTTCTTCAGGCTTCTTCTTGATAGTACCCATTCTCCCGCCTTCCCTCTTGAAGGCAACAACATATAGAGAAACAACTACATTTTGAAGAAAGAGCAGGTCAAAAAAAAAAACGAGAGAGAGAAAAAGAAGAACAATGAAAAAGCCCCAAACTTACTATGACCATCCTCGGTGTATACGGGCTTATCATCACGTTCCATCTTCCAGTTTAAACTCATACCGGCTCCGACAAGGGCTTTTTCCGGCAAGGCAATATTGGGCACATCTTTCAGCTCTTGGTACCAGTTCTCATCAACCGGAGTTTGAAGGGTCTCGATCGGAACGTCCTCTTTTCCCCTGAGAATCATCTTTACCGGAATTACTCCAGCCTTAATAAAGAAGAATTTCTGCTTCCAATCATGAAAAGATTTTGGGGGTTGATGAAGAATCTTCTTTGCGGAAGCCCTTTGAACGAAGGAATAGAACCCGTGGGTACAGTGCATCTGATGAAAAACCCTAAAACGGGGAACGGTCGGCTCAATATGCATTGTCCGACACACAAATTCAAAATGCCGAACCCTAACCATCCCAATTGGGTGAAGTTGGGAAATATGCAGGTTATAAAACTCAAGGATTTCAAGGAAAAATCTGGTAACAGGCAAGCGAAAGTTACCGTCACAGAAAAAATCCCAAAAGAGGGTAATATACCCGGCCGGAGCATTTGCTGCCGTTTGCCCCTCTTCAGGATACAGAGCACCCCAATTCTCCGGAAACTTAAGATTCCGGATCAAACCATCAAAGGATGCTCTAGGCCACTTCAACGGTGGAAGTTCAGTCGACATATCTTCAACAAGATTTTCTTGACGTTCTTCGGTTGACATAAGCAAGAGAAGGATGGAAAGTTTTCTTAAGAACAAGGAATGGGGAGAGATTTCAAACAAAACAATGATTACACAGAGGAGGTTACCCAAACGATTATATACCCATCGCAATAAATAGCATCGGTAACCGTCACAGCACTGTTCCGAGTATCACGATTCCCCAAGCAACAGAAAAAGCAGATGTCAGAACATACACGCGTTTACACGCGCGCGTGTAAGACACGGGCAGTAAAAAACAACTGACAAAGACAGGTTGTCAAAATCAATTTACTGTGCTAACTTCAAGTTAAAGATTTTCCATAAAAATCTTTACCAATTCAAATCTTATTATAAAAGCTTTCTTACCTTTTCGCGCCCAAAAACCATTTCCCTCTCATGAGTCCAGTGTTCCACTTATTTGCATAAGTACAACACTAGACTGGGGGACTTGAAGGGGTAAGGTCCCAAAAACCTTATAAAAAGGATTTGAGATCATACCAAAAATCAACCTTTTTAGCCTTTTGACCTTGCGCGGCCGCGCATTGGTCTTGCAAAGAAGAAGAAGTCAGCGATTCATAATCGCGCGCCCAAAGGAGAACGTAAATTCTTGCGCCTTCTCCCATTTAAAGGATTTAAATCCTTTGTTCAATACCTCCGCCTAAATGTCCAGACTTGGATATTATTTTACCCAGACTTGGGATTTATTTGTCTGTGTCCACACAGCAAGATGTCACACCAGATTACAGCAGTAATCTTCTAGAAAGAAATACAATCGTGCATCACTCAGACGGTTATAACCGTCTGGACACGTGTCATCACCACAAGCAACTCTGAAATCACAACAAAGGCATGCAATTGGAGAGTAATCTCCACTTAATCACTTTCCACGTGGCAATTCCCCAGCCATCGATCAAACCACGATCCGTGTGCATTCACATCGGATCGAGACAATTTAACAAAAGATCAAAGAACTTAACGGAAGAAAAGATAACCGCTACGGCGTTAGCATCTTCCGTCATCTTTTCAATAACAGGTTTTCCCTCCCAAACTCCCGGTTATAAATAAGAGAACTATTCAGGTATAAACTCAGATCACTCTTACTCCTCAAATACTTATCTTCTCCGATACCAATACTTATTCTCACGCCGGAGTCGGGTCAAGGAGAGAACCCTCCTCTCCCCTTGACGAGGCTAACGGTATTCTTTTTTGCAGAATCACCGGAGAAGGAATTCCATTGTAATTGAATCAACCGAGAGAGAGCTAACCTTTTATGCGGATTCAAACCCCCTAACTATCTCGGTTCCGACCAAATAGTTAGTGTTTCTTCAACTGACGTGTAAGCCTTTCGTGTGTAAGGCCTCGCAGGCCGTTACTTTTCAGCTTGTATCCATTATCTTTATTGTTTATTCATTTTGGCGGTTAGACTTGTTAGTCACCGGTTACTTCATACCCCATTACCCGGGTATGCTATTTGCCATCTCCAGCCTTATGTGTGTTTAAAATTCTCTAAGTCACCCCGTACCACTTATGTTTTGTTAAAACGTTACTTTTGACTAAAAAACTAAATTCTTAGTTTACATTTCCTCTTTGTCGTACATCTTTCTCTCGTTTCTAGGAATGTTACTTCCGACAATCTATTCCTTTCCGTTATTGTTTAATGCGGGGAATTATAACAAATTCCCAATCTTAACCCATATGACTCGTAGGTTCTTTCACTTAGCCTCGTAGGCTATTTATTTAGATTTTCATCTTTTTATCCTTTTTAAGGTGAGACCTTTACAATTCGTTTCTTTCTATTTGTGACCCGAATGTCTTTTTGGTCCCGTAAACTTAACATTAATTAATATCCCGTAGGTTATGATGATCCCGTAGATCATCTTTTATTCGAGTCTTTATTCAATTGTGTATACGTTTATATACGCATATGGCGTTAAGGCACCCCTTTTTATGCTTAGAATTATTCACTTTTACTTTTTGGATTTCATTTGACCTTGACCGTAGTCTAAGGCTACATTGTTTTCTTTCGAATTATCTTTCTGACTTCGTGACTTCTAACGTCAATTACACATCGGTTTGCCCTACACTTACCGTTACCCGGTTCTTACCTATACTTCTTTACGTCCCATTACCCGGGTTCTTTTGTTTTAATGTTTTTAATGCCTATAACTCCTTTACATAGGTTTATTTATATTTCGCACTTACTTACTTTAGCAAGTGCCATCCTTTATTAAATTCATTTGACTTGTTCGTGTGAAAAAAATTCATCACTTATGAATGTCAAACTTCAGTCTTTGTTCGACCCGTTCAGCTTTAAAATAGTTTAACGTAATTTATCAAAATTTCTATTTGCAGTATCTTATCGTCCTTTCGTCATGACCCAAACCCGAGTCTTTTTTACTTTCCATACGCGTTCCTGTTTCTCAGTCTACGCATGCGTTTAATTCCTCACCCATCAACCGGGTATTTTACCGAAATCGTTATCATTGCACCCCTCCCGGTATGCATTAAGACTTCGTTTCGATTTACTTGGTCATCTTAGTGAAATCCGCCGCTTTTATTCGACCATGTCTTTTATTTATTTTTTTTACATGACCACCATTGGCGGCCTTATTAATTATGAGTGACGATTATCATCGTTATCCTTGCTTTACTACGACTAAAGTTAACAACCTAGATTATCTTTTTCGTGTGGGCAACACCTTTGTTTTTATGACCCAGTGGATCATCTATACTTTGGTTTTACTCGCCCATTTTGTTCACCATGGCCCTTTCGTTCAAGATGACTTATTTTCGTGAATTTTATTTTGATCATTCATTTATATCATCATTTACATTAATCCTTGTCCCTTCTCTCAGGCTCATTATCCTAATGTAATACGCTTCCGTTACCCGGCTGTGCGTTTACATTATTGTCAACTATTTTGTTCATTTGTTTCATTTGGGTACTTTTTAATTTGTCCCACTCACCCCGTCCTTACTACATCGGATGTAAATATGTCCATCATAAAAGTTCATGGTACAACGTGTTCACTACTTACTTGGCCAAAGTAAGCGATCAACACCTGATATACATGACCTTTTATAATTTTCACATTACACCCCATGTAAGTAACGCATCTATTTAATTTTCTTGGAAATAATATTCTGGATAGGTATTCTATTCAGGTTTTCCAAGCTTTTAATTTACATATGCAACAATCATTCTCTACATGTTTGTTGCATATTGATATTTCTACGATTAAATTTAAAATGTGCACCTGGTAATGCTTGCCATAACGGGCTTCTTTTGCCGTTAACCTTGTTCGCGATCACTACGCGATTTAGGTCCTTGATGAGTATGCTCTGCTTGTCATACCTCGGACCGTTCCTACGTCATATCCGCAATTGATTCAATTCTCGTCATTTTCAGATGCGAGTGTCCTTCAATTAAAACATTCACAAAGGCTAGTAATGTCGACATCAATAATCGTCCGCATTATAATACGAGGCTTTCTGCTATACGTGTTAACGCACGTAATTTCATTAACTATATCAATCATTTTAATTGGGGTAGCGTGTATTACGCGATAACCCTATGTGTTATTTACAACACTTTAATCATGCTAAACCTTTAACATACATGTACTTACCGGATTTGCGATCAAGCCTCGAACCGAACACATTTGTCAACAACCTTGAGGTCTGATTACCAACTTGTAACAACCATAAATTTATTTAGCGATTTCCGTAAATAATCACAAATTACTGAGTATTTATATTTAAACATTCATGCTCAAATACGGGTTTATTAAAACTTTTCTAAACTTGAAAGCAAAACAACATAGTGTAATTTAATTCATCGTTTTAGAATAACGACGAAACAACTTGCGAAAGCTTAATTTAACATGTGTTCGATTCTTGCTCGACGCTTGATCTTCATCCGGGACTCTCGACATTCACCTATGATCAATACCAGCTTAAATGTTAGTATTGATAGTTTAAATAACGGTTCAAGACAAGATAAATAATAATGGAAGGAAATCCCAACATTAATATCTTGATCCCAAAAACAAGGACTTCAAACTGGCCTCCACCGTAGCTTACGGTAGTCACCGTAAGCTACGGTAGCCTCTGTTTTAAAATACCCCCACCGTAAGGCAGTAGGTAACTAGCGTAATGATTTCAGCCCCACCGTAACTTACAGTGGGCACCATAAGTTACGGTGGTCCCTGTATCAGACCTTTCCATTTTTGCCGTTTTTGAAACGAAAACTTCCGTATCTTTCAATCCGCGTATCCGTTTGACCTCCCGTTTCTTCCTACAAGATCGTAATTTGATTCTCCATCTCATGGAGTTTAAATCCGACATTCAAACTAATAAAATCCTAAATTTTTAAGCATTCGGCTTATTATTAAAAATCCACATTTTGACCCGTTGGTATTTAGGACCTCCAAACTTGTTTCTAGTTAATCATAAATCATAGACCAATGTATTTAACTCAAAATATCTATCTTGGATTCATAAGTTTTGTGAATTACGCGGCAAACATCCAAGTTACGCGCGTAATTCATTTTGACCCGTTTAGGAGATCTTTTATGCATTTTGGTCCAAAACTAGCTCCTTTCTTTTCAATACTTCGTAATGCCACATCTAAATATCTGCTTATGTTCCACCACAACTATTTTTGTGGTGGATTTAGCATAACTAACTTATTATCCCAAATTTACCCATCGGTTGGTCATTTTACGCAAATGACCATTTTTGTGCATTTGACCCACAAATGTATATTCCTATAACTTTTATTCATATTTAATGATTCCATAATCTTAATGCAAGTTCCTAAACAACCCCTATGGGTAGTTTTCCCAATATACCCTTCAAGGGTGTTTTGGTCAACTTTAGTCCCTCACTTTACAACGAAGGACTTTCGCTAAATATTTGACCAAAAATTGTATGTTTAACTAAAAGCTTATTTATGCGTACCTGGCTCGGGTCAAGGTATTGATCCGTTTACCTAACTTTTGCTTTAAATCTTTCTAGTTAAAGCAACGCATGCTTATGTTATTTCCTGTGATTACAAAACTCAACAAGCGATTGTCAAATGTAATTGTCAAATGGTGTTAACAACACCATTTGACCCATTTAGTCTAATTGACCATTTATCCGTATGAGATAGTATTTAGTTACCATTTCATCCCTTTAAACCTATCCCGGTTTTCCCTTAAACTTGTTTTACTCAAACATTTTTTTTTATTTGTTCGTCATTACATGACTAATTTACCTTTTTACCCCTTTTACCATAATTCATGATTTCTTACCATGTTCCCCTTGTTCCGACTCTCATTGAATCGTGTCGGAACATCATATACCAACCACTTAGTAGCATTCATATACAATACTTGCAATTAAGTAATTTGTAAATAATGTAAAGGGGCGTAATCTTTACTTACCTCGTATCCAAGCAACGTTTTCTCTTCGTACTTGCTCCGTTTGACCCGCTTCCTCCCAAGCCTCCATCTAGCTTGTCAAGGGTCAAACTATCATATAGTATTCACAAGGTGATTAGGTTAGTCGTTCTAAATCATAACCTTTACGCCTTATGACACTTTATACTACTTTTCTTACCGAACTCTATTATAGGTCGGTTTGACTTTTAAGAGTCAAGCCGCCTTATAGCATATGAAATTGAGAAACTAAGTTTGACAAACTTATGTTGGCGTTCCGCCCTTTACTCGATGGCTCTATTCTTAGGCCACCAATTGAACTAATATTTAATCCGAGTTCATGCTATTTTTAATACTAAGTTATATTAGCTCTCAATTGTTAATGTTACATTATTCTTTCTTTACGCAAAATCTACGGGTGTTCATCTATAGATGAAACCCGTTTCATCATGTTATTAGGCATTTATCCAAATATCTATTCTAATCAAGTTCTATCTACGAACTAGTAGGTACCCGATTTCACTTAGGCGTTACATCGAACACCTTATGGGCATGAAATTTTTACTACTAGCAATCAAGCTCATGACTAACTACTTAGCCAAGATTAACATTATTTTCAAGTTCCTTACATCTAGCATGCATAACAACACCTAGATTCGTTCCAAAAAATCAATAACACCCGTTTCATGATCAAGATTCTAGTAATCTTAATCTCTCTACAAGACTCATCTAACACATATGTGGGTGATTCTCAATTTCATGTATATGTACATCAATACATCAAATTATTGATTAGGGTTCATTCCTAACCATGAATTTATAATAGTTTCATTCAAACATCTAACATTCAAGCTCCAATTTCGACTTCATATGTTCATCAAGAAATCAAAACATCTCCAAATTACAAAATTTTACATACCTTGAGATCCCCACGACTAGGTGATCACGAATTTGTAATCATGCAGACGATTCGGGCTTGAATTGAGCTTCAATTTGGGGTTTAAACTTGAACTAGGGTTTCACCCATGATTTCTCCCCCTAGTCGCACGCACACACACACACACTCTTAGTGTGTGTTGTGTTTTTAATTGTTTATTTTTAATAAACATGTTTGCTTACTTAGCGATAATAGGCCCTCGTCTTTCATTTGTTTCAAAAGAAGCTTTAATTCATTATTCCTCATTTAGTCACATATTACTAACTAGGTAAATTATTCCTAGTTAGCTTAATGAGTTCGGGAGGTCATAACCCGTTTTTATTTTAAGTCTCGTTAACTCGGGCCTTCTATATACTTTGTTTTCCTCAAAAGGATTTTGTTCGACTTTTATTTAATATTAAGTTTATTTATTTAAATCCTAATATTTACTAGGTTAATTTTTGCTACTAACGGTACTTTACCCGTCTTTTAGTATTAAAGGGGTTTGATTACCAAACCCGTTTTCGGGGTGTTACACTTAACGTGATTATCAGAGGGTGTAATCACAAGGGGTTAACACCTTCATTATTACGATCGCAAAGTTCAATTTGAACTTTGACTCGACCAAAATGGTCAGAACCGAAAGTCAAAGCAAAAGTCAATTTGTTTGACTTTCGGCTAATAACTAGCCTAATAATAGAAGAAGAACTAGGGAGAACACTTACAAGTGTTCAAGAGGAATATTAAATTTCAGAATGGGGCTTCTTAGAGAGAGAATTGAAAGGTGCAAGGAAAAATGGATATCAATGGAGGTTATTTATACTTGCACAAAGCTTATGAGG
The DNA here is from genome assembly GCA_030545235.1 of Helianthus tuberosus. Taxonomy (NCBI): domain Eukaryota; kingdom Viridiplantae; phylum Streptophyta; class Magnoliopsida; order Asterales; family Asteraceae; genus Helianthus; species Helianthus tuberosus. Next base: position 33,160,582 of record CM060365.1, on the reverse strand, counting down.
TGGTGCCACATGTCCCTGGAGCTCTTAGGTGAAGATTGGTGGCATCCCAGGTATTTAAAGGAGGAAGAGAGTGGTAAGTTCGCGAGCTAGGTGGCATAGAAGCAAGGCTGCAACTGCCAGCTGTAGTTTGCTGTCTGCAGACCCCTTACGGACCGTAAGGGTCATGCCTTGCGGTCCGTAAGGACCCCTGACGCGCACACAATTTTCAAACCTCTTACGGACCGTAAGGGCTAAGGCTTGCAGTCCATAAGGGACCGTCATAACTTGAAATTTTGGCATTTTTTTCAATATTAATCCCTCAACTTTAATCCTTATCTATATTTATGAATTTTGTCCCTCTCCTCCAACAAATCTGGAATATTTGAAAAGTTTCCGGACACTTGTTGCCATATGATTCGTTATAATTTTCGAGGTGTTACATCTGCACCCCCTTAAAAGAAATCTCATCTTCGAGATTTTATTCAAATAGATAGGGGTACTTTTATATCATATTTGATTCAACCTCCCATGTGAATTCAGGGCCACGACGGGAATCCCATTTAGCCTTCACGATGAGGATCATTTTCTTTCGGAGCTTTTTGACATGTTGATCCTCGATCGATAAAGATTTTTCAATAAACCTCATGTTTTCTTCTATTTGCACATCATGGTGCGGCATAACTAGCCATTCATCGGCTAGACATTTCTTCAGATCTGAAATGTGTTATACCTCATGGATCTCACTTAGTTCCTCAGGTAGGTTAAGCTTATACGCCACGGAACTGAAACATTCGATTATCCCGAATGGTCCAATATATCTTGGGCTCAACTTGCCCTTCTTTCCAAATCTTATTACACTTTTCTAATGTGATACTTTTAATAAGACTTTATCTTTGATTTGGAATTTGAGAGGTTTTCTCCTCTTATCTGCATAGATTTTCCGCCTATCACGGGCAGTTTTGAACCTGTCAGGATTTGTATAATCTTATCTGTAGTCTCAAGGACTATCTCAGGTCCAGATAGTTGGCTTTCTCCAACTTCAGCCCAACAAACCGGCATTCTACATTTTCTCCCGTATAAGCCAAAAACCGAATCGATACTCACCGAATTCTCGCCCCGCTAGTCCGTGTGCACATTGACTTTTTTTAAGTTTCACTTTCACCCTTATATCATAAATAACATACACTTTCAACAATGTTTAATTTTCATTTGATTGGATTCTTCATTAATAACTTGCGTTTATTAACTTCTAAAAAATCTGAAAACGTAACCGGTATAAATTTTATTAAAAATGGAGTTGTATTCAAAACTGGCATTGTAAACTTTTCCAAACATTATTATCATACTGGTACCGTAACAAACCGAACCATTATCATTGTCAACCGAAACCAAATTCTCGTCGTACCGCACGAAAAATCCTATTATAACTTTAGGGGTATACAAAAATTGAAATAATTGACTGGTATTCAAAATAAATAAACCTAGTAAGACCTTCCGTAGTGGGGCGTTTTTTTTTTAATTCAAAAAAAATGCCAAATAACGCCCAAGACCCATTACACCCCGGCGTTTTTTAGCTTTTTTTTTGAAAAAAATTACCTGCGCGTTTTTTAAACCACGCTCAATTTTGTATGGGGGCAAGAGATGACCGTTGCCAAACGGTCATATGTTTATTTTTTTTTAATTAAAATATTAACCTACTATACATATTTACCCACTTTCCCATATTTTTTATAAAAAAACACAAACATTCTCAATCTTTCTCTCCTACTTCTTCTATATTTTATACAAACATGCATCCATTCCGACCCCCCTTTGGTGTCCCCGCAAGACCCATGAACCCGAACACAACCCAACCGCAACACCCGTTTAACCTTCAAGACATGGACCCGAGCATGTTAATGTACGCGGCTTACTTGAGTGGCGCCACTCCGTTCGTGCCTCCCACCTTCGGCTTTGGTCAAGCCGGTGGGTCGCAACCTTCACAACAACAAGCCGAAACCGATGTCGATGTCGTGCCGGAGACGCAACCCGAACCGGTGCCAGAGAAATCGAAACGCGGCAGAAGGTCGCATAAGAAGAAGGAAGCGAACGAACCTCGACGTAAAAATACTCACATTAAATGGACGAAGGAGGAGGAATTCACGTTGGCTCGGGCGTGGCTCGACGTTTCGGAGGACCACGAAATTGGTAACTTTTATATTTTTTTTTTTACTTATTTTTTACTTATATTTTTACTTTTATTTTTAACATACAACTTATATTTTACTTTTATTTTTTCAATTTGTAGCAAACTTTCAAACGGGCCCCGTTTTTTAGGATAGGGTTCGTGCACTCTTTTATAGCATGTGGGGTCAAGGCGGGCATCGGGACAAAGATTCCATTTCTAGCAAATGGACCGACATCAACAACAAGTGTCATTCCTTCCAAGAAGTGTACCAACGTAACTACGATAATCGCCCGAGCGGAGAAGGTGACGTCGGGGTTTTAACGAAGTCTTTGGAAGAGTACGAGAAAACGAAATGCCCTTTCCCGTACTATAAGTGTTGGGATCTACTACGAAAAAGTCCAAAGTGGGCGCTAGTAGGTACCATGACTTCTAGTAGTAGACGTCGAGCTAAACGGTCAAAAACTTAATCCTTCGTTGACCCTGAAACACCGACATCGGATGCCCGCAATGTCGATCTAAATGAGGTGGTGGACGTTGACGAGGAACTTGAAGAAGAGTTGACCCGACCGCCCGGTAGAAGAAAGGATAAGCGAACCGGGAAAAAAACGGTGGAGTCGTCTTCCGATCTCGAGTTGAAGGAAGATTTCGAGGAGATGAACCGTCGTCTCCAAGACATTCGCGACCTCGGCCACCAACGTTGTGAGATTATGAAAGAACGAGTGGTCGAAACCAAAAAGTTTAATGAGATGCAAGAGGCGAGGCAAATGGAAAAGGACATTGAGTTTTTGTCCAAACCGATCAACCACCTCCAAGGCGACGCGTTGATACTTGCGCAAATGCATCGCCAAAAAATTCGGGAAAAATATGGACTCTAGATCATCTTCTTTTTTTTAACTTTATTTTTTTTTCGGTTTTTTTGTATTCTGTTTTTTTTTCGGTTTTTTTTTATTTCAAGTAGTTTAATTTTTTTTAAATTAATGAAGATTTTTTATGTTTTAAATTAAAAAAAATAATTGTGAAATGATTGCATGGGCGTTATTGGGCATTATTCCCATTACGGCACTTTTGCAATAACCCCCAATAATGCTCCATGCTGACTGGACTGCCACGTGTCGCAAAACGTCCATGATTGGGGCATTATTGAGCTAAACCACTAAGACTAATGGGTATGGGGGCCGGCTAGGCCCGGCTTGGACCGGCGCCGGTCCCCCACACCACCCCCCTCCGGCCCAAACGGCTCCCCACAGCCGGTGTAGCCGGGCTTCTTTCTTCTCTCTCTCATCTTGGTCCCTCCTCTCTCTCTATCTCTCTCTAAAGTTTTATATTTTTTTTATTGTTGTGGGGCCTCATCCTCCATCCCCTCAAATATGAAGGAGGCCCATCCCACACGAGCCGGTGACGTGATGCTGACGTGGCGGCTCATCCCCTCAAAGTCCATCCTCTCCATACCCTTTACACTGTGTTCCCGAGTTAAAAATCCCTCTCCTTCCCTCCCCTCCCCTCCCCTCCTCTCCATGTCTTTCCAAATTGGAAAGACTATTTTCAGGCAAAAAAAACCCATTTTCTCTCCCCTCCCCCTGTTAAGTGGATCTCTGGAACACCATTTTCCCTCCCCTGTTAAGTGGATCTCTAGAACACAGCGTTAGTCTAACACATCGTCTAACAGTTGCAAATGACGCAAACAGTTCGTACACTGTGTTGAACTGTTGAATGAGCCCGATTGGATTTGAATCGTATGATTGTGTCGGTCTCCCTCCTCACCAGCTAACAAATGCTGACCTACAACAATTCGCCCACTTCTTCTTCTTCATTTTAACAACAAATCTTTTATAACTTCTGTTGGATCTGAGAACCCACCTTTCTTTAATCTTCATTTTGTTGTTAGTATCTGAACAATTGAATTATTTTGTGGGTTAAGGTTAATCGATTGTGGGTGTTCAGATGGGATCGAGCACCAGTAAATCTATCGATCCTGAACCCTCATTGGGTCGCCGGAGTTATTCAAGACATGTGTTTCAGGCTTCTTGTATTCGACCCACATCTGGATCTTCTGATAGTAGTGACGACACTGATGATGATGAACAGGTTATTCTTGTTTTTGTTATATTATCCATTTTTATCCCCTTGATTACTGTGCTTTCGTGAAGTTTAGGAGCAGGGATTTGGTGGGATTTCGATTGAAATTTGTTTCTAGTGATGAGTAAAAGATATATTTCAATGTTAGTTTTGATAAGGTTAATGCTAATTAACATTTGTGGTGCCTGTTAGATAGGCTACACAATGATAACCTTTTGAATATTGATATGTTATCATAGTTTCTATCAAAATAATGTCATACGGGCCATATGATGTCATGTAGTGGTCATATGGGTTGTGTGAGGACTATGAGGCGGTGTTCACCAAATCGTATGGCAAGTATGATGTGTTTGACTGTTAAAGAAATGAATGATGTGACCAGTATGGTTTTCGCCATATCATATGACCCATATGACATCATACAGCCCAAATATGTCGTATGAGGCGGTGTTCATCAAATCGTATGTCAAGTATGATGTGTTTGACTGTTAAAAAAATGACTGATGTGACCAGTATGGTTTTCGCCATATCATATGACCCATATGACATCATACGGCCCAAATGATGTGACAAAAAGCCTGGTGTATACTTTTGGAGATGGTGTCTCTTTAGACTATGTTTTTTTTTTTTTTTTTTCATTGGCCCAAAAAATAATTTCACACGCATAACACCGCTATGGTGCCCCTTCGGGGTGGTGTTTGGTGCCCATATGGGCTGATGTGGCCGTGGGCGCCACACCACTACACACATCTTTAGCATCGCCCATCAAAATATCTTTGTTTATAAGTACCGAGAGAACTATTGTTATTGTGAGTTGATGATCGTTATTGGTTGTAAAATGGTTCTGCTCAATCTGGATTTCTATGTTTAGTGGATTTTTTATGTTAAATTTGATCTCTTTAAGATAATACTTTGATCTCTTCAGGTATCCGATCATGAGGCCAAACAAAATGATACTGAATGCAACATGTCAAACATGAATTCATCAAAGTCAAAAGGTAAACTATACCGAAACAAAAAAGTCAAACGGGCTGAAAATCAAGATCAAGTACCTTCCGAAACACATTTTGGTGAATGGAGTGAATCAAGCCTGAGTGGCACTTCAAGAAACGAGAGTGGTTCATCTCACAACCCGTCAAGTAACTTTCTTTCGCGTTTTAATTTGTTTCCCGGTAATATAAGTTCACGTTCCTCAAGGGCGTATCCTGAATCTTCTACAAGTTCCATAGTATCAAATGATGACCATCCTCATTCCCGACATTATAGTAAGAAAACTAGAATCCGTCACGGTTGTGAGATTTTTCCATCTTGTTTCATGCCAATGTCTCCTGGACCACGAGACGACGATTCCAATTCCGATTCTGGTTCCGGTTCTGATAATAGTGATGCAAGCTCTATCCATGAATTGGGCCCGAATGGTAATGACAACAATGGAACGGAATCTAACGGAAACATGTATTATGATTATCCAAGAAATGGTTCTTGGTATGGTCGTCATAGGCGAACGGAATCCCGAGAGTATGTTGAACAAAATGTTCGGTTTAGCCGAACTTTAAGCGTTGGAAGACTTCGCGACAGGGTTCTTCATAGACCAACGCTTCCTGAATTACAACGGGAAGCTGTGAATGATGTTGATATTCATGATATGGGACCGCGTTTGTCTAATGAGAATGTGATGATATCCACAACGTCTTCTAGTTATTCTTCATCCACCGTAACTAACTCTTTGTATGGGAATCATGATTTTGAAGTTGAAAATATGGGTGCTAGAGAAACAAGCTATAGTAATCTTTTGGAACATCGGGAAAATTTTCATGAACGGAGAAGAAGAATACGATCGCAGGTACACATATTACCTTAAAACAAACTGTTTCTGGGATTCTGTTAAAATTATAAGGTGATGCAGAATTATTTTTTTGGCAATCATTTTAGGAATAGCTGCAACAGATTCTCTTTTTTGTTATTGAATATGTAAAATTCAAATAACCAAAATTTGTCAATCACTCAAATGGCTGATTATCGCAACTTCAAACGAACACGTCCAAGCGCCATCACCTGCAGCCTGTTTTGTTATATTCTGATTATTTCGTCTTAGAAATATAGAGGCCAGTTAACGTACAAGACCACCTTATCGTGCGATGCGTACGCGACCACCAATATAACGTGCGCAATTATGCGAATACGTGCATAATTAGGGTTAACCCAACCCATGCGTAATTATGCAAATAACGTGCGTAATTAGGGCTTAACCCAACCCATGCGTAATTATGTATTATAACGTGCGTAATTATGCAAAGTTAATTACTATTGTGCCACTGCGTTCAATTGAATGCCTAGATTAGATTAGATTAGATTAGATCAGATGTGCGGTTAAGATGCTCGCGCACGATAAGGTGGTGTTGTATTTTAAACTTTCTCATTACTTTCATGATACAATACCAGATACCCCTAAGTATGAAACTGTGGGTAAAAAAGAGTGCTAAATAAAAAAAAAAATCTTAATATTTTTTGAAAAATCAGTTGAGCACTAAAGCTGCTGCAAGTATGCAACTGATTATAGAAATTTGATTATTCAGCACCTAATTAATCAAATAATCATAATTATAATCTTTCAATCAGAACACTGAAAACTGATTATTACGGCTTAAAGTCACAATAATCAGACAGTAATTCAGTATCACTCACATCCAAGCACTTACATGTATGTTACAGTATTTTGATGAGCTTTCGTTGTCGTAGGTACATGCATTGCAACGATTGGAAGGTCGTTTTACAAATCTTGGTCATGAGAGGTCTTGTATATTGTCAGGTCAGTATCGAACAGGTCACTGCGCATGTCCTCTTAATAATCAAGATCTAAATGATGGGACCAATGATAGGCGCAGCATATCAAGAATTGTTCTATTGACTGAAGCTCTCTTTGAGGTAATGTCATGTTTTTTCAATGGAGGGTGCTTTTTGTATTTTATTATTAACTATTTTATTACGGGTTGAACCTAGTGGACTTGTTTAATATAGGTTTTGGATGAGATTCGCCAGCAACCTGTAGTTTCTTCGTCCCGACCTGCACTTTCTTCAATCGGATCGGGTCCCACTCCAACTGAAGTTGTGGAAGCACTTCCTGTTAAACTTTACCGCAAGTTGTCAAAGCATGTGAACGAAGATGATGCACAGTATGTGTGTGTTTGAAATATATAACAAAATGATTCTCAAAACGTTACAAGATTTATATTAAACTTTTATTTTGGTTTATACAGATGTTACATTTGCCTTGTTGAATATGAGGATGGAGATGAAGTTCGGGTTCTCCCTTGCCATCATGAGTTCCATAGATTATGCATTGACAAATGGCTCAAGGAAATTCACAGGTGCATTTAAACCCATATCTTATTTCATCATTGTTTCTATCATACCTTCTTTGTTCCGAAGAAACGTTTCAAGACATGCGTTATTTATCTTTGGTCCAAATAATGGCATGCTTCAAAAGATCAAATTTTCAGTAGCCACCACACAATTGATTTAGATGTTACAAGTTTGACTCATTTGTTCATGAATGGGTCGATATGGGTAGTGTTTTATCCCCAACGGGTTAATATAGGTCAAATAAAAAGAACTAGCTAAAAGGGGAACATGTCAAATGGTCAAACTGGTGAAAGTTGTCCAAAAAGTTTATTGCATACAACCTCGTGAATCGTTTTATTTAAAGATTTAGACTATCATTGTAATAATATTGTTTTGTAATCATAATTATCACAAAAATCATGTATGAATTGTTACAAAAATGGACAAAAAGTGGCTGCTACTCGATCTGATTTGACCAGAAATGACCCCTTTCAACTTGAACCTGTTTGATACATTACCCAACCCACTAGAGCCTTGTTTGGATTTGTGGATTCATCTTTTATTGAAAAAAGTTAACATATGCAAGTTTGAATTCTCCTAACAGGATTTGCCCCTTGTGTCGCGGTGATGTTTGCAAAGCGGGCTCATTTCCTGATGAGAGTTCACAGTTGTAGGTTTTAGTAAAAGCTTGGAACTTGAGATGCTGCAGCCTACATCAGGGTGAGATGGAAAGTCAAAGTCTTGTCCTTTTCGTTCAAATTATCCTTATAGAGTTCAATCTTTTCTATTGGATAATTGGTTTGTGGTCGAGTTTCTCGACTGAGTTTGATTAGTATTCTAGTAAAGAATGGAACTTTTCATGCCAAGCATTTCGCTGCCAGAATTCCTTCAAGAATAACAGAGAAAATGAGGCTTGAATCGGCTTCTTTCCTAGAAGCTTTAATGGAGATCTTGATGTATTATGTAATTATATTCTTTCAGATTATAATGTCAAATTATAAGTTTCTTTCTGCCTGTGTGTTTCATGATCAATGCTGGTAATTATTTGACTTTTAGGTCAAGATTACTGATTTTGACCTTCAGTTTGATAAAAATTTGTTTGTTTGAGAAAGTCTGCTGATCATACTAGTTGTAAAACTAGTAATTTACCCGTTGTGCGTTGTGATGATGCATAGCATTGAATTATAGCGTATATATACGTAAACTCCTGCAGTAGGATAACTGTTATAGATCATCACGTTGGTTATGATTTGTTTAGAGAACTACAACAAGGTCTAGTAATGCATTTATAATGTATGAATGATCAATTGATAGAACTTAGAAGTACAACATTTTGGATTTTATTTAGACACAAATAAAAGATAAACAAATCAAAACATAAAGATATACAATAGTCTTAAAGCCATCAAGCATTGCTGACTGTCATGATTATTGACTCATGACTAGATAGCTTTAAAAAGTCATAAAGTATCATCATAATGTGTGTCATAAAACACACCTTAAACCCACGTATAAGGCTGGAGGGTGTGGGGCGCCACCCTTCCGCCACCTAGACCACCATAGCGCCCCCCTCCATAATCCCCCACACCGCCGGCGCCATGGTAGGGGCGCCATTGAAGCCCCGCCATGGTGGTAACGAGCTGAAACGCCATTCAGGTGGGGTCCATTGGTTTTTTAACCAATCAAATGTTTTTTTTTTTTTTTTTTGTTTAATAGGGGCTCCATCCACACCTTCCAAATTAAAGAAGGGCTCCATGGTACACATGGATCCTACGTGGCACCTATAAAGCCCCATGGAGCCCCATCCATACCCCATAGCCTAAGAAAATGAGGGTTACTTAAATAATATATAAGTTAGTTTTATGTTGTTTTTTTGGATGATAAGGTTCTAATTATCGAATGATTGACATTATAGTGTTTTATGTTAATTATCATGTAGTGTTTAATATACGTAGTTGTATTTTTATATTTGTATTCTTATGATAGTGTGTTTGAAGTTTGTATGGACTGTTTGGGTTCTAATATAGTGTTTAATTACTGACTCCTTTATGCATTAACAGTTGTAAATTGTACTTTGTGAATTTCTTTTTATTTTTTCAACTTTATTTTTTATTTTTAGCCTTTATACTTTTCATCTTTTACAAATTTGTCACAAAACATTATTTAGTTATAACCCTAACACGTTTCTCCTTTCATCTTTATTCCCACTTTCATCTTTATTCCCTTAGACTTTTCATATTTTACATTTTTTTTTGTTTAAAGTTTCAGTCTAATTTTTTCGACTTAACACGTTGCAACGTGTATGTGGTTCAACGATTTTACGTTTATTTTTACCCTCTAATGACCTCGTTGCAACGTGCGGGTCCTAGGTCGAGTTAGTTATTCACAATTGTCAAAGCTTTATTGGGGACCCGGGGTGGTCCGACCCCCACCAATTTTTCGCTCGTAGTGTGAATTTTACAAAAAAATTGTCGATTTTTTTGTAGTGTAAAATATTAGATTTTTAAGAGTCCGCCCCTATTGAATAGGATTTTGAGAGTCTGGCCCCCATTGCGTTATCGTTCAAGTTCCGCCATTGGTTATTCTTTTCTATGTTTACGTTTCGGTCTATTTTTTTCACATTAACACGTCGCAAAGAGTATGCATGATTCAACATTTTTACGTTTACTTTTTGTTCGGTTTAAAAAGACCCGTCACATGGATCCTAAATACTAGTCTAAAATTAAAAACCAGTATATAATCTAGGGGTGTGCACAGTTCAGATCAATTTTTGGGTAAAACCGAAACCATAACCGAAAGTTTGGTTTTGTGTTTTTAAAAATCGTTTGGTTTCAGTTATTTCGGTTTTAGATACGGTTCGGTCCAGTTTTCAGTTTTTGAAACAAATTACGTAAGATTAAAAAACAAAAAGTATAATTCAAAGTTTAAGAATCTTTCTTAAATGTTTACAGTTTAAGTTAATATATTTGAGTATGAGTTGGCTACAAAGCTATTTTTTCCTACAAAGTGTAGGAAGCCTCCTACATGTGGCAATTGGATTTTTAATCAAAAGGGTATTAAGGTAATTTGATTATTATTTAAATTATGGATTATATTAATAGATTAACTAACTAACCAGATAATTAAGAAAACTAAATATCTCATTGAAATCAAATCGAAGGTTTCGTTTAAATTATACAATCGATACAACATATCCTCAGAGCATTCGTATTGCATCTGGTTCTTCATAAATCTTTATTGATCAAAATCATGGCATCAAATTTTATGGTTAATTGTGGTGATTGTAAAGTTTTATGATATTGCATAAACTTGAATTTTTGTTTGATGTGTTGTAACAATTATATGATTTATCTAACAATGACTACGATATTGAATTAATGCCGGAGGATTTCTTGGCATTGTGTTTTAGCAGCAAGCAGACTAATACCGTTGTGTTTTAGCAGTTTATCATTGGATTACTTAGAGGATTTTTTGTCGTTGTGTTTTAAACATTCACAATGTAACATGTGTTTTACCAGCTGCAATCCTTCATGAACAATTTCTTGATGATGTGTTTTACTAGTTACAAGTTAATTCACAGTGTGTTATAGCAGTTTATGTTTTAGGAAGGATATGTATATTGTAACTATTAACGTGTTTTTAGGAATGAGATGTATTTGTAATTTCTTGACGATGTGTTTTACCAGTTACATGTTAGTTCACAACGTGTTATACAAGCTATGATTCACAAATGACATGTCTTTTGTGGTTTCTTGACATTGTGTTTTATAATTTTCGGGTTCTTTATGACGTTTTATATTGTATAGCACAACATACAAGTTAAATGACGTTGTGTTATATTGTATGATTCACGAAATGTTTTCTTGGTTTCTTCACGATGTGTGACATTGTATGATTCACGATGTGTTTTCTTGACGTTGTGTTTATTCACGAAAGAGAGAAGGAAGAGAGAAAGAGAGAGGGAATCACAAGAAATGCGGAGTGGTTTATGGGATGCCCGTTATTTCCATATTTAAAACAAACTAAATGACACATCTATTCCTAATTAATTAAATCATCCTATTTTTAAGACACGCATATTACCAAAATGCCACCAAGATGATCTCAACCATCAAACACACTCATCCAATTGTCAAGATCATTTCCTACATTTTGTAGGAAAAACACACTTCGTAGAGGAACCTCACCAAATATATTTAGTCTTTTTAATTAACATTATTCACATAAACCTATCATTCTAATCTATTTTAATGTTTCTTTAAAGTTTTTATTAAGACATTTTATTTTATAATACTTTGAAAATATTTTAATTATGTTAAATTTTGTTATTTCTTATAAACAATGGAAATCATTTCAATGATAAATAATATGTTAATGTTCTTATTATAAATATTTAATAATCAAGAATAAAATTAATTATTCTTAGTAGCATGGGTTAAACACTTAAACAACTTAAACTAAAACATAAAAATATATGGATTTGCCCACTTTTTTAACTTATCGGTTCAGTTCGGTTATTGAAAACGGCTATATGAAAACCGAACCAAAATTTTCAATTATTAAAAATCCGAAAACCGAATTGTTGATTTCTATTTCAGTTCAGTTTTTTTAGTTATTTCGGTTTTCTACTCACCTCTATCGTAACCATTTACCTTTTTTCTATAATCTCATTACCTACATATGCAAAAATGATGGGCGGCAATAGTTCCATCATTCTACTGGTGGAAAAGGGCGGCTGCCTTTTTTCGCATTCTCAAAGTTTTTTTTTTTATTATTTTTTTGCTTTCTCAAAGTTAGTACAACTATAATTGAGCGTGAATTTCATTTCATTATCAAAAGAGAAAAATGCTCGGATAGTCCCTGTGGTTTCGCCTATTTTCACCTTTAGTCCCTAACTTTCTAAAATTACTTGAATAGTCCCCAACTTTTTATTTTTTGTTCCCGGATAGTCCTGGGTCTAACTTCAGTTTGTTTTCTCTGTTAAGATGGTATGAAATGACAAAAATATCATTTTCTTAAAAAGGCCAAACCACAAGGACTATCCGGGCATCTTCTTCATTTTTATTTATAAAACCTCACCACCACACTTCATCTTTAACCTCCACCCACCATCACCCTCCTCCACCCTTCATATTTATAAAGCACTACAGTAGAACCCTCATCTCACTGTTTCCAAAATTTTGACCATTTTTGTCTCCAACATGACAAATTTCAAGATTTTGGTCCAATTTCTTCAAGCTTCTTACAAATTTGCTTTATGTCGGGCCGAAGAAAAGGTGACGGCAAACACAAGCCAACGCGAGCTGCACAAATTTGATGATAATATCTTCATTAACACGACTCGACCCACCATTATCATCTTTAAGAACATCCGGATGGTATAAGGGTATGTTTGGCTAAGCTTTTCAAAACAACTTATTGGCTTATTGATTTATCAAAAAGCCAATAAGTTGTTTTTGTGTTTGGCTAAGCCAAAAGTCCTTTTAGAAATGACTTTTTGCAAAGAAGAAAAAGGAGGTTTCAAGAAGTCACAATATTGTGACTTCTTGGCCAGCTTTTAACTTTTCAAACTACAAATTACCAATATACCCCTTCTTTACCCCCTTATATCTAAAAGAATGTCCATTTTAGTCATTTTACATCAATAAGCTAATCCAAACACTTTTTTTAAAAACTCATTTTCAAAAAGTCCTTTTCCCAAAAGTCCTTTTCCAAAAGGACTTTTTAACTATAATAAGCTTAGCCAAACATGCCCTAAATCTGACATCCGGTGACCCAACATTGCGTTTCTAATCGCGGTAGATATAGATCTTGATTAGGGCTTGCTTTACCGTTAATCGGTTCCTTACCGGTTACTAGTTCAAGTAAAATGACCTCGAGATTGTAGATATCAGTTTTGGTACTTGAATCTTTCATTTTAGTCAACTCAGGTGCTTTGTAACCCTCTGCCGCAGTGTCTTCTAGCATTTCTTGTGATGGTGCTGAATTCATGAGAAGTAACTGGTTGCCTCCGATCGGTGGTGGCAGTGATTTTGGGTTGTTGCAGGTTAAAGAGAAAGAAGGGGAAGAAGACATGGGTGGGGTGGATAGGTGAGGCCCACATGTATTTTTTTCATAATCTTTTAATGTTTTATTTGTTAATTTTTTTAATAGTAAGGGCATTATAGTCATTTCATACCAACTTAACTGAGAAAACTAACCCACATCCGCGTCAGGGACTATCCGGGAACGAAATTGAAAACGTTGGGGACTATAGCTGTAATTTTAGAAAGTTAGGGACTAAAGGTGAAAAAAAGCCAAACCACAGTGACTATTCGGGCATTTAACTCTTATCAAAAGTACATGTGGTATAGTGGTTTTGATGTTTGATATATTTTATTTTAGAGTTAATTGCCTGGATAGTCCCTGTGGTTTACCATTTTTTCACCTTTAGTCCCCAACTTTTTAAAATTACATGTATGCTCCCTGTGGTATGATCGTTTGTTACTCGGATAGTCCCTTGAGTGGATGTGAGTTAATTTGCTCAGTTAAGTTGATGTAAAATTACTAAATTACCCTTACTTTCAATAATTATAATAACAAATAAATGATCAATTTATGTAGGCCCATCACTAAAATTAAATATGAAAACCTACCCCACCCCTTCCCCTTTCTTCTTCTCCCTCACATTACACAGACAACCTCACCCTCTTCGGCGACTCCCACCGCCCTACCGTCGTCGCCGGCGTCACCCTCAACTACAACTTCCCCTGCCAACAAACACCTTCGTTTCTCCCTCCCCAATTCATCTGATTAACCTCCTCTCTGCGAAACGTTAATTCAGGTCTTCTAATCGTCGAAGAAGATTTGAGGCCCTGTTTTGAATGAATATTGCCCTCAAGGTTCATTAAGTGCGTCACTGGTGGTGACGGAGCTGTTGGAAAACATGTTTGTTGATTTCCTACACCAGCAATTCCTTCCCTACGGTGATTATTTCGTAGAAGACACAAAAAGATAGTTCCAAGGCTCGCTGGAAGGAGGAATTGAGAACGGCAGAGATCGTTTGGATTTTGTTTGAAGATTGTGTATGTTTCGTATGGACATGATGAAATCTTCCGGTTCCGATTTGGGTGTTTTCCAGAGAAAATTGGTTCTTTTTCTGGAACCCTTTTGGCTACTCAGATTTCATTTTCTAGTGTTCTCATGATGGTAAATGAATTCCAATCTTTTGTTATTTATTCTAGATTTTGTGGGTTTTGATGGAAATTTTGAGTTTGATTTGCTGCATTGTTAGTTTAATTGAGTGGAAATTTGTGTCTTCTCGAGACCTGATTTATATAGATTGCTGGTGTAGGAAATCAACAAACATGTTTTTCCAACAGCTCCGTCACCAGCACGACTCGCGGTGTTCGACTGCGGAGGTAATTGGATTCGACTAGCCGGAGAGCTTGTTGAGCATACCGGCAGGCGGTTTCGGCGGCGATGGACGGGCGGTCAGAGCCGACGAGATGGCGGAGTGAGTTAAAGTCTAGAGGACATGAAACGGTGTCGTTTTGGAGGAGAGACCAGTGGTGGTGGTGACTGGTGGAGAAGGAGGAGGGGGATGGTTGGGTAGTGGTGGGGGTTGGCCCCACTTAAATCATAAATAATAAATTTAGTAAGGACAATTTAGTAATTTCATACCAACTTAACTGACCAAACTAGCTGAAATTTACTCAGGGGACTACACGAGTAACAAAATAACAAACTATAGGGAGCATACATGTAATTTTAAAAAGTTGGGGACTAAAGGTGAAAAAATGGTAAACCACAGGGACTATCCGAGCAATTAACTCTTTATTTTATATACATACAAAAGGTATGGTGGGGAACCCGACACTTTTCATTGGTCCAACCAAATTATGATTTTACCTCGTTTAAATTTATCGTTTTGTCATTACTTTTATTTTTTTTCCCAGCCAAATTACGATTTTCTCCTCAGTTCGAATTTATAGTTTTGCCATTGTTTTAATTTTTTCCTGTCAAATTGCGATTTTGCCCCAGTGTAAAATTAAAGTCATGCGATCGTTTTAGTTTTTTTTTTTTTTTTTTTGACAAAACTATGGTAGTGTTTTGTTTTAAATGTTGACTCGGTGTAATTTTTATTTGTGTCAGGCGGCTGCCTGACACACGCTCATTTGTCATGAAAAATTACAATTTTTCCCCAAGTTTAAAATTATAGTATTTTCTTCGTTTTAATTTTTTTAGCAAAAGTATGGTAATGTGTTGTTTTAATTGGTTGACTCGATGTAATTTTTTTTAGATCGTGTTATGCGTAGTATGTATAAGTAATGGAAATATAGACGTATGTGAGAGAGAAATATTCGGCTTAGTGTCCGGCAAAAACTAGTTCCGAACAAAACAACTATTTAAACAGTATCGTTTCTTCCCATATATCTTCCAAACCCTAGCCCCTCTCTTCCAAACAAACCTCAACAACAATGGTGTGTATACGCAAAGCAACAATGGATGACCTGCTTGCGATGCAAGCCTGCAACCTCTTCTGCCTCCCTGAAAACTACCAGATGAAATACTACTTCTACCACATCCTCTCCTGGCCGCAGCTCCTCTACGTTGCGGAGGATTACGGTGGCAAGATCGTCGGTTATGTCCTCGCTAAGATGGAAGAAGAAACCACCGAGTGTCACGGCCACATCACCTCCCTCGCCGTTCTCCGTACTCACCGGAAGTTAGGGCTTGCTACCAAACTCATGGTCGCTGCACAGAACGCCATGGAACAGGTCTCTATTACTATTCGATCTGTATTCATTGTTGATAATCGTGATCTCGTTTTTGTTTAATTTTTATTGTGTTTAGGGCTGTAAGTGTAGTTAATATCCCAATATATCAGTGATATACCGGTTATCCGTCCTCTGCCAAGATATCGGTAGCGATATTGACCGTTATTTGACCGATATTGGACCGATATATCACCGATTTTACTGATATCAGTACCTTTCTTTATAGTTTTACCATTTATCTTTCTTCTTATTGCAGCTATTAGTGTTTTAAGTCTTAATTGTTAGTTGTTACTGTTAAGTGTTAGGGGCTGTTTGGTAGCCTCTGAATGGTCATTAAGAGACTACCTCTTAATGTAACCATTAAGAATTTTACCAATGAGAAGGTAGAAGAATGTGACATGTGATGATTTATCATTCAGAGGTTACCTCTTAACCATTCAGACTTGAGGTTACCTCTTATTCATTCAGAGGTTTTAAACCATTAAGAGGTAGCATCTGAATGGTCATTAAGAGGCTACCAAACAGCCCCTTAGTGTTTTAATAATCCCGATAATATATCGGTTATCGGTCGGAATATCAGTGCAAAATATCGGTACCGATAATATCAGCGATATTGACCGTTATTGGACCGATATATCACCTATTTTCCTGATATTAGTTCCTATCTTTTTAGTTCTACCATTCTATCTTTCTTCTTAGAGCTGCTACTAGTGTTTTAAGTCTTAAGTGTTAGTTGTTACTGTTAAATGTTAGTGTTTTAAGTCATAGTCAGTTCCTACTTACTACGGTTGTTAGTGTTTTGCAAGTTGCAAAAGATTAATTTGTTAATGGTAGGAAAGTATACTGAACTGTTAGTGTTAAATTGCTATATATATATATAAATTCACTATGATATTAAAATTACCAATATCCAACCGGATAAACGATATCTCAAATATCGGTACTTGAATGATATCTGATATTTTACCACATTAACTACTTAGGCTGTAACCTAATCAAATGAAGCCTTGTTCATGTTACTTCGTTTAGCGTTGAATTTGTTCATGGTTCATGAATACGTAACTGAACGGAAATAATTGTTTATATTCGTTTGTTAAGAATTGAACTTGTTTGTGTTTGTTTGGTAATCTAAACACCGCAAACGAGTGCATCTGGACACAAGTGAACACATATGGACATATATTGTTTTAAAAAAAAACTACATTTTTAATCCCAAAGATTAGACAGTCACTTAAGTAAATATAAAGTTAAGCGCTTGGCATAATAATCAATTAATCATAAACATAATTTATCCCAAAACAAAGCTACAGGTTTCAACTTTCAAAGTACTAAGTTTTTAACCGAGATACAAACTTTAGATGAATTGGGTTTCGAGTTTAAATGTTCGTGTAATAACTAAACATTAAAAATTAAAAGTAGAAATAAATTTTTTATGAATGAACATAAACAATCGGCCATTAGTGAACGTAAATTAATGAATATATTATCGAACGCTCGCGGACGCAATTGAACTAAGTCATGAACATGACCTTTGTTTGTGTTGGTTCATTTAGTTAATCAAACATAATTGCTTGTTCATGTTCATTCATTTAATAAAACAAACGTAAATGAACTTCTCGCTGAATGGTTCACAAATGGTTTGCTGAATGTTTGGTTCGTTTATAGCCCTAATTATCTTTGATGCATCGTGTTCTGATTTTCAGACTGGGAAGAAATTCTGATTTTTTTTTTCCAGAATTTGAGTAAATGTAGTTGTATATTATCATTTGTGTTTGATCATATCAGCTGCATACTACTGTTTTGATTATGTGCAGAAGGTGGTGTTTGTTTATACATTTTGATCACTTTTTGTTATGAAATCAGGTGTTTGGGGCAGAATATGTTTCGCTTCATGTGAGGAAGAGTAACAGGGCTGCATTTAACTTGTACACCGAGACGCTAGGTTATAAGATCCATGACATGGAGGCTAAGTATTATGCAGACGGAGAAGATGCATATGATATGCGGAAAGAATTGAAGGGAAAGCCACAGCACCAGCACCAGCACCAACACCACCATCATCACCACCATGGTGGTGGTTGCTGCTCTGGTGAGGCGAAAGCTGAATGATTGAGGTAAAGTTCAAGTCATAGCAGAAATGTTATCTTTCCGTCAACAGTTTTTACACATTTAACTGTATTGTATGATTCATATGCGAGTCCAAGTTGGTTGCTTGACACTGCTTGTTAGCTGTTTGACTTTGATTTTGGAAGCTATATAACTTTGACTTGTATCGACTATCGTATGCAATTACTTCTTTCGATGCTCATTTTATTTCCATGCTACTGCTAGCTTCACTTGATATACTTGTTTGGAAAGACAGCGTTTGACTTCATCAAACTTTGTTGATTCTATGGGAATCTTGAGCAATGTGGTGTCGTTTATATTTAGTTTTATGAGTACATGATAAAAACGTTAAATTGCTTCAATCCTTCTCAATCTTTGTTTCATTTGAAGATCTTGTCACTAATGTTCTGTACAAACAATCATCGTTCACATGTACGCCCATAGTGCCTTGGTATTACTTATCGGTCTTCGCCAGACTGAACATTTGTCCACATGTTTGTTCGTTGGTGTTTGCGGCTTGCGTGATGTCTTTGATACATACTGTTGAGACACACGTTAGCTGCCAGAGCATCTAATGTTGTTGATATGTTACGTTATATGTGGTCCAGGAATGATGTCTTGGGTAGGTCAATATCGCTTGGCATTATAGCCTTGGTAACATCACACGTTGAAGTGTTTTGTCTTGGGCTCTTGACATTCAGATGTATTGAAGTATTGAACGATGACCGTTGTCATCCTGAGTTGTCATATTTTGGCTTACTTGAGTCCGGAGTTCTCATGATCCGATGGCTAAAATTGTCGTAGTCTAAGAGAGTTTTCCCCTTCGTCTAGATTATTATAGTGTCCGGTGGATCATACTTCAACCATCGCGCGCCACCTCACCTCCCCAAAGTGGCCTACGTCAATGAAGAATCACAAGCCACCTTCAAGCCCCTTGACGGGGCGGTGTTCCAGGCGTGGAGGGGGCTCCCACGCCAATTTCACGCCTCCACTCCAACCAACCTAAGACGAAAAGAGATGTTTCAAGTGCTTCGCCGTTGATGGATCTCTTCTTACAAATGTTTACTAGTGAATGGTTAGACATCACAAGTGAGAGTTTAGATTTTCGCTTGCCTTGCTTATAAACGTGCATCCATTAAAAGTGAACACTTCTTTTTTTTTCATATATATTTTGCTTAAAAATGTCAAGTGTGTTGTTACTGTTAAATATCTTTCTATCAAGCAAAGAATCAAATTCAAAGAAAACTTGGGTTCAACTTATTATCTATGATTTTCACTGTAAAACTAATTATAAAATTAAAAAAATGGGTGTGCTAAACAAACAAACAATCATGAACACATTAATTAACCATTTTAATTTACCAACAAACAATAGGGATGTTTTTAATATTGATAAAAATTTGTTCTAAATTGAAAAAAAAAATATCTTTCTAAAATATACAACAATTTTTAGAAAATAATGGTTTTTAAATAAGTAAAAATCGTTAAAAAACTAAATGTTTTATAATAATAAAAAACAGTTTGAAAAATTGTTTTCAAGTAATTAAAAACCTTTAAAAAAGATAATAAAAAATGTCAAAATGACAAAAACGAAAACAGTTATAGCTATTTACAAATATACATGTCAAAAAATTATTTCAGATAGTTATAACTATTTAAAAAATTTATGCCGAATTAACAAGCAATTCATTCTCTTTTTCTGAATTTTTATTTTTTTTACAGAATATGTGATTATACATTCAGTATAAATTATTACATGATTAAAGATTCAATATGATTCGTTATACTTGATGTTTATATTTATGTTTATTACGTGATTACGCATTCAATAATGAGAATTTAATTGTTTATGCTTTATTATGTGATTAAATATGTAATTGTTTATGCTTTATTGCGTGATTAGTCTATATATTACATGTTTTGTGTTTTTATTACAATTATGGTTAGTACGTAATTACGTAATCACTTTGTGACTTTTCATATAAATACTATGATAAAACAACGTAATGGGTATTCAAAATCACGTAATCACGTAGTAATAATACATAGTCAACTATTGTTACGTAATTACCTACTAATACATAATCACGTAACCTTTAGCAGCGACATGTCGCCGCTATTAACATTAGCGGCGCAGATCATGTCTTTTAGCGGTGACAACTGTCGCCACTATTGGTCGATATTCTTGTGGTGATAATCACGTAACGTTACAAAATCATGTAACATTACAATTTGTAATATTTTAAAAAAAAAATTAAGAAAACTATAGCAATAGCCTACTCAAATTAAAGAGAATGAAATACTCGTTAATATGGTGTAATTTTTTTTAAATATTATCGTATGAAAAAGTTATAGTCGTTTGAAAATCGTGGGAGAAGTAGGTTTATGAGTCACCAATATTAGATTTTCTTATTTTGCTCTTCTCCGCTTGTTTTCTCTTACGCGATTTATAGACCTGAGGACTACTCAATCGCAACCATTAGATTTGCTTGGTCAAACGCCAAAACTTTCTCCTACGCTTAGTACGAATTATGCCTCTTGTACATGTATTGTTAAATATACAGTTTCGTCTCCACCTTTTCTATCGACTATTAACGTAAAAAAAAAGATGCTTGAAACATATAAATTCATTCTATGTTTCACTTTATACTTTCCTGTTGTATTACAGACATACATACAGATCGCGAAAGAACAAGAACACTTATAACTTCACGTTGTTGATCAAACAAACCGCACCAGGTTTTACATTGAGAACGAACCAAGCAAACAAAATGGTCGCAATTTGTTTACACTAGAATCTTTTCTTTCTTGAGATGACAATGCTGATTGAAGATGGCCTAAAACCTCGCTCATTGTAGGGCGCTTGTTTGGACACCTAAGCAAACATCGACTTGCAATACTAGAAAACTCCTTTAAAGAAGTCTTTGAAATGTGATCCCTCAAACTAAAGTCAACAATCTGAGTTAGTTTCCCTTGTTTGATATGGTTTTGAGCCCATTTTACTAAACCATCATCCAGACTGCTGTCTAAAGCAGGCCTACGACACAACACCTCAATCAATACGACCCCAAAAGAATAGACATCAGATTTTCTTGTGAGTCTGCCTGTGTCGAAATAATTTGGATCCATATACCCAAACGTGCCCTTAACTTCTGTATTGACATGTGTAAGTGTCATGTTTATCGGGCATACTTTCGCCAACCCAAAGTCTGAAATCTTGGCTGCATAATTTCTATCCAACAAAATGTTGGAGCTTTTCACATCACGGTGTATGACTCCATGTACCGTGCCAGTACCAGTGTGAAGGTAGTCTAGTCCACGTGAAGCTCCTATGCATATCTTAAGTCGTTGAGACCAAGTCAAAGGGGTACCTTTCTTATGAAGATGATCATAAAGGGTTCCTTTCTTCATGTATTCATAGACGAGGGCCATCTCTTTCCCTTCATTGCAATAACCTATTAAAGACACTAGGTTACAATGGCGCAGTCTAGAAAGCATCATGACTTCAGCCCGAAACTCAGATGCTCCTTGTTCGCACATGGAATGCAACCGCTTGATAGCACATGTATTATAACGAGTCGGCCCATCAACGATCACTCCTTGATATACCTTCCCAAATCCCCCTTGGCCAACGCACCATTTCTCGTCAAAGTTACATGTTGCTGTTTTAAGCTCGGAAAATGAAAAACAGCGGCACTGTTGCTCGGGTACCACAAGGGGTAAACCGGGGTGTTGCGAATTCTCATCATTGGTGGTTGTAGTTAACATCATTTGAAAATGGTATGATAATAAGTCCTTGTATAGCTAGTAGCTTTGTCCTGAAATATATATATATATATACCAAATGACTCATCACATTAAAATTTTAAATTGAACTAGAGAATATAATCCAGACACAACATGATTAGCCTGTTATATTACTCTAAAGTTACAATTAAAAAAAATAGAAATGTGCATAATGTAATTAGATTTAAACTATTATAAAACTTTATGTTTAATCTCTTTTATTTTTCAAACTCGCCACAAAATACTTAATCAGATTAAATTATTTGGTTTAGATTATAACATACAAGTACTTTTTAAAAGAATTCTAAAGGTAAATTGGTCAACCGTATCAGGTTAATCCAAACATGACCCCTTTAGCTAAAAGTGTTCACGGTTTTAACATGAAAGTATGAAACAGACCCTCAAATACACCAATTTTGTGCTAAGTTCATATTGTATTCTAGTGTCATATCATAAGTTCACACTCTACACCCGTCGTAAACATTTGTCATAGGTGAGAAACGAAAAGATTTTTAAACTTTAACAGAACGACGGATATCATAAAAGAAAACTCTTTTCTTTTTATAATTTCTGTAATCTCGAATGGGATAAGTGGTGCAAATTCAATGTAAGAGATGTTATTGTGTAACTCAGGTTCCAGTTTCTAGCCGGCCCGATTTTTCTATATTTTTATAGAAGTTTCACCGTTTAAAAAAACATGTTTTAAGGTATCATGGAAAGGAAAAACTTACTAAATGAAGGATGAGGAACACACCAGAGATCGAAAAAAGCAACAATGACATCAACCCAGATTTTTCGTTGGTTCTTATATATTTATTTTTCCTTGTTGTTTCCTTTTCTTTTTGTCTGTTCCGCTTTACAACAAAATTGCATATTCTAAGAATTGAAATTGGCGATGAAAACAATAAAAATTAAAGATTCACGGATGTGGGTTCGACAAGTTTAATCCGAACACGACCCATATTTTTATTTATAATATGTTAAACAGTAACTGGTTTATATTGTGGGTTGTTGTCATGGGTGGAGGTTAGTTGTGGCACAGGGTGCCTGCCACAGGGCCGGCCCTGAGAATTCGTGTACCATGTTCGAGCTCGAAAAAATGTGTCCTTACGCCTTAACGAAATTGGGTATTGAGATTATTAAAGGTCTAAAACTAATGCCAAACACGTTAATAACTAATCTAAACCATAAAAATAGTTTTGTAAGGGAGCCTATGTTGGTGTTTGTATGGGTGTACCCTATTAAAAAATATTTTACATATACATATCAGGTTTTTTTCATAAGAAACATGCCCCTCGAAATATCGGGCCCTGGCCGGTGGTCATCCCCGCCCACCCCCAGGGCCGGCCATGCCTATGCCTGCCCCTATCCATTTTTCGTTCGTAGCGTTAATTTTATTAAAATTTTTCAAAATTTTGTTTAGTGTAAAATATTTGACTTTTAAGAATACTGCCCCTACCGATTTGAATTTGAAAGTCCGGCCTTCACTGAGTTTTTCATTCAAGCTCCGCCATTAGTTATTGTACCTTTGGCTTTGTTGTTTTATCGGCCAATTGGGTGTTGTACTTTTGTTTGATTTGTTGTACGTTTTTAGGCTTTATATAACCCTAAGCCCTCACCACCACATTTTGTTTTCCATTTTGTTTTGTTCTGGTGCTTTCTGTGATTAAAAAATCAAACCAAATACTTAGAAACCTAAGCGGAGCAAAATACTTAAAAAATCAAACCATATCATAGAACACCAAATAAAAAATCTAACCGGAGACGGTGATCTATTGATGCCTGTTGGACAATAGAAAAATATCTTTCAAATCGTTGCCTTCTCATTCATGTATTGGTCAATGTTACAAATAGGGGTGTTCAAAACTATCCGTATCCGAAATATTCGATATCCGAATCCGAAATATCTGAAAAATCGGATATCCGAATTTTTCGGATTCGGATAGTGATTTTCAAAATTTTCGGATATCTGAAACTATCGAAAAATATCCGTTTCCGGATATGAAAAAAAAAATTAAATAAAAAGTTGGATTTTCGGATAGTAAAATATGGTATCCGAAAATCGGATATCCGAATTTTCGGATATCCGGTTTTGAACACCCTTAGTTACAATCCCATATTTTTTGGATGAATGATGATAGAATATGTACAGCTCATGTGTACAACTCATGACTAAAATCAATACTAAATATGTACTTTAATATGTAGTCTATTATACCCCGCAGTTGAAGCAGGAGGGGAACGGATGCTGAGACTGGTGCGAAAATCTTCAAACAAAACTTGTGAGAGACCTTTGGTGAAGATGTCTGCAATCTGATAACGAGATGGCACATGAAATCAGACATTTTACAAACTTTCCAGCATGGTCTTTTAGTAATATCTCTAGTGCTGCAAAAGATTTAATGAAATCAGGCATTTTATTATATTTATAATCATTATTAGTCTTTGCATTCACTACTAGAAAACTGAGTACTTGGGAATGCATTACAGTCACAAAACGGTTGCAATTGCCTTGTTGCGACTGTTTTGTGACCAAATATATGGTCGGAAAAATACACATCGCAATTGCCCTATTGCGACCAAGTTGCAACCGCTGCTACAATTTTGCGATCGGATTTTGCAATCGAAAGAGCGGTCACAAATTGTGCGACTGCTTTCTATCGTTTTGGGAGACGGTCTAGTTGCGACCGCTTACCTTTTACAAACTTGCAACCGTTTAATGACCTCTTGCTTTTTACAAACTTTTGACCGTTTTGCGGTCGCATTTTTTTTTCCAGCCATTTTCTATTTTAAACCTGATAATAATGTTTATATTTTTAGAATCTATGCATTATCGAACTTTCAAATTATATAAAACATCACTTAAAATCTACAAATCAAAACATCATAGACCCAACTAATCCAAACATAATACATATGCAAAATAAGGTTTTAATAGCCTAACTCGAGGATCAGACGTTTTGAGACCTAGCTATACCATCTTGAGTTTTTGTAGCTCTTTACAAGCAACTTTTCCCCTCCATGCCCATTGAATAGAAACCGCACCCTTCCTTGCCTTGATAAAGTGCAAGCGGGCCAAAATCTTGCTGCAATGGCTCTGTAGTCAATAACTAGAGTGAATCAATTATACATATAAACTTGAATTTGAGCAACAGGTAAAATAGAGTAAATTACAAAACTCTTCCTTTATGTATATATGTTATTGCAAATCATGTCCTTTTTCTTCAACAATTAAATTAATCATACCTAATGTTTACAAATCCTAACATGTTATACCTTTACCCCAAACCCAATTAATTTTCTCAGTTAATTGTAGTCACGCGGGGCCCACGTGAGGGCATTAATGTCTTTTAACCTACCCATCTCTTTCCCCTATTTAAAACACCAAATAACCCTAATTTGTTGTGTCACACCCCTAAAATCCACAAGCGGAGTATCACCGCAGGGAGCGTGACTGACCAGGATCTAGCCACCAATCATATTGAACAATATAATTAAATAAAATAAATCAAAACCAAAACATAAGTTTACAATTCATAAGTTTATCATGAACACACAACTGTCCACATTCCACAACGACTCCTCCCATGCAAACCCTGCTAAGTACCTAACGACCTGCAAGGCATGTAACAACGAATCAACAACAAAGTTGAGCGAGTTCACAGTTGGTTGTCCATTTTAATGTTGTTCCAAAAACCATAAGTTATTTCGAAAACCACAAGTTAACCAGTTCCTTGTTTCCCAAACCATAACCAGTGGGGGCTACCCCATGTTAACCACTAGACCCGTTACCATATCGACTACTGACTGGAGTCATGTTTATGTGCCATGCGTTAATGTCTATCATCATTGACTAAGTGCCCAAGTACATTAGTCCACTCCCGTCCTCTGCGGCACGGTGTGAGGCTTGTCAGACCTAATAGCGCTATTTAACTAATGACCCGTTCGCCAATGGCCCGGTGATTAAGTTGATATAAAAATGAGGGACTTTATGATAGAGTTTTGTCTAGTAAGTTCTATGTTGTCGTCCTTCCCAAGGAGGATGGAGGTATGAATTCTACCCATGGAGGTACGAATTCTACTCAAGGAGAATACGCAGGTTTCAATGTTATCATCCTTCCCAAGGAGGATGGAGGTATGTATCCTACCCAAGGAGGATACGCATGTTTCAATATTATTCCTTAACCCATTCCCAAACCACCGGGAATCCCATGCTTTGTAGAAAGTGTGAACTCACCTTGTATTAGCTCGGCAGATAAATAGATGGTCACTTGAGCTAATTGTGGTCAACCACGTCCTAACATGGTTACCATACAAGTCAGGTCTAGGTTCAGGTAACACACCAACGTTTCACACATAAACTAACAGTTCACATACACAGAATGATTATTGCAGGCACGTAGTATCATAGCAACTAGTTAAACAACACTTAGCATGTTAAACAGTAACGTTCAAGTTCACATATAAGGCTCAGTTTGTGCGATTCAAGTGATTGGGCCGGTAAGATTGTGCGAGCCCAACACTGTTGTGCGAGTCTACCATATGCAGCCCAATGGGCGCCCGGCCCACAATCAAGGATTGTGCGATCCGGGTTGTGCGATTCAAGCATTAACCCAGCCCAATAAAATGTGCGGCCCAATAACATCAATTAGTCCAATTGCTTGTGCGGCCCAGCATGTTGTGCGATCAGCACTGACTTGTGCGATCCACAACATGTTGTGCGGTCATGCTTAAAAAGGGTTGTACTGTATGCTTTAATAGTGGCACTACATGTAATACTAACTTGTGCGACTGACTTGTGCGGTCAGTTATATGTGGCCGTAATTTATGGATTCAGTTACACATTCCATGATTACATGATTTTCAACCATCAATTTTCAATCAATTAACATGAACCTAAAGCATAATCAAATCCTCAATTTACATATGATCAGACTCAAATCAAACACCTATCAATTAATTTACTTAGAACCCTAACCTAATCATGAACAACCACTATCATTTAAATCAAATTGGATCAGCCAGAATGTTCATTACATCAAACGTTCATCACCATTAGATCATTCATTCATGTCGTTTATACATGTTCTCAAACAACATCCAACATGCAAACCGATTACTACCAATTTTACATCCTCGGCCGATAACAATCATGTTTCAATATTAGATCTAACTGTTAATTATCACAAGGTGTTTATCAAGAATCACTCTATCATACCATCCTACTTATTAACATCAAGCAAAACGAGATCAAACACTTAACCATATTATCATTCAATCAAGTTATAACAATAATCAATGTCAAGCAATAGTAATCATATACTAACCGAATGCGAGGTAGGAATCACAAAGACTTCGAGAGGATTAAGATAGCCGTCGGCTTCAAAGATGAAAGGTTGTTGTTGTCGCACAAGAGGAAGGAGAAGAGAGAGAGCTAGGGTTTGGTGTATTTTCTTGTGTTTGCTAAATTATGAGAAACAAACCCCACTAATGGGTGTTTGTATCGTATAAGAGGAGTGGGCCGAACCCATGCTTGGGCTGCCCTTGGGTCACGAATTCAAAACAAGCCAACATGATTTGGCCGAGGTAGGTGTGCGACTAAGATCCATGTGTGCGGCCCAAAGGGTTTGTGCGACTAAATTCATTAACCATACATTCACATAACACACAACACAATAAAAGCATAGCATTCCATTGCAAACAAACACATTAACTAGTCACGTAATGTCCAAACAAGTTACATCAAAGCACAACGAAAAGGTTCTGAAATACGAGTTGTCACATGTTGATTGATATTGGTTGCACTGTTTCACCCCCATCTACTACAGAAAGCTCATATAGATTTGGAGCTTCAATATTCTCAGACGCCGATCAGTCAACATTCCAAGATTGTCTGGTCAGGTACCAAGAAGATGAAACCAAGGAGAAAGAAAACATCGCAAAACGACAGTCAACATGGAAGCCTATTGTCATCTCAACGTCTGCCACTATCACCACCACCGTTGCCACCAGCACCACTGCCAAAACCACCTCCACCGTTAAGCAAGGTACTGATGGCAGGTAAATAACTTTAAGAAAAACTATTATCCATTTGTTTTGACCCACTGGTCAAAGATGACTTGGTGATTCATTGGGGATAGAAACTAAGGTTTTGCTCTCTGTATCTTATTTTCTTTTGGTTTGGATTTATTCCATTTTCTGTTGTATCATAATGTATTTTGTGATATAAAATTGTTGTTCAGATGAGATACATGGGGTTGTTCCACTTTGATACTCATAAGTCTCTAAGTAGAGACAATAATATGAAGCTCCAATTCTATATGAGCTTTCTGGAGCAGATGAGGGTGAAACAGAGCAACCAATATCAGTCAACAAATTAGGGTTATTTGGGGTTTTAAATGGGGGAAAGATATGTGTAGGTTAAAAGACATTAATCACGTAACTACAATTAACTGGGTTTGGGGTAAAGGATATAACATGTTAGGATTTGTAAACATTAGGTATGATTAATGTAATAATTGAAGACAAAGGACATGATTTGCAATAACATATATACATAAAGGACGAGTTTTGTAATTTACTCGGTAAAATAAATGCCACCCTCGGCTTACAATTATCTTGATCTAAGATGTTTGCAGAAAACAAACTTTAACAAAAAGTACAGTCGGATTTATATTTTTAAGGAATATTGGATTTTAATAATCTCAACTATTCGTCGTTGGCCGCCAACAGTCCTAACTTCAAAAATAACCACTTGCACTCCCAACTATTAATATATTGGCCTCCAATGGACCCTGACTAACAGATTCCTAACTCCGTTAGTCTCCGGTCGCTGGAAAAACGTTTTTTGCCAGAAAAAGGTTCCTAAATGTCTTATCTAAGGTTATAAAGAGGTTTGGTACGAAAATGTTGAGTTTTCCTGCCAAAAAGTGATTTTTTTCGGGCAAAAAGAAGTTTTCCGGCGACTTCAATAATTGGGGTTTTTTTGTAGAAAAAGGTTCTAAAGGTCTGTAGTAAGGTTACAAAGAGGTTTGGGAGGAAAATGTTGAGTTTTCCAGCTAAAAACGTTTTTCCGGCGACCGGAGATTAACGACGAATAATTAGGATTATTAAATTCAATATTTCAGAAATAATTGAAATGTGTGATAAAAGGGTCTTATAACAGTTAACACAAATATCATTTAGTATCCCCTATATCATTTAAAATATGCAAGCAGAGCTTGTTAGTAATGTTGTGATTTTATGAATATATATTTTTGCATCACTTAATAATTCAAATATCTATATTAATATAGATTATAATAACAAAAAAAAAAAAAAAAAAAAACTAGAGAATAATAACATCTGACACATAGTTAACACAAATATCATTATCTTTTTACTTAAACTATGGTGCAAATTATGGTACACCTATTGCACATACGATCATACACAATGCATACGTTGGCGCACAATACTTTTGTTGTATGCAACAATAGCAAATCCCGGCTGGGCAAATGCTAGGTATACAAGTACCAATATTACTTCTTTCACGATCTGGATTATTCGTGGATGCCCGTTGACTTACTTCATGAAAATAGGGATTTGCTGACACAAGATCTATTTTTGTGTTGGGTTTTTTGTCGTTTCCATCAACATCGTTGGGTTTATTTGCATATGCTCGTTGACTTACTTCATAAAAATGGGGATTCGCCGACACAAAATAGGGATTCAATGACACGAGATCCGTTTTTGTGGTGGGTTTGTTGTCATTGTTGTTTCCATCAATACTACTAGGATTATCCGTAGATGCCCATCGACTTACTTCGTGAAAATAGGGATTCACTGATACAACATAAGGATTTGGTGACACAAGATCCATCTTTGTGTTGGGTTCATTGTCGTCGTCGTTTCCATGAATACCTACATAAGAAAATTAAGCATAGTGAATTAATGAAATATATAAGTAATTACGGATTCATGTATAAACTGGTATGTATTTTCACATAGAATAGACTACAACCTATAAAAAGTTGGTGTGAATTAACAAATACTTAATTCACATAGAATAGACTACAACCTATAAAAAGTTAATGTGAATTAACAAATACTTAAAATACATATCAAAGACTTAAATGATCGTGCAACTCACACAAAGCAAAAGGGCTCAAAACAATAACAAAGAGTAGAGTTTTGTTGTTCATGAACATTTTAACTTGCTTGAGAGATCAAAATGATTTAAGAGTCATGATTACGAAGAACTTATATATAACATAAATCATTGGATACATCTAATAAACAAATAATAAATATTATACAAAAATAAATTAATAATTAATGTAATTTTGACCTTTTATTAGTACTGCATTAAATATAATATGTAGTTACGTAACTGATGATAGATATCACATTTCTGTAATACAATATCACTACCTTTATTTAATGGGTAATTGGATTTTAATAATCTCAAGTTTTACCTATTGCCTGATAATAATCTCAACTCTAGAAGTTCCTTTCAACGATCCCAACTTGTAAGAATTTGTTTTACCAAAAAAAAACTTGTAAGAATTTGGCCCCTATCGATCATTTTCAAATTGTAGGTGCACTTAATTCAATTAAGGAGGCTACATGTGCAATTGAATCTATTGAGTAGAGCAAATTCTTATATGGTTATAAAATGATCAATAAGGGTCAAATTCTTACAAGTTAAGATCATTGAACGGAATTTTTTTTTAAATTGAGATTATTATCGACCAACTTATTAAATTTAGATTATTAAAATCAAATAAACCTTATTTAATATAGGTATCTGCTAACAAGAATACACTTGGTAAATTTTGGTACGGATGAACCACGGATAAATTTTGCTACAATTAATTATGGATATTCAATTGCAAATAAAATACATAGATAATCAAAAAATAAATTAAACTGCAAGATACATCTATTATATATAATAAATGAAAGTTATTTGGGTCACGTGTCAACACCAGAGAGCCCCTAAATGCCCTTTTTCCCGCCTAACAGTGCCATCCCCTTTTCCTATATAACCTCTCTTCTCACTTCTGATCTTTCTTTACAAACACCTAGGGTTCTTTCTCTCTGTATATTCAGGCGATTCAAATTCAAATTTCACAAACCTTAATCTTCTTCCAGACGCCACCATAAAATCATGTTTTGTTCATCGATTACTTCATCAAAAGGTTTGTTCTTCTTTTTTTTAGTTGAAATAGTTTCATGATTTCCTGTTATTTATACTAATCCTTTGTCTTTTGTGTCTTTTCATGTAACCATTGTTAGGGTTTCGTTCGAGAGTTAGATCAAGAGATGTGTCGCCGGCTAATGGTTCTCCATAATCATGGTATGTGTTTTTGTTTTTGATTTTTACTTAAGTTTTGTTATCTGAGTTGTTACTAAATGATTATTTTCAATGATCTGTTGCAGATGATAATGATGATGATTGTTCTACTGTCCTTTCCAGTATCATTGTTCCAACATCGTTTAAGGTATGTGTTTTTTGCTACTCCGATTTCCAAATTTTGAGTTTTTAATTATCAAGTGATATACTCTAATTGTCGCTTTATATATCAGTCTAATCACATTTGTTTGAAATTCATACAATATGTTGCGTGTTATTATAGGTTTGTAATCAAAGAAGTTTAAAGTTTAATTAAACACAAAGAAAGATTATTAAATTTACAGTTAAAATAATTTTTTCTTATGAGTAAATGATGATTATAATTGACTTGTGCAGCAGATGATGATGACTTGTCCAAGAAAGGATCTGCTACTGTTGTAGTATACTAGAGCAATGGTCTTTCCTGCCTTTTTTGTATTAAAAGAAGCATAAAGTTTGGTTTAAACCACAGTTCTTTATAAACAAAGTTAAGGATTAAGTATATGAGGACAGGGCTCTTCTTCACCAGCTGAAGAAGTGTTTTCATGTACTGCATCTTGGTCTGTTCACTAGAGATCAACTTTCTATAAATCCTGATGTTAATGCATTGAGTCCTTCCATGGAGTTCATGTCGATTGTTGGAGATATACAATGATTGACTTTATGTACCTAGAGTTTGATTAACCAAAGGAAAACGACTGTTTAGTATCAGCAGTGGTTTGGCATCTACAACGGATTTAAATTTAGTATTTAATTATCAGTGGTTCTTATGTAACTTTAGTATTTAATTATCAGTGTTTCTTATGAGGTGTTTATATGTAACAGTATTTATCACAACTCGTTATTTGTTTGATCTGTATTATAAATACAACAGTTGTTTGATTTTTATACTATTAAATAAAAATGTAGTACACTTGGATGTTAAATAAGTTAGTCATTATGATTATTTGGATATAATGTTTTTGAAATTCGTCTTTTTTTTACAAAGAGATGTTTATGGGCAAACCTCTATTTATCGTCAAACATTTGTTTAACAGGAAATATGTTTTTATGTTCAAACATTTGTTTAAGGTCAAATATCTGTTATCTCCAAACAACTGATATTGAAGGTGAAATATTTGTTTAAGGTCAAAGATATTTAAAATAGTAAAAAATGATAGTTTTCATTAATCCTTAAAAGTCTGTTGGAACCACTGTTTTGGTTGTCTCTCAGATTGTTAAAGTCTGTTGGAACCACTGTTTTGGTTCAAACTTCTGATTGTTAAATGTTATCCACTGCTGAGAGACAACCTCCGTTTCCACTGATCGGAAGTTATAGCCACTGGTCACTTTTACATTTTTTACATCCACTGATTTGGACCATCAGCGGTTTCCTTAAAAAATAGTAATTGCTCACATTTTTATTATTGATGTTGTTAATTAGTAATAGATTGAAATTATTAAATGAAAACTAGAATTGCAATCAAATTACCATTTTACCTGATCTTTACATTCCAATGACATAAGAGTTCCACCAAAATTATTTTCATGATAAAATTTAAAGTTAAATTAAAAAATAAAAAATAATCTTGATGACTATTTGTTCCAAATCAAATCAGTAATTAATGCTGATTTCTTGAGCTTTGGACATTTGATTAAGCAAATTTTGAATTTCAAATTGACGGTTATTATATCTTGATTAAAGTTTAAATAAAATTTAAAAAGGTCATGATGACATTTGTTTTCAAATCAAGTCAGTAGTTATTGATAATATCAGTAATTTTGAAATTCAAAATATTCAAAATGGTAATTTAAAATTTCCGTTCTCTTTTTTTTTTTTTTTTTTTCCTATTTTGCATATCATTTCTAATATTTAATTACTTTAATAAAGCAGCATATAAGAATATACACTACTTACGTTTGAAATTAAATCTGAAATTTATGACGTACAACAGTGGATAACTACAACAGTGGTTCAGCATCAACTTTAGTTTTTCTATTGTTTATTTGTTTATGTTAGCAATGTTTATATGTAACAGTGTTTTCCGCATCAATGTTGTAAAGACTGATAGGTTGTTAGATGTCATCACCTCAGTGTTTTATATGTGACCGTTTTTATGGCATCAGTGTTTATATTTAATATATATTTAACAGTGTTTAGGACTGTTGTTTATACGTAACTCTATTTATCACATCAATTCAGTGGTTTGATCTGTACTATTAATTGAACAGTTGTTTCATCTTTATACTAATAAAATTCATATACACTTTGATTAATAGTAAGCTCCTTATCTTGATTGTTTGGGTATAGTATTACAATCAACTTATGAAATGAAAACTAGAATTACAATCAACTTACCATTGTACCTAATCTTTACATTCCAATTACCTACAAGAGTTCCACCAACATTATTTTCATGATAAAATTTAAATTTAAAATAAAAAATAAAAAATATTCTTGATGACTATTTGTTTCAAATCAAATCAGTAATTAATGCTGATTTCTTGAGCTTTGGACATTTGATTAAGCAAATTTTGAATTTCAAATTGACGGTTATTATATCTTGATTAAAGTTAAAATAGAATTTAAAAAACTCATTATGGCATTTGCTTTCAAATCAAGTCAGTAGTTACTGATAATGTCAGTAATTTTGAAATTTAAAATTTGCAAAATGGTAATTTAAATTTTTGGTTCTCTCTCTCTCTTTTTTTCTACTTTGCATGTCCTTTCTAATATTTAAGAGTTAATTACTTTGCATACCTTTGAAATTAAATCTGAAATTTATGACGTCCAACAACAGTGTCAAACTACAATAGTGGTTCAGCATCAACGTTTGTTTATTTGTTTATGTTAACACGTTTGTTTATTTGTTTATGTTAACAGTGTTTATATGCTACAGGAGTTCCGCGTCAATTTTTTATAGACTGTTAGGCTGTTAGATGTCATCACCTTAGTATTTTATATGTAACCATTTTTATGGCATCAGTGTTTATATGTAACAGTGTTTCGGAACAGTTGTTTTTACTATGTAACAGTGTTTCGGAACAGTCCTCACTCCAGTGGTTTGATCTGTACTATTAATTGAACAGTTGTTTCATGTTTATACTAATAACATTCCTATACACTTTGATGTAACAGTATTTATCACATCATTTCAAATTGATGGTTATTATTTGTTAATTAAATTTAAAATAAAATATAGAAAAGTCATGCATTTCAGATGATGCATGCTCTCCGAAGTGGAGATTCAGTACAAAAGAAACTATTATCCTTTAAAGACACGTCAATTGTCATTGACAACGTAGTTGGTGGTAAGTTGGATGTTGTTAGTAGTAAAACGTTAAGTTTTCCTAACAATGTCCACTCTAGCTTCTTACGTATTCTATCTTCATTTAATGGGTTGTTGTTAGTTTCGAATGAAGGGATTTGCTGTCAGTTGATTCTTTGGAATCCAACTATCAGGCAGTATAAGGTTTTGTGTGATGACTACTTTAATTATAATCATCATCGAAACTCTGATACCGGTGGAATTTATTTTGATCAGTTCAATGATCTCAAAGTGCTGAACATCAGATGTTACCGTAATGTAACTGCTGCTCGTGTTTACTCACGACGTCGTGAGTCATGGACAACAATAAATTTCAGTATCGTAAACAATTATAGTTCAAGTCGTTATTCATGGTCTACTGGAGTTTATGCTGATAAAACCATATATTTTATGGTTTCAAATTATTGGTATCCACTAGGTGAGAGGAACATCGTTTGTTTTGATATTGTTAGTGAGACTTTCAGAATGCTTCACTTTCCTGAGAGTATTGTAGTCAATCCTTGCCAAGGGCATTTTTTGACCATTGCAAAGAGATTGCATTTGATTGTCATTGGAAAGTCTGCTGAGCTAACTGCTGATTTGCTCAGATATGAAGAAGAAGGCTGGAAGAAGATGTTTGTTTTCAATAATCCTCGTGTAGTTGGTTACGTAGATGCACGCCGAAGTACTAATATAATTGAAGACAACAAGTGGTTGATAACAAGCATCTGGGGGGATATGATTGAAGTTGATCTCACCAACGAACTTCTGAAATACCTCCAACATGTTGACAACTACAATGGTCCGAAAGGAGCTTTACTTATTGAAACTACTGTTTCACCAATAGATTAGGAATTAGAATCCTGTATTTTATTCAATGCTATTATCTGTTTTGACAATTGTATCTTTTATATAATTAGTTGTGTTAAAATTATTAATAATGTTTGTTATTAAAATAAGTAAATGAATATCGATGTTTGAGAGTGTAAATTCTTGTAATATTGGCAAAGGTCGGTTTAAATGATCAAAGCTTTGTTATTGAGAACAGGTGTTTCAAAATTAAAGAGTTGTTGATACATCTGTTGAATTGGGTCAACAGATGGATGAACTTTGTATGCTGTTTAACACTTGTACTTTTTATAAATATTTAGGTTTGAGAGTGTAAAAGCTTGTAATATTGGCAAATGTATGTTTAAATGATCAAAGCTCTGTTATTGGGAACAGATGTTTGAAAATAAAACAGTGGTTGATAAATCTGTTGACTTTGGTCAACAGATTGATGTCCACAGATGTTTGGAACTACTGTTCAGAAAACTGTGGTCGAAACCGCTGTTTGGTTAAAATAGTGGTTTAAAACCACTGTTGGGTTAAAACTGTTTGGTCTTTTAAGGCTTAAACTGTTTTGCCTTAAACAGATGTTAACAAGTTAAACATCTGTTAAGGCTTAAACAGATGTTTGGCATTTTGTATCAGATGTTTCGACTTAAACAGTTGTTTGATCTTAAACACATGTTTGACCTTAAACAGATGTTTTGCCTTAAACAGATGTTCTTATTCTATATCAGATATTTGGACTTAAACAGATGTTTGACCTTC
Source organism: Helianthus tuberosus (assembly GCA_030545235.1). Taxonomy (NCBI): domain Eukaryota; kingdom Viridiplantae; phylum Streptophyta; class Magnoliopsida; order Asterales; family Asteraceae; genus Helianthus; species Helianthus tuberosus. The sequence continues at coordinate 33,124,108 of CM060365.1, read as the reverse complement.
AACAGATGTTTGGCCATAAACAGATGTTTGGCCTTAAACCAAACATCTGTTTAAGCTCAACATCTTATTTTGTAAAAGAGGTACAAAAACAAAGATTTTTTTGAAAATCCCAAATCACCCTATCATGTAAGTGCATTGATGTAAAAGTGGAAATTTAATTATTCATATGGTCCTGTTGTGGTTTTGTTTGTCCTCTAATATGAGTTCATGATCTAATCCGGTGATTTGAAGTCGTTGCTGAATCGAATGAGATGGTTGATGTAATGCGGTCGTATTAATAACAAATAATAATTAATTAATCTAAATAACTTTCCCGAGCCCGGGAAGCAATCCCGGGTAAAAACCTAGTCTTCTATATAAAAGAAACCAATAAGGGACACATGTCATTCATTGGAGCCATCTATTTTTTAGTTTTCTCGTCTCTCTCTTCTACTTAATTATAGATAATTAAAATTAATTAAAAGATAATTATAAATTAAATTTAATATAAATTTAAACAATTCTTATAGAAGATAATATAATATTTTGAAATATTTATTAGATTTCAAAATTATTTATCCTGAAATTAACAAACGACGTACACTAAATATAAATTAGTATAATGTAAATGATTTATTTATTTTATTAAACTAAAGTAGTTAAGGGTAGAACATATTTTAAAAATGTTTATAAAGGGTAAACAAAAACATTAATCAATGTTTATTGGTTCTATACTTTTATTTTTGTGTTCAACTCTCAATTCAAATACGGTATTCACTATGTTTACGTGATATTTATAAGAACCATCACCCCAATCACCCCATCCATCATATATCAAGTATATCCGTTAGTTTTTTAAAGTTTAAAGAGTCTAGATAGACCTTACTATTAATGTGTCTAAATTTAAATTCAACAACTTATATCAGATAAAGAGTCTATGCTTTTAAAGATAGTGGCTAAGCTCAGACTCTATATCTGAACCTAATCGCTTCAGTTAAAAGCATAGACTCTTTATTTGATACTAGAACGGTGCTCGCGCGATGCTACGGGAAACAAGGACACTGTCAGGGTGTGTATTGTTCGGTTGGTTTAGTTATTATTCTCAACTGAAGTCATTGGTTAGTCTATTTTATTAACCAATTGGTTTTCAGTTAATAGGTTTAGTATATTCATTGACGGTTTTTCATTTAATTCCAGTTTATAGCCAAAAACCAAACTTGGGCTAAAACTTTTGCTTAGATATTCAGGAAATTGAGGTATAAATAAATGAAATAGATGTATAAATACATAAAATGAAGGTATAAAAGCAAGAAATATATGAAAATATGAATAATTCGGTTCAGTTCGCTTAAACGAGGGTACAAAAAGTATATAACAGGTTTTGGTTAATTCGGGTTTCAGTAAATATGTTTTTAGTTAATTCAGTTTTTGGTTGATTTCGGTTTCGTTTTGTCTGTTTTCGGTTTCGTTTCGGTTAACGATTTAGTTAATGCTCATTCTTAGAAATTGGTAATCACATTATATATCAATTCTTTTAATTAACAAACTATAGCAATATTATATTCAAACTAAAGAGAATAAAATAAATGGTTTAATTTTTTTTTTAAATATTTGCGTACAAAAAAGTTATGACTGTTTAAAAATCATGGAGGTAGTTAGATTTTTATAGAGGATAAAGTGTAGCTACTAACTAATAATATATAATTTTGTTAAAGACAAGGGATTAAAGTATAATTAAGATGATGTCACACTCCGATATTTCCACATATTACCGGTGGGCCCGGCGGGGAGTATCGTGACGTAGTTGATATCATCATTGTCAATGCACACAATATAATAGCACAACGGAATGCTTGGTGAATAAACTATTACAAACCATAATGTCTGAGTGTTCGACGAAAGAATATACAGACTGGATTGTAATAAGATCCACAGGCGGATCATAAATAAAATACAAGAAACGGAAAATAACAGACTCCAAGTATCTAGGGATTTGCAAGATCCTCATATATGACACCTAGTAGCTTCAGCCTATTTACGAGAAGTACCTGTCAATCAATCTTTGGAAAATACGCCAGTTTACACTGGTAAATACAATTAACTGACTCATTTGAAAAGTATTTATGAAAATTGATTTAGGTGCACATGGCACAAATCATTTATAACTTGGGACAGTTATTTAAAGATAATTTTGTATACAGATTAATATGTTTGTCATACAATTGGGGCCGGTTGGAAGCCGATCATGATTAACTGACTCACCACTTATAGAACCCACAAAGGAGTTATCCCCAACATGTGGGTTTACATTTTTAGCATTTGCATCTGTCAGGTGTATGCCTACACCCCGTGCATAGGTCGTGGCCATTTTTAAATGAAATGAGTCGAGGATATCCAGGACACGGTCGAATTAACCACCAACGTTTATGTTATCAAACAAGACAGATTAAAATGGGTTATGTAAATTTATTAATCACAATCCGATTAAATGATTTCATACCCGACCAAGTGGTATTATTATAATACCATATCCCAAGCCCGTATAAGGGAAAATAAGTTAAAAGTATTTACCTGGGCTAAACGTGAAAAGCAACTCAGCCGTAAAATCCTAAGGCTTTATGATGGTACCTTCTACTAGATGCTACTAATCTGTATAGAAGGTTTAATAACCTATTAGGATGCTAACGGGTCTTTAGTTAAGTCAAAGACTTAGACCAGCTAGCTAGGAAGAAACTTTACGGTTCTAAACGCTAGATTAAGCGGAGACCGGAATAGAATGTGGTTTAGACCCGACAAGCTTGGATACTTGTATAATATGGGTAAACTAAACACATTCTGAAATTTGAGGATTTAATGATAAGGTTAAACCCGTTTCGGCTATTTTTCGTAAACTAGTTACATACAGGTCTTATTTGTTATTATGCTTAAAATATGTTAATACATCAGTATGATGTTAACATATATGCCCAAAAAGTGTTTAAAACCAATTTAAGTCCCGTAAGGGCATCTTGGTCATTTTAGTAATTATAAAAGAGATTTTATAACAAACTGAAGTTCTGGTCTTTAGTAATCAGTAAAAATATTTATTTTATCTCATTACATCAGTAAGATACTACATATATGTGAGGTTTACCATTTATGGCCAAACTATGCCCCGAAATGGCATTTTGGTCATTTCACGTATGCTTTTAAGGACATTTTTGGAAATCTGAGTTCATAACTTATACCTACTGTAATAATATTTAAATATGTTTAAAAATTAAGTAGGTAACAAGTCTTAGATGTTAAGTATGGTTTTTAAACCATACTAGGCACCTAAATAGTGTAAAACTCGCTAATTGACGATAATCAAGATGTTTACGTAAATCTGAGATTTTGAGAAGTTTTAAATGCTCAAAATAATTTATTTAATATATAAAATCAGTAGGAAAAGGTTTGGCATTAAAATCATTTGTTAATCTCATTTTATGCATGAAAAGGGTATTATCGTCAATTACCGAATTAAACAAGAACTCTATGTTTTAAACAGATTATAATCTGACCAAAAATCTTAATATTCCTTAAAAATAATATCTTAACAGTAGGTAATGAGTTTTGGTTCAAAATCCAAGTTTAAACATGACTTATGCAAGATATCACAATTTAATTAACAAAAAGCTTCTAATTACGATATCGGGCATAACTCCTAATTGTGACCAAGAACTGATTTCAAATTTTTGGGACAAGCTTATATATCAGTAGCAAAGGTTTTTGTTCTCTCACATTTCTAAAGATCTCATTTATATGTCAAAAGGGCATTTATGGCATTTATAAGCATATTAACAAAGAAGTGCATATAATTCAAACTACTAAGGACCAAGCAATATAACTCCAGAGGGTTATACTATGAAGTAATATGGTCCTAATGGAAGCTTAAAACATGGAAGAATTAAGCTTAAACGGGTCAGAACTGAAAGTCAAAGCAAAAGTCAAGCTTTTACGACTTTCGGTTATAAACTGAACTTAGACTGATAATTGTCGGGTTAGGCCTGATTAAACATGTTCTAATATTAATTACTAAGTCGTTAAAATGTTAAAATATAATTTACAACCTCTGTTTTATTAATTTAAATCATTTTTAAACTTTCTGTCGAGTTTGACTTTTTGTCAAACTAGTTTGACCCGACAATTAACTAGTCAAACGAAATAATTAGGAGGTGCCCTTTTAAGGGTTAATCACCTACCTTAATATGGTTCCATAGCCACTTTTGTTTCGGTCAGTGGCTGGACCATTTGTGTTTAAACTGAAAGTCAAAGCTTAATTACGATATGTTTGACTTTTCGGTTTATAAGCTAATTAAAAGGACTAAGTAGGGATTAAAACTCTTACTAATGGTCCTTGCTATCTTTTCTACACTTGAAAGTCTTCTCCTAATGCTTGCAAGCTCCAGATGCGTGTTCTTTTGAAGTTGTTGCAAATGAAGTGCATAAGAACACTAAACTAAAGCTCCTTATATACTAAATTCCAATCACTTGGATCAGTTGCAGCTGTAATGGGGGCTCCTAGGATCACCCCAGTTGTCCTTGAGGTAAAATAAATCCGTCTGAACAGCCCATGGTATTGATTTGGATAGGTTAAAGTCGGTTTGGAGCTGAAAACCTTCACCTGGCAGGTGTTTTCTCTGCTGGGCACTTCTAGGCGGCCCGCGTAGGATCAGGTGAAGGTTTACGCGCCCCGCGTAAACCTGTTGTTCAGGATAAAACACTTTCAAACTTGGCAGATTCAGTCCCTGGTCGTTTTAAACCTTATTTAACCTCACTTTTGACATATAAGGCCCTTGTAGTTAATTTGTAGAGGCTCAAGGAAGTATAATCAAACTTCGTTAGGCTCGGTTTCATTAAATATCACTATAAACACAAGTTTCATCAAATTGACACTTTTCACCCAAAGTCTTGAAATCTCGAAACCACTTGAAATTTATACCACTTATTCTTGAGAGTATATTTGAATATTTCGACGCCTCGGGTTCGTTAAAAGGTCACTCAGAGATAATAATTAACATGTTGACAAGTTTAACCCTTGTAATTTATAATCTTCCGATTATTTTCATGAACGGCTTCTTATATTCAATTAATCACTCGTTTAAGAATATATTCTTCATGTATGGTCATTCAGAGGCACAAGTTTGGCATGTTGACACTTTTAGTCCCTATGGTTTCATATTTTCATCGTTTGGCAACTTTAGTCCTTCAAACTCATTCTTTCACATATCTAGAGTTTAGGGCACGTGTCTTTATATAATTGGACACGTTTTTACGTGGTGTTACATCCTCACCCCCTTAAAAGAAATCTCAACCCCAAGATTTACTGGAATAAGTGAGGGTACTTCTGTCGCATAGTGGACTCGACTTCCCACGTATATTCGGGACCTCTATGGGCATCCCATTTGACTTTTACTATAGGTACGTGTTTCCTTCAGAGCTTTTTAACCTGATGATCCTCGATCGATATAGGTCTTTCAATAAACCTCAGGCTTTCATCAATTTGTACAACCTTACGAGACATTGCTAATGAGTCATCAGCTAGACATTTCTTTAGATTACAGATGTGGAATACATTATGGATTTCACTCAGCTCCTCGGGCAAGTTTAGCTTATAAGCTACACCACCGACACATTCGAAAATCTCGAATGGCCCAATATATCTAGGGCTTAACTTACCCTTCTTACCAAAACGCATCACACCTTTCCAGGGTGATACTTTCAGTAAGACTTTATCGCCCACTTCAAACTTTAGGGGTTTTCGCCTCTTATCAGCATAACTTTTCTGCCTATCCCTGGCAGCTTTCAGGCGATCATGAATCTGGACAATCTTGTTCGTTGTTTCAAGGACTATATCAGTTCCTGACAACTGAGCTTCTCCTATTTCCGCCCAACAAACAGGCGTTCTACACTTCCTTCCATATAATGCCTCAAAAGGCGCAGCCTGAATGCTAGAATGGTAACTATTGTTATAGGAGAACTCGATCAAAGGTAGGTGGTCATCCCAGCTACCCCCAAATCAATAACACATGCTCGAAGCATGTCTTCCAAAGTTTGAATTGTACGCTCACTTTGTCCATCGGTTTAAGGATGGTAAGTAGTACTAAAATTCAAACGAGTGCCCAAAGATTGTTGGAAACTTTTCCAAAAGTGAGAGGTGTATCTAGTATCTCTGTCAGAAATAATAGACACCGGCACTCCATGGAGGGATACAATCTTATCCACGTATAACTGGGCTAACTTGTCGGAGCTATGAGTCTCCTTGATGGGTAAGAAATGTGCTGACTTAGTCAGTCTATCAAGTATAATAACCCATATGGTATCATTTCCGTGCTTTGTTTTAGGTAACTTGGTTATAAAGTCCATAGTTACCATCTCCTACTTCCATGTGGGAAGTTCTGGATGTTGAAGCAGACCCGATGGCTTTTGATGCTCTGCTTTAATCTGAGCACAAGTCAAGCACTTAGCTACATGTGTGGCAATAGATTTCTTCAAACCTATCCACCAATAGTTAGTTTTCAAATCCTGATACATCTTGTCACCTCCAGGATGAACTGAGTATTTGGAGTTGTGAGCTTCTTGAAGAATTACATCCCGAAGTCCTCCATGAATAGGAACCCAAATTCTTTCATTCATTCTAAGGATTCCATCCTTTCCAGGTGTTAATTGTTCAGCAGTTACACCCAACTTCTCATTTGGAAGGTTGACTTCCAAAACAACATCTTTTTGTGCAGCTAATAGCCTTTCATTCAGGCTATTCTTCAGTTCAATGCTCTTAGCATTAATCCTGGTAGGTTTGACTCTCTCCTTTCGGCTTAGAGCATCGGCGACTACATTCGCCTTGCCAGGATGGTAGCGAATTTCACAGTCGAAATCATTTAAAGTCTCCATCCAACGACGATGTCTCATATTGAGCTCTTTTTGATTGAATAAGTGTTGAAGACTTTTGTGATCCGAATAGATCACACATATTGTTCCATACAAATAGTGTCTCCATAACTTTAGTGCGAATACAACGGCACCCAATTCTAAGTCGTGGGTGGTGTAATTCTTTTCATGCACCTTTAGTTGTCGTGATGCATAGGCAATCACTTTGCCTTTTTGCATAAGTACACAACCCATACCGGTGTGTGATGCATCACAATAAACGACAAACTCTTCAATTCCTTCGGGCAATGTCAACACCGAAGCATTGCTCAATTTCTGCTTAAGAATCTCAAAGGATTCTCGTTGCCTTCGGGCAATGTCAACACCGAAGCATTGCTCAATGGTGCAGCTATTCTAGAGAAGTTCTCAATGAATCTTCTATAATAACCAGCTAAACCCAGAAAACTGCGGATCTCTGTTGGTGTCTTCGGCGCTTCCCAGTTCATGATGGCTTCTATTTTGGTGGGATCGTCTTGGATACCACGCTCACTAACAACGTGTCCAAGAAATTGGACTTCACGAAGCCAGTACTCGCATTTGGAGAATTTGACATAAAGCTTCTCCTGCCGAAGCAATCCTAAGATACATCGAAGGTGCTTCTCATGATCAACTTGATTACGAGAGTAGATAAGTATGTCGTCTATAAATACAATGACAAACTTATCTAAGTATTGCTTGCAGACTCTATTCATGAGGTCCATGAATGCTAGTGGCGCATTAGTGAGCCCGAAAGACATCACTAAAAACTCGTAATGTCCATACCTTGTCCTGAACGCCGTTTTAGGCACATCTTCTGTTCGGACCTTAAGTTGATGGCATCCGGATCGCAAATCAATCTTTGAAAAGAAACTCACCCCTTGAAGTTGGTCGAATAAGTCATCGATCCTGGGTAAGGGATATCGATTCTTGATCTCGTTGTCTTGTTTAGCTCACGGTAGTCAATGCATAAGCGCATTGATCCATCCTTCTTTTTCACAAATAATATTGGAGCTCCCCAAGGCGAAGAGTTGGGTTGAATGAAACCCTTTTCCAGTAAGTCGTCCAATTGAGCTTTGAGCTCTTTCATTTCAGTAGGCGCTAGACGATAAGTAGCTCGTGCAATTGATGCGGATCCTGGGAGAATATCTATCCTAAATTCAACTTGCCTCTCAGGAGGTAATCCAAGTAATTCGTCAGGAAAAACATTAGGATACTCGGAGATAATAGGAATATCTTCAATCTTGGGCTTTGGGTCGTTCACAGTCACTTGTGCCATATAGATGACACATCCGCTCTTCAGACACTGCGATACCTTGAGAATGGACACATTATTGGGCAATCCATATTGTGTATCTCCTTGAATAGTGACGAATTCACCAGAAGGGGTTTTGATAATAACTAGCTTTTTATCACAAGCAATTTGAGCTTGGTTATGCGACAACCAATCCATGCCCAAAACTATATCGAAACCAGCCAATTTCATTGGCAAGAGGGATAGCGGAATAGAATGATTCTTGATGGATATGAAGCATCCATCAAGAAGAGTTGAAGCTGTTTCTAAAGTACCATCAGCAAGTTATACCTCATATTTAATGTCTAGAGTCTTAATAGGCAGATTCAGTAACTTACAAAACTTATGGTCTACAAAAGACTTATCAGCACCTGAATCAAATAAGACTCTAGCATAATTATTATTAATGAGGAAGGTGCCTGTTATGACGTTCTCGTCGTTCACCGTTTCCCTTGCATTCATTTGGAAAACCCTTGCATTGGTTTTCTTCGCCTCCTCGGGCTTCTTAGCATTCTTGGGGAAATTTGTCTTGATGTGCCCCTTCTCGTTGCAACCATAACAGGTTGCATCCTTAATGTTCCGGCACTCCACAGTCTTGTGCCCCTTCTTTTTGCAAATCCCACATGGTTTAGCTTGTGGGTCTTGGTTGCACTTTCCAAAGTGCCTTTTGTTGCAAGTCTTGCACCTGAGTTTGTTATTTGACTGCCCTTTCTTAGAACCAAAGTTCCCTTTGTTCTTCTTGTTTGATTGAGGGAACTTGTCTTCCTCCCTCTTCATCTTCCCGTCATCGGTAGTTTTCTTTGCCCTGCTCCTCACAACATCAAGAGTAAGGGACAAAGATAGATCCACAGCAGATCTATATGTAGTAGACTTAGAAGCCTTGATGTTTCCTCTCACTTCAGGGGCTAAACCACCGATGAAATGCACAATGCGTTTGGGTTCAGGAGTGACTAAATATGGTACGAGCCTCGACATCGAGTTAAAACTGATCACATAGGACCTACAGTCTAAATCCTTCATCACCAAAGTGAGGAAGTCAGTTTCAATTCTCTCAACTTCATGCTGAGGACAATATGTGTCTTTTACAAGATCAACAATCTGGCTCAACGAAAGGTTATACAGATGAACCTTTCTAGTGGACTGTACTAACGCTTTCCACCAAGTGAGGGCATCGCCCTTGAAAGATTGAGACACGAACATAACTATGTCTTCCTTAGCACATGCACTGATGTCGATCACAGTCTCCATTTCGTCTAACCATTTCATGCAGTCGATTGCTCCCTTTTCTCCTATAAAATCTCTTGGTTTACAGGAGACGAAGTACTTGTAGGTACAACTCTTTTTGTACTTAGGAGTCTAATTTAACACCACTTTTTGAGACTCAGATCTCTGGTTGGATGAATGCTGAGATTCATCCCTTTTTGATGCATGTGACTGTGATAAGGGTTTTGAGTGAGTTTTGGACCGAACATTACTCGGTTCCTTGAATATCTTATCCACCGCTTGAGCAACCGCGATGTCAATTATGGCTTGCAGTTCAGCGTTCGTAAGATTTATTCAGCGTTCGTAAGATTTATTCTTCCCGTGGATGACTGTTTACTTCATCAGATCCAACCATGATTTGGGTACTATATCAAACAATAATGATTCATTTAAATAATTCACCATATTGATGAGTGGATGGTCATGGTACTATTAAACCATATAGACCATTTTAAGTAATAAATAATAATCAATGGAATATAATTCTTCGTATTTTATTAGACAAGGGAATATAAATCACAACTGTCAATGTCATAAAAGACATTTTTATTTAACACAGGGCTCATCTCGAAGGACATTTAGATAGCGCAAAAAGCCATGTCACAGGGACGATTAGAATATATCTAATGATCTCTTGGATCAGTGATCTTTTAAGGGTCGAACATAGTTCATCGCCTTATTGACAAGAAGTTTATAAAATAGAACTATCATTGTCATTATTACACCTTTGCTTAAACGCATACATCTCAAATGGATATTTTAGGCGTATACATCATATTGATGTTTATTAGGCATGATTCACCTTGATCATATAGGCTTATGAAAATGATTTGAAAGGATCTAAGTTCTCGTACCGCACAACCAGGAATGTTAACATGTTCTCAGATGTTAACATGGAGTTATTTTCTTAAAAAGGTTGTACCATCATAGCCATTAATATTTTGGCTAGGTTATACCCTTAAGAATTTCTTTGGCAGATCAATTTAAAACTGAAATAATATAGCATGATGATGTAATAAAATACGTATTTAAAATCAAAAATAAACTTCATTAAATCATAAAACTAGTACAAGGATGCCCTAAACGGGACTTGAAACAACACACTGCCCACGCAGGGGCTATAGAAATAGAAAATAAGTCCACGCAGGGACTTGGTACAGAAAATAGAAATAATGTCCTTGCAGGGACTTGATTAAAAGACAATACAAGATAAAATAAACAACTTCCTACTTCTTCTTGCCTTTAATAAGATTCGCAAGGCCCCTGAGAAAGCTGTTATGCTTCTTCTTGGTTTCATCTGCTTCACGCTCAACCCTGTCTAACCTGTGCAGGATCTCCTGAGTTTGCTCCTGCTGAGGAGGAGGAGGAGGAGGAGGTTAATGATATGGTGGGTATTGATACCCCTGCACCGGATATCCAGTTGGGTAAACTGGTGGGTAAGAAGAAGGATAAAGTGCATTATACTGTGCAGCAGTAAGATATGGGTCTTAGGCTCCATATTCCGTAGTGGTTGGATACCCAGATGGGTTATACCCAGACGAACCTGGGTATGTTGGTATCGGGTTGTCAAAACCCACTGGCGGTGGCGGTGGTGCATAAGAAACTGGCGGAGGATTATCCTCTGGCACCACATGCGAGGGTCCACCCATTTGGGGGTCCTCGGGAATAGGAGGGTAAGAGCTTAAACCATGAGGGGATGCGATTCGTGGTCCCCCACGCACAGATATTCATGCATTCCTCCTTCGCCTAGGCGGCTCGGGAGGTGGTTGAGGTGGTTCCTCAACAGGAAGAGGTGGAGGAGTGACAGCTTGAAGGTAAGGCTCATTCAAAGGAGGTTGAGCCGGGGAGTTATAATATGAAGGGGTGAATTCCCATTTATACTTTGACCACCATTCTTTAGATGAATTGGGCCCTTGGTACGGCGATCCTTGATATGGAGAACCGCTCGAGATACTGATAGGGTGGCCCGGTGTTCCGGTTTACATTTCTGGGTCCGGGTCGTCGTCCATTTCCATCTCCTGGGAGAAGTGATCTTCGGGTCCTAAGGGATTGAAACCAAAAAGATTTTTGACATAATCATTGGGATTGAACTGAGCTGGGGAATAAATGGAATTGGAGTGATGGAAAGAATGGGAGTGAAAAGAGTGGTGAGATTGGTTCGAATGGTGTGATTCCTGAGAGTGATGGGAATGTTGGGGCTCATCAGGAATAGGTTGCCCAAAGTATGGAGGGTCGGATGGTGAGGATCCTAGCGAAACAGAATGCCTCGCCGGTTCGAAGTTATGACTCCAATGGTCCCGAGAGTCGGAACTAGAGAAAGTCGCTGACGGGGTACGTCGATGGGAAGGTCCCGCATGGCCTGATGGCCCTCCTCTCATTGCTCCCTTTCCTTTGCCTCTTACACGTGGCGACATTTTCCAATTAGTTAACCTGTCAAAACAAGCAAATATAATATAATCAATAAAAGGAAAGTTAAGAATAAATCCTAGGTCATTAGCCTAGACTCGGAAGTCTAAGGAATGTGCTTATTGTGTCATTGAGATTAAACACAAAAGGTTAGTGTTTAATTCACTCAATGTTGGCTCTGATACTGTCACACCCCCAAAATCCACATGCGGAGTATCACCGCTTGGAGGCGTGACATGACCAGGATCAAGCCACCAATCATATTGAACAACGTAATTAAGTAAGTAAAACCAACCACAATACAATTGGTGACCAAAAGCTAGTTACCCAAGTTCAACTTAAACAGCGAAAGCATAAGACGTGAAAATAAAACATAAGTTTAATAAGTTCATAAGTTTAAATGTTTAACATGGGACTCAACAGTCCATGTCCCACAACGACCATGCCTCCCTGTGCAAGCTCCATAAGCATCTAACGACCTGTAAGGCATGTAACAACGAGTCAACAACAAAGTTGAGCGAGTTCACAGTTGGGTGTTTGTTTTAAGTTGTTTTTGAAAACATGGTTTTCGTTTAGTTGGCTTACTTACCGTGGGGGTTACCCTATTGTTGAAAATATGATTAACAAATTCCTTCTTTCCCAAACCATGACCCGTGGGGGCTTCCCCATGTGAACCACTAGACCGTTACCATATCGACAGCTGACGAACAATAGTTGTGCCCTACGTCAATGTCTATCATCATTGACAGTTTGCCCAGATCCATTAGTACACACCCGTCCGAATGGCACGGTGTGAGGCTTGTCAACCCTAATAGCGCTATTAACTAATGACCCGCTCGCCATTGGCCCGGCGATTAAGTCGATATAAAAATGAGGGACTTGATGATAGAGTTTTGTCTAGTAAGTTTTAAGGTTGTTGTCCTACCCAAGGAGGACGAACGTACGTATTCTGCCCAAGGAGAATACGCAGGATTTATATTGGCATCCTACCTATGGAGGATGGCGGTACATATCCTACCCAAGGAGGATATGTAGGTTCCATTTTAATTCATTAACCCATTCCCTACCACCGGGAATCCCATGCCTTAGAAAGTGTGTGAACTCACCTTGGTTTGCTCGGTTTGACTCTAAAAAATAGCTAACAGTCAAGGTCGGTCAATCACGTCCTAGTATGATTACCACTTAGTTTATTAGTGACTTCAAATAAGCACGAAGTTCCTACACGCATCTACCACATAACATGCACTCACTTTAACGGTTCATGCCCATATAAACTTCCCATCTATTCCCGTTCATAAACAAACATACGAAATTGCACATAACACTTTTATTGACATATAACATGTTAGATTAATCTTAGATAACCTACCCGACATTTTGGCATGCAAAATACTACTTATGTCGTTTCAGCTTTTACATTCCAAACTTGGCTGTTTCGGGAATTTTAATAAAATAGTTAACCTATTCCAAAAATTCCCAACATTTTACAGAAGGTCTTAAACGATCCAAATATTATTGTGTAAAAATTTCGGGATCCAATTCACTACCAATATTTTACAAAAATTCATTTACCGGACTGCAATCAGATTCATCACTTTCTGACTGTAGTCCACGGAATAATTTATTTAAAATTCATCGTAAGTCCGATTTATGAAATTCTAGTGGGAGAATTACTACGACATCAGTTTCCATCTATAGTATAAATTTCGTGACCTAATTCTACACAGATTTCAAGTTATGAGGAAAAACATAACACATATTTTCAGCAGTAAAAATGCAGCTTTTGCTGCTGTGAAAAACACCCCTTTAAAAATAGCAAACGAAGTCCAAAAATTATGATTCCAGTGCCATTATAACCGTATTTCGAAATAACACGTTATAGAATCAAGAAAATCAGCTTTTCGTTAAATATCGACCAGTTTACAGCCAACTGAAGTTGGCTGTAAATGTTTGGACAGAAGCTGTTTTCAGCTTATAGCGTTCTAACGCAAGTTTTATTTGTTCCGTTATCATGCTTAGTGATCAAAAACGATATTTAACATCAACATTAAAAAGTAATCATCAAGTAATCAATAACATAATCAAAACAACTTCATTCTAGTAATGTTTCATTATGTTTCATCCATTTATGTAAAGCTTTATGTTTAAATCTTTTAGTTCATGTTCTTAGTGTTCTTGGTATTCATCATACTTCAACTTTTAACTACTCAAAATGGAAGTAAACAAGTGTAAATCAAGACTTACTACTAGCTTAAAGCTAGGGAAGAACTCTAGTGAAAATGATGGTGAAAATGGTGTGTAAAGGCAAGTAAGTGAGCTCTTTGATGATCCGCAAGCTTCAAACTTCACAAGGCACCTTCTAACACTTGAATGGAGCTTGGGAATGGATGAAGATGATGGTGATAAAGTGGTGGTGGTGGCGGTTCTTGATGGAGCCGAGAGGGAGGGAGAGAGTATGAGGGAATGGGGTGATGATTATGAGGATATGAAGAGATATGGAAATGAACTTGTAAAGATTCACACACATCTTATAAGATTTCTTACAAATCTTGGCAAGATACACAAGAAACCATCTAATATAATATTGAAACAAAATCTTATGAGTGGGGTCCCCACATGGGGCCGTAGATATGGAGAAGGGGGGTAAGTGTAACTTGATGGTGAGTAGGTAAATACTTAGGAGGTTGTGTGTAATATCTAGTGTTATGTGTGTATGGCACATTTTATAATGTGTTGGGGTATTCGGGGACCATTACCAGTCCAAAAATAATACAATAATGTTTCTGACAATATTTTGGTGTTCCGGGTAATGTCCGGTTGTTCGGTTAGATACCATTTCGTTAAAGTGCTAAGTTGTTCCGTATAGTGTCCTATATATATCTTTTTGTAACACTTTTAATTCCCAACACTTAGGAAAACATTCAGGACCATTTAGTCAATTTTTTTTGTTTTTGCACAAGACTAGTATGTTAACAAGCACATGTAAGTATGGCTCAGTAATCAGAAAGCAGTTAAGTAATTCAACACAGTCATCAAACACTTTAATTAACATTAATAAATCGTACGGATACATGTAATTACGAGGGTTGTCACATTCTCCCCCTGTTAAGAAAATTTCGTCCCGAAATTTAGCACGTGGTTACTGAGGAAGCTAGTTAAGTTGCGTGGTTTTCTTGGTTTTCCTGGGGTGTCACAGATACCAACCTGTCACACCCCGATATTTCCACATATTACCGGTGGGCCCGGCGGGGAGTATCGTGACGTAGTTGATATCATCATTGTCAATACACACAATATAATAGCACAGGGGAAGGCTTGGTGAATAAACTATTACAAACCATAATGTCCGAGTGTTCTACGAAAGAATATACAGACTGGATTGTAATAAGATCCACAGGCGGATCATAAATAAAATATAAGAAACGGAAAATAACAGACTCCAGGTATCTAGGGATTTGCAATATCCTCTTATATGACACCTAGTAGCTCCAGCCTATTTACGAGAAGTACCTGTCAATCAATCTTTGGAAAATACGCCAGTTTACACTGGTAAATACAATTAACTGACTCATTTGAAAAATATTTATGAAAATTGATTTAGGTGCACATGGCACAAATCATTTATAACTTGGGACAATTATTTAAAGATAATCTTGTATACAGATTAATATGTTTATCATACAATTGGGGGCGGTTGGAAGCCGATTATGATTAACTGACTCACCACTTATAGAACCCACAAAGGAGTTATCCCCAACATGTGGGTTTACATTTTTAGCATTTGCATCTGTCAGGTGTATGCCTACACCCCGTGCATAGGTCGTGGCCATTTTCAAATGAAATGAGCCGAGGATATCCAGGACACAGTCGAATTAACCACCAATGTTTATGTTATCAAACAAGACAGATTAAAACGGGTTATGTAAATTTATTAATCACAATCCGATTAAATGATTTCATACCCGACCAAGTGGTATTATTATAATACTATATCCCAAGCCCGTATAAGGGAAAATAAGTTAAAAGTATTTACCTGAGCTAAACGTGAAAAGTAACTCAGCCGTAAAATCCTAAGGCTTTATGATGGTACCTTCTACTGGATGCTACTAATCTGTATAGAAGGTTTAATAACCTATTAGGATGCTAACGGGTCTTTAGTTAAGTCAAAGACTTAGACCAGCTAGCTAGGAAGAAACTTTACGGTTCTAAACGCTAGATTAAGCGGAGACCGGAATAGAATGTGGTTTAGACCCGACAAGCTTGGATACTTGTATAATATGGGTAAACTAAACACATTCTGGAATTTGAGGATTTAATGATAAGGTTAAACCCGTTTCGTCTATTTTTCGTAAACTAGTTACATAAACCGATCTGAACGCCTACATGCGTAACGGGTAACCAAATGAATTACATACAGGTCTTATTTGTTAATATGCTTAAAATATGTTAATGCATCAGTAGGATGTTAACATATATGCCCAAAAAGTGTTTAAAACCAATTTAAGTCCCGTAAGGGCATCTTGGTCATTTTAGTAATTATAAAAGAGATTTTATAACAAACTGAAGTTCTGGTCTTTAGTAATCAGTAAAAATATTTATTTTATCTCATTACATCAGTAAGATACTACATATATGTGAGGTTTACCATTTATGGCCAAACTATGCCCCAAAAGGGCATTTTGGTCATTTCACGTATGCTTTTAAGGACATTTTTGGAAATCTGAGTTCATAACTTATACCTACTGTAATAATATTTAAATTTGTTTAAAAATTCAGTAGGTAACATGTCTTAGATGTTAAGTATGGTTTTTAAATCATACTATGCACCTAAATAGTGTAAAACTCGCTAATTGACGATAATCAAGATGTTTACATAAATATGAGATTTTGAGAAGTTTTAAATGCTCAAAATAATTTATTTAATATATAAAATCAGTAGGAAAAGGTTTGGGATTCAAATCATTCGTTAATCTCATTTTATGCATGAAAAGGGCATTATCGTCAATTACCGAATTACACAAGAACTCTATGTTTTAAACAGATTATAATCTGACCAAAAATCTTAATATTCCTTAAAAATAATATCTTAACAGTAGGTAATGAGTTTTGGTTCAAAATCCAAGTTTAAACATGACTTATGCAAGATATCGCAATTTAATTAACAAAAAGCTTCTAATTACGATATCGGGCATAACTCCTAATTGAGACCAAGAACTGATGTCAATTTTTCGGGACAAGCTTATATATCAGTAGCAAAGGATTTTGTCCTCTCACATTTCTAAAGATCTCATTTATATGTCAAAAGGGCATTTATGGCATTTATAAGCATATTAACAAAGAAGTGCATATAATTCAAACTACTAAGGACCAAGTAATATAACTCCAGAGGGTTATACTATCTATATAACTATATAAAGCATCTTCCGTGGACATAATAGTAATTTCAAGCAACTTTTTTAAGATGGCATATGAAAAGCCAGTTAAAATTCCTATTTTTTTCCCATTTTCTCCCATTATTGCCCCTCCCCTCTAACACACCGGCCTCCCCATGAAAACCCTACCACATGTCTTCACTCTTCAATTGCAGATGAAGCGTCTGGACTTCCAGCAGTTTCCATCGCCCCCTCTGCTCTATAATAACTATACAGGCTATAGAGAAAAATAGAGAGTTGGAGAGACAGAGAGATGGAGCCACAGATGGAGAACAGGAGAATATGAGGGATCCAGTCGGTGGTTCCGAATTCTATGGCGGCATAGCCACCACCACTACGACAACATCAGCAGCCGATTCTGTTGTTTTTTCCATTCTCGGTTCCCTTTGCTCGATGCTCCGATTTCAGGTCAGTAGGGTTCCACCATTTGGTTTCGATTAAGGTTGTTGTTGATCGTTGTTTCCGAATTAATATTGCTTATATTTATGATAATTGATCTGAAACTGTTTTACAATTAGGGTTAGGGCTCTTAACTTCTACTCTTTTAGTATGAATTCTTTTTTCTGGCTAATTTCAAATCTGGCCGGATTAATTTGAAGGCAACATGTATGATTTTCGATTTTGGTTTGGAAATCGATTGCCACCATTGTTCATCTGATTATTTTGTTTTTTTTTTCAAGAGACAGCTTGGATTGCGGCAGCATCAGGTATCCATATGTCGAGAAAGTGAAACCCGTTACAGATCTGCAGGTTTGATTTTGCTATAATTTTGATTATCATGTGCATATTTTACCTAAGTTGATTAAATACTTCCTTTTTCTCTTGATTTGATTGTGAGATGAATGATTTGGTTACTATTGTTGTACGAGAAGTCTCTATCGGCATTTTGTTCACACGCTGATGTTGGTGGTTGGGTCGGTTGGGAGTTGCATTTAAAATAAGTGGTAATAATCATCTAATGTGTATGATTTTTGTTATCAACCCTTTTATATCATGTAGAAACCACTAAGTGGAGCAGAATCTGTTCAAACTTTTTCAGGATAGTTTTAATTTCTACCATGGACTTATCTTTTACATCACTTACAGAACTTGCAGTTTTATTTACTTAATTTGGCATATGTTCTGGTTCTGTTAGTGATTAAAATGGGTTCCCTGTGTTTTAATAGGTAAGAAACTTTGGTCATATTGAGCTTCCAGACACAACTAACGATTCTCCTAACATTTTGGTATATCAGGTGTAGTTTTCATTATTCACATATCTCTTATTATATGCACTACAATTATAGCCAGACACAAATTATTAACCTATTTTTTGTAGATCTATACTAGAACTCCTTTTACAGCAGGCCTTGCTTTTGTAACTGGAACCGATATTGAATTATTGATAATGTTAGAATACAGGAATAAGTCGACAGACCCACAGGTGGTTTTTTTTTTGAATCTTAGTTAATTTTTGAATTTTGAATTCGTTATTGTCTTGGCAGGGTACAATGATTTCATCTTGTTTGTATCTCTTTCATACATGTAGGTACATGTATGTCAAAATAACCGTCGCGTTTGCTAACGGGTCAACCCAACCCAGCCTAACTTATTTTGGCTTGTCACAAAAGGGTTAATGAGTTTATTTGAGTTGGTCCTGTATATACACGTTTGGGCTTTGCCCAAAGTCCTAGGCCTGCTCAGAGCCCAAAATGGTCCCTTTAAGCCCAGTTACTACTGTTAGGCCTAAAATATGTAATCAGTCCATTCAATGTTCTAATGTA
Source organism: Helianthus tuberosus (assembly GCA_030545235.1). NCBI lineage: Eukaryota > Viridiplantae > Streptophyta > Magnoliopsida > Asterales > Asteraceae > Helianthus > Helianthus tuberosus. The sequence continues at coordinate 33,105,047 of CM060365.1, read as the reverse complement.
TGAGATTGGGCAAAGATATAATTCACATTATGATGCTTTCAACCCTACTGAGTAGGGTCCGCAAAAGAGCCAGTGGGTACATGACTCATTAAACATGATTTCTATATGCATATATGTGTATATAAACTTTTTGTCTTTATGCTTTGTTAATTGGTAGCTCTTAAGGTTTAAGAACATTACAACACTAACCAATGCATCCCTTTGCAGTTCATGAATGGATCAATATTCTAGCAATGTTGTTAACTATTTTTGTAGGTATGACAATGTAACCTTTAAGGAACTGGTGTTAACATCAAATGACTATCAGAATTGGTACTGTGTCTGATATAGTTGGACCACAAGTTTTGAAGATTTGCTATCATTTGGTGAACCATTCCCGACCCGACTTTATTAATAGTAACTTCCTTGTGAACTCTATGTGCTTTTTCTAACTTGAATGTGTTTGTTAACTGACGGTTGTTTATGTTCAATGAGAAAACTGTAAGTTTTAATTTTGTATTTCATCATACTTGGTAAAAATAAAGGTATTTGTTCTGTTGGTTTAGGCCCAAAAAGCCCGCAGAGGACGGGCAACTAATATTCCACACTGCAGATAAAATTTATCACCTACAGTTATTAACTTTAACCTGGTTTGGAAACTTGTTGTTGGTAGCTACTGTTTGGATATTTGAAGCACATACATACCCTCTATTCAGGTGACAAAGCTTTATACAAAAAAGTTTCTCCCTACTTTGACATTATGGAAAAGGTATTGTCATCACTGAACTTTGATTTGTAACGTTGAATTGATTTACGGGACATTATAATCTATGCTTAAAAAGGTCTGGAGCATGTGGAGGTGGGTTTTTTTATAAAAAAAATTATTTTCAATCACCGCAACACTTCAAATATGTGATGTGTGCCTTGGCTTTTGGGAACTCATATGCTATGAGCACCTCACGTTTTTTTTATACAAAGGTTTGAAAAATCTTTTAAAATGTAACAACTTTTGAATTTGTTTTGACAGGAGTAATGCTCTTAAAGAAGGGTTAGGATTGTTTGGTATGTCATGAGTTTTCTTTTCAAACTAACCAAATTGTGTATATTGTATCCTTTGATAACTGGGGCTCAATAAAGGTTTCTTCCCCGCCTTCAACAATGTGTCAGTGATAACATGGTTATGGTTAAGGTCAATTCTCCTAAATCATGGATTAGCACTACTGTTATCTTTCGGTCTTGAAACTAGAGACGGCAAAACGGGCCTGTTAGTTGGGTTGGATAACAAGTCAAAATGGGTAGATTTTTGTGCAGGTTGAGTTGGGTTGACCCACTAACGTTTATATATAAATGTACCGTTTTTATTAATCTAGATTATAAATGGTTTCTTTTCGTCGGTTAAATGCAGACGTTGATCGGAAATGATTGGTCGTGGCTTGTTCATGAAGAAGGCTCAGCGAGACGAACAAATTTGTCGAGTTGGTTTTTTGTATGTATAAATTTACTATAAGAGTTGCAAAAAAATAGTGTAATGTGATACATTCTGTAGTTCGCTTTATATCTACTTCAAATGATTGGTGGTGACTTGTTCAGGAAACCTATCGCGTAACTTGTTATTTGGATCTCATGTGTTTGGCTTGGGCCTCAACAATATAGTATACTGCACACCTTGTTTTTTTTTTATTTCACTTCCAACACCATATCAAGCCCCCATGACCAATGAAGAATCAAGTATTTTTTTTATTTCTTCATCATCAGTTTACCAAGCTTCATACCTATTGTAATTATGTGTAGCATCCTAAAGTATTATCCAAAAATTCACTTTTCTATGTGATGTGAATTGAAATTGGGAATTCCCTACGTCGGTACATTGGGACCAAAATGTACTGAATTTGATGCTCATTGCAAGTGTGTTTCTAGATTTTAATAATTCAAAATCAAAACAGTTTAATATATAGTTATTTGTCTTGTTAATAATAATTATAGTTGTTTTGTTTTGTTTTTCTACATATGGTCGTATGGGTGAAAATTATGGTCATATGGGTCGTATGATGGGCAAAAAGTGGTCACACAGGTCGTCGGATGAAAATGAGTCACAGGTACGGATTGTGTGACAAACGAAAAATGTCATACGAATTGTGTAACGTCAACATTTGTAATGGACATGATACTTGAATCTTATCAGTTAAGACACCCGCCGCAATGCGCGGGCATTCCCACTATACATTATTAAGGGTGAAGGATGGCCTCATTGGTTATTTTCATGATTTTTTTACGATGGCATATGAAAGGTCATGTTTAAAATGTCAAATTTTGTACCATTTTTTCCATCTATACCCTTCCTTCATACCCCACACAAGTTGTAATGCATAATGTATCACCCTATTTAATCTAAAGGAAACAAAGAATAAAAAAAACAGTGATGAATAATTATGGGTAGTTAATTAATAGCTTGTATTAAAAAAAACAGAATTAATATAATAATACTGATTTTGGCTTTTAAGTTTCAATTAGTATCAATCCGTTCATTCTTTTGATTTTGGTTTCTCTTTCTTTTTTTCTTTAAATGAAAGACATTGATATTCATTAAGAATGTTAATACCCATCTAACAATAAGTACCATAGTAATATGGATATATGAAAAGTTTCTTATTATCATACTCTTTTATAAATACATAAAACTCTATTTTTATTGAAAAGAAAAAAAAGTTCTGGTTCAAATCTAACGTTTCGAATGGAAACGTTTTAAATTAGTTCAAACTTATATATATAAAGATAAACTGATAATTTTAAAATTTGGTTAAAGTTAATCGTTATGTATAATTTGTTCATTATATAAATATAAATGGTAAATTAAAAAAAACAAGTTATATTTCTTATGAATATCGTAAAATTGTATGTTATGTATAATTTGTTCGGTTAAATTGATTACGCCATACACTAACACACCATAACCATAACCGAATCATCATTTTCGGTTAATCATTTATGGCTTAACCAAACCGAACCAAAACAAAGGTTTGAGTTACAAGTTTTTATACTTGAGTGGTTATTAAACCCATTTGTTTCAAATATCTTAATCAAAAGTTTTTGTATTGGTTATGGTTTTAGCTCAATAAGTGTTGTGTTCCCCGCCGCATCGCGCGGGCACCTCACTAGTTAACTAATATGGTCCTAATGGAAGCTTAAAACATGGAAGAATTAAGCTTAAACGGGCCAGAACTGAAAGTCAAAGCAAAAGTCAAGCTTTTGCGACTTTCCGTTATAAACTGACCTTAGACTGATATTAATTACTAAGTCATTAGAATGTTAAAATATAATTTAAAACCTCTATTTTATTAATTTAAATCATTTTTAAACTTTCTGTCCAGTTTGACTTTTTGTCAAACTAGTTTGACCCGACAATTAACTAGTCAAACGAAATAATTAGGATGTGCCCTTTTAAGGGTTAATCACCTACCTTAATATGGTTTCATAACCACTTTTGTTTCGGTCAGTGGCTGGACCATTTGTGTTTAAACCGACAGTCAAAGCTTAATTACGATATGTTTGACCTTTCGGTTTTTAAGCTAATTAAAAAGACTAAGCAGGGATTAAAACTCTTACTAATGGTCCTTGCTATCTTTTCTACACTTGAAAGTCTTCTCCTAATGCTTGCAAGCTCCAGATGTGTGTTCTTTTGAAGTTGTTGCAAATGAAGTGCATAAGAACACTAAACTAAGGCTCCTTATATACTAAATTCCAATTACTTGGATCAGTTGCAGTTGTAATGGGGGCTCCAAGGATCACCCCAGGTGTCCTAGAGGTAACATAAATCCGTCTGAACAGCCCATGGTATTGATTTGGATAGGTCAAAGTCGGTTTGGAGCTGAAAACCTGCACCTGGCAGGTGTTTTCTGTGCTGGGCTCTTCTACGCGGCCCGCGTAGGATCAGGTGAAGGTTTACGCGCCCCGCGTAAACCTGCTGTTTAGGTTAAAACACTTTCAAACTTGGCAGATTCAGTCCCTGGTCGTTTTAAACCTTATTTAACCTCATTTTTTATATAAGGCCCTTGTAGTTAATTTGTAGAGGCTCAAGGAAGTATAATCAAACTTCGTTAGGCTCGGTTTCGTTAAATATCAATATAAACACAAATTTCATCAAATTGACACTTTTCACCCAAAGTCTTGAAAATTTGCTTAACGATCTCGAAACCACTTGAAATTTATACCACTTATTCTTGAGAGTATATTTGAATATTTCGAAGCCTCGGGTTCGTTAAAAGGTCACTCAGAGGTAAGAATTAACATGTTGACACGTTTAACCCTTGTAATTTATAATCTTCCCATTATTTTCATGAACGGCTTCTTATATTCAATTAATCACTCTTTTAAGAATATATTCTTCATGTATGGTCATTCAGAGGCACAAGCTTGTCATGTTGACACTTTTAGTCCCTGTGGTTTCATATTTTCATCGTTTGGAAACTTTAGTCATTCAAAGTCATTCTTTCACATATCTAGAGTTTAGGACACGTGTCTTTATGTAATTGGACACGTTTTTACGTGATGTTACAAATGAGATGATTAAAGTGTAATTAGTGTTTGAAAACTAATTTACCATCATTTTATATTGTGCCTTATACATTAAAGCAAAAGTTCTTAATTCTTGAATATCTTAAAATGCCCATTGTCTTATACATTATATATAACATAGATAATTTGTAGCGTGTAAATTTAAATGCATGAACAAATATAGAGTCTATCTAGACTTTTAGACACGTGGTCATTTATTATTGGATAGATGATTTTAGGAGTCTATTTTTCTAATTTTTCTAAAAAGTAGCCCAATTTGAGGAAAACTAAGCATTAATGGCAAAATTTAAAGCGTAAATTTCTCTAATACGATAACATTCATATCCTATCCGTCATCTTCATCTCCATAATTATACTAAAAATTAATACATTTCTCTCTTCTTTTTAACATTTTCATCTCTACAATTACACTAAAAAATACTATATTTCTCTCTTATTTTTAATTAAATAATACTTTTTAGAGAAGAGTTATCATACAAGAAGTATATGCGAAATTATAGTTCGTGGATCTCCCAAAATCAAGGTTTAAAAATTAAGCGGTGACATTTATGTAATTCAATGAATCAAATAACTGAGAAAACAAATATATAAAGGGTATTATAGTATTTTTTAAGTGAACTACTCCTCCTTGATTTTCGAACGGTACTAACTTTCTCAGTTAACATATATTTTTTTTAAATTACACCCTATTAACGAGAATTTCATTCCCTTCAATTTGAGCAACCTATTGCTATAGTTTCTTAAAAAATTACATGATGATTTTGAATACCCATTACGTGATTGCATGATTTTGAATACCCATCACATGACTACTTGATTTTGAATACCCATTTTGTGATTTCATTATAATATGTGAAACCACACTAAGTGATTACGTAATTATGTACCAATAGTTGACTATGTATTATTACATGACTACATGATTTTAAATACCCATTTCGTGATTACGTGATTTCATTATAGTATTTTTATGTGAAACCACACCGAGTGATTACGTAAATACAAAAACATGTAATACATAATATTTCATATGGAATACCTAATATTTCAGGTCTAATAACGTATTAATGATAAATTATATACAAAACATTAGCTAAAATCAACCTATAATAACCACATAATGTCGTATATTAGAGATTTAATCACGTAATAAAGCATAAACAATCAAGTTCTTATTATTTGAATGTGTAATCACGTAATGGACTTATATTGAATGTGTAATCACGTTAATTGTTTATGCTGAATGTGTAATCACGTAATGAGTATTCAAAATCACATAGTCATGTGCTGGGTATTCAAAATCATGTAATAGACAAATTGGTATTCAAAATCTTGTCAATTTTATTTTAAGAATACTATAACAATAGACTTTTTAAGAAAACTATAACAATAGACTACTCGAATTAAAACGAATGAAATGCTCGTAATGTAGTGTAATTTAAAAAAAATTAAGATACTATTATATATCTAACATTTTCCAACTTAAACTAATTACTAAACTTTCTCTCTAAGACATTTCCTAAACCAATTACAATATAATTACCTAAAATAAACCAAATTTTAATGAAAGATAATTATATCAATCTTCAATTTGGCCCTTCAACTTTCAACTCATACGAGTTTTAGGATTAACTTTCAACATTTTTTAAAAACAAATTAAGATAAGGGGTAATCACCAAAATAGCCATTGACCGGTCAATTTTTCCAAAATGGCCAACTGAAACGGCTCCCTAAGCCTTTACACGAATTCCGACACGGCTTAAAAGATCTGTCCTCACCAACCAACCGTTTTTTTGCCACGTGTCCATTTGTCCCCTAATCTCTATACATATAATGTGTTTCTCTCTCCACTGCTACACTCAATCCCCTCAATTTCTCTCTCTGTGCTCTCTCTCTCTCTGAAACGGCTCGAACATTCATCTCCACCGCCACCAAACCACCATACCCACCTCCACTATACCCATCTCCTTCCCTCCTCTGCCGACAAACCCACCTACACTTCACCTGCAACTTTCAGCCACGACATCAACCTTCATCACCGTCTTAATCAACTACCTGTCCATCCATCTTCTCCGTCGCCATCCAATCCGTCTCCGTCAACCATCTCTGTCACCGTTTCTCCTCCGGTCATCCTCCGCCGATCATAACCACCACCATCGTTAACCTGCAACTCCGACATCTCCGATCACACCTCTGGTCACCGTTCCTTCGACGACCACAGTTATCGCCGGCGACTGCACTATGCTACGAGCCGGCACAGGTATGCTACGAGCCGACACAACACAAGGTTCGAGCCGGTTCAGGTTTGTCGGACACGTGTCTCCATCAGATTGGTCATCGTTGAAGGAACTCCTTGAGCCGGTTCAGTTGACGGTGCCGGCTCGTGGAGCCGGGTCAGTTGGCCAAAATTGAAAAAACGGCGTGGTCAAGGCTAGTTTCGTGATTTTCCCTTAAGATAATATTATAAATCTAACATTTTCCAACTTTCATGTACAATGCCTGCCACCTGCGTGACAGGTGGCTATAGGTTGTTTTTTTTATTTACACTTTATTTAATAGGATATAATTATTATTACACCTTTCTTTTGACATAATTAGCACATGTCAGTTGGTTGAACCCACATGCATACATCATGGTTACTTGGGTTCAAATCCTATCATAGCAAAATTTTGTTTCTTTTTTTTTTTTTTACCCTAGGCTACTACCCAGTAAAAAGTTAGAGAAAATTATGTAATATTTTCCTTTTATTTTTCTCCTTTTTCTCAATAATATTTTTGTTATTTATTCCTTCCTTTTTGGCACTTTTATTTAATTTTCTCTTATTCCTAATTTGTTCTTTTTTTAACCAGATCTTATTAAATCAATAACATTTTAACCCTTTTTAACATACGTTCTTTCTGCGGTGTAGCGCGGGTTAAACCCTACTAGACGTAATGTGTTTATTATGTGTAGATATCGTTTTTGTCATGGCACGACTTTTCTTTGTTTTATCTTTTCTGACATACCGTATCAATTCTGACCGAATAACATTTAGCATCGATATTATCGAAACCAACATTCATTTTATGGTTTTCCGATCAATGTAGAACATGTGGCGATATTCTTTTGGACATATTAAGGACTTTATTTTTAGGTTTCTTTTTTCGGTTGCTATAGAGTGTCGGTATCATAATAAGACATAACAATTACAATCGAATTCCTCTTTCGGTTGTTACATAAAGTGTCGGTATCATACTAACTGAATTGATACCGATAGAAAACTCGCTACGTAACGCGGGTTATCCCTGTGGTTAAGATGAATTGCAAAATGTCGCAATTTGCTCACCATAAGGCAAAAACATTGCCTCCGTGTCTCCTTGAGGTATTCAACCTCTCTGGTGCCACTCTTCCACACATACAACTGCCTTCAGGTAATAATTATATTAATCTCTTCTATATTTATTTACTTTTTTTCATTCCAAATTCTACTTATTCAATCAAATCCCCAATTCAATAATACTTGAATCCAAAACTTATTTTTGTTCTTCATTTGTAGCATACTATACTGTTCATAGGTATGAATTCCCCTTTAATTACCTTTGTTTGAAGACCTAGGGTAGATTTACACTTCACTTTTACCATTAATGCTTACTTTTTCCTCAAATTAGACTCCTTTTTAGAAAAATTAACTACCTAATTACTGTAAACTTTGAGCAATTTGAATTTTGATCAAAGTCTTGATTAGATTGATTATAATTTAGGGTTGAACAAATAACCGAATTAATCGAAACAAACAATTAACCGATTGTTCTGTTAAGCCATAACCGATTAACCGAAATTTGTGATTCGGTACCGCTTAACCGAAAACCGATCGGTTAGTACAAACCAATAACCGAAAATTTCGGTTTTGGTTTCGTTGGGGGCCCAAAACCGGACTGAACCGCCTAGAGGTGTAGAAATCGGTTTTTTTTTAAACTGGTCCGGTTTTTAACCAAATCAATTTTTTTCATCAAAAACAAAAACCGGTTTTTATTATAACCGGTTTGGGGTCGGTTTAAAACCGGTTTTTTAACCGGTTTCGGTTTTTAAACCGGTTTCAAAGATCAAGCATACTAACCGGTCTACAAACTGCCGGTTCGGTTCGGGTTATAACCGGTTAAAAAAAACGGTTAAAAATAAAACCGGTTTCGGGTTTTTTTCGGCTTCGGCCCTAAAACCGGTTTTGTTGTACACCTATAGGCCATGCCGTGCACACCCCTAGATTATATGCTCTTTTGCAGACTAACTCTTGACTTGTTGTATTTCTGCAATGATCCGAAAATAACATGTATGTTTAACCGCAGTACAAATGGTTATCGCATCTGCTAGAATGAGTACTTGTGGTTCAATGGAACTAGCTCCAGCTTCATTCAGTACGCGACATGTAGGTCGTGACTGTGTTTATCTCAAAAGTACGAGTTCCCAGTGGCTGAAGAAGCCGCCTCGGTGGTTTGGTTTTTCCCATGACAAAATAAGTAAATTTAATCATTCAGCTTGCTCGGTGAGTATGGTGTCAAATAATTATGTTGGAAGAAGCACTTACAGAATCAAGAAGGATAATGATGATAAGATATATAGGAGGCTTGATTCTTGTTTAGTTATTCCTCCACCTAAAGGCAAGAAGCCGAAAGCCATTATTAAATTCCTTGGTGGCGCCTTTATTGGTGCAGTTCCGGAAGTTACCTATAGGTGAGTTGAAATAACTCGTTATTTTAAGTAATGGGTCGACACAATAACTTGTTTATCGGTTTTATCATCTATATAAACTCTGATCTTTTTATGCAGCTATCTTCTTGGGCTATTGGCAAATGAAGGCTATCTTATCATTTCTGTGCCGTATAACGTAACTTTTGATCACTCGCAAGCTGCAAGAGAAGTCTATGAGAGGTTTCATTCCTGCTTGAATTCAATACTAACATCAGGATTGCCCAATGATGGCCTGTTAGCAGCCGAACTTGTTGATCTTCCTCTTTATTCTGTTGGTCATAGGTATTCATATATTATTCCAAAACATACGTTTTGTTTCTCTTTATTCTGTTAGTCATAGGTATTCATATATTATTCCAAAAAAAATATGTTTTGTTTAGCGGTTTCATTTAGCAGGGTCTAAATTCTCAATAATTTGGTTTCTATATCATATTGCACTTATGTAAAAATGTGCAGTAACGGTGCGCTACTTCAAGTACTCACTGGGAGCTATTTTTCGGATAAGCTACCAAAGGTTTGTTTGATGCCTTCTTTGTTCTTTAAGACCTTTTTTTGTCGAAAAGTACGAAAGTTTCTTGGATATTGATGTAATTTTTTTTGCTGTATTGTGGAAGGCTAATGCCATAATATCATACAACAACAGGCCAGCAACAGAGGCGGTACCCTACTTCGAACAGGTAATATTGTTTTTTTTTTTTTTTTTTTTTTTGTTAAGAATAAACACAGCTGCAATTTCTAAAGCTTATATGAATTCCTGACTTGTGCAGTTAGGTCCTCTAGTAAGCCAGTTGATGCCTGTCATGGAAGCATCTCCGGTATCTTCCATGGCTAAGGGTGCTGCAGGTATAATTGTTTCGGTAGACGGTTATCACATGTAATTATAAAGATCTCATTATAAATATTTCGGTTCTCTTTGTTTGTCCTGTTTCTATACATTCAATGAAGATGCGTGGAAAGCCCTGCTTGATACAGCCGAAGCGATGACACCTGATTATGATCCCGAAGCTAGAGTTTCATTGGACAAGTTTGTTGATCAGTTGCCTTCAGTTTTTAATCAGGTATGATTACACTTCAAGAAAACATATTTAAGAGTGTCACCCGTTAATTCAATATTATGTTTTTTTTCAAACTTTTAAGGTTGCTCAAGGAATATCGGAATTCAAACCAACACCAACTGAGAACCGTGAATGTTGCAAGAACTCGTATAATGTCAAGAAAACACTCCTGGTACTTTTTGTCCTATCATGGGTTATACCTTATAAGTTAAAAACAATACATTTATTTTCGTGTTTTATAATTGATAATTGTTTGTTTCAGGTGAAGTTCAATACTGATGCCATTGATGAGACAGATCTTCTTGAGGAGACTTTGAGGCCTCGTGTGGAAGCTATAGGTGGAACGCTTGAAAAAGTTTCATTGAGTGGTAACCACATCACACCATGCATCCAGGTCAGCGTCTTTTTGCATCATTGTTTACAACTTTACATGATGTATTATGGTACTTTGAGGTATTGTTACCGATAATCTGTCACTTTGTGCATGCTCAGGAACCAAAACTGCAAGTAGGTGATGTATACACTCCAGCGGACGCGATCGCGCAAGGGCTTAAGAATCTTTCGCTAAATGAGACTAAAGTCGTGGCCAGAACCATTGCAGACTGGCTTAGCAGCATTAGTTAGTAATTGTAAGTGCTAGTGTTTAGAAACTTTGAACTTAACTAGCTTCAGCCAAATTGTGTGAATATTAAGTTGAAACACACGTACATCTACATGTCGTAAATAAAATCGCTACTATACTTCATTTGATTTGACCTTGTGGATCAACTGAAGTTTAGGATTGTAGAATGGTAAAATATGCAAGGGGTAGTAGTTGGCTTTTGTGTTCATGTTGCTAGGGAAACAGTTGCTATCGTTTGGTAACGAGCCCTAAGTTGGTAATATTTTTACCGACTCTAGGGTTGAGATCAAGGGAGAAGGGTTGAGATCAAGGGACACAACCACTCGCCGCCACCATCATCTCCGTCACAATTTCTGATTATATTTTTAAAATTTTGGCTACTTTGATATTTTTTAAACTGACTTGGTTTTTACTCAAACCTATATTGGTTAAAATTCGTTTTTATCCGAACCAAATTGAAATTGTTTTAAATCAGCACGTCCTGACCCGACCCGCTATCCGACCCATCTGCTTTGCCAGGCCCAAATAAAAGCATAAAACATCATTTACAAGTGCTTTTACTTTGATGATATGAAGATCTAGGGGTGTCCGTTCGTTCGGGACGAAAAATAAGCCTCTTTGCCAAGACCAGATCCAAAGCTTCTACTTGGTGTTGCTGTCACCGGTCTTCTGTTTGGTTCACTTATAAATGCTGTATAAGAAGCTTCTTCTGTTTTCAATAAACTCAACTTCCTCTCTATGCCATCCATTTTATCAACTAGTGTGTCATGCCTTTATATTTAATCTAGATATATCCAAGATCCCGGGCCCCGGGGTGCTATTTGTTGCCATTGGCGAATCAGGATCGCTTAAAACGTCCTCTTGAGAGATGTCCCTGATCCTTGTCAGTATGCTGAATGCCAAGTTTCCAAGAACACGAGAATAAGCTTCTATGATCGCATGGGCGACATCCTGAAATAAACATAAGTGCGTTAACTGGTTTTTCGTTTGAATCAAAATGCATACGATTTGAGAATTTAAAAATTTTCTCACCTTGCCATTTTGGATTTTCATGACATCTAGAAACTTTTGAGGGAGGTCTGGATATCGGATTTTAATTTCCTGTGCAAGGCTTTCGGCTCTGCTTATTAACAACTCGATCTTGTCGAGTTCGGCAACATGATCCTTGCATGACCATGATGTTCTTGCTGGTGACTTACCACTGTCATGTTCCTCAATCTTGTCTTTCCATGCATATATTGCTGCTTCTAATCTGTTTATCGCATCTAAGGCACTGTTTTCGGATTTTAAACTAAGCGCGTTGCACATGTCACATGCCGATGAGGAGCCTCTGTTCAGTATCCTATAAAGATCCTCACCAAGGCTTTCCTTTCCAGACTGTAGAAGTGATAACCATGAATAAATAATGTTTATTATTTGTCACTGATTTTAAAAAGAGTAAAATGTTATTTTCGTCTATGAGTTTTGGCCAGTTTTACGACTTTCGTCCAAAGGTTTGTCTTTTCGCATCTGGATCCAAAGTGTTTGAAATCTTGTCATTTTCATCCAGCTCGTTAACTCCATCCAAATTTGTCGGTTAAGTCAGGGGTATTTTCGTCTTTTTTGTTAACGTGAAGGGCAATTCAGTCTTTTGAATACTTGTAAATTATGCTAAATGCTTGTACATAAAATGAAAAAGACAGAATTGCCCTTTAAGTTAACCAAAAAGACGGAAATACCCCTGACTTAACGGAGAAAATTGGATGGAGTTAACGAGCCAAATGAAAATGACAAGATTTCAAACCTTTTGGATCCATATGCTAAAAAACAAACCTTTGAACGAAAGTCGCAAAACTAGCCAAACCTCAGGGACGAAAATGGCATTTTACTCTTTAAAAAAAAAAAAAAAAAGAAAAAAAAAACACTACACTCATAGTGTTGTACTGTTGTATAAGGCTTTACCTTAGGAAGCACATCACTGATGGCTTTTGGTATCGGCATTTCAAGCAAGATAGCCTCATTAACCGATTTCGCGGCTTTAAAAATCTGAAGAACCAATTTGGCTTGAGTAAGCAGTTTCTTCCGTTGACCGTCCGAAAGACCACCAACCGGCACTTGTGGGGCAGGAAGCCACCATCTTTTGCTTCTTCCTTCTGCTCGGCTGCCACCTTCATCATACGAAAACTCCGTCTCCGTCATTGAATCCAGTGTTTCCTGTCAGAGTTTTGTTTATTTACACTAAACAACTTTAGACGAACACCGCCATTTTGTTGAAATGATTATAATGAGAGTGATGAGATCACCTACAAGAAGCATGGAGTCTAACTTTTGTAATGCTGGAAGATTGAGATGAACATCTCCGCGAGCCTTTGGTGTCATGATTTCTATTGTTCGGCCATCGGGCCCGCATTGCTTAGCTGGAACTAACTGAACCATGTAGTTAGTTGGAGAAAGTAACCAATCCATCTCTCTTCTCCACTTGTTCTTTTTCTCATCAGGCAGAGGCTCAAGTTTCCATAGCTCTCCAAAAACTGTTCCTGTTTATTAACATACTTCTTGTGAGATTTTTTCACACAAGGTGTACCATAATCCTTGTGAAAATAGTGTTTTAACGCGTTTATGCCGTTTGAAGTTCCAATTGTTTCAGGTTGACGGATCAGCGAGTTGACAAGTTGAATTAATGAACTCAAACACAACACATATAGTTATTCGTGTCAAACATATCAACTCTAACCCCAATACGCTTGAAATCATGAAACACGAACGCTACTCTTTTAACTCATTTTGTGTAAACAAATCAAACATGTTGACAACTTGTAAATGGTTCATAAATGAGTTAAACAGGTTGAGCTTATAAAAAATATATTTTTTAAATGAGTAAAGTACACAAATGGTCCCTCTGGTTTACCAAAATTTTGAATTTAGTCCCCGGCTTTCCAAAAGTACACGGAGGCTCCTTGTGGTTTGTAGTTTGTAACGCATTTAGTCTCCAACCAACAAATCTAAAGGTTTTAGCATGTCCAAGTTAGGGACTAAATGCTTTACAAAGTGCAAACCACAGGGACCATCTGTGTACTTTTGGAAAGGTTAGGGACCAAATCCAAAATTTTGGAAAACCACAGGGACTATTCGTGTACTTTACTCTTTTAATTATAAACGGGTTGATGGGTCAGCCTATTTACTTAAACGGGTTAAATAGGTGAGCCCAAACACGACTTGTTTAATTAAAAGGGTTATGCAGATCAACCCGAATGATAAAAATGAATTGTTACGAGTTGAAAAAGTACCGGCAAGATTTGTAATGGCATTCGACAAAGCCAAAGCAGGGGAAACTCCGTTGCGTCCTCCTGTAGTATCTTCACCCAGCAAAAGCTTTGCGAATTTTTCTTTCATTACATCAACATCCGAGAATTTTATCGCGTCCTCTGAGTAGTCCCATTCGTGTTCATCTCTCTTCATCATACTCCATTGAGAAAAAAATGAGCCAGAAGCATTGTTGCTAGAACAGTAGCTGGAGGGTGAGTCAGTTGGGCATCTATCTCCTACTTTACTTGCAACACTTTCATCTTCATAAGAGTTATTAGCATTTAGAATGCAGCTTTCCAGCCCGTCGTATGTCATGATTCCTAAACGTTAAACGATGATCATTTTGGTTAATTTGTTTACAAAAAGCCATAACGAGTACTGTTTTCGCTCTTTATTCTAAGAAAAAATGACTAAACCATATGTTATGTTTAGAGTTACACTAAATGAAATTTAGACATCTGTGTGGAATAAAAAACTCAACCAACAGGAGAAATAAGGAAATTCTATATATTCAGTAGGGGCGGTAATTCTTGACACAACCCGCCAACCCAACCCTAACCCGACACGAAAAAAACAGGTTTGGGTCGACTAACACGACCCGTTTTAAAAAAACGGGTCGGGTTCGGGTTGACCCATATTAAGAACGGGTCAGGTTCGGGTTGACCTGTATAAAAACGGGATGACCCATTAACCCGTTTAACTATTTAGAAAAAAAAACTTTTATATTTTTGTTTTTATTTTTTCCGTTTCTATCTTACATGGTTAGTTATAATAATGTTAGTTTTGACACATTATATTATTTATTTGTCACACTCATACTCATCATTAAACATGTTATCGATAACCCGCTTAAAACCCAACAACTCACTTATAAATCGTTAACTTGTATGATTCATTTAAAAATATGGGTTAAACGGGTTAGGTTCGGGTTGACCCAAATTTATATGGGTCGGTTTAGGGTTGAAATCTTTGACACGAATAATAATATGGGTCAGGCTCGGGTTGAACATTTCAACCCACCAACCCGCCAAGCCACAACCCGTCAACTTGCCAGCCCATCAACCCGACATGATTGACACCCCTAAATTATTCAGGATGATTTATACATCTTCCTGCAGAAATAATAATTAAACCCAACAATTAGGACACATTATTGAAGAAATATGATGACTTAGAACATTTTCAATAATAATTACACATCACAATTATGATACATTATTCAAGATATATGTTCATTTAGATCACTTTTATTTTCTAAATCAAATCATATAATTTGTCAATATGATCACTTTTATGAAATTTGTTAACTTGAAAAGTGTCCAAAAGGCCATCACTCTCGCTAACACCTACCCATTGTCATTGTCACTGTCACTGTCACTGTCACCGCCTTCACTGCTGTCGTCACCATACCACCTACGCCGCCAAGACCACCGTCGCCACAACTGCTCCACTCGCCTTTGGCAATTTGCCACTTATTGTCGTTAAAAACAAATATAACGGGCAAACGATATTTTAATTTTATTCTAAAACGACTAGTTACAACCCAAGCCCGTTCCGGTCTAACACGTTTCAACAAAAACTAAATTAATAGATTTTTAAAATACCATTTTGCTAGTATTAAATAATTATTATATAATGCTGAAAAAATTGTATACTGCATCAAATGCTACATCTTAACCATCTACTTAAAGATACTCTATTTTTTTTATTTCATCTCTTATAAATAAACCTGTTGGATCTGGAGTGGTTGGAGATCTCTCTGTGTGTGTAAGATTTTTTAATTATTTCATCTCTTATAAACCTGTTGGATCTACAATGCTGATGATGAGGACGAACAATTGTTTGTTACTGACTATTTTTCAGTTTAAATTACATTAAAATACCCCCACCTCACCCCTTAAAAACCTTTGGTATCCTAAAAAAATGCTTAGGTTAGTTTAATAACGTTTACCCTTAGAAATTGTACATAAGATACAATCAGGTGAGGCTAAACGTACCTCCATGTATTTTTAATGCACACCCTATAAGTAAAAAGTTGAGTGATAATGTGATTGACTTAGCAAGAAGAGTGAGTATATTTAATAAAAATCCTAGAGAAGGGATACGTGTAGGACAACCCGATACATCTATATTTATATATACAACTACGCTTAACATGTTACTTATTAAACTATTTTTCATCACTTACAAATTTACTTTCCATATATTCTACTTCCTACTTTTATAACTATCTGCCCTACATAAAAGATGAAAAATATTTTGTAATCATAATAAAGTGTCCTTTATTAATATACCTTATATGTCCTTATCATCATTTATGAAAATGGTTGGGACCTTTGTACTACCATGTCACGCAACATAGCATAACGTATTAAAGGGCCAATATTTCTCCTTTCAAACTCATCAACAGAAATCCTGCCATTTTCCGTATATTCTGCTATAGTGCTATTGCTATAGGACCACATCATGCATAATTTTATATATTATCAGTCATCATGCTAAGCCTGAATACGAGCAACTGCCAGCATGCTAATGTTGATGCTTTCAACATATTTTTTTTTTAATTTAAAAGTTTATTTCATTCATACTTGCCAAGTTACATCAAAACAGAAGGCAGACGGTCAACATATTAGTTGTTATTATTATTTTTTTACGCAATATATATAAAACGACACACCCTGTTAGCAAATAACTACCCTGGGAAAAAACACAAACAATTACATATAAAGGAGAGGATTTTTCAACCACCCGATTTTACATTTGCTATTCCGACTAGGAAACAATAAAAACGACAAAGACACGACGGGATCAAGAAGAGTATGCTTATTGCCATTGTGACGGCCAAAAACTTCGTTTATTTATATTCATCTTATCAATTAACATTAATCAATCCAATTTTTGAGTTCATTTGGATAGTGACATAAAAAGACGATACCAAATAGTTTATAGCTTTAATGATACGTTGTTTCCTTATTTTTTTAATCCTAAACTGGGATTTAAGACAATACATGTGTGCATCGGGTTATTTGCATATAAGCAGAAAAAATTTAAGTATGATTGATAGAAACTCAAAAATGGAAATTAGGGACTCTCCAAATTTGTTTTAAAAGTTACTAAAATGATTTGCAAATTTCATTTACATTTATATCGAACCGAATGAGACCAAAATTAAGATAGAATTAATTAAGGAAGAAAGCGTACTATCGGGGGGTTGATCAAACTCCATTCGGTTACTCATTTCCCTGTTCCATGTACAGCAACTCAACCTCATGTTTAATAACACCATGTATGATATGATATATCCTCCCTCAATGTTACCTGCACTAGTAGTCTAGTATATTGTTAACTGAATGAAACTTTAGCTCATAAATCTGTCTCTATAGTTGAATAATATTAATGTTGTGAAACTGTATTAAAATCGTTCTATATATATATATGCTTAATTAATATAGTTATGTTAATTTAAATCATTCAATGCATGAAAAACGATTTGCATTCTCATTTATGATTATCATTTTTTTCATCACCTTTTACTTCATAATAATATAATAAACTAGACACAAAAGAAAAACAAGTAACAGAAGAAAATGAACAACATAATGATGCAAATGTAACAGATGAAAACTGACCCGAATGATTTCGATAGCAAGAGATTTTATTTTTTCAGGTTCACAGGGTCACTAGCTGAAACGGCGACGTAGCATTGAGGAGTGGAAACTGGAACTCCATTGATGGAGAATGTGAATGAAGTGAAGTTATAAGTTATATATGCAAAAAAAGCGTACACTGTTACGTGGGGACGGGGGGATTTGGTTAAATAATTGTGCGGGTTTGGATCCAACCATGGGTTTGTTCACATTTTGAATTTGAATGAATTTATGGATGATCCGAGGAAATACCTGGAAATTGTTATTTAGGTAACGGTTTATAAGTAGGATGACTGGATGAGAAATTTTGGGCTGAATACGGGATACTGTGTCGGTACCATACTATATTGATACCAACCAAACATATTGTATAGTATTTGATTTTGAATTTAGCTCAAGTATCTGTATGGTATTGGTTTAAGACTTTTAACGGTACTGACCAAACATCTACGAGGTAGTATTCGATTTTAATTTTAGCTAAACTTCATTATCAGTGCTATACAATTATATACCAATCGATACGATACCAGCACCACCGATCTTATCCTAATGTAAGTGATCATATGTTATTAATATAAGTCAAAAGTGTATAGTAGTATATGAGCTTTTGAAGTACAAGTCAAAAGTGTATAGTACCATACTACCATGTGATATTTTGAAGTATGTCAAAAGTGTATGGTGCGAAGTTGACTTTATAACTTTTTTTTTTCTAAATTTAAATCTATAATTTGTTAAACTAGTGAATATTATCCTAGTAAAATAAAAAATGTCACTAAGAGTCCAAAATAATGATCTTATTTTTCCCTAAACAAAGTCAATATGATATTGGATAATCGGATATGGTAAACATTCAAATATTATACACATCCTTAAAACTAGAAAATTAGAACAAGTCAAAATGATATCGGACATGGTAAACATCCAAATATTATACACATCTTTAAAACTAGAAAATAACGAATTACTATTTCTCTCTGCCAAAACTCATAATCAAATAACTTTAGCTATTACAACAATAGAGGGTGGTAGAGACTCTAGTCTCTTGGGGAAACTCATAATCAAATAACTTTAGCCATTCCAACTATAGCGGGGTGATAGAAACTCTGGTCTCTTGGGGGAAAAGATCAAGGTTCAAATCCTAACATGAAGTAGATTAGAATTAATTTGGTGTAATTTAGAAGTAAGGTTATTGTAACATTTGTCATTAAAAAAAATAACTTTAAAACTTTTTGGTTTTTACAAGTACCCTTTATAAAATAACTTTAAAACTTTATGGTTTTTACAAATACTCTGAAGCTCAACTGAACTCGGATTGAAATCCAAATATCTAAATGTATGATGATAGTCTTGGATCGAAGAAAATAAAACAACGATGATTAATGGATTTATGTAAGTTCAACCGAAACTTACTTCAACTAGTAAAATGCATGTTCAAAACCAAACACTTCTGTTAAGGTCTCACAAGCACACGCCCAAAATCCATTAGTAGCTTGAATAGGGTCGACTAGAGCCTGAGCTTAAGGTTTAATTGGAGCATATTTACTACACGATCTTAAGAACGGGTTTCATGTATCGAGCTTGATTAGACTTACAGGTTTAAATTGGCATTTTATTTTTACAAAAGTATTAGTTTTTTATATACATAATTAGGATAAAAATAATTAAACAGTGTATATTATGTTATACTAGTCGGGAGCTCGTGCACCCGTAAACATTACTAACCCATGGTTTCATCATCGCTACCCCAACTTCATTTGTTATGAGTGTAGACGGATTCGCCTATTCCAAAGTCGAGCCCAAGCCCGTCCCAGGCTCCCACCCTCCAAAGCCACTACTAAATGAATGTGGTCAAACAGAAAAACTTTTATAATTAAACAAATTTCGAAATGGTAACATATAAATTGTAAAGTGAAAGTTGGTGCGTTTTGTAATCATGAAAGCAACATAGAGACCTGAATTAATTTAATTGTTTTATTTTCCTTTTTATATATATTATTTTATTATAAATAATTGAGTTTTATAAGGGAAAACAAAATTAAGAAAAGAGTAAGCTAAATAGACCCTGGGGTGACGCTAAAAACGTCTTAAGATGAAATAGAACCTAACTTACAGGTTTTTTTGTTGTTATATCTAATTGTTTTATTTTAAAAATTAAACAAAATTAATTTAATTGTTTTATTTTCATGCCCCCGCCACATTGCGGCGGGTACCTTTCTAGTTATATCTAAATAGCACATAATTCCATCATGGCTCTAGCTCAACTGTTTGTTGTTTATATTGTTTTACTTTTTTAAAAACGTTAATTTCTTTCACAATTTAACGTGCCACAACGATAACGTTCAATGTAAAATTATTTTTACGATTTTCGATCGGTGAAAAATACGTGTTGATATTTACTTTTGCATATTTCTTTCAGTAATATGCTCAATACTGATGTTGTACCAAACCGAACCAATACTGACCGGAAATCCCGCGGCGTAGCGCGGGTTTTTTTTACTAGTTTCTATTAACTAAAAGGTCAT
Source organism: Helianthus tuberosus (assembly GCA_030545235.1). Taxonomy (NCBI): domain Eukaryota; kingdom Viridiplantae; phylum Streptophyta; class Magnoliopsida; order Asterales; family Asteraceae; genus Helianthus; species Helianthus tuberosus. The sequence goes on along the minus strand of CM060365.1, from coordinate 33,084,639 downwards.
TATTTTTTATTAATATATAATAGTAGTAATTTCACACTCACTTAACTGAGAAACTAACCCCCATCTGCGCCAGTGACATCCGAGAACGTAATTGCAAAAGTTGGGTACTATAGCTGTAATTTTAGAAGTGTATTGACTGTAGGTAGGGCTGTAAACGAACCACGAACACGAATAAGGCCATGTTCGTGTTCGTTCGTTACGAAAATTAACACGTTCGGGAACTGTTCACGAACGCATACCAAACATAAGTTTATGTTCGTGTTCGTTCGTTAAGGGAATTCAATTGTTCACGAACAGTTCGTGAACACTCGTCTCGAACACAAACGAACACAAGTAAATAAAAATGAACGCAAAGGAACATTTAACTTGAAAATAAAAAAAATGAAAACGTTGTTATCAAAAATAGGGTTTCAATTTTCAATATGTTTAGATAAAAGGTTTATTATTTATTAATTTTTTAATATAATCAAACGAACATATTAAAAATCTGCCCAATTTGCCGTAAAGCCTGCATGGATAAATACAGGGAGCATGCTATTCATTGTAAGGAGCTCTCTGGTTTCAAATATCGGCACGACTGGGTGAGGGATGTTTTGGGGGACATCATGAGGAGAGCGGGGATTTCTGCCAAGAAGGAGGCCCCTGTGAATTTCCTTACAGATCCCATGGAAGGGAGATCTACATTGAGACCAGCGGATCTGCTCGTCTTTGGCTGGGCGGGAGGGAAACATTCTTGTGTGGATCTCACAGGAGTCTCCCCCTTAGCTGGTTTAAGGGAAAGCGAGTTTGTAGCAGGACAAGCTATAAGGAAAGCGGAATCTAAAAAGGTGGATAAACACGCTAAAGCATGTGCTGATAACCAACATGCATTTGTCCCCTTCGCCTTCGACACATTTGGCTCCCTAGCTCCAGAAGCCATCCGTTTGTTGACTAGGGTCCAAAAGGTTGTCCACAGCAGTTGCTCATCAACAGGGGGCAGGGATTTGTCTTTAATAGGCTAGGGTTTGCTATTCAGAAAGGGGTAGCGGCGCAGCTTGTTGCTCGCTTACCTGCGATATTGATGTAACTCGGCCAGTAGTTTACAAAAATAAAGATTTACTTTCAAAAAAAAAAAAAAAACGAACATATTACCGAACGTTCACAAACACAGTCGAACGAACGAGACCTGTGTTCGTGTTCGTTCGCTAAGCTAACCGAACGAAATTTTTTGTTTGTATTCGTTCGTTAAGCTAATTGAACGAATATAAACGAACTTCCCGTCGAACGGTTCACGAACTGTTCACTGAACGTTCGGTTCATTTACAGCCCTAACTATAGATACAAACGGAGCAAACCAAACTAGGATACGATGGCTAAAAATATCATATTAATGTAACCGAAAGTAAAATAGGAGGGGCGCCTTGTCCCATATTTTAAGGGACATGTATGGGAGGTGACTGTCTTTGCCAGTCTTGGCTTCACACAATTTAATTATGAGATTATTCATTTTGGGCTTATACGAAAAGTTCAAATACATGTATAAAATATAATTTTGTTGGTGACAAATAGGTGGTAAAATAAGGCGTGACACGAGTTGTCATTTGTCAACAGTACTTGAAGATTAAAGGCAACAGCCACAACATTTTATGTTCTTTTGCTAAATAAGTATAGAAAATTTTATTTTTGTATTTAAAACGGTTACTATCTAAATATAACGACACAAAATTACACGAACGGTTGTAAATTTATATTACAATTTTGTGGTTTCTTTTTAATAACTTGCTTATATGGTTTCCTACATTTATGGTTTCTTTTAATAACTTGCTTATATAGTTTCCTACATTTACTATCTGTAATGCTTAATGCGCTCTATTCTGGTTTCTTTTAATAACTAGCTTATATGGTTTCCTACATTCACTATCCGTAATGCTTAATGCGTTCTAAGTAGGCATGTCAATGGATCGAATATTGATCCATATTCAATCCAATCTGATCCATTTAAATCAGTTATTGTATCATAAAAATTATCCACTAATCCATTAATTAATCCAATGGATCGATCTATGATCTATCCAGATCGATCCATTACTAATTAAAAAAAAATTAGTAAAAGGAAATTTTTTTCAAAGCCTTAAAAACTTCAAAAATATTCAAAAAAATCAAAAAATTAAACATTAAAAAAATCCACAAAACAAAAAATTATAAAAAATAAAAAAATTGAAAAAATCTATAGAAATAAAACAAATTCAAAAAGATCTAAAATGTAAAAAAAAATTCAAAAAAAATTCGTAAAATTCTAAAAAATACAAAAAAAAAAAAAAATTGTAAAGAATTCAATTAAATCTAAAAAATCTAACAAAAAATAAAAAAGTTCTCAAAAATAAAAAAAAAATCTAAAAATTCAAAAAATTCATGAACTATTTTTAGAAATTTTTTATTTTTTTATATTTTATATTTTTTTATTTTTATGAATTGTTTTTTATTTTTTTGATTTTTTGAATTTTTTACAATTTTTTAAATTTTTTAAATTTTTTTATTTTTTTGATTTTTATGAAATTTTTAATTTTTTAGATTTTTTAATTTTTTAGAGTTTTTTATTATATTTTTTTAATATGAATCGATCGGATAGTGATCAATCCATTTAAAATTATTTGGATATGGATCGGATTACGATCCATTATGTTAGATCTTGGATCAGATCATGATCCATTTAAGTTGGATCATTAATGGATCGGATCATGATCCGATCCATATCTATCCATTAACAGGCCTACTTCTAAGGGTCGGCATCATAACACTCTTTTAAAAAATGTGTAATATATAGTTAACGTCTCTTAATACCCTTTTAATCATTATTTTCCAACTTTTTTTACCCTCATTTAGCATTATACTAACAACACCCCTCCCTCTTCACGTCCTCCCTATAACGCCCAAGAGGCGGTGTTGAGGACGTTATCAAGCTCCGTCCCTATAATGCACATTACGCATGATCTTATCGGTAACATATTTTTGGTTCTTTTTACTAACTTGCATTTGTTAACTAAGCATTAAAAGACCTATTTTACCTTTCTTATGTAAAGAATATACAACAATATGAAACAAAATGAATGCAAATTATGGTTCAGGCCAAGGGATTTAAATTGAATGTATAAACTAGGTTTGGTTCATTGGCAAATAAAATATCAGATTGGTTCATTTGTGTATACAACATACGTTTGGTTCATTTGCATGTACAATGGTGATGACTTGACTTCGAAGGTGGAATGGTGATGGTCTTCGTTTGTGACTAGAACGGCAGCTGGGATGAACGCGCGATGGCTGTTAGACGAAGGGCCGATGAAAATGAGTATCTACAATGTTCTTACCATGGTTGGTCTTTGATAGACGTCGATCATGCTTTCAGATCCTTCAGACCTAAGGGACAAGGAAATTAGAGTATCTTTTGAACACTATCCCTTATTCTGTTTTCTTTTATCTAATCACCTCTCTTTAGTTTTCTGGTTGCATGTCAAACTTTATATTTTTTTATATGAATTTAAGCTTTTATATGTGTGGCAGCAGTGGCGGATCTAGAAAAACTTTATAGGGGCAACGTTTCAAGAAAAAAGGGTAACGAAATCGAAAAAACGTCAAACTTTTCTAAAATTTAGGGGGTGTTTGTTTTTTCTTATAACATCTTCAAGGAGCTAATGTCTGCAGGCACGCAGACATTACCCTTGAAGACTGTTTGTTTTTTTTTTTCAAAAAGATCTAAAAATGGCTTCTTTCATCTTAAAAAAAAAGCTAGGGAACCCTTTCTTCTTTCATCTTCACAAAACTCATATACTCTTAAAACATATCAGAACTCAACAAATCTCCAAACCTTAACTTCTTCCTCCACCACCGCCACCACAACTAGCACCACCATGGCCGCCGCCGCCGGTGGTCGGCCCTTCCTCCCTCCTACCGTCCTCTCTCTCTTCTGTTTCTCTCTCTCCCTCGACAGCCACCCGACGCCACCCCCACAGCGTCGCCGTCTGTGGGGTTCTGCCACGGCCGCCGTCGTATAAAATAAGATCCAACCGACAACCCCCCTTCCCACTCGTTTTCTCTTGAATCCGGTCGTCAGAGATTCTTCGATCGGCGACCGGTGGCGAGTTCGTTCATGGCAGCGGCGGAAGAAACAGGGAGAGAGAGAATGATCGGTGTGGTTGGTCGGAGCTGGTGACGACGAAGGTGACCCCACCTCAGGCAGCGGCGGTGGCGGCCACCCTCTCCTCCGGTGGTTTCAGCGACATACAAGTGCTTCCGGTAAGTACACGCGTTCCTGTTCTTTCTTTTCTGCAAGATCATTTCAGATCCGAGTATTATTGGTGAGTGATGCTCTCTTTTTTTCCGATGAATATGACAATGATGATGAAGTGGTGGCGGTGGCTGGTGTTTAGAGAGAATGCAGAGAGTTTGGCTGGTGTAGTTGCTCATGAATGTATGATGCTTTAGTTTGTGCAGACATTATCTTTTTAAAAAAACAAACAGTCTTCTATTTTCAGCTTGCAGAGCTTCAGACCACATCTTCAGTTGCAGACATGAAAACAGATGAAATCAGCTTGCAGACAGTTTATGTCTGCAAAAACAAACAGCACCTTACACTACCGTCAGAGTGTCAAGAGACAACGGGGGTTACCCCTTGTCAAGAGGTAGGTCCGCCCCTGTGTGCCAGTGTGTGTGTGTGTATGAAAATATGGAAATGTTGGAAAACCACAAAATTATTAAAACTGTGAAACATTTACATCAGTATAAGTTGCAAATTAGCATATGAGTATGTTTTAAGTGAACACTCATAGAGGTTTAAGTGAGAACAATAGGTTGAAATCACATACCATTTAATGAATTCATATACATTTTGATATGTTAAACCAATTTGGTTTCATGCCAGGGCGGTCAACTACAGAAGCGATACACATTTTAAGGAGATTGATGGAAAAATATAGAGAGAAAAATCGTGATCTACATATGGTGTTCATTGATTTAGAAAAGGCGTATGACAGTGTGCCACGTAGATTGATATGGGACAGTTTAGAGGATAGAGGGGTACCTAGTAAGTATATAGACTTAATTAAGGATATGTATGTTAAGACTAACACTAGTGTTCGTGCACCAGTAGGGGATACTGATTTCTTTCCTGTGGAAGTAGGACTCCACCAAGGGTCAGCGTTGAGCCCTTTTCTATTTGCGATTGTCCTAGATGAGTTGTCAAAGTCGATTCAGGAGTCAGTTCCGTGGTGCTTGCTTTTTGCAGACGATATCGTGTTGATTGAAGAAAGTAAACAGAGCTTGAATGCGAGGTTAGAAGATTGGCGGGTAGCCTTAGAATCCAAAGGTTTGAGGATAAGTCGCTCTAAGACTGAATACCTTTACTGTGATTTTAGTGGAGCAAGCGATGAGCACGACACCCAGATCACCATTGAGGGCCAGGTGGTTCCACAGGCAACTAAGTTCAAGTATCTAGGATCGTTTGTTCAGAGCAATGGAGAGATAGACAGTGACGTAGCTCACCGTATCCAAGCTGGATGGTGTAGGTGGAGAGCAGCCACAGGGGTGTTGTGCGACAAGAGGTTCCCAGTTAAATTAAAAGGGAAATTTTATAGGGTTGCAATTAGACCCTCTATGTTATACGGAACAGATTGTTGGGCCATCAAGAAAATTCATGCACGAAAGCTAGAGGTAGCAGAGATGAGGATGCTAAGATGGATGTGTGGGCACACTAGGTTGGACAAGATAAGAAATGAGTTTTTTAGAGAAAGATTAGGAGTTGCTAGTATTTCAGACAAGATAAGGGAGGGGAGACTGAGATGGTTTGGGAATGTCAGGAGGAGGCAGACGACAGACCCGGTTAGAATAGTTGAAACACTCGCGGTAGATGGAAAGAGGAGTAGAGGCAGACCGAAAATGACGTGGGATGAGCGGATTAGACAAGATTTGCTAGATTTGCACCTCTTTGAAGACATGGTCGAGAACAGATCTTCGTGGAGACGTAGGATTAAGGTTAAAGATTTTTAAGAGTTTGGCCTGGTTTTTTAGCTTAGGTTCCTATCTTATGAGTTTTTTTTCAGTTTCTATGAGGTGTGATATAGTTATATATATATATATATATATATATATATATATATATATATATATATAGGTAAAGAGTATGGTACAAATCTCACTATCGTACATTATGTACGCTACAACAGCAGCCATACACATGTCCTGATTCAATTTTAACAAATAAGGGTATATCAGACATTATAATCTAACATTTACGACTGCTAATCATTGAATCCCGTCAATTATTCTTCGTTTCCTAACCGTCAATTATGGAGTTCGTTTCCTAACCGTTCCATTCAAGTATTCTTCGTTTTTGAGTTCGATTGTAGGGTTTTGATTGATTCTACACAGAACGGCCATTTTCAGAAACTGCTTGATTCGTCATTTAGGTGAGTTTTGGGTTTTTTTTTTCATTTGTAGTTTTTTTTTATTAGATTTATAATCAGGGGGTAGAAGTTAAGTGTTTATTGGAATTAATTGTTGTGTTACTATATCGCATGTGTCTTTTTATATATCGCATGTGATGCGTTAAAATAATCCAACTAGTAAAGGAATGGATCTGTTGCATAAATTCGCATGTTTAAATATAGTGTTTTCGCACACAATGAAGTTATATATATAATTTCGCAAGTTTAATTCGAGATTTCGCAAACCTTAAAGATTTTTATCAATTGTGCTTTTGATTTCCCAATCTTTTATGAGTAATTATTTTTATTTTTGCACAGTGTGTTTCAATTATTGAAATCAAATAATTCAGTTCAATAATTGATTTCAATAATTCATATCAATAATTTTTTTTTGATTATATATTTTATGTTTTCATTACTATTGAAAACATCCAATTAAAAAATGGCAGATCTACCATCATCCTCTTCTTCTTCTTCTGAACCAAGTATCAAGCAGGTTTTGAGGGAAAGGATTCAGCAACAGATTCAAGAGGATCAAACTTGTCAAGAGATGTTGGAAGCCAACATTTCTCGTGTAACAGAAAACATGAAGAGAAGACAAGAAATTCTGAACTTGTTATCCCAGATGCAAGTGAGTAGTCTTAAAGAAATTGCAGTTATGTTTATGGTGGATTTGGGTGAGAGGGATGAGAAACAGTTGAAAGAGTTGGCTGGTGCAATAACTATATTAAGATGCTCAATGAAGATGAAAATAGAGTTTCTTTCATCTTTTGAATGAACTGTTTTTTTTTTTTTTTTTTTTTTTTTTTTTTTTTTTTTTTGGTGTATGTTCCAATAAATTAGCATGTTTTGTCATGTAATGGAATTGTTTTTCGCAAATTTTAATAATTCAATTTGAAACATGCGATTTTCATTCAAAACACATGCGAAATAAGAACACAATTGCAAGTTAAGAAACACCAATATATATTCGAAATTAATAAGAGAACTAAAGCAGTTGAAACAGTTGAAATATGTAACATAAGTACATCATCAAATGAACTTTAATTGTCCCTGTCAAAATATGTTGTCATCCTTTCTGGGATTATATTATCCAGATCTTTCATATACCTCTCTTTGTCTTTCCTTTTGTCGAAATCATTGGCCATTTTAATTATTTTTAGACGATGAATGTTGTGTTCTGATAGAATGATTTTGCTGAGATATCTTGTCCTTAGGAGATGAAGTTGTGCTTTCTGTCTGTTGTTTACTTCATCTTCATTCACAAATCCTGTCACCCATGGTTTTTGGTCTCCCTTGTAGGTTTCCATGTGACGCATCGTAAACACTCCACAGTCTACGCCGTTATTCTTCGTCCTCCAAACCATTTCCTTTCTTTCTATCACTGAGGTTGCAAGTTGTTCTATAGCCGGTGTTGGTTTTAAAGCATCTTTTAGGTATAAAACCAATACCCTTCTCTGTAACATTGTAACATTGTGTTAGTAGCTTTTTACATAAAAATATAACTTGTATAAGTATAGGGTTTTGTATTACCAGTATGTCTGGAAGCTCCTTGTATCTTTCCTTAAACTCTTGTTTTGCAGCTGAATTGTCAATCAGCTCAATTTTGCCGGATTTCAAGTTGAAGCACAAGACATAGAAGTGGTCACCTTGAAGTACCGGAATAAAGACCAGGTCAACCGATTCAAGTTTTTTTTACCTCATATCTATTTAACATGTCTTCAAAATTAGAGGAAAATATTTTGAGTCGTTGGTTGTCTGTGTATTTCTCCTCGTCGTAACAGATACTCGGCTGTATGTTATGTAACCAGAGTCAAAATCCATGCAAACAATGTACCAAATGCGAATAGTGTATGTACCAAATGCGAAATTACAACAGTGGTAGAAAGGCAAACATTTGATTTTTTTCACATGCGAATAGTATATATAACACATGCGATATTTTACAAACAGTATGAAAATGTTTCAAAAGCAAAAATTCTGCCATAATACATGCGATTTAGAGATAACTAGTTTGCGAAATCATTATTATTCATTTATGTTTTAAAATTTAAAATGACAAAATGTATATGAAAACATACCATCATTGTGGAATACAAGAAGAATCTGTGTGGTGATGATTTTCTATCCCTTTTCTTCTCTTCAAGGTTTAGAATATCTACAAATGCATCTATTCCGTTTGATGCTACGTATTGTTCCCTGAAGAAGCTTTCAAACACAGCTTTGAATGTTGCAACCTCAGTTTTGGATCGGTAAAACTCTTCTCTGCCAGGCATAAAATAAATAATTAGTTTTTGTTTTGTGTATATTTTTATTAGATGTTTGTTTGTTGATATATGTTTTTCTACTTACTGCAAGCCTGCAAAGGTAGCAAATGTGAAGCGGATCACACTTAATTCTTGGGTCAAGAGTGTTTCATGCATGTTCACCACTCTATTGCAGTAAGGTGAACAAAATTTGTCTCCAAGATCTGCACATCTTTTTTCACCTCTTATTTTTGCTTGTTCTATTGTCTTATAAAGTAGTTCGTTTAACCCTTTTGGTATAACTTGTTTTGGAACTTGATCCGGCTTTGTGGTTTTTCTCCCTCTAGTTGGTTTTTTTCCTTTATCTTCTACCAATGTTGGTACTATGCTCAAAACCAACTCAACTGAATGCAATTCTTCAGCAGTTACCTGAGGGCATTCAGGTTCCATTTCCTTTTCAATTTCAACGTCCGTATTGAGTTGTTGGGGGTCTTTTTCTGGCACTTCTTCCTGGACTTTTTGTGTAGATTCTGCCAAGTTCACTGTCTCTTCGACAACACTTTCATTTTCACCAGTTTCTGCATGCTAGAGTAATTTAAGATATACAATAATTTATGATGTTTAATTTTTGTCATAAAGTAAAGGGTTTTTATTACCATTGGCAGTTGTTTGGTAAGCATATACACCCGGTTCCATTGTTTGAATTTTTGCAATAAGGGTGTCTGTGACTCCTCCATAATCTGGTTGCAGTGTACCTATAGATTAAAATTATTTTATTTAATACAGCAGAGTCAAAATCGCAGGTGTATACATGACATCGTGTGCGAAATCAAAGCTAAAATGTTTTTTGATAGTATCGCATGTGTTTTTCATAGGTTTCGCAAATGTATAATTTTTAGTGAATTGTTACATTATATCGCATGTGTTACCTTCTGATGCCATTTGTAGCAAAACATTGGATATTACTTGTTGTGCTTCTTCATCCTCTTTACCTTCTGTGTTTGTAGCAACTTCATGATGAACTTCAGAAGCTGGGTTCTCAGGTTCTTGATGAACAGGAGAGGCTGCAGGTCCATGCTCTTGAACCGGTTCAGGTGGCAGACAGATGGGATTATTCTGAAGCGTTTGATCCCACTCCTTACAAGCATTCATAACATCAACATCCCAAAAACACTTAGTTTTTGCCTCTGACACTAAGTTGTTCATCTCTTGAACATCTCGAACCATTTTAAGGTATTTTTTGACATTTGCTTTCATCTTTTTCAACAGATTCTGTAATATCAGTATAGAAGTTAAATATAATTGATAAAGTTAAATAAGTTAAATTAACATTTTTATACCATTACCTTTTTGTTTGCTCTCGAAGCCTCTAGTTGTTGTTCGTTGGCTGTGTCATAGAATACCGACGGTGAAAGTTGAGCAGGATTGTTGCAATAATCCATCATTTTCTGCGTCTGCGTTCCAACTTCAAAGTCAATGTTCATCTGAGACATTTCATTGATTTCAAAACTGAAATCCATGAACTCATCAATGTTCTCCTTATCTTTTGGCTCTTCCCCGGTTTCTTCGTTTTGTACTGCGCGCGCAGTCCTTCTTTTGTAGCTTATCATCGTGTCAACCGGTGGTCGTAGTGTATAATCATCCTCCGGAGGACCCTGTTCTTCTTCATTCTTTTCTTCATTTTCTTCTTCATTTTCTTTTTCACTTTCTTCTTCTTCTTCACTCTCACTTGATATCCATATAGGTCCGTTATCCGAAATTTGTTCTTCGACTTTATCAATCTCTGAAGATGTGATATAACGAATAACCGGTATTTCCACAGCTTTCTCAAACAGGGTAAGCCTCTTGTTGTACTCATGCGTGTACAGAAGCTGTATGAATCGCAAGATCATTTAATTATATAACAAAACAAACTAGTATTCTAAATGTGTTATTAAATGTAGTAATGTATACCGTAAGAAAGGCAACAGGTCCCACAAATTGTATTTTGTAGTTCTTCCAGCCTGCTCGTGTACGACGCAAGGTGTCGAGTAGAAATGAGCACCAATCTAGATTCTTTATTTCCTCAACATCTTCTACACCAAGCAAACATCTATCATTTGCAAGTGTTGCCTTTCTAATCTCCGCAAAGAACGTCATCCAGTATACTAGGAAGTTTAATTTAAACAGGCTCCCTCCGTCTCTTTGATTTTCCATTGTATCTGCAATTAAGCCATGGGTAATTCTCCTGTTTTCCTCCCACTGGTGGATGAATGTATCCCTAACAACATTTCCCGGTTCTTGACTTTTTTCAATTTTGTCTTGCTTTTTGACTTTTCTCTTATCGGTTATTATCTCAACCTTCTTTGGCCCTCTTGGTATTCCAAATACCTCAAAAACTGTGTCCGATGTTATTTTTATTTTGTGTTTTCCCAAGTTTAGCTCATCGGAATTCTCGTCAAAGTTTCTTGCTAGCCAATATGCCAATCGTGTCGAAATATGGTTGATGTTGATATCAAGAATAGCTCCAAACCCCATATCCCTAACATCATCTATCTGTTTTTTTGAAAATCTTCTAACAGTATCCATATATGAGTTAGGTTGGCATCTCAGCAGTATTGCTTCATTGCTGTATTTGAAAAACTCTCTATGTTCTGTTTTAGGTTTTTGCCCTTTTTTTGAATGTTTTTTTGTGAGTATCTTTGATTTTCTCTTATCTTCTTTCTTCTCATGTTTTTTCTTTTTTGGGGGTGGCTTAACAAATTCATCATCTTCTGAACTTTCTTGAATCACCAATCTCTTTCTATTCTTTTTAATTTTTATCAGAGTTGATATTGGTCCTTCAAAGTCTTCATCAGATTCTATTTCTACAAAATCGCAAGCTATAGTTAAAAACACGTACAAAATCGCATTTGTCAGTTAATCATGCAAAACAAGTCATCAATTCGCATGTGTTAGATATCAATTCGCATGTGTTATTTTATCAATTTGCATTTATGAGTTATGATTTCGCATTTGTTTCATAAGCATTACCTAAACAATACAACTAACTTCTCATATAAAATCGCATTTGCATTTATATCAATTCGCAAATCTAATTTAACCTAAAACAAAAAAACTTATACATACCATCAATTCGCATGTGTTAGATATCAATTCGCATGTGTTATTTTATCAATTTGCATTTATGAGTTATGATTTCGCATTTGTTTCATAAGCATTACCTAAACAATACAACTAACTTCTCATATAAAATCGCATTTGCATTTATATCAATTCGCAAATCTAATTTAACCTAAAACAAAAAAACTTATACATACTAGCTTTTTATCATATGAAATCGCAAATGTCATTAAAACCACAACAAAATCCTTTATGATATCGCACACCCATCAGTATCATTAAGAAAAGTGCATAAAAAATGCAAAACCTAACAAATAAATATTCCTGCAATAAACCCTAGCAAAATTGAAGTTGTTATCAATATATAATGTTATAGAACTATATGTTTCAGGTAAAACGTTAATAAACAAACAAAATCGCATTTGATTTTAAAGCCCCTGTATATTACACCTTAAATCGCAAATGTAAATAGATACCTGGATTCATATTCTTCGCTTGTGGTCTGTCGTTGTTTGCTTTGCTTCTTTTCTCAATATTCATTGAATCGTAGTTGAAATCGCAATGGAGAGTAGCAGTGAATCGTAGTTGAAATCGCAATGAGTTGCAGGTAATGTTTTGGAGAAGGAGAATGATTTTGAGTTTTTGGGTTTTACGGTATGATTTTGAGTTTTTGTGTGCTGATAATCAGGGGTTTTGTTCTCGCTATGGACGATTCTAACCTTGGCGGTTTCTTTTATTAATTTTAATTTGATTAATTTAATTGTTTAAACACGCGCTTTTAATGAGATGATCGTACGGTTGTTGTTGTAGCGTACATAATGTACGATTAGAGGATTTGTATGATAACCGGCCTCTATATATATATATATATATATATGTTTTCACCTATTCTCGGTGTCGTAGTTTTACTAACAAGCACTTACTTATTTATCCGTTTATTATTATTTTTATTTCTATCTTTTGTAGTAGTGGCGTGCTTATATATGTTTTTTTAGAAGCTTATGTCTTGGTTATGGTTTTTGGAGCCGGGGGGTCTCACTGGAAGCAGCCTCTCTATCATCTGGGATAGAGGTAAGGCGTGCCTACATCCTACCATCCCCAGACCCTATCAATAGCTTCGCTATATGTGGGATTATAGTGGGTATGGTTGTTGTTGTTGTTATCCAAACACATGTAATGATGTTCACATGTAAACGTATCAAATCACATTAATATTATAACTTTTCTAGCCATTTATGATTATAAGTTGAATCATTTAATTAATTGCATATACCCGTATTTGTATAATTCTTTTAATTAATTATAACAAATTGAATACCATTTTTCTTCATTATTAACTTTATAGTCTTTTCCTTCATCACATGCATAACTTCAATAATAGAAATATTATCAGTTAATACATTAAAGTAACATAAATATGCACAATATACTTTACTCATTATAATGTCACCATGCCTCAATAAGTTTCAGTTACACTAGAATACATGATAGTTCACTTAATTATAATACTAATAATATTGCCATCATGTGATTCTTTTCAATATAAGATATGTAAGGGCCTGTTTGTTTACCTTTTAATGAGGCTCTTAATGATTTAGACCCTCTTACTGGTTCAACACTTAATGGTTCAGACTGTTTATTTCACGAGCAGATGTCCAAATGGTTCAGACTTTTGCCTCTGAATGGTTAAACATTATACAGAGTCTGAATGGTTAAGACATCTAATCTGAATTGGTTAGACATTTGCCTCTGAACGGTTAAGTATTATATAGACTCTTAATGGTTCAGACATCTTACTGGTTCAGCACTTAATGGTCTAGACCTCTTATTGATTCAGCACTTAACCATTCAGATGTTGTCAAACAGCCCCTAAAGCTGATAAATTGATTTTGATTTACAAGAATAGTTCTCAAAGTATAAGTGTTATTATAATATAAACAAACACAACCCTCGAGATATCTCGAGTGGTGGAGAGAGAATGCTGTTTTGTCTTTGTGGCACATTCCATATAAATAATTTTGCAAGAAACAAAGTCGTACCCACCTCATTTTGTCTCCTCACTATTCCTTCCTTTGTCTTGTTTGTAATGTCAAAACATAAAGGATTTGCATCGAGAAAGTTGTGAATATATAGAAACTTGCGAATGTGACACTTTTGGCTTCCTTATATGACCACTTCATCCTAGTTTTACTAATAAAACTAATATTAATTATTTTAATTTTCTCGTCGGTCAAATGGGGAGCAATAAAATACTTGATTTAAAAGATATGAGTAAAATAGGTTAGAAGTGTTAAAAGTCCACACAAATGTATTAAAATACTTGCAATCTATTAAAAGTTTCAGTCGACAATAACATACCTTTTAGAATCATATTTAACATAATAGCTCTTTATAATAGCACGAATTAATCAAAGCAAGCCAACCTAGTCTAGTCTATTTTTAATATGAGTTTATGAACCACCTTTTAGCATACTATACATGAACCCTCAAAGAAGCTGAAACAAAAGATGGTAGGAAACTCCTTAACACAAGATGAGTGTACATAAACGAAACACATGTTCATTATATATATTCCTACTTAATCTTCTAGATAGGTTCTTTAACACGATGTAAGTGTGGTAAAAAAATATTATTTTTATATTTACCTAAATAATTTAAATTTACCACCTAATATAATGCACGCACAAATGAAAAAACACAATTACAGACGACTGAAAACAAAAATGAAAATATTCGAACTTGGGCTCAACCATTACACTAAGGTGTTGTTTGTTTTTTTCTGAAAAACTCTACGCGCTTTTCTGTCTGCGTCGTGCAGACCACCCGTAGACTGCTTGTTTTTCCGAAGACGTTTCATTAAAAACGTCTGCGCGAGCTCTTCTTGGTGCAGACTTGGCCCAGCCACTTCTAAGATCTTCTAAGGTATGTAGAGGGTTAAACACCACCACCGTCCATCACCACCACCCATCACCGTCTATCACCACCACCACCACCACCACCGTCCACCACCCATCACCATCGTCCATCGTCCACCACCGTCCATCACCACCACCGTCCACCACCCACCATCGTCCACCACCACCACCACCACCATCGTCCACCAGCCACCACCACTGTCTACCATCATCACCGTCAACCACCACCGTCCAGCACCAGCACCACCACTCACCACCACCGTCCGTACACCACCACCAGTTTATTTTTGAATTCTACGTACGTTAAAAAAAAACAAACAGACTTCTTCTTGCAGACTGTAGAAGTTTGGTCCACCTCTTATTCTATAGATGTCTGCAGATGTGACCCGCAGACTGTAGACATTTTACCTCTTAAAAAACAAACAATACCTAAGTTTTGTGGGGAGTTTTATTAGGGCTTCAAGGGGAAAAAGTATCGGCATGTAGGCGTCACGTGAGACATAAAGACGTTTACATTTCTCTTCTCTAATTCGTTAAAGATTTTTTAAAATTTCAAATCCAACCCCTTCAAAGAGTTCCACAAACCGAACGCACCATTAGATGATCACCACATGGTGTTTTGGACCAAGCAATATGCATGATGAAATCAACAACTTAACGAGAAGAAGGCAATAACCTGCGACGAGCGAAATAACTATATACGCAAAATAATAAAAAACGTGCAAAAAAACGTTTTTAACATATGGAAAAATCATTCCAAATGATTAAGAGCATGCAAAAAATCTTATTACCGTGTCTAGAAAACATCAATTACTTTCAACTTTCCCAAAATGTTAAATCCCAACAAAACAAACCAACTCATGTCAAACCACCTCAGACCCATCACATGAGAGGTATGTCAAGCTCACCGAGCCACCTGTTTTAATGGTGGTCCAAACTGATCTAGAGTCACTAGTATCTCAGACTTGTTTGATATAGCCCGGGACTAGTTAGGCTGAACTAATCCCGAGCTGTACCAAGCAAGCCAGAGAGCACTGTGGATTAACGATCAATATGTATATAAGTATATTAGTAATTTGAGTTGTATACATGCTAGAAACGAAAAGAAAGAGTAAATTACTTTTTGAGTCCCTGTGTTTTAGTGATTTTAACCACTTTAGTCCAAAATCAAAAAGTTTAACGCCCTGAGTCCCTAGCCATTTATTTTATAACGTTTTAAGTCCAATTTTGTTCATTTTATAACGATTTGAGTCCAAAAAATTGGACTCAAAAGGTTAAAATTTGGACTCAAAAGGACTCAAATGGTTAATGAAAATGCTTATAGGGACTCAGATCGTTAAACTTTTTGCTTTTAGACTCAACTAGTTAAAACCATTAAAACACAAGCACTCAAAAAGTAATTTACCCAAGAATTTATATAAGCCTAGACCGGGATGGCATGAGAATCATGTGAACCACATGTATTGAAAAAAGATTCCAATGGTTCGACCTGCATTCATATGGCATGAGAAAAAAATGTGAACTAAATGGTGTAACATGTGAACCACGTACGAAGTGTTTTCTCATGGGTTAGAAAATGTTAGCCATATAAAAACAAATTCAAGTAAAAAGTTCTTGTGTAACATCTGGCCTCTCGTACCATCAATATTATCCGCTTTACCCATGATGGGTTGCTCATCCAGAACTCACAAATTTATGTTTGGTTGTGGACTTTTCATCTGCACCACAGCCAATACGCTTAAAACGTGTTGATGATTAAGTGGCAAGGCATTTCTTAATAAACTAAGAATCTCTCCTGGGTACGGCTGATATGGGATTTGCCTGGGGTGTTACAATGGTCCATGTTAATCTTTTCAGTATCGTTAAACTTGATCCCATACAACTTCTACAAGTGTATGTGTCACTTAGCGATACATATGTAAGGTTGGATAAATTGAACGGGCATCAATTGTGCTATGACGATTGTGCAATACGTTAGAATATAATTTGGTATCTGGAAAACTAATAGAGAAATTCTACAGCATATGTAACACAATAAATGATAATGTTAAACCCTTTCCTATCAAGTTCATGTAGCACTGATATGTGTAGTTAATAGTTCAGGGGGGTCTTTTGTAAACAATGATAGTATAGGGTTGATATTGTAAAATGTTGTATTGAGTTAGTTTAATGGTAGTTATAATAACAGAAAGGCTAACAGTCAGTGGTTAGCTTGGTTTTGGAAAATCTTCTTCTCTTTTAGTTTCTTTCTACAATTGAGCTCTATCATTGGTATCAGAGCTGTTCGGTCTTCGGACAACTCGTGATTCAAGCCCTAATTCAAAGAAATTGTTCAACAACGTTCTTTTGATTCTTCAGAATTGGTCAATTATTCGATTCAATTCCATTTCAGTTCAATTCAAAACAGGGATTGATCATTTGTTCGTTCAATTCCACTTTCGTTCAGTTAAAAAAAACAGGAATTGATCATTTGTTCGGATCAATTTCATTCGAATTCATTTCAATTCTGAATTAATCCTTGTTCGATTGATTCAACTCAAAATGACAGCAGTTACTAGATAACAAGAGTTGGAGAAATCTATTAAAGACAATGCGCTGTCTATTGGTAAAATGGAGATTAGTGTGCAAGATCTTCAAGCCAATTCACAATTGATCTCTGAGAATGTTCAGATGATGGCAAGTGGGGTGGAAGAAAACAAAGCTGCTGTAGTACAACTGCAATTGCAAATTCAGGCAGTTTTGGATAAGCTGTCAACACTTGAGAATAATGACAAAGAATCATTGGTTCAAAATGGAAATCATGATCAGAGAATGCCAAGATTGGGAAGAGTTGACTTTCCCAAATTTGGGGGCGAGGATGTAGAAGGTTGGGTGTATAAGTGTAATCATTTCTTTGAAATGGATAAGACTCCTGAAGAAGCAAAGGTTAGAGTGGCAGTGATCAATTTGGAAGGAAAAGCTTTGCAGTGGCATCAAGGGTTCTTGAGGAGTAGTGGAAGGAGTATTGATGAGGTGGGCTGGAATGAATACAGCAGATCAGCCATTTCAAGATTTTCAGTGACTCTATTGGAGGATGCTATGGAAGAACTTAAGAATTTACACCAGACAGGTTCACTTCAAGAGTATTGTGACTCTTTTGATTCTTATTTGAATAGGGTAGTGGTCTGTCAAGAATATGCCGTGAGTTTGTTTGTGGGGGGGGGGGGTTAAAGCCTGAGATAAGGTGTTTATTAAAGGCTTTTAAACCAAGAACATTGAGAGAAGCATATGCAGTAACCAAACAGCAAGAGACTGTGTATAATACACTGTTTGGGTCTAGTAGTCAAAAGAAACATGTTTACAATTCCTATAATGCTCATAAGTACAATAACACTGGGTTAAAACCACCTCCTACTATGAATGCTAATACACCATCCCTATTACCAACACCTTTGAATGCTCAACCTGTTAAGACTACAAGAAGACTTACTACTAAGGAAATGGCTGAGAAGAGAGAAAAGGGAGAATGTTTTTGGTGTAAGGAGAAGTTCACTCCTGCTCATAATTGTAGGAACAAACAGTTGTACAATTTAGAGTTGGTTGATGAGGAAGAGGTGACAGATCAGGAACAAGTGACAGTGGATGAGGGACAATTGATGGAATCTGAACCTCATATTTCTATACATGCAATCACAGGCATACCCTCTTATTCAACTATGAAGATTAATGGGTTGGTGGGCACTAGAAGGCTGAATATTTTGGTGGATTCTGGTTCCACTCATAATTTCATTGATACAAAGGTAATAAGTAAACTGCAATGTCCTTTACAACATGTGAAGCTTATGAAGGTTACTGTTGCTAATGGTAATCAATTGGAGTGTGGGCAGAAGTGTAGTCACTTTAAATGGATGATGCAAGGAGTGTGGTTTAATGCAGAAGTGTTGGCATTACCCTTGGAAAATTATGATATGGTTTTAGGAGTGCAGTGGTTGGCCACATTAGGGAATATTAATTGGAACTTTGCTGATATGACCATGCAGTTTAAAGTGTAAGGGAAAACTTATACATTGAAGGGTATTGAAACAAATGGTATGAGTTTATGTTCTGCTGAGAAGATGCATATTTTGGTAAATCAAGGTGCAGGGGTAGTTCAATCACAAATGTTTGGTCTGCAGTTGTTGCAGACTGAAGTGCAGGATGTGTTTGGGTCTACAGTATTGGATCCAGTGTTCAGCAAAGAATTACAAGCATTATTGGAAGAGTATAGTGATGTGTTCCAAGTTCCAAATGCATTACCTCCTAAAAGGCAGTATGATCATAAGATAAATTTGAATAATGAAAACAAACCAATCAATTTGAGGTCCTATAGATATCAGTCTGTGCAAAAGGATGTGATTGAGAAGATGACTCAAGAATTGCTAGAAACAGGAGTAATAAGAAGTAGCCAAAGTTCTTTTGCAGCTCTTGTTGTGTTGGTTAAGAAAAAAGATGGATCCTGGAGGATGTGTGTGGATTACAGGCAACTCAATGAAGCAACAGTAAAAAATAGATTCCCTATTACTCTAATTGATGAACTGTTGGACGAGTTGGGGGGAGCTACTGTGTTTTCTAAACTGGACCTCAGATCAGGTTACCATCAGATAAGAATGCATGAGCCTGACATACACAAAACAACTTTCAGAACACATCAAGGGCTGTTTGAATTTCTGGTCATGCCCTTTGGCCTTACAAATGCTCCAGCTACTTTTCAAGCATTGATGAACTGCACTTTTAAAGATTTCTTGAGGAAATTTGTCTTAGTGTTCTTTTATGATATTCTAGTTTACAGCAGTGGTTTGAAACAACACTTAAATCATTTACAACAGGTCTTGGAAACCTTGAGACAAGGTTAATTATATGCTAAGAAGTCTAAGTGCATGTTTGGGCGGCAGAAGGTAGAATACTTGGGGCATGTAATCACAAAGGAGGGGGTATCAACTGATCCTTCAAAGATTGAGGCATTAGTTCAGTGGCCTAAGCCTGAAAATGTGAAACAATTGAGAGGGTTTTTGGGCTTATCTGGTTATTACAGGAAGTTTATCAGAGGGTATGGGGTTATAGCTAAACCTTTAACTGAATTGCTCAAAAAGGATGGATTCAGATGGAATGAAAGTGCTCAGGACTCTTTTATCCAACTCAAACAAGCATTGAGTTCAGCACCTGTATTGGCATTGCCTGATCTATCTCAGCAGTTTATAGTGGAGACAGATGCATCTTCATTGGGTATTGGGGCAGTTCTCATGCAAAACAACCATCCTTTAGCATTTATAAGCAAGGCCTTGTCTCCAAAGCAACAAACTTGGTCAGTTTATGACAAAGAATTGTTAGCAATTCTGCTAGCAGTTAAACAGTGGCATTATTACTTGATCACTGGTCATTTTATCATAAAAACTGATCATAAGAGCTTGAAACATCTGTTGGATCAAAAGATTATTACACCTCTACAGCACTCTTGGATGGTGAAATTGATGAATTATGATTTTGAGATACAATATAAAAAAGGGGTTGAAAATGTAGTGGCTGATACTCTTTCAAGATTACAAAGCTCTTCTCTTTTCACTTTGGCAGTATCATCTTTTGACCCTTTATTACTGTCAAAGATAAAAGCTTCATGGGAAACAGATGTTAATGTGCAAACACTAATTCAGCAGTTGAAGAAGGCAGTGGTTGTGGGTCAGTTCTCTTGGGAAACAGAGTTGTTAAAAAGGAAGGGGAAGTTAGTAGTTGGAAATGATGCTCAGTTGAGGAAATAACTGTTACAATGGTGTCATGGGTCAACTGTAGGAGGTCATTCAGGGGTTCAAGCCACTTGTCAGAAGTTGAAAGGGTTATTTTATTGGAGAGGCCAGTCTAAAGATGTGAGAGGGTTCATAAGGTAATGTCATGTCTGTCAACAGGCCAAATATGAGATTGTGGCTTCTCCTGGACTGATTCAGCCATTGTTTATTCATACTTGTGTGTTTTCAGACATAAGTATGCATTTCATTACTTGTCACACCCCAACCGATGGCGGAATCATCGGGGCGTGGCACTGAGCGAAACAGATTGTCCAGAAGTTTCCATAACAACTATCATTACCATTCAATTAAAGCAATACGTCCCATACCGTATCTTAAATAGTCAAACAAGTTATTACAGATAACATCAAAACAAATATTTTGTTCCGACAACTCAGATTTAAACATAACAATTTATTCGTTGGTTTCTAGGACTCCAGTTCCTAGCTTCAAGTTCATCACAGCACAAAGAGCATAAAAGCAACCTAAGCACCTGTCACATACGTTAAAATAAAGTCAATACATAAAATGTAAAGGTGAGCATACAAGTTTGATAATAGCATATAGAGTTCGAATTCGTTTACGCATAACCAGCACGTACACATAGTGAAATGAAGCACGTTAGTTATCGACATAGATCCATCGATACCAACGACTGCGGGTTGACTGCCCGAGGCAGTTCGCAATACATGATTACCACCGTAATCCATGTAAGTAAAAGATCCTTAACAACCCCCGTGTGAACGGGTGCTGAGTCCAAACTATAGTACTATCGTTGCTAAGGCAGGTAGACAGCATTCTATGTGTAAACATAACAAACAAGCATTCATAAGCCACATATAACATGCATAAATGGTTTAGCGTTAAAATAGCTTGAGTAGTGTGATTGTTGTAGTTTGAATATTCGAAACGTATGTAACACCCAAAAGTGCTAAAGCAAAAAGGGTTCGAGTATACTCACAGCGATTATGGATTGAAGGGAGCGCTTTTCAGCGAGTACAGTTAGCCTGAATAGATTCGATAGCGTAAAGATAAGTGGCATGGAAAAACAGTACAGAACGAGTGTGGGTAGGTTGACGGGTCGTGCGGATTAGTAATCCGTGCGAGTGGTAATCCGTCCGGATTAGCCACTCGTGCGGATTGTTATCCGTGCGGACAAGTTATTCGTGCGAGTGGTGATCCGTCCGGATTAGTCGCTCGTCTGGACTGTTATCCGTGCGGACAAGTTATTCGTGCGGACAAGTAATCTGTGCGGATTACACTTCGTCCGGACGAGTCACTCGTGCGGATAACATGTTCGTGCGGATAACTATTCGAGTGGATTGTTTCTTCCTAAGTTAAGGATGTGTTTGTGTATGATGGCTTGTGCTTTGGAGTTTTCGTTGTAGCATTTAGAAAACATCTAAGGATTTCTACCTTTCAAGCCGGTCGCGCGGACGACAATCCGTCCGGATGGCATTCCGTGCGGACAATGGTAATCCGTCCGGACAGTCTGTTCGCGCGGGCAGAGACAATCCGTCCGGATAGCCTGTCCGTGCGGACAACTTGGCCGTGCGGTTGAACATTGTTTGAATTTATTCAAGGTCTCAGTATCTCATGATCCGAAGAGTAATCCATTCAGAGGTCGTTCGTCCGGATTGTCCATTCGTCGATACTCAAACCTTGTTTTGGAAAGTGGGTCCCAAGTGTAGTTCGTCCGGGTGACAACCCATCCGGATCGTCTGTCCGTGCGGACCACTTGTCCGTGCGGACAACTTGTCCGTTCGGACAGTCTCTCGTCTGGCTGTTCCATTCGTCTACTCTTGGTTTCTGTTGTCGTTTATCGAGACGTTCTGATTACGTGGCAACCACTTGGAATTGTATTCTTACTCGCATGACTACGCCGGCCAGGAACCACCCTAACTCGACCTGTCGGCGGCTCAGAACGGTCATTCAGGTTTGTCTCGTAATCAGGTGCCTTGTGGGTAGAATCCAGATCTAGGACTAGTGCTTCACTATTATCGAGTAGAAGACTAGAACCGATCAAATTCGTACCGATTCTAAGGGTAAAAGAAGGAGAAAACTTGGGTTTATTTCTTTCAACTCTTTTATCCTTAGAAAAGTTTAGATCTAGGTGAAGTTGTTGTGAAATCTTATGGAAATCGTTCAGATCTGAGTTATTCTTGGTGGAATGAGGTCAAGCTTGAAGTTCATGAGAACTTCATGATGACGTCACCCGAGAATACCTCAATTCTTGATGATTTCATGGTTAAAAGTTGAGATTTGAAAGATGGAAAGGTGTAGAATTGTGTAGTGATCAAGGATGTACAAGAATTAGTGCAAGATCTTACCTGGATTGAGAGAAATATGAGAAAAGGTGAAGAATGCGTGCGGTTCGGACGTCACTTGCCAAAAGTGGAAAATTTGGAGAGTGACCCGTGTATTTATAGGATGCCAAAAAGGGAAAAGGGTAATCCGTGCGGATAGCACGTTACCCGGATTGGGTTATCCGTCCGGATTGGTCATCCGTCCGGATTGGCAATCCGTGCGGATTGACCATCCGTTCGGATGTCGCCTGATTTGGTGCGTTCGGTGCGATGACGCTCCGGTTTCGGTTTTCGAGCAATTAGATAGGGTTTCCTAGTCAAATTACTTTTAGTCTCAACTACTTCGTATATGGTTCGACTCGGAATTCGGGTTCGGGTTCGTTTACATTCGAGTTAGACTTCGAGTTCGATTGAGTTCGCTTGATTATCACCACAAAACATAAATAAACATGCACATGTAACACGTAGGGCACACACACACACGTATAATGACGAGTAAAATATGTAGCTCGAGTTACGATTTGATTACTATAGCTTGATTGACTTTATCGCATTGTTACTTCCTATCATTCACAGTCGTAGGTCGATTGAAATACGGTCAGCATGATTCGATTATTGCAATTAACGACACTTACTCCACATAATATAAATAAAATAAAAACATTTCTACGAGTCAAGTCGCGCGAAATCAGTCGTTGACTTTGACCTTGACTTTGACTTTCACTTATGAAAACACGGGGTGTTACAGCCTCCTCTTGTTTAGGGAATTTCGTCCCGAAATTAAGCTGAAAGCCGTAACTAACCGTGGATCACATGTGAGCACTTTTTCGTTCGGACCACTGAAAATCGTCAAATTAATCGACTTTTTACGGATAAAAATTGCTGATTTTTTTTGGATATGTTGTGCGAAATTCTCTGATCTATAAGCCTACAAAGTTTCAGATCTTAATTCGAAGCCGTTTGAGAGAAATCTGAGTTTGTTAAAAATGTTGAATGTTGCTGTTGATGTTCACCGTACGGATGGCAATCCGTGCGGATAACAAATCCGTGTTGACTTTTGTTGACTAGCTTATTCGCATGGATAATTGTTGACTCTGAGTCGTGCGGAATCCGTGAACGCGTGTGACTAAACATAATCGTAACGGAGTCGAAATCCGGTCCTACAAGTGGTATCTGAGTAGGTGCTCGATTGCGCGGATCAAATATACTAGAATGTAACAAAATCGATGATTCTATTGATAAATCTGAAATCGTACAAACACTAGAATCATAGAGCCATTTTCTCTCTAACGCTTCCCTAATTAAACAACTGTGGATACTTTGCCTTCATGTCGCTTTCGAGTTCCCAAGTGAACTCCGCGCCTCGTTTACCTTCCCATCGGACTTTCACAATGGGAATGCGTGAGCGCCTGAGTTGCTTGGTTTGGTGATCCATGATTTCGACAGGCTTCTCCAGGAAGTGTAATGTTTCGTTCACTTGTAGATCATCTAGAGAGACATGTAGATCGTGGTCGGCGATGCACTTTCGGAGGTTTGACATGTGGAAAGTCGGGTGGACATTGCTAAGTTCCTCCGGTAATTCGAGTCTGTAGGCGACTTTTCCGATCCTTTCCAGAATCTTAAAAGGCCCGACATATCGAGGTGCGAGTTTCCCTTTCTTGCCGAATCGGACTACACCCTTCCAAGGTGATACCTTTAGGAGTACGTAGTCACCAACGCCAAATTCACGGGGCTTGCGCTTTTTATCGGCGTAAACTGTTTGTCGATCCCGAGCTTTCGCTAGGTTGTCTCGAATTTGGAAAATTTTGTCTGCCGTTTCTTGTAGCAGCTCCGGACCGGTTAGTTGCGAGTGACCGATCTCGTGCCACACAATAGGCGATCGACATCTTCTTCCGTATAAGGCCTCGAAAGGTGCCATCTGGATGCTAGCCTGGTAGCTGTTGTTATACGAGAATTCGACTAACGGCAGGTGTCTATCCCAATTACCACCGAAGTCTAGAACACACGAACGGAGCATGTCTTCAAGAGTACGAATCGTTCTTTCAGTCTGACCGTCGGTTTGTGGGTGGAACGCGGTACTTAGATTAAGCGTCGTACCGAGTGCCGTTTGAAATGTTTCCCACAATCGTGAAGTAAACCGAGCATCACGATCAGAGATGATGTCACGAGGCGTCCCATGTCTACAAATGATCTCGTCGGTGTAGATTCGGGCTAATCGTTCCACCTTGTAGTCTTCTCTTCTCGTATTGGCAGAAAGTGTGCTGATTTAGTCAAACGGTCAATAACTACCCAAATGATGTCGTGACCTGATGACGTGGTTGGAAGCTTGGTTACGAAATCCATGGCTATGCTCTCCCATTTCCACATGGGAATTGGTGGTTGCTCGAGCAAGCCAGAGGGTCTTTGATGTTCAGCCTTGATCCTAGCACAGGTTAGGCATTTCCCGACGTAGAGAGCGATATCCCGTTTCATACCCGGCCACCAGTACCTATAGCGAAGATCATGGTACATCTTGTCAGCACCGGGATGGATAGAGTATCGGGATTTGTGGGCTTCATCCATGATAATCTGTCGCAAATTGGTTCGCTTGGGAATCCAAATTCGGTCTAAGAAGTGGAATATCCCATTTGGTTTGCTCACAAGCTGGGCTCCATCGTGGTAGATTCTTTCTTTCTTCAGAGTGCGTTCGTTGAAACACGCATGTTGGGCGTCGCGGATGAGAGCTTCGAGGTTGTGCTGGGCTTGAACATTACGAGTGCTAAGCAGATAGCTCCGTCTGCTAAGTGCGTCGGCAACAACATTTGCCTTGCCTGGGTGATAACGAATCTCACAGTCGTAATCGTTGAGAAGTTCTACCCATCGGCGTTGACGCATATTTAGTTCCCTCTGATTAAAGATGTGTTGTAGGCTCTTATGATCGGTGAAGATCGTACACCTTGTACCATACAGGTAGTGTCGCCAAATCTTTAATGCAAAAACAACTGCGCCTAGCTCGAGATCGTGGGTTGTATAGTTCTTCTCGTGGATTTTGAGCTGACGAGATGCGTAAGCTATGACCTTGTCTCGTTGCATTAGGACACAACCGAGACCAAGGTTGGAAGCATCACAGTAGACAATGAAATTATCGTTTCCGTCGGGTAGTGTGAGTACTGGAGCATTGCAAAGCATGTGTTTGAGGGTTCGAAAGGCAGACTCTTGTTTGGTCCCCCAGACAAAAGGCTGGTCCTTGTGCGTGAGAGTGGTACAGCAATCTTCGAGAATCCTTCGATAAATCGTCGATAATAGCCCGCTAGCCCGAGAAAGGAGCGGACTTCAGACGGGTTCTTAGGCGTAACCCAGCTCTTAACAGCTTCAATCTTCGCAGGATCGACGTGAATACCCTGACTATTTACGATGTGACCCAGAAACTGAACCTCCCCCAACCAAAACTCGCACTTGGAGAATTTGGCGTAGAGTTGGTTCCCCTGGAGTAACTCGAGAACCAAACGTAGATGTTGCGCGTGTTCGGCTCTCGTTTTGGAATAGATCAAGACATCATCGATGAACACGATGACGAAACGGTCGAGATATGGTTTACACACTCGATTCATCAGATCCATGAAAACCGCTGGTGCGTTGGTTAGGCCAAAAGGCATGACAACGAATTCGTAATGGCCGTAACGAGTACGAAACGCGGTTTTGGGTATATCCTCCTCCTGTATACGCAGCTGATGATATCCTGAACGTAGATCGATCTTCTAGAAACACGTAGCGCCTCGTAGTTGGTCAAACAAGTCGTCGATTCGAGGCAAAGGATAGCGGTTCTTGATAGTCAACTTATTCAACTCCCGGTAGTCGATGCACATCCGGAATGACCCGTCCTTCTTTTTGACGAAAAGGACTGGTGCGCCCCAAGGAGAGGTGCTCGGGCGAATAAAGCCTTTCTCAAGTAATTCCTGGAGTTGGGTTGAGAGTTCGCGCATTTCGGACGGCGCGAGTCGGTAAGGAGCTCTGGCGGTAGGATTAGCTCCAAGAATGAGATCAATGCGAAAATCAATATCGCGCTTTGGAGGTAGTCCGGGAAGGTCCTCTGGAAAAACTTGAGGGAATTCCCGAACCACAGGAACGTCTTTTACTTCCTTCTTCTCTTTTTTTTCCTTCTCCGCTGCTACGACGTTAGCCAAGAAAGCTCTGTATTCCTTGCGGAGATACTTGCTAGCTTGTAGGCATGACATAAGCTTGAGACCCTTCGAAGTAGTATCACCATAAACGCGCAAAGAATCACCATTTGCGAGCGAAAAACGAATCATCTTATCGAAGCACACAACTTCGGCATGGTTTTCTCGAAGGAAGTCCATGCCTACTATGACGTCGAAACTTCCGAGTTGCATCGGAATGAGGTCGATTGAGAAGATGTGATTGTTGAGCTCGAGAGTGCAATCACGAGTAACAGAGTTTACAGCGACGGTTCTTCCGGTAGCGACTTCAACATCGAATGCAGAGGAGAGTCGGGAACGTTTACGACTAAGGAGTTTCTCAAATTCGAGCGACACAAAGCAATTATCGGCTCCAGTATCAAACAAACATGAAGCATAAATACCATTCACAAGGAACGTACCATTGACCACGTTGTGTCGGCCTGGGCTTGACGCACATTGAGATTGAAAGTTCTGGCGCGTGCGGCCTGTTGTTGCTGCTGCTGTTGCTGTTGTGGTTGCTGCTGTTGCGGTTCTTGTTTCACTACCCTGTTCGGGCACATGTTGGCGAAATGATTCGGGTCGCCACACGTGAAGCATGCTCTGGCTTTGAATGCGGGTGCCGGAGGAGCTTGTTGACCCTGTGGGGCAGCGAGTAGAGCTTGATTGGCAGGAGCTTGGCGAATACGGCAGTTGGCAGTAAAGTGGCCGTATACATTGCAGTGAGCACAGAAGCGGCATTGAATAGCTGTCGGGTGATGATAGGTGCAAGTAGGGCAGAGCGGGTGCGGCCCAGTATATGCACGCTTCGCAGGCGGTGCATTGGCCACAGGCGCCGCTACTTGACGCTGTTGGGCAGGTGCAGCTTGGATCGGTGCAGCAGTAATCGCACAGTTCTTGTTGGTGGAGCTGTTCTTTCTCTTGTTCTTTCTCTTGTTGCTTGACGAGGTGGTTTCAACAGTTGGTGCAGCAGTGGTGGCTTGATGCAGATGCTTGGAGGTCTTATTCCATACCCCAGCCTTGACCCTTTTGTCATTGATTTCAGCGGCTAGCAGATAGGTTTCCTC
This sequence comes from Helianthus tuberosus, assembly GCA_030545235.1. Classification (NCBI taxonomy): domain Eukaryota; kingdom Viridiplantae; phylum Streptophyta; class Magnoliopsida; order Asterales; family Asteraceae; genus Helianthus; species Helianthus tuberosus. The sequence goes on along the minus strand of CM060365.1, from coordinate 33,056,578 downwards.
GATCGTGGTAGTCTTAGCCGCTTGCACGAAATCAGCAACACAGTCGGGCAAAGCTCGGATGTACTTCTTGATGGTCATCTCAGGAGTCTTGACCTGGTCGGGACAGATAATGCTGAGCTGTTTGAAGCGAGCAGTAAGGCCAGCATTGTCTCCGTCCTTCTGATGTATGTGCCAAAATTCATCTTCAAGCTTTTGACGCTCGTGAGGAGGGCAGAATTCCTCTAGCATGACTTCCTTGAGCTCATCCCACGACAGACCGTAGGCTGCATTATTCCCTCGCTTGTTCCTCTCGGCCGTCCACCAGTCTAGAGCACGGGACTGGAAGACGCCGGTAGCGTTCAGAGTTCGAAGGTCATCAGGGCAACCACTTTGTCGCAGAGTAACCTCGATAGAGTCAAACCAGTGGAATAGTGCAGTAGGACTTCCTTCGCCTGTGAATTCTTTCGGCCCACATGACTTGAATTGTTTGAAACTGAAAGGTCTCGTGACAGCTTTAGGACCTTCAGTCCTCGATTCCTCGGATGACTTGCTGGCGTTCTCGTAGGCATCACTCACGGCTTTAGCTACACTCTTCGCGATGATAAAAGCAAGGCGTCTGTCCCTCTTTTCCTGACGAGAGAGCGTATGACGAGATCCAGACGACATTGTCTGCAATAGACATCGCCACGGAACTCAACACATGTATTCGAATCTCACCTCACACGTCTATTACTACTAAAGCTCAGTAACACGTACCATGTAAACGCATATAGTCACAAAATCACAGAATTGCACAAAATCACATAAACACATAGAGCACATAATCGCAATATTCCTAAACAGGTAAGCACAATAGCAAAACACACATACCTTAGTCACTAGCGATGTTTTGTGTGGGTTTTGTGTTTTAGCAGAAGCAATAGTGTTGGGTCGCAACCAATAGTACCTCAAAACGTTAACAAATAAGCAGAAAATACATAAAATCTTCATAAAGGTCGATAAATCAAAGGTAGATTGTCTGCGGCTAATAGACTTCGACTAACCAAAGTGGCTCGACTATTCGCAAGGATCCTGTGTGCACAATTACCTCCAGGACTATGCCTTTGCCTCGATTCTTGGGCGTTGGCGCAATTCCCATTGGTTATATTGTGTCTTTAGATCGTTGGAGTCCATCGAAACTTTGGTGGGAGTTTTTGTATAAAAGCAGGACGAGTCGTCAAGGTTAGGGTTTCACCCCTATCTTGCAACTTCTGTCCTTGTTTTTTATAAAATTTGAGGAGATTATTCATCAAAATATGGATTTCACTCCTAATTTGGTATGATTCTCCTCGTTTGTAGCTAAAACGCAAGCTGATTAGGCAACTTTAGTCGAGAGTTTGCGGTTTCCACACCTATTCTCGGCCTCATTACCTGTTCATAACTTGAAAATTCGAGTGCAGTGGTAGGAAAGAGCGAGTGATAGTGACGAGTTTACGCATACGCGTGAGTTGGTCTGTTGGTTCTTAACTATAGACTAGGTCTCTAAGACTTCGACCCGGACTAGGTCGAGTCTTGCCTAATTCCCTGTAGTTATGGCTCTGATACCAATCTGTCACACCCCAACCGATGGCGGAATCATCGGGGCGTGGCACTGAGCGAAACAGATTGTCCAGAAGTTTCCATAACAAGTATCATTACCATTCAATTAAAGCAATACGTCCCATACCGTATCTTAAATAGTCAAACAAGTTATTACAGATAACATCAAAACAAATATTTTGTTCCGACAACTCAGATTTAAACATAACAATTTATTCGTTGGTTTCTAGGACTCCAGTTCCTAGCTTCAAGTTCATCACAGCACAAAGAGCATAAAAGCAACCTAAGCACCTGTCACATACGTTAAAATAAAGTCAATACATAAAATGTAAAGGTGAGCATACAAGTTTGATAATAGCATATAGAGTTCGAATTCGTTTACGCATAACCAGCACGTACACATAGTGAAATGAAGCACGTTAGTTATCGACATAGATCCATCGATACCAATGACTGCGGGTTGACTGCCCGAGGCAGTTCGCAATACATGATTACCACCGTAATCCATGCAAGTAAAAGATCCTTAACAACCCCCGTGTGAACGGGTGCTGAGTCCAAACTATAGTACTATCGTTGCTAAGGCAGGTAGACAACATTCCATGTGTAAACATAACAAACAAGCATTCATAAGCCACATATAACATGCATAAATGGTTTAGCGTTAAAATAGCTTGAGTAGTGTGATTGTTGTAGTTTGAATATTCGTAACGTATGTAACACCCAAAAGTGCTAAAGCAAAAAGGGTTCGAGTATACTCACAGCGATTATGGATTGAAGGGAGCGCTTTTCAGCGAGTACAGTTAGCCTGAATAGATTCGATAGCGTAAAGATAAGTGGCATGGAAAAACAGTACAGAACGAGTGTGGGTAGGTTGACGGGTCGTGCGGATTAGTAATCCGTGCGAGTGGTAATCCGTCCGGATTAGCCACTCGTGCGGATTGTTATCCGTGCGGACAAGTTATTCGTGCGAGTGGTGATCCGTCCGGATTAGTCGCTCCTGCGGACTGTTATCCGTGCGAACAAGTTATTCGTGCGCACAAGTAATCCGTGCGGATTACACTTCGTCCGGACGAGTCACTCGTGCGGATAACATGTTCGTGCGGATAACTATTCGAGTGGATTGTTTCTTCCTAAGTTAAGGATGTGTTTGTGCATGATGGCTTGTGCTTTGGAGTTTTCATTGTAGCATTTAGAAAACATCTAAGGATTTCTACCTTTCAAGCCGGTCGCGCGGACGACAATCCGTCCGGATGGCAGTCCGTGCGGACAATGGTAATCCGTCCGGACAGTCTGTTCGCGCGGGCAGAGACAATCCGTCCGGATAGCCTGTCCGTGCGGACAACTTGGCCGTGCGGTTGAACATTGTTTGAATTTATTCAAGGTCTCAGTATCTCATGATCTGAAGAGTAATCCATTCAGAGTTCGTCCGTCCGGATTGTCCATTCGGCGATACTCAAACCTTGTTTTGGAAAGTGGGTCCCAAGTGTAGTTCGTCCGGGTGACAACCCGTCCGGATCGTCTGTCCGTGCGGACCACTTGTCCGTGCGGACAACTTGTCCGTTCGGATAGTCTCTCCTCTGGCTGTTCCGTTCGTCTACTCTTGGTTTCTGTTGTCGTTTATCGAGACGTTCTGATTACGTGGCAACCACTTGGAATTGTATTCTTACTCGCATGACTACGCCAGCCAGGAACCACCCTAACTCGACCTGTCGGCGGCTCAGAACGGTCATTCAGGTTTGTCTCGTAATCAGGTGCCTTGTGGGTAGAATCCAGATCTAGGACTAGTGCTTCCCTATTATCGAGTAGAAGACTAGAACCGATCAGATTCGTACCGATTCTAAGGGTAAAAGAAGGAGAAAACTTGGGTTTATTTCTTTCAACTCTTTTATCCTTAGAAAAGTTTAGATCTAGGTGAAGTTGTTGTGAAATCTTATGGAAATCGTTCAGATCTGAGTTATTCTTGGTGGAATGAGGTCAAGCTTGAAGTTCATGAGAACTTCATGATGACGTCACCCGAGAATACCTCAATTCTTGATGATTTCATGGTTAAAAGTTGAGATTTGAAAGATGGAAAGGTGTAGAATTGTGTAGTGATCAAGGATGTACAAGAATTAGTGCAAGATCTTACCTGGATTGAGAGAAATATGAGAAAAGGTGAAGAATGCGTGCGGTTCAGACGTCACTTGCCAAAAGTGGAAAATTTGGAGAGTGACCCGTGTATTTATAGGATGCCAAAAAGGGAAAAGGGTAATCCGTGCGGATAGCACGTTACCCGGATTGGGTTATCCGTCCGGATTGGTCATCCGTCCGGATTGGCAATCCGTGCGGATTGGCAATCCGTGCGGATTGACCATCCGTTCGGATGTCGCCTGATTTGGTGCGTTCGGTGCGATGACGCTCCGGTTTCGGTTTTCGAGCAATTAGATAGGGTTTCCTAGTCAAATTACTTTTAGTCTCAACTACTTCGTATATGGTTCGACTCGGAATTCGGGTTCGGGTTCGTTTACATTCGAGTTAGACTTCGAGTTCGATTGAGTTCGCTTGATTATCACCACAAAACATAAATAAACATGCACAGGTAACACGTAGGGCACACACACATGTATAATGACGCTTAAAATATGTAGCTCGAGTTACGATTTGATTACTATAGCTTGATTGACTTTATCGCATTGTTACTTCCTATCATTCACAGTCGTAGGTCGATTGAAATACGGTCAGCATGATTCGATTATTGCAATGAACGACACTTACTCCACATAATATAAATAAAATAAAAACATTTCTACGAGTCAAGTCGCGCGAAATCGGTCGTTGACTTTGACCTTGACTTTGACTTTCACTTATGAAAACACGGGGTGTTACATTACTGGCCTACCCTTGTCAAAGGGTAAAAATGTAATTTTTGTGGTGGTAGATAGGCTTACTAAGTATGCTCATTTCATGGGCTTAACCCATCCTATTTCTGCAAGTTCTGTGGCTCAGTGCTTTATTGATCATGTCTATAAATTGCATGGATGGCCTACAACTATAGTATCAGACAGAGATGCAGTTTTTTTGAGTACTTTTTGGCAGGAGTTTACAAGACTGCAAGGAATTGAGCTGGCTATGTCAACTGCATACCATCCACAAATAGATGGCCAGACAGAGGTGGTAAATAGGTGTTTGGAAACTTATCTTAGGTGCATGAACTTACACTATGGAAAGTCTTGGGCTCATTGGTTATCTTTGGCTGAATGGTGGTACAACACTAATTACCACACTTCTATAAAAAACCACTCCATTTCAGGCTTTATATGGATTTGCTCCTCCTTCGCATGTACCTTATATACATAGGGATACTAAAGTTGCAAGTTTGGATGAAGAGATGTGCTCTAGAGAAGAAGCTATATCAATACTGAGGTCTACACTGTTGAGGGCTCAAAACAGATTAAAGCAACAGGCCAATAAGCATAGAAGTGATAGAATGTTTAAAGAAGGTGATTGGGTATATTTGAAACTCAGGCCTTATGTTCAGACGTCTTTGAGGATGGCAACATTTAATAAGTTTTCTCCAAAGTATTATGGACCTTATTTGATCATTAAAAAAATTGGAGAAGCTTCTTACCAGTTGGATTTGCCTCAGGAATCACAATTGCATCCAGTCTTCCATGTATCACTTCTCAAACAGGCTAATGGTCCACCAACCACTGTTGTTCTGGTTCCAACAATGGCGAGGTTCTTGTATCAACCAGCCAAAGTATTGGATCATCGTTTGATAAGGAAGGGAAGGAAAGGGGTACATCAGGTTTTAATTCAATGGGAAGGATTATCAGTAGTTGAGGCTACGTGGGAGAATAGACATGATTTACAACTGCGGTTTCCTGATTTCCAGTTCTAGCAGTGGTTGAGGCTCTTTAGTGGGAGAGGTTGTCAGTGGTTGAGGCTTATCAGTAGTTAAGTCTTAGCAGTAGTTGAGGATTATCAGTAGTTTTGGTTTAACAGTGGTTTGGGCGTGTCAGTGGTAACCTTGAGGACAAGGTTTGATTGAAAGGGGGGGGGGGGGGGGGTATTGATATGTGTAGTTAATAGTTCAAGGGGGTCTTTTGTAAACAATGATAGTATAGGGTTGATATTGTAAAATGTTGTATTGAGTTAGTTGAATGGTAGTTATAATAACAGAAAGGCTAACAGTCACTGGTTAGCTTGGTTTTGGAAAATCTTCTTCTCTTTTAGTTTCTTTCTACAATTGAGCTCTATCAAGCACTCTAGCCGTGTGACTGAAAATGGCAAAAAGAAGATAAAATAAAGAAATACAAACAAGATTGATCATAAGCAACAAAAGTCACTACATATTTCAACGTTCAGTTTCTATTTTTGATATATGAAAACCGTTCCTAGCGGTTAAGCTTTCGGTTTGACCTAAAATTCCTTTTTGAGTGGTAGGTATCGTGTGGTTATCATCAATATTTCAACATAGTATTTTGTTTTAAATGACAACTTTTACTTATAGTTGGTGTTTATTTAAGACGTTTCTTCATTTTTTCTTCATAATTTATATATATGGTAGATTTCGTTTTTTTGTAATGTTCTAAATACTTCTTTTGAATCGAGTTTATGTATTGTTAGATTAAAGTATTTTGACAGTATTTTTAAAATCTTAATCAAATAATTCCGTAGATCAAAAAAACAAATATGTATTTTCTGTCATGAAAACAATGCCCAAAAATAAATCAAAATGTCCATTCTATAGGTTGTGAACTATCAACGATTTGGTAAAACAATCGGCTCCCACCAGCCGGTGTTGCCGTGCCTCTCTCCTATCTCTTTCTCTCACATATACCTATACATACATACATATATATATATATAAAGAGCTTCATCCCCCACCCCCTAGGTCCATCACCCTCAAGCCCTTCCTACGTGGCGGTGACGTGGCAGCCCATCCTCTTGAGGATGGGGCTCTCCATACCCTCTAGTCTTACGATAGATAAATTATGTTTGTCATCAAGTCGAGGCCAACGATGGCCACGTGATAGATTTCAATTCCTTTATGATTGTTCAAATTTATTCTACAATCAAATTTCTTTTATGAATCACAATTCCTTTAAATTCCAATTCATTTTGGAATGTTTTTAAATTCCAAGTCCAACCCCTATAAAAAATTCCACCAACCAAACGCACCATTAGATGATCACCGCATGATATTTTTTGGACCAAGCAACATGCAAGAAGAAATCAACAACTTAATGAGAAGGCGGCAATGACCTGCAACAAGCGAAATCACTATATACGCAACATAATAAAAAAAAAAAAACATGCAAGAAATCTTATTAACATATCTGCAAAACATCGACGCGACATGATAAAGAGCATGCAAAAAATCTTATTACCATGTCTAGAAAACATCAATAACTTTCAACTTTCCCAAAATGTTAAATCCCGACAAAACCAACCAACTCATGTCAAACTGCCTCAGACCCAACTCGTGAGACATAGAACTTGAGTCACTGGTATCTCAGACTTGTTTGGTACATCCCGGGACTAGTTAGGCTAAACTATTCCGGAACTGTACCAAGCAAGCCAGAGACCACCGTGAATTAATGATCACTATACATGTATCTAAGTAATTTGAGTTGCTTACTAGAAAAGAAAAGAATTTATATAAGCCTAGATCTGGATGGCATGAGAAACATGTGAACCATATGTATTGAAAAAAGATTCCAAAGGTTTGACCTGCATTCATATGACACGAGAAAAAATGTGAACTAAATGATGTAACATGTGAACCACATAAGAAGTGTTTTCTCATGGGTTAGAAAATATGAGCCATATAAAAACAAATTCAAGTAAAAGAGTTCTTGTGTAACATACCTGCCTCTCGTACCACCAATATCGTCCGCTTTGCCCCGATGAGCACGCTTAACTGTGGACTTTTCATCTGCTCCATAGCCAACACACTCAAAACGCGTTGGTGATTTAAGAGGCAGGGCATTTCTTATATACCAAAAATCTCTCCTGGCCACGGCCAATATCGGATTGGCTAGGGTGTTACAATGGTTCATGTTAATCTTTTCGGTATCGTTACATCTTGATCTCAGAAAACTTCTACAAGTGTATGTGTCACTTAGCGATACATATGTATTATGTTAGGTTGGATAAATTGAATGGTCATCAATTGTGCTATGTGCATTGTGCGATACTTTAGAATAATTTGGTAATCCGGAAAACTAATAGAGAATTTCTGCGGCATACACAACACAATAAATGATAACGCTAAACCCTTTCCGATCAAGTTCTTGTAGCACTCTAGCCATGTGACTGAAAATGGCAAAGAGAAGGTAAAATAAAGAAACACAAACAAGATCGGTCATAAGCAACAGAAGTCACTACATGGAGGAGGAATTATGAAATTACCAATATGAAAAATGAATAGCTTACGGGTAGCATCTAAGTTTCCCTTTTTTTGGTATCTTTCTTAATGAGGGCGAATACTTCATCAGTAGCAACCTCCACTTTTGCACTTGTTCCTTTAGAAATTTCAAGGAATAATGGATTTTAATAATCTCAACTATATGTCGTTGGTCGGCAACGGTCCCAACTTAAAACATAATCAGTAGTGGTCCCACTTTTTCACATATTGTAAACCAATGGACCTTTGTTAATAGAAAAGGAAAATGAGACAAAAATAAATTAAAGTTGTTTTAGCAAAAGTCACTTGGTTTACAATATGTGAAAAGGTGGGACCACCACTAGTTATTTTTGAAGTTGAGACCATTGTCGGCCAACAACTAATAGTTGGGATTATTAAAATCCATTATTCCAAATTTCAACAATAAAGTTAAATGCTCCAACTGGGAACGGAGAAATGCACCGTATGATTAGATTCTAATCTGGATAAGATTATGGCGCAAAGACAGACATGTACTTTGTATATTAGTGGGAATGAATATGCAATACTTTTTGTCATGTCATAAAATATCAGATTATCTAATTCTTTAGTGCAATGAGACATAAGACTACTGAACTAAAAAACTGATGTAATTAAAACTGTGAGTATCAAACTTAAGGATGCAGTATCTGTGGATAGAAAGTTTATGAATAAAAGACGGTGTCACAAATTAATGGTGTTTAATGTAAGAATCATAAATGCAAATTGAGTGATGTTCAACATAATGACATGAACTATATCCTTTAATAGATTAATGATTCATTTTTATGCGAAACACCAACCTTCGTGCAATAGAATTCCCGAAGCAGCTTGAAAACAAAAGAGCCATCATACGTATGAACAACATATACTACATTACTAGGCTAAATGCTAAAAAGGGGTGAGCCAATCGGTAAAAACATCTCCAGGCCTTAGGGCGGAACACGCGGGTCAAAATTGATCATTTATAGTAAAAATGCCCAAAAGGACAAAGATACATTGGTTTACTGTAATTAAAAGACCGATACCTGATACGTAAAAGAGATGGCAAAGATACAACTTTTTGTTGCAAATATAACTTATTTGGCCGTACATAGTGCAACACCACGCGTCCAGGACCTAAGTTACAGCTAGAGAACTTGTGTTCGGGACCTAAGCTGCACATGCAGAACTATACAGAGTTATGACATATGTTGCAAAAAAAAAAAGAACTTTAACAAGGAAAACCAAAGTCATTTTCAGTCTCTAAAGTACAGTACAAAGCTGAATCGTATTCTAAATTGCAGATGGATTCAGAACCGGATATAAGTCAATTTTCATAAACTTGTTTGTCCTGCATAACTAAGAACAACTTAAGAACAACTCATGTAATTAGCTAGCGCCAATGTGGGGTCTCCCACCTGGTAGAGGCTTGTGTCTCTTGGAGGGGAGGTCCTAGGTTCAAATCTAGGCAATGGTGTAATTTAGATTTATTGGTGTAATGTATAGTAGAAGTAACATTTGCCATTAAAAAAATGTAATTAGCTAGCATTAAATAACTGAATCCACAAACACAACCTAAACACCAATATAATCCACTATTCACAAAACTAATAACTAAAAACCAAAAGAAGAAAAAAAACAGAGATCTACATCTTATCATATACCATTAGAATCGAATTATCTAATTCCTCCGGTGCAAAGAAACAAAAGACTAGGGCTATAAACAAACCGAACATTTAGTAAATAGTCTGTGAACCGTTCGGCGGGAAGTTCGTTTATGTTCTTAGTTTAATAAATGAACAAACACGAACACGAAATTGCGTTCGATAAGTTAAACAAACGAACATGAACAAAGGTTGCGTTCGTTCCTTTATGTTCGTGAACGTTCGGAAATGTGTTCATTTATGTTCACTCGTTTATGTTCATTTGTGTTCATTCATTTAAAAGCTTTTTTATGTTAATTTATATTTTATTGGTTTTAGTTTTTAAAAATTTGAAACCATCGTTATACTATACGTCTCCGCCAACATCCCTCATTTGACCATTTCAATTTCAGTTTGTGTTAAAGCTTGACACACTTCTTAATCTTTGTGTTAACTATGTTTATGATAAGTATGTCAACTATGTTCGGATAGTTATGTTAAGTACTTATTTATTTTTGTTGGATTCTTCATAATAATTCTAATGAAAATGCATATTATAATAATTCTAATGAAAATGCATATTGTATATCAATATGAATATATAACGTTGGTTTGTGTTCACTTATGTTCATGAACATTTGTTTGTGTTCATTTACGTTCAGTAATGTTCATGAACATGTTCATTTCCTTAATGAACTAACACAAACAAGAAATCTCATTCGTGAACTGTTCATAAACATGCTCATTCCTTAATGATCGAACACGGACAAGGCCTTGTTCATGTTCGTTTACAGCCTACATACGACTATTGAGTATTGACCTAAAGAATTCATGTATTAGAACTGCAAGTATCAAACATAAGAACACGATATTTGTGGATAGAAAGTTAATTTGGGGAAGACATTGTCACAATGGCGGATAAATGCAAGAATTATAAAAATCTAATTGAGTACTATTCACTATAATCACATGAACTGTATCTACAATAAAGATTTATTTTTTATGCTAACAGTGCCCAACACCAACCTTTATGCAATAGAATTCCAAACATAGACAACAAAACACATATCATGCTAATGAACAACATGTATTACCATTACTATTTGAATCTAACCAAAGGCATATCATACGGGCATACGGCTTCAATTTTAAAACGGTTTGACACAACTGGAAAAAAAAACATCTCAGGGCCTTGAGGCGGTGCTTCATGTACACGTGGGTCAAAATCGGCCAAATATAGGGTCTGGAGGCTAATATATCAAAATGACCAAAAGTATGACGAGATTATAAATCGCTTACCATGATTAAAAAACGATAGTAAAGATACTTTTTTTTATGGAGACGAAACTTATTTGGTTGTAGATAGAGCAATGTCTCGCACCACCACGAGTCCAGGACCTAAGTTGCACCTAGAGAACTTTATGGGCATATGGCATAAGTTAAAAAAAAAAACAGAACTTTAACAAGGAAAACCAATGTCATTTTTCAGTCTCTAAAGTACAATACACAGCTGAATCTTATTCAGAAATTGCTAATAATAGATTTAAAACTCAATTTTAATAAACTTGTTTGTCCTGTACAACATCAAAAAGCTTGAAGAACTTCTTCAAATAAACACAAATGTCATGTAATCAGCTAACATCAAACAACTAAATCCACAATCACATTTTCATTTGCAATCTCAACACAAACACTTCACAAACACAAACTAAACAGTAAAAATCAATCTAATCCACTATTCACATAACTAAAACCTAAAAGAACAAAGATCTACATCTAACATCTAATCACAGCATTAGAATCAGAACTCAATAGCAAATGCAGCAAATCAAATCAACTTTAAAACAAACCTGAAACTGCAGATCCATACCTACTACACAAACTAATTTAACAAACAATTAAATTAATTAAATTTATAAACAAATGAACATCACTCTTTCCAGAATCTTCTTCCAAATTGAAATGAAACATCCTAAAAGTGACTCACAGCAGTTTCTGATTCAGTTGATACAAGGCGGGAACTATATTCTCCGATTAACAATCTGTTCCCGACCTGTACCAAGCGAATCGGAAAACCGCCGTGACAGATAAGTGAGATATAGATACACAATCTATGTATCTATATCTATATAGATCTATATCTTCTGCATGTATGTCATGTTATTCAAACTTATTTGGCCGTACATAGAGCAACACCACGCGACACGCGTCCAGGACCTAAGTTACAGCTAGAGAACTTGTGTTCGGGACCTACGCTGCACCTGCAGAACTATACAGAGTTATGACATATGTTGCAAAAAAAAGAACTTTAACAAGGAAAACCAAAGTCATTTTCAGTCTCTAAAGTACAGTACAAAGCTGAATCGTATTCTAAATTGCAGATGGATTCAGAACCGGATCTAAGTCAATTTTCATAAACTTATTTGTCCTGCATAACTAAGAACAACTTAAGAAAACACGGATATCATGTAATTAGCTAGCGCCAATGTGGGGTCTCCCACCTGGTAGAGGCTTGTGTCTCTTGGAGGGGAGGTCCTAGGTTCAAATCTAGGCAATGGAGTAATTTAGATTTATTGGTGTAATTTATAGTAGAAGTAACATTTGCCATTAAAAAAATGTAATTAGCTAGCATTAAATAACTGAATCCACAAACACAACCCAAACACCAATATAAACCAAAAGAAGAAAAAAAAAACAGAGGTCTACATCTTATCAAACCATTAGAATCAAATTATCTAATTCCTCCGGTGCAAAGAAACAAAAGACTAGGGCTATAAACAAACCGAATGTTTAGTAAATAGTTCGTGAACCGTTCGGCGGGAAGTTCGTTTATGTTCTTAGTTTAATAAATGAACAAACACGAACACGAAATTTCGTTCGACAAGTTAAACAAACGAACATGAACAAAGGCTGCGTTCGTTCCTTTATGTTCGTGAACTTTTGGAAATGTGTTCATTTATGTTCACTCATTTATGTTCATTTGTGTTCGTTCATTTAAAAGCTTTTTTATGTTAAATTTATAATTTATTGGTTTTAGTTTTTAAAAATTTGAAACCATAGTTATACTAAACACCTCCGCCAACATCCCTCGTTTGACCATTTCAATTTCAGTTTGTGTTAAAGCTTGACACACTTCTAAAGCTTTGTGTTAACTATGTTTATGATAATTATGTCAACTATGTTCGGATAGTTATGTTAAGTACTTATTTATTTTTGTTGGATTCTTCATAATAATTCTAATGAAAATGCATATTATAATCATTCTTATGAAAATGCATATTTTATATCAATATGAATATACAACGTTGGTTTGTGTTCACTTATGTTCATGAACATTTGTTTGTGTTCATTTACGTTCAGTAATGTTCATGAACATGTTCATTTCCTTAAAGAACTAACACAAACAAGAAATCTCGTTCGTGAACTGTTCATAAACATGCTCATTCCTTAATGATTGAACACGGACAAGGCCTTGTTCATGTTCTTTTACAGCCTACATACGACTATTGACCTAAAGAATTCATGTATTAGAACTGCAAGTATCAAACATAAGAACACGATATTTGTGGATAGAAAGTTAAATTGGGGAAGACATTGTCACAATGGCGCATAAATGCAAGAATTATAAAAAGCTAATTGAGTACTATTCACTATAATCACATGAACTGTATCTTTTAAATACAATAAAGATTTATTTTTTATGCTAACAGTGCCCCACACCAACCTTTATGCAATAGAATTCCAAACATAGACAACCAAATAGATATCATGCTAATGAACAACATATATTACCATTACTATTCGTATCTAATCGAAGGCATATCATACGGCCTCAATTTTAAAATGGTTCGACACAACTGGAAAAAAAAACATCTCAGGGCCTTGAGGCGGTGCTTCATGTACACGTGGGTCAAAATCGGCCAAATATAGGGTCTGGAGGCTAATACATCAAGACGACCAAAAGTGTGACGAGATTATAAATGGCTTACCATGATTAAAAAACGATAGTAAAGATACTTTTTTTATGGAAACAAAACTTATTTGGTTGTAGATAGAGCAATGTCTCGCACCACCACGAGTCCAGGACCTAAGTTGCACCTAGAGAACTTTATGGGCGTATGGCATAAGTTCAAAAAAAAAAAAACAGAACTTTAACAAGGAAAACCAATGTCATTTTTCAGTCTCTAAAGTACAATACACAGCTGAATCTTATTCAGAAATTGCTAAGGGTGTAGGGAGTGGTTAGGCACTTGAAAGTGGTAAACTTCAAAATCAACCAATGAGAGTGTGCCATGTCATTCAATGAAAAGTGTTTAAACTATGCTCAAAAGTGTTGTCAATTGTTAGACACTTCATGAATTATGAATTGGTAAACTATTTAAATAAAAAATGAAAAAGGCGTGATTGGTTGAGATGGCATGGACCCCACCCCACACACCCCCTCTCTCTCCTACCCACCCTCTCCCCGCATCATCGGCAACCCATCACCGAATCACCATCTTCACCAAGCGGCAAAATGGGTCGGCGGTGGTGTTCCCGCTCGGCAAACCCATTTGCCGCTCATGGTTTGCCGCCCACTCCGTATCCCCTAATAATAGATTTAAAACTCAATTTTAATAAACTTGTTTGTCCTGTACAACATCAAAAAGCTTGAAGAACATCTTCAAATAAACACAGATGTCATGTAATCAGCTAACATCAAACAACTAAATCCACAATCACATTTTCATTTGCAATCTCAACACTAACACTTCACAAACACAAACTAAACAGTAAAAATCAATATACTCCACTATTCACATAACTAATAACTAAAAAACCTAAAAAAAACAGAGATCTACATCTAACATCTAATCAGAGCATTAGAATCAGAACTCAATAGCAAATGCAGCAAATCAAATCAACTTTAGAACAAACCTGAAACTGCAGATCCATCCATACCTACACAAACTAATTTAACAAACAATTAAATTAATTAAATTTATAAACAAATGAACATCACTCTTTCCAGAATCTTCTTCCAAATTGAAATGAAACATCCTAAAAGTGACTCACAGCAGTTTCTGATTCAGTTGATACAAGGCGGGAACTATATTCTCCGATTAACAATCTGTTCCCGACCTGTACCAAGCGAATCGGAAAACCGCCGTGACAGATAAGTGAGATATAGATACACAATCTATGTATCTATATCTATATAGATCTATATCTTCTGCATGTATGTCATGTTATTCAAACTTTCTAGAGAGAATAAAATTCTAAAACCCTATCTTTGACAGCTTTTAGAGAGAGATTCTCTTGTAAGGGAGTTGAAGGCGGTTACTTATGGAGGTCACAGACGAATCAAGTGACGCCACGTGGAGGAAGATTTAAGATACAAATATTGATGTAACTTTGCGAATATGTGAAGACGAATGAGTAAAGTTTCTCGGTTCGTCGGATACTAGGGGTGTGTACAGTTCAGTTCGGTTCGCTATTAGTGTTATCTATAGCTGTAACTGAAGTCATCAGTTAATCGGTTTGGTTTATTCGATTAATTTATTGGTTTTTGGTTCGGTTAATAACCAAACCAAACATTCGCTATATATATATTTTTTTAAAATACATGTATTGGAGGTATATATATACATGAAATGGATAAATAAATACATGAACTAGATGTATAAAGAATTAAATAAGATGGAGGTATAAAAACATAATATAAAACATGAAATAGAGGTATATAAGCTAGAAACATATTAAGATTTAAATGGTTCGATTCGGTTAATTTCGGTAAACAGGTGGTACAAAAAAATATCCGATAATCGATTTTCGGTTAATTTCAGCTCAATTTTGTCGGTTTTCGGTTAATAGTTCGGTTATTGCTCACCTCTATAGGATAGAGTCTTGTTTGTAGCAAAATGTTATGTATGAGTTAGGGATTTTATTAGAGCAGGCGTTTCAGCATTAGGTGTTCTAGATATTAGACAAGGTTATGTTATTTTATCAATGGGTGACCGGACTTTGTTAGATGAAGACAAGTGGGTGTTGAAATGGGGCTGAGTTTGTGGTGGTATTTACAGAAATGCCAGAAAGGGTAGTTGTGAAGATTCACTGTAGGAGTGAGGGTGGAACAGGAAAGTCACGTGGACTGGTCACAAGAATTGATTGCTACACATGGAGATTGTTTGTTAGGAATATTTTTATTCCAAAATTAGACAATTGCATAAAACAGGACTAAAAAACAAAATATATTCGTTACGACAAAAAGTGTGATTAACAGGAAAATCACACCGGTTATAATAAGTATAATCAATTGTTCAAATTTAAAATATTAGACACAATCTTACAATTTTTATCTCAAAAAATAGATAACAAGTGGTTTGGTCGCTAATGTTTCGCTAGACCATGCTATTTTGCGATATACTAGGCCCATGAAATGAGCATACTTAGTAAGCCTATCTCGGGTCAATGTTGCAAATTCTGATTGGATGAAATCATTTTTTTTATAATAAATCACCACGTTATATTGTTGTGATAGAAAAATTACGTCAGGATGACAAGTAAACACGCAACAAGCATTTGTAACGGTTAATTTGCCATATATTGATATTTTAAATTAATTGGTTGTTTCGATTAAAAAATCGACCAGGAGCTAGAGTCAAAGTGTACAATTGTTGCAAGAGATCATGAGATTAACAAAGTTGAGTGACACCATGTTGATGATTCTAATCATGGGAGTTTCGTTCTCTTTTTTATCCATAGGAATCAGTATGACTTGATTTCTTTAATTATCTTAGATGTAGGTAGATATTGCCTTGATGTTGAAAGTTTTATCATTCTGAGCTCTCGATATACACTAACAAGTAATCAAGAAGATAGTCACATGACCTTTTTATGTAGTGTAGAATGAGACGTTTGACTAGGGTTGGCTAATAAACCAACAATTGTATTGCAACGGGGAGAGGATAGATTACACCGAGTACTGATTTACGTTCATATAGATTTTGGAGAATCACATGAGATCAATAGGTTTCATGCTTATTTTTATATGTGTTTTCAGTTTGTGTATGTTTTGACGTAAATTTTGTTTGGAAACGTGTGCAGTCAAATATAATACGTTTTCATTAGACGATATAAATTCGAGTTAATTTACGTTTTGACGACGCGACAACGTGCGGGAGAAATTTACTTTTTTTTTGAACGGCCAACAAATCAATCCCGAACACTCTTGAGGCACCCACTGGACAAACGGAGTACTCCGAGAGTAACTCGAGTCGTCCACCACCAATTCCGGGGAAAACTTGATAACCCACCCGCCCGTAGGCACGACGGTAAATTACCGGTAAAACCCGTTTGGCTCAAGGATCGAACCCAGGTTTCCTTGGGTCTCCTATCACTGCCCACCAGTGCCTCACTCCTTTTTTTGCACCAAATGAGAATTGAACTTGAGTCTTCAAAGAAAAACTCAAGTCCTTCTACCACTTGAGCTAGAGGTCATTGGCTGCGAGAGAAATTTACTAGATAAACATTAATTTACACCAAATCAGCAACCGTATTGCAAAAGACGGAATAAATCACACCAACCACTGGTTTCTGCACATATAGATATTGTGGAATCACATGAGATTAACATGTGATTAGTTATCTCGGTCGCATCTTCACCCATTAATTAAACATTAAATGGTTCCAGATGAATTTTAAAATTTCAAGACTAAACTAGTTATATTAAATAAGCAATCTGTATCTGATCGTTGAGATTTGAGGTATATACCTGGATTTCATCATGTGCAGATATTCAATCGCAAATGAGCTTTGGGTCACTCACAAGTGACAGGTTTAATATATGATTATATACTACTTGATGAGCTTAAATAATAAAACAACAAGCGGTAGCTATATTCATTTGGTGTCCATTAACCCCTTGTAATATTTTATAAAGATTTTACAAAACAATTATGAAGTACGAGATTATAGTCCCGTGTATTACACGATTTGAATAATGAAAACTATTCTTTTGCATAACACAATTAGACAAGTAGATGTATATAATAATCATCTCACAAATTTGCAATCTTTTACTCATAGTAATCAATACTCAACCTGCTTCTAAAGTGTTTAACCATCAATTCTACCTTGTAGTTAAACACTAAAAACATATTTTTATAACCCAGTCTTATTTTGTAATACAAATTAACATATCTTGTATCACGTATAATTTAAAAAGATGTTAGGCTATATTAATAAACTGTTAAGCTGTATTGCCAATGAGTTAGTGGTGGAGTGGTTGGGGAAAAACTTGGTGTTCCTTGTGACTCAGGTTCGACTCCCACTCTCCCCACTATTTTCTGCAGCATCCAGGTGAAGAGCGAATACGGGTGGCGCCGGTTCGTCTTGGATGGGAGGCAAGGTTTTACCGATTATTCCACTGTTGTACCTTTGGGCGGGTGAAGGTCGGGTTTCCGCGCATCTGGGAGAGCCAAGGGGCTGGCGGGCCACAGCGCCCGGTGTCACAGTGGTTGACACATCGTTCCTTACCGTTAAAAAAAATATTTAGATTAGATTATATATTACATATTTTCTTAATTTTATTTTTTTAGAGAAAATTAACTTTTTGTTTGTTTTTACTTTCGTTAAACTAACATATAATGGAAAACTGTTAACATGAAAGCAAATTTTGTGTACAATATCATTTTTAAATGTCAAGTAATGAAGATATTTAGTATTGGGTTAAGTTATTCTACAAATGAGTCTTTATCATACAAAATATCCTTAATGTAAGAAGTGAAGGAATAATTTTCTTTTTAATTTTTTTTCACTACTTATTAAGCATGTAATTTAGTTCCATAATCCAAAAAAAAATTACTCTACTACTGTAAAATCATGATTTTTTTACATTTCGTAATTAAACATTATTCTTAAGTAATAGGGAAAAAATTAAAAAAAAAAAAAATCCTCCTTCACTTTTTATGTTAAAGGTATTTTGTATGTTGAGACCCATTTGTATTTGATTTTTACAAATTTAGTATTTACCTTCATTGTGTATGGTTAAATGGAATCACTTTTTCTTTCCTTCCGAAAACTAAAGTATGAAGAATGAAATCGTGGGAGACGACAAAAGAAAACTTAAAAATAGGGTAATACAAAAGGCTTAAATGAAACTTGTGAGTTTATAAAGAAAATTGGAATATAATTTGTGACAACCCTTCATCAAAGGTATTAAAATATTCTTTCAATAAAGTTGTAAGCATAAAATATCTAATAAGTAAAGAAATAATATCGATTGATATACGGATATAATAAGTTTGTAGAAATAAAAGAAAAATAGAAACACGAGTCGTATATCACAAAGGGTTACGATGAAAAAAAGGTCAACATCCCATTATTAAGTACGTTGGCACAAATTGAATATTGGCCTTAGCTCTAGAACCATTACAATCCACGAGGGGTAATTTTTTTATTAAGGCTTCACGGGGTTGAATTTTACGAGATGCCTAACATGTACTGCTGATCAATGGAAAATGATATTTGAGTATCTTTGATGGATTCTTAAAGTTATGTTGGCGATGTCTGGGACAGGCCACAGTATCACACAAGCGTGCCCAGTCGCGTCTCATTTTCTTCTTATCGTCTTATAGTCTCTAACGGATGCATTGATCCCACAGATGGTGGTCCATCCTCTCTTCTTCACGTCGGTCGCGGTAAGATGTCGTGTCTCTTAGACTGACTAACGAATGGTCTTTGTTGACGCCCATTATAGATGCTCTTGGCTAATGGAGATGTTATATTGCTATATTAAGTATTAAGCTTTTTTTATATGCAATTATTAAAAGCTAGATGATTTTATTTTTTGTTAAAATGATTTCGAATGATTAATATGATAAGTTGTTAAAGTAAAAAACTAAGAATGAACTATTGGGATGCTTTAATTAATAATTATAAACATAGGCTGAAATAGAATATGGCGTACGTGGTCTTTCGATCCATAAAAACTTTTTATTAACCAAATGTTGTATGTATGTGGTTTAGTGGTAGGAGGCTTGGTTTTTTCGGTGGAGACATAAGTTCGATCTCTATTTGTATCACTTTTGATGGATTAAGACAATGAAGAATTTGAGTTATGCCTTGTGGGAGGTTGTCAATTCGAATCCCGAGCCCATCCGGGTTTTCGACCCGTCATGTATTACGCCAGAGAGTTCTGCTCTTGGGGTGACACAACGACTGTCAAGTGGCAGCCGGTGGTATGGTTTCTTGGGGGAATGTCCAAGCCAAACTTTGAAGCCAGTGTGAGTCCGATTAAGATAACATAGTCTGACTGGAGTGAAGCAACGAGACTCTTCAATATGGAAAATGCGGTGGCCAAAACACAAGAAAGTCGTGTTAAAAAAAAAAAACTAAATGTTATACTTTATATAGTAAAAAGTAAGTGAATTACTAATAGTGACGCATGTGAAAAAAAAATAGGAAATACATTGTTGGTGGATCACTTTAGTAAAATCTAATGTGAGAAACACAACTTTTGACGTACAATTTTGGCAAGTTATATACAAAAAAAAATCCTTTTTTGAGTGGTGGGTATGGTGTGGATATCATCAATATTTCAACAAAGTGTTTTGTTTAAAATGTAACTTTTACTTATTGTTTGGTTAAAGGTTTCTTCATTTTTTGTTGATAATTTATATATACCTAGGTTTTGTAGTTTTGCAATCTTATGGACACTTTTTTTGAATCGAGTTTAATTATTCTCATATTAAGTATTTCGATTGTGTTTTAATAGAATAATACGGTAAGCTTAAAAAACAAGTATGTTTTTTTTTTTTTTTGTTATGAACAACGCCCAAAAATAGACCAAAATTAAAACAACTTGCTTCATTAAAAAATGTATCAGTTTGAAGCTTAAAAATGGTTGGCCATTAGTTCTTTTTTTTTTTTTTTTTTTTTTATGTTAGTAGTAACTTAGATACTATTAATGAATTGTGTTTGTCATCGATAACTTGGCTAATCGTTGCCTTGTATCAATAGTAACTTACTAACACAAGCTCATGATGTTTCTACCGAAGTTTCCATCGATCAGGTAGATCAGAAGCAAGTTCTTGAGGCTTCCGACTATTGAAATTTAATTTATGCTTGTCAGAGCGCCATTCCTTAATTGAAACACCACTAAGGAGGCGTTGCCCCCTTAAACTTCCAAATTGCCGATGACGAGAATCTGATAATCTTAAACGAGCATGCACCACACGGTCCACAAACTCATAACTCGTGCGGAAGTTTATTCAAAATTTCCTTTGGTCTTAAATAAATTTCGGTTAACTTAAATGACTTTATTGTATTTAAATCACCACATTATATCTCCATCTTATTTTAGTCAAAACCACGTTTGACACTTCAAAACACAACAAGAAAAGAAAACGACATATTATGGGCGATGATTGTACATAGGTATACCATTGGTTGCTCACCCTCTGTGGAGAATGACTGCGTCATGGTTTGGTGATATATGCAAGATAAATGCTAGTGAGAA
Source organism: Helianthus tuberosus (assembly GCA_030545235.1). NCBI lineage: Eukaryota > Viridiplantae > Streptophyta > Magnoliopsida > Asterales > Asteraceae > Helianthus > Helianthus tuberosus. The sequence goes on along the minus strand of CM060365.1, from coordinate 33,035,487 downwards.
AAGGCACGATGAATCAATATTACCCGACTATCAGATACGTAAATAATATATAAAAAATAATTAACATTATATCACATGAATCAATTACCCAACTATCGGATACATCAATTATAATAACCCATAACCGGTGATCCCAAGTTAAAAAAGTTTTATGTAGTTCGCACATAATTGTGTTATACAAATATATGTTATGAATATATATATTCATAACATAAGTCTTAGACCATTATTACACAAAATCCAAAGTTTAAACGAATAGACCATTATTACACAAAATTTAGAGCTTAATTCATCTCTTTTCCACTTTGCTTGTATTGTTTGTTTGAATTTATAATATTTTCACATCCATACCATTTTCATTCCACTTAACTAATACAATTGTTTCTTTGAATTTATAATATTTTCACATCCATACCATTTTCATTCCATTCCATTCCACTTAATACAAGGGTCTCTTTGGTATGGGGTAATGGAATTGATAGAGGAATGGAATGGACGAGATAATAGAATGGATGAGGTAATGAAATTTATCATTACCATTCCATGTCTTGTTTGGTTGCCATGTGAGAATTGAATAAAGTATTACTTTTTGTTGTTCGGTATGCAGGAAAAGACAAAGGAATAAAATCAGCTGGCGGTGGTCAATGATGGGCGGTGATGGTGGGAGGTGATAGGTGGCAGTTGTAGCAGTGGCGGTGGTTGGCGGCGGTGGTGGGTGGAGACAGAGGCAGGTGGTGACAGCTGTTGTCGTGGTGGTTGACTGCGGTGGTGGTGGTGGGTGACCGCGGAGGTGGGTGGCGGCGGTGGTCGGAGGTGGTAGCGGCGGTGACGGTGGTCGCAGGTGTAGCGGCGGTGGCGGTGGATGGTGGCAGTTGATAGCGGTGGCGGAGGTTGGTGGTGACAGCGGCGGTGATCAGAGGTGGCGGCGGTGACGATGGGTGGCGGCGACGGCGGTGGCGGCGGCGGATGATGGTGCTGGTGGGTGATGTCAACGGTGGTGGGTTGTGGTGCTCTTAATGAAAGGTGAACAGAGAATGGAATGGAAAAAATAGGGGGATGGATGGAATGATTTTGAGGGAATAAAATGCATTTTAGAATTGGCGATTTCATTCCATTGTCCAACCAAACACTCTTTTCTTCATTCCTTCAAAATAGTCTATTCCATTCCATCTCTTATTCCATCATACCAAACAGTAACTAACTTTTAATTCGGAAACACATAAAATCCTTAATTTCTTTTTTTTCAAACTCTAAAACACAAAATTACATTATATTTTTCTAGCTCTTTCTCCCTTTCTTTTCTCTCGTTGATTTTGTTTCCTTTCTTTTCTTATTTTATTAAACTCGAGAATCCATAAACAATTAAACACACATGATGTCTAACACAAAAACATCAATCATATCACTTTGAGCCAAGTATATTAGTTTACATTATTATTGCATTAAATAATAATTACACAACTTTTTGCAACCAAGTTTTAACCCATATTAAACTAAACATTCCCATGATCCAAACTTATTACCAATTAGAAACCTAATCTTCCCATATCATCAAGAAACAGAATCATCCATAAACTTGCAAACTGTCAATGTGAAGAAGTGCTACAATGCGGGTACACAACACTGTTGTTAGTAGGCAACCACATATGACAATTTATATGCAACCAAAACTTTAAAAATCCCAACGGTCCAACCCGAAATCTCGTCCTGGAGGTCCCTTTCAACGAGAACGGCATCATGTGCGTGTTTTGCAACGTCTGTTCCGTCAGATCCTGCACCCGAGGATCCAACGGAATAGACGATGACTCCACCACATAATGCAACTCTTGTGATGAATTCTTCATCACATCAAACGGGTCTGCCACGAGCTGAGCAATGCTCAGCCCGTGGTAGACGAGTAACAGCCTCGTGTTGTAGAAGCTGACATGTGCTTTTTGGTTATGATTCTCGGCTTTGATGTTGATGGTTAACCGGATGGAAAACACGCCTTCTTGGTTGTAGACTGCTTCGTCCAGGCGGGCTGTGTGGACGTAGAGGAGGGGAACTTTGGGGCGGATGGCGAGGTAGCCGATGAAGACGACGATTCCAGCTATTATGATGACGAAGGCGATGATGGCGCAGATGAAGGCGAGGACCCAGACGGGGAAACTGGTGCGGCGTTGGCCAAGGTGGACCTGCGGTTTCGGACTGGTGCGGCGTTGGCCAAGGTGGACCTGCGGTTTCGGCATTGGGAGAGGTGGAGTGAGGGTGTATTCATAGAGTGGGGATTATGGATTGTTTATGGTGAAGGTAGGGTTTGATTTGAAGTGTGTAGAGAGGAAAGGAAGGTATATGAAGATGCCATTTTGGTTGAGAAAAGGGAATGTAAGTTACCTGCATGGAAAGCTACTAATTGAAATGGTTATTGTTACACTTTACAAGACATACTTGCCAAGTTTTATACGTTTTATAATAGTGAAGTTTAAACGTGTGATTTCAAAGAGTTTTTTTTATTTATAAACAATCTTTTGTGTGAATATAAAAAAATATTTAAAAAAAAATATTTTTTTATATTCACACAAAAGATTGTTTATATAAAAAAAATATATATATATTTTTTTTAGTTTTGGAAATTGTCATATTCTAGTTGTAAAAAGTTGGATGTTAATATTGAACAAATCTATGAGTTCTTATATTCGTTGGTATAAGAAGCCGGATGTTACAAATGAATTTTATAGACTAAACGTAATTAGCGAACAGTTAGAAGTGGATTTGAATATAAGTATATGATTAAAACTAAAGAATGTAGTTTGCTTAATGGAGTCTTAAAGCACCTTGAAAAGTCATAAAGGGACATGGTGGTATTCAACTAAGGAACGCATGTTTTTTCCTTAGCTTTGCCAATCTAATATTTCCACGTGTCCCGCGTCAAGCGTGAGAACCCTACACAACCAATACTATACTGATTTATTTAATGAAATCAGGTAAAACACAACTTGCGTTGGACATATGGCGTTCAACCCATGCCAACTTTCTTATCAACAGAAAACAAAAACAAACGTTTGCCATCGTTGATCATCTGTTTTTTTGTCGATATGGTGACCAAAGATGATTTGAAACGGCCACTCCAATAGTTGAATTCGATATTTGATATGAAGGTTGAATATGCAATTTTGTTTTGAAGACGAGAATAAATGAACCAAAAAATGACCAATCAACATCGACTAAAACGGTCAACAGATTAGTTCTAATTTACTCACATGTGCATCAGACAGTAACATCTACTAAATCTGTGGATAACTTAACTTACCATCTCCAGGTGAGCGGATCCATTTAACCCGTTTCCTTTTTAGCTAAACTTTTCTGTTATTTTACCCATTTGACCAATTAGAAATGTTTAAAATAAAACATTACTATCCATGTCACAGATTAGCATCAGAGCTATCAAATTCTTTATTAATGCAACATCCATGTAACAACATAAAATTGGACGAAATCTTTATTATAACTGGCCGAAAGGGGTCAAGAAACTTACTGTAGGATACAGAGTGATTGCAACATACACGAACACAAAAATCAGTGTCGTCACAATAAAGGACCTACTGAGCCCATAGTCCTGTCCAGGTCGGGTCAAACCGGTAAAGAAAAGGTTTAGCTAAAAAGGAAACGTGTCAAATATGTCAAACAATTAGGTTTCAAGTTTGCACAGCAGAAGATAAACAGTTATCCGCAAAAGCTAAATAACATAAATGGCGATCTACGTTCTTACCTTAAAACTCGACTCATTCTCCACTGCGTAAAAAAATAATGATCATGGAATATAGGAGACGTAAAAAATAGTAAAATACCAAAACCGGAGTTAATAAAGGAGAGCTAAAAAAGAAGATTAATGCCTTAACAAGAAACAAATATTGCAAAAACAAGTCATTAGAAAAAAAATCTGGAGGTACCTGTTCATGTGTTTAAACTTTAAACCCTAAATGGTTAAAATCACTAGTAACGCAGAGAAAAACATCTACGAATATCTCCATTTCCGATCAAGATCATCGTACAACTCACAAGCTTTTTTCCCCTCCCTCTGGCACGCGATCTTCAACTTCTCCATCGTAGACTCATAGATCTTAACTGTTCCTTTCAGAAACTTTTCAAAGTTTCTCCTAAACTCTGACAGCCGACCCAAACTAGCAAGCCCAACAAGTAAAGCATTCACGCTATCTTCAACGGGCGTAACGCCCTCCTCCTTCACATAGGCCCAAACCTCATACGCCATCTCAGGATCATCATGATCAAAGAACAATGACATCGCATCAGCACAGTTTGCAGGTGTCGGAGGTTGTTCGTTCTTGATCATCTCGGTGAAAAACTTCCCCGCTTCTTTCACCTTCTTGTTCTTTATCAGACATCGGAAAACTACGTTATAGGTTACGGAATCCGCGAAAACCCCACGGTATGGCATATTATCCAAAAATTGGAACGCGTTAGCGATTTCATCGTTGTTGCATAGCAAACCGATCATGGCGTTATACATGGTCAAAGTCGGGGTCAACTCACCCGTCATCATCGTATCCCATAACGATAAAGCGTTAACGGAATCATTCTTCTGAACAAGAGCATCAAGCGCGTTAGAGAAGAATTTTAAACCCGGCAAACACTTCTTCCCCTTCATGACCTGAAGAAAGTTTAATGCCTCGTCGATCTGTGAAGCGTTAACCAAAGTGGTCAAGAACGCATCGTAAGCTGACGTGTACTTCGAGCTCCACCCGACATTAACCACCATCTCTCCAAACAACGTTTTAGCTCGAGCTACATCACGTTCCTTCTCCCACCCTTCAAACAAAATCGCATACGTATCTCCATCCGGCGATATCCTCGTCTTCACTTTCTCGAAAAACTCATACGCTTTCGCCGTCTGCGTTTCGTCACGACATATAGCACTCAAAAGCGAGTTCACCGCCACAACATCCGGTTCAACCCCATAAATTTTCATCAAATCAAATGTCATCACCGCTTCAGAAAACTTCCCAACCTCACAATAACTGCCGAAAACCGAAACAAACGTCGTCAACGACAAAACCCCTTCCTGCTTCATCGATCTAATCGCTTCCCACATCTGGTCAAACATCTTATTCTTCCCAAGTAAATCCACAATCAAATTCCACATCAAAGGCGAATGCTTTTGCCTCGAACCGACCCACTTGAAAAACATAACAACCGTTTCGGGATACCCGTATGAAAACTTTATAATTTCTTCAACAACTTCAGGCTCAAGATTCATTCCCAATGTGGATAATCCAGTTTCGACTTCACCCGGGTAAACCCTAGCTAACATTTCACATACAATTCTTGCTCTTGATGATAACTCATTGGTGTCAAGATATGATGGGTATTTTTTGGGGGGTTTTTCAGATTGTTGTTCTAAGGGTTTAACAACATGAATTGGGTCCATGATGTTATAAGTAGTTATAACCCTAGGGCAATATATATATGTATGTATTGGAAACTATTTGTGTGGATTTCAAGTACCCAGAAACTGAATTGAATAACTTGGTATGTAATATGTATAAGCAGATTAATTAAACACTAATTCAACATAAAGGTAAATGAAATCAGTAAGTTGAACAATTGAAAAAGAAGGTACTCTGCGTAATTTGGAGTGTTGTCGGTGAGTTGATCAAGAAGTATCTGTTCTGTTGTTGAACACCATGAAAAGAATCGTAATCTTTTGTGATTGTTGATGGGATTTTCAGGAATTCGTATGTGCAGAAGGAGAATGACGGGGTGGTTGAAATCAAAATCAAAGACTAAAGGGTATGGGGCCGGCTTAGGCCCGGTGCGGGTCCCCCACACCGTCCCCTCGGTCCGGCTCGTCCCAAGCGGCTCCCCCTCAACGCATACGACGGGCCTGCTTTCTCTCTCTCTCTATCTTTCTTTAAAATCAAATTAATTTATATTTTTTAATTGTTTTTATAAATAGTGTGGGCCCCATCCTCCACCCCCTTGGTCCATCCCCTTTAGGCTCATCCTCACTCCTGGTGACGTGGCGTCCTACGTGGCGGCCCATCCCCTTGGGGATGACCCTCACCATACCCACTAGCCAAAGAGAGGGGTTGCATATAGAGTTATATCAAATTTAGTGTACGACAGTGCAATGTCTGGTGTGGTGCTCCTATATGTGACGTGTATAAATGTTTTTTTAAAAACATTTTATATAATATTAATTGTTTTAACAAAGTTTAATCAAAATAAGTATTTTCTTAAATAAATTACATATATTTTTATACAGTAGTAATCATTTTATACGATACTACACATATTGTATTGTGTCGGAGTAGTATAGGTACCGTATTGGTCTCATATGTAACACTCTGACCGCATATAAACAATCCGTGACGGAAACGTCAGGGGATCATGTTACAAATTGTTTCAAACACATGGTATATAAAGTTTTGTTTTATTTAATTTATAAACTACATTGTCTTTGAGAATTCGAAACAAAACACAATGCCTATTTTATTTAAAGCAAGCTAAGACCCGAGTCCACCATACGTGTAACATGCTTTTCATAATCACATATTAGCACCTGAAACATATGTGAAAAAGAGATGGTCAACAATAGATGTTGGTGAATAACATAGGTTTTGTGGTCAAGACATGGCTTTGAGTGTTGAAATATATTTAAGCAACTTCAAGAGTTGATATTTTAAATAAATCTTTGTAGACATGAAAATTTGACAAATAGTATTTCTTTTGTAAAACCGTATGAGAAATCATTCGATTTAAGAGAAAACATTGTATGGTTAACTTAGAAACCATTTGTGACTTTGTATAAACCAACAAAATGTCTTGTATTGTATAAACCAACCAAATGACTTGTCTTGTATAAACCAACAAAATGGTTTGTCTTGTATAAACCAAATGTTTTGAGTAACCAAAATGTCTTGTTTAATCAAAATGTTTAGTCTTGTAGAAAACAATTGCCTTTTTTTATAAAACAATTGTAGTTTGTCGGCGAATACATTCTGCAACGCCTCGCTTTTGTAACTTTCCTTATTTAGCAAGTTCGTTTGTACTTTCCATTTATGGAAACTTCTATTCCCTTGTAATCATATTTCATTTCAAACGTTGTAATCCGAGACTTGAATCATAATGAAAACTCGATCCTTTATACACATGTGTATTCATAATACGTAAATACTTGTTAAATTATTCGTAATACATGCATACTTGATACAGTTTATACGCAAATTCATACTTATTATACATGCAGCATTCATTTATTCATGCACTACACTTATACATTGCGCTTACACATTTAAAACGCTTAAAACCAACAAAATACGGAACTTGAACTTTCTAGCATAAGGGCCTGGTCCCTCTCGCACGAGAGGAAGATCCTACTCGTCCCAAACTTGTCCCTCAGTCTATAAATACCAGCTCACTTCCTTCATGTCAAACTTTCAACCTCCGAAATTCTCTCTCAAATCTAACTTCGAGCAATTCTTTGGAGCTTGTCTCAGCCACTTTTTAAGTGAGTTTATAACTCACTAACAACTGATTCTTCCACTTTCTTCTAAATTTTATAAACTTTTGCAAGATTCTTTATAAATCTTTCACTTGGTTTTTCAGATTTGCAATGGCAAACTGATACTAACTCTCAATTCGTTGAGGACCAAGCTGGAAGTGAAAATAATCTTTCAAACTTTTTAAACAAACTTTTTGCCTTTGAACTCGGCCAAATCAGTGACTCTCTGAGCTCACAAGCTAAGTCAATAGCTGTGGTTTCATGTTATACGAACACAAAATGGCTAGAGTTTTAAATTCAATGAGGTTGGGCTATGGTTAAAACACTTAAACACTTCACCAAAAAAACATATGGATAGGGTAATGGTTAAACACTAACTTAAAAACCTATAGTCCTATGGATTCGGCCATGTTAAAAACATTCGGTTCAGTTCGGTTATGAAAATAAGAATAACCATAACTGATCCACAACAACTGGTTATCAAAAATATAAATAACCGACCAATCGGTTATTTCGTTTAAGGTTGGTTAATTCAGTTTTATGCTCATCTCTACTATAGACAGTTAGGCATTTATTTTACATTTGCTTTTTCTTAAAATTTACAATATCATAAACTGATATTATATCTCTGATGCTAAGCAGAGAATATGTCACACCCCGATTTCTGGTGGGCCCGGATGGGTACACACGTGACGGTTGGATAACAGTTATCACAATATAATAATATGCAGCGGAAGTATTGGATAGAAATTATTAAAATAAAGCTTGAATGTATAAAAGTATTACACGCGTTCGATACAAGCCCACAGGCAGGATCCAAATAAACAGAGCTTTAGACATCATGGGCCTTAAGTATCAGAAGTGCAAATTCCTTAGCCTTCATTCTAGCTGACCCGTAATCCCAGCCTTTAATAAGGTTCGTGTAACATTCCCATTTTTTTATCATATAAGAATTATAGGTTTGTTTAAATAACCACTGGTAACTAGTAACTAGTTTTATTTTTAATATAATTATTCGACCCAGATAGTTTTAAAAAAAACTATTTTATATAGTTGGTTGAAATATTATATTAATTAATTGACCTGTATATGGGTGACCTTTCTAAATAAAATAAAAGTATATAAAAACTTATTAACGGGTAGATTACAAGTAAGTCGACTGTTAGAAATATGAAGTATCTAGATGGGCCCAGTGACCGTCTAATAATTAAAAAATATATTGTATTTGGACTTACTCCGTTTTTAATTAAACTTGGTTCAAAATGTAGATAAGATTATTCTCGTTCTAATGAATTTTTTTTTTATAAAACGTTATATTTTAGAAGTTATAAGCACCAAATAAGTGAAACAGTTAAATTAATTACAATATATATATATATATATATATATAATAAAATAATAACTTACATACTTCCTAGTGTACGTGTACACTTTTTATATAAAATAATAGTAAAAATCAAACACCAAACACCAAATGGACATACATGCATTGACGTGTATGGAATATGGAATTCCATGAGGGTACGTGGCTAAAATAGAAAGAAAGGAATCTTTTTGGAAAAAGCCTGTAAGAACAAGTTAACATTTCTCAAAGAAAACCATTTTCTGGCTCACACTATGTGTCGCCAACTTTCTCATTCTATTTCTATATTTTTTTTTATTTTTTTTCACTCGTAATAATAATAAAGCCCTGCCTTGTTTTAAGTGTTTTAAGTCTCGATCACCGCTACCCTTTCCGATTGATCTAGAGCCCATAACGCGTGTCAAGGCTCTGCCCGACTAAGTTCGTTAGGGTTCTGCCTAACCCTAATCCATATCAAAAATCAAGAAAATCAGATGTTTTGTCAACTCGCGGGCCGCGTAAAGAATAGGCAGGAGGTCACGCGGGCCGCGTCAACTTGAAGTTTGACCGGATAAGCTTAAGGGACACGTGTTGTCCACGTGTCACGACCACCAATGACTCAGCAACCCTAATGCCGCCTTATGGCCCTCGCGGGCCGCGTAAGATACATCAAAGGGTTACGCGGGCTGCGTAAAACCCAAAAGTTTGCTATAAATTGCCTGGGCATGAGCAGTTCATCTGTGCTCGAAATTTTCTTTCATAAACGAAGTTTACTGATTAAAATCACAATTTCACATAGGGAAACGCTGCCGCGGATACCGGGTATTAACTCGAGCGCTGCTACGATTCAATATCCGATCGATTGAAACTATCCGACAGGATGTTTAAGTGCTGTCCGATTTCGGGCTATACTTTGTCATTAGTCGTGAATCCGACAGGATGTTTGAGTGCCACCCGAACTCGGGGTATACTTTGTCATTCGTTGTGAAAACGGTGGATGTTTAAGTATTGCACCCTGTCATTCGTTGCGAATCCGATGGATATTTAAGTGTTGCACTTTGTCATTCGTCGTGAGGGTTTTAATCTCGTGAGTTATCGTAAATGCTGTATTAGTTACTAACCTAGTTCGTGTGCATTGTTATTTAAATTAGGTTACAAGGCTAATCAGTAGGCTAAACTCTGCCCATATAAACTTGCAATGTGAGTCATTCTCTCTTTATCAACAGTATTTTTACAATACTCCAATTATTTTCAAAAGTTATAATTACAGGGATTAAGTCGTGGTTATCTTGAATCACCGGCTAGTGGGGTATTGTGCACATTACTAATTTGTCACGGTTAGGCTAATAAATCCTAACAGTGATAATCATCACTACTTGGGGAAGGACCCAATAGTGGTATGACCATCGTCACCAGGTGACACGGTGCCAGATAAAAATAAGATAGAAGCCATTGTAATCGCTCTTATGCTGTAATTTATAACTAAGGGTCATTTTATAAAACCTGAATGAACTCACCAGTATTTCCTGCTGACCAAATCTTTTTAAAACGCATTTCAGGTAATTACAGTAGATCAGGATTTAGAGTTGGATGCGGCACCAACCAGGCTTACAGAAGTGGCTTATTTTATCAATTAAATTAAATTAAGAAAAGTTGTTTTATGTATTCAAATTTATCCTATATTAAAGCTACCTTTTTAAAACATGGGTTTATCCCATCTATTTAATAAATAAAAATCCGGTGTTTTCTAAACTCTGATATTTTTCCTAACTCACGGTTCTGACGAAATTTCCGCTGCACTACTTTTCAAAATAACCACCGGTACCACTTGGCTGCTCGCGGCTCCCGATTCCGTCCAGGGTGGGGTTGGGGGTCGTGACAGAAGGTGGTATCAGAGCCACTGATTTAAGCCTATAGGTGTTGTGATAATAATACCTAAGCCTATATAAAAGAGTTAGGAGATTGCTATTAACTGGTAGCACACATGATAGCATTTAGACTTGAACTTAAGAAAAGATGCCTTAGTATCAGCTTCGAGATAAGCTAAATACTTGTGTAAATAAAGTGTGATGGGTTTTGGTATGCCGTGAGAATGATAACTAGAACATTGCAAGTATAATAAATAAGCAATAACACTTGACCACTGTTATTTCTTATTTATTGGTACTACTTTGTTCTAGAATATGGTCCGTCAGGTGAATATTAATTTCCTGATTCTTTGTTGAAAGTCATAATGCACTTTCCAAATCATGATTTAAGAAAGATCTATTTAGGGAAAATACAAATTTTTCTCCGGCAAGACTGGGTATGGTGTAGCAGACTCTCTAGCTTGTCCGGATATACTGAGGTTACCTCTCCGGCTAGAACCGGGTAAGAAGGTATATAATATGTCAAACAAGTGACAAGATTTCCCTAAATAGTATCATGACCTGATATCTGACTTGTTTTTTTGAAATATGAATCTGTTAAATACATTGACCTTATAAGGGGTATGTATATTACAGCATGTGAAATATATGATTATATAGATATGTATATCTATAAGGAAATCTAAAAACCATAAGGATTGATAATTTGGAATAAAGCACAAGCATATGTGTCAATAATAAATCTAGATTTCTTTATCAGGAATCTCTTGCATATATCTATAATTCCGATATCAAACATTATTTCGTTTGATCATCTACCTCGTAACTCGTGCAACAATATAAACAATGGAAAACCCTTTAAGTTGGGACGCCATCAAAAGTATAAGAATTTCCAATGCGTTATCATAGACTATTAACGCAAGTGGAAAACATGTAAAGTTGTGCTAGTGCATAAGAAAACACATGAAACGTAAATTATACGTCCACGGACGTTGAAGTATATCACACCCGACTTTCAAGGCAAGACCTTTGGAAAATATGATTGGGCACGACAACAACAATGCTCATCCCAGCAGTGGGAGAACTACTAATAAAAAAAAGCGGCACTTTGCTACAGGATCCTACAAACGACATAAATCTCGCTGAGGTACGTTGGAACAAGATTTCACAACCATCGGTGCCCAGTCTAATCAGAGTCATAATTATTATCATTACAAAAGGAGTCACATACCTTTGCAAATCCCCTATTTCATTCGACATTCCTTGGTAATGTCACTTAACAACGGTTATCACACAAAATCCCAGATAAAATTCTTAAATTTCTTTTGTTAAAATTCTGACCTCTGTGAATAGACTTTTGCATTGCTACTCCCCCTTAAATGGTCATCATACCATGAGGATTTCTTTATAGTAGCGAATATTGATATGCTTCATTTTTTAGTAAATCCACACATTACACATGCACTGTTTGTTGAGCATGCGGTTCGTTTGATTTATGAAGACCACTAGAGGACTTCATTCTCATTTGTTGTTTTATAAAAACTCAAATATCATTTCGCTATACTTGATTTTTGGCACTGTGAACCGCATTATTGAAAAACGATGACTCTTCGATATCGAGTCAATGAATTATTTTGAAAAACTCAATTTTCTTTGGCATACATGGTTTTCGTTGTGACCATGTCCGAACTTTCTTATTAAAACTCGTTTTGTTTAAACCAAGTTCAATTGTTTAAAACTTGCTCGCATTACGTATTCAATTCATGGTCCCATATGATGAATTGAAACCATCATATTCGAAATAATCCCAACAAGCACTTCAATTCTCTTGAACTATAACATGCTTGTTTGGTCTTCGACTTCATTAAATCGTTTCTTTGATTACGATCACCTTGTGGTGACGTTTTCACAAATCTGAAGCTTGCGCTAATCTCGTTGCACACATCATATACGGATTTAATTATTTATTTATTTATATTGAATCCCCTTTGTTGGTTTATCCTATAAAAGCAATCTTAACACAATCGTGTGCTAAGATAATGATACACAAATTCATGTCATATTTCAGTGTATCTCTTAATGGTTCTTACAGCATCAATCAAGCCTTTCGTGATAATTATTGCTTTATCATCTTCAATCGAAAAACATTATTCAATTGTTTCAATTTCAATCGAAAATCTTACTAGATTTGTTTGAAACAAACATTCGAACTTACTTCGTTGAACTTTTATTTAATTTAAAACACGGTGAACTCGTCCAGTCACCGCTATTATTATTTCACTACGACACCTTGTGGCGTCGCTATAAACTTGTAGCTTGAGCTAATCTATATATATATATATATATACCTTTCGCTTGACTCATCCTTGAAAATGGTCCTAATACAACTCTGTGTTAAGACAATGATACACTAAACTCTGTTGTATATCGGTGTATCCTTGCTATTCAATAAATGTCCACACCTTGATTTTTCTCATATCATAATTCGATAATTGACGTTTCATTTTCGTACTTCAAGCTTGTTGATTCTGAGTCTTTCTCAATTGACAATCAAAGCAAGTTTCCTTTCGACAATGAACTCTATTATTTCTAAAAGTCATTTACAACCTATAAACAGTCAATTTAGACATCTATTGATCATATATCTGTTTTGGCTTGAACCTAGTCATTATATCATTTTATCTCATTCGTTTGACATCGATTTCTGAAACTAATTCAGTTGAACCATTGAGTCCAATTTATTGTAAAACTCGTATTCATAAAATTTGATATTTTGATTCTGTACCATCTACCTTAATATTGTTTTTATTGACTAAGACGTGACATAAGTCTAAAATAAATATCGTAGCCCAAATCCCGAGGACGAGATTTAAAACAAGGTGGGGAGGATGTAACATTCCCATTTTTTTTATCATATAAGAATTATAGGTTTGTTTAAATAACCACTAGTAACTAGTTTTATTTTTAATATAATTATTCGACCCAGATAGTTTAAAAAAAACTATTTTATATAGTTGGTTGAAATATTATATTAATTAATTGACCTGTATATGGGTGACCTTTCTAAATAAAATAAAAGTATATAAAAACTTATTAACGGGTAGATTACAAGTAAGTTGACTGTTAGAAATATGAAGTATCTAGATGGGCCCAGTGACCGTCTAATAATTAAAAAATATATTGTATTTGGACTTACTCCGTTTTTAATGAAACTTGGTTCAAAATGTAGATAAGATTATTCTCGTTCTAATGAAATATTTTTTTTATAAAACGTTATATTTTAGAAGTTATAAGCACCAAATAAGTGAAGCAGTTAAATTAATTATAATATATATATATATATATATATATATATATAATAAAATAATAAATAATAACTTACATACTTCCTAGTGTACGTGTACACTTTTTATATAAAATAATAGTAAAAATCAAACACCAAACACCAAATGGACATATATGCATTGACGTGTATGGAATATGGAATTCCACGAGGGTACGTGGCTAAAATAGAAAGAAATGAATCTTTTTGGAAAAAGCCTATAAGAACAAGTTAACATTTCTCAAAGAAAACCATTTTCTGGCTCACACTATGTGTCGCCAACTTTCTCATTCAATTTCTATATTTTTTTTATTTTATTTTCACTCGTAATTATAATAAAGCCCTGCCTCGTTTTAAGTGTTTTAACTCCCGGTCACCGCTACCCTTTCCGATTGATCTGGAGCCCATAACGCGTGTCAAGGCTCTGCCCGACTAAGTTCGTTGGGATTCTGTCTAACCCTAATCCATATCAAAATCAAGAAAATCAGATGTTTGGTCTTCTCGCGGGCCGCGTAAAGAATAGGCAGGAGGTCACGCGGGCCGCGTCAACTTGAAGTTTGACCGGATAAGCTTAAGGGACACGTGTTGTCCACGTGTCACGACCACCAACGACTCAGCAACCCTAATGCCGCCTTATGGCCCTCGCGGGCCGCGTAAGATACATCAAAGGGTTTACGCGGGCCGCGTAAAACCCAAAAGTTTGCTATAAATTGCCTGGGCATGAGCAGTTCATCTGTGCTCAAAATTTTCTTTCATAAACGAAGTTTACTGATTAAAATCACAATTTCACATAGGGAAACGCTGCCGCGGATACCGGGTATTAACTCGATCGCTGCTACGATTCAATATCCGATCGATTGAAACTATCCAACAGGATGTTTAAGTGCAGTACGATTTCGGGCTATACTTTGTCATTAGTCGTGAATCCGACAGGATGTTTGAGTGCCACCCGAACTCGAGTGCCACCCGAACTCGAGGTATACTTTGTCATTCGTCGTGAAAACGGTGGATGTTTAAGTATTGCACTCTGTCATTCGTTGCGAATCCGATGGATATTTAAGTGTTGCACTTTGTCATTCATCGTGAGGGTTTTAATCTCGTGAGTTATCGTAAATGCTGTATTAGTTACTAACCTAGTTCGTGTGCATTGTTATTTAAATTAGGTTACAAGGCTAATTAGTAGGCTAAACTCTACCCATATAAACTTGCAATGTGAGTCATTCTCTTTTTATCAACAGTATTTTTACAATACTCCAATTATTTTCAAAAGTTATAATTACAGGGATTAAGTCGTGGTTATCTTGAATCACTGGCTAGTGGGGTATTGTGCACATTACTAATTTCTCACGGTTAGGCTAATAAATCCAAACAGTGATAATAATCACTACTTGGGGAAGGACCCAATAGGTATGACCATCGTCACCAGGTGACACGGTGCCAGATAAAAATAAGATAGAAGCCATTGTAATCGCTCTTATGCTGTAATTTATAACTAAGGGTCATTTTATAAAACCTGAATGAACTCACCAGTATTTCCTGCTGACCAAATCTTTTTAAAACGCATTTCAGGTAATTACAGTAGATCAGGATTTAGAGTTGGATGCGGCACCAACAAGGCTTACAGAAGTGACTTATTTTATCAATTAAATTAAATTAAGAAAAGTTGCTTTATGTATTCAAATTTATCCTATATTAAAGCCACCTTTTAAAACATGGTTTTATCCCATCTATTTAATAAATAAAAATCCGGTGTTTTCTAAACTCTGATATTTTTCCTAACTCAAGGTTCTGACGAAATTTCCGCTGCACTACTTTTCAAAATAACCACCGGTACCACTTGGCTGCTCGCGGCTCCCGATTCCCTCCAGGGTGGGGTCGGGGGTCGTGACAGTTCGGTACCTGCTGTTCAATCTTTTGAAAATACGTCAGCTAAAGCTGGTAAATACAACTAACTGACTCTTTAAAAAATAGTTTTTCGAAAAGAGTTTTATATATATAGAAAACCCGTAGGTGATCTTTTAAATATATCTTGGGATTATTCTTGTTACGAGATTATATACTTGATTAACCCATTGGGTTGTTCGGACATAGTATCAATAACCCCCGATAACAGTAATTATCAAGTAAACGGAATAAAACTCGTATTCATACACTTTTACGTAATCATAGGCGACTTACTTGTGTAATAACCGTCCCAAGAGGCATAATTACCATCCCAAGTTTACACTAAAATAAGTCAAGAGTATTTACCTTTTTGCTAGCTTCCAATCAACAAGAATATATTTGGCAAAAAGCCGTAAGTCTAAGTATATTGACCCAAGTCCGATTATCTGGGGGGGTACTATAGTCTGGAATGAACAGATTTATTATCTGTTAGAATGTATACGGGTCAAAGGTAGTTCCTTTAGACATGACCCGATACTTAAGAATAGGTTCGCTGGATTAAACGTATACCGAATAGAGTGTGGTTTAAACCCAACAAGTACTAGGACTTGTATAATATGGGTAAACAAGGTACATTTTGGATTTTGAGTTCAAAACGGCAAGGTTAAACCCCTTTCGGTAAACTTATGTAAACTAGTTACGTAAGTCTAACCGTACGCGTATAAGCGATAACGGGTAACCGGATGAGTCAAGAACAAGTTTCATATGCCAATATACTTTAAACAAGTTATAATATCAGTAGGATATCAACTTGTATGCCCGTTAAGGTTTTAAAATCAAATTATGCCTTATAAGGGCATTTTGGTAATTTTACAACTTATAAAAGGAGCTTTGTAAGTCCCAAAACTATCAACCGGATATCAAAATCACAATCACGAGTGCGGAATACTGATGAAAGTGATAAGAACAAGAACGATTTGTAATGATTGAATATCAAAGTGCACACGGTTTCTAGAGAACCGTCTGGTACACTTGACAAGAATTCGAAAATAATGAAGAACCTCTTAAAAATGTCTAACCTAATAATGAACTAGGTTCACCCTATTTATAGTTACATAGGGTGACCTAGTTACAGACTGGGCCAGGCCCACATACATAAATAATAACCAAACAGGCCCAAAACATCTAATTAGCCCACATGGCTTATTCTAATATTATCTAACCCACTACGAGGCTAAGCCCAATAGCCTATAATTGTGTTTGATAAAGATAGGCGTAAACCTACACCATTATATGGCCTTACAATATCCCCCTAGTTTTATGCTATCTTTATTACGACTTAGAAAAATAATGTCTTCAGCTGTGATGATCTTCAATCTTGGGTCTTCCCCTTTTTAGTGACCCAGCAGTGAACGAGCCCATCCTCCATAAACCTTCCAATCCAACAAAGAACTGATTCAAATATGCTCCAAAATTTTGCACCACTTTAATTGAGTTGGCTCACTTCCCAAACAATTTGCAATCCCAGTAATAATATATTCATACAGTCCAAATAAAATATATCCAAGATGTGGAACTTCATTCATGGCCCCAAAACAAAATTACCATCCACTCATTTAATGGGGCCCAACCGTCACCCAGTTCACCGTTCTTGTACCACAAAGCAGACCCATAAACAAAAATTTTCAACAAAATGCCATATGCTAACAAAATGCCATATGCTAATTTCGTGTGGCATGTTTCAACTTTTATTGAAATTTTAAACAAACAATATACCAACCTTAGAAGTCAAATCCAGTACGGCCCATCCAACATGAGACATTTAGAAACCTTGAATGTCTGAATGCAAATCCCAAAATAATGGCTTGAATAATACAAAGGGGCACAAAGCCCAATACCCAACGTAATCATGTCCTTGTACGAGGAATAATCTAGAGATCGGCCCTAAGGAACCCTAGCTGCTAAGACAATATTTTTGTTGTCTTCTTCTTCGTTGATATCAATCAACAACAACAACTTCAATTTCTGTTGTTCAAAGGTGATACTCTGATGAGTAAGATGATGTTGACCGGAGAGTTATTGTCGTCGGAAAGTATGAACGATAGGTCGGCGGTGTGCGGTGTAACAGTGATGATGTTGTGCGGTGACCGGAGAGTGCGGTGGATGAAGATGACGACCAGAGAAGGTTGCAGGTTGGACGGTTGTAGTGTGAACGACGATGAAAATGATCGTTGAGCGATGTTGTACGGAATTCGGTGCATGACGGTGTACGGTGAGCGGTGGAGGAGACCGGAGACTGACGGTGGTGATGGTGTGCAAGGTCGGTGTACGGTTCCGGTGTCCGGTTCCGGTATGGTGTGCGGTGATGACAGAGTATGTTGAAGGTGATCAGTGTAGCCGTTGATGGTGATCGACGGACTCCACTACAGTCGCACAAGAATGATTTGATCGCACAAGATAAAAATGTTGCACAGTAGATATGTATCGCACAAGGAGAATGATTCTGATCGCACAAGTAAACTTTGGTCGCACAAGATCCCGTAATCGCACAAAAGAGTTGATCGCACAAGATTGAATTTGTCTGGTCGCACACGAATATAGATTGCAGCCTTTGAATTTTGATACTTTTTAAATTCTACCCCATGCACTCATTCTTTAGAAACAAATCAAACAAAATAATCCCGAAAATCAAGGCAATAATTTGAAAACTAATATCAATTGATTCTTTCCATCAATTATCCCGAAAATCATGCAAACACCACTTTCAAAACTCCAAAACCGATCAAAAACGTAATTTTTGAAATGTTCTTCAAATCTTCAACATCATACACATCTATAGTTCAAATCATAATTCTTAACAATAAGATAAACTATTACCTTGTGAACCACAGATCTCCTTTTTTACGAACATACATCCCCCGTCACTGTGCAAATCCTTCTTCTTGTTCTTCGAGTGATATCAAAACCGAGCCCTTGAATGGCTTCAATGGCTCTGATACCACTTGTAAGTCCCAAATATCCCAAGATATCACTCAAAGGTTTAATCGAATGCGGAATATAAGATCAAACCACAAGAACAAAAAGAAAATATATTATTACCAAACTTTGAGCCGCTGCTTCGATCGCACACGGTTTCAACGAACCGTCTGGTACGATCTCTAAGAAGATTGCACACGCTCTCTAGGAACGTCTGGTACAATCTCTAAGAACCTTGCACACAATCTCTAGGATTGTCTGGTACAAGGTTCTCCATGGGGATTACATGATTACCAAAAATGAGAGAGCCACCTAACAATACACTAGACATGACAATATATAGGAGCCTCTAACCAATTGGCCCACATGGCCTAGCCCAAACCCAAGTCCTAATCTAAGCCCAATAAACATAAACTTGTACAATAAAGATAAGCGTAAAACTATACAATCTCTGAGCCTTACAATATCCCCCTAGTTTTATGCTATCTTTATTACGGCTTAGTTAAATTTTTTTTTTTTAAATCCACGAGCTCCCTCTATGTGCACGTGCCCTTTTTTTATGCTATCTTTATTCCGACCCCATCTCCGATCAACATCCTTCGAACAACCTGCAACTCATCATCACCTTCCGACGATCACCGTGCAACTGTGAAGTCCGACTACCCGTACATCAACATTCAGATTCCGAGTGAAGATATCGAGTTTTCTGTTTCGGGTTCGGGTTCGGGTTCGACACATTGTTCCACGACTTCACAACAGTACCAACATCATCCTCTCTGTTCTCCGGTCATCATTACTGATCATCATCACCCACCGTAATCATCGTCGACCAACACCTCCTGTTTACTTCATCAAATTTCTGTTTCATCGTAACATTGGTTCATCGGCCATCTTCATCACCGTCGTCAATCACCACCTCCATCTCTTCCGACGTTGTTACCAGCCATCATCATCGTTGTTCATCCTATTACCTTCACGACATCAACACCATCTCCGTTAACGTCGATCGTCTTCAACCGTTGCAACTCCACCATCGTAACACCGCCACCCCCTCGTTCATTATAACTCCGTTAACCGTCGTAAATCATCACCGACCATTGAACACCACGGTGCACAGTCGTCTTCTCCGTTACATCACCACCCTCACCGTCCGTCCTTCATCGTCGTCGTTCATCTTCCACTAACTGCAACAGTACGGTTTGGCGGCTGATTTCATATTTAGGGTTTTGGTTTCTGGTGTCTAACGAAGAAGAAACGCATACAGTAACCTTTTTGTTTTGATTTTAGGTTTTGTTTTTAATATTTTTAATAATATTAATAATAATCATTGAGTCATCATTACTCAATTAATAATAATAATAATAATAATAATTATATATTATTAGATTTTCTTTTAATATAAAATTAAAAAAAAAAATTATTAAAATAAAATAAAAAGAAAAGGGTCTTGTTTGTGTTTGATAAGTTTGACAGGTGTGAAGGCGCGGTATAGAAAAGCTGATTCCTACGTTTTTCAAAGGACTTGAGTTAGCGAGTACACGGGTTCTTGCTTTAGGTTTGTGTTGAGGAAATAGTGTACGTGATCCTACGTGTGCACATTTTCGGGGGATCACATCTTTGGGGGATCACATCTTCGGGGGATCACAATTTTGCAACTTAAAATGTCTTCTAAGAGAGAAGTGCTTGAGCAAGAATTTCAAAGATTCAGATACTCGTATGGTGAATCTATAGAAGCACTTACAGGCCGGTTTGCTGAACTGCTCTCTGAAATGGAGAACGCTGAGATTGAGGTGTCTAATCGCACGAGCAACACAAAGCTTCTAGATGTCATAAAAAGGATTCCAGATCAGGCAAATTGTAGTTGGTTTAGAAATGTTAATGAGATAATTGTGGCAACCGACTGCTATTGTTACAAAATGAAGCCGGATGAGCTGATCTCACTCATCAAGTCATATAACAATGCTGACAAGCAGTCTACTCAAGATATTCAAATGAATGACTACACTCCTTCTGAGGCTGAGGTATGTGTAGATGATGTTTGTTGTACTGAAAAATGTAGAAAGAAAGTAAAAGGTTTTAAAGAACAGGCTCAATCGCTTACTATGCAACTTCAAGATACCAGATCCAGTAGTTATGAAATTAAAAAGAAACTGGGTGGGTATAAAGAAATGGTAGAGGCTAAAAAACGTGACATTCGACAGTTGCATAGTGATCTAAGCGAGGCAAAATGTCGATATCTCCACTTCAAGGAGCTATCTGAAAAATTAACTGTTGAATTAAACAACTTAAAATCGACTTTCGAAAATACTGAATTTAATTTTAAAAAATTTGATGTTTCAAGTGAAAAGGTCGAAAAGATGATAAATCAACAGTTAAAGTATAGCAAAAAGGAAGTGAGGAATAAGGGATTGGGATTTGTATGCATACCTCCACCATACAATCACAATTACACCTCTATTCCTATGACTGAGGAGGAGATAGCCGACTTGCCTGAAATGGAATATGGGAAGCCCGGGGATAGGAAGGCTGAGCCTGTTAATCCAAAGAAAGTTAAAATCACAAGGCCTAATAAAACTGAAATTGTTCTAGAAAAACAGGCATTTGATAAAACTTTCGTGAAACCTGCTGTTGTTTTAAAGCAAACCGAGACTCTAAATTTTGAGAATAATGCGAACATTGACAAACATTTTCAAGTATTAGATAATACCGTGTCAAGTTTTTCTCAAAATTCATCTGAAGTACAACAACAAGAGAAAGAGTCTAAAACAAAATTTTTCAATTTTGAGTTTGCTATGTTGAGTGAGTTTGTTGAAGGGTCTCGCAAACAAACTAAGTCAACTGCTTCATCTGATTCGTCATGTGACTCCTCGGAGACAGCTAACTGTGAAAAGTCAGAGTTAGCTGATTCAGCCGAGTCTAGTAACGAATCACCTGAAATAGTTGAATCAGAACCAAAAATAGTAGAATCTGAGCCACCTATTCCATCTGACTCCAAATGTGAATCACCTGAAGAAACAGATTCTGAGAAATTGGAATCAGTTGAATCTAGTGATTCCAGCTGTGAGACTTCTGAAGCAGTTGACTCAGCAGCAGAGGATTCAGCAGAGCCACTACAAAAAGAATGTAACTCAAGTGGTTCAGCTGAATCAAGCAGTGAAACAGTGACTGAGCCCACAACGTCTGAAGTTCAAACAACAAGGCCAGTCACTGATTTAAATTGTGTGAATGTTACTGATGCGTCTACTTCATGTGCAGATGAGGTAATAATTGAGGATTGGGTTGAGGGGGATGATGTTGTTTGTCAAAAGGCTGATGATGTTTGTCTAAAAACGTCAAATTTATCTGCTGATGCTCCTCCTTATGTGAGAAAGGCTGATTCTGAGCCAGCTTTGAGTGGCCCCACAAATAAATATGTGCCTCCAAAGCCAACAGTTAGAAATGAAAATGTTAAATCCAATGAATGTGTTAACTGTTGTAAACAGGGACATAAGAAACAAGGGAAAAAGACTGAACAAACTGCACACAAATCATCCAACCAATTTTATAACTCTTATTCAGCATCAGTTGGATGGAATGGATCGGGATATGCTCCTTACGTGAAAAAGCAAACCTGCTACAACTGTGGCATACCCGGTCACATTGCTAGGAATTGCACACATCGTCCCTACGTGCCATACTATACACAACATCAGAAGGTTACACCAAGGGACAGATCTTATTCTAAGCCAATGAAGGTTGAAAAACCAAAGGCAATGATGAATAAGCATCCCCAGGTTAAACCATCTGATGGGGACTGGAATGCTGCTAAAACAAAACGAAAACAAGCTTTGAAACCAAAACAAGTTTTGAAAAATAAAAAGGTTGAAAAGCAGAATGTTTTGCCCAAGGCTCCTAAGAAATTAGAAAAGCCTAAACAAGTTTGGAGGGCAAAACACAAAGCAGCGTCATCACCAGTCCTTGAATCTAAAGGGGGCATGTGCTTTCGAGAAGTGTCTTACGTTGATGCTTCTGGAATACCCAGGACCACAATGGCCTGGGTACCAATGTCTTACTAATCTCCTTACTTTTCAGGGACAACCAAGGAGGAGCTGTTGACAATCCTTGGATGTTGATAGCGGTTGTTCCAGAGACATAACGGGTAACATCTCACTGTTGCAAAATGTATATTTCTTTACAGTTGATATGTTTCGTTTGAAGGAGATAAGAGAGGTAAGACAAGATCAACAAAAAGGTACACATTTGAATTTCGTATTCTAATTTCAATATTGATTAGTCTTAAATCTTGTGATGGAACGGTTAGGCAAAAACAACAAAAATATTTTCATTTTCTTTTGTGTTTCTCTTTGTACATACGTTTTCGTTGTTTAGGTAAATTTGCGTGTAAGATTTACGCACAAATTTAGGGGGATATCTAAACATATCCATCTGTAAATAGAGAAAATGAAAAAAATACAAAAACATTCGAAAAATCAGAAAAATCAAATATTTTGTTGCATATATGGGAAATGAAATAATTTCATTATGTGGATTAAGGCTGACTCATGTAAGACCAATATTGAAATGGTCTGACTCTAGAGTGATATGTTGGTAGGCTTTATCCTGATGGCTAGACTCTTTGACTGGTATTGCTTAGAACACTAAATTTATTCTATGACCTCAGGAAAGATCGGTCACTTGGAATTAGGACATGTCTATTTGAATGCGTGTGTGACGTCCCGATACACACAATTTCGTTCTAGTTCTGAAATCTTTTCTGTCCAACTCGTGTATCTCCTCTGTTTTGCGTGAGCAAAGACCTGGAGGTGCTAGGCAACGTCAGCTTCTGCTGCATCCAGATACATGCTGACCTAGCTGTACGTTGTCGTGCTATAGATCAAATACACCCGAAAGAGGCCCTCTAGTGCCCAAAAGAAACCCAAAAAAAAAAAAAAAAGAAAAAAAAACCTATATCAAACTGAGAAAACTCATTTGATCTGTATATTATATCCATCTCTGCAAATGATCTATTCTTTTCTCTTCTCAATCCAGTCCCAGTCAAGATTTCAGAATCCTAGAACGGGCTTGTGAAATATGTGGTAGGGAAACTGCATGTATGATAGCGTGTTCTGATTAAAAATTCCGGGATTTAATCGTGATTGAATTGAGTGTTCATATCAATTAAAATGAAAACATGATAAATCAGTTGCAGACCGTCATTTGAAAAAGGCCTAGGGAGATAAGTTTAAGTGGACAAATATACTGGCAATCGCTCGGATCACCCAAAGTAAATTAGTGTTGATAAGTGTAGTTTGGCCTGAAACACTGTGATTTGATCCCATTGCAAATTGTAATTGTATATTAGTTTCTTTGTTTATTGGTGTTTTAGTTTATATTGTTAGTTTTTATAAAATCAAAAAATCCAAAAATAGAGTGCTTATTTGTTTTATTAAAAATATTAACCGTTCTTGAAGATTTGATTGATCATCATAAATTGAATGAAATTTGAATTGTGAAATCCAAGTACAAATACTTGGATGTACCGAGTGTTCATGTGGTACTTTCCTCTGTTGTTTAGAAATGTTGCTTATGAATTTCTGAGCATGTGCAGAATTTGATTTAAATCAAGAAACAGGGGTTGTTAAAGATTGAGATGTTGTTGGCTGCTGACAAAGCATGAAGCATCACAACAACAAGATGTGCCTGAGTCAGAAGAACCAGATACGTGTCATCATCTGACAGTGATAGTGCATTTGAAGAAGTACCTGTGAACCTGCTTGAAATTGAAGACATTGACAAAGAAAAGAGTTGCTGAGAATCCTCCACTTGCATTTTTTTTTCAACAAGTTTTTCAAGCAAAGCTGATCGTGATTAAGAAGAACAACGAGCCCAAGTTTGAAGATTAAGAGATAAAGAATCTTCCCACGGATTCATGATGAAGACAACAGTTTGATAAAGACAGCATAAACCTAGGGGGATATTGTAAGGCCCTATAATTGGGTAGGTTTACGCTTATCTTTATCAAACACAATTATAGGCTATTGGGCTTAGCCTCGTAGTGGGTTAGATAATATTAGAATAAGCCATGTGGGCTAATTAGATGTTTTGGGCCTGTTTGGTTATTATTTGTGTATGTGGGCCTGGCCCAGTCTGTAACTAGGTCACCCTATGTAACTATAAATAGGGTGAACCTAGTTCATTATTAGGTTAGAGATTTTAGAGAGGCTATTTCTGTTTTGTTCTTCCTAGTATTTTCGAGTTGCTTGTTTGTGTACCAGACGGTTCCTAGAAACCGTGTGCACTTTGATATTCAATCAATACGAATCGTTCTTGTTCTTATCACTTTCATCAGTATTCCGCGCTCGTGATTGTGATTTTGATATCCGGTTGATAGTTCCTGGACTTACAAGCTTGCAAGTAAACTGATGTCATGGTCATAAACATTATTTAAAAATTTTTAAATTATGATATCATATTAGTAGGATATCAAATACATGTGTGGTTTATGCTTTATGACCAAACTATGCACCGTAGTGGCATTTTGGTCATTTCACACATAGTTTTGAGACATTATTTGGGATTCTGAGTTCATAACTTATACCTATTGTAAAAACATTTAAAATGGTTTATAAAATCAGTAGGTAACAAGTCTTCGTTCACACATATGGTTTAAAACCATACTACGCGCCTAAACGGCGTTAAAGTCGTTAAATGACGATTTATGCGAAGATTTATGAAATCTGATGTTATGACCAGCTTTGAATAATTAAAATATTTTATTTGTCATAACATATCAGTAAGTAAAAGGTTTGGTTTGAATATTATGCTTAAAACACATTTTAAGTACCATAAGGGCATTATCGTCATATATCGGCATTGTATACGAAACTGAAGTTAAACTCAGTTTACAATCTGACTTAGCATCCCAAATAATCCTAATTATAATATCATATCAGTAGGTAATGAGTTTTATACTAAAATTATGTTTAAAACTCATTTTATACTTAAAAGGGTATTTTAGTCCTTTTAAAAGCATAGTTTACGACCATATGCGTAAAGTCAGTTTATGACCAGTTTATAAGCACCAAAATATTCTAAACATGTTTACTTATCAGTACATAACTCACTTGCATGCTCATTTATGTCTAAAACCTTATTTTTAATCAAAAGGGCATTTTAGTCAAAGTATGGCAATATTACGGAACATGCGCATAAACTCAGATTCCTAGTCCGATCGTGTAATATAACCTTATGGGGCTATACTATATTATATTACGATCATAGCGGAACCTAAAATCAGTAGCATACTAGTCTAATTCGGTTTATAATCAAAAGTTAACGTAGAAGTCAAACTACGCGACTTTCGGTTGCGAACCGACCCTAAAACGGGAATTGACGAGCCAAACATGTTTACACATGTTCTAATAATTATTCCCGAGTTGTTTAAGTGATAAAACATATTTTAGAATGCTTCTAAACTCATATCGCAATTTATTTTAAAAATGACTCGTTGACTTTTTAAATAAATATTACGTTGACTCATCAATTGACCAAACAAACGTGATTCTTAGGAGGTGCCCTTTTGAGGGATTAACACCTACCTAATTACGATCACGTAGCCATGGTCTTTGCGAACCATGGCTTGACCGTTTAAGGTCTAACTAAAAGTCAAAGCGTTATTACGATAACGCTTGACTTTTGGCTTAAAAGCCTATAAAACGAAAACTAGTGGCTAAAGATACTTACAAAGGGTCCTAGCAATCTTTTCTACTAAAGTGAAGTCCCCTTTATGCCAGGAGTCTCCAAGAATGAGATAGAAAGAAGAATGGTGCAAGGAAAAATGAACGAGTTAAAGGCCTTTATATAGTTTTTGAAGATGTAATGGATGATTGACATGTGTTTGAGTGTTCTCCAAGGATTACTAGGATCATGACATGTGTAACCCAGGTTTTTAAACCATTTAAGAGCCCATAGATTCGAGTTATGTGTGTATAGGTGGTATGTGTGGGCCGCAAGGAAGAAGAAGGGCAGCTGTCAAGTTTTTCTGCCCAGATAGGGCTCTCGCGGCCCGCGTAGAAATTCAGGGGGAAAGGTCGCGGCCCGCGACACTCACCCGGATCAGCAAAACAACTTTTAAAAATGACTTGTTCAGCCCCTGCACCTTATAACTTGAAATAACTTTCGTTTTCAGCACTTTAGGCCCTTCAAGTTATATTTTGGGTACTCATGGGAGTATAACAAACATCGTTAAGCTTCGGGTTTGTTAAAAGATCACCCAAATACTCTAGTTTCTCTCGTTGATACTTTTAACCCCTTTAACGCACAAAGTTGTGCGTAATATCGTTTAACGGCATCATAACCCTAAAAGGCCTACATAGACATTCCCGAGAGTATAAACGAATATTATGAAGCACCCGGTTCGTTAAAAGGTCACTCAATGGTAAGTATTAACATGTTGACGCTTTTAACCCTTCGATGCACAATTTTATTGAATTATATTGCAAACGGTTTTGTTTATCCAACAAGTGGCTTATTACAAAAATACGAAGACCGTATAAGGTCACTCAGAGGCTTATTTTAAGCATGTTGACACTTTTAGTCCTTGCATATTCAAAGTTTTCATTGTTTGGCAATTATAGTCCCTCCTAGTCACTGTCACACCCCGGATTTCCACGTATTACCGGTGGGCCCGGTAGGAGAGTATCGTGACGTGGTTGGTAACATAATAGTCAAACAACACAATATTTAAATGCACAGCGGAAGCAATTGAAAGATATAATTCAACCGAATAAAATATTGTAATATCATGTATCACAAACAGTTGAAAGTTTATCCACTGACTGATCGAAATAAATAGGAAACAGTAGTTCAACAGACGATAGGCATCTTAAGCTAGCGAGACTCTTTAGTGATGCTAAGGAGAGAATCCAGCCTATTACGCTTAGTACCTGCATTTAATCTTTTTGGGAAAATACGTCAGTTTACACTGGTAAATACAATCAACTGACTCATTTTAAAAATGATTAAAAATTGATTTGGATGCACATGGCACAAACATTTTATAACTTGGGATAATTATTTAATATATAAACTTGTAAAAGAATTACATGTTCCTTATGCGTTCAGTATCCCGGATCGTGCCGGGTTAAAGATCAATAGACACACCACATTAATTATATGAGACACCGACGGGCGTACGCCTACGCCCCGTGCTGAGGTCGTGGCCATTTCGTAAAATGATGCCAGGGATATCCGGGACATGGTCATTAACCCCCCAAAGGCTTTAAGCAAACAAAACAATTTAAACGGGTCATCTCGATAATACTTAACCACCAATCGATTAAGGTCGAATGCCCGACCAAGCGGTATTTTATATACCGTACCCCAAGCCCGTATAAGGGAAAATAAGTTAAAAGTATTTACCTGAGCAAAGTAATAATAACAATAAGCAAATGCAAGTAGCTTTTACTGGTTCTCCTAATCTGGAACGAAGGTTTATAATAACCTATTAGAATCCTAGCGGGTCTTTAGTTAAGCTTAAGCTTAGACCGGTTAGTTTTAAAGATACGGTTCGTACGCACGATTAAGCGAAGATCGGATAGAATGTGATTTAGACCCTACAAGTTTGAATACTTGCTTAATATGGGTATATTATACACATTCTGTATTTTGAGATAAAACCGATAAGGTTTGACCCGTTTCGGCTAATTTATGTAAACTAGTTACATAAACCGAACCGAACGCGCACGAAGCGTAACGGGTAACCATAAGAGTCCTAAACAGGTTTCCTAAGTTAACATGCCTTAAATATGTTGTGATATCAGTAGGATACCTTCCATTATGCCCAAAACGAGTTTAACCTATAATTAAGCCCCGTAGGGGTATTTTGGTCATTTTAAAGATTATAAAAGGGATTAATTAAGCTTCTGTGATTCGGGTCTGAATTAATCAGTAAAATGACTTATCTTTACAGGTCATATCAGTTGGTGTTAAGTCCTTTGTGACAAAATGGTTTTAAACCCTTACTATGCGCTTAATACGCTTATAAAGTCGTTTTAAGCGATTAACGGGTTAAAATAGGAATCTGAGTTTCTAGGTTAGTTCATAAGGTTCAAAACACTTCATTTATTATTTAAAATCAGTAGCAATTGGATTGGTAGCAAAAGGACTTGTAAAACTCATTTTATGGCCGAAAAAGGGTATAATCGGTATTTACCGAATCAAGGCACTAATCCTAGCTTATGATTAGTTTAAAAATAATTAAAAATCTTCCAAAATACCAAAATATTATATTACATCGGTGGGTAAAAGGTTTGGTGTCAAAAATTGGGTTTAGATAGGATTTACGCTAATGACGCCTTTTAATTAATAAAAAGCTTCCTAATTACGTCATTGAGCATAACTCCTAATCTAGACCTCCAATTGACGTGAAAATTTATGGACATGCATATTAATTAGTAGCAAAGATTTTTGTTCTTTCACATTTCCAAAATTCTCGTTTTATGGTCATAAGGGCATTATGGTCCATATTTTAAGCATTTAACGGAAATGTCGGACAATTAAGGATTCAAGTGGTATAAACACAGAGGGTTATACAATCATGTAACTAGGTCCTAATGGAACTTTAAGGCATGTCTAAACCTATCAAAATCGGGTCAGAACCGAAGTCAAGGCAAAAGTCAAACTATGCGCCTTTTGGTTCCGAATCGATCCAAAACTGAAACATTGTCGGATCAAACATGTTTAGACTAGTCCTTATACATATTATCATGTTATACGAATGATAAAATAGGTTATACGCCTTTTACATTGTTAATTGTGTATTAAATCGCAAATTGCATTTCTGTTGACTTTTTATCATCACCTTTGACCCGACAAACGACCTAGTTAGGACGGGAATCAGTGAGTACCCTTTTAAGGGTTTATTACCCACATAATTACCTACTTAAAGGTACTTTTAAATTCGAGATTTGACTGAGCCATTATTAATTTATCTCGAAGTCAAACCGTAATTACGACGGTTTGACTTTTAGCTAAATAACTAAGCTAAACTCAAAACAAGAAGGTTAAGCATACTTACAAGTGTCTAATGATCGATTAGGAAGGCTTGGAAGGTGCTCTTGTGCTCCACAATTGATCAGAAGTTTCTTGGGAATGAATGATCAATGTTTGCCAACATATGGGTCTTATATAGTGCCTTTAATCCCATAAATTGTTGACAAACAAGTCTAGTAATGATCATGGATGCTTACAAGTGCCCTCTAGTGTCTAAAAACCAGTATAGGAAGCCCATGGTATTGATAAATGGCAAGGTAAGTCGGTTAAGATGTTATAACAGCCACCTGTGGGTTTTCTGTCGCTGGGCAACGCTTGCGCACCGTAAGGGATGTGCTTGCGGTGCGCAAGCCTTTAGCAGATCCCAAAAACTCTTGATCGTTCAAGCTTTGAAAGGGCAAGTGGTGTATAACAATTTTTGGACGTGAATTATTCAGAATGGGGCCTCCTACAAAGTACCTTGAACAGTTTAGATCCCTTTAATGCAGTACATTTGTCTTGGACATTATCAAAAAGTCGTAAACGAAGGGTTGTCATGCTTTTTCTTCGTAGGATCCCACTCATGAAAATATGGATCCATTATTGTTAGTATTTACCGGGTTTTAGAATATTAGATGTTTTCAATAATTCAGGGTCTTGGGATTTATAATTTGGTCGTTCAGAGGTATTTCAATTAACATGTCGACGCTTTAAATCCTACCATACATCTTTGACTAGATCCGGGTTTCTAACATTTTTGTCTTGTATGCCACGTGTCGTTATTTTATTACACACGAATTTTCGAGGTGTTACATCCTCACCCCTTTAAAAGAAATCTCGACCTCGAGATTTACTAAAATAAATGAGGGTATTTTTCTTTCATTGTGGACTCCACCTCCCACGTGTATTCGGGACCTCTACGGGCGTCCCATTTGACCTTTACAATTGGTACATGCTTCCTTCAAAGCTTCTTAACCTGTCTATCCTCAATCGACACAGGTTTTTCAACAAACTTCAAGCTCTCATCGATGTGTGCATCTGTATGTGATATGACTAGTGATTCATCAGCTAGACATTTCTTTAGATTGCAGATGTGGAATACATTATGAACACCACTGAGCTCTTCAGGCAAATTTAACTTGTAAGCCACTGATCCGACACATTCGATAATCTCAAATGGTCCTATGTATCTGGGGCTTAACTTGCCTTTCTTGCCAAAACGCATCATTCCCTTCCAGGGTGATACTTTAAGCAACACTTTGTCCCCTACCTCGAATTTTCGAGGTTTACGCTTCGGATCTGCGTAACTCTTCTGCCTATCTCGGGCAGCTTTGAGACGGTCACGAATCTGGACAATCTTGTCCGTCGTTTCAAAGACTATCTCCGGTCCTGATAATTGGACATCTCCAACTTCCGCCCAACAAACGGGCGTTCTGCACTTTCTACCGTACAAGGCCTCGAAGGGTGCAGCCTTGATGCTTGTATGGTAGCTATTGTTATAGGAGAACTCGACTAATGGCAAGTGGTTATCCCAGCTACCACCTAAGTCGATCACGCATGCTCGAAGCATGTCTTCCAATGTTTGTATTGTACGCTCACTCTGCCCGTCCGTCTGAGGATGGTAAGCCGTACTGAAATTTAAGCGCGTGCCCAAAGATTGTTGAAAACTCTTCCAAAAATGTGACGTGTATCTAGTATCTCTATCAGAGATAATAGACACTGGTATGCCGTGTAGAGCTACAATCTTATCTACGTACAGTTGGGCTAACATGTCGGAGCTATACGTCTCCTTAATGGGTAGGAAATGTGCTGACTTAGTCAGTCTATCAACGATCACCCATATAGTGTCATTTCCTTTCCTTGTTCTTGGCAACTTGGTGATGAAATCCATCGTCACCATCTCCCACTTCCATGTGGGAAGTTCAGGCTGTTGTAGCAAACCTGATGGCTTTTGATGTTCTGCTTTGACTTGTGCACAAGTCAAGCATTTTGCTACATAGGCAGCTACAGACTTCTTCAAGCCTATCCACCAAAAATTTGCCCTTAGATCCTGGTACATCTTATCAGCTCCTGGATGAACGGAATATTTAGAGCTATGGGCTTCCAGGAGGATAACATCCCGAAGTCCTCCATGAATAGGAACCCATATTCGTCCATTTAATCTCAGAATTCCGTCCTTGCCCTGAGATAACTGTTCTTCGGTTACCCCAAGCTTTTCATTAGGGTAGTTAGCTTCCAACACAGCTTCTCTCTGTGCAGCTAACAACCTTTCATTCAAGCTATTCCTAACCTCAATGCTTTTGGCATTGATTCTTATCGGTTTCACTTTTTCCTTCCTACTCAAGGCATCGGCGACCACATTCGCCTTGCCGGGATGGTATCTTATTTCACAATCGTAATCATTCAGAGTTTCCATCCAACGGCGTTGCCTCATGTTCAAGTCCTTCTGATTGAACAAATGTTGAAGGCTCTTGTGATCAGAATAGATCACACATTTGATTCCATATAAGTAGTGCCTCCAAAGTTTTAGTGCGAATACAACGGCACCCAACTCCAAGTCATGGGTGGTGTAATTCTTTTCGTGCACCTTTAACTGGCGTGAAGCATAGGCAATGACTTTGCCTTTCTGCATAAGCACACATCCCATCCCGGTGTGTGATGCATCACAATAAACTACAAACTCCTCGATTCCATCAGGCAATGTCAGTACTGGAGCATTGCTCAACTTTTGTTTCAGAATATCGAAGGATTCCTGCTGCTTAGGACCCCAGTCAAACTTAATCTTCTTACGCGTCAGCGAAGTCAGGGGTGCAGCAATCCTTGAGAAGTTTTCAATGAATCGCCTATAGTATCCTGCCAAACCTAGGAAGCTACGAATTTCTGTAGGCGTCTTTGGCTCTTGCCAATTCATGACAGCTTCAACTTTAGCGGGATCTACTTGGATACCACGCTCACTAACAACATGTCCAAGAAATTGGACTTCTCGAAGCCTGAATTCACACTTCGAGAACTTGGCATAGAGCTTTTCTTTATGAAGTAGTTCCAGAATGCAGTGAAGATGCTTCTCATGGTCAGCTTGGTTCTTCGAGTAGATGAGAATGTCGTCGATGAAAACGATGACGAATTTATCTAAGTATGGCTTGCAAACGCGATTCATGAGATCCATGAACGCGGTAGGTGCATTAGTGAGCCCAAAAGGCATCACTAGGAACTCGTAATGACCATAACGAGTCCTAAATGCAGTCTTGTGTACGTCTTCATCTCTAACCTTCAGTTGGTGATAGCCTGACCTTAAGTCAATCTTAGAGAAGAAACTTGCCCCTTGAAGTTGATCGAACAGATCGTCGATTCTGGGCAAAGGATACCTATTCTTGATAGTGACCTTATTAAGCTCACGGTAGTCGATGCACAGACGCATCGATCCATCCTTCTTCTTGACAAATAAAACTGGTGCTCCCCAAGGAGACAAACTAGGTTTGATGAAGCCTTTCGCTAGCAAATCATCTAACCGCGTTCTCAATTCCTTCATTTCTGTTGGTGCCAACCTATAAGGCGCCCTTGCTACTGGTGCTGATCCAGGAATAATGTCAATTCTGAATTCTACTTGCCTATCTGGTGGCAAACCAGGTAGTTCTTCAGGAAAAACTTTGGGGTATTCAGAAATGACAGGGATATCCCCAATCTTGGGCTTCGGCTCATCAATAATCACTTGTGCCATGTAGATGACACAACCCTTCTTCAAACACTTAGAGTCCTTGAGCATAGACATTTGCTCAGGCAGCCCATACTGGGTATCTCCCTGGATAGTAAGTGATTCACCAGACGGAGTCTTGATCACCACTTGCTTCTTATTGCAAACAATCGGGGCCTGGTTATGAGATAACCAGTCCATACCCAAAACTATGTTGAAACCGGCTAGTTTCAAAGGAAGTAGGGACAAAGGAAAAGAGTGGTTCTTAATGGATATGAAACATCCATCTAATATGGTTGAGGTGGTTTCTAAAGTGCCATCTGCCAGTTCCACCTCATACTTCACACTTAAGGTCTTAACAGGTAATTTCAACAATTCACAAAACTTATTATCTACGAACGACTTATCAGCGCCTGAATCAAATAACACTCTCGCATAAACATCATTTACGAGGAAGGTACCTGTTATCACATTGTCGTCCTGGACGGCTTCCCTAGCATACATCCTGAAGACCCTAGCATTGGTCTTCTTTCCTTCTTCAGCTTTCTTTTCAAACTTTGGGCAATTTGTCTTTATGTGCCCCTTTTCGTTGCAACCGTAGCAGGTCGTATCCTTCATCTTTTTGCAATCCAAGGTCTTGTGTTCCTTGGACTTGCATAACCCACATGCAAAAGTTTTTGATTGTGAATGCGAGTTCGATTCATACCTGCACTTCCCGAAGTGCTGTCTCTTGCAGATTTTACATCTGGGTTTTTCACCCGACTGCTGACCATCCCTCCTAGATCCTGACCCCTTCTTGTGGTCATTGTTTCCCTTATGCTTCTCGTCTGTACGTCGTGAGTTGTCATCCTCATGCTTCCTCTTTTCGGTATGGGTGTTCCTTTGCGATCTCAGCCTGACCGCGTCCAAGGTAAGAGACAATGATATGTCCGTTGCAGACCGAAAAGTAGCTGGTCTGGAGGCTTTCACACTTGCCTTGATCTCCGGGGCCAAACCCCCAATGAATCGAACTATACGTTTGGGTTCCGGGGTTACCAAATATGGAACCAACCTTGACAAGGTGTTGAAACTGGTAAGGTAGGCCTGACAGTCTAGGTTTCTCATGATCAGCGACAAGAAGTCAGCTTCAATTTTCTCAACCTCATGCTGAGGGCAGTAGTTTTCCTTGATCAGTGACATGAACTGTTCCCAGGTCATATTGTACAACGGGATTTTCCCAGTAGCTT
The DNA here is from genome assembly GCA_030545235.1 of Helianthus tuberosus. Classification (NCBI taxonomy): domain Eukaryota; kingdom Viridiplantae; phylum Streptophyta; class Magnoliopsida; order Asterales; family Asteraceae; genus Helianthus; species Helianthus tuberosus. The sequence goes on along the minus strand of CM060365.1, from coordinate 33,000,667 downwards.
GGATCAAAGATCTCCACCAAGCTAATGCTTCACCCTTGAAAGATTGAGACACGAATTTCACAATATCCCTATTATCGCAACCACTGATATCCACTACCGTATCCATCTCGTCCAACCAAGTCATGCAATCTACAGCTCCTTTTTCCCCATTGAAATCCCTGGGTTTGCACGAAACGAAGTACTTATAGGAGCAACCCTTATTACGGGGTTCTTGATTCGGTACGACTCTTTGGGATGGAGCACTCCTTTGGTTTGATGAGTGGTGAGAATTACTGTTGTGGGCAGTGTGGGTCCTGGAGGGTGTTCTAGAGTGTGGTGCAGATCGGGTCCTTGTATGGGTACCACTGGATTCATGGAGCTGTCTATCCAAAGCTCGATTAACGGCATTATCTATCATTGCCTGTAATTCTGCACCCGCTACATTTACTCGGGCATTATCATGTTCTCTCCTTGGGTGACTGTTGATCTCGTTTGAGTCGGCCATGTAGCTTGAACTGTTACATATTGACAATAATTTATTGGTGAGTTTATTATAGAATTGTCTTTTATGGCAATTTATTAACCGTGGTAAACGTAGACCATATATGGTTAATTTATTACTCATATTTATTTAGGATTCCTATTATAATTTATCCTAATTATAAAACAATAACAGTTTTATTAGTAGCACAAAAGGCCTAGTCATAGCGACATATTTAAATCATAAGCCATGATTTCAGAGAATCAAGACATGAAGGTTTGAACAAAGTTCTTTACCTTTTTCAGATAGGGTCATAGACTATTACTGTGTTTTGTCTCATATGAAAATGAGAAAGGCCCGTAGGCGTTGTATTACCAACGTATGGTCAAAATATGATCATTTTAATTGATGATTTAAACCCATGATTCAGAGATCATTAAGTTGGGTTAGGAATATTTTGAAGAATCCTTATATAAATGACGTGTGTGATTTTAACGAATCACGTCTGCCAGGAGCGTTAACATGTTTTCAGATGTTAACTGAGATTTGAATCTTTTTTAACAGGTTTCACCATCTTGGCCAGGTCTTAAAATGACATGCAGGCTAGGTTATACCTTTAAGATCCTTAGCTAATATTTAAATAGGCAGATATATTTTTAAAAGGAATGATTTTGATTCATTTATTTCATAAATAATATATAAATGCATAGATGATAGAAATGATTTTTTTTTTTAAACTTAACATTCCATTAAAATTTTAAAAGTAGTACACTTTGCCCTAAACGAGACTTTTCACTGAAACACTTGCCCACGCAGGAGCTATACCGATAATACAAGTCCTCGCAGGGACTGTTTACAAAAATAAATGTCCACGCAGGGACTAATAGAGACAAGTCCTCGTAGGGACTAAGTACAAAGATAGATGTCCACACAGGGACTACGTACACACATAAATAAGTGTCCACGCAGGGACTTGATTTAAACAAGGAAATACAATAATACATATTGGGATTTAACGATCTCGTTTCTTCTTTCCTTTCAGCAAACTTGCTAAGCCACTCATGAATCCCTGATTCTTCCTACGTTCCCTCTGGAAGTCTCGCTCAACCCTTTCCAGCCTTTGACGGAGATCCTCCTGCTCTGGAGGGGAAAACCGTGGTGGCTGGTGCTGTAGTGGTGGCTGAGCAGGTGCTTGATACCCAGGAGTTGGGTATCCCATTCCCCAAGGGGTTCCATATGGTCCCTCAGGATTTTGGGCAAGGTAGTTTGATGCCACTTGGTAAGGATACTCAGCATAGTTATAGTTAGTGTATGCCGGCGGTCCGTATGGATTGTAAGCTGCTGGACCAGTATATGCAGGGATAGGGTTACTAAAACCCGTTGGTTGCGGCGCAACAGGTGCCGAATTCACCTCCGACACTGGAACTGAAGGTCCACCCATCTCTGGGTCTTCATATAGTGGCGGGTAGTGGCTGCCACTAGAGTGTTGAGGGGTGCTGAAATGAAAATCCCCTGCTCGTGCTGACATCCGTGCGCCAGTCCTCCTACGTCTTGGTGGTTCTGGAGGCGCTAGATTAACTGGCGGCGGTGGAGGCGGTGGCGTGACTGCCACGAAACGTGGATCCCCAGAGGGATCCTGCTGCTGCTGTTGCTGCTGCTGGTGAGGCAATGAATGGTGAGATGGTGTAAAGTACCACTCACACTGGTTGAACCGTGCCTGGTAACTATCCGGACCTTCGTATGGTGATCCGTGAAAAGACGAACCATCAGAGATCTCAACTGGATGGTTCGGGGTTCCGGTTGTAGGCTCGACGGGATCCGTGTCCTCGTCCATGTCCATCGCTTGATCACCGGAAAAGTGATCCTCCGGTCCTAGTGGGTTAAAGCCCACTTGTTCTGGTAGGTATTCTGCCGGGTTAAACCGGCCCTGAAAGATAGGAGTAGGGTCGCCGAAGGAATGGTGCGATAAGGATCGCTGTAGAGGTATGTATGAAGGTTGCGGGTTGTTGGGCTCATTCTCGGACTGAGGCCCAAAGGAGTGATGATATGGAGGCGTTGAGCTATGCGACGTAGATCGTCTGGCAAGCTCCTCATAAGTCTTCCAAGGTTCTCGCGGATCGGCACTCCTTGTAGAAGAAGGAGTTCGCCGGTGCGAAGGCCCGGCCTCTTGGTCGTTAGGGGCGCTGATTGGCCCTTTTCCTCGTTCTCCTCGTCTGAATCTTGGTGGCATTGTTAAACCTGCCAATATATACAAAGGTAACAACAAGGAAAAATAAAGGACAAAGTTAAAAAAAATAAAATAAAATAAAAACATTTTGGATTATTCCTAAGTTCTTTGTCTAGACTCGAAGATTTTGGAATGTGCAATTGTGTCATTGAGATTAAACACAAAAAGGCTAGTGTTTAATTCACTTAACGTTGGCTCTGATACCAACCTGTCACACCCCAGATTTCCACATATTACCGGTGGGCCCGGTAGGGGAGTATCGTGACGTGGTTGGTAACATAATAGTCAAACAACACAATATTTAAATGCACAGCGGAAGCAATTGAAAGATATAATTCAACCGAATAAAATATTGTAATATCATGTATCACAAACAGTTGAAAGTTTATCCACAGACGGATCGAAATAAATAGGAAATAGTAGTTCAATAGACGATAGGCATCTTAATCTTGCGAGACTCTTTAGTGATGCTAAGGAGAGAATCCAGCCTATTACGCTTAGTACCTGCATTTAATCTTTTTGGGAAAATACGTCAGTTTACACTGGTAAATACAATCAACTGACTCATTTTAAAAATGATTAAAAATTGATTTGGATGCACATGGCACAAACATTTTATAACTTGGGATAATTATTTAATATATAAACTTGTAAAAGAATTACATGTTCCTTATGCGTTCAGTAGCCCGGATCGTGCCGGGTTAAAGATCAATAGACACACCACATTAATTAAATGAGACACCGATGGGCGTACGCCTACTCCCCGTGCTGAGGTCGTGGCCATTTCGTAAAATGATGCCAGAGATATCCGGGACATGGTCATTAACCCCCCAAAGGCTTTAAGCAAACAAAACAATTTAAACGGGTCATCTCGATAATACTTAACCACCAATCGATTAAGGTCGAATGCCCGACCAAGCGGTATTTTATATACCGTACCCCAAGCCCGTATAAGGGAAAATAAGTTAAAAGTATTTACCTGAGCAAAGTAATAATCACAATAAGCAAATGCAAGTAGCTTTTACTGGTTCTCCTAATCTGGAACGAAGGTTTATAATAACCTATTAGAATCCTAGCGGGTCTTTAGTTAAGCTTAAGCTTAGACCGGTTAGTTTTAAAGATACGGTTCGTACGCACGATTAAGCGAAGATCGGATAGAATGTGATTTAGACCCTACAAGTTTGAAGACTTGCTTAATATGGGTATATTATACACATTCTGGATTTTGAGATAAAACCGATAAGGTTTGACCCGTTTCGGCTAATTTATGTAAACTAGTTACATAAACCGAACGCGCACGAAGCGTAACGGGTAACCATAAGAGTCCTAAACAGGTTTCCTAAGTTAACATGCCTTAAATATTTTGTGATCTCAGTAGGATACCTTACATTATGCCCAAAACGAGTTTAACCTATAATTAAGCCCCGTAGGGGTATTTTGGTCATTTTAAAGATTATAAAAGGGATTAATTAAGCTTCTGTGATTCGGGTCTGAATTAATCAGTAAAATGACTTATCTTTACAGGTCATATCAGTTGGTGTTAAGTCCTTTGTGACAAAATGGTTTTAAACCCTTACTATGCGCTTAATACGCTTATAAAGTCGTTTTAAGCGATTAACGGGTTAAAATAGGAATCTGAGTTTCCAGGTTAGTTCATAAGGTTCAAAACACTTCATTTATTATTTAAAATCAGTAGCAATTGGATTGGTAGCAAAAGGACTTGTAAAACTCATTTTATGGCCGAAAAAGGGTATAATCGGTATTTACCGAATCAAGGCACTAATCCTAGCTTATGATTAGTTTAAAAATAATTAAAAATCTTCCAAAATACCAAAATATTATATTACATCAGTGGGTAAAAGTTTTGGTGTCAAAAATTGGGTTTAGATAGGATTTACGCTAATGACGCCTTTTAATTAATAAAAAGCTTCCTAATTACGTCATTGAGCATAACTCCTAATCTAGACCTCCAATTGACGTGAAAATTTACGGACATGCATATTAATTAGTAGCAAAGATTTTTGTTCTTTCACATTTCCAAAATTCTCGTTTTATGGTCATAAGGGCATTATGGTCCATATTTTAAGCATTTAACGGAAATGTCGGACAATTAAGGATTCAAGTGGTATAAACACAGAGGGTTATACAATCATGTAACTAGGTCCTAATGGAACTTTAAGGCATGTCTAAACCTATCAAAATCGGGTCAGAACCGAAGTCAAGGCAAAAGTCAAACTATGCGCCTTTTGGTTCCGAATCGATCCAAAACTGAAACATTGTCGGATCAAACATGTTTAGACTAGTCCTTATACATATTATCATGTTATACGAATGATAAAATAGGTTATACGCCTTTTACATTGTTAATTGTGTATTAAATCGCAAATTGCATTTTTGTTGACTTTTTATCATCACCTTTGACCCGACAAACGACCTAGTTAGGACGGGAATCAGTGAGTACCCTTTTAAGGGTTTATTACCCACATAATTACCTACTTAAAGGTACTTTTAAATTCGAGATTTGACTGAGCCATTATTAATTTATCTCGAAGTCAAACCGTAATTACGACGGTTTGACTTTTAGCTAAATAACTAAGCTAAACTCAAAACAAGAAGGTTAAGCATACTTACAAGTGTCTAATGATCGATTAGGAAGGCTTGGAAGGTGCTCTTGTGCTCCACAATTGATCAGAAGTTTCTTGGGAATGAATGATCAATGTTTGCCAACATATGGGTCTTATATAGTGCCTTTAATCCCATAAATTGTTGACAAACAAGTCTAGTAATGATCATGGATGCTTACAAGTGCCCTCTAGTGTCTAAAAACCAGTATAGGAAGCCCATGGTATTGATAAATGGCAAGGTAAGTCGGTTAAGATGTTATAACAGCCACCTGTGGGTTTTCTGTCGCTGGGCAACGCTTGCGCACCGTAAGGGATGTGCTTGCGGTGCGCAAGCCTTTAGCAGATCCCAAAAACTCTTGATCGTTCAAGCTTTGAAAGGGCAAGTGGTGTATAACAATTTTTGGACGTGAATTATTCAGAATGGGGCCTCCTACAAAGTACCTTGAACAGTTTAGATCCCTTTAATGCAGTACATTTGTCTTGGACATTATCAAAAAGTCGTAAACGAAGGGTTGTCATGCTTTTTCTTCGTAGGATCCCACTCATGAAAATATGGATCCATTATTGTTAGTATTTACCGGGTTTTAGAATATTAGATGTTTTCAATAATTCAGGGTCTTGGGATTTATAATTTGGTCGTTCAGAGGTATTTCAATTAACATGTCGACGCTTTAAATCCTACCATACATCTTTGACTAGATCCGGGTTTCTAACATTTTTGTCTTGTATGCCACGTGTCGTTATTTTATTACACACGAATTTTCGAGGTGTTACAGTCAACGCTTGACTTAATTAGGATTAGGGACACGTGTCAACACATAAATGGACACGAGTTTATGAAGTGTTACATCCTCACCCCCCTTAAAAGAAATCTCGACCTCGAGATTTGCTCAAAGTAATACGGTTAATTCCGTATAGCAGGAGGTCTCAACCTCTCAAGAGTATCATGGGCCACAATGGGAATCCCATTCGCGTTTACGAGGTAAACTTGGAACTTTAGATTCCATGGTCCCTAATAGACAAGGTTTTTAAATAAACCTTAAGCTTACGTTTGAATGTCATGGCGAAGCATGACGAGTGCTTATCAGCTGAGCATTTTGCTAGAATTTCCATAGATTAGAGTATATTTAGTATCTTAATCCGATACTATAGACAACAGTACTCCATAAGGAGATTCGATGTTGTTTTTATATAGCTTAACTTGTCGGAATTCAAGAATTTTCCTTAATTGACAAGAAGCGTCGAATTTGTAGATTTGTTGACTATAATTCACATCGCGTCGCTGCCATGATTTATCTTAGGTAATCTTGGAGATTAGATCCTTTGTTACCATTCCCAATTCTATGTGGGATTTTCCAGTTCATTATGCAGACCACAAATGGTCTACGATGTTTGACTCACTTGCGAACCTTCTAAGCATTATTACCCATCAAGGAGACTTATAGCTCCGACATGTTAGCCCAATTGTACGTGGATAAGATTGTAGCCTTACATGGCATACCTGTGTCTATTATCTCTGACAGAGATACTAGACACACGTCACATTTTTGGAAAAGTTTCCAGCAATCTTTGGGCACGCGTTTGAATTTTAGTACGGCTTACCATCCTCAGACGGACGGTCAGAGTGAGCGTACTATTCAAACTTTGGAAGACATGCTTCGAGCATGCGTGATTGATTTAGGTGGTAGTTGGGATAACCACCTGCCGTTAATCGAATTCTCCTACAACAATAGCTACCACACCAGCATTAAAGTTGCGCCTTTCGAGGCCTTATACGGTAGAATGTGTAGAACGCCCGTTTGTTGGGCGGAAGTTGGAGATGTCCAATTATCAGGACCAGAGATAGTCTTTGAAACCACGGACAAGATTGTCCAGATTCGTGACCGTCTCAAAGCTGCCCGAGATAGGCAGAAGAGTTACGCAGATCCAAAGCGTAAACCTATGAAATTTGAAGTAGGTGACAAAGTGTTGCTTAAAGTATCACCCTGGAAAGGAGTGATGCGATTTGGTAAGAAAGGTAAGTTAAGCCCAAGGTATATAGGACCGTTCGAGATTATCGAATGTGTTGGATCAGTGGCTTACAAGTTAAATTTACCTGAAGAGCTCAGTGGTATTCATAACGTATTCCACGTCTGCAATCTGAAGAAATGCCTAGCTGATGAATCCCTAGTCATACCACACACAGATGTGCATATAGATGAGAGCTTGAAATTTGCGGAAAAACCATTGTCGATTGAGGATCGACAGGTTAAGAAGCTTCGAAGGAAGCATGTGCCTATTGTAAAGGTCAAATGGGATGCCCGAAGAGGTCCCGAATATACGTGGGAGGTTGAGTCCACAATGAAAGAAAAGTACCCTTATTTATTTCAGTAAATCTCGAGGTCGAGATTTCTTTTAAGGGGGTGAGGATGTAACACCTCGAAAATTCACGTCCTGTAATTTGTTGACACGTGTCATATGATTGAACGTGTGAAAGAATGTTATAGAAGGATTAAAGTTGACAATCATGGAAAGTATGTGAATATACGAGCTAAATATGAAGGAAAGTGAGAGATTACAAACTACAGGGGTTAAATGTGTCAACATGTTTAAGTTATACCTCTGAGTGACCTTTTGACAAACCCGAAGCTTTGTAACGGTTAATTATGCTCACTAGAATGCACGATATAAATTTCATAAAGTTTCGTTATCGTATGAGAAAGTTATGATCAAATTCGTATACAAGGGGTTAAAGCGTCAACGTTGAAAGTCATGACTTTTCGGGTAACAATAAAGTTAACCGAGGACTAAACAAAGTGGGTAAATGTCTTGAAGCCCTTATAAGGCAATTTGGAGGGTTCAAAGTGCAAGAAATAAAGTCGTAGCAAAGTTCCCAAGAGCCAAGGACCAAAACATAAAAATCTAAAGTTTGATTTGGTGCAAAGGGGTGTCGCGCGACGCGAAGGCCCAAGGGGGGCTTCGCGTGACGCCTAGGGTCTTCTGATCCGAAAACTTTGGGTTCTTGTCTTCCATTTGCATTCTAACCGACTTATAAACGTTTTTTCTCATCTTGCACGACCCCTAGGAAACCCTAGACACTTAGGGACATCTGGAAGTGATCCATGGCCTTGGTTAGACTTGTGTGTCAATGATCCAAGAGTTCTTGAGCACTATATAAAGGCCCTTGTTGCAACCAAGTTCTTCACACCTTCCTTCAGCATTTTTGATCATTTCTGGAGCTCCAAAGCAGGCTCAAGTGATCACTAATCGTGCATAGGACTTCGGTAAGTATGCTTAACCTTTCTTAGTTAAGTTTTTGCTTAGTTTTAGCTTAAAAGTCAAACCGTCGTAATTAACGGTTGACTTAGCGATTAATCATTGATGGTTCAGTGATTAGTCAAATTGAAAGTAGTTATAAGTTGGTAATTATGTGGGCATTAAACCCTTAAAAGGGTTCCCCCTGATTCCCACTCTAACTAGGTCAAATGTCGGGTCAAACTTGTTATTGAAAAGTCAACAGAATGCTTATTTTCTAATTTATGCATAATTAGCAATGTAGAACACATACAACCTGTTTGATCATTAATATAACTTGGTAATTAGTGTAAGAAAATTTCTAAACATGTTCAACCCGACAATTTTCAGTAGAGACCCGGTTCGGAACCGAAAGTCGCATAGTTTGACTTTTGCTTTGACTTTCAGTTCTGACCCGTTTAGGCATGTTTTAGAAATTCCTTAGAGCTTTAATTGGACTAGGTTACATGCTAGTATAACCCTCTGTGATTATACACCTTGGTTCATTAGTTATCCAATTAATATGCATGATTCCGTTAATTGCTCATATGTTGACCATTATGCCCTTTTCACCTTAAAACGTGATTTTTGAAAATGTAAAAGAGTAGAAACCTTAGTTACTGAATTATAAACTTGCACCCAAAATTTGACATCAGTTCGAGGAGTAGATTGAGAGTTATGCTCATTAGCGTAATTAGAAAGCTTCTTTAGCGATTAAACGACATAATTAGCATATAGCCTATTTAAATCCACTTTTTGATATCAAACTTATTACCCACTGATGTAATATATTATTTTGGGATTTTTGAAGATTTTTAATTAATTTTAGGCTGAGCATAACTTATAGTCATAGGCTTAATCCGGTAATTGTCGGTTTTGCCCTTACGGGCTATAAAATGAGTTTTACATATCTAATCGACTCCAAACCTTTTGCTACTGATCTTAAATGATAAATAAATTATTTTAAGCCTTCTGGAATAATAAAAATATCAGCCTTATGTATAGAACCCGGAAATGGCTTCTAATCGCTTTTTTAAGCGTTTTTAACGCATAGTATGTACTAGAACTATTTTAAACATACAAGGGTTGATACCTACTGACATTTTAGGTAAATTATAATATTTTAACAGTAAGCAAAAGTTGTTTAACTCAGACTTCAGTTTTGAGCTTTACGACTTATGTGAAATTACCAAAATGCCCCTACGGTGCATAGTTTGGTTATAATTTATAAATTTCACATATATACTCTACCCTACTGTTATAACTTAGTAAACTAAGTATTTTTGCTGATTATATCAGACCTGTAACTCAGGTTAATACTTAAACTCTCTTACAACCTTGTAAATGACCAAACTACCCCTACGGGGCATAATTTGTGTTTAAATTCGTTTCAGGCATAATAGAAGACATCTTACTGATGTCACAACATATTTGAAGCATATTAACTTAGGAAACATGTATATGGCTCTCATGAATACCCGTTACGCTTATTACGCGTTCGGTTTATGTAACTAGTTTGCATAAATTAGCCGAAACGGGTCAAACCTTATCGGTTTTATCTCAAAATCCAGAATGTGTTTAGATTACCCATATAAGACAAGTCTCCGAACATGTCGGGTCTAAATCACATTCTATCCGGTCTTCGCTTAATCGTGCGTACGAACCGTATCTTTGAAACTAACCGGTCTAAGCTTAAGCTTAATTAAAGACCCGTTAGGATTCTAATAGGTTATTATAAACCTTCGTTCCAGATTAGGAGGACCAGTAAAAGCTACTTGCAATTGCTTATTGTGATTATTACTTTGCTCAGGTAAATACTTTTAACTTATTTTCCCTTATACGGGCTTGGGTTACGGTATATAAAATACCGCTTGGCCGGGCATTAAATCTTCCATCGTTTGGTGGTTAATTGAATAATTTGACCGGCCCGTTTAAATATGTTTTGTTTACTTAAAGCCTTAGGGGGGTTAATGACCATGTCCCGGATATCCTTGGCATCATTTTACGAAATGGCCACGACCTAAGCGCGGAGTGTAGGCGTACACTCGTCAGTGCATAAATAGATTATGTGGTGTGTCTATTGATCTTTAACCCGGCACGATCCGGGCTACTGAACGCATAAGGAACATGTAATTCATTTACAAGATTATATATTTAAATAATTATCCCAAGTTATAAAAATGTTTATACCACGTGCATCCAAATCAATTTTTAATCATTTTTAAAATGAGTCAGTTGATCGTATTTACCAGTGTAAACTGACGTATTTTCCCAAAAAAGATTAAATGCAGGTACTAAGCGTAATAGGCTGGATTCTCTCCTTAGCATCAATAAAGAGTCTCGCATGCTTAAGATGCCTATCATCTGTTGAACTACTATTTCCTATTTTATTTCGATCCGTCTGTGGATAAAATTTCAACTGTTGTGATACACGATATTACAATATTTTATTCGGTTGAAATATATCTTTCAATTGCTTCCGCTGTGCATATTAAATATTGTGTTGTTTGACTATTATGTTGCCAACCACGTCACGATACTCCCCACCGGGCCCACCGGTGACACGTGGAAATCGGGGTGTGACAGGTTGGTATCAGAGCCAACACTGAGTGAATTAAACACTAGCCTTTTGTGTTTAATCTCAGTTACACAATTGCACATTCAAAATACTTTCGAGTCTAGACAAATAACATAGGACAAATTCTACTTTGTTTGATTTTGTTTTGTACTTTATTTTATATATTCTTGTCGTTATCTTATGTTGTATTGACAGGATTGAAAATGCCACCAAGATTCTTTAGACGAAGAGGACGAGGCAAGGGGCCAATCACCACCCCCAATGACGACGAGGCAGGACCTTCGCACATGCGAGCTCCTACCACCACTGCGAGTGCTGACCCTAGAGAGCACATGAGGAACCTTTTTGAACCAGCTAGACGATCTGTATCGCACAGTTCGACGCCTCCCATCCATAACTCTTATGGGCCACATTCGGAAAATGAGCCCAACAACCCTCAACCTTCTTACATACCTCTTCAACGATCTTTATCGCACCATTCTTTTGGTGACCCTACACCTGTTTTTAGGGGCCGGTTTAACCCGGCAAATTACATACAAGAACCAGTGGGTTTTAACCCATTGGGGCCGGAGGATCATTTCTCCGGCGATCATGCGGAACATATGGACGAGGACACCGATCCAGTCGAGCCCGCAACCGGAACTCCGAACCATCCTATCGAGGTCTCAGATGGTTCATCTTTTCACGGATCACCCTACCATGGTCCGGACAGTTATCAGGCGCGATTTACCCAGCACGAGTGGTATTTTACACCCTCGCATCATTCGTCGCCTCACCAGCAGCAGCAGCAGCAGGATCCCTCTGAGGATTCACGATTCGTGGCAGTCACGCCACCGCCTCCACCGCCGCCAGTTCAGCCGGCACCTCCGCAACCGCCGAGGCGTAGGAGAACCGGAGCACGTATATCCGCACAAGGAGGGGACTTTCATTTTAGCTCTCCTCGACAATCAAGTGGCAGTCATTATCCGCCACTTCAAGAAGATCCACAAATAGGTGGACCTTCAAACCCAGTTGCACCGCAACCACTGCCGATGGGTTTTGATAACCCGATTCCAGCATATACGGGTTCAATGATGTACAACCCGTTTGGGCCGCCGGTTCACACCAACTACAATTACACTGAAGCCGACCCATACTTGGTAGCGTCCAATTACAATGCCTTAAACCCTGAAGGACCGTATGGAGTTCCTTGGGGAGCAGGGTACCCAACTCATGGGTACCAGATACCTGCCAGGCCTATAATTCGGACACAATCGCAGCCGCCACAGTTTTCTCCCCCAGAACGGGAGGAAATTCTTCAGAGATTGGACCAGGTCGAGCGAGACTTTCACCGAGATCGCAGGGAGCGACAAACTTTCTTCCAAGGATTAACAAGTTTAATAAAAGGGAAGAGGAAGAAGGACCATTGAATCCTTCCACTATTGTTGTAATTTCCTTGTATCAGTTGAGCCCCTGCGTGGGCCTGTCCTGCTGTATTAACCCCTGTGTGGGTATGTATGTTCGTTTGTTTTGACCCCTACGTGGGTCTATCTTTCTGTTAACCCCTACGAGGGTATGATGTTTGTTTAAGTCCATGTGTGGACTAGTATGTTGCTTGACCCCTGCGTGGGTAACTTGTTTGTCTAAAAAAGACCCGTTTAGGGCAGTGTGTACTTTGTATGATTATTGGAATGTTAAATTATAAATTTCATTCTTGCTATTATGTGCATAAACATATTATATGGAATAAATAAATCAAAATCATTCATTTTAAAAATAATATGCCTACTAAATATTGAATAAGAATCTTAAGAGTGAAACCTAGCCTGAGTGTCATTATAAAGACCTGGCCAAGATGGTAAGACCTGTTTAAAAGATTTGGATCCCTGTTAACATCTAAAAATAGGTTAACACTCCTGGCAGATGTGATTCGTTAAAATCACACACGTCATTCTTATATAAGGATTCTTTAAAGGATTCCTAACCCAACTTAATGATCTCTGAATCATGGGATTAGATCATCAATTAAGATGAACATATTTTGACCATACATTGGCAATATAATGCCTACGGGCCTTGCTCATTTCTACATGAGCCAAAAGACAGTGGTAGCTATGACTCCCTGTCCGAAAAAGGTAATGAACTATGTTCAAACCTTAAAAGCCTTGATTCTCTGAAATCATAGCTTATGATTTATAATTGTCCATGTGACTAAGCCTTTTGTGCTACTAATAAAACTATTATTGTTTTATAATTAGGATAAATTATAATAGACATCCTAAATAAATATGATTAATAAATTAACCAAATATGGTCTCTGTTTACCATGGTTAATGAATTGCCATAAAAGACAATTCTATGATAAACTCACAAATAAACTATTGTCCTTGTTTTATGTAACAGTTCAATTAAAATGGCTGACTCAGATGAAATTAATAGTCACCCAGTGGAGAATAATGATAACGCCCGAATTAATCTAACGGGTGCTGAATTGAAAGCGTTAGTAGACGACGCAGTTACAAAGGCCTTAGAGCGGCAGTATGAAGAATATAGTGGGACTCGAAATAGGACCCTATCTACACCGCATTCGAAGCCACCTTCCAAGAAGAAAGAACTGAAGAAAGATGATGATCGACTCTCCTCAAACCACCACAGTGCTCCATCTCAACAGATTGTACTAAATCAAGAACCCCGTAGTAAGAGTTGCTCCTATAAATACTTCGTTTCATGCAAACCCAGGGATTTCACTGGGGAAAAAGGAGCCATTGACTGCATGACGTGGTTAGATGAGATGGACACAGTAGTGGATATCAGCGGGTGCGCTGAGAGGGATTTAGTCAAGTTTGTGTCTCAATCTTTCAAGGGTGAGGCTTTAGCCTGGTGGAGATCGTTGATTCAAGCCACCGGGAAGATCCCATTGTACAACATGTCTTGGGAACAATTTGTTGCCCTCATCAGGGAAAACTACTGCCCTCAACACGAGGTTGAAAAGATTGAGTCAGATTTTCTTTCGTTGGTAATGACCAATCTAGATTGCCAAGCTTACCTCACGAGCTTTAATACCATGTCGAGGTTGGTTCCGTATTTGGTGACCCCGGAACCCAAACGAATCGCTCGTTTCATTGGGGGTTTAGCCCCCGAGATAAAGGCAAGCGTGAAGGCCTCTCGGCCAGCTACTTTCCGATCCGTAGCTGATATATCTTTGTCCCTCACGCTGGACGCGGTCAGACAAAGATCACTAAGGAACAAAGATGCTGAGAAAAGAAAACGTGAAGATGATAATTCACGGAGGTCAAGCAAGAAGCACCGTGGAAACGGTGACAACAAGAAGGGGTCTGAGTCAAGGAAAGATGGGCATCAGTCTGGTGAGAAGCCCAAATGCAAAGTCTGCAAGAAACAACACTTCGGAAAGTGCAGGCTCGAATCACACTCGCAGACTCAGTCAAGAACTTTTGCTTGCGGGATATGCAAGTCCAAGGAACACAAGACCTTGGATTGCAAAAATCTGAAGGATGCAACGTGCTACAGTTGCAATGAGAAAGGGCACATTAAAACCAACTGCCCTAAATACGCCAAGAAGCCTGAAGAGGCCAAGAAGACCATTGCTAGGGTCTTCAGGATGGATGCGAAAGAAGCTGTGCAAGACGATAACGTGATCACAGGTACTTTCCTTGTAAATGATGTCTATGCAAGAGTACTTTTTGATTCAGGCGCTGATAAGTCTTTTATAGATGATAAGTTTTGCAAATTGATGAATTTACCTGTCAAAACCTTAAGTGTGAATTATGAGGTGGAGTTAGCAGATGGCACCATAGAAACCGTCTCAACTGTGTTAGATGGATGTGTTATATCCATTAAGAACTACCCTTTTCCTCTGTCTCTACTTCCCTTTAAGTTAGCCGGTTTTGACATCGTTTTAGGCATGGATTGGTTATCTCATAACCAGGCCCAGATTGTCTGCAATAAGAAGCAGGTGGTGATCAAGACTCCGTCTGGTGAATCACTTACCATTCAGGGAGATACCCGGTATGGACTGCCTGAGCAAGTGACTGTGCTCAAGGGCTCTAAGTGCTTGAAGAAGGGTTGTGTCATCTACATGGCACAAGTGACTTTTGATGAGCCGAAACCGAAGATGGAAGACATCCCTGTCATTTCTGAATACCCTGAAGTGTTTCCTGAAGAACTACCGGGTTTACCACCAGATAGGCAAGTGGAATTCAGAATTGACATCATCCCTAGAGCAGCACCTGTTGCTAGAGCACCTTACAGGTTGGCACCAACAGAAATGAAGGAATTGAAAACGCAATTAGATGAATTGCTAACTAAAGGTTTCATTAAACCTAGTTCGTCTCCTTGGGGAGCACCTGTTCTGTTTGTAAAGAAAAAGGATGGATCGATGCGTCTGTGCATCGATTATCGTGAGCTTAATAAGGTCACGATAAAGAATAGGTATCCTTTGCCCAGGATCGATGATTTGTTCGATCAATTGCAAGGGGCAAGTTATTTCTCGAAGATTGACTTGAGGTCAGGCTACCACCAACTGAAGGTTAGAGATGAAGACGTACACAAAACTGCATTTAGGACTCGTTATGGCCATTACGAGTTCCTAGTGATGCCTTTTGGGCTCACTAATTCACCTGCCGCGTTCATGAATCTCATGAATCGCGTTTGCAAGCCTTACTTAGATAAATTCGACATCGTTTTCATCGACGACATTCTCACCTACTCGAAGAACCAAGCTGACCACGAGAAACACCTTCGCTGTATTCTTAAACTCCTACATCATGAGAAGCTCTATGCCAAATTCTCCAAGTGTGAATTCTGGCTTCGAGAAGTCCAATTCCTTGGACATGTTGTTAGTGAGCGTGGTATCCAAGTGGATCCCGCTAAGGTTGAAGCTGTTATGAACTGGCAAGAGCCAAAGACGCCTACTGAGATTCGCAGCTTCCTAGGCTTAGCAAGATATTATAGGCGTTTCATTGAAAACTTCTCAAGGATTGCTGCGCCCCTAACTTCGTTGACACGTAAGAAGGTTAAGTTTGATTGGGGCCCTAAGCAGCAGGAATCCTTTGATATCCTAAAACAAAAGTTGAGCAATGCTCCTGTACTGACATTGCTTGAAGGTACCGAGGAATTCGTAGTTTACTGCGATGCATCACACACCGGCATGGGGTGTGTGCTTATGCAGAAAGGCAAGGTTATTGCCTATGCTTCAAGACAGTTAAAGGTGCATGAAAAGAATTACACCACCCATGACTTGGAGTTGGGTGCCGTTGTATTTGCACTAAAATTATGGAGGCATTATTTATATGGAATCAAGTGTGTGATCTATTCTGATCACAAGAGCCTCCAGCACCTGTTTAATTAGAAGGAATTAAACATGAGGCAGCGCCGATGGATGGAGACGTTGAATGATTATGATTGTGAAATCAGATACCATCCCGGCAAGGCGAATGTAGTCGCTGATGCCTTAAGTCTAAAGGAAAGGGTGAAACCCATCCGAATCAATGCCAAGAGCATTGAGATAAAGAACAGTTTGAATGAAAGGTTGTTAGCTGCACAGAAGGAAGCTGTGTTGGAAGCTAACTATCCTAATGAAAAGCTAGGGGTAACTGAGGAGCAGTTATCTCTTGGCAAGGATGGAATTCTAAGATTAAATGGACGAATATGGGTTCCAATTTATGGAGGACTTCGAGATGTTATCCTCCAGGAAGCCCATAGTTCTAAATATTCCGTTCATCCTGGAGCTGATAAGATGTACCAGGATCTAAGGGCAAACTATTGGTGGATAGGCTTAAAGAAGTCTGTAGCTACCTATGTAGCTAAATGCTTGACGTGTGCACAAGTCAAAGCAGAACATCAAAAGCCGTCAGGTTTGCTACAACAGCCTGAACTTCCTACTTGAAAGTGGGAAATGGTAACTATGGATTTCATCACCAAGTTACCCAAGACAAGAAAGGGAAATGATACGATATGGGTTATAGTTGATAGACTGACTAAGTCAGCACATTTCTTACCCATCAAGGAGACTTATAGCTCCGACATGTTAGCCCAATTGTACGTGGATAAGATTGTAGCCTTACATGGCATACCTGTGTCTATTATCTCTGACAGAGATACTAGATACACGTCACATTTTTGGAAAAGTTTCCAGCAATCTTTGGGCACGCGTTTGAATTTTAGTACGGCTTACCATCCTCAGACGGACGGTCAGAGTGAGCGTACTATTCAAACTTTGGAAGACATGCTTCGAGCATGCGTGATTGATTTAGGTGGTAGTTGGGATAACCACCTGCCATTAATCGAATTCTCCTACAACAATAGCTACCACACCAGCATTAAAGTTGCGCCTTTCGAGGCCTTATACGGTAGAAAGTGTAGAACGCCCGTTTGTTGGGCGGAAGTTGGAGATGTCCAATTATCAGGACCAGAGATAGTCTTTGAAACCACAGACAAGATTTTCCAGATTCGTGACCGTCTCAAAGCTGCCCGAGATAGGCAGAAGAGTTACGCAGATCCAAAGCGTAAACCTATGAAATTTGAAGTAGGTGACAAAGTGTTGCTTAAAGTATCACCCTGGAAAGGAGTGATGCGATTTGGTAAGAAAGGTAAGTTAAGCCCAAGGTATATAGGACCGTTCGAGATTATCGAATGTGTTGGATCAGTGGCTTACAAGTTAAATTTACCTGAAGAGCTCAGTGGTATTCATAACGTATTCCACGTCTGCAATCTGAAGAAATGACTAGCTGATGAATCCCTAGTCATACCACACACAGATGTGCATATAGATGAGAGCTTGAAATTTGTGGAAAAACCATTGTCGATTGAGGATCGACAGGTTAAGAAGCTTCGAAGGAAGCATGTGCCTATTGTAAAGGTCAAATGGGATGCCCGAAGAGGTCCCGAATATACGTGGGAGGTTGAGTCCACAATGAAAGAAAAGTACCCTTATTTATTTCAGTAAATCTCGAGGTCGAGATTTCTTTTAAGGGGGTGAGGATGTAACACCTCGAAAATTCACATCCTGTAATGTGTTGACACGTGTCATATGATTGAACGTGTGAAAGAATGTTATAGAAGGATTAAAGTTGACAATCATGGAAAGTATGTGAATATACGAGTTCTAAATGTCAACAGTGAATAAATATATTGTACATTAACCCTACATGATGCTCATACCTTCAAACGAATAAATCATGGATCATACGAATCTAAATATGAAGGAAAGTGAGAGATTACAAACTACAGGGGTTAAATGTGTTAACATGTTTAAGTTATACCTCTGAGTGACCTTTTGACAAACCCGAAGCTTTGTAACGGTTAATTATGCTCACTAGAATGCACGATATAAATTTCATAAAGTTTCGTTATCGTATGAGAAAGTTATGATCAAATTCGTATACAAGGGGTTAAAGCGTCAACGTTGAAAGTCATGACTTTTCGGGTAACAATAAAGTTAACCGAGGACTAAACAAAGTGGGTAAATGTCTTGAAGCCCTTATAAGTCAATTTGGAGGGTTTAAAGTGCAAGAAATAAAGTCGTAGCAAAGTTCCCAAGAGCCAAGGACCAAAACATAAAAATCTAAAGTTTGATTTGGTGCAGAGGGGTGTCGCGCGACGCGAAGGCCCAAGGGGGGGCTTCGCGTGACGCCTAGGGTCTTCTGATCCGAAAAATTTGGGTTCTTGTCTTGCATTTGCATTCTAACCGACTTATAAACGTTTTTCCTCATCTTGCACGACCCCTAGGCAACCCCTAGACACTTAGGGACATCTGGAAGTGATCCATGGCCTTGGTTAGACTTGTGTGTCAATGATCCAAGAGTTCTTGAGCACTATATAAAGGCCCTTGTTGCAACCAAGTTCTTCACACCTTCCTTCAGCATTTTTGATCATTTCTGGAGCTCCAAAGCAGGCTCAAGTGATCACTAATCGTGCATAGGACTTCGGTAAGTATGCTTAACCTTTCTTAGTTAAGTTTTTGCTTAGTTTTAGCTTAAAAGTCAAACCGTCGTAATTAACGGTTTACTTAGCGATTAATCATTGATGGTTCAGTGATTAGTCAAATTGAAAGTAGTTATAAGTTGGTAATTATGTGGGCATTAAACCCTTAAAAGGGTTCCCCCTGATTCCCACTCTAACTAGGTCAAATGTCGGGTCAAACTTGTTATTAAAAAGTCAACAGAATGCTTATTTTCTAATTTATGCATAATTAGCAATGTAGAACACATACAACCTGTTTGATCATTAATATAACTTGGTAATTAGTGTAAGAACATGTCTAAACATGTCCAACCCGACAATTTTCAGTAGAGACCCGGTTCGGAACCGAAAGTCGCATAGTTTGACTTTTGCTTTGACTTTCAGTTCTGACCCGTTTAGGCATGTTTTAGAAATGCCTTAGAGCTTTAATTGGACTAGGTTACATGCTAGTATAACCCTCTGTGATTATACACCTTGGTTCATTAGTTATCCAATTAATATGCATGATTCCGTTAATTGCTCATATGTTGACCATTATGCCCTTTTCACCTTAAAGCGTGATTTTTGAAAATGTAAAAGAGTAGAAACCTTAGTTACTGAATTATAAACTTGCACCCAAAATTTGACATCAGTTCGAGCATAATAGAAGACATCTTACTGATGTCACAACATATTTGAAGCATATTAACTTAGGAAACCTGTATATGGCTCTCATGAATACCCGTTACGCTTATTACGCGTTCGGTTCGATTTATGTAACTAGTTTGCATAAATTAGCCGAAACGGGTCAAACCTTATCGGTTTTATCTCAAAATCCAGAATGTGTTTAGATTACCCATATAAGACAAGTCTCCGAACATGTCGGGTCTAAATCACATTCTATCCGGTCTTCGCTTAATCGTGCGTACGAACCGTATCTTTGAAACTAACCGGTCTAAGCTTAAGCTTAATTAAAGACCCGTTAGGATTCTAACAAGTTATTATAAACCTTCGTTCCAGATTAGGAGGACCAGTAAAAGCTACTTGCAATTGCTTATTGTGATTATTACTTTGCTCAGGTAAATACTTTTAACTTATTTTCCCTTATACGGGCTTGGGTTACGGTATATAAAATACCGCTTGGTCGGGCATTAAATCTTACATCGTTTGGTGGTTAATTGAATAATTTGATCGGCCCGTTTAAATATGTTTTGTTTACTTAAAGCCTTTGGGGGGTTAATGACCATGTCCCGGATATCCTTGGCATCATTTTACGAAATGGCCACGACCTAAGCGCGGAGTGTAGGCGTACACTCGTCAGTGGATAAATAGATTATGTGGTGTGTCTATTGATCTTTAACCCGGCACGATCCGGGCTACTGAACACATAAGGAACATGTAATTCATTTACAAGATTATATATTTAAATAATTATCCCAAGTTATAAAAATGTTTATGCCACGTGCATCCAAATCAATTTTTAATCATTTTTAAAATGAGTTAGTTGATCGTATTTACAAGTGTAAACTGACGTATTTTCCCAAAAAGATTAAATGCAGGTACTACGCGTAATAGGCTGGATTCTCTCCTTAGTATCAATAAAGAGTCTCGCAAGCTTAAGATGCCTATCGTCTGTTGAACTACTATTTCCTATTTTATTTCGATCCGTCTGTGGATAAAATTTCAACTGTTGTGATACACGATATTACAATATTTTATTCGGTTGAAATATATATTTCAATTGCTTCCGCTGTGCATATTAAATATTGTGTTGTTTGACTATTATGTTTCCAACCACGTCATGATACTCCCCACCGGGCCCACCGGTGACACGTGGAAATCGGGGTGTGACAATAAGTCCAGCCAGGGCTTTACCGACTTCATCGGCAACTATGGACCGAAGTCGGTCCATAGTTTTTCTTACTTGCTTCGCCAATGATTGGGCTTGCCATTAGTTTATCTGAAAAATATAGCCATCAGTAATACTTCGAGAACTAAATAGCAAATCAATTTGTATTGCATTAGATCTTACAGATCCAGATGTTTAGGTATCAATTTCACTGGCCCTGCTTACCATAATTGATAATGGACTTAGCCGTATAACTCATCGGCTTGTCGCAAGGGATATTTAAATATAGCACATTAGCTTGTCACGAAGGACATTTAAATATAGCACATTGGCCTGTCACGAAGGACATTTAAATATAGCACATTGGCTTATCACGAAGGACATTTAAATATAGCACATTGGCTTGTCACGAAGGACATTTAAATATAGCACATTGGCTTGTCACGAAGGACGTGAAAGACATGGCACGAGGGCCTGTCACAAGGATCGTGAAAGATATGGCACAAGGCCTCGTCACGAAGGACAATCAAGATATATATAAGCCGCGATTTCATTTGATCAAAAGGGCTTTAAGGTTTGAACATAGTTCATTATTTTTGGATAAGGGGGTCATAGACCACTACTGTCACCACAAATGACGATATAATATGGCTCGTAGGCAATTCGATTTACATCTCAAAAGATGTTAAACTAATGGACATCATACTGATGATATCAGTCATGATCGCATTTGATCATATAGACTATGAGGTTCAGGCATAGCCCTCTATCTTGGACAAGGAACCATGATGGTCACAATTGTCATTTTCTCAAATGGACAATGTAATGTAGTCTGTAGGCGAAACATCACTAGGGATGTTAAGTATGATTATCATGTCGATGATATTTGTCATGATCGCACTGATCATATAGACTATGTGGTTTGAGCATAGCTCACCACTATCATTGTCTTATCGACAATAAAGTAAAGTATAGCCCGTAGGCACTTCATCACTAAGGATGTTAATAATATGATCATCATACTGATGATATTAATCATGATTACATTGATCATATAGATTATGAGGCTTGAGCATAGCTCATTACCTTGGATGGGGAATCATAAAAGATTATAAATGTCTGTCACAAATGGACAATATAATGTAGCCCGTAGGCAAAACATCTCCAAGGATGTTAAATATGATCATCATATTGATGATATTTAGTCATGATTGCATTAATCATATAGACTATTAGGCGTGAGCATAGCTCATCATCTTGGATAGGGAATCATAAAAGATTACAATGTCAATGTCTCAAATGGACTATATGTTATAGCCCGTAGGCAAAACATCACTAAGGATGATAAATGATATGATCATCGTATGAGATGATATTAGTCATGATCGCATTGATCATATAGACTATGAGGCTTGAGCATAGCTCACCCCCTTGGGCAAGGAATCGTAAAAGATTACAATTTATCTTGTCACAATTAGACAACATAATATAGCCCGAAGGCGAAACATCATTAAGGATGTTAAACATAATCATCATATTGATGATTTTAGTCATGATCACATTGATCATATAGACTATTAGGCTGGAGCATGGCTCACTACTTTGGACAGGGATCATAAAGATTACAATGTCAATGTCTCAAATGGACAATGTTATTGCCCGTAGGCAAAACATCACTAAGGATGTTAAATAATATGATCATCATACTAGATGATTTTTGTCATGATCGCATTGATCATATAGACTATTAGGCTTGAGCATAGCTCATTACCTTAGACAGGGGCTCTTAAAGATCACAATGTCAATGTCTTTGTTTTAACTGACAGTGCAATATTATGATTCCTTACCTTCCACATAGTTGGGAATTATTGGAGATTTGGTACTGATATCGTCACAAAGTTGACAAAGATTTTCTCCTTTCCACACAATGGGGAATTAGTTGGAGTTGTGAAATAAGTTTTCGTCACAAAGTTGACGAAGATTTTCTCCTTTCACACAATTGGGAACTTAGTTGGAGATTCTAATGATACGTTTCAGTCAACGTATTGAATATAAATTCTTCCCCTCATTCGGAGATGCGTCTCAAATGACGTTTTAAAAATATAAATCCCTTTCCGTATTGGGAAATTTGGGAATACGTCGCAGTTGACGTTTTAAGTATAAGTCCCTCTTCATATTGGGAGATTTAGGGATACGCCTCAATACAGCCAGCGTATATGATACGGCTCTGATACCAACCTGTCACACCCCGATTTCTGGTGGGCCCAGATGGGTACACACGTGACGGTTGGATAACAGTTATCACAATATAATAATATGCAGCGGAAGATTGGATTGAAATTATTAAAATAAAGCTTGAGTGTATAAAAGTATTACAAGCGTTCGATACAAGCCCACAGGCAGGATCCAAATAAACAGAGCTTTAGACATCATAGGCCTTAAGCATTAGAAGTGCAAATTCCTTAGCCTTCATTCTAGCTGACCCGTAATCCCAGCCTCTAATAAGGTTCGGTACCTGCTGTTCAATCTTTTGAAAATACGTCAGCTAAAGCTGGTAAATACAATTAACTGACTCTTTAAAAAATAGTTTTTCGAAAAGAGTTTTATACATATAGAAAACCCGTAGGTGATCTTTTAAATATATATTGGGATTATTCTTGTTACGAGATTATATACTTGATTAACCCATTGGGTTGTCCGGACATGGTATCAATAAACCCCAATAACAGTAATTATAAAGTAAACGGAATAAAACCCGTATTCATACACTTTTGCACAATCATAGGCGACTTACTTGTGTAATAACCGTCCCAAGAGGCATAATTACCATCCCAAGTTTACACTAAAATAAGTTAAGAGTATTTACCTTTTTGCTAGCTTCCAATCAACAAGACTATATTTGGCAAAAAGCCGTAAGTCTAAGTATATTGACCCAAGTCCGATTATCTGGGGGGTACTATAGTCTGGAATGAACAGATTTATTATATGTTAGAATGTATACGAGTCAAAGGTAGTTCCTTTAGACATGACCCGATACTTAAGAATAGGTTCGCTGGATTAAGCGTATACCGAATAGAGTGTGGTTAAACCCAACAAGTACTAGGACTTGTATAATATGGGTAAACAAGGTACATTTTGGATTTTAGATCAAAACGGTAAGGTTAAACACTTAAACCCCTTTCGGTAAACTTATGTAAACTAGTTACGTAAGTCTAACCGTACACGTATAAGCGATAACGGGTAACCGGATGAGTCATGAACAAGTTCCATATGCCAATATACTTTAAACAAGTTATAGTATCAGTAGGATATCAACTTGTATGCCCGTTAAGGTTTTAAAATCAAATTATGCCTTATAAGGGCATTTTGGTAATTTTACAACTTAAAAAGGAGCTTGCAAGTAAACTAATGTCATGGTCATAAACATTCTGTAAAAATGTTTAAATTATGATATCATATCAGTAGGATATCAAATACATGTGTGGTTTATGCTTTATGACCAAACTATGCACCGTAGGGGCATTTTGGTCATTTCGCACATAGTTATGATACATTATTTGGGATTCTGAGTTCATAACTTATACCTACTATAAAAACATTTAAAATGGTTTATAAAATCAGTAGGTAACAAGTCTTCGTTCACACATATGGTTTAAAACCATACTACGCGCCTAAACGGCGTTAAAGTCGTTAAATGACGATTTATGCGAAGATTTATGAAATCTGATGTTATGACCAGCTTTGAATAATTAAAATATTTTATTTGTCATAAAATATCAGTAAGTAAAAGGTTTGGTTTGAATATTATGCTTAAAACACATTTTAAGCACCATAAGGGCATTATCATCATTTATAGGCATTGTATACGAAACTGAAGTTAAACTCAGTTTACAATCTGACTTAGCATCCCAAATAATCCTAATTATAATATCATATCAGTAGGTAATGAGTTTTATACTAAAATTATGTTTAAAACTCATTTTATACTTAAAAGGGTATTTTAGTCCTTTAAAAGCATAGTTTACGACCATATGCGTAAACTCAGTTTATGACCAGTTTATAAGCACCAAAATATTCTAAACATGTTTACTTATCAGTACATAACTCACTTGCATGCTCATTTATGTCTAAAACCTTATTTTTAATCAAAAGGACATTTTAGTCAAAGTATGGCAATATTACGGAACATGCGCATAAACTCAGATTCCTAGTCCGATCGTGTAATATAACCTTATGGGGCTATACTATATTATATTACGATCATAGCAGAACCTAAAATCAGTAGCATACAAGTCGAATTCGGTTTATAATCAAAAGTCAACGTAGAAGTCAAACTACGCGACTTTCGGTTGCGAACCGACCCTAAAACGGGAATTGACGAGCCGAACATGTTTACACATGTTCTAATAATTATTACCGAGTTGTTTAAGTGATAAAACATATTTTAGAATGCTTCTAAACTCATATAACAATTTATTTTAAAAATGACTCGTTGACTTTTTAAATAAATATTACGTTGACTCATCAATTGACCAAACAAACGTGATTCTTAGGAGGTGCCCTTTTGAGAGATTAACACCTACCTAATTACGATCACGTAGCCATGTTCGTTGCGAACCATGGCTTGACCGTTTAGGGTCTAACTAAAAGTCAAAGCGTTATTACGATAACGCTTGACTTTTGGCTTAAAAGCCTTTAAAACGAAAACTAGTGGCTAAAGACACTTACAAAGGGTCCTAGCAATCTTTTCTACTAAAGTGGAGTCCCCTTTATGCCAGGAGTCTCCAAGAATGAGATAGAAAGAAGAATGGTGCAAGGAACAATGAATGAGTTAAAGGCCTTTATATAGTTTTTGAAGATGTAATGGATGACTGACATGTGTTTGAGTGTTCTCCAAGGATTACTAGGATTATGACATGTGTAACCCAGGTTTTAAAACCATTTAAGAGCCCATAGATTCGAGTTATGTGTGTATAGGTGGTATGTGTGGGCTACAAGGAAGAAGAAGGGCATCTGTCAAGTTTTTCTGCCCAGATAGGGCTCTCGCGGCCCACGTAGAAATTCAGGGGGAAAGGTCGCGGCCCGCGACACTCACCCGGATCAGCAAAACAACTTTTAAAAATGACATGTTCAACCCCTGCACCCTATAACTTGAAATAACTTTCATTTTCAACACTTTTGGCCCTTCAAGTTATATTTTGGGTACTCATGGGAGTATAACAAACATCGTTAAGCTTCGGGTTCGTTAAAAGATCACCCAAATACTCTAGTTTCTCTCGTTGATACTTTTAACCATGGTTGTAAAAGTCGCTAGGCGCTCCCTAGTCGGTCGACCGGGGAGTTGAGAGTACTCGGTCTAGGCGGACAGTACACGAGGAGTACTCGGAGATGCCAAATTATAAAGAAATTAGTTTTCGGATATTAAATATATGTCAAATAACATAAATTTAATAATATTTATAACAAAATACGTGAAATTGATATTCATTCTTTAATATGATAGGCATAGAAGTTATGTTTTATTTTATTTTAAGTCAAACTCGGCCCGAGTTGACCTACTAGATCCACTTTTGACCAATGTTGACCGCATTTGATCGATTCCGAGTAATTAGTCGGAGTTGAAGAAAGTCGCCTCGGCAACCTACCTTGTAGCGACTACTCGGGGAGTACTCGGCCTTGGAGACCTTGTTTTACAACCATGCTTTTAACCCCTTTAACGCACAAAGTTGTGCGTAATATCGTTTAACGGCATCAAAACCCTAAACGACCTACATAGACATTCCCGAGAGTATTAACGAATATTATGAAGCACCCGGTTCGTTAAAAGGTCACTCAGAGGTAAGTATTAACATGTTGACGCTTTTAACCCTTCGATGCACAATTTTATTGAATTATATTGCAAACGGTTTCATTTATCCAACAAGTGGCTTATTACAAAAATACGAAGACCGTATAAGGTCACTCAGAGGCTTATTTTAAGCATGTTGACACTTTTAGTCCTTGCATATTCGAAGTTTTCATTGTTTGGCAATTATAGTCCCTCCTAGTCAACGCTTAACTTAATTAGGATTAGGGACACGTGTCAACACATAAATGGACACGAGTTTACGAGGTGTTACAGAATAATAGATAAAAGGACAAAAATAAATGTAAAACATGTGTAGATTGTTTTTTTGAATGTCGGTATCGTATCAGTACTGTGATAAATGGAACCCATAACAATCAAAAACCCGTCATGAAATACGGAGGTTCCCACTAGTTAGAGCTAAAAAAAACTATGAGTTACAAGATATACAAAAACCAACTAAGGCAAATTCAAAAGTCCCAAAATAATTGTTCATAAATAATAAAAATGTAAAGTTCACCTCATTGGAAATTCAACCATTTAAAAAATCTACCTATCTATACTTTCTATAAAAGAAGAAACTTCAATGACATAAGAAAAGCTGACGTGTCAGCTGGAGAGACTGTCCAACAAGACTTTTCTTATGTCATTATTACATCATAATGCCTAATATTAAAAGACTTTAAAATTCAAAGATGGCCCACTTTCACCTTTTCAAACCACTGCCCCTCCAAACCTCCAAACATCTGTTATAAATTCAAACCTCTGCCATTCCTTCAAAACTCAAACATCTGCTCTTCATTCAAAATTCAAAAGCTCTGCCACGTTCAAAATTATGGCTCCAGATTCAAAATTCAAACCATCTAGATATATAATACTCTCTTCTTCAATCAATTAATTTCTCAGAGCTTTTATAATTCTCAACTCTCTCTCTAAAACTCATTTTCTCTCTCTCAGTAGAGAAGAAGAAGAGTGGAACAATCGATGCTTTTTAACCCTAAATAACTCCTGTAGCCAGATCTATATTCAGAAGAAGATGTTTTAGTTACTTCAAACTCGATCATAAAACCTACAAAGTGAAACGTCGAACAATCGGTGAAGAAGATGGCATTTGATTTTGAAGAAGATCGTGTGAAAGGGTTAAAATAAGGGGAAAACATTCAGTGGAGGTTATAATCTTGTTGCCGATCGATCTAAACATTTCAAAACTCTCAATCGGATCCAACTCAACTTATCAAACAACAAGTAAGATCACTCATAACGATTGATTGATATCTCTGTTTAGTCTGTGTGTGTGTTTCTTCAAATCACTGTTAGGGTTTATGTGTGTATTTTCATTGATGGTTTGAGTAGATGTCACGGCCCCCGACCCACCCTGGACGGAATCGGGAGTCGCGAACAGCCCAGTGGTACCGGTGATTTAATTTGAAAAATATTGCAGCGGAAATTTCATCAGGACCGTGAGTTAGGAAAAATATCAGAGTTTAGAAACACCGGATTTTATTTATTAAATAAATGGGATAAACCCATGTTTTACAAAGGTAGCTTTAATAAAGATAAATTTAATTACATAAAACAATATTTCTTAATTTAATTTAATTAATAAAATAAGCCACTTCTTGATGCCTTTCAGTGTTGTATCCATCTCTTACTCCAATCTACTATAATTACCTGAAACATGTTGGAAAGGTTTTGTCAGCGGGAAATACTGAGTGAATCATTCATTTTACAGAAAATGACACATAGTTATTAATTACAGCATAAGAGCGATTACAATGGCTTCTATCTTATTTTTATCTGGCGCCGTGTCACAATGGTGACGATGGTCATACCACTATTAGGTCAATGAACCTAAATAGTGATGATTATCCCTAGTAGGTCAATGAACCTAACTGGGAGAAAATTAGAAATGTGCACAATACCCCACTAGCCAGTGATTCAAGATATCCACGACTTAGTCCCTGTAATTATAACTTTTGAAAATAATTTGAGGTATTGTAAAATAGTTGATAAAAAGAGAATGACTCACTTTATAAGCATGCAGATTCATACGGCCAAAGTTTAGTCTACAGATAAGCCTTGATATATTGCAGATTTATACAGGCAGAGCTTAGCCTATTGATTTAGCCTTGTAACCTAGTGCACACGAACTAGGTAAATAACTAATACAGCATTTACGATAACTCACGAGATTAAAACCCTCACAACGAATGACAAAGTGCAATCACTAAAACATCCATCGGATTCACAACGAATGACAGAGTATTCCCCAAGTTCGGGTGGTAGTCAAACATCCTGTCGGAATCACGACTAATGACAAAGGATGGCGCTTAAACATCCATCGGATAGTTTCCATCGATCGGATATTGAATCGTAGCAGCGATCGAGTTAATACCCTGTATCGTAGCAGCACCCCGCTATACTAATTAGTGATTCGTGTGTGTGTTTAGAGTATTTGGACGATATCTCTGCGTACAATTTGAATTTGATCGTCGAACGAACGCCAGAAATCGAGTGCCAATGCCTGCTATTTATACCCAAATTTTGACCAGGCTTGCGCACCGTAAGCCTAATCCCTTACGGTGCGCAAGGGACACAAAGTGGTTATAGGCTTGCCACGTGTGTTTGGAGTTCAGGTGAGTCGGCGGTTTCTCGAAATTTGATTTTGACAGCAACTTATAAGGATAATCGTTAAGTAGAATATACCCCCCTGAGTTTTAGGGGCCCTGATCCTGATTCTGATTGTTCTGAAATTTTTAGGGTTTGTGCAGAATCACTTGGGTGTCTCAATTAGGGTTTCCTATTGGATAAATTAATAAAATAAATAGAACTTTTAATGAGGGTTGTTACATTCTCCCCACCTTAATAAAATCTCGTCCTCGAGATTTGGGTTATGATATTTCTTTTAGACTTATGTCATATTTTAGTCAATAAAAACAATATTAAGGTAGATGATACAGAATCAAAATATCTAATTTTGTGAATACGAGTTGTACAATAAGTAGAATTCAATGGTTCAACTGAATTAGTTCAAGAAATTGATGACAAACGAATGAGATAAAATAATATAATTTTCAAAATGACTAGGTTCAAGCCAAAAGATATATAATCAATAGATATTTAAAATGGATGTGAAGGACTTTTTAGAGAAAATAAAATTCTTTGTCAAAAGAAATCTTACTTTGTTTGGCAACTGAGGAAGACTTAGAATCGATAGGTTCGAAATGAAATAAAAGCATGAAAAATGATTTGTCAAATATTTATGATATGAGAAAATCAAAGTGTTGAGAGGAGTGAATTGCAAATATACACCAAAAGACAATTGAGTTAGTGTATCATTGTTTAGAGTTCCAAATTGTTTTAATTGGGAAACAATGTAATAGTACACTATTAGTAACCATATTTTTCATACTATATCCTAGAGATCGAAATATAATAAGAACAAGTTGTTTTAGCATGACCAACCATTATATTATATTTGTAAAACAAATGTAATATATATTATTTGTGTTCCTGTCTGAACCGTATTTTACATATCAAATATAAATACTATGTAATATATATTATTTGTTACGCATTTTTACTATATGTAAATGGTCACCACTTTTAAATAAATATTATTTTAGTATTTTACTATACTATGTAAAATAACTTATTTTTACTATGTAATATATATTTATTACATTTACAAAATATTTTAGTATTATTATTTTGTAAAAGAAATCACTATTATTTATAACGTTAAATGAAAGTTGTAAATAAAGATGTAAAAATATTTATTGTACAGAAGTATTTGTAATATATAACACTTAATGAGTCAATTCTATGTGATTACTTATTTTTATTTTGAAACCATATAACGTTGTGAATGTATTTACAATTATTGAAAACGAAGACTATTCTTATATATTATAATGTTTCCTTAAACCAACGTAGTTGCTGACTACCATATTATTCTTATATGATCATTTTCTTGCCAGAGTGTTACGGTACATAGTTACCACAAAACATGTGATAGACAATTATTTATATAATTTTATTTGTCCCTTTAATTCTTGTATTGTTTTATGAAAATATGTCTTCTCCTTACAGTACAAAGTAAAATATTTTAATATATAATTAAAATTTACTAAATAAATATAATGACTTAATTTATATACATTAACTAGTCATTATCATGGGTGGATATTGGTTAGTGCTGCCTTGTTTAAGCATAGGTGATCAGTCCATGCCTAACTAAGGCTAGGCTACTCAATATCTACCCCTGATAATAACCCTAGTATTTAAAAATAATACTAACACTATTACTATTGATATATTACTATTAATAATAAAACTAATATTAATTTCCAATAACTAAACATATACTTAAATGAGAGTATACCTCAAACATAATTTTATTCATAAAAATATAATTTCTTCATCTCAATGGTTTAACAAAATTCATTGACTCGATATCAAAGAGTCACCGTTTTGCAATAATGCTGTTCACAGTGCAAAAAGCGAAATGATATTTGAGTTTTGATAAAATAATAAATCGGAATGAAGCCTTCCAGTGGTCTTCATAAATCAAATGAACCACATGCGCAATAAACAGAGCATGTGTAACGTGTGGATTTACCAAGAAATGAAACAAATTAATATTCGCTACTATGAAAGAAATCCTCATGGTATGATGACCATTGGGGAAAGTAGCAATGCAAAAGTCTATTCACAGAGGTCAGAATTTTAACAAAAGGAATTTAAAATTTTTATCTGGAAATTTGGTGTGATAACCTTTGTTAAGTGACATTACCGGGGAATGTCGAATAAAATGAAATAGGGAATTTGCAAAGGTATTTGACTCCTTTTTCAGTGATAATAATCATGACTCTGATTAGACTATGCACTGATGGTTGTGAAATATGGTTCCAACGTACCTTAGCGAAATTTATGTCGTTTATAGGATTGCGTGGCAAAGTGTTTCTTTTTGATTAATAGTTCTTCTACTGACGAAATTAGCATTGGTGTCATCGTGCCCAATTTATACTTTCCAAAGGTCTTGCCTTGGAAGTCGTGTGTGATATACTTCAACTTCTGTGGACTTATAATTAAATTTTCATGTGTTTTCTTGTACATTATCACAACTTTACATGCTTCTTACTTGCGTTAATAGTTTATGGTAACGCGTTAGAAATTCTTTACACTTTTGATGGTATCCCAACTTAATGGGTTTATATTGTTATTATTGTCGCTCGAGTTACTAGGCAGATAATCAAACGAAATAATGTTTGATATCGGAAAAGAGATTCCTAATAAGGAAATCTAGACACATATGCTTGTGCTTTATTCCTATTTGGCTTTTGGAATTCCTTATAGATATATATATCTATATAATCATATATTTCACATGCTGAAATAAACTTACCATCTATCAGGTCAATGTATTTAACAAATTCATATTTCCAAAAACCAGTCAAATATCTGGTCATAATACTATTTAGGGAAATCTTGTCACTCGTTTGACATATTACTTACCCTGTCTTATCCGGTTCGCGCCGGAAAGGTAACCTCAGTATATTCGGACAAACTGGAGAGTCTGCTACACCATACCCAGTCTTGCCGGAGAAAATTTCCCATAAATAGTATTTTTAAAAGTGCCTCTTTTATTAGGCTTTTATCCAGAATTAAGGAAATTTGTATTCCCGTAACATATCTTATTCTTAGACCAAGTAATATCAATAAGCAATAAATACTATTAATTCTTGCTTATTTATAGTATCTTGCAATATTCTAATTACCATTCTTATGGCATACAAAAACTCATCATAATTTATTCACATAAATACTTAGCTTATTTTGAAGTTTATACTAAGGCATCATTTCTTAAGTTCAAGTCTAAATGCTATCATGTGTGCTACCAGTTAACAGCAATCTCCTAACTCTTTTATTTAGGTATTATTATTACAACACCTATTGGCTTAAAGCAGTGGCTCTGATACCACCTTCTGTCACGGCCCCCGACCCACCCTGGACGGAATCGGGAGTCGCGAACAGCCCAGTGGTACCGGTGATTTAATTTGAAAAATATTGCAGCGGAAATTTTATCAGGACCGTGAGTTAGGAAAAATATCAGAGTTTAGAAACACCGGATTTTATTTATTAAATAAATGGGATAAACCCATGTTTTACAAAGGTAGCTTTAATAAAGATAAATTTAATTACATAAAACAATATTTCTTAATTTAATTTAATTAATAAAATAAGCCACTTCTTGATGCCTTTCAGTGCTGTATCCATCTCTTACTCCAATCTACTATAATTACCTGAAACATGTTTGAAAAATGTTTTGTCAGCGGGAAATACTGAGTGAATCATTCATTTTACAGAAAATGACACATAGTTATTAATTACATCATAAGAGCGATTACAATGGCTTCTATCTTATTTTTATCTGGCGCCATGTCACAATGGTGACGATGGTCATACCATTATTAGGTCAATGAACCTAAATAGTGATGATTATCCCTAGTAGGTCAATGAACCTAACTGGGAGAAAATTAGAAATGTGCACAATACCCCACTAGCCAGTGATTCAAGATATCCACGACTTAGTCCCTGTAATTATAACTTTTGAAAATAATTTGAGGTATTGTAAAATAGTTGATAAAAAGAGAATGACTCACTTTATAAGCATGCAGATTCATACGGCCAAAGTTTAGTCTACAGATAAGCCTTGATATATTGCAGATTTATACAGGCAGAGCTTAGCCTATTGATTTAGCCTTGTAACCTAGTGCACACGAACTAGGTAAATAACTAATACATCATTTACGATAACTCACGAGATTAAAACCCTTACAACGAATGACAAAGTGCAATCACTAAAACATCCATCGGATTCACAACGAATGACAGAGTATTCCCCAAGTTCGGGTGGTACTCAAACATCCTGTCGGAATCACGACTAATGACAAAGGATAGCGCTTAAACATCCATCGGATAGTTTCCATCGATCGGACATTGAATCGTAGCAGCGATCGAGTTAATACCCTGTATCGTAGCAGCACCCCGCTATACTAATTAGTGATTCGTGTGTGTTTTTAGAGTATTTGGACGATATCTCTGCGTACAATTTGAATTTGATCGTCGAACGAACACCAGAAATCAAGTGCCAATGCCTGCTATTTATACCCAAATTTTGACCAGGCTTGCGCACCGTAAGCCTAATCCCTTACAGTGCGCAAGGGACACAAAGTGGTCATAGGCTTGCCACGTGTGTTTGGAGTTCAGGTGAGTCGACGGTTTCTCGAAATTTGATTTTGACAGCAACTTATAAGGATAATCGTTAAGTAGAAAATACCCCCCTGAGTTTTAGGGGCCCTGATCCTGATTCTGATTGTTCTGAAATTTTTAGGGTTTGTGCAGAATCACTTGGGTGTCTCAATTAGGGTTTCCTATTGGATAAATTAATAAAATAAATAGGACTTTTAACGAGGGTTGTTACAGTAGACTTGCTTTATTGAACTTCTATGTTGAGAGGGTGAAGAATTATAAAATCTCGTGTGTAATTTGGAATTGGTGAAATGATATTTTCAGTGTTCTCGTGTGTGATTTTGAATTGGTGAAATGCAGGTAACATAATTACAGATCCTAAAGTCTTGGCCTCAAGGACTTACCAGGTATGACATAATTACAGTTATATATAATTTTAATTTAATTATATAATCGATCTTTAATTTCATCTCATTATCCTCTAATTTAATCGATCTTTAATTTCATCTCTTTAATTTCACCAGGTTCACACCATTTTCCTCATTATCCTCTAATATTAGATACACACACTGAGGTGTTTGTTTGGGTCGGTCAGTTTGTAGACTTGAAGGAAAAGCAAAGTGCCTTTGAAATCGGACAGGTACTTATTTAGCATACTTTCTATCTGTTATATGGAAGATTGTTTATGTTGTTTATGTTTTTAATGAAACTTTATATCATAAATAGTTTAGATGAGGATCAAGTTATGTTTATCTAGGGGTAGACTATTGAGTTCACGATTTGGATTGAAATATGCTCGATGAAGGCACTTTGTTCGTGAACAAATACATTTGGTTGATAAAAGCCCAAAATCGTACTGTTGTTTTGTTAATTTTCTGATTTTATTTTCTTATTTTAGTTTGTTTTTTATTTTGTAGAGCCAGAGAGACTGGTGGTGATGACTTGGGTTTCTCCAAATGGTTTGAAAAGTTCAAATGTATTTCTAATTTGATTATAGTTTCCAAACACAGATGAAATCATTATTTGTAGTCTAGATGAAATCGTTACTTAATGTTTGTGATCTTTTTTTCTTTTTTGATTTGATTTTAGTTTCCAAACTCAGATATTAGATTGTTGTGTGCGTTTCTGACTTAAATGAAAATGTTGTTTATAGTTTATGATTAGATATGGAGCGTCTGGATGGCGGCAAATGTGGCCGCCCGCCCGTCTTCAAATGTGGCTATCCACTCAAAAACAGTTGTCTGGGGTAAGTTTCTTTTTAGAGAAATGGGTATCGAATAAACCATATTGGCATTTGTGTGTTGTTATATAAGTTTTTCATAGCAAGTTGTCTTTTTTTTGTTGTGTTAAAAAAGTATCATTAAATCTTGGATTATAATTAGAAAAATAAAAAGAGACAAAAGCAAAAGCATTGATTAATGATCATAGCCCAAATGGCGAAAGCATTTGTGGTAATTGGTAAAGAATAAGTAAGGTAAGAAGCAGCAATTGAATTGAAATTAAGTAAGAAATTAGTGAAATGAGATCTAGGATCCTAATAATAATCAGAGTATAGATCATTTAGATGAGTAAGGGTTAAGGATAATATATAAGTAAGTAGGTCAAGTGTAAATCAATAATATATATATAGATGGTTGGTTAGTGATCGAAAGTAAGTAAAGAAGGAAACTGACTGACCTTGATGCAGAGATGAAGGAAGAGGTTTAAACAGGTGGGCAGATCATACTGGAACCGTTGTCTGCGAGGAGGAAGATGAAGATGAAGTCAATAAAACGGAGCCTGACTGATGCAGATGCAGAAAACCCAGGTTGGTGGTCTTATTTCAATTGCTCCACACTTACATACATCAACCGTAGGTGCATAACGAAGTTTTGCTTTTAATTTTATCAGGAAGATGATTAAAGCCATCAATGAGTACGAAGGTGAAGATCCTCTACAACCATGGCTTCAGTAAGCTCCATCTTCATTTTAATGTTAGTTTTATGTATTTTATTCTAATAATAAATAAGTACAATAACTTTTTACAGTTAGGAACATGGTTGACACAGGAAGAACAGTCGTCTGCACCATACATCAGTCGGGCATCGACATATTTGAGTAATCTTGAACAGACTATTGGCGAAAGCTTTTAGATGTAAGGGTCAAGGTATTATATAGAAAAATGATATATAAATAAAAAAATTGTATATCGTTTTTGCTTCGTCAAGTTTAATGGAATATTGTTTTGATTCTTTGTAGACTCTCAGGCTGACTTAGTGCAGCAACTGAGGAGGTTATCGGTTTTGATACAAGGTCAAAGGTGTTCTTGAAGAATTATTGAAAAAGATCATGCTTGATCACGAGATCATGTTCAAGAATCAACTATGTGAAGTTATTTATTTATTTATTTGATTTGTGCAACGATTTATTATTATTGTTATAATTTTTTTGTTTGTATGCAAAAGTGCAGAAGATGCATAGATTGTATGCAGTACAGAAGTTGTTGAAGGTGCTTCAAACTATCCAATATGTGAACTTTTTCCAATGAAGAGAACATTTATCGAAAGTCATCCGGTAAACAAACAAATGACTACAGGTCTATTTCAGATAGTGCTATGACTGTTGATCCGTTTATAATTATTTCTTATTCTTTTTAAATCATACAGAAACCGATACACCATCTCCTGCAACAAAGAAAACCAAGCGTGAAAAGCCACTCTCATTAACCATCCTCATTAGGTTTTTTATTTGATATATGAATACAAATGGATAGTAAATAAATGGAAAAAGATATATAACAGTGGTTGAAACCACTGTTTTGTGGAGAAAAAGATATAACATTGTTGGGTTAAAACGGTGGTTTGAAACCACTGTTGGGTTAAAACACTTTTTGTGGAGAAAACAGATGTTTGAAACCATTGTTGGGTTAAAATGGTGGTTTGAAACCACTGTTGGGTTAAAACACTATTTTGTGGAGAAAACAGATGTTTGAAACCACTGTTGGGTTAAAACAGTGGTTTGACTTTAGTCAAACAGACTTTTGAACCACTAAAAGAGTGGTTTACTCTTTTAAACAGATTTTTTTCTTTTTGGTCATTTTTCTTTTTCCTCTTTTAAACAAGTTTTGTTATGGATTAATGAAGTTATATAAGTTGTTAATAAATCAGTTCACTGAGGAACAAATGAGTAGGTATGAATCTTTTCAACGATCTTTCAGAAATCCAATATGAAAAGGGTATATATATATATATATCTCTCTCTCTCTCTCACACACACGCATAGTTAAGTGCTAACTGAGTTGGGTCACGACTCGCGAGTCAATATGCAACCTAACATATTGTTTTGGCAATATAACATATTAATAAGTTTTGATATTGTTTTTGATTCGTGGATCTTATTTATCTTTTATATTGTCTGACTTTTCTTTCAAACAAAATTGTGAAATTAAGTGTCAAATTTCGGTATATGTCACTATTGTATTCATTATCTTAGAATTGTAATAATATTTGCATGTTTATGGAATCATTGTTAAATACAATGGCCCAAACAAGTTTATGCTGAATGTCTTTATATTGTTTATAATTACATGAAAAAAAGAAGAAGATGATCTGGCTGCTGAAGCTGCGTCAAATCAAAAGAAAATATATGTATGTCACTTGATATGTTACAGTTACGAAGCTTATGTGACGATATGGAACAAAAAGAAGGTGATACTCAAAGTCAGGCTGAGCTTTTAAAGCATGTTGTTAACGCGGACCATATTCAGAAAGATGGTGTGGTTAAAGTTAACGACAACCAACAAAACGGGTCTGTAAAAGTCAAAGTCGACGGAAGCTTTACGAAAAGTAATTTCGAGAAAAAAGAGAAACCTTTGGGAAAAGAAGAGATTGAGCTTTTGAGGAAAGGAATTGCGAAGTATCCGAAAGGAACTTCTAGACGATGGAAAGTGATATCTGAGTATAAAGGTTTGGTTAAAGCTGCTCCCAAACGTGAGGCAGAGTTTTGCTACCAAGTTTCTTATTTTTCTTTTACAAGTCTTTGAAGAGCCTCTTATATTTCCAATCTATGACCGGTTGCATCAAGTATCTATAGTTGTTTGCGTCTGTGGTTGTTAGTTTCACCTATGAAGCTCTCTTTTTACCATTTCAGATTTTGGAATTTGTATCGGTAGCTTTAATATGAAATGTTGGTTTCTCAGCAGCTTTAATAAAAATGATTTTTGAGTTAATTACTGTTTTCGTCCTTGTGGTTTGTCAAAAATCACTATTTCAGTCCATTAGTTTAAAAATTGCGATTTCAGTCCCTGTGGTTTCACTTTCGTAACCATTT
This sequence comes from Helianthus tuberosus, assembly GCA_030545235.1. Lineage (NCBI taxonomy): Eukaryota > Viridiplantae > Streptophyta > Magnoliopsida > Asterales > Asteraceae > Helianthus > Helianthus tuberosus. The sequence continues at coordinate 32,962,311 of CM060365.1, read as the reverse complement.
CAGTCCACCTAGTAACCATTTTAGTCCCTGTACTTACAGAATAAATGGATTGAAATGGTTACGGAAGTGAAATCACACCCGGATTTTTTACCCGTCGTATATATTCATCTAAACAAACCCTTCTAATCACTCATTTTTTCACACCGTCATCCCAAAAACCAAGAATTCCTGTGTTGATCATTCCTTCTTATCTTCAGTACATTGATTCATGAATGTGTTAGTATCTAAAATACCACACATCACGATTAGGGTTTTCTTCAATGTATATACTCCTGCATTGCTCCTCCATCTCTGTGTGGATCTGATCGTTAATATCATCATAAAGGTTAGATTTCAAAAATAAATCAACTATCATTCTTGATTTTCTTAGTTTTTCTGACTATTTTTCTCTTAGATTTCGAAAATTAATCAACTATCATCATTTGATACCCAATTGGAGCATCATGCTTATTCTTCATGGTAACCCTAATTCTTCAAGCGTAGCCTTTTCGTGTCTGAAAATCAAGGTACCCATATCTCTAACCCTAATTTTATCAAATTCATTATCATGTATTCAAAATCTCATTGTTCTATTTGTGATTCATGTTGTTCAACATCGCAAATCCGACAACTGGATGCCAAAAGAAGTTCTAAATCGATGATGACCAAAAGTTGTAAGCGCTCGATCCGTACTCTTAATTTGAATTTGAGACTTGCTATATGAAGATTAATGATATAGAGTTGGTGATTGTGTGTGTTTTATAAATCGTAGTTGTTTGTTAATCCAATGTGAGTTTATCTTACAATTATCTAGCTTCGTTTTAAATTTGTTTCACTGATTTGATGTTAAGATTAGGGCTACATCAATTTATTCAGTTTAGCGTTTTTTTTTGTTCATATTACATTTTTTTACAAATCAATACAGATCAGGGTTTTTTTTTGTTCAAATTTGTTACATCAATTTGTTCATATTACGGTTGCTTTGTTCAAATTTGTTACATCATATATAGTGCTGGAAGGGGATTCTATCTTAGTTTAAAGTGGGCTGAACGGGCTTGAATTGCTGTTAACAAGATTCCAGGTATATATGTTCTTCATTGCTATCTGCCTTTGGTTCCATTCAGGTGGGAAATTTTACATCTCCGAGTGGATAGGTAACGTGTCGTTTGGAGGGGATAGGTAATGGGTCAAAATGGATAGAGTTTAAAGCAGAAAGTATGGTGATGATTGGCTCCAAGAAACTTGATGCACATATGCATGGAACAGATGAGGTTTGGCATGAAGATTAGTCACTGGGAGCCATTGAAGATTAGCCCGACGTGGCTTCTGACCTGCTATGAAGGCCGCATATGGGCGTTGTTGGGAGGGTCAACAGGTTTCACCCACCTGGCGATGATAATGCTACAACATGGAACTCCGAGAACTTTTCAACAGGTAATTTTTCACTTTGTATAATATATATTATTTTTTGTTACAGTTAATGATCTTATACTATTACTTAATTCCAGCTTAACTTTATCCGATTCAGACCCGATTACTCAACAACAGTTGGATCAAGTTTCAAGCTTGCCTGGTCAAAGTTTCAACGCTGGATATGTAACTGTTAATGAAGAATCTGGAAGAGCTTTATTTTATTGGCTCACTCAGGCTACTACTGAGGATCCTGCTTCAAAGCCTCTTGTTCTTTGGCTCAATGGAGGTTTATTTTTTGATTATATTCATGTTTTTTATATGATGATGTTAAGGTTTTAAGTTTGGAATAATTAAGGTTGTTTGTTTGTTTGTTTGTTTGTTTAGGGCCTGGTTGTTCATCAATTGCATTTGGAATGGCTGAAGAAGTGGGCCCATTTCATGTTAATAAAGATGGAAAGTCTGTTTACTTGAACCCATATTCTTGGAACACTGGTGAGATTTAATTGTATAAATTTTATGTTTTTAAGTAAATTAATTTGGTTTAACAAACTGATTTGCAGTGGCAAATTTATTGTTTCTTGATTCCCCTGTTGGAGTTGGCTATTCTTACTCGAATACGTCTGAAGATATTCGGAGCAATGGCGATAAAAGAACCGGTATAATATTAGTTTAATATAGCACACATACTGCACTCTCATGTATGTATATGCACTAATGCATACAAGGGTTAGGTAAAGAAAATATTAAATAGTTAGTAATGAAGGTTTAGGAATTATAAAACGATATTTTGAGATGAGATATATTTACTAGGTATTGATGCGTGTATCATTATGATGCTTATGTACTTTACTTGATCTATGCTATTGGGTCACAGCTGAGGATGCACTTCAATTTCTATTGAATTGGCTTCAACGGTTTCCTGAGTATAAAGGAAGGGATTTCTACTTGACAGGCGAGAGCTATGCAGGTACATGAGTGTAACCAAATGTTGTTCCTTTTATCGTATACTACGTGGCCCGTTAAGTAGTTAGCTAAAGCCGTTATAGATGAATTTTGCTCTATCTAATTAGTGGTTACAACTTATGAGTATGCGTCTTGTCAAAGAAAACTTTGTTTTTTTTTTGGAATTTTGACCGAAATGCTGACTGTTAAAGTGTCTATTAACTTTGGGATCCCTTGTAAGAGTAATCAATTCTAGAAGCGGGGAAGGTCGATTATTTAACGGGTATTTCTTAATGCGTCCAGACGAGTTGAGCTGGTGCGGCCTTAAACACATTTTGTCCATTTTTTTTATAAATTTTACAAAAACTTAATGTGTAACATAAGAATGTAATATTGTTAATTATGAATCTAAGTTTTTAATAAGCATTTGAAAACACTTTGCGACCTGGCTGACCCGTTTGACTTGTTTCCATTTCAGTTAAATTCTAAAAAAAATTAGCCATTGAAGATAAAACGCAACCCATGCCGAACCATTTGTAGTCAAACATGTCGGTATTGCCACCACTAATCAGCTCCTTTCAATATAGGACGACGAATGTGATTTATGGTAATTTGATTAGTTTTTTTTTTTCAGGGCATTATGTTCCTCAATTAAGCCAAGCCATTGTGAGATACAACAAAGCAAAAGCAGGAAGTACCATTAATATCAAGGGTTACATGGTGGGGAATGCCTTAACGGATGATTATAGTGATCATGTTGGACTTTTCCAATTTATGTGGGCTGCTGGTCTGATTTCTGACCAAACTTACAAGAAAGCAAACGAATTATGTGACAAGGAATCGTTTATTCACCCCTCACCTGAGTGTGAGCGGATAACCGATATTGCTTATGATGAAATGGGTGATATTGATGCTTATAGCATCTTTACTCCTACTTGCACTGGCAACGGTGTCACAAAGCGGCTTCGAAGAAAATGGCATGTGGGTATTCTTTTTTTTTTTTAATTTACCGCACAATAAAGGTTAAATTTCTAAATATGGGTTTATATTGGCTACGTGTTTCCGTATGACAGAGGTAGAGCATATTGGGCAGAGTTATGATCCTTGCACCGAATAACACTCCATAGCTTACTTCAATTTACCGGAGGTTCAAAACGCGCTTCATGCTTATCATTTTAACTCATCAAAAACCTGGGTAACCCGCAGGTACAATTGTATTTTATATATAGGGGGTGTTTGGCTTAGCTTATTTTGGAGCAACTTATGACTTATTGACTTATAAAAGTTAATAAGTTGTTTTTTAAGTGTTTGGTTTAGCTTATTTTGAAGAGTTTTGTGTGTGAAGAAGTCATTTTTGAGAAGTTAGAATTTCTAACTTCTCACTATAAGCTAATAAGTCACTTTTTGAGAAGGAATCCCAAACACCCCCATAATCTACCAATTAACCATCACATTATATTCCAAATATTGCAAAGTATGGTCATATTTAATTTGGAAATTTAATATTTTTGTTTTGTGATAGTTAACAACTTAATTCTGTTGTGTAGCGGTGTTGTGGGGATGTACTGGCAAGATTCTCCTATATCTGTGCTCGATGTCTATCAAGAACTTATAAGTTTAGGACTTCGTATTTGGATGTTCAGGTTCTTGTTAATTCTTATTTAGTAATTTTTAGACGATAATGCCACCATTTTGTTCTTAGTTTTAGTTTATTTTTGTGTTGCTATAGTGGTGATACAGATGCAGTGATTCCTACCGCTTCTACACGAGCATAGACGCTCTCAACCTTACGGCAAATTGCTGTATGGAAATTAAGTGATTGGCCCTTTAGATTATTACGTGTTCTCACGTTGTGGCAGACTTATACAGGAAATATCCTCATCTTCGTTAACCCATTAGTTTGTGATGAAAAACATGTACAATGAGATATTTAGTTACAATATTGTCTGATTTGAAATGTTTTCTTACATATTAATGTTTCAGATCGGTATATCCACCTTATGCAAATGGACGAGCTTGGTTTAAAAAAGCGCGAGGCGTTCCGAAGCGTTTTGGTTCCAAAGGCTTTAAGCGAAGCTTCAAGCGCGAAGCGAGAGCTTCACGTATAAGAAGCGCTCAAAATTAAAAAAAAATATTGTATACATCAATATGACCTATTCTACTTGTTAATCAATAATAAACACAAAAACATGATTAAAAAACACACTTAACACATAAAAAGCATAGTTAAAACATAAATTAAAGTCAAACACACTTAAAACATAAACATAAAAATAATCTTTAATCAATAATCATCATAATCAAGTACGTATTCATCTCGGGTCACCAGATGAGAAGGACTTTTCCGAGGCAGCAGTAGTGCTGTTTGATCCTGAGGCCATTATGATTTCTAAACTGAAATCAAGTTGCAGAAAGAATAGAAGGAGAAAGAGGAAGACAGCGGCTGATATGTTAAAAGACGGCGGCTGATTATTAGGGTAAAGAAGTAGGGCCTCATTTAAACCATATTTAAAGACTACTGGGCCTAAAAAATGGCCCAAATGTGACCTGATTGGGCTGAAGCGTCGCTTCAAACCATCATCGCTTCGCGCTTAAAGCTCGCTTCAAAACGCTTCACGTGTTGTAACGCTTCAGACCAAAAAAGCGCTTTTCCAAACGCTTCAGCGCTTCACGCTTAAAGCGCGCTTAAAGCTCGCTTTTTTAAACACAGTGGACGAGTCTAAATAATTTCCAGTGATATAGCCAAATTTATTGTATCCCTACACGTGAAAGGAAAGCTCAGGTGTTGTTATATACCCCTTTAAATTTTAGTAGATTTATTGTATCCCTACACACATAGGTATTTAACAATCTTTCGATGATTAAACCTTAATTTGTTAATTTTAACTAATTTATATCTTCATTTTATTTTTCACCTTAATTTGTCATTTTTATGTATTTTCAACTTGAAACTGAATAGAAATTGATGTGTTATGAATCTCATTTTGTTTAGGCGCAAAATGTCGGGGATGTTGCACTTGCAAGATGCTGGAAGATGTATGCACACCCTCATGATTATAATATCAACTCTATTTCTATAAATAGGTAAAACAATTCACTTGGTACCTTTGTTTATATCACTTCATTTTGTGACACTTGATTACTGATATGACTTCGGTGAACTTTTTATAGTGACGGGGAAACGTTTATTTCCGCGGATGACCTTAGGATAAACTTATGGAATCTTGAGGTTAGTGACCAATGTTTTAATATCATCGACATGAAGCCGTCAAATATGGAGGATCTTACAGGTGATTAATATGTTAATCTAGCTTCCTGCTTCACGTATTTAGCAATCTTTCGATGATTAAACCTTAATTTGTTATATTTATTTTACACACATAGGGTTTGTCATATACCCCTTTAAATTTTAGTAGATTTCTTGACAAAATGGGCTGGTTGTGGGTCGCCGACACACCTTTTTTATTTGAAAGTGATTCAGTATGCAGAATATGATTATAAAAACAATCAAACTTTTTCTAAAAGCTACTTCGGATGTTATTTTTATATGGATCCCGCGTGTGATATCCAGACTTTTATATTTACTGACTTTGACTTTTTCCGATACTTGTTTTCTATGATATGAAACCTGCAAACTTGCTTGTAACATCCCTCCGAGTAGAGAAGTTATCAACAAATGTGTTTGCCACTAAGGTATTATGTCATTTTAATATAGAGTAAAGTACAAGAATGGTCCCTGTGGTTTACCTAAATTTTTTATTTGGTCCCTAGCTTTACAAAAGTACACGGATGGTCCCTGTGGTTTGAACTTTGTAACGCATTTAGTCCCAAGCCAACAAATCTAAAGGTTTTAGCATGTCCAAGTTAGGGACTAAATGCATTACAAAGTGCAAACCATAGGGACAGATGCATACGTGCAAATATAATGCCATCAACCAGTTTGGAACAGATGCATACGTGCGTTATATGCTTCTTAAAAGGCTGCAAGAGTAAGTTACCATAATACCATATCCATATCCTAGATTTTTTGTTTAAAAATTGAGCATGTGAAACAGACGTAGCTATGGTTTTGCATTTTACAACTTTGTAGGATCATAAAAGTTGAAAAAGTATTAACCGAAAGTTAAAGTAGAAATAATTAAATGTCGTATTTCTTTTTATACATTTAAAGAATAAAAGATGACAACAAGAAGATCCAAGGAGTGGGTGTTGAGTCTCTTTCTGAAGAGGAGCTTCATCAACCATGTCGGGATCGTGGCTTACTTGGATTGTGCTCGGTTGATGAAATGAGGCAATAGGTTATTTTGAAATAACAAATAAATTTAAATATTTGTATTATCATAACAAAAATTAAAAGGGTTGACACTTATAATTGCAGATTCATGATTGGTTGGACTTCTCCCTTAATCATTCAGTACCATCTTCCATCTTCGTATAATGGATGTTATTTGTTGTAGAATTTAAATAATTCCTTTTTTGTTTGGCGATTAAAATTCACTTTGTAGAAAGTTGTTTCTGATTTGATTTTCAAATCAAGTCAGGTCACTAGATTAGGTGATTTACTTTTTATTTTTTCTTAAATCATTGAGAGATCAGTTGTATATTTCTTTTTATACATGTGAATTGCATCACTTAAGTCAGGGTATTTCTGTCTTTTTTGTTAACTTAAAGAGCAAGTTGGTTTTATTTAGGGGTATACGATCTTTTTACATAAAGTGAAAAAGGCTGAATTGCTCTTTAAGTTAGCAAATATGACATAAATACAGTATCCCTAACTTGACGGAGAAAAATAGATGGAGTTAACGAGCTAGATGAAAATGACAAGATTTCAAACCTTTGGATCTAGATGCGGACAAATAAACCTTTGGACAAAAGTCGCAAAACTGGCCAAACCTCGGGGACGAAAATGACATTTTACTCTCTTATATTTACTTTGAAATAAAATTGACATGTATTTTGAATCGTGCAGTTTAAATCGATTCTTCCAGATAGAAAAACGAAAGTCGATATCTCTCTAGCAGGCCCATTTGCAGGGGCCGCACTATCACTTTCAATTTTTGTTGTTGGGCTGCTACTTTCTTTAAAACCAGAAACTACACCTGATATGGTGCAGGTTCCTAGCATGCTTTTTCAGGGCTCTCTACTCTTCGGGCTCATTAGTAGAGCAACTTTAGGTTATACGTACATACTCACGTGCGTTATTCTATACATTTCTAACGTTAAAATTACCATTATTCATCTCATTTTACAGAATGGTCATGCTGGGTTTGTCATGTCAAGCTATGATGCAGAGTTCAGTTAGGATTCTCACTCCGATACTTTTAAGGCTAGGTAGGATTCAATAATAATATTTAATTTGTTTACAAATATATGCATAAAACAACACAGAGTAGTAGAATTTGATGATTTTTTTATTTGGTTGAGCGGATATTCACCACATGGGTGAAGAGCAGTGGGGACAAAGTGCTGGGTAACATGGGATAGGCTAAAGGAAGTTCCTGTTGATAATTCACCACATGATCTTCATAGTTCAACATGTTTAAATGATTGCATTTAGATTTTGATATATAAAAAGTTGAATTTTAAGATTACTTGCACAACTTTGGATTAATCAATACTTGTATATCCCTTCAGGTAAAAAAAACAAGGCAGAGATGAGTTTTTCATCAGTCTTCAATCTTCTGAAGCCATGTACATAAAGCTAACAGTAAGCATCCTTATTTTCATCTATATTTCAATGGTATTTTTTGACATTTGACAGTGTGTCATAACATAATCTCCTAAGTAGCTCAAGCAACTAGGCCTTGATGTGTGAAGAAGTATCCATTAAGGTTGGCATTCCATACGTTTCTTTGTGATGTTGATATCGTGCTATTTCTTTCTTTTTTTACATTCAAGTGATCCTCCTGTTGAAGATGAATCAGATCAATTGGTTGCTGCCCTATTTATTCTCAATCAGGTAGGTTTTTTTGTATGTAATGAAACATCGTTCTATGCCTTTATTCAATATTCTTACTTTTTAATATTATATTTAAAAATATGTATTCAAGATAGGTTTTCTCGGTTATCCAAGATATGTTATGGTACAACTTTTTAGATTCCAGGTAAATATTGTTCTCCGATTTGCATGATTCTGCCAATTTATTTTATTTAATTTTTTTAATCTTTGGGTACTAACAAATATCTTTTTATTTGTTTTAATTGTGATATATATACTTTAGTTGTCTCAGTTTAGAAACAAAGCAAGGCTGAAAACGATACAAGATGATGATCAAATGACGAACGACTCTCCAAAGGTATGTTTTAGATGGGAAGTAGAAAGTTCAACATTTCCGTCCACATTATTGGTTTCTTCACCAATAAGAACGTCATTGTGAATTTTGATAAAACACCTGTTGGAGGTGAACAACGTAAGAAAGTGACGCGATAGATTACTGATAGTGTGGACTTGAAGTGTGGGATCAGCAATCCATCTCAGAAGGCTTATTTTTCAAACTTTCCGGGTTGAGTTTGAAATTGTTTGATGTTTTATATCATCTAACACTAAGATTGATTCATATACCATTAAAGATGCTTAGAGATGTCGTATGGGGTGTTTAATGAATTGTAACTTTTGGTGCAAATATCAATTCTTGTGATGTACAAATCAAATTGAAAATTGAAATTTTGAGGTTTGGATTGGATTGATTTTTGAGCAAACTTGTGGGTGCATATGCATAGAGTTTGATTGATGAATATAAGCTGTTTTACTTTAATAAGTATAAATTGTGCATCTTTTTTCTTGATTGAGAAGGAATCCTAATGTTTTTGTTCATTGATTTGTTCAAAGTACGCCCTGTCATGTTTCTTGAATCAGTTAGAAAGATCTACGGGGTTACGTTTATTCTCTATACCTAATAATTTGTTCTTTACCTCTTGTCAATAATTTGATGAGTCTTAGCTCAAGTAGAGATATAACATATTTATTAAAATATTAAGTACTTCCATCATCAACCACACACGATCGCCTTTTGCGATGTTGAACATCATAAAAATTCAACTAAAAGAGTAATATAACATTTTCTATGGGTTACGTAACAACTTTTAACTCAGATCTCAATAATAATTAAAAGGTAATAACTTTACACCAAAACTATGAATACACATGTAGACAAACCTAGGATACTGATGAAACGAAACAAATAAATTATTGTTAGAAGGAAAAAAAGATACTAAGTGCTTTCAATATGTTGTTTGTATACCTTTTATTATCGAAAACTAAATTCTCCTAACCCGGAATGTTCTCGGGTGATAGCCTAGTTACCTATATAGACAAAAAACATGGTCGGGAATAGTAATCGATGCTAAGTAGTTGATAGGGGGGCTGCTCAATCTGCGGGTGTTACATGGCACCCACTAAAGTAATTCTTTTTTTGCCAATGATATCTAGATCAAGTGGTGAAAGACTTGCATTTCTCTTGAGAGATGCAGGTTCAACTCCCACTTGGTGCAGAGTGAGGCACTGGTGGGCAATGATAGGAGACCCAAGGAAACCTGGGTTAGATCCTTGAGCCAAACGGGTTTTACCGGTAATTTCACCGTCGTGCCTACGGGCGGGTGGGTTACCGGGTTTTCCCCAGAATTGGTGGTTGACTCGGGTTACTCTCGGAGTACTCCGTTTGTCCAGTGGATGCCCCGAGAGTGCTCGGGATTGATTTTCTTGGCCGTTTAAAAAAAAAAAAATTCTTTTTTTGCCTTTTCCCATCCGCGGCATTAATTTATATATACACATGAAGACAAATTCTAACATAAACAATGAAAGTGGTGTGGTGGAAAAACATGTAAGTTTTAATCCGCAGACATGGGTTTGAATTCTGGATTAAGCAATTTGCATTACTTTTGTTTTTTTTTTTGGGTATATTAGAAGTGTCTAGGTAGAACCTTGAACTTTAATAATTTCCGTTACTACCCCTTAAACATTAAAACTTACTATATAGTTTAATAATTTGCATTACTTTTGTTTTCTTGGTATAGTAAAACTTACTATATTAGAAGTGTCTAAGTAGAACCTTGAACTTTAATAAGTTTGAACCTCTCTTTTTCTGTTTTCCCTTTGATTTTTTACAATTGTCCAAACTTTAAAAAAAAATTGGATGTACCGTAATGAACTAAATCGGTAATCAAAAATATAAAAATTAAGCGTAAAAAACGGTACAACAACACGCACAGAGAAAAACTAGTATGAAACAGTATTATGGAAGGAAGAAATTAAATATTTTTCTAACAAAGGTGTTTTCGAAGATAAGGAAACTTAAAAACCTTCTTCATGTGATTCGAGCAGAGGAGCACTGATGGTCAATGCGCTTTCTTTGTCTTCTTTGGCTTTCCCCCAAACCACCCCATAAAATCCTAGTGTTATTATGCAGCCCCCTATAACACTGCACAATTCAAATACAATACAACAAATTAAACCGATTACATAAACTTCATTTTTTGTAATTTTTATATTTATAGTTATGTTAGCCTGCTTGGAGGAATATAAAATGATGGGTTAGGATATAATAGGAAGTTTATTTGTCTAGGAAGGGTAGGAAGTAATCTTGACCATCAATTGATTTAACCAAGTGCTAAGATTAAATGAGGGAAATTGAAGGGAAGAAAAGAGGCGCGTGGGTTTGTGTAAGGACATTGTTAGGGGTGTTTAGAAAAAACCGTAACCAAATAAAAACCGTAAACCGAACCGTAACCGTAACCAAATAAACAGATCCGAATAACGAATTCGGTTTTTGGTTTGGTTTCTAACCGAAACCGAATTGTGAATATGGTTTTTGGTTCGGTTTATGGATCCACATTTTATTTTATTTGGTTTATTCGGTTTATTTGGATAACTGAACAAACCATTTAACTTAATTAATTATTAAATAAAAATAATAATATTTTATAAATCATATACAATTTATTAGCCTAAAATAGTTATTTTTTTTATGCAGCCCAAAATACCAAATGTAAATCTAAAAGCCCAACTTAAACCCACTCATTTCTAAAACCCAAGGGTTTAGGATTTCTATATTTTCTTGGAGAAAGACTCATGTTTGAAGATTATTTATATTTTGTGCCATTAGACTTGTTAACTATTTATAGTTTCTATGATCTATGTTTTGAAGCTTTAACTTTGTGGTTGTGTCTACGACTACTTTATGAATGTGTTTGTTTTATTTGACAATGAAACTTGCTTGTATTCATATATTGTTAGGTGTAAATTAGTTGCGATGTTCGAAAGTTGGAACACAAACATTAATATAAATTAGGAAAAAAAGTATTTAGTACAATTTGGTTAGATTTGTTTTATTTGGTTTCTAACTGAAACCAAACCGAATTGAATTTGGTTTGGTTTGGATCGGTTTGCATATTCCTTATTTGGTTTGGTTTTTGGTTTGGGGTACAAAATTTTGAAAACCGAATAAACCGAACCGAATAAACCAAATAAACCATAAACCGAACCGATGAACACCCTCTTGGCATTGTAGTCAATCCAGGACAATAGTTTCTCTCTCCTCCAATTCCCCCCCATTTTTTAAACGTTAATAACTTTTTCATACGACATTATTTTTTTATAAAAATTGCACCAAAAAAACGAGCGTTTTTTATCTTTAAAACGAGTATACTATTGCTATTTTTCGATTTTTTTTTGAAAACCCAGATGCGTAAAACGCAATGGAAAAAACCCAGTTGCGTAAAACGCAATGAAAAAAAATGACTTTTTCTAAAACGCAATGCACCAAAAACACAAAGAAATGTCTTATTTCTAAAACGTAATGGCCCGAAAACACAAAGAAATATCTTATTTCTAAAACGCAATAGCCTAAAAACACAAAACAAAGTGTACTTTCTAAAACGCAATGGACTGAATGTGTTTTACCTAAAACACAATGCACAAAAAGCACAAAGAAATTTCTTATTTCTAAAACGCAATGGCCAGAAAACACTTAAAAATGTCTTTTTTCTAAAACACAATAGCTTAAAAACATAAAAGAAAGTGTACTTTCTAAAACGCAATGGACTGAAAACACATAAAAATGTCTTATTTGTAAAACGCAATGGCCAGAAAACACTTAAAATGTCTTTTTTTTTCTAAGACGCAATGGCAAGAAAACACATAAAAATGTCTTATTTCTAAAACGCAATGGCCTAAAAACTCAAAAGAAACTATTCTCTCTAAAACGCAATGAACTGAAAACACATAAAAATGTGTTTACCTAAAACGCAATTATTCGTTAAGGACATACAAAGATACTCATTTGTCATAATGAAATTATGATTGATAACGAAAGTGAAAGTTAGGAGTCTCATGTGTCACATTGTTCGTGTGAATCATTATAGGCTAATGAGTGATATTTTAGATTATTCAATCCAATTTGCCTTGTTATTTTAATCTATTATCTCCAACCCGATCACCCCACCACCATATGATTAAGCACCACCACCTCGATCAACCCCATCCCACTGGCATCACTACCAACCCGATCACCCCTATCAACAGTACTAACAATAATCAAGTTCATAAAACACAAATCACTTGAGGTATTGTTCGCATGAGAGAATAAAAGAGAAGTTGAGATGAATAACCTTCCAAGTTGCAGTGAATCGCCAAGGATCAAGACACCCATAAATACCGCTATCACAATTGTTAACGGCTTGAACATGGCCACATACACTGGACCTTTCACTCGCAGCACCCAAATTTGTACCACAACGTTAAAGAATCCAGAAGAAAACCCCTATACAACAAAACACAAATTCTTATGTTTTTTCTTCATGTGTTACAAACATGTGTATTTTCTTACGTTTTTCTTCATGATTGAATTTCTTCAACTTTTCCAAAAAAAACCCCCTTTTTTTTCATTTACGGCAGTTGTAAATGCTGCAAAAAGTGATGTCATACTTATGTCATCACTTTTACAGCTGCTATAAGGAGCCGAAAAACACCACTTCGAATGTTTTTTATGACACTCCTCTCTAACGTTTTAATGTAGTGGTGTGAAGAAATGGGGCCAAAACTCGTACGTGAAGACCGAGTTCTCTAAGTTCTCACATCTCGGAGGGGTTTTCCCTTAATCCTATGTATGTATGTATGTGTATATATATATATATTCATTTGTGAATATACCCCTTCATAGTGAACACTAGTGAACTAATCCTAGCCCTTGATAATTAATACACAAGTGTAAATCAATGGCCAAGATTTGATGATGAAAATACACTAGTGTATAACTATTTGATGATGTAAATTAATGGCCTAGATTTATTCACTCAGTTCACACACACACACACACGCACACACACACACACACAGAGAGAGAGAGAGAGAGAGAGTAAGGTTTATTGGGGAACCATGTAAAAACTGCCATAAAAATAATATTTGCCTAATCTTTTCGGAGGTTTTTTTTATATAAATATATGTAGAAGCCATTTAATTAAAAAAAATTCAAAAAAAGAAAAAAAAATACATTTTTTATTTGAACGGCTTTTATATGCATTTATATGAAAAAGCTCCGGAGAAATCATGTAAAATTGATTTTTCTTCTTTTTAGAAATGGTTTTTTAATGATTGTGTTACATGTAAAATTAATGCTTTCTCGGTTCGCCATTTTTTAGTATTCCCTATTGAACCCATATATATATATATAGGGTAGGGATCCTAAGAGAAGTCCACCCTATTTGAGAAACTTGAGAAGCAATCTGGATCACACATTTTCCCTAAGCAAAAAATGAAAAAAAGGTGAAAAAAATGCAATTTTTTTTTTTTGAAAAATCGCTGCTTTTTCTTTAAGGATTAATTTTTTTTTTTTGGGATTTATACACATGTGTATATTGTTAATGTTTTAACTATAGATATATGTATATACATGTTTAAAATTAAAAAAATATGTGTTATAAATCCTAAACCTTATACCATAAACACTAAAGCTAAACCTTAATGCTAAACCCAAAACCCTAAAGCTAAACCCTAATTCTAAACCCTAATGCTAAACCCTAAAGCTAAACCCTAATGCTAAACCCTAAAGCTAAAACTAAACCCTAAAGCTAAACCCTTAATGCCAAACCCTAATGCAAACCCTAAAGATAAAGCTAAACCCAAAAGTTAAAGCTAAACCCTAATGCTAAACCCTAATGTTAAACTCTAATGTTAAACCCTAAATACTATTACTAAACCCTAATGCTAAACCCTAAAGCTAAACCCTAAACCATAAAGCTAAACCCTAAACCCTAATGCTAAACCCTAAATACTAATGCTAAACCCTAAATAACACTTATTTTTCAATTTTAAACATGTATATACATATATGTATAGTTAGAAGATTAACAATATACACATGTGTATAAATCCAAAAAAAAAAATAAATAAATAAATAAATAAAAAATTAAATCCTTAAAGAAAAAGCTGCGATTTTTTCAAAAAAAAAAAAAAAAAAATTGCATTTTTTTTACATTTTCTTTTGCATTTTTTTTCTTAGGGAAAATTAATGAGAAAACTATATATAAATGAGAAAACTAAAAAACCCACCAATTGTTTTTTTAATTTTTTTCTTAAAAATCAAGATTTTTAATATATAAAAAACTTAAAAAAAATATAGTATTACACATGTGTAGCATATTTATAAGTTGCACATGCACTTTAGCCTTAGGGTTTAGGTTTTTTCGTAGTGTTCACATGTGTAATACTAATCTTTTTTTTTTAAATTGTCTCTTAAAAATGCTAGATTTACAGCCAAAAAATGTTTAAAAAAATTGGTGTTTTTTTTGCATTTTCGTCTGTTCTCAATAAAACGAGTTTTCTCTTGAACACTTGGTCGAACAATATAAACTCCAAACTAATCAAACAAAATAAACACTTTGTTTTGATTTATAGGTGTTCTAAAAAAATAGGAAGTGTTTCTTGGATGTTTTTGCAAGTGTTTTGGTTTCTGGGGAGTTTGCTTCTTCAGGTAGTGGACATTAAGAATATATGACACAAAGATATTCTTGTGGCATAAGTGCTCTTTGAATACGTTGACATGACAAAACTAAAAAAAGATCGAGTTTACTCCATTAACTAACGATCTCCAATTAAATGTGCCCCTTTGATTAGCGAACTCCCTAGAAAGAAACCTAAGCAAGTTTAAACATACTCTTACCATGTATAGTATAGTGGCTAAAACAACATCTTGTCTTAGTTTCCAAGATTCTAAATCTGTGGCCATGATTAACGCTCCAAGTCCAGCTACTAACAGTCCACTTATGCTGAATACAAACACTACGATGAGGTCCACAGAATACTCCACCAATATCTTTGCCTGCAACCGTTCTAACAATATTCACCTTTTTTCAACAACATAGAGTGCACCTCTTTGAACCATGCATGAATAATTCAAATTCAAATTTAATTAATACCTGGGCAACTAAAGCGAACGAAAGTAGAAAATATTGACTAGCAAGTAAAATGCCACCAATAATCCAGTCCGTGTTCATTGAGGTCGATAAAAGTGATGGACCGCTATAAACTGTTGCTGTAATTGCTCCTGTTATCGACAATAGTGTTCCTATAATTTTAGCCTGACTGGTATCGCTTCGCAATTGTACCTTTTCCATACTGTAAAATAAAATGCAAAATAATATAGTTATGAGAGGGTTCGGTGACATCAGGCTAGCTAGCATAATGTTAGAACTAATATATAACGGAATAAGAAAATGCAACAACACTGGGACGTTAAAGAAAATTAACGCTTACTATAATCCGAGATAACAGAAGTCACTTAGTTATGACTCATTGTGATATTGGAAGAGGAATGTGGGAAAATGAAGGCCTATTAATAGGTGCAACTCATCATAAAGAAAGAGGTGCATGGTTCATAATTTTAACTGACAAAACAGTCAAAAATCGTAACTCTACCTGGGACCAACGCTGACCAATGCCAAAACTTTATGTATCATGATCTTAATGCTGACCAAACACAAAAACCATCACACAAATACACAATAACCAACATTAGTCTTGGCTTTTGAGCGGGTCAAACATGTATCATTCTGTGTTGTTTAGCATTTAGTCTTGACTAAGGTTGGTGGGTGCCGTCACGTAAGCGGCCACGCCATCGGTGGCTATCATCTCACCCAAGTGATAGTCTGGGCGTGGGTGATGAGCCTCTTTTTATTTTTTATTTTTTTTGTTAAATAATATTCAATAGATATAAAAGTGATAGCTTGTTGCCCGTCTACCTTCTGTTTTGATGTAACTTAACAAGTTTTCTGGTTATATCAAATTAAATTGAAGCTAAAAAAAAAAAAAAAAAAAAGGTAAAATTAAATTAAATTAAATTAAATACTAAAACTCGACACGTCATCGGCTTTACGTAAGAATAATCATTTGGAACCGACGTATAATGTCGGTGTACACGGGTTCGTCGACAAAGTAATTGGCCACCAATCAATCTATTATGGGCACCTACACGTACGTTACAAATAAAAAAATAATGACGATATAATTAGTTATAGTAAAAATAAATTATTAAGACAAAATATAATAGCAATATAAAATCTATAAATAAATATATAAACTAACATTCTCGGTCTCTGTTTATCGCCATTTGCCTAGTTTGTAGTTGTGACGTGGTTTCTTCTTCTTCACTCGCAATGATCATTTGCGCCGTCTGCATTACAGCGTTTACAAAAAACTGTACGGCTTCACTAGAAGATGACGAATCCCATGAAAATGAAGAAGACATTGTTTGATTTTTTTATATTGTTTGGGATTTTTTAGAGTGTGGGAGAATATATTTCAAAAAATGATGGTTTGATTGGTTAATATAATAAATATTTCTTTTTTATAAATAGCCGTTGTAACGGCTATATTGACCAACAGTGGCGAAGCTTGCCCCCCCCCCATTTTTCAGAAACCGGGGGGGGGGGGGGGGTGGAAACGTATATACCTAAAAAATTTCTATAGGAAAGTACTATTCATAACACTACGCATCGAAAAGTTCGAGGGGTCGGGCGCCCCCTCGGAGCCCTTCTAAGCTGCGCCCCTGTTGACCAAGGGGGGCTCGTCGCATTCGTGGGTGAGGCGATGGAAGGAACGGGGACGGGCCCGAGGGGTGTAGCTGGTCCTCGACGGACCATCACAACCCCGGGACAGCCCATACCCACGAACCTAATGTAAGGTTGTGATTTGTGTTTCGAGATTTTTTTGGCTTTTGATAAAGACTACACCCAACGCTAAATTTTCTATTAATGTATTCAATGTTGTCACTTTCTTTTTTTAGCAAATTTTAATGTTTTCAATGTTGTCACTTTCTTTTTTTAGCAAATTTTAAAAAAAACATTATCTTGTGGTCTCTAAATTGAGAATTTATGGTATGGGCACCGGATGTGGACCCAAAATTGAGAATTTGTGGTATGGACATTGGATTTCCCACGAAGATGCAATAATCTATTGTTTAAAATTACGAGTGTTATACAAGTGGATCCACTGATCTGATTACTGTTTTTGGTATCTCATCGTGCCATTACATTCTCATAATGGATGGCAGATAATGGACTCAAGCTAGCAGGAACGGTTACAACCTTCGAGATGGTGTTTTGGTACTCAACTCATATTGCTTACATTTTTAATTTGTGATATTTGTATATCACCATTCGTCTCATAACGATAACGATTCTATAGGCCGAGGTTGAAAAAGATCTTACAACTGAAGAAACCAATGAACAAAAGAAGCACAGGCTTGCCGAAATCGGAACGTCAATGCTCGAGAATCCTGAAGGCAATATTAAACACTTAAAAGAAATACTGCAAATCTTCAAAAATGGAGATCGTTACATATTAGATCTTGGTCTAAAGTCTTTAATAGCTGTTTTCAAGGATATCATCCCTGGGTATATTATATTAATATTTAATCATGTAAATACTATTTTCATACATTTATGTTATTTAACTATATATTGTTTGTCGTTACGAGAACGACACCATGATATATAGTTTTGACATCTATTTTCTTTCCTTGAATTTAACTATTTTCAAGGGTATGATCCTTGGGTATATTAATATGAATTTAAATAAGAATTTAGATATTGAAATTTATATAAACTTGATGTCAATCAAAAGATGAAAACCATGACCTTTCATTGATCTATTAAAGGTTCGCTGGTATGTAACCGGTTTTTGGAGAGGGAAGTGATCACTTTGTTCGGTTTTGGGTTTGTACCGGTTATGGTCGTGTATTGTCTGTTTGGGAACTGTTTTAACCTTTAGACGTGAAGCCTAAGTTTGGAAATGCCTAGAACAAAAATGATGATCTACATAGGCTTCAATGCCAGTAGATATTATATGTTTGTGTTAAGCCACTCGCGAAACTCGCGGGATCTTAGACTAGTAGAATATTATTGTAGTAAATATTGTGATAGTTGTATTATATTGTTTCCATATTTATGAGATCCTAATTGATCTCTATTGTATTATTTATACCATGCATAATGAGAAGAGAAGGCAAGCATTGAAAATAATCTCTTACAGGGGATGGAAGGAACGGGACGGGCCCGGGGGATGTAGCTGGTCCTCGACAGACCATCACGACCCGAGGACGTCCCATAGCCACAAACCTAATGTAAGGTTGTGATTTGTATTTCGAGATCTTTTGGCTTTTGATACCCGGGCACGGCCCCATACCCACTAACCTAATGTAAGGTTGTGATTTGTGTTTCGAGATTTTTTGGCTTTTGATAAAGACTACACCCAACGCTAAATTTTCTATTAATGTATTCAATGCTGTCACTTGGTTTTTTTTTTTTTTTTTTTTTTTTCTTTTTTTAGCAAATTTTAATGTTTTCAATGTTGTCACTTTCTTTTTTTAGCAAATTAAAAAAAAAAACATTATCTTGTGGTCTCTAAATTGAGAATTTATGGTATGGGCATCGGATGTGGACCCAAAATTGAGAATTTGTGGTATGGACATTGGATTTAATACAAAATCTACTTGCGTATAACAATTCATGGTTAAATAATAATAATAAAAAAATGATTGAGAAGATAACCTGAAGAAAACTGCAAGCACGAAGGTAAAAGCAGGTGAAAGGTTGCTCATGATCGATGATAGAGTTGGAGAACCATACTTGAGACCAATATATCCGAATATTTGTGACATGTACCTATCATATGATCGACATTTTAGCCTTGTTATTATTGGTTAATCATGGGAAAATGCATCATCTAAGCGACTATTTATTTCCTTTTTACCACGTTATAATGTATCAACCTTGACAAAGTACTGTATATATTGTTGGCTCTTTTTTCTTTTGAAAGAACATTAAGGTTAGCAACTAGCAAAATGAAACCGCAAATATCATACCATACAAATTAAAATATAAAACTGATTTTATGGAATTAGTACTATCGCATAAAAAAGATGTGACTTGTAAAAATTTGATGTGACAAAAAATGGTATCGATTTTGGTGGATAGACATAGACTACATGAATAATAACAGTGATTTGATGTCATGAATCATGTATACCAAATTACACATAGTATTAATAATATTTTGATACGAATTTTGAGAACTATCTTGAAAAAATGATAATATAGAATCTTTTATTGGATAGCGAGGATATTCAATCTTTGTTTGAATCGGAATATCTACGTGTTCCGAAATATATCCTTAAAGATTGGGCTAGTGGTTATGTACAAGGTTTTCTTTAGGGGTTGGTTTAGTGTCAAGTTTGTTTTTACTAAAATGTTATATTTGAATTTGATATATTTCCGTTTATTTTGATAGTTATCAACAACTAAAGCAATAAATCCTTCAAACTTACATGGAAGGTATTTCCATGTTTCAAAGGAAAGAATCGTAAGGGCGGAAGGGGCGCATGCATGCACAAAATTCTAGCAGATTGGATAGGGTCGAGCGTCACAACCCATAACGTTTTTTTTTCTTCGATTTTGCTGCCCCTAAAGAATCTTTTTTTAAACATTGCCGCTATAATTATTTTCTAGATCCGCTACTAGGTTAAATTGATATGGCACAATATTATTGGATTGTGCTTGTGCCGTTAAAACCGGAGATCCCAAAAACTAAAGTCAGGTTTGAGAGTCGGGCAAACTGCTTATTGCCATTTGCAAAAGAATCCAACATGTGAAGAAGTTTTCAAAACTTGTTCAGTTTAAGCTTTGGTCATTTCTTAAAAAAAGTTTTTCTTTATCCGGTTCTTGAGTCAACTCCGATCCGCCGTCATACACAAGAAGGTGGCTTTTGATTTGGTAAAAAGTTTTTCTTTATCCGGTTCTTGTGCCGTTAAAACCGGTTTTTACCCTCAAATACTGGTATCGTACCGGTACCGAATCGGTATCGGTACCGAACCGTACCGTACCAGGTATATTCGGTACCGGTACCCACTTTTAAGGATTTTCGGTACCGGTATTTTCGGTTCCGGTACCGGTCGGTACCGAACTCATCCCTACTACAGAGTGAAAGTAACGCTTACATGATCACACTTAGGATAAATATCTTCCCAGCGACAGAGAATTTGATGGGTGGGACACTTGTCCTTCTACAAGCAATCATTTCAAAAATTATAATTAAACGATAAGAATGTACGCGCTATGCTGTGACGTTTTGATTGATATCAAGAAATAAGCTTTAAATAATATTTAGATATGTTTTACATCGATCGTAAACCATAAAAATAAATTTAAATTAGACAACGGGACAAACTTATTTTAAATTAATAGTAAATGAAAACATAAACGTTATCTTAAATATAACTTTAATATAAAAAAAACCTAAAACTAAAACACTAAAGATAAAGAAAAACCCAAAACAAGTATCATAAATCAGTAATATCCGATTTAAAACCCTTAATTTGTTTCTAAAATATTATTTGTAAGTTTGAATATGAAAGAAATACCTGTGCAGGATAAAGATGCTTGGCAAGAGGAAGATGAAGCCAATAAGGAAGACATAAAAGGTGAAAACATAAGAGTTAATTATGCCTTGAACACTTGCTGATTTGTAGAGTGTGTTACCTCCAACAAGGATGAACTCGATCATCATCATCCCTGCAAACGGCAATACATCTTTATACATCATCCTGCCTCTCTCTTCAACACCCATACTCGCTCTAGACTATCTCTCCCTCCAGGTTATCTCTTTGTTATTCATGCGAAGGTTAGAGAATATGCAAAATATCACATACTAATACCACACCAGCTTTCTATTTGTGACATAATTCTCCTACAACATTTATTTGACAATGACTCCAAGAAGGTTAGAGAATACGTAAAATATCACTATAATGATACCTCTCACCTGCTTTCTAGTTGTGACATAATTCTCCTTCCTTGTTTGTGTTTGAGAATGACAATTTAATTTGGGAAAATTCCTAAAATAAACAAGTTTTTGAACAAGAAAAAGTTAACAAAATAAACATTCAATCATATCTTTGCAAAAATACATATTAAAAAAAATAATCTAATAAAGAGAGGTCAATATGCGTGCCAGCTAAGATGATAAAATGTTTGATAAATTTTAGTCCACAAAAAACCTTGAAATATACATGAATTTGATTCATAAAAGACAATTAAAATAATAAACGTGTAAATTGTGGGCTACATATATGTTGTGGCTAAAATTTAACCTTTAAAAAAAGTAACATCTAATGAATGACCCTAAAATTATTTGCTAGGGGTGCAGATGAGTGGTTCAAGCATATTTTCAGAGGTTGTGATCGGGATTTTTTGCCTAAAAATACACTAATTTTTTTTCAAGGGGTCACCACCCACCCTGGGCTTCACCTATGTCCGCATCTGCATCTAAGACCACAAGGAGTGGGGGCGTGGAGAGGATAGTGCCGCCTAAGGCCACACAACCGTTCTTTCGATCCAAACAACCAATTTTGTCGACTCGAAACCCCGACTACCCCCACAAAATCCTAGCCCATAACAAAACCGGAATTTACAAGTTCTGGTTGCTACACCCAACTTTGTGGCGTTCGTGTCTTTGTTAACAAGCATGTTGTATCCGAGATTTTCTTACGACAACATTTCCTCTTCGCAAATTTCGCTACCAAACATCGCTCACCACCACCAACTTCCTATATCGCCAATAGACCCTCTTCGCAAATTTCGCTACCAAACATCTCTCACCACCACCAACTTCCTTACCAGATTAAAATTTTAAGTTAAGTCGGAACATGTGCCTTGCTACCACTATAAATACCCTTAACAAATAGTTAGTGGTAGCAAGGGGTCGAACCACGAAGAGTTTGTGGTTTGCGAATGGACTTGGTTGATTTAAAATGTTTGTCACTATTATGAAGCTTACTAGATTATCTTTATGGTTTTTGTTTGTTTTGAAAAGATGTTGAAATGAATTAACAAGTTTGATTGGATTAATTAACTACTATAAATTAAATGTGTCGCAACCCCCGATCCCAGGTTCCCCGGGAACGGGCGGCCGCGAGCCGATTTTGGTGGTATCGAGTATTGTCTAATTTGGCAGCAGAATTTTTCATCATGACCGTAGTTAGGAAATATTGATCAGAGTAAAATACACATTTTTATAACATTAAACAAATGGGTTAAAACCCAAGTTCATAGTACACACGTTTTCATAGGAATAAATCCTATTTATTTAATAAAAACATATATTTTATTTTTTTAGGTAACTTTATTGCCACTTTTCCAAACCTTCAGTTGTAACAACTCTCATTAAAAGTCCTATTTATTATTTTATCCAACAGGAAACCCTAATTAAGACACCCAAGTGATTCTACACAAACCATAAAATTTTCAGAACAATCAGAATCAGGATCAGGGCCCCTAAAACTCAGGGGGGGGGGGGGGTAAACCCTAGTTACGATTATCTTAAAATCTCGCTGTCAAAATTGAATTTATGAAATTCGTCAAGTCAGCAAGGCTAGTCAAGGACGTGGCTACCCTATAGTGAATAGGTGTCCCTTACGGACCGTAAGGGATGAGGCTTACGGTCCGTAAGCTTGGTCAAAATTCGTGTATAAATAGTGGACATTGAGACTTGATTTCTGGTACTGAAACGACGTAGAAATTCCAATCACACACTGAGTTACGTTCTGAATACTTCTAAAACACACACTATTCACGAATTGCTGCCGCAATACAGGGTAATAACTCGATCGCTGATACGATTCAATGTCCGATTGATTGAAACTATCCGACAGGATGTTTAAGCGCTATCCTTTGTCATTAGTCGTGATTCCGACATGATGTTTTAGTACCACCCGAACTCGGGGAATACTCTGTCATTCGTTGTGAATCCGATGGATGTTTAAGTGATTGCACTTTGTCATTTGTTGTGAGGGTTTTAATCTCGTGAGTTATCGTAATTGCTGTATTAAGTTACCTACCTAGTTCGTGTACACTAGGTTACAAGGCTAAATCAATAGGCTAAGCTCTGCCTGTATAAATCTGCAATATATCAAGGCTTATCTGTAGACTAAACTTTGGCCGTATGAATCTGCATGTTTATAAAGTGAGTCATTCTCTTTTTATCAAAGTGTTTTATAAATTCTTAAATATTTTTCAGAGTTATAATTACAGTGATTAAGTATATGTAGTCACCAAATTACAGCCGGTATGTGGGGTATTGTGCACATTACTACTGTTTTTATCACTTTAGGTGGGCGAACCTAATTAGTGATACTCTTCACTATTGGGTGACAGGACTCAATAGTGATATGACCACAGTCACCGAAACGAGTCAATGACAAATACTGTGGGTAGTTGGTTGATATCTGAAACATTGTAATCTCCCTTAATACTGTAAATTATAACACTGTTTTCTAGTTATCCTTTGCAGTGATTAAGTCTTTGCCAATCTTAAAGAAGCAAATGTAAAAACTCTTAATGCTGTGAAGTATAACAAATATGTTTTATAAAATGAATGAACTCACCAGTATTTCCTGCTGACAAAACATTTTTAAAACGCGTTTCAGGTAATTACAGTAGATTGAAGTAAGAGATGGATACGGCACTGAAAGGCTTCAAGAAGTGACTTATTTTATTAATTAAATCAAATTAAGAAATATTGTTTTATGTAATCAAATTTATCTTTATTAAAGCTACCATTGTAAAACATGGGTTTATCCCATCTATTTAATAAATAAAATCCTGTGTTTTCTAAACTCTGATATTTTTCCTAACTCACGGTCCTGATGAAATTTCCGCTGCAACGTTTTCAAAATAATCACCGGTACCACGTGGCTGTTCGCGGCTCCCGATTCCGTCCAGGGTGGGTCGGGGGTCGTGACAGAAGGTGGTATCAGAGCCACTGATTTAAGCCAATAGGTGTTGTAATAAAATACCTAAATTTAAACAAAGAGTTAGGTACTTGATATTTTATGGTAGCACTCAGGATAGTATTTAGACTTGAACTTAAGAAAAGATGCCTTAGTATAAGCTTCAAGATAAGTTAAGTACTTGTGTAAATAAAGTATGATAGGTTTTGGTTTGCCGTAAGAATAACGATTAGAACATTGCAGGCAATAACACTTAATTGCTATTAATTCTTGCTTATTGATATTACTTGGTCTAGAATAAGATATGTTACGTGAATACAAATTTCCCTAATTCTGGATAAAAGCCTAATAAAAGAGGCACTTTTAAAAATACTATTTATGGGAAATATAAAATTTTCTCCGGCAAGACTGGGTATGGTGTAGCAGACTCTCCAGTTTGTTCGGATATACTGAGGTTACCTCTCCGGCACGAACCGGATAAGACGGGGTATATAATATGTCAAACAAGTGACAAGATTTCCCTAAATACTATCATGACTAGATATTTGATTGGTTCTTGGAAATACAAATCTGTTAAATACATTATGAAGTGTATGTATATTACAGTATGTGAAATATATGATTATATAGATATGTATATCTATAAGGAAATCTAAAAACCATAAGGATTGACAATTTGGAATAAAGCACAAGCATATGTGTCAATAATAATTATAGATTTCTTTATTAGGAATCTCTCGTATATATCTATAATTCCGATATCAAACATTATTTCGTTTGATCATTTACCATGTAACTCGTACGACAATATAAACGATGGAAACCCTTTAAGTTGGTACACCATCAAAAGTATAAGAATTTCCAATACGTTACCATAAACTATTAACGCAAGTAAGAAGCATGAAAAGTTGTGCTAATGCACAAGAAAACAAATGAAAATTTAATTATAAATCCACAGACGTTGAAGTATATTACACACGACTTCCAAGGAAAGACCTTTGGAAAATACAAATTAGGCACGATGACACCAATGCTAATTCCATCAGTAGAAGAACTACTAATAAAAAAAGAAGCACTTTGCTACGCGATCCTACAAACGACATAAATATCGCTGAGATACATTGGAACAATATTTCACAACCATCGGTGCACAGTCAGAGTCATAATTATTATCACTGCAAAAGGAGTCACATACCTTTGCAAATCCCCTATTTTATTTTATTCGACATTTCCTGGTAATGTCACTTAACAACGGTTATCACACGAAATTCCAGATGAAGTTCTTATATTTCTTTCGTTGAAATTCTGACTTCTGCATATAATAAATTGACTTTCGCGTTTCTATTTCCTCTAATGGTCATCATACCATGAGGATTTCTTTCATAGTAGTGAATATTGATCTATTTCATTTCTTGGTAAATCCACACGTTACACATGCACTGTTTGTTATGCATGTGGTCGTTTGATTTATGAAGACCATTGGAGGGCTTCATTCAGATTTGTTGTTTTATCCAAACTCAAATATCATTCCGCTTTTTGCACTATGAACTGCATTATTGCAAAACGATGATTCTTTGATATCGAGTCAATAAATTTTGCTAAACCATTGAGGTGAAGAAATTGTATTTTTATATATGTATAAAAAATTTAGGTTTGAGGTACACTCTCATTTAAATTTATGTTTAGTTATTTATTTTTGGTAATTAATATTAGTTTTATTATTAGTAATAATATATTAATAGTAATAGTGTTAATATTATTTTTAAGTACTAAGGTTATTGTCAAGGGCAAGTATTGGATAGCCTAGCTTTAGTTAGGCATGGACTGATCACCTATGCTTAAACAAGGCAGCACTAACCAATATCCAACCATAATAATGACTAGTTAATATATATAAATTAAGTCATCATACTTATTTAGTAAATTTTAATTATATATAAAAATATTTTACTTTGTACTGTAAGGAGAAGACATATTTTCATAAAACAATACAAGAATTAGAGGGATGAATAAACTTATATAAATAATTGTCTATCACATGTTTTGTGGTAACTATGTACCATAACGCTCTGGCAAGAAAATGACCATATAAGAATAATATGGTAGTCATCAATTACGTTGGGTTAGGGGAACATTATGATATATAAGAATAGTCCTCATTTTCACTTATTTACAACATTTGTAAATACATTCACAACGTTATATGGTTTCAAAATGAAAATAAGTAATCACATAGAATCGACCCATTAAATGTTATATATTTACAAATTAATTTACAAATACTTTTGTACAATAAATATTTTTACACCTTTATTTACCATTTTCATTTAACGTTATAAATAATAGTGATTTCTTTTACAAAATAATAATACTAAAATATTTTGTAATGTAATAACTTCATTGCGGTATTTTGTAATATATATTACATAGTAAATATAAGTATTTTACATAGTATAGTAAAATACTAAAATAATATTTATTTAAAAGTGGTGACCATTTACATATAGTAAAAATGCGTAACAAATAATATATATTACATAGTATTTATATTTGATATGTAAGATATGGTTCAGACAGGGACACAAATAACATATATTACATTTGCTTTACAAATATAATATAATGATTAGTCATGCCAAAACAACTTGTTCTTATTATATTTCGATCTCTAGGACATAGTATGAAAAATATGGTCACTAATAGTGTACTATCACATTGTTTCACAATTAAAACAACTTGGAACTCTAAACAATGATACACTAACTCTATTGTCTTTTGGTGTATCTTTGCAATTCACTCATCTCAACACTTTGATTTTCTCATATCATAAATATTTGACAAATCATTTTTTTCATGCTTTTATTTCATTTTGAACCTGTCGATTCTAAATCTTCCTCAGTTGCCAATCAAAGTAAGCTTTCTTTTGACAAAGAACTTTTATTGATTCTAAAAATCCTTCACATTCATTTTAAATATCTATTTGATCATATATCTTTTGGCTTGAACCTAGTCACCTTGGAAATTATATCATTTCATTTCATTCGTTTGTCATCGATTTCTTGAACTAATTCAGTTGAACCATTAAATCCAATTTATTGTACAACTCATATTCACAAAATTTGATATTTTAAATTTGTGTCATCTAACTTAATATTGTTTTTATTAACTAAAATAGGACATAAATTTAAAAGAAATATCGTAACCCAAATCTCGAGGACGAGATTTTTATTAAGGTGGGGAGAATGTAACAACCCTCATTAAAAGTCCTATTTATTATTTTATCCAATAGGAAACCCTAATTAAGACACCCAAGTGATTCTACACAAACCCTAAAATTTTCAGAAAAATCAGAATCAGGATCAGGGCCCCTAAAACTCAAGGGGGGCGGGGGGCAAACCCTAGTTACGATTATCTTAAAATCTCGCTGTCAAAATTGAATTTATGAAATTCATCAAGTCAGCAAGGCTAGTCAAGGACGTGGCTACCCTATAGTGAATAGGTGTCCCTTACGGACCGTAAGGGATGAGGCTTACGGTCCGTAAGCTTGGTCAAAATTCGTGTATAAATAGTGGACATTGGGACTTGATTTCTGGTACTGAAACGACGTAGAAATTCCAATCACACACTGAGTTACGTTCTGAATACTTCTAAAACACACACTATTCACGAATTGCTGCCGCAATACAGGGTAATAACTCGATCGCTGATACGATTCAATGTCCGATTGATTGAAACTATCCGACAGGATGTTTAAGCGCTATCCTTTGTCATTAGTCGTGATTCCGACAGGATGTTTGAGTACCACCCGAACTCGGGGAATACTCTGTCATTCGTTGTGAATCCGATGGATGTTTAAGTGATTGCACTTTGTCATTTGTTGTGAGGGTTTTAATCTCGTGAGTTATCGTAATTGTTGTATTAAGTTACCTACCTAGTTCGTGTACACTAGGTTACAAGGCTAAATCAATAGCCTAAGCTCTTCCTGTATAAAAATGCAATATATCAAGGCTTATCTGCAGACTAAACTTTGGCCGTATGAATCTGCATGTTTATAAAGTGAGTCATTTTCTTTTTATCAAAGTGTTTTATAAATTCTTAAATATTTTTCAGAGTTATAATTACAGTGATTAAGTATATGTAGTCACCAAATTACAGCCGGTATGTGGGGTATTATGCACATTACTACTGTTTTTATCACTTTAGGTGGGCGAACCTAATTAGTAATACTCTTCACTATTGGGTGACAGGACTCAATAGTGATATGACCACAGTCACCGAAACGAGTCGATGACAAATACTGTGGGTAGTTGGTTGATATCTGAAACATTGTAATCTCCCTTAATACTGTAAATTATAACACTGTTTTCTAGTTATCCTTTGCAGTGATTAAGTCTTTGCCAATCTTAAAGAAGCAAATGTAAAAACTCTTAATGCTGTGAAGTATAACAAATATGTTTTATAAAATGAATGAACTCACCAGTATTTCCTGCTGACAAAACCTTTTTAAAACGCGTTTCAGGTAATTACAGTAGATTGAAGTAAGAGATGGATACGACACTAAAAGGCTTCAAGAAGTGGCTTATTTTATTAATTAAATCAAATTAAGAAATATTGTTTTATGTAATCAAATTTATCTTTATTAAAGCTACCATTGTAAAACATGGGTTTATCCCATCTATTTAATAAATAAAATCCGGTGTTTTCTAAACTCTGATATTTTTCCTAACTCACGGTCCTGATGAAATTTCCGCTGCAACGTTTTCAAAATAATCACCGGTACCACGTGGCTGTTCGCGGCTCCCGATTCCGTCCAGGGTGGGTCGGGGGTCGTGGCATCAGTGCTGTCCAGCTGGCTTCTATTTGGCTTTCACATTTTGTTACCTTAAACGCGTTTTAAAAACATTTGTCAGTGGGAAATACTGGTGACTGAATCCCAGTTTAATCAAGTTTAAATAAAAAGTCACAATGTACAGTATTGAGGGCGATCCCGCAATTATATTTATTTCCAAGACATTACAATTAACATCCATGGTACTGTCGAACCCGACTTGTGGACATGTTACTCCTTGACTAGGTGGTAACAAATTTTGTATACAAAACCCCAACATACTCATCATAATTGTATTCTTACAAATACTCAATAACTGTTATTCGCATGGAAAAGTATTTAAGGTTTTGTAAAAACAGTTAACAAAAGTTTACAAAAAGAGAATCAACTCACATTGCTGTCTTAGATTTTCCGTAAGGGTTTCCTGGTGATAATCTATAATTTACA
Source organism: Helianthus tuberosus (assembly GCA_030545235.1). Taxonomy (NCBI): domain Eukaryota; kingdom Viridiplantae; phylum Streptophyta; class Magnoliopsida; order Asterales; family Asteraceae; genus Helianthus; species Helianthus tuberosus. The sequence continues at coordinate 32,932,428 of CM060365.1, read as the reverse complement.
CAAATGTACACGCGTTAGTATTAATAACCCATTTTAACATCAGTAATACCTTCCCCGAGACGACATTCCAATGACTACGTCGGGCAGAACCACGACAGCCATTACGGAACCCTAGATCAATCGGGCAGCGTATCTAATACGTATCCAGGGGTTATAATACTTACAATGGAGCAGAACTTCGCTAATTAGGGGGTATAATACCCAGATATTACTTCTACTATTCAGAAATTGTGATTGAGAATGAAAGAAATGAACGACGGAAAACGAAAACTCGTTGCTTTCTTATATAGTGCCTGATCTCGGTCCTCTCGCGGCCCGCGTAAAACAAGAGAAGGGTCTACGCGGCCCGCGTTGACTCCAGGTCAACGTATACCTGATCCGGGTCAGCGAGTAGGGTCAACGTGTGACTGACACATGGCTGCACCGGGCTGCGCCACATTTTCAAGCTTACGCGGCCCGCGTAAGAGTTGGGGTGTGTCTACGCGGCCCGCCTCAACTTATATTTCAGATTTTTATTTATTTTAATACTATTTAATATATTTGAGCCCCGTTTTCGCGTATGGGGTGTATTTTGGGACATATTGGGATATTTTAAAATATACTAGGGTGTCGGAAAATTATGAGGGTGTCGGTTTTATTGAGGATTGTTATATCCTCCCCACCTTGTTTTAGAGCTCGTCCTCGAGATCTACTGGAATAGGTATGGATATTTTCTTTGCATTTCAGATTCAAGCTCCAATGTGTACTCAGGTCTTCTTTTGGAGTCCCACTTCACTTTGACTAGAAGTAATCTCTTATGCTTGAGGTTCTTGACTTTCCTGTCTTCAATCTGTAGAGGTCTTTCTACAAACTTGAGTTGTTCATTTACCTCTATATCCTTAAGAGGTACTATTAGCGATTCATCGGCTAAGCATTTCTTGAGATTAGATACATGAAACACATCATGTATTCCTGCCATTTCCTCTGGCAGTTGTAGCTGATAAGCTACAGGTCCTATTCTTCTAATAATCTTAAAAGGTCCAATATACCTGGGACTTAGCTTCCCTCGTTTGATGAATCTTACCACTCCTTTCCAAGGAGAGACTTTTAATAATACTTTATCTCCTACTTGAAATTCTAATGGCTTGCGTCGGTTATCAGCATAGCTTTTCTGTCGATCACGTGCTGCTTTTAGTCGTTCCTTGACTTGAATAATCTTGTCAGTTGTTTCCTGCACTATCTCAGGTCTAGATAGTTGCTTCTCCCCAATTTCTGCCCAACAGACTGGGGTTCGGCACTTTCGTCCATAAAGTGCTTCGAATGGTGCAACATTGATACTTGTGTGATAACTATTATTATAAGAAAATTCTATTAAAGGTAAGTAATCATCCCAATTACCTCCGAAATCAATTACACAAGCTCTAAGCATGTTTTCCATTGTCTAAATTGTTCTTTCGCTTTGTCCGTCCGTTTGAGGATGATAAGATGTGCTTAGATTCAACTTGGTTCCCATGGATTTTTGGAAACTTGACAAAAAATGAGAGGTAAATCGACTATCCCTATCAGAAACAATTGATAAAGGAATTCCATGTAAAGAAACGATTTCATTTACATACAATTTAGCTAGCTGTTCCATACTGAAAGTTTCCTTCATTGGTATGAAATGAGCTGACTTGGTTAGCCTATCTACAATCACCCAGATTGTATCATTACCTTTCTTTGTTTTGGGTAATTTAGTAACAAAATCCATTGTTATCAATTCCCATTTCCATACTGGCATTTCTAGTTGCTGTAACAAACCTGAGGGTTTCTGGTGTTCAACTTTAACTTGTGAACAAGTTAAACATTTAGAAACATAGGCTGCTATGTCTTTCTTCATTCCTATCCACCAGAAATTTTTCCTTAAATCCTGGTACATTTTATCATTTCCTGGATGCATCGTATACTTAGACTTATGGGCTTCTTCTAATATAAGGTGACGTAGGTTTCCTAATTTAGGTATCCGCATTCTCTTTTTATGGAATCTCCAAATTCCATCTGTTCCTTGTTCTAATTCCTTAATCATACCTTTTAATTTTTCAGTATCATCCTTGATTACTGATTCTTGTGCTTCTCTTATCTGATCATTTAAATCTACTTGTAGATTTATATTAAGAGAACGTACCCTTTTTGGCTTTTCATGATACTTTCGGCTTAAAGCATCTGCCACTACATTTGCTTTTCCTTCATGATATTGGATATCACAATCATAGTCACTAAGCATCTCCATCCAGCGTCTTTATCTCATATTCAATTCCTTTTACCTGAAAACATACCTTAAACTCTTATGATCAGTGAATACGGTAAACTTACTACCATAAAGGTAATGTCTCCAAATTTTAAGGGCAAACATTATAGCTCCTAACTCTAGATCATGGGTTGAATAATTCTCTTCATGATTCTTAAGTTGTCTAGATGCGTAAGCTATAACATTTTGACGTTGCATTAATACACATCCATAACCTAACTTAGAAGCGTCACAATAGACTACAAAATCTTCAGTTCCTTCTGGTAACGCTAGTATGGGTGTATTAGTTAATCTTTGCTTAAGAATTCTAAAAGCTTCTTCTTGTTTTGGTCCCCATTTAAATTTAATAGATTTACAGGTTAACTTAGTTAAAGGAATGACTATTCTAGAAAAATCTTGAATAAATCTTCTATAATAACCGGCCAAACCTAAGAAACTTCTAACCTCGGTTGGTGACTCAGGGGTTTTCCATTTAGTAATCGTCTCGATCTTTGTTGTATCCACATGAATTCCGTCATGATTCACTAAATGTCCAAGAAACTGTACCTGTGCTAGCCAAAATTCGCACTTCGAAAATTTAGCATAAAGCTTTTCCTTTCTTAATAGACTTAAAAGTGCGTGCAAATGCATTGCATGATCCTCTTTACTCTTAGAGTAAATTAGAATATCATCTATGAAGACGATTATGAATTTAACCAAATATGGCTTACATATTCGGTTCATCATGTCCATAAATGCAACTGGGGCATTGGTTAAACCAAATGGCATGACAGTAAATTCATAATGACCATACCTAGTTCTGCAAGCGGTCTTAGGAATGTCCTCTTCCTGTACCTTTAATTGATGATATCCTGACCTTAAATCGATTTTAGAGAAAAATCGAGCTCCTTGAAGTTGATCGAACAGATCATCAATTCTCGGTAATGGGTACCGATTCTTAATCGTGACTTTGTTCAATTCACGATAATCAATGCACATACGCATTGATCCGTCCTTCTTTTTAACGAATAAAATTGGTGCTCCCCATGGCGACGAACTTGGTTGTATGAATCCTTTTTCCAGCAATTCATCTAATTGTTTCTTCAGTTCCTGCATTTCGACTGGTGCCAAACGATAAGGTGCTTTGGTAATTGGTGCTGTTCCTGGTAGCAGGTGAATTCTGAATTCAACTTCTCTGTCCGGTGGTAGTCCTGGTAATTCTTCTGGAAATACATCTGAAAACTGGGATACTACTGGAATGTCTTTTAGTTCTTTTCCTTTAGTGTTAGTGATTATGGAAATTAAATACACTATAGAACCTTTTCTTATATAACTTGCAGTTTTCATCACAGAGATGAATTTTGTGGATCTAGAGGGCTTATCTCCTTTAATTGTGATCGTTTTACCTTTTGGTGAATTTACTTGGATTGTCTTTTGATCGCATAAAATACTAGCTTTATTGGCTATTAACCAATCCATTCCTAATACGACATCAAATCCTGCCAGATTCATGGGATAAAGGTTTGCTATAAACTTTTGATTTAAAATTTCTATACTTGCTCCCTGCAAGATTTCAGAAATCCTAACAGTATCCCCATTAGCTGTCTCTACTAGACATTCTTGTGGTAGTTTAGTTAATGACTGGTTTAGCAGTTTGCAAAACGAAGTATTAATAAAACTTTGGTTTGCACCAGAGTCAAATAATGTAACGCCCTAATTCGTTTTAATCAAATTTAACGCAGCGGAAAATACATACTAAAAATTTCTTTTATGATATTCTTTCTTTCACTTAAATACATTAATCCCTTTTCATAAATTAATTAAAAACTATCATACGTATATCGAATTAGGTGACCACATACACACCCACGTACAATCCATGTCTTGACTCGATCTTCAATCGCGTACACATCTTGAGTAATCATTCATAACCTGTACAACCTGCAGTCACCACAACCAATAGTTCATTAGCAACCAGTGACATAATATATATACTTTAAAAGGTGCATCATCAAGCATCAATGTCTCTTATTCTCGTTCATATAAGTCCATTCGTCCATCCATTCGGACACTCTCGTCTGACCTCCATACTTAACCTTCATTCTCCATTATTAGTTTACCTGCACTTCCATTTCATTTCTAACAGAAAACAATTAGCATCATTATACTTTCCAATCACATTCGACTCCTTTTTCCGTAAACTTACCTATTTACTTCCATTGTTTAATGCTTTCTCACATGTATCACAATAATCATCATACTACAATATATTTTACATCTAAGTGTAAGTCCGGGATTTACTTACCTTATGCGTCCGTATTTGCATCCGCTTACTTGTGTCTTCTTGTCCCGTTAGCCTTCCACGCTCCCATCCATCTTGACATGATTCCTATACTTTCATGTCATTACATTTATATCCTTATTAGCATACATGATTATTCATATCAAGTTCATATCTCACATATGTATTTCATTAGCCGATTCAAACAAGCATATAACATACTCAACATCAACCTAACATAATCTTCACATGAACTATATCTAAAATACATTCCTCATGATTGTTTACTATCAATTTCATTAATACCACATTCTATACATGTTTACCCATTAATTGCATACAATTTCACATATTATTGTCATTTAGACATTTCATCAAACACTTGGTGTGCGTACTACTTCCTAAGCATAATGTACAAGTATTTCATGTGTTTCTTCCTAATTATCACCTTCATTTATCAACACAAGTAAACATCATACAAATTCCATACCATAATCACTCTATATCCAAATACCCATCACATACTACACATATCCCTAATCAAGTTCATACCATTTCATGGATTAAACATAAACCCACTTAACTAAGTGTGGTAATTCATCCAAACACCTAAATTCTAGCAATTTACTCAGAGTCTTCGCTTAGGGTTTGTTCCTAAACGTGCATACATCACTAATTTAGGCATAACCTTCATGATTCATACATAATTCACCACTAGTGATGATTATCCAGATTTCTCAACTTCATTAAACATCAAAATTCGACATACCTTATGATCCCCTAGCTTGGGTGATCGTTAATTCATGTTCCTTCTTGAATTTGAGCCCCGACTCCTCCTTCAATTGGGTGATATATGATGAACTAGGGTTTGGCTCTCTAGAGCCTTCCCCTGATCACGCACAGAACACACACGAAGTGTGTGTGTGTTATTTTCATTTATTAAAACCACTTTCAAGTTATCCCACTTTGGTCCCTCTTGTTTCGTTTTAATTAAATAGGGCTACAACTCTCCGTTTGATACCAACGATATTAAAATCAACTAGGTTAATTATTCCTAGTTATTATTCATTTACGGGTTTACTTTTACCCCCAATGGTATTTTTACCCGTTCCTTTATATTAACCGAGTTTAAATTACCAAACCCATTTTTGGGGTGTTACAAATAATACTTTAGCAAATACATCATTAACTAAAAATGTACCAGCTATCACGTCTGGGATCATCTTAGCTTCATCTGCAGTCAGAACAAATGCTCTAGCATTTTTAGTGTTCATGTTGTTCACAGCTGGAGCCAATTTCGGACAGTTTGGCTTAATGTGGCCTTTTTCTCCACAATTGTAGCACAGTCCATTACTGGATTTTCTCCTGCAATCTTCTTCCTTGTGTCCTGGCATCTTGCAGAAATTGCAAAGAGTAGAGCATTTTCCCGAATGCTTTTTCTTGCAGACCTTGCAGAATGGTGCAGAGGTAGAACCCATATTCCTACGGTTGTAATTCCCAGAACGGAATTCTTGAGTAAGCCTTTGGGTTAGGTTTCTTCTCTGTTCTTCTTCTCTAGTACGAATTAATTCATCTGTCAAGGTATTCGCTAGTTCTACAGCTTCTTCTATAGTTTGAGGTCTAGCTGCCTTGACTACATGTCTAATCTCTCCGATTAATCCCCAGATGTAACGGGAGATTAATACCGGTTCAGGTGATGCAAGGGTTGGTACTATTCTAGCAAATTCAAAGAATGTGGTAGTATACCCCTTACTATCTACCCCGGTCATTCTAAGGCTCAGGAACTTATTAGCTATCTGTTCATTTTCATTGGGAGGGCAGAATTTCCTTTCTACCATATTCTTAAATTCCTCCCATTCTATGTTGTATACCCTATCACTTCCTCTTGATTGTAGGATAGTGTTCCACCATTCTAAGGCTGAGTTCTTAAATAGATTAGAAGCAAACATTATTTTGTCTTCTTCAGCACACTTGCTTATTTTTAAAACTGCCTCAGTCTTCTCTATCCAGCGTAGGGCTGCAATGGGTCCTTCATTACCCGAGAATTCTATTGGTTTACAGGACCAGAATTCCTTGTAAGAACAACCGTAAGACATGGTTCTTCTTCTTTTGGGAATGGGCATTTGAAGTACGGGTCCGTTGTTCACGCTGTTTTCTGGTTCAACTGGTCGCTTACTGCTATGTTTACTTTTATTATTCGCTTCTTGAAAAGTTTGAATAATAAATGACATTGCATTTATAATTCCTTGTGCCACTATGTGTTGAACGACACTATTATCCATTTGGTTTCCATTGTTATTGATGCTTGGATTCTCATTAACCACGTTAATGTTACTCTGGTTATCGTTATTCAGATTTCCTTGATTTCCTTCATCGGCCATCTGAATTTTAAACATTTACCCCGTATTAATATCACAAAATAATATTAATATAGTCAATCACATGACACGCATTTTTGTCAAAAGCGTCGATCATTGCAACTTTACTCTATTCATATACTATTATGCATCTATTACACACCAGTACTGAAATAAAAATTACAATATCAACTGAAATAGAATTACACTAATAGTAATAGGCATCCGTACACACATATTTTATTTTATTATATTATTATTATTATTATTATTACTTTTACCGTCTCCCCATCACATTCAAGGATATGGATTCATCCAAAAATTCATATTGCGCTCATCGTATTTCCATACGAGTCGCTCTCCTACCTGTCGCATTCTCTCGCTGCTTTCTAAAATTTCCTCACCAAATGTCCTAAGTTCTTGCACGTTTTCTGCACTCATTGGGGGTGCAGGTTCTAGGACTGGGTTCGGAATCTGGGGTGCGGGTTCCTGATATGGGGGTGAAAGTGCCTGAAATCAGTAAGGATCTTTTAAGATCTCCCTAATATAGTCATCATGGTAATAGGGATCTAAATGGTCCATACCTGGGTAGGCTCCTATGTTTTGCATAGGTGTGTCTTCATGGATCGGGTAACGTTGCACAAAATCCCTAACATCATCCCACCAGGGATCGTAATTTGGGTCTAGGGGATTTGGTGCTGGTACCCTAGGGATTTCTTCCGGATTGAAGTCATGCATCTCTACTTGGTTTTCAGGGTTTTCTATTTCCATGGGTTGATCAGGGATTGGCAGTTGTGGTTGGGGTGCTATTATTTGCTCCAGGTTAGGGTCAGCTGCTGTGGTTGCTAAGATATGGATGTTGGCTATACCCCTATTTATCATATCCTGGGCATTGGCATCTGTTTCTCTCTTGGCTGCTGCTAGTGCTCTCTCGTCTTGCAACTTTTTCATACGCTTCCTACGCTCATGTGCCCCTCGACTGAACCAACCCCTCTTTTTCTGAGGAAATGGCTCCTCTGACTGAGCCTTAAACACAAAGATTCCATCTTCCGTATCAGCAGAGTACCCTGAGAGGGCAGGCTGAGAAGAGGAGGTGCCTTCGCTTCTAGGCGAACCAGACAATTGACGGTACGCGTCAGATGGTCTTTGGTCGCTAATACTGTAAACTAACAGATAGTCAAATAACACATAACAAATAAATATAGTTATGCACGTATTTCCGTAATTTATTTCCTAACACTTTACATTTTGATGTTAGCAAAACACCTCTGTGGCTGAATCAGTGGCATAGCTCTGATACCACCTCCTGTCGCAACCCCCGATCCCAGGTTCCCCGAGAACGGGCGGCCGCGAGCCAGTTTTGGTGGTATCGCGTATTGTCTAATTTGGCAGCAGAATTTTTCATCAGGACCGTAGTTAGGAAATATTGATCAGAGTAAAATACCACATTTTTATAACACTAAACAAATGGGTTAAAACCCAAGTTCATAGTACACACGTTTTCATAGGAATAAATCCTATTTATTTAATAAAAACATCTATTTTATTTTTTTAGGTAACTTTATTGCCACTTTTCCAAGCCTTCAGTGCTGTCCAGCTGGCTTCTATTTGGCTTTCACATTTTGTTACCTGAAACGCGTTCTAAAAACATTTGTCAGTGGGAAATACTGGTGAGTGAATCCTAGTTTAATCAAGTTTAAATAAAAAGTCACAGTGTACAATATTGAGGGCGATCCCGCAATTCCAAGACATTACAATTAACATCCATGGTACCGTCGAACCCGACTTGTGGACATGTTACTCCTTGACCAGGTGGTAACAAATTTTGTATACAAAACCCCAACATACTCATCATAATTGTATTCTTACAAATACTCAATAACTACTATTCGCATGGAAAAGTATTTAAGGTTTTGTAAAAACAGTTAACAAAAGTTTACAAAAAGCGGATCAACTCACATTGCTGTCTTAGATTTTCCGTAAGGGTTTCCCGGTGATAATCTATAATTTACACAAATGTACACGCGTTAGTATTAATAACCCATTTTAACATTAGTAATACCCTCCCCGAGACGGCATTCCAATGACTACGTCGGGCAGAACCACGGCAGCCATTACGGAACCCTAGATCAATCGGGCAGCGTATCTAATACGCATCCAGGGGTTATAATACTTACAACGGAGTAGAACTTCGCTAATTAGGGGGGTATAATACCCGAGTATTACTTCTACTATTCAGAAATTGTGATTGAGAATGAAAGAAATGAACGACGGAAAACGAAAACCCGTTGCTTTCTTATATAGTGCCTGATCTCGGTTCTCTAGCGGCCCGCGTAAAACAAGAGAAGGGTCTACGCGGCCCCGTTGACTCCAGGTCAACGTATAGCTGATCTGGGTCAGCGAGTAGGGTCGACGTGTGGTTGACACGTGGCCGCACCGGGCTGCGCCACATTTTCAAGCTTACGCGGCCCGCGTAAGAGTTGGGGTGGGTCTACGCGGCCCGCCTCAACTTATATTTCAGATTTTTATTTATTTTTAATACTATTTAATATATTTGAGGCCCGTTTTCGCATATGGGGTGTATTTTGGGACATATTGGGATATTTTAAAATATACTAGGGTGTCAGAAAATTATGAGGGTGTCGGTTTTATTGAGGATTGTTATAAAATGATTGCAAGAAAACATTAAGTGACGATTATAAAACAATGAATTAGAACAAGGTTCACACCCGGTTCAACAAATGCAAAACCTAGGGTTACTACACGTTTTAACTTGGTTTAGTCAAATTAGTTCGTTAACGGTTTGACAATCACAAAGCTTAGGTGCCAATCGCTATCAACGTTATAGACAACGGACCACGATGCACTTCGTTTCTTTGGACTCGTAAATCCTATCAAAAGACAAGGCATAAATACGCATATTCATTCCACAAAGTCAAATTTAATCATTCATTCGACAATTCGCAAATTCAATACAAATGTATGACAATTGTCTAAAGATTCAAATGCAGTTAAATTAGTCACAAACCAAGTATCAAACACATAATAAACACTAAATCTTACAAAAGTCTACACCGGGGTGAAACCTCCAAGAAATTAGCCGCTCATGATCGAAAGGACTTGATCACCGGATGAATGGAACTTGATCTTGATCATCTTGAAGTCTTGAAATGGTGAATGTTGGTGATTAGGGTTTGTGGTAGAATGGTGATGATGAACGGATGAATGGATTGATGGAACTAGGGTTTGGAAGTTGTAGGTGATGATGGAATCGGATTGTAATGTGATGTTGGATGATGATCTTGATGATTGGTGATGAAAGAGATGATGATTCTGGCTCCAAAGACGATTCAAGTTCAAAACTAAGTTGTAACCGTCTATTGTGGGTAAAAAATTTCACATAACTCGATCAAAACCTTCGAAACCAAAATTTACGCTTCGCCAGTTTATAGGTGTAACACCCCGAAAACGGGTTTGGTAATCAAACTCCGTTAATACTAAAAGATGGGTAAAGTACCGTTAGTAGTAAAAATAACCCGGTAAATATTTGGATTTAAATAATAAATCCTAATATTATGTTAGGTTCGGAGGCTCTAGTGATTGTGATTGTTTGTATAATTTGAACAAATCTAATAGAAATGAATAGAGTTTAAGTGCAGCGGAAATGAACAACAAACTTTGTAAACACAATCAAAGAGAGAAACAGTTTTGATAAACACATGCTTGACATTAAGTCGAAAGGTTTACAATACAAAACAAAAGATTACAAGCATGCTTACAAACTAAGCTCCCCCTCAGCCTGATACTCCATGGTTGGTTGCACAAGATGAAAGGATTGAATTGAGGAGAAGAACTCACTCAAAACGATCAAATGTAACAGTACAGAGTACTGCTCCATTTATAGGCAAACCAAACCACTAAGGCATCTCAGCTGACGTCACCATGAAAGCGACGTCTAACAGCCTAACAACCTGTAACCACTGTTCCTATACAAACACTGCTAATCTTAACTACTGACTATATAAAACAGATGACACACTAAACTACTGCTTTCTCCTTACATCAATGCTTTCCTCAAAGTTGATCAGTCTTTGAGTGGGCAGTGCTTTGTCATCAGTAGATCGAACCAGCAGTGTTTAATCTTTCATCAGTCTTTTAAGGCTTCATCAGCAGTTTGAAGGGCAGCAGTTGTTGTATACGGACAGTGGATAGAGGGCATCCGATGTTATTATCACTTTCAAGGGGAGAGTCTAATGTAGACAACTGCTTATTGTGAATCCACTGTTGTGAACCAGTTTTGGCTTTCATTATCTGTTCCTCTGGTAGGGTTCAATCCCAACAATCTCCCCCTGGAACAGATAATGCCAAAACACTTCATTATTTTGGATCTTTATTCCTCATCAGAAGTTCACTAGCTTGTCTTTTAAATTTTGTTTCAAAGTCTTTGGAACTTAAGTCATCCTCATCCCTGCACAATGAAAGTTCAAGGAGATCTTGTAGATCTTCAACACCAAGGCTTAGTGCTTGTTTCCTTGATATGTACTTCATTTCACCATTGGATCTGATCAAGGTCAATACATGGGTCTTTTGATCAGAGAGCCACTTTAGTATTTTTAAACCCAATGGGTTTCTTGGGAGAGATTTATTTACTGATGAGCTTGGAGATTTCGGCCTTGTGAAAATTTGTAAAGCAGTATCCTGAGCTTCAGACATTCGTTTGAAAGCACTTTCTATGACTTCATTTGCTACAGCTATGTCTTCTGCAACTTCTTTGTCAATCTGCTCTGGTTTCTTTTGTTGATCTAGCTCATTGTCTGAGATATCTGCTGATGAGTTCAGAACTTTTTTTGCAAGGTCTTGAAGCTTTGCTGATCTGTCTTCATTCAAAGCCATTTTATTGATGGCTTCTTTAAAGTACTCAGCTTCCTTTTCTTTTTCTTCTTCAATAGTCAGTGGTTTAGAGGTTTCGATCGGCTGCTTTGACTTTTTGTAGTCAGGCTCCTGTGGAGTGTCAGAAACTGTTATCCTCCTTTTCTTAAGCCTTTCATAAGCCTCATCTGTATACTGCTTCGTCCGTTTTGCTATGGCTTTAGCATCTCCAACATTTGCATCCACCAGTTCCTGCTTCTTTCTTTTGTATTCAGAAGTAAGATCAGCAATGAACTTTTTTTATTTGTTCCAGTTTGGAGCTGTCTTCTTCTTGTTTGGGTCATTTTTTATTCTTTCAATTCTGTTAGCCTCATGCTTTAATGCAACTATTGGCCATTCTTCAAACTGTTTTTCTTCAGCTGGATAGAACTTTTCTTTCATAATGTATGCAAGGTATTCCTTTCTCATTTCTTTTCGTGGATCTGCTTTTGGTGGTAAGTTTGACAATTCTTTGCTTAGATCTCTTGCATAGTCTTCCATCTGTTTGACTTTGGTGAGCAGAAATTCCATTCTTTTGGAAATGGCTTCGTCACCTTGATCTTTGCACTCAAGTTTAGCTCTTATCTTAGCTTGCCTTGCTTTGAGCTCGAGATATTCATCCATATTTTCTGGGACTATGAAGCCTATGAGAGAAGGAAATCTTCTTTTTGAAGGATCATTCTCAGTGTAGAATTGCTTCATCTCATTTTTCACAGCTTCTGGTTCCAGTGGATATTTTGCAGCCACGGGATCATATTTGTCATCACCTGGTTGAGTTGTTTTCCTTTTTCTTGTGTAAATCTTTATGGGTGAAGGAGGTTTTGGTTGTGATGTAGAAATGCTGAGAACAGTGGTGGATGATTGACTAAGAGCTGTTGAAACAACTGGTGTTTCAACCTCTATTGTCATTACAACTACTGATGTGTCAGTAGATGTCTTCTGGTTTTGAGCAGGGGTTGAAGATTGTGAAGTTGTTTTTGGTGGTGGTGATGGGAATCATCAGGTATGAAGATCCTTCTCCTTTTTATTGTAGGAGAGGCTGGTGATGTCTTGAGTGGATCAGTGGTGGTGGTTTGAGAGGTGGAAAGTGTCTGACTAACAGTTGTTGAAACAACTGGTGTTTCAACCACTGTTATCATTACAACAGATGTTGTAACATCTGTTGTCTTCTGCTTTATAGAAGGAGGTAATGATGATGATGGTAGGGCAGTGGTTGTGGTGATGTGTGATGAAGAGATGGCAGCTGTTTGGCTAGCAGTTTTTGAAACCATTGACATATCAACTGTTTGGATGGAGGTTTGAGATTTTATGATTTGAGGTTTGGAGCCTTTGGGAGATTTAGATGTCTGTTTTTCTTGTTCTGGTTCAACATACAGGCCATCTTCAATTCCCTTTCTTCTTCAACTGCTTGATTTTCTCCCCCTTTTTGGCATTATCTGGAAGGGGGTTATCCATGAAGAGGATAGTAGGAGGAACTTTTCCAGTGGTGCTTTGGATATGAGCCTTGATAGCTTTGATGTCTGCTTGAGTATCTTTAAATCTTGACTCCACCATGATTGTCAGCATTTTCACATGTGTTGCATGCTGCTGATCAGCCATTTGTTTTTGTTTTTCAAGCAGGGGTTGAAATACATTCCATAGCTCATTTGCCGCAGGTGCAGGTTGTGCAGGTGCTTGAGCAGGAACAGCAGTGGATTGTGCTTTTTGAGCTTTTAACAACTGCTGCACCATATCCTTTATTTCAGCAACTGATGTTTCAAGTTTTTCAACTCTGCCCATCAATTCCTGATATTTTAAATCATCACCCACGTTAATGGGATCATCTGATTTCCCACCAGCAGTGGTTGTATCAATGTGTGACTTAGGAACTGAATCCCAAAAATCATCCATTGATGCCCCTTGTTCTTGGTACTGGGGACTTCTTTCTTCAGCACTTGATAACCTTTCGATGGTACCAATAGTCAAAACAAACTCACTGGTGGTTACCAGAGGTGCTATAGAAGAAATTTCCTTCAAGGGAGTCTTACTAATGAAACAACTGTCCAAATGTAGATCTGTTGATCCATCACTTGTAGTTGCTGCTCCACTTGAACTACCACCAAGAGTTACTTGTAACTCAAGGGGTGTAGCCTCCTCAGTTGTTGCTGGGATAGCAGGGGTAGTAGCATTAGACCCAGTCACTTGTTGTAGTGTACTCTCAGTGATAGGTGATAGAGAGGAACTGGTTTGTGTCTGAGCTATAGCAACTGCATGCAACAAAGGTATTATGGATTGTGGTAATATGATTGGTGAGGGTATGGGTGTTGAAAGAGACATGTCATTGGGATCAGGACTGAGGAAGATGTAACCAATTGGGTCCAGAGCCTCATAATGTGGGGTCCCTGTGCTTACAACATGATCCTTTTGTGAGGATGCAGGGGGAGTTTGAGGCAATGGTGGAGATCTTTCTTCCATCTGCTATGAGGAAGTAGCATCAGTGGTTGCAAGTGACATTTGTGTTGTCATTGGCAGTGGCTCTGGGATCTCATCTTCCAGAGTTGCCTTTGTTTTGGGTTTGGAGGGCTTTCTGGATGTTTTCTTTTTGGTCTTTTTGGCAATAGCAGGTGTGGGTTTCAAAGCAGTGGTTGTGCTGCTATGATCACCTGGAGCAGTGGGCTCAGCAGCTGATACCTGAGGAGCAGCGGTAACTGCTAAAATGTGCTCAGGCACCTCTGCTTTTGTTTTTGAAGGTGTTAACATTCTAGAGAATGTTTCAGCTGTCAAACCATTTATTTGAAAATAAACACCTTGGTTGAGCAAATTTTCATTTTCCTTTCCAAATTTTTGTTTAAAATAGTAGCTTAGAAACCTTGGAAAGAGCAAAAATGATTTGCTGTCAACATTTTTTACCAAGTCATTAAACATCTCCTGGGAATAGTTAAAATTTTCATTTTTCAAAATAGCATAACCCAGACATTGGATCTTCAATGGTATTTCGTTAAAAGCAGTTGTTTTATTTGAAACACACATCAAAAGTGTGTGAAATAAAAACCTAGGTGCAGAAGGAAAGAAACCTTTTTGTAAAGTATCCCTTTTTGGTTGTTCTGAGTACCCTCTTTTCAAGAAATCAGTTTTCAACTCAGTTTTAGAAAAAGAGGTTTTACCTTTCTGATCATCGAGTTTAAAGACTTCTGAAATTGATTGTGGAGTAATTTGAATCGCTTTACCCTGTATAGAAGAATTGATGGCTATGACAATGTCTTCTTGTTTTTCAAGGGTAGCATTTTTCCAGAACTCTCTCTGAGTTTGTTGATAAATGGGAGCATCTGCAATTAACAAAGTTTTGTACTTTGATGCAGATAAGATGTCGATGATGGAATCGAAGGTTTGATTGTTTGTGGGTTTTGTGAGTAGACCCAAATAGTTATGAGGAGATTTGTATGGGATTTCAATGGGTTCTTCGGCCGTTTGAGCGACCTCTTTGGAAGATGATGATGATTTTGACTTAGATTTTGATTTTGATTTCGTCATTTTGATGAAGAAAGACGAAGAATGCTTTGAAAAGGAAGGTTGGAAACTGCTTTGAGAAGAAAATTTTTGGAATTCAATTCGACAGTGTAAAACCCTGTTTGGGGTTTTGATCAAGGTTTTATTTAGGGAGAAAAAAAAAATAAGTGCTGATGTGGCAGCGGTTACAAAGATCTGATGGCTAAAAACTGACCACGTGCCTACCTCTGATGACAAGATGAATAATGGAGGACAGTTGTTTTGGAGAACCACTGATGAAACAAATACCAGTGGTGACAACGGTAATAATTATGTGAGCAGTGGATGATTTTCACTATCAGTGGATAGCGAATCAGTTGATAAGACACTGATTTTGAGCATCAGTGCTTGCCAAGAAAGTGAAGGAGCAGGGGTTTGACTTACTGCAGTGGACAGTATTTTAGGAAACAGATGTTTGACCAAAACAGTGGTTAGGAATAAAATAATGGTAAGGATTTGAAATGCTAGTATATCAGCAACTATTAGTGCAACAGTGGATAAGCTTTTATAAATTTCTGACAGTGGTTTAGTATCCCAGTGTTTTAAAATCTGTTAGCAATCAACCTTTGATCTGAATTAAAATCAAACTTGAGTATGACATGACTTTGATCTTGACACATATACCATTTCCTTTTGATTTGTTTTTGAGGATAATATCACCAACAAAATAAAGGTTCTATATCCTGACAGGAGATTGAAACTTTTACTATAAAAAATCAGTAAAATTACAAAATATATTATTCTTAAAGAAAAATAAAGAATAATATATCCTGCTTTATTGAGAAATTCCTTTTCCAGAAAGATAATTAAAGGGTTTTCTGAAAACAGCACCAAAAGGATCTGGTATATTTTCCAATAAAACTCATAATCATATCATTCTCAAGTTTATGAAAATGGTCAGTGGTTTGACAAGAGTGGGATGAAATTGTAAATACTTTTTGACCACTGTTTGGTACCATTTTCTTGTCAGTTGATTTCAAACATGAGGACACATGAACACATAAGTTTTTGAAAACCCTGTTCTAGATTTTGTTACCATGTGATGATTCTGAAAACTTGTCTAGTCCTCTTTTAAGTTTATTCACTGGAGATACTACTGTTATCTGAACTTTCCTGACCCAATGAATGCACACAGTTACTTGATGACCATTTTTACCCCAATTTTTTACTCTTAAGTGTTTTATATTTATACTCTTTTCTTTTGACTTTAAAAGTTTTGAGATAAACACACTTATGAGTTTTTGTGATTTTCCTTCTTCCCCTTTTACCCTTCCCATTCATAAGTAATGAAATACTTACTGAGAGGTCTTTGTTGAAGACATACTTAATCCAGAATCATTTTGCATTAATGTTTTTGAGAGATCTGATCATATTTTGTACATCCATATGTCAAATCTCACATTACATATGATTTGGACTATTTCAACACCTGATTTTCTCAATGTGTTTTTAACAAAGTTGATTTGGTCCTTTTCAATAGGATTCCCAACCTGTTTTTCAACACATAAGATCTTGTAGCTAAAGTTTTGATTTCCCTCCTTTTGTGTAAACAAAAACACTAATGTTTTTATGAACATAGGTTTTGTCGACCTGAGGTACATACTTTAGCTGAAAACACGATGAAACCATCACAAATTTCATATTCAACAATTGAAATTAATTTTGAAAAGAATTGATCATACCATAGTTTCCCGACATGTTTTCTGATCTGAGAACTATGGGTGACTTGTGCATGACATCACTTGTTGTGTGAAATTTGTGTATCTTATGACATCTTGGTTGTTATACAGAGTTTTTGAATAACAGCTTTGAATCGTGATAATTTATTACTCTGTTTTTCAACTAAATGCAATCAACCTTAGTATCAATGAATTTTGAGCTGAACTATTATGTCAAATTGATTGTTAGATCAAATTTGAATGTCCAAGCTCTGATACCAATTGTTAGGATCGGAGGCTCTAGTGATTGTGATTGTTTGTATAATTTGAACAAATATAATAGAAATGAATAGAGTTTAAGTGAAGCGGAAATGAACAACAAACTTTGTAAACACAATCAAAGAGAGAAACAGTTTTGATAAACACATGCTTGACATTAAGTCGAAAGGTTTACAATACAAAACAAAAGATTACAAGCATGCTTACAAACTAAGCTCCCCCTCAGCCTGATACTTCATGGTTGGTTGCACAAGATGAAAGGATTGAATTGAGGAGAAGAACTCACTCAAAACGATCAAATGTAACAGTACAGAGTACTGCTCCATTTATAGGCAAACCAAACCACTGAGGCATCTCAGCTGACGTCACCATGAAAGCGACGTCTAACACCCTAACAACCTGTAACCACTGTTCCTATACAAACACTGCTAATCTTAAATACTGACTATATATAAAACAGATGACACACTAAACTACTGCTTTCTCCTTACATCAGTGCTTTCCTCAAAGTTGATCAGTCCTTGAGTGGGCAGTGCTTTGTCATCAGTAGATCGAACCAGCAGTGTTTAATCTTTCATCAGTCTTTTAAGGCTTCATCAGCAGTTTGAAGGGCAGCAGCTGTTGTATACGGACAGTGGATAGAGGGCATCAGATGTTATTATCACTTTCAAGGGGAGAGTCTAATGTAGACAACTGCTTATTGTGAATCCACTGTTGTGAACCAGTTTTGGCTTTCATTATCTGTTCCTCTGGTAGGGTTCAATCCCAACATATTAAATACAAGCGAATCAAAGTTTGAAGGAATTGAGTTTATAAGAGCCCGAGTTACCGGGACTTAAAATAAAACGGGTTATAACTCCTGGGACCCACTAAGTAACTAGGAATATCAACCTAGTTATTTAAATGTTTTAAAATAATAAGAAAACTTGGTTAAAACACCCTTTATAAAACTTAAATAAGTGGAGGGACCAAAGTTGACAAAGAACTCAAATGGTTTTTAATTTATTAAAAATAAAACACCACAACACACAATATAGTGTGTGTTCTGGTCGAGATTTCCACAGGAGAAAAAGGGTTCTCCACATTGAACCCTAGTATACACAAAATCAATCAAATTGAAGGCCAAATCGGGCTCGAATCAAAGGCACAAATACATACAAATGATCACCAAGTCGAGGGGATCAAAAGGTATGTAAAATTTTGTTGTTACATAAAGTTGTAAAAATTGGATGAACATCACTATACGCGATTTTGGTATGAATCGTAGAAATTAGGACTGAATTAGGGATGTATACATGTTTAGTAACAAAACCCTAAGTGAAAATCATGCATAACATGCTATGAATTGAAGGATTTGATGAATTGACACGCTTAGATAAGTGGGTTTTAATGTTATGATGAAATTGATGATATAACTATACTTAGAATCAACATGCATGATAACGAATAGAAGGTGTTTGATTAAACCACGAATTTGAGTACAAGATCATTCTTCTCACGATATGGGTTTTGTATGATATAAAAGAATTGATGTTAAGATCGTGATATAGATGCTTGAAATCATATTACCTAGTAGTTAGTGTGTAAAATTTGATTTCGTTAAGAGTTCGGATGAAATGCCTAAGCGACATTCAATAAACCAAATGTGCATTGAATAAGTTGATAAGTCGATTGACTTTAAAAAGTCAAAACAACCAAGTATATGATCGAATGATAAATTCGATATATGAAGCGTATGATGGAATAGTCGTAAATGATTATGACTAACCTAACCATCTTACAATTACAATGATAGTTTGACGCTTGGCAAGCTAGGTGAAAGTTTGGGGAAGGAAGCGGGTCAAAGGAATCAAGAATGAAGGAAAAGCATAATTCGGATGCAAGGTAAGTATAGCTTACACTAGTCACATATGTTGGAATATTCTTTGTCGTATTGATTACGAATAAGACAAATACCTAATTGAGATATGGTGTTCCGGCGTGTAGTCGTACGGAACAAGATAATCAAATATGATAAGAAACCATAGTGATGGCTAAAAATGAGTTAAATTGGTAATTCGATCATATTATGACGAATGAAACATGTACTTTTAAGGGTTACCATATAAGGTAAATCATAATAACCAATAAGGGTGAAAATATCACCCTTTGACAATATTGACTAATGGTTTGTCAAGTTGTATGATTTCAGGAATAAATATCAAATGGATACTTAAATCGCTATTACTTAGCGGTTACTAAGGCAAGGTATCGAAACGGGTCAATATATATTGATTCGAGCCAGGTATGTATAATATAGATTAACCACTCAATAAGAACTAGAGGCTCCTTGATAGTTAAATGTAGTCATATAGACATTTGGTTACCTTAATAAGCAAACCGAATGATTCATATGATGATCGTTGTGTTTTGAAAACATAATGACCTTTTGAATCAAATGCATAGTTTAAAACAGGGCTTTTGGGTCGAAAATGCTTTTAAAAGTCATTTATGTTAATGAAAGGACTAAATGGACCAAAATGCCCTTGTAAGCTAAATCGAGCGAACGACCCATAAAGGTTGTTCGGAAAAGATAAGTATGCATAATTAAACACTTAGAATGAGTATACAAAAGCGAAAGATGTGAATCCTTAGTCATTTGACTCTATAATAGTCTTTGCCGTAAAATAATGATTCGAAGGGTAAAACTCGGAGTTTAGGAATTTCCACACTTAATACAACACAAATACAGTTGTGGTGGAAGATTACTTGTTAAGGAATGTGGAAATATAAAGCTAGGTAAGAATGAAAGCGAATCATGTTTAAAATATACTTAAACACCCTTAACGGGTCAAAATAAGCATACGAGCGAAAACGGGTTTAATTTGTGTAAGAAACCTGTGATTAGAACCTAACATGGCAGATAACATTAATTTGAAGAGGTGCATGTGAAATAAGGATCAAACAAATATGTTTGTTTGATAAAATGCATAAACGGGTTAAAATTCGGTAAAAAGGCAATGAGTCAAAGGCTTAGAAGTCTCAAAATTTATTATGTAGGATGCTGGATTTTAACTCCATAAGATGGAGAATTAAATTACGGACGCGTAGGAAAAAAGAATCAGGTAAAACGGATCAAAAACGAGAGAGTTATGCTCGTTTCCGTGAAATCGAGTCATGCTGGGAATTATGCAGCACCAGCTGCAACAGTCTGTTGAAAACAAGACGTGGCGTCGCGCGACGGGGAAGACCCCAGGCCGTGGCGCGGCGCGGCGCGAGTGGGTGCCAGATTCGCAAAAAATTGTTATTTAACCGTTTATGCATTGCTAACCCATTGAAATGCGTTTTTAAGCTACGTATGAATAATCTAACTCATGTTTTTATGAGTTGTAGGTAAAATTCTAGCACCGGAGGACGATCAAGCACAATGAAGAATCAAACACGATCAAGAAATAAGCTTCCGCACGACGTTTCGTTGTTACTTTTAAATGACGAACTTAATTACATTATGTTCTAAACTTTTAAATTGTAAAAGGTTTTAATAAACCCGTATTTCCGATATACATGTATTTTTAATTACATAATTGTTTTCGTAAAAGATACGTTAAACCTTGATTTATAAGAACGGGTGTTACAAGTTGGTAATCAGAGCTCAAGGTTAAAAGAATAAAGTGTTCGGTTCGAGGCTTGATCGCAAATCCGGTAAGTACATGTATGTTAATAGTTTAGCATGCAAAAGTGTTGTAAACAACACATAGGGCTATCGTGTGATACACATTACCCCAATTAAAATGATTGATATAGTTAACGAAAATACGCGCGTTGACGCGTATAGTAGAAAAAGCCTTGTATTATAATACCGACGATTATTGAAGTTGACATTACTAACTTTTGTGAATGTTTTAATTGAAGGACACTCGCGTCTGAAGATGACGAGAGTTGAACGAATTGTGGATATGATGATGGAACAGTCCGAGGTATGACAAGAAGAGCATACTCAACAAGGACCTAATCGGTACCCGTAAACGCAAACTTGTGGTGCTCAAAACTACACACACGACATTTTTTTTTGAATTTTTTTTACAAATGTGTTTATAATACACGCATCTACGTTTATGAAAAAAAATTTGGTCCACCTCGCCCCGTACGGTGTAGTTCTCACGGTTCTTACAACTAGAAGTGGTTTTCATTTTAGCGGTCCCCTATATATATATATATATATATATATATATATATATATAGGGTAGGGATCCTAAGAGAAGTCCACCCTATTTGAGAAACTTGAGAAGCATCATGGACCACACATTTTCCTAAGCTTTTCGTAATATACACATATGTATAATTTAAAATCAACTATATACATATATGTATATTGTCAAATCTTGAATTATACACATGTGTATATAGTCAATTTTAAATTATACATATGTGTATATTACGAAAAGGTTAAAGAAAATGTGTGGTCCAGAATGCTTCTCAAATTTCTCAATTAGTCTAGTGCTTCTCACATGATCGTAACCCTATATATATATATATATATGAGACCGCTAAAATGAAAACCACCTCCAGTTGTAAGAACTAGTTCCTAGCCATTAGATCTTCAAGATCAATGGATGAGATTAAAAGTAACTAAAAATAATATTAAATACTTTTTTTCTTATTATGTTTTTAATATTTTAATCTAAAAGGGTAATTTAGTAAAATGACTCTATTTTGTCCTTTTGTCTTTATTGTTTTTTATTAGTTTTTGTATTATTATATTAGTTTTTATTTTTGAAACATAATTTTTTTATTGAACGATTTTTAAAATTCAGGTTTTCTAAAAGATTTTTTTATACTTTTTACATTTTACGTTTTGCGTTAAACTTTTTACGTTTTACGTTTTTTACGTTTTACGCGCCGGTTTTTGGACGCCGGGCTTTTTCAATCGTCGTTTTTACGTTTTACGTAAAACTTTTTTACGTTTTACGTAAACCTATTTACGTTTTACTTAAAAAAATTTACGTTTTACGTTTTACCTAAAACTTTTTACGTTTTATGTTTTACGTAAAACTTTTTACGTTTTACGTTAAAAAGTTACGGTTTAACTTTTTTTTACAAAAACTTTTTTACGCAAAAACGAACTCACCCAAAAAATCGCACACTCGGAGAGGTGTCTCAGATATATCGTTATCATCATCGACTAGGGGGGGGAATAAAAAAAACAACATCAAAGCAAAGTGTATCTCGAAAATAAAACGGGGTTAGGCTCAGATTATTCGATAATCAAAAGGCTGCAAAAGTGGGGTTGCAGGTTCAAAAAACCTACCCTCCGCCGTCCTTGCCGCGCCATCATCATCTGAATCTACGTTTTTTTTCATCATCGCCACCCAATCGACCATATCAAAACCCACAGATCAAAATCCCCAACATACCAAATCAAAACAATTATCAAGAACACAGGCACAAAAAATCAAAATCCCCAACATACCAAATCAAAACAAATATCAAGATCAAAATCCCCAACAAACCAAATCAAAATCCCCAACATATCAAAACAAGATCAAAATACCAACTTACCAAAATACCATCGGTATCATCATCATCATTCAAAGAACACATATCAAAGACACACAGGCCAAGAAATCACCAGAAAAATCAACTAAACCCAGAAAAAAGAAGAACACAGGCCAAAAAAAATACCAAAACACCATCGGTATCATCATCGTCAGGAGGAGACCAGGACCTCCGCCGCTCACGGTGGCGCTTCCGCCGGCCCACCACCCAGTCGTCGAACCTCCACCACCAGCCACTAACCCACTAACCCACTGTTAGAACCACCGCCGCCGACCAACCACCACCGTAACATGTATGGGTGTTAGAATGATCTTGAGAGAGAGAAATTAGGGGGTGAAGGACACCAACATCATAGATCGGGACACCAAACAACCACAAACATCAAATCGGAGCTCACTACCCCCAAATCGGAGCTTGGTGAATGGTGTTTGGTGGTGCCGGAAGTGTGGTGCCAGACGGCAGTGACGTCAGAAGTGGAGCTCGAGTAGTAAGTGAGGAACGGGTTAGGTGTTGGGTCATGGGGTTTGAATTTCAATAGATGAGGATCTCTGCAACTTTCAAGATGTTGGAGGGGATTAATATTTTGAAGAGAGAGGTCTGCTTTTTGAAGAAGACAAGCATTAAATGGAGAGACAATCATTATTGGAGAGAGAGAGTGGTGACTTGACATATGGGGTAAATGACTAATATACCCTTTATGTTGGCACAATGTGATTGGTTGAGAGTGGTTCTCATGGTTCTTACAACTGGAGGTGGTTCCTATTTTAACGGCTCCCTATATATATATATAGGATGAAGATCATTACAGAACACTAATTATAGTGAGAACAAAAAGAACAACTCTAAATCACTAGATTTTATGATTTAAAGTTCATATTTTTTAAAATTTTATATTTCCTACATTTGTATGTATATTATATATGCATGGAAAACCTTATATTTTTACCTATACTTAGCCTACATACATGTAGGTAATGTAACCTACACAGAATGCACATATGTGTAGGTTATATAAAAAAATCAAAATTTTTCATATTTTGTTTTAAATTCTAGTGTGAGAAACAATAAATCTTCCATTTGTAACATTTTCCTTTACTTTTTGGGTTTGTAGGATTGAAAAAATGGGTGATTCATTTTGTTCTGCGTGTTCTCGTAATATTTAGTGTTCTGCATAGAACCTTCCCCATATAGTATATATATATATAGGGGAAGGTTCATTTGAGAAGAATATTCTTGCAAGAAGAAAACTAAATTAATCTAGGCCCTATATTTTTTTGATCAATGGTTATAAATCAAGATATTATTGTTGTCTACTTTCAATTAATGTTTTAATTAATAAGGATAGAATAGACAATTTGATGTATAACACTATTAAATATTATAAAGGGTTACTCCAATCTCATTAATGCCACCATAATTTTCTCCTTTACTATCATTAATGTGTTGGGTCCTACACCAATTTTTTAAGGAATGACTAAATTATCTAAAGTGTAGTGTCCTACACATATATTATTATATGTCGTAAAATTATTTAAAAGTGTTGGGAACCTACACATTTGGTACCCTACACCAAAACATTGTTTTCTTGGTGTAGAAACGTTGTTATTATGGTGTAGAAAACGTTGAATATGTAGGATCATGTTCATGAATGTTTTTTTGTGTAAGGTGCACAACTATTTAATAGGATAGACAACCTTGGAACGGAACGGTCTCGAAAATAAAAAAAAACTCTCTCAAGAAGATAAAAGGTCGTCGGTCATCAGGTACTCGCCGGAGGCTCGACGAAGGGGAACTGTTTGGATATCGGGCGAGGTCGTTGATCATCGGCTTGACCTTTCCTTCTATCCTTCTGTTCTCTCATTCCATTCGCTGACGGGAGTGTTACCGGTCCTAGAAAGAAGAAGACAAAAGGTCGCCGGCTGTCGGAAACTTGTTGGATGCTCGACGAAGGGAGTCTGCTGAGATAGCGTGCGAGGTCGCCGTAGTATTGGCTTGACCTTCCTCTCTATTTTATCTTTCTCTTTTTCCATTCGCTGAAAAGAGTTTGGCCGGATTTAGGAAGAAAGTAGAAGTCAAAAGGTCACCGGTTTCTGAATTTCATTGGAAGCTCGACGAAGGGAGTCTGTTGCGATAGCGCGCGAGGTTGCCGAAGAATTGGGTTGACCTTTCCTGCTATCTTGACTGGCTTTGTCTTCCATTCGCTGACAAGAGATTCGCCGGTATTAGGAGAAATGGCGAGAGTGGGGTTCAAAGAAAAGAATAACAAAATATGGAGGCCGAAGGAAGAAATGAAGGATAACAACGAAGAAGATAGTCCTTGGATCGATGTCCCAGTAAAAAACGCGAATACAAGTGAAAAGGCAACAACATTCTTTGTGACGAATTTGCCGGAATGGGTGACAGGAAGAGACTTATGGATTGAATGCCAGCCGTGTGGTCTCATATGCGACGCAGTTGTTCCAAAAAGGAGAGATCATGCAGGAAGGGTATTCGGATTTGTCCGTTTCAAGAGAATAAAGGATCTGAACAAGCTGTTGCAAGCCTTGAATGATGTATGGATAGGGAGTAATAAGATAAAAGTGAATGTATCCAAGTTTGGGAAGAGCCAAAAAACAGAGGATAAAAGGAATGGCCAAAGATTCGAAGGTACAAGGAATATTGAGAAAGGTAGATATGAAAAGGATAATAGACAGATGGAAGATAAAGCTGGTGAAATAAGTAACAAAAATGGCATGTATAACCTTAGCAGGGGACAAACCTCCTATAGGGATATACTAACAGGGAACACGAAAAATGAAGACACAAGGAAAAAGATTCATTTACCAGATGAAGAAACAGAAATTACCAAAGCTTTAAAGGGGAGATCATTGGTTGCCAAGGTAAGAAACATGGAAAAAATTAAAATCCTAGAAGAAGCATTACAGGTGATTTTCCCTAATACAATGGAGTTAAGATATTTGGGGGGGATGAGCATTTTAATAACGTTTGGTTCGCAAGTAGAAGCTGAAGACTTTAGAATCGGTTTTAATGATAGCTGGGAAGAGTTATTTTCAGAAGTTTGGGAATGGAAAGGAGGTCCTATTAAGTATGAAAGACTAGCTTGGATTAAAGTCGTCGGAATCCCCCTAATGCTGTGGAGCAAAGAGATAGGGGAAAAGATTGGGGAAGCATTCGGCAAAGTTGTGTATCAAGATAGAATGAATTTCAGTAGCGGTAACCTGAACGAGGCGAGACTGGGGGTAATAGTGAACTCCGGTAAAGAAATAAGAGAAGACGTGAAAGTAATTTTTAGGGGGCAAGAGTTCACAGTGTGGATATCGGAGCTCTCAGGCATATGGGCACCGGAATTCATCCCCGGAAAATACTTGGTGATAAATGAAGTTATACAAAACAGGGAACCGGAAACAATGGATATACCGATGAAAGAACAAGTTCCGACAGAGAAGGAGGAAAATCCGGCAAAGACAATAGAAGTTCCGGCTGGGGCGAAGAACGGTAACAACGAAGACGAAAAGGTTGGAAGTCAAAACGACAAGGGTGACGAATTTTCGGCGGGAAACAATCAGTCAAACGAAGCAATTATTTTCTGTGAGAATTGGGAAAGTCATTTTGAAAGTAGTAAGCAGAACACAGAGAACGATGTCTTGGGTTATGCTAACAGTGAGTCCAAAGGCGTGGATAATACTGGCCCAATTAATAAAGAAGGTTTCAAGGCCCAAAGGAAAAAGGAATGTAAAAATCAAAATAATAAAAGGAGACAGCCCAAAGATAAATCAAAAGATATATTGGGCCAGGTGTTTAGTAAAATGAAAATACCAGATCTAAATATGAGTACACCTGATCCATCGGATCCGTTCCAATTAGAAGACTTGATATGGAAAATAAATCCATTAACAAAGTCAATCAAAAGGAGGATTGATAGTATCGATGAAGAAAGAATCAAAAGGCACAAAGGGGAAAATTATAAAGTTCCAGATCTGAATGAAGATGGAGGCATCGATCAACAGACAAATTCAACAGAGAAACATGGCCATGAAAATCAGACACTTGGAGGTGAAGCTAATCAAGAACATGAAGAAATAGATACCGAGGAGGAAATAGAGAAAGAGACGGAAGAAGCAATAAAAGTAGGGGAGATCCTAAAAATCAAGGTAAGCAACTTCCAGACTCAGTTGAGAAGGGTAGTGGAGGGGGAAAGGGCGTCGGAAATTAATCAATGAATATCTTGTCAATAAATATTAGAGGGGTGGGAGGGGAGGTTAAGGCAGGGTGGATTAGGAGTTTAGTTAAGAAACATGATGTCAGTTGTGTTTGTATACAAGAAACGCAAGTAGCAGAATTAGATGAAATCATGGTTAAAAAATTCTGGCCTTTCGAAGATATGGGTATGGTGTCAGTAAGTGCACAGGGAAGATCAGGTGGGTTATTAATAATTTGGGATCCAAAGATTCTTAAGATAAGCGACAAAGTAAAAAAGCGAGAATTGTGTATTGATATCAGGGCACTTAGAAGGGGTAGAGGAAATGGTAAACGTATGTAATCTCTATGCACCAAACGATATACAGAAGAAAAAGAGGCTGTGGGGGGAATTAACGTTTACGAAACAAAATATTCAAGGATTATGGTTAATGGTTGGGGATTTCAATGAAGTAAGGGTAGAGGAAGAGAGAATGAACTCAAAATTTGATGCGAATAGTGCAATGATATTTAACAAGTTTATTGCCGAAGCTGGGTTATTGGAATATCATATGAATGGAGCAAGATTCACTTTTATGACTGAAAGTGGATCTAGTATGAGCAAGATAGACAGAATGTTAGTGTGCGATGATTTTATGAATAGATGGCCGAGTGCGAAGCTGGAAGCCTTATCGAGACACCTGTCAGATCATAATCCGTTGCTTTTGTCGTGTTCAATAAAAGATTATGGACCTATCCCTTTTAGGTTTTACAATTCATGGTTGTCGATAGCAGGTTGTGATGAAATAGTAAATAATACCATAGAAAAGCTAGTAAATGGGGAGGATTGGATAAAAAATATGGGAGCCTTATTGAAGAACTTAAAAGTTAGAATAAAGGAGTGGAGGAAAACAACAAAAGAAAAGGAGGAAAAAGATGTCCGTAAAGCAGAAAGGAGGGTGGAAGAGATAGAGCAAATGGCGGAAAAACGGAGACTAAAAGAAGAAGAAAAGGAAGAAAGAATCAAAGGGAGGTTAACTATAAGGAATCACGAAAAACAAAAGATAAAGGATCTAAAGCAAAAAGCAAAAGTAAATTGGGCGAAATTGGGGGATGAAAATTCTGGCTTTTTCCATAGAATGATTAACTGTCGAAAGTCAAGGAATCGGATAAACAAGCTGTTGATAGAAGGGAGGATAGTCAGTGAACCGAAAGAAGTTAAAGAAGGAATAAGGAAGACTTTCAAAAAAATGTTTGAAGAACCGATGAAGAAGAGGCCATCAATGGATAGGAGGGGTTTTAAAAGATTAACAGATGCACAAGCTAAGCAATTGGTAGGAGAATTCACAAAAAAAGGAGGTGAAGGAAGCGGTGTGGGCATGTGGTGAGGATAAGACACCGGGACCAGACGGGTTAACATTCAAGTTTGTGAAAAAGTATTGGGAACAATTAGAAGCACATGTAATGAGGATGGTGAAGCCGTTTCATGATCGGCCAAATATCCCAACGGGATGCAATGCGTCCTTCATAGCATTGATTCCTAAGGTACGTGACCTGATATATTTGAAGCATTTTAGGCCTATTTCATTAATAGGCACGATTTATAAAATCATTGCAAAGATTTTGGCTAGAAGGGTTAAACCGATCATACCAGATGTAGTTAGTAATATTCAAACAGGGTTCATAGAAGGAAGGTCCATTTTGGATGGGCCGCTAATTGTTAATGAAGTATTAGCTTGGGCCAAAAGTTGTAAAAAGAAGATTTTTATTTTCAAAGTGGACTTTGAAAAGGCGTATGACTCTATAAATTGGAAATTTATTTTGTCAAATCTAAAAGCAATGAACTTTCCACTTTTATGGAGAAAATGGATCGGGGCAGGGTTAAAGTCGGGTAGAGCTTCGGTTTTGGTAAATGGGTCTCCTTCATCAGAATTTGGTTTGTCTCGTGGGTTGAGACAAGGAGATCCATTGTCACCATTTCTATTTATTCTAGCTTTAGAGGCCCTAGATGTTATAATGAAAAGGGCAATAGAGAATGGTTTGTTTAAAGGGGTGAGGCTACCAAAGGATGGGCTGATGATTTCACACTTATGCTACGCGGACGATGCAATCTTTTTAGGAGAATGGTCGAAGGCAAATATTAAGAACTTGAATAGAATATTGAGATGTTTTTATTTGTGCTCGGGTTTGAAAGTAAATCTAGGGAAATGTAATCTTTTTGGGGTTGGGGTACATGAGAATGAAATAGAAGACATGGCAAAAAATCTGAATTGCAAAGCGGGGAAAACACCTTTTAGTTTTTTGGGGATTCCAATCGGTGCTAATATGAAAAGGGTTAAAAATTGGAAACCAATTGTGGATAAGTTCAATTCAAAGCTCTCATCATGGAAGGCTAGATGGCTATCAATGGCAGGGAGAATTGTCTTAGCAAAGGCCGTGCTAGGGGCTCTACCAAATTATTTTTTCTCTATGTTTTTAGCACCAAAGAAAGTGTTAGCGGATCTAGAAGCAATAAGAAGGGATTTCGTATGGGAAAAAAAGAATGGAAGAAGTAAAATGAGATGGGTAGCATGGGAAAAAATTGTAAAGGCAAGAGGTTACGGGGGGTTAGGAATCGGAGACATTCGGAGTGCCAATTTAGCGCTTATAGCAAAATGGTGGTGGAAATACAAAGAAAATCCTGGAGCATTGTGGGTTAAAGTGGTAGATAGTATTCATTGGAAGCAGAACTCAACATCGGTCATACCTACAAAAAACAATTTCGCTGGAACTTGGAAAGATATATGCAGTATTGAAAAAGAATTTTCGGCAATGAACTTGTCCCTGAACAAAAACCTGGTTGCGGTAATAGGTAATGGGAAAAAAACGAGGTTCTGGTTGGACATTTGGAATGGAGAACAGCCCCTGAAGACCCGATTTCCTGCTTTGTTCGCAATGGCGAAAGACAAAGAAATAAAAGTAAATCAATGTTTTAAAGAGGATAAGAACGGTAAGAACTGGACCTGGGAATGGAGCCGAGAAAAGAGAAATACACAGGAGCAACAACAACACACAGAATTGGAAAGAATATTGGTTGACCGTAAGACAGAAGATAAAGAAGATACATGGAAATGGAAGACGAGACAGAGTGAAGACATTTCAGTGGCTTTATTAAGAAACGAAATTGGTAAATATTCTTTAAACGAAAGAGACGTACCGTGGAAACATTGGAACAAATGGATACCCCCAAAAGTAAATTTATTTATATGGAGAGCGATAAAACAAAGTATAGCGGTTAAAGTGGAACTGACACGAAGGGGAATACTATTGGTAGATCAGATATGTTCACGATGCAAAAAGGAAGAGGAGTCGGTCGATCATTTATTAGTAAATTGTCTAAAGTCCCGGGCAGTGTGGTGGAGCATTATGATTTGGATAAAATTACCGGTACAAGAAAATATTACATCATGTGAAGAAATCTTTGAACAAATAGAAGCATACAATGGGTCGAAGGAATGGAAGAGAATAATAAAGGCTATAGTGATGACGACTATGTGGCAAATTTGGAAGTCTAGAAATGATGTCGAATTCAATAGAAAGGAAGGATTGGTAACAAGTTTGGTAGACGGAATAAAAGAATTGTCGTTCCTTTGGATCAAAGAAAGAGGAAAATTGAAGACTTTGGTGTGGGAAAGGTGGAAGGATTTCAATATTAGAGATGTCATAAAGTGAGTATGTTTTTGTTTAGCTTAGTATCTTTGTCTTGTTTGTATCTTGTACTTTTCGGGTTTTACAGCTTGCTGGCCCTCGTTCTATAATCATAGAATTTTCGCCGTTCAAAAAAAAAATTAATAGGATAGACTCATTAAATGATTAGGGTTTATTAATTTAAATAACAAAAATAAAGGCTAGACTAATTAAATGATTGGTTTAAATTACCTTTGTACCATTTTATTCTTTTTATTCTTAATTTGTGATTCTTCTCATTTGAACTCTCCACTATATATATATATAAAAGTAAATAACTAATCAATGTTTCTTGATAGCTATACAAACTAGATGTATCGTCTTCTTTGAATTCGCAAGCAAGATCTACCTTGTGTCCGACGATTATGACATCTTGAAAATTTTGATTTCTATTTATATGATTATATTTATAGTAAAGAAAATATTTAATGACCCATAAATTAAAGATAATGCAATTTTATTTAATAAGAAGACTAGATTATTTAAGAGATTTATGTAACTCTAAGATGGGCCATAAATGGTAAATGAAAATGGGATTGGGATATAACATCTGGATTTTGGCTCCTTAGTTGAAACTCACGTAATTAGAAATCTAAAACACCAGATGGGTATGTATAACAGTATAAGTTTATGTTTGTGCGTAGGGGTGCAAACGAGCCGAGCCCGAGCTCGACCAGGCTCGAGCTCGATTAACTTATGAGAGCTCGGGCTTGAGCTCGGCTCGATTCGAGCTTTGTTTTCAAAGCTCGAGCTCGGCTTGTTTGTATTTTCTCAAGCTCGAGCTCGGCTCGGGCTCGGCTCGTTTATTATCTATTAATTAGTATATTAAATAAAATAAATATAAATAATAGACTTTTTAGGCTCGCAAGCTCGATAAGTGAAGCTCGGGCTCGTTTACTAAATAAGCTTATTTTTAGATTCAAGGTCGGCTTGTAAACAAGTTTAAATAAGCTCGGCTCGACTCGGCTCGGCTCGTTTACACTAAGGCTCGATAAGGCTTGACGAGCCTAACGAGCTTCACATGCGAGGCTCGAGCTCGGGCCCGACAAACAAACAAGCTTTGTTTTGAGGCTCAAGCTCGGCTCGGGCTCGATAAGGCTCGGCTCGTTTCGAGCTTTATCTCTAGCCGATCTCGAGTAGCTCGCGAGCCGCTCGGCTCGTTTGCACCCCTATTTGTGCGTCGACAACAGGGAACAGAGAAAGAAAGAGAGTGTCACACCCCGATTTCCACGTGTCACCGGTGGGCCCGGTGGGGGGAGTATCGTGACGTGGTTGGCAACATAATAGTCAAACAACACAATATCAATATGCACAGTGGAAGCAAATTTAAAATATGATACAACCGAATTTAATATTGTATATCAATGTCACAATATCCGGAAGTTTATCCACAGTCGGATCGAAAATAAAATAGTATTAATGGTTCAACAGACTTCAGGCATCTTAAGCTTGCGATACTTCTAATGATGCTAAGGAGAAATCCCAGCCGATTTCGCTTAGTACCTGCATTTAATCTTTTTGGGAAAATACGTCAGTTTACACTGGTAAATACATTCAACTGACTCATTTTGGAAAATGATTGAAAATTGGTTTGGATGCACATGGCATAAACATTTTATTTAACTTGGGAGAATTATTTAATATTATAATCTTGTGAACGAATTACATGTTGCTTGTGCGTTCAATAGCCCGGATCTTGTCCGGGTTAAAGATCAATAGACACACCACAATATACTTTTGTGCACTGACGGGTGTACGCCTACACCCCGCGCTTAAGTCGTGGCCATTTTGTAAAATGATGTCAAGGATATCCGGGACATGGTCATTAACCCCCCAAAGGCTTTAAGTAACAAGACTGTTTAAACGAGCCGATCAAATTATTCAACTACCCACCCAACGGTGGAGATTTGATGCCCGATCAAGCGGTATGCTATATACCGTAACCCAAGCCCGTATAGGGAAAATAAGTTAAAAGTATTTACCTGAGCAAGTATTAATCACAATAAGCAAAATGCACGTAGCTTTTACTGGTTCTCCTAATCTGGAACGAAGGTTTAATATAACCTATTAGAATCCTAACGGGTCTTTAATTAAGCTTAAGCTTAGACCGGCTAGTTTCAAAGATACGGTTCGTACGCACGATTAAGCGAAGACCGGATAGAATGTGATTTAGACCCGACAAGTTTGAAGACTTGTTTAATATGGGTTTATTATTCACATTCTGGATTTTGAGATAAAACCGTTAAGGTTTGACCCGTTTCGGCTAATTTATGGAAACTTGTTACATAAACCGAACCGTACGCGTAATAGGCGTAACGGGTATCCGCAAGAGCCATATATAGGTTTCCTAAGTTAATACGCTGCAAATATGTTGTGACATCAGTAAGATGTCTTTTATTATGCCCGAAATGTGTTTAAACACAAACTATGCCCCGTAGGGGTAGTTTGGTCATTTTAAAGGTTGCAAAAGAGTTTAAGTGCTAACCTGAGTTAAAGGCCTGATGTAATCAGAAAATATACTCAATTTTCCAAGTTATATCAGTAGGTTAAAGTATATGAGTGAAATCTATCATTTATATCCAACTATGCACCATAGGGGCATTTTGGTAATTTCACATAAGCCGAAAAACTCAAAACCGGAGTCTGAGTTAATCAACCTTTGCTTACTGTTAAAATATTCTAATTTTCCTAAAATATCAGTAGGTATCAACCCGGGTATGTTCAATATGATTTTAATACATACTATGCGTTAAAACGCTAAATAAGGCGATTAAAGGCCATTTCCGGGTTTGATACTTAAATCTGATATTTTTATATTTCCAGAAGGCTTAAAATAATTTATTTATCATATGTGATCAGTAGCAAAAGGTTTGGAGTCGTTTAGATATGTAAAACTCATTTTATGGCCCGTAAGGGCAAAACCGACAATTACCGGATTAAGCCTACGACTACTAGTTATGCTCAGCCTAAAATTAATTAAAAATCTTTAAAAATCCCAAAATAATATATTACATCAGTGGGTATTACATTTGATACCAAAAAGTAGGCTTAACTAGGCTATATGCTAATTACGCCGTTTTATTAACATAAAGCTTTAAATTTGCGATAATGAGCATAACTCTAAATCTACAAGTCAAACTGATGTCAAACTTTGCATACAAGTTTATATATCAGTAATTAAAGTTTCTACTCTTTTACATTTCCAAAAATCACGTTTTAAGGTAATAAGGGCATAATGGTCAACATATGAGCAATTAACGGAAACATGCATATTAATTGGATAACTAATGAACCATGGTGTATAATCACAGAGGGTTGTACTAACATGTAACCTAGTCCAATTAAAGCTCTGAGGCATTTCTAAAACATGCCTAAACGGGTCAGAACTGAAAGTCAAAGTGAAAGTCAAACTATGTGACTTTCGGTTCCGAACCGGGTCTAAACAGGAAATTGTCGGGTTGAACATGTTTAGACATGTTCTTAAACTTATTACTAAGTTATAACAATGATCAAACAGGTTGTATATGATCTATAATGTTAATTATGCATAAATGGCATTTTAAGGATCCTGTTGACTTTTTATAAACTAGTTTGACCCGACTTTTGACCTGGTTAGAGTGGTAATCAGGGGGAACCCTTTTGAGGGTTTATTACCCACATAATTACCTACTTATATCTACTTTTAATTCGAGATATGACTGAGCCATTGTTGACTAATCTCGAAGTCAAACCGTAATTACGACGGTTTGACTTTTAGCTAATTAACTAAGCTAAACTCAATTAAAGAAGGACTAGTAGACTTACAAGAGTCCTATGCACGAGATATGATCAGTTGAGGTTGCTTGGTAGCTCCAGAATTGATCAGGTATGCACATGAAGGTGTGAGGAATGTTTGTGAACTTGAAGGCCCTTTTATAGTGAATTTAAGCACCACAATTGGTTGACAACAAGGTCTAGCACTCACCACAACCTTCCAACATGTGTCCTAGTGCTCTAAGACTGTTTAGGGGTCGCCCACATTGCATTAATGTCGTTTAAAGATCGGTTCTCCGCGTTTATAGGAGCCTGTCACGCTTTTCTGGTTCTGGGCCCCTGACGCGGCCCGCCTGAGGATTCTTATATGGCAACGCGGGCCGCATGGCCCTTCTGATCAGCCAAAAACGTTTTCTTGATGTTGCATCACACCCCTTGGCCCTTCCGAAAGGTCAATTAAGCTAGAAACTTGCAATTTGACCCCTTGTAATATACCCACAAGGGCCTTAGGACTTATACCTACTTTGCCAAGTCCCTGGACACTTTCGGTTAACCCGAAAAGTCTTAACTTTCAATGTTTTCGCTTTAACCCCTCGCACACGAATTTGATCATAACTTTCTCATACGATAACGAAACTTTATGAAATTTATATCGCGCATTCTAGTGAGCATAATTAACATTTACAAAGCTTCGGGTTTGTCAAAAGGTCACTCAGAGGTATATCTTTAAACATGTTGACACATTTAACCCCTGTAGTTTGTAATCTCTCACTTTTAGCTTCGTATGATCCGTGATTTATTCGTTTGATGTTATAAACATCAAGTAGGGTTATTATGAAGTATATTTATTCACTGTCGACATTTAGACCTCGTAAAATCACATACTTTCCATGTTTGTCAACTTTAGTCCTTTTATAACATTCTTTCACACGTTCAAACTTTATGACACGTGTCAACGCATTATAGGACGTGAATTTTCGAGGTGTTACATCCTCACCCCCTTAAAATAAATATCGACTCGAGATTTACTGAAATAAGTAAGGGTACTTTTCTTTCATCGTTGATTCAACCTCCCACGTGTATTCGGGACCTCTACGGGCATCCCATTTGACCTTTACAATAGGTACATGCTTCCTCCGAAGCTTCTTTACCTGTCGATCTTCAATCGACAAAGGTTTCTCCACAAATTTTAAGCTCTCATCTATATGCACATCTGTATGTGGTATAACCAGTGATTCATCAGCGAAGCACTTCTTCAGATTGCAGATGTGGAACACATTGTGAATTCCACTGAGCTCTTCTGGTAAGTTTAACTTATAGGCAACTGACCCGACACGTTCGATAACCTCGAAAGGTCCTATGTATCTCGGGCTTAGCTTGCCTTTCTTACTAAACTGCATCACTCCTTTCCAGGGTGACACTTTGAGTAGGACTTTGTCACCTACTTTGAAGTGAAAATCCTTACGCTTTGGATCAGCGTAACTTTTCTGCCTATCCCGGGCAGCTTTGAGACGGTCACGAATCTGGACAATCTTGTCCGTCGTTTCGAACACGATCTCTGGTCCTGATAATTGGACATCTCCAACTTCCGCCCAACAAATAGGCGATCTACACTTTCTACCATATAATGCCTCGAAAGGCGCAGCCTTAATGCTGGTATGGTAGCTATTGTTGTAGGAGAATTCGATTAAGGGTAGGTTCTTATCCCAACTACCACCCAAATCGATCACACATGCACGTAGCATGCCTTCTAACGTTTGAATAGTACGCTCACTCTGACCGTCAGTCTGAGGATGATAAGCCGTACTAAAATTCAAACGTGTGCCCAAAGATTGTTGGAAACTCTTCCAAAAATGCGACGTGTACCTAGTATCTCTATTAGAGATAATAGCCACAGGTATGCCATGCAAGGCTACAA
This sequence comes from Helianthus tuberosus, assembly GCA_030545235.1. NCBI lineage: Eukaryota > Viridiplantae > Streptophyta > Magnoliopsida > Asterales > Asteraceae > Helianthus > Helianthus tuberosus. Next base: position 32,896,067 of record CM060365.1, on the reverse strand, counting down.
TCTTATCAACGTATAACTGGGCTAACATATCGGAGCTATAAGTCTCCTTGATGGGTAAGAAATGAGCTGACTTAGTCAGTCTGTCAACTATAACCCATATTGTATCATTGCCTTTCCTTGTCTTTGGCAACTTGGTGATGAAATCCATCGTCACCATTTCCCACTTCCACGTAGGAAGTTCAGGCTGTTGTAGCAAACCTGACGTTTTCTGATGTTCTGCTTTGACTTGTGCACATGTCAAGCATTTTGCTACATAAGCGGCTACAGACTTTTTCAAGCCTATCCACCAATAATTTGCCTTTAGATCCTGGTACATCTTATCAGCTCCAGGATGAACGGAGTATTTGGAACTATGGGCTTCTTGGAGGATGACATCACGAAGTCCTCCATAAATTGGAACCCATATTCCTCCATTCAATTTCAGAAGTCCGTCCTTGCTAAGAGATAACTGCTCCTCAGTTACTCCTAACTTTTCATTAGGATAGTTAGCTTCTAACACAGCTTCCTTCTGTGCAGCTAACAACCTTTCCATCAGACTGTTCTTTATCTCCATGCGCTTGGCATTGATTCGGATGGGTTTCACCCTTTCCTTCCGAATCAAGGCATCGGCGACTACATTTGCCTTGCCGGGATGGTATTTGATTTCACAATCATAATCATTTAAAGTTTCCATCCAACGGCGTTGCCTCATGTTTAGTTCCTTCTGATTAAACATATGTTGGAGGCTCTTGTGATCAGAATAAATCACACACTTGACACCATATAGATAGTGCCTCCAAAGCTTTAGTGCGAACACAACGGCACCCAACTCCAAGTCGTGGGTGGTGTAATTCTTTTCATGCACCTTTAACTGTCTTGAAGCGTAGGCAATAACTTTGCCTTTCTGCATAAGCACACACCCCATGCCAGTGTGCGAAGCATCACAATAAACCACAAATTCCTCTATTCCATCTGGCAATGTCAGTACTGGGGCGTTGCTCAACTTTTGCTTCAAGATATCGAAGGATTCTTGCTGCTTAGGGCCCCAAACAAACTTAACCTTCTTCTTAGTTAAGGAGGTTAGGGGTGCAGCAATCCTTGAAAAATTTTCAATGAAACGCCTGTAATATCCTGCCAATCCCAGGAAGCTACGAATCTCTGTAGGCGTCTTCGGCTCTTGCCAGTTCATAACTGCTTCAACCTTAGCGGGATCCACTTGGATACCACGCTCACTGACCACATGTCCAAGAAATTGGACTTCTCGTAGCCAAAATTCACACTTAGAGAATTTGGCATAGAGTTTCTCCTGATGTAGAAGTTTGAGAATACAACGAAGGTGTTTCTCACGGTCAGCTTGATTCTTAGAATAAATGAGAATGTCGTCGATGAAAACGATGACGAATTTATCCAAGTAAGGCTTGCAGACGCGATTCATGAGATCCATGAATGCGGCTGGTGCATTAGTGAGCCCAAACGGCATCACTAGGAACTCGTAGTGACCATAACGAGTCCTAAATGCAGTCTTGTGCACGTCTTCATCCTTAACCTTCAACTGATGGTAGCTTGACCTCAAATCAATCTTCGAGAAGTAACTTGCCCCTTGAAGCTGATCGAACAAATCGTTGATCCTGGGCAAAGGATACCTATTCTTGATCGTGACTTTATTAAGCTCGCGATAGTCGATGCACAGGCGCATCGACCCATCCTTCTTCTTGACAAACAAGATTGGCGCTCCCCAAGGAGATGAACTAGGTCTAATGAAACCTTTAGCCAGCAATTCATCTAGCTGTGTCCTCAACTCCTTCATTTCTGTGGGTGCCAATCTGTATGGTGCTCTAGCAACTGGTGCTGCTCCGGGGATGATATCGATTCTGAATTCCACTTGTCTATCTGGTGGTAAACCAGGTAGATCTTCAGGAAACACTTCTGGGTATTCAGAAATGACAGGGATGTCTTCTATCTTTGGTTTAGGCTCATCAATAATCACTTGCGCCATGTAGATGACACACCCCTTCTTCAAACACTTGGAAGCCTTGAGCATAGTCACTTGCTCAGGTAGCCCATACTGGGTATCTCCCCGAATGGTAAGTGATTCACCAGACGGAGTCTTTATTACCACTTGTTTCTTGTTACAGACAATTTGGGCCTGGTTATGAGATAACCAGTCCATACCCAGAACTATGTCAAAACCGGCCAACTTAAAGGGAAGTAAAGACAGAGGAAAAGAATGGTTCTTAATGGATATAACACATCCATCTAACACAGTGGAGACGGTTTCTAGAGAGCCATCTGCTAACTCCACCTCATAGTTCACTTTTAAGGTGTTGACAGGTAATTTCAACAGTTCACAAAACTTATTGTCTACAAACGACTTATCAGTGCCAGAATCAAAAAGTACTCTAGCATATACGTCATTTACAAGGAAAGTACCTGTAATAACGTTGTCGTCTAGAACCGCTTCTTTTGCGTCCATTCTGAAGACTCTAGCATTAGTCTTCTTGGCCTCTTCAGGCTTCTTGTTGTATTTCGGGCAGTTGGTCTTAATGTGCCCCTTTTCATTGCAACGGTAGCACGTTGCATCTTTTATCTTCTTGCAATCCAAGGTTTTGTGATCCGTGGATTTGCATATACCACAAGCAAAGGGTTTTGACTGAGTCTGAGAGTTCGACTCGAGTCTGCACTTTCCATAGTGCTGTTTCTTGCAAATTTTGCATATGGGCTTCTCACCAGAGTGATGCCCTTCTTTCCTTGACTCCGATCCTTTCTTGTTATCACCGTTCCCACGGTGTTTCTTGTTCGATCTACGTGAACCATCATCTTCACGCTTTCTCTTCTCAGCCTCCTTATTCCTCAGCGATCTCTGCCTGACCGCATCCAGAGTGAGGGATAAGGAAATGTCAGCTACTGATCTAAAAGTAGCTGGCCGAGAAGCTTTCACGCTTGCCTTGATCTCGGGGGCTAAACCACCGATAAAACGAGCTATTCGCTTTGGTTCCGGGGTTACTAAATATGGAACCAACCGAGACATAGTGTTGAAGCTCGTTAGGTAAGCTTGACAGTCGAGGTTTGTCATCACCAAGGATAGAAAATCGGACTCTATCTTCTCCACCTCATGTTGAGGGCAGTAATTTTCCCTGATAAGGGCAACAAATTGATCCCATGACATATTGTACAATGGGATTTTCCCGGTGGCTTGAATCAGAGATCTCCACCATGCTAACGCTTCACCCTTAAAGGACTGTGACACAAACTTAACCACATCCTTTTCAGCGCATCCGCTGATATCTACCACCGTGTCCATCTCGTCAAGCCATGTCATACAATCGATGGCTCCTTTCTCCCCATTGAAATCCCGGGGCTTGCAAGACACGAAGTACTTATAGGAGCAACCCTTGTTACGGGGCTCTTGATTCAGCACTATCTGCTGAGATGGGACACTTTGATGGTTGGTGGACTAACGGTCATCACCATCTTTCTTGGGTCCATCCTTTTTGGGAGGAGGCTTGCTATGAGCCTCAAAATGTGTCTTGGGCTTTGAATGCGGTGCAGATTGGGTCCTACTTCGAGTACCACTATAATCATCACACTGCCGCTCCAGAGCCTGTGTAACAGCGCCGTCTATGATCGCTTTTAATTCAGCACCCGTTAGATTAATTCGGGCTTCATTATTAACCTCCACTGGATGGCTATTAACCTCGTCTGAGTTAGCCATTTAAAATTGAACTGTTGCAGAAAACAAGGACAATAGTTTATTTGGGAGTTTATGGAATTGTCTTTTATGGCAATTCATTAACCATGGTACAGAGACCATATTTGGTTAATTTATAAATCATATTTATTTAGGATTTCTATTATAATTTATCCTAAGTATAAAACAATAACAGTTTTATTTATGGCACAAAAGGCCTAGTCACAAGGACAATATAAATTATAAGCTGTGATTCTAGAGAATCAAGGCTTTTGAGGTTTGAATATAGTTTATTACCTTTTTCAGACAGGGAGTCATAGCTACAACTGTCTTTTGGCTCATGTAGAAATGAGCAAGGCCCGTAGGCATTATATTACCAACGTATGGTAAGATATGATCATCTTAATTGATGATCTTAACCCATGATTCAGAGATCATTAAATTGGGTTAGGAATCTTCTAAAGAATCCTTATACATATAAAAATGACATGTGATTTTAACGAATCACGTATGCCAGGAGTGTTAACATGTTTTCAGATGTTAACTTGGATTTGAATCTTTTGAACAGGTCTTACCATCTTGGCCTGGTCTTATAATTGACCCGAGGCTAGGTTTCACACTTTAAGATTCTTAATTAATAATTACATAGGCAGATTAATTCAAAAGGAATGATTTTAATTTATTTATTTCATTTATAATTTATTTATGCACATAAAGCAATATGAAATTTATAAAACAAACATTCCATTGATTTATTATAATATTACACATTGCCCTAAACGAGTCTTTTCAAATAACAAACTTACCCACGCAGGGGTTTAAATAACACACATGCCCACACAGGGGCTTAATAACATAATTGTCCACGCAGGGACTTACACAAATAGCACACCCACGCAGGGGTTTACAGAAAGATAGACCCACGCAGGGGTCAATACAAACAAGCATACCCACACAGGGGCTAATAAAGCAAATACAGGGAAAAACAACAGTGGAAGGATTCAATGATCCTTCTTACTCTCCCCTTTGATCAAACTTGCTAATCCTTGAAAGAAAGTCTGTCTCTCCCTACGGTCCCTATGCACTTCCCGTTCAACCTGATCCATCCTCTGAAGGAGTTCTTCATGCTCAGGTGGGGAGAACCTAGGCGGCTGCGATTGAGTCCGTTTGATAGGCCTAGGTGGTATCTGGTACCCATGTGTTGGGTACCCAACTCCCCATGGAGCTCCGTATGGTCCTTTCGGGTGTGCAGGGCATTGTAGTTGGCTGCCACGATGTAAGGGTCGGCCTCTGCGTACCCGTAGTTGTGGTGGACCGGTGGCTCGAACGGGTTGTATGCCATGGAACCCGTATACGCTGGGATTGGGTTGTCAAAACCCATTGGCGGCGGCTGCGGCATCGCTGGGTTGGAAGGCCCACCCATTTGTGGGTCCTCCTGATGTGGCGGGTAGTGGCTGCCACTGGATTGACGTGGGGAACTGAAATGGAAATCCCCTGCTCGTGCCGACATGCGGGCACCGGTTCTCCTACGCCTTGGCGGTTGAGGAGGTGCCGGCTGAACTGGTGGCGGCGGAGGTGGTGGCGTAACTGCCACAAATAGGGGTCCCCAGAGGAATCTTGATGATGCTGCTGCTGCTGCGGCTGCTGCTGCTGCGGCTGCTGCTGCTGATGAAGCGGTGAATGGCGAGGAGGTGTATAGTACCATTCATGCCTGGTGAACATGGCTTGGAAGCTATCCGGGCCAACATAGGGTGATCCGTGGAATGAGGATCCGTCAGAGATCTCTATCGGGTGGTTCGGTGTACCACTGGCTGGCTCGACGGGGTCCGTATCCTCGTCCATGTTGTCCGCATTATCTCCAGAAAAGTGATCATCTGGCCCCAGTGGGTTGAAACCCACGGGTTCTTGTATGTAGCCTACCAGATTAAACCGGCCCCGAAATGCAGGTGTAGGGTCACCAAACGAATGATGCGATAGAGATCGCTGCAACGGTATATAGGACGGTTGAGGGTTGTTGGGCTCGTAGTCCGGCTGTGGCCCATAAGGGTTTTGGACCGGAGGTGTCGAGCTATGTGAGACCGACCGTCTAGCCGGATCAAATAGGGTTCTTCTATTTTGGCGTGGATCGTCACTCTCCGTGGTAGACGGAGCTTGAACATTTGAACGTCCTGCCTCGTTGTCGTTGGGGGCGGTGATCGGCCCCTTTCCTCGTCCTCTTCTACGGAAGAATCTTGGAGGCATTTTGTTACTCCTGTCAAAATAGCATAAGATAACAATAACAAATATAAAATTTAAAGGACAAAACAAAAACCGAATAAGGTGGAATTTGTCCTATGTTATATGTCTAGACTCGAAGGTTTAGAAATGCGCAATTGTGCAACTGAGATTAAACACAAAAGGCTAGTGTTTAATTCACTCAGAGTTGGCTCTGATACCAACCTGTCACACCCCGATTTCCACGTGTCACCGGTGGGCCCGATGGGGGGAGTATCGTGACGTGGTTGGCAACATAATAGTCAAACAACACAATATCAATATGCACAGCGGAAGCAAATTTAAAATATGATACAACCGAATTTAATATTGTATATCAATGTCACAATATCCGGAAGTTTATCCACAGTCGGATCGAAAATAAAATAGTATTAATGGTTCAACAGACTTCAGGCATCTTAAGCTTGCGAGACTTCTAATGATGCTAAGGAGAAATCCCAGCCGATTTCGCTTAGTACCTGCATTTAATCTTTTTGGGAAAATACGTCAGTTTACACTGGTAACTACATTCAACTGACTCATTTTGGAAAATGATTGAAAATTGGTTTGGATGCACATGGCATAAACATTTTATTTAACTTGGGAGAATTATTTAATATTATAATCTTGTGAACGAAGTACATGTTGCTTGTGCGTTCAATAGCCCAGATCTTGTCCGGGTTAAAGATCAATAGACACACCACAATATACTTTTGTGCACTGACGGGTGTACGCCTACTGATGCGTGCGAAGTGTTATATATATTAGGTGTATATTTTAAGCCCTTTTTAACACTTATTTTAGCCAAGTTTTAAATTTATAAAACACGATATTTCACTAACACTAAACACACATATGGGCAAGTGCACCCATCGTTGAGTGTAGTATAGCGTTGGTACGATACCGAGGTCGTCCAAGGACACAAGAGCTTTTAGTACCGGTTTATCCTCAACGTCTAACCAAAATAAAAGTTTAGAAAAATGTTTTAAACTAAGAAAATTAAAAACTAACTAAAAATGCTGAAAATAAAAATAAAAGAAAAAACAGATAGACAAGATGAATCACTTGGTTCCGAATCGTATCTAGTATAACCTTTGATTATTTCCGCACTTTTGCACATAATTAAGAGATTATCTTAGTTATTGTAGCAGGCCCCTCTTTTGAAGGTGACGTTACCCTCACCCCAGTAGTTTGAGTCAGCAGGGATACAATCCTAAAAGGGTGGATTATTGGAAGATAATGAATTAAGTTATTAATGCAGTATTGTGGTAGGCCCCGCTTTTGGCGGTGACGTTACCCTCGGCTAAGTAGTCTGAGTCAGCAGGGATACAGTCCTAAATAGCCGGGTTATAGTATTAATAGTAGTTAACTTATGAGGGGATCAAAGAGTTTGGACCCCCGCCATCCAATACCGTGAAGTATTGAAGGAGGTCCTACTAAATTTGACCCAGGTCCATTGCAGGACCTCTAAACGCTGAACAATGGCAAGACCTTTACCAAACCGTTCCCTTAACCCCCTACCAGGTAGCCAACATACCTCCATATAGACCGTGGAGATATGAATGGTGAAAATCCTTTATTTTATATAGACAGTAAAATAATGCCAAGACACCACGGACAAACGACAAGGAAAGATCACCTTCAACATAAGTAACTAGTTATTAAAGTCATTAATACAAAACCAAATAAAAAGTGCAAAAGATTAGAAATAAAAAGTATTATACTAGACACTTTGTCTTCACCAAGTGATGTAAGAGACTTAGGCAAACATGGCCTTGATTGACAAGAACTCTTACGATCAATCTTGGATCCCGAGACGACTCACACACTCTACGATGGACAATGGATGATGGTGGTGGATGATGGTGTTGTGATGGTGGTGGGTGGTGGATGAAGTGTGAGAGAGGTGGTGTGCCAAGGGATGAGATGAAATGAATCCAAGCACTCCTATTTATAGGCTGAACAGAGTGCTGGACACGGCCCCGTGTCCGCTGGACACGGCCCCGTGTCTGTCTGACAATCTCTCTCCTCATTAATTGTAATTCGCAATTACAATAAATGCGCCTACTGTACTTTCGACACGCCCCCGTGTCCGCTGAGCATGGCCCCGTGATGGGCAATAGAAGCTTCTATGGATTTGTCTTTTCTGCTGCTTCTTGGGCACGCCCCCGTGCTGGCTGAGCACGGGGCGTGTTCAGCCTTCTGCTTTCTCCATTTTGCTTTGGAATGTGCCGTTGAGGGGTCGGGCAGTCCACTAATATTCCTTTTCTTGTATTTATGTTGGATTTAGCTGTCTTTTTGCTTCTTTTGCGTTTTTGAGCTCATTTAATCCTGAAAATACAAAAGGAAGACAAAAACACTCTTTTTCCAATATTAGTACTTACAAAGGGTTAGTTTTATGCCTCATTTGATGTAATTTATATGTTGCATTTTACACACATCAAATACCCTCACACTTGAACTTTTGCTTGTCCTCAAGCAAAACTCTTTAATATGTGCCTTACACTCCCAAATGGAATAGGTAGAAGAGAAGGTTTTGGGCTTGTCGTAGAGTGTCGAAATTTCCAAGATCTTTTTGGGTTTTATTTTTATTTATTTACACTCCTATTCGTAATGATTTATTTAAAACTTTTCATCAAAGAAATTACTTATTTGGGCATAACATGCCTTTTTAAAATTCTATTTATATACAAGTTCACATACCTCACGGGGAAATCACTCACACTCGGCCGAAGGTGTATTTTTAGTGAATCACTCGAGAGCGGCATGGAACTTATTCCTACCATAGGCTTGCCAAGAAATCAATCCTCCTCCTTTTTAACTTTTATACCTTTGTAGATATCAAGAGGACTTTGTGGGTTAAGGGTTAGGCTAGGGTTAAAGGTAGGTGGTTGGGTTAGTGGTTAGTAGAAAAAGGGCTAAAAGCGTAACAAGTGTCGGTTTTCGTATTTTTGCAACTTTTTATTTTGATGAAGCTTTATTCAAACCAAGTTATTTTTTATTAACTTGTTTGTTTATTTTCTTTTTGCTTCATCATTATCACACACACATATATATATATATATATATATATATTTGCGAAGAACCGAACTTGTTACTAAAATAAAGGGTTAAAAATGAAAAAGGTTTTGGTGGGTAAAAGGGTTTTTGTTTGGGTGATGAAACGAAAAGGTTTAGGCTCAAAGGGGCTAACTAGGGGGATTTTTGGGTAGGTGGTAAAAGAAAAAGAAAAATAATGGTGTAGAAATAAAAAGGTTAGTCCTAATGCCTCCATCATTTACTTACTCGGGTTTAAGTTGATAAGGACCGGGAATGTATTGTCATGACAAGTTCTAGAGTCGTAAGAACCAAGCGGCTATTCACACAAGAAACGAAAAATGAGCATTTAGTCAATTGATATGTAATTGTGTGCTCAATAAAGGCTCAAAACTCACTTTTGTGGGAATGGGTTTTTATGTGATCAAGTATATATAATCAAATTTTAAATAAGTTTGTTATGCCTTTTCATAATTTTCTTATGTTGGTTCTTTTTATCACTACGCTATCGGTTGTAAATTTGTAAAAATATAACCTTTTTGAGAACTTGAATTTCCCGAGTTAAACCTAGACAAGTAAAAAAAAATGAAATTTTTGAAAAAAAAAAATTTTGGGGTGATTTGCGGTTCCAATAGAGTTTTGTGTAAGGCTTGTATTTTAGTACTTGCAAAATTCAAGGTTTTAGCATCCCCCCCACACTTAAATTACACATTGTCCTCAATGTGTCCCAAAAATAAATTTTTAGGTTGATTAGATGTGTAAAATAGTGTTTCAAAAGCAAAAATTTGTGTTACTGGGCACTGGACACGGCCCCGTGTTGTCCGGGCACGGCCCCGTGCTTAAGTGCCAGTAACAGAATTAAAACAAGAGAAACAGAAGCCTGGACACGGGGGCGTGTTGGGTGAACACGGCCCGTGTCCAGTTACCTGTACTGGGCGTTTTCTGCAGGGTGCTCAGCACGGGGCCGTGTTGGTTGGGCACGGCCCGTGCTGAACCTTCTGAAATGGAGAAAATTGTCGGGTTGCCTTGTTCTTGTGCATGGGTTCATTTTTCTCGTTCCCCTTTTCATCCTTTACCACCATGAGTGTGTTTTATTCATTACAAACCATCCAAACCTTAAAACCATCATTTCATTTCATCATAGAGAGAACTTACATAAACCTAAATTAAACTAGATAAAACAAAGAAATAACAAACCATGGAGTCCTAGCCTTTACTTTATTTTAATTAGCAAAATTTCCAAGAAGTAATTAATCTTGGTTAAACAAGGCCTATTTGAACTCCTTCTTCCGCGTGCGGTTTTCCTCAATTGTCGGCGAGCCATTCTTCCACCTCCATTGGAAGGAGAAAAGAAGGCTCATTGGCATTAGTTTGAGGAGTTTCAACTTCCACCGGGATCTCTTGTTGGTGTTCCACGGGAGGTTCCGCTGGAAAGTCTTCCCACCCGGTAGGGTTGTTGATTCCGAGTGCCAGGTTCCAATCTTGTTGAGGAAGGACTGGTTCCATTGGAGGTGCTACAAGAATATTTAACCTCTGGTGCAAGAGGTTAATTTCTTGGAAGCTGCTTTCAAGTCCCATCGTAAGATCGTTAATACGGTCGATTAGGACCTCCTCTACTGACGTCATTTCATCGAGAGCCTCCCTTAATGCTACCACATAGTGCACAAGTGTAGCTTCAATGGAGGGTCTTCTTCCTCTTCGGCTGTTTGACGAATGCACAGAAGATGTTTCGCTGTTTTCACTCGACATCCTACGAAAAATAAACTAAAAATAGTTTATTTAATGAAACAGTGACCGGACACGGCCCCGTGCTCACTGAGCACGGCCCCGTGTTCATCTTTCTGCAGAGTTTTGGAACAAGGAAACTTGGATTTTTAAGTTATTTTCTGAACTTGTGGGGCCTTTTTAGCTACTAATAACTTAAAACAATGTTTCATAACATGTTTTTACCAAGATTCTTTGAACAAAACTCATTTATCCCTACCATAGAGTTGGAGGAATTCCAAACTTTCAATGGTAGCTCTTGGAGAAAGATGGAGAAGAAGGAAATGGCTAAAAGAGGAAAGGACAAGATGGGTTGTTGGAACCATCTTTTAGACTTACCTAGGATAGTTTGAGAGAAGATTCCTGCAAATCTCTGTCCCAAGTTGGTCCAAATGTGCAGAATTCTTGGCTGCATTTATAGAAAATGACAGCATCCTGGACACGGCCCCGTGTTCAGTGGACACGGCCCCGTTTTCGGGTGGAGTTCTGACACAGTTTGTCCGCATTCTGACGTACTGATCAGAATGGAATCTTTCGATGGACACGGGGGCGTGTTGGCTGGGCACTGCCCCGTGTCTAGGGACTGTTTTATGAAGTTTGTCTAGTTTTTTAAGGAACTTGTTAGTATCGGGTGGCTCCTGACTGGTTGGAACAACCCCAAAGTGCCTAAGATACCTTAATTGTCCTAGACTAAGGCGAGAACGCAAGAGGTTGTCGGTGAGGGTAATTCCTATTTTTATTCTAGGTGGACAAGTCCAACCCTTTCCCGGGCTGTTGTTAAAGAAGGTGTATGCCGAATCGCTCAGGTCTATGTATGCACCGAACGAGGTCGATGGAGAGTCCTTCACGGCACAATCGACACAGGGACGACTATCGTCCAAGTCTTTGCTAGGTACGAAGGTATTTTCGGGAGCAACGAGGTTGTCGGAATGCGGTTCCAACAATTCTTCATGGTTATCGTCTTGGGGTGGATCAATAAAATCCTTCCCAAGCTCTTCTAACCATTTCAGAATTAGCTCTTCAAGTTAAAGTAACTCATCAAGGAGCATTTCTCCTAGAATATCTGGCTGGGCGCATTCGAGGGAGAAATAGTGCTTATTTTTACTTTCGCCCCTCTTAAGGTTGTAAGAAGTTGGTGGGTCCATGTAGTGGGGCCTATAATTTAGAAAGTAGCATTTTACTTCTTCATGTTTGCCACCACATAATTGACACCACGTACCATAAGAGTGCCGAAAGTAAAAATAATTACTATCACTCATGTTTATGTCAGAAATTACCAACCGCCGGGATCTAACGGTTCTGTTTTCAGTAACTGAAACTTGGGCACGGGGGCGTGTTGAGTGGGCTCGGCCCCGTGTTCAGCTTACTGTCTGATGTAAAACAGGATTGCCAGTTCCAATGATTGAGCACGGGGGCGTGTTCAGCGGGCACGGCCCGTGCTGAGCTCTGCAGAAGCTGAAAAACTAAGAAAAAAATTCTAAAAAAAATATAAGATGATTAGGCCGTTGATTCCTAACTTTCTTAAAATTATTGTGTCCCCGGCAGCGGCGCCAAAAACTTGATGCGTGCGAAGTGTTATATATATTAGGTGTATATTTTAAGCCCTTTTTAACACTTATTTTAGCCAAGTTTTAAATTTATAAAACCCGATATTTCACTAACACTAAACACACATATGGGCAAGTGCACCCATCGTTGAGTGTAGTATAGCGTTGGTAAGATACCGAGGTCGTCCAAGGACACAAGAGCTTTTAGTACCGGTTTATCCTCAACGTCTAACCAAAATAAAAGTTTAGAAAAATGTTTTAAACTAAGAAAATTAAAAACTAACTAAAAATGCTGAAAATAAAAATAAAAGAAAAAACAGATAGACAAGATGAATCACTTGGTTCCGACTCGTATCTAGTATAACCTTTGATTATTTCCGCACTTTTGCACATAATTAAGAGATTATCTTAGTTATTGTAGTAGGCCCCTCTTTTGAAGGTGACGTTACCCTCACCCCAGTAGTTTGAGTCAGCAGGGATACAATCCTAAAAGGGTGGATTATTGGAAGATAATGAATTAAGTTATTAATGCAGTATTGTGGTAGGCCCCGCTTTTGGCGGTGACGTTACCCTCGGCTAAGTAGTCTGAGTCAGCAGGGATACAGTCCTAAATAGCCGGGTTATAGTATTAATAGCAGTTAACTTATGAGGGGATCAAAGAGTTTGGACCCCCGCCATCCAATACCGTGAAGTATTGAAGGAGGTCCTACTAAATTTGACCCAGGTCCATTGCAGGACCTCTAAACGCTGAACAATGGCAAGACCTTTACCAAACCGTTCCCTTAACCCCCTACCAGGTAGCCAACATACCTCCATATAGACCATGGAGATATGAATGGTGAAAATCCTTTATTTTATATAGACAGTAAAATAATGCCAAGACACCACGGACAAACGACAAGGAAAGATCACCTTCAACATAAGTAACTAGTTATTAAAGTCATTAATACAAAACCAAATAAAAAGTGCAAAAGATTAGAAATAAAAAGTATTATACTATACACTTTGTCTTCACCAAGTGATGTAAGAGACTTAGTCAAACATGGCCTTGATTGTCAAGAACTCTTACTATCAATCTTGGATCCCGAGACGACTCACACACTCTACGATGGACAATGGATGATGGTGGTGGATGATGGTGTTGTGATGGTGGTGGGTGGTGGATGAAGTGTGAGAGAGGTGGTGTGCCAAGGGATGAGATGAAATGAATCCAAGCACTCCTATTTATAGGCTGAACAGAGTGCTGGACACGGCCCCGTGTCCGCTGGACACGGCCCCGTGTCTGTCTGACAATCTCTCTCCTCATTAATTGTAATTCGCAATTACAATAAATGCGCCTGCTGTACTTTCGACACGCCCCCGTGTCCGCTGAGCATGGCCCCGTGATGGGCAATAGAAGCTTCTATGGATTTGTCTTTTCTGCTGCTTCTTAGGCACGCCCCCGTGCTGGCTGAGCACGGGGCGTGTTCAGCCTTCTGCTTTCTCCATTTTGCTTTGGAAGGTGCCGTTGAGGGGTCGGGCAGTCCACTAATATTCCTTTTCTTGTATTTATGTTGGATTTAGCTGTCTTTTTGCTTCTTTTGCGTTTTTGAGCTCATTTAATCCTGAAAATACAAAAGGAAGACAAAAACACTCTTTTTCCAATATTAGTACTATAAAGGGTTAGTTTTATGCCTCATTTGATGTAATTTATATGTTGCATTTTACACACATCACCTACACCCCGCGCTTAAGTCGTGGCCATTTCGTAAAATGATGCCAAGGATATCCGGGACATGGTCATTAACCCCCCAAAGGCTTTAAGTAACAAGACTGTTTAAACGAGCCGATCAAATTATTCAACTACCCACCCAACGGTGGAGATTTGATGCCCGATCAAGCGGTATGCTATATACCGTAACCCAAGCCCGTATAGGGAAAACAAGTTAAAAGTATTTACCTGAGCAAGTATTAATCACAATAAGCAAAATGCACGTAGCTTTTACTGGTTCTCCTAATCTGGAACGAAGGTTTAATATAACCTATTAGAATCCTAACGGGTCTTTAATTAAGCTTAAGCTTAGACCGGCTAGTTTCAAAGATACGGTTCGTACGCACGATTAAGCGAAGACCGGATAGAATGTGATTTAGACCCGACTAGTTTGAAGACTTGTTTAATATGGGTTTATTATTCACATTCTGGATTTTGAGATAAAACCGTTAAGGTTTGACCCGTTTCGGCTAATTTATGTAAACTTGTTACATAAACCGAACCGTACGCGTAATAGGCGTAACAGGTATCCGCAAGAGCCATATACAGGTTTCCTAAGTTAATACGCTGCAAATATGTTGTGACATCAGTAAGATGTCTTTTATTATGCCCGAAACGTGTTTAAACACAAACTATGCCCCGTAGGGGTAGTTTGGTCATTTTAAAGGTTGCAAAAGAGTTTAAGTGCTAACCTGAGTTACAGGCCTGATGTAATCAGCAAATATACTCAATTTTCCAAGTTATATCAGTAGGTTAAAGTATATGAGTGAAATCTATCATTTATAACCAACTATGCACCGTAGGGGCATTTTGGTAATTTCACATAAGTCGAAAAACTCAAAACCGGAGTCTGAGTTAATCAACCTTTGCTTACTGTTAAAATATTCTAATTTGCCTAAAATATCAGTAGGTATCAACCCGGGTATGTTCAATATGATTTTAATACATACTATGCGTTAAAACGCTAAATAAGGCGATTAAAGGCCATTTCCGGGTTTGATACTTAAATCTGATATTTTTATATTTCCAGAAGTCTTAAAATAATTTATTTATCATATGTGATCAGTAACAAAAGGTTTGGAGTCGTTTAGATATGTAAAACTCATTTTATGGCCAGTAAGGGCAAAACCGACAATTACCGGATTAAGCCTACGACTACTAGTTATGCTCAGCCTAAAATTAATTAAAAATCTTTAAAAATCCCAAAATAATATATTACATCAGTGGGTATTACGTTTGATACCAAAAAGTGGGCTTAACTAGGCTATATGCTAATTACGCCGTTTTATTAACATAAAGCTTTAAATTTGCGATAATGAGCATAACTCTAAATCTACAAGTCAAACTGATGTCAAACTTTGCATACAAGTTTATATATCAGTAATTAAAGTTTCTACTCTTTTACATTTCCAAAAATCACGTTTTAAGGTAATAAGGGCATAATGGTCAACATATGAGCAATTAACGGAAACATGCATATTAATTGGATAACTAACGAACCATGGTGTATAATCACATAGGGTTGTACTAACATGTAACCTAGTCCAATTAAAGCTCTGAGGCATTTCTAAAACATGCCTAAACGGGTCAGAACTGAAAGTCAAAGTGAAAGTCAAACTATGTGACTTTCGGTTCCGAACCGGGTCTAAACAGGAAATTGTCGGGTTGAACATGTTTAGACATGTTCTTACACTTATTACTAAGTTATAACAATGATCAAACAGGTTGTATATGATCTATAATGTTAATTATGCATAAATGGCATTTTAAGGATCCTGTTGACTTTTTATAAACTAGTTTGACCCGACTTTTGACCTGGTTAGAATGGTAATCAGGGGGAACCCTTTTGAGGGTTTATTACCCACATAATTACCTACTTATATCTACTTTTAATTCGAGATATAACTGAGCCATTGTTGACTAATCTTGAAGTCAAACCGTAATTACGACGGTTTGACTTTAAGCTAATTAACTAAGCTAAACTCAATTAAAGAAGGACTAGCAGACTTACAAGAGTCCTATGCACGAGATATGATCAGTTGAGGCTGCTTGGTAGCTCCAGAATTGATCAGGTATGCACTTGAAGGTGTGAGGAATGTTTGTGAACTTGAAGGCCCTTTTATAGTGAATTTAAGCACCACAATTGGTTGACAACAAGGTCTAGCACTCACCACAACCTTCCAACATGTGTCCTAGTGCTCTAAGACTGTTTAGGGGTCGCCCACATTGCATTAACGTCGTTTAAAGATCGGTTCTCCGCGTTTACAGGAGCCTGTCACACTTTTCTGGTTCTGGGCGCCTGATGCGTCCCACCTGAGGATTCTTATATGGCAACGCGGGCCGCATGGCCCTTCTGATCAGCCAAAAACGTTTTCTTGATGTTGCATCACACCCCTTGGCCCTTTCGAAAGGTCAATTAAGCTAGAAACTTGCAATTTGACCCCTTGTAATATACCCACAAGGGCCTTAGGACTTATACCTACTTTGCCAAGTCCCTGCACACTTCCGGTTAACCCGAAAAGTCTTAACTTTCAATGTTTTCGCTTTAACCCCTCGCACACGAATTTGATCATAACTTTCTCATACGATAACGAAACTTTATGAAATTTATATCGCGCATTCTAGTGAGCATAATTAACATTTACAAAGCTTCGGGTTTGTCAAAAGGTCGCTCAGAGGTATATCTTTAAACATGTTGACACATTTAACCCATGTAGTTTGTAATCTCTCACTTTTAGCTTCGTATGATCCATGATTTATTCGTTTGATGTTATAAACATCATGTAGGGTTATTATGAAGTATATTTATTCACTGTCGACATTTAGAACTCGTAAAATCACATACTTTCCATGTTTGTCAACTTTAGTCCTTTTATAACATTCTTTCACACGTTCAAACTTTATGACACGTGTCAACACATTATAGGACGTGAATTTTCGAGGTGTTACAGAGAGCCAAGAACAAAGATCAAGTGAGGTTTAATTCGAACAAAGATCAAGGTATTGAAACTAAAATCATGGATTAAAAGTTATTCTAGTCATCCTCTTGGTAAAAGAAATATGATATATTAGGTATTCATAACCTAGAACTTCAATTCAAATATTTTAGTTAATGCATGCGTAGGGATGTAAGTATAATATGAGAATCCTTGTTTATAAGGCTTAAGTATAACATCTTCATGCTTTGATTTCATAAAAACACTTAGACATCATTAAGAATGAATATGTGAAAAATGAATGTTTAGGGTTTTTACTTGCTAACAAGATAGAATCATAATGTGCACACAATTACTTGTTACTGTTCCCTTGATGTTAGAAAATGTTATAAAAAACTTACATTTTTTGTTATGGTCAACCTTGATGGAAATAAATTGATATGATGGAAGTAAGAAAATCTCTGATATAGTTTAAGGTCTTTAAAGTTCATGCACAAATGATGTTTGATAAAATGCTTTAATGAAATTATGTGCCAATTAAAGAAGATTTGAATGTCTAACATGAACCGTAACGATGAAATACCAAACCTATAATTTGAAAGCACTATAAACTTGCGTATTTATTATGATATGGTTTATGTGCAAATTTGATGGGAATGCATTGTTCTTATTAATAAGCCGACATTTTGGTGATTAAATTGAGTATAGTAAAAATGTACGTTGATTGTAGGGAATCAATGGAGTGGAACAATCAAGTAAGAGATTTTGGTGATTAAATGTAAGTTCTTTACGTACTCTATTTATTTATATAAAAATAGTGAATTACAAGTTTAGTCCTTTATCTTTATACCACATTTCAGGCGGTGTCTTTTTTCTTTAAAATTGATAAGTTTTGTACTTAATGTTTTCAAATGTTACACGTTATGTCCTTTCGTCCTAACCCAGTTGAATTTTTCTAGTAAATCTGATCATGTGCAAGGCACATGAGGTAAATTTTGTCATTTAATCTAATCAGGGACTAATTATGTAAATAACTTTAAAAAAAGGTTTAAAAAATAAGATACATATATATCTACAACCTGCCTCAACATTTTCATCTCTCTCTAGCTCTGTCAACCACCACCAACAGCCATCATCCACCACGAGCAACAACAACCACTCTCAACATCACCAATACCACCACTGTTCTCCACCGCCCACTGTAAGGGTCTGCAAAATTGTCCAAATACAACCCGTAAATGAAAACTCGGACCCCTGAAACCCTAATGTGCATGAAAAACCAAGAAAACAGGGATTTTTTATTTCAGGCGGGCCGCGTAAAATGTAAGCCTCGGCTTACGCGGGCCGCGTCAACTTAAAGTTGACCGAATACGCGTTCCAGGCCACGTGTCGCACACGTGGCGGACCTACTAATGACACACAAGCCCTAGCGGGCCCTCGCGGGCCGCGTAAGAGTCAAGTGTGGGTTTACGCGGCCGCGTAAAACCCAAAAATCAGCTATAAATTGAGCAGGACATGGGCTTTCAGCTGCATTCGAAATTTTAACTTCAAAACGTCCAAACTCTGCTGAAAACGAGCATTTAGGGTCACGACGCTGCTACGATACAGGGTATTAACTCGATCACTGCTACGATATAATGTCCGATTGATTGAAACCGATCCGATGGATGTTTAAGTGCTGCCCATATTTGGGCTATACTTTGTCATTCGTCATGAGGGTTTTAATTTCGTGAGTTATCGTAAATGTTGTATTAAGTTACTGACCTAGTTTCGTATGCATTGCTGTTTAAATTAGGTTATCAGGCTTATCAGTAGGCTAAACTCTGCCCGTCTAAACTTGTAATGTGAGTCATTCTCTTTTTATCAATAATGTTTTACAATACTCCAATTATTTTCAAAGTTATAATTACAGGGATTAAGTCGTGGTTATCTTGAATCACTGGCTAGTGGGGTATTGTGCACATTACTAATTTCTCACGGTTAGGTTCATCATCCTAACAGTGATAATCATCACTACTTGTGTCACGACCCCCAACCCACCCTGGACGGAATCGGGAGTCGCGAACAGCCATGTGGTACCGGTGATTATTTTGAAAACGTTGCAGCGGAAATTTCATCAGGACCGTGAGTTAGGAAAAATATCAGAGTTTAGAAAACACCGGATTTTATTTATTAAATAGATGGGATAAACCCATGTTTTACAATGGTAGCTTTAATAAAGATAAATTTGATTACATAAAACAATATTTCTTAATTTGATTTTAATTAATAAAATAAGCCACTTCTTGAAGCCTTTCAGTGCCGTACCCATCTCTTACTCCAATCTACTGTAATTACCTGAAACATGTTTGAAAAAGGTTTTGTCAGTGGGAAATACTGAGTGAATCATTCTATTTTCTAAAACGACTCATTTGTTATAATTTACAGTATTAAGAGCGATTACAATGTTTCTGATATCAAACCAACTACCCACGGTATTTGTCACTCGACCTGATCTGTGACTATGGTCATATCCCCCATTGGCTGCCCCAATGGTGACGATTATCAAGTAATGTATACAAAACCCCACATACCGGCTGTACGTTTGGTGATTACAAAGACTTAATCCCGGTAATTATAACTTTGAAACAAACATGCTTTTGTAAATAGATTTGATAAAAAGAGAATGACTCACATTATAAGTATGCAGATTCATACGGCCAAAGTTTAGTCTACAGATAAGCCTTGATATATTGCAGATTTATACAGGCAGAGCTTAGCCTATTGATTTAGCCTTGTAACCTAGTGCACACGAACTAGGTAAGTAACTAATACAGCATTTACGATAACTCACGAGATTAAAACCCTCACAACGAATGACAAAGTGCAATCACTTAAACATTCATCGGATTCACAACGAATGACGGAGTATTCCCCGAATTCGGGTGGTACTCAAACATCCTGTCGGAATCACGACAAATGACAAAGGATAGTACTAAAACATCCATCAGATAGTTTCAATCGATCAGACATTGAATCGTAGCAGCGATCGAGTTAATACCCGGTATCGTAGCAGCACCCCGCTATACTAATTAGTGATTTTGAAACTGTTTCTATTATAACTCAGCGTATATAACGAATTTCTTCGTCGAACAAACGCCAGAATGCAAGTCCCAATGCCTGCTATTTATACACAAATTTGACATGGCTTACGGACTGTAAGACTTATCCCTTACGGTCCGTAAGGGACACAAAATCGTCATAGGCTTGCCACGTGTGTTTCTAGCCTAGCTGAGTCGACCGTTCGAGAAATTTCGAATTAGACAGCAATATATGGATAATCGTCGAGTAGGGAATACCCCCCCTGAGTTTTAGGGGCCCTGATCCTGATTCTGATTGTTCTCAAATTTGTAGGGTTTGTGCAGAATCACTTGGGTGTCTTAATTAGGGTTTCCTATTAGATAAAATAATAAAATAAATAGGACTTTTAATGAGAGTTGTTACATTCTCCCCACCTTAATAAAAATCTCGTCCTCGAGATTTGGGTTACGATATTTCTTTTAGATTTATGTCATATTTTAGTTAATAAAAACAATATTAAGGTAGATGACATCAAATTTTGTGAACACGAGTTGTACAATAAATAGGATTCAATGGTTTAACTGAATTAGTTCAAGAAATTGATGATAAACGAATGAGATGAAATGATATAATTTCCAAGGTGACTAGGTTCAAGCCAAAAGATATATGATCAATAGATATTTAAAATGAATGTGAAGGATTTTTAGAATCAATAAAATTCTTTGTAAAAAAAAAGCTTACTTTGATTGGCAACTGAGGAAGACTTAGAATTGACAGGTTCAAAAAGCATGAAAAATGATTTGTCAAATATTTATGATATAAGAAAATCAAAGTGTTGAGAGGAGTGAATTGCAAAGATACACCAAAAGACAATAGAGTTAGTGTATCATTGTTTAGAGTTCCAAATTGTTTTAATTGTGAAACAATGTAATAGTACACTATTAGTAACCATATTTTTCATACTATGTCCTAGAGATCGAAATAAAATAAGAACAAGTTGTTTTGGCATGACCAACTATTATATTATATTTTGTAAAGCAAAATGTAATATATATTATTTGTTACGTATTTTTACTATATGTAAATAGTCACCACTTTTCAATAAATATTATTTTAGTATTTTACTATACTTTGTAAAATAACTTATTTTTACTATGTAATATATATTACAAATGTAACACCTCGAAAATTTCGGGTTAAATAATAAAACGACACGTGTCATGTAAGACAAAACGCGTTGTAAACCCGGATTTAATAAAGATGTTTCGGTAGGATTTAAAGTGGCGTAATGTTAAATTGTTACCTCTGAACGACCTCGATTATAAATCCCAAGACCCGATTTAATTATATACACATCTTTATGCCCTCAATACAGATAATTATTGTCAAGAAAGGAATTGCAAAAGCATGATATGATCCCACGAAGAAATGAATGATAAACCTTCATTTTCGGGTCTTGTTTATGGATTCAAATGAAACAATGGATAATGGTAGGGTATTATACAGGATCATACACTTTGTGAGGGTCCTAAGTTGATAATTGAGGTCTAAAAATCGTGCAAGTTGATTGCCCTTTCAAAACTTCAACAAACAACAACAATTCGCATCTGAAGAAGTCCTAGCGCACCGCTACAAGGATAGCGTAATGGTGCGCTACCAGTCAACGGTGGCCAAAAGTTGTAGGCTAGCGCACCGCTACAATTGTAGCGTAACGGTGCGCTAGCAGGTGCCCAGCATCAGAAAACCTTCTGCAGCCGGTTGTTCGCGTTTCTGACCGATCTAACTGGTTGTTTGCACTATTAGAAGACCCCTAAACGACCATAGAGCATTAGGACACTTGTTGGATGATTGTGGTCAGTTCTAGAGTTAGTTGTCAACCAATCATGGTGAGTACTTTCACTATATAAGGCACTTCATGTTGCAAACATTCTTCAGACTTGCATCTGATCATTTGGAGCATTTCTGGAGCTAAGGAACTCTCTCATTTGATCTTATTTCATGCATTGGACTCTTGTAAGTTTGCTAGTTCTTATTTAGTTGAGTTTAGCTTAGATAATTAGCTAAAAGTCAAACCGTCGTAATTACGGTTTGACTTCGAGATTAGTCACTAATGACTCAGTCATATCTCGAATTAAAAGTAGTTATAGGATGGTATTTATGTGGGTAATAAAACCCCAAAAGGGTTTCCCCTGATCACCATCCTAACCAGGTCAAATGTCGGGTCAAACCTTTAATTAAAAAGTCAACATAATGCTTAAATTGTCATTTATGCATAATTAGCTATCTAGAACATATATAACTTGTTTAATCATTGTTATAACTTAGTAATTAGTGTAATAACATGTTCAAACCTGTTCAACCCGACTATTTCCTGTTTAGACCCGGTTCGGAACCAAAAGTCACATAGTTTGACTTTCACGTTGACTTTCAGTTCTGACCCGTTTGGGCATGTTTTAGAAATTTCTCAGAGCTTTAATTGGATTAGGATACATGTTAGAACAACCCTCTGTGATTATACACCTTGGTTCACTAGTTATCCAATTAATATGCATGTTTTCGTTAATTGCTCATACGTTGACCGTTATGCCCTTATTACCTTAAAACGTGAATTATGAAAATGTAAAAGTGTAGAAACCTTTGTTACTGATATATAGACTTGTATGCAAAGTTAGACATCTGTTTGACTTATAGATTAAGAGTTATGCTCATATTAAACAAGTCTTCAAACTTGTCGGGTCTGAATCACATTCTATCCGGTCTTCGCTTAATCGTGCGTACGAACCGTATCTTGAAACTAGCCGGTCTAAGCTTAAGCTTAATAAAAGACCCGTTAGGATTCTAATAGGTTATATTAAACCTTCGTTCCAGATTAGGAGAAACAGTAAAAGCTACGTGCATTCTGATTATTGTGATTTATACTTGCATCAGGTAAATACTTTCAACTTATTTTCCCTATACGGGCTTGGGTTACGGTACATAGCGTACCGCTTGATCGGGCATCAAATCTCCACGCTTAGTGGGTAGTTGAATAATTTGATCGGCTCGTTTAAACAGTCTTGTTTACTTTACAGCCTTTGGGGGGGTTAATGACCATGTCCCGGATATCCCTGGCATCATCTTACGAGATTGGCCACGACCTGAGCACGGGGTGTAGGCGTACACCGTCCGTGTATAACTCATTATAGTGGTGTGTCTATTGATCTTTAACCCGGACTAGATTCGGGCTACTGAACGCATAAGTAACATGTAATTCGTTCACAAGATTATAATATTAAATAATTCTCCCAAGTTAAATAAAATGATTTATGCCACGTGCATTCAAACCAATTTCCAATCATTTTCCAAAATGATGCAGTTGAATGTATTTACCAGTGTAAACTGACGTATTTTCCCAAAAAGACTGAATGCAGGTACTAAACGAAATTTGGCTGGATTGTCTCCTAAGCATCAATAAAAGTCTCGCAAGCTTAGGATGCCAGAAGTCTATTGAACCATAAATGTTATTTTGTTTCGATCCGTTCTGTGGATAAACACCGGATATTGTGACTTTGATTACAATAAATAAATTCGGTTGTATCTTATTTTTAAATTGCTTCCGCTGTGCATTATTATATTGTGTTGTTTGACTATTACGTTGCCAACCACGTCACGAGACTCCCCCACCGGGCCCACCGGTGACACGTGGAAATCGGGGTGTGACAGGTTGGTATCAGAGCCAACACTGAGTGAATTAAACACTAGCCTTTTGTGTTTAATCTCAGTTACACAATTGCACATTCTAAACCTTTGAGTCTAGACTTATAACCGAGGACAAATTCCACCCTATTCGGGTTTTGTTTTGTCTTTTAAATTTTATATTTTTGTTATTGTTATCTCATGCTGTATTGATAGGAATAACGAGGATGCCTCCTAGATTTTTCCAAACACGAGGACGAGGAAAGGGACCAGTAGCCGCCCCCAATGACCATGAGGCTGGACCGTCAAATGTACGAGCCCAATCTGCTACGGAGAGCGAAGGTCCACGGCGGAACAGGAGAAACCTGTTCGAACCAGCGAGACGATCTGTTTCGCACAGCTCTACCCCTCCGGTCCACAATCCATATGGACCACATTCAGAAGACGAGCCCAACAACCCTCAGCCCTCCTACATACCGCTGCAGAGGTCCTTGTCCCATCATTCCAAATGGGGACCCTACTCCAGAGTTCAGAGGCCAGTTCAACCCGGCCAATTACTTTCAAGAGCCCGTGGGTTTTAACCCACTGGGTCCAGAGGACCACTTTTCAGGTGACCACGCTGATGATATGGACGAGGATACGGACCCCGTCATGCCGGCAAGTGGTACTCCAAACCATCCGATCGAAATCTCCGATGGATCGTCTTTTCACGGATCACCCTATGGTGGTCCAGACAGTTTCCAAGCCCTGTTCGATCAACACCAGTGGTATTACACACCATCGCACCACTCGTCGTCTCATGGGCAGCATCAGCAGCAGCAGTCTCAGCAGCAGCAGGAGCCACAGCCACAGCCGCATCATCAAGATTCATCCGAGGATCACCGGTTTGTGGCAGTTACGCCACCACCTCCACCGCCACCAGTTCAACCGGCACCTCCTCAACCGCCAAGGCGTAGGAGAACCGGTGCCCGCATGTCGGTACGACCGGGGGGCTTCAATTTCAGTTCCCCACAACAGTCAAGTGCTAGTCACTACCCGCCATACCAGGAGGACCCACAAATGGGTGGACCCTCCAACCCTACTGTACTACAGCCACCGCCGATGGGATTTGAAAACCCAATCCCGGCATATGCGAGTGGCATGGGATACAACCCGTTTGAACCCCCAACGCATCATGACTATGGGTACGCGGAGGCTGATCCGTACATGGTAGCAGCGAACTACAGCACCCAAGGACCCTATGGGGACCCATGGGGGTGAGTTACCCGACTCAGGGATACTCGATACCTCCTAGACCCATCATCCGGGCTCAATCGCAGCCACCTAGATTCTCACCACCCGAACATGAAGAACTCTTGCAAAGGTTGAATCAAGTTGAACGGGTAGTTCATGAGGACCGCAGGGAGAGGCAGACATTCTTCCAAGGATTAGTAGGCTTAATCAAGGGGAAGAACAAAAAGGATCATTGAATCCTCCCATCTTCTGTGTAAGCCCCTGCGTAGGTGTATTTGATTGTTAAGTCCCTATGTGGGTATGTGTGTTGTATGTTTGTTTGAGCCCCTGCGTGGGCCTATCTTTCCATTTTCCGTTAACCCCTATGAGGGTATGATGTTTAAGTTGTAAGGTCCCTCCGTGGGCCAGTTTGTTTGCTTAAAGCCCCTACGTGGGCAAGTACTAGTTTAAAACCCCTACGTGGGTAGGTTGTTGTTTGGAAAAGACCCGTTTAGGGCAATATGTAACCTATGTATAATTAATGGAATGTTATTTCTATGAATTTCATTGATGTGCGGTAAAGTGTTACTTATTTTAGGTGTATATTTTAAGCCCTTTTTAACACTTATTTTAGCCAAGTTTTAAATTTATAAAACACGATATTTCACTAACACTAAACACACGTATGGGCAAGTGCACCCATCGTTGAGTGTAGTATAGCGTTGGTAAGATACCGAGGTCGCCAAGGACACAAGAGCTTTTAGTACCGGTTTATCCTCAACGTCTAACCAAAATAAAAGTTTAGAAAAATGTTTTAAACTAAGAAAATTAAAAACTAACTAAAATGCTGAAAATAAAAATAAAAGAAAAAAACAGATAGACAAGATGAATCACTTGGTTCCGACTCGTATCTAGTATAACCTTTGATTATTTCCACACTTTTGCACATAATTAAGAGATTATCTTAGTTATTGTAGCAGGACCCTCTTTTGAAGGTGACGTTACCCTCACCCCAGTTGTTTGAGTCAGCAGGGATACAATCCTAAAAGGGTGGATTATTGGAAGATAATGAATTAAGTTATTAATGCAGTATTGTGGTAGGCCCCGCTTTTGGCGGTGACGTTACCCTCGGCTAAGTAGTCTGAGTCAGCAGGGATACAGTCCTAAATAGCCGGGTTATAGTATTAATAGTAGTTAACTTATGAGGGGATCAAAGAGTTTGGACCCCCGCCATCCAATACCGTGAAGTATTGAAGGAGGTCCTACTAAATCTGACCCAGGTCCATTGCAGGACCTCTAAACGCTGAACAATGGATGATGGTGGTGGATGATGGTGTTGTGATGGTGGTGGGTGGTGGATGAAGTGTGAGAGAGGTGGTGTGCCAAGGGATGAGATGAAATGAATCCAAGCCCTCCTATTTATAGGCTGAACAGAGAGCTGGACACGGCCCCGTGTCTGTCTGACAATCTCTCTCCTCATTAATTGTAATTCGCAATTACAATAAATGCTCCTGCTGTACTTTCGACACGCTCCCGTGTCCGCTGAGCACGGCCCGTGGTGGGCAATAGAAGCTTATATAGGTTTGTCTTTTCTGCTGCTTCTTGGGCACGGCCCCGTGCTGGCTGAGCACGGGGCGTGTTCAGTCTTCTGATTTCTCTATT
The DNA here is from genome assembly GCA_030545235.1 of Helianthus tuberosus. Lineage (NCBI taxonomy): Eukaryota > Viridiplantae > Streptophyta > Magnoliopsida > Asterales > Asteraceae > Helianthus > Helianthus tuberosus. Next base: position 32,869,505 of record CM060365.1, on the reverse strand, counting down.
TTGCTTTGGAAGGTGCCGTTGAGGGGTCGGGCAGTCCCCTAATATTCCTTTTCTTGTATTTATGTTGGATTTAGCTGTCTTTTTGCTTCTGTTGCGTTTTTGGGCTCATTTAATCCTTAAAATACAAAAGGAAGACAAAAACACTCTTTTTCCAATATTAGTACTTAAAAAGGGTTAGTTTTATGCCTCATTTGATGTAATTTATATGTTGCATTTTACATACATCATTCCTGATTGCCTTTTTGTGCATAAATAATTACAAATGAAATAAATAAATTAAAATCATTCCTTTTAAATTAATCTGCCTATGTAATTATTTAATTAAAGATCTTAAAGTGTGAAACCTAGCTTCGTGTCAATTATAAGACCGGGCCAAAATGGTAAGACCTGTTTAAAAAGATTCAAATCCCTGTTAACATCTTAAAACATGTTAACACTCCTGGCAGAAGTGATTCGTTACAATCACATGTCATTTTATATGTATAAGGATTCTTTAGAGGATTCCAAACCCAATCATATGATCTCTGAATCATGGGTTAAGATCATCAAGTAAGATGATCATAATTTACCATACATTGGTAATATAATGCCTACGGGCCTTGCTCATTTCTACATGAGCCAAAAGACAGTTGTAGCTTTGACTCACTGTCTGAAAAAGGTAATAAAATATATTTAAACCTTAAAAGCCTTGATTCTCTGAAATCATAGCTTATAATTTAAATTGTCCATGTGACTAAGCCTTATGTGCTAATATATATTGTTATTATTTATATTTAGGATAAATTTTAAATTGAAATCCTAAATTAATACGATTAATAAGTTAACCAAATATGGTCTCTGTTTACCATGGTTAACGAGTTACCATAAGGGGTAATTCCATAATAAACTCCCAAATAAAATATTGTCCTTGTTTTCTGCAACAGTTTAATTCAAATGGCTGACTCAAATGAAATAAATAGCCATCCTGTGGAGCCAAATGAGAACGGCCAGATTACGTTAACGGGTGCTGAACTAAAAGCAATCATAGATGGCGCTATTACGCAGGCTTTGGATAGGTAGTATGAGGAATACAGTGGTACTCGAAGTAGGACCCACTCTGCATCGCATTCAAAGCCCAGGACACATTCAGAGGCTCATAACAAGCCTCCTCCCAAAAAGGATGGACCCAAGAAAGATGGTGATGACCGTCAGTCCACCAACCGTCAAAGTGTTCCATCTCAGCATATAGTACTGCATCAGGGACCCCGTAACAAGGGTTGCACTTATAAGTACTTCGTGTCTTGTAAACCCAGGGATTTTACTGGGGAAAAAGGGGCCGTCGACTGTATGACTTGGCTGGACGAAATGGACACGGTGGTGGATATCAGCGGGTGTGCTGAAAGGGATATAGTTAAGTTTGTGTCACAGTCCTTCAAGGGTGAAGCATTGGCATGGTGGAGATCTCTGATGGAGGCCTCCGGAAAGATCCCGTTGTATAGCATGACGTGGGATCAATTCATTGCCCTGATCAAGGATAATTTCTGCCCTCAACATGAGGTGGAGAAGATAGAATCTGACTTTCTATCGTTGGTGATGAAGAACCTCGACTGTCAAGCTTATCTGACAAGCTTCAATACGCTGTCCCGGTTGGTTCCCTACCTGGTAACCCCGGAGCCAAAAAGAATCGCTCGCTTTATTGGTGGTTTAGAACCCGAGATCAAGTCCAGTGTAAAAGCTTCTCGGCCAGTTACCTTCAGGTCTGTAACTGACCTTTCCTTATCCCTCACTCTAGATGCGGTCCGGCAGAGATCGCAGAGGAATAAGGAGGCCGAGAAGAGGAAGCGTGAGGATGATGGTTCGCGAAGGTCGAATAAGAAACACCGTGGGAACGGTGATAACAAAAAGGGATCTGAGTCGAGGAAGGATGGGCATAAGTCTGATGAGAAGCCCAGGTGTAAAATTTGCAAGAAGCAGCACTATGGAAAGTGCAGACTGGAGTCAAGCTCTCAGACTCAGTCAAAATCATTTGCTTGTGGAATTTGCAAGTCCACAGACCATAAAACCCTGGATTGCAAAAAGATAAAAGACACAACGTGCTACCGTTGCAATGAGAAGGGGCACATCAAGACCAACTGCCCAAAATAAAACAAGAAGCCCGAGGAGGCTAAGAAGACTAATGCCAGAGTCTTCAGAATGGACGCGAAAGAAGCTGTGCAGGACGATAATGTCATAACAGGTACTTTCCTTGTAAATGATGTCTTTGCAAGAGTACTTTTTGATTCAGGCGCAGATAAGTCTTTCGTAGATCATAAGTTTTGTAAATTGTTGAATTTACCTGTCAAAACCTTAAACGCAAACTATGAGGTAGAGTTAGCAGATGGTACGATAGAAATCGTCTCTACTGTGTTAGATGGATGTGTTATATCCATTAAGAACCATTCTTTTCCTCTGTCTCTACTTCTGTTTAAGTTAGCCGGTTTTGACATAGTTCTGGGTATGGACTGGTTATCTAATAACCAGGCCCAAATCGTCTGTAACATGAAGCAAGTAGTGATAAAGGCTCCGTCTGGTGAGTCACTTACCATTCGGGGAGATACCCAGTATGGACTACCTGAGCACGTGACTATGCTCAAGGCTTCCAAGCGTTTGAAGAAGGGGTGTGTCATATACATGGCACAGGTGATTATTGATGAGCCCAAACCGAAGTTAGAAGACATCCCTGTCATTTCTGAATACCCAGAAGTGTTTCCTGAAGATCTACCTGGTTTGCCACCAGATAGACAAGTTGAATTCGGGATAGATATCATCCCCGGAGCGGCACCAGTTGCTAGGGCACCATACAGATTGGCACCCACAGAAATGAAGGAGTTGCGGACGCAGCTAGATGAATTGCTGGCTAAGGGTTTCATTCGACCTAGTTCATCTCCTTGGGGAGTGCCAATCCTGTTTGTCAAGAAGAAGGATGGGTCGATGCGTCTGTGCATCGACTATCGCGAGCTTAATAAAGTCACGATCAAGAACAGGTACCCGTTGCCCAGAATCGACGATTTGTTCGATCAGCTTCAAGGGGCAAGTTACTTCTCGAAGATTGATTTGAGGTCAGGCTACCATCAATTGAAGGTCAAGGATGAAGACGTGCACAAGACTGCATTTAGGACTCGTTACGGTCACTACGAGTTCCTAGTGATGCCTTTTGGGCTCACTAATGCACCAGCCGCGTTCATGGATCTCATGAATCACGTCTGCAAGCCTTACTTAGATAAATTTGTTATCGTCTTCATCGATGACATTCTTATTTATTCTAAGAACCAAGCTGACCACGAGAAACACCTTCGTTGTATTCTCAAACTTCTACGTCAGGAGAAGCTCTATGCCAAATTCTCTAAGTGTGAATTTTGGCTACGAGAAGTCCAATTTCTTGGACACGTGGTTAGTGAGCGTGGTATCCAGGTGGATCCCGCTAAAGTTGAAGTTGTAATGAACTGGCAAGAGCCAAAAACGCCTACTGAAAATCGTAGCTTCCTGGGATTGGCAGGATATTACAGGCGTTTCATTGAAAACTTTTCAAGGATTGCTGCACCCCTAACCTCCTTAACTAAGAAGAAGGTTAAGTTTGTTTGGGGCCCTAAGCAGCAAGAATCCTTTGATATCTTGAAGCAAAAGTTGAGGAACGCCCCAGTACTGACACTGCCGGAGGGAATTGAAGACTTTGTGGTTTATTGTGATGCTCCGCACACTGGCATGGGGTGTGTGCTTATGCAGAAAGGCAAGGTGATTGCCTACGCATCAAGACAACTGAAAGTGCATGAAAAGAATTACACCACCCATGACTTGGAGTTGGGTGCCGTTGTATTCGCACTGAAGCTTTGGAGGCACTATCTTTATGGTATCAAATGTGTGATTTATTCTGATCACAAGAGCCTCCAATATCTGTTTAATCAGAAGGAATTAAACATGAGGCAACGCCGTTGGATGGAAACCTTGAATGACTATGATTGTGAAATCAAGTATCATCCCGGCAAAGCGAATGTAGTCGCCGACGCCTTGAGCAGAAAGGAAAGGGTTAAACCCATTCGAATTAATGCCAAGCGCATGGAAATAAAGAACAGTTTGATAGAAAGGGTGTTAGCTGCACAGAAGGAAGCTGTGTTGGAAGCTAACTATCCTAATGAAAAGTTAGGAGTAACTGAGGAGCAGTTAACTCTTAGCAAAGACGGAATTCTTCGATTAAATGGACGAATATGGGTTCCAATTTTTGGGGGACTTCGTGATGTCATCCTCCAAGAAGCCCATAGTTCCAAATACTCCGTTCATCCTGGAGCTGATAAGATGTACCAGGATCTAAAGGCAAATTATTGGTGGATAGGCTTGAAAAAGTCTGTAGCCGCCCATGTAGCAAAATGCTTGACATGTGCGCAAGTCAAAGCCGAGCATCAGAAACCGTCAGGTTTGCTACAACAGCCTGAACTTCCTACGTGGAAGTGGGAAATGGTAACTATGGATTTTATTACCAAGTTACCCAAGACGAGGAAAGGAAATGATACGATATGGGTTATAGTTGACCGACTGACTAAGTCAGCTCATTTCTTACCCATCAAGGAGACTTATAGCTCCGATATGTTAGCCCAGTTATACGTTGATAAGATTGTAGCCCTACACGGCATACCTGTAGCTATTATCTCTGACTGGGATACTAGGTACACGTCACATTTTTGGAAGAGTTTCCAACAATCTTTGGGCACACGTTTGAACTTTAGTACGGCTTACCATCCTCAGACAGACGGTCAGAGTGAGCGTACTATTCAAACGTTGGAAGACATGCTGCGTGCATGTGCGATCGATTTGGGAGGTAGTTGGGATAAGAACCTACCATTGATCGAATTCTCCTACAACAATAGCTACCATACCAGCATAAAGGCTGCGCCTTTTGAGGCACTATACGGTAGAAAGTGTAGATCGCCAGTTTGCTGGGCGGAAGTTGGAGAAGTCCAGTTATCAGGACCAGAGATCGTGTTCGAAACAACAGACAAGATTGTCCAGATTCGTAACAATCTCCAAGCTGCCCGGAATAGGCAGAAGAGTTACGCTGATCCAAATCGTAAGGATTTTCATTTCGAAGTGGGTGAAAAAGTCCTACTTAAAGTGTCACCCTGGAAAGGAGTGATGCGGTTTGGTAAGAAAGGCAAACTAAACCCGAGATATATAGGACCTTTCGAGGTTATCGAACATGTCGGGTCAGTTGCCTCTAAGTTGAACTTACCAGAAGAGCTCAGTGGAATTCACAATGTGTTCCACATCTGCAATCTGAAGAAGTGTTTCGCTGACGAATCACTGGTTATACCACATACGAATGTGCATATAGACGCGAGCTTAAAATTTGTTGAAAAACCTTTGTCGATTGAAGATCGACAGGTAAGGAAGCTTCGAAGGAAGCATATACCTTTTGTTAAGGTCAAATGGGATGCCCATAGAGGTCCCGATTATACGTGGGAGGTTGAATCCACGATGAAAGAAAAGTACCCTTACTTGTTTCAGTAAATCTCGGGTCGAGATTTATTTTAAGGGGGTGAGGATGTAACACCTCGAAAATTTCGGGTTAAATAATAAAACGACACGTGTCATGTAAGACAAAACGCGTTGTAAACCCGGATTTAATAAAGATGTTTCGGTAGGATTTAAAGTGGCGTCATGTTAAATTGTTACCTCTGAACGACCTCGATTATAAATCCCAGGACCCGATTTAATTATATACACATCTTTATGCCCTCAATACAGATAATTATTGTCAAGAAAGGAATTGCAAAAGCATGATATGATCCCACGAAGAAATGAATGATAAACCTTCATTTTCGGGTCTTGTTTATGGATTCAAATGAAACAATGGGTAATGGTAGGGTATTATACAGGATCATACACTTTGTGAGGGTCCTAAGTTGATAATTGAGGTCTAAAAATCGTGCAAGTTGATTACCCTTTCAAAACTTCAACAAACAACAACAATTCGCATCTGAAGAAGTCCTAGCGCACCGCTACAAGGATAGCGTAACGGTGCGCTACCAGTCAACGGTGGCCAAAAGTTGTAGGCTAGCGCACCGCTACAATTGTAGCGTAACGGTGCGCTAGCAGGTGCCCAGCATCAGAAAACCTTCTGCAGCCGGTTGTTCGCGTTTCTGACCGATCTAACTGGTTGTTTGCACTATTAGAAGACCCCTAAACGACCCTAGAGCATTAGGACACTTGTTGGATGATTGTGGTCAGCTCTAGAGTTAGTTGTCAACCAATCATGGTGAGTACTTTCACTATATAAGGCACTTCATGTTGCAAACATTCTTCACACTTGCATCTGATCATTTGGAGCATTTCTGGAGCTAAGGAACTCTCTCATTTGATCTTATTTCATGCATTGAACTCTTGTAAGTCTGCCAGTTCTTATTTAGTTGAGTTTAGCTTAGATAATTAGCTAAAAGTCAAACCGTCGTAATTACGGTTTGACTTCGAGATTAGTCACTAATGACTCAGTCATATCTCGAATTAAAAGTAGTTATAGGATGGTATTTATGTGGGTAATAAAACCCCAAAAGGGTTTCCCCTGATCACCATCCTAACCAGGTCAAATGTCGGGTCAAACCTTTAATTAAAAAGTCAACATAATGCTTAAATTGTCATTTATGCATAATTAGCTATCTAGAACATATATAACCTGTTTAATCATTGTTATAACTTAGTAATTAGTGTAATAACATGTTCAAACCTGTTCAACCCGACTATTTCCTGTTTAGACCCGGTGCGGAACCGAAAGTCACATAGTTTGACTTTCACGTTGACTTTCAGTTCTGACCCGTTTGGGCATGTTTTAGAAATGCCTCAGAGCTTTAATTGGATTAGGATACATGTTAGAACAACCCTCTGTGATTATACACCTTGGTTCACTAGTTATCCAATTAATATGCATGTTTCCGTTAATTGCTCATATGTTGACCGTTATGCCCTTATTACCTTAAAACGTGAATTATGAAAATGTAAAAGTGTAGAAACCTTTGTTACTGATATATAGACTTGTATGCAAAGTTAGACATCTGTTTGACTTATAGATTAAGAGTTATGCTCATTATCGCAAAAACTAATGCTTTATGTTAATAAAATGGCGTAATTAGCTGATAGCCTAGTTAAACATACTTTTTGGTATCAAATCTTTTACCCACTGATATGATATATTATTTTGGGATTTTTAAAGATTTTTAATTGATTTTAGGCTGAGCATAACTCATAGTCGTAGGCTTAATTCGGTAATTGTCGGTTTTGCCCTTACGGGCCATAAAATGAGTTTTACACATCTAAACGACTCCAAACCTTTGCTACTGATTAGTTATGATAAATAAATTATTTTAAGCCTTCTGGAAATATAAAAATATCAGATTTAAGTATCGAACCCGGTAATGGTCTTTAATCGCCTAAATTAGCGTTCTTAACGCATAGTATGTTCTAAAATCATATTGGACATACCCGGGTTGATACCTACTGATATAAGAGGCAAATGATAATATTTTAACAATAAGCAAAGGTTGATAAACTCAGACTTCAGTTTTGAGCTGTTCGGCTTATGTGAAATTACCAAAATACCCCTACGGGGCCTAGTTTGGTTAAAAATGATAAGTTTCACATACATGCTTTAACCTACTGATGTAACTTAGCAAATTGAGTATATTTGCTGATTACATCAGACCTGTAACTCAGGTTGTCGTTTAAACCCTTTTATAAACTTTTAAATGACCAAACTACCCCTACGGGGCCTAGTTTGTGTTTAAACACATTTCGGGCATAACGAAAGACACATTACTGATGTCACAACATATTTGAGACATAATTAACTTAGGAAACCTGTATCTAGCTCTCATGACTACCCGTCACGCTTATTACGCGTACGGTTCGGTTTATGTAACAAGTTTACATAAATTAGCCGAAACGGGTCAAACCTTAACGGTTTTATCTCAAAATCCAGAATGTGAATAATAAACCCATATTAAACAAGTCTTCAAACTTGTAGGGTCTGAATCACATTCTATCCGGTCTTCGCTTAATCGTGCGTACGAACCGTATCTTGAAACTAGCCGGTCTAAGCTTAAGCTTAATAAAAGACCCGTTAGGATTCTAATAGGTTATATTAAACCTTCGTTCCAGATTAGGAGAAACAGTAAAAGCTACGTGCATTCTGATTATTGTGATTTATACTTGCATCAGGTAAATACTTTTAACTTATTTTCCCTATACGGGCTTGGGTTACGGTACATAGCGTACCGCTTGATCGGGCATCAAATCTCCACGCTTAGTGGGTAGTTGAATAATTTGATCGGCTCGTTTAAACAGTCTTCTTTACTTTACAGCCTTTGGGGGGGTTAATGACCATGTCCCGGATATCCCTGGCATCATCTTACGAGATTGGCCACGACCTGAGCACGGGGTGTAGGCGTACACCGTCCGTGTATAACTCATTATAGTGGTGTGTCTATTGATCTTTAACCCGGACTAGATCCGGGCTACTGAACGCATAAGTAACATGTAATTCGTTCACAAGATTATAATATTAAATAATTCTCCCAAGTTAAATAAAATGATTTATGCCACGTGCATCCAAACCAATTTCCAATCATTTTCCAAAATGAGTCAGTTGAATGTATTTACCAGTGTAAACTGACGTATTTTCCCAAAAAGACTGAATGCAGGTACTAAACGAAATTTGGCTGGATTGTCTCCTAAGCATCAATAAAAGTCTCGCAAGCTTAGGATGCCAGAAGTCTGTTGAACCATAAATGTTATTTTGTTTCGATCCGTTCTGTGGATAAACACCGGATATTGTGACTTTGATTACAATAAATAAATTCGGTTGTATCTTATTTTTAAATTGCTTCCGCTGTGCATTATTATATTATGTTGTTTGACTATTACGTTGCCAACCACGTCACGAGACTCCTCCACCGGGCCCACCGGTGACACCGCAATGAAGTTATTACATTACAAAATATTTTAGTATTATTATTTTGTAAAAGAAATCACTATTATTTATAAGAGTAAATTACAAGTTTTGTCCTTTATGTATGTCCAAAATTGCAGGCGCTGCCCTTTGTCTTTAAAATTGATGAGTTTTGTCCTTAATGTATGCAAATCTTGCACGTTATGTCCTTTAGGCCAAACCCAGTTAGATTTTTTGGTTAAATGAAGGCATGTGCAGGGCACATGAGGGTAGGAATGTAATTTCATTGTCCAAGGACTATTGTGTAAGATAAATTATATCAAGGGGCTAATATGTAAAAATAAAACAAAATAATTTAAAATATTATTTTTATAACCATATATATATATATATTTTCTGAAATTAGCAACCACCTATCACCACCATCTTGCACCTCCACCACCACCCCCTTCACCGCCACCACTACCTCTACCACCCTTCATCTACAACCACCATCTCCAAAATTGATTTATAAATCAAATTCGAGAACGATCTGCCCAAATTGGATTTCCCCACCCAAACACACTGCAATTTCTCTATCTAAACACACTGTCCCACTCTCTCTCGAACCACCACTTGCCATCACCTGCCGCCACCACCTCCATGCTCACCTGCCGCCGACCACCACCACCACCGCCACCCCGCATAACCCGTCCCCACCACTGCAATAGTGCAACCCCACCATAACCACCATCACCAACCACCTACCACCATTGCAACTAGACGAAAACCACCTACAAAACCCACCCACCGCCAATCCTGCAACAACATACAGATCCAACACTTTCAGGTGGAGAAGATGACCGGAGTAAAGTTGAAAGTGTTGGATCTGCTAACACCAGCCACCAATCCTGCAACAAAAATGCTTTAATCCTTTAAGTAAAGTTGAAGGGGCAAGAAGACATTCCTTTATTCCTTTGACAACCAACACTTTCAATGCAGAAGCTTGCTTCACTGTCACTCTATTGTACTTATATGCTCCATATGAAACCCAATGATGCCAACTCATTACACCTATACATACACTTTTCTGTATCTATCCATCATCTCTCTCTCTACCACCACCTGCTCACTTCATATTTATCCACTTCATCACTAACAATGATCATCAACAGTTAATCACTTAATCGTACGAACATTATGCACAATTTGTCAATTTCAACCACATAATCAACTGATTACGGTTAATTAGCTTGAAATGCTGAGGAATTTGGTGGAATTTGGAGCTGTAATCCGGTGAATTAGCTTCGAATGCGAGTTGTGGAGAAGATGACCGGAGTAAAGTTGAAGGCGGACCAACAACATACAGATCCAACACTTGCCCCTGCAACAACATACAGATCCAACACTTTCAGTGGCGTGGTGAAGGCGATGGTGGCTGGTGGTAGCAGGTGGAGGCGGACCAGGCGGTGGTGGCAGGGTGAAGGCGATGGTGGCTGGTGGTAGGGTGGGCGGTGGAGAGAAGAGAGAGAGATGTGTGTGCAGAGTTTTGTAAATATATTTTCTATCTTACACAACAGTCCTTTATATAAGTTATTTTATAAAAAAATCCCTAAGGATGTGAAATTACAAAATGTCAGGTGAAATTACATTCCTACCCTCATGTGCCCTGCACATGCCTTCATTTAACCAAAAAATTTAACTGGGTTTGGCCTAAAGGACATAACGTGTAAGATTTGCATACATTAAGGACAAAACTCATCAATTTTAAAGACAAAGGGCAGCGCCTGCAATTTTGGACATACATAAAGGACAAAACTTGTAATTTACTCTATTTATAACATGAAATGAAAGTTGTAAATAAAGATGTAAAAATATTTATTGTACAAAAGTATTTGTAAAATATTTTGTAAATATATAACACTTAATGAGTCGATTCTATATGATTACTTATTTTCATTTTGAAACCATATAACGTTGTGAATGTATTTACAAATGTTGTAAATAAGTGAAAACGAGGACTATTCTTATATATTACAATGTTTCCCTAACCCAACGTAGTTGATGACTACCATATTTTTCTTATATGGTCATTTTCTTTACAAAACATGTGATAGACAATTTATTTATATAATTTTATTTGTCTCTCTAATTCTTTGTATTGTTTTATAAAAATATGTCTTCTCCTTATAATACAAAATATATATATTTTTATATATAACTAAGATTTACTAAATAAGTATGATGACTTAATTTATATATATCAACTAGTTATTATCTTGGTTGGATATTGGTTAGTGCTGCCTTGTTTAAGCATAGTTGATCAGTCCATGCCTAACTAAGGCTAGGCTAGGCTATCCAATACCTGCCCTTAATAATAATCCTAGTATTTAAAAATAATATTAATACTACTACTATTATTACTAATAACAAAACTAAATATAAATTTAAATAAGAGTGTACCTCAAACATAATTTTGTATATAAAAATATAAATTCTTCACCTCAATGGTTTAACAAGAATTTTTAAATATAGGAATACTATATTGTAAATTAGGTAATTAATCAATTAAATTTATATTTATATTTGATCAATGATAATAAAGCAATAATATCACGAAAGGCTCGATTGATGTTGTAAGAATTATTAAGAGATACACTGAAATATGAAATGAATTTGCGTATCATTATCTTAGCATATGATTGTTTTAAGATTGCTTGTATAGAATAAATCAACCAAGCGGATTCAATATAAATGATCAAATAATTAAATCCGAGATTATCGCAAGCTTCAGATTTTGTGAAAACATCACCACAAGGTGATTGTGATAAAAGAAATGATTTAATGAAGTCGAGGATCACACAAGCATGTTATAGTTCAAGAAAATTGAAATGCTTGTTAAGATTATTTCGAATATGATGGTTTTAATTCATCATATGGAACCTTGAATTTAATATGTAATGCGAGCAAATTCAAATAATTGAACTCGGTTTAAACAAAATGAGTTTTAATAAGTTCGGACATGGTCACAACAAAAACCATGTAAAGAAATTTGAGTTTTTCAAGAAATTCATTGACTTGATATCAAAGAGTTATCGTTTTGTAATAATGCGGTTTACAGTACCAAAAAAATCAAGTATAGCGAAATGATATTTGAGTTTTGATAAAATAACAAATCGGAATGAAGCCCTCCAGTGGTCTTTATAAATCAAACGAACCACATGCGCAACAAACAGTGCATGTGTAACTTGTGGATTTACCAAGAAATGAAATAGATCAATATTCACTGCTATGAAAGAAATCCTCATGGTATGATGACCGTTAAGGGAGTAGAAACACGAAAGTTAATTCATTATACGCAGAAGTCAGAAAAAGAAATATAATAATTTTATCTAGAATTTCGTGTGATAACCGTTGTTAAATGACATTACCAGAGAATGTCGAATAAAATGAAATAGGGAATTTGCAAAAGTATGTGATTCCTTTTTCAGTGCTAATAATTATGACTCTGATTAGACTGTGCACCGATGGTTGTGAAATCTTGTTACAACACACCTCAGCGAGATTCATGTCATTTGTAGGATCGTGTGGCAAAGTGCTTCTTTTTTATTAGTAGTTCTTCTACTGACGGAATTAGGATTGGTGTCATCGTGCCTAATTTATATTTTCCAAAGGTCTAGCCTTGGAAGTCATGTGTGATATATTTCAATGTATGTGGACGTAAAATTTTAAGTTTCATGTATTTTCTTGTGCATTAGCACAACTTTACAAGCTTCTTACTTGCGTTAATAGTTTGTGATAATGCTTTGGAAATTCTTTATACTTTTGATGGTATCTCAACTTAAAGAGTTTCCATTGTTTATTTTGTTGTACGAGTTACGTGGTAATTGATCAAACGAAATAATGTTTGATATCGGAAAAGAAATTCTTGATAAAGAAATCTAGACACAGAAGCTTGTGCTTTATTCCAAATTGTCAATCCTTATGGTTTTTGGATTTCCTTATAGATATACATATCTATATAATCATATATTTCACATACTGTAATATACAATACTTCATAATGTATTTAACAGATTTGTATTTTCAAGAACCAGTCAAATATCTGGTCATGATACTATTTAGGGAAATCTTGTCACTTGTTTGACATATTATATACTCAGTCTTATCCGGTTCGCGCCGGAGAGGTAATCCCAGTATATCCGGACAAGCTGGAGAGTCTGCTTCACCATACCCAGTCTTGTCGGAGAAAATTTTTCTATTTCCCATAAATAGTATCTTTTCAAGATTTTAAAAGTGCCTCTTTTATTAGGGCTTTTATCAAGAGTTAGGGAAATTTGTATTCCCGTAACATATCTTATTCTAACCCAAATAATATAAATAAGCAAGAATTAATAGCAATTAAGTGCTACTAACCTGCAATGTTCTAATCGTCATTCTTACGGCATACCAAAACCTATCATGCTTTATTTACACAAGTAAATAGCTTATCTCGAAGCTTATTCTAAGGCATCTTTTCTTAAGTTCAAGTCTAAATACTATCCTGAGTGCTACCATAAAATATCAAGTACCTAACTCTTTGTTTAAATTTAGGTATTTTATTACAACACCTATTGACTTAAATCAGTGGCTCTGATACCACCTTCTGTCACGACCCCCAACCCATCCTGGACGGAATCGGGAGTCGCGAACAGCCACGTGGTACCGGTGATTATTTTGAAAACGTTGCAGCGGAAATTTCATCAGGACCGTGAGTTAGGAAAAATATCAGAGTTTAGAAAACACCGGATTTTATTTATTAAATAGATGGGATAAACCCATGTTTTACAATGGTAGCTTTAATAAAGATAAATTTGATTACATAAAACAATATTTCTTAATTTGATTTTAATTAATAAAATAAGCCACTTCTTGAAGCCTTTCAGTGCCGTACCCATCTCTTACTCCAATCTACTGTAATTACCTGAAACATGTTTGAAAAAGGTTTTGTCAGCGGGAAATACTGAGTGAATCATTCTATTTTCTAAAACGACTCATTTGTTATAATTTACAGTATTAAGAGCGATTACAATGTTTCTGATATCAAACCAACTACCCACGGTATTTGTCACTCGACCTGATCTGTGACTATGGTCATATCCCCCATTGGATGCCCCAATGGTGACGATTATCAAGTAATGTATACAAAACCCCACATACCGGCTGTACGTTTGGTGATTACAAAGACTTAATCCCTGTAATTATAACTTTGAAATAAACATGCTTTTGTAAATAGATTTGATAAAAAGAGAATGACTCACATTATAAGTATGCAGATTCATACGGCCAAAGTTTAGTCTACAGATAAGCCTTGATATATTGCAGATTTATACAGGCAGAGCTTAGCCTATTGATTTAGCCTTGTAACCTAGTGCACACGAACTAGGTAAGTAACTAATACAGCATTTACGATAACTCACGAGATTAAAACCCTCACAACGAATGACAAAGTGCAATCACTTAAACATCCATCGGATTCACAACGAATGACAGAGTATTCCCCGAATTCGGGTGGTACTCAAACATCCTGTCGGAATCACAACAAATGACAAAGGATAGTACTAAAACATCCATCGGATAGTTTCAATCGATCGGACATTGAATCATAGCAGCGATCGAGTTAATACCCGGTATCGTAGCAGCACCCCGCTATACTAATTAGTGATTTTGAAACTGTTTCTATTATAACTCAGCGTATATAACGAATTTCTTCGTCGAACGAACGCCAGAATGCAAGTCCCAATGCCTGCTATTTATACACAAATTTGACATGGCTTACGGACCGTAAGACTTATCCCTTACGGTCCGTAAGGGACACGAAATCGTCATAGGCTTGCCACGTGTGTTTCTAGCCTAGCTGGGTCGACCGTTCGAGAAATTTCGAATTAGACAACAATATATATGGATAATCGTCGAGTAGGGAATACCCCCCTGAGTTTTAGGGGCCCTGATCCTGATTCTGATTATTCCGAAATTTGTAGGGTTTGTGCAGAATCACTTGGGTGTCTTAATTAGGGTTTCCTATTGGATAAAATAATAAAATAAATAGGACTTTTAATGAGAGTTGTTACAACTTGGGTGAAAGGACCTGACGGGTGGTCCGTAGGACAACCCTTAAGTGCCTTAAAAAGATTAAAATCCCATGCTTTACACGTTTGATTGTTTGAACTTGGTAACTACTAGTTGTTTGGACGTGCAGGTGCAAATGGAGCATAAAAGGGAAAGAATTTGGAGCATCAATAAAAAATCAATTTTTGGAATTGAAGAATTAAGAGGATAGCATGATAGAGGACGAAATTACGAGAACGTAGGCGAAAACGGTGAAGAAAACGGAGTTGAAACGAAAAAGTTATGCTTAAAACAAGTTTTCAACATTGCCAGCCGTAAGACAGGAGCTCCTGGCCGTAAGACTCACTGCTTGCCGTAACCTACGGCTGGGAGCCGTAGGTTACGGCTCCGACTGATCTCAACTTGTAACTCTCGCATTAAATGGTCTTTTGATGGAGAATTATGGTTCTTAATCATGTATTTTCGGTTACTACTTGGAGGGAACGAGTTAGGGAGTATATGAGGAGCATTTGGGAGGGAAGAATAGTATCTTATCATCTACTATCCATCTAGTATTGTTGCTTTTGATTGTATTTAACAATTTCATCTTATTTTGCTACAATGGTGGTTCAAACCATGAGCGGCTAAATCATACGTGGCTTCCTCCAGACAGATGGTTCAGTTAGGTTTTATTTCTTTCCAGTTTTATTCATGTTTGGAATTACTTTTGGATTGACAAACCTTTATAAGTAATTTGATGTGTTGATTTTGTTTGAACTATTTGCTTGTGTTTTTGAGTCCTTACTTTACAATTTGTTCGGTTGATGACAAAACCTTGTAGCGGATTGGGTGACATAGAGTAGGTTGATTCACGCTAGTGAATAGGGTTAATTGACTTATAAGAGATCTGATGACAAAGACCCGTTTTCAGTAACCAATCAAACTAATCAACTTTCCCACACTATGTCTATGTGGTGTCAATTATTGAATTAAACTGAGATTTTGTAAACCTAGAACTTGAAGTTTGGAGGAGGTTACCTTTACCACTATTGTTTTCTAAATCACATTAGTTTAGACTTTATTTTCTAAAAAACAACCAAACCAATCAATTAATTATTTTATTTAGTTAATTTAGATAGAAAACCAATTCTGACCACATACTCCTCGTGGACCGACACCCTACTTACCCTAACTAGTTAAGGTATTTAGGAACTTTTTATAAATATTTTTTTTGACCGACCAAACGACATCGATCAAAATGGCGCCGTTGCCGGGGAGTTAGTGCGCTTAGTTTTGGTTTTTAGTTTAGTTTAGTTTCTTTCAAAATTAAAAAAAAAACCTAAAATATATATATATATATTCCTTTTTTTTTCTTGTTCAGTATTACACGAGGTTGTGTTACTTGTGCAGGCTATCATGGACGTGAATTATGATGATGGCCAGTATTATTATGAGCCGTGTTCGTGTTGTGGTGAATTTGGTCACTGGGCTCAAGATTGCCAAAATAAGTACAGGATGAATCCAAACATCCAGTGCAATAATCAACGAGGGGGTTATTCAAACGACTGCCAGAATCAAATCGGTCGACAAGTAGATCAGTCTGAATTGGATGACATCTGGGTAGCTATCAAGGAGCTAACAAGCATAGTCAAAGAGGTCATGTATCGACAAGAGATCCTAGAGGCTAGGCATCAATTGTTGTTGGAACAAACTGAACAGATGGTTACACATGTACGTGGGGTAATTGCAGTAATCGCAGAATCAGGTACGTCATCTAATCATAATCAAGTCGACCCAACACATCAGTTTTCCAGTTCCCAAAACACAGACAGTGCACGCATTAATACGGTAAGTTTTCAACCATCATCTGAGCTTTATGTGAATGAACAGACTCCATCACCAAGGGTTGAGAAAGTGGTGGAGCATAGTGAGTATGACATTGATCAGGATTTGATTTCACAAACTAAATTAGAAACTAAAAATGTGGAAAAATCCTTTAGCGTTCCATTTCCTTCGGCGTTAATAGCCCCGGTGTCAACTAAACCAAAAGTGGATCCAACACATGATGAAAAATGGGAAAAATTTGAAAAGCGAAATATTAATTTACCCTTTTTGAAAATAATTAAAAAAAATCCCCTCATCCCCACACTTGGGATACATTGTCCCAATGTATGGTTTTGAGGGAAAGATCGCTTTTAACCAACAACATTAGCTTTCGCTAATACTCTTAAATCCCAATTTTTTTTTTATTCTAATTATTAGAAACACCACCAATCCTTCACAACCCATAAACTAAACACATCAAAACACCACCCAACCGCCCAACCAAAAACTTAAACATGAATATATACAAAGGGGCACAAGATGAGAACAAGACACGACCTGATTAGTAAATCAGCAGTGTTGATAGTGATGCAGCTGCGGTGATCGAACCGGTTCAAAAACATCTCTTAGATTCGCCGATATCTCAACAGGGATGTTACCAAACATCCCCACACTTGAATCATTGCATCCGCGAGGGTTGAAACGTAATAACCTGCCAACACACAAACACAACACCAAAACAAAACCAAACAAAGCAAAGCAAAACAAAACAAAACACAAATACAATACTCTACATCCTCGGGCTGCCTCCCGAGAGCGCTAAGTTTAAAGGTCTTCAGCCAGACCATACCTGATATGCGTTATGGTGGTCTTAATGCACACTTACCCGCAACATTTCCAACAAATGCCCGGAAATTTACATGCCATCTCCATAGATTTGTCAGTCTATTTGGCATGTTAAAGCTGCTCCTGCGGGCTTTGCTAGTCCACTTCATGACATATACCTTAATGTCTGGTAGTTTCACCCTTCTCATCTTGTTTCTCGAACCCTCTTCCCCACACTTGTTAATTTGAATTATGGGAAGAGGTTCGGTACACATATCCATCCCATCAGCCTGCTCTACCTCATAATCTGCACACATCATCTGATCTACAAGTGACTCTTCATCAGATAAAGGACTCATTGGTGTGGTATTATCCTCCACAACCTCCTCCTTCATGTGAGAATAATCTCTAATATCGTCAGGTAATGGTGAGAGGCGTTCTTCTATCTCTATCTTCAATTTTAAAGTATGACACTTAGAAACTAAGCAGCTGATTCGGTCTTCATCGGACAGGTTGGGTGTTGCTAAATATTGCTTGAGTTTGGACAAAGTTACTTCCAATACAGCAAGCTCTTTCTCCTCCTCGGTCTCATAAACATAAACACCCTCGGGCTCAGAATATTCTTCGGGATGATATTGTCGATATCCCTGATACGGTCTATAGATGCGCGCTTCCATCATCTTTTTATTCCAATACTTCGGGTTTTCCGAATACACCGGGCACACATCATAATCATAAGTGTGATCGCGACCGCAACAAAAACATAGACCATCCATCCTTGCCTCATAATAAACTTCCTCGTCCCGATCGTATCCATATGAATAATAGTCATCCTCCATTTCTGATTCATAATCGTCAACATATGATGGAGGTGGAAGCTGTGAAACATAAGACACCGGTTTTCCATGTGCCCTCCTGTAGTGAGCCTCGTGGCAACCAATACATGGATGTCGTGCACCCCCGCACAATCTACACGTAAATAAGCTAAAATTTGTGTAATGCCCTGTCATCCTGCACAACACAACTCAACTACCAAGTGTAAATCATGAACATAAAAGAACTCTTTTTGGTTTTTTTTTTCAAACTAATACAGAAGATAACACACGTTGCGCACTACCCCCCGGCAACGGCGCCAAAATTTGACGTGATGTCGTGGTCACAAACAAATTTAATCCAATTACTTCTTTTTATATTTTTCTCATATTTTTCTTCTTTTTTTTCTTTTCTTTTCTTTCCTTTTTTTTATATAAGATATAAGAACTCACACAATATACAAAAACATCAACATTCACAACTAGACTCCTAAACCGGGTCATCTCAATAGGTAAAGTTTTTGTAAGAAGTAGGTTTGGGTCACAACCGAATGGTATAAGGCTCAAACATGGCTTTCTAAAGACCAAACCCCCACCCCTCACAATACCAAGCTCATATATGTAACGTATGAGGTCCAACCCCCAATTCCCACACTCTCACACATCTAGACGAGGCTACCTAAAAGTCCCCTATCATTTTCAAAAGCATGCTAACTCTAGGATTTAACAAGAATTCGTACACAAGTTCTATTAACACAAAACACACACTGCCACTCAAAACAAAGAACTATCTATAATAATCATATGTGGCTCAAATTCTCACCAAGAAAGGACTAGAAATGGGTATCGGTGTGTCAAGTGGAACAATATCAAGTTTTCAAATTTTGACAATTTTCGCTTGGCTTCACAAAATGTTTTTAAAATTCTAAAAAAAAAAATCCCCTCATCCCCACACTTGGGATACATTGTCCCAATGTATGGTTTTGAGGGAAAGATCGCTTTTAACCAACAACATTAGCTTTCGCTAATACTCTCAAATCCCAAATTAAAATAGGACTTTTAATGAGAGTTGTTACAACTTGGGTGAAAGGACCCAATAGTGGTATGACTATCGTCACTAGGGTGTGACACGGCGCCAGATAAAAATAAGATAGTAGCCATTGTAATCGCTCTTATGCTGTAATTTATAACTAAGAGTCGTTTTATCAAAATTGAGTGACTCGTCAGTATTTCCCCGCTGATAAAATATTTTTAAAACATGTTTCAGGTGACCTACTGTGAATCAAGGAAAATGTGCTACGGAGCACTAACAAGCTTGAAGTGGTGGCTCAGTAAAATAAATAAACATGTTTTGTAAAACAAGGGATTTCCTAGTAAAATACCCTTTGCTGTAAATTATGGGGTTTGTCCCAAATTATGAAATAAAATAATTGGGCATTGATGTGTGCAAAATGCAACATATAAATTACATCAATTGTGGCATAAAACTAACCCTTTTTGTAGTACTAATGTTGGAAAAGGTGTGCGTTTGTCTTCCTTTTGTATTTTTAGGATTAAATGAGCTCAAATTAACAAAAGAAGCAAAAAGACATCAAAATCTAACATAAATACAAGAAAAGGAACAAGACGTGACATGCCCGACCCCACGACAGCATCTTCCCAAGCAAAACAAGAGGTCAGAAGACTGAACACGCCCCGTGCTCAGCCAGCACGGGGGCGTGCCCAAGTGTCAGCAGAAAAGACAAAGTGGTAGAAGTTTCTATTGCCCACCACGGGCCGTGCTCAGCGGACACGGGGTCGTGGTCAACTATAAGATTCGCACAATCCAGGCAAATCTTCATAGTACAAAGATTCTTCTGCACACGGGGTCGTCCTCAGCGGACACGGGGGCGTGGTCAACTAATAAGACAAGCTGCAATAAATGAAGAAAGAGAAGGATGTGGACACGGGGCCGTGCCCGAGCTTCTGTTCAGCCTATAAATAGGAGTGCTTGGCTCAAGCTCAAACCATCCCTTGGCACACCACTTCTCTCACACTTCACCCACCACCCACCACCACTATAACACCATCATCCACCACCATCATCCATTGTCCATCGTAGAGTGTGTGAGTCGTCTCGGGATCCCAGATTGATCGTAAGAGTTCTTGACAATCAAGGCCATGTTTGCCTAAGTCTCTTACATCACTTGGTGAAGACAAGTGTCTAGTGTAATACTTTTTATTTTTAATCTTTTCGCACTTTTTACTTGGTTTTGTATTAATGACTTTAATAACTAGTTGCTTATGTTGAAGGTGATCTTTCCTTATCGTTTGTCCGTGGTGTCTTGGCATTATTTTACTGTCTATATAAAATAAAAGATTTTCACCATTCATATCTCCACGGTCTATATGGAGGTATGTTGGCTACCTGGTCGGGGGTTAAGGGAACGGTTTGGTAAAGGTCTTGCCATTGTTCAGCGTTTAGAGGTCCTGCAATGGACCTGGGTCAAATTTAGTAGGACCTCCTTCAATACTTAATGGTATTGGATGGCGGGGGTCCAAACTCTTTGATCCCCTCATAAGTTAACTACTATTAATACTATAACCCGGCTATTTAGGACTGTATCCTTGCTGACTCAGACTACTTAGTCGAGGGTAACGTCATCTCCAAAAGAGGGGCCTACCATAATTTGCATTAATAACTTAATTAATTATCTTCCAATAATCCACCCTTTTAGGATTGTATCCTTGCTGACTCAAACTACTGGGGTGAGGGTAACGTCACCTTCAAAAGAGGGCCCTACTACAATAACTAAGATAATCTCTTAAAATAGTGCAAAAGTGCGGAAATAATCAAAGGTTACACTAGATACGAGTCCGAACCAAGTGATTCATCTTGTCTCTCTGTTTTTCTTTTATTTTTATTTTTCAGCATTTTTAGTTAGTTTTTATTTTTCTTAGCTTAAAACATTTTCTAAACTTTTTATTTTGATTAGACGTTGAGGATAAACCGGTACTAAAAGCTTTTGTGTCCTTGGACGATCTCGGTATCTTACCAACACTATACTACGCTCACGATGGGTGCACTTGCCCATATGTGTGTCTAGTGTTAGTAAATATCGTGTTTTATAAATTTAAAACTTGTCTAAAAAAAGTGTTAAAGGGGCTTAAAATATACACATAATATATATAACACTTCACACGCATCAAGTTTTTGGCGACGCTGCCGGGGACACAAGGATTTTAAGAAAGTTAGGAATCAACGGCCTAATCTTTTTTCTTATTTTTCGTTTTTTTTAGGATTTTTCTTAATTTTTCAGCTTCTGCAGAACTCAGCACGGGCCGTGCCCGCTGAACACGCCCCGTGCCCAATCATTGGAACTGGCAATCCTGTTTTAAGTCAGACAGTAAGCTGAACACGGGGCCGTGCCCACTCAACATGCCCCCGTGCCCAAGTTGCAGTTACTGAAAACAGAACCGTAAGATCCCGACGGTTGGTAATTTCTGACACAAACATGAGATATTCTGATACTTTTTACTTTCGGCACTCTTATGGTACTATGTGGTGTCAATTATGTGGTGGTAACCATAAAGAATTAGAATGTTATTTTCTAACTTATAAACCCCACTATATAGACCCATCATTTCCTAGTATCCTTAAGAGGGGCGAAAGTAAAAATAATCCTTATCTCTCCCTCGAATGCTCCCAACCAGATATTCTAGGAGAAATGCTTCTCGATGAATTATTTCAACTAGAAGATCTAATTATTAATTGGTTAAAAGAACTTAGGAAAGATTTCAAAAATCTATTCCAAGACGATAACCAAGAAGAAGGGTTGGAAACGCATTCAAACAACTTCATTGTTTCCAATGATACTTCTAACTCTAGTGAAAACTTGAGCGATAGTCGTCCCTGTGTCGATTGTGCCGTGAAGGACTCCCCATCTACTTCGTTTGATGCATACATAGACCTGAGCGATTCGACATACACCTTCTTTAACGAGAGCCCGGAAAAGGGTTGGACTTGTCCACCTACATATAGCATAGGAATCACCCTCACCGACAACCTCTTGCGTTCTCGTCTTAATCTAGATCAATTAAGGTATCTTAGGCACTTTGGGGTTGTTCCATCCAGTAAGGAACCGCCCGATCCGGAAAAGTTCCTTGAAAATAGACGAATTCCTTAAGACAGCTTCTAGACACGGGGTCGTGTCCAGGTCAGCACGCCCCCGTGTCCACCCAAAGATTCCCTTCTGATTTTGTCAGAATGCGGACAAAAATGTGTCAGGATTCCATCTGCACACGGGGCTGTGTCCAGCCGACACGGGGCCGTGCGCAACGTACTGTCGTTTTCTATAAATGCAGCCAAGAATCCTGCACATTTGAACCATTCCAGGGACAGAGATTTGAGGAATATTCTCACATACCATCCTAGGTATTTTCTAAAAGAAGTTTCTCAACTATCTTCTTGTCCTTTCCTCTTTTATCCACTTTCATCTTCTTCAATTTTCCTCATACTTCAATTAAAGCTTGAAACTTCCATAATTTCAAGCCTTATTGAGATGTTTGTTAGATTTTGTTCATGGAATCTTGTTAAAAATAAGTTCTATAACAATGTTTTAAGTTGTTTAAGTTCAGAAATGCTTCAAAAATCATAAAAACAATTTGAAACCCCAAGATTCCTTGTTCATAAATCCTGCAGATATCTGAACACGGGGCCGTGTTCGCTGAACACGGGGCCGTGTCCGAAGTACTGGATCCATAAAATTGAACTCTTTTCGGTATGTTTTCCCAGAATGGCAAGCAGAACAAGCGGAAACTCTTCGTCGCATTCCAGAAACAACCGACAGGGGAGAAGATCATCAACGGTTGAAGATTCTCTTGTAAACTATGTTTACGCCTTAAGAGAGGCCCTTGATGAAGTAACAAGTGTGGAAGAGGCATTGGTCGACCGCATTAATCATTTAACGGTGGGACTAGAAGGATGTCTCCAAGAGGTCAACCTTTTGCACCAAAGGTTGAACATTCTCGCCTCTCCTCCTTTGGTGTCGATTATCACCCAAAGGGCATGGAATGTGGTGCCGGAAGTCATCATTCCGGCCGAATGGTACGCCCTTCATCCGGAGCCTCCTCAAGAAGTACTACAAGGGGTTCCGAATGGTGTCGCTCCTCCTCCACAAGATGTCGAGGAAAATGAAGCCGCCTCCCTTCTCCCAAGGGAGATAGAAGAATGGCTCTAGCAACATCTAAGGGACACCGTTCGGCTTGGAGTTCTACAAGGCTTTTAGACCGGAAATCTATTTCCGGAATTTTGGTTCTTATTATAGAAGTAGGGCTCCTTAGGAAGATTTTACGGATCACTTGACCTATTTAACATTAGGACTTTTAACTTTTATTTTCTTCTTTATTTTTCATTTTAGGACTATTATGTAATTCTCTAAGATTCAATGAATGATGGTTTTTAGTTAATTTGGTGTTTGGATGGTGATGAAATGAATAAAACACACTTGAGATGGCAAAGGATACAAGGGAAACTTGAACCAGCACCCCATGCAGGAAAACAGGACCGTCCGACAAAATTCTTCGTTTATAGTAAGTTCGGCACGGGCCGTGTCCGCCCAACACGGCCCCGTGCTGCACAGTCTGCAGAAAAAGACCCAGTTCAGGTAACTGGACACGAGCCGTGTTCACCCAACACGCCCCCGTGTCCAGGCTTCTGTTTCTCTTGATTTAATTTTGTTACTGGCACTTGAACACGGGGCCGTGTTCAGCGCCCAGTAACACAAAAATTTTGCTTTTTACACATTTTTTACACATTCAATCAACCTAAAAACTTATTTTTGGGACACATTGAGGACAATGTGTAATTTAAGTGTGGGGGGGGGGGGGATGCTAAAACCTTGGATCTTGCAAGTCCTAAATACAAGCCTTACACAAAACTCTATTGGAACCGCTAACCACCCCAAATTTTTCAAAAAAAAATTTCATTTTTTTTACTTGTCTAGGTTTAACTCGGGAAATCCAAGTTCTTAAAAAGGTTATATTTCTACGAATTTACAACCGATAGCGTCGTGATAAAAAGAACCAACATAAGAAAATTA
Source organism: Helianthus tuberosus (assembly GCA_030545235.1). Classification (NCBI taxonomy): domain Eukaryota; kingdom Viridiplantae; phylum Streptophyta; class Magnoliopsida; order Asterales; family Asteraceae; genus Helianthus; species Helianthus tuberosus. Next base: position 32,844,951 of record CM060365.1, on the reverse strand, counting down.
TGAAAAGGCATGGCAAACTTAGTTAAAATTTGATTATATATACTTGATCACATAAAAACCCATTCCCACAAAAGTGAGTTTTGAGCCTTTATTGAGCAAACACTTACATATCATTAGACTAAATGCTCATTTTCGTTTCTTGTGTGAATAGCCGCTTGGTTCTTACGACTCTAGAACTTGCCATGACGATACATTCCCGGTCCTTACCAACTTAAACCCGAGTAAGTAAATGATGGAGGCATTAGGACTAACCCTTTTTATTTCTACATCATTAATTTTCTTTTTTTTACCACATACCCAAAATCTCCCTAGTTAGCCCCTTTGAGCCTAAACCTTTTCATTTCATAACCCAAAACAAACACCCTTTTTCCCACCAAAACCTTTTTCATTTTTAACCCTTTGTTTTAGTAACAAGTTCGGTTTTTCGTATAACTATTCAAAAAAAAATTGACTATGAAGCAAAAAGCAAATAACCAAACAAGTTTATCAAAAATGACTTTGTTTGAAAAATAGCTTCGTAAAAATAAAAATGGAAAAATAGAAAGTCTTACGAAAACCGACGCTTGTTACGCTTTTCGCCCTTTTTTTCTACTAACCACCAACACAACCACCTACCTTTAACTCAAGCCTAACCCTTCACCCACAAAGTCCTCTTGATACTTACAAAGGTATATAAGTTAAAAAGGAGGAGGATTGATTGCTTGGCAAGCCTATGGTAGGAGTAAGTTCCATGCCGCTCTCGAGTGATCCACAAAAATACATTTTCGGCCGAGTGTTGAGTGATCCCCGTGAGGTATGTGAACTTGTAAATAAATAGAATTTTAAAAAGGCATGTTATGCCCTAATAAGTAATTTATCTTATGAAAAGTTTTAAATAAATCATGACGAATAGGATTGTAAATAAATAAAAATAAAACTAAATAAAGAATCTTGGAAATCCCGACACTCTACGACAAGCCCGAAAACCTTCTTCTCTACCCATTCCATTTGGGAGTGTAATAGCCACTTATTAAAGAGTTTTGCTTGAGGACAAGCAAACATTCAAGTGTGGGGGTATTTGATGTGTGCAAAATGCAACATATAAATTACATCAATTGTGGCATAAAACTAACCCTTTTTTAGTACTAATGTTGGAAAAAGTGTGCTTTTGTCTTCCTTTTGTATTTTCAGGATTAAATGAGCTCAAATTAACAAAAGAAGCAAAAAGACATCAAAATCTAACATAAATACAAGAAAAGGAACAAGACGTGACATGCCCGACCCCACGACAGCATCTTCCCAAGTAAAACAAGAGGTCAAAAGACTGAACACGCCCCGTGCTCAGCCAGCACGGGGGCGTGCCCAAGTGTCAGCAGAAAAGACAAAGTGGTAGAAGCTTCTATTGCACACCACGGGGCCGTGCTCAGCGGACACGGGGCCGTGGTCAACTATAAGATTCGCACAATCCAGGAAAATCTTCATAGTACAAAGATTCTTCTGCACACGGGGTCGTGCTCAGCGGACACGGGGGCGTGGTCAACTAATAAGACAAGCTGCAATAAATGAAGAAAGAGAAGGATGTGGACACGGGGCCGTGCCCACTGGACACGGGGCCGTGCCCGAGCTTCTGTTTAGCCTATAAATAGGAGTGCTTGGCTCAAGCTCAAACCATCCCTTGGCACACCACCTCTCTCACACTTCACCCATCACCACTATAACACCATCATCCACCACCATCATCCATTGTCCATCGTAGAGTGTGTGAGTCGTCTCGGGATCCAAGATTGATCGTAAGAGTTCTTGACAATCAAGGCCATGTTTGCCTAAGTCTCTTACATCACTTGGTGAAGACAAGTGTCTAGTGTAATACTTTTTTATTTTTAATCTTTTCGCACTTTTTACTTGGTTTTGTATTAATGACTTTAATAACTAGTTGCTTATGTTGAAGGTGATATTTCCTTATCGTTTGTCCGTGGTGTCTTGGCATTATTTTACTGTCTATATAAAATAAAAGATTTTCACCATTCATATCTCCACGGTCTATATGGAGGTATGTTGGCTACCTGGTCGGGGGTTAAGGGAACGGTTTGGTAAAGGTCTTGCCATTGTTCAGCGTTTAGAGGTCCTGCAATGGACCTGGGTCAAATTTAGTAGGACCTCCTTCAATACTTAACGGTATTGGATGGCGGGGGTCCAAAATCTTTGATCCCCTCATAAGTTAACTACTATTAATACTATAACCCGGCTATTTAGGACTTTATCCCTGCTGACTCAGACTACTTAGTCGAGGGTAACGTCACCTCCAAAAGAGGGGCCTACCATAATTTGCATTAATAACTTAATTAATTATCTTCCAATAATCCACCATTTTAGGATTGTATCCTTGCTGACTCAAACTACTGGGGTGAGGGTAACGTCACCTTCAAAAGAGGGGCCCACTACAATAACTAAGATAATCTCTTAAAATAGTGCAAAAGTGCGGAAATAATCATAGGTTACACTAGATACGAGTCGGAACCAAGTGATTCATCTTGTCTATCTGTTTTTCTTTTATTTTTATTTTTCAGCATTTTTAGTTAGTTTTTATTTTTCTTAGCTTAAAACATTTTTCTAAACTTTTTATTTTGATTAGACGTTGAGGATAAACCGGTACTAAAAGCTCTTGTGTCCTTGGACGACCTCGGTATCTTACCAACACTATACTACGCTCACGATGGGTGCACTTGCCCATATGTGTGTCTAGTGTTAGTAAATATCGTGTTTTATAAATTTAAAACTTGACTAAAAAAAGTGTTAAAGGGGCTTAAAATATACACCTAATATATATAACACTTCACACACATCAGGCATTTTCAAGTTTCAAAAGATCCTGTAAAACTTTCGCTGTCAACTCAAATATAAATACCACGGGTTTCTGTCCCACGGCTCCTGGACCGGGTAACACAGGGACGGGGGCCGTGACAGAAAAGGTGGTATCAGAGCCACTGATTTAAGCCAATTAAGTATTTAGAAATACTTAAATTTTTCTAATTGCCATTCTGTGATTCTGTGAAAATTTAATTTACAAAATTTTAAACTTAGAATTTTATGTGTTTCATCATGTATGCTAACAGCATGAATGAATTGTCGGAGGCACTCCGAAATATTTCTATCCATAGCACCGATATGGATACCACTGATACCTTCACTGGCTACCAGGCTGATACTGAGGAGCCAATGGTATTCCAAGCCCAACCTCAGGAGAAACCAAAACCGAAAAAGAGAATAGGACTTGTAGGCTGGAGGCGTATGCGTAGGAAGAAACCAGCGACACAGAAAGTTATAAAGACTGAGGATCCAAAGGATAAAGGAAAAGGAAAAGAGATCGGGGAAAGTTCCGGGCAAGCCCAGGAAATGCCATCATGGGAGTAGCTGGATCGTAAACTAGCACTTAGTGACCTCATCGGACCTGCCGATGAAAACCTCTTCAATTACCCAGCTGAAGCACAACTTCCAGTCAATCTGGAACCTGCTATCCCAGATCCCATTGTCAACTACCCAGCTGAAGCAAAACAAGAGAACAGAAGGCTGAACACGCCCCGTGCTCAATGAGCACGGGGGCATGCCCAATGAGCACGGGGGCGTGCCCAAGTGTTAGCAGAAAAGACAAAGTTGTAGAAGCTTCTATCAACCACTACGGGGTCGTGCTCAGTGGACACGGGGCCGTGGTCAACTCTAAGATTCGCAGAATCTTGGGAAATCTTGATAGTGGTCAACTAATGCAGACAAACTGCAATTAATGAAGACAGAGAAGAAGGGTGGACACGGGGCCATGCCCAATGGACACGGGGCTGTGCTCGAGCTTCTATTTAGGCTATAAATAGGGGTGCTTGGCTCATTTGCAAACCATCCCTTGGCACACCACCTCTCCCACACTTCACCCACCACCCACCACCATCACAACACCATCATCCACCACCACCACCATCATCCATCGTCCATCGTAGAGTGTGTGAGTCGTCTCGGGATCCAAGATTGATCGTAAGAGTTCTTGACAATCAAATGCCATGTTTGCCTAAGTCTCTTACATCACTTGGTGAAGACAAGTGTCTAGTGTAATACTTTTTATTTTTAATCTTTTCGCACTTTTTATTTGGTTATGTATTAATGATTTTAATAACTAGTTTCTTATATTGAAGATGATTTTTCCTTATCGTTTGTCCGTGGTGTCTTGGCATTAATTTACTGTCTATATAAAATAAAAGATTTTCACCATTCATGTAAGGACTCTCAAAATTATCCTAAAAATACCCGTAAGTATAAACCCTGACCCCTGAAACCCTAAACCATATTAAAAATAAGAAAAACAAAATTATGGGTCTCAGGCGGGCCGCGTAAAAGACAACACATGTCTTACGCGGGCCGCGTCAATACATGTTTAACCTTAGGTTTACGCGGGCCGCGTCAGCCTTAAAAATCAGCTATAAATAGCTTGTTGCATGCACAGTCTGTTGGTGTCGAAACAAACTTTCAAAAACGAAGTTTTAGTACTCTGAGGTCGAAATTACTTTGATATTAGCGAGGCTCTACTCCGATACCGGGTATTAACTCTATCGCTGCTATGATTCAATGTCCGATCGATTAAAACTATCCAATGGATGTTTAAGTGCTGCCCACATTAGGGTTATGCTTTGTCATTCGTCGTAAATTTGATGGATGTTTAAGCATCGCACTTTGTCATTCGTTGTGAGGGTTTAATCTCGTGAGTTATCGTAAATGTTGTATTAGTTACTAACCTAGTTCGTGTGCATGTTGTTTAAAATTAGGTTAACAAGGCTAATCAATAGACTAGACTCTGCTCGTGTTAAATCTGCAATGTGAGTCATTCTCTTTTTATCAAAGTGCTTTATAAATTCCTAAATATTTTCAAAGTTATAATTACAGTGATTAAGTTTATGTAATCACCAAATTACAGCCGGTATGTGGGGTTTTGTATACATTACTTGATAATCTTCACCATTGGACAACGGGGTAGCCAATAGGTGATATGACCATAGTCACAGAAACGAGTCGAGTGACAAATACTGTGGGTAATTGGTTGATATCTGGAAACATTGTAATCTCTCTTAATACTGTAAATTATAACAAACGTTTCGTTTTAATAAATAGAATGATTCACTAGTATTTCCCGCTGACAAAACCTTTTTCAAACATGTTTCAGATGATCTGTTGTGATCCAGGAAAAGTGCCGCAAAGCACTACAAGCTTAAGGAAGTGGCTCAATATAAAATAAAGAAATATATTTTGTAAAACAAAGATTTCTCAGTGAAATCATATGATTGTAAACTACCGGGGTTTTATCCCGAGTTGTGAAATAAAATAATCGAGAAATTTCAGTTTTAAAAAGATCCTGATGAAAACTTCCGCTGTCAACTTAATTAAATAAATATCACGGGATTTTATGTCTCGCGGCTCCTGAAACGGGTCAAACCGGGTCGGGGGCCGTGACAGAAAAAAGTGGTATCAGAGCCACTGTGTTAAGCTAATTAAGTATTTAAAAATACTTAATTTTTTCCTGATTGCCATTTTGTGATTATGTATTTTATTAACTGACTATTTGTTAGTTACAGTATGGGTAAGCAAAAGATTTCAAACATCTATCTTAAATTAGATAGGTCATCAAATGAGAAGGGAAGTTCATCCCAAACAAATTCCTCAAAACCTTATGTAAATCCTGAAGAAGGAATATTTGTTCGAAAAGTCCAATAAAAGAAGTTTGATTATTAGGAAAAGTCAGGAGAAATTAAAGAAATCCAAAGAAAAGAAAGTTAATCAGAAAACCCAAGAAATAGGCGGTAACCCACCATGGGAAGACAAGTTAGATGAAAAATGGGCAGATCTCTATATGCTAGCTACTGTAGCAGTAAATGCAAATATTTAAATACTTTGTCTTAGTTTTAGCACCCTTATCACCTACAATTCAGAAACTTGATAAATTACAATAAACCCTAGTGTGTTTTAAATTTTCAGTTGTTTTGTAGTTACACGGTATGCAATAATATTTGAAGGTTATCTGTGAAATTTGTTATAAAATTTTAACTTATTATTTTTACATATATGCTAAACAGCATGAATGAATTATCTGGAGCCCTAGAGAATCTCAACCTCTACCCTGTAAACATAGAAGTTTCTAAAGAATTTACTGGGTACTTTGCTGGTGTGGAACAACCTATAGAATTCAACACTCCACCTCTGGAGAAACCCAAGCCTAAGAAGAGGAGAAAATTGGTAGGATGGAGGCGTGTGCGTAGAAGGAAACCTGTCACTAGGAAGATTCCTAAAATAAACAATCCCTTAGAAAAAGGAAAAGGAATTGAAACCGGGGAAAGTTCTAGATAGATGGAATTGGAAATTGAGGAAGATTCTAGGCAGACAAAGATGGAAATTGGAGAAAGCTCTAAGCCAACCCAGGAAATGACATTGCAGGAGGAGTTAGATTTTATATTGGCAAGCTGTGATACTATTAAGTCTGTCAATGAAAATGTTTTTACTCATCCTATTGAAACCCAACTTCCAATGAATTTGGAACCAGCAATCCCAGAACCTATAATCCACACCCAACCTCTAGGAATGGATGAGTGGTGGACTAATGATTGGCAGTTCCAAAACCTTCTTAACAATCCTTATACGTTTTTTCCCTCAGGTTGACCCAGAACCTCTCCCAAATCCACCGATGAGTAATGAGAATATGGTTGAACTTCGCCATTTTGGCGAAGAGCTGATAGATACTGGGAATAGGATCCGAGAGATAGGAGGACAAATCTCATGGAAATATGATGAGAGGGAACATCGTTATTAAAAATGCAAGTTGACGAGGGAGAAGTGGATTGTGAATCTGTGTTTGTAATAAAAATTAATAAAAATCAGTATGTGTAAAATAAACAATAAAACGGTTGTAAGATAAAAGTGTGTACGAAAGTATATTATAATATATAAAATGAAAATTTAGAAATTTACAATGTTGGTATATAATTGTTTACGTGATTATGTGCGATTAATTATTATATTTGTTTGTTTCTTATATATAGTAATTATATATAAATTAATTATCAGATGGCAAACGTTGGTAATGAACCAGTAAATGAAGTAAATCAATCTGAGCAAAATCAGGAAGAGCAATTGTTAAATAGGCAAGATATCGAGGATATCGTTGCTCAAGGAATAGCCAATGCCATTCCAGCAATCATTGCTGCTGCTCAGAAACCTGTTAAACCTCAATCAATCATTCCTAGTAAACATACATAAGGCGACAATTTTAGTAATAGTATAAACGGAGGCGGTAACCATATTAATAACAACAATGATGAATTGCAAGCTCCGCTCCCTAAGAAAATAAAAGCTGCAACACCTGGTTGCACTTACAAAGAATTTCTTGCTTGTAAACCGAATGAATTTGCAGGCAATGAAGGAGCAACTGCTGCACTGCGTTGGTTAGAGAAAACCGAGGCAGTAATTGCAATAAGTAAATGTGCCAAGGAAGACAAAGTGATGTATACATCGCATTTGTTTAAAGAAGGGGCACTAGAATGGTGGAATACAGTACTTCAAGCCAAAGGAAGAAATTTGGCCTATGCCATGAACTGGGAAGAATTTAAGAGTCTTATAGAAAGAAAATTTTGTCCTGAATATGAAAAAGATCAAATGGCGAATAAATTCCTAAACCATCGGATGATGGGTGTAGACTGTCGAGGATATACTTCGACATTCTTCGAATATGCTAGAGTAGTACCAACGCTGGCTTCGCCAGAGCCGGTACTCATTTCTCGCTATATTTGGGGATTAATTAGCGAAATCCGTAATATCGTTAAAGCTGCGAGACCTCGCACTATTGACGATGCGGTAGAATTAGCTAACACCCTAACTGACGAATTGATACACACAAGAGATGAAAACAGGAAGAAGGAACTGACTCAGAAAATTACCCAAGGATTTCGTGTGGGTAATAATAGTAGCTTCAAGAAAAGAGGAACAGGGCAATCCTCAACTCCTCAGTTCTGCAGAAATTGCAGAAAGAAACATTATGGAAGATGCAATATAACCTGCAACTTTTGCAAAGCTGTAGGACATCGTGAAGAAAACTGCAGAAAGAAAACCATAATCTACTTTAATTGTGGAGAAGCGAGGCATTTTAAAACAGAATGTCCTAAATTGGCCAAACCAGCAGACAACAAAACCAAGACGGCCGACGGAACTACTAAGAAGAATGCCAGAGCACTCCAGCTGACCACTCAAGAAGCAGAACTCATTCCAGATGTGATAGCTGGTACGTTCCTAGTTCACAACGTGTACGCAAAAGTATTATTTGACTCTAGTGCAAACCAATGTTTTATAAATACTTTATTCTGCCAAGCTCTTAATTTACCTTTAACCAATCTTAGGCAGATTTTTACAGTCGAAACGGCAGATGGGAATTCAGTTAAAATAGATAAGGTTATGCAAAATGTAGAAATAGAACTCTCGGGTCATAAATTCTCCGTAAACCTATTACCTATGAAATTAGCCGAATTCGATGTTGTGTTAGGAATGGATTGGTTAGTAGCCAACCATGCTCGAATTCTTTGTGAAAAGAACTCTATAGAGATTCAGGCACCCACTGGAGAAGTAATCATGATTACAGGAGATAAACCACGTAAACCCATGAAGTTCATATCAGTAATGAAAGTTGCTAGTTATGAACGAAAGCAAGGAATAGTATATGTGATTTCAGTAATCATTAATACTAAGGGTAAAGAACTTAAGGAGATTCATGTAGTCTCAGAATACCCAGATGTATTCCCAGAAGAACTCCCGGGATTACCACCCGACAGGGAGGTAGAGTTTAGGATTCATCTAATTCCCGGAACTACACCGATAGCCAAGGCACCTTATCGGTTAGCTCCTACAGAAATGTTAGAACTGAAAAAGCAGTTAGATGAATTACTAAGCAAAGGATTCATACAACCTAGCTCATCCCCTTGGGGAGCGCCAGTGTTCGTAAAGAAGAAGGATGGTTCGATGAGAATGTGTATTGATTATAGAGAATTGAATAAGGTTACAATTAAGAATCGATACCCATTACCTAGGATTGATGATCTTTTTGATCAACTTCAAGGAGCTAGATACTTTTCTAAGATCGATTTACGCTCCGGATATCATCAATTAAAAGTAAAAGAAGAAGACATACCTAAAACTGCTTTCAGAACTAGGTATGGTCATTACGAGTTTACAGTCATGCCCTTTGGGTTAACAAATGCTCCTACAGCATTTATGGACATGATGAATAGAATCTGTAAACCATATTTGGATAAATTTGTAATTGTCTTCATCGACGATATACTTATTTATTCCAAAAGTCAGACAGAACATTGTGAGCACTTGCATGCACTCTTAACCTTGTTAAGAAAAGAAAAGCTTTATGCCAAATACTCGAAGTGTGAATTTTGGCTAAAGGAAGTGCAATTTCTAGGTCACATGGTGAATCATGAAGGTATTCACATAGATCCCTCTAAAATAGAGGCAATTACCAAATGGAAGGTTCCGCAATCCGCAATGGAAATTAGAAGTTTTATAGGTTTAGCCGGATATTATAGACGGTTTATTAAGGATTTTTCTAAAATAGTTGTACCATTAACTAAGCTAACCTGTAAAGCAGTTAAGTTTGAATGGGGACCTAAACAAGAAGAAGCTTTTAGGATTTTAAAGCAAAAGTTAACCAATGCTCCAATCCTAGCTTTACCAGAAGGGACTGAAGATTTTGAAGTTTACTGTGATGCTTCTAAACTAGGATTAGGATGTGTGCTAATGCAACGCAAGAAGGTAATTGCGTATGCTTCAAGGCAATTGAAAAAGCACGAGGAAAATTACACGACTCATGACTTAGAGTTAGGAGCCATAATTTTTGCCATTAAAATATGGAGACATTATCTGTATGGAAGCAAGTTTACTATCTATACGGATCACAAGAGTTTAAGGTATATATTTAGGCAAAAAGAGTTAAACATGAGACAAAGGAGATGGATGGAAATTCTAAGCGACTACGACTGTGATATCCAGTATCACGAAGGAAAGGCAAATGTAGTTGCAGATGCCTTAAGTCGTAAGTATCATGAGAAACAACGGCAGGTTCGTGCTTTTAGATTAAATCCACAGTTAGATTTAATGGAACAACTAAGGAATGGTCAGGAAACAGTAATCAAGGATGATGCTGAAGGAATGAAAGGACGAATAAAAGAATTAGAACAAGGAGCTGATGGAATTTGGAGATTCCACAAAAGAAGAATTTGGGTACCTAAGCAAGGAGAATTAAGAGATAAAATTTTAGAAGAAGCCCATAAATCTAGGTATACCATGCACCCTGGAAACAATAAGATGTATCAAGATTTAAGAAATAATTTCTGGTGGATAGGCATGAAAAAGGATATAGCTAGATATGTTTCTAAGTGTCTTACTTGTTCACAAGTTAAGGCAGAACACCAGAAACCTTCAGGTCTACTACAACAATTAGAAATGCTAGTATGGAAATGGGAACTCATAACAACGGATTTTGTTACTAAGTTACCCAAAACCAGAAAAGGTAATGATGCGATTTGGGTAATTGTGGATCGATTTACCAAATCAGCTCATTTTCTACCCATGAAAGAAACCTTTAGCATGGAAAGGTTGGCAAAGTTGTATGTAGATGAAGTAGTATCCCTACATGGAGTTCCACTCTCCATTGTATCGGATAGAGATAGTCGTTTCACTTCCCATTTCTGGACTAGTTTCCAAGAAGCAATGGGAACCCGATTAAATTTAAGTATGGCCTATCATCCACAAACAGACGGGCAAAGTGAAAGGACGATCCAAACCTTAGAAGACATGCTCCGAGCATGTGTGATAGATTTTGGTGGAAACTGGGATGACCACCTACCTTTAATTGAATTCTCTTATAACAATAGTTATCATTCAAGTATCGAATCTGCCCCATTCGAAGCACTATATGGACGTAAGTGCAGAACTCCAGTATGTTGGGCAGAAATAGGAGAAAGTCAATTATCAGGACCAGAGATTGTACAAGAAACTATAGACAAGATCACTCAAATCAAAAAAAGATTAAAGACGGCTCGAGATCGTCAGAAGAGTTATGCAGACAATAGACGGAAGCCGTTGGAATTCCAAGTAGGAGACAAAGTACTATTAAAAGTTTCACCTTGGAAAGGAGTAGTTCGATTCGGTAAGAAATGAAAGCTAAGTCCAAGATACGTAGGACCATTTTCAGTGATCCAACGTATAGGACCAGTTGCTTATCGTTCACAACTACCAGAAGAGTTAGCCGGAGTACATGACGTATTTCATATATCCAATCTCAAGAAATGCTTATCTGGTGAATCTTCGGTAGTACCTCTCCAAGATATAGAAGTAAACGAAAAGTTAAAATTTGTTGAGAAACCTCTTCAGATAGAAGACAAAAAGATTAAGTTTCTCAAACATAAAAGATTAGTGCTAGTTAAAGTCAAGTGGGATTCAAAGAGAGGACCCGAATACACTTGGGAACTGGAATCAGAGATGAAGCGAAAGTATCCTCACTTATTCCGATAAATCTCGAGGACGAGATTCTAAATAAGGTGGGAAGAATGTAAGGACTCTCAAAATTATCCTAAAAATACCCGTAAGTATAAACCCGGACCCCTGAAACCCTAAACCATATTAAAAATAATAAAAACAAAATTCTGGGTCTCAGGCGGGCCGCGTAAAAACAACACATGTCTTACGCGGGCCGCGTCAATACATGTTTGACCGGATAAGTATTCCGGATCCACGTAGTGACCAGATGGCGAGCCTACTCGTGACCCATGCAGCCTATACGTAGACTAGGCGGCCTCGCGGGCCGCGTAAGTGTTAACCTTAGGTTTACGCGGGCCGCGTGAGCCTTAAAAATCAGCTATAAATAGCTTGTTGCATGCACAGTCTGTTGGTGTCGAAATAAACTTTCAAAAACGAAGTTTTAGTACTCTGAGGTCGAAATTACTTTAATATTAGTGAGGCTCTGCTCCGATACCGGGTATTAACTCGATCGCTGCTACAATTCAATGTCCGATCGATTAAAACTATCCAATGGATGTTTAAGTGCTGCCCACATTAGGGTTATGCTTTGTCATTCGTCGTAAATTCGATGGATGTTTAAGCATCGCACTTTGTCTCTTCAAATGGACAGCATTCCGAGCTCTTGGTAGTAAGTCACCTTCCATTGTTAGCAATCGATATGCCCCCTTTCCTGCCTCAGCTTCAATCAAGTAAGGGCCTTCCCATTTTGGTGCCAACTTTCCATCAGCAGGATTGGTGGTATTCTGGAATGCTTTCCTTAGTACCATATCACCAACTTGGAATTTCCTGATCCTAACATTTTTGTTGTAGGCACCGGCTATTCTTTGCTGATAACTGGCCATCCTTATCCTTGCCAAATCTCTGATTTCTTCTATAGTATCCAGGTCTTGAACCAAGTTCTCATCATTTTCCTCAGGATCACGAATAATGGTTCTAGCAGTTGGAACCACCATTTCTGTAGGGATCACTGATTCTGCCCCAAATACCAAAGAGAATGGAGTTTGGCCTGTAGCATTCTTAGGAGTTGTCCTATCAGCCCAAAGCACATAAGGTAATTCTTCTGCCCAATTCCCTTTCTTGGATCCAAGCTTCTTCTTCAAATTGTTGATGATGATCTTATTAGAAGATTCTGTCTGACCATTAGCTTGTGGGTGGACTGGTGTTGATGTTATCATCTTAATCCCCCAGCTGTCACAAAAGTTAGTAGTTCTGCCCCCAATGAATTGGGAACCATTATCGCATATAATTTCAGAAGGAATACCAAATCTAGTTATAATATTTCTTTTAATGAAGGATATAACTTCCTTCTCTCTGACTTGGGCAAAAGCTTCAGCCTCTATCCACTTGGATAAGTAATCAGTCATAGCGAGTATGAACACTTTTCCACCAGGTGCCTTAGGAAGCTTACCAACTATATCCATGCCCCATCTCATGAATGGCCAAGTGGAGGATATAGAATGTAATAATTCAGCCGGTTGATGAAGGATATTGCTGTGTCTCTGACAAGGATCACACTTTTTAGCATATTCCACAGCATCTCTCTTCATGGTTGGCCAGTAGTATCCTGTCCTCAGGATCCTTGAGAATAACGCCCTGCCCCCAGTGTGGTTTCCACAATCTCCTTCATGGAAGTCTTTTAAAACTTCTTGGATTTCAGGATCCTCAATGCATCTTAAGTATGGTCCTGCAAGAGATCGTTTGTACAACATATTATTTAAAATTGTGAATTGAGATACCTTAATTTTGAAAGCCCTAGGGTTTTCTCCTGTAGGAATCTCTCCATGTTGTAAATATCTCATGATTGGGAGGATCCATGATCCTGAATGGGATTGATTATCATCGCTAGGGGTGATTGCAGAATCCTCTCCTATCTCCATAGCCACATGATCCTCAATAGCCGGGGTCAGGATATGGATAATAGGGATCTTGATATCCTCTGGGATCTTCAAGGATGATCCTAAATTGGCTAGTGCATCTGCCTCTGCATTCTCTTCCCTTGGTACAAGCTATAGAGTGGGGTATTATGTCCCCCTGTGGCGATTTTAGTAGTATTCCAAGCCATGTTCCTTTGACGTTTGAGGATCCATCAGTGTAGAGTATCCAAGGATCCTTGGTCTCTTCTAGCTGCTGGACTTCCAATTCAGCTTCCTTTTGCAAATCACTACTGAAATCTGCCACAAAGTCAGCTAATGCTTGGGATTTAATGGCTGTCCTGGGCTCATATCTTATATCATATGCACTTAGCTTCACTGCCCACTTAGCCATCCTCCCTGACATTTCGGGTTTCCTGAGGACATTCTTGATTGGAAAATTAGTTTTGACGATAATAGCATGAGTTTCAAAATAATGTCTTAATTTAGTAGATGCCATAATTAATGCAAGGATAAGTTTTTCTAAGTGTGAATACCTGGATTCAGCATCAAGTAAACTCTTACTTACATAATAGACAGGATGTTGTGTACCTTCGTGATCCTTAACAAGGACGGCACTTACTGCTTTTGAGGATACCGCAAGATATAAGGATAACACATCTCCTTAAGGCACTTTCATGTTTCATCAAAGCCGGGGCCGAGGATAGGTAATCCTTAAGAGCTCTTAAGGCACTTTCATGTTTCTCAGTCCACTCGAACTTCTTGTTCTTCCTTAGGATATCATAGAATTCCTTGCAATTTTCTGAGGATTTGGATATGAATCTGTTTAAAGAGGCAATTCTGCCTTTTAACCTCTGAACATCCTTAGCATTGGCAGGTGACTTGATGTTCACTATAGCTTTTATTTGTTCTGGACTGGCTTCAATGCCTCTCTTTGTCACCATATATCCTAAGAATTTACCTGCTTTAACACCAAAGTGACATTTTGAAGGATTAAGCTTCATATTATATTTGTCAAGGATATTGAATGCTTCCTCCAAGTCTCTTAGGTGATCCTCAGCCTTTATTGATTTTACCACCATATCGTCTATGTAAACCTCCATAGTTTGTCCAATCTGATCCTTGAACATCATATTCACTAGCCTTTGATAAGTTGCCCCTGCATTTCTTAGTCCGGACGGCATAGCAATATAGCAGTATATACCAGTTGGAGTCATGAAGGTTGTATCCTCTTGGTCGGATGGTTCCATTTGGATTTGTTGGAATCCAGATGAAGCGTCCATAAAAGTTAACAGTTCATGACCCGCTGTTGCATCCACCATGGAGTCAATGTGGGGTAATGGGAAAGGATCCTTGGGACATGCCTTATTTAAATCGGTAAAATCGACACATACCCTCCACTTTCCGTTTTTCTTTTGAACAACAACCACATTGGCCAACCATCTTGGATACTTGACCTCCCTAATCATACCTGATCGGAGTAGTTTCTCTACCTCCTCCTAGATAATGGCATTCCTTTCTGGTGCAAATTTCCTTCTCCTTTGATGGATTGGTTTGAAGGACCTATCAATGCCAAGTTTGTGAGTGATTACATCTTTAGATATACCTGTCATGTCTTCGTGTTTCCATGCAAAGGTAGTCTTTCTCCTTTGAAGGATATGAGGTCTTCCTTTATTCCGCCAAGGATCCCTGATCCTATATAAACTTTAGATTCAGGATCATCAGGATCCATAAGGATTTCCACTACATCCTGTTCACTTGCCTCCAAGACATCCCTTGGAGGACACTTTGATTGCTATTGCTCCCTGGACTTTGATGCTGGTTTCATTGATGAGGTGTAGCAGTTCTTAGCCTCTTGCTGATCACTATCAATCTTCACTATTCCCCAAGGACTAGGAAGCTTCACACATTGATGATAAGTGGATGGGACTACCTTCATATCGTGTATCCAAGGCCTGCCAAGGATCACATTACAACAAGATAAACAGTCAATAACACAAAACTTTTGGTAAGAATGTAGGCCTTCGATATAGATTGGGAGTTTAATGTCCCCCAGAGTATTCTTAGTCTCGCCACTGAATCCCACGAGCACAGAGGATCTTGGTATGATGTCGGATTCAGGGATGTTCATCTTCTTGAGAACATCAAGCTGGATAATGTTCACAGAGCTTCCTCCATCTATAAGGATCCTGCGAACAAAATGGTTAGAAATAAAAAGAGTGATAACCAAACCGTCATGATGAGGATCCTGGATGTCAACACGATCATCCTCATCGAAAGTTATAACTTTTACTTCGGATACACTGGATGTTCGAATGGGTCTATCTCCATTATCCATCTTGGTTTCCTTCGCATGTCTTTTAGCTGCAGAGAAGGATGTTCCACAAATGTCTGATCCTCCGGAAATAAAGTTTATAATTTGTGCATCTGCTGGAGGGGCTGGAGCTTTCTCTGGGATCCTTTCAGGATCCTGAGTCCTTGACTTCTTTCTCCCCAATAATTCTTTCAAGTGCCCCTTGCTCAACAAGTATCCAATTTCTTTTCTCAATGCGATGCATTCTTCTGTAAGATGCCCAAAATCTTCATGGTATGCACACCACTTTGACTTATCTTTAGTTGCAGCTGGTCTATCCTTTTTTCTGGGCCATCTAGCTTTATCACCTAAATTCTGCATCGCAAGGATTAGTTCATTGTTATCGACAGAAAAACAATATTCAGAGATTGGAGGATAATCCTCTTCATCCTCTTCTTGTTCAACAGCATGCACATTCTAGTTGCCAGATTTATTATAGGATCTGAACTTGTTGTTCTTGAATGAGGATCCTTGCTTTTCTTGCCTTGAGGATCCTGCTAACCTCTCCTGGATCCTTTTGTCATCCTCTAGCCGGATGAACCTAAGGGCCCGGGTTCTTACCTCATCTAGATTCCTGCATGGTGTCATAACAAGATCATCATAGAATAACGAATCCCTAAGCAATCCCATTTTAAAGGCTTCAACAGCCGTAGCTATATCTAGGTTAGGAATATCTAAGGATTCTTTACTAAATTTAGTGATATAATCCCTTAATGATTCATTATGACCGTGGGTTATCCTATACAGATCACTAGTTAAACGCTCAAATTTTATACTACAAGAAAACTGGTTATTAAATAGATTAACTAGATTAGCAAATGAGGTAATAGAATAAGGGGGAAGACTTAGCAGCCATTTAAGAGCCGATCCAGTAAGAGTGGATCCAAATCCCTTGCACAGAAATGCTTCCTTTAACCTTTCTAGGATGGGATTGATCTCCATCCTTTCCCTGTACTGAGCTATGTGTTCCTCAGGATCCGTTGAACCATCATACAACTTCATGGTAGGCACATGGAACCTCTTGGGTATCTTAGCATCACAGATTGGTGGTGCAAAACGAGATATCTTGTGGCTCCCATCTGCAATCTCTGGGATAGGCTTGACCACTCCTGGGACACTTGATATCATGTCCTTTAACTTTTGCAATTCTCTAGCCATGGCATGATTGATACCTGTATCCTGCATAAGGCCATGGTTAGTAGTATAAGAATTATTAAAAGTGTTACCTCCCATTGGATTCAAGTTAGGAAGAATGGATGTTAATCCATATTGTTGAGGCTCTAGGATGACCGATGGACCACTAGAAGCAATGGTTTGCATTGGAATGAAATCTCCCTGATGGATGTCGGAACTTCCTGATTGCAAACTCCTAAAGGATCCCTGAAACTGTGAGTATCCTTGGACCTGGGAGGATCCTGGAACATAGGAGGATCCTTGAATTTGGGAGGATCCTTGAACATAGGAGGATCCTTGAACCTGGGAGGATCCTTGAACCTGGGAGGATCCTTGAACATAGGAGGATCCCTGAACCTTGGAGGATCCTGGAACATAGGAGGATCCTTGAACATAGGAGGATCCCTGAACCTGGGAGGATCCTTGAACCTGGGAGGATCCTTGAACCTGGGAGGATCCTTGAACCTGGGAGGACCCTTGAAACGGCCAGTTCCCTTGAATCTGCTACACTCCCGAGTATCCTCCTGAGCTTGCAAAGGATCCTATATGCTGAGGATGGGATCCTGATGGTTGAAAGTGTAACCCTGAAGCCTGGGTCATTGCTGACGATCCGTAATGCACTCCTTTTGTTCCTCCCACATATTGAACGTTTGGAACCACTGAAGGCTGAGAAGTTATAACCGGAGTATCAAAATTCAAAGATCTGGGCATTAGTGGGGAATGATCCTCTGCCGATCTCTTCTGTTTCTTGATGTCTCCAATTTCTCTAAGGATCCTCTCATTGGTCTTGTCCTGCTGCTGGATATGCTCCTTCATTTGCAAAATCAGAGTAAACAAGTCACTAGTAGTAGGAGTATAAGAAGCAGAAGAAGTTGGAGGTTTTGAGAAAATGGGAGTTGGTTTCTTCTCGGCATTTTTCTGAGGTCCAGAAGGTGGTGGAGGCAAAGGTGGAATGCCCTGGGATGAATTGACTGCAGACATCGCACTGGAGGTATTCTTTGATGATGAAGCCATCTGCTCGTATGCAATGAACCGGAATGATCACAAAGATGAGAATTTCTTAGAAATGAAGCACCAATTGCCCCACGGTGGGCGCCAAACTGTTTTGGTCAGAAAATCAGACGAGGATAATGTAACCAAACTCTCTGTCACGGGGTATGATGCTCGAATTGGTTTATAGCAATAAGGATCACTATGAAAAATAAATAACAAATGACACAAGGTTTATACGGGGAAAAAGCCCTTGATCAAGAGTTGATCTCCGGCACAAAAAACCCCGGGTGATGGAAACTACTGATCACCAACTCAAATTAAACAAGTAATGTGTTACAACTTCGGATGATAGCGAGCTAAATACAAGGATCACTATAGTGTTCTGTGTAAAAAGTGTACGAAATTGCTAAGTGAATGAACGAGAGCTGTTGTGAGCGGTTTTCAGAGTGTGTGTAGCCAAAAATAGCAAAAAGTGTTGTCTAATTAGCTCGCTACCCCTTTTAAATCTAGTAAAAATCTAAATTACAAACTATCCGCAATTGGTGCAAGTCCTCCACGGCTCCACAACGTCCATTTCTGACCAAGCACGTGCGGAATAGATTTAGAATATTCTCCAGAAATATCGCCAATACCAAGTCCCAATTGATATTCCTGCAAAACAGTTACGAATTCAAAGCAGACAATCATTAGTATAAGGATCCTTAGGATGATCCCTGATCCTGAGGCACTTCTGAGGATCACTAACTAACACAGAAGTGAGGATCACCAAACAGGATAATAATTGAGAATCACGGGCCATTTAGAAATCCACCCCTAACAGTAAGCATAATAATTACTAATATATTGATTGAACTGGGTTATTGGTGAACGACTTGTGATCTCTTTTCTTATTTCATGATTCTGATTCAAGCCACCCCGTTGATTCTCATGACTTATTACCTACATTGAAAACACCAAAAACAATTAGCTTTTGCTAAGTGAGGACTCATAATATGATTTTGTATCAAACATAACGGAGTATTCAATGCTCATAACACCCAACGAAACAATGTCGAGCCACCACTTCATTATCTCCAATCACACATTTCGTGACTTTCTCTATTCTAATATGGGCACCCCCTTTTTTATCCATATCTCATGTATATCCCTGCTAATATAGAATCAAGGACACTTCAAAGTAAACAATTATTAAACCGATTCGGTCAATATAAATAAAATGGTAAACCGTCGCATAACTATGTTGTAATTCATTAGACAACATATACGATTATCAACAATCATTATTACCTAACATACTCTTAGTAATTCATACATGTATTCATAACATACTCAAATAGGTTATATAGTTTTAACGACACAAGTGTCACTCGTTCATAAGCAATACCAAATGAACACATGTTTTTGCATATACAGGTTACAACACCCATGATTTTTTTTTTAATTTAGCATACGCTTCCCATATTCAAGGAATCACTCACTTTAACTCATGTAAATATATATATAACTACATTGAGTTTTAAAAAAAAAACATAATCACATCCGATTGGTTCCTTATAAATTCCTTAAGATTATGCAAGTAATATAAAATTTATGTTTTTCACTCAGCTTTACGCAGCTGTAGTAATTCAGTATTTTCCCCTCTTTACATTGAGTATTTCACTTCAAACTAAAATTATTAGTAACGGTGACTCCGAGACCTTTCCGTGGATATAAAATACGCCCCGAACGGACATTCGCTTGATTTTCTATGAATTTTTAATAACTAGCAAAAATCTGGAAATAAGCTGAATTTTCAGCACTTGGGTATCTCGACCCATTAACAATTTGCACTCTTTTTTGATGGGTTTAAACCCCCAAAACATCGTCAAGACAATACGCTATTGTTAAGTTGAACCATATTCAATAATTTGTATCAAACCACCTTAACTATAAAAAGAACTTCGGGTCAACAATAAAACTATTTAAATCAACACGACTCCAAACACATTCAAGTACTCACAACCGAGTCTTTTGTCTACATTAGCGTCTCCATTTCTCGATTAACATTCTTATATGAAATTCTACCCATTACCCGGTTACAAAACCGTAGCCATTACTTAAGCATTATTCCGACATATCAATACTACCTTGTTTTGAGCCGTTCGGTCTACGTAGTAAAAGTTACCGATTTCATACAACCAAAACCATATCAAACCTCAATCATTATCATGCTCGATAAACTAACGCTACCTTACTTAAACAAAATAAGAAGTGATTACGGAAATCACTTACCTCGAGTGCCCGTTTCCTACATGCTTCCTCATATCCTTTCCGTTTGCCTTCCATGCTTTCCCATCTAAACATGATCCTATACTTTCATACCATCAAGGTTACATACTTCATTAGTATAATGCACATTCTAATATTGCATTCATGTCACACTCGTATCCTATTTTAACTTTACTAGTACGTCAATTTCTAACAACACAACATATAAACCAGAATTGCATCCTTTCATTCCCTACTCACATAGTAAAACACATATACAACCATAAGATCATATATGCACACAACATAACAATTTCTTTCGTACTAGTCATCTCATAATTCACGATTAACAATCCTCATTCAAAATTTAACCAATTTAACACTATCCTTGAACCTGACATCATCCTTGCTCGTATTGCACATACTTGTTCTCTTAAGCATTTCATCGAGCACTTGGCAGGTTTCGCATTTAAAGCATATTATACAAACATATAAAGCATGACATTTTACTAGTTGAACTCACTTATTTTGAATAATCATCTAAGTTCACATGATTCTTTCATTATACATCAATTTACTTATCATTCATGTATTATAATCAAGATCAAACAACAAAACTTCACATACATAATCCTACTTGATCATCCTACTCATTCTAACTTCTCACCCAAATGGGCTTCTACTCAAACTTTTAATCTAATCAGTTTCATGCATAAAACATCTTCTATTTGATGATTCTAACTTATACACAAGTTCAATTTCATAAAATTTCATAGATTGATTAACACCTACTTCATAAAAGTGCATCAAAACATAACATTCAACTTACCTTATGCTCAAATCACTTAAGTTAGAGACCAACTAGGCTCATGCATTCGATTTCGTGTCTGGTTTCATCATAAATTTCTGAATTTCTTGTGAAGAGTTGAAGGGCTAGGGTTTCTCCTTCCTGCCCTCTTGTTCGATCGCACAAAAGCCAGACACAACACTGGCTTCTTTTTTTTATTAATTCCTTTACACATTTACACATTAGCCTCCTTGTCTATCAAAGTGTGTTTAAATTTTTTATTTCCATACTAACTTGGCCTCTTTTCTTTATTTAACTTAGATACACATAGATTTAAATTTACTATCAATTCCTTACGGTACCGTTTTACAGTTACCGTCTTCCGTTATTTAGCATCACCAAATAATATTATTTTATAACATACGAAATTTGGGGTGTTACATCCAGGTTGTAATTGCATCCTTTGAATACCTAATAAAAGTCATACTTAGTTGCAAACTATGGACGTATGTCTTCTTGACCGAACCACATTATATTCTCGTGTTTTTTTTTTATTTTCTGCAATTGTGTGTAAGTGTTTGTTCACTTCCAGATAAAGATACTACTCTGATCTGATACCTAACAAAGGTCATAAGTTCTAGCATTGGGAAACAACTTCCTGCACAAAGTATAGGGAGGGGTTGTGTACATCAGACCGCGAAGCGATCAACCCCTCACGTACCCATGCACAAATTAAGAGTTAAGCCAAACACCAAGTAGACCCTTTACAATTATACAATAAAAGTATTTTTATATTTTTTTTACTATTTGTTCCAAATACAAATTTCTCCACACATATATAAACATATACATTACTATTCATCACAATAAACGACATCTATACCAAAGCATCGTGGTTATCTTAAAACCTTTAATAAAGAAACAAATCCGACTGTTTGCTTTCATATCAATACGTATTGTACCTTCAATTCTCCGAATATCGTATGTGAACACAACCATACCTATGAACATCCCTTGCTCCACCTCACCTTTAAAGTTTAGATCCACCTTTGAAAATTCAACATTTGTACACCATCTTACATATACTTTTCATCTCAAATGATTAGTGGAAGAAGCATATTCATGATTATGTACTTTTCATCTCAAATGATTAGTGGAAGAAACATATTCTTGATTATGTATAAAAAAAGTACGATGTATCTTATTACATATCTTATCATCTTCAAAAGTACTATATTAAACCCAAACCTAATATGCAACATTAGTGACGTCTAATCAAATAAACCCATTAGTGATACATTAGTACCATATATTCGTCGAGAAACATGTGTGTTTTCCTAAAATGGAAATATTCCCATTCATACCTAGCCAACTTAATTTTGTTTCTAATGACGTTTGTTTTTACTTTTTATAGTGTAATATTAATTAAATTAATTAATCCTAACTGCTTTGTTAATAAAATGTGTACCTTTTTATAATAAAATGATGATACAATAGTATAATGCGCATGCTTTGTTGGACTAATATATATTAACTACTAATTCATACGTACTAATTTGTTTATAAAACTAAGAGTTAAATGCCATTTTAGTCTCTGTGGTTTGGACCATTTTGCCAGTTTAGTCCAAAGGTTTCATTTTTAACATCTGGATCCAAAAAGGTTTCTTCGTTGTTGTCATTTTGGTCCAACTGACTTAACCTCATCCATGCTTCTTAGTTACTCAAGGGGTATTTTTTGTCATTTCATATTTTTTTAAAATTTCACTTTATTTTTATGGTTGTTAAAACCATTTATTTGTTATATAAAACAAATTATTAATAAATATAACAAATACACAGATCCACAATTTTCACCATCATTTGAGATTCACCAAGTCTCACAACCATCGACCACCACCATCTCATAACAACACCGTTCACCCACCGTTAACCACCATCTCATAACACCACCGTTCACCACCATTGAACGGTTCACCAAAATCAAAATCAGACCCAAATTCAAACCAAATATCAAAATAAGACCCAAAATCAAACCACCGCTGCTCTTGGATGCCCTTAGTCGTTGGAAAATCATCGGAGTCTTAGGGTTCTTAGTCTGTCACCACCGGCACCACTAGATCGTTTCTCGGAACTCACCAGAACAACCACAATCGCTAAAAAAATTGCTCAGCTGATGCGAGATACCATTTCAACTGATGCGAGATACTATCAGCATCTGATCTGATTCGAGATCATCAGCATCCTCATTTCTATCTGAGCTTCATAAAAATCATCTGAAAGATCAGAAAGTCTGAAACATATAAACATCCGAAACAGTCAACAACCATCATCATCATCATATCATCATCGGAAACCAACTCGGAAACATCCGAAACGTAACTTCATCTTCATCGTTTCCTCATCCGAAACAGTTAACAACCACAACACCACCGTCTCACTAATCAAAAGAGAACCGAGAAGAGAAAGAGAGAAATAGAGAGAGAGAGAACCGTTTACCGAAGAGAGAGAGAGAGACCTAGTCGTCGCCGGCCTTGTTGTCTTCCTGAATTGTTATGGCGGTTCCGATCTGTTCTGATTTGTTGTCTTACTGATTTGTTCCGGCAGGGGTGGTAGTGGTGGAGGTGTGCCGACGGCCGGTGAAGGTGGAGGTGGATGTGGAGGTTGAGATGAAGGTGATGGTGTTAGATAGCCAGACATATGGTTTTATATAAAAACACAAAAAGAGTTAAAAGAATAAAAATAAACCTTTAATTAACATAATAGACAAAATGACAAAAATACCCCTTGAGTAACTGAGAAGCATGGATGGGGTTAAGTCAGTTGGACCAAAATGGCAACGACGAAACCTTTTTGGATCCAGATGTTAAAAATGAAACATTTGAACTAAACTGACAAAATGGCCCAAATCATAGGGACTAAAATGGCATTTAACTCTAAAACTTATATTGGATAAAGATATGTGTGCATTCATATGCTAGATATTATATAGATGTGTTATTAGCCAATAGCCACCCTAGTATTAGAATATATATAAACTTGGTCATTGTAAGTAGTTATTATCCAATCAAGATCAAACCATGGTTGCAAAAGTCGCTAGGCGCTCCTTAGTCGGTCGACCAGGGAGTTGAGAGTACTCAGCATAGGCGGAGAGTACTCAGGGAGTACTCGGACATGTTAAATTATAAAGAAATTAGTTTTCGGAAATTAAATATATATCTAACAACATAAATTTACTAATATTTATAACAAAATACGTGAAAATGATATTCATTATTTAATATGATAGTCATATAAATTATGTTTTATTATTTATTAAGTGAAACTCGGCCTGAATTGACCTACTAGATTCGATTTTGGCCGAGTTTGACCACGTTTGATCGATTCCGAGTAATTAGGCGGAGTTAGAGAAAGTCTCATCGGCAGCCTATCTTGTAGCGACTACTCGGGGAGTACTCGGCCTTGGAAACCTTGTTTTACAACCATGGATCAAACTACTACACATTATAATAACTTATATAGGGTATGTTAAATTGTCACAATGTTACTAAGGATATTTTAAATCTGAGTTTTAATTTATCTTTTAAGCAAACTAGTTTAATTTCCGTCCGCGCGTTGCGGCGGGGACCTAATGACTGCAAAACGCGTGTCAGTAACGGCAAGCAGATACCAAATATCAAAATATAAATAAAAATGTCGTGAAAAGGATAGTCAATCCGTCCTAAAAAAACGATTTTAAATAACCTAATATATAATAATTGGACCCACATGTCCTACACGTTGGAAATTCGGTTGTTTTCAGTTTAGATATTACAGTGCTAACACATTAAAATATGGATGAGCTCGGTACCGGTAACGGCACCGAAAGTACGGATCCAGAAAAATCATCGAAATTAGGTACCGGCACCGAAAATGCTCGGTACAATACGGTATGGTATTTGAAGGTAAAAATCAATAAATATAGGTATGGTGCTAGACCGGTGTCGAACCGAAAGTAACGATTCTGAAAACGCCAAAAGGTGGGTACCAAATTGGTACTGAAAATAATTTGGTATAGTAAATTTGGTACCGATACGATACCGGTTTGATTATAGGATTTAATACGATTTGCTCATCAATAATCTAAATATCCAAGTTAATTTTACATGCTACAATTCATTCATTACGTAAAAAGACAAAAAATAAAGCAAAATAAGTTGTTGTGTGTATAAAACTTCATTCAAACGAAATACAGTTTACTTACTGTGTGTATGAAAAGTAATCTAAACTGTGCAATTACTTGCATTGCTACAGGATTTGATGAGCTCGGTACCAACCGGTACCAAAAATACCGTTATCGAAATCCCCAAAAGTGGGTACCGGTACCGAATAAACCTGGTACAGTACGGCTTGATACGGTCGGTACTGGTACGACTCCGGTATTTGAGGGTAAAACCCGATGAGTACCGGTGTCGAATGGATACCGAAAATACACTCAGTTTGGTAAATTTTATACCGATACCGGTACCCGACACTATTAATTTATTTCTATTTTTATTATTGTTCATTAATTTCTGTTCAATCACTTCACTTTTTAATATAAATAAATAAATTTATTTCTATTTTTATTATTGTTCATTAATTTCTCTTTTTAATATTTATTTCTTTGTTACTGTTCAATCACTTCACTTTTTAATATATAGGTTAATTTCTTTGTTACTGTTCAATCACTTCACTTTTTAATATAAATAAATAAATAAATAAATAAATAAATTTATTTCTATTTTTATTATTGTTCATTAATTTCTCTTTTTAATATTTATTTCTTTATAACTGTTCAATCACTTCACTTTTTAATATATAGGTTAATAAGTTATCAATGAGTAACTTTAGGTAATAACACTTTACCTTTAATTTTAGAAAGAAAAACTAAATTAATTAATTAAACTTTAGCCAATGGTCTCTAAATCAAGTGATAAAAGCCTTGCATTTCTTTCAAGAGATAGAGGTTCAATTCACACTTGGTGCAGAGTGAGGCACTGGTAGGTAATAGGAGACCCAGAGAAACCTTGGCTCGATCCTTGAGTCAAACGGCTTTTATCGGTAATCTCAGCGTTGTGCCTACGGGCGTGTGGATTACCGGGTTTTCCCCGGAATTGGTGGTGGACTCAGGTTACTCTTGGAGTATTCCGTTTGATCCAGTTGCTGCCCCAAGAGCGCTCATGATTGATTTTGTTAACTCTTAAAAAAAAACAATTAAACTTTAAAATAGACTTCAACCACTGACACTTCAAGTGAGTCGAGTTTAGCTAATTTAATCTGACTTGAAAACTTTAATTTTAAGTGTTTGAGAGCTCAATTCAAAAGATTTGAATAATTATATCAATATAATTTTTATATCAATTTTATGTTAAGCATATGTAAAAGCTAAAGTCTGCAACCAAAACTTATATATCATATTTTTATATCTACTAGACTACTACTAATAAAGAATTCTAGTTAATGTCACATAGCATTCTCTTCTTCAAATTCATAATTTTACTTATATTTTATTTAAACTATAGTTTATTATTATTATTATTATTATTATTATTATTATTATTATTTCAACCTTACAATTTTACTTATATTTGATTTAAAATTATTTTTATCCTTATCCTTATTATTATTATTATTATTTATCATACATTCTTTCAATTTTAATATTATATACTAATATATATATATATATATATATATATATATCAATTAATTTTTATCCTAAAAATTGTCTAATAATAGTATAAAACTATTATTATAATAAAGACATTATATAATAATACGAGTATAATTTAATTTAAAATAGATTATCTTCACACATATCTTATACAAAATTACGATTGAAATTATCACATGGAAATATGAATCAATATTATACACATATCCAACCGTGTGATAAAATTATATTATTATTAAATTTATTAACAGCATTACACATTTTTATAAGATTATAGATTATATTTTCTCAACCTTTGTAATAAAATTCATGAATTATTAATATATAAGATTATGATATTATTACATTCTTTAACCGTGTGATAAAAAATATATAAATTTTTATGATTTATAATTTTTTTTTATATTTAACCCGTATAATATATGAGTTTATAACACCTATAAATTAAAATCTTAGTCAATTTTTTTTTATATTTAACCCATGTAATACACGGGTTTGTAAGCTAGTACAAGGTAATAGACAACTAATCGATCAACAAACTAAGTGTGCACGATTTATAATAATATGATTGATTATTTATAATTTATATCGATATATACCTATAAATACATACAATATAGGATAAGACTGGATAATTTTAATTCCGTATAAGCTTGAACCAGTGGCGGAGCCAGGAATATTTTCTTATGGTGTCATTTTTTATGGATACATTGGTTTATAGTAACCCGGAGTCGAACTTTTTAGATCGGTTCGAATCTAGTCGGGTTAAATCACATAATAAAAACAAATATCACAGTAAAAGTACAATGATATTGAATAAAAACACATAATAAAATTACAAAGTTATTTGAAATATATAAAAAACGCATTTAACAGTTGCTCAGTACGCATTTTCATGTTTTGAAAATGATTCATAATGTTTTCAATGGCAACTTGCAAAAAAAACCTCTTTTTCATTATAACAAACAAGTGCACGCATCATTCAAATGATCATCAAACATCCTGTTATATTAAACAATTAAAACAAAACCAATTAGACATGTACTTTTAATGATTTAAAGTATACTAATTAAATTCAAGTAACTGCGTTTAGTTTTTGAAATATAAATTTGTTTATTATGCAATTCTTTTAGAAGAAAACAAAACAATGGTGTCGTTTGTAAAAAGACAATGGTGTCGCTCGTAAAAAAACAATGGTGTCGCTTGAATTTTCCTATTATGCGTTGTATTTGCTACACAAAATTCAATGGTGTCGGACGACACCGTTGTTCAAAGTGTGGCTCCGCCGCTGGCTTGAACTCGAGTTGAAACTCTATAAAAAAATTTGACTCAAATGACTTTTTTCATTTTCCGTTTTTCTTTTCTTCTTTCAAACATGCATGCATCGCTAATCATATTTACACACCAAACTAATGTGCAAATTGTGTTAAACGTACCCATAGAATTCAAAGTGAAAGTTGCCTTAAAAATATGTGAACAAAACATATAACAATTAGTTTAAAAGAAATTTTGTTATTAAGTAGGAGATGAACATTTGTTCAATAGCATAATAATGTCACGGATCACATGTTGAAGACGACTCTGTGACAAAATTAGATCTAAAACAAATATTTCCAAGTTATATTTTATTTTAAGCATAAAAATGTTATTTTGGCACTTACTTTTGTCTATAAAAAACTTGGAATATAACCAAATTTTTATGACTAAACATTTATGTTGTCAGAATATATTTTACAACCACGATTCCATGCATTCTGAATTCTAATTACTCTAGCTTACTTGTTTGTATCAACTTAAATACAAGTAATTAACATTAACATAATTCATGAAAAAATAATTATATCATATCAAGAATCAAAAGTTGAGCTAGGATATTCCTTGATTTAATATATTTTTAGAAAATGCCATTCTTCAATAAATATTAACTAGTTTTTTATATCGCGCATTGCAGCGAAACCTAGCAAATGATAATGTAAAACAAACGTGAGTTGAAAATAAAACATGTTGTTTAGAAGTCAAACCATTAATTAGAACGATTTAGTTTATCATCGTACCATTTCATGATACCAAATAAATACTTTATTTTGAGTAAAACTTCGTTTTTAACAAAACTTATAACGGAATGTCAGGGAAAGAAATCAACCAAAACTACGTACTTAAGTTTTTAGAAAAAAAAGTTATAAACGTAAATTGTTAAAGAAGTATCAAACTAATGGACAAATTAATATATATTAAAAAAAAGAAAAAAAAACAATTATTACAGAAAAGATAAAGGAAATATATGTTTTAAAAAAAGAAAAATATGTTATTAAAAGTAAATATAATAATAAACTATTATAATATATTAAATAATAAAATAATAAAAAAACTTTATATTATTATAAAAATAAATTTACTATTTATCAGCACTCAGCAATATATATATATATATATAATACGTGCAATTTAAATATTTGAAACCATATAGTGGCACTCTTGTACAATGCCTATAAATAACATCCTATGTCACTTTGCTAATATCATCATATCCTTAGTAATCAAAGTCTATAACATCATCAGTGTCTTCCAGAATCAGCTAGATGCAAACCACCATCAACACCATGCTACGTCTATGGCTGCTCCTGTTACTTCTCTTGCAAGGTTTTTCTTCAAACATCGCATCGAGGCCGCAAAAAATACTTCCACCAACTTTGCCCATCAAAACCTTGGTCTATCCTAATCCTCCCTCCACAAATGGGTTTATGTCCGATCGCTACAAGAAGTATAAGCTACATGCTTTCAGACCAACATGCCCAGGACCGAGCCCTGGAGTTGGTCATGTCGACCCACCAGACCAATGCTAAATGTATTTATGGTGGATTACTATAAATAATAGCTAGTTAGAATTACAGATTTCATATGTTTGCAAAGTGAAAAACATATGTTTTCAGATAATCTTTCTAGCTGCTTAATCTAAGGGTTTTCATGCAAGGTGTTTAAGTTTGAGACTAAAATATTGTCATTATGTAACTTTTCTTATGAACTTTGATTTATGGCTTTTAGTTTCGACTTATTTAGATATTGTGCATTGGAACTAAAAGCTTGCAAGGTGTTTAAGTTGGAATGCACAACTTTTGTTCTTGCCAGCTTCATTCTTCATCATGATTTGTTCAATTAAGCTCTAAAAATTTTGGATATCCGTTGCTTTGTGGCTTCAAGTGGAAAATATAAAACAAACAAGGATCAAAATCTTTTATTTTTGCTATAAAATAGTCTTAAATGGGCGATTTGGGTATGCAATGTTTGTATAATTTGATACGTATCACTTAATAAAGGTTTAGAAGATTCGATGATTTATTCATTGATAAAAGACCCTATAAATACACAAGGCTCTCCACTAATTTTGGTAGGAGATAACCTTAACTTAATGCACAAGATAACTTAATGTACAAGATAGGGATCTATTCTAAATATACAAAAATCGTTCTAATCTATTACACCCCCGCAGTCGAAGCGAGAGGAGGCCGAATGCTTAGACTGGACCGAAAATCGTCAAATAAAACCCGCGGAAGACCTTTTGTAAAAATGTCAGCTATTTGGTAGCGAGACGGTATATGAAGAATCCGCACATCACCACGTTGAACTAAGTCACGAACAAAATGAATATCCAACTCAATATGTTTAGTACGTTGATGCTGTACCGGGTTCCCAGACAAATAAACTGCACTGATATTGTCACAATAAACCACACTAGCCTTCCGAAGGGGGCGACGCAATTCTAACAATAAATTTCGAATCCAACATAATTCGGCGACCACATTCGCAACACCCCTGTATTCTGCTTCCGCACTAGAACGGGATACCACAGCCTGACGCTTAGATGACCAAGATAATAAATTAGAACCCAAGTAAACACAATACCCTGAGGTAGATCGTCGAGTATCAGGGCAACCAGCCCAATCAGCATCAGTGTATGCGCGTAATGAGAGATCACAGAAGGTACCCAAAGTGGAGTATCATTGGACGTTGTAAGTATAATATCATCAACATAAATAAGTAAATAAGCCATGTCAGAACCCTGATGATATATAAATAACGAGTTATCACACTTACTCTGCTGAAAACCAATGGACAAGACAAAATCCGTAAACCGCTGGTACCATGCCCGGGGTGCCTGTTTTAATCCGTATAATGATCTCTTTAATAAACAAACGTGATCCGGATACTGGCGATGACGAAACCCCATGGGTTGATACATATAAACTGTTTCGCTAATATTTCCATGTAGGAAGGCATTGGTGACATCCAACTGATGTATGGGCCAGGACTGTGATAAAGCTAGGGTCAAGACAGTCTGAATAGTGGTCGGCTTGACAACCGGACTAAATGTCTCCCCACAATCAATGCCCACCTGCTGAGTACTGCCATCACAAACTAACCGAGCTTTATAACGTTCCAGCGTGCCATCCGATCGATATTTATGTCGAAACAACCACATGCTACGTATTACGTTCATATCAGCGGTGCGAGGTACTAATTCCCACGTCTTATTTTTAATAAGTGCATTGAACTCAGTCGTCATGGCATTGTACCAATCCGGTTTGGACAAGGCTTCAGTGGGGGTTTTAGGTAAGGGAGTGACAAGAGAGGCATGAAGATTAAAGGGTTGTTTGGGTTTTGAGATGCCGTCCATAGACCGAGTGCGTATGGTACGGCCAGTTGGAGGTTGAGTAGGTACGATAGGAGGGGGTGGGGGTGGTGGTGGTATCGGGCCGAGTTGGGTAGGAATGACAGGAGGGGGTGGGGGTGGTGGAGGTATCGAGTTGGTATGAGTCTTGGGCCGGCGAGAATAAGTTTGGTTTATAGGTAGTTTAGAGTGAGGGCTGTTGGGCCGTGGAGGTGAATGGGGGGGCGTTGAGTATGAATGGGATGTAGGGGAAATTGGTGAGGTTTGGGCCGAGTTAGGAGAAGTAGAGGAGGAGTTAACATGTGTCCAGAAGGAAGGATGTATAGGAGTGGAGAGAAAATCGTATGAGGAGAGGGACTTTTGTGGAGAAGTGGAGAAGGGAAAAGTGGTTTCATCAAAAAGAACATGACGATTTATGAGAATTTTGTTGGTGGCAAGATCGAGACATTTATATCCTCGATGATTAGGGGGGTATCCAAGAAAAACACAAGGCATGGACCTGTGTTCAAGTTTATTAATAGTGGTGTGAGGAATTAGAGGATAACATAGGCAACCAAAAACACGAAGATGAGTATATGTTGGTTGGGTGAGGTAGAGGGATTGGGTAGGGGACCGGTAGTTTAGAAGTTTGCTAGGAAGGATATTAAGAAGATAGGTGGCAACTTCGAGAGCATGATGCCAATAGATGTTAGGCATAGAAGATTGAGCTAGAAGAGTTCGAATAATATTATTAATTGTGCGAATTTTTCGTTCGGCTTTACCATTTTGTGACGATGTATGTGGGCAAGAAAATCGGAATTTCATGCCATTAGAATGACAAAATTGGTTAAATTGAGCGTTTACATATTCTTTTCCATTATCGCATTGAAATTGTTTAATGTTACGCTCAAATTGGGTGGTAATGTAGTTAGCAAAGTTTTTAAAAGTGGAGAAGGTTTGTGATTTCTGACTAAGGGGAAAAGTCCATAAAAAATTGGTAAAGTCATCTAAAAATAGAATGTAATAACGGTGCCCACCACTACTAAGTATTGGTGAGGTCCATAAGTCACTATGTATGATATCAAAAGGTAAAGAAGTGAAATTGACAGAATCAATAAACGGAAGACGAACATGTTTACCAAAAACACACGATTGACATAATTTGGTTTTTGCCTTATTACAATCAATAAAACTGGAATTTTTAAGAGAATGCAATAAATTTGAGCCAGGGTGGCCAAGGCGTTGATGCCAAAGATCTTGAGACACAGCGGTAAAGGTAGATGGTGAGGTGAACTTGGACACTTGAGTGGGATCCAATGTGTACAGGTCACCAGAACTATTGCATCGTAGGATAGGAGTCCTGGTCTTGAGATCCTTCACAATAAAACCAAAGGGGTCAAATTCTATTGACACATGATTATCTTTAGTAAAACGACGGACCGAAAGAAGGTTTTTAATTAAAGATGGGGCATAAAGGACATTATTTAATTTGAAGGGTGGGAAGGGTGGTGGTAAGGTTTGGTTTCCTTGTCCAAGAACGGGTATAGTTTTGCCATTACCGACGACAATATTACGAGACATGCAATTATTAAATAAAGACGGAAAATTAGTAGAGGTCATATGATCTGACGCACCTGTGTCCATGGTCCAATTTGGATCTGGCTGATTAAGTGCCATGTGATAAAGAGCTTGGGCCAGGTCCGTTGGTGTGTAGCCATCTGTAGAGGAGACTTGACTGGCGGCATAGTTTTGGGCTGGCCGAGGGCCCAAAACACCTGGGCCAGCGGTGTTCGGTTTGGGAGCAGATGGATAAGGGCATGGAGGCACCATCCATTGGGCCCAAGTATTTTGCTATGGAGTGGCCCAATGTTGGGATTGTTGTTGACCGGCCCACTGAGGAGGGAAAAGTGGATAAGAAGTGTATTGAGGATACGTGCCATTAGAGTTCCATCCACCACGTCCGAATTGATTGCCAGAGCCCGAGGAATTCCAGCCGCCACGTCCACGAGAGGCACTCCTGCCCCTGCCGCGACCTCTGCCACGGCCGCGTCCTCTGCCGCGTTCCGAATCAGACCTGGTTTCCGATGTTCGAGTGTCTGGGGCCCTGAAGGAGGAGCCGTGATTTGAGGTTGCCGTTAGGGCCGTTCCGGCGAGATTCGCGGCTTGCTTGGCTTGATTTATCTTTCTTGTTTCTGCCATACACAACTGAGATCGGGTTTCATAAAAGTTTGGCAACGGTTTCGTTTGTTGAATAATAAGAGCGACACTCTCGTATTGTTCCGTGAGCCCAGTTAGGATCTGTAGGACAAGCTGTTCATCGGTGATCGGGGAGCCGATATTCGTAAGCTGATCGTAAATGACTTTCATGGCTTGACAGTAGGCGGTCATGGATGAGAACTGTCACACCCCCAAAATCCACACGCGGAGTACCACCGCTTGGAGGCGTGACTTGACCAGGATCAAGCCACCAATCATATTGAACATAATTATATCAAAAGTCACTCATCAATACGATAGGTGTTTACAAAACCAAATATATACAAGTGTATAGCGGAAGCATTAATGTAAAACCCAACATAAGTTTAAGTACAAAATGTTATAATGTTTAACAAAACATCCACGTCCGTGCCCACAACGACTGCGCCTCCCGTGCAAGCTCCAAGAGTACCTATGGTCCTGCAAGGCATGTAACAGAGAGTCAACAACTAGTTGAGCGAGTTCACTGTTAGTTATTTAGTTATAATGTTCGTTTAGTAAATCGTATGTAATAGCATCGCGGCCCTCTAGGCATGTTTGCGAAGTTTAGAAATTGTATCGCGTTAGTCCTTGCTGCCAGTCCAGGCATGCGTGCGATGAATAGTGTTGACTAGTCGTATGTGTACGTGCCCTTCTTAATCCAAGGACCGTAGCGAGTGTGATTGTCCTACCCAAGGAGGACGAGCATGCGTTAAGGTTTGTTGTCCTACCCAAGGAGGACGAACGTATGTTAAGGTTGTTGTCCTACCGGACGAACGTATGTATTCTACCCAAGGAGAATACACAGGATTTATATTGGCATCCTACCCATGGAGGATGGCGGTACATATCCTACCCAAGGAGAATATGTAGGTTCCATTTTTGTTTCTTAACCCATTCCCAAACCACCGGGAATCCCATGCCTTAGAAAGAGTGTGAACTCACCTGAGTTTGCTCGGTATGCTAAGTATGTGCTCAAAGTAAGTCAATCACGTCCTAAAGTACGCACGTATAGAATAATCAGTTGGTGTTCAAGTTGCTCACGTATTAAGCAGGTAGCACGTAATCACAATCATACAAGTCATGTCTAACGTCTAACAGCAGTTAAATATTCCAGTTAACACTTAACAGAATCCATTCAAGTTACAGCACAGCTCGACGAAACACATAAGTTGGCGAAACAAGATATTGACGAAACACATTCTGTTTCGTCGAGGTGTCCCCTGGCGAAACAGAACTTCTGATTCGTCGACTACTCTTGGCGAAACACATTCTGTTTCGCCGAGAGTTCTGTTTCGTCGGACGTCAGTTTCGCAGACAACAGATGCAGCAGTTACAAATATACACAGAACCCTAATCATGCTAGCAGCCGTTATCAGTATCAGAAATCATATGAAGGTCAATGTGCAGAACGAATCATCACAACTCAATCATCCAAGAATCATTGTCTAGCATAAACCCTAGTTTTTGTGTATAACATATAAATTTAACATCCAACAATCATATCATTGAACCCTATCAAGATGCTAACTTGAATTCAGAATCAAATCATATTAACAACATTCAGAACCGAGCATTCGATCATATTCAGTTTCGCATAGAATTACGCATCCGATTAACCATGTATATCGCAATCAAGAACATCATACCCATATACTCCTATATAATCCAGAAATCAAGTATATACACAAACATGAATCGAGCTATTACAGAAATATTAAACCGATTAACGAACACACACTAACCGGAATAAGAGAAATACGAATCGATCGCTAAGATATCGCCGGGAACCTCCAACTGCCGTCGCACAGGAGGGAAAGGGGCTCTAGGGTTTTGGTTGTTTGATAGCAGATGTAAAAACTGATGTTGTTTCACGTTTTAAACTCAAAATAGCGTGTTGGGCCCGAACTGGGCTTCGGTGAAACTGGGCTCGGCGAAACAGACTTCTGTTTCGTCGAGATGCTTTTGGCGAAACAGTCTGTTTCGTCGAGATTTGTTATGGCGAAACACACTTGTGTTTCGTCGGGTTCTTTCATAAGTTAAGCAGTTTACGTTTCTCGATAGGTTCCATGTTATACAATCAAACACATAATCATGTAAACACAATACGTTTATTATAACACGAAGTGTACAGTTACAAGTCAGACAAGTCAAACAACTAAACAGTCAAAGTCAACGTGCATTAAATGCAAATAAAGAATGTTGGAAATTTCGAGTTGTCACATTATCCCCAACTTGAAAGAAATTTCGTCCCGAAATTTAGTATGCAGTTACTGAGGAAGCTAATAGTGTGACGTTGTTTACCTGTTTCGTATCGCTGCTCCCCGAGCATGTATGCGAAGATTACTGGTTTTCCTGGGGTGTCACATTATCCCCCCCGTTGATTTGGAATTTCGTCCCGAAATTCTGCAATAGTAGCTTCAGCCTCAGTAGTAGTTGCATTGGTTCCGAATAACTGGGGATATTTGAGTTCCATTTGATCTTCTCGTTCCCAGGTATACTCTGGGCCACGACGGGAGTTCCAACGAACTCGTACAAGAGGGATTCTCGTGTTCTTGAGGACCTTAACATCCCGGTCCGTGATTTCAACAGGTTCCTCGACGAAGTGCAACCGCTCGTCGATAGTGAGTTCCTTTAAGGGAACTATGTGGGTCTCATCTGACGTACACTTCTTCAGATTCGACACGTGAAAGACATTGTGAACTGCACTGAGTTCAGGTGGTAAGTTCAATCTGTAGGCCACTTTGCCTATTTTCTCAATAACCTCGAAAGGTCCAACATATCGTGGATTTAGTTTGCCGTGTTTGCCAAAACGAACCACACCCTTCCAGGGTGAAACTTTAAGTAGCGCTCGATCCCCAACCTGGAATTCGAGTAGTTTCCTGTCTCAATCAGCGTATGCTTTCTGACGGTCGCGTGCTGCCGCCATGCGTTGTCGTATTTATGCAATCTTTTCTGTAGTATCGACTACCATTTCTGGACCTGTGATTTGACTTTCTCCCACCTCTGCCCAACAGAGAGGTGACTGGCACTTACGCCCGTACAGTGCCTCGAGTGGTGCAGCTTTAATGCTGGTGTGGTAGCTGTTGTTGTAAGAAAATTTCACGAGTGGCAGATGTTTTTCCCAACCATTGCCAAAGTCAATTACGCACGCCCGAAGCATGTCTTCTAGAGTTTGAATAGTGCGCTCAGACTGCCCATCTGTCTGAGGATGATAAGCTGTGCTCATGTCTAGCCGAGAGCCAAAAGATTTGTGCATTGCTTGCCACAGTTCTGAAGTAAAGCGTGCATCACGATCAGAGATGATAGAGGTTGGCACCCCGTGCCTTGAAACCATTTCTTTTAAGTAGATGTCTGCTAGGGTAGAGAACTTGTCTGTTTCCTTAATAGCCAGGAAGTGAGCAGACTTTGTGAGTCGATCCACGATCACCCAAATAGTATCATTTCCGTGCTGAGATCTAGGTAAGCCTGTAACAAAATCCATGGAAATTTGTTCCCATTTCCATTGTGGTATCTCAGGTTGTTGAAGTGGTCCTGACGGTTTCTGATATTCTGCCTTGACTCTCGCACAAGTCAAGCATTTGCTAACGTATGTGGCTATGTGGGCCTTCATGCTAGGCCACCAGTATGTAGTTGTGATATCGTGGTACATTTTATCCGAACCTGGATGTACCGAGTAGCAAGACTTATGAGCTTCATCCATTACAAGCTCGCGTAAGTTGCCATAGAGTGGGACCCAGATGCGTCCGGTTACATAGTAGGCGCCGTCTGTCCTTGGTTCTAACCGTTGCCTTGAACCGCGTAGAGCTTCAGCCCTGACGTTTTCTGGTTTCAATGCTTCTACCTGAGCATCTCGTATCTGTGAAGGAAGACTAGACTGAATAGTGAGTTGCAACGCTCGCACACGCCTAGGTATAGTATCCTTTCGACTGAGGGCGTCGGCCACCACATTGGCCTTGCCTGGATGGTACTTTATAGCACATTCGTAATCGTTCAGTTACTCGACCCATCGACGTTGTCGCATGTTCAGGTCTTTCTGCTTGAAAATATACTCAAGACTTCTGTGATCGGTGTAGATGGTGCACTTGGTGCCATACAGGTAATGTCGCCATATCTTGAGCGCAAAAACAACAGCTCCAAGCTCTAAATCGTGTGTAGTGTAATTCCGTTCGTGAATCTTAAGTTGGCGCGAAGCATAAGCAATAACTTTATCCCGTTGCATCAACACACATCCAAGACCTTGGATAGATGCATCACAGTAGACTACAAAATCGTCCGTGCCTTCAGGCAATGAGAGGATAGGTGCGCTACAAAGTCTATCCTTTAAGTGCTGAAACGCTGTATCCTGTGTATCACTCCAACGGTAGGCAATACCTTTCTGTGTCAGTAATGTAAGCGGCTGTGCAATCTTTGAGAAGTCTTTGATAAACCGTCTATAATAACCCGCCAATCCCAAGAATTGGCGTATTTCTGTCGGTGTGCGAGGTGCAGGCCAGTTCTTGATCGAATCTACCTTGGATGGATCAACATGTATCCCATCCTTGTTTACCACGTGGCCTAGAAAGTGGACTTCACGAAGCCAGAAGTCGCATTTTGAAAACTTAGCGTACAGTTGTTCCGTTCGAAGGAGTTCCAAAATAAGTCGTAAATGCTGTTCGTGTTCCTCCCGATTCTTCGAATAAATTAGGATGTCATCAATAAAAACAATAACAAACTTGTCAAGATAAGGTTTGCACACCCTGTTCATAAGATCCATGAAAACCGCAGGCGCGTTCGTTAGCCCGAATGGCATGACCAAAAACTCGTAATGACCGTAGCGAGTTCTGAATGCTGTTTTGGAGACGTCCTCATCCCAGACTCTCAGTTGATGGTAACCTGACCTTAGATCAATCTTTGAGTAATAGCTCGACCCTTGCAACTGGTCGAATAAGTCGTCGATACGTGGAAGTGGATAACGGTTCTTCACCGTCACCTTGTTCAGTTCACGGTAATCTATGCACATACGAAAGGTACCGTCTTTCTTCTTTACAAATAATACTGGAGCTCCCCAGGGCGAAGAGCTAGGACGTATGAAACCCTTTTCCAAGAGTTCTTGCAATTGCTTTGACAGTTCTTCCAGTTCCGTTGGAGCTAAGCGATAAGGTGCTCGAGCTATGGGTGCTGCTCCTGGAGCGAGCTCGATCTGAAATTCGACCACTGGAATATCCCCAATCTTTTTCTCTTTCTTCGATGTATCAGTAACGAGTGCTAAAACAGCTGTGTGGCCGCCCTTTCGTAAACACTTCTGGGCCTTCAAGAAGGGTATGATGCCACTCACGACACCACTCTTGTCGCCTTGAACTTCGAGAGGTTCTTTACCAGAACGGGGAATACGAATGATCTTTTCCTTGCATAGGATCTCTGCTTGTTGTTGGGATAACCAATCCATACCAATGACGATGTCGTAACTATCGCAACGTTGAGGTCATTACTAGTATCACCCTGACCAATCACGAACACTCGACCCCTGGCACCATTGCCGTCGTTATTACCCCCGTTGTCTTCCCTAGTCCCCGTTTCCTTGGTTGTGGTTCTGATTCTGGTTCTGATTCAACCGTGGGCAGTGTCTCTTGAAGTGACCTTCAGCCCCACACTGATAACATCCCTTGTTACCCTGCTGTTGCCGCTGATTCTATAGATCTTGTATCTGTTGTTGTTGGTTCTGGCTTGCAGAACGTGAGTTTCTACCATCCTTGGCTCCATAACCAAGCTTGTCGCATCATTGACAATGATTTCGGTTGCACTGCCCGCTGTGGTGCAAGTTACATCGTTTGCACTTAGGGTGGTTTCCCCTGTATCCACCCTGCCATTGACTGCTGAAAGGTTGCTGACTAGGACTTTGGTTGTCATCGATCTTTCACTGTTGTGCCTGGGACAGAATCGTAGTCGAACCCTTGCCAGAGGTTCCATTCCACTTTCATTCGTTGTCACTGAGGATAGCAAAAGTAGTTGAAGTAGTAGCACCAATACGTCTAGGCAGCTTGTTCTGTTCCACTGCCTGGTCTGTGGGACGATGAGCAAGATGAGTAACATCTTGAATAGTAGCAAGATTAGCAGTCATCACATGACTTTGAATTTCTGGTACTAAGCCTTTGAGGTACCGCTCTCGGTGCTCTTGATGGGAGGTTCCACCATAGTAGGGCACAAAGTTGCCAGCTCGTTAGATCGCTTCGTATACGCCTCTATTTCTGACCCCGTCATCTTCAGGTTAAAGAAC
Source organism: Helianthus tuberosus (assembly GCA_030545235.1). Taxonomy (NCBI): domain Eukaryota; kingdom Viridiplantae; phylum Streptophyta; class Magnoliopsida; order Asterales; family Asteraceae; genus Helianthus; species Helianthus tuberosus. The sequence continues at coordinate 32,805,119 of CM060365.1, read as the reverse complement.
TCCACTTCCAGTCTGTGGATGTTATCATAGTTACAGTATTCTAGTTTGATTAGTTTCTTGAATTCGTCCCAAGGGGTGGCATTAGCAGCCGCCAGCCCCCAGCATCGTAACTTGCGCGTTCCACCAAGTTTGCGCAGTGTCTTCGAGACCATCAGTGGCATATTTCACCTTACTAGCCTCGGGTCATTCGCATAATCGAAGTCCGATTCGAGTTCCTCGAACTTAACGGAGGAGTCCAACAGCTCCTTCAGTGTCGTTGAAAGTAGTAGGACGACAGTCCATAAAAAGTCGTGTATATGCATACAGGTGGCTGAGCGTGTTGACTTGTCGTGTGCGTAAGAGTAATCAAAATTGAGCACAAGTGTTGAGTTACGAGAGTAGGATCTAAAAATCCTAGAGTAAGTGGCGATGGCAGGTTACACCTCCTGCCTGGGCAGCTGCAAGTGCTGCAGTGACTTGTTCAGTGATCGAAGCCGCCAACTGGGCTTGAGTTAGGTTAACGCGTCCACACATGATCTTGACATCAAGGAGAACATGTGGGTGAGAGGTTCGCGAATAGTGCGAAGAGAGTGAGCACACAAGTATTCTCAAGCAACAACATATAGTAGGTTCTGTACTCTAAGCATACCGCGAGCAAAGTTCTATGTAGTTCTAGCATGTAGGTAAAGTAACATGAATGGTAGTACCTATGATGTTGAGCCTTGCACGTGGAGCGAAGCGTCGTTGTGGATCGTTGAGAGCACTGTTCTGGTTATAGTCTGGTTTTAACAAAATCGTTTTCCCTTTATTAAAACCGAGTTCTCTATAACCAATGGCTCTGATACCAATCTGTCACACCCCCAAAATCCACACGCGGAGTACCACCGCTTGGAGGCGTGACTTGACCAGGATCAAGCCACCAATCATATTGAACATAATTATATCAAAAGTCACTCATCAATACGATAGGTGTTTACAAAACCAAATATATACAAGTGTATAGCGGAAGCATTAATGTAAAACCCAACATAAGTTTAAGTACAAAATGTTATAATGTTTAACAAAACATCCACGTCCGTGCCCACAACGACTGCGCCTCCCGTGCAAGCTCCAAGAGTACCTATGGTCCTGCAAGGCATGTAACAGAGAGTCAACAACTAGTTGAGCGAGTTCACTGTTAGTTATTTAGTTATAATGTTTGTTTAGTAAATCGTATGTAATAGCATCGCGGCCCTCTAGGCATGTTTGCGAAGTTTAGAAATTGTATCGCGTTAGTCCTTGCTGCCAGTCCAGGCATGCGTGCGATGAATAGTGTTGACTAGTCGTATGTGTACGTGCCCTTCTTAATCCAAGGACCGTAGCGAGTGTGATTGTCCTACCCAAGGAGGACGAGCATGCGTTAAGGTTTGTTGTCCTACCCAAGGAGGACGAACGTATGTTAAGGTTGTTGTCCTACCGGACGAACGTATGTATTCTACCCAAGGAGAATACACAGGATTTATATTGGCATCCTACCCATGGAGGATGGCGGTACATATCCTACCCAAGGAGAATATGTAGGTTCCATTTTTGTTTCTTAACCCATTCCCAAACCACCGGGAATCCCATGCCTTAGAAAGAGTGTGAACTCACCTGAGTTTGCTCGGTATGCTAAGTATGTGCTCAAAGTAAGTCAATCACGTCCTAAAGTACGCACGTATAGAATAATCAGTTGGTGTTCAAGTTGCTCACGTATTAAGCAGGTAGCACGTAATCACAATCATACAAGTCATGTCTAACGTCTAACAGCAGTTAAATATTCCAGTTAACACTTAACAGAATCCATTCAAGTTACAGCACAGCTCGACGAAACACATAAGTTGGCGAAACAAGATATTGACGAAACACATTCTGTTTCGTCGAGGTGTCCCCTGGCGAAACAGAACTTCTGATTCGTCGACTACTCTTGGCGAAACACATTCTGTTTCGCCGAGAGTTCTGTTTCGTCGGACGTCAGTTTCGCAGACAACAGATGCAGCAGTTACAAATATACACAGAACCCTAATCATGCTAGCAGCCGTTATCAGTATCAGAAATCATATGAAGGTCAATGTGCAGAACGAATCATCACAACTCAATCATCCAAGAATCATTGTCTAGCATAAACCCTAGTTTTTGTGTATAACATATAAATTTAACATCCAACAATCATATCATTGAACCCTATCAAGATGCTAACTTGAATTCAGAATCAAATCATATTAACAACATTCAGAACCGAGCATTCGATCATATTCAGTTTCGCATAGAATTACGCATCCGATTAACCATGTATATCGCAATCAAGAACATCATACCCATATACTCCTATATAATCCAGAAATCAAGTATATACACAAACATGAATCGAGCTATTACAGAAATATTAAACCGATTAACGAACACACACTAACCGGAATAAGAGAAATACGAATCGATCGCTAAGATATCGCCGGGAACCTCCAACTGCCGTCGCACAGGAGGGAAAGGGGCTCTAGGGTTTTGGTTGTTTGATAGCAGATGTAAAAACTGATGTTGTTTCACGTTTTAAACTCAAAATAGCGTGTTGGGCCCGAACTGGGCTTCGGTGAAACTGGGCTCGGCGAAACAGACTTCTGTTTCGTCGAGATGCTTTTGGCGAAACAGTCTGTTTCGTCGAGATTTGTTATGGCGAAACACACTTGTGTTTCGTCGGGTTCTTTCATAAGTTAAGCAGTTTACGTTTCTCGATAGGTTCCATGTTATACAATCAAACACATAATCATGTAAACACAATACGTTTATTATAACACGAAGTGTACAGTTACAAGTCAGACAAGTCAAACAACTAAACAGTCAAAGTCAACGTGCATTAAATGCAAATAAAGAATGTTGGAAATTTCGAGTTGTCACAAGAACTGATCAAGACGAGTGCTCGCAAACCGGTTGTTTAAGTCGATTGTGCGAGAAGCTTTATTGTCTTGAAACAGATTTGCGAGTGCGGTCCAGGCATCATAGGCTGTGGTATTGGGTTTGAGTATGGTATGGAGAAGATCAGAGGAAATTGTACCGTAAATCCATTGTAGAACGATCGAATCCAACCGTTCCCAAGTTTCGGCCGGCGCTTGTTCTTTATCTTTTTCTTTGTCTTTGTCTGATGAAGATGTAGCAGGAGTGACCCGAGGCAGAAGGTGATCATAGACCTGGAAAGATTTGCACTGAATTTTGAACAATTCCGACCAAGTTGTGTAATGGCCGGTTTCAATATCGAGAGTGACCGGAATAAGAGTACGAATATTAGACACAGTGACTGCGGGGTGAAGTTGTGATGCCATGTATGTGAAGAGAATTAGGGAATCGGAAAAAAAAAAGGAGGGAAAGAAAGAAAGGTTATTGGCTGAGGTATTAGTGGTGGGGTTATTTTATTGGTAAAAAGGTATTAGTTGACGGCAGACAAGAAAATTGGCTGAGATATTAGTTGAAAATTGGCTGAGATATTGGCAGACAAGAAAGTGGACGGCAAACAATTATAAGAAAATTATAAGGTTTGAAGGGAAGAAAATAAGAGGTATTCAGAACCAATGCTCTGATACCATAAAGGTTTAGAAGATTCGATGATTTATTCATTGATAAAAGACCCTATAAATACACAAGGCTCTCCACTAATTTTGGTAGGAGATAACCTTAACTTAATGCACAAGATAACTTAATGTACAAGATAGGGATCTATTCTAAATATACAAAAATCGTTCTAATCTATTACTTAACACTGTGTGTGACATTTTCACTAAATTCCAGATTACTCACATTTTTTGCTAGATGACAATTCAACCTTAATACCATACTTAAAAGTAAGTCTACAAACCATATAAAAATATTTTGTAGCCATATAAAAGTATTTTGTAGTGATACTTTGCTAGATGACAATTCAACCTTAATACCATACTTAAAAGTAAGTCCACAAACCATATAAAAATATTTTGTAGTGATACCAAGTCATGTTAACTTACCATTTGTGGAGTTTACCAATTTGTGGAGTTTACCAAAAACATGTTATACCTTATTAGGTCATGTTAACTTACCATTTAAGTAGGAATAACTTGGGGATTTATTCCTAAAAACAATAAGTCAGAAGTGCACCTTTTTTTATAGTTAGTCTCGTGACATAGTAGATACCTATCTTTGACTTCTCCAAGTGTAGTTCTAAACAATAAGTAAATTAAATTGAAAGAAAGTTATAACCTTTAAAAAATCATGAGTTTTTGTTGTTATACAATTTAACTATAACTAGAATTTTTACCCGCCGCGCGTTGCGGCGGCGTAAAAACTGTGTAAAAACCTAAGCAATTCGATTGCGATTTGACACCCAAGATTAAAATTCAAACTGAGACGACCAGTTCGGCAGCATTCGCAGCCCTATGCTTGATTTCCCAGCCATACCTACCTACCACTTCTCAATCACCTAAACCCCATATATAAAGACAATATTATCTTTGCTTACATAGTTTTACATAATAACTCGCCAAGTCGCCAACAAAGTGCAGTTCATACAGTTAAAGAAAAATTGCTTGAAGCTCATAAATCTTCAGTCAGGTCCAATCCAACCCTTAATTGCGTACGAAAAGGTCACCGCTTTTGCGCTTCTATTTTAGACCTCGTCGCTTTTGTGCGCTTCCCGCTTTTTTAAACCAAGGTCATGCCTGAGAGATCCGAATTTCACTGGTAAGGCTACTGTTCAACGTATACAATAACACACGAAACCAAACAAAATTTTTGACAAAGCATGTTAATTTCATAGTAATGATTGGTTACCTTGAAGAGTAAATGGTTGGCTACATCTCTAATTCACCTGAAATCACATCCATAGATATATAATTAGCAATGAAACAAAACCTCCCGCTTTCAGAAACAATCAAGCTTTGGTAAAATCCTTTTTCCTAATATTAAACTTTTGGCTTGCCAAGTGTGAAGGTGTTAAAATTTGCAATCGTGGATCCCGTCTATATGATGGAAGATATCAAGTGGCGCTTTGATGCGGCTATACAAATGGCCATATGTTGAACATTCAAGAGACGCGAACCGATGTTATAGTAGATAAAGTTTGAAATTTATACATTAATTAGGACCTCAAATAGAAATAGGAAACACGGACCTAACTGGTTATAATTGACTTGCAACCAAGTGTCGTCTCTAAAATTTTCTTGTCACAACCACAACCATATATATCCACCCATATATCAAGAAACATAATTCTAAACAATTCTATTTGAAATAATCGTAAGTTAAGATTAACCCAACATACACCAAACACATAAGCCTAATATAAGTATAAAAACCAAATTAAAGTAGAGCGTCACTCACCTCCCACGCCAGTGAGGCTTACCGATGTTACCCTCCTCAGCCTTATGCTATTCTTGATTTTAGCCCCATAACCTCCTCCTATCGCCGTTGAGGGTAAAAGGCGAAACTCACAACCACCTGTGGCATCAAAAACGAATGACAAAATCAGACATAGCAAGCACCGTACCTTACCACCATTGAACATTTGGGAATAATGAGAAGTCAATGGAGCAATTGTCATAGGAGTTTCTTAGATAGTTTTATACAGAAACCAAAATGATAAGACAAACAATCCCCACCTTTCACTACCTCATACGTTATTAAATCAAAACATTCCTAAACTAATAATCTGATTTTGGCATTTTGCAAAGAATGTTGTTCAATTGACTCACAAAGGCTAAAACTTTATCCAAGATTTTGTTTCTTGGAAACCCAAGTGACAAACTAAGCTAGAAATACCCATTTGAATGATTGAATCTCTGATAGTTTTCATGAATATCACAATCATAAATTAAAAACTAATATAAAAAGCAACCAAAACAATGAACCGCGAAGGTCAAAACTTCATCCAAGCATTAATTTTCTAGTCAATTCTCGCTGCTACACATGTGAAGCGTAATTACCACATATCATCTAAATAGAATTAAGTAAATAGATTGCAAAATAAAATCGTGAATACTACAGTTTTAATGAATTTTAGATGATAACATCATAACGTTCAACTTCGACAACCATACCTCCGCCGCCATCGTTGCCTCTGTAACCGGTGCTAACACAACCCTCATATCCTTCACCACCGACGATCAAATCGTATTACCTGCAAAAAGAAAATGGCCACATGTTAACTCAAATTTAACCTAATTTGAAGAACTGTTTGACGAATTCGCAAAAACACTCAGTTCAAAGGAAAAACTGGAAGCAGATCCAGCAAGATTTCAAATATTCAAAACTAATTGTCAGTGTTTGAAGGAACCCTAAACGACGTCGTGTCTCCGCGACCTCCTCTGACTCTCTCTCTCTCTCTCTCTAACTCTCTACAGTATGTTTTCTCTCTTCTCTCTTGCTTATACAAAACAGACCGATGAAGAAAGGGTTTCAAAAACTTAAGTGGTAAACCAGAATCAACTAACAAACCTTCCAAACAGCCAAAAGTTTGCAAATATTAATGTATTTTAGTGACACATTTAGGCTGTGTTCCAGAGATCCACTTAATAGGGGGAGTGGAGGGAAAATGGGGTTTTTTTTGCCTGAAAATAGTCTTTCCAATTTGGAAAGACATGGAGGGGAAGGGAGGGGAGGGATGGGGAGGGATTTTTAACTCGAGAACACACCGTTAGCCTACGCATGTGTATGTAACTATCCTTCAGGTAACCTAGGGTTTATCTAATCAACATAAAACCTAATTTTAACTTCCGATTGCAATTTCACAAACACAAACATAAACGATACTTAATCGACCTAACATCATACACGAATTCAAACACCTGAGAGGGCGAGAGATTGTTACCTGAGTGATGGATTTGGCGAGAGCGTAGGGAAGAGGAGAAGAAGGATGACATTTATCGTGACGAAGCTTGTAACGACCTTCGGGAGTTTTGAAGAAGTTTTTGAGACCGAGAGATTGAGCGGCGATGTTAGAGGAAGAAGTGGATGGTGCTGCGACGGTGGTGGTGGAAACAACGGCTTCGTTATTGATCATGGTAGCGTTGATTGATGATGATCGGAAGGAGAACGGTCATGACAATGAAGAGATCGATCGCCGCCGTGCTCCGCCTCCCTCTCTCATGATATCTCAAGCCACATGTGTAAACAGATGTAAACGCAAGAAATATGTGGGGAAAAATGAAAAATCAAAGTTTGTTTTTAAAACACTCCCTAAGCAGAATGTACAACTTGATATGCACCAAAAACTTGTTTCTTAATAAGGGTATAATTACAAAAAAAAATCACAAGATACAAAAATAAATGTTCTTACAAAAATTCAATTAACTTTAATTTTTTTTTATTTTAATAAAAAATGTATGTGGGCAACCATGTAAGGCTAAAGGGTGTGGGGGTTATGGTTAGGACATGATTCACCACGTAGGAACATGAATGAAAGGCTATACCACCCCCTTCCTTAGGGCTGCAAACCAAACGTTCGGCGAACAGTTCGTGAACCGTTCGACGACAAGTTCGTTTGTGTCCGTTCGTCTATTAAACAAACGAACACGAACTAGAAATTTCGTTCGTTTAGTTAAATAAACGAACATGAACAGAGGTCGTGTTCGTTCATTTATGTTCGTGAACGTTCGGTAACGTGTTCAATTGCATTCGATAGTTTATTACCGTTTTTAGTTTTTATATTTTATTTAAATACTTCAAAACTCTGACAAATAAAATACTTAATAATTGTCATTGTAGTATATATTATGTTCATGAACGCTTATTTGTGTTGGTTTATTTTTAAGAACATTATTTTGTGCTCATTTGTGTTCATCAATGTTCGTTTTCGTTAGTTCCTAAAATTAACAAACGAAGACGAACGTAAAATCTCGTTCGGTAAGTGTTCATGAACAGTTCGTGAACACATATATTTCTTAACAAACGAACACAAAAGAGGTCTTGTTCGTGTTCGGTCAGTTCGTTTGCAGCCCTAACCTTCCCTAATCCACCATGGTTTGCATGGATTAAACCATGGCAACCATGGTCCTCCTTTCTATTTTTCAAGTAATCATTTCCTTTTTCTTTAGAAAAAAGATAAATGAAAATAAATAAGGGGATAGTGGTTTGGGTCATGACCAACCCTTAGGGTAGTGGTTTTGAATTATGGATTAGAGGTAGGTGATATGGCATTGACATGGAGGGTCATGGTGGTCATGGGGGTCATGACCACACCCTATAGCCTAAGCAAAAGTGGGGCACATAGTTTTTATAGGCAATCATATGGATTCTCACATAATGAGCTAAGATTTGGCAATTCATGTTTGTACGTGATTGTAAAATCTTGTTCGACACACAACAGGTACACACTCCTTAATACCGAAGGGTTCATGAGTTTTTTTCGCACATATTCGTATACATGTTAGAATTTTTGTGCTTAAAGAAACAAATTGGGTTCATAGTACCCAAAATCTGATTTTAAACCCATCCAAAGAATCAACTTGAAACATTATACACTCGACTACAGAAAACGGGTACTAGAAAAATCTGACTTGTTTCGAAAATCGGATCCGAACCTTTGTAAACCGGATATTATTTTTCGTGAAATGTATAAAGATGAAATATTTTTATTTATTATATATTGCTATTGTATTCATATTAAATATATTAATATAAAGGTTAAATTATAAGGTGAAACTTAGTTAGGTAAGCTAATTATTAGAGTAAAACTAGTAACCAAGTTAAATAAACAAGGTATTTTTACATATTTCCCCCTCCCAAGCCTCCTTATTACGTCTTTCTCCAAACCAAAAAATCAATTACATATTTCCCCTCCCTAACTCATATATATTACATATTTCCCCTTTTCATTTAAATGACTCTTATTTATGACTATTTTACCCTTAATGACTTATTAAATGAATATTTACATATTTCTCCATTCTATTATGTAAAATCAATTACATATTTACCCAGATTAAGTAGTATCACCCCAATTCTTCTACTTGTTACTCTTCACTAGGTGACCCACACAAGGCAAGACAAAGCAGGCAGGCGGTCGTCTTGCGGGCATGAGTCATCTAACCACAGGTCCAGAAAGAACAAGAGCAACAATGGTGAATCTTCAGTCAATGAAAGCAGTCGTGCCAGGAGAATCAAGAACTCAATTCTCGGGTCAGAGACACCCGGACCAGAAACAAATGTGAAAAAATCGAGAAAGAAACAAGGCGAAGGAACCACAAGATCCTCCAGAACGAGAAACAAAGACCCGTCAACCACAGATTCTGGTTGCATTGACGGGGTGTGCCAAAAACCACATGATCAAATAGTTGAACACACGAAGAAGAAACGCGTTGATTGAGCTTGTAACAAAATGGATAATAAACTTTTAGAGAAATGAATTTGTAACAAATTTATATTGCATTCTTATTTATGAACCTGTAGATCATATTGTATAATTGTACATATGAAGAAATGTGATTTCAAAATCCAAATTACATTTTTATGAGATCACAAACACTCTAAGCTCACCTCTATCTCCTCGTGTGATCCGAAGAACAGAATCGAGGTAAGTAACATCAAAATCACTGCTCCCTCGATTAGTTGATGGTTGAAATTGTTCGGGTAGTTGAGGTATCTCCAATGGTGGCAGTTGTGATAAATTTCCTGTTGTCTTCACTGTTGTTTTCTCAAGTAAAATTTTGATTGTAGAAGTTCCTGTCTGGAATGTAACGATTATTAGTGTGCGTTTAAGTTAGGGGTGTTGAATGGGTCCTATTCACGGGTTGAACCCCCCGAACATGACACAAACCCATAAGCGTGCCACACACATGAACCCGTATACGAAAAGACTTGCTGTGGGTTGACAAAAACATGACCCTTTTAACCAAAAAAAATATTGCATATTAATACTCTAAAACTACAGATTTATGATAAAATATACAATGTTAAAAAATTAAAACGAAAAGTAATGGAATGATACTGAAAGTATCATCTTCCAATTTATACAGATTTAAAAATAAAATTAAAAAAACAAAAGCTTTTATCAACGGAAATCATCCATTATCAATTAAAAAATAAGAAATCATATCAATTAAATAATAAGAAATCATATCATGGAATGATACTGAAGCTTGTAGAAGTTGAACAGCATATCAAGGAATCATATTAAGAAATCATATGTGTGATGAACAAGATGAACAATACCAGTAATTATAATAACTAATTCATATAGTAAAACTTACAACCACGAGGTGATTATGCGTGATGAACAAGATTTGATTTTTTTAACATACCTGAAGAAGATGAACAGCAGCGTTGGGGGAGAAGAAACGTCCTTTTTGTTGAGTAGGGTTTCTCTTGATTTTTTAAGGGTTTATTTGAGGGTAATTGGGTAATTTCTTAAATAAAAGAGGAAATATGTAATTGATTTTTTGGTTTGGGGAAATACGTAATAAGGATGCTTAGGAGGGGAAACATGTAAAAATTCCAATAAACAAAGTTATTATAGTTATAACTAGTTGTAGGACCCGTGTGAACGCACGGATAGGTTTAATAACGATCAAAATCAAACACTAAAAAACAGATTATAATATATCATTTAAATTGTTTGCATTTAATTACATATCTTTATAAAACAATGTTAAAGACAGTATGTGTTAGGACATAAAAATTTCATTACTATCTTACGAAAAAATTATTAGTTCAGGTTTAATATAGAAATAAGCTAAGTAATTGATAATATGTTGTCTAAATTAATAGGAAACTAATAGTAATCAATAGGAAATTAATAGTAATTGATAATATGATTGGTTTTCTTTAATTTGGTTATATAGTAATAAATAGGAAATTAATCAAATATTATAATAAATCATGTGATCCAATAGTACTAATGTAATGTAATGTAACAACCATTCACTCGACCCTTGTTTCGCACTTTCACCTCTGAGTATCAAAGCTAGATTAACAATTAACAAATAATAAACAACACAAAATCTAGAAAACAAAATAATGAATCGGTGTAACTTCTTTATCGCTATCCGACGGTGTGTTCTTTGCAACCCCTTGGACCAAAGTTTTGTGAGCCGCACCTAACAATCTTTATACACGAGTAACAGTAGTGGCTTTGACAAACCCAACAAAATATGTGATTGTTGTTCCCAACCTGACCGGCCACAAAACAAACATCGTTAACTTCCCGAAAACTATAACCACTAAACAATGTTTTTGAATGTTCACTGACCTTGAAATTGATCTGATCACATTGAGGCCATGTATGACCATGATCACCAAACAGCTGAACTTGAACCTGGTCTAATAAAAAACCATTTTAGACAAGAAATCCAATCGCTCTCTCCTACCACGACAACAACATCAGGCAAAAGTCAAAAGTAAAGCTACAATACATTCGGAAACAAAGGTCCTCTATCTCTATTTCAAGCCAATAATTGACTGACCTTAAAACCGTAACTGCAACTGGCGCTGAATTTCTTGGTCTCAATTGTAACACCCCGTGTTTTCGAAAATCAAAGTCAAAAGTCAAGGTCAAAGTCAACGACCGATCGCGCGACTTGACTTGTAGTAGATTTCTTTTATTAGCAGTATTATGTGGAGTAAGTGCCTATAATCACAATAATCGACGTATGTTATTCGCTATTTAATCGACTTAGGACTGTGAACTATAGGAAGTAACAATGCGATAAAGTTAACTAAATGATAATCAACCTATGCTAATCAAATCGACATCGAATCGAATCGCAACTCGAATTACACATTTTGGTTACTGTTATACGTGTGTGTGTGCCTTATGTGTTACTTGTGCATGTTTAATTATGTATGTGTGGGAATCAATCGAAACGAAATCGAAACGCAATCGAACTCAATCGAAATCGAACTATGATAATTAGTGGAGAAGAGACAGTGCTAGGTATGAATAGTTGGGATTAAAAGTAAATTGACTAGGAAAATCTATCGCATCGCATTGCTCGCAATTACAATCGAAACCTCAAAAAAATCGTCGCGCCAAACACCCGAACCAAGTGCCATCCGGCCGGATAAGCCATCCGACCGGGCTGCCGCTTGATCTGGTGCCACATGTCATCCGACCGACAAACACTTTCCTCTTTTGGAACTCTATAAATACCCTTGTCACTCTCAAACTTTCTACTTTTGGAAACTCTCTGTCCGAACAGCACGCTCTCCTCACATTTTCTTCGATTTCTCTCAATCCCGGTAAGATCTCGTCCTAAATCTTGTACTTTCTTGATCTACACGCACTCCTACACCTTTCTATCTTTTGAATCTTAACTTTTAACCGTGAAATCACTAGATTTGAGGTGTTCTAGGATGACGTCATCATGTGTTCTTAAAGAACTTCATGTTTTGGCCTCAATCCACCAAGAACACCTTAGATCTAAACAATTTCCACACAAATACACAAAGATCTTTCATAGATCTAAACATAATCATAGTGAAAAAGGATTGAAAGATGGTTTCTAACTTTCTTTCAACTCTTTTACACTCAATGCACTCAAAACCAATAGGATCGGGCCTTGTTCTAGTCTCCTACTCATCCTTAGTGTTGTACTAGTTCAAGATCTGGGTTCTACTCACGAGACCACCGATTTCGGATTAACTAAGAACAACCGTCTTGAACCAGTTATCGAACTAGGGTGATTCCTATTTGATCGGGTCACTCGGGTTAGGATGGGGTTCCGTTGGTTAACACATTGTCAAAACGTCTCGATAAAAGCAACAAACAATCAAAACGGCCAAGTGAAAGACGAACGGAACGACCAGCATGGAGTGCTATCCGACCGGACTACCGTTCGAACGGATAAGCCACCCGAACGACTAGGTCATCCGAACGGCTTACCCTTTGAGTCCCACACTTAACCAACTTTATCTGAAGTTTGAGTATTGAACAAATTGCTATCCGATCGGACTACCAATCCAACCGGATTACTCTTCGGATCATGAGATACTTGGACTTTAACACTCGAACAATTTTCAACATGTTCAATGCACTAAGGATGACACCCGACCGGATAACCTGTCCGACCGAGTGACAACCTGCTGTGGAATAGTTCTCACTAAGTAACCTCACCGCTCGAGTCGCCGTCCGACCGAACAATCTGTCCGACCGGATGACCATCCAAACGGATTGTCATCCGCACGACTAAGCCGTCCGATCGACCGACTTGAAAGGTAGAGATACTTCAATGTTTACAAAATGCTACAACGAAAACTTCAAAGGACAAGCCATCATACACAAACACAACAAAGGAAGAAACAATCCACTCGAATAGTCATCCGCACGACTGGATCGTCCGATCGGATTACCAATCCGACCGAGCTACTGTCCGAGCCATTTACACCTTGCATAGTTTTACGCGTCACTTATCGTTATGTTATCGTTCTGATCAGGCTAACCCTACTCTCTAAGCGCTCCCTTCAATCCATCAACCGCTGTGAGTATACTCGAACCCTTTTTGCTTTATGCACTTTTGGGTGTTACATACGTTACGAATATTAAAATCACATCAATCACACTACTCAATACTATTTAAACGCTAATCGTTACCGCATGTTATATGTGGCTTAATGAATGCTTGTTTGTTATGTTTACACATGGAATATTGTCTACCTGCCTTAGCAATGATAGTACTATAGTTTGGACTCAGCACCCGTTCACGGGGGTTGTTAAGGACAATTACTTGCATGGATTACGGTGGTAATCATGTATTGCGAACTGCCTCGGGCAGTCAACCCGCAGTCATTGGTATCGATGGATCTATGTCGATAACTAACATGCCTCATTTCTCTCTATGTATGTGCTGGTTATGCGTAAACGAATTCGAACTCTATATGCTATTATCAAACTTGTATGCTCACCTTTACATTATATGTATTGACTTTATTTTAACGTATATGACAGGTGCTTAGGATGCACACCAGCTAGGAAATCGAGGCTAGAATAATGCTCTAGAGGCCAACAAATAGTTGTCTGTACAAATGAAGTCAAGGGTCTCTAGAAGCAGATAAACAATTGGGCTATTTGATAAAATCTGAGTTGTCGGAATAGGACTATTTGCCTAGATTGTGTCTGTAATAATTTGTTTACCTTTTGAGACATGGTATGGGACGTGTTACTTTAAATTGATTGGTAATGATAATTGTTATGGAAACTTCTGGACAATCTGTTTCGCTCAGTGCCATACCCCGATGTTTCCGCCATCGGTTGGGGTGTGACAGATTGGTATCAGAGCCATAACTATAGGGAATTAGTCAAGACTCGACCTAGTCCCGGTCGATGTCTTAGAGACCTCGTCTATAGTTAGGAACCAACAGACCGACTTGTGCATATCCCGTAGGGATTTTGTACGAGCTTACTACTCGCTATTCTCGCTTATGCTACACTATCACTGCACTCGAATTTTCAACTATGAACAAGCAATTAAGTCGAGATTAGGTGTGAAAACCGCAAACTCTCGACTAAAGTTGTTTAATCAACCCGCATTTTATCTACAAACAGGGAGAATTATGCCAAATCAGGAGTGAAATCCATATTTTGATGAATAATCTCCTCTATTTTATTAAAAACAGGGATGAAGTTGTTAAGCTAGGGGTGAAACCCTAACCTTGACGACTTGTTCTGCTCATTTTACAAAACTCTCACCAAGGTCTCGACGGACTCCAACGACATGAAGTCATGATACAACTAACGGGATGCGTTCCCAACACCCAAGAATCGAGGCAAAGGCACCGCCCAGTAGGTCAAGCGTGCACGACAAGTCCGTGTGAATAATCGAATCACTTTGGGTAGTCGAAGTCTACTAGCCGCAGACAATCCATTTCTCGATTTATATGTGTTTCGATTCTGAGCCCGCAACTGCCGACTCTAATGATTCGTTGATTTTATGTGCTTATTTGTGTATTTACCTGTTATGTGTTTAAATTTTGGAGATTTACTCGATTTATGCCTTCACTCCGATCGACACGCACGTCTCGCACTGCATTTCTATCTCAATACGCTGACAAATCACTAAACTATGGACGACTTTATGCTACGTTATACGCTTGTATTACGCGACTCGATATACTAAAACACGATCGCTATATTCGAACAATCGCAGACTTTGAATAATAGGTTTCTGTATTCTGACTGTCCCTGGTGATTAAATGCATATGTGGTTATATGTTTTTGTGCTCTACATGCCTATGTGTTTATGTGCTTCTAATGTTTATGTGAATATGTGATTACGTGCCTATGTGTTTATGCGATACGTGTTACGTTGTGTTCCTGAGCTTTAGTAAGTATTAGACGTCTGAGGTGAGATTCGATTATGATGTGTCTGAGACCTATGGTGATGTCTGTTGCAGACAATGTCAACTGGCCCATCATCCCGTCACACTCCACTTTCTAGTCAAGAGAAGAGAGACAAACGTCTTGCTGCTATCATCGCCAAGCAAGTAGCAAACGCCATGAGTGATGTCTATGAGAACGTCAGCAAATCATCTGAGGAGTCGAGAACCGAAGATCCTAAAGCTACCCCTAAAGCTCTTTTCAATTTCAAACAATTCAAGTCTTGTGGGCCAAAGGAATTCACTGGCGAAGAAGGCCCTACAGCGTTGTTCCAATGGTTTAATTCCATTGAGGTCACACTGCGACAGAGCGGTTGCCCCAACGACCTACGCACTCTGAATGCTACCGGCGTCTTCCAGTCCCGCGCATTAGACTGGTGGACGGCTGAGAGAAACAAGCGGGGAAACGATGCAGCCTACGGTTTGTCGTGGGATGAACTCAAGGAGGTCATGCTGGAAGAATTATGCCCTCCTCATGAGCGCCAAAAGTTAGAAGATGAATTCTGGCACATAAAGCAGAAGGAAGGAGAAAACGCAGCTCTTACTGCTCGCTTCAAACAACTCAGCATCATCTGCCCTGACCAGGTGAAGACTCCAGACATGGCAATCAAGAATTACATCCGAGTTTTGCCTGACTGTGTTGCAGATTTCGTGCAAGCGGCTAAGACTAAGACGATCGAAGAAACCTACCTACTAGCCACCGAAATCAACGACAAGCGGGTCAAGGCTGGTGTCTGGGATAAAACTCCAAAGCACTTGCATCAAGCTACCACCACCGCACCAACTGCTGAAACCACCACCACATCGGGCAACAAGAGGAAGAACAAGAGAAAGAACAGCTCCAGCAACAAGAACTGTGCGATCACTGCTGCACCGATTCAAGCAGTACCAGCCCAACAGCGTCAAGTAGCGGCGCCTGTGGCAAATGCACCGCTTGCCAAGCGTGCATACACTGGGCCACATCCGCTTTGTCCAACTTGCACCTACCACCACCCGACTACTATTGCTTGTCGTTTCTGTGCACATTGCAATATGTACGGCCACTTCACTACCAGCTACCGTGCTCGACAAGCTCCTGCTCATCAAGCTCTTCTTACCGCCCCTCAGGGTCAACAAGCTCCTCAGGCACCCGCGGTCAACGGCAGAGCCTGCTTCGCATGTGGCGATCCTAACCATTTCGCGAACATGTGCCCAAACAGGGTTGTGAAACAAGAGCCCCAGCAGCAGCAGCCTCAACAACAGCAGCAACAACAGCAACAAACAGCACGTGCACGAACTTTCAACATCAACGTGCGCCAAGCCCAAGCCGATAACAACATGGTCAATGGTACGTTCCTTGTGAATGGTATTTATGCTTCGTGTTTTTTTGATACTGGAGCCGATAATTGCTTTGTGTCGTTCGAATTCAAGAAGCTCCTTAGTCGTAAGCGCTCCCAACTCTCCTCGTCGTTCGATGTTGAAGTCGCTACCGGAAGAACTGTCGCCGTTAATTCTGTTCTTCGTGATTGTACTCTTAAGCTCAACAATCACATTTTCCCAATCGACCTTATCCCAATGCAACTCGGAAGTTTTGATGTCATAGTAGGCATGGACTTTCTTCGCGAAAACCGTGCTGAAGTTGTGTGCTTCGATAAGATGATTCGCTTTTCGCTCGCGAATGGTGATCTATTGTGTGTCTACGGTGAAACCACTTCGAAGGGTCCCAAGCTTATGTCGAGTGTCAAAGCTAGCAAGTATCTCCGCAAGGAATACAGAGCTTTCTTGGCTAACATTGTAGTAGCGGAGAAGGAAAAGAAAGGAATACCTGGAATAAATGATGTCCCAGTGGTTCGAGAATTTCCTAACGTTTTCCCAGATGATCTTCCCGGACTACCACCAAGTCGTGATATCGACTTTCGTATCGACCTCATTCCTGGAGCCAACCCCATTGCCAAAGCTCCTTACCGACTCGCATCGTCCGAAATGTGTGAACTCTCAAACCAACTCCAGGAATTACTTGAGAAAGGCTTCATTCGCCCGAGCACCTCTCCTTGGGGCGCGCCAGTCCTTTTCGTCAAAAAGAAAGATGGGTCGTTCAGGATGTGCATCGACTATCGGGAGTTGAATAAGTTAACTATCAAGAACCGCTATCCTCTACCTCGCATTGATGATTTGTTTGTTCAGCTACAAGGTGCTACGTGTTTCTCGAAGATCGATCTACGTACAGGCTATCACTAGTTACGTATTCAAGAGGAGGATATACCCAAAACAGCCTTTCGCACTCGATACGGCCATTACGAATTCGTTGTTATGCCATTTGGTCTAACTAACGCACCCGCGGTTTTCATGGATCTGATGAATCGCGTGTGTAAACCATATCTCGACCGTTTCGTCATCGTATTCATCGACGATGTCTTGATCTATTCTAAATCTAAAGCCAAACACGCGCAACATCTACGTTTGGTTCTCGAGTTACTCCAGGGGAATCAACTCTACGCCAAGTTCTCCAAGTACGAATTCTGGCTGGAGGAGGTTCGGTTTCTGGGTCACATTGTCAATAGTCAGGGTATTCACGTCGATCTTGCGAAGATTGAAGCCGTTAAGAGTTGGATTACACCTAAGAACCCATCCGAAGTCCGTTCTTTTCTCGGACTAGCGGGCTATTACCGACGATTTATCAAAGGATTCTCAAAGATCGCTGTGTCGCTTACCGCTCTCACGCATAAAGACAAGCCTTTTGTTTGGGGAACTAAGCAAGAGACTGCTTTCCAAACCCTCAAGCATATGATTTGCAATGCTCCCCTTCTCACGTTGCCCGACGGAAATGATGATTTCATTGTCTATTGTGATGCTTCCAACCTTGGTCTTGGTTGCGTCCTTATGCAGCGAGACAAGGTTATAGCTTACGCATCTCGTCAGCTCAAAATCCATGAGAGGAACTATACAACCCACGATCTCGAGCTAGGCGCAGTTGTTTTTGCGTTAAAGATTTGGCGACACTACCTGCATGGTACAAAGTGTACGATCTTCACTGATCATAGGAGCCTACAACATATCTTTAATCAGAAGGAACTTAATATGCGTCAACGCCGATGGGTAGAACTTCTCAACGATTATGACTGTGAGATTCGTTATCACCCAGGCAGAGCAAATGTTGTTGCCGATGCACTCAGCAGACGGAGCTATCTGCTTAGCACTCGTAACGTCCAAGCCCAATACGATCCCGAAACCCTCATCCGCGAAGCTCAGCATGCTTGTTTCAATGAACGCACCTTGAAGAAGGAAAGAATCTACCACGATGGAGCCCAGCTTGTGAATAAATCGAATGGGACATTCCATTTCCTGGACCGAATTTGGATCCCCAAATGGACCTATTTGCGACAGATTTTGATAAACGAAGCCCACAAATCCTGGTATTCTATTCATCCCGGTGCCGACAAAATGTACCAGCACCTTCGCTACAAGTACTGGTGGTCGGGCATGAAAAAGGATATTGCTCTCTACGTTGGGAAGTGCCTGACTTGTGCAGGAGTCAAGGCTGAACATCGAAGACCCTCTGGCTTCCTCGAACAACCGCCGATCCCTATGTGGAAGTGGGAAAGTATAGCTATGGACTTCATAACAAAACTTCCGCACGGGTCATCAGGTCACGACAGCATTTGGGTTGTTGTTGACCGTTTGACAAAATCAGCTCACTTTTTGCCAATACGGGAAGACTACAAGGTAGGACGATTAGCCCGAATCTACACTGATGAGATCATTTGTATTCACGGGATGCCTCGCGACATCATCTCTGATCGTGATGCTCGGTTTACCTCGCCACTGTGGGAAACGTTTCAAACGGCTCTCGGTACATTGCTTAATCTAAGTACTGCATTCCACCCTCAAACCAACGGTCAGACTGAAAGAACGATCCGTACTCTTGAAGACATGCTCCGTTCGTGTGTCATAGACTTCGGTGGCAATTGGGATAAATACCTGCCATTAGTCGAATTCTCGTATAACAACAGTTATCATTCCAGCATTCAAATGGCACCATTCGAGGCTTTATACGGAAGAAGATGTCGATCACCTATTGTATGGCACGAGTTCGGTCACTCGCAATTAACCGGTCCTGAGCTATTGCAAGAAACGACAGACAAAATTTTCCAAATTCGAGACAATCTAACGAAATCTCGGAATCGACAGAAAAGTTATGCCGATAGACGACGCAAGCCCCTTGAATTTGACGTTGGTGACTACGTACTCCTAAAGGTATCACCTTGGAAGGGTGTGGTCAGATTCGGCAATAAAGGGAAACTAGCGCCTCGATATGTTGGACCTTTTAAGATTCTGGAAAGGATCGGAAAAGTCGCCTACAGACTCGAGCTATCGGAGGAACTTAGTAACGTCCACCCGACTTTCCACGTGTCAAACCTCCGAAAGTGCCTGGCTGAGCATGATTTAATTGTACCTCTCGATGACCTTCAAGTAAACGAAACACTACACTTCGTAGAGAAGCCTGTCGAAATCATGGATCGCCAGACCAAGTAGCTCAGACGCTCGCGCATTCCTATTGTGAAAGTCCGATGGGAAGGAAAACGAGGCGCAGAGTTCACTTGGGAACTCGAAAGCGACATGAAGGCGAAGTACCCACAGTTATTCGTTACGGCTTCGGCCTAATTTCAGGACGAAATTCCCTAAACAAGGGGAGGCTGTAACACCCCGTGTTTTCGAAAATCAAAGTCAAAAGTCAAGGTCAAAGTCAACGACCGATCGCGCGACTTGACTTGTAGTAGATTTCTTTTATTAGCTGTATTATGTGGAGTAAGTGTCTATAATCACAATAATCGACGTATGTTATTCGCTATTTAATCGACTTAGGACTGTGAACTATAGGAAGTAACAATGCGATAAAGTTAACTAAATGACAATCAACCTATGCTAATCAAATCGACATCGAATCGAATCGTAACTCGAATTACACATTTTGGTTACTGTTATACGTGTGTGTGTGCCTTATGTGTTACTTGTGCATGTTTAAATATGTATGTGTGGGAATCAATCGAAACGCCATCGAACTCGAAACGACATCGAAACGCAATCGAACTCAATCGAAATCGAACTATGATAATTAGTGGAGAAGAGACAGTGCTAGGTATGAATAGTTGGGATTAAAAGTAATTTGACTAGGAAAATCTATCGCATCGCATTGCTCGCAATTACAATCGAAACCCCAAGTGCCATACGGCCGGATAAGCCATCCGACCGGGCTGCCGCTTGATCTGGTGCCATATGTCATCCGACCGAGATGACATCCAACCGGATAGGTCATCCGGGTGAGATGTCATCCGACCGACCAACACTTTCCTCTTTTGGAACTCTATAAATACCCTTGTCACTCTCAAACTTTCTACTTTTGGAAACTCTATGTCCGAACAGCACGCTATCCTCACCTTTTCTTCGATTTCTCTCAATCCCGGTAAGATCTCGTCCTAAATCTGGTACTTTCTTGATCTACACGCACTCCTACACCTTTCTATCTTTTGAATCTTAACTTTTAACCATGAAATCATTAGATTTGAGGTGTTCTAGGATGACGTCATCATGTGTTCTTAAAGAACTTCATGTTTTGGCCTCAATCCACCAAGAACACCTTAGATCTAAACAATTTCCACACAAATACACAAAGATCTTTCATAGATCTAAACATAATCATAGTGAAAAAGGATTGAAAGATGGTTTCTAACTTTCTTTCAACTCTTTTACACTCAATGCACTCAAAACCAATAGGATCGGGCCTTGTTCTAGTCTTCTACTCATCCTTAGTGTTGTACTAGTTCAAGATCTGGGTTCTACTCACGAGACCACCGATTTCGGATTAACTAAGAACAACCGTCTTGAACCAGTTAACTGGTCGAACTAGGGTGATTCCTGTTTGATCGGGTCACTCGGGCTAGGATGGGGTTCCGTTGGTTAACACATTGTCAAAACGTCTCGATAAAAGCAACAAACAATCAAAACGGCCAAGTGAAAGACGAACGGAACGACCAGCATGGAGTGCTATCCGACCGGACTACCGTCCGAACGGATAAGCCACCCGAACGACTAGGTCATCCGAACGGCTTACCCTTTGAGTCCCACACTTAACCAACTTTATCTGAAGTTTGAGTATTGAACAAATTGCTATCCGATCGGACTACCAATCCAACCGGATTACTCTTCGGATCATGAGATACTTGGACTTTAACACTCGAACAATTTTCAACATGTTCAATGCACTAAGGATGCCACCCGACCGGATAACCTGTCCGACCGAGTGACAACCTGCTGTGGAATTGTTCTCACTAAGTAACCTCACCGCTCGAGTCGCCGTCCGACCGAACAATCTGTCCGACCGGATGACCATCCAAACGGATTGTCATCCGCACGACTAAGCCGTCCGATCGACCGACTTGAAAGGTAGAGATACTTCAATGTTTACAAAATGCTACAACGAAAACTTCAAAGGACAAGCCATCATACACAAACACAACAAAGGAAGAAACAATCCACTCGAATAGTCATCCGCACGACTGGATCGTCCGATCGGATTACCAATCCGACCGAGCTACTGTCCGAGCCATTTACACCTTGCATAGTTTTACGCGTCACTTATCGTTATGTTATCGTTCTGATCAGGCTAACCCTACTCTCTAAGCGCTCCCTTCAATCCATCAACCGCTGTGAGTATACTCGAACCCTTTTTGCTTTATGCACTTTTGGGTGTTACATACGTTACGAATATTAAAATCACATCAATCACACTACTCAATACTATTTAAACGCTAACCGTTACCGCATGTTATACATGGCTTAATGAATGCTTGTTTGTTATGTTTACATATGGAGTACTGTCTACCTGCCTTAGCAACGATAGTACTATAGTTTGGACTCAGCACCCGTTCACGGGGGTTGTTAAGGACAATTACTTGCATGGATTACGGTGGTAATCATGTATTGCGAACTGCCTCGGGCAGTCAACCCGCAGTCATTGGTATCGATGGATCTATGTCGATAACTAACATGCCTCATTTCTCTCTGTGTACGTGCTGGTTATGCGTAAACGAATTCGAACTCTATACGTTATTATCAAACTTGTATGCTCACCTTTACATTATATGTATTGACTTTATTTTAACGTATATGACAGGTGCTTAGGATGCACACCAGCTAGGAAATCGAGGCTAGAATAATGCTCTAGAGGCCAACAAATAGGTCATCCGGGCAAGATGACATCCAACCGGATAGGTCATCCGGGCGAGATGTCATCCGACCGACCAACACTTTCCTCTTTTGGAACTCTATAAATACCCTTGTCACTCTCAAACTTTCTACTTTTGGAAACTCTCTGTCCGAACAGCACGCTATCCTCACCTTTTCTTCGATTTCTCTCAATCCCGGTAAGATCTCGTCCTAAATCTGGTACTTTCTTGATCTACACGCACTCCTACACCTTTCTATCTTTTGAATCTTAACTTTTAACCATGAAATCACTAGATTTGAGGTGTTCTAGGATGACGTCATCATGTGTTCTTAAAGAACTTCATGTTTTGGCCTCAATCCACCAAGAACACCTTAGATCTAAACAATTTCCACACAAATACATAAAGATCTTTCATAGATCTAAACATAATCATAGTGAAAAAGGATTGAAAGATGGTTTCTAACTTTCTTTCAACTCTTTTATACTCAATGCACTCAAAACCAATAGGATCGAGCCTTGTTCTAGTCTCCTACTCATCCTTAGTGTTGTACTAGTTCAAGATCTGGGTTCTACTCACGAGACCACCGATTTCGGATTAACCAAGAACAACCGTCTTGAACCGGTTAACTGGTCGAACTAGGGTGATTCCTGTTTGATCGGGTCACTCGGGCTAGGATGGGGTTTCGTTGGTTAACACGTTGTCAAAACGTCTCGATAAAAGCAACAAACAATCAAAACAGCCAACTGAAAGACGAACGGAACGACCAGCATGGAGTGTTATCCGACCGGACTACCGTCCGAACGGATAAGCCACCCGAACGACTAGGTCATCCGAACGACTTACCATCCAAACGGATTGTCATCCGCACGACTAAGCCGTCCGATCAACCGACTTGAAAGGTAGAGGTACTTCAATGTTTACAAAATGCTACAACGAAAACTTCAAAGGACAAGCCATCATACACAAACACAACAAAGGAAGAAACAATCCACTCGAATAGTCATCCGACCGGACAACCTGTCTGACCGGATGACCATCCGAACGGATTGTCATCCGCACGAACGGATCGTCCGACCTGATTACCAATCCGACCGAGCTATTGTCCGAGCCATTTACACCTGGCATCGTTTTACGCATCACTTATCGTTATGCTATCGTTCTGATCAGGCTAACCCTACTCTCTAAGCGCTCCCTTCAATCCATCAACCGCTGTGAGTATACTCGAACCCTTTTTGCTTTATGCACTTTTGGGTGTTACATACGTTACGAATATTCAAATCACATCAATCACACTACTCAATACTATTTAAACGCTAACCGTTACCGCATGTTATACGTGGCTTAATGAATGCTTGTTTGTTATGTTTACACATGGAATGTTGTCTACCTGCCTTAGCAACGATAGTACTATAGTTTGGACTCAGCACCCGTTCACGGGGGTTGTAAGGACAATTACTTGCATGGATTATGGTGGTAATCATGTATTGCGAACTGCCTCGGGCAGTCAACCCACAGTCATTGGTATCGATGGATCTATGTCGATAACTAACATGCCTCATTTCTCTCTGTGTACGTGCTGGTTATGCGTAAACGAATTCGAACT
The DNA here is from genome assembly GCA_030545235.1 of Helianthus tuberosus. Lineage (NCBI taxonomy): Eukaryota > Viridiplantae > Streptophyta > Magnoliopsida > Asterales > Asteraceae > Helianthus > Helianthus tuberosus. The sequence continues at coordinate 32,780,990 of CM060365.1, read as the reverse complement.
CTATATGCTATTATCAAACTTGTATGCTCACCTTTACATTATATGTATTGACTTTATTTTAACGTATGTGATAGATGCTTAGGATGCACACCTGCTAGGAAATCGAGGCTAGAATAATGCTCTAGAGGCCAACAAATAGTTGTCTGTACAAATGAAGTCAAGGGTCTCTAGAAGCAGATAAACAATTGGGCTATTTGATAAAATCTGAGTTGTCGGAATAGGACTATTTTCCTAGATTGTGTCTGTAATAATTTGTTTACCTTTTGAGACATGGTATGGGACGTGTTACTTTAAATTGATTGGTAATGATAATTGTTATGGAAACTTCTGGACAATCTGTTTCGCTCAGTGCCATACCCCGATGTTTTCGCCATCGGTTGGGGTGTGACATCAATACCCAACCTACATGAAATTGACAATTACTATCCCGTAAGTTTCAAAACCACAACAAAAATCATCCATAACAACCTAAGTGTCGAGATGAATTATGGAAAACCGTTACCTGAGATGTAAACGGAAAGAATGTGATGGCTTAATGATGGTTTCCGGATGATCTGATGTCGACGTTAGGGTAACATCATTCCATTAGCTAACAAATCCAACAAAACATACATAGAACAGAATGCCTCCAATCTTCTTGCTTTGTTTATGATTTGCTGTAATTAGGTGCATTGATGATTAGATATTGGCTCTTCATAGTCGCTTAAGTATAATTATAAGCTTATTAAGGAATGAGACCAAATGAGTAATTTAAAATTTAACCTTATGATAACCAAGAGGCAATCTTCGTATAGTCTGAAACATAAGGCATCCTTGAACATGGATCATCGGCCCTAAACCCTAATACTAAAAAACAGATTATATCCCTGCATGAAAAACAAAATCGATAAATTTAGGGAAAATGGGTTTGAAAGATGATAACCCAACAGTAGAGGATCTCATTCTACAGCTCCGATAAGTGCAGGGGTGTTCTTAAATAATGGTTCCTAGTTGTTTGAAAACCGACAAAGAACGACAAATGTCCACAGTGCTGCTTCTTTGGACATTTGTCGGTCTTCAAACATCTAGGAAACATTATTTGAAAACACACCTGAATTTATCGTAGCTGTAGAATGAGCTCCTCAACAATTGCGTTATCATCTTTCAACCACATTTTCCCTAAATTTATCAATTTTGTTTTTCATACCTCCCAAAGCCACCTACCATAGCCACACGACCACCTGTAAAACAAAACACAAGAATCGGGTCCAAACGTCAATTTATATGACCGATCTACAAACGAAAGAGTTGGAAAACTTACCGGCGTCATGACATACAGCTAAAAAGGCATCTCAGACCAACCAAACTCCATTTTCTTGTATACATGTGACAACGATTATACACGATCTTTTTTCATCCCATTTCAAAACACGATAGTTTTAGTCTCAGGTGAGAAGCATCTCATCAACATCATTGACTGAATATCCCTTACAATCTATAAAACGTGGTCTTAGGTGACATCGATCTCATAATCATCGATCAAACATGCATTACAGCCAACGCTACCTAGGACAGCCGCAAACAGCAGCCGGCAACGATGGATTATATGTTGCAACAACACGCCAGATCTCACCATCATAGCCTCAGATGACAAAATCATCTTCATCGATCTGAGTAGAGACATTCAAGTTGTTTTGTAAATTTAATGCACCTGTCAGAAGTAATCATATTTCCATCTCTCTCTTTCTTCTTCACACTTTAATCTACAAAATCCAATGATCTGTTGGTAAAACCACCATAGCCACACGACCACCTGTAAAACAAAACACAGGAATCAGGTCCAAACGTCAATTTATATGACCGATCTACAAAGGAAAAATTGGAAAACTTACCGGCGTCATCACATACAGCTAAATAGGCATCTCAGACCAACCAAACTCCATTTTCTTGTATAGATGTGACAACGATTATACACGATCCCTTTTCAAAACCTTAATCACCAACACAACGTCAGCAAAGGTCATTCATGGTGAATTTGCAAAACATTTGCATTGACAGGATGCCAGGCTCAGATTGTGCATAAAGATGACAACACCATGGCTGCAAGAGAGGTTGCATGAACAACTGCTATCCTACAACCTTGCCATGCCATAATGCTATCTTCATTCAATTTTTACACAGATCTATAAGAAAAATGCACTTTGCATTCATTTTTATTCACCATCACAGTCAACCCTAAATGATTCCGGGTGTAATCAATACATAAACAGAAACCCAAATTAAGAAAAAACCCCAAATCAAATAATTCCTCATATATACATATATACAATCACAGTCTAAACAAACCTTAAAACAATTATCGGATCAAGAATCGGACATACCATCCAGATATCCAAAAGAAAACTAGATAAAATTTGACAAATGATTGCAAAATGTCAGACCTCGCGTATATTCGGGCCGACGTTTGCTTCATCGGAAACGCATCTAAGTTACCAGAAAGTGCCCAGCATTGGCCCTTGCTTTCTTTAATCGCTTAAAGTTTTTACTCTCCTATAAAACATTAAACAAAGAGATAATTAAAAAAATGTTCAAGAATCGTCTTAAATATGATTTTTAAGTGGAAATAAAGGGAGCATAGACTCACGACTTTTGGGCGTCGAAATCCAACATTATCTTGAAGAAGCTCATAGTCGTCTTCATCAAGAACGTAGTTCTTCTCCGATTCTCTTAAAAACAAAGCACAAGTTAAAATGCTTCAAAACAAAACTAAAACTGAATATGAAATTACTGTTTCTTCCTTTTCTTCTTCCATTGTCTCTCCTCGTCACTATCCGCTCTATCCTCTTCCTCCCCATCCTGTTCCTCCTCATCGATATCATCCACTATAAAACCGTCCTTCTCATATTCATCTTATCCTTCTTTTGATCAAGCCAATAACCAAAAGCACATTAGAAGCCATAACTTGAAAATGGTAAAATACAAAACAACATTAGTCGTTCTTCTAATGTCAAATAAACCGATTGAATCACGAAACCATAGCTAAACATATCACATTTCCAAAACCAGTATTACAATAACTAATTCACCTAAAGCCCAAATGACCTTCAAAGTTCAAAGCATCCAAAAAAATCATTAATATTAATTCTGACCTCAAACATGACATAATGAATTAATTAATATCAACGTAAAAAGAAAAAACTTTCATTAGCTCTGCAAATAAAAACCTTAATTATTATTAACAATTATATGATGCATAATTAATCTGTGATCGTTACCATGTAGAATTTAATTAAAGAAAAACATGCCAATAAGAAACATAGAGTGAGAATAACATATACTTAATTGAAATTGATATGATATGGATGGACGAAGCGTGTTTAAAACGCAATAAAATCCTGATGTCCGTACCTGTTACATATCCAATAAGGTCTGGTTCCTTCTTCTTCTATGCAGTGAGGACACTTCCATTGCTTGTTTTCTCTCACTTCTTCCATTTCTGCCACAACATTATCTAATGATGTCAAAACCTTCACAAAATTTCATCATATATAAACTTTTGATATGGCCATGATCTTTAGACTTACCTTCACCATACCTGACCTTAAGGCAAGCTCGACAAAGTACACCGTTAGTCGAATGACACACTGAGCAATCGGTCTTACCTGAGTTCAAAATGTGAGATCACAAATAATCAAATCCATATTGAAATGGAAACAGTGGAGTATGCACTAACCTAGGCATGGTTGATCAACATCAAGGTCATTGAACCGTTTACAATCTTCTTCACCACACAACTTCTTTTGCCTGTAAAAGTTAGGAAAAAAGTTGTATGATAAGAAATTAAAACATCTCTTTGTTTTAAGACATAATATATTGTAAAGGATGGCAAATAACAACATTTTAAGAGCTTGCATAACATTCACTAAAGGATACCCCTTCCATCCCAAAACATATCCAAAACTTTACAAAATACTCATGACATTGATTTTAGATCATAACTTATTTCCATTTTGTCACTTTAATAGGCATTTCATATTTCACTAATAGTAATAAACTCTATTAGAGTATGTATCAAACAAACATATAAACCAACATCTGTTCGGCGATGTGGGATGTGCCAACAATGTCATATAAACCAAAAATTTATATACATAACATTTATAAACCGAAAAATGTCAAACAACATCGCCATAGCAAAACAACAAAAAACTGAAAAAATAAAGAAACCCCCAAATCAAATCAAAACAAAATGAAAGTATAGAGATAAACCTGCAAAAATGACAGCAAATCCCAAAAACAGGATCATAAACACTCCCACTTCCTTTGCTCCTACATCGTCTTTCCGACGAAACTTCAGGAGAATAACACAACCTCACATCCACATAAGGCACATTAGCAGGCCTCTTCTCTTTCTCTTCATCTGTATTATTACATAAACATTGTTATATTTTGGACACAAATTCAACTCTCATTGTCGGAAAACACCATAGTTTTCAAAAGTTCCTCATCTAAATCAAATAGCGAATTCAAACATTAAACAACCATAAATTATGGTTTACTAAACTAATACTTATCATCAATTTGCAGTTCTCAGATACACATATATACAATCACAGTCCAATAAAACATTAAAACAATTATCGGATCAAGAATGAGACATACCATCCAGATACTCAAAAGAAAATAGATAAAATTTGACAAGTGACTGCAAAATGTCAGACCTCGCGTATATTCGGGCTGACATTTTCTTCATCGGAAAAGAACAGGAACTCCAATTAGTTGTGCAAGATGCTTATTAAAATCAATTTGTTTCCATCTTTCACCATCTGCAAACAATAAACATGAAGACTTTTCAATAATTCAAAACAACATATATAATCACATAGACCTGTATAATGTACTAAAGAACAATGTACCATCATACTGAAACTCAAAAGGGGATAATGTAAATCAATCACTTGGATGGACGAATTTCTGAAGTTCATGAGATGTTCCATATCGAATAAAGCAACATAAAATAAACACCTAACCTTAAATGTAGTTAACAAAAATCAACATAAAAACAATATTTTTTTATCATAGATTTGAGGTATGTGCTTTCTGTGGTTCAGAACTTTCAGAAACCATGGCTACAAGAAGGGTTGCAGGTTTAAAATTGCCTTCTACTATTCTTGCCACGCCATGGTCATGAACTGTGTGTAAACATTTATAAGTCATCATAACCAAGCCACAGACCACTACCAATTGAAACCAGAGCAACCATCGTCAAGCACCGTCCAGAAACCCTAAAGGGTTCGAAGACGAACACGGAATAACACAAAGGTGGCAGCGGCGAGTCTGTGCTCCCCATCATCACCAGAGATACTGAAACAAAAAGCTTCCATTATTGCCACATCAAAATCAAAAAACAAAAATTTAAGACTTAAATCTACAAAAAACAAATTCGATTTACCTTATCAGAAGTTTTAGATCGAGAGATCACTGTCATAATATAAAGTATAAACCGAGTCACCGTCATAATCCCAATCGGAACCGCCAGATCTCGCCATCGTAGCCTCGGATGACAAAATCATCTTCATCGGTCTGAGTGACAAAGATGGTGATTCACCGACGGAGAAGATGAAGAAAATAAACCCTAGAATCAGCTGAGATTTTGAAATAAGAAGAAAGTGTGAAGAAGAAAGAGATGGAAAGAAATGGAGATTAAGAGTGAGAAGAAAGAGAGAGTTAAGATATGATTATCTCACAGGTGCATTCAATGCCCATTTCATATCCCCATGCATTTTCAAAATTCCCTCCTAAAAAAACCATTATTATATACAATGTTATATTATTAGATTATATAGATTTATAGTTTATATATATAATAAAAACAGAACTAGGTGTACACCCGTGTAAATACACGGGTTTGTTCTAATAACAATCGGAATCAAATACTAAAAAACATATTATAATATATTATTTAAATTATTTGCATTTAGTTACATATCTTTATAAAACAATGTTAAAGACAATATGTATTATAGATAGTATAGACGTAAAAACATTTATCTTGAAAATTGATTATAAAGAATGACTATACATTGATCTTGCTTTCACAAGGTCTTCTGAACCATGTCTTCCACTTCTTTTCATCATCTAGGTTAATGCCCGCGTAATACGCGGGCTTCAACCAAAACAATATTATTTACATGAGAAAAATGTTGAAGTTATTTACAACTGTTTGCATGCACAAGTCAAAAGATAGAAGTCAAAGTGTCAGACATTCACACCTCTTGTCTGGCTAGCTTGAGTTCGGCTTCCAAAGGTGCAAGGATGGCTTCGATTGGGGCATGTCATCATCTTATTGACCTGCGTGGACTCTTCGTAAAGTAGCTTCTGCTGCAAATTGAGCTACCATTGATGCTTTCTTCTCATCGTTGATTTTCTTGATTTCAAGATTCTAGATAACCAAAAAGCTACTTAATCATGTCTGATGCTATAATGAAAGGGTAAAAGTTAAGAGGATAGATGTAGTTCAGTCGATACCTTGCTTTCAAGAAGAGATTCGGTCAACTTCAGCTTTTCATCCACTTTTGACAGTTCTTTAGTTAGCTAAGGTATATAGGAGAGAGCAAGAACAAATTTATATGAGTGTTGAAATCAACATAAAACATCAATAAACCACATAACGGATTTAAATGGGCAATGGAAAAGACATAAAAGAATGTAATAGGAACATTTCAATTTCTTTAAAGCAATATTAAAGAAATCCTAATAGATTAAGCAGTGTTGAGGGGGTATTAAGCATCAACAACTTATTTACTCATCTGTCTTGTACTTATAGAATTCAATCATTCAGTATTCTACTAAAGGGCAGTATTTTAAGTGACACACAATGCCATTTAGAGGTGGATTCTGGTTTTGGATCATAGACTCCACATTTTCTTGTCTCATCCTCAATCTTCAAAGCTCTTCCTCCATTGTGTTTAGTGCCTGTAAAGTGATGCAATCAAATAAACGACATAGTCTAAATTCTGACAACTCATAGAAGTTTTCATTTACCATAACTCTATATATAATTCTTCTTGTCTTCTTCTTCTTCAAAATAATCAACAGAATCATCCGACCCTGTTACAGACAGATCACATTCAACCCACTCCAGATCATATTTACATCACAATCAATTGAACATTTTGAAACAACATCCTGGAAATTAAATAAAATAAATAAATAGTTAAATTTAAAAAAATAAGTTGATCTGGAAATTAAGGATGTAATAAAATAACAATCAACAAAAAAACATTGTTTTACTAATTACTACCTGCCACCAAACATCTCTTTCTTTTTGCCATTTCGTATCTTTACTTTTCATGGCTAATTCATTTGCATAAGTCAAACATAAACCTGTTTGTGAGCAAGCAAACAATAAATATCAAATGAATAATATGTCAATAACCGATATAACGAACGACAGATGAAAGTATTGGATTAAAAAAAACAACATACTCCCTTATAGACACCAAACTTTTCCCACTGAACTCAGTAATAGTCAGTCTTCTTTTATCAGAAAGCTGCAACAATAATAAGCAATACAAAAAGAGCATAATTAAGCTTATGGTAGATTTTATCACAAAACCGTTGATCTTCAACTTCTTCTTCTGTGTAGTTAATCCAGCAAGTCATATCATATAATCTAGAAATCATTCAAATTTGATGTAAAATTTAAAAAAAAAAAAAAAAAAACCAATACAAATCTAAAATTCGTCAACTTGAATAAGAAAAAATTACCTCACCCTCACACTCATCCACCTTCTCCGATTGCATTTCCGAACCTCCGGACTGTCTTTGCTCCTCTTCGGCTCCGACGGTTCATACGGAGAAGAACGTTAGTTTACCTTTCTATCTTTAATAACAGCGAACGCATCATCTCCATTCTTATCCCTGCATATATAGATAAAGATTACGATCGTTGGTCTGAAGAGAGAAACCAAACAAAATATGGTATGTGAGTAGTACCTTAAGCTATTATCAACAGCAACCGATGATTGACCCACAACCTACAGATGACAAAAAATTACCTACTTTCCAAAACATCATATGACTAATTGAACAAAAACACACTAACATGATATTTATTTTCTCACACAAAGAACTACCTACTCGAATGCATGCTTCAAAATCACAACTTCTTTTTTAAGTTTTTAACTGTACCTTTTGTTGACCATCTGGTTCTTCCTCTTCTGGCCGTTGATTTAAATGGAAAAACAACCGTTTAGTCACGTCTCTGCCACTTCCAGTGCCCTTGACCGGGCGTAATGCTCTATCCATTGTATAAAAACTTATGAAATAAACCTAGGTTACAAACTTACAATCTCCTATTCATTCTCCTAAATGAAAATCATTAAATATATACGGATCCGGTGCATGAACTTCTGTCCTTTTAAAATTACTTGTTAACTGGTCATTAATTATCGACAAAATTTATTCTTCTTTTTTCAGGCATTGAACAACTTTCCAAAATAACTACTGACTCATTCATTATACGACATTTTTGCTAAGTTTAGAATTTGCAAAGACATCTCCTTATCGAGGCACCACGACTCAAAACAATGGCCTTCGGGTCACATGGTAGCAACCTTACCGTCCATCACCCATAAGATACATTTCAAACGTAAAGTTTGTAAATATTTGAAGCGGGTGTTAGGATACACATGTTAACTAACTATTGCAACTTTATAGTGTTGACCAAACTTAATTTTGACTACTGTTAAAAGATTCAGATTAGGAGAAATTTTATTATGGAGATAAATGTGAAATTACCTTAACTATATCCAGGTTTAATCAGCTGATTATCACGATAAAGAAAGTAGGAGGCTGTACAGAAAATGATCAAGGTATTCAAATCTTGGCTTTAAAAAAAGCGCTAAGCGAACTGATGCGATAGAGTCCAAAGCTGAAAGGCACAAAGCGCACAGCACCACCTATGCGAGGCACAATGCATTTATACAAATTTCTTATATTTCCCATAGGCTTCTAGCATCATGGACCCCAAAACTTCTCTATATATGATTTAATATACATAATTAACCTACATGTACAACCTAAAAAGCTAAAGCTATATATACAACATCCTGATGCACAAAATCTTCCCATCCCTCATGCTTGCGCCTCAAGCGCACCTCCTGTACACTCACTGCCTCATGCAATCAGAAGCGCTTATGCGCCTCGCGTCTAGACACACTTTTTAAAAAAGTGTGCCTGCGCCTCAAGTGCGACTTCTGTACAGTCGTCGCCTCAAGCAGTCAAAAGCGCTGAGGCTTGCACCTGAGTGTGCATCGTGTTTAGACACACTTTTTAAACCCAAGATTTAAAGATTAATCAACTCTAGGCTCCGGCGGTTCATACAGAGAAGAACGTTAGTTTACCTTGCTCATTGTATTCCCTGTCCATCATAAGTGCCTGCACCTAATAAAACAGTACATGCATTTTGACTTTTTGTTCGACTTCTGCATACTCCAATCTCCTTATCCATATTTTTTTTTCAAAACACTGCAAAAAATGGTTTCCAAAACGACAAAATCAAGAATCAAGCAATGCATCTAATTTGGATACATATCAAGCAACTTTTTTGTATATAAAACAAATATATACCTGATAGCAGAAGTATGAGATCAAATGTCCGTTTGAAGAGGAGTGTAAATGTCTTCAATGTCGGGAACTATGAGCATTAATGGCTACAAAAATAAACACACAAGCTATTAGCACAATCGATTTCACACAAAACCACTCAATAACCCCTTACGAAACACTATTTTTTTTATTTAGCCCATTCAACAGGTTGAGATGGGTTGACTCGCAAACATTTACTTTGTCCATTTTTATGCAATAATGAATGCATTAGATATGTTTAAAGAAATTATAATAATAATCTTTTCCTAACAGGAGTCGGGAGGAGAATTATGCATTCTCAAATATGCTTCTGGCACCCTTTTAGTTATTATTATTTTTATTTAGCCCATTCAACACGTTTGTGATACAAACAAAACCCTTTTAGCAATAATGAATGCATTAGATATGGAGAGTTGATGAAGCTTACAGTGGCAGCTCGCGTGTTAAACCATCGAGAAATAATTGATTAGTACCATGTATAAAGTTAATCATTTTCAAAGCCCAATGTTCTTCGGCCGATCTTATGACAACTTCAACTTTCGTTATAACCTGCATTACAAAACCAAGTATATATTTAATTTAATTTAATTCTCACAACAAAATACTAAGTAGCTTCCTTTCAATAGAATTTCATACCTCTCTCTCTCACACACAAAAATCTTTACGGTTTATAAAAAAGCCATGTTGGACACAGGACTGTTACTTCCAAATCCAGGAATCAAGTCGTCCAAACCTCTTGAACTCTTATCACTCCAATTCCCACTCGGTTCTGCCTTCTCCGTTCGCCCTAAATTCCCTAACAAATCATCAAACTGATCACTCTGTTGACCCTGTACATTGACATGTTTGTGTGATTTGTCTATAGATGCTGATGACGGGGGTAGCCCAAATCTCAATAAAATGACTAATATACATAATAGCTTAAAAGGTTAAAAGGTTGAGAGGTTCAATACGCGCAAACTCAGGAGAACAGTAAAAAGGACAAGCACAGTGTCCGGTCACATCAACACTTAACGTCTGAACCATTTCTGCACAGACAGAACATGTGCACAGAGAACACCCTTTTGTCCGCAGGTCTAAACCCTTCAACCCCCAAATAGGCAAGTCCCTCACTGCAAGCCAGGTTCATTAGTTAAAGGTTTCTCCTTTGAGAAACCTCTTCCCCTATAAATTGCAGCTCATTCCAAACGTATGGGACACTCCGGAATCAGCTGAAAACTATCTTAACTCCCTGATTCTCCTTCTCCCTCTCAAGAACAAGCTTCATGCTTGCTTCTCTTCTTCTTCTCCCATGAGAACTAGCTTTATGCTTCTCTTCTTCACACCAAATAATTCATCTTCTCCAACGATCACGTTCTGGGCTGGTTTCATATCAGTCTAGAATTCAAGAAGAATAACAATAACACTAATGAACCTCTCTCCACGTCTTGCAAACGTGGGGGGACCCCACGACCTGCGTTAGGCTAATCGAAACCCTTGAACCCTTTTACCCGGAGATATCGCTACAGGCCTTGGTCTATTATTTGTTGCATCAACAAGTTGGCGCCCACCGTGGGGCTACGCCGCTTACTTTATCTTAAAGACCAGTTGTGTAGCTCCATTTTCTCTTTACATCATGTATGAAAGCGAGTCTCTCGGTCAGGTAAATCAGGTGCCTAACAACACCGATTTAACACCAAATTCGGGTCGGATCTCACCGGTCCTATCTACACCTCTTTCTACTCCCGGAAGTACTCCATCGGGATATGTTCCCGGAGTTCACTTCTTTTCAAACACCAACCCCATCTCGGTCAGGGGTTACACATACTCAAATCGATGTAATGCATACACCGGAACGCATAGATCTAACACCCGAGTGGCTAGCTAGAAATTTCTTACAACTGAGGTTTCTTCTCAACTAGCATGTGAGCTTAGAAAGGGAAAAAGGGTGAGAATAAGACTAAATTATGAGGAGTCTAAACCCTCATTATCACTTGGCCATCCATCTCTTCCTTTTAGTAGCTCACGTTCAGCCACATCTTACCTTGAAGCTGGTCCTAGTGTGACAGACCAACCACTCAAGCCCTTTAGCTTTTGGGGAGGCCAAGTCCAACCGTTTTTCCCTTATTTACCTCCCAACCCGTTGCAACCGGAGCACCTATGGGGCATAAAACCACTCTTGATCAATTATGGCAGTCACCAGCTTCAAGTGTTCCCCCTCCCATCGCTACTTCGTGAAAACAAGCTATGGCCACCCTGCCTTTGGCTCGAAGGTGCGGTCATGAGTACATCCATGGGAATGCCTTATACAGTAAGCCTTTAAGGCTTTAACCTTATGACACAGATAATGGATTCAGAAAGCCTTTAAGGATTTAACCTTATGCCCCAGCTGATGACACAGATGATGGCACAATTTCCTTTGCAGCACGTGAAAGCTGGATGACGACACAGAAAGCCTTCAAGGCTTTAACCTTAATTTCATCAACCAAGTGCCAAACACTCACCAGGGTACCACAAGCGGTAACCCAGCTTCAAGGGTAATAAAATACCCCTCAAAACCTTACAAGCCCAATATCTTGCTTCAATAAATTGTTGAGTACGAGTTTCAAACCCAGATAAAGATGCCATCATGGTACTGAAGACTACTTCCAAATCTTCGCCGGGACTACAAGAATAAAAAAATGACCCAACTCCGAATGTTGTCTCATGATCAGGCAAACCCTTGAAGGGTCTTCGCGCATATGGTTCAATGACCTTCCTGGACGAAGCGTTCAGACCTTTGATGATCTTAGCAAAAGTTCCCTATAAAAACATAGGTATGTCAAGGACGCCATGGTAATCTTCCCGATCAAACAACATGATGATGAAAGTCTCAGAGACTTCATCGAAAGTTACAAGAAGGAAGGTTTAACTTACGCCGATGAAAAGGTTAGGGTTGCAGGGTTCATGAATGCTATAAATTCCAAATATCTCACAAGAGACTTCAATAAATGCCTGCCCAAAACTCTTGAAGAAACACTCGAAAGGGCTGAAGCCCACATTCGAGGAGAATAAGCTGAAGACATCAAAGAAAAAAGAGAGAGAACTCTTAACTGGAGCTTCCAGTATGGCTCTTATGACAAATGGTTCAAAGGTTCGGATTCCTGAAGGCTTGAAGGCCGGAACCCTCCAAGCCGAGAAAAAACCATAAACTTTACAGCCTTAACCAAGACTCCACAAGAGATCTTGGCAACCGAAGAGGTAAAACACAGCTTCCACCCTCCTCAACCTTTGCCAAAAAACAAAAGATCGAAAAAATCAAGCCAATATGGTAAGTTTCAAGAATAGAAAGGTCACCATACCAATGATTTCTTCCAACAAAAAAAAAAAAAAAAAAAAAAAAAACGGATCGAAGAAGCCGTCAAGTCCGAACAGGCTCACTTGGTTAAGGGGGTCAAGGACAAAATGGTTGAAGAATAAAAATAGGAAGTGAACATGGTCGACCTTGAAAACAAATCTTTAACCCTCTTAGCTGATAAAAAGCTTGAAACGCTTTAACCCTCTCAGCGACGATGAGCGTTCAAAGCTTCAACAGTCTGAATCCTCCAAAATCATGCTTGAGAAATGCTTTAACCCTCTCAGCTGATGAAAAGCTTGAAACGCTTTAACCCTCTCAGCGACGATGAGCGTTCAAAGCTTCAACAGTCTGAATCCTCCAAAATCATGCTTGAGAAATGCTTTAACCCTCTCAGCTGATGAAAAGCTTGAAACGCTTTAACCCTCTCAGCGACGATGAGCGTTCAAAGCTTCAACAGTCTGAATCCTCCAAAATCACGCTTGAGAAATGCTTTAACCCTCTCAGTTGATGAAAAGCTTGAAACGCTTTAACCCTCTCAGCGACGATGAGCGTTCAAAGCTTCAACAGCCTGAATCCTCCATCGAAGGTATCGCAGACATACCTACCAAGCCTTTAGGCCAAATAACCCCTAATGTTTGTTCAGCGAAAGAACAAAGGGACGAACCGAACAACTCACTTTTGCGGTGATCAATATCCCTTCCAACTATAATATCATCATAGGAAGGCCATGGCAAAGTGTGTTCGGAATGACAGTTTCAGTTGGCCAAGGCGCTGTGAAGTTTCTCATTGAAAAAGGGATAACAACCCTTCAACCTACCCAAGAAGCTTTTGTGGTTGAAGGGGAAAGCTCAAGAAAGGACGAAAACGATATACAAGGGTTGGACATAAACCCAAAATATCCTCTACAGGGGATAAGGGTAAACACTAACCTTTCCAATGAAACCCTCTCACACCTTGAAAAGCTGCTCTTGCACTATGTATTTGCTTGATGCCCCGAAGATATGACCGGCATCCCTCGTAGCATTGTTGAAACATGAGTTATGGATCCCACCCGATGTTAAGCCCATTATACAAAAGAAACGGAGTCAAGCCCCTAAAAGAAGCCTTGCAGAATGCCAAAAGATGGAAAAGCTTGTTCTAGTCGGAACCCTTCGAGAGGTCAACTATCAATCATGGGTGGCCAATCCGATAATGGTTTTAAAACCCGACAAGTCTTGGAGGATGTATATCGATTTTAAAGACTTGAACAAAGCACGCCCAAAGGATTGCTACCCGCTGCCCTGGATAGACCTCAAGGTTAACTCACTCACGGGCTTCTCGTGTTTTCTTGACACCTAAAAGGGTTACCATCAGATCCTAATGAAAGAAGAAGACGAATAAAAAACCCCATTACACACTGATAAAGGTATATTTTTCTACCAAAAAATGCCTTTTGTTTTAAGAAACGCAGGTGCCACTTATCAACGCCTGGTTGACAAAGCGTTTACCGAACAAACTGGCAAGAACATAGAAGCTTATGTTGAAGATTTGATGATCAAGAGAAAAACGGAATACCAAATCCTCAGTGACATACAAGAAACCTTCCAAACCTCGAGAAAGATAAACATGAAAGCTTAATCCAGTCAAGTGCTCGTTTCTAGGGCACATCATGGGGAAACAAAGCATAAAAGCCAACCCTCAAAGGATGTGCTAACAAGAAAGACTTTCAATGGAAAGCTTACAGCTTTGAAGCGTTTTACCTCAAAAGGAAGCCTTCAACCAAATGAAGCAACACTTAGCTTCACTCCTAGCCATTTCGGCTCCAGAAACAGGAGAAACGACCTCTATCTACCTTTCGATTGCTGAAAATACCATAAGTACGGCTCTAATCATTGAACGAAACAAAGTTCAGATACCCGTTTACTTTTTCAAAACTTCAAAATTAGCAGAAATCAAATATTCTTCTTTGAAAAAAAAAAAAAACTTGCTCTAGCCCTAGCCCAAACGGCTAGAAGGCTTCGAAGGTACTTTCAGTAACACCCGATACAAGTGATCATTGACTAACCAATTAAGAATGTGCTTGAAAAACAAGAAAATTTCGGACGATTAGCCAAATGAGTTGTGAAACTAGGTGAACACAAAATCACCTATGTCCTGAGAAAAGTTGTCAAAGCTCAAATCTTGGCTGACTTCATCTTATAAGTCCCTAAAGAAGCCATAACAGAAGTTAATACAACTGCAGCTGAACCCTCCAACCCTGATACCTGGAAGCTCTTTACCGACGGAGCTTCCAGCATTGAAGGGTCAGGAGCAGGGCTAGTTCTAATTGATCCTAACGAATTGTAATTCACGTATGCCCTTCGTCTTGAATTTCAGACTACAAACAACAAAGCTGAGTATGAAGCATTGATTGCTGGGCTCAAGCTTGCAAAATATGGGTGTCAAAAGGCTTCAAGTCTTCACAGACTCGTTGCTTGTTTCAAACCAAATAAGTGACAACTATATAGCCAAAGAAATGGGGGTTCAAAAGCTTCAAGTCCTTACAAACTCTCTCAAGCTAAGACAATAACAACTACATAGCAAAAGAACCCAACATGTATTAGTACCGAGAGAAATCAAAGGAATTGATGACCACATTTCAAACATTTTCCATCAAAAAAGTTCCAAGATCTCAAAACAAGAGAACTAATGCACTAACTTGTATCTCCTATGTTTGCCCACCTCACCAAGAAGGTACTAATTGAGGTGTTAAAAACCTCATCCATCCAAAGACTTGAGGTTCAAGATGTGATCACTAAAAAAGGGCCAAATTGGATGACTCCCATTGTAAGGTTCCTCAAAATGGTGAATTACCTAATGACCAGACTAAGGCTAAAAGGGTTCGTATCAAGTCAAGGCAATATGTGTTACAAGGAGATATCCTTTACAAAAAGGATACCTTGCACCACTACTTCGACGCGTTGGCCCAGAACAAAGCCAATATCTGATCAAAGAGGTTCACGAAGGGATATGTGGAGCTCAGTGTGGCCCAAAATCGGTAGTGTCAAAGTTGATGAACCTCGAACACTTTTGGCCTTCCATGCATCGAGATACCTCCGAACAATTGCGAAAGTATGAAGCTTGTCAGTTACATGCTCCGGTACCCAAAAGCCTCAAACATGACCCCGTTCCCATCTCCTCGGCTTGGCTATTTCACAAGTAAAGAATCAACATCGTTGGTCCATCCCCACTAGCCAAATGAGGAGTCAAGCTCTTATTGGTAGCCGTGAACTACTTCACCAAGTGGCCAAAAGTAAAACTATTGGCAAAAATCTCAGGGAAACAGTTCATTGATTTCGTTTATGAAAACATAATCTGTCGTTTTGGGCTCCAGGGGTACTAGTCACGAATAACGGGAAGTAGTTTGCCGAGGTGTAAGGAGTTCAAAATAACCCAAGTATTCAGCTCGGTAGCTCACCCACAATCCAACGGCCAAGTTAATAGGACAAACAACAACATTGTTGAAAGGATTAAATCTCGATTGGAAAGATACAACAACAACTGGCTCGAATAGCTTCCCAATGTGCTATTGGAAATTCGAACAACCAAGAAAACGAGCCACAAGAAAACACCCTACAGCCTAGTGTTTGGATCAGAGGTTGTATTCCTAGCCGAAATCGGAGTAACAATATAAAGAACACTCGACATCGACCTCGAATCAAATAAGAAAGAGACAATGTTGAATTTGGAACTCCTCGAAGAGGCTCGTGATCAAGCAGCCATACAAAAAGCGAGGTACAAGCAAAACATGGAATTGTATTACAATACACGGGTGAAGCATGAACGTTTCAAGCCTGAGAACCTTGTGCTTCGAAATAATAAAGCCTACAAGAAAGAAAGCCAAGAAAGCTTGGCCCTAAGTAGGAAGGGCCATACAATATCCTTAAAGCCCACAAAGGGGGATCATACAAGCTGGCAGGTCCGCAAGGCAAAAAGCTTCCCCGCCATTGGAATGGCAAAAACCTTAAAAGGTTCCACGTTTAACCAAAACGTGTTACAAATAGTTCCCAAAAGTTGTTCTATTCCCCTAGTAATCGAATTACTTTGAAATAAATGAACGACGAATCAAAATTTATCTTTCTATCCTATAATCAGGTTGAGAACCTAGCAAGAAACTCCATGGCAAGGGCCATGTAAGGGGATGAGCTCCCAGGCCACATCGCTCAATAGGTTCAAGGGTTGAATGGACCTATATAAGGGGTGAGTTCCTAAATCAATACAACTCCATGAGACTCATAGAAATCTTAAAAAGCATGTCTCATAGACGGGTTTGAATAGCCTACACCAAATGTTCCTTAAGCCCTAACATTGGCCTACGAACCAAAAATACTCTAAGTGAATATCATACATAGGATAGAGGTTGTATCTTCTTGTTAAAAATATCCTAAGGCTAAGTGACTGCAGCACTGAACCCTTTAAGGTATAAATAACATAAGATGCACCACCCAAAACAAAGACAACATGCAAAATCAATAAAAACGCAAGGGAATAAATAGAACAACATAGCAAGATAAGTTAAAGATAGCAAGGGCCATACTGGCCATCAAACATAAAACATTGTCCACAAGCCTTCAAGGCTTTAACCACCAAGGGATCTAGACGATTCCTTTAAAATAAAAAGATATTCAAACAAACAACCCATAACATCGTTCAACATGCTAAGAAAGCTATGAATTAAGGTTTCTTCTTCACTTAACAACGTCATGGATGGTAGATTTTGATGCATCATCCTTCTTCAAACCTCCATCATCTTGGGTCTTTTTAGCCTTTCTCTTTTTCCTCCCTACTGCACCCGCTGCCTCGGAGGCTTCAAGGCTTGAACCCTTTGAGCCCTCACCACCTTCAGAACACGTTTCCTCGCTATCTCCGAAGCAAGGACGTTTCTTCGAGAGGGACTTCAACACTTCATTACAAACAGCCTCATTAAGGCCCTTGGGTTTTAGCTCCTACAAGACAGGCAAAGGTTTACCAAAATACTTGGAGACTTCACCCACATAAGGGTAAATAATATGCCCTACCTTCAAAACAGTTTCCTTGAAGACTTCGAAAGCTTTGGGTTGAAAAAGAGAAGACTTTTCCTGAGACTCCCCAGGTTCACAAAGCTTTGTAACCAGCAAATAAACCTTGGTGTCTCCCATAAGCAAGAAGCTCGGTGTACACATCACCCAAGACTTTGTTGAATTCCGACGGATGGAGAAGATAGGTAACCACTTGCTGAAATCCATGCTCAATGAGCCATTTATTATCACTAGTTGCCTGGGCAAGTGAAGCCTTTAACCCTTCTTCCTCCTCTAATAAGGCTTTTTTCTAAAACTCCAAGGCAACCTTATCGACCCTGACTTGAACCTTGTCAGCCTCCAAGAGTTTTCCCAATTCAACCATATCAGTCTTGTGCGGGAAGAAAACTCCTAAAAATCTTCAAACATCAATGCTTTCTCCTTCTCAGTGTAGCCCTCAGTTTCTTTCAAAGCAACCATTGAAGTTTTCATCTTATCCCTCTTCTTCGAAAAGACTTCATATTCTTGCATCCTTTTGCGAAATCTGGATACATCCTCTAGAAGCAAGGCAACAAGGTTGCAAGCACCCATCATCATTTTCGAAATCATTAGTTCATTGTCCATAGACGAGCAAGAACCTCGAACAGTAGGAGGAGCAAAATGGGTAAAAACATCCTCACAAACGGATGAAGACATGAAGCTGTCACAAACTATGACCTTCCAATCCGGCACATAAACCTCTTCTGGATCAACATTGGTGGAACCTTCACCACCCTTCCTTAAACCCTTCAGGCTCACAACCTTCTTACCCGCTGCTTTACTCTCCTTAACAATCGCCAAGGGCAACTCCTTGTCTTTTTCCCTGAACCCCAACTTCCGAGTCGTCCGAAGCCTCTATGTCATCACTTTGTTCCACTGGCTCAGAGGCCGATGGTAGTTCAGCTCCCTTCAACATACGTCGGATAGAAGCTTTGGAAGCACCAAACCTAGTAAAGCGTTCGACATTTGGAACGTTCACATAACCTGAACCCTCGAACCTGTGTTCGGCACCTTTGGCAACATCATCTTCTCCGGAGGTAGCCTCAGCATCCCCAAACACAACATCAGAGGTATCATCACTCTTTATAAAGCATAAGGAAAAACATCATACCCTGATCATCCCGCATGAGCACAGAGTCACGATCTGGCTTGTCCCACGAGATGCTCACACCCATCAACACTAAAAGGTGTTCAGGAAAGGGACGAAGCCTCGAAGGACATTTCCTAAATGGCTTTTAACAACAAACTATCTAGTTAGGACTCAAATGGCTCAAGCTTGTCTAACACAGCATCAGCTCGAAGGGAACAATGGACTCTGAAATCCAGAAAAATCGGTCCTTCCAAGAACCAAAGGTAGTAACCATTGAGGAAGTCAAACAAACATCAACCTGGGATATCTCAAACGTGACCCAATCGTCGTTCTTGGTCAAACGGAAGAAACATCGGAACAACAACGATGAGTCATACCCTATCATAAAACCTCAAAGTGTAAAACCCTAGCAAGACCTTAAGGGTGTAACTGACCAAACGACACACGATAATACTCTAAAACATTCAGAACAAAGACCGAAAACGGATGACGCAAGTTGGAAAACTCAGCAATAAAGAGCAATCGAACCAACGGGACACTAATCGATCGATTTGCCAAAACCCAGAGCCACCGGATTAAACTTTAGATCGATCCCCCATTCTTTACAAAAAGCCTCAACTTCCTCTTGAGTGAGACAAGTTGAAGCCTTTAAACCTTCAAGCCTTAAAGCCTATCACATCTACTATCACTCTGAAATTCAAATCTCAAAACTCAAACGCCTTGAAGCCTTTAAGCAATAAAAAATAATGTGTAAAAGTCAGAAGCATTTGAGCTTACATCCCAAACACCTCTGACTTGGGGGGCTGATGACGGGGGTAGCCCAAATCTCAATAAAATGACTAATATACATAATAGCTTAAAAGGTTAAAAGGTTGAGAGGTTCAATACGCGCAAACTCAGGAGAACAGTAAAAAGGACAAGCACAGTGTCCGGTCACATCAACACTTAACGTCTGAACCATTTCTGCACAGACAGAACATGTGCACAGAGAACACCCTTTTGTCCGCAGGTCTAAACCCTTCAACCCCCAAATGGGCAAGTCCCTCACTGTAGCCACGGATCACTGGTCAAAGGCTTCCTCTTGTAGAAGATTCTTTCCCTATAAATAATAGCCTCTTGCCATCCATTCCACTCATTCCAGATCAACCCAGATCACCCTTGATTTCTGATCTTACTTCTCCTCTCTAGAACTTGCTCCATGCTTGTTCTATTCTCGGCTCACTACAATATTATCTCACTTAACATAGACATTCTGGGTTGAACCCTTCAATCCAGAATTCAAAGTGAATAATAACAAAGTGATCCGCCTCCACGTGCTACAAACGTGGGGGGACCCCACGACCTGCGTTAGGCTAATCGAAACCTTGAACCCTTTTACCCCGGAGATATCGCTACTATCTTTGGTCTATTATTTGTTGCATCAACAGATGCTATAAAGTATAGACAAATAAACATGAACAGAAGGAAAAATCATATTCCAAATGCGTGTTTAAGCAAAACAAACCTGTTGAGATGGAGATTTTGTACTCTTCTATTTATCAATATTGCTGAGGACAATATTAATGATTCTGCACATCATGCTCAAGATAGACAAATTCTTTTATATTTAAACATCCAATATTGACGTCACTTGAAATGCTTTGAACTTCATATTTGACATTTTCAACATCTCTCAACCAACCCTCTACACGAGCAGGTATCTCTTTATTATTTCTCTTATTTCTTTCCTTGTGCTCATTGACATCTTTGCTTTTACCTTACAAAACCTCCATTTTGCTTATCATGTCCGCAACACGTTTTGTTGAGGAAGTGACATGTTCTAGGTGTTTCGTGATATGACCAGTCAAAAGGACCAATAATTTGAGATGCAATCTGCTCCATTGTCCTGAGACCAACAAATCAAGCAAATATATCAACAAAAACAAACATGTTTTGCTTCTTTTTGCATCCATATCTTTAATTCACTAAAAACAAATATAAAACAACTATCTTCATATTTAATCAGCTGATAAAACAACATGAATAGTAAAAAATAAATCTTACCTTGTTGATGAGATTAGAGATCAAAGAACATGTTGGCGGCGACTGAGAACTCATGTGTTTCTTCAAGAGCTGCTTGCATAAATTCAACAATCAATTGAACAAACAAACGCAGTCGCTTCATGCTTCATTACAGAGTCGACGCTAGTTACGGACGATGCTAGTTACGAACGACTCGGACGGTAAAAAAATATTATATATTTACGACTCGTTACGGAGTCGTCGCCAGTTACAGACGATGCTCGTTACGGATGACTCGGGCGATAAAATAAACTGAACAGTTTATTGATCAATGTTCTAAAGGATACAATTGCGGTTCGTATGCTCAGGTTCCTAGCAGAAGCGATTTTATCGTCGTTTGAAGAAGCTAACTGGTGATCAAGAAGCTCTTCTTCTATCAAATCCGATTTACTCGCTAGAATAGATATATATTTATAAAGATTTATTGCGTTCATTTCCCCTTGATGAAATTGAGCCAGGATTCTCGAAATTACGTCCCATAATGCGTTTCTGGCTTCTATGTCATCAGAAGCAAAAGGGAAGATATCCAGAAGACCCTGCAAGAAAACCAGATGTGGAACGCATATAACGTGTCACTGTTTAATTTGAGGTAAGTTTAATAATAATACCAAATCACGTGGGTAAAAATGAATTCTGAGACGTCGGAATTTAGTAACGGAACTAACTACCTTGATTTATCTCTATAATCAAATCTTCAGAGTCGCTTAAAAGATTCGCAATCAGAACCGCAGCTGTAACACATGAGTTCGCCACCTGTTTTGATCTCTGCGCTTTCGCCTCAGATAAGCTTTTTTCGTTCCATCAGGTCTACACATTCAAACAAAACATGAATAAACAGATCCTTGAAACATATAATAACTATAATATAAACTTAACCAAAAAAAAAAAAGATAGGTGATAAATCATCAAAATTTTCATTGTTCCCAAAATTTTCTTAAAACTTCACAGTTCACAAGAATGTCCTATGATCAATCATCAATTACAATCTTTGTTTATTATTTAAAACCCTAATAAGATATAACAATCACCATCTGTTTATTATCTTTTTTTATTTTTAAATGATAACATGCAATTCTCTTATAACTACTCTCGTTTTTTTTAAACTCAACAGACTTTCTATGTCTATACACTATTACCCTAAACTTTTCAAAACACAATCAAGTGTAGCTAATAAACAAAGTTTCGCTGATAGTCTATCTCAAACAAACAGCCAAACAACATCTTCTTTGATTAACTATCTTCATATCTTTTTCATTCTTCTATCGATCAAGTCTCCAGCAAACACTATCAATAACCTTTCCTTATTAAATTATAGACTAATCACAACAGATTATCAAGAAACGTTTTGATAAAAAATTACCGAAAATGATTCGAATCAGTCCGAAATGTACCACAAACTTTAGCCGAAAGTCACAAGAATGTACTACTTACTAAAAACTTGATTCAGATTCAGATCAGATCACAAAAACTGTTCGAATTTTACTAAAACTTGTTTCCAATCACACCAAATCAGATCGAAATTCGATGGAAAACAGTCTGAAATCAAACGAATCAGTCGAATATACTGAAAACATCCAACACAGTTTGAAATCTATTTGAAAGACAACAGTTTCAATTCGATTTTGGTGAAATGATATTAGACTTGATCAAAACAATTCGACAACAGTACACTATCAACACAGAATTCTTTTTAATTCATCTTTGTTTGAAACTTTAACCAAATCAATCCGGAATTGTAAAAACATATGGACAACATAAATATCTTAACTCTTAAATTCAAGAAGAAGAGGATCTATCTATCTACATCAAACCAATAAAATTAATCTATCTAAAATTTGACAAGCAGGGCAAAACCTCCCAAACAGATCTATCTATCTACATCAAACCAATAAAATCGAACCTTGATTCAATAATCTGCTGCATATTGGAAGAACTTGCATAAAAGGATGGAGCTTCTGATGCTCCTCCAACAACTCAGTCAAGTATTGACTGCAATCAAAATCCAATCCAATCCGATTAAAACAGATGAACCCTAAAAATCATATGAAATGAAGAAAGAAGAAGAAGACCTGTCAACATCTGGTAGTATGTCCAAACTTTAACAACAATTTCATAACAATAAGCAAAAACGACGACTAAATAACATCAAAGATCGTGAAATCGCTAATACCCATCAAAAAAATCTAAACTTTAACAACAATTTAACCCTCAAAATGCTGGACATTTAATAAAATAATTTTGTTAAGGAATCATCTTCGCACCTTTCTCATCATCAATTTACAATCAAAAGTGCAGTAAATTACAATCAAAGTGAGCAATAATCAAACATTTCGATTAAAAAAAGATGACATTTTTACATAAAATCAGGCAAGAATGAATCGATTTAGTGAAAGAATAAGCGATGAATGAGAGAACGAACCCTAACGACAGCTGGTTCTGTTCTTCCTCAGCTGCATTTTCACCACCGCCTCCTCCTCCTCTTGTGAGCATTACCATCCCCGTCATCTCTCTCTCTCTAAAAAACCCTAAATTGCAAAACAGAGATTGAAGGAGAACAATGAGATTGAAGGGAGTCAGTTTTAGGGAACAGAATCAAAGGCGAGAATGATTTGGGATGTGGAGCCTAGGGATTTATTGAGAACTTCTATTTGGATTCATGGAGGTTTTCTTGTGGGAGAGAGAGAATCAGATCTAGAATCAGATTTGAGAGGGAGAGAGAGAACGTAAGAGAAAGAAGGTTGAAATTATGGTTTGAAATTTGAAAATGGTGCCAGAACTATATTTGAGAAAGAGGGATTGAATTTGAATTTTTGAAAATGGCTCTAAAACCATCAGATTATTAATAATCTATACTATCTATTAAACGGAATTATGATGTCATATTAAAATTGGAATTATGATGTCATCCAATCCAATGTGGCATATCTAGTTGGTTGACACGTAAGCAAAGTGAGGTCAGCTTCTAAGCTCCTTTTATAGATAGTATATAGATTATTACACCAGCATAGACATGTGGCATGCCTGAGAGGTTGACATATATGCAAACTTACATCAGCTTCTCATCTCTTATTATAGATAGTATAGATTTGTGGGGACTAAAGATGTCATGTTTTGGAAAGTTGTTATAATGCTTAAAACCTATGTATCTCACAATCTCTTTCTCGTAGTTGACCCAACTTTATACATGTTTTCGGGTACAAAGAATTAGTTAGGATCTTGGATTGCTAACATAGAACTTGGCTTACATAGCAAAATTCAAGACTTGTTTTATTTTCCTTTTTATTACAACTTGTTACTTGATCTTAAAATAATGTAATTCAATATTTCAATTAATACTAATATTCTTTATGCCTTGGTCTTTTCTAACAGTAAGTCACACAAGGTGAAGGTGTGACACATGGGAATGCAACAAAAATATAGTATATTTTAAGCTCATTTGTTTGTATTAATCATATAGTATGCATCATCGTCAACCCTGGAAAAATTCAAGGTGATATGTTTACAAATCATGATGTGTATTAGGGTTTACAAAAGACACACAATCTCTATGGTGGAGATTATTATCTATGAGCTCCATAATCCAACTCCAATCCTTATTAAGCCCGAATATTTATCTTCTTCCTTAAGTCTTCAATAGTCCGTCTTAAAATAATCTCGATATCAGCTCAATATTATTTTCATCGAGTTCCACTTTAACCATCTTAGTATTATCTTCAGTACTACAACAAGTTCAACACTAACTAGAGTTGTTCAATACACAAACAATCAATACTGGTTTCCGTTGTATATCTTCAATGTTATTACTCATAATACTCATAGAAATAACATCATCAATGAATCTTCAGTATTGGTTCAACACTTGTGTAACAACTCATGACTTTAAAACAACTAAAACCCCTTGACAACAACCGATCTCTATCAACTTCGATCCGTGGGAACTGATTACAAGTTTCATTTTGTTGCCCTCTTAGCATATGCCCCTGATTTCTTCCGCATGTTACACTCTCTCAATAATATTTTTCTTGGTCAATCCTAAGTTACATTGCATTGCATTGCATTGATGACAACAATTTAGTTCTTCGTGCAAGCTTACACCATGAGTCACCATTTTTATCTTCATTGTTACTAGGTTGCATTGCATTGGTGGAAGGAAACAATTTAGTTCTTAATTCCTGATTACACTGGAATTCCCAAGTAAGCAATTACATTTTTACATATTATAAATCTATACAATTAAAACTAATAATACAAATAAATTTCAGATGTATATGTTCAAAGTGAAACCATCCGAACCAAATTGATCATCTTGAAGCGGTACCACATTCAAGGGTTACAAATCTAAAACATGGAGAGATTGATAGACAAATGTATGCTTGTAGTGAAGCGTTAATTGCCAATAACGGCCACATTCAAATTTACTTTTGTACAAAAACATGATATTTTATGTTAGCATCAACAACACACCGATGTCCAAGAACCTCCACGTTAGACTTTTTGACCAAAAACCCACATACCCATTCTTCCTATGAACCTACCTGACTACCCCTTCTCTCTCATTCCCCTCAACAAAGTTCGTCTATAGCCATCCTTACATACGAGCATTGACACCGGAAAACCACAAGATCCACCGTACTCTCTCAGTGATCTCATCAGAGGCGTCTCTGAGAATTCATGTACCCTGTTCGAGATTGAAAAAATATGCCCTTCTGTTATGTTTTGTTATTATTTAAAAAAAGATCAAATTAGCATTGGGCTTAATAAACCCAATTCCAAGTGGGCTAAATTCTAAACCATAAAAAATATTTGTAAATGGGCCTATATTGAAAGTGGTATGTGTTTACTATTTAAAAAAAAATAAGAGATACGTATCGGATTTTTTTTTTTAAATCGCATGCCTCTCGAAATCGTGGGCCTTGTGCGGAGTTCCTCCCCGCACACCATCAAAGCCTCCCATGGATCTCATCTCTCTCCTCACATCAGCGTCCGTAAAACCGAACCGAACCGAACCCATTCCTCACCTCTCTCCAACTTCAACCCCCTCTTCCACAAAACCTCCCCCAAAGTTCCACTCACCTACTAAACTTCCTGATCTACCTTCAATCACCTCACCCCAATCCCATCCATAACCCCCAATTCACACTCCAAATCAATCTGGAGCAGCTGAAAACCATCGGCCGGGAGCTCGCACTGGGCTCCCATGGCAGCAACTTCAGCCAGTCCAAAGAGTTCCTCGATCTCGTCAAATCAATCGGCGAAGCCCGATCCAAATCCGAAGAAGATCGCATCGTCATTCGCGAGATCGAAACCCTAAAACGCCGAATCAACGATCCCGACACTCCCAAACGCAAGATGAAAGAGTACATCATCCGACTCGTCTACATCGAGATGCTCGGCCACGATGCATCCTTCGGTTACATTCACGCGGTTAAAATGACCCATGATGACTCACTCTTTTTGAAACGAACTGGGTATTTGGCGGTTACTCTGTTTTTGAATGAGGATCATGATTTGATTATTCTGATTGTCAATACGATTCAGAAGGATTTGAAATCGGATAATTATTTGGTGGTGTGTGCTGCCTTGAATGCCTGTTGTAAGTTGATTAATGAGGAGACCATACCGGCGGTGGTTCAGCAGGTGGTGGACTTGTTGGGGCATGCCAAAGAGGCCGTTCGGAAGAAGGCGGTTATGGTGTTGCATAGGTTTTTTCAGAAGTCTCCCGGTTCGGTTAATCATCTCGTGTCGAATTTTCAAAAGGTTTGTGCTTTTGTTTGTTTTATTTTTACCTGCATTGTTGAGATAATATCTGATTTAGATTGATATGCGAAATGCGATTTTATTTTCTTTGAATTCTGTTTGATTCAAATGCTTCTTGCAAATACAGTTTAAGTAAGTTTTTTGTTCTTCGAATGAATTCTGCTACGAGAAGATTCTAACTAGTGGGGGTGAAATATTGTGTTTTTTTAATGAGTAATGACGCTGTTACATGCCGTGTGTTAATTAGTTTGCTTGTCGTTTGATGGTTCGTTTGGTTTAAATACTGAAGCAAGCTTCTTGGAGAAGGGGGATTTATGCGCTTGGTTTTAAAAAGCGAGAGGCACACAAAAGCGACTAGGTCTAAAACCGAGGCGCAAAGTGCAAAAGCGGCGGACTTTTCGTACCCGAGGCGCAAGCTAACTATATATATATATTTTTATATCTCATATATATCCCATAGTTTTTTAGCTTTCCCTACCCAAAATATAGCTATAAGTAAGGTTTTTGACTTTTTGTATGATTTTAGCGGCATGTACAAGCCAAAAAACCCAAGGTACAACTGTTAGATGCATAAAAACGCCTCAGGTATGAGAGGCGCGCGTCTCAGGCCAAAAAAGCCCAGAAAATCCCAAAAAAGCGCGCCTTTTTGGCGCTTCTTGTAATTACTCTAGGTGCTGAGCGAAAAAGCCCCGGGGTGTGCGCCTTGTTGCGCCCCGTGCTTAAGCGCGCCTCAAGTGTATTTTAAAACCAAGTTTATACGTGAAATATTTTAAATCAACTTCACATCGAATGAGCATATACATATACATATACCATTTGTTTCATTTCACATATACCATTTGTTTTCAAATCTGCCTCCTTTTGTTGTGAATTTGTTTGCATAACATTATGAGCTACTACAGATTTCTACTAATGGGATTGGGTGAATTCAGTGAGGTCATATATATTCTGCAATATTTTATGGGAAGCATTCTTGAATAATCTTGAGAATTTATGCTTTGATATTATTAAGGTCTTCTGATCGTTGATTTGTGCATTTTTTATTTTGCAGAGACTTTCTGATAATGACCCTGGTGTCATGGGTGCTACACTTTTCCCTTTATATGATCTTATCACGATAGATGTAAATCCTTACAAGGATTTAGTTGCAAGTTTTGTCAACATTCTTAAACAAGTTGCTGAGCGCAGATTGCCAAAAACTTATGACTATCATCAGACACCTGCCCCTTTTATACAGGTATTCACTTCAATAGTTCAATTATCGAACATGTAGATACCATAGACCCTTCTTCTTAGAAAAAATTTATTCATCCCTTCATTTAAAAAAAATGCAACACTTCTTTTGTTGGGTCGTTTGTTGAAAAAAAAATCTATGTAGATACCATAGACCCTTCTTCTTAGAAAAAATTTATTCATCCCTTCATTTAAAAAAAATGCAACACTTCTTTTGTTGGGTCGTTTGTTGAAAAAAAAAATCTTTACTATACTTCTGTTGGCCCTTAGTATCCAAGTATTCATTACTTGAAAGTAGTAACTTTGCTATTACTCGAGATGTTGCTTTTTTATCAATTGCCAAACTTTCTCATTGTTCTGTTTTTTTTCCTTGGAGAATCAAAAGCTTGATACTTTTTATGTAAGGTGGAAACTAGGTCAGCAATATGATCTTCTAAATGTAGTGACGGTGTTTCTGTTTAACTTAAAGTTTAATGATGTGAATTATCAAAGGCTGGTTAAGATTGAATTATCTAGACAGAAACTTCAACCCAACATTATGAACAAAACGACCCAGAACAACAGCGAATTAGCAATCTATGCAGTTAATGCGGTAAAATATCGGATATCGGTCAAGGACCGATATTTGAAATATAGGTTATCTCGGTGAGATATCGGTGGGATATCGGTAATTTGAATATAATGCAGAATTTATATATATAGCAATTTAACACCAATAATTCAGTGTTATATCGGTTATATCGGTCAAATATCGGTGATGTATCGGCTATATCGGTCAAATATCGGTGATATATCGGTTATATCGGTCAAATATCAGTCAATATCACCGATAATATCGGTACCGATATTTTGACCGATATTTGACACCGATATTTTACTAAGGAACCGATATATCACCGATATTAACTGCATAGTTAGCAACATTAGGAAAATAAATAAAATCACACCACTCTAATCTCTAAAGAAAATCAATCACCAAGATTAAAGGGAAAGGAATGAACCCACTACTTTGATCTCTAAAGGAAATGAAGAATCCACTACTCTTATCTAATCTCTAATGGGAAATAATCCACCAAGAATAAAGGGAAAAGGAACTTTACATCAAAATCAAAGATAAAGGAAACTAATCCACCAAGATTAAGGTGCAGCTTTTCTGAAAGGCTGTTTTCTGCCCCTTTGCTTCCGGTTATCTATAGTCTTTTTTGGCTTTGTTCTAATTTTCACCTCTAGGCCAAGTAATTATCACAACTTCACTTAAATTCCACACGCAAGCTTGTGCGCCGGCTTAATTGAAAACATATAGAAATGGACAACCTTTAGTTCATTCGTTGGAGTAGAGTAAGTTCCTTGCTGCAATTAGGACCCCTCAGAAGCTCCTGAAAATATGATGTCATGGGTAAAACGACCATTGCCTGATTAAAGTTCGTGACAACTTTTGGATTCACACGAGCAACTGAGCAAGTTCTCCATCAACTTCTGGACAGACTTCTGAACTATCAGCTTCTGGATGAATTTCTGAACTAACAACTTGTGTATGAATTATTGAATTTACAAGGCTACAACTTCTGAGGTGGTGGACTTAGTCTGGACAAACTTAAGAAGATGTTCTTAACAGACATCAGAAATCTTTGAACGAACATCTTAATTAGTTGAAATTTGATGCTTACTTTCATGTATACCCGTATCTTTTAAGCTTGGACATGTCTTTACTACGATTGCTTCTATAGTTGCAACTTGCAAGGTGCAAGGAAAGCGCCTTGCGGCCATCTAGGCGCTGTCCGGTTACATTCTGGCGACGTTTTGGCCAGATCTCAGCCAAGTTTTGTAAATTCTGGTCAAAATCTACAAATTCCGGTCAAACTGGTCTGAAACCAGCCTAAATTAGCCCTAAACAAGTCTAAACCAAGTCTAAAATCCCTAAAAATGGTTAGTTTATCTATACCTCTTGCTTATCTCATGCCCTTGCTTTTTAAGCGCCTTGAGTGCGCCTTGCGCTTTCGAAAACTATGCTTGATGCATAATGTGACATTTTTCTCTCTCCTCCTTGGTTTGTACCCATATCAAATTAAAACTCATGCATATTTAATTGCATGTGCGATGTATAGTCATCTTACCATTCCTTCCACATTATATGCAATGGTTTTGCTCAATTTATCAAATCTAAATATGCACAAGGTAAAGGTTTTACAATTACTTTTTATCTAAATCTTTCAGTTCTTGCCATATTTTTTCTTCCCATTCTCTTTGTTTTTCTTATGTGTCCACCCATTATATTTTTACCAAAAATGAGAAAAGGAAAGCTCAGTACTTCATCTTTATATAGCGGAGGCACAAGGCATTGCTCTATGGAAAAATAAATAAGCTTTATGTACAACCAAAAGAGCATCTTTCTCTCTATCTTGTCTCTTTTACATACTAGCCTTCATCAAGTCTTTGTAGATCATTCGTGTCTGCAATATAGGAAGTTAGTTAGTTGTTTGTTATCTATGAATTATTATTACAGCTATAAAGTAAGTCTATGTAGACCGGTAGATGTATCCTGACTCATTTTACTTGTAAATGGAACTACACACAAAATATTACTGCAGCTATTCATCTAAAATTTTATCGAGAAAAAAACCGACGTGATAACTTCATTACTTCGCACTTAATTGCTCATAGTTAATAGTTTTGATTATAGCTTGAATTTTGTTAAAGCATTTTATAGTTTTTGGCATCACAATCACATCTTTTCAATATGCCAGATTAAGTTGCTAAAAATCCTGGCATTACTCGGTAATGGTGACAAAAAGTCCAGTGAGCAAATGTATACCGTCATCGGGGACATAATGAGGAAAAGCGACACAGCTAGTAACATAGGTAACGCCATTCTTTACGAATGCATATGTTGCATCTCTTCTATACAACCGAGTCCCAAGCTATTGGAAACCGCTGCTGACGCAATCGCTAATTTTCTCAAGGTAAAAGTTTTAATATTTTATTATTTGAGTAAAATACCATTTTCGTCCCTGAGGTTTGACCAGTTTTGCGACTTTCGTCTAAAGGTTTGTTTTTCTGCATCTGGATCCAAAAGGTTTCTTGCCGTTTTCATCTGGCTCGTTGACTCCATCCATTTTTCTCCGTTACTCCGTCTTTTTTGTTAACTTAACGTTAAGTGAAAAGACCAAATTGCCCTTTAAGTTAACAAACAAGATTGAAATACCCCCCGACTTAACGGAAAAAAATGGATGGAGTTAACGATCCAGATGAAAGTGACAAGATTTCAAACCTTTTGGATCCAGATGCGGAAAAACAAACCTTTGGACGAAAGTCGTAAAACTGGCCAAACCTCAGGGACGAAAATGACATCTTACTCTTATTATTTTATACATGCGAAGTCTTACCTGCACATATTTCTTCATTTTAGAGTGACAGTCATAATTTGAAGTATATGGGCATTGATGCACTCGGTAGATTAATACAAATAAGTCCCGATATTGCTGAACAACACCAACTTGCTGTAATCGATTGCTTAGAGGACCCTGATGACACTCTAAAGCGGAAAACCTTTGAGCTGCTATATAAAATGACGAAGTCGTCCAATGTGGAAGTAATAGTAGACCGTATGATTGATTACATGATTAGCATTAATGATAATCATTACAAAACTGAAACGGCATCGAGATGTGTGGAGCTTGCCGAACAATTTGCTCCCAGTAACCATTGGTTTATCCAGGTTTACACACATATGCGTAAATATATTGTAAAATTGTTTGCATGTTTGTTAAAAGTTGATTTTCATCAAACTTTTCCGCTTTTTTTATTTGTTTACAGACGATGAACAAAGTTTTCCAGCATGCTGGGGATTTAGTGAACCCTAAAGTCGCACATAACTTGATGCGATTGATTGCTGAAGGATTTGGAGAGGATGATGATACTGCAGATAGTCAGCTGAGAATGTCCGCTGTATGTACTTCTTGATTTTTTTGTGATTTCAGTAATAGTTATAAATTGTATAATACCTTAAAGAAACATTGACCCATTCTACCCCTAAGCTTTTCTATAATGTAATAGCTCACCTTCTAATTTTGTAAATATCAATTTGACCCCCTCAAGTTTCTAAAGTTTTGAGTTTACTCTAAAACTTACGTTTTTATTTTTATGTACGTGTCGGTATAAATTCGAGTTCGTCTACGCTTTAACGTACATTTTGTTTGGAAATGAGTCGGCTCAATTATAAAATGTTCTATTTTATGTACGTTTTGAGTTGAACTACGTTTTGACGTAAATTTTGTTTGGAAACAAACCGGGTAAGATATAAGATGTTTTCATTCGACGGTATAAATTTACGTAAATTTGTTCGGAAACGAGTCGGGTCGATTGTAGTCTATACTTTATCACGCTGCCTACAACGCCACCAAACGTTTTTATTTTATGTACATTTTGAGCTGGTCTACATTTCAACGTAAATTTTGTTTGCAAACAAGTCGGATCAAATATAATGCATTTTCATCCAATAGTATGAATTCGGGTTACTCTACGTTTCAAGGTAAATTTAGTTCGGAAACGAGTCGGGTTGATTATAGTGTACAAGTTATCACGTCGTGTACGGCGCCACCGCAACGCCCCCGGTAAAAAAGTCGGATCAAATTTTGTTTGCAAACAAGTCGGATCAAATATAATGCATTTTCATCCAATAGTATGAATTCGGGTTACTCTACGTTTCAAGGTAAATTTAGTTCGGAAACGAGTCGGGTTGATTATAGTGTACAAGTTATCACGTCGTGTACGGCGCCACCGCAACGCCCCCGGTAAAAAAAAGCTTGTTTATATATATTTATATTTTGTTGAGGTTTCTTTTTGGTTCTACAGGTAGAATCTTACCTGAAAATAGTTGATGAGCCAAAACTTCCATCTGCATTTCTCCAGGTAAGTTCAGGTTTCATTGTCACTTTTATGTTGACATGGTTACTCTATCCCTTTTTCTTATTATTCCACACACACACATATATATAAACATATATATATATTTTTCTAATAAGTTGATTTTGATAACAGGTCATATGTTGGGTGTTGGGTGAATATGGAACGGCAGATGGTAAATATTCTGCTTCCTACATCAGTGGTAAGCTATGTGACGTGGCAGAAGCACACTCGAGTGATGATACAGTCAAGGTATGTCGACTAGTTTCATAAACAAACACTAATAATTTATATTTCCTTCTTCAGTATATAACAAGCTTCTATTTTTTGCAATTCTATAGGCGTATGCAGTGACAGCACTTATGAAAGTATATTGTTTCGAGAAAGCCGCTGGACGAAAAACAACTCTGTTACCAGAGGTCTGTAAAATGCTTACCCATAAATAATATCATATTCAGTTTTTATGAAATATCTAAAAATATAATATCTTTGCAGTGCCAGTCGTTGCTTGAGGAATTATCAGCGTCTCATTCAGCGGATCTCCAACAACGGGCATACGAATTCCGGGCAATCCTTGATCTTGACGCAAACGCCATAGAGAACATAATGCCACTAGATGCAAGCTGTGAGGACATCGAGGTAACCTTCGGTGTGTTTTAATGTCTTTGTTGGATAAAATTAAATGAATTTCTATGGTTAATAACTTTATATCTTGTCAATAAACACATGCAGATCGATACAAGCCTATCGTTTCTTGATAATTACGTCCAGAAGGCAATAGAGCAGGGGGCTGAACCCTATATTCCGGAAAACGAACGTTCCGGAACTTTAAATATCAGTAAAATCAGAAACCATAACACGTATGAAAATGCAACTCATTCTCTTAGGTTTGAGGCGTACGAGGTTCCAAAACCCGTGGTCCCTGCTAAAATACCCTCAACGGTTACGTATCCAACTGACTTAGTACCTGTAACTGCAACTGTATCCGAGCCTTCTTATCAACCGTCGGTTCAATCTACCTGGCCTTTAGTACCTGTTTCCGATGCGGGCTCAGCCTTGGGCTCAACGGAACTCAAGTTACGGCTTGATGGGGTTCAAAAGAAGTGGGGTAAGCCCACTTACTCATCAGGTGCATCCTCATCGTCTACCTCGAACTTCGAGTTGGATAGGACTACGGTTAATGGTGCTACGAAACCCGATACAGCGATATCGAAACCGCGTGAACCAAGGCAGTCACATGTTGAGGTTTCGAAAGAGAAGCAGAAACTGGCAGCTTCGTTATTTGGGGGTACGACTTCAAGGTCTGAAAGGAAGCAATCTGGTAAGGTTTCGAGAACAACCAATCACGGGGAAGATAAAGTGCAGTCTGCAACCGTAACCGTAACCACAGCGGTTCAAGCTCAACCGCATCCACCTGACTTGCTTGATCTGGGTGAACCGGTTGGTGATACGAGTAGCTATTCATCAACTGTGGATCCGTTTAAACAACTGGAAGGTCTTCTTGATTTGAGTCAAGACGTTAATGCTACTGCTGCTGGTACCTCTAATGGTCCGGATCTTATGTCTCTATACTCAGACGCTGATACAAATGGGAACCCGAATCAGAATCTGAATCCCGTGAATGGTTCAGTGAACCCAAGCAAGAAACCGGCGTTGTTGACCAAGGGCCCGAGCCTGAAAGATGCGTTGGACAAAGATGCACTCGTTAGGCAAATGGGGGTGAACCCAACGGGCCAAAATCCAAACTTATTTAGCGATTTGCTTGGTTAATCAGTTGTTATTACTACTAATATCACAACCTGGATTTCTACATGGAAGCTTTATATTACAAGATCGAAACCGATTTAAAGGAGGAGCATGTGTGATCGGGCCGGGCTGTTCGTGTTGAGGTGGGTCCCAGGTAAAGATTTGTATTCGAGTGTTATACCATCTTGTACTATTAGGATTCGCCTGTTTTTGTTTTAATTGCTGGGAGAGGAGTTATTGTATTTTAAGGAAGAGATTGTTCTTGTTGCTTCATATGCAGTAAAAATACAGTGTACATTTGTCTTTACTCTTCACGTACTCACCATGTTCGTTTTTCTCGATAATAAAGTGGTCTGTGATTCTGAACGGTTCTCTCATCGATCACTATGGGCATCTCTATCCTAAACGGGTTAAATGCGTTTATGGACCTAGTAAAATACTGTATGTGCACTTTGGTATGTAAAACTGTCTCGCTTTGATATCACTTGTGTCATTAACAAAGTATGCAAGCTCCTACAGGTATTCAATCGTCTACAGTTAAACGCGTCATACATTCTCGGATCTAGTAAAATACTGTTGGTGCACTTCAGTAAGTCACTTCTGTCGTCAACAAAGTTTGTCAGTTTATGCACGGCCCAACACAGTCATTGGTCTGCGGTTAAACATGTCATGCCCAATCTTGGTTTGAGGGCAGATGACAAATATTAGACAACTATATTTACTTATGTTTTTTTTTCTTTTTTAATTGGTATCCTTTAGATAATAAATATCTAAAAATTGTAAGAATTAATTTGACATGATTAAGTTACTTATTCATCAAGATATATAAACTCTAAGTAACCTTTTTTTTTATCATTCAATGGTATATTGTTTCTTTCAAATGAAGAGTGGGGAGCTCAAACTTTCATGTTCCAACCACTAGACAATAATAGATATATTATAACCTTGTCAACTTTTTTCTACTCAACAAGTTGGAGTATTCAGCCCCTTAACTCCATCAACTTGGGGAGGTTGATGTAGTATCCTTAGTAAGTAAATTACAGGATGATGTTTATATATGGTGTTATTATTATTAGATTAAAATATTTCGACGGCTTATTCCAAACAATCGAGTAATTTAAAACGTTAAGAACTAGTATGTATGTTTATGTTGTGAACACACAATATATCCAAAATAGAGAAAAGATTTACATATTATAGATTGTAAACCATCACAACACTTTGTTGAAATGATATAATATTTTATGGAATAGTGTGTAGTTGACTGTTAATTTTGGCAATCAGTTACTATCAGCAGGAACTCGGTTACCACTGATGATGGATTATGCTATTACGAGTTGTCACTCACACTACAACCAATCAATCTTATGGCAACGACGTGATTCTAGGATGTGGCAACCACATATCGTCACTATAGGGTTTGGCGACGACATGTCATCGCTCTAGTTGTTGCCGCCATATGGTCATACGAATAGGTGTTGTCGCCATAGGGTCGTATATGGATAGGCGTCTTTTGTTGTCGCCCTAGATGTCGTCGACATAGCTTCACTTATCCAGACGACATGTTGTCGCCAAAGACGTAAAAAATAAGTTGTTTATTTATTTAAGATAAACAAATAGTGGCGACATGTCGCGCCATCAGAATTCATTTTTAAAATTAATCTAGTTTCTACTAACTGAATAGAATTATGATGCATCAGTTTTTAACTCATAAGGTTGAATTACATATTAGTGTGACATGAGTTCATGGTATTACACAAAACTAAAGTTTGTATAACACTTAAAAAACTACATAAAAAAGAATTCCAAAACTTTAATAACATAATTTCAACCTTTCTGACATTTTTAATCCCAAGAATAAACAAGTATAGAGACCATCCATGCATTTTTCATGACATTAATATTTTGTATTCTTTGATATTTTATGGTTTTTATCAATGTTTTGAAAACCGGACCGAACCGGCCGGTCGGACCGGTCCGGCCGGGATCCGGGGCTTCATCCGGGCCGGTTCAGGCCATAAACCGTTCCAACATCAGGCCGGAGGTCGGGGCGTCGGGCCGGCGGGTCGCGTAGGGTCGGGCCGGTTAGGTTTTTTTTTTTAATTAAATAATGGAATAAATCAATTCAAAACCTAATCTAAAAAACTCAAAACAAGATTTGACAGTATGTTTGATAGTTAGTTGCAGGATTTGGTACTTTTGAATGTTTTTAGATGACTAATAGTTGTGTTTTTAGTTCCTTAACTATTTGGAATTTTATCTATTTTTTCTATATTTTATATATATTTTTATATAATTTATAACGTAATCCGGTTCTTAAATCCGGTCGAACCGGTCGGACCGGTCCAACCTTTGACCCCGTAAGGCGACCGGGTCGACCTCCGGTCCGGTTCCGAAAACATTGGTTTTTATAATAATAAAAAAAAGTCAAATAGCTAGAAAACTGGGCTGGTAGCCGACTTTTAAATGCATCTGATCAGGAAAAAATATGATATTTTCTTGAATTTTGGAACAAATATGTATTTTTAAGCATCTTATCAGGAAAAAGTCTGATATTTTCTTGAATTTTGGAACAAATATTTATTTTTAAAGAATATACGAATTCTACCATTGATACGGTATTGTTGGTGAGATTCGTTGAAGGTACAGTACTGTACTGTATGTAAAGTGGCATATACATTTATTTCACCGTATTAATGACGGGGCTATTTAAATTAACGTATCTCTCAATTATTTCCTCCTGTTAAAAATTTATAATTTCAAAACTTCAATATTCCTCTACAATTTATGGTTCTACATGGTGCAGTTATTACACAATCCATTTATCTTTAAGGTCAAATGAAATATTAGTTATCGTTTTAATTAATGAACGAAAATAAGCGACAACTAATATGTTATTTATACAAAAATATAAAAGATGGTTTGGTTAACTTAATATTTATATACATATGACGACAAGGTTATATGTTATACATGCAAGAGGGTCATGTGATGGTGAAATGGCGTGTATGGCAGAGCCGTCTACGAAAACTCTCAAAATAATTTAGGCCTCCAGGCAAAAAAAAAAAAAAAAAAAAAAAAAAAAAAAAAAAAAAAAAACTGGGCCTAAAATTGTGGTAAGGGAAAATGAATTAAAAAATAGACCTTCATGGTGAAGCTAAGCCTTGAACTTGAGACATTTACATTATCTTGAGATGCTTTTTTCCACTCCACCACTAACAATTTTACAGTGTTGCAAAAATTGCGATTACTCGGCGATTAATCGCCGACTAGTCGCTAGTCAGCCTCCTACTGAGTAATTTTTCACTAATCAGTCAAAAAATCGCTGGTCGGTCCAAACCGCCCTAGTCGGCCCAAGTCGCCCTAATCGGCCCATTTGAAATCCTTACAAAATAGGCCCAAGATTACAACTTTAGCCCATTTTCCTTATCCCTTACCCTAATATGACGAAGAATTTGAGTCGGAGAAAAAGGATGAAGGAGACGAGGAGATTGAATACAAGTCGGATGGTGTCAAAATCATTGAACACTACGGGGATGATGATTACATTTGAGCTATTTTTTAATGTTTGAATTTTAAGTACTGAGACTTGTTATGTTATGACTTATATGTAAGTTTAGTTTGTATTTTGAACTACTTTTACCTTTTTAAGTATTATGTTGATATGGATGTGTGAGTATATACATACATATTTATAAAAATAATAAAATTTACATATAAAATTTCCGATCCGATTAATCCCTAGTAATCCTGAGTAGTCGCTAGTCCCCACCTCACCGGCCGACTAGCGACTGGCGAGTTCTCCAACCTTGCAATTTTATGTACAATAAATGAATGCGTATGTTAAATACATAATTTA
Source organism: Helianthus tuberosus (assembly GCA_030545235.1). Taxonomy (NCBI): domain Eukaryota; kingdom Viridiplantae; phylum Streptophyta; class Magnoliopsida; order Asterales; family Asteraceae; genus Helianthus; species Helianthus tuberosus. Next base: position 32,742,342 of record CM060365.1, on the reverse strand, counting down.
CCATATATATAAAAGCTTATAAAAACTTTTCGGGCCCTTTAAAAATTTGGGTCTCGAGCGACGGCACAGATTGCCTGGCCCTGGTGTATGGGGTCGTGCAGATGTTAGATCTAAGAGTGTGTGTTTGTGTGTGCTTTTGACAAAAAAAAAGTTTTTAACAAATCAAACAACTCAAAAGTTTATCAAAACATGTAATTAATAAACACATCGTACCAACATCATCTGGATTTGAGAAATGATTGTCAAGTGATTCATATATTCATATACTTAATGATTTCAGCATAATTAAAGTACAATAATCACTCTCCCTCACTAGGGGCATTCTCTCTCTTACTATTTTTGTTTTTGTCTCTTAGATTCTTTGATCAGAGGATATTCAGCTGTAAGAGTTAACTATTACATCATGTGTACTGTTCTATTTATAGTAGATGAGAGAACTGCTAGTGACGTCACTATGAAAACAACCCAAAACAACCTGAAAAAGGTGTAACTGCCAGCAGTTTGCAAAACTATTGGACATATATTTACAAACACTCAAAAGGGCTAAAACTATTGAAAATACAAGAAATTGTTGGGAAACCAAAACTTCAGAAAGGGTCCAATACTTTGGTTTCCGGTAGTTTGACTTAGTTTTCCAGTTCTTTGACCCATTAGTTTTTCTTCCAGCTATTTTGGGTGTTGTTTGTGAAGCCTTCAATAGGGGAATTTCTAGTACTTTGATTAGTGCTTCAATCTTAATTTACAGGCAAGGAAGACTCTTCCTTTAGGTTTTGGCTTTCATCATCAACAGATCTTACATAACCCAAAAGAGGAACATCATGCCCCTCCCTGTATCCGGGGAATTTTCAAAGTTGACCCAGATCTTCTGCATCTCGCATCATTTTTTTGACCCATTCATCAACAGCAAGAAAACTCCATCTCTCTCAATCTTATTTTGCAGGAGAAAATGGTGGTGAATGTGATCAAACGGAGGCCATGTATGCCGCTGCTGTCAAAGAAATTTAAGGTGAAATTGGTGGTGAAGAAGACGATGGGTGGAGGGGGGTTAAACATAGTATATGTTGTGAAATTATTATTAAATTAGTTTTTAAAAGATGGGTGTTACAGTTTAACTCCTCCCTCTATAATAAAATGTTAAGTTGTTGGTTAATGAAATAAATACAAATGTAAATGTAAAACAGAGTAAAACAACTTACCAACTTCCGTAGATCATTTAGTGCATTGATCGACTACCCGATGCATTAGGATGACACCCCACCAAAAGGGGTCTTCTGATGACCTTTGCTACACATGTGTGTGTAATGTTAAACTGTAACGCCCTGCTTTTCGTACTTTCCTTAATTAGAAAGCTCGTCTTGTATTTCTATTTTTGGAAATCTTGTATTCTTGTATTTCGTATTTTTGTTGTATCGTTGTAAAATCCGAGGCTTGAATCATAAATAAAATTCGTTATTTCATACAATTTATGCTTTACATAATCATACACGTTTATACGTTTGAATTCATAATACGCTTGGTACTTTATTCGTAATTCTTGAAAATGTGTGATAAACTTGCAAATGCGTGATATACATGAACTATACGCTTTCTACGCATGATTTGGACTAATAAGATGCTTATACTTGATACATATACTTAATCATACGTGTCCATATATGTTCTTATGTTGTTGTTACTTAAAAACCCCTTATAATATGCTTTTGTTACATAAAACACCCTAAAATACTACGAAACCTAACTTGGTTGAACAGAAGGGACCAAAAGTGCCAAGATTGAAACTCAAATCCAAAAAAAACGCGACGGGAATGGGCCTTCGCTATCGCGTCGCGCGACACCCTTGATCCGTTAGATAGTTGTTTGAGCTGCATCCATTGGCCAATTTAGTGTCATGTGGTTGTGTTTTCTCCATTTAATACCACCTAACTCAACCCTAATCACCTCCTATAAAACCTAACTCATTTCCATACTTTTTCCACTTTGCAAACTCACTAATCCTCATTCTAAACACTCCAAATCAATAGCTAAATCTCAGATTAAACTCAGTTTCAAGGCAGGAACTTCTAAGTATAACAACCCTCCTGAATTTTTCTGATACCCTAATATATTTTAAAATACCCCTATATGTCTTAAAATACACCCCGTACGCGAAAACGGACCCCGAATACCTTTATTTTTATAAAAATTAAATAAAAACAAAATTTTAGGGGCGCTCGCGGGCCGCGTAGCCCTTGACTACACCTTACGCGGGCCGCGACAACTATAGGATCAGATCGCACACGTGGCAATGCGTGTTGAACCTATACCGTGACCCGGATCACCTACAGCCTAGACCCCCTACTACGCGGGCCGCGTAGGCCTTAGCCTAACCTTACGCGGGCCGCGAGAGACTTGAATTTCAGCCCTATAAATAGCAGGCATCGGATCTTCAGCAAACTCGTTCATTTTCTTTTCTTTATCTCGAATTTCTCAGATAGTAGGCATAATCTCCGAGTATAATACCCCCTAATTAACGAAGTTCTGCTCCGTTGTAAGTATTATAACCCCAGTTACGTATTAGATACGCTGCCCGATTGATCCAGGGTTCCGTAATAACTGTCGTGGTTCTGCCCGACGTAGTTATTGGAATGCCGTCTCGGGGAGGGTATCGTTAATATAAATAAAGGGTTATTATACTAACATATGTATATTTGTGTAAATTATAGATTAACACCAGGAAACCCTTAAACGAAGTCTAAGACAGCAATGTGAGTTTATCCGCTTTTTGTTAACCTTTTTGTAATCTGTTTTTACAAAACCTTAATTATTTTACAATGTGATTAAGCAGTGATTGAGTCTTTGTATTTCTTCAATTACTGCTGGTATGTTGGGGTTTTGTATACAAAATGTGGAACACGTTACAATTGGACAACGAGTTAGCCAAGTGTAATATGACCCACTAGTCAGGATTGACAGTACTGAATGAGTAATTGTGTAGAAATAAACATTGTGATCGCTCTCAATAATGTGTTAATTGATAAAACTCTTCTTGATTAAACTGGGATTCACTCACCAGTATTTCCCACTGACAAGTGTTTTTAAAACGCGTTTCAGGTAACAAAATGTGAAAGCCAATTAGGAAAAAGCCAGCTGGAGAGCACTGACGGCTTGGAAAAAATGTGGCTATAAAAGTTACCTTAAAGACGATGTTTTAAATTCATTAAAATAGGGTTTATCCCCTATAAATATGTTGTAATAAGAAACTTGAGTTTTACCCATGTGGTTATTAATATAAAATATGGTGGTTTTACTTTGATAAACATTTCCTAACTACGGTCCTGATGAAATTTCTGCTGCCAATAAACAAAATGATACCACAACAACTGATGTTCGCGGCCGCCCGTTCCCGGGACAGATAAGGGGGCGAGGATTGCGACAAAAGGTGGTATCAGAGCTAAGCCACTGATTCAGCCACTGAACTGTTCTCCTGACATCAATATATTATCCAAATTGTTAGGAAATAAATTATGAAAATACGTGCATATCTGTATTTTTTTGTTACATGTTATGTGAGTATTTGTTAGTTTACAGTATGAGTGATCAAGGACCCTCAAACGTGTATCGTCAGTTATCCAATTCACCTAGGAGTGAAGGTACTTCTTCCCAGCCTACCCTCTCTGGGTATTCAGCTGATCAGGAAGAAGAGATGTTTGCCTTTAAAGCTCAGTCTGAAGAGCCATTCCCTTAGAAAAAGAGAGGATGATTCAGTAAGGGAGCATTCAAGCGTAGGAAAAGAATACGAAAGTTGCAACAGCAAAGAGTCCTAGCAGCTGCTAAGCGAGAGTCAGATGCCCACACACAGGATATGCTTAATAGGATCTTAGCCAATTTTCATATCCTAGCAACAACTGCTGCCGACCCAAATCTGGAACAACTAGTAGCCCCACAACCCTTACCTTTAATTCCCACTCAGCCGATGGAGGTAGAAATGCATGATTTTAACCATGAGGAGATACCTAGGATACCAGCCCCTAATCCATTAGACCCAAATTATGATCCATGGTTCGATGATCATAGGGATTATGTGCCACGCTACCACTTAAACGATGAAACCTTGCCGAACTTAGCAGCCTATCCAGGTCTGGACCCTCTAGATCCCTACTATGACAATGATGAATACATTAGGGAGATCTTAGAGAATCCGTACCCTCAGGAGAATCCCATGCCACAGTACCCAGACCCAGTACCAGCACCTGCACCCCCAATGAGTGCAGAAAATGTGCATGAGCTCCGGACTTTCGGAGAAGAAATCTTAGAAAGTTGTGAGAGGATGAGGCAGGTAGGAGAGCGACTCGTCTGGAAGTACGACGAGTGCAATATGGATTACTGGGTGAATCCATATCAGTGAAGAGGATGGTGGAGTTGGTAATAATAATAATAATATAGTAATATATAATATGTTTGTATGAAAAAAATATATAATAATATAATATATAAATATGTGTAATAATAATAATATATGTTGTAGTATAGACCACTTTGTGGTTAACGATGCATAGTAGTGTTGTAATTTTAATTCCAATCTTAGTGTGTATTTGGCGCATACTACAATAGAAAGAGTAAAGTCGCAATGCTCGACGCTTTTGACCAATATGTGTGTTGTGTGGTTGTTGCCTAAACTATTAATTATTTTGTGATATTAATATGTGATAAGTGTTTAAAATTCAGATGGCCGACCAAGTGAATCAAGAGAATCTGGATAATAACCCGGAAAACCAGAATGATAATAATCTGAATAACGATAATCCGAACAATGATAACAATGGAAACCAAGTGGACAACAGTGCCATCCAACACGTAGTGGCACAAGGATTAATAGATGCGATGCCATATATTATTCAAACGGTTAGGGAAGCAGAAAATAAAAGTAAACATGATAGAAAGCGACCCTCTAAACCTGAACACAACGTGAACAATGGACCCGTACTTCAAGTACCCATTCCCAAAAGAAGAAGAACCGTGTCTTACGGTTGTTCTTACAAAGAATTCTGGTCTTGTAACCCTATGGAATTCTCGGGTAATGAAGGGGCCATTGCAACCCTACGCTGGATAGAAAAGACTGAGGCAGTCTTAAGAATAAGCAAGTGCGCAGAAGAAGATAAGATATTGTTTGCTTCTAATCTGTTTAAGAATTCAACCCTAGAGTGGTGAAACACTATCCTCCAGTCTAGAGGAAGTGATAGAATCTACAATATGGAATGTGAAGAATTTAAAAACATGGTAGAAAGGAAATTCTGCCCTCCTAATGAAAAAGAATAGATAGCAAACAAGTTCTTAAACCTTAGAATGAATGGAGTGGATAGTAAGGGGTACACTAAGTTATTCTTTGAATATGCTAGAATAGTGCCAACCCTTGCTTCACCTGAACCAATATTAATCTCCCGTTACATCTGGGGATTAATTGGAGAGATCAGACATGTAGTCAAGGCAGCTAGACCTCAAACCATAGAAGAAGCTGTAGAACTAGCCAACACCTTGATAAATAAATTAATCCGTACACGAGAAGAGGATCAAAGGAGGAACCTAACCCAGAAACTTACACAAGAATTTCGTTCTGGAAATTTTAACCGTGGGAAAAATGTAGGCTCTACCTCTGCACCCTACTGTAAGAATTGCAAAAGGAAGCATTCAGGAAGATGATCCATATACTGTAATTTCTGAAAAATATCGGGACACAAGGAGGAAGATTGCAGGAAAAAGGTTAGCAACAGGATATGCTACAACTGCGGAGAACAAGGTCATACCAAGCCAAACTGTCCGAAGCTAGCCCCAGCTACGAACACCAAGAATAATAAAAATGCTAGAGCATTTGTTCTGACTACAGAAGAAGCAAAGATGATCCCGGATGTGATCACCGGTACGTTTTTAGTTAATGATATTTTTGCTAAAGTACTATTTGACTCTGGTGCGAACCAAAGTTTTATTAATACTTCATTTTGCAAACTTCTCAACCAATCATTAACTAAACTTCCACAAGAATGTCTAGTAGAGACAGCAAATGGGGAAACCATTAATATTTCTGAAATCTTGCAGGGAGCAAGAATAGAAATTCTAAATCAGAAATTTATTGCAAACCTTTACCCCATGAATCTGGCAGGAATTGATGTCGTATTAGGAATGGATTGGTTAATAGCCAATAAAGCCAGTATTTTGTGTGATCAAAAGTCAATTCAAGTAAATTCACCAAAGGGTGAAAAGATCACAATTAAAGGATATAAAACCTCTAGATCCACTAAATTCATCTCTGTGATGAAAACATCAAGTTACATAAGAAAAGGATCATTAGTGTATTTGATTTCTATAATCACTAACGCTAAAGGAAAAGAATTAAAGGATACTCCAGTAGTATCTCAGTTTTCAGATGTATTCCCAGAAGAGCTACCAGGAAAACCTACAGATAGAGAAGTTGAATTCAGAATTCATTTAATACCAGGGACAACACCAATTGCCAAAGCACCTTATTGTTTGGCACCCGCAGAAATGCAAGAGTTAAAGAAATAGTTAGACGAATTATTAGAGAAAGGATTCAAACAGGCAAGTTCATCCCCATGGGGAGCGCCAATCTTATTCGTCAAAAAGAAGGACGGATCAATGCTTATGTGCATTGACTACCGTGAATTGAACAAGGTCACAATTAAGAATCGGTATCCATTACCAAGAATAGATGATCTGTTTGATCAATTGTAAGGAGCACGATTTTTCTCAAAAATCGATTTAAGGCCAGGATATCATCAATTAAAGGTACAGGAAGATGACATTCCTAAGACCCCCTTCAGAACAAGGTATGGCCATTATGAATTTACTGTCATGCCATTTGGTTTAACCAATGCCCCAGCTGCATTCATGGACATGATGAACCGAATATGTAAGCCATATTTGGATAAATTCATAATTGTCTTTATAGATGATATTCTCATTTACTCTAAGAGTAAAGAGGAACATGCAAAGCATTTGCACGCACTTCTAAGTTTATTAAGAAAAGAAAAGCTTTCTGCTAAATTTTCGAAGTGTGAGTTTTGGTTAGAACAGGTACAATTTCTTGGACATCTAGTTAATCATGAAGGAATTCATGTGGATCCCACCAAGATCGAAGCGATAACCAAGTGGAAAACCCCTGAGTCACCAACCAAGGTTAGAAGTTTCTTAGGACTAGCCGGTTATTATAGAAGATTTATTCGAGATTTTTCTAGAATAGCAATTCCCTTAACTAAGCTAACCTGTAAATCCGTTAAGTTTAAATGGGAACCAAAACAAGAAGAAGCCTTTAGAATCCTTAAGCAAAGATTAACCCATGCACCCATACTAGCGTTACCAGAAGGAACTGAAGATTTTGTAATCTATTGTGACGCTTCTAAATTAGGTTATGGATGTGTGTTGATGCAACGTCAAAAGGTTATAGCTTATGCATCCAGACAACTTAAGAATCATGAAGAGAATTATTCAACTCATGATTTAGAATTAGGAGCTATAATTTTCGCCCTTAAGATTTGGAGACATTACCTATACGGTAGTAAGTTTACTGTTTTCACCGATCATAAGAGTTTAAGGTATGTCTTCGGGCAAAAGGAATTGAACATGAGATAAAGACGCTGGATGGAAATGCTTAGTGATTATGATTGTGATATCCAATATCATGCAGGAAAGGCAAATGTAGTTGCTGATTCTTTAAGCCGAAAATATCACGAACAGCCAAAAAGAGTATGTTCTCTTAAATTAAATCTACAAGTAGATTTAAATGAGTATATTAGAAAAGCACAAGAATCAGTAGTCAAGGATGATACTGAAAAATTAAAAGGAATGATTAAGGAATTAGAACAAGGAATATATGGAATTTGGAGATTCCATAAGAAAAGAATGTGGATACCTAAATTAGGAAACCTACGTTACCGTATATTAGAAGAAGCCCATAAGTCTAAGTATACGATGCATCCTGGAAATGATAAGATGTATCAGGACTTAAGAAAGAATTTCTGGTGGATAGGAATGAAAAAGGATATAGCAGCATATGTTGCAAAGTGTTTAACCTGTTCACAAGTCAAAGCTGAACATCAGAAACCATCAGGTTTATTGCAACAGTTAGAAATGCCTGTTTGGAAATGAGAATTGATGACAATGGATTTTGTTACTAAATTACCCAAAACCAGAAAATGTAATGATACAATCTGGGTGATTGTAGACAGACTAACTAAGTCAGCTCATTTCCTACCAATGAAGGAAACTTTCAGTATGGAACAATTAGCTAAATTATATGTAAATGAAGTAGTTTCTTTACATGGAATTCCTTTATCAATTGTTTCTGACCGAGATAGTCATTTTACCTCTCATTTTTGGACAAGTTTCCAAAAAGAAATGGGAACCAAGTTAAATCTAAGCACAGCTTATCATCCTCAAATAGACGGACAAAGCGAAAGGATAATTCAGACAATGGAGGACATGCTTAGAGCTTGTGTAATTGATTTCGGAGGTAATTGGGACGATCATTTACCATTGATAGAATTTTCTTATAATAATAGTTATCACACAAGTATCAATGCTGCACCATTTGAAGCACTTAATGGACGAAAGTGCCGAACTCCAGTCTGTTGGGTAGAAATTGGAGAAAATCAACTATCTGGACCTGATATAGTGCAAGAAACGACTGACAAAATCATTCAAGTCAAGTATCGACTGAAAGCAACACGTGATCGACAAAAGAGTTATGCTGATAACAGATGAAAGCCGTTGGAATTTCAAGTAGGAGATAAAGTGTTATTGAAAGTCTCTCCTTGGAAAGGAGTGGTAAAATTCTTAAAAAGTGGAAAGCTAAGCCCCAGGTATGCTGGACCTTTTGAGATAATTAAAAGAATAGGACCTGTAGCCTATCAGCTACAACTGCCAGAAGAAATGGCAGGAATACATGATGTATTTCATGTATCTAATCTCAAGAAATGCTTAGCTGATGAATCACTCGTAATACCTCTTAAGGATATAGAGATAAATGCGCAGTTAAAATTTGTGGAAAGGCCTCTACAAATTAAAGATAGGAAGGTCAAGAACCTCAAGCACAAGAGATTAGTTCTGGTCAAAGTGAAGTGGGACTCCAAAAGAGGACCAAAATACACATGGGAGCTTGAATCAGAAATGCAAAGGAAATATCCACACTTGTTCCAGTAGACCTCGAGGACGAGTTCTAAAACAAGGTGGGGAGGATATAACAACCCTCCTGAATTTTTCTGATACCCTAATATATTTATAAATACCCCTATATGTCTTAAAATACACCCCGTATGCGAAAACGGACCCCGAATACCTTTATTTTTATAAAAATTAAACAAAAAACAAAATTTTAGGGGCGGTCGCGGGCCGCGACAGCTATAGGATCAGATCGCACCCAGTGTTGACACGTGGCAACGCGTGTTGAACCTATACCGTGACCCGGATCACCTACAGCCTAGACGCCCTACTACGCGGGCCGCGTAGGCCTTAGCCTAACCTTACGCGGGCCGTGAGAGACTTGAATTTCAGCCCTATAAATAGCAGGCATCGGATCTTCAGCAAAGTCGTTCATTTTCTTTTCTTTATCTTGAATTTCTCACATAGTAGGCATAATCTCCAAGTATAATACCCCCTAATTAACGAAGTTCTTCTCCGTTGTAAGTATTATAACCCCAGTTACGTATTAGATACGCTGCCCGATTGATCCAGGGTTCCGTAATAACTGTCGTGGTTCTGCCCGACGTAGTTATTGGAATGCCGTCTCAGGGAGGGTATCGTTAATATAAATAAAGGGTTATTATACTAACATATGTACATTTGTGTAAATTATAGATTAACACCAGGAAACCCTTAAACGAAGTCTAAGACAACAATGTGAGTTTATCCGCTTTTTGTTAACCTTTTTGTAATCTGTTTTTACAAAACCTTAATTATTTTAAAATGTGATTGAGTCTTTGTAGTTCTTCAATTACTGCCAGTATGTTGGGGTTTTGTATATAAAATGTGGAACACGTTACAATTGGACAACGAGTTAGCCAATGTGTAATATGATCCACCAGTCAGGATTGACAGTACTAAATGAGTAATTGTGTAGAAATAAACATTGTGATCGCTCTTAATACTGTGTTAATTGATAAAACTCTTATTGATTAAACTGGGATTCACTCACCAGTATTTCCCACTGACAAATGCTTTTAAAACGCATTCCAGGTAACAAAATGTGAAAGCCAATTAGGAAAAAGACAGCTGGAGAGCACTGACGGCTTGAAAAAAATGTGGCTATAAAAGTTACCTAAAAGACGATGTTTTAAATTCAATAAAATAGGGTTTATCCCTATAAATATGTTGTAATAAGAAACTTGGGTTTTACCCATGTGGTTATTAATATAAAATATGGTGGTTTTACTCTGATAAACATTTCCTAACTACGGTCCCGATGAAATTCCCGCTGCTAATAAACAAAATGATACCACCACAACTGATGTTCGCGGCCGCCCGTTCCCGAGACAGATAAGGGGGCGGGGGTTGCGACACTAAGTGCAAAAGTGAGTCAAAACTCACATTTTTTCTACATTTCTTCACTTATTCTTCTTCAACAAAGTATGGAACACCTCTAGGATTGTTCTCACAAGGTTTTCCATGGAAATCCAAGGTGAAACATCCCGTTTTTGAGGTCCAACTTTCTGTTTTGGAAGAAAACTTTGTTAAACATCCTTTAATATTGTGTTTTAACCATACAAAGCTATGTCCTTATGCCACTAATCAAGACTATGATTAAGTGTGCTTAAAATCAAGGTTGTTATATACAAAATCAGAGGTTTTACTCTTCTAAACTTTCTGTTTTGGAAGGGTTCTTAACCCACAAGTGTTGAGCAAGACTTGAGCTTGTGTAGTGTGATTACTTGGAAAGCCTTGGCTATCCTACTATCAATCCACTCCTCACTTGATGATTTCTATTAGAGTAGTGTGTATATTTCCATTCTAACTAATTCATGACCATCCTTGTTGTTCTTGTAACAACTTGTGCATTGGTGAAACTACGAAAGAGGTCTTAAATGGAAGGTTATCCTCCTACTTCCTTGCATGACTTGTATGAGATTCTTGTGATACTTGTTGGACTATAACCATATTATATACTATATACCATATATAAAACATCAAATAACCAAACCCTTGATGATAATCAAATGATTATTCATCAAGGTACTAAGTTGCATCATCTAAGTACTTAGTTTCTCGTTACGATTCTAATGGGTATTAAACCTATGAAATCATTCTAACCCCTATGGGTTTTTATAGTGTCAAGAACGAGTACTAAGTCTAGATGATTATCTTCTTGTATACTTACTTTTGTTATACTTTAAATTCCGAATCTAAATCCTCCATTATCATCCAAATTACTCACACACCTATGTTTCTTCGTGTAGAAGGACTCGGTGTTCTACCTCCCAACCAACAACACTTCACAGATTAACAAGTGGAAGCTTGCAAAACCGTGAGTACACTTAACCCATTTTAATTTTAACACTTTTGGGTACAATATGTTAACCTTATCAAAATCACAAAACTACATTCTTTATGCAATGCACAAACAATCCTTATACATGAAAACTACTTGTTATGCTTGATACATATATTTGGGTGATTCTTATGTGATACGTGAAAACAATCCTTATACATGAAAACAATCCTTAGTCATTAGCTTCGTATGAGCCTCCATTTAACATGTATAACGCTATAGGAGTAACGCACCACCCATAGTCTTGTGGTCATGTTAAATTTCTTTCTTTATTGCGTAAACAGAGGGTTGACTAGAATATTGCATGCCATGATATGTTTATCTTGAATAACTTAAGTTGCCATGTGGATTCGTTTTAAACTTTTACACTTATACTTATGTACTTAAACTTGTGTACTCGCCAATGCATTTTTGCGTTGAACTATATTTTGTTAACATGTTGCAGGTTAATGAGGTTGATTATGACGAAATCTAGTAGGGACGACTCTAGGAACGCACTTGAATTTACTAGATTAGTTACTTTAGTTATTGAACTTGTTGTGTTGTCTTTTATGTTATACTTTGAATTTCATGTTGTAATTTGACAATTTTGCTATGATATGAAATCGGTTTTGAATTAATTATTGTCGCCAATAGCGTTATGTGTGATGAGCAATCTATTTCATCTCACTCCAATGATTCCGCCATCGGTTGGGGTGAGACAGATTGGTATCAGAGCCATAACTATAGGGAATTAGGTAGAATTGCCATGATTCGACTTAGTCTATAGTAGGTACCGTATTTTTGACCGTTCTTGTTATATGCTTAAAATGTTATTCTCCCAATTTGCTTCTTCCTCTTCTTTTTGGTCTTAGTACTTACTGTTAGTGCATTTATGTCTATCGCCTCCGTCAATCCAATTCGTAGCAGAATTAGAAGAATACAAGGCATTATATTGTAATATTTAGATAGAAAAGGCAAGGTGGCATTATTATAAATAAGGAAACCCTCCTTATTACCTTGGCCTATAAATAGAACACTTAGGTGTTAGTTTTAGAACTTTTGCCATTTCACACATTTAGAGCTTAGGAGCTTGAGAGAGAAAGTAGAGAGAGAAAGGCAAAAGGTGATTCATGTTTCTTGTACGTTTTCAGATCTTTTATCGAATCACAGATTATAGTACGGTTCTCGTGTTCGGTCCACGCACGTGTACGGATTCTGCACGTCATATGTGTCGATACGCAATCGTTACGGAGTAAAAAACCGATCCTGCAAGTGGTATCAGAGCAGGAGCTCGATTGCACAGATCAAACACACAAAATCGCACAAGAATTCAGCAAATTCAGAGTCAAAATCACATCAGATTTGTCAAATCTCTCATTCTACTCATTTTCTTCATGTTTTTGACAGAAAAAGGCAAAATTAACGAGGGTTTTACAGATAAAATTTGCTAAAATTTTAATATGTTGTGCGAAAATCTCAGATCTACAAGCCTACAAAATTTCAGATCTTAATTCTAAACAGTTTGTGAGAAATCATGATTTTTCTGGTCCAAAAATATTAAAATTTTTGCTGTTCTTGATAATTCACCAACTCTCGGATTGTGATCCGATCGAAGTGGATTTATTTGTTATTGTGTCAACTCTCGGATGGACACATAGTGTACGTGATGTCTATAAATAGGGACTTGGGGTTCCCATTTGGACAAGCTTTTGGTTCCCAGAGGGGACATGCTGTCCAACTGGTCTCGTGGTGCTGTAAAGTTGAATAATCAATAGAGACCAGATTGAAATTGACTGCTCGGTGTCGTATCTATCTTCTACTCCTTTCTTAGTCGTAATAAACGCACCGAACACGTCGGATTGGGACCGAAGCTCCGTCAAATTCGCCGGATCCAGGTGTCAGCACTTACATTATGTCTTTCCTAAGACATTTCTACACAAATACACTTTTTAAGACTTGAAGACACTCGTAATACAAACGAGATGAGTTTACCAAAATAGGCGTGAAACCCACAATTTGGTAAATGACTCTCATTCCGCTTATTATATTTTGCACGAAACTACACCATTAAGTTAGGAGTGAAATCCACATCTTAATGGTAAATTTCCAATTCAAACTCTGGTGGACCCTCGTCAAAGTGTCGAAATTAAATTTTGAACCGACGAGTACCAACCACATTAGGGTACGAAATCATCAAGTTAGGGGTGAAACCCGCATCTTGTCGACTAGTCCCGTTCCTCGATTTTTAATCTCGCCAAAGTTTCGATTGTTTCAATTGATTAGGGACATGTAGTAACTGGAAGGGTAAGATACTGTTAACCGCTTCTCGACAAGAGTATCTTACCTATAGGCCAAAGCACGTTTCCCTAATTTGAAAGGACTTTCGATTCACTTTGGAATAGTCGACGTTTCTAAACCCGAAACAATCCAATGTTTTATGAGCCTCTCTTTTATGTATCTCAATTTATATGTGATTTTATACTTGTTACCTCATTCATTTCAAAACCGTTACACGATTCGCACATCTCTCGCAATCAAAAACAATATTAATTCTCATGAACAAACTAATTTATACTCTTTATACGCATTTTTACGTGATTGTACTTGTGAATACATGTTGAATACTTGCACTTTGTTTGAATTATACGTGATACGGGAATGTTACATGCTTATACGTGCAAAACTTTATTTTGAATTATGATCAAGTCTCATCCTTTCCTTCTATTTTGAACTTCTAGATGGCATCTCCAAGCTCATCCAAGAAGAACTCCAACGACACTGACTCTATTTCCAAGCAAGAGTTAGTGGGTCTTATCGCTGAGCAAATGGCCCGAGTCATACCTGACATTGTTTTCCGAATCCAACCAAACCCTGACTCACCTCACGCCTCTGTAGACTCAAAGGTGGACGCACCTAAGGCACCGTTTTTTTTAAACAATTTATGGCCTGTAAACCTCTGGAGTTTACTGGCAAGGATGGTGCCACCTCATTATTAACCTGGTTCGATGTTATAGAGCGTACGTTCCTTCAGAGTGGTTGTCCCGACAACTTGCGCACCTTAAATGCTACAAGGGTGTTCCGCTCGAGAGCTCTCATGTGGTGGACCGCCGCGAAACACGAGGGGAAATGATGCAGGCCACACTTTACCATGGGCTGAACTGAAGAAACTCATGAGGGAAGAATTTCGTCCTCCCCACGGACTTAGGAAGTTGGAAAACGAGTTCTGGCATCTTAAGCAAGTCGAGGATGACAATGATGGTCTCACCCTTCGCTTCAAGCAACTCAACATACTTTGCTCTGGTCAGGTCGATACTACCGAAATGGCCATTACAAAGTATATCCACTGCATTCCCACCTCCTTCATGAACCTCGTGGAGTCCGCTTCTCTAAAGACTCTCGAGGATACCTTCCATTTAGCCGCTCGCCTTAACAACAATTACGTCATTCGTAGGAATTCTGAAAAGGTTCCATAAAAAAGCGCACACCAAGCAACCACCGACACCACCACCACCATTGAACCTTCACCATCCCACTCGACCAAGACAAACCGAGGCAAGAAGTGGGAGGCTTCAAGCCAAAACTGTGCGGTCGTCACTCCGCCAAACCCTCAACCTATACAATCTGTAACTACCGTCACCACCAACGAACCACAACGACGAGCCTACACTGGGTCTCATCCTCAGTGTGTTACCTGTTCTTACCATCACCCTACCACCACAACATGTCGCAAATGCGCTACTTATCAGAGGTTTGGGAATTTTGCTGACCGATGCCGAAATGGTTCTCAAGGCAATCAAACCCAAGCTATCGTTGCAAACCCTGCCCCTAACCAAGTTGAACCTCAAGCCGCTCCTGTTCGAGCATGTTTCAAGTATGGCGACCTTAATCATCTCGACAACGTTTGTCCTCAACGTAACCAACCGCCACAGCAGCAGCAACAACAACAATAACAACAGTCTCAACAAGCTCGAGGCCGAGCATTTGTCATCACTGCCGTTCAGGCTCAGAACGCTAACGACTTTATTACTGGTATGTTTCTTGTCAACCATGTTTATGCTTCGTGTTTGTTTGATACTGGCGCATATAAAAGTTTTGTATCTGTTGAATTCGAACCTTCGCTTAAGTGTAAACGCTCTAAGTTGCCAAGATCATTCGCTGTCGAAGTCACAAATGGTAAATCTGTCACTATCGATTCCGTTCTCTCTAAGTGTTCCTTGATTCTTAACGATCATATGTTTCGCATTGATCTCATACCTATGCAAATGGGTAGTTTTGACGTTGATGCGTGTGAAGTGTTACTTATATTAGGTGTATATTTTAAGCCCTTTTTAACACTTATTTTAGCCAAGTTTTAAATTTATAAAACACGATATTTCACTAACACTAAACACACATATGGGCAAGTGCACCCATCGTTGAGTGTAGTATAGCGTTGGTAAGATACCGAGGTCGTCCAAGGACACAAGAGCTTTTAGTACCGGTTTATCCTCAACGTCTAATCAAAGTAAAAAAAAGTTTAGAAAAATGTTTTAAACTAAGAAAAATAAAAACTAACTAAAATGCTGAAAATAAAAATAAAAGAAAAAACAGATAGACAAGATGAATCACTTGGTTCCGACTCGTATCTAGTATAACCTTTGATTATTTCCGCACTTTTGCACACAATTAAGAGATTATCTTAGTTATTGTAGTAGGCCCCTCTTTTGAAGGTGACGTTACCCTCACCCCAGTAGTTTGAGTCAGCAAGGATACAATCCTAAAAGGGTGGATTATTGGAAGATAATGAATTAAGTTATTAATGCAGTATTGTGGTAGGCCCCGCTTTTGGCGGTGACGTTACCCTCGGCTAAGTAGTCTGAGTCAGCAGGGATACAGTCCTAAGTAGCCGAGTTATAGTATTAATAGTAGTTAACTTATGAGGGGATCAAAGAGTTTGGACCCCCGCCATCCAATACCGTGAAGCATTGAAGGAGGTCCTACTAAATTTGACCCAGGTCCATTGCAGGACCTCTAAACGCTGAACAATGGCAAGACCTTTATCAAACCGTTCCCTTAACCCCCGACCAGGTAGCCAACATACCTCCATATAGACCGTGGAGATATGAATGGTGAAAATCCTTTATTTTATATAGACAGTAAAATAATGCCAAGACACCACGGACAAACGATAAGGAAAGATCACCTTCAACATAATTAACTAGTTATTAAAGTCATTAATACAAAACCAAATAAAAAGTGCAAAAGATTAGAAATAAAAAGTATTATACTAGACACTTTGTCTTCACCAAGTGATGTAAGAGACTTAGGCAAACATGGCCTTGATTGTCAAGAACTCTTACGATCAATCTTGGATCCCGAGACGACTCACACACTCTACGATGGACAATGGATGATGGTGGTGGATGATGGTGTTGTGATGGTGGTGGGTGGTAGATGAAGTGTGAGAGAGGTGGTGTGCCAAGGGATGAGATGAAATGAATCCAAGCACTCCTATTTATAGGCTGAACAGAGAGCTGGACACGGCCCCGTGTCCGCTGGACACGGCCCCGTGTCTGTCTGACACTCTCTCTCCTCATTAATTGTAATTCGCAATTACAATAAATGCGCCTGCTGTACTTTCGACACGCCCCCGTGTCCGCTGAGCACGCCCCCGTGGTGGGCAATAGAAGCTTCTATAGATTTGTCTTTTCTGCTGCTTCATGGGCACGGCCCCGTGCTGGCTGAGCACGGGGCGTGTTCAGCCTTCTGTCTTCTCTATTTTGCTTTGGAAGGTACCGTTGAGGGGTCGGGCAGTCCACTAATGTTCCTTTTCTTGTATTTATGTTGGATTTAGCTGTCTTTTTGCTTCTTTTGTGTTTTTGAGCTCATTTAATCCTGAAAATACAAAAGGAAGACAAAAACACTCTTTTTCCAATATTAGTACTTAAAAAGGGTTAGTTTTATGCCTTGTTTGATGTAATTTATATGTTGCATTTTGCACACATCAAATACCCCCACACTTGAACTTTTGCTTGTCCTCAAGCAAAACTCTTTAATATGCGGCTTACACTCCCAAATGGAATAGGTAGAAGAGAAGGTTTTGGGCTTGTCGTAGAGTGTCGGGATATCCAAGATCTTTTTGGGTTTTATTTTTATTTATTTACTCTCCTATTCGTAATGATTTATTTAGAAAATTTCATAGGAGAAATTACTTATTTGGGCATAACATGCCTTTTTTTAAAATTCCATTTATATACAATTTCACATACCTCACGGGAAAAATCACTCACACTCGGCCGAAGGTGTATTTTTAGTGAATCACTCGAGAGCGGCATGGAACTTATTCCTACCATAGGCTTGCCAAGCAAACAATCCTTCTCCTTTTTAACTTTTATACCGTTGTAAATATCAAGAGGACTTTGTGGGTTAAGGGTTAGGCTTGGGTTAAAGGTAGGTGGTTGGGAAAGTGGTTAGTGGTTAGTAGAAAAAGGGCGAAAAGGCGTAACAAGTGTCGGTTTTCGTAAGATTTTCTATTTTTTTCAACTTTTTATTTTTGATGAAGCTTTTAAACAAGGTTATTTTTGATAAACTTGTTTGTTTATTTTCTTTTTGCTTCATCATCAACACAATTTTTTTTTTTTGATCATACGAAAAACCGAACTTGTTACTAAAACAAAGGGTTAAAAATGAAAAAGGTTTTGGTGGGTAAAAGGGTTTTTGGTTTGGGTGATGAAACGAAAAGGTTTAGGCTCAAAGGGGTTAACTAGGGGGATTTTTGGGTAGGTGGTAAAAGAAAAAGAAAAATAATGGTGTAGAAATAAAAAAAAAAAAGGTTAGTCCTAATGCCTCCATCATTTACTTACTCGGGTTTAAGTTGATAAGGACCGGGAATATATCGTCATGGCAAGTTCTAGAGTTGTAAGAACCAAGCGGCTATTCACACAAGAAACGAAAAATGAGCTTTTAGTCTAAAGATGTAAATTTGTATGCTCAATAAAGGCTCAAAACTCACTTTTGTGGAAATGGGTTTTTATGTGATCAAGTATATATAATCAAATTTTAACTAAGTTTTCCATGCCTTTTCATAATTTTCTTATGTTGGTTCTTTTTATCACTACGCTATCGGTTGTAAATTTGTAAAAATATAACCTTTTTGAGAACTTGAATTTCCCGAGTTAAACCTAGACAAGTAAAAAAATGAAATTTTTGAAAAAATTTGGGGTGATTAGCGGTTCCAATAGAGTTTTGTGTAAGGCTTGTATTTAGGACTTGCAAAATTCAAGGTTTTAGCATTCCCCCCCCCCTACTTAAATTACACATTGTCCTCAATGTGTCCCAAAAATAAATTTTTAGGTTGATTAGATGTGTAAAATAGTGTTTAAAAAGCAAAAAATTGTGTTACTGGGCACTGAACACGGCCCCGTGTTGAGTGGGCATGACCCCGTGTTCAGGTGCCAGTAACAAGAACTTACAGAAGGTGGACACGGCCCCGTGTCCACTGGACACGGCCACGTGTCTGACAAAAATCTGCAGGACAGAAGCCAAACAACAGGTCTGGGAGGTGAGCACGGGGGCGTGTTGGCTGGACACGTCCCCGTGTGGACAGTCTGAAAGCCTGAAAAACAGGTTTCTTCCTCCGGTTTTTCCATCCTGGCCCTATAAGTGCTGAGGCTTAGCACCCCAAGCCTTGGTTTGTACCTGTTTCATCACTTAATACCACACCAAGCAACACAAACATCCTAATTTACCATAGTTAATTGTTCCAAGCATAAAGTAAAAGAAAAATAAAACGGAAAATAAAAGTGTTGCAAGGAAAGTAAATTGTTCAACTTCTGGCACGCAAGCCACCAATTGTTCGATAGATAAAGGGACTTAAACCTATGGGCTCACCATCAACCCGCTCCTGCTCCTCCAAACCCTCTACTCCATATCCTCATCGCTATCATCACCTCCATCCCCATGCCCCGCCATGTACTCCCGGATGCTGCCGATATCGTCTTGTATATCGTTGATGTTGCGTTCAATAGCTCCGACCCGGTGGTAAGTATTGTTGGCGAGGTTGTAGGCGTTCCTGGTACACATGAGGTTTTCCTGCATAAGATCATGTAAGCTTTGAAAATTAGGAAAATCGCCTCCTTGTGAGGAGGATTGACCCGGATCACCATGGGGTGGATACTGGTGGTGGGGAGGTGGAGCGTGAAGAACTAGGGCCTCCTGTGGGTTCCATGCATAGCCTTGCGTTCTTTGAAAACTCACTGTTCCGTCTTCCGCCTCATAAAGTAAGTTCATGGCTCGGCAAATGTGGTAGTCAACTCGTCCCGACCATGGGCTTCTTTCAAAGGACCTTGGAATTTGCGTGTAATGCTTGAAAAGACGGTACACTCATCCCCCGAAGAAGATAGGCGTTGGAGCGCGAGCAAGGCGGTTGAGATGCATGTTTCGTAATAGGAGATACGGAACATCGAGAGGCTTTTGGTTGTGGATACAGTGGAGGACAACCAAATCTTTCAACCCTACAACACCGCTACTGTCGTGACGTTGGTTTAGAGAGTAGGTGAGGATCCTGTGAATGTAGCGATAGAGCGGATCCCTTAGCTTCGTACTCTTGGTGCTGCGAGGGTCGTAGATTCCTTCACCGATTTGAGCCCATGCGGCTTGTCTTTCATTTCCCTCCAAGTCTCGTAATCCCCCGGTATTCTCTTCATTTCCCGATTCCTCTTCTTGGTATAGCCCTATTATGGCTCCAAACTGTGCCATGGAGATCGAGTACATTGTCCCTCCACACCGAAATACAACCCCTTCATTGTCGAATGGGTCATACCTTGAATTGAAGTTGAAGGTACTGTAGAACTCCATGGTGCATTGATGCACCGACCGAAGCCTAGTGTTTAATGCAACAGCTAGTGGTCCCGTAACGATGTTGTTGAATCGGTTCAGCTGGTTTACCAAGGTTAGCAGGTCCGTGCAAGCTCTCCTGGGGTACTCCTCGGGTCTTGTTTGAAGAATCTCGTACCTTGCCCTTGCATCGAGCTCACTTGCATTGAACCTTGTGAACTTTGCCATCTGAAAGAATACACCAAAAATTTTACGAAACGATGAGATTTTTAAAGAAACTGCAAACAGCCGGCTGGACACGACCCCGTGTCCAGCGGACACTGCCCCGTGTCTAGAGGTCTGTTACTCAAAAACTTCATTTTTCGACCCGGTTTTGAAAACTTGAAAATTTTTGGTCCAATAGGTGCGGTTTCCCCCGAAAATGAAACCCTAAACACCGTTTTTCCCAAAATATCCCGTTTACCCCATCAATTTTATCTTTTTCGGTTCAAGAACAAGGGTTTGGGGTTTTTGTAAGAAATCGGGTGAATCTATGAACAATCTAAGTGTATTTACTTTCTTTAACACTAACCTAACTAAATGCAAACAGATTTAGGCAAAAATTTTAGGTTCGATCCGGATGAACATCAAGAACCCTAGATTTTTCCCCAAATTTGTGGTGTTTTAACTACATGCAAGTAACTAATCTAACTACTAAGAGTGATAGAATCATACCTTGACGTTGTTAGATCGGTAAGAGACGTCGAAATTTTGCGAAAAATCGCCTGAAACCAGAGCTTTTGTGGGGAAACGGGGCGTGTGGAATGAAGAAACTGTTTTGAAAAAGGGGTTTTATCCCGTCTGCAGCGCGAACACGGCCCCGTGTCCAGCGGACACGGCCTCGTGCCGAGCGTTTTTTTTTTTTTTAGTGCGCGTGTGAGTGCCCCTTTTTCCCATAAGCTATGGTTAGAAAACTTACCGCTTTATTTTGTCGTCTCAATCGTTCGTAACTTACCTGGCATGATGTTTTTATTCTTCCATTGTTTGAAGCGAGATCTCTTCTTCCTCATCCTCAATAAATCCTTGATAGAGTTTCAGCCGTTGGCCATTGACTTTAAATGGTGGCCCATTTCGAGATTTAATTTCTACTACACCGTGTGGAAAAATGTGGGTGACGGAAAAAGGTCCTGACCACCTAGACTTTAATTTACCAGGAAACAATCGAAGTCGTGAATTAAACAAAAGAACTAGATCCCCTACCCGAAATTCATTAGGTTTAATATGTTTGTCATGCAAATTTTTCATTCTTTCCTTATAAATTTCAGAGTTTGAGTATGCATAATTCCTAAGCTCGTCTAATTCATTTATTTGACAAAATCGATTTTTACCAGCAAATTCTAGATCTAAGTTTACATTTTTGATTGCCCAGTAGGCTTTGTGTGCAATTTCTACTGGAAAATGACAACTTTTTCCATAAACCAGCTTATATGGGGTTGTACCTATTGTTGTTTTATAAGCAGTTCGAAAAGCCCATAAAGCATCGTCTAATTTATCAGCCCATTCCTTTTTATTTAACCCTACGGTTTTTTCGAGTATTCGTTTTAAACCTCTATTAGTCACTTCGGCTTGTCCGTTTGTTTGAGGGTGATAAGCTGTCGAAACCTGGTGATAGACCCCATATCTTGTTAAAATTTTTTCAAGTTGATGGTTGCAAAAATGGGTACCTCTATCACTTATTAAAGCTTTAGGTGTGCCAAAACGAGAGAATAATTTTTTCAGAAATCTTACCACGACTCTTCCATCATTTGTTGGAAGTGCCTCGGCCTCGGCCCATTTAGACAAATAATCTACTGCCACAAGTATATATTTGTTTCCTTTCGATGGTGGGAAAGGTCCCATAAAGTCGAGTCCCCACACATCAAAAATTTCACAAACAAGAATGCCATTTTGTGGCATTTCGTTTTTGGAAGAAATATTACCTGTTCTTTGGCAAGCATCACATGTCTTTACAAGACTTTGAGCGTCTTTGTAAATGGTTGGCCAATAAAATCCTGAATCGAAAACCTTTCGAGCGGTACTGGCAGCACCATGATGTCCTCCGTATGGACCTTCATGACAATGGCGGAGAATTCTTCGTGCTTCACTACCATGTACGCATCGTCTGACGAGTTGGTCGGCACACATTTTGAAAAGATATGGATCTTCCCAAAAGTAGTGTTTCACATTGGCAAAGAATTTTTTTCTTTGATGATGTGGCCATCCTTTTGCGACTATACCGCTAGCTAGGTAGTTAGCATAGTCGGCGTACCATGGTTCTTCCTTGTATTCCACCATTTCCAGGGACTCAGTTGGAAATTTTTCGTTGATTTGCTCGTCCCTGGTTGCCTCTAAAGCTGGGTCTTCTAAGCGTGAAAGATGATCTGCTGCGGTATTTTCTGCTCCTCTTTTGTCCTTGATTTCAATGTCAAATTCTTGGAAGAGTAGAATCCACCTAATCAAACGTGGTTTTGCGTCTTGCTTCTTGAAGAGATATCGAATGGCTGCATGGTCTGTATAGACTATAGTTTTAGAAAGAACAAGATAAGAACGAAATTTATCAAAAGCAAATACCACAGCTAGTAACTCTTTTTCAGTTGTTGTGTAATTTTCTTGTGCATCATTGAGTGTTTTACTAGCATAATAGATTGGGTGGAAATGCTTTTCTTTTCTCTGTCCCAAGACAGCTCCAACTGCAAAGTCACTAGCATCACACATGATTTCGAAAGGAAATTTCCAATCAGGCGCTATCATGATAGGTGCATTGACTAGCATTTCCTTTAGGGTTAGAAATGCTTGATTGCAATCCTTGTCAAAGATGAAAGGAGCATCTTTTTCAAGTAATTTTGTTAAAGGCCTTGAGATCTTTGAAAAGTCTTTGATAAACCGCCTATAAAATCCGGCATGCCCTAGGAAACTTCTGATAGCTCTTACGGAGGATGGAGGTGGTAATCTAGAAATGGTATCTATTTTGGCTCGATCCACCTCCATTCCTTCGCTTGAGATTTTGTGACCGAGTACTATTCCCTCCGTTACCATGAAATGGCATTTTTTCCCAATTAAGGGCGAGGTTAGTTTCCTCACATCGGGATAGCATTCGTTCAAGGTTATCGAGGCATTGGTCATATGAATCCCCAAAGATAGAAAAATCGTCCATGAAGACTTCCATTGTCTTTTCTATCATGTCATGGAAAATGGCCACCATGCAACGTTGGAATGTTGCTGGGGCATTACATAGACCAAACGGCATGCGTCGATAAGCAAAAGTTCCATAGGGACATGTGAAAGTTGTCTTTTCTTGGTCTTCGGGTGCTATCGGGATTTGAAAGTAACCTGAAAAACCATCCAAGAAACAGTAAAATTTATGACCGGATAATCTTTCTAACATTTGATCAATGAAGGGTAAAGGAAAATGATCCTTTCTTGTTGCTTCATTTAATCGTCTATAATCTATACATACTCTCCATCCTGTGACGGTTCTCGTTGGTATTAGTTCATTCTTTTCGTTAGTAATTACCGTCATACCTCCTTTCTTTGGAACTACTTAGACGGGACTCACCCAAGGACTATCGGAGATAGGATAGATAAGTCCGGCGTCAAGTAACTTGATGACTTCGTTTTTAACCACTTCTTGAACATTTGGATTTACTCGACGTTGTGGTTGTATGACCGATTTGTAGTCATCATTCATCAAAATTTTGTGCGTGCACATAGAAGGACTAATTCCTTTTATGTCCACAAGTTTCCAAGCTATTGCGTTTTTGTGTTTTTTCAAAAGATTAATCAATTTTTCTTTTTCTAAGTTATCTAATTTAGATGAAATAATTACTGGTAACTTACCATCTTTGTCTAGAAAAGCATATTCCAAATCTTTTGGAAGTTCTTTGAGCTCAAGTGGTGGGTCTTTAGGAGACTCCTTATTTGGTTGCTCGTTTCGATCAAGAACTTTAAAAGTTTGTTCTATGGCGACCTCTTCTTCAACAAAGTGGTCAATCTCTTCACTTGTATCGGGTGGTTCATCTTCATCTTCAATTAGGGGGTCATTATTGCCGAATGGATATTTCATTGATCGTTCGAGATCGACACTTCTTTTAAATGCCCCTAATTGAAGAGTTAGATTATTGAACTTCCGGTTTTTCAAAGCTTCGTGAGTTTTTACAAATGGTCGTCCCAACACTAGAGGAGCGTCATCGAGGATGACAAAGTCGGTTGGGATTACCATTTGATTTGTTTGAACCAAGACATCTTCAACTATACCGATTGATTTTATTACTTTCCGATTGGATAGAAAAATGGGTATTTGAAGTGGAGAAAAATCACTAATACTTAATTTTTTGAAAATGTAGTTAGGCATTATGTTAACACAAAGATCTTTATCGATTGTGACATTACTAATAAACGAATTTTGAAAGAAACATGGAACCGGTGTGATGTTAATTTCAAATGGGTCTTCTTTTATTAGTGAAGTTTGATCATTAGTTAACTTAACACTTACTGTTTCGTCAATTTTAGTGTTAGTGTTTAACTCTTTTAAAAACTTAGCATGAGTGGGTACTAAACAATGATTTTCAAAAGAAGGTGTCAAGAGATTAATTTCTTCAAAATTAGACTCTTCTTGGATTTTAACGTTGTCGGACTCACCTTTTTCGTTGTTTAACTCATGTGTCGGTTTTTCACTTATTTGTTCTTCCATTTTTACATTTTTAGTTATCTCTTCCTTTTTTAATTCTTCTCTTGCGCGGGACTCCTCTTCCCTTGCGCGAGCTTCTTTTATACATCGATCGATAACTCTAATGTGTTCTAATATCCTATCGGTCACTTCGGTTATAGAAAAAGAATCATTATTTTCTAAGCTTGAATCCGGTTGTTCGACCCTTTGTTCCTCATAATACCCATATGAAGTTGATGGTTCACACCATTGTTCTTCATTGTAAGCATATGATGGATAAGGTTCGTAATTTTGTTCTTCATAATACTCATATGAGGTGGGTTGTTCACGCCATGGTTCCTCATAATAAGCATATGAAGGTGGTAGATCATATCTTGGTTCCTCAAAGTATGAGTAAGAAGGCTCATACCTTGGTTCATCAAAATATGAGTATGAGGGAGGAGGTTCATACCTTTGGTCTTCATAGGATGTGTATGAAGTTGATGGCTCGTACCTGGACTCCTCATAGTAGGTGTATGAATTGAATGGTTGATATGAGTGATTATTTTGAATCGAGCGTGCATTACGACAATTAGTGCAATAATTACCCCTACAATCATCCTCATCATAGGTGTAGTTGTAACCTCCTGAGTATTGATCCATAAGAATCACTCAGCAGACCACAACCGAGTCTCGAGATCAGAAAACAAAAATAAAAATGGAAACAGAGGCTGGACACGGCCCCGTGTTCAGTGAGCACGGCCCCGTGTTCAGGATCTGTATCTGGGCGTTTTAATTAAATTTACTGATTTCGTTGAGCACGGGGGCGTGTTCAGTGAGCACGGCCCGTGTTCAAGGTTCTGTTACTGGGTGTTTTTATGAAAATGTGCAGCACGGCCCCGTGTTCAGCGAACACGGCCCCGTGTACAGGCTACTGTAAATGCAAATCTAAACTAAAATGCAGAAAAATGTGCGCGCTTTTAAAAAGGTTTTGAAAAACTGATTAGGCCGTCGATTTTAAGCTTTCTTAAAAAGGTTTTGAAAAACTGATTAGGCCGTCGATTTTAAGCTTTCTTAAAGGTTTTGAAAAACTGATTAGAAAAATGTTTTAAACTAAGAAAAATAAAAACTAACTAAAATGCTGAAAATAAAAATAAAAGAAAAAACAGATAGACAAGATGAATCACTTGGTTCCGACTCGTATCTAGTATAACCTTTGATTATTTCCGCACTTTTGCACATAATTAAGAGATTATCTTAGTTATTGTAGTAGGCCCCTCTTTTGAAGGTGACGTTACCCTCACCCCAGTAGTTTGAGTCAGCAAGGATACAATCCTAAAAGGGTGGATTATTGGAAGATAATGAATTAAGTTATTAATGCAGTATTGTGGTAGGCCCCGCTTTTGGCGGTGACGTTACCCTCGGCTAAGTAGTCTGAGTCAGCAGGGATACAGTCCTAAGTAGCCGGATTATAGTATTAATAGTAGTTAACTTATGAGGGGATCAAAGAGTTTGGACCCCCGCCATCCAATACCGTGAAGCATTGAAGGAGGTCCTACTAAATTTGACCCAGGTCCATTGCAGGACCTCTAAACGCTGAACAATGGCAAGACCTTTACCAAACCGTTCCCTTAACCCCCGACCAGGTAGCCAACATACCTCCATATAGACCGTGGAGATATGAATGGTGAAAATCCTTTATTTTATATAGACAGTAAAATAATGCCAAGACACCACGGACAAACGATAAGGAAAGATCACCTTCAACATAAGTAACTAGTTATTAAAGTCATTAATACAAAACCAAATAAAAAGTGCAAAAGATTAGAAATAAAAAGTATTATACTAGACACTTTGTCTTCACCAAGTGATGTAAGAGACTTAGGCAAACATGGCCTTGATTGTCAAGAACTCTTACGATCAATCTTGGATCCCGAGACGACTCACACACTCTACGATGGACAATGGATGATGGTGGTGGATGATGGTGTTGTGATGGTGGTGGGTGGTGGATGAAGTGTGAGAGAGGTGGTGTGCCAAGGGATGAGATGAAATGAATCCAAGCACTCCTATTTATAGGCTGAACAGAGAGCTGGACACGGCCCCGTGTCCGCTGGACACGGCCCCGTGTCTGTCTGACTCTCTCTCTCCTCATTAATTGTAATTCGCAATTACAATAAATGCGCCTGCTGTACTTTCGACACGCCCCCGTGTCCACTGAGCACGCCCCCGTGGTGGGCAATAGAAGCTTCTGTAGATTTGTCTTTTCTCCTGCTTCATGGGCACGGCCCCGTGCTGGCTGAGCACGGGGCGTGTTCAGCCTTCTGTCTTCTCTATTTTGCTTTGGAAGGTGCCGTTGAGGGGTCGGGCAGTCCACTAATGTTCCTTTTCTTGTATTTATGTTGGATTTAGCTGTCTTTTTGCTTCTTTTGTGTTTTTGAGCTCATTTAATCCTGAAAATACAAAAGGAAGACAAAAACACTCTTTTTCCAATATTAGTACTTAAAAAGGGTTAGTTTTATGCCTTGTTTGATGTAATTTATATGTTGCATTTTGCACACATCAACGTCATAGTAGGTATGGACTGACTTAGGCGAGTTCATGCTGAAGTTGTTTGTTCTGAAAAGTTCATTCGTTTTCCTCTTCCCAATGGTGATTCTCTGCACGTCTATGGTGAGAAACCTTCTCAAGGTCTCATGCTTATGTCATGTATCCAAGAGAACAAGCAAGTAAGGGTACCTTCGCCTTTCTCGCCCACATTGTGAAAAAAAGGACAAAGGTCCAAGCATAAGCGACGATCCTGTTGCTCGTGATTTCCCTGACGTTTTTCCTGACGATCTTCCTGGTCCACCTCCTGCTCATTCTGTTGATTTTCGAATTGATTTAGTGCCTGGCGCTACGCCTGTCGCTAAGTCTCCTTATCGTGTAGCACCCTCTGAGATGCAAGAGCTTTCGAGCTAACTTCAAGAGCTTCTTGATAAAGGCTTTATACGCCCTAGTACTTCCCCTTGGGGCGCTTCCATTCTGTTCGTCAAGAAGAAAGATGGATCATTCCAAATGTGTATCGACTATCGTGAGCTCAATAA
Organism: Helianthus tuberosus; assembly: GCA_030545235.1. NCBI lineage: Eukaryota > Viridiplantae > Streptophyta > Magnoliopsida > Asterales > Asteraceae > Helianthus > Helianthus tuberosus. The sequence goes on along the minus strand of CM060365.1, from coordinate 32,714,267 downwards.
GCTTACTGTCAAAAACCGATATCCTCTTCATCGTATTGACGATCTCTTCAATCAACTACAAGGCGCGACTTGTTTTTCCAAGATCGATCTCCATTTGGGTTATCATCAACTTCGAGTCCTCGAAGAAGATATACCCAAAACTGCATTTAGCATGCGTTATGGTCGTTACATGTTCGTGGTCATGCCCTTTGGTTGACTAACACACCTGCTGTTTTCGTGGATTTGATGAACCGCGTGTGCAAAGCGTACTTGGACCGTTTCGTGATCGTCTACATCGACGATATTCTCATCTACTCCAAGACACAAGAAGAGCATGAGTGACACTTGCTTCTTATCCTTCAGCTTCTACGCGCTGAACGTCTTTACGCCAAATTCTCCAAGTGTGAATTTTGGTTAAAAGAGGTTCAATTCCTTGGTCACACCTTCAACGAACTTGGTATTCACGTTGACCCTGCAAAAATCAAAGCTGTGAAGAACTGGATTACGTCTAAGTCTCCATCCGAAATTCGTTCGTTCCTTGGTCTAGCTGGTTATTATCATCGTTTCATTTCTAACTTCTCGAAAATCGTTGTTCCTGTTACCTCTTTGACTCAAAAAGGTAACCCTTTTGTTTAGGGTCCTGAACAAGAGGAGTCTTTTCAAACGCTCAAGGACATGCTTTGCAATGCTCCTATTCTCGCACTTCCCAATGGTAACGATGATTTCGTCATGTATTACGATGCTTCAAACCTTGGCCTTGGTTGTGTCCTTATGCAACGAGACAAGGTTATCACTTACGCGTCGAGGCAACCCAAATACATGAGAAAAAATACACTACGCATGACCTTGAACTTGGTGCAGTTGTTTTTGCCTTAAAGATATGGCGACACTACCTTTATGGTACTAAGTGTGTGGTCTTCTTTGACCATAAGAGCCTTCAACACATCTTCAACCAAAAGGAACTGAACATGCGTCAACGTCGTTTGGTAGAGTTGTTAAACAACTATGACTGCGAAATTCGCTACCATCCAGGAAAAGCGAATGTAGTGTGATGTGTGTAAAATGCAACATATAAATTACATCAAATGAGGCATAAAACTAACCCTTTTTTAGTACTAATGTTGGAAAAAGTGTGCTTTTGTCTTCCTTTTGTATTTTCAGGATTAAATGAGCGTAAATGAACAAAAGAAGCAAATATGGAGCAAAATCTAACATAATTACAAGAAAAGGAATAAACGTGGCATGCCCGACCCCTCGACAGCATCTTCCCAAGCAAAAACAAGTAAACAGAAGGCTGACCACGGCCCCATGCCCAGTGGACACAGGGGCGTGTTCAGGCGTCTGCAGAAAGGATAAAAGCATAGAAGCTTCTATTTCCCGACACGAGGGCGTGCCCAGCTCAACACGGTCGTGGTCAACGCTAAGATTCGCAGAATCCAAGCAAATCTTGATAGTACAGATACGCTTCTGCACACGGGGCCGTGCCCAGCGGACATGGGGGCGTGTGGAGCTAATGTAGACAAATTTCAATTAATAAAGAAAGAGAAAATGGATAGACACGGGGCCGTGCCCAATGGACACGGGGCCATGTCCGGGCTTCTGTGTAAGCTATAAATAGGGGTGCTTGGTTCACTTCAAAGGCATCCCTTGGCAAACCACCTCTCTCCCACTTCACCCACACTCCACCACCATCACAACACCCACATCCACCACCATCATCCATCATCCATCATAGAGTGTGTGTAGTAGTCTCGGGATCTAAGATTGATAGTAAGAGTTCTTGACAATCAAAGGCCATGTTTGCCGAAGTCTCTTACATCACTTGGTGAAGACAAGCATTTAGTGTAATACTTTTGTTTTTTAATCTTTTTGCACCTTTTATTTGGTTTTGTGTTAATGACTTTAATAACTAGTTTCTTATGTTGAAGGTGAAACTTCCTTATCATTTGTTAGTGGTGTCTTGGCATTATTTTACTGTCTATATAAAGTAAAAGATTTACACCATTCATATCTCTACGGTCTATATAGAGATATGTTGGCTACCTGGTCGGGGGTTAAGGGAATGGTTTGGTAAGGTTCTTGCCTTGTTCAGTGTATAGATCCTGCAAGGACCTCGGTCAAGCTTACTAGGACCTCCTTCAATACCCACTAGTATTGGATGGCGGGGGTGCAAATGGCTTGTTCCCCTCATATGTAAACTACTACTAATACATTAATCCGGCTACTTGAGATTGTATCCCTGCTGACTCAAACCACTTAGCCGAGGGTAACGTCACCTTCAAAAGAGGGGCCTACCACATTACGCATTAATAACTTAATTAATTACCTTTCAATAATCCAACCCTTTAGGATTGTATCCTTGCTGACTTAAACTACTGGGTTGAGTGTAACGTCACCTTCAAAAGAGGGGCCTACTACTATAACTAAGATAATCTCTTAAAAAGTGCAAAAGTGCGGAAATCATCAAAGGTTACACTAAAGGCGAGTCGGATCCAAGTGATTCATCTTGTCTATCTATTATTTTATTTTATTTTTATTTTTCAGCATTTTTAGTTTTTATTTTTATGTTTAAAACTTTTTCTAAACTTTTGACTTGATTAAACGTTGAGGATAAACCGGTACTAAAAGCTCTTGTGTCCTTGGACGACCTCGGTATCTTACCAACGCTATACTACGCTCACGATGGGTGCACTTGCCCATATGTGTGTTTAGTGTTAGTAAAATATCGTGTTTTATAAATTTAAAACTTGACTAAAGTGTTAAAAAGGGCTTAAAATATAACTAAAAATATATAACACACTACACGCATCAAGTTTTTGGCGCCGTTGCCGGGGACACAAGGATTTTAAGAAAGTTTAAAATCGTCGGCCTAATCAGTTTTTCAAAACCTTTTTAAATCGCGCGCACCTTTTTTGCATTTTAGTTAGTTTTTGCATTTACAGTAGACTGAACACGGGGCCGTGTTCACTAAACACGGGGCCGTGCTGCATATTTTTTTTCAAAACTCTCAGATACAGAGTCTGAACACGGGGTTGTGCTCACTGAACATGCCCCCGTGCTGCACAAAACCAGTCACTTTTATTAAAACGCCCAGATACAGAACCTGAACACGGGGCCGTGCTCACTAAACATGGGGCCGTGTCCAGCCTCTGTTTCCGTTTTTATTCTTGTTTTCTGGTCCCGAGACTCTGTTGTGGTCTGCTGAGTGATTCTTATGGATCAATACTCAGGAGATTACAACTACCACTATGAGGAGGATGATTATAGGGAAGACTATTGCACCATTTGTGGTAACCCTCATTCGGTACAATATTGTGACCTCTTTGAACCATCCACTTCATACACCTACTATGAGGAGCCCAGGTACGAGCCGTCAACTTCATATACATCCTATGAAGACCCAAGGTATGAACCTTCTCCCTCATACTCATATTTTGATGAACCAAGGTATGAGCCTTCATACTCATACTTTGAGGAACCAAGATATGAGCCTCCACCTTCATATGCTTACTATGAGGAACCATGGCATGAACAACCCACCTCATATGAGTATTATGAAGAACAAAGTTACGACCCTTATTCATCATATACTTACAATGAGGAACAATGGCACCATCTACCTCATATGAGTACTATGAGGAACCAAGGATCGAACTTCCGACTTCAAGCTTTGAGGATACTTATTCAACTCAATTTGACGAACCACCAACTATTTCACCTGTAGCCGAAAAGATAATAGAACACCTTAAAACTATCGAGCGCTATATAAAAGAAGCCCGCGCAAGGGAAGAGGAATCCCACGCAAGGGAAGAATTAACTTGTAATAAAGAAGAGATAGTTGAAAAGGTAAAAATGGAAGAACAAGTAAGTGAAAAACCGACACATGAGTTAAACAACGAAAAAGGTGAGTTCGACAATGTTAAAATTCAAGAAGAGTCTAATTTTAAAGAAATTAATCTCTTGTCACCTTCTTTCGAAAATCATTGTTTAGTACCCACTCATGCAAAGTTTTTAAAAGAGTTAAACACTAACACTAAAATTGACGAAACGGTAAGCATTAAGTTAACAAATGATCAAACTACGCTAATAAAAGAAGATCCATTTGAAATTAACATTACACCGGTTCCGTGTTTTTTTCAAAATTCCTTTATTAGTAATATTACAATTGATAAAGATCTTTGTGTTAATATAATGCCGAATTACATTTTCAAAAAATTAAGTATTGGTGATTTTTCTCCACTTCAAATACCCATTTTTCTATCTAATCGGAAAACAATAAAATCAATAGGGATAGTTGAGGATGTGTTGGTCCAGTCCAATCAATTGGTAATCCCAACCGACTTCGTCATCCTTGATGACGCTCCACTAGTGTTGGGACGACCTTTTGTTAAGACCCACGAAGCTTTGAAAAATCGAAAGTATAACAATCTACCCATTCAATTAGGGGCATTAAAAAAAAGTGTCGATCTTGAGCGTTCAATGAAATATCCATTCGGCAATGATGACCCCCTAATATAAGATGAAGCTGAACCACCCGATACAAGAGAAGAAACTGAACACTTTGTTGAAGAATAGGTCGCCATAGAACAAACCTTTGTGGTTCTTGACCAAAATGAGCAACCAAATAAGGAGTCTTCTAAAGACCCAACTCTTGAGCTCAAAGAACTTCCAAAAGGTTTGGAATATGCTTTTCTCGACAAAGATGGTAATCACCTGTAATTATTTGTCAAAGTTAACTAATTTAGAAAAAGAAAAATTAATCACACTTTTGAAAAAAACACAAAAACGTGATCGCTTGGAAGCTTGTAGATATTAAAGGAATAAGTCCTTCCATGTGTACGAACAAAATTTTACTGAATGATGACTACAAATCGGTAATACAACCACAACGTAGAGTAAATCCAAATGTCCAAGAAGTGGTTAAAAATGAAGTCATCAATTACTTGACGCCGGACTCATTTACCCAATCTCCGGTAGTCCTTGGGTAAGTCCCGTCCAAGTAGTTCCAAAAAAAGGAGGTATGACGGTAATAACTAACGAGAAAAATGAATTAATACCAACAAGAACCATCACAAGATGGAGAGTATGTATAGATTATCGTCGATTAAATGAGGCAACAAGGAAAGATCACTTTCCTTTACCATCTATTGATCAAATGTTAGAAAGATTATCCGGTCACAAATTTTATTGTTTTTTAGATGGTTTTTCAGGTTACTTTCAAATACCGATAGCACCCGAAGACCAAGAAAAGACAACATTTACATGTCCCTACATAACTTTTGCTTATCGACGCATGCCTTTTGTCTATGTAATGCCCCCGCAACCTTTCAACGTTGCATGGTGGCCATCTTCCATGACATGATAGAAAAGACAATGGAAGTCTTCATGGATGACTTTTCTATCTTTGGAGATTCATACGACCAATGCCTCGATAACCTTGAACGAATGTTATCCCGATGTGAGGAAACTAACCTCGCCCTTAACTGGGAAAAATGTCATTTCATGGTAATGGAGGGAATAATACTCGGTCACAAAATCTCAAGCGAAGGAATGGATGTGGATCGAGCAAAAATAGACACTATTTCTCGATTACCACCCCCATCCCCCGTTAGAGCTATCAGAAGTTTCCTAGGGCATGCCGGATTTTATAGACGAGTTATCAAAGACTTTTTGAAAATCTCAAGACCTCTAACAAAATTACTTGGAAAAGATGCTCTTTTCATCTTTGACAAGGATTGCAACCAAGCATTTCTAACACTAAAAGAAATGCTAGTCAATGCACCTATCATGATAGCACCCGATTGGAAATTACCCTTCGAGATCATGTGTGATGCAAGTGACTTTGCAGTTGGAGCTGTCTTGGGACAACGAAAAGATAAGCATTTTCACCCAATTTATTACGCTAGTAAAACACTTAATGATGCACAAGAAAATTACACAACAACAGAAAAAGAATTACTAGCCGTGGTATTTTCTTTTGATAAATTTCGTTCTTATCTTGTTCTTTCTAAAACAATAGTTTATACAGAACATGCAGCCATTCGATATCTCTTTAAGAAACAGGATGCTAAACCACGTTTGATTCGGTGGATTCTACTCCTCCAAGAATTCGACATTGAAATAAAAGACAAAAGAGGAGCAGAAAACACCGCAGCAGATCATTTTTCCCACTTGGAAGACCCAGCTTTGGAGGCAACTAGGGACGAGCTAATCAATGAAAAATTCCCAACGGAGTCCCTAGAAATGGTGGAATACCGAGAAGAGCCATGGTACGCCGACTATGATAACTACTTAGCTAGCGGTATAGTCGCAAAAGGATGGCCACATCATCAAAGAAAAAAATTCTTTGCCAATGTAAAGCATTATTTTTGGGAAGATCCTTATCTTTTCAAAATATGTGCCGATCAACTCATCCGTCGATGCGTACATGGTAGTGAAGCAAGAAGAATTCTCCGCCATTGTCATGAAGGTCCATACGGAGGACATCATGGTGCCGCTAGTACCGCACGAAAGGTATTTGATTCAGGATTTTATTGGCCAACAATTTACAAAGACGCTCAAAGTCTTATCAAGACATGTGACGCTTGCCAAAGATCAGGTAATATTTCTTCCAAAAAGGAAATGCCGCAAAATAGCATTCTTGTTTGTGAAAATTTTGATGTGTGGGGACTCGACTTTATGGGACCTTTCCCACCATCAAAAGGAAACAAATATATACTTGTGGCAGTAGATTACTTGTCTAAATGGGCCGAGGCCGAAGCACTTCCAACAAATGATGGAAGAGTTGTGGTAAGATTCCTGAAATGATTATTCTCTCGTTTTGGAACTCCAAAAGCATTAATAAGTGATAGAGGTACCCATTTTTGTAACCATCAACTTGAAATTTTTTTAACAAGGTATAGGGTCTATCCCCGGGTCTCAACAGCATATCACCCTCAAAAAAACGGGCAAGCCGAAGTGACTAATCGAGGTTTAAAAAGAATACTTGAAAAAACCGTAGGGTTAAATAAAAATGAATGGGCCGATAAATTAGACGATGCTTTATGGGATTTTCGAACTGCGTATAAAACAACAATAGGTACAACCCCATATAAGCTTGTCTAAGGAAAAAGTTGTCATTTGCCGGTAGAAATAGCACACAAAGCCTACTGAGCAATCAAAAACGTAAACTTAGACTTAGAAATTGCCGGTAAAAATCGATTTAGTCAATTAAATGAATTGGACGAATTAAGAAATCATGCATACTCTAACTCCGAAATTTATAACGAAAGAATGAAAAATTTGCTTGATAAACACATTAAACCTAATGAATTTCGGGTAGGAGATCAAGTTCTATTGTTTAATTCACGACTTCGATTATTTCCTGGTAAATTAAAGTCTAGGTGGTCAGGACCTTTATGCATACTCTAACTCTGAAATTTATAACGAAAGAATGAAAAATTTGCATGATAAACACATTAAACCTAATGAATTTCGGGTAGGAGATCAAGTTCTATTGTTTAATTCACGACTTCGATTATTTCCTGGTAAATTAAAGTCTAGGTGGTCGGGACCTTTTTCCATCACTCACATTTTTCCACACGGTGCAATTGAAATTAAATCTCGGAATGGAATTCCATTCAAAGTCAATGGCTAGCGGCTAAAGCTCTATCAATGATTTATTGAGGATGAAGAGGAAGAATCCCGCTACAAGCGGCCGAAGAATGAAACGAAGGTTTGAGCATCAACATCATACCTTATAAGTTACGAACATCGGGAAAAGCATCTAAATCGGTAAGAATTCTAAAACCAAGCTTCGGGAAACAGGGCACTCACACGAGCACTAAAAAAAATTTAAAATTGCCCGCCCACGGGGCCGTGTCCACGCAACTGTCGGGGATAAAACCCCATTTTCTTTCATTTTCTCATTTCAACACGCTCCGTTTCCCCAAGAACTCTCTGGTTCCCGCGAAATTTTCTGCAGATTTCGACGTTCCCCCAACTTCTAACAACGTTAAGGTATGATTCTATCATCATAATTAGTTAGTTTAATCACTTGCATGTATTTTTGTTTTGGTAAAAAATCACATAAGGATAATACAACCAAATCCGATTTTGTGAGGTGTGATGCTTGAATAAATGGACAAATGTATGAACAATGTACGAATGAAATGAAATTAGGACACAAGGATTTATACGAGGAAAAAGCCCTTGATCAATATATGATCTCCGGCACAAAAAACCTCGGGTGATGGAAACTACCGATCACCAACTATATTAATCAAATGATGTTACAAATCGGGATGATAACAAGCTTGTTACAAGGATCATTCGTGTGCAAAAAGTGTGTAATCGCCAATAAGTTGCAGAGAGTTCTCGAGTAGTGTGTGTTTGCTAACTGTTCTGTCTAATCAAGCTTGTTATCCCCTTATAAAAATAGAAATAACTAGCTAACTAACAATCCCCAAATCATGCTAGCTTCCCACGACTTCCATAACGGTCACACAAGCCATGCACGTGCAGAATAATGGAGCATATTCCCCTGGAATCTCGGCAAGACCAAGTCCCACTCGTATACTCCTGCAAAACAAGTTCAAACATAGTGGAAACAATTGTTAGTATAAGGATCCTAAACCCTGCAACGTCTTCTGAGGATCCGTGATCCATAGGTTGTGGAAATCCATCCCTAACAATTGCCCCCAAAATATGAGGAATTAAATATAACTAAATGAGTCATATTTTCTGCCTTATTGCCAACGAATCTGTTAACGTAAATATAGCCGTTGTAATCGGACTAGCCATTGCAACCTGACGTCAGCGACATGACTACCTGCAAATTCATCATTATAAATTCAAAGTTAGAGATAAGGATCAAGATGTGTTTAAATTCGAGTACTCCACTCCTTTAAATCTTCATCCGGAGACTAAACAGTTATTCTCTCTTTCCTTCTCTCTAAATCCTTCTATTCCGATCCTCTTTTCTCCGAGCATCCATGGCGAAAATGGTTCTCCGATCCTCACCTGCTAAGGATCCTAAAAAGGATAGTCCTTTGAAAAGCCAAGGTGTTACCAAAAACCCTTCGCTGGAACTCTGCCGTTTTACTGATCCGGAGATTGATCGGATTCGTCACTGCTTTTCGGCTGAAGCCATCTTCAGATCCTTTGACTCTTCAATGAAGAGTGACTGTGTTTCCGACACTTGGGTTTCTTTTCCGGCCACCCCTTTTCTGATAGGGTTTTCTTATCCTTTCCCTGCTTTTACAAAATCCTTTTTCTTGCTCACGGGCATGTGCTATATACAGGCCATGCCCATGATGTGGAGAGTTCTGTACACCATTGAGAGCATCATTGAGCAGGAAGGTATGGACATAGGGATGTCCGATTTGAGTCAGCTATACAACCTCGATAGTCATGGTTCACACCGCTTTCTGTTTAAACACAAACCTGGCCAGCCTCACCCAATCCTCAAGACCACCAAAAACGATACCCACTGGAAAAGCCATTTCTTCTTTGTGAGGAGGGACTCAATCCCAGATGGGAAAATCTCCCAAAAAAGTGGATCACCCAGGATAGGATATGGGATCCTTAGACAAGGATCATAGTAGGACTCTGTTTCTGTTAAAGATAACTGATTCTTCTTTTGTTTTTTGCAGCTATCTCACTCTCTCATATTCAAGAAACACCTGCAACAAAAGAAAGAGTTGCTGCTTTCTGGAAGCTTGATCCTGCTGTAAGGATATTTCAAGCCAAAGCAAAGGATTCACAAGAAGCATCCTCCGGTTCCTTCACAATGTCAAGTAAGTATTCAAATCTGTGTATGAATAAATATTTAAATGAAAGTAAAATAAGAATACTTATCTGTGTTTTCCATTTGTAGGCGCTGGAAAATTCTCAAAATCAGCTTCCAGGTTCAGTGTCAGTGATCTTGACGCGTTTGCTTCCTCCAAGTCCATCAAGAAAGAACTAGCTGCCAGTCCTAGCAACCCCATCCCTAAAGGCATGAGCACACGGGGCAAGGTTGCCAAGAAAAGAAAGAGCTCCGAGTCCCTTGAAGGCCTTCCTCTCATCCAACACCAATTCGAGGAGTATGTCTCCGAGGTAAGGATCCTGGATCCTTAAGTCTGATCTTTACTTTACTTTATGAGGATAACGGATCCTGATCTTATACTCCTTTATGCAGAAATTTGCTGAGATCCAAATGCTCCTGGATCACAATCTGGCAGAGACTGAGCAGAAAATCCTTGACTTCCAGCAGTTGTTTCTGGCCAAAGATAAAAAGATCTCCTCCCTTGAGAAGGACCTTAATATGGTGAAGAAGGAGTTAGTCCTGACCCAGATCAAAGCTCACCAGGAGAAGGAGGAGGTGATGGATGGGGCAAAGCTCTCTGCTACAATCGTCATGCTCAAGATCAAGCTTCAAATGGCAAAGGAGGCCGAGGATCCTTCTTTTGACAGGTCTGCCTGGAATTAGGAGGCTTGGAAGCTAAAGCTGGTGGAGCTGGATGATGAAGAGGAAGCTGAGGAGGTCTTGGCAATTGAGGCTGGTAACAGTGGAGTGAAGGATCCGGTTGAGGAAGCAGCGGTTGGTGGTGATGCAGCGAAGGTGTAGGCTGCAGAAATGGCCGATGATGGAAATTTCTAGACGTGGCCGGAGCCCATTTTTTATGGTTTGGTAGTTTTTTTAATGGTGTTTTGATGGTGAACAATTATGGTCTGTAACTAAACAATAGTATTTAGGTTTATACATCACGGATCCTTGGGACAATAGGTAGGATAGTAGTTGGTGGAGGGATCCGCTGTTTGGGGGATGAAGCCACTATTATCCTGCCATCTTTATTTCCTTCAATCAGACTTTTATTAATATGGACACCCTTTACCTACCCCAGCGGAAGGGCCACGTATTGCTGGTAGATGCTTGCGGTAGGTAATTTTGACAACCTTTGAAGGGTTTAACATTTTATAAATAAATAAAACTTTAATCTTTTAGCTATCTTGTGTTGTTCATTCCGTGTCTATTTACCTTTCCATTATTATTGCATATTCCTTTGAACTTATAAGTTGATAATGAAAGTATAGAAATTAGTTTAAGTCAAAAAGTTTAGGATATGATTAAGGATCAAATATCCTATAATCGAAAAGTTCAAAAAATTAGACAATTTTAGGATCATATATCCTGTTGTCAAAGAATAAGGGTAGCATAAATAAACCAAGAATAAAGATAAAGTAAATAAAGATCAAACCAGAGAATCCAAGTTAGGATCCTATATCCTTAATACTTACAATCATGATAACCAAAAGATAAACCCTTGTATGAAGTTAGGATCCTGGATCCTTAACTGTTTAGCTTTGGAAACCTGAAATAAAACATAACTTGGGACTAAGCCAACTGCAAAAAGAAAAGTTAGTGTCTGGGGAAAAGCCCAACAATCTGGGGACAAGCCCAATAAACTGGGGACAAGCCCAAAAAACTGAGGACAAGCCCAAAGGATCTTGTGTAAACTGGAGTATGGCCCTCACTGGCGACTATCCAAACTTAGTGACATGAAAATGCCAAAACCTTAGCTAACGTGAAAACGTTAGAAACCTTAGGAACGGATGTGTGGTACGTCTACCATTATACTTAGGATCCTGAGTACAACCAGTACAATGAAATTATCAGCCCCTAAAGCGGGTACTGGTCCCATTGCCTTTAACTGCACCAGGATCATCGTGCGCTACTGGCGAAGGTAGTGGATACCTTAAACTAGGGACAAGCCCAAAGAACTGGGGACAAGCCTAAAAACTGGGGACAAGCCCATAAAACTTAGGAGACTTCTGTGGATACTTGATCCTCTGTCAAGGATCCCTGAACTTCTGCAAAACTCAGAATTTTAGTGAAGAAGGATAAAGGATCCTAAATCCTTTTCCTTATAAATAAATAAATTAAAGGATTAGGTAAATTAGAATCACATTATTACCAGAATGAGGATCATATATCCTCTAAGGATCCTTTGTGTATATCGGTCATGAGGATGATTAAGGATCCCGGATCCTTCTTACATGAAGTACCTCTTCAAATGAACAACATTCCAAGCTCTTGGTAATGAATCACCTTCCATTGTTAATAGACGATATGCCCCCTTTCCTTCCTCAGCTTCAATAAGATAGGGGCCTTCCCACTTTGGTGCTAACTTACCATCAGCAGTATTTGTGGTATTTTGGAATGCTTTCCTCAACACCATGTCACCAACTTGAAACTTTCTGATCCTGACATTCTTGTTATAAGCTCCAGCCATCCTTTGTTGATAGCTAGCCAATCTTATCCTTGCCAAATCCCTGAGTTATTCTATGGTATCTGTTTTGGTCAAAAATCAAGCAATGATAATGTAACCAAACTTTCTGTTGTGAGGTGTGATGCTTGAATCAATGAACAATACTAAGGATCACTCAGAAATGTGATGAACAAGTGACACAAAGATTTATACGAGGAAAAAGCCCTTGATCAATGAATGATCTCCGGCATAAAAAACCTCGGGTGATGGAAACTACCGATCACCAACTCAGATTAAACAAGAAATGTATTACAACTTCGGATGATAGCGAGCTAGTTACAAGGATCACTATAGTGTAATGTGCAAAAAAGTGTATAATCGCCAAGTGAATTGTCAAGCTGTCCGACTTTTGTGCAATTCTTCCACGACTTCCATAACGTCCACTTCAGTCATGCGCGTGCGGAATAAGTATGGAATATGCTCCAGGAATATCGCCAAGACCAAGTCCAAGCTCGTACTCCTGCAAAACAACATCATATTCAAAGTAGACAATCGTTAGTATAAGGATCCTTATGATGATCCATGATCCTGATCCTACAATACTTTCTGAGGATCACTAATTCAGACAGAATTGAGGATCACTAAGTCCAACAGTAAATGAGGATCACTGATCATTCAAAAATCCTCCCCTAACAATTGCCCCCAAAATATAAGGAGTAATTTGTAAATAAACGAATTATATTTTCTTGTTCTTATACGTAACCAACTAACGGATATATAGCCGTTGTAATCGAACTATCCGTTGCCATCCTGACGTCACTGAAGTGACAACCCTGCAAGATCATCATTATAAATTGAAGTTAGAGATAAGGGTTAGAGAGCATTTAAATTCGTGCGTTTCATCCTTTAAATCCTCATTCGAAGATCTGATCAGGTAATTCTCCCTCCTTTCTCTCTTCATCTTCTTTCTCTGTTCCTTCTTTCCTCATCTTTATCTGCGATCAAGATGATGTAGAGATCTTCGCCGGCTAAGGATCATCGTAAGGATAGTCCTCTAAAAAGCCAGGGAATCATCAAAGATTCTGTGAAAGAACGGTGCTGCTTTACTGATGCACAAATAGACAGAATCCGACATTGCTTTCCGGCGAGCACCGTTTTCAAACCATTTGACCCCACCGTTCTAAGTGACTATATTTCTGAAACCTGGGTAGCCTTCCCGGTCACACCATTCGCAATAGGATACTCATATCCTTTTCCAGATTTCACCCAATCCTTCTTTTCTCTCACCGGCATCTCCTACATTTAAGCAATGCCAATGATTTGGAGGGTCTTGTATACCCTTGAAAGGATCATTGAACATGAAGGAATTGAACTGGGAATGTCAGAGTTTGCAGAGATGTATGACTTCGTGAGCCATGGATCTCATCGGTATCTACTCAAGCATAAACCTGGTGAAGAACACCCCATATTCAAAGCCACTAAGAATGACACCAACTGGAAACGGCGATTCTTCTTTGTCAGAAGGGATTCTCTCCCTGATGGAAAGGATTTGCCTAGAGAATGGTCCACCCACGGTAGGATAGAGGATCCTGAGAAGGATCACAGGATGACCTTGTTTCTGCTGAGGATTACTAACATCCTTTTGTTTTCTATTTTGCAGCTATTACTGTCGCACACCTCATCACAACACCTGTAACAAAGGAAAGACTTGCTGCTTTCCGGAGACTCGATCCTGCAATAAGATCATTTAAAGCAAATACCCAGGATTCTCAAGAAGTATCCTCAGGTTCTGTCACTATGTGGAGTAAGTATCCATGTTTATATGTAATTAGATGCTTAAATTAAAATAAAATAAGGATACTTATCTGTTTTGGATGTGTAGGTGCTGGAAAATCTTCAAGATCTGCCTCCAAATTCAGTGTCACTGACCTTGACACTGTCCGATCCTCAAAGAAGAAGCTTGTTGCCAGTCCAACTATCACGATCCCCAAGGCAACCACTTCTAAAGGCAAGGGTGGCAAGAAAAGGAAGACTACCGACACCCTTGAAGGCCTGCCTCTGATCCGCCATCAGTTCCTTGAGTACTTTGCTGACGTAAGGATCACTGACCTAGCTTAGTTATCCTACCCACTTGAGGATCATGTGATCCTAAACTTTACATTGTCTTCTTTGTAGAAATTTGCTGAAATCGAGGACTACGTAGGCAATGTTGAAGAGGTTGAGCTAAAGTGCCTGGACCTCCAAAAGATGATGCTTGCCAAGGATCAGAAGATAGCCTCCCTTGAAAATGATGTCAATCTGGTGAAGAGGGAACTTGTCCTGGCTCACATTACTACTGATCAAGAGAAAAACCAGATCACCAATGATGCTAAAATCTCAGCTGCCATCGCTATGTACAAGACCAAGTTGCAGATGGCCCAAGAAGCTCTGGATCCTAACTTTGACAAGAGCAGCTGGGACGTAGAGGGCTGGAAGGCTAGATTGGCTGAGCTGGACGACGAAGAGGAGGCTGAAGAGGTCCTAGCACTCGAGGCTGGCGGTAGTGGAGTTAAGGATCATGTGGAGGGTGCTGGAGCTGGAGGAGATGGTGATGCAGCAAAGGTGTAAGCTGCAGAAATGGGCGATGAAGGACATTTCTAGACGTAGCCGGAGCCCATTTTTTAGAGTTTGGTAGTTTTATTTTGGTTATGGTGTTTTGAAACAATCTTGGGTTGTAATAACTTTAGACAATAGTTTCTAGGGTGAAGGATCATGGATCCTTGAACAATAGGCAGGATAATGGGTGGTGGATGGATCCTCTGTTTGGGGGATGAAGCCACTCGTTATCCTTCCGTCTTTTACTTCCTGCACTACAAAGACCCGTAAACAATGGACACCCTTTTCCAACCCATGTGGACGGGCCACGTTTTGCTGGTAGAAACGTGGGTTGGCAATTTTGACAACCTTAAAGGGTTTAACGTTTTGTGAATAAAATAACTTTAACTTTTTGGCTATCTCCCGTGTTGCTATCCTTGTTAGTACTTTACTTTTCAATTGTTGTGATATTCATTTTGTCTAAACTTATCAAGTAAAGAAAAAATTTAATAAATATCCTCAAAAAGTTTATGATATGATCAAGGATCACATATCCTATAGTCAACAAGTTCTGAAAAGTAGTGTAGTTTAAGGATCATAAATTCAGTTGTCAAAGGATAAGGGTAACTCAGATGAATAATGAATAAAATCAAAATAGTTGAGGATCATACCTGAGAATCCAAGTTAGGATCCTTTCCTTTAACACTTATAATTAGGATAACCAAAAGACAAACCTTAGTAGAAGGTAAGGATAAAGGATCCTTGGTCATTTAGCTTCAAAATCCTGAAATAGGATACAACTTGGGACTAAGCCAATATAAAATAAAAGTTAGCAACTGGGGACAAGCCCAACAATTCTGGGGACAAGCCTAATATACTGGGGACAAGCCCAAAGGATAACTGGGGACAAGCCCAAAGGA
The DNA here is from genome assembly GCA_030545235.1 of Helianthus tuberosus. Classification (NCBI taxonomy): domain Eukaryota; kingdom Viridiplantae; phylum Streptophyta; class Magnoliopsida; order Asterales; family Asteraceae; genus Helianthus; species Helianthus tuberosus. The sequence goes on along the minus strand of CM060365.1, from coordinate 32,698,564 downwards.
TAACTGGGGACAAGCCTAAAGGATAACTGAGGACAAGCCCAAGGATCGTGTGTAAACTGGAGTATGACCCTCACTGGCGACTATCCAAACTTAGTTACATGAAAATGCCAAAACCTTAGCTAACTTGAAAACGTTAGAAACCTTAGGAACGGATGTATGGTACGTCTACCATTATACGTAGGATCCTGAATATAGCCAGTACAATGAAATTGTCAGCCCCTAAAGCGAGTACTGGTCCCATTGCCATGAACTATACCAGGATCATCGTGCGCTACTTCCGAAACTGGGGACAGGCCCAAACTGGGGACAAGCCCAAATAACTGGGGTCAAGCCCAAATAACTGGATACTTCTGTGGATACTCAATCCTTTGTTAAGGATATCTGAACCTTCAAAACTCAGAATCAAGTGAAAGGAGGATAAAGGATGCAGGATTCTTATCCTTATATAAGATAATAAAAGAGTGAAATAGTTTGAGATTAGAATATTACCAAAATAAGGATCATCTGTTCTGTAAGGATCCTTCAAGGATACTCGTTAGATAAGGATCATGGATCCTCGTTACATGAAGTATTTCTTTAAGTGGACATCATTCCAAGCTCTTGGTAGCAAGTCACCTTCCATTGTTAGCAATCGATATGCCCCCTTTCCTTCTTCAGCTTCAATCAAATAGGGGCCTTCCCACTTTGGTGCTAGCTTTCCATCAGCAGGATTGGTGGTATTCTGAAATGCTTTCCTTAACACCATATCTCCAACTTGGAATTTCCTGATCCTGACATTTTTGTTGTAGGCTCCAGCCATCCTTTGTTGATAACTGGCCATCCTTATCCTTGCCAAATCCCTGAGTTCTTCTATAGTATCCAAATCTTGAACCAAGTTTTCAGCATTCTCTTCAGGATCACGGATGCTTGTTCTTGCAGTAGGAACCACCATCTCTGTAGGAATCACTTATTCTGCCCCAAATACCAAAGAAAATGGAGTTTGGCCAGTAGCATTCTTGGGAGTTGTCCTTGTTATGGGTCATTTTCTGAGCGTACATATCTTGACTAATATCCTGCTTTTAATTGTTTATTTGTGACCAGGATACTGGACTGGGATATTGCTAACATCCTGAGCGATATCCTGAGGATGATTGAATTAACCACGTGCAGGTTAAAGGCTGGGGGTTACTAACGGTCAGATGGACTTCTTCTCCTCAAGACTTGGGCGTATTTGTTATGGGAGAGACGTTGAACCCGAAAGACCAGGTCTACAACGTTCGAGTGGGGAATATTCGACGGATCCCGGTTTATTAGGATAGTTTGTTACACTTCTTTTACTATAAATAGATGAGGGGGGATCAGATTAAGGCACGCAACTTTCACACTTTCAAACACTTTTGCTCTAGCTCACTGCAAACACTACACACAACACTTGTATTCGAATTACATTGTAACACATAGTTGATCCGCACCACATCCTTCACTGTATCCTGATATTTAAAGCAATAGAAGAACAAGGCAGCTGCGATTGTCAGCTCCCGAGGTTTTGTGCTGGCGATCTAGATTGATCAAGGGCTTTCCTCGTACATCACGTGTCAACTTTTACCTTTTTGCTCATTGTTTGATCACAGATACAGCTCTATATCCTGAGCCGTATCCTGAAACTGTTTTTATAATCAACTTGGTTAATATATTTTTCATACATATTTCTAGCACACTACCTCACTTAACTAATTTGATCACTAAATTGCTTCGGTAATTTTTGACCAAAACAATTTGGCGCCCACCGTGGGGCAAGTGGTGCTATTTTTGCTAAAAACTTTAGTAAAATCATTACTCGGTTTTCTATTATCAAAACTTTTTTCTAAATTGTTTTCAATGGCCTCGAGATCAAACATGAGCTCTTCCACCATGTCTGCTACAACCTCTGCAACAATTGGTTCGGTGCTTCCGCCTCCTCCTCCGAGAATGCAAGCTTCATCACACGGAGCTGAAAGTCATGTAGCTCGGGATGTGATTCCTGCTCCCAGTACCCAGGAATCCGGTCCTGTTTTAGCATCTAATGATGAAATTCTGAATTTGTTTGGTAGTGTACAGGAACAGATGAGGCAGCAGCAGGAAACTAATCGGATGCTGATGAGAGAAATACAACTCTTGAAATCTGGCCCAAGTATACCTACTGAAGAAACTGTCACTCCTATACAGCCAAGGGCTTTGAACTTCAGTTCCGCAGTTTACACTGAGGATAACAGGGGGAATATCGTCCCAAGCCATTCTCAGAATCATACCCCTGAGATACCCTCACCGGTCAGGATGTCAACTGTGAGGAGTTCAGGATATGCTTCAGGATATGGCCAGAATCCTCAGACCGGTAATGTGTCAAATAATAATATTCTTGCTACTAACAACAATGGGTCTTTGCAGGATGCAGGTATGACGTCAACATTTACCAGGGAGCTCCAGAAATTGAAGGACATGATATCCAGTGTACCTGGAGTGGTCCAGCCAATTCCGGAAGTATCTCAAGACAGCCACAGGATATCCCGCTTTGCATATCCTATCTATGATGCTGAAATCCCAAAAAGATTTCAGACCCCCAACATGAAACTGTATGATGGGACTACGGATCCTGAAGAGCATATTGCCCAGTATAGGGAGAGGAAGGAAATCAATCCTATCCCTCCAGATCTCAAGGAAGCATGCTTATGCAAGGGTTTTGGTTCTACCTTGACAGGATCACCCTTAAAATGGCTGTTGAATGTTCCCCCTCACTCAATTACTTCGTTTGCTCATTTGGTTAATTTATTTAACAGTCAATTTTCTTGTAGTCGGAGTTTTGAGAAACTAACTAGTGACCTTTACAGGATCACTCAAGGACCTCAGGAATCCTTGAGGGATTATGTGAACAAGTTCAGTCGAGAATCCTTGGATATCCCACATCTTGATATTGCAACAGCTATGCAAGCTTTTAAGATGGGGTTACAAAAGGATTCTCAGTTTTATCAGGATCTTGTAATGAATCCCTGCAGGAATCTCGACGTAGCTCGTAACAGGGCTTTGAGATATATCCGCTTGGAAGATAACAAAAAGATGCAAGAGAGGATGAATTCTACCTCAACCTACGAATCGACCAACAGGAAATCAGAATCCTCGTATAAACCATATCGCTCCAAGCCATATGGTAGAAATGATAACAAGAAAGTGAATGCTGTTGAAGACGAGGATCCTGAAGAATATCCTGAATTATCTGAATACTGCTTTTCTGTTAATATACCTGAGTTAATGTATGCTATGCAGGGTTTAGGAGACAAAGCTAGGTGGCCTCGAAAGAACCAGCAGAAAGCTGATTGGAAGGATAAATCCAAGTGGTGTGCCTTCCATGAAGATTTCGGACATGTGACCGAGGATTACATTGCTCTAAGGAAAGAAATAAGTTACCTGTTAAGCAAGGGATACCTAAAGGATTTGCTGGGAAGAAAAAAGAATAAAGGGCAGGATCCTGAGAAGGATCCTGAAAGAGCAGCATCACCCCCAGCAGATGCCAAAATAATTAACTTTATTTCAGGGGGATCCGACATTTGTGGGACTTCGTATTCTGCGGCTAAGAGACATGCAAAGGAAGCAAAGACTGAAAGGGGAGACAAACCGGCCAGGATGACTACCCTTACAACCGATAAAGTGATCATTTTCGATAGTGATGACAGGGATACTGTTCAGGATCCTCACCATGATGCTCTCGTAATAACATTATATGTTGCTAACCCTTTTGTACGCAGGATATTAGTGGATAATGGTATCTCCGTCAACAAAATTCAGCTGGAAACATTGAAGAGGATGAATGTATCTCCGATGGACATTACTTAGAAGTCCACTGTGCTCGTTGGTTTCAGTGGAGAAGCTAGGAATACCGTAGGGGAGATAAAGTTACCCGTATATGTTGAAGGGGTTAACTCGATACAACGTTTCTGTGTGATGGACTCCCTGTCCTGCTATAACATCATACTAGGCAGGCCATGGATCCATGATATGAAGGCTATACCATCGACTTATCATCACTGCATCAAGATCCCTACCCCTTGGGGGGTTGTCAAGGTTGATAGTGATCAGCAGGAGGCGAAGGAGTGCTACTCATCCTTAATGAAATCCTCAACCAAGCCCAATCCAGCATAGCAATTAAAGATGCGGGCCCGGGATATCATGGAGGCTTCAGAGCAGGATATGAAGAAAGTTATCCTGGATCAGGATAATCCTGATATCTCGGTGCTCGTAGGAACCAATATCCCTCAGGATATTGAAGAACAATTAACTAACTTTTTGAAGTACAGGATGTCAACATTTGCATGGAAGCATGAGGATATGACAGGCATATCCAAAGACGTTATTACTCACAAGCTTGGAATTGACAGGTCGCTCAAGCCCGTTCAGCAAAAAAGAAGGAAGTTTGCTCCTGAACGAAATATAATCATCCAAGAGGAAGTTGAAAGATTGTTAAAGTCCAAAATGATCAGAGAAGTCAAGTTTCCGAGATGGCTGGCAAATGTGGTCGTAGTACAGAAGAAAAATGGGAAATGGGGGGTCTGTGTAGATTACACAGACTTGAATAAGGCTTATCCTAAAGACCCATTCCCTCTTCCTCATATCGATGCAATGGTGGATGCTACTGCTGGGCATGAGATGTTGACATTCATGGACGCATCCTCAGGATTTCAGCAGATTTAAATGGAACCTTCGGACCAGGAGGATACTGCCTTCATGACACCAACAGGTATTTATTGCTATACCTCTATGCCTTTCGGTTTGAAAAATGCAGGTGCAACATACCAGATATTGGTGAATATGATGTTCAAAGATAAGCTGGGGGACACCATGGAGGTATATATTGACGATATGGTGGTGAAATCTAGAAAGGCTGAGGATCACCTCCAGGATATCAAGGGAGCATTTGATATCCTGGATCAATACAACATGAAGCTAAATCCTGCTAAGTGCCATTTCGGAGTGGGGGCAGGAAAGTTTCTAGGATATATGGTTACTAAAAGAGGAATAGAGGCAAGCCCGGAGCAGATTAAAGCCATCCTGGATATCAAATCACCTTCAAATATGAAGGATGTTCAACGACTAACAGGCCGAGTAGCAGCGTTGAACAGATTTATTTCAAGATCCTCGGAGAAATGCAAGGAATTTTATGATATCCTCAAAAAGAACAAGAAGTTCGAATGGGGAGCAAAGCATGAAGTAGCCTTGCAGGATTTGAAGCGATATCTCTCAACTACACCTCTATTGATGAAGCCTGAAAATGGTGAACCACTATCCCTATTGTTTTGGTCAAAAATCAGACGAGGATAATGCAACCAAACTCTTTGTTACGGGGTGTGATGCTTGAATTGATGAACAATAATAAGGATCACTATGAAGTATGATGAACAAATGACACGAAGATTTATACGGGGAAAAAGCCCTTGATCAAGAGTTGATCTCCGGCACAAAAAACCCCGGGTGATGGAAACTACCGATCACCAACTTAAATTAAACAAACAATCTGTTACAACTTCGGATGATAGCGAGCTAAGTACAAGGATCACTATAGTGTATCGTGTAGAAAATGTATGTAATCGCCAAGTGTGTTAGCGAGAGCTGATGAGAGCAGTTATATGAGTGTGTGTGTAGCCAAAAATAGCAAAAAGTGTTGTCTAATTAGCTCGCTACCCCTTTTAAATTATAAAATATCTACTCTAACTAACATTCCGCAAATGGTGCAAGTCCTCCACGACTCCACAACGTCCATTTCTGACCAAACACGTGCGGAATAGACTTAGAATATTCTCCAGAAATATCGCCAAGACCAAGTCCCAATTGATACTCCTGCAAAACAATTACGAATTCAAAGCAGACAATCATTAGTATAAGGATCCTTAGGATGATCCATGATCCTGATCCTGAAGCACTTCTGAGGATCACTAACTAACACAGAAGTAAGGATCACCAAGCAGGACAATAATTGAGGATCACGGGTCATTTAGAAATCCACCCCTAACAATTGCCCCCAAAATATAAGGAGTTATATTGTAAATAAACGAGTTGTATTTTGTTGATCTTATCCGCAACAAACTAACGGATAACTAGCCGTTGAAGACGGACTAGCCGTTGAAGACGGACTAGCCGTTGCAAACCTGACGTCACCGAAGTGACAATCCTGCAAATCATCATTATAAATAGGAGTTAGAGATAGGATCAATTTGCATTTAAATCCGAAAGAAACTCCCTTTAAATTCTCAGTCGAAGATCAATCAGGTATCTCTTATCTTATTTCTCCTTCTCTTACTCTGTTTTTCTTTCTTTACCATCATCACGTTAAGAATGATGCTCCGGTCCTCCCCCGCCAAGGATCACCAGAAGGATAGCCCCTTGAAGAGTCAAGGGATCATTAAAGACTCAGCGAATGAGAGGTGTTGCTTTTCTGATCCGCAAATAGATAAGATCCGGCACTGCTTTCCGGCGAACGCCTTTTTCAAACCCTTCGATCCCACTGTTCTGAGCGACTACATTTCTGAAACATGGGTTGCCTTTCCGGTTACCCCGTTCACCATAGGATACACCTACCCTTTTCCAGCTTTTACCCAATCCTTTTTCTCCCTTACCGGCATCTCCTACATCCAAGCTATGCCGATGATCTGGAGGGTCTTATATACCCTTGAAAGGATCATAGAGCAGGAAGGGATTGATTTAGGAATGTCGGAACTGGCAGATATGTATGATCTCACGACGTTTGGATCCCACCGATATCTGTTTAAGCGAAAACCCGGCGAAGAACATCCCATTTTTAAAGCCACCAAGAACGACACAAACTGGAAATGACGCTTTTTCTTTGTCAGAAGGGATACCATTCCAAACGGAGAGGATCTACCAAGGAAGTGGTCCACCCATGGTAGGACAGAGGATCCTGAGAAGGATCACCAGGTAATCTTGCTCTTGTGATAGGATCACTAACTCCCTTTTGCTTTATGTTATGCAGCTGTCACTGTTTCACACCTCATACCATCTCCTGATACTAAGGAAAGGCTTGCTGTTTTTAGAAGACTCGGTCCTGAAACAAGATCATTCAAGACAATCACCCAGGATTCTCAAGAGGTATCCTCAGGCTCAGTCACCATGTCAAGTAAGTATCCTGCTTTTTATATAGTTAAAGATTTAAATAAATAGTTAAATAGGATAAGGATACTTATCTTGCTTTAAATGTGTAGGTGCCGGAAAAGCTTCCAAGCCTGCCTCTCAGTTCAACATGGCCGACCTTGACACTGTCCGATCCAGAAAGAAGAAGGCCATTGCCAGCCCTAGTGTCTCCATCCCCAAGGCACCCACTAAAGGAAGGGGTGGCAAGAAGAGGAAAAACTCTGAGATAGAAGACCTACAAGGCCTGCCACTGATCCGCCACCAGTTCCTTGAATACTTCAATGACGTGAGGATCACCAATTCTGCCTAGGTATCCTACTTATTTGAGGATCACCTGATCTTGAACTGTTTTGTCTCTTTTGCAGAAATTTGCTGAGATTGAAGACTACGTGGGGAGCGTTGAAGAGCTGGATAAGAAGATTGCTGACCTCCAACAAGTTGCAGTGCTCAAGGATCTTAAGATTGCTAATCTCGAGAAAGCCCTTCAAGACGCCAAGACTAAGACAGCTAAGATCTTGATCGACATTGACTCCGAGAAACATGATCTCATAGAAGGTGCAAAGGTCTCCGCTGCCATCACAATGTACAAGACAAAACTGAAGATGGCCGAGGAGGCTCAAGATCCTGAGTTCGACAGAAGCAGCTGGGATGTTGAGGGCTGGAAGGCGAGGTTAGCTGATCTAGAAGATGATGAGGAGGCTGAGGAGGTTTTGGCGATCGAGGCTGGAGGCAGTGGAAAGGATCAGGTGAAGGATACCGAAGCTGGAGGGGACGAAGATGCAGCGAAGGTGTAGGCTGCATGATTGGGCAATGATGGACATTCCTAGACGTAGCCAGAGCCCAATTTTTAAATTTGGTAGTAGTTTGTTTTGTGGTCGTGCTGTTTTAAAACAATGATGGTCTGTATTTGAACAATAGTCTTAGGATTAAGGATCCAGGATCCTTTGGACAATAGGTAGGATTACAAATGGTGGAGGGATCCTCTGTTTGGGGGATGAAGCCATTGTGATCCTGCCGCCTTTTGATTTCCTGCACTTGCTATAACCGCATTAACAATGGACACCCGTTGCCAACCCATGTGGACGGGCCACGTTTTGCTGGTAGAAACGTGGGTTGGTAATTTTGACAACCTTTGACGGTTAATCCTTTGTTAATAAAATAACTTTAAACTTTTTTGGCTTATCTTGTGTTATTATCCTTGTTTGTCCTTTTAATTATCAATTGTTTTGATGTACACTTGTCTGAATAAGAAAAGTTGAACAATTTAGATAAAAAGTTTAGGATATGATCCAGGATCAAATATCCTATAGTTGAAAAATTCCAAAAAGTAGTGTATTTTAAGGATCATGAGTTCAGTTGTCAAAGTATAAGGGTTATTCAAATAATCAATGAATAAAATCAAAATAGTTAAGGATCATACCTGAGGATCCAAGTTAGGATCCTAACCCTTAATAATATAACCAGGATAACCATAAGACAAACCTTAGTAAGAAGTAAGGATCAAGGAACCTTGTTTGTTTAACTTCGAAGACCTGAAATAGAACATAACTTGGGACTAAGCCATTATAAGATAAAAGTTAGCAACTGGGGACAAGCCCAAAGGATAACTGGGGACAAGCCCAAGGATAACTGGGGACAAGCCCAAGGATCGTGTGTGAACTGGCGTATGGCCCTAACTGGCGACTAACTAGGGACAAGCCCAAGGATCGTGTGTGAACTGGAGTATGGCCCTAACTGGCGACTATCCAAACTTAGTGGCATGAAAATGCCAAAACCTTAGCTAACGTGAAAACGTTTGAAACCTTAAGAACGGATGTATGGTACGTCTACCATTATACGTAGGATCCTAGGTATAGCCAGTACAATGGAATTATCAGCCCCTAAAACGAGTACTGGTCCCACCGCCATGAACTATACCAGGATCATCATGCGCTACTGGCGGAACTGGGGTCAAGCCCAAATAACTGGGGTCAAACCCAAGTAACTGGTTGCTTTTGTGGATAATCATCCTTTTGCTAAGGGTACCTGAACCTTCAAAACTCAAAATCACGTGAAAGGAGGATAAAGGATGCAGGATCCTTATCCTTTTGTGAAAAAGTAAAGAAATGAAATAGTTTAAGATTAGAATGTTACCAAAATGAGGGTCATCTGTGCTTTAAGGATCCTTTAAGGATATTTATCATGTAAGGATCATGGATCCTCATCACATGAAGTATTTCTTCAAATGGACAGCATTCCAGGCTCTAGGTAGCAAATCACCTTCCATTGTTAGCAATCGATATGCCCCCTTTCCTGCCTCAGCTTCAATCAAGTAAGGTCCTTCCCATTTTGGTGCCAACTTTCCATCAGCAGGATTGGTGGTATTCTGAAATGCTTTCCTTAGTACCATATCACCAACTTGGAATTTCCTGATCCTGACATTTTTGTTGTAGGCTCCAGCCATTCTTTGCTGATAACTGGCCATCCTTATCCTTGCCAAATCTCTGATTTCTTCTATAGTATCCAGGTCTTGAACCAAGTTCTCATCATTTTCCTCAGGATCACGAATACTTGTTCTAGCAGTTGGAACCACCATTTCTGTAGGGATCACTGATTCTGCCCCAAATACCAAAGAGAATGGAGTTTGTCCTATAGCATTCTTAGGAGTTGTCCTATCAGCCCAAAGCACATAAGGTAGTTCTTCTGCCCATTTCCCTTTCTTGGATCCAAGCTTCTTCTTCAAATTGTTGATGATGATCTTATTGGAGGATTCTGCCTGACCATTAGCTTGTGGGTGGATTGGTGTTGATGTTATCATCTTAATCCCCCAGCTGTCACAAAAGTTAGTAGTTCTGATCCCAATGAATTGGGAACCATTATCACATATAATTTCAGAAGGAATACCAAATCTAGTTATAATATTTCTTTTAATGAAGGATATAACTTCCTTTTCTCTGACTTGGACAAAAGCTTCAGCCTCTATCCACTTGGAGAAGTAATCAGTCATAGCAAGCATGAACACTTTTCCACCAGGTGCCTTAGGGAGCTTACCAACTATATCCATGCCCCATCTCATGAATGGCCAAGTGGAGGATATAGGGTGCAATAATTTAGCCGGTTGATGAAGGATATTGCTGTGTCTCTGACAAGGATCACACTTCTTAGCATACTCCACAGCATCTCTCTTCATAGTTGGCCAATAGTATCCTGTCCTCAGGATCCTTGAGAATAATGCCCTGCCCCCAGTGTGGTTTCCACAATCTCCTTCATGGAAGTCTTTTAAAACTTCTTGGATTTCAGGATCCTCAATGCATCTTAAATATGGTCCTACAAGAGATCGTTTATACAACATATTATTTAAAATTGTGAATTGAGATACCTTAATTTTGAAAGCCCTAGGGTTTTCTCCTGTAGGAATCTCTCCATGTTGTATGTATCTCATGATTGGAAGGATCCATGATCCTGAATGAGATTGATTATCATCACTATGGATGATTGCAGAATCCTCTCCTATCTCCATAGCCACATGATCCTCGATAGCCGGGGTCAGGATATGGATAATAGGGATCTTGATATCCTCCGGGATCTTCAAGGATGATCCTAAATTGGCTAACGCATCTGCCTCTGCATTTTCTTCCCTTGGTACCTGTGTCAAACTAAAGGAAACAAAAGAGAGTGCCAATTCTTTGACTATCTCCAAATATTTGGTTAGCTTTTCACCTTTAACAGCATAGGATCCGTTAAAGTGATTAGTGATTAACAAAGAATCTACATGTACCTCAAGATACCTGATCCTCATATGCTTAGCAATTTGCAAACCAGCTATCAAGGCTTCATATTCAGCCTCATTGTTAGTGGTTTGGAACTCATAAGCTATAGAGTGGGGTATTATGTCCCCCTGTGGCGATTTTAGTAGTATTCCAAGCCCTGTTCCTTTGACATTTGAGGATCCATCCGTATAGAGTATCCAAGGATCCTTGGTCTCCTCTAGCTGCTGGACTTCTAACTCAGCTTCCTTTTGCAAATCACTACTGAAATCTGCCACAAAGTCGGCTAATGCTTGTGATTTAATGGCTGTCCTGGGCTCATATCTTATATCATATGCACTAAGCTTCACTGCCCACTTAGCCATCCTTCCTGACATTTCAGGTTTCCTGAGGACATTCTTAATTGGAAAATTAGTTTTGACGATAATGGCATGAGTTTCAAAATAACGTCTCAATTTAGTAGATGCCATAATTAATGCAAGGATAAGTTTTTCTAAGTGTGAATACCTGGATTCAGCATCAAGTAAACTCTTACTTACATAATAGACAGGATGTTGTGTACCTTGGTGATCCTTAACAAGGACGGCACTTACTGCTTTTGAGGATACTGCAAGATATAAGGATAACACATCTCCTTTTTCTGGTTTCATCAAGGCCGGGGCCGAGGATAGGTAATCCTTAAGAGCTCTTAAGGCATTTTCATGCTTTTCAGTCCACTCGAATTTCTTGTTCTTCCTTAGGATATCATAGAATTCCTTGCACTTTTCTGAGGATTTGGATATGAATCTGTTTAAAGCTGCAATCCTGCCTGTTAACCTCTGAACATCCTTAGCATTGGCAGGGGACTTGATGTTCACTATAGCTTTGATTTGTTCTGGAGTGGCTTCAATGCCTCTCTTTGTCACCATATATCCTAAGAATTTACCTTCCTTTACACCAAAATGACACTTAGAAGGATTAAGTTTCATATTATATTTATCAAGGATATTGAACGCTTCTTCCAAGTCTCTTAGGTGATCCTCAGCCTTTTTTTATTTTACCTCTATGTAAACCTCCATAGTTTGTCCAATCTGATCCTTGAACATCATATTCACTAGCCTTTGGTAAGTTGCACCTGCATTTCTTAGTCCGAATGGCATAGTAATATAGCAGTATATACCAGTTTGAGTCATAAAGGCTGTATCCTCTTGATCGGATGGTTCCATTTGAATTTGTTGAAATCCAGATGAAGCATCCATAAAAGTTAACAGTTCATGACCCGCAGTTGCATCCACCATGGAGTCAACGTGGGGTAATGGGAAAGGATCCTTGGGACATGCCTTATTTAAATCGGTGAAATCGACACATACCCTCCACTTTCCGTTTTTCTTTTGAACAACAACCACATTGGCCAACCATCTTGGATACTTGACCTCTCTAATCATACCTGCTCGGAGTAATTTCTCTACCTCCTCCTGGATAATGGCATTTCTTTCTGGTGCAAATTTCCTCCTCTTTTGATGGATTGGTTTGAAGGACCTATCAATGCCAAGTTTGTGAGTGATTATATCTTTAGATATACCTGTCATGTCTTCATGTTTCCATGCAAAGGTAGTCTTTCTCCTTTTGAGGAAGGATATGAGGTCTTCCTTTATTTCGCCAAGGATCCCTGATCCTATATAAACTTTAGATTCAGGATCATCAGGATCCATAAGGATTTCTACTACATCCTGTTCTCTTGCCTCCAAGACATCCCTTGGAGGATGCTTTAATTGCTATTGCTCCCTTGACTTTGATGCTGGTTTCATTGATGAGGTGTAGCAGTTCTTAGCCTCTTGCTGATCACTATCAATCTTCACTATTCCCCAAGGACTAGGAAGCTTCACACATTGATGATAAGTGGATGGGACTGCCTTCATGTCATGTATCCAAGGCCTGCCAAGGATAACATTACAACAAGATAAACAGTCAATAACACAAAACTTTTGGTAAGAATGTAGGCCTTCGATATAGATTGGGAGTTTAATGTCCCCCAGAGTATTCTTAGTCTCGCCACTGAATCCCACGAGCACAGAGGATCTTGGTATGATATCGGATTCAGGAATATTCATCTTCTTGAGGACATCAAGCTGGATAATGTTCACAGAGCTTCCTCCGTCTATAAGGATCCTGCGAACAAAATGGTTAGAAATCAAAAGAGTGATAACCAAACCATCGTGATGAGGATCCTGAATGTCAACACGATCATCCTCATCAAAAGTTATAACTTTTCCTTCGGAGACACTGGATGTTCGAATGGGTCTATCTCCATTATCCATCTTGGTTTCCTTTGCATGTCTTTTAGCTGCAGAGAAGGATGTTCCACAAATGTCTGATCCTCCAGAAATAAAGTTTATAACTTGTGCATCTGCTGGAGGGGCTGGAGCTTTCTCTAGGATCCTTTCAAGATCCTGAGTCCTTGACTTCTTTCTCCCCAATAATTCTTTCAAGTGCCCCTTGCTCAACAAGTATCCAATTTCTTTTCTCAGTGCGATGCATTCTTCTGTGAGATGCCCAAAATCTTCATGATATGCGCACCACTTTGACTTATCTTTAGTTGCAGCTGGTCTGTCATTTTTCCTGGGCCATCTAGCTTTATCACCTAAATTCTGCATCGCAAGGATTAGTTCATTGTTATCAACAGAAAAGCAATATTCGGAAATCGGAGGATAATCCTCATCATCCTCTTCTTGTTCAACAGCATGCACATTCTGGTTATCAGATTTGTTATAGGATCTGAACTTGGTGTTCTTGAATGAGGATCCTTGCTTCTCTTGCTTTGAGGATCCTGCTAACCTCTCCTGGATCCTTTTGTCATCCTCTAGCCGGATGAACCTAAGGGCCCGGGTTCTTACCTCATCTAGATTCCTGCATGGCGTCATAACAAGATCATCATAGAATAATGAATCCCTAAGCAATCCCATTTTAAAGGCTTCAACAGCCGTAGCTATATCCAGGTTAGGGATATCTAAGGATTCTTTACTAAATTTAGTGATATAATCCCTTAATGATTCGTTATGACCTTGGGTTATCCTATACAGATCACTAGTTAAACGCTCAAATTTTCTACTACAAGAAAACTGGTTATTAAATAGGTTAACTAGATTAGCAAACGAGGTAATAGAGTAAGGGGAAGACTTAGCAGCCATTTAAGAGCCGATTCAGTAAGGGTGGATCCAAATCCCTTGCACAGACATGCTTCCTTTAACCTTTCTGGGATGGGATTGATCTCCATCCTTTCCCTGTATTGTGCTATGTGTTCTTCAGGATCTGTTGAACCGTCATACAACTTCATGGTAGGCACGTGGAACCTCTTGGGTATCTCAGCATCACAGATTGGTGGTGCAAAACGAGATATCTTGTGGCTCCCATCTGCAATCTCCGGGATAGGTTTGACCACTCCTGGGACACTTGATATCATATCCTTTAACTTTTGCAATTCTCTGGCCATGGCATGATTGATACCTGTATCCTGCATATGGCCATGGTTAGTGGTATAAGAATTATTGAAAGTGTTACCTCCCATTGGATTCAAATTAGGAAGAGCGGATGTGAATCCATATTGTTGGGGCTCTGGAATGACCGATGGACTAGTAGAAGCAATGGTCTGCATTGGAATGAAATCTCCCTGATGGATATCGGAATTCCCTGATTGCAAACTCCTTAAGGATCCATGAAACTGAGAGGATCCTTGAACCTGTGAGGATCCTGGGACGTAGGAGGATCCTTGAACCTGGGAGGATCCTTGAAACTGAGAGGATCCTTGAACCTGGGAGGATCCTGGAACATAGGAGGATCCTTGAACCTGAGAGGATCCTGGAACATAGGAAGATCCTTGAACCTGAGAGGATCCTTGAACCTGGGAGGATCCTTGAAACTGGGAGGATCCTTGAAACTGGGAGGATCCTTGAAACGGCCAGAACCCTTGAATCTGCTGTGCTCCTGAGTATCCTCCTGAGCTTGCGAAGGATCCTATATGCTGAGGGTGGGATCCTGCTGGTTGGAAGTGTAACCCTGAAGCCTGAGTCATTGCTGATGATCCGTAATGCACTCCTTTTGGTCCTCCCACGTATTGAACGTCTGGAACCACTGAAGGCTGAGAAGTTATAACCGGAGTATCGAAATTCAAAGATCTGGGCATCAGTGGGGAATGATCCTCTGCCGATCTCTTCTGTTTCTTGATGTCTCCAATTTCTCTAAGAATCCTTTCATTGGTCTTATCCTGCTGCTGTATATGCTCCTTCATCTGCAAAATCAGAGTAAACAAGTCACTAGTAGTAGGAGTATAAGAAGCAGAAGAAGTTGGAGGTTTTGAGAAAATGGGAGTTGGTTTCTTCTCGGCATTTTTCTGAGGTCCAGAAGGTGGTGGAGGCAAAGGTGGAATGCCCTGGGATGAATTAACTGCAGACATCGCACTAGAAGTGTTTTTTGATGATGAAGCCATCTGCTTGTATGTAACGAACCGAAATTATCACAAAAATGAGAATTCCTTAGGAATGAAGCACCAATTGCCCCACGGTGGGCGCCAAACTGTTTTGGTCAAAAATCAGACGAGGATAATGCAACCAAACTCTTTCTTACGGGGTGTGATGCTTGAATTGATGAACAATAATAAGGATCACTATGAAGTATGATGAACAAATGACACGAAGATTTATACGGGGAAAAAGCCCTTGATCAAGAGTTGATCTCCGGCACAAAAAACCCCGGGTGATGGAAACTACCGATCACCAACTTAAATTAAACAAACAATCTGTTACAACTTCGGATGATAGCGAGCTAAGTACAAGGATCACTATAGTGTATCGTGTAGAAAATGTATGTAATCGCCAAGTGTGTTAGCGAGAGCTGATGAGAGCAGTTATATGAGTGTGTGTGTAGCCAAAAATAGCAAAAAGTGTTGTCTAATTAGCTCGCTACCCCTTTTAAATTATAAAATATCTACTCTAACTAACATTCCGCAAATGGTGCAAGTCCTCCACGACTCCACAACGTCCATTTCTGACCAAACACGTGCGGAATAGACTTAGAATATTCTCCAGAAATATCGCCAAGACCAAGTCCCAATTGATACTCCTGCAAAACAATTACGAATTCAAAGCAGACAATCATTAGTATAAGGATCCTTAGGATGATCCATGATCCTGATCCTGAAGCACTTCTGAGGATCACTAACTAACACAGAAGTAAGGATCGCCAAGCAGGACAATAATTGAGGATCACGGGTCATTTAGAAATCCACCCCTAACTCCTATACCTCGCTGTATCAGGGAATGCTGTAAGTGCCATTCTTATAAAGGACCATGAAGGTCAACAATATCCTGTCTATTATGTTAGTAAAAGTCTATTAGATGCTGAAACTAGATATTCTCATTTAGAAAAGTTGATACTAGCATTAGTTATGGCATCAACGAAGCTTAGACATTACTTTGAGACACATAGGATTCATGTTAAAACCAATTATCCTGTTAAAAACGTGCTTAGGAAACCAGAGATGTCAGGTAGGATGGCCAAGTGGTCAGTGAAATTGAGTGCTTATGACGTAGTATATGAACCTAGAAATGCCATAAAGTCTCAGGCTTTAGCTGACTTTGTGGCTGATTTCAGTAGTGACATTCAGAACGAAGTATATTTAGAAGTACAGCAGCTAGGAGAAAACTTAGAATGCTGGACATTATATACTGATGGTGCATCTAACGTAAGAGGTGTAGGTTTAGGTATACTACTAAAATCGCCACAGGGGGACAAATTACCCCAGGCTATTAGGTGTGAGTTTCCTGCTACTAATAATGAGGCAGAATATGAGGCTTTAATTGCAGGATTAGAGTTGGCTAAAAATATGAATATTAAAAATTTGCAAGTATATGTTGACTCCTTGTTAATCACTAATCATTTTAATGGATCCTATGCAGTTAAGGGAGAGAAGTTAATTTAGTATCTCGAAATTCTCAAAAAATTAGTAGGATATTTCGATATATTTACACTTGAACAGGTACCAAGAGAAGATAATGCTGAAGCTGATGCCTTGGCAAATCTGGGATCATCGGTCAGGATACCGGAAGGAACCCGGATACCAATATTACATATCCTATATCCTGCGACGAATCCTCAGGATAAGGAAGTAATAAGTATTCAGGATCCTGATGTTGACTATCTTGAGGAGGATCCTAAGTCCTGGACAGCTCCAATCATGAGATATCTAAAGGAAGGATACATCCCAAAGAATGAGAATCCTAAAGCCTTTAGGATGAAGGTATCACGATTCACTATTATAAATGTTGTTTTGTATAAGAAATCTCTTGCAGGACCATATCTGAGGTGCTTGGAGGATCCTGAAACCAAAGAAGTACTTCAGGATATACACGAAGGGGATTGTGGTAACCATACTGGGGGCAGGTCATTATTCTCAAAAGTATTAAGGACATGATATTATTGGCCGACAATGAGGAGAGATGCCACAGAATATGTTCGAAGATGTGACGCCTGTCAAAGACATAGTAACATACTACATCAGCCTGCTGAACCATTGTATCCTATTATTTCCCCTTGGCCATTTATGAAGTGGGGTATGGATATAGTGGGAAAGCTTCCAAAGGCTCCAGGAGGAAAGGTTTTTATGTTGGCAATGACGGATTATTTCTCCAAGTGGGTTGAAGCAGAAGCATTTGTTCAAGTTAGAGATCAGGAAGTGGTATCATTCATAAAAAGGAATATCTTGACTAGGTTTGGAATACCAGCTGAGATAATTTGTGACAACGGATCTCAATTTATAAGTAAAAGGACTACTGACTTCTGCAAGAGTTGGGGAATCAAAATGATTACATCCACCCTGGTACATCCTCAAGCAAACGGACAAGCTGAATCCTCAAACAAGATAATTGTCAACAACTTGAAGAAGAGATTAGGGGCCAAGAAAGGAAGATGGGCAGAAGAATTACCCTTTGTTTTGTGGGCTGATAGAACGACGGCAAAAAATGCAACTGGTCAAACCCCGTTTTCCTTAGTATTTGGAGCAGAAGCAATGATCCCGACAGAAATGGTGATACCTACAGCAAGATCCAGCCTCAGGAATCCTGAACAGAATCCTGAAGTCCTATGCCAGGAGTTGGATACTATCGATGAGACAAGAGATGCAGCAAAGTTAAGGATGGCAGCATATCAACAAAGGATATCCAGAGCATATAACAAGAATATAAAGACTAGAAGGTTCAAAGTTGGTGACTGGGTGTTAAGAAAGGCTTTTCAAAATACTACTAATCCTGCTGATGGAAAGCTGGCTCCAAAATGGGAAGGACCATATGAGGTTGAATCAGAATCAGGAAAAGGTGCATACCGACTCAAGAATATGGAGGGGGATATGCTGCCAAGATCTTGGAATGCTATACACCTTAAGCTTTAATTCAAGTGAGTTTAGAATTTAATTTCTAACTCAGGATGGTATGAATTCTATCTCTTTTAAATATGTTTGGTTTAATTTACTCTTTAAAACCCAATACTGACTTAAGCATCGGAGGGGTGTTAGCCAAGCTAACACCCACCTTAGTTTGAAGATGTTTTGCAGTATATGCTTCGGGATATAGCACCAGGATATACACTCAAGATACTTCGGGAGATTAGAGGATTGGCCCCCTCTCTCACGTCTAAGGGATCTTGATCCCTTCACAGGTTTAAAGGTATTCACCTTTCTTCCGAATTGGGTTTAAACACCCCGCCTGGAGCGCAAGTTATTCGGGAATAGTTCAAGGTGGCGGGACCAGTCCATGTAAAAGTGGCTGACAATTTCATTACTGTTGGCTGTATCCTGAATCCTAAAGGTATATGAGGATTGATCACCCTCTCTCACGAAAGGGTATTTCCATACTCTCTAAGGTTTAAAGGTTTTCACCTTTCTAAGTCTTGGAGTTTATACACTCCCGCCTGTAGCGCACGAAAATTTGGGATTTCCCCCAGAATACAAGGGATTTATCTCCAGTACATTCTTGGGTTTTACCCCTGTAACATGAAAAATTATCTATACAATTGGAACTGATATCCAGAAGATTTCTAAGTATTTGAAGACATTGTACACAGGGGACATTCCTACTGAGGCAATGGTGTAAAGCTCAAAGGACAAGGCTCGGACCTAATACACTAAGTGTCTCAGACAGGGGACATCTTCATTGGAAGAGTTACAAAGGGATTGAAGTTTGAGAATAGGGTTATACCCTATTCCTGGTATGATCTTTCCTTTGTAAACGTTATTTAAGTTTTTGACAATACTATGTTTGGCAAAAGGTTAAACATCCTGATTAGGATAAATTCTCGGAATATATTCTCCAAATATATTTTCAAAATACTTTTCAGGATATTTGATTAAAATATTTGAAACTGATACTAGTTTGAAACTTTGATCAAACAAGTATTGTCAAAACAGGTTTTAAAAAATGGACTATCTTTTATTCTTTAGAAATTTTCTCTAAAGTTGATTGAATTTTTAGAAATTCTATTTAATAAAAGTTTTCATAATATATCACTGAGTATATTGATCAGGATATTTTCAAAAGATAGTAGTACAAAATTTTGCAAAGCTAAAATTTACACTAAGTAACGCATGGCAAAAATCTAAAAGGCGATAACAAATAAGTCAAGAGGTAGTTATATTATTAACAAGTCAAAAGTTGTGCTTTTGGTTTCACCTCAAACCGAGGCCCATCCGCCAAAAGCACGATTAGTTTTTACCATACCTACATAACGGTTGAAGGTTTTATCTCAAAACGAAACCTGTCCACCTTCAACCGTTACGACATTCAAAACAGGTTATACTAACCGATGACCAAGGGCTTCATCCTGAAACCCAGGACCCATCCACCTTTGGTCATTATATTGTTCTAATGCAGGAAATATAAATTGTTCAAAGACAGGAAATGTAAATTGTTTTACAGACCATAACTGTTAGGGGTGGATTTCTAAATGATTAGTGATCCTCAATTGCTGTTGGGCTTAGTGATCCTCACTTCTGTTTGAATTGGTGATCCTTAGAAGTGTTTCAGGATTAGGATCATGGATCATCATAAGGATCCTCGTACTAACGGTTGTCTACTTTGAATTCGAAATTGTTTTGCAGGAGTATCAACTTGGACTTGGTCTTGGCGATATTCCTGGAGCATATTCTATGTTTATTCCGCACGTGCTTGGCCAAAAGTGGACGTTATGGAGTCGTGGAGGACTTGCACCATTTGCGGAACGTTAGTTAGTGTAGATATTTTCCATTTTTAAAGGGGTAGCGAGCTAATTAGAAAATACTTGGCTATTTTTGGCTATACACACACTCTCACAACTGCTCTCACCAGCTCTCGTTAATTTACTTGGCGATTACACACTTTTTTACACAATACATGTTTTGGTAAAAAATTACCGAAGCAATTAAGTGATCAAATTAGTAAAGTGAGGTAGTGTGCTAGAAAGTGTATTAAAAATATGCTTGTTTAGTTATTTAGGAAATCAGTATTCAGGATACGGCTCAGGATATTGAGCTGTATCTATGATCAAACTATGAGCAAAAGTAAAGTAAACGACGCGAGATGTACGAGGAAAGCCCTTAATCAATCTAGATCGCCGGCATAAAACCTCGGGAGCTGACAATCGCAGCTGGCTTGTTCTTCTTATTACTTCAAACGTCAGGATACAGTGCAGGATATAGACCAGATCGCTAAGTGTTACAATGCCTTTGTATGAAAGTGAGAATTGCTTGAGAGCGAGTGTTAGAGTGTAGCGAGTGTGTATGTGATGTCCTATTCGATCTGGTATACCCACCTATTTATAGTTACAAATTAGAAACTAAAATTCCTATAAATATGGGATGCTCCCGAATATTCCATAAGTAGCCGTTTGGAGCCACATAAAGCGGGCTTAACGTCTTTCTTCGAACAACTTGGACCGAGTCTTCCGCGGAATGAGTCTTCGTGAACGTTGATAGCTTCTAACCCACGTACCTGCACATAATCCGTTAGTAATCCTGAGGATACCATTCAGGATGTTACCAATATCCTGAATCAGCATCCCGGATGTAAACAGATACTATATAACCAAGATATAAATCAACATATTTTCCAGGATATGGGCTCAGAATTTCACCCATAACAATTGTCTCCAAAAATGTTACCGTTTGTTATCCTACACTAACGGTTACATTTTTACGAAGACCGAGGTAATTAATTAGATAAGACCAATGATGTGACCGTTTTCAACTACCCAGCCTATATTTACTCATCATGCCCTATATCTTCTCATCCTCATCTCTTTTTTAATCATAATCGACAAGGAAAAAGGTAATATTCTCTCCCTCATCTTCATATTCATCTTTATCATCTTTCTCCGGCGAAAAATTCAGGCGACCAAATGCCCAGGCAAACAAGGTCCAGTTCAGGTGACTCGGCTCCCACATTCATCCAACAGAACCTTCTCCAAGAACCGGAGAAGGAAACATGTACCTTCGATAGTGCCCACCTGTCGGCCTTGAAATCCTCCGGCAGGAACCGTATTTAGACCCTTTGACCGGGAAATCCGGTCAGATATGGTTTCCAGTGAGTGGATATGCTTTAGTGCTTTCCCTTTTACCCTAGGGCTACAATTCCCCTTTCTGGATTTCATCACCGAATTCTTTAATATCACCAAAATCTCTTTCAGCCAAACCATGCCAATGCTCTGGCGTGTTTTGTCTGTTCTTGACCAAATCAAGAGAAACCACATTCCTGATCTTTCTGTCTATGATCTGCCCCTAGCTTACAAACTTAGATGCCACGGATCATGCAGATTTCTGTTTTACTCTACTTCCGGTGACCCATTGATACTTCGTGCCACCAGGAACGAGGATGGTTGGCAATCCAAGTTTTTCTTTGTAAAAAGGGACTCAATCCCTGGTGGAACGGATTATCCGATGAGATGGTTGAAGAAGGGTAGGATTTAGGGTTTAAAGATGATCCTGCCTCTTATCCTGCTTTATATCCTGAACTGACCAATTTTATTTTCTCTGTTGTGTATGCAGCTGATTTCAGGAAGATTGCACCTCCCCTTGCTGATTCCCAAAAAAGAATAGACGCCATCAGACTCCTTTCAGAGGCAGAGAGAAGCTTCAACCCATCTCCACCAACTCCAAGCCCTCTTTCAAGCGCAAACATGTCTGGTAAGGATCCTGCAAGATATCCTGTACATACATGTTTTTATTTGATATTTTTAGGAAAGATTTAGAATTTTACTCCCTGTGTGCAGATTCCAGCAAAGTTCCAGTCTATCTAGACCTTGACGAACTCGACAGCTACCCCACTCCAGCCACAGTCAAGAAGGAGACTCCTGCTGCTACTAGCTCCAAGCCACTCCCGGCTCCCAAGGCCAATCCAAGAACCCGTGCTTCCACAGCAAAAAAGAGGAAAGGTCTTGAAGTCACTACTCCAGGTTCAGAAGGGTTCTCCTATGACGAACTCAGCTTCTCTGATTCCTTAGAGCCAATGACATCCTTCCTTAACAAGGTAATATCCTGACTCATATCCTGCACGTATATCCTGCACGTATATCCTAATAGGATATCCTGACAGGATATCCTGGTCAATACATATATTCTAACTTTATACCTATAATTGATGTGCAGGGCCTCCAGCATTTGCTCCACTTGTATAATGATGCCTGTGGTACGGTTGCACTTCATGAAGCCAGGATCAAACAGCTTGAAAGCACCGTCGCTGACCAAGGTGCCATTGCTGAAGCGAAGACCCGGCACTACGAAAGCCTGCTGAAGAAGGTCACCCAAGACGATGAGGTCAAACTCGCCACCGTTCAAATGGATCATGATCAAGCCTTGGTCAACTTCCGGGAGGGAATCAAGGCTTCTGCTATCGTCTCCCTGTTACAAGCACGCATCAAGATGGCCTACGAGGCCAAGGAGACGGGCCTTGTTTGTCCATCTTGGCCAGTTGAATCCTGGGTGGCCAAACTAAAGGAGCTCGGAGGCAAAGCTGTGCCACTTCCTGTTGAAGCTGGTGAGTCTTCTAAGTCAGCAGAAGTGGTAATCCAGGCTGGAGACAAGAAAGATGCTGGAGCAGAAGCTGGGGTGGATGCTGGTGAGGATGCTGCTCAGGATGCTGGTGTTGAGAAGTCTGAGAAGGTTGGAGAGGATGCCGCTGTGTGAGGGCACTTAGGTGGGCGATGACGGATATACGTGCCAAGGCCAGAGCCCACCTTTTTAAATTTGAATGTTGGTCTGTAGTCCCTTAAACAATTTACTTTTCTGCACTTTACTTTCCTGCACCTGAACAATTTACATTTCCTGCATGCTTTTTGAACAATACAACAGTTGAAGGCGGATGGGTCTCGGTTTGAGATGAAACCTTCAACTGTTGGGTAAATATGGTAATGAACTATAGTGCTCTTAGTGGATGGGCCTTGTTTTTGAGGTGAAACTAAGAGCACATCTTTTGGTATGTTAATAATATAACTTCTCTTTTGACTTTATTACTGTTGTCATTGATATACAAATTTTACTTGTGAAAAGTGTTTGGTTTGAACATTCTTAAGAATTTATCATAAACATATCCTAGAAGATATCCTGAAAGATATCTTGATCAGGATATTGAAATACAACCTAAAAATTGTTCAAATAAAAAGGAGAGATCATACCGTAGATTCTTAGAGAATCAATTTCAACCCTTCATTATAAGTTTGTCCCCAGTGCATACTTATAAACTTGGATCCATCCTTTGAACAGTATAATGTATGTCCCCTGTATTCGACAAAAACGCAAATGTATTTACATTTTGACTCGAATGAATTCCGAACACCCCAGGGCAAAACCCATGATATCCTGAAATGAATCCTTAGCATACTTGGGATAAACCCTTAATATCCCGAGGATAAACCCTGAATTTCATGCGCTACAGGCGAGAGTGTATAAACTCCAATTCTTAGAAAGGTGAAAACCTTTAAACCTTAGAGAGTATGAAAATACTCTTTCGTGAGAGAGGGTGATCAATCCTCATATACCTTCAGGATCCAGGATATAGCCAACAGTAACGAAATTGTCAGCCACTTTTACATGAACTGGTCCCGCTACCTTGAACTATACCTAGATAACTTGCGCTCCAGGCGAGGTGTTTAAACCCAATTCGTAAGAAAGGTGAGTACCTTTAAACCTTTGAAGGGACCAGGATCCATTAAACGTGAGAGAGGGGGCCAATCCTCTAATCTTTCGACTTATCCTGAGTACATATCCTGGAGCTATATCCTGAAACATATCCTGCAAAACAATTGTAAACTAAGGTGGGTGTTAGCTTGGCTAACACCCCTCCGATGCTTAAGTCAGTATTGGGTTCAAGATAATAAACAAATATATTTAAAATAGGATACATACCTTTCCGAGATAGAAAACAAATTCTACTTTTACTTGAAATAGAGCTTTAAATGTATTGCATTCCAGGATCTTGGTAGCATATCCCCTTCCATATTTCTGAGTCGATATGCTCCTTTCCCTGCTTCTGACTCGACTTCATAAGGTCCTTCCCATTTCGGAGCTAGCTTGCCATCGGCAGGATTAGTGGTATTTTGAAAAGCCTTTCTTAGCACCCAATCACCAACTCGAAATCTTCTAGTCCTTATATTCTTATTATATGCTCTGGATATTCTTTGTTGATATGCTGCCATCCTTAGCCTTGCTGCATCTCTTTTTTCGTCTATAGTATCCAAATCGTGAAATAAGGCTTCAGGATTTTGCTCAGGATCCTGTAGAATTGATCTTGCAGTAGGTATCGTCATTTCTGTTGGAATCACTGCTTCTGCTCCAAATACCAAGGAAAACGGGGTTTGGCCGGTTGCATTCTTTACCGTTGTCCTATCAGCCCACAAAACAAAGGGTAACTCTTCCGCCCATCTTCCTTTTTTGGCTCCAAGTCTCTTTTTTAAGTTATTGACTATTATCTTGTTTGAAGATTCAGCTTGTCCGTTCGCTTGAGGATGTACCGGAGTAGATGTCATCATTTTGATTCCCCAACTTTTGCAAAAGTCAGTGGTCCTTTTGCTTATAAACTGGGACCCATTATCACAAATGATCTCAGCTGGTACCCCAAACCTAGTCAGGATATTCCTCTTTATGAAGGATACTACTTCTTGGTCTCTAACTTGGACAAATGCTTCAGCCTCAACCCACTTGGAGAAATAATCCGTCATAGCTAACATAAAGACTTTTCCTCCCGGAGCCTTTGGTAACTTCCCTACTATATCCATCCCCCATTTCATGAATGGCCAAGGGGAAACTACAGGATATAGTGGTTCAGCTGGTTGATGTAGTATGTTACTATGCCTTTGGCATGCATCACATCTTCGAGCATACTCTGCAGCATCTTTCCTCATCGTTGGCCAATAATATCCTGTCCTTAATACTTTCGAGAACAATGATCTTCCCCCGGTGTGATTACCACAATCCCCTTCATGTATATCCTGAAGTACTTCTTTGGCTTCAGGATCCTCCAAGCACCTCAAATACGGTCCTGCAAGAGATTTCTTGTATAAAACATTATTTATAATAGTGAATCGTGATACCTTCATCCTAAATGTCTTAGGATTTTCATTTCCGGGGATGTGTCCTTCTTTGAGATATCTCACAATTGGAGCCGTCCAGGATTTAGGATCCCGTTCAGGATATACCGCTTCATGATCCCGAATACCCGCTACTTCTTTATCCTGAGGATTCGTTGCAGGATATAAGACATGTAATATTGGTATTTGGGTCCCTTCAGGTATCCTGATTGATGATCCCAAATTTGCTAAGGCATCCGCTTCAGCATTATCCTCCCTTGGTACCTGTTCAAGTGTAAAAACATCGAAATATCCTGCTAATTTTTTGAGAATATCGAGATATTCAACTAATTTCTCACCCTTAAGTGCATAGGATCCATTAAAATGGTTAGTAATTAACAAAGAGTCAACATATACTTGCAAATTTTTGATACTCATGCTCTTAGCCAACTCTAATCCTGCAATTAAAGCCTCATACTCTGCTTCATTATTAGTAGCAGGAAATTCACACCTAATAGCCTGGGGTAACATGTCCCCCTGGGGCGATTTTAGTAGTATTCCTAATCCTACTCCTCTTACATTAGATGCACCATCAGTATATAATGTCCAGGATCCTGAGGATTCTCCTAACTGTTGAACTTCTAGGTCTACCTCATCCTGAATGTCACTACTAAAATCAGCCACAAAGTCAGCTAAAGCCTGAGACTTTATGGCATTCCTAGGTTCATATACTAAATCATAAGCACTCAACTTTACTGACCACTTGGCCATCCTGCCTGACATTTCTGGTTTCCTAAGCACACTTTTGACAGGATAATTTGTTTTTACATGAATCCTATGTGTCTCGAAGTAATGTCTAAGTTTCGTTGATGCCATGACTAATGCTAGTATCTATTTTTCTAAATGAGAATATCTAGTTTCAGCATTTAACAAGCTTTTACTAACGTAATAAACAGGATATTGCTGACCTTCATGGTCCTTTACAAGGACGGCACTTACAGCATTCCCTGATACCGCGAGGTATAGGGATAATGGTTCACCATTCTCAGGCTTCATGAGTAGAGGTGCGGTTGAAAGATATTTCTTTAGATCCTGTAGGGCCGCTTCATGCTTCTCACCCCATTCGAATTTTTTGTTCTTCTTCAGGATATCATAAAAATCTTTGCATTTCTCTGAGGATCTTGAGATAAATCTGTTTAATGCTGCCACTCGCCCCATTAATCGTTGAACATCCTTCATATTTGAGGGCGATTTAATATCCAAGATGGCTTTAATCTGCTCCGGGCTTGCTTCTATTCCTCTTTTGGTCACCATATATCCTAGGAATTTTCCTGCCCCCACTCCAAAATGGCACTTAGCAGGATTCAGCTTCATGTTATATTGATCTAGGATATCAAATGCTCCTTCAATATCCTGGAGGTGATCCTGAGCTTTCTTTGATTTCACCACCATATCGTCAATGTACACCTCCATGGTGTCCCCCAGTTTTCTTTGAACATCATGTTTACCAATCTTTGGTATGTTGCACCTGCATTTTTCAAACCAAAAGGCATAGCTGTATAACAATAAATACCTGTTGGTGTCATGAAGGCAGTATCCTCCTGGTCAGAAGGTTCCATTTGGATCTGTTGAAATCCTGAGGATGCGTCCATGAAGGTCAGCATTTCATGCCCGGCAGTGGCATCTACCATTGCATCAATGTGGGGAAGAGGAAATGGGTCTTTAGGACAAGCTTTGTTTAAGTCTGTGTAGTCTACACAAACTCTCCATTTCCCATTTTTCTTCTGTACCACAACCACGTTTGCTAGCCACCTTGGGAACTTAACTTCTCTGATCATCCTGGACTTCAATAATCTCTCAACTTCCTCTTGGATAATCGTATTCCGCTCAGGAGCAAACTTCCTTCTTTTTTGCTGAACAGGCTTGAATGATTTATCAATTCCAAGCTTGTGAGTGATAATGTCTTTGGATATGCCTGTCATATCCTCATGCTTCCATGCAAACGTTGACATCCTGCATTTCAAAAAGTTAACTAATTGTTCTTCAATATCCTGAGGGATATTGGTCCCTACGAGCACCAAAATATCAGGATTATCCTGGTCTAGGATAATTTTCTTCACATCCTGCTCCGGATCCTCCACGATATCCTGGGCCTGCGTCTTTAATTGCTATGCTGCACTAGGTTTGGTTGAGGATTTCATCGAAGATGAGTAGCACTCTTTTGCCTCTTGCTGATCACTATCAACTTTGACAACTCCCCAAGGGGTAGGGATCTTGATGCATTGGTGATATGTTGATGGCACAGCCTTCATATCGTGAATCCACGGTCTTCCCAGTATGATGTTGTAGCAGGATAGAGAATCCATCATGCAGAAACGTTGTATCGAGTTGACTCCTTCAACGTATACTGGCAACTTTATCTCTCCCACTGTGTTTCTAGCCTCTCCACTGAACCCAACAAGCACGGTAGACTTTGAAGTGATATCCATTGGAGATACATTCATCCTCTTCAGCGGCTCCAGTTGGATTATGTTGACGGAGCTGCCATTATCAACCAATATCCTGCGTACAAAATGGTTAGCCACATATAATGTTATTACCAGAGCATCATGGTGAGGATCCTGGACAGTATCCCTGTCATCAGCATCAAAAGTGATCACTTTGTCAGTTGTGAGGGTAGTCATCCTGACAGGTTTGTCTCCCCTTTCGGCCTTAGCTTCCTTTGCATGTCTCTTCGCCGCCGAATACGAAGTCCCACAAATGTCGGATCCTCCCGAAATGAAGTTGATTATCTTGGCATCCGCAGGAGGTGATGCTGCCCGCTCAGGATCCTTCTCAGTATCCTGACCCTTATTCTTCTTTCTTCCTAAGAGATCTTTCAGATATCCCTTGCTTAGAAGATAGCTTATTTCTTTCCTTAGAGCAATGCAATCCTCAGTCATATGCCCGAAATCTTCATGGAAAGCACACCATTTTGACTTATCTTTCCAGTCAGCTTTCTGTTGACTCTTTCGAGGCCACCTAGCCTTGTCTCCTAAACCCTGCATGGCATACATCAATTCAGGAATGTTAACAGAAAAGAAATATTCAGACAACTCAGGATACTCTTCAGGATCCTCATCTTCGACAGCATTCACTCTCTTATTTTCATTTCTACCATATGGCTTAGGCCGATATGGCTTGAATGAGGATTCAGACTTCCTGTTGGTCGACTCATAGGTGTTGGATGAGTTCATTCTCTCCTGCATCTTCCTATCATCCTCCAACCGAATATATCTTAGGGCCCTGTTTCGAGCTTCATCCAAGTTCCTGCATGGGTTCATTACAAGATCTTGATAAAATTGAGAATCTTTTTGCAGCCCCATCTTGAAAGCTTGCACAGCTGTTGCAACATCAAGGTGAGGAATGTCCAGGGATTCCCGGCTGAACTTGTTCACATAATCCCTAAGGGATTCTTGTGGTCCCTGTGTTGTCCTGTAGAGATCACTTGTTAATTTTTCAAAGCTTCTACTACAAGAAAACTGACTATTAAATAAATTTACTAAGTGAGCAAAAGATGTAATCGAATGTGGAGGAACATTCAAGAGCCATTTCAAGGCTGATCCTGTTAAGGTTGAACCAAAACCCTTGCACAAGCATGCTTCCTTGAGATCCGGAGGGATAGGGTTAATCTCCACTCTTTCCCTATACTGAGCAATATGCTCCTCAGGATCCGTAGTTCCGTCGTAAAGCTTCATGTTGGGGGTTTGAAATCTCTTTGGGATCTCAGCATCACAGATAGGATATGCAAAACGAGATATCTTATGGCTGTCTTGGGACACTTCCGGGATCGGCTGGACCACCCCAGGTACACTGGATATCATGTCCTTCAACTTCTGAAGTTCCCTAGTAAGTGCTGATGTTACACCTGTATCCTGCAAAGATCCACTATTAGTAACATGAGTATTATTATTATTTGACACGTTACCCGTTGGAGGATTTTGCCCATATCCTGAAGCATATCCTGAGCTCCTCATGGTTGACATCCTGACCGAGGAGGGTATTTCAGGAGTATGATTCTGAGGAAGGCTGGGCACAATATTCCCCCTGTTATCCTCAGTATACACAGCTGAACTAAAGTTCAACGTTCTGGGATGTAATGGAGTGACAATATCCTCAGCAGATCTGCTCGAGCCAGACTTCAGGAGTTGTATTTCCCTTAAAAGCATTTGGTTTGTTTCCTGTTGCTGCCTCATTTGTTCCTGCACACTTCCAAATAAGGTTAAAATTTCATCGTTAGAAGCTAAAACAGGAGCAGATTCCGGAACACTGCGGGTAGGGATAATATCCTGAGGTCGTGAAGAGGCTGGCATCCTTGGAGGAGGTGGTGGGAGCACCGAACCGGTAGTAGCAGAAGTCATAGCAGACACAGTGGAGGAGCTCATGTTTAATCTTGAGGCCATTATGGACAATGTGGCAAAAAGTTTTGAAAATAGAAAGCCGACTAGCGATTTCACAAAAAAAATTTAGTAAAGAGAGCACCACTTGCCCCACGGTGGGCGCCAAATTGTTTTGGTCAAAAATTACCGAAGCAATTAAGTGATCAAATTAGTAAAGTGAGGTAGTGTGCTAGAAAGTGTATTGAAAATATGCTTGTTTAGTTATTTAGAAAATCAGTATTCAGGATACGGCTCAGGATATTGAGCCGTATCTATGATCAAACTATGAGCAAAAGTAAAATAAACGACGCGAGATGTACGAGGAAAGCCCTTGATCAATCTAGATCGCCGGCATAAAACCTCGGGAGCTGACAATCGCAGCTGCCTTGTTCTTCTTATTACTTCAAACGTCAGGATACAGTGCAGGATATAGACCAGATCGCTAAGTGTTACAATGCCTTTGTATGAAAGTGAGAATTGCTTGAGAGCGAGTGTTAGAGTGTAGCGAGTGTGTATGTGATGTCCTATTCGATCTGGTATACCCACCTATTTATAGTTACAAATTAGAAACTAAAACTCCTATTAATATGGGATGCTCCCGAATATTCCATAAGTAGCTGTTTGGAGCCACATAAAGCGGGCTTAACGTCTTTCTTCGAACAACTTGGACCGAGTCTTCCGCGGAATGAGTCTTCGTGAACGTTGATAGCTTCTAACCCACGTACCTGCACATAATCCGTTAGTAATCCTGAGGATACCATTCAGGATGTTACCAATATCCTGAATCAGCATCCCGGATGTAAACAGATACTATATAACCAAGATATAAATCAAGATATTTTCCAGGATATGGGCTCAGAATTTCACCCATAACAATACACTATAGTGATCCTTGTACTTAGCTCGCTATCATCCGAAGTTGTAATACATTTCTTGTTTAATTTGAGTTGGTGATCGGTAGTTTCCATCACCCGAGGTTTTTTATGTCGGAGATCATTCATTGATCAAGGGCTTTTTCCTCATATAAATCTTCGTGTCACTTGTTCATTACAATTCAGAGTGATCCTTATTGTTGTTCATCAATTCAAGCATCATACCTCACAACAGAAAGTTTGGTTGCATTATCATTGCTTGATTTTTGACCAAAACAGTTTGGCGCCCACAGTGGGGCAATTGGTGCTTCATTCCTAGAAAGATTCGTATTTTCGTGCTCATTTCGGTTCGTTGCAACCAAGCAGATGGCTTCCTCAGCGAAGAATACTTCAAGTTTGATGCCCTCATTCAGTTCTTCACAAGGCGTTCCTCCCTTGCCTCCACCACCTTCTGGATCCCAGAAGAATGCTGAGAATGCTGCGAAGAAACAAACCCCCATTTTCCAAAAACCACCAACTTCTTATGTTTCAACTAATCCTACTACTAATGATCTTTATGCTCTGATTTTGCAGATGAGGAATCATGCACAAGAGCAGGACAAAACCAACGAAAGGATCCTCCGGGAGATCGAGGAGATCAAAAAACAGAAGAAATCAGTGGAGGATCACTCCCCTCTAATGCCAAGATCGCTAAACTTTGACACTCCAGTCATAACTTCCCAACACTCAGCGGTTTCGGACGTGCAATACTTGGGTGAATTACCAGGAAGGCGTTATGGAACAGCAACTATGAGTCAGGCGTTTGGTTCTCACTTCCAGCCTCAAGGATCCTCTTCTCAGCATCAGGGATACTTCACGTCAGGAGGATATTCGGGAATGCATGCAGTGCAGGGATCCTCCCAGGTCCAGGGATCCTCCCAGGTCCAGGGATCCTCCCAGGTCCAGGGATCCTCCCAGGTCCAGGGATCCTCCCAGGTCCAGGGATCCTCCCAGATCCAAGGATCCTCTCTGGTCCCAGGATCCTCTCTGATCCCAGGATCCTTTCAGGTTCAAAGATCATCTCAACTTCAAGGATCCAACGTCCTTCAGGATCAAGGATTCTTGAGAAGTATGCAGCCTCAGAGCTCGGACGTTCATCAAGGAGACTTCATACCAATGCAGACCATTGCTCCCTCTGGTCCTTCAATCATACCAGAGTCTCGACAATATGGATTCACATCCGCAATTCCAAACACGAATCCTGTGGGAGGTAACATTTTTAATAATTCATATAACACTAACCATGGCTTAATGCAGGATACATGTATTAATCAGGCTATGGCTAGAGAGCTACAGAAGCTTAAGGATATGATATCCAGTGTACCGGGAGTGGTTAAACCCATTCCTGAAATTGCAGATGGTAGCCATAGGATATCTCGTTTTGCACCACCCTTGTGTGATGCTGAGATACCTAAAAGATTCCAGATACCATCTATGAAGCTGTATGATGGTTCAACGGATCCAGAGGAACATGTAGCTCAGTACAGGGAGAGGATGGAGACCAATCCAATTCCTGAAAGGTTAAAAGAAGCATGTTTATGCAAGGGATTTGGATCTACACTCACAGGATCTGCTCTTAAATGGCTGCTAAGTCTTCCTCCTTACTCTATTACTTCATTTGCTAATCTAGTTAATTTGTTCAATAGTCAATTCTCTTGTAGTAGAAAGTTTGAACGATTAACTAGTGATCTATATAGGGTAACACAAGGCCAAAATGAATCACTTAGAGATTATATCACTAATTTTAGTAAAGAATCCTTAGATATTCATAATTTGGATATTGCTAAGGCTGTAGAATCCTTTAAAATGGGATTGCTTAGGGATTCATTATTCTATGACGATCTTGTTATGACACATTGCAGGAATCTTGATGAAGTAAGAACCAGGGCCCTTAGGTTCATCCGCCTAGAGGATGACAAAAGGATCCAGGATAGAGTGACAGGATCCTCAAAACAGGATAAACAAGGATCCTACTTCAGGAACAACAAATCCAACTCCTACAACAGATCTGATAACCAGAATGTGCATGCAGTGGAACAAGAAGAGGATGATGAGGATTATCCTCCTATTTCTGAATACTGTTTTTCTGTTGATAACAATGAACTAATCCTTGCAATGCAGAATCCAGGTGAGAAAGCTAGGTGGCCAAGGAAGAGTGATAAACCAGCTGCTACAAAGGATAAGTCCAAGTGGTGTGCATATCATGAGGATTTTGGGCATCTCACTGAAGAGTGTATTGCACTAAGAAAGGAAATTGGTTACTTGTTGAGCAAGGGGCATTTGAAGGAACTCTTGGGACTGAAGAAATCAAGGATCCAGGATCCTGAAAGGATCCCAGAAAGGGCTCCTACTCCTCCAGCAGATGCACAAGTCATAAATTTCATATCCGGTGGATCAGATATCTGTGGTACCTCCTTTTCAGCAGCAAAAAGACATGCTAAGGAAACCAAGATGGATAATGGAGACAGACCCGTCCGGACCTCCGTTGTCACCCAGGATAAAGTCATAACCTTTGATGAGGATGATCGTGTTGACGTCCGGGATCCTCATCATGATGGTCTTGTAATTACATTATTTATTTCTAACCACTTTGTTCGCAGGATCCTTATAGATGGAGGAAGCTCTGTGAACATCATTCAGCTTGATGTTCTCAAGAAGATGAATATCCCAGAGTCTGATATTCTCCCAAGATCCTCAGTACTTGTGGGATTCAGTGGAGAAACTAAGAATACATTGGGGGACATCAAACTCCCAATCTATATTGAAGGATTGCATTCTTATCAAAAGTTTTGTGTTATAGATTGCTTATCATGTTGTAATGTTATCCTTGGCAGGCCATAGATACATGACATGAAGGCAGTCCCATCCACCTATCATCAATGTGTAAAGCTTCCAAGTCCTTGGGGAGTGGTGAAAATTGAGAGTGATCAACAGGAGGCTAAAAATTGCTATACCTCATCAATGAAGCCAGCCTCAAGACCAAGGGAGCAATAGCAATTAAAGTATCCTTCAAGAGATGTCTTGGAGGCAAGAGAACAGGATTTGAAAGAAATCCTCATGGATCCTGATGATCCTGAATCCAAGATCTTCATAGGATCAGGGATCCTTAGCGATATTGAACAGGAGCTAGTATCCTTCCTCAAAAGAAGGAAAACCACCTTTGCCTGGAAACATGAGGATATGACAGGTATATCTAATGATATAATTACTCATAAACTTGGCATTGACAGGTCATTCAAGCCAATTCATCAAAAGAGGAGGAAGTTTGCACCTGAAAGGAATGCTATTATCCAGGAAGAAGTAGATAAGCTACTTCGGGCAGGTGCTACTTATCAAAGGCTAGTCAATATGATGTTCAAGGAACAAATTGGACACACTATGGAAGTCTATATTGATGACATGGTGGTTAAGTCCAAGAAGGCTGAGGATCACCTTAAAGACTTGGAGGAAGCATTCAATATCCTTGATAAATATAATATGAAACTTAATCCTTCTAAGTGTCATTTTGGTGTGAAGGCAGGTAAATTCTTAGGATATATGGTAACAAAGAGGGGCATTGAAGCTAGTCCAGAACAAATTAAGGCTATTGTGAATATCAAATCTCCTGCCAATGCTAAGGATGTGCAAAGATTGACTGGCAGGATCGCAGCCTTGAACAGATTCATATCCAAATCCTCAGAAAAGTGTAAGGAATTCTATGATATCCTGAGGAAGAACAAGAAATTTGAATGGACTGAGAAGCATGAAGGTGCCCTCAGAGCTCTTAAAGATTACCTATCCTCAGCCCCAGCCTTGATGAAACCAGAAAAAGGAGATGTGTTATCCTTATACTTGGCGGTATCCTCAAAAGCAGTAAGTGCGGTCCTTGTTAAGGATCACCAAGGTACACAACATCCTGTTTATTATGTAAGTAAGAGCTTACTTGATTCCGAATCCAGGTATTCACATTTAGAAAAACTTATCCTTGCATTAATTATGGCATCTACTGAATTAAGACATTATTTTGAGACTCATGCTATTATTGTTAAGACTAATTTTCCAATTAAGAACGTCCTCAGGAAACCTGAAATGTCAGGAAGGATGGCTAAGTGGGCAGTGAAGCTTAGTGCATACGATATACGATATGAACCAAGGACTGCTGATGCGCGTTTAAGTGTCGTATATATTAGGTGTATATTTTAAGCCCTTTTTAACACTTATTTTAGCCAAGTTTTAAATTTATAAAACACGATATTTCACTAACACTAAACACACATATGGGCAAGTGCACCCATCGTTGAGTGTAGTATAGCGTTGGTAAGATACCGAGGTCGTCCAAGGACACAAGAGCTTTTAGTACCGGTTTATCCTCAACGTCTAACCAAAATAAAAGTTTAGAAAAATGTTTTAAACTAAGAAAAATAAAACTAACTAAAATGCTGAAAATAAAAATAAAATAAAAACAGATAGACAAGATGAATCACTTGGTTCCGACTCGTATCTAGTATAACCTTTGATTATTTCTGCACTTTTGCACATAATTAAGAGATTATCTTAGTTATTGTAGTAGGCCCCTCTTTTGAAGGCGACGTTACCCTCACCCCAGTAGTTTGAGTCAGCAGGGATACAATCCTAAAAGGGTGGATTATTGGAAGATAATGAATTAAGTTATTAATGCAGTATTGTGGTAGGCCCCGCTTTTGGCGGTGACGTTACCCTCGGCTAAGTAGTCTGAGTCAGCAGGGATACAGTCCTAAATAGCCGGGTTATAATATTAATAGTAGTTAACTTATGAGGGGATCAAAGAGTTTGGACCCCCGCCATCCAATACCGTGAAGTATTGAAGGAGGTCCTACTAAATTTGACCCAGGTCCATTGCAGGACCTCTAAACGCTGAACAATGGCAAGACCTTTACCAAACCGTTCCCTTAACCCCCTACCAGGTAGCCAACATATCTCCATATAGACCGTGGAGATATGAATGGTGAAAATCCTTTATTTTATATAGACAGTAAAATAATGCCAAGACACCACGGACAAACGATAAGGAAAGATCACCTTCAACATAAGTAACTAGTTATTAAAGTCATTAATACAAAACCAAATAAAAAGTGCAAAAGATTAGAAATAAAAAGTATTATACTAGACACTTTGTCTTCACCAAGTGATGTAAGAGACTTAGGCAAACATGGCCTTGATTGTCAAGAACTCTTACGATCAATCTTGGATCCCGAGACGACTCACACACTCTACGATGGACAATGGATGATGGTGGTGGATGATGGTGTTGTGATGGTGGTGGGTGGTGGATGAAGTGTGAGAGAGGTGGTGTGCCAAGGGATGAGATGAAATGAATCCAAGCACTCCTATTTATAGGCTGAACAGAGAGCTGGACACGGCCCCGTGTCCGCTGGGCACGGCCCCGTGTCCGTCTGACACTCTCTCTCCTCATTAATTGTAATTCGCAATTACAATAAATGCGCCTGCTGTACTTTCGACACGCCCCCGTGTCCGCTGAGCACGGCCCCGTGATGGGCAATAGAAGCTTCTATAGGTTTGTATTTTCTGCTGCTTCTTGGGCACGGCCCCGTGCTGGCTGAGCACGGGGCGTGTTCAGTCTTCTGTTTTCTCTATTTTGCTTTGGAAGGTGCCGTTGAGGGTTTGGGCAGTCCACTAATGTTCCTTTTCTTGTATTTATGTTGGATTTAGCTGTCTTTTTGCTTCTTTTGCGTTTTTGAGCTCATTTAATCCTGAAAATACAAAAGGAAGACAAAAACACTCTTTTTCCAATATTAGTACTAAAAAAGGGTTAGTTTTATGCCTTATTTGATGTAATTTATATGTTGCATTTTACACACATCAACTGCCAACAAATCCCAAGCCTTAGCTGACTTTATGTCCGATTTTAGTAGTGACTTGCAAAAGGAAGCTGAGTTAGAAGTCCAACAGCTTGAAGAAACTAAGGATCCTTGGATACTCTTCACTGATGGAGCCTCTAATGTAAAGGTAACAGGGCTTGGAATACTACTAAAATCGCCACAGGGGGACATAATACCCCACTCCATAGCTTGTGAATTTCAAACAACCAACAATGAGGCTGAGTATGAAGACTTGATAGCTGGTTTGCAAATTGCAAAGCATATGAGGATCAGGTATCTTGAGTCAAAGAATTGGCACTCTCTTTTGTATCCTTTAGTTTGACACAGGTACCAAGGGAAGAGAATGCAGAAGCTGATGCATTAGCCAATCTAGGATCATCTTTGAAGATTCCCGAGGATATCAAGATCCCTATTATCCATATCCTGGCCCCTGCTATCGAGGATCATGTAGCTATGGAGATAGGAGAAGATTCTGCAGTCATTCCTAGTGATGATACTCAATCTCATTCAGGATCATGGATCCTCCCAATCATGAGATACATACAACATGGAGAGATCCCTACAGGAGAAAACCCTAGGGCTTTCAAAATTAAGGTATCTCAATTTACAATATTGAATAATATGTTGTATAAACGATCTCTTGCAGGGCCATATCTAAGATGCATTGAGGATCCTGAAATCCAAGAAGTCCTAAAGGATTTCCATGAAGGAGATTGTGGAAACCACACTGGGGGCAGGGCATTATTCTCGAGAATCCTGAGGACAGGATACTATTGGCCCACTATGAAGAAGGATGCTGTGGAGTATGCCAAGAAGTGTGATCCTTGTCAGAGGCATAGTAATATCCTTCACCAACCAGCAGAGCTCTTGCATCCTATATCCTCTTCCCGGCCATTCATGAGATGGGGAATGGATATAGTTGGAAAGCTTCCTAAGGCACCTGGTGGAAAAGTATTCATGCTTGCTATGACTGATTACTTCTCTAAGTGGATAGAGGCTGAAGCCTTTGCTCAAGTCAGAGAAAAGGAAGTTATATCCTTTATTAAAAGAAATATTATTACTAGATTTAGTATCCCTTCTGAGATTATTTGTGATAATGGATCCCAATTTATTGGGAATAGAA
The DNA here is from genome assembly GCA_030545235.1 of Helianthus tuberosus. Classification (NCBI taxonomy): domain Eukaryota; kingdom Viridiplantae; phylum Streptophyta; class Magnoliopsida; order Asterales; family Asteraceae; genus Helianthus; species Helianthus tuberosus. The sequence continues at coordinate 32,660,803 of CM060365.1, read as the reverse complement.
CCACTAACTTTTGTGACAGTTGGGGGATTAAGATGATAACATCAACACCAGTCCACCCACAAGCTAATGGTCAGGCAGAATCATCCAACAAGATCATCATCTACAATTTGAAGAAGAAGCTTGGATCCAAGAAAGGAAAATGGGCAGAACCTTATGTGCTTTGGGCTGATAGGACAACTCCCAAGAATGCTACAGGACAAACTCCATTTTCTTTGGTATTTGGGGCAGAATCAGTGATCCCTACAGAGATGGTGGTTCCAACTGCAAGAACAAGCATTCGTGATCCTGAAGAAAATGCTGAAAACTTGGTTCAAGACCTGGATACTATAGAAGAAATCAGGGACTTGGCAAGGATAAGGATGGCCAGTTATCAACAAAGGATGGCTGGAGCTTACAACAAAAATGTCAGGATCAGGAAATTCCAAGTTGGTGATATGGTGTTAAGGAAAGCATTTCAGAATACCACCAATCCCGCTGATGGAAAGCTAGCACCAAAGTGGGAAGGCCCCTATTTGATTGAAGCTGAAGCAGGAAAGGGGGCATATCGATTGCTAACAATGGAAGGTGATTTGCTACCAAGGGCTTGGAATGCTATCCATTTGAAGAAATACTTTATGTGACAAGGATCCATGATCCTTACCTGACCAGTATCCTTGAAGGATCCTTACAGGACGGATGATCCTCATCTTGGTAATCTTCTAATCTCAAACTATTTCATTCTTTTATTCTCTTATATAGGGATAAGGATCCTGCATCCTTTATCCTCCTTTCACTTGATTCTGAGTTTTGAAGGTTCAGGTATCCTTAACTAAGGATTGAGTATCCACAGAAGTATCCAGTTATTTGGGCTTGACCCCAGTTATTTGGGCTTGACCCCAGTTATTTGGGCTAGTCCCCAGTTTGGGCCTGTCCCCAGTTTCGCCAGTAGTGCACGATGATCCTAGTATAGTTCATGGCAATGGGACCAGTACTCGCTTTAGGGGCTGACAATTTCATTGTGCTGGCTATATTCAGGATCCTACGTATAATGGTAGACGTACCATACATCCGTTCCTAAGGTTTCTAACATTTTCACGTTAGCTAAGGTTTTGGCATTTTCATGTCACTAAGTTTGGATAGTCGCCAGTGAGGGCCATACTCCAGTTTACATACGATCCTTTGGGCTTGTCCCCAGTTATCCTTTGGGCTTGTCCCCAGTATGTTGGGCTTGTCCCCAGAATTGTTGGGCTTGTCCCCAGTTACTAACTTTCATCTTATATTGGCTTAGTCCCAAGTTATATCCTATTTCAGGTTTTTGAAGTTAAATGACCAAGGATCCTTTATCCTTACCTTCTACTAAGGTTTGTCTTTTGGGTTATCCTGATTATAAGTGTTAAAGGATAGGATTCTAACTTGGATTCTCAGGTATGATCCTTAACTATTTTGATTTTATTCATTATTTATTTGAATAACCCTTATCCTTTGATAACTGAACTTATGATCCTTAAACTATATTACTTTTCAGAACTTATCGATTATGGGATATGTGATCTTTGATCATATCCTAATTTTTTTGGGGATATTTCTTAATTTTTTTCTCTACTTGATAAGTTTAAACAAAATAAACATCACAACAGTTGGAAAGTAAAATACTAACAAGGATATCAACACGGGATATAGTAAAAAAGTTATAGTTATTTTATTCACAAAAGATTAAACCCTTTAAGGTTGTCAAAATTGCCAACCCACGTTTCTACCAGCAAAACGTGGCCCGTCCACATGGGTTGGCAAAGGGTGTCCATTGTCTAAGGGTCTTGGTAGTGCAGGAATCAAAAGACGGCAGGATCACAATGGCTTCATCCCCCAAACAGAGGATCCCTCCACCATTTGTAATCCTACCTATTGTTCAAAGGATCCATGATCCTTAGCCCTAATTACTATTGTTTGAGTACAACCCATCAGTGTTCAACAAGAAAACATCATAACCAAAACAAACTATCAAACTAAAAAAATGGGCTCCGGCTACGTCTAGAAATGTCTTTCATCGCCCATTCATGCAGCCTACACCTTCGCTGCATCATCATCCCCTCCAGCTCCAGTATCCTTCTCATGATCCTTGCCACTGCCACTAGCCTCGATTGCCAGAACCTCATCAGCCTCATCCTCATCCTCCAACTCAGCCAGCCTGGCCTTCCAGCCTTCCACGTCCCAGTTGCTCCTATCAAAGGCAGGATCCTGAGCTTCTTGGGCCATCTGTAGCTTGGTCTTGTACATGGCAATGGCAGCGGAGACCTTGGTATCCTCTGTGATCTCGTGCTTCTCATAATCAACATTGATCAGGATTGCAGCTGTCTGAGTTTTGGCATCATTGAGATCCTTTTCAAGGGAGGCAATCTTGTGATCCTTGAGCACCGCCACCTTTTGGAGATCAGAGTATTTCTCCTCAAGCTCCTCAACATTCCCAACATAGTCCTCGATCTCAGCAAATTTCTACAAAGAAGACAATGTAAAGATTAGAGTCAGGTGATCCTCAAGTGGATAGGATAACTAAACTAAGTCAGTGATCCTTACATCATTAAAGTACTCGAGGAATTGATGGCGGATCAGAGGCAAGCCTTGAAGGTTATCAGCTTCCGAGGTTTTTCTTTTCTTTCCACCTCTTCCCTTTGAAGTGGTAGCCTTGGGGATAATAATGGAAGGGCTAGCAGCAGACTTTTTCTTGGAGGATCGGACAGTGTCTAGATCAGTGACACTGAATTTGGAGGCAGACTTTGAAGATTTCCCAGCACCTACACACCCGGAACAGATAAGTATCCTTATCCTATTTCTATTTAATTATTCATTTAAACATTTAATTATAAAAAGAACAGGATACTTACTTGACATCGTGACAGAACCTGAGGATACCTCTTGAGAATCCTGGGTATTTGCTTTGAATGACCTTGTTGCAGGATCAAGTTTTCTGAAAGCAGCAAGTCTCTCCTTGGTGGCAGGTGAGGGTATAATATGTGAAACAGTGATAGCTGTACAAAAGAAACAGAAGCATGTTAGTAATCCTCATCAGAAACAAGCTTACTCAGTGATCCTTCTAAGGATCCTCTATCCTACCATGGGTGCTCCATTTCCTTGGCAGATCCTTTCCATCAGGAAGAGAATCTCTTCTGACAAAGAAGAATCTCCGTTTCCAATTAGTATCATTCTTAGTGGCTTTAAAGATGGGATAATCTTCACCGGGTTTACGCTTGAATAGATATCGATGGGATCCAAATGTTGTGAGATCATACATCTCTGCCAACTCGGACATTCCCAGAGCAATTCCTTCTTGCTCAATGATCCTTTCGAGGGTATATAAGACCCTCCAGATCATTGTCATAGCTTGAATGTAGGAGATGCCGGTGAGGGAGAAGAAAGACTGGGTGAATTCAGGGAAAGGATATGTGTATCCTATTATGAATGGTGTGACCGGGAAGGCTACCCAAGTTTCAGAAACATAATCACTTAGAACGGTGGGGTCAAATGGCTTGAAATCGGTGTTTGCTGGAAAACAATGGCGGATTCTATCTATTTGTGGATCAGTGAAACAGCACCTTTCATTCGCCAAATCTTTGATGATCCCCTGGCTCTTGAGAGGACTATCCTTCTTGTGATCCTTAGCCAGTGAGGATCTTAGCATCATCTTGGTCATAGCAATAGAGAAGAAGATGAATAGAGAAAGAAAACGTAAAGGGAGAAAAGGAAAAGAGATACCTGCTTGATCGTCGGATGAGAATTTAAAGGGAGTTTCTCTTGAATTTGAATGCTGATTGATCTCTATCCGTAACTCCTATTTATAATGATGATTTTGCAGGATAGTCACCTCAGTGACGTCATGTTCGTAACGGCTAGTCCGATTACAACGGCTAGTTATCCGTTGGTTGATTGCGGATAAGAACAAAATATAACTCGTTTATTTACATAATTACTCCTTATATTTTGGGGGCAATTGTTAGGGGTGGATTTCTAAATGATCAGTAATCCTCAATTGCTGTTGGGCTTAGTGATCCTCACTTCTGTTTGAATTGGTGATCCTCAGAAGTGTTTCAGGATCAGGATCATGGATCATCATAAGGATCCTCGTACTAACGGTTGTCTACTTTGAATTCGAAATTGTTTTGCAGGAGTATCAACTTGGACTTGGTCTTGCCGATATTCCTGGAGCATATTCTATGTTTATTCCGCACGTGCTTGGCCAAAAGTGGACGTTATGGAGTCGTGGAGGACTTGCACCATTTGCGGAATATTAGTTAGTGTAGATATTTTCCATTTTTAAAGAGGTAGCGAGCTAATTAGAAAATACTTGGCTATTTTTGGCTATACACACACTCTCACAACTGCTCTCACCAGCTCTCGTTAATTTACTTGGCGATTACACACTTTTTTACACAATACACTATAGTGATCCTTGTACTTAGCTCACTATCATCCGAAGTTGTAATACATTTCTTGTTTAATTTGAGTTGGTGATCGGTAGTTTCCATCACCCGAGGTTTTTTATGCCGGAGATCATTCATTGATCAAGGGCTTTTTCCTCGTATAAATCTTCGTGTCACTTGTTCATTACAATTCAGAGTGATCCTTATTGTTGTTCATCAATTCAAGCATCATACCTCACAACAGAAAGTTTGGTTGCATTATCATTGCTTGATTTTTGACCAAAACAATAACCATGAAATTTTAAAAAAGTGGGCTCTGGCCTCAGCACATATATCCATCATCGCCCACATCACTGCATTTAAGGGTCAGCTCCCTCCTTCATCGTGACATCTCCACCGGTATCCTCTCCAACATTCTTCTCAGCATCATCAGCAGCATCCTCTCCATCAGCATTTTCTCCAGAGTCACCACCAGCATCCTTTGAAGCACCAGCATCATCCACCTTCTCAGTTACCTTGGCGGGCTCCTCTGCGACAGGTTTTGAAGGGGGCTCCACAGGATTGCCGTCGAGATCTTTCAATTTCATCTCCCAGGCTTTGATGTTCCATGAGGGGCATTCGACGCCCAAAGCCCTAGCCTCGTAAGCCATTTTCAGTCTGGCCTGGAGGAGGGAGATGATGACTGAATTCTTAAGGCTCTCCCGGTATGAAGCCATATCTTGTTCATGCTGAACCTGGACCGCGTCAGACTTAGCTTGAGCCTTTTGGGTGATCTTCTGGATGGCAGCCTGGTGATCTCTAGCCATGGCCTTATACTTAGCTTCGTAGTGTTCAGATTTGGCGGTGGTGATTGCTGCTTGATCCGTGATGGTAGCTTCAGCCTTCTTTAGTTTGCTTTCTAGCACGGCGTTTAAGCCACATGCGTCCTCATAAAGGAATACCAGGCGTTCAAGGCCCTGCAAGGTAAAGAAACAGGCATCATTCTAAATGAACATTTCTAGTTAGCATATGGTGCAGGATACAGGTCAGGATACTAACCTGGTTAAGGAAGCCGGTCATAAATTTGCTGGATTCCGTAAACCCGTGGTTCTCAAATGGGAACACATGAAGTGTAGCGGGAAGTTCAACTTCTTTTCTCTTTCGGGAACTAGATGCCCGAGTCCGGGATGCCGGAGGAGCTTTAGGAGCGGTGGTAGTCTTCGAACTGGTAGGCTTCGGTGTGACGGATGACTTTGGATTGGATTCTTGCTTGGTAGGTGCGAGGCTATTGTAGTTGTCCAACTCGTCGAGTTGGAAGCCTTCGAGGTTAATAACTGGCACTGCACAAGGGAAGATGTTTTAGACTTATTATACCTCTAAACAATAAAAATAAAAAATAATAATCGATTTAATATATAAAGATAATTCCTGAAAATATGCTTACCAGACATGTTGGAACTTGATCTTTGACTTGAGCTTGTGAGTAGCAGGTTAAAGGTTCTTTCACCTTCTAGAAGCTTGTAGATTTCTTTTATTCTTCCTTTCGATTCAGCACTAGGGGGAGCTAATTCCTTGAAGTTTGCTGCAAGAAAGGAAATAAACACATCAGGATATTGGTTCAGGATGGAGGTTCGGGATATGATTGGGGATATTCCTAAAATCCTAAATCCTACCAGAAGTCAACCATCTCTTGGGAAGGTCAAAACCCTTATCAATGGAGTCTCTTTTCACAAAGAATAATTTTCTTGTCCACTTATCCTCATTCTTGGTAGCTTTAAGGATGAGAGGATCTTTGGAAATAGAGAATAGAAGGAATCGGCTGGAACCATGAGATCTTAAACGATAAGCCATCGGCAAATCCTCGATGCACAGGTCGGGCATGTGACGAGCCTTAATCCCTTCCAATGTGACTAATACGCGCCAAACCATGGGCATGATTTGGGAAAAGCTAAGGCCAGTAAGCTCGAAGAAACGAGAAATGAAAGGAGAAAATGGGTATTGAAGTCCTATGGAGAAAGGGTAGGCAAAAAAGCAAACCCATTCGTCGGAACAAAAATCCGATCGGACCTCTCGGTCGAATGGACGGAAGATTGTCCCGGCGGGAAAGGCACCGGAAGCTCGTAGGGCCGCAATATCGGCATTATCGAAAGAACACGCCTCTTTTGAGGGTTCCTTAAGCATGTTTTGTTTATGAAAGGGGGAAACAGAATCCGCCATTTGCGATCTAGTGCGGGTCGCCATGAAGGATCACAATCGGAGAACAAAAGATTTAAACAAGGAAAATAGAGAAGAGAGAGAGAAAAGTACCTGATATTCGGTTGAAGATAAAGATAACCATAATGAGAAGTCCCTCAGTTAATATAGGCAGAATGTAGGGGGGGTAAAGAGTAAATATTGCGTTGAAAATGGCACAAGGTCACCTCAGCCATCGTTTCATCTTAATTGCCTCGGTCTAAGAGTTAGAACTTTTAAAATATATCTGTTGTATTAGTATTCCAACAGATATATTTGGGGACAATTGTTATGGGTCATTTTCTGAGCATACATATCTTGACTAATATCCTGCTTTTAATTGTTTATTTGTGACCAGGATACTGGACTGGGATATTGCTAACATCCTGAGCGATATCCTGAGGATGATTGAATTAACCACGTGCAGGTTAAAGGCTGGGGGTTACTAACGGTCAGATGGACTTCTTCTCCTCAAGACTCGGGCGTATTTGTTATGGGAGAGACGTTGAACCCGAAAGACCAGGTCTACAACGTTCGACTGGGGAATATTCGACGGATCCCGGTTTATTAGGATAGTTTGTTACACTTCTTTTACTATAAATAGATGAGGGCGGATCAGATTAAGGCACGCAACTTTCACACTTTCAAACACTTTTGCTCTAGCTCACTGCAAACACTACACACAACACTTGTATTCGAATTACATTGTAACATATAGTTGATCCGCACCACATCCTTCACTGTATCCTGATATTTAAAGCAATAGAAGAACAAGGCAGCTGCGATTGTCAGCTCCCGAGGTTTTGTGCCGGCGATCTAGATTGATCAAGGGCTTTCCTCGTACATCACGTGTCAACTTTTACCTTTTTGCTCATTGTTTGATCACAGATACATCTCTATATCCTGAGCCGTATCCTGAAACTGTTTTTATAATCAACTTGGTTAATATATTTTTCATACATATTTCTAGCACACTACCTCACTTAACTAATTTGATCACTAAATTGCTTCGGTAATTTTTGACCAAAACAGTCCTATCAGCCCAAAGTACATAAGGTAGTTCTTCTGCCCACTTTCCTTTCTTAGATCCAAGCTTTTTCTTTAAATTGTTGATGATGATCTTATTGGATGATTCTGCCTGACCATTAGCTTGTGGGTGGACTAGTGTTGATGTTATCATCTTAATCCCCCAGCTGTCACAAAAGTTAGTAGTTCTATTCCCAATAAACTGGAATCCATTATCACAAACAATTTCAGAAGGGATACCAAATCTAGTAATAATGTTTCTCTTAATAAAGGATATCACTTCTTTTTCTCTGACTTGAGCAAAGGCTTCAGCCACTATCCACTTGGAGAAGTAATCAGTCATAGCAAGCATGAATACTTTTCCACCAGGTGCCTTAGGAAGCTTACCAACTATATCCATTCCCCATCTCATAAATGGCCAAGAAGAGGATATAGGATGCAAAATTTCTGCTGGTTGGTGAAGGATATTACTATGTCTCTGACAAGGATCACATTTCTTGGCATATTCCACAGCATCCTTCTTCATAGTAGGCCAATAGTATCCTGTCCTCAGGATCCTTGAGAATAATGCCCTGCCCCCAGTGTGGTTTCCACAATCTCCTTCATGGAAATCCTTTAGGACTTCTTGGATTTCAGGATCCTCAATGCATCTTAGATATGGGCCCGCAAGAGATCGTTTATACAACATATTATTCAATATTGTAAATTGAGATACCTTGATTTTGAAAGCCCTAGGGTTTTCACCTGTAGGAATCTCTCCATGTTGTATGTATCTCATGATTGGCAGGATCCATGATCCTGAATGAGATTGAGTATCATCACTAGGGATGATTGCAGAATCCTCTCCTATCTCCATAGCTACATGATCCTCGATAGAAGGGGTCAGGATATGGATAATAGGGATCTTGATATCCTCCGGGATCTTCAAGGATGATCCTAAATTGGCTAATGCATCGGCCTCTGCATTCTATTCCCTTGGTACATGTGTCAAACTAAAGGAAACAAAAGAGAGTGCCAATTCTTTGACTATCTCTAAATATTTGATTAGCTTTTCACCTTTAACAGCATTGGATCCATTAAAGTGATTAGTGATTAATAATGAATCTACATGTACCTCAAGATACCTGATCCTCATATGCTTAGCAATTTGCAAACCAGCTATCAAGGCTTCATACTCAGCCTCATTGTTGGTAGTTTGAAATTCACAAGCTATGGAGTGGGGTATTATGTCCCCCTGTGGCGATTTTAGTAGTATTCCAAGCCCTGTTCCTTTTACATTAGAGGCTCCATCAGAGAAGAGTATCCAAGGATCCTTAGTTTCTTCAAGCTGTTGGACTTCTAACTCAGCTTCCTTTTGCAAATCATTACTAAAATCTGCCACAAAGTCAGCTAAGGCTTGGGATTTGATGGCAGTCCTTGGTTCATATCTTATATCATATGCACTAAGCTTCACTGCCCACTTAGCCATCCTTCCTAACATTTCAGGTTTCCTGAGAACATTCTTAATTGGAAAATTAGTCTTAACAATAATGGCATGAGTCTCAAAATAATGTCTTAATTTAGTAGATGCCATAATTAATGCAAGGATAAGTTTCTCTAAGTGTGAATACCTGGATTCAGCATCAAGTAAACTCTTACTTACATAATAAACAGGATGTTGTGTACCTTGGTGATCTTTAACAAGGACCGCACTTACTGCTTTTGAGGATACTGCTAAGTATAAGGATAATATATCCCCTTTTTCTGGTTTCATCAAGGCCGGGGCTGAGGATAGGTAATCCTTAAGAGCTTTTAGGGCACTTTCATGCTTCTCAGTCCATTCAAATTTCTTGTTCTTCCTCAGGATGTCATAGAATTCCTTGCACTTTTCTGAGGATTTGGATATGAACCTGTTCAAGGCTGCAATCCTGCCTGTCAATCTTTGCACATCCTTAGCATTGGCAGGAGATTTGATATTCACAATAGCCTTGATTTGCTCTGGACTTGCTTCAATGCCCCTCTTTGTCACCATATAGCCTAAGAATTTACCTGCCTTAACACCAAAATGACACTTGGAAGGATTTAGTTTCATATTAAATTTATCAAGGATATTGAATGCTTCCTCCAAGTCTTTAAGGTGATCCTCAGCTTTCTTGGACTTAACCACCATGTCATCAATATAAACTTCCATAGTGTGTCCAATTTGTTCCTTGAACATCATATTGACTAGCCTTTGATAAGTAGCACCTGCATTCCTTAGTCCAAATGGCATTGCAATATAACAATATATACCAGTTGGGGTCATAAAGGCTGTATCCTCTTGATCAGATGGTTCCATCTGAATTTGTTGAAATCCAGATGAAGCATCCATAAAAGTCAACAACTCATGACCCGCGGTAGCATCCACCATGGAGTCAATGTGGGGTAATGGGAAAGGATCCTTGGGACATGCCTTGTTTTAATCAGTAAAATTGACACATACCCTCCACTTTCCATTTTTCTTTTGAACAACAACCACATTGGCTAACCGTCTTGGATACTTAACCTCTCTTATCATACCTGCCTGAAGTAGTTTATCTACCTCTTCCTTGATAATAGCATTCCTTTCAAGTGCAAATTTCCTCCTCTTTTGATGTATAGGCTTGAATAACCTGTCAATGCCAAGTTTGTGAGTAATTATATCCTTAGATATACCTGTCATGTCTTCATGTTTCCAGGCAAAGGTGGATTTCCTCCTCTTAAGGAAGGATACCAGATCCTGCTCAATGTTGCTAAGGATCCCTGATCCTATGAAGACTATGGATTCAGGATCATGAGGATCCATGAGAATTTCTTTTACATCCTGCTCTCTTGCCTCCAAGACATCTATTGAAGGATACTTTAATTGCTATTGCTCCCTTGGTCTTGAGGCTGGCTTCATTGATGATGTATAACAATTTTTAGCTTCTTGTTGATCACTCTCAATTTTCACCATTCCCCATGGACTTAGAAGCTTTACACATTGATGATAGGTGGATGGGACTGCCTTCATATCATGTATCCATGGCCTGCCAAGGATAACATTGCAACAAGATAAGCAATCTATAACACAAAATTTTTGATAAGAATGCAATCCTTCAATATAGATTGGGAGTTTGATGTCCCCCAATGTATTCTTAGTTTCTCCACCGAATCCCACAAGTACTGAGGATCTTGGGACAATATCAGACTCCGGGATATTCATTTTATTGAGGACATCAAGCTGAATGATGTTCACAGAGCTCCCTCCATCGATTAAGATCCTGCGAACAAAGTAGTTAGAAATAAACAATGTAATTACAAGACCATCATGATGAAGATCCTGGACATCAACACGATCATCCTCATCAAAAGTTATGATCTTATCCTTGGTGACAGTGGACGTCCGGATAGGTCTGTCTCCATTATCCATCTTGGTCTCCTTAGCATGTCTTTTTGCTGCTGAAAAGGAGGTACCAAAAATGTCTTATCCACCGGATATGAAGTTTATAACTTGTGCATCTGCTGGAGGAGCAGGAGCCCTTTCCGGGATCCTTTCAGGATCCTGGATCCTTAACTTCTTTCATCCCAAAAGCTCCTTCAAATGCCCCTTGCTTAACAAATAACCAATTTCCTTTCTTAGTGCAATACACTCTTCAGTGAGATGCCCGAAATCCTCATGATATGCACACCATTTGGACTTATCCTTTATAGCAGCTGGTTTATCACTTTTTCTTGGCCACCTAGCTTTCTCACCTAGATTCTGCATTGCAAGGATTAGTTCATTGTTATCAACAGAAAAACAGTATTCAGAAATAGGAGGATAATCCTCATCATCCTCTTCTTGTTCCACTGCATGCACGTTCTGGTTATCAGACTTGTTGTAGGACTTGGATTTGTTGTTCCTGAAGTAGGATCCTTGTTTCTCCTGTTTTGAGGATCCTGTCAACTATCCTGGATCCTTTTGTCATCCTCTAGGCGGATGAACCTAAGGGCCCTGGTTCTTACTTCATCAAGATTCCTGCAAGGGGTCATAACAAGATCATCATAGAATAATGAATCCCTAAGCAATCCCATTTTAAAGGCTTCTACTGCCGTAGCAATGTCTAAGTTAGGAATATCTAAGGATTCTTTACTAAACTTAGTGATGTAATCTCTAAGTGATTCATTTTGACCTTGCGTTACCCTATATAGATCACTAGTTAATCGTTCAAATTTTCTACTACAAGAGAATTGACTATTAAACAAATTAACTAGATTAGCAAATGAAGTAATAGAATAAGGGGGAAGACTTAGCAGCCATTTAAGAGCAGATCCTGTGAGTGTGGATCCAAATCCCTTGCATAGACATGCTTCTTTTAACCTCTCAGGAATTGGATTGATCTCCATCCTCTCCCTGTACTGAGCTACATGCTCTTCTGGATCTGTTGAACCATCATACAGCTTCATAGATGGTATCTGGAACCTTTTGGGTATCTCAGCATCACATAAGGGTGGTGCAAAACGAGATATCCTATGGCTACCATCTGCAATTTCAGGAATGGGTTTAACCACTCCTGGTACACTGGATATCATATCCTTAAGCTTCTGTAGCTCCCTAGCTATAGCCTGATTGATACATGTATCCTGCATAGAGCCATGGTTAGTGTTATATGAATTATTGAAAGTGTTACCTCCCATTGGATTCATGTTTGGAATTCCGGATGTGGATCCATATTGACGGGGTTCTGGTATGATTGAAGGACCAGAGGAAGCGATGGTCTGCATTGGTATGAAGTCTCCTTGATGAACATCTGAGCTTGGAGGCTGCATACTCCTTAAGAATCCTTGATCCTGGAAGATGTTGGATCCTTGAGGCTGAGAATATCCTTGAAGCTGAAAGGATCCTGGAACAATAGAGAATCCTTGGACCTGGGAGGATCCTTGGACCTGGGAGGATCCTTGGACCGCGTGCGTTCCCGAATATCCTCCTGAGCTGAAGGATCCTTGATGCTGAATTGAGGATCCCGATGACTGAAAATAGGATCCCTGAGGCGGAGAGTGAGAGCCAAATGCCTGACTCATAGTTGTCGTTCCATAACGCCTTTCTGATGGACCACTTTGATACTAGATGCCTGGAATTGCCGATTGTAAGGTAGTTACAACTGGAGTGTCAAAGTTCAATGACCTTGGCATCAGAGGAGTGTGATCCTCCACTGATTTCTTCTGTTTTTTTATATCACCAATCTCTTGGAGGATCCGTTCATTGGTTTTATCCTGCTCTTGCATGCGATCCCTCATCTGCAAAATCAGATTAAAAAGATCATTAGTAGTTGGATTAGTGGAAACAGAAGAAGTTGGTGGTTTTGTGAAAATGGGGGTTTGTCTCTTCGCAGCATTCTCAGCATTTTTCTGGGATCCAGAAGGTGGTGGAGGCAAAGGAGGAACGCCTTGTGAAGAACTGATTGCCGGCATAGAACTTGATGTATTCTTTGCTGAGGAAGCCATTTGCTTGATTGTAACAAACCGAGATGATCACCAGAACAATAATTTCTCAAGAACGAAGCACCAATTGCCCCACGGTGGGCGCCAAACTGTTTTGGTCAAAAATCAAGCAATGATAATGTAACCAAACTTTCTGTTGTGAGGTGTGATGCTTGAATCAATGAACAATACTAAGGATCACTCAGAAATGTGATGAACAAGTGACACAAAGATTTATACGAGGAAAAAGCCCTTGATCAATGAATGATCTCCGGCATAAAAAACCTCGGGTGATGGAAACTACCGATCACCAACTCAGATTAAACAAGAAATGTATTACAACTTCGGATGATAGCGAGCTAGTTACAAGGATCACTATAGTGTAATGTGAAAAAAGTGTATAATCGCCAAGTGAATTGTCAAGAGCTGGTGAGAGCAGTTGCGAGTGTGTGTTAAGCTAAAATTAGCCAAGTGTTTTTATTTAGCTCGCTATCCCCTTTTAAAAATGGAAATTCTAAGCTAACAAACTGTCCGACTTTTGTGCAAGTCTTCCACGACTTCCATAACGTCCACTTCAGTCATGCACGTGCGGAATAAGTAAGGAATATGCTCCAGGAATATCGCCAAGACCAAGTCCAAGCTCGTACTCCTGCAAAACAACATCATATTCAAAGTAGACAATCGTTAGTATAAGGATCCTTATGATGATCCATGATCCTGATCCTACAATACTTTCTGAGGATCACTAATTCAGACAGAATTGAGGATCACTAAGCCCAACAGTAAATGAGGATCACTGATCATTCAAAAATCCTCCCCTAACAGTATCCAAGTCCTGAACCAAATTTTCAACATTTCCTTCAGGATCACTGATGCTTGTTCTAGCAGTAGGAACCACCATCTCAGTAGGGATCACTGATTCTGCTCCAAACACTAAAGAAAATGGGGTCTGTCCAGTAGCATTCTTGGGAGTTGTTCTATCAGCCCATAACACATAAGGTAACTCTTCTGCCCATTTTCCTTTCTTGGATCCAATCTTCTTCTTCAAGTTGTTGATGATGATCTTGTTGGATGATTCTGCTTGACCATTAGCTTGTGGGTGGACTGGTGTTGATGATATCATCTTAATCCCCCAACTGTCACAAAAGTTAGTAGTTCTACTCCCAATAAATTGGGATCCATTATCACAAACAATTTCAGAAGGAATACCAAATCTGGTAATAATGTTTCTTTTGATAAAGGATATCACTTCTTTTTCTCTGACTTGAGCAAAGGCTTCAGCTTCTATCCACTTGGAAAAGTAATCAGTCATGGCAAGCATGAACACTTTTCCTCCTGGATCTTTGGGAAGTTTGCCAACTATATCCATTCCCCATCTCATAAATGACCAAGAAGAGGATATAGGATGCAGGAGCTCTGCTGGTTGATGAAGGATATTGCTATGTCTCTGACAAGCATCACATCTCTTGGCATAATCCACAGCATCCTTCTTCATAGTAGGCCAATAGTATCCCGTCCTAAGGATCCTTGAGAACAGTGCTCTGCCCCCAGTGTGGTTTCCACAATCTCCTTCATGAAAATCCTTTAGGACTTCTTGAATTTCAGGATCCTCTATGCACCTTAGATATGGACCTACAAGAGATCGTTTATATAACATGTTATTTAATATTGTAAATTTAGATACCTTGACTTTGAAAGCTCTTGGGTTTTCTCATGTAGGAATCTCTTCATGTTGTATATATCTCATAATTGGAAGGATCCAGGATCCTGAATGTGATTGTGCACCATCACTAGGTATGATTACAGGATCCTCTACTATCTCCATAGCTGTATGATCCTCAATAGCAAGAGTCAAAATATGGATTATGGGGATTTTAATATCCTCTGGAATCTTCAATGATGATCCAAGGTTGGCCAAAGCATCTGCTTCTGCATTTTCTTCTCTGGGTACCTGTGTCAAACTAAAGGAAACAAAAGAGTCTGCCAATTCCTTGACTATCTCTAGATATTTGATTAGTCTTTCTGTGACAACTGTCAAATTTGCATGTTTCCGTACAATTGTTAAATAATAATTTGTGCTTAATGACTGTGTTGAATTACAATTAAATGCTTGTATTGCTTTCTGAATAGTGCATCCTACTTACATGTGCATCACATATTACATACCGTCACACCATTATTTCATGCAAACTTTATTGACATACATGGTGCACAAAACACAGTTAGCACAGTTACCAGATAAATCAGGGATATGCTGACGGGGTTCAGTACGTAGACAGACTTACAAATTACCATAACGTTTACAACTCCAAAATAATAGCAAAAATCACAAGGAATAAATATTTAAGTTACACACTTGATATTGTGAAACCGAACACAAAAACATAACTTATGAAATATTCCGGAAAATACTCGTACAACTATAATTTTTGGTAA
This sequence comes from Helianthus tuberosus, assembly GCA_030545235.1. NCBI lineage: Eukaryota > Viridiplantae > Streptophyta > Magnoliopsida > Asterales > Asteraceae > Helianthus > Helianthus tuberosus. Next base: position 32,645,300 of record CM060365.1, on the reverse strand, counting down.
ATATTATTTTGGGAAACAAAATAAGTGAAAATATATTATTTTTGGGAAAAATATATATATTTTGGGAATACATTATGTTTGACAAATAAATTATATATATATTTTAAGTGAGACTTAAAAATATATTAGTTCAGAATTACAAATATACATGTATAAATTACCCCCATCCTTGGGAAGGAATACAGAAATATATACTTGAGAAGTATTAATACAGAAATATTGTTTAACGATTATTCCAACACTTGAATATAATTTAAAGTTAAAATAATTTATTTTAACAAATAATTATAACTTGGATTAATATTCGGAGACACAAGAAACGCAACTCAAAACGTTAAACTCTAAACCAAGGCACGACCCGTTCGTCTAATAGACGTTAGTACACTGTAGGTAGTCGTGATTAGCTGCGGAGATTTGAGTTGACGGTACAGAAGACGCACTACTGTGAGTTCATGTTCCCCATTTTCTTTTAACTGTTTTCAGTTTTATACTTCGGGGGTGAAATACATGTTACAATTATTACAGACATATTTTTACATGGTATGGTTAGCTTAAGGAGGGTTTACTACTTAGATCATGTGAAAGGTGGGTATAACACTTAAGGCCATTAATCAACGTCATAGGACCGAGGGACATGAGTGATAGATCTATTTGGGTGTAGCGAGCCCACACCCATGCGGACCAGGGTGGCCCATGTGGTGACTATGTCTTATTCCTGGAGACAAGTTTGCTAGGTTTGAGTACTTCCTGCACCGTTTCACACATACCAGTGGCTTTGCAACCCATTGGTGATCTCTTTTTCCTTATTGCTACATACCAGGGACATTCATACATACAAGACATACTTTAAAGGTTTATTCACATACACTTACCCATGAACTCGCTCAACTTTTGTTGATGTTTTTCAAATTACATGTATTTCAGGGAACTAGTGGATCTGGCAAGTGTTGCATGTGTTTCAAGCTGCGTACTAAATAAAGGATGCCATCCATGGTCGTAGGGTTTAGGAGATGTATCCTATTCCTGGACGGGATACACGTTTCTAAACTTGGTTTTCAATTAACATCTTTTGTTGAGTCTTTATGAACTCAGTTGAACATGTTATAGTTTGTAACTTAATTCGGTGTCAATGTTTTTAAGACAAGTATGTTATGGTATTTTCTAAACTTAACTAATGGATGAACACCTCATGTTTTTATCATATAGCATTGTTATGATTGAATGCTATGATATTAAGAAGTCACACCAAATAACCACACTTCCGCAAAAGTCAGGGTGTGACACTTTCACCTTTAACAGCATAAGAACCATTAAAGTGATTAGTAATTAGCAATGAATCTACATGTACCTCAAGATACCTGATTCTCATGTGCTTGACAATTTGCATACCAGCTATCAAGGCTTCATACTCAGCCTCATTATTAGTAGTTTGAAACTCACAAGCTATTGAGTGGGGTATTATGTCCCCCTGTGGCGATTTTAGTAGTATTCCAAGTCCAGTTCCTTTGATGTTTGAATCCCCATCTGTGAAGAGTATCTAAGGATCCTTAGTCTCTTCAAGCTGTTGAACTTCTAACTCAGCTTCCCTTTGTAGATTACTACTGAAATCTACCACAAAGTCAGCTAAGGCTTGGAATTTAATGGCAGTTCTTGGCTCATATCTTATATCATAAGCACTAAGCTTTACTGCCCATTTAGCCATCCTTCCTGACATTTCAGGTTTCCTGAGAACATTCTTAATTGGAAATTTAGTTTTAACAATAATAGCATGTGTTTCAAAATAATGGCGTAATTTAGTTGATGCCATAATCAAAGCAAGGATAAGTTTTTCTAAATGTGAATACCTGGATTCAACATCAAGCAAACTCTTACTTACATAATATACAGGGTGTTGTGTACCTTCATGATCCTTAACAAGGACCGCACTTACTGCCTTAGAAGAGACTGCCAAATATAAGGATAATATATCCCCTTTTCTGGTTTCATTAAGGCTGGAGCTGAGGATAGGTAATCCTTAAGGGCTTTGAGATCATTCTCATGCTTTTCAATCCACTCAAATTTCTTGTTCTTTCTCAGGATGTCATAGAATTCCTTGCACTTCTCTGATGACTTTGAGATGAACCTGTTCAAGGCAGCGATCCTCCCTGTCAACCTTTGGACATCCTTGGCATTGGCAGGAGATTTAATATTCACGATCGCCTTGATTTGATCTGGACTTGCTTCTATGCCTCTTTTTGTTACCATGTACCCTAGTAACTTGCCTGCTTTAACACCAAAGTGACACTTGGAAGGATTCAATTTCATATTGAATTTATCAAGGATATCAAATGCTTCCTCCAAATCTCTAAGGTGATCCTCAGCTCTCTTGGACTTAACCACCAAGTCATCTATATAAACTTCCATAGTATGTCCAATTTGCTCCTTAAACATCATATTGACTAGCCTTTGATAGGTAGCACCTGCATTTCTCAGTCCAAATGGCATAGTAATATAACAATAGATACCAGTTGGGGTCATAAAGGCTGTATCCTCTTGATCGGATGGTTCCATCTGAATTAGCTGAAATTCAGATGAAGCATCCATGAAAGTCAACAACTCATGACCCACGATAGCATCCACCATGGAGTCAATGCGGGGTAATGGGAAAGGATCCTTGGGACATGCCTTGTTTAAATCAGTAAAATCGACACATACCCTCCACTTTCCGTTTTTCTTTTGAACAACAACCACATTGGCTAACCACCTTGGATACTTAACTTCTCTTATCATACCTGCTCTTCGCAGCTTATCTACCTCCTCCTGGATAATGGCATTCCTTTCAGGTGCAAACTTTCTCCTTTTTTGGTGTATGGGTTTGAACGACCTGTCAATGCCAAGCTTATGAGTAATAATATCTTTAGAGATACCTGTCATATCTTCATGCTTCCAGGTAAAGGTAGTTCTTCTCTTTTTGAGGAAGGATACTAGATCATGTTCGATGTTGCTGAGGATCCTGGATCCTATGAAGACCTTGGATTCAGGATCCTGAGGATCCATCAGGATATCTTTCACATCTTGTTCTCTTGCCTCTAGGACATCTCTTGGAGGATGTTTTAATTGCTATTGCTCCCTGGGTCTTGAGGCTGGCTTCATCGATGAAGTGTAGCAATTTTTGGCTTCTTGTTGGTCGCTTTCAATCTTCACCCCCCCCATGGAGTTGGGAGTTTCACACATTGATGGTATGTAGATGGAACTGGTTTTATGTCATGTATCCATGGCCTGCCAAGGATAACATTGCAACAGGATAAGCAATCTATAACACAAAATTTTTTAAAAGAATTAACTCCCTCAATGTAAATGAGTAGCTTAATGTCCCCCAATGTGTTCTTGGTTTCTCCACTGAACCCCATAAGAACTGATGATCTTGGGATAATATCTGATTCAGGGATGTTCATCTTCTTGAGGACATCAAGTTGAATGATGTTCACTAAGCTTCCTCCATTTATCAGAATCCTGTGAACAAAATGATTAGATATAAACAAAGTAATAACAAGACCATCATGATGAGGATCCTGATTATCCACGCGATCATCCTCATCAAAGGTTATAACTTTCTCCTATGTAAGGGTCGAGGTTCGAATGGGTCTTTCCCCATTATCCATCTTGGTCTCTTTGGCATGCCTCTTGGCTGCTGAAAAGGAAGTGCCACATATGTCTGATCCACCAGATATGAAGTTGATAATTTGTGCATCAGCAGGAGGAGCAGGAGCTCTTTCCGGAACTTTTTCTGGATCCTGGATCCTTGACTTTTTTCTTCCGAACAGCTCCATCAAATGCCCTTTGCTTAAGAAGTAACCAATCTCTTTTCTGAGAGCAATGCATTCTTCAGTGAGATGGCCGAAATCTTCATGATATGCACACCATTTTGATTTGTCTTTTGTTGCAGTTGGCTTATCACTCTTTCTGTGCCATCTTGCCTTTTCACCTAGGTTCTGCATTGCAAGGATTAGTTCATTGTTATCAACAGAAAAGCAATATTCAGAAATGGGAGGATAATCCTCATAATCCTCTTCCTGTTCTACTGCATGTGCGTTCTGATTATTAGACTTGTTGTATGATTTAGACTTGTTGTTCCTGAAGTAGGATCCTTGCTTTTCCTGCTTTGAGGATCCTGCTAGTCTTTCTTGGATCCTTTTATCATCCTCTAGCCAGATGAATCTAAGGTCCCTGGTTCTCACTTCATCAAGATTCCTGCAAGGGGTCATTACAAGATCATCATAGAACAATGAATCCCTAAGTAAACCCATTTTGAAGGCTTCTACAGCCGTAGCAATATTCAAATTAGGAATATCTAAGTATTATTTACCGAATTTAGTGATATAATCTCTAAGTGATTCATTTTGACCTTGTGTTACCCTATATAGATCACTAGTTAAACGTTCAAATTTCCTACTGCATGAGAATTGGCTATTAAACAAGTTAACTAGATTAGCAAATGAAGTAATAGAGTAAGGGGGAAGACTTAGCAGCCATTTAAGAGATGATCCTGTCAGTTTGGATCCAAAACCCTTGCATATACATGCTTCTTTTAACCTCTCAGGAATGGGATTGATTTCCATCCTTTCTCTGTATTGAGCTACATGCTCTTCTGGATCCGTTGAGCCATCATATAGCTTCATGGTTGGTATTTGAAACCTCTTAGGTATCTCTGCATCACAAATAGGTGGTGCGAAACGAGATATCTTGTGGCTGCCATCTGGGATTTTAGGAATGGGCTTAACCACTCCTGGAACGCTGGATATCATATCCTTAAGTTTCTGCAATTCCCTAGCCATAGCTTGGTTGATGCCTGTATCCTGCACAAAGCCATGGTTAGTATTATAAGGATTATTTAATGTGTTACCTCCTGAAGGATTCAGGTTTGGAATTCCTGATGTGAATCCATATTGGCGAGATTCTGGAATTGAGGGACCACATGAAGCAATGGTTTGCATAGGTATAAAGTCTCCCAAATGAATCTCTGAACTTCTGGGTTCTGCACTTCTTAATGATCCCTGATCTTAAAAGATGTTGGATCCCTGATGCACCGAGACTGGGGGTCTTGGAGGATAATCTGTCGATCCATAAACCTGAGATGAGGATCTCTGAACCTGAGAGGTGGATCCTTGAACCTGAGAGGATCCCTAAACTTGAGAGGAGGATCCTTGAACCTGAAAGGATCCCTGACCCTGGGATGAGGATCCTTGACCCTGGAATGAGGATCCTCGAATCGTCTGCGCTCCCATATATCCTCCAGAACTGAAAAAGGATCCTTGATGCTGGAAAGAGGATCCTGAAGGCTGAAAGTAGGTTCCCCGAGCCTGTGTCAATGCCGATGATCCGAAACTCATTCCCAATGATCCACCCTGGTACTGGACATCAGATGCTACAGAGTGTTGGGAAGTTATGGCTGGAGTGTTGAAATTCAATGATCTCGGCATCAAAGGAGAGTGATCATCCGCTGGTCTCTATAATTTCTTGATGTCATCAATCTCTCGAAGGATCCTGTCGTTAGTTTTGTCCTGTTTTTGCATGTAGTCCCTCATCTGCAAAATCAAAGAATAAAGATCATTATTAGTAGGACCAGAAGAAGCAGCAGAAGTTGGTTTTGGGAAAATGGGGGTTTGTTTCTTCATAGCATTCTAAGCATTCTTCTGGGATCCAAAAGGTGTTGGAGGCAAAGGTGGAATGCCCTGTGAAGAAGTGATCGCCGGCATGGAGCTTGAAGTGTTCTTCGCTTGAGAAGCCATGTAGTTGAAGGTAATGAACCGAAATGATTGAAATGAACAAAATTTCTCAGAAATGAAGCACCAATTGCCCCACAGTGGGCGCCAAACTGTTTTGGTCAAAAATCACACAAGGATAATATAACCAAATCCGATTTTGTGAGGTGTGATGCTTGAATAAATGTACAAATGTATGAACAATGTATGAATGAAATGAAATTGGGACACAGGGATTTATACGAGGAAAAAACCCTTGATCAATATATGATCTCCGGCACAAAAAAACTGGGGTGATGGAAACTACCGATCACCAACTATATTAATTAAATGATGTTACAAATCGGGGTGATAACAAGCTTGTTACAAGGATCACTCATGTTCAAAAGGTGTGTAATCGCCAATAAGTTGTAGAGAGTTCTCGAGTAGTGTGTGTTTGCTAACTGTTCTGTCTAATCAAGCTTGTTAGCCCCTTAAAAAATAGAAATAACTAGCTAACTAACAATCCGCAAATCATGCTAGCTTCCCACGACTTCCATAAGGGTCACATAAGCCATGCACGTGCAGAATAATGGAGCATATTCCCCTGGAATCTCGGCAAGACCAAGTTCCACTCGTATACTCCTACAAAACAAGTTCAAACATAGTGGAAACAATTGTTAGTATAAGGATCATAATGAGGATCCTGGATCCTTAACCCTGCAACATCTTCTGAGGATCCTTAATTCAAAACTGAACAGAGGATCCGTGATCCTGGCTGCACTTGAGGATCCGTGATCCATAGGTTGTGGAAATCCATCCCTAACAAGTTTAACATCAAAAGTTTGGGGAGAAATCTAGGGTTCTTCAACTTGAACCAAATCAAACCTCAAATTTTTGCTTAGATCTGTTAGTATTAGTATAGATACATGCTATAGAAAGTAAATCAACTTGTATTGTTTGTAGATTTGCCCGATTTCTCACAAAAACATCAAACCCTTGTTTTTGAACCAAAAAAGATGAAATTGAAGGGTAAACGGTTTGTTTTGGGAAAAACAGCACTTGGGGTTTCATTTTCGGGGAAAACCGCCCCTACTGGACCAAAAATTTTCAAGTTTTCGAAACCGGGTCGAAAAATCAAATTTTTGGGAAACAGACGCCTGAGCACGGGGCCGTGCTCGGCGAACACGGGGGCGTGTCCAGCTATTTTTCATCGAACATGGGGCGTGTCCACTGAACATGGGGTCGTGTTCAGCTGACTGTTTTCAGTTTTCTTCGAAAATTTTACTGTTTCATGCTAATTGTTTGGTGTTTTCTTTCAGATGGCCAAGAGTTTACTTGGTTCAACCCGAATGAGTATGTGGCTCAAGCACGGTTTGAAGTCCTCAAGGCAAGACCCGAAGAAAATCCCCGACAAGTTTGCTTGGATACTCTAGAAGCAGTAGGCCAAATCGACCGCTTCAACAACCTTGTTACTGGTCCGCTACGAGCAGCTCTTTGCACTCGGCTTCACTCTGTGCACGAGTATAACATGGAATTTTATAGCACATTTGCCTTCAAGGCAAGAGCTGAGCCGTCTGACAATGACGGGGTGGAATTCCATTGTGGAGGAGAAACTTTCTCAATCTCAATTGCACAATTTGGGGCAATCGTCGGGTTGTATTCGGAAGAGGATGCTGGAGATGAAGAGAACACTGGTGGTCTCCGCGAACTTCCACAATAGCAACGCCAAGCTGCATGGGCTCAGATTAGGGAGGGACACTATAACCTGAGCCAGACCAAGAGCACACAGTTGAGGGACCCTCTCTACTGCTACATCCATAGGGTCCTCAGCTACTCCCTCTGCCAAAGGCATGACAGTGGTGGTGTTGTAGGTTTGCGTGTTCTGATAGTCCTCCACTGCATTCACAACCGTATAAACCTCGATGTTTCACACCTACTACTTCGCAACATGCACTTGAACCAACTTGCTACTCCCCCGACTCCTATCCGTTTTGGAGGGTGGATCTACCGCCTCTTCAAGCATTTTGTGCAAAGGATGCCAAGGTCCTTCAAAAAGGGCCCATGGTCGGGAAAAGTGGACCTTGTCATATGTCGCTCCATGAACCTAATCAACGAAGCAGATGACGGGACAATCAGATTTCAGACGGTTCAAGGGCATGCGTGGAACCCTCAAGCAGCTCTCGTCCTTCACGCTCCACAAATCCGTCCTCCTCCCCAGTACCAGTATCAGCACCATGGTGATCCGGGCCAATCCTCCTCTCAAGGAGGTGGTTTTCCTAACTTTCAAAGTTTACATGATTGCAGGAAAATCTCATGTGCACCCGGAACACCTACAATATGGGGCCAGCAACACTTACACCTGGGTCGGAGTTATAGAAAGAAACATCTCCGACATGCAGGATGATATAAGCAACATCCGGGAGTACATGGCGGGCCAAGGAGGGGATGATGACGAGGATGACGATATGGATTAAGCTGAAGGCGTTGGAGGTAATGTAACATGATTGGAGGTCGTAACATGTTAACCCTTTATCTCTCACAAACAATTTCATGGCCTGCGTACCACTTGTTGAACAATTTACTTTCCATAACTCTTTTAATTTCCTGCATTTTCTAGTTTGTGCTGTGGATGATGAAACTTTGGTAAGTTAGGATGTTTGTTATTTTGTTTGGTGCGGTATTTATTAGTAAAACAGGTACCTACGAGGCTTGAAGCACTAAATATTAGTGCTACAAAAGCCGGGAAAGCAGAACCGAAAGCCAAAACCTGTTTTCAATAATTGCATATTGTCCACAAGGGGTCGTGCCCAGTCGGCACGCCCCGTGTCCACCACCCTGTTGTTGCTGTGTCACACCCCGATATTTCCACGTTTTACTGGTGGGCCCGGTAGGGGTTATCGTGACGTAGTTGATATCATCATAGTCAAACAACACAATATTTTAATGCACAGCAGAAGCAAAAGATAGATATATTTCAACCGAATATAATTGTAATATCAAGTATCACAAACAGTTGAAAATAATACACAGGCGGATCAAAATAAAAAGGAAACATTGTTCAACAGTTTTTTGGCATCCAAGCTTGCGAGACTTATTCCAGACGCTAGGAGAAAGCCAGCCTAGTTCGAGTAGTACCTGCACTTAACCTTTTGGGAAAATACGTCAGTTTATACTGGTAAATACAATTAACTGACTCATTTTGAGAAGGTTTAATAAAATTGATTTGAATGCACGTGGCACAAAGCTTTTTATAACTTGGGATAATTATTTGAATATAATACTTTTAAGAGAATTACATGTTTCTTATGCGTTCAGTAGCCCGGTTCATGCCGGGTTAAAGATCAATAGACACACCACATTATTTATTTAGGCACTGACGGGTGTACGCCTACACCCTGTGCTTAGGTCGTGGCCATTTCGTAAAATGATGCCAAGGATATCCGGGACATGGTCATTAACCCCCCAAAGGCTTTAAGCAAACAAAACATTTCCAAACGGAGCATATCAATGGTTTAACCTCTATTCGATTAAAGATTCAATGCCCGACCAAGCGGTATTTTATATACCGTACCCCAAGCCCGTATAAGGGAAAATAAGTTAAAAGTATTTACCTTTGCAAGTAATATTAACAACAAGCAAGTGCACGTAGCTTTTACCGGGTCTCCTATTCTGGAACGAAGGTTTATAATAACCTATTAGAATCCTAACGGTCTTTAGTTAAGCTTAAGCTTAGACCGGTTAGTTTTAAAGGAAGATACGGTTCGAACGCGTGATTAAGCGAAGACCGGAATAGAATGTGGTTTAGACCTGACAATTTTGAAGACTTGTATAATACGGGTAAACTAAACACATTCTGGATTTTGAGATAAAAGCGATAAGGTTCGACCCGTTTCAGCTAATTTATGCAAACTAGTTACATAACCGAACCGAACGCGCAAGAGGCGTAACGGGTAACCATGAGAGTCATTTACAGGTTTCCTAAGTTAATATTCCTTAAATAGGTTGTGATATCAGTAGGATACCTTCCATTATGCCTAAAACGAGTATAATCTCAATTTAAGCCCCGTAGGGGTATTTTGGTCATTTTAAAGATTATAAAAGAGATTAAATGAAATTCTGAGATTTGGGTCTGAATAAATCAGTAAAATAACTTAATTTATCAGGTTATATCAGTTGGTGATAAGTCTTATATGAGAAAATGGTTTTTAAACCCAAACTAGGTGTTTAATACGCGTAAAAAGCCATTTTAAGCGATTTACGGGTTATACAGGAAATCTGAGTTTTCTAATCAGGTTATAAAGTTCAAAATACTTTATTTATCATATAAAATCAGTAGCAATTGAATTGGTGTCAAAATACTATGTAAAACTCATTTTATAAACAAAAAGGGTATAATCGGTATTTACCGAATCAAAGCCATAACCTTAGGTTATGCTTAGGTTAAAAATAATTAAAAATCTTTAAAAATCCCAAAATATTATATTACATCAGTGGGTAAAAGTTTTGGTGTCAAAAATTGGGTCTAGATAGGCTTTATGCTAATTGCGCCGTTTAATTAACAAAAAAAAAAATATTTAAATGCGCTATTTAGCATAACTCCTATTCTGGACCTCGAACTGATATGAAACTTTAGGGACATGTTTATAAATCAGTAACAAAGATTTTTGTCCTCTCACATTTCCAAAATTCTCGTTTTATGATCAAAAGGGCATATTGGTCAACATTAGGCATTTAACGGAAACGTGTAAACGAATCGGGCAAACAACGAACCAAACACAGAGGGTTATACCATCATGTAACCTGGTCCTAAGGAAGCTCTAAGGCATTTCTAAACCCATCTAAATCGGGTCAAAACTGAAGTCAAAGCAAAAGTCAAAGTTTTGCGACTTTCGGTTCCGAACCGGTTCTAAACGGAAAATTGTCGGGTCGAACATGCTTAGACATGTTCTTTCATTTATTACTAAGTTATATGAGTGATAAAATAGGTTACACACCTTCTACATTGCTAATTACATGTTAATTCGCAAATTAAGTTTCTGTTGACTTTTTATAAACAACTTTGACCCGACAAATGACCTAGTTAGAGCGGGAATCAGAGGGTGCCCTTTTAAGGGTTTAATGCCCACATAATTACCAACTTATAAATACCTTCAATTTGACTAAACACTGGACCATTAGTGATTAATCGATAAGTCAAACCTTAATTACGATGGTTTGACTTTAAGCTAATTAACTAAGTAAAACACGTTTAAGGAAGGTTAAGGATACTTACCAAGGTCCTATGCACGACTAGTAATGCTTAGAGAAGGCTCTTGAGCTCCAGAGATGATCAGAAGATGAGTTGTGGGTGAATGATCAAAGTTGCAACCAATGGGGCTTTATATAGTGCTTTTGATTCCTTATGATCATGACAAACAACTCTACCATTGATCCCTGATCATCAACAAGTGTCCCTAGTGCCTAAGAACTATTACGGGTCGCTCATGGAAGTGAAAATATCTATTTAAGTCAGTTATATCGTTCATAACAGACAACTGTCGAATTTTCTGTTACTTGGGAGGCCTTACGGACCGTAAGGCAAGACCTTTACGGTCCGTAAGCCTTTACCAGAAGGCAAAAACTTTTAACCTTTCAAGCTTTAAAAGGGCAACTTAGGTAATACGATTTGGGGCCATGTATTATCAGTATGGGACCTTTAGATCATGCTTGAACAGTTATGTCCACCCTTCCATGTTGTAATATTGTTTTGGACTTTAACGAGAAGCCATAAACGAAGGTTTGTCGTGCATATCCTCATAGGATCCCACTCTTGCAAATATGAATCAATTATTACTAGTAATTACCGGATTTGAATGTATATCAGATGTTTATAATATAGATTAGGGTCTTGGGGTTTATAATTAGGTCGTTCAGAGGTATTTAATTAACAGGTCGACGCTTTTAAATCCTACTGTTAGGGGTGGATTTCTAAATGATCAGTGATCCTCAATTGCTGTTGGGCTTAGTGATCCTTACTTCTGTTTGAATTGGTGATCCTCAGAAGTGTTTCAGGATCAGGATCGTGGATCATCATAAGGATCCTCATACTAACGGTTGTCTACTTTGAATTCGAAATTGTTTTGCAGGAGTATCAACTTGGACTTGGTCTTGGCGATATTCCTGGAGCATATTCTATGTTTATTCCGCACGTGCTTGGCAAAAAGTGGATGTTATGGAGTCGTGGAGGACTTGCACCATTTGCAGAATGTTAGTTAGTGTAGATATTTTCCATTTTTAAAGGGGTAGCGAGCTAATTAGAAAACACTTGGCTATTTTTGGCTATACACACACTCTCACAACTGCTCTCACCAGCTCTCGTTAATTTACTTGGCGATTACACACTTTTTTACACAATACACTATAGTGATCCTTGTACTTAGCTCGCTATCATCCGAAGTTGTAATACATTTCTTGTTTAATTTGAGTTGGTGATCGGTAGTTTCCATCACCCGAGGTTTTTTATGCCGGAGATCATTCATTGATCAAGGGCTTTTTCCTCGTATAAATCTTCGTGTCACTTGTTCATTACAATTCAGAGTGATCCTTATTGTTGTTCATCAATTCAAGCATCATACCTCACAACAGAAAGTTTGGTTGCATTATCATTGCTTGATTTTTGACCAACACAGTTTGGCGCCCACCGTGGGGCAATTGGTGCTTCATTCCTAGAAAGATTCGTATTTTCGTGCTCATTTCGGTTCGTTGCAACCAAGCACATGGCTTCCTCAGCGAAGAATACTTCAAGTTTGATGCCCTCATTCAGTTCTTCACAAGGCGTTCCTCCCTTGCCTCCACCACCTTCTGGATCCCAGAAGAATGCTGAGAATGCTGCGAAGAAACAAACCCCCATTTTCCAAAAACCACCAACTTCTTCTGTTTCAACGAATCCTACTACTAATGATCTTTATGCTCTGATTTTGCAGATGAGGAATCATGCACAAAAGCAGGACAAAACCAACGAAAGGATCCTCCGGGAGATCGAGGAGATCAAAAAACAGAAGAAATCAGTGGAGGATCACTCCCCTCTGATGCCAAGATCGCTAAACTTTGACACTACAGTCATAACTTCACAACACTCAGCGGTTCCGGACGTGCAATACTTGGGTGAATTACCAGGAAGGCGTTATGGAACAGCAACTATGAGTCAGGCGTTTGGTTCTCACTTCCAGCCTCAAGGATCCTCTTCTCAGCATCAGGGATACTTCACGTCAGGAGGATATTCGGGAATGCATGCAGTGCAGGGATCCTCCCAGGTCCAGGGATCCTCCCACCAGGTCCAGGGATACTCCCAGGTCCAGGGATCCTCCCAGGTCCAGGGATCCTCCCAGATCCAAGGATCCTCTCTGGTCCCAGGATCCTCTATGGTTCCAGGATCCTCTCTGATCCCAGGATCCTTTCAGGTTCAAATATCATCTCAACTTCAAGGATCCAACGTCCTTCAGGATCAAGGATTCTTGAGAAGTATGCAGCCTCAGAGCTCGGACGTTCATCAAGGAGACTTCATACCAATGCAGACCATTGCTCCCTCTGGTCCTTCAATCATAACAGAGTCTAGACAATATGGATTCACATCCGCAATTCCAAACACGAATCCTGTGGGAGGTAACATTTTTAATAATTCATATAACACTAACCATGGCTTAATGCAGGATACATGTATTAATCAGGCTATGGCTAGAGAGCTACAGAAGCTTAAGGATATGATATCTAGTGTACCGGGAGTGGTTAAACCCATTCCTGAAATTGCAGATGGTAGCCATAGGATATCTCGTTTTGCACCACCCTTGTGTGATGCTGAGATACCTAAAAGATTCCAGATACCATCTATGAAGCTGTATGATGGTTCAACGGACCCAGAGGAACATGTAGCTCAGTACAGGGAGAGGATGGAGATCAATCCAATTCCTGAAAGGTTAAAAGAAGCATGTCTATGCAAGGGATTTGGATCTACACTCACAGGATCTGCTCTTAAATGGCTGCTAAGTCTTCCCCCTTACTCTATTACTTCATTTGCTAATCTAGTTAATTTGTTCAATAGTCAATTCTCTTGTAGTATCCAGGAAGAGGTAGATAAGCTACTTCGGGCAGGTATGATAAGAGAAGTTAAGTATCCAAGATGGTTAGCCAATGTGGTTGTTGTTCAAAAGAAAAATGGAAAGTGGAGGGTATGTGTCGATTTTACAGATTTAAACAAGGCATGTCCCAAGGATCCTTTCCCATTACCCCACATTGACTCCATGGTGGATGCTACCGCGGGTCATGAGTTGTTGACTTTTATGGATGCTTCATCTGGATTTCAACAAATTCAGATGGAACCATCTGATCAAGAGGATACAGCCTTTATGACCCCAACTGGTTTATACTGTTATATTGCTATGCCATTTGGGTTAAGGAATGCAGGTGCTACTTATCAAAGGCTAGTCAATATGATGTTCAAGGAACAAATTGTACACACTATGGAAGTCTATATTGATGACATGGTGGTTAAGTCCAAGAAGGCTGAGGATCACCTTAAAGACTTGGAGGAAGCATTCAATATCCTTGATAAAGATAATATGAAACTTAATCCTTCTAAGTGTCATTTTGGTGTGAAGGCAGGTAAAATCTTAGGATATATGGTAACAAAGAGGGGCATTGAAGCAAGTCCAGAACAAATTAAGGCTATTGTGAATATCAAATCTCCTGCCAATGCTAAGGATGTGCAAAGATTGACGGGCAAGATCGCAGCCTTGAACAGATTCATATACAAATCCTCAGAAAAGTGTAAGGAATTCTATGATATCCTGAGGAAGAACAAGAAATTTGAATGGACTGAGAAGCATGAAGGTGCCCTCAGAGCTCTTAAAGATTACCTATCCTCAGCCCCAGCCTTGATGAAACCAGAAAAAGGAGATGTGTTATCCTTATACTTGGCGGTATCCTCAAAAGCAGTAAGTGCGGTCCTTGTTAAGGATCACCAAGGTACACAACATCCTGTTTATTATGTAAGTAAGAGCTTACTTGATGCTGAATCCAGGTATTCACATTTAGAAAAACTTATCCTTGCATTAATTATGGCATCTACTAAATTAAGACATTATTTTGACTCATGCTATTATTGTTAAGACTAATTTTCCAATTAAGAACGTCCTCAGGAAACCTGAAATGTCACGAAGGATGGCTAAGTGGGCAGTGAAGCTTAGTGCATACGATATACGATATGAACCAAGGACTGCCATCAAATCCCAAGCCTTAGCTGACTTTGTGGCAGATTTTAGTAGTGACTTGCAAAAGGAAGCTGAGTTAGAAGTCCAACAGCTTGAAGAAACTAAGGATCCTTGGATACTCTTCACTGATGGAGCCTCTAATGTAAAGGGAACAGGGCTTAGAATACTACTAAAATCGCCACAGGGGGACATAATACCCCACTCCATAGCTTGTGAATTTCAAACTACCAACAATGAGGCTGAGTATGAAGCCTTGATAGCTGGTTTGCAAATTGCAAAGCATATGAGGATCAGGTATCTTGAGTCAAAGAATTGGCACTCTCTTTTGTATCCTTTAGTTTGACACAGGTACCAAGGGAAGAGAATGCAGAAGCTGATGCATTAGCCAATCTAGGATCATCTTTGAAGACTCCTGAGGATATCAAGATCCCTATTATCCATATCCTGACCCCTGCTATCGAGGATCATGTAGCTATGGAGATAGGAGAAGATTCTGCAGTCATTCCTAGTGATGATACTCAATCTCATTCAGGATCATGGATCCTCCCAATCATGAGATACATACAACATGGAGAGATCCCTACAGGAGAAAACCCTAGGGCTTTCAAAATTAAGGTATCTCAATTTACAATATTTAATAATATGTTGTATAAACGATCTCTTGCAGGGCCATATCTAAGATGCATTGAGGATCCTGAAATCCAAGAAGTCCTAAAGGATTTCCATGAAGGAGATTGTGGAAACCACACTGGGGACAGGGCATTATTCTCGAGAATCCTGAGGACAGGATACTATTGGCCCACTATGAAGAAGGATGCTGTGGAGTATGCCAAGAAGTGTGATCCTTGTCAGAGGCATAGTAATATCCTTCACCAACCAGCAGAGCTCTTGCATCCTATATCCTCTTCCTGGCCATTCATGAGATGGGGAATGGATATAGTTGGAAAGCTTCCTAAGGCACCTGGTGGAAAAGCATTCATGCTTGCTATGACTGATTACTTCTCTAAGTGGATAGAGGCTGAAGCCTTTGCTCAAGTCAGAGAAAAGGAAGTTATATCCTTTATTAAAAGAAATATTATTACTAGATTTGGTATCCCTTCTGAGATTATTTGTGATAATGGATCCCAATTTATTGGGAATAGAACCACTAACTTTTGTGACAGTTGGGGGATTAAGATGATAACATCAACACCAGTCCACCCACAAGCTAATGGTCAGGCAGATCATCCAACAAGATCATCATCAACAATTTGAAGAAGAAGCTTGGATCCAAGAAAGGAAAATGGGCAGAACCTTATGTGCTTTGGGCTGATAGGACAACTCCCAAGAATGCTACAGGACAAACTCCATTTTCTTTGGTATTTGGGGCAGAATCAGTGATCCCTACAGAGATGGTGGTTCCAACTGCAAGAACAAGCATTCGTGATCCTGAAGAAAATGCTGAAAACTTGGTTCAAGACCTGGATACTATAGAAGAAATCAGGGACTTGGCAAGGATAAGGATGGCCAGTTATCAACAAAGGATGGCTGGAGCTTACAACAAAAATGTCAGGATCAGGAAATTCCAAGTTGGTGATATGGTGTTAAGGAAAGCATTTCAGAATACCACCAATCCCGCTGATGGAAAGCTAGCACCAAAGTGGGAAGGCCCCTATTTGATTGAAGCTGAAGCAGGAAAGGGGGCATATCGATTGCTAACAATGGAAGGTGATTTGCTACCAAGGGCTTGGAATGCTATCCATTTGAAGAAATACTTTATGTGACAAGGATCCATAATCCTTACCTGACCAGTATCCTTGAAGGATCCTTACAGGACGGATGATCCTCATCTTGGTAATCTTCTAATCTCAAACTATTTCATTCTTTTATTCTCTTATATAGGGATAAGGATCCTGCATCCTTTATCCTCCTTTCACTTGATTTTGAGTTTTGAAGGGTCAGGTATCCTTAACTAAGGATTGAGTATCCACAGAAGTATCCAGTTATTTGGGCTTGACCCCAGTTATTTGGGCTTGACCCCAGTTATTTGGGCTAGTCCCCAGTTTGGGCCTGTCCCCAGTTTCGCCAGTAGCGCACGATGATCTAGGTATAGTTCATGGCAATGGGACCAGTACTCGCTTTAGGGGCTGACAATTTCATTGTGCTGGCTATATTCAGGATCCTACGTATAATGGTAGACGTACCATACATCCGTTCCTAAGGTTTCTAATGTTTTCACGTTAGCTAAGGTTTTGGCATTTTCATGTCACTAAGTTTGGATAGTCGCCAGTGAGGGTCATACTCCAGTTTACATACGATCCTTTGGGCTTGTCCCCAGTTATCCTTTGGGCTTGTCCCCAGTTATCCTTTGGGCTTGTCCCCAGTATATTGGGCTTGTCCCCAGAATTGTTGGGCTTGTCCCCAGTTACTAACTTTCATCTTATATTGGCTTAGTCCCAAGTTATATCCTATTTCAGGTTTTTGAAGTTAAATGACCAAGGATCCTTGATCCTTACCTTCTACTAAGGTTTGTCTTTTGGGTTATCCTGATTATAAGTGTTAAAGGATAGGATTCTAACTTGGATTCTCAGGTATGATCCTTAACTATTTTGATTTTATTCATTATTTATTTGAATAACCCTTATCCTTTGACAACTGAACTTATGATCCTTAAACTATATTACTTTTCAGAACTTATCGATTATGGGATATGTGATCTTTGATCATATCCTAAATTTTTTGGGGATATTTCTTAAATTTTTTCTCTACTTGATAAGTTTAAACAAAATAAACATCACAACAGTTGG
The DNA here is from genome assembly GCA_030545235.1 of Helianthus tuberosus. NCBI lineage: Eukaryota > Viridiplantae > Streptophyta > Magnoliopsida > Asterales > Asteraceae > Helianthus > Helianthus tuberosus. Next base: position 32,627,546 of record CM060365.1, on the reverse strand, counting down.
AAAGTAAAATACTAACAAGGATATCAACACGGGATATAGTCAAAAAGTTAAAGTTATTTTATTCACAAAAGATTAAACCCTTTAAGGTTGTCAAAATTGCCAACCCACGTTTCTACCAGCAAAACGTGGCCCGTCCACATGGGTTGGCAAAGGGTGTCCATTGTCTAAGGGTCTTGGTAGTGCCGGAATCAAAAGACGGCAGGATCACAATGGCTTCATCCCCCAAACAGAGGATCCCTCCACCATTTGTAATCCTACCTATTGTTCAAATGATCCATGATCCTTAGCCCTAATTACTATTGTTTGAGTACAACCCATCATTGTTCAACAAGAAAACATCATAACCAAAACAAACTATCAAACTAAAAAAATGGGCTCCAGCTACGTCTAGAAATGTCCTTCATCGCCCATTCATGCAGCCTACACCTTCGCTACATCATCATCCCCTCCAGCTCTAGTATCCTTCGCATGATCCTTGCCACTGCCATTAGCCTCGATTGCCAGAACCTCATCAGCCTCATCCTCATCCTCTAACTCAGCCAGCGTGGCCTTCCAGCCTTCCACGTCCCAGTTGCTCCTATCAAAGGCAGGATCCTGAGCTTCTTGGGCCATCTGTAGCTTGGTCTTGTACATGGCAATGGCAGCGGAGACCTTGGCATCCTCTGTGATCTCGTGCTTCTCATAATCAACATTGTTCAGGATTGCAGTTGTCTGAGTTTTGGCATCATTGAGATCCTTTTCAAGAGAGGCAATCTTGTGATCCTTGAGCACCGCCACCTTTTGGAGATCAGAGTATTTCTCCTCAAGCTCCTCAACATTCCCAACATAGTCCTCGATCTCAGCAAATTTCTACAAAGAAGACAATGTAAAGATTAGAGTCAGGTGATCCTCAAGTGGATAGGATAACTAAACTAAGTCAGTGATCCTTACATCATTAAAGTACTCGAGGAATTGATGGCGGATCAGAGGCAAACCTTGAAGGTTATCAGCTTCAGAGGTTTTTCTTTTCTTTCCACCTCTTCCCTTTGAAGTGGTAGCCTTGGGGATAACAATGGAAGGGCTAGCAGCAGACTTTTTCTTGGAGGATCGGACAGTGTCTAGATCAGTGACACTGAATTTGGAGGCAGACTTTGAAGATTTCCCAGCACCTACACACCCGGAACAGATAAGTATCCTTATCCTATTTCTATTTAATTATTCATTTAAACATTTAATTATAAAAAGAACAGGATACTTACTTGACATCATGACAGAACCTGAGGATACCTCTTGAGAATCCTGGGTATTTGCTTTGAATGACCTTGTAGCAGGATCAAGTTTTCTGAAAGCAGCAAGTCTCTCCTTGGTAGCAGGTGAGGGTATAATATGTGAAACAGTGATAGCTGTACAAAAGAAACAGAAGCATGTTAGTAATCCTCATCAGAAACAAGCTTACTCAGTGATCCTTCTAAGGATCCTCTATCCTACCATGGGTGCTCCATTTCCTTGGCAGATCCTTTCCATCAGGAAGAGAATCCCTTCTGACAAAGAAGAATCTCCGTTTCCAATTAGTATCATTCTTAGTGGCTTTGAAGATGGGATGTTCTTCACCGGGTTTACGCTTGAATAGATATCGATGGGAACCAAATGTTGTGAGATCATACATCTCTGCCAACTCCGACATTCCCAGAGCAATTCCTTCTTGCTCAATGATCCTTTCGAGGGTATATAAGACCCTCCAGATCATTGGCATAGCTTGAATATAGGAGATGCCGGTGAGGGAGAAGAAAGACTAGGTGAATTCAGGGAAAGGATATGTGTATCCTATTATGAACGGTGTGATCGGGAAGGCTACCCAAGTTTCAGAAACATAATCACTTAGAACGGTGGGGTCAAATGGCTTGAAATCGGTGTTTGCTGGAAAACAATGGCGGATTCTATCTATTTGTGGATCAATGAAACAGCACCTTTCATTCGCCAAATCTTTGATGATCCCCTGGCTCTTAAGAGGACTATCCTTCTTGTGATCCTTAGCCGATGAGGATCTTAGCATCATCTTGGTCATAGCAATAGAGAAGAAGATGAACAGAGAAAGAAAACGTAAAGGGAGAAAAGGAAAAGAGATACCTGCTTGATCGTCGGATGAGAATTTAAAGGGAGTTTCTCTTGAATTTGAATGCTGATTGATCTCTATCCGTAACTCCTATTTATAATGATGATTTTGCAGGATAGTCACCTCAGTGACGTCATGTTCGTAACGGCTAGTCCGATTACAACGGCTAGTTATCCGTTGGTTGATTGCGGATAAGAACAAAATATAACTCGTTTATTTACATAATTACTCCTTATATTTTGGGGGCAATTGTTAGGGGTGGATTTCTAAATGATCAGTGATCCTCAATTGCTGTTGGGCTTAGTGATCCTCACTTCTGTTTGAATTGGTGATCCTCAGAAGTGTTTCAGGATCATGGATCATCATAAGGATCCTCGTACTAACGGTTGTCTACTTTGAATTCGAAATTGTTTTGCAGGAGTATCAACTTGGACTTGGTCTTGGCGATATTCCTGGAGCATATTCTATGTTTATTCCGCACGTGCTTGGCCAAAAGTGGACGTTATGGAGTCGTGGAGGACTTGCACCATTTGCGGAATGTTAGTTAGTGTAGATATTTTCCATTTTTAAAGGGGTAGCGAGCTAATTAGAAAACACTTGGCTATTTTTGGCTATACACACACTCTCACAACTGCTCTCACCAGCTCTCGTTAATTTACTTGGCGATTACACACTTTTTTACACAATACACTATAGTGATCCTTGTACTTAGCTCGCTATCATCCGAAGTTGTAATACATTTCTTGTTTAATTTGAGTTGGTGATCGGTAGTTTCCATCACCCGAGGTTTTTTATGCCGGAGATCATTCATTGATCAAGGGCTTTTTCCTCGTATAAATCTTCGTGTCACTTGTTCATTACAATTCAGAGTGATCCTTATTGTTGTTCATCAATTCAAGCATCATACCTCACAACAGAAAGTTTGGTTGCATTATCATTGCTTGGTTTTTGACCAAAACACCTACCATACACCTTTGACTAGATCCGGGTTTATAACACTTTTGTCTTACATGACACGTGTCGTTATTTTATTGAACACAAATTTTCGAGGTGTTACATGCTGTTTGTTTAATTTATGCCCAACACGGGGGGCGTGTTCACTGAACACTCCCCCGTGCCCACATTCTTTAAGTTCTCGTTTCTGGCAATCTGACCACGGGGCCGTGCTCATCCAACACGGGCCCGTGTCCAGATGCCCAGTAACATAAAATTTTGCTTTTTAACACCTTTTTACACATTCAATCAACCTAAAAACTTATTTTTGGGACACATTGAGGACAATGTCTAATTTAAGTGTGGGGGATGCTAAAACCTTGAATTCTGCAAGTCCTAATAACAAGCCTTACACAAAACTTTATTGGAACCGCTAATCACCCCAAATTTTTTTCAAAAACTTTTCATTTTTTTACTTGTCTTGGTTTAATTTGGGAATAACAAGTTCTAAAAAGGTTATATTTTTACAAATTTACAACCGATAGCGTCATGAGAAAAAGAACCAATATAAGAAAATTATGAAACGGCATGACAAATCTAATTAAAATTTGATTATATATACTTGATCACATTAAAAAAACTCATTCCCACAAAAAGTGAGTTTTGAGCCTTTATTGAGCATACAAATACACATCTTTAGACTAAATGCTCATCTTTCGTTTCTTGTGTGAATAACCGCTTGGTTTTCTTACGACTCTAGAACTTGCCATGACGATACATTCCCGGTCCTTACCAACTTAAACCCAAGTAAGTAAATGATAGAGGCATTAGGACTAACCATTTTTCTTTTGAACACCATTATTTTTCTTTTTTTTTACCACCTACCCAAAATCCCCCTAGTTAACCCCTTTGAGTCTAAAGCTTTTCATTTCTAAACCTACAAAACAAACACCATTCACCCATAAAAAAAAACCCTTTTTATTTTTAACCCTTTATTTTAGTAAAAAGCTCGGTCTTCATGTGACATTCCTTATAAAAAAAATGAAGTATATCAATAAACAAACAAGTTCCTCAAAAGAAACTTTGTTTGAAAATTCTTTGTTTGAATAAAAGTCACAAAAATAAAAAGTTTTACGACGACCAACGCTTTTTACGCTTTTAACCCAAGCCTAACCCTTCCCCAAGTCCTCTTGATATTTACAAAGGTGTATAGTTAAAAAGGAGGAGGGTTGATTGCTTGGCAAGCATATGGTAGAAGTAAGTTCCATTCCGGTCTCGAGTGTTTCACAAAAATACATCTTCGGCCGAGTGTTGAGTGATCTCCCGTGAGGTATGTGAACTTGTATATAAATGGAATTTAAAAAAAAAAGGCATGTTATGCCCAAATAAGTAATTTATCTTATGAAATGTTCTAAATAAATCATAACGAATAGGATTGTAAATAACATAAAAATAAAACCTAATAAAGATCTTGGATTCCCGACACTCAAGACAAGCCTAAAACTTCTCTTCTACCCATTCCATTTGGGAGTGTAAGCCACATTATAAAGAGTTTTGCTTGAGGACAAACAAAGATTCAAGTGTGGGGGTATTTGATGTGTGTAAAATGCAAAATATATATTACATCAAATGAGGCATAAAACTAACCCTTTTTTAGTACTAATGTTGGAAAAAGTGTGCTTCTGTCTTCCTTTTGTATTTTCAGGATTTTTTGAGCGTAAATAAACAAAAGAAGCAAATATGCAGCAAAATCTAACATAATTACAAGAAAAGGAATAAGTGTGGCATGCCCGACCCCTCGACAGGATCTACCCAAGCAAAAACAAGTAAACAGAAGGCTGACCATGGCCCCGTGCCCAACGGACACGGGGGCGTGTTCAGGTGTCTGCAGAAAGGACAAAAGCGTAGAAGCTTCTATTTCCCGACACGGGGGCGTGCCCAGCTCAACACGGCCATGGTCAACCCTAAGATTCACAGAATCCAAGCAAATCTTAATAGTACAAATACGCTTCTGCACACGGGGCCATGCCCAGCGGACACGGGGGCGTGTGGAGCTAATGCAGACAAATTGCAATTAATGAAGAAAGAGAAAATGGATAGACATGGGGCCGTGTCCGGGCTTCTGTGCAGGCTATAAATAGGGGTGCTTGGTTCACTTCAAATCATCCCTTGGCAAACCACCTCTCTCCCACTTCACCCACACTCCACCACCATCATAACACCCACATCCACCACCATCATCCATCATCCATCATAGAGTGTGTGTAGTAGTCTCGGGATCCAAGATTGATAGTAATAGTTCTTGACAATCAAAGGCCATGTTTGCCAAAGTCTCTTATATCACTTGGTGAAGACAAGCATTTAGTGTAATACTTTTGTTTTTTAATCTTTTCGCACTTTTTATTTGGTTTTGTATTAATGACTTTAATAACTAGTTTCTTATGTTGAAGGTGAAACTTCCTTATCATTTGTCCGTGGTGTCTGGGCATTATTTTACTGTCTATATAAAATAAAAGATTTACACCATTCATATCTCTACGGTCTATATAGAGATATGTTGGCTACCTGGTCGGGGGTTAAGGGAATGGTTTGGTAAGGTTCTTGCCTTGTTCAGTGTATAGATCCTTCAAGGACCTGGGTCAAGCTTACTAGGACCTCCTTCAATACTCACTGTTATTGGATGGAGGGGGTGCGAATGACTTGATCCCCTCATATGTAAACTTCTATTAATACATTAACCAGGCTACTTGGGATTGTATCACTGCTGACTCAAACCACTTAGCCGAGGGTAATGTCACCTTCAAAAGAGGGGCCTACCACATTACGCATTAATAACTTAATTAATTATCTTTTAATAATCCAACCCTTTAGGATTGTATCCTTGCTGACTCAAACTACTGGGTTGAGGGTAACGCCACCTTTAAAAGAGGGGCCTACTACTATAACTAAGATAATCTCTTAAAAAGTGCAAAAGTGCGGAAATCATCAAAGGTTACACTAAAGGCAAGTCGGATCCAAGTGATTCATCTTGTCTATCTGTTTTTTTATTTTATTTTTATTTTTCAGCATTTTTAGTTTTTATTTTTATGCTTAAAACTTTTTCTAAACTTTTGACTTGATTAGACGTTGAGGATAAACCGGTACTAAAAGCTCTTGTGTCCTTGGACGACCTCGGTATCTTACCAACGCTATACTACGCTCACGATGGGTGCACTTGCCCATATGTGTGTTTAGTGTTAGTAAAATATCGTGTTTTATAAATTTAAAACTTGACTAAAGTGTTAAAAAGGGCTTAAAATATAACTAAAAATATATAACACACTACACGCATCATAGTGGCCGACGCACTTAGTCGTAAGACTCATGTTAAAGGGATTCGTTGTCTCCAACTCGTTAAGATCTTCAAAACCGCATTTGCGAAGCTCAATATGCATCCATTAACGAGGGTAACCTTTTATATGAAATGTGAGGTGGTGCTGAAGAAAATCTTGTGTCTAAATCCGATGGTATTCTATATTATCTCAATCATATCTGGATTCCTAATCCTGATAACCTTCGAGACTTTCTGATGAAAGAGGCACACAAATCTAGATATTCTATTCATCCTGGTGCTGATAAGATGTACCAAGACTTGTGTACATCCTATTGGTGGCCTGGGATGAAGAAAGATATCGCCACTTTCACTGTGAAATGTCTCACTTGTTCGAAGGTTAAAGCCGAACACCAACGTCCCTCTGGCTTGCTCGAACAACCATAAATTCCTGTCTGGAAATGGGAGAGCATTGCGATGGACTTTATCACTAAATTTCCTCGTACTTCTTCTGGTCATGACAGTATTTGGGTGATCGTTGATCGATTGACCAAATCCGCTCATTTTCTCCCTAGTCGTGAAGACTTCAAGGTCGAGCGTTTGGCTCGTATCTACACTGGAGATCATCTATCGTCATGGTATCCCCATTGACATCATTTTCGATCGCGATGGTCGCTTTACGTCTCGTCTTTGGCAAACCTTTCAATCTGCTATGGGTACTTTTCTTAACCTTAGCACCGCTTTCCATCCTCAGTCTGATGGTCAAACCGAGCGTACTATCCAAACTTTAGAGGATATGCTTCGTTCATGCGTAATCGATTTTTGTGGCAACTGGGATATGCACTTGCCTTTGATCGAATTCTTGTACAACAACAGTTATCACGCGAGTATTCAAATGGCACCATTCGAGGCATTGTATGGTCGAAAGTGTCGTTCACCTATTTGTTGGCATGAGATTGGAGAAGCTCAAATCACCAGTCCCGAGCTTATACAAGAGACAACGGACAATATTTTTTAGGTTCGAGACAACTTGCTGAAAGCCAAGAGGCGACAAAAGAGTTACACTTACAAGCATCGCAAGCCCTTGGAATTCGAGATAGGTGACTTTGTACTTCTCAAGGTATCCCCTTGGAAGGGCGTAGTTCGATTTGGTAAGAAAGGGAAACTCGCACCTCGCTACGTAGGTCCTTTCAAGATTCTAGAAAGGATTGGCAAGGTTGCGTATCGACTGGACCTACCTGAAGAACTCAACAACATTCATCTTGTCTTCCACGTCTCCAACTTGAAGAAATGTCTAGCTGAAGAAGGACTTCAAGTTCCACTTGAAGATATTCAAATCAACGAGAGTTTACACTTTGTGGAGAAACCCATCGAAATCATGGATCGAGGAGTTAAACAATTGAGGCGCAGTCGAATTCCTATCATCAAGGTTCGATGGGAAGGAAAACGTGGCGCTGAATTTACTTGGGAACTCGAAAGTGATATGAAGACGAAGTATCCGCATCTATTAGTTGCATCTTCCTAAATTTTGGGATGAAATTTCCTAAAGGAGGGGAGACTGCAATGCCCTGCTTTTCGTACTTTCCTTAATTAGAAAGCTCGTTTTATATTTCTATTTTTGGAAATCTTGTATTCTTGTATTTCGTCTTTTCGTTGTATCGTTGTAAAATCCGAGACTTGAATCATAAATAAAATTCATTATTTCATACAATTTATGCTTTACATAATCATACAAGATTATACGTTTGAATTCATAATACACTTGGTACTTTATTCGTAATTCTGGAAAATGTGTGATAAACTTGCAAATGCGTGATATACATGAACTATACGCTTTCTACGCATGATTTGGACTTATAGATGCTTATACTCGATACATATACTTAATCATACGTGTCCATATTTGTTCTTATGTTGTTGTTACTTAAAAATCCCTTATAATATGCTTTTATTACATAAAACACCCTAAAATACAACAAAACCTAACTTGGTTAAACATAAGGGACCAAAAGTGACAAGATTGAAACTCAAATCCAGAAAAACTAACACGTCGCGTCGCGCGACGGGAATAGGCCTTCGCTGCCGCGTCACGCGACACTCTTGATCCATCAGATAGTTGTTTGAGATGCATCCATTGGCCAATTTTTGTCATGTGGTTGTGTTTTCTCCATGTAATACCACCTAACTCAACCATAATCACCTCCTATAAAACCCAAATCATTTCCACACTTTTTCCACTTTGAAAACTCACTAATCCTCACTCTAAACACTCCAAATCAGTAGCTAAATCTCATATTAAACTCAGTTTCAAGGTAGGAACTTCTAAGTGCAAAAGTGAGTCAAAACTCACCTTTTTTCTACCTTTCTTCACTTATTCTTCTTCAACAAAGTATGGAACACCTCTAGGATTGTTCTCACAAGGTTTTCCATGGAAATCCAAGGTGAAACATCCCATTTTTGAGGTCCAACTTTCTGTTTCGGAAGAAAACTTTGTTAAACATCCTTTAATATTGTGTTTTAACCCTACAAACCTATGTCCTTATGCCACTAATCAAGACTATTATTAAGTGTGCTTAAAAACAAGGTTGTTATATAAAAAAATCAGAGGTTTTACTCCTCTAAACTTTCTATTTTGGAAGGGTTCTTAACCCACAAGTGTTGAGCAAGACTTGAGCTTGTGTAGTGTGATTACTTGGAAAGCCTTGGCTATCCTACTATCAATCCACTCCTCACTTGATGATTTCTCTTAGAGTAGTGTGTATATTTCCATTCTAACTAATTCATGACCATCTTTGTTGTTCTTGTAACAACTTGTGCATTGGTGAAACTACGAAAGAGGTCTTAAATGGAAGGTTATCCTCCTACTTCCTTGCATGACTTGTATGAGATTCTTGTGATACTTGTTGGACTATAACCATATTATACTATATACCATATATAAAACATCAAATAACCGAACCCTTGATGATAATCAAATGATTATTAGTCAAGGTACTAAGTTGCATCATCCAAGTACTTAGTTTCTCGTTACGATTCTAATGGGTATTAAACCCATGAAATCATTCTAACCCCTATGGGTTTTTATAGTGTCAAGAATGAGTACTAAGTCTAGATGATTATCTTCTTGTATACTTACTTTTGTTATACTTTAAATTCCGAATCTAAATTCTCCGTTATCATCCAAATTACTCACACACCTATATTTCTTCGTGTAGAAGGACTCGGTGTTCTACCTCCAAACCAACAACACTTCACGGATTAACAAGTGAAAGCTTGCAAAACCGTGAGTACACTTGACCCATTTTCATTTTAACACTTTTGGGTGCAATATGTTAACCTTATCAAAATCACAATACTATATTTTTTATGCAATGCACAAAACAATCCTTATACATGAAAACTACTTGTTATGCTTGATACATATACTTAGGTGATTCTTATGTGATACTATAGTCATTAGCTTCGTACGAGCCTCCATTTAACATGTATAGCGCTATAGGAGTAACGCATCGCCTGTAGTCTTGTGGTCATGTTAAATTTCATTCTTTATTGCGTAAACAGAGGGTTGACTAGAATATTGCATGCCATGATATGTTTATCTTGAATAACTTAAGTTTTCATGTGGATTCGTTTTAAACTTTTACACTTATACTTATGTACTTAAACTTGTGTACTCGCCAATGCATTTTTGCGTTGAACTATATTTTGTTAACATGTTGCAGGTTGATGAGGTTGATTATGACGAAATCTTGTAGGGACGACTCTAGAAACGCACTTGAATTTACTACATTAGTTACTTTAATTATTGAACTTATTATATATTGTTTTTTATGTTGTTCTTTGAATTTCATGTTGTAATTTGACAATGTTGTTATGATATGAAATCGGTTTTGAATTAATTATTTTCACCAATAGCGTTATGTGTGATGAGCAATCTCTTTCGTCTCACTCTGATCATTCCGTCATCGGTTGGGGTGTGACATAAACTAAAAGTAATATGTATCCAATTGACTATTTGGTGCCAAAATGTCTATGGTATCCACATAGGAGGTGTGGTTTGATCATCATTATCATACACAGTAAATCTCACCAATAGCAAAGCTAAGGTAGGGTCTGAGGTGGGTAAGATGTAGACAACCTTATCTCTACCCGTTAGGAATAGAGAGGCTGATTCAAGTAAGACCCCGGGCTCGATAGTAGTTTTGCATCAAGCCTTAGCCATAACACTCAGCGATTAAAACACATAACACTCGATAGTGGTTTGATGATAGTCTTTATACCAGTCACTTGCTCATTGAGCTCTAATGCATTTCTCTTGGAAGTATTGCAGTTATCCTTCATCCTTCATTGTGATTTTGTGCATGCGGATCCACAGAAGGAATACCATAGATAGAGTTATGGAGATTAGATGGAAGGGGTCCACCTGGCCCATAATTTTTTATTTTTTTTTAAACTTGATACGTGGCACAAATTTTTTTTAGAATACTCATAAATTTTTCTTCTATATTCGTCACTAACCTTGAGGTTTAATATGATTATTAATTAGGGAGTTGGTCCACGACTATTTGGAACTTGTATGTCACCTTATAAAGTATACTTTTGTTTTTGTTGGTTGTTCTAACTCCTCAATTATGATTCCATTTCTAAGTAGAAGCATGCACATTATATGGTCAAACCACAAATCTTGCATCCAATAGTGACATGTGTTGGATCAATGAATTAATAATAGTTGAGCTAAAAAGTCAACTACATATGGTAGCGTCTCATTATGAAGTGTACTTGTTTCTTTAATTATTATTATTATTATTATTATTATTATTAATTTTTGTCATTTGACAACTACTACATATATTGATTTATATTGATTAAATGCAAGTCAATATGAATTTTTTTTGAATGGCCGACAAAAAAATTTATTCATTGTAGCAAGATGCTACCACCAAATTTACAATTATTCAAAACCAAAACATAAATAAATTACATACACTACTTATCCAACAATATTGAATCTACTCCAATCTTCCCATGTAAGCGCCGCCATCTTAGAACGGTTCTTCACCCATAGATACGCCAATGCTTTGATTTCGTCTAGAATCTTCGCCATATTTGGTATTTTTTGTTGAAACACGACCTCATTCCGCGCCTTCCAATATGATTTAAAAATAGTTTACATACTTTCCCTTCCACAATAACAAAATTAGGATTTAACTTCTATGTTCTTCAAAGCATGCGCATGCAGTAATTGATAAATCATACTAGACACGCATGGCAAAAACAAGAAAAAGACTAAACTCGAAACATTTAAAGAATATTGTCTTTAATCAATATCTATAACAAAAGAATCTCTATGTAAAAGATATACCCATAACCTAAGCATTAAGTTAGTCAAATTAACCTACATATTAACTAGACTCAAATGAAATACAAGACCGTAACCAAACTTATTAAATTTGGTTAATATAACCAACATTCTAGGTTTAGTTAAAAGAAATAATAAAGACCAACAATTTAAAGAAAAAAAAATCGAGTGATTGTCCCCTCATCAAAATACATAGGCAGCAGGTTTGCTAGTGTGTGTGTCAAAACGTTGTCTAGTTATTTAAGAAGTGCCGACGATCTTGGTAGTCTCGGTCTTGTCAAGTTTATAAGATCAACCTTACCACACCATGGCCAATTAGATAAAATGAGATGCAAAGTTGAAGAAACAATCTTTGGAGTATATTACTTGTAAGAGCATATTGAGGTTACCCTCGATCAACATGTAAGGAACCATGTTCAATAAAAGCAAGGTTTCGTGATTAACAAAGATGTTATATGTGTTTCTTGCGTTTTAATCTCGTTCTCTGTGCAAATACTAACAAGTTATTTGCTACTATATTGTTAAGTTACCAAATAATCATCAAAATATACCTAATAGAACTATAAACTTTTTGCAACGTCTTCCATGTTTGCAAAAAGAACAATATTATTACACTATATAGGGGAGGGTTTAAATGAAAACACTAAATATTGTGAGAATCGTGAGAACAAATGAAAAAACACGAAAACTTGGTAAAAAACGAATCAAATTCAAAATTTTCTTCTACACTTATCATTATTATTCGAATACAATGTTAGAAATTTAATTTACATGTTTAAACTTACGTGAATTCGTAAATAAAGCAAATTTACACATGTGTAAGTTTGCCATTTACACACGTGTAAATCTATTATATTTACACATGTGTAAAAAAATCTAAAAAGAGTGATTTTGAAAGAAGAAATGAATTATTTGATGTTGTAAATTCTTTTTTTGATGTTGTATCTTAATTACAATGAGGTTTGTATTAAAAATTTGGTTTTGATTGGTTTTTTATTCGTTTTCACGGTTCTCACAATATTTAGCGTTCTCAAGATAACCCTCCCCTTACCATATATTACTATTACTATATATTACTAAATGAATTGAAATAAGTAGTGATTTTAATATTATAATAATATATAATTTTTTAATACTTTTATTATTTTAATATTACTATAATAGTTATTTTCTTTACTTTTAAACTATAATTCTTTTTTTAATATCAATGGTTGGGATAAGGTTGGTGTCAGCCGGTATCGAACCAGTACTGGTATCGAAAATACCGGGACGGTCCTGTTCGGTATCAGTACATGAAAGTAAAAACCGGCACTAATACAGAAAACACCAAAAGTTGGTGTCGAATTGATATTGGAAATCTTTTGGTTCAGGAAATTCAATGCTGCTACCCGGTACCATTTGCTCATCCCTGATTACGGTTACCATATAAACAACGGTATCGTACAACTTTTTTTGTTGATTTTCTTCAACTTTTAATTTTTTTCTTTTTTAGTTTCAGGGGTAGGGATGAGCTCGGTGCAAACTGATACAGAACACCGGTTACGGTACCGATGTATGAAGGTAAAAAACGGTTGTGAACCGGTACCAGGAACGCCAAAAGTCGATACCGAATTGGTACTTAAGATCTTTCGGTTCGGCAAATTTGGTACCGGTACCCAGAACAATTTGCTCATATCTGACCACGTGTTTCATACGAAAAACATCGTTACCATACAACTATTTTAGTTGATTTTCTTTCGGTTATCTTTTAGTGTTTTTTTCTACATTTTCTTTTTATTCTTGTCAGCAGTTCCGTTCACAACACGCTCGTAGTGATTTCAAAACACATGTAAACACAAACTAAATAACAAAAGAAATCCGCCGCAACGCGACAAACTTCTTTAAACCTAGTTACCATAAAAGATGCCCATAAAGGACTAAAAGCGTCACAAAGAGAAGTAGAGGACACTTTGTGATTGACCATAAAACCTTAAACTTGCATCAAATAAGTAGTAGGAATCTAGGAATAGATTTCACATGATATCTAATCCACCCCTTTAGTGAATACTTTTTATGAACCTCTCCATACCTCTTGAATATAATATAATAAACTCAAAGTAACATATTCTTTCCTTAAAATAAGATATCATTCAAACACGTAGCCAAAGCATGAGCTTTGAACAATATTTGGTCAAAACTGGCATCAATCATTTTATGCAAAGATGGGCTGATCTGTCTGATTGAACAAGGTAATTCTACATTTTGTTAAACACCGGTCTATATGATGATAATACTAGATTAAAAATAACATGTTTTAAATTAACCATCTACTGATAAAAAAAATATTTGGCACTGTTAGGACGTTAGCAAGGAGACCAAGTTCAATATATAGTTCAAATGTCAATAATAACGTATAAATTTTACATATATTCTTTCCACCAATATTGACTAAATATAAAGTCATTTCCCTTTCTTTGATTATCAATAAGCATCTAATTGTTTGTATTTGACCATGCCTTTTATTATTATTAATTAAATGTTTGTCATCTAGCTTTGTGGATCTTTGCAAATTGTGAAGGGTTTGATACATATAGAAAAGACAGTCAAACAGTTAACTCTGGTGGTCAAAATTATGCAAAGACAGTCAAACAGTTAACTTTGAGTTGAGCTGTTGCGTTTTGCTATTGAGTTCTTGCAATGTAACTTTAGACCATAGGGTATGGTTTGGTTAGTCTCTAAAGGGACTATCTGACATGTAGGCGCCACCTCAGCAAGGGTGGAGGACCATCCCCTTGGGGACTACCCAAGGGTGTGGAGGGAAAGCAATGACTACCCAAAAGTTGTACCTTGTGCTGATTTACTTGTACCCTGCAAGGAGAGAGAGAGAGCAAATTTATGGGGCCCACCAAAATATAAGAAGCCAATCAACAAGCTCGTCCCCAACGTCCGAAGGGTGACGCCGGTGCCGCGACGACCCGGAGAGGGGCGGTGTGCGACGTGGGGAACGGACCGGGACCGGGAGGGGACGACCCCCATACCCCATGGTCTTATCATGTTTGGTTTTTTAGTCATACTACCTAGGAATTCGTGAAAATTCTTGGATCCGTCATCGGAACAAGTTGAGTCACGATCATTGAGAATTTTTTATATATATAGTTTTAGTTAAAAATTTGTCAAGTTTATAGATAAACATTATTGCCGCGAAACTCGTACGCTACAATGGGTATGTTAAAATTTGTAAGACTCGATTTTGATGAATATACATTAGCATTCACCCTGTGAAAAAATTCACATCGAAACGTTGATAAAAATAAGCACGTAGAAATGACATATCAAGAATTTTATAAAATGTCATATTTTAGAGTTGTAAGAGGAAAACAAAAAAAAACTATAAGAAAATGAATCCTTGAGGGCAACTTTGATGGATTGTATGTTCATGCTTTGATTGCTTGTCCATTATGATGAAACTCAGTTTTGAATGAAAATAATAAACACATTGCAACGGTATATTCAAAATTTTATAAAAGATCATATTGTAAAAGTTAAAGAAAAAAAAAAACCATTAAAATGTGAGTGTGCGACGTGTCGTCACATGATGAGAAAAAAAAAAGAATAATAAAAGCAACGGAAAAAAACATAGGTGTAAATAGAGGTGTACAAATCGGTTTTTTTTCAAAAACCGGTTTCGGTTATTAACCGAACCGGTTTTTTTCACCCAAAACGAAAACCGGTTTTTTTATAACCGGGGTTTCGGTTCCTAACCGGTTTTTCAAGTCCAAAACAATAACCGGTTGGGACCGGTTTTAACCGTTTTTTTCCAAAAAAACCGGTTTTAACCGGTTTTCCAGATCAAGAATAGTAACCGGTCATAAACCGGCGGTTCAGTTATAAAACCGGTTTGGTTATAAAAAAACCGCTTTAAAAAAAAAAACCGGTTTCGGTTTTTTTCCCGGTTTCGGTTCTAAAACCGTTTTTTTTTTACACCTCTAGGTGTAAATGGTAAGTCTAATTAACGCTTAGAGGCCATATTATAACTTGAATTCTATATTGAATATTATATTACACTTCAAATTGACGCTGAAATCACTTGTACTAAAGGGGTGTTTGGTGTTGCGTTTTCAAAATAGATTATGCGTTTTCAAAATAAATTTTGCGTTTTCAAAACAGCGTTTTGAAAAAGCATGTAGGTACATGCTTCTCCAAAACTGCGTTTTGGAGGCAGATAATCACTTTTTCATCCACACACTTTTTTAGATTATTTATATTTTATAAACGCAATAGTCAAATAATCACTTCAAAACGTAATCCTAAACACCCTCTAAGTGCATTTGTAACCTTTGATGTCACTATGTGTAATAGTTATATGAGAGATTATAGTGTATTTATGAGGTCCCAAATCAATATTAAATTAAAAGTATTAGCTTAAAGTCAACTACTTATTTTTGCTTTTCATTTAGAAGATTTTTTTTTAATTAGATGTCACTATGTGTAATAGTTATATGAAAGATTATAGTGTACTTACGAGGTCCCAAATCAATATTAAATTAAAATTATGAGCTTAAAGTCAACAACTTATTTTTTGCTTTTCATTTTGAAGATTTTTTTTTTTTTAAATTAATATCTATAAAGTTGTCAACTACTACGTACATTGATTGATTACAAGTCAATTCGATTAAATTTGTTTTTTGAATGGGCAGTTGATAAACATGATGTGAGATAATACAGAGCTGGAGATTGATAGCTAGATATTGTTATTAATTAAATTAGATCTAACCTTTCAAAAAAAAATTAAATTAGATCTAGACAGACATGTTTATAATTGAATTTATTTTACTATAAAGGAAATATTGAGAAAAAATTGAAAACTTGACAAAAGATCTAGTGTATAGACAAATGATGTAAAGTATAAAAACACTCAAATTAAGATGTACACTAGTAAAATGTACCATCCTAAATTGGATGAAATATATTTTTAATATTCTAATTCCATATTATAACGGTAGATATTCGTTATAACGTATAAGAATAAGTCCATTTTAACTATTAGTCAAAAAGTAACGGTAGATATTTACTATGACGTGTTACAAAGTCCATTTAACTATTAATAAAAAAGGAATGAGAATTTATAAGTTCATCAAATTAAGCCTAAAAATATAAAAAAAAGAATTGCATGAAAATATACTTGAGAGCAAACTATGTACATGCTCAGAACTTGAAATAAACATAGAGTTTCAACTTGAAGCCCCATATGAGTTGATATAGGTTCAAAGAGTTCTTGTGTGTGTGAATGCTCGAAAGGAAATAAGGAACCATGAGCATGGGAAACAATTTTAACCGAATTTTGGACTTTCTAATTTCTAACCCATAACTTTTTTACACCTAAATCATCGCTTTTATGTGGGGTCAGTTATCTTAGGCTATGGGGTGTGGGATAAAGCCCTTAGGAGCTTTATCACGCCATATCAGCGTCACGTCAGCTAGAGGGCTTTATCACGTCTTCCCTTAACTTGCAGGGTGTGGGATTAAGCCACCTATTAAACAAAATTAAAAAAAAAGATTTCATTGGATGAAATGATGTGGACCCCACCTACAAATTCCCTTCTTCCTCATTACCATGGTGGCGATCGAACCATGGCGCCCCTGTTAATTAGCTCGGTATGGATGGTGGCGCCGCTCAGGCGCTAGCGGAGGTGAGATGGCAGGGGTGGCGCCCTCCACACCCTCCTGCCTTACAACTAAACCACTAAGGCTATGGGGTATGGGTGGTGGATTGGATCATGGCTTGCTACGTGGGACATGATTCTCATGATACACCGCACCCTTCTCAAACCACGATGGCTCATATGGTTTAATCAATGACAACCATGACTTTCTTTCAATTAATTAGGGAATTTTGATTGGTAGGGGAAGATAGTGGATGATAGTGGGGGTTATGGTCCACACTATATAAGGTGGTGGATTAGATTGGTGGATTGAGCTGAAGTGACATGGAGGGTGGTGGTGGTCATCTTGGTCATGACCACACCACATAGCCTAAGAGCATTTACATTGGATCCTTCACATTTATGTGAGTGCATTAATTCTATATTTTATAGAGTGGTTGTGAGTGGAGAAGAGAGAAAATGTTACCATTCATTAGTAAATTTGGAGGGACGTTGTTCACCCTCTATAATTTTTTAAAGTGGTTGTGAGTGGATGAGAGAGAGATGTAATGATAAAAGTATAAAAAATATTATTTATTTGAAAATAAGAGAGAAAATATATTGATTTTTAGTATAATTTTAGACATAGAGTAGATAATAGACTGTAAATGCTCCAAGACATTGTAGGTGTGTATGCATTAAACATCCGTTTATTATACTTTGTGCATTAAAGAGTTGTGTTCTATGTGTAAATGACTAAAATACCCTCGTAGTTACAGACTTGGTGGATGGAGTTAAAAATTTGGACTCAAAGGGTTACAAAAAAATGTTTAAGGACGCGGTGCGTTAAACATTTTAATTTTGGACTCAATTAGCTAACACCCCTAAAACACAGAGAGTCAAAAGTAATTTTCTCATTAAAGAAATTAGTGATTTTAGGTTTTGCTGAGTTTTATAAATAAAACCTAGATCCTAGAATTTCAATTTTGATAAATTGTTGGAACCCAATAATCATGAACACTAAGGATGACAACTGACTAAGGATAGCTTAACTTAATCCCATACCCGATTATAAAACAATGACTTATACCTGACTAATAGCTTAGGAATTTGTCAAGAAATTACCCGTCAGGTATTGGGTACACCCTTCCCTTTGGGCTTTTCAAGTGCGTATATAGATACACAATTCATTATTTTCTATTTTTAAAAGTTACAAAAATTAAAACATTATAAATATCATACACATCATCCTCATTATTAAAGTGTTGTTTGTTTTTTCTGAAAAGCTCTGCGCAGGCTCTTCTGTCTGCACCGCGCAGACCACGCGAAGAAATTGTCATGCGCAGACTGTTTGTTTTTTCAAAAGACGTTTCATTAAAAAACGTCTGCGCGAGCTCTTCTTGGTGTAGACTTTGCCCAGCCACTTCTAAGATCTTCTAAGGTCTGCAGAGGGTTAAACACCACCACCAACCACCACCGTCCATCACCACCACCATCACCGTTCACCACCACCGTCCACCACCCACCACCGTCCATCACCACCACCATCGTCCACCGTCCACCCACTACCGTCCACCACCCACTACCGTCCATCACCACCACCATCGTCCACCACACACCACTACCGTCCATCACCACCACTATCGTCCACCACACACCACTACCGTCTACCACCATCACCGTCCAGCAGCACCACCACCCACCATCACCGTCCGTACACCACTACCAGTTTATTTTAGAAGTCTGCATACGTTAAAAAACAAACAGTCTTCTTCTTGCAGACTACAGAGGTTTGGTCCATCTCTTCTTCTACAAATATCTGCAGATGTGGTCCGTAGACTACTGACATTTTACCTCTTAAAAAACAAACAACACCTAAATGTTTGATTTATTTAAAAGAGTAAATTACGATTTTGACCCTGTGGTTGTATCAATTTTACCCTTTTAGCCCCAAAAAGAATTTTTTAACATCTGAACTCCCAACGTCTTTTTTTTAACCTTTTTGGCCCCTAGCATTTAATGGATGAGATTAGTGTTAGGGGCCAAAAGAGTTAGAAAAGAGACGTTAGGGGTTCAGATGTTAAAAAAAAAATTTGGGCTAAAATGGTAAAAGTGATATCGTGATTCTCAAAAGATAATTTCATATTTCATAACATATAAATAGAAAAAGTTGGCCTACTCGGCCTTGTACTGTCGCAACCCCCGACCCCTTGCCCCGGGAGGCGGGCGGCCGCGAGCTTCGCACATTCGGTGGTATCGGTGTTTATTTAATTTGGCAGCGGAATTTACATCAGGACCGTAGTTAGGAAATATTTTATCAGAGTAAAACAACTCATTTTATAAATATTAAACACATGGGTAAAACCCAAGTTTCCATTCATAATATGTTTATAGGGATAAACCCTATTTTATTCAAATAAAACTTCTTCTTTATTTAGGTAACTTTTATAGCCACTTTTCCAAGCATTCAGTGCTCTCCAGCTGGCTTCTATTTGGCTTTCACATTTTGTTACCTGAAACGCGTTTTAAAAACATTTGTTAGTGGGAAATACTGGTGAATGAATCCCAGTTTAATCAAAACAAGTTTTATCATTTTACAGCATTGAGGGCAATCCAGCAATTACATTTGTTTACATCTATTCAATTACCACCCACGGCACTGTCAATCCTGACTTGTGGAAATGTTACTACTTGTAACAACCGTCTAATTTCAAATCGAATATAATAAAATATACATAATTTAATATCAAAAAAAGTATTTTAATTCAACATAAGTACAAAATCAAAGTTTTAAACTAACCACATACTAGTCAACTACCGACTAGTTTAAACATTCATAACATGATTAACAAATTGTTTACATCAAAAACATTGTCTAAACAAAGTTAAGTTAACGCGGAAGCTTCAAAAGTTCGTGTTCGGTTCTTGATAACATGCTTGATCGCCATTCGGAAAGACCCCATCATTACCTAGAGTCAAAACCACTTAAAAAGTTAGTCTTGACATTAATATAATGCATATAAACGGGTTCTAGTATCGAATCATCAAAAATGAAATAAAAATTCAGTTTTAGCCCTATCGCGTGTCGCGCCAGAACCTTCTCAACTCGTCGCGTGTCGCGACGGCTCTCGCGTATCGCGCCGGATCTAAGTGATCCTGTCGCGTGGCGTGGGGGATACCATTTTCCAGCAGGTGCAGGTTTTTGACCTGCATTTCCTGCCAGTTCCGAGAATTCCAAATTTCAACTTCAATTGTCCGTAACTTTTGATTCGTAAGTCCGTTTTAGGTGATTCTTTTTCCTATACGTCTATAATTTCATTACCGACGTGCCTATTATAATTATCATACCGAAAATTTAGTTTACGGACCGAACAACAAAAAACCACTAAACAATTGTTCGACCCATTCTATTTACACCCATTTTGCTACCATTTCAATAGTAACCATAAGGCGCTTTTACCCAACATCCGGGGCTTATTATCACCGGCATTTCATTATCAAACTTATGGCTTCATGCTCTTGTGATTGTTATCGCCAATGCTAACAATTAAACACTAACACTACTAATTACACAATTATTCGACCCGTTTGGCTCATCTATGGAATCCTCCATTATAATGACTACCAAACGATTCCTAGTCGATTCTTAACCTATTTATTCACGTAGCGAACATTGTCACTTCAATCAACATAACTTTTATTCTAAAACACAACTATACATATTCTAATATCAAATTCACTTAATGTAACAAATCAAGTTACATACCTTCAAAGCAAACCCTTCAAACGCGTGTCACCACCGGCTTGTCCACTAGACGCTCCAGCTTCTTTCCCTATAAAGTTCATTCATAGCATGTTTAGAACTCCTTTCTAATCATATATCGCATAGTTTTCCGAAACATTACAAATATGCGTTTTAACTTGAAATTTCAGTTTTAAGCCTTCTTTGAGGCATTTTCACAAACACTTTAAGGGCAGAATTTTGCATGTTTCATTATCAAGTTCATAACTTGTCATATAGCCCAAATTTACATCAATCAAACTATCTTACATAAATATTAACCTCAATAATTCTGAAATCACTTTACAAATAACTGATTACACTAGAACAACCACCAAAATCCTAGTGTTTATCAAGTTCAAAAAAACCCACCAATCACCTTCAATGGTGTTCATGGATTCTACTAGAATTAAGCATGATTTCAGCATGTATTTGTCTAGGGTTTACTCCTAAACACTACAATGTTCCTATTTCATCCATATAACAATCATGCATCAACAATTTTCGAATCCTCTAAGTTTACTCAGAAATTCAACTAGAGATTTCTCATGAAATTTACATACCTTGTGACTCCTTTTTCAGTGGAGATCACTAATTCGTGCTCGGATTTTGATTTAGGATTGATTTGGACCTTCAATTTAAGGGATTAGACAAGAACTAGGGTTTGTGGGGTTTCTCCTGGTCACCCCTGTGTTTCTATCGACCCAGACACACACACATTTGTGTGTGTGGGTTTTTAATTTTTATTTATATAATTCATGTTTAAATTTTAACAAGTTTGGCCCCTCTACTATCATTAGTTTGTATTTTTAGTGTTTTTAACCCACTTATAAGTCACTACTAGACTTTTGTCTTACTAGGTTATTTTTAATCCTAGTTAATTCACTTATTTATTTACCGACCTTTTATTTTAAATAAAGGATTTACATTTTCGGGGTGTTACAAGTCCACCCCCCTTAAAAGGGTTTCATCCTCGAAACCGGGAAATACGTACCAAATAGTGTAGGGTAGAGCCGTTGCATCTCTTCTTCGGACTCCCATGTGGTATCCGAGCCCTTTCTGTGTTCCCATTTGACCTTTACTTGATTAATCACTTTGTTTCTCAAGATTTTTACCTTATGATCTAGAATCGCAATCGGCTTCACTGCGTAGTTAAGACTATTATCCATTTCAATGTCATCATAATGGATATAAGCTGTTTCCTCAGCTTAACATTTACGGAGTTGTGACACATGAAACGTGCCATAAATTCCGCTCAATTCTTCCGGTAACTCAAGGCGATAAGCTACCTTGCCGACCCATTCAATGATTTTAAATGGCCCGATAAACCTCGGGCTTAATTTCCCTCTCTTTCGGAATCGGATGACGCCCTTCCATGGGGAAACCTTTAACATAACCATGTCGCTTACATGAAATTCAATCGGTTTTCGTCTTTTGTCGGCATAAGACTTTTGCCTGTCTTGGGCCGCTTTCAAGTGAGCTCGAACCATATCGATTTTCTCGTTAGTGGTTTAGACAACATCTTTGTGGGCCAGTTCACGCGGACCCACTTCACCCCAACACACTGGGGTTCTGCATTTCCTACCATATAGCATCTCGTACGGAGCCATACCGATGCTTGCATGGTAACTATTATTATACGAAAATTCGGCCAACGGTAGATAAATGTCCCAATTTCCCCCGAAGTCGATGATACACGCCCGTAACATATCCTCCAAGGTCTGTATTGTTCTTTCACTCTGCCCATCCGTTTGTGGATGGTATGCGGTGCTGATAAAAGTTTTGTTCCCATCTGTTCTTAGAAATCTCGCCAGAAGTTTGAAGTAAACCGGGTATCTCTGTCTGACACAATGGATACCGGTACTCCGTGACGTGCCACTACTTCGTTTGTATACACCTCAAAAATCTTTTCCGAAGTATACGTCTCGCGTATAGGAATGAAATGAGCACTCTTCGTCAATCTATCCACGACCACCCATATAGCATCGAATCCCCGACTCGTCCTAGGCAGTTTGGTCAACAGGTCCATCGTAATATGTTCCCATTTCCAAACCGGGATTTCCAACGGTTGCAGTTTTCCATATGGTTTCTGGTGTTCCGCCTTGACTTGTAAACAAGTCAAGCACTTCTCCACGTACTTTACTACATCCCTCTTCATTCCGGGCCACCAATAGTTTTGTTTCAGATCGTTGTACATCTTGGTTGCACCCGGATGAATAGAATAACGGGATTTATGAGCTTCATCGAGTAGAAGCGTCTTGACCCCACAGAAGTTTGGGACCCATATTCTTCCGAATCGAGTCTTCAACCCGTTGTTACCATCCGCCAAATCCTTCAGCTGACCGACCATCCTTTCCTTTTTCAAGTTTTCTTCTTTCACTGCCTCGGCTTGTGCTTCTCGGATTCGTTCAAGTAAACCCGAGGTTACAACAAGCTGCATCGACCTCACTCGTATTGGGACATAGTCCGATTTCCTGCTCAAAGCATCCGCCACAACATTTGCCCTTCCGGGGTGGTAATGTATTTCACAGTCGTAATCCTTTACCGTTTCTAACCACCGCCTTTATCGCATATTTAACTCCTTCTGATCGAAGAAGTATTTTAAACTCTTGTGGTTAGTAAATATGGTGCACTTTACCCCGTATAAATAGTGCCTCCATATTTTTAACGCAAACACCACTGCCGCCAGTTCGAGATTGTGCGTGGGATATTTCTTTGTGTACCTTTAATTGTCGCGAGGCATAAGCTATTACATTGCCTCGTTGCATTAAAACACATCCGAGCCCCGAAAGTGAGGCATCCGAATAGACTACCAAGTCCTCGACTCCGTCCGACAACGTTAATACCGGAGCTTGAGTTAGCTTCGCTTTTAGCGTTTGGAACGCGCTTTCTTGTTCGAGACCCCAAATGAATTTCTCCTCTTTCCGAGTTAACTTAGTTAGTGGCGACGAAATCTTGGAGAAATCTTGAATGAATCTCCTGTAATATCCCGCAAGCCCTAAGAAGCTTCTAATTTCCGAAGGATTCTTCGGAGGGTTCCATTTCGACACGGCCTCTATCTTTTGACGGATCTACCAATATTCCGTCGGCACTTATGATGTGGCCGAGGAATTGCACCTCGTAACCAAAAGGCGCACTTTGAAAATTTTCCATACAATCTTTCTCGTCTGAGTGTCTCTAACACCTCCTGTAAATGATGCGCATGATCAGCTTCACTCTTCGAGTACACCAGAATGTCATCGATAAACACGATTACCAACATATCCAACATCGGCTTGCAAACCCGGTTCATGAGGTCCATGAAAGCCGTGGGTACATTTGTCAGCCCGAATGACATTACGAGGAACTCGTAATGTCCGTCTCGTGTGCGGAAGGCCGTCTTCGGTACATCCTCTTCCTTGACCTTTAATTGGTGATATCCCGATCTAAGGTCGATTTTTGAAAACTAATTCGCACCTTGTATTTGGTCGAATAGATCGTCTATTCTCGAAAGCGGGTATCGATTCTTTACCGTGAGTTTGTTTAACTCCCGGTAATCGATACACATTCGCATGCTTCCGTCCTTCTTTTTCACAAATAATACCGGCGCGCCCCAAGGAGACACGCTCGGCCTTATAAATCCTTTATTGAGCAAGTCTTGAATTTGCGACATTAGTTCCTGTAATTCTGACGGCGCGAGTCGGTACGGCGCTTTAGCCACGGGTTTCGCGGCCGGAACCAGTTCGATTCCGAACTCTACCTCCCGTTCAGGCGGTATCCCCGGAAGATCTTCTGGAAACACATCTTCGAAATCACGTACCACCGGTACGTCTACAATCTTCAGTGATTCTTTCTCGGGCTCATTCGCGTATATCATAAACGCCTTACATCCATGCTTCATGAGCTTGTGAGCTTTCAACATCGAGCATATTATGGAAAGCTCACAAGCTCATGAAGCATGGATGTAAGGCGTTTATGATAGAAGCCAGCTGGAAAACAACGCCATCATTACCTAGAGTCAAAACCACTTAAAAAGTTAGTCTTGACATTAATATAATGCATATAAACGGGTTCTAGTATCGAATCATCAAAAATAAAATAAAAATTCAGTTTTAGCCCTGTCGCGTGTCGCGCCAGAACCTTCTCAACTCGTCGTGTGTCGCGACGGCTCTCGCGTGTCGCGCCGGATCTAAGTGATCCTGTCGCGTGGCGTGGCGTGGGGGATACCATTTTCCAGCAGGTGCAGGTTTTTGACCTGCATTTCCTGCCAGTTTCGAGAATTCCAAATTTCAACTTCAATTGTCCGTAACTTTTGATCCGTAAGTCCGTTTTAGGTGATTCTTTTTCCTATACGTCTGTAATTTCATTACCGACGTGCCTATTACAATTATCATACCGAAAATTTAGTTTATGGACTGAACAACTAAAAACCACTAAACAATTGTTCGACCCATTCTATTTACACCCATTTTGCTACCATTTCAATAGTAACCATAAGGCGCTTTTACCCAACATCCGGGGCTTATTATCACCGGCATTTCATTATCAAACTTATGGCTTCATGCTCTTGTGATTGTTATCACCAATGCTAACTATTAAACACTAACACTAATAATTACACCATTATTCGACCCGTTTGGCTCATCTATGGAATCCTCCATTATAATGACTACCAAACGATTCCTAGTCGATTCTTAACCTATTAATTCAAGTAGGGAACATTGTCACTTCAATCAATACAACTTTTATTCTAAAACACAACTATACATATTCTAATATCAAATTCACTTAATGTAACAAATCAAGTTACATACCTTCAAAGCAAACCCTTCAAACGCGTGTCACCACTGGCTTGTCCACTAGACGCTCCGGCTTCTTTCCCTATAGAGTTCATTCATAGCATGTTTAGAACTCCTTTCTAATCATATATCGCATAGTTTGCTGAAATATTACAAATATGCGTTTTAACTTAAAATTTCAGTTTTAAGCCTTCTTTGAGGCATTTTCACAAACACTTTAAGGGCAGAATTTTGCATGTTTCATTATCAAGTTCATAACTTGTCATATAGCCCAAATTTACATCAATCAAACTATCTTACATAAATATTAACCTCAATAATTCTGAAATCACTTTACAAATAACAGATTACACTAGAACAACCACCAAAATCCTAGTGTTTATCAAGTTCACAAAAACCCACTAATCACCTTCAATGGTGTTCATGGATTCTACTAGAATTAAGCATGATTTCAGCATGTATTTGTCTAGGGTTTACTCCTAAACACTACAATGTTCCTATTTCATCCTTATAACAATCATGCATCAACAATTTTCGAATCCTCTAAGTTTACTCAGAAATTCAACTAGAGATTTCTCATGAAATTTACATACCTTGTGACTCCTTTTTCAGTGGATATCACTAATTCGTGCTCGGATTTTGATTTAGGATTGATTTGGACCTTCAATTTAAGGGATTAAACAAGAACTAGGGTTTGTGGGGTTTCTCCTGGTCGCCCCTGTGTTTCTATCGACCCAGACACACACACACACACACTTGTGTGTGTGGGTTTTTAATTTTTTGTTTATATAATTCATGTTTAAATTTTAACAAGTTTGGCCTCTCTACTATTATTAGTTTGTATTTTTAGTGTTTTTAACCCACTTATAAGTCACTACTAGACTTTTGTCTAACTAGGTTATTTTTAATCCTAGTTAATTCACTTATTTATTTACCGACCTTTTATTTTAAATAAAGGATTTATATTTTCAGGGTGTTACACTACTCACAGTGTAGTAACTCATTTTGTATACAAAACCCCAACATACCGACGATAATTGTAGAATTACAAATACTCAATCACTGCTAAGTAAAATTTAAAACAATTGAGGTTTTGTAAAAACAGTTTACACAAAAAAAAAAGAATTTACAAAAAGAGGATAAACTCACATTGCTAGTTTAAGTATTTCCTTGTGACTTCCTGGTTATAATCTATTAATTTGAACAATGCACACACGTTAGTATAATAACCCAAATTTACATTAGCTATACCCCCTCCCGAGACAAAACTCCAACGACGAAGTCAGACAGAGCATTGACATGCGTTACGGAGCACTAGATCAATCGGGCAGAGTATCTAATACGTAACCGGGGATTATAATACTTACAACGAGGCAGATCTTCACTAATTAGGGGGTATTATGCCCTGGAATTAAAATTTCTATCAGAAATTGAGAGAGAGATTTGAGTTTTGAACGACGAACAAATGAAGCTCAACTGCTCCATTTATATGGCCTGACCAGGGGTTCCTGGCGGCCAGCGAGAGACAGACAAGTGGCTGTCGCGCCCCGCGAGCTAGGTGGAGTAGGGTTTAGGTTTGCTGAGTTTGCGGACTAGCTTCGACACGAGCCTGCCATGTGGCAGCTCAGGGTTCCGCCACTCATTACTCGCTCGCGCCCCGCGACAGACCAAGAGGGATTTGTCGTGCCCCGCCAGAGCCCTTTAAATCTTTATTTTATTTGATTTTTTCGTAAAAATAAAGGTATTCTGGGTTGTTTTTCGTATATGGGGTGTATTTTATGACGTATAGGGGTGTTATAAGTATTTTAGGGGAGTTTTTATATCCTACGCACCTTGTTTTAGAACTCGTCCTCGAGGTCTACAGGAATAGGTGTGAATATTTCCTCTGCATCTCTGATTCAAGCTCCCAAGTGTACTCTGGTCCTCTCTTGGAATCCCATCTTTCTTTGACTAAAATCAATCTCTTGTGCTTGAGATTTTTTATCTTTCTGTCTTCAATTTGTAGGAGTTTTTCTACAAACTTAAGCTTCTCATTTACCTCTATGTCCTTAAGAGGTACTACTAAAGATTCATCTGCTAAACACTTTTTAAGATTACATACATGAAATACATCATGTATTCCTGCCATTTCCTCTGCCAGTTGTAGCTGATAAGTTACTGGTCCTATCCTTCTAATAATCTCAAAAGGTCCAACATACCTGGGGTTTAGCTTTTCCCTTTTGATGAATCTAACTACTCCTTTCCATGGAGAAACTTTTAATAATACCTTATCTCCTACTTGAAATTCCAACGGCTTTCGCCTGTTATCAGCATAACTCTTTTGTCGATCACGTGCTGCTTTTAGTCTTTCCTTGACTTGAATAATTTTATCCGTTGTCTCCTGTACTCTTTTGTTGATCGCGTGCAGTATTGATACTAGTATGATAGCTGTTATTATAAGAAAATTCTATTAATGGTAAATGATCGTCCCAATTTCCTCCGAAATCAATTACACAAGCTCTAAGCATATCTTCCATTGTCTGAATTGTTCTTTCGCTTTGTCCATCCGTTTGGGGATGATAAGTTGTGCTTAGATTTAACTTGGTTCCCATTGCTTTTTGGAAACTTGTCCAAAAATGAGAAGTAAAACGACTATCTCTATCAGACACAATAGATAAAGGAATTCCATGTAATGAAACTATTTCATTTACATATAACTTAGCTAATTGTTCCATATTAAAAGTTTCCTTCATCGGTAAGAAATGAGCAGACTTGGTTAATCTGTCTATAATCACCCATATTGTATCATTTCCTTTACTTGTCTTGGGTAATTTGGTAACAAAGTCCATTGTTATCAATTCTCATTTCCATACAGACATTTTCAATTGCTGCAATAAAGCTGAGGGTTTCTGATGTTCAGCTTTTACTTGTGAACAGGTTAAAGATTTGGCAACATAAGCTGCTATATCCTTTTTCATTCCTATCCACCAGAAATTCTTTCTTAAGTCTTGATACATCTTATCACTTCCAGGATGCATCGTATACTTAGACTTATGAACTTCTTCTAAAATTCGGTGGCGTAGATTTCCTTGTTTAGGTATCCAAATTCTTTGCTTATGGAATCTCCAAATTCGATTTGTTCCTTGTTCTAATTCCTTAATCATTCCTTTTAGTTTTTCAGTATCGTCCTTGATTATTGGTTCTTGTACTTCTCTAATTTGCTCATTTAAATCTATCTGCAGATTTAATTTGAGAGAACGTACTTTTCTTGGCTTATCATGATACTTTCGACTTAAAGCATCATCTACTACATTAGCCTTTATTGCATGATACTAGATATTACAGTCATAATCACTAAGAATTTCCATCCAGCGTCTTTGTCTCATATTCAACTCTTTTTGCCCAAAAATGTACCTTAAACTCTTATGATCTGTGAAGTCTACAAATTTATTTCCATATAAATAGTGTCTCCAAATCTTAAGGGTAAAAATTATAGCTCCTAACTCTAAATCATGGGTTGTATAATTTTCTTCATGAGTCTTAAGTTATCTAGAGGCATAGGCTATAACCTTTTGACGTTTTATCAACACACATCAATAACCTAACTTAGAAGCGTCACAATAGACTACAAAGTCTTCAGTTCCTTCTGGTAACGCTAGTATGGGTGCGTTGGTTAATATTTGCTTAAGGATTCTAAAGGATTTTTCCTGCTTTGGTCCCCATTCAAACTTAATTGATTTACAGGTCAGTTTTGTTAAAGGAATGGCTATTCTAGAAAAATCTCGGATAAACCGTCTATAATAACCTGCCAATCCAAGAAAACTTCTCACCTCCGTTGGTGATTCAGGGACTTTCCATTTAGTAATCGCCTCAATTTTTGTGGGATCCACATGAATTCCTTCATGATTAACTAAATGTCCAAGAAATTGTACTTCTTGTAACCAAAATTCACATTTTGAAAAATTAGCATAAAGCCTTTCTTTTCTTAGTAAATTCAGAAGTGTATGCAGATGCGCTGCATGTTCTTCTCTACTTTTAGAGTAAATAAGAATATCATCTATAAAGACAATTATGAATTTATCCAGATATGGTTTACATATTCTGTTCATCATGTCCATAAATGCAGCTAGGGCATTGGTTAGACCAAATGGCATGACTGTAAATTCATAATGGCCATACCTTATTCTGAAGGCAGTTTTAGGAATGTCCTCTTCCTGTACTTTCAGTTGATGATATCCTGAGCGTAAATCGATCTTAGAAAAGAATCGAGCTCCTTGCAATTGATCAAACAGACCATCGATTCTCGGTAATGGATACCGATTTTTAATCGTGACCTTGTTCAATTCCCGGTAATCAATGCACATACGCATTGATCCGTCCTTTTTCTTGACAAACAAGATTGGTGCTCCCCGAGGTGATGAACTTGGTTGTATGAAACCTTTCTCCAGAAGTTCGTCCAACTGTTTCTTCAGTTCTTGCATTTTTTATGGCGCCAAATCCGCCTTGGCAATCGGTGTTGTCCCTGGTAGTAGGTGAATTCTGAATTCAACTTCCCTATCTGGCGGTAGTCCGGGTAGCTCTTCAGGAAAAATATCTGAGAATTGAGATACTACGGGAATACCTTTCAATTCTTTTCCTTTAGTGTTAATGATTATGGAAATCATATATACTAACGATCCTTTTCTTGCATAACTTGCTGTTTTCATCACAGAGATGAATTTCGTAGATCTAGTTGGCTTATCTCCTTTAATTGTGATCTTTTCACCATTTGGTGAATTTACTTGTATTGACTTTTGATCACATAAAATACTGGCTTTATTGGTTACTAACCAATCCATTCCTAATACAATATCAAATCCTGCTAGATTCATTGGGTAAAGGTTAGCCATAAATTTATGGTTCAGAATTTCTATTCTTGCTCCTTGTAAGATTTCAGTGATCTTAACGGATTCTCCATTTGTCGTTTCTACTAGGCATTCTTGATGGAGTTTAGTTAATGGTTGATTAAGAATTTTGCAAAATGAAGTATTAATAAAACTTTGGTTCGCACCAGAGTCAAATAATACTTTAGCAAAAACATCACTAACTAAAAATGTATTGGCAATCACATCCGGAATCATCTTGGCTTCTTCTGTAGTCAGAACAAAAGCTCTAGCATTCTTAGTATTCTTGTTGTTCATGGCTGGAGCTAGTTTCGGACAGTTCGGTTTGATATGTCCCCTTTTCTCCACAATTGAAGCACACTCCATTACTGGGTTTCTTCCTGCAGTCTTCTTCCTTGTGTCCAGGTATCTTGCAAAAGTTACAGTAGGTAGAACATTTTCCTGAATGTTTGTTCTTGCAAGACTTACAGTAAGGTGCAGAAGTAGAACCTATGTTTTTCCCACGATAGTTATTTCCATAACGAAATTCTTAGGTAAGTTTCTGGACTAGGTTCTTCCTCTGGTTCTCTTCTTGCGTACGTACTAGTTCATCAGTCAAGGTATTCGCTAGTTCTACAGCTTCTTCTATGGTTTGTGGTCTAGCTTCCTTGACTACATGTCTAATCTCCCTGATTAATCCCGAGACGTAACGGGAGATTAATACTGGTTCTGGTGAGGCTAGGGTTGGCACTATTCTAGCATATTCGAAAAATATGCTAGTGTAACCCTTACTGTCTATTCTAGTCATTCTAAGGTTCAAGAACTTATTAGCAATTTGTTCTTTTTCATTGGGATGACAGAATTTCCTTTCGACCATGTTCTTAAACTCAGTCCATTCCATATTATAAACTCTGTCACTTCCCTTAGACTGGAGAATAGTGTTCCACCATTCTAGAGTTGCATTCTTAAAAAGATTGGAAGCAAACATGATTTTGTCTTCCTCTGCACACTTGCTTATTTTTAAGACAGCCTCTGTCTTTTCTAACCAGCGTAGAGCTGCAATGGCTCCTTCATTGCCAGAGAATTCTATTGGTTCACAGGACCAGAATTCTTTATAAGAACAACCATAAGACATGGTTCTTCTTCTTTTTGGAATAGGCAATTGAAGTAACGGTCCATTGTTTACGCTGTGACTGGGTTTAGTAGGTGGTCGCTTACTTCCATTATTACTTTTATTTTCTGCCTCTTTAATAGTTTGGATGATATATGGCATAGCATTTATAATTCCTTGTGCCACTATATGTTGGACGACACTGTTATCTAATTGGTTTCCATTATTATCGTTATTCTACTTTTCCTGATTCACTTCGTTGTCCATCTGGATTTACAAAATTTATCAGGTATCAATATCACAGAATAAGATTTAATGCCGAAATTTGCACAAACAAACACATTGGTCAAAACCGTCGATCATTACGACATTCTACTCTTATATATAACTAGTAGTATATTTTAAATTCCAGTTATAGTTGTAGCAGATGCATATATATATATATATATGCATCTGCTACAACTATAACTGGAATTTAAAATATACTACTAGTTATGCATCAGTAGGTATTAGACTATCTATTTTAGTTTTTTATTTCAAACTACTCGCGTTTATATATATATATATATATATATATATATATATATATATATATTATTCCTACGGGTTAAACTGCATTTCCCGCTCGTCGTACTTCAAAACGAGCTTCTCTCCTATCCCTTTTATCATCTCTCCTTCATCTATCAACTCCTCACCGTACAGGCGGAGTTCTTGAACGTTCTCATCACTCATAGGTGGTCGTGGTGCGGGTATTGGGTCAGGATACATAGGTAAAGGTTCTCCATATGGGTATGGGTTTTCTAGGATTTCCTGAACATACTGGTCAGCATCCCAATATGGATCTAGAGGGTCAAGGTTAGGATATGGTGCTTAACGGTTTGGCATGGGCTCCTCCTGTGGGTAGAGTTCTCGATAATCCCTATGGTCATCATTCCACGGATCATATGCTAAGGGATTGGGTGCTAGAATTCTAGGTATCTCATCTGGGTTGAAAGCTGGTATGGGAACTGGTTCTTCTTGGTTGGGTTCTATTTCCATTGGCTGAGTGGGAAACAATGGTAATGGTTGTGGTGCAATGATTTGTTCTAGGTTTGGGTCTGCGGCTGTGGTAGCTAGTATGTGAAAGTTGGCCAATCTCCTATTGATTATGTCTTGGGTCTGGGTGTTCATCTTCCTATTTGCTGCTGCTAAAGCCCTTTGCTGACGTAACTTTTTCATAATCTTCCTACGCTCATGTGCTCCCCAAATGAACCATGCTCTCTTTTTGGTAGGGAATGGTTCTTCGGATTGCGCCTTAAATACGAAAATCTCCTCTTCTGTATCAGCTGAGTACCCCGAAGGAGTAGGCTGGGAAGAAGTTCCTTCATCTCTAGGAGAATTAGACAGTTGACGATAAGCGTCTGACGGACCTTGATCACTCATACTGTAAACTAACAGATTGTCAAATAACAAAAAATAATAATATACATGTATGCACATAGTCACATATATTATTTCCTAACAGAATTGACAATTTCAATGTCAGCAGAACACTTTTGTGGCTCAAATCAGTGGCTGTAGCTCTGATACCACCTCCTGTCGCAACCCCCGACCCCTTGCCCCAAGAGGCGGGCGGCCGCGAGCTTCGCACATTCGGTGGTATCGGTGTTAATTTAATTTGGCAGCGGAATTTACATCAGGACCGTAGTTAGGAAATATTTTATCAGAGTAAAACACCTCATTTTATAAATATTAAACACATGGGTAAAACCCAAGTTTCCATTCATAATATGTTTATAGGGATAAACCCTATTTTATTCAAATAAAATTTCTTCTTTATTTAGGTAACTTTTATAGCCACTTTTCCAAGCCTTCAGTGCTCTCCAGCTGGCTTCTATTTGGCTTTCACATTTTGTTACCTGAAACGCGTTTTAAAAACATTTGTCAGTGGGAAATATTGGTGAGTGAATCCCATTTTAATCAAAACACGTTTTATCATTTTACAGCATTAAGGGCAATCCAGCAATTACATTTGTTTACATCTATTCAATTACCACCCACGGCACTGTCAATCCTGACTTGTGAAAATGTTACTACTCACAGTGTATTAACTCATTTTGTATACAAAACCCCAACATGCCGACGATAATTGTAGAATTACAAATACTCAATCACTGCTAAGTAAAATTTAAAACAATTGAGGTTTTGTAAAAACAGTTTACAAAAAAAAGAGAATTTACAAAAAGTGGATAAACTCACATTGCTAGTTTAGGTATTTCCTTGTGACTTCCTGGTTATAATCTATTAATTAAAACAATGCACACGCGTTAGTATAATAACCCAAATTTACATTAGCTATACCCCACTCCCGAGACAGAACTCCAACGACGAAGTCAGGCAGAGCCTTGACATGCGTTACGGAGCACTAGATCAATCGGGCAAAGTATCTAATACGTAACCGGGGGTTATAATACTTACAACGAGGCAGAGCTTTGCTAATTAGGGGGTATTATGCCCAGGAATTAAAATTTATATCAGAAATTGAAAGAGAGATTTGAGTTTTGAACGACGAACAAATGAAGCTCGACTGCTCCATTTATAGGGCCTGACCAGGGGTTCCTAGCGGCCCGCGAGAGACAGACAAGGGGCTGTCGCGCCCCGCAAGCTAGGTGGGGTAGGGTTTAGGTTTGCTGAGTTTGCGGACTAGCTTCGACACGAGCCTGCCACGTGGCAGCTCAGGGTTCCGCCACCGATTACTCCCTAGCGCCCCGAGGCAGATCAAGAGGGATCTGTCGCACCCCGCCAGAGCCCTTTAAATCTTTATTTTATTTGATTTTTTTGTAAAAATAAAGGTATTCTAGGCCGTTTTTCGTATACGTGGTGTATTTTAGGACGTATAGGGGTGTTATAACTATTTTGGGAGAGTTGTTATATGTACTCGGTCCTTGGATCACCTCCAAGGCGAGTTTATCCTAGTCGGACTTGATTAGTCGGCAACGGCCAAAGTCGGTCAACATCAGCCTACTTAGCCTTGCACTCAAACTAGTCGGACTTGTATTCAAACTACTCGGAGTTGTATTCAGACTACTCAGACTTGTATTCAGCCTACTTAGCTGTAACAACCCGCACTTTAGCGCTCTTTACTCTCGTTACGCCTAGCACCTGAGATTCAGATCATAATGTGAACTATATCGCTTACTGTCACACCCTGAATATTGCGGAAGCGTGATTATGGTGTGAGTTTCTTAATATCATTGCATTCAATCATAACAACAACTATTTGATAAAACCGTAGATCGTCATCCACTAAATAGATTTGAAAACATCACAAACATCATTGTTTAAACAAGACTCCAAATTCAAGTTTCACAAACCATACGAATTGTTTTAAGAGTTCACAAGGACTCACCAAAAGACTCTAAATAAAACCAGGATTTGGAAGAGGTGTCTGGTCCAGGATAGGACACCCTAACCAAACCCTAGACCATGGATGACATCTTTTATTTTTTTAACAACACTTGAAAACCTTCGAACGCCCGCCAGATCCACCTTTAATTTCCTGAAATACATGTAATTTGAAAACATCAACAAAAGTTGAGCGAGTTCATGTGTGTGTTTATGAATAAACCTTTGAAACATTTGTAAGTATGTGAAAATGAACAGATCAATTAATGGTTTGCAAGGCCATCAATATGTGTGTAATGGTGTAGGAAGGCTCAATCCTTTGCGTATTTCGCACCGGGCCTCCCGGCTGGAACGACATAGTCACCACATGAGCCAACTCGCGGACTCATGGGTGGGGCTCGTAACACCCAAATAGATCTATCACACATGCCCCTCGGTCCTTCTAAAGGATTACTGGTCCTCAAGCTAACGCCTACCCTTTCACATTTTCTAGCAGTTCATTTCATTTGTAAATCCTTTGAAATCATAATCATTTGTAACATGTATTTCACCCCCAAGTTGTAAAACGAAAACAGTTAAAAGAAAAGGGGGACATGAACTCACAGTCTTGCGTCTTCAGCAATCGTAACTCAAGCTTATCCGGTGAACACGACTACCTACAACGTACTAATGTCTATTAGACGAACGGGCCGTGCCTTGACTTAGTATTAATGTCCTTGAGTTACATTTCTTTTGTGTCTTTGATATTATTCCAAGTTACATAATTATTTGTTAAAATAATTAATATTTTAACTTAAATTATATTTATAAATTTTGGAATAATTGTTAAACATTATTATTGTAATAATACTTCCCAAGTATTTAAACTTGTATTTCCTTGCCAAGGATGAGGGTATCTTATACATGTATATTTTTGCCATGTTTTGGGTCGTATTCCGGTGTGTATTTATACGTACAAGAATACGTATTTTATTGTATTCATTAAGTATCCTTATACTAAATTTCGTATTAAATTTTCCAGAATATTATCCTTAAATAAAATCCAATATATATTTCCAAAATATATATGCTTTAAGGAATATTACTTAGAAAAATTATTTATAATTTTTCTTTGGCAAAAATATTTGTATTCTCTTATAAGTTCCAAAAATAATATATTTTCAAGTCCACTTGGAGTGTATATATATATATATATATATATAAACTCATTTTTCCAAAAATGACATACTTCACATTTATTGAATAAAGTGTATATTTTTCCCAAAAATATTGTATTTCATGTTTGTTTAAGAAAATATATATTAAAAATAATATATCTTCTAAAAATTTCAAGAAAATATATATTTCATACTTGCCAAAAATAATATATTTTTCCTTGCAAAAATTAGGATATACTCTTGTGGTAATTGTAAAAATCATATTTTGTTTTCTTGGTGTCCCAAAATATTATTTACCAAATATACTTTTGTGAATCAATTCCGGAATATTTTGCAAGTCTTATTCCATAGCTCCGTTTTACCAATATTTGGTGTAAACGTGTATATTTATTTGTTGGAATTTTGGTAATATTTTGGATTGTAATTCTTGGTATTTTGATGTGTTATATTATTTCAAGTCTTAAAATAATATACTAATACACAAAATATACAAATAATCACACATATGTGTATTCTAATTATATATTTCCTCAATACATATTTAGTCACTTTTATTTATAAAAACCAACCTCCAATATTTGTATTTTTGTAACCAAAATTTATGGCAAAGTTTATGTAACAATTTATGGTTCAAAATACACTTGTAAGTATTTGTTTAAAAAAAATATTTTTTCTAAGTGTTTATATTTTTAGAAAATTTTGCCATAGTTTCCCCTAAAAATGGAGGTTTCCATGCTTTCAAGCATATAATTTTCTTTTGTAAAAATCATCACAATCAATTAACAATCAACACTAAACAACTTACACTTACCAATTTTGCCATAAACAAGTAATATTCTACTACTTCATGAACTTGAATATTTGTAAAAATTTGTAGTAACTTACTAGTGTTCTTAGTAAGTCTTGTTACCCCTTTAAAATGTGATTAGTTCTTTAAAAACTTCATTTTTAACGAAGTTGGATGTTAACAACTTCAAACCATGTTTTCTAAAAGTATTTCTTTATTCACTCTTCTTGTTACACAAGTGTTTATACACTTGTTTACCTACTAAAAATGAGATTTGTTTATGTAAGAACCAAGATTTAATGAAACTTATATTTTTAACTTGGTTTTTTTAAAAATCCTTCATGAAATTTTAGATCCATATGATTAACAACTTGCTTTAATCATGGTTTTTCGAGAAAACAACTTTATTATTTCAAGTTCATGATTTTCATAAGGATGATCCATTCACTTTTATCAAGTTCATTCTCTCATCTTGCTAGATTATGTTTTTAATCATAATCTAGCAAGATCATATGTTGATCAACAAAATTTCTACAAACAATCAATGATCAACAAGCATAACAACTCATATTCATCAAGATATCTTCATTAAACAAGCTTATGTTCATGTTTACTTCTTATGATCTTTTAGTGTTCTTGATGTTTTTTTTATTATGATTCATCTTTAACTACTAAAAATGGAAGTAATATAGATAGATCAAGGTTCTTACCACTAGCTCAAGGCTAGGGATGATTCAAGTGTAGAAATAGGGTGGATAAAAGCAAACAAGAGAGGTCCTTCAAGCTTCAAGGCCACCAAGCTTCTTTATATGATCTCTAGCACCCTTCTATATGCACAGATTTTATGAAGATGGATGAATGAAGGTGGTAGTGGGTGTGTTTGGGGTCGGCCGAAAGTAAGCAAGGGAGGAGGAGGAAGATGAGTGTGTGTTAGTGTGTGAGAGAAATGAGCTCATAACCTACAAGTTCTACTTATAACCATTTAACCAATTTAACCCTTGAATAATATGTCATTTTAGGGGGGACAAGATCCTATTTTTAATTGAAATAAAATCACATTGGTGGGGGCCATGTTGGTCGTGAATAGGTGGGGGGGGGGTCTAGCATAGGTGTTAACCAAGCTAGTTAGTGTTTAGTTGAAATCTAAGTATTCGTTACATGTTTTGGTTCTTAGATATTTTTAGGAGGTGTTATGATGTTTCGGGACCATAACTAGTTTGGAAATGTTAAAACAGTGCTTCTAGTGTAAATTTGAGGTTTCGGGTAGTGTCCGGTTGTTCGGTTGGACACTGATTCGTTAAAGTGCTATATTATACAGTTTAGTGTTCTTTATGTACCCTTTTGTGACACTTTCAATTCCCGACCCTTAGGAAAGCATTCAGGATCATTTAAGCATATTTCTGCATGAAATTAGATTGTTAAAAATGTTGATTTATGCTGAATTTTGCTGAATTCAGCACTTTGGGTGAATTTTAGGCACTTTCCGGCACTTAAACTATCACTTAGAAAGGCAGTTTTGGGATCCTTACTTTCCTACACACTATACTAGAGTCATACTTAGTTTCTGGCTCATTCTGTATCTTAATGCACTGTCTGTCTGTGTGCTGAGTTCTGTCACATTATCCTGATTTATCAGATAACCGTACTAAATACACTTAATGTATCATTTAAGGCAATACAACTTTCATGCAATATTGGTATGACATTAAACAATGTATGATGCACATGTATGTATAAGGCAATAATCAGAAAACAGTTAATTGAAATTCAGCACAGTCATTAAGCACTAATCTTGATTAATTAATTGTACGAATCCCTGAATTTTTTGACAGTTGTCACATTCTCCCACTGTTAAGAAAATTTCATCCTCGAAATTTATACTACCTTAACTACTTAGGGTTACGTCATGCTTGTATGGATATGAATAACACCACAGTGACTAACCACAATA
Source organism: Helianthus tuberosus (assembly GCA_030545235.1). Classification (NCBI taxonomy): domain Eukaryota; kingdom Viridiplantae; phylum Streptophyta; class Magnoliopsida; order Asterales; family Asteraceae; genus Helianthus; species Helianthus tuberosus. The sequence goes on along the minus strand of CM060365.1, from coordinate 32,588,441 downwards.
CCGAATCAAGACCTATTGAATCAGGTGAATCCAAGGACATCTTCCTATACTAAGAATCCATTGGTTAAAAGGTATATCTCTCAGAATTTGACATCAAGGGATACGAGTTGTATAGGTGTAACATCCGGTGTCACTTACAATCACAGGGGTCCAATAAGAGTGGGGTTCTGACCAATAGAATTTCAATAGATCGTTTACAATACGCAAATGAATTTTAGAAACGATAACATCTTCTAGACGAATTCAAAATCAACAACTCGAATATGATAGCAACATGGAAACGATCTATTAACTTTCGGACAAATAAACGAATGAAATTAGGATGTTGACATTATTGAATTGCGGGAAGACATCGAAATGGAATACAACCGAAACTTGTGCACCATAGTCTTAATTCATAGTTGCACTAAGAATGTTTAAAAGACAAGTTAAGCCAAAAATATGGGTAGTTGCGTGTGAAACGGTGGACCATGACTAGCACAAGCTACAAGTTTGTAATGATACCACGAGGTGTCGTAATTTACATAATTCAATAATAGCGGTGACCGTACCAGTTCACCGTGTTTGAGATCAACTGAAAGTGAAATGAAGCGATCCTGAAAACATGACTCAAACGACATCGCAGAGTTTTTTTTTCTTTTTGACTATGGACCAGCAAGGAATTATTGTTTTCGATTAAAGATGAAAAAGTGATAAACGCTACAAAGCACTCGATTGCTAATGAAAGAACCGTTAGGAGGTACACTGGATTATGAAATGAATCTTATGTACCATTATCTTAACACACGATTGTGTTAAAACTACCTTAATCATGATGAAACAGAACAGATTCAAAGGAAATCAATAAATAAACAATCAAATCCGAGTATGAGATGTGTAAACGAGATTAGCGCAAGCTTCAATCTAGAGAAAACACCTTTGGACCTTCCATCATCAGGCTCCGGAATGCACTTTCCAGCTTCTGGGTCTCCATCTGAGAACAATACTCCCCACGCATCATTCCTTTCAGCTCATCCCATGTCAACGCATATGCAGCAGTCTCGCCCATTATTTGAATCCGAAGGTTCCACCATAACAGAGCCTCATCTTGAAACAATCCAGAAACGTATGGGACTTGTTGCTCTGGCGTACAACCGCTCATTCAAACAACAAAATCCACATTCTCGACCCATTTCACAAAAGCTATGGCACCTCCAGTGCCGTCAAAGTTCCGAGGCTTGCAGTCCAAAAACTGCTTGTAGGTACAACCTGTACCCAGACAAATTTTCATCACGGAAAGCATTAGCGGAGCACACTTGGAATTGTCCAAACGTATTGTAATGTGTCTTAAGTGACTTAGACATTATCGTTAGGCGGGTTATTCCCCGAGGTACTTTCGCTCTTTTTGTAGCGAAGAACCTCGTGCCGAGCAATAGCCTGTGAGACATGCGCTTGCCATTCTGCCTTGGTCAGCCGAATAATTTCTTGATGAGACATCTTCTACGAAGAAATTGGATTGGTCAGGTCTTATTTGTGAAGGGAGTGTAAATAGTTGTTTAGAGGTCATGTGTACTTACACATAATAAATTATCATATCAACCATTCAAGCAACAACATAATCATAGCATAAACAAGTAAATGAGATTATGTTTAATGAGAGTATAACAGACAAACATGTACATTTAAATCATAGCACAAACCTGTATATCAACAACACGTTTAACGAGAACATTACTATCGGGCTTTCATTAATCATTGACCACAGGGTATTGTTACATGTTTTGCAAAGCGTACCATTTCAAAATGGAACACAGGGTCACACTACCCTTGTCCAACAAGTCTACTAACCTACAAAGATCATAAAATCAAATAGTGGTCTCCAAAAAGGCTTCACAAGCTCAGCTCAACGGTGGTGCTTTCATCAAAGGTACTGCATCTGCATAAAACCAAAAACCTACTGTACTGATGGCGGCGGAGGAGGAGGGAGGAAAATCAAACTGAGAACATGTGCAAGCTCCTCCTCGAGCTTGTGCACATGACGAAGCAAGTAGCGGACCTGCTGCGACAGTCAGGAATCAAGCATCAAACTCTGGAAAAGGAGTAAGAGGAGCAGGTGGACGTGCAAAAGGAGGTGGTGGTGAACTAGGGGGAATGGAAACATGCTGACAAGGACAAGGTAAGGGACGCGGTATCGATTCAAGCTCTAAGACTCTGTGACTCATAACCTCAAGTCAGAACTGAAGCGATTAAAGTAACTCATCCTGTGTATAGCCAACAAAATGCGAAGGATGGTAGGGGTCTGAGGTCAGCATGAAATATGGCGGGGACCCTCTGAATGACTCATCAGTTGGTGAAGAGGTAAAACGAGCAGGAGGTGCAGACAAGGGAATGTATGGATGAGCTGCTGAAACATGAAGGTCGTGACTGGGTTGCTAGCCTGAAGTGCCTTCCCTTAGACGAGGTGTGGGTATGCCCTGCATGGAATCAGTGGGTGAATCTACGCGATGAAGGTCAGACTCCACATAGCGAAAAGGAGCAACATCAGCGGGTGCAGGTGCAGGTGGAGGAACAATAGGGTCAACAACAGGAGGACCAATGGGTGCAGGAACTGGATCAGGTATGTGGGGTGCAAGATTAGGTATGTTAGAAGGAACAGGGTCATGATTAGGCAAGTGCTCTGGCGCAAGTATCGGTTTAGGATCAGCGGGTACAACAACGGGCTGCTCATCCGGAACAAAATCTGGCTCAAGACCAGGCCCAAGCTCGTGTAGAGAGGATAGTGCAGCTGACATGGCTGTCTCCTTATCAGAATCAGTAGCATGACGTCGTAAACCAACTGTCCGCAAGGCGGAAGACGTCATAGACTCAAAGGAATCTGGGACCGAGTGTAAACTAGTGTCAGGGGAAATCTTGACGAAAGGGATAACAGTGTCCTCGTCTAGCCTTTCATCACCATGGGCGTTATCAAAAGGACCATCAATAAGCAAATCAATGTCAACATCAATCAATTCGTCAGAAGGAAAATCCTCGAGAGAAATGGCCACCAAAGGAACGGGTGCGAGGATCGGTGCCACGACATGATCACCATCGGGATGATCAATGATAAGATGACCATGGATGGGAGTGGAAATAGCAAATGGATCCTCGTCTGGAATGGCATCAGTAGTGGGTGTATCATCTCCCAAGTTGGGCTGCGCAAATGGCTGGAAACCATCATTGTCGTCGGACATCATCTCTGGGTCACTCTCTGTATCTGTAGTAAGGATCTCTGGCTCACTCGCCCCTGAGCCAATAGCCATAGGGTCGTCAGCATCGGGCAATCCACTCTCGGATGATGACATAGTGTATGGAACAAACAATTACAATACATGCACATATATTAACTACTATCATTAAGTATGCAATCAAGGTTAAGGTATCACTGAATCATGTATCCTTTCTAGTTTCTCGGGCTAAATCACCTAGTCTCCCAGACTAACCCAACTAGTCTCCCAGACTAACCACCTAGTCTCCCAGACTGAACCACCCAGTCTCCCAGACTGAACCACCCAGTCTCCCAGACTGAACCACCCAGTCTCTCAGACTGGTAACTGTGCATTGTGTTTCTTGTCCTTTTATTTTGTAAAAATGTTTGCTTCCCGGGATCTGGGCGTTCCGTGTATGCAATGAAAACATGTTGTAAAAATACTTTCGTGAGAGCCCTAATGACTGTTGTCTAGACTCGAGAAGGAATCCTAGTTCGCTACAATCGAAGCTCTGATACCAAGCTGTCACACCCTGAATATTGCGGAAGCGTGATTATGGTGTGAGTTTCTTAATATCATTGCATTCAATCATAACAACAACTATATGATAAAACCGTAGATCGTCATCCACTAAATAGATTTGAAAACATCACAAACATCATTGTTTAAACAAGACTCCAAATTTAAGTTTCACAAACCTTACGAATTTTTTTAGGAGTTCACAAGGACTCACCAAAAGACTCTAAATAAAACCAAGATTTGGAAGAGGTGTGTGGTCCAGGATAGGACACCCTAACCAAACCATAGACCATGGATGACATCTTTTATTTTTTTAACAACACTTGAAAACCTTCGAACGCCCGCCAGATCCACCTTTAATTTCTTGAAATACATGTAATTTGAAAACATCAACAAAAGTTGAGCGAGTTCATGTGTGTGTGTTTGTGAATAAACCTTTGAAACATTTGTAAGTATGTTTGTATGTGAAAACGAACAGATTAATTAATGGTTTACAAGGCCATTAATATATGTGCAATGGTGTAGGAAGGCTCAATCCTTTGTGTATTTCATACCGGGCCTCCCGGCTGGAATGACATAATCACCACATGAGCCAACTCGCGGACTCATGGGTGGGGATCGCAACACCCAAATAGATCTATCACTCATGCCCCTCGGTCCTTCTAAAGGATTAATGGTCTTAAGCTAATGCCTACCCTTTCACATGATCTAGCAGTTGATTTCATTTGTAAATCCTTTGAAATCATAATCATTTGTAACATGTATTTCACCCCCGAAGTCGTAAAATGAAAACAGTTAAAAGAAAAGGGGGACAAGAACTCACAGTCTTGCGTCTTCAGCAATCGTAACTCGAGCTTATCCGGTGAACACGACTACCTACAACGTACTAATGTCTATTAGACGAACGGGCCGTGCCTTGACTTAGTATTAATGTCCTTGAGTTACGTTTCTTTTGTGTCTTTGATATTATTCCAAGTTACGTAATTATTTGTTAAAATAATTAATATTTTAACTTAAATTATATTTATAAATTTTAGAATAATTGTTAAACATTATTATTGTAATAATACTTCCCAAGTATTTAAACTTGTATTTCCTTTCCAAGGATGAGGGTATCTTATACATGTATATTTTTTCCATGTTTTGGGGTCGTATTCCGGTGTGTATTTATACGTACAAGAATACGTATTTTATTGTATTCATTAAGTATCCTTATACTAAATTTCGTAGGAAAATTGGTTTTTAATAAACCAACCTTTGCCCCATTGGTAAATAATAATCCTACCTACGTAATTGGTATACAATAATCCTACCTATCAACATGTTGGTACTCAATGAACTTTCGTTAATATTTTTTTAACTGAAGTTTGTTTTTAAGTTTTATTTATTACATAAACAGTCCATGTAGTTGTAATTTACTAGTTTTAACTATTTTATAAAATATAATTAGATAGCCCTTGACGTTTTTTTGTTTTACAAAGTAGTTAAAACTAGTAAATTATAACTACATGGACTGTTTGTGTAATAAATAAAACTTAAAAACTAACTTCAGTTAAAAAAATTAACGGAAGTTCATTCAGAACCAACATGTTGATAGGTAGGATTATTGTATACCAATTACGTAGGTAGGATTATTATTTACCAATGGGGCAAATGTTGATTTATTAAAAACCAATTTTCCAAATTTCGTATTAAATTTTCAGGAATATTATCCTTAAATAAAATCCAATATATATTTCCAAAATATATATGCTTTAAGGAATATTACTTAGAAAAATTATTTATAATTTTTCTTTGGCAAAAATATTTGTATTCTCTTATAAGTTCCAAAAATAATATATTTTCAAGTACACTTGGAGTGTGTATATATATATATATATATATATAAACTCATTTTTTCCAAAAATGACATAATTCACATTTATTGAAGAAAGTGTATATTTTTCCCAAAAATATTGTATTTCATGTTTGTTTAAGAAAATATATATTAAAAATAATATATCTTCTAGAAATTTCAAGAAAATATATGTTTCATACTTGCCAAAAATAATATATTTTTCCTTGCTAAAAATAGGATATACTCTTGTGGTAATTGTAAAAATCATATTTTGTTTTACTGGTGTCCCAAAATATTATTTACCAAATATACTTTTGTGAATCAATTCCGGAATATTTCGTAAGTCTTATTCCATAGCTCGGTTTTACCAATATTTGGTGTAAACGTGTATATTTATTTGTTGGAATTTTGGTAATATTTTGGATTGTAATTTTTGGTATTTTGATGTGTTATATTATTTCAAGTCTTAAAATAATATACTAATACACAAAATATACAAATAATCACACATATGTGTCTTCTAATTATATATTTCCTAAATACATATTTAGTCACTTTTATTTATAAAAACCAACCTCCAATATTTGTATTTTTGTAACCAAAATTTATGGCAAAGTTTATGTAACAATTTATGGTTCAAAATACACTTGTAAGTATTTGTTTAAAAAAAAATATTTTTTCTAAGTGTTTTTATTTTTAGAAAATTTTGCCATAGTTTCCCCTAAAAATGGAGGTTTCCATGCTTTCAAGCCTATCATTTTCTTTTGTAAAAATCATCATAATCAATTCACAATCAACACTAAACAACTTACACTTACCAATTTTGCCATAAACAAGTAATATTCTACTACTTTATGAACTTGAATATTTGTAAAAATTTGTAGTAACTTACTAGTGTTCTTAGTAAGTCTTGTTACCCCTTTAAAATGTGATTAGTTCTTTAAAAACTTCATTTTTAAGGAAGTTGGATGTTTACAACTTCAAACCATGTTTTCTAAAAGTATTTCTTTATTCATTCTTCTTGTTACACAAGTGTTTATACACTTGTTTACCTACTAAAAATGAGATTTGTTTATGTAAGAAACAAGATTTAATGAAACTTATATTTTTAACTTGGTTTCTTTAAAAATCCTTCATGAAATTTTAGATCCATATGATTAACAACTTGCTTTAATCATGGTTTTTCAAGTAAACAACTTTATTCTTTCAAGTTCATGATTTTCATAAGGATGATCCATTCACTTTCATCAAGTTCATCCTCTCATCTTGCTATATTATGTTTTTAATCATGATCTAGCAAGATCATATGATGATCAACATCATTTCTACAAACAATCAATGATCAACAAGCATAACAACTCATATTCATCAAAATATCTTCATTAAACAAGCTTATGTTCATGTTTACTTCTTATGATCTTTTAGTGTTCTTGATGTTTTTGATTATGAGTCATCTTTAACCACTAAAAATGGAAGTAATATAGATAGATCAAGGTTCTTACCACTAGCTCAAGGCTAGGGATGATTCAAGTGAAGAAATAGGGTGGATAAAAGCAAACAAGAGAGGTCCTTCAAGCTTCAAGGCCACCAAGCTTCCTTATATGATCTCTAGCACCCTTCTATATGATTAGATTGTACGAAGATGGATGAATGAAGGTGGTTGTGGGGGTGTTTGGGGTCGGCCGAGAGTAAGCAAGGGAGGAGGAGGAAGATGAGTGTGTGTTAGTGTGTGAGAGAAATGAGCTCATAACCTAAAAGTTCTACTTATAACCATTTAACCAATTTAACCCTTGAATAATATGTCATTTTAGGGGGGACAAGATCCTATTTTTAATTGAAATAAAATCACCTTGGTGGGGGCCATGTTGGCCGTGAATAGGTGGGGGGGGGGGGGGGTCTAGCATAGGTGTTAACCAAGTTAGTTAGTGTTTAGTTGAAATCTAAGTATTCGTTACGTGTTTTGGTTATTAGATATTTTTAGGAGGTGTTATGGTGTTTGGGGACCATAACTAGCTTGGAAATGTTAAAACAGTGCTTCTAGTGTAAATTTGATGTTTCGGGTAATGTCCGGTTGTTCGGTTGGATACTGGTTCGTTAAAGTGCTATATTATAAAGTTTAGTGTTCTTTATGTACCCTTTTGTGACACTTTCAATTCCCGACACTTAGGAAAGCATTCAGGATCATTTAAGCATATTTCTGCATGAAATTAGATTGTTAAAAATGCTGATTTATGCTGAATTTTGCTGAATTCAGCACTTTGGGTGAATTTTAGGCACTTTCCGGCACTTAAACTATCACTTAGAAAGGCAGTTTTGGGATCCTTACTTTCCTACACACTATACTAGAGTCATACTTAGTTTCTGGCTCGTTTTGTATCTTAATGCACTGTCTATCTGTGTGCTGAGTTCTGTCACATTATCCTGTTTTATCAGATAACAGTGCTAACTACACTTAATGCATCATTTAAGGCAATACAGCTTTCATGCAATATTGGTATGACATTAAACATTGTATGATGCACATGTATGTATAAGGCAGTAATCATAAATCAGTTAATTGAAATTCAGCACAGTCATTAAGCACTAATCTTGATTAATTAATTGTACGGATACCTGAATTTTTTGACAGTTGTCACACTTACTACGCTACATAGCGTATTTTCGCACTACATCGCTTATTTTAGCATGCTATATCGCACTTCACAACACTTACGCTTATGACGCTTTCGCTTACACTATTACATCACGTGAGTATGTAAAATACTCGCTCGCTTTCGCACCTATGCAATGCAAGTCAAAACGCGGTTACTTATATATATGTTATTCATGATTAAATGTATTAAAACTCGCTTAAAACGCTCCAGCGTGATAAATCAAGACGCTAATATGCAACGCAACACAACACTTAATACCTCGCTAAAATACTTTAAGTACTTGAACTGACTAACGCAATCAAACTCACCAAACGAACATCCGATACGCGAAACGGAAATCAACTTCGCAAAACAGGCGACTTCGTACGAAGGCCCCTGGCTTCGTACGAAGGCAACCTGCACCATCTCACTTTTCTATAAATACCTATCTCACTCCTTTCTTCCCTACTTGCTGCCATTTCGCACAAAAATGCTCCCAACCTGTTGTCTCTCACTTTTCCAGGTAAGATTCATTATTTTACATGTTTTACAACGATTTCCACCACGATTTTCACGAGTTTATCTCCGATTTTCATCTAAACTTCTCTATTTTACAAAAACCTTCATCTTTTTCATCAAAACTTCTGATTTTGCTTCGGATTTACACCTAAACGAGTGTATTGGGTTTAGCTTTTGCTTCCCAAGATGGAAATCTGACGATTTCGCACTCACCAAGTGTTTAATCCAAAGAAAAACTATTTTAAACTCGATTTTTACACTAAAACGGACCAAAACCGTCACATGTTTCGTTCACTGGATAGTGGGGCGAAGCGGTGTTGAAACCGTCATGAAAAAGACTCGAAAACACATCCGATTCAGGCAAAAACACAGTCCTGGACGCAAAATGACGATGTAACAGTCGCTTGTTCGAACATGTACTGGCTTTGTACGAAGCTCCCTTCGTACAAAATCAGCCCATGATCCTAGATGCGACTAACACGCTCAAAAGACCTTTTAGGTTCTAAGTTTAATCAGTAGCTTAAGGCTGGAGTGATGAACACTCGATTTCCTAAAGAAAGACGCGAAGAACACTTGATTTTGGACACGGAAATAAGCGACGTACGAAGATACCACCTTCATACAAAGGCACTCCCTTTGTACGAAGGCACCTCCCTTCGTACAAAGAGTCTGTTTCCCACTCGACACTCCAACTTTGACCGCTTCAGCACTTGGAAGACTGATGCACTTCAGTCCCCGTACACAGACTGATCCGGCGCTCCCTCTACTCCATTCCAGACCGTGTTTACTGTTAAACACGCACTGTGAGTATACTTGACCCCTTTTAGCTTTAAAACACACCTTTTGGGGTGTAACATACGTTCATATCCAAACACACTTATCAAAACACACTACATGTTTTAAACTGATTATCACACGCGAATGACTGATATACATATTTACACGTGATGCTCGATACATATGTGCTAGGACTTTTACTCGTTGATGTTCCACCTTAGCTAGTATGGTATTATAGTTTGACTCACACCCGATGGGGTCTAGTTAAGGACTTCACATGTAACACTTCGTAAAATCATGACCAATATAATAAAGACACGTGTCCTGGACTTTAAACGTGTAATGGATCGATCTTGAGGGACTAAAGTTATCAAACAATGTAAATATGTAAGTATAAGGATCCAAAGTGTCAACATGCCTTTCTTGTGCCTCTGATTGACCTCACACGACGTTCGTATTCTTTAATAAATAAAATATCAAACTTAGAAAGTCGTTTGTGCTTAAATTGAAAAGTTTACAAAGCATAAGGGTTAAATGTGTCAACATGTTTAAAGTTACCTCTGAGTGACCTTTTAACATTTCCGAGACTTTGTAATACTTCCTTATACTTCCATGAATGTTGGATAATAAATTCGTGGAGTTTCGACACACATAAATAATCAAAGTGTTAATTCCAAGAAATAAGTGTCAAATGCGTCAGCGTTGCAATTCAAGACTTTTCGGGTGATCGTACAACTAATCAGGAGCTTAACGGAGTTAGTTTATGACCCAAGGCCCTAAATAGTTAACTATGAGGGTCCTAAATGCAATAAATGGAAGTAAAATAAAGTTTATTTGGACCAGGGACTGAAATTGCAAACTTGGCAAACTTTTTACCGGAGATTTCCCGTCACGCGAGCCGCGTATACCTTAGGCCAACTCTTACGCGGGCCACGTAAGAGTGCCAGATGCAGAAAAGTCTGCACAGCTGCAGGTTCAGCCTGTATCACCGCCTTTGCATGCAATTTTTCAAAACCAGGGTCGGAGCCAACAGTATTTCATGCACTAGGGACACTTGGGACTATCTTGTTGCTATAGATTTGCAGATGGAATGATCTCGGCGTTCTAGAAATCCTATATAAGGCCTTTGTTTTCATTTGTTTAATTGCACACTTTGAAAATTTCTTCACAACTCACTCTTGGGAGCCTCCTGGAGCTCAAGGTCGTTTTCTAAAGATCAATACTCGTGCTAAGTACCCTAGTAAGCATTCTTAGCTCCTCTAGTTTAACTTTTATTAGTTTAATGACCAAAAGTCAAAGCCGTCGTAATTAAGCTTTGACTTAGTGATTAATCAGTAACGGTCCAGCCATTATTCGAATTGAAAGTGGTTATGATTTGGTAATTATGTGGGTAATAAACCCTTAAAAGGGCACCCACTGATAATCACTCTAACTTGGTCAATTGTCGGGTCAAACTTGTTATTAAAAAGTCAACAAAATCTATTTTTACAAATAAATTCATAACTAACAATGCTGAGGTTATGGAACCTGTTTTAACATTAAAATAACTTGGTAAATAATATAAGAACATGTCTAAGCATGTTCAACCTGACAATTCTGACCCGATTTAGCTTGTTATAGATATGCCTTAGGGTTACTTTAGGACCATATTATAGGTTAGTATAACCCTCTGAGGTTATACAACTTGGTTCCATATAAATCCTAGTACATTGCATGTTTCCGTTAAAAGCTTAAAAGTTGACCGTTATGCCCTTTTGATATTAAAATGAGATTTTTGAAAATATGAGAGGACAAAAACCTTTATTACTGATTTATAAACATGTCCTCAAAATTTGACATCAGTTCATGGTCTAAAATGAGAGTTATGCACAATATCGTAAATGAAAGCCTTTTTATTAATTAAACGGCATTTTCAACATTAATCCTATTTAAACCCAAATTTTGACACCAAACCTTTTACCCACTGATGTAATATAATATTTAGGGATTTTTGGAAATTTTTATTAAATTTTAAACTGATCATAACATAAGGTTCTTGCATTGATTCAGTAATTGACGGTTATGCCCTTTTTGTTAATAAAATGAGTTTTACACATCCTTTACATGTCAAACCTTTTTCTACTGATTTTATATAATAAATAAGTTATTTTAAACTGTAAAGGTTGGTCAAAATCTCAGATTTCTTTAATAAACCCGAATATCGTCAAATACCGACTTTTAGGCGATTTAGGCGCATAGTATGGTTTGAAACCATATTAGGCACCTAAGGCTTGTTACCTACTGATGTTATGAATAAATTTTTATACTTTAATAGTAAGTAAAAGTTTTGAACTCGGGTTTCCAAATTTGACACTTAAAGCTTATGTGAAATGACCAAAATGCCCCTACGGTGCATAGCTTGGACAAAAATGATAAATTTCACATATATGCAATAGCCTACTGATATAACTCACTAAAATAAATATTTTTACTGATCATTTTAGACCAGAACCTCAGATAACTATTTGACCTCTTTAGATAGGTTTGAGCACCTCACGACTGTAAAATATCTAGTGTGATTTACACCTTAAATCCCTTAAATACTTGAAAAATCAAATTTTCGTTCTATACGGACCGTATAATAGTATACGGCTTAAATTGATTTTAAATTCTTTTTGGGCATAATGGAAGGTATCCTACTGATATCATAACACATTTTAAGCATATTAACTTAGGAAACATGTTCATGACTCATTTGGTTACCCGTTATGCATTTTTCGCGTTCGGTACGGTTTATGTAACTAGTTTGCATAAATTAACCGAAACGGGTCAAACCTTATCATTTTCACTTCAAAATCCAGAATGTGTTTGGTTTACCCATATTAAACAAGTCTTCATACTTGTCGGGTCTAAATCACATTCTAATCCGGTCTTCGCTTAATCTTGCGTTTTGAACCGTATACCTTTCTTTAAAACTATCCGGTCTAAGTTTAAACTTAAGTAAGACCCGTTAGGAATCTAATAGGTTATTAAAACCTTCGTTCCAGATTTAGGAGACCAATAAAAGCTACCGTACTTGCTGCTTTGTTATACAGCTGGGATTAAAATTTATATTTTAGCTCTGGTAAATACTTTTAACTTATTTTCCCTTATACGGGCTTGGGGTACGGTATATAAATTACCGCTTGGTCGGGTATTGAATCTTTAATCGAATAATGGTTAAAACATTGAGATAACCCGTTTAATCTGTTTTGTTTGTTTTAAGCCTTTGGGAGGTTGTTGGTGCACTACATCTGTCGACTACGTCTTGTATCAAGTCTTAGTCTTAGAATGTTAGATTAGGGTACGTTTTACGAGTAAATAGGAGAATGTATGTGTCTAAGAGACTGATTTCGCTCATATGGTCATAGATAGGTGATTCCACTTATTCGTCAGTAGGTGATTCCACTTATTCGTCAGTAGGTGATTCCACTTATTTGTCAGTGAGTGATTTCGCTTTTGTGTACATGTTCACATAAGCGAAATCACCAACACTATATATAGGACACTTGAGCGAAATCAGTACATCAGTTGTGTACTTGGATACCGAAGTGCTGCCGGTCTTCCAATTGAATGTAAACGTTGTTATATCAATCAACAAGGTGATTTAAGTAAAGATCTAGATGTTTCTACGTTGGTTACTTGTTTTCCGCACCTGTAACTAATCGAGACTCCTCTGATAGACTCGTTCGGGTCAGAATACGATCCTACAAGTGGTATCAGAGCTTCAGGAGGAGGAGTTCTACAAAGATTTGCTGGATTTCATCATAAATTCTTACTTCTACACCTTCTTTTATTCATTCAGGAAGATTTAACGGTCGGAATTGGCTCAAAATTTCACAGACTATAGGAAATTGATCATAGACAAATCCCTGAAAGTTTGAGCTTCAAATTCAAAGTAAAAATGGTCCAAAATACCCCCCGAGTTGATTTCGCTCCAACATACACTTTAATTTCGCTCATAAGGACATTCAGACCAGTGATTTCGCTCATTTGACACCTGATTTCGCTCCAAAGTACATCCAAGAGACCTGATTTCGCTCATGTGTCAACCCATTAACCTAATTTCGCTCATATGTACATAAGTTGAGGGATTTCGCTCATAGATCATTCTGATTCCGCTTATTCGTACATTGTGATTCCACTCGTTCGTACATTGTGATTCCACTCATTCGTACATTGTGATTCCACTCATTCGTACATTGTAGTTCCACTCATTCATACATTGTAGTTCCACTTATTCGTACACTGATAATTTCACTTATTCGGACATTGCTTATTTCGCTTTTTAGGTCATCCAACAGAATCTGATTTCGTTTATAAGTACCTGTGTTTGAACAAAGAGAATTAAAAAAATGGATACTGAGTTCTACAACGCTTTTGCTACGACCCCGACTAATCCATCCGACATTGCTAAGTTTATGACAATGGAGAATGAAACTGGAACAATGCAAAAACCCCCGAAACTTATGGGAATTGAGGATTATCACGGGTGGAAGAAACGGTTTGAGAATTGGGTACAGGCAAATCATCTAAAAGCTTGGGAGAGTATCAAAACTGAATATGAGAGGCCAAAGAATACAGTGGGAGCTGATAAAATCATTTCTGAATTTACTAAACAAGAGAGGGAAAGTTATAAAGGAGAGAAAATGATGATCAATTTGTTACAACAAGCGGTAAAAGAAGATATATTTGTGTTGCTTCAACATGATGAAAATTCTTATTCTATCTGGGAAGCTCTTCAAAAGAAGTTTGAGGGAAGCACTGAAATGTTACAAAGTAAAGCAGCTTTGTTGAAAAAAGAGTTTGAATTGTTTACGTGCATGCCTGGTGAGACAACAAAGACTCTCATTGAGAGATACTGTCATCTTGTACGCACTATGTCACAGCTGAAAATAACAAAAACTCTAGCAGAATGGGTTGAAAAGCTTGCTGATGCGTTACCGCAAAAGGAATGGGGTACATATCTGATGATATTGAAGAATTCCGGACAGTTTAAAAGGTTATCAATTGCACAGTTTATCGAGAAACTGTAGGCACAAGATCTGGAGCAGCAGAAAATTGCTAGAATGAACAGTTCAACTCATCAACAAGATATTAAATTGTATTATAAAGGAAATGTTCAAACTGCTGAAGTCAGTCCAAAGATACAAACTGCATTTAGTGCTGGAAATCAGTCTACACCTAGCAGTCAAGGATCAGTCAACACTAGTGGGTTCTCAACAGTGAATCCTCCAAGTGTTCAAAGTGTATCTGCTGGAAATGGGCATTCGATTCAGTGCAATGTAGCTCTACATCTTCAAAACGGTCAAAATTATTCTGAAGAAGTTGTAAAGCATCATATGGGATTATTGGTCACTGCATTAGAGTCTTATGAAGGGTTGATTGCCGGAAGAATTGGTAATCCGATGCTCACAAAAGAAGATTATGACCAAATCGATGCAGAGGAACTGGAATTGATGGATATTAAATGGGCATTAGCTAGTGTTTTGAGGAGAGCAGAAAAGTTTAGATTGGTTACAGGAAGAAATGATTTCTTGGATGCAAACCTTTCTAATCTAGGATTTGATAAATCTAAAGTTGTTTGTTTTCGTTGCAGGGAGAAAGGCCACTTTAAAAGGGAATGCAAGAATCAGGAGCCGAGAGGAGCAAAGGAGTCGTCTGGGAAAGATGATTATTATAGGAAAACCATTTATCAGCAAATCACTCATCAACCGTATCAACAAAAAGAACCTCAAACGGCACATGGAAGAATGACCGAGGATGCAAACAGGAAAGCTTATTATGGCATCATTGATCAAGATGATGAGAAAATGGCTGAAGGATTTAGCTGGGACAAGTACATTCCAGCAGATTCAAATGTTGGAGCGTTTATTGCTCATATTATTCGAAAGCCGGAAATGTTGAAGGAATGGATGGAAGTGTTATCTGATGAAGAGAAAAGTGAAAATGAAGAATCTGTTTCATCAGAAAACAGTTCATCGGAAACAAGTGATAGTGATGAAGAAATTGAACAGATTAATATTGGAAAAACTCACTTATCTTCTGATAGTTTTGAATTTTATTTTGCAGAAAAATTGAAGAAACTGAAAGAGGAGAAAGCTGCAAAAGATTTGAAAAAAGTCAAAGTGGTTGAGAAGATTGTGGAAGTTGAAAAGATAGTTGAAGTCGAGAAGATCGTTGAAATCACAAAACCTTGTCTTACATGTTTAGAGTCTTGTAAACAATGTATAGAAAAAGATGAGAGGTTTAGTGAGTTAGAAAAGTTGAAAGAACAATTGTTGCTTGATGTAAAGAATTTGAAAAGGTCGTATGATGTATTGAACAGACATGTGAATAGTCTGGAGAAGACTAACTCTGAAAGAGAAAAAGCTTTGAAGATGATGAATGCTACCATGATGACAAAGCAGAAAGAGATCAACTTGTACATAGAAGAATGTGCAAAGTGGAAGAAAGAGTTGGATAGTGAAGCAACTGAGAATGAAAGAATCAGAAGATTGCTGCAAAGTTACAAAGGTTGTGACTACATAATTGATAGAATTTATCCAACAGTTGAAGGATTTGAAGCGTTTAAAGGTGAAGAAACAAAGCCAAAGAAGAAAAAGGATACTGGTAAGAAACAGGGTGTCTGTTATAATAAGTGTCCGCCTCCGATTTGGGAAGGGTACTCGCCTAGAAAACCTAATGAGGAAGAACTAAAACAGGCGGTCAATATTAAGTTAGAGTCTGAGTTAACCGATGTATTACCAGACAACATTGACGTCACGTTCACAGCGTCCGACACAGATCATGAGTCCGAACTGATAAAACGAGTGGTCGATCAGGTTTTGGATAAGGATGAGAGTCAGAGTCAAAGTCCGAGTCCGAAAGTTCGTGTCAGTCAGTCGGGAGTTCGATTTCGTCCGAAAAGAGTTCAAAATCGTCGGGAAAACGGGTTTACAGTAAAGAGTTTTTGTTGTCAAAATCTAATTTGAATGATGAAACATTTGAAGTTGCATATACTTTGAATGATTCTGACAAATTATATTTTGATAAAGAATTTCCAATAAGAAGTGTTCGTTTTGACATGATCAAAAAGGTTTTCAAAATGACAGAAATTAATATTTCTGAAATAAAAGGTTTAAATTTTACTGGAAAACCTAAGAAATACACTTCAAGAGTTCAGCAACGGCTGAACAAGAAAAAGAATTACGGTTCTGGTTATGGTTTTCAAAAGAAACCAAACCGTAACGGTAATTACAAAAAGAAAGGATTAGGTTTTATTCCACCTAAAAACTATAAAAATGAAAAATATGTTCGAGATTTTAAATAAAAAATGACATATGTTGCAGGAACTAGCCATGAAGAAGAAGCAAAGAGTTCATTCTAGAGACAATCAAATCAAGAATTCCTTGCTGAGAAAAAGAAGAATGAAGTTCAGAGAACAGAAATCAGAACTTGTTTTAGATGCAATGAAGTTGGACACATTGCATGGAATTGTCCTAAAGGAACTAACACAAAACAGGGAGTTTCTGGAAAACTGAAAGAAGTTGTTGTTGATAAAACCGAACCACCATCTGAGAAATTTAAGATTTTCAAAAATTCTACATATGAAGTTGGTGAATGTTCGAAGAGATTTTACAAGCGAAGTGTGAAACTTGACAACCAAAAATGGGTTGTTAAGAAATCAGAAGTAAAATCTGGTGATGAATCTGATTCCACAAAATCAGAGGAGCCACAGTTTGATGAGAGTGATGAAAACTTAGTTCCTTCAATGGATGATGAGAACTTTCCACCATTGAAGACTGAAAATTTTAAAAGGAAAACTGGAAAATCTGAAATCTCAAATCAGGGTTATTCTAAAAAGGATAACTTTGATGTTGAGAAAGCGTTTAATGGGAAAATTAAGAAGATTTTCGGAAAGATGGTCGATGGGAAGGTTAAAGGGGTTAAGGAGTTTTATGCTAAAAAGAAAGCAACTTACACTCCAACTGCTTCTGAATTGAAAACACCCAAGGCTGGTCAGGCTTGGGTGGACATTTTCTTTGCTTGAAAAACCTGACTTGCCGGAGATCCCAAGTTTGTAATCGTGGATCAGGAATCGGCATCTTTCTTAAAAATTGATTGTGTAAATGAATCTTAAAGTTTGTTAAATTTTACAGATTGTGAATTGCCGGAGCTTCCAGGTTGGTAAGTGCAAAGCAGGAATCGGCATCTTGGTTGGTAAAATGGTTTTGTGTAGATGTTTTATTCCTACATGTGGTCATATGTTTTTGATATTCTTACAAGTGGTAAGAGGTTGATTCTGACAAAGTGATTACTCAAGGTCACTAGTTTGAACTTGATGTAATCCTGATCCAAGAGATTGAATTAAAAAATGATGAACCATTCCCCATACTTAACAAGTGGTAAACCTACAAGTGGTAAAAACAAACCCATTTTCCGGAAAAATCATTTTGATTAAAACAAACTTAAGTGTTTTGAGATCTAAATGAGAAAATGGTTTGTGATAGGGGGAGTTCTAATTGTTTATGCCAAGTGGATGGCGAATTGAAGTGATTCGACGTCAGTTGTCAAGTTTTTGTACAGTTCTTTGTATGTTTCAAGTGGGTCAAGAGTCTAGTAGTTTTCAAATTTACTTTAATGTGTTTGCATTTTAGGGGGAGTAGATATTTCTGAAAATCTAAAAACATTAGAAAATTTGAAAAAGACAAAAACATGATAAAAATCAAAAATGAGTTTTGGTGTCAAAGAAGAGGAAATGATAGTACATCAGTAGACAATTACAGTATGCTAAAGAATTGTATTGTTTAAATAGCGTTAAACAGTCTCATTGATGATATGCCGATAGGTTTTTACACATTTAGTAAGCTTTTTCGGGATATAAACTTAAAATCAAACTTGCTTATTTCGTGGAGAACACTACTTGGATATATAGGTAACCCCTGAAATCTCGTTTGAAAGGTCCCTCTTTCTGAGATACTAGGTCTTTATGCTCAGTGATATCTGGGGTATTATCCCGGGACTTCTGCTGAAAGAAATTTCTGACCTTGTCCTCGGAGAATACTTTCCGTATGCTTGAAATATAGCGCCGCCCTCAGCAAATTGATGAAACAATAAAATTGATAGTCATTGCTGTTGTAATCAAAAGATCCTCTAAAGGGGACCCACCAAAAGTTGAAGCCGTCATCTCTCTGCGTATCGAAAGATCGACCTGAGCTCTCACGGCCCTCGTACTATAATTTATTCCCCTGACAGATATCATCTGTGGTATACTCACCTGTAAGACTGAATATTGGGATCTGGATACGGGAGTATATTCAAGAGGTGGGACACATGAATGAGTTTAAGTCCTTAAAAAATCTAACTCATATCCTGAATCAGTTGAAATTTGTGTGAGAATTTAAGTGGATCAGTATATCGGCAATCTAAGTGAATTGTTTAATTCTTAATGTGTAACTAAGCTCAACGGTACTCGTGACTTGTCAAAAACTGATATGATCCTCTTACACGAACTCACAAAAATATTGTCTGTAAATATTTCTTTACTGCATTTCTTTACTTTCAAAAATCCAAAAAGATTTTAAGTGTATTTTAGCATAAACTTTTGAAAAAGTCAAAAAGATTTTCGACAACTGGTGTTGGAGAGCTGATTTTCAAAATTCCAAGTGCTAAACATGATGACATTGTTGTGAGGGGGAGTGTGTCTTAATTGTCAAAATATGTTTTTAAATCAATAAGTGGTTCGTCTTGTGTGTATGATCTAAGGAAGATTTGGTGTTGATGCATATGTTTATGAGAGGGAGTCATCTGTTTATATCAGCATGTTGGTGCATACAAATTATTAAATTTAGAAAATTTATTTCCGGGTTAAGAATATGCAGGTTTAGCAAGGCTGATTGATCCTAAAAAGTTGTGAGATGGAAATCCAGTCAATGATTCTAAAGCTGATGATGCTGATGAACTGAAGAAATTCCAGCATATCACAAGGGGGAGTCTGAAGATCTGCAAGAATAGATTGAGAGAGTGAAGCCCAAAGACTGATCAAGACTGAAGAAGTAAATACATGATATTGTCAAAGACTCGACACTGCGACTCGTCAACATCTGAGGGGGAGTCTGTTGGTGCACTACATCTGTCGACTTCGTCTTGTATCAAGTCTTAGTCTTAGAATGTTAGATTAGGGTACGTTTTACGAGTAAATAGGAGAATGTATGTGTCTAAGAGACTGATTTCGCTCATATGGTCATAGATAGGTGATTCCACTTATTCGTCAGTAGGTGATTCCACTTATTCGTCAGTAGGTGATTCCACTTATTTGTCAGTGAGTGATTTCGCTTTTGTGTACATGTTCACATAAGCGAAATCACCAACACTATATATAGGACACTTGAGCGAAATCAGTACATCAGTTGTGTACTTGGATACCGAAGTGCTGCCGGTCTTCCAATTGAATGTAAACGTTGTTATATCAATCAACAAGGTGATTTAAGTAAAGATCTAGCTGTTTCTACGTTGGTTACTTGTTTTCCGCACCTGTAACTAATCGAGACTCCTCTGATAGACTCGTTCGGGTCAGAATACGATCCTACAGAGGTTAATGACCATGTCCTGGATATCCTCGGCTCATTCATTGAAATGGCCACGACTTAAGCACGGGGTGTAGGCATACACATGCCGGTGCGTATGTAAAAAGATATACCCGCTTGTTCGAGAATAACTCGCCGTGGGTTATATTATGGGGTGTGTCTATTAATCTTTAACCCGGTATTTCTAACCCGGGCTACTGAACGTATAACAAACATATAATTCTTTTACAAGATTTTTTTTTAAATATTTATCCCAAGTTATAAAAGATTATTTGTGCCTTGTGCATTTAAATCAATTTTCTTAAACATTTTCAAAATGAGTTGGTTAATTGTATTTACCACTGTAAACTGACGTATTTTCCAAAAAGGTTAAGTGCAGGTACTAAGCGAAATGGGCTGGCTACTCATAGTATCGAATAAAGAGTCTTGCAAGCTTTAGATGCTTAAAAATCCGTTGAACAGTATTTCTTTTATTTTAGATCCGCCTGTGGATCCTTTTACAATCCGTTGTAATATTAAATGTTACTTTCGAATCGGTTTGTAATATTTTTACTTTAGACTTCCGCTGTGCATTGAACTGTGATTATTTGACTATGATGATATCAACTACGTCACGATACTCCCCATCGGGCCCACCGGTAATACGTGGAAATATCGGGGTGTGACAGGTTGGTATCAGAGCCAACATTGAGTGAATTAAACACTAACCTTTTGTGTTTAATCTCAATGACACAGTTTGCACATTCCTTGACCTCCGAGTCTAGGCTAATGACTTAGGACTAATCCTAATTTTATTATTTTCTTTTGTTGTTTTCCTTTGTTTATTTTGGCAGGTACAAAGAAAAAATGCCGCCAAGATTCAGAAGAGGAGGACGAGGCAAGGCGACATTCACTGCTCCTAACGATCATGAGGACGGGCCTTCACACCGGCGAACTCCATCAGCAACATTAAGCTCAAGTCCCCACGAGGATTGGAGGACTTACTTGGAACCGGCGAGGCGTCCAGTCTCGCTCAGTTCATCACCTTCTTACCACCACTCCTTTGGGCCACAATCAGAAAATGAGCCCAATAACTCTCACCACTCCTACTTCCCATTGCAGCAATCGGGATCACACCGGGCCTTCCAAGACCAAAACCCCTACTTTTAGAGCCGGTTCAACCCAGCAAATGTGAGTGAAGAACCAATGGGCCATAACCCATTGGGACCAGAAGACCATTTTCCTGGAGCCCAGGATATGGATATGGATGAGGATACAAATCCAGAACCCGCCGAGATGCCAACCGGAACACCGACCCATCCCATCGAGATTTCAGATGGGTCATCTTTTCATGGTTCACCATATCGAGGCCCAGACAGTTTCCAAGAAAGGTGGGCCACTTACCACTGGGAGTTTACTCCCCCATTCAACCCACCTCAACAGCAACAGTAGGATCCCTCCGAGGATTCACGTTTCCAGGCGGTTACGCCACCGCAACCACCGCGGCCAGAGCAGCAATGTCACACCCCAACCGATGGCGGAAACATCGGGGCATGGCACTGAGTGAAACAGATTGTCCAGAAGTTTCCATAACAATTATCATTACCAATTAATTTAAAGTACCATGTCCCATATCATGTCTCAAAAGATAATACAATTATTACAGACAAAATCCAGGCAAATAGTTCTGTTCCGACAACTCAGATTTCATTTGTACAGACAACTATTTGTTGGCCTCTAAGGCCTTATTCTAGCCTCGATTTTCTAGCAGATAAGCATCCTAAGCACCTGTCACATACGTTAAAATAAAGTCAATACACATAGTGTAAAGGTGAGCATACAAGTTTGATAATAGCATATAGAGTTCGAAAGCGTTACGCATAACCAGCACGTACACAGAGTGAAATGAGGCATGTTAGTTATCGACATGAACCTATCGATACCAATGACTGCGGGTTGACTGCCCAAGGCAGTTCGTAATACATGATCACCACTGTAATCCATGCAAATAATTGTCCTTAACAACCCCCGAGTGAACGGGTGCTGAGTCCAAACTATAGTACTATCGTTGCTAAGGCAGGTAGACAGCATTCCATGTGTAAACAGAACAAACAAGCATTCATTAAGTCACGTATAACATGCGGTAACGGTTAGCGTTTAAAGTATTGCGTAGTGTGTTCGATGTGATTTTGTATAAGTAACGTATGTAACACCCAAAAGTGCATAAAGCAAAAAGGGATCGAGTATACTCACAGAGATAATGCATTGAAGGGAGCGTAAGGGAGTAGGGTTAGCCTGAATAGACTGATAATATAACGATAAGTGACGCGTAAAACGGAATAAGGTACGAGCGAATTGAAGTGATTCGACGTCAGTTGTCAAGTTTTTGTACAGTTCTTTGTATGTTTCAAGTGGGTCAAGAGTCTAGTAGTTTTCAAATTTACTTTAATGTGTTTGCATTTTAGGGGGAGTAGATATTTCTGAAAATCTAAAAACATTAGAAAATTTGAAAAAGACAAAAACATGATAAAAATCAAAAATGAGTTTTGGTGTCAAAGAAGAGGAAATGATAGTACATCAGTAGACAATTACAGTATGCTAAAGAATTGTATTGTTTAAATAGCGTTAAACAGTCTCATTGATGATATGCCGATAGGTTTTTACACATTTAGTAAGCTTTTTCGGGATATAAACTTAAAATCAAACTTGCTTATTTCGTGGAGAACACTACTTGGATATATAGGTAACCCCTGAAATCTCGTTTGAAAGGTCCCTCTTTCTGAGATACTAGGTCTTTATGCTCAGTGATATCTGGGGTATTATCCCGGGACTTCTGCTGAAAGAAATTTCTGACCTTGTCCTCGGAGAATACTTTCCGTATGCTTGAAATATAGCGCCGCCCTCAGCAAATTGATGAAACAATAAAATTGATAGTCATTGCTGTTGTAATCAAAAGATCCTCTAAAGGGGACCCACCAAAAGTTGAAGCCGTCATCTCTCTGCGTATCGAAAGATCGACCTGAGCTCTCACGGCCCTCGTACTATAATTTATTCCCCTGACAGATATCATCTGTGGTATACTCACCTGTAAGACTGAATATTGGGATCTGGATACGGGAGTATATTCAAGAGGTGGGACACATGAATGAGTTTAAGTCCTTAAAAAATCTAACTCATATCCTGAATCAGTTGAAATTTGTGTGAGAATTTAAGTGGATCAGTATATCAGCAATCTAAGTGAATTGTTTAATTCTTAATGTGTAACTAAGCTCAACGGTACTCGTGACTTGTCAAAAACTGATATGATCCTCTTACACGAACTCACAAAAATATTGTCTGTAAATATTTCTTTACTGCATTTCTTTACTTTCAAAAATCCAAAAAGATTTTAAGTGTATTTTAGCATAAACTTTTGAAAAAGTCAAAAAGATTTTCGACAACTGGTGTTGGAGAGCTGATTTTCAAAATTCCAAGTGCTAAACATGATGACATTGTTGTGAGGGGGAGTGTGTCTTAATTGTCAAAATATGTTTTTAAATCAATAAGTGGTTCGTCTTGTGTGTATGATCTAAGGAAGATTTGGTGTTGATGCATATGTTTATGAGAGGGAGTCATCTGTTTATATCAGCATGTTGGTGCATACAAATTATTAAATTTAGAAAATTTATTTCCGGGTTAAGAATATGCAGGTTTAGCAAGGCTGATTGATCCTAAAAAGTTGTGAGATGGAAATCCAGTCAATGATTCTAAAGCTGATGATGCTGATGAACTGAAGAAATTCCAGCATATCACAAGGGGGAGTCTGAAGATCTGCAAGAATAGATTGAGAGAGTGAAGCCCAAAGACTGATCAAGACTGAAGAAGTAAATACATGATATTGTCAAAGACTCGACACTGCGACTCGTCAACATCTGAGGGGGAGTCTGTTGGTGCACTACATCTGTCGACTTCGTCTTGTATCAAGTCTTAGTCTTAGAATGTTAGATTAGGGTACGTTTTACGAGTAAATAGGAGAATGTATGTGTCTAAGAGACTGATTTCGCTCATATGGTCATAGATAGGTGATTCCACTTATTCGTCAGTAGGTGATTCCACTTATTCGTCAGTAGGTGATTCCACTTATTTGTCAGTGAGTGATTTCGCTTTTGTGTACATGTTCACATAAGCGAAATCACCAACACTATATATAGGACACTTGAGCGAAATCAGTACATCAGTTGTGTACTTGGATACCGAAGTGCTGCCGGTCTTCCAATTGAATGTAAACGTTGTTATATCAATCAACAAGGTGATTTAAGTAAAGATCTAGCTGTTTCTACGTTGGTTACTTGTTTTCCGCACCTGTAACTAATCGAGACTCCTCTGATAGACTCGTTCGGGTCAGAATACGATCCTACAGAGGTTAATGACCATGTCCTGGATATCCTCGGCTCATTCATTGAAATGGCCACGACTTAAGCACGGGGTGTAGGCATACACATGCCGGTGCGTATGTAAAAAGATATACCCGCTTGTTCGAGAATAACTCGCCGTGGGTTATATTATGGGGTGTGTCTATTAATCTTTAACCCGGTATTTCTAACCCGGGCTACTGAACGTATAACAAACATATAATTCTTTTACAAGATTTTTTTTTAAATATTTATCCCAAGTTATAAAAGATTATTTGTGCCTTGTGCATTTAAATCAATTTTCTTAAACATTTTCAAAATGAGTTGGTTAATTGTATTTACCACTGTAAACTGACGTATTTTCCAAAAAGGTTAAGTGCAGGTACTAAGCGAAATGGGCTGGCTACTCATAGTATCGAATAAAGAGTCTTGCAAGCTTTAGATGCTTAAAAATCCGTTGAACAGTATTTCTTTTATTTTAGATCCGCCTGTGGATCCTTTTACAATCCGTTGTAATATTAAATGTTACTTTCGAATCGGTTTGTAATATTTTTACTTTAGACTTCCGCTGTGCATTGAACTGTGATTATTTGACTATGATGATATCAACTACGTCACGATACTCCCCATCGGGCCCACCGGTAATACGTGGAAATATCGGGGTGTGACAGGTTGGTATCAGAGCCAACATTGAGTGAATTAAACACTAACCTTTTGTGTTTAATCTCAATGACACAGTTTGCACATTCCTTGACCTCCGAGTCTAGGCTAATGACTTAGGACTAATCCTAATTTTATTATTTTCTTTTGTTGTTTTCCTTTGTTTATTTTGGCAGGTACAAAGAAAAAATGCCGCCAAGATTCAGAAGAGGAGGACGAGGCAAGGCGACATTCACTGCTCCTAACGATCATGAGGACGGGCCTTCACACCGGCGAACTCCATCAGCAACATTAAGCTCAAGTCCCCACGAGGATTGGAGGACTTACTTGGAACCGGCGAGGCGTCCAGTCTCGCTCAGTTCATCACCTTCTTACCACCACTCCTTTGGGCCACAATCAGAAAATGAGCCCAATAACTCTCACCACTCCTACTTCCCATTGCAGCAATCGGGATCACACCGGGCCTTCCAAGACCAAAACCCCTACTTTTAGAGCCGGTTCAACCCAGCAAATGTGAGTGAAGAACCAATGGGCCATAACCCATTGGGACCAGAAGACCATTTTCCTGGAGCCCAGGATATGGATATGGATGAGGATACAAATCCAGAACCCGCCGAGATGCCAACCGGAACACCGACCCATCCCATCGAGATTTCAGATGGGTCATCTTTTCATGGTTCACCATATCGAGGCCCAGACAGTTTCCAAGAAAGGTGGGCCACTTACCACTGGGAGTTTACTCCCCCATTCAACCCACCTCAACAGCAACAGTAGGATCCCTCCGAGGATTCACGTTTCCAGGCGGTTACGCCACCGCAACCACCGCGGCCAGAGCAGCAATGTCACACCCCAACCGATGGCGGAAACATCGGGGCATGGCACTGAGTGAAACAGATTGTCCAGAAGTTTCCATAACAATTATCATTACCAATTAATTTAAAGTACCATGTCCCATATCATGTCTCAAAAGATAATACAATTATTACAGACAAAATCCAGGCAAATAGTTCTGTTCCGACAACTCAGATTTCATTTGTACAGACAACTATTTGTTGGCCTCTAAGGCCTTATTCTAGCCTCGATTTTCTAGCAGATAAGCATCCTAAGCACCTGTCACATACGTTAAAATAAAGTCAATACACATAGTGTAAAGGTGAGCATACAAGTTTGATAATAGCATATAGAGTTCGAAAGCGTTACGCATAACCAGCACGTACACAGAGTGAAATGAGGCATGTTAGTTATCGACATGAACCTATCGATACCAATGACTGCGGGTTGACTGCCCAAGGCAGTTCGTAATACATGATCACCACTGTAATCCATGCAAATAATTGTCCTTAACAACCCCCGAGTGAACGGGTGCTGAGTCCAAACTATAGTACTATCGTTGCTAAGGCAGGTAGACAGCATTCCATGTGTAAACAGAACAAACAAGCATTCATTAAGTCACGTATAACATGCGGTAACGGTTAGCGTTTAAAGTATTGCGTAGTGTGTTCGATGTGATTTTGTATAAGTAACGTATGTAACACCCAAAAGTGCATAAAGCAAAAAGGGATCGAGTATACTCACAGAGATAATGCATTGAAGGGAGCGTAAGGGAGTAGGGTTAGCCTGAATAGACTGATAATATAACGATAAGTGACGCGTAAAACGGAATAAGGTACGAGCGAGTCGGACAGCAGTTCGGTCGGATGGTAATCCGATTGGACGGCCAGTCGTGCGGAGGTAGTCCGCTCTGACGGTCATCCGGTCGGATGACTGTTCGAGTGGTTTGTTCCTTCCTTTGAGAAGGATGTGTTTGTGTATGGTGGCTTGACTTTTGAAGTTTTCGTTGTAGCATTTTGAAAACATTGAAGTATCTCTACCTTTCAGGTCGGTCGATCGGACGGTCGTTCGATCAGACGGCAACCTGTTCAGTTGGGCACTTTAGTGAGAACAAGTTCACAGCAGGGTGTCACTCGACCGGACAGTTGTTCGGTCGGGTGGCATCCTTGGTGCATTGAACATGTTGAAAATTGTTTAAGTGTTGAAGCTTTGAAACATCACATATTCGGATAGTCGGTCGACCGGGTGGTGACTCGATCGGACAGTAATCCGTTCGGTGTTCCAGAACTCTTGAAGCTTAATTTGAAAACTAAAAGTGGGGTCAAGGTGTAAGCCGTACGGATGACCGGTCGGTCGGGTGGCTGTTCGTTCGGACAGCAGTCCGTTCGAACGGTCATCCGTCCTGGTTAACCTGTTCGTCTTACACTTGGTTGTTTTGATAGTTTGTCGTTTTATCGAGATATTTTGATAACGTGTTAAGTAACAGAAACCTCGTCAATACTTGGTGCTCCTGATCAGACAAGAATCACCCAAACCCGATCAGTGGACGGTTCGAGACGATGTTCCACGTTTAACCCAGAATCGATAATCTCGTGGATAGAATACGGATCTTAAATCAACACAACCACAATAATGAGTAGCAAGCCGGCACAAGTTCCGATTCTATCGGTTTTGAGTGCATTGAGTGTAAAAGAGTTGAAAGAAAGTTGAAAACCATCTTTCACTCCTTTTCATTGTGATTATGTTTAGATCTATGAAAGATCTTTGTTTGTTTATGTGGAAATCGGTTAGATCTAAGTCGTTCTTGGTGGATTGAGGCTAAAACATGAAGTTCTTCAAGAACACATGATGACGCCATCCTAGAACACCTTGAATCTTGATGATTTCACGGTTAAAAGTTAAGATTCAAAAGATAGAAAGGTGTAGGAGTGCGTGTAGATTAAGGAAGTACAAGATTTAGGACGAGAACTTACCGGAATCGCGAGAAATCTGAAGAAAAGTAAGGAAAACGAGCTGGTCGGACGTCACTTGCCAAAAGTAGAAAGTTTGAAAGTGACAAGGGGTATTTATAGGATGCCCAAAGTGGAAAGGGCTGGTCGGATGGCATCTCGCCTGGGTGGCAGCCCGGCCGAGTGGCTCCTCGGTCAGATGGCACCTCGCTCGGGTGGCAGTCTGGCCGGGTGGCTGTTCGGTCGGCTGGCACCTGGTTCGAGTGCTTGGCGCGACGAGTTTTGCCGTTTCGATTTCGATTGCAAGCGTTGCGATGAGATAGAGTTTCCTAGTCAAATTACTTTTATTCCCAACTACTCATATCTCGCACTGTCTCTTCTCTACCAATTATCATACTGTTTAGTTTTGCGATTGAGTTCGATTGTGTTTGAGTTTCGATTGCGATTCGATTTATTACCACACATAACATAATTTAGACATGCACAAGTAACACATAAGGCACACACACACATATACAATAATGAAAATGCATAAATCGAGTTGCTAGTGCGATTGCGATAGCGATAATGAGATTAAACATGCGATAAATAGCGATTACCAAGCGATTATTAATAGATACTCCACATAATACAACTAAAGCGAAAATAAAATAGACTAACTACAAGTCAAAGAAGTCAAAACAGGTATTGAGCAAGGAGAGACAGATCGCAATTAGCAATCTTGTCTTCCTTTGACTTCAATCTTGACTTTGACTTTGACTTTCGAAACACGGGGTGTTACAGCCTCCCATAGTTGAGGGAATTTCGTCCCGAAATTAGTCCGAAGCCGTAACAAACAACTGCGGGTACTTCGCCTTCATGTCGCTTTCGAGTTCCCAAGTGAACTCTGAGCCTCGCTTGGCTTCCCATCGGACTTTCACAATAGGAATGCGCGAGCATTTGAGTTACTTGGTTTGGCGATCCATGATTTCGACAGGCTTTTCCACGAAGTGTAGTGTTTCGTTTACTTGAAGGTCATGGAGAGGTACAATTAAATCATGCTCAGCCAGGCACTTTCGGAGGTTTGACATGTGGAAAGTTGGGTGGACGTTACTAAGTTCCTCTGGTAGTTCGAGTCTGTAGGCGACTTTTCCGATCCTTTCCAGAATCTTAAAAGGTCCAACATATCGAGGCGCTAGCTTCCCTTTCTTGCCGAATCTGACCACACCCTTCCAAGGTGATACCTTTAGGAGTACGTAGTCGCCAACGTCAAATTCAAGGGGCTTGCGTCGTCTATCGGGGTAACTTTTCTGTCAATTTCGAGCTTTCAACAAGTTGTCTCGAATTTGGAGGACTTTGTCAGTCATTTCTTGCAATAGCTCGGGACCGGTTAGTTGCGAGTGACCGATCTCGTGCCACACAATAGGCGATCGACATCTTCTTCCGTATAAGGCCTCGAATGGTGCCATTTGAATGCTGGAATGATAACTGTTGTTGTATGAGAATTTGACTAACGGCAGGTATGCATCCCCATTACCACCAAAATCAATGACACACGAACGGAGCATGTCTTCAAGAGTACGGATCGTTCTTTCAGTCTGTCCATCGGTTTGACGGTGGAAAGCGGTACTTAGATTAAGCGATGTACCGAGATCCGTTTGAAACGTTTCCCACAGTCGCGAGGTAAACCGAGTGTCACGGTCAGAGATGATGTCGCGAGGCGTCCCATGTCGACAAATGATCTCGTTGGTGTAGATTCGGGCTAATCGTTCTACCTTGTAGTCTTCTCGTATTGACAAAAAGTGAGCTGATTTGGTCAAACGGTCAACAACAACCCAAATGCTGTCATGACCTGATGACGTGTACGGAAGTTTGGTTATGAAGTCCATAGCTATACTCTCCCACTTCCATATAGGAATTGGAGGTTGTTCGAGTAAGCCAGAGGGTCTTTGGTGTTCAGCCTTGACCTTTGCACAAGTCAGGCACTTCCCAACGTAGAGAGCAATATCCCTTTTCATGCCCGGCCACCAGTACTTGTAGCGAAGGTCCTGATACATTTTTTCGGCACCGGGATGAATAGAATACCGGGATTTGTGGGCTTCGTCCATCAAAATCTTTCGCAAATCGGTCCGTTTAGGGATCCAAATTCGGTCCAGATAATGGAATATCCCATTCGGCTTATTCACAAGATGAGCTCCATCGTGGAAGATTCTTTCCATCTTCAGAGTGCGTTCATTAAAACAGGCGTGCTGGGCTTCACGGATGAGGGTTTCGAGATCGTATTGGGCTTGGATGATACGAATGCTGAGCAAATAACTCCGTCTGCTGAGAGCGTCGGTAACGACATTCGCTTTGCCTGGGTGATAACGAATCTCACAGTCAAAATCGTTGAGAAGTTCTACCCATCGGCGTTGACGCATATTAAGTTCCTTCTAATTAAAGATATGTTGTAGGCTCCTATGATCGGTGAAGATCGTACACTTAGTACCATACAGGTAGTGTCGCCAAATCTTTAACGCAAAAACAACTGCGCCTAGCTCGAGATCATGGGTTGTATAGTTCTTTTCTTAGATTTTGAGCTGACGAGACGCGTAAGCTATAACCTTGTCTCGTTGCATAAGGACACAACCAAGACCAAGGTTGGAAGAATCACAATAGACAATGAAGTCGTCGTTTCTGTCGGGCAATGTGATAACAGGAGCATTGCAAAGCATGTGCTTGAGTGTTTGGAAAGCAGACTCTTGTTCGGTTCCCCAAACAAAAGGCTTGTCTTTATGCATGAGAGCGGTAAGCGGCACAACGATCTTTGAGAATCCTTCGATAAATCGTCGATAATAGCCCGCTAGTCTGAGAAAAGAACGGACTTCGGACGGGTTCTTAGGTGTAATCCAACTCTTAACGGCTTCAATCTTCGCGGGATCGACGTGAATACCTTGGCTATTTACGATGTGACCCAGAAACTGGACTTCCTCCAGCCAAAATTCACACTTGGAGAACTTGGCGTAGAGTCGATTCCCCTGGAGTAGCTCGAGAACCAAACGTAGATGGTGCGGGTGTTCGGTCTTCGATTTGGAATAGATCAAGACATCGTCGATGAACACGATGACAAAACAGTCGAGGTATGGTTTACACACACGATTCATCAGATCCATGAAAACTGCGGGTGCGTTGGTTAAACCAAAGGGCATAACAACGAATTCGTAATGGTCGTATCGAGTGCAAAACACGGTTTTGGGTATATCCTCCTCTTGTATGCGTAGCTGGTGATAGCCTGAGCGTAGATCGATCTTCGTGAAACACGTAGCACCTTATAGTTGGTCAAACAAATCATCAATGCGAGGCAGGGGATAGCGGTTCTTGATAGTTAACTTATTCAATTCCCGATAGTCGATGCACATCCTGAACGTCCCATCCTTCTTTTTGACGAAAATGACTGGCGCGCCCCAAGGAGAGGTGCTCGGGCGAATGAAGCCTTTCTCAAGCAATTCCTGGAGTTGGTTCGAGAGTTCACGCATTTTGGACGGTGCGAGTCGGTAAGGGGCTTTGGCAATAGGGTTGGCTCCAGGAATGAGGTCAATACGAAAGTCGATATCACGACTTGGCGGGAGGCCGGGAAGGTCGTCAGGGAACACATGAGGAAATTCGTGAACCATAGGAATGTCTTTTACTTCTGTCTTCCCTTTCTTTTCCTTCTCCGCTACTACAATGTTAGCCAAGAAAGCTCTGTATTCCTTGCGGAGGTACTTGCTAGCTTGGACACATGACATGAGCTTGAGACCTTTCGAAGCAGTTTCGCCATAAACACACAATAAATCACCATTCGCGAGCGAGAATCGAATCATCTTATCAAAGCACACAACTTCCGCATGGTTTTCGCGAAGAAAGTCCATGCCTACTATGACGTCAAAACTTCCGAGTTGCATCAGAATAAGGTCGATTGGGAAGATGTGATTGTTGAGCTCAAGAGTACAATCACGAAGAACAGAATTAACGGCGAAAGTTCTTCCGGTAGCGACTTCAACATCGAACATTGAGGGGAGATATGAGCGCTTACGACTAAGAAGTTTCTCAAATTCGAATGACACAAAGCAATTATCGGCTCCAGTATCAAACAAACATGAAGCATAAATACCATTCATAAGGAACGTACCATTGACCACGTTGTTGTCAGTCTGGGATTGGCGCACGTTGATGTTGAAAGTTTTGGCGCGTGCGGCTTGTTGCTGCTGCTGATGCTGTTGCTGCTGCTGCTGGGGCTCTTGTTTCACAACCCTATTCGGGCACATGTTCGCAAAGTGGTTGGGATCACCACATGCGAAGCAGACTCAGGCGTTGAGCGCGGGTGCCTGAGCCGCTTGTTGGCCTTGCGGGGCTAGGAGCAGAGCTTGATGAGCGGTGGCTTGAGCTGGGGCTTGACGGGGACCAGTACGGCAGTTAACAGTGAAGTGGCCGTACATGTTGCAGTGAGCGCAGAAACGACAGGCGAGACCCATCGGGTGATGATAAGAACATGTTGGGCAAGCCGGGTGGGGGCCTGTATATGCACGCTTTGCAGGCGGTGCATAAGTAACTGGTGCTGGACAGTGATGGGACTGCTGCTGAGCCGGTACAGCTTGGAGTGGAGCAGCAGTGGTAGTGACAGCACAGTTCTTGTTGCTGGAGCTGTTGTTGTTCTTCTTCTTCTTGCGGCGTGAGAACTTGGACGATTGAGCGGCGGCGGTTTCGGCAGAAAGTGCGGTGGTAACTTGGTGCAGGCTCTTTGAAGCTTTATCCCAAAAACCAGATTTTACCCGCTTGTCGTTGATTTCAGCGGCAAGCAAGTAAGTTTCTTCGATAGTTGCTGTCTTTGCGGCATGTACAAAATCCGCAACACAGTCGGGTAGAGCTCGGATGTACTTCTTGATCGCCATGTCGGGCGTCTTCACTTGGTCGGGGCAGATGATGCTGAGCTGCTTAAAACGAGCAGTCAGGGCAGCGTTGTCACCTTCTTTCTGTTTAATATTCCAGAATTCGCCCTCTAGCTTTTGGCGTTCATGGGGAGGACAGAACTCATCCAACATGATGGCCTTCAACTCTTCCTGTGTCAGCTCGTAAGCTGCATCTGTAACACCTTGAAAAGTTATGTCCAATAATGTAATAACACGTGTCATAAGCTTTGAACGCGTGAAAGAATACTTTAGAGGGACTAAAGTTGACAAACAGAGAAAGTATGGGAATATAAGGGTTCAAAATGTCAATAATGGATAATTATACTTTACAATAACCCTACGCGATGTTTATACCCTTAAACGAATAGATCATGGATCATACGAAGCTGAGAGATTACAAACTACAAGGGTTAAATGTGTCAACATGTTTAAAGTACACCTTTGAGTGACCTTTTAGCAAACCCAAAGCTTTGTAACAATAAATTATACTCACTAGAATATGTGATAAAAATTTCATAAAGTTTCGTTATTATATGAGAAAGTTATGATAAATTTCGTATGCGAGGGGTTAAAAGCATCAACGTTGAAATTTATGACTTTTCGGGTAAGTACAAAGTTAACCAAGGACTCAAGAATATTTTGCTACCTCATGGAGTCCTTAAAAGTCAAGTTAAGGGGGGTGAAAATGCAACAAAAGAAGTTAAAACAACGCATACAAGGACCAGGGACTGAATTGCAAATTATAAAACTTGTTTGGCCTGTTCTACACTTTTAGGCGCCCCGCGAGAGGCCTTACGCGGCCCGCGAACAAGCTGCCAGCGCAGAAAAATGCGCACAGCTGCCAGTCAGACCTGTTAACCGACTTTAAACGCTTGTTTTACATACCAGGGGCTGCCCCAATAGTATTTCATGCATAGGGGGGCACTTGTAAGCATCTCATATCACCTGTAGGCCTCCTTGGCATGATCCTAGACGATCAAAATGGGTATATAAAGAGCCCTTTTGTTGCAACATTGATGCACATTCATTTGCAACCTTCACAAGACTCATTTCTGGAGCTCCTCTGATCAGCAACAAGCTTTCTTAAGATCCCTAGTCGTGCTTAGGACTTTTGTAAGTGTCCTTAACCCTTCCTAATTCAGTTTAGCTTAGTTAATTAGCTTAAAGTCAAACCGTCGTAATTAAGGTTTGACTTCGAGATTAATCAATAATTGTTCAGTCAAATCTCGAATTGAAAGTACCTATAGGTTGGTAATTATGTGGGTAATAAACCCTTAAAAGGGTAACCTCTGATTTCCACTCTAACTAGGTCAATTGTCGGGTCAAAGCTAATCTTAAAAAGTCAACATAAAGCTTATTTTCAAATTAATGTATAATTAGCAATGTAGGATCCATGAAATTTGTTTTATCATTAATATGACTTGGTAATTAATGTAAGAACATGTCTAAACATGTTCAACCCGACAATTTTCACTTTAGGCTCGGTTCGGAACCGAAAGTCGCATAATTTGACTTTTGCTTTGACTTTCGATTCTGACCCATTATAGCATGTTTTAGAAATTCCTTAGAGCCCTATTAGGACCAGGTTTCATATACGTATAACCCTCTGTGATTATACAACTTGTTTCATTAGTTATCTAAATCATTTGCATGTTTCCGTTAAATGCTTAAATGTTGACTATTATGCCCTTTTCACCTTAAAATGTGATTTTTGAAAATGTAAAAGAGTAGACACCTTAGTTACTGATTTATAAATGTGCACCTAAAATTTGACATCAGTTGGAGGTCTAGATTAAGAGTTATGCACAATAGCATAATTAGAAAGCTTTTTATTAATTAAAAGGCGTAATTAGCATATAGCCTATCTAAACCCAATTTTTGATATCAAACTTTTTACCCACTGATGTAATATAATATTTTGGGATTTTTGGAGATTTTTATTTATTTTTAGGCTGAGCATAACATAGGGTTCTAAGCTTAATTCGGTTATTGTCGGTTTTGCCTTGTTGGGCTATAAAATGAGTTTTACAAATCCTTTCGATACCAAACCTTTTTCTACTGATCTAATATGATAAATAAATTATTTTGAGCCTTCTGGAATTATATAAATATCAGCTTTCCTTTGAAAACCCGGAAATGGCTCCAAATCGCCTTTTTAAGCGTTTTTAACGCATAGTATGTATCAAAACTATTTTAAACATATAAGGGTTAATGCCTACGGATATATTCAGTAAATTTTTATATTTTAACAGTAAGCAAATGTTTTAAACTCAGATTTCCAGTTTTGACCTTTTAGGCTTATGTGAAATTACCAAAATGCCCTACGGTGCATAGTATGGTTATAAGTAATAAATTTCACACATATATGATACCCTACTGTTATAACTTATTAAATTAAGTATATTTACTGATTAAATCAGACCTGTAACTCGGATTACTAATTAAACTCTTTTATAACCTTTAAAATGACCAAAATGCCCTTATAGAAGATAACTTACTGATGTCACAACATATTTAAGGCATATTAACTTAGGAAACTTGTATATGATTCATATGGTTACTCGTTACGCACCATTCGCGTTCGGATCGGCTTATGTAACTGGTTTACATATATTAGCCGAAACGGGTCAAACAATATCGTTTTTGTCTCAAAATCCAGAATGTGATTATGTTACCCATAATAAACAAGCATGCAAGCATGTCGGGTCAAAACCACATTCTAAGCCGGTCTTCGCTTTTCATGCGTTTGAACCGTATCTTCTTTAAAACTAACCAGTCTAAGCTTAGGCTTAATTAAAGACCCGTTAGGAATCTAATAGGTTATTATAAACCTTCGTTCGAGAATAGGAGACCCAGTAAAAGCTATCTGTACTTGCTGATTTGATACGGCTGGGATTAAATTTATATTTAGCTCAGGTAAATACTTTTAACTTATTTTCCCTATACGGGCTTGGGGTACGGTATATAAAATACCGCTTGGTCGGACATTGCATCTTTAATTTTTGAAGGTTAACTCATTGAAATGTCCTGTTTAAAAATGTTTTGTTTGCTTAAAGCCTTTGGGGGGTTAATGACCATGTCCTGGATATCCTTGGCATCATTTTATGAAATGGCCACGACCTAAGCACGGGGTGTAGGCGTACACCCGTCAGTGCATAAATAAATAATGTGGTGTGTCAATTAATCTTTAACCCGGTGTCAAATACCAGGCTACTGAACGCATAAGGAACATGTAATTCTTTTACAAGTATTATATATATAAATAATTATCCCAAGTTATAAAATGTTTTGTGCCACGTGCATTCAAATAAATTTTTAAACCTTTTTCAAAATGAGTCAGTTAATTGTATTTACCAGTGTAAACTGACGTATTTTCCCAAAAAAGGTTAAGTGCAGGTACTAAGCGTAATAGGCTGGATCCGTTTTAAGCTTGGATGCATTAAGTCTGATGAACTATGTTTTCCTTTTTTTATTTTTGATCCGCCTGTGGATCCGTTTCAACTATTTGTGATACTTAATATTACAATTTATTAAAGTTGAAATGAATCTATCTTTTGCTTCCGCTGTGCATTATTATTGTGTTGTTTGACTATGATGATATCGACTAAGTCAGGATACTCCCCACCGGGCCCACCGGTAATACGTGGAAATATCGGGGTGTGACAGGTTGGTATCAGAGACAACACTGAGTGAATTAAACACTAGCCTTTTGTGTTTAATCTCAGTTACACAATTGCACATTCTTCGAATTTTTCGAGTCTAGACAAAGAACATAGGGCAAATCCTGATTTTTGTTTTATTTTTGTCTTTTATATATTTTTCTTGTTGTTATCTGTGTTTATGTTGACAGGTCTAAATATTCCGCCAAGATTCCTTAGGAGAAAAGGAAAGTCACCTGTAGCAGGCCACGACCAGGAGGCCGGGCCTTCTCAAAGACGAACCTCACCTGTCCCTATTAGCACCAGTCCACAGGGAGACTGGAGGGCGCATCTGCAGCCAGCGAGGCGGTCTGTCTCGTTAGCTTCGTCACCTTCTTACCTACACTCCTTTGGACCCCAATCCGAAAACGAACCCGTTAACCCACAACCTTCGTTCATTCCTCTCCAGAGGTCCAACTCTCGTCACTCCTTTGATAACCCGTCCCATATCTTCTGAAGCCGGTTCAACCCGGCAAACTACCTCAAGGAACCAGTGGGTGTTAACCCATTGGGACCTGAAGATCACTTTTCTGGAGATCACGCCATGGATATGGATGAGGATACTGACCCTACCGAACCACCGACCGGTACCCCCACATATCCCATAGAGTATGAATGGTACTTTACACCCTCTTACCATTCATCGCCTTATCAGCAGCAGCAGGATCCTTCCGAGGATTCACATTTTGTGGCAGTTACCCCGCCACCACCACCACCTCAACAGCAACCTCCTGAGCCACCAAGGCGAAGGAGAACGAATGCACGGTTGTCCGTGCGAGGAGGAGTGCATATCAGCACCCCTCAACCATCGAGTAGCAGCCACTACCCGCCGCTCCGAGAAGACCAGCAGATGGGGGGACCTTCAAACCCCAACCCAGAAGTGAACTCGGCAACTGTCATGCCACCACCATTGGGCTTTGATAACCCAATTCCTACGTACACTGGCCCAGCAACGTACAATCCCTTTGAGCAGTCGGCTCACACCAGCTTCAATTATACTGAGGTCGACCCATATCTGGCAGCCTGGAACTACAACGCTCTCAACCCCGAGGGGCCTTACGGAGCTCCCTGGGGAGTTGGATACCCAGCTTATGGATAACAACAGCAGCCTCCTCTTCGACCTCCACATCAGCCGCAGCCGCAGGTACCACGGTTTTCCCCGCCAGAACGGGAGGAAATTCTCCAAAGACTGGACCAGGTTGAGCAAGAAGTTCACAGAGATCGCAGGGAACGTCATGGTTTCTTCAAAGGATTGAAAAGTTTGATAAAAGGAAAAAGCAAGAAGGACCATTGAATCCTTCAAATTTTTTATTGTATTCCCTTATTTTCAATTCAGCCTATGAGTGGGCATGCCTTTTGTTTAACCCCTGCGAGGGTATGTCTTCTTATATTATGCCCCTGCGTGGGCATGTTTTTCTGTTGACCCATGCGTGGGTATGTTTGTTTGTTTAAGCCCCTGCGTGGGCATGTTATTTTGGTAGAAGTCCCGTTTAGGGCAACATTGAACTTGTTAAATTTTCATGGAATGATTAATTTAAATTTTCATTTTATTAAATATGTGCATAAACATAAAAGGTGAAATAAATAACATAACATTCCTATTTAAGATCTACCCTTATAATAAAATGGCAAAATCTAAAAAGGACAAGACCTAGCCATGTGTCACCTTAAGACAGGGCCAAGATGGTAGTTCCTCAATTAGGTTCAAATCCATATTAATATCTCAACTTAGGGTTGTTCTGCGTTAATTATTAAAAAGAATCTTAAAAGTAAAACCTAACCTAAATGTCATTGCAGACATGGCCAAGATAGTAAAACCTATCCAAAAGATTCAAAACCTTAACTTTTGAAAGCATATTAACATGCTTGACAAATGTGATTCGATAAAATCACATAAGTCATTCTTAAATAGGGATTATTCTAAATTCCCTTATTTATATAGTCACCCCTTAAGAATGAAATGCCCACGGACTATAATTAACGTCCTCTGAAACTAAAGACAGTGGTAGCCTACAACTCCCTGTCAAGAAAAGGTAGCGAACTTTGATTCAAACCTTAATACCTCGATTTTGTAAAATCCTGGTTTATAAACTAAATCTGTCTGTGTAACTAGGCTTTTTGTGCCATTATTAAATTATAATATAGGATTGTAATAAAGGTCCTGAGAATATTTAAATAATTAACAAATTAACCAAAATGGTTTTAAGACCAAGGTTAATAAATCATAAAATACTATAAAAGCTTCTAAGTAAACCTTGCCCATTATTTTCTTATATTTAGCAAATTAAAGCTACATGGCTGGGTCGGATGAGATTAACAGTCATCCGGTGGAGAACCACGAGAATGCTAAGATACAGATGACCGGTGCAGAACTGCAAGCACTAGTTGATAATGCTGTTACAAGGGCTATAGAGCGGCAGTATAATGAGTCTAGCAGGACTCAAAGTAGGACCCTATCTACACCGCATTCCAAGCCTAAGACTCATTCTGAGGCTCACAGCAAGCCACCCTCCATGAAGGATGAGCCAAAGAAAGATGATGATCAACATTCCTCAAATCAAAACAGCATTCCATCCAAGAGGATAGTGTTTGATGATAAACCACGTGCTAAGTCCTGTACTTATAAATAGTTTGTTTCTTGCAAACCCCGAGACTTTATTGGGGAGAAAGGGGCAGTGGATTGCATGACATGGTTGGATGAGATGGACACTGTGGTGGATATCAGCGGGTGTGCTGATAGGGATGTCGTGAAATTTGTATCTCAGTCGTTCAAAGGTGAGGCCTTAGCCTGGTGGAGGTCGTTGATTCAGGCTACTGGGAAGATTCTACTCTACAATATGACATGGGAACAATTTGTTAACCTCATCAAGGAGAACTACTTCCCTCAGCATGAGGTTGAAAAGATTGAGTCTGATTTTCTGTCATTGGTAATGAAGAATCTGGATTGCCAAGCTTACCTTACGAGCTTTAATACAATGTCAAGATTGGTTCGTTATCTGGTGACCCCGGAACCCAAAAGGATAGCTCATTTCATTGGGGGGTTTAGCCCCAGAGATAAAGGAAAGTGTGAAGGCCTCTCGGCCGGCTACATTCAGATCTGCAGCTGATATATCTTTGTCCCTCACACTGGACGCAGTCAGGCAGAGATCGCTGAGGAACACTGACACTGAGAAAAGGAAGCGTGAGGATGACAACTCACGGCGTTCGGATAAGAAGCATAAGGGAAGTTCCGACCACAAAAAGGGTTTTGGAGCTAAGAAAGATGGTCAACAGTCGGGCGATAAGCCCAAGTGCAAAACCTGTAGGAAGCACCATTTCGGGAGGTGCAGACTCGAGTCGAAATCCCAATCGCAGCCAAGGCCTTGTGGGATTTGTAAATCCTCTGAGCACAAGACATTAGACTGTAAGAAAATCAAGGAAGCAGTGTGCTATAACTGCAATGAAAAAAGGCACATTAGGTCCAATTGCCCAAAGCATGCGAAGAAAGCTGAGGATGGGAAAAAGACCAATGCTAGGGTCTTCCAGATGAATGCACAGGAGGCGATCCAGAATGATAATGTCATAACAGGTACCTTCCTTATAAATGACGTTTATGCTTGAGTACTTTTTGATTCAGGCGCTGATAAGTCATTCGTAGATAATAAGTTTTGTGAATTATTGAAATTGCCTGTTAAAACCTTAAGTGTGAAGTATGAGGTGGAATAGCCTATGGAACCATAGAAACCGCATCAACCGTGTTAGATGGATGTGTTATATCCATTAGGAACCACTCTTTTCCTTTATCCCTGCTTCCGTTGAAGTTAGCCGGATTCGATATAGTTATAGGTATGGATTGGCTATCCCACAACCAAGCTCAGATTGTGTGCAACAAGAAGCAAGTGGTGATCAAGACCCCGTCTGGTGAACCACTTACCATTCAAGGAGATACCCAGTATGGTCTGCCTGAGCAAGTGTCTATGCTCAAGGCATTAAGGTGTATGAAGAAGGGTTGTGTCATTTACATGGCACAAGTAACCGTTGATGAGCAGAAACTCAAGATTAAAGATATCCCAGTCATTTCTGAATACCCTGAAGTTTTACCTGAAGAACTACCTGGTTTACCCCCAGATAGGCAAGTAGAATTCAGAATCGACATCATCCCTGGAGCAGCACCTGTTGCGAGAGCGCCTTATAGGTTGGCACCAACAGAAATGAAGGAATTGAGGGCTCAACTAGATGATTTGTTAGCCAAAGGTTTTATTAGACCTAGTTCGTCTCCTTGGGGAGCACCAATCCTGTTTTTCAAGAAGAAGGATGGATCAATGCGTCTATGCATTGATTACCGTGAGCTTAATAAGGTCACTATCAAGAATAGGTATCCTTTGCCCAGGATCGACGATCTATTCGATCAATTGCAAGGGGCAAGCTACTTTTCTAAGATCGATTTGAGGTCAGGCTATCATCAACTGAAGGTTAAAGATGAAGATGTACACAAGACTGCGTTTAGGACTCGCTATGGTCATTACGAGTTCCTAGTGATGCCTTTTGGGCTCACTAATGCACCTGCCGCATTCATGGACCTCATGAATCGCGTCTGCAAGCCTTACTTGGATAAATTTGTTATCGTCTTCATCGATGACATTCTCATTTACTCGAAGATCCAAGCTGACCATGAGAAACATCTTCGTTGCATTCTGAAGATGCTTCATCAAGAAAAGCTCTATGCCAAGTTTTCGAAGTGTGAATTCTGGCTTCGTGAAGTCCAATTCCTTGGACATGTCGTTAGTGAGCGTGGTATCCAAGTAGATCCCGCCAAATTTGAAGCTGTCATGAATTGGCCAGAGCCAAAGACGCCTACGGAAATTCACAGCTTTCTAGGACTGGCAGGATATTATAGGCGATTTATTGAAAACTTCTCAAGAATTGCAGCACCCCTGACCCTACTCACCCGCAAGAATAAAAAGTTTGATTGGGGGCCTAAGCAGCAAGAATCTTTTGATATTTTGAAACAAACGTTGAGCAACGCTCCTGTATTAACGTTGCCTGATGGAATTGATGAATTTGTAGTATATTGTGATGCATCACACACCGGTATGGGATGTGTGCTTATGCAGAAAGGCAAATTTATTGCCTATTCTTCACGTCAGTTAAAGGTGCACGAGAAGAATTACACCACCTATGACTTGGAGTTGGGTGAGGTTGTATTTGCACTAAAGCTGTGGAGGCATTATTTGTATGGAACTAAGTGTGTGATATATTCCGATCACAAAAGCCTTCAACATTTGTTCAATCAGAAGGACTTGAACATGAGACAGCGACGTTGGATGGAAACTTTAAATGATTATGACTGTGAAATAAGATACCATCCAGGCAAGGCAAATGTGGTTGCCGATGCCTTAAGCAGGAAGGAAAGGGTGAAGCCTATAAGAATCAATGCCAAGAGCATTGAGATAAAGAATAATTTGAATGAAAGGTTGTTAGCTGCACAGAAGGAAGTTGTATTGGAAGCTAACTATCCTGATGAAAAGCTAGGAGTAACTGAAGAACAGTTATCCGATGGCAAGGACGGAATCCTAAGGTTAAATGGACGAATATGGGTCCCGGTGTATGGAGGACTTCGGGATGTTATCCTCCAGGAAGCCCACAGTTCCAAATATTCCGTCCATCCTGGAGCTGATAAAATGTACCAGGATCTGAAGGCAAACTATTGGTGGATAGGCTTGAAAAGGTCTATAGCTGCCTATGTAGCTAAATGTTGGACGTGCGCGCAAGTCAAAGCTGAACACCAAAAGCCGTCAGGTTTGCTACAACAACCTGAACTTCCCACATGGAAGTGGGAGATGGTGACAATGGATTTCATCACCAAGTTGCCAAAGACCAGGAAAGGAAATGATACTATATGGATAATAGTAGATAGACTGACTAAGTCAGCACATTTCCTACCCATTAAGGAGACTTATAGCTCCGACATGTTAGCCCAATTGTACGTAGATAAGATTGTATCTCTACATGGCATACCAGTGGCTATTATCTCTGACAGAGATACCAGATACACGTCACATTTTTGGAAAAGTTTCCAACTGTCTTTGGGCACGCGCTTGAATTTTAGTACGGCTTACCATCCGCAGACAGACGGACAGAGTGAGAGTACAATCCAAACTTTGGAAGACATGCTTCATGCATGTGTAATTGATTTAGGTGGTAGTTGGGATAAGCACCTGCCATTAATCGAGATCTCCTATAACAACAGCTACCATACAAGCATTAAGGCTGCGCCTTTTGAGGCATTATATGGTAGAAAGTGTAGAACGCCTGTTTGTTGGGCAGAAGTAGGAGAAGCTCAGTTATCAGGACCAGATATAGTCCTTGAAATAGCAGACAAGATTGTCCAGATTCGCGATCGCCTGAAAGCTGCCAGGGATAGGCAGAAAAGTTATGCAAATAAAAGGCGAAAACCTCTAAAGTTTGAGGTCGGTGATAAAGTTTTGCTTAAGGTGTCACCCTGGAAAGGAGTGATGCGATTTGGTAAGAAAGGTAAGTTAAGCCCGAGGTACATAGGACCATTCGAGATCATCGAATGTGACGGATCAGTGGCTTACAAGTTGAACTTGCCTGAAGAGCTCAGTGGTATTCACAATGTATTCCACATCTGCAATCTGAAGAAATGTCTAGCAGATAAATCGCTAGTGACACCACATACGGATGTGCATATAGATGAGAGCTTAAAGTTTGTGGAAAAACCCTTGTCGATTGAGGATGTGCATATAGATGAGAGCTTAAATCACCAGGGGCTGAATTGCAAATTATAAAACTTGTTTGGCCTGTTCTACACTTTTAGGCGCCCCGCGAGAGGCCTTACGCGGCCCGCGAACAAGCTGCCAGCGCAGAAAAATGCGCACAGCTGCCAGTCAGACCTGTTAACCGACTTCAAACGCTTGTTTTACATACCAGGGGCTGCCCCAATGGTATTTCATGCATAGGGGGCACTTGTAAGCATCTCATATCACCTGTAGGCCTCCTTGGCATGATCCTAGATGATCAAAATGGGTATATAAAGATCCCTTTTGTTGTAACATTGATGCACATTCATTTGCAACCTTCACAAGACTCATTTCTGGAGCTCCTCTGATCAGCAACAAGCTTTCTTAAGATCCCTAGTCGTGCTTAGGACTTTTGTAAGTGTCCTTAACCCTTCCTAATTCAGTTTAGCTTAGTTAATTAGCTTAAAGTCAAACCGTCGTAATTAAGGTTTGACTTCGAGATTAATCAAT
Source organism: Helianthus tuberosus (assembly GCA_030545235.1). Classification (NCBI taxonomy): domain Eukaryota; kingdom Viridiplantae; phylum Streptophyta; class Magnoliopsida; order Asterales; family Asteraceae; genus Helianthus; species Helianthus tuberosus. The sequence continues at coordinate 32,544,681 of CM060365.1, read as the reverse complement.
AATTGTTCAGTCAAATCTCGAATTGAAAGTACCTATAGGTTGGTAATTATGTGGGTAATAAACCCTTAAAAGGGTAACCTCTGATTTCCACTCTAACTAGGTCAATTGTCGGGTCAAAGCTAATCTTAAAAAGTCAACATAAAGCTTATTTTCAAATTAATGAATAATTAGCAATGTAGGATCCATGCAATTTGTTTTATCATTAATATGACTTGGTAATTAATGTAAGAACATGTCTAAACATGTTCAACCCGACAATTTTCACTTTAGGCTCGGTTCGGAACCGAAAGTCGCATAATTTGACTTTTGCTTTGACTTTCGATTCTGACCCATTATAGCATGTTTTAGAAATTCCTTAGAGCCCTATTAGGACCAGGTTTCATATACGTATAACCCTCTGTGATTATACAACTTGGTTCATTAGTTATCTAAATCATTTGCATGTTTCCGTTAAATGCTTAAATGTTGACTATTATGCCCTTTTCACCTTAAAATGTGATTTTTGAAAATGTAAAAGAGTAGACACCTTAGTTACTGATTTATAAATGTGCACCTAAAATTTGACATCAGTTGGAGGTCTAGATTAAGAGTTATGCACAATAGCATAATTAGAAAGCTTTTTATTAATTAAAAGGCGTAATTAGCATATAGCCTATCTAAACCCAATTTTTTATACCAAACTTTTTACCCACTGATGTAATATAATATTTTGGGATTTTTGGAGATTTTTATTTATTTTTAGGCTGAGCATAACATAGGGTTCTAAGCTTAATTCGGTTATTGTCGGTTTTGCCTTGTTGGGCTATAAAATGAGTTTTACAAATCCTTTCGATACCAAACCTTTTTCTACTGATCTAATATGATAAATAAATTATTTTGAGCCTTCTGGAATTATATAAATATCAGCTTTCCTTTGAAAACCCGGAAATGGCTCCAAATCGCCTTTTTAAGCGTTTTTAACGCATAGTATGTATCAAAACTATTTTAAACATATAAGGGTTAATGCCTACTGATATATTCAGTAAATTTTTATATTTTAACAGTAAGCAAATGTTTTAAACTCAGATTTCCAGTTTTGACCTTTTAGGCTTATGTGAAATTACCAAAATGCCCCTATAGTGCATAGTATGGTTATAAGTAATAAATTTCACATATATATGATACCCTACTGTTATAACTTATTAAATTAAGTATATTTACTGATTGAATCTGACCTGTAACTCAGATTACTAATTAAACTCTTTTATAACCTTTAAAATGCCCAAAATGCCCTTATGACGCATAGTTTGTGTTTAAAATCGTGAGTTAAATGCCATTTTAGTCCCTATGGTTTTAGTCATTTTTCCAGTTTAGTCCAAAGGTTTCATTTTTAACCTGTGGATCCAAAAAGATTTCACCGTTGCCATTTTAGTCCACTGGGTTAACTTCATCCATTTTTTCTGTTAACCAGAAGGGCAATTTGGTCATTTTATATGTAATTCTGTTAACTAGAAAGGTAATTCAGCCATACAAAATGACCGAATCGCCCTTCTCGTTAACAGAAATAATGGATGAAGTTAACCCAGTGGACTAAAATGGCAACAGTGAAACCTTTTTGGACCCACAGGTTAAAAATGAAACCTTTGGACTAAACTGGCAAAATGACCCAAACCACAGGGACTAAAATGGCATTTAACTCTAAAATCATTTTGGGCATAAAAGAAGATATCTTACTGATGTCACGACATATTTAAGGCATATTAACTTAGGAAACTTGCATATGATTCATATGGTTACTCGTTACGCACCGTTCGCGTTCGGATCGGCTTATGTAACTGGTTTACATATATTAGCCGAAACGGGTCAAACCATATCGTTTTTGTCTCAAAATCCAGAATGTGATTATGTTACCAATAATAAACAAGCATGCAAGCTTGTCGGGTCAAAACCACATTCTAAGCCGGTCTTCGCTTTTCATGCGTTTGAACCGTATCTTCTTTAAAACTAACCGGTCTAAGCTTAGGCTTAATTAAAGACCCGTTAGGAATCTAATAGGTTATTATAAACCTTCGTTCCAGAATAGGAGACCTAGTAAAAGCTATCTGTACTTGCTGATTTGATACTGCTGGGATTAAATTTATATTTAGCTCAGGTAAATACTTTTAACTTATTTTCCCTATACGGGCTTGGGGTATGGTATATAAAATACCGCGTGGTCGGACATTGCATCTTTAATTTTGTGAAGGTTAAATCATTGAAATGTCCTGTTTAAAAATGTTTTGTTTGCTTAAAGCCTTTGGGGGGTTAATGACCATGTCCCGGATATCCTTGGCATCATTTTATGAAATGGCCACGACCTAAGCACGGGGTGTAGGCGTACACCCGTCAGTGCATAAATAAATAATGTGGTGTGTCAATTAATCTTTAACCCGGTGTCAAATACCGGGCTACTGAACGCATAAGGAACATGTAATCCTTTTACAAGTATTATATATATAAATAATTATCCCAAGTTATAAAATGTTTTGTGCCACGTGCATTCAAATAAATTCTCAAACCTTTTTCAAAATGAGTCAGTTAATTGTATTTACCAGTGTAAACTGATGTATTTTTCCAAAAAGGTTAAGTGCGGGTACTAAGCGTAATAGGCTGGCCTCTCCTTAGCATCATTAAGAGTCTCGCAAGCTTGGATGCATTAAGTCTGATGAACTATGTTTTCCTTTTTTTTATTTTTGATCCGCCTGTGGATCCGTTTCAACTATTTGTGATACTTAATATTACAATTTATTAAAGTTGAAATGAATCTATCTTTTGCTTCCGCTGTGCATTATTATTGTTATGTTTGACTATGATGATATCGACTACGTCACGATACTCCCCACCGGTAATACGTGGAAATATCGGGGTGTGACAGCATTGTTCCCGTGTTTGTTCCACTCGGCCGTCCACCAGTCTAATGCGCGGGACTGGAAGACGCCGGTAGCGTTTAGAGTGCGGAGATTTTCTAGACATCCACCCTGGCGCAGAGTGACTTCGATGGAATCAAACCATTGAAACATAGCCATCGGGCCATCTTCTCCGGTGAATTCCTTCGGACCGCATGCCTTGAATTGCTTAAAGCTGAAAGCAGTCTTAGTGGCAGCTTTAGGAGCTTCGGTTCTCGACTCCTCAGACGATTTGCTGACGTTCTCGTAAATCTCACTCACGATCTGAGGCACAACCTTGGCCACTTGTTTCGCGAGGATGGTAGCAAGGCGTTTGTCCCTCTGTTATTGGCGAGAGAGTCGTGGGTGACGGGATCCTGATGATGGTCCAGTTGACATTATCTATAATAGACATCGTCATAGGTTTCAGACGCATCATAATCGAATCTCACCTCACACGTCTAATACTCACTAAAGCTCGGGAACACAATGTAACATGTATCTCATAATCACATAGGCACATAATCGCAGATTCACATAAACACAGAAGCACATAAGCATGTAGGACACTGAGTCACAGAAGCACATAAGCACGTAGGACACATCACCTGGAAACATATAGGCGTGTAACTTGTCTACATGCGAACAGAGGCAGTCAGAATACAAAAACCTATCATTCAAAGCTCGCGAGTGTTCGAGTATAGCGATCGTGATTAATCACATCGAGTAGTATAGTATAAGTGTATCATAGCATAAGGTCGTCCATAATTTAGCGATTTGTCAGCGTTTTGAGATAGAAATGCAGTGCGAGTCGTGCGTGTCGATCGAACTGAAAGCAAAATCGAATAAGTCTCCAAAATTAAACACGTAAACAGATAAATACACATATAAACACATAAAATGGACGAATCATCATAGTCAGCAGTTGCGGGCTCAGAATCGAAACACATAAAAATCGAGAAATAGATCGTCTGCGGCTATTAGACTTCGACTACCCAAAGTGGTTCAACTATTCTCAAGGACTTGTTGTACAAATTTCGACCTTCAGGACTGAGCCTTTGCCTCGATTCTTGGGCGTTTGGCACAAATCCCGTTAGTTGTATCATGACTTCAAGTCGTTGGAGTCCGTCGAGACTTTGGTGAGAGTTTTTTAAAACCAAATAAAGATCGGAACAATTCGTCAAGGTTAGGGTTCACCCCTAGCTTAACAACTTTGTTCCTGTTTTGATAAAATAAAAGAGAATTACGCGTCAAAGTATGGATTTCACTCCTGATTCGAAGCAAATTCTCGTGTTTATAGATGAAAATGTGGGTTGGACAAGCAATTTAATCGAGAGTTTGCGATCTTCACACCTAATCCCGACTCAATCGCTCATTCATATTTGAAAATTCGAGTGTAGTGATAGTGTAGCGTAGGCGAGAATAGCGAGAAACAGCAGTAAGCTCATACATAATCCCTATCGGATATGCACAAGTTGGTCTGTTGGTTCCTAACTATAGACTAGGTCTCTAAGACTTCGACCCGGACTAGGTCGAGTCTCGCCTAATTTCCTATAGTTATGGCTCTGATACCAATCTGTCACACCCCAACCAATGGCGGAAACATCGGGGCATGGCACTGAGCGAAACAAATTGTCCAGAAGTTTCCAAAACAATTATCATTACCAATTAATTTAAAGTAATATGTCCCATACCATGTCTCAAAAGATAATACAATTATTACAGACAAAATCCAGGCAAATAGTTCTGTTCCGACAACTCAGATTTCATTTGTACAGACAACTATTTGTTGGCCTCTAAGGCCTTATTCTAGCCTTAATTTCCTAGCAGATAAGCATCCTAAGCACCTGTCACATACATTAAAATAAAGTCAATACACATAGTGTAAAGGTGAGCATACAAGTTTGATAATAGCATATAGCGTTCGAAAGCGTTATGCATAACCAGCACGTACACAGAGTGAAATGAGGCATTTTAGTTATCGACATGAACCTATCGATACCAATGACTGTGGGTTGACTGCCCAAGGCAGTTCGTTATACATGATCACCACTGTAATCCATGCAAATAATTGTCCTTAACAACCCCCGAGTGAACGGGTGCTGAGTCCAAACTATAGTACTATCGTTGCTAAGGCAGGTAGACAACATTCCATGTGTAAACATAACAAACAAGCATTCATTAAGTCACGTATAACATGCAGTAACGGTTAGCGTTTAAAGTATTGCGTAGTGTGTTCGATGTGATTTTGTATAAGTAACGTATGTAACACCCAAAATTCATAAAGCAAAAAGGGATCGAGTATACTCACAGCGATAATGGATTGAAGGGAGCGCTAGGGAGTAGGGTTAGCCTGAACAGACTGATAATATAACGATAAGCGCCGCGTAAAACGGAATAAGGTACGAGCGAGTCGGACAGCAGTTCGGTCGGATGGTAATCCGATCGGACGGCCAGTCGTGCAATGGTAGTCCGCTCGGACGGTCATCTGGTCGGATGACTGTTCGAGTGGTTTGTTCCTTCCTTTGAGAAGGATGTGTTTGTGAATGGTGGCTTGACTTTTGAAGTTTTCGTTGTAGCATTTTGAAAACATTGAAGTATCTCTACCGTTCAGGTCGGTCGATCAGACGGTCGTTCGATTGGACGGTAACCCGTTCGGTTGGGCACTTTAGTGAGAACAAGTTCACAGCAGGGTGTCACTCGACCAGACAGTCGTTCGGTCGGGTGGCATCCTTAGTGCATTGAACATGTTGAAAATTGTTTAAGTGTTGAAGCTTTGAAACATCACATATTCGGATAGTCGGTCGACAGGGTGGTGACTCGATCAGACTGCAATCCGTTCGGTGTTCCAAAACTCTTGAAGCTTGATTTGAAAACTAAAAGTGGGGTCAAGATGTAAGCCGTACGGATGACCGGTCGGTCGGGTGGCTGTCCGTTAGGACAGCAGTCCGTTCGGACGGTCATCAGTCCTGGTTAACCTGTTCGTCTTACACTTGGTTGTTCTTGATAGTTTGTCGTTTTATCAAGATATTTTGATAACGTGTTAAGCAACAGAAACCTCGTCAATACTTGGTGCTCCTGATCGGACAGGAATCACCCAAACCCGATCAGTGGACGGTTCGAGACGATGTTCCACGTTTAACCCAGAATCGATAATCTAGTGGATAGAATACGGATCTTGAATCAACACAACCACAATAATGAGTAGCAAGCCGGCACAAGTTCCGATTCTATCGGTTTGAGTGCATTGAGTGTAAAAGAGTTGAAAGAAAGTTGAAAACCATCTTTCTCTCCTTTTCATTGTGATTATGTTTAGATCTATGAAAGATCTTTGTTTGTTTATGTGGAAATCGGTTAGATCTAAGTCGTTCTTGTTGGATTGAGGCCAAAACATGAAGTTCTTCAAGAACACATGATGACGTCATCCTAGAACACCTTGAATCTTGATGATTTCACGGTTAAAAGTTAAGATTCAAAAGATAGAAAGGTGTAGGAGTGCGTGTAGATTCAGGAAGTACAAGATTTAGGACGAGAACTTACCGGAATCGCGAGAAATCTGAAGAAAAGTGAGGAAAACGAGCTGGTCAGACGTTACTTGCCAAAAGTAGAAAGTTTGAAAGTGACAAGGGGTATTTATAGGATGCCCAAAGTGGAAAGGGCTGGTCGAATGGCATCTCGCCCGGGTGGCAGCCCGGCTGAGTGGCTCCTCGGTCGGATGGCACCTCGCTCGGGAGGCAGTCTGGCCGGGTGGTTGTTCGGTCGGCTGGCACCTGGTTCGAGTGTTCGGTGCGACGAGTTTTGCCGTTTTGATTTCGATTGCGAGCGTTGCGATGCGATAGAGTTTCCTAGTCAAATTACTTTTATTCCCAACTACTCATATCTCGCACTGTCTCTTCTCTACCAATTATCATACTGTTTAGTTTTGCGATTGAGTTCGATTGCGTTTGAGTTTCGATTGCGATTCGATTGATTACCACACATAACATAATTTAAACATGCACAAGTAACACATAAGGCACACACACACGTATACAATAACGAAAATGCGTAAATCAAGTTGCGAGTGCGATTGCGATAGCGATAAAGCGATTAAACATGCGATAAATAGCGATTACCAAGCGATTATTAATAGATACTCCACATAATACAACTTAAGCGAAAATAAAATAGACTAACTACAAGTCAAAGAAGTCAAAACAGGTATTGAGCAAGGAGAGACAGATCGCAATTAGCAATCTTGTCTTCCTTTGACTTCAATCTTGACTTTGACTTTGACTTTCGAAACACGGGGTGTTACAATCAACCGCCTCCAGAACCACCGAGGCGAAGGAGATCAGGTGCACGGATGTCCGTGCGAGGGGGTTTCCACTTCAGCACCCCCCAACACTCCAGTGGCAGTCACTACCCGCCATTGTATGAAGACCCACAGATGGGTGGGCCTTCAAACCCAGTTTCAGAAGTCGACTCAGCTCCAGTTGCACCACCACCAATGTGTTATGATAACCCAATTCCTTCCTACGCCGGTGCAGCGTCGTATAACCCATTTGAGCAGCCAGCCTACCCGGGGTACAACTATTACAATGCCCCCGATGTTAACCCGTATCTCGTAGCGGCAAACTACAATGCTCTTCACCCTGAAGGACCTTTCGCAGCTTCATACCAGTCTGGGTACCAAGCGTATGGGTATCAATACCCGCCACCTCCTCAACCTCCGCAACAGCAGCCGCCGCAGCCGCCACAGATCCTACCACCGCAGCAGCAGGAGATTCTTCAGAGGTTGAGCCAGGTGGAACGAGAGGTTCAAGAGGAGCGTAGAAGCCACCGGGGATTTCTTAAGGGTTTGGCGAATCTGATCAAGGCAAAGAAGAAGAGGGTTTTTGAAGATTCCTTATTTATTTATGTTGTAATTTTTTTATTCCAATCAAGTCCCGGCGTGGACATTTTCATTTATGTACTTAGTCCCTGCGAGGACTTGTATTTTCATTTTAGCCCCTGTGTGGGCAAGTTATTTATGTAAAAGTCCCGTTTAGGGCACCTATGTACTCCTTTTAAATTTAATGGTATGTTTTAATTTTAAAAATTTCATTGTCATCATATGCATGAATATAATAAATGAAATAAATCAAATATCATTCCTTTTTGTGATTAATCTGCCATTGATTATTAAGTGAAATCTTAAAGGTAAAAACTTAGCCCATGTGTCATTCTAAGACAAGGCCATGATGGTAGATCCATTTTAAGATTCAAATCCTTGTTAACATCTGAAAACATGTTAACACTCCTGGCAAACGTGATTCGATAAAATCACATAAGTCATCTTTATATTGGATCCTTCCAATTCCTTTTATTAGTTAAACAACCATTAATAATGATGTGCCTGCGGGCCATAATAATTGTCAAATAAGACAAAAGACAGTTGTAGTCTATGACTCCCTGTCAAGAAAGGTAATGAACTATGTTCAAACCTAAATGCCTCGATCTTATAAGATCATGGCTTATAATTTAAAATTTTCCTTGTGACTAGGCCTTTTGTATGCCACCCTATTATCCTTAATAGTTTATAACTGGATAAATATAATGAAAATTTGAATAGATTAAATTAACCAATATGGTTTATAGTTACCATGGTTAGTGAATTGCCATAAATGACAATTCCATAACAGACTTCTGAATAAATCTTTGACAATATTTTTTATAGCAAACAAGCTACATGGCCGGATCGGATGAGGTTAACAGTCACCCGCGGGAGAATAATGATACTACCAGAGTTAATGTAGCTGGTGCAGAACTGCAGGCATTAATAGATAATGCCATTACTCGAGCTCTTGACTGACAGTTTAATGAATCAAGTGGTACTCATGTCAGAACCCAGTCTGTACCGCATTCAAAACCACCCTCCAAGACTCATACAGCTCGCAAGAGCGAATCTCATCATTCATCAAATCAGAGAAGTGTTCCATCTAGACAGGTTGTGCTTAATCAGGAGCCTCGGGTCAAAACATGTTCTTATAAATACTTTGTCTCCTGTAAGCCGAGGGATTTCACAGGGGAGAAAGGAGCCATTGATTGTATGACTTGGCTCGACGAGATGGATATCGTGGTTGATATCAGTGGTTGTGCTGATAAGGATATTGTGAAGTTTGTCCCACAATCGTTCAAAGGTGAAGCTCTAGCTTGGTGGAGGTCGCTAATCCAAGCTACTGGGAAGATCCCGTTATACAATATGTCTTGGGATCAGTTTGTTGCTCTAATCAAATAAAATTTCTGTCCTCAACATGAAATTGAGAGAATTGAGACTAATTTCTTGACATTGGTCATGAAGAACTTAGACTGTCAGGCATACCTAACAAGTTTTAATACCATGTCTCGATTGGTTCCATACTTGGTTACACCGGAACCAAAACGAATAGCTCGTTTTATTGCAGGTCTAGCTCCAAAAATCAAGGCGAGTGTGAAAACATCAAGACCTACCACCTTCAGGTCAGTGGCTGATTTGTCGTTATCTCATACTCTCGATGCGGTCAGGCAGAGATCGCTCAGGAATTCTGATGAGGGGAAAAGGAAATGTGAGGATGAGAACTCACGCCGTTCTGAGAAGAAGCATACGGGGAACTCTGATAACAAGAAGGGTTTCGGAGTTAAAAAGAATAGTCAGCAGTCGAGTGAAAAACCCAAGTGTAGAACCTGCAAGAAGCATCATCTAGGGAAATGTAGGTTCGAATTGAAATCCCAATCGCAGCCTAGAGCTTGTGGGATCTGCAAATCAAGTGAGCATAAAACGTTGGATTGCAAGAAGATAAAGGATGCGACTTGTTACAACTGTACCGAGAAGGGGCATATTAAGTCAAACTGCCCAAAGTATGCAAAGAAACCCGAAGAGGGTAAAAAGACCAATGCTCGGGTCATTCAAATGAATGCTCAAGAAGCAGTTCAAAACAACAACGTGATAACAGGTACCTTTCTTATCAATGATGTTTATGCTAGAGTATTGTTTGATTCGGGTGCAGACAAGTCTTTTGTGGATAATAAATTTTGTAAGTTATTAAATCTGCATGTTAAGACTCTAAGCATAAAGTATGAAGTAGAATTAGCCGATGCTACTATAGAGACCGCTTCAACAGTTTTAGATGGATGTTTTATATCCATTAGGAATCACTCTTTTCCATTGTCTTTGCTTCCATTGAAACTAGCTGGATTCGACATAGTGATAGGCATGGATTGGTTGTCTTCTAACCGTGCCCAGATAGTATGTGATAAGAAGCAAGTGGTTATCAAGACTCCTTATGGTGACCCATTAACAATACAAGGAGATACTCAGTATGGGTTACCTAAGCAAGTTTCCATGCTTAAGGCATCGAGGTGTATGAAGAAAGGTTGTGTCATTTATATGGCACAGGTGACTATTGATGAACCGAAGCCCAATATCGAAGACATTCCCATTATCTCTGAATACCCTGATGTATTCCCTGAAGAACTACCTGGTTTACCCCCAGATAGACAAGTGGAGTTCAGAATCGACATTATTCCTGGAGCTGCACCAATTGCAAGAGCACCTTATCGTTTAGCTCCAACTGAGATGAAAGAGTTAAGGACTCAGTTGGATGATTTGTTTACAAAGGGTTTCATTCGACCTAGCTCGTCCCCTTGGGGAGCACCGATTCTGTTCGTGAAAAAGAAGGATGGCTCGATGCGTCTATGCATCGATTATCGCGAGCTGAACAAAGTGACAATCAAGAACAGGTATCCGTTACCCAGGATCGATGATCTATTCGATCAGCTTCAAGGAGCAAGTTACTTCTCCAAGATTGATTTAAGGTTAGGTTACCATCAACTGAAGGTCAGAGATGAAGATGTGCAGAAGACTGCATTCAGAACTTGATATGGACACTACGAGTTCTTGGTGATGCCTTTCGGGCTCACTAATGCACCAGCAGCATTCATGGATCTCATGAATCGCGTTTGCAAGCCATACTTGGACAATTTTGTCATTGTTTTCATTGATGACATTCTTATCTACTTGAAGAATCAAGCCGATCATGAAAGACATCTTCGATGTATCCTTAAACTACTACAGCAAGAGAAGCTCTACGCCAAGTTTTCAAAATGCGAGTTTTGGCTTCGTGAAGTCCAATTTCTTGGACATGTGGTAAGCGAGCGTGGTATCCAAGTGGATCCCGCTAAGATTGAAGCAATTATGAATTGGCAAGAGCCTAAGACTCCCACAGAGATACGCAGCTTTTTGGGTCTAGCAGGTTATTATAGACGTTTCATCGAGAACGTTTTGAGGATTGCTGCACCTCTAACATCGTTAACTCGCAAGAATGTCAAGTTTGACTGGGGTCCCAAGCAGCAAGAATCCTTTGATATTCTTAAACAGAAGTTGAGCAATGTGCCTGTGCTAACATTGCGAGAAGGTATCGAAGAATTTCTGGTTTATTGCGACGCATCGCACACAGGAATGGAATGTGTGCTTATGCAGAAAGGCAAGGTTATTGCCTATGCCTCGCGTCAATTAAAGGTGCACGAGAAGAATTACTGTTGGGATTGAACCCTACCAAAGGAACAGATAATTAAAGCCAAAACTGGATCAGAGCAGTGGATCCAGAATAAGCAGAAGTTATGTATACAAATCTCTCCCCTTGAAAGTGGTTTCAACATCTGCTGACCTCCTATCTACTGATCATACAAACTGCTGACCTACAAACTGCTGATCAAGTAAAAGACTGATGAAAGACTAAAGCTCTGATGTTCAATCTACTGCCTTGAGTCAAGCTCTGCTGATCATGACAAGTACTGCTGGGTTCACATCAGTGGAAGGCTTCAGCAGTAGTTTAGTTATCTTTATGTAATGAAATGTAATAGCAGTAGTTAGCATAGCAGAGGTTGTATAGATCAGAGGTTAGATGTCACTTTCATGGTGACGTCAGCTTAGATGCTTCAGTGGTTTACTCGTGCCTATAAATAGAACAGTACCATGCACTGTTCTATTTAGCTCTTTCACTATCTTCTTCCTGCACGAACAAATACTGTGAGCTCAGGCTAATGGGGGAGTTTGTTGCATACTTGCAAATTGTAATCGTTGTTGAAATTAAATTCAATCATTCGGTTCAATGTCAAACTTGTATATTAAAATCAATTCTCTTGTTTGATTGTGAAAAGTTTGCTTCCATCTTATTTCCGCTGCACAACTCATTCATCTTCATTTTAATTCAAACGTAAAACACAATCAAAATCAAACTCAGGTCCTAACAATTGGTATCAGAGCTTGGACAGTCAAATTTGATTTAACAATCATTTTGAAATAAATAGTTCAGCTAATAATCGTTGATGCTGATAGTTTGTTCATTTTGTTGAAAAACAGAGTAAGGTTTAATCACCATCAAAGTTGATTAATTAGTGCTTGTAAAACAACCAGGATGACATCACAATCACAAGATGATAAGAATAACATTGGCTCTCTTTTCAAACCACCTATGCTTAAACGTAATGAATACAACATCTGGCAGAGAAGGATGGGTCACATCCTTGCTCAACAGAACACTGGATGTTGGAGGTCTGTTGTTTTTGGTCCCCATGTTCCCATGGTGCCAAGTGCTGAGGATGCAAAGAAGTTCATACCTAAACCATCTAAAAACTATACTGAAACTGATTTTCAAAAGTTCGAACTCGATGCCAAAGCATTTAGCATCATAGCATCTGCATTACCCAATGAAATCTATGTTGGACTGTTACATTGTAACAGTGCCAAAGAGCTATGGGATGCATTGAAGGAACAATTTGGGGGAACAGAAGAAGTCATTGAAAACAATAGGGAAATTATTAATCAGCAGTATGAAACATTTTGTCACATTAAGGGTGAATCATTGACCCAACAGTTTGAACGTTTCAGTTGTCTCATCAGTGAGCTAAGACTTGTTAAAGTTGAAATTCCAAAATCAACACAAAATAATAGGTTTCTTAGATCACTACCTGATAAATGGGACACAATTGCATTTGTGACTAGAAACTCTGCTGAGTTCAAAGATCTGACCCTGACCCAACTTCATGGTAGACTCCCGACCTATGAAAGGGAGTTAAACCAGAAAAAGAAGTTGCAAGAGTCTGGCAAAGTTGCTGATGATTATTCGTTTGGCAGCACAACTCTGTTTGGTCAGGAAGAATCTGGTAGCAGTAGTAAGGATCAGGGTTATGATCACTTTATTGATATAACTGCTGGTGGTAATTTCAACAACCCTGATTCTCACTCTGCAAATTTTGCTTTTACTGCAAATTGTGAAAACCAGATGTCAGATAACTTGTGTTTTGAACTCAATGATTTGAAACACTTTGATCCCACTGACTTAGAAGAAATGGATATTTTGCATCAATTGGCTTTGCTTAGTGTAAGAACAAGCAAATTCTATAAAAGAACAGGGAGAAAATTCCCAGGGTTACATGGGAATTTAAAAGTGGGGTTGGATAAGTCAGAAATTAAGTGCTATAAGTGCAATAGGCTAGGTCATTTTGCTAGGGAATGCAGGAGTCAAACCACTGGTCCAATAATCACTCATCCCAGCTCAAACCCTAGACCAAACAGCAAAGCACTGTGCACTATACCCAATATACCCCTGCTGCCCATGTTAACACTGCTCACTATGCTGCAACCCCTATGCCTGTGCATTATGTTCAAACCACTGTTCCACAAATTCAGTATGTTCAAACCCCTGTCCCTCAGGCACAAGTGCAACCTGTTGCACCTCAACCAGCTGCTCCAACAGTAACACAACCAGATCAGCAAAGCTTTTTCACTCAAGGCTTTGTTGACTGGAGCAGCATGCCTGATGAGCTTGGTGATGAAAATTTTGCACTCAATGCTTTTAATGATCCTTCTAATGATGAATTTTGTTTGATGGCATTAGAGTCAATACCAGAAGGGGTAGAAACTGAAGGTGAACAGCTAAGTGTTGAAACAGTGGATAAAGTGGCTGAAGCAGTGGTTACTGCAGTTGCTGGTGAACTACTGCTGGGAGAAAATTCAGAAACCCTGATTGAACCACTGACTGACCCCTGGTCCGAAGAAGACAAAGAAGAAAAGGAAGAGAAGAAAGCAGGTGAGAAAGAAGATGGAGCTAATGAAGAAGGTGATTATAAATGTGATTGTGCCATGATGGCTGCTGCTAAGGTAACACCTCTAGTTCTTGAAAAACTGTGTTCAGACCAATGCATTATTGCATTTTCTAACATCAAAGAGGTAAATGAAAACCTTAGGGATAAAGTCTTATCTGATGAGGTCAAATTTGAAAAGTCATTAAAAGAACTTAGAAACAAATTGGCTGAAAAAGATAAAGAAATCAGCAGTCTCAAAGAAGAACAAAGCATTACCAAAACCCAACTCCAAACCATGATAGAAAAATATCAGGTTTGCAAAAAGGAGTTGGAGTCTACCCAAGTCACATGTGAGAAATGGGTGGAATCATGCAAAGGCTATGAACTCTTGTTGGAAAAACAGATCAAAAGCAATGTGAAATTCGGTATTGGTTTTAGAAAACATGATGAAGTTGAAAACACTGCTTTTGAAAAATCTGTTCAAACCACTGATGAATCCACTGAATTCATCCCCACAAACAAGAATGGCCAAGAAGTGAAAATCACTGATAAACTTGGTAACAAAATCACACTTGAGAGACCAGTGGGATCCTCAACTTTTGAGGAAATTGAGAAATACCAATTTAAACCCACATGGTCTGATGAGTGTGACATTCTTGAAAATTTTAAACCCATGGATTTCACAACCACTGATGGTGTTAAAGCTCCAAAAGCAAAAGTCATCCCTTTCAAGGACATCCCTACAGAGGTTAAAAACTCTGTTGCAAAGGAGTCTGAAAAGAGAAAGAAGAGAGAAAAGATCAAAAACCTGTTTGTGAATTTTGTGAAAAAAGGAATCATCTAACAAAAGATTGTTTCCATTTAAAAGCATACGATTTAAACAAAACAAGTGTCATTGTCCCTGCTGAAAGCTGCACCATCTGTGGTAAACCAAACCACAAAACTCAAGAATGTGTGTATCTCAAGAAATTTGATGTAAAAAAGAATGAGTACACTGCAAAAACATCCTTGAGTTCATTAACATCATCTGTCAAATTCACCAAGAATCAACCACTGTTTGTGCCAGTCCAAACAGCTGTCACAAAACAGCTGAACCAACCATCTGTTAAAAGAGATGTTCAGGTTACTGATGCACCCCCTGCCAATCAATATAGAAGAGGTAAGGGACAACCACCATACCCTAGGGTTCCACACGTTTATGAGGCTTACAAAAGGCCCTCAAAACCAAGAGTGAACCGGAATCCTTTTGGGTACCAACAGATGATTGGGCAAGACCCCCAACAGTGGTTAGAGAAAATATGTACCAAAAATGTCCAAACACCTGATCTAACCTTTGTCCATTCATCTGAACTTAACCAAGACACTGCTGATACCCCATCCAAAGCCATATTGGCTTTGGAGACCTTAATGAACTAATCCTTTACTTCATGTGCAGGGAGCTTCTGCATGCTTAGATAGTCTTTGGTATGTAGATAGTGGAGGCTCCAGACACATGACAGGATGTAGAGCCCTTCTCAAGGATTTCAAAACTCATGGATGGGGTGATATATCCTTTGGCAATAATAGTAAAGGAAAGGTTCTAGGGTCTGGTACAGTTCAGTCTGGTAATGTTAAGTTTGAAAATGTCAATCTAATAGACAATCTAAAATTCAACCTTCTGAGTGTGTCCCAAATGAGTGACAAAGGGTTTGGGTCATTCTTCACAAAAGATTGTTGTAGGATTGTTGGACCAGAAATGGTCAAAAAGATTGAAGAAATAATAAAGAATGGAAAAACTAAACTTGTTGCTCAAAGAAGTGACAATGTTTATGTTGTTGATATGTCAAAAGAGTGTCCCAGAACTGATGCATCTCTGTTCTCAGCTGCCTCTAACAAAGAGACAGAACTTTGGCACAGAAGATTGGGACACACAAATCTCAAGACAATCACTGAAATTTCAAAAATTGGCCTTGTAAGAGGCGTACCACAAAAATTGTTTTCATGTCCTGAGCATTGTGTTTCCTGTTTAAAAGGAAAACAACATAAAAGCTCCTTTAAGTCCATTGAAGAGTCCAAAACAACCCAGTGTTTACAGATGCTGCACGTGGATTTGTTTGGCCCAGTTCAAGTCATGAGTCTCAAGAAGAAGAGATATTGTTTGGTTATTATTGATGACTTCTCTAGGTTTACATGGACTTTCTTTTTACACTCAAAAGATGAGACTACAGGCATTTTGCAAGACTTTGTGACACAGGTTGAAAAGCAATTTGACCTTCCAGTAAAAGTCTTCAGGAGTGACAATGGCACAGAATTCAAAAATAAGGAGTTGGATGCTTTCTGTGTGAAGAAAGGGATTGTAAGGCAGTACAGCATCCCTAGAACACCAGAGCAAAATGGGGTAGTTGAAAGAAAGAACAGGACACTGATTGAGGCTGCCAGAACCATGCTTGCTGATTCAGGTTTGCCATTAACTTTTTGGGCAGAGGCAGTAAACACTGCTTGCTATGTCCAAAACAGAGTTTGATAAACCCCAGGCATAAAAAGACTGCTTATGAAATTCTGTATAAAATCAAACCACTGATCTCATACTTTAAAGTATTTGGCTGCCCATGCTTTATTTTGAATTTAAAAGATTCCATCTCAAAATTTGCAGCCAAAGTAGATTGTGGTTATCACCTGGGATACTCAACCACTTCCAAGGCCTACAAAGTGTTTAATACACGGACCAAATCAGTGGAGGAGACCTTGAATGTAAACTTCAATGAACTTTCATCAATGAAAATCCCAGCAAATCCTGCAGATTTGTTTGATCTTGATAAATTCACTTTTGAAAATACTGCTGTCAAGACTAACAGTGCAGGTCCATCAGAGGATTCAACACCAGACTATGGGTATGAAATCATCATCCCTCAAAAGTCTGTCAAAATGGGAAGAGCAGCAGATGTTCAAAACAGCTGTCAAAGCTCAACCACTGCTACCTCAACAGTTGTTGACCAAAGTAGCCCCTTAACCACTGCTTCCACATCATCAAGCACTGTTGATAAAAGTCCACAAACAGTGGATCAAAGTCAGCATGTGTCCACACCTTTACCTCCTATTCCACCACCTTTTGAAGCCACTGCTGGATCATCAAAGTCACCAGCAGTGGTTAGCTCAGATGATACACATCTGCAGCCTTCACCAACAAATGCCATCATACCATACCAAGGAGATTTAATCTTCTTGAGATCTCATCCACCTGACCAAATCATTGGCAATATCAATGAAGGGGTGCTCACAAGAAGCCAAACCCAAAACATTTGTCTTTTTGCTGGTTTTCTATCACTCCATCAGCCAGTCAAGTACCAAGAGGCACTGACAGACAACAGCTGGGTAGAAGCCATGCAAGAGGAGCTCCAACAGTTTAAAACACAACAAGTATGGGAGCTTGTACCACTGCCAAAAGATGTAAGCCCCATCGGCACAAAGTGGGTCTTCAAAAACAAAACTGATGAAAGGGGTATTGTTGTCAAGAATAAAGCCAGGCTTGTGGTTCAAGGTTACAGACAGGAAGAGGGGATTGATTATGATGAAACTTTTTCCCCTGTAGCAAGATTGGAAGCTATAAGACTGTTACTGGCCTTTGCTGTCAACCACAACATGAAGGTATTTTAAATGGATATCAAAAGTTCTTTCCTCTATAGTACAATTCAAGAAGACGTGTATGTTTGTCAACCTCCAGGTTTTGAGGATCCATTTTATCCAGATCATGTCTACAGGTTAAACAAAGCCTTGTATGGCCTGAAACAAGCTCCTAGGGCCTGGTATGAAACTCTTTCCACCTTTCTACTCTCTAATGGTTTCAAAAGAGGTACCATAGATAAAACACTGTTTCTAAAATGGAGAGGAAAGGATTTAATGATTGTCCAAATTTATGTGGATGACATTATTTTTGGAAGCACATGTAATAAAATGTGTGAAGAGTTTAGGCAACTCATGACAGCTGAGTTTGAAATGAGTGCAATGGGTGAGCTGCAATGCTTTCTTGGTCTCCAAGTTCAGCAAATGCAAAATGGAACTTTCATTCATCAAAGCAAATATGCTAAAGAACTTTTAAATAAATTTGATATGAATGATTGTAAACCATGCAGCACACCCATGGCAACAAGTTAGCTTGTCATGTCTGATGAAAAGGATGAGCTGATTGACCAAACTCTATATAGAAGCATGATTAGGTCTTTGTTGTACCTAACTGCATCTAGGCCAGACATCATGTTTGCAACATGTGTTTGTGCAAGAAGTCAATCAGCCCCTAGAAAATCCAACCTTATTGCTGTAAAAAGGATATTCAGATACATAAAAAGTGCTCCCACACTTGGTATCTGGTATCCAGCTAATGGGAATATCAAGCTTTCAGGATTTTCAGACAGTGACTTTGCTGGATGTAACACCACAAGGAAGTCCACATCAGGAGGGTGCCAGTTTCTAGGTGATTGCTTAGTTTCATGGCAAAGCAAAAAGCAAGTAGCTGTTTCAACATCCACTGCTGAAGCTGAATACATTGCTGCTGCAAGCTGTACAACCCAACTCCTGTGGCTTCAAAATCAGTTCTTGGATTTTGGTATCACTGCCTTAAAGACACCACTCATGTTGGATAGCCAGGCAACAGAAAATATCATCAAAAATCCAGTTTCCCACTCAACCACCAAACACATCGACATCAGACATCACTTTGTGAGGGATTGCTATGAAAAAGGTTTGATTTCTCTACATCATGTTCCAACTAAAGACCAGCTGGCAGATGTGCTCACAAAAGCATTAGATACATCTACCTTTGAAAGCTTGGTCTCTAGGATTGGCATGCTAAACATGGAATAACAAGCAAAATCTTGTTTTTCTATGAATAAAAGCATTAAAATGTTTTCAGAAAATCCAAAATCCATCCTTAAAAATAGCCAAAAATGAAATTTTCATTAAAATCCTTAAAAGTCTGCCATAACCACTGATTGTTCAAAAGTCTGCTCTACTTCAAAGTCTGTCCACTGCTGAAAGTCAACCCCTGTTCTCTCATTTTCCTGATAAGCACTGATGCTCAAAATCAGTGTTTTATCCACTGATGTGCTATCTACTGATAGTAAAAATCACCCACTGCTTCCATTTGTTACCATTGTAACCACTGCCTTTCATCAGTAGTTTTCATAAAAGTACTGTCCTTCATTTCATCAGGGGTTGGCACGTGGACAGTACATAGCGGTCAGACCTTTTGTAACCGCTGACACGTCAGCATTCACTTTTTCTCCATAAAACCCCCATTCAAAACCCAAACAGGGTTTTACTGTCAAATTGAATTCTTAAAAATTCTCTTCACAAAGCAGTTTTTCATCTCGTCTCCTCAAATTTCTTCATAACCTTCTTCGATCATCATCTCCAAAATGACAAAATCGAAGTGATCTACAAAACCCACTTCCAAATCATCTTCAAAAGAGGCCTCTCAAAAGGCCAAATCCACTGAAATTCCACACAAACCTTCTCACAATCTTCTGGGTCTTCTCACAAAACCCAGCACCACCGAAGTTTTGATTCCATCATTGATCTCATGTCTGCGTCAAAGTACAAAACTTTGTTTACAGCAGATGCACCAATTTACTTGGCGACCCAAAGAGAGTTCTGGAAAAATGTAACCCTTGACAAACAAGGTGAGACTGTCATAGCCATTAACTCTTCTCTAAAGGGTAAAGCTGTCAAAATTACCCCACAATCAATCTCGGAAGTCTTTGAACTCAATGATCAGCAAGGTAAAACTTCTTTTCCTAAAAATGAGTTAAAAACTGATTTCCTTGAAAGGGGTTATGCAGAGCAAATAAAAAGAGATACCTTACAAAAAGGTAATTTTCCACCTGCAACAAGATTTTTGTTTCATACTCTGCTTATGTGTGTTTCAAACAAAACCACCTCTTTTAATGAAATACCATTAAAGATTCAAAATCTGGGGTATGCTATTCTTCAAGAAGAAAATTTCAATTATTCCCGGGAAATCTTTAATGATCTGGTTAAAAATGTTGATAACAAGCCATTCTTACTTTTTCCAATATTTTTAAGTTACTATTTTGAAAAGAAACTTGGTAAGAATGATGCTGCTGCAATAAAACAAGGTGACTCTTTTCAAATAAACATCTTAACTGCTGAAACTTTTACAAGAATGTCAACACCTTGCAAACCACAAGCAGAGGTGCCTGAGCAGAATTTAGCAGCTACCACTACTCCTCAGGTATCTGCTGCTGAGCCCACTGCTCAAGGTGATCAAAGTAGCAAACCAACTGCTTTGAAACCCACACCTATAATCACCAAAAAGCCAAACAAAAAGAAAACTCAAAAACCCCCCAAACCTATCAAAAAGGCAACTGTGGAGGATGAGATACCAGAGCAACTGCCAGTGACAACACAAAAGTCACAAGAAACCACTGCTGCTTCTTCCTCACAGCAGTTGGTACAAATATCTCAACCCATAACCGAAACTCCTCCTGTTTCTTCTAAAAAAGAACAGGTTGTACACATAGGGACTCCACAATATGATGCTCTGGAATCACTTGCTTCCATCATCCACAGCCCAATGTCCGGGGCAAATTCTCTTTCTACACCAAACATCACATCCACAATTCCCCCACCAACTAAACTTTTGTTGGATGCTATTGATTTGAACCAGGCACAAACCAGTCCTTCTCAATCACCTGTCAATGAGAATATACTTCAACCAATGACTGGGTCTGATGTATCAATCATAGTTAACCCACCAACAAGACCTGAGGAGGTTACACCCCTTGAGTTACAAGTAACTCTTGGTGGTAATCCAAGTGAAGCAGCCACTACAAGTGCTGAACCCACTGGTTTGCATTTGGACAGTGGTTACATCAATAAGACTTCCTTGGAGGCAATTCCTTCCATAGCACCTCTGACATCCACCAGTGGATTTATTTTGACCACTGGCAACATCAAAAGGTTGTCAAGTGTTGAAGGAAGAAGACCCCAGTACCAAGAAAAAGGGGCATCAGTGGTTAATGTTTGGAGTACACTCCCTACCTCAACCACTGATAAAACCACTGCTAGTGGGAAATCAGATGATCCCATTAAATTGGGTGATGGTTTAAAGTACCTAGAATTGACGGAACGTGTTGAAAAACTGGATACCTCTGTTGCAGAAATTAAAGAAATGCTGCATCAGTTGTTGAAAGTACAAAAGGTGCAATCCATTGTTGTTCCACCTCAAGCACCTGCTCCACCACAAGCACCTGCTGCAAATGAGCTCTGGAATCTATTTCAACCTTTTCTCCAACAACAAAAACAAATGGCTGATCAGCAACATGCAATACATGTACAAGAGCTGAGAAACACAATGGAGTCTAGGTTCAAGAACACACAAGCAGACATCAAGGCTATCAAGGCCCACATATTGAAAACCACTGGCAGTGCTCCTCCAACTGTTCTCTTTATTGATCAATTACCCCCAGATAATGCTAAAAAGGGGGAGAAAATTCAGGATTGGAAAAAGAAAGGAATAGAAGATGGTCTCTACATTGAACCAGAAAGGGATGCTATGACCAGAAAAATTCCTTTGCCAGATGGTAGCAAAAAGGTTGATGTTATCCAAAATGCACTTGATGAAGCTATAGCAAGTGTAAAAAGGGACAGAGAGGTAAAGGATATGTCAAGATGGAATGAGGAGAAAAGAGCTTACATGGAGCTGAATGCGCAGGGTTGTTCTGAGCCAAAGGATGTTAAAAATTCTGTGCCAAAAAGAAATCTCACTAGAAAAGTGAGGGAACCCAAATCCATACCATCCAGACTCGCAAAGCATACTCCAAAACCACCGTCCAAAAGCCCCCAACATCAAACCTCCACCCAAACAGTTGTTGTAACTCCTGCTGTATCAACATCTGCTGGTACTTCAGTTGTTTCAACATCTGTTGTCACTTCAACACACATCACTTCAACACACACCACAACCACTGCCTTACTACCACCACCATCACCACCAAAAACAACATCACCACCATCGCCTCCTGCCAAAAAGCAGAAGACAACAGATGTTACAACATCTGTTGTATTGACAACAGTGGTTGAAACACCAGTTGTTTCAACAACTGTTAGTCAATCACAAACCACTGCCATCAAAAACACCACCACTGATCCACTCAAAACATCATCTGCTTCTCCTACAATAAAAAGGAGAAGGATTTTCATACCAGATGATGATTCACCATCACCACCTCCAACATCCTCACAATCACTTGCACTTATTCCAAACCCGGTTCCTCTCTCATCAGCTCCAGTACAACAACCAATCTCTATTATCACTCCAGCAGGTGTCCAATTTCCTCTAGAACTTGAAGCAGTTAGAGAAGAAATCAAGTCCTTCTACTATGAGGATGACCCTGCTAAAAGGAAGTTGCCATCAGTTAAAGGATATCCAAGGCCTAACAACAATGAAGAATACTTGAAAGTTAAGGCTAAACAGGCAGAGGATATTTCCAAAAGAAACTCTCAAGGAAAAACTGACAGAGAAATTCAAAGGCATTATCAGTTTCTATTTACTCAAGTCAGATCCATAGAGCAATTTGAAAAAAAATGTTTGTCAACAAATATCAGAGAAGGCAGATGAAACTTTGAGAAAAGACTACATTGAAAGCATCATGGCAACCAAGAAGTACAAGGGAGAAAAGCATATGTACAAGGAGTGGACCATTCCTGAGCTTGAACAAGAAGCAGCCAGGATTCAATAAATGATAAAGAATAAGGTCAAACACACTCCTCCAGATTGGGCAAAGTTCAAAAAGAATATACCTGATAAAAATGAGGAGCTGAGGAGAATGAAAGAGGAATTAGTTGCTGCTGACTATGGGTCTAAAAATCAAGTGGCAAGATGGAAAGAAGATATAGTCAGGACCACCTACAAAAGGTTGGAGGAATTAAGGAAGAAAGATCCCACAGTTCCACAAAAACCTGACTATCCTGAAGCAGAGGTTTCAAAAAGACCACCAAAGCTGCAAATCAGGAGATCCACTGCTCCAGCTGGTGCAGCCATCTTTAAAAGAAGGCAACAAAAACAGTTGGGTACTGAAACAGTGGATGAATTAATGGCAGGAGATGAGTTTGTAAAAGAAGGTATTAAAGAAATGATAGCTGAAACTCTTGGCCTGAATCAACCTGCAAGCACTGCTCAAACAGTCATCAATAGGCCGTCTTCTCCAAACACCTCATGCAATAAAAATCTCCCAAGAAACCCACCAGGCTCTAAAGTACTAAAGTGGGAAACTGACAAACAGACCCATGTACTGACTTTGTTCAGGTCTAGTGGATAAGTGAAGAAAATAACAAGGGAACAAGCACTTGGCCTAAGTCTTGAATATATGCAGGATCTCCTTGATCTTCCACTTAGCAGGATGAAGATGACACAGATGCCCTAGACTTTGAGTTGCAACTTAAAGGTCAGATAAGGGAACTATTGATGAGGCAATAAAGTTCCACAATAATGAAGGGTTTTGGCATTATCTGTTCCAGGGGGAGATTGTTGGGATTGAACCCTACCAAATGAACAGATAATTAAAGCCAAAACTGGATCAGAGCAGTGGATCCAGAATAAGCAGATGTTATGTATACAAATCTCTCCCCTTGAAAGTGGTTTCAACATCTGCTGACCTCCTATCTACTGATCATACAAACTGCTGACCTACAAACTGCTGATCAAGTAAAAGACTGATGAAAGACTAAAGCTCTGCTGTTCAATCTACTGCCTTGAGTCAAGCTCTGCTGATCATGACAAGTACTGCTGGGTTCACATCAGTGGAAGGCTTCAGCAGTAGTTTAGTTATCTTTATGTAATGAAATGTAATAGCAGTAGTTAGCATAGCAGAGGTTGTATAGACCAGAGGTTAGAGTTTGTTAGGAGGTTAGATGTCACTTCCATGGTGACGTCAGCTTAGATGCTTCAGTGGTTTGCTCGTGCCTATAAATAGAACAGTACCATGCACTGTTCTATTTAGCTCTTTCACTATCTTCTTCCTGCATGAACAAATACTGTGAGCTCAGGCTGAGGGGGAGTTTGTTGCATACTTGCAAATTGTAATCATTGTTGAAATTAAATTCAATGATTCGGTTCAATGTCAAACTTGTATGTTAAAAGGAATTCTCCTGTTTGATTGTGAAAAGTTTGCTTCCATCTTATTTCCACTGCACAACTCATTCATCTTCATTTTAATTCAAACGTAAAACACAATCAAAATCAAACTCGGATCCTAACAATTACACCACCCACGATTTGGAGTTGGGTGCCGTTGTATTTGCACTAAAGCTTTGGAGGCATTACCTTTATTGGACTAAGTGCGTGATCTATTCTGATCATAAGAGCCTTCAGCATCTGTTTAACCAGAAGGATCTTAACATGAGACAGCGTCGATGGATGGAGACACTGAATGACTATGATTGTGAAATCCGATATCATCCAGGCAAGGCAAATGTAGTCGTCGATGCCTTGAGCAGAACAGAAAGGGTTAAGCCTATTAGAATCAATGCCAAGAGCATTGAATTGAGGAATAGTTTGAATGAAAGGTTGTTAGCTGCTCAAAAGGAAGCTGTATTAGAAGCTAACTATCCAAATGAGAAGTTGGGCGTAACTGCTGAACAGTTGTCATATGGCAAGGATGGGATCCTAAGATTAAATGGTCGAATCTGGGTCCCTATCCATGGAGGACTTAGAGACGTGATCCTCCAGGAAGCCCACAGTTTGAAATACTCAGTCCATCCTGGCAGTGATAAGATGTACCAGGATTTAAAGGCAAATTATTGGTGGATAGGTTTGAATAAATCTATAGCCACTTATGTGGCAAAATGTTTGACGTGCGCGCAAGTTAAAGCAGAACATCAAAAGCCGTCAGGTTTGCTGCAACAGCCTGAACTTCCTACCTGGAAATGGGAAATGGTAACCATGGATTTTATCACAAAGTTACCAAAGACAAAGCGAGGAAATGATACTATTTGGGTGATAGTCGACAGGTTGACTAAGTCAGCCCACTTCTTACCAATTAAAGAAACTCACAGCTCCGGCAAATTAGCTCAGCTGTACGTGGATGAGATTGTATCTCTTCACGGAGTGCCAGTGTCTATTATCTCTGATAGGGATACGAGATACACATCGCATTTTTGGAAAAGCTTTTAGCAATCTTTAGGCACACGACTAAATTTCAGCACTGCTTATCATCCTCAGACGGATGGGCAAAGCGAGCATACAATTTAAACACTCGAGGATATGCTACAAGCTTGTGTTATTGATTTAGGAGGAAGTTGGGATGATCATCTTCCGTTGATCGAATTTTCATATAATAATAGCTATCATTCGAGTATTCAAGCTGCACCTTTCGAAGCTTTGTTCGGAAGAAAGTGTAGGACGCCAGTTTGTTGGACGGAAGTTGGAGATGTCCAACTATCAGGACCCGATATAGTCCTGGAGACGACAAATAAGATTGTGCAGATACGTGATAATCTCAAAGCTGCTAGGGATAGGCAGAAAAGCTACGCAGATAAAAGGCGTAAACCTCTGAAATTCAAGGTAGGTGACAAAGTGCTACTAAAGGTATCACCCTGGAAAGGGGTAATGCGTTTTGGCAAGGAGGGCAAGCTAAGCCCAAGATACATAGGACCATTCGAGATCATCGAATGTGTCAGAACCGTGGCTTACAAGTTAAATCTGCCAGAAGAGCTCAGTGGAATCCATAATGTGTTCGACATCTGCAATTTGAAGAAATGTCTAGCCGATGAATCGCTAGCAATGTCGCATAAGGACGTGTAGATTGATGAGAGCTTAAAGTTTGTTGAAAAACCTTTGTCGATCGAGGATCGACAGGTTAAGAAGCTTTGAAAGAAGCATGTGCCGATAGTGAAGGTAAAATGGGATGCCCGAAGAGGCCCAGAATACACGTGGGAGGTTGAATCCACAATGAAACAGAAGTACCCTCATTTATTTCAGTAAATCTCGAGGACGAGATTTCTTCTAAGGGGGTGAGGATGTAACACTTCGTAAAATCACGACCAATATAATAGAGACACGTGTCCTGGACTTTAAACGTGTAATGGATCGATCTTGAGGGACTAAAGTTGTCAAACAATGTAAATATGTAAGTATAAGGATCCAAAGTGTCAACATGCCTTTCTTGTGCCTCTGATTGACCTCACACGACGTTCGTATTCTTTAATAAATAAAATATCAAACTTAGAAAGTCTATTGTGCTTAAATTGAAAAGTTTACAAAGCATAAGGGTTAAATGTGTCAACATGTTTAAAGTAACCTCTGAGTGACCTTTTAACATTTCCGAGAGTTTGTAATACTTCTTTATACTTCCATGAATGTTGGATAATAAATTCGTGGAGTTTCGACGCACACAAATAATCAAAGTGTTAATTCCAAGAAATAAGCGTCAAATGCGTCAACGTTGCAATTCAAGACTTTTCGGGTGATCGTACAACTAACCGGGAGCTTAACGGAGTTAGTTTATGACCCAAGGCCCTAAATAGTTAACTATGGGGGTCCTAAATGCAATAAATGGAAGTAAAATAAAGTTTATTTGGACCAGGGACTGAAATTGCAAACTTGGCAAACTTTTTACCGGAGATTGCCCTTCACGCGGGCCGCGTAGACCTTAGGCCAACTCTTACGCTGGCCGCGTAAGAGTGCCAGATGCAGAAAAGTCTGCACAGCTGCAGGTTCAACCTGTATCACCGCCTTTGCATGCAATTTTTCGAAACCAGGGTCTGAGCCAACAGTATTTCATGCACTATGGACACTTGGGACCATCTTGTTGCTATAGATTTGCAGATGGAATTATCTTGGAGTTCTAGAAATCCTATATAAGGCCTTTATTTTCATTTGTTCAATTACACACTTTGAAAATTTCTTCACAACTCATTCTTGGGAGCCTCCTGGTGCTCAAGGTCGTTTTCTAAAGATCAATACTCGTGCTAAGTACCCTAGTAAGCATTCTTAGCTCCTCTAGTTTAAGTTTTATTAGTTTAATGACCAAAAGTCAAAGCCGTCGTAATTAAGCTTTGACTTAGTGATTAATCACTAATGGTCCAGCCATTATTCCAATTGAAAGTGGCTATGAGTTGGTAATTATGTGGGTAATAAACCCTTAAAAGGGCACCCACTGATTATCACTCTAACTTGGTCAATTGTCGGGTTAAACTTGTTATTAAAAAGTCAACAGAATCTATTTTTACAAATAAATTCATAACTAACAATGCAGAGGTTATGGAACCTGTTTTAACATTAAAATAACTTGGTAAATAATATAAGAACATGTCTAAGCATATTCAACCCGACAATTCTGAGTTTAGGCTCGGTTGGTTCGCAACCGAAAGTCGCAAAAGTAGACTTTTGCTTTGACTTTCAGTTCTGACCTGATTTAGCTTGTTTTAGATATGCCTTAGGGTTCCTTTAGGACCATATTATAGGTTAGTATAACCCTCTGAGGTTATACAACTTGGTTCCATAGAAATCCTAGTACATTGCATGTTTCCGTTAAATGCTTAAAAGTTGACCGTTATGCCCTTTTGATATTAAAACGAGATTTTTGAAATTGTGAGAGGACAAAAACCTTTATTACTGAATTATAAACATGTCCTCAAAATTTGACATCAGTTCATGGTCTAAAATGAGAGTTATGCATAATATCGTAAATGAAAGCCTTTTTATTAATTAAACGGCATTTTCAACATAAATCCTATTTAAACCCAAATTTTGACACCAAATCCTTTTACCCACTGATGTAATATAATATTTAGGGATTTTTGGAAATTTTTATTAAATTTTAAACTGATCATAACATAAGGTTCTTGCATTGATTCAGTAATTCACAGTTATGCCCTTTTTGTTAATAAAATGAGTTTTACACATCCTTTAGATGTCAAACCTTTTTCTACTGATTTTATATAATAAATAAGTTATTTTAAACCATAAAGGCTGGTCAAAATCTCAAATTTCTTTAATAAATCCGAATATCGTCAAATACCGACTTTTAGGCTATTTAGGCGCATAGTATGGTTTAAAACCATATTAGGCACCTAAGGCTTGTTACCTACTGATGTTATGAATAACTTTTTATACTTTAATAGTAAGTAAAATTTTTGAACTCAGGTTTCCAAATTTGACCCTTAAAGCTTATGTGAAAAGACCAAAATGCCCCTACGGTGCATAGTTTGGACATAAATGATAAATTTCACATATATGCAATAGCCTACTGATATAACTCACTAAAATAAATATTTTTACTGATCATTTTAGACCAGAACCTCAGATTACTATTTGACCTCTTTTATAAGCTTTAAAATGACCAAAATACCCTTACGGGGATTAAATTGATTTTAAATTCGTTTTGGGCATAATGGAAGGTATCCTACTGATATCATAACACATTTTAAGCATATTAACTTAGGAAACCTGTTCATGACTCATTTGGTTATCCGTTATGCATTTTTCGCGTACGGTACGGTTTATGTAACTAGTTTGCATAAATTAACCGAAACGGGTCAAACCTTATCATTTTCACTTCAAAATATAGAATGTGTTTGGTTTACACATATTAAACAAGTCTTCATACTTGTCGGGTCTAAATCACATTCTAATCCGGTCTTCGCTTAATCTTGCGTTTTGAACCGTATACCTTTCTTTAAAACTAGTCGGTCTAAGTTTAAACTTAAGTAAGACCCGTTAGGAATCTAATACCAGTAAAAGCTACCGTACTTGCTGCTTTGTTATACGCTTGGGATTAAAATTTATATTTTAGCTCAGGTAAATATTTTTAACTTATTTTCCCTTATATGGGCTTGGGGTACGGTATATAAAATACCGCTTGGTCGAGTATTGAATCTTTAATCGAATAATGGTTAAAACATTGAGATAACCCGTTTAATCTGTTTTGTTTGTTTTAAGCCTTTGGGAGGTTAATGACCATGTCCTGGATATCCTCGACTCATTCATTGAAATGGCCACGACTTAAGCACGGGGTGTAGGCATACACCTGCCGGTGCGTATGTAAAAAGATATACCTGCTTGTTCGAGAATAACTCGCCGTGGGTTATATTATGTGGTATGTCTATTAATCTTTAACCCGGTATTTCTAACCCGGGCTACTGAACGTATAACAAACATATAATTCTTTTACAAGATTATTTTTAAATAATTATCCCAAGTTATAAAAGATTATTTGTGACTTGTGCATTTAAATCAATTTTCTTAAATATTTTCAAAATGAGCCGGTTAATTGTATTTACCAGTGTAAACTGACGTATTTTCCAAAAAGGTTAAGTGCATGTACTAAGGGAAATGGGCTGGCTACTCCTAGTATGGAATAAAGAGTCTTGCAAGCTTTAGATGCTTAAAAATCTGTTGAACAATATTTCTTTTATTTTAGATCCGCCTGTGGATCCTTTTACAATCCGTTGTAATATTAAATGTTACTTTCGAATCGGTTTGTAATATTTTTACTTTAGACTTCCGCTGTGCATTGAACTGTGATTATTTGACTATGATGATATCAACTACGTCACGATACTCCCCACCGGGCCCACCGGTAATACGTGGAAATATCGGGGTGTGACATCTCACATCTCCTTCGCAGTCATCTCGGGACTTAGCTTGAGTGATTGTCTAGTTAGTATATATGTTGTGTTGTATCTCGTTTTTGTATGTGGAAATTCGCAACACATTTATCTATTTTACTACTATATCAAACCTGTATACTCGCCAATACATTTTTGTATTGACATTATTTTAACGTATGTTGCAGGTTAATCGCAGGTTATCTCACATCAAGAATTAGGCTGCTTTAGATACACGCCTAGACTATTATCAATCTATTTTATCTCTTAATTGAACTATTTGTATTTAACTTGGTATGACATTAGTTTTTCCATGAAAAGAAATTAATTATATTGTCGCATTCTTAATGTTATGGATCCTCTCAAGCAATCTCGTCGCTTAGTGCCACATCCCGATGTTTCCGTCATCGGTTGGGGTGTGACCGATTGGTATCAGAGCCATAACTATAGGGAATTAGGTAAATTGCCTAGTCTATAGTAAGAAACTATGTGCCTATTCTTGCTGATCTGATTAAGACTTTATTCTCCCTGCATTGCTTTCTCTTCTCGGTTTCTTGGACTTAAAATACAATACAAAGTCTTTACTAAGACTTGGACACAACACACGAAGCTGCGAAGATACTCGTATAACACCAACGAGTGATTATGTCAAGATTAGGTGTGAAAACCAAGAACTCTCGATAAGATCACTCACTCCACGCATTACTCTTAGCACGAGAAAACTTCGTTGAGTCAGGAGTGATATCCATATCTCGACGGAAATCTCCATTTCTATCTTATGGTAAGAACAAACCACAGTTAGGAGCAAAGTTGTTAAGTTAGGGGAGAAACCTACATCTTAATAACCTGTTCCACTCCCTAAACTGATTTTCAAAATCTCACCAAAGTCTTGATTATTTCGATGACTCAGGACGCGTAGTAACCGAAGGGGCGATGTCGTTAGCCGCACTGCGGTGAGAGCATCTACCTATTAGGCCAAAGAGTGTGCCCGAACTCAAAGAAATAGTCGAAACACTTTGGGTAGTCGCTGTCCGAAAACCCAGGACACTCTGTTGAATTCAAGCCTGCAATCGCCGACTTTACGCATCATCGAATTTTATTATGTTTACGTGTTTTTCGATTTGTAGATTTTATGCTTTATCGATTTCTCGTTTTATCACTTTTCGCTTTACTGAATATATGCACAACACGCACAGCCATCGCAGTCTAAAACAAGAGCTAAATACCCTCAACAAAACTAAATCCTAACAACTCACTCCTAAACGCGTCCTCGCGCTATATATACAAGTATATATGTGTATATATATATATGTAGTATGTGATTACATGTGCTTATGTGAATACGTGAGAATCTAGGAATATGTGTTTCCTATATGAGTCTTAGAAATACATGTTACAATATCAACTATAACAAGTTTTAAAGCGCTAACTCACAACGCAATTTCAAAATCATTATGATCGAATCTCATTCCAATCTCTTTGTCTAGATATCTTCGAACGCTTCCAACTCGCGACGTCAAGCCAGAAGAAACGCCGATAAGAGGATCGCCTCGCTCTTGGTCAATAAAATGGCCAAGGTTATTCCTCAAATCGTCACGTAGGTTTAATCTCTCAGCAATTCCTAGACATCGGAAGACTCTAAGACCGATGCACCAAAGTCTACTTTCTCCTACAAACACTTCAAATTTTGTGGCCCGGTGGTCTTCACAGGCGAAGAAGGTGTAACACAGATGTTTCAGTGGTTCGATGCTATCGAGGTTACCCTCCTTCGGAGTGGGTACCCCAAGCATTTTCGTACCACCTGCGCTACATGAGTATTTCAATCAAGAGCCCTCGACTGGTGGACAGCCGAACGTAACAAACGTGGGAACGATGCAGCCTAAGCGCTCTCCTGGTATGAGCTGAAGAAGCTCATGAAGGAAGAGTATTGCCCTCCCCACGAAGTCCAGAAGCTAGAAAGCAAATTTTGGGATATCAAGCAAGTTGAAGGCGACAACGCCTGCCTCACAGCAAGGTTCAAACAGCTTAGCATCATTTGCCCAAGCCAAGTCGACACTCCTGAAAAGGCCATCAAGAAGTACCTACGTGCTTTGCCTAAGTGTGTTGGCGATTTTGTCGAAGCTGCAAGACCAGCTACCATCGAAGAAGCCTATTGATTGGCCGCAGAAATCAATGACAAACGAATCTTGGCTGGAGTCTTCTCCAAGGATTCCACCAAGAAGGCTAACCAAGCCACCGCCGAATCATCTGAAGACGACGCACTGCCGCAAGACACCTCCAAGACTAGCCGTAAGAGAAAAAGCCCGAGTTTTAATTGCTCAGCAACTGCATCACTCCAAACAGTTTTAAACCATGAACCACTCCAAATAGTTGCACCTTACCCAAGGCTTAATTACACTGGTACTCTTCCCTTGTATCAGAAATGTACTTATCACCACCAGGCTGGAGCCAACTGCCACTATTGCACAAATTGCAACTGTTTCGGTCACTTCACCAACCACTGCCGCACAGGGCCGCGACAACAAGGCCTACTAGAACTTCCAGCACCACCGACGCAACCTGCAGCCCCAGCAACCGCAGCACCAGCAGCAGAAGCTCCAACAGCAACCACAACCCAAGAAAGAGTCTTCAACATCAACACTAACCGGGCACAGAACGACGTTGTTAATGGTACGATTCTCGATGATAGTACTTATACTTTATAATTGTTCTATTGTCTGATATTGCCACAACGTACGACGGCATCTCTCTCTCTCCCTCTCTCTATCTCTCTCTCCCTCTCTTTCCCCCCCCCCCCTCTCTCTCTCTCGAGTCCTCGCACATAGTCTAGGTTCACACACAGATTCTACTACTAAAACTATATAGAATATCATGATATAATATGTTTTACCCCGACTATGCACCTTTAGAATGAGTTACGATAATCATGCAAGGACCAAACTAATCACGGGTGCACACGAGATTATTTTGGTAGGTGCATAGAGATCGTAGTAAGTTCTAATGGTGCCATAACGTTAAAAGCATGGTTAAACATGGTGGATACGCCGCTGGTACTTCCTATATATAAGCGTCTTAACCATGTCGACAAAGTGTGACATCTATTCATGGGACAGAGGTGGTGTGGTCAAAGCATGGTGGATACTCCGCTGGTACTTCCTTTATATAAGTGCTTTGCCGTACTAACAAACTCTCGTGGAGAAAATGCCATGTGGAGATGAAAGTTATTAGACCTCTTATATTATTGAGACTATTTTCAACACGCTGAACTCCTTCGCAAGGCGTAACATCTCATTACTTCTCGATTGCACCATCGCTAGACTTTTCGCAAGTCTACAGCAACGCAATCTCACCTTCGCTGGAATCTATATCACTTCACCATCGCTTTCCCCTCTCGACGCTTTAACGCTTATCGCATCTATCATTCACGCCTCTTCGATATTTCAAATCGTTGAACCGTTCGCGCACACTCTTATCATCAACTTAGTTTGCAATCAACTTCACCACCCAACCTACTGGATCTTCTTTCCGAACTTGCTCCAACCATTTACCGTTTGGACCGAGGATACTAAAACCTATCCATATCATGTCGACACACATGACATCGTTCCATGGGAAGGAGGCCATATGGCTAAAACATTGTGGATACGTCGCTGGTACTTCCTATATATAAGTGTTTTAGCCATATTAACAAACTTTCGTGGAAATATGCCATGTGGGGCTTGATGCTAATTAAACTTTTAATAATGTTAAAACTTATTTGGTTACCGTATGTTTTGAAAAATAAATGGGAAATTTTCTAAAGATTTTTAATTTAAATTAAAACCTTTGGACAATCAAAACTTTTCTTACAACATTGGTTTAAAATCGACTCAGTTTAACACCACGTCATAAGAAAATTTTCACAAATCAAGTTTTTCTTATAATCTTTTTGTAATAACTTGACAAAACTCTTCGGAAACTTAAAACGTTTTGACCGTTAACTCATGGGTTACTATTCCTTAATCAAACAAGTCGCTTCACTCATTGATTTCCCCATGCCACCGAGACGCTCTCACTCATCAATCCACGATCGATAGCTCTTGGATCCTCAGCTTACCCTAACGCTTCTATTGCTACTTATTCATGTCAATTCTCACAGTCTTCTTTTTGAATAAATTTCGGGACGAAATTTCCTAAAGCAGGGGAGACTGTAACAACCCGCACTTCCGCGCTCGTTACTCTCGTTATGCCTGGCACCCGAGATTCGGATCATAATGTGAACTATATCGCTTACTACGCTACATAGCATATTTTCGCACTACATCACTTATTTTAGCACGTTATATCGCACTTCACAACACTTACGCTTATGTTGCTTTCGCTTACAATATTACATTACGTGAGTATCTAAAATACTCGCTCGCTCTCGCCCCTACGCAATGCAACTCAAAAGGCGGTTACTTATATATATGTTTTATTCGTGATAAAATGTATTAAAACTCGCTTAAAACGCTCCAGCGTGATAAATCGAGACGCTAACATGCAACGCAACACAACACTTAATACCTCGCTAAAATACTTTATGTACTTGAACTGACTAACGCAATCAAACGAACATCTGAAACGCGAAACGGAAATCAACAGCGCAAAACAGGCAACTTCGTACGAAGGCACCTGGCCTCGTACGAAGGCAACCTGCACCGTCTCACTTCTCTGTAAATACCTAGCTCACTCCTTTCTTCACTACTTGCTGCCATTTTGCACAAAAACGCTCCCAACCTGCTATCTCTCACTTTTCCAGGTAGGATTCATTATTTTTACATGTTTCACAACAATTTCCACCACGATTTTATCTCCGATTTTTATCTAAACTTCTCTATTTTACAAAAACCCTCATCTTTTAAATCAAAACTTCTGATTTTACTTCGGATTTACACCTAAACGAGTGTATTGGGTTTAGCTTTGGCTTCCCAAGATGGAAATCTAATGATTTCGCACTCGCCAAGTGTTTAATCCAAAGAAAAACTGTTTTAAACTCGATTTTTACACTAAAACGGACAAAAACCGACACATGTTTTGTTCATTGGATAGTGGGGCGAAGCGGTGTCAAAACAGTCATGAAAAGGACTCGAAAACACATCCGATTCAGGAGAAAACGCAGTCTCAGACGCAAAAAGACGCTGTAACAGTCTCTTGTACGAACCTGGACTGGCTTCGTACGAAGCTCCCTTCGTAGTAAATCAGCCCATGATCCTACATGCGACTAACACGCCCAAAAGACCTCTCCGGTTCTAAGTTTAATCAGTAGCTTAAGGCTGGGGGGATGAACACTCGATTTCCCGAAGAAAGACGCGAAGAACACTCGATTTTGGACACGAAAACAAGCGACGTACGAAGACACCACCTTCGTACGAAGGCACTCCCTTCGTATGAAGCCACCTCCCTTCGTAGAAAGATTTTGTTTCCCACTCGACACTCCAACTTTGACCGCTTCAGCACTTGGAAGACTGATGCACTTCTGTCCCCGTACGCATGCTAATCCGGCGCTCCCTCTACTCCATCCCAGACCGTGTTTACTATTAAACACGCACTGTGAGTATACTTGACCCCTTTTTCGCTTTAAAACGCACCTTTTGGGTTGTAACATACGTTCATATCCAAACACACTTATCAAAACACGCTACATGTTTTAAAGTGATTATCACACGTGAATGACTGTTATACATATTTACACGTGATGCTCAATACATATGTGCTAGGACTTTTACTCGTTGATGTTCCACCTTAGCTAGTATGGTACTAAAGTTCGACTCACACCCGACGGAGTCTAGTTAAGGACTTCACACCTCTCCTTCGCAGTCATCTCGGGACTTAGCTTGAGTGATTGTCTGGTTAGTATATATGTTGTGTTGTATATTGTTTATGTATGTGGAAATTCACAACGCTTTTATCAATTTTACTACTATATCAAACATGTATACTCGCCAATACATTTTTGTGTTGACATTATTTTAACGTATGTTGCACATTAATCGCAGGTTATCTCAAATAAAGAATTAGCTTGCTTTAGATACATGCCTAGACTATTATCAATCTATTGTATCTCTTAATTTAACTATTGGTATTTGACTTGGTATGACATTAGTTTTGCCATGAAAAGAAATTAATTATATTGTTGCGTTCTTAGTGTTATGGATCCTCTTGAGCAATCTAGTCGCTTAGTGCCACATCCCGATGTTTCAACAGATCGATATGGATTGAACAACGGATCACAGGGGCAAATCGGGGTGCCCGGAATACCCCTCAACTTTTTTGACGAAGAACAAATTTTTTGTCTCCATTTTATATAGATCACACACTCTATACATTGATTTTTTTTCTAAATATGCCACAGTATATATATATATATATAGAGAGAGAGAGAGAGAGAGAGAAAGGTTAACATACTTCACGGCTTATCATACTTCACGTAGGAGATAAAGATAACCGTTGGATCAGGGGTATAATCACGCATGGAACATATAATCACGCACGGGACCACATAATCACGCATGGGACCACATAATCACGCATGGGATCCAAAATCACGCACGTTATTTTGGTCAAAAAAATAATTACGCTTGTTATATATTTCGTGAAGTACGTTAATGTACGTTAAGGCGTGAAGTACATTATACTTTTTCTCTCTCTCTCTCTCTATATATATATATATATAGGGAGAAGATCATGCGAGAACCACCTCTTATTGCGAGAACCGCAAGAACCAATGTGAACACAACCAAAAATGCCTAAAAATAGCTAAAATTCAGACAAATTTTTTTTTAATATTTTTTATATAAAAATCGCTACTTTTCGAAGCAAAAAAAAATTAAAATTAAAAAAAAAAATTGGCCACTAAAAATAGCGATTTGAGCATAAAAAATATTAAAAAAAAATTTAGATTTTTTTTTTTATTTTTTTAGATTTTTTTAAGATTTTTTTAGGTTTTTTGGGGGTTTAGTTTTTAGCATTTTAGCTTGGGGGGTGGGGGGTTTAGGTTTTTTTTTGGGGGGGGGGGGGGTTAGGTTTTTTTAAGGTTTTTTGTGAGTTTTAGTTTTTAGCATTTAGCTTGGGGGGGGGGGGGGTTAGCTTGGGGAGGGGGGTGGGGGGGTTTAGGTTTTGAGGGGGGGGTGGGGGTTAGGTTTTTTTTAGGTTTTTTTAGCTATTTTAGGTTGTGTTCACATTGGTTCTCGCGGTTCTCGCAATAAGGGTGGTTCTCGGATGATCTCCTCCCTATATATATATATATATATATATATATATATATATAGGGTGGGGTTCTAAAGTGAACACTAATATATTTGTGAACTGAGTGAACAGATCCTGCCCATTAATTTACATCATCAAATTGTAAAATACACTAATGTATTTTCATCATCAAATCCTGGCTATTGATTTACACTTGAGTATACAATTATGTCTTGACAATCAAGGGCTAGGATTAGTTCACTAGTGTTCACTATCAAGTGGGTTGTTCACAAATGAACCTAACAATATATATATATATATATATATATATATATATATATATATATATATATATATATATATATATATATATGAGAAGGATCCGTTAGGAACCACCATTTATTGCGAGAACCGCGAGAACCAATGTGAACACAAACAGTAATACCTAAAAAAATGTAAAAAACACCCAAAAAAATTTTTTTTACTATTTTTTGGAAAAATCGCTATATTTCGTTTATAATAAATAAAAAAATTTTTCAAAAAAGTAAATAAATAAATAAATTCGAGTAACAGTTATCCATGCACATGTGCATTTGTACCGTTTCTTTGACAAATTCCGCAATTCATTACAAATATTAGACAATTGCACTTTAATTTACACTACCACGTGTAATACACTGCTTTTTACGTTAAGGCTAGAGGATATGGTGATGGTCCTCCAAGGGAGGATGATCCGCCACGTAGGCGCCACATCATAATCCTCCCAAGGATGGTCCATCCCACAAAATTAGAGGGTATGGGAGGATAGTCCTAGTCATAGTCCTCCCCACCACTTTTATGTTTTTTTTTTAATCTTCTACTTTTTTTTTAATCTTCTACCTTTTTTAACATTTAACAAATAAACTAACAAAAAAAATTATCATTAATATTAAAAGACATTACATAAACATAAAAAAATACACTTAATAAAAAAAACATAAACTTAATAAAAAAACATAGAGTTAAATAATTTGATGTTTTTTCATGATGTCGTTTTGTAGTTTTTTCAACATCGAACGTTTCGGCTCGGGATACTCATCGAACGTTGCGTCGAGATCGGTTGGGGTTGAACGGGTGGTGTCGGGTTCGGTGGGAAATTATAAGCACCCCGCGTCATCATTTGTCGAAGGGCTTGATTTTGAGAGAATTGAACGAATTGGTTTGGCGAGTGTTGGAATGATGCAAACGCGTTTGATGAATATTGCGAGAATTGGTTCGGTTCTAGCGTCGGATAATATCCCGGAACCGAGAAAACATTCGGTTGGGTCGGGTTGCTGGGATTGTTCGGGTTGTTGAAGGGATCCATGATAGAGTATAAGGTTTATAAAAGTGGAAGAAGATTTATAAAAATTGAGTGAGAGGGATGAAATTTTGGGGTTAAATTTGTGAATGGAGGTGAAAATGGAATGGAAATATATATATTAGATATTTTTGACCGTTTGTTTTTTTTTTTTTGGAAAATGGAAATTTAATTTTTTTTATCTAACGGTAAGTTTCAAAAAGGGGCCCACACATTTGGTTCGTAGCCAACGTCCAGGAAGGGACGGTGAGGACGGGGACGGGGGGCGGGTTGGTGTAGCTGGCGTCGCCGGACCGGGACGGGTGGGGGGACGGGACCATACCGTGTAGCCTAACAATATTAGAAATGAACATGTGCATTTATATGTATCAACATGAAATAAGGTCTGTTGGTACACTACTTTCTCTTTCATCTATCATTCTATCCATAATACACAAACATGCACATGTGCATTTTTGTCATTTCTTTGACAAATTCCGTAATTCATTATAAATATTAGACAATTGCACTTTCATTTACACTACCATATGTAATACACTACTTTTTACATTACCAATATTAGAAATGCACATGTGCATCTATATGTATCAACATGAAAGAAGGTGTTTTGGTACACTACTTTGAATACACTTTCCCTTTCATCTATCATACCATCCATAATACACTACCATTACCTTCTACCATCCATAATACAATATCATTATCTCCTACCATCCATAATACAATACCATTACCAATATTTTCACTTTATTACATGTATATCAACACCATTTATACCATCCAATCAACATATTACATCATAAATTGACAACAATAACCAAACCATCAACCACTAGATATAACTAACAAAAAAACATGTATATGGGCATACTTCTTCATTCAAAATCACAAACTTTTTGTACCAAAACACGTTATATTATGGTTATACATAATGATGCACATGTGCATTTTGAATATCGGTAATGTAAAAGTAGTGTATTACGGATGGTATTGTAAATTAAAGTGCAATTGTCTATTACTGATAACGTATTACGGAATTTATCGAACTAATGATACATGTGCATGGAGAAGTAATGATACATATGCACGGATAACTGTTACTCGAATTTTTATTTTATTTTTGCTAACTAAATATAGCGATTTTTGTTAAAAAAATATTAATAAAAAAAATTTTTTGAGTGCTTTTTGTGTCACACCCCGATATTTCCACGTATTACCGGTGGGCCCGGTGGGGGAGTATCGTGACGTAGTTGATATCATTATAGTCAAACAACACAATATTTAAATGCACAGCGGAAGCAAAAGATAGATTCATTTCAACTGAAATAAATTGTAATATTAAGTATCACAAAATAGTTGAAAATAATCCACAGGTGGATCAAAAAGAAACATTGTTCAACATACTGAAATGCATCCAAGCTTGCGAGACTCTTATTGATGCTAAGGAGAAAGCCAGCCTATTTCGAGTAGTACCTGCACTTAACCTTTTTGGGAAAATACGTCAGTTTACAATGGTAAATACAATCAACTGACTCATTTTGAAAAAGGTTTAGAAAGTTGGTTTGAATGCACGTGGCACAAAACTTTTTATAACTTGGGATAATTATTTGAATATAATACTTGTAAAAGAATTACATGTTTCTTATGCGTTCAGTAGCCCGGTTCGTGCCAGGTTAAAGATCAATAGACACACCACATTATTTATTTAGGCACTGACGGGTGTACGCCTACACCCCGTGCTTAGGCCGTGGCCATTTCGTAAAATGATGCCAAGGATATCCGGGACATGGTCATTAACCCCCCAAAGGCGTTTAAGCAAACAAAACATATTTTTAAACGGGTCATATCGATAATACTTAACCACCAATCGATTAAGGTCGAATGCCCGACCAAGCGGTATCTTAGATACCGTACCCCAAGCCCGTATAAGGGAAAATAAGTTAAAAGTATTTACCTGAGCTAAATATAAATTCAATCCCAGCCGTATATCAAATCAGCAAGTAAAAATAGCTTTTACTGGGCTCCTAAATCTGGAACGAAGGTTTATAATAACCTATTAGAGTCCTAACGGGTCTTTCATTAAGCCTAAACTTAGACCGGTTAGTTTTAAAGGAAGATACGGTTCGAACGCATGATTAAGCGAAGACCGGAATAGAATGTGATTTAGACCCGACAAGTTTGAAGACTTCTATAATATGGGTAAAGTAGTAAACCAAACACATTCTGGATTTTGAGATAAAAACGATAACGTTTGACCCGTTTCGGCTAATTTATGCAAACTAGTTACATAACCGAACTGAACGCGAATAACGCATAACGGGTAACCGAATGAGTCATGAACAGGTTTCCTAAGTTAATATGCTTTAAATATGTTGTGATATCAGTAGGATACCTTCCATTATGCCCAAAACGAGTTTAATCTCAATTTAAGCCCCGTAGGGGTATTTTGGTAATTTAAAAGATTATAAAAGAGATTATTTATAATTCTGAGACTCGGGTCTGAAATAATCAGTAAAGAAACTTAATTTAATAGGTTATATCAGTTGGTGATAAGTCTTATGTGACAAAATGGTTTTAAACCCATACTAGGTGTTTAATACGTGTAAAAAGCCATTTTAAGCGATTTCCGGGTTATACAGGAAGTCTGAGTTTTCTGATCAGGTTATAAAGTTCAAAATACTTCATTTATTATATAAAATCAGTAGCAATTGAATTGGTGTTAAAATATTATGTAAAACTCATTTTACAAGCAAAAAGGGTATAATCGGTAATTACCGAATTAAGGCGATAACCTTAGGTTATGATCAGTTTAACAATAATTAAAAATCTTCCAAAATCTCAAAATATTATATTACATCAGTGGGTAAAAGGTTTGGTGTCAAAAATTTGGTTTAGATAGGCTTTACGCTAATTATGTTGTTTAATTAACAAAAGACCTTCTAATTACGCCATTGAGCATAACTCCTAATCTAGACCTCCAACTGATGTGAAAATTTAGGGACATGTTTATAAATCCATAACAAAGATTATTGTTCTTTCATATTTCCAAAATTCTCGTTTTATGGTCAAAAGGGCATTATGGTCAACATTAAGCAATTAACGGAAACATGTAAACGAATCGGGCAATCAATGAACCAATCACAGAGGGGTATACCAACATGTAACCTGGTCCTAAGGAAGCTCTAAGGCATTTCTAAACCCATCTAAATCGGGTCAGAACTGAAGTCAAAGCAAAAATCAAAGTTTTGCGACTTTCGGTTCCGAACCGAGCCTAAACAGAAAATTGTCGGATCAAACAAGCTTAGACCAGTTCTTATACTTATTACCAAGTTATATGAGTGATAAAATAGGTTACACGCCTTCTACATTGCTAATTATGCGTTAATTCGAAAATTATGTTTCTGTTGACTTTTTATAAACAACTTTGACCCGACAAATGTCTTAGTTAGGACGGAAATCAGAGGGTGCCCTTTTAAGGGTTAATTGCCCACATAATTACCAACTTATAACTACTTTTGATTTGGCTAAACATTGAACCATTACTGATTTATTGTTAAGTCAAACCTTAATTACGATGGTTTGACTTTTAAGCTAATAACTAAGCAAAACATGATTAAGGAAGGTTAAGGATACTTACCAAGGTCCTAATTACGACTAGAGATGCTTGGGAAAGGTTCTTGTGCTCCAGGAAGTTCCACAAATGAAGATATGAGTGAATGATCAAAAGTTGCAAACATGAGGCCTTTATATAGTGGGTTTAATCCCACTAGATCATGCCATACAAGTCTACCAATGATCATTGATGCATACCAAGTGTCCCTATACTCTAAAAACCATTTTAGGCAGCACATGGTATGTAAAACAAGCAATCCAAGTCGGTTAAAGGGCTGAACAGACACCTGTTTGTGTTTTTTGGTTCTGGCAGTCGCAGGCGGCCCGCGTAAGGATTGGTAGTAGCCTTACGCGGCCTCGTGAGGGTGGTGGTCACCTACCTCAAATTTGCCTTTCTTACCAAATCGCATCACTCCCTTCCAGGGTGATACTTTAAGCAACACTTTGTCACCTACCTCGAATTTCAGAGGTTTACGCTTTAAGTCTGCGTAGCTTTTCTGCCTATCTCTGGAAGCTTTCAGGCGATCACGAATCTGGACAATCTTGTCCGTCGTATCAAAGACTATTTCAGGTCCTGAGAGTTGGACATCTCCAACTTCCGCCCAACAAACGGGCGTTATGCATTTCCTACCGTACAAGGCCTCGAAAGGCGCAGCCTTAATGCTGGTATGATAGCTATTGTTATACGAGAACTCGATCAATGGCAGGTGGTTATCCCAACTACCACCTAAGTCGATCACACATGCACGAAGCATATCTTCCAAAGTTTGGATTGTACGCTCACTCTGCCCGTCCGCCTGAGGATGGTAAGCACTACTAAAATTTAAGCGCGTGCCCAGAGATTGTTGGAAACTTTTCCAA
Organism: Helianthus tuberosus; assembly: GCA_030545235.1. Taxonomy (NCBI): domain Eukaryota; kingdom Viridiplantae; phylum Streptophyta; class Magnoliopsida; order Asterales; family Asteraceae; genus Helianthus; species Helianthus tuberosus. Next base: position 32,502,072 of record CM060365.1, on the reverse strand, counting down.
AAATGTGATGTGTATCTAGTATCTCTGTCAGAGATAATAGACACTGGTACGCCATGCAGGGATACAATCTTATCTACGTACAATTGGGCTAACATGTCGGAGCTGTAGGTCTCCTTAATGGGTAGGAAATGTGCTGACTTAGTCAGTCTATCTACTATCACCCATATAGTATCATTTCCTTTCTTTGTCTTTGGTAACTTGGTGATGAAATCCATTGTCACCATCTCCCACTTCCAATTGGGAAGTTCAGGCTGTTGTAGCAAACCTGACGGCTTTTGATGTTCAGCTTTAACTTGAGCGCACGTCAAACATTTGGCCACATAAGTGGCTACAGATTTCTTCAATCCTATCCACCAATAGTTCTCCTTCAGATCCTGGTACATCTTGTCAGCTCCAGGATGAACGGAATATTTAGAACTATGGGCTTCCTGGAGGATAACATCCCGAAGTCCTCCATAAATTGGTACCCATATTCGTCCATTTATCCTTAAGATTCCGTCCTTGCCACAGGATAACTGTTCTTCAGTTACTCCTAGCTTTTCATTAGGATAGTTAACTTCCAATACAGCTTCCTTCTGCGCAGCTAACAATCTTTCATTCAAACTATTCTTTATCTCAATGCTCTTAGCATTGATTCTTATAGGCTTCACTATTTCCTTTCTGCTTAAGGCATCAGCGACTACATTCGCCTTGCCAGGATGGTATCTTATCTCACAATCATAATCATTCAAAGTTTCCATCCAATGTCGTTGCTTCATGTTCAAATCCTTTTGGTTAAACAGGTGCTGGAGGCTCTTGTGATCAGAATAGATCACACACTTGATACCATATAGATAATGCCTCCACAGTTTTAATGCAAATACAACGGCACCCAACTCCAAGTCATGGGTGGTGTAGTTTTTCTCGTGCACCTTTAACTGTCGAGAAGCATAGGCAATAACCTTGCCTTTCTGCATAAGCACACATCCCATGCCAGTGTGCGATGCGTCGCAGTAAACCACGAATTCCTCGATACCTTCGGGCAATGCCAAAACAGGAGCATTGCTCAACTTCTGTTTGAGAATATCAAAAGATTCCTGCTGCTTAGGACCCCAATTGAACTTTATTTTCTTACGAGTTAATGAAGTTAGGGGTGCAGCAATTCTTGAAAAATTTTCTATGAAACGCCTGTAATATCCTGCCAATCCTAAGAAGCTGCGAATCTCTGTGGGTGTCTTCGGCTCTTGCCAATTCATGACAGCTTCAACCTTAGCGAGGTCTACCTGGATTCCGTGTTCACTAACCACATGTCCGAGGAATTGGACTTCACGAAGCCAAAATTCACACTTAGAGAATTTGGCGTAGAGCTTTTCTTGATGAAGCAGTTTCAGAATGCAACGGAGGTGCTTCTCATGGTCAGCTTGATTCTTCGAGTAAATAAGAATATCATCGATGAAGACGATGACAAATTTATCCATGTAGGGCTTGCAGACGCGGTTCATGAGATCCATGAAGGCGGCTGGTGCATTAGTAAGTCCAAAAGGCATCACTAAGAACTCGTAATGACCATAACGAGTCCAAAATGCGGTCTTGTGTACATCTTCATCTTTAACTTTCAGTTGATGATATCCTGACCTTAAGTCAGTCTTGGAAAAGTAACTCGCTCCTTGAAGCTGATCGAACAAGTCGTCGATCCTGGGTAATGGATACCGATTTTTTATAGTAACTTTGTTAAGTTCTCGATAATCGATACACAGACGCATCGACCCATCCTTTTTCTTCACAAACAGAATTGGTGCTCCCCAAGGAGATGAGCTAGGTCTAATAAATCCTTTGCTTAACAAATCATCCAGTTGAGTTCTCAACTCTTTCATCTCCGTTGGTGCCAATCTGTAAGGTGCTCTTGCAACAAGTGCTGCTCCGGGAATAATGTCAATCCTGAACTCCACTTTCCTATCTGGGGGTAAACCAGGTAGTTCTTCAGGGAATACCTCTGGATATTCAGAGATAATAGGTATGTCTTCGATCTTAGGCTTTGGTTCATCAAGGGTTACTTGTGCCATGTAGATAACACAACCCTTTGTCAAACACCTTGATGCCTTGAGCATGGACACTTGCTCAGGCATTCTGTACTTAGTATCTCATTGGATTGTCAAAGGCTCGCCATGAGGAGCTCTGACAACCACTTGCTTCTTAGCACAAACAATCTAGGCTTGGTTGCGAGACAACCAATCCATGCCTATTACTATATCGAAACCGGCTAATTTCAAGGGAAGTAAAGACAAAGGAAAAGAGTGGTTCCTAATGGATATAACACATCCATCTAACACGGTTGACGCTGTTTCTATGGTTCCATCGGCTAATTCCACCTCATATTTCACACTTAGGGTTTTAACAGGTAAATTCAGTAACTTACAAAACTTATTATCTACAAATGATTTATCAGCTCCTGAATCGAATAGTACTCTTGCATAAACATCATTTATGAGGAAGGTACCTGTGATCACATTGTCGTCCTGCACTGCTTCCTTTGCATCCATCCGGAAGACCCTTGCATTGGTCTTTTTCCCATCATCGGTCTTCTTTGCAAATTTTGGGCAGTTGGACTTGATATGCCCTTTTTCATTGCAGCTATAGCACGTAGCATCCTTGATTTTCTTACAGTCCAAGGTCTTGTGTTCAGAAGACTTGCAAATCCCACATGCCCTTGGCTGTGACTGGGATTTCGACTCATATCTGCACTTCCCGAAGTGCTGTTTCTTACAGATCTTACAATTGGGTTTATCACCCGATTGACGACCATCTTTCTTAGATCCAGGACCCTTTTTGTGGTCATTGTTTCCCTTATGTCTCTTATCCGATCATCGTGAGCTATCATCTTCACGCTTCCTTTTCTCAGCATCAGTGTTTCTTAGCGATCTCTGCCTGACCGCGTCCAGAGTAAGAGATAATGCTATATCGGCTGCAGACCGGAAGGTAGCTGGTCTAGAGGCTTTTACACTGGCCTTAACTTATGGGGCTAAACCCCCGATGAATCGAGTTATCCTCTTGGGTTCCAGTGTCACAAGATAAGGGACCAACCTTGACATGGTGTTGAAGCTTGTAAGGTAGGCTTGACAATCTAGGTTTTTCATAACCAGTGACAAGAAATCAGCTTCAATCTTTTCAACCTCATGCTGAGGGCAGTAGTTCTCCTTGATTAATGACACAAACTGTTCCCAAGTCATATTGTACAATGAGATTTTCCCTGTAGCTTGGATCAAAGATCTCCACCAAGCTAATGCCTCACCCTTGAATGACTGAGACACGAATTTCACCACATTCTTATTAACGCAACCACTGATATCTACCACAGTGTCCATCTCATCCAGCCATGTCATGCAGTCTATAGCTCCTTTTTCCCCAGTGAAGTCCCTGGGTTTGCATGAAACAAAATACTTATAGGAGCAACCCTTATCACGGGGTCCTTGATTCAGTACGATCCTTTGAGATGGAACACTCCTTTGGTTTGATGAGTGATGGGAATTACTATAATCAGTGTGAGTTTTAGAGCGTGTTTTAGAGTGTGGAGCAGATTGGGTCCTTGCATAGGTACCACTGTATTCATGGAACTGCCTATCCAAAGCTCGAGTAATGGCATTGTCTATCATTGCTTGCAGTTCTGCACCCGCTACGTTAATTCGGGTATTATCATGATTCTCCCTTGGGTGACTGTTGATCTCATCCGAGTCAGCCATGTAGTTTGAACTGTTACATAAGATATTGACAATAATTTATTCGGGAGTTTATTATGGAATTGCCTTTTATGGCAATTCATTAACCATGGTAAACATAGACCATATTTGGTTAATTTGTTAATCATATTTATTTAGGATTTTTATTATAATTTATCCTAATTATAAAACAATAACAGTATTATTAGTGGTACAAAAGACCTAGTCACAGGGACATTCTAAATCATAAGCCTTGATTTCAAAGAATCGAGGCATTAAGGTTTAAACATAGTTCTTTACCTTTTTCTGACAGGGAGTCGTAGACTACTACTGTCTTTTGTCTTATATGACAATGAGTATGGCCCGTAGGCACTACATTACTTATGGATGTTTAATATATGGTCATCTTAATTGATGGTTTAAACCCATGATTTATAGATCATTAGGTTAGAATAGGAATCTTCTGAAGAATCCTATTATAAGAATGACGTGTGTGATTTTAACGAATCACGTCTGCCAGGAGCGTTAACATGTTTTCAAATGTTAACAGGGATTTGAATCTTTTTAAACAGGTCTTACCATTTTGGCCAGGTGTTTTAATGACATGCAGGCTAGGTTACACCTTTAAGATTCTTGTTCAATATTTAATAGGCAGATTATTTTTAAAAGGAATGATTTTTAATTTATTTATTTCATGTATAATATATTATGCATATAATGATAAAAATGAAAATTTTAAAACTTAACATTCCATTAAACATTAAAAGGAGTACACATTGCCCTAAACGAGACTTTTAACAGAAATAACTTACCCACGCAGGGGCTAAACTGCTAATACAAGTCCTCGCAGGGACTGATTACTAATATAGATGTCCACGCAGGGACTAAAAAGACAAGTCCACGCAGGGACTAAGTACAAAGATAAATGTCCACGCAGGGACATGATTACAACATTAACAACAAACAAATAAAAGATTTAACGATCCTTCTTGTTCTTTCCTTTAATTAAGTTTGCCAGATCCTTAAACATCCCTTGGTTTTGTCTACGGTCTTCTCGTACTTCCTGCCGCACCTCATTAATCCTTTGAAGGGTCTCTTGATGCTGTGGTGGTGACATCACTGGCGGCTGCGGTGGTTGCTGATATAGTGGAGGTTGAGAAGGTGGCGGCTGATGATACCCATATGGTGGGTACCCATAATGTGAGTATTCGGTTTGATATGGGATCCCAAAGGATCCTTCCGGATGATGGGCATTGTAGTTTGCCGCTGCTGCAAGGTAAGGGTCGACCTCTGCATAGTTGTAGTTCGTGTGGACCGGCTGCTCAAAGGGGTTATATGCTGCCGCACCAGTGTATGTAGGGATTGGGTCTCCAAAACCCAATGGTGGCGCGACAGGCGCAGAAATTACTTCCGAGACGGGGTTTGAAGGTCCACCCATCTGCGGGTCTTCATGGAGTGGCGAGTAGTGGCTGCCACTTGATGGTTGAGGGGTGCTGATACGCACTCCTCCTGGCACGGACATCCGTGCGGTTGTTCTCCTACGCCTTGGTGGCGTCGGAGGCCGTTGCTGAGCTGGTGGTGGTGGCGGAGTAACCGCGACATAACGATAATCCTCAAAGGGATCCTGCTGCTTCTGCTGCTGTGGAGAGTTGTGATAACTGGGAGTAAACACCCAATCGAGCTGTCGGAATCTTTCTTCATAACTGTCGGGACCATTGTAAGGCGATCCCATGAAAGGTGACCCATCTGAGATTTTGATGGGGTGGTTAGGGGTTCCGGACGGTGGCTCTACAGGATCGGGGTCCTCATCCATATCCATCGCATGGTCTCCTGAGAAATGGTCTTCAGGTCCTAGTGGGTTAAAACCCACGGGTTCTCCAAGGTAGTTTGCCAGGTTGAACCGGCTCTGAAAGAAGGGTGTTGGGTCATCAAAAGGTGAGTTGTGGCCCTGGAGAGGAATGTAGGATTGGTGGGAATTTTGGGGCTCATTTTCAGAATGAGGCCCATAGGAGTTGTGAAACAGAGGGGAGGAGCTCAAAGAAACTGAGCGCCTCGCTGGTTCAGTAAAGGTCCTCCAGTTATCTTGAGGACTCTGGTTATTGGAATCTGACGGTGTTCGCCGGTGCGAAGGCCCGGCCTCATGATCATTTGGGGAAACAATTGGCCCTTTGCCTCTTCCTCTTATTCTGGGTGGCATCTTTAACCTGTCAACATAAACAAAGATAACAACAAGGAATATATATAGAAAGCAAAAATAAAAACAAATCGGGATTTGTCCAAAGTTCTTTGTCTAGACTCAAAAATTTGGGAATGTGCAACTGTGTAACTGAGATTAAACACAAAAGGCTAGTGTTTAATTCACTCAGTGTTGGCTCTGATACCAACCTGTCACACCCCGATATTTCCACGTATTACCGGTGGGCCCGGTGGGGGAGTATCGTGACGTAGTTGATATCATTATAGTCAAACAACACAATATTTAAATGCACAGCGGAAGCAAAAGATAGATTCATTTCAACCGAAATAAATTGTAATATTAAGTATCACAAAATAGTTGAAAATAATCCACAGGTGGATCAAAAAGAAACATTGTTCAACAGACTGAAATGCATCCAAGCTTGCGAGACTCTTATTGATGCTAAGGAGAAAGCCAGCCTATTTCGAGTAGTACCTGCACTTAACCTTTTTGGGAAAATACGTCAGTTTACACTGGTAAATACAATCAACTGACTCATTTTGAAAAAGGTTTAGAAAGTTGGTTTGAATGCACGTGGCACAAAACTTTTTATAACTTGGGATAATTATTTGAATATAATACTTGTAAAAGAATTACATGTTTCTTATGCGTTCAGTAGCCCGGTTCGTGCCGGGTTAAAGATCAATAGACACAACACATTATTTATTTAGGCACACCACATTATTTATTTAGGCACTGACGGGTGTACGCCTACACCCCGTGCTTAGGTCGTGCCCATTTCGTAAAATAATGCCAAGGATATCCGGGACATGGTCATTAACCCCCCAAAGGTGTTTAAGCAAACAAAACATATTTTTAAACGGGTCATCTCGATAATACTTAACCACCAATCGATTAAGGTCGAATGCCCGACCAAGCGGTATCTTAGATACCGTACCCCAAGCCCGTATAAGGGAAAATAAGTTAAAAGGATTTACCTGAGCTAAATATAAATTCAATCCCAGCCGTATATCAAATCAGCAAGTACAGATAGCTTTTACTGGGCTCCTAAATCTGGAACGAAAGTTTATAATAACCTATTAGAGTCCTAACGGGTCATTCATTAAGCCTAAACTTAGACCGGTTAGTTTTAAATGAAGATACGGTTTGAACGCATGATTAAGCGAAGACCGGAATAGAATGTGATTTAGACCCGACAAGTTTAAAGACTTGTATAATATGGATAAACCAAACACATTCTGGATTTTGAGATAAAAACGATAACGTTTGACCCGTTTCGGCTAATTTATGCAAACTAGTTACAAAACCGAACCGAACGCGAATAACGCATAACGGGTAACCGAATGAGTCATGAACAGGTTTCCTAAGTTAATATGCTTTAAATATGTTGTGATATCAGTAGGATACCTTCCATTATGCCCAAAACGAGTTTAATCTCAATTTAAGCCCCGTAGGGGTATTTTGGTCATTTAAAAGATTATAAAAGAGATTATTTATAATTCTAAGACTCGGGTCTGAAATAATCAGTAAAGCAACTTAATTTAATAGGTTATATCAGTTGGTGATAAGTCTTATGTGACAAAATGGTTTTAAACCCATACTAGGTGTTTAATACGTGTAAAAAGCCATTTTAAGCGATTTCCGGGTTATACAGGAGGTTTGAGTTTTCTGATCAGGTTATAAAGTTCAAAATACTTCATTTATTATATAAAATCAGTAGCAATTGAATTGGTGTTAAAATATTATGTAAAACTCATTTTACAAGCAAAAAGGGTATAATCGGTAATTACCGAATTAAGGCGATAACCTTAGGTTATGATCAGTTTAACAATAATTAAAAATCTTCAAAAATCTCAAAATATTATATTACATCAGTGGGTAAAAGGTTTGGAGTCAAAAATTTGGTTTAGATAGGCTTTACGCAAATTATGCCGTTTAATTAACAAAAGACCTTCTAATTACGCCATTGAGCATAACTCCTAATCTAGACCTCCAACTGATGTGAAAATTTAGGGACATGTTTATAAATCAGTAACAAAGATTATTGTTCTTTCATATTTCCAAAATTCTCGTTTTATGGTCAAAAGGGCATTATGGTCAACATTAAGCAATTAACGGAAACGTGTAAACGAATCGGGCAATCAATGAACCAATCACAGAGGGGTATACCAACATGTAACCTGGTCCTAAGGAAGCTCTAAGGGATTTCTAAACACATCTAAATCGGGTCAGAACTGAAGTCAAAGCAAAAGTCAAAGTTTTGTGACTTTCGGTTCCGAACCGAGCCTAAACAGAAAATTGTCGGATCAAACAAGCTTAGACCAGTTCTTATACTTATTACCAAGTTATATGAGTGATAAAATAGGTTACACGCCTTCTACATTGCTAATTATGCGTTAATTCGAAAATTATGTTTCTGTTGACTTTTTATAAACAACTTTGGCCCGACAAATGTCTTAGTTAGGACGGAAATCAGAGGGTGCCCTTTTAAGGGTTAATTGCCCACATAATTACCAACTTATAACTACTTTTGATTTGGCTAAACACTGAACCATTAGTGATTTATTGTTAAGTCAAACCTTAATTACGATGGTTTGACTTTTAAGCTAATAACTAAGCAAAACATGATTAAGGAAGGTTAAGGATACTTACCAAGGTCCTAATTACGACTAGAGATGCTTGGGAAAGGTTCTTGTGCTCCAGGAAGTTCCACAAATGAAGATATGAGTGAATGATCAAAAGTTGCAAACATGAGGCCTTTATATAGTGGGTTTAATCCCACTAGATCATGCCATACAAGTCTACCAATGATCATTGATGCATACCAAGTGTCCCTATACTCTAAAAACCATTTTAGGCAGCACATGGTATGTAAAACAAGCAATCCAAGTCGGTTAAAGGGCTGAACAGACACCTGTCTGTGTTTTTTGGTTCTGGCAGTCGCAGGCGGCCCGCGTAAGGATTGGCAGTAGCCTTACGCGGCCCGCGTGAGGGTGGTGGTCAGGTTAACAAGTTTTGATTAATTGCAGTTTTGGTCCCCGGTCCTCCTAAAAGTTGTTTTTACTTCTTATTTTGCACAATGAGCCCTCTAAATTGATTTATAAGGGCTTCAAGACTTATACCAACTTTGTGAAGTCCTTGGTTATCTTTTTATCACCCGAAAAGTCATAAATTTCATCGTTGACGCTTTTAACCCCTCGTATACGAATTTTACCATAACTTTCTCATACGATAACGAAACTTGGTGAAATTTTTATCATGCATTCTAGTGAGCATAATTAATCGTTACAAAGCTTCGGGTTTGCTAAAAGGTCACTCAGAGGTATGCTTTAAACATGTTGACACATTTAACCCCTGTAGTTTGTAATCTCTCACTTTCTTTCACAATTAGCTTCGTACGATCCATGAATCATTCGTTTAAGGGTATAAACATCATGTAGGGTTATTGTAAAGTATGTTTATCCATTGTTGACATTTTGAACCCTTATATTCACATATTTTTCTTGTTTGTCAACTTTAGTCCTTCTAGAGTATTCTTTCACACGTTCGAAGCTTATGACACGTGTCAATACATTATTGGACATGAATTTTCAAGGTGTCACATTTTGATTTTTTTTAGATTTTATTTTGTGTTCACATTGGTTCTCGCGGTTCTCGCAATAAGGGTGGTTCTCAAATGAACCTTACCCTATATATATATATATAGAAACGGGATCAGGAGAAAAGGTTGGAAGTATGAAAACGATGAGAAAGGATCCTGGTGGAACACGTGGCAGAGACGCTAAATGATATGCAGGGGGAGGATTGTTATTGTTCATGTTTCCTTAAATAAGTCGCGTTATAATTCAGTTTCAAACAAAATTCCAAAAACTTTGTATTAGAAGCTACCTTCTCTCCAAGCTCCCGAGTTCTATGGCGTTTAACGTGGATTCCATTCTACAAAGTAATATTTGATGACGTTTTCATATGTGTTCCAACAAATCATGCAACACATATGCAACAGATATGGCGTTTTGTTCTTTATGCTTGTTTCAATGTCGTTTTTTTTTTCAAAGTAATATTTGAAAATGCGTTTATGTTTCAATGGCGTTTTTCATATATCAAATATTTGGCGTTTTCATTATTAACGTTAATTGTCGTTTAGGATCTAATATATGCTTATTGTTTACGATCAATGGCGTTTTACATCTGGTTACGTATATCTGATTAGTTTTGAATATTTGGTGTTAATTTGTAAACATCAGTTCTTACTATTTGTTAATTATTCAACTAATGGCGTTAATTTGTTAATTTGTAAACATCAGTTTTTTTAATTATGGCACAGCCGACTCGTTTCCGAACATAACTTACGTCAAATCGTAGACCAACTAAAACATACATAATATAAGCACGAAAAGGTATTATATTTCACCCCACTCATTACTGAGAAAAAATTACGTCAAAAGGTAAACCAACTTTGATTTATACCGAAATGTACTTAAATAAAGCATGTAAGAAAATAATATTTTATAAGTTAAAAAATGGTATCGCACGTTGCGGCAACTTTGAAACGTAAAGTAATTCGAATTTATATCGTCTAGTGAAAACGTATAACGTATAACAACTGAAAACATACATAAAAATAAGCACGGAAATCTTTTACCACAACGTACATCAACCGAAACCATACATAAAAGTAAGCACGTAAACGTTTTATATGTGACCCACGTACGTAAAAATAAACACGTAAAACTCGAGGAGGTTAAAATGAAGAGTTAAGTACTGTTTTCGTCCCTGTGGTTTGTCAAAAATCACTATTTCAGTCCATTAGTTTAAAATTTGTGATTTCAGTCCCTGTGGTTTCACTTTCGTAACCATTTCAGTCCATGTGGTTTCACTTTCGTAACCATTTCAATCCATTTATTCTGTTAGTACAGGGACTGAAATGGTTACGAAAGTGAAACCACAGGGACTGAAATCACAATTTTTAAACTAATGGACTGAAATAGTGATTTTTGACAAACCGCAGGGACGAAAACAGTAATTAACTCTAAAATGAAACTTCATAATGTTTTTATAAAGCTATGGATTGTAAGTAATAATATGCTGAAAGTTAAGGGTAGGAAAAAGAAAAAAAACTAAAAAGATAAAACATAAAAAAAGCCAAAAAAAAAATAGATAAAAAACCAAGAATTGAAGTTTGCTACAGTAATATGTTATTTGTGAATTTTTAAATATAAAATTTGTTGTAGTTTACCATTATTCCATATATTGTTGAAGTCGAAAGAAGTACTTCACATTCAAACTATATAGTTACTGCATGTTGAGTATTAAGTCCAGATTATGAGTTGGTCACAAGAGCAATTTACTAAATATTTTCCTTAAAATTTTAAAAGAAAAATACATCATCAACTTGAAACATTGGCGCAGCATAGTGGGGGCGGGAGGGGGCGGCCGACCCTCTGAACTTTTCGGTCGGTAGTGGAGAGTATGTAGTTTTAGTATAGAAATTTTTTGTTATATACGTTTCGATCCCCCGTTTTATATTTTTTTTTTGGGTATATACGTTTTCGACCCTAGTCGGAAATCTCAAGCTTCGCCACTGAATTTAAATGTAATCAAAGACAATAAGCAAGTGAAAATGAAAACAAGACCATAAGGAACAATGTGTAAAAAAATAAGGGATAAATTTATAATTATAAATGCCTTGCGGACTTTGTACAATAAGAAAAGTTAAAGCTCAAACCTCATCACCCTCAATAAATATTGCCTAAGACCCCCTATTTTTCTTATTTATCACAAAAAACAACCACAAATACATGTATATTTTTCTAACTTGTGGATTCAGGAAACCTTTTTCCTATATACAATTTGATCTCCTTTTGTTTTTATCATGCCTAGGAAATGCATAGTTTGGTTTCTTTCTCATACAGCCAAAAGTCAAACTATAGTTTGTTGACTTTCTTCATGGGCACTATTTGAGAGAGAGCTTGATGGGCAAACCATTTTGGGGAAGAGCAAAGGGAGCATACTGAATCTCAGTCTGTGGGCCTACCACCGACCACCTGCATAAAATCATATTCTTTGTTATAAAATTAATCCAGATGATCTGAACAGGGTAAGGTTAGGTTTATGTAAACAAGTCTTACCCTCACACCATTTTTTTAACTCGATACAAACAAGTCTTCATTTTAACATATTATCCTTATATTTCAAATACGCGCGCTATTTTCTCTTGTTACGGTTTTATATAAAATAAAAAAAAGCATCTTATAATAATTTCACTAACTCAAAAGATTATGTGAATTTGTTACAAACCTGTAATTTGTGGTCAAGTGATGTAAGAGAACTAATATCTCCAGCTTGGCTAGTTCATTCCCTGGACATGAGTGGATCCCACTGCCAAATGGCATAAATGTATTGGCTTTTGGTGCCACCTGTCAATATTACATCATTTTCAGTACCCATTTCCAAAAATACTATAAAGATCTCATTTTTAATATTTAAAAAAAATATTTTACTTCATTTGTATTATTTACCTGGAATCTTGAAGGATCAAACTTCTCTGGATCAGGGAAATTATCTGCACTGTGGTGAATGTTTCTGAACAGTGGCAACACCTTCCATCCCTTTGGAATAAGATACCCTGAAAATTTTATTGACTTGTATCAGTGTACAAGTTTTAATGCATAAGGTACAATTCATTATTGAAGTACTATTCTGGTTGTAGCAATAATGGTTTCTTCAAGAAAAAGGAATAGAAAGTAAACCTTCAAATTCAACATCTTGAACTGCTTCTCTGAATGTAAAAGATAAGATTGAAGCAACTCTGAGTGTTTCTTGAATGACTCTGGAAGTAACAGGCATCTTCTTGGTATCTGCCCAACTCAAAGTCTTTATTGCCTCTTGCTCCTCCTATTGTTAATAAAAAAAAAAAACTGTTAACTTCTAGAACAATTTATCAAGTACGGATGTTACGCTACGTAGTGACAGAACCAGAACTTTTTTACTTTTTAGTCTGTTGATAAGAATAACTGAGGTTTTATATATATAAACAGATTTTATATAGAACAAGATCTTACGGCAAACAGTGACGGAACCAGAAGTTTTTAGTCTGCTGTTAAAAAAACTCATATTATATATATAAAAATCCAACATACCCTCTTAAATAATAGTATTGCGAGGGAGGGGGGGGGGGGGGGGGGGGGGGGGTCCCCTTAAAAAACGTTTAATGTATTTTTTTAGTCAAATATTTTGATAGCCATCTTTAAAATTTTGGTTAAGTCTTCTGATTTTTCGCATGAAAACAAATCATGAGGGTCTGCCCCTGAAAAAAGGCTAGGGGGTGTGGTTTAAAGCCCCTATGGGCTTTATAGTGGCACGTCAGATCCACATCAGCGCCATGTCACATAGGTGGCTTTAAAGCCCCTCTATTTAACTTGTATGCAATGGTTTAAAGTCCACATCATCATTACCTAATTATTATTTATTTAAATTTAAACATTATTTAATTTTGATATATTAATTTAAATTTGAATAACAAGAAAAAAATATAAAACTAATAATTTAAATAAAAAAAATACAATGTCACACGCTAAAACGCTTGTTACTGGGCTAGCGAGACATCAATGGCGCCCCCGGGCGCGCAGGGGATGGGATGGGGGCGCTATGGGGTGCTAACGACGCTGAGATGACTGGGACGGTATACTGTATACCACACCCCTGGCCTAACGATGATTAATAAGATTTGTATAATCTTTTATCTAATACTTACGGTGACTGATTGTAAAACGGCGGGATTTTCAGCGAGGTATTTGATGATCCAAGTCAAGACACTGGCCGTGGTGTCGCGGGCAGCGAAGATGACGCCGATGATGTTATCGGCGATCTGTTCGTCGGAGAGGCCTTCTTTGTCCTCCATAAAAGATGCCAACAAGTCATTGTGTTGTTCTTTCTTCATTTCTCTTCTATCAGACAGAACTTTGGCCAAGATCCGAGCTAGTTCTTTCCGAGCTTTCATCGATTTGTGAAACAGAGTACCCGGAAGGTTTATCGGCATCGAATTGTACCCTTTTTCAAGAATGTAATAACATCTCTTGAGATCTTCTCTATTGAGCACTTCATCTTTGCCCAGAATTGAAAGTAATGCCACATTGAATGTAAACTGAACAAAACAAATATCATGTTAGTTGTATTTTTGTACCATAAAAAAATATAGTTTTTCTGAGGGTCTTATCAGAAACAGTCTCTCTTTACCCTGGACCCTCCGGACCCCAGATATTACTAGGTACGTTTGTTTTTTTGTCATTGAACTTACGATTTTCATTTCTTGGAAAGTGTTGATCACCCGGTTTTCCCACGAGCGAAGCGCGTCAACCGCGATGCATTCGATATCGGAAACCATGTGTTTGATCGATTCGGGCGTAAATGCTCGGAGAACAAGACGCCTTAGCTTGAAATGGTAGTCACCCTGGTGAAAGAAAATGGCTTGTTTGCCGATCATCCTCTCTTTACTAGCCGGAAATGTGGGCTTAAAAAGATGACATTTGGTAACCAACACAAGCTTAGCAGCAGCAGGGCTAGAAATCATGACACATCTACACCCTAATATGTGTGTTTTGAATATTGAACCGTACCTGTAACATTCCGATATAAATTTTATTAAAAACAGAAATAAATTCACGTATTTGGTATTTTAACTGTATACCAAGTACTTTTTACTCTATCTAACTGAACTGATACTGACTGAACAACATCAGTAAAACTAAACTAGGGATAAAACTGTTTTAGAAAAATGACTCACTTTTTAACCTTGGAGGTGAAAAAGACGTTTGGGTTTTGAGAATAGAGTTCAAAGGTTTCACCGATATACGGCCAACCGAGGGTGCCCGGAGGGAGCGGGAGGCTTATCCGGCCGCTGTTAGCGGCAGAACCGAATAAAAAGAAAGCCGAAACCACAACACATAAAGAAAACAAGATGGTAAAGGTGATGAACTCCATGATGCCGGTAGTAAGTGTGAAGGTGAAGGTGTGGAGGAATGAAGGGGGAGAGAGGGGTATTATAGGTAAGGGGGTGGGGGTAAGGTGCACCGTTAAGAGGTGGGTAGTAGAGCACAGAATCGTTTCTCAGATGATTAAATTTTAATATAAAAGGTGGGAATTGATTGCAATAAAACATCTATGTTCGTGGGGTGCATGGTTTTCTGTGGGTATAATAGAAATTATGAATTTGGTTTGTGATTTCATGAAGTAGTCTTTTTGTCATTGTCTTTTATGTTTGTGACCGATTTCTGACATGAATGTTTTTAGATGTATGAAACTATTAAAAATTTCGGATGGTGATTTGTTATGTTTAGAAACCACATCCGAAACCAATGGGGTGGTGGTCCATTGGCAAAGGCAAAGCCTTTAAACACCTTTGAAGATGGAGGTCTTGGTTCAAGTCCCACAAACGACACGAATAAAAGAAATTTGCCGTTCAAAAAAAAAAGAAACCACATCCGAAATGGGTACGGATTTTCGTATTAAAGATTTCGGATAGTGATTTGCTATGTTTAAAAACGACATCCAAAATCGGGTACGAATTTTCGAGTAATATAAATATCTAATATCTAGAATCCAGTATTGGTCTAACTTGAACACTAACCATAATTTATCAAAAACATAATTGTTATCGATGGACCAAGTTCGGACCAAGTTGTTGCTGATAACTTGATGATCAGTTAATTGACGACTAATTGCCACCACTGACTAATTACAAGTTTACAACTAAATATGAGTTCCAATTCGGTACCCGTTTTTTTGCGTTTTCGGTACCAGTATTTTATCGAAATTTACACATAAATACTGATACCGGTATCGTACTGAACATTTTCTATACCGATACCCATATTTGACGAATTTCGATACCGGTATTATTTATATTTGTACCGAGCCCATCCCCCCCTGAACTTGTATCGATGTTTATCAAGATTCCACTTTGGTCTTAGTGAATTAAACTAAAATGGGGTGATGACATTTTAATCACCAACAATGTTAATTAGCCTAAACTTAAAATCGTGTAACCCAAGCAATTCGTTTTGTCACACCCATTTCTAAGGCGGAAGCACGATGTGTCATCCTGAAAGGTTCTTATTGCACACGAAAGGTAAACATTCTACATGATTTAAAAATTTACTCCACTTGCCATTCATAGTTTAACATCCCAAAACAAAAGTTAAGTTTAAAGTTTACAACACACATAAGATAGTTGTTTGAAAAGTCTACAACTTCATTTCAAAAACAAATATCAAGATTTTGTTCATTATATCTCCGCAGGGAGGCGGGATATAACAAACAAATCCTACAAAAGTGGCAAAGGAGCATCGACACATGATAACTTGAAACATATACGACCATCTTGAGCAAAGAGACCGCGCATACAACCACTTAGTTCCCTGAAATACATGTAAGTTTTGGAAAATCGTCAACAAAAGTTGGTGTGAATTCATGCAGTTTTGTGTAAAACATATAAGTATTGTTGTAAGAATCATGGTATGTAAGTTGTAAAATGTACTCGAAAATGTATTTTGTAAATGTAAGGAAATTTAGATCGTTAATGTTTCGCGAGGACATTAACATTTGTCACGACATAGAAAGCATCCAAACGATAGGCATTTTTCTATCGATTTACGACTCGAGACACAAAAGCACTCTA
Organism: Helianthus tuberosus; assembly: GCA_030545235.1. Taxonomy (NCBI): domain Eukaryota; kingdom Viridiplantae; phylum Streptophyta; class Magnoliopsida; order Asterales; family Asteraceae; genus Helianthus; species Helianthus tuberosus. Next base: position 32,485,508 of record CM060365.1, on the reverse strand, counting down.
GGTAGAACGTGGCCTAGAGTGTGGCTGCCTGAAACCCATTAGATCTAACCTTTTGTTCCGCGGTCTAGGTATATAATTGATTAATGGTGCTTAAGTCTCACTCTATTCGTCACATGATCTATACGTAATTCCTTAGTTTTGTTTCTACATACCACAGTACATGTATTTTCCCCAAGTTTAGAAAACATGAAAAGTTTAAAAGTGGGGACATGAACTCACTGTTTTGCGTATCCTGCGTCGTAAACTTCACCGGGCTTGTCTTGTAGGCGTCGTAACCTATACGTGTTCTATGTACGTTAATCACTAGACTTGTAACACACTATATACAAGTCACCATCTTATGTTATGTATTTGTTTTGTGTATGTTCATCGTTTGTGAGGGTCGTGCCCTTGTGTATCGGGTCTTGCCCGTTCGTCGCGTTCTTGTAATTTGAATTTGTATTGTTCACTTGTAGATATATATTTTACCTCCAAAAAATATATATTTGTTTATGTAGTCTTTGCCAAACAATAAGTGTTAAAAATAATTTATATTTTTAACTTGTCCAAAATATGTTACTTATATTATTTACCAAAAATAAATATAAGTATCTTGTTAAATAATATTTCAAATATTATTTTTGTGTAAGTATACTTAGGGAAGTATACTTGTATTTTTATGTAAATACTTGTGTATTTTACATTATTTATCAAAAATCAATTCTTTGATTTTTAATACTTTCCGGAATGATATTTCTTAAAAATAATATATTTTTAAGGTTTGTGTGAAATATATATATTTTGTTATACTTGTAAAATATATATATATATATATATATATATATTCATTTTTGTCATTCACCCGATTTTTGCATAATTCTCATTACTTGGTAATAGTTATATATATTTGTCCAAATATATATATTTATGTCCAAATATTTGTCCAAGTCCAAAATTGTTAAGGAATATATTTATATAAATATACTTTCTTGTATTTGTCCATAAACCCTTTCATGGGTTATCTTGTATAAATATTCTTAGGTATTTCTTATGTATTTCTTATGTGTAATTTGATGGTGATACTCCTTGAGAGTATTTGGTGTATTTTCATATTCCTAATACACTACTACATATAATACACATAATAACACTTAGCACAAAAATTGGTGATCACTATATATATATATTTTCCCTAAAAATATACATACTTAATATTGATTTTAATTTGAAGAAATCCTTATTTCTTAGCTTGTAATTTTGCACAAAAATTAAGAAACCTTAGTAAATATTTTTAGTTGAATTTTTGGGGAATAAGTTTCACCAAAACTTATATTTTCTAAGTGTCAAAATTTTATAAAATTTTTGACATAGTTTCCCCTAAAAATGGAGGTTTCCCATATTTTCAAAACATGTGTTTATTTTATTTTCATCATCAAAATCAATTTCCAATCAACATAACAAGTTACATACACTAATTTCATCATGTAAAACCTTATGATGAACTTGATTTTTGTAAAAAAATGTGTAGTCTTTTAGATCTACACTTTACATACATGAATCTTCCAAAAACAAGTTTCTTGAAGACTTTTTCATGAACTTTTTATGAATTTTAGTTTCATAAGTTGATTATCCATAAACTTTATCACTTCAAGATTACAAGAATCATACTTTAAAACCATTTTTCAAGTTCACATAAAGACTTTTCAAGTTCATCTTAAAGTTTAACCATGGATCTTTCAAGATCCATGCTTAAACTTGTTAGATCTAAGCTTCTAACAAGCTTTAACATGATGGATCTAACTAGAAACACAAGATTTAACATTCACAACTTCATCACATACATCAACTTCAAAACAACTTGATTTCACTTAGATTATGTTAGACCTTCATGTTACCATCTTTTAAAGTTTAGTTTCTTTGATGGTGTGACTTGTACATACTAATAATATGAAGTAAAATGGTTTTTAGAAGGCTTACTACTAGCTCTAGTGGCTAGGGAAGTGTCACAAACAAGATGAAGATAATGATAGAAGAAAATGAGAGGTTAAAAGCTCCACAAGAAGGTCCTTCAACTTCTACCATTTGTAGCTTCCTTAGATAACCTTCTTACACCTTGATATACCCTTGGATTGCTTGTAAAATGATTGAAAATGGATGATGTGTGGTGGTGGTATGTGGCCATGAGGTATAGAGAGAAAGAAAAGGAAGATGAATTTTGAAAGATGATGAAAATGATCTTCTTTATCATCCTAAGGGTTCTTTATAAGGTTCTTCCAACAAGTGTTTATCCAAGAGTCATTATGTCCAATATCTTGTGTACATTCATAATATTTTAATGGAAAGTGTTGTGGGGTCCATTAGGGCCGGTTACACATGAAGGGAGGGGGGTAAAGTGTAAAATTTGGAAGTTGAGGGACTAGAAGGTAAGTTAGAAGGTTTATGTTTAAATTAAGTGTGTTTATGTGTTTTTATGATTTTTAAGGTGTTTTATCACCATAACTAGCTTTATATCATAAAAACAATGCTTCTAGTCTATTTTTGATGTTTTGGGTAGTGTACGACTATTCGTTCGGTTATCAGTTCATTAAAGTGCTAAATTGCGCAGTTTTACAAGGTATGAAGTACCTTTTGTAGCAACCCGCACTTTGAAAGTCAAAGTACAAGTCAAAGTCAAAGAAAGAAAAGATTGCTAATTGTGATCTGTCACTCCTTGCTTAACTATGGAATTGTACTCTTTGACTCGTAGTCAATACTCTAATTTGAATCGCTTTAGTTGTATTATGTGGAGTACTTGTTAATAAATCACTATTTAATCGTTAATTAATCGCAGTTAATCGACTTATCGCTAATCGCATCACTATCGCATCACAACTCGAATCATAGGTTATGGATATTGTTTTACGTGTGTGTGCTATTATGTGTTACTTATGCATGATATGTTTATATTGAGGTGTTTAATCGCAATCGCAACTCCATCGCAACACAATCTCATCGCAAACTCGAGATTTACGCATTACTTTTGTGATATTTAGTAGTTAGGTTACTTGTGTAATTAATGAGTGATATTATCGCATCGCTTACTCGAAACGAAACGCATCGCAACGCCCAACGCAAGAAACGAAAACAGGAAAACCAACTCGTGACGACCAGTCAATCGAATGAGCATTCGATCGAATGGTCATCCGAATGGATGACCATCTGACCCGTCGCCTGCGCACCTCTTTCCTTTTTTGGAAACCCTATAAATACTCCTTGTCACATTACAAACAGTGATGTGATAGCCCTCACTCGACCAGCACGCTCAAGCTCACTCTTCCTTCGATTTCTCGCGATTCTCGTAAGTTCCTTCCTCAAATCTTGTACATCTATCTTCTACACACACTTCTTCATCATTTCCACCTTCGAATCTTAACTTTTAACCGTGAAATCAGTGGATTTGAGGTGTTCTAGGATGATGTCATCATGGAGTTCTTATGAACTTCAAGTTTTAGCCTCATTCCACCAAGAACAACTCAGATCCAAGTGATTTCCACACGATCTCACACTATTTTCGCACAGATCTAAACATTTCAAGTGTAAAAGAGTTGAAAGAATGAATTCCTCACTTTTCTTCACAAACTTTTACACTCTTTAGCTACAAACCGATAGAATCAGAACTCGTTTAGGCCTTCTACTCACTCTATAGTGGAGGGTTGGACTGAGAATGGACTTCATCGGAAGAGATAACCGATTTACGGGTTGAACATGAACAACCGTCAAGAACAGTTAACTGGTTAGAATGGGGTGATTCCCGTCTGATCGGATAACTTGGACTTGAAGGGTTTTCTGTTGTTCCACGCGTTGTCATACCGTCTCGAGCAAACCGTAAATTTTCAAACTTAACAAATTTTCAAAACGATCAAGTCACCAAACGGACTGTCGTCCGATCGGATTGCCATCCGATCGAACGACAATCCGATCGGATGACAAATGGTGTTCAATACTTTAAATTTTTCACAAACCAGCGAGTGGCCATCCGATCGGATTGCCATCCGGTCGAATGACCATTCTGCTGTGGACTTGTTTTCTGAGAATGTTTCCACCATACGGATCGCCATCCAATCGAACGACCATTCGACCGGACGACCTGAAAGGTAGAGATATTTCTCTGTTTTCAAAATGCTACAACGAAAACTTCAAAGCCATCATACACAAACACATCCATCCCAAACGAGTGGCACACCGACCGGATGGCCATCCGAACGGATGACCATCCGATCGGATTGCCATCCGTTCGGATGACACTTCGACACTTAGTCACAATGCATCGTTTTACGCGCCGCCCGTCACTTATGTACTCGTTCTGTAATCAGGCTCATTCTAGCGCTCCCTTCAATCCATTAGCTACCATCGCTGTGAGTATACTCGATCCCTTTTTGCTTTAAGCACTTTTGGGTGTTACATATGTTACTTATATCAAATCACATCGATCACACAACACAAACACTTTTATACGCTAACCTTTACTGCATGTTATACGTGATTCTCGATGAATGCTTGTATGTTATGTTTACACAGTGATTGTTGCCTGACACCTTAGCAAACGATAGTACTATAGTTTGGACTCAGCACCTGTCGTGGACGGGGGTTGCTAAGGGTATTTCTTCACGTGTCACAGTGGTGATATGTGTTGTGCACTCTATAACTCCCAGTCACGTCTGTGCATATTTCATTGTCGATAACTTATTTGCTTCGCATTAAACATGTTACATGCTTGTTATGCGTAAACACTTTCGAGCACTAATATTACTATTAAACTTGTATGCTCACATTTACACTATGTGTATTGACCTCTACTTTAACGTATGTGACAGGTGTTTGAATGCTTAGGATGCTGTGCTCTTGCTTTTGTGGAATCAAGTAGGAGAGTCTAGAAACAAACAATGAATTTATATTTTGAGTTGTCGGAACAATGATTTGCCTAGAGATATCTATGTCTGTAATAATTATTTTACTTTGGTATGTTATGGTATTGGACATAATATTTAAATATCTGGTAATTTAGTTGTTATGAATTTCTCCTAGACAATCTGTTTCGCTCAGTGCCGCGCCCCGATGTTTCCGCCATAGGTTGGGGTGTGACACCTTTTGTGACAGTGTTTATTCCCAACATTTTACAAGTTATTATGGACACTAAAACATAAATTTTTCATGTTATTTCAGTGTTAATTTGCTGTTTTTCTGCAGAAATATGCATTTAGAGTGCGTTTCGGGTACTTTTTAGTGTCTGTTTTAGCTTCCAGACAATGTTTATGTTAACCCTTGTTCCTACACTTGGGTTTTAATGTATTTTTTATGTTGGACCTACTCCTAGGCCCTAAATCTATTGTCTGGTTGTATTCTGCAGTCATGCTGACGCTGCTTGTCTTACCGGTGGGTTTACTAGTTGTTTCGACGCAACGCTTAATGTAATGCACAATGTAGTAGTTGAAGTATAAAACATGCATGAATTCATATGTAAAGCAAGTAAGCAGATAATGTTGACGCTTAAGCACATAATTGCAGGCAATAAATAATTATTAAAATAGCACGAAAATTACCGGTTTTGTGTCAGTTGTCACACGCTTAACCCTAACTGAGTTGATGGGTTGTAAAAAGGGGTCAAACGGATTAGTTGGTCGACTCGTTTGGTTAATTTGGTTTGCGGGTCAACACATTTATTAAACAGGTTAAGCATATCAACAAAAATACGACACATTCTATTAAATAAGTCAACTCTAACATAGTCCATTTATAAAACAAGTTAGATATAACAACTTAAACTCAGTTAATTTTCATATTGTGTCAAAAATATCGTCCTTGCGTATTAGCCACATACATAAAAGAATGAATTTGACAAATGATATGAAAGAAGCAACAATTATTATTGTTGTTGTTGCTGCTTTTGCTGCTATTTATTTTTTTTATTATTACTACTAGGTTATATATCCGTGTACTAAATAGGGTTAAGTACAAAAACTAATGAAATAAAGAAAAACATTTATGATAATTAATTATATATTGCATATAATAATGAAAATTTACAAATCAATGTTAAGTTTACAAATCTTTGATAAAAATATAAATATAAATTAGAAGTCTCTAAAAACATTTTTTTTGGACAACATCGGATGCCCTTTTGTTTTGAACAGCAGAATCAATTTCATTTCACCAACTTTTTTGGCAACATTTGATGTCGTATTCGGAAGATTATCATTTAAAAAAAATTACAAAAATCGTCCTTTATGTATGTCACTTATTGCAAAATGTATCATTTATCTTCAATAATTACAGAAAACGTACTCGATGTTTGCAAACCCTTGCAAGTTATGTCCTTTAGCCCTAACTCAGTTAATTTTTTATGGTTAAATCTGACCAAATGGAGCTCACATGAGGGTATTTTGGTCATTTTACTCTCATGTGGGGTTCATTTGGTCAGATTTAACCACAAAATACCCTCATGTGGGGTCTATTTGGTCAAATTTAACCATAAAAATTAACTGAGTTAGGGCTAAAGGACATAACTTGCAAGAGTTTGCAAACATCGAGTACGTTTCTGTAATTATTGAAGACAAATGACACAGTTTGCAATAAGTGACATATATAAGGGACGAATTTTGTAGTTTACTCTTTTAAAAATTTAAGCCCATCTCTACTTTTGACTTAGGAAAAAGCCATGTACAACCCAGTTAAAAACATTGTTTAATTTAAAAAAAAAACAACTTTGTGTAACAATTGTCCTTGATTTTTTTATTGTCATCATGAAACATAAAAGGACTAAAAACTGTCGTTTTTGATCTCGTGTAATACAATGGGACATAATAAATAATACAATGTGAAATGAAATTTATTTAAGTTTTAAATTATACCTTTTTTAAATTGAGTTTTTCTTAAGATATACATATTTTTATATAATCTAAACATATTTTAAATTTAATAATAGTACACTTGTTTTAAAAGAGGTTATAATTTATTATTATTATTATTATTATTATTATTATTATTATTCTATATTTACCCTCTATTATTTATCAATTTTTTCTTTACTCACACATTTATATACTATTATTTTGCAACATATTGTTGCATTAGTAGTTGTACCCATTGCTTAAAGTTTAGTACTATTAATTTGCATTGTTGCATTATATTATATACTATTAATATTAATTTGAAATTTGAAAGATGTTGGTGTATAGTGGTTTGTACATGATGCTTAATAAGTTTTTTATGCGTAGTTGTGTTGTACATGATGCTTAGTGATGTTGTACCCCATGTTTTTGGGTTTTTTTTTAATTCATGTTTCACTTTAAACCCAAAACTACTTGATTTTGTAATTTTAACCCAAAAATTTTTAGTTTTTCCAATTTAGGCTCACAACCCTTTTACTTCCAACTTTGATCCCTATGATTTTCATATTTTGCAAAATTTTCCGTTTTACGTTTAGATATAAATTTTGCGATTTAACACGACACAATGTGTGTGTGTGGTTCAACAATTTTACGTTTTGTTATACCCTTCATTCTAAATTTTGCGAGTTAACACGGGGCAACGTACGTGTGTGGTTCAGTACGTTTACGTCGTCTATTTTTTTTCGTTTAATAAGTTCGTTATAACGTGCGAGTCCTAAATCTAGTTAGTTATTATTTTCTATTTTTATATGTTGGTCTAATTTTCCACGTTAAGACGCCGCAACTTCAATGTTGGTGGCCGTCGGCTATAGGGTGGCATTGGAGCTATTTTTCACGGTTTTACACCCCCGCCGCAACGCGGGGAGCTTAATACGATAGATTATTTATATGGATACAAGTCATGTAACGTTGTAATTATGATACCATTAATTGTATTGAGATTATTTGGTAAATTACTTATTTGTATAAGATAGTAATATAGACTTAACCGATAAAAACATTTTTAACACATTGTAAATGTGAATCTGATCAACAACATGTCAATTTCGTTGGCCGCGGCGCAACGCGCGCGGGTTAATATTCTAGTTACTATTCAATTTTCTTGCAATCTTATTTGTCCATCTGGTCAGTCCTGTGCAATCCTATTTATTCACTTGTCAAACATAACCACCTCCGCCACACACAACCTACATTTATTCCAGCCACCGTTTATCACCCCGGAGAGCACAAATTTTAGGACGAACCCCACTATTAAAGCTTGAGATCTATGGATCTACAACTGAAACGAGAATGGGGAGGAGAGAGTGGTGGATTTAGTAAGAGTTTATGGCCGCCGTTTCAGTCATCGATCGAAGTCCTAGAGGTGGGCTCCCCCATTTTCTCCGTTAACTTAGTTGATTTCCTTGACTGTGAACAAGCAAGAGGTGGGGCGTTGATTCCGGGATGGATGCCGTGAAGAAGGCGACGATGGGTGTACGATAAGTGGGTAGGGTACCACGGTGGTGGTCGTGGTGGCGGTGGCGCGTGGTGACGGTGATGGCTGATCCATTTAGAGAGAAGAGGGGTCGAAAGACATGAAACTTTGCTTTTAAATCTTCATAACCTGCAAATCGAGCACATGGTTTTCATTAGTGGTATTAAAGGCTTAAAGTTATCGAAAGAACCCTCTACAATGCATTTATGACAAAAAGAACCCCTAAACTAACATGGCTTTTTACTCATGGTATAACTTTCCCTAGACAATCAAACAAACAAGTATTGTAGTTGAAAACATAAAAATGAAATATTGTTATAAACTAGCCTAAAAGCTGAATAATATAGAAGATAAGTAGAGAGAATTTTCAGAGGATTTCTTATATATATTTCTTGGTACTCCAAAACTATAATATTACATGAGTTTATATAGACAGAAGAAAGAAACTATGTTGTACTGTGCGTCAATAATTCGAACGAATTATTGAAGTTACTGTGTCAATAATTCGAATGAATTATTTCCTTTACTGTGCGCTTTTACTGTGCATCTAGTTGTCATCCACTATTGCAATGATTCATAACACTCCCCCTTGGATGACACTTTGCAAACTTTGGGGTAATTAAGTACTGCCTCATTAAAAACCTTGCTAAAGAAAAACCCCGTGGGAAAAAAAACTTTAGCTAAGGGAAAAAGAGTGCAATCTATAGCTCCTCCTCAAGTTGCAATTTGTAAGGCATCACATTCTCCGTACGTGACGCATGCCAATGTCATGAACGTGTTTCCTGAAAGTTGCTGTAGGTAGTGCTTTTGTGAAAAGATCGGTTGAATTGTTGCTGGATTGGACATATATCATCTCGACTTGATTGTCTTTAATAAAGTCTCGAGTATATTCAAAAAAAAAAATCCTGGTGGTATATAAGAGTGCAACTTGTAATACTCCCCCTGATTTCATTATGTATCGTTTAAGCCTTTTGCGTAGATCTTTTAGTTAATATTTTGCCACTTCATTCCTTGATGTGTATAGTCCTTTGTGTTGATCAATGTTATATGGTCTTTATATGAGATTCCTGGTGCTTTATGTAAACAAATACCATATGATCCACAACTATATGTTGTTACATTCCCTGCATTTACAAAGCTAACAAAACTTGTTTTGGTAGGTTAGTAATATAAAATTTTTATCTTTCATACCTTAGATGTTAATTTATTACATCCGATTATATTATCTCTTCTTTGTACACGAGTAATATGATACAGATGGTAATGTATAACTAGCAAAATTATATCAATATAATCCATCATTCTCTATATGTGTAATAATTTATGGATAATGATGCAAATGCTAGTTTGTATATCAAGGCATAAATTTGTATTTCATATTTGATTTGTTAATATGTTTTAATAGTTATAAAACCTCATACGGTTTTCCAAAGAAAAATATATAGTCCAACTATACCGTATGCATTTATCTTTTCTAAGTTCATTAAAAAGTTCGTTATACCATATTCATCTTATAGTCCATACAATCTTTATTACTTTAAGAAGATGTATTTACAAGTTTTGAAATTATTGCTTCATGCATTTACATTCATGCATTTACATTCATTGAAATACATCTTTTCGATTTTACCAACTATGAATGTACATTCATTCTATCATGTAGATTTCCTAATTGTTCTCTATATCATATGCAAAAGATGCCTTGAATACTTACTTCATTCATACAATCCATAGTTTACCATGCTTATACATTAATCAATAGCTATCATAACAGCCTTAGGAAACTCATCGAGAGTTCAATTTCTTTTCAGCATTTATAATAATTTAAGCATATTCATATCTTATAATGTTCTTGAGATCTCGCCTTACATGACTTTGATAATTTAAACTCTTCATGAATTTTTATGTATTTTGTAGTACCACATGATATATAAATATTCATAAGCTGCATGTCAATTTTTTTCTTAATATATTACCAGACGAATCAGATATTGGAAAGTTATTATATCCACCACTAGAGAATGTGTCTCCTCATAATCAATCAATGGTTTTGCAACATTCTTGTGCCACCAAATTTTCTTTGTATTACTCAATTTGATTTATATAGAAAATCTTTACCTTAAGAACGGTTGGTCTGAAAGCTTTTCATTTCATGAGAGAATTTTAACTTTGATTTATTCACTTTTTCCAAATTTGGCTAATTAATAACATGAATTCATTCATGAGTAGATTCAAAAATCTTGATCCTCATTGTTTCATTATTTCTAGCGCTATGTTATATAAAAGTGTAACGGTGCTAATTTTATTTTGATTCCATTTCTTTTAGACATGATACATTGATTTTCATTCAGGTACCTGAGGTTCTTCTAGAAACATCATGTCAATATTGTCTTCTTTAAGAGAATTTTATACTAAACCTCGACTTGACCATCTTTATTAATTGCTCCAAATTTCGAGGATTTTTATTCATGGAATCAATTAGTCTATCACGCTTTAGGCATGCCATAGATTTAATACTAGTGTATGGTTGTCCTTTAGGGACACAAATTATAATAATTGGAGCATTAGCAGTTGCTATATATGACTTAGCTTGTCACTTTATTTTGGTAAGTAAATACGTCTGGTAATAGATTTATTTTCCAAATGAGTTGTTCTTTGAACCCGTAGTTCATGTTTTCAGTTTTAAGGATCAATGATAATTTATTTCAACTCATTTCTTTTTCAACTGCTTTTATCTTCCCCTAATGTTGGGAATGTCAGTCCATTTAGATGGATATTAATAAACTGAACCATAAATAACTCTTTCGTTAAATGCTATATTCCCAATCACTTTTTAAGGTCCCATATTTGTGCGTCGTGGTGGGTCAATTTCAATATATATCGCACAATCAAAATCTTAGAATGGACATATTTGATTTCTGACCAAAACCCAATTATAATGGGGAGAAAATATTACAATATATTGGCATTATATGAATTGATACATGAACTTTTGCTCTCATGATCATACACTTAGCAAACACATCCAGTGATTGTCTCAATAAATCATGTATAAACTACATGAAGTTTTACGTGTATTGCAATGATCATTATGTGAAATTGATTTATTATCAAAATCATTATATCAATCTGGAATAATATGCTTGCTATCACATTAGCTAAGCCTTAATCACAAAAACTTCAGGTTGTGGATTTGATAACCATTTAGACGATGCATCGATTTTTAAAACACTAAAGGGTATCATGTTGGATATGTATATCCTTTGCTTATTCCAGAATACATAGGGATTCACACCCTACTTTCATTGATTAACTTTTCTTGAGAATAAAAATTACATTTTATAATTTTCTGGAAGGATCTGTTAGTTCTTCAATACATTTCACATTATTATTTTACTCGGTGTGGTCTAACCGGTCATGCCAACTGATTATGATTCATAAACTTCTTATTTATGATTATAAATGTATTACTTGTAGGTAAAAACACAAAATAGAATGTATGTATTAAACAATTTAATCATAATAATTTGATAGTCTATTATGATGTGAACAAACTTACATTTGAAATTAATCATATAATGAATCAAATTCAGACTCTGAATCATAAGGTGGTGAAGGTGGTAGAGTTAGTTGCATACTATTAGCTATTTATTTTAGCATGTCTTCCAACCATTTATTTCTTTTTGTCAGCCGTTTTATTTGTTTAGACAAATTTCTAATCTGATCGTTTAACCTAGCCACTTCAACTCCTATTGAATCTGAAGGTAGATTCATTTGAGGTACCATACATGGTTCTATTATATTAATTGGTGACAGTTGTTGTTCTACTTCGTTTAATAGTGATTGGAAAAGTTGTTGCGGTAATGGTGATTGCAAAAATGATTCTGATGCTATCTGCTCTTGGAATATCATGTTTTCATCAAACAAAGTTTGTTGCATCGTTGAATCTTCCTCGAAAACTAAGGGTGAGATGTTTTGTAAGATGTTCGGTGCCAGTGGTTGAGATAGGTTAGTTGTAATATGTTCTTGTACGGGTGGCAGCTGTGGTTGCAGATCAAATCGATAAAAAGACGGTTGAGGAAGCTGCAACAATGATTGTTGTAAATTTTGTGTTGAGGTACTTTCTAAGATAACCTGAGCTTCCTCCGACTGGAATTGTTGATTTAGTGTATAATTATGAACAGGGGTTAGCCTAACAGTGTTAAAATTTACAATCCCAGATGCCTTTGGTGGGGATAATCCTTGGATAATCTGATTACTTAAGATACCTAATGATTTTGCTATTTTTGTAATGTAAGACCCTCCCATGAGACTTCTCAGAGGATTTGTTTGTTGATTTAAAAGATATGTAGCAAGCTCGTGGGCAATATTACAAGGAACTTGCTCAAAAATACTATGCAGATGGAAAAGGCCGGTAGTACTAACCCTATGTTGATCATTCTTGCGCCCCGTGATAGTGTTGGCTAAAACACGGTGCATATATTGATAACGAGGGTCTGTGAATTTCATAGAATTATTATTGTTACACCACTCTTTCGATGAATGGCCTAGCCAACATTCTTTCATTTCCTCAGAGGAATAAGAGGTTGATGCCTCCGTAAAAATAGGTTGTTTAACTTCTTCATCTGTATATATTCCCAGATGAACTGCGAATTCTGTTAATGACATATTATGAGATTGTCCACAAAGTCGAAAATGAATAGATTCATCGGTAAGACTTTTATCATATTTGAAATAGAAAGTGGACAAGAACTCATATACAAGTTCATCGTATGACGGTTCTATGATGTCGAGGAAACGACGCCAGGGCGTATTACGTGGTAGTAATCTCGCCAGTAAACCACTTGGATCAAACATTTCCATTTGATACCAATCAATACCGCTAATAGAAAAAAACTTCAAGATTCTTTAGTTTTTGATACCTCTCACGATTGGGTAAATCAGTAAACCGTAGGAATCGATGAATGTTTGCTGCATTTGAAGATTCAGCATATGCTACTGAAAGATTTGCCATTTGAATATTTGGTTTTGTTGAAACTAAGAAAAGTTTGGGTACGGGTTATTTTGGGTATGTGTTGAATTATATCAGAAGTTGTAGCTTATGTGTAGATTAGTTCGAGTAGTGAGTTTTTTATATAGATAAGAAAATTTAAGCTTACACCATACGTTTGGTTAAGGCTTCCATGATACGTTTTGAAACAGTTCACTGTAGCTAGTAAATGTTATATTGCATAAAATAAATATTAGATGCATAAACAAAAATGTTAGGTACATAAATAAATGTTAGTAGTCCCATAAATATTATATCTCCAGAGCAATAGGTCCCATGTACTAATTTTAATTTATTACAGAACTATATTATAAGTATACATATATATAAAGGAGAAACGGGATCTAAAAGATCATCCTAAAGGTGTATGGTTTTACAACTCACTGGTGCACCCTTAGGCTTTCAACCTATATATATGTATATATTTAAATATATGAAATTCTTACATTGAGTATGGTAATAGCTCATTTGCTTTTGTTGATTTGCTTGGTTGACAGCGCTCGTGCTGATAACGTGTTATAAACTAGCCTAAAAGCTGAATAATATAGAAGATAAGTAGAGAGAATTTTCAGAGGATTTCTTATATATATTTCTTTGTACTACAAAACTATAACATTACATGAGTTTATATAGACAGAAGAAAGAAACTATGTTGTACTGTGCGCCAATAATTCGAACGAATTATTGAAGTTACTGTGTCAATAATTCGAATGAATTATTTCCTTTACTGTGCGCTTTTACTGTGCATCTAGTTGTCATCCACTATTGCAATGATTCATAACAAATATTTTATTTTCATCTATGTTCTGTAGCCTTGTAGCCTGTGATGATACTTGCAAAAATTAAATTACATGATCACCTTTTCAACTTACGTGCAAAAATATTATAATATTATTTATTTTCGCACTTCATTATAAAGAATATAACTAAATATTAACATTTTTATAACGGTGTAAGATTTGATTATTTTAAGCTATTTAAATGAACTAGTTGATTTTCTGCCCGCGCATTGCGGCGGGACCCAATGACTGTAAAACGCGTGTCAGCAACGGCAAGTAGATACCGAATATCAAAACATAAATAAAAATGACGTGGTAAGGATAGTCACTCCGTCCTAAAATAAGCGATTTTAAATAACCTAATATATAATAATAGGACCCACACGTCCTACACGTTGAAAATTCGGTTGTTTTCAGTTCAGTTATTACGGTGCTAACACGTTAAAATATGGATGAGCTCGGTACCGGTAACGGCACCGAAAGTACCGATCCGGAAAATCTCGAAATTAGGTACCGGCACCGAAAATACTCGGTACAATACGGTATGGTATTTGAAGGTAAAAATCAATAAATACATGTATGGTGCTAAACCGGTGTCGAACCGAAAGTAACGATTCTGAAAACGCCAAAAGGTGGGTACCAAATTGGTACCGAAAATGATTTGGTATAGTAAATTTGGTACCGATACGATACCGGTTTGATTACAGGATTTGATACGATTTGCTCATCAATAATCTAAATATCCAAGTTAATTTTACATGCTACAATTCATTTATTACAGAAAAAGACAAAAAAGAAAGCAAAATAAGTTGTTGTGTATATAAATCTCATTCAAACGAAATACATTTTACTTACTGTGTGTATGAAAAGTAATCTAAACGGTGCAATTACTTGCATTGCTACGTTGCTACAGGATTTGATGAGCTCGGTACCAACCGGTACCGAAAATACCGTTACCGAAATCCCCAAAAGTGGGTACAGGTACCTAATATGCCGGTTACGGTACGGTTCGGTACCGTTCGGTACTGGTACGAAACCGGTATTTGAGGGTAAAAACCGGTGCCGAACAGTACCGAAAATACACCCGGTTTGGTACATTTGATACCGGTACCTGTACCCGTACCCGATACCATTTACTCATCACTAAAATGTTAGACCGTGGGGTATGGTGGGGTGGGGGTTTGGGGCATGGGTTGACACGTGGCTTGGGGGGGCAGAGCTGGGCTGACCCACATTGAAGACGGTATGGTGGGGCGGGGGTTTGGGGCGTGGGTTTGGTGGGCTTCGCTAGGCTGACCCAAACCGCTGGGCTATTTGAATATTTTTTAAAACAACAAATTTTATTTTTTTAATATTTTTAAATAAAGAAAATTATATAATAATATTCCTAACGTTTATATTTGTTCTTTATCTCTTCTCTCATCTCCAAGACTAGTCGCAACTCGTCACCCTCTAGGTGATCAATGGGCTGGGATAGAAATTTCAAATCATCCCGTTTTTGTTTCAGGGCATCTCTAGCATCTTTGCTCTTTCGAAGTTCGGCCCTTTGTTGTTGGAATACGTTGAATGTATCTAACTTGCATGCAATGTCATCCAACTGATCGCTGTATATTCCCCTACGCGAGTCCGAACTCCCAGCTGAAGGCGATGCCGTATCCGATCTTGATTTTTGAGCGCGCCTTTTTGCGGCATCTCTTCCATATTCAGGCCGGTTTGGCGAATCATCTAAAATGTCCTTATACTCTTGATCTCGTGCATCAGATTGGGCTTGGGACGAGGCCCTTGACCTTTTGGAAGACGTGCTCGATTCGCTACCACTGGGGATATTCGCCCACTTTGGATGGAACTTACAAATCTCCCAACAATGCATGAAACGGAAGTCGGTCCCCACATTTGTTTTGAATGTAACCAAAGCATTCGTCACAATGTCGGCTTCACCACTTTTTGGGTTTAGCTTTGCTTTATTTAAAAAACCACTAAATTTTGTAAGTTGGCCGCTTATCTCGCTCCACTTCGAGGATAAGCTATCGTTTTCACGATAAGCCTTCCTTCCCAGTTCTTCATGGAATACTTTACTAATCGCTTCCCACAAATGGGTTCGATGTTTAGATTTTCCTATTTTAATAAAAACAAAATTTAATATATTACAAAGTTATATAAAAAATAACCATAAATATTAAAATAAGGGCTACAAAATATTTAAGAATACCTTAAGTTGGATGTTGAGATTGTTGACACCAAGCCCTCGCCAATGCAAGTTCTTCATTAACGACCCATTTTTGTTGTTTTCGTTTGACGGTTTCAAGTGCTTTCTCCGTCTCGGTTTTTTTCTTATGACTTCTCTTGTTTGGAACTATTGAGGCGGAAGGACCATCGTTGGGTGGTTGAGTTTCGGGGACGGTTTCGGTTTGTGAAAGGTCGATGGAGGTTGGTGAAAGGTTGGTGGGCGTTTGTGTAAACGGGGTAGGTATCGAATCGTCGGTGTGTGGGAAGTTAGTAAACACACGATTCCCTAGATACGATGCATAACTCGCTTCAAGGGGCATAGGGGAGTGTATGAAAAATGGACGAGGCATTGGACGATTGTGTAGTGGGCTAGGATTATTGTCTTGGAATGCAAACGGGTTATTCGGGTCATAACCACGGTTATGAGGATGCATTTTTTTGTTTTGTAGTAGGAGAATTGAAGATGATTATAGAAGATGATTATAGGAGAGTTGAATGTGGTAAAAATAGGAATTGAAGTGTGATATTTATAGTGAAAAAATAATTTTTTTTAACATAGCCGCTGGCCAACGGCTAGTTTGGTTTGACCATTGAGAGCCCGCCATGTCACCTTGCTAGACCCGCCCCACGCCCGGCTTCAAACCCAAGCCCCAAGGGCCACGCCCCAACCCAAGCCCACCCGGGGTGGTGGCTTGGGCGTTTTCCCCCAACCCAAGCCCCATACCCCATAGTCTTACTATTCATTCATTTGTATTTTTAATATATAGTACCGGTACCCGTACCCAATACCATTTACTCATCACTAAGATGTTACTATTCATTCATTTGTAATTTTAATATATAGGTAATATAAAGAATATAACTAAATATTAACATTTTTATAACGGTGTAAGATTTGATTATTTTAAGCTATTCAAATGAATAAATATTTTCTACTAGACAAAGCAAGTTATTTTGGTTAAAACATGGGAAATCCTAAAACGTAATACTTTGTTTACAAAACAAAAAAAAATGCAATCTTAAAATCATAACACCAAGAATATAATAACTGAGTGAAGATGGAACAAGTATAGACTATTTTCTTTCGATTAAACTAATTATTAATGGTAGGAAATTTGTATTTAATACCATGTTTTTTCATTTCGAAAATGGCAGGAAATTTATATTTAATACTATGTTTTTTCATTACGAAAAACCAATTTTTATTTTTGTAAGGGTGGACGGGGCGCCCCGTTTTCACCACCCCATCACGCGTGGAACAATCACGCACACCGCCGCCGCCCCTTTGTATAACGCATGAACTTTAAAACGCGTTACAACAATCATGCGTGGAAAATTTGAAAAACTGGAATGTTTGTGACATTTGACCGTTGAAGAATGGACCGTTTGGATTAAAAAAAAAACTTAAACAATCTATATATATTTCACACATTCTTCATAAATTTATATCATTTCACCAACAACAAAACATATATCACATATTCTACATATTTCACAAATGGAATTTCCTATAGATTCGTTTCCGATGGACAGCGATAGCGATAGCCAAACGTCTTCCGACAATGAGCCACTTGAATTTTTCGAGAAGGTGTATAACGCACTTGAAGCAAGTTCGAGCCGCCCAAAGAAGAAAATGGTGGATCGTGATCGTATACATGCCAACGAAGTGTTAGTATACGATTATTTCACGGAGAATCCGATCTACAATGCCGAAACGTTTAGAGATCCGTTTAGTTTACCAAAAGAATTATTTTTAAAGATTGTTGGAGACATCGAAGCAAGCGAAAAATGGTTTCAAGAACGTTACGACGGGAGGGGCAAACGCAGTTTCACGCCGATACAAAAATGCACATCCGCCATTCGCGATTCGAAGCAAGCGAAGAATGGTTTCTAAAATTTTTCTAGAAATATTGTTTTTAATTTAAATGAAATTTATAATTTTATTGTTAATCTATAATTTAAAAAAAAAAAAAGGTTGTGAGTGACGGAATTCCATCACAAGTGATTGGCATTTCCACTAAAATCTATCACTAGTGATGAAATAATGTTTGATGACATGGCGGAACTTGATTGGAAGTTGTGAGTGATGAGTGATGAGCGCCCCTACCCTCTAATAGTACTATTAATTCTTAGGTTCTAAGATTAAAATTACTTTCGTTTCAACTTAGTTATTCTTTTCTACGATAATGTTAACATTTCGGTTTGATTCAGCCTTTAGATGTCTATCTTTGATTTGGTTGACGGGTCCGCCGCAAAGCGCGGATTCCTAAAAACTCATACAGTATTAAACCATAACATATGAAGAAACTATAAACTTTAAGTGGTGTCTATATATGGTCCATTAATTTTTTTATGTTGCTTTTTTTACCCTGTAAGATTTGTTAACCATTGGAGCTTTAGTGTAGTGAGGAATGGTAAACTTTAGGTGGTGTCTACACTTATAGTCCATTAGGTTTTTTATGTTGTTTTTTCTTTTAAACTAAATACATATTCGATTTTAATTTTTTATATATATGTTAAATAAAATTATTTATTTTCTCATGAATGGTTTACAACTTTTCTAAGTTAATACAAATTTGTTATTATCATATATATTAGTAAAATTGTTTGTCCATAAAAACGGTTTAACCACTGAGACAAACATGCCATAACCGAGAATATTTGTTTTTACGGTTTTCTCAACATATCACAATAGAGTATGTTTTGGCAAAGTAAGTTGCAGCCAAAGCTATACCAAGTACCGAAATTGTACCAATTGTGTAACGAACCGAACAAATGTCAACTTAAAGCTCGTAGCGGAGCGCGGGGACTTCTACTAATTATTATTATTGAACGGCATAATTTTTGTCACCAATGAGATTTGAACCGTCACCACATGGAAATGTAAAAACTTATCCACAGGGCCGGCTCAACCATTTTGGTGGCCTAAGGCGAAGTAAAAGCTTGTGGTCTTTTTCCCAAAAAAACGTATGTAATTGAAAGTTAAAGTTGAAAGGCCCAAGTGTAATTATTTGAAAGATTGTGTTAAAAATTTAAAAACAAAAAAAAAAAATGGAAGAAAATGGTGAACCAAGGATTTGAACCCGGGTCACACCAACATCTATACATAAACTAAACCACTACATTACCAACCATCAATCTATTAATAATTCACACCCTAAAGTTTTTATAAATAGACTGTAGTTTCATCAAATCGTGGAGACCATATAGTTTTGGTGGCCCAAGGCCCAAGCCTCATTTGACTTGGGCTTGGGCCGGCCCTGCTTATCCAACACCTGGATATTATTATTATTATTACTATTATTATTGAACGGCCAACGAATAAAATTTCGGCTACTCGGGGTAAGCCAATGGCAAAAAGAGCTCAAGCCCACTATCTCTAGTTCCGGAGAAAACCCGCCGCCCAAAGGCACACAGTACAGTTTTAAAACCAGGTAATCGAATTCGAACTTAAGACATGTGTAGTGGCGGATCTAGAAATTTATGTCAAGGGGCAACGTTTCAAAATTTTCTTTTCTAAAAGGGCAGCGAAATCGAAAAAAAGTCAAATTATTCCAAAATTTACACTATATCCGAAGCGTCAAGGGGTAGCGGGGGCTACCCCTTGTCTCAAGCTACATCCGCCACTAGTATGTGGCCTCCCGAATCTTCACTTCCCCACCAACTTGAGCTGTTATTCTCGGTGTTCTTGAAAATCGTTTTCCGAACTTTTCGTTATACATGTAATGTATCCTTTATTTCCGTATAAATTATTCAAAATATCCGAAATAACGGCCATATCAAAGTATCAAAATCACGCACAACAAAGAAAATACGCTCCATGTTCAAGGATCAAATTATTTCCACGTATTCCTTTTCTATGATTTACCTCTTGATTATGCATGGGGACCCCTAAGTTCGGTTACCCAAAAATATCCAAATTTAATAATATTCAAAATATCTATATTCAATGATATTAAATAATGACTAACTAGCCATAAGACTCGCGCACGTTGCGGTGCGGGTACATCACAAACATCGAATGGATTAGTCCAAATGTTATGTGATACGTTAACCATATGAAAACACGGGTTTCAACCTATCCGATTGAACTTAATGTAATCTATACAAGCATTGCCATTGAATTAAAACATAGAATAAATCAAATTTATACCGTACAATCATAAGTATTATATGTGACCAGAGTCGTACATAGAAAACGTAACGGGTATAACGGAAAAGTTGACACGTATAATCAAAAGAGATTAATCAGAGCTTTTAACAGGGGAAAAAAGAAACCACAATTTGATTCTATTCGAATCGAAATGAAATTTACAAAACATTCATAAAATAATCACGAAAACATATTATTTGTCCTGACTCGTTTCCCAAAAAAGTTTACGTCGAAAAATACACCAACTCGTATTTATACCCAAACGTACAAAAAATATGCACATAAAAATTGTTTTTTTAAACGGAAACGTATTATATTTAACCCGACTCGTTTCCGGAAAAAGTTTACGTCGAATCGTAGAGAAAATCAAATTTATAATGACACGTACATAAATATATTATATATGCACATAAAAAATAGTTTTTCTTAAGTAAAGGAGGTATAACGGTAAATTCGAAACAAACTATTAGTAAAAAACCTAATAGGTTAAATAAGTTCGTAAAATCATGCTAAGTAGGACTAATACCACATCACTTCCAGCGACCACCAACATTAAAAGAGCTCGTACAAATAAAATAAATAAAAAATAACACCAAATTAAAAACATGGATAAATTGCAAAAGATGAAAAGTTTTGGGTTAAAAGTAAAAAAGGCAAAGAGGTTAAAATGCAAAAGATTAAAACCTTTAGATTAAAAAAGAAAAATGCAACTTTTTTTTTTTGAAAAACCCCCCATGCATAAGTTACACCATTAACATAAAGCAACAATTTATTGCTAATTTATAGATTGGAAATACGCGGTGAGAGGTGAATGGCTTCACCTTCTCTTCCGTTTCATTCCTAAAAGCCTTTTCCAGTTGTACCAAACCTTCCATGATTCTCACAATCACTTACCATTGAGTGTTTCAATACGTCAACAATAAGAAAACAAACTCTATATACGTCGACGTTTGACGCTAGATTGTAATATGTTATGACGTGCTATGACATGTACTATATGTTGTAATACGATGGTTCAAAAGGTCATGTTGGAATTAATGAATTGTAATGTCCTAACATGACATGTTAAAACCCTACGTCTCTCTTGACTCATTACGATCCATATATCATAGTCCATTATTATTCATTGGACCATGTGTGGCCTATTAAGATCCTTTGAAGACTAGTAGGATGTGTTGTAACCTATTACAATTGAAATGCTACCGGATTTTATACCATTATGTCCATTAACACATGTATGACTTTGCGATATAATATAATCATGTACTATCGATGTCTCAGAATAAGATTTAAATAATGCACCCTAAACAGAAATCTTGAAAAGGAATTATAAGATTACAACCCTAAAATTGAGCATGAGGATTTAGTAATTAGAGTTAAGTTCACGTACAAAGAGCCTTATCGTACAAAACGTACGAAATGCAAAAAAAAAAAAAAAAAAAAAAACGCGGTGACATTTTCGTAACTATTTGCCTGTATGGTAATTATCAAATTACTCTACAAATGATCTTGTAGGGTAATTTTGTAAAATGATCTTGTAGGGTAATTATCAAAATTACTTTACAAGTGTATCAAAATTACTTTGTAAGTTTATCAAACAACATACAATTCAAAATTACTCTACACGAGCATTTATAGAGTAATTATGATACTCTACAAAATTATTCTATAAGATCAAAATTACTCTACAAGATCATTTTACAAAATTATCTTACAAGATTAAAATTACTCTATAAGATCATTTGTAGGGTAATTTTGATAATTACTCTACGAGTAAATAATTACGAAAATGTCACCCGCGTTTTTTTACCTTTTCATCTTATTCGTACGTTTTATATGATAAAGGTATTTGTATCACTAATTAAGTAGAAAAGGCCAGGTAATATATTAAACTCACAAAAATAAAATTGTTCGTCAGTGAGTGCGTATGCAGTTTACCTTGTGTAGTTGTGTCCCATAAAAATCAGTATATAGCGTATAGAATCTTTGAATGTGTATGGGTCATAGTGATTTTTATAATTCTTTTAGTAATTTTTCTAATTTTTTGCCGCGTAGCAAAATCTCAAGATCGATATTCTGTTTTTTATTATCCTTACAAATTGTGTGATAAGTATTTTAAATTTAATTTTGTATCCGTATTTTCAATGGCTCAACAGTTTTTTAGTATTTTTATGCCAAAAACCGATGAACACAAGTTGTTTAATTTTTTTTAGATCACAGGTTCTTAGCGTCACATTCAAAATTTTGGTTTTCTGGTTTTATTTTTCGTAGATCGTGGTATAAAGTCCTTACGGGCTTTATCATGCCACATAAGTGACACCTCAACGCCACGTCACATAGGAGACTTTAAAACCTCTTCATATAACTTGTATGCAATAGTTTAAAGGGGAAAGATCCACTAAAAAGTGGATTTTGCCTAAGTAGCCTAAGAAGAATTGTGATGATGACATGTGGCACTCCTAATAAGTAGGAATGAAGGACATTTTGGTCCTTATAAATATGAGTGAAAATGACATGTGGCACCCCTTTTGTTTTTTTAAAATACAAAAAAAAAATCTAGTACAAAAAAATCTAGCACAAAAAATCTAGCATAAAAAATATAGCACAAAAAATGTAGTACAAAAAAATATAGCACAAAAAAATCTAGTACAAAAAAATATAGCACGAAAAAATTCAACAAAAAAATGTAGTACAAAAAAATCCAGCACAAAAAATTGAGAAAAAAAAATTTAAGACAAAAAAAATCAGCACAAAAAAATTAGCACAAAAATATAGTACAAAAATCCAGCACAAAAAATGTTATACAACAAAGAAATACAACACATTTTAGTGGGTTTTTTTAGTCTTCATATTTTATATAGCAATATGGTACTCAAATTAAAGATAAAAAGACGCTCGATTTTACGGTGAAGTTTTTATGAAAAAATAATGTCGTATAAAAAAGTTATGAACGTTTAAAAAATGAGGGTGGAATATGCTTGTGCCTTGCATGTGGAGAGAGAAAGTCCATAAATAGGATTTTCCTAAGATACCCTTGCACTCATCTTTTCTCCTACACTTTCATCTTAACCATTGATTTGAAAAATGAATGGTTAAGATTCCTTCTCATCCTACTTAGGCAAAATAAACTTTTTATTTGATCTTACCCCATAGTTTAAAACCCCCATCATCATTACCTAATTATTTTTTTTATTATATATTTTATTATTTTAATTTATATGTCAATTTTATTTAAAACAAAATAAAAAAAAACATAATTTCATTAAAATAAATAAAACATTACAAAGTCCTTAAAAATACAAAGTTACTTAAAAAAATAAACTACTTGAAAATAAAAAAAATACATATATTTCGCTCGGATTTTTAGTTTATTCATTGTGATATTTTATATAAAAACAATTTGTTCACTTGTTAACACACTAACACTAAATGAAGATTAAGTAGAAGATTTTTATTGCCTAGTCCAGGAAAAAAAAACAATAACTTTTCTTTATCTAATAGCTAGGTTAGAAATATGTGTATTACACGAGTTTGGATCAATTAAATATTAAATAATTAGGCTAACCAGTGTGGGCTAGTACTCCGACCATCTCAGTTGAGTGACGCCCCAAACACCATCCATGCTCCGCTAAGAGGAGGGCGCTATGGCTGCTCCACCAAGATGATGGCAAGCGCTAAAGGGGGAGAGGTGTAACAACCCGCACTTTCGTGCTCGTTACTCCCGTTACGCCTAGCACCGAGATTCGGATCATAATGTGAACTATATCGCTTACTATGCTACATCGCATATTTTCGCACCACATCGCTTATTATACACGCTATATCTCACATCACAACGCTTACATCGCTTACACTTATAACTCTTACACTTACACTACTACATCAAGTGAGTATTTAAAGTACTCGCTTGCTCTCGCATAAACGTAACGCAAACTCGAAACGCGGTTACATATCTATTAGCTATATATATATACTATTATCTTTGTGAATCGAGACTCTAAAACGCAACGTAACGCGAAACTTAATATCTTGCTAAAATACTTAAAATACTCGTACCAACTAATGCAACAAAACGCACCAAACGACCATCCTATACGCGAAACGGAAGTTTTTCCCACCATCTTGGTGTAACACCTCTTAAAATCATGTCCAATTATGTATCGACACGTGTCCCTAATCCTAGCTATGTCAATAATTGACTAGGAGGGACTATTATTGCCAAACAATGAAAACTTTGAATATGCAAGGACTAAAGGTGTCAACATGCTTAAACTAAGCCTCTGAGTGACCTTACACGGTATTCGTATTCTTTTAATAAGCCACGTGTTGGATAAACGAAACCGTTTGCAATATAATTCAAAAGTTTGTGCATCGAAGGGTTAAAAGCGTCAACATGTTAATTTATACATCTGAGTGACCTTTTGACGAACCTGGAGTGTAACGATGTTCGGTTATACTTCCTAGAATACCTACAACCTAACTTGAGGGGAAAAAGTGCTAAATATGAAAGTTATATCAAGTTAAAAGGTTAAGGGGCTAAACGTGTCAATATTTAAAATAGTTTTGCTGATCCGGGTGAGTGTCGCGGGCCGCGACCTTCCCCCCTGAATTTCTACGTGGGCCGCGAGGCCTTGATTTGCAGCAGAATTATTTTTTTCCCTTTGCTTGTTCTCCACACATACCACCCATACTCACATAAAATCAATTCTATGGGTGTTAATTGTTTATAAAACATGGTTTTACACATGTAATGATCCTATAATTACTTGGAGAACACACATTACACTTGTCAAGATCTTGTTCTTCTCAAATTAGTATAAATAGGCCATGAGTCTTTCATTTTCACTTGCACCATTTCTTTCTATCATTCTCTTATGGGGACTCCTGATCATAAGGAAGCCTATTCAAGTTGAAAAGATTGCTAGGACCCTTTGTAAGTGTTCCTAGCCACTAGCTTATGTTTTATAGCCTTTTAAGCCAAAAGTCAAGCGTTATCATAATAACGCTTAGACTTTTAGCTAGACCTTAAACGGTCAAGCCATTGTTCGCAACGAACATGGCTACGTGATCGTAATTAGGTAGGTGGTAATCCCTCAAAAGGGCACTTCCTAAGAATCACGTTTGCTAGTTCGATTGACGAGTCAAAGTAATATTAATTTTAAAAGTCAACGGGTCAGTTTTTAAAATAATTGCTATATGAGTTTAAGAGTCTTCTAAAATATGTTTTATCACTTAAACAACTTGGTAATAATTATTAGAACATGTGTAAACATGTTCGGCTCGTCAATTCCCGTTTTAGGGTCGGTTCGCAACTGAAAGTCGCGTAGTTTGACTTCTACGTTGACTTTTGGTTATAAACCGAATTAGACTAGTATGCTACTGATTTTAGGTTTCGTTATGATCGTAACATAATGTAGTATAATCCCATAAAGTTATATTACACGATCGGACTAGGAATCTGAGTTTATGTGCATGTTCCGTTATTATGCCATACTTTGACTAAAATGCCCTTTTGATTAAAAATAAGGTTTAAGACATAAATGAGCATGCAAGTGAGTTATGTACTGATAAGTAAACATGTTTAGAATATTTTGGTGTTTATAAACTGGTCATAAACTGAGTTTACGCATATGGTCGTAAACTATGCTTTTAAAAGGACTAAAATACCCTTTTAAGTATAAAATGAGTTTTAAACATAATTTTAGTATAAAAATCATTACCTACTGATATGATATTATAATTAGGATTATTTGGGATGCTAAGTCAGACTGTAAACTGAGTTTAACTTCAGTTTCGTATACAATGACGATAACGCCCTTATGGTACTTAAAATGTGTTTTAAGCATAATATTCAAACCAAACCTTTTACTTACTGATATGTTATGACAAATAAAATATTTTAATTATTCAAAGCTGGTCATAACATCAGATTTCATAAATCTTCGCATAAATCGTCATTTAACGATATTAACGCCGTTTAGGCGCGTAGTATGGTTTTAAACCATATTTATGAACCAAGACTTGTTACCTACTGATTTTATAAACCATTTTGAATATTTTTACAGTAGGTATAAGTCATGAACTCAGAATCCCAAATAAAGTCTCAAAACTATATGTGAAATGACCAAAATGCCCCTACGGCGCATAGTTTGGTCTTGGAGCATAAACCACACATATATTTGATACCCTACTGATATGATATCATAATTTAACCATTTTTTTACGGAATGTTTATGACCATAACATCAGTTTACTTGCAAGCTTCTTTTATAAATTGTAAAATTACCAAAATGCCCTTATGAGGCATAGTTTGACTTTAAAACCTTAACGGGCATACAAGTTGATATCCTACTGATATTATAACTATTTTAAAGTATATTGGCATATGGAACTTGTTCCTGACTCATCCGGTTACCCGTTATCGTTTATACTCGTACTGTTAGACTTACGTAACCAGTTTACATAAGTTTACCAAAAAGGGGTTTAACCTTATCGTTTTGATCTCAAAATCCAGAATGTTGTAAGGCCCGCTTTTGGTTTCTAATAAAAATGACGTCCAAACGACACTAGAAAGATGAACCTTTAAAAACGTCCAAACTTTTTAAGATTTAAAGGTAAAATACTAACAATATAAATCTGAAAAAGACAAAATTTAGGCATGACCCGTCCATAAGACGATTGTATCCCTGTTTTAACCAACATAAACACCATAGCGTTTACAATCCGTTCGACTAGATACGATTAAGACCATAACATTAAGTTTTTCAAAAGCATAACTACTAACAAGGTTATTCAAAACAAAAACTTTGACCCGAAACATTAATTCAAAATAGCGGAAGCGCTTGATGGTCATAGCGTGTGCGTGTGTTCACTCCAACTTGCCAAGTCGCCTAAGCTGAGGATTTCCCTACATTCAACACAAACAAATAAGTTAGCATTTCGTCACTAACCGAATCATTTACCGATTTGATTCGCCTCAATCACGGCCTTACATCATTTAATTACATAACTATCCGTTAGACAGTTATTTACATGCTCGCCTCAACGTAGAGACGAACGCACTTTTCTTAACTTACTCGTTAACAACGGATATCATTATTTCTAATCATAACTTCCATTCGATTCGTTCGTGATGAACGAATGTATTCTTTTCTACACTTACATTTCAATCCGAGAACAACGGATAGCGTAGACTTTCTTTTGACATGTACTTAAACTTCCATACCCGGTTCATTTAGGAAGAACCGAATATGACGCTTTCTCCTTTATAACTTGTTCATTTCTCCTAACCCGTTTGTGACGGGTCTTACTTTACTTTCAAACAACTATAGCTTCAAAATTTGCAATTTTGTCATAACAATACAAGCAATCGGGATTAACATACATATGACAACACAATAGAAACTTAGTGTACACGAACGTACCTCGGTCTTGTGAGCTTTCCGACTTCCTAGTGTTGGAACCTTCTTCCTTCACGCCTACATTAAACGCATTCATCCTTTTAGTCCAACACTTTCATTCCATCATTTACAAGTGACAACATTGTCACAAATTTTCAGAATTTACACATTTACTCTCTTAAGTATTTCATCAAACACTTAGTGTGCGTCACTTTAATAAAGCATAAAGTACAAGTATTTCAAGCCTAGTTCTTCTACTTCTTGTCATTGTTCATCAAAATTTAACCAATTCACATAATTTTTCATTTCTCCTACAATCTAACTATCAAAATTACATCTCATAATAGTTCTTAATTCAACATTACATCTATTGTTACAACTACACATTAATCGTTCATCATCATACTATCATGCAAGTGGGTTTTCTAGCATTAATCACCGAGATGGGAAATCTCTAACACAACTCTTGTTCTATAGTGTTAATATATCCTACAAACATACAATTTTTCATAAAACTTCAAGATTGGTTAAAACCCACTTTCTTCACCATCATCAAATCACAAAATTCGACTTACCATTTGTTAAAAACGCTGAGATGATCAAGAATTAAGGTTCATGCATTAATTTGGCTTTGAAATTCCCTTCCAATTGATTGATTTTAGATGAAATGGGATTTCTCCTTTTTCTTCTCCTGCTTGATCGATCCCACGCACACCAGTGGGTGTGTTTGTGGGTTTTTCTTGTTTTAATACTTTAACATTGTCATTTTTCATAATTGGTCATTCAAGTATATGTGTAAATTTTATCTAGGCATTTTCTATTCTTAGCTAACATCTTAACATAATTTCATACATAAGTACAATTAGACTTTTTGGGGTGTTACAAGTCTACCCCCCTTAGAAGAAGTTTCGTCCCCGAAACCTGGGCACATAATAAATTTAAACATATACATACCAAAAAGAAATGGATAGTGCTTCCTCATTTCATCTTCCGCTTCCCATGTGAGTTCCGACCCCTTTCGGTGTTGCCATTGCACCAACACTTGTCTAACAGCTTTGTTGCGGAGATTCTTCACCTTGACATCTTTAATGGCTATTGGTCTTTCGACATAATTCAACCCCTCTTTCAACTCGATGTCATCGAGAGGTACTAATGTTGTTTCGTCCGCAAGACACTTCCTCAACTGTGACACGTGGAAGGTATTGTGAATCCCATCTAGAGTAGGCGGTAATTCTAATCGATATGCAACCCTTCCAACTCGAGCCAAGATTTTGAACGGTCCAATATATCGAGGACCTAATTTTCCCCGTTTGCGAAAACGGATTATACCCTTCCATGGGGACACTTTCAGCAGATGAAATCTCCGGCTTGAAATTCAATCGAACGCCTTTTCTTGTTTGCATAAGCTTTTTGCCGATCCTGGGCTGCTTTCAGTTGAGCTCTTACCAATTTTATCTTTTCATTTGTTAATGCTATTAAATCACTTGGCGCAAGCTCTCTTTGCCCCACTTCATTCCAACATACGGGAGTTCTACATTTTTTCCCGTACAGTAATTCATAAGGAGCCATTTGAATGCCACTATGGTAACTATTATTATAAGAGAATTCCACCAGTGGTAAATGGTCATCCCAACTTCCCCCAAAGTCTAAGGCACACGCTCTCAACATATCGACAAGTGTTTGAATGGTTCTTTCTGATTGACCGTCAGTCTGAGGGTGGTAGGCGGTGCTTATGTGTAACTTCGTGCCCACACTTTCATGAAACTTTTGCCAGTAACGAGAGGTAAATCTAGTGTCCCGGTTCGAGACGATTGACACGGGCACCCCGTGTCGAGATATGATCTCATTCATATAAATTTCTGCCATTCTCTCAGAAGAGTAGGCCTCTTTGATGGGTAGAAAATGAGCGCTTTTCGTAAGTCGGTCTACGATTACCCATATTGTATCATGTCCCTTTTTCGTTTTAGGAAGATTGGTTACCAAATCCATTGTTAGTTCCTCCCATTTCCATACCGGAATTTCCAAAGGTTGTAATTCTCCGTATGGTTTTTGATGTTCCGCTTTTACTTGGGAGCATGTTAAGCATTTCGCGACATACTTAACAATATCACGCTTCATGCCCGGCCACCAATAATTGGTCTTCAAGTCCCGATACATCTTTGTAGCCCCGGGGTGAACCGAATATCGTGACTTATGAGCTTCTTCAAGTAACGCAGTCTTGACTTCACAGAAACGAGGTATCCAAATTCAGCCGAATCTCGTCTTGAGTCCGGTCGAATTTTCTTCTAGCTTATCGACCACGCCTTTTAATCTTTCTTTCTTTAAATCTTCCGCTACAAGAGCCTTTATTTGGGAATTTCTTATCATATCAAACAAACATGGTGTAACAATCATCTTCATGGACTTTACTTGGATGGGAGGTGGATACTCTTTTCGGCTTAACGCATCGGCCACCACGTTCGCCTTTCCCGGGTGGTAAAGGATATCGCAATCGTAATCTTTGATAAGTTCTAACCATCTCCGTTGCCTCATGTTTAAGTCCTTCTGCTCGAAGAAATATTTGAGGCTTTTGTGATCCGAGTAGATTGTACATTTTGCACCGTAGAGATAATGCCTCCATATCTTTAAGGCGAAAACTACTGCCGCCAACTCTAAGTCGTGAGTTGGGTAGTTTCCTTCATGCGGTTTAAGTTGTCTTGATGCATACGCGATAACCTTTCCCCTTTGCATTAAAACACATCCTAAACCCTGATGTGAAGCATCTGAATAGACAACCAAATCCTCCGTTCCATCTGGGAGTGTTAATACCGGAGAACTAGACAACTTTTCTTTTAACACGTGAAAGGCTTCTTCTTGATCTTTGCCCCACACAAACCTCTCCTTCTTCCTCGTCAACTTCGCGAGGGGTAACGCTATTTTTGAAAAGTCTTGTATAAACCTCCTGTAATAGCCAGCAAGGCCTAAAAAGCTCCTTACTTCAGTTGGAGTTTTTGGGGAAACCCACTTCATTACTGCCTCAATCTTTAATGGATCAATCAAGACACCTTTCGAGTTTATCACGTGTCCGAGAAACTGCACCTCTCTGAGCCAAAAGGCGCATTTTGAGAATTTTGCGTAAAGTTTCTCCTTACGGAGGACTTCAAGTACTTCACGCAAGTGTCTCGCATGTTCAGTCTTACTTCGCGAGTAGACTAGAATATCATCTATGAACATGATCACAGATTTATCCAACATGGGTCGGCATACCCGGTTCATAAGATCCATAAACGCTGCTGGAGTGTTCGTTAACCCAAAGGACATAACTAGGAACTCGTAATGTCCATATCGGGTTCTAAATGCGGTCTTCGCAATGTCTTCTCCTCGTACCCTGACTTGATGATACCCCGAACGCATGTCAATCTTGGAGAACCAACTCGCCCCTTGTAATTGATCAAAGAGATCGTCAATTCTAGGTAAAGGGTAGCGGTTCTTCACAGTCAGTTTATTTAATTCTCTATAATCGATTCACATGCGCATCGACCCATCTTTCTTTTTAACAAATAAGACCGGCGCTCCCCAAGGCGACACACTCGGGCGTATAAAACCCTTATTTAGTAGGTCTTGTAATTGTGTCATTAACTCCCGCATCTTGGTGGGAGCCAATCTATAGGGAGCCTTCGCAACCGGTTTCGCACCCGGATTCAATTCGATGCGAAACTCTATTTCTCGTTCAGGAGGGAGTCCCGGCAATTCCTCCGGAAATACATCCGGAAATTCGTTCACGACTTCAACATTTTCAAGCTTCGGAAGGCTTTGTCGGGTGTCTACTACATAAGCTAGGTATGCTCTACTCCCGTTAAGTACGTATTTAACGGCTTGAACAAGAGTGCACAATTTTGTTTCCACGTTTCTCTCCCCTTGGATACTCAATTGTCTTCCACTTGGAGATTGGACACGCATTACTTTATTTTCATAATTAATCTCCACACGGTGTCGTGCCATCCAATCCATTCCTACGATCATTTTAAATTCCTCCAAAACCATAGGTATGAGGTCTATATTGAATTCTTCATCTTCTATAGTGAACTTGCAATTTCTACAAATCTCGTACAACACATAGTTCTTACTATCGGCTATTTCTACCTCTAAAGGCATCGGCATTCGTTCAATCTTAAATGAAGGATGTTGTGTGATTTCATTTGAAATAAAAGACATAGTGGCTCCGGTATCAAACAAAACATAAACCGGGATGGAGTTTAATAGAAAGATACCTGAAACCACATTCGGATGGGACTTAGCTTCTTCAGATGTGATTTGAAACATCCTCCCTTTCGCCTTAGAGCTTTCTTCGTTCTTTCCCTCCTTCTTTGATCCTTGTTGGAGTTTAGGACACTCCGACTTAACATGCCCTTTCTGGAAACAGTTGAAACATGTCTTCGGGTTGCTAGGGCACTTGTAGGAGGTATGCCCTTCTTCACCGCATTTGTAGCACCCCTTCTTACCCAAAAGGCATTCCCCCGTATGTAGCTTCCCACAAGTCTTGCAAGGAGTAATACTACCCTTCGACTTATCTTTCCTTCCTTGATCTTGGAACCTCGCCTTTTTAGATGGACTTGCATTTGTCCCCTTTTCTAACGACCTCTTTTCACCACGTTCTTCTTGCCTCTTAATTTCAATTTCTCTATCACGTGCCAGATTGATAAGCTCGTCAAGGGTTTCACACTTTGAGGGAGTGATAAACTCCCTAAATTCCGCCTTTAGTATACCATAAAAGCGGTTGATCTTCATTCTTTCTGTCTTCACAAAGTCTCCGCAAAACTTCATCTTATCCATGAACGTGTTTGATATTTCGTTTATCGTTTCGTTTTGCTGTCGGAGGCGTAAGAAATCCTCCTGAATCTTATCAATGGCTGACTGAGGACAGTGGTATTTCATAAAAGGTTCCTTGAATTCCTGCCAAGTCATCTCTTGCAACTTGTCCTCCCCAACTTCCTTACTATGTGCATCCCACCAATCTTTCGCCTGAAGAGTAAGTTGACCAGTAGCAAACATCACCTGGTCTTCCTTATCACACCGACTTTGTATAAACACCGCTTCTATGTTTGAAACCCACCTTTGGCATGCGATCGGATCGATTTTACCATCATACGTTGCAGGATGGCATGCCATGAAATCTTTATACGTGCACCGTCGTTCTTTGCTTTTACCTTTAGATCCTTCAATCAATTCTTTCAATTCTTCGATCTTGCTAGTCATTAAGGCATCCACAACTCCCAACACCCGACTTTCTACTTCTTGAGCTAATCGTGGAAGATTAGCTTGCATAACCCCTTCCGCCACCTCTGTGACCTTACTATTAAGTGCTTCTTGACGAGCCGTATCATCATCATCATCATTAATGTTTCTCGCATCCGCCATCTACACAATGTTATGTCTACGTTTAATACGAATCATAAACTTCCAATATATCACATTATTTAACCTTTGATTATTACATTTGCAATTATGTATTTCATGGTTTAATTTTCTAAATTCACCATTTCTTTCGTGTCATTCATTTAACACAATTTCACATCTTTCGTTCATGTTTGGTAAAGTTCGTCCCATTACTACCAATTTACCTTCATGCTTTCATGACTTAATTCGTCCAACAAGGACTTAACGGGGCCACAAACTAGGCTTTCGGGTAGTGCGTATAACAGAAATATGTAAAATGTGAAAATTGGGCAGACTGAGTTTGCACAACCCGTCGGCGACGACTTATGACCCGTCGGCGACGGGCTTCAGAACGTGGCGTCGGCCACTAGTCCCCGTAAGCAGGAGAACAAGGCGTCAGCAAACTTGGTGGCGTCGGCGATGGCTTACAGGCCGTCGGCGACGGGCCCTCCTTTGCTGAAACGCTGAAGAACCTTTTTGGAGTGTTATTTAATCATTTGCAGGTCCGTTCCAACTCTTTGACCTCTGGAACTTCCCGTTTAACCTCCTAATATTACTTCCTATATATCTAACTTAGTATTTTCATCACACACATGCTAAATACATTTGCATTCATACTCGACTTAAACGTTACCTCATTGGCGATCTTGGAGTGAACACGCCTTCGAACGAGCCGTCGGTTTGAGTTCAAACACTACTTCTTGTGCTTGAATCTCTCAAACCTTGGCTCTGATACCAACTTGTTTTGGTTTCTAATAAAAATGACGTCCAGACGACACTAGAAAGATGAACCTTTAAAAACGTCCAAACTTTTTAAGATTTAAAGGTAAAATACTAACAATATAAATCCGAAAAAGACAAAATTTAGGCATGACCCGTCCATAAGACGAGTGTATCCCTGTTTTAACCAACATCAACACCATAGCGTTTACAATCCGTTCGACTAGATACGACTAAGACCATAACATTAAGTTTTTCAAAAGCATAACTACTAACAAGGTTATTCAAAACAAAAACTTTGACCCGAAACATTAATTCAAAATAGCGGAAGCGCTTGATGGTCATAGCGTGTGCGTGTGTTCACTCCAACTTGCCAAGTCGCCTAAGCTGAGGATTTCCCTACATTCAACACAAACAAATAAGTTAGCATTTCGTCACTAACCGAATCATTTACCGATTTGATTCGCCTCAATCGCGGCCTTACATCATTTAATTACATAACTATCCGTTAGGCAGTTCTTTACATGCTCGCCTCAACGTAGAGACGAACGCACTTTTCTTAACTTACCCGTTAACAACGGATATCATTATTTCTAATCATAACTTCCATTCGATTCGTTCGTGACGAACGAATGTATTCTTTTCTACACTTACATTTCAATCCGAGAACAACGAATAGCGTAGACTTTCTTTCGACATGTACTTAAACTTCCATACCCGGTTCATTTAGGAAGAACCGAATATGACGCTTTCTCCTTTATAACTTATTCATTTCTCCTAACCCGTTTGTGACGGGTCTTACTTTACTTTCAAACAACTATAGCTTCAAAATTTTCAATTTTGTCATAACAATACAAGCAATCGGGATTAACATACATATGACAACACAATAGAAACTTAGTGTACACGAACGTACCTCGGTCTTGTGAGCTTTCCGACTTCCTAGTGTTGGAACCTTCTTCCTTCACGCCTACATTAAACACATTCATCCTTTTAGTCCAACACTTTCATTCCATCATTTACAAGTGACAACATTATCACAAATTTTCAGAATTTACACATTTACTCTCTTAAGCATTTCATCAAACACTTAGTGTGCGTCACTTTAATAAAGCATAAAGCATAAAGTACAAGTATTTCAAGCCTAGTTCTTCTACTTCTTGTCATTGTTCATCAAAATTTAACCAATTCACATAATTTTTCATTTCTCCTACAATCTAACTATCAAAAGTACATCTCATAATAGTTCTTAATTCAACATTACATCTATTGTTACAACTACACATTAATCGTTCATCATCATACTATCATGCAAGTGGGTTTTCTAGCATTAATCACCGAGATGGGAAATCTCTAACACAACTCTTGTTCTATAGTGTTAATATATCCTACAAACATACAATTTTTCATAAAACTTCAAGATTGGTTAAAACCCACTTTCTTCACCATCATCAAATCACAAAATTCGACTTACCATTTGTTAAGAACGCTGAGATGATCAAGAATTAAGGTTCATGCATTAATTTGGCTTTGAAATTCCCTTCCAATTGATTGATTTTAGATGAAATGGGATTTCTCCTTTTTCTTCTCCTGCTTGATCGATCCCACGCACACCAGTGGGTGTGTTTGTGGGTTTTTCTTGTTTTAATACTTTAACATTGTCATTTTTCATAATTGGTCATTCAAGTATATGTGTAAATTTTATCTAGGCATTTTCTATTCTTAGCTAACATCCTAACATAATTTCATATATAAGTACAATTAGACTTTTTGGGGTGTTACAAATGTACAATGTTTACCCATACTATACAAGACCTAGTACTTGTTGGGTTTAAACCACATTCTATTCGGTATACGCTTAATCTAGCGAACCTATTCTTAAGTATCGGGTCATGTCTAAAGGAACTACATTTGGCCCGTATACATTCTGACAGATAATAAATCTGTTCATTCCAGACTATAGTACCCCCCAGATAATCGGACTTGGGCCAATCATACTTAGACTTGTGGCTTTTGCCAAATATAGTCTTATTGATTGGAAGCTAGCAAAAAGGTAAATACTCTTAACTTATTTTAGTGTAAACTTGGGATGGCAAATATGCCTCTTGGGATGGTTATTACACAAGTAAGTCGCCTATGATTGCGAAAAAGTGTATGAATACGGTTTTATTCCGTTTACTTGATAATTACTGTTGTTCGGGGTTATTGATACCATGTCCGGACAACCCAATGGGTTAATCAAGTATATAATCTCGTAACAAGGATAATCCCAAGATATATTTAAAAGATCACTGTCACACCCCGATATTTCCACGTATTACCGGTGGGCCCGGTGGGGAGTATCGTGACGTAGTTGATATCATCATGGTCAAACAACACAATATTTAAATGCACAGCGGAAGCAAAAGATAGATTCATTTCAACTGAATATAATTGTAATAATAAGTATCACAAAATAGTTGAAAATAATCCACAGGTGGATCAAATAAAAAGGAAACATTGTTCAACAGTTTTATGTCATCCAAGCTTGCGAGACTTATTGTGGACGCTAGGAGAAAGCCAGCCTATTTCGAGTAGTACCTGCACTTAACCTTTTTGGGAAAATACGTCAGTTTACACTGGTAAATACAATTAACTGACTCATTTTGAAAAGGTTTAATAAAATTGATTTGAATGCACGAGGCACAAACTTTTATAACTTGGGATAATTATTTGTATATAATACTTGTAAAAGAATTACATGTTCCTTATGTGTTCAGTAGCCCGGTTCATGCCGGGTTAAAGATCAATAGACACACCACATTATTTATTTAGGCACTGACGGGTGTACGCCTACACCCCGTGCTTAGGTCGTGGCCATTTCGTAAAATGATGCCAAGGATATCTGGGACATGGTCATTAACCCCCCAAAGGCGTTTAAGCAAACAAAACATATTTTTAAACGTGTCATCTCGATAATACTTAACCACCAATCGATTAAGGTCGAATGCCCGACCAAGCGGTATTTTAGATACCGTACCCCAAGCCCGTATAAGGGAAAATAAGTTAAAAGTATTTACCTTTGCAAGTAATAATCACAACAAGAAAGTGCACGTAGCTTTTACCGGGTCTCCTATTCTGGAACGAAGGTTTATAATAACCTATTAGAATCCTAACGGGTCTTTAAATAAGCCTAAACTTAGACCGGTTAGTTTTAAAGGAAGATACGGTTCGAAAGCATGATTAAACGAAGACCGGAATAGAATGTGATTTAGACCCGACAAGTTTGAAGACTTCTATAATGTGGGTAAACTAAACACATTCTGGATTTTGAGATAAAAATGATAAGGTTTGACCCGTTTCGGCAAATTTATGCAAATTAGTTACATAAACCGAACCGAACGCGCAAGAGGCGTAACGGGTAACCATGAGAGTCATAAACAGGTTTCCTAAGTTAATATGCCTTAAATATGTTGTGATATCAGTAGGATACCTTCCATTATGCCCGAAACGAGTTTAATCTCAATTTAAGCCCCTTAGGGGTATTTTGGTCATTTTAAAGATTATAAAAGAGATTAATTAAAATTCTGAGACTCGGGTCTGAGATAATCAGTAGAAAAACTTATTTTAACAGGTTATATCAGTTGGTGATAAGTCTTATATGATAAAAATGATTTTAAACCCATACTAGGTGTTTAATACGCTTAAAAAGCCATTTTAAGCGATTTCCGGGTTATACAGGAAATCTGAGTTTTCTGATTAGGTTATAAAGTTCAAAATACTTCATTTATTATATAAAATCAGTAGCAATTGGATTGGTGTCCAAATATTATGTAAAACTCATTTTACAGGCAAAAAGGGTATAATCGGTAATTACCGAATTAAGGCAATAACCTTAGGTTATGATCAGTTTAAAAATAATTAAAAATCTTCAATAATCTCAAAATATTATATTACATCAGTGTGTAAAAGGTTTGGTGTCAAAAATTAGGTTTAGATAGGCTTTACGCTAATTACGCCGTTTAATTAATAAAAAACTTTCTAATTATGCTATTGAGCATAACTCCTAATCTAGACCTCCAACTGATGTGAAATTTTAGGGATATGTTTATAAATCAGTAACAAAGATTATTGTCCTCTCATATTTCCAAAATTCTCGTTTTATGGACAAAAGGGCATTATGGTCAACATTAAGCAATTAACGGAAACGTTTAAACGAATCGAACAAACAACAAACCAATCACAGAGGATTATACCAACAAGTAACCTGGTCCTAAGGAAGCTCTAAGGCATTTCTAAACCCATCTAAATCGGGTCAGAACTGAAGTCAAAGCAAAAGTCAAAGTCTTGCGACTTTCGGTTCCGAATCGAGCTTAAAGAGGAAATTGTCGGATCAAACAAGCTTAGACCAGTTCTTATACTAATAATCAAGTTATATGAGTGATAAAATAGGTTACACGTCTTCTACATTGCTAATTATATGTTAATTCGCAAATTAAGTTTCTGTTGACTTTTTATAACAAACTTTGACCCGACAAATGATCTAGTTAGAGCGGGAATCAGAGGGTGCCCTTTTAAGGGTTTATTGCCCACATAATTACCAACTTATAACTACCTTAAGTTTGACAAATCACTGGACCATTAGTGATTAATCAATAAGTCAAACCTTAATTACGACGGTTTGACTTTTAAGCTAATAACTAAGTAAAACATGATTAAGGAAGGTTAAGGAAGCTTACCAAGGTCCAATGCACGACTAATGATGCTTAGGGGGTGGCCTTGTGCTCCAGAAATCTTCAGAAGTGAAGTATGGAATGAGTGATCAAAAGTTGCAACAATGTGGGTCTTTATATAGTGATCTTGATTGACCAAGATGGTGTCAAGCAAGTCTAGGATGGATCCTTGATCAACACAAGTGTCCCTAATGCCTAAAAACATGCTAGTGCAGCCCATGGTATTGAAAACAAGGGATATAAGTCGGTTAAACGGGCTGGAAAGGCACCTG
The DNA here is from genome assembly GCA_030545235.1 of Helianthus tuberosus. Classification (NCBI taxonomy): domain Eukaryota; kingdom Viridiplantae; phylum Streptophyta; class Magnoliopsida; order Asterales; family Asteraceae; genus Helianthus; species Helianthus tuberosus. The sequence continues at coordinate 32,446,402 of CM060365.1, read as the reverse complement.
CCACATTTTTCTGCATCAGAGGACCCCTCGCGTGACGTGTAGGTCTCCTAAGGGTCCTACGCGTCCCGCGACGCCCCTTCTGACCGGATTTTCAACTTTCCAAGTTTGTTGTTTTGGTCCCTGGTCCATAAAATCTTTATTTAACATGGTTTCTTGCATTTTTAACCCCCACACTTGACTTTTAAGGACCTCAAGTCATAAACCAACTTTGTTAAGTCCCCGGTTATTCATACGATCACCGAAAAGTCTTAAATTTCAACGTTGACACTTTTAACCCCTCGTATACGAATTTTATCATAACTATCTCATACTATAAAGAAACTTGGTGAAATTTTTATCACTTATTCTTTTGAGTATAATTAGTCATTACAAAGCTTCGGGTTTGCTAAAAGGTCACTCAGAGGTATACTTTAAACATGTTGCCACATTTAGCCCCTATAGTTTGTAATTCCTCACTTTCTTTCATAATTAGCTTCGTAGGATTCATGATTCATTCGTTTAAGGGTATAAACATCATGTAGGGTTATTGAAAGATATATTTATCCATTGTTTACACTTTGAACCCTTATATTCACGTACTTTCTTTGTTTGTCAACTTTAGTCCTTCCAAAGAAATCCTTTACACGTTTAAGGTTTATGACACGTGTCGTTAAAATTTTGGACATGAAATTTCGAGGTGTTACAATCACCTATGGGTTATCCATATGTATAAAACTCTTTTCGAAAAACTATTTTTAAAAGAGTCAGTTAATTGTATTTACCAGCTTTGGTTGACGTATTTTTAAAAGATTGAACAGCAGGTACCGAACCTTATTATAGGCTGGGATTACGGGTCGGCTAGAATGAAGGCTAAGGAATTTGCACTCCGGATGCTGAAGGCCTATGATGTCTAAAGCTCTATTTAATTGTATCCTGCCTGTGGGCTTGTGTCGAACGCTTGTAATACTTTTATACATTCAAGCTTTATTTTAATAATTTCAATCCAATACTTCCGCTGCATATTATTATATTGTGATAATTGTTATCCAACCGTCACGTGTGTACCCATCCAGGCCCACCAGAAATCGGGTGTGACACTTGGGCCCCTCGTACGAAGACACCCGGCTTCGTACGAAGCCACTGGCTTCGTACGAAGGCAGGGCCTTCGCACAAGGGATCCAGCTTCGAACCAGACTTCCATTCCTACTCTATAAATAGCAAGCCACTCTCCTCTCATTCTAACTTGCTGCCATTCTTACCAAAACGTTGCCGAATTGCTGTCCAACCATTTTCAAGTAAGATCTATCATTTTTACATGATTACACAATGTTTTCCACAAGATTCACTTCGATTTCATCAAAGCTCTTTTGTTTTCAACTAAACTTCCTCTTTTTACTTAAACTTCATCCTTTTCATCTAAAACTCAGTCCTTTCATGACAAAGCTTCATCTTTTCATCAAATCTTCTTATTTTTATCACGGATCTACACTTAACCGAGTGTATTGGGCCTAGCTTCGGCTTCCCAAGTTAGAAATCTACAGATTTCACACTCACCAAGTGTTAGATCTAGGTGAAACCCCTTTAAAACCCTTTTTTAAACTTGATTTTCACACTAAAACGGACCTAAACGAAATGTATTTCGTTCACTGGATAGTGGGACGAGGTAGTGTCGAAACCGTCTCGAATAGGACTCGAAAACACATCCGATTTAGACGAAAACACAGCTCCGAACGCAAGAAACAGCCACTTGTGAAAACTGGAATGTTCTGTGCGAAGCCTGGCTTCGTACGAAGGCACTGGTTTCACACAACCCAGCCCAAGTTCTCGCCTGTGACTTGAACAAAGACCTCCCCGGCTCTAAGTTTAATCAGTAGCTTAAGGCTGGAGGGATGAACACTCGATTTTGGACAAACGGAAGCAACACATGTGCGAAGTCACCACTGTCACAGCCCCCGATCCAGTTTTACCCGGTTCAGAAGCCGCGAGACAGAAACCCGTGGTATTGGTGTTTGATTTGGCAACGGATATTTTAACAGGATTGTTTAAACTGAAAATACTGAATGATTTTATTTCAAGTTTCGGGACAAACCCCGTAATTTACAATAAAGGAATTTCACTGGGAAATTCCCTGATTACAAAAACATGTTTACTTATTTACTGAGCCACTTCATTCAAGCTGGAGTGCTACACGACACTTTTCCTTTGTTCACAGTAAATCACCTGAAACATGTTTAAAAAGATTTTATCAGCGGGGAAATACTGGCGAGCCATTCAATTTGTACAAAATGACACATTGTCATAATTTACAGTATTAAGAGCGATTACAATTGCCCCTATCTTATAATTATCTGGTCCAGTTGTCAATCGACCGGATCTGTGACTGTGGTCATACCACTATTGGGTCCGTTCACCCAAAAGTGACGTATATCACTATTTATGTCCGTTCACCTAAAAGTGATAAAACAACAGTAATGTGCACAATACCCCACTCACTGTCAGTAATTTAAGATAACAAAGACTTAATCCCTGTAAAATATAACTGGAAAATAGTTTGAGGTTTTTGTAAAAGAGTTTGATAAAAAGAGAATGACTCACATTGCAGATTTAAACGATCACAGGTAGCCTACTGTTTAAGCCAGTAACCTAGTTAAATAATGCAAACGAAACTAGGTTAGTAACTTAATACAACATTTACGATAATTTCACGAAATCAAAACCCTCATGATGAATGACAAAGTATAGCCCGAATTCAGGCAGCACTTAAACATCCATTGGATCGGTTTCAATCGATCGGACATTGTATCGTAGCAGTGATCGAGTTATTACCCTATTATCGCAGCAGCGTTTCGATACTTAAAGTGGAATTTTGAACAGAAAGGAGGCTGTTTTAGTGAAAGTTTTCGAGCAGACTGTAAAGGCCATGCAACGTTCAATTTATAGCTGAAATTTAGGTATCTCCCGGCCCGCGTAAACTTGAAGGGGAGTCCTTCGCGGCCCGCGAGGGCCACCCTAGCTACGGCTAGGGCTGCCATGTCATACCTTAGGCTTGCCACGTGTGTGACACGTGGCCTTGAGCTTATCCGGAGATTTCACCGAGCTGTCACGCCCCGCGAAGACTTTCCTTAACTTCTTTGCGGCCCACGACCAAGTAATAAAATTTGATTTTCTTGATTTTTCATAAAAATTAGGGTTTTAGGGGTCCGGGTTTTCACTTACGGAGCGTTGTAGGACATTTTCGTGTAGTTCCTTACAACCACCTTTGTACGAAGGCACTGCCTTCTTACGAAGCTACTGTGTCCCACTCAACACTCCGATTCCGACCGTTTCAGCACTTTGGAGGACTTACGCACTTCTGTTCCCTCACACAGGCTGATCCGGCGCTCTCTCCACTCCATTCCAGACCGTGTTTACTTGCTAAGCCCACACTGTGAGTATACTTGCCCCCTTTTCGCTTTAAACGCACCTTTTGGGGTGTAACATACGTTCATACATAAACACACTTATCAAAACGCACTACATGTTTAAACTAATTTTCACATGCGAATAACTGACATACATATTTACACGTGATGCTTGATACATATGTGCTAGGGCTCTTACTCGTGATGTTCCACCTTAGCTAGTATGTTACTATAGTTCGACTCACACCCGACGGGGTCTAGTTAAGATTAACTCGCACCACTCCTTCGCAGTCATCTCGGAACTTAGCTAGAAGTATTTGTCTAATTAGTATATATGTTGTGTGTATCTTGTTTATGTATGTGGAAATTCATAACACTTTTACCTACTTTACTAGTATATCAAACCTGTATACTCGTCAATGCATTTTGTATTGACATTATTTAAACGTATATTGCAGGTTAATAACAGGTTATCTCGAATCAAGATTAGGCTACTTTAGAAACACACCTAAAACCTAAGTTATCGGATTGTATAGTTTGAGAGACATGAAATCTGTATGACTTTTTTTTTGTGAAACATTTGTTTATTAGTTTGGGATAATGAACTTGTTAAATATTGTCACTAAATTAGTCATTATGGATCCTCTTGGGCAATCTGATTCGCTTAGTACCGCGCCCCGATGATTCCGCATCAGTTGGGGTGTGACAAGAGGTAGGGAGTAGACAATCACAATTGTTTTTTAATTTCTTTTTTATATATATAATTAATGGAGGCTTTAAAAAGGCTTTATTACACTACAAGTCAACGATAAAGCCCATAAGGGTTTTATCCCACACCATATAGCCTTATTAATAAGTTAATAAATAAGGAGTAACAAATCCTAACACAATCCGAAATCCAACCCGGACATGACAAGAACTAAAACAGGTTTTAGGTCGGTTGACACGACCTGTTGTTTAAGCAGGTCGGGTTCGGATTGACCCGTTTTAAAAATAGGCCAGGTTCGGGTTGACCTAGATAAAAAAACGGGCCAGTTGATCCATTAATCCGTTTAAGTATTAAGGAAAAAAAAATTATAATTCCATTTTTTCATTTTCTAATTTTTTTGAAGATACACTTGCAATTTCCAATATATTTTCAATATTAAAAAATTCATTACTGATTTAACAACCCAACAACCAGAACTTTTGTGTGTACGGGTTAGGATTGAGATCTTTGACATGAAGAATAATATGAGTTGGGTTCGGGTTGCACATTCCAACTTGGCAAACCGACACGATTGACACCCCTATATAAAAGTATTTGAGATAATAATTTTTAAATGAATAAAAGAGAAGCAAGAAAATTATGATTTAATATTATTATTTAATATGAGATTGAAGCAAAAAATAATATGTATTTAATATTATTATTTACTAGAAAAGAGAGATAGGAAACAAGAGTCATGATACACCATATTTTGTTTATTATATAGTATAGAATAGATTTATATATAAATAGATACAAATTAAGATATATGAATGCAATGTATATATTTATATATATATATATGAAAATTTATATATCGGTTATCGGTCCCCTATCGAGATATCGGTTCAAATATCATTTGTAATCTCGGTACTGATAATATCGACAATATTGACCGATACTTGACCCATATATCACCGATTTTCCCGATACCAATACCTTTCTTCTCAGTTCTACCATTCACCTTTCTTCTTATTGTTGCTATTAATGTTTTAAGTCTTAATTGTTAGTTGTTAGTGTTAAATGTTACTGTTTTAAGTCTTACTGAGTTCCTACTTGCTAAAATTGTAAGTGTTTTACAAGTTGTAAAAGGTTAATTTGTTAATGGTAGAAGAGTATACTGAAATGTTAGTGTTAAATTTATATATATATATATATAGGGTCAGGATTTAGAGAAAACGGTGAAAAGTGTGAGAACGGTGAGAACGCTTATGGATCGTCTGATCAAAACAATCAATGGACTAGATTGCGCGGTGGCGTTTTCGTAAATAACATCAATATTATTATGTGGGACGCGCTTCATTAAGGGTAAAAGGGTCTTTTACCGCACAGATTTAAAACGACATCAAATGATAAAACGCCATACAAAAAATAAAACGCCAAAAATTAAAAATAAAACACGTTGAATATTACAGGAAGATGAAACAACACAAATAACTGAATTTCAGTTATTAACATTTATTACAAGAAATTCCCTCATAAATTACGCGCCAAAAACATCATTATATAAACAAATGTAAAAACATAGCTTCCATAATCACTTCAATCTATCCATTTTCTGCAAAAAAAACATCTTTAACCCAAAACGCCAAAAATGGCAACAATCGTTTCGTGGAGATACACTCTGGGAATCAGGCGATACGTCCTCCATTTTGACAACAGAAGGAGGGTGTATGTTAAGACGGTCAAGAGATACAGAGACAAATCTTATCCATTGGCATCGCTCTAGACAACGAATGCCATGATACACATATGCTTATGAAAGCATTAACCAGCAAATTTGGACCAATAAAAGGAAATGTGAAGCCAGACCCTGTCATGACATCATGGCGTTTTGATGATTAAACAGACATGGTGACAGTTACATACGACAGCGGAGAGGAGGAAGTCTACTGGCTAGAGAACATCATGACAAAGCAGCGACAGGGTTTCATGGAAGAATTGCATAACGCCACTTGTACCAACACAGAAATAGACTCAAAATTGGAGTTAATGAAAGACATGTTCAGGTGGAGACTTTAGAATCTTCAGGACCAAGAAGCTGATGAAGGTGAATGTGATGACATGGATGAAGATCAAGATGAAGACTCCGAGGAGGAAGAAGATGACACAAGTGATGGATACTATTCAGATAAAATACCTTCTGACGAAGGATTTTAATTTTTTTTCCTCTTTTTTTTTCCTTCTATGCAATCTTTTTTTTAAAGATAATTAAATGATATATTTCTATCTTTATTAGCAAAACACCAAAATAATACTAAAAATGGTTAACCCTAACAAAACGGCAAAAATAACAAAAAATATTTTTCCTGCTTAATATTTTATTTACTCCATTATTGTATTTTGTCATGTTGGTCTCAATAAGGCCATTTAAAAAAAACGCCAAACTTAGAAGATGGGACGTCTATAACCTATAAAACTGATAAAAGCTGATCAAAACAGTAAATAGAAAAAACAGTAACTGAAAAGACAGTTAATTTATTACTATCATTTATTACAATAAAAAGTCCCGCCTAAACTACGCCCCAAAAAACTCCTATAAGAGAGGGGCCTATACACAATGAAATTAATCACACCCAGAAAAACACAAAAACGCCATATCCTCCAGAAACCACTCCCTTTAAAACGCCACATATGTCAAAGCTTTCACTGAAATGGATCATTTTTCTGAGGAGGTTAACTCAATAATATTTTGCTGGATGAGATGGACAAATATTCAAGAAAAAGAGACTGATGACAGTGATATGCCATCATGTGAGCTTTGTTCTTGATGATTATTACAAATAGCATCAAGCAAGAGTTGATCTTCAATGACATGCCCCCAAACAAGAATATCACACCAAAAAACAGGATGCCACTAAGCAGCTTCTTCTGAAAAAGACGGGGTTTATGTAGGAAAGTTTGCATCTAGCTAAAGTATTCAAAAAATGTTCAAAACGCCAAAACAAATTCCAGAAGATAGAGGCCGATGACAGTGAAGATTCGGAAGAGAAATTAGATTACCATTTTTTATTATTTTTGTTTTCATTTTATATTGTTTTCATATCAAGTTATATGTTGATTTGTTATCTAATTCTCTATAAATAAAATACATTATTATATAAAACGCCAAAAACTATAAACACCAAAACGTTAGAAGTATGAAAACTGGGAGAACAGCTGCTGGCAAAACACCTTGTAAAGGGTATTAAACGCCAAAAAATTCACTAAACGCCAAAAAAATTGGTCTTATTGTAATCTTATGCAAATAATAGTGACTTGTAGTGAATTATTATACCAAACGCCATAACGCCAAAAAAATTAACCAGAAAACGCTATAACACCAAAAAATTATATATGTGACACAAAAAAAATCAATTCAACGCCAAAAAGTTTAAAAAATACAATTAACGCCAAAAAAAACTTAGACGCCATAAAACATTATATCACGTTGGGAAATAAAAAGAAGAATGAAAAGACAAAAAAGCCCCCCACCCTTCTCTATGCCGCGGTTCACGTGTGTTGGGACAGGATGCGTTCTCACCGTTCTCACACTTTTGAGCGTTTTCCCCTGATCTCGTTTCTATATATATAGATTGAGCACGATATTAAAATTAGAGTTTTTTTCTCAAAAGGGTGCAGTTGAAAAAGTTATTTACCAAAATGGGAAGTTTGAAAAATATTACCAAAATGGTATTTTATGAAGAAAAAAAAAACTTTTCTCAGTCCTAATCTTATTGGGTAAGCTAATTTCTATTTAAAAAAATAAGTTTCCAATCAAATTAATGAGATGCTGATGGATAGATCATGAAGTTTTATGAAAACGTTTTTAATGTCTTTTTAATATAAACATTTTCTTTTACTTTTATTAAAACATTTTTATAATAGAAAAGTTTGTATTCCTTCGTAAACATTCTATTTGTTTTCTTACAAATACTTTTGTGTACATGTTTTTTAAATTGTGTTACATATAACTTTTAAATACGTTTTCAAATAATTTAGAATATGTACTTCTTTAAGACATTTTAGGAAATATTAGGATCAAATATTATAAATGGTTGATTTAACTCATTTTTTAGCTTTCTCAACTACAAAAAAGCTAAAACACATAGGTTGGGAAGAAGAAGGTCTTGGGTTCAATTCTCACAGACGACAGGGGATTAAATAAATTAGCCGTTCAAAAAGAAAAACTACAAAAAAGTGAAAAAAGAAGCTCTAAGATGTTCAAAAAAAGGAATACCATATTTATTTTTTTAATTTAAGATGTATTTTTTTATTATTATATTTAGCATTAAAAATAAAAAAATAGTTAAAATGCGTTTCTAAAAAATAGGTAAAGGAAATATTAATAAAATAATTTAATACCTTTTTATAAAGTCTTACGATCTGTTTTTTTAATTTAACAGTATTTTTTTTCCTAACTCACGTTAAAGAACATTGTTTTAAATAGAATATAAATAGCATTAATTTTTTTTATTAAGTCTTACGATCTATTTTTAATTTAACTATAATTTTTTTCCTTAAGCCATGTTAAAGAACATTATTTTAAATAAAAATTACCTTTGCCCAATAAGATTAGTGTTGTTTGTTGCTGGCCAAAAATAAATAAAAATAAAAATTACCTTTACCCAATAAAATTAGGAGTGAGAAAGTGAGTTTTTAAATAAAAACCTATTTTGGTAAATATGTTTCAAACTACCCATTTTGGTAAATAATTGTTTCCTCTACACTCATTTGGGAAAAAAAAACTCTTAAAATTACCGATATCCCATGCGATAGCTATATCTCAAATATCGGTCCTTGATCGATATCCGATATTTTACCGCATTAACTACTTAGAACGTGCGTGTGTGGTTTAACGTTTTTACGTTTTGTTTTACATTTTGCAAGTTAACACGACGCAACGTGCTTGTGTGGTTCAAAGTATTTACGTCTACTTTTTCCCATATGACAGGTTCGTCTGAATGCGCGGGTCCTAGATCAACTAAGTTATTCATTTTTATGTTTTACGCTTCAGTCTAATTTTTTCGCTACATGCCGCAACCTCGATGTTGGTGGTCGCTGACAGTAGAGTAGTGTGACATTAGTGCTATTTGGCATTGTTTCATTCCCCGCAGCAACGCAGGAAGGAGGAGGGTGGTTAATACTAGTTTGTAATATATACAACAATACTCTAGAGTTGGAAAGTCTGTTACTTTATTTATTTTGTTAACTCATACACATAATCTACACCTTATTGTACTCCATACTCCACAGTGGGAACCCGCAACCTCTAGGTGAGGGGACATCAATTAACACAACAAAATACCATTAGGCTAATTTGTTTTAGAACAGCAACTCATGCATTATTTAATTCTACTACTAAACTACACTTTTATTGTTTACTACGAAGATTGAACACAAGATCAAAAATTTATCTAACATCTTGATACTACTGGTCCAAAACCCCTTTTATACCATTGATCTAAATGCCTAACATAAAATTATAAAATCTAACACAATATTATTTCTTTTAAAAATAGAGTGAAAAACACCTCTAGAAAGATGTGAGAGCTAATGATCTCTAAATCAAATGGGGGAGGGCTTGCATTTCTCTTGAGAGATGCAGATTCAACTCCCACTCAGTGCAGAATGAGGCACTGGTGGGCAATGATAGGAAACCGAGGGAAACCTGGGTTGGATTCTTGAGCCAAACAGGTTTTACCAGTAATTTCATTGTCGTGCCTACGGGCGGGTGGGTTACCATGTTTTCCCCGGAATTTGTGGTGGACTTGGGTTACTTTTAGAGTACTCCATTTGTCTAGTGGATGCTCCGAGAATGCTCGATATTGATTCTGTTTACCGTTAAAAAAAAGAAAAATGTGAGAAATTATCCATTCACAAGATTTTGTACATTTGTCTTTATATGACAGCTGAGCAAAGCACCACATCGACGAATACTATTAGGATCACCATTTAAGGATAAAATCAAGCAATCAATACCCACTTAACCGTTAATTTATATAGATATGAATCATTATATAGATCTCTCAAATATCATGCATCTAAACTAAATATTAAAATAATCATCACAAAATTAGCTACAACGAAACTATTATTACTTTTATTTGAGCTTTAATTAGAAATGTATTAACATCAAACATTAAGTGAATCATTCGGTGAAAAGTTTGTTTATGTTCGTTGATAAATTAATAAATGAATGAACATGAATAAACCTTTTTGCGAATATTGTAAATGAATGAGCATAAACAGATGACTAGTCTGTTCATTTATGTATGTCCCTGAACGTTTGTTCATTAATTTTTTTTTATATTATTATTTAGTTAACATTCACTTATGTTTATTAGTTTACGTTTGTTTAAGTTCATTAGGGCATGCGGTGTGGAGTATGTTTTCCCCGTGATGGAAATACATCACTCGTGGAACAATGCAAAACACCACCGCCACCATCCTTTTCAACGCATGAAAGTTATAACGCGTGGAAATTATCATGCGTGAGGTATTGTGAGTGATGGTATTGTTGGGTGTTATTGAGTGTTGTGAGTGATGGATATTGTTGGGTGTTGTTGGGTGTTGTGAGTGATGACTATTTTCACTAAAAAAAGGTTGTGAGTAATGAAATAATGATTGATGACATGGCGGAACTTGATTGGATGCTGTGAGTGATGAGTGATCACCACCCCCTCCCACTTAGGGCGGTGGGGGTGGCACATTATTTTTCCGTGATAGCCATTTATCACGCGTGGTAGACCTTAGAACACCACCGCCACTCAAGTTTATAACGCGTGCAATATTCCACGCGTGGAATTTATCACGCCGTGGAAAATGGAAATTGTGAGGGAACATGGGGGTTTATTTTTGGGTGTTGTGAGTTATGACCACCGCCACTAAAAAGGTTGTGAGTGATGAAATAATGGTTGATGACATGGCGGAACTTGATTGGATGCTTGTGAGTGATAGAATTCTATCACTAGTGACCACCCCACCCCCTTTATTGTACGTTCATATATATATATATATATATATATTCATTTATACTTTTAGGCCCATTACGTACAATTTTATGGTTTTGTGAAATTATAATACCATCCATTACAACTTAGTCTAGTTTCATTAAAAGTTTAGACCCAATATATAAATATTCATGTTTATCCTTTTTGGTGCTCGTTTATATTCATGCAACTATATTCAATTCAATTATGTTTGGTTCTTTACATTTGGGGATTGTTCTTTTGTACCATTCACGAATGCACATAAATGAGAACATGCACTAAAAAGAAAATAATGTTGGTTTGTTTTGTGTTCAATCTTTTGTTAGCTTAAAGTTTAATTACAAACATAAACAAGCCATATTCGTGTTGGTCCAGTTCATTTATTTCATAATCTAAAGAAACACATGGCAAACAAAGCTTTGGATATGCATAACCTTATTTTCCAGAAAACCAAAAGAACCCTCAAAAAAACTCTCTATTGTTGACTGTTGAGGTTCAAACAACAATCATCAAACATTTTGGATCTATTAGTAATCATTTTATTGAGTGGAGAATATGCATTTAAATACATCATAATATATTAGTGCTTCTTAAATATATACTAGGTTTTTTTTCAATCGCGCGTTGCGGCGAAACGGAGCAAATGATAATGTAAAATGGAGCATGTTGTTTAGAAAGCCAAACCATTAGAATCGGTTCATTTTGTCATTGTATCATTTTACGATAGAAAATAAATACTTTTATTAATTGAGGGTAAAAAGTAAGCTCAACTACGTACTTAAGTTTATAGAAGAAAAATTAACGAATTTATAAAAAACATATCAAATTAATTGATGAAGTAAATATAAATTTAAAAAAAGAAGAAAATATTATTAAAAACAAAATAAATGATAAAGGAAATATGGTTTTAAAAAAAGGGAAAAATAAAAATACGTTAAAAGGTAAAAGTAAATAAAAAAAATTAAAATATGTTAGAAGTTAAAAGTTAATATTAAAAAAATATATTAATATAATAAAATATTAAAAAGTTACATATTATTTTAAATTTAAAATTACTATTCATCATCCTTGGAAAACTATATATGTATAATATAATATAATATAATGGTGAATATGCCTAGAAGATAATCGCACGAAGTAATGAAAGAATGACAACAAGAAGGTTTGGTATGTACCACATTTACATCAATAGTATTAACCTTGTACAATATATAAATTAATTAGAATACATGTATATTTCAATATGCTTAATGGTTATTTATTTTAGAAAAATATGGTAACAATAGCCTTTTTTTGTCTAAATTCACAGAGACACATATATATGTGCACAGTTATAAACTTATTTTTTAACATCAGGATAGACATATAAAATCACAGAAAAATAAATCATTTTTTTCTCAATGAAATAGTTTCATTGAAGCGATATGTATATGTGCTTATGTGGTTCCCGCGCTTCTCAACATTCTATTGATTTATAAAAGAAAGCACCCAAATAGGTGTATACACACAAGAGTACTGTGCGTTGGTTCAAATAAAAAAGGTTTTGCCTAATAAGTATAGAAATGATTGTGAATTCTTGATTAAAAGAATCAATGGTTGAGATGATATGGGGGTGTCACGTCATCAACTAGAGGGATGAAACGACAACTATAGAAAAACCTTTTATGATCGTTGATCACTTTTTTTTAAGTTCCAAAAACTATTTAAACGTAAATAACTTTTTTATAAGTTATACTTTTTTTAAATACAACATAAAATTGGGCTTTTTTTGCTTTCTTTAACTTAAGTATGTTATTGTTGTTGTTAATATCACATAAAAACAACATTTTTAGAAAAAACGTAATGCAATGTGCAAAATGTGTTAGTTTACCATGTAGTGTGTTGTTGTTGATTAATGATTTATAACTAAATTGTTTTACCGTTGTAATAGTGATGCTACCATTATAACTATATATAGTGTTTTACCACCATGGTGTAGGTTGCGTTATATATATTGTTTTACCACCATGGTGTAGGTTGCGTTGTATTTGATACAACACACTTATACCATACAAATGTGTTTTATTTTACGTTAATTAATAAACGTAAATACCTCTTTCTCGTAAAAAAAACAACATACACATAGCACATTCTCATCCCTTTCAACCATTCTTAAACAAAACCCACTTTTTAATATAAAATGCCGTCTGTGCAATCTGAAGTCACCATCTTGCACCCACTTTGGAATCCATTAAATTTTCAATATCAATTTATTAAAATACTTAACAAGCCAAATGGAACTTTGCATGTATGGCACTTTATGTTGCAAAGTGTTGAAATGTGATTCCAAGATTAAATATATATTTTATCGTGGGAACTTTTGGACATAAGTGCGATTTATATTCAATATGGAGAAGACGTACATCAGTATATGAACTGTTGTGCAGGAAGCATTATTTTGATATTCAAAGATTGTGTCATATCCTAATCCACTTCAAATCTATGCAAAGTGTACGTGTGGTTTACTCAGTTCTCTAGCAGTCATATAATTAGTATGCATTATATATAGATTTCATAGGATAATATATATTAAGGTGATACATATTTTTATATATATATATTTGTGCAGTTGTTTCAAACTAATATTAATGCGTACCTATTTATAATGTGCGGGAAATCTTCCCCAGATATTTATACAGTTTTATGTATATTATCTGTGACGAAATATACCTAAACACCGAGGAAAGGCAATCTCCATCTTGAAAGAGTGACATAGGTATAATAAGCTTAGATTAAGACGTGACAATATAGACTGCTTAAAGGCTTATGATTTGAATTAGTTTGTAAAATACAGTAAAGAAAAATGCTATATAAAATTATAAATCAAATGGTGTAATTTCTACCAAATTATGTTTTAGAAGCTATCAATATATATAGAAATTGTCTTGGGGATTTCAAGTTTGAAAGTAATGAGGAACTATACTGCATGTTTTATCAAAGGAAAACAAACAATATAAGATTACCCGGGACAACACAAAACTCAATATCCAATCGGATACCGGACTTTCTCTAAACATGGTTATGAACCACGCAAGGTGAAAGAATAGGAGAAAAAGGTTACACGTGATATTCAATAGAACTTGAATACAAATCATTTTGTTGAATAATGCATCAATTCAAGAACTTTTCATGAGTTCTCATGTGCGAATTCTCCGCTGCTAAAAAGTATAGGCGAAAGGAAAAGCACAAGGATCTATGAAAGATGATTTGTGCAAAAGCCATCGACGCGACATGCTACATTGTCGAGTAGCTTGGTTCATATCATCATATAGGACAATTTCTTAAAAGGGGGTTGGGGGGGGGGGGGGGGGGGGGGGGGGAGGGCTTGAGGGATCTTCTTAGGGTACTCAACAACTCCGACGTAGAAAAGATCGACTACATAAGTACTCGATTTATTTTTGAGTATGTCAATGCATGTGTCTATGAATATACAAATTAAAAGGGATTATATGTGGATGATGGAGATTTTTCAAAAGAAGACATGCGTTCAAGGGGGAAGAAATAAAAGAATAATCCTATCCAACTAGGAAACCAAAACTTTTTTCTTAGGTTCATATAAAATGTCACGCCTTAAATACCACCAACATGCTTGTTAGTGCATTGGATGTTGATACATGGAGAATTTTACAGTTAAGCATGCTTGGCTGGGAGCAATCCAAGAAGCGAAACTTAGACATCTAAGAACAAATCTGCGAGCTCCTTGTGAGCCACATTAACTAAGAATATTGCTTGGTATGAAAAAGGTCGGGAGTTACAAATATGTATTAGAACCAAGAGCCACTCCTGTGTTGTTTAGATATATTGAGAACGTGTTCCAATAGTCAAAGTATCGTGTAACTAGCTAGATATAGGCACCCATGACCTAGTGATCTAGTGGTATAGTATTTGACCCTAGAAATATGGTGTGGGTTCTGATGGAAGATTTATATGCAAGGTAGGGTGGGCATATGCCCACCTAGGGCTGTAAACGAACTGAACGTTCAGCGAACAGTTCGTGAACCGTTCGGCGGGAAGTTCGTTTATGTTCGTTCGTTTAATAAATGAACGAACATGAACAAGAAATTTCGTTCGATTAGTTAAATGAACGAACATGAACATAGGTCTCGTTCGTTCGATTGTGTTCGTGAACGTTCAGTAAGGTGTTCGTGAACATTCGTTGATTTGCGTTCGTTTATGTTCGTATGTTTGTGTTTTAATTGAAGATCTTTGTACTTATATTTTATTTGTACTTTTTATATTATTAAACTTTTATTTATTTTATTACTCTAACAATTAAACTAGGAAACTCACTTTCACTTTGTTTATACATCATTTATCTTTCATCTCTCACTATTTACATCGGTGAATACAATCGACCTCCATTTCATAATAAAAGATTCAAGTTCGAGTGCTACTCTCTAGGCCATCTATCTTTATCCTTCGTCGCGTTCGCCAAATTTATTTGTGTTCGTGAACCGTTCACGAACACGCTCCTTTCCTTAATGAACGAACACGAACATAAAATCTCGTTCGGTAAGTGTTCATGAACCGTTCGGGAACACATTTATTTCCTTAACGAACGAACACGAACAAGGCCTTGTTCGTGTTCGTTCGGTTCGTTTACAGCCCTATGCCCACCATCTAACCCATGCCACAAGCTAGTGTACTTTTTTTTAACCCATGCCACAAGCTAGTGTACTTTATAAACAAAAGGTGGACGGGCTGCCGTTAAGGAATTTTTTTAGAAGCAAGGTGGGAAACGGTGACGGAACTGCGTTTTGGCTGGATCCTTGGCTGTGTAATGAGCCTCTCAAATACAAGATGCCGGAGTTGTTTAAACTGGAGAAGAATAAGAGATGCAAGGTGTCGGAGCGGATCAAACCGTCGCTGGAAAGCAGCGTGCTCGGTCACGAGTTCGTTTGGGAATGGAGAAATAACGTGTCTGCTGGTGTCGAAGTTGATGAGCTCGTGGACCTGTACAGTAGGCTGTTACATGTTCAATTTGGGGATGGGTCGGATCGATGGGAATGGATAGGCGCCGAGGACAAGCGGTTCAGTGTTGGAGCTGTTAAAAGGCTTTTAAATTGTAATGGGCAGGCTGTTTCTTCTTCGTGTGTCCCGTTAGAAGACTGTAATTGGGTCCCGGATAAGGTTAACATTTTCATGTGGAGAGCGGCTCTCAACAGGATTGCGACTGTGGAGGCCTTAAATCGCAGAAATATTCAAGTGCAAGACGATAGGTGTGGTCTCTGTAACGACGGGGAAGACTCGGTTACCCATATTTTTTCTTCTTGTTATGCGGCCTCGGTGGTTTGGTATCAACTAAGCAGATGGTGTAACTTACAAAATTTGTATTTTTTTAACTTTAAAGACATAACTGAGATACACAATTACGTGGGATTAACTGGGATCAAGAAGGAAGTTTTTAAAGGCATAATCAGGATAGCGGTTTGGTGTATTTGGAAAGCCAGAAACAAAAAGAGGTTCGATAACAAGGAGGTCCGTATCGGGGAAATTGTTAATGAGGTGAAAGCTTTAGGATTTTTATGGTTCAAGAATAGAGGTAGATGTAAAAATATAGAGTGGATAGATTGGTGTAAATTTGTTATTTTGTAGGTTGGTGGTGTGTTTGGGCCCCTCGATTTGAGGGTGTCGGTTGGTGTTTCTAATGAAGTTTACTTTTCAAAAAAAAAAACCTCAAGTGTCCAAGCGCAAAAGCCCAAGTGCCCCAACCCAATCAAACTACATTAGTCTTGTTCATTAGGGGATGAATCATGAGAAAACTAGTTTAAATGAGAAAACCAAAAAACTAACTAAAAAAACCTAAAAACATACCAATTTTTTTTTTAATTTTTATAAAAAAATCGCAGCTTTTTATGCATGGAATTTTTTTTTCAAAAAATAAAAAAAATAAAAAAAAGGTTTTTTGTTGTATTGCACACTAGGTTATATACCCGTGAGCTTCACGGGTTATGGGTTGTTTTAAAAAAATCTATATCTATAAAAGTATTTTTTGTATGATTTATAAGTAGGGATGACAATGGGTCGGGTTTGAGACGGGTTTAGGTAATCCCAAACCCAAACCCGGTTAGATAAGCTTGTCCCAAGCCCGTCCCAAAACCCGTCGGGTTTCTAGCGGGTAAATACCCATCGGGCATCGGGTATACCAGCGGGTTTCGGGTAAACCCGTTAATTAAAAAAATTACCCGTTGGGTATACCTGCCCCAAAAACCCATGGAGTATCTATCGGGTAACTACTAATTAGTTACATTAAATATTATCACTATAAAAATGTATGAAATAATTACAGTGTATACGAAATAAAATACATATATGTATAAAAAATGGGTGTATCATATATATATATATATATAGGGAGAAGATCATGTGAGAACCACCTCTTATTGCGAGAACCGCGAGAACCAATGTAAACACAACCAAAAATGCCTAAAAATAGCTAAAAATCACAAAAAAAATTTTTTTTGAATTTTTTAATATTTTTTATAAAAAAATCGCTACTTTTCGAAGCCAAAAAAAATATTTAAAATTTTTTTTTTAAAAAAAAAAACAAAAAAAAAATTTTGGCTTCTAAAAGTAGCGATTTTAACATAAAAAATATTAAAAAATTAAAATTTTTTTTTTTGATTTTTTTGATTTTTTTAGTTTTTTTGGGGGTTTAGTTTTTAGCATTTTAGTTTGGGGTGGGGGGGGGGTGGGGGGGGGGGTTTAGGTTTTTGGGGGGTGGGGGGGGGGGGTTAGGTTTTTGGGGGGTGGGGGGGGGGTTAGGTTTTTTTTAGGTTTTAGTTTTTAGCATTTAGCTTGGGGTGGGGGGGTGGGGGTTAGGTTTTTTTAGGTTTTTTTTAGGTTTTTTTAGCTATTTTAGGTTGTGTTCACATTGGTTCTCGCGGTTCTCACAATAAAGGTGGTTCTCGCATGAGCTCCTCCCTATATTTATATATATATATATATATATATATATATATATATATATATATATATATATATATATTTATATACATATACATACATATGTGAAAATATAAAAGAAATTATGTCGGGTATACAATCCGGTAAACGGGCACAATTTATCGGGTAATTTGGTCGAGTAAACGGGTAGAAAAGATAAAAATAAATTTATGCAAAGGCCTAGGTTTTAAAATATCCCAAAAAATTTTGAGCTGCACCTAGGGATCGACCCATTCACGAATATAGCGAATATAATGCTACAATGAAAACGACTCAAAACATATCGAAAGTTGACCTATGTGTACTTAAGTTCTAAATATTTTTATCAAAACAAAATCAGTATGTTTATTTGTACCACACTGTATAATAAATAAGAAAAGAACATAGTGAGAGGCAGCTTCTTAAGTCGGCCCAATTCTATATACGAAACTTACTTATGTGACATATAAACTTCTAAGAGAATCTGAGAATGGTACAAGTGCAATTGTTTTTACTACTTAACTTAAATACAACTAAGCAATTTACTTTTGATTTTTTATTGTGTTAGATTACTTTGTATCTATAGTGCTATTGGGTAATCAAAACACCAGTGGTAAAAACAACCAAATGCCAAAATATATATTGATAAATGAGTAAGTTGTAATTATGTACAATGTTGTAAATCGATATTGACAAATTTATATGTTTTGGGCCTTTATAATCAAATTTGTTTTTTTCCTTGTACAATGTTCATGACACAATAACATATATTGATATATAACATTCATATATGAACAGGTTTTGAGCTAATAAAGTTGTCTTGTAGTGCATGACTTTGATCTCTCTTCGACTTTCAAGTTTAATAAGAAAATTTTGCAGTCCCTGCTTTCGCTTTGTCGACTTTACCACTTCCATTCTCCAAATCTGACTTTCGCTTTGTCGACTTTACCACTTCCATTCTCCAAATCTTTTTCTAAAGAATAAAAAAGAAAACTTAAACTGTAATCAAAAGCTAAAAAAGTAAAAATTCAAACATTTTAAATTTGAAAGAAAAGTTTCAAATGTTCTTACTTGGAATCGGGTTTGATTCGATACTAATAACTCTGTCAAGAATCATGTAATAATGTCATTAGAATTCCAATTAAACCACTCCCACATAAGCAACAAATTATACCATTAGATATCCTATCTTGTATCAGAAGTTACCATTATGGGTTTTTTTTGTCTTTTTTCACTTCTCTATCTCTTTTCCCTTTTTCACTTCAGTCCATACACCAACATATTTGCAAAAATATTACCTATAAAGCTAAATATCGCAACTACAAAATAGATACAAATAGTGCAGCATTTTAACCACAACAAATGCAGCTATTTAACCCAAAACGTGCAGTTTTCTAACCCATAAAAGTGCAGTTTTTTGACCCATAAAGTGTAGATTTTTTAAACAAACGCTGCAGTTTTTTAACTCTAAAAGTGAAGTTTATTGGCCCATAAAAGTGTAGAATTTTGAAAGAATCGCTGCAACTTTTAACCCCTAAAAGTACAGTTTTTAACCCATAAAAGTTCACTTTTTTACCCATAAAAGTGCAGTTTTATGACACAAAAAAAGTACAGGAATTTGAAACAAATGCTTGTGTTTTTAAACCCTAAAAATGCAGTTTTTGACCCATAAAGCTTGAGAATTTCGACACATTTAAGTGTAGAATTTTGGTTCTTTACAAGGTTTAAAAGTACAAAATTGTGCATTAGCCGTTTTTTAAACCATGGTTTAGTGAAAATTTTGCCTACAAATCTCACCCCAGCATAGTCCCCTTTGAATCCTATATGATAACCATTTTCATAAGTGATTCACTGGCTATCATTACGCCTTTGCCTACGTACAACACTAAAAATACTACTAACAACTGTTCTTTTTACCATAACCCTAAAAAAAAACCCATCTACAATGGTTCTAAAGTTTCTAGGTGTGGGGCATACGAAAGTGTTATTTTTATGGTAAAAACATACCATCATGAAAATTTCCTCTATATCCCTTAGGCGTTGACATGTGCCCCTTAGCAAGTTAATAACTTGCTTTTCGGTGAGTATAAGTCCATCTCATTGATGACCAGCAAGCCTACAAATCTATAATTACACAAATTTAAGTCAACAATAACTATAGACACTTAGTTGCTATATTACTACTTAAAAATATAAAACCATTTAAAAACCCGAAAATCATTTATTACAAATACATGATCCATTCATTTATTCAAATTGTCACAGAATGATAAGTGATTCGAACATACGAAAACCAAAATGCTTTTGACCGAAAAATTACCTCAATGATCCACTCCATAAATACGGATCTCATCGTCTCATCATCATCCATATCTATCTTTTAATAAACATTTTCTTGATATCTTTAACTTCTTCATTGGCCAAAAAAACATCAATAACATATCAGCAAAAAAAAAAAAAACAAAAAAAACCTTAACAGTCCACATATACATGTTTAGTAAATCAATCCCGAGTAACTCCATTGTCCCCAAACAACTACATGATTCACTACTACCAAATTTCATAACCTATCTAGCTAAATAATCATAAGTCCTCACACTATAGAAGTATAGAACAATTAATTACCTCTGAAGATGAAAACGTGGCTAAAATAGCTAGTGAAAACTCGGAAGCCACAAGACCTCTCCGCAAAGTCGATCTCCACATAGTCAATCTCTAACCAGTGAAATCTGAGCAAAAGAAGCCTAAAGAAGCCTGTACCAAGGTGTGGCAGTTTCAGATATTTGATAATGTTACTTAGTACTCATAACAAACATTGCAACGGCGCCCCCATATCCCCAATTTTTTGGTTCTCTAAACATCTTTGGAAGCCTGCACCAAGGTGTGGCAGTTTCGGAACCCCGTGAAGAAAGCGAATGCCTACATTTCATATCAAAGATTGTCACGTCTCTTAACCTGTTCCTTTTCATTCATTCCAACAACACCCATAGCTCTCCTAGTGGCAAGATAATTATGGGAATCATTTACACCGTCAAGCTCATAGCACTTTGATTGGTTGAGATATCGAAATGATCTAGGATCTCCCAGTTTATATTTCTTAATTTCCTGAATATGTTGAAAGATAGTCAACATTTCGTAAATAATTGAATGAGTGACTGATGTCAAATAAAGCTGGTAATTCGACCCATTTACTTACAAAATAGATCAAATTATTATTTATTAGGTAAGTGGGGAAAATAGTTTTTCTCTCACCGAATTGAAAATAATTATATGAAAAATAGTTCAAAGAAGTTAGATATCTGCTTACATATATTTTGTTGACTTGATATCTTGTAGATAAATTGTGTAACACTCCAGGCTCATGCAAATAAGAAAGCTTGGACATGTCATCAACTCCACCAGCAGGAGCTTCCACGTCTTTAGAATATATTTTTGATAAACTTGCAGTAACCTTCAATTATGAATATGCAAATTGAAAGCAAATGTAAATTAGAAACTTATAGTAACATAACTAAAGGATTATCATTTTTTAAGCTAAAAACTAAAAATTATTACAGCAATAAACCAAAAGAATTTGAAAGTAAATAAACAATCTTAGTTATAATACCTCACCCCTTGACATGACTAACATCCTTCCAAATCCGAGGCTGCTTATGTTTATCCCTGCAGACCTGTAAAACCAAAAAAAAAATCATATATATTCATACATCTTCACACCAACACTAAACCACAAGAAACTCCCCAAATCACAACCAAAACCTAAACCTAAACCACACCTAAAAATCGTAGCTTTTTATGCATGGAAAATTTTTTTCAAAAAAAAAAATAATAAAAAAAAAGTTTTTTGTTGTATTGCACATGTGTAATACTACACATGTGTAGTACACATACACATGTATATTACTACACATGTGCAGTACAACAAAATTAAAATTTTTTTTTTGTATATAAAAACTAGAGATTTTTTTATAAAAAATTGTAAAAAAAAATTGGTATGTTTTTTAGCTTTTTTTTAGGTTTTTTAGTTAGTTTTCTAGTTTTCTCATTTATATGTAGTTTTCTCATGATACTCTCCCAACATCAGAAAATAAAGATAAATAAATAAAAAAAGCACAATCGTAAAGCCACAAGCAGATAAGTAGAGACGACATAGGCACAAAGCAGTTACATATTTGTGATCAAAGAACCAAAAAATCGAGTAATTTACAATCAACTGTTCCAATTGACCAAGGTTTTCTCTCATCTCCTTGAGTCTTGACACTATGTTTTCTAGGGTTTTTAAATTTTCAATTTATGAATTGTGATTGTTTTATTTATGATTTTGTAAACCAAAAGTTGTTTATTAAGAATGTCAACTTTTTACTTATAAAGCACTTCAAAGTTTCCTCGTTCTATTCTTTTATGTGGGACGTGTTCTCACCTAGTTTCATGCAACACTTTCATTTTTACTACACCACTTTGAGCAACAATATCTTATTCATCGTAGAGAGGATAAATAAAGTAGAAAAGGTACCAACTTTAAACGAACAATACTTACGCTACGTGTGAAGTTACGGGACCCAAGTAGTGACGATAGCCTAAATTATGTATTTATGTTTCTAGTTTTACCATTTTTTTAATGGCAAATTTTATAACAAAATTAGCAAGATTGCTAGAGGCAAGTATAACAAAAGTTACACCATGCATGCCAATCAAGATATGGCATATTCGCCTTATATTTGAGCCAAATGAACGTGTTAGATTTAATGCTGTCCAGCCGAGATTTAAGATTTCAATTAAAGAGCTTATCATTTCTTGCTAACCAAATGAACTATAATGTTGTCATGTATATTGTCCTGATGATCTTTTTTGAGGTTGTTGGAAGAGACAAATTAACAGCATCATAAGTGGCCCTAAGTTATAAAAAAGTAGTTAAATCATGAATTTGTTTTTGTTTCAAGGGAGAACGTACGATGATAAATACTTAACTTCATTGTTCCTTGAAAAGTCTGATGTCAACAATCAACATTAGAGTGGAATCTCTTTTGTTCAATCAAAATAACCCCAAAAATGGTAAAGTCTTATGTTTCACTGTAAAATATTTTCTATTATTATAGCGAATAAATTGAGTCTCTTATTAAACGTACTGTTTATTTATACCCTTCATTATTTTATCTAACACCCTTTATAATTATATATTGCAATTTTATACAATAAAAATCTTTAGGTGAAGTAGATATGGAATATATACCAATATATACCACCCATCCTTTTAATCGATCATATTCATTAACAAAAAAGGTTTGTTGATCCACCACCACAGGTCCTAGTCAATATATCCTCCCTCTTTTTGAATGCTTGTTAAACACACACTTGTTTGTTGTGTAAGTGTTTCCTTCAATAAACATCTTACCAATTATTTGGATTGAATTGCCTTTCAAAATGACACTGCTTTCCAATATGTTTGATGTTCAATATCTTAAAAGTTTTATGAAGGAAAAATAGTCATACATATTTGTTATTTTGTTTAGGAGTTGAATTTGTGACCTCTTGATTCTTGGTGACCTATCATATGTAAGACGCATGTTTCATAAGAAAAACATTTGTAACAAAACAAAACAAAAAAACAGCTTATAAGACTCGAAGTTGAAATGTAAACGAGAATAATTAATCATACGTCTAGTCTGGCTTTCGCAATCAAACAACCTTTCATGACCATGGTCCCCACGACACTTGCCTTTTTTACCACCAAGTTCATTTTTTCCACATATCGTTACACGTACAATTTTCGAATTGGGAGAGACCTGTTTCACGATCCCCACTATGGCAATGGAGAATCTTGATAAAATATTAGTGTCTAATGAAGAAGTGGAAAGATGATTCAAATTCTTTAGTTGCGTAAGTAGTTCAACTTTTGATCTCATAAGAAAATCAGGTTGTTATATATGTTTATATGCCAAAAACAACAATTTAATTATAAGGCTTTGCATAATGCTTAGTTAGATGATATACATTAGGGTTAACCACTGAAGTTGAAGATCTTTAATTGCAAGTTAATCGACAATCGAAGCTCTAAAGTCATCAACTATCGTTAATCAACCGAAAGTATGGATGTTTGGAAGATAAGACATAACGTAATGATGATCACAAAGTAGTAACTGTAGATTGACACCAATGTGGTATCCGTACAAACAAAAGGTATTGGCCCTTAGTATTATTCAGCAGTCATATAAACAAAAATATAGTACCAACACATTACTCTCTGAGGCAAATGATGCCAGTCAAACTGGTTGATGCACCAGGGTTTTACCCATGATGCCCGGGTTCGATCTCCACTTGAGGCGGTTTATTCTCCTCTGTGGCGGCTCTCAATCCGTCAAGCCCTACGATGGGCGAGGCACATGTGGGGTTTTTCCTTTGGACGCCGGTCACTCTCTGATGCCAGCTGGGGCACGGTTAAGACACTCACGTTTGGCCGGAGAGGGGCGACGGGCCTCCCCAATGCGGGGGGGGGGGGGGGGGTGTGGGGTGTCTCGCACCCAAAAAATTGTGACACCTTGCCGTTCAAAAGAAAACATTACTCTCGTGAGGAAGGTATATTTCATTATCTACCATATTATAACATCACTACTTTCAATATATACAACCACTTAAATCGTAAGGAAAATGGAATGATGAATATAGTTAAATAAGTTATGCATGTGCTCATCATTTAGATGATTATTATTATAATTCGTAAAATAATATTAGCCATAATATGTGAACACATATAGATAGAGAAAAATATAGTGACATAAAAGCTTTTTTGTGTACACGTGTGTTGATGAATTTGTTCGTCTTTCATTAATTAATCTAGAAATGCATCATTTTTATAAATTTATTCTAAAAAAACATTACTTTTAGAGTGTGTAAGTAAAGGCATGGACGTAGCATAGTGGGGACGGGAGGGGCGACCGACCCCCCGAACTGTTCGCTCAGCAGTGGAGAGCATGTAGTTTTCCTATTGAAATTTTTGGGTATACACGTTTTTGACCCCCTGGTTTTATAGAAATTTTTTGGTATATACGTTTTCTGTTGGTAATCTAACTTGCAAATCACAGGTATGAATATAAAAGAATTGAGAATCAAAGAATAATAAACTTGCTTGTATTGAATGAAAAGTGATGATTACAATTGACATACATGAACACTATATATGCTATACGAATAGATGCGATTGTAGAGACATATCTCTTCACGAACGGTTGCGATTCTTGAACTTGCGGTTGAGATTGATCTTGAAGAGGGGTGTCTCCTTGTGAAAAATCACGTCTCTTTGTTCCTGTGATGTTTGCCGCCAAACTGAAGGGGTGCGACCAGAGAGATGTCGATCCCTTTAGTATGTAGGTTACAATCTTCCAAAGTGTCGCATCTAGTCCTCGTACTTTCTAACTAATCTAATTACATCATAAACTAACTAACTACAAATTACAGAACGACCCCTATACCTATATTTAGTTTAAAACACCAATACTCCCCCGTAAACTAAATATAGTTTAACAAAGGTCTTCAGCTTGCTTGACATGCAGTAGCATTGGTTCTTCTTCCAATGCGAGATTGGCTTCTTGTTGCGTGTCTTTCTCCTTTTCCTTCCACTTGGCGCAATTTTTTTTGCAAAATGACCAAGTTCTCCACAATCATAACATCTGAACTTGCTTTTGTCTTGGTTTCTTGGACCCATATCTTTTCCACGTCTTCTTCCTCCTTTGAAAGATCCTTGTCCTTGACTTCTGCCATAGTTTTGAACACCACGGCCCTTTCCATGATGCAAACTTTCAAACTGATTATTTGTACTTGCCATCATGAGTCCTCCTTGATTATTATCTTCTTGCTTGTCTTTTGAGACGTTCTTCAAAAGCTATTATTCTTCCCACTGCTTCTTCAAATGGCATTTTGTCTATTTCCGAATATTGTTCGATATTTGCCACGATGGGTAGGAACTTCTTCGGAACGGAGATGAGTAATTTCCTTACGAGTTTCTTGTCTTTGATAGTGGTACCGAGAGTTTTAAATTTGGCTTTTATACCACTCAACTTGCTTGCGAAACTACTTACTGTTTCGTTCTCATCCATCTTTAAAACTTCTAGTTCGCTCCTCAAAGTTTGTAGACGTGCTTTCTGAACCATATCTGCTCCAAGATAACGAACTTTGATTGCATCCCATACTTCTTTTGCTTTTTCGTATTGCGCAACTTGCATCAAAACATCTTCCGGTAACATTTGGAAGATAAGTGCTTTCGTTGTGTGCGCCTTCTTTTCATTTATCCCTTCCGTTGAAACAACTGTTTCCCAAAGACTATATGCCTTCAAGATTGTTTCCATCATAACTGCCCATTGGGTGTAATTTGCTTCTTTCAATTTTGGGCATTGAAGAGACACATTCCCTTACTCGTGGAGTGACGTTGATGCATTTCCTTCTTTTTCTGTCATGCCTCCTTTCTTTCTCGCCTTGTGTTTCTTGCCTATCTTACTTGTGATCGGATGATCCCTTTCTTGACCGTGTAGACCAAATTTCTTACTTAGTACTTGCGTCTGGCCAACTTGCTAACCAGATTCTTGCGTTTCTGACCGACTTGCTAATCAGATTTTTTATGTACCCTGACCCACTTGCTAATCAGGTTCTGACCGACTTGCTGATCAGATTCTTGCTAACTTGCTATTGCGAGTGATAAAAAATATCCAACCAACTTGCTAATTGGACTTAATTTGATCGACCCGCTGTACTTGCTTTTTCTTGCTTTGACCAAGAATGGTCGTTTCTTGCTAGACTGAATCGTGATGATTCGATGTGCTACTTGCTATTTTGAACTAAACGATCCGGAACTTGCTATTTGAACCAAGAATCGGTTTGACTTGCTAGAACCGATACGGGTTCGATTTCTTGCTATATGTATCGTTTATGATTCGAAAATTGACTTGCTTTATTTTAAAAACATGCTAATGATCCCCTTTTCAACATACAAAAAAACTTGATTTCCTTTTTTTTGAACACTAGTTCCACCCACAATTATTTTGCCTTATATTTTCCTTTAAGAAAACATGTGCATGCTTTTTTTTAATTGATTTCAAACATGCAGTATTGTATTAATTATCCCATGTTCTTTACTCTTCCCAAGACAACACTAAAACACATTCTTTTTCTTGTGGATCGACTAAATCGAAAAAAAGGAAAACCGCACTTACGAAATCGAAACACGTCGCCCGGTTCTCTGATTCAAACGGCAAACCCAGATTATCGTTTCTTGCTCGTAATCCTGCACTGAGATTTTTCTTTCTTGCTTCCTGGATCGATTAACGTGGTGCTCTGATACCACTGTTGGTAATCTAACTTGCAAATCACAGGTATGAATATAAAAGAATTGAGAATCAAAGAATAATAAACTTGCTTGTATTGAATGAAAAGTGATAATTACAATTGACATACATGAACACTATATATACTATACGAATAGATGCGTTTGTAGAGACATATCTCTTCACGAACGGTTGCGACTCTTGAACTTGCGGTTGAGATTGATCTTGAAGAGGTGTGTCTCCTTGTGAAAAATCACGTCTCTTTGTTCCTGTGATGTTTGCCGCCAAACTGAAGGGGTGCGACCAGAGAGATGTCGATCCCTTTAGTATTTAGGTTACAATCTTCCAAAGTGTCGCATCTAGTCCTCGTACTTTCTAACTAATCTAATTACATCATAAACTAACTAACTACTAATTACAGAACGACCCCTATACCTATATTTAGTTTAAAACACCAATATTTTCGACCCCACGGTCGGAAATCTCAAGCTTCGCCACTGATTAAAGGGAACACGTACATTTTTGGTATACTTTTAAAATTAATGTTGAAAGGTTTGTGTTGAAAGTTTATTATATAAAACAATCTTGGTTACGTGATATAATAATCTAGAACTAAAAAAAAAACCTTAACAGGTTATAAGTTTGATGAAAAGTATCACAAATTATTATACAATTTTATGGTTATATTATTTTTCATATTGCAGTATGTACAACCATAAGCTTGTATTTCAGAGTGACAAAACATAAAAATCAAGCTATTGGAATGACATCAATGATTGTAATCTCCACCAGTTTGGCGTAGTAGTGTTGCATATCATCGATTCATTAAAATGAGTTCGGACAATGACTCAAACCTACAGAGTTAGACACACCATTATTTATAATTTGTGCTTAAAAAATTACAATGGTGTATCAAAGCTGCAAAGTTGGAACACCTTTGTACATGTAATGTTTATAACACTTTGATGAAGTTTAGATGTGCATCAAGGATTATATAAACATGTTGGATAGGCGAGACAAACCTAGAACAAGACACACACTAGTTCAGGTTGATAGGAAGGGGTGAGCATTATTCGGTTTGGTTTGGTTAAAGCCTAATGAATCTATAACTGAATTTTCATAATCGTTTAGATTCAGTTATATATACAGTTTGATTAGTTCTGTTAATCATCGGTTGACGTTAGTAGATTCAAAGCTAATAGCTGTGCCCTTGGCGACCACTGCTCTAGCCTTTTAAAAAAATTAAAATAATAATATATTTATATCTTTTGTTAATTAAAATATTAGCAATCATTTTAAGTTTTGAAGGAAAATAAATGACAGCTAATATGTTATTTATTTAAAAAAATATTACAAAACTTTTCCGATACATATAACCATAACCAAGTCATATAAATCGGTTCTAAGAAAAGCATAATGGAACAAGCATTTTCTTAATTAGTTTGGTTTTTTAAGTTCGGTTTTAATTTGGTTAATCGTTTTTCTGCTCACCCCATGCCGAAGTGCAGATAGGTATAAACCTTTTGTTTTGGGCCGGCCGGTAGTCATGTGTTACATTGGTAAATTTGTTATATGATTTACCAAAATAATTTTTTTTGTTATATATAATGTAGTGGAGGAGTATGCATACATTTGAAATATTTATATTTGTTCTTTGTGTAAATGAACCAAACTTCCCACCAAAGTGATATATTGTGGCTCCAACTTATGGGTTGGATGGAAGTACTCTAAAATAAATTCTGTGCTCGGTTTTATTACGTTCATTATAATATTATTTGCTTTTTTCATCACTTTCTTGATAAAGTTCATGGTGTAATAAAAGTTGTTAATAAATGTTTCTGTAGGCAACTGTATGAGATGTCACTCGCTCCAATTGACTAACCATTCACTCCGTCTTAAAAAAAATGCAATTTTAGTTGAAAATCACAATCACCTCAATGACAACACTTTCCATATAAATTTTGGTTTTGGTTGTTTTTTAGCGGTACATAGTTCTTTCATTAGTTGATTATATCTCAGTGCGCATATCATATGTGTAATATATAGTTTTACACGACGGAAATGGGTTTGTTTATATAGAATGTTGAATCATTTGAGTTTTTTAAAGTTTATAAGTCAATTTAATAACGCCTAAAGTATTAGAGGGATGGATCCGTGGTGGTGTCTAACACAGTTGGGCAACACAAGATGTCTAATTAGAGAATAAAACAAAGTTACTCGAATCTAGCTATAGTCTTATGTGAAACATGTCAGACTAAAGTGAGAAACTACTTGCTATTTGAGGAACAAAAAGAACTATTATTTGAGAAAAGAAAAAGCTTAAAAAAATATTACTTGTTGTGTAATAACTAGAACCTATTAGCAATGTATAGAAGAGAATGAGAGAATGGGAGATGAATTTCTTATTGATATATATCATACAAAATACATGAGCCACTATATATAGGCTATAACATTAATACAAACATAAATGTGACATGGGAGTTAGAAATGTGGATAATCACTAATAATGGACGCATTCATAACACCCCCCCTTGACTATCCACATGATGACATACTATTCTTTAATACGCTTGGTGATGCTGCCTCGTTAAAAACCTTGCTAGGAAAACCCAGTGGGACAAAACCTCAGCTAAGGGAAAAAGAGTGCAGCGCGTATTGTCTCCCCCTAATACTTCTGGATCAAGTATGTTGCCTCATTAAAGAAAAAGAGTACATACAGTGTGTATATTATGGGTACGTTACTTCCCCTCAATTTTACTTGTATATCTTGATGATATTGAATTCAATCTTCTGTGACAATTGCTTGACTTGATATTTGGGTCTTCTTTGATTTGGGTGTTGTTGTCTACATTGTCTTCATACAGTATAGCTTGAGCTTCTCTTGATCAACTCTAATCTACATACTTCTTAAATATGATGAAATCTTCGACCTTCATAACTTGTATCTGGATTGAGATCGAACTCTATGCGAGTCTAATATATATCAATCATAACCCAGGACGCCATATTGTTCTTGTGGAACTATCCCGTGTCTCGAGTTTATAAATATGTCAAATAATTATTTAATGCGCTTTATAATTCTTCCTCGTTAAAAACCATGCCAGGAAAACCCAATGGGACAAAACCGTAGCTAAGGGAAAAGAGTGCACTACGCATTATACATAATTAACAACATGATTTATGATGATGTTAAATTAGTACGTCGGGACCTATAAGATAAACTGATACTACTGGATCAGTTATGTTGTCTCGTTAAAAACCTTACCAAGAAAAACCTAATGGGAAAAACTTAGTGAAGGGAAAAAGAGTGCAACATTTGAGATTAGAACTGTAATCTAACCAATACAACGTAATATCAGATGTCGTCTTGTTTGCAAGATACGTCAATGCTCTGATCGCAATTAAGTATGGTACTTCTTGACTAAGTAGTTCAACATCCTTTTCTTGGGGTTGATAAGAATATAGTTTTTTCTATGTCAAGCGATCAGACAATCGTTCATGTACTCAACGAATGAGCTTTTTCTATATAACATCTTCTAGATGTAGTCAGATTGATGAGCAAAAATAATACATATATACTCGAAACTACAGGTCGAGGATAACTACACTTTGTAAAGGTCATTCAAAATTTTCCTCTTTAGTTTGAGAGTTCCATATCAATGATGTTTACATTATCACAGTAAGAGTGAAATCTTGTTAAATAGATGTAGCTCATTTTATCAAAATTATACCTCTCTTTTCAGAGTATAGTCGACTGTGCCACATACGAGTAGTTTCCTTTAAGATTCATATATATAACACATATGGGGTTATTGTTTCATAATGGTTTGAGCATTTTTAATCCTTCAGGGGTTTTCATACATAGGTCATTTGCAATTGTTTCGTACATGTATACGGTGATGACATCCATAAGTTGTTTTATCTGAAGTCATTCTGAGATTGCGAGGCCGCTTAAACATCTAAAGATTATCGCATCCACTACAGGGGTATACGTTTCCTCGTAATCAACTGCTGGGATTTGGGAAAAATCTTTATGTTAAAATGCGTGCCTTACATCGCAAAAACTCATTATTTACGTTTCCTTTTATTTAAAGACACCCATTTATAACCTACTGGTTTGACGTCTATGGGTGTTCGAACTGCTGGTTCGAAAACGTTTAGTTTGTGGAGCAAATTTAGTTCAACCTTAAGTCATGTAGCCATTTTGGCTATTTGTGTGCGTACACTCTTGCACACTTTCTATATATGTAATCCTTTATTTTTTTCATCGATTATATCATTTTACACGTGTTTCATTACGGTTCCATATTGTACTTATTTTGTACATAATTCATCGCGATCTCATATTTGTTTGGTACTAGAGTTTCTTTTAGAACTCCATTAGCCTCTTTTGGGGTTTTGACAACAACCTTCTTTAAGGTTTAGTATACAACCACTTCTGGGGTTTTGTATGCAACCACTTATGGTGTTTTGTGTGCCACCTCTGTTGGGTTTACACCAACTGCGTTACTCTGCTCCTTTTGTGTTTGTGGGTTTTATCTTTTTTGGAACCGATTTATCTCTCACAATTTATTAATATGATAATCATTTTGTGAGTACTTCCATTCGAGCAGATAAGTTTAAGCTGGTATATGTGACTTTGTCACCTTATTTGTGTTAGTGAATGCATCTTGTATTTCATTTGTTATTATTTGCAAATACACGCTCTTTCTTTTGGACTTCAGATTTGCATTGACCACTTCAGGGGTCGATATATAATATGATGCATTTTTTTATGTTACCAGTCTTTTATTTTCTTGTCTCCCCCTAAGACTGGGAATACGATGTACATATCCCATTTTATATGTTATGGTGGTGCTATTGGTACATAGGCTGCACAACAAAATATAAAAAAAAATGGAAACTTGGTTCTCTTCAGGAGACCAGTTGTAATGGGGAGTATTCGTGATAAGCAGTTGGTTTTGAATTGATATAATCAATCGACGAATTCCGTCTCGACTACGTATGCCTCTCACTATATTTCACATTGTGCCCAACAATGGTCCCTACAATTGGGTTGTCAAAGAACAATGTTAAACCATGTCAAAAAAAAAAAAAAAAACAACATTCCATAGTGTTGGGCATATGCTACATACGGGTAGCTAAAAACTCACATGTAACCATGTATGAATGCCACAATCCACACAACTGTACATTTCAATTGTCCCATATAAGAGGGATTGTTTGTAGGAGTCTATTGTTTGGAAGGGCATAAAAAATTATTTGCCACAAAAAAACTAACTAGACATATGATAAGACATTTTGGGAGCAATGTTTTTAGATTACTTAGAGGTGCTAAGGTACCGGTTAGCATGTTTGATTGTTTAGCATATCATGATGCTATCTTGATGACCTATCTGGTCATGCCATGTGGTGAACGTATAAATATTCTAGTAACTTCTGGTTACTCACCATATTTGATTTAATGGAATATTGTGAAAAATTAGTATCATTTCTAGTAACTTCTAATATAGTCTTCTGGCCATATTTGCTATATGATATATTTGAGACATTTAGTACATTTTCTTTTACACCATTCCAAGGTGATGACTTTTCATTCAAACATAGTGGAAACTTAATAAATTTCTTCGGTATACATTAGAATATGATGCATTATGAATTACAAAATTCGATATCAGCGGGTAAACTATCGAGCTCTTCTGGAGCATTTAATATGCTATTAACACGTGAAATAGTATCAATAGCGTCTCTACCACGTGAAATATTATAGTTTTAGCCTTTGTTTAGAGGGAAAACATGTACTATTCATAAGGTTTTCCATCACTAAGCTATATGTTAGCCAAAAACGCCAAGTGCGATGAACTAAAGTTTGGGTTGAACTTGAAAAATCATTATTAAAAACAAATGGGACTTTGTATACATTTGGGAGAACTTCAGGTTCTCATCATTGATTTAGGATTCATGTAAGCATCAACACTAACTCAAATGAATTATTATCTATCAATTTAAGTAACTAACATCAGAGTAGTTTACTTAAGCTAAAGTCCACTAATTATTTTCATAGCTATTTTTCATCATTTTCATGTGAGGGCACATTTCTAATGACTATATCAATGTCTATTAATATTTGTTTAGCAACAACAAGCAATTAGAAGAATAACCATACAATTAATTATGTTGACTATGCATAGCATTGTAACAAGCTGAAATATAAAATCACTAAAGCATAACAATGTTTATCTCAGCGTAGTTGTTTTGGTAACCAACTACCAATAAAATTTGTATTAATTTATTTAGCACATTTAATTACTTGTCAAAAGGCAATACATATAACATATATGCTATCTAAAACAATGAGACCAACAGAAGTATTGCTAAACAAATGAAATCCGTAATATCTACCCATAAGCAAGTTATATGCATGTTAATTATTCACAAATTATATGCATATCAATTACATATATAAATCACACACAATCCTAGGACATTATACGTATACATATATGTGTGTGTGAGTGTTAAAGAGATTAAGCTCATATTAATTTGTTGTGTAATTTATGCATAAATGTAACATGATATAGCCAATCACAAGAATATCATATATACACATATTTGTCACTATAGTTTAAAACATAAACAAATGTCACTATCAACTTTCTCGATCATATAATAACATATGAATCTTTATTACTCGTAAATGAGCTTTCTTGTACTAATAAATTTTGTTGCTCAAGAAAATATAACAGACATCTTGAGAATTTTAGTTTCATGTTAATTTGCAAATAATTTCTTTTACCACACAAATATTTCATAGAATCAAATCACATATTTAAATATCAAATAACAACTAAAAGGCTTATACAATTGCAATAACAATGATATACAACAAAATTAACTAAGTCGTTGTCATATTATAACATATTATCATATAAACATGTGCATTATTGTAAATTCATTAACATGATTGCACTAATGATTATCTTCAAATATTACTATTAAAAATCACCTTTTAATACAAATTGTATTTTGGTAGTCATCATAAATTGTATAAATACTAATAACAAAACCTAATTAATGGACCCATCAAAACTCATAACCATAATAATAAAAGCACATAATGATATCAAAACTCATAACCATAATAATAGAAGCACATAATGATATCAAAACTCATAACCATAATAATAAAAGCACATAATGATTTAGAATTTGTAATGTCTCTTTGAAACGTAATTTGTTGTATAAAATTTAGAACAACAATAAAAGGCTATTTAATTACTATTTACTCATTTCGTAAATTGGGAAAAAAAAGGTAAATATACATCAACATGAATTAATGATGAGGAAATCGGAATTAATTTTATAATTAATAATATTCAATCCACACTTATAAGTTATATATTAGAAATTTAATTGAATTTATGCTATATTAATTAAAACTAAATAATATATATAACTTTAAAATATATATAAATAATATAATCAACAAGTAAATGCAAGATCATGGATATCATAATACAACTTTTATTTTCAAGGTTTATCTATTAAACATGCATAAAAAGAATTTATCAAACTATATATCAATTTCTAAACCAAGGAATAAACTTGCAATATAACTAGCAAAATAGATAATATTAGACTTAATAAATTAATACCAAGTATTTTCTCATCGGGTTTCTGTAACAAGTGTCCATATATATATTAAACTTATATTTCCTATTTTTCTTCAATACCGTGATGATCATTTATTCTAGAAAAGGTCATTGAAAATGAAAATTATGAGTAGGATTTGAACATCCCCTGTTCAATCGACTTTCAAAAATCTCATTCTGGTTAACGATTATTCTTATCATGGTAAAATCAAGTTGAAAAGATAAGGCATATTCAACAAGAAACAATAAAGGTATAAGAGTAGTACCTTATGTAGATAAACATGTATGGTGGAAAAAAAATACTTACCTTGAAATAACTAAAGGAAATAGTATCTCCATCACTTTTCAATCGCCATGTCTACGAAATCCAATCTTCGTTGGAAACACCTCGGGCCACCAAAACTTTTATCAACAAAACATCATCAACGACATGGGTCAACCGAGACTTTAATCAACGATTAAAACCAATGATGATTCGAGCAATTTCGTGCTGATAACGTGTTGTGTAATAACTAGAACCTATTAGCAATGTATAGAAGAGAATGAGAGAATGGGAGATGAATTTCTTATTGATATATATCATACAAAATACATGAGCCACTATATATAGGCTATAACATTAATACAAACATAAATGTGACATGGGAGTTAGAAATGTGGATAATCACTAATAATGGACGCATTCATAACAACTTGAAGGAAAATAGAAGAAGAAGAAAATTTGTTATTTAAAAAAAATGACAATGTATTAAAAAACTAGTCAGGTTCCTTTAGACTATGCGTAGTGGTAAGGGTGAATAATGCCCTCACCCTTAGGCGTTTTCCGTCATGTGGCAGTACAGTCAGTAAGTGCCATTATTGGGCGTTTTTCTAAAATGAGTGTAGTAGGGATGTGGGCATTATGTTAAAAGGGTGTATAGAATTTAATAAAAATAAAAAACCCAACAAAAAAAGTTATTGGCCAAGAAAAAGGAAGATTAAATGTGATCGGTGCTTCAAATTTGGACAAAGCGTTATTTAAAAAACGCCTAGTGGGAAAATTGATCATTAACGCCCAATAATGCCCAGGGGGTGGGAAGGGGGCATGATTGAGCGTGTTTGGTGACAAATTTTGAAAAAATAATGCCCACTAAGCATGGTCATAAAAAAATACAAGAGTTATCATGTGTGCGTAAATAGTTAAATATATCATGTGAATATAAATGTTTGTTCTAATCTATACTATCTATTAAGGGAGATTAGATGATAACATCGATTTGCCTACGTGTCACCTTCTTAGCTATTCCACATTGGATCAGTTGATGTCATAATTCCGATTTATTTATAATATTATGTATATAATATATAATCTCTAATAAAGGAGAGTTGCAAAAAAAAAAAAAAAAACGTGTGTTTCAAATTTCAAATTTTGAATTCATTTTACTAATCCCAAGACACCATATATCTGCACATATATCTGCACAGGGATAGAGGGGATTCAAACCCACCGCCCTCTTTCCCTTTCTTCT
Source organism: Helianthus tuberosus (assembly GCA_030545235.1). NCBI lineage: Eukaryota > Viridiplantae > Streptophyta > Magnoliopsida > Asterales > Asteraceae > Helianthus > Helianthus tuberosus. The sequence goes on along the minus strand of CM060365.1, from coordinate 32,409,866 downwards.
TTCTCTCTCTCTCTCTCAAACCTGATTAGCAACCATTGAAGATGCACAGGGATAGATCTGGGGATGGAGATGCAACCATCTTCAAATTTCAAACCTCTCCTGCTTTCCTTATACTCAATTGAAGATATTACCACTAAATAGTTTCCATCTTCGGAGATCTCACGACACAGATCATCCGGAAGCATTTCGATTTCGTCGATTCGAAACCTACTTCGAAGATCTGGATAGGTAAAGCACAAGATGAGTTCACTTTCAAACCCTAGGTTATCTCGGTTCCACTCCGAAAACGTTCCGCCTATCGATCCGAATGTTACGACCGATGAATTGCCTTCGATTGTGAAGGAATCAACCGCAAACGTGACGAATGGATCGGTTTCGTGCAAGGAAGTTACAGGATTGGAAACTTCTGTAGATCCGCATGTTAAGGTATGGGTTAAGTGATTGATTTGTGTGTTTATGGTTTTTAGATAGTGTATTTGGAACAGGAGTTGATTCTTGCGAAAAATGTTAGGTTGTTGCAAGGATTAGACCTCCTAATTCTCATGAGAAGAGGGATTATATGGTTAGGAAAGTTTCGGATGATTCGGTGGCGGTAGGTGATTGGAAGTTTACTTTGGTTGCGGTCCTTGATTCGAAATCTAGCCAGGTTTGTTGAATTGAATCTCCTATGTTTTTGCTAATTTTGTTGGATAAATAGTGTTTGATGTTTGTAATTAGAGATTTATCTATATTACTTTGATGCATTTATAAGAGGATATATATATATATATATATATATATATATATTTATGTGTACATTTGTCATGGTATGTATTAATACTAGAGGGTGCAATGTATTTGATAAAAAAAAGTGCTTGATGTTTGTAATTATCCATCCTGCTGACCTAAAGATCTAATAACTACTTTGATGTGTGTGTGTGTGTGTGATAGTATTAAAATCCTAGAGGGTGTCAATGTGTAATCTAGATGTGTGTATATATATGACCCCTGTATATTGAATTATCGAGAAAAAATAGTTTATTTATAACATTACACATCAAAAAATTTAAGCTAGAGAACAGTTCGAGTGTGTTTGTTTCTTAATTGGAAGATTGATGTGAACTTAAGGAATTATTATTGATTTTTAAGTTAATTGGTGTTGTAATAGGAGGATGTATGGATGAGCAAATGGTACCCGGTACCGGTACCTTCGAGGATGCATTTCAATCAGTTGTTGTCTCGATGGTTAAGAGTGCAATGGCGGGTTACAACACGTTGACATTGGCCTATGGACAGGTACATATTCCATTATTTAGTTAAAAAAATCTATGGAAACTATTTGGTGGTAATATCTTCAATGGTTGTTAATGTCCTAATGATCAATTTATACGTAGCTACCTTTCAAAACAAAAACTTTACTCAACAATCTGTTGTCTATCTCCCATGTTCGCTCGCTCGCTCCATCTTCTAAACCTAAAAAACAACCGACAGATCTTCTTTCATTCGCAAGGAAGGTAAGGTTCACTCAGCCAGCAGGTAAGCTTCGATTCAGCAACTTCGATTAGTCCCCATTTCTTCTCTCTTACATTTGAATTGTTTTTTTGGAATTGGATCGGACGAACCAAAACGAAAATCACCAGTGAATTATGTGACTACGATTTATAGTATTTTATACTTTACTGTAAGTGTTATGTGATATTTTTTAGCTCCAATTATGCTTTCACACAGCTTTAAAGTTCGATATAAGTCATTATGTTGATTAGGTTAAATTTAAATACATTTTGATAGTGTGTACAAGAGTATGGAGTTTGATATGTGTTTTAGATGTACATACATGTTTATCTTTTGAAGCTTATAGAAGGATAATTATTCTTGATAATAATTATGCTTTCACACGACTTTAAAGTTCGATATATGTCATTATGTTAATAATTAGGTTGTATATGTTTGATATTTGTTTTAGATGCACATATTTGTTTTTGTTTTAAAGCTAGGTGAAAGTTGTTATACAAGGATAATATATTGTGAGAATAATTATGCTTTCATTATGTTGTGATATTTGTTTTAGATGTACATATCGTTTGTGTGAGACTTGGTTTCTTAGGTGATTGGTTAAATTTCATATAAATTTCATGATAAATTTATGTATTCATGACAAATTTCATATCAGACTAGAATATGTTTCTTTCAATCTTTTTTGATATCAAAGCAAATGATCTCTTTAGTGTTTTGGACCAGAATAATTCCACGGTTGCTTTGAAACTGCGCAGAATTGAGAATCTTGAGCTAATTTGGGACTTTTATTAGCCAAGATGAAGCTGATTCTAACCTATTAGAGGCTGCCCATGAAGGAGCTGATTGGAGTCACTATTTCCAGCAGTTGCAAGGTGAGTTTTGAATGTATTTGACTCGGTTTTGATGAATGAGAACCGATTAAGCCTTAGGCAACAAATGTGATGTGTTTCTGTTGTCTTAAAGCAAGTTGTGATGTTGTTTAGAACTGGTTTCGGGCTGGTATGATACGAAGGTTGCAAGCTCTTGATTACAAGTTTTTTTATGGATATTAAAGGATTTTTTTATTTTATTAGAGGCTGCTGGTGTATGGCGTTTAAAAGCAATTGAAGATGTCAGTGGCTGGAAAGATAGAACCACTATGAGTTTCTGGCTCTTCTTTGGGAAGGTAAATATAATCCTTTAATAATTCAATAACAATTTTGAATTTTCTTTTTTCTTTGTTGTTGTTGAATATGCTTAAATTCATAAATTTACAGTAAAGATAAGGCGAAAGATGCCATCTTTTACTCATACACGAGGCATATCAATGGTTTTGCTGCCATACTTGAAGATGAAGAAGCAGCCCAGATAGCCAGTAAGTAGTTTATGAAGTTATGGTAATGTTAATGATGTTCTGAGATGGTTTCATAGACTGATGTGATTTAATATTTGTGATCCAATGCAGAGCATCCCAGGGTAGTTTCTGTGTTCTTGAACAGGGGTAGACAATTGCATACAACTAGATCATGGGATTTTATGGGGCTCGAGGATAATGGTATTATTTATTTGTGGCGAGTGTGAAGCAAAAATTGATTAAAAAAGAACAACAAACATATTTAGTCTTGATCTAGAAGTGTATAAGTATTGCGAGATTGATTTTAGTTCCTTCTTGCAATGACAGGTCCTGGGGCTTAGGCAAGAGTTGTTGTCCAAAAAGCTTGCGGCTTAGAGCTCGCTCGGATATAGCTTGGAAAAATCTCTCTCGGATATAGCTTGGAAAAAGCTCCCTCGATATGGCTGATTTGAAACTGAGCCGAGTTGGCTCGACTCGATTAGAAAGTGAGCCACGCTTAGCTTGGCTCGGGTCGTAACAAGCAGGATTGGCTCCACACCAGCCTCAAATGATCCAAGCAAATTTATGCAAGCTAAGCATAAATGGCACTAAGTTATGCAATACGTCCTAAGCAATAAAATTATTATTTGGGTTTCTTCTGCCCCGTTGCTAATTTGTTTTATTTCTTCGACAGTGTTTTTCATGTTGAAACTGTAACGCGGTTGCTAAGCAACATAGAGAACAACCAGCTCAAGCCTTTAACTGATGATCAACCCTTGATAAAGGTAACGTGCACATCCATGCATCAAATAATAGTAGCCAACACACGACATGGAAGTTATTTCGGTTAAGTTTTATATTACACAGTTAAAATAACTACCAGCTATAAAGGGAACGAGGATGGTCGTCATTCAAAGTATGTAGTTAATGCATCAATCACTTTATTAAAATAAAAAGTTTACTATTGTAGGGATAATTTCTTAGATACCCTCAAAACTTGGTACAATATCATATTTACAACTAAAAAACATAATACCAAATATATCCATTTATAAATTTATGACATTTATAATTTTATACCCATCCCTTAAAACTTGAATAAGGATATACGATAACGGATAGTGTTCATATTATAAATTATATTTAATGATATGGGTTAATAATTTAATATGAAATTTTAAGTATTTTGAATGAATATATATGATAGTAATTTTCTCAGTTGGGTGAATATGCTTTCTCAAATGATCCAAGCAAATCCGAACAAGATTTGTTCTGCACCAGTCTGCTCAAGCTCAAACTAAGCTGGAACTTAATAGTTTACATTCGTTATCACTGCATGAATCTGAACTCTTGCTGCTACAAATGTATTTGTTTCATCGACATTTATGATATACGTTGGAAATGGGAAATAAAGCTTAATAAGTTGACATATGTTGGTGAAGTAGCACCAATACTTTCGGGATATTAACCGAGATAAACTGGCCATACAAAAGGTACGTGAGCATTCCATTTATGATACATATTTACAGTCATACCACATTTGAGGTGGAAATATCGACTCATTTAATTTGGATCGTTTTTATCTCAAACACCTCAGACAGTCGCACAATGTCTATCCTTTTTAAATAAACTTTTTTTTTCAAACTTCAGTACCTAAAGGGGTGAAGAAAAGATGAACTTCAACCTTTCTTAAAGCCACATGCCCACTTGGTTACAAACTCCCACGCATGGGTGGGCATGGGGGTTGACTAAATGGGTCAAAGCGGGTCCGGTTTACCCACCAAGTCACAAACACTTTTTATCATGTTCTTTAAATTTATTAGTGGCGGATATTTGGACCCGTTTGTTTGTGGTTTCTGAATTGTCTATAAGGAAACAGGTCAATCGATAAAACAAATCATTGTAGATTTGTCAATTTTGGTTAAATATATATTTGGACCTGCTTTGACATGTACTAAAAGTAAATTGCTCTTTGTGATATATTCATTTCAAGTTTAACCTAAAGCAAGACGTGATGTGATCAAACAAAGTTTTCTAAATAGCTTTAATGGTTTTAAAGATTAACATCTTCTACTGATGCAAGTATATGTGACGGCCCTATCTGGCTTTTGCAGTTAGTGTTGGCTTATCACATGCTCGCAGAATGGTTCATGGATGCTCCTTGCAGGTTGTTTCCATAGTGATGATAAGGTGTTTCCAGTGGCGGACATGTGTTTGTGGTTTGATGTGTACTATAAAGTTTAAAAATCTCACAACAACAAAGTTTAAAAATGATAAGAATAAGAATAAACAATCTCACAACAACAAAGTTTAAAAAAAAACATTTCATTTTTACAATTATGCGAACCGATTGAATGTATAAATAGATAGGATGAACGGTGTAATGGATTTTGTTATTTGGTGTTTCAATTTGTGAATTTAGTCGAAAGGGATGTATTTGGAATACTCATTGGCAATCTTAGTAGACAAAATCTTCAATAACAGGTTATTCATGTGTAAAATTTTTAGAAATTCCATTCCCTTGTATATGATAAAGAGTTAGAAGTTGATGAGCACATGAATTAGGAGGAGTAATTTCAATTATGAAATTCCTAATGTAGGTAAGCTTAAATTTTGTTGGTCGATAGGCTATAACTTCAAAGCAGACTCGAAATCTTCAATCTTTCAAGATAATCAATTTAGTACGTTAGAGTAACATTGGGTATGTTTTGTGATTTTGGTTTATCAATATAAACTAATATATTAACTGAACAAATGATATATTATAACCATATTATAATATGTTTTTAAGTATTCGATTTTGATCGTTATTAAACATACCCGTGTGTTCACACGGGTGTTACTACTAGTATATAATTAAAAGATATATTATGTGAATATAAATAGGGAATTCGTCAATTTTGGGAAGATCAAGCAGCAGTTTAAGGCTTAAGGTAAAGCAACTAGAGATTTATCAACGTTCATTAATATTTTCTTTCACAATTTTATTTGGAGCGTATTAATGATTTGTGTGCTATATTTATTTTTAATTTAATTTATATAAATGTGGTATTTGCCTATTTGGGTATAATATATAATGTTTTAATTTTAAAACATCGGTTTACTAACAAGGTATTTATTTATTTTATAAGTTGATAAAATTTTTATTAATAATTTGATTTATTATATAAAAAATATATAACGATAGTGAAAAATTTATGTAAAAAGTGGCAATAATATATGGAAATGAAAGGATTTGTGATGTGTTCCAAATAACATATGGTTTTTATATGAAATCCTTGTATTTGTATTTGTATTTGTATTTGTTTATGTTGGAAACTGATACAAAAAAGATAAGTAATAAGAGATAATCTTTAGGTTTTGATAAAAAAAAAAAAAAAAAAAGAGGAAGTAGAAAGGAAAGTGTAGGACATCAAAGATCAGAGAAATGAAAAAGAGCAAAAACAATAAAATAGGTCCTGTACCATGTCAAGATGTATGACCCGTACTCTAGCTCCAACGTAGAAACCCTAGTTCCAGCCATGATTATAAGATATGACTCATACCCAAGTCGCAAAACCCTAAAAAAGCACTAAATAGATGGTGACAGTTGGAACCCTAGTTATTGACCCAAAGGAGTTTGTGGGCGACCAGAAGACAAAATTGAGGTTTTTTTGAAGGATAAGAAGATCTAAAAGATTTGAAGGCACATGAAGATTAAAGATCTTACCATTCAGTTAGAAAAAAAATGCTCCCTAGGTTCTATATTTCCTTCTTTCATCTTTCTATACTATTCAAACATGATTTCTTTTGTGTTTTGGTCATCATATTCGGCAAAACACTTAGCAACTATTTAAATGTGATGATTCTTAGGATGGTTTGATATTTGAATGTTTGATTGTTTATGTGATTTGATTTTAGTAAAGTCTATTATGGTTTATCTTATGATGTATGGTTGCATGTTGGTATTGATTGTGATTTTGAGTTATGTGGTGTGGTGTGGGGGAATCGATCTTTCAATGAGGTATGCTATTTAGATCTGATTTCTTCTATCTTTAGGTTATATTAATGTCCATTAATCTAGGGTTAAAGCCTTAACCGGTAATATAAAACTTGGTAACTGTTGTTACATCTTGGATGTCAACAGCTAATGAAGGTAAAGCGATCCAAAGACTAAAAGTTATCAAGCTGAATGAAAACGGAGACAATCTAGAAGTTATTGTCAAGGGGGGAGTCTATTAGTGCATCTTGTGTGACAACAACTTAGTAGATAAGTCAATGTCATCATGGTGTATTTTTCATAATAGAATTTTTATTATATGTGAGTTGAAAGAACTAGTGTTAAACAGATTTGTAGGGAATGAACATGGAGCCTTGAATGAACTAGTGTTATGTTTGTTCTAAGGGACCAAGCCCAAAGGACCATTCATGTCGTAGGGTTAACGTAAGAGTTTACAAGTTCAAGCCGGTTTTTCAAGTTCACGAGAGTTGAGAGAGGTTGTGAGTTTTGTCTTGAATTGATATTATAAACGAGTTTGTTGATAATCAACAGAAGACTAGTTTTTGATCTCGTGTGTTCGTATTTGATTTACTTGCTTATTACGTTGTGAGATCGGCTAAGAGGATTCCATGGATTAAGTCGGTCATTAATCTGGTGATTTTTGAGACGATGCATTCCTTACGGCCAAGTATCTATTTCGTGGACAATTTATAACAGAACAATCTGAGATTTTACTAGGGTGCTTTTAATGTGACAGTTGAACACATTTATAGTTGTTTTTAGGATTTGCATTGGAGATGGTCTTAGAGCTATTAGTTGTACCTTTGCATTCCCGTCTATGACCCTATTGAGGCGCCAGAAATTTGTTTTCTTTTTCTAGCTATTGCCAACAAATTGTTATATGATCTAACAAAGTAGTATCGTCTGTCAAGTTTTTCTTAGCCAATTAATCTTTGGCGCTTTGTGTCACACCCCGACCCGCAGCGGAATGGTACAGGGAATGATGATTGCCCGTAGCTCATAACAACTAATTATTGTTTCAATATTTAAAGCATATCCATTTAAATAGTCACATAACATATAATAATCAAAATTGTTGATACATTGTTCAAAACAAACATATAAAGATTTCAATTTAATTTCCTAAGGCCCATGCTACGTGTCCACATCACTTGATCATCAACTTTGAAAACCTGCACCACGTTAAAAAAAATATTTTTGGGTCAACAAATATGTTGGTGAATAATTTCCTCCATTTTATAGAAAATAGTTTTATATTTATTTCTTTAAAAAATATTTTTTACATGCATCTCAAGGTTAGTGTGTAAATGGTCTCATATCATCAACATAGTCAACATGTCCATAAATCCAAATTTACCAAACAAGAATACACAATCAAACAACAACACAACCAACCAAAATAAATAGACTCCTGATAATAGCGTGCATTAGGCTCAAGCCCCGAGGAGCGAGTCTAATACCATTGGCGATACTAGGCTACAACCCATGGCCGTGAGGAACCTAGTTAGCCGTGGATCCACTAGACACAATAGCATGCAATAGACTTGTCATCAAATAGCATATAGAATAATAGAATACACATAAGACGTTTACATAATAACACTGATCATAGCATGTTAAGTAAATCGAAAAGTGTAACGTAATGCACCCCAAAATTTGTAAAAGATTAAAAAGGGGGAAATGGAAGAAATTACTCACAGGTTGCGAAGAGACGTTCCACGAGAATTAACGCACGAACTGGAATATGTGGAATTCTAAGATAAGAACCACATTGTAAATAACAGACATACTAAACGAAAGGGATAACCTAATGATTTTAGGAAATTGGGTTCTCCTATTTGGGGGCTTGGAAATATATAAAATTATATTCGTTCAACAAAGAAATAACCAAAATAATAATTGTATATGTTTTAGAATTTATTAATATGGAAAAAATCATAGAATTGCTATTTTAATGGTTTTAAATATTCGATAATGCCAAATGATTAAATAAGTTCATCAAAAAATTATATAGATTCAATTTAATATTCATCCCCAATTTTATTTTAAAATAATAATTTCGTAATGGGATTTATTTGTCTAAACCATTCCACCAATTATTTAGTTATATAATCATAAAAAAAAATATAGAAAATCCATAATAATTTTACAACCATCATATAATCTGTAAAAATCAGTAATATTATTTATAAAAATTATTTATGATAAACTTGTATATATTTTTAAAGGATTAAAATATATAAACATGAGTGATGCAAATTAGATCTAAAAATTCCCAAAAAAATTAAGGAAAGTTTCTATAAAAATTACCTAGTGTTTATATAATCTGGAATAATCAACAAAAATATTTATTGAATTTATTTAGGACTATCTTGTATTTTTATTTGATTTAACTAGCGATTAAAAAATATATATAATTCACCAAAATTCCAATTTGATATCTAAAAATTCCAAAAATTTACACATATCATGCTAATATGATATATAACAACATTATACTTTCAATTTAATCAAAACACAAGTCTAAATCTAAAAGCCCCAAATTCTATGCATGAAGAACCATAATTTCAACTAAAATTAAATTCGGATAAATTAGCCTTCTATCACTGAAATTGATAGAGGGGTTTTGTAAAGCACGAAAAATTAAGCAAGTTGGGCTTTGGAATCACCTGAAAACGTTGATAATTGAAGGAGCTATCGTCCGCACAAGTTACAAGCCCTAGAATGTTCTTCGATTAAATTCATGATGCAGGGATGATAAAATGGAGAAATTTCAGTGGGGTTTTGCATGGTTTGATCAGGTGAACAATTGATAAAAGTTTTGTCATCTGACTTTGCGAATTTGCTCAAAACCCATTGATGTTCTTGATACACCTTAATGAAGGTTTAATGGTGAATTGATTTTGAATCGATTAGGTGATTTAAGGGACAATTACACTGATTTAATGTTAGAAATTAAGTTTCTCCTTTACTACAATTCATATGGGACGAAAACGAAGCCCAAACGTCGTGTAGCCAAGTGAAACCGTAACCGGGTTGAGCTTTAAAGGGTTGTCGGGTCGGGTTCCATGTCTGGGCGAAGAAGATGAAAGGATTAACAGGTCTGGATTTACTATAAGTTTTAAACAGTTGAAAGGTTATCACCAAAGCTCGTTAGACCAGCTGGTGTGCACGTTATTTGGTTAATTGGGAGACACGGGTTCGAGTCCTATATATAATTTTTTTCTATCCTTAACTGCTATGTTAAGTTTAAAAGGTTTACATGGCGGTTAAATGTCACCAAACTGGACTCAGTCCAGTTGTTAGTGCGTTGTTGTTGAGACGAGGTGACCCGGTTTCGAAACCCTTCGTCAACCGTTTTTTTTATTTATTCCATCTTTCTATTTAGTTTCAAAAAAATATCACATAGGCCCCCCAAGTTTAACTGTTTGTTATCTTGAGCTCTTTTATAAAGCTAACCTAGTTAATATATAATTTATTAACTAAATTAATATCTATAATAGACTAACTAAGTTAATTCATTTCTTTTATAAAACTAACCAAGTTAATTACGATATATACCAACATAACTAGGTTTACTAACCTAGTTAGCTAACCCGTTTTAAATATATAGTTTCCATAAATTACAAAAACAACCCCTTAACTTGTAACTTTGATATTTTGACGGTTTTAACCCTTTTAAGTTAAAAACTTGTTTTAACCACAAATTTAACGTAGTTAATTATTTCCTTTATAACTATTAACCGAGTTCAACGAGTTTAGCTTATAAACATCCACTTTTATTCTGGTTTTAATCCAACGCAAAACGTGACGATTAATTACATAAAAAATACTAATAAAAATTCTTTTTTTTATTTTATTGATAAGGGTCCGGTTTTACAACCCGGGTCGGATTTCGGAGGTCCGATTTTGACGGATGTTACAGTCTCCCCAACTTTTGAGAATTTCGTCCCGAAATTAGAAGGAAACTGCTCGTATAGGAAGAACTGTAGGGTCTTCCATAGACTTAAACGATATCGATTTGATTTGGTAATAGTATTAGGAACTCGAATCTTAGGATCGGAAGGTCCCTTAGAAAGGTCAGGTAACTAGTGTTAAACACCCGTTCTAATGTTACTGAGAATACGCTCAAACTATACCATATCAAAAGGTGTAGACTTATGGAGGCGGTAGCGTTCCTGACAAGGTTTATATACCCAATTAAGGAATCGCTCTTAATTGCCAAAGATACCAAAATGAAAAATGTTAACTGTTATGTACAAGATATCCGGTTATAGGCTCTATGATCATTACAATCACGAAGCTCAAGATTGGCGTATCAAAGATGTATTGTAGCTAAAGAGAAAATCACGTCCCAAAGATGACTTGTAACACGAGAGAGTTTGCAACTGAGTCGTGAGGTATACATGTGATGCCCAACTGCAATCTGTGTCATAACTTGGGATTTTGAAAAGAAAAATTCTCATAAAATGCCACAATTTGAGTTGAATGAGCGAAATTATAGAATTTGAATTCTCCAATCAGAAAACCAAAACAAATTAACTAAAACACTCATGATTAGTCTAACGCTGTTTTTGAAAATTTGACAGACACACTTATATATAGGAAGTACCAGCGGCGTATCCACCATGTCCCTATCAAATTTTCATCCACATCGTTATTCAAATCATGATTGACGACTCAACCAACTTCTCATGACCAGTCTAACGAGGATTTTGTTATCTCGATAAGAACACTTATATATAGGAAGTACCAGCGGCGTATCCACCATCGGCTTCGTTATTCGGATCATGACTGACGACACAAATACAACTTACATAGAACCTCTCTCGACCAATCTAACGAGGCTTTTGATGGTTTGATAAGAACACTTATATATAGGAAGTACCAGCGACGTATCCACCATGTCCTTATCAAATTTCATTGGCTTCGTTAACGGTTTTGATTGGTTCTATGCGACGACTCAACTTACTAATTAAATAACCACAACCAAACCACAACCATCTAATGTATGAGTCTCAAACCCAAAAAGGGTGCGACTAAATGGTGGCAGTACCTACATCCATAGTTATGGGGAAAAGGGTCGGTCTATGAATATGTAACAACCCTCAGTAAAACTGACACTCTCATAATATTTCCAACACTCTAGTATATTTTAAAATACCCTTATATGTCTTTAAACACAACCCGTATGTGAAAACCGAGCCCGAAATACATTAAATAGTATTTAAAATAAATAAAATTGAAAACTAGGGCTAAGGCGGGCCGCGTAGACCCACCCAACCATTCACGCGGGCGGTATCAGGGTTGAAACCTGATATCGTTGATTTCTTTAGTTAAGGCGGGCCGCGTAAGACATTTAAGTTAACGCGGGCCGCGAGAGATCAATATAGTGGCGCAGCCCGGTGATGACACGTGTCATCATCGTGTCAAGCCTAGTGGTGATCCGGATGAGCTACGCGTTGACCCAATGTTGATGCGGGCCACGTAAGCCCAACCCATATGTTACGCGGGTCGCGTGAGACTCAGATTTCAGCACTATATAAGAAGGCCTCGGGATTTCACTTTCAATCGTTCATTTCTTTTCTCAGTCTCGAATTTATGAAGATATAGGCTTTATAAAGCTAGTATAATACCCCTAATTAGCGAGGTTCTGCCCCGTTGTAAATATTATAACCCCAGTTTCGTAGTAGATACGCTGCCCGATTGATTTAGGGTTCCGTAACAACTGTCGTGGTTCTGCCCGACGTAGTTGTTAGAATGCCGTCTCGGGGAGGGTATTATTAATATTTTCAAAGGGTTATGATACTAACCTATGTACATTTGTATAAATTATAGATTATATCCAGGAAACCCTTACGCGAAGTCTAAGATAGCAATGTGAGTTTATCCTCTTTTTGTTAACCTTTTTATAACTAATTTACAAAACCTTTAATGCTTAATAATATGATTAAGCAGTGATTAAGTCTTTGTAGTTCTTCAATTACTGCCGGTATGTTGGGGGTTTTGTATACAAAATTTACTACTCTGTAAAGTATTAAGTCGGGGATGACAATACGTTACCATTGGACGACGAGTTAGCCAATGTGTAATATGACCCACAAGTCAGGATTGACAGTACTGAATGAGTAATTGTGTAGAAATAAACAATGTGATCGCTCTCAATACTGTTTTAATTGATAAAATGTTCTTGATTAAACTGGGATTCACTCACCAGTATTTCCCACTGACAAATGTTTTTAAAACGCGTTTCAGGTAACACAATGTGACAGCCAATTAGTAAAAAGCCAGCTGGAGAGCACTGAAGGCTTGGGAAAAATGTGGCTATAAAATTTACCTAAAAGATGATGTTTTAAATTCAATAAAATAGGGTTTATCCCTATAAACGTATTGTAATAAGAAACTTGGGTTTTGCCCATGTGATTATCAATATAAAAGAAGGTGGTTTTACTCTGATAAAATATCCTAACTACGATCCTGATGTAATTTCCGCTGCCAAATTAACAAGCTGATACCACCACTACTGAGTTCGCGTCCGCCCGTTCCCGGGACAGATAAGGGATCGAGGGTTGCAACAGGAGGTGGTATCAGAGCCTAGCCACTGGTCTAAAGCCAAAGAAGTGTTCTGCTGACACTTAAAATTTAAACTTTGTGTTAGGAAATAAATTACTGAAATACGTGCATAACTGTATTTATTTGTTATGTGTTATTTGACTATTTGTTAGTTTATAGTATAAGTGATCAAGGACCCTCAGACATGAGTCGTCAGTTGTCTGATTCACCTAGGAGCGAAGGTACCTCATCACAGCCTGCCATTTCTGGGTATTCTGCTGATCAAGAAGAAGGGATGTTTGCTTTTAAAACTCAGTCAGAAGAGCCATTCCCTCATAAGAAACGAGGATGGTTCAGTAAGGAAGCCTTTGCACGTAGGAAAAGAATGCGAAAATTGCAACTGCAAAGAGTGTTAGCAGCCGCTAAGCGAAAGACAGATGCCCATACACAGGATATGATTAATAGAAGCCTAGCCAATTTCCATATCCTAGCCACAACTGCTGCTGACCCAAATCTGGAGCAAACAATAGCACCCCAACCATAATTGTAAATCCCTGACCAACCAATGGAGATAGAAAACCCTGAAAACCAAGTGGAGATGCATGACTTCAACCCAGAAGAAATCCCTAGGGTACCAGCACCAAATCCCCTAGAACCAAATTACGATCCCTGGTGGGATAACGTTAGGGACTATGTGCAACGTTACCCAATCCATGAAGACACACCTATACAAAACATAGGAGCCTATCCAGGTATGGACCCTTTAGATCCCTATTACCATGATAACTACATTAGGGAAATCTTAGAAGATCCTTACCGATTTCAGGCACTTTCACCCCCATATCAGGAACCCGCACCCCAGATTCCGAACCCAGTCCTAGAACATGCACCCCCAATGAGTGCAGAAAACGTGCAAGAACTTAGGACCTTCGGTGAGGAAATTTTAGAAAGCAGTGAGAGAATGAGACAGGTGGGAGAGCGTCTCGTATGGAAATACGATGAGCGCAATATGGATTTCTAGATAAATCCATATCCGTGATGTGATAGAGGAGATGGTAATAGTAATAATAATATAATAATAAAATAAAACAAAATAAGTGTGTACGGATGCCTATTACAATTAGTGTAATTCTATTTCTTTTGGTATTGTATTTTTTATTTCAGTACTAGTGTGTAATGGATGCATAATAGCATATGGAAATAGAGTAAAAGTCGCAATGATCGACGTTTTTGGCTAGATTGCGCATCATATGATTAATTATATTGAATATTATCTTGTGATATTAATATGAGGTAAATGTTTAAAAATTTAGATGGCCGATGAAGGAAATCAAGGAAATCTGAATAATGATAACCAGAGTAACATTAACATGGTTAATGAGAATTCAAGCATCAATAACAATGGAAACCAAATGGATAATAGTGATGTTCAACATATAATGGCTCAAGGAATCATAGATGCAATGACATTTATTATTCAAACGATTCAAGAAGCGAATAATAAAAGTAAGCATAGCAGTAAGCGACCCATCGAACCAGAACACAACATAAACAATGGACCTGTACTTCAAATGCCTATTCCCAAAAGGAGAAGAACCATGTCTTACGGTTGTTCTTTTAAAGAATTCTGGTCTTGTAAACCAATGGAATTCTCGGGCAACGAAGGAGCCATTGCAACCCTACGCTGGATAGAGAAAACTGAGGCAGTCTTAAGAATAAGCAAGTGTGCTGAAGAAGATAAGATACTGTTTGCTTCTAATCTGTTTAAGAATTCAGCACTAGAATGGTGGAACACTATCCTCCAAATCCAGAGGAAATGATAGAACCTACAATATGGAATGGGAAGAATTTAAGAACAAGGTAGAAAGGAAATTATGCCCACCCAATGAAAAGGAACAGATAGCAAACAAATTCTTAAATCTTAGGATGACTGGTGTGGATAGTAAGGGATACACTAAAATATTCTTCGAATATGCTAGAATAGTGCCAAATCTTGCTTCACCAGAACCAGTATTGATCTCCCGTTATATTTGGGGATTAATTGGTGAGATAAGACATGTAGTCAAGGCAGCTAGACCTCAAACCATAGAAGAAGCTGTAGAACTAGCCAATACCTTGATAGATGAGTTAGTGCGTACCCGAGAAGAGGATCAAAGGAGGAGCCTAACCCAGAAGCTCACATAAGAATTTCGTTCTGGAAATTCTAATCGTGGGAAAAATATAGGTTCTACCTCTGCACCTTACTGTAAGAATTGCAAAAGAAAGCATTCAGGAAGATGCTCCATATACTGTAACTTTTGCAAAATATCGGGACACAAGGAGGAAAATTGCAGGAAGAAAGCTAATAACAGGATATGTTACAACTACGGAGAACAAGGTCATATCAAGCTGAATTGTCCGAAATTAGCTCCAGCTACAAACAACAAGAATACTCAAAATGCTAGAGCATTTGTTCTGACTGCAGATGAAGCTAAGATGATTCCAGATGTCATAGCTGGTACGTTTTTAGTTAATGATGTCTTTGCTAAAGTATTATTTGACTCTGGTGCAAACCAAAGTTTTATTAATACATCATTTTGCAAATTCCTAAATCAGTCATTAACTAAACTACAACAAGAATGTCTAGTAGAGACAGCTAATGGAGAAACCGTTAGGATTTCTGAAATCTTGTAGGGTGCAAGAATAGAAATTTTAAATCAGAAATTTCTTGCAAATCTTTATCCCATGAATCTGGCAGGATTTGATGTTGTTTTAGGAATGGATTGGTTAATAACCAATAAAGCCAGTATTTTATGTGATCAAAAATCAATTCAAGTAAATTCACCAAAAGGTAAAACGATCACAATAAAAGGAGATAAACCATCTAGATCCACAAAATTTATCTCTGTGATGAAAACTGCAAGTTATATAAGAAAAGGTTCTATAGTGTATTTAATTTCCATAATCACTAACACTAAAGGAAAGGATTTAAAAGATATTCCAGTAGTATCTCAGTTTTTAGATGTATTTCCAGAAGAATTGCCAGGGCAACCTCCAGATAGAGAAGTTGAATTCAGAATCCATTTAATACCAGGAACAGCTCAGATTGCCAAAACACCTTACCGTTTGGCACCTGCAGAAATGCAATAATTGAAGAAACAATAAGACGAATTGTTAGAGAAAGGATTTATACAACCAAGTTCGTCACCATGGGGAGCACCGATACTGTTTGTTAAAAAGAAGGACGGATCAATGCGTATGTGCATTAACTACCGTGAATTAAACAAGGCCACGATTAAGAACCGGTACCCATTACCAAGAATCGATGATCTGTTCGATCAACTGCAAGGAGCTCGATTTTTCTCAAAAATCGATTTAAGGTCAGGATATCATCAATTAAAGGTACAGGAAGAGGACATTCCTAAAACCGCATTTAGAACAAGGTATGGACATTATGAATTTACTGTCATGCCATTTGGTTTAACCAATGCCCAGCTGCATTTATGGACATGATGAACCGAATATGTAAGCCATATTTGGATAAATTCATAATTGTTTTCATAGATGATATTCTCATTTACTCTAAGAATAAAGAGGATCATGCAAAGCATTTGCACGCACTTTTAAGTCTATTAAGAAAGGAAAAGCTTTACGCTAAATTTTCAAAGTGCGAGTTTTGGTTAGAACAGGTACAATTTCTCGGACACCTAGTCAATCATGAAGGAATTCATGTGGATCCCACAAAGATCGAGGCAATTACTAAATGGAAAACCCCTGAGTCACCAACCGAGGTTAGAAGTTTCTTAGGATTGGCCGGTTATTATAGAAGATTTATTCAAGATTTTTCTAGAATAACCATTCCTCTAACTAAGCTGACCTGTAAATCTGTTAAGTTTGAATGGGGATTAAAACAAGAAGAAGCCTTTAGAATCCTTAAGCAAAGATTAACCCATACACCCATATTAGCGTTACCAGAAGGAACTAAAGACTTTGTTGTTTATTGTGACGCTTCTAAATTAGGTTATGGATGCGTATTGATGCAACGACAAAAGGTTATAGCTTACACATCTAGAAAACTTAAGAATCATGAAGAGAATTATTCAACCCATGATCTAGAATTAGGAGCTATAATTTTTGCTCTTAAGATTTGGAGACATTACCTTTATGGTAGTAAGTTTACCATATTCACTGATCATAAGAGTTTAAGGTATATTTTCAAACAAAAGGAATTGAATATGAGACAAAGACACTGGATGGAGATGCTTAGTGATTATGATTGTGATATCCAGTATCATGAAGGAAAAGCAAATGTAGTGGCAGATGCTTTAAGCCGAAAGTATCATGAAAAGCCAAAAAGAGTACGTTCTCTTAAATTAAATCTATAAGTAGATTTAAATGATCAGATAAGAGAAGCACAAGAATCAGTAATCAAGGATGATACTGAAAAATTAAAAGGTATGTTAAAAGAATTAGAAGAAGGAACCGATGGAATTTGGAGATTCCATGAGAAGAGAATGTGGATACCTAAAATAGGAAACCTATGTCATCGTATATTAGAAGAAGCCCATAAGTCTAAGTATACGATGCATCCAGGAAATGACAAGATGTACCAGGATTTAAGGAAGAATTTTTGGTGGATAGGAATGAAAAAGGACATAGCAGCCTATGTTTCTAAATGTTTAACTTGTTCACAAGTTAAAGCTGAACACCAGAAACCCTCAGGATTTCTACAACAATTAGAAATGCCAGTGTGGAAATGGGAATTAACAACAATGGATTTTGTTACTAAATTACCCAAAACTAAGAAAGGAAATGACACAATCTGGGTGATTGTAGATAGGCTAACCAAGTCAGCTCATTTCCTACCAATGAAAGAAACTTTCAGTATGGAACAGTTAGCTAAGTTGTATGTAAATGAAATTGTTTCTTTACATGGCATTCCTTTATCAATTGTTTCTGATAGAGATAGCCGATTTACCTCTCATTTTTGGTCAAGTTTCCAAAAGGCAATGGGAACCAAGTTAAAATTGAGCACAACTTATCATCCTCAAACGGATGGACAAAGCGAAAGGACAATTCAGACAATGGAGGACATGCTTAGAGCTTGTGTAATTGATTTCGGAGGTAATTGGGACGATCACTTACCTTTAATAGAATTTTCTTATAATAATAGTTGTCACACAAGTATCAATGCTGCACCATTCGAAGCACTTTATGGACGAAAGTGCCGAACCCCAGTCTGTTGGGCAGAAATTGGGGAGAAGCAACTATCTGGACCTGAGATAGTGCAAGAAAAAACTGACAAGATTATTCAAGTCAAGGAACGACTGAAAGCAGCACGTGATCGACAGAAGAGTTATGCTGATAACCGACGCAAACCCTTGGAATTTCAAGTAGGAGATAAAGTATTGTTGAAGGTCTCTCCTTGGAAAGGAGTGGTAAGATTCATAAAATGAGGAAAGCTAAGTCCCAGGTATATTGGACCTTTTGAGATTATTAGAAGAATAGGACCTGTAGCCTATCAGCTACAACTGCCAGAGGAAATGGCAGGAATACATGATGTATTTCATGTATCAAATCTCAAAAAGTGTTTAGCTGATGAATCACTGATAGTAACTCTTAATGATATAGAGGTAAATGAACAACTCAAGTTTGTAGAAAGGCATCTACAAATTGAAGACAGGAAAGTCAAGAACCTCAAGCACAAGAGATTAGTTCTGGTCAAAGTGAAGTGGGACTCCAAAAGAGGACCTGAGTACACATGGGAGCTTGAATCTGAAATGCAAAGGAAATATCCGCACTTGTTCTAGTAGATCTCGAGGACGAGCTCTAAAACAATGTGGGGAGAATGTAACAACCCTCAGTAAAACCGACACTCTCATAATATTTCCGACACTCTAGTATATTTTAAAATACCCTTATATGTCTTTAAACACAATCCGTATGTGAAAACCGAGCCCGAAATACATTAAATAGTATTTAAAATAAATAAAATTGAAAACTAGGGCTAAGGCGGGCCGCGTAGACCCACCCCCACCATTCACGCGGGCGGTATCAGGGTTGAAACCTGATATCGTTGATTTCTTTAGTTAAGGCGGGCCGCGTGAGACCCCGTTTAAGTTAACGCAGGCCGCGAAAGATCAATATAGTGGCGCAGCCCGGTGATGACACGTGTCATCATCGTGTCAAGCCTAGTGGTGATCCGGACGAGCTACGCGTTGACCCAATGTTGACGCGGGCCGCGTAAGCCCAACCCATATGTTACGCGGGCCGCGTGAGACTTAGATTTCAGCACTATATAAGAAGGCCTCGGGATTTCACTTTCAATCGTTCATTTCTTTTCTCAGTCTCGAATTTCTGAAGATATAGGCTTTATAAAGCTAGTATAATACCCCTAACTAGTGAGGTTCTGCCCCGTTGTAAGTATTATAACCCCAGTTTCGTAGTAGATACGCTGCCCGATTGATTTAGGGTTCCGTAACAATTGTCGTGGTTCTGCCCGACGTAGTTGTTGGAATGCCGTCTCGGGGATGGTATTATTAATATTTTCAAAGGGTTATGATACTAACCTATGTACATTTGTATAAATTATAGATTATATCCAGGAAACCCTTACGCGAAGTCTAAGATAGCAATGTGAGTTTATCCTCTTTTTGTTAACCTTTTTATAACTAATTTACAAATCCTTTAATGCTTAATAATATGATTAAGCAGTGATTGAGTCTTTGTAGTTCTTCAATTACTGCCGGTATGTTGGGGTTTTGTATACAAAATTTACTACTCTGTAAAGTAGTAAGTCGGGGATGACAGTACGTTACCATTGGACGACGAGTTAGCCAATGTGTAATATGACCCACAAGTCAGGATTGACAGTACTGAATGAGTAATTGTGTAGAAATAAACAATGTGATCGCTCTCAATACTGTTTTAATTGATAAAATGTTCTTGATTAAACTGGGATTCACTCACCAGTATTTCCCACTGACAAATGTTTTTAAAACGCGTTTCAGGTAACACAATGTGACAGCCAATTAGTAAAAAGCCAGCTGGAGAGCACCGAAGGCTTGGGAAAAATGTGGCTATAAAAGTTACCTACAAGACGATGTTTTAAATTCAATAAAATAGGGTTTATCCCTATAAACGTATTGTAATAAGAAACTTGGGTTTTGCCCATGTGATTATCAATATAAAAGAAGATGGTTTTACTCTGATAAACATTTCCTAACTACGGTCCTGATGTAATTTCCACTACCAAATTAACATGCTGATACCACCACTACTGAGTTCCCGTCCGCCCGTTCCCGGGACAGATAAGGGATCGGGGGTTGCGACAGAATAAGTGAGACGATACCCATATCACACAAATTATGGGAAAAGGTAAGCCGTGATGAGTGATGAAATACAACAACATGAACTAGCAATAAAACAAATCATAAATGCATAACATAGCGATACATAAAAACGTCTGAGTAAAGGATGAAAACGATGACAAATAGTAACGTTGAAAGCGTGACAACGACACAAGCTATCAACGGTACTGATTAAGAGTTGATAATTGTATCGATTGGTGTTAGTGCGAATGTCAAGGATACGAAGTGAGAGTAGCAGGTGAGGTCGTTAATGAGGGAAAACTAAACGTGAAGTCGAATGGCGGTGGAGATAACGTAGCAACATTGATTTACATTTCTACCAGTCAGGCGATAATTGCAATTCAGACAAAAGTAGAAGTATCCTAAGATAAATTAAGGAAACCATAACTTTGTTATCTTAACTCGCGTTCATTTCGTTTTGTTAATTTTTTTTTTTTTGCACTTTACCAAGTGTAGCACCTTGGTATTTTAAATTGTTCATATACAAAAGCAACTTAGTTTATTTAGAAAAATATTTTCGTTAAAATTTAGGGAAAACATTTTTGGCCAAAAGTAGCACATTTACAATATATATTTATTATATTTTATTAATATTTTATAAAACAAATGTTGAGATCAGAAAAATTTTATCGTCACCATGTGCCCTCGACTCGAATTTTCCAAACTCTGGGCATATATTATGATATTGGTTAGGGTTGTGACGTTCAACTCATTAGACGACTCGTTAAGGTTTTAAACGTATTACCAAAAATCACATCATTACACTTGTGTTCGAAATTTCAAAACATTCTTTATTTGATTTAATTAGTTCAAAGGAACTCAAAACATTTCATTCAGAGTAGACCTATCGCATAAAAACGTTGTCGTGCTGCTGACCGCATCCTGGTTGTCTTAGAACTGGATGAGTGCTCGTTCACGTGCCTCCTAGTTGTCGTGGTTCTCTGTACTAGCTTGAACGGCCCAATCGTAAGGAACGAGTTGGGTGTCATAGGGTACGGTTGATTGATCCATTAATGGAGTGTCTGGTTGGACACACGGTTGGATCATAAGGTGGGTGTTGGTTTCACAAATGAGGGAGTCACGGATTTGTGAAATCATGGGACTTAGGGAAAATCTCATAATTTAAGAATATAAATCACATGAAATACTATGGAGTATCAAAGGGTAGCAAAAATCTAACCCGATGACAAAATACAAAATGATAGGGTGATTTGTTTAAAGAAAAAGAAAATTTATTAGAATCTCGTGGAATCTTTAAGAATTTATTCTGGTGGTTCATATATAAAACAACATAATAACCACATTGGATAAGATAAAATAATAAAACTTATGAATAAATAATATTTCATCATAAAATATTGAAAATCATAGGTTTGGCACATCATAGGGTTTAGTATGACTTCCGTGCGTCACTTTCGTAATTACGTGTGCACCTGCAATTACCGAGCTTTCGCATGGTCCTCATATGTCTACCCATTGATGTACAACTTAACACGAAGAAAATCGTAAATCAATAAATGAAATAAATTTTGGGGTGTTGTAAAACGATGTTTAGGATGGTATCCATGAATTAACACGGACACGTTTGACATATCAAAGTGTTGTTAGTTCACGTGACGTTTGGTGTGACATGCTTTGGCCTAATAGGTATCGGTACTCTCATCGATAGTCCCCAGGTAGGCAAACAGGTCCATTAATTGGATTTATACGAATGCCAGCCTAGAAAGGACGTCCTAACTACCTGTACGTACCCTTCCAGTTACTACATGTCCGTCACAAGAACTCACTTTGACCAGAGTGAAATATCAATTGAAATTTGAAACTCAAAAATGAAATGAAATCAAACTCATGAATAATTGAAATGCATTAAAGAAAATGAATTGATTCAAGACTTTAGATATATAGGAATATGAATTAGAATATTGAGTATTCGTATATAGTATAAGGTGCGTGCGACGTGAGAAGGAAAAAGAAATAATAAACTATGATTTAATAATAACACACATATTGTCATTTATGGAACATAATACTTAGCATTTTACAATTAAATGTGCACACATGCATATGTGTGACATTAGAAAATTTAAATCATGGACACTTAAATTTTGTTTTTTAGCTAAGACAATCAAACAATTAAGCACATAAGATACCTAAGGTACCTAATCAACTATAGACTAATTCTAAGGGTCTAATAACCTAAACGTAGTTCCCTATAATCATTAGCTCTGATACCAATCTGTTACACCCCGACCCGCAGCGGAATGGAACGGGGCATGATGATTGCCCATAGCTCATGACAACTAATTATTGTTTCAATATTTAAAGCATATCCATTTAAATAGTCACATAACATATAATAATCAAAATTGTTGATACAATGTTCAAAACAAACGTATCAAGATTTCAATTTAATTTCCTAAGGCCCATGCTACGTGTCCACATCACTTGATCATCAACTTTGAAAACCCGCACCACGTTAGAAAAATATATTTTTGGGTCAACAAATATGTTGGTGAATAATTTCCTCCGTTTTATAGAAAACAGTTTTATATTTATTTCTTAAAAAAAAAATATTTTTTACATGCACCTCAAGGTTAGTGTGTAAATGGTCTCATATCATCAACATAGTCAACATGTCCATAAATCCAAATTTACCAAACAAGAATACACAATCAAATAACAACACAACCAAACAAAATAAATAGACTCCTGATAATAGCGCGCATTAGGCTCAAGCCCCGAGGAGCGAGTTTAATAATGTTGGCAATACTAGGCTACAACCCATGGCCGTGTGGAACCTAGTCAGCCGTGATTCCACTAGACACAATAGCATGCAATAGACTTGACATCAAATAGCATATAGAATAATAATAGAATACACATAAGACGTTTACATAATAACACTTGATCATAGCATGTTAAGTAAATCGAAAAGTGTAACGTAATGCACCCCAAAATTTGTAAAAGATTAAAAGGGAGAAATGGAAGAAATTACTCACTGGTTGCGAAGAGACGTTCCACGAGAATTAACGCACGAACTTGAATATGTGGAATTCTAAGATAAGAACCGCATTGTAAATAACAGACATACTAAACGAAAGGGATAACCTAATGATTTTAGGAAATTAGGTTCTCCTATTTGGGGGCTTGGAAATATATAAAATTATATTCGTTCAACAAAGAAATAACCAAAATAATAATTGTATATGTTTTAGAATTTATTAATATGGCAAAAATCATAGAATTGCTATTTTAATGGTTTTAAATATTCGATAATGCCAAATGATTAAATAAGTTTATCAAAAAATTATATAGATTAAATTTCATATTCATCCCCAATTTTATTTTAAAATAATAATTTCGTAATGGGATTTATTTGTCTAAACCATTCCACCAATTATTTAGTTATATAATCATAAAAAAATATAGAAAATCCATATTAATTTTACAACCATCATATAATCTATAAAAATCAGTAATATTATTTATAAAAAATATTTGTGATAAACTTGTATATATTTTTAAAGGATTAAAATATATAAACATGAGTGATGCAAATTAGATCTAAAAATTCCCAAAAAAATTAAGGAAAGTTTCTATAAAAATTACCTAGTGTTTATATAATCTAGAATAATCAACAAAAATATTTATTTAATTTATTTAGGACTATCTTGTATTTTTATTTGATTTAACTAGCGATTAAAAATATATAATTCACCAAAATTCCAATTTGATATCTAAAAATTCAAAAAATTTACACATAACATACTAATATGATATATAACAACATTATACTTTCAATTTCATCAAAACACAAGTCTAAATCTAAAAGCCCCAAATTCTATGCATGAAGAACCATAATTTCAACTAAAATTAAATTCGGATAAATTAGCCTTCTATCACTGAAATTGATAGGGGGGTTTTGTAGAGCACGAAAAATTAAGCAAGTTGGGCTTTGGAATCATCTGAAAACATTGATAATTGAAGGAGATATCGTCCGCACAAGTTACAAACCCTAGAATGTTCTTCGATTAAATTCATGATGTTGGGATGATAAAATTGAGAAATTTCAGTGGGGTTTTGCATGGTTTGATCAGATGAACAATTGATAAAAGTTTTATCATCTGACTTTGCGAATTTGCTCAAAACCCATTGATGTTCTTGATACACTTTAATGAAGGTTTAATGGCGAATTGATTTTGAATCGATTAGGTGATTTAAGGGATAATTACACTGATTTATTGTTGGAAATTAAGTTTCTCCTTTACTACAATTCATATGGGACGAAAACGAAGCCCAAACGTCGTGTAGCCAAGTGAAACCGTAACCGGGTTGAGCTTTAAAGGGTTGTCGGGTCGGGTTCCATGTCTGGGCGAAGAAGATGAAAGGATTAACAGGTCTGGATTAACTATAAGTTTTAAACAGTTGAAAGGTTATCACCAAAGCTCGTTAGACCAGCTGGTGTGCACGTTATTTGGTTAATTGGGAGACACGGGTTCGAGTCCTATATATAATTTTTTTCTATCCTTAACTGCTATGTTAAGTTTAAAAGGTTTACATGGCGGTTAAATGTCACCAAACTGGACTCAGTCCAGTTGTTAGTGCGTTGTTGTTGAGACGAGGTGACCCGGTTTCGAAACCCTTGGTCAACCGTTTTTTTTATTTATTCCATCTTTCTATTTAGTTTCAAAAAAAAATATCATATAGGCCCCCCAAGTTTAACTGTTTGTTATCTTGAGCTCTTTTATAAAGCTAACCTAGTTAATATATAATTTATTAACTAAATTAATATCTATAATAGACTAACTAAGTTAATTCATTTCTTTTATAAAACTAACCAAGTTAATTACGATATATACCAACATAACTAGGTTTACTAACCTAGTTAGCTAACCCGTTTTAAATATACAGTTTCCATAAATTACAAAAACAACCCCTTAACTTGTAACTTTGATATTTTGACGGTTTTAACCCTTTTAAGTTAAAAACTTGTTTTAACCACAAATTTAACGTAGTTAATTATTTCATTTATAACTATTAACCGAGTTCAACGAGTTTAGCTAATAAACATCCACTTTTATTCTGGTTTTAATCCAACGCAAAACGTGATGATTAATTACATAAAAAAATACTAATAAAAATTCTTATTTTTATTTTATTGATAAGGGTCCGGTTTTACAATCCGGGTTGGATTTCGGAGGTCCGATTTTGAGGAATGTTACTCTTTGGAGTGGTTATATCCATCGTGATCTTGAAGTTATGGTAACCATGGCTGGCTATTGGGTCGGTCAACTCGTATTGTCACCCAAGGCCTAAATTTTCAAAGAGTCTGAAAGGTTTTTAAAGGTTTATATATATATATATATATATATATATATATATATATATATATATAAATAGTATCAGGAGAAAACGCTCAAAAGTGTGAGAACGGTGAGAACGCATCCTGACCCAACACGTGTCACGCGGCATAGAGAATGGCGGATGAGCTTTTTTGTCCTTTTATCTTCTGCTTTTCCAGCTCCGCTTTTTACAATATTGTTTTATTTTTGGTGTTTAAGATTCTTGACGTTAACCAAATTCAATAATAAATGGCGTTTAATGGTTTCATTGTATTAACATTTTGGCGTTTATGGCGTTTTCGTATGCCATTGGAACCCCAGGGGGTCAGGAAATCTATCTGAATGGCGTTTTTTCAAGGCGTTTTAAACAAGATGGCCTATTGTTCTATTATTTTTATATACATTTTGGCGTTTGTGGTATCTTGGTGTTTTACAATTGTAAAATTATATTACAACCAGAGGGAAAAAAATAGAAGCGAAGAAAATAAATTAAAAATCCTAATCGGATTTCTCTTCACAATCTTCACTGTCATCAGTCTCTCTCTTCTTTAATACTACAAGAACTGTCACCAAATATATGGCTTTTTATGTAAAACTTAACAAACCCATCGGTTTGATTATTTTGTCTGCTCGTCTGTTGATGTGGCTTTTTGTGGATGTTTGGGGACATAGATCTATGACGTGTGGGTGGGTTTTTCGCTTTTTCTTCTTCTTGATCTTCATCTTTATAATCATCCCACTCTTCAGTGTCATTGATATCTTCTCCTCATCCAAGTCTTATTCATGAACAAAGAACACAAAATGACATTCGACTGTCATCAGTATCTTTTTCTTGAAGATTTGTCCATCTCATGCAACAAAATCTTACTGAGTTACTCCCCTCAGCTAACAATCCATTCAGTGAAACTTCACGAAGAACAATACTGAATACCCAAGAAAACATATTTGTGACAACCCTCATAAATCCAGGTATCCGTACAATTAATTAATATTAATTAATGCTTAATGACTGTGCTGGATTATACATAACTGCTTTCTGATTACTGCAACATACGTACATGTGCATCACATATTACATAATGTCACCTTATTATCACATGCAAACTTTATCGACATACAGGATGCACAAAGCACGGTTAGCACAGTTAACGGATAGAACGGGAATATGCTGACGGGATTCAGTACATAGACAGACAGTGTTTTGAGACCCAGTATGGGCCAGGGACAAGGTACTACACTAGTATGGTGTGTAGGGAAGTAAGGACCATAAAACTGAGTCACTAGGTGATAGATAAAGTGCCGGAAAGTGCCAAAAACCCACTTAAAGTGCAGAATTCTGCATTTTTCAGCAAAATTCAGCTTTTTAACAAGCTAGTTACATGCAAAAATTTGACTAAATGGTCCTGAATACTTTCCTAAGTGTCGGGAATTAAAAGTGTCACAAAAAGTAACATAAAGATCATTAAACGGAATAGCTTGACACTTTAACGAACCGGTATCTAACCGAACAACCGGACACTACCCGAAATACCAAAATTATACTAGAAACATTGTTTAATTATTTCTGAGCTAGTCATGATCCCCGAACACCTTAACACCCACTAAAATATCTAGTAACTAACTTAACTAACTATATACTTGGATTTGGATTATAAACTAACTAGTTAGTTCAAAGTTACACTTAGACCCCCCCTATGCTTGTCATCGGCCATACCACTACACCATACCTCAAAGATTTTATTCTTTTTATATTAAGATCTTGCTTGATCTTGTGGGCAAAATATTGGAAGAAAAGATTATAAGTATGGCATGAGATATCTAAAGATCATCACATTTTCACTCACTAACTCACTTCATCTCTCTCCCTCTCCTCCCACTCATCTCGGCCGAACACCCCCACAAGCACCACCATCATCATCCAACTTCATTCATCCAATCCAAGTTCATTTCAAGTGTTAGAAGGTGATTGAGGAAGCTTGAAGTTTGTGGATCATCAAGGAGCTTTCTTACTTGCTTTTATCCACCATTTTCATCATCTTCTTCATCAAGTGTTCTTCCCTAGCTTAGAGCTAGTAGTAAGACTCTCACACCCCTTTGATACTTCTAATTTTAGTTGGTTAAAAGATATATTATGTTGTAAATCACAAAAACACTAAAGAACATAATCTTGAATCATGAACATAAAGCTTACATATGATGAAATCTTGATGAAATAATGTTGTTTAGAGTATGTATGATACTTGCTTGATTACTTGAGATTATGATGTTGATCATCATAAGGAACTTGCTAGATTGTGATTAAACACATGATCTAGCAAGTTAGAGGATGATTAGGTGCTAACACAAGAAGATCATCCTCATACATAAGCATGAACTTAAACAAAAAGATGATTTCTTGGAAAATAATGAACAAAGTAAGCTAGTAAACTTATGGATCCAAGATATATGAATGATTTTCCAAAAGAACCAAGTTCAAAAATATGAGTTTTAGTAGAACTTGATTCTTACTTAAACCTACACTATTTTAGTGGAAAAACAAGTGCATAAACACTTATGAAACAAGAAGATCTAATAAATAAACATTTTTATAAAATATGTTTGCAAGTTGTAAACACCTAGATTCTTTAAGAATGAGATTTTTAAAGAAATGAACACACTTTAAGGGGTAACTAAACCTACTAAAAACACTACAAAGTTACTACAAGTTTTTGTGAAAGATCAAGTTCATGTTGTTATGTAAATTGAATAGTTCTTGGACTTGGTAAGTGTAGATTGATTATTGATTGTTGTGACGATTTTTGAAAAGAAAATGATATGCTTTGATAGCATGGACACCTCCATTTTTAGGAGAAACTATGGCAAAATTTTCTAAAATATAAAACTTAGAAAAATATTTTCTAACAAGTATTTACAAGTGTATTTTGATCATAGGTTTTCAATATAAACTTTGCCATAATTTTTGTAACAAAAATACAAATATTGGAGGTTGGTTTTTATAAATAAAAATGGGTAAATATATATTAGAATATATATACATATTAAGACACTTGTGTGATTATTTGTATACTTGGTGAAATAGTTATATTATTTTAGGGTAAAATAATATAAATTAACAAATACCATGAAATTTACTATCCAAATAATACCAAAAATCACAAGGAATAATAATTTATAAGTTACACACTTAATATTGTTAAATTGAACGATAGAACGTAACTTACAAAATATTCCGGCAAAATACCGTTACATAGATATTTTTGGTAAATACTATTTTGGATACAAGAAAGGAAAATATGATTTTTGTAAATATTACAAAGTTATATCATACTTTGACAAAAGGGAAAATATTATTTTTGGGGAAGTTAAAATATATTTTCTTAGTATATATAGAAGATATATGATTTTTGGGAAAAAAAATATATTTTCTGGACAATACATTATTTTTTTTGGACAAAATAAGTTTAAATATATTTTCTAAAGTGAGACTTAGAAATATATTATTTTGGAAATTACAAATACACATGTATAAGATACCCCATCCTTGGGAAGGAAATACGAAGTTAAATACTTGAGAAATATTAATATAGAAATATTACTTAAACAATTATTCCAAAGCCAAATATAATTTAAGTTGAAATATTAATTATTTTGACGAATAATTATAACTTGGAAAAACATCAGAAACGTAACTCAAACACGAAAATACTAAGCAAAGGCACGACCCGTTCGTCTAATAGACGTTAGTACACTGTAGGTAGTCGTGTTTGCTGAGGAGATTTGAGTGCCAGTACTGAAGACGCAATACAGTGAGTTCATGTCCCCCTATTCTTTAAAATGTTTTGTTTATTTACTTCGGGGGTGAAATACATGTTACAAAGGATTACTTACAATACAATTGGTATGGTTAGCCTAGGAAAGAACCATAGATCATGTGATTGGGTAGGCGTATACTTGAGGCCATCAATCCTCTTGTAGGACCAAGGGGCATGAGTGATAGATATATCTGGGTGTAGCGAGCCCACACCCATGAGGCCATGGTGGCCCATAGTGGTGACTATGTCTTCCAGCCGGAAGCCCGGTGCAACTTTGCTAGGTTTGAGTCTTCCTACACCGTCCCACATATCAGTGGCCTTGCAAACCATTGGTGATCTTTTCCTTGTTTGCTATCATACCAGGATATTCATACTTACACTATTTACAAAGGTTTTATACATACTCACGAACACATGAACTCGCTCAACTTTTTGTTGATATTTTTAAACTACATGTATTTCAGGGAACTAGTGGATCTGGCAGGTGTGTGCATGTGTCTCAAGCTGCGTTTAAATAAAAGATGTCATCCGTGGTCGTAGAGTTTAGAAGATGTATCCTATTCCTGGATGGGATACATGTCTCTAAACCCGGTTTTATTTAAGATCTTTTATCGAGTCTTGATGAACTCATTTGAACATGTTGTGGTTTGTAACTTAAGTTTGGTGTCAACTTTTCAAACAAGTATGTTGTGGTACTTTCAAACTTAACTTTTATGGATGAATATCTTTTGGTTTTATCATATAGCAATGTTATGATTGAATGCTATGATATTAAGAAGTCACACCAACAACCACGCTTCCGCAAAAGTCAGGGTGTGACAATATTAGCAATCTTTGATTTTTTTAAATTTTTGGCGTTTTATAGTGAGTGGTATTTAGTAGTATTTGGCGTTTGTTTTTTTGGTTTGATTAAATGGAAGTTGCTGAGAGTTATTATTTATAGGATTTCTTTTGGCGGCGTAGGTTAGGTGGTGCATTATAATAATAAACTATTCGTCGTTTCAGCTACTGTTTGTAATTATTTTTTTATAAGCTTTTATCTCTGAAGCCTGTAACACGTCCCGTCTTTCAAGTTTGGCGTTTTAGATTCTAATACAATAAATTTTCCGTCTCTTCATTTTTACTGTTTTGTAGTTACTGTTTGTAGTTACATTTTCAAGTTTGGTTTTTATTTTTTTAATTTTTGGGTTTTTATAATACTTTTCCAAAGTAATTTTATTATAGTTTAGGAGTTTTGGGGGCGTTTTACGGCATGATAGTGTTTTAACAAGCATTTAGCTGTCTAACGTTTTTATTATATACGACATTTTTATTATATAACAATCAACTGAAAAAGAAAATTAAAAAACAAGAATATATAAACAATTGATCTTCCAAATCTTCACTGTCACCAGTCTCTTTTCTTCTTTTTTGAATCATCTTAACTGGCTGGTTCGACTTTCGTATGATTCATTTTGTTTTTTTTTTTTGTTTTTCAAGTAGTTTTTTTGTCGCAGTTTGGAAGCACAAAGTCTGATATCAGCATCTTTTTCTTGAAGATTTGTCTATCTCATGCGGCAAAATGTTACTGAGTTTACACCCTTCAGCCAACAATATTTAATTTTCCAATGAACGAAGTTTGATTTTTTAATTTTGGCGTTTTACCGATAAAAAGAACGCCACTAAATAAAAGCACTTTAAACCTCAAAATTTGATCATGCTAAAATCAATAATGTTTTGTTGTATGAGATGGACAACATTGTTAATTCTAAGTTAAGAAAGAAAACTGACAATGTTGTCCACCCTATACAGCTAAACTTTATTGGCAACAAACCTCAATAATGTTTTTGTATGTTTTGGCGTTATAAATTGGATGGAAGTTGATGATAAAGTCAACAAGATTTTACTCAATGAAATGGACAATATCCTCACGTAGGGATTTTTGTCCATTACATTGAGTGAAACCTTACAGACAACAAAACTGAATTTCAAATAAATGTTTTTGTAAGTCCAGAATCACTACAATCGGATATCAAACACTAATCAAAGTGCGGAATACTGAGAAAAGTGTAGAAGAACAAGAACAAACAATCGATTGATTAACCAAAGTGCACACGGTTTCTAGAGAACCGTCTGGTACACCAACACAGAAATCGAAAAATACTGAAGAAGCTCTAAAAAATGTCTAACCTAATAATGAACTAGGTTCACCCTATTTATAGTTACATAGGGTGACCTAGTTACAAGTTGGGCCAAGCCCAAATGTATATTACTAACCAAACAGGCCCAAATCACTAATTAGCCCACATGGCTTATTCCATTACTATCTAACCCACTACAAGGCTAAGCCCAATAGCCCATATTTGTGTTTGATAAAGATAGGCGTAAACCTACACCATTATAGGGCCTTACAATATCCCCCTAGGTTTATGCTGTCTTTATCAAACTGTTGTCTTCATCATGAATCTGTGGGAAGATACTTCATATTTTCATCTTCAAACTTGGGCTCTTTTGTTCTTCTTACTCGTGATCAGCTTTGCTTGAAAATCTTGTTGAAAAGAATGCAAGCGGAGGATTCTCAGCAACTCTTTTCTTTGTCAATGTCTTCAATTTCAAGCAGGTTCACAGGTACTTCTTCAAATGCACTATCACTGTCAGATGATGACTTGTATCTGGTTCTTCTGACTCAGGCACATCTTGTTGTTGTGATGCTTCATGCTTTATCAGCTGCCAACAGCATCTCAATCATCAACAACCCCTGTTTCTTGACTTGAATTTTAAATTCTGCACATACTCAGAAATTCATAAGCAAACATTTATGTGCAACAGAGGGAAATACCACATGAACACTTGGTACATCCAAGTATTTGTACTCGGATTTTACAATTCAAATTTCTTTCAAATTATGATGATCAATCAAATCTTCAAGAACGGTTAAAAATTTTTAATAAAACAAAGAAGCACTCTATTTTTGGATTTTTGATTTTATAAAAACTAACAATTTAAACTAAAACACAAATAAACAAAGAAACTAATATACAATTACAATTTGCAATGGGATCAAATCATAGTGTTTCAGGCCAAACTACAGTTATCAACACTAATTTACTTTGGGTGATCCGAGCGATTGCCAGTATATTTGTCCACTTAAACTTATCTCCCTAGGCCTTTTTCAAGTGACGGTCTGTAACTGATTTAACATGTTTTATTTTATATTATATGAACACTCAATTCAATCACGATCAAATCCCGGAATTTTTAATCAGAACACACTATCATACATGCAGTTTCCCTACCACATATTTCACAAGCCCGTTCTAGGAGTCTGAAATCTTGACTGGGACTGGATTGAGAAGAGAAAAGAATAGATCAACAGCAGAGATGGATATAATATACAGATCAAATGAGATTTTCTCAGTTTGATATAGGTTTTTATTTTTGGGTTTCTTTTGGGCACTAGAGGGCCTCTTTCGGGTGTATTTGATCTATAGCGCGACAACGTACAGCTAGGCCAGCATGTATCTGGATGCAGCAGAAGCTGACGTTGCCTAGCACCTCCAGGTCTTTGCTCACGCAAAACAGAGGAGATACACGAGTTGGACAGAAAAGATTTCAGAACTAGAACGAAATTGTGTGTATCGGGACGTCACACACGCATTCAAATAGCCATGTCCTAATTCCAAGTGACCGTTCTTTCCTGAGGTCATAGATTAATATTAATGTTCTGCACAAAACCAGTCAAAGAATCTAGCCATCAGGATAAAGCCTACCAACATATTGCTCCAGAGTCAGCCCGTTTCAATATTGGTCTTACATGAGTCAGCCTTAATCCACATAATGAAATTATTTCATTTCCCATTTATGCAACAAAATATTTTTGATTTTTTCTGTTTTTCGAATGTTTTTGCATTTTCTCATTTTCTCAATTTTTTTTAATTTTTTTTTTCAATTTATCTTATTTTTAAATATATCTCTAGATATCCCCCTAAATTTGTGCGTAAATCTTACACGCAAATTTACCTAAACAACGAAAACGTATGTACAAAGAGAAACACAAAAGAAAATGAAAATATTTTTGTTCTTTTTGCCTAACCGTTCCATCACGAGATTTAAGACTAATCAATATTGAAATTAGAATACGAAATTCAAATTTTGTACCTTTTCGCTGATCTAGTCTTACTTCTCTTTTATCTCCTTCAAACGAAACATATCAACTGTAAAGAAATATACATTTTGAAACAGTGAAATGTTACCCGTTATGTCTCTGGAACAACCGCTATCAACATCCAAGGATTGTCAATAGCTCCTCCTTGGTTGTCCCTAAAAAGTAAGGAGATTAGTAAGACATTGGTACCCAGGCCATCGTGGTCCTGGGTATTCCTGAAGCATCAACGTAAGACACTTCTCTAAAACACATGGTCCCTTTTGATTCAAGGACTGGTGATGTTGCTGCTTTATATTTTGCCTTCCAAACTTGTTTAGGCTTCTCTAATTTCTTAGGAGCCTTGGGCAAAACATTTTGCTTTTCAACCTTTTTGTTTTTCAAAACTTGTTTTGGTTTCAAAGCTTGTTTTCGTTTAGTTTTTGCAGCATTCCAGTCCCCATCAGATGGTTTAACCTTGGGACTCTTATTCATCATTGCCTTAGGCTTTTCAACCTTCATCGGCTTAGAATAAGATCTGTCCCTTGGTGTAACCTTCTGATGTTGTGTATAGTATGGTACGTAGGGACGATGTGTGCAATTCCTAGCAATGTGACCGGGTATGCCACAGTTGTAGCAGGTTTGCTTTTTCACGTAAGGAGCATATCCCGATCCATTCCATCCAACTGATGCTGAATAAGAGTTATAAAATTGGTTGGATGATTTGTGTACAGTTTGTTTAGTCTTTTTCCCTTGTTTCTTATGTCCCTGTTTACAACAGTTAGCACATTCATTGGATTTAACATTTTCATTTCTAACTGTTGGCTTTGGAGGCACATATTTATTTGTAGGGCCTCTCAAAGCTTGCTCAGAAACACCCTTTTTCACATAAGGAGGAGCATCAGCAGATAAATTTGATGTTTTTAAACAAACATCGTCAGCTTTTTGACAAACAATATCATCCTCCTCAACCCAATCCTCTACTATTACCTCATCTGCACATGAAGTAGAAGCATCAGTAACGTTCAGTTTTTCACAAACGGTGGCAGGCGAAGCCATAGTAACATGGTCATTCTCGAGTGACACCGTTTGTTCAGTAGTTTCAAAATCATCAATATTCAAAGATGGAGCAGAGGCTTCAGTTGTCAATTCACCACTAATCTTAACAGAAGCTCCTGATGTCGATTTTGATTCTACTTTTATCTGATCTGATTCAACTTCTTTCGGTGATTCGCTACTAGACTCAGCTGAATCAACTAACCTCGACTTTTCACAGTTAGCTGTCTCTGAGGAGTCACATGACGAATCAGATGAAGAAGTCAATTCATTTTGAGATGCCTCTGCCTCCTCAGGTGATGCACTGTTGACACTACATGATTCGCCCATTTCTGATTTCTCAGAAGTGGATGTCTCAGAAGTGTCACAAGATGTGTCACATGACGAGGCAGATTCACTTTGTTTGCCCCTATTGAATTCTTTCACAAACTCAGTCAAACCTCTTAACATGGCAAACTCGATGTTGTCTACATTAACTCTAGGCTCTGTTAATTCAGACTCTTTTGTTTGAGGTTGCACTTCAGATGAATTTTGAGAAAAACTTGACACAGTATTATCTAATACTTGAAAATGTTTGTCAATGTTCGCATTATTCTCAAAATTTAGAGTCTCGGTTTGCTTTAAAACATCAGCAGGTTTTACGAAAGTTTTATCAAATGCCTGTTTTTCTAGAACAATTTCAGTTTTATCTGGCCTTGTGATTTTGACTTTCTTCGGCTTAACAGGCTCAACCTTCCTATCCCCGGGCTTCCCATATTCCATTTCAGGGAAGTCGGCTATCTCCTCCTCAGTCATAGGAATAGAGGTGTAATTGTGATTGTATGGTGGAGGTATGCATACAAATCCCAATCCTTTATTCCTCACTTCCTTTTTGCTATACTTTAACTGTTGATTTATCATCTTTTCGACCTTTTCACTTGAAACATCAAACTTTTTAAAATTAAATTCAGTATTTTCAAAAGTTGATTTTAAATCGTTTAATTCAACAGTTAACTTTTCAGATAACTCTTTGAAGTGGAGATATCGACATTTTGCTTCGCTTAGATCACTATGCAACTGTCGAATGTCACGTTTTTGAGCCTCTACCATTTCTTTATACCCATCCAGTTTCTTTTTAACTTCGTAGCTACTGGATTTGGTAAGTTGAAGTTGCATAGAAAGCGACTGAGCTTGTTCTTTAAAACCTTTTACTTTCTTTCTACATTTTTCAGTACAACAAACATCATCTATACATACCTCAGTCTCAGAAGGAGTGTAGTCATTCATTTGAATATCTTGAGTAGACTGCTTGTGAGCATTGTTATATGACTTGATGAGTGAGATCAGCTCATCCGGCTTCATTTTGTAACAGTAGCAGTCGGTTGTCACAATTATCTCATTAACATTTCTAAACCAACTACAGTTTGCCTGATCTGGAATCCTTTTTAGAACATCTAGAAGCTTTATGTTGCTCGTGCGATTAGACACCTCAATCCCAGCCTTCTCCATTTTAGAGAGCAGTTCAGCAAACCGGCCTGTAAGTGCTTCTATAGATTCACCATATGAGTATCTGAATCCTTGAAATTCCTGCTCAAGCACTTCTCTCTTAGAAGACATTTTTTAAAATTAACTATGATCCCCCGAAAATATGATCCCCCAGAAGTTGTGATCCCCCGAGTATGTGATCCCCCGAATATGTGATCCTGTATCGCGCCTTCAAACATGTCAAAACTTATCACCAAAAATAATAACCAAACTCTTTTTTTTTTTAATTAATAAACCCCCCCCCCCTTTTTTTTTAATTTTTAATATTTTATAAAAAAAACTAATTGAATATTATAATTATTATTATTAATAATAAAGTAATGATTACTAAATGATTATAATTATAAATTAAAAAACAAAATCTTTAAGTAAATTCAAAAGTCAAACACGTCTTCTGTATCTTCTTCTTGGATTAAACAACCTCTCGAAACCCTAATTCAAGAATATCAAACTGCCGTCGTCTTCTTCGTTCGATATAATCCCAGTGACATCAATCAGACAACAATCGGAGATGAAAGATGTACGGTGGTCGTAAGTGGTGACGAGTCTGCGGATATCCGAACACGAAATCCCGAAACCAAAACGGAGAAGATGATGGTGATGTGATCGAAGGTGGTGGTTTGACGGGTGTGATGAAGACAAATACAGATGGTGACGATGATATGATGATGATACAAACAGAGATGTTGAAGATTATATGGTAGTGAACAGAGATCGGAATGTGTCGGAGGTCGATGGCGGTGGTCGCGGGAGTATGTGGTGGACCACGAACTTGAAATCGGAACTCAGAAACGATGCGAAGTTGATCGGAGAGTTGCAGGTTGAACGTTGTGATGTTACTCGAAGTCGGATCAGATTCAGATGATATTTGGTGTCTGTGATAATGGTTACGATACGTAGAAGATGGAGGTGTTCAGTGGTTGTGTTCAGTGGTCGGAGATGGTTTACGACGGTTAACGGAGGTGACAATGTTGCGGCGGTTTAAACTGA
Source organism: Helianthus tuberosus (assembly GCA_030545235.1). Lineage (NCBI taxonomy): Eukaryota > Viridiplantae > Streptophyta > Magnoliopsida > Asterales > Asteraceae > Helianthus > Helianthus tuberosus. The sequence goes on along the minus strand of CM060365.1, from coordinate 32,372,315 downwards.
TGATGAATGACTGTTGTTTGTTTGTTGAAGGTTGATTAGATGGAACCAGTGGTCGGAGTACGATTGAAGGTGTTCGATGATGGTTATGGCGGTCGACGGTGGATTCGAAACGGTGTGCGGGTTCGGAGTCGGTACGGCGGAGATTGGAGATGATCAGCAGGAGATGATCAGCAATGATGATTAACTTTAATGATTTGATACGGATGGTAGATGATGAACGATGTTGAATGATGATATGATGATATTGTTTTCTGAAAGATGATGAAGTGATGCTGATGATGATGCTGAACTACGGAGAAGATGAAGATGATTGGATCGCACAAGTTTGAATGAAACGCACAAGAAGACTGTTGGATCGCACAAGAAAGGTGATCGCACAAGAAAAATGAAGCAATGATGATGATGGCTGAATCTCTGATCGCACAATTCTTAAGAGTTATCAGGACCCACACTTTGAATTATTTGAATGATGATGGTTGCAATCGCACAAGATGTCTTCGTTGACTTTGGAAAAGTGAACCAAAATAATCCCGAAAATCAAGGCAATAATTTGAAAACTAATATCAACAATTGATTCTTTCCATCAATTATCCCGAAAATCATGCAAACACCACAATCAAAACACCAAAACAGATCAAAAACGAAATTTTTGAACTGTTCTTCAAATCTTCAAGCCTGTTCTTCGTGTTCTTCGAATCTGAAAACAATTTTCTTGTTCTTCGAATGATATCCAACGAACCGAGCCTTCGTGAGACTACTTAGGCTCTGATACCAATTGTAAGTCCAGAATCACTACAATCGGATATCAAACACTAATCAAAGTGCGGAATACTGAGAAAAGTGTAGAAGAACAAGAACAAACAATCGATTGATTAACCAAAGTGCACACGGTTTCTAGAGAACCGTCTGGTACACCAACACAGAAATCGAAAAATACTGAAGAAGCTCTAAAAAATGTCTAACCTAATAATGAACTAGGTTCACCCTATTTATAGTTACATAGGGTGACCTAGTTACAAGTTGGGCCAAGCCCAAATGTATATTACTAACCAAACTGGCCCAAATCACTAATTAGCCCACATGGCTTATTCCATTACTATTTAACCCACTACAAGGCTAAGCCCAATAGCCCATATTTGTGTTTGATAAAGATAGGCGTAAACCTACACCATTATAGGGCCTTACAGTTTTGGTTTAGAAGATATTTTATGTTTGGGTTTTTTGGCGTTTCTAGAACGAATGGTATATATTAAATATGACGTTTGGGGTTTTATGTGTGTTTTTAATTGAATGTCTGAGATGTTGTATATATAGGATTTTTTTGGCGGTTTTTTTAGGCGGGATTTTATTATAATTAAGTTTGACGTTTTATATCTAATGGCGTTTTTAGTTAGAATGGTGTGTGCTATTTGTTTGGCGTTTTATTTCATGAAATGGCGTTTTGTTTGGAGAAGTCAAAAGACTTTTTTACCCTTAATGAAGCGTGTCCACGTAATAAAATTGATGTTATTTATGAAAACGCCACCGCGCCAATCTAGTCTATAGATTGTTTTGATAGTACGATTTATAAGCGTTCTCACCATTCTCACACTTTCTACGGTTTTCTCTAGATCCTGACCCTATATATATATATATATATATATATATATATATATATATATATATATATATATATATTGGGGAGCGCTAAAATGAAAACCACCTCCAGTTGTAAGAACCGCGAGAACCACTCTCAACCAATTAGATTATGCCAACATAAAGGCTATTTTGGTCATTTACCCCAAATGTCAAATCTCTCTCTCTCTCTCTCCATTTAATGCACCAGATATTATTTAAAATCTCTCAACCCTTTCTCTCTCTTCAAAAATATAACTCCTCCCATTCTCTTACTCCTGCAAACCCTAACCCAAACACCTCTCTCTTTTCCTCAAGTTCCTCCCTCACCCTCCGATGAACAGGGCAGCCGATGGCGATCTCCGTCGGAGGTAGGTGGACGACCGAGCCAACGGCGGAGGTAGGTGGACGACGGCTATCTCCGGCGACTGGGTTCCTCCTGCGACACCTGACGACTGCCGGCGACAACCCAAGAGATGAGACAGTCGGCTACCCTGTCGTGGTGGGCCGACGATAGTGATGACGGAGACAAGCACACCCACGCGATTCGAGAAAGAGAGAGACGCGTCAGAGGGGGGATAGATCGACGGACGACGTCGTTGGTTCGCCGATCGGAGCAGCGGCGGAGGTGGGTCGAAGCTCCGGCAGCTGTGTAACCGGGTAAATCTTTTCGACTTCCTCGTTTCTTTAAGATATTCCCAGATCCATGTTTCTTTTCTTTCTTTTTTTTGGCCGGTACTGATCGTTTCAGGTGGAGGGGGTGTGGTTTCCGATAATGATGATGTTTAACAGATGAAAACCGATGAGATGATGAAGACACTGATGGCACGGCAGTGGTGGTGGTTTCCGTTGGTGGGCATCCAAGTCATTTAATTTTCATCCACCATTTTTTTTAATTATTTTTCATCAGACACTTTCCATATGCCAGTTAGCAAAAATATTAATGTGAAGAAAATTTGGTTGCTTCATATTTTGATGTGCTACATGTTTTGATGATGCTCTATGACTATCTAGTGGATTTGGAGAAATATAAAAAAAAATCGACAACGATTTCTGAGACACCTACCGAGTTGCGATTTCTGAGTGCGTTCGTTTTGTGTAAAAAAGTTTTTGTAAAAAAAAGTTAAAACCGTAAATTTTTTAACGTAAAATGTAATTTTTTTTAACGTAAAACGTAAAATTTCTAACGTAAAACGTAAACCTTTTAACGTAAAACGTAAAAAGTTTAACGTAAAACGTAAAAACGTAAAAAGTTTAACGTAAAACGTAAAAACGTAAAAAGTTTAACGTAAAACGTAAAACGTAAAAAGTTTAACGTAAAACGTAAAACTTAAAAAGGTTAATGTAAAAACGTAAACCGTAAAAAGTTTAACGTAAAATGTAAAACGTAAAAAGTTTAACATAAAACGTAACAAAATTAACATAAAAACGTAAAACGTAAAAAGTTTAACGTAAAACTTAAAATGTAAAAAGTATAAAAAATCTTTAAAAAAAATCTGAATTTAAAAATGCTTTTAATAAAAAAATTTTGTTTAAAAAGTAAAACTAATATAATAATACAAAAAACTAATAAAAAACAATAAAGACAAAAAGACAAAATAAAGTCATTTTACTAAATTACCCTTTTGGATTAAAATATTAAAAAAATAATAAGACAAAAAGCATTTAGTATTATTTTTAGTTACTTTTAATCTTATCCATTGATCTTGAAGATCTAATGGCTAGAAAATGGTTCTCTCGGTTCTTACAACTGGATGTGATTTTCATTTTTGCGGTCCCCTATATATATATACAGAAGCCCCAAACAGTTTTATCAAAACACAGGTGAAAAGTGTGAGAACGGAGAGAACGGTTATGGATCGTCAGATCAAAACAATCTATGGACTAGATGACGCGGTGGCGTTTTTGTAAATAACATCACTTTTATTAGTGTGGCGCGCTTCATTAAGGGTAAAAAAGTCTTTTGACTTTTCTACACAAAACGCCAAACTCATGAATAAAACGTCATTCAATTACCGCCTTAACCTACATAGCACACATTATCCTAATCTAAACGCCATTAGATATAAAACGCCAAACTTGTTTTAAACGATAAAGTTGAACAAAAAGTGACTGAAACGACGGGACTTAATTACTACATTTATTATAATAAAATCCAGCCTAAAACAATCACCAAAAAACATCATATATATACAACATCTCAATGGTCCATCTTGTCTAAAATGCCATTGAATCTAAGAACAAACAACGAGCCATCATCCTAAAAAGTCTATCCTAAAAAGTCCTCGAACAAACAATGGGGTTCCAATGGCCGACGATTTGGAACGCCATAAACGCCAAAAATATTAGAATTAATTGCCAAAATCGTCTCTGAGTTTTGGGCACGTTTGCCATTCTCGTCCAAAATGACACTTTTGTACCAAATTGTCCCCAATGTTTGTAACTTTTTGCCATTCTCCAAACCAGTAACTTAGTTTTTTTTTTGTTAAATTAAGGATATTTCGACGAAACTGTCAAATATAAAACCACAGGGACGATTTTGACAATCTACTCAACCCCTTTTTAATTTATTTTATTTAATAATTTTTGTTACATATATAATAAAAAAGAATATACGGAGTTTTTAGAAGAAAAAAATTAATAGTTTTGTCACATAATTTTTTTAAATTTTCATTCAAATCACTAACTCAGATTATTTTTTCTGTTAAGGTGAAGGATGTTTTAAATTTTATACATTAAGACAGTAATTAATTTACAGCTTATGTATATAAATCAGTTTTATAAAGAGAAAACGTCATTGGTGTGCAACACATGACAATCGATTACAACTTTTAGTATTTATCAGTTGTAGAGATAGAAAAAATTGTAAAACGTTACATATTTTTTAAATGTGTTGAGCACCTAGAAAATATGTTGGTAGAAATAAAATATTTATTTAATTAAGATTATGAGGGTAACTAACTAATACGTATTCTGAGTGGCTTGAGTAAAGAAACTTTTGGTTCATAGCATCATAATTACAATTTGGTGGGTAATTTTAAGGTTTGGTAACGATACGTTGTTTTATAGGGGGGGCACTGGCTTCTGTTTTTCCTTAGGAGCGAATTTAAAAAAATTAGAAGATGAATTACAAACTTTGTACATATGATAAGATTTTTTAATTTGACATTTTTCAATAAGGTCACCAGCATTTTTGTTTTTATAAAATTTAGAGTTTTAAGTAGATTATAAACATCCTTCGCCTTAATAGAAAAATTAACTTAGTGGTTGGATGAAAATTTATAAAAATTATGTGACAAAGCTATTATTTTTTCATATAAAAATTGCGTGTATATTCTTTTTTATTATATATGTAACAAAATTAATTAAATAAAAGAAATTTAAAAGAGTTTGAGTAAATTGCCAAAATCGTCCATGTGGTTTTATATTTGTCAGTTTCATCCAAATATCAGCAACTTAACAGAAAAAATAAACTAAGTTAGTGGTTTGAATGAAAATGAAAAAAAGTTACAAACGTTGGGGGCAATTTGGTACAAAAGTGTCATTTTGGACCAAAATAGCAAACCTGCCCAAACCTTAGGGACGATTTTGGCAATTAACTCAAAATATTATCTATCTAAAACAAAAAGATTAATACAGTGAGACCATTAAAAACGCCAGGTAATTATTGAATTTGGCTAACGCCAAAAAATCTTAAACGCCAAAAATGAAGTAGTATGTGACACCGAATTGGAAAAACGGAAGATAAAATGTCCAAATAGCCCCTTCGCCCTAATTATATCTCGCGCCACATGTTAGGACGGAATGCGTTCTCACCGTTCTTACACTTTAGGGCATTTTCTCCTGGTCCCGTATCTTTATATATATAGTAAATATATTTAGTATATGCATCCATTTATCATGCATAAAAATTATTGGTGGTGAGATCTCAAGTTCAAGGCTAGGCTCTAGCAATAATCTTAATTTTTTTTTAGTTCATTTCCCCTTGAGTTGTAAAACTCAAAAGCTACTAATAGCACTGCTGTAGTCAAGGAGATCAAGATTATAGTGAAAAAACTATGAGTTGTCAACATGTTCGTAAAAGATACAGAAATGTACCCATACTTTGGATCATATATGCCGCCTGTCCGATCCTAAATGAAGGGCAATTCCACACATGACCTCAACACATCACGAATAAAAGCTTCATACACCTAGTTACAAGATCAGGAAAATACTACTAGAAAACCGAGTATTTTCGACCCTATTATAATCGAATCGTTAATTTTATGATAGTTTTTTACAGTCGCAAATATCAATAAATTTTTAGTAGTGGGAACTTGATATTATTTTTTAAAGAATGTGTACCTACATCAATTAACAATGTATGTACGTGCCACCATTGTATCTAATTATGCGGGTAAATGGGATTCAGGTAATCGCTCCATACAACTTGATATCCAATGCGCAATTTCAGCCATACTTGGTCTCGCCATCGAGTTTTCTAGCAATGCCATGTTGGCCACATGGACTAGAACTCTAAATTGTTCCCCATTTACTTGACCATTTAGCTTAGGATCCAACATACCCATCATAACATCCACATCTTGATGTTTTCTACATTCATTCGTCCACTCAGCTAGGGTTATCGAACCATGCAATGATTTCATGCCAGTTATAAGCTCGAGTAATAAAACACCAAAGCTATATACATCACTCTTAGGTGATACTAGACCCGTGTTGAGGTAATTGGTATCAACATAACCTAACGAGCCACGTATAATTGTCGGTGTTTGCGCACCATAAGCATCATGCCCTAATTTGCATAGGCCAAAGTCAGCAAGTTTAGCATGATCGTTGTTAACAAGGAGGATGTTGGATGATTTGACGTCCCTATGGATGACTGGAGGGTCAGCAACTGAGTGGAGGTAGTCGAGGGCGTGAGCAATGTCTAAAGCGATGCTTATGCGATTCGACCATGAGAGACATCCAGAAGACGTAGCGTTATGGGAGTGTAGTCTATCATAGAGGCTCTTGTTTGGTATATATTCTAGTAGAAGAAGCTGCTCACCTGTTACAAACCACATACATGTACAAAAATTTATATAAATTTTATTTTGATATTCTGAAAAATTTTTGTTGTGTTTTGAAATGATAATGGTTTTGTCATGAGATATTACTTAGGAATATAACCCTAGGACAATTCGCAGGTGTACAAAACTAGGAATATGCATCCATGAAGCTTCTAATAATTAATCAATAATCATGTCTTGATATTCTTTTTATCTATATATGTCCGTTTGGTTGGATACGACTTAAGATATAAAACAAGCAGAAAATTATACATATTTGACAACCACTTTACAAATGTAGTAAAAATATATATACAAGACAAATTCTCTGATTATTTACTTACCATAAGTATTATTCTTGGACGTATCTTGTGTAAAATGATATATATTATTGATAAATTACGTCGGTACATAATCATGACGCCTGAACAGGCCATTGATATGTCATCTTTCGATCTATCTCTGCTTTCCATTTTTCATTGTAAAACAACTATTTAGAAAACTATACAGTTTGAAATGAAAAGTGGTATAATTTGTTATGGCTGATCAGTTGTATACATGTTGACATGATAAGGAACAACCTTTTTGAAGTTTAAGATTGTAAATAAAAGAAACTAGATGGAAGTACCCCCGCGTTGCGGCGGGAGTACAACCGTACCAACAACATTAATAAAACACCATCACCAACGACAAACACCATTGGAAAAGAAAACGTAAAAATGTTAGACCACGCACGTCCGTAATGTGTAGAAAATGACGCATTAATAAAAGTTATACACCATAATCATGCACGTACCTTAAGTATAAGAGAAGTTACAACCATTTTGAGAAAAGTTAGAAACATTTTGTAGTACATTTTGTTACTATATATTATATGCTAAGTCCCGTGTTGGAGTGGAGAACATAAAAATGTGCCAAGTTGCGCCAATGCTATACTACCGCCAACGACCACCAAAACCGGAAAAACTCGTAAAACAAAATAAATAAAAATGGAAAAAGTGACAGGGCGAAACGTAGACGTAAAATCATTAAACCATACACACACATTACAACATGTTAATACGAAGAAATTAGACCGAAACGTTAACATAGAAAAGAATAACGAAGTCGATATAGGACCTGCGAGTTGCGACGAACCTATCATATGAGAAAATAGACATAAAAACATTGAACCACATACGCACCTTACGTCGTGTATGGACACGAATAAATTAAAAAAATTAAATTAATGTGTATTACAAAAATAAATACATGATTTAAATAAGTAATAAAACTAAAACTAAAACAAAAATCATAAAATAAATAACAATAAAAATAAAGATAATAATAAAATATAATATGCCATGGAACTACAATCAAACGTTTTTGAAAAACTCATAAAACATAAGTTACAACACAATTATGCTCACAAAACTTGCTAATTGATAGTATGGAAATAGCTAGCTAAAATTTTGTAAATTATGGTATAAAAAGGTCGAATTATCCGGCGTGGTAGAGCGTGAATTCGATATATACAAAACATAAAATATTATTTACAGTAATATCAGACCTAATTAAATATAAGTTACAAACATAAATTTGCGAGTTACAAAAACTACGTAATGGTTCGGTACCGTTAGTGCAAAAATATCGGAAACTACCGAAACCATCCCATAGCGAAATTAATAAAAAATCATAAGAACAAATATTGGTATCGTTTTGGATAATAAAATTAAATGAAATATTATTGATATTGGAAAACCATAAAAATAGATACCGGCAGTGTTATTGGTATCAATGTTGGTCACTTGATAGCGGGTCGATTCAGTACGGTACCGATACTCAGAATAGTTTATATACCTAAAGTAGTTTATTTTAAAATAAACTCTATTTACAATAAAATTTATATAAAAATGTTCACAAAATAAAAATAATAAACTAAAATACGAATTTTTTTTTTAAGTTAACAACACAACACAAGTTAGTAAATAAAAATTAAAATAAATGATAAAGCTAAATATTATTAATGAAAAAAATCAACTTTGCTGCCATGTAGAAGGTTCTTAATGGACTTATTACTATTCATGAGTTAAAATATATTTTATACATAGAAAATAAATCAACTTTGTTGCCATGTAGAAGGTTCTTAGTAAACTTATTACTATCCATGAGTTAAATTTTATTTTATACATAATGTATAATATGATATGGGAATAAAACAAAAGCATGATTAAGCTTACCTTTGTCCAAGCAAAAACCCAACAAGGCAACCAAGTTAGGGTGAGAAATCCTAAGTAATATAGAGACTTCATCAAGAAACATCTTATGGCAACCACCCCTCTCCTCCATCACCCTCTTCACTGCACCAAACCGCCCGTCACCAAGCTCAGCGAGATAAACATACGACGTGGCTCCAACACCTATCCGAATTCGGAAATCCCTAGTTGCCACCTTGATTTCCTCAAGTGCATAAGTCCTAATAATACTCTTAGTAGTAGAAAATGAAGATAGCCCAATCTCTTTCTGATCATGGTCACCTTGTGCTCTAGCCAAAGATGTTGCTTGTGCTTGTGAGCAAACAGCCCATTTCCTTAACATAATGGTGAGAATGATAACCAATAATATGGCTCCTCCAATCCATATGTTCTTTGATAATGATCCCATGATTGTGTGATCTTGAAATGACCCCCCTATAAAGAGCTAGGATAAAGATTAATTTGGATGCTTGATCTTTGGATATTTATTTATTTTTTGTGTTTATCGTCACTCAACCATATATGATATATGTGAGCTTATATTCATAAGAGAGTTGGAATGTAGCGGTTGGAGAGGTAATTGGTAGGGAGTTTGTATTAATATCCTTAAGTTCGGAATGTAGTAGAATCATTGATGTTAAGCAAGTCCAAAAAATGTTTTGTGCTCATGAATACATTAATGCATTAATGCACTTAGGGGTTTCCGTTGTGGATAGTTCTTTCACAAAAAATCTAGCAAGCCATGACAAAGTTTAATCACTTAGAACATTACATGACGGTAGGAACCTTTTATCTTCACTTTTTTTTTATTATTTGTTAGGTAATAATATAAGCTTTAATTTATTTCGCAAGTAATAATAAAATATTATAAAATTTGAAGAAAATCCTAAAAATATTTAATTAAACACTACATAACGATCGGTACAATTCATATACAAGTTATCAGATATTGATTAAGCTATAAATGCACTGATATAATTCTATAACATACTACTTTACATTAAGGGTGTTCACGGTGTGGTTTTCACGGTGTTTAAGTTAAACCGTAAACCAAACCATTGGTAATGGTTTTTGATTTTTCGCGGTTTTCCAATTTGATTTCATGGTTTGGGCTCATTGTGCGTTTATACAAGATGTCTATAAAAGGAATGATGTAATCGTCCCTTGATTTTAATAACTTCTCAAACACAAAGCAAGCTTGGAAAAGGGTAACAAATTCGTCTAGAAACCAGAAAAGGACAAGCTTAACCAAATTTGCAAATAAAAAACAAGCAGTCACAGTTCAAAATATCATAACAGTTGTCCAGTATAGTTTAAAATGCTTAAAACAAGCTATGTTGACATTTTTAGAATGTGAAAATGGCTTAGTTAACTTTTGATATACTCTAATTTAATTAGAGTTAAAACCATTTTGATTTTGTCTACTAGAACACATTAATATATTGAATTATTTATAAAGTTCAATATCATAATTCCTACGGTCTGGTGCGGTTTTATGAGGTTGGTTTTTGGTATAAACTGTAAACCAAACTTTCGCTACGGTTTAAAAATATAAGAACTGACCGACCGAAAGTTAAGTAAAAAAACCGACCGTGAAACCAAACTGATGACCAGTTTGGGTAGTTTCACGGTTTGAAACCAAACCGTGAATACCCCTACTTTACATTGTTATTATAAGAGTTAATTGCCTGGATAGTCCATGTTGTTTGCCATTTTTTCACGTTTAGTCCCCACCTTTTCAAAATAGCATGTTTGCTCCCTGTGGTCTAACAAATTATTATTCGGATAGTCCTTAGACTAGATGGCCGTTAAATTATTCAGTTAAGTGTGTGTAGAATGACAAAAATGCCCTTACCTTAATAAAACTATAACTAAACATTAAGTAAAAAGAAATATATATTAACAGGCCCCACCCTTTTTTATTTAAATATAATATTTAACCCCTATCCTACCCCACCCCACCCCAACCCATCTTCTTCACCAATTTACCGCCACCATAAAAAATGACTGCCACCATCCATTTACCACCCCCAAACCGCCACCACCACCATCCATATCCACCTCCAAACCAGCACTACAACAACCGGCTCACCATAGCACCACCTACTTCATCATCGTCACCCCTCACCTCCGGCCATCTGCAGAAAACCACCACCATAACCATATACCTGCAATCCGCCATTGATTCCAGTGAAGAAAACCCTCCGACGATTACCCAATCCTTTCTTCCACCCAAACCCACATCTTTTCACCCACCATAGTTCACCATCCTTCACCCACCATCCAACACCGCCTTCACCCCACCATCCGTCACCATCGTCACACCGTATTTTTTTTTTTTTAATCAAGTTCGCATTTATATAAAAGATCATATTAAATCACACAAAATATTAAATCATACAAAGATTAATCACACAATTACCATTGCACTAGAATGTATATAAGTTAAATGATATGATAATAAAATGTACAAAAAGAACAAGTTCATCTTGAGATGAAGAATCTTAGTATAAAGGACATCGCTTATACTCACCTAATCGGAGGAATCTTGTTGATCTGGTCGTAGAATCATAGAATAAAAATAAACTTATTTGAGTTAAATGAGAGATTGATTATGCTAAGATTAATTGAACTCAATTGATTAAATTAATGTTTGGCCGATAACTCTATTTCAAAATGGCAAACAAATGGGCTACAACAATATTGGGCCGAATAGAACTCTTTTTAGATTGCGTTTTGGACTTTTTGTGGGTTTCATTTGGGTTAAATATAAGTTATGGTGATGAGTTAGTTTATGAATAGTCCCACTAATTAAAGTATAGTAGAAACTCTATAAAATAATACATTTGGGACCACCAAAATTTATTAATTAATCGATAAATTAATAATTATTAATTTATATATTAATTAATATTTTATTAATTTATAGTAGAATACTTAGTTTACAAACACCTTTCAAGCTTCCACTTAATTATTGTATACAATGCATGTATATCAAATGAACGGCCCAATTTGAAAGAAACCTTCAATCTCCCACCTTATTATGCTTCTTGTGTTCAATGTATCACTTTATGGACATTAAAAATATTTTATATATAAATACAAGATCAAAATAGGTTAACACAAACAAATCATACACACAACATGGCTTCCCATCTTAAAGGTGTGAAAAAAACAACAATGAGAGACGAGATTCAAGGGGAAATTGATTTCAACAAAAAACAAAAGACAATTGAGTCATTTTTCAAGAAACCTTCATAAATCATTCATGTAATATGCTATATATAAGGAATTATTAATTTATATTTTATATGGGGTCTAAAGAAATTATCAAAAATGTTTTATCTTATAATTTTAGGGAATTATTAATTTAGCACCCTATCCCCGAGTCGGGACCGGCAAAAAATATTATCTTAGAGAGTTTATTAAATAATCGAGTATTAATTTATCGAGTTTCTACTGTAAAAGAAGCAGACCATATAGAAAGTCGACGGCAGATTTTTGGGAGAGTTTTACACACATATAAGATCAATAAGAATTAATGGAAATATTCTTACAAAATATATATCATTGACTTTTCTACGTTGAATAAATATACTTGTGCTCTTGATAAATAATTGGACGATGTAAATACATGGATCCTACTCTAGATCAGTCGAAGGATCAATACAAGCTATGTCTATGTAGCCGGTTGAACATTGGTTTCAGTTATTAAGTCTTGCAAGTTGCAACTAACTATACCCGAAACTAGAAGTGTTCGTTTGTTTCTATTTTTATACCAGATCTCAACTCGCTCATGTTTTTGGGTGTTTCATACTTCTTAATATCATTGCATATAGTTTACCTTACTATAATTCAACAAATCTTCAATCTACTTTTGCGTTTTCTTTAATAATCAAATGATACATGTAATACTAACCACATGTTGCTCGTATATATGTTGCCCTACTTACTCTAACTATCAAAGTTATTTAGTTTGTTCCCTTGATGGCGATTATCAACCACCACAAGTGGCCTAGTGGTGGAGTGACTTGGGTTCTCCAATGGAGACCCAAGTTCAATTCCCATTAGTGCCACTTTGGTGGCCACCGACACCCGCTTTAAAGCCGGACCGAGGACACTCGAGGTCTCGGGTTCGAAACATGTTTCTTACCCCTCTTTGATGGCTATGGGTATTTGCCGCCAGGGATCCTTGTCGGGTGGAGAACTGGGAAGGGAGATCCCTTCCGCGGTCAAGGGTACCGTGCAATTACCCTTTTTTGATGGCGATTATCACATAATATATAAACATTACATAATTTGAATATATTATATGATTTTAGATATAAAAAAACCAATATAACATTACATAAATTAAACTATTGCAAAACATATATGTATTTAGTTTTCAAGATTCCAAATACGTTTCACCAAATCATGGCGAAGTTAATGAACCAAACAATCATGTAGATCAATGAACCTTTGTAGGTAATGGCTCAAATTCCATTATTGCTCCTTAGTTTTATAAGTTGTTGGATCTTCCTCATCGCCGCCACCCGACCAATCGTGTCATATGTTTAATTTGTGATGCTAAGATCTACAAAGAAAGTATTTAGGATGGAATCTGATGAAAAGGATGCTAATAATGCAATTCATGATTTGGCAATATAATATCTGTTCAACGCCACCATTAGTTGATTTTTAAAACACCTGTGGCGTATTGACCAAGTTATTTCATGCTAATATAATGCAATTCATGTTGAGTTCACATATACTTCAAAGCATTATGTTTCGTTGGATAAAGACTTTTTTTAAAAAATTAGTTTAATAATTTGATAACTAGCTGTAATGCTCATAGTCACATGGAACGTGGTACGAAAACCGATACGTAATTCGGGCCTTTCTAAAAATCGGTACGTTGGAGGTAGGTTCATTTGGGAACGCTAATTCGGTACGTGGTACGGTGTATCCTATGACGTACCACCGTAGTTTGGTACACGTATCATATATATATAAAAAGTAAAATAGATCTTTCATTAAATATTGTGTGCGCTAGATTGATTGTCACAACATGTATTTATAATTAAAATGGGATGGGTAATAATTAAAGTGTGTTATTGTAGTGTGAAAAGTTAATGGCTGAAAAAAAACTGTTCAGTTACCTCTAATATATAAAAAGCGGGAAAAAGTTAATGGGTTTTCAAATTCCGGTACATGAATCTGGCTGTACCGGAATGCCGGCCACTACAAACGGAAACACGTTTCGGATTAATTAAATACGTGTATTCACCGATTGGAACGCCATTGTGGTACACAATCGGGAACGATTCAAGTTAGCGATCCGGTACGCGTACCGGAGGCGATTGGGACGACTCTGTACCACGATTCGGTACGACCGATCTGGTACGCGATACAAGGGTCTTTTAGTGTTTCCTGTGACTACGGTAACGCTTCGTTACGAAATAAACAACTTTGAAATGTTTCATTAATCTGTTTATAAATGGTAATCTTAATTAATCATTAATTTCATAATCAGTGGAAGAGGTGCGGATCTAGACTGTCGTTAATAGCTACCGCTCATTAATCTGTTTATTAATCAGGATTCTTTAGGGTGGGGGGTATGGTTAATCACTCTAGGGTGATTGAGTGATTCTCTACCCAATAATATTGTGCCATGTCAACTCTCCATTCCACTCCACATTTTGCACTCAATCAGTGGGTATGGTTAATCGCTCTAGGGTGTTTGAGTTATATATTTTTTGATTGGTTCTTCTCTCCTCTCTCCTCTCTCTCTCTCCTCCATCACCCTTCTCCACCTTCGGTGACTTTACACCGATTTCTCACCCTCTCTCCTACTCAAACTGTGTTAAGTAGTAGCAATACTATACCATTGTCAGCGACCACCAACACCGGAAAAGCTCGTAAAATCAAAATAAATTAAAACGGGAAAAAAATAACGCCGAGCGAAAAGCAGACGTAAAATCTTTGAATCACGCACTCTCGTTGCTGAGAAATTAAACCGAAACGTAAAACATAAAAAAAAATAACTAAGTCCATTCAGGACCCGCGTGTTGGACGAACTTGTTAAACGCAGAAAAATAGATGTGAGAGACAGGCCAGTCAAACGGGAAAAAAATATACGAAAATATGTTGAACCCCATACGCACGTTGCGGTGCGTTAACTCACAAAATTTAGAACGAAACGAAAAACTTGGGAAAGATGAAAAGTATGGTGGACCAAAATTGAAAACAAAAAAGAGTTGGGATTAAATTGCAAAAGATGAAAAACTTTAGGTTAAAAGTAAAAAAAAAACAAAGGGTCTAAATTGCAAAATTGAAGTTATTTATTAATTTTAGATAAAGATAAGGATAAAAATAAGTGATATCTATAAGAATTTTATTAAACAAATATAAATGAGGTTAAAGGAGATAATGTCATGTGTCATTATTTGGAGTCTTTTATTATAAGTTAGATTAGATGAGACGAAAGTGCTAAGGATAAAAACACTCACTTGGAAACATATATTATAAGACTACGGTTGTTGTAGGTCAGTTTTTAATTAAGAATTACAAAGCCATCAATAACTATATGAAATCTATGAAAAACAATGACATTATTGGGTAATTTATAGGTAAACTGTAATATCTAAAAGACTATTTCATACAAAGGTATTATACTCTTTGATCATTCAAGAAAGTGAAATAATTATAAACATTTAGCATAAGATTGTAATTACTTGTGCCGAAAAATTTCACTGTTAAATAGTTTTAAAATTAGCTTGTTTTATTAAGTAAAAATATTAGAATTGGGATCGTCTCATGTTGATTGATGAGAGGATACAACAAACCATATCTAGTAAAATCTCACTAATAGCAAATGTTATTGGTAGGGTCTGAGGAACGTGCGCGCGATATAGACAAACCATACATCTATCCCAGAAGATAGATAGACTTCTTCGAGTGAGACCCACATGCTCCAAAGTCCTATCTACACATGAAAAGTACGTTAGAAAACATAAAGTTTTTTCACATGGAATCTTATCATCAGGTAATAAAAGCAGCTAAACATAGCTGGAAACTTAGAACTAAATATATAGTATTAGTAAGCTACGAATAACAGAAATTAAGATAATTGTAAGGTAATCCAGATAAAACATCATAGAGACTGGGACATGCAAGATGAAAGTAACATGAAAAAGCCACTAAGAGAATAGGTAAAGCTAAGCCCAGACAAATCTTTAATTACTCTCCCCCTAAAAAGATACAAATTAAAAATTGTCGATAGGACCACAAGGTTTCCGGTTCAATTTCTAGATAGTGTATCCGATTCTAGTTCTAATAACGCGATATATAATTGGTGTTCCTTGTAGCTTAAAAAGTAGAAATTAATGCTATGAAATATTTTTTAATAGGAAAATATTACATGTTTATCTTTGAGTTAAGTATTAGGAAAAGAGATAAAAGAGATCTTGTTGGTAAAAACCTTATCTTACATCAGAATAAGATGGAAACTGGAATGAGTATGTATATAAGTTGGAAGTTTTCTTGGTTATTACTTTCGATTGACTATTGGAAGAGGTGGGGAGTCAAAAGGATGTCAAGGACTAATACGAGCACACATAATGTGGCGTTTTGGTGACGCTCTATTGGTACTGAAATAAGTTTAATTATTATCTCCAAAATGGAGACAAAGATTTTGGTTTAAGTTCTAAGGAGACATTAATTGGTGTTATTATTTGGTATTAAACAAAATACATTACAAAGAAATTCAATAAAACAAGTTTACCTACAAGTTACAGTTGAAATAAATAAAACAGAAGAACAGAATGATTGACGCTTCGCGTTTGATACGGTACCCTTCAAAAATAAATGCAATCTTTAGCTTCATCATCTAAAGAAGGAAGTCCATCAAGCCAAAGAAAGCAGTTGAACTGCTGCAGTTACAATTTCGAATATTGTTGTTCAACGCTCTAGATTAACGCTAGGGTTGGTGAATGTGGCGCCAGCAGAACTGCCTTCACTGGCATCTGGTCCCGAGTAGTACATGGCCACAGGCATCTTTACCGGGAGAATTGGGAGTGCACCTTCAAACTTAAGCACCTGAATCGCTTGTCGGATAGACGGTCTCATACTCCAGTCAGGGTGTGCACACCACAACCCAACCATCATCAAACACTCAACTTGTTCAGCATCAAATTCCGAGCCCAGCACTGGGTCAACACCAGAAAGCAGCTCACTTTTTCCATACAAATCCCAGGCCCATTGCACCAAACTGACATTAGAGTTCCATAAGCCATCCATCGCCTTTCGTCCGCATGCGATCTCTAATGCAACCACCCCAAAGCTATACACATCTGACTCTTTACTAGCCTTTCCTGTTGATATGTACTCAGGAGCCATGTAGCCTAGAGTCCCGGCTAAAACAGTTGTTCGAGTACCAAGTTCGTGTTCCACAAATCGAGCCAATCCAAAGTCCCCGAGCTTCACATTAAACCCCGAATCAAGCATGATGTTACTTGGTTTGATATCGCGATGCACCACACATTGCTCCCACTCTTCGTGTAGATAGAGTAACGCAGAAGCTAACCCGATAGCGATCTTATACCTCACAGGCCACTTGAGAGGAGTGATCTTTTTGCCAAACAGGTGAGAGTCAAGGCTGCCATTTGGCATATACTCGTACACGAGCAAGAACTGATTTTCGTCATGGCACCAACCGACAAGTTGCACCAAGTTTCGGTGTCTTAACCTGCTATTGATCTTGACTTCGGTCATGTATTCTTTTTTTCCCTGTTTAGAACCCTGTGAAATATTTTTCTTCACAGCAACCGCCATGGATTCGCAAGGCAAGTAGCCCTTGTAAACAGATCCGAAACCCCCCTCACCCAACTTCCGGTCATCAGAAAAGTTGTTGGTAGCCAAAGCGAGATCACTATACGAAAATCTTTTAGCCACTCCACTTTCAAGATCATCGGATTTCAAGGAGACCGTCTCAAGCGGTTCTTCCAAAATTTTTCTTCGCTTTCTCCAAAATCTAGTGCACATTATAATGCAACCGATGATTATAATACCAAGTGGGACTGTTAATCCCACTGTCAGCTTCCATTTGTTTGAGTTAGAACCTTCCTTCTTCTGTTCTGTACTCAAGCTTGAATTGAACTCCCAGTATTGAAGCGTATGTTTCTCGACTTGAGTACCTGTGGCAGCCGAGAATCCGATTGTCACCCACTCAGGAACAACTTCCCTGAGGTCAACTCCATACGAAAGACTCATATTTTCAGCCCCATAGCTCCAGATCAGATTCAAAATCTGAGTGTTACTATTGTAAGAGACCCAAGCGTCAATAGAATCTCCACTATGCATGCTAGCATTCCAAGCAGCAAAATTAGCCGAACGAAGCGAGTTCTTATTAATACCCACATGACCATACGGAGGATCCCATTCGTCCCAGTAAGAGTCAAACTCGACGAAAATCAGTTGATTACGCGGGGAATCAGTGTCTGATTTATTAAACAGTCCCAAAAATCCTCCAGCTGAGTTGGGTGGGATCTGGAAGCCAACTGGTGCAAGAAAGAAAGCAATCCCATCACCGTATTTTGACTGATCCAATGTATTTACTACGAACGTGAAGTGTGTGGTGAAGTCGGACAGATTTCCAGATATTTTGTCCCATATCTGGACTGGATGTGCGTACCTGGCTTGACCAACACGAGTGAGGAAATTTACTTCATTAAAGTGTATGGTACCATTGGAATATACAGCATCACCTGTACAGACTATATCTGTTTCATTGGAATCGAAATGTTTTATTTCAAAATATGTTGATTCAGAGAAGGGCAAGAACAATAAGGATAAACATGCAATGAAAATGATGCAAGCAATTTGATATCTTGGAGAAGAAGAACAAGAAAGATAGATGGCCATGATTATGCAAAATCAGAGTGTAATTTGCACCTAAACAAGTTGAAAATAACATCATTCATTCATAAACTAATATGTGTCCAGTGGGTCCAAATCTTTATCATCAAACTTCAATTCTTGCCTTAATATTATATATGCAAAGACTAGTGACTATATATTGAAGATTATAAAATAAAGAGTAAACTTCAGTTTTACCCCCTGGAGATATAGCCCATTGGCACCCTTACTCCCTAAAACGAAATTTTTGCTGTCTAACCCCCCAACGAATGCAAAACGCTGCAAACTTACCCCCTGCTGTCAAATGACTTTAACATTCTGTTAGTTGGCATGCGAAATGACAATTCTACCATTTCTAACTACCCCCCGTTCTTTCTAACTATAATGAACCTTACCCCCTGCAGAAAACCTATCCATTCCCGCCTAAATTGTTTGACCAGGCAAAGTCAAAGCCTGCACATATTGATTTCTAATGCTGATTCGAATCCAATTCCTAATCCTAATTCCAAAACCATCATCAAGCAAATGAACCTTTAATCCATTGTGATTCTTCAAACAATCAAGAATCCAATTCCTAATCCTAATTCCAAAACCTCTAATCCACTGTCATCAAGCACATGAATATAGTTTACCTCTGTCAAGCTTCAAACAATCAAGAATCCAATTCCTAATCCTAATTCCAAAACCATCATCAAGCACATGAACCTCTAATCCACTGTCAAACAATCAAGAATCCACAAGGGCATGAACCTCTAATCCTAATTGCACATCCTAATCATAATCTTAACTGCACATCCTAATCTAACTCACACCATCAAACAACAAGATATATAACATTAGATCATTTCATACGTTTGAAAGTTAGCCTACATTAATATATTACAGATTAGAGTCCATCCTACAGTTATAATACACATATATATAATATAATATCAAAACACATTCAACATCAAAGTAGGCAACCATTTCATGTTGACGGGGAAACTGGAAGTGCAGAAAAGGGAGGCCATACATTTTGACCACAATGTGGAACACAATCGTTCTTACCGTGACCTGCATCCTCATGTCAACTGCAAACACAGATTAAAAAAATACAACTGTAATAAGCTAATGTGATTCTAATCAAATGACTAGAATCCACTGTAATCATCAAACAACAAGAATCCAATGTGATTCATCGAACAACAACAATCCATTGTGATTCATCGAACAATATTAATCCACTGTGATTCCCCAAACAACAAGAATCCACTGTAATCATCAAACAACAATAATCCACTGTGATACATCGAACAACAACAATCCAATGTGATTCATCGAACAACAATAATCCACTGTGGTTCCCCAAACAACAAGAATCCATAGTGATATGCGGAGAACAATCAAGAATCCACAAGCACATTCAATTAACCCCTGTTTCAATCATTCATATCAAAATCAAAATGAACAGTAAACCCTTGTTCGAATATAAGCACATTCACATAATCATAAACCGCATAAACATACTAATAATGTGTTACCATGGCGTTTACCTCAAACAGAGCTTCAACATCTATCGATCTAGTTCACAGTGTGAATCATACCTGACATGTGGCTCAAAATTTCTCTGATCGTCGTCCCAATCGGCATTTCTATGAGCTGCTAGTCGCCTGAGATGTCGCCGGTGGTGTGTTCGCCGAAGAGAAGAAAGGAGATTGGGGGAATACTTGGGGGGTAAGGTCGAAGTGAAGTTTATAATATAGGGTGTTGTGTTGAGGAAGCAATCAAACACAAGTGGAAAATACTATATTACCCTTTGACCATTAATAAGTGACGCTGACTTTAAACATATTTTAACACTGGGGAGTAATATTGTAGCGTTTTTCAATAGTTGAGGGGTAAGACAACAAGATTTTCGTTTTAGGGGGTAAGGTTGCCAATCGCATCTAATCCCAGGGGGTAAAACTGCAGTTTAAAATAAAATTTTGGATAAACCACTTTGGTTTGACCTGATAGAAAAATGGATATATTCATTCATAGAATTTTGTAGAAGAAGCTCCAGCATCCATTGTTCAAGTTAGAATGGATTTTATCTTATATAAAATACTGTAATAAATTAATTAAATAGTACTAGAGAGAAGAATATTTCTGCAATATCACGGTGGAATCATTCAAATGTAAAGTATATTTAAATAATGGTCGTTCATATGTTTTGATAGGATTTGAGTATTTAAGAGTTACTAACATATTTAAATAATAATTGGACTAATCGGATAACAAAACCAAATAATTTGGTTTAATCAGTTATTCGGTTGAAGGCGATTTGGTTAGACATATATCTGATTCTGATAGGTTTGGTTTTCAGATAGGGCAAAAAAAAAAAAAAAAAAAAAACTCAAAACCGAATCATATAAACGGAACAAACTGATATCCAAACCGATGAACACCCTCCCCACCACCACCATCGCAACAACCTCCACCGTCGCCACTAGCCAAAAAAATCTATATTGTGGGTGAACCCGACACCATTTTGGCCGGTACCCATTTTGACCCAAACCAAATAGATACATTGCTAAACAACCCGTTTTAACCCAAACTTATTTTGCTAAGACCCATTTTGACCGTCATCAAAACCTGCCCGATCCGTTCAGTTTGCCAGCCTTGGTTATGATTTGTGAATTCAAGACCGCACTGTTAACCAAAAAACTGTAAATAGCATTCCCTTTATATAAACCACATCAACTAATCTCAAGAAAAGCTTGGTAAATTTTATAAGGTGACCCGATACCCGTTTAACCCAATATTTATTACCACCATCCAACTAGTTTATGTCTCGTTTAACTCGTATACAACTAATCAACCCAAACGGGTTTAAGAACATGCAATTCTGTTAATTTGCACCTAAACAGGTTGAAAATAGCATCATTGAAAACCAAATAGTGTTGGGTGGGTCCAAAATATTTATCATCAGACTTCTACCTATTGTTTAATATTTTATGAATATCTTAACAAAGACTTTTGCAGATTAGAATATAAAGTTTTTAGATAAATCATCTTGACTTCACTCCTATTTCTAGGAAGCTCCAGCATCCATTAATATTATTCTAGTTAAAAGTTACTTAAATACTTATATAGAGAAGACAATTTCTTAGTTTGCATTATCCTGGTGGAATGATTCAAACTAAAAGTAATTATGTTTAGTTAACTGTCGTCCATATGTTATCCTGGTGGAATGATTCAAACTAAAAGTAATTATGTTTAATTAACTATCGTTCATATGTTTCGATGTCATTTGAGTATTTTAGGAGTTACTTATAAACCGACAAATTATTATTATTATTATTATTATTATTATTATTATTATTATTATTATTATTATTATTATTATTATTATTATTATTATTATTATTATTATTTATCTTGTAAATCATCTAGTCAAGGTGGAGAACTAAATGTGGAGGTTGGGAGTTGATGGTGGTGCAAGGTGGAGGTTTAAGGTGGTGACGGCGTTTATTGTTGTTGTATTCAGCTGAGATGGTTGGTGGTGGTGGTGGAATGTAAGACGATGGTGCATGGTGGCATTTTGGGTGGTGGTTTTGTTTTACGATGTTGGCCGGAGGTTGATTAAGTCGGAGGAGGTTGGTCCGACTGTGATGGAAAGTGGGATGGTGGCAACGTGTTGTATTTGTGGTGGTGTTAAGGGGTGGCGTGTGTGGTTTCGAGTGGAAATGGTGGTCTATTAGGGTGGTGGATGAAGATGGTGGTGAAGATGCTTTAGTGGTGATGAATGAAAATGGTGGTTGATGGTTCAATGGTGGCTATTAAAGACTTTTTATTTTTTTAAGTTGAAATATAATAATAATAATAATAATAATAATAATAATAATAATAATAATAATAATAATAATAATAATTAGGGCTGTAAACGAACCGAACGTTCAGCGAACAGTTCGTGAACCGTTCGGCGGGAAGTTCGTTTATGTTCGTTCGATAAGCTTAATGAACGAACACGAACAAAAAATTTCGTTCGATAAGCTTAACGAACGAACACGAACAAAGGTCTCGTTCGTTCGACTGCGTTCGTGAACGTTCGGTAATATGTTCGTTTATGTTCGTTCGTGTTCGGTTTTTTATGTTTATTTTTCTAAAAGTTTTTAATGTTTTATTAATTTTTTACTTTCCCCCATATGTATTATTTCCCTCTCTCTGGCCTCTCCCTCTTTTGATATCACGCTCCTTCATTCAACTTATCTCCAATCGATTGAACCCAATATTATCCATCCCTTCAATCTTTAAATGGTTATATTTAACTACTTTCGTTGTATACAATGTTTAAGATTAACGATGCCTTTCTTAATTTTCAAAATTAAAGTTCATTTGTGTTCATTTGCGTTCGTGGTTTGTGTTCACGAACTGTTCGCGAACAACCAAAATTCCTTAACGAACGAACATGAACACAAAATTCCGTTCGTCATGTGTTCGCGAACAGTTCACGAACATCTAAATTTCCTTAACGAACGAAAACGAACATAGCCTTGTTCGTGTTCGTTCGGTTCGTTTACAGCCCTAATAATAATAATAATAATAATAATAATATGAGGGTATTTTAGACATTTCATAGGTCAACTAACGATTGACCAACCATTTATGTTAACAGGGGCTCAATTGTTGCAATTGAGCAACGTTGGGGACTTGATTGTTCAAATTTAAAAAGTAGGGGCTTAAAGTGCAATTCGGTGTCAACCTTAGGGACTCCTTTTATTAACAATTTTTATAGGGACATGTGTCAATCATGACCCGTGCTTTGAACTGATTGATATTTGGACAAAGATATACTGTATATGGGTTCATTTAGGCCATATGGCATCGCTAAGGGGCTGTTTGGTAGCCTCTTAATGACCATTCAGATGCTACCTCTTAATGGTTTAAAACCTCTGAATGAATAAGAGGTAACCTCAAGTCTGAATGGTTAAGAGGTAACCTCTGAATAATAAATCATCACATGTCACATTCTTCTACCTTCTCATTGGTAAAATTCTTAATGGTTCCATTAAGAGGTAGCCTCTTAATGACCATTCAGAGGCTACCAAACAGCCCCTAAGTTTTCATCTTCGGTATTGAGAGAAAGTATGATGTAGCACTTTGTTACCGAGTTCAACACCATCAGTTGTGTTCTGGTATAGGAAATTTTGAGAAAGAAGGTTTTGAAATCACCTGAAAGTGTTCACGGTATTATTGAATTCATTGATCAAATACAAAATAATCAACCCCCTATATATAATGATCTATACAAAGAACCCTAAATATAATTTAGGAATGGATATACATTATCTCTAATAACCGATAATTATCTTCTAAATGTATGCTAAATATATGTGGCTAATACTCCCCCGCAGTTTGAACGGGGGGAACATAGACGGTCAAACTGGATCTGAAATTCTGAAACATCTCTCGTGACAAGCCTTTGGTAAAAATGTCTTCATACTGAGATGAAGATGGAACATGCAAGACGCGGATATCACCAACCCGAACCTTTTCTCGAACAAAATGAATATCAATCTCAATGTGTTTTGTTCGCTGATGCTGTACGGGGTTATCCGATAAGTAAACCGCAGAAACATTATCACAATACACAACTGATGCTCGTCGTAACGGGACACCTAATTCAAATAACAAATTGCGTATCCAAGTGGCTTCTGCCACAACATTAGCTACACCTCTATACTCTGCCTCAGCACTAGACCTTGAAACTGTTGGCTGTCGTTTAGAGGACCATGAGATGAGGTTGTCCCCAAGAAAAACACAATAGCCGCTAGTGGAACGTTGTGAATCCGGACAGCCGCCCCAGTCAGCGTCTGAATAGGCAAGCAGAGAATGAACTTGAGATGTGACGAGCCGAATTCCATAATCCATGGTACCTTGAAGATAACGGATGATCCGCTTGAGAAAGGCGAAATGAGGATCCCGTGGTTCGTGCATGAACAAACAAACCTGCTGTACAGCAGAAGATATATCCGGTCGGGTAAATGTTAAATACTGTAATGCCCCGGCTAAACTACGGTAAAGGGTTGGGTCATGAAAAAGTGAACCGTCTGTGGCACTGAGCTTAGCCGATAAGTCCACAGGGGTGGCACATGGCTTGCAGTTTGTCATAGAGGCCTGACTGATGATGTCTTTAGTATATTGTGCCTGAGAAAGAAACAAACCCTTTGAATGACGAGTAACCGTAATACCCAAAAAATGGTGTAATGTGCCCAAATCAGTCATAGCGAACTCTCGTGAGAGCATAGAAATAATGTCCCGAAGAAAATTATCAGAGGATGATGTAAGAATTATATCATCCACATAAAGCAAGTGATAAGCAACCCGAGACCCATCATTAAAAATAAATAAAGAATTGTCACATGTACTACTCCGAAACCCCTTGGACAAAAGATGAGTTGCAAATCGATTATACCACGCACGCGGAGCCTGTTTTAACCCATACAGAGACCTCCTCAATCGACAAACAAAATCTGGCCGGCGCCTATCAACAAAGCCCGGCGGTTGGTGCATAAATACTGTTTCCTGTAAATGACCATGCAAAAAAGCGTTCTTGACGTCCAATTGATGGATAGGCCAAGAGCGAGATACAGCGAGAGATAAAACGGTATGAATAGTAGCTGGCTTAACCACCGGACTAAAAGTTTCCTCACAATCTATACCCACCGTCTGTGATTTGCCATTAACAACAAACCGAGCCTTGTACCGTGCAAGTGATCCATCGGACCGAACTTTGTGGCGAAAAAGCCACATGCAACGAATAACCGGTCGGTCTAATGGTCGTGGAACTAGTTCCCACATATCATTTTCCTATGGCGCATTAAATTCAGTTTGCATAGCATGTAACCAATTAGGATCAGAAAAAGCTTTTACAGGAGACAAGGCGTTGGTGTTTAAGGTGAAGTGGGTTCTGGGTTTAAGGGAGCCGTTTTTGGATCTAGTGGTCATGGGATGGGCGTTAGTGGAAGAATGCGGGTGCGTTGTGGGCGGTGGTGAGTTAGGCGGCGGATTAGGCGTGTGGGCAGGCTGCGGATGTGGTATTTGGGCAGTGGAGGTGACAGGAACTGGGCCGGTTTGGCCAGGAGCAGCCTGGGAGTCCGGTGGTTGGGTCTGGGATGGTTGGGTGGCAGCGGGCTGGGTTGTATTTGGTGGGTTACGTGGTCTTCGACTGTAGGTAATAGGATATGATGTGGGAGTCGAAGCCGGAGGTGTTTGGATGGGCGGTGGTGGTCGTTGGAAAGTGAAATGTGGTGGTATGTTATCGTCTAGGAAGGCATAAGTGGTCGTGTTTGTGGGTATGGTATAAGGAAAGATATGTTCGTCAAAAGTGACATGTCGGGAGATATGCACTTGGCCTGTTGTAGGATCAAAGCAACGGTAACCGCGGAAGTCCGGTGGATACCCTAGAAAAATGCACCGGATTGCCCGCGGGTGAAGCTTGTGTGGCGGATGTATTGGGATAACACGCACATCCGAATACCCGAAGGTGATCATAAGATGGATGGCGAAGATAAAGGGCAAAAGTGGGGGTGAAGAAATTGAGTTGTTTTGTTGGTAGGATATTGTGTAGGTAGGCAGCGGTATGTAACGCTTCCACCCAAAATATTGGTGGAAGGTTGGCATGGATAAAGAGGGAACGGATGATGTCGTTAAGGCGACGAATCATATGTTCCGCCCGACCTTTTTGGGATGAGGTTTGTGGGCAAGAAAAGCGGAATAGTAGTCCGTGTTGGTGGGCAAAGGTTTTAAAGGCGTTGTTGTCAAATTCACCGCCTAAATCGCATTGAAACGTTTTAATGTTGCGATTAAATTGAGTTGCTATGAGGCGATGAAATTTGACAAAAGTGGGGAAAGTTTCGGATTTGAATTTAAGCGGGTAGACCCAAATAAAGTGTGAAAAATTATCAATTAGGACCATGTAGTATTTATAGCCGGTTTTGCTTGGTATGGGTGAAGTCCACAAATCACAATGAATTATATCAAAGGGCGCAAAAGTGAAAGAATTTGAAGCATAAAACGGAAGCCTTTTACTATTAGATAAGTGGCATGAATTACAAAACTTAACCAATTTGTCTTTATTACATGGAAAATCAAAATGACGACATAAAATATCTAAAACTTGAGCACCGGGATGGCCTAAACGATCATGCCAAGGTAAGGAAGTAGTGGTGAGGAAGCAAGCTTGTGGAGGTAGTTGCGGTGGTGTGAGTGGATAGAGATCCCCGGTGCTATTATGGCGAGAAAGAAGGCGTCCACTGGTGAGATCCTTCAAAGAAAAACCGAAAGGGTCAAATTCAACAGAAACGGAATTATCACGTGTAAAACGACGCATAGAGATAAGATTTTTAATGATTTGTGGACTATAAACAAGGTTAGGCAAAATATAGGTTCGATTTGGAAGGGTACAAAAACATGTTCCTGATCCTTTAATTGGAATACAATTTCCATCGCCAACTAAAATTTTAGGACGCACAGTAGATGATGAGGGAATAGTGATCATACCTTCGTTTTGAGTAACATGAGATTCTGCACCTGTGTCCATGAACTTGGTCGGGTCCTGTTGATTAACTTGCATAGCATTAAAAGCGACACTTAAATCCGATGGGCATAACGCGTCATAGCTGTAACCAGAGGGATGAGATGCATTGTAATTCAGTTGGGCCGGTCCATATGACGCTTGGCCCGGAGGTGCAGGAAGGGCAAACGAAGAAAAGTGGGCCTGAACCATCTGTGAATTGGGCTGAGGAGCCTGACCCCTGGGCTGTGAAGCAGGATAGGGGTTCGGATATGAGTTATTGGGCTTCCAGGTTGGCTGTGTAAGGTAAGGACATGGTGGGGTGTTCCACCATGCCCAAGTTGGGTAGCCCTGCATATGCTGTGTCCAGCCGGAGTAACCTGAGCGACCCCCACCACCTCTGCCGCGTCCTCCCCCTCGGGAAGATCTTTCCCGTCCTCTGCCACCGCCACGTCCCCTGTAAGTTGACTGAGGTGAGTAATTGTTAGGGTTGGGGTTGTTGGAGTAGGTCGATTGTGATGGGTAAGAAGGTTGATGGTTGTTTCCAGTTGTGGGGTGTGGGTTTTGTTGAGGAGCAGAGTTGGTAAGGAGAACTGATGAGGCTGTGTTGCGGCGTGCTTCCTGTCTAATAACATCATCCTGGAGCATAGCACGAGCCGTATCCCAGTCGGCATCCTATTGGTTGATTAGGGCAGCAGTGGTATCATACTCGGTCGGGAGGCCTCGTACGAGTTGGAGAACTAAGCGGGATTCGGATACAGGATGATCGACATCCGAAAGTTGATTCGATAGTTCCTTTAGACGTTGGAAATAATCGTCAAGTGAGGAACATGCGGCAAGGGTAAGGTTAACAAACTTGGTTTCGAGAGCGGCGGCGTGGGCTTTCTTGTTACTAAGGTATATTTTTTCAAGGTGGAGCCAAGCGTCCTGGGCTATGATGTCGCTGGCGATTACACGGCCCAGAAGATCATCGCTGACAGTGCTATAGATCCACTGGAGGATCAAAGCATCGAGTTCCAGCCATATAGGGTAGTCGGCAAAGGTCTTGTCAGGTGGAGAGGTGCCATCAATATGATCGAAAACCTTGTAAGCTGTGGCATGGAGTTTAAAAAGTTTCAGCCAGGAAGAATATGTGACGTTCTTTCCGTCTAGGGTGCGGATTTTGGAGTTTATGTTGGTTACCTAATAAGCCGGATGAAGGCTAGTGGGCTTGACAGCGGCTGATGATTCAGGAGTATCGTCTTTGTTCATGTTTTGTTTAGGAGTATCGCCTTTATTCATGGTTTTGGCCGGAAACCGGATTGGGTTAGCCTAGTGATCAGAAAAAAACGAAACACGGGTCGAAAAAGAAAAGAAAACGAGGTTAGAACCAAAACTCTGATACCATGAAAGTGTTCACGGTATTATTGAATTCATTGATCAAATACAAAATAATCAGCCCCTATATATAATGATCTATACAAAGAACCCTAAATATAATTTAGGAATGGATATACATTATCTCTAATAACCGATAATTATCTTCTAAATATATGCTAAATATATGTGGCTAATATCACCGAGCATCCTGTTTAAACCCATATCCTCCCCTTTTTCACATGGCCCATCACCTCATATATATATATATATATATATATATATATATATATATATAGGGAGCCGCTAAAATGAAAACCACCTCTAGTTATGAGAACCATGAGAACCACTTTCCACCAATCAAAATATGCCAACACAAAGGGTGTTTTGGTCATTTACTCATATTGTCTAATCACTCTCTCTCTCCATTAATAAAGGTGGCAGACCTTTTTATCTATCATATATTTCTTTTTCTTCTCTTTAAAATTGTAGAAACCTTTCATCTCTCTCATAAAAAAAACCTGCAACCCACCCTCACAAAAACCTGCAACCCACCTCATCACAGAGAGATCCGACCACCACTTTTGGGCGGCGGTGCACCACAAACAACGGCAGCAGCGGCGGAAGGCGGTAGTGGGGCGGTGGTTGATCGATGGCAGAAGACGGTTGTGCGAGGTGGTTGGTCGGCCACCATCGCCTGAAAACGAACCGTCATGGCCACCATATCTCCGGTCACCCTTTTGCGACCTTGCTGGGTTTAATTTGGTATGTTGGGGGTTGCTTGGGTTTGGGGGTTCTTTGATTCTGATTATGTTGGTTTGGGATTTTTTTTTATTCTGATTATTTTTTGATTCCGTTTCCGTTGATTCTGTGGTTGTTTGTGGTGGGTGGTTGGTGAAGGTGGGTTTGTGATGTTGGTTAGGGGCGGCGGTCGTTGAAGGGTGATGGGGTTGTTTGTGGTGGGTTTGTGGTGGGTGGTTGGTGAAGGTGGGTTTGTGATGTGGTGGGTGTTTTGTGGTCGGAGATGGTGGGTTTGTGAATCTGTTTGCCTTTTGAATCTGTTGAATTTTTTGAATCTGTTTGAATATGTGTTGAATGATGTTCTTGTTCCTTTTAGATGTTTAAATCGGTTGAATCTGGTGCCTTATTGAATCGGCGGTGATGATGTAAAAAAAAACTGACGTTGGCGCGGCAAGGTTGGTGGAGGGTAGGTTTTTGAACCTGCAACCCCACTTTGCAGCCTCTGATTATCGGAAAATCTGAGCCACAACTTCGTTTTTTTTCTAGAATCCACTCGTTCTTTTGATTTTTGTTTGTTGGGTTTTTATTTTTTTTTATTTTAGGCGTCGATGATGATAACAATATATCTGAGACGCTTCACCGAGTTTGCGATTTCTGGGTGCGTTCGTTTTTTGCGTAAAAAACTTTTTGTAAAAAAAAAATTAAACCGTAAACTTTTTAACGTAAATCGTAAAAACGTGAAGTGTAAAAAGTGTTACGTAAAACGTAAAAAGTTTTAACGTAAAACGTAAAAAGTTTTAACGTAAAAAGGAAAAGTTTTACGTAAATCGTAAAACGTAATTTTTTTCAGTAAAACGTAAAAAACGTTAACGTAAAAAACGTTAACGTAAAAAACCGGCGCGTAAAACGTAAACTTTTTTAACGGAAAACGTAAAATGTTTTACATAAAACGTAAAATTTAAAGACATAAAAAGTTTACGTAAAACGTAAAACGGAAAAAAATGTTAACGTAAAAAACCGGGGCGTAAAACGTAAAAAACCGACGCGTAAAACGTAAAAAACCGACGTGTAAAACGTAAAAAACCGGGGCGTAAAATGTAAAAAACCGACGTGTAAAACGTAAAATAACGTTAACGTAAAAATTGACGCGTAAAATGTAAAAAAAAACGTTAACGTAAAAAACCGAGGCGTAAAAAAAAAGGATCTTCAAAACGTTTTTTTTTAACAAATCTTTAAAAAAAATATACTAAAAATTTGATTTCAAAAAATTTGTTTAACAAAAAAATCTGTTTATAAATAGAAAACAATTAAGTAAAAAAAGTAATTAATGAATATGACAAAAAAGGTAATTTAAAATTAATATATATAAAAAGACAAAAAAGACAATTTTACTTATATACCCTTAAATAATAAAATTTAAAAAACATAATAAGACAAAAACCATTTAATATTAATTTTTGTTACTTTTAATCTCATCCATTCATCAAGTTGATCTAAGGGCTAATAAGTGGTTTTCATGGTTCTCATAACTAGAGGTGGTTTTCATTTTAGCGGTCCCCTATATATATATATATATATATATATATATATATAAGATCAGGTTCATTTGTGAACATCTTCATAGTGAACTATGTGAACTAATCAGGACCATTAATTTCCTCTTTAGTTGTTAAGGGTAGGATTGTAAGTATACAATAAACTAGTTCTAAATCTTTTTTTTAATCATTGAATTTCAGTTACACTTTTAATTTTGGTAGTTTTCTTAAATTGCATAATTATCTTTTTCATCTCTCTTAATTCAAAATAATTTTATTTTCCATTTCTCTGTACGTTCATGTCATTCAGCAGGCCCTTGATAAGGGATAATTATATTCACTCTATTACCCCTACAATTTTCAAATTAGTCAAAAATAATAAAACACAATTTACAATTTGGTCCCTATTAATCTCAACCATTAGATCAAAGATCTAATGGTGTAGATTGTTTCTTACCCTTCTCACAAAAACACTTTTTTTACAATAACCTTACCCCTACCCTATATATATATATATATATATATATATATATATATATGGGTTGGTTAACGTATGCAACGTACGAGATTGAATTACAATATGCGAACTTCATTTTCACCATGCGATTTTTTTATAACATGCTATTTTCTCACTTTTACAACATGCGACTTCTTTTATTTTACAACATGCGAGTTTTTTGTCCTGAAGTTGATAACGTGCGAACTTCAATTCTCGTACGCTCGTACAATAAGGCATATTGTACATTATATTTTCACTATTTATATTATATATATATATAGATGAAATTGAAATACGGTGATATGGCGTCGATATAGAGGAGAGAGTTATAGAATGAGTGGAAGAGAAAGAGCCATACCGTGTGGCCTTAGCTCAAATTAGTTAATGGGTTAATTTGTGCCTACTTAAATTAGTCAACCGAAGATTACTCAAATCACTCAAGAAGTAAAAAAACGAACTTTTATAAAACATGTTAACTCAAAAGGGTCTAAAAGTGTTATCATTGCCCATGACCAACGCTTGTCTCTACTCTATTCTTTGTTGACACCACCGACATCTATGCGCAACCACTTAAGCTAACATGTCTATCACTACTGCCACCACCATGCCCACCACCGTTGCTACCACTCAAACACCGCAACCATCACCGGCATCGACGTGCCCACTGCAGCCATCGCCACTCCAACATCGTTGCTCAGCTAGTGCAGCCACTCCACCACCGCATCGCCGTCGTTGCCATTCCACCACTTTAGTCACCACCAGCACATGGCACGGACATGCCCATCATCGCTAGTGAGGCGCATATGGGTGTTTATTGGTTCAGTTTGTAACCGAAAACCGAACCAAATTAAACCTAACCAAATTTGGTGATGTCTAAACCGATTAAGAATTCAGTTTTGTTTTACCGAATTGTGGAACACAATTGAAACCTCCTATAACTATAAAGCAATCTAATTTTATTCAATTAGGGATGTCAAAAAAAACTCGAGCCTGACGGGCATACCTGAATCTCAAAGAATTTGGGACGGATATACCGGATACTCGTTGACCTGACAGGTATGAAACCAGGTATGGGATTGGAAAAAAATATTTCTTAGGTATGGGATTAGGTGATACCCGGACCGATCACCCTAAACTATATACGATCATCATCATCATACTCAGTAAATCCCACCGATATCAAAGCTAAGGTAGGGTCTGATGAGGGTACGATGTCGACAACCTTACCTCTACCCCGTAGGAATAGAGAGGTTGCTTCCAGTGAGACCCCCGGCTCGACCCTAAACTATATAACCGTTTACCCAAAACATATACCTGAAAACGTTTAAGCTTTATATTTATTTTCTCTAGACTATTGTTTAATAATAGTTGATTCCAGTAGCTTCATTATTTAAAAAATAAAATTTTCTTTTGGAATATATATTTTCATGATATTGTTTATATTTTATATAATATGAATTTTTTTTGAGATTAATATTCTGATATTTACCTTTTTAAATATATTAAATATCATTACGTTGACAATTATATGTATGTTATTTATCATAATATAATATATAGTATAATTTTTAAAACATAAATTATAATTAAAGTAAAAATATATATATACACGAAAATCCTAATGGGTATACCCGATACTCGTGAGTATGCCCAATACCCGACGGTTAAATATCTAAAGGGTAATGGGCCGAGTATGGGAGAAGGTTTTACAACCGGTATTGAGTATGGGATTAGCCATACCTTGCCAATTTCCATCCCTACATTCAATACCCAAAACCGATATTCCTGTTTATAATCAATTTTGTATGATTTTGCAAATGAAAATTCTGTGAATTCTTCAGCGAACAAAACCCTAAATTAGCAGATACCATGGGTTGTCGAATATGGAAATGATGTTAACAAATATATCGTAAAAGAGACACATGTAATGTGGATTTGGATGTGTATAACTTGTTCTAATTATTTCTTTTTGTGTATGCGATTGAGATTTATCTCATAAAAGAGTCCCCCTTTTTGTATTTGGAAAGCATTGGAGTCTTCCGGCTAGATGCAATGTTTCATGACGGTATCAGACATCAAATCGGTCATCTTTGTGGAATGGTTTAACTAATTAGACCGAATTTAAGAACCAGACATGTAGTCAATAATATTTAATTAAACAATTAATACAAATTGAATTTATAAAGTATAATAAAAAAATCTTTAAAATAAGAAACTAAAAAGAATAGAAGTCAAAAGCCTACTAGTCTATTTGTGTTTTTTTTTTTAATTTCTAGACATTGAATAAAAAATCAAAACATTGAAACCATGGAAACTCAAATAAACACACTCGTCTAGAAAGCACACTTCAAATCTATCTGCTTCAAGTTTCAATCGCTTTCTTCGATAGTTCGTTACCACCGGAGAAACACACTACAAATCTACCATCGCGACTCCATGCCCACCACCGTGACTCCATGATTCCAGATCCACCACTCCCCACACTTCAGATCTATTGTTTTTCACAGATCTCATTCATGCCTGACATCATGTCCGTAGGAATCTTACATCAGCTCACAACTACCAATCCACCATTGCGACTTCATGCCCACTACCGTCGCTCCATGACTCCAGATCTGCCACTCCCCAGACTTTAGATCTATTGTTTTTCACAGATCTCATTCATGCGTCCGACATCATGGTCGTAAGAATCTAACATCAGCTCACAACTACTAATCCACCATTCTGACTCCATGCTCACCATCGTGGCTCCATTACTCCAGATTCGCCACTCCCCAGACTTCAGATCTATTGTTTTTCACAGATCTCATTCATGTCCGACATCATGGTCGTAGGAATCTTACATCAGCTCACAACTACCTATCTGGCCGCTAAACCGACCAACCGGTTTGAACCGAGCGATTTTTTAGGGATGGAGGAACCACATGCACCAGGACCGCCACTAATGTCGAATCCCGGTTGAACGGGTCGGACCGACCTATTCCCGGTTGTCAATACATTGGTATATATCATATATGTTTCTTCACTAGGTCAACAATCCATTTCTTCCACCACTAAGAAAAGTATGGCAGTGCAACAGAGTCAGACTGACTATTGAAACCCCCATCGCCCACCTCCACCATTTACCATCTCTTTATTCTCTTACTACTTAGTTTTTATCACTAGCAATCTTTCTTTATACAAACCATCAATATGACAAACCCTGCTAATGGTCACCTTCCCCAACCTCATTCCAATGACCACCACATCCTCTAGTAGACAATCAACAAAAAATGTAAAACCAAAGGAGGACCGAAACTCAAATTTAAGTACTGAGGAGTTAGACAATGGTGCTCGGGCAAATAGATTGTCTAGATCCATGAGTCGTGGAAGCGAACGCGCCGTTGGCTTAGCACATTTTTACCACGGAAGATGTGGCACGCACCTTCTACCATGCCGCTGTTGTGCTCTACCAATGGAAACAACATCGCCTCTACTTCATCTTCACAATTTTCTACCTCATCATCGTCTCGTGGTGGAATGGGAGGTTGTACGTCTTCCGCCATGGGGCAAACTCTTAGGCGAGTTTTTCCACGGCTGATGTGTTCAGTTTCAGCTTCCTGAATTCTCATTCGACCCAGGCTATGCCCGGTTTCGGTAATTACGTACCATACGGATTAATCTACCCCACTGCTCACCATGATGAGTGCTAGCGAAAGCAAAAGTGCTAGCCAATGTTTTTAGGACTGGATCGGACATTTTGGTCATCTTACTGGTTCACTAGTGGAACCGGTCAACCAATTATCCCGGATTTAAAAACCGGATGTGTAGTAAATAATAGTTACTTAAACAATTATACAAATATAAGTTATACAATATTTACACAAGTGTACCGAAAGAGTCTTAAAATTATGAAACTAAAATGAATAGAAGTCAAAGCCTACTAGTCTATGTATGTTTTTTTTTATTTCTAGACATTGAATAAAAAATTAAAACATTGGAACCATGGAAACTCAAATTCACACACTTGTCCAAAAAGCACTCTTCAAATCTCCCTGCATCAAGTTTCAGTCGCTTTCTTCGATAGTTCGTCACCACCGGAGAAACAACACTCCAAATCTACCATTGTGACTCCATGCCCACCACCCTGAATCCATGATTCCAGATCCAATACTCCCTAGACTTCAGATCTATTGTTTTTCATAGATCCCATTAATGTCTGACATCATGGTCGTAGGAATCTTACATTAGCTCACAACTACGATCCACCATCCATGACTCCATGCCCACCACCCTGAATCCATGATTCTAGATCCACCACTACCCAGACTTCAAATCTATTGTTTTTCACAGAACACATTCATGTCCGACATAATGTCCATAGGAATCTTACATTAGCTCACAACTACCAATCCACCATTGCAACTCCATGCCCACCACCGTCGCTCCATGACTCCAGATCCGCCACTCCCCAGACTTCAAATTTATTGTTTTTCACAGATCTCATTCATGTCCGACATCATGGTCGTACAAATCTAACATCAGCTCACAACTACCAATCCACCATTCTGACTCCATCCTCACCATCGTGGCTCCATGACTCCAGATCCGCCATTCCCCAGACTTCAGATCTATTGTTTTTCACAGATCTCATTCATGTCCGACATCATGTTCGTAGGAATCTTACATCAGCTCACAACTATCGTTATGGGCACTAAACCGGCCAATTGCTTTGAACCGAGCGACTTTTTAAGGATGAAGGAACCACATGCAACCGGAACGCTGTCAATGTAGAATCCCGGTTGAATGGGTCGGACTGACCTATTCCCGGTCGTTAATGGATTAGTATATATCATATATGTTTCTTCACTAGGTCAACAATCCATTTCTTCCACCACTAAAAATAGTGTGGCAGCGCAATAGAGTCAGTCTGAGTCAGACTGACTATTGAAACCCCCATCACCCACCTCCACCATTTACCATCTCTCTATTCCCTAACTACTTAGTTTTTATCACTAGCAATATTTCTTTATACAAACTATCAATATGACAAACCCTACTAATGGTCACCTTCCCCAACCTCACTCCAACGACCACCACATCCTCCAGCAGACAATCTGCCAACAAAACATGTAAAACCAAAGGAGGACCGGAACACGAATTTAAGTATTGAGGAGTTAGACAATGGTGATCGGGCAAATAGGTTGCCGAGATCCATGAGCCGTGGAAGCGAACGCGCCGTTGGCTTAGCACATTTTTTTTACCACGAAAGATGTGGCACACACCTACTACCATGCCGCTATTGTGCTCTACCAATGGAAACAACATCGCCTCTACTTCATCTTCACAATCGTCTACCTCATCATCGTCTCGTGGTGGAATGGGAGGTTGTACATCTTCCGCCATGGGGCAAACTCTTCGGCCAGTTTTTCCACGGCTGGTGTGTTCAGTTTCAGCTTCCTGAATTCTCACTCTACACAGGCAGTGCCCGGTTTCGGTAATTACGTACCATACGGATTAATCTACCCCACTGCTCTCACCATGATGAGCGCTAGCGAAAACAATAGTGCTAGCCAATGTTTTCAGGACTGGATCGAACATTAAATCGTTCATCTTACTGGGTCACTAGTCGAACCGGTCAACCAATTATCCCGGATTTAAAAACCGGATGTGTAGTAAATTATAGTTAATTAAACAATTATACAAATATAATAAGTTATACAATATATACACAAGTGTACCGAAAGAGTCTTAAAATTATGAAACTAAAAAGAATAGAAGTCAAAGCCTACTAGTCTATGTATTTTTTTAATTTCTAGACATTGAATAAAAAATTAAAAAATTGAAACCATGGAAACTTAAATTCACACACTTGTCCAAAAAGCAGACTTCAAATCTACAATCTTCAAGTTTCACTCGCTTTCTTTGATAGTTCGTCACTACTAGAGAAACAACACTCCAAATCTACCATCGCGACTCCATGCCCACCACCGTGACTCCATGATTCCAGATCCACTACTCCCCAGACTTCAGATCTATTGTTTTTCATAGATCTCATTAATGTCCGACATCATGGTCGTAGGAATCTTACATTAGCTCACAACTACGATCAGGGGCGGACTTACCCCTAGCCCAAGGTGGGCGGGCGCACCCCCGGGAAAAAAAATGTCAGTGCTATTTCCATTGAAAATCTCGTCCGCACCCCTTGAATTTTTTCGTCCGCACCCCTTGAATTTTTTCATCCGCACCCCTTGGAATTTTTCGTCCACACACCTTAGGTAAAAAGTTATCGATTTATATTTTAAATTTTTTTAGTAAACTCTAATTAAAAAAAAAAACTACCTAAATTATATGAACTTATACTACCCAACTTAACCCAAATACCCAATACCTTAACCCACTATTTCATTAAACATAATTAGCCCACTAATTACAAGCCCATTAACCAAACTCAACCTAAGTTCAAACTATAATAATTAAAATAAGCCCAATAGTCCCTTAGAATTCCTCCCGCCCTCCCTCTCTTGGGTCGTCTCCTGCTAGCGATCATCGAACATAACAGCAACCACAACAGTACGTCATCAGCAGCAGCGAACCACCACCGTCCGACACCAAAGGGTAACAAAATTCTTAAATAGGTTTGAAATTTTATGTGTTTTGACGTTGTTTAGATGATTTTTAGGGTGAATATGTTGTTTAGATGATTTTTATGGTGATTACACACTTTTTCTAGGGTTGAAAATTAAAATTGAAACATTATGTTATGGAGCGATGAACTTATCGATCAATTTGTTTGTTATAGGAACCATGAGTAGGGACGTTATGGAGCGATTTCTTTTGTTTTACATGACCCGACCAGACCAGACCAGACCCAACCCGAACCGAACCGACCCGATACAAACCAATTTTTTTACTTATATACCTAGGGGCCTAAAATTTTTAAAAATGTTCCGCACCCCCATGGAAAAATTCCTGGGTCCGCCACTGACTACGATCCACCATCACGACTGCATGCCCACCACCGTGACTCCATGACTCCAGATCCACCACTCTCTAGACTTCAAATCTACCGTTTTTCACATATCTTGTTCATGTCCGACATCATGGCCGTAGGAATCTTACATCAGCTCACGGCTACCGCTCCGATCAGACTCGACCCTCCAACCATTCTGAATCGGGCGATTCTTTCAGGGATGAACGAACCACATGGAACCAGACCACGACCATTGTCGAACCCAGTGAACCAATCGGACCGGCTGGTCCGATCCGATCGGCAAAACATTGGCTAGATGAATAAAGTCACATACTAATTGCGGGAGAATGGAGGAACCGATTTGGGATTCACCATTTTGGAAAGAACCTGTTTTTACTAGAACCAAAAAGGTACTTTGTTAAAACGACTTGTTTTAACCCAAACTTATTTTCCTTGTAACCTATTTTGATCTCAACATGTGTTTGCCTATCATGAGAATCCGCTCGACCTGTTCGGTTAGCCAGGCTTAGTTAGAAGAACTCAAAAGATTTCATGTTATGTTGATATTGTACAGTTACCCAAAAATCTATATATAGCATTTTCAATTATTCCTTCCAAAGCCAGCCACGTGTACGCGGATTCTCGACATGTAGGGACACTTTTTTAATATAAGACCAATTTTTTATCACTACGTTTAATCTTAAGTTCTTTGCCACAACCCTCATCATTTTTAAATAACCTAGCCGGACGGTGATTTGGTTGTAACCACAAAAGATTATCATTAATTGGACCTGGGTTTAAATGTACCATATTTAAACATGGTGTTAGGAAATCTGGGATCAAATAACTAAGAAAACCATCAGTTTGATGAAAGATAGTATGCTAGTTTTGCTAGAATGTGGATTGCATGTAGTTTTTATGATCTCATGATAGTTGTATAAATACACAAGTTCTTTATTTAATCTTTAAATTGGTGATGTGAAATGATTCTGCGCCTCTATAAAAATAGGCTACTATTGACATGACTCAACACTTACAAAAGCCTAAACTTGATTTGTAATTGCGTGTAATTTTGTTGTTCAACAAAGATATAATAGTAGCACACTATTAGCCATTGTCTTCAAGTGTTCAAAGAGAGAATCTCATTTTACCACTCCACCAAAAACAATTCGGTATGCATTGAGTGTTGGAGGAAGTATGTGACATTGT
Source organism: Helianthus tuberosus (assembly GCA_030545235.1). NCBI lineage: Eukaryota > Viridiplantae > Streptophyta > Magnoliopsida > Asterales > Asteraceae > Helianthus > Helianthus tuberosus. The sequence continues at coordinate 32,332,691 of CM060365.1, read as the reverse complement.
GGGAAGGTTTGCCATTTAAAAAAGCATGTTACAATTCGATGCATTTGAGATCCATGATCTCAATTAGCTGGTTGGAAACTTTGTGTAGATCCCCTATCTCAAATAGCAAATCTTGCTATGTCACAAGCTACATCGTCTTCATCGTTCATCTTTGCACTTCAACACTTAATCCACTTCATCCTCCACCTTGCAACAACTGTGCCACATCACCATGATTTGCTATCTTAGATAGCAAAATCATTAGACACACAACACTAACACTTTAATTTTAGCTCCAACCACGACAAAGCCAAAAAGTTCGAAGAATAAACTGGATGAAGATAAAGATGAAAAACTAGAAATCTACTGATTAGATTGTGAAGAAAGGCATAAGCCAAATTAGCGTCTGAGAAGGGCTTCGGTGGGAAAAGCTTGCTAAATTGAGATATGTGTTGGCATAATGCCGATCTTTTTGAGAAAGTTGACAATGAGGAGGGCTATGGCCTTGACCACAAACATATGATTGTTTGTCCCTAGTGATTTGATGTGGGCGACCACAGGTCTACAACCATGTAAATGCTACGGTGAGATAATGACTAATGTGGCGATAGTGCTAGGAAGTAAAAGCAACACATAGAATAGACGAACCATGTAGTAATTGGAAAAATAAGTCATGACCTTCAGCCTAAGAGAGATGATATGGAAAGGAAGGATGAGGTTGAACAACTAGATGCGCAGTATAGAAACTCTCAAAGAACAACCCATGTCTATAGAAAAAAAACCCGTGAGAATTGTCCATTTCAACAACCTGTTAACCAATAGCAGAGAGCTGATCTCAAAAATATTTGGATTTGTGACCATACTTAAGCAGCCTAAGAAATCACAAAGGTTGTGCATACACTCTATGGAATCATAGCTAAGTAGCCTAAAAATCACACCAGCTGGAGGTATTTTTGAGACTGAGAACCTTGACAATGGCTTATTTGGTGCGAAAGGATTCAAGGTAGATGATTAGTGCATGTTTATGAACTTCATGCCAAGTAAATGTTGGATTTGGGGAAAATATTTCCGTTAGTATTAATAGTCGACGGAGGTGGTTCAGTGGGGCCATCATTGTATCCAAGAATCTTTTGGTAGGAGAGAAAGGGAAGAACTTGATTTCGCTATAAGAGATAATTAGAAGAAGATAGCATAATATGCAGTAATGTGGCAAAGGGAAGGGAAACATCGGTTATTAGTTGAGGGGAGGAGAGAGTTTCGCTGGCTGCCTTGCGAAGATAGGAGAGGGAGGCGAAGGTTTTGAAGAAGGATCGAAGACTAGCTGATACCATGTAAGATTCGATAAAAATTCACCTCAAACCATTGAGGATGTATTGATTACCATATATGTATAATACAAACGACACAATAAAACTAATTAAAGATAATGATGAATAACAAACAACACAACAAATACTTTGTTATCCTCGATCTTCAGTAATCACTAGCAATGACACTCCATTATTGTTTACTCTAGTTCAACGCTCTAAATCACACCTAGTTTTGGTGATTGTGGCTCCTGCAGAACTAACTACACACGCATCCAGTCCTGCGGAGTACATGGCCACTGGCATCTTCATTGGAAGATTGGGGAGTGCACCTTCGAACTTGAGCGCCTGAAAAGCTTGTCGGATAGATGGTCTAATACTCCAGTCAGGGTGTGCACACCATAACCCAACCATCATCAAGCGCTTAATTTGTTCGTCATCAAATTCTGTATCCAACGTTGAGTCCACACCAGAAAGCAACTCACCTTTTCCATGTAAATCCCAAACCCACTGCACCAGAGTGACATCTGAATTCCGATGGCCATCCCTCACCCTTCGTCCACAAGCAATCTCTAATGCAACAACGCCAAAGCTGTAGACATCTGACTCTTTACTAGCCTTTCCTGTCGATATGTACTCAGGAGCCATGTAGCCTAGAGTTCCTGCTAAAGCAGTTGTTTGAGGACCCAATTCATGCTCCATAAGTCGTGCCAATCCAAAGTCCCCTAGCTTCACGTTGAATCCTGAATCTAGCATGATGTTACTTGTTTTGATATCTCGATGCACCACACATCGTTCCACCTCTTCATGAAGATAGAGTAATGCTGAAGCTAGACCCATAGCAATCTTATACCTCACTGACCATTTAAGGGGGCTCTTTTTGCCAAACAGGTGAGAGTCTAGGCTGCCATTTGGCATATACTCATACACGAGCAAGAATTGGGATTCATCATGGCACCAACCGATGAGTGGCACCAAGTTTCGGTGTCTTATTAAATTTCCATTGATCTTCACTTCAGCCATGTATTCTTTCTTTCCCTGTTTAGAACCCTGTGAAATTTTTTTGACAGCAACGGCCATGGCTTCACGAGGCAAGTAGCCCTTGTAAACAGAACCGAATCCTCCCTGGCCCAACTTCTGGTCATCAGAAAAGTTGTTGGTAGCCAAAATGAGTTCACCATAAGAATATCTCTTGGCTGCTCCCCTATGGAGATCATCATTTATAAACACATCAAGTGATTCTTGCGTAGTTGTTCTTCGTCTTATGCAAAATCTTGTACAGCTTATAATGCCGCCGATGATTATAAGAGCAACTGGGAGTGTTAATCCCACTGTTAGCTTCCATTTCTTTGAGTTATCCTTTTCATCTTCTGTACTAAATCTCGAATCGAATTCCCAGTATTGAACCACGTGTTGCTCGACATGAGTACCGGTGGCGGCCGAAAATCCGACTGTCACCCACTCGGGAACAACTTCCCGGAGGTCAACATGATACGAAAGAGTTGTACTACCAGCACCATAGCTCCAAATCAGCGTCAGAATCTTGGTGGTACTTCTATAAGAAAGTCGAGCGTCTACCATTGTTCCACTGTGAATACTAGCATTCCAAGCAGTGAAATTAGCAGAACTAAGTGAGTTCTTATTGATGCCCACATGTCCGTATGGAGGATCCCATTCGTCAGCATACGAGTCAAACTCGACGGAAATCAGTTGACTCTGGGGGGAACCAGTGTCTGTTTTATTGAATAGTCCCAAATATCCAGCAGCTGAGTTGGGTGGGATCTGGAAGTCAACTGGTGCAAGAAAGAAAGCTATCCCATCACCGTAGGTCGATTGATTCAATGTGTTGACGACGAACCTGAAGTTTGTAGTGAAATCGGACAGATTCCTAGACTTTTTATCCCATATCTGGACCGGATGTGCGTACTTGACATGACCAACACTAGTGTAGAAATTTACGTCGTTGAAGTTTATTGCTCCATTAGAAAATAAAAATGCATCGCCTGAATAGACTATATTTGTGTCTTCGACATTGGGATCCAAATAACTGAACTCAAAATATATTGATTCAGAGAAAGGCAAGAATAATAAAGAACATACAACGAAAATGATGCAAACAATTTGATGCCTTAGAGAAGAACATAAGAAAGAGATAGCCATGATTAAGCAAAATCACAGGTGATAATTCTGTCTTATTTGCACCTAAACAAGTTGAAAATAACATCATTCAAAACCTGAAACGCGTCCGGTGGGTCCAAATCTTCTATTATTGAACTTCACCTATTGCTTTAGTTTTTTAAGAAGATGCAGACTTTTGAAGATTAGAAAAATAAACTTTTAAGATTATCCATCTTGACTAGACCTGCAAGCAAGATTAATATTAGAAAATAAACTTAGGAAAGGACACCGTTTTTTCGTGGAAGCTGGAGCATGAGTGGCGGAACCAGAACGATTTAGTTAGAGGGTCATCATAAGCTTATATTCTATACTGGTTCAAATTATGGGGTCCATCTTTAAGTTTGTTCTTCAAAAACTTAAAATTTATAAAAAAAATTCAAAAAGTTCCGGTGACCGGAGGGTCAATAGACCCTCTTGACCCCCCTCTGGTTCCGCCCCTGGAGCATCCATCATTCGTGTTATATTAGAATTAATTTAAAGTGAGATACTGTCATAAATCAACTAAATACTAGATAGAAGACAGTTTCTTAGTTATCAGTCTGTGGTTGAATGATTCAAAAAGCAATTATATTTGATTAATCATCTATCTAACATAAGTATATAATGTACCATGTTTGATTCATCGTTTTCATCTATTACCTGTAACACCCCAAAAATATAAAACTTTGCGTTTAATATGTAATGTTAATTTAACAAGAATTAACTAACTAGGAAACTATAACCCAGTTAGTTGATAGTATTGAAATAACTTACTCTAAAGTTAAAACACTTAAACTTAAAGCTAAATGATAAGTTGAGGGACTAAACTAGTCAAAATCTGAAAGTTTAGTACTAATTTAATAAACAAAACACAAAGTCCACCCATTGTGGGTGGGCATCGATCGAACAGAGAGAGAGGGCGACCAGGAGATTTTCCAAAACCCTAAAACATCATTAATCTTGCAAATTGAAGGATTAATCCAAGTCAAAATCGAAAATTGAGCTTAGAATCATGATCCTCATCACAAGAGGATTGTAAGGTATGTAAAATCCGATGAAATCTCTCAACTTGAAATTCTCATGATTTTGGAAAATCTGAAAATTAGATGTTGCATGTGTGTTATTTGGTTAGATTAGAGTTGATATGGTGTTTAGAAGTGAAACCTAGCCAACTACATGTGAAATCATGACCAAATTCAGGAAGTTCCATGAACACCTTGAAGGTGGGTTGTGGGTTTTACATGATGATGATGATGAACACTAGGGTTTAGAATGATTATTCTAGTGTAATTCGATCTTAGAAGGTAATTTCAGAAAAAGTATGATGTTTAAATGCTATATGATGGCTTTATTGAAGTTAAGTTAACTAATTAGCAAGCTATAAACATGAATATGAAAGATGTAAGAATTCTGCCCTTATAGTGTTTGTTGTAATGCCTCAAAGAAGGCTTGAAACTGAATTGTTAAGTTAAAAACGCATAATTAAGAAGTATGACAAATGTGCGTTATGTATGTAAAACATAGAGTCTATAGGAAAGGAAGCCGGGGTATCTAGCGGACAAACCGGTGTGGATGCACGTTTGAAGGGCTTGCTTTAAAGGTATGTAACTTGACCCGTTACACTAAGTAGATTTGATGATTATATAATGCGTAATTGAAATTTTGAATAAGAGTTGTTAAAAATTAGCAATGAAGTTGCTATACTGAATGATTTGTCGAAATTTGGTTGGAACTCGTTGGTAGTCGTCATATGGAAGGATTCCTTAGATGAGCCAACGGGTCAAATAATCAAGTAAAGCATGGTTAATGTTTTCAGAATATAACGGATTAATCCTTGATATAGGTTAATATATATAACATGTTAGAAATACGAGAATTTAATGTATAGGTTGTTAGAAAAGCGAAATCCGAGAGTTGGGTTTGAGTACAATGAACAAAACAAACAAATGATGGATTTCCAGCAACTACCGTAAGTTACGGTAGGGATCAAGTGTTTACGGCATTTTTCCCCTGGTTTACGATGACCCAGGGAATTCCAGAACCTACCGTAACTTACGGTGACACCGTAAGTTACGGTGGAACCAGAAAACAAAACAATATTTTGTTATTTAAATTTTGATGTTGGATTTTGTATTTATGTGCTATATAACTATGTCAGATCTAATGTTTTAAAGATTTTGACCATAGGTAATAAGGTGGATCTTACGGATGGCGGTCAAGCGAATGATGAAGAACCGAACACGATTTTTGAAGCTTCCGCAATGTTTTAATCATACTTAGATTTTGTTCATGGGTTGTAAACAATTTCTTAAACAAATTTTGAATGTTCCAACTTAGTCATTAGTTGACTAAGGTTTATGCTACTTATGAAACTTATGTTAATTTAATATCTTTTGGTATAAAAATGTATAAAATTTGTGATTAATTCTAGTAAAAATTTAAGGGTGTTACATTACCCCGACACAACTATACATGTCAAATCAAGTGATTCGAGTGGAAGACATCACTAGAATCTTGAAATGTTTTTAACATGTATTTAGTTATGTTAAAACTATTTTCTGAATGCTCATACCCAGTTTCTTGTTAGAACTGTTTGAAACAAGCAACCAAGCTAAATACAGATGACCAGCCGGCCGGTTTAAGTAGGTAAGGGTGGAGGGTTCGAGCTGATACCTCATGGATCAAAGATATCAAGTACTTCATGAATTCAAAAGATTTTACATTAACTAGTAATATGATTATAAAAAAAAAAAAAAAAATACAAAGTAGCATCTTCAACTTGTAAGTGCACTAATCCATCATTTTAGACATACCGAGCCGTTTTCTCTTATATTCAATTTTGTTTCTCTATAATCCTTTTTGAACAATAAATGATATGTACGTTTAATCAAAAGCCAGCTGATCGACAAGAAATAATTCCTGAAAAACAAGGATTCAACATCTATGACTACAAAAATGATAAAGGATATCATTATTTACAAGTACGTATTTCACATTGTATCAAACATCAATCTCAAAAGCCTAGCTTCCTGCTTCTCATCTAATGAGATGTTAGAGCTCTTGTTGTCACGATGTAGAACTCCTTGTCGCATTTCCGAATGGATTAGGAAAGCAATCCAACCCGCTAACAATCCCAATGGATATCTAGAGTCATTAAAACCCATGTGAAAATCATGCAATACAGATCATTGCTCGCAGAATTCTCACCTGGCTCTAATGCCTCAGGATATACCTCGGGCTTGTCAGCGGATTGGATTACCTCCATAATCCTTTGGAGACAAAACATGGAGTCATACATCGTAACATCAAGAGCTCCAACATTCTATTAGATGAAAAGTAGGAAATTAAACTTCCTTAAATTAACCTTTTAAAAGCAAGCTCAATCAAAAACTTACTTGTAAACTAAAACAAATTTAATTCTAACTTCAACCCATGATTCGAACATGCAAATCTCCATTATATAGTAAAAAAAACCTCATTAGGAATGTACCCAAGCTAGCACGCATCCACGCTTTCTCAGCAATCATCTATGTCGGGTATAGCTTGAAGTGCATCTATTGCCTTTTCTATTGGACTATAGTTCCTGTCGGTTTTGCCATTTACGAACTTTGAAACTACATTTGTCATATCTGTAAAAGCGTCCTTTATACCATCACTTTGGCTTTTTTGCACTTTCCCACTGCGTTCTAAACCTAATGGCGTCTTTTTTACCCGTTTTCTATTGTTGATTACCCCGCTTTATTCTGGTTCATGGTTTCTCTTGGCCATATGGTTTGTCCAGAGGAGAGATCGAGCATTAAGAAATAGTAAATGGTCTTATCAATACACAAATGTATAACTCCCCAAAAATTTAAATTGCGCTCTTATTCATTACTGTAAGAATTGGGTTCAAACTTTCCCCTGTCCCTTCTCATCAAAGAATTCTTGACCTATATGAAGGAGTGCGGTCCGTTTGATAAATTCCTACCTCTCTATCTGAGATGCTTGAATTTTTCAAAACTCCATGGACATGTAGGAGAGAAATGCTATCTCCACTCGGACCAAGACAGAACTTTTACTTGTTCAAATAACAATTCAGTTGAAGCAAGGTCAGGAACGACAAATCTCTTTATCATAAACAGGTTCGTTTTGCAAGTTCGTTATTACGAATAGTTCCTACAAAGGATCAGACTAATGACGTAACAATACTTGAATTCTCAGTAAAGAAGCTACATGGTTCTTATCCTTTAGATATGAGTGTAATAGGAGCATCCGTCGACAAAAGGATCATCCTAAGATGATCATCCCATGGCTATTGAGAACGAATTGATACCCACATGTTCGTATGGAGGATCCCATTCATCAGGAAACGAGTCAAATTCTACCAAAATCATTTGATTCCGGGGGTAATCAGTGTCGCTTTTATTAAATAGTCCCATATATCCACCAGCTGAGTTGGCTGGGATCTGGAAACCAACTGGTGCAAGAAAGAAAGTTATCCCATCACCGTAGATTGATTGAGCTAATGTAATGACGACAAACCAGAAGTGTGTGGTGAAGTCAGACACAGCTACCATTCATCGTTTTTTTAACGAGCTGATTATTGTTATAGTTTTTGCACAATAAATTTACTATATATTTACATAACAATATTTAATCATCTGTATAACATAAATATATAAGCCGAGTTTGATTCATCGTTTTTATGACACAGCTACCATTCATCGTTTTTATGACACAGATGCCAAATCAAATGATTCAGTGAAAGTCATCACTAAAATATTGAAAGATGATTAAAATGTGTTCAGTTTTGTTTGTTAAACTTATTTTCTAAATGCCCGCACCCAGTCTCTTTGTAGAACCGTTCAGGTAGCTGCTATGTACATTGTCTGAAACAAGCGACAGAGCTCAGTGTTTCGCTGAGCTAGTCACAAATAACGTCCTATTAAACATGGAGGGTTCGATATGTGTTAATATGGATCAAGGAAATTAAGTACTTCATTATCTCAAAAGATTTACATTGTAATAAAAATTATAAAAAACCAAAGTAGCAACTTCAATTTGAAATTCACTTGTCAAAAGATTTTAAATTACATAACTAAGCACTTTAACACGATTTCTGAATTAAAATCACATGTACATTTAATCACAAGCTTGATCAACAACATATTGTTCCTAGAAAACAACAATTCAACATCTATGACTACAAAAATGATAAGATCCTTTTTTACAAGTATGCATTTCACAATGTGCCAAACATTAATCTCAAAAGCCTAGCTTCCTACTTCTCATCTAATGAGATGTTAGAGCTCTTGTTGTCACGATGTAGAACTCCTTGTTGCATTTCCGAATGGATTATGAGAGTAATCCAACCCGCTAACAATCCCAATGGATATCCAGAGCCATTAAAACCCATGTGAAAATCATGCAATACAGATCATCGCTCGCAGAATTCTCACCTGGCTCCAATGCCTCGGGATATACATCAGCGTTGTTAGCGGATTGGATTACCTCCATAATCCTTTGGAGACAAAACATGGAGTCATACATCGTAACATCAAGAGCTCCAACATTCTATTAGATGAAAAGTAGGAAATTAAACTTCTTTAAATTACCCTTCAAGAAACAAAACTCAATAAAAAACTTAGCTTCAACCCCTGATTCAAACAGTCAAAACTCTATTGTATAGTAAAAAAAAATTCTCATTATGTACCCAAACTAGCGTCCAAGTTTTCTCAGCAACCATTTCTTCCGTAACGAAGCATCCAAAGCTAAAAACGTCTTTGCTTTCTTCTCATCTTCGAGAATATCACAACCGTCCAACAAAAGATCATCATCTATGTCGGGTATCGCTTGAAGTGCATCGACCGCCTTTTCTATCGGACTATAGTTCCTATCTGTTTTTCCATTTACCAACTTCGAAACTACATTCGCCATATCTGTAAAAGCTTCCTTTATATCATCACTTTGGCTTTTTTGCACTTTCCCACTACGCTCTAAACCTAATGGCGTCTTTTTTACGCGTTTTCTCTTGTCGATTGCCCCGCTTTCATTAGGCAAGATTTGGGAATTACCACCAATGGGAATTTCTAAATTTTCTGTAATGTTTTGACCATAAATGATACACAGCTTATGGTAATTAGGAACGGTTTTAACTCTGTAAGATCGTGAATCAGGATGCGCCTCAATGTAAGCATCCCAAACATGATCTTCGGCTGTCACCATTTCCCGTTGATCGTCCCATGAAAATCCCGTTTCTGTTAAAAGGGCATTGATGTCATTATACTGTTTCTTCAAATGTTTGTATCGATTCTTCAAAACATCTTTGTCATGGTTGGAAGTAAAGTTGTCGTTAAACGAATTCACCATGTTAATCCAAGCTTGAGCCATGAACGTTTGCCCGTTCCGGTTTCCTCTACTAACCTGGTCTAGCAATAACTCGATCAAATAACTGTCCATTGGTGGGGTCCAATGCGTTCGGGACCGATCACTACCTACAGAAATTATAATGATTTATCATGTACAATTACTCCAAGTGTAATAATTAAATGTGGTCTTTATTCAGCACAATATTCAGAGCTATCTCATACTCTCATAAGAACTTTTCGTAATTGATATGATTATTAATTAATGTTCTCACAATTCACAAATATAAACATTTCTGCTTATTAAAGTTCATCTCACTCCCACCCACATCCCCACAAATAAGGGTGAGCATACGAAAACCGATAACCGAAAAAACCAAAAACCAAACTTAAAATAACCAAAACCAACTTAACCGATCGGTTACGGTCAAGATATGGCCAAAACCGAATCATTCGGTTACGGTTTCGGTTTGTCCTTCCATAACCGAACCCGAAACGATAGTTATATATTTATTGTGTTTTTCAGGTATATCCTTCTATTTGAAACATATTTTCATGTATTTGAAACATATTTTCATGTATTTCCTGGGTATTTCATGTGTTTTCATGTATTTGTATGCTTGAAAATGGTTCAAGACACTTGACTAACTTAACAGAAACCGAACCAATAACCGACATATTAAACAAATTAACCGAACCAACTTAACCGATCGGTTTCGGTTATGATTTCCCTAAAACCGAACCTCGGTTATCGGTTTCGGTTATGTATAAAAACCGAACCGACATTTGCTCACCCCTACCCACAAAAGAACCAAAAAGAAGTTAAAACCATGTGAAAAGGTTCACGCACCAGCCTTCGCTACAATATCTTCATCCAAGTTATTATTAAATTGAGATTTATCAACGGTGGCACTTCCAAAAATTGATTCTAAATCTTGATAATTCGGCATCGATTTCGCTCTATACGATCGCGATTGCGGATGTGCCTGCAATCGCGCGTAACAGCATTTCAGGTAAACAATAGGAGATAAATAACGATAAAATAAAATGATAAAAAGCGAAATCATCAAAACAATACCTTTATGTAAGCATCCCAAACATCATCATTAGCAACTACCTTTTGCTGCTTTGCATCCCAAGAGAAACCATCTTGTTTGAGTAAAACCGTTATATCAGTATAATACTTGAACAGTTTCTTGTATCGGTGTCGTAAAACCCGTTTGGTATGGTGGGGCCCGAATTTCTCATTGAATGAATTGAGCATCTCCGTCCATGCTTCTTTGGTGTATGAGTTGATATTACTATCAAGTTTATTGCCTTTTTCTTGTTGACGTAATAGCAACTCAGTGAAAAATTGATCCATGGCTAATGTCCATTCTGTCCTTAAACGTTCAGTAGTTGACGGAGTTGGAGTTCCTACTCCATCACCTGAACAGCAGAAAATCTTATAAGTTTGTATGCACACATACTTGGGGATCAAAACCGGCAAATCAGGTTCGGTCGACAGCTACTTTATAACGTTTTAGTAATAATATTTTTTTTCATAGCAAGGTTTAGAAGGTTATACGTATAAAAATACACCTAGGGCTAGGGGTGCAAATGAACCGAGCGGCTCGCGAGGTGCTCGAGATCGGCTTAAGAAAAAGCTCGAAACAAGCCAAGTTTTATCGAGCCCGAGCTTGAGCCTAAAATAAAGCTCGCTTGTTTATCGAGCCTGGCATGTGAAGCTCGTCCGGCTTGTCGAGCCTTAGTGTAATATTAGTTTTTATTAATATTTAATAACATTTACCCCTTATTTAAAGTTGTCTAGTAAACTAAACTTGTTTACGAGCCGAGTCCAAGCCTAAAAATAAGCTTGTTTAGTAAACAAGCCTGAGCTTCACTTATCGAGCTAGCAAGCCTAAACCAGTCAATTATTTATATTATTTTATTTAATATATTAATTAATAGATAATAAACGAGCCAAGCCCAAGCCGAGCTTGAGAAACTACTAACGAGCAGAGCTCGAGATTTGTAAACAAAGCTCGAACCAAGCTGAGCTTGAGTTCTCATAGTCATAAGTTAATCGAGCTCGAGCTCGGCTTGGCTCGTTTGCACTGCACCCCTAACTAAAAGTTGGTTAAATTCTTATGCAAAAAAATCCCAAATACTTACTTAGGTCTGAGAAAGATAAAAAAACCACACCTGAATTAACTCCAGTGACTTCATCATCAATATCTACATCATGACTAGAATGACTATATCTTCCATCAGCAGTTGTATACCCATATATCAAACATAAATCACTGAAATTCTGCACTGATTTTATCTTGTACGGTCGTGCATCTGGATGTGCCTGTAAAAAGTTGCCAAAATAAGCATGAAATGTAACTATAATATTAAAAAGTTGGAATATTTAAATAAATTAGTTCATAGTTCATACCTTGATGTAAGCATCCCAAACATAGTCATCTGCAACCACCATATTTCGAGCGTCATCCCATGAAAATCCAACTTGGCCAAGCATACCTTTGATATCGTTAAACTGCTTCCACAGGTTTGTATAGCGACTTTTCAGTACATCCTTGTCATATTGTGATCCAAATTTTGCGTTAAAGACAGCAAGCATATCGTTCCAAGCTTGTTTGTTAAACGTATGCCCAACCCTGTTGCCTTTTTGCATATGCTCCAACATCAGGTCTACAAAATAGCGCTCCATCGTGGGAGTCCAGTAAGTTCTTGATCGATCATTGCCGTTGGGAATTTGACTACCCATTGTCTAAAGTAACAATATGATCAAACCATGTATCTGAAAAAAGCTAAGCTCATTATTTCAAGTAGGAAAAACAACATAACATCCGGTCCCCAAAAACAGCACAAGATCAAAACCATATATAAATGATTCATCAAACATAAGAACATCATTTTGCATTAAATAATTATTATCATATCCTTGTGTAAATCTCTTTCTTATCATCCCTCTTCACTCTTACCATTCTTACTTTCAAGCTTAAAAGCTTTCTAATATAAAACTTTCAGTTTTCACTAACTATGTTTAATTAAAAGCCTAAACTTTATTATTTTACAAGATCTACAATATTCTTCTCATATATTGCAAGATCTATAAACAGATGCATAGCAAAGACTAATCTTAATCTTCAAGTAACAACAAAACAAGTGAACAAAACACACAGAACCTGGTGATACAATATCAATTCCATAATCAATTAATATTTCATCTTTTCATTCAATTAAACAACTCTATACAGTAATATACTAATATTACTACCCTAAATAACACATAGATCTACAATATATCAAAAATATCATACCCATATTTTACTCTGCACAGATCCAACAATCCAGTATAAAGATCACAGCCGAATGATCTTAACAAAGGCTCAAATTAACGTCAGGTAAATTAACACACACAAAATTGGATAATTTTGACGCTCGTAGATCACAAAGAAATTGATAAGTTGTAGAGAATAATAATTGGGGATAAATACTTACAAATTGTGGTGTTTGTGGACCTGCGATGAGGGGGCGATTGGGGAAGTGGTAACCCTAGTCCGGAATAAGGGGAATGGGTATCTGGTGTTTGGCTACGAAGCCAGAAGGTGTGTTCGGTCAGAATATATGATTAGGGTTTCGACTCGAGATTGAGTTGGGCTGGGTTACCAGCCCAAATATTTGTTTGATGTTTGTTGTTTTGTAATGAGGTGCACAAACCGATTAATTAATAACCGGTTCGGTTAATCGGTTATACCAGTTAATTTGACTTTTGTACTTTAGCCGATTATTACATTATACAGTTATCTTTTTAACTGGTCTGGTTAATTGCTTTAACTGATTCGGTTACTTAACCGGTTATTTTATATTAATAACCGGGTTTTTTGCCTTTTTTTTTTTTTGAATTTTTCGGGTTTTTTTTTTTCGGTTAACCGGTCTACCGGTTATTATACTAAATATTTATAACCGGTTACTAACCTACGCTTAAAAATAACCACTAGTTGGTTATTCCTCGAGCTGTTATTAAGCGGTTACGGTTTCGGTTAATAACCGGTTACGCTTAATTAGTCGGTTATTTTGTGAACCTCTATAATGATATAATGGAATAAGATGTATTATAATAGTATAAAAAAAATTTTAAAAAATTGTGATGGCGTCCACCTTTGATTTTAGTACGTATATAATGCGAAAAATAGATAATTATAGGTAGTTAAACTCCATAAATCAGGTTAGGGTTAGACTGGGTTAGGCGTAAAACATAAATGCAATGATTTGTACGAGCAAAATAAACAGAAAATTCTATGTCATATGTTATATTTCTTTCACTTTTTTAGTGACCATGCTCGTGCTGCCTGCTGGATTGTGAATTATGTGCCAACATTACTTAAGGACACCAAATGCTCATTCAACATCCTTCCTTGCTGATTCTTGCGCTTGTTTGAACTTTTTTTGTCTATCGTCTTGAAGATCAGTGAACGGGTTGACAAACACGGAATATTCAGGAAATTTCTAGTCACTAATATTATACCCGTGTTTGTATAAAGAATGCATGCCAAAGCCATAGATCCTGTGATGCCACTGCTTCTAGCATTATGGTCGGATGTTAAATACCATAACACACACGCATAGCTTCAAGTAATCCAGAACCATCAACTATATCATATTAAGATCGTTAGATTTTAAGTGTTCATTAGATACTCGTCAACATACAGGATCTTGTTTTAAAATTTTCGCAACAATAACATAGTTGTGACCAGAAACCCAAAGTACACATGTTAGAAAATTTGATTGTGCAACTAGCTTTTGATCAACTATCATGTTTCAGAGTCCCTGCTAACTTGACGTGTGTTTCGCCTAAGTTTTTGTTTGATCACTTCCTCTTTCTTATCATAGAATTCAATCACATCTTTGAAACTGATGGCTCCAAAAAACCATCTGCTGCATGTTGCTGAGTCAGGTTCCACTATCCCATGAGCTGCTTCTTCGTCAGGAGTGTACCTACGGTACGCACAGAACATCCTACAGAAGAAAATGCAGATAGAAATGAAGCAGATAATGCCGCAGACTAGGAATAAGCCCCAGAAGTTGTCTAGAGTGAGGCTTTTCCCTTCGAGTATGCTAGTTTGAGAACACAAAGTCGTCGAGAGCCATTTGTCGTGGATTCGTTGTAGGTCTCCGTTTTCTGATAGTTGTAGGATTGCTGTTGATAAATCTATTGCTAGAGGAGAGTCTCTTGGGAATGCCTGCAGCCAATTTTAGTAAATTTTCTTTGAAGTTAATGATAACCAATGAGTAAACTTAATAGGAAAGTGTAACTTACAAATCCCCAACCACTTTTTGTAAACTCCTGACCAACAATCCTGAACTCGCACTTGCTATAACGCATGAAGAGCTCGACGTAAGGAAGTTCATCAACAATGGCAGCCACACCACCTCCTTCGGGACCTAAATGAAGCGCGTTTAAGTATTCCACCTCGTCTCTCAAAGGTACGATCCTAGACTCGGGGATATTGAGTTCTTGAATCAAATAATTATGAGAAAACGTTCCTTCTTGAACTCCAATCGGGTCATTACTTGAGATCAAGCTATCTATCCCTTCAATGGTTGAAGTCAGTTGTTGTACCGTGAGGATTGATGTCAAGCTGGCGGTGTAGCTTGAAGTAATGATCAACACTACAAACAGCCATAAGATCAATACAAACCGTGCCAACGTGCTCACTATCTTCTCTCCTGCATAGGCAAAATATCCAAATTCAAAGTTTTGTTCGTTAAGATTTTTGTGGTTCAATCTAGCTTCATACTTACTGTGTGAAAAGAACATCGTCGAGAAGCTAAACCTGAAAATTAAAGCGAAAATAATCCATACATGCAATATGTATCAGATACAAATGGCATTTAAATATTAATAAATTAGGAACAGTTTAAGTGCATGAAAGCAGATGAGATACGAACCATAAAACTGTGACGATTTGTCCCAGTGGTGGTCCACGAAACTCTTCATTCGAGCGATGCTCGAGGAACCAAACAACAAATCCGATGAAGAGAAAGAATCCACCACTGACCAGCCACATTTCAACAGTGAATGGCCTGAGAAAGGCCCAGGATTTGGGCTTTGACTTGTTGAGAGGAACAACTATGACTAGCCCAGACTCCAGGTAAGGCTGCGTAAAATCAGCTATCCTCGTTCGGTTTGTAATGATTGTTATATCTCCAACTGCTGCATCGTACTTCTGAGAATTGACGCAAATTAAGATAAAAGTATAATTATATACCATGGACATTAAGGTCATTATTATGTTAAAGATCTCATAACAAGCTTTTTAATATTAATTCTAGGGTGCTATACTTAGAAAGGTCAAACAAGTACTTACATTTTCAGCAACATCTCTCACAAGATCGCTGTAGCTCGGGTTTCTTTGTCCATCACCGTATAAAATGTATTCTGGAGTAACCGGGTACGGAAGTAAATTCACAGCCGCTTCAAAGACATCAATGCAGTATCCTCTTACCCCTTTTTGAGACTTGTCTTTTGTCACAACTTCTTTGTAGCTATAGCCATAAGGCACCGCAACTCTAAAAGGCTTTCCATTGTTCGGATAAACCCATCCCCTTGGCCTTTTACTCATTCCACCGGGCCAAATCACGCTATAAAGACGTTGATCATTAGAAGAATTGTTTAAATGCTTTGCATATGATGACTCGGGAGCAGAAGTTGAGAGTCCTGAATGGTTTGACCAATATCCAACAGTTCGTAAACCAGTTCCACCTATGTTCACGATATCATAAGCCGGATGCATCAACTTTTTGTCTTGGTCAAACTTCACGTTACCACTCAAACCCGCGAATGTTGTGGCTAGGATTGTTTGGAGAAGCTGTGTCCCTTCGTTGAAAATCCTAAGAGCCGAAAACTGAAGCTTACTTCCGTTAGTAATGTGTCCGAGTTTAGAATCGTTAGAAAATGTGATACTTCCTCCAGATTTGAAGAACTTGTCAAGAGCATGTGCGAGTAACCATACGGAATCATAAGCGTTTAGAGCATATGAATTAAAACTACTTGTTTGTTTCTCTTTGATACTCTTCCATTTAGTTGTAAAAGATTTCTTGATGTCAGAATTAGGCGTATGTTGGCGCAACGAGATAACGCCTTGTATGACATCCATCGTTTTAGGATCTAGCACTTCTGATGAATCCAAAACCGCCAAAAGCCAATCTGTGGTAATCCAAACATAGCCACTTGTCACCATCCCAAGCTTTTTTGCTAAAGCGAAAATCTCAAGACCCGAGTCAGGATTTACATGCACGACATAAACCCGAGACTCCATCATGTTGATTTTGACTAGTAGCTCAGTAATGTCACTATGAGACGCGCTTGGCGTAATCGCAGCTTTGTAAGAAATCTTGGCTCGTTTTTTTGCAAGGGCCTCGCCCAGTGCCAAAATCCCATTTCTACCATAATCGTCGTCAACAAATATGGCAACAACTTCTTTCCACTCGAAGTTTAAAACGAAATCGGTTATGGCAGACATTTGGTAGTAGTCGCTTTGTGTGGTTCGGACAAAGTAAGGGTGTTGATGACCCGAAAGTGTGGGATCGGTTGCACCGAATGAAAGGAGTGGTACGTGTAGTTCATTAACGATATGGGATATCAAGTGCGCTATAACGGAGGATTGGGGGCCTATCATAGCCACTACATCTTTTTCCATCAACTGCAAAGCTACATGAATATGGAAAAAATAAATCAAAGTCTCAAAATGGATCAAAAAACTGACTTAACCAAAGAAAGTACCTTCAATAGTGCCAAGAAATCCACTGCAATTGGTATCATACGAAATAAGGTTCAATCGAGTTTCTGTAAGAACAGTTGGACTAGAGTTGACATCATCGATAGCAGCTGCGACAGCGGGCTTTGCAGAGCGGCCAATAACTGAATTCACTGCAAATAATGCTCCTACATTCACAACACTTGTACTTCTTGTAACTATGGTTTTACTAGTTTGACTTTGACCCTTGATTTCCAAGGGCATCACCACCATCACCCACAGGCCAAACACCAAGATATTCACACTGTTTCTTCTCATTATCAACACATCAATCTCTACTAAAGCGAATATCTGGTTACACTAAATGAAGGGAAAATTATAAATTACAAATTATAAATCACATCCACACAACATTTTTGACAACCCTTTTTGTTAAATATCATCATTGTTTATTTCTAACTATTCAGTAACACAAAATCACATTCAATTCTAAATTTGGCACATTACAGTACAAGAACAATATTAGAATGTAATACTACTTACTATGCTAGTGATTCGTAGACGTCACATGCTGATTATCGCGGGTGGAGAAAGTGGGCCGGTCAGCCATCTGGTTAACCGCCATCGAGCAGCCATGCAAGTAAGCAGATCAGCTGACAGCTAGAGAGGTTGATAATTTGAGGTTAACTAAATTTGGGTTGAGGCTAATATTGACAGTGATAATACTATAATAGTGTTTCTGTTTTACAAGTTGTGCTGTTTTTTTACTTGTTGAACTAACTAATTAAGCCTAACCACGTGATTATCGCGATATATTAAATAAGTAACCTCGAGATCATCACATGTCGAATGTCTTTGAAAGCAAGAATCCAATGGCCAGTGCAACTGCAACTTGGTAGTAAGTAGGGATGAGGGGATATGTATGTGAAGATAAAGACAGCTAAACAAGAAGGGCACGAGATGCATTAAACATTTGTTTTTAGTCAAAAGTTGCATAAACTTCCAAGATAAACACATGCATTAGGCTTGAAGTTGGAGAAACCAAATAAATAAACTATAATGTAGTGATGAGAAAGCCATGCTGGATGTTCTTGAAAAGACCAAATGGAGGTTTTCTAAAGGGGAATATCTATCACGTTGAGCATGAAAGTTATTTAAATTATCATTTCATCCAGATATATTTTTTTATTTGTTTGAAAAAACGCATGAAAGTTATTTAAATTATCATTTCATCCAGATATTCCACGGTCCTCCCAACCGCCGATCCCACCTCGCAGACCGTCACCCAGCAAGCCTGAGTCTGGGGGTAAATCCGCTACCGTAGGGGCATTGGGAACGAGCAAGACTCGAACCCGCCACCTCCGGGTTAGAATGCGGGCTGGTGGCCATTGGGCTGACACCCAATGGTTCAAATTATGTAAATTATGTAAATATGGGTGAGCACCCTTGGAAGGGATTCGAATTTAAGGTGAGGGTTTGAACAACATATGCAGGCCCTTTGGAGTAAGCTACAAATCCAGCTGATTTATCGTTCAAAAAAATATTAATATTGTTTTATTATTTCATCAAAATTATTTGATTTTATTGTTTGTCTTTTAACATGATGAATTGAGTAAGATACCCACTAATGAAATTTATCACTCCGGAAGTAAAATATAGAGAAAAATGCTCGAATAGTCCCTGTGTTTTGTTCCGTTTTCACCTATAGTATACACTTCTAAAGTCCCCAACATTTGCGCATTCATTCTTGGATAGTCCCTAACATGAATGGGGTTAGTTTTCTTAGTTAAGTGGGTGTGAAATGATAAAAATACCCTTAAAATCTAAAACAAAATATGAGGGATCCACTCTCTACCACCCTTTTCCCCTCTTTGCCTCCACGCCTCTGACCTCTCTTCTTCTTCTTTCTTGATCTCTTTCTCCGAAAGTCACACAACTATTGGAAAACAAAACTTCTCGTACCCGTTTCTATTAAATCCATTTAACACCAAAAACTAACCCCATTTACGCTAGGGACTATCTGAGAACGAATGTGTAAAAGTTGAGGACTATAGTTGTAATTTTAGAAGTGTAGGGACTATATGTGAAAACGGAGCAAACCACATAACTATCCAGGCATTTTTTTTCTCTAAATATAATAAGAATACTTAGAAAATACTAAGAATACTTTGAAAAGCTTGAAAGAGAGAATATGTTGGTTTTTTAAAAAATCTGAAGGGGTTAAATGTTCATATTTATAAAAACGATAAGAGAAAAGGGACTCAAGTAAATAAGAACGACAAAAAAGGGTTAGATGTTGATTTGTAAAGATGAGAATTGACATGTTGAGTCATGTCACTTTCATATTTGTTTAAACTTGAAGTACAATCCATTCACCCGTATCAATATTCATATTCATATTTGTTTGATAAAATTGCAAAAAACAATCTTTATGTTATACCTAAACTTCACTTCATAACTTTCACTAAGAAATCGGCAAAAACCAACATTTATGTTCATGTTTTGATACAGGAGTCAACCTTTAACACTAACACCGTTAAATTTCTTGGTTAAGTTACCTCACATGCCTTGCATGTGAGGGTATTTTGGTCTTTTTTAAACCTTATTTAATTTGTGTTTTTTTAAACCACAAAACCAAGATCATTAACAACCACACATTTATCCCTGTGTCTTAATCAACAACCACCAATTATTGCTCACCACCACCACCATTCTTGCTAGTTAACCACGATAAACCACCATCTATTATTCTGCATATTAAAAAGGATAAAAATTCGATTATTTGATTAACTTATCTAGAAAGCTCTTGTTTACTTGATAAATAAGGGATACTATAAATATCTAAAATATCCAAATAAGAAACTGAATTGTTTATATGAGTTGAATTGTAACTATAATAAATTAATAATGGGAAGAAGAAGCATACCTCACTAGTGCTCCATAGTTTCACAGAACAATCATCACCTCCACGGCTAATTTTATCGGGTCAACTCGAGAAAAGTCAACAGACCATGCTCTATTTTCATGCTCAATTTGACAGAGAAATTCAAGACTTGCGGTAAACAAATTCGCTGTGGCAAACGGATTCATCAAATCTGCTGCCACGACAAGTGGTATCACTGAAAATTGACCAGAGTTATGCCGGACTTTACAGGGACGATCGGAGCTTGAATGACCGGAGTTGTGCGGGACTTAACAGGGATAACCAGAGCTTGACCGATCTTAAGTAGCAACAACCCAGATTCGCAATAAACGGCTTCGTCAACAACTCCCACTGCTTATGTTTGTCTTTTCGATTGCCTACGCTGCCGGTCGTGGCCGCCATCTTCTCTGACTCTCTCACTCATACTCTCTCTCTCTCTCTACGCTTTCTCTCTCATCTGATCTCTCTATCTCTCTCTCTCTCTCTCTTTTTCTCTCTATAAATACATAAATAAATAAATTGTATTGAAAAACATAGAAAAGTCCAAAATACCCTCACATGCGAGGTAACTTAACCAAGAAATTTAACGGTGTTAGTGTTAAAGGTTGACTCTTGTATCAAAACATAAATATAAAGGTTGGTTTTCGCCGATTTCATAGTTAAAGGTATGAAGTGCAGTTTAGGTATAACATAAAGGTTGATTTTTGCAATTTTGTTTATTTGTTTTTAGTGGATCAAATTAAATGAATATGCGGCTAAGAGGATGATGATTAAAAGCATTCACATCCTATCCACCATTTTCCACCCTATAATTACACTGAAAACAGCAATATGTTATCTCTCCTTTCAATTAAATAATATTTTTTATACCTTTATCATTACCTTTTATTTCCAAAATATATTAAAAAATTATAGAGGATGAACATTGTTCTCTCAAATCTACAGATAAACAATAACATGTTCTCTCTCCTCCACTCACGACCACTTACAACCACTTTTTATAATATGAAAACTTCTCTCACAAAATTAAGGGGATAGGGTGTGAATGCTCTAATATCTATGTATTCTAATATAATAAAGTGATTTTAACTTATGTGCCATTTATACATAAACTCACCCTATTATTTTGACAAAACCTGGTAATTGATCTGTTTCACGTGTCTTTGTTATAAAATAAAAAGAAACCTCACTGTTTACACGGTATTCGTTCGGATGTTGTTTTAAAAGTAACAGAATGGAAAATATGTTTGCGCATAAATACAAAATGGAAAATAGTTTTAAAAGTAAGAAAGTATTTTTAGGATTTGAATGTGTAAGCAGATTGATTGTAAACGAGGGTTGTATAAAAGACAAAGAATAACTGGAAATAAAAGAGATACGAGAGTGAATGATCGATCTAATAAACGAATACGAGTATAAGGATGGCATGTGTATTGGACAAACGAAAACGTTGGGTTAGGAATGAGGTCTCGTCGTGGATAATCGGATATCGCACGTTTAGCAATGCGTTTATGAGTTGTTAAAGTTTGCATATTAGGTCTAAATACGGTCTGCAAAACACCGAATTTCTCATGGCACGTTTTTACGAAAGTTTTGTGGGTATCCACCATGTTTTAACCATGCTATGTCTGTTTCGCATTTGGTGTCATGTTACGTTCCATGTCTTACCATACACAGTAGTACACTCTATGATTCTCATGCGCCTATCACTATAATCCCGTGTGCACCCGCGATTATATTGATCGACGCATGATCCGCGTAGCTTGTACTAGTTGTGCATGAATCAGGGTATACATAAATTTTTGAAAACATGAATGTGTGCGTATAAGAATGTAGTATACAAGTATGTTTATGTTTAAGTATGTACGCGACCCACGTAAGTGAACCTTTCGGGTTCTGGTCACGTATAGGTACGGATATATGAATATGAGTATGAGTATGAATGTAAGCATGCGTATGAATATAAGTAATAGTATGAGTATGAATATGTATATAAGTATGAACATAAAACGTATGAGTATGAACATGAAAATGTGTATAAGTATGAATATAAGTATAGGCATAAATAACGATGATTCTGTGTATGAAATGAATTGAATACAACGAATTTGAGTGTATAAAATGATAAAGATTTGGGTATGTAAAACGAATGATACATGTGTGATTGTCATGAAATATTGACTAAATGTGTACTATGATATCTATATACAGTTGCTTGAACAAAACGTTGCGTTTGTCGAATCAAAATAGTTTGAGTTTTGACTTGAAATGTAGAATCAAGTTTGTGAATGTAAAAAGAATATAAAGTACTTATTGGTTATGCGTGACGTATTTTGTCAAGAACGGAAATGATACTCTTGTTTTAGAAGAATTTACGTAAGTTGAAGGTTGTCGATCCCTATGAAGTTTTCTTGCCCACGTGTTTTGAAATTTAAATGCGTATTGAGCGGGGTATGAAAAGGTTTTTGAAAATAGCAAGTTTGCATCATTCTAAAGGATCTTGCATTAAAATAAGAAGTTTGCAATTTGGAGGTTCTCGTGAAAACGTTGATCCTTGAACAGGAAATTTAGCATAATGAACTTAGTGATTGTTGAAAGTATTTTAGCAAAATGATTTATTGTCCTTGAAAAGAGTTTTAGTAAAACTGTAATAACCTGATTTTCTATGTATATGTAATAAAGAATATAAAATAGGTATATTAAAATTTGGTCAAATAATAACTATTTAGGTATTACTGACATGCTAGACTATGACGATGGAAAAAATTATAAAGTTTTAAGGAATATTAGCAAAGGATTACTAAATTAACTATCATATACAAAATTCTAAAAAATAAATGATCACACTAAATTAAATAAGTAGTTAATATTCATATTTATAACTATGATCATGAAAATAAAACTATTCATGAAGAACTTAAAATGTTACGGTTATTATTCAAAAAGTAATATGTATTTAAAGAAAAAAAAAATAATAATAAAATGGTGAAAACCTTCTACAAGAAATAAATGATAAATATGAAAACCTTATGCAGCAAGTTTAAAATGCTAAATCATCTATGTACATGCCTTCTAACATTTCCAAATTTCTTGGAAGCAGCCACGTGACAAAGAAACTTTCATACAATCTCTACTATAAAATCTGATCTCAAACCCACTTAACCAATATATCACATCTTCTCACAATTTTTTTTCGTCGCCAACTTTCCGGAGAAGTCCCGTTGTTTATCCGACAAAACCAAAACACCAAACAACTATAAACATGCTCGCCGTTTGATCATGCCTTTACGTTCAGAAATCTCTCGCAGATCCAACACAGTTTTCCGGCCAACCAACTCGTTTTCCGGCAACCTTTGAAGCATAGATCGAGTCTGTGTTACTTCAGAAAGGTATTAAACAATCACTGATGATTACCTACATGTATGATTATTACAAATACTAAGACAAAATAGTTTCCTACTATAATGAACCATTCTGGTGAACTGGTAAAGCAAGATGGACACAATAAAACCTCTTTTGTTACCCTTTCAAATAAAGAAGATGACTTAATTAATAAATTATTATTTTATTTGATATAGCCCACTAAGTTTGACTCTTTTCCTTGATATTTATAAACTGATATTTGCACTTATTATTTTATCCAAGATATCTAGAACAAATTTTAAAACGTCAAAACTTTTAACTATATAATTCTTTAAATAAATAATATACACTAATTAAGTTGTTTTAATATTTTAAATCAATATCATTTAAACCACTGATTAAATATGAAAGGTTCAGAAAGTTTATATTGTGATTAGTTTAAACCTTTTTATTGACCCATATCTATTTCCGGAATATTATCAATTTAACAGGTGTTTATTATTAGAGAATGAATAAAGTTATATAACTAGCTTGATGATGGTACCATCGGTTAAACAATTAGATTTTTTTTAAATTGTTTACAATTTTTTTTACAAAATGATTCAGTTATATAGTAATTTTCTTTAAATATTATAAATATATACATATACATAAAATTACTTGAGAGTATACATAATATCTATACTATAGTTATAACAACTAACTTTGTAATAATAATAATAATAATAATAATAATGATCTTTAATGATTTATATATATATATATATATATATATATTAACAATTGCCAACTAGATTAGCTTATGTAAAAAGGTATATTATGGTTAATAAATTTAAGTAAACCATTTTGTCTAAACAATACGTGATCACATTTAAAAAAAAATATATATATATCAATCTTTAAATACTATTCTAATCCTAATCAAAATTAAAAACGAACTAATATATAGGTGGTTGCGAACACTTGTAACAAGTTGTCATCTATTTGGAACATCACAATCAATTAAGGTGCGGATTCCTTCCTTTACTATCTGTATAGTATGGGTTTTTAACTTTGTTCGTTAATCTTCATTTCAAGCTTCGTATTATGATTAATTAAGTTGTACCCGTTTGATTAATATCCATTACATTTACTTGTCAAATCCTTTCTGATTCTGAACACAACTTTGGAACCATATTACATGCGATATTATCTTTCTTAAATTGTACTCATTATCGCATCCTACTGATAATATGTCTGACCTGTTATACTGGATTATGGAGAAATATAAAAATATTATATGTTTACCCTCTGTACTCTGATACCCGAGCACGCCCCTACTTGTGGGGGTGACCGCAAGCATGTCATTGCGGCATCAATGGCGTGGCACCGACTGTGACGGTGAGCCTAAATCACAGCGTCTCGCCTGTTCTGAACTCTAGGGAGTGCCGACTATATTTTTCGAGGCGTATGGATCGATCCTAGGATATTATTATTTCTGGTGGATGGTTGTATGATGCCCATACGCCATCGCACATCGGTTCAGGACTAGCTAGCCTGTTCCGCCTGTTCTGTTTATTATATATAAATATATCGGGCTTGATGGGTATTTCTTATAACATAGTAAAGTTATTGAATTATATCATGTAGTTACAATTGTATTATTATCTTTTCTTTCATTTTCATTATTCATTGCTATCATTATCCGCTCGTGGCATTTTGCTCCTTCGCATTTTTTTTCTTTTCTACAGGTTAGCAGGGATGGTGGGAAAGTGTGAAGAGAGCTAAAATAAACATGTTGGAAACTTAGTGTGTAGTTTTAATAATGTATGAAATAAATTATCAAGAATAAATCTTTTATAAACTCGTTTGTATATAAATAAAATAAGCCCTTTTGTATCTGATTCTGTAATAGTGACACGTCAGCCCAGAGCCGGGGTGGGGTGTTACAGTTATGGTATCAGAGCTAACGCTCTTTCCTGTAGAAAACTTAAACATTAAAAATAATCACACATGTGAGTTAATGGGTAGAAACTGGGATAGAAAATCCAATCTTTCGTTTTGTCTGTATCGTTATTCTTACATTATCTTTCCTTCCAGATGCCCCCTCTAAGATCTACTCGTCGGAAATCAGGTTCTTCTAAACGACGTAATTTTGATGAAGCCTTTCAACGTGCTTTCGAAAGAATATTGCCTAATATTCTACAGACCGTTGACCAACACATATATAACACGGTTCCTCCACCACCTCCAACTCCACCCCATATATCACCTCCTTCATCTCCCCATGTTACTCCTCCTACATCTCCACCAAGAAACAACAAAGTGGAAAACATTGATACAAAACCGTCTGAAGGGATTCATATTTGGAATGAGAGATTCCAAAAGCAAAAACCAAGATCATTCAGCAATGCAGCTATGCCAGTGGATGCTAGCAACTGGATAGCACACGTGGAAAAGATATTTGAAGTCCTCGATGTAGATGATATATTTAAGACAAGGCTGGCATCATATAAGTTGGAAGATGACGCTCGTATATGGTGGGAAGGAGTTAAACTTGCTAACGGAGGAAATGGGTTTGCTGCTACTCTTCCTTGGGCCGATTTTCGCACCATATTCTTCAAGCAATATTTTTTTGAGGTAGAGAAAAACGAGTATGCTAGAGAATATGCATCTATCGAGCAGCGGGATAATGAACCATGGTCAGAATTCATGGCTAGATTCTGTAGACTGGCTAGTTTTCTCGGGGCGGCAGCTGGAACACCAGAAGTACAAGCAGAAAAGATGAAGTGGGCAGTCTGTGAAAAGAACAGAAGATGGATAATAACGCAAAAGTTCAACACCATTACTGAGGTTGCAGATGCTGTTAAAACATTGGAAATAGAAAATAAGAAAAGATGGGCTAAAACTGAGGAGAACCGCAAGAGAAACCGAGAGGACAACCGCATCATAACTACTGGGCAGTCATCCAATGAAAACCACTACAATGGAGATCGAAGAAACCAATTCACGCGTAACCGTAACAACCAAAATAATCAATGGCAACCAAGAAATCAAACTTTCAATCATTCTCAACAACCCCAACCCTATATGGCCCCTAGTAGGACTCCATCTATCAACCGTCAATCTAACAACAAGAACCAAAATCAAATCCCTGTATACAATATATGTCGTAATCATCATCAAGGCGTATCTCGTCGAGCATTGGGAGCTTGCTTTAGATGTGGAGCGACTGATCACATGATTAAACAATGTCCGAAGCCTGACCCTAAAGGAAGTAATGTTGGGAATGTTGCGCGACCCACTACTGGAGGGTGAGTGTTTGCCTTGAAGACTACGGAGACTTCAAATGCACAAGGTACGGTCTCTGGTACTCTTCGTTTGGGCTTACATGATGTTGAAGTTTTATTTGATACTGGAGCAACTCATTCTATAGTCTCACTATCAGTTATTAAACATCTCACGGCAACACCTACGCTATTAAAGAACACTCTTACTCTTACAACACCTATGGGTTATCCTGTTGTGATTTCCCATGTCTGTAAAGACTGTCCTATACAAGTTAAATCCCTTATACGTAAAGCAGATCTATTCCCCATGAAGATAGAGGATTTTGATATAATATTAGGAATAGATTGGTTATCCAAACACAACGTCACTATCGAATGTCGAACTCGACGTGTAATTTTCGGAGACCCTCAATCTCCTGAACTCGTCTTTCAGGGGACTCAGCCACGAAAAGTCCTCATGATTATCTCTGCCCTCAAAGCCCAGAAATTCCTATCACACGGTTGTGCAGGGTTTTTGGCATCTGTTAAATCACTTTCATCTGAAGAACCAACCATAGATAGCCATCCGGTTGTCTGTGAGTACCCGGATGTATTTCCAAAAGAATTACCTGGAATTCCACCAGATCGTGAAGTAGAGTTCACCATTGACCTTATTCCTGGAGCAGAGCCAATTTCAAAAGCACCATATCGTATGGCTCCCCTAGAACTAAAAGAGCTCAAGGAACAATTGCAAGAGTTGTTGAATCTAGGATTCATCTGACCAAGTGTCTCACCATGGGGCGCACCTGTCTTATTCGTGAAAAAGAAAGATGGGACTATGCGTTTATGCATAGATTATCGAGAACTAAACAAAATCACAATCAGAAACCGTTATCCTTTACCTCGAATCGATGATCTTTTTGACCAACTTCAAGGTGCCAAATTATTCTCAAAAATCGATCTCAGATCTGGTTATCACCAACTCAAAATCAAGGATACAGACGTTCCCAAAACTGCTTTTCGAACTCGATACGGCCATTATGAATTCCTAGTTATGCCATTCGGGCTGACTAATGCTCCAGCCGTATTCATGGACCTAATGAATCGTGTCTTTCATAAATTCCTTGATAAATTCGTCATAGTTTTTATTGACGACATTCTAGTGTACTCTAAGAATAAAGAAGAACACGAGACACATCTACGGGCTGTTTTGGAAACGCTCAGGAAAAAGAAGCTATACGCAAAATTCTCCAAGTGCGAATTCTGGTTAAATTAAGTTGCATTTTTAGGTTACGTGATATCTGCAGATGGTATAATGATGGACCCTGCAAAAATCGAAGCTATTACAAAATGGCCGAGACCTACCTCGGTTACCGAGATTCGAAGCTTTTTAGGTCTAGCAGGCTATTATCGACGCTTTGTTGAAGGGTTTTCTATCATTGCCTTACCTCTTACGCAACTTCTAAGAAAAGGCGTAAAGTATACATGGAATGACGAACGGGAAAAGAGTTTTCAAGAGTTAAAGAAAAGACTTGTGTCTGCTCCTATACTCACTCTTCCAACAGGCACTGGCGGCTACCAAGTTTATAGTGATGCCTCGAAGAAGGGTCTTGGATGTGTTCTCATGCAACATGGAAAAGTTATTGCATACGCTTCACGACAGCTCAAGCCATATGAAGTTAACTATCCAACACATGATCTTGAATTAGCAGCAGTAGTTTTCGCTCTTAAGATCTGGAGACATTACTTATATGGAGAAAAGTGTGACATTTTCACCGACCATAAAAGTCTCAAGTATATTTTTACTCAGAAGGAGATTAATATGAGACAGAGAAGATGGTTGGAACTTCTAAAAGACTATGATGTCCACATTCAATATCACCCTGGCAAGGCTAATGTCGTGGCAGATGCATTGAGTAGAAAAAGTTCAGGAATGGTGGCATGCCTCACCATTCAGCCTGAGATTGTCAGGGATCTGGAAAAGATGGAGATTGACATTCAGATTAGGAAGTCTGATGGTTACTTGGGCAAAATGCAAATCGAGCCTGATCTTATCTCAAGAATCAAGGAAGCCCAGGAGCAAGATGGAGAACTGTGGGCAATCTCGCAAGACCTGGAGTTAGGCAAGCACTCGGAGTTTCGTATTGATGAACAAGGTATTATTTGGTGTGGAAAGAGATTATGTGTTCCGTCTGACTCCACCCTTCGTGAATCGTTATTATTAGAGGCTCATAGTTCGCCTTTCTCTATTCATCCGGGTTCAACAAAAATGTATCGTGACTTGAAACAAAATTTTTGGTGGAATGGCATGAAAGAAGATGTTGCCCAGTTCGTGGCAAAATGCCTCACCTGCCAACAGGTGAAAATCGAACATCAAAGGACTAGTGGTTTATTACAGCCTCTTGATATCCCTATTTGGAAGTGGGATGAAATTTCTATGGATTTTGTGATAGGCCTACCAAAGACCTTCAGAAAGAATGATGCTATATGGGTCGTGGTTGATAGATTAACCAAGTCAGCCCATTTCTTACCTATCCAACAAGGTTACTCCATTAGTAAGTTATCCGAAATATTTCTCCAGGAAATTATTCGTTTACATGGCACACCATCATCCATTGTGTCAGACAGAGACCCAAGATTTACATCACGATTTTGGAAAGGTTTCCAAAATGCTTGGGGTACACGTCTAAAGTTCAGTACTGCTTTCCACCCTCAGACAGATGGGCAAACTGAACGAACCATCCAAACGTTAGAAGATATGCTTAGAACATGCGCATTAGATTGGAGTGGAAATTGGGACGAATACTTGTGCCTTGTTGAATTTGCATACAACAATAGCTGGCAAGCAAGTATTGGTATGCCCCCATTCGAGTTGTTATATGGTCGTAAATGTCGAGCTCCAATCTGTTGGGAAGAAGTTGGAGAAAAGATCATTGAAGGACCAGAAATAGTTCAGGTCACAAATGAAAAGGTCACTACTGCTCGAGAACGGTTGAAACAAGCCCAGAGCCGTCAGAAAAGTTATGCTGATCAACACCGACGAACCTTAGAATTCAAAATAGGAGAACACGTCTTTCTCAAAGTATCACCTAGTCACGGTATTCGGAGATTTGGGATTAAAGGAAAGCTAAGTCCTCGTTTTATTGGTCCATTCGAAATCCTCGAACGAATCGGTGAAGTTTCTTATCGTCTTGCTTTACCACCACAACTTTCTCATGTCCATAACGTATTCCATGTATCCTTACTAAGGGGATACAACTATCACCCAATTCATGTTATCAATTATCCGTTGGACATGATTCAAGAAGATCTAACGTATGAAGAAGAACCTGAGGCTATCCTTGATCGTCAAGAACGTGTGACAAGGCGAAAGACTATACCTTTCGTTGAAAGGTATTAAACAATCACTGATGATTACCTACATGTATGATTATTACAAATACTAAGACAAAATAGTTTCCTACTATAATGAACCATTCTGGTGAACTGGTAAAGCAAGATGGACACAATAAAACCTCTTTTGTTACCCTTTCAAATAAAGAAGATGACTTAATTAATAAATTATTATTTTATTTGATATAGACCACTAAGTTTGACTCTTTTCCTTGATATTTATAAACTGATATTTGCACTTATTATTTTATCCAAGATATTTAGAACAAATTTTAAAACGTCAAAACTTTTAACTATATAATTCTTTAAATAAATAATATACACTAATTAAGATGTTTTAGTATTTTAAATCAATATCATTTAAACCACTGATTAAATATGAAAGGTTCAAAAAGTTTATATTGTGATTAGTTTAAACCTTTTTATTGACCCATATCTATTTCCGGAATATTATCAATTTAACAGGTGTTTATTATTAGAGAATGAATAAAGTTATATAACTAGCTTGATGATGGTACCATCGGTTAAACAATTAGATTTTTTTAAAATTGTTTACAATTTTTTTTACAAAATGATTCAGTTATATAGTAATTTTCTTTAAATATTATAAATATATACATATACATAAAATTACTTGAGAGTATACGTAATATCTATACTATAGTTATAACAACTAACTTTGTAATAATAATAATAATGATCTTTAAAGATTTATATATATATATATATATATATATATATATTAACAATTGCCAACTAGATTAGCTTATGTAAAAAGGTATATTATGGTTAATAAATTTAAGTAAACCATTTTGTCTAAACAATACGTGATCACATTTAAAAAAAAATATATATATATATCAATCTTTAAATACTATTCTAATCCTAATCAAAATTAAAAACGAACTAATATATAGGTGGTTGCGAACACTTGTAACAAGTTGTCATCTATTTGGAACATCACAATCAATTAAGGTGCGGATTCCTTCCTTTACTATCTGTATAGTATGGGTTTTTAACTTTGTTCGTTAATCTTCATTTCAAGCTTCGTATTAGGATTAATTAAGTTGTACCCGTTTGATTAATATCCATTACATTTACTTGTCAAATCCTTTCTGATTCTGAACACAACTTTGGAACCATATTACATGCGATATTATCTTTCTTAAATTGTACTCATTATCGCATCCCCTGATAATATGTCTGACCTGTTATACTGGATTATGGAGAAATATAAAAATATTATATGTTTACCCTCTGTACTCTGATACCCGAGCACGCCCTTACTTGTGGGGGTGACCGCAAGCATGTCATTGCGGCATCAATGGCGTGGCACCGACTGTGACGGTGAGCCTAAATCACAGCGTCTCGCCTGTTCTGAACTCTAGGGAGTGCCGGCTATATTTTTCGAGGCGTATGGATCGATCCTAGGATATTATTATTTCTGGTGGATGGTTGTATGATGCCCATACGCCATCGCACATCGGTTCAGGACTAGCTAGCCTGTTCCGCCTGTTCTGTTTATTATATATAAATATATCGGGCTTGATGGGTATTTCTTATAACATAGTAAAGTTATTGAATTCTATCATGTAGTTACAATTGTATTATTATCTTTTCTTTCATTTTCATTATTCATTGCTATCATTATCCGCTCGTGGCATTTTGCTCCTTCGCATTTTTTTTTCTTTTCTAAAGGTTAGCAGGGATGGTGGGAAAGTGTGAAGAGAGCTAAAATAAACATGTTGGAAACTTAGTGTGTAGTTTTAATAATGTATGAAATAAATTATCAAGAAAAAATCTTTTATAAACTCGTTTGGATATAAATAAAATAAGCCCTTTTGTATCTGATTCTGTAATAGTGACACGTCAGCCCAGAGCCGGGCTGGGGTGTTACAAAAACGATCTTATAATATCTATAAGATCTTACCGACATGTGAGAAAGGTTGGTTTGATTTCCGATTGAGAATGAAAGTCTTTAGTATAATGATGTAACGCGAGTGTGTTTTAGTTATTACGTTAAGCATGAAATTTGTGGGCAAGATATTCATTAGACCGATTAAGTTGATGGGTAGCATTTCGTCAAATTTTGAAAATCAGGAAACAAAACGTTTATGGTATGACTAAGTATTTTGTGTATGTGATTTATATGAAATAGATTATGGAATAAGAAATACGTTTGATAAAACAATAAATTTTGAAATTCGCATAAGTAGGGATTTTGACAAAGGATAAACGATTTAGGTATAAAACTTGACCGTGTTTGCACAATAAAGTCTCTTGAAGGAAAATTTTGGTGACGATCACCTAGGTAAGGGAATCACCATTAACCCGTTGGTGAGGTCGTTTTAAGAAAAGAAGGAGCAGAGTTAATCGTCAAGGTAAGGAAATCACTCCTATCTCGATGATATGTCTCCATTTTGGGGGTTATAGGAAATGTATATCTAATTGGGTGACGTTTTCGAAATCATGCATGTGAATGAAGTATAGATGTATGAAAAGATTTAGTATAATAGGTGTGTAAGAAAATAATCTCGAAAATAATTTGAATTTGAAAAGAGAGAATTGCATCGTGTAAGATTGATAATAGTAAAATGAAGGTTTGATTAAAACTTGGATTGTTCCATAACGGAACTTTGACTAAACCAAAGTGGTCGAAAATTCTTTTGAATCTGAGAGACATGATTTGGCCTAATAGGTGGAATACTCTCACCGAAATTTCGGTTAACGGTATTCACCCTTCTAGTTACTACATGTTCCAAATCAATCGAAAATTCGAGACTTGGCGGGATTTTTGAAAATCAAGGAGTGGGACTAGTCGACAAGATGCGGGTTTCACCCCTAACTTGACGATTTCGTACCCTAAGTGTGGTTGGTACTCGTCGGGTCAAAATTTAATTTCGACACTTTGACGAGGGTCCACTAGAATTTGAAATGGAAATTCTCCATCAAGGTGAGGATTTCACTCCTAACTTGATGGCGAATTTTGTATAAAAAATAGGCGGATCCGAATTGTGGGTTTCACGCCTATTTTGGTGAAGTCGTCTCGTTTGTGTATTACGAGTGTTTTCAAGTTTAGTATAATCGAGTAAAGTTCCTTAGGAAAGGCGTATGTTCGAAATAATAAAACAAGTATGAGCACATAAAACATTTCAAGAATTTAGCACATAAGAGACGTTTCAAGAAATTAGCATATGAATCAAGTATGGTCGAATTTGGTACTTAACTATAGACTAGGTCAAAAGCATAGCATTTTTCCTAATTCCCTATAGTTATGGCTCTGATACCAATCTGGCACACCCCAACCGATGGCGGAAACATCGGAGTGAGACGAAGATAGAATGCCCATTACACATAACACTAAAATTTGCGACGAGTATTAAAATAATTAATTTCATTTTATTACTATAAGGATTCAAGTACAACATAAAAAGGAAATACAAATACAACAACTTGAAATAAAAGAATTACAACATGGATTTAAAGTCTAAATGTGTTTCTAGGCATCCTATTATGTTCCATGCATCTTCAATATCATCATAACCTGCAATGTCACACTCCGACTTTCCACGCATTACCGGTGGGCCCGGTGGGGGATATCGTGACGTGGTTGGCAACATAATAGTCAAGCAACACAATATTTTAATGCACAGCGGAAGCAAAAGAAAGATATATTTCAACCGAATAAAATATTGTAATATCATGTATCACAAACAGTTGAAAGTTTATCCACAGACGGATCGAAATAAATAGGAAACAGTAGTTCAATAGACTTTAGGCATCTTAAGCTTGCGAGACTCTTTTGATGCTAAGGAGATATCCAGCCAATTACGAGTAGTACCTGCACTTAATCTTTTTGGGAAAATACGTCAGTTTACACTGGTAAATACAATCAACTGACTCATTTTAAAAATGATTAAAAATTGATTTGGATGCACATGGCACAAACATTTTATAACTTGGGATAATTATTTAAATATATAAACTTGTAAAAGAATTACATGTTCCTTATGCGTTCAGTAGCCCGGACCGTGCCGGGTTAAAGATCAATAGACACACCACATAATTTATTTATGCACTGACGAGTGTACGCCTACACTCCGCGCTTAGGTCGTGGCCATTTCGTAAAATGATGCCAAGGATATCCGGGACATGGTCATTAACCCCCCAAAGGCTTTAAGTAACAAAACAATTTAAACGGGCCGATCAAATTTCAATTAACCACCATACGATGGAAGATTTAATGCCCGACCAAGCGGTATTTTATATACCGTACCCCAAGCCCATATAGGGAAAATAAGTTAAAAGTATTTACCTTTGCAAAGTAATAATCACAATAAGCAAATGCAAGTAGCTTTTACTGGTCCTCCTAATCTGGAACAAAGGTTTATAATAACCTATTAGAATCCTAACGGGTCTTTAATTAAGCCTAAGCTTAGACCGGCTAGTTTTAAAGATACGGTTCGTACGCACGATTAAGCGAAGACTAGATAGAATGTGATTTAGACCCGAAAAGTTTGAAGACTTGCTTAATATGGGTATTTCATACACATTCTGGATTTTGAGATAAAACCGATAAGGTTTGACCCGTTTTCGGCTAATTTATGCAAACTAGTTACATAAACCAAGCCGAACGGGTAATAAGCGTAACGGGTGAACGTAAGAGCCATATACAGGTTTCCTAAGTTAATATGCCTCAAATATGTTGTGACATCAGTAAGATGTCTTTTATTATGCCCGAAACGAATTTAAACATAAACTATGCCCCGTAGGGGTAGTTTGGTCATTTAAAAGGTTATAAAAGAGCTTAAGTATTAACCTGAGTTGCAGGTCTGATATAATCAGCAAAAATACTTAGTTTACTAAGTTATAACAGTATGGTATTGCATATATGTGAAATTTATCAATTATAACCAAACTATGCTCCGTAGGGGCATTTTGGTAATTTCACATAAGCCAAAAAGCTCAAAACTGGAGTATGAGTTTAACAACTTTTGCTTACTGTTAAAATATTATAATTTACCAAAAATATCAGTAGGTATCAACCCTTGTATGTTTAAAATAGTTCTAGTACATACTATGCGTTAAAAACGCTTAAAAAGGCGATTAGAAGCCATTTCCGGGTTCTATACATAAAGCTGATATTTTTATTATTCCAGAAGGCTTAAAATAATTTATTTATCATTTAAAATCAGTAGCAAAAGGTTTGGAGTCAATTAGATATGTAAAACTCATTTTATAGCCTGTAAGGACAAAATCGACAATTACCGGATTAAGCCTATGACTCTAAGTTATGCTCAGCCTAAAATTAATTAAAAATATTCAAAAATCCCAAAATAATATATTATATCAGTGGGTAAAAAGTTTGATATCAAAAAGTAGGTTTAAATAGGCTATATGCTAATTATGCCGTTTAATAGCTAACGAAGCTTTCTAATTACGCTAATGAGCATAACTCTCAATCTACACCTCAAACTGATGTTAAATTTTGGGTGCAAGTTTATATATCAGTAACTAAGGTTTCTACTCTTTTACGTTTTCAAAAATCACGTTTTAAGGTGAAAAGGGCATAATGGTCAATATATGAGCAATTAACGGAATCATGCATATTAATTGGATAACTAATGAACCAAGGTGTATAATTACAGAGGGTTATACTAGCATGTAACCTAGTCCAATTAAAGCTCTAAGGCATTTCTAAAACATACCAAAACGGGTCAGAACTGAAGTCAAAGCAAAAGTCAAAGCTTTGCGACTTTCGGTTCCGAACCGGGTCTAAACAGAAAATTGTCGGGTTGAACATGTTTAGACATGTTTTTACACTAATTACCAAGTTATATTAATGATCAAACAGGTTGTATGTGTTCTATATTGCTAATTATGCATAAATTAGAAAATAAGCATTCTGTTGACTTTTTAATAACAAGTTTGACCCGACATTTGACCTAGTTAGAGTAGGAATTAGAGGGTGCCCTTTTAAGGGTTTAATGCCCACATAATTACCAACTTATAACTACTTTCAATTCGACTAATCACTGGACCATTAGTGATTAATCTTGAAGTCAACCGTTAATTACGACGGTTTGACTTTTAAGCTAAAACTAAGCAAAAACTTAACTAAGAAAGGTTAAGCATACTTACTGAAGTCCTATGCACGATTAGTGATCACTTGAGTCTGCTTTGGAGCTCCAGAAATGATCAGAAATGCTGAAGGAAGGTGTGAAGAATTGGTTGCAACCTTGGCCCTTTATATAGTGCTCAAGAACTCATGGATTGTTGACACACAAGTCTATCCATGATCCCAGATGATCCACACATGTCCCTAAGGGTCTAGGGGTTGCTTAGGGGTCGCCCATGAAGTGAAACAACTGAATAAAGTCGGTTATAGCGCATATACAGGCTGCTGTCCAACTTTTCTGTATCTGGGCGGGCCAGGCGGCCCGCGTAAGATGTTGTTAGGGCCTACGCGGCCCGCTTGGGCCTCGTATTCAGATTCCACATTTTCAAGTTGTTGCATCTTTGCCTCTTGGCCTTTCGAAAGGTCAACCAAGCTTCTATTTTGCACTTTGAACCCTCCAAATTTACCTATAAGGGCTTCAAGACATATACCCACTTTGTTAAGTCCTCGGTTAACTTTATTGTTACCCGAAAAGTCCTAACTTTCAACGTTGACGCTTTAACCCCTTTTATACGAATTTGATCATAACTTTCTCATACGATAACGAAACTTTATGAAATTTATATCGTGCATTCTAGTGAGCATAATTAACCGTTACAAAGCTTCGGGTGTGTCAAAAGGTCACTCAGAGGTATAACTTAAACATGTTGACACATTTAACCCCTGTAGTTTGTAATCTCTCACTTTCTTTCATTTTTAGCTTCGTATGATCCATGATTTACTCGTTTGAAGGTATGAGCATCATGTAGGGTTAATATACAATATATTTATTCACTGTTGACATTTAGAACTCGTATATTGACATACTTTCCATGATTGTCAACTTTAATCCTTCTATAACATTCTTTCACACGTTCAAACATATGACACGTGTCAACTCATTATAGGACGTGAATTTTCAAGGTGTTACACCCTCACCCCGTTAAAATAAATCTCGACCTCGAGATTTACTGAAATAAATAAGGGTACTTTTCTTTCATTGTGGACTCAACCTCCCACGTATACTCGGGACCTCTACGGGCATCCCATTTTACCTTTACAATAGGCACATGCTTCCTTCGAAGCTTCTTAACCTGTCGATCTTCAATCGACAATGGTTTTTCCACAAATTTCAAGCTCTCATCTATATGCACATCTGTGTGTGGTATGACTAGCGATTCATCAGCTAGGCATTTCTTCAGATTGCAGACGTGGAATACGTTATGAATACCACTGAGCTCTTCAGGTAAGTTTAACTTGTAAGCCACTGATCCAACACATTCGATAATCTCGAACGGTCCTATATACCTCGGGCTTAACTTACCCTTTTTACCGAAGCGCATCACCCCCTTCCAGGGTGATACTTTAAGCAACACTTTGTCACCTACTTCGAATTTCATCGGTTTACGCTTTGGATCTGCGTAACTCTTCTGCCTATCTCGGGCAGCTTTGAGATGGTCACGAATCTGGACAATCTTGTCCGTCGTTTCAAAGACTATCTCTGGTCCTGATAATTGGACATCTCCAACTTCCGCCCAACAAACGGGCGTTCTACACTTTCTACCGTATAAGGCCTCGAAAGGCGCAGCCTTGATGCTGGTATGGTAGTTATTGTTGTAGGAGAATTCGATTAACGGCAGGTGGTTATCCCAACTACCACCTAAATCAATCACGCATGCTCGAAGCATGTCTTCCAAAGTTTGAATAGTACGCTCACTCTGGCCGTCCGTCTGAGGATGGTAAGCCGTACTAAAATTTAAACGAGTGCCCAAAGATTGTTGGAAACTTTTCCAAAAATGCGACGTGTATCTAGTATCTCTGTTAGAGATAATAGACACAGGTATGCCATGTAAAGCTACAATCTTATCCACGTACAATTGGGCAAACATGTCGGAGCTATAAGTCTCCTTAATGGGTAGGAAATGCGCTGACTTAGTCAGTCTGTCTACGATCACCCATATGGTATCGTTTCCTTTCCTTGTCTTAGGTAACTTGGTGATAAAATCCATAGTTACCATTTCCCACTTCCATGTAGGAAGTTCAGGCTGTTGTAGCAAACCTGACGGCTTTTGATGTTCTGCTTTGACTTGCGCACACGTCAAGCATTTAGCTACATAGGTAGCTACAGACTTTTTCAAGCCTATCCACCAATAGTTTGCCCTTAGATCCTGGTACATCTTATCAGCTCCAGGATGAACGGAATATTTAGAACTATGGGCTTCCTGGAGGATAACATCCTGAAGTCCTCCATAAAGTGGAACCCATATTCGTCCATTCAATCTCAGAATTCCGTCGTTGCCAAGAGATAACTGCTCCTCCGTTACTCCTAGCTTTTCATTAGGATAGTTAGCTTCCAACACAGCTTCCTTCTGTGTAGCTAACAACCTTTCATTCAAACTGTTCTTTATTTCAATGCTCTTGGCATTGATTCGGATGGGTTTGACCCTTTCCTTTCTGCTCAAGGCATCAGCGACTACATTCGCCTTGCCGGGATGGTATCTGATTTCACAATCATAGTCATTCAAAGTCTCCATCCATCGGCGCTGTCTCATGTTTAAATCTTTCTGATTAAACATGTGCTGGAGGCTCTTGTGATCAGAATAGATCACACACTTGATTCCATATAAATAATGCCTCCATAGTTTTAGTGCAAATACAACGACACCCAACTCCAAGTCATGGGTGGTGTAATTCTTTTCATGCACCTTTAACTGTCTTGAAGCATAGACAATAACCTTGCCTTTCTGCATAAGCACACACCCCATGCCAGTGTGTGATGCATCGCAGTAAACTACGAATTCTTCGGTACCTTCAGGCAATGTCAGTACAGGAGCGTTGCTCAACTTCTGCTTCAGGATATCAAAGGATTCTTGCTGCTTAGGGCCCCAATCAAACTTTATTTTCTTACGAGTCAATGAAGTCAGGGGTGCAGCAATCCTTGAAAAATTTTCAATGAAGCGTCTGTAATATCCTGCTAAGCCTAGGAAACTACGAATCTCAGTAGGCGTCTTCGGCTCTTGCCAGTTCATAATAGCTTCAACCTTAGCGGGATCCACTTGGATACCACGCTCACTAACCACATGTCCAAGGAATTGGACTTCTCGAAGCCAGAATTCACACTTAGAGAATTTGGCATAGAGCTTCTCATGATGTAGGAGTTTAAGAATACAGCGAAGGTGTTTCTCATGGTCAGCTTGGTTCTTCGAGTAGATGAGAATGTTGTCGATGAAGACGATGACGAATTCATCTAAGTATGGTTTGCAAACGCGATTCATGAGATCCATGAACGCGGCAGGTGCATTAGTGAGCCCAAAAGGCATCACTAGGAACTCGTAATGACCATAACGAGTCCTAAATGCAGTTTTGTGTACGTCTTCATCTCTAACCTTCAGTTGGTGGTAGCCTGACCTCAAGTCAATCTTCGAGAAATAATTTGCCCCTTGCAATTGATTGAACAAATCGTCGATCCTGGGCAAAGGATACCTATTCTTTATTGTGACTTTATTAAGTTCACGGTAATCGATGCACAGACGCATCGATCCATCCTTCTTCTTGACAAACAAGACTGGTGCTCCCCAAGGAGACGAACTAGGTTTAATGAAACCTTTAGCTAGCAATTCATCCAGTTGTGTCCTCAATTCCTTCATTTCTGTTGGTGCTAACCTGTAAGGTGCTCTAGCAACAGGTGCTGCTCCAGGGATGATGTCAATTCTGAATTCCACTTGCCTATCTGGTGGTAAACCAGGTAGTTCTTCAGGAAAAACTTCTGGGTATACAGAAATGACGGGGATGTCTTCAATCTTGGGTTTCGGCTCATCA
Organism: Helianthus tuberosus; assembly: GCA_030545235.1. NCBI lineage: Eukaryota > Viridiplantae > Streptophyta > Magnoliopsida > Asterales > Asteraceae > Helianthus > Helianthus tuberosus. The sequence goes on along the minus strand of CM060365.1, from coordinate 32,292,250 downwards.
ATAGTCACTTGTGCCATGTAGATGACACAACCCTTCTTCGAACACTTAGAGGCTTTGAGCATAGTCACTTGCTCAGGCAGTCCATACCGAGTATCTCCCTGAATGGTAAGTGATTCACCAGATGGAGTCTTGATCACCACTTGCTTCTTATTACAGACAATTTGGGCCTGGTTATGAGATAACTAGTCCATGCCTAACACGGTGTCGAAACCGGCTAACTTCAAAGGAAGTAGGGACAAAGGAAAAGAGTGGTTCTTAATGGATATGAAACATCCATCTAATATGGTTGAGGCGGTTTCTAAGGTGCCATCTGCTAACTCCACCTCATATTTCACTCTTAGGGTTTTAACAGGTAAATTCAGCAATTTGCAAAACTTATTATCTACAAATGATTTATCAGCGCCTGAATCAAAAAGTACTCTTGCATAGATATCATTTATGAGAAAGGTACCTGTGATCACGTTATTGTCTTGCACAGCCTCCTTCGCATCCATCCTAAAGACCCTAGCATTGGTCTTCTTAGCCTCTTCAGGCTTCTTGGCGTATTTAGGGCAGTTGGTTTTAATGTGCCCTTTTTCATTGCAACTGTAGCACGTTGCATCCTTCAGCTTTTTGCAATCCAAGGTCTTGTGTTCCTTGGACTTGCATATCCCGCAAGCAAAAGTTCTTGACTGAGTCTGAGAGTTCAATTCGAGTCTGCACTTTCTGAAGTGCTGTTTCTTACAGACTTTGCATTTGGGCTTATCACCAGACTAGACTGATGCCCATCCTTCTTTGACTCAGACCCCTTCTTGTTGTCACCGTTTCCACGGTGCTTCTTGTTTGATCTCCGTGAATTATCATCTTCACGTTTTCTTTTCTCAGCATCTTTGTTCCTCAGCGATCTTTGTCTGACCACGTCTAGCGTGAGGGACAAAGATATATCAGCCATAGATCTGAAAGTAGTCGGTCGAGAGGCCTTCACGCTTGCCTTTATCTCGGGGGCTAAACCCCCAATGAAACGAGCTATTCGTTTGGGTTCTGGGGTCACCAGATATGGAACAAACCTCGACATGGTATTAAAGCTCGTGAGGTAAGCTTGGCAATCTAGATTGGTCATTACCAACGAAAGAAAGTCTGACTCAATCTTCTCGACCTCATGCTGAGGACAGTAATTCTCCCTGATGAGGGCAACGAATTGTTCCCATGACATGTTGTACAATGGGATCTTCCCAGTGGCTTGAATCAGCGATCTCCACCAGGCTAAAGCCTCACCCTTGAAAGATTGAGACACAAACTTGACTATATCCCTCTCAGCGCATCCGCTGATATCCACTACTGTGTCCATCTCATCTAACCACGTCATGCAGTCAATGCCTCCTTTTTCCCCAGTGAAATCCCTGGGTTTGCATGAAACAAAGTATTTATAGGAGCAACCCTTATTACGGGGTTCTTGATTTAATACAATCTGTTGAGATGGAACACTGTGGTGGTTTGAGGAGAGTCGATCATCATCTTTCTTTGGTTCTTCCTTCTTGGAAGGTGGCTTCGAATGCGGTGTAGATAGGGTCCTACTTCGAGTCCCACTATATTCTTCGTACTGCCGCTCTAAGGCCTTTGTAACAGCGTCGTCTACTAACGCTTTCAGTTCAGCACCCGTTATATTAATTCGGGCGTTATCATTATTCTCCACTGGGTGACTATTAATTTCATCCGAGTCAGCCATTTTAATTGAACTGTTACATAAAACAAGGACAATAGTTTACTTGGGAGTTTATTATGGAATTGTCTTTTATGGCAATTCATTAACCATGGTAACATAGACCATATTTGGTCAATTTATTAATCATATTTATTTAGGATTTCTATTATAATTTATCCTAATTATAAAACAATAACAGTTTTATTAATAGCACAAAAGGCCTAGTCACAAGGACAATTTAAATTATAATCCATGATTTCAGAGAATCAAGGCATGAAGGTTTGAACATAGTTCTTTACCTTTTTCAGACAGGGTCGTAGACTATTACTGTCTTTTGTCTCATATGAAAATGAGAAGGGCCCGTAGGCATTATATTGCCAATGTATGGTCAAAATATGATCATCTTAATTGATGATTTAAACCCATGATTCAGAGATCATTAAGTTGGGTTAGGAATCTTTTGAAGAATCCTTTTTATAAGAATAACGTGCGTGATTTTAATGAATCACGTCTGCCAGGAGCGTTAACATGTTTTCAGATGTTAACTGGGATTTGAATCTTTTTAACAGGTTTCACCATCTTGGCCAGGTCTTAAAATGACATGCAGGCTAGGTTATACCTTTAAGATCCTTAGTTAATATTTAAATAGGCAGATATAATTTTTAAAAGGAATGATTTTGATTTATTTATTTCATATATAATTTATTTATGCACATAATGGCAAAAATGAAATTTATAAATTAAACATTCCATTAATTATTAATAGGTTACATGTCGCCCTAAACGGGACTTTTTAATAAAGCAACATACCCACGCAGGGGTCAAATTGAAATACTAGTCCACGCAGGGACTTAAACAGACAACACACCCTCGTAGGGGTTAATCAGAAAGATAGACCCACGCAGGGGTCAAAACAAACAAACATACCCACACAGGGGTCAATACAGCAAGACAGGCCCACGCAGGGGCTCAACTGATACAAGGAAATTACAACTACAGTGGAAGGATTCAATGGTCGTTCTTGCTCTTCCCTTTTATTAGGCTTGTTAATCATTGGAAGAAACTTTGTCGCTCCTTGCGGTCTCTGTGAAAGTCTCGCTCGACTTGGTCCAACCTTTGCAGAATTTCTTCATGCTCTAGTGGGGAGAACCTTGGCGGCTGCGATTGTTGCCGAATTATAGGTCTAGTAGGTATTTGGTACCCATGAGTCGGGTACCCTACTCCCCAAGGAGCTCCATACTGTCCTTCAGGATGAAGGGCGTTATAATTGGCCGCTAGCAAGTATGGGTCGGCTTCAGCGTAACCATAGTTGGTGTGAGCCGGCTGCTCAAACGGGTTGTACGCCATCGAACCCGTGTAGGCAGGAATCGGGTTATCAAAACCCATCGGTGATGGTTGCGGTGCAACGGGGTTTGAAGGTCCACCCATTTGCGGATCTTCTGGAAGTGGCGGATAATGACTGCCACTTGATTGTCGAGGAGAGCTAAAATGAAAGTCCCCTCCTCGTGCAGACATACGTGCTCCGGTTCTCCTACGCCTCGGCAGTTGCGGAGGTGCCGGCTGAACTGGTGGCGGTGGAGGCGGTGGCGTGACTGCCACGAATCGTGAATCCTCAGAGGGATCCTGCTGCTGCTGCTGCTGGTGAGGCGACGAATGGCGCAAAGGTGTAAAATACCACTTGTGTTGATTAAATCGTGCCTGATAACTGTCCGGACCATGGTAGGGTGATCCATGAAAAGACGAACCATCCGAGACCTCGATAGGATGGTTGGGAGTTCCGGTTGCGGGTTCGACGGGATCCGTGTCCTCGTCCATATCCTCTGCATGATCGCCGGAGTAATGATCCTCTGGCCCCAATGGGTTAGAACCCACTGGTTCTTGTATGTAATTTGCCGGGTTAAACCGTCCCCTAAAAACAGGTGTCGGGTTACCAAAGGAATTATGCGATAGGGATCGCTGAAGAGGTATGTAAGAAGGTTGAGGGTTGTCGGGCTCATTTTCCGACTGTGGCCCATATGAGTTGTGAATGGGAGGTGTCGAACTGTGCGATACAGATAGTCTCGCAGGTTCAAAAAGGTTCCTCCGGTTTTCTCTAGGGTCTGCACTCGCAGTGGTGGTAGGAGCTCGCATGTGCGAAGGTCCTGCCTCGTCGTCATTGGGGGCGGTGATTGGCCCCTTGCCTCGTCCTCTTCGTCAAAATAATCTTGGCGGCATAATTAATCCTGTCAATACAACATAAGATAACGACAAGAATATATAAAATAAAGGACAACACAAAACAAACAAAGTAGAATTTGTCCTATGTTATTTGTCTAGACTCGAAAGTTTTTGGAATGTGCAATTGTGTAACTGAGATTAAACACAAAAGGCTAGTGTTTAATTCACTCAGTGTTGGCTCTGATACCAACCTGTCACACCCCGACTTTCCACGCATTACCAGTGGGCCCGGTGGGGGATATCGTAACGTGGTTGGCAACATAATAGTCAAACAACACAATATTTTAATGCACAGCGGAAGCAAAAGAAAGATATATTTCAACCGAATAAAATATTGTAATATCATGTATCACAAACAGTTGAAAGTTTATCCACAGACGAATCGAAATAAATAGGAAACAATAGTTCAACAGACTTTAGGCATCTTAAGCTTGCGAGACTCTTTTGATGCTAAGGAGATATCCAGCCAATTATGAGTAGTACCTGCACTGAATCTTTTTGGGAAAATACGTCAGTTTACACTGGTAAATACAATCAACTGACTCATTTTAAAAATGATTAAAATTGATTTGGATGCACATGGCACAAACATTTTATAACTTGAGATAATTATTTAAATATATAAACTTGTAAAAGAATTACATGTTCCTTATGCGTTCAGTAGCCCGGATCGTGCCGGGTTAAAGATCAATAGACACACCACATAATTTATTTATGCACTGACGAGTGTACGCCTACACTCCGCGCTTAGGTCGTGGCCATTTCGTAAAATGATGCCAAGGATATCCGGGACATGGTCATTAACCCCCCAAAGGCTTTAAGTAACAAAACAATTTAAACGGGCCGATCAAATTTCAATTAACCACCATACGATGGAAGATTTAATGCCCGACCAAGCGGTATTTTATATACCGTACCCCAAGCCCGTATAGGGAAAATAAGTTAAAAGTATTTACCTTTGCAAAGTAATAATCACAATAAGCAAATGCAAGTAGCTTTTACTGGTCCTCCTAATCTGGAACGAAGGTTTATAATAACCTATTAGAATCCTAACGGGTCTTTAATTAAGCCTAAGCTTAGACCGGCTAGTTTTAAAGATACGGTTCGTACGCACGATTAAGCGAAGACCAGATAGAATGTGATTTAGACCCGACAAGTTTGAAGACTTGCTTAATATGGGTATTTCATACACATTCTGGATTTTGAGATAAAACCGATAAAGTTTGACCCGTTTTCGGCTAATTTATGTAAACTAGTTACATAAACCAAGCCGAACGCGTAATAAGCGTAACGGGTAAACGTAATAGCCATATACAGGTTTCCTAAGTTAATATGCCTCAAATATGTTGTGACATCAGTAAGATGTCTTTTATTATGCCCGAAACGAATTTAAACATAAACTATGCCCCGTAGGGGTAGTTTGGTCATTTAAAAGGTTATAAAAGAGTTTAAGTATTAACCTGAGTTGCAGGTCTGATATAATCAGCAAAAATACTTTGTTTACTAAGTTATAACAGTATGGTATTGCATATATGTGAAATTTATCAATTATAACCAAACTATGCTCCGTATGGGCATTTTGGTAATTTCACATAAGCCGAAAAGCTCAAAACTGGAGTCTGAGTTTAACAACTTTTGCTTACTATTAAAATATTATAATTTACCTAAAATATCAGTAGGTATCAACCCTTGTATGTTTAAAATAGTTCTAGTACATACTATGCGTTAAAAACGCTTAAAAAGGCGATTAGAAGCCATTTCCGGGTTTTATACATAAAGCTGATATTTTTATTATTCCAGAAGGCTTAAAATAATTTATTTATCATTTAAAAGCAGTAGCAAAAGGTTTGGAGTCAATTAGATATGTAAAACTCATTTTATAGCCCGTAAGGGCAAAACCGACAATTACCGGATTAAACCTATGACTCTAAGTTATGCTCAGCCTAAAATTAATTAAAAATCTTCAAAAATCCCAAAATAATATATTATATCAGTGGGTAAAAAGTTTGATATCAAAAAGTAGGTTTAAATAGGCTATACGCTAATTATGCCGTTTAATCGCTAACTAAGCTTTCTAATTACGCTAATGAGCATAACTCTCAATCTACACCTCAAACTGATGTCAAATTTTGGGTGCAAGTTTATATATCAGTAACTAAGGTTTCTACTCTTTTACATTTTCAAAAATCACGTTTTAAGGTGAAAAGGGCATAATGGTCAACATATGAGCAATTAACGGAATCATGCATATTAATTGGATAACTAATGAACCAAGGTGTATAATCACAGAGGGTTATACTAGCATGTAACCTAGTCCAATTAAAACTCTAAGGCATTTCTAAAACATACCAAAACGGGTCAGAACTGAAGTCAAAGCAAAAGTCAAAGCTTTGCGACTTTCGGTTCCGAACCGGGTCTAAACAGAAAATTGTCGGGTTGAACATGTTTAGACATGTTCTTACACTAATTACCAAGTTATATTAATGATCAAACAGGTTGTATGTGTTCTATATTGCTAATTATGCATAAATTAGAAAATAAGCATTCTGTTGACTTTTTAATAACAAGTTTGACCCGACATTTGACTTAGTTAGAGTGGGAATCAGAGGGTGCCCTTTTAAGGGTTTAATGCCCACATAATTACCAACTTGTAACTACTTTCAATTTGACTAATCACTGGACCATTAGTGATTAATCTTGAAGTCAACCGTTAATTACGACGGTTTGACTTTTAAGCTAAAACTAAGCAAAAACTTAACTAAGAAAGGTTAAGCATACTTACTGAAGTCCTATGCACGATTAGTGATCACTTGAGTCTGCTTTGGAGCTCCAGAAATGATCATAAATTCTGAAGGAAGGTGTGAACAATTGGTTGCAACCTTGGCCCTTTATATGGTGCTCAAGAATTCATGGATTGTTGACACACAAGTCTATCCATGATCCCAGATGATCCACACATGTCCCTAAGGGTCTAGGGGTTGCTTAGGGGTCGCCAATGAAGTGAAACAACTGATTAAAGTCGGTTATAGCGCATATACAGGATGTTGTCCAACTTTTCTGTATCTGGGCGGGCCAGGCGGCCCGCGTAAGATGTTGTTAGGGCCTACGCGGCCCGCTTGGGCCTCGTATTCAGATTCCACATTTTCAAGTTGTTGCATCTTTGCCTCTTGGCCTTTCGAAAGGTCAACCAAGCTTCTATTTTGCACTTTGAACCCTCCAAATTTACCTATAAGGGCTTCAAGACATATACCCACTTTATTAAGTCCTCGGTTAACTTTATTGTTACCCGAAAAGTCCTAACTTTCAACATTGACGCTTTAACCACTTGTATACGAATTTGATCATAACTTTCTCATACGATAACGAAACTTTATGAAATTTATATCGTGCATTCTAGTGAGCATAATTAACCGTTACAAAGCTTCGGGTGTGTCAAAAGGTCACTCAGAGGTATAACTTAAACATGTTGACACATTTAACCCCTGTAGTTTGTAATCTCTCACTTTCTTTCATTTTTAGCTTCGTATGATCCATGATTTATTCGTTTGAAGGTATGAGCATCATGTAGGGTTAATATACAATATATTTATCCACTGTTGACATTTAGAACTTGTATATTCACATACTTTCCATGATTGTCAACTTTAATCCTTCTATAACATTCTTTCACCCGTTCAAACATATGACACGTGTCAACTCATTATAGGACGTGAATTTTCGAGGTGTTACATGCAACATGTTTTAAAAGTGTAGTTCAATACAAAAGTATTTGCGAGTGTACAAGTTTGGTGTAATAGCATATAAGTATAAAAATGATAGTGAACAATCCACATGGCAAACCTAGTTATCAAGATTAACATATAAACTGGCATGTGAACAAACAAGTCAAACCAAAGTTTAACGCAAGTATAAAGAATGATTAACTTAACATGACCTCTCATTCACGGGTGGTGTGTTACTCCTATTGTGCTATACATGTTAAGGGAGGCTTGATCGATGTTAATGACTAGTTCATCACATAAGAATCCCCCAGAAAACACGAATCAAGCATAACAAATGGTAAGCATGTATTGGATTGTTTGTTTGTATAGTTGCATAAGAATATGTATGTTAAGTTTGTTTTGCATATAAACATGTTACACCTAATAAGTGTGAAAATGGTAAAATGGGTCAAGTATACTCACAAAATTGCTAAGTCTTCCGATTATCCAAGTGTTTGACGAGTTAATGAGATTACGAGGTTGAATGTGTTCGGGTGGGAGTTCAAGGAATGTTTATATTCGGCATCAGGAATTTAAGGTACACAAAGTATGTATGTAAGAAAGTAATCATCTAGACTCAGTACTCATTTTTGACACTATAAAACCAGAATGAGTTAGAATGATTTCATGGGTTTAATACCTATTAGAATCGTAATGAGGAACTAAGTACTTAGGTGATGTAACTTAGTACCTTGACAAATAATCATTTGATTATCATCAAGGGTTTGGTTTATATGGTATATAGTATATAGTATGATTATAGTCCAACAAGTTTAGCAAGGATTATCATAGAAGTCATGCATAGAGGTAGGAGGATAACCTTCCTTTTAAAACCTCTTTCATAGATTCACCAATGCACAAGTTGTCACAAGGACAACAAGGATGGTCATGAATGAATAATATGGAAATGAAACATACATATTAACTAAGAGGAAATCATCAAGTGAGGTGTGGATTGTAAGTAGGGTAGCCCAAGCTTTCCAAGTAATCATACATACAGAAGCTCAAGTCTTGTTCAACACTTGTGGGTTAAAACCCTTTTAAAAACAGAAAGTTTGGAGGGATTAAACACCTCCGATTTGTATGTAACAACCTTGTTTTTAAGCACACTAATCATAGACTTGATTAGTGGCATAAGGACATAGGTTTGTATGAGTAAAACATGAGTTTAAGAATATTTAATAAAGTTTTTGTTCAAAAAAGAAAGTTCTTACACTTTTAACCTCAATGTGGTGGTGTTCCATCTTTGGTTTTCCATGGAAAACCTATGGAAACACTCCTAGAGGTGTTCCAAGTGTTAAGAAACAAGAAGAAGTGAAGAAGATGGAAGATAAGTGAGTTTAAACTCACTTTTATAAACTGCCTTGAATCTTACTTTTGCTACTGATTTGGAGTGATTAGAGAGTGAGATTAGTGTGTTTGTAAAGTGGGAGAAGTGTGGAAATGAGTTGTGTTATATAGGTGAGGTTAGGGTTGAGTTAGGTGGTCATTAAGTGCAAGAAACACAACAATTAACACAAGATTGGCCAATAATCGGAGCTGAAACAACATTCTGGCGAATCGAGGGTCTCGCGTCGCGCGACAACAATCCCACAAACCCATCGCGTCGCGCGACGGGGCTAGTTTCCGGAAGACAACTTTGATTCTTGGCAAAATAGGTCCCTTATGTTTATTTTTGATAAGTTTTATTGTGTTCTAATTAGAAAAGCATAGTGTAAGGGTGTATTATGTAAATTAGACATATGAATAAGTATAACCAAGTAGGATTAAGTATACATATCATGAATAAGTATCGTAAGAGTATAAACATGACTGATAAGCGTTAAATCGTGCGCGTATGATACGAAATTGTAAGTTTATCACATGTTTCCAAGAATTACGAAATAGGTATCAAAGTGTGACGAATCAAGACGTGTGAGTATAAAAGGCACAAGTAAAGGTATAATTCATATAAAATAGGAGTGTTATTACGATTGAAGTCTCGGTTTGCAAAGTTATAAAACAAAATACGATTACCAAAGAAGCAAGATTTCCAAGAATAGATTTACAAAGCAAGCTTTCTAATTTAGGTAAGATACGAAAAAGTGGAGCGTTACAGTCTCCCCTCCTTTAGGAAATTTCGTCCCGAAATTTATTCAAGAGGAAGACTTTGAAAGACATTTAGGCTAAATGAATGATTGTCTAATATCGAGACTTGGAAGTTTGAAACGTTTTGAAAAGTATGAAATTTGAGGAACAAAAAGATAGGTTCGTAAAAAGAGTTGGTTTGACTAAAATGATTTGAGGCATTAAACATAAGTAAAACGCGCACGTGCTGTATAGGCAAAATGAGTTTAAACAAGTTTGAATAATTCGAGAGGTATTTTAAAGTATAATATTTACAAAGAAAGTTTTCGTATAAAGCGGTATGTATTTTGATGAAAGGTGTGGCCACACTGTAGGTTGTAGGATGTGTTTCGTTGGTTTTAAAGAGCATTGACAAATTTCAGTTTTGTAGAGAATTCATTATCGATGAAAACGAGGAAGTTAGGTATTTTTAATAAAATGTTTTGGAGGCAACGGACAACTAAGTATGTTTGTGCATAAATACGGAATGGAAAGTATTTTTAGGATTTGAACGTGTAAGCAGATTGATCATAAACATGGGTTGTATAAAAGACCAAGAATAACTGGGAATAACGGAGATACGAGAGTGAATGATCGATCTAATAAACGAATACGAGTATGAGGATGGCATGTGTATTGGACAAACGAAAAACGTTGGGTTAGGAATGAGGTCTCGTCGTGGATAATCGGATATCGTGCATTTAGCAATGCGTTTGTGAGTTGTTAAATTTTGCATATTAGGTCTAAATACGGTCTGCAAAACACCGAATTTCTCATGGCACGTTTTTACGAAAGTTTGGTAACATGGTGAAAACACTTATATATAGGAAGTACCAGCGGCGTATCCACCATGTTTTAACCATGCTATGTTTGTTTCGCATTCGGTGTCATGTTACGTTCCGTGTCTTACCATACACAATAGTACACTCTATGATTCTCATGCGCCTATCACTATAATCCCGTGTGCACCCATTATTAATAACACAACACAAGCCCAAAGCTCAGTGAGACGAACACGTAGGCGAACATGCACTGTTTGTCAAATTCTTTACATACCCACAAGATGAACAAAGATGACGATTTAAAAGGACACAAGAAACTGCTAGAAAGGACGTTGAACGAGAGTGTTTGGTGTGCTCCAAGCATAGTGGCATATAGTTACAAACTCAAGAAGAGCATTGATAGAAAAGATATGGCGTGTCATGTACGCCTGCATTATACTACATAATAACTAACATGATTGTAAATGACAAAGGTGACATGATGTTTGAATTCAACTAAACTGAGTTTAAAGCAACTATTGATTTAGAAGAAGTTAGTTAAGAAAAAAAACGTGAAAATGGTCATAAAAAACGGCACCGAAAAACGCATAACAATTTTCAGACGAATGTGGTTGAACATTTCGCAACATTTCAAGACAACAACTAGTTTTTTTAGTTAATGCAAGTTTAATCATTAATTATTATTATTGTTGTTGTTGTTGTTGTTGTTGTTGTTATTGTTGTTGTTATTATAAATTATATTCATACTCTTAATTGTTAAAACGTTGTTGTTGTTGTTGCTGTTGCTGTTGCTGTTGCTGTTGTTGTTGTTGTTGTTGTTATTCTTATTATTATTTCCCTCTATATGAATTTATAAATTTAGTTTGTGAGTTACTTTTACTATTATTTTTGTACAAGTCAATGATGCACCATTTTGCTTAATGTACAAGTAAGAATGCACACCTGCATTTTTAACTTCATAAAAATATAAATATTATTTTAAACTTTTTAAATGTAACATGTTTATAAAAATAAAACTATTCTTTAATTTAGTTTTTTTAAACTAGAAATGATTTATACAATTAATTTATTTCATATACAAGTAGTTTCAACTTTCAAGTGCTATTCTATGTTTAAACACGTGTAATATTTGAATGGCCCATATGATTTACCTAAATTACGTATACGATTTAAGGCCCGCTGTAACGTGTGAGTTTTGAATACTAGTTATTATTATTTGTTAAAACGTAAATGTATTTAAAAAAAAATAACATGGCAAGGAAATTGACAATGGAAAGTGAAATGAAAACATAATGTATTTGATTTGGTCTTGAGATGATGATGTGAAATGTCATACCACACATGAGAGCCTTACTGAGACACCAATAGTCCAGAACTGTCACTATAACATAAATGGAGGGCCGTCTTTGAAAATTTATGGGCCTTGAAGGAATAGAATATGAACTTCTAAAATATAAAGTTTTAAAAAGAGTATATAAAAAAGTTGGCAAAAGATCAAATACAAATAGCCTTATCGTACAAAACGTACGAAAGACATAAAAAGGTAAAAAAACACGGTGGCATTTTCGTAATATTTTCTCGTAGAGTAATTATCAAAATTACTCTATGATGACTGTCGAAATGCAAAACCTAAATAACCTAGGTAACTAGGGTAAGTAGAGTATCGAATCCAGAGGAGTCTGGTAGAAAGTGTTATGGATTAAGCACCGATTAACTACTTGCAACAATGTAAAAACGATTGTTTGTTTGTTTGATTTAACTAACGAATTACTAAAACAAGTTGTAAACAATGGGAGAAAACAATGGTTCTTCCGGATTTCAGGTTCAAAGTAAACGGCCATTATGTGTTTAATCGTGACAATCACATAGACACGATTGTTTAATTTGATTAACAAGTTGTGATTATTCAAATACTACTTACTTAGATTGCAATGTCAGGTTATCATATGAACAATCAATCAATTTTACCAACCCTAACCCTTATCAAATATATCCCAATTACCAGCACTATCAGGAATTGAATGAGTAAGAACCAAAGTTTAAGTAAAATCAATCCATTACAATCAAACAAATCCAAAGGTACCAAGCATCGAATGCTTAGATTACCGTGTCCATGAATAAGTTTAAACACATAAAGCCGTTAACTTACAAGAATCCTCCACCCGGAGGAAACCACTAGGTGATTAGCTGCTCATCTCGACTGATTGATCATCAAAGGCTTGATATACGGATGAAACCATCTTCAAACTTGTGATTTTGTGAAAAGAATAATGACGATGATGGAACACTGCTGCCAAAAAGTGTGTTCCCTTCAAAATTCGTCCACTAATGTCTGCAGTGTATGAGTGTTATGTATGTTAGGGTTTCAAACCCTTTTAATCCTTGAACAAAACAAGTCCATATGCGCTGCCATAATGTCCGACGTAGCTTACGGTTACGGACCCTAAGCTACGGCTCGTATGCTCTATCTCTTGTTCCTTCTTGGACCGTATGCTACGCAGATATACCATAAGCTACGTCCAAGACTTGTTGCTGCCTTTTTGTTTATTCAACATGGACCGTAGGCTATGCTTAAGCAGCCATAGCCTACGTCGCTATTTATGACTCCATATTTGGCTAGATTGCAACTTTCCCTTAATGACCAAACGACCCCTAGGCTTCGTTCTTTCACGTTTTCTACACTCCCAAAGTATCTTGCAACCCGAAACATGTTCCGATTACTTCAACATGTCTCAATTATTATCCATAGCAGTTCCACTTTATCACCAAGTATTCCAACTCTACCGAATTAAGCGATTAACCTGTGTCATCACAAATACGCGTAGTTATCACGTTCACTATAACAACCCCCCTAGAACCCTTAACGTGACCCTAAAATGTTCCTTACATACCCCGTATGCGAGAAACGAGCCCTAAATACCCTTATACTTGGAAAAATAAAGAAGAACAAAAATTATAGGGTTGTCGCGGGGCGCGACCAAGACCCCCTTGGTCTCTCGCGGTGCGCGAGCTCCGATTGCTTGCCGGACACCCAGGGCGCCACGTGTCAACACGTGGCAGGTCTAGATACGCTGACTGGCCAAGCCTACGACCTAACCTATGTTTGTCGTGGGCCACGAAGGCCGAAGCCTTATCTTTCGCGGGGCGCGAGCCTCCATACGGAAAGCCTATAAATAGGATCGATCGAGTTCATTTAAATTCGTTCAAAATTTCAGATTCTCTCTCAATTTCTGATAGTTATTATTATACCCGGGCATTATACCCTTAAAAAGCGAAGCTCTGCCTCGTTGTAAGTATTATAACCCTGCTGTTACCCTACACGATCGATCTAGGACTTCGTAATGCATGTCAAGGCTCTGCCTGACTTGGTCGTTGGAGTTCTGTCTCGTGTTACACCCGATTGATCTAGGATTCCGTAATGCATGTCAAGGCTCTGCCTGACTCGGTCGTTGGAATTCTGTCTCGAGTTGTACGGTTAATGTGATTTGGGTTATTTTACTAACACGTGTGCATTGTTTAATTGTAATAGATAATAACCAGGAGAATCACCAGGAAGCTATAGTAGTATCACCTAAATCTACAAAGTGAGTACATTCTCTTTTTTTGTAAATCTTTTTTATGAAAACCTCAAATGCTTTAATAATACTTAAACAATGATTGAGTCTATGTATTCTACAATTACTGCCGGTATGTTGGGGTTTTGTATACAAAATGTGAAAGACGTTACCATTGGACAACGAGTTAGCTAATGAGTAATATGACCCACAAGTCTGGCGTGGATAGTACTGAATGAGTAATTGTGTAGATATTAACATTGTAATTGCTCTCAATACTGTGAAGTTATAAAAGTTGTTTTGATTAAACTAGGATGCACTTGCAAGTATTTCTTGCTAATAAAATGTTTTTAAAAATCGTTTCAGGTAACAAAATGTGAAAGCCAATAGAAGCTAGCTGGAGAGCACTGAAGGCTTGGAAAAGTGGCTATAAAAGTTACCTAAATAAAAAGGAGTTTCTGTTTTCAATAATTAGGGTTTATCTCTACAAATGTATTGTCAAATGAACTTGGGTTTTATCCCAATTATTTATTATTATAAAAGTTGGTGTTTTACTCTGATAAAAATATTTCATAACTATGGTCCTAATGTATTTAGCTGCCAAATTAATAAACACTGATACCATCTATCTGATCTCGCAGCACCTGCTCCTTGGGTAGGGGTTGGGGGTTGCGATAGGAGGTGGTATCAAAGCTAAAGCTACTGGTTTAAGCCAAAGAAGTGTTCTGCTGACACTTGAATTTTAAATTCTGTGTTAGGAAATAGCTAATGTGATTACATATTGTTTTGTGTTATTTGACTATCTGTTAGTTTACAGTATGAGTGAGCAAGGAACTTCGGACGCTTATCGTCATATAGCTAGTTCACGAAAAGATGAGGGAACATCATCTCAACCTAATCCCCCAGGATACTCAGCTGATGCTAAGGAAGGGATATTTATATTTAAGGCACAGTCTGAGGAACCCTTTACTACTAAAAGGAGAGGTTAGTTTAATAGAGGAGCATATGAGAGAAGAAAGAGAATGAAGAAGTTACAACAACAGAGAGCGATAGTCAGAGCTAATAGGGAAGTGAATGCACAGACTCAGGAAACAGTCATTAGGCCACCTTGGGAAGAGGAACTAGATAGACAGTTGGCCGATTTCGATATGTTAGCCACTACAACAGTAGATGCTAACCTAAACCAAATAGCCGAACCGCCACTGTTACCTTTATTCCCAGATCAACAAATGCTAGAACCCAACCAAGAAAACGAATTCCCGATACCTGCATTTGACCCCAACGAGTTACCTAGAATCCCAACCCCAATGCCTTTAGAGCGTGATCCGTGGTGGGATGACGATAGAACATTTTTTGAAATAAATAGCGCAGACCCTTACGAGGAACCCGTACCTCAAAACCCTGACCCCGTAAACCCACCAATGAGTCGAGAATGTGTGAAGGAACTCTGTCAGTATGGAGAAAGTTTAGTGAATGAATGGAATAGAATCTGACAGATAGGGGAGAGATTAGTTTGGAAGTATGATGAAAATGAAATGCAGTACTGGATGAACGGTACTTAGAAAATACCTAGATATATGTGTAATTTTGTGTGTGTATATATATATATATATATATATATATATAATAGATAGACTAAAATAGATACGGATGCATAACTACTAGTATATTTATTTTCAGCTGTAGTATGTAACCAGTGCATATATATAGAAAGAGTAAAAGTCGCAATGTACGACGTTTTTTTATCAAATTGATTGTGTGATGGTGTATAAATATTTGCACTAAAGTTATTCTGCGATAATTAATACTTGATAAATGTTCACAATTCAGATGGACAATGAAGTAAATCAGGAAAACCAGAATAATGAGAATAACGGAAACCAAATAGATAACAGTGTCATCCAACATATAGTAGCACAAGGAATTATAGATGCTATGCCTTATATTATCAAGACTGTTAAGGAAGCAGAAAATAATAAATCCACAAACGGAAGTAAATGCCAAAACACTGAGCCAAGTCACAGTGTGAACAATAACGGACCTATAATCCAAGCTCTAATTCCTAAAAGAAGAAGAACCGCTTCTTACGGTTGTTCTTATAAAGAATTCTTGGCCTGCAAACCAATAGAATTCTCAGGCAATGAAGGAGCCATTGCAGCCTTACGTTGGATAGAAAAGACGGAAGGAGTCATAAAAATAAGCAAATGTGCAGACGAAGATAAGATTATGTTTGTTTCTAATCTTTTCAAAAATGCAGCCTTAGAATGGTAGAATAATATTCTCCAGTCTAGGGGAAGTGACATAGTTTATAATATGGAATGGATCAACTTTAAGGAAATGGTTGAAAGAAAATTATGTCCACCCAATGAAAAGGAACAAATCGCCAATAAGTTCCTAAATCTTAAAATAACTGGAATAGACTGCAAAGGTTACACTACCATATTCTTCGAATATGCTAGAATAGTGCCAACCTTAGCCTCACCTGAACCAGTGTTAATCTCTCATTATATTTGGGGATTAATTAGTGAGATTAGACACGTAGTCAAGGCAGCTAGACCACAAACCATAGAAGAAGCAGTAGAACTAGCCAATACCCTGACTGATGAATTGGTGCGTACACAAGAGGAAAACCAGAGAAAGAATCTAGCTCAAAAGCTTACCTAGAAATTTCGCTACGGTAATTCCAACCGTGGGAAAGGTACAGGTTCTTCCTCTGCACCTTATTGCAGGTATTGCAAAAGAAAGCATTCTGGAAGATGCTCCATATACTGCAACTTTTGCAAAATATCTGGACATAAGGAAGAAGACTATAGGACGAAACCTAGTAATAGGATATTCTTTAATTGTGGAGAAACTGGGCACATCAAACCGAACTGTCCGAAACTAGCTCTAGCCACAACCAACAAAGCTAAGACAACTGAAGGACTTAAGAAAAATGCCAGAGCGTTTGTTCTGACAGCTGAGGAAGCCAAGATGATTCTGGATTTGATTGTCGGTATGTTCTTAGTTAATAATATATTTGCCAAAGTATTATTTGATTCTGGTGCAAACCAAAGTTTTATCAATACTTTTTTCTACAAATTTCTCGAGCAACCCTTAGCCAAACTTCAACAAGATTGTCTGGTAGAGACAACAAACGGAGAATCCATTAAGATAAGTGAAATCTTGCAAGGAGCAAGAATAGAAATTCTAAACCATCATTTCTTTGCTAACCTTTACCCAATGAATCTAGCAAGATTCGATGTTGTATTAGGAATGGATTAGTTGGTAGCCAATCGTGCCAGTATTTTATATGATCAAAAGACAGTACAAGTAAGTACACCAAGTGGTAAAAAGATCACAATTAAAGGAGATAAACCAACCAAATCGACAAAATTCATCTCTTTGATGAAAGCTGCAAGTTATGAAAGGAAAGGAGGAGTAGTATATATGATTTCTGTAATCATTAATACTAAAGGAAAAGAATTAAAAGATATTCCTGTAATATCTAAATTCTCAGACATTTTTCCAGAAGAGTTACCTGGATTACGGCCTGATAGAGAGGTTAAATTTAGGATTCACCTAATACCAGGAACGACACCTATTGCCAAAGCACCATATCGATTAGCATCAACGGAGATGCATGAACTGAAGAAACAATTGGATGAACTTCTTGACAAAGGTTTTATACAACCAAGTTCGTCACCGTGGGGAGCACCGGTGTTGTTTGTTAAGAAGAAAGACGGATCGATGCGTATGTGCATTGATTATCGAGAATTGAACAAGATTACGATTAAGAATCAGTACCCACTACCGAGAATCGATGATCTGTTCGATCAACTTCAAGGAGCTCGATCCTTTTCTAAGATCGATTTACGCTCAGGATATCATCAACTGAAAGTACAGGAAAAGGACATTCCTAAAACTGCTTTCAGGACAGGTACGGTTATTATGAATTTACTATCATGCCATTCGGTTTAACCAATGCCCCAGCCGCATTTATGGACATGATGAACAGGATATGTAAACCATACCTGGATAAATTCATAATTGTTTTTATAGATGATATTCTAAGAGTAAAGAAGAACATGCAGCGCATCTGCATACACTTCTGACATTATTGAGAAAAAAGAAGCTTTATGCTAAATTCTCAAAATGTGAATTTTGGTTACAAGAAGTGCAATTGCTTGGACATCTGGTTAATCATGAAGGAATTCATGTGGATACCACAAAGATCGAGGCGATTACTAAGTGGAAAATCCCTGAGTCGCCAACAGAAGTAAGAAGTTTTCTTGGACTGGCAGGATATTAGAGACGGTTTATCCGAGATTTCTCTAGAATAGCTATTCAATTAACCAAACTGACCTGCAAATAAGTTAAGTTTGAATGGGGACCAAAACAGGAAGAAACTTTTAAGATTCTTTAGCAAAGGTTAACTAACGCACCCATACTCGCATTACCAAAAGGAACTGATGACTTTATAGTCTATTGTGATGCGTCTAAGTTAGGATATGGATGTGTGTTGATGCAATGTCAAAAGGTTATAGCTTATGCCTCTAGACAACTTAAGAAACATGAAGAGAATTATACAACCCATGATCTAGAGTTAGGAGCCATAGTTTTTGCCATTAAGTTTTGGAGACACTGTTTATATGGAAATAAATTTGTTTTCTTCACTGATCATAAGAGTTTAAGATATATTTTTGGGCAAAAAGAATTAAATATGAGACAAAGACGCTGGATGGAAATTCCCAGTGATTATGATGGTGATATTCAGTATCATGCTGGGAAAGCTAATGTAGTAGCTGATGCTTTAAGTCGAAAGTATCACGAAAAGCCAAAACGAGTACGTTCTCTCAGATTAAATCTACAAGTAGATTTAAATGATCAAATCAGAGAGGTACATGAAACATCATTCAAGGACGATGCTGAAGGTTTAAAAGGAATGATTAAGGAATTAGAACAAGGAACATATGGAATTTGGAAGTTCCATAAGAAAAGGATATGGATACCTAAACAAGGAAACCTAGGCCACAGAATTCTAGAAGAAGCTCATAAGTCTAAGTATACGATACATCCTGGAAGTGATAAGATGTATCAAGATCTAAGAAAGAATTTCTGGTGGATAGGAATGAAAAAGGATATAGCAACCTATGTTGCTAAATGTCTAACTTGTTCACAAGTTAAAGCTGAACATCAGAAACCCTCAGGGTTATTGCAACAATTAAAGATGCCAATATGGAAATGGGAATTGATAACAATGGACTTTGTTACCAAATTACCCAAGACAAGAAAAGGAAATGATATAATATGGGTGCTTGTTGACAGGCTAACCAAATCTGCTCACTTCTTACCCATGAAGGAAACTTTCAGTATGGAACAATTAGCCAAACTATATGTAAATGAAATAGTTTCATTACATGGAATTCCTTTATCTATTGTATCTGATAGAGATAGCCGTTTTACGTCTCATTTTTGGACAAGTTTTCAAAAAGCAATGGGGACCAGGTTAAATCTAAGCACAGCTTATCATCCATAAACGGACGGACAAAGTGAAAGAACAATTCAAACAATGGAAGATATGCTTAGAGCCCGTGTAATTGATTTCGGAGGAAATTGGGACGACCATTTACCATTAATAGAATTTTCCTACAATAACAGCTATCATACTAGCATTAATGATGCTCAATTTGAAGCACTTTATGGACGAAAGTGCAGAACTCCAGTCTGTTAGGTAGAGATTGGAGAAAAGCAATTATCTGGACCAGATATAGTGCAAGAAACCACAGATAAGATAACTCAAGTCAAGGAAAGACTAAAAGCAGCACGAGATCGTCAAAAGAGTTATGCAGACAATAGACGAAAACCTTTAGAATTTCAAGTAGGAGATAAGGTATTGTTAAGAGTTTCTCCATGGAAAGGAGTAGTCAGATTCGTTAAAAGGGGAAAGCTAAGCCCCAGCTATGTTGGACCTTTTGAGATTATTAAAAGAATAGGACCCGTAGCCTATCAGCTACAACTACCAGAGGAAATGGCAGTAATACATGATGTGTTTCATGTATGTAATCTCAAGAAATGTTTAGCAGAGAATCATTAGTAATACCTCTTAAGGACATAGAGGTATTTGAGAAACTTAAGTTTATCGAGAAACCCATTCAGATTGAAGATAGAAAGATTAAGAATCTCAAACACAAGAGACTAGTTCTGGTCAAAGTGAAATGGGATTCTAAAAGAGGACCAGAATACACTTGGGAACTCGAGTCAGAGATGCAGAAGAAATACCCATACCTATTCCAGTAGACCTCGAGGACGAGATCAAAAACAAGGTGGGGAGGATATAACAACCCTCCTAGAACCCTTAACGTTACCCTAGTGACGTGACCGTGTCGTCCCGATCAGTCAAAAACCCAATTAAACCTAGGTAGCTAGGGTAAGTCGGGTATCGTATCCACGAAGAGCATGTGGTCAGTATCGCACGACCCCGATTAGTTAGATTAATTACAAATAATGTACAAAGTGATTATGAAGATTGCTAATTTTATTTGTTTGTTTGGTTTTGAAAATAAATCGGAGTGAACCGACAATTTGATGTTATTCTTAAAACAATGTGTGATTAACTAAGATTGTAAACTAAACTAAAAAGTTGAAACAAGAAATTAGAATACGGATCACACCCGGTTCGATAATTGCAAGACCTAGGGTTCCTACATGTTTTAACTTGATTCAATTGCATATAGTGATTAACAGATTACTATCACGAAACTTAGGTGCCAATTGCTATCTACGTCATAGACAACGGACCACAATGCACTTCATTACCTCGGACATGTAAATCCTAACCTAAGATAAGGCATAATTGCACATAACCATTTCGCAAAGTCATAACTTTATCATCGTTCGACAATTCACGAATTCGAAACAAATGCAAGACAATTATCCAAGGTTTCAAATACTAAACAATTTGTCACAAAACCAAATTAAAATACAAATGCATAAACCCTAGAAAATCTTACAACATCTACACCGGGGTGAAACCGAAGAGACTAGCCGCTCATGGTTGGATGGACGCGATCACCAGGCGATGAACACGAGCACGGAGCCATGACCTTCAGTCTTGAGGAATGGTGGAAGTTAGGGTTTGAATGGTGATGATGTTAGGTGTGGGTTAGAGATGAAAGAGATGTGTTAGATAGTCTTTTCTTTTTTCAAAAAAATGGGATTTGAAGGAATAATAAAGTGTAACTCTCATTTTTCCAAAATTGACTTTTCTCTAAAAAAATCCCGTTTTTACTAATCCGCTGGTGTGCAGCAGATAATGCGTCAATTTCTGGCCTTTCAAAACCTTATATTTTGATTCGTCTCGTCGAGCTACCCCAAATGCATATATTATAAGCCCCGAAACTCATTTTCTAGCTCAAGATAAGCCAAAATGAAGTTTGGACTGTTTCTGGCGCATAGTTCAGCTCAGTTTTGCCTCTTTTTGCATTTTCTTCAATTATGTTCTCTCTAGTATCCACCCAAAGCTTCAGTTAATCTCCAAAATGCACCTTAAACCCGTCAATGCCTGCAAAACACAAACCATATCAAAGTAGTGTATTCTAGAAAGTAACTCCGTGTAATTAACCGAAATTAAAACCATTATGCTAAGGAATTTTACCAACCCATCACCTAGAATGTTCCTTACATACCTCGTATGCGAGAAACGAGCCCGAAATACCCTTATATTTAGAAAAATCAAGAAAAACAAAAATAATAGGGTTGTCGCGGGGCGCGACCAAGACCCCCTTGGTCTCCCGCGGGGCGCGAGCTCCGATTGCTTACCGGACACCAAAGCCGCCACGTGTCGACATGTGGCAGGTCTAGATACGCTGACCGGCCAAGCCTACGGCCTAACCTATGTTTGTCGCGGCCCGAGAAGGCCGAAGCCTTATCTTTCGCGGGGCGCGAGCCGCCATACAGAAAGCCTATAAATAGGATCGATCGAGTTCATTTGCATTCGTTCAAAATTTCAGATTCTCTCTCAATTTCTGATACTTATTATTATACCCGGGCATTGTACCCCTATAAAGCGACACTCTGCCTCGTTGTAAGTATTATAACCCTGCTGTTACCCTAAACGATCGATCTAGGGCTCCGTAACGCATGTCAAGGCTCTGCCTGACTTAGTCGTTGGAGTTCTGTCTCGTGTTACACCCGATTGATCTAGGATTCCGTAATGTATGTCAAGGCTCTGCCTGACTCAGTCATTGGAATTCTTTCTCGAGTTGTACGGTTAATGTGAGTTGGGTTATTTTACTAACACGTGTGCATTGTTTAATTGTAATAGATAATAACCAGGAGAATCACCAAGAAGCTATAGTAGTATCACCTAAATCTACAAAGTGAGTACATTCTCTTTTTTTGTAAATCTTTTTATGAAAACCTCAAATGCTTTAATAATACTTAAACAATGATTGAGTCTGTGTATTCTACAATTACTGCCGGTATGTTGGGGTTTTGTATACAAAATGTGAAAGACGTTACCATTGGACAACGAGTTAGCCAATTAGTAATATGACCCACAAGTCTGGTGTGGATAGTACTGAATGAGTAATTGTGTAGATATAAACATTGTAATTGCTCTCAATACTGTGAAGTTATAAAAGCTGTTTTGATTAAACTGGGATGCACTCGCCAGTATTTCTTGCTGATAAAATGTTTTTAAAACGCGTTTCAGGTAACAAAATGTGAAAGCCAATAGAAGTTAGCCGGAGAGCACGGAAGGCTTGGAAAAGTGGCTCTAAAAGTTACCTAAATAAAAAGGAGTTTTTGTTTTCAATAATTAGGGTTTATCCCTACAAATGTATTATCAAATGAACTTTGGTTTTATCCCAATGATTTATTATTATAAAAGTTGGTGTTTTACCCTGATAAAAATATTTCCTAACTACGGTCCTGGTATATTCCGCTGCCAAATTAATAAACACCGATACCATCTATCTGATCTCGTGGCACCCGCTCCCGAGGTAGGGGTCTGGGGTTGCGACATTCACGTCATGTAGACACTTAAAACACGCTAAAACACATAATATAATACACGTTAACTCTCGGGTTTCACACTTTCCATCACCCTACATATGATCTGTAGGGTAATTTTGATCTTGCAATGTAATTTTGTAAAATGACCTTATAGAGTAATTTTTATATTTGTAGGGTAATTTTGTAGAGTATCATAATTACTTTACAAATGATCTTGTAGGGTAATTTTATCTTGTAGGGTAATTTTAATCTTGTAGGATAATTTTATAGAGTATGATAATTACTCTACAAATTATCTTGTAGGGTAATTTTGATCTGGTATGGTAATTTTGATCTTGTATAGTAATTACGAGTAAAATAATTATGAAAATGACACCGCGTTTTTTTAACTTTTCATGTCTTTCTTTCGTACGTTTTGTACAATAAGTCTATTTGTATAGGATCTTTACCCATAAATGTTTTACCTTTATGAAAATGAATTAAAAACTTGTAGTAATATTTTATGTCGGACCGCTTTTTATGTGAAAATATAAATAAAAAACACATCATACACCTATTTGCACATGGAAACATAAACTTTTCATGTCTTTCGTACGTTTTGTACAATAAGTCTATTTGTATAGGATGTTTACCCATAAATGTTTTACCTTTATGAAAATGAATTAAAAACTTGTAGTTGTTATAAATAATTAATGATATTATGATTATCAATTCCTAATATAGTCCAACTTGTTCTCCAAGTCTTTTCCCCTTATAAATACTCAATGTATTTTAATGTAAAAGATACACCATTAATACTAAACATCTTCTCTCCCAATTATTCTTCTCATCTTCTTGCTATTAGGCTTGTTCATAACACGTTATCAGCACGCTTGCTTTGGATCACACATCATAAGGTATATCTTATTCTCTAATTATTTTATCATTATTCATCATACGCATACATAATCCATATTATAATTTATACGATTGTGGATTGTGTTATGTTACAGATACAAATAATATCACTATTGTATCCAATTCTCTCATACTAATTTATGACTATTGATAAAAGATTCCGTTCACAAGTTTTCTATTGTATAAACATTATAATATTTTGAGTATTGTAATTCGTTTTTATCTTTAGAATCTTCTTACGTCAAAAACTATGATTGTAATAAAATCTTTACTATTAATTTCGAATGAGTAAAGATTAAAAGAAAAAAAAAACTAGAAAAGATGACTTTGTTAAGATATAATAACCAAGCACACAATTTTCTATTAGCAAATAGGTCTATAACTCATATAATATTCACGCAATCAGAATATATCACAATAATATTCACGCAAAATTTTTCTCAACATAATTGATAAATACAGTGTTTTTACTATAAACAATCTCAATAATCACAAATTATTATATAGTATTTGAATTTTCAATTAAATATCTAATTATTTAAATACAACAATCATAGAATAGTTCACTTATTTTATTGGATTATTTCTCACTCTACTACACTGCAATGACACATGATTTGGATAGGTTAAATTTAATCAGTTGAATAATTTGTACACAATTATACATTAAATATCGAAGCAATAAAAATTAACAAATACTTGTAGTACACATCTGTATATGATTATAACACATATTAAACTTGTTATTTTATTAATATTGATTAAAAATATTAACGACAGATTTATCATATATATATAAACAGTATAATATTAGGACCTTCTTAATATTGTATGTATAATTTTTTTTCTTTATTAAAATACAATGTTAACCAAATCTTGAAAAGTTTTATATTTATTAGTTTACGCTTCGAATAACATACATTAATGCATGTGTTTTTTTTAGAATATAGTTCTACCATGACAAATCTTGCTAAGCTTGAATTTATGGCTTTAGATATTACTGGGAAAAACTATTTGTCATGGGTATTGAATGCTGAAATACATTTGAATGCCAATAATCTGGGTGAAACAATTAAAGAAGGAAATAAAGCAACTACCCAAGATAAGGCAAAAGCCATGATCTTTTTACGCCATCATATTCATGAGGCTTTGAAAAGTGAGTACCTCACTATCAAGGATCCGCTTGTCCTTTGGACCAACCTGAAAGAAAGGTATGACCACAAGAAAACGGTAATATTACCGAGAGCTCGTTACGAGTGGATCAATTTAAGGTTGCAAGACTTTAAGCCTATAAGCGAGTACAACTCGGCAATGTTTAGAATCACATCACAATTGATTCTATGTGGTGAAAATATTACTGATAAGGAAATGTTGGAAAAAACATTCTTAACCTTTCACCCCTCAAATGTGATACTACAACAACAATATCGTGAAAGGGGTTTCACCAAATATAGTGAGTTAATATCATGTTTGCTTGTGGCCGAGCAAAACAATGAGCTCTTAATGAAAAATCATGAGACTCGTTCGGTTGGAGCAACCCTAATCCCTGAAGCTAATGTGGCAATATATAATGGCCAAAGTGAAAGTTACGGACGTGGTCGATGTTCTCATCGTGGTTGTGGTTATGGCCGTGGTCGTGGTCGTGGTCATGGTCGTGGACGTGGCCGAGGAAATTATCATAGTGTTCAGTTTAAAAACAACGGGACCCACCAAAAGTGGCATAATAATGAAAATAAATCCAGTGATGAAAAAAATAAAAAGAAGGTGGGATCTTCATCGAATGCATGTTACCGATGTGGAAGTAACAATCATTGGTCGAAGACTTGCCGTACGGCCAAACACTTGGTGGAACTTTATCAACAATCCATCAAAGACAAAGCAAAAGGAATAGAAACAAATTTTACATATGAGGTTGCAAATGTTGATGTCACTGATGGTCATAAAGATCATAATGATACAACTAATCTGGATTATGATGATTTCCTTATTGAGCCAACTAACTTGGATTCTGGTGATATCGTGGCTGATACAACCCAGTTGGATGCTCGCAATTTTCCTTACATATGAATTATTAGTTTTTAAGTGATGTTATTTCCTTCATTTCTTTAAGACATTTTGAAATTTTGTTTTGTTTTGTTTTGTTTTGATGCGTATGAAACATTTTGGGATTTGTTATGTTTGAAGCATGTTAGACATTTTATTCATATGATTTTGTTTTGTTTTGAAGCATATGGAGTGTGTAACTAAGATCCCTATTAATGGAGAAGACATATGTCTAATTGACAGCGCATCAACGCATTCAATTCTTAAGAAAAAGAATTATTTCTCTACTTTAACCATGAAAAAGGCAAATGTTGGTACTATATCTGGTAAATCAAAATTAATTGAAGGCTTTGGAGAAGCTTATGTAGTGTTGCCAGGTGGAACACCATTTAAACTAACCAACGCGTTATTTTCCCCAATGTCTCAAAGAAATCTAATAAGTTTTAAAGATGTTCGTTTAAATGGATATCATCTTGAGACTACATCTGAGGGACATGATGAGTACCTTCATATCACAAATATAAGTTCGGGTAAAAAGCATGTGTTAGAAAAGTTGCCTGCACTTGCCTCTGGTTTATATTATACTAAAATTAATGCAATCGAATCAAACGTACTCATAAACAAGAAGTTTATAGACCAAGAAAATTTTATCTTATGGCATGACCGGTTAGGCCATCCCGGATCAACAATGATGCGAAAAATTATAGAAAATTCAGTTGGGCATTCTTTGAAGAACCAGAAGATTCTTCAATCCAAGGATATTACATGTGTTGCATGTTCACAAGGGAAGTTGATTACTCGCCCATCACCAATGAAGGTGCGGACTGAATCCCTGATTTTTTTGGAAAGAATACATGGGGATATTTGTGGACATATACATCCTTCTAGTGGACCATTTAGATACTTTATGGTCTTAATTGATGCATCAACTAGATGGTTACACGTGTGCCTACTATCAAGTCGTAATATGGCATTTGCACGACTACTTGCTCAAATAATAAGGCTAAGGGCACATTTTCCCGATTACCCCATCAAGAATATTCAATTAGACAATGCTGGTGAATTTACATCCCAAACATTTAATGATTATTGCATGTCTATTGGGATAAATGTAGAGCATCCTGTACCTCCTGTACATACACAAAATGGGCTTGCTGAATCGTTTATCAAGAGACTTAAAATGGTTGTAAGACCAATGATTATGAAATCAAAACTACCAGCATCTGCTTGGGGACATGCGATTTTACATGCAGCAACACTAATTCGCATCAGGCCAATGAGTTATCATACATCCTCCCCATTAAAGTTAGTTCTTGGTCAGGAACCAAATATTTCCCATCTAAGGAGTTTTGGTTGTGTTGTATATGTTCCAATCACTCCACCACAACGCACACAGATGGGGCCTCAAAGGAGGTTAGGAATATATGTTGGGTATGAATCACCATCGATCATTAAGTATTTAGAACCTACAACGGGTGATTTATTTACAGCTAGATTTAGTGATTGTCATTTTGTTGAATCAACATTCCCAACATTAGGGGGAGACAAAAAGCAGCAGGATAATAGTATTATTTGGAATGAATTATCATTATCTCATCTTGATCCTCGAACTAAACAATGTGAACTAGAAGTTCAAAGGATAATTCATTTACAAGGATTAGCAAATCAATTACCAGACGCATTCACTGACCCAAAAAGAGTGACTAAGTCACATATACCAGCTGTTAATGCTCCGGTAAAAATAAGTGTCACGGCCCCAACCCCGGTTTGACCCGGTCAGGAGCCGCGGGACAGGAACCCGTGGTATTTAAATGATGCGAAAGCGGAAGATTTTATAGGATCTTTTTAAAACTTGAAATGCCCGATTATTTTATTTCATAATTCGGGATAAACCCCATAAATTACAATAGAGGAATTTCACAAGTAAATTCCCTGATTTATAAAACATGTTTATTTATTTTAACTGAGCCACCTCTTCAAGCTGGTTAGTGCTCCATAGCACGTTTCCCTGATTTACAGCAGGTCGCCTGAAACATGTTTTAAAAATATTTTATCAGCGGGGAAATGCTGGCGAGTTATTCAATTTTGATAAAACGACACATGGTTATAAATTACAGCATAAGAGCGATTACAATGGCTTCTATCTTATTTTTATCTCGCGCCGTGTCACCTGGTGACGATGGTCATACCACTATTGGGTCTTTCCCCAAGTAGTGACGTTTATCACTGTTAGGATTTATTAGCCTAACCCGTGAGAAATTAGTAATGTGCACAATACCCCACTAGCCAGTGATTCAAGATAACCACGACTTACTCCCTGTAATTATAACTTTTGAAAATGGAGTATTGTAAAATATTTGATAAAATAGAATAACTCACATTGCAGATTTAATACGGGCAGAGTCTAGCCTACTGATTAGCCTTGTTAACCTAGTTCAAATAACAATGCACACAAAAACTAGGTTAGTAACTTTAATCCAACTTTTTACGACAACTCACGAGATCGAAACCTTCACAACGAATGACAAAGTGCGATACTTAAACATCCATCGAATTCACGATGAATGACAAAGTATAACCCAAGTTTGAGCAACACTTAAACATCCATTGGATTGATTTCTATCGATCGGACATTAAATCGTAGTAGCGATCGAGTTATTACCCTGTTATTGTGGCAGCGTTTCGTGTTTGTGTGTGTTTTTATAGTAATCAGACTATATCTTGATGTTTAAAACGAATTTTAACGTCGCTCCAATGCAGAAATCTAAGTCCCACACTCCTCTATTTATACTGAAAATTTGGCACCCTCGCGTAGCGAGGGGCCGTCGCGTGACGCGAGGTGCACCACCCTATTATAGGGTAGCCCCGTGTGTTTGTAGCTCAGGTGAGTCAGCGATTTCTTAAAATTCGATTTTGACAACAAGTTATATGGATATTACTAATTAGGCAATACCCCCCTGAGTTTTAGGGCCTTGATCCTGATTCTGATTGTTCTGAAAATTTTAGGGTTTATGCAGGATCACTTGGGGGTCTCAATTAGGGTTTCCTATTGGACAATAAATCATAAGAAATAAAAAATTTTAATGAGGATTGTTACATCCTTCCCACTTTAATAAGAATCTCGTCCTCGAGATTTACTGGAATAAGTGAGGATACTTTCGCTTTATTTCTGATTCCAGTTCCCAAGTGTATTCAAATCCTCTTTTGGAATTCCACTTAACTTTGACCAGTACGAGTCTTTTATGTTTGAGAAACTTGACCTTTCTGTCTTCTATCTGTAGTGGCTTCTCAACAAATTTTAGCTTCTCATTTACCTCTACATCTTGAAGAGGTACTACCAAGGATTCGTCATATAGACATTTCTTGAGATTGGATACATGAAATGGTCCTACATACCTTGGACTTAGTTTTCCCTTCTTTCCAAATCGATAGCTCCTCTGGTAGTTGTAAGCGATAGGCAACTGGTCCTATTCGTTGGATGACTGGAAATGGTCCTACATACCTTGGACTCAGTTTTCCCTTCTTTCCAAATTGAACTACTCCTTTCCAAGGAGAAACTTTTAACAGTACTTTATTTCCAACTTGGAATTCTAACGGCTTACGTCAGTTATCTGCATAACTTTTCTGACGATCTTGAGCCGTCTTTAGTCTTTCCTTAATTTGAGTGATCTTGTCAGTAGTCTCTTGTACAATTTCAGGACCTGACAATTGACTTTCTCCTATTTCTGCCCAACACACTGGAGTTCTACACTTACGTCCGTACAGAGTTTCGAACGGGGCAGCGTCAATGCTTGAATGATAACTATTGTTATTGGAGAATTCAATTAAAGGTAGGTGGTCGTCCCAGTTTCCACCAAAATCTATTACACATGCCCTAAGCATGTCCTCCAGGGTTTGTATCGTCCTTTGTTGGGAGTGAACCCTGCCAGAGGAACAGATAATGAAAGCCAAAACCGGATCATGACAGTGGATTCACAATAAGCAGCAGTTTACACTAAGTCTTCTCCCTTGAAGGTGATTATAACATCTGATGGTCTTACATCCACTGCCCGGATACAACTGCTGCTGTTCTTCTAACTACTGATGAAACCAGAAAACTGCTGAGATCTAAGCACTGCTGGTACAATCTACTGATGACAAAGCACTGCCCAATCAAGGACTGATCAACCTTGAGGAAAGCACTGACATAAAAAGAGAGCAGTAGTTTAGTTTGTCATTTTCTTTATGTATAGTCAGTGGTTAGGTTTAGCAGTGTTTGTATAAGGACAGTAGATACAGGTTGTTAGGCTGTTAGACGTCGCTTTCATGGTGACGTCAGCTGAGATGCCTCAGCGGTTTGGATTGTCTATAAATGGAGCAGTACTCTGTACTGTTACATTTGATCGTTTTGAGTGAGTTCTTCTCCTCAATTCAATCCTTTCATCTTGTGCAACCAACCACTGGAGTATCAGGCTGAGGGGGAGCTTAGTTTGTAAGCATGCTTGTAATCTTTTGAATTGCTTTGTAATCTTTTGACTGATAAAAAGCATTTGTTTATCTAAACTATTTTCTTCATTGATTGTGTTTATAAAGTTTGTAATTATTTCCGCTGCACTTAAACTCAATTAAACTCTATTTGATCTGTTCAAATCATACAAACAAACACAATCATGAGAGCCTCCGATCCTAACAATTGGTATCAGAGCTTGGACAGTCAAATTCGATTTAATAATCAATTTGACATAACAGTTCGGCTCATAATTCATTGATACTAAGGTTGAGTGCATTTAGTTAAAAAACAGAGTACTGAGAAAACCATGCTCAAAATGGTTATTCAAAAACTCTGTAAAACAACCAAGATGTCATATGACACACAAATCTCACACAACAAGTAATTTCATGCACAAGACACTCATGGTTTTTAGATCTTAAAACATATCTGTTAAAACTATGGGATTAATTTTTATTTTCAAAATTGATTTCAACTGTTGCTGTGAAATCTGTGATGTCACTGTATTAGATGATAAAGTTGAACCTCAGATTAACAAAAACCTATGTTCATAAAAACATTAGTGTTTTTGTTTACTCAAAAAGAGGGAAATTAAGACGTTAGTCAGTTAGATCTTATGTATTGAAAAACAGGTTGAGAATCCTTCAAAAAGGACCAAAATCAATTTTGTTAAGAATACATTAAGAAAATTAACAAGTCAAAAATGTCCAGATCATGGGTAATGTGAGATTTGGCATACGCATCTGCAAAAATGACCAAATCTCTTAAAAACGTTGCCATAAAATGATTATGGAATCAAAGTATTCTTCCCTTAGAACCTTTCAGTAAGTATTTGAAAACTTATCAATGGAAAGGGTAAAAAGGGAAGAAGATAATCATAAAAACTCAGAAGTGTGTTTTATCTCAAAACTTTTGAATTCAGAAGAAAAGAGTATAAACATAAAACACTTTAGAGTCAAAAGTTGGGGTAAAAATGGTCATCAAAGCAACTGTGTCCAGTCATTGGTTCAGGAAAAGGTTCAGGTAACCATGGTAATTCCAGTGAATAAGCTTTCAAAAGAGGACTAGACAAACTTTTCTAAATAATCACGTAGTAACAAAGTCTATGACAGGATTTTGAAAAACTCATGTGAACATGTGTCCTCATTTCTGTTTGTCAATCAATCAACAAGAAAATGGTACCAAACAATGGACAAAATGTAGTTAAAATTCATACCACTGTCTTCAACCACTGACCATTCTCATAAACTTGAGCATGAGATGATCATGTGCTTTATTATTGTTTGTTTTACCAGGTTCTTTTGGTGCTGTTTTTAGAAAATCCTTTAATTTTTTTTCTAAAGAGGATTTTCTCGAATACAGCAGGATATATTATTCTCTATTTTTTTTAATGATATATTTTGAACTTTTACTGGTTTTTGATAGTAAAAGTTTCAATCTCCTGTCAGGATAGATAACCTTTATTTTTGTTGGTTAAATTATCTTCAAGCAGATTAAAAGGAAATGGTATATTTGTCATGGCCATGTCAAACTCAAGTTTGTTCTTATTTATGAAAAGGATTGATTGTCAACAGATCTTAAAATACTTGGGCACTCATGTTTTAATTCAAATATTATAACAAAGATGAGTTGCTTTGGTAAAAAGTCCACATCATCTGGGGTACTAAACCACTGTCAAGGAACTGTAAAAGCTTCAAAATGTGTAACTGACATGTGGCAAAACCCTGAATGAAAATTTTCAAAACTGTTGCTGACATACTGGTCTCTCAAATCATTACCATTATTTTACCTTTAACCATTGTTTTGTTCAAACATCTGTTTCCTAATTACTTTCCACTGCTGAAAGTCAACCACTGATCATTCATTTTTCTTGGCAAGCACTGATGCTCAAAATCAGTGTCTTATCCACTGATATTCTATCTACTGATAGTAAAAATCATTCACTGTTATCATAATATTAACGTTGTAACTACTGATGCTTGGTACATCAGTGGTTCACAAAACAACTGTTCTCCATTTTCATCCATTTCATCAGAGGT
Organism: Helianthus tuberosus; assembly: GCA_030545235.1. Taxonomy (NCBI): domain Eukaryota; kingdom Viridiplantae; phylum Streptophyta; class Magnoliopsida; order Asterales; family Asteraceae; genus Helianthus; species Helianthus tuberosus. The sequence continues at coordinate 32,259,684 of CM060365.1, read as the reverse complement.
TGGCACGTGGTCAGTTTTTAGCCCTCAGATCCTAATAACCGCTGCCACAACAGCGATCATTTTTTTCTCTTAAATAAAACCCTGATCAAAACCCCAAACAGGGTTTTACACTGTCGAATTGAATTCTAAAATTCTCTTCTCAAAGCAGTTTCCAAACCCTCCATCTCAAATCATTCTCTGTTCTTCTTCTTCTTCCTTTTTCAAAATGACGAAATCAAAGTCAAAATCAAAACCAAAATCACCATCATCTTCCAAAGAGGTCGATCAAACGGCCGCTGAATCCATTGAGATATGTAACACCTCGAAAATTCACGTCCTATAATGTGGTGACATGTGTCATATGTTTGAACGTGTGAAAGAATGTTCTGAAAGGACTAAAGTTGACAAACATGAAAAGTATATGAGAATACGAGTTCTAAATGTCAACAGTGAATAAATATATTGTACATTAACCCTACTTGATCTTTATAGCGTCAAACGAATAAATCATGGATCATGCGAAGCTAAAACTGAGAGATTACAAACTACAGGGGTTAAATGTGTCAACATGTTTAAGTTATACCTCTGAGTGACCTTTTGACAAACCCGAAGCTTTGTAACGGTTAATTATGATCACTAGAATGCACGATATAAATTTCATAAAGTTTCGTTATCGTATGAGAAAGTTATGATCAAATTCGTATGCGAGGGGTTAAAGCGTTAACGTTAAAAGTTATCACTTTTCGGGTTAACCAGAATTGTCCAGGGACTTGGCAAAGTGGGTACAAGTCTTAAGGCCCTTGTAGATAAATAAGAAGGGGTCAAAGTGCAAAAACTAAGTTAGTTGCCCTTTCGAAAGGCCAAGGGACAATATGCAAAAACTTGAAAATGTGAAAGCTGACAACAGGACTCAGGCAGGCCGCGTAAGTGACCTTAAGGTCTTACGCGGGCCGCGTCAATCGCCCAGATGTAGAAAAACTAGACAACAGCCTGTTATCGCGCTAAACCGATCTTTAACAGATATTTTCACATTGTGGGCGACCCCTAAACAGTTCTAGACACTTAAGGACACTTGTGGATGAATTGTGGTCAGTTGTAGACTTGTGTGTCAACAATCTATGGTGATTTGATCTCTATATAAAGCCATGAAGTTGCAACTCATTCTTCACACCTTTCTCTTGCCTTCCTGATCATTTCTGGAGCTCAAGACTTCTCTCAAGTGATCTCTGGTCGTTCATAGGACTCTTGTAAGTTTGCTTATCTTTCCTTAGTTAAGTTTTTGCTTAGTTATAGCTTAAAAGTCAAACCGTCGTAATTAACGGTTGACTTTAAGATTAATCACTAATGGCCCAGTGATTAGTCGAATCAAAAGTAGTTATAAGTTGGTAATTATGTGGGTAATAAACCCTCAAAAGGGTTCCCCCTGATTCCCACTCTAACTAGGTCAAATGTCGAGTCAAACTTACTAATAAAAAGTCAACATGATACTTAGTTTCTAATTTATGCATGATTAGCAATGTAGAACACATACAACCTGTTTGATCATTAATATAACTTGGTAATTAGTGTAAGAACATGTCTAAACATGTTCAACCCGACAATTTACTGTTTAGACCCGGTTCGGAACCGAAAGTCGCAAAGCTTTGACTTCAGTTCTGACCCGTTTTGGCATGTTTTATAAATACCTTAGAGCTTCATTTGGACCAGGTTACATGCTAGTATAACCCTCTGTGATTATACACCATGGTTCATTAGTTAACCAATTAATACGCATGATCCCGTTAATTGCTCATATGTTGACCATTATGCCCTTTTCACCTTAAAACGTGATTTTTGAAAATGTAAAAGTGTAGAAACCTTAGTTACTGATATATAAACTTGTATGCAAAGTTTGACATCAGTTTGAGGTGTAGATTGAGAGTTATGCTCGTTAGCGTAATTAAGAAGCTTTTTGTCAATTAAACGGCGTAATTAGCGTATAGCCTATTTAAACTCACTTTTTGATATCAAACTTCTTACCCACTGATGTAATATATTATTTAGGGATTTTTGAAGATTTTTAATTAATTTTAGGCTGAGCATAACTAATAGTCGTAGGCTTAATCCGGTAATTGTCGGTTTTGCCCTTACGGGCCATAAAATGAGTTTTACATATCTAATTAACTCCAAACCTTTTGCTACTGATCACATATGATAAATAAATTATTTTAAGCCTTCTGGAATAATAAAAATATCAGCTTTATGTATAGAACCCGGAAATGGCTTCTAATCGCCTTTTAAGCGTTTTTAACGCATAGTGTGTACTAGAACTATTTTAAACATACAAGGGTTGATACCTACTGATATTTTGGGCAAATTATAGTATTTTAACAGTAAGCAAAAGTTTTTTAACTCAGACTTCAGTTTTGAGCTTTACGGCTTATGTGAAATTACCAAAATGCCCCTACGGTGCATAGTTTGGTTATAATTGATAAATTTCACATATATACTTTACCCTACTGTTATAACTTAGTAAACTAAGTATTTTTGCTGATTATATCAGACCTGTAACTCAGGTTAATACTTAGACTCTTTTATAACCTTGAAAATGACCAAACTACCCCTACGAGGCATAGTTTGTGTTTAAATTTCATTTCGGGCATAATAAATGATATCTTACTGATGTCACAACATATTTGGAGCATATTAACTTAGGAAACCTGTAAATGGCTCTCATTATTACCCGTTACGCTTATTACGCGTTCGGTTCGGTTTATGTAACTAGTTTACATAAATTAGCCGAAACGGGTCAAACATTATCGTTTTATCTCAAAATCCAGAATGTGTATAATATACCCATATTAAACAAGTCTTCAAACTTGTTGGGTCCAAAACACATTCTATCCGTTCATCGCTTAATCGTGCGTACGAACCGTATCTTTGAAACTAACCGGTCTAAGCTTAAGCTTAATTAAAGACCCGTTAGGATTCTAATAGGTTATTATAAACCTTCATTCCAGATTAGGAGTACCAGTAAAAGCTACTTGCGTTTGCTTATTGTGATTTATACTTTGCTCAGGTAAATACTTTTAACTTATTTTCCCTATACGGGCTTGGGTTACGGTATATAAAATACCGCTTGATCGGGCATCAAATCTTCCATCGTTTGGTGGTTAATTGAATAATTTGATCGGCCCATTTAAATCGTCTTGTTTACTTAAAGCCTTTGGTGGGTTAATGACCATGTCCCGGATATCCCTGGCATCATTTTACGAAATGGCCACGACTTAAGCGCGGGGTGTAGGCGTACACCCGTCAGTGCACAAAAGAATAATGTGGTGTGTCTATTGATCTTTAACCCGGACACGATCCGGGCTACTAAACGCATAAGGAACATGTAATTCATTCACAAGATTATATATTTAAATAATTCTCCCAAGTTATAAAATGTTTATGCCACGTGCATACAAATCAATTTTTAATCATTTTCCAAAATGAGTCAGTTGATTGTATTTACCAGTGTAAACTGACGTATTTTCCCAAAAAGATTAAATGCAGGTACTAAGCGTAATTGGCTGGGATTTCTCCTTAGCATCAATAGAAGTCTCGCAAGCTTAAGATGCCTAAAGTCTGTTGAACTATTGTTTCCATTTTATTTTCGATCCGTCTGTGGATAAACAATCGACAGTTGTGATATTTGATATTACAATCTTATACTCGGTTGAATTATATCTTTCAATTGCTTCCGCTGTGCATATTAAATATTGTGTTGTTTGACTATTATGTTGCCAACCACGTCACGATACTCCCCACCGGGCCCACCGGTGACACGTGGAAATCCGATGACACGTGGAAAACGGGGTGTGACAGGTTGGTATCAGAGCCAACACTGAGTGAATTAAACACTAGCCTTTTGTGTTTAATCTAAGTTACACAATTGCACATATCTAAACTTTCGAGTCTAGACAGATAACATAGGACAATTTCTACCTTGTTTGGTTTTTGTTTTATCCTTTATTTTATATATATTGTTGTTGTTATCTCATACTACATTAACAGGATTAAAAATGCCGCCAAGATTCTTTAGACGTAGAGGACGAGGCAAGGGGCCAATCACCGCCCCCAATGATAATGAAGCCGGGCCTTCGCATATGCGAGCTCCTTCTACCACAGAGAGTGACGATCCGCGACAGAACTGGAGGAACCTCTTCGAGCCGGCTAGACGGTCGGTTTCGCACAGTTCGACACCTCCTGTTCATAACCCTTATGGGCCACAGCCGGAGTATGAGCCCAACAACCCTCAACCTTCCTACATACCTTTACAGCGATCTTTATCACACAATTCCTTTGGTGACCCTACACCTGTTTTTAGGGGCCGGTTTAATCCGGCAAATTTTATACAAGAACCAGTGGGTTTTAACCCACTGGGGCCAGAGGATCATTTCTCTGGCGATCACGCGGAGGATATGGACGAGGACACGGATCCCGTCGAACCTACCAGTGGTACACCGAACCATCCCATAGAGATTTCGGATGGCTCTTCTTTCCATGGATCACCCTACGGTGGTCCAGACAGCTTTCAGGCGAGGTTTACTCAGCACGAGTGGTACTTCACACCCTCGTATCATTCGTCGCCTCATCAGCAGCAGCAGGATCCCTCAGTGGATTCACGGTTTGTGGCAGTCACGCCACCACCTCCACCGCCACCAGTTCAACCGGCACCTCCACAACCGTCGAGGCGTAGGAAGACAGGCGCACGTATGTCTGCGCGAGCGGGGGATTTCCATTTTAGCTCCCCACGCCAATCAAGTGTCAGCCATTACCCGCCACTTCAGGAAGACCCACAGATGGGTGGGCCTTCGCAACCAGTTGCGCAGCAACCACCTCCGATGGGTTTTGATAACCCGATTCCAGCATACACGGGTTCGATGGCATACAACCCGTTTGAGCTGCCGTCTCACACCAACTACGGTTACGGTGAAGCCGACCCCTACATGGTAGTGGCAAATTACAACGCCTTTAACCCAGAAGGACCCTATGGAGCTCCTTGGGGAGCAGGGTACCCAACTAATGGGTACCAGATACCTACCAGGGCTATAATCCGGACGCAATCGCAGCCGCCACGGTTTTCTCCCCCAGAACGGGAGGAAATTCTTCAGAGACTGGATCAGGTTGAGCGAGACTTTCACCGCGACCGCAGGGAGAGACAAAGCTTCTTCCAAGGATTGACAAGCTTGATCAAAGGGAAGAGCAAGAAGGACCACTGAATCCTTCCAATTGTTGTTGAGCCCCTGCGTGGGCCAGTCTTGCTGTATAAACCCCTGCGTGGGTATGCTTGTTTGTTTTTGACCCCTGCGTGGGTCTATCTTTCTGTAAACCCCTACGAGGGTATGTTATTGTTTAAGTCCCTGCATGGACTATTATGTTATTTGTGTAAGTCCCTGCGTGGACTATTATGATGTTTGTTGTTAAGCCCATGCGTGGGTAATTCCTTGTTTAAACCCCTGCGTGGGTAAGTTTGTTTATTTAAAAAGTCCCGTTTAGGGAGACGTGTAACCTTCTAATAAATTAATGGAATGTAAGTTTATAAATTTCATTTTTGCTATTATCTGCATAAATATATTACATGAAATAAATAAATCAAAAATCATTCATTTTGATAATAATCTGCCTATTAAATATTGAATAAGAATCTTAAGAGTGAAACCTAGCCTGAATGTCATTATGAAGACCTGGCCATGATGGTAAGACCTGTTTAAAAGATTCAAATCCCTGTTAACATCTGTAAACATGTTAACACTCCTGGCAGACGTGATTCATTAAAATCACACACGTCATTCTTATTATTGGATTCTCCAAAAGATTCCTAACCCAATTTAATGATCTCTGAATCATGGGTTTAGATCATCAATTGAGATGATCATATTTTTGACCACACATGGTAATATAGCGCCTACGGGCCCTGCTCATTTCCATATGAGCCAAAAGACAGTGGTAGCGATGACTCCCTGTCAGATAAAGGTAATGAACTAGGTTCAAACCTTCATGCTTTGATTCTCTGAAATCATAGCTTATAATTTATAAATGTCCTTGTGACTAGGCCTATTGTGCCAGTATACCTTCATGTTTTGATTCTCTGAAATCATAGCTTATAAATTAAAGATGTCCATGTGACTAGGCCTTTTGTGCCACAAATAAAACTGTTATTGTTTTATAATTAGGATAAATTATAATATAAATCCTAAATAAATATGATTAATAAATTAACCAAATATGGTCTCTGTTTACCATGGTTAATGAATTACCCTAAGGGGAAATTCCATAATAAACTCCCAAGTAAACTATTGTGCTTGTTTTCTGTAACAGTTCAATTAAAATGGCTAACTCAGACGAAATTAACAGCCATCCAGTGGAGAATATTGATAACGCCCGAGTTCATTTAACGGGTGCTGAATTAAAAGTGTTGGTAGACGACGCAGTTACAAAAGCCTTGGAGCGGTAGTACGAATAGTATAGTGGGACTCGGAGTAGGACTCTATCTACTCCGCATTCAAAGCCACCTTCCAAGAAGGAAGAACTGAAGAAAGATGATGATCGACTCTCCTCGAACCACCACAGTGCTCCATCTCAGCAGGTTGTACTAAATCAAGGACCCCGTGACAAGGGTTGCTCTTATAAATATTTTGTTTCCTGCAAACCCCGGGATTTCACTGGGGAGAAAGGAGCCATTGACTGTATGACGTGGCTGGATGAGATGGACACGGTTGTGGATATCAGCGGATGCGCTGAGAGGGATGTAGTCAAGTTTGTGTCGCAATCTTTTAAGGGTGAAGCTTTAGCCTGGTGGAGATCACTGATTCAAGCCACCGGGAAAATCCCATTATACAACATGTCATGGGATCAATTTGTTGCCCTCATCAGGGAAAATTACTGCCCCCAGCATGAGGTTGAGAAGATAGAGTCTGATTTTCTATCATTGGTTATGACAAACCTTGACTGTCAAGCTTACCTCACGAGCTTCAACACAATGTCCCGGTTGGTTCCATATTTGGTAACCCCGGAACCAAAAAGAATAGCTCGTTTTATCGGTGGTTTAGCCCCGGAAATTAAGGCAAGCGTGAAGGCTTCTCGGCCAGCTACTTTTAGATCTGTAGCTGACATATCTTTGTCCCTCACTTTGGATGCGGTCAGGCAAAGATCGCTGAGGAATAAGGATGCTGAGAAGAGAAAACGTGAAGATGATAATTCACGAAGGTCGAGCAAGAAGCACCGTGGAAACGGTGACAACAAGAGGGGGTCTGAGTCAAGGAAAGATGGGCACCAGTCTGGTGAAAAGCCCAAGTGCAAGATTTGCAAGAAACAGCACTTTGGAAAGTGCAGACTCGAATCGAACTCGCAAAGAACTTTTGCTTGCGGGATATGCAAGTCTAAGGACCACAAGACCTTGGATTGCAAAAAGCTGAAGGATGCAACTTGCTACAGTTGCAATGAAAAGGGGCACATTAAAACCAACTGCCCTAAATACGCCAAGAAGCCTGAAGAGGCCAAGAAGACAAATGCTAGAGTCTTCAGAATGGATGCAAAGGAAGCGGTTCTAGACGACAATGTGATTACCGGTACTTTCCTTGTAAATGATGTCTATGCGAGAGTACTATTTGATTCAGGCGCTGATAAGTCGTTTGTAGATCATAAGTTTTGCAAATTGCTGAATTTACCTGTCAAAACCTTAAGTGTGAATTATGAGGTGGAGTTAGCAGATGACACCTTAGAAACCGTCTCTACTGTGTTAGATGGATGTGTTATATCCATTAAGAACCACTATTTTCCTCTGTCCCTACTTCCATTTAAGTTAGCCGGTTTTGACATAGTTTTGGGTATGGACTGGTTATCTCGTAACCAGGCCCAAATCGTCTGCAACAGAAAGCAAGTGGTGATAAAGACTCCGTCTGGTGAATCACTTACCATTCGGGGGGATACCCAGTATGGGCTGCCTGAGCAAGTGACTATGCTCAAGGCTTCCAAGTGTTTAAAGAAAGGTTGTGTCATTTACATGGCACAAGTGATTATTGATGAGCCTAAACCGAAGATAGAAGACATCCCCGTCATTTCTGAATACCCTGAAGTTTTTCCGGAAGAACTACCTGGTTTGCCACCAGATAGGCAAGTGGAATTCAGAATTGACATCATCCCTGGAGCAGCACCTGTTGCTAGAGCACCTTACAGGTTAGCACCAACCGAAATGAGGGAATTGAGAACACAACTGGATGAATTGCTAGCTAAAGGTTTCATTAAACGTAGTTCGTCTCCTTGGGGAGCACCAGTCTTGTTTGTCAAGAAGAAGGATGGATCGATGCGTCTGTGCATCGATTATCGTGAGCTTAATAAGGCCACGATCAAGAATAGCTATCCTTTGCCCAGGATCGACGATTTGTTCGATCAATTGCAAGGGGCGAGTTATTTCTCGAAGATTGACTTAAGGTCAGGCTACCACCAACTGAAGGTTAGAGATGAAGACGTACACAAAACTTCATTTAGGACTCGTTATGGTCATTACGAGTTCCTAGTGATGCCTTTTGGGCTCACTAATACACCGGCCGCGTTCATGGATCTCATGAATCGCGTTTGCAAGCCGTACTTAGATAAATTCATCATCGTTTTCATCGACGACATTCTTATCTATTCGAAGAACCAAGCTGACCATGAGAAACACCTTCGCTGTATTCTTAAACTTCTACATCAGGAAAAGCTCTATGCCAAATTCTCTAAATGTGAATTCTGGCTTCGTGAAGTCCAGTTTCTTGGACATGTGGTTAGTGAGCGTGGTATCTAAGTGGATCCCGCTAAGGTTGAAGCAGTTATGAACTGGCAAGAGCCAAAGACGCCTACAAAGATTCGTAGCTTCCTGGGATTGGCAGGATATTACAGGCGTTTCATTGAAAAAATTTCAAGGATTGCTGCACCCCTAACTTCCTTGACTAAGAAGAAAGTAAAGTTCGTTTGGGGCCCTAAGCAGCAAGAGTCCTTTGATATCCTAAAGCAGAAGTTGAGCAACGCTCCTGTTCTGACATTGCCAGATGGAATAGAAGATTTTGTGGTTTACTGCGATGCATCGCACACTGGCATGGGGTGTGTGCTTATGCAGAAAGGCAAGGTTATTGCCTATGCATCACGACAGTTAAAGGTGCACGAAAAGAATTACACCACCCACGACTTGGAATTGGGTGCCGTTGTATTCGCACTAAAACTGTGGAGGCATTATTTATATGGAATCAAGTGTGTGGTCTATTCTGATCACAAGAGCCTCCGGCACCTGTTTAATCAGAAGGATTTAAACATGAGGCAACGCCGTTGGATGGAGACTTTAAATGATTATGATTATGAAATCAGATATCATCCCGGCAAGGCGAATGTAGTCGCTGATGCCTTGAGTCGAAAGGAAAGGGTGAAACCCATCCGAATCAATGCCAAGCGCATGGAGATAAAGAACAGTTTGACTGAAAGGTTGTTAGCTGCACAGAAGGAAGCCGTGTTGGCAGCTAACTATCCTAATGAAAAGCTAGGGGTAACTGAGGAGCAGTTATCTCTTGGCAAAGACGGAATTCTGAGATTGAATGGACGAATATGGGTTCCAATTTATGGAGGACTTCGAGATGTTATTCTTTAAGAAGCCCATAGTTCCAAATATTCCGTTCATCCTGGAGCTGATAAGATGTACCAGGATCTAAGGGAAAATTATTGGTGGATAGGCTTGAAGAAGTCTGTAGCCACCTATGTAGCTAAATGCTTGACATGTGGGCAAGTCAAAGCCGAGCATCAAAAACCGTCAGGTTTGCTACAACAGCCTGAACTTCCCACATGGAAGTGGGAAATGGTAACTATGGATTTTATCACCAAGTTACCCAAGTCAAGGAAAGGAAATGACACGATATGGGTTATAGTTGATAGACTGACTAAGTCAGCACATTTCTTACCCATCAAGGAGACTTATAGCTCCGACATGTTAGCCCAGTTATACGTGGATAAGATTGTAGCCTTACATGGCATACCTGTGTCTATTATCTCTGATAGAGATACTAGATACACGTCACATTTTTGGAAAAGCTTCCAACAATCTTTGGGCACACGTTTGAATTTTAGTACGGCTTACCATCCTCAGACAGACGGTCAGAGTGAGCGTACTATTCAAACCTTGGAAGACATGCTACGTGCATGTGTGATCGATTTGGGTGGTAGTTGGGATAACCACCTACCACTAATTGAGTTCTCCTACAACAATAGCTACCACACCAGCATTAAGGCTACGCCTTTCGAGGCCTTATACGGTAGAAAGTGTAGAACGCCTGTTTGTTGGGCGGAAGTTGGAGATGTCCAATTATCAGGACCAGAGATAGTCTTTGAAACGACGGACAAGATTATCCAGATTCGTGACCGTCTCAAAGCTACCCGAGATAGGCAGAAGAGCTACGCAGATCCAAAGCGTAAATCCTTTCACTTCGAGGTAGGTGACAAGGTGTTACTTAAAGTATCACCCTGGAAGGGAGTGATGCGATTTGGTAAGAAAGGCAAGCTAAGCCCGAGATACATAGGACCTTTCGAGGTTATCGAACGTGTCGGGTCAGTTGCCTATAAGTTAAACTTACCAGAAGAGCTCAGTGGAATTCACAATGTGTTCCACATCTGCAATCTGAAGAAGTGCTTCGCTGATGAATCACTGGTAATACCACATACAGATGTGCATATAGATGAGAGCTTAAAATTTGTGGAAAAACCATTGTCGATTGAAGATAGACAGGTTAAGAAGCTTCGAAGGAAGCATGTACCTATTGTAAAAGTCAAATGGGATGCCCGTAGAGGTCCCGAATTCACGTGGGAGGATGAGTCCACGATGAAAGAAAAGTACCCTTATTTATTTCAGTAAATCTCAGGGTCGAGATTTCTTTTAAGGGGGTAAGGATGTAACACCTCGAAAATTCACGTCCTATAATGTGTTGACACGTGTCATATGTTTGAACGTGTGAAAGAATGTTCTGAAAGGACTAAAGTTGACAAACATGAAAAGTATATGAGAATACGAGTTCTAAATGTCAACAGTGAATAAATATATTGTACATTAACCCTACTTGATGTTTATAGCGTCAAACGAATAAATCATCGATCATGCGAAGCTAAAAGTGAGAGATTACAAACTACAGGGGTTAAATGTGTCAACATGTTTAAGTTATACCTCTGAGTGACCTTTTGACAAACCCGAAGCTTTGTAATGGTTAATTATGCTCACTAGAATGCACGATATAAATTTCATAAAGTTTCGTTATCGTATGAGAAAGTTATGATCAAATTCGTATGCGAGGGGTTAAAGCGTTAACGTTAAAAGTTATGACTTTTCGGGTTAACCAGAATTGTCCAGGGACTTGGCAAAGTGGGTACAAGTCTTAAGGCCCTTGTAGATAAATAAGAAGGGGTCAAAGTGCAAAAACTAAGTTAGTTGCCGTTTCGAAAGGCCAAGGGACAATATGCAAAAACTTGAAAATGTGAAAGCTGACAACAGGACTCAGGCGGGCCGCGTAAGTGACCTTAAGGTCTTACGCGGGCCGCGTCAATCGAGCAGATGCAGAAAAACTAGACAGCAACCTGTTATCGTGCTAAACCAATCTTTAACAGATATTTTCACATTGTGGGCGACCCCTAAACAGTCCTAGACACTTAGGGACACTTGTGGATGAATTGTGGTCAGTTGTAGACTTGTGTGTCAACAATCTATGGTGATTTGATCACTATATAAAGCCATGAAGTTGCAACTCATTCTTCACACCTTTCTCTTGCCTTCCTGATCATTTCTGGAGCTCAAGACTTCTCTTAAGTGATCTCTGGTCGTTCATAGGACTCTTGTAAGTTTGCTTATCTTTTCTTAGTTAAGTTTTTGCTTAGTTATAGCTTAAAAGTCAAACCGTCGTAATTAACGGTTGACTTTAAGATTAATCACTAATGGCCCAGTGATTAGTCGAATCAAAAGTAGTTATAAGTTGGCAATTATGTGGGTAATAAACCCTCAAAAGGGTTCCCCCTCTAACTAGGTCAAATGTCGGGTCAAACTTACTAATAAAAAGTCAACATGATACTTAGTTTCTAATTTATGCATGATTAGCAATGTAGAACACATACAACCTGTTTGATCATTAATATAACTTGGTAATTAGTGTAAGAACATGTCTAAACATGTTCAACCCGACAATTTACTGTTTAGACCCGGTTCGGAACCGAAAGTCGCAAAGCTTTGACTTTTGCTTTGACTTCAGTTCTGACCCGTTTTGGTATGTTTTAGAAATACCATAGAGATTCATTTGGACCAGGTTACATGCTAGTATAACCCTCTGTGATTATACACCATGGTTCATTAGTTAACCAATTAATACGCATGATTCCGTTAATTGCTCATATGTTGACCATTATGCCCTTTTCACCTTAAAACGTGATTTTTGAAAATGTAAAAGTGTAGAAACCTTAGTTACTGATATATAAACTTGTATGCAAAGTTTGACATCAGTTTGAGGTGTAGATTGAGAGTTATGCTCGTTAGCGTAATTAAGAAGCTTTATGTTAATTAAACGGCGTAATTAGCGTATAGCCTATTTAAACTCACTTTTTGATATCAAACTTCTTACCCACTGATGTAATATATTATTTAGGGATTTTTGAAGATTTTTAATTAATTTTAGGCTGAGCATAACTAATAGTCGTAGGCTTAATCCGGTAATTGTCGGTTTTGCCCTTACGGGCCATAAAATGAGTTTTACATATCTAATTAACTCCAAACCTTTTGCTACTGATCACATATGATAAATAAATTATTTTAAGCCTTCTGGAATAATAAAAATATCAGCTTTAAGTATAGAACCCGGAAATGGCTTCTAATCGCCTTTTAAGCGTTTTTAACGCACAGTATGTACTAGAACTATTTTAAACATACAAGGGTTGATACCTACTGATATTTTGGGAAAATTATAGTATTTTAACAGTAAGCAAAAGTTGTTTAACTTAGACTTCAGTTTTGAGCTTTACGGCTTATGTGAAATTACCAAAATGCCCCTACGGTGCATAGTTTAGTTATAATTGATAAATTTCACATATATACTTTACCCTACTGTTATAACTTAGTAAACTAATTATTTTTGCTGATTATATCAGACCTGTAACTCAGGTTAATACTTAGACTCTTTTATAACCTTGAAAATGACCAAACTACCCCTACGAGGCATAGTTTGTGTTTAAATTTCATTTCGGGCATAATAAATGATATCTTACTGATGTCACAACATATTTGGATCATATTAACTTAGGAAACCTGTAAATGGCTCTCATTATTACCCGTTACGCTTATTACGTGTTCGGTTCGGTTTATGTAACTAGTTTACATAAATTAGCCGAAACGGGTCAAACATTATCGTTTTATCTCAAAATCCAGAATGTGTATAATATACCCATATTAAAAAAGTCTTCAAACTTGTTGGGTCCAAAACACATTCTATCCGGTCATCGCTTAATCGTGCGTACGAACCGTATCTTTGAAACTAACCGGTCTAAGCTTGAGCTTAATTAAAGACCCGTTAGGATTCTAATAGGTTATTATAAACCTTCGTTTCAGATTAGGAGTACCAGTAAAAGCTACTTGCGTTTGCTTATTGTGATTTATACTTTGCTCAGGTAAATACTTTTAACTTATTTTCCCTATACGGGCTTGGGTTATGGTATATAAAATACCGCTTGGTCGGGTATCAAATCTTCCATCGTTTGGTGGTTAATTGAATAATTTGATCGGCCCGTTTAAATCGTCTTGTTTACTTAAAGCCTTTGGGGGGTTAATGACCATGTCCCGGATATCCCTGGCATCATTTTACGAAATGGCCACGACTTAAGCGCGGGGTGTAGGCGTACACCCGTCAGTGCACAAAAGAATAATGTGGTGTGTCTATTGATCTTTAACCCGGACACGATCCGGGCTACTAAACGCATAAGGAACATGTAATTCATTCACAAGATTATATATTTAAATAATTCTCCCAAGTTATAAAATGTTTATGCCACGTGCATCCAAATCAATTTTTAATCATTTTCCAAAATGAGTCAGTTGATTGTATTTACCAGTGTAAACTGACGTATTTTCCCAAAAAGATTAAATGCAGGTACTAAGCGTAATTGGCTGGGATTTCTCCTTAGCATCAATAGAAGTCTCGCAAGCTTAAGATGCCTAAAGTCTGTTGAACTATTGTTTCCATTTTATTTTCGATCCGTCTGTGGATAAACAATCGACAGTTGTGATATTTGATATTACAATCTTATACTCGGTTGAATTATATCTTTCAATTGCTTCCGCTGTGCATATTAAATATTGTGTTGTTTGACTATTATGTTGCCAACCACGTCACGATACTCCCCACCGGGCCCACCGGTGACACGTGGAAATCCGGTGACACGTGGAAAACGGGGTGTGACAAGATACCATACAAATCCCCTCACAACTATTTGGGTCTACTTACAAAACCCTCAAACAACCACACCTTCGATTCCATCATCGACACACTATCTGAATCAAAGTACAAAACTTTGTTGTTAGCAGATGCTCTCATTTACTTGCAAACCCAGAGAGAGTTCTGGAAAAGGCGACGCTTGAAAAACAAGACGATAAAGTCATAGCCATTAACTCCTCGATACAGGGTAAAGTGATTCAAATCACTCCGCAATCAATCTCAGAAGTCTTCAAACTCGATGATCAGAAAGGTAAAACTTCCTTTGACAAAAACGAGTTAAAAGCTGATTTTCTGAAAAGGGGTTATGCAGAACAATCAAAGGTAGATATCTTACAAAAAGGTTATTTCCCATCTGCACCCAGATTTTTATTTCACACACTTTTGATGTGTGTTTCAAATAAAACAACATCGTTTAACGAAATACCATTGAAGATTCAATGCCTGGGCTATGCTATTTTAAATAATAAAGATTACAACTACTCCCAGGAAATCTTTAATGACTTGATAAAGAATGTTGACAGTAAAGCATTTTTACTCTTTCCAAGGTTTTTAAGCTACTATTTTAAACAAAAATTTGAAAAAGAAAATGAAAATTTGCTAAAACAAGGTGTTTATTTTCAAATAAAAAGCCTCACACCTGAAACATTCACTAGAATGTTGGCACCAATAAAAACAAAAGCAGAGGTGTCTGAGCAGAATTTAGCAGATACCACTGCTCCTCAGACATCTACTGCTGAGCCCACTGCTCCAGGTGATCATAGCAGCACTGGTGATCATAGCAGCACTACCACTGCTTTGAAACCTACACCTGCCACTACCAAAAAGACCAAAAAGAAAACATCCAGAAAGCCCCCCAAACCCAAAACAAAGGCAACTCTGGAAGATGGCATCCCAGAGCAAATGCTAGTGACAACACAAATGTCACCATAAACCACTGCTGCTACTTCCTCACAGCAGTTGGTAGAAAGATATCCACCTTTGCCTCATACTCCTCCTGCATCCTCACAAAAGGATCAGGTTGTAAGCACAGGGACCCCACAATATGAAGCTCTGGATTCAATCGGATCCATCTTCCTCAGTCCTGATCCCAAGGATATGTCTCTTTCAACTCCCATACCCTCACCAATAATATTACCACAATCTATGCTACCCTTGTTGCATGCAGTTGTTATAGCTCAGACACAAACCAGTTCCTCTCAATCACTCGTCAAAGAGAGTACACTCCAACAAGTGACTGGGTCTGATGCTTATACCTCTGCTATCCCAGCAACAACTGAGGAGGTTACACCCCCTGAGTTACAAATAACTCTCGGTGGTAGTTCAAGTGGAGCAGCAACTACAACTGATGGATCAACAGATCTTCAGTTGGACAGTTGTTTCATTAATAAGACTCCCTTGAAGGCAATTTCTTCCATAGCACCATCGGTAACCACCAGTGAGTTGGTTCTAACCACTGGTACCATCAAAGGTTTATCAAGTGTTGAAGAAAGAAGTCCCCAGTACCAAGAACAAGGGGCATCAATGGGTGATTTTTGGGACTCAGTTCCTAAGTCACACATTGATACAACCACTGCAGGTGGGGATTCAGATGATCCCATTAAAGTGGGTGATGATTCAAAATACCAGGAATTGACGGGAAGAGTTGAAAAGCTGGAAACCTCAGTTGCTGAAATAAAGGATATGGTGCAAGAGATTTTAAAAGCTCAAAAAGCACAATCCACTGCTGTTCCACCACAAGCACCTGTTCCACCTCAAGCATCTGCTCCACCACAAGCAATTGCTGCAAATGAGCTCTGGAATATCTTTCAACCCATGCTTGAAAAACAAAAACAAATGGCTGATCAGCAGCATGCTATACATGTACAAATGCTGACAAACATGGTGGAGTCAAGATTTAAAGATACTCAAGCAGACATCAAGGCTATAAAGGCCAGCATACAAAAGACTGCCCATGGTGAAAAAGTTCCTTCAACCATCTTCTTCATGGATAAACCCCTTCCAGATAATGCCAAAAAGGGGGAGAAAATCCAGTTAAAGAAAAAGGGAATTGAAGATGGCCTGTATATTGAACCAGAACAAGAAAAACAACCATCTAAATCCTCAACAGGGTCAAAATCTCAAACCACAAAATCTCATATTTCCATCCAAACAGCTGATACACCAGTAGTTACAAAAACTGCTAGCAGTAGCCAAACAGCTGTCATCTCATCAACACACACAACTTCACCACACACCACCAAAACCACTGCCCTACCACCATTACATCCTGTCATAAAACAGAAGACAACAGATGTTAAAACATCTGTTGTAATGACAACAGCTGTTAGTCAATCACAAACACAAACCACTGCCATTTCATCTCAAACCACTGAGCCACCCAAGACATCATCAACCTCTCCTACAATAAAAAGGAGAAGGATTTTCATATCTGATGATTCACCACCACCATCACCACCATCAAAAACTACCTCACCACTTTCATCCCCTGCTCAAAAGCAGAAGACATCTACTGACACATCAGTAGTTGTAATGACAACAGCAGTTGAAACACCAGTTGTTTCAACCACTGTTAGTCAGTCACCCACCACTGCTCTCATCATTCCTACCTCACAACCAAAACCCTCTAGATCAGTAAAGCTTCACAAAAGAAAAAGAGAAACAACTCAGCCTACGGATGAAAAGTATGATCCTGTTGCTGCTAAATATCCACTGGAACTAGAAGCTGTGAAAAAAGAGATGAGACAATTTTACACTGAGGATGATCCTTCAAAAAGAAGATTTCCTTCTCTCATAGGTTTTGTAGTTCCAGAAGACATGAATGAATATCTTGAGATGAAAGCAAGGCAAGCAAGGATTAGAGCTAAACTTGAATGCAACAATCAAGGTGATGAAGCCATTTCTGAAAGATTTGAATTTTTGCTCACAAAAGTCAAGCTGATGGAAGACTATGCACAAGATCTGATCAAAGAAAAGACAGATCAACGAAAAACAATGAGAAAAGAATATCTTTCATATATAATGAAAGAAAAATTCTATCAAGCTGAAGAAAACCAATTTGAAGAATGGCCACTGGTTGCCTTGAAGCATGAAGCAAACAGGATTGAAAGGGTTAAAAATAATCCAAGCAAGAAGAAGACAGCTCCAAATTGGAACAAGTACAAAAAGCTAATTGCTGATCTTACTTCTGAGTACAAAAGGAAGAAACAGGAGTTGGTGGATGCAAAAGTGGACACTGCCAATGCCATATCAAAATGGTCAAAGCAGCATACTGATGAAGCTTATGAACGGCTGAAGAAAAGAAAGATAACAGTCTCAGGCACTTCTAAAAGGCCAGACTACAACAAGATAGAACAACAACTGGATGCTCTCAAAACACTGATCACATCAAAAGTTAGCCCGAGCCTTGTGATAAACCAAGAGAAAGGGAAACTGCTGACTAGTGAAGAAGAAAAAGAAAAGGAAGCTGAGTACTTCACAGAAGCCATCAAGAAAATGGGTCTAAAAGAAGATAGTTCAGTGAGCCTTCAAAACCTTTTCAAAAAGGTACTAACCAAACCTGCATCACCAAACATTTCAGCAGATATCTGAGACAGTGAGCTTGATCAACAAAAGACACAAGAGCAAATTGACAAAGAAGTTGCAGAAGATATAGCTGCAGCAAATGAAGTCATAGAAGAAGCTTTCAAAAGAATGTCTGAAGTTCAGGATACTGCTTTACAATTTTTCTCAAGGCTAATATCTCAAAGCTCATCAGAAAATAAATCTCTCCCAAGAAACCCATTGGGTTCAAAAGTACTAAAGTGGATGTCTGATCAAAAGACCCACGTATTGACCCTGGACAGATCCAATGGCGAAGTGAAGTACATATCAAGGAAAGAAGCACTAGGCCTTAGTGTTGAAGATTTGCAGGATCTCCTTGAACTTTCACTGTGCAGGGATGAGGATGATACAAGTTCCAAAGAATTTGAAGAAGAATTTAAAAGACATGCAAGGGAACTACTGATGAGGAATAAAGATCCAGAATAATGAAGGGTTTTGGCATTATCTGTTCCAGGGGGAGATTGTTGGGATTGAACCCTGCCAGAGGAACAGATAATGAAAGCCAAAACCGGATCATGACAGTGGATTCACAATAAGCAGCAGTTTACACTAAGTCTTCTCCCTTGAAGGTGATTATAACATCTGATGGTCTTACATCCACTGCCCGGATACAACTGCTGTTGTTCTTCTAACTACTGATGAAACCAGAAAACTGCTGAGATCTAAGCACTGGTGGTACAATCTACTGATGACAAAGCACTGCCCAATCAAGGACTGATCAACCTTGAGGAAAGCACTGACATAAAGAGAGAGCAGTAGTTTAGTTTGTCATTTTATTTATGTATAGTCAGTGGTTAGGTTTAGCAGTGTTTGTATAAGGACAGTAGATACAGGTTGTTAGGCTGTTAGACGTCGCTTTCATGGTGACGTCCGCTGAGATGCCTCAGCGGTTTGGATTGTCTATAAATGGAGCAGTACTCTGTACTGTTACATTTGATCGTTTTGAGTGAGTTCTTCTCCTCAATTCAATCCTTTCATCTTGTGCAACCAACCACTGGAGTATCAGGCTGAGGGGGAGCTTAGTTTGTAAGCATGCTTGTAATCTTTTGAATTGCTTTGTAATCTTTTGACTGATGAAAAGCGTTTGTTTATCTAAACTATTTTCTTCATTGATTGTGTTTATAAAGTTTGTAATTATTTCCGCTGCACTTAAACTCAATTAAACTCTATTTGATCTGTTCAAATCATACAAACAAACACAATCATGAGAGCCTCCGATCCTAACATCCTTTCACTTTGTCCGTCTGTTTGAGGATCATATGCAGTGCTCAAGTTCAGTTTAGTCCCCATGGCTTCTTGGAAACTTGTCCAAAAGTGCGAAGTGAAATGACTATCTCTATCCGATACAATGGAGAGTGGAACTCCATGTAAGGATACTACTTCATCTACATATAACTTTGCTAACCTTTCCATGCTAAAGGCTTCTTTCATGGGTAGAAAGTGAGCTGATTTGGTTAATCGATCCACAATTACCCAAATCGCATCATTACCTTTTCTGGTTTTGGGCAACTTAGTAACAAAGTCCATTGTTACGAGTTCCCATTTCCATACAGGCATTTCTAATTGTTGTAGTAGACCTGAAGGTTTCTGGTGTTCTGCTTTAACTTGTGAACAAGTTAGACACTTAGAAACATATCTAGCTATGTCCTTTTTCATTCCTATCCACCAGAAATTATTCCTTAAATCTTGGTACATCTTATTGTTACCAGGATGCATGGTATATCTAGATTTATGGGCTTCTTCTAAAATCTTATTTCTTAAGTCTCCTTGCTTAGGTACCCAAATCCTTTTCTTATGGAATCTCCAAATTCCATCACTTCCTTGTTCTAATTTTTTAATCCGTCCTTTCATTCCTTCAGCAACATCCTGGATTGTTGTTTCTTGAACATCCTTTAATTGTTCCATTAAATCTAACTGTAGATTTAATCTAAGAGCACGAACTCGCTTTTGCTTTTCATGATACTTACGACTTAAGGCATCTGCAACTACGTTTGCCTTTCCTTCGTGATATTGAATATCACAATCGTAATCACTTAGGATTTCCATCCATCTCCTTTGCCTCATGTTTAATTCTTTTTGCCCAAATATATATCTTAAACTTTTATGATCTGTATAGACAGTAAACTTACTTCCGTACAGATAATGTCTCCAAATTTTAAGGGCAAAAATTATGGCTCCTAATTCTAAATCATGAGTCATATAGGTTTCCTCGTGCTTTTTCAATTGCCTTGATGCATAAGCAATTACCTTCTTGCGTTGCATCAGCACACATCCTAATCCTAGCGTTGAAGCATCACAGTATACTTCAAAATCTTCTATTCCTTCTGGTAAAGCTAGAATTGGAGCATTAGTTAATTTCTGCTTTAAGATCTTAAAAGCTTCTTCTTGTTTAGGTCCCCATTCAAACTTAACTGCTTTACAGGTTAGCTTAGTTAATGGTACAGCTATTTGGGAAAAATCCTTAATAAACCGTCTATAATATCCAGCTAAACCTATAAAACTTCTAATTTCCATAACTGACTGCGGACCCTTCCATTTGGTGATCGCTTCGATCTTAGCAGGATCTACGTGAATACCTTCGTGATTCACCATGTGACCTAAAAATTGCACTTCTTGTAGCCAAAATTCACACTTCGAGAATTTGGCGTAAAGTTTTTCCTCTCTTAACAAGGTTAAGAGTAAATGCAGGTGCTCACAATGTTCCTCCTGACTTTTGGAATAAATGAGTATATCGTCGATGAAGACAATTACAAATTTATCCAAGTACGGTTTACAGATTCTATTCATCATGTCCATAAATGCTGCAGGAGCATTGGTTAACCCAAAGGGCATGACTGTAAACTCGTAATGACCATACCTAGTTCTGAAAGCAGTTTTAGGTATGTCTTCTTCTTGTACCTTCAATTGATGATATCCTGAGCGTAAATCTATCTTAGAAAAATATCTAGCTCCTTGTAATTGATCAAAAAGATCATCAATCCTAGGTAATGGGTATCGATTCTTAATTGTAACTTTATTCAAGTCCCTATAATTGATACACATTCGCATCGAACCGTCTTTTTTCTTTACAAACAACACTGGAGCTCCCCACGGGGATGAACTAGGTTGTAAGAATCCTTTACTTAGTAATTCATCTAATTGCTTTTTCAATTCTAACATTTCGGTGGGTGCTAACCGATAGGGTGCTTGGCTATCGGTGTAGTTCCAGGAATTAGATGAATTCTAAATTCGACTTCCTTATCAGGTGGTAATCCAAGTAGTTCTTCTGGGAATACCTCTGGATATTCAGATACTACTGGAATTTCCTTAAGTTCCTTACCTTTAGTGTTAATGATTACTGAAATCATATACGCTACTTCTTGTTTTCTTGAGTAACTGGCAAATTTCATTTTTGAAATGAATTTTAGTGGCTTTTGTGGCTTATCCCCTGTAATCACCACTAATTCTCCTGTGGGTTTATGAATTTCTAAGGAATTCTTATCACAAAGAATTCGAGCATGGTTGGCTACTAACCAATCCATTCCTAACACCACATCAAATCCTGCTAAATTCATAGGTAACAGGTTTGCCGAGAATTTATGACCTAAGAGTTCTATCTTTCCTTCTCGTACAACCTTATCTATTTTAACAGAATTCCCATCTGCCGTTTCGACTGTAAAAATCTGCCTAAGTTTGGTTAAGGGTAAATTAAGTGCTTAGCAGAATGAAGTATTTATAAAACTTTGGTTTGCACCAGAGTCAAATAATACTTTTTCATAAATGTTGTGAACCAGAAACGTACCAGCTATCACATCTGGAATTAGTTCTGCTTCCTGAGTAGTCAGTTGGAAGGCTCTTACGTTCTTCTTGGTAGTTTCGTCTGCAGGTTTGGCTTTGTTATCAGCTGGTTTGACCAGTTTTGGGCAATCTGGCCTCAAGTGTCCAGCTTCTCCACAGTTATAGCAAACTGTGGATTTCTTCTTCCGGCAGTCTTCTTCTTGGTGCCCCGGAATTTTGCAAAAATTGCAATATCCCTTGCATCTTCCAAAATGCTTTCTTTTGCAGGTATTGCAAAATGGAACAGTAGAAGATTGCCCAGTTCCCATTCTCTTGAAATTATTACGGTTACTCACACGGAATCCCTGGGTAATCTTTTGGGCCACTTCCTTTTTTCGGGTTTCTTCTCTTGTGCGTACCAGTTCGTCAGTCAGAGTGTTAGCTAATTCCACCGCATCATCGATCGTGCGGGGTCTCGCTGCCTTAACAATATTACGGATCTCACCAATTAAGCCCCATATGTAGCGAGATATAAGTACCTATTCTGGCGAGGCCAGTGTTGGTACTACCCTAGCGTATTCGAAGAATGTCGAAGTATACCCTCGACAATCAACGCCTACCATCTGATGATTTAGGAATTTATTGGTCATCTGTTCCTTTTCGTACTCGGGACAGAATTTTCTTTCTACAAGACTTTTAAATTCTTCCCAAGTCATGGCATAGGCCACACTACTTCCTTTGGCTTGAAGTACCGTATTCCACCATTCTAACGCCCCTTCTTTAAAAAGATGCGATGCGTACATAACCTTGTCTTCTTCGCCACATTTACTTATCATAATTACTGCCTCAGTTTTCTCTAACCAACGCAGTGCAGCAGTTGCACCTTCGTTACTTGCAAACTCAACCGGTTTACAGGCAAGAAACTCCTTATATGTACAACCAGGTGTTGCAGCTTTCATTTTCTTAAGGAGTGGAGCTTGTATCCCCTCATTATCGTTATTAATATGGTTTCCGCCTCCGTTTACACTATTACTGAAATTGTCACCTTGTGTGCGTTTACTAGGAATAATTTGTTGAATTTCAACAGGTTTCTGGGCAGCAGCCAGGATTGCGGGAATAGCATTGGCTATTCCTTGAGCAACGATATTCTCGATATCTTACCTATTCAGAAATTGATCCTCCTGATGTTGCTTAGATTGATTTACTTCATTAATGGGTTCATTACCAGCGTTTGCCATCTGGTAATTAATTTATATAAGTAATTAGTATAAATTAATTAATAACCAAACATAACAAAATAATTGCACATAATCACGTAAACAAATATAGCCAAAATTGTCGATTTTTCGACTTCCATTTTATATATTATGCATCCGTACACACTGTTATCTTACAAAAGTTTTATTTTTAAGTTATTTTACAGACATTATTATACAAACATAGTTTCATACACCCCCTAGTCTGCTGGTTTTTCAAAAACGATGTTCCCTTTCTTCGTATTTCCAGGAGATTTGTTCCCCTATCTCCCGAATCTTATTCCTTGCATCGATTAGTTCTTCGCCAAAATGGCGAAGTTCAGCTAAGTTTTCATTACTCATAGGTGGGTTTGGTGCAGGTTCTGGGTCGAACTGAGGGAAAAAGGTATAGGGATTATTTAGAAGGTTTTGAAATTGCCAATCGTTGGTCCACCATTCGTCCATTTCTCCTTGAGGTTGGGTGTGGATTAAAGGTTCTGGGATGGCTGGTTCCAGGTTTATTGGAAGTTGGGTTTTAGCAGGATAAGGAAAAAGATTTGTATTGATAGGCCTAAGGATATCACAGCTTGCCAGTATGTGATCCAATTCTTCCTGCAATGGTAATTCCTCCACTTGCCTAGAACTTTCCCCAATTTCTATTCTTGTTTGCCTAGGATTTTCCCCAATTTTTATTCTTGTTTGCCTAGGATTTTCCCCAATTTCTATCCCTTTTCCTTTATCTATAGGATTCTCTATTTTGGGAATTCTTCTAGTCGCTGGTTTCCTTCTGCGCACACGCCTCCAACCACAAATCTTCTTCTTTTCTTAGGTTTTGATTTTTCCAAAGGTGGAGCTTGAAATTCCATAGGTTCTTCCACATCGGCAAAGTAACCAGTAAAGTCTTTGGAAACTTCTATTTTCACAGGATAGAGATTGAGATTCTCTAGGGCTTCAGATAATTCATTCATGTTGTTTAGCATTTATGAAGAAACATACAAAATTCTAGGTTAAAATTTTGTAAATTAAATTTTCACAGAATGGAAAGCAGAAAATTTAATATTAATTACGAATATCTAATCAACCATTTTATTAAAACAAAACATTTATTTTTAATACAATTAAAATTTTAAAATATACTAGTGATTATTTATTATATTAAAGTTTCTGACTTGTAGGTAGCATAGGTGCTGGTATTGGTTTGATGATTTAAATTATAAGTTGGCATTTGCTGCTATAGTGGCTAACATATAAAGATTTGCTCATTTCTCATCTAATTTGTCTTCCCATGGTGGGTTATTGCCTATTCCCTGAGTCTCTTTATTTATCACTTCTTTTGTTTGAAACTTCCTCATTTTCTCTTGACTCTTCTTAATAATCAGACTTCTTTTATTAGGGGAGAGTGGTTTCTCATACTGTGCCTTACGAACAAATATTCATTCCTCAGTATCTACTGAGTATCTTGAGGAATTTGATTGGGATGAACTTCCCTTATCTTTTAGTGAACTATCTAATTTAAGATAGATGTTTGAAAGCTTTTGCTTACCTATGCTGTAATTAATAAGTAGTCAGTCAAAAAGACACATAATCACAAAATGGCAAATCAGAAATTTAAGTATTTTAAATACTTAATAGGCTTTAAATCAGTGGCTCTGATGCCACCTTTTCCTGTCACGGCCCCAGCCCCGGTTTAACCCGATCAGGAGCCGCGGGACAGGAACCCGTGGTATTTAAATGATGCGACAACGGAAGATTTTATAGGATCTTTTTAAAACTTGAAATGCCCGATTATTTTATTTCATAATTCGGGATAAACCCCGTAAATTACAATAGAGGAATTTCACAAGTAAATTCCCTGATTTATAAAACATGTTTATTTATTTTAACTGAGCCACCTCTTCAAGCTGGTTAGTGCTCCGTAGCACGTTTCCTTGATTTACAGCAGGTCGCCTGAAACATGTTTTAAAAATATTTTATCAGCGGGGAAATGCTGGCGAGTTATTCAATTTTGATAAAACGACACATGGTTATAAATTACAGCATAAGAGCGATTACAATGGCTTCTATCTTATTTTTATCTGGCGCCGTGTCACCTGGTGACGATGGTCATACCACTATTGGGTCTTTCCCCAAGTAGTGAAGTTTATCACTGTTAGGATTTATTAGCCTAACCCGTGAGAAATTAGTAATGTGCACAATACCCCACTAGCCAGTGATTCAAGATAACCATGACTTACTCCCTGTAATTATAACTTTTGAAAATGGAGTATTGTAAAATATTTGATAAAATAGAATAACTCACATTGCAGATTTAATATGGGCAGAGTCTAGCCTACTGATTAGCCTTGTTAACCTAGTTCAAATAACAATGCACACGAAAACTAGGTTAGTAACTTTAATCCAACTTTTTACGACAACTCACGAGATCGAAACCTTCAGAACGAATGACAAAGTGCGATACTTAAACATCCATCGAATTCACGATGAATGACAAAGTATAACCCAAGTTTGAGCAGCACTTAAACATCCATTGGATTGATTTCTATCGATCGGACATTAAATCGTAGTAGCGATCGAGTTATTACCCTGTTATTGTGACAGCGTTTCGTGTTTGTGTGTGTTTTTATAGTAATCAGACTATATCTTGATGTGTAAAACGATATTTAACGTCGCTCCAACGTAGAAATCTAAGTCCCACACTCCTCTATTTATACTGAAAATTTGGCATCCTCGCGTGGCGCGAGGGGCACCACCCTATTATAGGGTAGACCCGTGTGTTTGTAGCTCAGGTGAGTCAGCGAATTCTTAAAATTCGATTTTGACAACAAGTTATGTGGATATTACTAATTAGGGAATACCCCCCCCCCCTGAGTTTTAGGGGCCCTGATCCTGATTCTGATTGTTCTGAAAATTTTAGGGTTTATGCAGGATCACTTGGGGGGTCTCAATTAGGGTTTCCTATTGGACAATAAATCATAAGAAATAAAAATTTTTAATGAGGATTGTTACAATAAGTGTCCCACAAGGACAACCACATGTTGGTAATGAGTCTAATGCACGCCTAAAACGTGGTAGACCAATCGGTTCAAAAGATAAAAATCCTCGAAAAAAAAAGGGAGCAAATAATGTAGATGGTCAAGTCGAGGTAACAGTAACGCAAGAAAAAGTGTCTCCAGAAGAGACACTAGACATGATGGTTCTAGAAGAACCTCAGGTACCTGAAAACGAAGAGATCTCAATTAATTATATCATGTCTAGAAAGGTATGGAACCGAAGCGAAATCGACGTCGATGATAGTTTTTCATATAATGTAGCGCTACAAGTAATGGAAAACAATGAGGATCAAGAACCAAAATCAGTTGAGGAATGTAAACAAAGAAATGATTGGCCAAAATGGAAAGTCGCGATAGAGGCAGAATTGAATTCCCTAAATAAACGAGAAGTTTTTGGACCTGTGGCCCACACACTTGAAGGTGTATAGCCTGTTGGATATAGATGGGTTTTTGTGCGAAAACGTAATGAGAAAAATGAAATTGTACGATACAAGGCAAGTTTAGTAGCACAAGGATTTTCGCAAAGACCTGGAATTGATTATGAGGAGACATATTCTCTAGTGGTGGATGCGACAACTTTTCGTCATCTTATTAGTCTGGTAATACAAGAAGGGATTGATTTGCGTCTAATGGATGTTGTGACAGCCTACCTCTATGGCTCACTTGATACTGATATTTACATGAACCTTCCTGAAGGATTCAAATTGCCAAACTCATGTAAATCTAGTTCTCGAGAACATCTTTCAATCAAACTAAACAAATCATTAGTGAGTATTTGTCGAAAGAAGGCTATAAAAATGATTCTATATGCCCGTGTATTTTTTATAAAAAGGTCAGGATCTGAATACGTTATAATTGCCGTATATGTTGATGACATGAATATAATTGGAACTCCAGGGGAGCTTCAAAAGGCAGTTGAATACTTGAAAAGAGAATTTGAAATGAAAGACCTTGGAAAGACAAAGTTTTGTCTTGGATTACAAAATGAACACCTTAAGGGTGGAATCCTTGTGCATCAAGAAACTTACATAGAGAAACTACTAAAAAGATTTTATATGGAAAAAATCACATCCATTGAGTACTCCAATGGTTGTAAGGTCGCTTGATGTGGAAAAAGACCCATTCCGACCTCCTAAATATGTAGAGGAAATACTTGGTCCAGAAGTACCATATTTAAGTGCAATTGGTGCATTAATGTTTCTTGCTAGCCATACACGACCTGATATATCATTTTCTTTAAATTTGTTGGCAAGATATAGTTCATGCCCAACAAAGAGGCATTGGAATGGGGTAAAACAAATATTTAGATATCTTCAAGGTACAAAAGATATGGGTTTGTATTTTACAAATCAATCGAAAACAGGTTTGGTTGGTTTTGCAGATGTAGGGTATTTGTCTGACCCTCACACTGGGCGATCTCAAACTGGATATTTATTTACAAGTGGAGGTACTGCAATTTCATGGCGTTCAGTAAAGCAAACAATCACAGCCACATCATCTAATCATGCAGAAATATTGGCGATACAAGATGCTAGTCGAGAATGCATTTGGTTAAGGACTGTAGGGTGGGGTTCGGCTACAAAGTCCATTTTTCCTACAAAGTGTACAAAGTCATAAAACACTACAATTTCAACCATAAAACACACTCAAAACCCAAAAATAACATGGTGAAGATCATTAAAACACAATATCCAAACCCTAACAGTCCTTAAAAACTTCAAACACACCATCATACGACTGAGAATATAAAAACACAACAAGATAATCAACATAAAACACACTAATATCAGTCATTCGATAATCAAAGCCTTATCATCCAAAACACAACACAAAATCCACAAATATGGTGTTTTAGTAATCTCCACTATGTTATTTGTGGGTTTTGAGTGTGTTTTATGGTTGACATTATGGTGTTTTATGACTTTTTACACTTTGTAGGAAAAATGGACTTTGTAGCCAACTCTCACCCAAGGACTGTAATACAACACATTCGTGGATCTTGTGGTATTTCTTCTGGAGATGAGGGACCGACAATCTTACATGAAGAAAACGCAGCATGCATTGCTCAACTAAAGGAAGGATACATCAAAGGTGATAGAACAAAGCATATTTTGCCAAAGTTTTTTTTTACACATGATCTACAAAAGAATGGAGATATTATTGTCCAACAAATTCGTTCCAGCGAAAATTTAGCAGACTTGTTCACTAAATCATTGCCGACCTCAACATTCAAGAAGTTAGTTCATGGGATCGGGATGCGTCGACTCAAGGAGCTTAAGTGATCATCATCAGGGGGAGATAATACGCGATGCACTCTTTTTCCCTTAGTCAAGGTTTTGTCACATTGGGTTTTCCTGACAAGGTTTTTAATGAGGCAGCATTAAGCGTATGGAATTGATAATCAAGGGGGAGTGTTATAAATAATTAATGATATTATGATTATCAATTCCTAATATAGTCCAACTTGTTCTCCAAGTCTTTTCCCCTTATAAATACTCGATGTATTCTAATGTAAAAGATACACAATTAATACTAAACATCTCCTTCTCTCCCAATTATTCTTCTCATCTTCTTGCTATTAGGCGTGTTCATAACAGTAGTAATATTTTATGTCGGACCGTTTTTTATGTGAAAATATAAATAAAAAAACACATCATACACCTATTTGCACATGGAAACATAGAAAAAAAAACAGGATATATTCAGAAAATACGAAAAATTTCCTAGTATATTCAAATTTTATTACAATATAAAAAACAATCACCTTAATTTTATTCAAAACTTTATATAAAATAAATGCACAATGATAATAATATAAACTAAATTCTACTAAACAGAAATTGTTCTGGCGTTTTCACTCTAGGAAGTGGTGGAATACTCTGTTCAGTTCTAAAAAAATTGTCTGGATCAACCGCTGTCTTCACCCTCACCAATCTATCAAAATTCTCCTTAAAATACTTCTCACCATACACCTTACCAGAGTGGTAACCACTCTCACCTGTTCCCACCATCACTCCAATATCCAAATCTCTATAATTCAAAAACGCACCTCTTGGCTTCTTGGACACAAACTTAGTCATAAACTCAAACAAAACTCGAGTCTCATTCAAATACTTTTCATCCAGTTCCGGATCATCTTCGGTCCAGTTCATCGAGTACTGGATCTTAAACAAGTTTCCAGCACGATGAGGACACGGAGTTGCATCCGCTGGAATTTCCTCCATTATTCCACCATAAGGGTTTAAGTAAAAACCACATTTACCTAACTCGAACAATTTGTTGAATATAGACTCCCACCCGGGTCTAGATATAGGCGTTTGCACATAATCAGACTTTCGTATTAAAAAATTTACAGTGTCCGAGTGGCGGTCCAGAAGGACCGCCGCTGGCGACCTGTAATCAAGATTTGCCCAGAAGAATACAGATTCAACCCAATTTACTTCCAAACAATCTTCTTTTTTAACTTGTAATTCCGGGAAGCTTTCGTTCATTAGTTTTAATAATCTTTCAGAATCGCCCAAGAAATGCGCTATAAAAGAAGCCTGGACGGTTTTCTTGTTGTTCAACACCTTCGGCATTAACATTACTCTGATAAATAAATCTCTATCTATGGTTGGTGCAGCCGTCTGCCATTTATAAACAAGATCAATGGCGTTTTCGGCTATGGTTCTACTTACCAAGAATACTGTATGAATCTTCGGGACGGGAACTAGTTTAACAGTGTAGGATAAAACTACACCGAAACTAGCTCCTCCACCCCCGCGAACAGCCCAAAAAAGATCCTCACCCATTGACTCACGGTCCAGAACACGACCGTTAGCATCGACTATACGCGCATCCACCACATGATCAACTGACAACCCGTATTTTCGAATCATGGTGCCATAACCACCACCACTTACATGTCCACCAACACCAACTGTTGGACACACTCCAGCTGGGAACCCATGCACCTTGCTCTTTTCCCATATCCGGTAATAAAGCTCGCCGAGCTGAGCTCCGGTTTGGACAACCGCGGTTTCTGTGGCGATATCTACAGACACGTTATGTAAATTAAACATGTCGAGTAAGATGAATCTTTTCTCATGGGAAACGTATGATCTTCCGTTGTAGTCATGTCCGCCGCTGCGCGTCAAGAGCTGAATGCCGAGGTTTTTCGCGCAGAGGACCGCGGCTTGGACGTGGGATTCTTTGGTTGGGGTGATAATGAGTGTTGGTTTAGGTGTAGATGCGGTGTTGAAGCGGCGGTTTCGGATGTTAGACCGGAGGATGGTGGTGTAGGTGGTGGAGTTGAAGTTAGGGCTGTGGACAATGGAGGAAACTTCCGGGTCGGGTTCCGGTGATACTTGATGGAGGCATTGGAGGAAGGTTTGGTAAATTTTATTGTTTGAATACATGATGTTGTTTTGTTGGATTTCTTCCACACTTCCACATGCATGCACATGTTTATTTATAGAAGTTTGTATGTAAATCTGATTTTCAGAATAGTTTATACGTATAAATTGTTTGCTACCTAACCCCATGTGCGAAGCTTTAAGGGACGGAGGGGACGGCACACTCCCCGAACTTTTCGCTCAGTAATGGAGAATATGTAGTTTTCGTATATAAATTTTTGGGTATGTACGTTTTTGATCCCCTGATTTTATAGAAATTTTAGGTCAAGTGACTTACACCCCCTGTCGGAAATCTCAAGCTTCGCGACTGGCAACCCGGTTTAATTATATAAAATGAAAATTATTAGTTAATACTTAATACGTATAAATTGTTAATTTGCTACCTAACCCTGTTTAATAATATAAAATGAAAATTATTAATATGCTAAAGATTTGAGAATTTGATCTTACCTAACCCTGTTTAATAATATAAAATGAAAATTATTAATATGCTAAACATTTGAGAATTTGATTTCTTGCTTTTGCTTTTGCACGTTCATCAAGTTATTATATATCGAGGACCCCACTTAAATTGTATAGAAAGAACAGATCGAATGGGAAGATAGCGAAATCTAAGGGGTTGGCATGGGTGGTGTTAGTTTTTTAATCGGGTTATTTGGTTTTTATTATAGGAATCTAAGTGTTAACCGAACTAAATAAGATTCAAGTTAAAATGGTTTTGGGTTATTTTGTTTTTGGTTATTCGTGTCGGGTTAATCATTATTAGGGTTTTCAACTTTTAAGTACAAGTTGCAATGCATATTTTACCATTTAACTTAACATAATATTCTTTAGATAACATAAAATGTCAAATAAAAACGCTCGTAATATAATCTTTTGTATAAACTCATGCGGTAAACACGTATATTAACTAAAAAACGTGAAATAAAATAAGCACAAAACCAAACTGTATCAACCAGTTGTATAATCTCAAAGGAAAACGTTTAGTCGTGTCAACCAAACCGAAAATTTGAGGTTAATATATTTGCGTGGAAGACAGAAACAACATTTATGTACATACATATAAACAACGAAACAAAACATCATGTTCACTTTATAAATAAAATAAATGGGATGTAAACCGGACTTTTCACTTAATCATGTATGTATATGTATAATTGAGTTTTTATAAGTAATGTATATGTATAATTGAGTTTTTATAAGTAATGTATATGTATAATTGATTATTTATAAGTAAATTCGGGTTAACCAGCTTAACCTTTTGTAACCCAATTACCAAACTGAATACTAATTTAAGATTTCAAGTTTAATCTTAATTAAGTGGATTCGGGTTGTTCACGTTTCAACTTAATCAGGTTCAGGTTAATTGAGGAACAGGTTGGGTTCAATATTTGGGTTCAGGTAAAAAAACTAAAAATACACCCCTGGGGTTAGGTTGTTGTTTGAACAAAGACTTAGATTAGCAATCATAGAGTACCTGATATTTTATTAACTAAATGCAAGTACCCAACATGAAATTCAAATAAAGGGCATATCAAGGATCCTGCATTCCTACCTACCTCAATAATTAACTTATAAAATATTTGCTTGGTTAACAACAATTTCATCCCATTAGTCCATATGAAGGTCATAAGATGTTATTAATTTTCTTTTTGCAACTAGTAATTTAACCCATCACTTTTTGCCACAGCATTGCAACATAAAATAACTCGAACTTATATCGTCTAATGAGAACGCATTGTTCGACTTGTTTTCGAACAAAATTTACGTCAAACCGTAAACAAATTGAAAATTTACATAAAAATAAGCACAAAAACATATTATATTTGACTTGACTCATTTCCGAAAAAACCTTACGTTGAAAGTAAACCAACTTGAATTTATATCGACTGACACACAGAAATAAGCATGTAAGAAAATAATGTTTTTTTTCCGTGGGGATACGGAGAAGTCCATAAGCCGGTATTGTGCCCCTCCATGGAAAACCTAGTGGGTTCCGATCTGGAGCCAGCCTCACAATTGCGCCTGCGGCTGTCCAGTCCCAACCGCCCAATAGGTGGTACCTTGATAGTGGTTCTAAAAAAAATTAAATTTTAGAGTAGAATTCTTGTCATTACATATTTCTAATAAGCATTTCTCACGTGGACATCACCATATTTCTAATTAGCCAATGAGAAGGTTCTATTTTCACCACACAGATTATCATCCTATGGTTGTCCATAGTCCAATCCAACGGCTTAAACTCACTCACCAAAAGCACAATCCTATGGTTTACATCATTCGCATATTAACAGGCTATATTGGAAAACCACAATAGAACTTACTATACATCAACATTTATATCTATTCAAAAGCCGAGATATCAGGGCAACGAAATTATCAGCATGTATGTGTTTCCATTTTCTAAATGTTTCAGAACGTTTAATCCCGAAACGAGTTGTGTAAGTAAAAAAGACAAGATCATTCACGGGACTCTTCGACAGGAACAGTTGAGTTTGACAAACACACAAAAAAACCCAAACAACACTCGGTTCCTAGAGAGAGAAAATGTTAGGAGGAGGAAAAGGAGGCAAAGGATTGGGAAAAGGAGGAGCAAAATGACACCGTAACGTTCTTCAGGACAACATTCAGGGAATTACGAAGCCGGCAATCTGTCGGCTTGCACGGCGTGGTGGCGTGAAGATATTCTTGGAGAATGTGATAAAAGACGCGGTTACTTACACAGAGCATGCGAGGAGGAAGACCGTTACTCCCATGGATGTTGTTTATGCATTGAAGAGGCAGGGACGTACACTTTATGGTTTCGGTGATTAAGGTCTCGAATAGTTGGGATTTGGTTAGGTTGTGTAGAGGTTTGTTAGGCGGTTGTGTAATTGAAGTTTGTTTGGGAATCAAGCGATTTTGAATTGATTTTGCTTTATTTTGGTTTTATTATTGATTTGAACTTCTGTTGATGTTCGTTTCTGTTTTGTGAACTTCTGTTGATGTTCTTAAAAAGCTTTTGTCGTAAAACGATCAAAAGGTATTTTGTCAAATTCCGTAAGAAATCAGGTATTTTTTGTTTTTCTATTATTTTTTAAATGTATCAGTAAGAAATGTGTAGGATAAAGACACAACAGGTTTTGTCAAATTCCATTGGAATTCTGTAGGAAAAAAAAGATAGTTTCGTAGGAAATGCGTAAGAAAAAAGACTAGAAGTGTGTAGGAAAAAAAACCAATTTTGTCAGAATTACGTAGGAAAAAGGAATACATTCCGTTAGAATTGTGTAGAAAACAAAACTAGTTTTGTAGGAAATGCGTAGGAAAAATGAATACATTCAGTTGGAATTGTGTAGGAAAAAAAATATTTCCGTAGGAACTGTGTAGGGAAAACGAATACATTACGTTGGAATTGTGTAGGAAGAAAAAACAAATTCGTAGGAATTGTGTAAGAAAATTAAAATTTAATAAATATTATATAATAAATATAAATATAATTGTTTTAAACACAAAATTTTAAAAAATAAATATTCCGTGGGAAAAGCGTCGGGAAGTTAAGAAAATTAATTCCGTGAGAAATAAGTGGGAAAATTTTAACGAAACATTTTTGTGGGAAAGGAGTAGGAAAATCCGTAGGAACTGCGTAAGAAAAAAATTACCCACGAGGAGAATTCCCACAGCCCATTTTAGTGGGAAATCCGTGGGTAAACGCAGTTACCCACGGATTTCCCACGGAAATTGACGTAGGAATAGTAGCAGTTTTCTAGTAGTGAAATATGATAGAGCAATTTTGAATGCTATTAGTTTAGCATGAAACAAAAGCTTAAATTAGCATGAGCCAGGGGCGGACCCAAGGTCAGCCCAAGGTGGGCGGGCGCACCCCCGGGGAAAAAAATTTAGTGCTAAGTTCCGTCGAAAATCCCGTCCGCACCCCTTGGAATTTTTCGTCCGCACCCCTTAGGTAAAATGTGTTATCAATTTATATTTTAATTTTTTTTTAGTAAACTCTTATTTTAAAAAAAAAAATACTAGCTAAATTATATAACTTTTAATACCTAACTAACTAGACCCAAATACTCATGTCTTTACCAACTTATAATTCCTAACTAGCTAGCCCACTAAGTCTTAGCTCATTAACCAAACCTAACAATATTTCAAACTACAATAAAATAATTAAAGCCCAAAACCTTTAGAAATTCTCTCCCGCTCTCTCTCTCTCTCTCTCTTGCGTCCTTGCACTGCCAACGAACAACATCACCCAGCGACAACAGTCCAGCAGCCGGCGACCACCGTAATCAGCCACCATACCACCATCGTTCGACACCAAATCTAACCGGAATCCGAACACGGGTAAGTTTCTTTGTTATTTTGATGATTTTGGTTGATATTATAGGAGAAAAAAAGGTAATAAAGTTGTTAAATAGGTTTGAAATTTTGTGTGTTTTGACGTTGTGTATGGTTGTTTAGATGATTTTTATGGTGATTATGTTGCTTATATATTTTTAGGGTGATTACAACTTACGTTATGATTGTAGGGCTTGAATAGTTGAAAATTAAAATTGAAACATTATGTTATGGAGCGATGAACTTATGTTATATAGAGAAAGAATTGCTTAAGAAATTAGCTTTAGATGATGTTTTGAATAGATTTCAAAAAATGAAAACCCACAGGGCGTCGACGTTTTAATTATGTTTGTAACAAGGTTTGACATGTTTTTTATTATTATATAAATTTAGTTTGATGTTCGTTTGTTTTACATGACCCGACCCGATACGAACCGATTTTTTTACTTATATACCTAGGGGCCTAAAATTTATAAAAATGTTCCGCACCCCCATAGAAAAATTCCTGGGTCCGCCACTGGCATGTGCACATTATTGAAACTTCCTTCAATTAATATATAGTTGTATGAGTGTCGTTTGAAGACATGGTTGTGGTTGTATTTCCCACCTGCATGACAAATGTTTATGTATGGAAGCATCATGGGATGAAGGCCACCTCACACCAAATCGCACCATGTGAACATGAGCTCGAGCTCTGGAAAAAAAGGGGAATACTCATCGATCGAGCCAATGTGATATGAGAGAGCAAGATGTAAAACAAGGAAAACAGGTGCGGTGGCCAGGGGTGCGGGAACACCACCGCATCTATGCCCCCTTCGTCCTCCCTTAGGGCAGGCGGGGTGGTGCGTGATACCACCCCATCACTCGTTAATCTATCACTCTACACCGCCGCCGCCCCTTTCTATCACTCGTTAATCTATGACTAGTTGAGTGTATAACGCGTTGCAAATAAAAAAATGGAACGTGTATCTTGTACATTGTGCATTAATATTTGTACATTGGAATCCCTATCACTAGTGATACCACCCCCACTACATTTCTATCACTAGTGATAGAATATTGGGTGCTGACATGGCATGATTTGATTGGGTGCTCCCATCACTAGAATCTATCACTAGTGAACCACCCCTCCTCCCCTTATAGTAAATATTTGTTCGCTACCTAGTTCGGTTACTAATATATTAAAATATTAAAGATTCTTAAAGTCCCTAATCAAATAAACATAACCTTTCAAAGATATTTAAAATGGACTAAATGGTTTAAAAGCTATTTGAACATAGACAACTTTAGCCATCAATAAAATGGACTAAATGGTTTGAAAGTTGTTTGAACATAGACAACTTTCCATCAGTGTGCACAGTATCGTGGGTATATAATTTTTTATTAAAATATAAATGAAAGCATTGATAGTTTGAAACCAGTGCCACCCAAAAAGATTATAATAAGGCTACCTGCATATCGATGCAAAGACACTAAATACGACAACGTATCCTGCATTTTTACCTCAATAATTAATTTTCTAGTTTATCATCCGTAAGATTAAATATATTATGTTTAATATTTAATCTAGTAGCCATTATAATCATTTACATAATATAGATTAAAATATATTATAACCTATTAAATAATTAGTTGGTAATTGTTGATGGACCATATTACCCTTATTAACTAATTAGGTTTCCTCCTGCGTGCTTATATAAGGAGAATTATGTGGAGATTAAAGGGTTACTCAGTTACACAATTAGACAAACCCTAATAACACATAACATCAATCGACCTCCATCTCCATAATCGAATCCCCTATTCGGTTTCTTAGCCACCATCATCAGTTAGCACCCTAAGGAGGAACCAGACCAAGCTGACAACCATGTCAAACATTATTGCTGAGTTTTCATCTGGATTCTCTGCTGGTTTATGTTGATGCAATCAAAGGTATGTTTTATTGTTTTCTCTCATGTATAAACAGAACTGAACCAACATGTGGTATCAGAGCATATGTTGATTAGTCAGTTCTGTTTTCGTATCCATTATTCTGGGATCAAAAATCTGGAAAACGAAATTGTTAAAGCCTTGAAAAGTCACGACTGTTTTCGAGTTTTGTTGCCGAAATCACTGTTTTCGGAAGTTAATGTATTAATGTTTTGACTCGAAATCATAATGAACAAACCTAATATTCGAAATCTGTTAACAAAATTCTTAAAATTTAGATTTCGGAACCCAGAATTATGTTTTTATTTTTTTTTAGGGTTCATAATGTTCTTATGTTCTTATGAGAAATTCGAATTTTTCCTTTATGATTTGGAATGTGATTTGAATTGTTAGATGTTTCCCTAATTTTGATCTAATCTTGTATATTAAGTTTTTTCGAAATCTGTTAAATGATAAACAGATATGATTTCGAAATTTAGTGATAAAAATAGATCAATGTTAATAATTGGAAACTATATCTCAATTCATAATTTTCGAATTTCAGTTATGTTATCACAAGAAACAGCTATCAACAGTGGACTCGAGACCATCAGGCTTCGACTCGAGACCAAGATCTCGACTCGAGACCACAAGGTCTCGACTCGAAATCATAAGGGCTCTCAAAAGTTTTCAACTCGAGACAAAGGTCTCGACTCGAGACCATAACGTGTCAACTCGAGACCACTGAGGATTCAACTAAGGCCATTAAACCATTACAACTCGAGACAGAGGTCTCGACTCGAGACCATAACGTGACAAGGCGAGACCATAACGTATCAACTTGAGACAGAGGTCTCGACTCGAGATCATTAGATCTCGACTTGAGACCATAACGTGTCAACTCGAGACAAAGGTCTCGACTCGAGACAACAAGGCTGTGACTCGAAACCTCATTATTTTTATTTTAAGCTGTTTAATGTGAACTAAAATAATTGGTTTTGTAATTACTTAGCTAATTAATAAGGATCAAATAATGTTTTACAAAACCAAAATAGCTTAACTTGAATGAGCTTCTGATATATCATTTCTAGCCAAAGCTGACTTGATACATCTACTTATCATTCAAGTATTACGAAAGCTATGTTGTGTATGCATCATAAACATGAATGTCTTAATTTCTGGCCAAAGCTGATTTTAATTCATTCATAGATGGCATACTCAACAAGTGCATAACTAAAGTGATTGTTTCAATTCTGGCCAAAGCTGATTTGTTACAACCACTTTGCACATATGCTTAAATGATTACACTTCTGGCCAAAGTTGTTTTGTCTTCATTTAAGTAGAATTTTTTAGCTAAGTCTATTATTTTGATGTTAGTAATAGACATATCACAATCTCTTCACATAATGATCCTTAGATTAATGATCCTTAATTAAGTTTTTATGATCATTTCGTCTGCCTTATTCTTAGTACCCATATTTTTTTTTTACTCACTGTAATTTTCTTCTATTAATCTATATCTGATCCACTCTAATTCTTAAAACCTAAAATGTTTGCTTTATTTACAGTTTCTATAAGAATTAGCTCTTAAATTAAATCCTTGATTATTTCCTAAGACACGATAATCCTATTGCTCTCTTCTGATAAAGATTATAAAGAAGAAAGTTAGAGCATGATGAATAGGATAAATCGAACATGATGTCTCTTATGGTAATCAAGAACTCTCTAACGTAAATGCTATCACTAAAGTTATTCCAGATTAAGTCTTCCCTAAGACTAATCTATAATTATGGAATAATCACTAGAACTCCTAAGATGCATGCCTTCATTTAAAATTATAAATTATAAAGTTAAGTGGTATATGTGAATACATAATCATGTACAATACCATGACCCATAAAGTTAAGGGCTTACGCATGGAAATAAGTACATTTTTTCAGTACATTACATACTAAGATTTTCACTTGTACAATTTGATGCATTATAAATCAACTATAATACTCAAAATACCAAAGTATAACGAGTGTGTTGATAAGCAACATATGTACAAAGAAATAAATGTTTAAAGCTGGAAAATAAGCTGTTATTCACCTTACAACCACTAATAGTTTAAAAGAGGATTGTTCTAAGGTCCATAGACAAATTACAAGTGCTAATCCCAACTCTAAGGTTCTTCAAGGGAAAATCTCACTGCATAATTATGTCATTAGACTAGGCATAAGCAACGAGACTATCCATTACTCTAAAGAACAGTTGGATAAGTTAACTAGGTAGTCATTTCCTAATGATATTTAAGTCTGATAATTTTAATATTCCAATTAACACATGATTAGTTGACTCTAGTTCCATACGTTTCCTTACCAAAACTCGACAAATAACTAACATGAGAGTTAGTGAAAAAAAATTAAATGTTAAGGCTATAAGAACCATAATAAGCAGTCTTCTAACAACGCTTTTCGATACATTACATATTCTGATTATTAATCAGAATACAGTATCATTACTTAGGCTATGTCATGAAGGTTGTGAGGTTTGCATAGTCAACATAAAGTCACACTTACCTTAAACTTTCATCTTATTTGTTCTAAATATCTGGATTGAAACATTACTAAGATGGAACTAGATGATACCTTACATTTTCACAACTTTTGTCATCATAAAAATGAGAATTTGACAAAAGGAAAATGAGACTAATAAATTTCATCCATTATAACCGAAATTCATGAGAAATCATGACATGGTTAATGAGGATGATTTTTTATCTAATCTCATTCTAAGTGATTTTAAATCATGACGTTACAGCCCTTAATATTACTTGGCTTAAGGAATAAGTATGGGTCCATCATAAGTCATTTATTGACGTTCGTGGAACTTATTCCAAATGGAATATTCAGACATAATTCATTTATCATTTAAAAGACTATCAACTTGTATCTAAGTTTTGTCGCATATGGCCCACGTTCTTAGAAGAAATCTATTCATGTATGTACTTATTAAGATTTCTATTAAATATGTCCCTGAGTTTTCTTATGATATCTGGACATTAAAGAAATCAAATAAAGTCTAACGTATATGTGATAGGTTCCCACGTCATGTAGCTCATTGAAACGTCTCTTGTAGCATTTCTAGAGATATTAAAGATCAGTGGGAGCATTAAGTGTCTTCATAATAACTTGCAATAGTTGCAAGAGGTGGGGGAGTGAAAATTTTACATTACCTAAAATTGCACCTCTTGTACAAGACACCACTCCATCACGACACTGTTCTATCAAAACTTATCTCCTTAAATCTAATGCTACTCTTACAAAAGTTTCATTGTTACTTAATTGTGGGCGCACTTAGATTTCTTACCTAAACTAACATAATCCTCAACAAGAGAAATCACAACGACTAATGTCATTAATTTGTGTCTCTCTATTAGAATTTGTTGATCGTTACATATTGACCCTAAGCATGCTGAGTTCCTAAAGATTTCTAAGGTTAGTGGGAGCAGTCAAAGTCCTTATCATGATTTGCAAGGAATACAAGAGGCGGGGGGAAGAATGTCATTAAATTTCACTTCGAATTTAACTCCGATTACACCACACCTCTTGTACACCATACTGCACCAACTCTTACAAACTTAGAATCCTGAAAATGATAGCAACCTAACCAAGAGCTAATCCATAAAACTGAAACTTCTAATGAACCCAATAATCAACTCAGGAGGTCATCTAGGTTTAAAAGCCTACTAACTTTGATGATTACATAACCTCCCTAACTGAAGTTGAAATGAATGGATTTTAGAAATGTTTACTGATCCTATCTCTTCTAATTAAGCCATTAGCGTCAATTAATCTTCTAAATGGAATAAAACAGTTTTCTAGTAAAACTGATTTTATGTGTTCGTATAACGTTTGGGATTTGATTGAATTACCTAAGAGTGTTCATAACTAAACCAAATCCTAATATAAGCGTTAAGACACTCAAAAGTATGATTGATTGTCAAAGGTTATACTCAGGAAGAGATGAATTATCAAAGAGTCTTTCTTACCTATCTTACAGAAGATTTCTTTGAGGATCATCACTGTTCTAGTAGCTTATAATAGTTTAAAGCTACATTAGATGAACATTATAAACAATTTTCCATAACAAATGGCTGACACATTTACATGTTCATTAGATAACAACCTAAAGGTTCAAACTGAAGGTTAAAGAACACTTTATTTGTAAGCCAATAATATCCATGTATGGGTTAATGCAAACATCATAATGTGATGAAAAGCTAACGTAATTATTTTCATCAAGAATCAAGTGGATTAATGTACCTACCTCAAAATGAGTGGGAGCAACTAAGATAAACTTGTCTCTATAGATGACATTCTTTTGACAAGTATATGTTACATAAGTCAAAGCATCGTTAACACATACTTTGATATAATAAATCTCAGAGATATCTCTTACGTGATTGATATCATAACATACTGAGATAGACCCAATGGGATATTAGTTCCGTTCCATAAGTTTAACATTAAATGGGTCCTTACATATGTAACAATCAATACTGCTCTCCTTTAGAGGATAATAGGGTAAGTGAGATTATTTATTTTTTACGCTTCATTAATTGGAAGCCTTATGTAAGTTTAAGTCTATACTCGTTTAGATATTACTCACATTGCAACACACTAGATATGTCTAGATTAATGTGAAGCATCTAATGGAGTATTACAATATCTTTAAAGAAACGAGAGGCTATGATTTGAAGAAGAAGTGAGAATTAAAACCGGTTTATTACTATAATTTTGTGATGTTCAAAGATGACAAAATGTAATTTCGGGTATATCCTTATGTTAGCAGACAAAACTTATTTCATGGAGGAGTCATAATGCACTAAATATTGTTGAAAATTTATCAGTGGACTCATAAGTATATTAACTCCATATAATTAATGTTTTGAAGACTTAGTGAGATAAAGTCAGTTACCATAACTCCTTGAACAGTAACAGTTCAAGAGGTGCTGCATTAAGTTTTGATACGCAATTAATTATTCGTTCATGAACGAATTGAGGAAATTAAGTTTGTATCGAATACATTCATGATATGCTTAAGGATCCTATAACTGAAGGGCTATTACCCATAAGTCTTATTAAGAGAGCTCAGAGACGGGTATTAATTGATGGCCATGCGCAACCGCATATCGTACTATGAATGACTAAGTATTAATTAATTTTCCTCATCAGTTTGATTTTTGTACGTCTCTAAGAATATGTCAAGCTAGCATAATGGCATATAGACAAATATAGTTACAAATCAAACAAAGGGCTTATGCGTATTTTGATCATGACGATTAGGTTTTAAATTAAGGCTATAGTATGATTAATGGGGGTCCTGAGTCGCATAATGATTCAACGGCTGTATTTTTCTGCTATAGTACTTGTTTAAGGCTAAAATGAGTGTTAACTCCTGATCAGGCTTATCTAATACTCATAGTAAATGATTACTCGGCTAAGTGGGAGAATGTAAGATTAAATATATTATGTTTAATATTTAATCTAGTAGCCATTATAATCATTTACATAATATAGATTAAAATATATTATAACCTATTAAATAATTAGTTGGTAATTGTTGATGGACCATATTACCCTTATTAACTAATTAGGTTTCCTCCTGGGTGCTTATATAAGGAGAATTATGGGGAGATTAAAGGGTTACTCAGTTACACAATTAGACAAACCCTAATAACACATAACATCAATCGACCTCCATCTCCATAATCGAATCCCCTATTCGGTTTCTTAGCCACCATCATCAGTTAGCACCCTAAGGAGGAACCAGACCAAGCTGACAACCATGTCAAACATTATTGCTGAGTTTTCATCTGGATTCTCTGCTGGTTTATGTTGATGCAATCAAAGGTATGTTTTATTGTTTTCTCTCATGTATAAACAGAACTGAACCAACATCATCATCATTATCATTATCAATTAGAAGAAATATCAACCTGTGAACCGTGTATGCCCCAGGCCCTCCCCAAACCAACTATATATAGTATATACATGATTGGACGATCTCACAAATAAAATCTGATAGTACTTATTATGTATCTATTTATAATGAAAATGATTTTCTTTTCAAAACACAAGAGTCTAATTTAAAGAAAAACACAAATGCTAAAATTTGTAAAAAAAAGTCATGTAGAAAAGATTTTTAAGTATGGTGTTTTAGATTTTATGTATAACTAGGTTTTTCGATTACGCGCGTTGCACGAAAGGCATTAGTGTATTTACGTAACGCCAATTTATAAACCGTCAGGGTTATCAAAATGGTCAGTTTCCTAATCACAAGATGGATAAGAAAATTATTTTGGCAACAATCTGCTATTAAAACAACTATAATGACGAAGATTTCCATACAACGGATGTTGTTGGCTTGAAATAAAATAACATACATTTTCAATAACCTCCATTGCCAGGTCCTTAACAGATTCACCATCAAGGTAAGACGCAGAACCAATCAAATTGCTAAACTTATCAACACCCTCAAGAACAATGTGAACCTGTAGAGAGGACGCAAAGCAAAGAAATTTTAAATTCACCCTATCTAGTTTAGCAAGCGTACTGTGTAGCTTCCCTCCCAAATGCATAAGGGCAAACTTCATTAAAGGCTGATGAGGATGTAACTCTTTGAGCTGAGGTCAAGGTCACGCGAGACTCGCTATTAGTTTCTTCATTTGGTTCATCAGATGGTATTTCAGTTGCTATGGTAGGTTCTTGGGTTGTTCTCCTTCCCATTGACGGGGCTAATTATTGAAAAATAATATAGTAAGTTTCCATGAACGTAGCAAAGTATCCATGTAGAAGCGTAAAAACGGACTCCATAAAATAAAACTTAATGTTGATAAACTTCCTACCTAGATTCTTCAGCAAATCATCATCATCATCATACTCGGTAAATCCCACCAATAGCAAAGCTAAGGTAGGGTCTTAGTAGGGTAAGATGTAGACGAAGTGAGCTTCCATCACTTGTACAAATTGAAATTGAAATTTTGGAAGCAAATAAACACGAAGTGAGCTTCAATCACGAACTTAAGCATATATGCTTTTAGAATCAGTAAAATCGTTCTACTTTAAATAGTTAATTCATAAAGAACATCCATCATCAAAATCCCACAAAAAGTCCAATGTTCCGGTATTTCAACTCCACATGACATTTTTTATTACTTATTAACTTGTATAGATCAGATAGACTTCATAAAATGTTTATATTTCTTTACCCATCCATGATTGTCCCTAAAATGTATATACATTTTTAATAAAATAAGTGTAAACTATACATATGAAAGAGAGAATACAAGTTCACAAGGCCTTACCAAGAGATGTATATTCAACTATCCAAGAGACGGTGGAATAATACGCTATTAAATTTTTTTGATTTGGGTGCTACTTTTTTTTAAGAGGTAAAATGTCGCAGCACTCGACCCTACCCTGGGATCGGGTGCCGCGAGCCTGACTGGTTGTATCGATGTTTATTAAATTTGCAGCGGAATTAACTCATCAGGATCGTAGTTAGGAAATAATTTCAGAGTTTGT
Source organism: Helianthus tuberosus (assembly GCA_030545235.1). Classification (NCBI taxonomy): domain Eukaryota; kingdom Viridiplantae; phylum Streptophyta; class Magnoliopsida; order Asterales; family Asteraceae; genus Helianthus; species Helianthus tuberosus. Next base: position 32,215,364 of record CM060365.1, on the reverse strand, counting down.
AAAACCCCAGACTTTTTATATTAAACAAATGGGCCAAAACCCATATTTCATTTATAAGACTATCCACTATCACAACCCAACCCAACCCAACCCAACCCAACCCAATCTTTCATTAAAATACTAATTTCTCTCTCTTCCACCTATACAACCCAACCCAATTCAATTTTTCACCCACAATCACAACCCAGCCTAAACTAATATTTTATTAAATAAAAATGATTTATAGTTTTTGTTTACAAGGAAAAAGACAAAAAAACAATTAAATATTAATACTAAGTGGTTACAACCTTGGGTTGTATACACAACCTGGTTGTGATAAATAATGAATTATTAAATTAAAAAATTGCTTGTTTTTTTTGTCTTATTATCCACATGGCAACCGTTTGGGGAGTTTGGTCACCATAGTGGATAGTCTAATGTATTTATAGGTATAAACCCTAGTTGCTGAAAAAATATAACTTCTTATTTTATTCAGGTAACTATAGCCACTTTATTTAAGCCTTCAATGCTCCATAGCTGGCTTCTATTACTTTCACAGTGGGTTACCTCAAACGCGTTTAAAAATATTTTATCAGCAAGAAATACTGGCGAGTACATTTCATTTTAATAAAAGACACATTGTTATAACTTTACAGCATCAAGAGTTTTTACATTTGTTTATATCTAACAATTTCTCAACAGTATTGCTACTGGGGCACGATTCCCCCGTACTTGTGGTCATGCTACTATTAGCTAACTCTTTGTCCAATAGTAACAAGTGTCAAGTAATGTATACAAAAGTCCACATATCAGCAACTATTGCAGAATACAAAAACTTAATCACTGTAAGTATAACTTGATAAACATTTAGGGTTTTGTAAAGTATTTTAAATAACTTCTCATAGAAACTCTGAAAAAAAAATGACTCACTTTGAAATTTTAGGGTTTTACTATAAGCTTCCTGATGATGTTTTCTAGTGATTTTCCTGAGTTCCTAATAAAATATACAATGCACGTGTGTTAGTATAATAACCCAATTCAACTTTATCAATACATCACGAGATCAGAGCCCAACGTAGTTTACAAAGCATAGCCTTTATCAGGCAGCGCCTTGACATTTGTTGCTGGGTTCAAGATCAATCGGACAGGGTATTGAATCAGTGATCAGGGGTTAAAACACTTACGACGAGGCAGAGCTTTGTGAAAATAAGGGTATATTTTCTTGTAGAATGTTAGAGAGAAAGAAATGTACAAGTTTGAACTGCAGCTCGAATGCCCTATTTATACGAATTTTAAGACAACGAAACCCCAAGCTAATCCTCTTGCGGCCCGCGAGACCCTCTAGCTAGGGTTTAGGTTTGACTAGTCACCGGTGTAGGTCCGCCACGTGGATGACACGTGTCATCAGACGTGACCGGAAAGTTATATGCCTTTCGCGCCCCGCGAAAGGTTTCCTTAAGTCTGTCACTGCCCGCGACAGACACATAATTATTATTTTTTTCATTTTTCAAACTAAATAATGTTACGAGAGTTCGGTTTTTCAATTACGGAGTGTTTTAGGACATTATTGAGGGTTGTTATATTATCTATACCTTGTTTCAAATCTCGTCTTCGAGATTCACTGGAATAAGTAAGGATATTTCCTTTTCATTTCAGATTCTAGTTCTCATGTGTATTCTGGCCCTCTCTTCGAATCCCACTTTACTTTGACCAGAACTAATCTCTTGTGTTTGAGATTCTTAACCTTCCTATCTTCAATTTGTATTGGTGTTTCTACAAATTTAAGCTTTTCATTTACCTCTATATCTTGAAGGGGTATTACCAATGATTTATTGGTTAAGCATTTCTTTAGGTTACATACATGAAATACATCATGTATTCCAGTCATCTCTTCCGGTAATTGTAGTTGATAAGCTATTGGCCCTATTCGTTTGATAATTTCAAAAAGTCCAACATATCTTAGGCTTAGCTTTCCTTTCTTACTAAATCTGACAACTTCTTTCCATGGTGAAACTTTTAATAACACCTTGTCTCCAACTTGAAATTCCAACGGTTTACGCCTGTTATCTGCATAACTCTTTTGACGGTCTCGTGCTGTTTTCAGTCTTTCCTTGACTTGAAGGATTTTGTCAGTTGTTTCTTGTACAATTTCAGGACCTGACAGTTGTTTCTCTCCAATTTTTGCCCAACATACTGGTGTTCGGCATTTTCGTCCATAGAGTGCTTCAAATGGTGCAGCGTTGATGCTTGTATGATAGCTATTGTTGTAAGAAAATTCCATTAAAGGCAAGTGTCCGTCCCAACTTCCTCCAATATCTATCACACGGGCTCTAAGCATATCTTCCATAGTTTGGATTGTCCTTTCACTTTGCCCATCTGTTTGAGGATGATAAGTTGTACTTAAATTTAATCTGGTTCCCATTGCTTTTTGGAAACTTGTCCAAAAATGAGAAGTAAAACGACTATCTCTGTCAGACACAATAGATAAAGGGATTCCATGTAATGAAACTATTTCATTCACATAAAGCTTAGCTAATTGTTCAATACCGAAATGTGCTGATTTAGTCAATACGTCCACAAATACTCAAATTGTGTCGTTACCTTTTCGTGTCTTAGGTAATTTGGTAACAAAGTCCATTGTTATCAATTCTCATTTCCAAATTGGCATTTCCAATTGCTGAAGTAATCCTGAAGGTTTCGGATGTTCAGTTTTAACCTGTGAACAGGTTAAACATTTAGCAACATAATTTGCTATATCTTTATTAAATCCTATCCACCAAATTTTTTTCTTAAGTCTTGATACATCTTGTCACTCCCAGGATGTCTCGTATAGTTGGATTTATGAGCTTCTTCTAGAATTCGATTTCGTAGGTTTACTTAGATAGGTACCCAAATTCTTTTCTTATGGAATCTCCAAATTCCATCTGCTCCTTTTTCTAATTCTTTAATCATTACCTTTAATCCTTTAGCTTCATCCTTGATTGCTGTTTCATGTATCTTTTTCAATTGTTCATTTAAATCTATCTGCAGGTTTAATCTGAGAGAACGTACCCTTTTTGGTTTCTCATGGTACTTTCGACTTAAAGCATCAGCCACTACGTTAGCTTTTCCTGAATGATATTGGATATCACAATCATAATCACTAAGGATTTCCATCCAACGTCTTTGCCTCATGTTTAATTCCTTTTGCCCGAAAACATACCTTAAACTTTTATGATCTGTGAAGATAATAAACTTACTACTGTAAAGATAATGTCTCCAAATTTTGAGGGAAAAAATTATTGCTCCTAATTCTAGATCATGTGTTGTATAATTTTCTTCGTGCTTCTTAAGTTGTCGAGAGGCATAAGCAATTACCTTTTGACGTTGCATTAATACACATCCAAATTCTAAATTGGATGCATCACAATAGATGGTAAAGTCTTCAGTTCCTTCTGGTAAAGCAAGTATTGGTACGTTAGTTAATCTTTTCTTTAAAATCTTGAATGATTCTTCCTGTTTCAGTCCCCATTCAAACTTAACTGACTTGCAGGTTAGTTTGGTTAATGGAATGGCTATTCTAGAAAAATCTTGAATGAAACGTCTATAATATCCTGCCAATCCAAGAAAACTTCTTACTTCTGTTGGTGAATCAGGGACTTTCCATTTGGTAATAGCTTCGATCTTTGTAGGATCCACATGAATTCCTTCATGATTAACTAAATGTCCAAGAAATTGTACTTCTTGCAACCAGAATTCACATTTTGAGAATTTAGCATAAAGTTTCTCTTTTCTCAATAATGTCAGAAGTACTTATAAATGCTCGGCATGCTCCTCTTTACTCTTGGAGTAAATTAGTATATCATCTATAAAGATAATTATGAATTTATCCAGGTACGGTTTACATATCCCGTTCATCATGTCCATAAATGTTGTTGGGGCATTGGTTAAACCAACTGGCATGACTGTAAATTCATAATGGTCGTACCTTATTCTGAAAGCAGTTTTAGGAATGTCCTCATCCTGTACCTTCAGTTGATGATATCCTGAGCTTCCTGTACCTTCAGTTGATGATATCCTGAGCGTAAGTCGATCTTGGAAAAGAACCGAGCTCCTTGAAGTTGATCAAATAGATCATCGATTCTCGGTAGTGGATACCGATTTTTAATCGTAATCTTATTCAATTCCCTGTAATCAATACACATCCGCACTGATCCATCTTTCTTTTTGACAAATAACACCGGTGCTCCCCAAGGCGATGAGCTAGGTTGTATAAAACTTTTTTCTAATAATTCGTCTAAATGTTTCTTTAATTCTTGCATCTCCGTCGGCAATAAACGATAGGGTGCTTTGGCAATTGGTGCAATTCCAGGTATTAGGTGAATTCTAAATTCAACCTCGCGATCTGGCGGTAATCCAGGTAATTCTTCTGGGAAAACATCTGAGAAATCAGATACTACAGGAATATCTTTTAACTCTTTTCCTTTAGTGCTAATGATTGCCGAAATCATATACATTATTCCTCATTTTCGTGCGTAGCTTGCAGCTTTCATCACAGAGATGAATTTTGTTGACGTTGTTGGCTTGTCTCCCTGAATTGTGATTCTTTCGCTAGTTGGCGTATAAACTTGTACAGAATTTTGATCACACAAAATTCGTGCATGATTGGCTACCAATCAATCCATTCCTAATACAACATAGAATCCGGCTAGATTCATTGGTAACAGATTAGCGATAAACTTATGACCTAAGAATTCTATCTTTCCTTCCAAAAGGATTTCACTTATTTTGATAGAATTTCCAATTGTCGTCTCCACCGTACAGTCTTGGTGCAGTTTAGTTAATGGTTGATTGAAAAATTTGCAGAAAGAAGTATTTATAAAACTTTGGTTTGCACCAGAGTCAAATAACACTTTTGCATAATAAGTGTCTAATAAAGTTAGTACACATGTTGATGATCCGCTGGATGTGGCGGACCTGGACAGTAGTCTGCCAGAGAGGGGGCCGAGCAATATTAAGTGGCTGAGTAGGATTAGTTGCGAGTGGTGGTCAGAGACATGGCACGCTGCGCGTGGTGACGGAGTTGTGTTTGCTGGCGCGTCGTATGCGAAGGGTGAAGGAGGCATGGCACGATGTGCAGATGGCGGAGTCTATTCTATGTTGTGTGTTTAGGGTGCGGTAATGGCGTGACCAAAACAGTTACCCGCCGGAGATAGTCGAAACATGATGGCACCCCGACGGAGATGGTGGGAGTGAGCGAAAAAGTCCGTCAGAGTGGCGGGTAGAATGAAAACTGTCCGCTAGGGGTGGCGCGACGAATAAAGGTGTCCGCCAGAGGTGGCGCGAGCAGGAAAGGTGTCCGCCGGAGGTGGTGCCACCAAGAAAGGTGTATGCCGAAGATGGCGTGACCTAGGAGGTTGTCCGCCATGGGTGGCGCGACGAAGGAAGTTGACCGCCAGGGGTGGCGAGACGAATAAAGTTGCCCGCCAGGGGTGGCGAAACGAATAAAGGTGTCCGCTGGAGGTGTGGGTGGATGAAAAGCGACCGCCTGAGTTGCGGGATGGATAAAAGTTTCTGCCGGTAGAGGCGCGTTGAAGAAAATTGTCTGCTAGAGGTGGCGCGACCAAGGAAGTTGTCCGCCAAAGGTGGCGCGATAAGCTATAAGTTTTCGTCTGGACCCCTGATTCCGCCAGGGGTGGCGCGACGAAGGAATTAGACCGCCAGGGGTGGTGAGACGAATATAGTTGTCCGCCACGGGTGGCGAAACGAATAAAGGTGTCCGCTGGAGGTGTGGGTGGATGAAAAGCGACCGCCTGAGTTGCGGGGTGGATAAAAGTTTCTGCCGGTAGAGGCGCGTTGAAGAAAATTATCTGCTAGAGGTGGCGCGACCAAGGAAGTTGTCCGCCAGAGGTGGCGCGATAAGCTATAAGTTTTCGTCCGGACCCCTGATTCCCATCAGTGGTAAGTTTTTTTGTAACAAAGAACCCCCATGATGAGGCATGCCGAAGCATGATGGCAGGGTTGTATCGCCTATGAAGTATGCCCAATCATGCCAACAAGGACGATTATACTTTGTTAGGTGTTAATAATATTAAAACATGTAGAGTCATCTTCACTGGGTCATAATGATACTCCGCCTAGGGTGATTGGACGTCACTGAGTCTTAAAAATATTCCGTAAAGGGGAATCAGGTATCGCTGGGTCTTAGAATTCATTTGGAGCTAGATATAACTTTCTCATGGACCATAATACTGCAAGGAGACATACCAATTATTGCAACCAATTAGCAATCATGCAATGCTGCTTTTAAATTGTATAGATAACATGAAACAATAACGAGGTACACCGGAGATAGGTCGAATGAATCACTTTACCAAAGGCACCACAATAAAAGAAAACTCTCATGCACAAGATGTTATTCTCGAAATCTTCTGGTGGATAAGCAATTTGAATTTATTTTATGTTAAAATGTAACAACCATAAATTAATTTAGCTATTTTCGTAAATAATCACAAATTACTGAGTATTTATATTTAAACATTCATGCTAAAATACGGGTTTATTAAAACTTTTCTAAACTTGAAGCAAAACACCATAGTGTAATTTAATTCATCATTTTAGAATAACGACGAAACAACTTGCGGAAGCTTCATTTAACGTGTGTTCGGTTCTTGCTCGACGCTTGATCCTCATCCAGGACTCTCGACATTCACGTACGATCAATACCAGCTTAAATGTTAGTATTGATAGTTTAAATAACGGTACAAGACAAGATATTGATAATGGAAGGAAATCCAAACGTTAATTTCTTGATCCAAAAACAAGGTCTACAAACTGGCCTCCACCGTAACTTACGGTGGGCACCGTAAGTTACGGTGGCTCCTGTATGAAAATTCCCCCACCGTAACTCAGTAGGCAACTACCGTAACAATTTCAGCCCCACCGTAACTTACGTTGGGCGCCGTAAGTTACGGTGGCCCCTGTATCAGTCCCTTTCCTTTTTGCCGTTTTTGACACGAAAACTTTCGTATCTTTCAATCCGCGTATCCGTTTGATCTCCCGTTTCTTCTTACATGATCGTAATTTGATTCTCCATCTCATGGAGTTTATATTCGACATTCAAACTAATAAAATTCTAAATTTTTAAGCATTCGGCTTATTATTAAAAATCCACATTTTGACCCGTTTGTATTTAAGACCTCCAAACTTGTTTCTAGTTAATCATAATTCTTAGACCAAGGTATTTAACTTAAAATATCTATCTTGGATTCATAAGTTTTGTGAATTACGCGGCAAACACCCAAGTTACGCGCGTAATTCATTTTGACCCATTTAGGGGATATTTTATGCATTTTGGTCTAAAACTAGCTCTTTTCTTTTCAATACTTCGTAATGTCACATCTAAATATCTGCTTATGTTCCACCACAATTATTTTTGTGGTGGATTTCACATAACTAACCTATTATCCCAAATTTACTCATCGGTTGGTCATTTTACGCAAATGACCATTTTTGTGCATTTGACCCGCAAATGTGTATTCCTATAACTTTTACTCAAATTTAATGATTCTATAATCTTAATGCAAGTTCCAAAATAACCCCTATGTGTCGTTTGCCCCATTATACCCTTCAAGGGTGTTTTGGTCAACTTTAGTCCCTCACCTTATGATGAAGGACTTTCGCTAAATATTTGACCAAGATTTGTATGTTTAACTAAAAGCTTATTTATGCGTACCTGGCTCGGGTCAAGGTATTGACCCGTTTACATAACTTTTGCTTTAAATCTTTCTAGTTAAAGCAACGCATACTTATGTTATATCCTGTGATTACAAAACTCAACAAGCGATTGTCAAATGTAATTGTCAAATGGTGTTAACAACACCATTTGACCCATTTAGTCTAAATGACCATTTATCCATATGAGATGGTATTTAGTTACCATTTCATCCCTTTAAACCTATCCCGGTTTTCCCTTAAACTTGTTTTACTTAAAACCGTTTTTATTTGTTCGTCATTACATGACTAATTTACCTTTTTACCCCTTTTACCATAATTCATGATTTCTTACCATTTCCCTTGTTCCGACTCTCATTGAATCGTGTCGGAACATCGTATACCAACCACTTAGTAGCATTCATATACAATACTTGAAATTAAGTAATTTTGAAAATAATGTAAAGGGGCGTAAGCTCTACTTACCTCGCATCCGAATACGTTTTTCTTCTAGTGCTTGATTCGTTTGACCGCTTCTTTCCCAAGCCTCCACCTAGCTCGTTAGGCGACAAACTATCATCATTCACAATGTGGTTAGATTAGTCATTTCAATTCACGACTATTCCACCTTACGTATTTTCTACGTCGAAACTACTATTCGACTTTATCATTGGTTAGTTTGACTTTTAAAAGTCAACTACCTTAAATCATACAATAGGCACAATTAAGTTAAATCAACATTATGATTAGAACCCGTTTTAACCCATATTTCACGTAATTAGTCAAACAAGGAAATTACGCGTTTCATTCGCAATTTCAACATATAAACATTCACTTAGGCATTTTAATAAACACCCTGTGGGCATATTCTATAAAATCAACAATCAATTTTCATAACTAGTTATTTACCCAAGTTTTAACATCATTCACAAGTTCTTATGTCTAGCATGCATAACCACACCTAGACTTACTTTATGGAACTCGAATAACATCAAATTGATGATCATAAATCTAGTGTTCATCATCTTCCCACAAAACCCATTTCAATTCTTGTATGAACATACACTAAATCTTACAATTTTGTTCAAGTACTTTGCTTCTACTATCCAATATGATGATTTTAAGTATGTGTATATCATCATCTTCACACATAATCGAAACCCACTTGTCTAAGTGTAGCAAATCATCAAATTATTCAAATCATAGCAACCTATGTAAACTTTTCACTTAGGGTTTTGTTTCTAAGCAATCATACAACACTAATTTAACCATAGCCTCTCTAATCCATACATAATTCGCGATTATGAAGATTACTCAAATTTTACAACTTCACAAATCATCAAATTTTTACATACCTTATGATCCCCTAGCTCGGGTGATCATTAATCCGTGTTCATGCATTGATTTAGGACTGAAATCGACCTTCAATTTGCTGAATTGGATTGAGTTAGGGTTTTGGCTCCTTGGAGCTTCTCCTGGCTTCTCACGTACGCACACACCATGTGTGTGTGTTTGATTTCTTTTTTTTTTTATATAAATCTATTTTCAAGATATCCAATTTGGTCCCTCATGTTTGGTTAGTTATTAAGTAGACCACAACCTAACTATTTCTAACACTATTCTCACTTATTAACTAGGTTAAATATTCCTAGTTAATTTAGTGGGTTCGGGGAAATTTACGACTGAGTTTATTTTAGGTCCCGTTAATTCGGGCCTTTTATAAACTTTATTTATCCATAGGCCTTTATTTAACTTTTTGTTAAATATTAGGTTTATTTATTTAAAATCTTAATTACTCACCGGGTAAATTTTTTACCACTAACGGTACTTTACCCGTCTTTTAGTATTAACGGGGTTTGATTACCAAACCCGTTTTCGGGGTCTTACAAGTCTACCCCCCCCCCCCCCCTTAAAGAGGTTTCATCCCCGAAACCTTTTCTTATATAATTCATCGAGTTTAAACTCAATGCATTTGTTCCGAGAAATCTTTTGAACATTACTTATACTTTTAACCAATTGTTAGTACTACTAGAAAAATATGGTAACATCTTTTTGGTTACTAATTGTCTACGTATCTCATGCGGCATAGTGCAACTTGAAATAACGTAATCTCGTTATTTCCACTAGATTAGTTAACTTAGCGATATCCATCGCTTTCATATACTATCAAATTCTTTATGAATCCGTTACTTTGACCCGTTTAAAGGTCTTTAGTGAAATCCTTCACTTTTAACAACAATTTCTTTTGTTTTCAAATTCATTTAATTGACCTTAACCGGTCTCACTAACTAGACTTATTAGTCCAGTTACTTTTTACCGCTCGCTTGGTTGTAATGTAATTTTTCTTCACATTGCATTTCTTGATCGTGATCGTGTCACATCATGTTTAATTTATATCAGCCTTTCATTTTCGAAAATATCACTTTTCGAATATATCGCCTTGCGCCTATCAGTGTCAAGACTTGTATCTTTCATGTTTACTATTTGAATTCCTATCAGAATTTATATTTGTAAAAACGTTATTTCTTACTAAAACCGAAGTTTTAGTTTAGGATCTTCTCTTTATCTTTTGTCAATTATCCGTACCAGGATATTGACAGTCCATAATTTATTCTTTTACAGTCTTAGTTTTATGCGGGGATTCTCTACTGGTTCCCTCGCTTGTCTAAGTAACCCGTGGATTCTTTCACTTAGCCTCGTAGGCTATTTCTTTAGGCTTTCACCTCTTTAGGGCGTTGCCTTTATGATTCTTTTCCTTTTTATTCATAACCCGTGGGTCAGTTTAGTCCCGTAGACCTTTACACTGTTTATAACCCGAAGGTTATAATGATCCCATAGATCATCCTTTTTATGTTCGAAAATCATTTGTTTTCGCTTCAAAATTTCGTTCACTCCGACTGTGATTCGTGACTGCAATCATTTCATAATTAATTCCGACCCATTACATGGGTTCATTAATATCTCACGCTTTCCTTTATTCGGTTTGCGCCTATATTTGTATTCAATCTCGTCCCATTACCGGGCTCATTATCCTTTCCAATATTACGTTTTATCTAACCTGTTTAACTTGTTCGTGTGAGTTTCACCACTTTTGATAGTCAACTTTATCTTCTATGCCTTAGCATTCTTAGTGGTCGGTTTGTATTTTCATTTACTTGATTATTGTCCCTTCCCTTGGGCGCGTTATACTAACATAATACGCTTCCGTCTTCAGGCTTGCGTTTACGTTTATTATCAAATATTTTACTTATTTGATCTGTTTTGGGTACCTTTTCGATTCGTCCCATTCATCACGTCCTTACTACATCGGATGTAGATGTGTCCGTCATAAGAAGTTCATGGTATCATATGCCACTACTTACTTGGCCAGAGTAAGCGATTAACACATGACACACATGACCTTTTTATAGTTTTCACATCACGCCCTATGTAAGTAACACCTCTATTTAGTTTTCTTGGAAATAGTATCCTGGATAGGTAATCTATTCAGGTTTCCCAAGTTTCTAATTTACATATGCAACAATCATTCTCTACATGTTTGTTGCATATTGTTATTTGTGCGATTATATTTAAAAGCACGCACCTGGTAATGCTTGCCCCGACGGGCGTTTCTTGCCATTAACCTTGTTCGCGGTCGTTAAGCGATTTAGTCCTTGGTGAGCATGCTCCTCTTGTCATACTTCGGATCGTTCTTCTATCATATCCGTAATTTGTTTAACCCTTGTCATCCTTAAATGCAAGTGTCCTTCAATTAAGACATTCACAAAAGTTAGTAATGTCAACTTTACTAAACGCCCGCATCATAATACAAGGCTTTTCTACTATATGTGTCAATGCACATAATTTTGTTAGCTATATCTATCATTTAATTGGGGTAACGTGTATTACACGATAACCCTATGTGTTGTTTACAACACTTTAATACGCTAAACCATCAACATACATGCACTTACCGGATTTGCGATCAAGCCTCGAACCGAACACCAATCTTTGTCAAGAACATAAGTTTTAAGTCCAAGCATGGTTTTCCCCACCATACTTGAATATCTTAAACCAAGGCTCTGATACCAACTTGTAACAACCATAAATTAATTTAGCGATTTCCGTAAATAATCACAAATTACTGAGTATTTATATTTAAACATTCATGCTGAAATACGGGTTTATTAAAACTCTTCTAAACTTGAAGCAAAAGAACATAGTGTAATTTAATTCATCATTTTAGAATAACGACAAAACAACTTGCGGAAGCTTCAGTTAACGTGTGTTCGGTTCTTTCTCGACGCTTGATATTCATCCGGGACTCTCGACATTCACCTACGATCAATACCAGCTTAAATGTTAGTATTGATAGTTTAAATAACGGTACAAGACAAGATATTGATAATGGAAGGAAATCCAAACGTTAATTTCTTGATCCAAAAACAAGGTCTACAAACTGGCCTCCACCGTGGAAAGGATAATTTCTAGATCCCAAGAAAACTTTAAGAATAATTCTTAAATATGAGAAAACCCCTTGAGAAGCGAACATCTGTACGTTTTCAGTTACAATTCATGTTTGAAGGTTGGGTAAGCACATACCTTGTATAATAACAAATCTGCACCCCATTGATCCGTGTGTGGATCTTGTGAAAAACACAGATCTAGAAATTTGGGTAGAAAGAATAACAAGACGTGGTTCGTGTCTGGGTCCCACGGATGGCGCCAATGTAAAGAATGGATCTAAGCGGGTCAGTACTTCTACGGTGATGAATACGAACACGGTCACATCTCGTCTTCTCCGCCTCATCCTAGATCTGCAAAGAAGAAGAGAGAAACGTGGGGATGTAGAGACGGCCGGTAGAGAAGAATCTCTTATTTTCAGCTACAAAGGTATGTTTGCCACATATCTCATGCCCTAATAGGGAGGGAGGTGGAGACCTCCTTATATAGGAGACATGGGCAAGCCTAACCTTAATGGGCCAGACTCAGTTAGGGATTGTTTCTAAAGCCTACAGCCTATTGTAGTGTAAACTACAACGCACTGGACTTCGCGGGTTAATATGCAATAAGAATAAACATTAATATAAAAGACGATAAGTAATGTATAACCGCTTAAATCGGGTGAAATACCTTACCTCTACAGAGGTCTTAGTTATCAAACTTGCCCCCAAAAGTCCAACACCATATCAATTGATGGCACACTTGACAAATCATGTGGAATACGTCCAAATATTTATTCACAACTGATACATCTTCAATCAACAATTTTCACGTCATAGCATCAACTGACAAGAAAGCTTTTATACATCCTCTTATAAGATATTTTCCTATTTCAACACATTAGTTTTACACGTTTTGTATTCTCTTCTAAGTATAAACAAAGATTTCTTTATCATCATAGATTTTTTTTAATGGCTAAACTTGCACACTATAGGGATTGAACCCCTGATCACTCATATCCTAAGCTCTATCTAAACTCACCAACACTACTGGACTATTCCCAAATTGATAGATAATTGTCAAATTATAAATAATATTGACACTATGAGGTTTTGACTAGTCTACGTCTATAATCATTCAAACTCTCTCATGATCAAAACTACTAAACCAACTGTAATGATCAATCGTCAAGTCTATTAAACAACCCAATATACATTAAATCAACGCCTCCAGCCACCTCAGCTGAGTGGGGCGCATAACACCACACCTAGGGCTGTAAACGAGTCGAACCAGGGTGGGGTCGAGCTCAAGCTCGAAATTAATTCAGGCGGTTAAACTTAGCTTGAGCTTTACGTCGGAGTTAAATGAGCCTAAGAACGAGCCGAGCCATGGGCCGAGCCGAGCTTTGCTCGAGCTGGGCTTGGTTACAAAATGAGCCAGCTCAGTTCACGTCAACTCAAATTGAGTTTTTTTAGCTAGTTTTTCTCGAGCTTCTTTCGAGCGAGCTACGAGCCGAGCTACGAGTCGCGAGCTTTATGAACAGCCCTAACCACACCCTCTCCCAACAAGGGGTGTTAACATTGCCACCGCCATTCAGATTCTCTCTTTTTTCTTGTTTTTTAAAGAGTAAAATGCCCAGATAGTCCCTGTGGTTTGTCAAAATTTCACCTTTAGTCCCCAACTTTTTAAAATTACACTCTTGCTCCCTATGGTTTGACTAGTTGTTACTCGGATAGTCCCTGAAGTGGATGAGAGTTAGTTTTTTCAGTTAAGTGGATGTGAACTTACAAAACTACCCTTCTCATTAAAAAAGAAAAAAAAAATCTAAGAGGCCCCACTATCCCACCCCAACCCCATCACTGCCTACGTTTGACCGACGACTTTCCGATCGAAGAACTCCGGCCACCTTCACCAGCATCTGTCGCCGACTATCATTGCTTACCACCACCTCTACCACACAATCCCACCACCACCACATCCCACCTCTATTACGTTTACAAGTGAGTTTCAATCAACGGAAATTAGGCCGTTCACACCATCAGGAACTTTTCCGGCACTTCTTTTTTGTCCTCCTCTCTCCTCTGTTCTTCACAAACGACAATACACTGCAGGTTTCTCATCAGTTTTTTTTTTTTTTTTTTTTTTGTGTCAAATTCACCCATATAACTAGTTACATACACAACTTCATTAATCTCATCAAAACAGAGCTATACTATACTCATATGCAATTCTTCATAAGGTCAGCAAGTAAAACTGAAGATCAATAACCAAAGTTACATATAATTTACTCTGTTTCTGTTATTTAATGTAGACATAAGTTAACAGAATCACAGTAATTATGTTAATATTTGAACTTTGATACAAATACAAATTAATCGACCACTTATAAAACCAGTACTTGACTCAAAAGTAATAATTAATTATACCATCCTTATCCTACCAAGACTCAAAAAACTAAGCGACCTGTGGGCCGACTCAATTTGAAATTCAAACAAGTAATTCCAGTATTTTCAGATCTGAATTCCGACTACGGTTGCGATGCCCTGTTAGGAAAACAGTGAAGAAGGAGAGGGGATGTAGGTTAGGTCGGAGGCTACAGAAGATGGTGACGGCGATGGTGGAGGGTTCATGGAGGTTGCCGGACACAGTTGAAGAAGATGAAAGATGGGTGTGGGTTCGGTGGTGGTGTGGGGGTGGTGCGGTGGTGGATGTGGGTGGTGCTGGTGGCAACAGGTGATGGGGGGTTTGCCCTAGAGAGAGAGTGTGTGTGTGTGTTTGAGAGTGGGAGAGTGTTTCTATATATGAATTGTTAATATTTTTTTAATGATAAGGGTATTTTTGTAACTTCATATCCATTTAACTGAGAAAACTAATCCACATCCACTTCAGGGACTATCTGAGTAACAACTGGTCAAATCATAGGGAGCAAGAGTGTAATTTTAAAAACTTGGGGACTAAAGGTGAAATTTTGACAAACCACAAGGACTATCCGGACAGTTTACTCTTTTTTTAAATTAATAGTTAAGAGGCTTTATTCTACACCATGGGTGTTAAGGGTAATGGATTTAAGTCCTCATCCTCATCTGTCTATGTGGCGCTTTAAAGCCCCTGGGGGATTTATTCCACACCCCAACCTAACAATTAGCACTTTGTTACCCATTTAAACATCTAATGAGCTCTTTAGCTTACTAACTGCGAAATTAAGTGCTTTAACCATATGCTTAATTTCGGTGGTGAAGGCCATAAAAATGATTAATAGGAACATTAATCACGTTATATAAAAACAAGGGACATTTGATAGGTGCACCACCCAAACCAGTCGGATAAACGTTTCACTAACCTCGACAAGAGGTACTGATCACCTCTATGCCAACGCACTAGCTATAGTGATCCCTCTTTACAAACTTATCACTTTACAATTGTGGTGATGACTTTACAATACAACACTTGATCAAGGATTGATAGTTACGTCATGAATCTTCTTGTTGGTCTTTGATCTTCGTTGATTTGATATTCTAACCATAAATGGTTAGGTTGTGTCTTCAAGGTAGAAGAAACACATGGAGACTGAGAAGCTCCCTCTCAAACCCCTTTCAAATTAAAAAGTCAAAATCCCTCTAATTAGAAAAACGTAAGACTTTTGATGTTAACTAAATTTAAGGACTGATTTGCAACTAATCTTTGTTGGAAATTTTAGTGAAAATGAGTTTTTCACTAAATATTTTGGACATCAATAATATTTATATATGTGTTGTATAAATAATTATTTATGTTTTGTGTTCAAACTATGTCCAAATAGAGCTAAGAGGAATGAGATATCGAAGTTTGAAGTTGTATGTTTGGAACAAACAAAGATGAATAAAATGGATTAGTTTTGTCAACTTGTCACACATAGGTGGGATGACAAAACTTAAAGTGGTTTACAAGGAGGAGCACTCCTTGTATATTGTTTCCTTAAAGGCAAACACTAGTGGGGACGCTAAAGGGTGCACCCTTACTCGTGCACATATGCGTGCGTGCCGTGGGCTATAGGCCTTATGTAGTGCACTTTGAACTTCGTATACCGCCGTTGTATTTTTGTCCATCAGCGCGTGGTCAGATACATGGCGGGTCCGCTTATGGCGCACCCTTGGGTGGCGTAGGCGGATGCCATGGCATGTAGCATGTCAATGCGGCGCGAGCTCCTCGGGCGCATGGCGCACGTCATTGGCTAAGGCGGAGAGTGCAGGTGGCACACGCGTATGGATGGCGCATAACCAGGTGGCGTCCTGTTATGCGTAGTGGCATCCGTGTGGCGCGCAGGTTTGTAACAGTAATAAAAGATCTAGTTGGACCTAGTCAAACTAGTTGTTTCAAACCATTTAATTCGTGTCATGATGAATATGCCCGTTTTTGACTAACCACTTAAGTCCATTAATTAGAGATTAAAACCTGATTAATTCTCTTGTTAATTACAAGATTTAATATCTTGTTTATTACAAATTGAATGTCTTGTTTTATTACAAGATTAAATGACATTAATCTTGATGTGTGTATATATGAACATGGTAGTTCATATTCTTGGAGGTGAGAGACATACACACAACACAGAGGTCTTTTGTTCCATGGAAATTTTAGAGAGGGGCACTCTCTAGATTATCCTTTTATCAACTTCATATTTTTCCTAATTGTATGAACACCAAATTATACCCGGTGTAATCTCGGGCGTGATTGCCATCTCCGGCAGTACACATACTGTTCCAGTTGTTGTACCCTGGGAGACAGGCCGTCTGATAGGAGGCGCGGAATCTGTTTTAAGGGAAGCGTGTTGAACACGTGCCTCAACAAAAAACGTCAACGGCAGTTTGTTCATTCCTGCAGCGGAGGTTCATACAAAATGGTGCGGTTGAAGTTCTTCCAAAGATGTTGGCTTGAATCAAGATTGGTACAAATTAAATTGTATTTTTATATTGGTTTATTTATTTTTGTAACCGGTATTGTACTAGAAAAATTTCCCATAAATAACGAGAGTCTCGTTATTATTTATTTTATTAATATTTTTAATAAAAAGTGAACCTAGTTCCTACAATCTTAAAACATACTTTCGTGAAGATTGTTGCTACAATCTTAAATCCCTTCTCTATGATGATTTAGGTTCACGAAAGTTAAAATATTTAATGGATTTGTTCAAATCTTGTAAATATTTTTTGGGGAATTATATGTGTAGTACAAACGAGTCAGATTAATTTTTTGATTGGAGTACAATCTTTAATCCGAATACCGTGTTACAAAACGAACTTTTGATTCAAGTTTGGAGTTCATGGGTTTTGTTCGTGTTTAGTTAAACCGAACCATATACAAAATAATATGTATTTCAATATGTTTTGAAATACTAAATTTTCTAATGAGCGTATTAGAAAAAAATTATTTTGTAACCCCCGTTCAAATTAAATGTTTGTAACGTTTAATTTATTTATTATAAGCTTTTACGAACCATAATTGAGAGATTAATGTTGGTTTTAAAAGTCTTGATATATATTTATTTTCTAATTAGCATATTAGAAAATAATTATTTTATAAAATAACTAGTTTTAATATCTTATAACGAGCGTGTTAGAAACGTTGTTGAAAGAATAACGACATTAAAACTTTTTATATCTCTAACGAGCGTGTTAGAATTCTATAGAATGATAAGTTTTAATATCATCTTTTATATCTAATGAGCGTGTTAGATACGATGATTGTGTAAAACTAACTTGTTAAAAGACGATTAGATTTTCTAACGAGCGTGCTAGAAAATATACGTTTAGATTTTCTAACGAGCGTATTAGAATATATTATTATTTCAAATAATTACCGACGAGCGTGTTGGAGACAATTATTTTGGATAATAAACCTTGTAACGGTTTCCTCTAAACTATTTAATTTCTAACGAGCGAGTTAGAAACGGATTTTTTCCACATACGTTTAAACGATTTTTATTTGTTTATTTCTAATGAGCGTGTTAGAAATAGTTTATATTTTTATAAACTTCGAAACAAATTTTTTAATCGATTACTTCTAACGAGCGTGTTAGAAACGATTTAAAAAGTCTGATAGTTGTTTATTTTCTAACGAGCGTGTTAGAAACGATTTAAAGACTTTGTCAATTATTTATTTCTAACAAGCGGGTTAGAAAACGTTTATTTTATATAAACCAAAACGGCTTATGACAATAAATGATCATTTAATTTTCTAATGGGCGTATTAGAATTAGTTTATCTTATAACCAACTATTTTAACGATTTGCAATCGTTAAGTTCTAACGAGCGGGTTAGAACCGGGTTAACTATGATAAACTATTTAAGATGATTTGCAATCATTTTATACATATTTTCTAACGAGCGTGTTAGAAAAGGTTAATGGTTATTTCTAATGAGCGTGTTATAAAACGTTCATTTACATAAACCAAAAGTGAATAATTGTATTCGTTTTATTTCTAACGAGCGCGTTAGAAGCGGTTTACTTTATAAAAACCGAATATTTTGAATGTTTGTTAAACATTTAAATTCTAATTAGCATATTAGAATTGGTTTTCATACAAACCACTCATTTTAACGATTGATAATCGTTATTATCTAACAGCGGTTAGAAATGGTTTTAATATGATAAACCATTTATTAAAACGATGTGTATTCGTTTTATTTTCAAACGAGCGAGTTTGAAATTGTTTTATTTATTAAACTATTATAAGGTTTATTGTCTTGATTTGTAATCAAAACATAAATATATAGTTTAATATTAAAACACTTGCAAAAACGAGAAATGTTTTGAACGAATAAAACATGTCTTTGCGAAGTATAAGTGATTCGATACTTACACGAGAAGTATAACATCTTCAACCATATAATAGTCTTGGATAGACTATTTGGGGAAAAACAACTCGATGTTGTTATAAATATAATAAGTTGCTCAACTACTTGCGAGTAGTTAATTGTAAACAACTTTATATTTTTGGACAACTTGTGATTATTCAAGAGGGGGTACCTCAAAACATGACAGAACGATGTAATTGCGTTTATTTCGTTCTAAAGTGTGTTGAAAATAATAACACTTTGGGATTTGATGTTTAGATATCATTGGTGTATCCGTTATTTTGACTACTAATAAGTTGTCAAAAGGATACACATTTTGATACAAAGTGTAAAAAAATAATTTACACGGACACAACGAGCGGGTTGTGATCATGACTTATGTAATAAGTCACAACCCAAACATCAAACGTATAACGAGTTCGTGAGAAACGTGGTGTATGGTTTGAGATGGAATACACGAAAACAAGATATGTCATCTAATGTTGAGAGCATCAACATGGAAATGCACATGTAACTTTTCAAAGAATATAACATATGAAAGAAATATATGTTATTATTGTAAATGATTTTAATAAATTTAGCAAATTTATTAACGGAAATTTACAATAGTGATGGACTTGTAGATGCTTCTACCACCATCAAAGTTGTTTAAACTATGTGGAGGCTTGGTCCTAAATTTGGGAGAGTATCCCAATACATGGTATTAATGAAACAACAACGTAAATGTATATATCACTATAGGCATACGTGAATGCTTTGTTGTTGAGAGTCAATCTAATTAGCTATATCTCAAGACTCAAGTGATTTTATACAAATATTTTCATCAAAGTGACTTGGATTAAGACTTATGTTTAAGTCTTTAGAAAGTCAATGGTGAAGCCTTGGAGATAAAAAGGCGAACGAGTTATGATCCTAATGGATGGAGTTAACTATGGTTTTGAGACCTTCCTAAAACCGTTGGTTTTGGAATGGTGAAATAAAATTTCTTTATTATGTCTAAACTAAGAAACGAATGTTCGGAAGAGATAGTGCGTTACCTCTTAAGGCTGTGAAGAATCAGAATGATGCATCTTCTGTTCACATGCTAGAGTATTGTGGTCTAAAGCATGCTAGACTAATACTTGTTAATTTATATGCTCGACGGAGATTAAATTAACTTTAAACATTCAAAATATGTGATGACACAAGAACGAATTTTGTGCTAAACAAAACTATAAATATAACTTCATTAAAACGCAAGCAATGTGGGGGGAGGCCATTTAAGAAACAAACCCTTTAGGGTATGAAGAAATGGTAGTTGAGAAGTTTTCTCAAACTCGAAATGAAAGGGAGAATCTTTCATCACCCCATTTGGATGTTATCCAATTACACTTAAATGTGGGGGTGACTTGCATTTGAATGTGGAAATGGTAGTTGAGAAGTTTTCTCAAACTCGAAATGAAAGGGAGAACCTTTCATCGCCCCATTTGGATGCTATCCAATTACCCTTAAATGTGGGGGTGACTTGCATATATTGCAAACGCATGACCAAGTGGAGTACACAATGGTTATATGGAGTCAATCGAGTAGATTGGATTCGAATGCCAATTGGTTAGATTCAAATCTAGTAAGATGTCAGTCATGACACACCAAAGGCATCCTAAAAACGTGTCTAGCCATGAATTGAGTTTCATGTCATTCTAAAGACAAGGTACATAACTGGATCCAGGTTGAGATCACGAGTTATAAGTCTTATGAATCGACTAAAAGGCAAAAGTGACTAGCGAGTCAAGAACACGTTCGAACAACTGATCTCAATTGTCGTTGGTGACTTAGCGAAGTCAAAGATAATTTTGGATCCAACAACCAGTGGGTTGATAAGAGATCAGGTTGTGGAATGGGACTAAAGCCATGAAAAAAGGGACATGAGGGAAACCTAACCTAGTTGACTGGAGATCCCAAGATCTAGGTTCAATAGGCCAACTTAATCATGAACCGAGTGGTAGTCACTGTGGGGGCATAGCTAATATATATGTTTATATATAAGCTCGTGTATATGTTCATATATCCCCCTAAAACTATAAAAGGGTGTTTAAATACGTCCTAGTCCATTCCTATAATATCCAGTGACATTGTTGTGAGGCTAAGCATACTATGTGGTTAAATGATTCGTGTAAATCATAATGAACCATAATGCTTTTAATGATTTAAAGGGAAATCACCTATGTTGGAGAGAAGTGTGGTCGCTTCGAATGGAATTAGGGCATAATTCCTAGAGCTCCCGCAGAACCAGGAAAGTGCTCCATGACCATTATAAGACACGATAGTGAGGGGATGGCCCGGCTAGGGAAAGTATTGTGTGAATGTATATTGTCGTTTACACAAATAGGGGGGGGGGGTTCTTCAAGGACATCACGTCTACAAACCCCTAGTAGACTAAGTATGCTTCACAAAGGAAGGTTCAAAGGAAAAACCTACCTATCCTGCAATACTCGACTGTCGAGTTTTCATCGGGAAATTTTGTGTGTTTTAATCGATCTCCATTCATGTGGGGGATTGTTGGAAATTTTAGTGAAAATGAGTTTTTCACTAAATATTTTGGACATCAATAATATTTATATATGTGTTGTATAAATAATTATTTATGGTTTGTGTTCAAACTATGTCCAAATAGAGCTAAGATGAATGACATATCGAAGCTTGAAGTTGTATGTTTGGAACAAACAAAGATGAATAAAATGGATTAGTTTTGTCAACTTGTCCCACATAGGTGGGATGACAAAACTTAAAGTGGTTTATAAGGAGGAGCACTCCTTGTATATTGTTTCCTTAAAGGCAAACACTAGTGGGGACGCTAACGGGTGCGCGGCACCCTTACTCGTGCACATATGCGCGCGTGCCGTGGGCTATAGGCCTTATGTAGTGCACTTTGAACTTCGTATACCGCCTTTGTATTTTTGTCCATGAGCGCGTGGTCAGATACATGGCGGGTCCGCTTATGGCGCACCCTTGGGTGGCGTAGGCGGATGCCATGGCATGTAGCATGTCGATGCGACACGAGCTCCTTGGGCGCATGGCGCACGTCATTGGCTAAGGCGGAGAGTGCAGGTGACACACACGTATGGATGGCGCATAACCAGGTGGCGTCCTGTTATGCGTAGTGGCATCCGTGTGGCGCGCAGGTTTGTAACAATATCTAGTTGGACCTAATCAAACTAGTTGTTTCAAACCATTTAATTCGTGTCATGATGAATATGGCCGTTTTTGACTAACCATTTAAGTCCATTAATTAGAGATTAAAACCTGATTAATTCTCTTGTTAATTACAAGATTTAATATCTTGTTTATTACAAATTGAATGTCTTGTTTTATTACAAGATTAAATGACATTAATCTTGATGTGTGTATATATGAACATGGTAGTTCATATTCTTGGAGGTGAGAGACATACACACAACACAGAGGTCTTTTGTTCCATGGAAATTTTAGAGAGGGGCACTCTCTAGATTATCCTTTTATCAACTTCATATTTCTCCTAATTGTATGAACACCAAATTATACCCGGTGTAATCTTGGGCGTGAGTGTCATCTCCGGCAGTACACATACTGTTCCGGTTGTTGTACCCTGGGAGACAGACCGTCTGAGAGGAGGCGCGGAATCTGTTTTAAGGGAAGCGTGTTGAACACGTGCCTCAACCAAAAACGTCAACGACTGTTTGTTCATTCCTACAGCGGAGGTTCATACAAAATGGTGCGGTTGAAGTTCTTCCAAAGATGTTGGCTTGAATCAAGATTTGTACAAATTAAATTGTATTTTTATATTGGTTTATTTATTTTTGTAACCGGTATTGTACTAGAAGAATTTCCCGCAAATAACGAGAGTCTCGTTATTATTTATTTTATTAATATTTTTAATAAAAAGTGAACCTAGTTCCTACAATCTTGTAATCACTTTGTATATACAAAATCCATTTTTACATGTCATTTTTATCTTATTGAAAACTTGTTTAGGATCTCTCATAATTTCTTACATATCCATGTTATCAATTTCGGTTCGACTTTTGATCCTTGTATGTTGTTGTTGGTTTATCACTTATAAGCTTGTACACATGATCAATACCATTGTGTTCTTAATCTATGTACTTAGTGATTCAATAAGTCTATATGGACATTGTATGTGATATATGCACATCCTTAATCAACAACTAATAACATAAGTTATTAATTTCATTTCATACATTATCAAAACTAAAGATCATTAGAAAATATAAAATCGATAATCTTTTGTTAAACCTTGTTTTCCTAATATTATAATCTCATACTTATCATTGCCATCTTTTTTCTTATAAACAATATAGGTGTGCCCTGAAAACTTTTGGGGTTTATGATTAGTTATTACAATTTCTTTATCAACTTTTGCATTTCAGACATGACAAATCTATATGAGGTTTTCGCTATCAGAGTTGCACCTAACACAAGATCAATGGATGACATTCCGGCGGATCATGCGGGTATACATCCAAATAACAACTGATATGTCTTCAATCAACATTTTTTTTTTTCATAACATCAACAATTAATGCATGGTAGGAAAACTTTTAAACAAAGTTTATGTACTTCACCTACAATTTTTGCACCTTTTGTTTTCTCTTCTTGCTATAAACAAAGTTTTCTATTTCATCTCAAATTATTGTCAAAACATAACTAATGTTGACACTCACTAGTAGAGCTGGCATAACGGGTCAACCCGATCTGTTAAGACACGAACGTATAAGACACGAACCCGAAACACGTAAACACGAACACGACACGAAATCTTATCATGTCAGATTTTCAAAACACGAACCTGTTAATAAATAGGTTACATGAAACGACCTGTTAAGACAT
The DNA here is from genome assembly GCA_030545235.1 of Helianthus tuberosus. Taxonomy (NCBI): domain Eukaryota; kingdom Viridiplantae; phylum Streptophyta; class Magnoliopsida; order Asterales; family Asteraceae; genus Helianthus; species Helianthus tuberosus. The sequence goes on along the minus strand of CM060365.1, from coordinate 32,191,572 downwards.
GAAAAAATTACCAACGTATCATACGACCTGTTTAAGATCTGTTAGGACACGAACACGACATGTTTAAGACATACACACACGACCTGTTAAGACACAACACGACCTGTTTAAGACACGAACACGACCTGTTTAAGACACGAACACGATCGAATTGGGGAAGCTGTGAACTGAGTTGGAAATGGTGGTGTTTGTGACAGAGATTTAAAAATTAGGGTTTGGATGTGGAAAAAAAACCGCTTGTGTTTGTGTATAATTCATCCCAGGTCCCACGATTGATGACCCCATGTCTACACCCACATATAATATTTTTTAATTTTTATTATTAACATGTACTTAACGGGTCTTAACAGGTTAACGGGTTTTAACCTGTTTAGACACAAAACCTGTTAAGGTCTTATCGTGTCGACCTGTTTTAGACACGAAACCTATTAAGATTAAACACGAAACATGATAACTTCGTGTAGATTCGTGCCGTGTTATCGTGTTCGTGTTAGAATTGTCAGCCCTACTGACTAGTCCATGTCAACAATCATTCAAACTCTCTCTCATGATCAAAACTACAAAATCCATGGTAAATGAACAATTATTAAATCTATCTAATAACCCAAATATACATCAACAATTAGCATTTTTATTACCGACTATTTCATCATTTAATGAGCTCTCTAGCATACTAATTGAGAAATTGAGCACTTTAACCAAGCACTTATTTTGGTATATAGGTGGTGAAGGCTAGAAAGAATAACAAATTGGTTCATTTATCACTCAAAATAAAACAAGGGACAATTGATAACGTTGAAGGTGTACATGATCCAATCATCCTAGTTTGATGAAAATTCTGGGTTGTAACACAGAAAATGACAAACCAAATCGGTTGGGTTCATTGGGTAAGCCAAACCAATTGGTTTTATTGGTTTGAACCAATTTACTTACATTTTTTAATAATATTAATATTATAGGTTAAATGACTAGGTCCAAGTTTTAAACCAGACCGAATCATTAAAACGTCAAAATGAATTTGTTTTAATCTCAAACCAATCAAACGAACCAGCATATTGCCGTCCTTTTTTCTTACAAACATCATAGGTTAGCGAGGATAAGACCGTTATTGATTAGTTATTGCAAATTCTTTATCAGCTTTTGCATTTCATTCAGGGCTCATGTGCGCATATTGCCGTCCTTTTTTCTTACACAACACATATCAGTTGATGGTGTAGGTCCCTCTTCGGATGAGGTCAAACCTTATCCTTGTTATATTAACACACTAGCGAGTGCGGAATCCAAGCTAGCATGCAAACCGAGATCGAGACAAGTATAAACACAAAACACACAAGGTTCAACGATTAACACCACTTGTATTAATGCGTATGAAAGGTTCCAGTTACAAGCACAAGGTTTACAGATGTACTCTATAAACTCTCTCTCTCGTGTGTGTGTGTGTGTTTTCAGCAGAATGCTCCCTGTGTTCTCTATGGTGTCTCTCCCTTTTCTCACACCTTGTCTCTCTGAAATGAACACAACACTTGGGTATTTATACCCGACACAGCAGCTATGGTCGAAGGATAAGGAAATCTGGTCGAAGGCCAGAATTCTACCGAAAGATCCATACATACCTCGAAGGATGATATCCTTCGAGGTCCATCTGTATCTATCGAATGACATTATCTTTCGAGATCATCGAAGGATACAAACCATCCTTCGATGACATCCTTCGACACAAGCATGTTTCAACAATGTGCTAACTGTTTGTCCAAGTCAAACCGGAGGATGGTTGACTTGGTCAAACTTACATCAAACGCACATATTAACAAACCTAACACAAGACATCGCTTGGTATCATTACAAATACAGACATAGTACAGACACAAGTAGCTTTGTCTTGATCTTCGTGTCTTCAAGTCGAAACCAAGTCGAACTGAGCTGAGTTGAACCGAGCCGAGTCGTGTCCACAAAATATGCATCAACAAACTCCCCCTTAGACGCTACTCGTGAGGTTCAACTTCGATGTCTTCCACGTCGGAGGATCTTCAAAGTCTTCACGCGTCGTAAGTAGAAAGTGTATCAACAAACTCCCCTTTTCATTTAGGTAGTGTGTCAATAAACTCCCCCTTAGATTGAACTCTCCATTGAGTCATGCTCGTGAATCTTTTGACTTGTCAATTCTTCAGATCCTTGTGGTGTTGATGAAGTGTCAGCGGCAACTCGATCACTTTATACTTTGAGTGCCTCCACTTCGTGTCTTCATTCCAAAGCTTGTCATCGAACATGTTCTCCTCGCCTTTAGCATCTGCACATGCAAGAAAGCTAAACGCATAATGAGAACAACCGCTTGGAATATAGTTAACATTTAAACAAACGACACATTTGAGATCAAATCTCAATCAAACACCATCCGACAACAGTTTGAAAGTTTAGAAAAATATGCAATTTTAATCCTTTAACTTTCAAAACTCGTTAACTTCGACAGTTTATGAAGATGCAATTGTTTTCCGGCTTACAATCAGGATTTTGGGTAGGATAGACTCGAGTTCCAACATCAGTCAATCAAAAATAAACTAGAAGCAAAATCTTTTTGGATTTTATAAAGTTTATATTAAAACACACCTAAAATCTTTTTGAAATTTTTCATTTTTCAAATGTAAAGACGGAAAGCAATAAATAAATATATACAAAGATGCATAAACTGAAAACAGTAAATAAATATCTACAGACATTCTTTTTGCGAGTTTCGAGGGTAAGAGAATCATATCAGTGTACGGTCATGCCAAAACGCTCTTTTGTTCAGTTAGTTAACATTAAGATAAGCATCCTATAACAATTATCGGTATTGTTGTCCACATAAACTCAACTTATCATTTGTAATCATGGCGAGGGGATACGTTAAGGTATAATTTATACTTACCGACCGGTGTTCATCCACATCACGACACATTCCCGTATCAAGGTATGCACGAGGGTTCATCTTACCGGTGAGTATACCGATTATCATCTGTTTGACCGTATATGATGTGAGATTCTCACTTATTTTGATTGAAAACAAGCCCTATGTGATAGAATCACTTATTGATGAGGAACTTGATTTTCGATGCATGAGGGCACAGGAGCAAGTCCGTGAACAGGTCAGTACTTTCGTACAGCAGAGAGACGAACTTGACTCCCGGATAAATGTGATATTTTATCACTTATTTGTTTGGACATGTGATTGTTGATCACTTATTGAGGTCGTATGCAGTATGTACACGTATGTATGGTATCATGGAAGATCTAGACTTGCGTCCCCGTTATTTTTCGGTAGAAGATACAACCATGATACCCAGATGATAAGCAGCATAAAGACCGAATATCTCAGAACCTCGGCAATCTCTCAAACGAAATTTCGGTACTAAGACCATATGCCAATGAATGGTTCCCACCCAGTCTTCAGTCGGTTTAAGTTTATATCACCCTGCACACTTTAAAATGATTGTGAGCCTACCGATACATCTTATATAGAGCTGCTTATCGCTTTTCATTTTGCATTTCAGTTTAAAGAGGTTTAGACAGACCACTGATGTACTATCATTTTCTCTTTTTCTCGCCAGGAAACTCATTTTTGTTTTTCTATTGTTTTTGTGCTTTTGAAATTTTTCGATGTTTTTGGATTTTCAAATTTGGATTTACTCCCCCTAAAATCAATAAACTAAGATAAAATTTAAAAACACAAAGGTATTTACAAAAATGACTTTCCGATGTTGGTTAACTCATGTTTTACCTCAATGCCGTTTACCAAAATTAATTTTTAATCTGAAAAGATTTATCGAATTTTGAAAAAAAATCAGTTGACATGTCGGTAAGCGGTGCGGACCATGACAACATTGTCTGGCCAAAGAGTGCTGCGAGAGGATAACAATTTATAAAGTAGCTTAAATGACGACAAGTAAAGGAGAGATTAGAATTTTAAAACCGTATCCTGCAACTGCTTCGTGCATTGCAAGGAATCTGAGTGCTCTCCCAAACTGGATATCCACCCGGTGTGGATTTCAAAGTCGATTCTTTGTGGCTACTGAGACGTCTCTTGACAGCAACAAGATCATAAACCTTTGGGTCCGGCTGGTCTTCCCCATTTCACCAGCGAAGGTCTTTGTCTTTCTCTTTCAGAAGTAGTAGTGTGCGGTTGTTCAACCCATGCCAAGGCATCCGCACACCCGGTTGGTTTGTTCAACAAACACAGTTTCTTCAATCACACCGCGAAGAAATGTACACTGCACGTTCATCTTGTTGATTTTGAACTTCAAACGTGCTGCAGGTGCGTACATTTAGATTGAATCTATCCTGGGGACCCGATCAAAGCCTTTAACAATCAAACTTTTAATGATTTGCATTTTTGTCGAAGCTTTTCAAACTCTTTCAACAGACATTTCTGTTTTCTTTTTCATCTTCTTTTCTTCTCTCCATCACAGACAACAATTTCTTCTGTCGCCTATTTTGTGCAAGGATGCTCCACTATCAACAATCTTACGACTATCGAAAGTTCCTCCTGGAATATCCTACACACTCACTCAAGGATTAGTTGGAGAGGGGGACCCAAGCCTTTGTGGACTTGGGTCGTCCTTGATCATCAAGAAAAGTGATCTCAATCACCTCATGATTAGGAAAAAGAACCTGTGGTGCTCCCCCTGACTGAATTACCTGTTTTGGCTTCCAAGCTGTTTGTCCTTTACCAGTATTTGTATTAATTGTTTTTGCATTTACTGGTTTTACCGTTGTAGATTTTGCTTGAACAGGTTTTTCTTCTTTGACCTCTAATTTTAAGGCCTTCTCAATTACCTTTTGATTCTTTTGTTTTAACTTCTTTTCCTTTTCTTTCAAGACATGTGGGTCTTGTTTCGGGAAAACAGGTCGTTTTTGGTAAATGGTTTCTTGGGGAGCCTTCAACTTTTGCAGGTATGGGCAGTATCTTACAATATGCCCAATTGTGCCACACTCAAAACACATTCTCCGCTCTACAAACCTCGGAGACACATGTTGATGACCAGACTGAGAACCAGACCATGAACTTTGTGATCTAGATGTACTTGGACCTAAATCACATCCTTTGGTATGTTGGGTGTAATTATTCTGATTATTTCGTTTTAAAATTCCAACTTGTTTTATAAAATCAATGTTAGATTTATCCTGAAATGTTTCAAGTTTATCTGTACCCTTGGATCCAACAAAGTTCACTTTCGGTTCTCTTTTCTTAACAGGAGCTCTTTTGTTTTGCACCTTTTGCTGTTGAAATTTAGGTGCTTGAACATTCTTGTTCTGAGCTTTCTTTCCCTGTACCTTACCCTTTCCGGAATTAACTTGTTGTTTTCGCTCAATTGGTTGTTTTTGGTTTCCGTATTGTTTTCTAATTTGTTCACACGGAATTGGATCACATTGAGTGACTGTAACTTTGCCACTTTTGTTCCCCAAAAACTTTTCAATACATCCTTCAAAAATTTGCTCAATTAAATCTTGATTTACATTTTTAATTGGAAAATCTTTGTTAGAGTAGATTTTGTCATCTCCTTTGAGCGTGTACAACAAGTTATTCCCTTCACAACTAGATACAAGGGACTCCATTCCTTTTGACATTTCAGTCTTACTCGGTTCCACTGGTGGATCACACAAGATGTGATTCTCAATTGGAATATCTGTTGCAACCAAGTTAGACTGTTGATTCACAATCTCTAAAGACTCATCATCCGATGAATCAGATTCATCATCCGAAGAATCAGTATCCTCAACAGTGGGAGGACTCTGTTCCTTAACACACGATGAATCTGTCACATTCTCAGACTCAGATTCTGATTGACCCGAGGATGATGTACCAGTTGTGAACCCGAGGCCTGCTGCAAAATCATCTAGATTGAGTGGCACAGTAGGTTCAAAACGGGGCATATCCTCGTCATCAGGCAATTTGGAGTAATTGTGATTCATTGGGGGAGGACATGATTTGAATCCCACACACTTCTTATCCCCCTTTTTCTTTTGAACATCAATAATGTGATCCAAAACATAGCGGGAATTGGAATAGCTTTCCAATTTCTGCTTAATTGTCTCACATTCACATCGTGTTGTAGCTAACTCTACCATTTGCTTTTCAATTGTGTCAATTAAATCATTGTTAGCATGTTGTTTTCTCAAAACAGCCTTTTGTAATTCAGAAACATCATGTTTTAATGACGCAATTGTTGCTTTAAATTCCTTTTCATTTCTAGTTAAAAACAAGTTAGCTTCAGTTGCTTTAGAAAGATCTACAATCAATTCTTGATTGTGTTTGTTTGTGATTTCAAACTGCTTTTCCTGTTCAGCATATTTAACCTTTAAACTATCACAGTTTTCACAGCTAACTACAGTGGGTTCATCGACGCATACCTGACTTGATGAACTGTCGACATTAGCCGTAAAGGCTGAATGGAAAGAAAAAGATCCATCTTCAGAGAAGAACTTAGCAAGCTTCTCGGAAGTTCCAGCAGATTTCTGGCACAGAATAGATCTCCTCTTGCATAATACTTCAGCTTCAGCCAAAAGTTCATCAACCTTCAAATCTAAAGCATCACTCGATAAATCACCAGCATCAAGTGATTCCCCATCCATGCTCCCACTATAACCCGAACTATCTTCATCTTCTGAAGATTCACCAGCAGACACGGGCTCTACTACCTTCTCAGTCACTTTAGCATAACATGCTGTTCCACCATTTCCTCCTTCTCCAAGCTGAAGCGACCAATCACAACCTTCATCTATTTGAACCACGAGTCCCCGGTTGGCATTTGATGACCCTGGTTGGCTTTGGTTGTTGACAGGTATCAACGTACGAACATTGTTCCTGTTCTGGTTCTGCTGGTTGCCTTGATTTCTGAAGGGATTTTGGTTTCCATGCTGAGCTGGTCTTGTGCATTCCCTTTTGAAATGACCCCGTTCACCATAGTTAAAGCATGTTACAGCTTGCTTGTCGAACCCATACTTGGTGTCTTTCTTGCTTTCCAAGTTGTTTCTCCCCGTCCTCTCCATAAACTCCTTTGCTCTTCGAATTGCACTAGCAAGAGCCCATTTGATATCCATCATTTCAAACTCGTCTCTATCCACTTGCTGATAATCTTCATTGGTTAGATTGATATTCCCAATCTGACCTGCGATCAATCCACAATAAGCACTAACCAAGGTGTTCAACATCTCCATATGCTCCTTGGCTATTTCGACACTGACTTTGGAAAAATTGGAAGTGTCTAATCTGACAGTGTTTGGATTGGAAGTGGCTTGAAAGTTTGAAGAGTTTCCATAAAGCCCTTGCTGTTGCGGTTGTTGCTTCTGAGCTGTCGGTTGCACATACTGTTGTTGAGGAGAAGAACTTTGTCTTGGATACATCGAGTATGCTGAAGGATCAAACTGATCTGTTGTTGAAGGTCCGGTGTTTGAGACGAAAGCTGTTTGAAGCTTCGCGTGTTGAGAAGCTGGTTTTTCTCCACTCATACCCCCTGCAATCCCAAAGTACATCTCAGGACTTTGAGGAGTTAGTGTTCTTTTTGCCTTAAGCTTTTCTTCCACATCCTTGTTCTCCAATTTTTGAATTAAATCATAAACGGTGATTGTGTCTAAAACACCATTTTCTTTGAGAATCTCAAGATAACTGCTCCACTTTGCTGGTAAGCTATCAGCAAATCTCTTCGTCATTTCTTGTGGAGTGGCAGTGACTTTAAAAGCAAACATCTCGCTCAACAAGTGATGGAACCTTGTAGATAAATCTGCCAAAGTCTCATTCTCCATACACGTGAATCCTTCAAACTCTTTCTTCAGTAAATCTTGCTTGATCTTTCTTGATTGAGCATTTCCTTCACATCGTAACGTGAGCATATCCCACAAGCTTTTAGTAGTCGTGCAATAAACAAACTGGTGGTAAATGTCTCTGTTAAGAGCTTGTGTGAGAATCATGAATGCTTTCTTTTCTAACTCAAACTTCTTCTTATCTTCATCAGACAGAGTGCTGTAAGTTTGTGGATTAGATCCTGCAACTTCCAACTCACTGTCAAATGGAGTGAAGAAGCACATCCATAGATCTTGACCTTGCCCCTGAACATAAGTTCTCAACCTTTCTTTCCACCATCCCCAATCATTGATGTGATTTAGCTTTGGTGGTTTTGTGCTTGTACCAGTTTCACTGTCGTTCTGCATCATAGATTGAATGCTGCTGCTTTGATTTGTGACCAATGCCCATTGATTTGCAGTTATCATTGCAGCTTGAGTTGGGGTAATAGCTCGCAAGAATGCATTTTTGTCGAACTCTGGCTCAGGTTGTGTAGCTGATGATTGTGGAGTCGAAGTTAATTGAGTCCACCACTCACCGTTTGTTCCCATTTTATAAAATTAATATATTAAGTGAAAATTGATTTAAAAAAAAATTAATTTTCACAAACTATATTAAAATTTCGAAGGATAACAACCAGCCGAAGGATCTCTGATCGAAAGACCTGAAAAGCACAAACTGTTAAACTTAAACAGATAAGATTGAAAGATCAGCCCTTGTTCGAAAGATAGACACCTGTTCGAAGGATCAACAGTGTCGAAAGATCACTGTTGAGTTTCGAACAATGATTTCGAAAGACTCCCCAGTCGAAGGATCCTTGTCTTTCGAAAAAGACCTGTAGACCGAAAGATATATGTTTCGAAAAGATTCCTTGGTTCGAAAGATGATTATCTATCGAACCTCCTGTGATCGAAAGATGAAGTTTCGACTTCGAAGGATATCTATCGGACTGACTGACACAGTTGACAAAGTGTGACAGGTTGGTGAAAAGGTGACGGGTTGGTAGAAGCTTTCGGCAGAAGGTATGTTCAGACGTGCTTTCTGCCAAAACCAGATTTTGAATGATTATTTTAACCAGTCAACTCTTCCCCATGCACAAACAACTTTCAACAATAATAAAACAAGATCAAAATGTGTAACCCTTTGAAGAACACTTGAATATTAGTTGAAGATATCAAGAACCAAACCCAGAAAATTTGAATTTTCCGGTAAACCGAAACTGCCAAACACGAGTTTTTGCCCGAAACTTCACTAAAAACCACTCTTTAACATATAAAAATGATAAACAACAAGGTTTTTATAACAACTTCAAGCAAAACAACAGAAATTTCGAAGTTTTAACAGAAAATTTCCAGAAAATTATGAACTTCAAAAATCCGAAACACACTCTAAAACACTCGGTTTTAACAAGGAGAAGAGCCAAGGCTCTGATACCACTTGTAGGTCCCTCTTCGGATGAGGTCAAACCTTATCCTTGTTATATTAACACACTAGCGAGTGCGGAATCCAAGCTAGCATGCAAACCGAGATCGAGACAAGTATAAACACAAAACACACAAGGTTCAACGATTAACACCACTTGTATTAATGCGTATGAAAGGTTCCAGTTACAAGCACAAGGTTTACAGATGTACTCTATAAACTCTCTCTCTCGTGTGTGTGTGTGTGTGTTTTCAGCAGAATGCTCCCTGTGTTCTCTATGGTGTCTCTCCCTTTTCTCACACCTTGTCTCTCTGAAATGAACACAACACTTGGGTATTTATACCCGACACAGCAGCTATGGTCGAAGGATAAGGAAATCTGGTCGAAGGATCATCTATCGACCAGAATTCTACCGAAAGATCCATACATACCTCGAAGGATGATATCCTTCGAGGTCCATCTGTATCTATCGAATGACATTATCTTTCGAGATCATCGAAGGATACAAACCATCCTTCGATGACATCCTTCGACACAAGCATGTTTCAACAATGTGCTAACTGTTTGTCCAAGTCAAACCGGAGGATGGTTGACTTGGTCAAACTTACATCGAACGCACATATTAACAAACCTAACACAAGACATCGCTTGGTATCATTACAAATACAGACACAGTACAGACACAAGTAGCTTTGTCTTGATCTTCGTGTCTTCAAGTCGAAACCAAGTCGAACTGAGCTGAGTTGAACCGAGCCGAGTCGTGTCCACAAAATATGCATCAACAGATGGCTCTTCCGACAAATCATGTAGGAATACGTCCGAGTATTTATTAACAACTGATATGCGCTCTTGAGTTTACTAATGGAAGGAAGCGGAAGGAAAGTGAAAAATAATTTCTTTGACGGAAAAAGTGAAAAGAAATGGAGGGAAGCGGAAGGAAGATCTTCTCGAAACTTTCCTTCCAAACTAGAAGGAAGACAAATATAAAGTTTTATCATTTACCAGTTTACCATCCACTAAACCTTTTATAAAACCCAACGAGAGTATAATTGTAAAATTATACCTTTCTTTTCTATTCCTTTAAACTCTGGAACACATAAAATCTTTACTTTCTTTTCCTTTTCTTCAAAATCTGGAACATGTAAAATCTTTACTTTCTTTTCATTTTCTACGAACTCGAGAACGCAACGTTCCAAATCAACCATACCACAACCCTCTAAAAACCAAACAGTTTCAATCTCAAACCGGTCAAACAAAATCACTCATTGATTCGTACGGTTGTGTGGGTTTCACATGTCTATTAGCACTACTAAAGGTAGATGAAGTGGAGTCCGGGGGAGGATCGATGACCCATGTCCCTGGGTGGGACACCACCTGTTCCGTTTTGGGGAGAAAATTTCACCAGACGAATTCTATGAGTGCTTATGAATCATCGGGGAGGAAAACAAACACACACATGCCATACGCGTGCCTGTATTTCACACACAACATATATATAAACACAAAACATGTACATATGCACACACAACACTCACACACACATACAAACATATTTTATGTTAATTTTAATATAAAATTACAGATGTCAAATACAAAAAACTTGGACGACACCATGTATTCATGGGGAAAACTGAAAAAAGTATAGAAAAGTCTAATGTGACGCTCATATAGCACACTAGGAAATATGTCATGTGTTGACTATTGCTTTTTTTACTCCAATTTCCCCAAGTTCAATCTCTCTAATCCACTCAATTTTGTTGCTCAGTCGTTCTCTTCATCCCCTTCACTCAGTCCATTAGGTTAGGAATTCATTTCTTTCCCATCGAAATGTACATATATTGTGTAGCTTTATGATTGTTACTAGGTTATCACCCGGGACTGCTTCCCGGGCTAGTTATTTAGATAAACCATAACCATAAGTGTATAAATAAAATAAAATACAAACAAAGTGGCATATTACATAAATTACTGAGAAAGTGCATATACAATTTGAAGATAGTCAAGTCTCTTTGAAGTTGCATATCATTGAGTTGCCAAAAGCTTTCTTTAAGTAAATCGAGTCCCCTCCAACCAAAAGGTCGGATGATAGTCTTTCAATTGCTAAACACCAAACTGCAAAATACACACCACGATGTTAAAAATAATTGGAATGGGTGAAACTTGTATTTTTTCCTACGACATACAAACGAATGATCTACATACTTGTTCCAATACCATGAAAAACAACATTATAGTTGTATCGTTATTATTAATCAACCCGTGTTTTCAACCTCTACAAATATACCCATCTCATCAAATTATCTCACATCCTTCCATGTCGGTCATCGCAATAAGGAGATCTACATATATTGTAACTCAATTTTAACTTAAACAATCATATATATAAATAATCATATATTCATATTATATACTCAATATTATTTAAAACCCCTTTCATCTAAAAGCATTCTTTTAGCTAATTTTCATATATTCATATTATATACTGAATATTATTTAAAACCCCTTTCATCTAAAAGCATTCATTTAGCTCATTTTCTAAGTTGTAACTCAAGCACATGTAAACAGGTGCTTCTCATTAATTGTTCAAAGGAGTCGTACCCTTTCCATTTTATCCGGTATGTATTTAAATAATGAAACACTTTATTATATAAAATAAACAAAACTAAAAATATGTATCTAAATAATGAAACACTTGATCATATAAAATAAACTAAATTGAAAATAAAAAGACCATTATGTGTTTAAAAATCATCACATTTTCTAAAACAAAACTATATTAACAACAATTTTAAAAAGTGGCTCATTTTAAAACGTCAAATTTTAAAATTTGTTTTTGAAAATTTTGTATGACAAATTTGTGTTCATGAAATGGTAATACGTCCAAGAGTGGAAATCAACAATCAACTGGAAACCTAATTATTACAAAAGGGTAATAGATCTTGACCATAACCAAATACCAATATCTTAAATTTTGTTTATCAAATTTAACAAATCACGATACAAATTCAAAACTTAACACAAATCGAGTACACATATCTTATAAATAACTTACAGATTTAGCGTTATGACGAGTGTTAAGGCAACTCAGTCAATCCTTGCACAATCCTTGCATGAAAGTGAATGTGTTCTAATCTTTTTGTAGTAGTACTCCTGACTGTACATTTACGATCGGGCCAGCTTCCATTAGTAAGTCATTGAAGAACTTCATTCCATAGAACATACTCGTATCGTCTGCACAATCAGAATTACAAAGTGCCCTTTAGTATCTAGATTTGTATCTTAGTACTTGGCAACATAAACATAATGTTCTTTATGTTTCCTTGACAATGATTTCATTACCACCATTGATCTTCTGAAGTGTGATTAAATTATAATTGATAAGTTGGATGTACATGTGGCATAAGACATGTAACACATGCTTCCTGTGCTAAAGTGACCTTGAAAATAAAAAATGGCCATTAATTGCCACATAAGGACATATATATATACATGTAATGTCGCATGTTTTTCCGAACATCAATTTTGCTAACATTTGGAGGTGCGACAATAGTAGAACCATAACGCTAAATCTGTAAGTTATTTACCGGTACCGAAATTCGTCAAATATGGGTACGAGTACCGAAAATGTTCAGTACGGTACGGTACCGGTAGTAGAAATACTGGTACCGTATCGAACATGTACAAAACCGAATGTAGTGGTACTGAAAAACGCCTAAAAGTGGTACCGATTCGGTACCAGAAAAAATCGTTCGGTACCGGTACCAAGTACCAAATGCTCATCCCTAGCTCAGCCACCTAAACTTCCAAGTCTCCTGACTTTCCCAATATGGTTGTCTTCATGAGACCATAAAAAAAGTTTTTTTTTTCAAATACAACCATAATGGACCCATTAAAAGTAAACGGGTCAAAATTGTCACCAAATGATGACCAACCTTCAGTGGATTCTTGGATATTTAGTGCTGGTCCAAACGGGTCGGGTAAGGCCATTTACAACACAACTTAATTAACACAATAGTTACTAAATAACTTACAGAATTTGCGTTGATGATGAATTTTAAGGCAACTCAGCCACCATATGAAACGACATGTGCTATGCGCATCTGTTGAAGCTCTAGTATAGTAATATCTATTTGTTGAAAGATGTATTCTTGAGAAATTTAAAATCTTGACATGATGTTTCTTTATACTTTTATATATACAGTTGTTCCTAGCAAAAAATAGGGTGTAGAAGTAAAAAAACAACCTTATTTAAAGATTTAAAAGAAAGAAAAATATAACAATAAGAAAGCTTTTGTTTATAATACTTTGAAAATATAAGTGATGTGTTATTGGATACTACAAAAAGAATAAGTTGATCACAAAAAAGTCAAAAATTATAAGTTGATCACAAAAGTTGAAAAAATTATAAGTTGATCACAAAAGTAAAAAAGAATGACAACTTTGAATCTTTATACATATCCTCAGGTAACATGGTTACTCAAACTTGCATCTATTTTATTCTATTAATGTGAAGCTTGTTCAAGTGTATTTAAAGTTATATAAGCTTTAATAGAAAAGAAAAACACTTATTTCATGTACACAAAGACTAATAGTACTCACCAGAGCATTTAAACCGAACACCACCATGCCAGAGCATTTAACCCGGACACTTGCTTCAACCAATTTTTTTGCTTCTTTCATTTTCGATCTACAATGTGGGAAAACGTTAATAAAAAACAACATTTTTTATGCACACTAAAGATGACAGAAGAAAACCGCAAATAAAAAGATCCTAAAAAACAGAACATATATTCTCTCAATCATGTATGACGTATAAATAAAAAGATCCTAAAAAACAGAACATATATTCTCTCAATCAAAATAGAAAGCCTTTACTCGAGATATATTTATGGTTTCTTGAATCCAACATATATTAAACTTCCACAAGTTTAAAACTTTTAGAAAATTAAAATAAAATACTTATATACATTCAATAACATGAAAGAGTAACACGTAAACTTTATTAATAAGTAAGACTCCTAAAAAACCACCAATCTAATATTGTATATAAATTTTGGTTACCAACTTTTATATATTAACACCAGCAATTTAAAATCATAGTTTGCCACTAAAATAATGGAAGAAGTTTGATACAATGGTTATCACCTGTACGTGTACACAACAATTTCCTGAATGCTTAACGCAACTTTCTTGATCTCCACATGATATTTAGTTTTAATATTAAAATAAACATATAAGACTATTTTTAAGTAATTGGTTTCAAGATGTACTCTATGCATATATATACACACACATGCTACTCGTAACTCGTAAGTATAGTCGAAAAGGAACTAAAAATTGCCTTAAACTGGAAGGACACCAAAAACGGGCCACAGACCAGTCGGAAAGGAAGAAAAAAAAAACAGCTTAACTGGAACAACACCAAAAACAGGACGCCGACGATGGGCCGGCAGACATCGGCCAAGTGGATTATAGTAAATCTCTAAGTTAAACCAGCTTAACTGAACCATCACCACCACATGAAAGAAAACCATTTGAAACAACTTCAATTAAAAATTCAAGTATAAACTTATCTTATTATTTACCAAAAAATAACTTTCACAAAAAGGGTAAAAATGGTATACCCTAACAACTCCTCTAAATCCTCTAGTGCTAGGTTGAATGAAGGTGTGTCTATCGTGCATTCTTTTGCCAGTGATATACCAATGTTGCCCTCTTAGCATCCCATAGCTTTACATCTCTATCTTTACTTCCAGTTAAGAAAAAAACTCGTATTTGGAATAGCCGATATTCTTGTTACACTCCCTACAAACAGGGTAAATTTATTAAGGGGTCGATCCGGGTAATGTATTATTGTAACGAGTCAAATTAAGAAACTTACCAGAGTGAGCTTTTGGTATGTACCACAACATTCCATTTCCATTTTGATCCCTGTGTTTATTGTGTAAACCTGCGGTTGAAGATGCACTGAACTTTTGTTCATCGTTATCAGAATTCTTGTGTTTTTTTGTCTTCGTGTGGCTATGTAACGGAAATCATGAACTCCGACATCTCCGCCTTTTCCACCTGTCACGATTAGCGGAGAAACCGAACTACTTCCCATCTCATCAGCAAACACACAAATGGACCGCGTGCCACCTAAAACACCCACGCACACACACACATTTAAGTCCAATATTATATGTAATCTGGGTCTTTACCTTGACAGCTTTGGTGGTGCCGGATGTTGAAGGAACCCGCTATTCCACTCCAGACCTTTATAGAAGGACAAAGAAAAACAAAAAAAAAATCAAGATAAAAAAGCCACAAGTCAACTAATTAATTAATAATCTTACAATTCTTGACTTAGGGGCTGTTTGGTAGCCTCTGAATGGTCATTAAGAGGCTACCTCTTAATGGAACCATTAAGAATTTTACCAATGAGAAGGTAGAAGAATGTGACATGTGATGATTTACCATTCAGAGGTTACCTCTTAACCATTCAGACTTGAGGTTACCTCTTATTCATTCAGAGGTTTTAAAACATTAAGAGGTATCATCTGAATGGTCATTAAGAGGCTACCAAACAGCCCCTTACACACTTCCAATGAAGAACAAAGGAAAACAAAACCCCCAAAAAAACATCCATATCATGGCTTAGAATGTGACAGTCTTTGCATTTGTTCATATTTCTAATATCTAAATGTCGATTTAACTTAACACTTACCAGCAAACTTGTAAGACAACACCACCACGAGTTGAACCACATCCGCATCTCCCGATTCACCAATTCCAGAAACCAAAATGGAAATTAGCGGTCTGTTTATCCCAAATCCTCTCTTTCTCTCTCTGGCTCTCATTCTATGCGATGTGTAGGTGAAAAAGATAAGAAGGCAGGGTGGGGAAGGGTGGGGAATGAACACGTATAAAATGAAAGACACAATCCAAGAAAGGCCAAACTAAAATTCATATCATTGAAGGTTGAATGGGGCAGAGGATTGAAGAAAGAAGGCGTGAATGAGAAGATTGTGAATTCTAGGGTTTGAGGAAAGAAGGTAAGACGTTATATATGGATCCGTTTTCATGACCCGAATTCACATTCCAACCTAGAGATGGGCATAATAACCGGTTCCAAACCCGAACCGGTAGAACCGACCTGGAACCGGTTCCAGTTCCTACCCATCTTATAGAAGAACCGGTTCCGGGTTCAAAAAACCCGTTGGTTCCAACCCGGTTCCACATTTTATAAATAAAATCGGTTCCTACCCGGTTCCTACCTGTAGGTTCATACCGGAACAAAACCAGCCTCAGTGTGACGGTAGAGACGTTGGGATGAATACAAAAGAGTGAAATTACGTAGGTTGTAGCTTTTTCCGGTAGCCGGAGTTGACCTCTGCAAGTTGTGTTTGAGGTGAGATATGACGATGTAGAGCAAATACAGAAGAACACAAGAAAACTACAACTAAGGAGAAAGCCATTTGATGAGTTAATCAGGTTCGTAATTTGATAACACATAAAAGATGAACGAAACGAGTTATCAAAATCAAATAAAAGAAAACGAAAATCAATTCTCAAACCCTCCACGCATCTTTCCTCGGGTCGATTCGGGTTTAATGTGAGTTTTCCGGTTCAAAACCCGGGTAGGAACTGGTTCCTACAGTATTTTTAAGGATTAAAACCCGGGTAGAAACTGGAACCGGTTACACTAAGAACCGGTTCCAACCCTACCCGGAACCGATTACACTCGGTTCTAGTTTTAATGGTTAAAACCCGGGTAGGAACTGGAACCGATTACACCAAGAACCGGTTCCATTGACACTCATTCAAGAACCGGGTACGGTTTGGAACCGGTTCCGGTTTAAGAACCGGATATGCCCATCTCTATTCCAACCCAAAAATATAAACGGATCCCACATCAAGATTGCTAATATGTTTTCCCGCCAAAACCAAAATTTAGAGCCCAGATATTGCGACACGTGTCCCAAATTTTATTTGTTTATTATATATAACAAATAATAGATGTGTGATGAACGACCTACTCTCGAGTACTTGTTGAATTACTATGATCTCGTTCAAATTACACATTAGAAATAGTAGTATGTGTTAGAATACAAAATACTGTTTTTTTTTTTTTTTTTTTTTTTGAGAATTTTATGTGAAATGTTGTTTGATTGATGAAAACCATATGTGTAAGAGTTTGATCTCTATAGAACGTTTTTTTATTTGTTTTTTTATATAAAAGAGTTTGATCACCTCAAAATTCAAATAAGATAATAGGGCGTGGTGGGTTCGGACGGGACAAAGGGGACTCCTGGAGGGAAAAACCATGGTTGCTTTTAAGCTATTAGATCGTAGACTAGGAAAAGGAAACATTGGAGTTTTGGAAGGAGATAATGATGCTTTCAAAACACAGACATGAAATTTTGGTCTCTTTACTGCACTTTTGTAATGAAGGTGATGAGATGATACTTGTGTATGAGTATGTTTTTCGTGGGAGAGATATTCATAGAGATATAAATGGACGGCTAAAGTTTCTAATTTTGGTCTGTCAAAAGTCGGCCCCGGTAACCAACCACAAAGATATCTTATCTCTAATGTTGTCCGTATGCCTAGGTATTGTGATCCCTTGTACTGGGAGATGGGATTCCCATCAAAAGAGTCTAACGTGTACTCCTTTGGAGTTGTGTAGTTTAAAGTTTTGTGTGGGAGATTATGCTTCGAGTATAGGAATGGTGAACTAAGTAACATTTTAGTGCCCAAGTGGAAACAATGCTATTGAGAGAAAAGGTTAGACGAGATTATTTCTGGAACCTGCTAGGGGTTGCCGCCCCTTGGACCCTGCTCTCAGGGGTGTTGCACTCGGACCCACCACCAAGGGGGCATTGCCCCGTTAGAACCCCATTGCTTAGGGGCTTCGCCGACCACCAAATTTCCTGAATACGTAAATCATAATAAACACAAACAAATGTGCAGTCCGCACTCTCCTAATTTGCTTGATGTATATCAGATACACTTTGGTCAACAAGTCAATCCAGTTACACTAAAATAATCTACAACTAATTGGGAAATCAAGTGCTTTAACCAACACACTTACTTTCTCAGGGGTGAAGGCCATAAATAACGATTAACACAAGCGTTTTCACTACAAATAAAACAACGAACGATTGATAGCGCTAAGTGGTTTTTACGCTATAGTTTGTCCATTAGGATGAAAAATCTAGACAAACCACTAATTACATTAAACACCAAATCCGTGGTTGAGTAGGTCAGCCAGGTTTGATGGTTTGCAACAAAAAAAAGTTTTAAAATGATACAAAAAGATTGTAATACATATTAGTAGCTAGATATCACATTAATAAAAAATATATATAAAGAAGAATACAGGTTAAACCCAAACTGGACTAAACGACTGAATCTTTTTAACACTTATGTGTTATGGTTTCACTTTTTTTACTGTCACGTCAAAAATTGTCTACCACATCAGTCACGTAAAAAAATGAGCTCGCACTCATTTTCTTTTAACTTTGATGTGTAATGATTTCACCATTCTTACACATTAAACTAATTTTTTAATAAGATAAATTAAAAAAAGAGAGTGGTGATATTTTTGTTGATTTGTTATTGCTTGCAAGAAGAAATCCATCACTTTGGCTTAGTGGTTGAGAGAATTGTGTTCTTCAATGGAGACCCAAGTTTAATTTCCACTTAAGAGTTATGTCACTTTGATGGATTAGGCAATAATGGATAGAGCCTAGACTCCTTGCAGAGGTGTCAGGTTTGATCCTGAGCCTACCTGGGTTTTGTCCCACCGTATGTTACACCAGAGAGTGTTCAGCTCTTGTGGTGACACAACGTCTATCAAGTGGCAGTCGACGGTATGGTTTTCCGGGGGAACACCCAAGCCAAACTCTGCAGCCAGTGTGGACATGATTAAAACAACATAGTCTGACCAGAATAAGACAATAGGGCTCTTCAATTTAGAGAATGAAATAGCCTAACACAAAAAATTCGCCGTTGCAAGAAAAAAAAAATTGGTTGCAAGAAGAAAACGAATTGAAGTAGACGCATGCATCTCTCCCACCTCACGGCCCAACCCATACCGCACTGAACACATAAGAAACACCTAGGGTTAAAAGCCAAACTGGTCAAACAAGTCCACTTCTTCTGTTCACACGGTTCTGTCGATTGACTCTTTAACCTAACCTAATCTGACAGATCAATCGGCTTCTCCTACACTCAGGTTAGTTCCCATCAGAAAACAATATTGTGTAGCTTTATGATTGCTCTCCAGTACTTGTTGGCTTCCTGTCATTTTCATCTAAATTGTACCACTAGAAATAGTAGTATGTGCTGGAATACAAATGTTGCAGGTTTTGATAAGGAATTTGATCCTGCAAAATATGTAATTCTCATTTTTTTCATGAAAGTGGAAGGAGAGTAGGCTATACACAACATCTTACTCCTCATAGTTAAATTTGTATATAACGTGAAGAGTAAACTGCTAAAATGGTTAGGGTATACGGAGTGGGCGGCAAACCCACTCGGCAAACCGCCTTTGCCGCGCGGTAACACCGCCGCCGGTGGGTTTTCCGCTCGGTGAAGGTTCGGATGCGGGGAAGGGTTGACGATTCGGGGAGATGACCGAAGGAGAGAGAGAGGGAGGGTATGAGAGAGAGGGTAGTGTGGGGTGGGGTCCATGCCATCTCTCAACCAATCACACCTTTTTCCTTTTTTCTTTTAAAGTTTACCACTTCACCAAGTGTCTAACCATTGCCAACACTTTTCAGCAAAGTTTAAACACTTTTCACTGATTGACGTGGCGCACTCTGATTGGTTGATTTTTTAGTTTGCCACTCTTAAGTGTTTAACCACTCCTTACACCCTTATGATGTTTGGTCACTTTTGCCACTTTAGCACAAAACTTAAACTTTTTGAATCTGGTCCTGTGTTTCAATTTTGCTGCTATTTTCATCTAAAATCAAAATTTGGTCAGATTTTTCAGTTAAGATCCAACTTTTTTGTCTTTTTCCTCCTTTTTTTTTATGAAGGGAGGTGTTTTAACGTTTTATTATAAGGGTGAAGGAGGTGCATGCATAATCCCTTTAGGCAAAGTTTCTCCCTACCCAGTTGAATTGTGCCATGTAATTTGCCTATAACTTTTGCCTATTACCCAAAAAAAACACAAGGGGTGCATGCCTAAATTAAGATTAGGCAAACCATTTAAGAAAAAAAGAAAAGGGATGATTGGTTGATATAACTATGGGCCCCACACTTAACCCTTCCCTCTTCTTTGCCTCAAGCGGCAAGCATTCGTCGATTTCTCCTCTCTTTCTTCTTTGCCGATTGGCATCATCATCTTGGCGGTGGTCTTTGCCGTGCGGCAAGGGGTTGCCGAATCCCCTTGCCTGACCCACCCCGTACACCCTAACAAAGTTAAAAAAATATGACCATTTTGCCAAAAAATTAAATGGGATGAAAAAGATAAAAAAGTTGGATGTTAACTGAAAAATCTGACCAGATGTTGCTTTTGGATGAAAATGGCAACAAAATTGAAACCATAGGACCCAGATTCAAAAGGTTTGAGTTTTGGACTAAAGTGTCAAAAGTTACTAAACCTCAGGGACCATTTTGGCAGTTTACTCTAATGTAAAATATATTATGTGTTGCTTGAGTTCTTTTGTTAATTCAGAAATTGACAAGAACTATCTGTCTGCATGTCTTAGGTTATAACTTTGTGTAAGAGTTTGATCGGTATATAATGTCTTTTATAGAAGAGTTTGATCACCTCAAAATTCAATTGCAAGATATAATATCAGCTACCGAAAACTTTAGTACAAACAAGCTAATAGGCCGTGGTGGGTTCGGACGGGTATACAAAGGGGAACTCTTTCTCCCGGAGGGAAAAACCATGGTTGCTTTTAAGCGGTTAGATCGTAGATTAGGACAAGGAAACATTGAGTTTTGGAAGGAGATAATGATGCTTTCAAAGTACAAACATGAAAATTTGGTATCTTTAATGCACTTTTGTAATGAGGGTGATGAGATGATACTTGTGTACGAGTATGCTTCTCGTGGGAGCCTTGATCGTTATCTAGGTGACGTTAATCTCACTTGGATCCAACGGTTGAAGATATGTATAGGCGTTGCACGTGGGTTAAGTTACCTACATGATCCCATGGAATCACAACAGAGAGTTATTCATAGAGATATCAAAAGTGGAAACATTCTTCTAGATGAGAAATGGACGGCTAAAGTTTCTGATTTTGGCCTGTCGAAAACCGGCCCTGCTAACCAACCGCAAACATATCTTATCTCTAATGTTGTGGGTACGCCTGGGTATTGTGATCCCTTGTATTGGGAGATGGGTTTTCTATCAAAAGAGTCTGACGTGTACTCCTTTGGAGTTGTGTTGTTTGAAGTTTTGTGTGGGAGATTATGCTGTGAGTATAGTGGTGGTGAACTAAGTAACATTTTAGTGCCCAAGTGGAGACGGTGCTATGAGGAGAAACGGTTAGATGAGATTATTCTTGTTGGTCTAAAAGAACAGATGGAACCGGGTTCTTTTAATTCCTTTTCAGCCATTGCCTATCGATGTGTGAATAAAGCTCGTGAAGAACGACCATTGATTGCTGAGATCGTGAAAGAACTTGAGTTTGCACTAGAACAACAAGTATTATATTCTTTCTGTTTTAAAAATTTTGTTATTTGGTATTACTGCTACAAAACTAAGAGAAACTAAAACATTATATATCTATAGGAGATTTTTGAAAACCTTGTTAAGAGAGTGGATATTGCAGAACTGATCAAGATTGCAGGCCTTGCTGTACCTCCTCTGTCATATGGATCACATAATCAACTTCTCATGCTTCTCTTAAAAGGTTTTCTTGTTGATGATGGCAAGACGGTAATTTTGCATCGCCATATTATTGTGTATTTCATTTGAAAGTTTTTTTTTTTTTCTTTGACATAATAACTTGAATATGTTTGCTAGACAGTGGGTATCAATTAATATAAGGGGAGAAGTTACCAAAACGGTATCTGCAACAAAATGTTTCTTTGGGGACAATCTCGTAACCAAGAACTCATATACTGCACCTCCTAACAGGAAAGCAAAAGTTACAAGGTTAGTTACTTTCTCACAAATAAATATATTTATCATATAATTGTTTTCCTGTATCAAGATATGATGTCACTTTTAATTTTCAAAACAATGTATTCTTTGTATATCTTATGGATCTATATTATCTGATTTGAAATTGAAAGTTTTAGTATGTGTAATTGTGATAGGTGCAAGTTTCCATATTACGTGTGGAATGTGTATAGCAATCGTTTTAAAGTGGAAGTTAACTCTCATTTTTTGTCACCACATGTCACATACACAATTTACATTGTGTTCAAATATTGTGGTAGAAGCAGTCCAAAATACATACCCTTTGAATACAAATTGGCTGAGGAGACGCATTATTCTAGATCATGCATTGCATACGCCGAAGAGAATGATGGATGGTTGGTGACTAAGCTCTATCAGTTTACTAGCCACCACGGACCACAAAATTTCAGTATTGATTTCTTGTCAAGGAACCAAATTCCGTTAGACCATCAGTTTGGTTTTGAAGAGGAGTTTGCGTTTGAAGGCATTGAGTTTCGGCCTTTGGAGAATGTAAGTTAAATTACAATTATTTGAATTTTTTTACATTATCTTCAGTTTATCAATTTTAAATTTCATATTATTCATACATACAACGAAATTTTATGGAAATATAAGACATTGAATTTGATGGGTGGAATTTTTTTTGTCAATGATAAAAATCAACAAATTATATAAAGGTATACGTTTTATAGGCGACTTGTGGAAACCAAGAGAGAAAAGTTAAAGTGGCGATTGATTTGGAGCCAAATTTGCTGATGGATTTTAAAGATTTAATTGAGTTGTCAAAAGATTATATACAGTGGACAACCAAGAAGGAACTTTACTTTCTTCTTCGCAAAGGTTTCCTCATTGATGGTGATACGGTATACCTATTCTTTCTTTAGTTATTCTTTAACTAGTAATAAGACATATGTATATTATGTGTTGCCCAGATTGATCTTTGATCTCTAGAACGTAAATGATAAACTAAACTTTCATATAACTTGAATTTGAATACAATGGAATGTTTTTACAATTGAAATCTAAAGCCTATTTATACAAAACTAAAAGGTGCGATTCAATAGACGCGTCTCTTCACGAACGGGTGTGTCCTTGATCTTGTGGATGTGATTAAACATGAAGAGGCATGTCCCTTTCTTTTATTTTGAAGCCGTCGATCGAATAGGTGCGACCCAAGAGACACATCGATTCCCTTAGGGGTGTCGGTTACAATCTTCTGATTTGACACCTTTGGTCCCCGAACTTCATAATCAACCCTTGTAGTATGGATGTGAATGATTAGCGATTTCATTATGGTATCCATATACAATAGGAATGTAGTCATGCACATATGTGTATGTGCATGCCAACATATACATGTGTCTATGTATGTACATATATACCTATATACATAGCCATGTATGTACATATGTATAACAATACGTTCGTATACCTTTTACTTGTACATATGCAAGGGCAGACCTATGTATTATTTTTAGGGGGTCGGTGATTACATGTGGTTTTTTGGAAAATTATTACATGGCCTTGAATAAATTAGTAAAAGAATTTCATTTTGTGTCATGGATATACCTGACAGGTTTTTCACATTAGACATCTCTTTCAAATGATAGCAATTTAGTAGTCTTAACAACAAAAATGTTTATCAATGAACAGTGGTTTTCGATCAGCAAAAATATGAAGAAACGTCTTATGATACCTGCAAGTACGTTTCTGGATACTATTGATTGGAAATGCAATTCCGTACCCGAATCACAATCAAGGTTATCCCTCTTTCTTATTGATTTGGCTGCTAACTGATTTCATGCTATGTATTAGGTAGAAAAAATTATTCAATTTTTCATTTGAAGTATGCAACTATTTTTATGTTGGTTAAAGGTATTATTAAACTTTTTTTATATTTTTTTAAGTGAGGTTTTTCTGCCAAAAAGGGCAAAAGAAAAAACTCAAATGCATAAAAAAGGTTTTAACACCTTAAATAAAAAAAAAATAGCATACAGTTTCCTACCTTTTTAGGCAGCATGCTCTCTATCATTTGATATATGATACTATTTTGATATTTTGTTTTCATAACTATCATGAGTGTTTATTGCAAACTTGTTAAATATTTTGATATTTTGTTTTCATAAATATTTTGCAGATTTAAAGTGGTAACCAAGTCCCTTAAGCGTTACAGTTTTGAAATTCGTCTTAGAGCCGATTCGAAAATACTGTCACCTCAAACAAAATATTCATGCCACCTCATATTCAAACTACCTGATACCTACGCTTCATTCGAGGGTCCGATGGTAATTGGAATTGATGATGGCTACAAATGCCATTTGCTTCCATTGTCAATCTGTTTAAATACTCGTTGTCATCCCCCAATTGTCGGGTCCCATGGCGATAAAAGCTCAACTCCCGGCCCATTGCAGGCTCGCAAAATGAAAGGCCACCCAAAGCAAAGGAAAGATGGTTGGATGGAAGTTCAGTTTTCAGAAGTTTCAGTTAGTACCACTGACACAGTTTATAAAGTATATGTGGAGGAAAAAAGGTTCAGAAGCATGAATTTTTTTGGCATTGTTATTGAGGGCATTGAATTTAGACCCTTGTAAATGCCTTTTTTATATCATTTCACCCTTGTAAAGTTTTTGGACATTGTTATCAATGTTGGTCCGAAACTACAAAGGACGGAAACAGATTAGCCAAGGAAACATATTGAACAAAGCTTATATGGGGGAATAAATGTGATATTGTAACATTCCTATTTTTATCATATAAAAATTATAGACTGTTTAAATTAATTAACCACTAGTAATTAGTTTTATTTTTAATATAATTATTCGACCCAAATAGTTTTAAAAACTATTTTATATATAGTTGGTTGTAATATTACACTAATTAAGTGGCCTGTATATGGGTAACATTTCTACTAAAATAAAAGTCTATCAAAAAATTATATTATTAGACAGGTAGATTACGGGTAAGTTGACTGTAAGAAATATGAAGTACCTAGACGGGCCCAGGAACCGTTTAATAATTAAATTATAAAAATACATTATAATTGAACTTACTCCGTTTTTAATGAAACTTGGTTCAAACTGTAGATAAAATTATTCTCGTTCTAATGACATATTCATTGTCTTATAAAACATTATATTTTACAAGTTATACGGACCAAATAAGTGAAGCAGTTGAATTAATTATAATATATAAATTAATAAAATAAAAATAATAATAATAATAATAATAAACAAAACTTACGTATAATAATAATAATGTGAAATAATTAAAGTTAGAAATTCTAAAGCAAAGTGCACGTGTGCTTTGTGTGGGCAAGATGACATTTCTTATAAATGCTACGTGTAGGATAACTACACATTTCATGCTTTCCAAGTAAAAGATTTTTTCAACTATAAATATGTATAGGAAGAGCTTCAATGCTACTCACAAAATTTTCTTTTCTTACTCACATTCTGTTTCGCCAGCTTTTTCTAAACTCAATTTTTCTTTTATATTATACATATAAAAGCCATGCCCCGTTTTAAGTTTTTTAACTCCCGATCACCGCTACCCTTTCCGATTGATCTGGAGCCCATAACGCGTGTCAAGGCTCTGCCCGACTAAGTTCGTTGGGGTTATGTCTAACCCTAATCCATATCAAAAATCAAGAAAATCAGATGTTTGATCTTCTCGCGGGCCGTGTAAAGAATAGGCAGGAGGTCAATCGGGCCGCGTCAACTTGAAGTTTGATCGGATAAGCTTCTCGGACCACGTGTTGTCCACTTAGCACACCTACTTGTGACACAACAAGCCTATACGTAGACTAGACCTCCACGCGGGCCGCGTAAGGTATGTCCTATGGCTCACGCGGGCCGCGACAAACTCAGAAATCAGCTATAAATAGCCAGGCCATGAGCAGTTCATCTGTGCACGAAAACAATTCTCAAAAAACGAAAGTATACTGCATAAAATCATAATTTTCATTAGGGAGGCGCTGCTACGATACCGGGTATTAACTCGATCGCTGCTACGATTCAATGTTCGATTGATTTAAACTATCCGATGAATGTTTAAGTGCTGCTCAAACTTGGGTTATACTTTGTCATTCGTCGTAAATTCGATGGATGTTTAAGTATTGCACTTTGTCATTCGTTGTGAGGGTTTTAATCTCGTGAGTTATCGTAAATGCTGTATTAGTTACTGACCTAGTTCGTGTGCATTGTTATTTAAATTAGGTTACAAGGCTAATCAGTAGGCTAAACTCTGCCCGTATAAATCTGCAAAGTGAGTTATTCTCTTTTTATCAAAAGTATTTTATAATACTCCATTTTCAAATGTTATAATTACAGGGATTAAGTCGTGGTTATCTTAATCACTGACTAGTGGGGTATTGTGCACATTACTAATTTCTCACGGTTAGGCTAATAAATCCTAACAGTGATAAACGTCACTACTTGGGGAAAGACCCAATAGTGGTATGACCATCGTCACCAGGTGACACGGCGCCAGATAAAAATAAGATAAAAGTCATTGTAATCGCTCTTATGTTGTAATTATTACTAAGTTATAAATTACAGGGATTAAGTCTTGGTTATCTTAAAAATAAGATAAAAGCTATTGTAATCGCTCTTATGCTGTAATTTATAACTAAGGGTCATTTTAGAAAACCTGAATGAACTCACCAGTATTTCCTGCTGACCAAATCTTTTTAAAACGCGTTTCAGGTAATTACAGTAGATCGGAATAAGAGTTGGATGCGGCATCAACATGGCTTATAGAAGTGGCTCATTTTATCAATTAAATTAAATTAAGAAAAGTTGTTTTATGTATTCAGAATTATTCTATATTAAAGCTACCTTTCAAAACATGGTTTTATCCCATCTATTTAATAAATAAAAATCCGATGTTTTCTAAACTCTGATATTTTTCCTAACTCACGGTCCTGGTGAAATTTCCATTGCAATACTTTTCTAAATAACCACCAGTACCACTGAACTGCTCGCGACTCCCGATTCCGTCCAGGGGGGTCGGGGGTCGTGACAGAAGGTGGTATCAGAGCCACTAATTTAAGCCTATAGGTGTTGTGATAATAATATCTAAGCTTGTATAAAAGAGTTAGGAGATTGCTATTAACTGGTAGCACACCTGATAGCATTTAGACTTGAACTTAAGAAAATATGCCTTAGTATAAGCTAAGCTAAATACTTGTGTAAATAAATTGTGATGGGTTTTGGTATGCCGGGAGAATGATAACTAGAACGTTGCAAGTATAATAAATAAGCAATAACACATGACCACTGTTATTTCTTATTTATTGGTACTACTTTATTCTAGAATATGATTCGTCATGTGAAGACTAATTTGCTTAGTCTTTGTTGAAAGTCATAATGCACTTTCCAAATCATGATTTAAGAAAAATACTATTTAAGGGAAATATAAATTTCTTCTCCGGCAAGACTGGGTATGGTGTAGCAGACTCTCCAGCTTATTCGGATATAACGGGGTTACCTCTCCGGCTAGAACCGGGTAAGAAGGTATATAATATGTCAAACAAGTGACAAGATTCCCCTAAATAGTATCATGACCTGATATCTGACTTATTTTTGGAAATAAGAATCTGTTAAATACATGGACCTTATGAAGGGTATGTATATTACAGCATGTGAAAAATATAGATATATATATATCTATAAGAAATTCCAAAAGCCAATTAAGAATAAAGCACAAGCATATGTATCCATAATAATTCTAGATTTCTTTATCAAGAATCTCTTGCATATAAATTCCGATATCAAACATTATTTCGTTTGATCATCTACCTCGTAACTCATGCGACAAAATAAACAATGGAAACCCTTTTAAGTTGGTACGCCATCAAAAGTAAAAGAATTTCCAATGCGTTACCATAAACTATTAACGCAAGTAAGAAGTATGTAAAGTTGTGCTAGTGCACAAGAAAACACATGAAACTTAAATTATACGTCCACAGACGTTGAAGTATATCACACACGACTTTCAAGGCAAGACCTTTGGAAAATATGATTGGGCACGACAACAACAATGCTAATCCCGGCAGTGGGAGAACTACTGATCAAAAAGCGGCACTTTGCCACATGATCCTACAAACGACATGAATCTCGCTGAGGTACGTTGGAACAAGATTTCACAACCATCGGTGCACAGTCTAATCAGAGTCATAATTATTGGCACTGCAAAAAGGAGTCACATACCTTTGCAAATCCCCTATTTCATTCGACATTCCCTGGTAATGTCACTTAACAACGGTTATCACACGAAATTCCAGATAAAAGTTCTTATATTTCTTTCGTTGAAATTCTGACTTCTGCATATAATGAGTTGACTTTCATGTTTCTACTTCCCCTAACGGTCATCATACCATGAGGATTTCTTTCATAATAACAATTATTGATCTATTTCATTTCTTGGTAAATTCACACGTTACACATGCTCTGTTTGTTGCGCATGTGGTTCGTTTAATTTATGAAGACCATTGGAGGGCTTCATTCCAATTTGTTGTTTTATCAAAACTCAAATATCATTTCGCTATACTTGATTTTTGGCACTGTGAACCGCATTATTGCAAAACGATGACTCTTTGATATCGAGTCAATGAATTTTTGAAAAACTCAATTTTCTTTGGCAAACATGGTTTTCGTTGTGACCATGTCCGAACTTTCTTATTAATACATGAACTCGTTTTGTTTAAACCAAGTTCAACTGTTTGAACTTGCTCGCATTACGTATTCAAAGTCCCATATGATGAATTGAAGCCATCATATTCGAAATAATCCCAACAAAGCACTTCAATTCTCTTGAACTATAACATGCTTGTTTGGTCTTCGACTTCATTAAAACGTTTCTTTGATCACGATCACCTTGTGGTGACGTTTTCACAAAAATTGAAGCTTGCGCTAATCTCGTTTGCACACATCATATACGGATTTAATTATTTATTTATTTATATTAAATCTGCTTTGTTGGTTTATCCTATAAAAGCAATCTTAACACAATCGTGTGCTAAGATAATGATACACAAATTCATGTCATATTTCAGTGTATCTCTTAATGGTTCTTACAGCATCAATCGAGCCTTTCGTGATAATTATTGCTTTATCATCTTCAATCGAAAAACATTATTCAATTGTTTCAATTTCAATAGAAAATCCTACTAGATTTGTTTGAAACAAACATTCGAACTTACTTCATTGAACTTTCATTTAATTGAAAACACGGTGAACTCGTCCGGTCACCGTTATTATTATTTCAATTACTACGACACCTTGTGGCGTCGCTATAAACTTGTAGCTTGAGCTAATCTATATATACATTTCGCTTGACTCATCCTTGAAAATGGTCTTAATACAACTATGTGTTAAGACAATGATACACTAAACTCTGTTGTATATCGGTGTGTCCTTATAATTCGATAAATGTCAATCCATTGATTTTTCTCATCTCATAATTCGATAATTGAAGTTTCATTTTCGTGCTTCAATTTCATTTGAGCTTGTTGATTCTGAGTCTTCCTCAGTTAAGAATTAAAGTAAGCTTTCTTTTGACCGTATATTCTATTGTTTCTAAGAGTCATTTACAACATATAAATAGTCAATTTAATCATATATCTGTTTTAACTTGAACCTAGTCACCTTGAAAATTATTTCATCTCGTTCAATTAATATCGATTTCTGAAACTAATTCAGTTGAACCATTGAGTCCTATTTATTGTACAACTTATATTCACAAAATTTGATATTTTGATTCTGTATCATTTACTTTAATATTGTTTTTATTGACTAGGACGTAACATAACTCTAAAAGAAATATCGTAGCCCCAAATCTCGAGGACGAGATTTAAAACAAGGTGGGGAGGATGTAACATTCCTATTTTTATCATATAAGAATTATAGATTGTTTAAATTAATTAACCACTAGTAATTAGTTTTATTTTTAATATAATTATTCGACCCAAATAGTTTTAAAAACTATTTTATATATAGTTGGTTGTAATATTACACTAATTAAGTGGCCTGTATATGGGTGACATTTCTATTAAAATAAAAGTTTATCAAAAATTATATTATTAGACAGGTAGATTACGGGTAAGTTGACTGTAAGAAATATGAAGTAACTAGACGGGCCCAGGAACCGTTTAATAATTAAATTATAAAAATAGATTATAATTGAACTTACTCCGTTTTTAATGAAACTTGGTTCAAACTGTAGATAAAATTATTCTCGTTCTAATGACATATTCATTGTCTTATAAAACGTTATATTTTACAAGTTATACGGACCAAATAAGTGAAGCAGTTGAATTAATTATAATATATAAATTAATAAAATAAAAATAATAATAATAATAAACAAAACTTACGTATAATAATAATATAGTGAAATAATTAAAGTTAGAAATTCTAAAGCAAAGGGCACGTGTGCTTTGTGTGGGCAAGATGACATTTCTTATAAATGCTACGTGTAGGATAACTACACATTTCATGCTTTCCAAGTAAAAGATTTTTTCAACTATAAATATGTATAGGAAGAGCTTCAATGCTACTCACAAAATTTTCTTTTCTTACTCACATTCTGTTTCGCCTGCTTTTTCTAAACTCAAATTTTCTTTTATATTACACATATAAAAGCCATGCCCCGTTTTAAGTGTTTTAACTCCCGATCACCGCTACCCTTTCCGATTGATCTGGAGCCCATAACGCATGTCAAGGTTCTGCCCGACAAAGTTCGTTGGGGTTCTGTCTAACCCTAATCCATATCAAAAATCAAGAAAATCAGATGTTTGGTCTTCTCGCGGGCCGCATAAAGAATAGGCAGGAGGTCACGCGGGCCGCGTCAACTTGAAGTTTGATCGGATAAGCTTCCCGGACCACGTGTTGTCCACCTGGCACACCTACTTGTGACACAGCAAGCCTATACGTAGACTAGACCTCCACGCGGGCCGCGTAAGGTATGTCCTATGGCTCACGCGGGCCTCGACAAACTCAGAAATCAGCTATAAATAGCCAGGCCATGAGCAGTTCATCTGTGCACGAAAACAATTCTCAAAAAATGAAAGTATACTGCATAAAATCATAATTTTCATTAGGGAGGCGCTGCTATGATACCGGGTATTAACTTGATCGCTGCTACGATTCAATGTCCGATTGATTTAAACTATCCGATTAATGTTTAAGTGCTGCTCAAACTTGGGTTATACTTTGTCATTCGTCGTAAATTCGATGGATGTTTAAGTATTGCACTTTGTCATTCGTTGTGAGGGTTTTAATCTCGTGAGTTATCGTAAATGTTGTATTAGTTACTGACCTAGTTCGTGTGCATTGTTATTTAAATTAGGTTACAAGGCTAATCAGTAGGCTAAACTCTGCCCGTATAAATCTGCAAAGTGAGTCATTCTCTTTTTATCAAAAGTATTTTACAATACTCCATTTTCAAATGTTATAATTACAGGGATTAAGTCGTGGTTATCTTAATCACTGGCTAGTGGGGTATTGTGCACATTACTAATTTCTCACGGTTAGGCTAATAAATCCTAACAGTGATAAACGTCACTACTTGGGGAAAGACCCAATAGTGGTATGACCATCGTCACCAGGTGACACGGCGCCAAATAAAAATAAGATAAAAGCCATTGTAATCGCTCTTATGCTGTAATTATTACTAAGTTATAAATTACAGGGATTAAGTCTTGGTTATCTTAAAAATAAGATAAAAGCTATTGTAATCGCTCTTATGCTGTAATTTATAACTAAGGGTCATTTTAGAAAACCTGAATGAACTCACCAGTATTTCCTGCTGACCAAATCTTTTTAAAACGCGTTTCAGGTAATTACAGTAGATCGGAATAAGAGTTGGATGCGGCATCAACAAGGCTTATAGAAGTGGCTCATTTTATCAATTAAATTAAATTAAGAAAAGTTGTTTTATGTATTCAGGATTATTCTATATTAAAGCTACCTTTCAAAACATGGTTTTATCCCATCTATTTAATAAATAAAAATCCGGTGTTTTCTAAACTCTGATATTTTTCCTAAGTCATGGTCCTGATGAAATTTCCGCTGCACTACTTTTCTAAATAACCACCGGTACCACTGAACTGCTCGCGGCTCCCGATTCTGTCCAGGGTGGGGTCGGGGGTCGTGATAGATATGGACCAAGAACAACACGTTGAAATAGCTGATCCCTACACATCAATACTACA
Organism: Helianthus tuberosus; assembly: GCA_030545235.1. NCBI lineage: Eukaryota > Viridiplantae > Streptophyta > Magnoliopsida > Asterales > Asteraceae > Helianthus > Helianthus tuberosus. The sequence goes on along the minus strand of CM060365.1, from coordinate 32,158,998 downwards.
AGGGTTGATTATGTATTAGTATAAAGTAGTTTAGAAGGTAGTTATGAAGTTTAGGTACTGAAGATGGCAAATCAAAAGATTGTAACCAACTTCATTAAAGGAATCGATGTGTCTCCTTTGGACACACCGCTTGATCGATCGGCAGCCTCAAGCAAACAAGGTATATGAAAGTTTAGGTTTATCGTTCATGTTCTAGAGATCAAAGATCACATTCTGGGCAACAAATAGTATCAGAGCATCAGGCTCTAGGCGCATCAAATAGCAGGGTTTTCGCGATCAGGTTTTATTATTTTTTCAATTCGCAAGATTAGTATTATTTTCGGTTCAAGGGTATCGAACCAGGGGTTAGAAATGTAGGTTTTGATTTCGGGGTTAAGTGTGAATTAGATTGTTTGGTTATTACGTGTTTCGGGAAATCGCGGATTAAGGATTAAAGGTTTAGTGAAACAAAAGAAAATAAAGTTTATTGAAAAGTGAAGATTGTACGGTCAGGAGCAACCGGACCAACTCCACAAATTGTAATTCAAAAGGAGGGAAGTTATATTTGCCAATTTCAATGTCCAATCTTGAAACCAACAAATTATACGGTTTGGGCAATTCGCATCAAAACAATTTTAGAAGCGAATAGACTTTGGGAAATGATTGAACTGACAGAAAATACACAATCGGACGTTAAGAAAGATAAGTCGGCAATTGCTTATCTGTTCCAAGCAATACTGGAAGATGTTGTATTGCAAGTTGCAAGTTGAAAGACTGCAAAGGAAATTTGGGAAAGTTTGAAAACAAGACACGTTGGCGTGGATCGGGTACAAAAGGCACGTATGCATACACTCTTGTCAGAGTTTGAATGATTTCAAATGAGGGAAGATGATACTGTGGACTCTTTCACTGCAAAGATAAACAGTGTTGCTACCCGGGCAAGTGAGTTAGGGACAATACTGAGTCAACCGACTCTGGTACGTAAACTCCTAAATGTCGTGCCAGAAAAGTTCACTTAGATTGTTGCCTCCATGGAACAATACTCTGATCTAGATACAATGACGCTAGAAGAAGCAGTCGAAAGATTAAAGACTTACGAAGAAAGGCTAAGGTTAAAGAAAGGAAGCCTAGGAGATAGTCAAAATAGATTGATGTTTACACATCATGACAACAACTCAGGCAGAGGAAGACAGTTTGGAAACCGCGGGCGTCGCAGGTTCAACCAACCGTGTGGAAATCGGCGAGACAATAAAGACAAGCAAAGCACTAAGAATGAAGCATCTTTATACAGACCTAAAGGTAGAAATTCTAGGAATTGGAGGAAGTTTGGAAGGAATCAAACAGACCCAAGCAAAATCCAGTGCTTCAGGTGTCAAAAGTTCGGACACTTTAAGAAAGACTGTCCTGAGAAAAAGTTGTACAAGAACACTCAAATCTCGTCGAGGAAGACGAAGCACCGGTATTGCTAATGGCAATACAAGAAGAAAACGTTGTTCAATAAAGGGTTCTGTTAAACGAAGAACACATAGAACCAGTAAGGTACGCCACAAAAGGTGAAAGCTATGGTACTTAGACAACGGGGCAAGCAACCACATGACATGTGTGCGAAGTCACTTCTGAGAATTGGATGAAAAGGTAACAGGTCAAGTACGTTTCAGTGACGGGCCGCACGTAGAGATTAAAGGCATAGGTTCAATACTGCTGGAATGTCTGAACCAAGAACAAAAAATTGTTTCTCAATTATACTACATTCCAAGTCTGAAAAGCAACATACTAAGCCTCGAATAACTCACAAAAATTGGTTGCAAAGTGGTTATGGACGGAGACTTACTAACACTCTGCGACATAAATAGAAAGTTACTAATGCGAGTCAGGAGAATGAAACAACAGGCTGTATAAAGTAAAATTGAAGATTGGAAGGCCAATCTGTCTGCTCTCAAACACAAAAGATTTAGCATGGTTATGGTACGTGAGGTTAGGCCATTTACATTTCGATGCTATTAAAGAAATGACTCAAAAGAACTTGGTACATGGAGTTCCTCAAATAAGCCATGCCAGTCAAGTGTGTGACGCATGCTTATTAGGAAAACATACTAGGACACCATTTCCAAATCAGGCGAAATTCAGATCTTTAAAATCTCTGAATCTAGTCTATGGAGATTTGTGTGGTCCTATATCCCCACCAACACATGCTGGGAAGAAGTACATATTTCTACTTGTAGACGATTGTACTCGCTGCATATGGGCAAATCTACTAACTTCCAAGGATCAAGCATTCGAAACTTAGAAGGAGTTCAAAGAAAAGGTGAAGAAAGAAGCACAAACCAAGTTAATGATGCTAAGGACAGATAGAGGAGGAGAATTCACGTCGACTGAATTCAACAAGTATTGCAAAGATAACGGCATAGTGAGACAACTTACAACGCTGTATTCCCCACAGCAAAATGGAGTAGTGGAAAGAAGGAACATGACAATATTGTCAACTACTCGTAGTATGCTCAACGCAAAGAACATGCCACAAAATTTTTGGGGTGAAGCAATAAGACATACGATATACATATTAAACAAGATTCCAAAGAAAGCTTTGATGAACAAGACTCTGTATGAAGCATTGAAAGGAAGAAAGCTGAATCTGAAACACTTAAAGGTTTTTGGCTGCATAGCATATGCAAGGTAGTACCACTTCAACAAAAAAAAGTTAGATGATAGAAGTGCACCTATGATATATATTGGAATAGAAGAAGGATCAAAGGCATATAGATTATAAGATCCGGCAAAGAACAAGATATGTGTCAGCAGAGATGTAAAGTTCATGGAAGGTCAACCATGGAACTGGAATAGCTATATGGAAACGATAGATTCAGGGAATCCCGAATGGACAAACTTTGTCATTTAAGAAGATGACAACCCACCGAATGTACAATTATTGTAACCAACTCAACGAAATGACTTTAGTTAGGGTGAAAAGAGTGTTCCTCTCCTGAGGGCAAATTCTCACCAATATTTTTTTGTCATGTCAATTCTTCTCTCCTACTTCTCTCTTGCCCTTAATAACAAGGGGTGGTTTCACTCAAACCATTTTTTTACAAAAGGAAAAACACATGATTATGATTGGTTGGAAGATAATGGAGTCCACTCACTACAAGGACGGGGCACCTTTAGCGGTGACAGCTGTCGCCGGTATTGGTGACATTTGTCGCCGCTATTGACCTTTAGCGACGACATGTCACCGGTATTGAGTCGCCGGTATTGCTCGGACGCTATTACCTTGTTGTCGCCGCTAAAGATACATGTCGCCGGTATTGATGTTCAATCTTTAGCGACGACAACTGTCGTCGCTAAAAGTGTCACCGGTATAAGTCTTGGCCGGTAAAGGGTGAAGGTCAATAGCGGCGACAGCTGTCGCCGCTAAAAGTCTGTTTTTTTTAATACAGCAGCTGTATATACAGCTGCCCAGCCAGTTTTACGGTCGAAAAAACAAAACCTTCCTATTTTCAAACAATGCAAGCATACGCCATGAACATAATCAACATATACTAAACTTAATATAGTTAAAAACTACGTTTAAGTCGTACATTATAATCCTACAACGTTTAATTAAATCATACATTATAAACAACAAGTCACTCTTCGCCTTCGCTGGATTCATTATCGAATAAGTCATCAGAATCGTAGTCTTTTGACTTTCCTTTTCCTTTTCCTTGTGTAGCAAGATAGTTGTTAAGTTGGTACAAAAAGGACGGGGTTTGGAACAAGTTGTTAACAAAATCCTACAATAATAGATATCAAAACGTATATTAGCATATATTTAACAAGGAAACATGCGTTCGTTTGTCATTTTATAAATTTCGTAGTTTACCTCGGAAAAGGGTTCTTGCATCCGAGCTTGCGAAGACGACATGTTAGATGACGACTGCGAGGACGTGTTGGAAGAAGGTTTAGGCCCCATCCCGCGGTACCATCCTCGCCGCTCACCCAACGCTTCCTGATACGGGGCAATTGGCGGACCCTCACCGCTCCATTCACTTGTGGCCTGTTGTATGTTCCGCTGTATTTTACGAAGATGATTAAATATATATGTGTATATGTATATATTTATATATATATTTGTTATAGAAAACAGTACTTAAAAGAAATACTTACGTAATTTTGTTCAGCAATCGGATCAACCCAATTCCCTTGATTGTCCGTGTGGGTTTTAGCACACGTAGGTACCCAATCCATATCCTGTTTAACATTAAACTTAGATTAGACATTAAATAAACAAAAGCTTACACACACGCACACATACATAAAACATTACATTTTTATAGGCGGTGCTACCGTACGACGATGTCCCCCCACGGTATGGGAATTGTTGTTTCTCGCGTACTAGTGTGTTGGCCTTGCTTCTTTTAATATATTTTGCGTCCCGGAAACCTTCGATGGTTCTCAACCAGTTATCGTAGGGCATATCCGCGGGATGGTATGCCCTTGCACTCTCAAGATCATTGTAACCTCCCTTGCTCTTAAATAATTTTTTAGCATCGTACTTGCGGTCAGAGTACCGCTTCATAAGCACAGCCCTAATGCCACCCGTCAAGTTTTTGGCCTCTAAATCACGTTCCACTTCATCAAAATTGAAATTTTCCTACAAATTAAATAAAAATGTTAAAATATCATATATAAATTAGATTTGCATGTGCTTAAATATTTGATAAAATTTTATGCATATAACTTATTTACCCGTAAGTGGTTCATGAGGGCATCCTTGTAATGTTGTTCAACGTTATCCCATCCAATTTTATCAAACGGGATGGACCGCCACATATACAGGCCGGCCTCCCGTGAAAACAGATCTCTTGTTTTACCAACAGGGGTATACGTGACCTGCTTGTCAAATGTAAGCGATACAGCCCCCCCCCCCCCGCTTTTACCAGACGCCTTAGTTTCTCATTTTTGGCTTTCCCCCTAACCCTCTTCGGGGGAACCGCTGCAATTAAAACAAAAATAATTAGTAACAACATTTATAATATATAAAATATAAGGACTACAAAATAATTTAGTAAAAGACTTACCGTCTGTCTCGTGTGTGCCACGAAATCCACCAGGAGGAATCGGTGGATCACCAGCGCCGTCACCCCCATGTCCCCAGGGGGCCACATCAGCCATCAGATAAGCAAATATCAACAATATCGAAAACATAATCCCTATAAAGTTACAAATGTTACAGCATGTGTATCTAATAGAAATTAAGCGAAAGTACAACAACGGTAACTCAAATTCAAATAAATATTTCAAACAAGTGTTTATCAATTACAAATCAATATAAATTACAATAACTTTTCTTTTAGTTAGACTCCACATAATCGGGTTCATCCTCATCATAATCAGCCTCGACCTCATCAGAATCAGTCTCGACTTCAAACACTTCATCGACGGTGGCCGTTGGGGGATCAACTTCAATTGAAGGCTAACCCGTAGTAACATGAGAAGATCCAATTTGAAAGTATTGGGTCAAGTCAATGACAAGTGGACAGTCAGATGAAGAGTTGTTGTCAACAACGTCACTATCTTCTAAGCGTTTGTCAACATTTTGAACCTTATTGACGCGGTCATCACTTAATGGCCGATCCCAAATTCTTCGATGATTAACATTTTCGACTACCCACCTATGTTTATTTTTTTGGTTTCGAGACGTTTCTTGGATGAAGAACACTTGTTTGGCTTGCGAAGCAAATATGAGTTGATCGTCTTTGTCCCATTCATGTTCAGTGCTTATACTGGTGATATTATTGTCATGGTTTACACCCCTTTGAGTATCAAACCACTTGCACCGAAATAGGACAGTGGAATAATCATTTGTATAACGCAACTCAATAATTTCTTCTAATTGGCCATAAAATTTCACACCGTTCTCTCCAACCACTTCCACCCCAGAGTTTTGCGTTGCGCATTTTGCATCACGTTCAAGTGTCTTAAACCTAACACCGTTGACTATGCAAGCAGTGTAAGTGTAAGCATTCATTTTCGCACAAATTGAAAGAGCATACAACTCCGGGTGGAATTCTGGAGAATTTTGTGTTTTCATCGAATGGACCTAACAAATATAGAGTAATAATGTTTGTTATATATGTATTACCTAGCAAGTGTAGAGTAATGAGTGTTATATATGTATTATACCTTATGGAGAAACCATCCCGGAAATTTGGTTTTAAGATCATCTTGGGGATGTGTATGTTTGAATTCACTACATTGATGACAAATATAAGAAAGGAATGAAAAATACCAATTAACAGATTATGAAATGTTAAAGATAGAAGCACTCACTTCATGTACTCCCTAACTTCTGCGCAGTTTTCGAGGACAAACCATTCCATCTTGCTTTTTTCGATGAATGATAGATATTTGTCCTTTCTTGCGCCAATAGGACGACATTTGGACTCAAACACCCATAACTTTCTTTTTTCAACAACGACATCATCGTTTCTATCTGGGCGATTGAACTTAGTCTGAACATCTTTAAGGTACATTGAACAAAATGTTAGAGCTTCTTCAAACACATAACCTTCAGCTATACAACCTTCAGGCCTTGCCGGGTTTTTGACATAGTTCTTTAGTTTTTTCATGTACCTTTCAAATGTATACATCCATCTAAAAGCTACTGGACCTCCCACAATCGCTTCATCAGGTAAATGCACAAGTAAATGAACCATAATGTCAAAAAATGCAGGTGGATAGATCATCTCTAACTTGCATAAGATGGTAACAATGTCATCCTTTGCTTTCTTCATATTATCCCCCGATAGTGTTCTAGAGCAAAGTTGCTTAAAGTGTTGGTGCATACATCTGTCAACTTCGTCTTATGTCAAGTCTCGGTTTCGTTACGGATCTAAACAAGATTGTGACATCATCAAAATGACATCATGTGACATCATAATGATGACATCACAATATGGAATGCATGAAAATGTTTGTAGTCCGTTTGAACATAGCATGACCGTTTGAAGGTGGTTGACCGTTTGAATGTGTTGTTCGTTTGAAAGTGTAACCGTTTGAAGAGTGCCATGACACCTTCAAACGGACAGGGTCTTGTCCTATAAATAGCCTTCAAACTTTCATCATTTGTAACTTTCCGGCCAGAGCAACGAAGTGCTGCCGAAGTATTGTCAGGTTGTAAAACATTGTGAAATCAATTATACAACAGTTTAATGAGTAAATTTAGTTGAATTACACTCTACACGTCTGTTTCCGCCTTTCGTGTTGAGATAAACTCTTCTGAACGACTCGTTTGGGTCAGAAAACGATCATACAAGTGGTATCAGAGCTCAGGAGGAAGAGTTCATACCAATTCAGCCGCTAATTCTGATCTTCTACACCTTCTTTTCAAAACTGAACAAGTTTTCACGATTAAAGTCGGCTAAAACTTTCACAATGTGTGCGTAATTGTGTTTTAACAAACCCTTGAGATTATTAGTTCAAAATTCGAAGTAAAAGTGGTAAAAATGGCTTGAAAACTGGTGTCCGTTTGAACGAGCCCAGCACCTTTCCGTTTGAAAATTGCTTAACCGTTTGAAATCTGCACCTGACCGTTTGAAATTTGCACCTGACCGTTTGAAAATGCCACATTCTGTTTGAAATTGGGCATGTCCGTTTGAACATATTGGGTTAACCGTTTGAAGCTGACATGACCGTTTGAAACATGGTTCCCATTTGAAAAGTTTTGTGAAAGTTCATCGAATATTGTGTAACATTGAATTTGAGGATGTCAGTCGGTCACATGTGAGTGCTTAGTACAAGAAATTGCATGTGATATCGGGTTGTCGTGTAACAGTCAGTAAATGTGTTCGGTCCAATCAATTTTGAACACTTGATATATTCACAAGATTATATAAGTTTTCGGTCCAATAGATTTCAAAAGATGATTGTTAGTAACCATGTGTTTTAATGGTTCAAACATATGATAGTTCAGTTTGTCGGTTTAGTAATGTTTGTTGAACAAATCGATTGTTGTCAGATCCATTTAGTACACGGCCCAATCAAAGAGATTCATAAAACATCGGCCCAATCAGATTTGAACTTTGGGTTTTAAAAGTTGTCGGTTGCATGTGTTGTTGATTAATGTGGTAGACATAGATTTACGAGAAACTAGAATCAGTTCATGTGATCACAATTGTCGGCTAAGTGGATTTGTGTCAGGCCCATGTGATTTGTTCTCGGTTCACTATACATTTTATGTGTGTCAAGGGAATCATCGGCGTAATCTGATAAAAAATTATTGTGTGTTGTTAGTCAAAGTAATTCAACGGCCCAAGTATTCAACATTATAAATCAATCGGCCCAATCACAGTTTGAATTTGATTTCTGTTCACAAGAGGTGTTTCAGTCCGTTTGAATTCAAACTCGTTCCAGGTCGTGTGGTTTAGCCAGGTCATTGGAAAAGGTCATTTGAATTTGATCCGGGTCATAGCAGTTCGCACAGTGTGTCAACTTTCAGTCCGCACAGAATATTCACCAGTTCGAGTACCAGTTTGTTTCTGTTATTTGATAAGTGTTTAAACTGATTGTGTTTTGTCTGTTTGTTGTCAGGTATTTTTACAAGGTGATACAACTCATTTGAAAATCTGAAACATGGACGAAGATTTCTACAACGCATTCGCTACCCCAGTTACCCCGCTTTCTCTTGCACAGAACACAATGTTGGAAAACGAAACGGGGTACAAGCAAATTATCTAGATGCAAATTATCTAGATGCAAGAGTTGGGAAGAAAAGTTTGAGAACTGGGTACAAGCAAATTATCTAGATGCATGGGAGAATGTCGAGACAAAATACGTTAGACCAATGAATGATGATGAAGAGAAAATTTCGATTAAAGATCTTAGTGCTGAAAACCGGAAGAGATACAAAGATGAGAAGATGATGTTAAGTCTGATTCAACAAGCAGTTAAAGAAGACATCCTGGTTCTATTACAATATAATGGAACATCTTATTCAATCTGGAAAGCGTTAAAGTCAAAGTTTCAAGGCAGTGAGGAAATGGTCAAGAATAAGAAATCATTACTGAAGAAAGAGCTTGATTTGTTCTGAGGATTGAAAAATGAGAACACAAAGCAGATAATCGAGAGATATTGCAATCTGCTGGCCAACATGAAAAGATTGAAAATCAATAAAGACAATGAGGAATTGATTGAAAAATTATCAGATGCGTTACCGTATGAAACGTGGGGTACTTATCTCATGATGCTCAGAAACAAGAAAGGGTTTAAAGATTTGACACTGAGCAAGTTTATTGAAAAGATTGAAGCTCAGGAGATGGAGCAGAGAAAGGTTATAAGAATGAAAGATTTTGACGGTGAACAAGACATAGGACTTTACTACAAAGGTGGTGTGAGTGATAAATCCACCAACTTGTCACCGAAAGTTCAAACAACATTCAATGCAAAGAGTCCATCTGAAAGTTCATCCAAAGGATCAAGCAGCAACACAAGTTTTTCATCATATCCATCCTTTGATCCAAACATTTCATCAACAAAGAATGGCAAGAAGCTTCAGTGCAACATTGTACTGAATCTGGAGAATGATGAAGACTATTCAGCAGAAATTGCTAAGAGTCACATGTCTTTGTTGGGAACTGTATTGGAATCTTATGGTAGTTTTGTTGCAGGTCGGATCGGGAATCCTATGTTGACAAAGGAAGATTACGACCAGATCGATGCTGAAGAGATAGAACTGATGGACATAAAATGGTGCTTGGCCAGCGTGTTGAGGAGAGCTGAGAAATTCAAGCAAATCACTAGAAGAGATGATCTTCGTGAGGCTGGTGTTTCTACTTTAGGTTTTGACAAATCTAAAGTCACTTGTTTTCGTTGCAGGGAGAAGGGTCACTTCAAGAGAGAGTGCACCAATCGCGAAGCAAGTGGAGCTCAAAATCCTTTTAACAACAACAATGATTACTATCGAAAAGCCATTTACCATCAAGTTGCTCAGCAACTATCTCAACAACATCAACATCAACATCAAGCACAAACTGCACATGGAAGGAATGTGATTGAAGACTCTGGAAAGAGAGCTTGTGTGGTTAATCAAGAATCTTCAAAGAGAGCTGATGGTAGTGCCTTGATAATAGATCAAGATGACAAAAAGTTACCTGAAGGGTTTAGCTGGGAAATTTCACATGGGATAATTATGTTCCTGATCAAGCTATAGCTCACACAGCTTTTGTAGCTCGAGTTGAAGAGGACAGTGATGATGATACTGAGTATTGGGCAAGAAAATTCGATGCTGATATGAAACTGATTGCAGAAAGTGACAGTGAAGATGAAAAAGCTAAAAAGAAGAAGAAAAAGGTCAAAACACCTGTGAGTAGTGATGATGAAGATGTTCCAGTGATAAGACAAAAGAAAAAAGAAGTACCAAAGTTCAAAGTTGGTGAAGATGTGGATGCTAAAAAGATTCCAGTAAAGTGTGACAATTGTGAAGCTATAAAGAAACAGAACAGCACACTGATTTATAATCTAAACAGTTTGAAGGAATCTTATGATGTGTTGCACAAAGCTATGAACCAGTATAATCAAACAAGTGAAGAACAAGCAACAGCGATGAAAACACTTCAAGGAGCTTTTATGATAAAGCAAAAAGTGGTGAAGAACTACATTGAGAAGTGTGTTGTGCTAGAACAAAAGCTGGAGTTGCAAAGAATTGAGACTGAGAGAGTAAATCGTTTGTTGAAAAGTTACTCATGTACTTCTTATGTCATTGACAGGATTTATCCAACTGTTGAAGGCATGAAGGCATTTGAAGAAGATGAAGTAACTGAAGAAAAGAATGCTGAAAAAGTCTCTGAACAAAGGACTCCAGAAGAGAAGACTGACAAGAAGAGTGACACAAAGAAAAAGACTGACAAGAAAAATTCTGGTAAGAAACAAGGTGTCAGTTACAACAAGTGTCCACCCCCACTGGAAAATGGATATTTGCCGAGAAATCCAAATTCTGAAAGAGTCCAAAAGGCTACAAACTTACAATGGGAGTCGGAGTCGTCAGTTAATTTTCCATAAAATATAGATGTCACGTTTACATCATCTGACACTGATCATGAGTCCGAGTTAATAAAGAAAGTCGTCGATCAGGTGTTGGATAAAGATGAAACTGAGGAGTCAAAGTTGGAGTCAAACTCAGAGTTAAAGTCAGAGTCTGGTTCTGAAAGTTCGAGTTCGACAGTCAATAGTCAAAATTCTTCGGTTAAAAGAGTATACAACAAAGAATTCCTGTTATCAAAGTCTAATTTGAATGAAACGTTTAAAGTTGCATATACTTTGAATGATTCTGACAAATTATACTTTGATGGGGAATTTCCAATAAGAGGTGTAAAAACTGAGATGATAAAAAAGGTTTTCAAACTTACAGAAATTAACATTTCGGAAATAAAAGATTTAAATCTTAATGGTAAACCTAAACCTTACACCTCAAGAGTACAACAAAGATTAAACAAGAAAAAGGTTACAGTTTTGGTTCTGGTTTTCACAAGAAACCAAACCCTAATCGTAATTTCAAAAAGAAAGGTCTTGGTTTTACTCCAACAGAAAAACAGAAAAATGAAAAATATGTTCGTGATTTTAAAGCAAAAATGACATTTGTTTCAGGAACATCAGCAGAAGAAGAAGAAGAAGAAAAGAAAGAATTCTGGAGACAATCGAACAAAGAATTCCTTGCGAAGAAGCAAGAAGAGAAGAAGATGGCTAAGCAGAAGAAAGATACGAGAACCTGTTTCCAATGCAACAAAGTTGGACATATTGCTAGGGAGTGTTCAAAGGCAATACAATCAAAACAGGGAGTTTCTCGTAAACTAAAAGAGAAAGAAGTTGAGTTTGAACCACCAATTGACAAAACCAAACTGTTTAAAAATTCGATTTTTGAGATTGGTGAATGTTCAAACAGGTTTTATAAGAAAAAGGGAAATCTTGACAACCAGAAATGGGTTGTTAAGAAATCGGAGGGTAGTTCTAGCAATGATTCTGATTTGTCAAAATCAGAGGAGCTATCTTCTGGCGATGAATCTGATTCCACAAAATCAGATGAGCCACAGGTTGTTTCAAAAGGAGAAAAATCAGTTTTGACTGTGGATGATGAAAATTTTTCATCTCTTCGGACTGAAAATTATAAAAAGAAAATTGGTAAAGTTGAAATTTCAAACCAATTTTATGATGACAAAAAGGTTTTTGATGTTGAGAAAGTCTTTAACTCCAAAGTCCATAACATTTTTGGAAAAATGATTGACAGGAAGGTCAAAGGAGTAAAGGAGTTTTATGAGAAGAAGACGAAGAAAGATAAAGTTGAACCATCCCTGGTTTGTGACTGAGATGGTACATACTATGAACAGTAAGTCTCTGGACTTGCCGGAGCTCCCAGGTTGGTAAGAGTGGAGCATGAATCGGTATCTATCTTTATTGGTTGATAATTTTACAAGTGATAAAGATGGTAAAGTACAGGTGATATCATTTAAACTGTTAGTTTTCTACAACTGGTATGATTGGTAGGAAAACCTACAAGTGGTTGAAGAAGATTTAAACTTATACTTGCATTTTTCTACAAGTGGTTAATCAAGGTCATTAGTTTTAACTTGATTGGACCATACATACAAGTGATAGTTGAAGACAATGTGATGAACCAAACCCCTAACTTACAAGTGGTAAAATCAAACTTATTTTCCGGAAAAACCATTTGATTAAAACAAACTTAAGTGTTTTGAAATCTAAATGGCAAAATAGTTTGTTGAGAGGGGGAGTTCTGATTGTTTATGCCAAGTGGATGGCGAATTGAGGTGATTCGATATCGGTTGTCGCTTTATTGTATAGTTTGTTTTCAAATTTCCTAAAATGTGTTTGCATTTTAGGGGGAGTAAGAAATTTCTGAAAATCCAAAAACATTTGAAAATTTGAAAAAGCCAAAAACATGATAAAATTCAAAAATGAGTTTTGTTGTCAAAAAGAGGAAATGATAGTACATCAGTGGACTATCACAACATGCTAAAGAAATGGATAGTTAAAATGTGATAAACGGTCTCACTGATGATGTGCCAGTAGATTTTTGCACATTTAGTAGATTGTGACGAGATATAAACCTAAATTTCAAACTTGCTTATATCGTGGGGAAACATTTCTCGGATATATGGGTAACCCCCGAAATCTTGTTTGAAAGGTCCCTCTTTCTGAGATACTAGGTCTTTATACTCAGTGATATCTGGGGTATTATCCCGGGACTTCTGATTTTGCGGAAGCAATGGCCTAGTCCCCGGAGAATACTTTCTGCAAATGCTTGAAATATAGCGCCGCCCTCAGCAAATTGATGAAACGATAAAATTGATAGTCATTGTTGTTGAAACAAAAGATCCTCTAAAGGGGAGACACCAAAAGTAGAAGCCGTCATCTCTCTGCGTATACGGAAGTATCGACCTGAGCTCTCACGGCCCTCACATTTTAACCCCTTACAGATATCATCTGTGGTATACTCACCTGTAAGACCGAATATTGGGATCTGGATTCGGGAGTATATTCTGAGGTGGGACAAGCGATTAAGTTTAAGTATCTAAGACATTAATTTCGTATCTCGAAGCAATTGAACTTTGTGTGAGAATTTAAGTGAACCAATATACTGACAATCTAAGTGAATCGTTTAGAGCGTAAAATGTTTAAAGCTTAACGGTGTTGGTGATTTGTCTCATAAACTGATATGATCCTCTTCCGCAAACTCACAAAAATATTGTATGTAAATATTTTTTCTCTGCATTTCATTCTATTAAAAAAATCCAAAAAGATTTTCAGTGTGTTTTAGCATAAATTTTGAAAAATTTAAAAATATTTTCGACAACTGGTGTTGGAGAGCTAATTTTCAAAATTCCGAGTGCTAAACATGATGAACAGGTTTGGGAAAGTATTTGTTTGAAGATGTTTGAAATGAAAATGATATTTCTGCAAGTGGTTCATCAGAGACTATAAATGTTGAATTATTTTAAAAATTTTTGCTCTACTAGTGGTCATCAGAAATTTATTTTTGGGTAGAGCATGTGCAGGTTATTTGAATGATAGAGAGTCAGGTTCCGATACCTGAAGACTCTGTGATTTTAAAAAGCCAGGCTGCGATCCCAGCATATCGAAAGGGGGAGTCTGAAGACATCTAAAGGAAGGAATGTATTGTTGCTGATAAAAAGAGAAGAGAGAGATTTGAAGATACTTACAACGTCAAATTCTTCAAAGAGTTCAAGAGGACTGATAAAGACTGAAGATGCGTAGACTCGACACTTAAGACTCGTCAACATCTGAGGGGGAGTCTGTTGGTGCATACATCTGTCAACTTCGTCTTATGTCAAGTCTCGGTTTCGTTGCGGATCTAAACAAGATTGTGACATCATCAAAATGACATCATGTGACATCATAATGATGACATCACAATATGGAATGCATGAAAATGTTTGTAGTCCGTTTGAACATAGCATGACCGTTTGAAGGTGGTTGACCATTTGATTGTGTTGTTCGTTTGAAAGTGTAACCATTTGAAGAGTGCCATGACACCTTCAAACGGACAGGGTCTTGTCCTATAAATAGCCTTCAAACTTTCATCATTTGTAACTTTCCGGCCAGAGCAACGAAGTGCTGCCGAAGTGTTGTCAGGTTGTAAAACATTGTGAAATCAATTATACAACAATTTAATGAGTAAATTTAGCTGAATTGCACTCTACACGTCTGTTTCCGCCTTTCGTGTTGAGATAAACTCTTCTGAACGACTCGTTCGGGTCAGAAAACGATCCTATATAAAGAACATACAAAGGTCTACTATTGGTGTAGATGTATCTTTAGTCAAAAGCCCTCTAACCCCAATCGGTATCAAACGTTGCATGAGGATATGACAGTCATGAGATTTCAACCCGGTAATGTTAGCATTGTTATCTGTCACCCTCTTACTGATATTAGATCCAAACCCATCTGGTAATTTAACATTTTTTATAAACTGACAAAAAAAGTTTTCGATCATCGGACTTGAATGAGTACTTTGGGTGGGGACTTAAGAACTTGCCACCCGATTGTTTCAGCCATTGTGACGGCCGAATGTTTAGTTTTCCAAGTCGGACCGCGCATTTGGTGTGTCTTTGCTCTTATCGTTCATTAGAAGAGTACCGAGCAAGCTGTCGCACACATTTTTCTCTATATGCATTACATCTAAGTTATGTTTCAGCTGCAGAGAAGACCAATACTCAAGGTCAAAAAATATGCTTCTTTTGGACCAGTTCAACTCGAAATCTGACCGGGTTATCCTCCCACCTCCAAAATCTGGTTGCTTGCCTGGTAGACGATTAATTAAACGACCAAGTTGAGCTTCTATGTCAGCTGGGCTAAACTGTCTCGGAGGGTCTCGTGTCTTGGGTCTCCCGTTAAAGTCGAGACTTGTTCTCCAAGGATGGTTGGCATCTAAGAACCAGCGATGACCAACATAAGCACATTTACCAGTTACACGTATTGAAGGAGTGTCTTGGTTACAAGTTGGGCATGCCATGTAGCCTTGTCCGCTCCAACCTGATAGACTACTACGGGCTGGAAAGTCATTTATGGTCCATAACAACGCCGCCTTTATTGTGAAGTATGTGTTTGTTGCTGCGTCTTTAGTACGTACACCTGTCTGCCACAATTGCTTAAGCTCATCCACTAACGGTCTAAGGAAAACGTCCATGTCTTTCCCCGGTGATTTAGGGCCAGGAATCAACAAGGTCAACATGAATGTGGACTCTCGCATGCTTAGCCAGGGAGGCAGATTATATGTGGTGAGTATAACCGGCCACGTGCTATGAGTCGAGGATCCACTACCGTTGTTAAAGGGATTAAAACCGTCAGCTGCAAGCCCTAAGCGAACATTTCGTGGCTCCATCGCGAAGTTTGGGTACTTTTTATCAAAGTCTTGCCATGCAGATCCATCAACTGGATGACGCATAGTCCCATCTTCCGATCGTCCGGTACTATGCCATATCATATCTTTCGTTGTGTGCCTTGAACAATACAAACGTCGTAGTCTAGGCATCAAAGGAAAGCATCGTAACACCTTACGAGCCACCTTCGTGCCTTTTGTGTCTTTATCGACCCATCGACTCTCGTTACAAACGGGACAATTTTGCAAGGACTCGTTTTCTTTCCAAAAGAGAGCACAATCATTTGTGCACACATCTATCATCTCATATTCCAAACCAATCTTCTTAAATGTCTTCTTAGCTACATAATACGAAGGGGGAATCTTGTTTCCTTCTGGCATTGACTCTCGCAACAACGAGAGGAGTCGATCTACTGCTTCATTTTGCAAATGGTACGTATCCTTTATATTCAAAAGCTTTGCTAAAAAGTCGATAGAAGAAAACTTGGTACAACCAGGATATAATTCTGTTTCAACTTCCTTTACCAGGTCTTCAAAATCATCAACAACAACGCTACTATCTCCATTCGAGTTCTCTTGGTTAAGGTATGTATCTTCTTCCATACGCTCCCCCCTAATGTCTTCAATAATGTTTACCATACCGTCTTGTGGCGCAACATCGTTTACTTCTGCAATTGGAGTCGTGTCCCTGTGATAGGTCCACTTCGTGTATTCCTTCCAAAAACTGTTAATACACAAATGGTATTTCATTTCTGCCATAGTTTTTGTCACACCCCCAAAATCCACCTGCGGAGTTCCACCGCTTGGAGGCGTGACTGACCAGGATCCAGCCACCAATCATATTGAACAAGCATATAAGTAGTTATAAAATCCAACCAATACAATTGGTGTTCAAACAAAACATAGTTAAGTTGCAAGCGGAAGCATAAGTCTTAAATCATAACATGAGTTTAATTGTTTCAAAGTTTAACATGGCACACAGTCGTCCATGTCCCACAACGATCCTCCTCCATGCAAGCTCCAGCTAAGAATCTAAGGACCTGCAAAGCATGTAGTAACGAGTCAACAACAAGTTGAGTGAGTTCACGGTTGGGTGTTCGTTTTACGTTGTTTCGAAAACAATTTCCTTTATCTGGCATCCTGCCGTGGGGGTTACCCCATAGTTAAAAAACGTGACTTGTTTATTCCCAATTATTCTGGCAATCCAGCCGTGGGGGCTACCCCGTGTTAGTTATCTGGCATTTCGGCCGTGGGGGCTACCCCATGTATATACTAGACTCGTTACCATATCGATTGCTGACGGTAGTCATGTTTATGTGCCCTGAACTGTCAATGTCTATCATCATTGACGTGCCAGTAGTCCATTAGTTCACGCCCGTCCTCTGCGGCACGGTGTGAGGTTTGTCAAACCTAAATAGCGCTATCTAACTAATGACCCGCTCGCCATTGGCCTCGGCGATTAAGTCGATACAAAGATGAGGGACTTCGTGATAGAGTTTTGGTCTAGTACGAGTTATCTGTCCATGAGGACGAGGAATTACATTCCTGAACCATTGCTGTCCTACCCAAGGAGGACGAGGAACCCATGTTCCTTAACCCCAATTCCCGACCCAGGGAATCCCATGCTTTGTAGAGGGTGTGAACTCACCTTGGTTTGCTCGGTAGAAACACAGAAAAGTCAAACAAGCAATGTTGTGGCTACTCACGTCCTATCATAGTTGTATCATACAATCAGGTTCGTATTCAAGTAGTGCACGTATGGGTTACATGTTTAATCATGGCAGTTCATCAACATTCACATCCAACGGTAACATATAAGGTCTGCACATTAGGCCCAAGAGTCCGGCCCAAACAATTAAGTCCGAAAGTGAATTGCAAGCCCAAACAGCGTGTATCTGTGTAGAGTCTCGAGTCGCAACTAGGCGTTTGCGACTCGCAACCTGAGTCGCAATCATGGTTTCGGTTCGTGTTGGTTTGGTTACGAGTCGCAACTGGACTCGCAACCGTGGTTTCGAGTCACAAGGTTGGTGTGCTGATCATGTGTGGTTTCGAGTCGCAACTAGGTGTTTGCGACTCGCAACTGATGTCGCAACCGGGGATTTCGACTCATTAAGCAGTGGTTTCGAGTCGCAACTGATGGTTTCGGTTGGACAACTGCTGATCCGGAACAGTGTACTATCCAATGAGAATTTGATTTCAGAAAATGGTTTGTACTATCCACTTAAACATGTTTGTTTGTCTAACTTTTACCCTAAATGGATCAAACATATCAGATTTCAAATATTCAAGCATGCTCATATGATATTCAAGTTGTTCTTCACACATTCATCATGTTCATCAATATCCAAGTAGTTCATCATATCATAACTTGAAACAACAATCCGAAATATTCAAACAACTAATCCGATTACCACATAAGTGCAGCCATTTAACAAGCATTTTGATTTGTAACCTAAGAGCATGCAATCCGATTTCATAACATGAATAACAATCGAGCATTCCAACAACAAATCCGAATAATATGAGCATTATGCACACCGATTTCATGAACACCAACCATTTATGGTTTAAATCACATTAAATCACAAACATCATTAACTCATCATGCAATCAATCCGGAATCTAAGTATGATAGTTTATTAACATCATCATGTATAAATCTAACAAACCAACATATTACCAAGTCACACAAGATATATCATCATTAACAAAATATCACATCATCATCATCAACAACAACCGAAATCTAAACACACAATGGGAATCACTAACCGGTTAGAGGAATAGTGGTGAAGGATGGAGCTTTGTTTGGTGTGAACAAGCAAAATCCGAGAATCCTTTTGTGGTCGGTTGGTTGGATCCGAGAAGAAGGAGGAGAGTGTGATGCTTGGTGTCTAGGGTTTTAGTGAGAGTGGAGAGTATGTGTGTAGAGGAGAGTATGAGTGTTGTTGCCCAAAAATGACAAGTATGGCTAACATGAGGATTATATACTAGTCCTAAGTAGTGCACCCTAATGGACTCGGATGAGGTGCACGGCCCAACCGGCCCATATGTCACACTAGTTCACTCGAGACCACATGGTCTCGAGTCGGGTTCATGGCTTTCGGCTCATATACATACTCGAATACATACACACAAGCATACATGTAACATAACACAAAATCATATAAAGGTTCACTTATCATTCATTAAATCATCAAATTAGTTAGTCATTTAGTGTTCAACGTACAACGAAAGGTTCTAAATTTCGAGTTGTCACATCATCCCCAAGTTGAAAGAAATTTCGTCCCGAAATTTGGTAGGCACTCACTGAGGAAGCTAGTTAAGTTGTATGGTTTTCCTAGTTTTCCTGGGGTGTCACATCCACCCCCCGTTGATCTGGAATTTCGTCCCGAAATTCCGTAGCTTCGGCCTCAGTAGTGGGTGTACTGTTTGCGAACAGTTGGGGATACTTTTGTTTCATCTGATCTTCGCGCTCCCAGGTGAACTCTGGGCCGCGACGTGAGTTCCAACGAACTCGAACGAGAGGTATTCTAGTGCTCTTGAGGACCTTAACATCCCGGTCCGTGATCTCGACTGGTTCCTCGACGAATCGTAACTGCTCGTTGATGGTGAGCTCCTTCAAAGGAACTACGAGGGTCTCATCTGACAGACATTTCTTCAGATTCGACACATGGAAAACGTTGTGAACTGCACTGAGTTCTGCTGGTAAGTTCAGTCTGTAGGCCACCCTGCCTATTTTCTCAATGATTTCAAAGGTCCGACGTATTGTGGGTTAAGTTTGCCTTGTTTACCAAAACGAACCACACCCTTCCAGGGTGAAACTTTGAGTAATACCCACTCCCCAACCTGGAGCTTAAGTGGTTTCCTGCCCTTATCGGCGTAAACTTTCTGACGTTCGCGAGCGGCCGTCATGCGTTTTCGTATCTGAGCGATTTGTTCGGTTGTGTCTACCACATATTCTGGACCAGTGATCTGACTATCTCCCACCTCTGCCCAGCAAAGAGGTGACCGGCATTTACGTCCGTACAATGCCTCAAACGGAGCAGCTCCAATGCTGGTGTGGTAGCTGTTATTGTACGAGAATTCCACAAGTGGCAGATGCCTTTCCCAGCGGTTGCCAAAGTCGATTACACATGCACGAAGCATGTCTTCTAAGGTTTGAATAGTGCGCTCGGACTGCCCGTCCGTCTGAGGATGGTACGCTGTGCTCATGTCTAGTCGTGAGCCGAAGGATTTGTGCATTGCTTGCCACAGCTCTGAAGTAAATCGTGCATCTCGATCCGAGATGATGGAGGTGGGCACCCCGTGCCTCGAAACAATTTCCTTGATGTATATTTCTGCAAGAGTGGAGAACTTATCCGTCTCCTTGATAGCCAAGAAGTGTGCAGATTTTGTGAGTCGATCCACGATCACCCAAATAGTATCGTTCCCGCGCTGGGATCTAGGTAGGCCAGTAACAAAATCCATGGAAATTTGTTCCCATTTCCATTGAGGTATCTCTGGTTGTTGGAGTAGGCCTGAGGGTTTCTGGTATTCCGACTTGACTCTCGCACAAGTCAAACATTTACTGACGTAGGTCGCTATGTGGGCCTTCATGCTAGGCCACCAGTACGTAGTTTTAATGTCGTGGTACATTTTGTCCGATCCAGGATGTACCGAGTAGCGAGACTTGTGTGCTTCGTCCATCACAAGCTCTCGTAGGTTGCCATAGAGTGGGACCCAAACGCGTCCCGTTACGTAGTAAGCACCGTCTTCCTTCTGTTCTAAGCGTTGCCTCGATCCGCGTAGGGCTTCAGCCCTGACATTTTCTGGTTTCAGTGC
Source organism: Helianthus tuberosus (assembly GCA_030545235.1). Classification (NCBI taxonomy): domain Eukaryota; kingdom Viridiplantae; phylum Streptophyta; class Magnoliopsida; order Asterales; family Asteraceae; genus Helianthus; species Helianthus tuberosus. Next base: position 32,138,306 of record CM060365.1, on the reverse strand, counting down.
TTCTATCTGAGCAGCTCGTATTTGGGAAGGGAGACTAGAGTGGATCGTGAGTTGTAAAGCTCGCACGCGCTTAGGCGCAGTGTCCTTCCGACTGAGGGCGTCAGCCACAACATTGGCTTTGCCCGGGTGATACCTGATTGAGCACTCGTAGTCATTCAGTAGCTCGACCCATCGTCGTTGTCGCATATTTAGTTCTTTCTGTTTGAAGATATGCTCGAGGCTCCTGTGGTCAGTGTAGATGGCGCACTTGGTTCCGTACAGGTAATGCCGCCATAACTTAAGTGCAAAAACAACAGCTCTCAGCTCCAAGTCGTGCGTCGTGTAGTTCTTTTCATGAACCTTAAGTTGGCGTGAGGCGTAGGCTATAACCTTATCTCGTTGCATCAATACACAACCAAGACCCTGAATGGATGCGTCGCAGTAGACCACAAAGTCGTCTGTGCCTTCTGGCAAGGAAAGGATAGGTGCGCTACAAAGTCTATCCTTTAGGTGCTGAAATGCCAACTCCTGTGCGTTTCCCCAGCGATAAACAACGCCCTTCTGCGTTAGTGAGGTGAGAGGCTGTGCAATCTTAGAAAAATCCTTTATGAATCTCCGGTAGTATCCCGCCAAACCCAAGAATTGGCGAATTTCCTTTGGTGTACGAGGTGCAGGCCAGTTCTTAATCGAGTCTATCTTGGATGGATCAACATGAATCCCATCCTCGTTTACCACGTGGCCTAGGAAATGGACTTCTCGAAGCCAGAAGTCGCATTTCGAGAACTTTGCATAAAGCTGTTCTGTTCGAAGGAGTTCCAAAATAAGTCGTAGATGCTGCTCGTGTTCCTTCTGACTCTTGGGATAGATCAGGATGTCGTCGATGAAGACTATAACGAACTTGTTCAGGTAAGGCTTGCACACTCGATTCATCAAGTCCATGAAGATCGCAGGTGCGTTTGTCAGCCCAAAAGGCATGACCAAAAACTCGTAATGCCCATAGCGAGTTCTAAAAGCTGTTCTGGAGACGTCCTCCTCCCGGACTCTCAGCTGGTGATATCCTGATCTCAAATCAATCTTTGAATAGTAACTCGACCTTTGTAGCTGGTCGAACATGTCGTCAATACGCGGTAGAGGATAACGATTCTTCACCATTACCTTGTTGAGTCCCCGATAGTCGATGCACACTCTGATGGAGCTAAGCGATAAGGTGCACGAGCTATAGGCGCAGCTCCAGGAGCTAGTTCGATCTGAAACTCGACTTGGCGATGAGGCGGAAGACCAGGTAATTCCTCAGGAAATACCTCTGGATAATCGCGTACAACTGGAAAATCTTCTATCTTCTTCTCTTTCTCCGTGGTGTCAGTAATGAGAGCCAAAATGCCAGTGTGGCCCTTTCGCAAGTACTTTTGGGCCTTAAGGAGAGAAATGACGTTCTCAACAGCACTCCTCTTGTCGCCATGAATCATGAGAGGTTCACCATCGGGACCTGGAACACGGACAACCTTCTCGTTGCAAAGAATCTCTGCTCGGTGTTGGGATAACCAACCCATCCCAATGACAACGTCGAAACTACCCAAGACAATAGGAATGAGGTCGATAGAGAAGGTCTGGTCAGCGAGAATAAGTTTACAACCCTTGACTACGTGTGTGGCCTCTAAACTCTTACCATTTGCTAGCTCTACAATGTGCTTGTTGTTCAAGGGTGTTGGAATACGCTTAAGCATTCGACTAACTTCTAGTGACATGTAGCTAGTATCGGCACCCGAATCAAATAAAACTGAAACATAAAAGTTGTCGAGAAGGAACTTACCCGCCACAACATTGGGGTCATTCCTTGCTTCACCTTGGCCGATCACGAACGCCCGCCCCCGGGCTCCATTGTTGCTGTTGTCGCGTTTCTGCCTCATCTGCGGACAGTTCCTCTTAAGATGGCCTTCAGCCCCACAACGGAAACACCCCTTTTTGCTACCCTGCTGCTGCTGGTTTCGGTGTGCAGGGTATGGGCTCTTGCAATCTCTAGCCACATGTCCCGTCTTCTTGCACCGATGGCAGCACGATTCCATACATGACCCGGTGTGGTGTTGATGGCATTTGCGGCATTTCGGCTTATTCCCAAGGTATCCCCCTTGATTTTGGTAGTTCAGCCCCTGCTGTACGAGTTTCCCGTGCGGGTCCTGTTGTATAGGGCCACGACCTTCACTCTGGTGATCACCCCAAATATGCTTGGTGTTAATAAGAGCATTTGCATTGGAGGGGTTGCGCTTGGGTAACTTGCCCTCTTCCACTGCCTGATCAGTGAGCTGGTGCGCCAAACGAACGACTTGTTGGATTGTGGAAAAGTTGGCCGCAATAACGGACCCTCGGATTTCTGGGGCTAAGCCTCTGAGGTATAGCTCGATTCGTCTAGAAATGGGTTGTGACAAGTTAGGACATAAGGCAGCCAAATCGTTGGACCTTTTCGTGTACGCTTCGATCTCTGATCCTTCCATTTTCAAGCCAAAGTACTCTATTTCAAGTTTGAGGATGTCGTCCGGATGACAAAATTCTTCCTTGATCAAATCCTTGAAGTCGCTCCAGGGGGTGGCATTCGCATCTGCTAACCCGAGCATCTGAACTTGTGTGTTCCACCAAGAATACGCTTTCCCTTGCAAGGTACCAGCAGCGTACTCTACTCGCTTACTGGTAGGGCTTTCACTTTCTTCGAATGCCGATTCGATCCTGCGAATCCAGTGTAGGAGACCTATCGCTCCTTCGGTGCCATTAAAGGTACTAGGTCGACAGTCCATAAAGGTTTTAAAGGTGCACACAGGTGGCTGAGCATGCTGACCTAGTGTGGGCGAAAGAAAGACAGAGTTTAACACAAAGGTTGGACCACGAGAGTAGGATTCTAAAGATCCTAGAATGAGTTCGGACTGCAGGATATACCTCCTGCGTGTGCAGCTGCAAGTGCTGCGGCAACTCGTTCGTTAATCAGAGCCGTCAACTGGGCTTGTGTCAGGTTAACGCGTCCAGACATGATCTTCATATCAAGAAGAACGTGAGTGAGAGGGGTTTGCGAAAGTACGACGATAAAATAGAGTAAGCACGCACGTGTTCAAGCAACAGTAGTTATACTAACCAAGCATACCATGAACAATGTACTATGTATCTAACAAGTAGGTAATATATACACAGATCATATCACCTAGAATGTCGAGCCTTGCATGTGGAGTGAAGCATCGTTGTGGACCGTTGAGCACTGTACAGGTTATAGTCTGGTTTTAACAAAAACGTTTTTCCCTTTATTAAAACCAAGTTCTCTATAACCAATGGCTCTGATACCAATCTGTCACACCCCCAAAATCCACCTGCGGAGTTCCACCGCTTGGAGGCGTGACTGACCAGGATCCAGCCACCAATCATATTGAACAAGCATATAAGTAGTTATAAAATCCAACCAATACAATTGGTGTTCAAACAAAACATAGTTAAGTTGCAAGCGGAAGCATAAGTCTTAAATCATAACATGAGTTTAATTGTTTCAAAGTTTAACATAGCACACAGTCGTCCATGTCCCACAACGATCCTCCTCCATGCAAGCTCCAGCTAAGAATCTAAGGACCTGCAAAGCATGTAGTAACGAGTCAACAACAAGTTGAGTGAGTTCACGGTTGGGTGTTCGTTTTACGTTGTTTCGAAAACAATTTCCTTTATCTGGCATCCTGCCGTGGGGGTTACCCCATAGTTAAAAAACGTGACTTGTTTATTCCCAATTATTCTGGCAATCCAGCCGTGGGGGCTACCCCGTGTTAGTTATCTGGCATTTCGGCCGTGGGGGCTACCCCATGTATATACTAGACTCGTTACCATATCGACTGCTGACTGTAGTCATGTTTATGTGCCCTGAACTGTCAATGTCTATCATCATTGACGTGCCAGTAGTCCATTAGTTCACGCCCGTCCTCTGCGGCACGGTGTGAGGTTTGTCAAACCTAAATAGCGCTATCTAACTAATGACCCGCTCGCCATTGGCCTCGGCGATTAAGTCGATACAAAGATGAGGGACTTCGTGATAGAGTTTTGGTCTAGTACGAGTTATCTGTCCGTGAGGACGAGGAATTACATTCCTGAACCATTGCTGTCCTACCCAAGGAGGACGAGGAACCCATGTTCCTTAACCCCAATTCCCGACCCAGGGAATCCCATGCTTTGTAGAGGGTGTGAACTCACCTTGGTTTGCTCGGTAGAAACACAGAAAAGTCAAACAAGCAATGTTGTGGCTACTCACGTCCTATCATAGTTGTATCATACAATCAGGTTCGTATTCAAGTAGTGCACGTATGGGTTACATGTTTAATCATGGCAGTTCATCAACATTCACATCCAACGGTAACATATAAGGTCTGCACATTAGGCCCAAGAGTCCGGCCCAAACAATTAAGTCCGAAAGTGAATTGCAAGCCCAAACAGCGTGTATCTGTGTAGAGTCTCGAGTCGCAACTAGGCGTTTGCGACTCGCAACCTGAGTCGCAATCATGGTTTCGGTTCATGTTGGTTTGGTTACGAGTCGCAACTGGACTCGCAACCGTGGTTTCGAGTCACAAGGTTGGTGTGCTGATCATGTGTGGTTTCGAGTCGCAACTAGGTGTTTGCGACTCGCAACTGATGTCGCAACCGGGGATTTCGACTCATTAAGCAGTGGTTTCGAGTCGCAACTGATGGTTTCGGTTGGACAACTGCTGATCCGGAACAGTGTACTATCCAATGAGAATTTGATTTCAGAAAATGGTTTGTACTATCCACTTAAACATGTTTGTTTGTCTAACTTTTACCCTAAATGGATCAAACATATCAGATTTCAAATATTCAAGCATGCTCATATGATATTCAAGTTGTTCTTCACACATTCATCATGTTCATCAATATCCAAGTAGTTCATCATATCATAACTTGAAACAACAATCCGAAATATTCAAACAACTAATCCGATTACCACATAAGTGCAGCCATTTAACAAGCATTTTGATTTGTAACCTAAGAGCATGCAATCCGATTTCATAACATGAATAACAATCGAGCATTCCAACAACAAATCCGAATAATATGAGCATTATACACACCGATTTCATGAACACCAACCATTTATGGTTTAAATCACATTAAATCACAAACATCATTAACTCATCATGCAATCAATCCGGAATCTAAGTATGATAGTTTATTAACATCATCATGTATAAATCTAACAAACCAACATATTACCAAGTCACACAAGATATATCATCATTAACAAAATATCACATCATCATCATCAACAACAACCGAAATCTAAACACACAATGGGAATCACTAACCGGTTAGAGGAATAGTGGTGAAGGATGGAGCTTTGTTTGGTGTGAACAAGCAAAATCCGAGAATCCTTTTGTGGTCGGTTGGTTGGATCCGAGAAGAAGGAGGAGAGTGTGATGCTTGGTGTCTAGGGTTTTAGTGAGAGTGGAGAGTATGTGTGTAGAGGAGAGTATGAGTGTTGTTGCCCAAAAATGACAAGTATGGCTAACATGAGGATTATATACTAGTCCTAAGTAGTGCACCCTAATGGACTCGGATGAGGTGCACGGCCCAACCGGCCCATATGTCACACTAGTTCACTCGAGACCACATGGTCTCGAGTCGGGTTCATGGCTTTCGGCTCATATACATACTCGAATACATACACACAAGCATACATGTAACATAACACAAAATCATATAAAGGTTCACTTATCATTCATTAAATCATCAAATTAGTTAGTCATTTAGTGTTCAACGTACAACGAAAGGTTCTAAATTTCGAGTTGTCACAGTTTTTAAGCCGGAATTTTTACATTGGGTACACGGACATCTAACTTCATCGTGGTTTTTTATCACTCTTTCACACATATCGATAAATGACTTGAGTCCTTGCTTGTAGTGAGGTGAATGACATGGGGAATCAATCCAACTTTTATCGATAGGCATTATGCAACTGAAAGAAAATCTAATTTAGGATTAACAAGACAAGGGTAGGCTGCTAAACCCACTTTTTGAACACTTTATCTCATATGTGAATGTGTATTACATGATTGTTTGTTTAAGAAAAATTCGGCAGCATTTCCTCTTAGCTCCCAAGTATATATGTAATGATATATATACCCGAGGAGCAAAGAGAAAATGATAACCGAATCCTTCTTAAACAAACAATCATGTAATACACATTCACATCCTAAATGAGATAAAGTATTCAAAAAGCAGTCCCAAGATAAACGGGGACAACCCGAAATTAATTTCTAAATCAATTCGGGCGGGTATTTCTAAGCTTGTTATGTTTAAAATGATTAATTCAAACACGAGCACAATTTTTTAAGCTTGTTATGTTCTTAATGATTGTTTTAAATTTTGGGCGGAACGTTATGTTTTAAATCATGATTTCAATTTCGATTGGGTGTTTTCTTAGCTCGTTATGTTTGAAATGATGAATTCAATATCAGGCACAGTTTTTTAAATATGTAATGTTCTTCATTTTGTTAGCTCCTTTTGTTTTCAATGGTGATTTCAATTTTGGCGGGTATTTTCTATGTTCGTTATGTTTTAAATGATAATTTTAATTCAAGGAGGGTATTTCCTAACTAATATATATCTTTCAAAGTTAAATATAAATGTTTTCAAACCTAAACACAAACATACTAATTATCAAACTTAAACTTTTTTTTTTCAAACCTACACATAAACATACTACCAACACACATACATACTTATAAAGACACATTTACATACGTACACATACATACCTACAAACACACATTTTGACCAAAAACACAAAATTTATACTTACTTACATACACATTTGCATATTTTATACAAACATACATAATAACATACACATTTTCACCAATTACAAACATTTACATGCACAATTGTTCATCATTTATAAACACCTACATACTAACATACACCTACATACATACATTCATAAACTTACATACACACATACATGCTTACATACACCAAAATACACAAATCAATAGATTTTCATATACACATTTTTATTAAATACACCTACATTATACATTTGGCATACTAACATACACCTACATACATACATTAATTCATAGACTTACATACACACATACATGCTTACATACACCTAAACCAAAAATTATATAATTTCTAAACTTAAAAAAAAAAAAAAAAACTAACCGTATTCGAGATGCTTACATACACCTAAACCAAAAATTATACATTTACATACCTAAACCAAAAATTATACAATTTCTAAACTTAAAAAAAAAAAAAACTAACCGTATTTTTCAAGTTTCAAGGAGATGAAGACCGAGGAGACGAAGTGGTGCCAGATTCGAGATGGTGGTGACCGGATTCGAGATGGTGGTGATTCGATATTTCTTCCACAAACACAAAAATACACAAAAAAAAAAGCAAAAATTAAAGCCTATAACATGTATATAACAAATGTAGAGAAGAAATGTAACATAAAACAAGTTAAACTAACCGATTGGGCAAAAAAACGAGTGTCTCCGGCGGTGGAAGCAAGAGTTTTGGTGGGAAAAGTGAAGAGGAGAGAGGGAAAGGCGCTGATAAAGCAGATGTTACGTTTACACTTTTACTGGCGACAGCCTGTCGCCGCTATTGATTAGTTGTCGCCGCTATTAGGTTAACCAGGATAAGATTTCTGTGGCTGGGATTTAATGTGGGACACACAATTTTAGGGGAGACAGCTGTCGCCGGTAATGAACTATAAAGCGTCGCCGGTATTGCTGTTTAAATCCCCAACCGTTAGATCAGGATTTTGATCAACGGCTGGGGTTTAGTCTCATGGTCTGTCACGCGGATCGACCAATAGCGGCGACAATAGGCCTGTCGCCGCTAATGGTGTCGCCGCTAATGGCCTCCCATTCTTGTAGTGACTATACACACCTCTCTCTCTTCTTCCCTTTGTGCGGTAACCATTCACCGAAGTCCACCAAATTCAGCGGTGAGGGAAGGGTTGGCGGCAATGTTGCCGCGCGGTGAAAGGGCTCCCCGCACCCACCCCATTCACCCTTAGTATGTATTGTATATGGACGTAGGGAATGTTATTGTGGTCTTCACTTACCAGAGGAGACACTAAAAGCCATACATTAATACAACATAATTCACAATAAATAATTATGCTTGAAGAAATTAGAACACATCTCGAAACAATTCTTGTGCTCATGGGATAATATAACTCTATCACATTTAAAACAATCAATTTATTTATATCAATCATGTTTTATTTATATCGTTACCATAAGTACACATAAAATTATATCAACTTAAAACAATAACAACCATACCTCACAAACAGCAAGGCTATTGGTAAGGTATGAAAAGGATAGAATGTAGCCAAACCTTACCTCAATCAACTTAGATTATTCTAAACCGACATTTTAGGAAGTGTGGGCATGCTCTATCCATATCTTTACCATAAGTGCACACAAAATAAAATCACCTTACATTCTACTAAATCGACGTGCTTCTGCCCTTTGAATTCTGGGAATTGTGGGGATACTCTGTTCATACCTAAAGAAATTATCTGGATCAACCGCTGTCTTCACCTTCACCAATCTATGAAAATTCTCCTTAAAATACTTCTCACCATACACCTTACCAGACTGATAACCACTCTCACCGGTTCCCACCATCACTCCTATGTCCAAATCTCTGTAGTTCAGATACACACCTCTTGGATTCTTGGATACATACATAGTCATAAATTCATGCAAAACCCTAGTCTGGTTCAAGTACATCTCATCCAGTTTTGGATCATCTTCACTCCAGGTCAACCAGTACTGGATCTTAAACAGGTTTCCAGCACGGTGAGGACACGGAGTAGCATCCGCTGGGATTTCTTCCATTATCCCACCATAAGGGTTTAAATAGAAACCACATTTACCTAACTCCAACAACTTGTTGAATATAGACTCCCACCCGGTTTTAGATATTAGGGTTTGTACGTAGTCTGTTTTGCGTAGCAAAAACTGAGCAGTGTATGAGTGGCGGTCCAGGAGGACCTCTAGTGGTGACTTGTGATCCATATCTGCCCAGAATAGTGTAGATTCAACCCAGCTTACTTCAAAACAATCTTCTTTCTTAACATCTAGTTCCGGGAAGCTTTTGTTCATTATTTTTAATAATCTTTTGGAATCACCCAAGAAATGTGCTATAAATGTAGCCTGGACTGTTTTCTGGTTGTTTATTGTCTCCGGCATTATTATAACTCTGAGAAATAAATCTCTGTCGATTGTTGGCGCAACATACTGCCATTTACAAACAAGATCAACCGCGTTTTCTTTGATGGTTTTTGTAATCCGGAATACGGTATGAATCTTGGGTACTGGAACTAGTTTAACAGTGTAGGATAAAACTACACCGAAACTGGCTCCTCCGCCGCCACGAATGGCCCAAAAAAGATCCTCACCCATTGATTCACGGTCCAGAATACGACCGTTAGCATCAACTATACGCGCATCAACGACATGATCAACTGATAACCCGTATTTTCGAATCATGGTACCATAACCACCACCACTTACATGTCCACCAACACCAACACTGAGAGTCACTCCGGCTGGGAACCCATGCACATTGCTCTTTTCCCCAATTCGGTAATAAAGCTCACCCAAGTGAGCTCCGGTTTCAACAACCGCGGTTTCAGTGGCGATATCAACGCTCACGTTATGTAAATTATACATGTCGAGTAAGATAAAGGTTGTTTCATGTGAGACGTATGAGAGTCCGTTGTAGTCATGTCCGCCGCTGCGAATCAAGAGGTGAATGCCGAGTTTCTTGGCGCAGATTACGGCTGCTTGGACGTGGGATTCTTTGGTTGGGGTGATGATGAGGGCGGGTTTGGGTGTGGAGGCAGTGTTGAAACGGCGGTTTCTGATGTGAGACTGGAGGACGGTGGCGTAGGAGGCGGCGTCGACAGTAGGGCTGTACAAAATGGAGGATGTTTTCGGGTCGGGTTCGGGTGATAATTGTTGGAGGCATTGAAGGAAGGATGCATAGATTGTATGAGTATTGTTTGATGACATGATTTTGTTTGTTGTATACTTGTATTTTGATATGCATGGCAAATGTCTATTTATAGACCATGTTCAGTTGACATGTAAATGATTGTTTAATGTTAATTTATAAATCTAAATCATTATTATATATATATCAAATCACAACACCACTTTGCTATAGTGGTGTTCTCATTTTTTTTTCTTTCTTTTTTTTTTTGGGGGTTTTTTTTTTCTTTTTTACCTTTGTCCTTAAATTTTTAGCATTGACTCTTACAACCCCTTAACTTTCTAAATACTTTTTCATCGAGTTTTACGTCTTTATTTTTATTTACGTGTCGTTATAAACTTAAGTTGATTTACATTTCGACATGATTTTTTTTGTGTTTATTTACGATTTTGCCCCAGTATAAAATTCGTTTTTATATTTTTATTAGAAGACTATGGTAGTGTTTTGTTCTAATTGGTTAGCTCGATTTAATTTTTATTCGTCATGCCAAGCGGTAGTTTTTTCATCGTTTTAGTTTTTTTTTAGCAAAAGTATGGTAGTATTTTGTTTTACTTTGTTTACTCAATGTATTTTTTTTGAGATCATGTTATGAGTAGTATGTACAAGTAACTAAAACATAGACGTACATGCTATGAGAAAGACATATTCGGCTTAATGCCTCGCAACGCGGGCGGGCATAACCTAGTTTGCCTACCAAATCGTATTAATGAAATGGAGTGTGATCATAGTCATCCTTTCTTTAAATAATTGCGAGTATACCATTAACATCAAAAAAGTTGCAATAAAGGCTAGCGCGATCAGTGCCGTAGCTTAGTGTAAAGTGGGGGTGCATTCGCCCCTCAAATGTTTCGGTTAGAAGTGTAAAATTTCTTATTTTTCGTTCGAAAATTTTAAAATTATATAGGATTGTCCCCCCAATTATTTTGGCTAAATATTTATAAAATATATAAATTGGGTCCCATGACTTTCCACCCCTCAAAACTTTTGGTCAACCTCCGCCACTGATCGCGATCAAGAGATTCTCTCACGTGAATAGGTGATTGATCCTTATACACCTACTCTGGCATGCAAAACAAATAATAAGAAATTGATCCTTATATGTACATAACTAAATGAGACACCCACGCTACACGGTGAGTGTCTGGTAAGAAAGGTGGTCAACGCATTTTTGCACCAAACTATCATATATACGACATTACGATAAAAAAAAAGAAGCTACACAGTTTGTTTTGTTCCTATTAAAAAATGTTTTACTTCGAATACAATTCCATTCTTAATATAATTTATATATGAACAATAAGAAAAAAAAACTAACTGTGTATTTTTTTTTAAATATAACTAAAGCAAGTTATTAGAGAAGAATAAAATTAGTATAAGAATAAATGAGTTAAATTTGTGTATAATTTGTTGTATAAGGGTCGAATCGATATAACCAAATGCCTAACTCAATAGCAAAAAACATTATTTTGAATATAACTTTGTTTTTCAAAATGCTTATGTTGAAACGTTGAGAAAAATAAATTGATCACAACCACGTATTTGGTTTTCTAAGTTCACAAACGTTATTAGATGATGAAACGGTGGTTAACCGGGAGGGTTAAGTCACTGGTCTCGTCAAGTAGGTTTAATCCTTTCTTTCCGAGATTGATGGCCGGACCGTCCTCTAACCTGTCTCCTGTACAAGGAAACACACCGTGACTCGTAACAAGGAGGATGGGGTGGGGGGTACTCCTTGTTACCACTCTCCGGCGTGAGAATCAGTATTTGATTGAGAGCAAAGTGTGTGTTTGAGTAGTAAGTGAAAGAGAGCAGATTAGCGTTACCTCAAAACTGGTCCGGGATGGGTATTTATAGCCGAAGAGCGAAGGAGGGTAATTGAGTGGCTAGACTGACAACGCGTAGCCTTTTGCAGGTGTGTCAGAAGCGCAGGTCACGGAGGCATTGGACGCTTCATATAGTAATGCCACGTCCTGCTGCGGCCGTCAGTCTGTCAGCTAGCCTTTCTTGCAAGTGCGTTGGGCAGTTAACCGTCGTTAGTGCCCAGTCAGGCCACTTGCTGGCTTTGTCACTGAAGTCAAAGTGGCAGTGCCACTTGTGGGACAACAGGATGCGGTTTTGTACCGCGTTGCTATGTGCGGTAACCGCAGTGGTTACCGCATCCTTTGTGGTGACGAAAACAGCCGTTTTCATGCACAAGGTTAATCTTCCCTTTCTTTCCCGAGTGGGAAAGCAAACTAGGTTTGTGCGTGCCCGCACGAACGCAGATGAATCCTTATCGATAGAGGTAGTGAGTTGGGTGATGATCACTCGCCCCTAAGCCTGGTGCGAGATTTGTGACCATACCCCTTCATTAGAGAAAAATAAAATTACTAAACTTATCGGTTATTGATGTGTATTAAACATGTATTGTTTATATTGTAGGGAGTGAATTATTTTTCACGTTCCTTTTATATTATAGTTATTTGATTTTTTTATCAAATATTTTTCTAATACTCTAATAAAATACATGGTTAAATTAATATTAAATCTATTTGTTGTATTGACATTTATTACTAAGTAAATAAACGAATTGACAATCCACCAGAACACCAATTTTGTTTCTAAACCTTTTGCATTAAAAAAGCTTATATAGAGAAATGAGTGGAGTGATTTTTTTTTGGAAAAATTACACTTTTCGTCCTTTATGTTTGTAGCTGGTTGCAATGGATGACCTTTACCTTTAATAATTACAGCCACAGTCCTTTATTTTGAAAACTTGTTACATCTTTCGTCCTTTAGTGCTAACTAGGTTAAAATTTTGAGTTAAATCTAGTCACATGAGGGTATTATGGTCATTTCACGTTTTTTATGTTATTAATAAAGAAAAAACAAAAACATTAACATATATATACACACTACAGCTTCTCAGTCCACTCAACCACACACTTTCTCTCTGATAAAACAACCACCCAACCACCGCCAAAGTCAACCACCGCCATCGCCGGAGCTACACGACCATCATCGCCAGAGCTTCTCAGTCCACTCAACCACACACTTTCTCTCTGATAAAACAACCACCCAACCACCGCCAAAGTCAACCACCGCCACCGCCTGTAACATTACCACCACCATCATCGGAGCTACACGACCACCACTCTCTCTCTCTCTCTCTCTCTCTCTCTAAATCATAACACCACCGTCGGATCGAAGCCCTAGATTTTCTGGATCTACAAACACCGCCTGTGACATCACCACCACCATCATCGGAACTACACCCCTCTCTCTCTCTCTCTCTCTCGAAAACATGCTCATCGGATGATGGAGGAGTTTGCGCAGATGATGGAGGCGTTTGGGACGCCGTTGTTGATGATGGTGGAGTTTGCGCAGATGATCGGAGGTATTTTAGGGATTTTTTAAGTTCTTTAATTTAGGGATTTTTTTGGTCTTTAATTTGATTATTTATATCCTAGACGAGATGTTTTACGTTCTTGGTTTTAACATTTAGGGCTTTTGTTACCATGATTTAATATTTGTTGGGGTTGGTTGCATACGGCGGCTGGTGGTGGTGGGGGTTGGTTGCATATGGCGGCTGGTAGTGGTGGGGCTTGATTCGGTGGTGGTGGCTGGGATACGGTGGTGGTGGGGCTCAATTCAGTGGTGGTGGCTGGGATACGGTGGTGGTGGGGCTTAATTCGGTGGTGGTGGGGCTCAATTCGGTGGTGGTGGCTGGGGATACGGTAGTGGTGGTGGCTGAATTTGGTGTTGGTGAGGTTGGTTGAAGAGATGAACTAGCTGATAAAATGGTGGTGGTGACTGGATGTCGTCGGAAATGGTTGGTGGTGACTGGATGTCGCCAGAAATGGTGGGGGTGATTGGATGTCGCCGGAAAATGGTTGGTGGTGCTTGGGGTTGCAAACGGAGGAGGTGGGAGTGGTGTGGCGGATGAGGTGGGTTGCAAACGGAAAATATTTGATTTTATTTTTTTATTTATACTATAAATAATTAAGTAGAAAGACTAAACTGCCCTTATTTAAATAAATTTAACTGAAAATTTTAACCAAGTTAGTGCTAAAGGACGAAAGATGTAACAAGTTTTCAAAATAAAGGACTGTGGCTGTAATTATTAAAGGTAAAGGTCATCCATTGCAACTAGCTACAAACATAAAGGACGAAAAGTGTAATTTTTCCTTTTTTTTTTTTTTTTTTTGAAAAAAAAGCTTAGAGGATGCCAGTGATTGGCTTTACCATCCTTACTAACCAATAAAAAGATTTACTGTACAACCTCTTTGAAATTGTATGATTATAATTTTGTTGCTAAACCTTTTGCATTGATAAAGCTTCTATAGAGAAATGAGTGGAGTAATTTTTTTTTGAAAAAAGAAGCTTAGTGGATGCCACTTATTGGCTTTACCATCTTAGTAACCAATAAAAAGATTTACAATACAACCTCTTTCAAATTGTATGGTTATAGAATAGAATAGAATAAACACAATTTTTTTCTCTAAAACGTGAGTTTTATTTGATTAAAAAAATCAAGCTTTTACGCATAACTATTGAAAGATTTGACATATCTATAAAGATTTGGTTATACCTAGTATTAATATTTAAAAATCCTCATCTAAAATTAGTACATAAGTTGGAATTGGTTTTGGTTGTTAAACAAGCGTGTTAGATTTCAACTTAGGGGTTGTTTGGTAACATCTGAATGGTTAAGTAATGAACCAGTAAGAGGTCTGAACCATTAAGTGCTGAACCAGTAAGAGGTCTGAACCATTAAAAGCCTGTATAATGCTTAACCGTTTAGAGGCAAATGTCTGACCAATTCAGATTAGATGTCTTAACCATTCAGAGGCAAATGTCTGAACAATTCAGACATCTGCTCATGAAACAAACAGTCTGAACCATTAAGTGTTGAACCAGTAAAATGTCTGAACCATTAAGAGACTCATTAAGAGGTAAAGAAACAGCCCTTAAAGACTCAAATTAGTAATAATATGAGTCGAACTTCATATTCTCAACCTAGGTAGATTTTAAGTTCTTATATTCACTTTTGTCAACTAGCTGATGATGCAACTTGTAGCATACTAATTGGTTCGTTTGTGTCAATATTTATAATCTTATATGTGTTTTTTTATAAAAGTGTTTTTTAGTGTTCACTCTTCAACCTAATCTTATATATATATATATATATATATAGGGTAGGGTTCATGAGTGAACAATGATTTATTTGTGAACAAAATGAACTTATCATGACCATTGATTTTGTAGATCTAGATTTTTTCTTTAGTGACAAGATTGTAATTATCTTTTGTAACTTACATGTAATTTAATAGACACAAGGGTATAATTGTATATTTCTATCTTCATTTAATTAATTAATTTTTTTCTCTCTCCTGATTTCTCTTTCCAATTAAAAGAATATTTAATTACATTCTTTATATTTTTTTTTTCTCTCACATATTACCTAACTTAATATTACATAATTTAAAAAAAATACAAACATTATCAAATATTGTTTCATCTAGAACACAATTAAAAATATTTAATTACATTCTCTATACATATATGTATTAGATCAATGTTTGATGAAAAGATGTATAGTGGAAACAATATGTAGTAATACACAAGTGTATAAGTCTGGTATATTTCGACATGTATACACTATGTACTTGAATAATACACAGGTGTATACGTTGGTATATACCGACCCGTATACACATATGTACTTGAATAATACACAAGTGTATAAATCTGGTTTATAACGACCCGTGGAAACAAGATGTAATAATACACAAATGTGTATAAGTCTTGTATATACTAACCTGTATACACATATGTTAAAAATCAACTTAATTAGGTTTAATATTTAATTATAAAAGGAACATAACAATTTATATAAAAAATTTAGCCATTCAATCTCTTATAATTAATAATTAAAATAATAGAGAAATAATTAAAAATGAGAGAGAGAGAGAGAGTTAAGTGAGGAGAAAATTAAGGGATTCTAATTAAAAATATTTGGCTAATGTCAATCTTACCCTTTTAATCTAAAAAATGATCAAGGGTCAAGATTAGTTCACTTAGTTCACTCTCAAAAAGTTGTTCACCCATGATCCTAATCCTATATATAGTGGAGGGTTCAAATGAGAAGAAAAATTTTGTAAGAATAAAAAGAATAAATTTTAAACCAATAGAAATGTTCCATTTTACTTCATTTAATATGTATATTTAATGTTATTAATAAGGGCATATAGGTAAATTTTCTAATTGTAATTAATTAGCTAACTAATTAAATTTGTAACTCACTTTTAAATATACTCTTTCAAGATACAATAATTTAGGGTGAAGGGCAATTTTCGACATGTGTAGGATAAATTTTAGTATGTGTAGGATAAATTCTTAAATGTGTATGATAAATTTAGATATGTGTAGGGTAAATTTCGGTAACTGTAAGATATATGTAGGATAAATTTTGAAATGTGTAGGATAAAATGTTTTTTGCTTTATTAATGAGAGATAACATAATTAATGGGAGGAGTTATAAACTATTTAATGTTTTACCATTATGCCCTTTCTTCTTTTTCTTCTCACATTAAATTTCTTCTCAAATGAACCTTCCCCTATATATATATAGGGGAGCATTAAAATGAAAACCACTCCCGGTTGTAAGAACCGAGGGAACCACTTTTCAACCATTAGATATTCAAGATCAATGGATGAAATTAAAAGTAATTAAAAAGTATTATTAAATATTTTTTGTCTTATTATTTCTTTAATATTTTAATTCAAAAGATTAGTTTAGTAAATTTACTCAATTTTGTATTTTGTCTTTATTGTTTTTATTACTTTTTGCTATTATTATATTAATTGTTATTTTTTAACAATTCAGATTTTTTAACAAAACAATTTTTTTTGCGCGCCGTTTTTACGCCTCGCTTTTTCACACGTCGTTTTTTAGCGCGCCGTTTTTACGCCCGGCTCTTTCACGCGTCGTTTTTTTTACGCGCCGTTTTTTACGTTTTACAATTTAGGGGGGGGGGGGGGTAATTCCACGGCCCTCCCAACCGCTGGAGTGATCACACTCCACAAGCTAGCTTAGCCCCATAGCTGCCTGGGGGTGAATACCCAACCGAGAGCGAAGAGCTTGGCCGTGGGATGCGGACACCAAGATTCGAACCCGGGACTTCTAGGGAGAGGGTGGGTGGGGCTGGCCAACTGGGCTACCCCAGAAGGTTACGTTTTACAATTTACATAAAAAGGTTTTACGTTTTAGGTTAAAAAGTTTACGTTACGTTAAAAAGTTTACGTTTTACGTTAAAAAGTTTACATTTTACGTTAAAAAGTTTGCGTTTTACATTAAAAAGTTTACGTTTTACATCAAAATTTTTACATTTTACGTTAAAAATTTACGTTTACGTTAAAAACTTTATGTTTTTTACATTAAAAAGTTTACGTTTTATGTTAAAAAGTTTACATTCTACGTTAAAAAATTTACATTTTACGTTGAAAATTTTATGTTTTACGTTTTACGTTAAAAAGTTTACGTTTTACGTTAAAAACTTTACGTTTTTACATTAAAAAGTTTACGTTTTACGTTAAAAAATTTACATTTTACCTTAAAAGTTTACGTTCTACGTTAAAAATTTGCGTTTTAAGTTAAAAAGTTTACGTTAAACTTTTTACGTTTCCTCTGTTTTTGGACGATCCCGACAACTAAGTGTCGATATATTTTCCAAAAATTCAATCAATTTTCAACAATATAACCACTATATATAAAATTTCTCGTTAAATATATCTAAACATAAGCTAGTATCTAGTCGAATCGAGTCGAGCTCGGTCGCGTAACTAACTAAAATCTAAAACTATATAACTAGAAATTTTCATGCCGTTAAATTGTACCGGGTCTTTGAGTCGACTTTTTTGGCTGCCATTGCCCGAGTTTGACAAGGGTGTTTACCGAGTTGACCGAACCCATTTTGTGGTGAGTTGCCCCGAACCGAAACTTGATCCGCGTGAGTTAAACCCGAACCAAATCTGAACTCGAACAAAACCCGGTGTCGAACAAACCTAATCCGAGTTGTATAACACCGCCACCACTGTTGCTAACCCAACCCGAACCACGTCGGACCTGAGACTGAATCGAGACCCACTGAATCGAACCATATCTGTGTCGCACACGAACTTGTCTGATGTGAACCCGTAATCCGATCTTCTGTTGACCGAACCGAGTCGGACAAAACTGAAACAAGTCCACCACCACGTCCGTAGCCATGGCTCCGGCGGCAGTGCCGCCGTTGGACCACCACCACGTCTTCATCGACGCCGGACCACCACCCAACCACCTAAAACAAATGGTACTAACCGGAGAAAAACGAAATCTGAGAAGGTTTAAAGAAATGAGGAGTTAAGGGGTTTACCGTAACGTTTCGTCGGAAAGTGAAGCACCCACCGCCGCTGCTGATGTTTCTGTCGTCGTCGGCTCCTCCCATGGTGGTGTCGCCGGCACCACTGTGGCCGGAAATTTCTTTCTCTCTCTCCCCAACCTCTCTCCCCCTCTCTTGTTATCGCCACCGTACGCTACCACCAGATGGTGGTGGCCGGCCGTTTTACCCGAGAAATTGGAGGAAGTGGGGGTGCTGGAGACGAAAAGGAGGTGGTGGTTGGTTTGGGTGTTCTTGATGAGAGAGATGAGAGGTTTTGGTGGTTGCAGGGTTGAGTGTTATTGATGAGAGAGATGAAAGAGAAGAGTGATTTGAATTTTAATTACAGAGATGAAAGAGAAGAGATAAGAGAGAGGAGCGATTAAATACAAATGCCTGCTACCATTAATGAAGATAGAGAGAGAGAGAGAATAGACATTTTGAAGGGAATGACCAAAATACCCTTTATTCTGATTAGTGGAGAGTGGTTCTCACGATTCTTACAACTGGAGGTGGTTTTCATTTTAGCGCTCCCCTATATATATATATATATATATATATATATATATATATATATATGAGTAAACTGCCATTTTGGTCCCTGTGGTTTGGCCAGTTTTGCCATTTTAGTCCAAATCTCAAACTTTTTACATCTGGATCCCTGTGGTTTGCATTTTGTTGCCATTTTAGTCCAAAATTCAAATTACCCCTTATTTGACTGTTTAAGGCTGCCTATTTTGTCTTCTTGTTCAGGGGCAGATTGATCATTTATGAGTTATTATAACAAATAAAAAAACAACCTCAAAACACATCTCTCTCTCTAAACTCTCTGCACACACACACACTCTCTCTCTCTAAACACACCTTTGACTCTCTATCTTCTCTCTCTCTATAACACCACCCGATCTTGCTGCATCTTGTTTCTTGAAACAAACCCAGATCAAAAGAACCCTAGATCAAAGCAAAACCCAGATACAAGCAAAACCCAGATCAAAAGCAAAACCCAGATCAAAACAAGCAAAACCCATATCAAAACAAGCAAAACCGAGATCAAACCCCGATCAAAACACACCTCTGACTCTCTTCTCTTTCTCTACTGCATCTTTCCACACCCCTCTCGCACCACCACCCCCACCCCCACCAGCACCACCCTCTCGCACCACCACAACCACCTGCCGCCGTTATTTATATCCTGAACAAATACAGACCTCTCAACCAGTCCGCCACCCCCATATCCACTAAATGCAGATGACCACCACCACCACCCCTCTCGCACCACCACGCCCACAACATTAGCCACAGCTTCCATCTCTCCCACCTCAATCCTCCCATCCCCACCGGAAAATCCCAAAATCAACCACCTAAAACCCAACCAACCTCTGCCACCTACGACCACCCACCACCGAATCAGCAACATTAGCCACAGCTTCCGCTTCATCAGTGACCTCCGGTGGAGTAATTTCAACCGGAGTCGTCTTCTAGGTCTTCGTCGGAATCGAAACCGTCGAAACATACTAACACCACCAATCGCCGATGAAGACACCACAGGTGGTTTATCCACAAATGGCGAGCTTAGGTTTCGATTTGGCACCTGGAGTCTTAATTTCAATTTAGAAAAATACAGATATGGTGGAGGAGAAGCAAGCATCTAAACTAGATTTATATTTAGATAGAGAGAAAGAAGAGAGAGAGAGAGAGAGGTGGGAGACTTTAGAGAGAGAGGGGAGGTTTTAATCTGGGGAAAGATGAAGATGCTTTTATTTAGTTATAATAATTTTAAAATGACAAAAATACCCCTGAGGGTAAGGACAAAACAGGAGGTTTTAATTTGGGGATTCTAGTCAAATATCACTTTTGGACCAAAATGGCAACAAAATGCAAACCACAGGGACCCAGATGTAAAAAGTTTGAGATTTGGACTAAAATGGCAAAAATGGTCAAACCACAGGAACCAAAATGGCAGTTTACTCTATATATATATATATAATGAGAAAACCCACTCCAGATGAGAAAACCCAAGAAACCCACATGTGTGGCTAGGATTCAGCCACGTCACATGTGCATAAAGATGAAGAGAGGGGTATTTACGTCATTTTACAGGAGCCAGAAAGTGTATCAGTCTACATGTGCATAAAGGTGAATTCACTCTTCTCCATAACGTAATCTTCTTTGTTACCTCCATCATCATCATTTTTGACAAACTTTATCTCTCTCATCTCAACCAAATTTACATCAAGATTCATAAGAAGGCTTTTGTTCCAGATTAAAAAAACACCTAGCACCAACAAAAGTTCGTTCAAGGTTAAAAAGAATACCCACCACCACCACCAACGCAGCGGTGGTGACAGGATCCAGTGCGTGAGAGTCATGATACAACAATGTCTAATAGATCTAGTGGTGTTTTCAAGATCCGATGGTGGTAAACAAATCTGGTAGCTTATTAATTTGTATTGTTCATACTTTTAAACATGGTTATAAGAATATCTTTATCTTTTTGTGTTTTGGATATCAACAATTTTTTTAGTAACCAAGTCCAAAAGATGCTCCGAATCCAAAAGATGATCCAGATCAAAAAGATGCTCTGAAAAGATGCTACCAGTTCCAAAAGATTTTCCAGATCCGGTTGATGATGTTCGATGTGTGAAGATGATGTTTCAGATGACGGTTCAATGTTGAAGATGATCGAAAAGATGTTCGATGTTGAACATGATGTTCCAGATCTAAAAGATCCTCCAGATCCATAAGTATGTTTGTTTTCAGTTATTTTTCAGATTTGTATTTTTTTGTGTTTTGTAGATCTTCATTTTTTGTGTTTTGTAGATCTGCAACTTTTTTTTATTTGGTGTTTATCCTTTTAGATTAGCTGGGTGCTAAATAGCTAGAAACATACTTGATTTTGATTATTTGAGGTTATGAATCTCCAAGATCTGGTCTTTTTTATTGTAACACTATGTAACAGGGTATTGAAATTTAACAATCAAAGCAAAAATGGCGGTTACATTTTTTTTTTGTGTTTACAGAAAATAAAGTGCATTGTTACACTTTTTCAGATTATTGTAAAAATGTATATTAACATTTTTATGTCAAACGTATGTTTAAAATTTTAATTTTGTATCATTTTCTTGGTTGACTTATTTTGGTGTTTATGATGGATTCAAATGGCACAAAAAGAAAAACAAAGTAGAACTGTTTATTGTTTATTTTGGTGTTTATGATGTTTATCCCGTTTAGATTAACTGGGTGTTAATAGCTAAAAATATACTTGATTTTGATTATTTGAAGTTATGAATCTCCAAGATCTGGTCTTTTTTATTGTAACAAGGTGTTGAAATGTAACAATAAAAGCAAGAATGTCGGTTACATTTTTTTGTGTTTTACAGAAAATAAAGTGCATTGCTACACTTTGTCAGATTATTGTAAAAATGTATGTTAACATTTTTATGTAACGTTTTATGTCAAATGTATGTTTAAAATTTTAATTTTGTATCATTTTCTTGGTTGACTTATTTTGGTGTTTATGGTGGATTCAAATGGCACCAAAAGAAAAGCAACGTAGATCTGTTTATTGTTTATTTTTGTGTTTATGGTGTTTATCCTTTTAGATTAGTTGGGTGTTAGTAGCTAGAGGAAAAACCCAATCCAGTTAAGAAAACTTTAGAAACTCTTTATGTGGTCCAGGTTCAGCCAACTAGCATGTTACAAAAATAAAGTGTTCTTTGTTGTTACATATACGATGGCCTGTTACAAAAATTTAAGTGTGTTTGTTATATATATGGACGTTACTTTGATCATGTAAAAAGTGGGTTTTTGTTGTTACACAAGTGATATATGTAACTTTTTTTGTGTAAACTATTTATGCAACTTTTATTTTATGTGTAAACTATTTATATAACTTTTTTGCGTCAGTTTACATGTACAATTATTGGCTTTACTTGTTTTTTTATTAGTACATAAGTAATATTTTTCAGCATTTACATCTTAAATTTGAAATAAATGATGTAAAGTGCGATATTGATGTAAAGTGCATTTACATATTTTTCAGCATTTACATATTTTTCAGTTTGTTGCTCGCTTGCCTGCGATATTGATGTAAAGTGCATTTTACATATAATTTAAAAAAAATAAATGATAAAAAAATTAGAAGTACAAAGGGTTTTCTAAAAAAAAGTACAAATGTGTCAAAAGGTTGTCTAAAAAAACTACAAAAAAAGTACAAATATGTCAGGTATGTAAAGTAGCACATCCAACTTCTTTTAAGATGTGTCAGCGTAATAAAGTGAAAAGCAACCGTGAATAGTTTCATCTATGTCATAGAAGTAGGTACATAAGTCAAAAACTAGATATGGACCACGAAATTACATATTTTTTTCTTACATTTTTATTTTATTTTTATCTATATTACGTATAATAGATTTTAATAACTTACAAGTAAATAGTTTAAGAGATTCAATGTAACACACTATTTGTATACATTTTTTAACAATGTCAACGCAACATAGTTCTCAATAGGTAACATGTCACACTATTTATGGTAGATTCAAATGGCACAAAAAGAAAAGCAAAGTAAATCTAGTTATTGTTTATTTTGGTGTTTATGGTGTTTATCCTTTTTAGATTAGCTGGGTGTTAATAGCTAGAAACATACTTGATTTTGATTATTTGAAGTTATGAATCTCCAAGATCTGGTATTTTTTATTATAACACTATGTAACAGGGTGTTGAAATGTAACAATCAAAGCGAAAATGCTGGTTACATTTTTTTTGTGTGTTTTACAGAAAATAAAGTGAATTGTTACACTTTTTCAGATTATTGTAAAAATGTATATTAACATTTTTATGTTACAAAAATAAAGTGTGTTATTACAAATATGGCATAAATTGAGCATGTAAAAATGTATGTTACATTTTTATGTAATATAAATGTATAGGTAAATATAAAAAACAAACAAGATCTGATGTATATAAAAAAATGAAAAAAGAGAAGTATATGAAAAGAAAAAGTATAGGAGAGAGTATAAAAAGTCAAAAAAATACATCATTTTTCAGATTTGTTTGACTTTAAAATTAATCCAATGGTTATAATTGGTTCTCTCTATTTAAAACTAACCAAATGATTGTAATTAGTACTTTCTATTATTAATTTATAATTCTTTTTAAGACATGCTTTAGTGGGTTGTGTTTAGATTTTTTTTTTCGTGATTTTACATATGGTTTTTAAGAAGATGAACAAGAGATTGGCATTTTTTTTGTTTTATAATGTACAGTTGTTCTTATATTTGATGCAAGTCCCATGAGACAGACATGCAAGGTGTGGTAACCCAAGACTCAAATATATTGTGTCAAAAGACGAATTTGCCCTCAGTGTACTTTTGCTCAATATTTTATCAAAAGCAAATCCAGTCACACACACAATACAATCTCAACCGTTCATCAATTAAATCAATGGTAGATATTGAGTTTCTAGGGTTTCTTTAACTGGAGTGGGTTTTCGATTTATCATTGCCCTATATATATATATATATATAGGGTAAGGTTCATGCGAGAACCACCTTTATTGCGAGAACCGCGAGAACCAATGTGAACACAACAAAAAATAGCTAAAAAAACCTAACCCCCACCCCCCTCCCAAATCTAAATGCTAAAAACTAAACCCCCTCAAAAAACCTAAAAAAAAAACTAACCCCCCCCCCCCCCCCAAAAAAAAAAAAAAAAACCTAAACCCCTCTCCCCCACCCCACAAAAACCTAACCCCTCCAAGATAAAATGGTAAAAACTAATCCCTCAAAAAACCTAAAAAAAATCTAAAAAAAGTCTAAAAAAATCAAAAAGCACACAATTTTTTTTAATATTTTTTACATTAAAATCGCCACTTTTAGTAGCCAAAAAGATTTTTTTTTAATTTTAATACTAAAATTAGCGATTTTTTTATAAAAAATATTAAAAAAATTGTGTGTTTTTTAGCTATTTTTAGGTATATTTGATTATGTTCACATTGTTTCTCGCAATAAAGGGTGGTTCCTAACGGATCATTCTCCTATATATATATATATATATATATATATATATATATATATAGAGAGAGAGAGAGAGAGAGAGAGAAACGGGATCCGGAGAAAATGGTGAAAAGTGTGAAAGCGGTGAGAACGGATTCTAGAGCGACACGTGGCGCGCGGTACAATTCAGGGAGGGGTACGTGTTTATGTCTTTTTATGGAATTTATTCATTTTATCCCACTAGTCGCACTCGTATGTGGCATGGAAACTTCCATGGCATTTATAGAGTTTTGGCTCGGATAAACAAAGGATTTAAAGTAAATATCATGGCGTTTATGCATTTATTACATTTCATTCATAGAATTACTCAAACATTACAACAAAGATGAAACGAAACAAAACAAATGAAATCAATACTCTTCATTGCATGGTATTACATCAGAGATGTACCCATCGCTTTGCTCATCACTTTCCTCAGATTCATCATTATCAACTACATTGGCGTTTAACGCCATCAACTGGTTCAGCCTAAAAGACATCCTAGATTTAAACATAATCACAATCCTGGTTGTAATAACGGGTGAAGGTGTTAATGTTAAGAGCTGTTGAAGAAGACAGACGTTCTCTATGTTCAACACTTCGTCTATTGTCAAGGAATCTTCATCTCCGTTGCTATAAGTCACTCTCATCCATCTCAATTGCTCATTCAAACTCCGACCGGTTGGTAGCTCAAAATCATCATTGTTATGGGTGAAATTCTGAGCCCATATCCTGGATAATATCTTAAGTTATATCTTGATTATACGACATCTGTTCATGCCCGGGATGCTGATTCAGGATATTGGTAACATCCTGAAATGGTATCCTGAGGATCACTAACGGATTATGTGCCAGAGTACGAGTCCAAGATTGCAACGTTCATGAAGACCTTTTCCTCGGAAGACTCGGTCCAAGCTGTTCGAAGAGAGACGTTGAAGCCGCTTTACTTGGTCTCCAACGTTAACTAAAGAATATTCGAAGGCATCCCCCATTTATAGGAGACTTTGTTTTCATTCCATAGCTATAAATAGATGGATAAATCAGATCGAATAGGACACAACAACACTCACTGCTCTCATACACTTCTGCTCTCTCGCAACTCACATTTTCTAAAAAAGCATTGTAACACTTAGCGATCTGATCAATATCCTGCACTGTATCCTGACGTTTGAAGTAATTAGAAGAACAAGGCAGCTGCGATTGTTAGCTCCCAAGGTTTTGTGCTGGCGATCTAGATTGATCAAGGGCTTTCCTCGTATATCTCGCGTCACCCCTTTACTTTTTGCTCATTGTTGGATCACAGATACAGCTCAATATCCTGAGCCGTATCCTGAAACTGTTTTTTCAAACAACCAACTCAACATATTTTCTAACAAACATTCTTAGCACACTACCTCACTTAACTAATTTGATCACTAAATTGCTTAGGTAATTTTTGACCAAAACAATTTGGCGCCCACCGTGGGGCAAGTGGTGCTATTTCTACTAAAAGCTTTTGCAAAATCATTACTTGGTTTTTGTTTTGGTCAAAAATCAAGCAATGACAATGTAACCAAACTTTCTGTTGTGAGGTATGATGCTTGAATTGATGAACAACAATAAGGATCACTATGAAATGTAATGAACAAGTGACACGAAGATTTATACGAGGAAAAAGCCCTTGATCAATGAATGATCTCCGGCATAAAAAACCTCGGGTGATGGAAACTACCGATCACCAACTCAAATTAAACAATAATCCTTTTACAACTTCGGATGATAGCGAGCTAAGTACAAGGATCACTATAGTGTATCGTGTAGGAATGTATGAAAAATGCTAAGTGTTTTGCCGAGAGCTGGTGAGTGCAGTTGTAGGAGTGTGTGTAGCCAAAAATAGCCAAGTGTTTTTTTAATTAGCTCGCTACCCCCTTAAAATTAGAAAATATCAATCCTAACTAACTGTCCGCATTTCGTGCCTTCTCCCCACGTTCTCTATAACGTTCACAATGGTCAAGCACGTGCAGAATTGAAGGGAATATGCTCCAGGAATATCGCCATGACCAAGTCCAAACCGGTACTCCTGCAAAACAATACCGAATTCAAAGTGAACAATCATTAGTATAAGGATCCTTAGGATGATCCATGATCCTGATCCTGAAGTACTTCTGAGGATCACTAATTGTCACAGAAGTAAGGATCACCAAACAGGATAATACTTGAGGATCACAGGTTATTAAGAAATCCTCCCCTAACAATTGCCCCCAAAATATAAGGAGTAATATTGTAAATAAACGAGTTGTATTTTGTCGATCTTATCCGCAACAAACTAACGGATAAATAGCCGTTAAGATCGAACTAGCCGTTGAAATCCTGACGTCACTGAGGTGACTTATCCTGCAAAATCATCATTATAAATGGCAGTTAGAGATAAGAGCGAAAGGACATTTAAATCCGAGCGTTTCCTTTTTAAATCCTCATCAGAAGACTTATTCAGGTATTCTCTTTTCCTCTTCTTCCTTCTCTTACTCTGCTTTTCTTTCTTTACCATCATCTCGTCAAAAATGATGCTCCGAAACTCACCGGGCAAGGATCATAAGAAGAACAGCCCCTTAAAGAGCCAAGGGATCATCAAAGATTCCGCAAAAGATCGCTGTTGTTTCACCGATCCACAAATTGATAGAATTCGCTATTGTTTCCCGGCGAACACCATTTTCAAATCCTTTGATCCCACTGCTTTGAGTGTCTATATCTCTGAAACTTGGATTGCCTTTCCTGTTACCCCATTCACCATAGGATACACCTATCCTTTTCCAGCCTTTACCCAATCCTTTTTCTCCCTTACCGGCATCTCCTACATCCAAGCTATGCCGATAATATGGAGGGTCTTATATACCCTTGAAAGGATCATCGAGCAGGAAGGGATTGATCTAGGAATGTCGGAGTTGGCTGAGATGTATGATCTCACAACGTTTGGATCCCACCGATATTTGTTTAAATGAAAACCTGGTGAAGAACACCCCATTTTTAAAGCCACCAAGAACGATACAAACTGGAAACGACGCTTTTTCTTTGTCAGAAGAGACTCTATCCCAAACGGAAAGGATCTACCCAGGGAGTGGTCCACCCATGGTAGGACAGAGGATCCTGAGAAGGATCACCGGATAATCTTGCTCTTGTGATAAGATCATTAACCCCCTTTTGTTTTATGTTATGCAGCTGTCACTGTTACACACCTCATACCGTCTCCTGCTACCAAGGAAAGGCTTGCTGCTTTTAGAAGACTCGGTCCTGAAACAAGATCATTCAAGACAATCACCCAGGATTCTCAAGAGGTATCCTCAGGCTCAGTCACCATGTCAAGTAAGTATCCTGTTTTTTGTATAGTTAAAGATTTAAATAAATAGTTAAATAGAAATAGGATAAGGATACTTATCTTGCTTTGAATGTGCAGGTGCTGGAAAAGCTTCAAAATCTGCCTCCAAGTTCAGCGTGACCGATCTGGACAACGTACGATCCTCCAAGAAGTAGCTTCCCGCCAGCCCAACTACTTCGATCCCCAAGGCACCCGTTAAAGGAAGGGGTGGCAAGAAAAGAAAAGCCTCTGAAGCTGAGGATCTGCAAGGTCTGCCCCTGATCCGCCACCAGTTCCTTGAATACTTCAACGATGTAAGGATCCTTGTCCCTGCTTTAGGTATCCAGCTTATTTGAGGATCACCTGTTCTTGAACTGTTCTTTATCTTCTTTGCAGAAATTTGCTGAGATTGAAGGCTACGTTGGGCATGTCGAGGAGCAGGACAAGAAGATTGCTGACCTCCAACAAGTCGCATTGCTCAAGGATCTTAAGATTGCAGACCTCCAAAAGGACCTCCAAAACGCCAAAGCTGAGGCGGCCAAGGTTTTGATCAATGCTGATTACGTGAAGCATGAGATCACACAGGATGCTAAAGTCTTTGCTGCCATAGCGATGTACAAGACCAAATTGCAGATGGCCTTGGAAGCTCAGGATCCTGACTTCGACAGGAGCAACTGGGATGTGGAAGGCTGGAAGGCAAGGCTGGCTGAGCTGGATGACGAGGAAGAGGCTGAGGAGATCCTGGCGATCGAGGCTGGAGGCAGTGGCAAGGATTATGGTGGTGAAGCTAGTGGAGCTGGAGATGGTGATGCAGCGAAGGTGTAGGCTGCAGCAATGGGCAATGATGGACACTTCTAGACATAGCCGGAGCCCATTTTTTCTTTTTAGGTTTGGTGGTAGTTTTCGTTAAACAATGGTTGGTTTGTATTTGAACAATAGTTTTAGGATTAAGGATCTAGAATCCTTTGGATAATAGGTAGGATTACAAATGGTGGAGGGATCCTCTGTTTGGGGGATGAAGCCATTGTGATCCTGCCGCCTTTGATTTCCTGCACTTGCTATAACCGCATAAACAATGGACACCCGTTGCCAACCCATGTGGACGGGCCACGTTTTGCTGGTAGAAACGTGGGTTGGCAATTTTGACAACCTTCGACGGTTAAACTTTTGTTAATAAAATAACTTTAATCTTTTTTTGGCTTATCTTGTGTTGTTATCCTTGTTTGTCCTTTTAATTTTCAATTGTTTTGATATACACTTGTCTGAATAAGAAAAGTTGAATAAATTAGATAAAGAATATTTAGGATATGATCCAGGATCAAATATCCTATAGTTGAAAAATTCCAAAAAGTGGTATATTTTAAGGATCATGAGTTCAGTTGTCAAAGTACAAGGGTCATTCACATAAACAATGAATAAAATCAAAATAGTTAAGTATCATACTGTAAGACCCATCTAAATTTATCAAGATTATATTAATAAACTACGCATTTTACATGAAAATGCGACCTTTCAAAAACTTT
The DNA here is from genome assembly GCA_030545235.1 of Helianthus tuberosus. Taxonomy (NCBI): domain Eukaryota; kingdom Viridiplantae; phylum Streptophyta; class Magnoliopsida; order Asterales; family Asteraceae; genus Helianthus; species Helianthus tuberosus. Next base: position 32,108,992 of record CM060365.1, on the reverse strand, counting down.
TATAAGTTATCATTCATACATGATTAAAACATTCAAAAGATAGTAACAATTGTTTACATAGTTCACTTTTGATAACAAGGTTTAAACTCAAATGCGGAAGCTTCATTTATCGTGTGTTCGGTTCTTGTTAGGCGCTTGATCTTCATCCGGATAGCATATATCATTTACCTGTAATCAAAACCAACACAAACGTTAGTTTTGATAATTATGTAACATGTTTCTTCAAGTACTTTGAGCCAAATAAGTGAAACAAACAAAATCTGCAAGTTGTACCCCTGTCGCGTACCACGACAGGGTTCCCTAATTCTGTCGCGTGTCGCGCCCCAACCATATTGGTCCTTCGCGTGGCGCGAGGGTCACCATTTTCCAGCAGGTTTGTTTCTGCAACCTGCATTTTTTTTTACATAAACATGCATAACTTTCAAACGACACATCCGTTTTACGTGATTTTTATTTCGTATTGACCGTAATGCAGTCTCCTATGTAATCAACACTAAGGTTTGTAACGATGCTGATTTATAAGCTAACGGCTTATAAATCTCTTATACAATTATTCGACCCGTTTCATAATCTATTAAACGACTTGTTTCTAAATCATTTTTAAATCATCATAGAACCTTGGACTACTTGTTAACTCAAAAATCTTTAACTCGTGAACATAACTTTTATGAATTATGCGACCAATGCCCAAGCTATGCGCATAATTCATTTGACCCGTTTAGGAGATTTAAACATTTAAGTTCAAATCTCGCTCTTCTCTTTCCACACATCACATTTCCACGTTAATATGTCTACTTATACTCCGCCAATTTACGTATACCTGGCTCGGGTCAAAGTATTGACCCATTTTAATACCTTGCCTTAATAATTTACTGATTCATAGCAACGCAAATTCCATAATCCGTTTTACCCTGTGAGCATTGGACTCGACAAGCACTTATTAGTCATTATTCGTCAAATGGTGTTAACATTACCATTTGACCCGTTTAGTCTAAATGACCAAACATTTTGCACTTATATTTGAATGGTATTTATTTTCCATTTCATTATTTAACCCATTTCACCCCTTTTGCCAATAAACATACTTCTTTTTTTTTATCATTTTATTCGTCCCGACCCGTATCATTTCGTGTCGGAACCCATGTTTTGGATATAACCTTGGTCGTGTTTATAATCTATAAAGCAAATACGTATCCATAAAAAAAGGGTGTAAGCTTTACTTACCTTGCATCCTTGCGAGCTTCATACTTGAACTTGTATCCATTTGACCCGTTCATTTCCAAGCTCCTATCTAGCTTGTCAGAGTCAAACTACCATATCATATCCACAAGATGATTAGATTAGTCAACATTAACATGACCACCACACCTTATGGATTCACACACTTATTCATCAAAGTATGCTATTTATTCAACAACTATATTTTTTTTTTCATAACTCTTTCCGTTCACTAACCGTTTGACCCGTTGGTCAAGTTACTTATACGAACTACGAACTAGTTAGTAAGTGATTTTGAACACTTTAAACATGTCACATAAAGTGTTATTTGTTCCTAACAATAAATACTTCATGACTAAATCAAGTATACGCAATCATATGTCTTTTTCTGGATTAATGACATTATTAATGTGCAGCGATTTTCTATACAGCTGCTATAATTGACCATTATGACCCATTCAAAGTCCGAACTAGATTAACATGTTCAAAGATGGATCGTAGAAAACTTCAATACCTTCGCAAGCATATAAGGTACATCTTCTAACGAATTTTCTATGATTTTATATGATTTTTATAAATTCAGCACAACAACTATATTTTCATTTTTCAAACAGCTTTCATGGTTTTGAACAGCGGTTTAATTCATTCTTTTGGCCTATTTAACAACCACATTTGTTTCTTATGATTGAAAACAGTAAAAATTTACTTCATAAGCTTTCCGAAAAGGTATAGAACACCCAAATCGGATAAACGGTTGATTTTATATGATTTTTTTAAGATTAGTCGAAATCCATATAAAAAGCTGCGGAAATCATGTTTATGGTCATTTTAAATTCGAACCAAACCATCAAATGCAACCCATTTCCATGGCTAAAACCCTTATTAAACTCTTGGTAATGGTTAGAAACCTATAACACAGTGATTGTAGGCTAAGAGATGTCAAAAACATCATCTATTTCAAGAAGTCATCATATGAATCCTAATTTTATCATCTTTGTCAATTTAAGAACTAGAACTAAAATTAACATATATTCAAGTCCTATTTGGTGATTCTCATACACCATCATGTTTAATTTCATACAAATCAAAGATTTGTCATAAACCCACTACTTATGAAATCATCAAATCAAGCTCTACATACAAACTAGTAGACAACACGATTCACTTGGGCATTTTAACGAGCACCTTATGGGCATGATTTTTATACCTCTTCTATTTAGTTCATGGCTAATATTTTTAACCAAGTTTCAATCATTAAATCAAACCCTTATGTCTAGCACTCATGAACAATATCAAATCTTGCATCATAACATCAATTTTTCTCAGATTTACCATCACTTTTCAAGTGTTCATCATATTTTCATAAAACCCATTTACCACTTACAAGATTAATCCTTCAATCACTTGTTCATGACACTTAATTACCAATTTCACATCTAGGGTTTGTTCCTAGACTTATACTAGTGTCAATTTCACTATAACATTCAATCATTCACACTAAAATTTCATTCATGCATGATTATCACAAACTCAAAATATCACCAAACTATAAATTTCGACATACCTTACGATCCCCTTAGCTCGGTGATCGTTTATATGTATTCCAATCCGAGTTTGGTCTTCAATTGCACCTTCAATTGGATGATTTTGTGGAGTTTAGGGTTTTACCCTTTTTTCTTCCTGCTCTGGTCGTTCCCTACGCACACACACACATTCTATGTGTGTGTTTTGTTTTAATTATTTGTTTTAATAAAAATTAGTTTCCTACTTGACGACATTAGTACCTATAGTTTCAAGAATTTACAATTGAAAGTAGAACCCATAGTTTATCATTTCATTACCCATTATAAACTAGGTTAGTTCTACCTAGTTAACTTAATGGGTTCGGGGAGCCATAACCGGTTTTATTTTAGGTCCCGTTAACTCGGGCCTTTTATATACTTTGTTTTCTCAAAGTATTTATCCTTCTTTTTAATTAATATTAGATTATTTATTTAAATCCTTATATTCACCGGGTTAAATTTTACCACTAACGGTATTTTACCCATTCATTATTATTAACGTGGTTTGATTACCAAACCCGTTTTCGGGGTGTTACACATACCTGGGGATCCAAGTTAGGATCCCAACCCTTAATATTATAACCAGGATAACCATAAGACAAACCTTAGTAAGAAGTAAAGATCAAGGATCCTTGGTTGTTTAACTTCGAAGACCTGAAATAGAACATAACTTGGGACTAAGCCAATATAAGATAAAAGTTAGCAACTGGGGACAAGCCCAAAAGATAACTGGGGACACATGGATAACTGGGGACAAGCCCAAGGATCGTGTGTGAACTGGAGTATGGCCCTAACTGGCGACTATCCAAACTTAGTGGCATGAAAATGCCAAAACCTTAGCTAACGTGAAAACGTTAGAAACCTTAAGAACGGATGTATAGTACGTCTACCATTATACGTAGGATCCTAGGTATAGCCAGTACAATGGAATTATCAGCCCCTAAAACGAGTACTGGTCCCACTGCCATGAACTATACCAGGATCATCGTGCGCTACTAGCGGAACTGGGGTCAAGCCCAAATAACTGGGGTCAAACCCAAGAAACTGGTTGCTTTTGTGGATAACCATCCTTTTGCTAAGAGTACCTGAACCTTCAAAACTCAGAATCACGTGAAAGGGGGATAAAGGATGCAAGATCCTTATCCTTATGTGAGAAAGTAAGGAAATGAAATAGTTTGAGATTAGAATGTTACCAAAATGAGGATCATCTGTGCTCTAAGGATCCTTCAAGGATACTTATCATGTGAGGATCATAGGTCCTTATCATATGAAGTATTTCTTCAAATGGATAGCATTCCAGGCCCTGGGTATCAAATCACCTTCCATTGTTAGCAATCGATATGCCCCCTTTCCTGCCTCAGCTTCAATCAAGTAAGGGCCTTCCCATTTTGGTGCCAACTTTCCATCAGCTGGATTGGTGGTATTTTGAAATGCTTTCCTCAACACCATATCACCAATTTGGAACTTCCTGATCCTGACATTTTTGTTGTAAGCACCAGCCATCCTTTGCTGATAACTGGCCATCCTTATCCTTGCCAAATCCCTGATTTCTTCTATAGTATCCAGGTCTTGAACCAAGTTCTCATCATTTTCCTCAGGATCACGAATACTTGTTCTAGCAGTTGAAACCACCATTTCTGTAAGGATCACTGATTCTGCCCCAAATACCAAGGAGAATGGAGTTTGGCCTGTAGCATTCTTAGGAGTTGTCCTATCAGCCCAAAGCACATAAGGTAGTTCTTCTGCCCATTTCCCTTTCTTGGATCCAAGCTTCTTCTTCAAATTGTTGATGATGATCTTATTGGATGATTCTGCCTGACCATTAGCTTGTGGGTGGACTGGTGTTGATGTTATCATCTTAATCCCCCAGCTGTCACAAAAGTTAGTAGTTCTGCCCCCAATGAATTGGGAACCATTATCACATATAATTTCAGAAGGAATACCAAATCTAGTTATAATATTTCTTTTAATGAAGGATATAACTTCCTTTTCTCTGACTTGGGCAAAAGTTTCAGCCTCTATCCACTTGGAGAAGTAATCAGTCATAGCAAGCATGAACACTTTTCCGCCAGGTGCCTTAGGGAGCTTACCAACTATATCCTTACCCCATCTTATAAATGGCCAAGAGGAGTGATGTATTGCAAAATACATCTTTATTCGCGTCTAGGTTTGTTCGGTTTTAGTTAGATTTAGTGTTGTTTTAGATTAGAATGTATTTGCTTTTGATTTATTTGTGTTTCCAGGTCTTTGCAGCCAAACGGAGCAGATATGAGTTAAAATCTGGATGGGCGAAAGTCTGGCACGGAAACCGAGGAGTTCGGGAATGAAACGAACCAGAAATGCAGTTCTGGAGTTACCAGGCGGCCCGCATAAGCTTATGGACATTTCCAAGCGGGCCGCATCAACTTAAATAATGTTTCCGGTCATTTCAAGGCGGGCGGCCCGCGACAACTTATGATCATATCTCAAGCGGGCCGCGAGGAAGGTGTTTACGCAAAATCAGTTTAATCAGCGTCGGTTATTAGGGTTTTGTGGTTATATATGATCATCATCAACAACGGCCGAACACATTACGAACATAGACGAATTTAGAGTTCTTTTTGGACGTCTTGAAGGCTGTTTAGAGGCGTTTGAAGGCTCGGGATTGCTGGGAATCATCGGAGAACGTTAAAGAGCACACGGGATCGAAGATTACGGGTTTTATCATCTTGTTCATTCGTTTCTCGTTTGTTTTTTATTGTTTAATGATGAATTCAGTTTATACATTGATTGCTATGTTTTTAGACATGATTATTGGCTAGATTTCTTTTACTACCTAGACATGGATGAATGATTGCTATATGATTTGATTATTTTTGGAGTTATGGAAGCTATGGACTGTTTATAAATTGTAAACGGTTTGTTCTATCAGTTAGATGTATTTGCGTGCTTGATGTTATTTGAATATTGATTATTGCTTCGTTCGAATCTTGGTGACGGTCTTTATCACGTAATAGAATCGGGCTAGGGTTTTAGGTTTTGGTGAGTGTCTATATCACATAATAAATCTTTGATCCTTTAGGGTGAAAAGTGCACAAGTAACCTTAGAAGTAATATTTGGTAATTTTATAAAATCAAGTGTTCTACTAATCATCAATAGCTGTAAGGTGCGAGATTATTGCTAGGTCTAAGTGATTAAACCGCAAGGTGGGTCCTTCTTAGGAAGTTAACCTATTGGCTGCTGTCTAGCAAGTCTAACTGAGAAAACAAACCTATCCTAGGTTTAGGTCTCGTAAGGGAGTGAGCCTTGTAGGATACTTTTATAAACCCCATTAGATGTCTTGTAAGGGAGTCTAATAACCGGTAATTTAACAACCTTTAGGGGATCTTAGCGTGCTCTTGAGAAGGATTAGGGGTCCTTAGATTTCCCGAGAGGTGAGAATTTTAAGATCCCGGTTCCATAGCAGACAACTTCCAATTATAATCATAACTAAAAGCAATCAGGATTCCTGTCTAGGTAGTTCCTTCATCATCCTTGAGTTCAGCTTTCGTGTGAGTTCGTGTCTAGTTCGTCTAGTCTAGTTAGTATTCGTTATTTGCATTCTTAGGATTTTTTAGAACACCCCCCCCCCCAATTAATAAACATTTAGTTAAGTCGTGTCAGTCTAAGTCTAGATAGAGTCGTTATCGTGATCAGTAGAGTCTCTTGGGTTCGATACTCGGACTTCCTTAGGCTATACTTCATCGATCGGTACACTTACCGGTCGTGTGATTTAGGGTTTAGAGAGTCTTAGTTTTATAAATTTAAAACTTAGAGAGTCTAGATTTAGGGTAATTTTAGTTGTTTTAGTTGACCCATTTTCAGCACATCAAGGAGGATATAGGATGCAAAAATTCGGCTGGTTGATGAAGGATATTGCTGTGTCTCTGACAAGGATCACATTTCTTGGCATACTCCACAGCATCTCTCTTCATAGTTGGCCAATAGTATCCTGTCCTCAGGATCCTTGAGAATAATGCCCTGCCCCCAGTGTGGTTTCCACAATCTCCTTCATGGAAGTCTTTTAAAACTTCTTGGATTTCAGGATCCCCAATGCATCTTAAATATGGTCCTGCAAGAGATCGTTTATACAACATAGTATTTAAAATTGTGAATTGAGATACCTTAATTTTGAAAGCCCTAGGGTTTTCTTCTGTAGGAATCTCTCCATGTTGTAAGTATCTCATGATTGGGAGGATCCATGACCCTGAATGAGATTGAGTATCCTCACTAGGGATAATTGTAGAATCCTCTCCTATTTCCATAGCCACATGATCCTCGATGGCGGGAGACAGGATATGGATAATGGGGATACTTATATCCTCCGGGATCTTCAAAGATGATCCTAGATTAGCCAATGCATCAGCTTCTGCATTTTCTTCCCTTGGCACCTGTGTCAAACTAAAGGAAACAAAAGAGAGTGCCAATTCTTTGACTATCTCCAAATATTTGGTTAGCTTTTCACCGTTAACAGCATAGGATCCATTAAAGTGATTAGTGATTAACAAAGAATCTACATGTACCTCAAGATACCTGATCCTCATATGCTTAGCAATTTGCAAACCAGCTATCAAGGCTTCATATTCAGCCTCATTGTTAGTAGTTTGGAACTTACAAGCTATAGAGTGGGGTATTATGTCCCCCTGTGGCGATTTTAGTAGTATTCCAAGCCCTGTTCCTTTGACATTTGAGGATCCATCAATATAGAGTATCCAAGGATCCTTGGTCTCCTCTAGCTGCTGGACTTCTAATTCAGCTTCCTTTTGCAAATCATTACTAAAATCTGCCACAAAGTCAGCTAATGCTTGGGATTTAATGGCTGTCCTGGGCTCATATCTTATATCATATGCACTAAGCTTCACTGCCCACTTAGCCATCCTTCCTGACATTTCAGGTTTCCTGAGGACATTCTTAATTGGAAAATTAGTTTTGACAATAATGGTATGAGTTTCAAAATAATGTCTCAATTTAGTAGATGCCATAATTAGTGCAAGGATAAGTTTTTCTAAGTGTGAATACTTGGATTCAGCATCAAGTAAACTCTTACTTACATAATAGACAGGATGTTGTGTACCTTCGTGATCCTTAACAAGGACGGCACTTACTGCTTTTGAGGATACCGCAAGATATAAGGATAACACATCTCCTTTTTCTGGTTTCATCAAGGCCGGGGCCGAGGATAGGTAATCCTTAAGAGCTCTTAGGGCACTTTCATGCTTCTCAGTCCACTCGAATTTTTTGTTCTTCCTTAGGATATTATAGAATTCCTTGCACTTTTCTGAGGATTTGGATATGAATCTGTTTAAAGCTGCAATCCTGCCTGTTAACCTCTGAACATCCTTAGCATTGGCAGGGGACTTGATGTTCACTATAGCTTTGATTTGTTCTGGACTGGCTTCAATGCCTCTCTTTGTCACCATATATCCTAAGAATTTACCTGCTTTAACACCAAAGTGACATTTTGAAGGATTAAGTTTCATGTTATATTTGTCAAGGATATTGAATGCTTCCTCCAAGTCCCTTAGGTGATCCTCAGCCTTTCTGGATTTTACCACCATATCATCTATGTAAACCTCCATAGTTTGTCCAATCTAATCCTTGAACATCATATTCACTAGCCTTTGATAAGTTGCACCTGCATTTCTTAGTCCAAATGGCATAGCAATATAACAGTATATACCAGTTGGAGTCATAAAGGCTGTATCATCTTGATCGGATGGTTCCATCTGAATTTGTTGAAATCCAGATGAAGCATCCATAAAAGTTAACAGTTTATGACCCGCAGTTGCATCCACCATGGAGTCAATGTGGGGTAATGGGAAAGGATCCTTGGGACATGCCTTATTTAAATCAGTGAAATCGACACATACCCTCCACTTTCCGTTTTTCTTTTGAACAACAACCACATTGGCCAACCATCTTGGATACTTGACCTCTCTAATCATACCTGCTTGGAGTAATTTCTCTGCCTCCTCCTGGATAATGGCATTTCTTTCCGGTGCAAATTTCCTCCTCTTTTGATGGATTGGTTTGAAGGACCTATCAATGCCAAGTTTGTGAGTGATTATATCTTTAGATATACCTGTCATGTCTTCGTGTTTCCATGCAAAGGTAGTCTTTCTCCTTTTGAGGAAGGATATGAGGTCTTCCTTCATTTCGCCAAGGATCCCTGATCCTATATAAACTTTAGATTCAGGATCATCAGGATCCATAAGGATTTCTACTACATCCTGCTCTCTTGCCTCCAAGACATCCCTTGGAGGATGCTTTAATTGCTATTGCTCCCTTGACTTTGAGGCTGGTTTCATTGATGAGGTGTAGCAGTTCTTAGCTTCTTGCTGATCACTATCAATCTTCACTATTCCCCAAGGACTAGGAAGCTTCACACATTGATGATAAGTGGATGGGACTGCCTTTATGTCATGTATCCAAGGCCTGCCAATGATAACATTACAACAAGATAAACAGTCAATAACACAAAATTTTTGGTAAGAATGTAGGCCTTCGATATAGATTGGGAGTTTAATGTCCCCCAGAGTATTCTTAGTCTTGCCACTGAATCCCACGAGCACAGAGGATCTTGGTATGATATCGGATTCAGGAATTTTCATCTTCTTGAGGACATCAAGCTGGATAATGTTCACAGAGCTTCCTCCATCTATAAGGATCCTGCGAACAAAATGGTTAGAAATAAAAAGAGTGATAACCAAACCATCGTGATGAGGATCCTGAATGTCAACACGATCATCCTCATCAAAAGTTATGACTTTTCCTTCGGAGACACTGGATGTTCGAATGGGTCTATCTCCATTATCCATCTTGGTTTCCTTTGCATGTCTTTTAGCTGCAGAGAAGGATGTTCCACAAATGTCTGATCCTCCAGAAATAAAGTTTATAACTTGTGCATCTGCTGGAGGGGCTAGAGCTTTCTCTGGGATCCTTTCAGGATCCTGAGTCCTTGACTTCTTTCTCCCCAATAATTCTTTCAAGTGCCCCTTGCTCAACAAGTATCCAATTTCTTTTCTCAATGCGATGCATTCTTCTATGAGATGCCCAAAATCTTCATGATATGCACACCACTTTGACTTATCTTTAGTTGCAGCTGGTCTGTCATTTTTCCTGGGCCATCTAGCTTTATCACCTAAATTCTGTATCGCAAGGATTAGTTCATTGTTATCAACAGAAAAACAATATTCAGAAATTGGAGGATAATCCTCATCATTCTCTTCTTGTTCAACAGCATGCACATTCTGGTTATCGGATTTGTTGTAGGATCTGAACTTGTTATTCTTGAATAAGGATCCTTGCTTCTCTTGCTTTGAGGATCCTGCTAACCTCTCCTGGATCCTTTTGTCATCCTCTAGCCGGATGAACCTAAGGGCCCGGGTTCTTACCTCATCTAGATTCCTGCATGGTGTCATAACAAGATCATCATAGAATAATGAATCCCTAAGCAATCCCATTTTAAAGGCTTCAACAGCCGTAGCTATATCCAGGTTAGGAATATCTAAGGATTCTTTACTAAATTTAGTGATATAATCCCTTAATGATTCATTATGACCTTGGGTTATCCTATACAGATCATTAGTTAAACGCTCAAATTTTCTACTACAAGAAAATCGGTTATTAAATAGGTTAACTAGATTAGCAAACGAGGTAATAGAGTAAGGGGAAGACTTAGCAGCCATTTAAGAGCCGATCCAGTAAGAGTGGATCCAAATCCCTTGCACAGACATGCTTCTTTTAACCTTTCTGGGATGGGATTGATCTCCATCCTCTCCCTGTACTGTGCTATGTGTTCTTCAGGATCTGTTGAACCGTCATACAACTTCATGGTAGGCACGTGGAACCTCTTGGGTATCTCAGCATCACAGATTGGTGGTGCAAAACGAGATATCTTGTGGCTCCCATCTGCAATCTCCGGGATAGGCTTGACCACTCCTGGGACACTTGATATCATATCCTTTAACTTTTGCAATTCTCTGGCTATGGCATGATTGATACCTGTATCCTGCATAAGGCCATGGTTAGTGGTATAAGAATTATTGAAAGTGTTACCTCCCATCGGGTTCAAATTAGGAAGAGCGGATGTGAATCCATATTGTTGGGGCTCTGGAATGACCGATGGACCAGTAGAAGCAATGGTCTGCATTGGAATAAAATCTCCCTGATGGATATCGGAACTCCCTGATTGCAAACTCCTTAAGGATCCCGGAATCTGGAAGGATCCATGAAACTGAGAGGATCCTTGAACCTGCGAGGATCCTGGGAGGTAGGAAGATCCTTGAACCTGGGAGGATCCTTGAAACTGAGAGGATCCTTGAACCTGGGAGGATCCTGGAACATAGGAGGATCCTTGAACCTGGGAGGATCCTTGAACCTGGGAGGATCCTGGAACATAGGAGAATCCTTGAACCTGGGAGGATCCTTGAAACGGCCAGAACCCTTGAATCTGCTACGCTCCTGAGTATCCTCCTGAGCTTACGAAGGATCCTATATGCTGAGGATGGGATCCTGCTGGTTGGAAGCACGACCCTGAAGCCTGAGTCATTGCTGATGATCCGTAATGCACTCCTTTTGGTCCTCCCACATACTGAACGTCTGGAACCATTGAAGGCTGAGAAGTTATAACCGGAGTATCGAAATTCAAAGATCTGGGCATCAGTGGGGAATGATCCTTTGCCGATCTCTTCTGTTTCTTGATGTCTCCAATTTCTCTAAGAATCCTTTCATTGGTCTTATCCTGCTGCTGTATATGCTCATTCATCTACAAAATCAGAGTAAACAAGTCACTAGTAGTGGGAGTATAAGAAGCAGAAGAAGTTGGAGGTTTTGAGAAAATGGGAGTTGGTTTCTTCTCGGCATTTTTCTGAGGTCCAGAAGGTGGTGGAGGCAAAGGTGGAATGCCCTGGGATGAATTGACTGCAGACATCGCACTGGAGGTGTTCTTTGATGATGAAGCCATGACGTGATGTCGTGGTCACAATCAAATTTAATCCAATTACAACTAAATAGTTAGCGGTAAGTGGGTATCGAACACAGGGAGTTTGTGGAATGTGTGTTATTTGAAGATTTATCTAAGTTACCTAAAATTAAACTAATTGCAAGAAAAGTAAAATTCAAGAGTTGGTTTGATTGGATTGGTTTTAAAAACTAAGAATACTAATTAATTTGCGAAATTAAAGTTGAGTTTGTAAACAATTTGGAGACGAATGACCATCCTAAGTTTTTGGTTTGCTTCAACAATTGTGCTATCATCCACTAGAAAGAACTGCATAGACATAGTTCGTGTGTAATTACTTATTGTGATAAAAGGGAACAAAGTACTCAGATTCCTAGAACGTGAGGTTGTTACCCGATGACCAATCAACCCTTACCCAATCCTAATTCTACCCATGATATCTTGATTGCCAACGGCACCAAGAACGTATGGTTTCAAACTAGAATATCATAAGAATCAACAATTTACAAATAAGCAATCACACACCATGATAAACAAGACATAGATAGAGTTTACCATTCTAGAAATATGGAATCAAAACACAATTGTTTCATACAAACCTTCAACCTAGGATGACCATAAAGAACCTAGCCACTCATGGCTTGGACAAACATTGTAGCAAAATAGAAGGAAATTATTGTTCCCAAGAATCCCCAACAAAACTCAATAAAAGATAGATGATAAGATCCCTTCTCCAATCTTCCAAGTCTCTAATATATTCCCATTTTTCGTTCACTAGCAGGTTGTAACCGAAAACCAATGATAAGTCTCCATAAATCCTCTTCAAATGGCTAATAAATGAGTAGGTTACATTTTGAGATCAGTCGGAGGCGTAACCTATGGCTCCCAGCCGTAGGTTATGGCTGTCACTGGGTCAACAAATCAGCACGGAGCCGTAACCTACGGCTGCCTGCCGTAGGTTACGACGATCAATCAAGTCTTACGGCCAAGAGCTCCTGTCTTACGGCTGGTCCTTTTGGCAAATGGTGGGAGCCGTAACCTACGGCTGGGAGCCGTAGGTTACGGTGCTGAGTGGCTTTCTTCTCCTTGTTTCTTCATCAATTTGCCATTTCCTCACTTCTCGATTTCGCCAACTTCCGCCATCCTTCTAATCTTTCTAAATCCCTCATCTTAAATACTTTAACACCTGCATCATCAAACATAGAGTGGTTACCAAGTTCAAGCAATTAACCGAATAAAACATGGAATGTGCATATATTTAGACCTTTTAAGGGTTGTCCTACAGACCACCCGTCAAGCCATCTGCTTGGATGTAACGAACCGAAATGATCACAAAAATGAGAATTTCTTAGGAGTGAAGCACCAAGAGCCCCACGGTGGGCGCCAAACTGTTTTGGTCAAAAATCAAGCAATGACAATGTAACCAAACTTTCTGTTGTGAGGTATGATGCTTGAATTGATGAACAACAATAAGGATCACTATGAAATGTAATGAACAAGTGACACGAAGATTTATACGAGGAAAAAGCCCTTGATCAATGAATGATCTCCGGCATAAAAAACCTCGGGTGATGGAAACTACCGATCACCAACTCAAATTAAACAATAATCCTTTTACAACTTCTGATGTTAGCGAGCTAAGTACAAGGATCACTATAGTGTATCATGTAGGAATGTATGAAAAATGCTAAGTGTTTTACCGACGGCTGGTGAGTGCAGTTGTACGAGTGTGTGTAGCCAAAAATAGCCAAGTGTTTTTTTAATTAGCTCGCTACCCCCTTAAAATTAGAAAATATCAAGCCTAACTAACTGTCCGCATTTCGTGCCTTCTCCCCACGTTCTCCATAATGTTCACAATGGTCAAGCACGTGCATAATTGAAGGGAATATGCTCCAGGAATATCGCCATGACCAAGTCCAAACCGGTACTCCTGCAAAACAATACCGAATTCAAAGTGAACAATCATTAGTATAAGGATCCTTAGGATGATCCATGATCCTGATCCTGAAGTACTTCTGAGGATCACTAATTGTCACAGAAGTAAGGATCACCAAACAGGATAATACTTGAGGATCACAGGTCATTAAGAAATCCTCCCCTAACAATTTTCTATTTTCAAAATTTTTTACCACATTATTTTCAATGGCCTCAAGATCAAACATGAGCTCTTCCACCATGTCTGCTACAACCTCTGCAACAATTGGTTCGGTGCTTCCTCCACCTCATCCAAGGACGCAAGCCTCCTCACAGCCTCAGGGAACATATGAGGCAACAACAGGAGACCAACCAAATGCTGATAAGAGAGATACAACTCTTGAAATCCAGCTCAAGCAGGCCCGCTGAGGATACTGTCACTCCCTTGCAACCCAGGGCTTTGAACTTCAGTTCTGCAGTATATACTGAGGATAACAGGGGGAATATTGTGCCTAGCCATTCCCAGAGTCATAATCCTGAGATACCCTCTTCGGTTAAGGTGTCAACTGTGAGAAGTTCAGGATATGCCCAGAATCCTCAAACTGGTAACATATCTAATAATAATAATACTCTTGCTACTAATGATATTGGATCTTTGCAGGATGCAGGTATGACATCAGCACTTTCCAGGGAGCTTCAAAAGTTGAAGGACATGATATCGAGTGTACCTAGAGTGGTCCAGCCGATCCCAGAAGTATCCCAGGATAACCACAAGATATCTCGGTTTGCATATCCTATCTTTGATGTTGAAATCCCAAAAAAGATTTCAAACCCCCAACATGAAGCTCTATGACGGAACTACAGATCCTGAGGAGCATATTGCCCAGTATAGGGAAAGGATGGAGATCAACCCTATCCCTCCAGATCTCAAGGAAGCATGCCTATGCAAGGGTTTCGGTTCTACCTTAACAGGATCAACCTTAAAATGGTTCTTAAACGTTCCTCCTCATTCAATAACATCATTTGCTCATTTAGTTAATTTATTTAATAGTCAATTTTCCTGCAGTCGAAGTTTTGAAAAACTAACCAGTGATCTCTACATGATAACCCAAGGACCTCAGGAATCCCTGAGAGATTATGTGAACAAGTTTAGTCGGGAATCCTTAGATATCCCACATCTTGATGTCACAACAGCTGTACAGGCTTTCTAGATGGGATTGCAAAAAGATTCTCAATTTTACCAGGACCTTGTAATGAACCCATGCAGGAACCTGGATGAAGCTCGGAACAGGGCTTTAAGATATATTCGACTGGAGGATGATAAAAAGATGCAAGAAAGGATGAATTCATCCACAACCTATGAGTCAACCAACAGGAAATCGGAATCCTCGTATAAACCATATCGCTCCAAGCCATATGGCAGAAATGACAACAAGAAAGTGAATGCTGTTGAAGACGAGGATCCTGAGGAGTATCCTGAATTATCTGAATATTGTTTTTCTGTTAACATACCTGAACTGATGTATGCTATGCAGGGTTTAGGGGACAAAGCAAGATGGCCTAGGAAGAACCAACAAAAAGCTGATTGGAAGGATAAGTCCAAATGGTGTGCCTTCCATGAGGATTTCGGACATTTTACTGAGGATTGCATTGCTCTGAGGAAAGAAATAAGTTATCTCTTGAGCAAGGGATATCTGAAGGATCTCCTAGGAAGAAAGAAGAACAAGGGTCAGGATATTGAGAAGGATCCTGAACGAGCAGCATCACCTCCTGCGGATGCCAAGATAATTAACTTTATTTCGGGAGGATCCGACATTTGTGGGACTTCAAATTATGCGGCCAAGAGACATGCAAAGGAGGCTAAGGCCGAAAGAGGAGAAAAGCCAACCAGGATGACGACCCTCACAGCTGATAAAGTGATCACTTTTGACAGTGATGACAGGGATACTGTCCAGGATCCTCACCATGATGCTCTGGTAATAACATTATATGTGGCTAACCATTTTGTACGCAGGATACTGGTGGATAATGGTAGCTCCGTCAACATAATCCAACTAGAGACGTTGAAGAGAATGAATGTATCTCCAATGGATATCACTTCAAAATCCACTGTACTTGTTGGGTTCAGTGGAGAGGCTAGGAACACAGTGGGGGAGATAAAGTTACCGGTATATGTTGAAGGGGTCAACTCAATGCAACGCTTTTGTGTGATGGACTCGCTATCCTGCTATAATATCATATTGGGTAGGCCATGGATCCATGATATGAAAGCTGTGCCATCAACCTATCATCAATGCATCAAGATCCCTACACCTTGGGGGGTTGTCAAGGTAGACAGTGATCAGCAGGAAGCAAAGGAGTGTTACTCATCCTCGATGAAATCCTCAACCAAGCCTAATGCAGCATAGCAATTAAAGATGCGGGCCCGGGATATCGTGGAGGCTTTAGAGCAGGATGTAAAGAAAATTATCCTGGATCAGGATAATCCAGATATCTCGGTGCTCGTGGGAACCAATATCCCTCAGGATATTGAAGATCAATTGACTAACTTTTTGAAATGCAGGATGTCAACATTCGCATGGAAGCACGAGGATATGACAGGCATTTCCAAGGATATTATAACTCATAAGCTCGGTATTGACAGGTCATTCAAGCCTGTCCAACAAAAGAGAAGGAAATTTGCTCCGGAGCGAAATATGATTATTCAGGAAGAAGTAGAGAGGTTATTGAAATCCAAAATGATCAGAGAAGTCAAGTTTCCAAGATGGCTAGAAAATGTAGTTGTGGTACTGAAGAAAAATGGGAAATGGAGAGTTTGTGTAGATTACAAAGACTTGAACAAAGCTTGTCCCAAAGACCCATTTCCTCTTCCTCATATTGACTCAATGGTGGATGCTACTGCCGGCCATGAGATGTTAACCTTCATGGATGCATCCTCAGGATTCCAGCAGATCCAAATGGAACCTTCAGACCAGGAGGATACTGCCTTCATGACACCAACAGGTATTTATTGTTATACTGTTATGCCCTTTGGTTTGAAAAATGCAGGTGCAACATATCAAAGACTGGTGAACATGATGTTCAAAGACAAGCTGGGGGACACTATGGAGGTGTACATCGATGATATGGTAGTAAAATCTAGGAAGGTTGAGGATCACCTCCAGGATATTAAGGGAGCATTTGATATCCTGGATCAGTATAACATGAAGCTGAATCCTGCTAAGTGCCATTTCGGAGTGGGGGCATGAAAGTTTTTAGGATATATGGTGACTAAAAGAGGGATAGAAGCGAGCCCAGAACAGATCAATGCCATCTTGGATATCAAATCACCTTCTAACAAGAAAGATGTACAAAGACTGATGGGGCGAGTAGCAGCATTAAACAGATTTATCTCAAGATCCTCGGAAAAATGCAAGGAATTTTATGATATCCTGAAGAAGAACAAGAAGTTTAAATGGGGGGAGAAGCATGAATCAGCCTTGCAGGATTTGAAGCAGTATCTTTCAACCGCACCTCTATTGATGAAGCCTGAGGATGGTGAGCCATTATCCCTGTATCTTGCAGTATCAGGGAGTGCAGTAAGTGTTGTCCTTGTAAAGGATCATGAAGGTTAGCAGTATCCTGTCTATTATGTTAGCAAAAGTTTATTAGATGCTGAAACTAGATATTCTCATTTAGAAAAGTTAATTTTAGCCCTAGTTATGGCATCAACAAAGCTTAGACATTACTTTGAAAAACAAAGGATTCATGTTAAAACCAACTATCCTGTTAAAAATGTGCTTAGGAAACCTGAAATGTCAGGTAGAATGGCTAAGTGGTCGGTAAAGTTAAGTGCCTATGATCTAGTATATGAACCTAGAAATGCATAAAGTCTCAGGCCCTAGCTGACTTTGTGGCTGATTTTAGTAGTGATATTCAAAATGAAGTAGACTTAGAAGTTCAACAACTAGGAGAAACCTCAAAATCCTGGACATTATATACTGATGGTGCATCTAATGTTAGAGGTGTAGGATTGGGGATACTACTAAAATCGCCACAGGGGGACATATTACCCCAGGCTATTAGATGTGAATTTCCTGCCACTAATAATGAAACAGAATATGAGGCTTTGATTGCAGGATTAGAGTTGGCTAGAAACATGAATATTAAGAGTTTACAAGTATATGTTGATTCCTTGTTAATTACTAATCATTTTAGTGGATCCTATGCAGTTAAAGGTGAGAAGTTAATTTAATATCTTGATATTCTCAAAAATTAGCAGGATATTTCGATGTTTTTGCACTTGAACAGGTACCAAGAGAAGATAATGCTGAAGCGGATGCCTTGGCAAACCTAGGAACATCAGTCAGGATACCTGAGGGAACCCAAATACCAATACTTCACATCCTATATCCTGCTGTGGATCTCTTCAAGACTCAGGATAAGGAGGTAACAAGCATTCAGGATCCTGGTCATGATCCTGATGAGGATACTAAATCCTGGACGGCTCCTATCATGAAATATCTCAAGGATGAAAATCCTAAGGCATTTAGAATGAAGGTATCATGATTCGCCATTATAAATAATGTTTTGTACAAGAAATCTCTTGCAGGACCATACCTGAGATGCTTGGAAAATCCCAAAGCTAAAGAAGTGCTTCAGGATATACACGAAGGGGATTGTGGTAACCACACTGGGGGCAGGTCGTTATTCTCAAAAGTATTGAGAATAGGATACTATTGGCCGACAATGAAGAAAGATGCTACAGAATATGCTCGAAGATGTGATGCATGTCAAAGGCACAGTAACATATTACATTAACCAGTTAAACCGTTGTATCCTATAGCTTCCCCTTGGCCATTCATGAAGTGGGGAATGGAGATAGTAGGGAAGTTGCCGAAAGCTCCAGGAGGAAAAGTTTTTATGCTGGCAATGACTGACTATTTTTCTAAATGGATTGAAGCTGAAGCATTTGTTCAAGTTAGAGACCAAGAAGTAGTATCCTTCATAAAAAGGAATATCATGACCAGGTTTGGAGTACCAGCTGAAATCATTTGTGACAATGGATCTCAGTTTATAAGTAAGAGGACTACTGACTTTTGCAAGAGTTGGGGAATCAAAATGATCACATCTACTCCGGTACATCCTCAAGCAAATGGACAAGCAGAATCCTCAAACAAGATAATTGTCAACAACCTAAAAAGGAGACTAGGAGCTAAAAAAGGAAGATGGGCAGAAGAACTACCCTTTGTTTTGTGGGCTGATAGAACAACAATAAAGAGTACAACTGGCCAAACTCCATTCTCCTTAGTATTTGGAGCAGAAGCAGTGATCCCAACAGAAATGGTAATACCGACAGCAAGATCTAACCTCCGGGATCCTGAGCAGAATCCTGAAGCTTTGTGCCAAGAATGGGATACTGTGGACGAGACAAGAGATGCAGCAAAGATGAGGATGGCAGCATACCAACAGAGGATATCCAGAGCATATAACAAGAATATAAGGACTAGAAGATTTCAAGTTGGGGATTGGGTATTAAGAAAGGCTTTTCAGAATACTACTAATCCTGCCTATGAAAAGTTAGCTCCAAAGTGGGAAGGACCATATGAGGTTGAATCAGAATCTAGCAAAGGAGCATACCGACTCAAGAATATGGAGAGGGATATGCTGCTAAGATCCTGGAATGTTATACACTTAAAGCTCTATTTCAAGTGAGATTAGAATTTAATTTCTATCTCAGGATGGTATGGATTCTATCTCTTTTAAATATATTTGAATTTGTTTATTATTTCGAACTCAATACTGACTTAAGCATCGGAGGGGTGTTAGCCAAGCTAACACCCACCTTAGTTTAAGGTTATTTTGCAGAATATGCCTCAGGATATAGCTCCAGGATACACGCTCAGGATATTTCGAGAGATTAGAGGATTGGCCCCCCCTCTCACGTTTAAGGGATCCTGATCCCTTCACAGGTTTAAAGGTATTTACCTTTCTTACGAATCAGGTTTAAACACCCCGCCTGGAGCGCAAGTTATCCAGGGATAGTTCAAGGTAGCGGGACCAGTTCATGTAAAAGTGGCTGACAATTTCGTTACTATTGGCTATATCCTGGATCCTAAAGGTATATGAGGATTGATCACCCTCTCTCACGAAAGGGTATTTTCATACTCTCTAAGGTTTAAAGGTTTTCACCTTTCTAAGTCTTGGAGTTTATACACTCCCGCCTGTAGCGCATGAAAATCAGGGTTTATCCCTATGATATTAAGGGTTTATCCCCAGGATATTGAGGGTTAATCCCCAGAATATTCAGGGTTTATCCACAAAAAAGCTAAAGTATGACTATGTTTGCATTCCTAAGTCTTCAAATATGCTGTATACAGGGGACATACGCTATACAATTCGAAGGATGGGCTCTAGAATCTAAATGTGCACTGGGGATATTCCTAAGATGGGAGATTGGAATTGACTCTCTAAGAGTCTTTGGTATGATCTCTCTTTTTTATGTGGATAACTTAAGTTTTATAAGTTATGTGGCAGTATCCTGACCAGGATATCTCTCAGGATACTCTCAGAATATGTTCCCAAGAATGTTCAAACAAAACTATTTTCATAAATAAAACTTATGCATAAAAAGTATAACAACAAAGATAGGGTCAAAAGAGAGTTATATTATTAACATGGAAAAAGTTTGTGCTTTGGTTTCATCTTAAACTGAGATCCATCCACCAAAAGCACAATAAGTTCATAGTTATATTTACATAACAGTTGAAGGCTTCGTCTCAAACCAAGACCCATCCACCTCCAACTGTTATATTGTTCAAAATGCATGCAGAAAATATAAATTGTTCAAGTGCAGGAAAAGTAAAATGCAGGAAAAGTAAATTGTTTTAGGGTTACACACCAACATTCAAATTTAAAAAAGTGGGCTCCGGCCTAGGCATCAACATCCATCATCGCCCACTTGAATGCCTTCACACAGCAGCATCTTCACCAGCCTTCTCCTTCTTCTCAGCCTCATCATCCTGAGCAGCATCCTCACCAGCATCCGTCCCAGCATCCTTCTTCTCTCCAGCCTTGTCCACCACCTCTGCTGACTTAGAGGACTCACCAGCCTCAGCAGGATACGGCACAGCTTTGCCTCCAAGCTCCTTCAGCTTTGCCACCCAGGAATCTACCGGCCAGGATGGACACTCCAGGCCTGTCTCCTTGGCCTCATAAGCCATCTTGATACGAGCCTGTAGCAGGGAGACAACAGCTGAGTTTTTGATCCCTTCCCGGAAGGAGACCATGGCCTGTTCATGCTCCACTTAGACGGCCGCCAGCTTTATCTCAGCATCCTGAGTGACCTTCTTCAGCTTGTCCTCGTAATGCCGGGTCTTGAATTCAACAATGGCACCTTGTTCAGCAACAGTGGTCTCGAGCTGCTTGATCCTGGCCTCTTGAAACTTGGTCGTGCTGCAGGCATCAATGTAAAGGTGAAGCAGATGCTGGAGGCCCTGCAAATCAAAATTCAGGTATGAATTAAAACTAGCTAACCAGGATATCATGTCAGGATATTCTATCAGGATATGCATGCAGGATATAGTACCAGAATATTACCTTGTTAAGGAAGGATATCATCGGTTCCAAGGAGTCGGTGAAGCTGAGTTCCTCGTAGGAGAACCCTTCAGAGCCTGGGGTGCTGACCTCGGAACCCTTCCTCTTCTTGGAAGTAGAAGCCCTGGTCCTTTGGGTGGGCTTAGGAGCCGGAACTGGCTTGGAGCTGGTGGTGGCAGGAGTCTTCTTCTTGACATTCACTGGAGTAGGATAGCTGTCGAGTTCATCAAGGTCTAGGAGGATCGGAACTTTGCTGGAATCTACATACAGGGAGTAAAACTCTTTCCTAAACATATTGAATAAAAACATGTATGCAGGATATTGTGCAGGATCCTTACCAGACATGTTTGAACTGGAGAATGGACTTAGAGATGGAGGAAGTGGATTGAAACTTCTTTCAGCCTCTGGGAGGAGTCTGATGGCGTCGATTCTTTTCTATGAGTCGGCTAAGGGAGGTGCAAGCTTCCTGAAATCGGCTGTGTACAAGAAAATAAAAAAGTTAGTACAAGATATGAAACAGGATACAAGACGGGATCATCCTAAAACCCTAAATCCTACCCTTTCTCAACTACTGCACCGGATAATCCGTTCCACCAGGGATTGAGTCTCTTTTTACAAAGAAAAATTTGGACTTCCATTCCTCCTCATTCCTGGTGGCACGAAGTATCAGTGGGTCGCCGGAGGTAGAATAGAACAAGAATCGACAGGAACCATGGCATCTAAGCCGATATGCTAGGGGGAGGTCATGAATGGAAAGATCAGGAATATGGTTTTTCTTGATTTGATCAAGAACAAGCAGGACTCGCCATAGCATTGGCATTGTTTGACTGAAACAGATTTTTGTGGTGTTAAAGAACTCAGTGATGAATTCTGGAAAAGGAAATTGCAACCCTAAGGTAAAGGGAAAAGCATTAAAGAACAACCACTCCTCAGAAACCATATCCGACCGGATTTCTCGATCAAATGGCCGGAACACCGTCCCTTTCGGGAAGATGCTGGAGGTTTTGAGGGCCGATAAATGGGCACTATCGAAGGAGCATATTTCCTTCTCCGGATCTTGGAGAATATTCTGGTGGATGAATGTGGGAGCAGAGTCACCGGAACTCGATCTTGTCTGTCTCGCCATATTTTCGCCGGAATATTGTGCAGAAAAGAAGAGAAAAGAGATGAGAAGAGAGAGAGGATTTTACCTTTTTCCTTCTTGATGGAGATTAAATGGAGATAAGAATGAGAAGATATAGGGAAGCAATGAGTAAATATAGACTGAGCAGTTACAAGTGGTCATATCAAGGTCTTATCTCTTAATTGCCTCGATTACCGTAAAAAAATGTAACCGTTAGGACTCAGGATCCTTAACGGTAACATTTTTGGGGACAATTGTTATGGGTGAAATTCTGAGCCCATATCCTGGATAATATCTTAAGTTATATCTTGATTATATGACATATGTTCATGCCCGGGATGCTGATTCAGGATATTGGTAACATCCTGAAATGGTATCCTGAGGATCACTAACGGATTATGTGCAGGAGTACGAGTCCAAGATTGCAACGTTCATGAAGACCTTTTCCCCAGAAGACTCAGTCCAAGCTGTTCGAAGAGAGACGTTGAAGCCGCTTTACTTGGTCTCCAACGTTAACTAAAGAATATTCGAAGGCATCCCCCATTTATAGGAGACTTTGTTTTCATTTCATAGCTATAAATAGATGGATAAATCAGATCGAATAGGACACAACAACACTCACTGCTCTCATACACTTCTGCTCTCTCACAGCTCACACTTTCTAAAAAAGCATTGTAACACTTAGCGATCTGATCAATATCCTGCACTGTATCCTGACGTTTGAAGTAATAAGAAGAATAAGGCAGCTGCGATTGTTAGCTCCCGAGGTTTTGTGCCGGCGATCTAGATTGATCAAGGGCTTTCCTCGTATATCTCGCGTCACCCCTTTACTTTTTGCTCATTGTTTGATCACAGATACAGCTCAATATCCTAAGCCGTATCCTGAAACTGTTTTTGAAAACAACCAACTCAGCATATTTTCTAACACACATTCTTAGCACACTACCTCACTTAACTAATTTGATCACTAAATTGCTTAGGTAATTTTTGACCAAAACAATCATCATCATCATCATCCTCTTGAAATCTTCATATTATTGTTTCAGTTCTTTCACAATGTCGGCAATTGGAACACCCATGGCAAGAATATCCCTTAGACTGCCTCATCCATGTGAAGTATGGCGTCGATGGTCTT
This sequence comes from Helianthus tuberosus, assembly GCA_030545235.1. Lineage (NCBI taxonomy): Eukaryota > Viridiplantae > Streptophyta > Magnoliopsida > Asterales > Asteraceae > Helianthus > Helianthus tuberosus. The sequence goes on along the minus strand of CM060365.1, from coordinate 32,085,484 downwards.
GACCCTTACCATTCTTCTGTCTGAGAACTTTAGAACGGATCGTTTATCTGATCGATCGAACCTCCATGAGATAACTTGTGCCATTTTTTGTTCGTTATTTTTGTTTGGCGTTTTATGGCTTTATTGGAGTATTTCTGTAATTGTAACTTGTTCTACTTATATTATGGTTTTCTCTTGGCACCAAAGACAACAAAATGGATTGATTGTTTTTTTTTTGGCACAAAAAGAATAAAATTTATTTCGATTATAGTGAAAGTATTGTATGATGTGACGATTCATCGCCAGTTTTAGTTTTTGACACTGTAAAGGGGTGAGGTGGGCATGGCAGATATGATGTATCTAGCTTCTTTGGCGTTTTTTATAGCATGAAAATGTTCTTTTTTCAGTAATGGATTGATTATATTTTTTTGTGCCCAAAGAGTAAAATGTAAACTATAGCGAAAGTCTAGTATTTTGACATTGAAAAATGGTGATGTGGGCAGGCAGATATGATGAATCTAGTTTTTTTGGCGTTTTATAATATATCATGAAAATGTTCTTATTTCTGATTTTTTTTTTATATTTTTTGGTGTTTTTTGTAACATATATAACTTATATTGTGTTATATTTAATGGTGTTTCGAAACATGGAGAAAATATATAGGTGATCTATTATATAACATGCACAGGGTAAACGAAACAATAGTTTGTGAAATATATAGGAGATATAACATGCATAGGGTCATAACATAAGCATGCAAGGGTAATTCAAAATAACATATAAGTATGGCGTTTTAAACAACTAATCTATTTCAGCAGCCATCCTTTCTTCAATCCTTGCCAATCCTAGTTAGTACATTTCGGTTATTATTTTGGAACTTAAGTTCAAGATTTCGTCTAATGATTTCACCAATGCTTTTCTTCTCTCATTTATCTCATGTAGTAGGATTTTTGTTGTGTACAGAGCGGACTTGTCAGCTAACATAGGCAGTAAAATAGCAGCAACAAAGCAAGCCATGGGAGGGGGGAGGGCCCCATGGATCTTTCTTATGTATCCATTGGTTATAATCGAAAAAAATGTCAAAATAGGTTTTTCAAACAAAAATAAAGTTCTTTTCTTCATCTTTTTGTAAGGTCATTTAGCTGTTTGGTTTGTATGTTATTTGGGGCATTTTCTTTTGCTAAACTGCATACCCAACCAGACATCTTCCCCATATATGTTTCCATATGCCTCATTATAAATATCTCACATTCTACAGCATTTGACATTGTTCTCCAACCCATCTTATGCCTTACAATTTTGGCCTTTTTTATCCTCCGACCACTTGGGTGATTTTCAGATATCAAGTAGTTTGCAAAAGCATTTCGCTGCCTAGTTTGCAATTTTTACAAACTCAATATGGCATTTTAAATAAAAGGAGTAATATAATCAGAAGTTTTCAAGGGAGTTACCATTCTTCCAACCACGCCAAAATATTTGTCTTCAATGCTGAAATCATCTTCAGCAGCACTGTTGTCCAAGACATCCAACTTTACATGATTTTAGATTCAAGCAGATAACTAGAGATGTTTTGCCCATATTATTGGGATGAAGACTAGATCATAATTGTTTATCTTTCTATCTTTCAGATCATCTTTGAAAGCAACTTTTTTCAAAACAGTTTCCATGTTTCGATTGAATTCATTGTTTCGGTCGTCTTCTTATCGCTCATATGTGGGCTGTCGCAACCACCGACCCCTTACCCCGAGGGGCGGGTGGTCGCGAGCTACACAGAGCCGGTGGTATCGGTGTTTATTAATTTGGCAGCGGAAATTAAACATCAGGACCGTAGTCAGGAAATGTTTATTTAGAGTTTAAACACCAAACTTTTATAAATAATAAATACATGGGAAAAAAACCCAAGTTTCCATTACAATATGTTCATAGGGATAAACCCTGATTTATTAAATAAAGATTATTTTTATTTAGGTAACTTTTGTAGCCACTTTTCCAAGCCTTCAGTGCTTTCCAGCTGGCTTCTATTAGCTTCACATTAAGTTACCTGAAACGCGTTTTAAAAAGGTTTTATCAGGAAGAAATACTAGCGAGTGCATCCTAGTTTAATCAAAACAAGCTTTTATAATTTTACAGTATTGAGAGCGATTACAATGTTTATATCTACCCAATTACCACCCACGTTACTGTCAATCCTGACTTGTGGTCATGCTACCATTCGCAATAGTAACAAGTAATGTATACAAAACCCTAACATACCGACAGTAATTGTAGAATACATAGACTCAATCACTGTTATCATAATTTAAAACATTTTGAGGTTTTGGTAAAACAGTGTGGTAGAAAAAGTGAATGACTCACTTTGCTGACTTAGAAAATACTAAAGTTTCCTGGTGACTTCTTGGTTATAATCTATTAAAATTAAACAATGCACACGTGTTAGTAAGATAACCCAATTTACATTAGCCATACCACCGACACAGAACTCCAACGAACTGAGTCAGGCAGAGCCTTGACATGCGTTACGGAGCCTTAGATCAATCGGGTAGAATAACCAATACGTAACCAGGGGTTATAATACTTACAACGAGGCAGAGTTTTGCTTTTTAGGGGTATAAAATCGAGCAGCTTTTAGCTATTATAGGGGCTTTGAGAAAGAAAAGAAATTGAACGAGAATGATTGAGGTCAAAGCCTCCTTATATAGGCCTGGAGATAGGCAGCTCACGGCCCACGACTCGCCTAGGCTAATCTTTCGCGGCCCGCGAGAGACTTAGGGTAGGTTCTAGCTTAGGTGAATCAACAGTGTAGGTTTAACACGCAAGGGACACATGGCGCAATGTGGGCTCGCCCAGTGTCACCTTGTCGCAGCCCGCGACTCCTTCTCCTAAGGGGGTCGCGCCCCGCGAGAACCCTATAGTTTTGTTTTTATTTGATTTTTAATAATATAAAAGTATATTAGGGTTATTTTTCGTATACGGGGCATATTATAGGCAGTTTAGGGCATGTTAAGGGTGTTAGGAGAGTTGTTATATGGGCCTGTTCTGTAATTTTTTATGTCAACATTTTATTAAAATAAAAATTGTGGTAATTTTACGGCATTAAGTTATTCAGATAATCACTTACAATCATTATTTGAGTGCAGGATAATCTTGAGGGTGATTCAATGGCCTTAAATCTTTCTTCATAGTTTAGTATGTGCCCCCAAGATTGGACACAACTATTGTGTGCATATAATCTTGGCCTCATGCTCTCAAATATAATCCTTGGGAGATCCTACTGACCTGTAATCCTTAACACTATATCCCTGAAAAATACCATATGGTGTTTAAGTTTTAGTATTACATTTCTAAGAATGTTACATTAATGGCGTTTTGTTATCAGACTATGGCGTTTTATTATCATTATTTAACTTGCATGCTATCTTAGGCTAAAAATGGCATTTTTAACAGTTAATGACCTTGCAGGTTTTTTATAGCATTTTTTATGCTTGCTTGCAAGCTATGGCCTTTTTATGATTAATGAAATGTATATACCATAGATTACTACATCCAGTAAATATGTAGGTTGAAATATTGCTCTCCTGTGTCTCCCTTGTTGTATTTATAACCACCGGCCTTCTGAGATAAGGGGTCAAGCATGCTCTTGATAGTTGTGACTTTCTTTTCCCATCTTGAATAACAATCTCCTCCACGTCATCATCTTCATCAACATCACCTTTTTCATGTCCACATCCTTCTGCTGCTTTCAGAATTGTATTCTTTTGAATCATCTTTCCTATGTCTGGTGTGCTCCCTCCCCCATCATTTTCTTGACCTTATGTGTTCTCTGGGGTTTTGCTTGATGATGTTTGAGTTGGTGTTGGTGTCAGTAGCTCAAAAGAAGGTATATCTGATTTTTGTGTCCCAATAGCCTTGGCGTTTTCACTATTTGGTTTTTTGGGTGTTACTTCTTCTTCTTCAAGTATTTGCATGAGAGTCATCCAATCTTATTCACTTTGAGCATATTCTAGGTTTTCACTATGTTGCTCAAATGTCGTTTTATCAAACATGGCACCCTGCTAGTCAACATTCTCGGTCACAATCTCCCTTTTAGTTTTTTTCCAATTGACATATGAAAGCATCACTAAGCTGTGTCTCGGTCACAGATTGTTGTATATCTTTTGGCGTTTTATCAAAGGCTACAACAGTAGTGTTTTCAAGTTCAGAGATGAAAGTTTCAATGTATTATGTGTCTGTTTGGAGAATAACAAGGTCTTCATTCTTGTTTTGGTAATCCATTGGCATTTTATCAAATACAGGGACATTGGGTATGTCGGCAGCAGGTTCAAGGTGCTTCTTCAAAGCTTTAACTATTTATACCACCATCTTTGGCAATCAATATCTCTTTTTAATTCAACCATCTATTCTAGATCTTGTCTTTGCAGTCCCAAAATCTCAGTCACATTCTAGAACGTTGTTCTTTCACCACTATACCTTACAATTTCATACTCCAACCTCTTGTAATCACAATCCCAACTTTTTATATCATTTTCATCAAAATCTTCATATGTGGCAATTTCATCTGACCATATACATTCCTCTTCATTTGCACCTTCAACACCACCTGCAGTCTCATTTCCACCCTCACCTCCATGACCAGCCTCAACCTCAAGTGCAGCCTCACATGCATTTCCACCTTCAATAGACATGGCGCTTTGGTCAATGTCACCCTCACCCTTTCTTTTACCTTCACATGCAGCCTCATTTGTAGTCATGGCGTTTTCGCCACCTTCACCTTCATTTTCAACTTCTCCTGCAATTGGGTTAAGAACCATGGAGTTTTCATTATTGCCAGACTCAACCACATCATTATCCTTTTCTTCCCTTTCGTTTGTCCCTTCTTTGGCATTCTCGTACATATCCTTTGAAATCATTTTTAACAAATCCCTATGTTGTGAATATTTTATATGTACTAGCAGGCTGTTAGATGTTGAACCTTTGATTGGTTTAATAAATCCTTGATCTTGTTGTAAGATTCCTCTAATTCTTTATAGGCACAATCTAACTTGTCAGCCATTTCCTGTCAAATGAGAAAACGATAATTAAGCATGGCATTTGTTTTTACTTGTTTGTGTGTGTGAAATTTTTAATTGTATAACATACCTCTCTAGCTTTATACATGTTGTTTTTTCCACACCAATGTTGTCATGTTTTTCACCATCTTCTTCTTGATCATGTTGTGTTAGGACTGTGTATAGAGCATGATTTCCTGATGTTGATAGCTCAAACATCCTTTTTTGGCTCTCTAAATCGTCTGCAACAACCCTTTAAATATAAGCTTCTTCATGCTAATCATATGCCTTGTAACAACCCGCTTATCGCTCTCGTTACTCTCGTTACGCCTAGCACCCGAGATTCGAATCATAATGTAAACTATAATGCTTACAACGCTATTTCACATATTTTTGCACACGCTATATCACAACGCATACGCTTATAACGCTAACACATACACTATTGCGCTAACGCTCAATGCAACGCAAACTCACGCAGTTACTTATGCTATGACCTATTAAAGTACACTATATTAAAACATCTGGGTATTTAAAACTTGCTGAAACGCGCACTCGCGGGCACGCGCAATTCGACTATCGCACTGAAACACAACGTAACACAATACTACTTATCTCGCTAAAACGCTTAATGTACTTACAGCAATTAACGCAACAAAACGCATCAAACGAATGGAGAGTTGGGAAACTAACTCATCCGTCAGGATGGGGCCCATCCGTCAGGGTGGAGCCCATCCGTCAGTGTGGAGCTCATCAGTCAGGATGACCATCCGTCAGGATGACCACCCGACCGGATGACCACCCAACTGGATGGCCATCCGATCGATTGGCCATCCGACACCTCACCAGCACCGCCTTACTTCTCTCTCACACTATAAATACCTCCCACATGTCACTGTTCACTGATGTGACAGCCCTATCCGACCAACTCACTCCCAGCTCGTTCTCAAGCATTATTTCACTCGATTCAAGGCTATTTCTTAAGTAATTCTCCCTAAATCTTGTACTTGCATCTTCACTACACATATCTCCATCGTCTTCTCCATCAAAAACACTGATTTTCATCATGAAATCACCTGATTTGGGTTACTTAAAGATGATGTTCACTTAGTGACGTCATCTAATCAAGTTTAGCTCAGATCTAAAGGATTTCTACACATTTTAACACGATTCTTATGCAAAACTTCAACATTTCAACTAATTCAAACTTTCTTTCAACTCTTTTACACTCTTCTACTCAAAACCGATGGAATCTGGACTCAACCTGACCTAAGACTCACTCTATAGTCTAGGGTCAGCTCGAAAACGGATTTCCACCGGAGAGGTGATCGACAAACGGGTTGAACATGAAGTCCCATCAAGCTCAGCAGGTCTGATCGAATGGGGTGGTTCCCATCCGATCGACTGGGCTAGACTCGGTGTGGAATACTGTTGTCTGACACGTCGTCACGCCGTTTCCATTAACTCGAAAATGTTTACTTGGAAAATTTTACAGAAACTTCAAACTACAGTCTGCAACTCACTCGAATAGCCATCCGATCGAATGGCCATCCGACAGGATGACCATCCGACAGGATGACCATACTTCCGGATGACCATCCGTCCGAATGCACTGTTACAACACTTAACCCATTTTTACCCCATTCGACACACAGGCTGATCCGGCGCTCTCAACCATCCAACCAGATCGTGTTTATTTGTTAGACACGCACTGTGAGTATACTTGACCCCCTTTTTTTTACGCTTTAAACACACTTTTGGGGTGTAACATATGTTTATATCGAAAACACACTTATCAAAAGCACACAATCTAAACTATTATCACATACGAATAGTTGACGTATATATTTACACGTGATGCTTGACACATATGTGCTAGGACTTTTACTCTTGACGTTCCAACTTAACTAGAATAGTACTATAGTTCGACTCACGCCCGACGGGGTCTAGTTAAGACAAACTCACACTCGTAAACGCACATCGCAGTCATCTCGGGACTTAGCTGGTAGTTTTGTCTTGTAGCGTATATGTTGTGGATCATGTTTATGTGGAAATTTGCAGCGTTTTTATCTACTTTATGCTATATTAAACCTGTATACTCTCCAACACATTTTTGTATTGACATTATTTTAAGATATGTTGCAGGTTAAACGCAGGTTATCTCAATCAAGATAGGCTACTTTAGAAACTCACCTAAAATCTAGGTTGTCGGATTTGTATTGTTCGAGGGACATGAAATCTGTATGACTTTATGTGAAATATTTGTTTATTAGTATGGGATAATGAACTTGTTAAATATTGTCGCCAAATTAGTTGTTATGGATTCTCTTGAGCAATCTGATTCACCTAGTGTCGCGCCCCGATGACTCCGCCATCGGTTGGGGTGTGACACGCCTCATCACCAATAACCCTGGCGTTTGGACTTCAGGGTTATGTTCTATACGACTGTGGAGAACATCATGATCAAAATCAGCATCATCATCATCAACCTCATCAGCATCCTCACCATCAACTTCATCAACTTCATCTTCATTATCATTATCAGCATTATCTTCATCTTCATTATCACCATTATCATCTTCATTCTCCACATCATTGTCATCTTTATTAACCACCGCTTCAAATTAAGTTTTCTTGGTTTTTTGCATTTTTTGTACAACTGCCTCAAAATGTGGCTTCCTAGTCTTCCTAACAGTGGTTTTCTTTGTAGCCATCACATCATGGCATTTTTTGCCAGCCCCATATATACTTTTCATCAATACATTCTCGAACATTTCCAGAATTCTCACAGTGACCCACTCAATTAGGTAACCTTCTTTTCTTTCTAACCTTTTTTCTATCGCAAACATCATTTACCAAAGCAAGTTGTAATAAAAGATATTAGTTTTCAAGTTTGTTTTTAGCAAACAATATTGTATAAAAAATTTCATACTGCAAGTACGATCAAGGGCCCTATGAAATGTTTTATTGGCGTCCATGCACTTTTTGCTTGTTGTAAACACTCAATTAGATAATCACACCACTTCATTGATTTCAATGTTTGGTTCAACGTTGTGCAAAAATTGTTGGTTTTACAACAACGTTGTCACTTGCATGCCTAATGATGGTGAAGAATGCAACAAGGAAATTTAGACGGAAGTTTCTCCTGTAATCATTCATCGTAGGTAAAATGTCATCAAAGTATGCCTTCATACCTGGTCTTTTAATCCACGTTATCCCTACAAACTATCACCTCCATTCAACCACTACTTTGTGGTTCTTTGATGATCTCTTGGCCATCACGGCGACGTTTCCATTTGGTATACTCGTTAAAGAGTGTATCGACTCCGCACTGTTATGTATCATATGGTTACTGACATTTAAATTATTTGTTTCTGCATTGTAATTTTGCATGAGCTAGTACCCAAGCATTGTTGGTGTGCAGTTTATCTTCATTTTCAGGGCAGCACTAAATCCCATGTTTTGTACTGTTTGTATTTGATTTCCATTAAAATTGACAAACCAACTAGTCAAGTTTGTATGTTTCACCCTTAATAAAACTCTAGCCTATTGAACTGATAATAAGGTTCCTCCTAAACCTTAACATCTGGCTCAAAGCCTTTCTTTTCTTGGTGTATATCTTTATCTTGACTTTCAAACAATCTTCGTCTAAAAAGAAGATAAAAATTCATTGGCGTTTTCACAAACATCTTTACATTGATTTTTTATGGCGTTTTCATAGTTTTATAACAATACATCATAGCACATCCTATATGGCGTTAAAAACTAGTACAATACATCATAGAAGTAGTTGGCATTTATAGGTCAAATATTTTTCAAAGTTATCATTTATTTGGCGTCTACTAACACACAAGACAGTTGACATGTTCAAGCTTAATAGTAACCATATGTTGGCGTTTTAAATGACATAAATGTAACGATTATAACCTTGTCTTAATGTTGCCTTCTTCACTTGTCCATTGCTTTTTTGGCGTTTACCATGAGGTGACTCTCTAGTTTCCTTTCCTCTAAACCAGCACAAATATTGTTGAAATTAAAACGCCAATAACATCAAATAACAGGTACAATCTACAACCCAATTAACTCACTTTATTTTCCACTTTTGGATCGTCATTGATGTTTAGATGCCATAATATAAGTCTTCACGTTAATCTAGGGTTTTCGCGTTTTCCGTAGAAGTTGGGGAGGTTTTTGTGAGAAGTTTATATGTTTTGGTGTTGTTTGTACGGATGTGTATATGGACAATTTACCTTTTACCTTAATGAAGCCCACGCACGTTCGAAATTTATAGATATTTACAAAAAACGCCACAGCATCAATCCCAGCCACAAATCAGAAAGATCTTGTGGCTGGAAATTGTTCTCACCGTTTTTACACTTTTAGGCGTTTTCTCCGGATCATGCCCCTATATGTATGTATGTGTGTGTATGTATGTGTGTGTATGTATGCATGTATGCATGTATGTATGTATGTATGTATGTATGTATGTATGTATGTATGTATGTATGTATGTATGTAATTATTTCGTCAAAATTAACTAGTTTAGAAAAAGAAAAATTAATTACACTTTTGAAAAAACACAAAAACGCGATTGCTTGGAAGCTTGTAGATATTAAAGGAATAAGTCCTTCCATGTGCACGCACAAAATTTTAATGAATGATGACTATAAATCGGTAATATAACGACATCGTAGAGTAAATCTAAATGTCCAAGAAGTGGTTAAAAACGAAGTCATCAAATTACTTGACGCCAGACTTATTTACCCAATCTCCGATAGTCCTTGGGTAACTCCCGTTCAAGTAGTTCCAAAGAAACGAGGTATGACGGTAGTAACAAACGAGAAAAATGAATTAATACCAACAAGAACCGTAACAGGATGGAGAGTATGTATAGATTATCGTCGATTAAATGAGACAACAAGGAAATACCACTTTCCTTTGCCTTTTATTGATCAAATGTTAGAAAGATTATCCGGTCACAAATTTTATTGTTTCTTAGATGGTTTTTCAGGTTACTTTCAAATACCAATGTCACCCGAAGACTAAGAAAAGACAACATTCACATGTCCCTACGGAACTTTTGCTTATCGACGCATGTCTTTTGATCTATGTAATGCCCCTGCAACCTTTCAACGTTGCATGGTGGCCATTTTCCATGACATGATAGAAAAGACAATGGAAGTCTTCATGGATGACTTTTCTATCTTTGGAGATTCATACGACCAATGCCTCGATAACCTTGAACGAATGTTATCCTGATGTGAGGAAACTAACCTCGCCCTTAACTGGGAAAAATGTCATTTCATGGTAACAGAGGGAATAGTACTCGGTCACAAAATCTCAAGCGAAGGAATGGAGGTTGATCGAGCAAAAGTAGACACTATTTCTCGATTACCACCCCCATCCTCCATTAGTGCTATCAGAAGTTTCCTTGGGCATGCCGGATTTTATAGGCGATTTATCAAAGTCTTTTCTAAAATCTCAAGGCCTCTAACAAAACTACTTGAAAAAGATGCCCCTTTCATCTTTGACAAGGATTGCAATCAAGCATTTCTAACACTAAAGGAAATGCTAGTCAATGCACCTATCATGATAGCGCCTGATTGGAAATTACCCTTCGAAATCATGTGCGATGCAAGTGACTTTACAGTTGGAGCTGTCTTGGGACAAAGAAACGATAAGCATTTTCACCCAATTTATTACGCTAGTAAAACACTTAATGATGCACAAGAAAATTACACAACAACAGAAAAGGAATTACTAGCCGTGGTATTTGCTTTTGATAAATTTCGTTCTTATCTTGTTCTTTCTAAAACGATAGTTTATACAGATCATGCAGCCATTCGATATCTCTTTAAGAAACAGGATGCTAAACCACCTTTGATTCGGTGGATTCTACTCCTCCAAGAATTTGACATTGAAATAAAAGACAAAAGAGGAGGAGAAAACACCGCAGCAGATCATCTTTCGCGCTTGGAAGATCCAGCTTTGGAGGCAACCAGGGACGAGCTGATCAATGAAAAGTTCCCAACAGAGTCCCTGGAAATGGTGGAATACCGAGAAGAGCCATGGTACGCTGACTATGCTAACTACCTAGCTAGCGGTATAGTCGCAAAAGGATGGCCACATCATCAAAGAAAAACATTCTTTGCTGATGTAAAGCATTATTTTTTGGAAGATCCTTATCTTTTCAAAATGTGTGCCGATCAACTCATCCGTCGATGCGTACATGGTAGTGAAGCAAGAAGAATTCTCCGCCATTGTCATGAAGATCCATATGGAGGACATCATGGTGCTGCTAGTACCACACGAAAGGTATTTGATTCAGGATTTTATTGGCCAACCAATTACAAAGACGCCCAAAGTCTTATAAAGACATGTGACGCTTGCCAAAGATCAGGTAATATTTCTTCCAAAAACGAAATGCCACAAAATGGCATTCTTGTTTGTGAAATTTTTTATGTGTAGGGACTCGACTTTATGGGACCTTTCCCACAGTCAAAAGGAAACAAATATATACTTGTGGTGGTAGATTACTTGTCTAAATGGGTCGAGGCCGAGGCACTTCCAACAAACGATGGAAGAGTCATGGTAAGATTTCTGAAAAGATTATTCTCTCATTTTGGAACACCAAAAGCATTAATAAGTGATAGAGATACCCATTTTTGTAACCATCAACTTGAAATTTTTTTAACAAGGTATGGGGACTGTCACCGGGTCTCAACAGCATATCACCCTCAAACAAACGGACAAGCCAAAGTGACTAATCGAGGTTTAAAAAGAATAGTTGAAAAAACCGTATGGTTAAACAAAAAAGAATGGGCCGATAAATTAGACGATGCTTTATGGGCTTTTCGAATAGCGTATAAAACAACAATAGGTACAACCCCATATAAGCTTGTCTATGGAAAAAGTTGTCATTTGCCAGTAGAAATAGCACACAAGGCCTACTGGGCAATTAAAAACGTAAACTTAGACTTAGAAATTGCCAGTAAAAATCGATTTTGCCAATTAAATGAATTAGACGAATTAAGGAATTACGCATACTCTAACTCCGAAATTTATAAGGAAAGAATGAAAAATTTGCATGATAAACACATTAAACCTAATGAATTTCGGGTAGGGGATCAAGTTCTATTGTTTAATTCAAGACTTTGATTATTTCCTGGTAAATTAAAGTCCAGGTGGTGAGGTCCTTTTTCCATCACCCATATTTTCCCAAACGGTGCAATCGAAATTAAATCTCGGAATGGAATTCCATTCAAAGTCAATGGCCAACGGCTAAAGCTCTATCAAGGATTTATTGAGGATGAGGAGGAAGAAATCTTGCTACAAGCAGCCGAAGAATGAAACGAAGGTTTAAGCATCAACATCATACCTTGTAAGTTACGAACGTCGGGAAAACATCTAAATCGGTAAGATTTCTAAAACCAAGTTTCGGGAAACAGGGGCACTCACACAAGCACTAAAAAAAATTTAATTGCCCGCCCATAGGGCCGTGTCCGCGCGACTATCGGGGATAAAACCCCTTTTTTCATTCACTTTCTTATTTCAACACGCCCCGTTTCCCCAAGAACTCTCTAGTTCCGGCGAAATTTTCTGCAGATTTCAACGTTTCCCCTTCTTCTAACAACGTCAAGGTATGATTCTATCCTTATAATTAGTTAGTTTAAGTTCTTGCATGTAGATCAACATCAAAATTTGGGGAAAATCTAGGGTTCTTCAACTTGAACCAGATCAAACCCCAAATTTTTGCTTAGATATGTTAGTATTAGTACAGATACATGTTATAGGAAGTAAATCAACTTGTATTGTTCGTATATTTGCCCGATTTCTCACAAAAACCTCAAACCCTTGTTTTTGAACCGAAAAAGATGAAATTGAAGGGGTAAACGGTTTGTTTTGGAAAAAAGGCACTTGGGGTTTCATTTTCGGGGAAACCCGCCCTACTGGACAAAATTTTTTAAGTTTTCGAAGCCGGGTCGAAAAATGGGAATTTTGGGAAATAGACGCCTGGACACGGGGTCGTGCTCAGCGAGCACGGGGGCGTGTCCAGCTAATTTCAGGCAAACATGGGGCGTGTCCGCTGAACATGGGGCCGTGTTCAGCTGACTGTTTTTAGTTTTCTTCGAAAATTTCACTGTTTCATGCTAATTGTTTGGTGTTTTCTTTCAGATGGCCAAGAAATTTACCAGATTCAACGCAAGTGAGTTGGCTGCTCAGGCGCAGTATGAGGTGCTAAGAACTAGGCCCGAGGAAAATCCACGACAAGTATGCATGGACACTCTTAAAGCAGTGAACCAAATAGACTGCTTCAACAACATTGTTACCGGCCCACTACGAGAGGCTCTTTGCACTCGGCTTCACTCCGTGCATGAATACAACATGGAATTTTACAGCACATTTGTCTTCAAGACAAAAGCGGATCCGTCTGACAATGAGGGGTAGAGTTCCGTTGTGGAAGGGTTATGTACTCAATCTCAATCGCACAATTTGGGGCAATTGTTGGGTTGTGCTCGGAAGAGGATGCTGGAGATGAAGAGAACACTGGTGGTCTCCGCAAGCTACGAGAAGATCAACGCCAAGCTGCTTGGGCTCAGATCAGGGAGGGACACTATAACCCGAGCCGAACTAAGAGCACAATGTTGAGGGACCCTCTCTATCGCTACATCCATAGGGTCCTCAGCTACTCTCTTTGCCAGAGACACGACAATGGTGGTATTGTAGGGCTGCGTGATCTACTAGTTCTCCATTGCATTCACAACCGTGTCAACCTCGATGTTCCATACCTGCTACTCCATAACATGCACTTGAACCAACTTGCTACTCCCCCGACTTGTTAGTGTATTATGTCTGTTGACTTTGTCTTGTATCATGTCTTGTAATAGGATAGATGGTTTAAAGCACGAGAATCAAGAAATATATAAGAGAGGTAATTCCGCATGGAATTAACTCCTGGTAATTCCACACGGAATTAACACCCCTATATATATCTTGAATGTGTTGTTCATTAGGTAGGGAATTAGAAATTGTATCGAAGTGCTGCCGGTTTGTTTCGAGGTGCTGTAACTCTATCAAATCATTAATAGAGACATATTAAAGTGAATCAAGTTGTTATACTGTCCGTTTCATTGATTCCACCTTTGATCCGGATATAAAACTCTTCTGATTGACTAGTTCGGGTCATACAACGATCCTACAAGTGGTATCAGAGCTCAGGAGGAAGAGTTCTTTGTGATTACAGCTGAATTTCTGTCTTCAACACCTTCTTTTTCAAATTGGACAAATATTCACGGTCAAAATGGTTTGAGTTTCACATATGTTGTGTAAAACAGTGTTTTAACAAAGCCTTGAAAGATTCAGATCAAAATTCGACTTAAAAGTGAAAAAAAATGGGCCAGAAAGTAATTCCGTTTGAACGAAGGGTTTAATTCCGCTTGAAAAGTTGAAAGTGTTTCATACGAAATTATTAATTCCGTGTGAAAGGGTTATTTCCGCGTGGTAATTCCGTGTGAAAGGTTAATTTCGTTTGGATATCTAGTTCGAAAGAAGTAATTCCGTTTCAAGTGTTAATTCCGCACCAAAGTTAATTCCGCACCAAAGTTAATTATGCACCAAAGTTATCTCGTGTGAAGTTTAATTCCGTTTGAAGACTAATTCCGCACCAAATCTCATTTCGTGTCAAGATCATTTCACGTCAACCGAGTGTCAGTCTGTTTCAGGTTATTTGATATTGATTAAACTAATTATGTTTGTTTTGTTTGTCTCCAGGATCACATCATGGCTGAAGAATTTTTCAACACTTTTTACAACGCGTTTACCTCAGATACAATGGATGCTTCAGAGGTTACACCTAAAGCGATAACTAAAACGATCAAGGACAACATCAAACATGACAACTTTTATGGAACCTATTCAAAACCTCCGAAGTTGGATAACATTGAAGATTATGTATGGTGGAAGGAGAGATATGTCAATTGGACGAAGACATATGCACATGAGAGTTGGTTTTGTTTGAACTTTGGATATGCTAACCCAACAAATGACAAAGGAGAAGAAATTCTGATTAAAGATTTTTCAGAGGAAGACAAAAAGAAATTTTCATACGAACAGAAGATGATTGATTTGATTCAGCAATCAGTTCGAGATGACATTTTTTCATTATTAATACATGATGGGTCATCGTAGTCTGTGTGGAAAGCTTTGAAGGCAAAAGCTAAGGGGGGTAAACAAGTTCAGAAAAACAAAATCGCGTTATTAAAAAAAGAATTTGATTTGTTTGACAGTTTAAAAGGAGAGACAGTGAGGCAAATGATTGAGAGATTTTGCCATTTAAAAATTGAACTTGAAAGGTTTAAAATTGTGAAAACTAGAGATGAAATTGTTGATAAAGTAATTGAAGCGTTAGCACGAGCTGATCAGTGGCAAACGTTTGTTTTTATCTTGAAAAATGATGATAAATTTGATACAATTTCTCTTGATGCGTTGTTAGAAAAGATTGAGAGTCATGATCTGGAGCTACAAAAGCAAAACAAGATGAGTGGTTCATCACATCATCAGAATGTTGGTCTATACTACAAAGGCAATGTACCTTCGGAGAAAGTTGCTAGTTCACCAAAGACAGCATTCAGTGGTGAAAAAATGAAAGGACCACAAACAACCTCATCAAGTTACCATTCTGGATATCATTCATCTTCAAAATCAAGTTCTGATGAAGCAGAGGAGATTTTGTGCAACATTGCTCTCAAACTGGAGAATTCTCCGTCGATGAGCATCAATGCAGCCAAACAGCAAATGAGTTTTCTTGCATCTTTTTTGGAATCGTATGAAGGTCTGGTAGCTGGCAAGATTGGAAACTCCGAATTAACCAAAGAAGACTACGACCAGATTGATCCAGAAGAGATGGAACTCATTGACATCCGTTGGTGTCTGGCAAGTTGCATTCGCAGAGCTCAAAGATACATGGAGATTACTGGGAAGCAATCTTTAGGTGGTCCATCAACAAAGGTTGGATTTGACAAATCCAAAGTGACCTGCTTCAGATGCAAGCAAAAAGGTCATTTCAAGAGAGAATGCACTAATTCTGAAGCTGGAGGAAATGAACGTCCTTTCAATGATGATTATTATCGAAAGGCGATCTACCACCGAAGCAAAGAAGAGCCAAAAATGTTCGAAGATAAACCCAGAGAGAAGTCAAGAGCTTGTTCTGTAATCCATCATGATGAAGGATTTGATTGGAGTGAGATTTGTCCAGAAGAAGATCGTTTGGAAAATATAGTTACAGCTCATGGCAAAAAACCATCAAAGGGTCAACATTATGTTTTTGTTGCTAAAATCAAAGATGAAAACAAAGAAGAAAATATTGCTGTTGAAGTAAAAGAGAAAACTCGAGAAGAGATTTTAAAAGAGAAAACTGAGAGAGAAAGATTCATTGCGGGGTGCAGAATGGAGAAAATGCAGGAAGAGTATGAAAATGCAGTGAGTAACAAAAGATGGGATAAGAAGCAAGAATGTTTTGTCAACAAACAAGGTGAACCGGTTGTACCAAGAAGTGACATAGTTCATGATGATGTTCTCCTTGTTATTCCTCGATCCGGCGAATATTACTCAAATGTTGCAAAAGACAAAACATATGTAACAAGGCTGGATAAAATCATCAGAGATGCTATGACAACAAATTTGAGGAAAAGAAATGAAGAACGAATGAAGAAGAATGTTGAAGAGATGGTAAACAATCTGAAGAAAGCTGCTGAAGAGGTTAAAGCAGAAGCAGTTAAAGAAGAAGATGTGAAGACTGTTGAAGAAGTTAAAGAAGAAGTGGTGGTGAATGTAGAAGTTGTGAAAGAAGCTGTTACTGAAGAACAGCTGGTTGGAGAAATTAAGAAGAAAATTGAAAGATTGATTGAAGTGAAGGATGAGAATTTGAACGTTGCTGGTGATGAAGTTGGTGTTGATATTGAAGCTGTAGATGGAAAGCAGCAGAAAGAAGCTGATCAGACAGAGACAGAAACTGAAGTAAACACCGAGGTGCCAATCACTGAGGTAAATTCTGACACTGAAACTCAAATCAAAATTGTTGAACAGTGCAAGAAATGCATGGAAACGTGCAGTGCTTGTACTGAAAAAGACGAAAGGTTCAGAACAAGAGATCTTGAGTTTACTAAAATCGAAGAAGTTTTTAAAAGTAAATACAAAGAAATGTTTGAAAATGAAAAAGTTTTGAAAGATAATAATGAAAAATTTTCAGAAAAATGTAAAAAGTTAGAAAAAGAAAATGATGTTTTGAAAGAACATGTTTCGAAAATGACAGAAGAATGTTCTAAAAAAGAAAACGTTTGTCAGGAAATGAAAAGGAAGTATGATTCAATAAAATTGGCTTATCACATTACAAAAGAATCATATGAAAAAGTAAAAAGTGAAATGAAAATTGTTCAATCAAGATTGAAATATTGTTCTGAAACATCAAATGAACTAAAACAAATGTATGAAATAAAACAACAAGTGGTAAATTCTTATATTGAAGATGTTGCTAAACTTAAGCGTAAGATTGCTGATTTAGAACAGGATAACAACAAATTAAAAAGTTATCACGTGTTGTCATATGTGCTTGAACGTATTTTAAACATAAAACCCGATGGGAAAGATTCTGAGCAAAACACGAAAGGTATTGGCTCAGAGTTTCATCAAGTTCCACCACCAGAAAAGTTTGTGTTTTATGATGATTAAAAGGTCGAAAAAGCTTTCAACATGGTAGATCAATTGGCAGACAACATTGATATAACCTATTCCAAATCTGATGATTTTCATGATTCAAAGGTGGTAGGTAAAGTCGTTGAAAGTGTGTTGAAAGAAGAGTCGGGTGATACAGGTAATTCTAAATCACAGGATGAAAATGAAGGTAATTTTCATGATGGTTATCTGAAAAACTCAAAATCTGAGAAAAATTTGAATGAAGATTCAAAAGAATTGGTTTATACCATGATTAGATCGGACAAATTATTCTTAGATGTTGTATTCCCGATTCAGAATGTGATTTCAGAAAAGGTTGACAAAGTTTTCAAGATGGTTGAAATTGAAAAGTCTGAAATTTCAAAGCTTGTTGGTAAAGGTCACAAAACTTTTTATAACAAACATGGTTTTAAAAAGAAAAACATGAAGGCTGGGTTGGGTTATAAGAAGAAACAACTTTGGAATAAAAATGAAACACAAAATTTTCAGGCTAAAATGAGTTTTGTTCAAGGAAAAAGTTTAGCAGAAGAAAAAGAACTCAAATTGAGACAGTCTAATGATGAGTTCTTAGCTCAAAAGAAACAACAACAACCACAGGTCAAAGATGTGTCCAAGAGAACATGTTTCAAGTGTGATCAAATTGGACATCTTGCACGAAAGTGTCCAAATCCGAAACCTGTGGATGTTGACAAAAAGAAGTCTGAAAATGTTGAGAAACAGAAATCTGAGAATGTGAAACAACGGTCAACCAAATTTGATTCAAAACAAACTTGGAGGCACAACACAAACACGTTTGTTTCGAACCAAACTTGGAAAACAAACCCAAATAGGTTTGATTCAAAACAGACCTGGAATTCTCAAACACCCAGATTCAGAACAACACAAAGTTGGAAAACAACAGTTGATATGACAAAACCCCAACAAGTTGGGAAACCAAATGTTGTTCAACAACAAAGTGTTCAAAAAGAATCACATTTTTACAATCGAGGTACTCCTAAAAGTCAAACATGGTCTGCTAAAAAACAAACGACGTTGGTAAATGAAGAAAAAGTTGAAATCAAAATTGATAATGTTTTTGAGAAAAATGAAAGAAACTATCCAGTTTTACCTGGAAAGATTCATGTTCAACTACTTGAGTCTAAACAGGCTTGGGTTGCTTTGTTCAAGTAATCAAGTAGTCTGAATGTGCAGGTGCTCAACAAAATCAAAGATTGTGAGAATGGAAGTTGGAGCAGCCTGGCACAACGAGGAGAGGAGGCTGTTGAACCCTGGTTTGGTTGAACAGGGAGTTTGTTTGTTTTCTGTAAATAAATAAACAATATTTTAAAATCCTAAAAATTGAAAATTTTGAAAAACCAAAAATATGTTGATTGAATACGCCGAAACCCTCACGGCTAAACAAACATGATTAATTTCACTAGATTGAAAAACGGTTTTCAAACTGTAAAATGTCAATGTGTTGTAAATCATGGGGGTATGTTAGATTTTCTGCAAATCAGAGCACTTGATGCAGAAAATGGATGGCGGGACAAAGCTATCAGTGTTGGTTGTCAAATTTTCTTTAAATGGTTTTGCATTTTAGAGGGAGTATTGTTGTCAGAAAATACAAAAACATTTGAAAATTTGAAAATGACAAAAACATGATAAAAACCTATTGGCAAAAAGACAAAAACATGATAAAATGAGAAATTGAGTTTTTGTGTAAAAAGAGGAAATGAAAGTACATCAGTAGACAGTTACTGTAAGCTAAAGAATTGGAAAGTTAAAATGTGTTAAACGATCTCACCGTGGATGTGTCGGTAGATTTTTACACATTTAGTAAGCTTTTTCGGGATATAAACTTAAATTCAAACTTGCTTATTTTGTGGGGAACACTACTTGGATATATAGGTAACCCCTGAAATTTCGTTTGAAAGATCCCTCTTTCTGAGATACTAGGTCTTTATGCTTAGTGATATCTGGGGTATTATCCCGGGACTTCTGATTTTGCGAAAGCAATGGCCTAGTCCCCGTATAATACTTTCTGCTTGCTTGAAATATAGCGCTGCCCTTAGCAAAAATGATGAAACAATAAAATTGATAGTCATTGTTGTTGTAAAAAAGATCCTCTAAAGGGGACACACCAAAAGTTGAGCCGTCATCTCTCTGCTGAACGGAAGTTCTGACCTGAGCTCTCACGGTTCTTCGTAATTTATAACCCCTTACAGATATCATCTAGGTATACTCACCTGTAAGACTGAATATTGGGATCTGGATACGGGAGTATATATTCAAGAGGTGGGACACATAAATGAGTTTAAGTTCTTAAAACATCTAATTCGTATCCTGAATTAGTTGAAGTTTGTGTGAAAATTTAAGTGGATCAATATATCGACAATCTAAGTGAATTGTTTAATTCTAAATGTGTAACTAAGCTCAACGGTACTTGTGACTTGTCAAAAACTGATATGATCCTCTGACGCATACTCAAACAAAAATATTGCCTGTAAATATGTTTGTACATATTTCTTTGCTACTTTATATTTTCAGAAAAATACAAAAAGATTTTGTTTTTGCTTTATTTTCGACAACTGATGTTTGAGATGCTGAGTTTCAAAATCTAAGTAAGCTGATTGTGTTTCTGAAAATAAAACAAGTTCATTAATTTGAAACTTGAATTTTTTAACAAAAATAAAAAACAGTTTGTGATATCTCCAAGGTCATTAGTTTGGACTTGGTTGATTAACTGTGAGGGATTTGGATGCTTATATTGTTAAGATGGCCAGGTTTTCGATTCTGAAACTGCCAATATTCATAAAATGTGTTAGTTTGGAAAGATTGAGTGAGCCAGGTTACAATTCCTGGAAAATTGAAAATTTGAAATGTTGTTACTTATAAATGTATGAGTGTTGCAGATGTAATACCAGACTACGATCCCGGTAGCTGAGTCTAAGGGGGAGTCTGAAGACGAGCTCGAAGCAAGGGGGAGCTTGTAATCGGAAAGCAAGGTGTCGATCCCTAAAAGCACGGAAGCTTGACGAAAGGGGGAGCCTGAAGAAAGAGAGAGCCAGAGTTAGAAGAGAAAGATTGATAGGATGCTTACAGTGTTAGACATTTTGGAAAGCCCAAAAGACTGATCAAGAATGAAGATATGTCATGATAAAGATTAGACACTGAAGACTTCGTCAACATCCAAGGGGGAGTCTGTTAGTGCATTATGTCTGTTGACTTCGTCTTGTATCATGTCTTGTAATAGGATAGATGGTTTAAAGCATGAGAATCAAGAAATATATAAGAGAGGTAATTCCGCATGGAATTACAAAGGGTAATTCCGCACGAAATTAACTTGTTAATTTCGCATGGAATTAACTCCTGGTAATTCCACACGGAATTAACACCCCTATATATATCTTGAATGTGTTGTTCATTAGGTAGGGAATTAGAAATTGTATCGAAGTGCTGCCGGTTTGTGTCGAGGTGCTGTAACTCTATCAAATCATTAATAGAGACATATTAAAGTGAATCAAGTTGTTATACTGTCCATTTCATTGATTCCGCCTTTGATCTAGATATAAAACTCTTCTGATTGACTAGTTCGGGTCGTACAACGATCCTACACGACTCCTATCCTGTTTGGAGGGTGGATCTATCGCCTTTTCAAACACTTCATGCCAAGGATGCCAAGGTCCTTTCAAAAGGGACCGTGGTCGGGAAAAGTGGACATGGTCATTTGCCGCTCCATGAACTTAATCAACGAAGCGGATGACGGAACGATTAGATTTCAAACAGTTTAAGGGCATGCATGGAACCCTTAAGAAGCTCTCGTCCTTCATGCTCCACATATCCGTCCTCCTCCCCAGTACCACTACCAACACCATGGTGATCCGGGTCAATCCTCCTCTCAAGGAGGTGGTTTTCCTAACTTTCAGAGCTTACATGATTTATTGCAGGAAAATCTTATGTGCAGCAGGAACACCTACAACATGGCCAGCAACACATACGCCCGGGTCGAAGTGATAGAAAGAAATATCTCTGACATGCAGGATGATATTGGAAATATCTGGGAGTATATGGCAGGCCACGGAGGGGATGATGATGATAATAATGAAGATGAGGACATGGATTGTGCAGGAGGAGTTGGGGGTAGCATCACACGGTTGAAGGTCTAACAGGTTAACCATTTATCTCTCAAAAACAATTCCGTAGCCTGCGTGCCACTTGTTGAACAATTTACTTCTCTTAACACCTTTTAATTTTCTGTATTTCTTTTCTTTTTAACTTGTTATGTGGATGATGAAACTTTGGTAAATTAGGATGTTTGTTATTGTTTGGTGTGGTATTTATTAGTAAACCAGGTACCTATGAGGCTTAAAGCACTGAACATTAGTGCTACTAAAGCCGGGGCAGCAGAACCGAAATCCGAAACCTGTTTTAAATGTATGCAGATTGTCCACACGGGGTCGTGCCTAGTCAGCACACCCCCGTGTCCACCGCCCAGACCTGCTGTTTGTCAATTTCTGCAGATTACTGTTTAAGTTGTGTCCAACACGGGGTCGTGTTCACCAGACACACCCCCGTGTCCACCTTCTGTAAGTTCTCGTTACTAGCAACCTGACCACGGGGTCGTGCTCATCCGACACGGGGCAGTGTTCAGATGCCTAGTAACATAAATTTTTGTTTTTAGCACACCTTTTACACATTCAATCAACCTAAAAACTTATTTTTGGGACACATTGAGGACAATGTGTAATTTAAGTTTGGGGGGATGCTAAAACCTTGAATTTTGCAAGTCCTAATTACAAGCCTTACACAAAACTCTATTGGAATCGCTAAACACCCCAAATTTTTCTAAAACTTTTCAATTTTTTTACTTGTCATGGTTTAAATTGGGAATAACAAGTTCTAAAAAGGTTATATTTTTACAAATTTACAACCGATAGCGTCGTCATAAAAAGAACCAACATAAGAAAATTATGAAACGGCATGACAAATCTAGTTAAAATTTGATTATATATACTTGATCACATTAAAAACCCATTCCCACAAAAAGTGAGTTTTGAGCCTTTAATTGAGCATATAAATACACATCTTTAAACGAAATGCTCATCTTTTGTTTCTTGTGTGAATAGCCGCTTGGTTTCTTACGACTCTAGAACTTGCCATGACGATACATTCCCGGTCCTTATCAACTTAAACCCAAGTAAGTAAATGATGGAGGCATTAGGACTAACATTTTTCTTTTCAACACCATTATTTTTCAATTTTTTTTACCACCTACCCAAAATCCCCCTAGTTAACCCCTTTGAGCCTAAACCTTTTCATTTCTAAATCCACAAAACAAACACCCTTTACCCATCAAAAACCTTTTTTTTCATTTTAAACCCTTTATTTTAGTAAAAAGCTCGGTCTTCATGTGACATTCCTTATAAAAAATGAAGCCTAGCAATAAAAGTTCCTCAAAAGAAACTTTGTTTGAAAAAGTTTTGTTTGAATAAAAGTCACAAAAACAAAAGGTTTTACGATGACCGACGCTTTTTACGCCTTTCGCCCTTTTTACTAACCACTAACCCAAAACCACCTACCTTTAACCCAATCCTAACCCTTCCCCAAGACCTCTTGATATTTACAAAGGTGTATAGTTAAAAAGGATGAGGATTGATTGCTTGGCAAGCATATGGTAGAAGTAAGTTCCATGCCGGTCTCGAGTGTTTCACAAAAATACATATTCGGCCGAGTGTTGAGTGATCTCCCGTGAGGTATGTGAACTTGTATATAAATGGGATTTTAAAGAGGCATGTTATCCCCAAATAAGTAATTTATCTTATGAAACGTTCTAAATAAATCATAACGAATAGGATTGTAAATAACATAAAAATAAAGCCGAATAAAGATCTTGGAATCCCGACACTCAAGACAAGCCCAAAACTTCTATTCTACCCATTCCATTTGGGCGTGTAAGCCACATTATAAAGAGTTTTGCTTGAGGACAAGTAAAGATTCAAATGTGGGGGTATTTGATGTGTGTAAAATGCAACATATAAAGTACATCAAATGAGGCATAAAACTGACCCTTTTTAGTACTAATGTTGGAAAAAGTGTGTTTTTGTCTTCCTTTTGTATTTTCAGGATTAAATGAGTGCAAATGTACAAAAGAAGCAAAAATACAGCTAAATCTAACATAAATACAAGAAGAGGAATAAACATGGCATGCCCGACTCCTCGATAGCATCTTCCCAAGCAAAAACAAGAGATCAGAAGGCTGAACACGCCCCGTGCCCAGCGGACACGGGGGCGTGCCCAAGTGTCTGCAGAAAAGACAAAGTTGTAGAAGCTTCTATTTCCCAACACGGGGGCGTGCCCAGCTCAACACGGCCGTGGTCAACGCTAAGATTCGTAGAATCCAAGCAAATCTTGATAGTACAGATACGCTTCTGCACACGGAGCCGTGCCTAGCGAACACGGGGGCATGGTCAACTAATGCAGACAAACTGCAATTAATGAAGAAAGAGAAAGTGGATGGACACGGGGCCGTGTCTGGGCTTCTGTGCAGGCTATAAATAGAGGTGGTTGGTTCACTTCAAAGGCATCCCTTGGCAAACCACCTCTCTCACACTTCACCCACACTCCACCACCATCATCCATCATAGAGTGTGTGTAATAGTCTCAGGATCCAAGATTGATAGTAAGAGTTCTTGAGAATCAAAGGCCATGTTTGCCTAAGTCTCTTACATCACTTGGTGAAGACAAGCATTTAGTGTAATACTTTTTATTTTTAATCTTTTCATACTTTTTACTTGGTTTTATATTAATGACTTTAATAACTAGTTTCTTATGTTGAAGGTGAAACTTCATTATCATTTGTCCGTGGTGTCTTGGCATTATTTTACTGTCTATATAAAATAAAAGATTTACACCATTCATATCTCTACGGTCTATATAGAGATATGTTGGCTACCTGGTCGGGGGTTAAGGGAATGGTTTGGTAAGGTTCTTGTCTTGTTCAGTGTATAGATCCTGCAAGGACCTGGGTCAAGCTTAATAGGACCTCCTTCAATACCTACTGGTATTGGATGGCAGGGGTGCGAATGGCTTGATCCCCTCATATGTAAACTACTATTAATACATTAACCCGGCTACTTGGGATTGTATCCATGCTGACTCAAACCACTTAGCTGAGGGTAACGTCACCTTCAAAAGAGGGGCCTACCACATTACGCATTAATAACTTAATTAATTATCTTTCAATAATCCAACCCTTTAGGATTGTATCCTTGCTGACTCAAACTACTGGGTTGAGGGTAACGTCACCTTCAAAAGAGGGGCCTACTACTATAACTAAGATAATATCTTAAGAAGTGCAAAAGTGCGGAAATAATCAAAGGTTACACTAAAGGCGAGTCGGATCCAAGTGATTCATCTTGTCTATCTGTTTTTATTTTATTTTTCAGCATTTTTAGTTTTTATTTTCATGTTTAAAACCTTTTTTCTAAATTTTGATTTGATTAGACGTTGAGGATAAACAGGTACTAAAAGCTCTTGTGTCCTTGGACGACCTCGGTATCTTACCAACGCTATACTACGCTCACGATGGGTGCACTTGCCCATATGTGTCTTTAGTGTTAGTAAAACATCGTGTTTTATAAATTTAAAACTAGACTAAAGTGTTAAAAGGGGCTTAAAATATAACTAAAACTATATCACACTTAACGCACATCAGTATGTATGTATGTAGGGTCAAGATCGTGTGAGAAGTACTAGGCTAATTGAGAAACTTGAGAAGCAGTTTGAGACACACATTTTCCCTAAGAAAAACTACAATAAAAAAATTCGGAAAAATCGAAACTTTTTCTATCAAGGTTTTTTTTAGGGTTGTATGCACATGTGTATTTTCATTCTTTTAACTATACATATATGTATATACCTATTTAAAATTGAAAAATAAGTATTGTATATCTATGATTGAGGTGAATTATTTAGATTTAGCTTTACGTTTTAGCATTAGGGGTTAGTTTTAGTGTTTAGCATTAGTATTTAGGGTTTAGTTTTAGCGTTTAGCATTGGTATTTAGGGTTTAGCATTAGGTTTACTTTAGTGTTTATCATTAGGGTTTAGGTTTTAGCTTTAGGGTTTAGCTTTATGGATTAGGGTTTGGAAAGTTTTTGTTATTGTTCAATGAGCCGGTCCCAATGCCGCTGGAATGAGCTCAATCGGAATTCATTTGACCATGTTACCTACACTTCTTAGGTTAAGGATATATATTTTTCATAGTATATGTATAGTTTAAAAATTGACTATATATATGTGTATGATTCAAAATTAACAATATACATATATATATATAGGGTCGGGATTTAGAGAAAACGGTGGAAAGTGTGAGAACGGTGAGAACGCTTATGGATCGTCCGATCAAAACAATCTATGGACTAGATTGGCGCGGTGGCATTTTAGTAAATAACACCAATTTTATTACGTGGACGCGCTTCATTAAGGGTAAAAAAGTAAAAAGCCATTCCTCACATAAAACACCATTGAAAAATAAAACGCCAAATAAATACAAAACGCCAATTTTATCACTGCTTACGTTTTTTCTGTGTTTTTATTTAAGCTCTCTGGCTACAAAAACGCCAAAAAATATGAAACGCCATTATATATAACGCCAAAGCTTACATCCGGATAAATATTAATTACATTTTTTTATAACAATAACATCCCGCCTAAACTACCCGCTAAAAAAATTCTATAAATAGAAACGTCTCACCACCTTCCGTTTATCACACAAAAAAAACACAAAAAAACACAGTGGTTGCTAAAAAAAATTTACAACTCAATGTAAAACGCCAAAAAATACAACGACAACAAACATCTTTTCTTTGATCCTCAGTAATGTTCTGCATGAAGCTTTATTTAATGATTTGTTACGTAGGTGTATTAAGATTTTGCTTCATGAGATGGACAAAATTGAAAAAAGAGGGACTGATGACACCCATATGTCATACTGTCATCTTTGTTCCTGAAGAAGGTTTGGATGATAAGAAGATACCTATACCAGTGTAAATGCTACTTCGGCCTCGATGATTATAATGAAGACCACAGGCAGATAGCATCCACCCACACGGGGTCGATCTATGTGTCCAACATCCACAAAGACACTTCAACACATGAACAAAGAAAATAAACAACGCCAAACCCAAAACGCCATTTATTTGTCACATTTCTTGTAGTTTTCAAAAGAAAAAAGAGACTGATGACACTGAAGATTTAAAATCATAAATTGCTTCTACTTTGTTTTTTTTTTCTTTATCTATTGTTTGTTTTGTAATGTCAGTTAATAAACAACAAAAGAATATTAATGCTATAATGAAAAATAAAATAAAACGCCAAAATTAGCAAATACGTGTAAAACGCCATAATGCCATAAAAACGCCCCCAAAAAACTACCAAACTATAATAAAATTAATTTGAACAACTAATATTATAAAAAAAAAGCGTGAAACAATGTGCAAAGAATATAAAACAAAAGAAGTCCAATAGTTATCTACCGCCATTGGAAAACAAAACGCCATAATTACAGCCGTCAAAAAGATTTGACGTGTTACACCATTAAAACAGTTGAGTCTGAAAACAAAACACGGTAAACTGCAAAAAACACTAAAATGAAAAGACTAAAAACATAATTACTAACATTTATTATATTAATATTATTTATCTTTTTCAAAACGCCATAATTACCTGTCATACGCAGGAAAAAAAAAGTCAATATAAAAAGAAGACCATGAGAACCCAAGCTCAAACACGCCAAAAAACTAAAACGCCACATATTCTCCAAAACGCCAAAAAATTTAAAAATGGCTAAGGTTATTGCATGGAGGTTTGAAAGGAAAGAGAAACGATTCATCATAAATTTATCTGACAGAAGCAGGGTAAAGGTAAGGACAACAAAAGTCATGCTGGGAATGAATGAAAATGTTCAGAAGGATATCCTGGCCCTTGGGGTTCCAATAGACAATGACTGTGAAAGAACAAGAACTGTAATAAAAAGACCGGAGAGAAAGTTTCCAGCAGAAGATGATGATGATATTGAAGATACTCATATACCAAAACTTAGTAGTTGGGTATTGCATGAGGAAGAAGTAACAATTGAAGTGACTTATAAAAACGGGGTGCAATATTCAAGGCCAATGGAAGAAATGTTGAAGACAGGGTTGCTATCTATCATTGAACAACTATGTGATTTAACACCTTCAAACAATCCAAAATCTAAGGAAGCAGTTATATTCAAGAATAGGCTGCAGCAAAGAAGAGACGAGTTAATGGCGTTATACGCAATAATGAAATTTGATGATGAAGAATCTGAAGAAAGTGATGAACAAAGCGATGGGTACAACTCTGATGTAATCCCACCTACGGAAGACTATTAGTTTATTTTGATTTTCGTGTTATTGTAGTTTTATAAAATATTAATCTATGGTAATGAATTATTAACAAAAAGATACAAAACGCCAAAAATGACATAGAAAGAGCCATAACGTCAAAAAATTAACTATGTCACACAAAAAGAATTAATTCAACGAGAAGAAATCTGAGAAACAACATTAAAACGCCAAATAATTAATAATTCTACATAACGCCAAAATTATCTTGCACGCAAAAAATAAAGAAGCATGTCAAACGCGAAAATCGTGAAAGGAGAAGAATACAAAAAAGACAAAAAAAACCCTCGGACCCTGATCATGCCCCGCGCCACGTGTTCGGCCAGGATGCGTTCTCACCGTTCTCACACTTTTTGTCGTTTTCTCCTGAACCCATTTATATATATATATATATATATATATATATATATGCAAAAAAAAAACCTAAAATAAGCGATTAGAAGTAAAAAATTAAAAATTAAAAAAAAATTGGCTTGGAGAAATGTAGGGTTTATAATGTTTTCTCAAGTTTCTCAAATAGAGCGCTCTTCTCCTAACGTGTTAAAACCTTTAAATTAAAAGTGTTAACTTAAATAATCGGGTTTTAAATTCTCTAGGGTTTTAAATAGGGTGCTCTTCTCTATTTTGAATGCAAATTTATACTAAGGAATTATTTGTTGTACTTCCACACGCATGCAAATGCATATTATAGTAGCAAACTTGTGGGATTTTCCAGTGCGATGTGGTTGAACTACGGGTGGTATCGATTTAGGTCGATACATTGGGAGATTTAGTTAGTAATGTTTTTTTTTTACAGGACCAGCACAACACTCAGTATAGCAAGCGAAAGAAAAAAAAACCCAAAAAGTTAACATCATGATATGCCCAGAAAGATAAGATACTCTATTTTGAATGCAAATTTATATACTATTAAAGATAAAGGTCGGTGCAAAAGAAGACAAACCATCTCATTTCTTTCTCCCTGAACATCTTTCTCTTTCTCTGGTTCCTTCACCGCTCTTCATTATATACTGTAACACCTCGAAAATTTCGGGTTCAATAATAAGACGACACGTGTCATGTCAGACAAAACGCGTTGTAAACCCGGATTTAATAAAGATGATTCGGCAGGATTTAAAGTGACGTCATGTTAAACTGTTACCTCTGAACGACCTTAATTATAAATCCCAAGACCCGATTAAATGTTGTACACATCTTTTATACCCTCAATTCAGAAATTTGGTATACAATAATTGATCTGGAAAAGCATGATTTGATCCCAAGAAGAAAAAGAATGATAAACCGTTGTTTTCGGGTCTTGTAAGTTCATTCAATTGCAACAAAGGTTCATGGTAGGGTAATATACAGGAGTAGACACTTATTAGAGGCCCCTCCATGTAAAAGAATGGCTAAAAATCGTGCAAGTGGATTATTGGTTCAAAACACCAACAAACAGCAACGAAATCTGCCTCTGAGAATAGGTAGCGCACCGCTACATGTGTAGCGTAACGGTGCGCTACCATGTCAAGTCAACCGGCCCTTTATAGCGGGCTAGCGCACCGCTACATGTGTAGCGTAACGGTGCGCTAGCGGTGCCCAGCGACCAGAAACAGGCTGTTGCCTGTTGTGCGCGAATGTGACCCTCTAATCCGGTTTTTCTTGCATGTGAAGGACCCTTAGACTCCCCTAGACACTAGAGACATGTGTTTGTCATTTGTGGCTGATCATAGACCCTTGTGTCAATACATTGTGGTGTGTAAACCCATTATATAAAGACCCATTCATTCACAAACATTCTTGCACATTCATTTAATCACCTCTGGAGCTTTCAAAGCTGATACAAAGCATCCCTAATCATCATTATACTCTTGTAAGTCCACTAGTCCTTTCTTAATTATGTTTAGATTAGTTTTTAGCTTAAAAGTCAACTTATCATACTTAACGTTTGACTTCCAGTTTAATTAAAGTAGACTCAGTCGTAACCCGAAATAAAAGTACCGTTAGGTTGGTAATTATATGGGTAATAAGACCCTAAAAGGGTTCCCCCTGATTCCAGACCTAACTAGGTCGTTTGTCGGGTCAAACGTTGACCGAAAAAGTCAACAGAATTGCAAATTTCGATTAAATGCACGATTACTGATCCGCGAGGCATGTAACCTGTTGTAACCTTAATATAACTTGGTAATAAGTATAAAAACTTGTCTACGCTTGCCCGACTAGACAAATTTCTGTTTAAACCCGGTTCGGAACCGAAAGGCGCAAAACCTTGACTTTTGCTTTGACTTCGGTTCTGACCCGTTTTAGTTTGATTCGAAGATGCCTTAGTGCTTCATTAGAGTAGGGTTGCATGTTAGTATAAGTCTCTGTACTTGTTTCGTTGATTATCCGATGCATGCACACGTTTCCGTTAATCGCTTAAATTGGACCGTAATGCCCTTATGACCTTACAACGAGAATTTTGAAAATGTGGAAGTACAATAATCTTAATTACTTATTATTAAACATGTACGTAAATTTTCACGTCAATCGGAGGTCTAGATTAGGAGATATGCGCATTAGCGTAAATAATAAGCTTTTTATTAATTAAACGGCGCGATTAGCGCATAGCCTATCTAAACCCGATTTTCGGTACCAAAACTTTTACCCACTGATGTTAAATAATATTTTGGGATTTTTGAAGTTTTTTAATTATTTTTAAACTGATCTTAAGCTAGGCTTATCGCATTGATTCGGTTAATACCGAATATGCCCTTTTAAGCCATAAAACAAATTTTACGAATCCGTTTGATACCAATCCAATTGCCACTGATTTAAAATAATAAATAGAGTGTTATGAGCCTGTTTTGCTGATCAGAAAACTCAGAATGGTATTTTAAACCGTACGTCGCTTAAAACGGCTTCATACGCGTATTAAACGCATAATTTGGGTTTAAAACCATTTTGGGAAATGAGACTCTTCACCAACTGTTGTGGTCTGTTAAAATTAATAATTTCGCTGATTAAATCAGACCCGTATCTCAGAAGTATTATAAATCTCCTTTATAACCCTTAAAATGACCAAAATACCCCTACGGGGCGTATTTAGGGATTAAACTCGTTATGGGCATTATGGAAGATATCATAATGATATCACAACATATTTAAAGCGTATTAACTTAGGAAACCTGTTCGCGACCCTTTCGGTTACCCGTTATGCATTATACGCGTTCGGTTCGGTTTATGTAACTAGTTTGCATAAACTAGCCGAAACGGGTCAAACGATATCATTTTTATCTCAAAATCCAGAATGTGAATAGTAAACCCATATTAAACAAGTCCTCAACTTGTCGGGTCTAAATCACATTCTATCCGGTCTTCGCTTAATCGTGCGTACGAACCGTATCGTAAAACTGACCGGTCTAAGCTTAAGCTTAACTAAAGACCCGTTAGTATTCTAATAGGTTATATTTAACCTTCGTTCCAGATTAGGAGAACCAGTAAAAGCTATCTGCAGTTTATTCAATTAAGGATTTATACTTGCAAAGGTAAATACTTTTAACTTATTTTCCCCTATACGGGCTTGGGTTACGGTACATAGCGTACCGCTTGATCGAGCATCAAATCTTCCACGCTTAGTGGTTAATTGAATAATTTGATCGGCTCGTTTTAAACAGATGTGTTTACTTTACAGCCTTTGGGGGGTTAATGACCATGTCCCGGATATCCTCGGCATTATCTTACGAGATTGCCACGACCTGAGCACGGGGTGTAGGCGTACTCCCGTGTATAACTCACTTACAGTGGTGTGTCTATTGATCTTTAACCCGGATACATTCCGGGCTACTGAACGCATAAGTAACACGTAATTCGTTCACAAGATTATTATATTATCAAAATAATTCTCCCAAGTTAAATAAAATGTTTATGCCATGTGCATCCAAACCAATTTTCAATCATTTTACAAAATGAGTCAGTTGAATGTATTTACCAGTGTAAACTGACGTATTTTCCCAAAAAGATTAAATGCAGGTACTAGGCGAAATAGGCTGGGAGTCTCCTAAGCATCACTAGAAGTCTCGCAAACTTAAGATGCCGAAGTCTGTTGAACCATAGACAATATTTTTATTATTCGATCCTACTGTGGATAAACACCGGATAATTGTGACTTTGTTTACAATAAATAAATTCGGTTGTATCTTATTTAAATTTGCTTCCGCTGTGCATTATTATATTGTGTTGTTTGACTATTACGTTGCCAACCACGTCACGATACTCCCCCACCGGGCCCACCGGTGACACGTGGAAATCGGGGTGTGACAGGTTGGTATCAGAGCCAACACTGAGTGAATTAAACACTAGCCTTTTGTGTTTAATCTCAGTTACACAATTGCACATATCTAAACTTTTGAGTCTAGACTTATAACATAGGACAAATTCCACCTTATTCGGTCTTCGTTTTGTCCTTTAAACTTTATATTTTGTTATTGTTATCTTATGTTTTATTGACAGGAGTAACAAAGATGCCTCCGAGATTCTTGCGTACGCGAGGACGCGGAAAGGGGCCGGTAGCCGCCCCCAACGATCACGAAGCAGGACCTTCGAATACACGAGGTCCTATCCCCGCCGAGAGTGATGGTACTCGACGGAACCAGAGAGGTCTCTTTCAACCGGCAAGACGGTCGGTTTCGAATAGCTCGACGACTCCCGCTCAAGACTCCTACGGGCCACAATCAGAAAATGAGCCTGGAGACTCACACCATTCGTACATACCGTTACAGCGATCAATGTCGCACCGCCCTTTTGGAGACCCCACTCCATTCTTTCAAGGCCAGTTTAACCCGGCGAATTACATACAAGAACCAGTGGGTTTCAACCCATTGGGACCAGAGGACCATTTTTCTGGAGGAAATGATATGGACGAGGAAGACGACCCCGTAGAACCAGCATCAGGAACTCCCAACCACCCAATCGAGGTCTCGGATAGTTCCATTTATCACGGACCACCCTATGATGGTCCAGATAGCTTCCAGGCTATTTTTACTCAGCACGAATGGTACTATACACCTTCTCACCATTCGTCGCCGCATGAGCAGCAGCAGCCTCACTATTCTTCGCCGCATGAGCAGCAGCAGCAGCATCATCAAGATTCCTCTGGGAATCACCAGTCTGTGGCAGTTACGCCACCGCCTCCACCACCAGTTCAGCCGGCGCCTCCTCAACCGCAAAGACGTATGAGAACAGGAGCCCGGATGTCCACACGAAGAGAAGAGTTTCATTTCAGCTCTCCTTTACAATCAAGTGGCAGAAATTATCAGCCGCTTCCAGAAGATCCACAAATGGGTGGACCATCAAACCCCTTCGCGCAGCAACCGCCACCAATGGGTTTCGATAATCAGATACCAGCATACACGGGTCCTTCGATGTATAACCCGTTTGAGCCACCGACCCACACTAACCCCGGTTACGCTGAAGCCGACCCATACCTGGTAGCTGCTAATTACAACGCTCTTAACCCTGATGGACCGTATGGGGGTCCTTGGGGAGTAGGGTACCCAGTCCAGGGGTACCAGATGCCTACACAACCCCCGTTTTACCAACAACCCCCGCCGTCTCTACAAATGTCGCCACCACTGCATCAGGAGATCCTGCAAAGTATTAGAGAGGTGCGACATGAGGCACGGGAAGATCGACGGCGCAACTAGGGAATGTTTAAGACCTTGACGAACTTAATCAAGGGAAAGAGCAAGAAGGATCAGTAAATCCTTTATGTGTATATGTCTACTTTAAAAATTAAGTCCCTGCGTGGACATTTATGTTGTATGTTTAGTCCCTACGTGGACTTATGTTTGTTTAAGTCCCTACGTGGACAATTGTTAGTGTGTTAGTCCCTACGAGGACTTATGTCTTCTGTAAGACCCCTGCGTGGGCATGATGGTATGTTGTAGCTCCTACGTGGGCAAGTTTCATGTGTGAAAGACCTGTTTAGGGCAATATGTAATATTGTTATAAATTATTGGAGTGTTGTTTTTATAAATTTCATGTTTGCCATTTGTGCATAAATAAATTATAAATGAAATAAATAAATTAAAATCATTCCTTTTAATCTGCCTAAGTAATTATTTAATTAAGAATCTTTAAGTGTGAAACCTAGCCTAGTGTCAGATATAAGACCGGGCCAAAATGGTAAGACCGGTTTAAAAGATTCAAATCCCTGTTAACATCTTAAAACATGTTAACACTCCTGGCAGAAGTGATTCATTAGAAATCACACGTCATTCTTAAATGAATAAGGATTCTTTAGAAGATTCCTAATCCAGTATAATGATCTCTGAATCCTGGATTTACATCATCAATTAAGGTGATCATACTTAACCATACGTGGTAATATAGCGCCTACGGGCCATGCTCATTTCTATATAAGCCGAAAGACAGAGGGAGTTATGACTCCCTGTCTAATAAAGGTAATGAACTAGGTTCAAACCTTAAAAGTCTTGATTCTCTGAAATCATAGTTTATTAAAATGTCCATGTGACCAAGCCTTATGTGCTAATATATATTATTATAATTTTATGATTAGGATAAATTTTAATTGAAATCCTAAATTAATACGATCAGTAAGTTAACCAAATAGGGTCTCTGTTACCATGGTTAACGAGTTACCCTAAGGGGTAATTCCATAATAAACTTTCAAATAAAATATTGTTCTTGTTTTCTGTAACAGTTCAATACAAATGGCTAACTCTAATGAAGTCAATAGCCATCCTGTGGCGCCAAATGAGAACGCCCAAATTACATTGACAGGTGCCGAACTAAAAGCAATCATTGATGGCGCTGTCACTCAAGCCTTGGATAGGCAATATGATGAATACAGTGGTACCCGGAGTAGGACCCACTCTGTGTCACACACAAAGCCAAGGACACATTCTGAGGCTCATAACAAGCCTCCTCCCAAGAAGAACGGACCCAAGAAAGACGGTGATGACCGTCAGTCCACCAACAATCAAAGTGACCCATCCCAACATTTGGTACTGCATCAAGGACCCCGTAACAAGGGTTGCACTTACAAATACTTCGTGTCTTGCAAGCCCCGGGATTTTACAGGGGAAAAGGGGGCCGTTGATTGCATGACTTGGCTGGATGAAATGGACACAGTGGTGGACATCAGCGGGTGCGCTGAGCGGGATATTGTTAAGTTTGTGTCGCAGTCCTTCAAAGGTGAAGCATTGGCTTGGTGGAGATCTCTGATGGAGGCCTCCGGAAAGATTCCGTTGTATAGCATGACGTGGGATCAATTCATTGCCCTGATCAAAGATAATTTATGCCCTCAACATGAGGTGGAAAAGATAGAATATGACTTTCTGTCATTGGTGATGAAAAACCTCGACTGCCAAGCTTACCTGACAAGCTTCAATACGCTGTCCAGGTTGGTTCCCTACCTAGTAACCCCTGAGCCAAAGAGGATCGCTCGTTTTATTGGTGGTTTGGAACCCGAGATCAAGGCCAGTGTAAAAGCTTCTCGGCCAGTTACCTTCAGGTCTGTAACTGATCTTTCTTTATCCCTCACACTGGATGCGGTCCGACAGAGATCGCTGAGGAATAAAGATGTTGAGAAGAGGAAGCGAGAAGATGATGGTTCGCGTAGGTCGAACAAGAAACACCGTGGGAACGGTGATAACAAGAAGGGATCCGAGTCGAGGAAGGATGGGCATAAGTCTGATGAGAAGCCCAGGTGTAAAACTTGCAAGAAACAGCACTATGGAAAGTGCAGACTAGAGTCGAGCTCACGGACTCAGTCGAAATCCTTTGCTTGTGGGATTTGCAAGTCCACGGACCATAAAACCTTGGATTGCAAGAAAATGAAAGATGCGACGTGCTACCGTTGCAGTGAGAAGGGCCATATAAAGACTAACTGCCCCAAGAACAACAAGAAGCCTGAGGAGGCTAAGAAGACTAACGCCAGAGTCTTCAGGATGGATGCGCAGGAGGCTGTGCAAGATGATAACGTCATAACAGGTACATTCCTTGTAAATGATGTCTTTGCAAGAGTACTTTTTGATTCAGGCGCAGATAAGTCTTTCGTGGATCATAAGTTTTGTAAATTGTTGAATTTACCTGTCAAAACCCTAAGCATAAACTATGAGGTAGAGTTAGCAGATGGTACCATAGAAACCGTCTCTACTGTGTTAGATGGATGTACTATATCCATTAAGAACCATTATTTTCCTCTGTCTCTACTTCCGTTTAAATTAGCTGGTTTTGACATAGTTCTGGGTATGGACTGGTTATCTCATAACCAGGCCCAAATCGTCTGTAAACAGAAACAGGTAGTGATAAAGACTCCGTCTGGTGAGTCACTTACCATTCGGGGAGATACCCAGTACGGACTGCCTGAGCAGGTGACTATGCTCAAGGCTTCCAAGTGTTTGAAGAGGGGATGTGTCATCTACATGGCGCAGGTGATTATGGAGGAACCTAAACCGAAGTTAGAAGATATCCCTGTCATTTCTGAATACCCAGGAGTGTTTCCTGAAGATCTACCTGGCCTACCACCAGATAGACAAGTCGAATTCAGGATCGATATCATTCCCGGAGCGGCACCAGTTGCCAGAGCACCGTACAGATTGGCACCCACCGAAATGAAGGAGTTGCGGACGCAGCTAGATGAACTGCTGGCTAAGGGTTTCATTCGACCTAATTCATCTCCTTGGGGAGCGCCAATCCTGTTTGTCAAGAAGAAGGATGGGTCGATGCGTCTGTGCATCGACTATCGCGAGCTTAATAAAGTCACGATCAAGAATAGGTATCCGTTGCCCAGAATCGACGATTTGTTCGATCAACTTCAAGGGGCAAGTTACTTCTCAAAGATTGATCTGAGGTCAGGCTACCATCAGTTGAAGGTTAAGGATGAGGACGTTCACAAGACTGCATTTAGGACTCGTTATGGTCACTACGAGTTCCTAGTGATGCCTTTTGGGCACACTAATGCACCAGCCGCGTTCATGGATCTCATGAATCGCGTCTGCAAGCCTTACTTAGATAAATTTGTTATCGTCTTCATCGATGACATCCTTATTTATTCTAAGAATCAAGCTGACCATGAGAAACACCTTCGGTGCATTCTCAAACTTTTACATCACGAGAAACTCTATGCCAAATTTTCTAAGTGTGAATTTTGGCTACGAGAAGTCCAATTTCTTGGACATGTGGTCAGTGAGAGTGGTATCCAAGTGGATCCCGCTAAAGTAGAAGCTGTTATGAATTGGCAAGAGCCAAAGACGCCTACGGAGATACGTAGCTTCCTGGGATTGACAGGATATTACAGGCGTTTCGTCGAAAATTTTTCAAGGATTGCTGCACCCCTAACTTCTCTGACTAAGAAAAAGATTAAGTTCGTTTGGGGCCCTAAGCAGCAAGAAGCATTCGATATTCTCAAACAGAAGTTGAGCAACGCTCCTGTGCTTACTTTACCTGAAGGCACTGAAGAGTTCGTAGTTTACTGCGATGCTTCACACACCGGCATGGGGTGTGTGCTTATGCAGAAAGGCAAGGTTATTGCCTATGCATCGCGACAGTTAAAGGTGCATGAGAAGAATTACACCACCCATGACTTGGAGTTGGGTGCCGTTGTATTCGCACTAAAACTGTGGAGGCATTATCTTTATGGAATCAAGTTTGTGATCTTTTCTGATCACAAGAGCCTCCAGCATCTGTTTAACCAGAAAGAACTAAACATGAGGCAACGCCGTTGGATGGAAACTTTAAATGATTATGATTGTGAAATCAAATACCATCCCGGCAAAGCAAATGTAGTCGCTGATGCCTTGAGCAGAAAGCAAAAGGTTAAACCCATTCGAATTAACGCCAAGCGTATGGAGATAAAGAACAGTTTGATAGAAAGGGTGTTAGCTGCACAGAAGGAAGCTGTGTTGGAAGCTAACTACCCAAATGAAAAGTTAGGAGTAACTGAGGAGCAGTTAACTCTTAGCAAAGACGGAATTCTAAGATTGAATGGGCGAATATGGGTTCCGATTTACGGAGGACTTCGTGATGTTATCCTCCAGGAAGCCCATAGTTCCAAATACTCCGTTCATCCTGGAGCTGATAAGATGTACCAGGATTTAAAGGCAAATTATTGGTGGATAGGCTTGAAAAAGTCTGTGGCCGCCCATGTAGCAAAATGCTTGACATGTGCGCAAGTCAAAGCCGAGCATCAGAAACCGTCAGGTTTGCTACAACAGCCTGAACTTCCTACGTGGAAGTGGGAAATGGTAACTATGGATTTTATTACCAAGTTACCCAAGACAAGAAAAGGCAATGATACGATATGGGTTATAGTTGACCGACTGACTAAGTCAGCTCATTTCTTACCCATCAAGGAGACTTATAGCTCCGATATGTTAGCCCAGTTATACGTTGATAAGATTGTAGCCCTACACGGCATACCTGTAGCTATTATCTCTGATAGAGATACTAGGTACACGTCACATTTTTGGAAGAGCTTCCAGCAATCTTTGGGCACACGTTTGAACTTTAGTACGGCTTACCATCCTCAGACAGACGGTCAGAGTGAGCGTACTATTCAAACGTTGGAAGACATGCTACGTGCATGTGCGATCGATTTGGGAGGTAGCTGGGATAAGAACCTACCATTGATCGAATTCTCCTACAACAATAGCTACCATACCAGCATAAAGGCTGCGCCTTTTGAGGCATTATACGGTAGAAAGTGTAGATCGCCAGTTTGTTGGGCGGAAGTTGGAGAAGTCCAGTTATCAGGACCAGAGATTGTGTTTGAAACAACGGACAAGATTGTCCAGATTCGTAACAATCTCCAAGCTGCCCGGAATAGGCAGAAGAGTTACGCTGATCCAAATCGTAAGGATTTTCACTTCGAAGTAGGTGAAAAAGTCCTACTAAAAGTGTCACCCTGGAAAGGAGTGATGCGATTTGGTAAGAAAGGCAAGCTAAGCCCGAGATACATAGGACCTTTCGAGGTTATCGAACGTGTCGGGTCAGTTGCCTATAAGTTGAACTTACCAGAAGAGCTCAGTGGAATTCACAACGTGTTCCACATTTGCAATCTAAAGAAGTGTTCCGCTGACGAAACACATGTCATGCCACATACAGATGTGCAAATTGACGCGAGCTTAAAGTTTGTTGAAAAACCTTTGTCGATTGAAGATCGACAGGTAAG
This sequence comes from Helianthus tuberosus, assembly GCA_030545235.1. Lineage (NCBI taxonomy): Eukaryota > Viridiplantae > Streptophyta > Magnoliopsida > Asterales > Asteraceae > Helianthus > Helianthus tuberosus. The sequence goes on along the minus strand of CM060365.1, from coordinate 32,046,170 downwards.
GAAGCTTCGAAGGAAGCATATACCTTTTGTAAAGGTCAAATGGGATGCCCGTAGAGGTCCAGATTTCACGTGGGAGGTTGAATCCACGATGAAAGAAAAGTACCCTTACTTGTTTCAGTAAATCTCGGGTCGAGATTTATTTAAGGGGGTGAGGATGTAACACCTCGAAAATTTCGGGTTCAATAATAAGACGACACGTGTCATGTCAGACAAAACGCGTTGTAAACCCGGATTTAATAAAGATGATTCGGCAGGATTTAAAGTGACGTCATGTTAAACTGTTACCTCTGAACGACCTTAATTATAAATCCCAAGACCCGATTAAATGTTGTACACATCTTTTATACCCTCAATTCAGAAATTTGGTATACAATAATTGATCTGGAAAAGCATGATTTGATCCCAAGAAGAAAAAGAATGATAAACCGTTGTTTTCGGGTCTTGTAAGTTCATTCAATTGCAACAAAGGTTCATGGTAGGGTAATATACAGGAGTAGACACTTATTAGAGGCCCCTCCATGTAAAAGAATGGCTAAAAATCGTGCAAGTGGATTATTGGTTCAAAACACCAACAAACAGCAACGAAATCTGCCTCTGAGAATAGGTAGCGCACCGCTACATGTGTAGCGTAACGGTGCGCTACCATGTCAAGTCAACCGGCCCTTTATAGCGGGCTAGCGCACCGCTACATGTGTAGCGTAACGGTGCGCTAGCGGTGCCCAGCGACCAGAAACAGGCTGTTGCCTGTTGTGCGCGAATGTGACCCTCTAATCCGGTTTTTCTTGCATGTGAAGGACCCTTAGACTCCCCTAGACACTAGAGACATGTGTTTGTCATTTGTGGCTGATCATAGACCCTTGTGTCAATACATTGTGGTGTGTAAACCCATTATATAAAGACCCATTCATTCACAAACATTCTTGCACATTCATTTAATCACCTCTGGAGCTTTCAAAGCTGATACAAAGCATCCCTAATCATCATTATACTCTTGTAAGTCCACTAGTCCTTTCTTAATTATGTTTAGATTAGTTTTTAGCTTAAAAGTCAACTTATCATACTTAACGTTTGACTTCCAGTTTAATTAAAGTAGACTCAGTCGTAACCCGAAATAAAAGTACCGTTAGGTTGGTAATTATATGGGTAATAAGACCCTAAAAGGGTTCCCCCTGATTCCAGACCTAACTAGGTCGTTTGTCGGGTCAAACGTTGACCGAAAAAGTCAACAGAATTGCAAATTTCGATTAAATGCACGATTACTGATCCGCGAGGCATGTAACCTGTTGTAACCTTAATATAACTTGGTAATAAGTATAAAAACTTGTCTACGCTTGCCCGACTCGACAAATTTCTGTTTAAACCCGGTTCGGAACCGAAAGGCGCAAAACCTTGACTTTTGCTTTGACTTCGGTTCTGACCCGTTTTAGTTTGATTCGAAGATGCCTTAGTGCTTCATTAGAGTAGGGTTGCATGTTAGTATAAGTCTCTGTACTTGTTTCGTTGATTATCCGATGCATGCACACGTTTCCGTTAATCGCTTAAATTGGACCGTAATGCCCTTATGACCTTACAACGAGAATTTTGAAAATGTGGAAGTAAAATAATCTTAATTACTTATTATTAAACATGTACGTAAATTTTCACGTCAATCGGAGGTCTAGATTAGGAGATATGCGCATTAGCGTAAATAATAAGCTTTTTATTAATTAAACGGCGCGATTAGCGCATAGCCTATCTAAACCCGATTTTCGGTACCAAAACTTTTACCCACTGATGTTAAATAATATTTTGGGATTTTTGAAGATTTTTAATTATTTTTAAACTGATCTTAAGCTAGGCTTATCGCATTGATTCGGTTAATACCGAATATGCCCTTTTAAGCCATAAAACAAATTTTACGAATCCGTTTGATACCAATCCAATTGCCACTGATTTAAAATAATAAATAGAGTGTTATGAGCCTGTTTTGCTGATCAGAAAACTCAGAATGGTATTTTAAACCGTACGTCGCTTAAAACGGCTTCATACGCGTATTAAACGCATAATTTGGGTTTAAAACCATTTTGGGAAATGAGACTCTTCACCAACTGTTGTGGTCTGTTAAAATTAATAATTTCTCTGATTAAATCAGACCCGTATCTCAGAAGTATTATAAATCTCCTTTATAACCCTTAAAATGACCAAAATACCCCTACGGGGCGTATTTAGGGATTAAACTCGTTATGGGCATTATGGAAGATATCATAATGATATCACAACATATTTAAAGCGTATTAACTTAGGAAACCTGTTCGCGACCCTTTCGGTTACCCGTTATGCATTATACGCGTTCGGTTCGGTTTATGTAACTAGTTTGCATAAACTAGCCGAAACGGGTCAAACGATATCATTTTTATCTCAAAATCCAGAATGTGAATAGTAAACCCATATTAAACAAGTCCTCAACTTGTCGGGTCTAAATCACATTCTATCCGGTCTTCGCTTAATCGTGCGTACGAACCGTATCGTAAAACTGACCGGTCTAAGCTTAAGCTTAACTAAAGACCCGTTAGTATTCTAATAGGTTATATTTAACCTTCGTTCCAGATTAGGAGAACCAGTAAAAGCTATCTGTAGTTTATTCAATTAAGGATTTATACTTGCAAAGGTAAATACTTTTAACTTATTTTCCCCTATACGGGCTTGGGTTACGGTACATAGCGTACCGCTTGATCGAGCATCAAATCTTCCACGCTTAGTGGTTAATTGAATAATTTGATCGGCTCGTTTTAAACAGATGTGTTTACTTTACAGCCTTTGGGGGGTTAATGACCATGTCCCGGATATCCTCGGCATTATCTTACGAGATTGCCACGACCTGAGCACGGGGTGTAGGCGTACTCCCGTGTATAACTCACTTACAGTGGTGTGTCTATTGATCTTTAACCCGGATACATTCCGGGCTACTGAACGCATAAGTAACACGTAATTCGTTCACAAGATTATTATATTATCAAAATAATTCTCCCAAGTTAAATAAAATGTTTATGCCATGTGCATCCAAACCAATTTTCAATCATTTTACAAAATGAGTCAGTTGAATGTATTTACCAGTGTAAACTGACGTATTTTCCCAAAAAGATTAAATGCAGGTACTAGGCGAAATAGGCTGGGAGTCTCCTAAGCATCACTAGAAGTCTCGCAAACTTAAGATGCCGAAGTCTGTTGAACCATAGACAATATTTTTATTATTCGATCCTACTGTGGATAAACACCGGATAATTGTGACTTTGTTTACAATAAATAAATTCGGTTGTATCTTATTTAAATTTGCTTCCGCTGTGCATTATTATATTGTGTTGTTTGACTATTACGTTGCCAACCACGTCACGATACTCCCCCACCGGGCCCACCGGTGACACGTGGAAATCGGGGTGTGACATATACACACACTTCACTCATCATCATCATCTAGGGTTTCGCTAGGCATTCAAAAACCTACTAAAAACCACCGCCCTACAGAAAACCACCGTCAGGCATTCACGATTCAGTGGTGGCTCCGGTGCCCAGTTCGGTGGCTAGGGTTTAGTCAGAGTTTTCCCAACGATTGAGGTAAGTTTAGATCTTTTTTTTTGGTTGATTGTTGTTTGAATCAACCTTTTTATGTAATTAGGTTATTAAGGTTTGCTATTGTTGCTTTCATCTGTTAGTTATCGACTTCGATTTCAAGTCGTTTTAGTCAAGTGTGTAAGAGGGGGTTTGCATTTGTGAAATAAATAAATCATTCGACAATATGATTTTTTGACTAATATATGGGAATGTACAATAACTTCGAATCCAGACTAGAAATTGAAATGAAGCTAATGTAGTATGATCTTGAATCTATGCACATGAGATTCAGTTAATAACAGTAAGACCTGTGCTCAACATGTTGTGTATGATTTTGGGAATTATTTGTTGAAGTGTTTATTTCTAATTTAAAGGATTGAAATAGTGATGTGTTTTGCAGGACTAGGAAACAGAGGAAAAGAAGGGGAGAACGTAGAGAAAACGGTGTTGAGCACTTGCATTTAAAAGTTGTAATCAGCTGTGAGAACACATTTTTTAGTAAGGTTAAAGTATTTTCATCGACAATTGACCCGCTTGGGCTGGCGGCGTTGGTGTTGGTGGAACTGGCGACCGGTGAGAGTGTGATAAAGTATCATACAACGTCGATAATATTTATTCAGGTGTATTCTTAACAAAAATTCTTATATTAAGGTCACTTCAAAGTCCTTTTCAATTGAATTTTAGAGATTTTTTTGTTTGAATGTTTTGATTGTTTGTCAAATCTACAGGGGTTGATGATTTACATACGTGTGAATCACTGTAGTCAAAAGATTCGGCCTACTTGCTATCAGTTTATGGACCACCTTGCAAACATCAAAGAATGAGTGATTCATACTTTGTTTTGTTAGTCGACATGTGTAGAATGATTATTGTTTCTTTTTATTTTAGGGGCTATGATGATAACTTACTCTTTGTGCACTGTTCAGTGTTGGCATGTATTTGTCTGTGCTTTTACATCACAATCGGACTATGCAGCCATGGTGGTTTATCCTCTTCATTTTGAAGATGAGATATTCCGTGTCTTGGCGGGGCAGCCGACATGCTGTGGTGTTTAAGTGCTTGCATCACCGTCGGACTATGCAGCCATGGCAGTTTATCCTCTTCATTTTGAAGATGAGGTATTCCGTATCTTGGCGGGGCATAAGCTTCACATATCTGAGCCTCATTGTTCCTTTGTTTTGTATGCTAACGGTCCTTTGTTGACATTGTCCTTTAATTTTTTCCCTACTTGAATAGTTTTCGCTTTATGCTTAGCTTGAATGCCCCTTCATGTGATTTACTTTGCTTTGACAAAGTGATTGGGCAATATAGTCATGCTATGATGCTAGGAGATGGTCGCCTGATATCACATGGCAACCAGTAGGTTTGTGATTTGTTTTGGGTTTGTTTTCCTCTAGGTGAAATGCTCAAAAGGAACCACAAAACTCCACCAAATGTAAGTTAATTAATTATGTTTCAGATTCGTAGGATTGATAGATGTAAATTGTTCATACCAATCTATCACTGACTTGGTTATTAGTTGCTAAATCACACCAACATAATTTGAAATTAGTAGTCGAATAGTTGTTTTTATTTCATTGTTTATTATTTTTTTGGGCTTTTCAAATTAACTTTAGTTTGTATTATTGTGTATTGAATCAGCTTGCAAAGCTAGGATGGGATCGCAGTTGTGTCACTTCAAGGTATTTTTTGGTTTATTTCTTTCAAAGGTAAATTCACACGTCACGCGTGGCGCTCCACACATCAATGTCATCATCGTCACACGTGTGACGTGATGTCGCCGCCGCAACGCGGGCAAAAACCTAGTTTATACTAAATTTCAAGGAAAATGTTAAACAGATCAATATATCCTTTTTTTTTTCAAAAAAGTTAACGCGCGCAAGTTAGTAGAGAAAAAACAAATTAAATGTAATCAAATGTGTTAGTTGAAAAGGTCAATAAATGCAAGGATACCACCTCATCCACTCGTACCTCTAGATTCATTGTAAGACCATGCATAGTGGTAAGGGTGAATAGTGCCCCTACCTTTTGGCGTTTTCCGCCATATGGCAGTACAGTCAGCAAGGGCATTATTGGGCGTTTTTCTAAAATTGGTGTAGTGGGGATGTGGGCATTATGTTAAAAGAGTGTTGAGAATTAAATAAAAATAAAAAAACCCAACAAAAAAAGCTATTGGCCAAGAAAAAGGAAGATTAAATGTGATTGGTGGTTGAGATTTGGACAAAGCGTTATTTAAACGCCTAGGGGGAAATTGATCAATAACGCCCAATAATGCCATGGGGTGAGGAGGGGGCGTGATTGGGCGTGTTTCGTGGCAAATTTTCAAAAAATAACGCCCACTACGCATGGTCTAATCAAAACTATATCTGAACACACTGCCAGATTTATCAACTTCCCCATCAAACACCAAATTAAGGTTTGTTCACCATAAACATACCATCATTAAATAGGTATTTGGTCCGTGAGGGGTTTGTATAAGGGGTGTTTCGAGGATGATGGGTGAAAATCGAAACATGGAGGAAAAAAAATCGAAACATGGATGCTGCAACCGTAGAAGATGGTGCTTCTTATTTTCTAATTTTGTTCATGCTTGTTTTTATGTCGGAATCGTTGCACGAGTGGTGGTTTTTCCTAAGGAATCAGACTGGGAAGAAAAGGAGTGGTGGAGCAATCAGTGGTATGGATCGGCTGGCTTCTGGTTCTAGTTATTTGTCGAAATCGTTGGTGTTCGTTTGTTGCTGGAATCGATGCCCATGTGGAATTGTTGCCCAAGGAATTGAACACACAAGAAAAGCGGTGGGAGGGGTGTGATTTAATGGTGCCCACCAATTAATATATATAAGTTTTATTTCAAATTTTAAAATGAGTTGGGCCATTTAATATATTGTTTCTTGTTGTTTGCTTTTTAATATTCTAAGGGTACTATGTTCAATTCATACCCGTTTAACAAAAAAATTTAACCTCCACCAAGTCACACGTAACACCCTAAATTCTTGAATTATAACATTTCGGGTTCATGAATAACTTGAAGATTAATGAGTTTAGATGAGGTTTTGGCTTAATAAGCAAGATGGAAAAACGTGAAGGACCAAATGCTCCAAAAAAATTAAACTCGCAAAAAGGGGGAGCCCTTTTAGGGCTTGCAACCGCTAATGGCCTCCCCATTTGGAGATTTCGGCCGTGACTGCAAAGAGTGAGGAGACGATGCATTTAACGAGTGATTGATCATACAACAACAACCGAACCTAGTAAATCCCACAAATAGTAACGTTGTTGACAGGGTCTGGAGTGGGTGTGATGTAGGAAAACGTTACTCTTATCCCTAGGGACAGAAAGGCTGCTTCCAGAGAGACCTCAACTCCAAAACCAACAACATACAAAACAAGTAGTATTGAATGAAAATAGGAAACCCCAACGAAGCAGATGCTGAAAAGTAAAATGAAAAACATATATCTAGGTAACAACATACATCCATCCACATATGTAGGTATAAAGTAGCATGCCAAGTCTATCTAAAGTGTGGGACACCTTAAGCCCCTAAAAGTCTCTAACATTAATCATATGTCTTCACGAACTCCTATCCTAGACGATGTTGCATGTTTTAATCCAATAGGGAAGTTCTTGTCACATAGTACCCCTAAGGCCGCCCTATAGCATTGTCGCATGATTGATCATTGATGATCCTAATTGGCAAGTTTGATAATCAAGGTTTCGCAAGATTTGGAATTTCGCATGAAGAGTGTAATCAGGATTTCGATTCTCATGAGTTCTTACGATTCGATCCGGGGCTGTAACCGGGGTCGGGCTAGGGTTTTGGTCGGTGAGGCTTTAGGCCCAGTGGGAAGATGGTGTTGGTGGTTCGGTGGTGGCGAGAAGATGGCGGTGGGGGTTTCATGGTGGCAAGAAGGTTACAATGGTAGTTTGGTAGTGGCGAGATTGTGACGGCGGTGGTTCGACGACAATGATGACGCCAATGGTGGTTTGGTGGTGGCGGGAAGGTGACAGTGGTGGTTTGGTGGTGGTGGTGGTGAGAAGGTGGCGGTGGTGGTGAGAAGGTGACGGTGGTGGTTTGGTAGCGGCTAGACGGATTGTTGGTGAAAAGGTGATGGTGATGGTGCTGGTTCGGTGGTGGCGGTCTGTAGGTGACTATGGTTCAGTGGGGTCTCGATGTGAAGTTTGGTCATCTTTCTAGTAATTGGTCAAATTGGGTGAGTTGGTATTTGGTTTTGATTAGCCTATTTGGCCTGTAAATCATATTGTGGGTGCAAGGCTTGTCAGCTGTGTGTACATTGCTAGTGAGTGTTACGTGTCAAGACTTTATGCGAACCAATGAGCTCTATTGCCCATCTTTTTATGTTTTTTTACCGCTTTGGACTGAAATACTTGCTTAACTACTTTAGTTGCTAAAAATAGTAGGTTTACATCTATTATATGGGACGAACGAATACGTGCCTACCCATGTGTGCAAAGATGTTTTGAGTGTGTTGTGTGTATGTGTTTTTTTCTTTTGTCGTTGGCTTTGTGACACGACAAGCTATTATGTAGGAGACGAAGCCCTACGAGGTAATTATGTGGGTGATGAACTTTTCGAGGCATTAATGCGAAAGATGTTAGTCGTGCTTGCATGGAAAGTACACGCAATCTTTATAATGATGATTTTCTAACAATGATATTGCGTGAAAATAAAGATGATTTCAAATGATGTTAACAATGATTTTGGGGTGAGTAGCTGTTACGCCCAAACATGTTTAACCTTAAAAACGACTCAGCGGAAAAAGAGCCTTAAAAATTTCTTTCTTTATTAGACACATTACTTAATGAAGGCCCAAATACAAAAATGTTGAACATTTACTAAAATGAATTTACAACATTTACTTCCATGTATCACTTTAAGGCGTTTCATAAATAAAGCTATGTGACTGTTCTTTCCGTACAATCCTTGCTCTTTGACTCGCTCTACGCCCGCTTGTCTTTGTTAGCAATAGAGGAGATTCGTGTAATTCCTGTGAACATCATAAACAACTTAACCGTTGTCACTGGCAACACCATACAACATAATTCTATATAGATGAAAATCATTTAACATTTCACAATATAAGTTTGGATTCACTCAATCATCCTCTTAAAGTCTCTTGTTCCAAGTTCGGCTTCAATTCCTCATGAACCTAACGTTCTCATTCCTGCATTACCTTCCAATCTCAAGGCACATTATTAGTATTCATCGATACTCATACATATTGAAAACCATAACCACGTACATTCATAGAAAATTACATTTATACACGCATACATTCCTACATACACATGCACCTACAAGCTCTTACTTACCACTTTATGCTCATGTACTTATACTACCGTATCCTCCAATAATAGACTACTTATAAACAAGTCCCATCCATTCGCATGTTTACGACTTATATGTTTTCGACTTAATATTCATTTACTAATTATTTGACTCGTTCATGTTTTTACCAAACAACTCATTTGTTTATACTCAATACTCATATGAACATTATAACTATAGAAGTTTTACATTATCCGGAGTTCCGTACATGGAGTTTATGAACCCGATTCCCGGTATACATTAAACTCATTCATTTAAATCAACTATACGAAGTGAAATTTTATTAGTAAAATTTCCTTACACCTCCGAGGTCTAAAGTACATCGTTACCTTTCATGCAATTTCATTCAAACGATTAGAAATCAAAGCATTTGAACAAAAGAATTAAACACAAGAAATTATATTTTTGTTTCTTCTTTCTTTTTCAACCCCTTCACCCGACCGTGTCAAGTGTCCACCCGGCCATGTCAAGTAAACATATATTTTTCACAGAACCTTCACCCGGCCGTGTCAAGTGTTCACCCGGCCGTGTCAGCTCTAGACGTTTATTTTTCACTCATTTTACATCCAAACTCATTTTAATCGCTTGGGGTTCATTTCTTAACATATCTAAGTTGTAATCCATTACTCGGATCCATAATTCATTTCGTTTACGCTCCCGTTACCCGGTTGCGTTTTACTTTATTTTGACCCGTTTGGTCTACTTAACGGAAACCTTCACTTCTATATAACCAAACCTTATTAGACTCTGATTCTCATACTTAAATAACCAGTGCATAAACTTGCTTAAATAAACGAGTGATTCCGGAAAATCACTTACTTAATACTATTTACTTGATATTATCATCAACAACAAAATTCAACTTATCTTCTAACAATTATCATGCAATTAATCTATTTTCCTACTAATGAAGGAGTCCGGAAAATTACTTACCTCGAGTGCCCGTTTCATACATGCTTCCTCATATCCCTTCCGTTAGCCTTCCGTGCTTTCCCCCACATTAACATGATCCTATACTTTCATGTCATCATGATTACTACATTATTAGTATAACGCACATCCTAGTATTGCATTCATTTCACATTCATATCCTACATTGAACTTTACTCGTCAAATTCCAACAACACAATGTATAAGCTAGTAATAGCATCTTTTCATTCCTCATAATTCTATAATTAACAACATCATCATTCAAGATTAACTAGTTTAACACTATCCTTGAACCCGACATTATTCTTACTAGAAATCCACATACCATACAACACCACTTTCACCCTTTGATCCTTACCACAAAATCAAATAAACGCATAAGGTGTACCATATCTTCAAGTATAGATTACAAGCTCCTAATGCACGCTTCTACCACATCATACTAATCACTTCAAATTTCCACACGAACTCCATCTAAAATACACTTCACATATTAGTTTGCTAACAATTACATCATAATCGCTTTCTATACATATTTACCCACAACTTGCATACAATTCCACATATTTATTCTTTTAAGTATTTCATCAAACACTTGACGGGTTTCGCATTAATAGAGCATATTGTACAAGTAATTCATGTTTACCTCCTACCTTTTTCTTTCATTCTTCAATAACACAAAACATCAACTAACTCACATCACATTCAATCTATCAAACAAGATATCATCTACAATGTTACTTCAAACACTAACATTATATTAATTTGTATATAGTTCTTTACCATTGATGCGTGTGAAGTGTTATATATATTAGGTGTATATTTTAAGCCCCTTTAACACTTTTTTAGTCAAGTTTTAAATTTATAAAACACGATATTTTACTAACACTAAACACACATATGGGCAAGTGCACCCATCGTGAGCGTAGTATAGTGTTGGCAAGATACCGAGGTCGTCCAAGGACACAAGAGCTTTTAGTACCGGTTTATCCTCAACGTCTAATCAAATAAAAAGTTTAGAAAAATGTTTTAAGCTAAGAAAAGTAAAAACTAACTAAAAATGCTGAAAATAAAAATAAAAGAAAAACAGATAGACAAGATGAATCACTTGGTTCCGACTCGTGTATAGTGTAACCTTTGATTATTTCTGCACTTTTGCACTTATTTAAGAGATTATCTTAGTTATTGTAGTAGGCCCCTCTTTTGAAGGTGACGTTACCCTCAACCCAGTAGTTTGAGTCAGCAAGGATACAATCATAAAGGGTCGGATTATTGAAAGATAATTAATTAAGTTATTAATGCAAATTATGGTAGGCCCCTCTTTTAGAGGTGATGTTACCCTCGACTAAGTAGTCTGAGTCAGCAGGGATACAGTCCTAAATAGCCGGGTTATAGTATTAATAGTAGTTAACTTATGAGGGGATCAAAGAGTTTGGACCCCCGCCATCCAATACCGTTAAGTATTGAAGGAGGTCCTACTAAATTTGACCCAGGTCCATTGCAGGACCTCTAAACGCTGAACAATGGCAAGACCTTTACCAAACCGTTCCCTTAACCCCCTACCAGGTAGCCAACATACCTCCATATAGACCATGGATATATGAATGGTGAAAATCTTTTATTTTATATAGACAGTAAAATAATGCCAAGACGCCACGGATAAACGATAAGGAAAGATCACCTTCAACATAAGAAACTAGTTATTAAAGTCATTAATACAAAACCAAGTAAAAAGTGCGAAAAGATTAGAAATAAAAAGCATTACACTAGACACTTGTCTTCACCAAGTGATGTAAGAGACTTAGGCAACCATGGCCTTGATTGTCAAGAACTCTTACGATCAATCTTGGATCCCGAGACGACTCACACACTCTATGATGGACAATGGATGATGGTGGTGGATGATGGTGTTATGGTGGTGGTGGGTGAAGTGCGAGAGAGGTGGTGTGCCAAGGGATGGTTTGAGCTTGAGCCAAGCACTCCTATTTATAGGCTGAACAGAAGCTCGGGCACGGCCCCGTGTCCACATCCTTCTCTTTCTTCATTTAATGCAGCTTGTCTTATTAGTTGACCACGCCCCCGTGTCCGCTGAGCACGACCCCGTGTGCAGAAGAATCTTTATACTATGAAGATTTGCCTGGATTGTGCGAATCTTATAGTTGACCACGGCCCCGAGTCCGCTGAGCACGGCCCTGTGGTGGGCAATAGAAGCTTCTACCACTTTGTCTTTTCTGCTGACACTTGGGCACGCCCCCGTGCTGGCTGAGCACGGGGCGTGTTCAGTCTTCTGTCCTCTTGTTTTGTTTGGGAAGATGTTGTCGTGGGGTCGGGCATGTCACGTCTTGTTCCTTTTCTTGTATTTATGTTAGATTTTGATGTCTTTTTGCTTCTTTTGTTAATTTGAGCTCATTTAATCCTGAAAATACAAAAGGAAGACAAAAGCACATTTTTTCCAACATTAGTACTAAAAAAGGGTTAGTTTTATGCCACAATTGATGTAATTTATATGTTGCATTTTGCACACATCAATCATCTTCATCATTCCATAGTTCTAAGTGGGTTTTCCCCCAAATCATCGATGCAGTCAAAATTAAACATACTACAACTTCTACATGTTAATATAAACTAGTATTCATCTTCAATTTGATACAACATTCACGTTTCACATAAAACCCATTCATCAAACATTGCTAAAACGTAAAATTTGACTTACAATGTGATAAGGACACTTAGGTGATCAAGAATCTCGGTTCATGCACGAACTAAAACTTGACTTCGCTTTTCAATTTGAAGATTTTATGAACTAGGGTTTGATCCCCCTTCTCATTCCTCTCCTGGTCGTGATATCGACCCCCACACACACACTCAGTGTGTGTTTTAGGTTTTAACTTTAATTAAATCAAAATTTTCCTCTTTTTGGCAACCTTGCCCCTTTTAGTTGTTACTTCGATCATAATTTTACCCAATTCCTTCCCTTAATTGTTTTGTTAGGCAATTAACCATGTTTAATAACTTAGTTATTGTATTTCTTTTAATTAAACATGGTGACATACTAACAGATTTAATAATTCAAGTTTTGGGATGTTACAGTAGCGAAGTTTTAACGGTGATGTTGACGAGTTAAAAGGTTGAACGATGATGTTTTATAAACATGCTTGTATGACGATCTTTACGAAACCGTTTTTGGGTCAAGCACCTCGCTTACTTATTATAAAACTCACTCAACGTATGCTTTTAGCATGTATTTCAGGTAAGAAGAAGGTTTGAATAGACATGCGGCTCCTTGGCTCAAGGTAGTAGTTATCTAACATGTTTAGTATTTTGGTATTCCTGTGATGAACGAGTATTCTACAATTTGTTTGTTTTTTGTACTTAACGTTTATCCGTATGCTACGTTGTATCTCCGTTGTATTTTGGTTGAAAGTATAAGTCTAAAAACTATATGTGTTTTCTGTTTACCGACGAGTAAGGTTCCGTTTACAATTTGTTCGGAATGAAGCCCTCCAGTGGTCTTCATAAATCAAACGAACCACATGCATAACAAACAGTGCATGTGTAATGTGTGGATTTACCAAGAAATGAAATAGATCAATATTTGCTATTATGAAAGAACTTCTCATGGTATGATGACCATTAGGGGAAGTAGTAATGCAAAAGTCTATTCACAGAGGTTAGAATTTTAACAAAAGAAATTTAAGAATTTTATATGGAATTTTGTGTGATAACCGTTGTTAAGTGACATTACCAGGGAATGTCGAATAAAATGAAATAGGGAATTTGCAAAGGTATGTGACTCCTTTTTCAGTGATAATAATTATGACTCTAATTAAACTGTGCACCGATGGTTGTGAAATCTTGTTCCAACTTAAAGGGTTCCCATTGTTACGAGGCAGATGATCAAACGAAATAATGTTTGATATCAGAATTATAGATAAGAGATTCCTAATAAAGAAATCTAGATTTATTATTAACACATATGCTTGTGCTTTATTCCTAATTGACTTTTGGGAATTTCTTATTGATATTCATATCTATATAATCATATATTTCATATGCTGTAATATACATACCCTCTATAGGGTCAATGTATTTAATAGATTCATATTTCCAAAAACAAGTCAGATATCGGGTCATGATACTATTTAGGGAAATCTTGTCACTTGTTTAACATATTATATGCCCTGTCTTATCCGGTTCGCACCGGAGAGGTAATCCCAGTATATCCGGACAAGCTGGAGAGTCTGCTACACCATACCCAGTCTTGCCAGAAAATCGTTATATTTCCCATAAATAGTATTTTTTTCAAAATTTTAAAAGTGCCTCTTTTATTAGGGCTTTTATCCAGAATCAAGGAAATTTGTATTTCCATAACATATCTTTATTCTAGACTAAGTAATATCAATAAGCAAGAATTAATAGTAATTAAGTGTTTATTGCTTATTTATTATATTTGCAATGTTCTAGTTATCATCCTTACTGCATACCAAAACCTATCACACTTTATTTGCACAAGTATTTAGCTTATCTCGAAGCTTATACTAAAGCATCTTTTCTTAAATTCAAGTCTAAATGCTATCATGTGTGCTACCAGTTAATAGCAATCTCCTAACTCTTTTAGGTATTTTTATTACAATACCTATAGGCTTAAATCAGTGGCTCTGATACCACCTTCTGTCACGGCCCCCGACCCACCCTGGACGGAATCGGAAGCCGTGAACAGCCCAGTGGTACCGGTGATTATTTTGAAAAATATTGCAGCGGAAAATTTCATCAGGACCGTGAGTTAGGAAAAATATCAGAGTTTAGAAAACACCGGATTTTATTTATTAAATAGATGGGATAAACCCATGTTTTACAAAGTTAGCTTTAATAAGGAATAAACCCAATTACATAAAACAATATATCTTAATTTGATTTAATTAATAAAATAAGCCACTTCTTGAAGCCTTTCAGTGTCGTATCCATCTCTTACTCCAATCTACTGTAATTACCTGAAACGCGTTTTAAAAAGGTTTTGTCAGCAGGAAATACTGGTGAATCATTCTATTTACTAAAAAGACACGTTTATTATAATTTATAGTATTAAGAGAGATTACAATGTTTCAGATATCAACCAACTACCCACAGTATTTGTCATCGACTCGTTTCGGTGACTGTGGTCATATCACTATTGAGTCCTGTCACCCAATAGTGAAGAATATCACTAATTAGGTTCGCCCACCTAAAGTGATAAAAATAGTAGTAATGTGCACAATACCCCACATACCGGCTGTAATTTGGTGATTACATAAACTTAATCACTGTAATTATAACTTTGAAAATATTTAAGAATTTATAAAACACTTTTGATAAAAAGAGAATGACTCACATCATAAGCATGCAAATTCATACGGCCAAAGTTTAGTCTACAGTTAAGCCTTGATATATTGCAGATTTATACAGGCAGAGCTTAGCCTATTGATTTAGCCTTGTAACCTAGTGTACACTAACTAGGTAGATAACTTAATACAGCAATTACGATAACTCACGAGATTAAAACCCTCACGACAAATGATAGAGTATTCCCCGAATTCGGGTGGTACCCAAACATCCTGTCAGAATCATGACTAATGACAAAGGATAGTACTCAAACATCCTGTCGGATAGTTTCCAATCGATCGGACATTGAATCGTAGCAGCGATTGAGTTAATACCCGGTATCGTAGCAGTACCCCACTACTTTGAAAGTGAAATTCGAGCAGAATTATAAAGAATTTCAAAGTTTCGTCGACACAGAATGAAACCTCCTGAGCTAGGATATTTATAGCTGAAATTGGGTTCCCTCGCGGCCCGCGTGGGAGTGTAGATCATATCGAAAGTTGCTGAGTCACCGGTGGTCGCGACACGTGTGATGATACGTGGATCCGGATGCTTATCCGGTCAAACTGAAGGTTGACGCGGCCCGCGTAGGGGCTCTCTTGTTCTTTACGCGGCCCGCCTGAGAGCCAGGAATCTTGAATTCTTTGATATTTTATATAGATTGGGGTTTCAGGGGTCCGGGTTTTTACTAACGGATCAATTTGGGACATTTTTTAATATAATTATATTAAAAAGAAAAAGGGAATAAAATAGTGAGAAAAGAGAATAGACCCACTTTGTAGCTTTAGGGTTCAACTAGAAAGCCTCCTGGTATAAATTTTGGGTATAACTTCTGAGCTATTTAAAAATATATAATGCACTCGTGTTAAGTATAGTACCCCTAATTCAACCTTGTCCCTATGTCACGAGACAGAACCCTAATAAACTTAGTCAGGCAGAGCCTTGACATGCGTTATGGGGCTCAGATCAATCGGACAAGGTAGCGATGATCGGGAGTTAAAACATTTAAAACGAGGCATAGCTTTATTATTATTATTTTGATGGGGTGAAAATAAAATTTTTATGAGTATAGATTTTGAGAGATGGCGACAGAAAAGGCACCGAGTAAAGTGAGATTGTAATTTCTATTCCCATTTATAGGAGTTTTAAGTTGGTTGGGTGTCTATGAAAAATAGACACATATTCGAGAAAAGGAACACGTCTACAACACATGTACTTTCTTTTCTTTAAATACATACACGTCTAAGAAATGTAAATAATTAAATTTTCTTTTGAAATCATATCATGCAATCGTATGCATGCAATTGAAATTCAAATGAAAGGTTAGATTGTTATTAATATTTTATTATTTATATAATTAATTTAACTGCTTCAGTTATTTGGCGTGTATAACTTCTAAAATATAGCGTTTTATAAAATAATGAATATGTCATTTGAACCAGAATATTCGTGTCTATATTTTGAACAAAGTTTCATTAAAAATAGAGTAGGTTCAAATATAATGTATTTTTATAATTTAATTATTATACGGTTCCTAGGCCCGTCTAAGTACTTCATATTTCTAACAGTCAATTTACTCGTAATATACCTGTCTAATAATATAAGTTTTTATAGACTTTTATTTTATTAGAAAGGTCACCCATATACATGCCAATTAATTAGAATAATATTTCAACCAACTATATAAAATAGTGTTAAAACTATTTGGGTTGAATATTTATATTAAAAATAAACTAGTTATTAGTTACTAGTGGTTAATAAATTTAATCAAACCTATAATTCTTTATATAAAAATAGGAATGTTACACTAGGCTACATATGCGTCATCCCTTAATAGTCCTTTACCTTTATCCTATGTCTCCATGAATTCCTATCTTGGATCATGTCCTCAAAGAGATGCAACTCTATCAAATCATGTCTAATTCGCTCCTCCCAAGTTAATTTAGGACTGCCTCTATTTCTTCTCCCCTCCACCATGTAGATCCCGCCTTTTCTCCCTATACTTTTCCATTAATCTTCTGATAATATGTATTGTTTCCGTAGTTGATCACTCTGGCATAAAACCAAACTGGTTTACCGTAACCTGAGTTTCTCTTCTAATTTTAGTCTCAATTACTCTCTCCCATAATTTCATAGTATGACATTGTAAGGACTCTCAAAATTTTCCTAAAAATACCCGTAAGTATAAACCCGGACACTTAAAACCCTAAACCATATTAAAAACCAAGAAAAATAAAAACTTGGTTCTCAGGCGGGCCGCGTAAGAGATAAGGTATGTCTTACGAGGGCCGCGTCAAACCTGTGTTGACCGGATAAGTATTCCGGATCCACGTAGCGACCACTTGGCTAACCTACTCGTGACTGGTCAAGCCTACTCGTAGACTGGGCGGCTAGGCGGGCCGCGTAAGGTTAAGCTGAAGGCATACGCGGGCCGCGTAAGGTCTCAATTTCACCTATAAATAGCCCGTCACTTGCACAATCCACTAGTGTCGATTAAAACTTTCAAAAACGAAGTTTTAGTACTCTGAGGTCGAAATTACTTCAATAATAGCGAGGCGCTGCTCCGATACCGGGTATTAACTCGATCGCTGCTACGATTCAATGTCCGATCGAGTAAACTATCCAATGGATGTTTAAGTGCTGCCCACATTAGGGTTTATGCTTTGCCATTCGTCGTTAATTCAATGGATGTTTAAGTATCACACTTTGTCATTCGTTGTGAAGGTTTTAATCTCGTGAGTTATCGTAAATGCTGTATTAGTTACTAACCCAGTTCGTGTGCATGTTATTAATTTAGGTTAAAAAGGCTAATCAGTAGGCTAGGCTCTGCTCAATTAAATCTGCAATGTGAGTCATTCTCTTTTTATCAAATTTGTTTACAAAAGCATGTTTATTTTCAGAGTTATAATTACAGTGATTAAGTTTATGTAATCACCAAGTTACAGCCGGTATGTGGGGTTTTGTATACATTACTTGATAACCGTCACTATTAGACAACGGGTTAGCCAATGAGTGATATGACCATAGTCACAGACACCATTGGACAATGAGGTTACCGATGGATGGTCGAGTGACAAATATCGTGGGTAGTTGGTTGATATCTGGAAACATTGTAATCTCTCTTAATACTGTAAATTATAACAAACGGGTCATTTTAAATAAATAGAATGATTCACCAGTATTTCCCGCTGACAAAACCTTTTTCAACATGTTTAAGGTGATCTGTTGTGATCAAGGAAAAGTGCAGTGAAGCACTACAAGCTTAAGGAAGTGGCTCAATATAAAATAAAGAAACATGTTTTGTAAAATAAAAGATTTCTCAGTGAAATCTTATGATTGAAAATTTTTGGGATTTTATCCCGAGTTGTGAAATTAAATAATCGGGAAAATTGCAGTTTTAAAGATCCTGAAGAAAACTTCCGCTGTTAAATAAATACCACGGGATTTTCTGTCCCGCGGCTCCTGAATCGGGTTAAACCGGGACGGGGGCCGTGAAAGAAATAAGGTGGTATCAGAGCCACTGATTTAAGCCAATTAAGTATTTAGAAAATACTTAATTTTACTGATTGCCATTTTGGGATTATGTGTTTTATTATTTGAATATTTGTTTACAGTATGGGTAAGCAAAAGCTTTCAAACATATATCTTAAATTAGATAGGTCATCAAACGAGAAGGGAAGTTCATCCTAAACAAATTCCTCAAAACCCTATGTAAATCCTGAAGAAGGAATATTTGTCTGCAAGGCACAATATGAGGAACCACTTTCTCTTAATAAAAGAAGTTTGATAATTAGGAAAAGTCAAGAGAAACAAAAGAAATCCAAAGAAAAGAGAGTTAATCAGAAAACCCAAGAGCTAGGCAGTAACCCACCCTGGGAAGACAAGTTAGATGAAAAATGGGCAGATCTTTATATGCTAGCTACTGTAGCAGTTAATGCAAAACTTTAAAATACTCTGACTCAAGTTTTAGCACCCTTATCACCTACAATCCAGAAACCTTATCCAGTAAATAAATAAGTTTACAGTAAACCCTAGTGTGTTTTAATTTTCAGTTGTTTTTGTATTAAATTAGTCACACGGTATGCAATAATATTTAAAGGTTATTTATGAAAATTTTGTTATAAAATTTTAACTTAGTAATTTTTGTATTTTGCATATGTGCTAAACAGCATGAGTGACTTGTCGGAAGCCCTTCAGAATTTAAATCTCTATCCGGTAAAAAATAGAGGTTTCCAGAGATTTCAATAGGTATATACCAGATATAGAAGAACCTATGGAATTCAATGCTCCACTTCCGGAGAAACCCAAGCCTAAGAAAAGGAGAAGATTCGTGGGATGGAGGCGTGTGCGTAGAAGGAAACCCGTCACTAGAAAGATTCCTAAAATAGAAAATCCCTTAGACAAAGGGAAAGGGATTGAAGTCGGGGAAGAATCTAGGCAGATGGGAATACAGTTTGAAGAATATTCTAAGCAAATAGAAATGGAGATTGGAGGAGGTTCTAAACAAACCCAGATAGAAATCGGAGAAAGCTCTAAGCAAACCCAGGAAATGACATTGCAGGAAGAGCTAGATTTTATATTGGCAAGCTGTGATACTATTAAGCTTGTCAATAAAAATGTTTTTACTCATCCTATTGAAACTCAACTTCCAATGAATTTGGAACCAGCAATCCCAGAACCTATAATCCACACCCAGCCTCTAGGAATGGATGAATGGTGGACTAATGATTGGCAATTCCAAAACCTGCTCAACAGTCCTTATTCCTTTCTTCCTCAATTCGACCCAGAACCTATACCTAACCCACCTATGAGCAATGAGAATTTAGCTGAACTCCGCCACTTTGGCGAGGAGTTAGTGGATGCAGGAAATAGGATCAGGGAAGTAGGAGAACAGATCTCCTGGAAATACGATGAGAGGGAACGCCGTTACTGAAATAACAACTGACAAGGGATAGTAGGGTTATGAGACTGTGATTGTATAATAGCAATAATAATATAATCGTGTGAAATAACTACAAATAAAACTTTGTAAAATAATGGTGTGTATGGACGCATATTATAAAATATATAAAAATGGAATCGAGAAATCGATAAGTTTTGACTATATGCGTATTGTGAAATTTGTATGATTGTTTTATGTATAATTGTTATTTATTTTGATACTAATAAATTATATATATTAAATATCAGATGGAAAATGCTAATAATGAACCAGTTAATGAGGCTAATCAATCTGAGCAACATCCAGAAGATCAATTTATGACTAGGCATGATATAGAAAATATTGTTGCTCAAGGAATAGCCAATGCTATTCCAGCAATAGTTGCTGCTGTTAGAAATCCAATCGAACCTCAACAAATCATTCCTAGCAAACGTATTTCTGAAGATAACTTCAGTAATAGCGTAAACGGAGGCGATAATCATACTGATCATAATAATGATCCATTGCAAGCTCCGCTCCCTAAGAAAATGAAAGCTGCAACGCCTGGTTGCACTTACAAAGAATTTCTTGCTTGTAAACCCGCTGAGTTTGCAGGCAATGAAGGAGCAACTACGGCACTGCGTTGGTTAGAGAAAACCGAGGCAGTAATTACAATAAGTAAATGTGCCAAGGACGATCAGGTCATGTACGCGTCAAATCTTTTCAAGGAAGGGGCACTCGAATGGTGGAACACGGTGTTACAATCAAAAGGAAGAATGATGGCCTATGCCATGAACTGGGAAGAATTTAAGAGTCTTGTAGAAAGAAAATTTTGTCCCGAATATGAAAAAGATCAAATGGCAAATAAGTTCCTAAATCATAGAATGATAGGTGTAGATTGTCGCGGTTATACTTCGACATTCTTCGAATATGCTAGAGTGGTACCAACACTGGCTTCGCCAGAACGGTACTCATTTCTCGCTATATTTGGGGATTGATTGGTGAAATCCGCAATATCGTTAAAGCTGCGAGACCTCGTACTATTGACGATGCAGTGGAATTAGCCAACACCCTAACTGACGAACTGGTGCGCACAAGAGATGATAACAGGAAAAAAGAACTGGCTCAGAAAATTACCCAAGGATTTCGTATGGGTAATAATAGCAGTTTTAAAAGAAGAGGAACATGGCAATTTTCAAATCCGCCGTTCTGCGGGAATTGCAGAAAGAAACATTTTGGAAGATGTAGTGTAACCTGCAATTTTTATAAAATGGTAGGACATCGTGAAGAAAACTGCAGAAAGAAAACCATAGTCTGGTTTAACTGTGGAGAAGCGGGGCATTTCAAAACAGAATGTCCTAAATTAAGCAAATCAACAAACAACAAAGTCAAGATGGCCGACGGAGCTACTAAAAAGAATGTCAGAGCATTCCAACTGACCACTCAAGAAGCAGAACTCATTCCAGATGTGATAGCGGGTACGTTCTTAGTTCACAACGTGTATGCAAAAGTATTATTTGACTCTGGTGCAAACCAAAGTTTTATCAATACTTCATTCTGCCAAGCTCTTAACTTACCCTTAACCAAACTTAGGCAGATTTTTACAGTAGAAACGGCAGACGGAAATTCTGTTAGCATAGATAAAATTTTGCAAAAGGAAAATATAGAACTCTCAGGTCATAAATTCTTTGCAAACCTATTACCTATGAAATTAGCCGAATTTGAGGTTGTATTAGGAATGGATTGGTTAATAGCCAACCATGCTCGAATCATTTGTGACCAGAACTCCATAGAAATTCGTGCACCTACCGGAGAAGTAATAATGATTACAGGAGATAAACACGTAAACCCATGAAGTTCATATCAGTAATGAAAGTTGCTAGTTATGAACGAAAGCAAGGAATAGTATATATGATTTCAGTAATCATTAGTACTAAGGGTAAAGAACTTAAGGGGATTCCTGTAGTCTCAGAATACCCAGATGTATTCCCAGAAGAGTTACCAGGATTACCACCAGATAGGGAGGTAGAATTTAGAATTCATCTAATTCCCGGAACTATACCGATAGCCAAGGCACCTTATCGGTTAGCACCCACAGAAATGTTAGAATTGAAAAAGCAATTAGATGAATTACTAAGTAAAGGTTTCATACAACCTAGTTCATCCCCGTGGGGAGCACCAGTGTTGTTTGTAAAGAAGAAGGATGGTTCGATGAGAATGTGTATTGATTATAGAGAATTGAATAAGGTTACAATTAAGAATCGATACCCATTACCTAGGATTGATGATATTTTTGATCAACTTCAAGGAGCTAGATATTTTTCTAAGATAGATTTACGCTCTGGATATCATCAATTGAAGGTACAAGAAAAAGACATACCTAAAACTGCTTTCAGAACTAGGTATGGTCATTACGAGTTTACAGTCATGCCCTTCGGATTAACGAATGCACCTGCCGCATTCATGGACATGATGAATAGAATCTATAAACCGTATTTGGATAAATTTGTAATTGTCTTCATCGACGATATACTTATTTATTCCAAACGTCAGACAGAACATTGTCAGCACTTGCATGCACTCTTAACTTTGTTAAGAAAAGAAAAGCTATATGCCAAGTTCTCGAAATGTGAATTTTGGTTTGCAAGAAGTGCAATTACTAGGACACATGGTAAATCACGAAGGTATTCATGTAGATCCTGCTAAGATAGAAGCAATTACCAAATGGAAAGTTCCGCAATCCGCAATGGAAATTAGAAGTTTTATAGGTTTAGCTGGATACTATAGACGGTTTATTAAGGATTTTTCCAAGATAGCTGTACCATTAACTAAGCTAACCTGTAAAGCAGTTAAGTTTGACTGGGGACCTAAGCAAGAAGAAGCTTTTAGGATCTTGAAGTAGAAATTAACAAAAGCCTCAATTCTAGCTTTACCCGAAGGAACTGAAGATTTTGAAGTTTACTGTGATGCTTCAAAACTAGGATTTGGATGTGTGCTAATGCAAC
Source organism: Helianthus tuberosus (assembly GCA_030545235.1). Lineage (NCBI taxonomy): Eukaryota > Viridiplantae > Streptophyta > Magnoliopsida > Asterales > Asteraceae > Helianthus > Helianthus tuberosus. Next base: position 32,023,024 of record CM060365.1, on the reverse strand, counting down.
GCAAGAAAGTAATTGCGTATGCATCACGACAATTGAAAAGCACGAGGAAAACTATACAACCCATGATTTAGAATTAGGAGCCGCAATTTTTGCCCTGAAGATCTGGAGACATTATTTGTACGGAGGTAAATTTACTATCTATACGGATCACAAAAGTTTAAGATATATATTTGGGCAAAAAGAGTTAAACATGAGACAAAGAAGATGGATGGAAATCCTAAGTGACTACGACTGTGATATTCAGTATCACGAAGGAAAGGCAAATGTAGTTGCAGATGCTTTAAGTCGTAAATATCATGAAAAGCAAAAACGAGTTCGTGCTCTTAGATTAAATCTACAATTAGATTTAATGGAACAATTGAAGAATGTTCAAGAAACAGCAATCAAGGATGATGCTGAAGGAATGAAGGGACGAATAGAAGAATTAGAACAAGGAGCTGATGGAATTTGGAGATTTCACAAAAGCAGAATCTGGGTACCTAAACAGGGAGAATTAAGAAATAAAATTTTAGAAGAAGCCCATAAATCTAGGTATACCATGCACCCTGGAAACAATAAAATATACCAAGATTTAAGAAATAACTTTTGGTGGATAGGAATGAAAAAGGACATAGCTAGATATGTTTCTAAGTGTCTTACTTGTTCACAAGTTAAGGCTGAACATCAAAAACCATCAGGTCTACTACAACAATTAGAAATGCCTATATGGAAATGGGAACTCATAACAATGGATTTTATTACTAAGTTACCCAAAACCAGAAAAGGTAATGATGCGATTTGGGTAATTGTGGATCGATTAACCAAATCAGCTCACTTTTTACCTATGAAAGACACCTTTAGCATGGAAAGGTTGGCAAAGTTGTATGTAGATGAAGTAGTATCCTTACATGGAGTTCCACTCTCCATTGTTTCAGATAGAGATAGTCGTTTCACTTCTCACTTCTGGAAAAGTTTCCAAGAAGCTATGGGAACTCGATTAAATCTAAGTACTGCATATCATCCACAAACATATGGGCAAAGTGAAAGGACGATACAAACTCTAGAAGACATGCTCAGAGCATGTGTGATAGATTTTGGCGGAAATTGGGACGATCATTTACCTTTAATTGAATTCTCCTATAACAATAGTTATCATTCAAGTATTGAAACTGCCCCATTCGAGGCACTGTATGGACGAAAGTGCAGAACTCCAGTTTGTTGGGCAAAAATAGGAGAAAGTCAATTATCAGGTCCTGAAATAGTACAAGAAACCACTGATAAGATCACTCAAATCAAGGATAGGTTAAAGACGGCTCGAGATCGCCAGAAGAGTTATGCCAATAATCGACGCAAACCATTGGAATTTCAAATCGGAGATAAAGTACTTTTGAAAGTTTCTCCTTGGAAAGGAGTAGTTCGATTCGGTAAGAAAGGAAAGCTGAGTCCAAGGTACGTAGGACCATTTTCAGTGATCCAACGTATAGGACTGGTTGCTTATCGTTTACAACTACCAGAAGAGTTAGCCGGAGTACATGATGTATTTCATGTATCCAACCTTAAGAAATGCCTATCAGACGAATCTTTGGTAGTACCTCTCCAAGATATAGAGGTAAATGAAAAGCTAAAATTTGTTGAGAAACCTCTTCAAATAGAAGATAGAAAAGTGAAGTTTCTCAAACACAAACGATTAGTACTTGTCAAGGTCAAGTGGGATTCAAAGAGAGGACCTGAATACACTTGGGAGTTAGAATCAGAGATAAAGCAAAAATATCCTCACTTATTTCAATGAATCTCGAGGACGAGATTTTAATAAGGTGGGGAGGATGTAAGGACTCTCAAAATTTTCCTAAAAATACCCGTAAGTATAAACCCGGACCGTTAAAACCCTAAACCATATTAAAAACCAAGAAAAATAAAAACTTGGTTCTCAGGCGGGCCGCGTAAGAGATAAGGTATGTCTTACGCGGGCCGCGTCAAACCTGTGTTGACCGGATAAGTATTCCGGATCCACGTAGCGACCACTTGGCTAACCTACTCGTGACTGGTCAAGCCTACTCGTAGACTGGGCGGCTAGGCGGCCGCGTAAGGTTAAGCTGAAGGCTTACGCGGGCCGCGTAAGGTCTCAATTTCACCTATAAATAGCCCGTCACTTGCACAATCAACTGGTGTCGATTAAAACTTTCAAAAACGAAGTTTTAGTACTCTAAGGTCGAAATTACTTCAATAATAGTGAGGCGCTGCTCCGATACCGGGTATTAACTCGATCGTTGCTACGATTCAATATCCGATCGATTAAACTATCCAATGGATGTTTAAGTGCTGCCCACATTAGGGTTTATGCTTTGTCATTCGTCGTTAATTCGATGGATGTTTAAGTATCGCACTTTGTCATTCGTTGTGAAGGTTTTAATCTCGTGAGTTATCGTAAATGTTGTATTAGTTACTAACCCAGTTCGTGTGCATGTTATTAATTTAGGTTAAAAAGGCTAATCAGTAGGCTAGGCTCTGCTCAATTAAATCTGCAATGTGAGTCATTATCTTTTTATCAAATTTGTTTACAAAAACATGTTTATTTTCAAAGTTATAATTACAGTGATTGAGTTTATGTAATCACCAAGTTACAGCCGGTATGTGGGGTTTTGTATACATTACTTGATAACCGTCACTATTGGACAACGGGTTAGCCAATGAGTGATATGACCATAGTCACAGACACCATTCGACAATGAGGTTACCGATGGATGGTCGAGTGACAAATATCGTGGGTAGTTGGTTGATATTTGGAAACATTGTAATCTCTCTTAATACTGTAAATTATAACAAACGGGTCATTTTAAATAAATAGAATGATTCACCAGTATTTCCAGCTGACAAAACCTTTTTCAAACATGTTTCAGGTGATCTGTTGTGATCAAGGAAAAGTGCCATGAAGCACTACAAGCTTAAGGAAGTGGCTCAATATAAAATAAAGAAACATGTTTTGTAAAATAAAAGATTTCTCAGTGAAATCTTATGATTGAAAATTTTCGGGATTTTATCCCAAGTTGTGAAATAAAATAATCGGGAATATTGCAGTTTTAAAGATCCTGAAGAAAACTTCCGCTGTTAAATAAATACCACGGGATTTTCTGTCCCGCGGCTCCTGAATCGGGTTAAACCGGGACGGGGGCCGCGACAGACATAACAACTTAATTCCTCTATAATTTCCACAACATTAGGCATATCCTTTCTTCTTATATATGGGCACTACAACGCTACTTCTCCATTGATCTGGCGTTTTTCCATATTAGAAAATAAGATTGAACAGAGTGGTCATCCATTGAACTCCTTCATTTCCCAAACAATTCCAAACCTCAATCGGCATGTTGTCCAGACCAACTGCCTTAACTCTTCTCATCTTCCTAAATGCAATCTTCACCTCTCCCTAGGTGATATCCCGATAGTAGCAGTTATTCCTTTGTTAGCTCGGTGTACCGGGAAAATTCCAGTGCTTTGCAACGAGCATTCGTTTGTACCGGCTCTACGTTTAATATCGTTGAATCACTACTAAACAAATGGGTGTTACCAACGAATTTCTGACAAAAACGCAAAAATCTAAAATTAATTGTTGCGATTATTTTGAGATTCGTTTACATTTGTTTTTGGACGAAATAGAATTCATAAAATAACATTTCATCCATACTGAAACATATAAACAAAATAATTTTTTTATTAAGGTTTCAGCTATATTAGTTCTTTAAAAAAATTAATACTCATAATAAGAAAGCAATAAGATATCTATGTGTAGGAATAGTTAGATAAGTGAGTTCTTTTTAAAAAATAATAATAATACTCATAAGAGCACATGTAGTGGGGCGTCATATGCCCCAAAAAGCCAAACATAGCGTCGGATGGTGCCCATAACACCGCGACGAGGGGCTTTATTGCTCGAAAAAAAGATGGCAGTGCCATCACCTTCGCGGCGCCATTATATATACTAGTAGTAAGACCCGTGTGAACACACGGGTAAGTTTAATAACGATCGAAATCAAATACTAAAAAACAGATTATAAATATATCATTTAAATTGTTTGTATTTAGTTACATATGATTATAAAACAATGTTAAAAACAGTATATGTTAGTATTATAAGTATAATGTGCAAAGTTTTTGTCTACATCTATATGTAAAATATGATGTGAAATTATTTAATGAAGTCACATTCGCATTATACTTATGAATTGACAACAACATCAGGCATAAGTCATAAGTGAAGCTACAAAACATTCAGAAACAAAGGTCTTATGTCTCTGCTTCAAGCCAATAATTGACCTTGAAACCATATCTGCAAGCGGCGCTGAATTTCTTGATCTCAATACCCAACCTACCTGAAATTGACAATTACTATCCCGTAAGTTTCAAAACCACATTGAAAAATCATATACAACAACCTAAGTTTCGAGATGTATTAAGGAAAACCGTTACCTGAGATGTAAACGGAAAGATTGTGATGGCTCAATGATGGTTGCTGTCATTAGGTGCATTGAGACCTAACAAAAAGAATTTGATGGCTTAAGTATAATTATAAGCTTATTAACGAATGAGACCATATTAATTTAAAATTTAACCTTATGATAACCAAAAGGCAATCTTTGTATAGTCTGAAACATAAGTCATCTTTGAACATGGGCCATCGCCTAAATCAAATACTAAAAAACAGATTATATCCCTGCATGAAAAACAAAATGGATAAATTTAGGGAAAATGAGTTTGAAAGATGATAACCCAACAGTAGAGGATCTCATTCTACAACTCCGATAAATGCAAGGGTGTTCTCAAATAATGGTTCCTAGATGTTTGAAAACCAACAAAGATCGACAAATGTCAACATTACTGCTTCTTTGGAATTTGTCGGTCTTCAAACATCTAGGAAGCATTATTTGAAAACACCCCTGAATTTATCGAGGCTGTAGAATGAGATCCTCAAATACTGGGTTATCATCTTTCAACCACATTTTTCCTAAATTTATCAATTCTGTTTTCCATACCTCCCAAAGCCACCTATTCGCCTGCAAACAGATCGAGAAACCTTGAAGTATAACCTGTAGTTAATTATATGGCACCGGATTTTCACTGATTCAAGAATCTCAACATCAGCTAACAACAAAGAACCAATTTACAAACATCTTAATACAAATCCATAATTCAGATTATTAACTTCTGAATGCACTAACCAGTTTTTCCTTAAGAATTGTTGTCCAGTCTGTGTGATGTGGTGTCATTTGTACTGTTATTCCGCTTCTTCGCTGTATTAACACATTAAAATATTAAAACATAAAAGCAAACAAAATGTTCCAAAAAAAAAAACACAAGTAGTTAGTTATATGCTACCAAACTTGAAGTAGTTATGTAAGCTGCTGCTGTTGGCTTCATGATCATCATTTTCGACATGCTCGATGGTTGTGGTGGTGAGTTCTATGGGTGATTCTCCTGTATCAGCCAACCAAAATAATTAAAAAAAAAATCAAACACTACAACAAAACAAAAATCATCACCCCAAACAAAACCAATCAAAAAAGATGAAACCTTTATCAAACTACAAATTCTTGAAATTACCAATCACGACTAAGAACAAACAGACCAAGAACATATTCAGGGATGGTAAAAGTACCTTATCTTTCTGATTGAACAACAATCGAGAATTGAGAGTAACCACCCTGATATATAGGAGACAGTTGCTTCAACCTTAACATCTTCACAGTCACTCCGTATCAATGGCAACGATGATTCAACCAAATTCACAGTAAACTGGCCCCACGACCACCTGTAAAACAAAACACAGGAATCGGGTCCAAACGTCAATTTATATGACCGATCTACAAACGAAAAATTGGAAAACTTACCAGCGTCATCACATACAGCTAAGTAGGCATCTCAGACCAACCAAACTCCATTTTCTTGTATAGATGTAACAACGATTATACACGATCCCTTTTCAAAACCTTAATCACCAACACTTCGTCAGCGAAGGTCATTCATAGTGAACTTGCAAAACATTTGCATTGTCAGAATGCCAGGCTCAGATTGTGAATAAAGATGACAACACCATAGCTGCAAGAGAGGTTGCATGAACAACTGCCATCCTACAACCTTGTCATACCATAATGCTATCTTCATTCAATTTTTACTCAGATCTACAAAATCACCATAGCCTCATCTTGAAAGGACAAGAAAAATGCACTTTGCATTCATTTTTATTCACCATCACAGTCAACACACAATGATTTACTAAACTATACAAATGATTGCAAAATGTCAGACCTCGCGTATATTCAGGCCGACGTTTGCTTCATCAAAAACGCATCTAAGTTACCGGAAAGTGCCCGGAACCCTAGCTTACTGCCAAAACACTCTGGGAGCACCGTCAACCCTAGAATTCTTGGAGTTATTGGATTCAGCATAATACTGATCAACAGTTTTCAAGCAGCTGAACCTGGAAACACAAGCACAATGAATTAAACTGCTATACATATATCACAAATAAATGGTCTTGGTAGCCGTCTCACTGCTTTAAAATGAATATATAATCAAACTGGGCTTGGAGAAAACAGTGGTCGAAACCACTGTTGGGTAATATTTTATTGGGTTAAAACACTTTTTTTGTGGAGAAAATAGTGGTTGAAACCACTGTTTTCTTCACAAAACACTGTTTTAGCCGAACAGTGGTTTCAAACCACGGTTTTAACCCTACAGTGATTTCAACCAACTGTTTCCTCCACAAAATACTGTTTTAACCTAATAAACCTGATAAAATATTACCCAACAGTGGTTTCAACCACTGTTTTATCCAAGCCCTCTGTTAACTGACTCTTTTAACCTGTATTGTTTGATCCCTTTTAACCCGAACAAGGGTTTCAAACCACAGTCTTTGTAGGTCACCCATACTCTGAACCATGTAGAAGATCCATCAGCCGACTCTTAATTAATCCCTCTCTCATCGGAACTCCATGGCTACCATATTGACCTACAAATCCAATCAATATCATATAAAAGTGTCTATAATATCCAAAAAAAAGGGTTCCTAAATTTGCTTATCGTTTTTTGACACATTATCTGATAACAGGATACCCAATCAAATTTATATGAACATCGCATTGAATAAATAAGCGAAAAATCTATGTATTTTTTATAGCCTGACTCACATATTGATTAATTAAAGGAAAGGAGGAAATTTCTTACAATTGTATGCGTTTTTATTAAATCCAGTTGGACCATATGCAAAGATGCAAACATTGTAACCATCACGAGCATAGCGAATGAGGGACCTGGTACCAATCTACAAAAACCCCAACTGCGTAAAGGAAAAAAACATATTCATATTGGAAAAAATTAAAAATAATTACATAACGCCAACTAATTACATAACGACAACTAAGACCATATGCATATTGCCCAAATTTCCATGGAGAAACCCTTTCTAGTCTCATCATCAACGTGGATTCATCCCAATTGACCTGGAGTTAACGGGGCTTAGGGTAATTTTCTATTAATTCTCTGTGGGCCATTTAGTTATGAACAGGTTAATTTGGGTTATGAAGTCTCTAAAGGGGACAATCAGATAAAAGAAACTAAAAAAATACAAATTCGAGACAAAATATAATTTGGTTAGGGGAGCCTAACTTGACCCGAACAGTACAAATGATTACTCATTTTGATCCATATGTGTTAGTAGATATGTTCATCAAGAGATCTTTACCATTAGGTCGATTACCTTAAACCCTCAACCCATTTTTAAAAATAAACCAATTTCGAAGCTAAACTAATGTTGAAATAAAGCCAATATTTGGGACCAGAACATGATGATTTACCGGTATAGGCAATGATGTAGAAGTTTATTATGAATATATATTCATTTGAAATACAAACCATTAAAACAATTGTAACAAAAGATTGTCAAGAGCAATACCTGCGGTGAGATCATCTGCGCATCTTAAAGAACACACTGACCCTTAGCAATATATGCTTATTATGTAAGGCATGTATTGCCCTATCAGCCTCTTTGGCTATCATTTCACCAATTATAAACTCACTAAAACTCAAAACAGATGCCATAATAGATATAAAAACAAACTTCACACTTAAACTTTTACCTACACTAATATGACTTCAAATGCAGGTCTATTAACAGGATCTTCAACCATCTGCAAAACTCTTTTATACGTGATCACATCCTCCCCTCTCTCCACGTTCACATCCAACACATATCTGTCACCAACAACCACACATACTCTTAAAAAATCACTCACATCACATAAACAATAAAATCTAAAACACTAAGCGACAACTGATTCAGGATTAAATCTAAACAGCAACAAAACAAATCTGAGAATAAATGAAGATGTCAAACCTTAGTTTAGTGGGATCGTTGCCATACCATTATTTGAAAGAGAACCTGTTTCACCATAGTTTTAGTCTCAGGTGAGAACCATCTCATCAACATCGTTGACTGAATATCGCTTACAATCTAAAAAACGTGGTCTTAGGTGACATCGATCTCATAATCATCGACCGAACATGGATTACAGCCAACGCTACCTAGCACAGCCGCGAATGGCAGCCGGCAACGATGCTTTATATGTTTCAACAACACGCCAGATCTCACCATCGTAACCTCAGATGACAAAATCATCTTCATCGGTCTGAGTAGAGACGTTCAAGTTGTTTTGTGCATTAAATGCACCTGTGAGAAGTAATCATATATCCATATCTCTCTTTCTTCTTGACACTTTAATCCACAAAATCATCATAGCCTCATCTTGAAAGGACACTTTAATCTACAAAATCATTATATACAATATTATTTAGATTAAATCGGATTTATGACATCAGCATTGACAATGTGGCATATCTCAGAGGTTGACACATAAGCAAAGTGAGGTCATCTTCTGAGATATGCCACTTTGCTTACTTGTCACTCTCTGAGATATGCCACATTGTCCATGCCGATGTCATAAATCCAATTTAATCAAAATACTATTGTATATAATAACAGTACCTCGGTAGCAACATCACATGCAGTGGATCTAATTCACCAAGTTCTGTTGGTAAAACCACCATAGCCACACGACCACATGTAAAACAAAACACAGGAATCAGGTCCAAACGTCAATTTATATGACCAGTCTACAAACAAAAAATTGGAAAACTTACCGGCGTCCTCACATACAGCTAAATAGGCATATCAGACCAACCAAACTCCATTTTCTTGTATAGATGTGACAACAATTATACACGATCCCTTTTCAAAACCTTAATCACCAACACAGCGTCGGCGAAGGTCATTCATGGTGAAGTTGCAAAACATTTATATTGTCAGAATGCCAGGCTCAGATTGTGCATAAAGATGATAACACCATGGCTACAAGAGAGGTTGCATGAACAACTGCCATCCTACAACCTTGCCATACCATAATGCTATCTTCATTCAATTTTTACTCAGATCTACAAAATCATCATAGCCTCATGTTGAAAGGACAAGAAAAATGCACTTTGCATTCATTTTTATTCATCATCACACTCAACACTAAATGATTTACTAAAGTAATACAAATGATTTGAAAATGTCAGACCTCGCGTATATTCGGGCAGACGTTTGCTTCATCATAGTTTTAGTCTCAGGTTAGAAGCATCTCATCAACATCATTGACTGAATATCCCTTAGGTGACATCGATCTCATCGTCATCAACCAAACATCGATTATACCCAACGCTACCTAGAACAGCCACGAATGGCAGCCGGCAACGATTAGGTCATGTTGCAACAACACGCCAGATCACGCCATCATAGCCTCAGATGACAAAATCATCTTCATCGGTCTGACTGACAAAAGATGGTGTTTCACCGACTGATTTCTTTATGGATGACATGGTTCGTGTGGAAGATGAGGAAAATAAACCCTGAAATCGCATGTGAGTTTGAAATGAGAAGAAAGAGAAAGATGGAGATTAAAGTCTGAGAGTTTGACACGTAATCAAAATGAGGTCAGCGTCTAATCCCCTTTAATATATAGTATAGATTCATGAGCTCTGCATAATAAATTTCCATCTAGAAACCCTAAATAACCATTCATAAACTAAAAATAAAATAAATGAAAAAGTATAAAAACTTATAAACAAATGAGTGAAAATAAGAACTCACCAAGGAAAAAAGATACATAATATTCTCCTGATTGCAAAGGCAAGTAGGTACATTTCCTATAATAATAAACACAAATAAATGCTCAAAAAAAAGTTTTCAAAAAATTTGAAGATGAACAGTTTCAAACGTATGAAGCAAACAACAATTTCTTAAATTGTAAAAGTAAAATCTTAGAAATAAGAACATAACCTGAGATTCAGTAAGAAGAGTTCGACTTGCAGAAAACAACATTTCTTCCCATAATTGGAAACACTTCTTCACATGTGCATTGGGCTGTCAAGAACAAAATTAAAAATTATAATTTAAGATTTCATATGTACAAATAAACGTGTTAATGTAATACCAAGCATATCACTGGTTGGGTGATTTGACATTGCAATGCAACTGTTGTAATCTTATTGAAGTAGACAGGAACTCATCTAACTATTCTTAATTGTGAATCCACAATCAAAATGAATAAAAGGTGATAATAACCAATGGTCTAGTAGATCTTACGTCAACCTATAGAAAATAGATGTAGCAGATCACCCCATACCCATAACTCTTTTTAACTTTTAAGCACTATTTCAAAGAATTATATAATCCAACGATAGGTAACATGAATAACCTATATATAACGAATGCCAAGGATTATGACAATCTATCCAAATTTCTCATAACTACAAAACCACAACCAGACTTTTCTGCCAAAACAATAGAAACTCATTAAATAAAAAACCTAAAACCAACAAAACCACAACCAGACCATTCTACCAAAACTATGGAAACTTGTTAAATAGAAAACCTAACCGTTTATAAAGAACTACAGTCGGACACATCACCATTGCTTTCCATAGATCGACATCTACCATCGAAACCTGTCGCTGACTTCATCTCCATCGCCAACTCATGGCTGTTACCCTGAATCGGTTGCCGAATTTGCCCTAACTCACCGTTAGAAGACCCGATCTAGCGATGAAACCACCACTGTCACATGATTCTGTCGAATACGAAACATATATCTGTCGAGATCTCGGCAACGGTACAGAGCGTCTGGTGCATCTTCAATTTTTAGAACGATTGAGAATCAATTTAAGTTAATGATCATAAACACAAAACCTAATTAAAAAAACCTATACATCCATTACAAAATCTGGTAATAAACATACCTGAACTTCAACAGCTTGACGGTTAACATCTGCACCTGATACATAAACAAATCAATCAGATTTAATCATCAACAATTTTCATTAGCAATTTTAAAACAGAGATCTTGTACCTGATAGAGGGCAGTTGACTACAGAGCTCTTTGAAAACACTACATGTAATCAAAATCCCCAAATTAGAACCCTAATTTCTAAAATTAAGCAAATTATTACAAAAAGGTAATTAATTTATACAAAAGTGGACAGTTCTAATTAGGTAAAACATTAAATTCAACTTTCAAATAAAGCTTTTAAATAAAGGAAACTTCAAAGTAAGATAAAACACCACATGCAATAAATAAATTTCAACCAAAATCAACCAAATCACAACAAAATTATAGAATCCTGAGTTCAAACTGTTACATAATTTACTTAATCAGTTCTAATTATGTCAAAAACTAAACAAATTCGAACCAAATCAGTTCCAATCAGGTCAAAAACTGAATAAATTCGAACAAAATTAGTTCTAATCATGTTAAAAACTGAACAAATTCAAATAAAATTGAACAAAATCGCACCTGATTCCTTACAAACTTCAACAGCTTCTTCTTTCACCACCACCACCGAATCTTTCGAATTCAAACCCATGAAATCTCGTTCCATAGTTCCACTACAAGATTCCAATCACAATTTCATCAAACATTAACCCGATCAAAAACGCCCAAAATCTCAAAAAACTCAAAACCCTAAAAATATCTAAAAAAATGATGAAAAAACTTTGAATTACCTTGAAGATTTTCAACTCAAAATTGCAGCAAACAAAAGAAATGCTTCAAACTTGTAAAAATCTAGAGAGAGAAAGTAGAGACAGAGAGTAGAGAGAGAAATAGAAATAGATCAATGGTCGAAACCGTAGTTTGGTTGGCCTCCATGACTGGTCTGAACCCTAGATCGAGAGAAGGATGTAAGAGCAGAAATTGTGGTGATATATGGTTGAATCTACAACAGGGAATGGATTGATGTTCTTCATCACTGATTTAACAATGAACAGAGAGAAATCGCCAAGATCTAGATGTTGGTTCCTGGGGATTTGAGAGAGAGGTGTTTGAAATTTGAAAAGGGGCTTTCAAATTTGAAATGCTTTAAATTGTCCCACCTAATAATACCACTAATTTATTCTAATAAAAATAAAAATAAGATTTATAGATTATTTATATATCCGAATTATGACATCATCATGAACTATGTGGCATATCTGAGAGCTTGACACGTAATCAAAATGAGGTCAGCGTCTAATCCCCTTTAATAGATAGTATAGATTATAGACAGCGTAAAACTCAACTGTTGTCAGAATTCATCTTGATCGTCAGATCTGTTTAAAAATAAATCATGACCGTGTAAACTCAAAAAAATAACCGAAACATTGTCAGTTCCAGGCGGTTCAGACCTTCTCTCCTAATATGCTAAAAATCCGGTACTATCTCTCTCACGTTCCATCGGTTTCCTTTTTTTTCCTCTCCACGACGCAGACCTAGGTATACCTATCACGATCTAACTGAAGTGGCCTCCTCTCCATTACACACCCCCGTTTTCTTGAAATTTCTCTCATCATCTCTCTTCAAGGAACCTCAAATCAAAAATCGGGTGTTCAATTTTGGGGACACATCGAAGATTATATTCGTGCAGCAGAAGAGTGGCATATCAAAACATAACCTCAAATATCAAAGTGTCTTATTTTACATCGATGTTACAGAGTTCTAGGGTTTATGCAGATAAATTAGGGATCAAGATGGAGACAATAAAAATAATAGATTGAAGTTTGTTTAGGTGATTTGCTATGAACAAATTGAAATTTTTCGAAAACAACTCCCGATTTGTAAGTGCCTGAAATCTCCTCTGCTTCATAGTTCTGTTAAAGCAGTAACTTACACAGTTTTTTAATTGCTCATTCTCACTCTTGGGTGGTGTTGAGGCACTTGCTCTATATCTCTAACCTTCTAACTTTTTTGTTGGATGACTGAATTATTGTTCTGTAGAAAGATTGTATCGGGATATAACTGTTTTAATCATTGACACCTCAAATCTTTGATATGCCTTCATTAAGTAAAGGTTTTCATTTTTTCTTTTATTCATTCAATGTTAATGGATGAAATAACTGTATGCCTGGAAGACTAGCTGAGAGCTAAAGGCATCCTCATGGGTAATATAGTATCACTTATATTGATTTCGAATCTAACCCGATTATGTTATCTAAGCAAATTGAATGGACCTTTTCCTCTCTTTGCTGTTTGTTATCATTTACCTCTCTTCTAACTATTTTTAGGTTTCTTTTTTATGTTACTGTAACCGGTCTTAGTTTTTTATGGCGCCACACCTGCTCTAAGTTGGAGAACTGTAATTTCATGTCACTCCCATTTCATCTGATCTCTTCATCGGTTTCGAAAATTGAATCTCAGCCTTCATCAATGGTTTGTCTCTTTATCGTCTACCTCTGATTGTTTCTCCAAGTTTATGCACTGAATATCATTGTCTGTTGATTAATCCTAATGCATTTCTATTCGTAATTTGATGAAGGCTCCAAAGAAAGGTGTCCAGGCAGTCGCAACTAAGATGAAAACGGTACAATTAAGCGATTGAATCAGAGATCGAAGGTTAGTTAAATTTCTGTATAACTCAGTATAGGAATGGAGCTTTTATTTCTTTATCCAATCTGAAACTTGCAGAGTATACTCTCTAAGGATTTGTTTCTCTTTTATTCTTTTATTTGTTCTCAAATTGTTGAAATTCTTTTACATCATTTGCTTGACTGTTGTATATACTCTATGCCATTTGTTTCTAATGTGCAGCAACTACCCTATTCAAAGTTTGTGACAATGGAGGACGAGGGTGATGTGGCTATGACTCTCAATGGTTTACAGTGGAAGTTCTCTCAGGTTTTTGGTGAATGTGTTGTAGAAGAAGCGGTTCAAGAAGGTACAAACATTATTTAATTGATGCAAATTTATCATGTTTTTAATCTCGAGATATACTGACTCGCACACAGATATTTGGTTTTATTTTAAACGTTCCTGGTAGCGATTGTTGCCTAGTATTCCTGACAAAATTGGCATTTGGATTATAAGGTTTGTACTTGTGCTTTTGCGTTTGAAAATTATTTGATGATGGAATTGGTTGGATGTATATGTTTGATAATCCAAAGTTGAAAGTTATAGGCATTTGGCTTCCATAGCCATATTTGTGTGTTTATTTAAAGAAATTCAGGTGACTTCTAATAGCAATCTATCATGGTGTTCATAGTATATAAATTGTTTCAAGTGATTTTTGACAAAAGTTGCTAACATGATTGTAATGATATAATAGTATATTTTGTTTATAGTCTGACATTTATCTTAAACTCTGTAGGAAACCGTTCGTGCAAAATTAAATAAAATTCTTTATTAACTTGAATTACAAGAACTAAACAAAATGAAACAGAAAGAATACAATTACAACTGAATCAAATAGAAAAACAAGAACAAAAATCCGAACAGAAACACTGTTCACAGCTGAGGATCGTGTTTAGCACGGGTCCCTTAAAACAAATTCCGTGTCTCCCAGGAGAACACGTTTGTTTCCAGAATACAACAGCTAAAGCAGTTGCACTGCCTGTCTTGACTCCAACCCGAAGGTGTACCTAGAATGCTTGAAGAAGATGAAGAAAATTCAGAGTGAAGTATTGTATTGCTGTGTAATTCGGTGTGTAGAATCTGCTGAAGGAGCCTCCTATTTATACAGCAGGTCTTGAAGAAACTGAAAAAACGAATTAAATGGGTGAATTAAACGGCATTGAACGTCTTCAATGCACTTTAATTTGTTATTTAATTCACACTCAAACGCATTAACTTCGTCAGTTTCGAATGCTGAAACGTAACTACATTGGCATTAACTGCTGGAAGCTTTTGCGCGTATAACAACCCTATAGAAAACCGACACCCTCATAAATTTTCTGACACCCTAATATATTTTAAAATATCCCGATATGTCCTAAAATACACCCCATACATGAAAACGGACCCCGAATACCCTAAATATTATTAAAAATAATTAAAAATTGAGTTTTTGGATTTGTTGTGGGCCGCGTAGACCCCTTAGGGATCTTACGCGGGCCGCTAGAGATCAATAATGTGGCGTAGCCCGGTGATGACACGTTTCATCATCGTGGCGAGTCTAGTTGCTGACCCGGATCAGCTACGCGTTGACCAGGGTTTGACGCGGGCCGCGTAGCCTTGTGTTAACATTTACGCGGGCCGTGTAAAAGTCAAAGTGAGGCCCTATATAAGCAGGCATCGGGTTTCAATCACAAATCGTTCAAATTCTTCTCTGAATCTCGAATTACTCTCATTATAGGCATAAATCCCGAGTATAATACCCCTAAATAGCGAAGTTCTGCTCCGTTGTAAGTATCATAAGCCCTGGATACGTATTAGATACGTTGCCCGATTGATCTAGGGTTCCATAACGGCTGTCGTGGTTTTGCTCGACGTAGTCGTTGGAATGCCGTCTCGGGGAGGGTATTACTAATGTTAAAATGGGTTATTATACTAACACACGTGCATTTATGTAAATTATAGATTATCACCTGGAAACCCTTACGGAAAATCTAAGACAGCAATGTGAGTAATCCTTCTATTTGGGTAAACCTTTTTGTGAGTAAACTCCTTTTTGTAAACTGTTTTTTCAAAACCTTAACTATTTTACAATGCAATTTAGCAGTGATTAAGTCTTTGTAATTCTACGATTACTGCCGGTATGTTGGGGTTTTGTATACAAAATGTGAGATAAGTTACCATTGGACGAAGAGTTAGCCAATGTGTAATATGACCCACCAGTCAGGATTGATAGTACTGAATGAGTAATTGGGTAGATATAAACATTGTAATTGCCCTCAATACTGTTAAGTTTAAATTAAATTAATGTTTCTTGATTAAACTGGGATTCACTCACCAGTATTTCCCACTGACAAACGTTTTTAAAACGCGTTTCAGGTAACACAATGTGAAAGTCAATTAGAAGCCAGCTGGATAGCACTGAAGGCTTGGAAAAGTGGCTATAAAAGTTACCTGAATAAAGAAGGTGTTTTAATTCAATAAAATGGGATTTATCCCTATAAATCAGTTTGTAATGAAAACTTGGGTTTTATCCCAATGTGTGTATTTCTATAAAATGTGGTGTTTTACTCAGATGTAATTTTCGCTGCCAAATTAATAAACACCGATACCACCGAACTGAGTTCGCGGCCGCCCGTTCCCGGGGCAGATAGGGGGCGGGGGTTGCGACAGAAGGTGGTATCAGAGCTAAGCCACTGATTCAGCCACAGAAGCGTTCTGCTAACATCAAAATTTAAATTGTTAGGAAATAAATTACGGGAATACGTGTATAAAATTATTTTATTGTTATGTGTTATCTGACTATTTGTTAGTTTACAGTATGAGTGACCAAGGACCATCTGACGCGTACCGTCAATTGTCTGGTTCGCCTAGAAGCGAAGGCACCTCCTTTTCTCAGCCTGCCCTCTCAGAGTACTCTGCTGATACGGAAGAAGGAATCTTTGTGTTTAAGGCTCAGTCTGAAGAGCCATTTCCTCAGAAAAAGAGGGGATGGTTTAGTAGAGGAGCACACAAGCGTAGAAAACGTATGAAAAAAGTTACAAGACCAGAGAGCACTAGCAGCAGCTAAGAGAGAGACAGATGCCTATGCCCAGGATATGATTAATAGGGGTATAGCTAATATCCACATCCTAGCAACCACTACAGCTGACCCTAATCTGGAGCAAATAATAGCACCCCAACCACAACCACCAATTCCTGACCAACCAATAGAAATAGAAACCCCTGAAAATCAAGTAGAAATGCATGATTTCAATCCAGAGGAAATACCTAGGGTACCAGCACCAAACCCCTTAGACCCAAATTACGACCCCTGGTGGGATGACGTTAGGGACTATGTGCAACGCTACCCGATACATGAAGACACACCCATGCAGAATTTAGGATCCTACCCAGGTTTGGATCCTTTAGATCCCTATTACCATGATGTATTCATTAGGGAGATTTTAGAAGATCCTTACCGATTCCAGGCACCTACACCCCCATATCAAGAACCCGCACCCCAGATTCCGAACCCAGTCCTAGAACCTGCACCCCCAATGAGTGTAGAAAACGTACAAGAACTTAGGACATTTGGTGAGGAAATTTTAGAAAGTAGTGAACGAATGAGACAGGTAGGATAGCGACTCGTCTGGAAATACGATGAGCGCAATATGGATTTTTGGATGAATCCATATCCATGAATGTGATGGTGGAACGGTAGTAATAATAATAATAATAATAAAATAATATAATATGTGTGTATGCGTATGGAAAAAAACTACAGATGCCTATTACTAGTAGCGTAACTTTAAAATTTCAGTCGGTATTGTAATTTTTAATTTCAGTACTGGTGTGTAATAGATGCATAATATATGAATAGAGTAAGTCACAATGATCGACGCTTTTGACCAAAATGCGTGTCATGTGATTGGCTATATTAAAATATTATTTTGTGATATTAATATGTGGTAAATGTTTAAAATTCAGATGGCCGACGAAGGAAATCAAGGAAATCTGAATAACGATAACCAGAGTAACATTAACTTGGTTAATGAGAATCCAAGCATCAATAACAATGGAAACCAAGTGAATAATAGTGCTATCCAACACATAGTGGTACAAGGAATTATAGATGCAATGCCATTTATTCTTCAGACTGTTAAGGATGCTGATAATAAAAGTAAACATAGTAGTAAGCGACCAACTAAACCAGAACACAGCGTGAACAATGGACCCATACTTCAAGTGCCCATTCCCAAAAGAAGAAGAACCATGCCTTATGGTTGTTCTTACAAAGAATTCTGGTCCTGCAAACTAATAGAATTCTCGGGCAATGAAGGACCCATTGCAGCTCTACGCTGGATAGAAAAGACTGAGGCTGTTTTAAAAATAAGCAAGTGTGCTGAAGAAGACAAAATAATGTTTGCTTCAAATCTATTTAAAAACTCAGCCTTAGAATGGTGGAACACTATCCTCCAGTCCAGAGGAAGTGATAGGGTATACAACATGGAATGGGAAGAATTTAAAAATATGGTAGAAAGGAAATTCTGTCCTCCCAATGAAAAAGAACAGATAGCGAATAAGTTTCTGAACCTAAGGATGACCGGGGTAGATAGTAAGGGTTATACTACCACATTCTTTGAATATGCTAGAATAGTACCAACCCTTGCATCACCTGAACCGGTATTAATCTCCCGCTACATATGGGGATTAATTGGAGAGATTAGACATGTAGTCAAGGCAGCTAGACCTCAAACCATAGAAGAAGCTGTAGAACTAACCAACACCTTGACAGATGAATTAATCCGTACTAGAGAAGAAGACCAGAGGAGAAACCTAGCTCAAAGACTTACCCAGGAATTCCGATCTGGAAATTCCAACCGTGGGAAAAATGTAGGTTCCACATCTACACCTTATTGCAAGTATTGCAAAAGGAAGCATTCTGGAAGATGCTCCATATATTGCAATTTCTGCAAAATATCAGGTCACAAGGAAGAAGACTGCAGGAGAAAAGCCAACAACATGATATGCTACAATTGCGGAGAACAAGGTCATATCAAGCCAAACTGTCCGAAATTGGCTCCAGCTGCGAATAACAAGAACACTAAAAATGCTAGAGCATTCGTTCTGACTACAGATGAAGCCAAGATGATTCCAGACGTGATAGCTGGTACATTTTTAGTTAATGATGTTTTTGCTAAAGTATTATTTGACTCTGGTGCAAACCAAAGTTTTATTAATACTTCATTTTGCAAACTTCTAAATCAGTCATTAACTAAACTACCACAAGAATGTCTAGTAGAGACAGCTAATGGAGAAACCGTTCGGATTTCTGAAATCTTGCAGGGAGCAAGAATAGAATTTTTAAACCAAAAGTTTATTGCAAATCTTTACCCAATGAATCTGGCAGGATTTGATGTCGTTTTAGGAATGGATTGGTTAATGGCCAATAAAGTTAATATTTTATGTAATCAAAAGTCAATTCAAGTAAATTCACCAAAGGGTGAAAAGATCACAATTAAAGGAAATAAACCATCTAGATCCACGAAATTTATCTCTGTGATGAAAACTGCAAGCTATATAAGAAAAGGATCTATAGTGTATTTGATTTCTATAATCACTAACACTAAAGGAAAAGAACTAAAAAACATTCCAGTAGTGTCTCAGTTTTCAGATGTATTTCCGGAAGAATTACCAGGACTACCGCCGGACAGAGAAGTCGAATTCAGAATCCATCTATTACCAGGAACAGCACCAATTGCCAAAGCACCCTACCGTTTGGCACCAGCCGAAATGCAGGAACTAAAGAATCAGTTAGACGAATTGTTGGAGAAGGGATTCATACAGCCAAGCTCATCGCCGTGGGGAGCACCGATTTTATTTGTTAAAAAGAAGGACGGATCAATGCGTATGTGCATTGACTACCGTGAATTAAACAAGGTCACGATTAAGAACCAGTACCCATTACCAAGAATCGATGATCTATTTGACCAATTGCAAGGAGCTCGATTTTTCTCTAAAATCGATTTAAGGTCAGGATATCATCAATTAAAGGTACATGAAGAGGACATTCCTAAAACCGCATTTAGAAAAAGGTATGGTCATTATGAATTTACTGTTATGCCATTTGGTTTAACCAATGCCCCAGCCGCATTTATGGACACGATGAACAGAATATGTAAGTCGTATTTTGATAAATTCATATTTGTCTTTATAGATGATATTCTAAATTATTCTAAAAGTAAAGAGGAACATGCAAAGCATTTGCACGCACTTTTAAGTCTATTATGAAAGGAAAAGCTTTATGCTAAATTTTCAAAGTGCGAGTTTTGGTTAGAGCAAGTACAGTTTCTTGGACACTTAGTCAATCATGAAGGAATTCACGTAGATCCAACAAAGATCGAGGCGATTACCAAATGGAAAACCCCTGAGTCACCAACCGAGGTTAGAAGTTTCTTAGGATTGGCTAGTTATTATAGAAGATTTATTCGAGATTTCTCTAAAATAGCCATTCCTTTAACCAAGTTAACCTGTAAATCCATTAAGTTTGAATGGGGACCAAAACAAGAAGAAGCATTTAGAATTCTTAAGCAAAGATTAACCCATACACCCATACTAGTGATGTGTACAAAATGCAACATATAAATTACATCAATTGTGGCATAAAACTAACCCTTTTTTAGTACTAATGTTGGAAAAAAGTGTGTTTTTTGTCTTCCTTTTGTATTTTCAGGATTAAATGAGCTCAAATTAACAAAAGAAGCGAAAAGGCAGCTAAATCTAACATAAATACAAGAAAAGGAATAAACGTGGCATGCCCGACCTCCACGAAAGCATCTTCCCAAGCAAAACAAGAGAACAGAAGGCTGAACACGCCCCGTGCTCAGTGAGCACGGGGGCGTGCCCAAGTGTCAGCATAAAAGACAAAGTTGTAGAAGCTTCCATTGCCCACCACGGGGCCGTGCTCAGCGGACACGGGGTCGTGGTCAACTATAAGATTCGCAGAATCTAGACAAATCTTGATAGTACAGATACGCTTCTGCAAACGGGTCGTGCCCAGCGGACACGGGGCCGTGGTCAACTAATAAAGACAAGAGCAATTAATGAAGAAAGAGAAGGATGTGGACACGGGGCCGTGCCCGAGCTTCTGTTCAGCCTATAAATAGGAGTGCTTGGCTCAAGCTCAAACCATCCCTTGGCACACCACCTCTCTCACACTTCACCCACCACCCACCACCACCATAACACCATCATCCACCACCATCATCCATTGTCCATCATAGAGTGTGTGAGTCGTCTCGGGATCCAAGATTGATCGTAAGAGTTCTTGACAATCAAGGCCATGTTTGCCTAAGTCTCTTACATCACTTGGTGAAGACAAAGTGTCTAGTGTAATATTTTTTATTTTTAATCTTTTCGCACTTTTTAATTGGTTATGTATTAATGACTTTAATAACTAGTTTCTTATGTTGAAGGTGATTCTTCCTTATCGTTTGTCCGTGGTGTCTTGGCATTATTTTACTGTCTATATAAAATAAAAGATTTTCACCATTCATATCTCCACGGTCTATATGGTGGTATGTTGGCTACCTGGTCGGGGGTTAAGGGAACAGTTTGGTAAGAGTCTTGCCATTGTTCAGTGTATAGATCCTGCAAAGGACCTGGGTCAATTTTAGTAGGACCTCCTTCAATACTTAACAGTATTGGATGGCGGGGGTCCAAACTCTTTGATCCCCTCATAAGTTAAGCTACTATTAAAACTTTAACCCGGCTACTTAGGACTGTATCCCTGCTGACTCAGACTACTTAGCCGAGGGTAACGTCGCCTTCAAAAGAGGGGCCTACCACATTATGCATTAATAACTTAATTAATTATCTTTCAATAATCCGACCCTTTAGGATTGTATCCTTGCTGACTCAAACTACTGGGTTGAGGGTAACGTCACCTCCAAAAGAGGGGCCTACTACAATAACTAAGATAATCTCTTAAATAAGTGCAAAAGTGCGGAAATAATCAAAGGTTACACTAAACACGAGTCGGAGCCAAGTGATTCATCTTGTCTATCTGTTTTTCTTTTATTTTATTTTTCAGCATTTTAGTTAGTTTTATTTTCTTAGTTTAAAACCTTTTTCTAAACTTTTGATTTGATTAGACGTTGAGGATAAACCGGTACTAAAAGCTCCTGTGTCCTTGGACGACCTCGGTATCTTGCCAACACTATACTACGCTCACGATGGGTGCACTTGCCCATATGTGTGTTTAGTGTTAGTAAATATCGTGTTTTATAAATTTAAAACTTGGCTAAAAAGTGTAAAAGGGCTTAAAATATACTTAAACTTATATACACACTTCACACACATCAAGTTTTTGGCGCCGTTGCTGGGGACCCAAGGATTTTAAGAATGTTAGGAATCAACGGCCTAATCGTTTTTCTTATTTTTCTAATTTTTTTTAAGATTTTCTTAGTTTTTCAGCTTCTGCAGAACTCAGCATGGGCCGTGCCCGCTGAACACCCCCCGTGCCCAATCATTGGAACTGGCAATCCTGTTTTAAGTCAGACAGTAAGCTGAACACGGGGCCGTGCCTACTCAACACGCCCCGTGCCCAAGATTCAGTTACTGAAAACAGAACCGTAAGATCCCGACGGTTGGTAATTTCTGATACAAACATGAGTGATACTGATACTTTTTACTTTCGGCACTCTTATGGTACGTGGTGTCAATTATGTGGTGGTACCCATAAGGAATTAGAATGTTATTTTCTAAATTATAAGCCCCACTATATAGACCCATCGTTTCCTTGTATCCTTAAGAGGGGCGAAAGTAAAAATAGTCCCTATCTCTCCCTCGAATGCTCCCAACCAGATTTTCTAGGAGAAATGCTTCTTGATGAATTATTTCAATTAGAAGATCTAATTCTTAATTGGTTAAAAGAACTTAGGATAGATTTCAGTAATTTATCTCAAGATGATAACCAAGAAGAAGTGTTGGAATCGCATTCAAACAACTTCGTTGTCCCCGACGATACTTCTAACTCTAGTGAGGACTTGAGCGATAGTCGTCCCTGTGCCGATTGTGCCGTGAAGGACTCCCCATCGACTTCGTTTGATGCATACATAGACCTGAGCGATTCGGCATACACCTTCTTTAACGAGAGCCCGGGAAAGGGTTGGACTTGTCCACCTACATATAGCATAGGAATCACCCTCACCGACAACCTCTTGCTTTCTCGTCTTAATCTAAAACAATTAAGGTATCTTAGGCACTTTGTGGTTGTTCCATCTAGTAAGGAACCGCCCGATCCAGAAAAGTTCCTTGAAAAAAGACGAATTCCATAAGACAGCTTCTAGACACGGGGCCGTGTTCAGGTCAGCACGCCCCCGTGTCCACCAAAAGATTCCCTTCTGATTTTATCAGAATACGGACAAAATTGTGTCAGGATTATGTCTGCACACGGGGCCGTGTCCAGCCGACACGGGGCCGTGTGCAACGTACTGTCGTTTTCGATAAATGCAGCCAAAAATCCTGCACATTTGAACCATTCCAGGGATAGAGATTTGGGGAATATTCTCACATACCATCCTAGGTATTTTCTAAAAGAAGTTTCTCAATTACCTTCTTGTCCTTTCCTCTTTTATCCACTATCATCTTCTTCAATTTTTCTTTCCTTGTACCTCCATTAAAGCTTGAAACTTCCATAATTTCAAGCTTTGTTGAAATGTTTGTTAGATTTTTGTACATGGAATCTTGTTAATAATAAGTTCTACAACAATGTTTTAAGTTGTTTCTGTTCAAAAATGCTTTAAAAATCACGAAAACAATCTAAAACCCCAAGATTCCTTGTTCCTAAATCCTGCAGATATCTGAACACGGGGCCGTGTTCGTTGAACACGGGGTCGTGTCCGAGGTATTGGTCCCATAAAATTGAACTCTTTTCGGTATGTTTTCTCAGAATGGCAAGCAGAACAAGCGGAAACTCTTCATCGCATTCCAGAAACAACCGGCAGGGGAGAAGATCATCAATGGTTGAGGATTCTCTTGTAAACTATGTTTACACTCTAAGAGAGGCCATTGATGAGATAACGGGGGTAGAAGAAGCATTGGTCGACCGTATTAATCATCTAACGGTGGGACTAGAAGGATGTCTCCGGGAAGTCAACCTTTTGTTACTAAATTACCCAAAACAAATAAAGGAAATGATACAATCTGGGTGATTGTAGATAGGCTAACTAAGTCAGCTCATTTTCTACCAATGAAAGAAACTTTTAGTATGGAACAGCTAGCTAAATTATATGTAAATGAAATAGTTTCTTTACATGGAATACCTTTATCAATTGTTTCTGATAGGGATAGTCGTTTTACCTCTCATTTTTGGGCAAGTTTCCAAAAAGCAATGGGAACCAAGTTAAATCTAAGCACAACTTATCATCCTCAAACGGACGGACAAAGTGAAAGGACAATTCAGACGATGGAAGACATGCTTAGAGCTTGTGTAATTGATTTTGGAGGTAATTGGGATGATCACTTACCTTTAATAGAATTTTCTTATAATAATAGGTATCACACTAGTATCAATGCTGCACCATTCGAAGCACTTTATGGACGAAAGTGCCGAACCCCAGTCTGTTGGGCAGAAATTGGGGAGAAGCAACTATCTGGACCTGAGATAGTGCAAGAAACAACCGATAATATTATTCAAGTCAAGGAATGACTGAAAGCAGCACGTGATCAACAAAAGAGCTATGCTGATAACCGACGCAAACCATTGGAATTTCAAGTAGGAGATAAAGTATTGTTAAAAGTCTCTCCTTGGAAAGGAGTGGTAAGATTCATCAAACGGGGAAAGCTAAGTCCCAGGTATGTTGGACCTTTTGAGATTATTAGAAGAATAGGACCTGTAGCCAATCAGCTACAATTTCCAGAGGAAATGGCAGGAATACATGATGTATTTCATGTATCAAATCTCAAGAAATGCTTAGCCGATGAATCGTTGATGGTACCTCTTAAGGATATAGAGGTAAATGAACAACTCAAGTTTGTAGAAAGACCTCTACAAATTGAAGACAGGAAAGTCAAAAATCTCAAGCACAAGAGATTAGTTCTGGTCAAAGTAAAGTGGGACTCCAAAAGAGGACCTGAGTACACATGGGAGCTTGAATCAGAAATGCAAAGGAAATATCCACACCTATTCCAGTAGATCTCGAGGATGAGCTCTAAAACAAGGTGGGGAGGATATAACAGCCCTATAGAAAACCGACACCCTCATAAATTTTCTGACACCCTAATATATTTTAAAATATCCCAATATGTCCTAAAATACACCCCATACGTGAAAACGGACCCCGAATACCCTAAATATTATTAAAAATAATTAAAAATTGAGTTTTTGGGTTTGTCGCGGGCCACGTAGACACCTTGGGGATCTTACGCGGGCCACTAGAGATCAATAATGTGGCGCAGCCCGGTGATGACAAGTGTCATCATCGTGGCGAGTCTAGTTGCTGACCCGGATCAGCTACGCGTTGACCAGGGTTTGACACGGGCCACGTAGCCCTGTGTTAACATTTACGCGGGCCGCGTAAAAGTCAAAGTGAGGCCCTATATAAGAAGGCATCGGGGTTCAATCACAAATCGTTCAAATTCTTCTCTGAATCTCGAATTACTCTCATTATAGGCATAAATCCCGAGTATAATACCCTTAAATAGCGAAGTTCTGCTCCGTTGTAAGTATCATAACCCCTGGATACGTATTAGATACGCTGCCCGATTGATCTAGGGTTCTGTAACGGGTATCGTGGTTCTGCCCGACGTAGTCGTTGGAATGCCGTCTCGGGGAGAGTATTACTAATGTTAAAATGGGTTATTATACTAACACACGTGCATTTATGTAAATTATAGATTATCACCAGGAAACCCTTACGGAAAATCTAAGACAGCAATGTGAGTAATCCTTCTTTTTTTGTAAACCTTTTTGTGAGTAATCTCCTTTTTGTAAACTGATTTTACAAAACCTTAACGATTTTACAATGCAATTTAGCAGTGATTGAGTCTTTGTAATTCTATGATTACTGCCGGTATGTTGGGGTTTTGTATACAAAATGTGAGACACGTTACCATTGGACGAAGAGCTAGCCAATGTGTAATATGACCCACCAGTCAGGATTGACAGTACTGAATGAGTAATTTGGTAGATATAAACATTGTAATCGCCCTCAATACTGTTAAGTTTAAATTAAATTAATGTTTCTTGATTAAACTGGGATTCACTCACCAGTATTTTCCACTGACAAATGTTTTTAAAACGCGTTTCAGGTAACACAATGTGAAAGCCAATTAGAAACCAGCTGGATAGCACTGAAGGCTTGGAAAAGTGGTTATAAAAGTTACCTAAATAAAGAAGACGTTTTAATTCAAAAAAATGGGATTTATCCCTATAAATCAGTTTGTAATGAAAACTTGGGTTTTATCCCAATGTGTGTATTTCTATAAAATGTGGTGTTTTACTCTGATAAAATATTTCCTAACAACGGTCTTGATGTAATTTCCGCTGCCAAATTAATAAACACCGATACCACCGAACTGAGTTTGCGGCCGCCCATTCCCGGGGCAGATAGGGGGCGGGGGTTGTGACAGCGCGCGCAATGTGCGAGTTCAAAGTACGCCATCAAAGCGCCACATTATGCCTCATCGCCCACGCCACGCGCGCGCGCGTGTGCGAGTGCGAGTTAGGGTGCTCCGCGCCCATCGCGAG
Source organism: Helianthus tuberosus (assembly GCA_030545235.1). NCBI lineage: Eukaryota > Viridiplantae > Streptophyta > Magnoliopsida > Asterales > Asteraceae > Helianthus > Helianthus tuberosus. Next base: position 31,996,366 of record CM060365.1, on the reverse strand, counting down.
TACACTTAGTGAGTGCTTACATGAAACAATAAGGATGGAGAGTTCCCACTTAAATACCCCTTTAAATTTCATCTCTCCTCCTATGTGGGACAAGGTGTCACTTTCCTATTTTTTCAGCATTCAAGTTTCAAACACCAAACTTTGAGCATCGATATCTCATTCATCTTAGCTCCGTTTTGGATGTGGTTTAGTTCGTTGCGAACCTCTTCCAATATAGAACACAAACCACAAATAAATATATAAAACTCGCTCATTTTCTTATATTTATTTCTAGTCCAAAATAGGAAAAAAATCATTTTCCTATATTTGTGAAAAATGATGTTTTCACAAAGAGTTAATTGCTAAATTCGTCCTGAGGTTTTACACAAATTGCTAGATCAGTCCAAAATCAAGATTTGATGCTAAAACAGTCAAAAACCAAGATTTGTTTTGCTAATACAGTCCAAAAAACAGACGCCGTTAAATATAGCAGTTGGACTGTTTTAGCAACAAATCTTGATTTGGACTGTTTTAGCGGCAAATCTTGATTTTGAACTGATCTAACAATTTGTGTAAAACCTGAGAGACGAATTTAGCAATTTTCTCAAAAAAAAAAGTGATTTTTTAACTGTTTTTGATATTTAATTTGATATTAATACACCATTAATGAATTTCAATAAAAAAAAGTTCTAGTAATTTCTTCAAATATAATAAGTGATTTTTTATTTGTTAGTTATTTTTTTCCATGTAATTGTATTATCGTTATGTCATCTTAAACTTTAATTATGATTCATATAATGCATTTCGAATTTATTAAGTTTTTTTGTAATTAATATGATATTAATACACCATAATTGAATTTTAACAAAAAAAGACTATTCATTTTTTCAACATCATAAGAATTTTTTTTTTTTAACGGCCAACAAATCAATCCCGAGCACTCTCGGTACACCCACTGGATAAACGGAGTACTCCGAAGGTAACGCGAGTCTTCCACCACCAATTCCGGGGAAAACCCGGTAACCCACCCGCCCGTAGGCACGACGGTAAAATTACCGGTAAATACATTTTTTCTTAAATATCGTGGTTTAGTGTGAAAAGAAAAAGCTAAGAAATTAAATTAAATTTCTTATGAAGTTGCCAATGACCTCTAGCTCAAGTGGTAGGAGGACTTGAGTTATTCTTTGAAGACTCAGGTTGAATTCTCATTTGGTGCAAAAAAAGAGTGAGGCACTGGTGAACAGTGATATGAGACCCAGGGAAACCTGGGTTCGATCCTTGAGCCAAATGGATTTTACCGGTAATTTTACCGTTGTGCCTACGGGCCAAATGGGTTTTCCCCGGTAATCTTATGATGTTGAAAAAATGAATAGTGTTTTTTTTTTTTGTTAAAATTCCATTATGGTGTATTAATATCATATTAATTACCAAAAAAAACTTAATAAATTCGAAATGCATTATATGTATGATAATTAAAGTTTAAGATGACATCACTTATTATTATATTTTAAGAAATTACCAAAACATTTTTTATTGAAATTCATTAATGATGTATTAATATCACATTAAATATCAAAAACAGTTAAAAAATCATTTTTTTTTGAGAAAATTGCTAAATTCGTCCATGAGGTTTTACACAAATTGTTAGTTCAGTCCAAAATCAAGATTTACTGCGAAAACAGTCCAAATCAAGATTCGTTGCTAAAACAGTCCAACTGCTATATTTAACGGCGTCTGTTTTTTGGACTGTATTAGCAAAACAAATCTTGATTTTGGACTGTTTTAGCAGCAAATCTTGATTTTGGACTGATCTAGCAATTTGTGTAAAATCTCAGGGACGAATTTAGCAATTTTCTCTTTCACAAATTTCCAACAAACTCTTAATTATTATCTAAAATACTTTGTTGTAAAATTTACAACCACTTCCAAGTCCTTATCTTTAGCAGTTGACGATGTCGTCTGCTGGTTGCAGTTTTGAATGGTTTATTACAGTTGATAATGATATCATTTCAGCAATAGATTTGACAAAACTAGGGATTGTCTTGCAACCAGACAGCGTGCGGGACATGTGGTTTTGTTTTAAAGGACAAATAGAATAGATGTATGCTGCTTTCAGTCTTTTAAATTTTTTCACATTTACTCTTCCTGATTCTTTTTAATTTCAAATCTTTAAATTGTTTACTAACATCAATATGCCATAAACATGTGTAAATTAGGGCGGTGTTCGTCATAGAGTTTTACAGGCAACAAATTGTTCCTAAAGCCAGCACCCTATGTTTCACTAAAAACCGAATTTCAAAGTCATGAACCAGGTGTATTCACCATCTACATATTTTCTAGAAAGATGTGGAATCCTTTTGGTTATCGTTTGTTGTTCATTTTCTGTCAGTTTTTTTATGGATCATATTTTCTTTTAATTTTCGCGAAGATAAAGGAGTTGAGTTAGTGTTAAACTGCTAACAAAGTCATGTTTTTGCTATCCACTAATGATAAACCATAAAGTGCTGGAAGGTAAGAATTTTTAGAAGTTTGATGGTACTATTTGCCTTTCCTCTATGTAGGGATAAGCATGGTATCGGACCTGTACCGAACCGGTACCCGTACCGGAAAACTAGGAAATGGGTACCGGTATTTACCGGTAATTCGACCAAAACACGGGCACCCAACTTGTACCGGTACCGGAAAATTGAAAAAAATGGTACCGGTACTGGAAAATGGAAAAAATTGGTACCGATACCCAGTACCAAATGCTCATGCCTACCTCTATTGTTTTGCGAATTTCTAGAGATGCCATAGTGGGTGGGTTGGGTAGCGGATTAAAAAATGCCACTTTTTGGTAGGTGTCAAAACTGGCATCAGGTTTACTTGAACCACCTTTTTCCCTTTTCTTTATTTTTTATATAAATAATTAAACAGGAATACAAAACATATGTTATTCCAGTTATAATCTAATTTTTTTTTAATATAATGGTTGTCACACCCCGACCACGTATAACATACAAAACGTGGCGGAAAACGTCGGGGAGTGTTGTAACAGAATTAATTGTTTCATAACCATGGCATTCAAAGTTGTATTTTATTTATCAACAAGCGTGTTACATTGTCAATACAGGAAATAAAGAGTTTATAACATAATTAAACTAGTTCTATCTTCGTTTTATGTCTCTAAGGCACAGGTCCGCCCTAGTGTCACGATCATCATCCTACGGAAAAGCTCCTGAAAACCCATGTGAAAATAGGTACGTCAGCATAAAAATGCCTGTGAGATACATAGGTTTGTGAAAATAAGATTCATGACTTAAGTTTAAGAAAATGTTTAGTCATGAACCTTGTACTTTGATTTGTTTTGTAAATTGCTTGAAAAACAATAAGTTCAGATGATATGTATAAATAAGAGAATAATGTATGGTTAAATTAATAACCATGTAAAATGAGTTGTATAAAATAAACTGTATTATAAACCAAAGTCTTGTGAAAACATGTTAATGGTGTAAAATGTATAAGTCCAAAATGAATTATTTAAATAACGCTATGATATGTAATATAATACAAACACTTATGTATAAGAAGTACCAGTGGCGTATCCACCATGCTTGTATCATATTACTCACATCTCGTTACTTAAGTCACTTAAACTAACCAACAATGTATACTGTCTATGTTTAAACCAATCGTCAAAAGTCCTTTTATAAACCATGTCCAATGTTAAGAAGTCCAAAAGTAGTCAAGTAATATGTAACAAAAGTTTATGTATTGTAAATAAAGTATTGTCACATAGTCCAAATGTATAAATGTACAAAACAAAGTATTTTGAATATATCAAAAGGTTATGTTTTGCAAAGTAATGCATGTTACATTGATACAAACATTTATGTGGTAAGTTAACGCATACATTCAAGCCTTGAGACAGTCGGATAACCCTTTCAGTCAAGGTTATCAAAAGTAATGTTTTCGAATTCAGTCATTCCTTACATCCAAACAAACCCGGGATGTCAGGAATGGGATTTGTCAAGTCCTATGGTACCAGTACTTACTACCGAGCGGCGTAGCTAATGTTAATGAACGTATAATAGTCTCGTTTGTGCAAACCAAATTTCATAGCAAAAGTGAACATGTTATATAAAAACAATGTACTAAGTATGCTAAGTTAACATACAAAGCAGAAAAGTCATGTAAATCAATGTGCTAGCATGCTATCAGTTAACATACATAGCAGAAATGTAATGTAAAACAATGTACTAAGTATGCACACAATGGACATACATAGCATGAAACGTAATGAAATCATGTACTATAATGTACTAACAAACATAGCAGGTATATGATGTGAAAACAGGAAAGCACGAAAGTAACAAGTAGGCACATGTGTTCCACCCCCAAAACAGTTTGGAAAACAGTAAAAGAGGGGTCTATGTACTCACTTGAGATTGCTCAGAAGTCCTAAGATAACCACCAAGCAATGCTAGAGATCACGGAATCAAACGGCACCTAATATAGGTAACTATGTTAATAAACCGGACCTATATCGGAAGACTTAGATAGAATGAGGGTTCGTAAACCAAACGAGTATGGAGACTCGTGTCATATGGTTTAACAAAGCCTACATACTAAATGAAACCTAACCTAAATGTTTACGACACATTACGACCCGTTTAGGTAGCTTATGCTACTTTAACGCGTCGTTCGCGTGAAACGCGTTCGGAACGTCTAACTAGTCCTATGACAAGTGTTATATGCCTAAACATGTTACATAATCAGTTATGTGACAAAAGTTTAGGTTACATATGCTTAATTACCAATTATACATGAAAAGGGTATTCTGGTAATTTACCTAAGGCATATAAACTACCTATCATACAACTACTTAACGAAGCGACCATAAGGTATAACCTCGGAAGGTTATTCCCTATATACTATGGTCACCTAATGTATTTGGTCGGATCCTAATGATCGACCAAATGGGTCGGGTTCGAAGGTATAAGCGATTTATTAGATCGCTTACCCTTACGACCCTAGACAACGTGGTAATCAGTAGGCATAGTCACAAGGGACTATAACCATCGTGATTACAATCACGTTGCGAAGTTCAAACGAACTTCGCATTGACCATAAACTGGTCAACGCAGAAAGTCAAACAAAGTTTGACTTTCAGACTCGAAAAGACTCGAAAAGCAATAAAAGAACGAAAGAATACTTACGAAGGGTCCCCGAATGCTAATCTAGATCAAAATAACTCAGGTATGAAACAATGGTTCCAACTTAGAGTCTTTTTTATCAGATTCTTGTGAGTTTGAAGCAAATGGGTGTGGGGTATTTATAGTTTTCGGTCCACCGTTAGGATCATTTCTTGGAGAAGAGGGAATGATCTTGCTCGTACACTTGTCGGAAGGTTGTGGTAACTGATTTTGGCCACCACAAGTGATTAACAAGTGGCACTTGACCTTTGGAGAATGTTTAGGGGCAGATAACAGCAGCCAAAATCGATTTGCTGTATCTGGACACTGCTTGCGCACCGTAACAAATAAACACTTACGGTGCGCAAGGGCCAAGTTTGGCAGATTTACAATTTTGGTCCCTGTTGTGCTATAAGGTCATTTCCGACGCGTTTAAGGCCCGTTAACCCCATTTCAAAGCTCTAAAATGAAGTTAAAGTATAGGGAACTTAAAATGTGCTAAAAAATATCTCGGATGTCGGTTCGTTTAGCCGTACGGTTGCGATGTTCGGTTAATTACGACGGAATGCGCATAAGCGCGAGAAACGATCCAAATGGCGTGACGAATGGATTTTTCTTATGCCAAACACTAAAATAAAATATTTTAGTGCTTACATAAATTTTTGGATGTCCGGATGTATTCAGAACGTAAGTTATGCGCGAAAATGCAAACTTGTGCACTTTTTTACGCTTTTAGTCCCTGAATGACCCAAAAGTTTATTTTAGCACACCGAACCCCTCAAAGCCTATTTCTAAGCTATGTGAAGGATATTTATGGTATGTTTAACTTATGGTCATGTTCCGGAATGTCTGTTACAGTTCAGATTGGCATACTTTAGCAGTTTGTCAAGTTTAGTCCCTGTAAGCGAATTAACTTGTTTTTGCCATACCAAAGCCTTCAAAACTTATTTCTAAGTTATGTAAAGGTTATTTAAGGTATGTTAAGTATATGTTGATGTTCCGGAGTATTTTTCGCGTTAAACTAATTACGTTTACGCACCAGTTTGCGTATAACTCTCCAGAAAGTGATGTAGAGTTTGAAATTACATAAAAGTTAAAACATGAAAAATGTAAAACACAACCAAACAAACATTGGGATCAAATAACATTGTTTTATTGATAATAGAACTGTTCAAAATGATTACAAGCACGGATGTTACAGTCTCCCCTACTTGTGGAAATTTCGTCCCGAAATTTATTTAAAGGAAACTCGTGGAAAAAGATGCGGATATTTCGCCTTCATTTGATCCTCGCGTTCCCAAGTAAACTTAGGTCCACGTTTAGCTTCCCCGCGAACTTTGACTAAACGAATGCGCTTGCGTTTGAGCCACTTGACTTCACGTTCCATGATTTCCACAGGTTTCTCAACAAATTTCAGTGTTTTGCCAACACGAATTTCGTCAAGCGGTATGTGGAGGTTCTCATCAGCTAAACACCTCTTGAGATTGGACACGTGAAAAGTTGGATGAACATTTCCAAGTTCAGGAGGTAACTCAAGTCTGTAGGCTACCTTTCCGATTCTTTCGACGATCTTGAATGGTCCAACGTATCTTGGTGCAAGTTTTCCTTTCTTTCCAAATCTGATCACACCTTTCCAAGGTGAGACCTTAAGTAATACTCGATCACCGACTTGAAATTCTAAGGGCTTGCGTTTTGGATCCGCGTAACTCTTTTGACGGCTTCTAGCTGTCTGAAGGTTATCACAAACTTTCTTTATCTTGTCAGTTGTCTCTAAAATGAGAGCAGGTCCAGTAAGTTGAGCCTCGCCGATCTCATTCCAGCAGACTGGTGAACGACATTTTCGACCATAGAGAGCCTCGAAAGGAGCCATTTTGATGCTGGTGTGATAACTGTTGTTGTAGGAGAATTCAATCAACTTAAGATGTGAATCCCAACTACCACCAAAATCGATCACACAAGCTCTAAGCATATCCTCCAAAGTCTGGATTGTTCTTTCAGATTGACCATCCGTTTGCGGATGATAAGCCGTGCTCAGATTAAGTTGGGTCCCCATAGCAGATTGCATGGTTCTCCAAAAATAAGACGTGAAACGAGCATCTCTGTCAGAAATGATGTTCAAAGGAACACCATGTCGAGCCACAATTTCATCCACATAGATTTTTGCCAGTCTGTCAGCAGGAAAATCCTCGCGGATTGGCAAGAAATGCGCTGATTTAGTAAGACGATCAACAACTACCCAGATGGCATCATGACCTTTCTTTGTGCGTGGAAGTTTGGTGATGAGATCCATAGTAATGTTTTCCCATTTCCAAACCGGGATCTCTGGTTGCTCCAATAAACCAGAAGGACGTTGATGTTCAGCCTTAACCTTAAGACAAGTAAGGCATTTTGATACGTATAAGGCAATGTCTTTCTTCATACCAGGCCACCAATAATGAATACGAAGATCCTTATACATCTTATCTGAGCCCGGATGAACATAATAACGCGACTTATGGGCTTCATCCATAAGCAAGGTACGAAGATCATCCTGGCTTGGGACCCACAAACGGTCCATGAAGTAATACGATCCATTGTCCTTCAGTTCCAAAGCAGGCGTTATGTGATAGGGAAATTCTTTATCCATTAAACCTTGTGAAACACAAGATTGTTGGGCCTGAGAAATGCGTGCTTGGATATCGGATTGAGCTTGAATAACAGGTTGAATACGTACACAATGAAGCTTAGTACGTTCCTTACGACTCAATGCATCAGCTACGACATTCGCCTTACCAGGATGGTAGCGAATTTCGTAGTCATAGTCGTTTAAAAGCTCAACCCAACGTCGTTGCCTCATGTTGAGTTCTTTCTGGTTGAAGATATGCTGAAGACTTTTGTGGTCCGTGAAAACCACACATTTTGTACCGTACAAATAGTGTCTCCAGATCTTTAGAGTGAAAACAACTGCACCCAACTCAAGATCATGAGTGGTGTAGTTCTTCTCATGTATCTTCAACTGCCTCGATGCATATGCTATGACTTTGTTCCTTTGCATCAGGACACAGCCAAGACCCAATTTAGATGCATCGCAATAAACGACGAAATCATCATTGCCCTCAGGCAAAGTTAGAACAGGCGCGTCGCAAAGCTTCTGCTTCAAGTTTTGAAAAGCTTCCTCTTGTTTGTATCCCCAATCAAAGGGTTTGTTCTTCTGAGTTAGAGCAGTTAGAGGAACTGCAATCTTTGAGAAGTTCACAATAAAGCGGCGGTAATAACCCGCTAGACCAAGAAAAGAACGAACTTCAGTAGGAGTAGTAGGCGTATCCCAATCCTTAATCGCACTGATCTTGGAGGGATCTACATGAATACCTTGTTCGTTGATGATATGTCCTAAGAATTGAACTTCTTTAAGCCAGAATTCACACTTGGAGAATTTGGCGAAAAGTTACTCTTTCTTTAGGAGTTCCAGAGTAAGACGAAGATGTTTCTCGTGATCAGCTCGCATCTTAGAATAAATCAAGATGTCGTCAATAAAAACAATGATGAACTGATCCAAATAAGGTTTGCAGACCCTATTCATTAAGTCCATGAAAACAGCAGGAGCATTAGTCAAACCGAATGGCATGACTGTAAATTCATAATGCCCATACCGAGTGCGGAACGCCGTCTTGGGAATATCTTCTTCATGTACCCGAAGTTGATGATACCCCGAACGAAGATCAATCTTCGAAAAATAAGAAGCGCCCTGTAACTGATCAAAGAGATCATCTATGCGCGGTAGGGGATATCGATTCTTGATGGTAAGCTTGTTAAGCTCACGATAATCGATACACATCCTAAAAGATCCATCCTTCTTCTTGACAAAAAGAACGGGAGCACCCCAGGGTGAAAAGCTAGGACGGATAAAACCTTTGTCAGAGAGCTCCTGAAGCTGCTTAGACAACTCTTGCATCTCAGATGGTGCAAGACGATATGGAGCTCTGGCAATGGGATTTGCACCAGGTACGAGATCAATGCGGAACTCGACTTGGCGTGCTGGAGGTAGACCAGGTAACTCTTCAGGGAAAACTTCAGAATAATCCCGAACGACAGGAATATCTGAAATAGACTTACCCTTGCCTTTATCTGCTGTAACATGTGCTAAGAAAGCCACATAGTTCTTCCGCAGATACTTCCGAGCTTTAAAACAAGACATGAGTTTGAGACCACCAGATGGTTTCTCACCTTGAACCTGTAGGATCTCGCCTGTCGAAAGCGGCACACGAACAATCTTCTCAGAACAAACTATCTCAGCGTGATGCTTGGATAACCAATCCATACCCACAATGACGTCGAAGCTTCCAAGTTGCATAGGCGTGAGGTTAATAGGAAAAAGATGATCGTTAAGGTTCAACTGGCAGTTGTGAAGTACAGAATCAAGAACAATGGGTTCACCACTAGCAACTTCTACTGTCAAAGGTTTACCTAGTTTTGTTCTAGACACGCGAAGTAATGGCTCAAAAGACAATGACACAAAACTCTTGTCGGCACCCGAATCAAAAAGAACAGATGCAGGCTGATTATTAATAAAGAACGTACTGTTCACCACATTATCATCCGTCTGCGCCTCTTGGGCATTCAAGTTAAAAGCTCGCCCTCGAGCCTGAGCCTGATTTTGGTTCTGATTCTGATTTTGGTTGGCTAGCCTTGGGCACCGGTTCCTGTAGTGGGTCAGATCCCCACAATTCTAGCACGAACCAGGAGGAAAATGAGGTCGTGCAGCTTGACCTTGTTGCTGAGCAAGAGGCTGAGCAACTTGTTGGGCTTGGTTCTGAACTGCCTGGTTCTGGTTAACAGGAATGCGGCAGGTGGCAGCAAGATGACCAGGCCTTCCGCAGTTGGTGCACTGATGACACTGGAGGTGTGGTTGATGATGGTCGTTACACCTGTTGCACAAAGGTGCATTGCCAAGATAAGGCTTCTTGGCTAGTGGTTGCGCAGGCTGATTTGGTGCAGCTTGAGCCTGTGCAGTAACAACATAGTTTTGGGAAGCCTTCCGCTTCCTAGACCCTCCAGAATTCTTTCCCTTCTTGTTTTGACCTTTCTTGCTATCTTCCTTATCAGACACCTGCTTCTTACCCTTGTCACCCTTTTTGTGCAGCTTCCCCTTTCGAACCTGCGGATCAGTCAATGTCGCTGATAACTCGATCGCCTGACGGAGTGTGGCAGGGTTACTACCAGTAATGATGTCTTGTACTGATTCAGGTAGGTCGTCGATGTACCTTTCGATGGCCTTGTCGAGTGGGGTAACCATAGTCAGGCAAAGCAGACTCAACTCCTCAAATCTATCAGTATATGCCCTGTGCTCGCCACTGTCTTGTTTCAAGTCCTCAAACTCTTTCTCCAACGCTCGCTGTTCATGACGAGGACAGAATTCCCTCATCATAAGGGCCCTAAGTTCAGCCTAAGTTTGCGCTAGAGCAACTTCTGCACCCCGATCTCTCATAACCCCGTTCCACCATGTGAGAGCCCTCTTCTGAAACACGCTCGAAGAAAACTCGACCTTGCGATTATCCGGACACTGCACGTGGCGGAAAGTATTCTCAATGCTCTCGAACCATTGAAGAAGCCCAGTCGCTCCTTCAGAACCACTAAACTTGAGTGGTTTAGCCGAGTTAAAATCCTTGTATTTGCATGGGGCATTGTTGTTGTTGTTGGCTTGGTGCCATTGAGCAAAGAGATTTGGGAATTCAGCAGCCATCTGCTGCGCAATGATTTCTGCCAGTTCGGCAGTCGCTATTTGGTTCTCGCGTCGAGGAGGCATTCTAAAAGAGGAAAACATGAAAGGAAACGAGTGAGATGATTGGATGAAAAGAATGAGATGAAACAAAATTAACAAACACAAAGATGGTGGTCATTTGTCCGCATTACCAAGCAAACAAACGACGCACAGTGACTAATCAAAGTAAATGGATCAAAAATAATGTATCACGAAGACATGCTCGCCTATAAGTGAACACTCATCCCAAGAATTCCCAGGTAAGCACAACTGGTCTCGCGTCTGATGAGATGTATACGAAGTGCTTGCCTAGACAGAAAACCCAGAATACAGGCATTCACTCTTCCAGTTTGCACGTGTTCACATTATTTAAAACCCAAAACGTTGACGAGATTTTGAAAATTTGAAGGCACAAGGCCAAAAATTTAGTAAAACTGGAAGGGTTCAAAACCTTACAAAAGAGGGCTCAAAACCTTGTAATAAATCATCCAAAAACAGATGATTGTTTTTCAAAAATCGTTTCGGAAAAATTTTGGTTTTTTTTTTTTTTGATAATCACCTAAGGATAGGTGATGTACATGTTTTAAGATCTAAACACAAGATAACTTGTGTTAGGGTCCTAGAAAGGTTATAGTCTAGGTTAAAGCATTACTAATAACCTAATTCCCTATAACCATTGGCTGTGATACCAACTCTTCTGTCACACCCCGACCACGTATAACATACAAAACGTGGCGGAAAACGTCGGGGAGTGTTGTAACAGAATTAATTGTTTCATAACCATGGCATTCAAAGTTGTATTTTATTTATCAACAAGCGTGTTACATTGTCAATACAGGAAATAAAGAGTTTATAACATAATTAAACTAGTTCTATCTTCGTTTTATGTCTCTAAGGCACAGGTCCGCCCTAGTGTCACGATCATCATCCTACGGAAAAGCTCCTGAAAACACATGTGAAAATAGGTACGTCAGCATAAAAATGCATGTGAGATACATAGGTTTGTGAAAATAAGATTCATGACTTAAGTTTAAGAAAATGTTTAGTCATGAACCTTGTACTTTGATTTGTTTTGTAAATTGCTTGAAAAACAATAAGTTCAGATGATATGTATAAATAAGAGAATAATGTATGGTTAAATTAATAACCATGTAAAATGAGTTGTATAAAACAAAATGTATTATAAACCAAAGTCTTGTGAAAACATGTTAATGGTGTAAAATGTATAAGTCCAAAATGAATGATTTAAATAACGCTATGATATGTAATATAATACAAACACTTATGTATAAGAAGTACCAGTGGCGTATCCACCATGCTTGTATCATATTACTCACATCTCGTTACTTAAGTCACTTAAACTAACCAACAATGTATAATGTCTATGTTTAAACCAATCGTCAAAAGTCCTTTTATAAACCATGTCCAATGTTAAGAAGTCCAAAAGTAGTCAAGTAATATGTAACAAAAGTTTATGTATTGTAAATAAAGTATTGTCACATAGTCCAAATGTATAAATGTACAAAACAAAGTATTTTGAATATATCAAAAGGTTATGTTTTGCAAAGTAATGCATGTTACATTGATACAAACATTTATGTGGTAAGTTAACGCATACATTCAAGCCTTGAGACAGTCGGATAACCCTTTCAGTCAAGGTTATCAAAAGTAATGTTTTCGAATTCAGTCATTCCTTACATCCAAACAAACCCGGGATGTCAGGAATGGGATTTGTCAAGTCCTATGGTACCAGTACTTACTACCGAGCGGCGTAGCTAATGTTAATGAACGTATAATAGTCTCGTTTGTGCAAACCAAATTTCATAGCAAAAGTGAACATGTTATATAAAAACAATGTACTAAGTATGCTAAGTTAACATACAAAGCAGAAAAGTCATGTAAATCAATGTGCTAGCATGCTATCAGTTAACATACATAGCAGAAATGTAATGTAAAACAATGTACTAAGTATGCACACAATGGACATACATAGCATGAAACGTAATGAAATCATGTACTATAATGTACTAACAAACATAGCAGGTATATGATGTGAAAACAGGAAAGCACGAAAGTAACAAGTAGGCACATGTGTTCCACCCCCAAAACAGTTTGGAAAACAGTAAAAGAGGGGTCTATGTACTCACTTGAGATTGCTCAGAAGTCCTAAGATAACCACCAAGCAATGCTAGAGATCACGGAATCAAACGGCACCTAATATAGGTAACTATGTTAATAAACCGGACCTATATCGGAAGACTTAGATAGAATGAGGGTTTGTAAACCAAACGAGTATGGAGACTCGTGTCATATGGTTTAACAAAGCCTACATACTAAATGAAACCTAACCTAAATGTTTACGACACATTACGACCCGTTTAGGTAGCTTATGCTACTTTAACGCGTCGTTCGCGTGAAACGCGTTCGGAACGTCTAACTAGTCCTATGACAAGTGTTATATGCCTAAACATGTTACATAATCAGTTATGTGACAAAAGTTTAGGTTACATATGCTTAATTACCAATTATACATGAAAAGGGTATTCTGGTAATTTACCTAAGGCATATAAACTACCTATCATACAACTACTTAACGAAGCGACCATAAGGTATAACCTCGGAAGGTTATTCCCTATATACTATGGTCACCTAATGTATTTGGTCGGATCCTAATGATCGACCAAATGGGTCGGGTTCGAAGGTATAAGCGATTTATTAGATCGCTTACCCTTACGACCCTAGACAACGTGGTAATCAGTAGGCATAGTCACAAGGGACTATAACCATCGTGATTACAATCACGTTGCGAAGTTCAAACGAACTTCGCATTGACCATAAACTGGTCAACGCAGAAAGTCAAACAAAGTTTGACTTTCAGACTCGAAAAGACTCGAAAAGCAATAAAAGAACGAAAGAATACTTACGAAGGGTCCCCGAATGCTAATCTAGATCAAAATAACTCAGGTATGAAACAATGGTTCCAACTTAGAGTCTTTTTTATCAGATTCTTGTGAGTTTGAAGCAAATGGGGGTGGGGTATTTATAGTTTTCGGTCCACCGTTAGGATCGTTTCTTGGAGAAGAGGGAATGATCTTGCTCGTACACTTGTCGGAAGGTTGTGGTAACTGATTTTGGCCACCACAAGTGATTAACAAGTGGCACTTGACCTTTGGAGAATGTTTAGGGGCAGATAACAGCAGCCAAAATCGATTTGCTGCATCTGGACACTGCTTGCGCACCGTAACAAATAAACCCTTACGGTGCGCAAGGGCCAAGTTTGGCAGATTTACAATTTTGGTCCCTGTTGTGCTATAAGGTCATTTCCGATGCGTTTAAGGCCCGTTAACCCCATTTCAAAGCTCTAAAATGAAGTTAAAGTATAGGGAACTTAAAATGTGCTCAAAAAAATCTCGGATGTCGGTTCGTTTAGCCGTACGGTTGCGATGCTCGGTTAATTACGACGGAATGCGCATAAGCGCGAGAAACGATCCAAATGGCGTGACGAATGGATTTTTCTTATGCCAAACACTAAAATAAAATATTTTAGTGCTTACATAAATTTTTGGATGTCCTGATGTATTCAGAACGTAAGTTATGCGCGAAAATGCAAACTTGTGCACTTTTTGACGCTTTTAGTCCCTGAATGACCCAAAAGTTTATTTTAGCACACCGAACCCCTCAAAGCCTATTTCTAAGCTATGTGAAGGATATTTATGGTATGTTTAACTTATGGTCATGTTCCGGAATGTCTGTTACAGTTCAGATTGGCATACTTTAGCAGTTTGTCAAGTTTAGTCCCTGTAAGCGAATTAACTTGTTTTTGCCATACCAAAGCCTTCAAAACTTATTTCTAAGTTATGTAAAGGTTATTTAAGGTATGTTAAGTATATGTTGATGTTCCGGAGTATTTTTCGCGTTAAACTAAGTACGTTTACGCACCAGTTTGCGTATAACTCTCTAGAAAGTGATGTAGAGTTTGAAATTACATAAAAGTTAAAACATGAAAAATGTAAAACACAACCAAACAAACATTGGGATCAAATAACGTTGTTCTATTGATAATAGAACTGTTCAAAATGATTACAAGCACGGATGTTACAATGGTTTAGGGTTTTTTTTTTTTTTAGAAAACGAATATTATTTCCTTTTAATATACTTTCTTTACTTTTTGCATGGAAGTATGCGGTGTCAAATGTTGGGTGGCATTACAGGTGTTTGTTGTTTTACCTCTAAGAGTTATGTTGATGATACTAGGTGAGCTTGATCTAGGTTAATAGAATCATTGTTTTGTATGTAAATTAGCAACCAAATAGTGATAATGAGCAAAGAATAGACCGGTATTTTGAAGTCATGGAAAGTCACAAGCATCTGCTAAGGAAAGGGCGGTCATCATTTTCACAACAATTCTTTGACTGCATGAGTTCATATTATACATGTAATTATAAATAAAAACTTTCGTCATTACTAACTTTAAAATCCCGTCCACCGGACGGGTCCACTACTAGTTGATGTTTGGTTTTCAAGCTTTGACCAATCAAAAATAGTTAAGGGTTTTTTATAATTAATTAATAAAATTGAAAATTAATAATTAGGTAATGATGGGTAAGGGCTTTATGATTACAGGCTCTAGAGATATAACGCCCCATAAAGCCCCTGTGTGACGTGGCATGACACGTGTCGCATAACACCCACAAAAAAGCTTTATGACTACGGATGACCTAATAAGAAAGGTATAAGATATCTATGTGTACTTTTAGTTAGATAAGTGATACTAGATAGTTTTAATTAAGTATTTCTATAATCTAATTCTAATAAGGGATTTGAAATAATGTCATATGACATTTTCCCCTTCGACCTCATAATTTTATTATTTTTTAATAACTAATATATAAATATCATTTAGCTTTATCCTTATCTAACTTCTAATAAATATTTTAATAAATGCCACACAATAACTCCTAATTTATATTATTATTATTAATCTAAACTAATATATCAAACCATATAGCTTTAATAATTTATTAATTGATTAAAATAACATAAATATAATTATCTTATCAATAAATTTGATTTTTTTAACGACAAAAAAAACTTTATAAAAAGGTATGTGTTGCTAAGATGTTAAATCAACAAGTCGGATTTAACATATAAATTTCATATTTACTAAGATGTGGGTAAAAAGTTACGTTGTTGCTATTATATTATTGTTTTCTAACCGAATTTCTAATATTTGAGCTAATACTATTTTATATTATTGTTTTCTAACCTAATTTCTAATATTTGAGCTAATACTATTATTTCATAATCATTAATATATTAATATAGTATTTTATAGTATTTAAATGATATATTTATAATAACAATAATAATAATAATAATAATAATAATAACAACTTTTATATCTTCAAGCATATGTTTCTTTATAGTTATAGTAATTCTAATCCATTTTTAAATTAAAAAAAATTAATTAACTTATTGATAACAATTTTTCTTGGCTTGTTTACAAATCAAATTTTAAATTTACTGTCTAATAAATTATTAAGTTGATTAAAAATTTATTTTTCTTAAACTATACCGTTGGAAAACGGTTTTAAATTTCTTGGGTCCCACAAACAGAGCCGTTGGCGCTTGGTCGTTATTTTCCTGGCGAATTGATCGGAAACGGTGTTGGGGCCGCTATGGTGGTGATGTGGCAATGGACGCGGTCAGTGGCGGAACCAGAACTTTGTGGTCGGGGGGTCGTAGTAGAATTGTTTAAAAAAATTCTAATAGAATCTCTTGGCTGACAAGGACCTTCCGTTATGTACCGTATTCTTAATTCTTCTTATAAATTAGTTGAATAACTATTAATTGGTTTACGTAATACCGGGTCACCAACAATTTCATCTTAAGAATATTCAAGATCCTCTCGACTTCTTTTGTTATTATTTTCATTAGAGTTTAATGGATTTGATGATGCTGTGATAATTGGTTTGGGATTTTTTTTGTTACAATACCTTTTTATATCTGCATTTCTATGATAAAAATAACAATAAATTAGGACAAAAATTTTCATATAAAATAAAACATAGAACTGACAATTCGAGTTTACAATAAAAGTTATAATACAAAATTGTATAATTCTAATAAAAAATAGTACACATCTAACAGTTTAATTTCATGAATATACATTACAGTTAATAATTGAAAAAAGAATAAAACTTACTTCATTATATTATGAGTAAACTGCCATTTTGGTCCCTGTGGTTTGGCTAGTTTTGCCATTTTAGTCCAAATCTCAAACTTTTTACATCTGGGTCCCCTGTGGTTTGCATTTTGTTGCCATTTTAGTCCAAAATCCAAAAACTCTATTTGTTTAACTGTTGCAACCTCCTATTTTGTCTTTTAGTTCAGGGGCATTTTGGTCATTTTGCTTTTCATTTAACATTTTCTTAATTCAAAAATTAATATATATATAATCAGCTCTCTCTCTTATTAAAACCAGAAACAAGGAAACGTTGACAAATAGACATTTGTTTACATCAAATATGCTTACCCAATACAGAAAAAAAGTATGAAGCTTGTATCAATAAAAAATGAAATCTTGATTAAAACCCCAAGTGGGTTTTGGGGTTGAAGACGAACCCTAGAAGAAACAGGACGGTCAAGATCGATGGGGAAGAATCAGGAGACCAAAAAAGGTCAAAATCGTTGTGCTAATTCTGAATACACAGCTCACTATTTGTCAACGTTTTCCTTGTTTCATTTGATGTAAACAAAGGAGGTGGTGGTTCTCCGATAACCACACACCCACACCACCACAACCACCACCACCACCGCCGTATCCGGCCACTACAAACCCACACCACCTCCGGACCTCACCGACCAGCGCTGCTACTACCCAACCTCAACCACCACCACTGGAAAAAAGCCCTAACCCCTAATCCCCTTAAGTTCCCCAAAATCTTATCAACACCACTACACTACCAGATCCACAACAAACCCACAAATCTAACAACACATGGTAAACCGATTTGTGTGGAGGTGCTCACCGGATTGACTTGCAGGTTCACCGGATTGTGTTGCAGGTTCACCAGATCCACAACAAACCCATAAATCTAACAACACATGTAAGAGAGAAAGAGGGCCGATGGTTGCAGGGGGTGCGAGAGGGTGGTGGTGCTTGGCGGCGAGAGGGTGGTGGAGGGATGAAGATGAGGATTGTTGAAGATGAGAGAGAGAGAGAGATGAGGGATGAAGATGAGGATTGTTGAAGATGAGGGTTGTTGAAGATTTGAAGAAATGAAGAGATGAGGGTTGTAGAAGATGAATGTGTGTGGTTTAATTAAAAATGTGTTATAATAATTCCAGAATGACCAAAATACCCCTGAGGGTAAAGACAAAACATCAGGGTCATTAGTGGGGAATCTGGCAAAATTTGAGATTTGGACCAAAATGACAACAAAATGCAAACCACAGGGACCCAGATGTATAGTAACAGGTGGACACCTATCCACATGATGTTAACTATTTTTTTATACTGCCATCCTTTACTTGTGTTTATAACTTATTTAATACATAAATGTTTAGAGTAAATTGTGTTGGTCTATTGGTTCAACCGTCATTTGATTGCCTTCAGCGCCCTGGTTCGAATCTGTTTTTGGTTCTTTTTATCATTTTTTGTTTTGTGTTCTTTTTATCACTTTTAAAGCTTGAGTTTTGAACTTTTGGAGGAAGAGAGGGCTTATACAGAGAGAGAGCGCACAAACTCCAGCCGATCCCTGAGCAGCGGCGGAAGGTTACAACAACAGTTAGGGGCGGCGAACTTACGGTGGTTTATTAGGACTTCGTCTGATTCCTTGGCGACGGAGACAAAGCGATCTTCACCTCCTAATTTCCGGTATTTTTGAGCCCTAAATCGCGAATAAGAAATTAACCAAGTCAAAGTTCATAAATTTGTTTTTGTTGTGCTGAACAAATTTAGGGTTTATCAATGATTGAAAAATTCCTTTTGTCCTCTGTTTGCTGAAAACCAAAACCCTCAATCGACCGCTAATGCTATCATCCCTCAACGTCAATGTACGTTCAAATTTCAAAATGTAACTTTTAATTTCAGTTTTCATGTTAACTTTCACGTTTAGGGGTTTCTGTATGCTTGATGTTGTGTTTCGTTTAGGGGTTTCTGTATGCGTCATTACAGTGTCTTAAAAGTGTTTTATTTTTTATACGAACTCTTCTTATTTAAGTTAAAAAGTAGCCTATTTTTATTTGTATCACCTCAGCAACCTTCTACCAAGCACATCCTAAATCAAATATTTTATACAATATGATATTTCATATGCTTTACAACTTGAAGTTTAGCTAACATTCAAAGTCAAACCCTTTTTTTTTTGTAAGACGACATCTTATAAATGAAGCTTTGTTAATCCAATATTAGGATACAAGATTTAGAGCTACATTTTACATTGAACTTTTTGTAAGTGAAGGTGATTATTATATCAGTGGGGCGTATAGAAATTGCCATTAGTGGTTCAAGAATTGAAGACCATTTTAATGTATTTGAGTAGTTTTTCTACAAATTAATTAACATCGTTACTACAAGTTTCACAATTTACACATTGTACCAATATGTTATGTGTTTACACTTTTTAAAATAATGAGTATTGCACTATTACAGGGTTAGGGGCGTAGCCTAAAGTATACGTCAGTTGTATTTGTGTGGATTTAGTTTGTTTTTTTTACGGTTGATGTTGTTAGTTAGGGTCTGCTACTCAGTGATAACTTTTTTAACTTTTTTTTTTCTTTTCACCAGGTGGCTGGGAAGATTGTCTAAAGTCCATTACTTTATTTCTGAGGTTAGATTCTGAACAGGTCTTCGTCTTTTACCAAACACGTCCTCGCACACAAAGTTTCCAGTAGCACCATACCAAAAGAAATACATCTGATTCTTTCGTCACTATGTCGGTTTTCATGTATTCCAGATCAACATAGCCTGGTGTGCCATAGGAAATGGAGATAGCAACATTTTTATCTAGACATAACTTGGACAACCCAACATCAGAACTCTTTGCAGCCCAATTGCCATCTAACAGAATATGCACGCTTTTTATATCTCGATGGATTATGGCTTGATGTTCCCGGACATTGTTGTGGAGCATTTACAAAATTCCCGAGCAATATCAACACGTATTCGAAGTCTTTCTAACCATGAAAACTTATAAATGGATGTGTTAGGCCATATATACTGATCTAAACTTCCATGCTCCGCGTATTCATAAACATATTTTGTCTTATCTGTCATCGCAATAACCGGTAGACAGATTAAATTTCGATGCTTTTGACCCTTGAGCAAATCAATTTCAGTCAAAAACTCCTTTGACCCTTGTCTTAATTGCCTATCCAATCGCTTTACAAGAATTGTCGTAAGCTGTCAAGATATCATAAGTTCTCTTTTGTATACCTGGCCATATCCACCTCTTCCAATACAAGTTTTGAAACTTTTGGTTGCTTCTTCTATCTCTTTGAATGGTATTTTGAGGTGTTGGACTTGCTTAATTGGGACTTTTTGTTGATGTCTTATCGAGAAGGTTTTAAGAGTTGCAATGACATTGAAGAGCCAAAGGGGAGATTATCTTGGTGGTATCAAAATTCAAAACTATGGTTTTGGCCTTTTGGGTTTTGTTTAGAACGGTTGGCTTCAACTATGCATCTCAAAAGTTTTGTCAGCCCATGATATAAAATTGTGGTTTTCATTTTGGAACTTTGAAAAAAAAAACACTGATAGCATTCACTTTTTGTTAGTGTTAAAGAGGTACTTTCTAAACCGTGATTATGTTCTTACAATAGGTTAATTTCATAATTATTCGGTTATTTTTATAGAATGATATGTCCTGTCTTATGTGGTATGAAATCACTTCGGGTGAATCTTGACCCATTTTCCATTTAATATGTGAGTCAACGTATGTTTTGTGGCTAAGGAATCGAGACAAAAGGGTCTCAAGTCACTACATGTGTTATTCAAGTGTTTGTTTGCTCTCTTATGAAATGTTTTAAATTCTCATTGGAAATGAATCAACGAAAGAAACAAAGGTGGTTAACAGATTTGGATTAGATTTGGATTATTGTTGTGTTATTTTTATTTGTGATAATAACTAATTATTTGTTTGTTAAGGACTTGACCAGGTTATCCAAAAAAAATGTTTGATTGCATTGGCTGCAAGAACTCCAGCCATGATGTCATGTGGGACGTTGGCACTGGCAGCACTCAGACCGTCACCTCGGTAAGTTAATGTTCCCCTTACTGGTATCAATTTACGTGTAACCGAGATTATTTATGAATATTAAAATTATTATTAATGTTCTATTTAGTTTTGTAATGGGATCGTATTTGTTCTTCGCAGCTTCGGATGCTGTAGAAACAGTGAGTCGTTTTTTTGATGAGTAATTTGTAAAGTTTTAGCTTTGGCCTTTTGTTTTGTTCAGGATACGTGTGCTTCATATCACTGAATCGTGTGTCTCTGTGTGTATGTATATGTAATATTCATTGTTAAACTTTGAAAGGTTCATTTTCGGTTAAATTTTTTGTGTTGTTTGACAGGCGCCGCAACGCGGCGCAGGCTAGAACCTAGTTATGTTAAATCCAGAATAGAAAGGAGAATGATGGATCTATTACCTGTCCACCTCAAATCTTCAAGAATAAGGAGATAAAGGGTTTTTCAAATAAGAAAATACATACTTCTGAGATTGGCAACAGAGTAAAGCCTATACATAGCTATAACTTTCTTGAAAGATTAAATTATAACACTAAAAAATTAGGTTTCATAATTGGGCTAAACTCAACTTTTTATAAAAAAAAGCCTGATTCACTCTAAAGCCCACTTAAAAGACCACATATCACGTGTTTTACCATCTAAAAGGCCTAACCCTCTATCTTCTTCATTTAACTTCAGAAATAATTACAGACCACCGCACGCCACCGTCCATCACCGCTTGCCGCCGTTGGGCCACCGTTCGCCACCCGGAAAGTCTTCGAAGATTTCTTTTTTTCTTCTAGTTTTTATGCTTTTACTGGCCGGAGGGTCAGCTGACCCCCCTACCCTCATGTGGTTCCGCCCCTGGACGCGGTTCCACACCATATGGCCTAACATGTTGCATTCATAGGGTATTAAATTCTTGCTAATCATTCATTAGATTTAATTACTTTACATATATACTTTTAACAACTATGGGACACATCAAGTTGTTCATGATATGCTACGCTATTTCATATTTGTAACTTAGCATTCGTATTAAATTAATTATGTGAGATGATTGGTATCCCATGCACATGGTGTTAATTTGTTGGCCAAAATGGAGTCCCCTTTGATGGAGTTTTCTCATGAATACTATAAGTATATTTACTTTAGTTCTCAGAAGACTCCTTATTTATTGCATTTATGAGCTGTGTAAATGTATGGTACCAGAGGTAGAGATATATAACTTGTTAAGGCCATTTAGATAAATAAATAAAAAGAAATAGAGCCACATATATTTGATCCATGGATGGCTGCAATTATTGATAATTGACTAAAAGAACGACTTTTTAATTTATTCACAAGAGTACCACTTTCAATCTTCATTCAAGATACAGTTACAGCGTCTTTCATGAGTGATTTTGATCACCTTAGGATTCCAATGAAAGATATAGTATCTGCAACCAACCATTTAGATCCCGCCAAGGTGATTGGATGTAGTGGATTTGGGAGGGTGTACAAAGGAGAACTGTCTCTCCCAGAGGGACAGGTCACGGTTGCTTTCAAGCAATTAGATCGTAGACTAGGGCAAGGGAACATCGAGTTTGGGAAAGAGATCATGATGCTTTCCAAATACAAACATGAAAATCTTATATCCCTTATGCACTTGTGCATCGACGGTGATGAGATGATCCTTGTGTACGAGTATGCTTCACGTGGGAGCCTTGATCAATATCTAAGTGATGTGAGTACTCTCACTTGGATCCAACAATTGAGGATATGTGTCGGTGCTGCACGTGGGCTACATGATCCTATGCGGACACAACAAAGAGTTTTACATCGAGACATCAAAAGCGCAAACATTCTTTTGGATGAGAAATGGATGGTTAAGGTTTCTGACTTTGGGCTATCAAAAATCGGCCCGGCTAACCAAGCATACACATATCTTGTCTCCAACATTGTTGGCACGCGTCTGTATTGTGATCCATTGTATTGGGAGTTGGGTTTTCTATCAACAGAGTCTAATTTAATTTGTATTATTTTGGAGTTGTCTTGTTTGAAATTTTGTGTGGGAGATTATATTAACTGCCCACTCTCTCTCACTTTATTTGAAACGCACACAAATGCTTGTTGTGTTTTTGAACTTTTGATAGTCTTTTAAGTTTTTCATATATACACTCCCAGGCTAGGAGTTGGCTAGAAAGTCCAAATTTCCTAAAAAGTGTAAAAAGTCACAAAACACCATAATGTCAACCATAAAACACACAAAAAACCCACAAATAACATAATGAAGATTACTAAAACATCATGTATGTGGGTTTTGTGTTGTGTTTTAGGTGTTAAGGCTCTGATTATGGAATGACAAATGTTATTGTGTTTTATGTTGTTTAGCATTTTGTGTTTTATATTCATAGTTCTACGATGGTGTGTTTGAAGTTTTTATAGGCTATTAGGGTTTGAATATGGTGTTTTAGTAATCCTCATTCTATTATTTGTGAGTTTTAGGTGTGTTTTATGGCTGAAATTATTGTGTTTTATGACTTTTTACACTTTCTAGTAAACTTGGACTTTCTACCCGAACCCCACCCTACACTCCCATATATACACTTTAATACATAATTAATTTTAAAATTTTTCATAAATTTTGGACGTAGTGTAGATACAATGAAAGAGAAGAGAGATAAAGTTATGTAGTTAGGCTATGGGGTATGGGGCTTGGGTTGGGGCGTAGGTTGGGGGAAAACGCTCAACCCACCACCCCGGGTGGGCTTGGGTTGGGGCGTGGCCCTTGGGGCTTGGGTTTCAAGCCGGGCGTGGGGCGGTATGGACATGCTAGCTGGCTGTCTCCCATTCGCTCACCCCGCCATGTCATAACGGCCTTTTCAAATTTTGAATTTTAAATTCAAACGGTTTGGGGGAAAACCAAACCGCCACCAGGGTCTCCCAACAACCCCTGTAACACCCCAAAACCCGAATGTTTATATTCGGTAAATGTTCTGATATGGTACATCATGAAATAAACAACTAGGCTATTTAACCTAGTTAGGAATGTGGTAAAAAACAATTAAAGGATGATAGTTGTGCCAATATTATTTAGTGGCAAACTTGAGGGACTAAAGTGGGTCAAAATAAAAGTTGAATTTAATATATGAAAAACACACACAAACACACAAATCGTGTGTGTTCTAGAACGAGCAGGAGCTCCATGAGCTCAAGAAACCCTAAGCATGAAGAATCATCAAATTGAAGGGTGAATCGAGGTCTAAATTCATGAATAAACACGGATTAATAATCACCTACACGAGGGGATCATAAGGTATGTCTTAAAAGTTAGATTGGTGATCTTTCACGAAGTGGGTTATGATGTAAATTGCGAATTTGTATGAAATTGAGAACAGGTGTGTGTTAGAATCATCATATAGAACATGGATTATGCATGGTTTAGGATAATTTGATGTTCAATGGTGAAACCCGTTTGTTATGATGACGTGGGTAAATCATCTATGTCTAAATTCTTGCTTAATATTGATGTATTTTGATATGTATGGTAGATTCTTGTTAAAGGGATTGAAAGAAATGTGATACTAGTATGTTTGATGTTATGTATGAATGATCCATGTTGATTAGAAGGATAATTTGATGAGTTATGAATGTGATTAGAAGAATATGCATGAATTGGTTGTACACTATGCTTAGGAAGTAGTATACACGCCAAGTGTATGATGAAATGTATATAGTGTTGTCCGTATAAGCTATTATGATGTTACGGGTATATAATGATAAGTCGAAAGTTAAATTAAATGAACCGTTGACTTATAAAAGTCAACTGTGTATAAGAAGAATGGTTAGACATGTTGTCATAATTGTAAGATTAAAGTAAGTTATATGGTGCGTGTTAGACGTATGTGTGTTTAATGCGATGACATGATGGTTTACACGAGTTGGAAATGATATGAATTTGGTTACATGTATTATGCTCGTTAGAAGTGACTAATGAAAGTCAAATGTGAATTATGCGACCGATATGATCGTTAACATGTACAATTATGTATGCTAATAAGAATGTGATTTCGATGACATGGAAGTATAGGAATCATGTCGAGACGGAATCGAGCACGGAAGGCTAACGGGTCAAGAAGTGGCGAGGAAACGGATATGAACACGGATGCGTGAGGTAAGTGATTTTCGTAATCACTTCTTAGTTGTTTATGTAAAGTTATGTGCGACTTAATTAAATATGATAATTGAGGTCAAATAGGAATGAGTTGTATGAAATCGACGAATTTCGCTAAGTAATCAAATGGGTCAAGATGGGGCTTTATTGTATACCAGAAATGTTGCTTAAGTAACGACTTCGGTATGATAACCGGGTAATGGATAAAAATTGTTCGTAAGCATGCTAACCGAGAAACGGTGACGCGGGTTAATGGGCAAGAGGTTCGGTAGTAAATTATGAGTAAATGAATAAACAATTTCATAGAAGGAAATTGTACTATTTAATGTTCAGATACGTAATAATGAATGAATTTATCGAATACCGGGTATCGGGTGCGTAAACCCCAAGTACAACACTCCGGTTAGTGTAAAAGTATTGTGGTCATAAGGTTCATGTAAGTTTTGGGTTAAAAGGAATGAGTTATTTGATAAAAACATGAACGGGTCGAATAAATCGTAAATGAATAATAAGCCGATAGTGCGTAAGTTAAGAATTTCCTTAATCCGGATATGGGATTTCAAGTTCACATGATAGAATGTCAAATTACGAGCATGTAGGAAGAAACGGGAGGTTAAACGACTAAACGGTTCACAAGTTATGCGCGTTTAGTGCGTTCGGACGACGAAACGGATCTGCAGAAAAATGGAGAAACCAGGGGCCGTCGCCGACGGCATGTTTGGCCGTCGCCATATGCAAATGTTGTTTTTCTCCGACGCCCTAATACACTGTCTACGGGATGTTGACCGACGTGAGGAAGTGCACCGTCGTGCGCTTGGGCCGCATGGTCGTGCAATTCCGAGTAAATCATTGCACTGGCTTGTGCACTGCCAGTGCTCCCGATGTCGTAGGTTTCTCACGGTCGTGCGGATGGGACGCACGACCATGCGTCAGCTGCAAGTTCACCCGAATATGCAGAATTCATCCGAAATCAGTCTCGTAGCCTATAAGGAGTCCCAAAATGTAATCTAAACTCATTGTAGAGTGTTTATGAGATGCGATGAGCGTGTACGTAAGCTTAAAATGGAACGAAATAAGTATAGAGGCATATGTAAGTATAAGTATGGATTTACCTACATGATTGGTAAAAAGGGAATCCATAGACAAACTCATCTAGGAATGTATGTATGCGAGTAGGTATGTATGTATGCAGGTATGTATGTATGTATGTATGTATGTGAGTAGGTATGTATGTATGCAGGTATGTATGTATGTGAGTAGGTATGTATGTATGCAGGTATGTATATATGTATGTAAGTACGTATGCGAAGACGTAATCATGTATGTATGTAAGTAGATGCGTATGTATGCAAGTAAAGGTATGTATGTATGTACGTAGTTATGTATGTATTGTATACGTGGTTTCAATACATTTAGTTATTGACGTTATTAATAGTGTGCCTCGAGAATGAAATGTTATGCAGGTACTGATGTGTGTAAAATGCAACATATAAATTACATCAAATGAGGCATAAAACTAACCCTTTTTTAGTACTAATATTGGAAAAAGAGTGTTTTTGTCTTCCTTTTGTATTTTCAGGATTAAATGAGCTCAAAAACGCAAAAGAAGCAAAAAGACAGCTAAATCCAACATAAATACAAGAAAAGGAACATTAGTGGATTGCCCGAACCCTCACCGGCACCTTCCAAAGCAAAATAGAGAAAACAGAAGGCTGAACACGCCCCGTGCTCAGCCAGCACGGGGCCGTGCCCAAGAAGCAGCAGAAAAGACAAACCTATAGAAGCTTCTATTGCCCACCACGGGGCCGTGCTCAGCGGACACGGGGGCGTGTCGAAAGTACAGCAGGCGCATTTATTGTAATTGCGAATTACAATTAATGAGGAGAGAGAGTGTCAGACGGGCACGGGGCCGTGTCCAGCGGACACGGGGCCGTGTCCAGCTCTCTGTTCAGCCTATAAATAGGAGTGCTTGGATTCATTTCATCTCATCCCTTGGCACACCACCTCTCTCACACTTCATCCACCACCCACCACCATCACAACACCATCATCCACCACCATCATCCATTGTCCATCATAGAGTGTGTGAGTCGTCTCGGGATCCAAGATTGATCGTAAGAGTTCTTGACAATCAAGGCCATGTTTGCCTAAGTCTCTTACATCACTTGGTGAAGACAAAGTGTCTAGTATAATACTTTTTATTTCTAATCTTTTGCACTTTTTATTTGGTTTTGTATTAATGACTTTAATAACTAGTTACTTATGTTGAAGGTGATCTTTCCTTATCGTTTGTCCGTGGTGTCTTGGCATTATTTTACTGTCTATATAAAATAAAGGATTTTCACCATTCATATCTCCACGGTCTATATGGAGGTATGTTGGCTACCTGGTAGGGGGTTAAGGGAATGGTTTGGTAAAGGTCTTGCCATTGTTCAGCGTTTAGAGGTCCTGCAATGGACCTGGGTCAAATTTAGTAGGACCTCCTTCAATACTTCATGGTATTGGATGGCGGGGGTCCAAACTCTTTGATCCCCTCATAAGTTAACTACTATTAATACTATAACCCGGCTATTTAGGACTGTATCCCTGCTGACTCAGACTACTTAGTCGAGGGTAACGTCACCGCCAAAAGCGGGGCCTACCACAATACTGCATTAATAACTTAATTCATTATCTTCCAATAATCCACCCCTTTAGGATTGTATCCCTGCTGACTCAAACTACTGGGGTGAGGGTAACGTCACCTTCAAAAGAGGGGCCTACTACAATAACTAAGATAATCTCTTAATTATGTGCAAAAGTGCGGAAATAATCAAAGGTTATACTAGATACGAGTCGGAACCAAGTGATTCATCTTGTCTATCTGTTTTTATTTTATTTTTATTTTCAGCATTTTAGTTAGTTTTTATTTTTCTTAGTTTAAAACATTTTTCTAAACTTTTACTTTGGTTAGACGTTGAGGATAAACCGGTATTAAAAGCTCTTGTGTCCTTGGACGACCTCGGTATCTTACCAACGCTATACTACACTCAACGATGGGTGCACTTGCCCATATGTGTGTTTAGTGTTAGTGAAATATCGTGTTTTATAAATTTAAAACTTGGCTAAAATAAGTGTTAAACAGGGCTTAAAATATACACCTAAAATATAAGACACTTCGCACGCATCAAGTTTTTGGCGCCGTTGCCGGGGACACAAGGATTTTAAGAAAGCTTAAAATTGACGGCCTAATCAGTTTTTTTTTTCAAAACCTTTTTAAACGCGCGCACATTTTTCTGCATTTAGTTTAGTTTTGCATTTACAGTATCCTGTACACGGGGCCGTGTTCACTGAACACGGGGCCGTGCTGCAGATTTTTCATAAACGCCCAGTAACAGTAGCTTGAACACGGGCCGTGCTCACTGAACACGCCCCGTGCTCAACTAGATCAGTCAATTTAATTAAAACGCCCAGATACAGATTCTGAACACGGGGCCGTGTCCACTCAACACGGGGCCGTGTCCAGCCTCTGTTTCCGTTTTTATTTTTGTTTTCTGATCTCGAGACTCGGTTGTGGTCTGCTGAGTGATTCTTATGGATCAATACTCAGGAGGTTACAACTACACCTATGATGAGGATGATTATAGGGGTAATTATTGCACAAATTGTCGTAATACACGTTCAATTCAAGATAATCACTCGTACCAACCATCCAATTCATACACTTACTATGAGGGGCCCAGGTACGAACCATCAACTTCATACACATCCTATGAAGACCAAAGGTATGAACCTCCTCCCTCATACTCATATTTTGATGAACCAAGGTATGAGCCTTCTTACTCATACTTTGAGGAACCAAGGTATGAGCCACCACCTTCATATGCTTATTATGAGGAACCTTGGCGTGAACAACCCACCTCATATGAGTATTATGAAGAACAAAATTACGAACCTTATCCATCATATGCTTACAATGAAGGGCAATGGTGTGAACCATCAACTTCATATGGGTATTATGAGGAACAAAGGGTCGAACAACCGGATTCAAGCTTAGAAAATAATGATTCTTTTTCTATAACCGAAGTGACCGATAGGATATTAGAACACATTAGAGTTATCGATCGGTGTATAAAAGAAGCTCGCGCAAGGGAAGAGGAGTCCCGCGCAAGAGAAGAATTAAAAAAGGAAGAGATAACTAAAAATGAAAAAATTGAAGAACAAATAAGTGAAAAACCGACACATGAGTTAAACAACGAAAAAGGTGAGTCCGACAACGTTAAAATCCAAGAAGAGTCTAATTTTGAAGAAATTCATCTCTTATCACCTTCTTTCGAAAATCATTGTTTAGTACCCACTCATGCTAAGTTTTTAAAAGAGTTAAACACTAACACTAAAATTGACGAAACGATAAGTGTTAAGTTAACTAATGATCAAACTTCACTAATAAAAGAAGACCCATTTGAAATTAACATCACACCGGTTCCATGTTTCTTTCAAAATTCGTTTATTAGTAATGTCACAATCGATAAAGATCTTTGTGTTAACATAATGCCTAACTACCTTTTCGAAAAATTAAGTATTAGTGATTTTTCTCCACTTCAAATACCCATTTTTCTATCCAATCGGAAAGTAATAAAATCAATCGGTATAGTTGAAGATGTCTTGGTTCAAACAAATCAAATGGTAATTCCAACCGACTTTGTCATCCTCGATGACGCTCCTCTAGTGTTGGGACGACCATTTGTAAAAACTTACAAAGCTTTGAAAAACCGGAAGTTCAATAATCTACCTCTTCAATTAGGGGCATTTAAAAGAAGTGTCGATCTCGAACGATCAATGAAATATCCATTCGGCAATAATGACCCCCTAATTGAAGATGAAGATGAGCCACCCGATACAAGTGAAGAGACTGACCACTTTGTTGAAGAAGAGGTCGCCATAGAACAAACTTTTAAAGTTCTTGATCGAAACGAGCAACCAAATAAGGAGTCTCCTAAAGACCCACCACTTGAGCTCAAAGAACTTCCAAAAGGTTTGGAATATGCTTTTCTAGACAAAGATGGTAAATTACCTGTAATTATTTCGTCTAAATTAGATAACCTAGAAAAAGAAAAACTAGTTAGTCTTTTGAAAAAACACAAAAATGCAATAGCTTGGAAACTTGTTGACATAAAAGGAATTAGTCCTTCTATGTGCACACACAAAATTTTGATGAATGATGACTACAAATCTGTCATACAACCACAACGTCGAGTAAATCCAAATGTTCAAGAAGTGGTTAAAAATGAAGTCATCAAATTACTTGACGCAGGACTTATCTATCCTATTTCCGATAGTCCTTGGGTAAGTCCCGTCCAAGTAGTTCCAAAGAAAGGAGGTATGACGGTAATTACTAACGAAAAGAATGAATTAATAC
This sequence comes from Helianthus tuberosus, assembly GCA_030545235.1. NCBI lineage: Eukaryota > Viridiplantae > Streptophyta > Magnoliopsida > Asterales > Asteraceae > Helianthus > Helianthus tuberosus. The sequence continues at coordinate 31,965,693 of CM060365.1, read as the reverse complement.
CAACAAGAACCGTCACAGGATGGAGAGTATGTATAGATTATAGACGATTAAATGAAGCAACAAGAAAGGATCATTTTCCTTTACCCTTCATTGATCAGATGTTAGAAAGATTATCCGGTCATAAATTTTACTGTTTCTTGGATGGTTTTTCAGGTTACTTTCAAATCCCGATAGCACCCGAAGACCAAGAAAAGACAACGTTCACATGTCCCTATGGAACTTTTGCCTATCGACGCATGCCGTTTGGTCTATGTAATGCCCCCGCAACATTCCAACGTTGCATGGTAGCCATTTTCCATGACATGATAGAAAAGACAATGGAAGTCTTCATGGACGACTTTTCTATCTTTGGGGATTCATACGACCAATGCCTCGATAACCTTGAACGAATGCTATCCCGATGTGAGGAAACTAACCTTGCCCTTAATTGGGAAAAATGCCATTTCATGGTAACGGAGGGAATAGTACTCGGTCACAAGATCTCAAGCGAAGGAATGGAGGTGGATCGAGCCAAAATAGATACCATTTCTAGGTTACCTCCTCCATCCTCCGTAAGAGCTATTAGAAGTTTCCTAGGGCATGCCGGATTTTATAGGAGGTTTATCAAAGACTTTTCAAAAATCTCAAGACCTCTAACAAAGTTACTTGAAAAAGATGCTCCTTTCATCTTTGACAAGGATTGCAATCAAGCATTTCTAACCCTAAAGGAAATGTTAGTCAATGCACCTATCATGATAGCACCTGATTGGAAATTTCCTTTCGAAATCATGTGCGATGCTAGTGACTTTGCAGTTGGAGCTGTCTTGGGACAGAGAAAAGAAAAGCATTTCCACCCAATATATTATGCTAGTAAAACACTTAACGATGCACAAGAAAATTACACAACAACTGAAAAAGAGTTACTAGCTGTGGTATTTGCTTTTGATAAATTTCGCTCTTATCTTGTTCTTTCTAAAACTATAGTCTACACAGACCATGCAGCCATTCGATATCTCTTTAAGAAGCAAGACGCAAAACCACGTTTGATTAGGTGGATTCTACTCCTCCAAGAATTCGACATTGAAATCAAAGACAAAAGAGGAGCAGAAAATACCGCAGCAGATCATCTTTCGCGCTTAGAAGACCCAACTTTGGAGGCAACCAGGGGCGAGCAAATCAACGAAAAATTCCCAACTGAATCCCTGGAAATGGTGGAATTTAAGGAAGAACCATGGTACGCCGACTTTGCCAACTACTTAGCTAGTGGAATAGTCGCAAAAGGATGGCCACATCATCAAAGAAAAAAATTCTTTGCCAATGTGAAACACTATTTTTGGGAAGATCCATATCTTTTCAAAATGTGTGCCGACCAACTCGTCAGACGATGCGTACATGGTAGTGAAGCCCGAAGAATTCTTCGCCATTGTCACGAAGGTCCATACGGAGGACATCATGGTGCTGCCAGTACCGCACGAAAGGTATTTGATTCAGGATTTTATTGGCCAACCATTTACAAAGATGCCCAAAATCTTGTAAAGACATGTGATGCTTGCCAAAGAACAGGTAATATTTCTTCCAAAAACGAAATGCCACAAAATGGCATTCTTGTTTGTGAAATTTTTGATGTGTGGGGACTCGACTTTATGGGACCTTTTCCACCATCGAAAGGAAACAAATACATACTTGTGGCAGTAGATTACCTGTCTAAATGGGCCGAGGCCGAAGCACTTCCAACAAATGATGGAAGAGTAGTGGTAAGATTTCTGAAAAAATTATTCTCTCGTTTTGGCACACCCAAAGCTTTAATAAGTGATAGAGGTACCCATTTTTGTAATCATCAACTTGAAAATTTTTTAACAAGATATGGGGTCTATCACCGGGTTTCGACAGCTTATCACCCTCAAACAAACGGACAAGCCGAAGTGACTAATAGAGGGTTAAAACGTATACTCGAAAAAACCGTAGGGTTAAATAGAAAGGAATGGGCTGATAAATTAGATGATGCTTTATGGGCTTTTCGAACTGCTTATAAAACAACGATAGGTACAACACCCTATAAGCTAGTCTATGGGAAAAGTTGTCACTTGCCAGTAGAAATTGCACACAAAGCCTACTGGGCAATCAAAAATGTAAACTTAGATCTAGAATTTGCTGGTAAAAATCGATTTTGTCAAATAAATGAATTAGACGAGCTTAGGAATTATGCATACTCAAACTCTGAAATTTATAAGGAAAGAATGAAAAATTGGCATGACAAACATATTAAACCTAATGAATTTCGAGTAGGAGATTTAGTTCTTTTGTTTAATTCACGACTTCGATTGTTTCCTGGTAAATTAAAGTCTAGGTGGTCAGGACCTTTTTCCGTCACCCATATTTTTCCACACGGTGCAGTAGAAATTAAACCTCGAAATGGGCCACCATTTAAAGTCAATGGCCAACGGCTGAAACTCTATCAAGGATTTATAGAGGATGAGGAAGAAGAGATCTCGCTTCAAACCGTGGAAGAGTAAAAACATCATGCCTGGTAAGTTACGAACGATTGAGGCGGCAAAATAAAGCGGTAAGTTTTCTAAACCATAGCTTATGGGAAAAAAGGGGCACTCACACGCGCACACAAAAAAAAAGGGCTCGGCACGAGGCCGTGTCCGCTGGACACGGGGTCGTGTTCGCGCTGCAGACGGGATTAAACCCCTTTTTCAAAACAGTTTCTTCATTCCACACGCCCCGTTTCCCCACAAAAGCTCTGGTTCCAGGCGATTTTTCGCGAAATTCCAACGTCTCTTACCGATCTAACAGCGTCAAGGTATGATTCTGTCACTCGTAGTAGTTAGATTAGTTACTTGCATGTAGTTAATACACCACAAATTTGGGGAAAAATCTAGGGTTCTTGATGTTCATTCGGATCGAACCTAAAATTTTTGCCTAAATCTGTTTGCATTTAGTTAGATTAGTGTCAAGGGAAGTAAATACACTTGTATTGTTCATAGATTCACCCGATTTCTTACAAAAACCCCAAACCCTTGTTCTTGAACCGAAAAAGATAAAATTGATAGGGTAAACGGGTTATTTTGGGAAAAACGGCACTTAGGGTTTTATTTTCGGGGGAAACCGCACCTATTGGTTCAAAAATTTTCAAGTTTTCGAAACCGGGTCGAAAAATGGGATTTTTGAGTAACAGACCCCTGGACACGGGGCCGTGTCCGCTGGGCACGGGGTCGTGTCCAGCCCGCTGTTGGCAGTTTTGTCCGAAAATACATCTGTTTCATGCTAACTTTTGGTGTATTCTTGCAGATGGCCAGGAAGTTTACTAGATTCAACGCAAATGAGCTAGATGCAAGAGCTCGATACGAGCTTCTTCAAACAAGGCCGGAGGAATACCCAAGGCAGGCGTGCACAGAACTACTAACCATGGTGAATCAAATTGACCGTTTCAACAACATTGTCACGGGACCGCTCAGAGTCGCGCTAACAACCCGACTCCGTTCCATCCATGAATGCACCTTGGAATTCTACAGCACCTTTACATTCACTTCAAGGTGCGAACCGTTCGATGAAGACGGGGTGTCATTCAGGTGTGGCGGAACAAGATATTCGATCTCCATGGCACAATTCGGGTCGATTATCGGGTTGTATGCGGAGGAGGATGCGGGAAACGAAGAGAATACAGGGGGGTTGAGAGAGATCGAAGACAACGAGCGCCAAGCCATGTGGGCTCAGATTGGGGAAGGGTTCTACAATCCGAGCAGCACTAAGAGTACCAAGCTGAGGGATCCGCTTTACAGATACATTCATAGGCTCCTCGGCTACTCTCTTAGCCAAAGGCATGACAGTGGTGGCGTCGTTGGGTTAAGAGATTTGCTTGTCCTCCATTGCATTCACAACCGCAGGCCGCTCGATGTTCCGTTCCTCATGCTCCGAAACATGCATCACAACCGCCTTGCTAGTGCACCAACTCCTATTTTCTTCGGGGGGTGGGTGCACCGTCTCTTCAGGCACTTCGCCCACATTCCGAGGGCATTTGAGAGGAGCCCATGGTCGGGTACGGTGGATATTCACATATGCCGCTCGATGAACCTGGTTTATGAGGCAGAAGACGGGACGGTAACCTTTCAAAGGATGCAAGGTCATGCATGGAACCCGCAAGAAGCACTTGTCCTCCCAGCACCGCAACATCATCAGTACCAATACCCACCCCACGGTGATCCGAGCCAATCATCCTCCTCGGGAGGCAGTTTTCCTAATTTTCAAAGTTTGCATGATTTGTTGCAGGAAAACCTCATGTGTACTCGGAACACCTATAACATGGCGAACAACACCTACCACCGGGTCGGAGCTATCGAGAGAAACCTATCCGAGATACAAAACGATGTCGGATACATACGAGACCACATTGAACGCCGTGGAGGGGATGACGATGATGATGATGATGATGATGATGCCATGGAGTAGGCGGGAGGAGAATAGGAGGAAGCGGTTGATTGGTGGCTCCCCAGGTTAACCCTTTGCAATCTTGAACAATTGATGGCCTGCGTGCCAAGTGTTAGACAATTTACTTTTCCTAACTATTTTCTGCATTTTATTTTTTTACTTTATGCGTGGAACAATTAACTTTGGTAATGTAGGATGTTGGTATTGCTTGGTGTGGTATTAAGTGTTGGAACAGGTACAAACCAAGGCTTAAGGTGTTAAGCCTCAGCACCTATAGGGCTAGGATGGAAAAACCGGAGGAAGAAACCTGTTTTTCAGGCTTTCAGACTGTCCACACGGGGACGTGTCCAGCCAACACGCCCCCGTGCTCACCTCCTAGACCTGCTGTTCTGCAAAAATTTTGTCAGACACGTGGCCGTGTTCAGTGGACACGGGGCCGTGTCCACCTTTTGTAAGTTCTTGTTACTGGCACCTGAACACGGGGTCGTGCCCACTCTACACGAGGCCGTGTTCAGTGCCCAGTAACACAAATTTTTGCTTTTTAAACACTATTTTACACATCTAATCAACCTAAAAATTTATTTTTGAGACACATTGAGGACAATGTGTAATTTAAGTGTGGGGGGGATGCTAAAACCTTGAATTTTGCAAGTCCTAAATACAAGCCTTACACAAAACTCTATTGGAACCGCTAATCACCCCAAATTTTTTTCAAAAATTTCAATTTTTTTACTTGTCTAGGTTTAACTCGGGAAATTCAAGCTCTCAAAAAGGTTATATTTTTACAAATTTACAACCGATAGCGTAGTGATAAAAAGAACCAACATAAGAAAATTATGAAAAGGCATGACAAACTTATTTAAAATTTGATTATATATACTTGATCACATAAAAACCCATTCCCACAAAAGTGAGTTTTGAGCCTTTATTGAGCACACAATTCCATATCATTTGACTAAATGCTCATTTTTCGTTTCTTGTGTGAATAGCCGCTTGGTTCTTACGACTCTAGAACTTGCCATAACAATACATTCCCGGTCCTTATCAACTTAAACCCGAGTAAGTAAATGATGGAGGCATTAGGACTAACATTTTTTTTCTACACCATTATTTTTCTTTTTCTTTTACCACCTACCCAAAAATCCCCCTAGTTAGCCCCTTTGAGCCTAAACCTTTTCGTTTCATCACCCAAAACAAAAACCCTTTCACCCACCAAAACCTTTTTCATTTTTACCCTTTATTTTAGTAACAAGTTCGGTTCTTCGTAAAAAAAAAAAATAAAAAAAAATAATTTTTTAATGAAGCAAAAAGAAAATAAACAAACAAAGTAATCAAAAATAACTTTGTTTGAATAAAAGCTTCATTAAAAATAAAAAGTTGAAAAAAAAAATATATATACGAAAACCGACACTTGTTACGCTTTTTGCCCTTTTTTACTAACCACTAACCCAATCACCTACCTTTAACCCTAGCCAACCCTTAACCCACAAAGTCCTCTTGATATCTACGAATGTATAAAAGTTAAAAAGGAGGAGGATTGATTTTTTTGGCAAGCCTATGGTAGGAATAAGTTCCAGGACCGCTCTCGAGTGATTCACTAAAAATACACCTTCGGCCGAGTGTGAGTGATTTCCCCGCGAAGTATGTGAACTTGTATATAAATAGAATTTAAAAAAAAATATGTTATGCCTAATTAAGTAATTTCTTTTATGAACAGTTCTAAATAAATCATTACGAATAGGAGTGTAAATAAATAAAAATAACCCCAAAAAGATCTTGGAAATCCCGACACTCTATGACAAGCCCAAAACCTTCTCTTCTACCTATTCCATTTGGGAGTGTAAGCCAAATATTAAAGAGTTTTGCTTGAGAACAAGCAAAAGTTCAAGTGTGGGGGTATTTGATGTGTGTAAAATGCAACATATAAATTACATCAAATGAGGCATAAAACTAACCCTTTTTTAGTACTAATATTGGAAAAAGAGTGTTTTTGTCTTCCTTTTGTATTTTCAGGATTAAATGAGCTCAAAAACGCAAAAGAAGCAAAAAGACAGCTAAATCCAACATAAATACAAGAAAAGGAACATTAGTGGATTGCCCGAACCCTCACCGGCACCTTCCAAAGCAAAATAGAGAAAACAGAAGGCTGAACACGCCCCGTGCTCAGCCAGCACGGGGCCGTGCCCAAGAAGCAGCAGAAAAGACAAACCTATAGAAGCTTCTATTGCCCACCACGGGGCCGTGCTCAGCGGACACGGGGGCGTGTCGAAAGTACAGCAGGCGCATTTATTGTAATTGCGAATTACAATTAATGAGGAGAGAGAGTGTCAGACGGGCACGGGGCCGTGTCCAGCGGACACGGGGCCGTGTCCAGCTCTCTGTTCAGCCTATAAATAGGAGTGCTTGGATTCATTTCATCTCATCCCTTGGCACACCACCTCTCTCACACTTCATCCACCACCCACCACCATCACAACACCATCATCCACCACCATCATCCATTGTCTATCATAGAGTGTGTGAGTCGTCTCGGGATCCAAGATTGATCGTAAGAGTTCTTGACAATCAAGGCCATGTTTGCCTAAGTCTCTTACATCACTTGGTGAAGACAAAGTGTCTAGTATAATACTTTTTATTTCTAATCTTTTGCACTTTTTATTTGGTTTTGTATTAATGACTTTAATAACTAGTTACTTATGTTGAAGGTGATCTTTCCTTATCGTTTGTCCGTGGTGTCTTGGCATTATTTTACTGTCTATATAAAATAAAGGATTTTCACCATTCATATCTCCACGGTCTATATGGAGGTATGTTGGCTACCTGGTAGGGGGTTAAGGGAACGGTTTGGTAAAGGTCTTGCCATTGTTCAGCGTTTAGAGGTCCTGCAATGGACCTGGGTCAAATTTAGTAGGACCTCCTTCAATACTTCACGGTATTGGATGGCGGGGGTCCAAACTCTTTGATCCCCTCATAAGTTAACTACTATTAATACTATAACCCGGCTATTTAGGACTGTATCCCTGCTGACTCAGACTACTTAGTCGAGGGTAACGTCACCGCCAAAAGCGGGGCCTACCACAATACTGCATTAATAACTTAATTCATTATCTTCCAATAATCCACCCCTTTAGGATTGTATCCCTGCTAACTCAAACTACTGGGGTGAGGGTAACGTCACCTTCAAAAGAGGGGCCTACTACAATAACTAAGATAATCTCTTAATTATGTGCAAAAGTGCGGAAATAATCAAAGGTTATACTAGATACGAGTCGGAACCAAGTGATTCATCTTGTCTATCTGTTTTTATTTTATTTTTATTTTCAGCATTTTAGTTAGTTTTTATTTTTCTTAGTTTAAAACATTTTTCTAAACTTTTACTTTGGTTAGACGTTGAGGATAAACCGGTATTAAAAGCTCTTGTGTCCTTGGACGACCTCGGTATCTTACCAACGCTATACTACACTCAACGATGGGTGCACTTGCCCATATGTGTGTTTAGTGTTAGTGAAATATCGTGTTTTATAAATTTAAAACTTGGCTAAAATAAGTGTTAAACAGGGCTTAAAATATACACCTAAAATATACGACACTTCGCACGCATCAGGTACATTATTGAAGTTTCGCTAAGGATTAGACACCCGGATGGAATAATTAAATCTAGAAAGATAACGGGATGGAAAGTATATGTGGATAGAACGTAACGAGACTACATGATTAAGAATCTTGTTTGCATATAATGTATGCTAATGTTGCGAATGTATGTGGTGGGTACAGGTTGTACGAATCACAGATTATCATCACGGGGAGTAGCGATCAAAGACCGAGTCACAAAATAGATTGTACGGGAATGCTTGAGTATGTAATTTGATAAACATAAGTTATGCTTTTATTTTATTAAATAAGTACGAAGGATGCATATATTGTAAAAGAGTTATTTTAAAAATGAATTTTCAAGTAAGTCAAAACGTTTATAATGGAAGAAATTTTATGGTGCGTATTTCCGCTGCGTCTTTTCAGTTAAAGCGTGTTAGGGTCTTACAAGTTGGTATCAGAGCCCTGGTTTGAGAGAATCAAGCACAAGAAGGTAAGTACTTGAACTCAAACCTGTGTGCTCTTGTGATAAGGAACCCGTACAATCCATGACTCGATCAAGATCTAAAGGTAAGCATAACTGCTTGGAAAGGATGATCCGGGAATGCGGTCTAGGACCGGCATCAAGGCAAGTGATAAGACAAATTGACCCCAGGTATATAAATTTAACGTGTGAGCATATGAAGTGGTATAATTAAACAAGTGAAAGAAAAATTTAAATGAAATATAATAAAGACGTGCCGAAACTTAATTCTTCAGACATAAGGTGGTGATTACACGAAGACAGGAAACTAGTATGCGGATTGTGTACCTGGCCAGTACACAAGAAACGTATGACGTTCGTGAGACAGTGATAATTGTTACAGGTATGTCCGTTAGAATTAGGTAGTAGGTGGACGTGAGGGTAAAGAGAAATGTACTACTTTCAGGAATGAAAGTATGAATGATATGTTAGAATCCGCAAGACGGATTCGAAACATGAAAGGAATGAAAGTATGAATGATATGTTAGAATCCGCGAGACGGATTCGAAGCATGAAAGAAATGAAGTATGAATGACCTGTTTGAATCCGCGAGACGGATTCAAGAAATGAAAGGCATGAATGGAATGTTGAATCCGTAAAACGGACTCAAGGAAATGAAATGCAGAAATGATATGTCCGAATCCGCGAGACGGATTCAACACATGTAAAGAATGAAGGATGTGAATGATATGTTTGAGTCCGTGAGATGGATTCAAAGCATAGAGGGAAGAAAATGTATGAATGGTATGTTTGAACCCGCTAGGCGGATTCAAAACATAGAAATAATTAAAGGTATGGATGTTACGTTTGAATCCGCGGGACGGATTTAAGATATAAAAAGAATGGAATTAGTCCACATCAAAATATGACGATGGTTTGACCATGATTGCGTCAAACGAGTCATATGAGTAAACGTAAGGTAACAAAATGAAAGAATGATGTAATAAAAGTCCTTGCAAGTAAGCATGAATGGAAGGAAGTACAAACGTGTGCCTCAATAAATGTATGATAATTAAGAAATGTCAGTTTGGCCTTGAAAAGTCAAACCGCGAAGGTTGATGAAATAAGTAACTGGAATGAAAGAATTGCGTGTGAGGAATGAAATGCGTGACATGTTATGGCGTGTATGTAAGAAATTGTATAAGAATTATAGGTGAGTAATCACCTAATAAAATGAATGTTTAAATGAAATGTGCTAATTGCTAAATTTGTTGATGATAATGTTAGAACCCTTGATGTAATGAAACCAATCGAATTGGTGGAAGGATGTGTACAAGCGAAGGCACGTTACACGGGTAAATGGAATCTAGCCTAGTACGGCTAGTACTTGCGAAGAGTGTGGATCGATCCGAGTTACGGATCATCGATTGCCGATATGAGATGAGGTTAGTAAAAGGTCTAACTTATGTTGAATAAGCACGAATTGGTAGATTGAAAACGACCTATGAAGGGAATGTTTGATTTCTAATAGTTAACATAAGAAGGAAAACTATGTTATTAAGAAGGAAATCTTAGGGGTTTTAAGTGAAGGTTTCGAGTATTGGTTAAACTCTCGTATAATGAATTTGCATGACACGTATACTTATCCGAATTAATTAATGCATGAAATGAGAGTAATAGTGATGTAGAATGAATGATGTGAGTTGAAGGTAAAGTAAGGATATGTATGGTACAAACAACTATGGAAAATGTAGAATGATGTTAACCTGGGAGCTAAGTAAATATGTATGATCATGAAATAGTAACTTCGTTACAATAACAAAACAATAATTAAATATCATGTAATATATGTATAGAATGTAATCTTAAAGGATGAGACAAAGGTAGTAGATCAGTTATGAATGGATCATATGAAAGTAAGCATTACTATAAGTTTGGATGAATATGTATATTGACCTGTTACTAACGGGTCGAGGAAATAAGAATGTTAGGTGAAAGTACGCCATGGAAAGTATACACTTGCTAAGAAGTTACTTATAATTATGATGTGACTATGAAGTCAAACATATATGTGTATGTGTAAATAGAAGAGAGAAAGGTTTCGGGGACGAAACCTTATTTAAGGGGGGTAGACATGTAACACCCCAAAACCCGAATGTTTATATTCGGTAAATGTTCTGATATGGTACATCATGAAATAAACAACTAGGCTATTTAACCTAGTTAGGAATGTGGTAAAAAGCAATTAAAGGATGATAGTTGTGCCAATATTATTTAGTGGCAAACTTGAGGGACTAAAGTGGGTCAAAATAAAAGTTGAATTTAATATATGAAAAACACACACAAACACACAAATCGTGTGTGTTCTAGAACGAGCAGGAGCTCCATGAACTCAAGAAACCCTAAGCATGAAGAATCATCAAATTGAAGGGTGAATCGAGGTCTAAATTCATGAATAAACACGGATTAATAATCACCTACACGAGAGGATCATAAGGTATGTCTTAAAAGTTAGATTGGTGATCTTTCACGAAGTGGGTTATGATGTAAATTGCGAATTTGTATGAAATTGAGAACGGGTGTGTGTTAGAATCATCATATAGAACATGGATTATGCATGGTTTAGGATAATTTGATGTTCAATGGTGAAACCCGTTTGTTATGATGACGTGGGTAAATCATCTATGTCTAAATTCTTGCTTAATATTGATGTATTTTGATATGTATGGTAGATTCTTGTTAAAGGGATTGAAAGAAATGTGATACTAGTATGTTTGATGTTATGCATGAATGATCCATGTTGATTAGAAGGATAATTTGATGAATTATGTATGAGATTAAAAGAATATGCATGAATTGGTTGTACACTATGCTTAAGAGGTAGTATACACGCCAAGTGTATGATGAAATGTATATAGTGTTGTCCGTCTAAGCTATTATGATGTTACGGGTATATAATGATAAGTCAAAAGTTAAATTAAATGAACCGTTCACTTATAAAAGTCAACTGTGTATAAGAAGAATGGTTAGACATGTTGTCATAATTGTAAGATTAAAGTAAGTTATACGGTGCATGTTAGACGTATGTGTGTTTAATGCGATGACATGATGGTTTACACGAGTTGGAAATGATATGAATTTGGTTACATGTATTATGCTCGTTAGAAGTGACTAATGAAAGTCAAATGTGAATTATGCGACCGATATGATCGTTAACATGTACAATTATGTATGCTAATAAGAATGTGATTTCGATGACATGGAAGTATAGGAATCATGTCGAGACGGAATCGAGCACGGAAGGCTAACGGGTCAAGAAGTGGCGAGGAAACGGATATGAACACGGATGCGTGAGGTAAGTGATTTTCGTAATCACTTCTTAGTTGTTTTTGTAAAGTTATGTGCGACTTAATTAAGTATGATAATTGAGGTCAAATAGGAATGAGTTTTATGAAATCGATGAATTTCGCTAAGAAATCAAATGGGTCAAGATGGGGCTTTATTGCATACCGGAATGTTGCTTAAGTAACGACTTCGGTATGATAACCGGATAATGGATAAAAATTGTTCGTAAGCATGCTAACCGAGAAACGGTGACGCGGGTTAATGGGCAAGAGGTTCGGTAGTAAATTATGAGTAAATGAATAAACAATTTCATAGAAGGAAATTGTGTTATTTAATGTTCAATTACGTAATAATGAATGAATTTATCGAATACCGGGTATCGGGTGCGTAAACCCCAAGTACGACACTCCGGTTAGTGTAAAAGTATTGTGGTCATAAGGTTCATGTAAGTTTTGGGTTAAAAGGAATGAGTTATTTGATAAAAACATGAACGGGTCGAATAAATCGTAAATGAATAATAAGCCGATAGTGCGTAAGTTAATAATTTCCTTAATCTGGATATGGGATTTCAAGTTCACCTGATAGAATGTCAAATTACGAGCATGTAGGAAGAAACGGGAGGTTAAACGGGTAAACGGTTCAAAAGTTATGCGCGTTTAGTGCGTTCGGACGACGAAACGAATCTGCAGAAAAATGGAGAAACCAGGGGTCGTCGCCGACGGCATGTTTGGCCGTCGCCGACGCCATATGCAAATTTTGTTTTTCTCCGACGCCCTAATACACTGTCTACGCGATGTTGACCGACGCGAGGAAGCGCACGGTCGTGCGCTTGGGCCGCATGGTCGTGCGATTCCGAGTAAATCATTGCACTGGCTTGTGCACTGCCAGTGCTCCCGACGTCGTAGGTTCCGCACGGTCGTGCGGATGGGACGCACGACCATGCGTCAGCTGCAAGTTCATCCGAATGTGCAGAATTCATCTGAAATCAGTCCCGTAGCCTATAAGGAGTCCCAAAATGTAATCTAAACTCATTGTAGAGTGTTTATGAGATGCGATGAGCGTGTACGTAAGCATAAAATGGAACGAAACAAGTATAGAGGCATATGTAAGTATAAGTATGGATTTACCTACATGATTAGTAAAAAGGGAATCCATAGACAAACTCATCTAGGAATGTATGTATGTGAGTAGGTATGTATGTATGTATGTATGTATGTATGTATGTATGTATGTATGTATGTATGTATGTGAGTAGGTATGTATGTATGTATGTAAGTACGAATGCGAAGACGTAATCATGTATGTATGTAAGTAGATGCGTATGTATGCAAGTAAAGGTATGTATGTATGTACGTAGTTATGTATGTATTGTATACATGGTTTCAATACATTTAGGTATTGACGTTATTAACAGTGTGCCTCGAGAATGAAATGTTATGTAGGTACATTATTGAAGTTTCGCTAAGGATTAGACACCCGGATGGAATGATTAAATCTAGAAAGATAACGGGATGGAAAGTATATGTGGATAGAACGTAACGAGACTACATGATTAAGAATCTTGTTTGTATATAATGTATGCTAATGTTGCGAATGTATGTGGTGGGTACAGGTTGTACGAATCACAGATTATCGTCATGGGGAGTAGCGATCAAAGACCGAGTCACAAGATAGATTGTACGGGAATGCTTGAGTATGTAATTTGATAAACATAAGTTATGCTTTTATTTTATTAAATAAGTACGAATGATGCATATATTGTAAAAGAGTTATTTTAAAAATGAATTTTCAAGTAAGTCAAAATGTTTATAATGGAAGAAATTTTATGGTGCGTATTTCCGCTGCGTCTTTTCAGTTAAAGCGTGTTAGGGTCTTACAACCCCTATAAAATGTAACCCCCAACCCACTGGTCCCCCCATCCCACGAACCCAACCCCACCGGCTACCCACTTCTCTCGAACCCGCTAACCCACCGGTCCCCCCCATCCCACGAAGAACATGGCATCTTGGACTCATGAAGAAGAATTGGCTCTCGTCACAAGCGTCGTTGACGCTATGAAGGGGCGGCCACCGAGCCAAACAAAATATTGGCCGGAAGCATTCGCAACCTACCGACATAACGTCGGTAACGACCGCCACAACCTCAACGCGTGTCAACACAAATGGCGCGAGCTACGGCCCAAGCTCGATCATTTCAAGGCTTACTACGAAGCCGTTCCGAGCGGCGAGTTAAGCCACGAGGACCGGGTGGCGGTGACAAACATAGAGTTTCGAGGCAAAGAGCGAAAGGCGTTCGACAAGATCGCCCTTTTTGAAATTTATCTAACGCTCTAGGTTTGTTATTTTGTAATTTTTAGAAATTATGTAATTTTTAGGATTATGTAATTTTTAAAATTTTAATGAAGTTGTAGGTTTTTTTTTTTATAAATGTTGTGTGAATTTTATAAATTTTTTGTATTTTTTTTTTACAATCTGCCACGCGGTGCACCCAACCCAAGCCCAACCCACACCCCGCCATACCCCGCGGACACGTCACTAGGCGGTGGGGGGCTCCCATTCCACGTGTCAACAAATGCCCCAACCCAAACCCCACCATGCCCCGCGGTCTTAAATAACTGTCTTATATGTATATTATTAATTAAATATAAATATACATGTGTTTGTACCTTACTCTTGGTTTGCGTCCTCTTATATGCATATATGCATAAATCAAATAGCACTTTAGCTCTCATATATGAAGTGCCATTATGATATCTTAATCTTACTGAAACTATGCAAATGTTAAAACCTCAAACAACATATTCATGTCACCTCATATACATACTACTATCTGATAACAGCTCTTCATTTGAGGGTCCCATGTATTAGGAATAACATATTGTTTTAGAACTCATCTGGTTCCATTGTCAGTCTGTTTGAATCCTCGTTGTCGTCCCCTGATTATTGGATCCAAGGATGATCAAAGTAAATCTCCGTCCAAAATGAAAGGCCATGCAAAGCAAAGGAAGGATGGTTGGATGGAAGTTCAGTTTTTCCAAGCTCAGATGAAAAAGGAAAAGTTTACACTATCTGTAGAAGAATAAAGTTTTAGAGGCATGTAAATGTTTTGGTATTGTTATTGAAGAAATTTCATTTTGGCTTGGGTCTCCAAAAAGGTTTGTAAAGTACACCAGTTTTATTGCCTAGAGCATATACATAATGTGTTATTCTATCACAATATATATGCTCTAGGCAATAAAACTGGTGTACTTTACAAACCTTTTTGGAGGCCCAAGCCAAAATGAAATTTCGGGGCCTTTTTCCTTCTTTGATTATTATTAACAATACTCCCTTATCCATGTTTAGAAACAAGCAAAAATCTAACACAACTATAACACAAAGTGATTTGTTTATATAAGGAATCAAACAAATCTAACACAATAAGTTTGCACTATTTTTATAGTTAGCATACTAATTTTCTTTTAAGTGGAGGCCCTAGGCTGAAGCCTAGGTTACTTATACTATAGGTCCGGCCCTGTCCAAGACCTCTGCTCGAGGAAAATCAGATGCTTACCACTTCACCACCCTTTAAAAGTTTCAAGATGATAGCTTTTAAGATTAATCAAACACTGATTTTTGTTAACATATAAATGAGATGTAACTACTACCTAGGGCGGTAAGGATTATTATGGTGGTGTAACTACTATCTAGAGTTAACTTTCGTTTTGCTCCCTCTGGTTTGGTCATTTTAACAGCTTTGCCCCAATAGTTAAAAATAACCATTTTCCTCCCTGATCTTTAAAGTTTGTCGCCAGTTTGCTCCCTGACTCTAACTCAGTTAAAACGGTCAATTAAAAGTAGTGGTATTTCGGTAGTTTACTCCATGGCTCTAACTCAATTAAAACGTTTAATTAAAAGTCGTGGTAGTCGTGGTCGGCAGGTGGTGGTGGATGGTGGAAAGAGTGGTTTGAAAGATGGGGATCGAAAAAGAATTACTTATACACATGTAAATAAACAAGTTATAGGTTTATTTAGGTGAAAAGACTTACATGCCCTTGCTTTTATATATAAAATTACCAAAATACCCTTCTAGTTAATAGATTGTTTAGATTGAGTTAGAGGCGGGGAGCAAAATGACGATAAGTTAGAAAAATCAGAGAAGAAAATGACTATTTTTAAACCATTTGAAAAAACCGTTAAAATGACCAAATATATATAGAGCAAAATGAAAGTTAACTCAAATATCTATTTTGAAAAAAAGGTTTATCAATATTGTATGTATTCGTATGTAATTTATGTAAATATTATATTATAAAAGGGCTGAACATGCAACTTGTCTTTTGGGTTACAAGTATAAAAGAGCTGAACTTAATGTGCTCCAAATTTAACCCTAAACCCCCAAATCTTCATTTCCCCCTTTTCCAATCTCTTTGCGCCTCTCCATCAGACTACTAAATCTCGTGTCTTTATCAATCATTCGTTCTCAATAATCACATCTCTCACTTGTAAACCCTAATTTCACCGATCGATCGTCTTCTCATCACCTTCACTGCGTCCAATAGGTAACGAAACCCTTATTATTTCATCGGAAAACAAATAATCTGTAGATGTATTAATGCTATGTACCACAAACTAGATTCTGTGTATTGATTTCTGACCAACTGTTGTTTTGTTCAAAATTGCATGTTAGAAATAGTAACTATGTGTTGGAATAGATTGATTGTAGTCAATTTTAGCTCGTTTTTGTTTGATATTTAGTGTTTTGAGCGATGTGTTAACGAATTTATTAAACTATGTGACCTTGCAAAAGATTTAATTTTCATGTGATGGTGAAGATTGTGTGTAGTTTTATTAGTATGTGTTATGAATGAGCTTCGGTGTATAAACTGTTGCGTTATTGCGGTTTATCAATTTTTGTAAAGTATGTTAATACACGGATCGATTGTTTTGTTCTTGTTGTTTGCTCATTAATCGTTTGAGCAACTTTTTGTAGAAATGATTTACATTATGTGATTTGTTAGAGACTATTTTACAGTGTTTCAAGGCAATTTCAATGCTCTGCGCTTAAAGTTTTTAAGTTTATCTATTATGTAATGATCATGGTTAGCATATTATTATGCTGTTTTAAGGTATTGGTCTATTGGACTTTACTAATGTTTGAGTTTATTGCTTCAGCGTTAGCTTGAAGCTGTGGATGCTTGAGCTGTCATAAATATGACAACCCGGGCGAACATCCGTTTGATCGCATACTCAAACGAGCTTGTAAATGGAGAAACAGTTTATATCTCTTCAAATTGTCTCCCAATAAAGGCTTCGCACTTTGAACCCGCTGGACATTCCTTTCATGATGTTGCACTTAAGCTTCGTGGCTATTACGAAGAAGAAAATGTCGCTGATGATAACGAGAATTTTCCAAAAGACAAAGAAACCGAGTATATGCAATCATCGGATTCGTATAGCAGCAAGGGTAAAAAGAAGTCTGGTGACAAGGCGGCTCAACAAGATCATTATGCTTTATTGGGTTTGGGTCATTTAAGGTATCTTGCAACCGAGGATCAAATCAGAAAAAGTTATCGTGAAACCGCTTTAAAACATCATCCCGACAAACAGGCGGCACTTCTTCTAGGGGAAGAAACTGAAGCTGCTAAACAGGCGAAAAAAGACGAAATCGAAAATCGGTTTAAAGCCATTCAAGAAGCGTATGAAGTTTTAATGGACCCCACAAGAAGAAGAATTTACGACTCCACGGATGAGTTTGACGATGAGATTCCGACCGATTGTTCACCGCAAGACTTTTTCAAGGTGTTTGGACCCGCTTTTATGAGAAACGGGCGGTGGTCAGTTAGTCAACCGATCCCTACACTCGGAGATGACAACACCCCACTTAAAGAAGTCGATGTGTTTTACGATTTTTGGTTTGTGTTTAAAAGTTGGAGAGAATTCCCACATGAAGATGAGTACGATCTTGAACAAGCGGAATCACGTGACCATAAACGATGGATGGAAAGACAAAACGCAAAGCTTTCAGAAAAGGCGAGAAAGGAAGAACATGCGAGAATTCGATCGTTAGTAGACAACGCTTATAAACGGGACCCACGGATTTTAAGAAGGAAAGAAACGTTAAAGGCCGAAAAACAGAAGAAAAAAGAAGCCAAATCTATGGCAAAGAAACTACAAGAGGAAGAAGCTGCAAGAATTGCCGAAGAAAATAGACGAAAGAAAGAAGAAGAGGATAAACTGGCCGCTGAAGCTGCGTCAAATCAAAAGAAATTAAAAGAGAAAGAAAAGAAGTTATTGCGTAAAGAACGAACACGTCTACGAACTATTTCAACCACTGTCGTGACGAACAGTTTGCTTAACCTTAGCCAGGATGATGTCGAAAATATATGTATGTCACTTGATATGTTACAGTTACGAAGCTTATGTGACGATATGGAACAAAAAGAAGGTGATAGTCAAAGTCAGGCTGAGCTTTTAAAGCATGCTGTTAACGCGGACCATATTCAGAAAGATGGTGTGGTTAAAGTAAACGACAGCCAACAAAACGGGTCTGTAAAAGTCAAAGTCAAAGGAAGCGTTACGAAAAGTAATTTCGAGAAAAAAGAGAAACCTTGGGGGAAAGAAGAGATTGAGCTTTTGAGGAAAGGAATTGCGAAGTATCCGAAAGGAACTTCTAGACGATGGGAAGTGATATCCGAGTATATAGGCACGGGTCGATCCGTTGAGGAAATTTTAAAAGCAACAAAAACCGTTCTGTTACAAAAACCCGATTCCGCTAAAGCTTTTGATTCGTTTCTTGAAAAACGAAAACCGGCGGTTACCATTTCATCTCCTCTTACAACTCGGGAAGAGGTAGTGGGGGTTTCATCTACGTCTACGTCTACACCCACTCGACCCGATGTAACTCAACCGAAACCAAGCCAAGATGTAGACAAAGTAGAACTGGTTGGTTCAAGTTCAGACCAGGATGTATGGTCTTCTGTACAGGAAACGGCACTGGTTCAAGCTTTAAAGACGTTCCCAAAAGAAACCAACCAGCGATGGGAACGTGTTGCTGCTGCTGTTCCGGAGAAAACGGTTAACCAATGCAAGAAGCAGTTTGCATTGCTCAAGGAGAGATTTAGAAACACGAAAAAGTAATCGGACCGCCTACGTATATGTGAGATTGTTAATCGGTATGGCTTGAATTCATCGTTTTTGCCGCTAGTCGAGCTCTGAAGCATCATATAATGAAGATGCGTGCACTCCAATGCCAGATGTTTTATACTTTTTAGAAGTAACGGGTCATTGTTATCAGTTAGCCTTTTTTGTGCTGCTGAAGCTTTATTTATACGAAATTGGGTACACTACATGTCATAAGTATGCTACCATATTCTTTACTCACCTATGAAAAACCCTTTTGGGATACAAATATATGTCAAGTTTCTTTACCTTTTTTTTTGTTTTTAACTTCAGTAATAATCTGCTTATGGTAAGGGTTGGCGGTTATTTTGAGTACAGGACTTTTTTTAACGGCAAATTTGGATCACTGACGGACAACTATCGTGCCACCAGCAAAACTACCCGATCATATCCATCTCCACTGGTCAGGACTTGCTAACACTTTTTTTTTTGTTCTTTATGTAAAATTATGGCGTTAGCTATGATGGTAAAATAAAGTTTTAACAATTTTGTAAAATGATGTAGATTGTTTTGGTTTGTATGTATCGAAGTTATTGTAGGCACCTTTAGCCCACATGACTTGTTGACCCGCTTGGCGTGTCAAATAATAGTAGAGTTTTCTGTTAAATATATTATTACCAGTTACATTTGTCACTCTTCCTATACGTATCATCTCTTTTTTTTTTTTTTTTTTTTTTTTTGCCCAAATCGACATATGCAAACCACAAATCAGTACCCTAGATCACGTTTTGAACATCATTTAGAGACGCAAAGGGCTTGTAACGATTAGTCGATTAGTTAACAATATTCATCAAAGGGCTTGTAGTCCGGCAGTATTGATGTGTGTGACAGTCGACATTGTCCCTCCCCATTTGAGGTGAAGGGTTTTAGGTTCATGGTGGACAAATGTGTAGATTTAAGAATATGATAAATGTGTTAAAAAAAGTTCGATTTAAGAATATGATTAATGTGTGAAAGAAAGTTGGACCATATACTAACATTCAAGACGAAGTGACTTTATTA
Organism: Helianthus tuberosus; assembly: GCA_030545235.1. NCBI lineage: Eukaryota > Viridiplantae > Streptophyta > Magnoliopsida > Asterales > Asteraceae > Helianthus > Helianthus tuberosus. The sequence continues at coordinate 31,945,722 of CM060365.1, read as the reverse complement.
GAAATCTTGAGTTAACGTGACTTGCTTATGTGGGCTTGGTCTTTTACTAGCAACCAAGCTCTATTTCTAATATTTTTTTAGAACTTTTTTAATCTTGAAGAACTTTTATCCTGAAATTAAAACATCAATGAAAGCCTTACCTACAAATCTTACTTATAGTAATCTGTTTTTATAAACACCCAACATAGTTAAGACAAATACCTACTCACTAGAAAACATGTTTTCAAGTATCAATGTCAATGAAAAATTGGTAAGGTTCTTTATCATTTATTCAATTGAAGTTAAACAAACAAATATGAACACGGCTCATTCGTGTTCCTCTAGTTGGTTTACAAACCTAATAATGTTTTTAGTTCGTTAAATAAAATGATTGATCCATACCATCCAAACATATTATGGTATGTAAATCCTAACCGCGTTGATTATTTCTCAAAACTCAAAAGAAATAATGTTTGTATAACACCCAATCCGGCCATATGATAATAAAACGATTCCATTTATATCTTTAGCTTTTGTATTTATCATTTGATAAAGACTTTTAATTGTATTTATTTATATTTTATTGAATTGAAACAATCAAATTATTAGATAAACATTCATCATCTAAACATGAATGAAACCTCCACCAAAAGTTTAGTGTATATATGCATGAAGATGCATATATACATGTTTTCATCTTACAACCTGCTTGTTATGATCAATAATGAACAAAGTCATCATGACAAAGCTCCAAAGATTTGGGAAATTTAGGCAACTTCACACCATCATATCTCAAGAAACCATCAAACCATTATCACCAACACCTCCTCACCTCAAAATTCACAAACTTTCATTAATTGATTACTTTGCTCACCACACTCACATGCCATTGATTTTTTTCTACCAAAACTACAAAAATAGTGATACCAACATCCTAAAGAAGTCATTGTCACAATGTTTAACACAATACTATCCATTCGCGGGTAGGTTCCAATCACCTTCCGCGGATCACATCGCCTGTAACGATGAAGGGGTCAAGTTCTTGGAAGCGTCTATCGACAGTCCATTAGATTACTTCCTTCTCAAGAAAGAGCAAGACAAAACCCTAGACCAACTCATTCCTAATGGTCTAGATAACCATAATATGATGAAGGTACAACTTAACCATTTCACCTGTGGTGGAGCCGCACTAACCGTCTCTGTATCGCACAAGATCGCGGACGCGGTCACCACGCTCAACTTGTGTAACCACTGGGCCGCTTTGACACGTGGCGAATCGCCAAGAAACCCTAGTTTTGTATTTTTACCTAAAAGTAACTTTAGTATTCCTGACTACCAAGTTATGGGTACATGCAAGGTTGAGTATGCAAATAGAATATTCAAGTTCCCTAATTCGAAACTTAACGAATTAAAGAAGACGATTAACGCGATGGGTGGTATTACTCCAGTAAACCCTACGCGAGTCGAATTGTTGACATCTCTACTCTTTAAATGTGCAGTGGGAGCTGCCACAACAAAATCAGGTTGTTTGCATCCATCAAACTTGTTTCAAGCAGTGAACTTGAGGAATAAAGACAGTAAAAATTTTACCAAACTGACAGCAGGCAACTTATCTGTAATGGTGTTTGTAGAGAAGATGGATTCGGGTCAGATCGAGTTGGACCAGGTGATTACTAGTTTGAGAAAAGAGATTGTGGAGCTACAAGGAGTGAAAGATGTGAAAGAGTTGGGTGAGGTTTTGGAAAAATCAGTTTTGGTGTTTATGAATGGATGTCCAAACTACACGTTTACGAGCATGTGTAGGTTGCCGTATAACCAAGTGGATTTCGGGTGGGGAAAGCCTGATCGGGTGATGTTACGAGTAGTGCATCCGGGAAGTTATTTCATCTTGATGGATACCGCGTGTGGAGATGGGATAGAAGTGACAGTGCAGTTGGAAGAAGATGAAATGGCTATCTTTGAAAATGATAAAGAGCTTCTTGCATATGCTCAACACGTTTGAAGATTGATTTATGTTTTTATTGTGTACAATTTTATAAATTGCTTTCCTAGCTAAGTTGGAAAAACAAAATAAAAAGAATCAATTCAGGTCAACAGTGAAGTTTTATTTTGACCGAATAGCTTAAAGTATTGTCTAACACTTGAGTTGATTGGTGAAATCGGGGCCGGCTTCATTCATAATTATTTTAGGCAGGTGCCTTGGACCTCTGTTAGCATTTCTCTAAATTCCAAATAATTATTTTAGGCAGGTGCCTATGATCAGGTTAACACTTGAAACCCTTTTCAAATAACATTTCTCTAAAATCCAAATAATTAAGAGCATTTTATTAAATTCTTAAACTTAAATGTAACAACCCGTACATTTATACCAAGTTATAACGCGATACGTGTCCAAACTCTCCGTTTGATTCCGATTTGTGAAATGAGAAGGACAAAATATATCAAAAAGGGGAAAGAAACAAAGTCCGAGGACTAAAGTGGTAAAATATTCCCCAAAATATCATTTCTGGAGTCTCTTACGGCCGTAAGAGGTTTAAAACCTGTAAGGAGTTTAAAATCTGTAAGGCGGTTAAAGACCCCTTACGGACCGTAAGGCACCTCTTACAGTCCGTAAGAGGTGCCCAGTGACAGCAAAATGGCAGTTGTCATTCTTTTGTTGCCTTGCTGCCACCATTCCGCAAATTTGCCACCAATACACCTCCTTGTGACACCTTAGATGACACTAATCAGCTCCTAATGACTCTTGGTAACACTTGTCATGAATTGGAAGCATTTTGATTAGTATAAATAGGTGATCATTGTAACCATTTTGATCACACCATCACTCCCACTCTAAAACAATTTCTTGGAGCAATCTCTGGAGTTAGGTACTGCTCTCTTAGTGTTCTCAGTAGTCAACAATCCTAGCAAGTCATTCTCCATTGGTCAATTTCATTTATTTGGTTAGTTTTCAACTGAAAATCAAACAGTCTGACTTTTCGCTTGACTTTCAGTTATGACCACTATGGTCAAGCCAAAGTGTGAATCGAACTTTCTTACATGATCGTAATAATGAAGGTATGAATACCCTACAATCATACCCTCCAACAATCATGTTAAGGAGGCGAAATGACGAATCAAGCATGCTATATATAAAAGTCAATAATAAAAAATATGTGTTTTGCTATAATTAAACTTCTAACTATCTAAACCACTAGTTTTAGTATCATACAGTTTGTATAAACTTATAAAGCTTACTCTGACATGCCCAACTCGTCAAACTCAGTTTAGCACTCATTCTTATGTCGAAAGTCAATCAGTTTGACTTTTGCTTTGATTTTGGATTCTGACTCGTTTGCTCTATTTTGAAACCCAATCAAGACATGTTTTGTAACCATAATATTATAGTGAATAACCTTCTGAGATTATACCTTATGGTCATACCATTTGAACGGGTAAATCGACGAGTCAACTATAAATACTTTTAAAAATGTCAAAATTGCCCATACGGCATAAAAATGGATTTAAAAACTACGAGGCACAAAATCTGACCTCGAAACTGATTATATGATGTTTTGAAATATATTTGACATAAGGGACTCATCATAGACCTATTTGACCGCCCAATGTCGTGTTTACACATATGACTAGTTTAATATGTAAAATATATAAACTAGTCGAATCGGGTTTAAATCTTTCAAAATCATTCCAAATCAGAATGTTTGGTTAAATAACCCATATCCAACAAGGCTTCTGATGTGCGTGAGTGTTATTAGTTTTTAATGTATTTATTAAGCCCTTTTAGCCAAGTTTTAAATTTATAAAACACGATATTTACTAACACTAAACACACATATGGGCAAGTGCACCCATCGTGAGCGTAGTATAGTGTTGGCAAGATACCGAGGTCGTCCAAGGACACAAGAGCTTTTAGTACCGGTTTATCCTCAACGTCTAATCAAATTAAAAGTTTAGAAAAAGGTTTTAAACTAAGAAAATAAAAACTAACTAAAATGCTGAAAAATAAAAATAAAAGAAAAAAACAGATAGACAAGATGAATCACTTGGCTCCGACTCGTGTTTAGTGTAACCTTTGATTATTTCCGCACTTTTGCACTATTTAAGAGATTATCTTAGTTATTGTAGTAGGCCCCTCTTTTGGAGGTGACGTTACCCTCAACCCAGTAGTTTGAGTCAGCAAGGATACAATCCTAAAGGGTCGGATTATTGAAAGATAATTAATTAAGTTATTAATGCATATTGTGGTAGGCCCCTCTTTTGAAGGTGACGTTACCCTCGGCTAAGTAGTCTGAGTCAGCAGAGATACAGTCCTAAGTAGCCGGGTTAAAATATTAATAGTAGTTTAACTTATGAGGGGGTCAAAGAGTTTGGACCCCCGCCATCCAATACTGTTAAGTATTGAAGGAGGTCCTACTAAATTTTACCCAGGTCCTTTGCAGGATCTATACACTGAACAATGGCAAGACTCTTACCAAACCGTTCCCTTAACCCCCCGACCAGGTAGCCAACATACCTCCATATAGACCGTGGAGATATGAATGGTGAAAATCTTTTATTTTATATAGACAGTAAAATAATGTCAAGACACCACGGACAAACGATAAGGAAGAATCACCTTCAACATAAGAAACTAGTTATTAAAGTCATTAATACATAACCAATTAAAAAGTGCAAAAAGATTAAAAATAAAAAGTATTACACTAGACACTTTGTCTTCACCAAGTGATGTAAGAGACTTAGGCAAACATGGCCTTGATTGTCAAGAACTCTTACGATCAATCTTGGATTCCGAGACGACTCATACACTCTATGATGGACAATGGATGGTGGTGGTGGATGATGGTGTTATGGTGGTGGTGGGTGGTGGGTGAAGTGTGAGAGAGGTGGTGTGCCAAGGGATGGTTTGAGCTTGAGCCAAGCACTCCTATTTATAGGCTGAACAGAAGCTCAGGCACGGCCCCGTGTCCACATCCTTCTCTTTCTTCATTAATTGCTCTTGTCTTTATTAGTTGACCACGACCCCGTGTCCGCTTGGCACGACCCCGTGTGCAGAAGCGTATCTGTACTATCAAGATTTGCCTAGATTCTGCGAATCTTATAGTTGACCACGACCCCGTGTCCGCTGAGCAAGGCCCCGTGGTGGGCAATAGAAGCTTCTACAACTTTGTCTTTTATGCTGACACTTGGGCACGCCCCCGTGCTCACTGAGCACGGGGCGTGTTCAGCCTTCTGTTCTCTTGTTTTGCTTGGGAAGATGCTTTCGGGGAGGTCGGGCATGCCACGTTTGTTCCTTTTCTTGTATTTATGTTAGATTTAGCTGCCTTTTTGCTTCTTTTGTTAATTTGAGCTCATTTAATCTTGAAAATACAAAAGGAAGACAAAAACACACTTTTTCCAACATTAGTACTAAAAAGGGTTAGTTTTATGCCACAATTGATGTAATTTATATGTTGCATTTTGCACACATCACTTCACAGTCGGAAGGGTATAAACCATATTCTAACCGGTCAACGCTTAATCGAGCGAAACCGAATAAATTTCTTAGTAACGGGTCGAGTAATATAAGTCACCAAATGACTCATGAACATTCTAACGGATATATAAATCTATTTCATTCTGGACAATAGAGCCTTCCAGATAATTCGTGCCTAGGATATACAACTTGATTACAACTTTGCTTCAAGAACTTATTTAACAGTTTAATTGCCAGCAAAGGTAAATACTCCTAACCTATTTTATTTAAAAACTTGGGATACGACAATAGCCACTTGGAGCTGGTATTATATAAATGGGTAAATGCTTTCATAAATATAAGAATCTGGGTTAATCTGTATTGCTTGAATAACATTAAACACTGGGGGTAATGATACCGTATCCGGACGTTCCGACTCATCAATTAGGAATGGCCATATAAAATATGCAGAGGGTAGTAGGCATACATCCGGAACACGTTATATTAAAGATGGTGTGTACCATAATCACATACCAACATAGATTTCTAGTACCCAACTGTATTGACAAGCATGTAAAACTGGTGACAAGAAATCTATCCCAAGAAATACTAAATGATTACCTACATGTTATCATAATATATATATATATATATATATATATATATATATATATATCAAAGGATTTATGAAAATGATTTTTAAAACAAGTCAGTTAATTGTAGTTACTAGTGAAAACTGACATATTTTTAAAAAAATAAACCGCGGGTAACGAACCTTGAATGTAGGCTGGAATGGTTCGGTTAAAGAAAAAGCTTTGGAATTTGTGTCTCCACTGCTTAAAGGCCTATGATATCCTAAACTCTCTTTATTTCCAATCCTACCTGGTGGGAATTGTATCGAACGACTTTTATAAATTTTAATCAATAAATTTCAATATTTTATGATAATTACTTTACCATTCCATTTTCAGCTGCATATTGTGAATCTGTAATCAATCGTCACACATAAACCCACCGACCGAGTCCTCCGAAAATCAGGGTGTGACATTAAACGTGTTAATAGGTAGTGGCGGTAATGAGAGTGTGCGGGGAGGACCACCGCATAAGGCCCGTGTTTTTAAGGGGCTCGTGTTTATTACAAAAACCCGATGTATATACATATATGTATATATATTTTTAAAATAGTATACCTATACCAACTCCAAAATAGGCTCGTTTACAAAACAATTTATATGGTTTAGAAGTTAACCCATTACCATTAGGTTTAGTAAACTCAATACCCATTTGATTTTAAATAATAATATAATATAATAAAAAATTACAGAAGGGCACAATTTTTCGAGCTCAAACAATGTATATGAATTCTTAGAGACGCCTCTATTAATACGTCAACCAGTTTATTAAACTGGCCTTGTTTGAGTTAACCCGTATATTTAACTACTCACATTAGGCTTGACCCATTTAATAAATGTGTTATACTAGCCATCCCAAACCTAATTATTTTCGTGACATGCCATATCGTCTTTTAAGTCGTGTAAGGAATTGTTGCCCCTTGCTTTAATATAAACCGACCGACTAAAAAACTTAAAAAAAAACTAATTATTAAATCAAACTAGTGAGTGATATCTTTAATCCTAACCATGAAGAACCTTACTAATAGTGAGGAAAAATAGCCACATCTACCTAATATATAATTGAAACCCTTTGTGTGATTGAATTTAATATATAGGGGTGGGTTAACGTATAATGCGTACGAGATGAAATTACGCATATTATAAAACTCAAAACTCTAATCACACATGTTGGAAAACCATAATCACACATGTACAAAATTAGAAATCACGCATGAGGTAAAAACCTAATCACGCATGTTATAAACCTAATTACGCATGTTATAATTTCATCTTGTACGTATTGTACGTTAGGGGATATTACATTTTACACTTTCACTATATATATAGGGTAGGGATCCTAAGAGAAAAGTGACGTGGTGTGAGTGTGTATGAATTTTAATATATTTGTAAGTACTTTTTACTTGTTTATCAAACTTTAAAATTAAAAAACACGATATAACACTATCACTCTCTACAACACGCTAGGGCAAGTGCACCCATCGTTGGCGTAGTATAGTGATGGTAAGATACTATGGTCGTCCAAGGACACAAGAGCTTTTAATACTGGAATATCGTCAACGTCTAATCTAACCAAATTTAAAAAAAAATATTTTAAATAAGTAAAATAAAGAACGAAACTAAATAATTAAAAGAAACAAATCGACAAGATAGAATCACTTGGTTCCGACTCTTCTTTTATGTATCCTTTGATGATTTCCGCACTTTGGGTTTTTTAAGAGATTATCTTAGTTATAGTGGCATGTCCCACTTTTGGAAGCAACGATACCCTCAACATATTGGTCTGAGTCAATAGGGATACAGTCCCGCAAGGCCAGAATACTGAAAGATAATTAAGTAAGTTATTAATGCAAAATGTGGCATGTCACTCTTTTAGAGGCAACGCTACCCTCGGCCACATTGGTCCGAGTCAGCAGGGATATAGCCTCGCAAGGCCGGTTTAAAGTTTTAATAGTAGTTTATTTATAAGGGATTCAAGTTGTTCTTACTTCCCCCGATTTGACGCTATCTACCTCAAAGGAATTCCTAATAAGCTTGAATCAAGTCCTCGCAGGATCTGTACACTGAACGAGGCAATAACTTTACCCAACCACCCTTCTAACCCCCTTCCAGGCAGTTAACGCGCTTTATATAGATCGTAAAGACACGAATGAGTGAATCAACAAAACATGAAGAGATGATAGAATAAAGTTCACTTTCAATATAAAAAACTAGTTGTTAAAGTCATTAATACATACCCAATTAAAAAATTAGTTAAAGCTTGAAAATCAAAAGTAATACATAAAAAAATGTGACAGTCAATGACCAATGACGTCTAGTAGGGATTATTAAAAGCCAATATCCCTATAATATAAAATAATAATTTATTTAATAGATGTTTTAAACATATAGTAAAAAAAATCCTTTTAAAGAATAAGAAGATATTGTCACATTGACATTATTTGAAATTGTTATTACAAGTAGAATTGTTACAAATAACTAATTATATATTTTAGATAAGTCAAAAATAAATGATCAATATCTAAGTAAACAATAAATCATTTATTAGTATTAAGTTTTTAAGGAATTTTTCGTTGTTTTGTATTAATTAATATTTTAATTAATTAATAATAATAATAGTGAACTGAATGAGAGTATGTAATGCGGCATTAAGTAGACTCTTTTATTTGTATGAGAATTAAGAAACTTTTTTATTTGTATTATAAGAATTAAAGAGTATACATTTGTATATGGCAAGTAAAGGGTTATTGGATTTTATCACCCCCAACTATCGGCCTTTGGCCGTTGCCACCCGCAAGTAACACTTTGACACTCGACACCCCCAACTTGACTTTTTGTTTGCAATGGCACCACCCAGTTAAATCTCCACTAACTGGGGTTGTTTTTTGTCCGACGTGGCACCAGTTTGCTGAGTTGGAGATGATTAAGTGGCGATGATGTGTATGTAAACCTCATCTCCTTCTTTATAACACACAGGCAAGTCCAATGAAAACCCTAATTTCATCACAATCATATGGGTTCTCTTCGATGGAACTTGAGACCAATCTTAACACAGTTATCATAATCTCATTCCTTCTGGGGATCTAAGTAAAGACATGGAAAAATTGAAGTATTCAAAGAAGAAAAAACACATGTCCGATTTGTAGAAATACCTCTTTGCAATCCAGCAGCCACCACAACCACCACCGTCATCACCACAACAACAACCACAACTGCGACCACCACGACGCCGCCGACAAAGGTAATTCTTGACCTAGGTAATTCTTGACCTTTTCCAAAGTTTTGGCAACTGAAGCATGAATTTTTTTTTGGGGGTCGGGGCAAACTTAGGTGGTCTAGGAATACACTTGGGGAAGATGAACACGTGGGGGGAGGCTCCAATCCATGCCTAGAGGAAGCAGAGAAGTGTCATCGTGACGTTTTTGCTCCGGCGGGGTTTTGGTTGGAGGCGTCTGCCTAATAATAGGCGGCCGTCGTCTAAAATAAAGCTCGTCGTCAAAGTCAATCGGGTTTCTGTAGGAATCCATTCGTGTAAAATTAAATAAAATAATTTATTAACCAGAATATTACTGAACAAGTACAGAATGAAACTGAAAAGTAATACAATTACAACTGGAAGAAAAAAAAGAACAGAAATTTTTAGAAAATTAAAAGTTCTTGCCTGAGGATCGTGTTAGACACGGGTCCCTTAAAACAAATTTCGTGCCTCCCAGGAGAACACGTTTGTTTCCAGGATACAACAGCCGTAAGCAGTTGCACTGCCGGTCTTTACTCCAACCCGAAGGTGTACCTTGCTTCTTGAAGATGAAAGAAAAATTCAGAGAGAAGATTGTTGTTTGCTGTGTGTTTTCGGTGTCTCCATTCTGCAGCATGAACCTCCTATTTATACTGCAGGTCCAAGTCGAAACTGAAAAAGGAATTAAGTGGGAGAATTAAACTGCATTAAACGTCTTCAATGCACTTTAATTCGTTATTTAATTCTCAGTCAAAAGCATTGACTCGTCAGTTTCAAATGCTGAAATGTAACTGCACTGGCATTAACTATTGAAAGCTTCTGCGCGCGCGCGCAAGACACACGCGTACGGGCATGACTGCCACGTCACCAACCACTTGATCCTTGCAACCCTTGTGCTCCACCACGCGCACGCGGTCAAAAATACAAAGGCGGCTCTCAAGCGGCTCGCGGCGATGCGAGCGTGCGAAGTGCACCATCAAAGAGCCACATTGCGCCTCATCACCCACGCCACGCGCGCGCGAGTGCGAGTTAGGGTTCGCGACTACACTTAGTGTGTGCTTCCATGAAACAATAAGGATGGAGAGTTCCCACTTAAATATTCCTTTAAGTTTCACCTCTCCTTCTATGTGGGACAAGATGCCACTTTCCCACTTTTTCAGCATTCAAGTTTAAACACCAAACTTTGAGCATCGATATCTCATTCATCTTAGCTCCGTTTTGGACATGGTTTAGTTCGTTGCGAAGCTCTTCCAACATAGAATACAAACCTACAAATAAATATATAAAACCCTCTCATTTTCTTATATTTATTTCTAGTCCAAAATAGGAAAAAAAAAATCATTTTCTTATATTTGTGAAAAATGCTATTTTCACAAATTTCCAACAGTTTCCATAGAAGGACCTGGTGATTGCCGGAGTACTCGTAGAAAGACGCGTCAAATCCGTACATGCTCATCTTTTGCTTCGATTTCTGATATGCTGCTACTCAACAAATCGATGTGAATGATGAAGTGGGTTTGGGTACTCTGAAGCGATTATCCATTTTTGGGGGTCGGGGCAAACTCCGGTGATCTAGGAATACAATTGGGGAAGATGAAATTAGGGTTTTTATTGGACTTGTCTGTGTGTTATAAAGAAGGAAATGATGTTTACATACACATCATCGCCACGTAATCACTCCAACTCAGCAAACTTGTGCCACGTCGGACAAAAGACAAACCCAGTTAGTGGAGATTTAACTGGGTGGTGTCATTGCAAACAAAAAGTCAAGTTGGGGGTGTCGGATGTCAAAGAGTTAGTTGCGGGTGGCAACGGCCAAAAGCCGATAGTTGAGGATGATAAAATCCAATAACCCGTAAGTAAATAATTTAACATCGTACAACTTGAAAACCTTGCATGCTTGGTGACTGTCAACACCATGAATGGTATACAATAGTCCCTAGAAGACAAACATGTCGTTTTGTCCCATTCATGACAATGTGACAGCATATCAGGTGACATAGTATGATACATCTAATTATATATAGTTTTAGATGTTCTTAATGAATCACTTTTGTCGCAACATATATATCTTCATGTATAAGTGACGTCTACAAGCTTAAAAGACTATTTTGTGACAAAGAAATTTCTCTCTAAAACATGTTTGCTATTTGCGCACTTTGAATGTTTCGTCATATGTCAAATGTTTTGTTGCTATAATGTTTATTTACGATGTGGACAACTATAGAAAGTAACGACAGAAGAATTGAAATTGAACATTCAACGGTAGAAAGAAGTTTCGGTTTTAAATTGGTAATCAAAAGTTAGGTTCAAAATGATGGAATGAAGTATTAATGTTGACCAACACGTTTGTTATAATTAAAGTCCCTCTATACTCTAAATTATCCCACTTAATAGTAATTTATCATTCCCGTTTGACAGTTTTTTTGCTTTTACTTTTAGGTTGTAGGTTAAATTGTTTATTAGAAACCATTTTGTTCATAATCATTCAACTTTATTTACCAAATTCATTAGTCCATTAGTGTATTAATAAATTTCACTAATTGTTTAAAAGTGCAAATTAATAAGTTAAATTTAATGATATAGGGAACTAACATGTTTTCACTCCTATTCATAAGTTATTCTTCACATAACTTTTAATGATATTTAAAAAAAAATTAACAACTCATTTAGTTTTTGCTTAGGTGACATTCCATGTAGGTTGTCACGTTAAGAGACATGGCATGTAGGTTGTCATGTTAACTAAGTTGTTGTGTCTAATTGGTTGTTTAGACCATTTCAATTGATTTTTAGTACACTTATTTATTCTAAAAAACGCACATATAGAAGTCATAAAACCTTTCTTTATAAAAAAGATATTGTTATATAAAATAATCAACCCCTTTCATTAAAATATATCCAATTTGACTTTTATACCTTTCATTAAAATATATCCAATTTGACTTTTATAACAAGCTTCTAAATTTTCATCAGTATTTGGCCGTTTGTGAGACATCGTAAAAGAAAACCTAAAACTAAATATGTGTAGAACCGTTCGTTCAAAAAAAAATTAATTACATAGTTTGTTCTGGTATGAATATATGAATGGCCATTTAATATAAAAAAAAAAAAAAATACATACTTATTAGAAAAATAGAAACTATATCACTGGTACCAAGTTATGCATAAACGAAACATGGTTGGTCCCTAATCATATATGAAGTTATCTTTTTCAGTATAACTTCATTTATAGCAAGGATCAGCCAGGTTACATTAATGCATACCTTGGGACTAATGATGTAGTTTCTAATAAATATGTATTAAAGTCGTAATATGAATACACCACATGGACTAATCATGTAGTTAATTTTATAATAAAAAGTTTTTAATAAAAAGAACTATAGTAGAAGAATGAAAGAAAGTAGTAAAGTGTAATACAATTACAACTGATATAAGCCAAAATACAAGTACAAGATAAAGAGCAAAAAGTGTTTTAGTAAAGAATTTGTGTCCAATGTGGTCATTTAAAACAAATTCCTAGTCTCCTAAAAGAACTCTATGTTTCCCCAAGGTAAAACAACTGGAGTAGTTAGTACGGCTGGGGAAGGCACTAGCATTCGAAAGAATACCTTGAAAATGAATAGAAAGAAAGAACAAGAGATCGCAAAAAACTTTGTTTTCTATTTGTGAATCTTGGTCTTTCAAACGTAAGCCTACTCGGTATGTGGTGGGGCAAGCCCCACCACCCCCTCAAACAATTTGTCCGGTGTTGCCCTTTGGGGGCCTGGAGATTCTCACGCGCGTGTGGGCATATGCTTCCTTGACTTTGGTTGACTTTTTTGTGAGGGTAACTAATGAGATGATGATACGTAGTGTGATGAAATGCCTCTTGGCCTTGCCCACCACCCCATGGTTTTGGGGTTCTGGAGGGCAAAGTCGCCTTTGCCTACGTGACGGAAAACACCTCCTTGCCCTTGTTTACCACACTAAGTAGCCAAAGGGTCAACTCAGTATTATAGTGAAATGAAAGTTGAAACAACTCCAAAAAAAAGAAAAAGAAAAAATATATTAATTTGGATGTCTTAAATGCATTTTATTATGTTTAAAGTCTTGTTATATTTGAGCTAAACTTAAAAACTTAAAGACACATTAGAACATGAATTGTACAAGTTCTAAGTGCCCAATCAAAGCGTCGCATTTCCCCACACCACTAGCGCATGTGTGAGCGATTTTTATGGTTTTTGCACCCTTCGAGTCCCCACTTGTGTCTTTCTTAATGGAAACAAAAATAAGGAGTACTCCTCCTTATATACAACTTTAAGTTTTGTTACTCCACCTATGTAAGACAAGTTCCATCCATTCCACGCCTATATGTCAATATTCTGTAACATGTTCAAACACCCAACTTCAAGCATCGATATCTTATTTAGGGTGAGAGGGGCACTCCCCTCTTAGGGGAGTCCCCTCTCTTACGCACACCCAATTAGGTTATGCCACGTTATGCCACGTCAACTCCCCTCACACCCTCAATTTGATGGCGGCACTCCCCTTTTAAGGACTTGTTTTTTTATTCAAAAAGAAAAAAAAATGTTTTGATTGGTTGAAAAAATGATGGCCCACCATCTCTCTCCCTCCTTCAAGCGGTGTCTCCTCCCCGAAACCCCTCCCCGATTAGGGTCCCCGCGGTGATGGCGGCGGTGTTCCCGATCGGGGAATGGGGTCACCGATCCAAGTCCCCGCGAGTGCCCCGATCACCCTTATCTTTGTTATGTTACCGGTACAGTTTGGTTCGTTACATAACTCTCACATAGTATAAGACAAACCTGTAAATTATAATGACATAACCACTGTTACATATAGTTATTTGTGTTCAAAGTTCGGGAAAAAAAAACAATTTTCTCTATTTTAGTTTGTGAAAAAAAAACTCCTTTCTGCACAATTTTCCAACGAAATGGTAATTTGGTTCCTCGTAGCCGCAAAATGTTTTTATTCAATTGGAAACAAAAATAGCTTTTTAGTCTCAAATTTATAATGTATTTTAACTTTTAAGTAAACTTGCATCTTATGGAAGGTATTATAAATTTGGGAGTAAACTGTAATTTGCATCCCTGATCATGGTGGTTGGTGTCAGGTCAAGTCCCCAAACTTAAAATTTTTCTTCTTGAGTCCCCGTCATTTAGAAAGCGCTACCATTTGGGTCCCCCCGGGTAACTTCTGCTAGTTTGACCAAGTCTGACCGTTTGTGGGGAGGGTAACATGGTAATTTTGGCAATAAAACCCCCAAATATATTACAAATCTCATTGCGACCCTCATTTCATAACTTGTTCATAAGTCAAGACCCCGTACAAGGCCCTAAATCCTCTCATTGTTCATGAACCCTTCGATCAACACAAGAGATGGCATACATTTACTAGCGAATTCGTGGTGAAAATGTGTATTGCGGTCATGAAGACTTATGCGGTAAGTGTTTTGTCATTAAATTACGACGTCTTGAATGGGTTTATCTTCAAATTCACTGATCGGATGTTTGTTATTTGTTACAGACGATCAACCAAAGTTCTATACACTAAAAGTTCATTATGGGGGTGAGTTTTCTTATTATCCAGGAAGGGAGTACAACAATGGTAAGATAAACTATGTTGATAATGTAAAAACTGAGCAATTGCGTTTTGATGTCCTGGACCAAATTATGAAAGAGATTGGATACTCAGTAGATGATATGTTCTATTATTTTACCAAGAATCCTCATGTTTGTTTGGATTTTAGGCTTACGCAGCTGACTGTTGAAGTTGATTTAGCACATTTGTGTGATCTAGCAAGTAAAGGGTATAAGCTTATTGACCTCTATGTTGAAATTGGTCATTCTAATGTGATGAGGCTTAGGCAGCTGACTGTTGAAGTTGATTTAGCACATTTGTGTGATCTAGCTAGTAAAGGGTATAAGCTTATTGACCTCTATGTTGAAATTGGTCATTCTAATGTGATGAGGGGATCGTTGGACGATGTTGAGACATCACAAAATGATGTTCCAAACAAAGTAACCCCTTTAAAGCAATTGGTGTTGAAAACACAAACTTTGTTGAAAGTCAATGTTTTCCTCTTTAAGCAACCCATTTCAGGGCCAATCACAACCTACGAATACAGGAAAACGAACACTTACATAGCACAAATAACGACGATCTGGATTGGCTATTCTCCCTGAGTACTTGTAACAAGTACACGCACCACAGGAACATATGATGTAAGATGGCTCGGTCCAATGATTGGTTTTCTCGATGAATTAGCGTCTAAGTTTTGAGACACTGATCTTTGTGACATTGTCAATGTGGAGTTGCATTTCTTGATTCTGGGTGGTTCGTTGACTCGGAGAAGAAGAGAAGAACCAGCACAGAATAGATCGCAATCTAGGGCTCCAATTTTAACAAGCATTGCAACCAAGGGCAAAATGGACCGTTACACTAAAACATACAGTCATACTTGGTCAAACTAATAAAAATTGCCCTGGGGGACTCAAATGGTAGCACTTTCTATATGATCGGGACTCAAGAAGCAAAATTCTAAGTTTGGAGACTTGATCTGACACCGACCAACATGATCAGGGACGCAAATTGCAGTTTGCTCTAAATACGGATTAGCAAAATATATTAACTTTTACGTTAGGTGTTATAGTGCTATGAAACTTTTTTTATAAATGTAAAAAAAAATCCAATGAGACTAATGATACATATATGAATTTTGGTTACTTTATTAATTATTCTTTAGGGATGGAGAAAGAGAAGGAACATGCAAGATGGACATGATGTGGCACGTCAGTACCGACGTGAACAGTGCCCCCCTTCATATTTGCCCCCAGCATTCAGCATTCGGGATGAGCGAGATGCCACCTTCAAGCCTTAAATGTATCAGTCATTAGAGTTGAAGTGATTAAATTTACGTATAAATCCCTCATGAAGTTTCATTATGGCTCCATCAACTTGAAGTGGACTTGCCATTTAAAGCATATACTTATTTTCAGATGGCAATCGAACCTAAACCTTATTGGTGAGTTTGGCACGGGTTAGGACTTGGTGATATACCCGTTTACCTGACTCGATTACCAAATAAGGTGTACTCGTTTACCTGATTGTATACCCGAAGTAATTTCTTTTATTTTATAAATGTGTATATAGATTGTTATGGGTGAAATTCTGAGCCCAAATCCTGGATGGTATCTTGAATTATACCTTGATTACATTATATGTGTTCATCACCAGGATAGTGAATCAGGATATTGGTAACATCCTGATACTGTATCCTAAGGATTACTAATGGATTATGTGCAGGAGTACGAGCTCAAGTTTGCAACGTCCATGAAGACCTCTTCCCCTGAAGACTCGGTCCAAGTTGTTCGAAGAAAGACGTTGAATCCGCTTTACTTGGTCTCCAACGTTAACTAGGGAATATTCGCTGGCATCCCACCAATATAGGAGATTTTGTTTTTATTTTTTAGCTATAAATAGACGGATAAACCAGGTCAAATAGGACATCACACTCACTACTCTCGAGCTCTCATACTTTCTCTCACAACTTTCACTTTCTGAAAAACATTGTAACACTTAGTAGCGATCTGGTCAATATCCTGCACTGTATCCTGACATTTGAAGTAATAAGAAGAACAAGGCAGCTGCGATTGTCAGCTCTCGAGGTTTTGTGCCGGCGATATAGATTGATCAAGGGCTTTCCTCGTACATCTCGTGTCACCCATTACTTTTTGCTCATTGTTTGACCATAGATATAGCTCGATATCCTGAACTATATCCTGAACACTGTCTTTCGCAAACAACTGAATCAGGATATTTTCGATACACATTCTTAGCACACTACCTCACATAACTAATTTGATCACTAAATTGCTTAGGTAATTTTTGACCAAAATAATTTGGCGCCCACCGTGGGGTAAATGGTGCTATTTCTACTAAAAGCTTTTGCAAAATCATTACTTGGTTTTCTATTTTCAAAACTTTTTGCTACACTATTTTCAATGGCCTCAAGATCAAACATGAGCTCTTCTACCATGTCTGCTACAACCTCTGCAACAATTGGTTCGGTGCTTCCATCACCTCCTCCAAGGACGCAAGCCTCTTCACAACCTCGGGATATTATCCCCACTCGGAATGTTCAGGGATCTGCTCCTGTTTTGGCCTCTAATGATGAAATTCTAACCTTATTTGGTAGTATACAGGATCAGATGAAGCAACATCAGGAGACCAACCAAATGCTGATGAGAGAGATACAACTCTTGAAATCTAGCTCAAGCAGGCCCACTGAGGATACTGACACTCCCTTGCGGCCCAGAGCTTTGAACTTCAGTTCGGCAGTATATACTGAGGATAACAGGGGGAATATTGTGCCTAGCCATTCCCAGAGTCATATTCCTGAGATACCCTCTTCGGTTAGGGTATCAACTATGAGAAGTTCAGGATATGCTTCAGGATATGGCCAGAATCCTCAGACTGGAAACGTGTCTAATAATAATAATACTCTTGCTACTAATGGTATTGGATCTTTGCAGGATGCAGGTATGATATCAGCACTTTCCAGGGAGCTTCAGAAGTTAAAGGACATGATATCTAGTGTACCTGGGGTAGTCCAGCCGATTCCAGAAGTATCCCAGGATAGCCACAAGATATCTCGATTTGCATATCCTATATGTGATGCTGAAATCCCAAAGAGATTTCAAACCCCTAAAATGAAGCTCTATGACGGGACCACGGATCCTGAAGAGCATATTGCTCAGTATAGGGAAAGGATGGAAATCAACCCTATTCCTCCGGATCTCAAGGAAGCTTGCCTCTGCAAGGGTTTTGGCTCTACTTTAACAGGATCAGCCTTAAAATGGCTCATAAACGTTCCGCCTCACTCAATTACATCATTTGCTCACTTAGTCAATGTATTTAATAGTCAATTTTCTTGCAGTCGAAGTTTTGAAAAACTAACCAGTAATCTCTACAGGATAACTCAGGGACCTCAGGAATCCTTAAGAGATTATGTGAACAAGTTTAGCCAGAAATCCTTAGATATCCCACATCTTGATGTTGAAACAGCTGTGCAGGCTTTCAAGATGGGATTGCAAAAAGATTCTCAATTTTACCAGGATCTTGTAATGAATCCATGCAGGAATCTGGATGAAGCTCGGAACAGAGCCTTAAGATATATTCGACTGGAGGATGACAGAAAGATGCAAGAGAGGATGAATTCATCTTCAACCTATGAATCAACCAACATGAAGTCAGAATCCTCGTACAAGCCATATCGTTCTAAGCCGTATGGCAGGAATGACGGCAAGAAAGTGAATGTTGTTGACGACGAGGATCCTGAGGAGTATCCTGAGTTGTCATTATATTGTTTTTCTGTTAATATAACTGAACTAATGTATGTTATGCAGGGTTTAGGAGACAAAGCAAGGTGGCCTAGGAAGAACCAACAAAAAGCCAATTGGAAGGATAAATCCAAATGGTGTGCCTTCCATGAGGATTTTGGAGAAGTCACGGAAGATTGCATCGCTCTGAGGAAAGAAATAAGCTATCTGCTGAGCAAAGGAAATCTGAAGGATCTTCTGGGAAGAAAGAAGAATAAGGGTCAGGATACTGAGAAGGATCCTGAACGAGCAGCATCACCCCTGCAGATGCCAAGATAATTAACTTTATTTCAGGAGGATCCGACATTTGTGGAACTTCCTACTCCACAGCAAAAAGACATGCAAAGGAAGCTAAGGCAGAAAGGGGAGATAAGCCAACCAGGATGACGACCCTTACAACTGATAAAGTGATCACGTTCGACAGTGATGATAGGGATATTGTCCAGGATCCTCATCATGATGGTTTGGTAATAACTTTATATGTTGCTAATCATTTTGTGCGCAAGATACTGGTGGATAATGGCAGCTCCATCAACATAATTCAGCTAGAAACATTGAAGAGGAAGAATGTATCCCCGATGGATATCACTTCAAAGTCCACTATACTTGTTGGGTTCAATGGAGAGGCCAGGAATACAGTGGGAGAAATAAAGTTGCCAGTATATGTTGAAGGGGTCAACTCAATGCAACGCTTCTATGTCATGGATTCCTTATCCTGCTACAATATTATATTGGGTAGGCCATGAATCCATGATATGAAAGTTGTGCCATCAACCTATCATCAGTGTATCAAGATCCCTACCCCTTGGGGGGTTATCAAGGTAGAAAGTGATCAACAGGAGGCAAAGGAATGTTATTCATCCTCAATGAAATCCTCAACCAAGCCCAATACAGCATAGCAATTAAAGATACAAGCTCAGGATATCCTGGAGGCTTCAGAGCAGGATGTTAAAACAGTTATCCTGGATCAGGATAATCCAGATATCTCGGTGCTCGTAGGAACCAATATCCCTCAGGATATTGAGGATCAGTTAACTAACTTTTTGAAATGCAGGATGTCAACATTTGCATGGAAGCATGAGGATATGACAGGTATTTCCAAAGATATTATCACTCACAAGCTTGGAATTGACAGGTCATTCAAGCCTGTTCAGCAAAAGAGAAGGAAGTTTGCTCCTGAACGAAATACAATTATTCAAGAGGAATTCGAAAGATTATTGAAGTCCAAGATGATCAGGGAGGTCAAATTTCCAAAGTGGTAGCAAATGTGGTCATGGTTCAAAAGAAGAATGGGAAATGGATAGTTTGTGTAGACTACACAGACTTGAACAAAGCATGTCCTAAAGACCCATTCCCTGTGCCTCATATAGATTCAATGGTGGATGGAACTGCCAGTCATGAGATGTTAACCTTCATGGATGCATCCTCAGGATTCCATCTGATCCAAATGGAACCCTCAGACCAAGAGGATACTGCTTTTATGACACCAACAGGTATTTATTGTTATACATCTATGCCTTTTGGTTTGAAAAATGCAGGTGCAACGTACCAAAGATTGGTGAACATGATGTTTAAAGACAAACCGGGGGACACCATGGAGGTGTACATTGATGATATGGTAGTGAAATCTAAGAAGGCTGAGGATCACCTCCAGGATATTAAAGGAGCATTTGATATCCTGGATCAGTATAACATGAAGCTAAATCCTGCCAAGTGTCATTTTGGAGTGGGGGCAT
The DNA here is from genome assembly GCA_030545235.1 of Helianthus tuberosus. Classification (NCBI taxonomy): domain Eukaryota; kingdom Viridiplantae; phylum Streptophyta; class Magnoliopsida; order Asterales; family Asteraceae; genus Helianthus; species Helianthus tuberosus. Next base: position 31,925,311 of record CM060365.1, on the reverse strand, counting down.
GAAAGTTTTTAGGATATATGGTGACTAAAAGAGGGATAGAAGCAAGCCCAGAACAGATCAAAGCCATATTGGATATCAAGTCACCTTCCAACATGAAAGATGTACAAAGATTGATGGGACGAGTAGCAGCATTAAACAGATTTATATCAAGATCCTCAGAAAAATGAAAGGAATTCTACGATATCTTGAAGAAGAATAGGAAATTTGAATGGGGAGAGAAGCATGAAGCAGCCTTATAGGAGTTGAAGCAGTATCTTTCAACTGTGCCTCTATTGATGAAGCCCGAGGATGGTGAACCATTATCCTTGTATCTTGCAGTATCAGGGAATGCAGTAAGTGTTGTTCTTATAAAGGATCACGAAGGTCAGCAGTATCCTGTCTATTATATTAGTAAAAGTCTATTAGATGCTGAAACTAGATATTCTCATTTAGAAAAGTTAATATTGGCTCTAGTTATGGCATCAACAAAGCTTAGACATTACTTTGAGACACATAGGATTCATGTTAAAACTAATTATCCTGTTAAAAATGTGCTTAGGAAACCTGAGATGTCAGGTAGAATGGCTAAGTGGTCAGTAAAATTAAGTGCCTTTGATCTAGTATATGAACCTAGAAATGCCATAAAGTCTCAGGCTCTAGCTGACTTTGTGGCTGATTTTAGTAGTGATATTCAAAATGAAGTAGACCTAGAAATACAACAACTAGGAGAAACCTCATAATCCTGGACATTATATATTGATGGTGCATCTAATGTTAGAGGTGTAGGATTGGGTATACTACTAAAATCGCCACAGGGGGACATATTACCCCAGGCCATTAGGTGTGAATTTCCTGCCACTAATAATGAAGCAGAGTATGAAACTTTGATTGCAGGATTAGAGTTGGCTAGAAACATGAATATTAAAAGTTTACAAGTATTTGTTGATTCCTTGTTAATTACTAATCATTTTAATGGATCCTATGCAGTTAAAGGTGAGAAGTTAATCGAGTATCTCGAAATTCTCAAAAAATTAGCAGGATATTTCAATGTTTTTACACTTGAACAGGTACCAAGAGAGGATAATGCTGAAGCAGATGCCTTGGCAAACTTAGGATCATCAATCAGGATACCGGAAGGAACTCAAATACCAATACTACATATCCTATATCCTACAGTGGATCTTTCCAAATCACACGATAAGGAAGTAGCAAGTATTCAGGATCCTGGTCATGATCCTGATGAGGATCCTAAATCCTGGACGACTCCGATCATGAAGTATCTTAAGGAAGGACACATCCCAAAAGACGAGAATCCTAAGGCCTTTAGAATGAAGGTATCACGATTTACTATTATAAATGATGTTTTGTACAAGAAATCTCTTGCAGGACCATACCTGAGGTACTTGGAAGATCCCGAAACTAAAGAAGTGCTTCAGGATATACATGAAGGAGATTGTGGTAACCATACTGGGGGCAGATTATTATTCTCGAAGGTGTTAAGAACAGAATACTATTGGCCGACGATGAGGAAAGATGCTACAGAATATGCTTGAAGATGTGATGCATGTCAAAGGCACAGTAATATATTACATCAACCTGCTGAACCACTATATCCTATTGCTTCCCCTTGGCCATTCGTGAAGTGGGGGATGGACATAGTAGGAAAGTTGCCCAAAGCTCCCGGAGGAAAAGTCTTTATGCTGGCAATGATGGATTATTTCTCTAAATTGGATGAAGCTGAGGCATTTGTTCAAGTCAGAGACCAAGAAGTAGTATCTTTCATAAAAAGGAATATCCTGACCAGGTTTGGGGTACCAGCCGAAATAATTTGTGACAATGGCTCTCAGTTTATAAGCAAGAGGACTACTTATTTTTGCAAGAGTTGGGGAATCAAAATGATCACATCTACTCCAGTACATCCTCAAGCAAATGGACAAGCAGAATCCTCGAACAAGATAATTGTCAACAATTTGAAGAAGAGACTAGGAGTTAAGAAAGGAAGATGGGCAGAAGAGTTTCCCTTTGTCCTATGGGCTGATAGGACAACAATAAAGAGTGCAACTGGACAAACCCTATTTTCCTTAGTATTTGGAGCGGAAGCGGTGATCCCAACAGAAATGGTGATACCTACAGCAAGATCTAGTCTCCGGGATCCTGAGCAGTATCCTGAAGATCTGTGCCAAGAGTTGGACACCGTGGATGAGACAAGAGATGCGGCAAAGCTAAGGATGGCAGCATATCAACAGAGGATATCCAGGGCATATAACAAGAATATAAGGACTAGAAGGTTTTAAGTTGGAGATTGGGTGTTAAGAAAGACTTTTCAGAATACTACTAATCCTGCCGATGGAAAGTTGGCTCCAAAATGGGAAGGACCATACGAGGTTGAATCAGGATCTGGGAAAGGAGCATACCGACTAAAGAATATGGAAGGGGATATGCTACCAAGATCCTGGAATGCTATACACTTAAAGCTCTATTTCAAGTGAGTTTAGAATTTAATTTCTAACTCAGAATGGTATGGATTCTATCTCTTTTAAATATGTTTGAATTTATTTATTCTTTCAAACCCAATACTAACTTAAGCATCGGAGGGGTGTTAGCCAAGCTAACACCCACCTTAGTTTGAAGGTGTTTTGTAGGATACGCTCCAGGATATCACTCTAGGATATATGCTCGAGATAAGTCGGAAGATTAGAGGATTGGCCCCCTCTCCCACGTTTAAGGGATCAATATCCCTTCAAAGGTTTAAAGGTATTCACCTTTCTCTCGAATTGGGTTTGAACACCCCGCCTGGAGCGCAAGTTATCCAGGGATAGTTCAAGATAGCAAGACCAGTTCATGTAAAAGTGGCTGACAATTTCGTTATTGTTGGCTATATCCTAGATCCTCAAGGTATTTGAGGATTGATCACCCTCTCTCATGAAAGGGTATTTTCATACTCTCTAAGGTTCAAAGGTTTTCACCTTTCTAAGTCTTAGAGTTTATACACTCCCGCCTGTAGCGCATGAAAACCAGGGTTTATCCCCAGGATATTAAGGGTTTATCCCCAGTATACTAAGGGTTTATCCCTAGAAAAACTAAAGTTTAAAAAAAGGTTTCGAACAAAATATGGCTATGTTTACATTTCCTATATGCTGAACACAGGGGACATATACCTTAATACAATTCAAAGGATGGGCTCGGATTTCTAAATGCGCACTGGGGACATTCTTTGGTATGATCTCTCCTTTTTTGAAATCTCCTCTGAGTAACTTAAGTTTTTTGAGTTATGTAGTAGTATCCTGACTAGGATATCTCTCAGGATACTCTCAGAATATGTTCCCAAAATGTTTCCAAGGATGTTCAAAGAAAAATATTTTCAGAATAAAACTTATGCAATAAAAATATAACAACAAAGATAAGGCCAAAAGAAAGTTATATTATTAACACAGCAAAAGTTTGTGCTTTTGGTTTCATCTCAAACCGAGATCCATCCACCAAAAGCACAATAAGTTCCTAGTCATATTTACATAATAGTCGAAGGTTTCATCTTAGTCGAAGGTTTCATCTCAAACCGAGACCCATCCACCTCCAACTGTTATATTGTTCAAAAAGCATGCAGAAAATATAAATTGTTCGAGTGCAGGAAAAGTAAAATGCAGGAAAAGTAAATTGTTTTGAGATTATAGACCAACATTCAAATTTAAAAAGTGGGCTCCAGCCTAGGCATCAATATCCATCATCGCCCACTTGAATGCCCTCACACAGCGGCGGCATCACCACCAGCCTTCTCCGTCTTCTCAGCTTCAGCATCCTGAGCAGCATCTGTCACGACCCCCGACCCACCCTGGATGGAATCAGGAGCCGCGAACAGCCAAGTGGTACCGGTGATTATTTTGAAAAATATTGCAGCGGAAATTTCATCAGGACCGCGAGTTAGGAAAAATATCAGAGTTTAGAAACACCGGATTTTATTTATTTAAATAGATGGGATAAACCCATGTTTTACAAAGGTAGCTTTAATAAGGGATAAACCCAATTACATGAAACAATATTTCTTAATTTGATTTAATTAATAAAATAAGCCACTTCTTGAAGCCTTTCAGTGCCATATCCAACTCTTACTCCAATCTACTGTAATTACCTGTAACGCGTTTTAAAAAGGTTTTGTCAGCAGGAAATACTGGTGAATCATTCAATTTACTAAAATGACACGTTTGTTATAATTTACAGTATTAAGGGTGATTACATTGTTTCCATATATCAACCAAATACCCACAGTATTTGTCACTCGACCGGATCTGTGACTATGGTCATATCACCATTGGCCACCCGTTTGTCCAATGGCAAAGATTATCAAGTAATGTATACAAAACCCCACATACTGGCTGTAATTTGGTGATTACAAAGACTTAATCCCTGTAATTATAACTTTGAAAACATTTAAGAATTTATAAAGAAATTTGATAAAAAGAGAATGACTCACATTATAAGCATGCAGATTCATACGGGCAAAGTTTAATCTACAGATAAGCCTTGATATATTGCAGATTTATACAGGCAGAGCTTAGCCTACTGGTTAGCCTTGTAACCTAGTGTACACGAACTAGGTAAGTAACTAATACAACATTTACGATAACTCACGAGATTAAAACCCTCACGACAAATGACAAAGTGCAATCACTTAAACATCCATCGGATTCACAACGAATGACAGAGTATTCCCCAAGTTCGGGTAGTACTCAAACATCCTGTCGGAATCACGACTAATGACAAAGGATAGAACTTAAACATCCGGTCGGATAGTTTCCATCGATCGGACATTGAATCGTAGCAGCGATCGAGTTAATACCCTATATCGTAGCAGCACCTCCCTAATGAAATTTATGATTTTGTGCAGTGTATATTCATTTCTGAGAATTGATTTAGACACCGAATGAAAGCTCCTGAGCTAGGCTATTTATAGGTGAAATTCAAGCCTGTCGCGGCCCGCGTGAACTCCCGGCCAACCTTTACGCGGCCCGCGTGGGAGTGTGGATCATATCGAAAGTTGCTGAGTCACCGGTAGTCGCGACACGTGTGATGATACGTGGATCCGGATACTTATCCGGTCAAATTGAAGGTTGACGCGGCCCGCGTAGGGGCTCTCTTGTTCTTTACGCGGCCCGCCTGAGAGCCAGGAATCTTGATTTCTTTGATTTTTGATATGGATTGGGGTTTCAGGGGTCCGGGTTTTTACTTATGGATCCATTTGGGACATTTTTGAATATAATTATATCATAAAGAAAAAGGGAATAAAATAGTGAGAAAAGAGAATGGACCCACTTTGTAACTTTAGGGTTCAACTAGAAGGTCTCCTGGTAAAATATTGGGTAAAATCTTTTGAGCTATTTAGAAATATATAATGCACTCGTGGTAAGTATAATACCCCTAATTCAACCTTATCCCTATGTCACGAGACAGAACCCCAACGAACTTAGTCAGGCAGATCCTTGACATGTGTCATGGGGCTCAGATCAATCGGAAATGGTAGCGGTGATCTGGAGTTAAACACTTTAAACGAGGCAGAGCCTTATTATTATTATTATTATTATTATTATTATTATAGTGTAAATAATAAAACAATAAGAAAATATATATATATGATTTCGAGAGAGTGGGTGTCAGAAAAATGGAAAGAAGGCTGAATCATTCAATTGTTGTAGAATGTCTATTTATAGTTGAACTTTGAGATCAGGTAAAGTCATCTTAAAAGACACGTATGTACTTTTATCTTTTACATATGCTTTCTTCTTATTTGATGAAATTTTAGATCATTATCCAAAAGATACGTAAGCATTTCAACAAACTTTCAAAATGGACATGCATGTATTTTCGAAATCATGTATGACACGTCCACTTTCTAGATGTAAATTTAGGTATTATTAATTTATTATTTTATTATTATATATATAAAAATAATACATGAAATTGGAAAGGGGAACACGAAACCTTTTTCATATTTCAAATATATATATTTTATTTTATTATTATATGTTTTATAATTAATTTAACTGTTTTACTTATTTGGCTCTTATAACTTATAAGATATGACGTTCTTGTAAATAATAAATATATCATCAGAACGAGAATATTTTTGTCTACATTTTGAACCAAGTTTCATTAAAAATAGAGTAGGTTCAAAATAAAATGTATTTTTATAATTTAATTATTATACGGTTCCTAGGCCCGTTTATGAACTTTATATTTCTAATAGTCAACTTACACGTAGGCTACCTGTTTAATAATATAAATTTTTATATACTTTTATTTTATTAGAAAGGTCACCCATATACAGGCCAATTAATTAATATAATATTTCAACCAACTATATAAAATAGTGTTTAAAACTATTTGGGTTGAATATTTATATTAAAAATATACTAGTTACTGGTTACTAGTGGTTAATAAATTTAACCAAACCTATAATTCTTATATAAAAATAGGAATGTTACATTCTCCCCACCTTGTTTTAAATCTCGTCCTCGAGATTTGGGTTACAATATTTCTTTTAGACTTATGTCATATTTTAGTTAAATAAAAACAATATTAAGGTAAATGACACAGAATCAAAATATCAAATTTCGTGAATACGAGTTGTACCATTAATAGGATTCAATGGTTCCACTGAATTAGTTCAAGAACTCGATGACAAACAAATGAGATGAAATAATATAATTTCCAAGGTGACTAGGTTCAAGCCAAAAGATATATGATCAAATAGATATTTAAAATGAATGTGAAGGATTTTTAGAATCAATAAAATTCTTTGTCAAAAGAAAGCTTACTTTGATTGGCAACTGAGGAAGACTTAGAATTGATAGGTTCAAAATGAAATAAAAGCATGAAAAATGATTTGTCAAATATTTATGATATGAGACAGTCAAAGTGTTGAGATGAGTGAATTGCAAGGATACACCAAAAGACAATAGAGTTAGTGTATCATTGTTTAGAGTTCCACGTTGTTTTAATTGTGAAACAATATGATAGTACATTATTAGTGACCATATTTTTCATACTATGTCCTAGAGATCGAAATATAATAAGAATAAGTTGTCTTGGCATGACCAACCATTATATTATATTTGTAATATATATTATTTGTTACGCATTTTTACTATATGTAATTGGTCACCACTTTTAAATAAATATTATTTTAGTATTTTACTATACTATGTAAAATAACTTATATTTACTATGTAATATATATTACAAAACACCGCAATGAAGTTATTACATTACAAAATATTTTAGTATTATTATTTTGCAAAAGAAATTACTATTATTTATAACGTTAAATGAAAGTTGTAAATAAAGGTGTAAAAATATTTATTGTACAAAAGTATTTGTAAAATATTTTGTAAATATATAACACTTAATGGGTCGATTCTATGTGATTACTTATTTTCATTTTGAAACCATATAACGTTGTGAATGTATTTACAAATGTTGTAAATAAGTGAAAACGACGACTATTCTTATATATTACAATGTTCCCCTTAACCCAACGTAGTTGATGACTACCATATTATTCTTATATGGTCATTTTCTTGCCAGAGCGTTACGGTACATAGTTACCACAAAACATGTGATAGACAATTATTTATATAATTTTATTCGTCCCTCTAATTCTTGTATTGTTTTATGAAAATATGTCTTCTCCTTACAGTACAAAGTAAAATATTTTTATATATAATTAAAATTTACTAAATAAGTATGATGACTTAATTAGTCATTATCATGGTTGGATATTGGTTAGTGCTGCCTTGTTTAAGCATAGGTGATCAGTCCATGCCTAACTAAGGCTAGGCTATCCAATACCTGCCCCTTAATAATAACCCTAGTACCTAAAAATAATACTAATGCTACTACTATTAATATATTATTACTAATAATAAAACTAATTTTAATTACCAATAATAAATAACTAGACATAAACTTAAATGAGAGTATACTTCAAATATAATTTTATACATATATATAAAATATAAATTCTTCACCTCTGTTTTGGTCAAAAATTACCGAAGCAATTAAGTGATCAAATTAGTTAAGTGAGGTAGTGTGCTAAAAAGTGTGTTGAAAATATGCTGGTTAAGTTGTTTGGAAAAACAATATTCAGGATACGGCTCAGGATATTGAGCTGTATCTACGATCAAACAATGAGCAAAAGGTAAAGGGGGTGACACGAGATATACGAGGAAAGCCCTTGATCAATCTAGATCGCCGGCATAAAACCTCGGGAGCTGACAATCGCAGCTGCCTTGTCCTTCTTATTGCTTTAAACGTCAGGATACAGTGCAGGATATTGACCAGATCGCTAAGTGTTACAACGCTTTTGTGCGAAAGTGAAAATTGCTAGAGAACAAGTGTAAGAATGTAGTGAGTGTTGATGTGATGTCCTATTCGATCTGATATACCCACCTATTTATAGTAACGAATTACAAACGAAAATTCCTATAAATATGGGATGCTCCGAATATTCCATTGTTAACGTTGTAGACCGAGTAATGCGGCTTTAACATCTTTATTTGAACGACTTAGACCGAGTCTTCCGTGGAATGAGTCCTTGTGAACGTTGCTAGCTTCTAACCCGCGTACCTGCACATAATCTGTTAGTGATCCTGAGGATACCATTCAGGATGTTACCAATATCTTGAATCAGCATCCCGGATGTGAACGGATATCATATAACCAAGATATAACCCAAGATATTTCTCAGGATATGGGCTCAGAATTTCACCCATAACAATTGTCCCCAAAAATTTTATCGTTTAGTATCCTGCCACTAACGGTTACATTTTTCACGGAGAACGAGGCAATTAAGAGATAAGACCCATGATTTGACCGTTTGCAACTACTCAGCCTATATTTACTCATTGCACCCTATATCTTCTCATCCCCATCTCTTTTTTAATCACTACCGATAAGGAAAAAGGTAAACATTCTCTCTCTAATCTTCATCTTCATCCTCCTTTTTCGGTCAAAAAATCAGGCGATCAAATGCCGAGACAGACAAGATCCAGTTCTGGTGATTCGGCTCCCACATTTATCCAGCAGAATCTTCTCCAAGAACCGGAGAAAGAGATATGCTCTTTTGATAATGCCCACTTGTCGGCTCTCAAATCCTCCGGTATCTTTCCGGAAGGAACGATATTCCGACCGTTCGACCGGGAAATCCGGTCGGATATGGTCTCCAACGAGTGGTTGTGCTTTAGTGCCTTTCCCTTCACCTTAGGGTTACAGTTCCCCTTTCCAGACTTTATCACCGAATTCTTCAACATTACAAAAATCTCTTTTAGCCAAACAATGCCGATGCTTTGGCGTGTTCTGTCCGTTCTTGACCAGATCAAGAAAAACCACATCCCTGATCTTTCTGTTCATGATCTCCCCCTAGCTTACCGGCTTAGATGCCACGGATCATGTAGATTTTTGTTTTATTCCACCTCCGGTGACCCGCTGATACTTCGTGCCACCAGGAACGAGGATAATTGGCAATCTAAGTTCTTCTTTGTAAAAAGAGACTCAATCCCTGGTGGAACAGAATATCCGGTGAAATGGTTGAAAAAGGGTAGGATTTAGGGTTTAAGGATGATCCTGCCTCTTATCCTGTTCCATATCCTGAACTGATCAACTTTCTTTTTTCTATTGTGCACGCAGCTGATTTTTGGAAGATTGCACCTCCCCTTTTTGATTCACAAAAAATGATTGACGCCATCAGACTCCTTCCAGAGGCTGAAAGAAGTTTTAACCCGTCTCCACTATCTCCAAGTCCTCTTTCTAGTGCAAACATGTCTGCTAAGGATCCTGCAAAATATCCTGTACATACATGTCTTTATTTGATATACTTAGGAGAAATTTTACTCCCTGTATGCAGACTCCAGCAAGGTTCCAGTCTACCTAGACCTTGACGAACTTGACAGCTACCCTACTCCAGTCACAGTCAAGAAAGAGACCCCTACTGCCACCAGCTCCAAGCCGCTCCTGGCTCCTAAGGCTAATCCGAGGACTCGTGCTTCCACAGCAAAAAAGAGGAAAGGTCCTGAAGTCAGTGCCCCAGGTCCAGAAGGGTTCTCCTACGATGAACTCAACTTTTCTAACTCCTTAGAGCCAATGACAACCTTCCTCAACAAGGTAATATCCTGCTACATATCCTGCACATATATCCTGATAGGATATCCTGACAGGATATCCTGGTTAATATATTCTGACTCATACCTAAACTTGATGTGCAGGGCCTCCAGCATTTGCTCCACCTGTACAATGATGCCTGTGGTACTGCTGTAATCCATGAAGCCAGGATTAAACAGCTCGAAAGTACCGTTGCCGACCAAGGTGCCATTGCTGAAGCAAAGACCCGGCACTACGAGGGCATGCTGAAGAAGGTCACCCAAGATGCTGAGCTCAAACTTGCCACTATCCAAATGGATCACGAACAGGCCATGGTTTCTTTCCGGGAAGGAATCAAAGCCTCTGCTATCGTCTCCCTGCTACAAGCTCGCATCAAGATGGCCTACGAGGCCAAGGAGACAGGCCTTGTATGCCCATCCTGGCCGGTTGAATCCTGGGTGGCCAAGCTGAAGGAGCTTGGAGGCAAAGCTGTGCCACTTCCTGCTGAAGCCGGAGAATCCTCTAAGTCAGCAGAGGTGGTAGACAAGGCTGGAGATAAGAAGGATGCTGGAGAGGATGCTGCTCAGGATGCTGAAGCTGAAAAGGCAGAGAAGGTTGGAGAAGATGCCGCTGTGTGAGGGCATTCAGGTGGGCAATGATGGATATATGTGCCAAGGCCGGAGCCCACCTTTTTATATTTGATTGTTGGCTTGTAACCTCAAACAATTTACTTTTCCTGCATTTTACTTTTCTGCACTTAAACAATGTGATGCCCATTGGTGGAGGGATCCTGAGTTTCAGGACGAAGCCCTTGGCCATCATCGTTAGTACGTTTTGCTTTTGAACAATATAACAGTTGGAGGTGGATGGGTCTCAGTTTGAGACAAAACCTTCAACTGTTAAGTACATAGGGTAAGAAACTATTTGTGCTCTTGGTGGATGGACCTTGGTTTAAGGTGAAACCAAGAGCACATCTTTTGATATGTTAATATAACTTTCCTTTAGCTTTATTCTTGTTATTACACCTTTATTACATGAATTTTACTTATAAAGATAGTTTTGTTTGATCATATTTGGGAACCCATTGTAAGTGTATCCTGAAAGACATCCTGCTCAGGATACTAAAATACAATCTATAAATTATCCAAATAAAAAGGAGAGATCATACCAGAGATTCTTAAAGAATCAATTTCAATCTTCCATCATAAGTATGTCCCAAGTGCCCACTTACAAACTTGGATCCATCCTTTGAATAGTATAATGTATGTCCCCTGTGTTCGACACAGAAATGCAAATGTATTCACACTTTGGCTTGAATAAATTCCGAACACCCCGAGGCAAAACCCTTGATATCCTGAAATGAATCCTTAGCATACTGGGGATAAACCCTTAATATCCTGGGGATAAACCCTGATATCCTGGGGATAAACCCTGAGTTTCATGCGCTACAGGCGAGAGTGTATAAACTCCAAATCTTAGAAAGGTGAAAACCTTTAAACCTTAGAGAGTATGAAAATACCCTTTCGTGAGAGAGGGTGATCAATCCTCATATACCTTCAGGATCCAGGATATAGCCAACAGTAACGAAATTGTCAGCCACTTTTACATGAACTGGTCCCGCTACCTTGAACCATACCTAGATAACTTGCGCTCCAGGCGAGGTTTTTAAACCCAATTCGAAAGAAAGGTGAATACCTTTAAACCTTTGAAGGGATCAGGATCCCTTAAACGTGAGAGAGGATGCCAATCCTCTAATCTTTCGAGTTATCCTGAGTGCATATCCTGGAGCTATATCCTGAAACATATGCTGCAAAACAACTGTAAACTAAGGTAGGTGTTAGCTTGGCTAACACCCCTCCGATGCTTAAGTCAGTATTGGGTTCAAGATAATAAACAAATATATTTAAAAGAGATAGAATGCATACCATTCTGAGATAGAAATTAAATTCTATTCTTACTTGAAATAGAGCTTTAAGTGTATTGCATTCCAGGATCTCGGTAGCATATCCCCTTCCATATTCTTGAGTCGATATGCTCCTTTCCCTGTTTCTGACTCAACTTCATATGGTCCTTCCCATTTTGGAGCTAGCTTGCCATCGGCAGGATTAGTGGTATTTTGAAAAGCCTTTCTTAGCACCCAATCACCAACTCGAAATCTCCTAGTCCTTATATTCTTGTTATATGCTCTGGATATTCTTTGTTGATATGCTGCCATCCTTAGCCTTGCTGCATCTCTTTTTTCATCTATAGTATCCAAATCTCAACAAAAGGCTTCAGGATTCTGTTCAGGATCCTGTAGGATAGATCTTGTAGTAGGTATCGCCATTTCCGTTGGAATCACTGCTTCTGCTCTAAATACCAAGGAAAATGGGGTTTGGCCGGTTGCATTCTTTACCGTTGTCCTATCAGCCCACAAAACAAAAGGTAATTCTTCTGCCCATCTTCCTTTTTTGGCTCCAAGTCTCTTCTTTAAGTTATTGACAATTATCTTGTTTGAGGATTCAACTTGTCCATTCGCTTGAGGATGTACCGGAGTAGACGTGATCATTTTGATTCCCCAACTCTTGCAAAAGTCAGTAGTCCTCTTGCTTATAAACTGGGACCCATTATCACAAATGATTTCAGCTGGTACCCCAAACCTGGTCAGGATATTCCTCTTTATGAAGGATACTACTTCTTGGTCTCTAACTTGAACAAATGCTTCAGCTTCAACCCACTTAGAGAAATAATCCGTCATTGCTAGCATAAAGACTTTTCCTCCCGGAGCTTTTGGTAACTTCCCTACTATATCCATCCCCCATTTCATGAATGGCCAAGGGGAAGCTACAGGATATAGTGGTTCAGCTGGTTGATGTAGTATGTTACTATGCCTTTGACATGCATCACACCTTCGAGCATATTCTGCAGCATCTTTCCTCATCGTTGGCCAATAATATCCTGTCCTCAATACTTTTGAGAACAATGATCTGCCCCCGGTGTGGTTACCACAATCCCCTTCATGTATATCCTGAAGTACTTCTTTGGCTTCAGGATCCTCCAAGCACCTCAAATACGGTCCTGCAAGAGATTTCTTGTATAAAACATTATTTATAATAGTGAATCGTGATACCTTCATCCTAAATGCCTTAGGATTTTCATCTCCGAGGATGTGTCCTTCCTTGAGATATCTCATGATTGGAGCCATCCAGGATTTAGGATCCTTTTCAGGATACTCTGCTCCAGGATCCTGAATACCCGCTACTTCTTTATCCTGAGGATTCGTTGCAGGATACAAGATATGTAATATTGGTATTTGGGTCCCTTCTGGTATCCTGATCGATGATCCCGGATTTGCTAAGGCATCTGCTTCAGCATTATCCTCCCTTGGTACCTATTCAAGTGTAAAAACATCGAAATATCCTGCTAATTTTTTGAGAATATCGAGGTATTCGATTAATTTCTCACCCTTAACTGCATAGGATCCATTAAAATGGTTAGTAATTAACAAGGAGTCAACATATACTTGCAAATTCTTGATACTCATATTCTTAGCCAATTCTAATCCTGCAATTAAAGCCTCATACTCTGCTTCATTATTAGTAGCAGGGAATTCACACCTAATAGCCTGGGGTAATATGTCCCCCTGTGGCAATTTTAGTAGTATTCCCAATCCTACTCCTCTTACATTAGATGCACCATCAGTATATAACGTCCAGGATCCTAAGGATTCTCCTAACTGTTGGACTTCTAGGTCTACCTCATCCTGAATGTCACTACTGAAATCAGCCACAAAGTCAGCTAAAGCCTGAGACTTTATGGCATTTCTAGGTTCATATACTAAATCATAAGCACTCAACTTTACTGACCACTTGGCCATCCTGCCTGACATCCCTGGTCTCCTAAGCACATTTTTGACAGGATAATTTGTCTTAACACGAATCCTATGTGTCTCAAAGTAATGTCTAAGCTTCGTTGTTGCCATAACCAGTGCTAGTATCAATTTTTCTAAATGAGAATACCTAGTTTCAGCATTTAACAAACTTTTACTGATATAATAAACAGGATATTGCTGACCTTCATGATCCTTTATAAGGACGGCACTTACAGCATTCCCTGATACTGCGAGGTATAGGGATAGTGGTTCACCATTCTCAGGCTTCATCAGTAAAGGTGCAGTTGAAAGATATTGCTTCAAATCCTGCAGGGCTGCTTCATGCTTCTCACCCCATTCGAATTTCTTGTTCTTCTTCAGGATATCATAAAACTCTTTGCATTTCTCTGAGGATCTTGAAATAAATCTGTTTAATGCTACCACTCGCCCTGTTAATCGTTGAGCATCCTTCATATTTGAGGGTGATTTAATATCCAAGATGGCTTTAATCTGCTCCGGGCTCGCCTCTATTCCTCTTTTGGTCACCATATATCCTAGAAATTTTCCTGTCCCCACTCCGAAATGACACTCAGCAGGATTTAGCTTCATGTTATATTGATCCAGGATATCAAATGCTCCTTTAATATCCTGGAGGTGATCCTGAGCTTTCTTTGATTTTACCACCATATCGTCAATGTATACCTCCATGGTGTCCCCCAGCTTGTCTTTGAACATCATGTTTACCAATCTCTGGTATGTTGCACCTGCATTTTTCAAACCAAAAGGCATAGTCGTATAACAATAAATACATGTTGGTGTCATGAAGGCAGTATCCTCCTGGTCAGAAGACTCCATTTGAATCTGCTGAAATCCTGAGGATGCATCCATGAAGGTCAACATTTCATGCCCGGCAGTAGCATCCACCATTGCATCAATGTGAGGAAGAGGAAATGCGTCTTTAGGACAAGCCTTGTTCAAGTCTGTGTAGTCTACACAGACTCTCCATTTCCCATTTTTCTTCTGTACCACGACTACGTTTGCTAGCCATCTTGGAAACTTGACTTCTCTGATCATCCTGGACTTCAACAATCTTTCAACTTCCTCTTGGATAATCGTATTCCGCTCAGGAGCAAATTTCCTTCTTTTTTGCTGAACAGGCTTGAATGATCTGTCAATTCCAAGCTTGTGAGTGATAATGTGTTTGGATATACCTGTCATATCCTCATGCTTCCATGCAAACGTTGACATCCTGCATTTCAAAAAGTTAGTTAACTGCTCTTCAATATCCTGAGGGATATTGGTTCCTACGAGCACCGAGATATCAGGATTATCCTGATCCAGGATAATTTTCTTCACATCCTGCTCCGAATCCTCCACGATATCCTGGGCCTGCATCTTTAATTGCTATGCTGTACTAGGCTTGGTTGAGAATTTCATCGAGGATGAGTAGCATTCTTTCGCCTCCTGCTGATCACTATCAACCTTGACAACTCCCCAAGGGGTAGGGATCTTGATGCATTGGTGATATGTTGATGGCACAGCCTTCATATCGTGAATGCATGGTCTTCCCAGTATGATGTTATAGCAGGATAGAGAATCCATCACACAGAAACGTTGTATCGAGTTGACTCCTTCAGCATATACTGGTAACTTTATCTCTCCCAATGTGTTCCTAGCCTCTCCACTGAACCCAACAAGCACGGTGGACTTCGAAGTGATATCCATCGGAGATACATTCATTCTCTTCAGAGTCTCTAGTTAGATTATGTTGACGGAGCTGCCATTATCAACCAATATCCTGCGTACAAAATGGTTAGCCACATATAATGTTATTACCAGAGCATCATGATGAGGATCATGGACAGTATCCCTGTCATCACCATCAAATGTGATCACTTTGTCAGTTGTGAGGGTAGTCATCCTGACAGGTTTGTCTCCTCTTTCGGCCTTAGCTTCTTTTGCATGTCTCTTCGCCGCCGAATACGAAGTCCCACAAATGTCGGATCCTCCCGAAATAAAGTTGATTATCTTGGCATCCGCGGGAGGTGACGCTGCTCGCTTAGGATACTTCTCAGTATCCTGACCCTTATTCTTCTTTCTTCCTAAGAGATCTTTCAGATGTCCCTTGCTTAGAAGATAGCTTATTTCTTTTCTTAGAGCAATGCAATCCTCAGTTACATGTCCGAAATCTTCGTGGAAGGCACACCATTTTGACTTATCTTTCCAATCGGCTTTTTATTGATTCTTTCGAGGCCACCTAGTCTTGTCTCCTAAACCCTGCATGGCATACATCAATTCAGGAATGTTAACAGAAAAGCAATATTCAGATAATTCAGGATATTCTTCAGGATCCTCGTCTTCGATAGCATTCACTTTCTTGTTTTCATTTCTACCATATGGCTTAGAGCAATATGGCTTAAATGAGGATTCTGACTTCCTGTTAGTTGACTCATAGGTGTTGGATGAGTTCATCCTCTCTTGCATCTTTCTGTCATCATCCAATCGAATATATCTTAGGGCCCTGTTTCGAGCTTCATCCAAGTTCCTGCATGGGTTCATTACAAGGTCTTGGTAAAATTGAGAATCTTTTTGCAGCCCCATCTTGAAAGCTTGCACAACTGTTGCAACATCAAGATGCGGAATGTCTAAGGATTCCCGGCTGAACTTGTAGGGATTCTTGTGTTATCCTGTAGAGGTCACTTGTTAGTTTTTCAAAGCTTCTACTACAAGAAAACTGACTATTAAATAAATTCACTAGGTGAGCAAATGATGTAATCGAATGAGGAGGAACATTTAGGATCCATTTCAAGGCTGATCCTGTTAAGGTAGAACCAAAACCCTTGCACAAGCATGCTTCCTTGAGCTCCGGAGGGATAGGGTTAATCTCCATTCTTTCCCTATACTGGGCAATATGCTCTTCAGGATCCGTAGTTCCATCATAAAGCTTCATGTTGGGGGTTTGAAATCTCTTTGGAATCTCAGCATCACATATAGGATATGCAAAGCGAGATATCTTGTGGCTGTCTTGGGACACTTCCGGGATTGGCTGGACCACTCCAGGTACACTGGATATCATGTCCTTCAACTTCTGAAGCTCCCTAGTAAATGCTGATGTTACACCTGTATCCTGCAAAGATCCACTATTGTTAGCAGCATGATTATTATTATTATTTGACACGTTACCCGGTTGAGGATTCTGCCCATATCCTGAAGCATATCCTGAGCTCCTCATGGTTGACATCCTGACCGAGGAGGGTATTTCAGGAGTATGATTCCGAGGAAGGCTGGGCACAATATTCCCCCTATTATCCTCAGTGTATACAGCCGAACTGAAGTTCAAAGTTCTGGGTTGTAATGGAGTGACGATATCCTCAGCAGATCTGCTCGAGCCAGACTTCAGGAGTTGTATTTCCCTCAACAGCATTTGGTTTGTTTCCAGTTGCTGCCTCATTTGTTCCTGCACACTTCCAAATAAGGTTAGAATTTCATCATTAGAAGCTAAAATGGGAGCAGATCCCTGAATACTCCGAGTAGGGATAATATCCTGAGGTTGTGCAGAAGATTGCATCCTTGGAGGAGGTGGTGGAAGCACCGGACCAGTAGTAGCAGACACAGTAGAGGAGCTCATGTTTGATCTTGAGGCCATTGTAAACAATGTGGCAAAAAGTTTTGAAAACAGAAAACCGATTAACGATTTCACAAAGATTTTTAGTAAAGAGAGCACCACTTGCCCCACGGTGGGCGCCAAATTGTTTTGGTCAAAAATTACCGAAGCAATTAAGTGATCAAATTAGTTAAGTGAGGTAGTGTGCTAAAAAGTGTGTTGAAAATATGCTGGTTAAGTTGTTTGGAAAAACAGTATTCAGGATATGGCTCAGGATATTGAGTTGTATCTACGATCAAACAATGAGCAAAAAGTAAAGGGGGTGACACGAGATATACGAGGAAAGCCCTTGATCAATCTAGATCGCCGGCATAAAACCTCGGGAGCTGACAATCGCAGCTGCCTTGTCCTTCTTATTGCTTTAAACGTCAGGATACAGTGCAGGATATTGACCAGATCGCTAAGTGTTACAACGCTTTTGTGCGAAAGTGAAAATTGCTAGAGAACAAGTGTAAGAATGTAGTGAGTGTTGATGTGATGTCCTATTCGATCTGATATACCCACCTATTTATAGTAACGCATTACAAACGGAAATTCCTATAAATATGGGATGCTCCGAATATTCCATTATTAACGTTGTAGACCGAGTAATGCGGCTTCAACGTCTTTATTTGAACGACTTAGACCGAGTCTTCCGCGGAATGAGTCCTTGTGAACGTTGCTAGCTTCTAACCCGCGTACCTGCACATAATCCGTTAGTGATCCTGAGGATACCATTCAGGATGTTACCAATATCTTGAATCAGCATCCCGGATGTGAACAGATATCATATAACCAAGATATAACCCAAGATATTTCTCAGGATATGGGCTCAGAATTTCACCCATAACAACCTCAATGGTTTAACAAGATTTATTGATTTGATATCAAAGAGTCATCGTTTTGCAATAACGCGGTTCATAGTGCAGAAAGCGGAATGATATTTGAGTTTGGATAAAATAACAAATCGGAATGAAGCCCTCCAGTGGTCTTCATAAATCAAACGAACCACATGCGTAACAAACAGTGCATGTGTAACATGTAGATTTACCAAGAAATAAAATAGATCAATATTTGCTACTATGAAAGAAATCCTCATGGTATGATGACCATTAGGGAAAGTAGCAATGCAAAAGTCTATTCACAGAGGTTAGAATTTTAACAAAAGAAATTTAAGAATTTTATCTGGAATTTTGTGTGATAACTGTTGTTAAGTGATATTACCAGAGAATGTCGAATAAAATGAAATAGGGGAATTTGCAAAGGTATGTGACTCCTTTTGTAGTAATAATAATTATGATTCTGATTAGACCGTACACCAATTGTTGTGAAATTTTGTTTCAACGTACCTTAGTGATATTTATGTCGTTTGTAGGATCGCGTGGCACAGTGCTTCTTTTTTATTAGTAGTTCTTCTATTGACGGAATTAGCATTGGTGTCATCGTGCCCAATTTATATTTTCCAAAGGTCTTGCCTTGGAAGTCGTGTGTGATATATTTCAACGTCTGTGGACGTATAATTTAAGTTTCATGTGTTTTCTTTCGCATTAGCACAACTTTACATGCTTCTTACTTGCGTTAATAGTCTATGCTAACGCATTGGAAATTCTTACACTTTTGATAGCGTACCAACTTAAAGGGTTTCCATTGCACGAGCTACGAGGTAGATGATCAAACGAAATAATGTTTGATATCGGAATTAGAGATATATACGAGAGATTCCTGATAAAGAAATCTAGACTTATTATTAACACATATGCTTGTGCTTTATTCCAAATTGTAATCCTTATACCTTATAGATATACATATCTATATAATCACATATTTCACATGCTGTAATATACATACCCTTTATAAGGTCAATGTATTTTAACAAATTCTTATTTCTAAAAACAAGCCAGATATCAGATCATGATACTATTTAGGGAAATCTGGTCACTTGTTTGACATATTATATACCCCTTCTTATCTGGTTCGCGCCGGAGAGGTAACCTCAGTATATCCTGACAAGCTGGAGAGTCTGCTACACCATACCCAGTCTTGCCGGAGAAAATTTTCTATTTCCCATAAATAGTATCTTTTCAAGATTTTAAAGTGCCTCTTTTATTAGGGCTTTTATCCAGAATCAAGGAAATTTGTATTCCCGTAACATATCTTATTCTAAACCAAGTAATATCAATAAGTAAGGATTAATAGCAATTAAATGCAATTACCTACAATGTTCTAATCGTCATTCTTATGGTATACCAAAATCTATCATACTTTATTTACACAAGTACTTAGCTTATCTAGAAACTTATACTAAGACATCTTTTCTTAAGTTCAAGTCTAAATGCTATCATGTGTGCTACCAGTTAATAGCAATCTCCTAACTCTTTTATATAAACTTAGGTATTATTATCACAACACCTAAAGGCTTAAATCAGTGGCTCTGATACCACCTTCTGTCACGACCCCCGACCCACCCTGGACGGAATCAGGAGCCGCGAACAGCCAAGTGATACCGGTGATTATTTTGAAAAATATTGCAGTGGAAATTTCATCAGGACTGTGAGTTAGGAAAAATATCAGAGTTTAGAAACACCGGATTTTATTTATTTAAATAGATGGGATAAACCCATGTTTTACAAAGGTAGCTTTAATAAGGGATAAACCCAATTACATGAAACAATATTTCTTAATTTGATTTAATTAATAAAATAAACCACTTCTTGAAGCCTTTCAGTGCCATATCCAACTCTTACTCCAATCCACTGTAATTACCTGTAACGCGTTTTAAAAATGTTTTGTCAGCAGGAAATACTGGTGAATCATTCTATTTACTAAAATGACACGTTTGTTATAATTTACAGTATTAAGGGTGATTACATTGTTTCCATATATCAACCAAATACCCACAGTATTTGTCACTCGACCGGATCTGTGACTATGGTCATATCACCATTGGCCACCCGTTTGTCCAATGGCAAAGATTATCAAGTAATGTATACAAAACCCCACATACTGGCTGTAATTTGGTGATTACAAAGACTTAATCCCTGTAATTATAACTTTGAAAACATTTAAGAATTTATAAAGAAATTTGATAAAAAGAGAATGACTCACATTATAAGCATGCAGATTCATACGGGCAAAGTTTAATCTACAGATAAGCCTTGATATATTGCAGATTTATACAGGCAGAGCTTAGCCTACTGGTTAGCCTTGTAACCTAGTGTACACGAACTAGGTAAGTAACTAATACAGCATTTAGGATAACTCACGAGATTAAAACCCTCACGACAAATGACAAAGTGCAATCACTTAAACATCCATCGGATTCACAACGAATGACAGAGTATTCCCCAAGTTCGGGTGGTACTCAAACATCCTGTCGGAATCACGACTAATGACAAAGGATAGAACTTAAACATCCGGTCGGATAGTTTCCATCGATCGGACATTGAATCATAGCAGCGATCGAGTTAATACCCTATATCGTAGCAGCACCTCCCTAATGAAATTTATGATTTTGGGCAGTGTATATTCGTTTCTGAGAATTGATTTAGACACCGAATGAAAGCTCCTGAGCTAGGCTATTTATAGGTGAAA
Organism: Helianthus tuberosus; assembly: GCA_030545235.1. Lineage (NCBI taxonomy): Eukaryota > Viridiplantae > Streptophyta > Magnoliopsida > Asterales > Asteraceae > Helianthus > Helianthus tuberosus. The sequence goes on along the minus strand of CM060365.1, from coordinate 31,904,120 downwards.
TTCAAGCCTGTCGCGGCCCGCGTGAACTCCCAACCAACCTTTACGCGGCCCGCGTGGGAGTGTGGATCATATCGAAAGTTGCTGAGTCACCGGTAGTCGCGACACGTGTGATGATACGTGGATCCGGATACTTATCCGGCCAAACTAAAGGTTGACGCGGCCCGCGTAAGGGCTCTCTTGTTCTTTACGCGACCCGCCTGAGAGCCAGGAATCTTGATTTCTTTGTTTTTTGATATGGATTGGGGTTTCAGGGGTCCGGGTTTTTACTTACGGATCGATTTGGGATATTTTTTAATATAATTATATCATAAAGAAAAAGGGAATAAAATTGTGAGAAAAGAGAATGGACCCACTTTGTAACTTTAGGGTTCAACTAGAAGGTCTCCTGGTAAAATAGTGGGTAAAATATTTTGAGCTATTTAGAAATATATAATGCACTCGTGGTAAGTATAATACCCCTAATTCAACCTTATCCCTATGTCACGAGACAGAACCCCAACGAACTTAGTCAGGCAGATCCTTGACATGTGTTATGGGGCTCAGATCAATCGGAAATGGTAGCGGTGATCTGGAGTTAAACACTTAAAACGAGGCAGAGCTTTATTATTATTATTATAGTGTAAATAAGAAAATATATATATATGATTTCGAGAGAGTGGGTGTCAGAAAAATGGAAAGAAGGCTGAATCATTCAATTGTTGTAGAATGTCTATTTATAGTTGAACTTTGAGATCAGGTAAAGTCATCTTAAAAGACACGTATGTACTTTTATCTTTTACATATGCTTTCTTATTTGATGAAATTTTAGATCATTATCCAAAAGATACGTAAGCATTTCAACAATCTTTCAAAATGGACATGCATGTATTTTCGAAATCATGTATGACACGTCCACTTTCTAGATGTAAATTTAGGTATTATTAATTTATTATTTTCTTATTATATATATAAAAATAATGCATGAAATTGGAAAGGGGAACACGAAACTTTTTCATATTTCAAATATATATATTTTATTTTATTGTTATATATTTTATAATTAATTTAACTGTTTTACTTATTTGGCTCTTATAACTTATAAGATATGACGTTCTAGTAAATAATAAATATATCATCAGAACGAGAATATTTTTGTCTACATTTTGAACCAAGTTTCATTAAAAATAGAGTAGGTTCAAAATAAAATGTATTTTTATAATTTAATTATTATACGGTTCCTAGGCCCGTTTATGAACTTTATATTTCTAATAGTCAACTTACCCGTAGACTACCTGTTTAATAATATAAATTTTTATATACTTTTATTTTATTAGAAAGGTCACCCATATACAGGCCAATTAGTTAATATAATATTTCAACCAACTATATAAAATAGTGTTTAAAACTATTTGGGTTGAATATTTATATTAAAAATAAACTAGTTACTGGTTACTAGTGGTTAATAAATTTAACAAAACCTATAATTCTTATATAAAAATAGGAATGTTACAGCATCCTCACCAGCATCCTCTCCAGCATCCTTCCCAGCATCCTTCTTCTCTCCAGCCTTGTCCGCCACCTCTGCTAACTTGTAAGTCTCACCAGCCCCAGCTTTAGCAGGATATGACACAGGATTGCCTCCAAGCTCCTTCAGCTTCGCCACCCAGGAATCAACCGGCCAGGATGGGCACTCAAGACCTGTCTGCTTGGCCTCATAAGCCATCTTGATACGAGCTTGTAGCAGGGAGACAACGGCAGAGTTTTTGATTCCTTCTAGGAAGGAGATCATGGCCTGTTCGTGCTCAACTTGGACGGCTGCCAGCTTAACCTCAGCGTCCTGAGTCACCTTCTTCAACGTATCCTCGTAATGTCGGGTATAAATTAAAACTTACTAATCAGGATATTTGATGTGTTCAAAATGCAACATATAAATTTCATCAATTGTGGCATAAAACTAACCCTTTTTTAGTACTAATGTTGGAAAAAAGTGTGCTTTTGTCTTCCTTTTGTATTTTCAGGATTAAATGAGCTTAAATTAACAAAAGAAGCAAAAAGACATCAAAATCTAACATAAATACAAGAAAAGGAACAAGACGTGACATGCCCGACCCCACGACAGCATCTTCCCAAGCAAAACAAGAGGTCAGAAGACTGAACACGCCCCGTGCTCAGCCAGCACGGGGGCGTGCCCAAGTGTCAGCAGAAAAGACAAAGTGGTAGAAGCTTCTATTGCCCACCACGGGGCCGTGCTCAGCGGACACGGGGCCGTGGTCAACTATAAGATTCGCACAATCCAGCAAATCTGCATAGTACAAAGATTCTTCTGAACCACGGGGTCGTGCTCAGCGGACACGGGGGCGTGGTCAACTAATAAGACAAAGCTGCATTAAATGAAGAAAGAGAGGATGTGGACACGGGGCCGTGCCCACTGGACACGGGGCCGTTCCCGAGCTTCTGTTCAGCCTATAAATAGGAGTGCTTGGCTCAAGCTCAAACCATCCCTTGGCACACCACCTCTCTCACACTTCACCCACCACCCACCACCACCATAACACCATCATCCACCACCATCATCCATTGTCCATCATAGAGTGTGTGAGTCGTCTCGGGATCCAAGATTGATCGTAAGAGTTCTTCACAATCAAGGCCATGTTTACCTAAGTCTCTTACATCACTTGGTGAAGACAAAGTGTGTAGTGTAATACTTTTTATTTCTAATCTTTTGCACTTTTTACTTGGTTTTGTATTAATGACTTTAATAACTAGTTGCTTATGTTGAAGGTGATCTTTCCTTATCGTTTGTCCGTGGTGTCTTGGCATTATTTTACTGTCTATATAAAATAAAAGATTTTCACCATTCATATCTCCACGGTCTATATGGAGGTATGTTGGCTACCAGGTCGGGGGTTAAGGGAACGGTTTGGTAAAGGTCTTGCCATTGTTCAGCGTTTAGAGGTCCTACAATGGACCTGGGTCAAATTTACTAGGACCTCCTTCAATACTTACGGTATTGGATGGCGGGGGTCCAAACTCTTTGATCCCTCACAAGTTAACTACTATTAATACTATAACCCGGCTATTTAGGACTGTATCCCTGCTGACTCAGACTACTTAGTCGAGGGTAACGTCACCTCCAAAAGAGGGGCCTACCATAATTTGCATTAATAACTTAATTAATTATCTTCCAATAATCCACCATTTTAGGATTGTATCCTTGCTGACTCAAACTACTGGGGTGAGGGTAACGTCACCTTCAAAAGAGGGGCCTACTACAATAACTAAGATAATCTCTTAAAATAGTGCAAAAGTGCGGAAATAATCAAAGGTTACGCTAGATACGAGTCGGAACCAAGTGATTCATCTTGTCTATCTGTTTTTTCTTTTATTTTATTTTCAGCATTTTTAGTTAGTTTTTATTTTTCTTAGTTTAAAACATTTTTCTAACCTTTTGATTTGATTAGACGTTGAGGATAAACCGGTACTAAAAGCTCTTGTGTCCTTGGACAACCTCGGTATCTTGCCAACACTATACTACTCTCACGATGGGTGCACTTGCCCATATGTGTGTTTAGTGTTAGTAAAATATCGTGTTTTATAAATTTAAAACTTGGCTAAAAATAAGTGTTAAAGGGGCTTAAAATATACACCTAATATATATAACACTTCACACGCATCAAGTTTTTGGCGCCGTTGCTGGGGACACAAGGATTTTAAGAAAGTTAGGAATCAACGGCCTAATCGTTTTTCTTATTTTTCATTTTTTTAGGATTTTTTTTTTAGTTTTTCAGCTTCTGCAGAACCCAGCACGGGCTGTGCCCGCTGAACACGCCCCGTGCCCAATCATTGGAACTGGCAATCCTGTTTTAAGTTAGACAGTAGGCTGAACACGGGGCCGTGCCCACTCAACACGCCCCCGTGCCCAAGTTTCAGTTACTGAAAACAGAACCGTAAGATCCCGCCGGTTGGTAATTTCTGACACAAACATGAGTGATACTGATACTTTTTACTTTCGGCACTCTTATGGTACTATGTGGTGTCAATTATGTGGTGGTAACCATAAAGAATTAAAATGTTTTTTTCTAAATTATAAACCCCACTATATAGACCCATCATTTCCTAGTATCCTTAAGAGGGGCGAAAGTAAAAATAATCCCTATCTCTCCCTCGAATGCGCCCGACCAGATATTCTAGGAGAAATGCTTCTCGATGAATTATTTCAACTAGAAGATCTAATTATTAATTGGTTAAAAGAACTTAGGGAAGATTTCAATAATCTTTTCCAAGACGATAACCAAGAAGAGAGGTTGGAAACGCATTCAAACAACTTCATTGTTTCTAATGATACTTCTAACTCTAGTGAGGACTTGAGCGATAGTCGTCCCTGTGTCGATTGTGCCGTGAAGGACTCCCCATCGACTTTGTTCGATGCATACATAGACCTGAGCGATTCGACATATACCTTCTTTAACGAGAGCCCGGGAAAGGGTTGGACTTGTCCACCTACATATAGCATAGGAATCACCCTCACCGACAACCTCTTGCGTTCTCGTCTTAATCAAGATCAATTAAGGTATCTTAGGCACTTTGGGGTTGTTCCATCCAGTAAGGAACCGCCCGATCCGGAAAAGTTCCTTAAAAATAGACGCACTTCATAAAACAGCCTTCCGACACGGGGCCGTGCCCAGGTCAACACGTCCCCGTGTCCACCAAAAGATTCCCTTCTGACTTTTGTCAGAATACGGACAAAACGTGTCAGGATCTTGCCTGCACACGGGGCCGTGTTCAGCCGACACGGGGCCGTGTCCAGCACGCTGTCGTTTTCTATAAATGCAGCCAAGAACCCTGCACATTTGGACCATCCAGGGACAGAGATTTGAAAGGATTTTCTGACTTACCATCCTAGGTATGTTCTAAAAGAAGGTTCTTACAAGCATCATGTCCTTTCCTCTTTTATCTATTGTCTTCTTCTTCATCTTTCTTGCACCAAAAACTCCATTAAAGCTTGATTTCAAGCTTTGTTGTGATGTTTATTGAATTTTTGTTCAAGGAATCTTGTTAAAAATAAGTTACACAACATTGTTTTAAGTTATTTCTGCTCAAAAAGCTTCATAAGTCAAGAAAATAATTTGAAACCCCAAGATTCCTTGTTCTAAAAATCTGCAGAAAGTTGAACACGGGGCCGTGCTCATTGAGCACGGGGCCGTGCCCGTGGTACTGTTTCATTAAAACGAACTGTTTCTGGTTTGTTTTCGTAGAATGTCTAGCCAAAACAGCGGAACCTCTTCTGCACACTCAAGGAACAGTCGACGGGAAATGAGGCCATCGATTGAAGCAACTCTCGTAAGATACGTAATGGCGCTACGTGAAGCACTTACCGAGATGACTTCAGTGGAGGAGGTCCTCATTGACCGTATAAACTATCTCTCGGTGGGGTTGGAAAACAGTTTCCAGGAAATAAACCTCTTGCACCAGAGGTTAAACATTCTGGTAACACCTCCTGTGGAACCAATCCTCCCTCAAGAGGATTGGAACCTCGCACTTGGAATCCAAAATCCTACCAGTTGGGACGACATTCCGGCGGAGCCTCCTCTTGAAGAACTCCAAGAAATCCCGGCGGAAGTTACACCTCCTCAACCCAATGCTCATGAGCCCGCTTTTCTTCTCCCTAGGGAGATCGAAGAGTGGCTTGCCGATGTATGAGGAGCCCATAACCGGAGGAAGAAGTTGTCAAGCCACTTTTAACCGAGAGATCTATCTTTTCGGAAATTTTGCTAGTAGAATAAATAGTAGGCTAGAAACTTCTGGGATTGGATTTCTTGTGTTTCTTTGACCTAACTAGCTAATATTTTAATTTTTAGGACTATTATGTAATTCTCTCTATGATTAATGAATGATGGTTTTAGTTAATTTGGTGTTTTGGATGGTGTTGAAATGAATAAAACACACTTGAGATAGTAAAGGATGCAAGGGAAACTTGAACCAGCACTCCATGCAGGAAAACAGAACCGTCAGACACATTTCTTCATTTACAGTAAGTTCGGCACGGGCCGTGTCCGCCCAACACGGCCCCGTGCTGCACAGTCTGCAGAAAAAGACCCAGTTCAGGTAACTGGACACGGGCCGTGTTCACCCAACACACCCCCGTTTCCAGGCTTCTGTTTCTCTTGTTTTAATTTTGTTACTGGCACTTGAACACGGGGCCGTGCCCGGACAACACGGGGCCGTGTTCAGCGCCCAGTAACACAAAAATTTCGCTTTTTACACCTTTTTACACATTCAATCAACCTAAAAACTTATTTTTGGGACACATTGAGGACAATGTGTAATTTAAGTGTGGGGGGGATGCTAAAACCTTCCTTGCAAGTGTTGGATCTGAGTTTCTTTTTGATTATATTTTCGTTTGAAATTAAGATGGAAATGAAAGAGTTGTGCAGCGGAATTAAGATGAAAACAAACTTTGCATACAATCAAACAGGAGTAATACTTTTAATCAAACATCTTTACACAATGAACCGAATGATTGAATTTGTTTCAACAACGATTACAATGATTGATGTAAGAATGCAAACTCCCCCTCAGCCAGAGCTCAGTAGTTTGTTCGTGCAAAGAAGACGATGTGGTGAAAGAGCTAATAGAACAGTACAAAGTACTGAACTATTTATAGGCACTTGCAAACCACCGAGCATCTTTAGCTGACGTCACCATGAAAGTGACATCTAACCTCCTAACAAACTCTAACCTCTGATCTATACAAACACCGATGTACTAACTACTGCTATTACAATTCATTACATAAAAGACACTTAAACAGCTGCTGCATCCTTCCACTGCTGTGAACCCAGCAGTGCTTGTCCGGATCAGCAGTACTTGACTCAAGGCAGTAGATTGAGTCAGCAGAGCTTTGGTCTTCCATCAGTCTTTGACATTGGTCAGTAGATGCAAAGCAGCAGTTGTAGGTCAGCACTTAGTAAGATCAGCAGATAGGAGGTCAGCAGATATGAAACCACTTTCAAGGGGAGAGATTTGCATGAACTAATCTGTAATCGTCTGCTTATTCTTGATCCACTGCACTGATCCAGTTTTGGCTTTAATTATCTGTTCCTCTGATAGAGTTCAATCCCAACAATCTCCCCCTGGAACAGATAATGCCAAAACTCTTCATTATTTGTGGAATTCTTTATTGCCTCATCAACAGCTCCCTTATCTGACCTTTAAATTGTAATTCAAAGTCTAGGGCGTCTGTATCTTCATCATCCCTGCTAAGTGGAAGATCAAGGAGATCCTGCAAATCTTCAAGACTCAGGCCAAGAGCTTGTTCCCTTGATATTTTCTCCACTACTCCACCAGACCTGAGCAAAGTCAATACGCATGTCTGTTTGTCAGTTTCCCACTTTTGTATTTTTGAGCCTGGTGGGTTTCTTGGGAGATGTTTATTTGCAGAAGTATTTGGTGAGGCTGGCCTGTTCATAGCTGGCTGAGCAGCATTTGCAGATTGTTCCAATTCAAGATCTTCTTTTATCATTACTTCCGTGCCAGCTTTTACAATGGCATCTCCGGCTAAAAGATCTTGAATTGTTTCCATGCTAAACTGGTTTTTGCTCCTTCTTTTGTAGATGGCAGCACCAGCTGGAGCAGTGGTTCTTTTGACTTGCAGCTTTGGTGGTCTTTTTGAAACCGCTACTTTGGAATAGTCAGGCTTTTGTGGAACTCTTGGATCTTTCTTTCTAAGTTCCTCTAATCTTTTATAGGTTGCCCTGACTCTATCTTCTCCCCACTTTGTCACAGAGTTCTTTGACCCATAATCAGCTATAATCAGCTCCTCTTTCATTCTCCTCAGCTCTAACATCTTCTCAGCTTCAAATTGTTTGACTTTTTCAGGAGGAGTCTGCTTGACCTTATTTTTGATCATGTCTTGAATCCTGGCTGCTTCTTTTTCAAGCTCAGGAATGGTCCAGTTCTTGTACATGTGTTTCTCCCCCTTGTATTTCTTGTAGGTCATGATGTTTTCAATGTAGTCTTTTCTTAAGGACTCATCTGCCCTTTATGAAATTTTCTGACATACATTTTTAGCAAAACGTTCCATAGCATTGACCTGTGAGAGTAAAAACTGATAGTTTTGTTGAAATTCTCTATCAGATTTCCCTTTTCTGTTTTTTATTGCAATATCCTCTGCTTGTTTGGCTTTGAGTTTCAAGTATTCTTCAATGTTGTTAGGCCTGGGATAATTTGCAATTGATGGCAAACTCCTTTTGGCTGGGTCATCTTCATAATAAAAGGATTTGATTTCTTCTCTGACTGCAATGAGTTCCAGAGGAAATGAGACACCAGCAGGAGGTAGTGATTGTATAAGTTGAGCTGAAGAGAGAGGTATGGGTTTTGGAATAGTGACAAGTGACAGGGATTTTGAAGATGTTGGTGAAGGAAATGTGTCATCATCTTTTAAAATTAGCCTTCTCCTTTTTGTAGGAGGGACTGATGATGTTTTGAATGGAACAGTGGTGGTAGATGTAGTGGCAGTGGATTGTGATTGACTAACAGCTGTTGAAACAACTGGTGTTTCAACCACTGTTGTCATTACAACAGATGTTATAACATCTGCTGTCTTCTGCTGTATGTCAGCAGGTGTTGTTTTTGGTGGTAATGATGGTAAAGCAGTGGATGTTGTGTGTGTTGAAGTGGTGTCTGTTGATGGAACAACTGTTTGGCAAGCAGTAGTTTTTGTAACTCCTGTTGCATCAGCTGTTTTGTATGGTGCTTTTTGAGCAGACTTTGAACGTCTGGTTGGAATGGATTTGGGTTGCCTCACTTTTCTAGTAGGCTTCTTCTTTTCCTCAACAGGATTTTCATGATCCTTTGACCCAGAAGTACCCTGATCTGGATGATCCATTCTCTCCACCCTGGCTTTCCTTTTGGCCTCTCTATCCCTTTTTACACTTGCAACTGCTTCTGCTAGTGCATTTATTGTCACATCAATTTTCTTACTACCATCTGGCAAAGGGATCTTTTTGGTCATGTTTGAATTTTCTGGTTCAAGATAAAGACCATCCTCTATACCCTTCTGTTTCCACTCCTTCATTTTCTCCCCCTTTTTGGCATTATCTTCTGGGAGTTGATAAATGTAGCGTACTTGTGGAGGAGCAGTGCCAGTGGTGTGCAAGATCTGAGTTTTGAGAGCCTTTAAGTCAGCCTTAGTGTTCTTGAACCTTGACTCCATTGCATTTCTCAGCTGTTGTACATGTTTTTCATGTTGCTGATCTGCTAATTGTGCTTGTTGTTGGAGAAAAGATTGAAATAACTTCCAGAGCTCATTTGTAGCAGGTGCCCTTTGTGGAGCAGGTGCTTGAGGTGGAACAGCAGCTGATTGTACCTTCTGAACTTGTAACACCTGTTGTAGCATATCTTTGAGTTCTGCAACAGAGTTATCAAGTTTTTCAATGCGATCCGTCAATTTCTGGTACTTTAAACCATCACCCAAGTTAATGGGATCATCTGATTTCCCACTAGCAGTGGTTTTATCAGTGGTAGATATAGGGAGTATACTCCAAACATTAACCACTGATGCCCCTTTTTCTTGGTACTGGGGTCTTCTTCCTTCAACACTTGACAACCTTTTGATGTTGCCAGTAGGATAAATAAATCCACTGGTGGTTGGCAGAGGTGCTATAAAAGGAATTGCCTCCAAGGAAGTCTTATTAATGTAACCACTGTCCAAATGTAACCCAGTGGGTGTAACACTTGTAGTGGCTGCTTCACTTGGATTACCACCAAGAGTTACTTGTAACTCAAGGGGTGTAACCTCCTCAGGTTGTGTTGGTGGGTTAGCAAAGATTGATACATCAGACCCAGTCAGTTGTTGAGGTATATTCTCATTAGTAGGTGATTGAGAAGGACTGGTTAATGCCTGGTTCAAATCAATTGCATCCAACAGTGGTTTTATTGGTGAGGGAATTGTGGATGTGAAGGATGGTGTAGAAAGTGGAGTTGCCCCGGGTATTGAGCTGTGGATGATAGAAACGAGTGTTTCCAGAGCATCATGATGTGGAGACCCTATTTGTACAACCTGTTCTTTTTGTGAAGAAGCAGGAGGAGTTGTGGTTATGGGTTGAGATATTTGTACCAACTGCTGTGAGGAAGTAGCAGCAGTGGTTTCTTGTCACATTTGTGTTGTCACAGGCAGGAGCTCTAATATCTCATCCTCCAGAGTTGCCTTTTTGATGGGTTTTGTGGGGTTTTGAGTTTTTCTTTTTGGCTTTTTGGAGATAATAGGTGTGGGTTTCAAAGCAGTTGTGCTGCTGCTTTGATCACCTTGAGCAGTGGGCTCAGCAGCAGATACCTGAGGAGCAGTTGTAACTGCTAAAATCTGCTCAGGCACCTCTGCTTGTGTTTTGCAAGGTGTAGACATTCTTGTAAAAGTTTCAGCAGTTAAGCAATTTGTTTGAATGAAATCACCTTGTTTTATTGCAACAGCATCCTTCTTTCCAAGTTTCATTTCAAAATAGTAACTTAAAAATCTTGGAAAAAGAAGGAATGCCTTTGTTTCAACATTTTTAACCAGATCATTAAAAATTTCCTGGGAATAGTTAAAATTTTCATCTTGAAGAATTGCAAATCCCAGTTTTTGAATTTTTAATGGTATCTCATTGAAAGAAGTGGTTTTGTTTGAAACACATTTTAAGAGGGTGTGAAATAAAAATCTTGGTGCAGGAGGAAAGTAACCTTTTTCTAAGGTGTCCTTTTTGACCTCTGCATTGTACCCCCTTTCCAGAAAATCATTTTTTAACTCGTTTTTAGGGAAAGTAATTTTACCTTCTTGATCGTCGAGTTGAAAGACCTCTGAAATTGTTTGTGGTGTAATCTTGACTTCTTTTCCCTTTAAAGTAGAGTTAATGGCTATTACAGCATCTCCTTGTGTTTCAAGGATTGCATTCTTCCAAAACTCCATTTGGGTTGCCAAGTAAATTGGTGCATCCGCTGTCAACAAAGTTTTGTACTTTGAGGCGGTGATGATATCAATGATGGAATCGAACTCCTTTGTGGAACTGGGTTTTGTAAGAAGACCAAGAAGACCAAGAAGATTATGAGATGGTTTGTGTGGAATTTCAGTGGAGATTGCCTTTTGAGAGGCTGTTTTCGATGAAGATTTGGATGAGGGTTTTGCAGATTTCTTTGATTTAGTCATTTTGAGGATGATTGATCGAAGAAATTTGTGGAAGATGAGATGAAAAACTGTTTTGAGAAGAGAATTTTTAAGAATTCAATTCGACAGTAAAACCCTGTTTTGGTGGTGAGTGGGGGATTTTATAGGGAAGAAAGTGAATGCTGAGGTGGCAGCCGTTACAAAAGGTCTGACCAAGATGTACTGTCCACGTGACAACCCCTGTTGAAAGTGAAGGACAGTACTTTTGTGAAAGTGACTGATGAAGGCAGTGGTATGAAAGCAGTGGATGATTTTTACTATCAGCGGATAGCATATCAGTGGATAAGACACTGCTTTTGAACAACAGAGTTTATCAAAGTAATGAGAGAGCAGGGGTTGACTTTCAGCAGTGGACAGATTTTTGAAAGAAGCAGACTTTTGAACAATCAGTGGTTAATGGCAGACTTTTAAGGATTTTAATGAAAATTTTCATTTTTAGCTATTTTTAAGGATGGAATTTGATTTTCTGAAAACATTTTGTTGCTTTTATTCATAGAAAAACAAGATGTTGCTTGTTATTCCATGTTCAGCATCCCAATCCTAGAGACCAAACTTTCAAAAGTGGCTGTATCAAGTGCTTTTGTGAGCACATCAGCCAGCTGGTCTTTAGTTGGGACATGATGCATAGAAATCAAACCTTTTTCATAGCAATCCCTCACAAAGTGATGTCTGATGTCGATGTGTTTGGTGGTTGAGTAGGAAACTGGATTTTTGATGATATTTTCTGCTGCCTGACTGTCCAACATGAGTGGTGTCTTTAAGGCAGTGATACCAAAATCCAGTAACTGATTTTGAAGCCACAAGAGTTGGGCTGTAAACTTGCAGCAGCAATGTATTCAGCTTCAGCAGTGGATGTTGAAACAGCTGCTTGCTTTTTGCTTTGCCATGAAACTAAGCAATCACCTAGAAACTGGCACCCTCCTGATGTGGACTTCCTTGTGGTGTGACATCCAGCAAAGTCACTGTCTGAGAAACCTGAAAGCTTGATGTTCCCATTAGCTGGATACCAGATACCAAGTGTGGGAGCACCTTTTATGTATCTAAAGATCCTTTTTACAGCAATGAGATTTGATTTTCTGGGAGCTGATTGACTTCTTGCACAGACACATGTTGCAAACATGATGTCTGGTCTAGATGCAGTTAGGTACAATAAAGACCCAATCATGCTTCTATAAAGTGTTTGGTCAATCAACTCATCCTTTTCATCAGACATGACCAGCTTATTTGTTGCCATGGGTGTGCTGCATGGTTTACAATCATTCATATCAAATTTTGTCAAAAGTTCTTTAGCATATTTGCTTTGATGAATGAAAGTTCCATTTTGCATTTGCTAAACTTGGAGACCAAGAAAGCATTGCAGCTCACCCATTGCACTCATTTCAAACTCAGTTGTCATGAGTTCTCTAAACTCGTCACACATTGAATTACATGTGTTTCCAAAAATAATGTCATCCACATAAATCTGGACAATCATTAAATCCTTCCCTCTCCATTTTAAAAACAGTGTTTTATCAATGGTACCTCTTTTGAAACCATTTGAGAGTAGGAAGTTGGAAAGAGTTTCATACCAGGCCCTTGGTGCTTGTTTCAAGCCATACAAGGCTTTGTTTAGCCTGTAGACATGATCTGGATAAAATGGATCCTCAAAACCTAGAGGTTGACAAACATACACCTCTTCTTGAATTGTACCATAGAGGAAAGCACTTTTGATATCCATTTGAAACACCTTCATATTGTGGTTGACAGCAAAGGCCAGGAACAGTCTAATGGCTTCCAATCTTGGAACAGGGGCAAATGTTTCATCATAATCAATCCCCTCTTCCTGTCTGTAACCTTGAACCACAAGCCTGGCTTTATTCTTGACAACAATACCCCTTTCATCAGTTTTGTTCTTGAAGACCCACTTTATGCCAATGGGACTAACCTCTTCTGGCAGTGGTACAAGCTCCCATACTTGTTGTCTTTTAAACTGTTGGAGCTCCTCTTGCATGGCTTCTACCCAGCTGTTGTCTTTCAGTGCCTCTTGGTACTTGACTGGCTGATGAAGTGATAGAAAACCAGCAAAAAGACAAATGTTTTGGGTTTGGCTTCTTGTGAGCACCCCTTCATTTATGTTGCCAATGATTTGATCAGGTGGATGAGATCTCAAGAAGATTAAATCTCCTTGGTATGGTATGATGGCATTGGTTGGTGAAGGCTGCAAATGTGTATCATCTGAGCTAACCACTGCTGGGGACTTTGATGATCCAGCAGTGGCTTCAAAAGGTGGTGGTATAGGAGGTAATGAAGTGGACAACTGCTAAATTTTATCCACTGTTTGAGGACTTTTGTCAGCAGTGTTTGAGGATGTGGAAGCAGTGGTTGATGGGCTACTTTGGTCAACAACTGTTGAGGTAGCAGTGGTTGAGCTTTGACAACTGTTTTGAACAGCTGGTGCTTTTCCCTTTGTGGCAGACCTTTGAGGGATGATGATTTCATACCCATAGTCTGGTGCTGTATCCTCTGATGGACCTGCACTGTTAGTCTTGACAGCAGTATTTTCAAAAGTGAATTTTTCAAGATCAAACAGATCTGCAGGGTTTGCTGGGATTTTCATTGATGAGAGTTCATTGAACTTAACATTCAAAGTCTCCTCCACTGCCTTGGTCCGTGTGTTGAACACTTTGTAGGCCTTGGCAGTGGATGAGTATCCCAGATGATAACCACAATCAATTTTGGCTGCAAATTTTGAAATGGAATCTTTTAAGTTCAAAATAAAGCATGGGCAGCCAAACACTTTGAAATATGAGATCAGTGGTTTAATTTTATACAGAATTTCATAGGCAGTCTTTTTGTGCCTGGGGTTTATTAAAACTCTGTTCTGAACATAGCAAGCAGTGTTTACTGCCTCTGCCCAGAAAGTTAATGGCAAACCTGAATCTGCAAGCATGGTTCTGGCAGCCTCAATCAGAGTTCTGTTCTTCCTTTCCACTACCCCATTCTGCTCTGGTGTTCTTGGGATGCTGTACTGCCTTACAATCCCTTTCTTCACACAGAAGGCATCCAACTCCCTATTTTTGAATTCGGTGCCATTGTCACTCCTGAAGCTTTTCACTGGAAGGTCAAATTGCTTTTCAACCTGTGTTACAAAGTCTTGCAAAATGCCTGCAGTTTCATCTTTTGAGTGCAAAAAGAAAGTCCATGTGAACCTAGAAAAGTCATCAACAATAACCAAACAATATCTTTTCTTTTTGAGGCTCATGACTTGAACTGGGCCAAACAAATCCATGTGTAGCATTTGCAATCACTAGGTTGTTTTGGACTCTTCAATGGACTTGTAAGAACTTTTATGCAGTTTTCCTTTTAAACAGGAAATGCAATGTTCAGGACATGAAAACAATTTTTGTGGTAGGCCTCTCACCAAACCATTTTTTGAAATTTCTGTGATTGTCTTAAGATTTGTGTGTCCCAGCCTTCTGTGCCAAAGTTCTGTCTCTTTGTTAGAGGCAGCTGAGAACAGACAGGCATCAGCTCTGGGACACTCTTTTGACATGTCAACAACATAAACATTGCCACTTCTTTGAGCAACAAGTTTAGTTTGACCAGTTTTGATTATTGCTTCAATCTTTTTGACCATTTCTGGTCCAACAATCCTACAACAATCTTTTGTGAAGAATGACCCAAAACCATTGTCACTCATTTGGGACACACTCAGAAGGTTGAATTTTAGATTGTCTATTAGATTGACATTTTCAAATTTTACTTTTCCAGACTCCACTGTACCCGACCCCAGAACTTTTCCTTTACTATTATTCCCAAAGGATATATCACCCCCTCCATGGATTTTAAAGTCTTTGAGGAGGGCTTTACATCCTGTCATGTGCCTGGAGCCTCCACTATCTACATACCACAGACTATCAAAGCATGCAGAAGCTCCCTGCACATGAAGTAAAAGGATTAGTTCATTAAGGTCTCCAAAGCCAACAAGGCTTTGGATGGGGTCTCAACAGTGTCTGGGATGGATGCAGAATGATGGACAGTTGTTAGGTCAGGGGTTTGAACTATTTTAGGACAGTTCTTCTTTAACCACTGTTGTGGGTCCTGACCAATCATCTGCTGATAGCCAAAAGGATGCATGTTCACTTTGGGTTTAGAGGGCCTTTTGTAGGCCTCATAAACGTGTGGAATCCTTTGGTAAGACTGTTTTTCTCTGCCTTTTCTGAACTGATTGGCAGGGGGTGCATCAGTAACCTGAACATCTCTTTTGACAGATGTTTGGTTCAGCTGTTTTGTAACAGCTGTTTGAACTGGCACAAACAGTGGTTGTTTCTTGATGAACTTGACAGATGATGAGGATGATGATGATGGACTCAAGGATGTTTTAGCCATGTACTCGTTCTTTTTCACATCAAAGTTTTTGAGGTACACACATGCTTGAGTTTTGTGGTTTGTTTTACCACAGACAATGCAGCTTTCTGCTGAAACAATGATACTTGTTTTGTTTAAATCATAAGCTTTCAAGTGGAAACAGTCTTTTGTTAGATGATTCCTTTTTTCACAGAATTCACAAAACAAGTTGTCAATTTTTTCTTTCTTTTTTCTCTTTTCAGACTCCTTTGCAGCAGAGGTTTTAACCACAGTTGGGATGTCCTTGAGAGGTATGACTTTAGCTTTTGGAGCTTTAACACCATCAGTTGATGTAAAGTCCATTGGCTTGAAATTTTCAAGAATATCACACTCGTCAGACCAGGTAGGTTTAAACTGATATTTTTCAAGTTCTTCAAAAGTTGAGGAACTCCTTGTTCTGCCAAGTGTGATTTTGTTACCAAGTTTGTCAGTGATTTTCACTTCTTGGCCATTCTTGTTTGTGGGGATGAACTCAGTGGTTACATCAGTGTTTTGAACAGATTTTTCACAAGCAATGTGTTCATCATCATATTTTCTATACCCAACCCCA
This sequence comes from Helianthus tuberosus, assembly GCA_030545235.1. Classification (NCBI taxonomy): domain Eukaryota; kingdom Viridiplantae; phylum Streptophyta; class Magnoliopsida; order Asterales; family Asteraceae; genus Helianthus; species Helianthus tuberosus. The sequence continues at coordinate 31,888,008 of CM060365.1, read as the reverse complement.
AACTTCACATTACTTTCAATCTGTTTAGCAAGCATCACCTCATATCCTCTGCAGGATTCCACCCATATTTCACAAGTAATCTGGGTGGATTCCAACTCCTTTTTGCAACTTTGGTATTTTTCTACCATAGTTTGAAGTTGGGTTTTGGTGATGCTTTGCTCTTCTTTTAGACAGCTGATTTCTTTTTCCTTTTCAGTCAATTTGTTTTTAAGTTCTTTTAAAGACCTTTCAAATTTGACCTCATCAGACAAGATTTTATCCCGAAGGTTTTCATTCACATCTTTGATGTTAGCAAAAGCAATTATGCAATTGTCAGAACACAGTTTTTCAAGAACTTGAGGAGATACCTTGGCAGCTGCCATCATTGCACAATCACATTGATGATCTTCATCATCATCAGCTTTTACCTTCTTTTCACCAGCCTTTTCTTCTTTCTCTTCTTCTTTGTCCTCTATGGACCATGGATCTGTCATTGGTTCAATCAGGGTACCTGAACTTTCTCCCAACAGTATTTCATCAGCCACTGCAGTAACCACTGCTTCAATCACCTCTTCCACTGTTTCAAAGCACTGCTGTTCCTCCTCAGCTTCAACCCCCTCCTGTATTGACTCTAGTGCCATCAAACAAAACTCATCATGTGAAGAATCATTAGAAGCATAGAGTGCAAAATTTTCATCACTAAGATCATCAGGCATACTGCTCCAGTCAACAAACCCTTGAGTGAAAAAACTTTGTTGATCTGGTTGTGCTGCTGCTGGAGCAGTGGTTTGAGGTGCAGCAGATTGCACTTGTACCTGTGGAGCAGGGGTTTGAACATATTGGATTTGTGGAACAGTAGTTTGGACATAATGTACTGGCACAGGGGCAGCAGCATAGTGAGCAGTGTTCACTTGTGCTGCTGGGGCATATTGGGCATAGTGCACAGTGTTTTGGTTTTGAGGTCGAGGATTTGAGCTAGGATGAGTGATTATGGGACCAGCGGTTTGACTCCTACATTCCCTAGGAAAATGTCCCAACCTATTACACTTATAGCACTTGATTTTCGATTTATCCAACCCAACCCTTAGATTCCCATGCAAACCTGGGAATTTTCTCCCTGTTCTTTTGTAGAACTTGCTAGTTCTAACACTTAGCAAAGCCAGTTGGTGCAGGATGTCCATTTCCTCTAAATCAGTGGGATCAAAATGTTGTAAATCATTGAGTTCAAAGCTTAAATTGTCTGACATCTGGTTTTCGTTAGCAGTGAATGCATAACTTGCAGAGTGAGGATCAGGGTTGTTAAAATTTGCACCAGCAGTTATGTCAATGAAGTGATCATAACCCTGATCCTTACCACTGCTCCCAGATTCTTCTTGACCCAGAAGAGCAGTATTACCGAAAGTGTAATCATCGGTAGCTTTTCCTGACTCTTGTAACCTCCTTTTCTGGTTCAACTCCCTTTCGTAGGTCAGGAGTCGACCATGGAGTTGGGTCAAGGTCAGATCCTTGAATTCAGATGAATTTCGGGTGACAAAAGCTATAGTGTCCCATTTTTCTGGCAGTGACCTGAGGAACCTGCTATTTTGAGTTGAGTTTGTAAAAGTGGTGTTAACAAGCCTCAGTTCACTGATGAGACAACTAAAACGCTCAAATTGTTGCGTTAGTAATTCACCTTTAACGTAGCAAAATGTTTCATACTGTTGGTTCAGGATTTCCCTATTGCTTTCTATGACTTCTTCAGTTCCACCAAACTGTTCCTTAAGTGCGTCCCATAATTCTTTGGCACTGTTATAGTGTAACAGTCCAGCATATATCTCATTGGGCAGCGCTGATGCTATGATGCTAAAAGCTTTAGCATCTAGTTCGATCTTTTGAAAGTCGGTTTCGGTATAATTTTCAACTGGTTTTGGAACGAACTTTTTAGCATCTTCAGCGCTTGGCACTGAAGGAACATGGGGACCATAAATGACAGACCTCCAACAACCTGTGCTTTGTTGAGCGAGGATGTGACCCATCCTCCTTTGCCAGATGTTGTACTAATTTCTTTTTAGCATAGGTGGTTTAAAAAGCGAGCCGATGTTGTTTTTATCATCCTGAGATTGTGACGTCATTCTTGTTGTTTTACAGACACTGAGAAATCAACTTTAATGGTGATTAATCCTTGCTCTGTTTTTCAACGGACGAACAAACGATCAGTATCAACTGTTATGAGCTGAACTATTTACGTCAAAATGATTGTTAAATCAAATTTGACTGTCCAAGCTCTGATACCAATTGTTGGATCTGAGTTTCTTTTTTATTGTATTTTCGTTTGAAATTAAGATGGAAATGAAAGAGTTGTGCAGCGAAATTAAGATGAAAACAAACTTTGCATACAATCAAACAGGAGTAATACTTTTAATCAAACATCTTTACACAATGAACCGAATGATTGAATTTGTTTCAACAACGATTACAATGATTGATGTAAGAATGCAAACTCCCCCTCAGCCAGAGCTCAGTAGTTTGTTCGTGCAAAGAAGACGATGTGGTGAAAGAGCTAATAGAACAGTACAAAGTACTGAACTATTTATAGGCACTTGCAAACCACTGAGCATCTTTAGCTGACGTCACCATGAAAGTGACATCTAACCTCCTAACAAACTCTAACCTCTGATCTATACAAACACTGATGTACTAACTACTGCTATTACAATTCATTACATAAAAGACACTTAAACAGCTGCTGCATCCTTCCACTGCTGTGAACCCAGCAGTGCTTGTCCGGATCAGCAGTACTTGACTCAAGGCAGTAGATTGAGTCAGCAGAGCTTTGGTCTTCCATCAGTCTTTGACATTGGTCAGTAGATGCAAAGCAGCAGTTGTAGGTCAGCACTTAGTAAGATCAGCATATAGGAGGTCAGCAGATATGAAACCACTTTCAAGGGGAGAGATTTGCATGAACTAATCTGTAATCGTCTGCTTATTCTTGATCCACTGCACTGATCCAGTTTTGGCTTTAATTATCTGTTCCTCTGATAGAGTTCAATCCCAACAATCTCTCCCTGGAACAGATAATGCCAAAACTCTTCATTATTTGTGGAATTCTTTATTGCCTCATCAACAGCTCCCTTATCTGACCTTTAAATTGTAATTCAAAGTCTAGGGCGTCTGTATCTTCATCATCCCTGCTAAGTGGAAGATCAAGGAGATCCTGCAAATCTTCAAGACTCAGGCCAAGAGCTTGTTCCCTTGATATTTTCTCCACTACTCCATCAGACCTGAGCAAAATCTAACATAAATACAAGAAAAGGAACAAGACATGACATGCCCGACCCCACGACAGCATCTTCCCAAGCAAAACAAGAGGTCAGGAGACTGAACACGCCCCGTGCTCAGCCAGCACGGGGGCGTGCCCAAGGGTCAGCAGAAAAGACAAAGTGGTAGAAGCTTCTATTGCCCACCACGGGGCCGTGCTCAACGGACACGGGGCCGTGGTCAACTATAAGATTCGCACAATCCAGCAAATCTGCATAGTACAAAGATTCTTCTGAACCACGGGGTCGTGCTCAGCGGACACGGGGGCGTGGTCAACTAATAAGACAAAGCTGCATTAAATGAAGAAAGAGAGGATGTGGACACGGGGCCGTGCCCGAGCTTCTGTTCAGCCTATAAATAGGAGTGCTTGGCTCAAGCTCAAACCATCCCTTGGCACACCACCTCTCTCACACTTCACCCACCACCCACCACCACCATAACACCGTCATCCACCACCAACATCCATTGTCCATCATAGAGTGTGTGAGTCGTCTCGGGATCCAAGATTGATCGTAAGAGTTCTTGACAATCAAGGCCATGTTTGCCTAAGTCTCTTACATCACTTGGTGAAGACAAAGTGTGTAGTGTAATACTTTTTATTTATAATCTTTTGCACTTTTTACTTGGTTTTGTATTAATGACTTTAATAACTAGTTGCTTATGTTGAAGGTGATCTTTCCTTATCGTTTGTCCGTGGTGTCTTGACATTATTTTACTGTCTATATAAAATAAAAGATTTTCACCATTCATATCTCCACGGTCTATATGGAGGTATGTTGGCTACCTGGTCGGGGGTTAAGGGAACGGTTTGGTAAAGGTCTTGCCATTGTTCAGCGTTTAGAGGTCCTGCAATGGACCTGGGTCAAATTTAGTAGGACCTCCTTCAATACTTACGGTATTGGATGGCGGGGGTCCAAACTCTTTGATCCCTCATAAGTTAACTACTATTAATACTATAACCCGGCTATTTAGGACTGTATCCCTGCTGACTCAGACTACTTAGTCGAGGGTAACGTCACCTCCAAAAGAGGGGCCTACCATAATTTGCACTAATAACTTAATTAATTATCTTCCAATAATCCACCCTTTTAGGATTGTATCCTTGCTGACTCAAACTACTGGGGTGAGGGTAACGTCACCTTCAAAAGAGGGGCCTACTACAATAACTAAGATAATCTCTTAAAATAGTGCAAAAGTGCGGAAATAATCAAAGGTTACGCTAGATAAGAGTCGGAACCAAGTGATTCATCTTGTCTATCTGTTTTTCTTTTATTTTATTTTCAGCATTTTTAGTTAGTTTTTATTTTTCTTAGTTTAAAACATTTTTCTAACTTTTTGATTTGATTAGACGTTGAGGATAAACCGGTACTAAAAGCTCTTGTGTCCTTGGATGACCTCGGTATCTTGCCAACACTATACTACGCTCACGATGGGTGCACTTGCCCATATGTGTGTTTAGTGTTAGTAAAATATCGTGTTTTATAAATTTAAAACTTGGCTAAAAATAAGTGTTAAAGGGGCTTAAAATATACACCTAATATATATAACACTTCACACGCATCAATATTCTATCAGGATATGCTATCAGGATATATACGCAGGATATAGTACCAGGATATTACCTTGTTAAGGAATGATGTCATCGGCTCTAAGGAGCCAGTAAAGCTAAGTTCTTCATAAGAGAACCCTTCAGAGCCTGGAGTGCTGACCTCGGAGCCCTTCCACTTCTTGGAAGTAAAGGCTCGAGTTCTTTGGTTGGGCTTAGGAACCGGGACCGGTTTGGAGTTGGTGGTGGCAGGAGTTTCCTTCTTGATGTTGACTGGAGTGGAGTAGCTGTCGAGTTCATCGAGGTCCAAAAGGATAGGAACTTTGCTGGAATCTGCATACAGGGAGTAACTTTAAAACTCTTTCTTAAACCATATCAAATGGAAACATATATGCAGATATTGAGCAGGATTCTTACCAGACATGTTTGAGCTAGAAAGTTGGCTTGGAGATGCTGGAAGCGGATTGAAACTTCTTTCAACTTCTGGAAGGAGTCTTATGGTATCGATTCTCTTCTGAGAGTCAGTTAGAGGAGGTGCAAGCTTTCTGAAATCAGATGTATACAAGGAATTAAAGAAATCAGTTCAAGATATAAGACAGAATGTAAGACATGATATAAGACAGGATCATCCTAAAACCCTAAATCCTACCCTTTCTCAACCACTTCACCGGATAATCCGCTCCACCAGGGATTGAGTCTCTTTTTACAAAGAAAAACTTGGATTTCCATTCCTCCTCATTCCTGGTGGCATGGAGTATCAGTGGGTCACTGGATGTAGAGTAGAACAAGAATCGACAAGAGCCGTGGCATCTAAGCCGGTATGCTAAGGGGAGGTCATGAACAGAAAGATCAGGAACGTGCTTGTTCTTGATTTGATCAAGAACAAGCAAAACTCGCCAAAACATTGGCATTGTTTGACTAAAGCAGATTTTGGTAATGTTGAAAAACTCGGTGATAAAGTCAGGAAATAGGAATTGTAGCCCTAAGGTGAAAGGAAAGGCGTTGAAGCACAACCACTCATCGGAAACCATGTCCGATGGGATTTCCTGATCAAACGACCGGAATATTGTCCCCTTTGGGAAAATACCAGAGGTTTTGAGAGTCGACAAATGAGCGTTGTCAAAGGAGCATATTTCTTTCTCTGGATCCTGGAGAATATTCCGGTGAATAAACGAAGGGGCAGAGTCGCTGGAGCTGGATCTGGTTTGCCTCGCCATATAATCGCTAGAATATTGTGTAGAATATTAGTAACGTCCGGAGGAACTTAGTAACGTCCACCCGACTTTCCACGTGTCGAACCTCTGAAAGTGCCTGGCTGAGCACGATCTAATTGTACCACTCAATGACCTTCAAGTAAACGAAACACTACACTTCGTGGAGAAGCCTGTCGAAATCATGGATCGCCAAACCAAGCAGCTCAGACGCTCGCGCATTCTTATTGTGAAAGTCCGATGGGAAGGCAAACGAGGCGCAGAGTTCACTTGGGAACTCGAAAGAGACATGAGGGCGAAGTACCCGCAGTTGTTTGTTACGGCTTTGGCCTGATTTCGGGACGAAATTCCCTAAACAAGGGGAGGCTGTAACACCCCGTGTTTCTGAAGTCAAGGTCAAAGTCAACGACCGATTTCGCGCGACTTGACTAGTAGTGAATTTCTTTTATGTGTTTATTTTAGTTGTATTATGTGGAGTAAGTGTCAATAATTACAATAATCGGCGTATGTTATTCGCTATTTAATCGACTTACGACTATGAACTACAGGAAGTAACAATGCGATAAAGTCAACTAAACGCTAATCAACCCGAATAAATCAACATCGAATCACGACCGCAATCGCAACTCGAATTACGCATTTTGGTTATTGTTCTACGTGTGTGTGTGCCTTATATGTTACTTGTGCATGTTTATTTAAGTTATGTGTGGTAATCAATCGAAACGCAATCAAATCGCAGTCGAAACGCAATCGAACTCAATCGAAATCGAATTATGATAATTAGTGGAGAAGAGATAGTGCGAGCTATGAATAGTTGGGATTAAAAGTAATTTGAATAGGAAACTCTACCGCATTCGCATCGATCGCAATCGAAATCAAAATATCAAAAATCGTCGCTCCGAACACTCGAATCAGGCAACTGATCGATCAGGCTACCAGCCGATCGACCAGCCGGCCGATCGGACTGCTGTCCGATCGGACAGGCTGTCCGATCGAGCTGCCTGGCTGATCGGCCAGCCCTTTCCTCATTTGGAAGCCTATAAATACCCCTGTCATTGTCATCATTTCCACTTTTGGAAACCCTCTGACCGACCAACTCGTGTTCTCACTTTTCTTCAGATTTCTCGTGATCCCGGTAAGATCTCGTCCTAAATCTTGTACTTTCTTGATCTACACACACTCCTACACCTTTCTATCTTTTAAATCTTAACTTTTAACCATGAAATCATCAAGATTCAAGGTATTCTAGTATGACGTCATCATGTGTTCTTGAAGAACTTCATGTTTTGGCCTCAATCCACCAAGAATAACTTGGATCTAACCAATTTCCACAAAAACAAACAAAGATCTTTCATAGATCTAAACATATTCGCGGTGAAAAGGATTGAAAGATGGTTTTCCAACTTTCTTTCAACTCTTTTACACTCAATACCTTCAAAACCGATAGAAACGGGGCTTGTGCCGACTTACTACTCATTCTGGTGGTTGTGTGGCTCAAGATCCGGATTCCATCCACGAGGTTCACCGATTTCGGGTTAAACGTTAAACACCGTCCCGAACCGTTCACCAACCGAATTTGGGTGATTACTGTCCGATCAGGAGAACCAAGTAAGGACGAGGTCTCTATTGTTTGACTCGTTGTCAAAATACTTCGATAAAACGACAAACAAACAAAACAACCAAATGTTAGACGAACAGGCCGACCAGGACAAGGTGCTGTCCGATCGGACTGCTGTTCGAACGGACAGCCAGCCGAACGGACAGACAGCCGAACGACTGGCCAGCCGATCGGCTAGCACATGGGTCCCACACTTAGTTAACTTATTTGAAGTTTAAGTATTGAACGAACTGCTGTCCAATCGGACTACCGTCCGATTGGATTACTCTTCGGATCATGAGATACTTGACTTTAACCCTTAATCGATTTTGCAACATGTTCAATGCACAAGGAATGCCACCCGATCGAACTACTGTCCAATCGAGTGCCTTCTGCTGAGAACTTGTTTGTGCTGAGGTACCTAACCGATCGGGTTGCTGGCCGAACGAATGACCGTTCGATCGACCGACATGAAAGGTAAAGATACTTCAATATTTTCAAATGCTACAACAAAAACTTCAAAGGTCAAACCATCATACACAAACACATCCTTCTCAAAGGAAGAAACAATCCACTCGAATAGTTATCCGACCGGACAATCTGTCCGACCGGATGACCATCCGAACGGATTGTCATCCGCACGACTAGCCGTCCGATAGGATTACCATCCGACCGAACTGCTGTCCGAGCCACTTACGCCTTGCATCGTTTTACGCATCACTTATCGTTATGTTATCGTTCTGATCAGGCTAACCCTACTCTCTAGCGCTCCCTTCAATCCATCATCGCTGTGATTATACTCGATCCCTTTTTGCTTTACGCACTTTTGGGTGTTACATACGTTACGAATATTCAAATCACAATAAACACACTACTCAATACTATTTGAACGCTAACCGTTAATGCATGTTATATGTGGCTTATAAATGCTTGTTTGTTATGTTTACACATGGAATGATGTCTACCTGCCTTAGCAACGATAGTACTATAGTTTGGACTCAACACCTGTTCGCAAGGGTTGTTAAGGACAATTACTTGCATGGATTACGGTGGTAATCATGTATTGCGAACTGCCACAGGCAGTTGATGTGTGTAAAATGCAACATATAAATTACATCAAATGAGGCATAAAACTAACCCTTTTTAAGTACTAATGTTGGAAAAAGAGTGTTTTTGTCTTCCTTTTGTATTTTCAGGATTAAATGAGCTCAAATTCACAAAAGAAGCAAAAAGACAGCTAAATCTAACATAAATACAAGGAAAGGAACATAAGTGGACTGCCCGACCCCTCAACGGCATCTTCCCAAGCAAAATAGAGAAGGCAGAGGACTGAACACGGGCCGTGCTCAGCCAGCACGGGGCCGTGCCCAAGAAGCAGCAGAAAAGACAAACCTATAGAAGCTTCTATTGCCCACCACGGGCCGTGTCCAGCGAACACGGGGGTGTGTCGAAAGTACTGCAGGCGCATTAATTGTAATTGCGAATTACAATTAATGAAAAAAGAGAGTGTCAGACAGGCACGGGGCCGTGCCCAGCCCTCTGTTCAGCCTATAAATAGGAGTGCTTGGTTTCATTTCAACTGATCCCTTGGCACACCACCTCTCTCACACTTCATCCACCACCCACCACCATCACAACACCATCATCCACCACCATCATCCATTGTCCATCGTAGAGTGTGTGAGTCGTCTCGGGATCCAAGATTGATCGTAAGAGTTCTTGACAATCAAGGCCATGTTTGCCTAAGTCTCTTACATCACTTGGTGAAGACAAAGTGTCTAGTATAATACTTTTTATTTCTAATCTTTTGCACTTTTTATTTGGTTTTGTATTAATAACTTTAATAACTAGTTACTTATGTTGAAGGTGATCTTTCCTTATCGTTTGTCCGTGGTGTCTTGGCATTATTTTACGGTCTATATAAAATAAAGGATTTTCACCATTCATATCTCCATGGTCTATATGGAGGTATGTTGGCTACCTGGTCGGGGGTTAAGGGAACGGTTTGGTAAAGGTCTTGCCATTGTTCAGCGTTTAGAGGTCCTGCAATGGACCTGGGTCAAATTTAGTAGGACCTCCTTCAATACTTCACGGTATTGGATGGCGGGGGTCCAAACTCTTTGATCCCCTTATAAGTTAACTACTATTAATACTATAACCCGACTACTTAGGACTGTATCCCTGCTGACTCAGACTACTTAGCCGAGGGTAACGTCACCGCCAAAAGCGGGGCCTACCACAATACTGCATTAATAACTTAATTCATTATCTTCCAATAATCCACCATTTTAGGATTGTATCCTTGCTGACTCAAACTACTGGGGTGAGGGTAACGTCACCTTCAAAGGAGGGGCCTACTACAATAACTAAGATAATCTCTTAATTATGTGCAAAAGTGCGGAAATAATCAAAGGTTATACTAGATACGAGTCGGAACCAAGTGATTCATCTTGTCTATCTGTTTTTCTTTTATTTTTATTTTTCAGCATTTTTAGTTAGTTTTTATTTTTCTTAGCTTAAAACATTTTTCTAAACTTTTTATTTTGGTTAGACGTTGAGGATAAACCGGTACTAAAAGCTCTTGTGTCCTTGGACGACCTCGGTATCTTACCAACGCTATACTACGCTCACGATGGGTGCACTTGCCCATATGTGTGTTTAGTGTTAGTAAAATATCGTGTTTTATAAATTTAAAACTTGGCTAAAATAAGTGTTAAAGGGGCTTAAAATATACACCTAATATATATAACACTTCAACGCACATCAAGTTTTTGGCGCCGTTGCCGGGGACACAAGGATTTTAAGAAAGCTTAAAATCGACGGCCTAATCAGTTTTTCAAAATTTTTTTAAAAAAGCGCGCACATTTTTCTGCATTTTAGTTTAGTTTTGCATTTACAGTAACCTGTACACGGGGCCGTGTTCACTGAACACGGGGTCGTGCTGCACATTTTCATAAAAACGCCCAGTAACAGTAACTTGAACACGGGCCGTGCTCACTGAACACGCCCCGTGCTCAACGAAATCAGTAAATTTAATTAAAACGCCCAGATACAGATCCTGAACACGGGGCCGTGCTCACTGAACACGGGGCCGTGTCCAACCTCTGTTTCCGTTTTTCTTTTTGTTTTCTGATCTCGAGACTTGGTTGTGGTCTGCTGAGTGATTCTTATGGATCAATACTCAGGAGGTTACAACTACACCTATGATGAGGATGATTATAGGGGTAATTATTGCACTAATTGTCGTAATGCACGCTCGGTTCAATATAATCGCTCACATCAACCATCCAATTCATACACCTACTATGAGGAGCCCAGGTACGAGCCATCAACTTCATACACATCCTATGAAGACCAAAGGTATGAACCTCCTCCCTCATACTCATATTTTGATGAACCAAGGTATGGGCCCTCATACTCATACTTTGAGGAACCAAGATATGAGCCACCACCTTCATATGCTTACTATGAGGAACCTTGGCGTGAACAACCCACCTCATATGAGTATTATGGAGAACAAAATTACGAACCTTATCCATCATATGCTTGCAATGAAGAACAATGGTGCGAACCATCGACTTCATATGAGTATTATGAGGAACAAAGGGTCGAACAACCGGATTCAAGCTTAGAAAATTCCGATTCTTTTTCCATAACTAATTTAATCACTAAATTGCTTAGGTAATTTTTGACCAAAACATAGATGATATATCAACTATTGGCTTACACAATTTTTGTCATATAGCAATTTTAGTTTTTTTTTTCTATATACATTTTTTAGTAATTTACTAATATACATTGTAGTTATTTGATATATTTATATAGTGGGTGAGGTTCGGCTACAAAGTCAAAATTTTCTAAAAAGTGTAGAAAGTCATAAGACACTATAATTTTAGCCATAAAACATACCTAAAAGGTCATAAATACTATAATTTCAGCCATAGATACACGATGGGTTTTAAGTCGGGTATACCTAGCATGTAATTTTTTTAAATTAACAGGTTTATCTGAAACCCGCGGGTATACCCAATAGAAACTTGATAGGTTTTGGGACAAACTTATATAATCAGGTTTGAGAGTGGAATTACCTAAACCCGTTCCAAACTTGCCCTATTGCCATATCGTTTTTTAACCCAACCAGAATTTGCTACGTTGGCCATTCATAATTTTGTTTTTCAACTAGTAGATGTCCCGCCCACGTTGCGGGGCAAGGACCGAATAATTCTCAACCAATTAAAACAAAAAACCTTTATAGTTTTGGTAAAAAAACTAAAACGATGGGAAAAACGTAATTTTTAACTGAGGGCCAAATCATAAATTTAATTCGGGGATAAATTGTAAACTAAATGGACCAACGGGAGAGTGCCAGGAAGTTGCCGGCACGACTGTAATTTTACACTGGGGGCAAAATTGTAATGTCACCAGGAAAACAAACAAAAACGATGGGGAAAATGTAAAGTTAAGTTGTGGGTAAAATCGTAACTTGGCTGTGAGAAAAAAAACTAATGGCAAAACTATAAATTTATACGGGGCAATATCGTAATTTTGAACCGAGGGCAAAATTGGAATTTTTAGCCAGGAGGAAAAGCGTAAATTTATTTTTAAGTGGGGGTAAAAACATAATTTTGAACTGATGGAAAAATCGTTTTTAAGGGAAAAAACTAATGGCAAAACTGTAAATTGAAATGGGGCAAAATCGAAATTTTTTTACCGGGGGTAAAATTGAAATATTTAGCTGGGAGCAAAAGCGTAAATTTATTTTTAAGCGGTGGCGAAAACATAAATTTTAACTGATGGCAAATTCGTAATTTTAAATCAGGATAAAATCGTAATTTTATTGGGCCAATAGGGAAGTGCCAGACAGGTGCCTGACACTATTACACCTGCCGCCCTTTTTGCCCAATTGAAGGGCTTCACTGTTACCTGCTGACGTGAGCCACTTATGTTTGTAGCAGTTTAAATATGTTTTTCTCTTATAACTTTTACCAATTTGATGTTTTTTAAATATCATATATAATATTACGACATGCTAATCTACATTTTGGTGTTATTTCATTCAAAACATAGTTGTTTATGATGTTCAAGTAATCAAAGCAAAACATACAAGCTATCAAGGCTACTTCAAGGTTTCGCTTTTAGAGTTTTTTTTTCCTATTACATTTTATTTCCAGATTTTCCGTTACGACATACCCATTTTTATCAATGTTTCAACACTATCCTTTTAGAATATTTCCGCAACGTACTTTTATATACATTTTGATATCTAAAATAGAGCCGCAACAACTTCATGCAACTCTTTTTACGTACTTTACCACATCAATATCACTCTCGCAACCCTCACCACCTAGTTGTCAAATAACTAGCTTATACATCGCCTATGTTGGTCTTTTTCGATTAATCACATAAGAAATACATCAAATACGTCTAATTTAACTTACTTAGTAAACCCAATGGCAAAAGGCCACCTACGCCCGCGAACGTAGACAACATTGGTGACCCGACCACCCCCACCATTTCAGATGAAATTCACCGACCGAAGACCCACTATAGTAAAACCCCTACTCAACGAGAACATTTTTGTTCCAGACTAGACTCGAACTCATTACCTCTACTGTGAAATGTCATGAGGCTGTCAATGCATCATAAGATAAATAGACGTTTGGCACTAATTAAAAAAAACAGCTAATCAACTTTAAACCCATAAGAAATTATGATTAACCAAACAACCAATGTCCCCTTTCTATAAAACCCTAATTGAAATAATAAACCCAAATGTAACACGATTAAACAACCAAACAAACAAATCCGGGCGTGATCGACATGACCACCACCACCACTTTCACTGCGTACGAGTCTTTCTTTCTACACACATTCCAAAAGCCCAAGAAAAATAACATCTGTTGCTAAATCCTATATGTGGCCACAAACCCCTCCTGATAAAAAAAAGAAAACACAAACTTTATCCAATTTCCTGTCAATTCACCCAACCCAGTTGGGGATTTTGTCAAATTCTGTTTCTTTTTTCAGAAATAACACGACCCACATCTTTCTTTTCGGCTGTATGACTTGATTACAGCTATGCAGTCATCATCTTCGTCTTCATCGTCATCTGTAGCTTTAGAAACCAATAATGCCTTCAATATTCTATCCAAATTGAGCAACTTTGCATTTGATTTCAACTCTAATAGGTTGAGTTTAGATGGGTATTCTTCGGTTCTGTCTAGTGTTCAATCTGATAGAAAATATGTAAATTTTTGGGCTGGTGGGAGAAGTAGGTCATCAAAGATTGTTGGGTCTTTGAGTTCAGGGGGTACAGGTGGGTCTAGTATTAATAAGTTCTTTAATGAGTTCAACAAGTTTATTCGGTTTCATTGCGATAAGATTCCGCTCGGGTTCGCGTCGGTTAAGGTTAATTCAGGGAGTGATTGTAGATTAGGAGGGGAGAATGAGGGTGTGTTGGAGGATGGGACATTGCCATTGAGTGGGTATGAGTCTAATGGTAAGAAAAAGGTGCTCATTTTGATGAGTGATACCGGTGGTGGTCATAGGGCGTCTGCTGAAGCGATAAAATGGGCGTTTAATGAGAAGTTTGGTGATGATTATGAGGTTGGTTCGTTGAATTGTTATTGTTTGAATTCGTTTGATCAGGTTGGAAACTGATGGAATGTTGTTTTCAGGTGTTTGTGACTGATCTTTGGACGGATCATACGCCATGGCCGTTTAACCAGTTGCCGAGAAGTTATAACTTTTTGGTTAAACATGGATCGTTGTGGAGGATGACATATTATGCTTCTGCTCCTCGTGTGGTTCACCAGTCGAATTTTGCTGCCACCTCGACGTTTATAGCACGGTGACGATTCTAGTCTTCTTTTGTTGGCATATAAAGTGATTACCTTTTTGTTGCTGTGTAGTCTATATGTTTCGATATCCTGCTATTCTCTAGATCATTTGTGCATGCTATGTTAAGTTTAATCTTCGTGTGTACGTTTTATTTGTCAATTGTTAGGGGCATATGTAAGGTGTTTGGATGTGTGTTTTGCAGCTGTAATGATGTTGAGTGTTTAATTAAGCTAAATACTAAAAAGTAAAAACTGATTATATTTCCACTATAATCATATTCTGTTGAAGTACAAAGAAGAAGGTTGCATATGTAATAAATATTCATATAAAAAGAATCACCTTTTAAAAACTTTTAACATAACTAGTTTACACATTTTCTAACTGATTTATAAGGTTGATATTGGCGACTAATTTGCGTATCGTCTAACATCTTGTGAGTTGTGACAGAGAGGTTGCAAAAGGTCTAATGAAGTACCAACCAGATATTATCATCAGCGTACATCCTCTAATGCAACACGTACCTCTTCGTATCTTGAGGTCAAAGGGTCTTCTAGACAAGATTGTATTTACTACCGTTGTTACAGATTTAAGCACATGCCATCCTACATGGTTTGTTTTGCACTCAAAACTTATTGTTTAAGACACTGATTCGTGTCTCAATTTTGAGCTGATTTTTATTATGTACATGATAGGTTTCATAAGCTTGTAACAAGATGCTATTGCCCGACAGAAGAGGTGGCAAAACGGGCCTTAAAAGCTGGGCTTCAATCTTCTCAAATAAAAGTTTATGGCCTCCCTGTTCGACCTTCATTTGTTAAGCCGCTTCGGCCCAAGGTTTGAATCTCTTTTGAAAACGGGTCGGATTGAATTGGACCAATTTAAGTTGACCTAAACACCTTTTGTGCTGGTTTATAAAAAAAAATAGAGTAAAATGCCATTTTCGTCCCTGAGGTTTAGCCAGTTTTGCACTTTCGTCCAACGGTTCGTTATTCCACATCTGGATCTAAAAGGTTTGGAATCTTGCAGTTTTCATCCGGCTCGTTAACTCCATCCATTTTTCTTGTTAAGTCAGGTCTATTTCCGTCTTTTTTGTTAACTAAAGGGCAATTCGGTTTTTGTCAAGTGTATTTGATCTTTTTACATAAAGTGAAAAAGACCGAATTGCCCTTTAAGTTAACAAAAAAGACGGAAATAGACCTGACTTAACAGAGAAAAATGGATGGAGTTAACGAGCCGGATGAAAACTGCAAGATTCCAAACCTTTTAGATCCAGATGCGGAATAACGAACCGTTGGACGAAAGTCGCAAAACTGGCCAAACCTCAGGGACGAAAATGGCATTCTACTAAAAAATATATTAACAAGTAGTGTGTTAGCTATGATAACATAAACCATATGGCTGCTATATCAATGTAAATCTTGGAATAAGATCAAGATAATAGAGTACGGTTTGACTTTTTAGGTCAAAACTGATGGTTGTATCATGTATGTGTATGCATAGGTTGAACTGAGGAGGGAGCTTGGTATGGATGAAGGTCTCCCTACGGTGTTACTGATGGGTGGTGGGGAGGGGATGGGGCCCATTGAGGCTACCGCTAAAGCTCTTGGGAATGCGTTATACGATGAATATCGTGGTGAGCCAATTGGTCAGGTACTTGTAATTTGTGGTCGCAACAAAAAGCTTGCCAATAAGTTGCTTTCAGCTGAGTGGAAGATTCCCATTCAGGTGAATATTCCCACATCGTCATCATTTATCATTATTCGTCCTTCACTGTCTGTTCCATGATTTAATCATTTATTTTTTTTATTATAAATGAATGAGATTGTTTAGTTCCAAACGTTTAAAATGTGATTAATAATAGACGATTGACTAATTTCAGGTGAAGGGGTTTGTCACTAAGATGGAAGAATGCATGGGTGCTTGCGATTGTATTATTACCAAGGTATATGGTTTACTTCGATTTGCTTCCAAAAAAACAATCCCGTTTTAATTCTTGCAATATTTAAAAGTATTACTTTGCGGGTCAAAATGTGATGTCGATCTTTTAGTCATTTTTTTTCCATTTCCAAAATGATCAATTGTAATACTCCGATAATAATGCAATGTTTCAATCAGAACTTACCTCTTTGTTTATCCGTAATAATTATAAAGTAGTTATAAACTTTGATTTACAAGATTCAACATGTTCTGTCATTATTGAGATTGTTTTTTGTGACCGTGAGAACCCGTTACTGGTAAGCTGACGGTCAATTATTGAGATTTGACTCAAAAACTGTTTGACTAAACTATTTGCCCCATGAAGTCGTGCAGGACATAGGTAGCAAAGCACATCCAATGTAGTTACATGCACTCTTTTTTCTACACAAATGAAATGATTGTTACCAATTTTAAAGTTATAAGACAAACTTATTTGACTCTCAAAAGTCAAATATCTCACTTTCTAATGCGAAGTTATTTCATTAGTTTTTTTTTTTACATTTCTGGTAGGCTGGTCCGGGAACCATTGCAGAAGCTATGATCTGTGGACTCCCCATAATCCTAAACGATTACATTGCTGGGCAGGTAATTTTGTTATTAAAGTTGATCTTCTTTGTTATAGTGTTTATATCAGTAGTTATCGCGTACTAGTTCTCCACACTTCTTATTTTGTGCAAATCACATGTTTATAAAACACACTCAGAGGAGTGCTAATTTTGAATATTCTCACTCGCGTTTGTTATTCTTGTGGTATGTTATCAACTCTATTCATCAAATCCTTTTACAAATTGGCATCTTTTTTATATTGTTTTTAGAGTAAATTTTGGCATTCCATTCGTGATTTTCAGTTTCAGCTCAAATGGATGTTGTCCAATATGTATTTTCATCAAATTTATACTTATTTGCTTAAGTTTATACAAATTCTCTCAATGATGCAGCACTAGTAAATGTTCTATGACAAAACAATTGTTTGTTTCTGTATAATTAATTTTCTTATCGTGGCTTTTGTTGATTCAAACACCATAAAATAACTTTATTCCTGGCAATGTCGACCCATTTACCCACAAATGGGTCAATTTGTGTTATCGACCCATTTTCCCTCTAACGGGTCAAAAGGTTTCAGCTAAAATATCTGACTATAACGGAAACTGGCTGAAAGTCATCTATGTATTCAAATGCATAAAGCCTCCTGAATAGTTTTATGTAAAACAAGGAAGATTATTATTGTAAAAATATAGTTTTTGTAATCAAATTTAACATTTTAAAGCATTAACTAGCTCTAAATTAAAAAAAAAGAACATTATATATTACTTGTTTATAACTTCGTTTATCATCCTGCAGGAAGTTGGGAATGTACCATATGTGGTGGAAAATGGGTGCGGAAAGTTTTCAAAATCGCCAAAAGAGATTGCAAATATTGTCGGTGAATGGTTTGGTCCAAAAGCACATGAGCTCCAAGCTATGTCACAAAATGCCCTGAGGCTAGCAAGGCCTGATTCGGTTTTCAAAATCGTTCAAGATCTTCACGAGCTTGTTAAACAAAGAAGTTTAATAATGCAACATTCGGCTGCAACTTAGCCACTTAGGTGAGATTGGTTTTAAAGCTACTTGTGTAACCAAAACAAATTTTGACATTTGTTGTAGCAAGTTATGCTTTAGTGGGATTTTCTTACAGCGAGCTTATAAGTGAACATCGCACAAAATGGTGCTTGATGAACATCAAAATTACATGTTTTGAAACATTTATTAACGTTGTATGTAGGATTTGAGTTACTTGCCGAAAATTCATAAACATTGTTCGTTGATTTTGAAACATCTGTTTTTTCATGTTTGAATGATTTGTACATTGTTTTGGCAAAATGAGTGCTTGCCTTTTGGAAAAGGAAATGTGAAAGTGGAATTGGTAAGAGAACTTAATGCTAACTCACATTTTCTTTGTTAGCAAATAATATTTGACTTCAACTTTAATATTAGAAAAGTTGCATGACCAATTATTTGACAAATATATTAGATTATTTGTGGTTGTTAACTTGAGAAAAGAGTATTTTTCTAACGGAAAACTAACTTACTCTTAAAATATTTGAATATATACACCTTGCAGAATTTAAATTCTTTGAGATAAAAAGTATGTTACATCTGGATTTATTTGATATCAAATACAATGAGGCTAGTTAACATACAAAATGGCTTAACATACATTGCGTACGTGATTGTATTTTTAACGTCCGATTTAATTTTTCAACATGTGATTTGTAAAAAAAACATGCGATTTGTAAAAAAAAAAACATGCGAAGATGTTATATACACACACATGCGAATTTGTTTTCATCCCATGCGATTTCCTCATCTACAACAACATGCGATTTTGCATCTTTTATGCATGATCTTTTTTTATAATGTGCGATTTCAAATCGCGTACGTAATAACGTTAAGGCCAATTGTACGATATACTTTTTCCAAATACAATAAACTATATATATACTAACATTTACCATTGAAATCTACAATGCTTTAAGCCGGTTGGTACACGTAAAACCCACTAAGTTCCTTTTTCTTTCTTTTTGTTATTGTCTTTGTCCGATTTTCTTTGGATGTATACAAGATTTAAATCAACCATTTAACAATCAAGGTTGTAGCCGGCCTCTAGCCCAACTGGTCTAGCTCTTGTCAACTTACCTAATAGACGTGAGTTAGAATCCTGCCCACCACCCACCCTGCCGCAGGTTCGCCGTTCGCACATGTTGACGTTCAAAAACACTTAAATAGAATACCAATTTATTAAGAGTATATTCATTATGACAAAATTTGTGACTAGAATATGAGTTTTGTGTTGGTTCAGTTCTGTTTGAACATAAAGGAAAACATGTAAAACATACCTTTGGTTGCATCAGCACAGGTTAGCAGAGAATCCAGCAATGGAGTTGACATGATTGTCATCTTGGTCTGGTTCCTCCTTAGGGTGCTGACTGATGATGGTGGCTTAGAAAAACCGATAAGGGAATCGGTATGGAGATGGAGGTCGAAATTATGATGTTATGTGTTATTAGGGTTGTGTCTAATGTGTAACTGTCTAACCCCTTAACCTCCACATAATTCTCCTTATATAAGCACCCAAGAGGAAACCTAAATTAGTTAATAAGGGTAATATGGTCCATCAACAATCACCAACTAATTAAATAATAGGTTCTAATATATTTTGATCTCTATTATGTAAATGATTATATGGCTACTAGATTAAATATTAATACGTAATATATTTAATCTTACATTCTCCCACTTAGCCGAGTAATCATTTACTATGAGTATTAGATAAGCCTGATCAGGAGTTAACACTCATTTTAGCCTTAAACAAGTACTATAGCAGAAAAATACAGCCGTTGAATCATTATGCGACTCAGGACCCCCATTAATCATACTATAGCCTTAATTTAAAACCTAATCGTCATGATCAAAATACGCATAAGCCCTTTGTTTGATTTGTAACTTTATTTGTCTTATATGCCATTATGTCGACTTGACATATTCTTATAGACGTACAAAATCAAACTGATGAGGAAAATTAACTAATACTTAGTCATTCATAGTACGATATGCAATTGCGCATGGCCATTAACTAATACCCGTCTATGAGCTCTCTTAATAAGACTTATGGGTAATAGCCCTTCAGTTATAGGATCCTTAAGCATATCATGAATGAATTCGATACAAACTTAGTTTCCTCAATTCGTTCATAAACGAATAATTAATTGCGTATCGAAATTTAATGCAGCACCTCTTGAACTGTTACTGTTCAAGGAGTTATGGTAGCTGACTTTATCACACTAAGTCTTCAAAAACATTAATTATATGGAGTTAATAAACTTATGAGTCCACTGATATATTTCCAACAACATTTAGTGACTATATTATGTCGTTATAACTTAGGTTGTTATTATCAGTGCATTATGACTCCTCCATGAGATATGTTTTGTCTGCTGACATAAGAATATACCCGAAATTACATTTTATCATCTTTGAATATCACAAAGTTATAGTAATAAACCGGTTTTAATTCTCACTTCTTCTTCAAATTATAGCCTCTCGTTTCTTTAAAGATATTGTAATACTCCATTAGATGCTTCACAACAATCTAGACATATCTAGTGTGTTGCAATGTGAGTAATATCTAAACGAGTATAGACTTAAACTTACATAAGGCTTCCAATTAATGAAGCGTAAATAAATAATCTCACTTATCCTATTATCCTCTAAAGGAGAGTAGTATTATTTGTTACATATGTAATGACCCATTTAAGGTTAAACTTATGGAACATAACTAATATCCCATTGGGTCTATCTCAGTATGTTATGATATCAATTACGTAAGAGATATCTCTGAGATTTATTATATCAAAGTTTGTGTTAACAAATGCTTTGACTTATGTAACATATACTTGTCAAAAGAATGTCATCTATATAGACAAGTTTATCTTAGTTGCTCCCACTCATCTTGAGGTAGGTACATTAATCCACTTGGTTCTTGATGAAAATAATTACGTTAAGATTTCATCACATTATGATGTTTGCATTAACCCATACATGGATTTTATTGGCTTACAAATAAAGTGTTCTTTTACCTTCAGTTTGAAAACTTTAGGTTGTTATCTAATGAACATGTAAATGTGTCAGCCATTTGTTAAGGAAAATTGTTTATAATGTTCATCTAATGTAGCTTTAAACTATTATAAGCTACTAGAACAGTGATGATCCTTAAAGAAATCTTTTGTAAGATAGGTAAGAAAGACTCTTTCATAATTTTTTCTCTTCCTGAGTATAACCTTTGACAATCAAACATGCTTCTTAGTGTCTTAACGTTTATATTAGGATTTGGTTTAGTTATGAACACTCTTAGGTAATTCAATCAAATCCCAAACGTTATACGAACACATAAAATCAGTTTTACTAGAAAACTGTTTTATTCCATTAAGAATATTGATTGACACTAATGGCTTAATTTTAAGAGATAGGATCAGTAAACATTTCCAAAATCCATTTCAACTTTAGTTAGGGAGGTTATGTAATCATCAAAATTAGTAGGCTTTCAAACCTAGATGACCTCCTAAGTTGATTATTGGGTTTGTTAGAAGTTTCAGTTTTATGGATTAGCTCTTGGTTAGGTTGCTATCATTTTCAATCTAAGTTCGTAAGAGTTGGTGCAGTATGGTGTACAAGAGGTGTAATCGGAGTTAAATTTGGAATGAAATTTAATGACATTCTTCCCCCCGCCTCTTGTATTCCTTGCAAATCATAATAAGGACTTTTACTGCTCCCACTGACCTTAGGAATCTTTAGGAACTCAGCATGCTTAGGGTCAATGCTTAACGACCAACAAATTCTAATAGAGAAAACAAATTAATGACGTTAGTCGTTGTGATTTCTCTTGTTGAGGATTATGTTAGTTTAGGTAAGAAATCTAAGTGTGCCCACAATTAAGCAACTATGAAACTTTTGTAAGAGTAGCATTAGATTTTAAGGAGACAAATATTGATAGAACAGTGTCGTGATGGAGCGGTGTCTTGTACAAGAGGTGCAAACTGAGGTAATGTAAAATTTTCACTCCCCACCTCTTGCAACTATTGCAAGTTATTAATAAGACACTTAATGCTCCCACTGATCTTTAATATCTCTAGAATGCTACAAGAGAAGTTTCAATGAGGTACGTGACGTGGGAACCTATCATATATACGTTAGACTTTATTTGATTTCTTTAATGTCCAAATATCCTAAGAAACTTTAGGGACATATCTAATAGAAATCTAATTAAGTATATATATATGAATAAATGTCTTCTGACAAAATTTAGATACAAGTTGATAGTCTTTTAAATGATAAATGAATTATGTCTGAATATTCCATTTGGAATAAGTTCCACGAATGTCAAAAATGACTTATGATGGACCCATACTTATTCCTTAAGCCAAGTCATACTTAGGGCTTTAACGTCATGATTTAAAATCACTTAGAATGAGATTAGATGGAAAATCATCCTCATTAACCATGTCATGATTACTCATGAATTTTGGTTATAATGGATGAAATTTATAAGTCTCATTTTCCTTTTGTCAAGTTCTCATTTGCATGATAACAAAAGTTGTGAAAAATGTAAGGTATCATCTAGTTTCATTTTAGTAATGTTTTCTATCCAGATATTTAGAACAAATAAGATGAGAGTTTAAGATAAGTGTGACTTTATGTTGACTATGCAGACCTCACAACCTTCATGACATAGCCTAAGTAATGATACTGTACTCTGATTAATAATCAGAATATGTAATGTATCGAAAAGCTTTGTTAGAAGACTGCTTATTATGGTTCTTATAGCCTTAACAATTAATTTTGTCACTAACTCTCATATTAGTTATTTGTCAAGTTCTGGGAAGGAAACGTATGGAACTAGAGTCAACTAATCATGTGTTAATTGGAATATTGAAATTACCAGACTTAAATATCATTAGTAAGTGACTATCTAATTAATTTACCCAACTTTTCTTTTAGAATAATGGATAGTCTCGTTGCTTATGTCTAGCCTAATGACATAATTATGCAGTGAGATTTTCCCTTGAAGAACCTTAAAGTTGGAATTAGCACTTGTAATTTGTCTATGGACCTTAGAACAATCCTCTTTTAAACTATTAGTGGTTGTAAGGTGAATAACAACTTATTTTCCAGCTTTAAACATGTATTTCTTTGTACATATGTTGCTTATCAACACACTCATTGTACTTTGGTACTTTAGAGTGTTGTAGTTGATTTATAATGCATCAAATTGTACAAGTGAAAATCTTAGTATGTAATGTACTGGAAAAATGTACTTATTTCCATGCGTAAGCCTTTAACTTTATGGGTCATGGTTTTGTACATTATAATGTATTCACATATACCACTTAACTTTATAGTTTAGAGTTTCAAATTAAGGCATAAATCTTAGGAGTTCTAGTGATTATTCCATAAATAAAGATTAGTCTTAGGAAAAGACTTAATCTGGAATAACTTTAGTGATAGCATTTACATTAGAGAGTTCTTGATTATCATAATAGACATCATATTCGATTTTTCCTATTCATCATGCTCTAACTTTCTTCTTTATAATCTTTATTAGAAGAGAGCAATAGGATTATCGTGTCTTAGGAAATAATCAAGGATTTAATTTAAGAGCTAATTCTTATAGAAACTTTAAATACTTTGAATAAAGCAAACATTTTAGGTTTAAAAATTTAGAGTGGATGAGATATTGATATAAAGAAGAAAAAATTATAGTGAGTAACATTATGGGCACTAAGAATAAGGCAGACGAAATGATCATAAAAAACTAATTAAGGATCATTAAGCTAAGGATCATTATGTGAAGAGATTGTGATATGTCTATTACTAACATCAAAATAATAGACTATAGCTAAAAAATTCTACTTAAACGAAGACAAAACAGCTTTGGCCAGAAGTGTAATCATTTAAGCATATGTGCAAAGTGTTTGTGACAAATCAGCTTTGGCCAGAATTGAGACATTCACTTTAGTTATGCACTTGTCAAGCATACTAAACATAAATGAATTAAATCAGCTTTGGCCAGAATTAAGACATTTCACGTTTGTAATGCATACTCAACATAGCTTTTATAATACTTGAACAATAAATAGATGCATCAAATCAGCTTTGGCCAGAATTAATACATCAGAAGCTCATTCAAGTTAAGCTAGTTTGGTTTTGTAAAACATTATTTGATCCTTATTAATTAACTAAGTAAATTACAAAACCATTTATTTAATAGCAAACCACCTGTTAGCGCGGATCGAACTCCGCGCTGAGTTCGCTGGGGGGTGCGGGGGGCAGCGTGCCCCCGCCCGGGGTTCGGGGCGGGAGCCCCGAAAAAATTTTTAGGTCACATTAAACAGCTTAAAATAATGAGATTGCGAGTCGCAACCACGATCTCGACTAATGACGTTATGGTTGCGAGTCGCAACTACGGTCTCGACCAATCACGTTATGGTTGCGAGTCGCAACTATGGCCTCGACTAATCACGTTATGGTTGCGAGTAGCAACCTCATGGTCTCGAGTGATGACGTAATGGTTGCGAGTAGCAACCTCATGGTTGCGAGTGATGACGTTATGGTTGCGAGTAGCAACCTCATGGTTGCGAGTAGCAACCTCATGGTTGCGAGTAGCAACCTCGCTAACAGCTGTTAATTGTGATATCATAACCGAAAATTCGAAAATTATGAATTGTGATATAGTTTCCTATAATAACATTGATCTATTTTATCATAAAATTTCGAAATTATAATCTGCTTATCCTTATAACAGATTTCGAAATAAACTTAATAGATAAATTAGATCAAAATTAGGGAAACATTTAACAATTCAAATCACATTCCAAAACATAAGGGAAATTTCGAATTTCTCATAAGAACATAAGAACATAAGATGAACCCTAAAATTAAATATCCTTAATCTTATATCCGAAATCTGGAAAATAATTACACATTTAAACATGTTTCTCAAACTGATGATTTCGGAACAGTTATTACGAATCAATATATGATCCGAAATTAATTAAACAGATCCGAGAGGGCATCTCGGATGATAAATAAAAAAAAACGAATTCAATTATGATTTCAGATGACAGAAATCGAATTCAATTATGGTTTTCAAATCCTGTTTTCCAGTTTTAATCCAGATTTACGGATACAAAACAGAACTGACTAATCAACATATGCTCTGATACCACATGTTGGTTCAGTTCTGTTTGAACATAAAGGAAAACATGTAAAACATACCTTTGGTTGCATCAGCACAGGTTAGCAGAGAATCCAGCAATGGAGTTGACATGATTGTCATCTTGGTCTGGTTCCTCCTTAGGGTGCTGACTGATGATGGTGGCTTAGAAAAACCGATAAGGGAATCGGTATGGAGATGGAGGTCGAAATTATGATGTTATGTGTTATTAGGGTTGTGTCTAATGTGTAACTGTCTAACCCCTTAACCTCCACATAATTCTCCTTATATAAGCACCCAAGAGGAAACCTAAATTAGTTAATAAGGGTAATATGGTCCATCAACAATCACCAACTAATTAAATAATAGGTTCTAATATATTTTGATCTCTATTATGTAAATGATTATATGGCTACTAGATTAAATATTAATACGTAATATATTTAATCTTACATTGCCTAACCAAATGCTTCACCAATCACCATGTCGGAGTCAGATCAATGTTTTAGTGACCAGAATATGAGTTTTACCTAACCAAAGGCTTTGTTACGGTAACATTGGACCCCCCAAATTGTATTCCATGTTGGATCTTAGTTAAATGTTATGTCGTTGATTAGATGATAAGCACGGTAACAAGGTCAAGCTGTAACACCCTAAGCGAATCCCATGCTAATCTGTTTTGTTCTGACCACAAGGAGATATTGGGTCATAAGGAATGTCTCGCCTCAAATATAACAACGCGTTTTAGGCACACATTGGTTGTGGATGAGATAACTCCATAGTTACGCGTGCTTGGGTGGTAGTACTAAGATGTGTGACCTTCTGGGAAGTCTCCACTTAGGCAACTAAAAACAAATTTGTGAGCTTCTCATGGGCAAAGCAGACAATATTGGTGGTATGAGAGGCTGGATGTTACTAAGGAGTTCAAAATTAGCCACTAAACAAATTTTTTTTGTACCTGCTTGTTTAGTTAACCAAAATTGACAAAGGGAAGAAAAATGCTATGTAAGTACCTACTATTTAACAAAGAGTTTGCGACATAGCTTGTTGCCCATTTATTTGTCATTCTTATGTAGTTACCTGTATTTTAGTAGTACAATGAAATCAACGGACTAATAGTAGAAAAAACAAAGGAAATTAATATGTGACTTTAGTATCTTTGTTGTGACTTGTGACTAGAGGTGCACAAACCGGTTAATTTTAATAACCGGTTCGGTTAACCAGTTATACCGGTTAATTTGACTTTTTGACTTTAACCGGTTAATGCTTTAACCGGTTATTACTTTAACCGGTTATTTTTTTAACTGGTCCGGTTAATTATTTTAACCGGTTCGGTTAATTAACCGGTTATTTTCGGTTATTAACCGGTTTTTTTGCTTTTTTTTTTTTTGAATTTTTCGGTTATTTTTTCGGTTAACCAGTCTATCGGTTAAAAAACCGGTTTAAAAAAACCGGTTAATAACCGGTTATTATACTAAACACTTATAACTGGTTACTAACCTACGGTTAAATAACCTATTGAACCGGTTATTCCTAAATCGGTTATTAACCGGTTACGGTTTCGGTTAATACCCGGTTACGGTTAATTAACCGGTTATTTTGTGCACCTCTACTTGAAACCACAACTTTCTGATTTTCTGCTAATGATGGTTGTTGCAGCAACCAAGGCCCATTGCTTGTTCATCCTCTGATTCGAATGGGCTTGTAGAGTGTAATTGGTGTGGTGGCACAGGATTTTTCATTCTTGGTGATAAGTGATATATGTCAATTGTCAAGTACCTTCTAGAAACTCGAGCTATGTCGTATGTGATGGAAAGGTGGGATTTTAACTCGACATTAATTTTAACTTTATGTTATGAATATCTACAGGTGGAAATGTGGCTGAGTCAGGTAGTGGTCAAAATGGCAATATTTATGTACATTTTTAATGATTTGTGTGTCCGATATCATTGAAAAGGTTCTATTAGTTCAATAATAAATTATTTAGAATGCTTTGTGAAGTAAAAAACTAAATGTACTCTTTGGACGACTTTGACCTGTTTGACTTTTTAGACCAATTAAGTTTTTGAACCATTCTATTCTATATACTTACATTTTTAAAGTAGATGTACAATACTTTTTTATTTTATTGGTAAAATTCACATATTTATCATTACCTTTTATTTGTAAAATTTTTATTTGAAAGAGAAAAAAACCAATATATCTATATTTAACTAATTTCTTATAATTCTACATATACATATACAAACTTACACAGTCAAAGTTAAACAAAGTAAAATTAAATTTTTTTATTTTTATTTTTTATCATATAGTTAATTATTTTTTGTTTACATTATATGTATTTTTTTTACTTTATGTTATAACTACTTTTTACTTTATTTTATACCACTTATAACTTTTAAAATACGATATTTTATATAACTTGAAGTGTATCATCACGATATTTTATATGATTTGAAATGATCGTAGCACAAACGTACATTTCATTAACCTTTTTTCGTTAATTTAATAATTTAATATAATGCTTTATTAAATTTAAAATATTATGTTTCAATAAATGTTAATTTTTTTCTTTACCTTGATGAACTTAGTCAATATCGTCCAAGATTGTGACGAACGGAACCAAATTTGACTGAATGACATCGGTACCGGTATCAGTATTATACTATTATCTGAACCAGTACCGGTATTCTTTCCTATGGTTTTCGAATATTACAAAACACGTGTCTATATCTACTTGGTTATATGTCTCTCACTATACTGAGTGATGATATTTGATGGGCACTGTAACAAACCAAAACGATACCGAATGCCCCGTCGCAACGCACGGAAATTTCCCTAGTTATATACACATATGTGCATATCACATCAATGTCTTATGTATAGTACATATATGTGAACGATAAATTATGAAATTGATTATAAACTAATGTCCACGCATTGCTTTTTTGTACGTGTATTCATTTAGGCATTCTCCATATATATTATTGAGTAAAATGCACGGATAGTTCATGTGATTTTGCAAAATAACATCTATAGTCCCTAACTTTGGAAATTATACCGGTGCTTCCTGTGGTTTGACAGTTTGGTACTCGGATAGTCCCTGGAGTGGATGACGGTTAGTTTTCTCCGTTAAGTGGATGTGAAATAACAAATTTACCCTTCATCTTCTCCACTCTATAAAAACAAAACAACCCCACCCACCCCCACATTTCTCTCTGTTTCGATCGGATCTCCGTCGTCAAATCTGTCACCAGATTATGATTCTCCGTCGTTAGATCTACCTTCGCCTCCGTCTTCTTCTCTGTCACCGTCGCCGTTATTGGCGCCGTCACCGGTTGAGGTTGGTGATGAAACCACCGGAGTGGAGATAGAGGCGGCGAAGGAATCGGATTCCGGCAGGATGAGTGGAAGAAAGAAGGTAGGTGTTGCGTTCGAATTGATTGATGCTGTGTGTTTCGTCGGATTTGGAGGTGTTTTGTACCGGAAACGACAAATATCCGGCGAGCACGGTATAGTCAGTCGGCTCGATTGGAGTTCTTCTAGATCGGTTATTGATATTTTGGATTTTAGTGTGAAAAGATTGCAATGTTTTGATCTATAGTGGAGATGATGAAGGGTAAATTTGTCATTTCACATCCACTTAACGGAGAAAACTAACCGTCATCCACTCCAGGGACTATCCGAGTAACTGTAACACCCCGTGTTTCGAAAGTCAAAGTCAAGATTGAAGTCAAAGGAAAAAAGATTGCTAATTGCGATCTGTCACTCCTTGCTCAATTCCTGTTTTGACTTCTTTAACTTGTAATTAGTCTAATTATGTTATCGCTTTAGTTGTATTATGTGGAGTACATATTAATAATCGAGGTTTATTCGATATTTATCGCATATTTTATCGCTACATCGTTATCGCAATCGCACTCGCAACTCGAATTACGCATTTTGGTAATTGTTATACGTGTGTGTGTGTGCCTTATGTGTTACTTGTGCATGTTTATTTATATTATGTGTGGTAATCAATCGAAACTCAATCGCAATCGAATCTCAAACGTTAATCGAATAGGAAATAAGGATGCTTGTATGTTGATATAGTAGTTGGGATTAAAAGTAATTTGACTAGGAAACTCTATCGCATCGCAACGCTCGCATTCGCAATCGAAACGGAAAAACTCATCGCACCGAACACTCGAACCAAGTGACTGATCGACCAGGTGACCAGCCGTTCGATCGAGCTGCCGCTCGATCGGCCAGCTGTTCGACCGGGCTGCCACCCGATCGACCAGCCCTTTCCACTTCGGGAAACCCTATAAATACCCCCTTTCAACATCAAACTTTCCATTTCCGGAAACTCTTGTCCGACCAGCCCTCCTTGCCTACTTTTCCTCAGATTTCTCGCGATTCTTGTAAGTTTTCCGTCTAAATCTTGTACTTTCTTAATCTACACGCATTCCTACACCTTTCTATCTTTTGAATCTTAACTTTTAACCGTGAAATCACTAGTTTTGAGGTGGTCTAGGATGATGTCATCATGGTGTTCTTGAGAACTTCATGTTTTGGCCTCAATCCGCTGAAAACAACTTAGATCTAACCGATTTCCACATAAACAAACAAAGATCTTTCGTAGATCTAAACATATTCACCATGAAAAGGATTGAAAGATGGTTTTCCAACTCTCTTTAAACTCTTTTACACTTAATGCATTCAAAATCGATAGAATCGGAGCTTGTACCGACTTCCTGCTCATCCTTGTGGTTGTGTTGGTTCAAGATCTGGATTCTATCCACGAGACTACCGATTTCGGGTTAAACATGGAACACCGTCTCGAACAGCTAACTAGTCAGATTTGGGTGATTCCTTTCTGATCAGGAGTACCAAGTATTGACGAGGATTCTGTTGCTTAATACGTTATCAAAACGTCTCGATAAAACGACAAACAATCAAAACAACCAAGTGTAAGACGAACGGAACGACCAGGACGGAATGCCGTCCGATCGGACTGCCGTCCGATCGGACTGTCAACCGATCGGTTTGTGTAACATCCCGAAAATATAAACTCTTAAATTTTGCAATTTGACTGCAAATAAATTAGTAAAATTAAACTAACTAGGAATGACACTAACCTAGTTAGATGATGACTCATGTGTAGTTAAAGACATAAAAATAAACCAAAGGAAACTAGAGGGACCAAAAGTATTAAACTTGAAAATAGTTTTAATAAAAACATTTTTACTAAACACAAACACCCCTTGTGAGGATGTTGGGATCGATCAAACAGGGGGGAGGGCGACCAAGCATGTCAAAACCCTAAGAACTCACTAATCTCACAAATTGAAGGCTCAAACCAAGTTAAAATCGAAAATCGAGCATAGATTACTGATCCTCATCGCAAGGGGGTTGTAAGGTATGTAAAATTTGATGTTAATTCTCTGTTTGAAATTCTCATGAGTTTGGGAAATTCGAAAATTGATGTTGCATGTTTGCTATTTGAATATAATAGGGATGATATAGTGTCTAGGAGTAAAACCCTAGACAATAACATGTGAAATCATGGCTAATTCCTGAAAATCTCATGAACACATTGAAGGTGATTCATGGGTTTTGTGGGAAACTAGTAAACACTAGGGTTTTGAATGATTATTCTAGTGTAATATGGGTCATAGAAAGTGATTTCTAAAATAATGATGTTTAATGTTATATGAAAGCTTAATTGATGTAAATGTTAGCTAAATAGCAAGCCATGAACTTGAATATAAATGATATA
Organism: Helianthus tuberosus; assembly: GCA_030545235.1. Classification (NCBI taxonomy): domain Eukaryota; kingdom Viridiplantae; phylum Streptophyta; class Magnoliopsida; order Asterales; family Asteraceae; genus Helianthus; species Helianthus tuberosus. Next base: position 31,857,051 of record CM060365.1, on the reverse strand, counting down.
AAAATCTGCCCTTAAAGTGTTTGTGAAAATGTCAAATAGAAGGCAAAATGATGAGATATAAACAAAAGCGCATAAATTGGGCTAAATGATAAATTATGCGTTACATGTGAAACAAAGGGTTCTAAATACAATGTGATTGAACTCTATAGGAAAGGAAGCCGGAGCTACGAGCGGACAAGCCGGTGTTGATGCACGATTAAAGGGTGTGCTTTGAAGGTATGTAACTTGATTTGTTACATTGGGTAAATTTTGATAATTTGCATATGTGTAGTAAATTGTAGAATGAAGGTTGTGTTGATTTAAAGCGATAATGTTCGCTATGTTGAATAATAAGACAAGGATTGGTTAGAACTTGTTGGTAGTCATCATAATGGAGGGTTCCATAAGATGAGCCAAACGGGTCGAATAATCAATTAATGCGTGGCAAATGCTTCGTAATATAGTTAATTGGTCCTTTGTTATTATTGACAAATGACATATTAGAATACGAGAATCTAACGTGTTGGTTTGTAAGAATGGGGAAATCCGAGAATTTGGGGTTTTTGTGTAATAAACAAAATCAGTCAAAACGTAACATTCCAGGAGCTACCGTAACTTACGGTGGCTACCGTAAGTTACGGTAGAGGTCAAACTGTTACGGCAGGATTCTACTGTCTTACGGTAGGTCAGAGTTGTCCAGGAGCCACTGTAACTTACGGTCTCTACCGTAAGTTACGGTAGAGCCCTGCCATGAAAAGTAAATTTCTGTATAACTTAGATAATCGAATCCGTTTTTGAGCGTAGTTCGATTTTACAAATTTTCTAAGATTTCTAATATTAATATTTGTCAAAATTTCCAGTTTCTAGGTATTGAAAGTATGTGGATGACGATCAAGATGATGTTTCAAGAACCGAACACGAAACTTTTGGACGCTTCCGCACTAATCTGATCTAGTTAGACTATGTAGTTTTGTAGACAATTTCTGAATGAACTATGTTTGAAACTAGTTATGTTACTATCTTAAATACTATGATGAAGTGTAATTCACTATATTAACTAAGTTTTTGTTAGTTATAGAGTTTCTTTTTATAACTACCGCAATTCTTTTGAAAATTAAATGACGGGTGTTACAAGTTGGTAATCAGAGCTTAAGGTTGTCAACAAAGTGTTCGGTTCAAGCTTGATCGATCGTCCGGTAAGAATTAACTTATTATTTTAATATATTATATCTTATGTATGAAATGAGAAGTGAATTGATGTGCATGGGAAGAATGTGTTAATTCACTCAAACCCGGAAAGTGCACCAAATGTGAACGGTTAAAGCAAGCTAGGAACTTGGCTAAACCGAAACAAATGAAGCAATGTTATGAATGAAATGTTTAACGTTTAATGTAAACATTTCAGTTTCAAGATGTCGGAAAGAAACGATAATGATCTGGTGCAGACAAGCACCGAACAAATGAAAGAGATAATTGCCGAAGAAGTGGGGAAGGCAATTGAAAGTTGTCTATCCAGGTTTATAGACAAAATTCAAAACACGGTGTTGTCACTTGTCGAAGAATGAGTCAAAAGGTTGGAGGATAGTGTCAACCTTATGAAGGAGAAATCGGGAGAACGTAAAGGGTGTTCATACAAAGAATTTATGGCGTGTAAACCACCAATCTACAACGGGGAGGTTGACCCGATAATTTACCAAAGATGGTTGGGCGACATTGAATGGGTGTTTGAAAGGACCCATTGCGACGAAAGTGACTTTGTTGCTTATGGAACGGGTCAGTTGAGAGGACAAGCCAAAGATTGGTGGGACAATAAAAAGAATGAAATAGGGGCCGAAGCGGCAAGGGCCATGACATGGGAGGAGTTTAAGACGCCATTTCTTAAACATCATAGTCCCAAGGCGGTCATTAATAAAATCAAGGAGGAGTTCATGCAACTTAGGCACAAGGGCGAGACCATAGACAAGATTACGACGACTTTTATGGATAAGATGAAGTTTTGCAGTGAATTGGTGACGAACGAGGAACAAAAGATATACTACTACTATAACATGTTGAGCGCCGAGTATAGGGAGTTCATGACTCCTTCAAAATACGAGACCCTTATCGAGATCATAAACGTTGCTCGGGAACGGGAGATCGAGCTGAAGAAACACGTGGAAAGGGGTGAGCGAAGGGCACAGGATGTGAATCCAAGCCCTACAAAGAAAGCTCGAACTGGAGAATCGGGAAAGAAGGTTGATGCTAAAGGTGGGTCGCCAAGTTGCAAGGTGTGTGAAAAGGGGCACAAGGGTGAGTGCCGCTTCAAAGACAAGTCGTGTCCGGTATGTGGGAAGACGGGACACACCGCATCGTTATGTCCCGGAAAGGTTTCCGTTTGTTATAAATGTTATCAGCCCGGCCACAAAAAGTCTGAATGCCCAGAATTGGTTGGAAAGAGAGACACTAAAGAATCTCCAATGGAAGCTCCAAAGGCAAAAGCTAGGTCCTTCCAACTTACAGCAGTTGAAGTAAAGATAGAACCCGATGTGGTCTCAGGTATATTTGCAATAAACTCGATCCCCGCACGTGTATTATTTGATACGGGTGCGAATAAATCCTTTATTTCACATGGATTTATTCGACATCCTTCATTTGTATTGACGAAATTATCTGTGCCCTTAGAAGTTGAAATATGGGACAACAAAAGTTTTATAGTTTGTGATATTTGTCGAGGCTGCAAATTAAGCATCAACGATGAAGAATACTTGATAGACCTAATCCCGATGTCGATGGGGGAATTTCAAGTAGTCGTTGGGATGGATTGGCTATCCCAGCACCACGCAAAGGTCGTGTGTTTTCGTAAGGAGATAAAGCTAACATCTCCGAGCGGGAAACACGTCACTATCTATGGCGAAAAAGGAGGTAACCCCATAATATGCTCAACGTTGAAAGCTCACAAGATTATGAAGCAAGGATGCAAGGCGTTTATGATATACACGAATGAGCCCGAGAAGGAATCACTGAAGATTGAAGATGTACCAGTAGTACGGAACTACGAAGATGTGTTTCCGGAAGATTTACCGGGGATACCGCCCGAACGGGAAATAGAGTTCGGAATCGAATTGATTCCGGGCGCAAAACCTGTAGCTAGAGCACCGTACCGACTCGCGCCGTCGGAATTACATGAGTTGATGTCCCAGATTCAAGACCTGCTTGACAAAGGATTCATAAGGCCGAGTGTGTCTCCTTGGGGCGCACCGGTACTGTTCGTGAAAAAGAAAGACGGAAGGATGTGCATGTGTATCGATTACCGGGAGTTAAACAAACTCACGGTAAAGAACCGATACTCGCTTCTTAGGATAGATGATCTATTCGACCAATTACAAGGTGCGAACTGGTTTTCAAAGATTGACCTTAGATCAGGGTATCACCAATTAAAGGTCAAGGAAGAAGATGTGCCAAAGACGGCTTTCCGCATGCGATACGGACATTACGAATTCCTCGTGATGTCATTTGGGCTAACAAATGCACCCGCGGCTTTCATGGACCTCATGAACCGGGTTTGCAAGCCAATATTGGATAAATCAGTCATCGTGTTTATCGATGATATTTTGGTGTATTCAAAAAGTGAAGCTGAACATGCACACCACTTACAAGAGGTGTTAGAGACACTTAGACGAGAGAGGTTGTATGCGAAATTCTCTAAGTGTGCCTTTTGGTTACGAGAGGTGCAATTTCTCGGCCACATCATAAGTACCGATGGAGTATTGGTAGATCCGTCAAAGATCGAGTCCGTGTCGAAATGGAATCCCCTGAAGAACCCTTCGGAAATTAGAAGCTTCTTAGGGCTTGCGGGGTACTATAGGAGGTTCATTCAAGACTTCTCCAAGATTGCGTCGCCACTAACAAAGTTGACCCGGAAGAAGGAAAGGTTCATTTGGGGTGTTGAACAAGAAAGGGCGTTTCAGACGCTAAAAGAAAAATTAACTCAAGCTCCGGTATTAACGTTGCCGGATGGAGTCGAGGACTTGGTGGTTTATTCGGATGCCTCATTATCGGGGCTCAGATGTGTTCTGATGCAACGGGGCAAAGTTATAGCTTATACCTCGAGGCAATTGAAGATAAATGAGAAGAAATATCCCACGCACGATCTTGAATTGGCTGCGGTGGTATTTGCGTTAAAAATATGGATGAACTATTTATATGGGGTAAAGTGCACCATATTCACCGATCACAAAAGCTTAAAATACTTCTTCGATCAAAAGGAGTTAAATATGCGTCAGAGACGATGGTTGGAAACGGTGAAAGATTTCGATTGCGAAATACACTACCACCCCGGAAAGGCGAATGTGGTGGCGGATGCTTTAAGCAGAAAAGCAGACTATGTCCCAATACGTGTAAGGTCGATGCAGCTTGTGGTGACCTCGGGTATACTTTAACGTATCCGAGAGGCGCAAGTAGAAGCAGTGAAAGAGGAGAACTGGAAGAAGGAAAGAATAATTGGCCAGTTAAAAGACTTGTCAGATGGAAGGAACGGGTTGAAGACTCGATCCGGAAGAATATGGGTTCCAAACACTTGTGGGGTGAAGGCGCTACTACTTGATGAAGCCCATAAATCCCGATATTCCATTCATCCGAGTGCGACCAAGATGTACAACGATCTAAAACAAAATTATTGGTGGCCCGGGATAAAGAGGGATGTGGTGAAATATGTGGAGAAGTGCTTGACTTGCTTACAAGTCAAGGCGGAACACCAGAAACCTTATGGGAAATTATAACCTTTGGAGATCCCGGTTTGGAAGTGGGAACATATCACTATGGACCTACTGACCAAACTACCTAAAACGATTCGGGGATTCGATGCTATATGGGTGATTGTGGATAGATTGACGAAGAGTGCTCATTTTATTCCTATTCGCGAGACATATACTTTAGAAAAAATGTCTGAAGTATACACAAATGAAATAGTGGCACGTCATGGAGTACCGGTATCCATTGTGTCGGACAGGGATACCCGGTTTACTTTGAACTTCTGGTGAGATTTTCAAGAACAAATGGGAACGAAACTTTTCATTAGCACCGCCTACCATCCCCAGACGGACGGTCAGAGTGAAAGAACAATACAGACGCTAGAAGATATGTTACAGGCTTGTATCATCGACTTCGGTGGAAGTTGGGATGCTTATCTACCTTTGGCCGAATATTCATATAACAATAGTTACCATTCGAGTATTGGCATGGCACCTTACGAGATGTTATATGGTAGGAAATGCAGAACCCCGGTGTGTTGGGGTGAAGTGGGACCACGTGAATTGGCACATACATACATAATTCAAGCCACTAATGAGAAAATTGAAGTGGTGCGAGCCCATTTGAAAGCAGCCCAAGATAGACAGAAGTCTTATGCCGACAAAAGACGACGATCGATTGAATTTCAGATAGGCGATATGGTTATGCTAAAAGTCTCCCCATGGAAGGGCATTATCAGATTCAGAAAAAGGGGGAAACTAAGCCCGAGGTTTATCGGGCCATTTAAAATCATCGAACGGGTTGGCAAGGTGGCTTATCGCCTCGAGCTACCGGAAGAGTTGAGTGGAATACATGGCACGTTTCACATGTCGCAACTGCGGAAATGTTTAGCAGAAGAAACAACTTATGTCCATTACGATGATATTGAGGTGGATAATAGCCTGAATTATGCGGTAAGGCCATTAGAGATTTTGGATAGAAAGGTCAAGTACTTGCGAAACAAACAAATCGATCAAGTCAAGATCGGGTGGGAACATAGGAAGGGTTCGGACACTACGTGGGAGTCCGAAGAGGAGATGCGACGTCTCTACCCTACGTTATTTGGTACGTACTTTGGTTTCGGGGACGAAACCCTTTTAAGGGGGGTGGACTTGTAACATCCCGAAAATAAAAACTCTTAAATTTTGCAATTTGACTGCAAATAAATTAGTAAAATTAAACTAACTAGGAATGACACTAACCTAGTTAGATGATGACTCATGTGTAGTTAAAGACATAAAAATAAACCAAAGGAAACTAGAGGGACCAAAAGTATTAAACTTGAAAATAGTTTTAATAAAAACATTTTTATTAAACACAAACACCCCTTGTGAGGATGTTGGGATCGATCAAACAGGGGGGAGGGCGACCAAGCATGTCAAAACCCTAAGAACTCACTAATCTCACAAATTGAAGGCTCAAACCAAGTTAAAATCGAAAATCGAGCATAGATTACTGATCCTCATCGCAAGGAGGTTGTAATGTATGTAAAATTTGATGTTAATTCTCTGTTTGAAATTCTCATGAGTTTGGGAAATTCGAAAATTGATGTTGCATGTTTGCTATTTGAATAGAATAGGGATGATATAGTGTCTAGGAGTAAAAACCTAGACAATAACATGTGAAATCATGGCTAATTCCTGAAAATCTCATGAACACATTGAAGGTGATTCATGGGTTTTGTGGGAAACTAGTAAACACTAGGGTTTTGAATGATTATTCTAGTGTAATATGGGTCATAGAAAGTGATTTCTGAAATAATGATGTTTAATGTTATATGAAAGCTTAATTGATGTAAATGTTAGCTAAATAGCAAGCCATGAACTTGAATATAAATGATATAAAAATCTGCCCTTAAAGTGTTTGTGAAAATGTCAAATAGAAGGCAAAATGATGAGATATAAACAAAAGCGCATAAATTGGGCTAAATGATAAATTATGCGTTACATGTGAAACAAAGGGTTCTAAATACAATGTGATTGAACTCTATAGGAAAGGAAGCCGGAGCTACGAGCGGACAAGCCGGTGTTGATGCACGATTAAAGGGTGTGCTTTGAAGGTATGTAACTTGATTTGTTACATTGGGTAAATTTTGATAATTTGCATATGTGTAGTAAATTGTAGAATGAAGGTTGTGTTGATTTAAAGCGATAATGTTCGCTATGTTGAATAATAAGACAAGGATTGGTTAGAACTTGTTGGTAGTCATCATAATGGAGGGTTCCATAAGATGAGCCAAACGGGTCGAATAATCAATTAATGCGTGGCAAATGCTTCGTAATATAGTTAATTGGTCCTTTGTTATTATTGACAAATGACATATTAGAATACGAGAATCTAACGTGTTGGTTTGTAAGAATGGGGAAATCCGAGAATTTGGGGTTTTTGTGTAATAAACAAAATCAGTCAAAACGTAACATTCCAGGAGCTACCGTAACTTACGGTGGCTACCGTAAGTTACGGTAGAGGTCAAACTGTTACGGCAGGATTCTACTGTCTTACGGTAGGTCAGAGTTGTCCAGGAGCCACTGTAACTTACGGTCTCTACCGTAAGTTACGGTAGAGCCCTGCCATGAAAAGTAAATTTCTGTATAACTTAGATAATCGAATCTGTTTTTGAGCGTAGTTCGATTTTACAAATTTTCTAAGATTTCTAATATTAATATTTGTCAAAATTTCCAGTTTCTAGGTATTGCAAGTATGTGGATGACGATCAAGATGATGCTTCAAGAACCGAACATGAAACTTTTGGACGCTTCCGCACTAATCTGATCTAGTTAGACTATGTAGTTTTGTAGACAATTTCTAAATGAACTATGTTTGAAACTAGTTATGTTACTATCTTAAATACTATGATGAAGTGTAATTCACTATATTAACTAAGTTTTTGTTAGTTATAGAGTTTCTTTTTATAACTACCGCAATTCTTTTGAAAATTAAATGATGGGTGTTACAGTTTGTCACCCGATCGACTTGCACTTTGGCCCCACACTTAACCCTCATTTCAAACTCCAAGAGTTTTGGACACCGAACGGACTGCCGTCAGATCGGGTTGCCACCCGAACGACCGGCCCTCCGACCATGTGATGTCTGGAACTCAACACTTAAACAATTTTCAACATGTTCAATACACAAAGGTTGCCACCCGATCGAACAACCGTCTGATCGAGTGACAAACTGTTGTGAACTGTTCTCACTAAGTGTCCAGCCGACCGTGTTGTCGTCCGATCGAACGTCCGATCGATCGACCGACCTGAAAGGTAGTGATACTTCCATGTTTTCAAAAAGCTGCAACGAAAACTTCAAAAGTCAAACCATCATACACAAACACATCCTTCACAAAGGAATAAACAATCCACTCAAAAGGTCACCCGACCGGATGACCATCCGAGCGGACTGTCACCCGAACGACCAGCTGTCTGATCAGACTACCATCCGATCGAACTGTTGTTCGACCCACTGTCACTTGTTTCGTTTTACGCGTCGCTTATCGTTATGCTATCAATCTGTTCAGGCTAACCCTACTCTCTAGCGCTCCCTTCAATCCATCAATCACTGTGAGTATACTCGATCCCTTTTTGCTTTACGCACTTTTGGGTGTTACAGACGTTACTTATGCTAAATCACCTCAAACACACTACGCAATACTTTAACGCTAACCGTTATCGCATGTTATACGTGACTTAACGAATGCTTGTTTGTTATGTTTACACATGGAATGCTGTCTACCTGCCTTAGCAACGATAGTACTATAGTTTGGACTCAGCACCTGTTCACTCAGGGGTTGTTAAGGACAATTAGTTACATGGCTCACAGTGGTGAGTGTGTATCGCGAACTGCCTTGGGCAGTCAAACCGCAGTCATTGGTATCGATAGGTTCATGTCGATAACTAACATGCCTCATTTTACACTGTGTACTTGCTGGTTATGCGTAACGATTTCGAACCCTGTATGCTATTATCAAACTTGTATGCTCACCTTTACACTATGTGTATTGACTTTTACTTTAACGTATGTGACAGGTGCTTAGGATGCTTACTTGCTTACTTTGCTGTGAAATCGAGGCTAGGAAAGACCTAGGTCAACAATAAACAATTGTCTGTAATAAAAAAATCTGAGTTGTCGGAACAGAACAATTTGACTAGATCTTTTCTGTAATAATTGTATTATCATCTATGACATGGTATGGGACGTGTTGCTTTAAATATTTGGTAAATATAGTTGTTATGGAAACTTCTGGACAATCTGGTTCGCTCAGTGCCACGCCCAGATGTATCCGCCATCGGTTGGGGTGTGACAGTAACAAACTGTCAAACCACAGAAACCACCGGTGTAATTTCCAAAAGTTGAGGACTATAGTTGTTATTTTGCAAAACCACAGCGACTATCCGTGCATTTTACTCTATAGTATTATTGCACTTATCATTGCATAGTTTTGTATATTTTCCCCTAACTAATTGGGTGATTGATTAAGGGGGTGTTTGGGAGTCAGTAAAGTTTGTTACTACTTTAAATCTTATTGACTTTTTGGAAAAGTAAGTATGGAGTGACTTTTTGGAAAAGTCACTTTTCCCCTCACATACACCCTCATTGTCAAACATCATTTTGGAGCTTATGACTTTGTAAAAAGCCAATAAATCAATAAATTATTTCAAAAAGCTTAGCCAAATATGCCCTAAATATAATTTTCTTTTCATATATGTTCCACTTTATGTTATTATAAATAGACGTATTGGGTGTGGTCACTTGTTAGCAAGCTCAAGACCGGAAAATATATCCAATTCGTTCTAGGCTTAGGCATAGTCCTGGTTGAGGCCGTTTATTCCAATCCTAAACTCCTAATACAAAGTGTTCATCATGCTTGAGCAATCAAAACCAGAGGCGTAGGTTATTACGTGCCTGTGGTGCACCCGTCCCCTTCAATGTTTCGGTTAGAAGTGTATAATTTCTGATATTTTGTCCGAAAATTTTAAAATTATATAGGGTGCACCCGCCCCCTTCAATGTGTGTGGAGGAGTGCCTGGGGTGCACCCGTCCCTTTCAATGGCCCGGCGCCGCACCCCTACACCGCCCCCCATAGGGACGTCGCGTCCTCTCCGGCTCCCACACGACGTGTACGACGGGCCTCTCTTCCACACACATAACTATACATATATACACATATCTATATAGGGTAGGGATCCTGTACATTAATCCAGAAGTGTGAGAAGTGTATTATAACACTATATAACACCATATAAACGCCGTATAACACTATGTAACACCGTATAACACCATATAACAGTATATGACACTATATAACAATATATAACACTATACATCTATCATAGACATGCTATCAGACAAACTATGTTATATTTGTTATATAGTGTTACATAGTGTTATATGGTGTTATATGGTGTTACATATTGTTATACGGTGTTTATATGGTGTTATATATAGTGTTATAATACACTTCTAACACTTCTGGATTAATGTACAGGATCCTCTATCTATATATATATATATATATATATATATAGCCCCATCATCCACCCCCTTGGTCCATCCCCTTTAGGCACATCCTCACTTCCGGTGACGTGGCGGGTGACGTGGCGGCCCAACCTCCGTCACCATACCTTCCACTCTAAGACCAAAGGGTATGGTGAGGATAGTCCCCAAAGGGACCATCCGCAACAAAGGCGCCAACTAAGCAAACCAAAAGTGTTTTCCTTGACGGGTGTGTACCGGGTGACGAAAACGGGAGTGAACTTGAGTTGGGATTATTTGGGTTGTAGGGATCCATAATTTTTTTTTAAGGTTGGGAGAGAATTTTTTATAAAAATGGGGTGAAAAGTGGACGGTTTTGGTAAAAAAAATGGGGTGAAAATGTGGATTATATAGTGGTGGGGGTGATTTTTTTTTTTATAAAATAGGAAAGTTACCGTAAGGGGGACCCACAATTTTCAAACTTTTGGTCCTTCTCCAACGTCTCGAAGAGGACGGCGAAGCTGCGACGGGGCCCAGGGGACGGTGTGGGACGGCCCACGACGAGGGGGACGGGCCGGCGACGTGCCCCATACCCGGTGGTCTAACAAACCGAACAAATGCGGATCGAATTCCTGCCAAGCGCAGGGAATCTCAATAGTTCTTTTTGTTATTGACTTCACCGTCTTGGTATATGTGTAATAACTCAATAATATATTATACTAGTTTTTTTTATATCGCGCGTTGCAGCGAAACCGAGCAAATAATAATGTAAAACAAACGTGATTCGAAAATAAAACATGTTGTTTAGAAAGTCAAACCAATAGAACGATTTAGTTTATCATCGTACCGTTTTATGATACCAAATAAATACTTTATTTTGAGTACAACTTCGTTTTTAACAAAACTTATAACGAAATGTCAGGGAAAGAAATCGAGCACAACTACGTACTTAAGTTTTTAGAAAAAAATTATAAACGTAAATTGTTAAAGAAGTATCAAATTATTGAATAAATTAATATATGTTAAAAAAGAAAAAAAAAACAATTATTAAAAAAAGGTAAAGGAAATATATGTTTAAAAAAATATGTTATTAAAAGTAAATATAATAATAAACTATTATAATATATTAAATAATAAAATAATAAAAAACTATACATTATGATAAAAATAAAGTTGCTATTCATCAGTCCTCGTTAACAATATATACTAGTGGTTTTCCCCTGCGCTATGCGGCGGGAACTCAGTAGGTATCGGTTGTGTTCGTTATGGTATCGACACTCGCTATATATAGCAACTGAAAGAGAAAACTAAAAAATAAAGTCGTGATATGCCCAAAAGGAAATCAACATTCGTTTAACATCAATCGAAAACCATAAAAACGAATACCGGTTCCTATACTACCGGTATCGGTACCGATGTTGTTCGGTCGAAATCGATTCGGTTCGTCACGTATCGATACTCGTATAGTTTACGAAACAAAAAAAATACGTTTTCTTTTTAATATTATTACCGGCATTCATATAGTTTACGATACAAAAAATACATTGTTTTGAATACCAAAAAATAAATTAGTATTCAAGGCCGGTTTTTTTTCGATTTGGTACGATAGCGACACGGTATTCATTTTCAATAAAATTTATATCAGAATGTTGGATAAAAAATAAACATACCACAGAGTTAGATTTTAAAAAGGTTAACATACACACCTTATTAAAAATATTAAACTAAATGATGATGAATAACATATTATAAATTTTTTAGATCAAAACTTAAAATAAATATTTTAATGACTATTCATGATCATTTTAAATTGCTATGTATAATTTTTAGATCAAAACTTAAAATAAATATTTAAATATTTTAATCACTGTTCATGATCACTTCAAATTGATATGTATATAATTGTTCGATTGGAATTGATGTAGTACAAATACTCGCTATAGTTTACGATATTAAAAAAACTCTATACTACCATCGAAGTTGTTCGCACAGTATTAGTTCAATTCATCATGGTAAAGAACATACGATATAAGTTCGATTCGTCAAGGTACTGGTACGGTATTCATACTTGCTATAGTTTATATTATAAAAAGATATTATATACCGTTATCCAAGTTTCGTATGGTATCTGTTCAGTTGATCACGGTAAAGAACAAATAAAAATCAATTGTTCGGTTGATCACAGTAAAGAACAAATAAAAATCATTTGTTCGGTTGATCACGGTAAAGAACATATAAAAATCAATTATATTGATCCGTTTGATTTTGAACAAAACTTTTAGCTGAACGAAGACCAAAATAAACATGTTGCACATATTCAGAACTTTATAAAGTATTACACTATACTATTAGAATAATGAAAAAAATTAATGTCAATTTATATGTAAAAAAACTAAAAGTGAGTTCGGTTTGATAACATGTACATTTGTGCTTTGATTACTTAAGTTTTACCACTCACAACTTAGTTTCGGAAAAAAAAAAAAACGTATCAATACAAAGAAAAATTTTAGGCACGTCGCAACGACATACTAAAAATTATATAAAATACCGTATCTTAATAGTTATAAAAGGAAAACAAACATGCAAAATCAATTAAAAATATATTAATAAAATAATTAAATGTTAAAAATAAACAATATTAAAATAATTTTAAAATACTACTCTTTGTGCTTTGATTACTTAAGCTTTACCACTCACAACTTAGTTTCGGGAAAAAAAGGTATCAATACAAAGAAAAATTTAGGCACATCGCAACAAGATACTAAAAATTATATAAAATACCGTATCTTAATAGTTATAAAAGGAAAAAAATGCAAAATCAATTAAAATATATTAATAAAATAATTAAATGTTAAAAATAAACAATATTAAAATAATTTTAAAACACTATTCATGATCACTTTGTATTAATATATATAATAAATATATATAATGGTCTTTTTTTTTAATTTTAACTTTATATGTTTTAATTATCGGCTTCACCGTCCTTAGACTGCGGGGTATGGTGGGGCGGGGGTTGGGCTTGGGTTGGGGCATTTGTTGACACGTGGCTTGGGGTGGCAGACATGGGGCGACCCACATTAAACAGGGTATGGTGGGGTGGGGGTTGGGGGCGTGGGTTTGGTGGGCTTCGCTGGGCTGACCCGGCTGGGCTCTTTGTAATTAAAGAAAATTACATAAAAATTAAAAAAAATTACATAAAAAAAAATTACATAAAAAAATTTCCTAACGTTTATATTTGTTTTTTATCTCTTCTCTCATCTCCAAGACTATTTCCAACTCGTCACCCTTTAGGTGATCAATCGGCTGGGATAGAATTTTCAAATCCTCCCGTCTTTGTCTCTCGGCTTCTCTAGCGGCATCTCTAGCTTCTTTTCTATTCCGAATTTCGGCCCTTTGTTGTTGGAAGACGTTGAATGTATCCATCTTGGATGAAATGTCATCCAACTGGTCGCTGTATATTCCTCTATGCAAGAGCGAACTCCCAGCTGAAGGTGATGCCGTAGCAGATCTTGATTTTTGAGCACGCCTTTTTGTGGCATCTCTTCCATACTCAGGCCGGTTTGGGCTTGGCGAATCATCAAAAAGGTCCTCAATCTCTTGATCTCGTGCATCAGATTGGGACGAGGCCCTCGACCTTTTGGAAGACGTGTTGCTTTCGCTACCACTGGGGATATTCGCCCACTTTGGATGAAACTTACAAATCTCCCAACAATGCATGAAACGGAAGTCGGTCCCCACATTTGTCTTGAATTGAACCAATGCATTCGTCACAATGTCGGCTTCGGTTTCACCACTTTTTGGGTTTTGTTTTGCTTTATTTAAAAAACCACTATATTTTGTAAGTTGGCCGCTTATCTCGGTCCACTTCGAGGATAAGCTATCGTTTTCACGATAAACCTCTTTTCCCAATTCTTCATGGAATATTCTACTAACCCCTTGCCACAAATAGGTTCGATGTTGAGAATTTCCTGTTTTTATAAAAACAAAATTTAATATATTACAAAGTTATATAAAAAAAACATTAATAAAAACAAAGTTTAAGAATACCTAAAGTTGAATGTTGAGATTGTTGAAACCAACCCCTCGCCAATGCAAGTTCTTCAGGAACGGTTCATTTTAGTTGTTTTCGCTTGATGGTTTCAAGTGCTTTATCCGCCTCGGTTTTTTTTCTTATGGCTTCTCTTTTTTATGGGTTGGGGTGCGGAAGGACCATCGTTGGGTGGTTGAGTTTCGGGGACGGTTTCGTTTTGTGAAAGGTCGATGGAGGTTGGTGAAAGGTTGATGGCCGTTTGTGTAAACGGGGTAGGTATCGAATCATCGGTGTGTGGGAAGTTAGTAAACACACGATTCCCAATATACGATGCATAACTCGCTTCTTGGGGCATAGAAGAGTGTATGAAAAATGGACGAGGCATTGGACGATTGGGTGGTGGGCTAGGATTATTTTCTTGGAATGCATACGGGTTGTTCGGGTCAAAAGGACGGTTATGAGGATGCATTTTTTTCGTTTTGTAGATGGAGAAGTGAAGATGAATGTGGTAAAAAAATGGAAGAAATTGTGAGGTTTTATAGTGGAAAAATAAAATTTTATTAGTTTTTTTTTTAAGATAGCCGTTGGCCAACGGCTAGCCCAACGGCTTCTTTGGTTTGTCCAATTAGAGCCCGCCATGTCAGCTTGGCCAGACCGCCCCACGCCCGGCTTGAAACCCATGCCCCAAGGGCCACGCCGAAACCCATGCCCACCCAGGGTGGTGGCTTGGGCGTTTCCCCCCTACCCACGCCCAAACTCCCGCCCCATACCCCGCAGTCTTAGTATAGGTGTAATAACTCAATATTATATTATATGGTCTTTTTTAATTTAAACTTTATTTATTTATTTTTTGAACGGTGACTTTCTTATGAGTGACCCATTGTCACTGAACCCCGTCGAAGACGGTATTCCCCAGCCAAGATCTGCCGACGATGTTCTATCGGGCCCCGTACGGTATCAGACTTGGATGGCGTTCCCCCGGAAACCGTACTGCCTCCACACGAGTTGCCTCGCTGGAGTAACAGCCGGGTGAAAACCGGGGTGACGCTCAGGATCAAACCCCCCTCGGTGGGTTAGTCACCATCATTGCGCACGGGTGTCCTACCCCCTTTCGCCACAAGCGGGAATCGAACCGGTGACCTCTAGGAGACCAAACCGGCCCTCAACCAACTGGGCTATGAAGGCAGACTAAACTTTATTTATTTATGTCATCACTATCAACTTTCGACGGTGATTCAAGAGAAATTTAATCAGTTAATTTTAATACTTTCAAAGCTTTAAATAAAAGTATTTGTTATTCCATGTACTGAAATGAAAAAAAAAATGTACTGAAATGAAAAAAAGAGTTAATTCACAAACTGTTCACGACAAAAACCAGTAGTTTAAAACCGAGATTTAACTAAAACAGTCCACGGACAAAACCCATAATTTACCCTATTAATTTAAATGAGTTTTTAGTACCTGCGCATTGCTAGTTGCGGCGAGACCGTTTTACCAAACAAAAACAAACGTTAAAACGTTGAACCAAACATTATTAAAGAAAAGAAACTAAGCCAGAACGATAACATTGGTTCGTTGTGTTACGAAGACTCACCACAATAGAGAAAACCCAAATGCTTAAAATAATATATTAAATTAGATTTTCTTTTTAACATGACAATGATAATATGTTTATTATATATCAACCAACTGCTTAAAGAAATTGAATCAAATTAAAATAATAAGATTAAAGAAAGGTAAGTTACAGGATGATGTAGCAAAAAATTAAAGATATAAATGTTTTAATTACTTACAAATAAAAGGTAGTAAAGAGCAAACTAAACACAGTAGATCGGTTAATAATATCTTATGTAGTGGTAATACACAATTAGGTTGCTAGTAATCCTCTTCGACTAGTTAATACTAGAATAGGCAGGCGATTAGGGTTTCTCGAATGCA
The DNA here is from genome assembly GCA_030545235.1 of Helianthus tuberosus. NCBI lineage: Eukaryota > Viridiplantae > Streptophyta > Magnoliopsida > Asterales > Asteraceae > Helianthus > Helianthus tuberosus. The sequence goes on along the minus strand of CM060365.1, from coordinate 31,840,865 downwards.
TGGCGGCAAGGGATCGATATCGAGCAAATACTTGGTACGATGTACCGGTGAAGAAGGGCAACAACAACAATATCAATCCTCAATCCAACGTGCAGGGTGATGGTATTAAGTTTTTTGTTTCTAATCTCCCAGAAAGGTGTTCATCTTCGGATTTGAAGGGGGTATTGAAGGAGTATGGGGACGTTCAAGGTATTTACATCGCTAGGAAGTATGATCGGCTTGGGAAAAGGTTTGGTTTTGCAACCTTCAATGTTACTCGTAACATATCTGAATTGGAGGATAGTCTTAAGGATGTTTGGATAGGTAGTTACAAATTGTTTATCGTTCCGGCTAGATTTGTGGACGGACAGAAAGTTTCCAAGGATAAAGGGAAGGAGATTGATCGTAATGTTCATGGTGAAAAAGTGTGGAAGCCGGTGTCTGAGCAAGATAATACTATGAATGTTGATGTTGGGATTGAGTCGGATAACATGCAGATTGATAAAAACCAAAGCTCGTCCGCTGATCAGAGAACATTCAAGGACACTCTTCTAAATAAGGTTATCGATTCGCCAATACCAGAGCTAGTTGTGGACTCCGAAGGCAAGATGTTTGAGGAGTATTATGACACGGGTCTGGTTGCTAGGGTGGTTAAATTCAGTATCCTTACTTCTTTGAGGAGTTTGGTTAAAGAGGTGTATAAAGGTCGATTCTCCATTAAATATGTGGGTGGACTTTATGTACTGATTGTTTTTGACAGCATTGTGGAGAGGGAGTCTTTTATGGGATTGAGAGAGTTGTGGAAGGATTTGTTTAATTCGGTGGAGAATTGGGCTGGACAGTCTTTAGTGGTAGATCGTTTAGCGTGGATCAAAATCTTTGGTGCGCCGTTTCACCTAGCTGAACCGAAGGTGTTTGATGCTATTGCTAGTAAGTTCGGGGAGGTTTTCCAATCGGCACAATTCTTGGAGGAAGGTGACGTTTCTTGTGCGCTTGTAGGTATTGTCCCTAACAATATTGATCGTATTTCTAGTAGATGTAAGGTGGGGTGGAAACAATTTTCTTATGTGGTTTTGGTGGAGGAGGATATGGGGGATTGGGTTCCGGATTGTCTGTCGGATTGTATGGAGGAAGAGGAAGTAATAGATACGATACAGATTGAGGAAGGTAACGGGGTTGGTAACTCTCAGGTTGATAATGTGGGAGTGGAGATCAACTCTACACCTGATGTGGTGTTCGTTCGGGGGGTTACGGATGAAAGGGGTGTTAAGACTAGCAAAAGGAAGGGTGGGAAATACTCCAAAAAGAAAGCTGCAATGAGAAGATCGGTTTCCCCGCTGGATAAAGATAGGCCTAAGAAGCGAATTCAGGAGGATAATGACATTTTTGACATTGATAGACTTATTTTCTTGAACCAAGATAACTCGAACAATCAGGAGGATATGGTAGAGGATTTTGTAACCCCGGATTTAAACGTAAATGTTGTGTCAGTTGGGGTCATTCATGAGGTTTCGGATAATGTTGAAGTATCAGAGTTAAATGTTGTGGAGAAAGAAGCGATTATTAGACAAGAGGTTGTGGACACAGTGGAGTTCGCTAAAAATCTAGGGGTGGTAAACATTGATAGATTTGAGAACTCGGTTACGAAGGCAGTGCACGATGAAGGATTTCAACAAGTTACTCAATGAATATTATCTCCTTAAACATTAGAGGAATGGGTAGGGGTGACAAGGGAGAGTGGGTCTCTAATATTCGGGTGGTTAATGAAGTTTCTTTCATCATGTTGCAAGAATCCCAATTGGCGTCGTTAAATGGTTTGGATATGGGGAGGTTTTGGGGTAGAGGATCGTTTGATTTTGAGCATGTTGATGCCACGGGGAGGTCTAGGGGTCTCGTTTCTATTTGGGACCAAAAGATTTTCCAGAAAACTTCAGTCCATAAGCATAGATACTTCTTAGCGGTTCATGGCATCATTAAAGGTAGCGGCTTGAATGTTTGTTTGGTGAATGTTTATGCGCCACAAAAAATCAATGATAAAAGAGCTCTTTGGCGGGAATTGGAGCGGTTCATGCAACATAACTCGACTTATTGGATCGTGGGCGGCGATTTTAACAGTGTTCGTGATAGGAGTGAAAGGAGAAATACTAAGTTTAATATTGCCTTTTCTAATGAATTTAATGATTTTATAGACAAGGTAGAGCTGCACGAGCATGGGTTAAAAGGGCGTAAGTTAACGTTTGTTTCGGGTAATAAATGTAGCAGGATTGATAGGATTTTCGTATCCTTGAATTTTCTGAACGACTGGCCGGCGGCAGAGTATAGAGCTTTAGCGAGGGAAAAATCGGATCATAGTCCGTTGGTGCTCAAAGTTGCGTACCGGAACTTCGGGCCTAAACCTTTCCGGTTTTTTAACTCGTGGATAGATCGTGTTGGGTTTGATGATATGATTAAAAGGGCGGCATCAAATTTTCAAGGGTCTGGTGCGCCGGATGTTTGTTTAATGAAGAAGTTTAAGCACCTTCGCAACTCTATTTTGGATTGGAAAAAAACCGTTTTACAAATGGAGGAACAGGAACAACATACCATCATGTTAGAGTTGGAAGAATTGGATAAGGAAGTGGAATGCCGCGATCTTTTAGATGAAGAGCAGTGGACGTTTTGGGAAGGCAAAAAACGGGTTAAGGAATTGGAGGAATTCAAAAGTAAAGTAAAGATTTGAGACAAAAGGCTCGCGTTAAATGGGCTAGAGAAGGCGACGAGAATTCTAGCTTTTTCCATGGGGTGGCGAACAAAAGAAGGGTCTCAAACTTCATACCGGGATTATCTGTTAATGGGGTTTGGATCTCTAAACCCTCCTTTGTTAAACGTGAAGTGTTTTCTTTTTTCAGGAACAAATTCATTGAAGAAATGGAGGAGCGCCCGTACTTAGAATGTTTCGATTTGAAGATGTTATCGGATGCTGAAGCCGAGTCTCTTGTGATTCCATTTTCTGACAAGGAAATTAAGGAAGCGGTATTTGATTGTGGGAGTGATAAAGCTCCGGGTCCGGATGGTTTCAACTTTCGTTTTATCAAAAAGTATTGGGCTTTATTCGAAGAAGATTTTAAGAAGATTTTCCTACAGTTTCAAGATACGGGTAGAATCAATCGGGGGGTGGGGTCTTCTTTCATTACTCTAGTGCCTAAGGTGAATGATCCGGTGAGTTTAGGAGAGTATCGCCCGATTAACTTGATTGGAGTAGTTAGCAAGGTGATTTCTAAGGCCTTGGCTAATAGATTGAAGACGGTGATGGATTCGGTTACTCATGAGACTCAGTCGGCGTTTTTGTCGGGTAGATATATCTTGGACGGTCCTATGATGATTAGTGAGATTATGTCGTGGGCGAAGCGTCGGGGGAAAGAATTATTTATGTTCAAGATAGATTTCGAAAAAGCCTACGACAACGTTAACTGAGAGTTTTTGATGTCGATTATGCGTCAGATGCGATTTCCTACGATATGGTGTAATTGGATGTATGGTGTTTTATCTTCCGCCGCGTCTTCGGTTCTTGTGAACGGCTCCCCTACCTTTGAGTTTTCTTGCAGTAAAGGTATTCGTCAAGGTGACCCTATCTCTCCTTTTTTATTTATTTTTGTCATGGAAGCATTTTCTAGTATTATACGGAAGGCGTGCCATCTTGGATGTTTTGACGGGGTGCGTCTCCCAAATGGTGGACCGGTGATGTCTCATCTTCTTTATGCTGATGACGCTATGGTGATGGGGGAGTGGTCGAACTTTAATTTTAAATCCTTGAGGAGGAACCTTCGGATATTTCACTTATGTTCGGGTTTGAGGATTAATATCCACAAATCTACTCTTTATGGTGTTGGGATTGCTTTGGATACGGTCAGTGAGAAAGCTTCCTGGTTAGGTTGCAAGGCGGGCGAGACTCCTTTTAAATATTTGGGTGTTCAAGTGGGTGGGAATATGAACCGGATTAATAGTTGGGAGCCAGTGGTTCAAGTTTTTAAAAAACGCTTGTCCACTTGGAAAGCTCGAATTCTATCCATGGGGGGAAGATTGGTTCTAGCTAAATCGGTGCTAGAGAGTATTCCGTCTTATTATTTCTCCTTATATAAAGCTCCGGTAGCGGTTATTAACAAGCTAGAAGGGTTAATTAAAAGATTTTTGTGGGGAGGGAATGATGAGATTGGCAAAATTCATTGGGTCGCTTGGGATAATGTCGCCAAACCAAAAAAAGACGGTGGGTTTGGGTTGAGCAAATTGACCGATTGCAATTACTCGATGCTTCTGAAATGGTTATGGAGATTCAAAACTGAAGATGGGGCTCTGTGGAAGAGGGTTATTGTAGCGCTTCATGTTTCTAATCGGAGATGGGATATTGTGCCGTGGAATAAACAATCGACAGGTCCGTGGAGTAAGCTAGTCAAAGTGGCGTATGCTACCAAGGTGCAAGGTACTAGTTTTATTAATATGATTCGTGGGTCTCCCGGGAATGGTTTAGAGATTAGTTTTTGGTTGGATACGTGGATTAATGATGAGCCTTTGAAAGATTTATTTCCGAACTTGTTCCGTCTCGAAAATAATAAATGGTGTAAAGTGGTTGAGAGAATTGGGGATGTGGGAATTATACAATGGGATTGGAAACGTTACCCGGCTACTAGTATAGAGGTTTCGGAGCTTGTCAATTGTCATAGAATGATATCGGTGGTTCGTCTAAGTAATAGAAGCGACACTTGGAGATGGAACGTCGGTCATAATTGTTCTTACTCGGTGAAGGAAGCGCGTCTTTGGTTAGCTAGCATGAGCTCGAACGAAGGGAGGTTTGTTTATAAATGGTGTAAGTGGCTCCCAAGCAAATGTAATGTGTTTATGTGGCAAGCTAACTTGGATAGGATCCCAAAGGCGTCGGCTCTCATTCGTAGGAACATTCAAGTTGGCAATGGTTTATGTAATCTTTGTGGTGAGGTTGAGGAAACTACGGAGCATCTCTTCACCGGTTGTTTTGTGGCTAATGGTGTTTGGAATGGCATCGTCTCTTGGCTCAAGATCCCTCCCATTTTCGCTTTCACTGTCAAGGATGTTTTAGAGCTTGTTGATCACTTGCAACTTTCGGCTTCCAAGAAAGATTTGGTTTTCGGCATTCTTGTTCTAACTTGTTGGAAGATTTGGGCTACCAGGAACGAGGTTCTGTTCACGCAGGCTAAGGCTAATGTGGCGAAGATTGTGGCGGACGTTAAATCGTTAAGCTTTCTTTGGTTCAATAGTAGGTCGAAGAAGGGTGGGTTAGTTTGGGAAGATTGGTGTAAATTTGATATAACTTGATGTATTGGTTTTGGGGTTATCTCTAGCTTAGAGATTTCCCGTCTTTGGTTTTTATGAAGTTCATCTTTCAAAAAAAAAGTTAATACTAACTTGGCGACAAAAAATAGAAAGTAATAGAAAAAAGAAAATTCATAGAATGAGAATCAAGTGAACAAAGGAGATGCTTCAAAATTAAATAGTAATTTTAATCTTATTAACAAAAGTTCCTAATTCCTAATTAATATAGGGTAAATTGCTCATAACGTTAATTATACAATTTTTTAAACACTAAATTAGCCCCTTCATCACTAACATTGTTATATTCTAATTTTCTCAATAGAATATTAAATGCTGCGACTTTTCAAAAGGTTGACTTATGAATTTTGATTTTAAAATGACTTCGAATATTTGTAATAAAAAACAAAAATGATTAAAAAAATAAACAAATAAAGATGACAAAGGAAACCATAATTTTTAACCTTTATAAAGTAGCATATGTTTCGGGACCTTTTTGAAAGAAGTAACAACAAACAAATCATGGCTTCCTCTCAAATCTTGACTATTCTTGAAGAATCCCAAGTATCCCCACCAACGGCTACCATAGGGGACAGGTTATTGCCATTAACCTTCTTCGACTTCCTATGGCTAAGGGAACCTCCTCTTCACATTCTATTCTTTTATGAGCTTTCCATCACACAAATTCAATTCACCGAAACCATTATTCCAAATCTCAAACACTCGTTATCAATCACCCTTCAACATTTTTTTTCCCATTCGCCGGTAACTTGATCGTATTTCCTACTTCTACCCAAAAGCCCGAAATTTGTTATGTCGAAGGTGATTTTGTCGTTGTTACTTTCGCAGAATGTAACCTCGATTTTCATGAACTAACCGGAAACCATCCGCGAGATTGTGAGATGTTTTACCATCTTATACCTCTACTAGGTCAAGCTGATAAAACCTCCGGTTCAACAAAGATCCCTATGTTCTCCCTTCAAGTGACACTTTTTCCAAACTCCGGAATCTCTATTGGAGTGACACATCACCATTGCTTGGGTGATGCTAGCACCATTCATCTTTTCTTGAAGGCCTGGACATCGATTACTCGATTTGGCATGGATGCGTCGTTTCTAGCTAGTGGAACATTGCCATTATATGATAGAGTGGTCATAAACCCTAAATTTGATGAAAGTTACCTAAAGTTAGCGAAGGTTGAAAACTTTAAAGAAGAGTATCAACCTCCGAAACTATGTGGACCAACTAATAAAGTTCGAGCCACCTTTATCTTGCGACGGACAGTGCTCAATAAGTTGAAAACTTTGGTTTCAACCCAAGTACCAACGTTAGAGTACGTATCATCTTTTACGGTTGCATGCGCTTATGTATGGAGTTGCATGGCTAAAACACGTAAGGATGAGCTGCAACTATTTCGTTTCGTCATCGATTGTAGGGCACGTATGGATCCACCGATCCCATTAGCCTACTTTGGTAATTGTGTTATTGGAGGGTGTAAGGCTTTGGAAAACACGACTTTGTTAACGGGAAAAGAAGGGTTTGTGAATGCTGCAAAATTGATTGGAGAAAGTCTACATAAGAAGTTGACTGATAAGGATGGTGTTGTCAAAGATAGAAAGTCATTAGGGGACTTGTCTCCCAATAGGATTCCAGCAACAATCATAGGAGTTTCTGGAACACCAAAGGTCAAGTTGTATGACATTGATTTTGGGTGGGGTATGCCCAAAAAGATTGAAACAGTTTCGATTGATTATAATGGATCGATATCCATGCGTGCCGGCAAAGATAAGAATGAAGATCTTGAGATCGATGTTTGCCTTCCGACTACTGAGATGGAGTCTTTTGTTCATATCTTTGAGCATGGGTTAGAAGCATATATCGATATGGGGTGGAGTCGTTTGTGAATAATATTCTAGCTTCATGCAACTAGCTTATAAGTTATATGTGTATTTCTTAAGAGTTTCTTTGACTTAGTGTTTTGGTAATTGTGATTTGTGTAATAACTTATATACAATATAATATGGTGTTCTTTTTAAATTTATGAATATCATCACTATTAACACTCGACAGTGATTTTACTTTAATTTTATAGACGTTTTAAATTAAACTATTGCAATTTGGATATAGATAGATAACTAGACAATTTAAAACACATTATAAAAATATATACAGGGGAGAAAATGATGCAATTCATAGCACAAAACGAACATTATAAATTTCTTTATTAAGGGTAGAAACGCTCCACTAATGATGGAATTCCATCACTCACAACATCCAATCAAGTTTCGTCATGTCATCGAGTTTCATTCCATCACTAATGATGAATTTTAGTGGAAATATCCATCACTAGTGGTAGTTTTTTTTCTAAATATAAATTAACAATAAAATTATAAATTATAAATTTCATTTAAATAAATTTCATTTACTAATATTTTTTAGTGTTGTACATATGCTTGAATACTTATACCGTGTTATATTTTTTATTGTAGCTTTTGCATTGTGTCACAATACCACAAAACCATCATCGCACCTGGTTTCCAAAATAATTTAGTTTTTTATATTAGTTTTTAGTTGCAAACAACATCCATGGCGAACAAGAAGATGAAGATATTGCCAATCCAATCTTAAACCCAATCTTTTGTGTGAGAGACTTAAACCCAATCTTAATTACTTCTTTGATTTTCTCGTCCCAAACAGTAACATCATCATCTTTCCAAGCGTGAAGACCACCACGCATTGCCACATCCACGCGTGATGAATGGTAGCGGTAGTGGTGTATAACGTGCTTCGAAGCGTGATGGTTTCCTCACCACGGGGCGCCCCGTCCTCTCTTAAACGAGTCAATCAAACACGGCAAGTTTAGTAAATGGTTTAATCCGTTAACTTATTTAAGTTTAAGTGGTTTTATACAAGTTTAGATTTAGATTTAAATGTAAAAGCACTACTCAAAGATAATTTAAACTTAAGTATCATTTATGTAAGAGTTAATTACTGTTTTCGTCCCTGAGGTTTGTCAAAAATAACGGTTTCAGTCCATTAGTTTAAAAATTACGATTTCAGTCCATTAGTTTCATTTTCGTAACTATTTCAGTCCACAAACTTAACTCCGTCCATTTATTTTATTAACTTTGAGTTAACTAATTAATTCAGGGACGGTTTGCGTCAGTTTTAGAAACACAGGGACTTAAGTGTAAACTCTAAAACATTAAAACAAAAAAAATAGTAAATTCCAAAAAATCAAAAAAATTCCAAAAAATCCAAAAAATCCGTTTCGGCGCGAACTGTTTCGAACCCGAACCGTTTCGACGCGAACCGGTTCAACCCGTACCGTTTCGACCCGAACCGTTTCGAGCTGAACCGTCCGTACCGTTTCGACCCGAACCGTTTTGAGCTGAACCGTTTCGACCCGTACCGTTTCGAGCCAAACCGTTTCGACCCGTACCGTTTCGAAGCCGAACCGTTTCGAGCTGAACAGTTTCGAACCGAACCGTTTCGACCCGTACCGTTTCGAAGCCGAACCGTTTCAAGCCGTACCGTTTCGAACCGAACCGTGCCGTTTCGAACCGAACCGTTTCGAGCTGAACCGTTTCGAACCGAACCGTGCCGTTTCGAACCGAACCGTTTCGAGCTGAACCGTTCGAAACGGCACGGTTCGGTTCGAAACGGTACGGCTTGAAACGGTTCGGCTTCGAAACGGTACGGGTCGAAACGGTTCGGCTTCGAAACGGTTCGGCTTCGAAACGGTTCGGCTTCGAAACGGTACGGGTCGAAACGGTTCGGTTCGAAACGGTTCGGCTCGAAACGGTTCGGCTTCGAAACGGTACGGGTCGAAACGGTTCGGGTCGAAACGGTACGGACGGTTCAGCTCGAAACGGTTAGCGTCGAAACGGTTCAGCTCGAAACGGTTCGGGTTCGAAACAGTTCGCGCCGAAACGGATTTTTTGGATTTTTTAGAATTTTTATGATATTTTAGAATTTTTATTATTTTTTAGAATTTTTTAGAATTTGTTTGGTTTTTTGGAATTTTTTTTTATTTTTTGGAATTTACTATTTTTTTTTTGTTTTAATGTTTTAGAGTTTACACTTAAGTCCCTGTGTTTCTAAAACTGGCGCAAACCGTCCCTGAATTAGTTAGTTAACTCAAAGTTAACAAAATAAATGGATGGAGTTAAGTTAGTGGACTGAAATGGTTACGAAAATGAAATTAATGGACTGAAATCGCAATTTTTAAACTAATGGACTGAAACCGTTATTTTTGACAAACCTCAGGGACGAAATCAGTAATTAACTCTTTATGTAATTTGTGTATTCTGTGTTCCTATTCTAGTAATATTAGCCTCAACGCTGTTGGACATTGAGTTCTTAATGTTATTTAAAAGTGTTAGGGCATTGAGTTCTTAAACTCTATAGAATGTTTATTTAAAAGTGTTAATATATAAATTTAAGCCAATGCAATTTCCAGTTTCCAATACAAATCTCATAAAAAACTGTTAATGTGAGGCTAAACCACTAGTTAGAGGCCGCACGTGCCTTTTAGGTCACCCGGTGTGGCTCATGCTCTCTATCACATAAGTTCTATAGCGCCCCAAACACTGTTACGAGAGCATTATGGAAGGGCGCTATGGAGTCTTCCGCCAAGCTACTCGCGAGCACTAAAGGGTTCAAATGTGGGGCCATTCATTTTTTTACCGTTACACAACGGTACACTCAATTAAAAAATGTTTTTTAGAATTTTAAAACCTTTTAAACACTCATATCACAACTCATTCCAAAACTTTTACACAACTCACTTTATATTCTTCTGCTCTCAATATCTTATCTTCATCAATTATTAAATGATACACCGCTGGACCGAGGAAGACGAAATCGTTTTGGCTACGGGTTGGGTGCATGTCACGAAGCAAGGGCAGCCACCAGATTCGGTTTCGTTTTTGAACGCGTTTTTTGACACAATTTCATCAACAAGATCATCGTAACGTGCATCAAATAACATCAAGATTTTTTAATGATTCGAACAAAGTGTGCGGGATTTGAGAGACTCTTTAAGAATACGTTGAACGGCGTAGAAGGTTTAACTGAAGATGAAGCGATTGACGCGGCTCGTGGCAAGTTACAACGCCTTCACAACACTAGTTTTGGTCATGTTTCGGCTTGGAAAATTTTAAGAGGTTGTGATTAGTGAAATTAAGTCATTTATTTTCATTACCTTTTTAAGTATTGGTTGGTAGCTTTTTCTAATTCTAGTTTAATGGTATTTTTTTATGTTTTATCTTAAATATATCTTTTTATTTTAAATTTAGGGTAAATTACACTTTTCGTCCTTTATGTTTGTAGCGGGTTGCAATGGATGACCTTTAACTTCAATAATTACAGTCACAGTCCTTTATTTGGAAAACATGTTGCATGTTTCGTCCTTTACCCCAAACTATTTTAAAAATTTAAGTTAATTTTGAGCACGTGAGGGCATTTATGTCCTTTTATCCTTTATTCCTTCCACCTTATAAACCTCTCTTTCACTTTCCACTTCAAACCTGCTATCCAACCCCCACCCTTCAAACCTACACCCACCCCATTTACAGTCGACAACTCCATTGAAGATGATTGTAGTGCTGGTGGGGCGAGTCAGCGGCGATATCCATACGGCGCATGAGTGCCAAATCGGTGAAGAAGCTCATGAGATCTTTAGGATTTGTATCAACGGATCTCGATGCAGGTTCGAAGTTGTGATCGGTTAAGGGGACGCTGGTTTCGACGGTGATTGTGGTGGTGTCGTCGGTGGAGAAGGGGCGGCGGTGGAGGAATGAGGAGGAGGAGGAGGCGGTGAAGAGAGGCTTGAGGAGATAGGAACCCCGGCGAGCTAGAGCCATGGCTGTTGATGGTGGTGGTTGGTGGCTGTTAGGGTTGGTGAACGGGTGGAGAAGAAGAGCAGAGGGAATAAAATGATAAAAGTTGAAGTGCACCAGAAAAGAGATTTTTATATGCTGAGATTTATAGAAATCTTAATTGAAAGTAAAATACATGTTTGGTACTTCCTGTTGGGGGCTGTTGATAATCACCACCACCATCACTTTTATTGATTTGGGTTTTTTTGTGAGGTGGGAATTGAGGAATGGTGTTATGATGAAGAATATGAGAGAGATAGAGAGAAACTGAGAGTGAGGGGGGGGGGGTATTTATGAAATAATTAAATGCTAATTATTTCATACTTTAGTTTTCTTTGTTCTTTTTCCAAGCTTGGACCTCTTGTAAGTGTTCTTTCATGCTTAGTTATGTATTTCAAGCATGAAAGTCAAACAATGTTTGACTTTCTGCTTTGACCATAAATTGGTCAAGACAAAGTTCGTTTGAACTTTGCAACGTGAGCGTAATCACGATGGTTATAGTCTCTTGTGACTATACCTACTGATTACCATGTTGACTAGTTAAAGTTACGAGTCATAGTTTTGATCAAAATGCCGATTATGTGCATTTGGCGACGAAACTATTTTCGGGTATCAAAACACTTTGTTTTGATATGAAACCTGTTTTCTAACTTAGTTAAACATGTTTTAACATGTTTAACTCGTCACTTTTAGTTTAGTGCTTATATTGGGTCGTAAGTTAAGCGGTCTAAACAACCGCTTAGACTTTCGAACCCGACCCATTTGGTCGATCATTAGGATCCGACCAAACACATTAGGTGACCATAGTTGTATAGGGAATAACCTTCCGAGGTTATACCTTATGGTCACTTTGTTTAGTTAGTTGTATGCTAGGTAGTTTATATGCCTTAGGAAAATGACCAAAATGCCCTTTTTGGGCATAATTTCATTTTAAGCATATGTAACTTAATTTTTGACACTTAAACTGATTATCCAATGTTAATAAGCATGTTAAGGCATATAATACTTGTCAAAGGGCTAGTTAGCCCGCCCGAACACGCTTTTGCGAGAACGACACGTTAAAGTAGCGTAAACTACCTTAACGAGTCGTAACGGGTCATAAGCACTTAGGATAGGTTCCGATTTAGAATGTAGGCTTTGTTAAACCATATCATATGAGTTCCAATACTCATTTGGTTTACGAGACCTCATTCTATCCGATCTTCCGATTTAAGATCTGATTATTAACATAGTTACCTATATTAGGTGCCGATTGATTCCGTGATTCCTCAAGTGTTATTTGATCTTTATTTCAAGACTATTTAGCAATATCAAGTAAGTACATAGTCCCCTCTTTTACCGTTTTCAAATATTTTGGGGTGATACACATGTGCCTACTTGTTGCTTTCATGCTTTTCGTGTTTTCATGACATATACTTGCTATGTTCATCTAGTACACGTATAGTACATGATTTCATTTATGCTTTGCTATGTATGTTTACTTAGCATGCTAGCACATTGATTTCATAAATACTTTTGTTGCATATGTTTACTCAGCATATGTACACATTGATTTACATTACATTTCTGCTTCGTATGTTTACTTAGCATACTTAGTACATGGTTTTTACATAACATGCTTACATTTGGTATGTTTAACGAGACAAAAATATGTTCATTAACATTGATCACGCCGCTCGGTAGTATGTAGTGGTACCATAGGACTTGACAAATCCCGTTTTCGGCTTCTTAGGTTTGTTTGGAAGTAAGGAATGACAGAATCCGATATACATAATTGATAAACCTTTAACTTGTTAAGGGTTTGTCCGACAGTTGCAAGGCTTCAATGTATGCGATAAACATTACTGCATAATGTTCGTAACAATAAAGCATTGATTTTGCAAAACATAACTTTTGATTTAAACTACGGTTCATTCAAAGACATTGTTTTGTACATGACATTTGGTTTCATATGACATTTGATTATACATTGACATATACATGTGGTTTGAGTAAATATTTTTTATTCACCATACAAGACATTGTTGTTACTTGACATTTGCTATACAAGACATGATTTACACATGACATTGAGACATTAAACATTGTTATACACGAACATTTGACATTAGTTAAACAAGAAATTTTGGTGGTTATTGGTAAGTGATTTAAATATGTGTAATATGATAAAAGCATAGTGGATACGCCGCTGGTACTTCCTATATATAAGTGCATTCATGATATTACATATTGTAGCGTTGTTTAAACCATTTCGACAAAGACATAATATTTATACAAATGACATATTTTACAAGACATTGTTTTACAAATGACATGTTTTATACAAATTCATTTTACTTGGTTATTTATTTAACCATGCATTATTCTTTTATATCATCTGATTTTCATATCGATTTTCTTATGATTTATAAAAGAAAATACTTTTAAAGGTTCATGACTACTTCTGTTAAACATTTTCTTTCAACTACAAGTCATGAACCCTTTATTAACAAAACCTATGCATCTCACATGCATTTTTATGCTGACGTACCTATTTTCACATGTGTTTCAGGAGCTAATGTTTGATAAGGATCGTGATACACTTAGGCGGACTCGGGCCTTAGTGACTTAAAAGATGCAAGAACAGTTTAACTTATGTTATGTTTTCTTTATTTTTAGGACAATGTAATCAAGTTAATAAATAAAAACTAAACTTTAAATGCCATGGTTGTAAAACAATACTTCTGTCTCTCCACTCCCCGACGTTTCCGCCGCGGTTTGTTGTTTTACGCGGTCGGGGTGTGACAGAAGAGTTGGTATAAGAGCTCATGGTTATAGGGAATTAGGTTATTAATAATGCTTTGACCTAGACTATAACCTTTCTAGGACCCTAACACAAGTCATCTTGTGTTAAGATCTTAAAACAATAAACGTCACCTATCTTTAGGTGATTACTAAAACAAGAACACAAATTTCAAAATGATTTTGAAAATAATCACCCACCCTTGGCCGATTTATTTTTTGCTTAAATGCCTTCCAAATTTTCAAAATCTCATCAAAGTTTGGGTCTAAATAATGTGAACACGTGCAATCTGGAAGGGTGGATGCATGTACCTCGAGTTTTCTGTCTAGGCTAGAGTGTTCGTACAAATCCACATAATCGGACCAGTCACTCTTACCTGGGAACTCTTGGGGTGAGTGTTCACTTATAGGCTAAAGCATGTCTTCGCGATACATTATTATGACTTATTTACTTTGATTAGTCAATTTGTGTCGTTTGTTTGTTCAATGGTAACGAACGAACGAATGACCACCATCCTTACTTTATGTCGATATTTGTAACATCTCATTTTATCCAATGACATCTCATTTTACATCATATCATCTCACTCGTTTTCTCTCATGTTTTCCTCTTTTAGAATGCCTCCTCGACGAAATGTACAATAACCTGATGCTGAATTGACAGCTATCATAGCACAGCAGATGGCTGCTGCACTCCTAAATCTCATCGCTCAAATTAACCAAGCCAACAACAACAATAACAATAATGCACCTGCTCCGTGCAACTTTAAACAATTTAATTAGGCTAAACCGCTCAAGTTTAGTGGTTCTGAAGGAGCAACTGGGCTCCTACGGTGGTTTGAGAGTATTGACAGCACTTTTTGCGATGTTCAGTGTCCTGATAATCGTAAAGTCGAGTTTGCTTCCAGTGTATTTCAAAAGAGGGCTCTTGCGTGGTGGAATGGAGTAATGAGAGATCGTGGTGCTGAAGTTGCTTTAGCTCAGACCTGGGCAGAGCTTAGGGCTCTAATGATGAGGGAATTTTGTCCTCGTCACAAACTCAGGGCTTTGGAAAGAGGGTTTGATGATTTGAAACAAGACAGTGGTGAGCACCGTGCTTATACCGACAGATATGAGGAGTTGAGTTTACTATGTCCCACAATGGTTACCCCGTTGGATAAAGCCATTGAAAGGTATGTCGATGGTCTGCCTGGCCCTGTGCAAGATATCGTTACTGGTAGCAACCCTACCACTGTTCGTCAGGCCATTGAGCTAGCTGCAACCCTGACTGAGTCTCAGATCAGGAAGGGTAAACTCCACAGGAAGGGCGACAAGAAACAGTCCGACAAGAGTGAGAAACAAAAGGGTAAGAAAGCTGAGTCTTCGAGGAAGTCTAGAAAGCGCAAGGCTTCCAAGAATTTTGCTGTTACAACGCAGGCAAACCAAGCTGCTCCTAATCAACCCGCACAACCACCTGCTAAGAAACAATATGCTGGCAATGCACCTTTGTGCAACATATGTAACTGTCACCATCAACCGCAGGTTCAGTGCCATTTTTGTACCAACTGTGGGAAATCTAGTCATCTCGCCAACACATGCCGCTTTGCTCTTGCACCAAATCAAGCAGCTCAAAACCCTGCACAACAACCAGCACAAGCTGCACGACCTCACTACCCGCCTGGTTCTTGCTACAATTGTGGGGATCTGACCCACTACAGAAACCAATGCCCGAGGTTGGCTAATGCAAATCAGGCGCAGGCTCGTGGACGAGTCTTCAACATGAATGCTAACGAGGCATGTGCAGACAACGAGGTGGTGAATGGTACGTTCTTTGTTAACAATCAGCCTACTTTTGTTCTTTTTTATTCGGGTGCCGATAAAAGTTTTGTATCCTTAGCTTTTGAGCCTTTGCTTTCCACGACTAGAACAAAACTAGGAAAGCCCTTGACAGTAGAGGTAGCTAGTGGAGAACCCATTGTACTCAATTTTGTTCTTCGAAATTTCCAGTTAAACCTTAATAACCATCTTTTTCCTATCGACCTCACACCAATGCAACTTGGAAGCTTTGATGTTATAGTAGGAATGGATTGGTTAGCCAAGTACCACGCAGAGGTAGTTTATTTTGAGAAGATTGTCCATATACCGCTTTCGACTGGTGAGATCTTAGAGGTTCGTGGTGAGAAACCTGGTAGTAATCTTAAACTCATGACGTGTACTCAAGCTCAAAAGTATTTACGAAAGAACTATGTGGCCTTCTTGGCACATGTTGTAGAGGAGAAAGGCAAAGGTAAGACTATTCAAGACATCCATGTTGTTCGGGATTGTCCTGAGGTATTTCCTGAAGAATTACCTGGTTTACCCCTAGCACGTCAAGTTGAGTTTCGTATTGATCTTGTACCTGGTGCTAATCCCATTGCTAAATCTCTGTATTGTCTTGCACCGTCTAAGATGCAAGAATTATCTAAACAGCTTCAGGAGCTTTCTGACAAAGGATTTATTCATCCGAGCTTTTCACCGTGGGGTGCTCTCGTTCTATTTGTAATAAAGAAAGATGGATCTTTCAGGATGTGTATCGATTATCTTGAGCTCAACAAACTCACCATCAAGAATCGATATCCCCTACCTCTCATTGATGATCTCTTTGATCAGTTACAGGGTGTTACTTGTTTTTCAAAGATTGATCTACGTTCTGGGTATCATCAGCTTCATGTGCTCGAGGAAGATATTCCCAAGACTGTTTTCGCACAAGATATGGTCAGTATGAGTTCACTGTTATGCCCTTCGGTTTAACTAATGCTCCTGCTTTTTCATGGACTTGATGAATAGGGTTTGTAAGCCTTATTTAGACAAGTTCATCACCGTTTTCATTGATGACATTTTGATCTATTCCAAAACACGAGCCGACCATGAACAACATCTTCGTCTTACTATGGAACTCCTGAAGAAAGAACAACTTTTCGCCAAGTTCTCCAAGTGCAAATTTTGGCTTAAGGAAGTTCAATTTTTGGGACACATCGTTAACGAACAAGGTATACATGTAGATCCCGCCAAAATCAGTGCGATTAAGGATTGGGATACGCCTACTACTCCTACCGAAGTTCTTTCATTTCTTGGTCTCGCGGGTTATTACCGCCACTTTATTGAAAACTTCTCCAAGATTGCGGTTCCTCTCACTGCTTTAACTCAGAAGAATAAACCTTTTGAGTGGGGATCCAAACAGGAAGAAGCTTTTCAGACCTTGAAACAGAAACTCTGCGATGCACCTATTCTATCTTTACCTGAGGGCAAGGACGATTTTGTTGTATATTGTGATGCATCCAACTTAGGCCTTGGCTGCGTTCTCATGCAAAGGAACAAAGTCATAGCCTACGCATCGAGACAGTTGAAGATACACGAGAAAAACTACACGACTCATGATCTTGAGTTAGGTGCAGTAGTTTTTGCTCTCAAAATATGGAGACACTACCTGTACGGTACAAAATGTATAGTGTTCACTGACCACAAAAGTCTCCAGCACATTTTCAATCAGAAAGAACTCAACATGAGGCAACGACGTTGGGTTGAACTTCTAAATGACTACGATTGCGAAATTCGCTACCATCCTGGTAAGGCGAATGTTGTGGCTAATGCATTGAGTCGTAAAGAGCATGTCAAGCTTCACTGTGTTCAGCTTCGATCTGATATTCAAACCTGCATTTCTCAGGCTCAACATACTTGTGTTACACAAGACTTGATGGGTAAGGAATTACCATATCATATTAAGCCTGATCTTGAACTGAAAGATAATGGATTATATTATTTCATGGACCGTTTGTGGGTCCCAAGTCAAGACAATCTTCGCACTTTGTTAATGGATGAAGCTCACAAGTCTCGCGATTCTATTCATCCTAGTGCAGACAAAATGTATAAGGATCTTCGAACCCAGTATTGGTGGCCGGGTATGAAGAAAGACATTGCCTTATATGTGTCCAAATGCCTTACTTGTCTCAAGGTTAAGGCTGAACATCAACATCCCTCTGGATTATTGGAGCAACCAGAGATACCGGTTTGGAAATGGGAAAACATTGCTATGGATCTTATTACCAAACTGCCATGCACTAAAAGAGGTCATGACGCCACTTGTAACAACCCGCTTATCGCTCTCGATACTCTCGTTACGCCTAACACCCGAGATTCGAATTATAATGTAAACTATAACGCTTACAACGCTATTTCACATATTTCTGCACACACTATATCACAACGCATACGCTTATAACGCTAACGCGTACACTATTGCTTTATTTGCTATCGCTCAACGCAACGCGAACTCAAAACGCAGTTACTTATGCCATGACCTATTAAAGTACATTATATTAGAACATCTGGGTATTTAAAACTTGTTGAAACGCGCACTCGCTGGCACACGCAATTCGACTATCGCACTGAAACACAACGTAACACGATACTACTTATCTCGCTAAAATGCTTAATGTACTTACAATAATTAACGCAACAAAACGCATCAAACGGATAGAAAGTTGGGAAACTAACTCATCCGTCAGGATGGGGCCCATCCGTCAGGGTGGAGCCCATCCGACAGGATAACTCTCTGATAGGATGACACTCCGATAGGATGACTCTCCGATAGTATGACTCTCCGATAGGATGACTCTCCGATAGGATGACCCTCTGATAGGATGACCCTCTGATAGGATGACCCTCTGATAGGATGACTCTCCGATAGGATGATCCTCCGATAGGAAGACTCTCCGATAGGAAGACTCTCCGATAGGATGACTCTCTGATTGGATGGCCATCCGACACCTCACCAGCACTGCCTTACTTCTCTCTCACACTATAAATACCTCCCACATGTCACTGCTCACTGATGTGACAACCCTATCCGACCAACTCACTCCCAGCTCGTCCTCAAGCACTATTTCACTCGATTCAAGGCTATTCCGTAAGTAATTCTCCCTAAATCTTGTACTTCCATCTTCACTACACACCTCTCCATTATCTTCTCCATCAAAAACACTGATTTTCATCACGAAATCACCTGATTTGGGTTGCTTGAAGATGGTGTTCACTTGGTGATGTCATCTCATCAAGTTTAGCTCAGATCTAAAAGATTTCTACACATTTTAACACGAATTTTAAACAAAACTTCGACATTTCAACTGATTCAAACATTCTTTCAACTCCTTTTACACTCTTCTACTCAAAACCGATGGAATCTGGACTCAACCTGACCTAAGACTCACTCTATAGTCTAGGGTCGGCTCGAAAACGGATTTCCACCTTAGAGGTGATCGACAAACGGGTTGAACATGAAGTCCCATCAAGCTCAGCAGGTCTGATCGAATGGGGTGGTTCCCATCCGATCGACTGGGCTAGACTCGGTATGGATTTCCGTTGTCTGACACGTCGTCATGCCGTCTCCGTTAACTCGAAAATGTTTACTTGGAAAATTTTACAAAAACTTCAACTCACTAGAATAGCCATCTGTCAGGATGACCCTCCGACAGATCATGTTTATTTGTTGGACACGCACTGTGAGTATACTTGACCCCCTTTTAACGCTTTAAACACACTTTTGGGGTGCAACATACGTTTATATCGAAAACACACTTATCAAAATGCAGTACACAATCTAAACTATTATCACATGCGAATGACTAATGTACATATTTACACGTGATGATTGATACATATGTGCTAGGACTTTTACTCGTGACGTTCCAACTTAACTAGAATAGTACTATAGTTCGAATCACGCCCGACGGGGTCTAGTTAAGACAAACTCACACTCGCAAACGCACATCGCAGTCATCTCGGGACTTAGCTGGTTGTTTTTGTCTTGTAGCGTATATGTTGCGTATCATGTTTATGTATGTGGAAATTCGCATCGCTTTTACCTACTTTATACTATATCAAACCTGTATACTCGCCAATACATTTTTGTATTGACATTATTTTAACGTATGTTGCAGGTTAAACCCAGGTTATCTCAATCAAGATAGGGCTACTTTTGAAACTCACCTAAAATCTAGGTTATCGGATTTGTTTTATTCGAGAGACATGAAATCTGTACAACTTTACGTGAAATATTTTTTAGTATGGGATAATGAATTTGTTAAATACTGTCGCTAAATTAGTTATTGTGGATTCTCTTGAGCAATCTGATTCGCCTAGTGTCGCGCCCCGATGATTCCGCCATCTGTTGGGGTGTGACAGATTGGTATCAGAGCCATAACTATAGGGAATTAGGTCGAGTCGTGTTAAACAGACCTAGTCTATAGTCTAAGTACCCACAGACCTATCGTACGAACCCACTTGGGGTATCATACGAACCTACATGTTGTTATACTCTCACTCGAACCCGCGAAAACTACATTTTCGTACGAACTCCTGCACATACAGTTTCGTACGAAGAAGCCTTTCCTAAGGCTGAAAACCTACTTTTGCCTTTCCTATGGCTAAACACAATACACACGCTTTCAAAAACACTCGCATAACACAAATGAGCGATCGTGCCGAGATTATGAAAACCAAGAACTCTCGACAAGATCACTCACTCAAGTATTATTCTTAGCACGAGAATATTTCGTTGAGTCAAGAGTGGTATCCATATCTCGACGGAAATCTCCATTTCTATCTAGTGGTTGTTTTCACCACAGCTAGGAGTGAAGTTGTTAAGTCAGGGGTGAAACCCGTACCTTAATGACCCGTTCTACTCCCTAAAATGGTTTTCAAAGGCTCTCACCAAAGTCTCGACTGTTCCAATGACCCAAGTCACGTAGTAACTGGAAGGACAGATGTTGTAGCCGCATCCCGGTGAGGGCATAGTCTATAGGCCAAAGCGTGTACTCGAACTCGTTGGGAATAGTTGAATCACTTTGGATAGTCGACGCCTCAAAACCCCGGGCACTCTATTTATACTAAGCCTGCAATCGCTGATTTTTATGCATCATCGAATTTTATTACGTTTATACGTTTTCGAATGAAAATTTTACGCTTTATCGATTTCTCGACTTACCGATTTTGCCTCCCCTCTTTACGAATGCACAACCATTGCATTCTAAAACAAGAGCTAATGCTCGCAACAAAACTAAATTCTAACAACTCTCCCTCTTAAACGCGTCCTCGCGCTATCTATACAGGCATATAAGTATATACGTCTCTAATATACGATGTACAATCACATACGCTTATGTGAATACGTGGAAATCTAGGAATTTCGTGTCTCCTATATGGCACCTATGTGCATACGTATTACTATATCAACTGCAACAAGTTTTACGCGCTAAATCGCTAACGCAACACAAAATCATTATGATCGAATCTCATTCCAAATCTCTATGTCTAGATGCCTTCAAACAGTTCTACCTTGCGACGTATAGCCAGAAGAAGAGCTAGACGAAACGCCGATAAGAGGATCGCCTCACTCGTGGCCAAGGAGGTGGTCAAGGTTATTCCTCAAATCATTGCGCAAGTTCAATCTCTCAGCAACTCTCAAACTTCAGGAGACTCTAAGACCAACGCGCCAAGGTCTACTTTCTCCTACAAGCAGTTCAAAGCTTGTGATCCGCTGACCTTCACAGGAGAAGAAGGTGTGTCTCAATTTCTCCAGTGGTTCGATGCCATCGAGGTTACCCTTCGTCAGAGTGGGTGCCCATAGCATTTCCGTACCACATGCGCTACCGGAGTATTTCAATCAAGAGCCCTTGACTGGTGGATAGCCGAGCGTAATAAACGTGGGAACGATGCAGCCTACTCGCTCTCCTGGGATGAGCTGAAGGAGCTCATGAAGGAATAGTACTGCCCTCCCCACGAAGTTCGGAAGCTAGCAGACGAATTTTGGGATATAAAGCAAGTTGGAGGTGACAACAACGTCCTCACAGCAAGGTTCAAATAGCTTAGCATTATCTACCCAAGCTAAGTTGACACTCCTGATAAGGCTATCAAGAAGTACATCCGCGCCTTGCCAGAGTGTGTGGGCGATTTTTTCGAAGCTGCGAAACCTTCTACCATTGAAGAAGCCTATCGCTTGGCCGCAGAAATCAATGACAAGCGAGTCTTGGCCGGGTTCTTCTCCAAGGATCCCACCAGGAAGGCTAACCAAGCAATCATCATCGAATCCTCTGACGGATCCTCTGATGAATCCTCCGACGAATCCATTGACGACGACACACCACCGCAAGACGCTCAGTCTAGCCACAAGAGACAAAGATCGAGCCCAAATTACTCAGCAAATACAATACCTCGACCCGAACCCCTCCGAGCAGTTCCACTTCATCCAAAACGTGCCTACATTGGAACTCTCCCCCTGTGTTACAAGTGTACTTATCATCATCGGGCAGGAGGAAGTTGTCACTATTGCATCAATTGCAATTGTTACGGCCACTTCACCCGCCATTGCCGCACAGGACCACGACACCAAGGCACGCTAGCACTCCCAGCACCGCCAATGCAATCAGCAGACCCCACAGCCACAACACTCCCAGCACCGCCAACGCAATCAGCAGACCCCACAACCGCAGCACCGATAGCACCAAACGCCGCCATACCGGCCGCAGAAGCTCCAACAGCAACCGCAGCCCAAACAAGAGTCTTCAACCTCAACACCAACCAGGCGCAGAACGACGTAGTTAATGGTACAATCTCCGACACTGTTACTTACATTCTATAATTATTATATCATTCGATGTCGCCTCGATATGCGACATCAGCACACTCGCTCTCTCTCTTTCACTCGTACTCGCACTTAGTCTAAGCGCACACACATAGTCTATTACTAGCACTATGTATATATATACAATATCACGATATAATATGCTTTATTACCCCACGATGCGCTCTTAGAATAAGGTACGATAAACATGCAAGGAACAAACTAATCACGGGTGCACACGGGCTTATTTTGGTCAGTGATGGAGATCGTAGTGAGTTCTAATGTTGCCATAACATTAAAAGCGTGGTTAAGCATGATGGATACGCCGCTGGTACTTCCTATATATAAGCGTCTTAACCATGTCGACAAAGTGTGACATCTATTCACGGGACGTAAGTGGTGTGGTTTAAGCATGGTGGATACGCCACTGGTACTTCCTATATATAAGTGCTTTGCCATGCTAACGAAGTTTCATGAAGAAAATGCCATGTGGAGTTGAACGTTATTAGAACTTTTATAGTATTGTGATTATATTCAACACGCTAAACTCCTTCGCAAGGCGTAACATCTAAATCGCATCATCGCTAGACTTTTCGTGAGTCTACAATGCATGCAATCACATCATCGCTAGACTTTTAGTAAGCCTACAGCGCAGTGCAATTACATCATCGCTAGACTTTTCGTAAGTCCACAACGCAACGCAACGCAACGCAACACAACGCGACGCAATCACACATTCGCTGGAAATCTATTACACTTTGCTCTCATTTTCCCTCCCAATGCTTTAACACTTACCGCATCTATCACACTCATCACTTCGATACTCTCATCGCTTTTGTCACTTATCGCATTTATCAATCCCAACGCTTCGATACTCGCGTCGCTTTTCCCTCTCGGCGCTTATCGCTTATCGCTTACCACTTATCGCACTTAGCATCCCCGTTACTTCAATATTTTCGCATCATCGAACTATTCGCGCACGCTCTCAATCGCTAACTAAGTTTACAATCTGCTTTTTCACCAAACTCGGTCTGACCCCTTACCGCTTGGACCGAGGATACAAAAATCTATCCGGGTCATGTCGGCACGCATGACATCGCTTCATGAAACGGAGGTAATATGGTCTGTAACACCTCGGAAATTTACGTCCTATAAGGTGTTGACACGTGTCATAAGTTTAAACGTGTGAAAGAATGTTCTTGAAGGACTAAAGTTGACAAACAGTGAAACTGTGTAAATAGAAGGGTTCAAAGTGTCAACAGTGGATAAATATACTTTGCAATAACCCTACAAGAAGTTTATAACCTTAAACGAATAGATCATGGATCATACGAAGCGAATCGTGAAAGAAAGTGAGAGATTACAAACTACAGGGGTTAAATGTGCCAACATGTTTAAGTTATACCTCTGAGTGACCTTTTGACAAACCCGAAGCTTTGTAACGATTAATTATGCTCACTAGAATGTACCACAAAAATTTCATGAAGTTTCGTTATCGAATGAGCAAGTTGTGACAAAATTCGTGTACGAGGGTTATAAGCGTCAACATTGAAATTTAGGGCTTTTCGGGTGATCACAAAGTTACCCGAGGACTTAACAAAGTGGGTATAAGTCTTAAAGCCCCACATATTAAATAAACAAAGCTTCTTGTGCAAGTTGGATTGAGAAAGCGATGTTTCGGAGGACCAGGGACCAAAACTGAAATAAGATTTGGCCTGATGATGGGCTAGCGCACCGCTACATTGATAGCGTAACGGTGCGCTAGGCATGCCCAGCGACAGAAAACATGACAGGTGCCTGTCCAAGCCTTCTAACCGACTTAAAATGACTTGTTGGGATTCTATGGGCGGCCTATAATGGTTTTTAGCCTTAGGAACACATGTTGGACATCTGATTACTTCCCTAGACTCATGTGGCATCAAATTAGAATGATCAAAAGTCCTTTTATAAGTCATAGTTGCAACTTTCCTGCACACTTCACTTCTGGTCGTTTTTGAAGAACTCCCAAGCTGATACAAGCATTCCAAAACATCCATTAATCAAGTGTAAGTATGCTTATCCCTTCTCGATTCAGTTTTACATCATTTATAGCCTAGAAGTCAAGCCGTCGTAACTACGGTTTGACTTGGCGATAAATCACAAACGATCCAGAGATTTGTCGAAACGAAAGCTGATACAAGTTGGTAATTATATGGTTATTAAACCCCTAAAAGGTCACTCACTGATTTTGATCCTAACTATGGCGTTCGTCGAGTCAAACCTTATTCGAAAAAGTCAACAGAATCGTTTGTTGTAAATTTAACGATACATAAGGTGTATAATCTGTTTTAACATTCATACAAACTAAAAATAAGTATAAAAACTTGTCTACGCTTGTTTGGTTCGACAACTTTCAGTTTTGAACCGATTCGGAGCCGAAAGTCGCGTAGTTTGACTTTCTGCTTTGACTTCGATTCTGACCCGATTAAGATAGATTTAGACATGCCTTAAAGTTCCGTTAGGACCTATTTATAAGTGTGTATAAGCCTCTGCGTTTATACCACTCGAATCCTTAAATCATCCGATGTTTCCGTTAAATGCCTAATTATGACCATATTGCCCTTATGTCCGTATAACGAGATTTTTGGAAATATGAAAGTATGATAATCTTTATTACTGATTATTAAGTATGTCTGTAAATTTTCATGTCAATCGGATGTCTAGATTAGGAGATATGCTTAATGACGTAATTATTGACACTTTTATAAATTAAACGACGCCATTAGCGTAAAACCTATCTAAGCCCAATTTTTGGCACCAAATCTTTTACTTACTGAAGTAATATAATACTTTGGGATTTTAGAAGATTTTTAATTATTTTTAAACTGATCCTAAACTAGGATTAGCGCCTTAATTCGGTTAATACCGAAAATGCCCTTTTCGGCCATAAAATGAGTTTTACACGTCCGAATGGCGCCAATCCAATTGCTACTGATTTTAAATAATAATTGTAGTATTTTGAGCCTTTTAAACTGATCCGGAAACTCAGAATCGTATTTTAACCCGTACGTCGCTTAAAACGACTTTATACGCGTATTTAACGCATAGTTTGGGTTTAAAACTATTTTAATATATAAAACTTATAACCAAATGTTATACCCTGTGAAAATAAACCATTTTTCTGATTTAATCAGACCCGGATCACAGAAGATAAATTAATTACTTTTATAACCTTTAAAATGACCAAAATACCCCTACGGGGCTTAATAAGCGATTGAACTCGTTTTGGGCATAACGGAAGGTATCCTACGGATATCACAACATATTTAGGGCATGTTAACTTAGGAAACCTGTTTAGGACTATTACGGATACCCGTTACGCTTCATGCGCGTTCGGTTCGGTTTATGTAACTAGTTTACATAAATTAGCCGAAACGGGTCAAACCTGATCGGTTTTATCTCAAAATCCAGAATGTGTATCATATACCCATATTAAACAAGTCTTCAAACTTGTCGGGTCTAAATCACATTCTATCCGGTCTTCGCTTAAACGTGCGTACGAACCGTATCTTTAAAACTAACCGGTCTAAGCGCAAGCTTAACTAAAGACCCATTAGTATTCTAATAGGTTATTATAAACCTTCGTTCCAGATTAGGAGAACCAGTAAAAGATATTTGCACTTGCTGATTTTGAACTATACTTGCTCAGGTAAATACTTTTAACTTATTTTCCCTATACGGGCTTGGGGTACGGTATATAAAATACCGCTTGGTCCAGCATTGAATCTTTAATCGAATAGAGGTTAAATCATTGATATGCTCTGTTTTGAAATGTTTTGTTTGCTTAAAGCCTTTGGGGGGTTAATGACCATGTCCCGGATATCCCTGGCATCATCTTACGAGATGGCCACGACCTTAGCACTCAGGTGTAGGCGTACACCTGTCAGTGTCTCATTATATAAAGTGGTGTGTCTATTGATCTTTAATCCAGTTTAAGGACCGGACTACTGAACGCATAAGAAACATGTAATTCGTTTACAAGTTTATATATTTACATAATTATCCCAAGTTATAAAATATTATTTGTGCCTTGCGCCTTAATTGCATTTTCTTAAACTCTTTTCAAAATGAGTCGGTTGATTGTATTTACCAGTGTAAACTGACGTATTTTCTTAAAAGGTTAAGTGCAGGTACTACGCGAAATAGGCTGGCTTGTCTCCTAGCATCCACATTAAGTCTCGCCAGCTTGGATGTCATAACTGTTGAACATTTTGTTTCTTTTTTTTAAACTTAATCTACCTGTGGATTTATATTCGACTATTCGTAATACTTAATATTACAATATCGTTGGTTGAATTAAATCTATACTTTGCTTCCGCTGTGCATTTAAATATTGTGTTGTTTGACTATTATGTTGCCAACCACGTCACGATACTCCCCTACCGGGCCCACCGGTGACACGTGGAAATCCGGGGTGTGACAGGTTGGTATCAGAGCCAACATTGAGTGAATTAAACACTAGCCTTTTGTGTTTAATCTCAATGACACAATTGCACATTCCTAAATCTTCGAGTCTAGACAAAGAACTTAGGAATAATCCAAATTGTTCAAATTTTTATTTAATTAAATTTTCGTCCTTTATATTTTTCCTTGTTATTATCTTGTGTATTTTAACAGGTACAATAATGCCGCCAAGAATTAGACGAGGTAGTCGGGGAAAGGAGCCAGCTAGTGCCCCTAACGACCATGAGGCAGGGCCTTCATATCGACGAACTTCTTCCACAAGGAATGACGAAACGAGGGAGCTATGGAGGACCTATGAAAACGATGCCAGGCGATCTTTTTCGCACGCCTCAACGCCTCCATATCATGACTCCTATGGGCCACAGTCAGAGAACGAACCCCACAACCCGCAACATTTCTTCGGCGACCCTACTCCTGTATTTCAGGGTCAGTTTAACCCAGCAGAGTACCTACCCGAAAACGCGGGCTTTAACCCACTAGGGCCGGAGGATCACTTTTCTGGTGATCAAGATATGGACGAGGACACAGATCCTGTCGAAGCTTCAACCGGATCCCGGAACCATCCTTTTTCAATCTCAGATGGTTCATCTTACCACGGACCACCCTACGAAGGTCCGGATAGTCACATGGCACGGTTCGAACGGTGTGAGTGGTATTATACCCCATCTGAACACTCACCATCTCACCATACACCATCTCACCACACACCATCTCACCATACACCGTCTCACCATACACCGTCTCATTCAGCATCTCATCAGCAACAAGATCCCTCTGGGGATCCCCATTTCGAGGCAGTCACGCCACCGCCTCCACCGCCGCCAGTGCATCTAGAGCCTCCAGAGCCACCGAGACGTAGGAGGACTGGCCCACGGATGTCAGTACGACCAGTGGGAGTTCATATCACCACTCCTCAACACTCTAGCGGTAGCCATTACCCGCCTACTCATGGAGTCCCACAGATGGGGGGACCTTCTGTTCCAGTTTCAGAGGTGAACTCGGCACCTATTGTACCGCCATCACCGGGTTTTGGCCACCCAATCCCTGCTTATACTGCTCCGGCAGCCTACAACCCATATGGACCACCAGCATACCATGGCTATAACTATACTGATGATCCTTACAACGTGGCAGCAAGCTACCAAGCACATAATAATCCTGAGGGACCATACGGACCCCCTTGGGGAATGGGATACCCAGCTCAAGGGTATCAAGTACCTGTTCAGCCGCCACCACAGTACCAGCCACCACGGGCTCCTCCTCATGAGCAGGAGGAACTCCGTCGAAGACTGGCCAAAGTGGAGCAAGACTTCCAGAAGGAACGTAAGAAGAATGAGGGATTTATGAGTGGGTTGGCAAACTTGCTTAAGGGGAAGAAAAAGAAACGGGATCGTTAAATCCCCATATATGTATTATTGTACTTCCTTATTTAAATCAAGTCCCTACGTGGACATTTATTATTTGTATGAGTATGTAGTCCCTGCGTGGACATCTACCTTTTGTACTTAGTCCCATACGAGGACTTGTTTCTCTTTTAGCCCCTGCGTGGGCACATCTTTCTGTAAGACCCCTGCGTGGGCATGTACTGGTTTAAACCCCTGCGTGGGTAAGTTTGTTATTAGTAAAAGACCCGTTTAGGGCTGTGTGTAATAGTATAATAGATTAATGGAATGTTTGTTTTATAAATTTCAAAATTTCAATATGCGCATATATAGTGTATAAATGAAATAAATTAAAATCATTCCTTTTAAATTAATCTGCCTATGAAATAAATTAATTAAGGATCTTAAAAGTGTGAACCCTAGCCTCGTGTCAAATATAAGACCGGGCCAAAATGGTAAGACCTGTTTAAATGATTCAATTTCCTGTTAACATCTTAACACATGTTAACACTCCTGGCAGAAGTGATTCGTTAAAATCACATACGTCATATTATAAAGGAATTCTTTAAAAGATTCCTAACCTAGTTTAATGATCTCTGAATCCTAGGTTTACATCATCAATTAAGATGATCATATCTTAACCATACGTGGTAATATAATGCCTACGGGCCCTTCTCATTTTTCATATGAGACAAAGGACAGTATTAGTCTATGACCCTGTCTGAAAAAGGTAATGAACTTTGTTCAAACCTTTATGCTTTGATTCTCTGAAATCATAGCTTATAATCTAATTGTCCCAGTGACTAGGCCTTATGTGCTAATAAAACTACCATTGTTTTATAATTAGGATAAATTATATTAGAAATCCTAAATTTATGTGAGTAATAAATTAACCATATTTGGTCTAAGTTTACCACGGTTAACAAATTGCCATAAAAGACAATTTTATAATAAACTCACCAATAAATTGTTGTCAATATGTGACAGTTCTAGATACATGGCAGACTTAAACGAGGTCAACAGTCACCCAGGGATAGTGAATGAAAATGCCCAAGTTAACGTAGCGGGTCCAGAGTTGCAAGCTATGATAAATAATGCGGTTAATATAGCTATGGGTAGACAGCACCATGGATCAAGTGGTACCCATACGAGGACCCATTCTGCATCACACACCAGAACACCCTCCAGGACCCACACTGCCCACAACAGTAATTCTCACCACTCCTCGAACCAAAGGAGTAATCCATCCCAAAGAGCCTTACAAAACCAAGAACCTCGTAATAGGGGTTGCACCTATAAATACTTCGTATCGTGCAAACCCAGAGACTTCAATGGGGAAAAAGGAGCTGTTGATTGCATGACGTGGATGGATGAAATGGATACTGTGGTGGATATTAGTGGTTGTCATAATAGGGACATAGTGAAGTTTGTCTCGCAGTCTTTCAAAGGAGAAGCCTTAGCCTGGTGGAGATCTTTGATCCAAGCCACAGGGAAAGTCCCGTTATACAACATGACATGGGAAGAGTTCACGGCACTAATCAAGGAAAATTTCTGCCCTCAACACGAGGTTGAGAGAATTGAATCTGATTTCCTAGCACTGGTCATGAAAAACTTGGACTGTCAGGCCTACCTTACTACTTTCAATACTTTGTCAAGGTTGGTCCCTTACTTGGTAAC
Organism: Helianthus tuberosus; assembly: GCA_030545235.1. Lineage (NCBI taxonomy): Eukaryota > Viridiplantae > Streptophyta > Magnoliopsida > Asterales > Asteraceae > Helianthus > Helianthus tuberosus. The sequence continues at coordinate 31,810,707 of CM060365.1, read as the reverse complement.
TCCGGAGCCTAAACGTATAGCTCGTTTTATCGGGGGTTTGGAACCGGAGATAAAAGCAAGTGTAAAAGCTTCCAGACCAACCACTTTTCGGTCAGTAACGGACATATCGTTGTCCCTTACCTCAGATGCTGTCAGGCTGAGGTCACTAAGGAAAACTGATACGGAGAAAAGAAAGCGTGAGGACGACAACTCACGACGTTCAGATAAGAAGCAGAAGGGAAACCATGACTCTAAGAAGGGGTCAGGATTTAAGAAAGATGCTCAGCAGTCGGGTGAAAAACCCAGGTGTAAAATTTGCAGAAAGCACCATTTCGGAAAGTGCAGACTTGACTCAAAATCCCAATACCAGCCAAGGCCTTGTGGGATTTGCAAGTCTACAGAACATAAGACCCTTGAGTGCAAGAAGATAAAGGATGCAACATGTTATAGTTGCAATGAAAAGGGGCATATCAAATCCAACTGCCCAAAATTTGCAAGGAAGAATGAAGAGGGGAAGAAGACCAATGCGAGGGTCTTCAGAATGGATGCTAAGGAAGCTGTCAAGGACGACAACGTTATAACAGGTACCTTTCTCGTAAATGATGTTTATGCGAGAGTGTTATTTGATTCAGGCGCTGATAAGTCGTTTGTAGATAATAAGTTTTGTGAATTGTTGAAACTACCTGTTAGAACATTAAGTGTGAAGTATGAGGTGGAACTAGCTGATGGCACTTTAGAAACCGCTTCAACCTTATTAGATGGATGTTTCATATCCATTAGGAACCACTCTTTTCCTTTGTCCCTACTTCCTTTCAAACTAGCCGGATTCGACATAGTTTTGGGTATGGACTGGTTATCTCATAACCAGGCCCAGATTATTTGCAATAAGAAGCAAGTGAGGATCAAGACTTCGTCTGGTGAATCACTTACTATCCAGGGAGATACCCAGTATGGGCTGCCCGAGAAAATGTCTATACTCAAAGACTCAAAGTGTTTGAAGAAGGGCTGTGTCATCTACATGGCACAGGTGATTATTGATGAGCCGAAACCCAAGATTGGAGATATCCCAGTCATTTCTGAATACCCCGAAGTATTTCCTGAAGAACTACCTGGGTTGCCACCAGATAGGCAAGTGGAATTCAGAATTGACATTATTCCTGGATCAGCACCTGTTGCAAGGGCGCCTTATAGGTTGGCACCAACGGAGATGAAGGAATTGAGGACGCAGCTAGATGATTTGCTAGCCAAAGGTTTCATCAAACCTAGTTCGTCTCCTTGGGGAGCACCGGTTTTATTTGTTAAGAAGAAGGATGGATCGATGCGTCTGTGCATCGACTACCGTGAGCTTAATAAGGTTACTATCAAGAATAGGTATCCTTTGCCCAGAATCGACGATCTGTTCGATCAACTTCAAGGGGCAAGTTTCTTCTCGAAGATTGACTTGAGGTCAGGCTACCATCAATTGAAGGTTAGAGATGAAGATGTGCACAAAACAGCATTTAGGACTCGTTATGGTCATTACGAGTTCTTAGTGATGCCTTTTGGGCTCACTAATGCACCGGCCGCATTCATGGATCTCATGAATCGCGTTTGCAAGCCGCACTTAGACAAATTCGTCATCGTCTTCATCGACGACATTCTCATCTACTCAAAGAACCAAGCTGACCACGAGAAGCATCTTCACTGCATACTGGAACTACTTCATAAAGAGAAGCTCTATGCCAAGTTCTCAAAGTGTGAATTCTGGCTTCGAGCAGTCCAATTTCTTGGACATGTTGTTAGTGAGCATGGTATCCAAGTAGATCCTGCTAAAGTTGAGGCTGTCATGAATTGGCATGAGCCAAAGACGCCTACTGAAATTCGTAGTTTTCTAGGTTTGGCAGGATACTATAGGCGATTTATAGAAAACTTTTCAAGGATTGCTGCACCCCTGACTTCGCTGACACGTAAGAAGATTAAGTTCGACTGGGGTCCTAAGCAGCAGGAATCCTTTGATATTTTGAAACAAAAGTTGAGCAATGCTCCAGTACTGACATTGCCTGATGGAATAGAGGAGTTTGTAGTCTATTGTGATGCATCACACACCGGGATGGGATGTGTGCTCATGCAGAAAGGCAAAGTCATTGCCTATGCTTCACGTCAGTTAAAGGTGCACGAAAAGAATTACACCACCCACGACTTGGAGTTGGGTGCCGTTGTATTTGCACTAAAACTGTGGAGGCACTATTTGTATGGAATCAAATGTGTGATCTATTCTGATCACAAAAGCCTTCAACATCTGTTCAACCAGAAGGACTTGAACATGAGGCAACGTCGTTGGATGGAAACTCTGAATGATTACGATTGTGAAATAAGATACCATCCCGGCAAGGCGAATGTAGTCGCCGATGCCTTGAGTCGGAAAGAAAGGGTGAAACCCATTCGAATCAATGCCAAGAGCATGGAATTAAAGAACAGCTTAATAGAAAGGTTGTTAGCTGCACAGAAAGAAGCTGTGTTGGAAACTAACTATCCTAAAGAAAAGCTAGGAGTAACTGAGGAGCAGTTATCTCTTAGTAAGGATGGAATTCTTAGATTGAATGGACGGATATGGGTTCCAATTTATGGAGGACTCCGAGATGTTATCCTCCAGGAAGCCCACAGCTCTAAATATTCTGTTCATCCTGGAGCTGATAAAATGTACCATGATCTTAGGGCAAATTATTGGTGGATAGGCTTGAAGAAGTCTGTAGCTACCTATGTAGCTAAATGCTTGACGTGTGCGCAAGTCAAGGCAGAACATCAAAAACCGTCAGGTTTGCTACAACAACCTGAGCTTCCTACTTGGAAGTGGGAGATGGTAACTATGGATTTTATCACCAAGTTACCCAAGACAAGGAAAGGAAATGACACCATTTGGGTGATAGTTGACCGACTGACTAAGTCAGCACATTTCCTACCCATTAAGGAGACTTACAGCTCCGATATGTTAGCCCAACTGTACGTTGATAAGATTGTGGCCCTACATGGCATACCTGTAGCTATTATCTCTGACCGGGATACTAGATACACATCACATTTTTGGAAAAGTTTCCAACAATCTTTGGGCACACGTTTGAACTTTAGTACGGCTTACCATCCACAGACAGACGGTCAGAGTGAGCGTACTATTCAAACGTTGGAAGACATGCTTCGTGCATGTGCGATCGATTTGGGAGGTAGCTGGGATAAGAACCTGCCATTGATCGAATTCTCCTACAACAATAGCTACCATACCAGCATCAAGGCTGCGCCTTTTGAGGCATTATACGGTAGAAAGTGTAGATCACCCGTTTGTTGGGCGGAAGTTGGAGAAGTCCAGTTATCAGGACCAGAGATCGTGTTCGAAACAACGGACAAGATTGTCCAGATTCGAAACAATCTCCAAGCTGCCCGGAATAGGCAGAAGATTTACGCTGATCCAAATCGTAAGGATCTTCACTGCGAAGTAGGTGAAAAAGTCCTACTTAAAGTGTCACCCTGGAAGGGAGTGATGCGATTTGGTAAGAAAGGTAAGCTAAGCCCGAGATACATAGGACCTTTCGAGGTTATCGAACGTGTCGGGTCAGTTGCCTACAAGTTAAACTTACCTGAAGAGCTCAGTGGTATACACAATGTGTTCCACATCTGCAATCTGAAGAAGTGTTTCGCTGACTCCGCGGACGAATCAGTGGTTATACCCTATACAGATGTGCAGATCGATGAGAGCTTGAAATTTGTGGAAAAACCTTTGTCGATCGAAGATCGACAGGTGAGGAAGCTTCGAAGGAAGCATATACCTTTTGTAAAGGTCAAATGGGATGCCCGTAGAGGTCCCGAATTCACGTGGGAGGTTGAATCCACGATGAAAGAAAAATACCCTTACTTATTTCAGTAAATCTCGGGTCGAGATTTATTTTAAGGGGGTGAGGATGTAACACCTCGGAAATTTACGTCCTATAAGGTGTTGACACGTGTCATAAGTTTAAACGTGTGAAAGAATGTTCTTGAAGGACTAAAGTTGACAAACAGTGAAACTGTGTAAATAGAAGGGTTCAAAGTGTCAACAGTGGATAAATATACTTTGCAATAACCCTACAAGAAGTTTATAACCTTAAACGAATAGATCATGGATCATACGAAGCGAATCGTGAAAGAAAGTGAGAGATTACAAACTACAGGGGTTAAATGTGCCAACATGTTTAAGTTATACCTCTGAGTGACCTTTTGACAAACCCGAAGCTTTGTAACGATTAATTATGCTCACTAGAATGTACCACAAAAATTTCATGAAGTTTCGTTATCGAATGAGCAAGTTGTGACAAAATTCGTGTACGAGGGTTATAAGCGTCAACATTGAAATTTAGGGCTTTTCGGGTGATCACAAAGTTACCCGAGGACTTAACAAAGTGGGTATAAGTCTTAAAGCCCCACATATTAAATAAACAAAGCTTCTTGTGCAAGTTGGATTGAGAAAGCGATGTTTCGGAGGACCAGGGACCAAAACTGAAATAAGATTTGGCCTGATGATGGGCTAGCGCACCGCTACATTGATAGCGTAACGGTGCGCTAGGCATGCCCAGCGACAGAAAACATGACAGGTGCCTGTCCAAGCCTTCTAACCGACTTAAAATGACTTGTTGGGATTCTATGGGCGGCCTATAATGGTTTTTAGCCTTAGGAACACATGTTGGACATCTGATTACTTCCCTAGACTCATGTGGCATCAAATTAGAATGATCAAAAGTCCTTTTATAAGTCATAGTTGCAACTTTCCTGCACACTTCACTTCTGGTCGTTTTTGAAGAACTCCCAAGCTGATACAAGCATTCCAAAACATCCATTAATCAAGTGTAAGTATGCTTATCCCTTCTCGATTCAGTTTTACATCATTTATAGCCTAGAAGTCAAGCCGTCGTAACTACGGTTTGACTTGGCGATAAATCACAAACGATCCAGAGATTTGTCGAAACGAAAGCTGATACAAGTTGGTAATTATATGGTTATTAAACCCCTAAAAGGTCACTCACTGATTTTGATCCTAACTATGGCGTTCGTCGAGTCAAACCTTATTCGAAAAAGTCAACAGAATCGTTTGTTGTAAATTTAACGATACATAAGGTGTATAATCTGTTTTAACATTCATACAAACTAAAAATAAGTATAAAAACTTGTCTACGCTTGTTTGGTTCGACAACTTTCAGTTTTGAACCGATTCGGAGCCGAAAGTCGCGTAGTTTGACTTTCTGCTTTGACTTCGATTCTGACCCGATTAAGATAGATTTAGACATGCCTTAAAGTTCCGTTAGGACCTATTTATAAGTGTGTATAAGCCTCTGCGTTTATACCACTCGAATCCTTAAATCATCCGATGTTTCCGTTAAATGCCTAATTATGACCATATTGCCCTTATGTCCGTATAACGAGATTTTTGGAAATATGAAAGTATGATAATCTTTATTACTGATTATTAAGTATGTCTGTAAATTTTCATGTCAATCGGATGTCTAGATTAGGAGATATGCTTAATGACGTAATTATTGACACTTTTATAAATTAAACGACGCCATTAGCGTAAAACCTATCTAAGCCCAATTTTTGGCACCAAATCTTTTACTTACTGAAGTAATATAATACTTTGGGATTTTAGAAGATTTTTAATTATTTTTAAACTGATCCTAAACTAGGATTAGCGCCTTAATTCGGTTAATACCGAAAATGCCCTTTTCGGCCATAAAATGAGTTTTACACGTCCGAATGGCGCCAATCCAATTGCTACTGATTTTAAATAATAATTGTAGTATTTTGAGCCTTTTAAACTGATCCGGAAACTCAGAATCGTATTTTAACCCGTACGTCGCTTAAAACGACTTTATACGCGTATTTAACGCATAGTTTGGGTTTAAAACTATTTTAATATATAAAACTTATAACCAAATGTTATACCCTGTGAAAATAAACCATTTTTCTGATTTAATCAGACCCGGATCACAGAAGATAAATTAATTACTTTTATAACCTTTAAAATGACCAAAATACCCCTACGGGGCTTAATAAGCGATTGAACTCGTTTTGGGCATAACGGAAGGTATCCTACGGATATCACAACATATTTAGGGCATGTTAACTTAGGAAACCTGTTTAGGACTATTACGGATACCCGTTACGCTTCATGCGCGTTCGGTTCGGTTTATGTAACTAGTTTACATAAATTAGCCGAAACGGGTCAAACCTGATCGGTTTTATCTCAAAATCCAGAATGTGTATCATATACCCATATTAAACAAGTCTTCAAACTTGTCGGGTCTAAATCACATTCTATCCGGTCTTCGCTTAAACGTGCGTACGAACCGTATCTTTAAAACTAACCGGTCTAAGCGCAAGCTTAACTAAAGACCCATTAGTATTCTAATAGGTTATTATAAACCTTCGTTCCAGATTAGGAGAACCAGTAAAAGATATTTGCACTTGCTGATTTTGAACTATACTTGCTCAGGTAAATACTTTTAACTTATTTTCCCTATACGGGCTTGGGGTACGGTATATAAAATACCGCTTGGTCCAGCATTGAATCTTTAATCGAATAGAGGTTAAATCATTGATATGCTCTGTTTTGAAATGTTTTGTTTGCTTAAAGCCTTTGGGGGGTTAATGACCATGTCCCGGATATCCCTGGCATCATCTTACGAGATGGCCACGACCTTAGCACTCAGGTGTAGGCGTACACCTGTCAGTGTCTCATTATATAAAGTGGTGTGTCTATTGATCTTTAATCCAGTTTAAGGACCGGACTACTGAACGCATAAGAAACATGTAATTCGTTTACAAGTTTATATATTTACATAATTATCCCAAGTTATAAAATATTATTTGTGCCTTGCGCCTTAATTGCATTTTCTTAAACTCTTTTCAAAATGAGTCGGTTGATTGTATTTACCAGTGTAAACTGACGTATTTTCTTAAAAGGTTAAGTGCAGGTACTACGCGAAATAGGCTGGCTTGTCTCCTAGCATCCACATTAAGTCTCGCCAGCTTGGATGTCATAACTGTTGAACATTTTGTTTCTTTTTTTTAAACTTGATCTACCTGTGGATTTATATTCGACTATTCGTAATACTTAATATTACAATATCGTTGGTTGAATTAAATCTATACTTTGCTTCCGCTGTGCATTTAAATATTGTGTTGTTTGACTATTATGTTGCCAACCACGTCACGATACTCCCCTACCGGGCCCACCGGTGACACGTGGAAATCCGGGGTGTGACATGGTCAAAACATGGTGGATACGCCGCTGGTATTTCCTATATATAAGTGTTTTAGCCATATTAACAAACTTTCGTGGAAGGATGCCATGTGGGGGCTCGATATTAATTTAAACTTTTGATACTGGTAAGACTTAATTGTTACTGTTTTTGAAAATAACTGGAAAATTTTTTCTAAAATTTTTGATAAAAACCTTTGGGCGAATGAAATTTCCTCACAACGTGGAGGTAACATCGACTCAACTTAACTCCACTTCCAATGGAAGTTTTCATAAGTCCGGTTTTTTTTCTTTAAACCTTTTGCAATATCTAAACAAAACTCTTCTTAAGATGTTGGTTTAACATCAAACTCAGCTTAATACCATGTCAAAAGAGAGGTTTCTTAAACCAAGTTTTCCTTCCAAAACTTTTTATTGTCTAAACAAAACCCTTCTTACGACGTTGGTACAACATCGACTCGGCTTAACACCACGTTATAAGAAAATTTCATAAACTCTTTTGCAATAACTTAATAAAACTCTTCGAAGCTCAAATGTTTTAGAACGTAAACTCGAGTGTTACAAAATTTTTAAGTCAAACAAGTCGCTTTTCGCTATCGCAATCGATTTTCCCCTATCCAAGACACTCTCACACGTCAATCCTCGATCGATCGCTCGTTCATCCTGTTAGGATCTGAGGCTATCATGATTGTGTTTGTTTGAGATTAATGAAGAAATGGATTAATAACAAAAGGATTAATTGCAGCGGAAATGGAAACAAACTTTACAACACAATCAGAGAGAAATAGTTTTCAATAAACATATGCTTTTCATTAAGTCGAATGATTACAAAACATAATGATTACAATGCATGCTTACATACCAAAACTCCCCCTTAGCATGAGCTCAATGGTTGATCGTACAAGATAGCTGGATTGAAGGAGAAAACTCCTTAAATAGAACAGTACAAACTGTTCTATTTATAGTACTGACCAAACCACTGAGAATCAAAGCTGGCGTCACCATGAAAGTGACATCTAACAACCTAACAACCTCTAAGGACTATTACATACAACCACTGACTATCAAACAACTGATTACATAGATACTGTTTCTATAAACTACTGTTTCACTTTCCACTGATGTAGTCTAAGCACTGATGTTGAACATCAGTGCTTTTTTCAAAGGTGATCAGTCCTTGAATGAGCAGCACTTTGGTCTTCAGCAGTACTTAGGAGACATCAGCAGATAGAGCTTCAGTTCTTTAATCTTCATCAGTGCTTGGCCTATCAGTGGTTTGGATGATCAGAGTTTGGAGACTATCAGTTGTTAGAGCCACTGTCAAGGGGAAAGTCTTTGCATAAGCACTGCTTATTGTGAATCCACTGATCTGATCTAGTTTTGGCTTTTATCATATGTTCCTCTGGTAGGGTTCAATCCCAACAATCTCCCCCTGGAACAGATGATGCCAAAACTCTTCATTATTCTTGGATCTTTATTGCCTCATCAATAATTCCCTGACTTCTCCTTTGAATTGTAATTCAAAGTCTAAGGAATATGTGTCATTCTCATCCCTGCACAGTGTAAGTTCAAGGAGATCCTGCAGATCTTCAACACCCAGGCCGAGTGCTTGTTCCCTTGATATGTACTTCACTTCACCACTGGACTTGAGCAGAGTCAATACGTGGGTCTTTTGATCAGACATCCACTTTAGTATCTTTGAGTCCAGTGGGTTTCTTGGGAGAGTCTTTATTTTAGATGGGTTTGGGGATGGGGGCCTGTTCAAAACATTTTTTACTATATTTTGAAGTTTTTCTGAGTCAACACTTTCTGAGGCCATTTGCTTGATAGCCTCTTTAAAGTATACAGCTTCCATTTCTTTTTCTTCTGCATCAGTCAGCTTTTGCCTCTTTTTTGGTTTAACACAATGACAGAGGTATCTGATGATGTGAATAGTGGTTCAGAAGTTTGGACTTGCTGCTTTGACTTGTCAGCGGTTTTGTAATCAGGCTTCTTTGGAAGACTAGGATCTGTTTCTCTTCTTTTTCTTAGCCTTTCATAAGCCTCATCAGTGTATTGCCTTGTCCATTTTGATATGGCTTTGGCAGTTCCAACTTTTGCATTAACCAATTCTTGCTTCTTTCTTTTGTACTCCAATGTAAGATCATCAATCTTCTTTTTGTATTTTCTCCAATTTGGTGCTGACCTTTTCATGCCTGGATCTCTCTTTATTCTTTCAATTCTATTCAGTTCTGTTTTGAGAGCAACCAGAGGCCAGTCTTGGAACTGTTCAGCAGTGGCAGGGTAGAATTTTTCACTCATAATTAGCTTGATGAGGTCTTCTTTCAGATCTTCCTGCAAATCAGCTTCTGGAGGCAGGTTGGACATTTCTTTGCTCAGGTCTCTTGCATAGTCTTCTAATAGTTTAACCTTAGTGAGTAAAAACTGCATATAACTTGAGGCTTCATTATCACTTTTCCCTTTGCATTCAAGTTTAGCACTTAAGTCTGCTTGCCTGACTTTGATTTTTAGATATTCATCCATGTTTGCTGGATCTCTATAACCAATCAGAGAAGGGAACTTCCTTTTTGAAGGATCATCCATTGTATAGAACTGCCTCATTTCATTCTTTATAGCATGCAGTTCTAGTGGATAACTGGCAGCTACTGGTATAACATCAGCAGGGTCATATCCTTGAAGTTCTATTGGATCTTTGATTGGGTTGACCAATTTTTGAGGAACGAAAGGTTGAGGTTTGGTGACATTGTAAGGAGCAAATGAAATGGGAACAGGTGCTGGTATATCATCATCATGCACCTGGAATTTCCTTTTTCTTGTATACACCTTTTTAGGAGAAGGTGTTTTTGTTTGAGTCTTTGGTGCAAAAGGAATTATGGCTTGTGTGGGAGTGTTTGTGGTAATGGGTGGCTGACTAATAGTTGTTGAAACAACTGGTGTTTCAACCACTGTTGTCATTACAACAGTAGATGTGCCCACTGTTGTCTTCTGCTGTTCAGCTGGTGGTTTTGTGATGGTGGTTTTGTTTGCAATGTGGCAGTGGGTTGTATGGTGACGGCAGTGGTTGAAGTGTGTGTTGATGTAGTATTAGTGGCAGTTGTTGGGTTAACATCTGTTGAAACCACTGAAGTACCAACAGCTGTTGATACAACAGGTGTTTTAACATCTGTTGGTTTATAGGTTTGATGAGAGGAGTTTGGGGAGTATGTTTTATGAGTCTGGAAGGTGTGGATTTGGGTTGCCTCATGTTTCTAGTGGGCTATCTTCTTTTAGGCTTAGGATTTTCCTGCTCATCCTTGGGCTCAGAAGTACCCTGTTCTTCCATCTCCATTAAAACTTTCTTCTCCTGCTCAAACCTTGATTTACCCTTTGCCTCCATATCCTTTTTAAGCCTTGATTTTTCATCAGCAAAAGCATTTAAGGTTACATCAACCTTTTTGGAACCATCTGGCCTAGGAAGATTTGCAGCCAAGTTAGATTTTGCATCTGGTACAATGTACAGACCATCTTCCCATCCCTTCTTCTTTTTCTCCCCCTTTTTGGCATCATTTGGAGGATTATCAACAAATATAACTGTAGGAGGAGCAGAGTCAATGGTTTGTAGTAAATGGGCCTTGATTGCCTTGATATCTGCCTGTGTATCCTTGAACCTAGCTTCCATTAAATTTCTGATCTTTTGAACTTGAATTTCATGTTGCTGATCAGCATATTGTCTTTGTTGAATAAGCATAGGTTGAAATAAACTCCATAGCTCAGTGGGAGTAGGAGCAGATGAAGGAGCAGATGCTTGAGCTGGTGCAGCAGTGGGTGGTGCCTTTTGTGCTTGTAACAACTGTTGCATCATTGTTTTGATCTCTGCAACAGTTGTGTCAATCTTGTCAACCCTCTCCGTTAATTCTCTATACTTTAAACCATCACCCAACTTAATGGGATCATCTGATTTCCCACTGGCAGTGGTTGTATCAGTGGTTGACTTAGGGAAAGTTTCCCAGAAATCATCCACTGATGCCCCTTTTTCTTGGTACAGGGGACTTCTTCCTTCAGCAGGGGTAACCAGTTTAAGTGAACCAGTGAATACTGGAAACACTCTGGTTCCCAAAGAAGAAATTACCTTCAAGGGAGTCTCACTTATGAAACTACTATCCAAGTGTAAACCAGTGGGTTCAACACTTGTAGTAGCTGCTCCACTTGAACTACTGACAGGAAGTACTTGTACTTCCAGTAGTGTAACCTCCTCAGTTGTTGGTGGGTTAGAAATGATAGGAAGCTCAGACTCAGTCACTTGTTGAGGCATATTCTCAGTGATAGGTGTTTAAGAAGAACTGATTTCTGTCTGAGCTATATCAAGTGCATCCAACAAAGGTAATATTTGTGATGGAATTTGGGCACTCGCGGGCACGTACAATTCGACTATCGCACTGAAACACAACGTAACATGATACTACTTATCTCGCTAAAATGCTTAATGTACTTACAGCAATTAACGCAACAAAACGCATCAAACGGATAGAAAGTTGGGAAACTAACTCATCCGTCAGGATGGGGCCCATCCGTCAGGGTGGAGCCCATCCGATAGGATGACTCACCGATAGGATGACTCTCTGATAGGATGACTCTCTGATAGGATGACACTCCGATAGGATGACCCTCCGATAGGATGACCCTCTGATAGGATGACCCTCCGATAGGATGACTCTCTGATAGGATGACCCTCTGATAGGATGACCCTCCGATAGGATGACTCTCCGATAGGATAACCCTCCGATAGGATGACTCTCCGATACGATGACTCTCCGATAGGATGACCCTCTGATCGGATAGCCATCCGATCGACTGGCCATTCGACACCTCACCAGCACTGCCTTACTTCTCTCTCACACTATAAATACCTCCCACATGTCACTGCTCACTGATGTGACAGCCCTATCCGACCAACCACTCCCAGCTCGTCCTCAAGCACTATTTCACTCGATTCAAGCCTATTTCGTAAGTAATTCTCCCTAAATATTGTACTTCCATCTTCACTACACACATCTCCATCATCTTCTCCAACAAAAACACTGATTTTCATCACGAAATCACCTGATTTGGGTTGCTTGAAGATGGTGTTCACTTGGTGACTTCATCTCATCAAGTTTAGCTCAGATCTAAAAGATTTCTACACATTTTAACATGAATTTTAAACAAAACTTCGACATTTCAACCGATTCAAACTTTCTTTCAACTCTTTTTACACTCTTCTACTCAAAACCGATGGAATCTGGACTCAACCTGACCTAAGACTCACTCTATAGTCTAGGGCTGGCTCGAAAACAGATTTCCACCGGAGAGGTGATCGACAAACGGGTTGAACATGAAGTCCCATCAAGCTCAGCAGGTCTGATCGAATGGGGTGGTTCCTATCCGATCGACTGGGCTAGACTCGGTGTGGATTTCCGTTTTCTGACACGTCGTCACGCCGTCTCCGTTAACTCGAAAATGTTTACTTGGAAAATTTTACAAAAACTTCAACTCACACGAATAGCCATCCGATCGAATGGCCATCCGTCAGGATGACCATCCGACAGGATGACCCTCCGACAGGATGACCCCCTGATAGGATGACTCTTCGATAGGATAACCCTCCGACAGGATGACCATCCGTCTGGATGCACCGCTACAACTCTTAACCCACTTTTACCCCATTCGGCCCGCTGATTCCGACCGTTCAGCCCTGTGGAATACTTATGCATCTGTTCCCGTACACAGGCTAATCCGACGCTTTCAACCGTCCAACCAGATCGTGTTTATTTGTTGGACACGCACGGTGAGTATACTTGACCCCCTTTTAACGCTTTAAACACACTTTTGGGGTGTAACATACGTTTATATCAAAAACACACTTATCGAAAAGCAGTACACAATCTAAACTATTATCATATGCGAATGACTGTTGTACATATTTACACGCGATGCTTGATACATATGTGCTAGGACTTTTACTCGTGATGTTCCAACTTAACTAGAATAGTACTATAGTTCGACTCACGCCCGACGGGGTATAGTTAAGACAAACTCGCACTCGCAAACGCACATCACAGTCATCTCGAGACTTAGCTGGTAGTTTTTGTCTTGTAGCATATATGTTGTTTATGCATGTGGAAATTCGCAACGCTTTTACCTACTTTATACTATATCAAACATGTATACTCTCAAATACATTTTTGTATTGACATTATTTTAACGTATGTTGCAGGTTAAACGCAGGTTATCTCAATCAAGATAGGGCTACTTTAGAAACTCACCTAAAATCTAGGTTATCGGATTTGTTTTGTTTTGTTCGAGAGACATGAAATATGTACAACTTTATGTGGAATATTTGTTTATTTGTATGGGATAATGAACTTGTTAAATATTGTCGCTAAATTAGTTGTTATGGATTCTCTTGAGCAATCTGATTCGCCTAGTGTCGCGCCGTGAAGATTCCTCCATCGGTTGGGGTGTGACACCATTTGGGTAGGTGTTGATCGTCTAACAAAATTAGCACATTTCTTGTCGATCCGGGAGGATCTATCTGCTGACAAACTTGCTAAAATCTATGTGGATGAAATTGTATCCCGACATGGTGTTCCTTTGAACATTATATCTGACAGAGATGCTCGATTCTCGTCTTACATCTGGAGAACCATGCAATCTGCCATGGGAACCCAACTTAATTTGAGCACAGCTTATCATCCACAAACGGATGGTCAATCTGAAAGAACAATCTAGACACTGGAGGATATGCTTAGAGCTTGTGTGATCGATTTTGGTGGTAGTTGGGATTCGTATCTACCGTTGATTGAATTCTCCTACAACAATAGTTATCACTCCAGCATCAACATGGCTCCTTTCGAGGCTTTATACGGTCGAAAATGTCGTTCACCAGTCTGCTAGAATGAGATAGGTGAAGCTCAGCTTACTGGACCTAAGCTCATTCTAGAAACTACAGATAAAGTCAAGAAAGTTCGCGATAACCTTCAGACAGCTAGAAGCCTTCAGAAGAGTGATGCGTGTGAAGTGTGTATATAAGTTTAAGTATATTTTAAGCCCTTTTACACTTTTTAGCCAAGTTTTAAATTTATAAAACACGATATTTACTAACACTAAACACACATATGGGCAAGTGCACCCATCATGAGCGTAGTATAGTGTTGGCAAGATACCGAGGTCATCCAAGGACACAAGAGCTTTTAGTACCGGTTTATCCTCAACGTCTAATCAAATCAAAAGTTTAGAAAAGGTTTTAAACTAAGAAAATAAAACTAACTAAAATGCTGAAAAATAAAAATAAAATAAAAACAGATAGACAAGATGAATCACTTGGCTCCGACTCGTGTTTAGTGTAACCTTTGATTATTTCCGCACTTTTGCACTATTTAAGATATTATCTTAGTTATTGTAGTAGGCCCCTCTTTTGGAGGTGACGTTACCCTCAACCTAGTAGTTTGAGTCAGCAAGGATACAATCCTAAAGGGTCGGATTATTGAAAGATAATTAATTAAGTTATTAATGCATATTATGGTAGGCCCCTCTTTTGAAGACGACATTACCCTCGGCTAAGTAGTCTGAGTCAGCAGGGATACAGTCCTAAGTAGCCGGGTTAAAGTATTAATAGTAGCTTAACTTATGAGGGGATCAAAGAGTTTGGACCCCCGCCATCCAATACCGTTAAGTATTGAAGGAGGTCCTACTAAATTTGACCCAGGTCCTTTGCAGGATCTATACACTGAACAATGGCAAGACTCTTACCAAACCGTTCCCTTAACCCCCGACCAGGTAGCCAACATACCTCCATATAGACCTTGGAGATATGAATAGTGAAAATCTTTTATTTTATATAGACAGTAAAATAATGCAAAGACACCACGGACAAACGATAAGGAAGAATCACCTTTAACATAAGAAACTAGTTATTAAAGTCATTAATACATAACCAATTAAAAAGTGTGAAAAGATTAAAAATAAAAAGTATTACACTAGACACTTTGTCTTCACCAAGTGATGTAAGAGACTTAGGCAAACATGGCCTTGATTGTCAAGAACTCTTACGATCAATCTTGGATCCTGAGACGACTCACACACTCTATGATGGACAATGGATGATGGTGGTGGATGATGGTGTTATGGTGGTGGTGGGTGGTGGGTGAAGTGTGAGAGAGGTGGTGTGCCAAGGGATGGTTTGAGCTTGAGCCAAGCACCCCTATTTATAGGCTGAACAGAAGCTCGGGCACGGCCCCGTGTCCATTGGGCACTGCCCCGCGTCCATCCTCTTCTCAATCTTCATTAATTGCTTTTATCTGCATTAGTTGACCACGGCCTCGTGTCCGCTGGGCACGACCCCGTGTGCAGAAGCATATCTGTACTATCAAGATTTGCCTGGATTCTGCGAATCTTATAGTTGACCACGGCCCCGTGTCCGCTGAGCACGGCCCCGTGGTGGGCGATGGAAGCTTCTACAACTTTGTCTTTTATGCTGACACTTGGACACGCCCCCGTGTTCACTGAACACGGGGCGTGTTCAGCCTTCTGTTCTCTTGTTTTGCTTGGGAAGATGCTTTCGGGGAGGTCGGGCATGCCACGTTTGTTCCTTTTCTTGTATTTATGTTAGATTTAGCTGCCTTTTTGCTTCTTTTGTTAATTTGAGCTCATTTAATCCTGAAAATACAAAAGGAAGACAAAAACACATTTTTTCCAACATTAGTACTAAAAAGGGTTTGTTTTATGCCACAATTGATGTAATTTATATGTTGCATTTTGCACACATCAAGAGATACGCGGATAGAGGACGCAAGCCCTTGGAATTTCAAGTCGGTGATCACGTCTTACTCAAGGTTTCACCTTGGAAAGGTGTAATCAGATTTGGAAAGAAAGGAAAACTTGCACCAAGTTATCTTGGACCATTCAAGATCGTTGAAAGAATCGGAAAAGTGGCCTACTGACTTGAGTTACCTCCTGAACTTGGAAATGTTCATCCAACCTTCCACGTGTCCAATCTCAAAAAGTGTTTGGCTGATGAAAACCTCCACATACCACTTGATGAAATTCGTGTTGATGACACGATGCACTTCGTTGAGAAGCCTGTGGAAATAATGGACCGTGAAGTCAAGAAACTCAAACGCAAGTGCATACCAATTGTCAAAGTTCGTTGGGAATCTAAATGTGGTCCAGAATTTACTTGGGAACGTGAAGATCAAATGAAGGCGAAATATCCACATCTATTCTCACAAGTTTCCTCTAAATAAATTTCAGTATGAAATTTCCTAAAGTAGGGGAGACTGTGACATCTGAGCTTGTGTAATCATTGTATAATTCCAAACAGTTCAGTTATCAATAAAACAATGTATTTTGATCCCAATATTTGTTTGTTTATGTATGTCATTTTGCACGTTTTGATTTTTGTTCGATTTTAAACTCTAAATCGCTTTCTGGAAAGTTATACACAAACTGATGCGTAAACGTAATCAGTTTTACATGAAAAACACTCCAGAATAGTGACATATGCTTAACATATCTTAAATAACCTTTACATAACTTAGAAATAAGTTTTGAAGGGTTTGGTATGGCAAAAACAAGTTTATTCGCTCACAGGGACTATTTGCGACAAACTGCGAAATTCTGCCGATTCGTATAGCAACGTACATTCCGGAACATGATCATAAGCTAAACATACCATAAATAACCTTAACATATCTTAGAAATAAGCTTTGAGTGGTTTGGTGTGAGAAAATATGCTTATTTGATCTACAGGGACTAAAAGCGTCAAAAAGTGCATAAGTTTGCATTTACGCGCATATCTTATGTTCTAAACATATCTAGACATCCAAAAATTTTAGTAATCATTAAGACATTTTATTTTACTGATTGGAATGCTAAAATTCCATTCTTCACGCAATTTGGATCGTTTTTCGCGTCCGTTCGAGTTTCGTCGTAATTAACCGAATAACGTGACTGTACGACCAAACGAACCGACATCCGTGATATTTTCAAGCATATTTCAAGTCCCCTATTCTTTTACATCATTATAGAGCCTTGAAATGGGTTAACGGAGCTTAAACGTGTCGAAAATCAACTTTATAGCATGCAGGGACTGAAACTGAACATTTTTTAAAGTTCTGGACAGTAGGTCGCGGGGCGCGTAAGCCTTAGCTGGGCAGATTCTTTGAATCTGCAAAACAGCTTGTGGAAACCATTTTTAATCCTAGTTTTTCAATACCTTGAGCTGGTTTAAGTGTTCCCCAAGCCCACTAATCAATGTATAACAAGTGTAAGGCTAGCATCATGCTTTGATTAACTCAATTACACTTGGAATGATCTTGTGGAGCTTGATTTCCTATAAATACCCAAGCTTTTTCTCATTCCAACTTGCTCATTCTTCATTTCTTTCACCTTGGATCTGATTGAAGCTATCCCTCTTGGTTGAAGGCTTCATACTTCAATTTTCTTTGTTCTTTTTCCAAGCTTGGACCTCTTGTAAGTGTTCTTTCATGCTTGGTTATGTATTTCAAGCATGAAAGTCAACCATAAATTGGTCAAGACAAAGTTCGTTTGAACTTTGCAACGTGAGCGTAATCACGATGGTTATAGTCCCTTGTGACTATACCTACTGATTACCACGTTGACTAGTAAAAATGACGAGTCATAGTTTCGGTCAAAATGCTGATTATGTGCATTTTGCGACGAAACTATTTTCGGGTATCAAAACACTTTGTTTTGATATCAAACATGTTTTCTAACTTAGTTAAACATGTTTAACTCGTCACTTTTAGATTAGTGCTTATATAAGGTCGTAAGTTAAGCGGTCTAAACAACCGCTTAGACTTTCGAACCCGACCCGTTTGGTCGATCATTAGGATCCGACCAAACACATTAGGTGACCATAGTTGTATAGGGAATAACCTTCCGAGGTTATACCTTATGGTCACTTCGTTTAGTAAGTTGTATGATAGGTAGTTTATATGCCTTAGGAAAATGACCAAAATGCCCTTTTTGCGCATAATTTCATTTTAAGCATATTTAACTTAATTTTTGACACTTAAACTGATTATCCAATGTTAATAAGCATGTTAAGGCATATAATACTTGTCATAGGGCTAGTTAGACCGTCCGAACATGCTTTTGCGAGAACGACACGTTAAAGTAGCGTAAACTACCTTAACGAGTCGTAACGGGTCATAAGCACTTAGGATAGTATAACAACCTTAAAAGAAAACCGACACCCTCGAAAATTTTTTCCGACACCCTAATATATTTTAAAATATCCCAATATGTCCAAAAATACACCCCATACGTGAAAACGGGCCCCGAATACCTTAAATATTATTAAAAATAATTAAAAATTTAGTTTTTGGGTTTGTCGCGGGCCGCGTAGACCTCTTAGAGATCTTACGCGGGCCGCTAGAGATCAAGAATGTGGCGCAGCCCGGTGCTGACACGTGTCCGACTTGTGTTGAACCTATAAGCTGACACGGATCACCTACGCCTTTGACCGGGTTTGACGCGGGCCGCGTAGCCCTTTGTTAACATTTACGCGGGCCGCGTAAAAGTCGAAATATGGCACTATAAATAGCAGGCATCGGGTTTCAGCAAAACTCGTTCAAATCTTTATTTCTAAACGTAATTCTCTCACAGTAGGCATTATACTCGGGCCTAATACCCCCCTAAATAGCGATTTTCTGCTCCGTTATAAGTATCATAACCCCTGGATACGTATTAGATGCTCTGCCCGATTGATCTAGGGTTCCGTAACGGCTGTCGTGGTTCTGCCCGACGTAGTCGTTGGAATGCCGTCTCGGGGAGGGTATTACTAATGTTAAAATGGGTTATTATACTAACACGTGTGCTTTTGTGTAAATTATAGATAATTCTCAGGAAACCCTTACAGAAAATCTAAGATAGCAATGTGAGTTGATCCGCTTTTTGTAAACCTTTTGTTAACTGTTTTTACAAAATCTCATACCATTAAATGTATATTAAGCAGTTATTTAGTATTTGTAAGAATACAATTATCATGAGTATGTTGGGGTTTTGTATACAAAATTTGTTACCACCTGGTCAAGGAGTAACATTTCCACAAGTCGGGTCTGAAAGTACCATGGATGTTAATTGATATAACTTGGAAACAAATATAATTGCGAGATCGCCCTCAATACTGTACAATGGTTTTTTTTTATTAAACTTGATTAAACTGGGATTCACTCACCAGTATTTCCCACTGACAAATGTTTTTAAAACGCGTTTCAGGTAACAAACTGTGAAAGCCAAATAGAAGCCAGCTGGACAGCACTGAAGGCTTGGAAAAGTGGCAATAAAGTTACCTAAAATAAAATAGATGATTTTATTAAATAAAATAGGATTTATTCCTATGAGCATGTGTGTACTGCAAACTTGGGTTTTATCCCATATGTGTAATATTATGAAAATGTGGTATTTTACTCTGGTAAAATATTTCCTAACTACGATCCTGATGAAAATTCCGCTGCCAAATTAGACAATACGCGATACCACCAAAACTGGCTCGCGGCCGCCCGTTCCCGGGGATATGGGATCGGGGGTTGCGACAGAAGGTGGTATCAGAGATAAGCCACTGATTCAGCCACAGAAGTGTTCTGCTGACATCAAAATTCAACCTGTTAGGAAATAAATTATGAAAATACGTGCATAATTGTATTTTATTGTTATGTGTTATTTGACTATTTGTTAGTTTACAGTATGAGTGGCCAAGGACCATCTGACGAGAATCGTCAATTGTCTGGTTCGCCTAGAAGCGAAGGCACCTCCTCTTCTTAGCCTGCCCTCCCAGTGTACTCTGCTGATACGGAAGAAGGAATATTCGTGTTTAAGGCCAAATCCAAGGAGCCATTCCCTCAGAAAAAGAGAGGATGGTTCAGTCGAGGGGAACACGAGAGTAGGAAGCGTATGAAAAAGTTACAAGACCAGAGAGCACTAGCAGTAGTAAAAAGGGAAAGTGATGCCTATGCCCAGGATATGATTAATAGGGGTATAGCCAACATCCACATTTTAGCAACCACTGCAGCTGACCCTAATCTGGAGCAAATGATAGCACCTCAACCACAACTACCAATTCCTGACCAACCAATGGAAATAGAAAACCCTGAAAATCAAGTACAAATGCATGACTTCAATCCGGAAGAAATACCTAGGGTACCTGCACCAAACCCCCTAGACCCAAATTACGACCCCTGGTGGGAGGAAAATAGGGACTATGTGCAACGTTACTCGATACATGAAGACATACCCACACCAAACATAGGAGCCTACCCAGGTTTGGATCCTTTAGATCCCTATAACCACGATGTATTCATTAGGGAGATTTTAGAAAATCATTACCAATTTCAGACCCCTACACCCCTATATCAAGAACCCGCACCCCAGATTCCGAACCCAGTCCTAGAACCTGCACCCCCAATGAGTGCAGAAAACGTACAAGAACTTAGGACATTTGGTGAGGAAATTTTAGAAAGTAGTGAACGAATGAGACAGGTGGGAGAGCGACTCGTCTGGAAGTATGACGAGCACAATATGGATTTTTGGATGAATCCATATCCGTGAATGTGATGGTGGAGACGGTAGTAATAATAATAATAATAATATAATATGTGTGTATCTGTATGAAAAAAAAACTACGGATGCCTATTACTAGTAGTGTAACTTTAAATTTCAGTCGGTATTGTAATTTTAATTTCAGTACTGGTGTGTAATAGATGCATAGTATATGAAAATAGAGTAAGTCGCAATGATCGACGCTTTTGACCAAAATGCGTGTCATGTGATTGACTATATTAAATATTATTTTGTGATATTAATATGGGGTAAATGTTTAAAATTCAGATGGCCGACGAAGGAAATCAAGAAAATCTGAATAACGATAACCAGAGTAACATTAATGTGGTTAATGAGAATCTGAGCATCAATAACAATGGAAACCAAATGGATAATAGTGCTATCCAACACATAGTGGCACAAGGAATTATAGATGCAATGCCATTTATTCTTCAAACTGTTAAGGATGCTGATAATAAAAGTAAACATAGCAGTAAGCGACCAATTGAACCAGAACACAGCGTGAACAATGGACCTGTACTTCAAGTGCCCATTCCCAAAAGAAGAAGAACCATGCCTTATGGTTGTTCTTACAAAGAATTCTGGTCCTGCAAACCAATAGAATTCTCGGGAAATGAAGGACCCATTGCAGTTCTACGCTGGATAGAAAAGACTGAGGCTGTTTTTAAAATAAGCAAGTGTCCTGAAGAAGACAAAATAATGTTTGCTTCTAATCTATTTAAAAACTCAGCCTTGGAATGGTGGAACACTATCCTCCAATCAAGAGGAAGCGATAGGGTATACGACATGGAATGGGAAGAATTTAAGAATATGGTAGAAAAGAAATTATGCCCACCCCCCCCCCCAATGAAAAGGAACAGATAGCAAATAAGTTTCTGAATTTAAGAATGACCGGGGTAGATAGTAAGGGTTATACTACCGCATTCTTTGAATATGCTAGAATAGTACCAACCCTTGCACCACCTGAACCGGTATTAATCCCTCGTTACATCTGGGGATTAATTGGAGAGATTAGACATGTAGTCAAGGCAGCTAGACCCCAAACTATAGAAGAAGCTGTAGAACTAGCAAACACCTTGACAGATGAATTAATCCGTACTAAAGAAGAAGACCAAAGGAGAAACCTAGCTCAAAGGCTTACCCAAGAATTCCGTTTTGGGAATTACAACCGTAGGAATATGGGTTCTACTTCTGCACCATTCTGCAAGGTCTGCAAGAAAAAGCATTCGGGAAAATGCTCCACTCACTGCAATTTCTGCAAGGCACCAGGACACAAGGAAGAAGATTGTAGGAGAAAATCCGGTAATGGACTATGCTTCAACTGTGGAGAAAAAGGTCATATCAAGCCGAACTGTCCAAAATTGGCTCCAGCTGCGAACAACAAGAACACTAAAAATGCTAGAGCATTCATTCTAACTGCAGATGAAGCCAAGATGATTCCGGATGTCATAACCGGTACGTTTTTAGTTAATGATGTTTTTGCTAAAGTATTATTTGACTCTGGTGCAAACCAAAGTTTTATTAATACTTCATTTTGCAAACTTCTCAATCAACCATTAACTAAACTCTCACAAGAATGTCTAGTCGAGACAGCAAATGGAGAAACGGTTAGAATTTCTGAAATCTTGCAGGGAGCAATAATAGAATTTTTAAACCCAAAGTATATTGCAAATCTATACCCAATGAATCTGGTAGGATTTGATATTGTATTAGGAATGGATTGGTTAATAGCCAATAAAGCTAATATTTTATGTGATCAAAAGTCAATTCAAGTAAATTCACCAAAGGGTGAAAAGATCACAATTAAAGGTGATAAACCATCAAGATCCACAAAATTCATCTCTGTGATGAAAACTGCAAGCTATATAAGAAAAGGATCTATAGTGTATTTGATTTCTATAATCACTAACACTAAAGGAAAAGAACTAAAAGACATTCCAGTAGTGTCTCAGTTTTCAGATGTATTTCCAGAAGAATTGCCAGGACTACCGCCGGACAGAGAAGTTGAATTCAGAATCCATCTATTACCCGGAATAGCACCAATTGCCAAAGCACCCTACCGCTTGGCACCCGCCGAAATGCAAGAATTAAAGAAACAATTAGACGAATTGCTAGAAAAAGGATTCATACAACCAAGCTCATCGCTGTGGGGAGCATCGATTTTATTCGTTAAAAAGAAGGATGGATCAATGCGTATGTGCATTGACTACCGTGAATTAAACAAGGTCACGATTAAGAACCGGTATCCATTACCAAGAATCGATGATCTGTTCGACCAATTGCAAGGAGCTTGATTTTTCTCTAAAATCGATCTAAGGTCAGGATATCATCAATTAAAGGTACAGGAAGAGGACATTCCTAAAACCGCATTCAGAACGAGGTATGGCCATTATGAATTTACTGTCATGCCATTTGGTTTAACCAATGCCCCAGCTGCATTTATGGACATGATGAACCGAATATGTAAGCCATATTTGGATAAATTCATAATTGTCTTTATAGATGATATTCTCATCTATTCTAAAAGTAAGGAAGAACATGCAAAGCATTTGCACGCACTTTTAAGTCTATTAAGAAAGGAAAAGCTTTACGCAAAATTTTCAAAGTGCGAGTTTTGGTTAGAGCAAGTACAGTTTCTTGGACACTTAGTTAATCATGAAGGAATTAATGTGGATCCAACTAAGATCGAGGTGATTACTAAATGGAAAACCGCCGAGTCACCAACTGAGGTTAGAAGTTTCTTAGGATTGGCCGGATATTATAGGAGGTTTATTCAAGATTTTTCTAGAATAATCATTCCTTTAACTAAGTTAACCTGTAAATCCATTAAGTTTGAATGGGGACCAAAACAAGAAGAAGCATTTAGAATTCTTAAGCAAATATTAACTCATGCACCCATATTAGCTTTACCAGAAGGAACTGAAGACTTTGTAGTCTATTGTGACGCTTCTAAGTTAGGTTATGGATGCATGCTAATGCAACGTCAAAAGGTTATAGCTTACGCCTCTATACAACTTAAGAATCATGAAAAAAATTATTCAACCCATGATCTAGAATTAGGAGCAATAATTTTTGCTTTAAAAATTTGGAGACATTACCTTTATGGTAGTAAGTTTACCATATTTACCTATCATAAGAGTTTAAGGTATGTTTTCGGGCAAAAGGAATTGAATATGAGACAAAGACACTGGATGGAGATGCTTAGTGATTATGATTGTGATATCCAGTATCATGAAGGAAAAGCAAATGTAGTTGCAGATGCTTTAAGCCGAAAGTATCATGAAAAGCCAAAAAGGGTACGTTCTCTTAAATTAAATCTATAAGTAGATTTAAATTATCAGATAAGAGAAGCACAAGAGTCAGTAATCAGGGATGATACTGAAAAGCTAAAAGGTATGATTAAGGATTTAGAACAAGGAATAGATGGAATTTGGAGATTCCATGAAAAGAGAATATGGATACCAAAGTTAGGGAACCTACGTCATCGTATATTAGAAGAAGCCCATAAGTCTAAGTATACGATGCACCCAGGAAGTGATAAGATGTACCAGGATTTGTGGAAGAATTTATGGTGGATAGGAATGAAAAAGGACATAGCAGCCTATGTTTCTAAATGTTTAACTTGTTCACAAGTTAAAGTTGAATATCAGAAACCCTCAGGATTGCTACAACAATTAGAAATGCCAGTGTGGAAATGGGAATTGATAACAATGGATTTTGTTACTAAATTACTCAAAACAAGAAAAGGTAATGATACAATCTGGGTGATTGTAGATAGGCTAACCAAGTCAGCTCATTTCCTACCAATGAAAGAAACTTTCAGTATGGAACAGTTAGCTAAATTATATGTAAATGAAATTGTTTCTTTACATGGAATACCTTTATCAATTGTTTCTGATAGAGATAGCCGTTTTACCTCTCATTTTTGGTCAAGTTTCCAAAAAGCAATGGGAACCAAGTTAAATCTAAGCACAACTTATCATCCTCAAACGGACGGACAAAGCGAAAGGACAATTCAGACAATGGAAGACAATGGAAGACATGCTTAGAGCTTGTGTAATTGATTTCGGAGGTAATTGGGACGATCACTTTACCTTTAATAGAATTTTCTTATAATAATAGTTATCACACAAGTATTGATGTTGCACCATTGGAAGCACTTTATGGACGAAAGTGCTGAACCCCAGTCTGTTGGGCAGAAATTGGTGAAAAGCAACTATCTGGACCTGATATAGTGCAAGAGACAACCGACAAGATTATTCAAGTCAAGGAACGACTGAAAGCAGCACGTGATCGACAGAAGAGCTATGCTGATAACCGACGTAGACCATTAGAATTTCAAGTAGGAGATAAAGTGTTGTTGAAAGTCTCTCCTTGGAAAGGAATAGTAAGATTCATCAAACGAGGAAAGCTAAGCCCCAGGTATGTTGGACCTTTTAAGATTATTAGAAGAATAGGACCTGTAGCCTATCAGCTACAACTGCCAGAGGAAATGGCAGTAATACATGATGTATTTCATGTATCAAATCTCAAGAAATGCTTAGCCGATGAATCGCTGATAGTACCTCTTAAGGATATAGAGGTAAATGAACAACTCAAGTTTGTAGAAAGGCCTCTACAGATCGAAGACAGGAAAGTTAAAAACCTCAAACACAAGAGACTAGTTCTGGTCAAAGTAAAGTGGGACTCCAAAAGAGGACCTGAGTATACATGGGAGCTTGAATCAGAAATGCAAAGGAAATATCCACACTTATTCAAGTAGATCTCGAGGACGAGCTCTAAAACAAGGTGGGGAGGATATAACAACCTTAAAAGAAAACCGACACCCTCAAATTTTTTTTCCGACACCCTAATATATTTTAAAATATCCCAATATGTCCAAAAATACACCCCATACGTGAAAACGGGCCCCGAATACCTTAAATATTATTAAAAATAATTAAAAATTTAGTTTTTGGGTTTGTCGCGGGCCGCGTAGACCTCTTAGAGATCTTACGCGGGCCGCTAGAGATCAAGAATGTGGCGCAGCCCGGTGCTGACACGTGTCCGACTCGTGTTGAACCTATAAGCTGACCCGGATCACCTACGCCTTTGATCGGGTTTGACGCGGGCCGCGTAGCCCTTTGTTAACATTTACGCGGGCCGTGTAAAAGTCGAAATGTGGCACTATAAATAGCAAGCATCGGGTTTCAGCAAAACTCGTTCAAATCTTTCTTTCTAAACGTAATTCTCTCACGGTAGGCATTATACTCGGGCCTAATACCCCCTTAAATAGCGAAGTTCTGCTCCGTTGTAAGTATCATAACCCATGGATACGTATTAGATGCTCTGCCCGATTGATCTAGGGTTCCGTAACGGCTGTCGTGGTTCTGCCCGACGTAGTCGTTGGAATGCCGTCTCGGGGAGGGTATTACTAATGTTAAAATGGGTTATTATACTAACACGTGTTCTTTTGTGTAAATTATAGATAATTCTCAGGAAACCCTTACAGAAAATCTAAGACAACAATGTGAGTTGATCCGCTTTTTGTAAACCTTTTGTTAACTGCTTTTACAAAACCTCACACCATTAAATGTATATTAAGCAGTTATTGAGTATTTGTAAGAATACAATTATCATGAGTATGTTGGGGTTTTGTTTACAAAATTTGTTACCACCTGGTCAAGGAGTAACATTTCCACAAGTCGGGTCTGACAGTACCATAGATGTTAATTGATATAACTTAGAAACAAATATAATTGCGAGATCGCCCTCAATACTGTACAATGGTTTTTTTTATTAAACTTGATTAAACTGGGATTTACTCACCAGTATTTCCCACTGACAAATGTTTTTAAAACGCGTTTCAGGTAACAAACTGTGAAAGCCAAATAGAAGCCAGCTGGACAGCACTGAAGGCTTGGAAAAGTGGCAATAAAGTTACCTAAAATAAAATAGATGATTTTATTAAATAAAATATGATTTATTCCTATGAGCATGTGTGTACTGAAAACTTGGGTTTTATCCCATATGTTTAATATTATGAAAATGTGGTATTTTACTCTGATAAAATATTTCCTAACTACGATCCTGATAAAAATTCCGCTGCCAAATTAGACAATACGCGATACCACCAAAACTGGCTCGCGGCCGCCCGTTCCCGGGGATATGGGATCGGGGGGTTGCGACAGATAGGTTCCGAATTAGAATGTAGGCTTTGTTAAACCATATCATATGAGTTCCAATACTCATTTGGTTTACGAGACCTCATTTTATCCGATTTTCCGATTTAAGATCCGATTATTAACATAGTTACCTATATTAGGTGCCGATTGATTCCGTGATTCCTCAAGCGTTATTTGATCTTTATTTCAAGACTATTTAGCAATATCAAGTGAGTACATAGTCCCCTCTTTTACCGTTTTCAAATATTTTGGGGTGATACACATGTGCCTACTTGTTACTTTCGTGTTTTTCGTGTTTTCATGACATATACTTGCTATGTTCATCTAGTACACGTATAGTACATGATTTCACTTATGCTTTGCTATGTACGTTTACTTATCATGCTAGCACATTGATTTCATAAATACTTTTGTTGCCTATGTTTACTCAGCATATGTACACATTGATTTACGTTACATTTCTGCTTCGTATGTTTACTTAGCATACTTAGTACATGGTTTTTACATAACATGCTTACATTTGGTATGACATTTGGTATGTTTAACGGGACAAAAATATGTTCATTAACATTGATCACGCCGCTTGGTAGTATGTAGTGGTACCATAGGACTTGACAAATCCCGTTTCCGGCTTCGTTGGTTTGTTTGGAAGTAAGGAATGACAGAATCCGATATACATAATTGATAAACCTTTAACTTGTTAAGGGTTTGTCCGACAGTCGCAAGGCTTCAATGTATGCGATAAACATTACTGCATAATGTTCGTAACAATAAAGCATTGATTTTGCAAAACATAACTTTTGATTTAAACTACGGTTCATTCAAAGACATTGTTTTGTACATGACATTTGGTTTCATATAACATTTGATTATACATTGACATATACATGTGGTTTGAGTAAATACTTTTTATTCACCATACAAGACATTGTTGTTACTTGACATTTGCTATACAAGACATGATTTACACATGACATTGAGACATTAAACATTGTTATACACGAACATTTAACATTAGTTAAACAAGACATTTTGGTGGTTATTGGTAAGTGATTTAAATATGTGTAATATGATAAAAGCATGGTGGATACGCCGCTGGTACTTCCTATATATAAGTGCTTTCATGATATTACATATTGTAGTGTTGTTTAAACCATTTCGACAAAGACATGATACATTTTATACAAATGACATATTTTACAAGACATTGTTTTACAAATGACATGTTTTATACAAATTCATTTTACTTGGTTATTTATTTAACCATGCATTATTCTTTTATATCACCTGATTTTCATATCGATTTTCTTATGATTTATAAAAGAAAACACTTTTAAAGGTTCATGACTACTTCTGTTAAACATTTTCTTTCAACTACAAGTCATGAACCCTTTATTAACAAAACCTATGTATCTCACAGGCATTTTTATGCTGACGTACCTATTTTCACTGTGTTTCAGGAGCTAATGTTTGATAAGGATCGTGATACACTTAAGCGGACTCGGGCCTTAGTGACTTGAAAGATGCAAGAACAGTTTAAATTATGTTATGTTTTCTTTGTTTTTAGGACAATGTAATCAAGTTAATAAATAAAAACTAAACTTTAAATGCCATGGTTGTGAAACAATAATTCTGTCGCTCCACTCCCCGACGTTTCCGCCTCGGTTTGTTGTTTTACGCGGTCGGGGTGTGACACTTACATTCCATTCCGATCATCGCTTAATCTAGCGTATCGTACCGTTTCTAATACTTTAAGTTAGCCGGTCTAGGTCTATGACCTAAATAAGACCCGTTAGCATTCTAAATTGGTTATATATTACCATCATTCCAGACTAGAGCCTCCCGGTAAAAGCTATCTGCATTTAATTAGATTGGATACGGCTGAGTTATATAAATCTTGCTGTAAATCGAGTAGTAGATCAGGTAAATACTTTTAACTTATTTGCCCTTATACGGGCTTGGGATACGGTAAAATATTACCTCTTGGTCGGGTATCGAATCATTTAATCGGATTGTGATTAATAAATTACATAACTCGTTTTAATCCGTTTTGTTTGATAACATCAACATTGGGGGTTAATGCGACCGTGTCCTGGATATCTTCGGCTCATTTAATTGCAAATGGCCACGACCTAAGCAAGGGGTGTAGGCATACACCTGTCAGATGCAATATGGTTTACTATTCCCCAAAAAGTGAATAAGATATAAATAAACTCCTCTGTGGGTTTCCCGAAAAGGGATAAGTGGTGTGTCGGTTAATCATGTCTCGCCTTCTATACTGGGCCCTAAATGTACGACAAACATGTAATTCTGTATACAAGATTATAAGAATAATTGTCCCAAGTTATAAAAGATTTTCGTGCCTCGTGCATCTAAACCAATTTTCGTAAACGTTTTCAAATGAGTCGGTTAATTGTATTTACCAGTGTAAACTGACGTATTTTCAAAAGACTAAGTGACAGGTACTATACGCAAATAGGTTGGGAGCTGCTTAGTGTCAATAAAGGATCTTGCAAATCCTTAGGATGCCCTAAAGTCTGCTAAACTTGATTTTGTACATTTTATAATGATCCGCCTGTGGATTTAATATTACAAGCTCGTATGTAATTATCATTTCGGTATATTCAGACAATTGGGTTTGTAATAATATTTTATATTCCAAGACTTCCGCTGTGCTATTCTGTGTATGTTTGACTATGACGATACCAATCTTACGTCACGATACTCCCCACTGGGCCCACCGGGCTGAGCTGTAAATATTGGGGTGTGACATCAACCCTAACCCTAATCGATTCCACCATCATCTTCATCCTTACACCTTCACCTTCAAACCCTAACCTCCACCACTCCTCAAAGACTCAAAGGTCATGGCTCGGTGTTCGCGCTCGTCGCCCGGTGATCGTGTCCATTCAACCATGAGCAGCTAGTCTCTTCGGTTTCACCCCGGTGTAGATTGTTGTAAGATTTTCTAGGGTTTATGCATTTGTATTTTGATTTGATTTTGTGACAAGTTGTTTAGTATTTGAAACCTTTGATAATTGTCTTGCATTTGTTTCGAATTCGTAAATTGTCGAGTGATGATAAAATTTGACTTTGTTAAATGGTTAGGTGCAACTATGCCTTATCTTAGGTTAGGATTTACATGTTCTTGGTAAAGAAGTGCACTGCGGTCCGTTCCTGTAACGTTGATAGCTTTTGGCACCTAAGCCACGTGACACTAAATTCGTTAATCACTATACGCAACTGAATCAAGTTAAAACATGTAGGAACCCTAGGTCTTGCAATTATCGAACCGGGTGTGGAACTTGTTTTTAAATTATTGTTTTCAACCACTTAGTTAAGTTTTGCAATCCTAGTTAATAAACCATTGTCTTAGATAATAACAATTTGTCGGGTCACTTCGACACCTTTCTCAACCAAACAAACAAACAAAGAAAATTAGCAGGCTTCATAATTATTTTGTACACTTGTTTGTAAATAGTTTAGACAATCGAACCACTAGTGTGATACTGACCACATGCTCTTCGTGGATACGATATAACAACCTTAAAGAAAACCAACACCCTCAAATTTTTCCGACACCCAAATATATTTTAAAATATCCCAATATGTCCCAAAATACACCCCATACAGTAAAACGGACCCCGAATACCCTAAATATTAACAAAAATAATTAAAAATCAGGTTTTTGGGTTTGAGGCGGGCCGCGTAAGCCTAAGCCCAAACCCTACGCAGGCCGCGTTAACTTAAAACCTGGCGAAGCCCTGGGCCGCCACGTGGCCCAACACCCGGCGAGCCACTTGATGACCCGGATCACCTACGCGTTGACCAGCGTTGACGCGGGCCGCGTAGGCCTTTGCCTACTCTTACGCGGGCCGCGTAAAAGCTGAAATCAGACCCTATATAAAGGAGGTCTCGGGTTTCAACTCAAATCGTTCAAAATCTTTTCTGTATCTCAAATTCTCACATTATAGGCATTATACTCGGGTCTAATACCCCCTAAATAGCGAAGTTCTGCTCTGTTGTAAGTATTATAACCCCTGGATACGTATTAGATACGCTGCCCGATTGATCTAGGGTTCCGTAACGGCTGTCGTGGTTCTGCCCGACGTAGTCGTTGGAATGCCGTCTCGGGGAGGGTATTACTAATGTTAAAATGGGTTATTATACTAACGCTTGTGCATTTGTGTAAATTATAGATTGTCACCAGGAAACCCTAAAGGATAATCTAAGATAGTAATGTGAGTTGATTCACTTTTTTTAAACCTTTTGTTAATTATTTTTACAAAACCTCATACAATTAAATATATATGAAGCAGTTATTGAGTATTTGTAAGAATACAATTATCATGAGTATGTTGGGGTTTTGTATACAAAATTTGTTACTACCTGGTCAAGGAGTAACATTTCCACAAGTCAGGTCTGACAGTACCATGGATGTTAATTGATATAACTTGGAAACAAATGTAATTGCGAGATCGCCCTCAATACTGTGAAATGGTTTTTATTTAAACTTGATTAAACTGGGATTCACTCACCAGTATTTTCCATTGACAAATGTTTTTAAAACGCGTTTCAGGTAACAAACTGTGAAAGCCAAATAGAAGTCAGCTGGACAGCACTGAAGGCTTGGAAAAGTGGCAATAAAGTTACCTAAAATAAAATAGATGTTTTTATTAATAAAATAGGATTTATTCCTATGAAAACGTGTGTATTGCGAACTTGGGTTTTTCCCATGTGTTTAATGTTATGAAAATATGGTATTTTACTCTGATCAAATATTTCCTAACTACGGTCCTGATGAAAATTTCCGCTGCCAAATTAGACAATACGCGATACCACCGAAACTGGCTCGCAGCCGCCCGTTCCCAGGGATTAGGGATCGGGGGTTGCGACAGAAGGTGGTATCAGAGCTAAGCCACTGATTCAGCCACAGAAGCGTTCTGCTGACATCAAAATTCAATCTGTTAGGAAATAAATTATGGGAATACGTGCATAATTGTATTTTATTGTTGTGTGTTATTTGACTATTTGTTAGTTTACAGTATGAGCGACCAAGGACCATCTGACGCGTATCGTCAATTGTCTGGTTCGCCTAGAAGCGAAGGCACCTCCTCTTCTCAGCCTGCCCTCTCAGGGTACTCTACTGATACAGAAGAAGGAATATTTATGTTTAAGGCTCAGTCCGAGGAGCCATTTCCTCAGAAAAAAAAGGGATGGTTCAGTCGAGGGGCACACGGACGTAGAAAGCGTATGAAAACGTTACAAGAACAGAGAGTACTAGCATTAGCCAAAAGAGAAACCGATGCCTATGCCCAGGATATGATAAATAGGGGTATAACCAACATCCACATTTTAGCAACCACTGCAGCTGACCCTAATCTGGAACAAATAATAGCACCCCAACCACAACCACCAATCCCTGACCAACCCATGGAGATAGAAAACCCTGAAAATCAAGTAGAAATGCATGACTTCAATCCGGAGGAAATACCTAGGGTACCAGCACCAAATCCCTTAAACCCAAATTACGATCCCTGGTGGGATGACGTTAGGGACTATGTGCAACGCTACCCGATACATGAAGACACATCCATGCAGAACATAGGAGCCTACCCAAGTTTGGATCCTTTAGATCCCTATTACCACGATGAATACATTAGGGAGATTTTAGAAGATCCTTACCGATTCCGGGAACCTACACCCCATATCAAGAACCCGCACCCCAGATTCCGAACCCAGTCCTAGAACCTGCACCCCCAATGAGTACAGAAAACGTACAAGAACTTAGGACTTTTGGTGAGGAAATTCTAGAGAGTGGTGAACGAATGAGACAGGTGGGAGAGCGACTCGTCTGGAAGTACGACGAGCGCAATATGGATTTTTGGATGAATCCATACCCGTGAATATGATGGTGGAAACGGTAGTAGTAATAATATAATAAAATAAAAATAAATTATGTGTGTACGGATGCCTATTACTAGTAGTGTAACTTTAAATTTCAGTCGGTATTGTAATTTTTATTTCAGTACTGGTGTGTAATAAATGCATAGTATATGAATAGAGTAAGTCGCAATGATCGACGCTTTTGACCAAAATGCGTGTCATGTGATTGACTATATTAATATTATTTTGTGATATTAATATGGGGTAAATGTTTAAAATTCAGATGGCCGACGAAGGAAATCAAGATAATCTGAATAACGATAACCAGAGTAACATTAACTTGGTTAATGAGAATCCAAGCATCAATAACAATGGAAACCAAATGGATAATAGTGCCGTTCAACACATAGTGGCACAAGGAATTATAGATGCAATGCCATTTATTATTCAAACGGTTCAAGAAGCGAATAATAAAAGTAAACATAGCAGTAAGCGACCAATTGAACCAGAACACAGCGTAAACAATGGACCCGTACTTCAAGCGCCCATTCCCAAAAGAAGAAGAACCATGCCTTATGGTTGTTCTTACAAAGAATTTTGGTCCTTCAAACCAATAGAATTCTCGAGCAATGAAGGACCCATTGCAGCCCTACGCTGGATAGAGAAGACTGAGGTTGTTTTAAAAATAAGCAAATGTGCTGAAGAAGATAAGATAATGTTTGCTTCTAATCTGTTTAAGAACTCAGCCTTAGAATGGTGGAACACTATCCTCCAATCAAAAGGAAGTGATAGGATATATAACATGGAATGGGAGGAATTTAAAAATATGGTAGAAAGGAAATTCTGCCCTCCCAATGAAAAGGAACAGATAGCGAATAAGTTTCTAAACTTAAGAATGACCGGGGTAAATAGTAAGGGTTATACTACCGCATTCTTTGAATATGCTAGAATAGTACCAACCCTTGCATCACCTGAACCAGTGTTAATCTCCCGTTACATCTGGGGATTAATTGGAGAAATTAGACATGTAGTCAAGGCAGCTAGACCCCAAACTATAAAAGAAGCTGTAGAACTAGCCAACACCTTGACAGATGAATTAATCCGTACTAGAGAAGAAGACCAGAGGAGAAACCTAACCCAAAGGCTTACACAAGAATTCCGTTCTGGGAATTACAATCGTAGGAATATGGGTTCTACCTCGGCACCATTCTGCAAGGTTTGCAAGAAAAAGCATTCGGGAAAATGCTCCACTCTTTGCAATTTCTGCAAGATGCTAGGACACAAGGAAGAAGATTGCAGGAGAAAATCCAGTAATGGACTGTGCTTCAACTGTGGAGAAAAAGGTCACATCAAGCCGAATTGTCTGAAATTGGCTCCAGCTACGAACAACAGGAACACTAAAAATGTTAGAGCATTCGTTCTAACTGCAGATGAAGCTAAGATGATTCCAGACATGATAGCTGGTACGTTCTTAGTTAATGATGTTTTTGCTAAAGTATTATTTGACTCTGGTGCAAACCAAAGTTTTATTAATACTTCGTTTTGCAAACTTCTAAATCAGTCATTAACTAAACTACCACAAGAATGTCTCGTAGAGACAGCTAATGGAGAAACTGTTAGGATTTCTGAAATCTTGCAGGGAGCAAGAATAGAAATTTTAAATCAAAAGTTTATTGCAAACCTTTATCCCATGAAGCTGGCAGGATTTGATATTGTATTAGGAATGGATTGGTTAATAGCCAATAAAGCCAGTATTTTATGTGATCAAAAGTCAATCCAAGTAAATTCACCAAAGGGTGAAAAGATCACAATTAAAGGTGATAAACCATCTAGATCCACAAAATTCATCTCTGTAATGAAAACTGCAAGTTATATAAGAAAAGGATCTATAGTATATTTGATTTCTATAATCACTAACACTAAAGGAAAAGAACTAAAAGACATTCCAGTAGTATCTCAGTTTTCAGATGTATTTCCAGAAGAATTACCAGGACTACCTCCAGATAGAGAAGTCGAATTCAGAATCCATCTACCCGCCGAAATGCAAGAACTGAAGAAAAAATTAGATGAATTGTTAGAGAAAGGATTCATACAGCCAAGTTCATCACCATGGGGAGCGCCAATTTTATTCGTTAAAAGGAAGGACGGATCGATGCGTATGTGCATTGACTACCGTGAATTAAACAAGGTCACGATTAAGAACCGGTACCCATTACCGAGAATCGATGATCTGTTCGATCAACTGCAAGGAGCTCGATTTTTCTCTAAAATCGATTTAAGGTCAGGATATCATCAATTAAAGGTACAGGAACATTCCTAAAACCGCGTTTAGAACGAGGTATGGCCATTATGAATTTACTGTCATGCCATTTGGTTTAACCAATGCCCCAGCCGCATTTATGGACATGATGAACCGAATATGTAAGCCATATTTGGATAAATTCATAATTGTCTTCATAGATGATATTCTAATTTACTCTAAGAGTAAAGAGGATCATGCAAAGCATTTGCACGCACTTTTAAGCCTATTAAGAAAGGAAAAGCTTTATGCTAAATTTTCAAAGTGCGAGTTTTGGTTAGAGCAAGTACAGTTTCTTGGACACTTAGTAAACCATGAAGGAATTCATGTGGATCCAACAAAGATCGATGCGATTACCAAATGGAAAACCCCTGAGTCACCAACCGAGATTAGAAGTTTCTTAGGATTGGCCGGATATTATAGAAGGTTTATTCGAGATTTTTCTAGAATAGTCATTCCTTTAACTAAGTTAACCTGTAAATCCATTAAGTTTGAAGGGGGACCAAAGCAAGAAGAAGCATTTAGAATTCTTAAGCATAGATTAACCCATACACCCATACTAGCGTTACCAGAAGAAACTGAAGACTTTGTAGTCTATTGTGACGCTTCTAAACTAGGTTATGGATGTGTGTTAATGCAACGCCAAAAGGTTATAGCATATGCATCTAGACAACTTAATAATCATGAAGAGAATTATTCAACCCATGATTTAGAACTAGGAGCTATAATTTTTGCCCTTAAAATTTGGAGACATTACCTTTATGGTAGTAAGTTTACCATATTCATTGATCATAAGAGTTTAAGGTATGTTTTCGGGCAAAAGGAGTTGAATATGAGACAAAGACGCTGGATGGAGATGCTTAGTGATTATGATTGTGATATCCAGTATCATGAAGGAAAAGCTAATGTAGTGGCAGATGCTTTAAGCCGAAAGTATCATGAAAAGCCAAAAGGGGTACGTTGTCTTAAATTAAATCTACAAGTAGATTTAAATGATCAGATAAGAGAAGCACAAGAATCAGTAATCAAGGAAGATACTGAAAAATTAAAAGGTATGATTAAAGAATTAGAACAAGGAACATATGGAATTTGGAGATTCCATAAGAAGAGAATGTGGATACCTAAATTAGGAAACCTACGTCATCGTATATTAGAAGAAGCCCATAAGTCTAAGTATACGATGCATCCAGGAAATGATAAAATGTATCAAGATTTAAGAAAGAATTTCTGGTGGATAGGAATGAAAAAGGACATAGCAGCCTATGTTTCTAAATGTTTAACTTGTTCACAAGTTAAAGCTGAACATCAGAAACCCTCAGGTTTGTTACAGCAGCTAGAAATGCCAGTGTGGAAATGGGAATTGATAACAATGAATTTTGTTACTAAATTACCTAAAACAAGGAAAGGTAATGATACAATCTGGGTGATTGTAGATAGGCTAACCAAGTCAGCTCATTTCCTACCAATGAAAGAAACTTTCAGTATGGAACAGCTAACCAAATTATATGTAAATGAAATCGTTTCATTACATGGAATTCCTTTATCAATTGTTTCCGATAGAGATAGCCGATTTACCTCTCATTTTTGGTCAAGTTTCCAAAAAGCAATGGGAACCAAGTTAAATCTGAGCACAGCTTATCATCCTCAAATAGACGGACAAAGCGAAAGGACGATTCAGACAATGGAAGACATGCTTAGAGCTTGTGTAATTGATTTCGGAGGTAATTGGGACGATCACTTACCTTTAATAGAATTTTCTTATAATAATAGTTATCACACAAGTATCAATGCTACACCATTCGAAGCACTTTATGGACGAAAGTGCCGAACCCCAGTCTGTTGGGCAGAAATTGGGGAAAAGCAACTGTCTGGACCTGAGATAGTACAAGAAACAACTGACAAGATCATTCAGGTTAAGGAACGACTGAAAGCAGCACGTGATCGACAAAAGAGCTATGCTGATAACCGACGCAAACCCTTGGAATTTCAAGTAGGAGATAAAGTATTGTTGAAAGTCTCTCCTTGGAAAGGAGTGGTAAGATTCATCAAAAGAGGAAAGTTAAGCCCCAGGTATATTGGACCTTTTGAGATTATTAGAAGAATAGGACATGTAGCCTATCAGCTACAACTGTCAGAAGAAATGGCAGGAATACATGATGTATTTCATGTATCTAATCTCAAGAAATGCTTAGCTGATCAATCACTTGTAATGCCTCTAAAAGACATAGAGGTAAATGAACAACTCAAGTTTGTAGAAAGACCTCTGCAAATCGAAGACAGGAAAGTTAAAAACCTCAAGCATAAGAGATTAGTTCTAGTCAAAGTAAAGTGGGACTCCAAAAGAGGACCTGAGTACACATGGGAGCTTGAATCAGAAATGCAAAGGAAATATCTACACTTGTTCCAGTAGATCTCGAGGACGAGCTCTAAAACAAGGTGGGGAGGATATAACAACCTTAAAGAAAATCAACACCCTCGAATTTTTCCGACACCCAAATATATTTTAAAATATCCCAATATGTCCCAAAATACACCCCATACATGAAAACGGACCCCGAATACCCTAAATATTAACAAAAATAATTAAAAATCAGGTTTTTGGGTTTGAGGCGGGCCGCGTAAGCCTAAGCTCAAACCCTACGCTGGCCACGTTAACTTAAAACCTGGCGAAGCCCTGGGCCGCCACGTGGCCCAACACCCGGCGAGCCTACTTGATGACCCGGATCACCTACGCGTTGACCAGCGTTGACGCGGGCCGCGTAGGCCTTTGCCTACTCTTACGCGGGCCGAGTAAAAGCTGAAATCAGGCCCTATATAAAGGAGGTCTCGGGTTTCAACTCAAATCGTTCAAAATCTTTTCTGTATCTCGAATTCTCACATTATAGGCATTATACTCGGGTCTAATACCCCCTAAATAGCGAAGTTCTGCTCTGTTGTAAGTATTATAACCCCTGGATACGTATTAGATACGCTGCCCGATTGATCTAGGGTTCCGTAACGGCTGTCATGGTTCTGCCCGACGTAGTCATTGGAATGCCGTCTCGGGGAGGGTATTACTAATGTTAAAATGGGTTATTATACTAACGCGTGTGCATTTGTGTAAATTATAGATTGTCACCAGGAAACCCTAAAGGATAATCTAAGATAGCAATGTGAGTTGATCCACTTTTTGTAAACCTTTTGTTAATTATTTTTACAAAACCTCATACAATTAAATATATATATGAAGCATTTATTGAGTATTTATAAGAATACAATTATC
Source organism: Helianthus tuberosus (assembly GCA_030545235.1). Lineage (NCBI taxonomy): Eukaryota > Viridiplantae > Streptophyta > Magnoliopsida > Asterales > Asteraceae > Helianthus > Helianthus tuberosus. The sequence continues at coordinate 31,772,257 of CM060365.1, read as the reverse complement.
CAGAGTATGTTGGGGTTTTGTATACAAAATTTGTTACCACCTGGTCAAGGAGTAACATTTCCACAAGTCAGGCCTGACAGTACCATTGATGTTAATTGATATAACTTGGAAACAAATGTAATTGCGAGATCGCCCTCAATACTGTGAAATGGTTTTTATTTAAACTTGATTAAACTGGGATTCACTCACCAGTATTTCCCACTGCCAAATGTTTTTAAAACGTGTTTCAGGTAACAAACTGTGAAAGCCAAATAGAAGCCAGCTGGACAGCACTGAAGGCTTGGAAAAGTGGCAATAAAGTTACCTAAAATAAAATAGATGTTTTTATTAATAAAATAGGATTTATTCATATGAAAACGTGTGTATTGCAAACTTGGGTTTATCCCATGTGTTTAATGTTATGAAAATGTGGTATTTTACTCTGATCAAATATTTTCTAACTACGGTCCTGATGAAAATTTCCGCTGCCAAATTAGACAATACGCGATACCACCGAAACTAGCTCGCGGCCGCCCGTTCCCAGGTATTAGGGATCGGGGGTTGCGACATACGATACCCGACTTACCCTAGCTACCTAGCTTTAATTGGTTTTTTTACTGATCTGGACGACACGGTCACGTCAAAATGGCGACGTTACCCTCAACCTATTGGTCTGAGTCAGCAGGGATACAGTCCCGTAAGGTCGGGTTATTGAAAGATAATTAAGTAAGTTATTAATGCGAAAAGTGGTGGGCCCCCTTCCAGGCAGCGATCACCCTCAACCCTTTGGTATGAGTCAGCAGGGATACAGTCATCGCATGGTTGGTTTAAAGTTTTAATAGTAGTTTATAGATAAGGGAGTCAAGCGGTTGGCACTTCTCCCGTCTGGTGGGTAGAGCCCGTCCGACTCGTGAAGTGTTACTAAGATTGAACCAGGTTCTCGCAGGATCTATACACTGAAAGAGACATAAAGTTTACCCAACCATCCTTCTAACCTCTTTCCAGGCAATTAACGCGCTTTATATAGACCGTAAAGACACGAATATGTGAATCAACAACATATGAAGAATGATTAGATAAATTTGCTTTCAATATAAAAAATTAGTTATTAAAGTCATTAATACATACCCAATTAAAAAGTTGCCAAAGATGGGAAATTATAAAAGAAATACATAAAAGTTTTGTCTTCACCAAGTGATGTAAGAGTTTAGCCAAGCATGACTTTTTTTTGACAAATGCTCTTACTATCGATCTTGGATCCCGAGACTACTACACACACTCTAAATGATGGATGATGGATGATGGTGGTGGAGTGGTGACAAGTGAGAGAGAAGTGGTTTGCCAAGGGATGGATAGGAATGAAACCAAGCACCCCTATTTATAGCTGAAAACAGAACGTCCACCACGGCCTGTGTCCGACTTCGTACTAACACGGCCCCGTGTGTTAACGGCACAGCCCGTGGCCAATGTACTTGTTGTACTATCTCAGATTCTGGAAATCTTAGAGTTGACCACGCCCCGTGTTGCCTTAGCACGGCCCCGTGTTGAGCTTTTGAATTGTCTTTTGTTGTTGTCTTTTTCTTCTGCAGAGAATTCCCATTGGGCACGACCCATGCTAGGTGAGCACGGCCGATTTTGTTATTTTCTTGGATTGGATGTGGATGGGGGCTCAACGAGTTGCTTCAATCCTTCTTCATTGTATTTTATGTTAGTTTTTGCTGTTATTTTGCTTCTTTTGTGCATTTACGCTCTTTTGACCCTGTTAATTAAAAAGAACAAAGAAACATGGTTTTTCCAACATTAGTACTAAAAAATGTTGGTTTTACGCCGTATTTGATATAATTTATATGTTGTATTTTAAGCACATAAGTGGTCGTAGAACTCAGTACGTTAAATATTTTGATTTTAGACTTAAGTGGATAAAACCAATAAAACACATTATTATCTATCTTAAATGCAAATGTCGGTGACATTTACATTTGAGCCCCTCCTTTTTGTTTGCTTTTTTTTTTACTTTACGAATTACTAAACGACAAAATGGTACAACTCTAATGGCAAATGAAGTTGGTTCAGGTTCTAGGACATAGGTTCTCGGATAATAATTTAAAGAGTTAAATGTTATTTATGTCTCTGTGGTTTGTAATTTTTGCTATTTTAAAATTGTACCATTTTCCTTTTTAACTTTCTCGAAACGTGTCATTTCAGTCCAAAAAATCCAGAATAAAGTGTCATTTTTGTCCCTGAGGTAACTGATTTTTTTAACTGGGGTTAGTTTTTTGGACTGAAATGACAAGCTTCGAGAATGTCAGGAAGAAAAATGATACAATTTTAAAATTTGATCTGAAATGACAAGAATGAACAAATCACATAAAATAAATGACACTTAACTCTAATTTAAAATACCCTTTATTGTAATTTAAAAACTATCTAACTAAATTAATAAGGGCATTTTATTGAATAAATAGTATTCGTTGTTAACTTAATAATTTTTTTTACAAATTTAATGATTCATTAATAGCTTTCGTTCGCTAATTTTCTTTATTTACTCCAATCGTTCATTTACCTTCAAAAGACTAATTATTTGCGTGCATATTTCTATGTACGTGCCGGTATAAATTCGAATTGGTCTACGTCAAAACGTAAACTTTTTTTTTCTTTCTGAAAATGAGGTCAAATATAATACACTTTCGTTTACAAAAAAAAAAAAAAAAAAAAAAAAAAAAAAACATTTTTACTTGTATATTTTTATATAGGTGTTGGTATAAATTTGAATTGGTCTACATTTTGACTTAAACTCTTTTTAGAAAACGAGTCAGGTCATGTATAATACGTTTTTATGCTTACTTTATGTATGTTTCGCAAATTTTGTTACGAACCGGTGGACACCAACTGTGGTTTCTTTTTCCTTTTTAAAAAGCTCTAATCTCTTTTGATTACACATGTCAGGTTTTCTTTTACATGTTACGTTTTCTATTTATGAGTCGAGTCACATATAATACGTTACGATTGTACGATATAATTTCAATTTACTTTGCGTTTGCAATGCGTGTGTAGGTTACTTTGACTTCAATCGGATACATCGAAACACGCGGTTTTCATATGGTTAACGCATCACATAATGCTTTGACTAATTAATTCGACGTTAGCGACGTACCCGCGCCGCAACACGCTTTTGATATTTTTACTAGTTGACTCAAAAACCGATAGACCCTTGTGATCAACCAAACCAAACCAATAAAGACGACCTAAATGGTTCGACCTGAAAACCCAGGTTTAATCTAATAATCCCCCCTGAGGTTGATTGATAATGGCGGACGATGACGAAAGAAGGGTTCTGGAAGATCAACTTGAGCTTCAATTACAAGAACAAAGAGAATCAATCGCCGCTCTTGATGAAGCCCTAGCCTCTGACCCCCAAAATCCCGAAATCCTCGAGGTATTCACAATCGCCCCTTTTTATATTTCTTTTCTCAACTTCATTTAGGTTAAGTTTTATTTTGTAAATCTGAGATGTGTTCCATACTTTTTTAGCTCATAAATGATTGTGTATTGGTTTAGAAACTTGTTGATTGATATCAATCAATGTTCGGTTGGTAACTGTTACCTAGGTCCTAGGTTATCTTATCTGTTGTATATTGGTACTGAAGGTGCTTTTGCTACAATGGTATGAGCTGATACCTTGACATTGTATTTAACTAGTAAGCAAGTGTTGGGGTTTTAAAAAGAGGTGCGAATAATCAAACACTCTTTTTATTACACTCTGCTGAGTCCACCTCTTCTCGTGCAGATGTTTGCAGATGTGGTCTGTAGACTGCAGACCTTTTACATCTGAAAAAACAAACACCACCTTAGACATTCTGTTTTGAAGTAAGTAAGTGTTGGTCACCTAAATAAGGAAATCAAGATGCATTTAGACAAATCTAAATTGAAGCAACTGAAATATTGACGACGGTCATGAAACGTTATATTCTTTTTAAGTTACACTTGTTGTGCGGAATGCTGGAATCACAATGACTGGATTACCCATTTATCAGGATTGAATTTCTAATTTACACTTTATTGCCGGATAGATAAAAAAACTTCATCGCTAGCTAGCTAAGACGGGGCACTTTTTAGAAAATACAGTATGATTGTTGATTACAGTATCAACACAATAGATGAATGGAGTTTAATGGGGTTTGGCACATGTTATCAAAACCTATCGTTTCTAGTCGTCTGCTCGGTTTTAAGATGGTGCTATGTTGGATTCTTGTTTGTTGACCACTCTTCACAGTCACCAACTCCTGGACATAAATTCATGAGCAATTTCCACTTGTGTCATATTGTCATTTCACAATTTATGTTTGTTGGTTTGCCTACTGTCAACATCTCTTGTTTGTCGCACACTCACACTATGTGTACATTCACATATTATAATATAAAAAATATATTTTTTATTAGATATGCGTAGGATAATTTTACACTTTGAAGTAAAACTCTGTGTAGTTGATGCAGTTTCGTATGCAATCAAATGGCTCAAGATCACTTCGTTAATCAGAGTCTCATAACGAACCGATAGGTTCAAGAACAATGTTCTTTTCTATTAAAATTCAATCAAAAACTCCTCTAAAAAATAACCCTAAACATCCTATTTATAAGATATGAATCATAATTCAAAAGGAAACAAAATAAGATAAAATATTAAATTTAAATAAAGAGATAATTAAAGAGATCGGGTCTATGAGTCTATCCGCATCATTCTCCCCGTCTTCAAAAAAACTCGTCCTCGAGTTTTGCCTATGAACCAAAGCTACCAGGATCAAAAGAAACATCAACCCGATTCATCTTTGTTATTATCAACACGACACACCTAAACAACCCAACTTTATGAGTCGGCTCTTTCGACTTTAGATATGCACCACCTGGATCAAATGTAGTCATGGACCGTCTCTTATTCACGAATGGAAAATGATGAACACCAAGGTTAGCAAAATAAACGTGCCTTTTATTCTCTACGCATATTATCATGTCCAAATTAATAAAAAGCCCTTCATTTGAATCTAATTTGCCACCAGCTTGTTTATGTATCACAACAACTTCAGATCCACCAACATTAATTGGTTTACTCATTTCCTTGTGCTTTCCACGTGGATTACTATTAGACTTAGCAACCCCACAATTATCTCCATTTTGAATATTATCAACATAAAAGGCAACACCAATATTATCTCTAATTTGAATATCCCTTACTTCTTGAACTTCCTGATTCATTGGAGACGAAACCTTCTTCAATTAAAATTTAAACTTCCCCTGTTTGACAGCCTTGATATTGAGACTTCCAACTTCAGCGCAACACCACCCACAACGACCATGCTTTGCAATTCACCACCACCAAGAGGACCACTTTCGGAATCCAATCCATCATCACCGATCAACGTGACACCACCGTTAACCACCGTAGCATCTTCAACAATACGACTTTTGGAACCCAATTCATCACCTCGTAAGTATCGATCACCACCGGTAAACCAAGAATACCATTCCTCATCCCTGTATTCGTCATACACGGGAGGATAATCATAGATAATGTCGCCATTGGTAGGATGCTCCTCATTCCCAGATAACTCATCCCTGACTGGGTTTTCCGGTTCCGTTTCCTTCCACGATGACGAGTCCTCAAGATCTCGGATCCTTTGCTTGAGTCGTATGATCTCGTGTTGTAACTCGAGATCTCTGACTCGTTGCCGAAGTCGCATGATCTTAAGATCCCGTGGGTCGGAATCAACTCTGCCGTTGCCTCGGTCGGCGGTTCTACGAACAGGGTGTCGATCTTCTCCACGAGCACGTGAAACAAACATACTTCTGTCGTTGTCTCTGTCGGCGAATCTACGATCGAGCAAGTATCTTCCTCCACGCAGAGCCATTTGAGAACCAAAGCTCTGATACCACCTGATGCAGTTTCGTATGCAATCAAATGGCTCAAGATCACTTTGTTAATCAAAGTCTCATAACGAACCGATAGGTTCAAGAACAATGTTCTTTTCTATTAAAATTCAATCAAAAACTCCTCTAAACAATAACCCTAAACATCCTATTTATAAGATATGAATCAAAATTCAAAAGGAAACAAAATAAGATAAAATATTAAATTTAAATAAAGAGATCAGGTCTATAAGTCTATCCGCATCAGTAGTCTTGTGAAAGAGTGAAGATATACTAAACAAACAAGCGTACCCAGTATAATCCAACTCATAGCTCATATACATAATCCGATTGTGTCCAGAGTCCAGACGTTCTTGGTTTAAATTATGTTACGTTTTTGTTAGATTCATGACATCTTGGTATTAATTTTAATTTCTTCTATAAGGTTCATGCAGAGCTTCTTCAAGCAATCAAAGATGCAGAAGAGGGTCTCTTCATTCTTAAACGAGCTAGATTATTGCAAGAAGTTGACATGTCTCTACAGATGGCAAAAGATGGACGTAATGGGAGAAATCAAGATTCTCTTGATTCAAACGACGTTAAAGTGGAACCGTTGAAAGAACCCGAGGATGTGAATCAAGATCCTCTTGATCCCAAAAAAACAGAAGCGGAATCAAATAAGGAATTCTCTGTTGGATCAAAATGTCGCTTTCGCCACTCAGATGGACGATGGTATGACGGTTTGATTGTTGCAATTGACGGGTCTAATGATGCAAAAGTTTCCTTTCTTACTCCAACATCAGAGAATCAGTTGGTATGTGTTTTTTTTCCTCTTTACTATTAATTATGGTCTACGTTGTGTCGTTGCTAGATAACTAGCTATTAAATTATTTGTAATTAGGGGTGAGCAGAAAACCGAAAAAACCAAACCGAAACCGAAAAAACAGATTTAACCGAACGAAAAAAAACCGAACCGCACAAAAAAAAAACTGAAAATTAAGGTTCGGTTTTGATTTAGGAATTATTAATTTTATTTTTGAATGTTAAGTATTCATAACAAAAAAATTAACATGTTTATATATCTTTGAAATTATTTATCCATTGCCTACAACAAATAACAAAATTTAACAAAAAAAATTAAATTACTTTCAAAGTATTATAGTGTTTTAACAAAAACTTCGAAGAAACATAAAAATAGATTGGAAGATTAGGTTTATGTGAACAATATAAATTAAAAAGGTTAAATATATTAACTTTAATGTAAACATCTAAGAAAGATTCTTAATTCTTGGTTTATACATTTTATTTTTGAATCTTACGTAACTTTATTCCAAAACCGAAAAACTAAACCAAACCGTTGCTAAAACCGAAACCGAACGGTTTGAATATTTTGCCACTTTTTGTAATAAACTATTTGCAATGGTTTGAATATTTTGCCACTTTTTGTAATAAACTAATAACTGAAGGAATGATTGTATGTTTACCCGATTAATCAAGTAGTGCTACTACACCCGAATGCAGATTTGCAAGTTCTTCTTGCAGCAACGGTGTCGATTTGGTACAAAGTGTCGTTCGTCACATGGTAAAAGTTTTCTCATATGTAATTCTAATTAGTATAACTTCAGAATCGGTTTTTAACCTCCGATGATAAATAGCGAATATTTAACGTGTTCGGTTTATTTTGAATCAGGCATTAATCTGCCATTATCATCACTGAGAAAATATACTCCCACAGTGTGGACTCATTCGTTAATCGGGTCCAATGTGTGGGCCATCTCCGACAGTAAAACTGGAATTTGGCGGGAAGCGGAGCTTGAGTCATGGGATGAAGAACTCAAATCGGGCCGGGTCGTTTTCCGAGACGATGGTAGCTCGATAAACGTCGGACACGAGTCTATATCTTTATCTGAATACGCCCAAATGAACGATGAAGATGACAATGACAGTGACTCGTATTCCAATTCGGAACAGGATGATCTTTCCGAAAATGAAATCGAAGACACCCCTGAAGGTTTAGGGTTTCTCGGTGCATCAAATCTACAACGAGGTATACAAACCGAAACCGCCATTTTTGCAGAATGGGAGAATCACACGCGGGGAATCGCGTCTAAGATGATGGCTAACATGGGTTTCCGTGAAGGAATGGGTTTGGGTGTGAGGTTACAAGGACGTGTTGACCCGATTTCAGTCAAAGTACTACCAAAAAATCAGTCTCTCGATCATGCTTTCGAATCTAACGAAAATAAAGATAATAATCAAGAGAAAAAACGAAGCAGAGGCGGGAAAAGAAAACGCGATAAGAAATTTGCGGCATTAGCGAAGGCTGCCAAGTTACAAGAGGAACCGAGCTCGGATATTTTTAGTCTTATCAACACACAGTTAGCGAAGCATGACGAAGCGTTGAAAGTTGGGTCAAACAAGAAACCGCAAAAGAAAGATTTCCAGGAGAGTAAGAACGGTGACAGGCGGGCGCTCGTTGCGTTTGATGATGAGGTGAAGGAGTTACGTGCGAGAGTTCAAAAACTGGAGGAAATGGCGAGCAGGAATAAGAAAGAGAAGGTGGTTTACGAGGCGGCGGTTAGGAAGCTTAATGAAACTCGGAAACAGTTGGCGGAAGTTGAAGCCGCGCATGCATCGGCGTCTAATGCTGTTGCTAGTAAAGAGAAGGAGAAGAGATGGCTTAAGTTTTAATGTGGGTTTGACATTGTTTGTAATTCAAATCTGTTATAAATATCAGCTTGATATAATCATAGTTTATTTTTTACATTATTGGCAAAACTGAGTGAAATCATCTTTTGATTCTGACATTTCTCTGTTGCACGTTCTTCTAAATTTGGACCGGTTAGCTAATAAGTTGTGATGATGGTCTGACCTCCAGAAGGCGAAGGCGAACGCAAACGTTGGTTGGTTTTCACCAGTTTCGTTTGTTCGTTAAAAACCAATGAGATAATTATGTGCAGTCGATTAGCCTGTAACTGAACCGAAACACTGCAGAGAACCAGGGCGGACATGACAATATGATCTTCAAAACACTAAATAAGAGAGATTAGTGTGCTTTAGCCTTTGAATCATTTGTTGCAAAATATGATGATATTATCCCAACTAGATATGACATCTATGTAGCAAAAGTCGAACACTAAATAGGAGAGATTAGTGTGCTTTGAATCATTTGTTGCAAAGTCAATTAAAGATTGTGGCGTACATTCAATGTTGTTAGAGCATCTCCAACGCAGACCAGGTCCAAAACCAAACCGGTCCTTGCATGGGTTGGAGGACAGGCCGACAGGAGGTTGTGAAGTGGAGTCTGGTCCATTCCATCGGACCATACCAATATGTGGGGACCACAAACACAAACTAATTGTATAATATACTTTTTTTTATATAAATGTGAGATGTGAGGTGTGAGATGGAGGTTCAGATTGGATTGCGTTCCAGAAAAAAAATGTAATTTTTTAAGGTTCATTTTTTGGAATGATGTGGCGGGTTTAGAACCAAACTTGAATTTAGCATCGGAGATGTTCTTAAGAAAACCGGACCAGCTAAATCGGGAACCAGACCTTTTGTCGCTTTGGTTTGTATTAGGACTTAGGAGTGGCAAAATGGGTGGGTTGGGTAGGTTTGGGTAATGGGTTAGGATGTGTATGGGTTAAGATGGGTTTGGGTTAGGATGAGTTTATTAAAAAATGGGTTAGAATGGGTTTAGGTTAAGATAGGTTTTTGTCAAAATATATTTAGGCATGCTAAAAAATTCTAAAAAATCCAAAAAATTATAAAAAATAATAAAATAATAAAAAATTCTAAAAAAAATCTAAACAATCCAAAAAATTCTAAAAAATCCAAAAAATAATAAAAAATCCAAAAAATCAAAAAAAATTCAAAAAAATCAAAAAAAAAAAATCGAAAATATCAAAAAACTCAAAAAAATAATAAAAAAATCCAAAAAAATTATAAACAAATCCTAAAAAGAAAAAAAAATCATAAAAAATCAAAAAAATTATAAAAAATCCAAAATATGAAAAAACTTAAAAAATCAAAAAAATAATAAAAAATAAAAAAAATATCTAAAATATCTAAAAATCCAAAAAATTCAACAATATCAAAAAATTAAAAAATCATAAAAATAATAAAAATTCAAAAAAATCAAAAAATTTCTAAAAAGCCAAAAAAAAAATTCTAAAACATAGTTAAAAATCCAAAAATTTCTAAAAAAATCAAAAAAATACAAAAAACTATAAAAAATCCAAAAAATTCTAAAAAACCAACAAAAATTCTAAAAAAATCAAAAATTCTAAAAAAATGAAAAAAAATTAAAAATCCAAAAAATTCTAAAAAAATCCAAAAAACCATAAAATATTCTAAAAAATAAAAAAAAATCTTAAAAATCCTAAAAACTTTTTTTAGAATTTTTTCGATTTTTTTATTATTTTTAGGATTTTTTTTATTTTTTTAGTATTTTTTGATTTTTTTTAGAATTTTTTTGATTTTTTTGATTTTTTGGATTTTTTTAGTATTTTTTATTTTTTAGGATTTTTTAGTATTTTTGATTTTCTAGGTTTGTTGGATTTTTTATTATTTTTTTGATTTGTTTTAGAATTTTTTTTATTTTTCAGAGTTTTTTGATTTTTTTGAATTTTTTTGATTTTTTATTATTTTATCGATTTTTTAGATTTTTTTAGTTTTTAGAATTTTTTTTATTTTTTAGGATTTTTTTTTTATTTTTTATTATTTTCTTATTTTTTTTATTTTTTTTATTTTTTAGAGTTTTTTTTATTTTTTGTTATTTTTTGTTTTTTTAGAATTTTTTGGATTTTTTATTATTTATTTTTTATTTTTTAGAATTTTTTTGGATTTTTTATTATGTTTTTTATTGTTTTAGATTTTTTTTATTTTTAGATTTTTTTGAATATTTGTATTTTTTTTTAATTTTTATTATTTTTTTATTTTTTAAATTTTTTATTTATTTTTTAGAATTTTTTGGATTTTTTTTATTATTTTTTATTATTTTTTGGATTTTTTAGAATTTCTTTTGTTTTTTTCTGATTTTTTAGAAAATTTTTATTATTTTTAATTTTTTATTATTTTTAATATTTATGAAGCCAACATCTACGAACACTCGAATAAGATGAAAAATCTGTCTGTTATGCTCTTTTTTGAGTTAACCATTTACCCTGCGTAATACTCATCCTTACCCAAGAATTATTTTAAATAGATATTATATAACTCATCCTGACACATCCTTAGTTATTTTCTTAACCCATGAGGACCTATTCTCATTTTTAAAATGACCAAAATAAACCAAAAAACCCAAATGAGTTTTATTTGCCAGACCTAGTTTGTATGCATTAAACTATTTTTCGCTGGAACGGTTTTGAGTATTTTTGTTTTAATTATAAGATTTAAACTTTAAGGCATCTGTTAAAGTATTTCACAATTAACGTTATATTCTCGTGTACTTTAAATAAATACCGTCTTTTAAAAATATTATATTCTATTCTATTTAAAAAAAAAAAAAGTTGAATGTGACAACATAATATTATATTAACTAATAAATTATACGTGATATTTAATGAAAGGATATTTCATAAAAAAAAATGATATTTAAACAAATTTTATGATTAAGTATGATGTGATCTGGTTTTTAACTCTGTTAATTCTTTCTCACAATCAAATCGGTTGATACTAAGACTAGTTTGGTTTTTAAAAAAGTTACGTACATGAGTGGGATTCAAGTCTGTCCTTTGGAAAGCTAGAAGCATAAACGGTTGTATTTATTATAAACCTAAAATTCGTATTCAATAAAATATAACTTTAAATGCTCATCTATTGTATTCAATAAAAATATCTTTAAAATGCTCATCTATTTGCATTTGTGGTCTCTATTTAATTATTAATGGATGGTCAAAAGAAATCCAAATACGTTGCTCCAAAACCGTCGCCCTTGATTTTTAGGATCACATATTCATATAGTATAAAGTAATAATTAATAAATGTTTATATTAAAAAAAAGAAATAATTAATGTATGACTAAATATCTAAATTACACGTTCTTATTACAAAAATGTACATTAATCATAATATCATAATGATTGTGACATTTGTTAAGGTTTTGTGATGATATTGATAATATTTAGGGCTGTAAACGAACCAAATGTTTGATGGACAATTCGTGAACCGTTCGGCGGGAAGTTCGTTTGTGTCTGTTTGTTTATTAAACAAACAAACACGAATAAGAAATTTCGTTTGTTTAGTTAAATAAACAAACATGAACAAGGATCATGTTCGTTCATTTATGTTCGTGAACGTTTGGTAACGTGTCGTTTGTGTTCGATAGTTCATTCGTCTTTTTAGTTTTTATATTTATTTAAATACTTAAAATTCCGACAAATTAAATATCTAATAAGTGTCAGTGTATTATATATTCTGTTCATGAACGATTGTTTGTGTTTGTTTGTTTCCATTTGTGTTCATGAACATTAGTTTGTGCTCACTTGTGTTCGTCAACGTTCGTTTTTGTTTGTTGCCTAAAATTAACAAACAAACACAAATGAACACGAACAAGTTCATTTCCTTAACAAACGAACACAAATATAAAATCTTGTTCGATAAGTGTTCGTGAACGCTTCGCGAACACATATATTTTTTAACAAACGAACACCAATAAGGTCTTGTTTGTGTTCGTTTGGTTCATTTGTAGCTCTAATAATATTCATGACAACTTTTTTAGTGGCAGACTTCATGGTGGGGTCATAAGTATTGTTTAATTACTAATAATGTTAATCTCACAAAAGAAACCAGGTAACCAACCCATCAATAATGGTGTTTTAGTAATGATAATTGTTGGCAAGTTATAATATAAAAAGGTTTAAAGAAAACAAGTATTGTAATCTACATGACACAATTTAAATAATAATAATTAGTTGTCTACATGACACAATTTAAACAATAATTAGTTATCTTTAATTAAAAATAAAATTAAAAACAATTAGTTGTAACTATTCTGTCACAAGAATAATTCCCTTTTTATACTTGCATCTTATTGTTTGTCAAACATGTTTCACCTTTTATAGTGATATAATAATATGTTGTATGTATCATCTCTTAAGATATATAAAGACAAAGTGACAAACTTTTTATTATTATATTATATATATATAGTTTTCGAAGGCTCATGAATAGTAATTTCAATTTTAAGATAATATATAGCTTTTTAATATTTTATTATATCAATTTATTATTTGTAATATTTACTATTAACATCTTTTAGTTTTTTTTTTTCTATTTACTTTTAGCTTTTAACGTATTTTCTTATTTTTCTTTTCTAAAGCCATATTTCCTTTATTATTTATTTTATTTCTAATAATTCTTTTTTTCTTTTTTTAATCATCTTTACTTTATCAATTAATTTGATATTTATTTAATAACTTATGTTCGTTAATTTTTTTCTGAAAACTTAAGTACGTAGTTGTGCTTAATATTTACCCTCGATTAGTATAAGTTTTATTAAAAACGAATTTATATTAAAAAATAAAGTATTTATTTGGTATCGTAAAATGATACGATGATAAACTGAACCGATTCTAACGGTTTGGCTTTCCAAACAACATGCTACATTGTCAAATAACGTTTGTTTTACATTATTATTTGTTTCGTTTCGCCGCAACGTGCGACAGTAAAAAAACCTAGTTTATATTTAAACGTGAAATTTTCTCACCTATAAATATTATTTACATGCATTAACTTGAATTATGCAAGTGTCTTTATATTAATGAAGAAAGATCTAACTTTTTTACTCCCAACATAACCAAATACACAAAACTTAATTTTTTTACATATAATAAGTATAAACTAGTTACAAGAAAACTATTAACAGATTTCATTATCATAGAAATTATATATATTCTCTGGACATACATATATGTTATGTCAATGTAGGTAGCCTACTTAAATAAATGGTGTCCTAGATTCAAATCTGAGCAACGAGTATTATTTAAATAAATGGTGTAAGCGTACACTTATAAATGTTTATTATGCTTGTTGGGTGATACAAATATACAATACAACAATTTTCAATGTGCCCGACACTAGTTTTTTTTTTTTTTTCTAATTTATTAATATATTCTTTTGTTACATCCCCTAATTTATGCATGTTTTCTGCTACCATCTTGTACTTTAAACATTTGCATGTTTTCCTTTGCAGCCTAGTGTGCGCTCCCACTTTTTACGGGTCAATTTGCGTTGTAATAAACCAAAAAGGTGTGAATAGTCATACAAATAATATTTTGTTTAGGAGCTGTAAATCAATAATTAGCAAAATATAATGTTTTACATAAAACAATCAATTAACAGTAACCGTCACCTTCACCGTTACCGTCACTGTTAACACTGGAATTGGAATTGCAGTCATCACCTTGCCACGTCCAAACAATATCCTTTAACGCAGGTCTAACGTCCTCCTCACAGAACTTCTCATACTCCAAGGTGTCACCGGAATCCTTCGAAAACTCCACCACCGTCATCTCCGTCGCCATCTCAAACACCTCCGCCGTAACCACCAACGCTCCTTTCCGCCCTTCCTCCGCCGCCTCCATCCGCAGCTTAAAATCCTCCTCCTGCTCAACGCTAAACCTCAGTCCCTTCGCCGCCGCCGCTATCCGCTCAACAATCGCCGCCGCTGAACACTTCGACGTGAATATCGATGCTACCTTCTTCTTCTCCTTGCTCTCGAACAACGTCGATAGATCGAATCCAGACGACATCGATGAAATCAGCTCAAAAGCGTTGAAAAACGACGGCGAAGATGTTGATTTCTTCAACGTTCCGGCCGCCGGATCCGGCGGCGTAACTCGTTCGGTTTTCAACCGGAACGAGATCTGACGTGGCGGACCTCGCCGGTACCACGACACACGCTGGATTCCTTGAATCGAGATCCGCCGCTCCGGATCCGCCATTAATATCTTCGAGATTAGCTTCCGTGTCTCCGCCGTGAACCACGGCGGAAACTCATATTCCGCTTTGAAAATCTTCCGGTACAGATTCATCAAATTCTCATCGTGAAACGGTAAAAATCCGGCTAACAAAACGTACAAAACGACGCCGCATGACCAGATATCCGCCTTCGCACCGTCGTATCCTTTCTTCCGTAACACCTCCGGTGCCACGTAAGCAGGCGTGCCACACTGCGTGTGCAGCAGTCCATCGTAACGCTTCTGTTCCGGCAGAGCAGAGAATCCGAAATCAGTTATTTTCAAATCATCATTACTGTTTAACAGCAGGTTTTCCGGTTTAATATCACGGTGAGACACACCGCGGCTATGGCAGAAATCAACGGCGGAGATTAACTGCTGGAAATACTTACGAGCAACGTCTTCTTTCACACGTCCGCCACGTGCGACCTTTGCGAAAAGCTCACCACCGGAAACATACTCCATAACGTAATAGATCTTAGATTTTGTTGCTAGAACTTCACGAAGCTCGACGATGTGTGGATGACGGAGGAGACGTGTGGCGGAGATTTCTCGCTGGATCTGGTCAACCATGCCTTGATCTTTGACTTGATCTTTGTTGATGACTTTAATGGCGACGCTTTGGCCGGTGGCGAGTTCTCTGCCGTGGTAGACCTTGGCGAAGGTGCCGGTTCCGATGAGTTTTCCTTTTTCATACTTGCCTCCTGGTAGTATGAGTCTTTGTTCCTCCATTGATGATGAAGGTGAAGAGTTACATGAATGAGTTGGTTGAGTTCATGATGGATGGAAGAAGAGGTTAGGGTTTGTTTATTGGGTTGAAAGTGGAGATATGGTTTTTTTATTGTGGAATGGGCGGCAAGACAGATAGATTTTTTTTTTTTTTTTTGAAAGGTTCGGCCGTGGGGTATGGTGGGGCTTGGGTTGGGTTGGGGCATCGGTTGACACGTGTAATTTCAAAACTCAAGTCTCAAACCCACTTAGAAGGGGGTATGGTGAGCGTGGCCTGGCTGGCGTGGCCAAGCCACATCAGCTTTTTTTTAATATATATATATATAATATAGGTAGAGGATCCTGTAAAAAGTGCTTAAAGTGTGAGAAGTTTGAGAAGTGTATTATAACACTATATATAATACTATATAACACCATATAAACACCGTATAACAATATGTAACACCATATAACACTATGTAACACTATATATCATTATATAACAAATATAACACTATAGGTTGTCTGATAGCATGTCTATGATAGATGTATAGTATTATATTTATTATATAATGATATATAGTGTTTCATAGTGTTATATGGTATTATATGGTGTTACATATTGTTATACGGTGTTTATATGGTGTTATATAGTATTATATATAGTGTTATAATACACTTCTCGCACTTCTCACACTTTAGGCCCTTTTTACACTATCCTTACCCTATATATTTATAACCAAAAACTACATAAACATACAAAATAATTATTAAAATAAACATACAAAATAATTATCAAAATAAAAAACTATCATTCTTCGTCGTCTTCGTCGGTTTCGAACCCATGAATCGTTGAAACATGTTCCACCAAATCAGATCGAAGGTTGTGATGTATATCCCTTGACTTTATCATAAATTCATTTGCCACTTTATCTTCGTCTGTTACGTTACCTGGTTGGGAGTCATCGTCATCATAGTAGGTAACGACCGCTGTACCTTCATCCTCCAAAATCATGTTGTGAAGAATGATACATGTGTACATCACGTTTCCAATCTGATCCTTGTCCCATAGTCGACAAGGCATTGACAATATTCGCCACCTTTTCTTCAAAACACCGAATGCTCGCTCGACGTCTTTACGTGCAGCCATCTGGACCCTGTTAGCGGTGTGCCGTTCACGAGCGATGTACCTTCTCCTCCGTTTAGGTTGTTGAGTCTCTTCCTCCTCGTCTTCGTCTTCCACGATAGCTTTCACCACCGCCGCGATCGTTTGTAGAAATATTTTCGCACCATCGTCAGATGATGATGACGATTCACTATAACTTAAAGAACTCATGGCAAGATTATGTTTTATGTGTTTGATATTGTGTGAGAAAAATGTTAAATATGGTAAGGTATTTATAAATGAATTTTTTTTTTAAAGTAGCCCCCATTCGTGGGCTAGTTTGAATGGGCCATTCACAGCCCGCCATGTCAGCTTGCTCCCCCGCCCCACGCCCGGCTTGAAACCCAAGCCCCAAGGGCCACGCACCAAACCAAGCCCACCTGGGGTGGTGGCTTGGGCGTTTTCCCCCAAGCCACGCACCAACCCAAACCCCATACCCCATACCCTAAGCAAGACAGATAGATGGAGTTGAATTATTTGTTTTCCTTTTTATTTGGTTTTGGTTCTAATTAAAATAATAAGAGTATCGTATCTCTATGATGGAATTGATGATACTTTGAAGATATATAATTAAAAAAAGTCGAATATTTGAATTATTTGTTTTCCTTTTTATTGTAAAGTTGGGTTTTTATCACTAAGTTATGTTAAAGTGTATTTTGTAGCTGTGTATAAATGATTAAAATGTCATTTTGAAACATTGTATATGTAATTAACTCGATCTTTTTAAACTGTTAAATGTAATAAAAATAAGACCGTAACATCACCTTTGTCCTTGTGTATTGGGAAAAAATACGACCGTAACATCACCTTTGTCCTTGTATATGTAACAAATGTTTTGATGGAGAAGGTTGCGTAGTTGTGTGCACCTCTAAGGCCACTCGGTATGGGGACGTCCCCAGTGTGTCGTGGAGCGGCGCCGCCTCGGAACACCGTTTGACGTCATCACCGTCGGCCCTTCGACGTTCTTGCCGGTCCTCTCTCTTCTTATTTATACACAAACCTATACATACATACACATATACATATATTTAGGTCCATCCCCTTTAGGTCTATCCTCACACCCGCTTACGTGTACGCCTATGTGGGGGAGCATCCTTTGAGGACTACCCTCCTCCACACCGAGTAGTCTAATTACTCATGCAGCAACCGCCACCCACAACTCCTAACCCAGGTAGTCTAATCACGCCCACGCTAAGTAGAAGCAGTTATGGGTTTCTTTCAAGTGATTCTTTTGTTTCCTTTAGACTACACGGTGTGGAGGGATTTGAAGATGAGAGTGTTAAGCGCTTTGTTTCCTTTCAAGTGCTTCTTTTGTTTCCCAACGTCGGTGGCCATTATTGAAATCTCAATTTTGTTGGTTGATGTGTTCATCGATGATCCCTCGCTGATAAGATACGGCGAGTTAATTTTTTTTAATTAGAACTTGTCAACAATCACCGACGAAAGGCGTTCGCCGATAATATTCATTTATGTTTTCAGTATTGTAAGGTTTGTCATGTATTGAAATTGATTTGTTAGACCACCCGTAGTGGGGCAGTTTCTGGCGTTTTTTGCCTTCAAAAACACCCCTCGACGCCTCCAGACCGCCCCCCTGGCGTTGTTGAGCAAAAAAATTCGAAAGGCCTCCTTTAAAACACGCCGTGCAATTTGTTTTGTGGCCAATCAGACCGTTGCCAACGGTCACATAACGGCTATTTTTATTTATTTTTCTTTTTTTTCTTCTCACTTTTATATATATATACTCACTACAAACCACATTTTTATACAAACTAAAACACACACAATCCCAAACTTCAATCCGTTTTTATAGAAAATGGATTCCCCTACTTCCTCGTCTATCGCAAATTATTATTACAGAGAGTTTTTAGCGGATGAGGGTGACTCGACCGATGAGGAGGTCGAGCAAGATGCGGTTACGAGTGGGTGTGAACTCGCGGTGCGGTATATGTGAAGCACTGCAGCCGGCCCGAACGTGAAATTTTACCAAGAGAATATATTGAATGAGACCGACGTGCGGCAAACGATCGGTTGATGAAAGATTATTTCGATGAAGCGCCAACTTACCCGAACCCAGAAGTTTTTAGGCGTCGTTTCCGGATGAGTAAGCGTTTATTTTTACGCATCGTCGAAGACTTGGAAAACAACTTTGATTATTTTAAACAAAACCGGATGCGAGAGGGACACTTGGATTCACCGGTATTTAAAAGTGTACGTCAGTGCTACGAGTCCTTTTTACGCTTTGATTATTTCTGGTAGAGCTGCCAAAGCATCTTTTTACGCAAACGGAAACTACTACCAGCACGGATACTATTTGTGCGATAGAATTTATCCTAGGTATTCAATTCTCGTGAAGACATTCAGTGATCCGTACGATGAAAAAAGAGCTCACTTTAAAAAAGTTCAAAAGTGTTCGCGGAAGGACATTGATAGATGCTTTGGGGTTCTTAAACAACGATGACATTATTTGAGAAATCCTTGTCGTGCATGGACCAAGCAAAAAATGAGAGATGCTATGTACGCTTGTAAAAAAAAAGGGTAGTTGCACGGTACCCCTGACCACGGAAGGGATCTCCCTTCCCAGTTCACCACCCGACAAGGATCCCTGGCGGCAAATACCCATAGCCATCAAAGAGGGGTAAGAAACATGTTTCGAACCCGAGACCTCGAGTGTCCTCGGTCCGGCTTAAAGCGGGTGTCGGTGGCCACCAAAGTGGCACTAATGGGAATTGAACTTGGGTCTCCATTGGAGAACCCAAGTCACTCCACCACTAGGCCACTTGTGGTGAATCATGCACAATATGATTTTGGAAGACGAAAGAAAAGCAATATGCCAGAATTATGTACCGGAAGCTGTCCAAAAGGAGCATCCGCAAGCATCAATGGAAGAAAAAGTGAACAATGCACGAGAATTGCGTTATGAACCCGCACATTCCGCGTTAGCGGTTGATTTGGTCCAACACGCATGGCCGGTTCGATATATTCCAAACGAGGGTGAAGAAGAAAGGATGACGAGGAAGACGAAGATGACGAGAATGACGAAAGCGAAGACGAAAATTACTTTATTTTTTAAGTTTTTCCAGTTTTTATTATTATTTTTATTAATGTATTTTTTTTATTTAATGAAATATTATTAGTTTTAAATTAAACAATATAATTGGGTAATGATTGGTTGGGCATTATGGGCATTATCCCACTGGACTGCCATATGGTGGAAAACGCCCAAAGATGGGGGCATTATTCACCCTTAACACTACGCATATTCTTATTATAGTCAAAGTTAAAGCCCGTTGACTTGTTTTGTATTATTAGGATGACTCAATTAAGTGGTTTTGTAACTACTCATGCATGTGTTTCCAAATAAGTCGATATCAATGTTTTGCTTTTGTCTTTGAATTTAGTTGGTTAACAGACATGCATCATAAGATCACATTTTGAATAACTTATTTTCTAACACCATAGTTTTCAAAGAAAAAAATGTTGAGTTTAAATGAAGAAATAAAATTAAGATTTATAGAATCACTAAATTTAAGTAAACTTTAAAAGTTTAATTTGAAATAAGTTGTAATTTCAAGTTGCAGTAGGAAACAGGTACGTTGCCTTATTACACAAAAGGTGCCTTACATATTAATGCATAAACATAGGGCTGCAAACGAACCGAACGAACATGAACAAGACCTTGTTCATGTTCGTTTGTTAAGAAATTTTTGTGTTCATGAACACTTATCGAACAAGATTTTATGTTCGTGTTCGTTTGTTAAGGAAAATGAACTTGTTCGTGTTTGTTTGTTAATTTTAGGCAATGAACGAAAACAAACGTTAACGAACACAAATGAGCACATGCTAATGTTCATAGACACAAATGGAAATAAACGAACACAAATAACCGTTCATGAACAGAATATATAATACACTAACACTTATTAAATATTATTTGTCAGAAATTTTGAAGTATATAAATAAAATATAAAAATTAAAAACTCTAATGAATTATCGAACACAAACAAACATGTTACCGAACGTTCACGAACATAAATGAATGAACACGGTCTCTGTTCATGTTCGTTCATTTAACTAAACGAACCTCCCTTCGAATAGTTCACGAATTGTTCGCCGTACGTTTGGTTCGTTTACAGCCCTAAATAAACATATATAAATGCATAAAAAATCATAAAATGCTAAAGTGTTATCAATAATCAACCATGAAAATATTAATTACTCATCACCACTAGTACAAAATCAATTTTTTGGTGGTGTAAATTTCATGTATATGTTTTTGGTGTTGTCTTATAATACAAAGCACCAAATAACAATATTACCCCATTATTAAATAAACACACCACTTAAAAAAAGATTACACATTACCATTAAATACTTACAAGTAATCCATCACCAAAAAATTAATTATTTGAGGCTAAGGTTGCTATATTTTTTGAGGCTAAAACCTTTAAATAGCACCAAAATACCTATCAATTCAAAATCTAAATCTAACTTCTTCTTTCTTCTTCTCTGCAACTCATTTTAAACCCTATGAGCCCTCATTCTCCTTCATTCTACAATACCATCAAAACAAGCCATTCCAATTAAAGGTATCTTATTTATGATATGTTTTGATTTAGTATTTCATTTTTATGCTTTAATTGAATATAAATTGTTATATCTAGCTAAATGTGGAATTATTCAAGTTTCTTTAAATCTCATTCAATCATCACTTTAAGGTACGAAAATTTAAATTTTGTTACTTTTATTATGATTTCTTTATGTATTATATAATTATAAGTTGTCATTTATGTATGTATGTATGTATGTATGTATTGTGTATGTATGTATGAATAATATGTGTGTATGTACATGTGGATATTTGTATGTATGATATGTCATGAGTATAAACATGTATTATATATTTGTATACTTGGGGAGTTAAGGGAAATGCTGCTCATTTTTTCTTAGATAGTCAACCCGTTAAAATGTATACATATGAGATAGAATATTCAAAAAGTGGGTTATGATCCACCATCTAAAAGCGTTGGTTTACATAAGTTTACATCATTTGTTTGTTTATTTTAATTTTCAGATGGATCATGCTTATTGGATGTACGCAATTTCGCCTGCTTCATCGATATATTATGGGTTATACAAAGATTGCCATTAGATCTTGACAAGAAGGAATTTCATGTAAAAAACTTACTGTATATTTAAAAATTTAAACTATTATTAAATATTATATTTTGTAAATAATATTTGTTCTTACTTGTTTTCTAATAAATTATATGTTAATGTGTGCATATTAGTTACGTTTATATACACTTGTATAATATATTATTTTATTTTATAAACAACATTTTTTATAATTTTATATTTTTTAAGTATATAAAGTTATAAATTTTCATTTTATTATTTGAGTAATTTCCTTCTAAACTGGTTAATTAGTAGATCACATATGTCTTAATGGGCAACATTAGCCTTAGTGGATTGATATGAACAATAGTAAATCATATATGTCTTAATGGGCCCATTGGGCCTAAATGGATCATAATGGACAACAATAGATTATACATGTTTTAATGGATCATATTATGCCTTAATGGATCACAATGAAAATACTAAACCATACATTTCTTAATAAACCATAATGGGCCTTAATGGATCGTCCAGCCATATTTAAATTTTTTAAATACTACAAGTAATATTAACAACTAAAAGCAATCATCTAAAAAATATTTACTAAACATGGGTGTAAAACACAAAAAAAGAAAAAAAACATATTAGTCATCAGGTACTCAACGTGTGTAATTACATTTTGCCGAAAACAATACATATAATATTCACAACTTTAAAACAATTACCTATTACCTATTACGTAATAAGAAATAGGTAAATTGGTCTGTAATAATCTCACCTAGACCTTATTGGCCATTAATAATCCACCTCAAAATATTTCCCCCACCAATCTCACATTTCACCTATTTTTCCTACAATGGTCCCCCCGTTAAAAAAAAACTTAACGAAGTTAAGATTTTTTCCAAATTACAAACAGATTTTTAGGGCTTTTGATTAGAACGACGATACGAGTCCATTGATGTAAAACTTGCCTCAAAAAGGTGCTCCAAACAATGAAAACGGCGCTTCAATTCGGGTGTTTAAATTTCCAATTAACCAAAATCAAGTCACTTGGAGCACCATTTCGAAGTAAGTTTTACATCAATGGACTCGTATCATCGTTCTGATCAAAAGCCCTAAAAAATCTGTTTGTAATTTGGAAAAAAGCTTAACTCCGTTAAGTTTTTTTAACGGGGGACCATTGTAGGAAAAATAGGTGAAATGTGAGACTGGTGGAGGGAATATTCTGAGGTGGGATTATTAATGGCCAATAAGGTCTAGGTGGGATTATTACAGGCCAATTCCCCTAAAAAATATAATGGAACTGTTTTAAATACAAATTTCATAATTACAATATAAAAGAATTACCTAACAAAAAATATAATGGAATTGTTTTAAGTGCGAATATCATAATTACAATATGATAACTGTTTTCACTTCTCAATAAACTTATTCTAAGGGTGAAGGGAGTGGTGCGGCAAAGGCATCGGCAAAGCCGATTGCCGAGCGGCAACACCTCCGCCATCCATTTTTCCCGCGCGGCAAAGTGGTGAACTCGGCTTCATGTCACCGATCGACAAAGAGGGAGGCAATTAATGATTGTTTGTTGGTAACGGCTATATGCCGTATAAGTTAAAAAAAAAACAGTTTTTTAATGTTATTTGTTTTTATTTAACACATAATTCTTTTTAAAAAAAATAATAAAATTTTTTTTGCCACTTTCAAGTGTCTACACCACTGCCAACACTTTTCACCAAAGTTTAAACTCTTCACACTTGCTGACATGGCACACTCTGATTGGTCCATTTTAAAGTTTGCCACTTTCACCTGTATAACCACACCCTTCACCCTAACTTCTTGTAACTACAAAATCCACTCATGCAATTTCAGTTGTAGGAAAAGACAAAGATGACAGTTTGAAGCATTCCAATCTATCCAAATCAATATTGACATCAACAAAGTAAAATCAAAATTAAACACTTCTATCTTATACCAAACAAAATAAGCATTAATAACTAACCCACAAATGGAAATTCAGTTGCATACCAACATCTTTTTATAACACCAAACTTCAAAAAAGTTTCTTGAATTAAGATACTAAAAATAACGTTCAAAACTGTCATTAAAGTTGAAACACTGAGTTGAGGAAGGGATCGCTTCAACTTATCATCTTTTTCTTTGTGTAACACACATAAAGTATAGAGATACTTTGAGCAACAAACCATAAACTTAAAAACATCCTTGTTCCCTTTGCTCTTCATAGATCTTGCAATAAACGTGTCAAGTCAAACTAGAGCATCACTAAACTCGAGCCCAGCTCGTTAAACTTATGAGAGCTAGTGCTTTATGTCTAAAGCTTGAACTCAACTCGTGAATAAAGTTCTAAGCTAATATTCGACTCACTTACTCTTTAGTTATTAATTATTTATGTGTGTTTATTTAATTATTTTTAAACATAACTATTACTATATATGGGGAAGGTTCATTGGGGAACACTAAAAAAGTGAGGAACGGCGGGGAATCGACTCAAACGAACTCCGATTGGACTCATTCCAGCGGCGTTGGAACCGGCTCGCCGAACCCTAAATAAGATCTTTTAACCCTAAATCCTAACTCCTAAACTCTAAACCCTAAAGCTAAAAAATAAGGCTAAAACTAAGCTAAACCGTAAAATCTAAACTATAAACCCTAAAAGCTAAACCCTAAAGGCTAAACCTAAAGCTAAACCCTAAAGCTAAACCCTAAAGCTAAAACCCTAAAGTTAAACCCTAAAAGCCAAACCCTAAATATATTTAGGGTTTAGGGGTTATGATTTAGGATTCAGGGTTAAGAGATCCTAGTTAGGGTTCGACGAGCCGGTTCCAACGCCGCTGGAATGAGTCCAATCGGAGTTCGTTTGAGTCGGTACCCCACTATTCCCCACTTTTTTAGTGTTCCCCAATAAACCTCACACTACTATATATAATATTTATTATATAAAAAGACATAAGACCACAACTATCCTAGATGATTTCACTTGAATTAGTCTAGGAGTGTTTAATGTATGGTTTTAAATTGATTGAATTGAAAACCAAATCGAATAGTATATTCGCATTCAGTTTGATTTGAAACCAAAACTTAATTGAATCTTTAGTTATAGGAAATCTAAGTTATTTGATAACAACGACAATATTATAAAGAAGGAAAAATTATTTTTGATTCAATTGTTAGATTTTTATTTTTTTGGTTCCGAATCTATATCTATACTATATAATAAAATAAAATTAACGTGTGGCACGTGTATCAATTGGAGGCATCTGCTTTTTGATTTTCCCGTCTCTCTTTTATACTTATCTTATATTAATTAAATAAATAAATAATAAATCAATTAATATTATAACTTATCCTCCTTTGAATGTCGTATCCTTCTATTTTTTCTAATAAAATAGTATCCTCAATTTAAACCGTTGATTTAATATATTTTTAACGTATATATGTGTGGGCCCTCGGAGGGCAAAAGTGAAACGACACTATTTTTAACGTTATTTTACTTATTTCGTGAAAATAACGTTAAAAGCGGCGGACGGTTAATCGTGCATCTTGTGGTGACGTTGATAGCCGAAAGACAGAATGGTACATGCATTAATCGGCTTTTGTCCCGATTGTTGAGTGTCATGTGCCTTATGTCCAAGGCTTGATGCAAAACTACTATTGAGTCGTCAGTCTAACTGGAAGCAGCTTCTCTATTCCTATGGTGGAGAGGTAAGACTGTCTACATCTTACCCTCCTCAGACCCTATCTTAACTTTGCTATTGCCTAATGGTGAAATTTACTGAGTATGATGATGATTTAAGATATTTTTAACTAAAAAAATTATTTATTACGAAAACCAAACTTTGTATTAACATATTATTTTTTTTATTTTCATTACTAAAAAAATTATTATATCGATTTTATTATATTATTTATAAATCAAATTGTCAAAATTGGTACCAACATTTTATCACGGCTACTGATTTGCTTCTTGAATAACCTATCTTTTTTTCAAGAACCACATCCGTAATCACCATATCCCTTCCGTATTGAGTATATTCGTTAGTTTATTTAAGATTTTTTTTTATTATCTGGTATATAAAATTAGATTTATTTAACCCCTATAACGCATGTGCTTTTTTAAAGATATAACTTTTTGTTATTTACATAACAACCCTCCTAAAATTATTAGAACACCCCAATACGCCCTAAAAGACACTCTGTATACGAGAAATGACCCAAAATACCTTTATTTTTATAAAAGTTAATTAAAAACAAATTTTTATGGTTCCTGGCGGGGCGCGACAGAGCCCTTGAGGGCCGTCGCGGGGCGCAAGCGCCTGGCCACCCACCCTCACCCGGTGCTGCCACGTGTCGTCACGCGTGTCGGAGCTACGAACCAACTCAGCATAGCTAGGCCCTACACACCCTAAGTCGCGGGGCGCGATGGCCCCTCCTGTCTCCGTCGCGGGGAGCGAGGGACTGCCAAAATAGCCCTATAAATTGGGAGCTCATGCATTCATTTCCATTGTTCAAATCTCGAAATTCTCTCTCAATTTCTGAAGTGTAGAAATTATATCGGGCATAATAACCCCCTAATTAACGAAGCTCTGCCTCGTTGTAAGTATCATAACCCCTGGTTACGTATTAGATACGATGCCCGATTGATCTAGTGCTCCATAACGGTTGTCGAGGCTCTGCCGGACGTAGTCGTTGGAGTTCTGTCTCGAGGAGGGTATAACTAATGTAAAATTTGGGTTATTATACTAACACGTGTGCATTGTTTATTTAACTAGATTATAACCAGGAAATCACAAAGGAAAAACCTAAAGTAGCAATGTGAGTAATCTCCTTTTTATAAACCTTTTTGCAAACTGTTTTTACAAAACTTTAAATATTTTACAATGTGATTAGCAGTGATTGAGTCTTTGTAATTCTTCAATTACTGCCGGTATGTTGGGGTTTTGTATACAAAATGTGGAACACGTTACCATTGGACAATGAGATAGCCAATGAGTAATATGACCCACCAGTCAGGATTGACAGTACTGAATGAGTAATTGTGTAGATATAAACATTGTAATCGCTCTCAATACTGTAAAATGATAAAACTCTTCTTGATTAAATTGGGATTCACTCACCAGTATTTCCCACTGACAAAATGTTTTTAAACGCGTTTCAGGTAACAAAATGTGAAATCCAATTAGAAGCTAGCTAGACAGCACTAAAGGCTTGGAAAAGTGGCTATAAAAGTTACCTAAATAAAGAAGATGTTTTATTTCAATAAATTAGGGTTCATCCCTATAAACATGTTTGTAATAGAAACTTGGGAATTTCCCATGTGATTAATATTATAAAAATGTGGTATTTTACTCTGATAAAACATTTCCTAACTACGGTCCTGGTGTAAATTCCGCTGCGAAATTGATAAATACCGATACCACTATATCTGAGTTCGCGGCCGCCCGTTCCCAGGTAGTTAGGGGCCGGGGGTTGCGACAGAAGGTGGTATCAGAGCTACAGGCACTGATTTCAGCCACATAAATATTCTGCTGACACCAAAATTTTATTCATTATGTTAGGAAATAATCTATATGATTATGTGCATATCCGTATATTATGGTTTTGTGTTATTTGACAATTTGTTAGTTTACAGTATGAGTGATCAAGGACTATCGGACGCTTATCGTCAATTGTCCAGCTCTCTTAGGGACGAAGGAACTTCTTCTCAGCCTACCCCCTCGGGGTATTCAGCTGACACCGAAGAAGGGATTTTTGTATTCAAAGCACAATCTGAAGAGCCATTCCCTACCAAAAAGAGAGGATGGTTTAGCAGAGGAGCTCACGAGCGTAGAAAAAGGATGGGAAAATTACAGCAACAGAGAGCCTTAGCAGCTGCGAATAGGGAGATGAATGCTCAAACTCAGAATATAATCAATAGGAGACTAGCCAATTTCCATATACTAGCTACCACAGCCGCAGACCCGAACCTAGAACAAATTATAGCACCACAGCCACTACCCTTATTCCTAACACAACCTATGGAAATTGAACCCAACCCAGGAGACCAAATTCCAGCACCTGCTTTCGACCCAGCTGAAATCCCTAGAGTCCCAGCACCCCATCCCCCAGATTATGACCCATGGTTTGACGACCACGGGGATTATCCAGAACTCCACCCACAAGAGGAACCCCTGCAAAACCTAGTAGCACCCTACCCAAACCTTGACCCTCTAGATCCATACTGGGATAATGACCAGTATATTCGAGAGATCCTAGAGAACCCATACCCTTACGAAGAACCAATGCCACAATACCCTGATCCGATACCAGCACCCGCACCACCCATGAGCACCGAGAACATACAGGAACTCCGCACCTTTGGTGAGGAGATATTAGATGGAAGTGAAAGAATGAGACAGATAGGGGAGAGGCTCGTTTGGAAATATGACGAGCGTAACATGCAATATTGGATGAACCCCTATCAGTAACAATAACAGTAACAATAATAATAATAATAATAATAATATATATATGTATATATATATGTATTCGTGTAAGTTGAATATATATATATATCCAATATCTACTGATGCATACTAGTATTGTACTTTAAATTCCAGTTGTGTTTGTAATAGATATAAATGCATATATATAAAATAGAGTAAAGGTCGCAGTGTACGACGATTTTGGATCAGTGTGTTTGTTTGTGTGATTGTTCGCATTAAATATTGTTTTGTGATATTAATATTTGGTAAATGTTTATAATCCAAATGGACAACGAAGTGAATCAAGAAGACCAGAATAACGATAATAACGGAAACCAGATAGATAATAGTGTCATCCAACACATAGTGGCACAAGGGATTATAGACGCAATGCCATATATTATCAAAACGGTTAAGGAAGCGGATAATAATAAAAGTAATAGTGGAAGTAAACGACCACCTACTGAACCTAGTCACAGCGTAAACAATGGACCATTACTTCAAGTGCCTATTCCAAAAAGAAGAAGAACCATGTCTTATGGTTGTTCTTACAAAGTATTCTGGTCTTGTAAACCAATAGAATTCTCGGGCAATGAAGGACCCATTGAAGCTCTACGCTGGATAGAAAAGACTGAGGCGGTCTTGAAAATAAGCAAGTGCACAGAGGAAGACAAAATCATGTTTGCTTCCAATCTGTTTAAGAACTCAGCTTTAGAATGGTGGAACACTATCCTCCAGTCTAGGGGAAGTGATAGAACCTATAATATGGAATGGACTGAGTTTAAGAATATGGTGGAAAAGAAATTTTGTCCTCCCAATGAAAAAGAACAGATAGCTAATAGGTTCTTAAACCTTAGAATGACTGGAGCAGACAGTAAGGGTTACACTACTGTATTCTTTGAATATGCTAGAATAGTGCCAACCCTTGCATCACTAGAACCAGTATTAATCTTCCGTTACATCTGGGGATTAATCAGTGAAATTAAACATGTAGTCAAGGCAGCTAGACCACAAACTATAGAAGAAGCAGTAGAACTAGCAAATACCTTGACTTATGAATTAGTGCGTACACAAGAAGAAAACCAAGGAAAGAACCTAGCTCAAAAGCTTACCCAAGAATTTCGCTATGGAAATTCCAATCATGGGAAAAATGTAGGTTCTACTTCTGCACCTTACTGCAAGTATTGCAAAAGAAAGCATTCTGGAAGATGCTCTATATACTGCAATTTCTACAAAATATCTGGACACAAGGAAGAAGACTACAGGAAGAAACCTAACAATAAGATATGCGACAATTGTGGAGAACAAGGTCATATTAAGCCGAATGTCCGAAACTAGCTCCAGCCATGAACAACAAGACTACTAAAAATGCTAGGGCATTTGTTCTGACTGCAGAAGAAGCAAAGATGATTCTGGACGTGATTGCCGGTACGTTTTTAGTTAATGATGTTTCTGCTAAAGTATTATTTGACTCTGGTGCGAACCATAGTTTTATTAATACTTCATTTTGCAAACTTCTCAATCAACCATTAACTAAACTTCAATAAGAATGTCTAGTAGAGACAGCAAATAGAGAATCCATTAAGATTACTAAAATCTTGCATGGAGCAAGAATAGAAATTTTAAACCAAAACTTTGTCGCTAATCTTTACCCAATGAATCTGGCTGGATTTGACATTGTATTAGGAATGGATTGGTTAGTAGCCAATAAAGCCAGTATTCTATGTGATCAAAAGTCAATCCAGGTAAATTCACCACAGGGTGAAAAGATCACAATTAAAGGAAATAAGCCATCTAGATCCACAAAATTCATCTCTGTGATGAAAACAGCCAGTTATGCAAGAAAAGGATCACTAGTGTATATGATTTCTATAATCATTAACACTAAAGGAAAGGAATTGAAAGATATCCCCGTAGTATCTCAATTCTCAGATGTTTTCCCAAAAGAGCTACCAGGACTACCGCCAGACAGGGAAGTCGAATTCAGAATTCATCTGTTACCAGGGACAGCACCAATTGCCAAAGCACCCTACTGTTTGGCACCAGCAGAAATGCAAGAATTAAAGAAACAATTGGACGAACATCTGGAGAAGGGATTAATACAGCCAAGTTCATCACCGTGGGGAGTGCCAATCTTATTCGTCAAGAAGAAAGACGGATCAATGCGTATGTGCGTTGATTACCGAGAATTAAACAAGGTCACGATTAAAAATCGGTACCCATTACCGAGAATCGATGATCTGTTTGATCAATTGCAAGGAGCTCGATTCTTTTCTAAGATCGATTTACGCTCAGGATATCATCAATTAAAGGTACAGGAAGAGGACATTCCTATGACCACTTTCAGAACAAGGTATGGCCATTATGAATTTACTGTCATGCCATTTGGTCTAACCAATGCCCCAGCTGCATTTATGGACATTATGAACCGAATATGTAAGCCATATTTGGATAAATTCATAATTGTCTTTATAGATGATATTCTCATTTACTCTTAGAGTAAAGAGGAACATGCAGCGCATCTGCATGCACTTCTAAATTTGCTGAGAAAAGAAAAGCTTTATGCTAAATTTTCGAAATGCGAATTTTGGTTAGAAGAAGTGCAATTTCTTGGACATTTAGTTAACCATGAAGGAATTCATGTGGATCCCACAAAGATTGAGGCAATTACTAAATGGAACGTCCCTGAATCACCAACCGAGGTTAGAAGTTTCCTAGGACTGGCCGGTTATTATAGAAGATTTATCCGAGATTTTTCTAGAAAAGTCATCCAATTAACAAAACCGACCTGCAAAACTGTTAAGTTTGAATGGGGACCAAAACAGGAAGAAGCCTTTAGAATTCTTAAGCAAAGATTAACCAACGTGTAAGGACATGCAAGAAATTGTCCTAAAACGCTTCGTAAGTATAAACCCGGACCCCTAAAACCCTAATTCTTATGAAAAACCAAGAAACTCAATTTTTTTGATCGCTCGCGGGCCGCGTAAGAGTTAAGCCAATCTTACACGGGGTGCGGCAGCTAGGCTAATCTCCGAATAACGATCAATGCCACGTGTCTGACATGTGGCAGACCTAGGGTGTGACACGGCAGCCCTAGCCATAGCTAGGGTGGCCCTCGCGGGCCGCGTAGATGTTCCTTCAAGCTTACGTGGGCCGCGTAAAACTCAAAATCTTTGCTATAAATTGGACGTTGCATGGCCTGGCTTCTGTGTTCGAAAAATCCTTTCAAAACAACAACTTTCTGCTTATATTCGAGTGTTTAAGTGTCGAAACGCCGCTACGGTAACAGGGTAATAACTCGATCACTGCTACAATACAATGTCCGATCAATTGAAACCAATCCGATGGATGTTTAAGTGTTGCCCGAACTCGGGCTATACTTTGTTGTAACAACCCTCATAAAAATATTCTCGACTACAAACCGTAATCAAAACCAGAAGTGCACGCGATAAAACTTGTATACTCAAGCTGGAAAATTTAGCGATTAAGGAATCTTGGCATTCAACGAACCAAATCGCATAAAAATAGTCTTATTAGATTCACAATTAAAAACGAATCATGTAAGATCAAGACCCAAACATACGCGATAAGTATCGACACGAAAATCGAGGAAAACGCATGATTGGACGAGAAGGGCGGCAAAGGACACGCGTCACGACACTTCGACACGTGTCAGGCCTACGTGGGATACGTGGCGACCAAAGCCAGGTCGACCATCATCACGCCACGCGCCGGGACCATATGGGTCTGGCGCGATACGCGAGGGGACCCAAAATTCAGGTATATAAGGGCAGCAGTGGGACTTGAATTCCTGCACCAGTTCGATCGAATTTTAACGAACTTACTCTCTCGTATCTCCGTTTCTTTTCACAACACCCCTACACTCTAAAACTCTGATCGTTATCAGGGTAATAACTCTAATCACGGATACGGTACTATATCCGATTGATTGAAACTGATCCAACGGATGTTTAAGTGATGCCTGTATATGGATATACTTTGTCATTCATTGTAAGTTTTGATCTCGTGATTATCATTAAAGTTGAATTGGGTTAATACACTAATATAAGTTCCTTTGTATCTAGCATTAGAACTCATAATCAGGAAGCTGTTAAACTAGTATATCAAACTTAGCTATCAAGATAACTTAGCAGTTAAGTAAGCTAAGTAAGTTAATTATTCAGCTAGTTATGTTATTTAATTAATCGGCTAAGTAAATTACTTGATTAAACCGTTAAGATTAATTAATCGGTTAAGTAAGATTAATTAACCAGTTAAGTAAGATTAATTATGTCACACCCCAACCAATGGCGGAAACATCGGGGCATGGCACTGAGCGAAACAGATTGTCCAGAAGTTTCCATAACAATTATCATTACCAATCAATTTAAAGTAACATGTCCCATACCATGTCTCAAAAGGTAAACAAATTATTACAGACAAAATCTAGGCAAATAGTTCTATTCCGACAACTCAGATTTTCAAATAGAGCAATTGTTTATCTGCTTCTAGAGACTCTTGATTTAATTTGTATAAACAACTATTTTTTGGCCTCTAGAGCCTTATTCTAGCCTCGATTTCCTAGCAGATGTGCATCCTAAGCACCTGTCACATACGTTAAAATAAAGTCAATACATATAATGTAAAGGTGAGCATACAAGTTTGATAATAGCATATAGAGTTCGAAATTCGTTTACACATAACCAGCACGTACACATAGAGAAATGAAGCACGTTAGTTATCGACATAGATCCATCGATACCAATGACTGCGGGTTGACTGCCAGAGGCAGTTCGCAATACATGATTACCACCGTAATCCATGCAAGTAATTGTCCTTAACAACCCCTGCGAACAGGTGCTGAGTCCAAACTATAGTACTATCGTTGCTAAGGTAGGTAGATAGCATTCCATGTGTAAACATAACAAACAAGCATTCATAAGCCACGTATAACATGCATTAGCGGTTAGCGTTCAAATAGTATTGAGTAGTGTGATTATTGTGACTGAATATTCGTAACGTATGTAACAACCAAAAGTGCATAAAGCAAAAAGAGACCGAGTATACTCACAGCGGTTGATGGATTGAAAGGAGCGCTTAGAGAGTAGGGTTAGCCTGATCAGAACGATAGCATAACGATAAGTGACGCGTAAAACGATGCAAGGTGTAAGTGGTTCGGACAGCAGCTCGGTCGGATGGTAATCCGACCGGATGGCCCAGTCGTGTGGATGACAATCCGTTCGGATGGTCATCCGGTCGGACAGGTTGTCCGTCGGATGACTATTCGAGTGGATCGTTTCTTCCTTTGTGAAAGATGTGTTTGTGTATGATGGCTTGTCCTTTAAAGTTTTCGTTGTAGCATTTTGAAAACATTGAAGTATCTCTACCTTTCAAGTCGGTCGATCGGACGGTCAGCCGTGCGGACGAAAATCCGCTCGGATGATTTATCCGGTCAGACGGCGACTCGAGTGGCGAGGTTACTCAGTGAGAACAAATTCATAGCAGGTTGTCACTCGATCGGACAGCCTGTCCGGTCGGGTGACATCCTTAGTGCATTGAACATGTTGAAAATTATTTAAGTCCAAGTATCTCATGATACGAAGAGTAATTCGGTCGGATAGGTTGTCCGATCGGATATCAATTCGTTCAATACTCAAACTTCAGATGAAGTTGGTTAAGTGTGGGACCCAAGGTGTAAGCCGCTCGGATGACCTAGTCGCTCGGATGGCTTATCCGTTCGGACAGTATTCCGGTCGGATAGCACTCCGTGCTGGTCGTTCCGTTCGTCTTTCACATGGCCGTTTTTATGTTTGTCGTTTTATCGAGACGTTTTGACCACGTGTTAACCAACAGAACCCTATCTTGACCCAAGTGACTCGATCAACCAGGAATCACCCTAGTTTAACTAGTTAGCCGGTTCAAGACGGTTGTTCTTGGTTAACCCGAAATCGGTGGTCTCGTGAGTAGAATCCAGATCTCGAGGTAGCACAACACTGCGAATGAGTAGAAGGCTAGAACAAGGTCCGATTCTATCGGTTTTGAGTGCATTGAGTGTAAAAGAGTTGAAAGAAAGTTAGAAACCATCTTTCAATCCTTTTCCACCATGAAAGTGTTTAGATCTATGCAAGATCTTTGTTTATTTGTGTGGAAATCGATTAGATCTGAGTTGTTCTTGGTGGATTGAGGTCAAAACATGAAGTTCTTCAAGAACACATGATGACGTCATCCTAGAACACCTCAAATCTAGTGATTTCACGGTTAAAAGTGAAGATCTAAAAGATAGAAAGGTGTAGGAGTGCGTGTAGATCAAGAAAGTACAAGATTTAGGACGGGATCTTACCGGGATTGAGAGAAATCGAAGAAAAGGTGAGGAGAGCGTGCTGTTCGGTCAGAGAGTTGCCAAAAGTAGAAAGTTTGAGAGTGACATGGGTATTTATAGAGTTACCCAAAGAGGAAAGTGTTGGTCGGTCGGATGGCATCTCTCCCGGATGACTTGTCCGGTCGGATGTCGTCTCGGTCGGATGGCACCCTGACACCATGACTAAGTGGCAGCCCGGTCGGATGGCACTTGGTTCGGGTGTTCGGCGTGACGATTTTTGAGGTTTCGGTTTCGATTGCGAGCGATGCGATAGAGTTTCCTAGTCAAATTACTTTTAGTCCCAACTACTATTCATATCTAGCACTATCTATTCTCCACAAATTATCATACCATTTCGATTGCGATTGAGTTCGATTGTGATTCGAGTTTCGATTGCGTGTCGATTGATTACCACAACACAACATAAATAAACATGCACAAGTAACACATAAGGCACACACACAAGTATTTTAACCAAATTGCGTATTTTGAGTTGCGAGTGCGATTGCGATTCGATGTCGATTTGATTAACATAGGTTGATTATCATTTAGTTAACTTTATCGCATTGTTACTTCCTATAATTTACAGTCATAAGTCGATTAGATAGCGAGTAACATACGTCGACTATTGTAATTATTGACACTTACTCCACATAATACAACTAAAATAAACACATAAAAGAAATTCTCTACTAGTCAAGTTATGCGAAATCGGTCGTTGACTTTGACCTTGACTTTGACTTTCGAAAACACGGGGTGCCTCCCCTTGTTTAGGGAATTTCGTCCCGAAATTAGGCCGAAAGATGTACAATACTGTGAATCACTTTGGAGAACTTTCTCTCTCTAGACTTTCACTCTCTAGAACGAGCTCCTCCAAACAACTGCGGATACTTCGCCTTCATGTCGCTTTCGAGTTCCCAAGTTAACTCTGCGCCTCGTTTGCCTTCCCATCGAACTTTCACAATAGGAATGCGCGAGCGTCTGAGCTGCTTGGTTTGGCGATCCATGATTTCGACAGGCTTCTTCACGAAGTGTAGTGTTTCGTTTACTTGCAGATCATCGAGAGGTATAATTAAATCATGCTCAGCTAGACACTTTCGGAGGTTTGACACATGGAAAGTCGGGTGGATGTTACTAAGTTCCTCCGGTAGTTCGAGTCTGTAGGCGACTTTTCCGATCCTTTCCAGAATCTTAAAAGGTCCAACGTATCGAGGCGCTAGTTTCCCTTTCTTGCTGAATCTGACCACACCCTTCCAAGGTGATACCTTTAGGAGTACGTAGTCACCAAAGTCAAATTCAAGGGGCTTGCGTCGTCTATCGACGTAACTTTTCTGTCGACTTCGAGCTTTCAACAAGTTGTCTCGAATTTGGAGGACTTTGTCAGTCGTTTCCTGCAATAGCTCAGGACCGGTTAGTTGCGAGTGACCGATCTCGTGCCACACAATAGGCGATCGACATTTTCTTCTGTATAAGGCCTCGAATGGTGCCATTTGAATGCTGGAATGATAACTGTTGTTATACGAGAATTCGACAAGCGACAGGTATTTATCCCAATTACCACCGAAGTCTATGACACACGAACGGAGCATGTCTTCAAGAGTACGGATCGTTCTTTCAGTCTGACCGTCGGTTTGAGGGTGGAAAGCGGTACTTAAATTAAGCGATGTACCGAGTGCCGTTTGAAACGTTTCCCACAGTCGCGAGGTAAACCGAGCATCACGATCAGAGATGATGTCGCGAGGTGTCCCATGATTACAAATGAACTCGTCGGTGTAGATTCGGGCTAATCGTTCTACCTTGTAGTCTTCCCGTATTGGCAAAAAGTGAGCTGATTTAGTCAGTCGGTCAACAACAACCCAGATGCTGTCGTGACCTGATGAGGTGTGCGGAAGCTTTGTTATGAAGTCCATAGCTATACTATCCCACTTCCACATAGGGATCGGTGGTTGCTCGAGTAAGCCAGAGGGTCTTTGGTGTTCGGCCTTAACCCTTGCACAAGTCAGGTACTTTCCAACGTAGAGAGCAATATCCCTTTTCATGCCAGGCCACCAGTACTTGTAGCGAAGGTCCTGGTACATT
This sequence comes from Helianthus tuberosus, assembly GCA_030545235.1. Classification (NCBI taxonomy): domain Eukaryota; kingdom Viridiplantae; phylum Streptophyta; class Magnoliopsida; order Asterales; family Asteraceae; genus Helianthus; species Helianthus tuberosus. The sequence goes on along the minus strand of CM060365.1, from coordinate 31,735,507 downwards.
TTGTTGGCACCGGGATGAATAGAATACCAGGATTTGTGGGCTTCGTCCATCAAAATCTGTTGCAAATAAGTCCGTTTAGGGATCCAAATTCGGTCCAGAAAGTGGAATATCCCATTTGACTTACTCACAAGCTGGGCTCCATCGTGGTAGATTCTTTCCTTCTTTAGAGTGCGTTCATTAAAACATGCATGCTGAGCTTCGCGGATGAGGGTTTCAAGATCGTATTGGGCTTGAACATTACGAGTGCTAAGCAGATAGCTCCGTCTGCTGAGTGCATCGGCAACAACATTTGCTTTGCCTGGGTGATAACGAATCTCACAGTCGTAATCGTTGAGAAGTTCTACCCATCATCGTTGACGCATATTAAGTTCCTCTGGATTAAAGATATGTTGTAGGCTCCTATGATCGGTGAAGATCGTACACTTTGTACCATACAGGTAGTGTCGCCAAATCTTTAACGCAAAAACAACTGCGCCTAGCTCGAGATCATGGGTTGTGTAGTTCTTCTCGTGGATTTTGAGCTGACGAGATGCGTAAGCTATAACCTTGTCCCGTTGCATGAGAACACAACCAAGACCAAGGTTGGAAGCATCACAGTAGACAATGAAATCGTCGTTTCCATCGGGCAATGTGAGAACAGGAGCATTGCAAAGCTTGTGCTTGAGGGTTCGAAAGGCAGACTCTTGTTCAGTTCCCCAAACAAAAGGCTTGTCTTTATGCGTGAGAGCGGTAAGCGGTACTGCGATCTTTGAGAATCCTTCGATAAATCGTCGATAATAGCCCACTAGTCCGAGAAAAGAACGGACTTCAGACGGTTTCTTAGGTGTAATCCAACTCTTAACGGCTTCAATCTTCGCAGGATCGACGTGGATACCTTGACTATTTACGATGTGACCCAGAAACAGAACCTCCTCCAACCAGAATTCACACTTGGAGAACTTGGCATAGAGTTGATTCCCCTGGAGTAGCTCGAGAACCAAACGTAGATGTTGCGCGTGTTTGGCTTTCGATTTGGAATAGATCAAGACATCGTCGATGAATACGATGACGAAACGGTCAAGATATGGTTTACACACGCGATTTATCAGATCCATGAAAACCGCGGGTGCGTTGGTTAAACCAAAGGGCATAACAACGAATTCGTAATGGCCATAACGAGTGCGAAACGCGGTTTTGGGTATATCTTCCTCTTGAATGCATAGTTGGTGATACCCTGAGCGTAGATCGATCTTCGAGAAATACGTAGCACCTTGTAGCTGATCAAACAAATCATCAATGCGAGGTGGGGGGATAGCGGTTCTTGATAGTCAACTTATTCAGTTCCCGATAGTCGATACACATCCTGAACGACCCATCCTTCTTTTTGACGAAAAGGACTGGCGTGCCCCAAGGAGAGGTGCTCGGGCGAATGAAGCCTTTCTCAAGTAATTCCTGGAGCTGGTTTGAGAGTTCACGCATTTCAGACGGTGCGAGTTGGTAAGGAGCTTTGGCATTAGGGTTGGCTCCAGGAATGAGGTCGATACGAAAGTCGATATCACGACTTGGTGGTAGTCCGGGAAGATCCTCAGGAAAAACATTAGGAAATTCTCGAACCACTGGGACATCGTTTACACCAGGTCTTCCTTTCTTTTCCTTCTCCGCTACTACAATGTTAGCCAAGAAAGCTCTGTATTCCTTGCGGAGATACTTGCTAGCTTGGACACACGACATGAGCTTGAGACCTTTCGAAGCAGTTTCGCCATAAACACACAATAAATCACCATTCGCGAGCGAGAATCGAATCATCTTATCGAAGCACACAACTTCAGCATGGTTTTCGCGAAGAAAGTCCATGCCTACTATGACATCAAAACTTCCGAGTTGCATCGGAATAAGATCGATTGGGAAGATGTGATTGTTGAGCTCAAGAGTACAATCACGAATAACAGAATTAACGGTGACAGTTCTTCCGGTAGCGACTTCAACATCGAACGTCGAGGAGAGTTGGGAGCGCTTACGACTAAGGAGCTTCTCGAATTCGAGTGACACAAAGCAATTATCGGCTCCAGTATCAAATAAACACGAAGCATAAATACCATTCACAAGGAACGTACCATTGACCACGTTGTTGTCGGCTTGGGCTTGGCGCACGTTGATGTTGAAAGTTCGTGCGTGTGTTGCTTGTTGTTGTTGCTGCTGATGAGGCTGCTGCTGCTGGGGCTCTTGTTTCACAACCCTGTTTGGGTACATGTTGGAGAAATGGTTAGGATCGCCACATGCGAAGTAGGCTCTGGCGTTGACCGCGGGTGCCGGAGGAGCTTGTTGACCCTGAGGGGCGGTGAGTAGAGCTTGATGAGCAGGAGCTTGTCGAGCACGACAGTTGGTAGTGAAATGGCCGTACATATTGCAATGAGCACAAAAACGGCAAGCGATGGTAGTCGGGTGGTGGTAAGTACAAGTAGGGCAAAGCGGGTGTGGCCCAGTGTATGCACGCTTAGCAGGCGGTGCATTTGCCACAGGCACCGCTACTTGACGCTGTTGGGCTGGTACTGCTTGTATCGGTGCAGCAGTGATCGCACAGTTCTTGTTGCTGGAGCTGTTCTTTCTCTTGTTCTTCCTTTTGTTGCTCGATGCAGTGGTGGTTTCAGTAGTTGGTGCGACGGTGGTAGCTTGATGCAGGTGCTTTGAAGTTTTATCCCAGACACCAGCCTTGACCCGCTTGTCGTTGATTTCAGCGGCCAGTAGGTAAGTATCTTCGATCGTCTTAGTCTTAGCCGCTTGCACGAAATCTGCAACACAGTCAGGCAGGGCTCAGATGTACTTCTTGATTGCCATGTCAGAAGTCTTGACTTGGTCAGGGCAGATGATGCTGAGCTGTTTGAAGCGAGCAGTGAGAGCAGCATTTTCACCTTCCTTCTGCTTTATGTGCCATAATTCATCTTCTAACTTTTGGCGCTCATGAGGAGGGCATAATTCTTCTAGCATGACCTCCTTGAGTTCGTCCCACGACAGACCGTAGGCTGCATCGTTCCCTCGTTTATTTCTCTCGGTCGTCCACCAGTCTAGTGCGCGGGACTGGAAGGAGCCGGTAGCATTTAGAGTGCGGAGATCGTCTGGGCAACCGCTCTGTCGTAGAGTGACCTCAATGGAATCAAACCATTGGAACAACCCTGTAGGGCCTTCCTCGCTAGTGAATTCCTTTGGCCCACAAGACTTGAACTGCTTGAAATTGAAGGAAGCTTTGGGGGTAGTTTTAGGAGTTTCGGTTCTCGACTCCTCAGATGATTTGCTAACGTTCTCGTAGACATCACTCACGGCTTTTGCTACTTGTTTAGCGATGATAGCAGCAAGACGTTTGTCTCTCTTTTCTTGACGAGAAAGTGGTGTGTGACGGGATGATGGTCCGGTTGACATTGTCTGCAACAAACATCGCCATTGGTCTTAGACACATCATAATCGAATCTCACCTCACACGTCTAACACTTACTAAAGCTTAGGAACACGTAATGTAACATGTATAACATAAACACATAGGTACATAAGCACATAAACACAAAAGCACAGAATCACATAAGCACGTAGAGCACAGAATCACAGAAGCACCTAATCATGTAGTCACAAGGGGCAGTCAGAATACAGAAACCTATCATTCATAGTTCGCGAGTGTTCGACTATAGCGATCGCGTTTAGTATATCGAGTTTTCTAGTATAAGCGTATATTATAGCATAAGGTCATCCATAATTTAGCGATTTGTTAACGATGTGTAGTGTGTTGTGTGATTAGCGGAAGCAAAGAGGTGTTAGATCAAAACTAGTGGTATCTCAAAACGCTAACACATAAACATAAACCACATAAACCACATAAAATCAACGAGTCATCAGAGTCGACAGTTGCGGGCTCAAAATCGAAACACATAAAAATCGAGAAATAGATTGTCTGCGGCTATTAGACTTCGACTAACCAAAGTGATTCGACTATTCTCAAGGTCCCGTTGTACACATTTGACCTTCGGGGTAGTGCCTTTGCCTCGATTCTTGGGCGTTGGGCACGCATCCCGTTAGTCATATCGTGACTTCAGGTCGTTGGAGTCCGTTGAGACTTTGGTGAGAGTTTTGTAAAATGAGCGGAACAAGTCATCAAGGTTAGGGTTTCACCCCTAGCTTAACAACTTCGTTCCTGTTTTTAATAAAATGGAGGAGATTATTCATCAAAATACGGATTTCACTCCTGATTTGGCATAATTCTCCCCGCTTGTCGATAGAAATGCGGGTTGATTAAGCAACTTTAGTCGAGAGTTTGCGGTTTTCACACCTAATCTCGACTTAACCGCTTATTTATGATCTGAAAATTCGTGTGTAGTCATAGTGTAGCATAAGCGAGAATAGCGAGAAATAGGCTCGTACAAAATCCCTAACGGATATGCACAAGTCGGTCCGTTGGTTCCTAACTATAGACTTGGTCTCTAAGACATCGACACGGACTAGGTCGTGTCTTGCCTAATTCCCTATAGTTATGGCTCTGATACCAATCTGTCACACCCCAACCGATGGCGGAAACTTCGGGGCATGGCACTGAGCGAAACAGATTGTCCAGAAGTTTCCATAACAATTATCATTACCAATCAATTTAAAGTAACATGTCCTATACCATGTCTCAAAAGGTAAACAAATTATGACAGACAAAATCTAGGCAAATAGTTCTATTCCGACAACTCAGATTTTCAAATAGAGCAATTGTTTATCTGCTTCTGGAGACTCTTGATTTAATTTGTATAGACAACTATTTGTTGGCCTCTAGAGCCTTATTCTAGCCTCGATTTCCTAGCAGATGTGCATCCTAAGCACCTGTCACATACGTTAAAATAAAGTCAATACATATAATGTAAAGGTGAGCATACAAGTTTGATAATAGCATATAGAGTTCGAAATTCGTTTACACATAACCAGCACGTACACATAGAGAAATGAAGCACGTTAGTTATCGACATAGATCCATCGATACCAATGACTGCGGGTTGACTGCCAGAGGCAGTTCGCAATACATGATTACCACCGTAATCCATGCAAGTAATTGTCCTTAACAACCCCTGCGAACAGGTGCTGAGTCCAAACTATAGTACTATCGTTGCTAAGGTAGGTGGATAGCATTCCATGTGTAAACATAACAAACAAGCATTCATAAGCCACGTATAACATGCATTAGCGGTTAGCGTTCAAATAGTATTGAGTAGTGTGATTATTGTGATTGAATATTCGTAACGTATGTAACACCCAAAAGTGCATAAAGCAAAAAAGGGATCGAGTATACTCACAGCGGTTGATGGATTCAAGGGAGCGCTTAGAGAGTAGGGTTAGCCTGATCAGAACGATAGCATAACGATAAGTGACGCGTAAAACGATGCAAGGTGTAAGTGGTTCGGACAGCAGCTCAGTATGATGGTAATCCGACCGGATGGTCCAGTCGTGTGGATGACAATCCGTTCGGATGGTCATCCGGTCGGACAGGTTGTCCGGTTGGATGACTATTCGAGTGGATCATTTCTTCCTTTGTGAAAGATGTGTTTGTGTATGATGGCTTGTCCTTTAAAGTTTTCGTTGTAGCATTTTGAAAACATTGAAGTATCTCTACCTTTCAAGTCGGTCGATCGGACGGTCAGCCGTGCGGACGATAATCCGCTCGGATGATTTATTCGGTTGGACGGCGACTCGAGTGGCGAGGTTACTCAGTGAGAACAAATTCACAGCAGGTTGTCACTCAATCGGACAGCCTGTCCGGTCGGGTGACATCCTTAGTGCATTGAACATGTTGAAAATTATTTAAGTCCAAGTATCTCATGATACGAAGAGTAATTCGGTCGGATAGGTTGTCCGATCGGATAGCAATTCGTCCAATACTCAAACTTCAGATGAAGTTGGTTAAGTGTGGGACCCAAGCTGTAAGCCGCTCGGATGACCTAGTCGCTCGGATGGCTTATCCGTTCGGACAGTAGTCCGGTCGGATAGCACTCCGTGCTGGTCGTTCCGTTCGTCTTTCACTTGGCTGTTTTGATTGTTTGTCGTTTTATCGAGACGTTTTGACCACGTGTTAACCAACAGAACCCTATCTTGACCCAAGTGACTCGATCAACCAGGAATCACCCTAGTTTGACCAGTTAGCCGGTTCAAGACGGTTGTTCTTGGTTAACCCGAAATCGGTGGTCTCGTGAGTAGAATCCAGATCTCGAGGTAGCACAACACTGCGAATGAGTAGAAGGCTAGAACAAGGTCCGATTCTATCGGTTTTGAGTGCATTGAGTGTAAAAGAGTTGAAAGAAAGTTAGAAACCATCTTTCAATCCTTTTCCACCATGAAAGTGTTTAGATCTCTGCAAGATCTTTGTTTATTTGTGTGGAAATCGATTAGATCTGAGTTGTTCTTGGTGGATTAAAGTCAAAACATGAAGTTCTTCAAGAACTCATGATGACGTCATCCTAGAACACCTCAAATCTAGTGATTTCACAGTTAAAAGTGAAGATTTAAAAGATAGAAAGGTGTAGGAGTGCGTGTAGATCAAGAAAGTTCAAGATTTAGGACGGGATCTTACCGGGATTGAGAGAAATCGAAGAAAAGGTGAGGAGAGTGTGTTGTTCGGTCAGAGAGTTGCCAAAAGTAGAAAGTTTGAGAGTGACATGGGTATTTATAGAGTTACCCAAAGAGGAAAGTGTTGGTCGGTCGGATGGCATCTCTCCCGGATGACTTGTCCGGTCGGATGTCATCTCGGTCGGATGGCACCCTGACACCATGAACAAGTGGCAGCCCGGTCGGATGGCAATCCGGGCGGATGGCACTTGGTTCGGGTGTTCGGCGTGACGATTTTTGAGGTTTCGGTTTCGATTGCGAGCGATGCGATAGATTTTCCTAGTCAAATTACTTTTAGTGCCAACTACTATTCATATCTAGCACTATCTTTTCTCCACAAATTATCAAACCATTTCGATTGCGATTGAGTTCGATTGTGATTCGAGCTTCGATTGCGTGTCGATTGATTACCACAACACAACATAAATAAACATGCACAAGTAACACATAAGGCACACACACAAGTATTTTAACCAAATTGCGTATTTCGAGTTGCGAGTGCGATTGCGATACGATGTCGATTTGATTAACATAGGTTGATTATCATTTAGTTAACTTTATCACATTGTTACTTCCTATAATTCACAGTCATAAGTCGATTAGATAGCGAGTAACATACGTCGACTATTGTAATTATTGACACTTACTTCACATAATACAACTAAAATAAACACATAAAAGAAATTCTCTACTAGTCAAGTTGTGCGAAATCGGTCGTTGACTTTGACCTTGACTTTGACTTTGACTTTCGAAAACACGTGGTGTCACAAATTAAGTTAAGTAAGATTAATTAATCGGTTAAGCAAGATTTATTAAGCTAAGCAAGATTAATTAAGCTACGCAAGATTAATTAAGCTAAGCAAAATTAATTAAGCAAGATTAATTAAGCTAAGTAAAATTAATTAAATAAGTTAAACACCTAGATAGATATACATGAAAATAAATATATATGAGATAGATAATATCAAAGGAAGGTGCTAGGAAGGTGTAAGAGGATATATAAGTAGGTAGGAAACTTCCTAGAAAATGTATAGGTAACTTCCTAGAAAAGCTATATGAAACTTCCTAGAAATTTCATATTTCCTACCTATAAATAGGAAGCTTAGGATTCATTTTTCTTTGCTCATTCCTTCTATTCTTCTCTCTATACGTTGGTGTTCTAACCAATAATCACCGATTCGATATTCTGTCCGATCGATTCAGGAACCAACTAACGAATGCCAAAGTGTTGTACTTTGTGAATTTCGTTAAACGAATGCCAAAGTGCTGTCTAAATAAGACTATACTTTGTGAATTTTGTTAAGGTTCTGATCTCGTGACCATCGTTAGGTTTGATGTGGTTTTACACTAATACGTATTCCACTCTGTTAAACTAAATGTTTAACTACCCGAAACTCTACACCATACTCTTACAATCAAAATGGATGCTTAATCATCAGAAGATTCAGAGCCATAAAATAGATGCTTAGAATCAAGATGCTTGTTTAATCAAGACTATATGCTAACAAGGTGAGTCATTCTCTTTTTATCAAATTGCTTTACAAAACCCTAAATGTTTTCCAGTTATACTTTGCAGTGATTAAGTCTTTGCTAATCTTTAATTACTGGTAGTATGTGGGGGTTTTGTGCTCATTACTACTAACGATTTATCACTTTAGGTGGGCGAGCCTAATTAGTGATATGTCCACAGTCATAGATCCAGTCGAGTGACAGCTGAACCAGCTAATTATAAGATAGGGGCAAATATAAAAACCCTTAGTGCTGTAAATTATAACAAAGTTATAATTGCAGTGATTAAGTCTTTGCCAATCTTGAAAGAGCAAATATAAAAACCCTTAATGCTGTGAATTATAACAAATGTGTTTTTATACAAAATGAATGAACTCACCAGTATTTCCTGCTGACCAAAATATTTTTAAAACGCGTTTCAGGTAATTACAGTAGATTGGAACAAGAGTAGCGAGACGGCACCGAAAGGCTTAAAGAAGTGGCTTATTTTATCAAATAAATTAAATTAAATTAAATTAAACGTTGTTTTACGTATTCGGGTATATCCCATATCAAAACTACCTTTCAAAACATGCTTTTATCCCATCTATTTAATAAATAAAATCCGGTGTTTTCTAAACTCTGATGTTTTTCCTAACTCACGGTCCTGATGAATATTTTCGCTGCAATATTTTCAAAATATCCACCGGTACCACTTGACTGCTTCACGACTCCCGTCCAGGGTGTGGTCGGGGGTCGTGACATTTGTCATTCGTCGTGAGGGTTTTGATTTTGTGAGCTGATCGTAAATGTTGTATTAAGTTACTAACCTAGTTTCGTTGGCATTATTTAATTATGTTACAAGGCTAAATCAGTAGGCCAAATCTGTCTAGTAAACCTGCAAAGTGAGTCATTCTCTTTTATCAAAAGTGCTTTACAATACCTAAATGTTTTCCAGTTATATGTTACAGGGATTAAGTCTTTGTTATCTTAAATTACTGGCAGTAAGTGGGGTATTGTGCACAATGACTACTGTTATGTCACTTTTATGTGAAATGACCTAAATAGTGATACACGTCACTTTTGGGTGAAAGGACCCAATAGTGATATGACCACAGTCATAGATCCGGTCGAGTGACAACTGAACCAGCTAACTATAAGATAGAGGCAATTGTAATCGCTCTTAATACTGTAATCTATAACAATGTGTCGTTTTATGCAAATGGAATGACTCGCCAGTATTTCCCCGCTGATAAAATCTTTTTAAACATGTTTCAGGTGATTTACTGTGAACCAGGAAAAGTGCCGCGTAGCACTACCAGCTTGGATAAAGTGACTCAGTAAATAAATAAACATGTTTTTGTAACCAGGGAATTTCCCAGTGAAATTCCTCTATTGTAAACTACGGGGTTTATCCCGAAACTTGAAATAAAATAATCGGGTGTTTTCAGTTTTAAAAGATCCTGTTAAAATTTCCGCTGCCAAAATTAAATACCACGGGTTTTCTGTCTCACGGCAATCGAACAAGGAAACTGGGTCGGGGGCCGTGACAGAAAAAGGTGGTATCAGAGCCACTGATTTAAGGTAATTAAGTATTTAGAAATACTTAATTTCTCAGACTGACATTTTGTGATTGTGTGCCAACAGCATGAATGAACTGTCGGAGGCACTCCAAAACTTTACTATCCATACCACCGATATGGATACAACCGGGACCCTATCCGGCTATCAAGAAGATACTGAGGAGCCAATAATGTTTCAGGCCCAGCCACAGGAGAAACCAAAGCCTAAAAAGAGGAGGAGAATTTTAGACTGGAAACGCGGGCGGAGGAAGAAGCCAACTGCCCAGAAGGTGAAGAAGACTGAGGATCCGGAAGATAAGGGAAAAGGAAAGGAAATAGGGGAAAGCTCCGGTCAAGCCCAAGAGATGCCACCATGGGAAGAGCTTGATAGGAAACTGGCGAATTGTGACCTCATCGGACCTGCCGATGAAAACCTCTTTAATTTCCCTGCCCAATCACAACTTCCAATTAACCTTGAACCTGCTATTCCGGACCCTATTGTCAACCCACAACCTGTTACAGGCCAGCTGGAAGAGTGGTGGACGAACGACTGGCACTTTCAGAATTTCATGAATAATCCTAATGTTTATTTTCCCCAGTTTGATCCTAAACCCGCACCATTCCCACCTATGAGCGCAGAAAACGTTGCTGAATTACGCCACTACGGCGAGGAACTGGTGGAGACGGGAAATCGGATTCGGGACGTGGGGGAAAGGATCACGTGGAAGTACGACGAGAGGGAGCGTCGTTTCTGAAAAGCCAGCTAACGGTGGTGGAGTGCTTGTATAATAATAGTATGTAGAAATATATATATATATACATAAAATAATAATAATAATAATAATATAATAATGTATAATAATAACTAAAAATAAAACTTTTGTAAAATAGATAGTTTGTAACGACGCATAATATTATAAAAATATATGAATGTCGCAAGGTCGACGGTTTTGGCTATATGTGTTGATGTGACTGTGTGTTTTGATTCCTTTATTATGTTTGGTTGTTATCCATTCTGTGACAGTAATATATATATTGTTAGATTCAGATGGAAAATGCAGAAAATCAACCAGCAAACGAAGTTAACCAATCTGAACAAAATAATGAGGATCATTTTCTTAATAGGCAAGATATAGAAAATATCGTTGCCCAGGGAATAGCCAATGCTATCCCGGCAATCGTCGCCGCTGTTAAGAACCCCGTTGAACCTTCACAAGCCAACCCCAGCAAACGCACTTGGGATGATAATTTTAGTAACAGTGTTAATGGAGGCGACAATAATTACAATAATGTGGTTCAAGCCCCAATACTCAAGAAAATGAAAGTTGCAACACCTGGTTGCACTTATAAGGAATTTCTTGCCTGTAAACCAGTTGAATTTGTAGGCAATGAAGGGGCGACTGCCGCACAGCGTTGGTTAGAAAAGACCGAGGTAGTAATAAAAATCAGTAAATGTGCAGAGGAAGACAAGGTTATGTATGCATCCCACCTTTTTAAAGAAGAAGCGTTAGAATAGTGGAACACGGTGCTACACGCAAAGGGAAGTGACGTGGCTTACGCCATGAGCTCGGAGGAATTTAGGGAATTGATGGAAAGAAAATTTTGTCCCACCTACGAAAAGGAACAAATGACGAATAAGTTCCTGAACCACCGGATGGTGGATGTTGACTGTCGAGGGTATACTTCGAAATTCTTCGAGTATGCCAGAATTGTGCCGACTCTGGCTTCGCCAGAACCGGTACTTATTTCTCGCTATATTTGGGGTTTAATTAGCGAGATTCGTGATATCGTCAAAGCTGCGAGACCCCGCACAATTGACGATGCGGTAGAATTGGCCAACACCTTGACTGACGGACTGGTGCGCACTAGAGAAGAGAACAGGAAAAAGGAATTGGCCCAAAAGATTACCCAAGGTTTCCGTGGGGGTAATAATGCTAGTAACTTCAAGAGAAAGGGAACGGGGCAATCCTCCACTGCTCCATTCTGTAGTACCTGTAAGAGAAAACACCTTGGGAAATGTAAGGGGTACTATAATTTCTGCAAAATCCTAGGGCACCAATAGGAGAATTGCATAAAGAAATCCATGATCTGTTTCAATTGCGGAGAATCAGGGCATTTCAGACCAGAATGCCCTAAACTGGTCAAGCCAGCTAATAACAAGGCCAAACCTGCTGAAGGAACTAATAAGAAGAACGCAAGAGCCTTCCAGCTGACAATGAAAGAGCCGATCTGATTCCGGATGTGATAAGTGGTACGTTTCTTGTGCATGACGTTTATGCAAAAGTATTATTTGACTCTGGTGCAAACCAAAGTTTTATAAATACTTCATTCTGCCAAGCTCTTAAGCAACCTTTAACCAAACTTAGGCAGATTTATACGGTAGAAACAGCAAATGGCAATTCTGTTAAAATAGATAAGGTTCTTCAAGAAGGGAAGATAGAACTTTCAGGCCACAATTTTCTACAAACCTACTACCTATGAATTTTGTTGGATTCGATGTGGTATTAGGAATGGATTGGCTAGTAGCCAACCATGCTCGAATCCTCTGTGATAAGAATTCCATAGAAATTCATACAATCACAGGAGAAGTAATTTTGATTTCAGGAGATAAGCCCCGTAAACCAATGAAATTCATTTTAGTAATGAAAGTTGCTAGTTATGAGCGAAAGCAAGGAATAGTGTATATGATTTCGGTAATCATCAACACTAAAGGTAAGGAACTTAAGGAAATTCCTGTAGTATCAGAATACCCGGATGTATTCCCAGAAGAGCTAACAGGATTACCACCAGATAGGGAAGTAGAGTTTAGAATTCATCTAATTCCTGGAACTACACCAATAGCCAAGGCACCTATCGGTTAGCACCCACTGAAATGTTAGAACTGAAAAAGCAGTTAGATGAATTGCTAGGCAAAGGATTCATACAACCTAGTTCATCCCCTTGGGGAGCACCAGTGTTGTTTGTGAAAAAGAAAGACGGTTCGATGCGAATGTATATCGATTATAGGGAATTGAATAAGGTTAGAATTAAGAGTCGATACCCATTACCTAGGATTGATGATCTTTTCGATCAACTTCAGGGAGCTAGATATTTCTCTAAGATAGACTTGCGCTCCGGATACCATCAGCTGAAGGTACAGGAAGAAGACATACCTAAAACTGCTTTCAGGACTAGGTATGGTCACTACGAGTTTACAGTCATGCCAAATGGGCTAACTAATGCTCCTGCAGCATTTATGGACATGATGAATAGGATCTGTAAACCATATTTGGATAAATTCGTAATTGTCTTCATCGACGATATACTTATTTATTCCAAAAATCAGGACGAGCACTGTGAGCACCTACATGCACTCTTAACCCTATTAAGAAAGGAAAAGCTCTATGCCAAATTCTCAAAGTGTGAATTTTGGCTACAAGAAGTGCAATTTTTAGGACACATGGTGAATCACGAAGGCATTCACGTAGATCCCTCCAAGATAGAAGCAATCATAAATTGAAAGGTCCCACAATCAGCTACTGAAGTTAGAAGTTTCCTAGGATTAGTTGGATATTATAGGCGCTTCATACGAGATTTCTCTAAGATAGTTGTTCCATTAACTAAGCTAACCTGTAAAACTGTTAAGTTTGAATGGGGACCTAAGCAAAAAGAGGCCTTTAGGATTTTGAAGCAAAGATTAACAAATGCCCCAATTCTCGCCTTGCCTGACGAAACTGAAGATTTTGAAGTCTTTTGCGATGCTTCTAAGTTGGGATTAGGATGTGTGCTAATGCAACGCAAAAAGGTAATTGCGTATGCATCAAGGCAGTTGAAGAAGCACGAGGAAAATTATACGACTCATGACTTAGAATTAGGAGCAATAATTTTTGCCCTTAAAATTTGGAGACATTATCTGTACGGAAGTAAGTTTACTGTCTATACAGATCATAAACGTTTAAGGTACATATTTGTACAAAAAGAATTAAACATGAGGCAAAGAAGATGGATGGAAATTCTAAGTGACTACGACTGTGATATTCAATATCACGAAGGAAAGGCAAATGTAGTAGCAGATGCCTTGAGTCATAAGTATCATGAAAAACAAAGACGAGTCTGTGCTCTTAGATTAAATCTCCAATTATATTTAATAGAACAACTGAAGAACGTTCAAGAAACAGCAATCAAGGATGATGCTGAAGGAATGAAAGGGAGGATAAAAGAATTAGAGCAAGGGACAGATGGAATTTGGAGATTCCATAAGAAAAGGATTTGGGTACCTAAGCAAGGAAATTTAAGAAATAAAATTTTAGAGGAAGCCCATAAATCTAGATATACCATGCACCCTGGTAATAATAAGATGTACCAAGATTTAAGAAGTAACTTCTGGTGGATAGGAATGAAAAAGGACATAGCTAGATTTGTATCTAAGTGTCTAACTTGTTCACAAGTTAAGGCAGAACACCAGAAACCTTCAAGTTTACTTCAACAATTAGAAATGCCTGTATGGAAATGGGAACTAATAACAATGGACTTTGTTACCAAGTTACCCAAGACCAGGAAAGGTAACGATGCAATCTGGATGATTGTAGATTGATTAACCAAATTAGCTCATTTTTTTGCCAATGAAGGAAACATTTAGCATGGAAGGTAGCAAAGCCATACGTAGACGAGGTAGTATCCTTACATGGAGTCCCACTCTCCATAATATCGGATAGGGATAGTCGCTTCACTTCGCATTTCTGGACAAGTTCCAAGAAGCAATGGGGACCCGACTAAATTTAAGTACTGCATACCATCCCCAAACAGACGGACAAAGTGAAAGGACGATCCAAACCTGGAAGACATGCTCAGGGCATGTGTAATAGATTTTGGTGGAAACTGGGATGACCACCTACCCTTAATCGAATTCTCCTATAACAATAGTTATCATGCAAGCATCGAGGCTGCCCAATTTGAAGCACTGTATGGACGAAAGTGTCGAACTCCAGTATGTTGGGCAGAGATAGGAGAAAGTCAATTATCAGGTCCCAAGATTGTACAGGAAACCACCGACAAGATAACTCAAATCAAGGAAAGACTAAAAACGGCCCGAGATCATCAGAAGAGTTATGCAGATAATAGACGTAAGCAATTAGAATTTCAAGTTGGAGACAAGGTACTGTTGAAAGTTTCTCCTTGGAAAGGGGTAGTTCGATTCGGTAAGAAGGGAAAGATAAGTCCAAGGTACATAGGACCATTCCCTGTTATTTAATAGATAGGACCAGTTGCCAATCGCTTACAACTACCAGAAGAATTAGCTGGGGTACATGATGTGTTTCATGTATCCAATCTTAAGAAATGTTTATCAGATGAGTCTCTGGTAGTACCTCTTCAAGATATAGAAGTAAATGAAAAATTAAAATTTGTGGAAAAACCTCTTCAAATAGAAGACAGAAAGGTCAAATTCCTCAAGCACAAGAGACTGGTGCTAGTCAAGGTAAAATGGGATTCAAAAAGAGGACCTGAGTATACCTGGGAACTGGAATCGGAAATAAAGCGGAAGTACCCTTACCTGTTTCAGTAAATCTCGAGGACGAGATTTTAAATAAGGTGGGGAGGATGTAAGGACCTGCACGAAATTGTCCTAAAATGCTCCCTAAGTATAAACCTGGACCCCTAAAACCCTAATTCTTATGAAAAACCTAGAAATTCAATTTTTCTAATCGCTCGCGGGCCGCGTAAGAGTTAAGCCAATCTTACGCGGGGCGCGACAGCTAGGCTAATCTCTGGATAACGATCAATGCCACGTGTCTGACACGTGGCAGACCTAGGGTGTGACACGGTAGCCCTAGCCGTAGCTAGGGTGGCCCTTGCGGGCCGCGTAGATGTTCCTTCAAGCTTACGCGGGCCGCTTAAAACTTAAAATTTTTGCTATAAATTGGACGTTGCATGGCCTGGCTTCTGTGTTCGAAAAATCCTTTCAAAACAGTAACTTTCTGTTTATATTCGAGTGTTTAAGTGTCGAAATGCCGCTACGGTAACAGGGTAATAACTCGATCACTGCTACGATACAATGTCCGATCGATTGAAACCGATCCGATGGACGTTTAAGTGCTGCCCGAACTCGGGCTATACTTTGTCATTCGTCGTGAGGGTTTTGATTTCGTGAGCTGATCGTAAATGTTGTATTAAGTTACTAACCTAGTTTCGTTGGAATTATTTAATTAGGTTACAAGGCTAAATCAGTAGGCAAAATTTGTCCAGTAAACCTGCAAAGTGATTCATTCTCTTTTATCAAAAGTGCTTTACAATACCTAAATGTTTTCCAGTTATATGTTACAGGGATTAAGTCTTTGTTATCTTAAATTACTGGCAGTAAGTGGGGTATTGTGCACAATGACTACTGTTATGTCACTTTTAGGTGAAAGGACCTAAATAATGATACACGTCACTTTTGGGTGAAAGGACCCAATAGTGATATGACCACAGTCATAGATCCGGTCGAGTGACAACTGAACCAGCTAATTATAAGATAGAGGCAATTGTAATCGCTCTTAATACTGTAATCTAGAACAATGTGTCGTTTTATGCAAATGGAATGACTCGCCAGTATTTCCCCGCTGATAAAATCTTTTTAAACATGTTTCGGGTGATTTACTGTGAACCAGGGAAAAGTGCCGCGTAGCACTACCAGCTTGGATTAAGTGGCTCAGTAAATAAATAAACATGTTTTTGTAACCAGGGAATTTCCTAGTGAAATTCCTCTATTGTAAACTACGGGGTTTATCCCGAAACTTTAAATAAAATAATCGAGTGTTTTCAGTTTTAAAAGATCCTGTTAAAATTTCCGCTGCCAAAATTAAATACCACGGGTTTTCTGTCTCACGGCAATCGAACTAGAAAACTGGGTCGGGGACCGTGACACAACGCACCCATACTAGCGTTACCAGAAGGAACTGAAGACTTTGTAGTCTATTGTGACGCTTCTAAGTTAGGTTATGGAGGTGTGTTGATGCAACGTCAAAAGGTTATAGCCTATGCGTCTAGACAACTTAAGAATCATGAAGAAAACTATTCAACCCATGATCTAGAATTAGGAGCCATAATTTTTTCCCTGAAAATTTGGAGACATTACCTTTACGGTAGTAAGTTTACCATTTTCACCTATCATAAGAGTTTAAGATATGTTTTCGGGCAAAAGGAATTTAATATGAGACAAAGACGCTGACGGGTGGTCCATAGGACAACCCTTAAAAGGTTTAATACAATGCACATTCTGTACTTATCCCGGTTAATTGTTTGAACTTGGTAACCACTAGATGATTTGATGTGCAGGTGTTAAAGTGCTCAAGATGCGCAATTTCGGACGCTTAGATGGATGTTGGAAGTGTGCATCATAAAGGTTTGAAGAATCAAGTTAGAATGAAGAAAACAATGGGAAACATCACACTCAGCGTCGTAACCTACGGCTCTGGCCGTAGGCTACGGCCCCCACCTTTGTCAACAAATCATCGTCGTAAGACAGAAGACAGGCACCGTAGGACTTTGCTGCTCGTCGTAAGCTACGGCGGGTGCCGTAGCTTACGGCACCATATGTTGACTTCCGAATCCATTGACCGCCGTAAGCTACGGCGCTTACCGTAGCTTACGGCGCCGACCATACCAAAAGTGTAACTTGTGCATTTAATGGCCATTTGATGGAGCTTTAAGGTGTCTTATCATTGGTTTGCGGTTACACTTGGATTGTGAACGAATTTTGGAGGTTAGAGACTTTGGAGCTTGAAGAACACTTGTTAATCCTTGTTTTGATGTTAGTGATTTCTATGAACATTAAGACTTTTGTTATGATGTTTATTCAAGGCATGAGTGGCTAAACACTTTGTGATCATCATGGATTGAAGGTTTGCTTGAGACATTTCGTGTTTAATTTCCTAATTTCTAGAATAACAATCCTTATCTTTATGGTTTGCTTGTTATGGTGTGTGATTGTTTGTTAGTAACTTGTTAATTCTTACATTGAACTAATTAGAAACCATACGTTCTTGGTGCCGTTGGCAATCGAGATATCCTGGGTATAGTTAGGCTTGGGTAAGGGTTGATTGATCATCGGGTAACAACATCACGTTCTAGGAATCTGAGTACTTAGTTCCCTTTCATCACTGCAAGTAGTCACACATGAGCTATGTCTATGTAGTTCTTTCTAGTGGAATGATAACATGAATGTCAATTGAAACTGGAAATCTAGGATGGTCATTTGTCTCTAATTTGCTTACAACCAAAACTTTCATCTTTGCAATTTAATTAGTTAATTTTAGTTTTAAAACCAATCCAATCAAATCAACTCTTGAATTTTATTTTATTTGCAATTAGTTTAATTTAGTCAAGTTAGATATACACTTAGATAACATACATTCCACAAACTCCCTGTGTTCGATACCCACTTACCGCTAGCTAATTAGTTGTATTTGGATTAAATTTGATTGAGACTTCGACCTCACGTCAAATTTTGGCGCCGTTGCCGGGGAGTAGTGCGCAACGTGTGTTATTTTTTATCCTTTTTAGTTTGTTATTTTTCTGGTTTACGCTGGGTGTGTTAGTGTGCAGGTATTTACAGGTGCATGCATACTAGAAGCTCTCACAAGCTATCACCATTGGCATTTGATCCGGAAATTGAGCGAACATTAAGAGGAAACAGAATTTTGCTAAGAGAAAACAGAATCAGCGGTTCACCAACAACACCAACTACACCAATCACACCAATTCGATACATGGATCCACCACCACCACCACCACCACCCACCACGGGTGAACTTATACCACCATTCATACCATCATCCACTCAACCTTCACCAAACACTACCATGCCAAACACCACTGCCAACCCTATTTCACCTCATGACGTAACACCAACTAACACCACCCAACCCATTACCACTCAAGAAGAGCCTACACTCACTTTTAATCCTTCTACTACAATTCCACCACTCACTCATTTCTTCCCAGTTTCAGGTCAATCATCCTCAACCTATACATTACCACAAGGTTCAACTGTCGTTCATGCTACTTCTACATTTAGACCATCGAACCAGTCGGGTTTTCAATATACGACTTTTCCACTTGGGCAATCATCGGGTATAGGAGGAGATGGATATGAAAAAGGATATGAAGATTTTGAGGGTTATGAGGAAGAAGGATATGCTTATGTGGGTGATGGGGAACAAGGAGAACTTACTTATGTGCAAGGGCAAACTCAAAGAATGCCAGGTGTTGGTGGGTTTCAACAACAACAAATTATACCACAACATATTCGGCCAAGGCCACAAGGGCCACAAGTGCAACGTCCTATACCATTGCAACAAGTTCGTCCATAAAATGTACAACCACAATTTCAAAGGCCAATTCAACACCAACCGATGCCACAACAACAATTTCAACCACATGTACCACAAGGGCCTATGCAAAGGCCAATGGGTCCTATTCGACCAAGGGTTCGGTTAGGTGTGCCAAGAAGGCATCTTAGAGAACATGCGAGAGGCATTGAAGCGCATTTTAGGCCGGTAATCACTCACAATCCTTCACCGGTAGTTATTCCTCATAATGATCAAGGGAGGACCTTTGAAGTGAGAACCAATTCATTGCAAAGTTTGCCGAAGTATAAGGGTCTAGCAACAGAGGAACCTTATTTTCACTTGGAAGCGTATGACTCGATTTGGAACACATTTGGGAGCCAAGGATTTTCGGCCGACGATGTCAAATTGGTATTATTCCAATTTTCTCTAGAAGACAAGGCAAAGAAGTGGTTTTACACTCTACCTTCAGCATCTATTTATACATGGGCGGAGATGCAACAAATATTTTTAGATGAATTTTACACCGCTCAAAAGACTAATGATGCTAGGAAGGGGTTGAGGAGTTTTCAACAACAAGGCGAGATGTTTCATGAGGCCTTTGAGCGTTTCAACATGATGATCACGAATTGCCCTCACCATGGGATTGAACTTTGGGAATTGATGAACGCTTTCCATGAGGGGTTGAGTGCCGAAGATGCTCGAGACTTAATGTCTATTACCGGTGGCACTTTTGGTACGAACTATGAGCAAGACGATTGGGAGTTCTTCGAGCAAATGGCAATCACTTCAAAGAGGAAAGCTCAAGCATCAAGGAGAGCATGATCGGCCGTTACTCGAACTCAAGTGCATGCGGTCGATGATGGTAATGTTCAAACCTCTAACCAAATTTATGGTGTGTGTGCTATTTGCAATGAAATAGGGCATGCGGCTGAAAATTGCCAAGGAGGTGAAGGGCAATATGAAGAAGTTCATGCGGTGCAAGGTCAAGGAGGGGGTGGTAGAAACTATAATATGAACTCTAACACTTACCACCCCGGGTTGAGAAACCACCCAAATTTTCGGTACGGGAACCCTTCCAATCAAGCAAACCCGAATTTTCAAGGAAATCAAGGTAACTTTGGTTCACGCCAACCTTACAGCAATCAAAGTGGATATCGAGGTGGGAACAATCAAGGATACCAAAAACAATATCAAACGGGTCAAGAACAAGGGGGTCTTCGGGTGGAAACGAGATGATGGAAATGTTAAAAAGCATGCAAGCGGAGATGCAAAAGAGAAATCAAATGGATGATGTGCGGATACAAAAGGATGAGGCCCGAGACAAAGCAATTCAAACTTTGACCACCCAAATGGGTCAACTCGCAACCGAAGTGGCGGACTTGAAGAAAAACAAAGGTCAATTACCAAGCGACACTAAGGTAAACCTGTCTCACAATACTTCTAGAGGTAACAATGTCAATATTCATCATGTAAGTGTTTTGAGAAGTGGGAAAGAGTACAAAACCAATCCTTCACCGGATTTGGTTGATGGGGGTGGTTGAAGACATAACGGGTCAAGATAGTGAGGAAGAAAATGAACCAACTATTATTTCTTCTAAAAAAACCCAATTTTGAAAAACCCGAAATTAATAAAGAAAAAGAAAAGAAAAATGAGGATGAGGGATCTAGTCAAGTACCATTTCCCTCAGCTTTATTAGATCCGGGTACGAAAAATTTTATTTCAAAACGGGGTCCTCAAAAGGAAGAAATGTGGGAGGTTTTCAAACATGTTAAAATTAATCTTCCTTTACATGAAGCAATCAAACAGGTACCCGCTTACGCCAAGTTTTTAAAAGAATTATGTACCCAAAAGAGGCAACAAAAAGTGCCTAAATTGGTTGACTTGACGGAGCGGGTAAGTGCGGTTTTGAAAGGAGATCTTCCTCCTAAGCTACAAGATCCAGGAATGCCTCTTATAAATATTCAAGTAGGAAATTTTCAAACCGCAAGGGCGTTATTGGATCTTGGAGCCGGAGTAAGTATCTTACCGGGGGGTTATATGACCAATACGATTTTGGTCCATTGAAACGGGTTGAGACAACGGTGGTATTAACTGATTTGTCTCATAAACTCCCTCGGGGTATTGTACGGGATGTGATAGTTAAAGTTGATGAGTTTTATTATCCCGTGGATTTTCTTGTACTAGATTACTCATCCGCGGACCCAATTCAACAACAAAATGTTATCTTGTCGGCCATTTTTAAACACTGTACATGCTGTTATTGATTGTCGATATGGTACGGTCGACATGACCTTCGGTAATAGAAAGATGAGATTAAATGTTTTTACTAACGGTACTAACATTTATGGTGATGAGTGTTTTCTAGCAGATTTCATAGATGGATACGACCCAAAGGAGTTCGAGGAAGAGATATTGGGTTCGTGTGTTTGTGATGTGTCTTTGCAGGTACATGCATGTGAGTTGGAATTGGAAGAGAAGGAGCAAGAGGCTCTCGCAGTGAAAGAAGGAAGACCACCATGGACCCACCAAACGGATACTTTACCGGTGGAAATTGATTCGGGTACAAAGCCTTCTTTGGAATGTCCACCAAGTGTGGAATTGAAAGAGCTACCAAAACATTTAAAGTATGCATTTTTGGGGGAGAATGACACCTTACCGGTGATCATTGCTTCTAATTTGGCGGTAGCTCAAGAAGAGGAGTTGATACGGGTGTTGAAGGCTCACAAGGCGGCAGTTGGGTGGACAATAGCCGACTTAAAGGGTATTAGTCCTTCCATTGTAATGCATAAAATCATTACAAGTGAAGATGCAAAGCCAACCCGAGAAACACAAAGAAGGTTGAACCCGAATTTGAGAGAGGTGGTCAAGAAAGAAGTGATCAAGTGGTTGGATGCGGGGATCATCTATCCCATTTCGGACAGTGCGTGGGTAAGTCCGACTCAGGTAGTACCTAAAAAATCCGGCATCCAGGTAATAAAAGATGAGCAAGGTGAGAAAATTGCCACCCGCCCGGTCACCGGGTGGCGAGTTTGCATTGATTATAGAAAACTAAACGCTGCTACCTCCGAAGACCATTTCCCGTTACTATTCATTGACCAAATAATTGAAAAACTTTCCGGTCAAAAATACTATTTTTTTTTGGATGGGTACTCGGGATATAACCAAATTGCTATTCACCCGGACGATTAACACAAAACCACGTTTACATGTCCATATGGTACATTCGTTTGTCGGCGAATGCCATTTGGACTATGTAACGCCCCGGCCACATTCCAAAGATGTATGATGAGTATATTTTCGGACATGGTCGGGGAATCTCTTGAAGTGTTTATGGATGATTTTTCCATCTTTGGCCTAAGTTTTGACTCTTGTCTCGATGAGTTAGAAAAAGTTTTAAAAAGGTGTGTTGAGACAAACTTGGTGTTAAGTTGGGAAAAGAGCCATTTTATGGTTCAAGAGGGTATTGTGTTGGGGCACGTGATATCGGACCGGGGAATGGAGGTAGACAAAGCAAAAGTTTGGGTAATTTCATCTCTACCCCCACCAAAGAATGTTAAGGGGGTGAGATCATTTTTAGGACACGTGGGATTCTATAGAAGGTTTATTAAGGGTTTTTGTGTAATTACAAAACCTTTATGTAACTTATTATTGAAAGATGTTCCATTTGATTTTACTAACGAATGTTTGCAAGCGTTTCATGTGTTGAAGGAACAGTTGGTGAAGGCTCCTATCTTGCAACCACCGGATTGGTCAAAGCTTTTGAAATTATGTGTGACGCAAGCGACACGACCATTGGAGCGGTTTTGGGTCAAAGGGTCGATAAGAAGCCGGGGGTGATCTATTACGCAAGTAAAACTTTGTCCGAGGCGCAATTGAATTACACCACAACCGAGAAAGAATTATTAGCGGTGGTGTATGCCTTGGACAAGTTTAGATCTTACATTTGGGGGATCAAGGTGATCGTGTATTCGGATCATAGTGCGGTCCGATACTTAATGGAAAAGAAGGATGCAAAGCCCCTGTTGATTCATCGGGTGCTTTTGTTGCAAGAGTTCGATCTTGAGATTCGGGACAAAAAGGGGTGTGAAAATGTTGTAGCAGATCATTTGTCCCGGATCCCATTGGAAGGTGTTGATGACCCAAGTGAAATTAATGAACGTTTTCCCGATGAACAATTGTTAGCCGTGTCTACCTTTGTTGCACCTTGGTATGCCCACTATGTGAATTACTTGGCCAAAGGTGCAATTCCGAATCATTGGACGAAGAAGAGACGACAACAATTCTTGAGTCAAGTTAAACAATATATTTGGGATGAACCGGATTTGTTCAAAATCGGACCCGATCAAGTGATAAGAAGGTGTGTTCCCGAAACTGAAGTTCTAGAGATTTTAACCCATGCTCATTCTTCGGCATGTGGAGGGCATTTTAGTGGGAACAAGACGGGTTATCGGGTGTTATCATGTGGGTTTTATTGGCCCACAATTTTCAAAGATTCTTGCGAGTTTGCTCGGAATTGCATAAACTGTCAAAAAGTTGGAAGCATCTCGAAGCGGGATGAAATGCCTCTACAACCAATTTTGGTGGTTGAGGTGTTTGATGTTTGGGGAATATATTTTATGGGTCCGCTTCCTAACTCGACTAGGTTCTTGTATATATTGGTTGCGGTAGATTATGTGACGAAGTGGATAGAAGCCATTGCAACAAGGACCAATGATCATTCCGTGGTGTGTAAGTTTGTGCAATCCAACATTTTCGCTCGATTCGGTGTGCCAAGGGTGATAATAAGTGATGGTGGTTCACATTTCAATAACTTCAATTTCGGTAAATTGCTAAAATGATACAATGTGAATCACCGCTTGGCTACACCATATCATCCGCAAAGTGGACAAGTTGAAGTGTCCAACCGTCAAATTGAAGAGATCCTAATGAAGACGGTAAGAACGGATAGAAAAGATTGGTTAAGTAAACTTGACGATGCGTTGTGGGCATATCGGACGGCCTACAAAACTCCAATTGGTACCACCCCTTATCGGATGGTGTATGGGAAGGGGTGCCATCTCCCAATGGAGTTAGCACATCGAGCGCATTGGGCCATCAAAACT
This sequence comes from Helianthus tuberosus, assembly GCA_030545235.1. Classification (NCBI taxonomy): domain Eukaryota; kingdom Viridiplantae; phylum Streptophyta; class Magnoliopsida; order Asterales; family Asteraceae; genus Helianthus; species Helianthus tuberosus. Next base: position 31,711,449 of record CM060365.1, on the reverse strand, counting down.
GTTAATGCGGATTATGACGAAGCGGTTCGAGTACGAAAGTTGCAATTGAATGAGATTGAGGAGATTAGGGATGAAGCCTATGAATGTGCTTCCGCATACAAAGACAAACTGAAGAAAGTTCACGATGCAAAGATAAGGAAAAAGAACTTCGAAGTGGGTCAAAAAGTGTGGTTGTACAATTCGAGGTTGAAGATGTTCGCGGGTAAACTCAAGAGCAAATGGATGGGTCCTTACATCATCCGAAGAGTGGGGAGATTTGGAGATGTTGATATAAAAGACGAGCAAACCAATAAACAAAAAACGGTGAATGGGCATCGGCTCAAACCGTATTTGGAAGGTAACGACATCAACAATCTCGAACTTGATAAAGTGGGTTACATTTTACGCCCATTGGATGACGAGGAAACTTGAAAGAGGCCTAGGTTTGATGTTTGTACATATTTAGTTTAGTTTGTTTTGTTTGAATAAAGTCCCGTTCGAAGCTCGTGTTCGAAACAAGTGTGGGGAAATCCGTACGAATTTCCCGAACATAGTGTTGAGGACAACACGGGTTTTTAACGGGGGGGGGGGGGGGGGGGGGGTAGGGTGATAATTTTCATGTTTTCGAAAAATTTATAAAAACCATAAATATTAAACAATTTTATAAAGCTAAAAAAATAATAATAATAATTTTTTTGAGTTGACACTTAATAAAATGCCGCACCAGACTTGCCCAACTATCGCCGTAGGTTACGGCACTTTGCCGTAGCTTACGGTGGCATGTATAGAAAAACAGAATCTTACGGCATTTGGCTACTGATCTACAGTGGGTTTTTGTGCCAGTTACCGCCGTAACCTACGGCAAGGTGCCGTAGGCTACGACACCGAGCGGACTTGGGGGACCCCTTTTTCGGCGTTTTTTGTATATATATAAAAAAAAACCGAAAATCTTTTTAACATTAATAATATATTAAATAAAAAATAACCTCTAACCCCATCCACAACTTTCGATCTTTTATCCCCACCCACAACTTTTCTTCTTCTTCTTCTTCTTCTTCTTCTTCTTCTTCTTCTTCTTCTTCTTCTTCTTCTTCTTCTTCTTCCCCACTAAGAACCCTAGACTCCATAACCACAAAACTTCCATATCTCCTTCAATTCTAGACCAAATCAACTGATTTTTGAGTCAATCCTAACTAAAATCTCACGAGCATTCTGATTGTGGGTGAATATTTGGAAGAAAAGCATAATTTCTTGGTCGATTTTTGAACCCTAGGGGCCGAAAATTTTGGGGTTTCTTGTGTTTTTTTGTGTGAACATCAAGTGTTTGTTATTCTCATCTTCTACAACACCAAGGTATGCAATCTCACGTCATTTTTTGGTGTACATTGAGGTTTGTAAGTTTTCATCATGTTTTTGCTTACACACTTGCTTGTATATGATATATGATAGGAAATTGTTGAACCATTGAATGTTTGGGTATGAATGTATTTGATGTCTAGTAAAAATCTTTTGGAAAAAATCTGAATTATAGAGACATCATGCCAAATTTTTGTTTGAAAGGATGAATCTTTGGTGTTTTTGTACATTCATACCCATAACATAAAGCAAGTGTGGGGAAGATTGGGAAGTTGAACTAACTTGAAATGTTGTGTGGTTTATAAATGTGTGTAGATATGGTGAAAACAAAGGATAAAGCGGGATCAAGTTTGTCTAAACAACCTCAAGTGGAAGAATAAGAGCAACCAAAGAGGAGAAGGTTGGCACGGGTTGGAGACCCAGACTCGGAGGAGGATGCACCTCCAAGGGGTCCAAAACCGGATTGGACAACCGGTTCATTACTAGACCAACCCGCGGAATGGAGAGAGGACTTGTTTCACGAACAAATGAACAAGTTGAAGCAAAGGGCTGAGGCATTTATTTGTGAAAAGGAGATCCGGGAAGCTGATTTTGGGCCGTTCTGGATAACGGCAAAGTTTAAAGAATTGGGTTGGGGGGCAGCTTTGAAGTGTTATGATGGCAAGGTGAAGAAGATGTATGATGCTCAGATTCAAGAGTGGATGGCTACACTCGAATGTCCCCCGTTTAAGGCCCCACTAAAGATGAAATTGGTTGGAAAATGTAACGGGGTAAGGGTCGAGATGTCTTATGATTCATTGCGCCGAATAGCGAAGTTTGACGACTTACCATCCAATCTATTTATCTACCCAAGCCTCAAAGATCTCTATCACGAGCCTGACAAGCATCCTCAATGGCAACAAATATTGGATTACCTTTTCCTTTCGGGTACGACACATGGGAAACTGTTTAGACGAAATTTGAGAATGGAGGCGAAGTTGTTGTTGGTTTTGTGTACATACAATGTCATCCCGCGGCGGGGTGATAAGATGGAAGTTCGGTTTCAAGAGGTGCCGATCTTGTATATGTTGATGCATGGTTCTCCCAAGGTTCCTTTCCGATTTCTAGTGTTGAACAACATCTGGTTGAGCCGAAATAGTGGAGAAAGAAAAATTGTGCCTCATTGCCGTTTGATCACGGCGTTGTTGAAGAAATATGGGGCAATTAAAGGCAATGAAAAAGGTTCTTACAAGAGGTTTAAGCCGTTTGACCTAAAGAATCTGGGGCCAGGTTGGGAGTACAAGGAATCGGAGAGGTATCATAAGCTGAAGACAGATGGGAGAAGATGGAGAGTGTTGAAAGCGGATGCGAGACCGTTACGATCGGGCGAGGCTGATGAGCCCGAAACGACTGATGAAGAAGTTAGTGGTGACGATGACTACCGTGAAGACACGTTCATGGTTGATGCTCAGATAGGGGGCGCTGGCCCAGGTGGAGTTCAGGGAGCAGGTGTACAGTCAGGTTATGTGGGGAGTGCCTTCGACTATGCACAACAGGCCTATGATCCCTATTGGGCTCATTCAGGGAATATGGGCCAGATTATCGAGCAGAGGCGACCCCCCAATTTTGGCGAATGGACTGAACCAAATCAGATGCTCTTCGATTAGCAAACTTTTATGGGGGCAAGTGTAGAGAGAGCTCTTAAGCAGAGTTACGACAGAAATGAGCAATGGAATCGTGCTCATATGTATGCCCATGAGGAAGAAGTGAACAATCGCTACCTAGACGACCGCCAGAGACGCTTGCACGATCAGTGGCATGCGGGTCAACCACTCGAAGCGGACCCCCGCCAGTTGTGGATTATACCACATTACCGCCCTATGATGGTAGTGTGTCGTATCCCACCCCACCATTGCATCATTCTCAATGGGTGGATCCACACGTAATGAGTTATCAACAAGCGGGTCAAAGTGGCGATCAAGGAAGTAGCAGTAGCAGCGGAGCATTTGGTTTTGGTCAGTGGAATGATATGATGACATCCATCTTCAGGCCTCCACAGCCGAAGTACTACTAGCCAGGTCGTATCTTGCTCCTTTGTACATTTGTGTATATTTTTATCTCGTATGTTTATGTTATGGTTGGGAGGTAGGGTGGTGTTTTGATGTTGATGTGTTTTCTTGGGATGTGTTAGTGGTGGTGTGTTTGAATTTAAAATATATATATATATATATATATATATATATACAAAAAGAAAGTTGGGATTTGAGAGTATTAGCGAAAGCTAATGTTGTTGGTTAAAAGTGATCTTTCCCTCAAAACCATACATTGGGACAATGTATCCCAAGTGTGGGGATGGGGGGAAATTTTTGAGAATTTAAAATTTGTGTAAATCCAAGCGAAAATTGTCAAAATTTGAAAGCTTGATTTTGTACCGCTTGAAACATCGACACCCATTCCTAGTCTTTTCTTGGTGAGAATTTGAGCCACATATGGTTATCATAGACATTTCTTTGTTTGAGTGGCGGTGTGTGTATTGTGTTATTAGAACTTGTGTACGAATTCTTGTTAAATTCTAGAGTTAGCATGCCTTTGAAAATGATAAGGAACTTTTAGGTAGCCTCGTCTAGATGTGTGAGAGTGCGGGATTGGTGGGTTGGACCTCATACTTTATATATATGAGCTTGGTATTGTGAGGGGTGGGGGTTTGGTCCTTAGAAAGCCATGTTTGAGCCTTATACCATTCGGTTGTGATCCAAACCTACTTCCTACAAAAATTTTACCTTTTGAGATGACCCCGTTTAGGAGTTTAGTTTGTTATTGTTGATGTTCTTGTATATGAGTTAAAAAAAGGGAAAAAGAAAAGAAAAAAAAGAGAAAAATATGAGAAAAATACAAAAAGAAGTGTTTAGTTGCAATAGTAGTTGAGAAGTTGATGATGTTTTGTATATATTGGTGTTTGCTTTGTTTAGTAGTAGAAATAAGAACCGGGTCAAATCAATTAGCTCTTACATATGTATCCCACCATTTTCCTACCTTTGCACCTAGCCCCGTTACAACCCGTAAGTTTCTTTGATTCATAAGCATGCTAAGTATTTGTTAGGAGGAAACTTGATTTTTATACAAGCTTATTGTCGCACACACACACACACGCATTGAGTGGTTTAGCATTATATGCTAATAATTCTTGTTACCGAGAATTTTTGTGAGGGGTGTGTCTTGTGGTATGATTGAAAGTTAGTAGAAGGAATGCACATTTTAGCTTGGTTTGCATGATTGATCGCTTTGGTTATGAAATAGTGTTTGATTGGGTTGCTTGGGACAAGCAACGGGTAAGTGTGGGGATGTGACGGGTGGTCCGTAGGATAACCCTTAAAAGGTTTAATACAATGCACATTCTGTACTTATCCCGGTTAATTGTTTGAACTTGGTAACAACTAGATGATTTGATGTGCAGGTGTTAAAGTGCTCAAGATGCGCAATTTCGGACGCTTAGAAAACAATGGGAAACATCATACTCAGCGCCGTAACCTACGGCTCTGGCCGTAGGCTACGGCCCCCACCTTTGTCAACAAATCATCGTCGTAAGACAATGCACATTCGCGCGGGTGCCGTAGCTTACGGCACCATATGTTGACTTCCGAATCCATTGACCGCCGTAAGCTACGGCGCTTACCGTAGCTTACGGCGCCGACCCTACCAAAAGTGTAACTTGTGCATTTAATGGCCATTTGATGGAGCTTTAAGGTGTCTTATCATTGGTTTGCGGTTACACTTGGATTGTGAACGAATTTTGGAGAGGGTTAGAGACTTTGGAGCTTGAAGAACACTTGTTAATCCTTGTTTTGATGTTAGTGATTTCTATGAACATTAAGACTTTTGTTATGATGTTTATTCAAGCCATGAGTGGCTAAACACTTTGTGATCATCCTGGATTGAAGGTTTGCTTGAGACATTTCGTGTTTGATTTCCTAATTTCTAGAATAACAATCCTTATCTTTATGGTTTGCTTGTTATGGTGTGTGATTGTTTGTTAGTAACTTGTTAATTCTTACATTGAACTAATTAGAAACCATACGTTCTTGGTGCCGTTGGCAATCGAGATATCATGGGTATAGTTAGGCTTGGGTAAGGGTTGATTGATCATCGGGTAACAACCTCACGTTCTAGGAATCTGAGTACTTAGTTCCCTTTCATTACTGCAAGTAGTCACACATGAGCTATGTCTATGTAGTTCTTTCTAGTGGAATGATAACATGAATGTCAATTGAAACCGGAAATCTAGGATGGTCATTTGTCTCTAATTTGCTTACAACCAAAACTTTCATCTTTGCAATTTAATTAGTTAATTTTAGTTTTAAAACCAATCCAATCAAATCAACTCTTGAATTTTATTTTATTTGCAATTAGTTTAATTTAGTCAAGTTAGATATACACTTAGATAACATACATTCCACAAACTCCCCGTGTTCGATAACCAATTAATGCTAGCTAATTAGTTGTATTTGGATTAAATTTGATTGGGACTTCGACCTCACGTCAGACGCTGGATGAAAATTCTTAGTGATTATGATTGTAATATCCAGTATCATGCAGGAAAAGCTAATGTAGTAGCTGATGCTTTAAGTCGAAAGTATCACGAAAAGCCAAAAAGAGTACATTCTCTTAAATTAAATCTGCAGGTAGATTTAAATAATCAAATTAGAGAAGTACAAGAATCAGTAATCAAGAACGATACTGAGAAATTGAAAGGAATGATTAAGGAATTAGAGCAAGGAACAAATGGATTTGGAGATTCCATAAGAAAAGGATATGGATACCCAAACTAGGAAACCTACGCCACCGAATATTAGAAGAAGCCGATAAGTCTAAGTATACGATGCATCCTGGAAGTGATAAGATGTATCAAGATTTAAGAAAGAATTTCTGGTGGATAGGAATGAAAAAGGATATTGCAGCTTATGTTTCACAGGTCAAAGCTGAACATCAGAAACCCTCAGGTTTGTTGCAGCAATTAGAAATGCCAATATGGAAATGAGAATTGATAACAATGAACTTTGTTACCAAATTACCCAAGACACGAAAAGGTAATGATACAATCTGGGTGATTGTGGATAGGTTAACCAAGTGTGCTCATTTTCTTACCAATGAAGGAAACTTTCAGTATGGAACAGTTAGCTAAATTGTATGTAAATGAAATAGTTTCATTACATGGAATTCCTTTATCAATTGTTTCTGATAGAGATAGCCGTTTTACTTCTCATTTTTGGACAAGTTTCCAAAAAGCAATGGGAACCAAGCTAAATCTAAGCACAGCTTATCATCCTCAAATGGATGAACAAAGCAAAAGGACAATTCAGACAATGGAAGATATGCTTAGAGCTTGTGTAATTGATTTCGGAGGAAATTGGGACGATCATTTACCATTAATAGAATTTTCCTATAATAACAACTATCACACCAGTATCAATGCTGCACCATTCGAAGCACTTTATGGACGAAAGTGCCGAACTTCAGTCTGTTGGGCAGAAATTGGAGAAAAGCAACTGTCTGGACCAGAAATAGTACAAGAAACAACGGACAAGATTATCCAAGTCAAAGAAAGACTGAAAGCAGCACGCGATCGACAAAAGATTTATGCTGATAACAGGCGAAAGCCATTGGAATTTCAAGTAGGAGATAATGTATTATTAAAATTTTCTCTTTGGAAAGGAGTGGTAAGATTCATCAAGAGGGGAAAGCTAAGCCCCATGTATGTTGGACCTTTTGAGATTATTAGAAGAATAGGATCTGTAGCATATCAGCTACAACCAGTGTTGTAAAAATCGGAATTAATCGGCGCCTAGGCGCTAGTCGGGCGTTAACTGATTAATTTTGAGCTAGTCGGACCATTAGTCGGTAGTCGGTCCAAGTCGGTGCAAGGCGGCCCAAATCGGCCCAAGTCGGCCAAATCGTTTCTAGTCGACCCACTCTTTTTTAGTTTAAATCTGGCCCAAATAAATGTTTTTAACCATTAAATACATGGCCCAAGTTGTTTAGCTCCAACCCAGCCCAAAAAAACATGTTTTGAGCCATTAAAACTTATTCCATAAGATCATCACTAATGTATTAATGTTTGAATATTTAAATACTTAAATTGCTATGTTTAAAACTTCGTTGTTTAAATTTTGAACTATTTTGAAGTATTATATTGATATTAATATATGTATTGAATGTTTAAATACTTGATTTGCTATGTTTTAATCTTATAGTTTTTTGAATTTTGAACTATTTTTAAGTATTATATTGATATTAATGTATGTGTATATATATAAATTTAAAAATTATATATATAAATTCCGATCCGATTAATCCCGATTAATCCTGATTAGTCTCGATTAATCCCTAGTCAGTACTCCACTGCCCGACTTACGCCTAGCGATCTCTACAACACTGGCTACAACTGCCAGAGGAAATGGCAGGAATACATGATGTATTTCATGTATGTAATCTCAAAAAGTGTTTAGCCGATGTGTCACGGCCCCCGACCCAGTTTCCCAGTTCGGAAGCCGCGGGATAGAAGACCCGTGGTATTGGTGTATAATTTGGTAGCGGAAATTTTAACAAGATCGTTTAAACTGAAAATACCCAATTATTTTATTTCAAGTTTCGAGACAAACCCCGTGATTTACAGTAAGGGAATTTCACTGGGAAACCCCTTGGTTACAAAAACATGTTTATTTATTTATTGAGCCACTTCATTCAAGCTGGAGTGTTACGCGGCATTTTTCCTTGTTCACAGTAAATCACCTGAAACATGTTTAAAAAGATTTTATCAGCTGGGAAATACTGGCGAGTCATTCATTTTGTACAAAATGACACAGTGTTACAATTTACAGCATTAAGAGTTTTCACATTTGCCCCTATCTTATAATTAGCTGGTTCAGTTGTCACTCAACCTGATCTATGACTGTGGTCATATCACTATTGGGTCCTGTCACCCAAAAGCTACGTATATCACTATTTAGGCTCGCCCACCTAAAGTGATAAAACAGCAGTAATGTGCACAATACCCCACTTACTGCCAGTAACTTAAGATTATCAAAGACTTAATCACTGCAAAGTATAACTGGAAAACATTTAAGGTTTTACAAAGCAATTTGATAAAAATAGAATGACTCACATTGCAAGTTTAGACGGACAGAGTTTGCCTACTGATTAAGCCTGGTAACCTAGTTAAATAATGCAAACGAAACTAGGTTAGTAACTTAATACAACATTTACGATAATATCACGAAATCAAAACCCTCACGACGAATGACAAAGTATAGCCCGAATTCAGGCAACACTTAAACATCCATCGGATCCGTTTCAATCGATGGGACATTGTATCGTAGCAGTGATCGAGCTATTACCCCGTTATCGTAACAGCGTTTTGACTCTTTGAACGAAATTTTAGAGCAGAATGATAGTGATTTTGAAGAAACTTTCGAGCACAGAAGCCTGGCCAAGCAACGTACTATTTATAGCAAAAATTTGGGTCTTTCGCGGCCCGCGTAAACCTGAAGGAACATCTTTCGCGGCCCGCGAGGGCCACCCTAGCTACGGCTAGGGCTGCCGTGTCACCCCTAGGTCTGCCATGTGTGCGACACATGGCCCTAAAGCTTATCCGGAGAGTTGCATGGCTGTCGCGTGTCACACCCCCAAAATCCATGCGCGGAGTATCACCGCTTGGAGGCGTGACATTACCAGGATCAAGCCACCAATCATATTGAACATAACAAGTAATAAGTAAAATTCAACCACACAATATGAAAGGTGTTTCAAATCAAAACGTAGTTGAGTGTTTAGCGGAAGCATAATTGTAAAACCCAATGTAATTATTAAGTACGATATAAAGTAATGTTTTTAACATGGCACACACTGCCATGTCCCACAACGGTCGCGCCTCCCTGTGCAACTCCATGAGTATCTAACCACCTGCAAGGCATGTAACAACGAATCAACAACAAAGTTGAGCGAGTTCACAGTTGGTTGTTTAGTTATAGCATTCGTTTTGTAAATCATATGTTCGTTTAGTAAACCATGTATCGTATTAATTCGTATCGCGGTCTCCCAGACATGTTTGCGAAGATTAGTGGGGGCTTCCCATGTGTTACTAGACCGTGCGTATCGACTACTACAAAAATGTAAGTGGTGCCCTAAGTCAATGTCTATCAGCATTGACCCTTTACCCATAGTCCATTAGTACACGCCCATCCGACTGGCACGGTGTGAGGTTTGTTAAACCTAATAGCGCTATTAACTAATGACCCGCTCGCCATAGGCCTCGGCGATTAAGTCGATATAAATAAGGGACTTCATGATAGAGGTTTGGTCCAGTGTGTAATCTTGGCATCCTACCCACGGAGGATGGTTGTAGTTACTGTTTAAATCATTAACCCATTCCCAACCCTTGGGAATCCCATGTCTTGAAAAGAGTGTGAACTCACCTTGGTTTGCTCGGCAGATACACATAAAGGTTACTTGAGCTATATGTGGTCAACCACATCCTAACATGGTTACCATACAAGTCAGGTCTAGGTTCAAGTAGTGCACATATGTTAAAACATAAGTTAACAGATTACGAACACGTATTGATCATGGCAACACATTAACAGTCAAGTACATAACATACTTATACTTGTACGATTCAAAAGATTGGGCTCGCACAAGTCTAACAGCCTTGTGCGATTCACCCATTGAAGCCCAAAGATACCCGGCCCAATTAAAACATAAGCAGTCCAGCATGTAAACTGCCCAAGCAAATAAACATTGGTCTTGTGCGGTCCTGATGGTCTTGTGCGACTGACCAGTCCTTGTGCGATTGGGATTGGGCTTTGAGGCCCAACAGTGTAATAGTTTAAGTAGTTTGTGTGTGGCCCAAGCCTTGTGCGATCGGCACTGTCTTGTGCGATCCACAAGGTCTTGTGCGATCATGCATAAACCGATTGTACACGGTGCTTAATGTGATTGTACCCGGCTTGTGCGATGTACCTTGTGCGATCAGATTAGGTCTTGTGTGACCTGATCTTGTGCGACTGGTCTTGTACGATCGGTTATGTATTTCCTTAAATCATGCAATCAGTTACTCTATTATTGATAATTTCCATATTTGCAGTTTATCAATCAACAGGTTTCTAACCAAACCATATATCGATCAAAACAAGGTTTTTATCACAAAAATTCATATGAACCCTAATTAAACATCCGATTCATGAAAACAATCTATCATAACATTCAATCGGATCTAACACTAGGATCATCACATATCATCCGAGTTCAAACACATCACAGCCGACTTACTTACATTCGGTTCTAATCATCTTTATCATTATTCGATTACTAAATCATATCATGATCTAATCATACACATATGAGCCGAATAACAAACTCTAAATTCCATTACAATCAATTACGAAGCATCCTAAGGCTATCATGTAGAATCACTCCAATCACAACATCGTTCAAATCATATAACCAATAATAAGAACACTTACCGATTAGAAGATAGAACAAAAAGGGTAATCCGAATCAAGAAAACGAAATGTTGAAATGAACGAACGTTCAAGTATAAAATCACATATAAATTGAGGTACATAAAAGAGAGGCTCAATAAAACATAGGATTGTTTCGGGTAGAGAAACGTCGACTATTCCAAAGTGGGTCGAAAGTTCTTTCGAATTAGAGAAAACGTGCTTTGGCCTATAGGTAAGAGATAATCTCGTCGAGAAGCGATTAACGGTATCTTACCCTTCCGGTTACTACACATCTCTAATTGATTGAAACAATCGGGACTTTGGCGAGATTGAAAATCGAGGAATGGGAATTAATCGACGAGATGCGGGTTTCACCCCTAACTTGACGATTTCGTACCCTAAATGTGGTTGGTACTCGTCGGGTCAAAATAAAATTTTGACACTTTGACGAGGGTCCACTAGAGTTGAAATGGAAATTACCATTAAGTTGTGGATTTCACTCCTAGCTTAAGGGTGTAATTTCGTGTAAAAATAGTTTAAGGTAGAATGAGAGTCGTTTACCAAATTGTGGGTTTCACGCCTATTTTGGTAAAGTTGTCTCGTTTGTGTTACAAGAGTATACAAATAAACAAAAGTGTATTCATGTTAACCTTAGGAAAGGCATATAAATTTAATCAACAAGAAGTATAGCTAGGAAGCATGCATGGTAGAATACAAAAGTTTTAAACAACACATAAGAGGCAAAATTCCTAAAACTATAGATTAGGGCAAAAGCATGGCAATTTTCCTAATTCCCTATAGTTATGGCTCTGATACCAATCTGTCACACCCCAACCGATGGCGGAAACATCGGGATGAGACGAAGTGTGTATAGATTGCTAGAGACTTCATAACACTATGTGACAATATTTAATTAAATTCAAATTTCATTGCAAGTGTTAAATTGTCATACAATATTCAAAACAAGATACAACATTGTTTCAACAAATAACATAACATTAAAAGATAAACGATTTATAGGTGTGTATCTAGTCCACCCTATTCTTGTTTCATCTTTCATCATACTTCAACAATTTAACCTGCAACATGTATTAAAATAGAGTTTCAATGCAAAAGCAAGGGCGAGTATACAAGTTTGTTTACATAGCATAATAGAATAAAAACTCAAATCCAATATGATTCATAATATGTGATTACTAGTATGCAATTTTGGCATACAATATGATCAAACCCTAGAATACAACACATAAAATAGCCTAGTCCCAATAGTTTAGCGGGGTGGTAATGTTTAACTTAACAATACCCAAAAGAATAGCGGGCGGGGCGTTAATCCTATAGCGCTATAATTGTTAAGGTGGGCGAGCAAAGTTAATGAGCATATAACGTTCCAAATCGTTCACATAGCATACGAGAATAACAAGTAAGTCACATTAGTTTCATGCATGATCAAGGATTGAGTATGTTTAGTTTAAAAGTTGTTTGCATAATTATACATGTTACATCCCAAAGTGTAAAAGGGAAAAAGGGATCGAGTATACTCACGGTGGTTGCAAGCTTTCCTACTTGAAATCCCGCGAGTGAGTTGGTGGATGGATTAGTTTGGAGCACCTAGTCCTTCTACACGAGGAAACATAGGTGTGTGAGTTTGGCGTTTAACGGAAGATTGTAAATTTGGAGTTTTAACATAACATAAAGTATAATATTAAAATAATCATCTTCAACTTATAACACTTCTATGACACTATGTAACTACTAGGGTTACGTTGTATTTCATGGGTAGTACACCCATTAGGATCATATCAAGGTTTTAAAGTCTTAGATGATATTCTACTACTTTAACATATAAACACAAGTTCAACATTAAAGGTTCGAATTAGTATATATATATCTAGGTTACATATTATTTAGTCCAATAATGCATGTAGGAGGTAGAAGATTAGGATCTTCATTTAGGCACCTTGAGTTATCATGGATGTCATGTATGGGGTAGGAAGAACAAGCTTCCATTTAGGAACCCCTTGAATTTTCACCACTTCACTTGATGTAAAAACAACCAAGGAGGGTCAAGAACTATGATTAATTCAAGTATGTAAATAATCTAAACTAAGATAAAGCATCAAATCATGTGAGGATTTTATGTTGGAACAACCCAAGTTGTTCCACAATCACTCTACATCAAGATCTAAGCTTGAACATGACTTGTGGGCGAAATACCCTAAACAAAACAGAGAATATTTGAGGTTTAACCTCTGATTTGTATGTCTCAATCATGTTTCTAACACTTAATCAACCATGGGATAGGTTGTAAGCATTAGTACATAAGTTTGAGATGAGTTTTGATAAGTTTAAACAAGTTTTGAAAGAGTATAAACAAAACAGAAAGTTTACGGACATATTTAGGGCAATTCCAGGTCTGATTTCACCAAGGAGAAACCAAGGAATCAAACCCCAAGATTATCCAAAGAAGTAGGAAGAAGAACCAAGTGATTTGATTGAGAAATGAGCAAGTTATAAACACTTTAGTGCAAGAGTATGAATCTGTCCAGAAACTGAATTTGCAAGAGATTTGAGAGTATTTTGTGAGTTGTAGAGAGTTGTGAAAGTGTAAAAATGCTTGGAGAAGGGTTGTATTTATAGGGGAAGAGGTTGAGTATGATTGGAGGTGTTTAGAGGTGGATTAGAGGTGATTGGAGGGGTTAAGAAAGTGGGATTTCGTGCAAAAACGCGGGCTGCTGTGTTTTCTGTCCGCCCGGACACCCCTTACGGACCGTAAGGGTTGTGGCTTATGGTCCGTAAGCCATAGTCAGAAGCACAAAATTTTTATTTTTTTGTTATTTCAATTTGTAACTTGTTCCAATGTCACCTAATACGGGTTTTATGATTTAATTAGTGTTCCTAGGCATATGTAACATGTTCTAAAGTATGCCCAAGTGTAAATTGAATATGACTAAGTATAAGTTTCGTATAAAACATAGATGTTACGAGTGTAATAGTTTATCATAAGTTTGCAAACATCTCAAATAAATACCAAATTGTTTCTCAATTTAAGCGTACAAACATGTATAGAGTATGTATAACACGAGTTTAAATAATTGCAAGTTTAGCACTTAGTTTCCAAGAATAATGATTAATCATCAATTGATTTACAAAATCGAACATACGAGCATATATAGAGTGTGTATAACATATTTGTAACAAAATACGAGTTTCATTAATGATCCAAGTCTCGGTTTTACAATGATTACAAAGAAAGAACGATTACAAGAATACAAGGTTTCCAAAAATAGAATTACGAACAAAACTTTCTATAAATGGAAAGTATAAAAGAGCCGGGCGTTACAAAAACGTTGTGAACTCCACTGAGTTCTGCTGGTAGGTTTAGTTTGTAGGCCACGTTGCCTATTTTCTCTATGGTTTCGAAAGGTCCGGCGTATCGTGGGTTAAGTTTGCCTCGTTTGCCAAAATGAACAACACCCTTCCAGGGTGAGACTTTGAGTAGCACTCGATCCCCAACCTGGAACTCGAGTGGTTTCCTGCGCTTGTCCGCGTAGGCTTTCTAACGGTCGCGAGCTGCCGCCATGCGTTGTCGTATCTAAGCAATCCTTTCTGTTGTGTCTACCACAAGTTCTGGGCCAGTGATTTGGTTCTCGCCAACCTCTGCCCAACAAAGAGGTGATCGGCATTTACGCCCGTACAATGCCTCAAACGGAGCGGCTTGGATGCTGGTGTGGTAGCTGTTATTATACGAAAATTCCACTAGTGGCAGATGCTTTTCCCAGCCGTTGCCAAAGTCAATCACACTTGCCCTAAGCATGTCTTCAAGGGTTTGGATGGTGCGTTCAGACTGCCCATCCATCTGTGGATGATAAGTTGTGCTCATATCTAATCGAGAGCCAAAATATTTGTGCATTGCTTGCCACAGTTCTGAAGTAAAACATGCATAACGGTCTGATATGATAGAGGTTGGCACCCCGTGCCTTGAAACCACTTCCCTCAGGTATACGTCTGCTAAGGTAGAGAACTTATCCGTTTCCTTGATAGCCAAGAAGTGTGCAGACTTTGTGCGTCGATCCACGATCACCCAAATAGTATCATTTCCACTTTGAGATCTAGGCAGGCCAGTAACGAAATCCATGGAAATTTGCTCCCATTTCCATTGTGGTATCTCTGGTTGTTGAAGTAGGCTCAATGGTTTCTGATATTCGGTCTTGACTCTCGCACAAGTCAAGCATTTGCTAACATAGGTTGCTATGTGGGCTTTTATGCTAGGCTACCAGTATGTAGTTTTGAGATCGTGGCACATCTTATCCGAACCAGGATGTACTGAGTAACGGGACTTATGTGCTTCATCCATTACAAGTTCTCGTAAATTGCCATAGTGTGGGACCCAAATGTGTCCTGTTACGTAGTAGGCGCCATCTTCCTTTTGTTCTAACCGTTGCCTTGAGCCGCGTAGGGCTTCAGCCCTGACGTTTTCCGGTTTCAATGCTTCTACCTGAGCATCTCGTATCTTTGCAGGAAGACTAGATTGGATAGTGAGTTTTAATGCGCGTACACGCTTAGGTGTAGTATCCTTTCGACTGAGGGCGTCGGCCACCACATTGGCTTTGCCCAGATGGTACTTGATCGCGCATTCGTAATCATTCAGTAGCTCGACCCATCGACGTTGTCGCATGTTCAACTCCTTCTGTTTGAAGATATGCTCGAGACTCCTGTGATCGGTGTAAATGGTGCACTTGGTACCGTACAGGTAATGTCTCCATATCTTGAGTGCGAAAACAACAGCTCCCAGCTCCAAATCGTGTGTAGTGTAATTCCTTTCGTGAACCTTAAGTTGACGTGATGCGTAAGCAATGACCTTATCATGTTGCATCAACACGCAACCAAGTCCCTGGATGGATGCGTCACAATAAACCACAAAATCGTTTGTGCCCTCTGGCAATGAAAGAAAAGGTGTGCTACAAAGTCTATCATTTAGGTGCTGAAATGCTGATTCCTGTGTAGTACCCCAACGATAGACAATGCCTTTCTGAGTTAGTGAGGTGAGGGGCTGTGCAATCTTGGAGAAGTCCTTGATGAACCTTCTATAGTAACGTGCCAAACCCAAGAATTGGCGGATTTCTGTTGGTGTACGGGGTGCAGGCCAGTTCTTAATCGAGTCTACCTTGGATGGATCAACGTGTATCCCATCCTTGTTCGCTACGTGGCCTAGGAAATGGACTTCACGAAGCCAGAAGTCGCATTTCGAGAACTTTGCATACAGTTGCTCGGTTCGAAGGAGTTCCAAAATAAGTCGTAGATGCTGCTCGTGTTCCTCCTGGCTCTTAGTATAGATCAGAATGTCGTCGATGAAAACTATAACGAACTTATCCAGGTACGGTTTGCACACTCTGTTCATAAGGTCCATGAAGATCGCAGGTGCGTTTGTTAGTCCAAAAGGCATAACCAGGAACTCGTAATGCCCATAACGAGTCCTGAACGCTGTCTTAGAGATGTCCTCGCCTCGGACTCTCAGTTGATGGTAGCCTGACCTTAAGTCAATCTTCGAATAGTAGCTCGACCCTTGCAACTGATCGAACAAGTCATCAATGCGTGGAAGAGGATAGCGATTCTTCACGGTCACCTTGTTGAGTTCACGGTAATCTGTTCTGCTCCACTGCCTGATCAGTAAGGCGATGAGTCAATTGTACAACTTGCTGAATGGTGGATAGGTTGGCTGAAGTCACATGACTTTGGATTTCTGGCACTAAGCCCTTAAGATAAAGTTCAATACGCTTAATTGGAGGGTCCACCATGGTAGGACACAGTAATGCAAGCTCATTCGATCTCTTCGTATACGCCTCAATTTCTGACCCCGTCATCTTGAGGTTGAAAAACTCGACTTCCAACTTATGAATGTCGTCACGACTGCAGTATTCCTCCTTGATCATCTCTTTGAAATTGTTCCATGGGGTGGCGTTAGCAGCAACCAACCCCAGCATTTGGACCTGAGCGTTCCACCATGTGAGGGCTAAACCCTCGAGAGTACCGGTAGCATACTTCACCCTGCGTGCCTCAGGGCATTCACACATTTCGAACACAGATTCTAGTTTCTCAAACCAGTGGAGGAGACCTACTGCTCCTTCAGTGCCGCTAAAAGTAGTGGGTCGGCAGTCCATAAAAGTTTTGAAGGTGCACACAGGTGGCTGAGCATGTTGACCTGTTGTGGGTGTAAGAAAGGACAGAGTTTAACACAAAGGTAGGTTCACGAGAGTAGGACCTAAAGATCCTAGAATGAATTTTAAACTGCAGGGTATACCTCCTGCTTGTGCGGCTGCAAGTGCCGCAGCAACCTGTTCGTTAATCAGAGCCGTCAACCGGGCTTGTGTCATGTTAACGCGTCCAGACATGATCTTCATATCAAGAGAAACATGAGTGAGAAGGGTTCGCGAAAGTGCGATGACAGAAGAGAGTAAGCACACACGTGTTCAAGCAATAGTATCTATACTAAGCATACCATGAGCAAAGTTGTACGTGATCTAGCAAGTAGGCAATGTAAGCATAAACTATATCACCTAGATTGTTGAGCCTTGCACGTGGAGTGAAGCGTCGTTGTGGATCGTAGAGCACTGTACAGGTTATAGTCTGGTTTTAACAAAAACGTTTTCCTTTATTAAAACCAAGTTCTCTATAACCAATGGCTCTGATACCAATCTGTCACACCCCCAAAATCCACACGCGGAGTATCACCGCTTGGAGGCGTGACTGACCAGGATCAAGCCACCAATCATATTGAACAAGCATGTAAGTAAACATAATTCAACCAAACAATATGAAAGGTGTTCAAAAACCAAAGTATAGTTAAGTGTTTAGCGGAAGCATAATTTGCAAAACCCATAGCAAGTATTAAGTATGAAATAAAGTAATGTTTAAAGCATGGCACACACTGCCATGTCCCACAACGACTGTTCCTCCCTGTGCAAGCTCCATGGGTACCTAATGACCTGCAAGGCATGTAGCAACGAATCAACAACAAAGTTGAGCGAGTTCACAGTTGGTTGTTTGGTTATAGTATTCATTTCGTAAATCGTATGTTCGTTTTGTAAACCATGTATTGTATTAATCCTTATCGCGGCCAATCCAGGCATGTGTGCGATGATTAGTGGGGGCTTCCCATGTGTTACTAGACCACGTGTATCGACTGCTACGAAAATGTAAGAGGTGCCCTAAGTCAATGTCTATCAGCATTGACCCTTTGCCCATAGTCCATTAGTACACGCCCGTCCGACTGGCACGGTGTGAGGTTTGTTAAACCTAATAGCGCTATTAACTAATGACCCGCTCGCCATAGGCCTCGGCGATTAAGTCGATAAATGAGGGACTTCCTTTGATAGAGGTGATGGTCTTATGATCGTGTATGTAGGCTTTACGTACGTGCCCTTCAATCCGAGGACAGTAGTACGTATAACTGTACGTAGGTTATACGTACGTGCCCTTCAATCCGAGGACAGTAGTAATTAGTTTCAATGTAATAGTTGTACGAGTAGTTATTCAATCCCATTCCTAACCCCTGGGAATCCCATGCCTTGGCTAGTGTGAACTCACCTTGGTTTGCTCGGCAGATACACAGAAAGGTCAAGTCTAGCAGCTAGTGGTCAACCACGTCCTAACATGGTTACCATACAAGTCAGGTTTTGGTTTCAAGTAGTGCACATAAGTATCACATAAGATAGCATATAAGAAACACACACAGATCATGGCAACACATATCATCACGTTCAACCCTTATAACGTATTCATGATTGGGCTCGCACAAGCTTAGTGGCCTTGCGCGAGTCATCCGTTGGAGCCCAATAAAACCCGGCCCATTATCAAGAACCCAACCATACTATAAACATGAACACGGCCCTTATAACATATCTTGTGCGATTCTGTAATACACCCGGCCCAACATATACACCCAACCCAACAATTAGCATAACAGTCCTAACATGTATCGGCCCAAATAGACACACAAGTCTTGTGCGATCCGATTGGGTTGTGCGACTAGGTTTGGGCTTTGAGGCCCAACAGTTAACAAACATTATCACTTGTGCGATCCAATAAGCCTTGTGCGTCTGGACTCCTTGTGCGACCCGGAGTCTTGTGCGAGTGGACCTCTTGTGTGACCAAGAGGTCTTGTGCGATCAGTTTAGACATTCGAATATCTTGCCATACGATTACAACCATTTAACAGTTTCCAAATTTAAAATAATCAATCAACAGTTTCTTATTTTCCAAACAACCTACAATCGATCAAACTAAGCAATCTAGCATCTAATTCATATGAACCGTAAATGTAATCAAAACATATACATCAATCATAATCATATCATTTAGTCCGATTACATGAACATACAACCGGTTACAAACGTTTAATCCTAAATCATTATGAAAACAACAAGTCATGATAGCCGATCAACATCATTATACATATCCGATTGGCTAGAACATCATCATATGATTAACAATCCGAAACATATAACATAACAGCCGATTTATCAAGCATCATCAAATACAATCCGATTAATATGACAAATCCGATTAGTGTGAATCATTATCCAATACATGCATGTGAGCCGATTTTAAGAACACTAAGATTCAAAAGTTTATATCATGTTCGATCATCTATCATAATATAAATCAAAGTAACACACTAACCGATTAGAAGATAACACAAAGGTGATCCGAATCAAGAAGATCTTCGAGAGAAGTTGGATGTGGCTGCCGTCGAGTTCTAGAGAGAGAGATGATGAGAGAAGCTAGGGTTTGTGTGTGTTTTTGGTAAAATGTGAGATGGGTACTAACACCCCATGTGTTAATCGACTAATGGGGATGGGCCGAACCCAAACTTGGGCTGCCCTAGATCCGAATACAAGGAGAAGTGGGCCAAGAGTTGCATGAGTCAAAGCCCAGTGGCTTGTGCGATCGGTTTATTAATATATACATACATTACACATACCCACATAATCATAACATTCAATAAGTCAATCAAGTTCATATAATCACATCACGTTCATATACGTTACATCAAAGTACAAAGATAAGTTCGGAAATACGAGTTGTCACATTATCCCCAAGTTGAAAGAAATTTCGTCCCGAAATTTAGCACGTACCCACTGAGGAAACTAGTTAAGTTGCATGGTTTTCCTGGGGTGTCACATCCTCCCCCCGTTGATCTGGAATTTCGTCCCGAAATTCCGTAGCTTCAGCCTAAGTAGTGGTTGTACCGTTTGCGAATAGTTGGGGATATTTTTGTTTCATCTGATCTTCACGTTCCCAGGTGAACTCTGGGCCGCGACGTGAGTTCCAACGAACTAGAACGAGAGGGATTCTAGTGCGCTTGAGGACCTTAACATCCCGGTCCGTGATTTCAACTGGTTCCTCGACGAATCGTAACTGCTCGTCGATAGTGAGCTCCTTCAAAGGAACTATGTGGGTCTCATCTGACAGACACTTCTTCAGATTTGACACGTGGAAAACATTGTGAACTGCACTGAGTTCTGTTGGTAGGTTCAGTTTGTAGGCCATCTTGCCTATTTTCTCAATAACTTCGAAAGGTCCAACGTATCGTGGGTTAAGTTTGCCTCGTTTACCAAAACGAACCACACCCTTCCAGGGTGAAACTTTGAGTAGCACCCGCTCCCCAACCTGGAGCTCGAGGGGTTTCCTGCCCTGATCGGCGTAGATTTTCTGACGGTCACGAGCTGCCGCCATTCGTTGTCGTATTTGAGCGATTCGTTCTGTTGTGTCTACCACAAGTTCTGGACCAGTGATCTGACTATCTCCCACCTCTGCCCAACAAAGAGGTGACCGACATTTACGCCCGTACAATGCCTCGAACGGAGCAACTTTAATGCTGGTGTGGTAGCTGTTATTGTACGAAAATTCCACCAGTGGCAGATTCTTTTCCCAGCCGTTGCCAAAGTCAATTACACATGCCCTAAGCATGTCTTCGAGGGTCTGAATGGTGCGTTCAGACTGCCCATCCGTTTGCGGGTGATAAGCTGTGCTCATATCTAGCCTTGAGCCAAAGGACTTGTGCATTGCTTGCCACAATTCAGAAGTAAAACGTGCATCTCGATCCGGGATAATAGAGGTGGGCACTCCGTGCCTCGAGACAACTTCCTTAAGATATACGTCTGCTAGTGTGGAGAACTTATCCGTTTCCTTGATAGCCAAGAAGTGAGCAGACTTTGTGAGTCGATCCACGATCACCCAAATAGTGTCGTTACCACGTTGAGATCTAGGCAGGCCAGTAACAAAATCCATGGAAATTTGCTCCCATTTCCATTGTGGTATTTCTGGTTGTTGGAGTAGGCCTGAAGGTTTCTGATATTCCGACTTGACTCTCGCACAAGTCAAGCACTTGCTAACGTATGTTGCTATGTGAGCTTTCATGCTAGGCCACCAATACGTAGTTTTGATATCGTGGTACATCTTATCCGAACCAGGATGTACTGAGTAGCGAGACTTGTGTGCCTCATCCATCACAAGCTCTCGTAGGTTGCCATAGAGTGGGACCCAAATGCGTCCTGTTACGTAGTAAGCACCGTCTTCCTTCTGTTCTAAGCGTTGCCTTGAGCCGCGTAGGGCTTCAGCCCTGACGTTTTCTGGTTTCAATGCTTCTACCTGAGCATCTCGTATCTGAGAAGGAAGACTAGACTGTATAGTGAGTTGTAAAGCTCGCACGCGCTTAGGCGCAGTGTCCTTTCAACTAAGGGCGTCAGCCACGACATTGGCTTTGCCTGGGTGGTACCGGATCGAGCATTCGTAGTCATTCAGCAGTTCGACCCATCGTCGTTGTCGCATATTCAGTTCCTTCTGTTTGAAGATATGCTCGAGGATCCTGTGGTCGGTGTAGATGGCGCACTTGGTACCGTACAGGTAATGTCGCCATATCTTAAGTGCAAAAACAACAGCTCCCAGCTCGAACTCGTGTGTAGTGTAGTTTCTTTCATGAACTTTGAGCTGGCGTGAGGCGTAGGCTATAACTTTATCCCGCTGCATCAATACACAACCGAGACCCTGAATGGATGCGTCGCAGTAAACCACAAAGTCGTCCGTGCCCTCTGGCAATGAAAGGATAGGTGCACTGCAAAGTCTATCCTTTAGATGCTGAAATGCTAATTCCTGTGCGTTTCCCCATCGATAAACAACGCCTTTCTGCGTTAGGGAGGTGAGAGGCTGTGCAATCTTGGAAAAATCCTTAATGAATCTCCTGTAGTAACCTGCCAAGCCCAAGAATTGACGAATTTCCGTTGGCGTACGAGGTACAGGCCAGCTCTTGATCGACTCTACCTTGGATGGATCAACGTGAATCCCATCCTTGTTTACCACATGGCCTAAGAAATGGACTTCTCGACGCCAGAAGTCGCATTTCAAAAACTTGGCATACAGCTGTTCTGTTCGAAGGAGTTCCAAAATGAGTCGTAGATGCTGCTCGTGTTCCTCCTGACTCTTCGAATAGATCAGGATGTCGTTGATGAAAACTATGACAAACTTGTCTAGGTACGGCTTACACACTCGATTCATCAAGTCCATGAAGACCGCAGGTGCGTTTGTCAGTCCAAAAGGCATGACCAAAAACTCATAGTGTCCATAACGGGTTTGAAAAGCTGTTTTAGAGACGTCCTCTTCTCGGACTCTCAGCTGGTGATATCCTGATCTCAAATCAATCTTTGAGTAGTAGCTCGACCCTTGCAACTGGTCGAACAAGTCGTCAATGCGTGGAAGAGGATAGCGATTCTTCACAGTCACCTTGTTCAGTTCACGGTAGTCGATGCACATTCTGAAAGTACCGTCTTTCTTCTTCACGAATAGCACTGGAGCTCCCCAGGGTGAAGATCTAGGACGAATAAAACCCTTATCTAAGAGTTCTTGTAGTTTCGTAGATAGCTCTTTTAGTTCTGATGGGGCTAAACGATAGGGTGCACGAGCTATGGGCGTTGCTCCAGGAGCTAACTCGATTTGAAACTCGACTTGTCTATGAGGCGGAAGGCCAGGCAATTCCTCAGGGAATACCTCAGGATAGTCGCGTACGATCGAAAAATCCTCTATCTTCTTCTCTTTCTTCGAGGTGTCGGTAACGAGAGCCAGGATAGCAGTGTGGCCCTTACGCAAACATTTCTGGGCCTTAAGGAAAGCGATGATGCTCACAACCGCACCACTCTTGTCGCCACGAATCATGAGTGGTTCATCACCTGGGCGCGGAATACGGACAATCTTTTCGTTACAAAGAATCTCTGCTTGGTGTTGGGATAACTAGTCCATCCCTATGACAACGTCGAAACTACCCATAGTGATAGGAAGGAGGTCGATTGAGAAAGTGTGATCAGCAAGAACAAGATTACAACCCTTGACTACGTGTGTGACCTCTAGACTTTTACCATTAGCTAACTCTACAGCATGCTTGGGGTTCAAAGGTGTTGGGATACGCTTAAGCAGCTGACTAACTTTTAAGGACACATAACTAGTATCAGCACCCGAATCAAATAAGACAGTAACGTAAAAGTCGTCGAGAAGGAACTTACCCGTCACAACATTGGGATCATTCCTCGCTTCTCCTTGGCCAATAACAAACACACGACCCCTTGCACCGTTGCCATTGTTACCCCCATTGTTCCCATTCCCCTGATTGTTGTTATTGTTGTTGTTGTTATGGTTCCTGTTCAGTTGGGGACACTCTCTCTTGAAATGGCCTTCAGCTCCACACTGAAAGCACTCTTTGTTGTCTCGTTGTTGCTGCTGCTGGTCTTGTGGAGCTGGTGGTTGTTGTCGCTGGTTCTGATTCGCAGGTCGTAAGCTCCTACAATCTTTAGCTTCTGACCCATCTTGAGACACCTCTGGCAACGACCCTTGTTGCACTGACCATTGTGGTGTTTGTTGCATCTGTTGCACTTTGGAAGGTTTCCTCGATAACCACCTTGCCCCTGGCTACCAGAAGATTGCTGCCCTGGGCTCTTGTAGTCATCAGTTCTTCTCTGCTGAGACTGAACAGAAGTTGAACCTTTGCTTGAAGCTCCATCCCACTTACGTTTGTTGTCGCTGGTAGTTTCAGAAGTAGCTGCAGCACTGATACGCTTCGGTAACCTGTTCTGCTCCACCGCCTGATCAGTAAGGCGATGAGTCAATTGTACAACTTGCTGAATGGTGGATAGGTTGGCTGAAGTCACATGACTTTGGATTTCTGGCACTAAGCCCTTAAGATAAAGTTCAATACGCTTAATTGGAGGGTCCACCATGGTAGGACACAGTAATGCAAGCTCATTCGATCTCTTCGTATACGCCTCAATTTCTGACCCCGTCATCTTGAGGTTGAAAAACTCGACTTCCAACTTATGAATGTCGTCACGACTGCAGTATTCCTCCTTGATCATCTCTTTGAAATTGTTCCATGGGGTGGCGTTAGCAGCAACCAACCCCAGCATTTGGACCTGAGCGTTCCACCATGTGAGGGCTAAACCCTCGAGAGTACCGGTAGCATACTTCACCCTGCGTGCCTCAGGGCATTCACACATTTCGAACACAGATTCTAGTTTCTCAAACCAGTGGAGGAGACCTACTGCTCCTTCAGTGCCGCTAAAAGTAGTGGGTCGGCAGTCCATAAAAGTTTTGAAGGTGCACACAAGTGGCTGAGCATGTTGACCTGTTGTGGGTGTAAGAAAGGACAGAGTTTAACACAAAGGTAGGTTCACGAGAGTAGGACCTAAAGATCCTAGAATGAATTTTAAACTGCAGGGTATACCTCCTGCTTGTGCGGTTGCAAGTGCCGCAGCAACTTGTTCGTTAATCAGAGCCGTCAACTGGGCTTGTGTCGTGTTAACGCGTCCAGACATGATCTTCATATCAAGAGAAACATGAGTGAGAAGGGTTCGCGAAAGTGCGATGACAGAAGAGAGTAAGCACACACGTGTTCAAGCAATAGTATCTATACTAAGCATACCATGAGCAAAGTTGTACGTGATCTAGCAAGTAGGCAATGTAAGCATAAACTATATCACCTAGATTGTTGAGCCTTGCACGTGGAGTGAAGCGTCGTTGTGGATCGTAGAGCACTGTACAGGTTATAGTCTGGTTTTAACAAAGACGTTTTCCTTTATTAAAACCAAGTTCTCTATAACCAATGCCAATCTGTCACACCCCCAAAATCCACACGCGGAGTATCACCGCTTGGAGGCGTGACTGACCAGGATCAAGCCACCAATCATATTGAACAAGCATGTAAGTAAACATAATTCAACCAAACAATATGAAAGGTGTTCAAAAACCAAAGTATAGTTAAGTGTTTAGCGGAAGCATAATTTGCAAAACCCATAGCAAGTATTAAGTATGAAATAAAGTAATGTTTAAAGCATGGCACACACTGCCATGTCCCACAACGACTGTTCCTCCCTGTGCAAGCTCCATGGGTACCTAATGACCTGCAAGGCATGTAGCAACGAATCAACAACAAAGTTGAGCGAGTTCACAGTTGGTTGTTTGGTTATAGTATTCATTTCGTAAATCGTATGTTCGTTTTGTAAACCATGTATTGTATTAATCCTTATCGCGGCCAATCCAGGCATGTGTGCGATGATTAGTGGGGCTTCCCATGTGTTACTAGACCACGCGTATCGACTGCTACGAAAATGTAAGAGGTGCCCTAAGTCAATGTCTATCAGCATTGACCCTTTGTCCATAGTCCATTAGTACACGCCCGTCCGACTGGCACGGTGTGAGGTTTGTTAAACCTAATAGCGCTATTAACTAATGACCCGCTCGCCATAGGCCTCGGCGATTAAGTCGATAAATGAGGGACTTCCTTTGATAGAGGTGATGGTCTTATGATCGTGTACGTAGGCTTTACGTACGTGCCC
Organism: Helianthus tuberosus; assembly: GCA_030545235.1. Taxonomy (NCBI): domain Eukaryota; kingdom Viridiplantae; phylum Streptophyta; class Magnoliopsida; order Asterales; family Asteraceae; genus Helianthus; species Helianthus tuberosus. Next base: position 31,685,765 of record CM060365.1, on the reverse strand, counting down.
TTCAATCCGAGGACAGTAGTACGTATAACTGTACGTAGGTTATACGTACGTGCCCTTCAATCCGAGGACAGTAGTAATTAGTTTCAATGTAATAGTTGTACGAGTAGTTATTCAATCCCATTCCCAACCCCTGGGAATCCCATGCCTTGGCTAGTGTGAACTCACCTTGGTTTGCTCAGCAGATACACAGAAAGGTCAAGTCTAGCAGCTAGTGGTCAACCACGTCCTAACATGGTTACCATACAAGTCAGGTTTTGGTTTCAAGTAGTGCACAGAAGTATCACGTAAGATAGCATATAAGAAACACACACAGATCATGGCAACACATATCATCACGTTCAACCCTTATAACGTATTCATGATTGGGCTCGCACAAGCTTAGTGGCCTTGTGCGAGTCATCCGTTGGAGCCCAATAAAACCCGGCCCATTATCAAGAACCCAACCATACTATAAACATGAACACGGCCCTTATAACATATCTTGTGCGATTCTGTAATACACCCGGCCCAACATATACACCCAACCCAACAATTAGCATAACAGTCCTAACATGTATCGGCCCAAATAGACACACAAGTCTTGTGCGATCCGATTGGGTTGTGCGACTAGGTTTGGGCTTTGAGGCCCAACAGTTAACAAACATTATCACTTGTGCGATCCAATAAGCCTTGTGCGACTGTGGGTGCCTTGTGCGTCTGGACTCCTTGTGCGACCCGGAGTCTTGTGCGAGTGGACCTCTTGTGTGACCAAGAGGTCTTGTGCGATCAGTTTAGACATTCGAATATCTTGCCATACGATTACAACCATTTAACAGTTTCCAAATTTAAAATAATCAATCAACAGTTTCTTATTTTCCAAACAACCTACAATCGATCAAACTAAGCAATCTAGCATCTAATTCATATGAACCGTAAATGTAATCAAAACATATACATCAATCATAATCATATCATTTAGTCCGATTACATGAACATACAACCGGTTACAAACGTTTAATCCTAAATCATTATGAAAACAACAAGTCATGATAGCCGATCAACATCATTATACATATCCGATTGGCTAGAACATCATCATATGATTAACAATCCGAAACATATAACATAACAGCCGATTTATCAAGCATCATCAAATACAATCCGATTAATATGACATATCCGATTAGTGTGAATCATTATCCAATACATGCATGTGAGCCGATTTTAAGAACACTAAGATTCAATAGTTTATATCATGTTCGATCATCTATCATAATATAAATCAAAGTAACACACTAACCGATTAGAAGATAACACAAAGGTGATCCGAATCAAGAAGATCTTCGAGAGAAGTTGGATGTGGCTGCCGTCGAGTTCTAGAGAGAGAGAGGATGAGAGAAGCTAGGGTTTGTGTGTGTTTTTGGTAAAATGTGAGATGGGTACTAACACCCCATGTGTTAATCGACTAATGGGGATGGGCCGAACCCAAACTTGGGCTGCCCTAGATCCGAATACAAGGAGAAGTGGGCCGAGAGTTGCATGAGTCAAAGCCCATTGGCTTGTGCGATCGGTTTATTAATATATACATACATTACACATACCCACATAATCAAAACATTCAATAAGTCAATCAAGTTCATATAATCACATCACGTTCATATACGTTACATCAAAGTACAAAGATTAGTTCGGAAATACGAGTTGTCACAAAGATTACAACCCTGAACTATGTGTGTGGCCTCTACACTCTTACCGTTCGCTAACTCTACGACATGCTTAGTGTTCAAAGGTGTGGGTGTGCGCTTGAGCATTTGACTAACTTTTAGAGACACATAACTGGTATCGGCACCCGAATCAAATAAAACAGTAACATAAAAGTCTTCGAGAAGGAACTTACCCATCACTACGTTAGGATCATTCCTTGCATCACCATGACCGATCACGAACACTCGACCCCTGGCACCATTGCCGTCGTTATTAACCCCGTTCTTATTCCCGTTGGCTTGATTATTGTTGTTGTTGTTATTCTGATTTTGATTTAACTAGGGGCAGTCCCGCTTAAAGTGGCCTTCAGCACCACACTGAAAGCATCCCCTATTGCCTCGCTGTTGCTGCTGCTGGTTTTGTGGAGCTGGTGGTTGTTGTTGATGGTTCTGATTCGTAGGTCGTGAGCTCCTGCAATCCTTAGCTTCATGACCCATCTTGAGACACCGCTGACAATGACCCTTGTTGCACTGACCATTGTGGTGTCTGTTGCATTTGTTGCACTTTGGGAGGTTTCCTCGATATCCACCCTGGCCTTGACTACCAGAAGATTGCTGACCAGGGCTCTGATAGTCATCAGTCCTTCGCTGCTGTGCCTGGGACTGAACTGAAGTCAAACCCTTGCTGGAGGCTCCATCCCATTTTCGCTTGTTATCACTGGGAGTAGCAGGTGTAGTAGTAGTAGTAGTAGTAGCACCGATACGCTTAGGCAGCCTGTTATGTTCCACTGCCTGGTCTGTGAGACGATGAGCAAGACGAGTAACATCCTGGATGGTAGCAAGGTTAGTCGAAGTTACATGGCTTTGAATTTCTAGTACAAGACCCTTGAGATACAACTCGATACGCTTGATGGGAGGATCCACCATAGTTGGACACAAGATGGCCAGCTCGTTTGACCTTTTCGTATACGCCTCTATCTCTGACCCCGTCATCTTCAGGTTAAAGAACTCCACTTCCAGCTTGTGGATGTCATCACGACTACAGTATTCCCGCTTGATTAGTTCCTTAAAGTCGTTCCATGGGGTGGCATTGGCAGCTACCAGCCCCAACATTTGTACTTGTGCGTTCCACCAAGTCAACGCAACGCCTTCGAGAGTACCAGTGGCATACTTCACCCTACGAGCCTCAGGGCATTCACACATTTCGAAGACTGACTCGAGCTTCTCAAACCAATGGAGGAGTCCAATGGCCCCTTCAGTGCCACTGAAAGTACTAGGACGACAGTCCATGAAAGTTTTGAACGTGCACGCAGGCGGCTGAGCATGCTGGTCTCCTGCTTGGGCGGCTGCAAGTGCCGCAGCAACTTGTTGGTTAATCAGTGCCGTCAACTGGGCTTGAGTCATGTTAACACGTCCAGCCATGATCTTCATATCAAGGGAAACATGAGTGAGAGGGGTTCGCAAAAGTGTGATGACAGAAGAGGGTAAGCACACACGTGTTTTCAAACAATAGTTGTTACGTTTTATCTAAACATACCAGGAGCAAAGTTCTATGTAATCTAGCAAGTAGGCAATGTAAACATAAATCATATCACCTAGAATGTCGAGTCTTGCACATGGAGCGAAGCATCGTTGTGGATCGTTGAGCACTGTTCAGGTTATAGTCTGGTTTTAACAAAAACTTTTTCCCTTATTAAAACCAAGTTCACTATAACCAATGGCTCTGATACCAATCTGTCACACCCCCAAAATCCACGCGCGGAGTATCACCGCTTGGAGGCGTGGCATGACCAGGATCAAGCCACCAATCATATTGAACATAACAAGTAATAAGTAAAATTCAACCACACAATATGAAAGGTGTTTCAAATCAAAACGTAGTTGAGTGTTTAGCGGAAGCATAATTGTAAAACCCAATGTAATTATTAAGTATGAAATAAAGTAATGTTTTTAACATGGCACACACTGCCATGACCCACAACGGCCGTGCCTCCCTGTGCAACTCCATGAGTATCTAACGACCTGCAAGGCATGTAACAACGAATCAACAACAAAGTTGAGCGAGTTCACAGTTGGTTGTTTAGTTATAGCATTCGTTTCGTAAATCATATGTTCGTTTTGTAAACCATGTATCGTATTAATTCGTATCGCGGTCTCCCAGACATGTTTGTGAAGATTAGTGGGGGCTTCCCATGTGCTACTAGACCGTGCGTATCGACTACTACGAAAATGTAAGTGGTGCCCTAAGTCAATGTCTATCAGCATTGACCCTTTGCCCATAGTCCATTAGTACACGCCCGTCCGACTGGCATGGTGTGAGGTTTGTTAAACCTAATAGCGCTATTAACTAATGACCCGCTCGCCATAGGCCTCGGCGATTAAGTCGATATAAATGAGGGACTTCATGATAGAGGTTTGGTCCAGTGTGTAATCTTGGCATCCTACCCACGGAGGATGGTTGTAGTTACCGTTTAAATCATTAACCCATTCCCAACCCTTGGGAATCCCATGCCTTGGAAAGAGTGTGAACTCACCTTGGTTTGCTCGACAGATACACAGAAAGGTTACTTGAGCTATATGTGGTCAACGACGTCCTAACATGGTTACCATACAAGTCAGGTCTAGGTTCAAGTAGTGCACATATGTTTACACATAAGTTAACAGATTACGAACACGTATTGATCATGGCAACACATTAACAGTCAAGTACATAACATACTCATACTTGTACGATTCAAAAGATTGGGCTCGCACAAGTCTAACAGCCTTGTGCGATTCACCCATTGAAGCCCAAAGATACCCGACCCAATTAAAACATAAGCAGTCCAGCATGTAAACGGCCCAAGCAAATAAACATTGGTCTTGTGCGGTCCGGATGGTCTTGTGCGACTGACCAGTCCTTGTGCGATTGGGATTGGGCTTTGAGGCCCAACAGTGTAATAGTATAAGTAGTTTGTGTGTGGCCCAAGCCTTGTGCGATCGGCACTGTCTTGTGCGATCCACAAGGTCTTGTGCGATCATGCATAAACCGATTGTACACGGTGCTTAATGTGATTGTACCCGGCTTGTGCGATGTACCTTGTGCGATCAGATTAGGTCTTGTGTGACCTGCGACTGGTCTTGTACGATCGGTTATGTATTTCCTTAAATCATGCAATCAGTTACTCTATTATTGATAATTTCCATATTTGCAGTTTATCAATCAACAGGTTTCTAACCAAACCATATATCGATCAAAACAAGGTTTTTATCACAAAAATTCAAATGAACCCTAATTAAACATCTGATTCATGAAAACAATCTATCATAACATTCAATCGGATCTAACACTAGGATCATCACATATCATCCGAGTTCAAACACATCACCGCCGACTTACTCACATTCGGTTCTAATCATCTTTATCATTATTCGATTACTAAATCATATCATGATCTAATCATACACATATGAGCCGAATAACAAACTCTAAATTCCATTACAGTCAATTACGAAGCATCCTAAGGCTATCATGTAGAATCACTTCAATCACAACATCGTTCAAATCATATAACCAATCATAAGAACACTTACCGATTAGAAGATAAAACAAAAAGGGTAATCCGAATCAAGAAAACCCTCAATGGAGAAGGGGTGTGTTTGCCGTCGGCTTCAAGAGAGAAAGAGAGGTAATAGGGTTTAGTTTGTGTCCTTGTTTTGCAACAAATGAGAAACAAAACTTCCTAAGGATATGTGTATGCGCATGGAGTAGTGGGCCGAACCCAACTTTGGGCTGCCCTTGGTTCGGATACAAAGAGTGTAGCCCGAATGGGCTTGTGCGATCGGGTTGTGTTGTGCGATCGGTTCGTTAATATACAATACAATTCGTTACACATAGACACATAACATAACATTCAATTAATCAATCAAGGTTCATATAATCACATAGGGTCCACATACGTTACAACAAAGTACAAAGAGAGGTTTGAAATACGAGTTGTCACATCGCGCCCCACGTAGACCTCCCTTGGATCATTCGCGGCCCGCGACCAACTTGAAAATTTTGATTCTCTTGATTTTTCATAAAAATTAGGGTTTTAGGGGTCCAGGTTATCACTTACGGAGCGTTTTAGGACATTTTCGTGCAGGTCCTGACATCCTCCCCACCTTATTTAAAATCTCGTCCTCGAGATTTACTGGAATAAGTAAGGATATTTTCGCTTCATTTCTGATTCCAGTTCCCATTTGTACTCAGGTCCTCTTTTCGAATCCCACTTGACTTTGACCAGCACCAATCTCTTGTGTTTAAGGTGTTTGACCTTTTTGTCTTCGATTTGGAGAGGTTTCTCGACAAATTTTAACTTTTCATTTACCTCTATATCTTGAAGAGGTACTACCAGTGATTCATCAGATAAACACTTTTTAAGATTAGATACATGAAACACATCATGTACCCCTGCTAACTCTTCTGGTAGTTGTAGTTGATAGGCAATTGGTCCTATTCGTTGGGTAATTGTGAATGGTCCTATGTACCTTGGACTTAGCTTTCCTTTCTTACCGAACCGAACTACCCCTTTCCAAGGAGAAACTTTCAAGAGTACCTTGTCTCCTGCTTGAAATTCTAACGGCTTGTGTCGATTGTCTGCATAACTCTTCTGGCGGTCTCGTGTCATTTTCAGTCTTTCCTTGATTTGAGTTATCTTGTCGGTGGTTTCTTACACAATCTCGGGACCTGATAATTGACTTTCTCCTATTTCTGCCCAGCATACGGGAGTTCGACACTTTCGTCCATATAGTGCTTCGAAAGGGGAAGCATTGATGCTTGCGTGATAACTATTGTTATAGGAGAATTCTATTAGTGGTAAGTGGTCATCCCAGTTTCCTCCGAAGTTGATTACACATGCTCTGAACATGTCTTCAAGGGTTTGGATCGTTCTTTCACTTTGTCCATCTGTTTGGCGATGGTATGTAGTACTTAAATTTAATCGTGTCCCCATTGCTCCTTGGAAACTTATCCAGAAATGCGAAGTGAAACGACTATCCCTATCTGACACAATGGAGAGTGGGACTCCATGTAAGGATACTACCTCGTCTACCTATAACTTAGTTAATCTTTCCATGCTAAAGGTTTCCTTTATCGGTAGGAAATGAGTTGATTTAGTTAATCGGTCTACAATCACCCAGATTACATCGTTACCTTTTCTTGTTTTGGGTAGCTTAGTAACAAAATCCATTGTTATTAGTTCCCATTTCCATACAGGCATTTCTAACTGTTGAAGTAAACCTGAGGGTTTCTGGTGTTCTGCTTTAACTTGCGAACAAGTTAAACACTTAGAAACGTATCTAGCTATGTCCTTTTTCATCCCTATCCACCAGAAATTATTCCTTAAATCTTGATACATCTTGTTATTACCAGGATGCATCGTATATCTGGATTTATGGGCTTCCTCTAATATCTTATCTCGTAAATCTCCTTGCCTAGGTACCCAAATCCTTTTCTGATGGAATCTCCAAATTCCATCAGTCCCTTGCTCTAATTCCTTTATCCGTCCTTTCATTCCTTCAGCATCATCCTTGATTGTTGTTTCTTGAACACTTTTCAGTTGTTCCATTAAATCTAATTGTAGATTGAGTCTAAGAGCACGGACTCGCCTTTGTTTCTCATGGTACTTATGACTTAGGGCATCTGCTACTACATTAGCCTTTCCTTCGTGATATAGGATATCACAGTCGTAGTCACTTAGAATTTCCATCCATCTTCTTTGTCTCATGTTTAATTCTTTTTGCCCAAATATGTATCTTAAACTCTTATGATCTGTATAGACAGTAAACTTACTTCCGTACAGATAATGTATCCAAATTTTAAGGGCAAAAATTATTGCTCCTAATTCTAGATCATGAGCCGTATAATTTTCCTCATGTTTTTTCAACTGCCTTGATGCATATGCAATTACCTTTTTGCGTTGCATCAACACACATCCTAATCCTAGCTTAGAAGCGTCGCAGTAGACTTCAAAATCTTCTGTCCCTTCTGGTAAAGCAAGAATTGGGGCATTTGTTAACTTTTTCTTCAAAATCCTAAAGGCTTCCTCTTGCTTGGGTCCCCATTCAAACTTAACAGTTTTACAGGTTAGCTTAGTTAACGGAACAACTATCTTAAAAAAGTCTTTGATGAAGCGTCTATAGTATCCAGCTAATCCAAGAAAACCTCTAACTTCGGCAGTTGATTGCGGAATCTTCCAATTGGTGATCGCTTCTATCTTGGAGGGATCTACGTGAATGCCTTCGTGATTCACCAGGTGTCCTAGAAATTGTACCTCCTGTAGCCAAAATTCACACTTCGAGAATTTGGCGTAAAGCTTCTCCTTTCTTAACAAGGTTAAGAGTGCATGCAAGTGCTCACAATGATCGTTCTGGCTTTTGGAATAAATAAGTATATCATCGGTAAAGACAATTACAAATTTATCCAGATACGGCTTACAGATTCTATTCATCATGTCCATAAATGTTGCAGGAGCATTCGTTAGTCCAAATGGCATGACTGTAAACTCGTAGTGACCATACCTAGTCCTGAAAGCAGTTTTAGGTATGTCTTCTTCCTGTACCTTTAACTGATGATATCCGGAGCGCAAATCTATCTTAGAGAAGTACCTAGCTCCCTGAAGTTGATCGAAAAGATCATCAATCCTAGGTAATGGGTATCTATTCTTAACGGTAACCTTATTCAATTCCCTATAATCGATACACATTCGCATCGAACCATCCTTCTTTTTCACGAACAACACAGGTGCTCCCCAAGGGGATGAGTTGGGTTGTATGAATCCTTTGCTTAATAATTCATCTAACTGCTTTTTCAGTTCTAACATTTCTGTGGGTGCCAACCGATAAGGTGTCGTAGCTATTGGTGCAGTTCCAGGAACTAGATGAATTCTAAATTCTACTTCCCTATCTGGTGGAAGTCCAGGTAACTCTTCTGGGAATACATCAGGGTATTCTGATACTACTGGAATTTCCTTAAGTTCCTTGCTTTTAGTGTTAATGATTACCGAAATCATATACACTATTCCTTGTTTGCGTTCATAACTTGCAGCTTTCATTACTGAAATGAACTTCATTGGTTTACGCGGCTTATCTCCTGTAACCAAAATTACTTCTCCTGCTGGCGTATGTATTTCTATGGAATTCTTATCATAGAGGATTCGAGCATGGTTGGCTACTAACCAATCCATTCCTAATATGACATTGAATCCGACTAAATTCATAGGTAGCAGGTTTGCAGAAAATTTATGTCCTGAAAGTTCTATTTTTCCTTTTTGGAGAACCTTATCTATATTAACAGAATTTCCCTCTGCCGTTTCTACCGTATAAATCTGCCTAAGTTTGGTTAAAGGTTATTTATAAAACTTTGGTTTACACCAGAATCAAATAATACTTTTGCGTAGACGTCATGAACTAAGAACGTACCAGCTATCACATCAGGAATCAGATCCGCTTCTTGCGTCGTCAGCTGAAAGGCTCTTGCATTCTTCTTATTAGTTCCTTCGGCAGGTTTAGTCTTGTTGTCAGCTGGCTTAATCAATTTTGGGTAATCGGGCTTGAAGTGTTGATGCGTGGTCGAAAACCAGTGTTCATTTATGTTTAAGTTCATGTTTTTACTTAACTTTTAATCTCGAATAGCCTACTTTTATTGGGATTTGTGTTTTGCAGGTCTTACGGAGTTTAAGGAGCTAATCGGGAGCTTTACGGACCACCGGGATGAAAAACAGACCACCGGGACACGAAACGGGTCAACCGGGAGCAAGATACGGGAAAAACGGAGAGTTGGATTTGTAGGCACCATCGCCGACGCCCATATGGGCCGTCGCCGACGCCCCGTAGTTAAACCCGTCGCCCGAAACCTCCATATCCATTGAAATAAGACGTCGCAGAAAATCGGCAAAAGTAGAGGGCCTCGCCGATGGGGTCCCCCTAGTCGGCGATGGGCTTCCGTTTTGTGTATCGCGCAGTTTTGATTTCTTGGTTGTTTTGACGAGTTATAATGGATTCTTTGACCTTGTTTCGGGAGTTACGAGTTCCTAAGCATAAAAACACATCGTGGATCAATTCCCTATGATCTAACCCATTCCAATCACCCCTAACCCATCTCTAACACCACCACTACTCTCCTTCACCTCTAACCCTAACCGAATCACCTTCACCATCATCATCAAACCCTCTACCATCATCCCCAATCGATTCTTCACCAAACCCTAACACCTACCTTCCATCATTCCTCCAAGACTCAAGGTCATAGCGCCATGTTCGTGCTCGTCATCCGGTGATCGCGTCCATTCAACCATGAGCGGCTAGTCTCGTCGGTTTCACCCCGGTGTAGATTGTTGTAAGAATTCTAGGGTTTATGCATTTGTATTTTGATTTGATTTTGTGACAAGTTGTTTAGTATTTGAACCCTTTGATAATTGTCGTGCATTTGAATTGAATTTGTGAATTGTCGAATGATTATAAAATTTGACTTTGCGAAATGAATTTGTGCATTTATGCCTTATCTTAGGTTAGGATTTACATGTCCGAGGTAACTAAGTGCATTAGCAATTGGCACCTAAGCTTCGTGATAGTAATCCTTTAATCACTATATGCAATTGAATCAAGTTAAAAATGTAGGAACCCTAGGTCTTGCAATAATCGACCCGGGTGTCGAACTTGTCTCTAATTTCTTGTTTTAATCATTTAGTAATTTAGTTGCAATCTTAGTTAATCACAAGTGTTTTAGATAATACCAATTGTCGGGTCACTCCGATTTATTTTCCAACCAAATAAATTTATAAAAATTAGCAAACTTCATAATCACATTGTACATTTTTGTAAATAGTCTAACTAATCGAACGGGTCGTGCGATACTGACCACATGCTCTTCGTGGATTCGATACTCGACTTACCCTAGCTACCTAGGTTTAATTGGGTTTTTGACTGATCGGGATGACACGGTCCGATCAAGTGTCCTGTTTCGCCGCAATTGTAGCAGATTACGGATTTCTTCCTGCATTCCTCCTCTCGGTGCCCTGGTCTTTTGCAGAAATTGCAACTTTCCTTGCATTTTCCAAAATGTTTCTTTTTACAATTTCCGCAAAATGGCGGTATGGAAGACTGCCCGGTTCCCTTTTTCTTGAAATTATTAGTATTATTACCCCTTCGAAAACCTTGGGTAATCTTTTGGGCTAATTCATTTTTCCTATTTTCTTTTCTCGTACGCACCAATCCGTAAGTCAAGGTGTTGGCCAATTCAATCGCATCGTCAATTGTGCGGGGTCTCGCAGCTTTGACTATGTCGCGAATTTCGCTAATTAGTCCCCAAATATAGCGAGAAATAAGCACTGGTTCTGGCGAAGCCAGAGTTGGTACAATTCTAGCATACTCGAAAAATTTCGAAGTATACCCTCGACAGTCAACGTCCATCATCCGGTGGTTCAGGAACTTGTTTGTCATTTATTCTTTTTCATAGGAGGGACAAAACTTTCTTTCCACCAATTCCTTAAATTCCTCCTAACTCATGGCATAAGCCACGTCACTTCCCTTAGCTTGTAATATCGTGTTCCACCATTCTAATGATTCTTCCTTGAAAAGGTGGGATACATGCATCACCCTGTCTTCTTCTGCACATTTACTTATTTTGATTACTGCTTCGGTCTTTTCTAACCAACGCAGTGTGGCAGTCGCCCCTTTATTGCCTGCAAATTCGACTGGCATACAGGGCAAGAAATTCTTTATAAGTGCAACCAGTCGTTGCCACTTTCATTTTCTTAAGTATTAGGGCTTGAACCACATTATTATCATTATTGTCGCCCCCGTTTATACTGTTACTGAAATTATCATCGCAGGTACGTTTACTATGGTTGGCTTGGGAAGGTTCAACGGGATTCTTAACAACAGCGACGATTGCAGGGATAGCGTTGGCTATTCCTAGAGCAACGATATTTTCTATATCTGCCTATTGAGAAAATGATCTTCATTATTGGGTTCAGATTGGTTAACTTCATTTGCCGGTTGGTTTACTGCGTTTTCCATCTGAATAATTAACAATATATGTAAATTATCATCACAAAATGGATAGCGACTAAACATAACATAGCAATCACAGACATAATTAAGTCAACACATATAGCCAAAATCTTCGACCTTGCGACATTTATATTTTATATAATATTATGCATCCATACAAACCAGGTATTTACAGCTATTTTATTTTATTATTATTATTATTTATTTGTTTATTTTACATATTAATATTATACAAAAACTTTTAACTATGGTTAACTGGCTTTTTCAAAAATGACGCTCCCTCTTGTCATACTTCCACGTGATGTTTTCCCCCACTTCTCGAATCTGATTTCCCGCATCCACCAGTTCCTCGCCGTAGCGGCGTAATTTGGCAACGTTCTTCGGGTTCATGGGTGGAAATGGTGCAGGTTCAAGATCAAACTGGGGAAAGTAAACATTTGGGTTATTCATAAAATTTTGAAAATGCCAGTCGCTCGTCCACCATTCTTCCAATTGCCCTGTAAAAGGTTGAGGGTTGACAATTGGGTCCGGGATAACAAGTTCCAAATTGATAGGAAGTTCTGATTGGGCGCGGAAATTGAAAAGAGTTTCATCAGCAGGTCCGATGAGGTCACAGTTTGCCAATTTTCTATCGAGTTCTTCCCAAGGTGGCAACTCCTGGGCTTGACCAGAGCTCTCTCCTATCTCTTTTCCCTTTCCTTTTAGATCTTCCGTCTTTTTCGCCCTTTGGGCAGCGGGCTTCTTCTTTCGTCCTCGTTTCCAGTCCAGAAGCCTTCTCCTCTTTTTAGGCTTGGGTTTCTCCTGTGACTGGGCCTGAAACACTAGTGGCTCCTTGGTATCCGCCTGATAACCGGACTGGGTTCCTGTTGTATCCATATCAGTCGTATGGATGGTGAAGTTTCGGAGTGCTTCCGACAGTTCATTCATACTGTTAGCACACATAAGGAAACACACAAAAATCCACATTAAAATTTTATTTACTGTAAATTTAATTTTCACAGAATCACAAAATGGCAAATTGAAAAATTAAGTATTTTCCAAATACTTAATTGGCTTAAATCAGTGGCTCTGATATCACCTTTTTCTTTCACGGCCCCCGACCCAGTTTCCCGGTTCGGAAGCCGCGGGACAGAAGACCCGTGGTATTGGTGTATAATTTGGTAGCGGAAATTTTAACAGGATCATTTAAACTGAAAATACCCAATTATTTTATTTCAAGTTTCGGGACAAACCCCGTGATTTACAATAAGGGAATTTCACTGGGAAACCCCTTGGTTACAAAAACATGTTTGTTTATTTACTGAGCCACTTCATTCAAGCTGGAGTGTTACGCGGCACTTTTCCTTGTTCACAGTAAATCACCTAAAACATGTTTAAAAATATTTTATCCGCGGGGAAATACTGGCGAGTCATTCAGTTTGTACAAAATGACACAGTGTTACAATTTACAGCATTAAGAGTTTTCACATTTGCCCCTATCTTATAATTAGCTGGTTCAGTTGTCACTCGACCGGATCTATGACTGTGGTCATATCACTATTGGGTCCTGTCACCCAAAAGCGACGTATATCACTATTTAGGCTCACCCACCTAAAGTGATAAAATAGCAGTAATGTGCACAATACCCCACTTACTACCAGTAACTTAAGATTAGCAAAAACTTAATCACTGCAAGTAGTATAACTGGAAAACATTTAAGGTTTTACAAAGCAATTTGATAAAAATAGAATGACTCACATTGCAAGTTTAGACGGACAAAGTTTGCCTAGTGATTAAGCCTGGTAACCTAGTTAAATAATGCAAACGAAACTAGGTTAGTAACTTAATACAACATTTACGATAATCTCACGAAATCAAAACCCTCACGACGAATGACAAAGTATAGCCCGAATTCAGGCAGCACTTAAACATCCATCGGATCGGTTTCAATCGATCGGACATTGTATCGTAGCAGTGATCGAGCTATTACCCCGTTATCGTAGCGGCGTTTTGACTCTTTGAACGAAAATTTAGAGCAGAATGATAGTGATTTTGAAGAAACTTTCGAGCACAGAAGCCTGGCGATGCAACGTACTATTTATAGCAAAAATTTGGGTCTCTCGTGGTCCGCGTAGACCTGAAGGAACATTCTTCGCGGCCCGCGAGGGCCACCCTAGCTACGGCTAGGGCTGCCGTGTCACCCCCTAGGTCTGCCACGTGTGCGACACGTGGCCCTAAAGCTTATCTGGAGAGTTGCATGGTTGTCGCGCCCCACGTAGACCTCCCTTGGATCTTTCGCGGCCCTCGACCAACTTGAAAATTTTGATTTTCTTGATTTTTCATAAAAATTAGGGTTTTAGGGGTCCAGGTTATCACTTACGGAGCGTTTTAGTACATTTTCGTGCAGGTCCTGACACGATGAATCATTAGTGGTAACTCTTAAAGACATATAGGTAAATGAGAAACTTAAGTTTATAGAGAAGCCTCTACAAATTGAAGACAGAAAAGTCAAGAATCTCAAACACAAGAGACTAGTTCTAGTTAAAGTAAAATGGGATTCCAAGAGAGGACCATAATACACATGGGAGCTTGAATCAGAGATGCAGAGGAAATACCCACACCTGTTCCAGTAGACCTTGAGGACGAGTTCTAAAACAAGGTGGGGAGGATATAACAACCCTCCTAAAATTATTAGAACACCCCAATACGCCTTAAAATACACCCCGTATACGAGAAATGGCCCAATTACCTTTATTTTTATAAAAATTAATTAAAAACAAATTTTTATGGTTCCTGGCGGGGCGCGACAGAGCCCTTGAGGGCCGTCACGGGGCGCGAGCGCCTGGCCACCCGCCCTCACCCGGTGCTGCCACGTGTCGTCACGCGTGTCAGAGCTACGAACCAACTCAGCATAGCTAGGCCCTACACACCCTACGTCGCGGGGTGCGACGGCCCCTCCTGTCTCCGTCGCGGGGCGCGAGGGACTGCCGAAGCAGCCCTATAAATTGGGAGCTCAGGCATTCATTTCCATCGTTCAAATCTCGAAATTCTCTCTCAATTTCTGAAGTGTAGAAATTATATCGGGCATAATAACCCCCTAATTAATGAAGCTCTGCCTCGTTGTAAGTATCATAACCCCCGGTTACGTATTAGATACGTTGCCCGATTGATCTAGTGCTCCGTAACGGGCTGTCGAGGCTCTGCCCGACGTAGTCGTTGGAGTTCTGTCTCGGGGAGGGTATAACTAATGTAAAATTTGGGTTATTATACTAACACGTGTTCATTGTTTATTTAACTAGATTATAACCAGGAAATCACAAAGGAAAAACCTAAAGTAGCAACGTGAGTAATCTCCTTTTTGTAAACCTTTTTGCAAACTGTTTTACAAAACTTTAAATATTTTACAATGTGATTAGCAATGATTGAGTCTTTGTAATTCTTCAATTACTGCCGGTATATTGGGGTTTTGTATACAAAATGTGGAACACGTTACCATTGGACAATGAGATAGCCAATGAGTAATATGACCCACCAGTCAGGATTGATAGTACTGAATGAGTAATTGTGTAGATATAAACATTGTAATCGCTCTTAATACTGTAAAATGATAAAACTCTTCTTGATTTAATTGAGATTCACTCACCAGTATTTTCCACTGACAAAATGTTTTTAAACGCGTTTCAGGTAACAAAATGTGAAAGCCAATTAGAAGCCATCTAGACAACACTGAAGGGTTGGAAAAGTGGCTATAAAAGTTACCTAAATAAAGAAGATGTTTTATTTCAATAAATTAGGGTTTATCCCTATAAACATGTTTGTAATAGAAACTTGAGAATTTCCCATGTGATTAATATTATAAAAATATGGTATTTACTCTGATAAAATATTTCCTAACTACGGTCCTGATGTAAATTCCGCTGCCAAATTGATAAATACCGATACCACTATATCTGAGTTCGCGGCCGCCCGTTCCCAGGTAGTTAGGGGCCGGGGGTTGCGACAATTTAGTATACATAATTACATTTATTCAACCCGTGTAATACCCAAAGTTTTTAAAGATATATTTTTATTATTTAATATATAAAATTAAATTTATTCAACCCGTACTATAAACATGGTTCTTAAAAATATAACTTTTTTATTATTTAATATATAAAATAATATTTATTCAACCCGCATAATAAACATGGCTTTTAAACATATATTTTTTTATTATTTAGTACATAAAATTATATTTATTTATCCCGTGTAATAGAGTTCGGGTTATTCGAATTATATTATTATTTTTTTATAAATTCAGTCCGTAAAGAGTAAAGAGTGAGACCGTGCACTCGTCTTCGAACAACAGAACCGGCGATCACCGGCGAACTTCAACTCCGATTCCGGTCACCGAATCGTCGCACCTCTCCTACCCTGTATCAGCCAATCACCATTCACCGGTCAGTTCTCTTCCACAATTCTCACTTTCACTCTCAGATAAAATCTAGGGTTTCTATTAACTTTCTTTTAACTTTACGAAGTAAAATTGACCGGAAGATTGATGATAACTCAGACCTATCAATTTTGGCCCAAAGGGGGGTTTATTTTGGGCTGATTTGGACTGTAAAAAAAGTCATGGGCTGTTTTGGGTTAATACTTAAACTTAGAGGGGTCAGAATGGGCATATCAGATTTTAAATAATTAATATAATAAATGGGTCGGGTCAGGATGGGTAACCCTTAAAAATAGAAAGGGTGAAGACGATTTGCAATCGGCTTCTTTCCTCTTCTTCAGTGGAACAAGTTTGGGAGGGTGTTTCGTGTTCAGAAGGAGGCTCTCATTGAAATTAAACGAACTCAGTTTCGGTTTTGATTGATTTTTCGTTTGTAAAATTGATTGAAATTGGTGGAATTGTGTTGATATTCCTGAATATTGTCTTATTTGTTATGCCTGATTCATGTATTCCGTGTGTTTGTGCTTGAATTTGGAATGAAGACAATTGATCAGAGTATAAATTTTACAAGGCAAGGTCAAAGTAGTTATTTTTTATCACATAGGTATTGGATTTTTAGTGTTATACAGTGAATTTCTAATATGTGAGTTCTTAATTAAGTAAACATTTGGTTCAAGATGAGTTGAATCTCAAGCTTTAACCATGTGTGGTGCTAAAAGGAATAGGAATTAGATGTACAATATGCATTGAAGTAAGTATGAATTTAAAATGTTGTATTTTGCTAATGCTGTGTTACTTAAGAATAAGCTAGAGTGATGTACCTAAGTACCTTTTGCTGTATAACAAATTATATGTTAAAACCTGAAATGTTATTTAGTAAAAGCATCCTTGGGGCAAATCACAAAAAGGAGAAGATTGTTTTCCTGGTCTAGAAATCGCATCATGTCAACATTGAGAACAAATGACCATTTGTCCACATACTATTTGAAAGCAAATCCAAACGTTTATCACACATGAAACTTCCAATATACCTCCACTTATATATGGTTCCATGGTTGTGATGACATCGGTGTATGTCTGTTTGGAAAAATAAAAAAACAGGTCTGAAACAATCAAATTCAAGAATAAAACAAAAGGTAAATTACTATTTTTTTTTTACAATTGTTTCTTGTATGGCCTTTTATGGTTCTCTATTTGGGGTACTACCCCGAGATCTTTTACTATTGTTGTTTCTTAAAGTGTTATATTAATTTGAGCTACTACTTGACGCCGAAGCCAATTTTACGTGTATGGTTGATGTATAGCATTATTTAATTTAACTAAATAATATTCAAACATATCTTTTTTTTTATATTTTATATGTATTTTAAGTTTTTAATTTTTCAATTTTTATATTTTTAAGTTTTATTTTTTATATTTTCTATATTTTTTTTTGTATTTTTTAATTTTTTTTTGTATTTCAACAAAAAAATTATTTTTTTATATTTTGTTTTATTTTTATTCTTGTTTTCATCTCATCCTTACCTGAACTCATCTTTATCCGAACCCATCCTGACCCAAACTTATCCAGACCTTTGTTTTTAATATACTCATCCGGACCCATACCTAGGCCTGACAATGGATTGGATATTGATCCATATCTAATTCAATCCGATCCATTTAAATCACTTGTTGGATCATAAAAAATATCTACTAATCCATTAATTAATCTAATGGATCGATCCATTTATCCATATGGATCGATCCAATTACGGACAATTGTAGGTGCCTCTCAAAAGTCCAAACCCTAAATTTTGAAATCAATCCAGCCTCTTCTCTCCAAAGTCCAAAGTTCGTTTTGACGATTCAGCAATTCACGATCCAGTCACCAAAACTTAGCGCAAATCTTAGCTGTGATTCAATCGCGATTCAGCTGCTCTTCTCTCCGAAACTTGGCTCAAATCTTTGATCTTCTTCTAGTCGAGCTGCGATTTTTTCTGCGGGTACGTTCCACGGCAGTTTATTTACGTTTTCTTCGCGATTCCTGTACTAATTTCCGTTTACAAGCGTTAGCATATATCTATTCTGTGAATTGGTTTTCAAATTTGAGATGTTGTTGGAAAGCAATTGTTTTTGTTCACCAAGTGTTTGATAAAAATCCCCAATGAAAGCATTAGTAGTAGTAGAAACTAGTAAGCAGCCTAAAAGAAACTTAATCCATGTTGGGGTTGGCGAATGATTTATTTTGCTTAGGAATGTTACAAGTTAGACCGATCTTTTGCTTAATAATTAAACTAGAGTTGTGTGTTTTATGCATTTGATTAGTGTTATATGTTGCGACCTGTCTTCATAATGTAGGCATTTGATTGTGATTAACACTTAACAGTCAAAACGTTTAACAGTTCAACACAAGTTGCTGTTTGACAAAGTTAGCTGTAGCTGGGAGAGTGTTTGATGAAAGTTGTAATTCCAGCTAAATACGAAATTCAGATGGTAAACATGGTTAAAAATGAGTTTTAAGATGACTTTTAAAATTTGATGGATTTTGTAACAGGTTGTTTTTAAGGGAAATAGTTTTTACATCACATTTTTTTCTTTTGCACAGACCCAAATTTTCTAATTAATTTTGGGGGTTCAGGTGTACAAGTGTATTACTTGTTGATATGGTGTACAAGTGGAGGCTATGTGTCTTTTCTTTGTTGTGCATGAAAGTTTATTATAAATATAAAAATAAATAGTCGCTTCTTCCACATGTCACCCAACCAATCGCCATTAGGAGCGTGCAGAACCCGTCTAAACCGGCGGCCTAAACTGATGCCAAACTAAACAATTCCGAGTACATGCGTATGGTCTGGTCTGTGGTTTAGGATTATGAGTAAATTTGGTTTTTGATCGGGTCCTGTTCGAAACCATAATAGCCCAAACAAAACCGAACCACTTGATGAGTTCTTTTCATCAGGGATGCTGAAATGAGCTAGAGTTTTCAAATATTTTGAATGATGACCTCCACTCAGTAGAGTTCTCTTCTCTAACAAATGTGTAAACTTGTGAATGTCAAGTTAAAGTTCACCTAAGCTACTGTGAAAGCTTGAAGAATAACGCACCAAAAACCTGCAGTTCAGGTATTGACGCTAATAACGCACCAAAAACTTGCAGTTCAGGTATTGACGCTTAATGGGTGTGATATGAGTGGATGTATTGACGCGAATAACGCACCAAAAACTTGCAGTTCAGGTATTGACGCTTAATGGGTGTGATATGAGATATGAGTGGATGTACTAATTAAGCAATTCTGTTAACATCCCATATTCCCATGATTGCAGCAACCAAACGCAGCCCAGCGCGGTAGTTAAGTCAAATTGTTGGTTGCAGTCTAGAACTTTTTTTTAGAATTTTTTTGATTTTTTAGACTTTTTTTTAGATTTTTTTAGAATTTTTCCGATTTTTTTTATCTTTTTAGATTTTTTTTTATTTTTTAGATTTTTTATTTTATTTTTTTAGATTCTTTTTATTTTTTTTAATTACATTTTTTTGTGATTTTTTTTAATTTTTAGAGGGTTTTTATTATATTTTTTTATTTGGATCGATCCGAATAGTGATCCATCCATTTAAAATTATTTGGATATGGATCGGATCACGATCCATTATGTTGGATCATGGATCGGATCATGATCCATTTAAGTTGGATCATTAATGGATCAGATCATGATCCAATCCATATCCATCCATTGACAGGCCTACCGCCATACCCATCTTAACCCATTACCCAAACCCACCCAACTTGCCCACTTTGCCACCCATAAGTTTATTTCAAACAAAACGTTGATTAATGTGGGCCTTTGGGCTGAAATTAAAGCCGCTAAAAGCAGTGCTATGACCGCTATATGGGTTTCAGAATAGCGGTCAAATAGCGGCCTTTAGCACTGCTAATAGCGGAGCCGCTATAAGGGACCACTATGACAGCGTATGTCCGCTAAGCGATATCGCAGTGCTATAGCACCGCTACAGCACACTATTGACTGCATAGCTACTAGTCAAATTGGGTTGAAAGGATTAAATGAACGGGTCATTTAGGGTTCTGAGAAATAGACCACTGGTAAAAGTGGTTG
This sequence comes from Helianthus tuberosus, assembly GCA_030545235.1. Classification (NCBI taxonomy): domain Eukaryota; kingdom Viridiplantae; phylum Streptophyta; class Magnoliopsida; order Asterales; family Asteraceae; genus Helianthus; species Helianthus tuberosus. Next base: position 31,665,549 of record CM060365.1, on the reverse strand, counting down.
CTGATCATCAGCCGTTCGGGAATTCGGAATTCCTTGGTCGCTGAGTGCTGACCGACGGTTTGACGATGGCGCTTCTTCTAGCTCTTTGAAATCTCATTTTTTGCGCCGTTCATCTTCCATTCTTCCTGCTTGATTTCGATTGATCTGGTTAAGTGGTTAGTCTTCATGGCTCTCATTAGGATATGTTTTTTTAATCAGTTTACCTCTAATTTTCCCTCATTTTTTTTGGTAAAATTAGATTTTTAAGTGTTTTGAAACTCATAATAATCTTTGTCTTAGTTTGTAGAATTGCCTATGCTCGATAAGCTTTGATGACCAGCTGTTTGTTGAATTGTCTAAGTTGAAAGGTTTTATATTTTTTTATTATCAGTTTACCTCTAATTATTCCTAGTTTGTCTTCAATTTGTTGGTGAAATTTGATTTGAAGTATTTTTTAGTAGGTTTAAATTTGATGTTGTTTGATCGATTAAATTACTAGTCCTATGGAAAGTGGTGCGACCTTGTCATATAGATATGCTTTTTGTTCATATCGAATTTAAGCATAACTGTTAAAAAAACTTAATAATTTGTATACAAGCCAAATCATAACTCTTGAAAAAGCTTAAATGATGAGTTGAAAAGGATGCTTTCATGTCCTGTTTTCATAGAACTAGGGTCTAGGCTGCAAAGAAGGTGGCATGAAATCAAAATCTTTACTCCATACAATGTTTTTAAATATGTTTAGTTTCATAGTCATTTGATGAATTGATGTTAATTAATTTGGTTTACATCATGCTAAGATTGGTTAGATATGTAATTTCAAACACTTAATACATCTTTTTGTTGCTTAAGATGTTCAACTTACAATTTTAGCTATGTAATTTATCAATTTGCTAATTTTTAATGCTAATGTTTTAGTAAAATCCATTTTTAAACCAAACCGATCTGACCCGAACCTAAAAACCCCTTTTTGGATCGGCCCGTTTTGACCCAACATGCCACCCGACCCGACCCGCTCGTTTTGCCAGGTCTAAGGTTTAACCTATTAACAACTTGCCTGTAAAGCAGTTAGGGACTGTTTGTTTACCTCTTAATGGTTCCGTTAAGAGTTTACCTCCGAACCGGTCAGAGGTACATGTGTTTGATTCACCAGAAGACCACCTCTTAATGGTTCCATTCAGATCTGAATGGTTCAGCTAAAATAACATGCTGAATGAAACATTTGATACACATACCCTTTTGCCCTGACAAAGAAACAGCACCTCCCTCTCAACAACATCCACGCTCTCATCTTCCCTCCTCCCTTCTCCTCCCCAGCTCCTCCTCTGATCCTTCACAGCCTCTGCCTTCTCATTTTTCCTCCTCCTCCGTTCCTCCACAGCCGCCGCTGCCTCTCTCCTCCATAGCGCCGCCGCCGTCCTTTACGTTTGCAGGTATGTTGATTATTTGTGGTGTTTGTAGATTATTTCACTTTATTGTAGGTTTCAATTTTGAGGTTTTGTTTGTTGATTATTTGTGGCTTATGAGCCCTAATTTTTAATTTTTCATGTTCTATTCAACAATTTCAGTATTATAGTTTAGAAGGTGTTTGTTTGTTAATTATTTTCTTTAGAAACAAAATATATTTTATTTAGGATTACTGTTTCAGTCTTGTAGTTTAGAATTTGAAAATTTGTATAAGGTTTTATGGTCTTTAGGTTATATTGGTGCTTATGATTAGAAATAGGAATGGAAGGATAAGAGATCTGAATTCGGCACAAAGTAGTTCAGATTTCAGAAGGGTAAAATGTCATTTTACACAGTCATTCAGAGGTGCAACCAAACAACACTTTACTGGTCCAACACTTATTCAGAGTCTCTTACCCATTCAGACCTCTTATTCATTCAGCACTTATTGGTTCAGATGTTGCCAAACAGCCCCTTAGTTAGTTAATCCTGATCTGGATTGTAATCAAGCTTGGTTGAATGAGAAAATACTCGGACTTAAATTGAATTGATCTTTTCTTTTCTTTTCTTTTCTTTTCTCTTAGATTCTTTCCCCCAAAATCAATCCCTAAAACTTAGATTTGTTCTTTTCTCTCATTTTACTCATATGCATGAATTTTTTAGTTGTGTTCCGGATTTGTTGGTTATAAGTTTTGATTTTGAAGTGCCGTTTACGCTTGGTTATCCTCACAATTGCACTCAGTTCTCTTTAAGTTGAGATAAGTTTTAGCTCTTTACCACAAATTCAGCCACCAATACAATTTTGTATTTGCTCCTGAACAAGGAAGATTGCAGGGATCCTGCACTCTGGACGCAATATTTTTTCTTTATGTTAACTTTCCCATGTGGTTATGTGTGTTGGTATTATAAATTGAGAAATTGAAGCCTTACTTTTTAATTGTTTGTTTATTTTGTAGTACATTTAATTCTGTAGGTAGCAGTCAAATAATTTGTCTGCATGTGTATGTTTTTTATCCCCAAATTCTAGAATCATAATAATGCGTTTATGATCCAAATCTGTTATGAGCGGGATTTTATTGGGTACGCACGTTTATTTGCTTGTTATAAGTTGGCATGATGTCAAATTTGTTGATGTATAATATTTGCTCTTTTCTATACCTATTTGAGTTTATTTTGATACAAGTTTGGGTTTGATTCCGTAATAATGCGTGCTTGTGTTATATTTTAGTTAAAGAAACATAAAGAAGACAAAGATGGAAGAGGAGTTAGATAAAACCGTATTTCTGTATTTGAAGAAAAAGGGATTTACACAAACTGAGCAGATTTTTCAACAAGAACAGCAGAACAAGAACAACAAGAATGCTACCGATGCTTCCATGTCAGACACCGATCTTACTAAACAAATCCTCACATTGTCTCAGTACTTTCCTTACCCTTTCTTCACATTGTTCCTAACTATCATAGTTGTTTGTTATTATTGTACATAATTCTCTTTAGAACTTAAAGGATGTCAAAAGTTTGAAAACAAAAAATGCGTAAAGATTTTGCTGCAAATTTCAGGTCCGAAAATATCCCTGCAATGTACCATGATGGATACAGCAAGCTGAGATCTTGGACTTATAGCTCGCTAGATCTGTACAAGGTGCTTATATACTGAATTTCTTAATGTTCTTCATCTAGTATATTTGTTTCATATATTTAACTTTATTTACGTTTTTAACAAATACAGCATGAATTGCTTCGTGTTCTGTATCCTGTATTTATCCATTGTTTCATGGATCTCATAGCGAAAGGTCATCTTCAAGAAGGTAGGCATATTATACCTTGAGTAACATATAAGCAGTCGTCATTTTTATAGTTGGGATTCTCACTTTTGTTTTTTTAAAAACTGGTGCTTTGATTTGTCAGCACGAGCATTTTTCAGTAGCTTCCGTGAGGATCATGAGATGATGCATTCACGTGATCTCAAAAAACTAGAAGGTGTCCTTTCTCCGTCGCATTTGGAGGTTAGTCACCTAATACCTTAAACCTCTAAACTAGGGATGAGTTTTTTTTTTTTTCCCAAATACCCATACCCGTACCGGTACCTGTTCCCATACAGATTTTAGGTATTCGGTACACAGTTTTATTGATTTTGGTATTCGGTACTTTCGGTATTGGTATGGCCGTACGGGTATGGGTAAGATATGATACTGGTACGGAATTTTATATAGAACTTTTAAGAGTTTTCTTATATTATCTTTTATTTCGTATTATGGTATTTATGGTACTCGTATCAATTATACCTATTTTGTACCCGTACTGTATATGTACTCGTACTAATTCTATCAATTTGGTACCCGCAAAAAAACAAAGTGGTACCAAAGCGGGTACCGTACCGAAATACCCATACCCGTACTGTACTATTATATTCGATATAGTATTCGGTACCCATTTTTGTTCAAATTTGGTACCACTATTTTCGGTACCGGTACGGGTACTGTACCGTCCCATCGCTACTTTAAACTGTGTTAAACACCTTTGCTATGTCTTAATTTTTTTTATGAATATACAGGAGATGGAGTTTGCTCATTCTCTAAGGCAGAGCAAAGTGAATATAAAGATATGCCAGGTTATACCTATATTAGGTTTTCTCGTTTTAACCTGCGGCTGATGTTTGTATGTTTGGCAAATTTATCATATCTACCTTTAAAAATATGATTACTGTGCAGTATTCTTATGAGCTTCTTCTGCAATATCTACACAAGACACAATCGATTACAATGCTTGGTATTATCAATGAACATATTGATTTCCAAGGTGATTTCCTATTACAGATTAACAATTACTTTTTTTAATATTAAACTTTAGCGCATTTCTTACTTAGGCTTATTGCTGTCTTGACAGTATCTCCTGGACAGCCTAACTCGATTTCTGATGATGCTGAAGCCTTTTCAATTGTTGGAAGTGGTCAAGATGCTGCTAACCTAATAAATCAGAAAGAAATACACTGGGGGGTTAGTCAGTCGGTCTACACAATGCATAACATAATAGAATCAAATGGGTATTGTTCTTAGGGTTTCTAGTTCTTAAAAATACTTTTTTTACTTTAAAAACTTTTGCAGTTGCTTGAAGATTCATTAGAAGATCGGCTTGAGAAGGCAGGGGGTTTGCTCTCAGATTCAGAGAAGACAGAAGGAGATGCTAAAGAAGGAGAGTTGGATGAGAGTAAGGTAATCTGTTTGGATTTTACCGAATTTTTTGTTTCGAGTATATGCCAATTTCGTCCCTGAGGTTTGGCCAGTTTTGTGACTTCTGTCCAAAGGTTTGTTTTTTCGCATCTGAATCCAAAAGGTTTGAAATCTTGCCATTCTCTCTGGCTCGTTAACTCCATCCATTTTTCTCCGTGAAATCTTGCCAGGGACGAAAATGGCATTTTATTCTTTTGCTTTTCTGTAAACTACAAATGAGCACAATAAGCATCTGTAAGTATTTTTGAATGTGTTTAATGTTCAGAAAAAAACAGCAGAGGGTGGAAAGCAAGGCGGGCCCCTCAAGAAGTTAAAGAAGGACAAGGTTGGTGGTGCAGCAGGAAAAGGTGCTAGAGGGGAGGGCGACAAGGTAGCTGCTGCTCCCCGTGTTAAACCGGAGCTTACGTTGCCACCAATGTATGTATTTTTTTTCAGTTTTGTTATATGAGATTGTCTAGCAAGTACGTTATCTTTGTTTTGTGTTTCGTTTTACTTATTATATCATTTTATCTCAGACCAACAGACGTTGAAAATTCCATACTTGAAGACCTTCGTAACCGTGTACAATTGAGCAATTCAACACTTCCATCAGTTTGTTTCTACACATTCGTTAACACCCATAATGGGTATTTAACTATTTATGTGCCCTCTAGCATAATTTCATATTGCACTCATTTTATAGGTCTTCTTTGTGCTCATAAGTGTTTGATGTTGTCTACTTCAGACTAAATTGTTCATCAATATCCCATGATGGATCGTTGGTTGCTGGTGGATTCTCTGATTCATCACTCAAGGTTTTTTTAGCTAATCTTTATTACTGATGCAAATTCAGTTATTGTTTTTTTTACTGATTTCCTAAGTGAATGTTTTGATGCTAGGTATGGGATGTTGCAAAACTTGGGCGTATGGGCAGTTGTAAGTCATTTTACATTTCACAATCATTTCTTTCGAAATAAATAAGTCAATATCTTGATTATGTATGAAAAAAATGGGATGTTAAAACTTTGGTGATGTCAGCTGTTACTCTGGGTGAAAATGATTCGGGTCTGAATGAAAGCACACTTGGATCAAATGGTGGAAAAAGAGCGTACACTTTGTATCAGGGTCATTCTGGACCCGTTTATTCAGCTTCATTTAGTCCTTGGGGGGATTTTCTTCTATCGTCTTCATCAGATTCAACAAGTATGTTATATAAAGAAATAAAACACAGTTATATGTTTTATTTGCCTCAAGTTAACACACATATTTACCAATTAGTTTATGATCTACCACAGTACGATTGTGGAGCACGAAATTCAATGCAAACATTGTCTGCTACAAGGGTCACAATTACCCTGTGTGGGATGTTCAGGTAGAAATCATTAATGATTAATTCTTTACCTATTGCTTAATTTTTTGCTAATTCCTGTGTGTATGCAGTTTAGTCCATATGGACATTATTTTGCGAGTGCATCTCATGACAGAACAGCAAGGGTTTGGTCAATGGATAGAGTACAACCTTTAAGGATACTGGCAGGACATTTATCTGATGTTGATGTAAGTAATAATAAATTAATAATATTTGCAACATTACGTTAATTTTATTTTCAGTTTTGAGTGAAGTGTCATATTCGTCCCCGAGGTTTGGTCAGTTTTCCGACTTTCGTCCAAAGGTTTGTTTTTCCGTAGCTGGATCCAAAAGGTTTGAAATCTTGCCATTTTCATCCGGCTCGTTGACTCCATCCATTTTTCTCCATTAAGTCGGGTATTTTGAATACTTGTACATTATGCTAAATGCTTGTACATGAAGTGAAAAAGACCAAATTGCCCTTTAAGTTAACAAAAAAGACGGAAATACCCCTGACTTAACGGAGAAAAATGGATGGAGTTAACGAGCTGGATGAAAATGGCAAGATTTCAAACCTTTTGGATCCAGATGCGGAAAACAAACTTTTTGACGAAAGTCGCAAAACTGGCCAAACCTCAGGAACAAAAATGGCATTTTACTCGAGTTTTTAAAAATGTTATGATGTGGTTTTTTTGGCAGTGTGTACAATGGCACGTGAACTGCAATTACCTAGCGACGGGATCCAGCGACAAAACAATTCGCATGTGGGACGTTTCGTCTGGAAATTGCATGAGGATTTTCATTGGTCATAGGAGTTCGGTCTTATGTTTGGCAATGTCACCGGACGGTAGATACTTAGCGTCTGGCGATGAAGATGGTACTATAATGATGTGGGATGTTTCTAACGGTCGTTGTATCACTCCTCTTGTGGGCCATACGTCCTGTGTTTGGTCCCTTGCTTTCAGGTAAACTTTCCTTGTTAATCTTTTAACCGTGTTTAGATGAGAATGTATATCACTACATCCGAGCGGTCTTAATGTGTGGTTTCAGCTGTGAGGGATCACTTCTTGCATCTGGTTCGGCTGATTCAACTGTCAAATTGTGGGACGTTAACACAAGTGTAAAACCGCCAAGATCTGAAGAAAGGTAAGCTTTCCGTTTATTTGTATAAATTATAGCACTGAAGAGTGAAGACACCTAATATATTCATTTCTCTTTTTGGTTAGTAAAAATGGAAATACAAACAGGCTCAGATCGCTGAAGACTCTGCCCACCAAATCTACTCCAGTTTATTCTCTAAGGGTAAACACATCACACTCGGTCAAACTTTTAGTTGACCTTTATGAAGAATAGGAGTGTAAACAAGCCGAGCCGCCCATGAGCTACTTGAGATCGGCTTGCTAAAATCTCGAATTAAGCCAGCTCGAGCCCGAGTTGAGGCTAAATGGGAGCTCATTTATTTTATATATAGGATTAATTTCATATATACCCTTACAAACTTTAAAATTTCATATATACCCAACAAAAACTAAAAATTTTATATATGCCCGTACAAAGTAGTTAAAATATCAAATATACTCGATTATTTAAAACAATCTATTAAATGATCATTTTACCCTTATTTTTTTACTTCAAGTTTTCATATATGCCATTTTTAACTTCATAATTTTATATAACATATTTTTAGCTTATATTTATTTTTACCCATTTTTATTTTTGTTTTTTTAATTTTACCCATAAACAATAGTACTCCATATATAATATTTAAGCTAAATAAATTATGCTAGAAATGAGTAAATATAATACTTGAAGTTAAAGGTCATAAATGAGATTTCAAAGTTTTACATGGGTATATATGATATTTTGCAAGTTTGTAGGGGTATATAAGAAATTGCCCCTATGTAGTTATATATATTTACATGATAAATGTTATTACGTATAAAAATATGATTAAAATATACATAGAAGTAATTATTTATGTATATAAATAATATAGTCAAATATATAAGTAATATAGTTAAATATATATTTACATGATAAAGGTTATTACGTATAAAAATATGATTAAAATATACATAGAAGTAATTATTTATGTATATAAGTAATATAGTTAAATATATAGTTAATAATAAACAAGTCGAGCTGGCTTGACCATTAGAGGCTGAGCTTAGGTCTGGTTTGGCTCGTTTACACCCCTGATTCAAGAAAACTTCAATTAAGTGGATCGTACCCGTCGCAAGTTTTATGGAAATTCTTGTTTTTTTGACAGTTTTCGCGAAGGAATCTTCTATTTGCTGCTGGGGCTCTTTCAACAAATCTGTAAAATGGCATTACAACATATTGTTAGTATCCTAGTTGTTCTTTGTAGTATTTCTTTCTTATGTTGCTGCAACTACTATAGTTTTCTATTTTCCTGTTGCAAGTTGCAAAGCTCTTATTATTAAATGTTTTTGGGTACTTGATGTAGTTATTTAATTTAAGCTTTAAAATGGGAATACTTGTAGCGATGTTCGAGCTCGAGATGAACAAAAGGGGTTTAGTGGTCCAATGCACTTTCCTTTAGGCGTATAGGAGTTCTACGCTACATGGGAATAGGCTCTTCGGATTTCACGTGTAGTTTAGATGATATACAAAGAGGTTCTCCCCTAACTTGTCCAAAGATCCCTTTATATACTGTTCAACCCCTTAAGGCATGGAAGACAAATTTGGTGGAGGATATATTGACATTCAAATCGTAAAATAAGACAAATTAACAAATCCCCTCAGTTGGGCATAAGTGGGAAACCTTATTTGTACCAAGTCATATGTAGTCTTGGGTAATTATAAGTTTGGATATCAGGGGGTGGCACCTCAGGTGTTGGATATCAGATCTGGAAATATAAGGCGTTGAAGTGGTAGGCTCTGGTTACTGATTTTGAGAGTTGGTCTTCAGAGGTTGAGCATTATATGCTATTGACATTGGTGCATGGGTTAAAGATTTAAGCTTAGTTTCTTCTTTCTGAAAATGGATTTACAAAGTCTGTGTGAAATTTGGTGAGTTCTTTCAAGGCTAATGACTGAGCATGGATGTCAGATTATGAAAGTCGTGTTAGGTTTAGGTTATTAACAACTAGGTGTGCATTTGAGATATGCAAGTCGAAGCTTGGTGTAAGAGTTAGGGATGTAGGGAGGATGTTTGGTCTTGGAGGCTGTTTCGGTTGTCCTATAAATGTTCCGGGGGGGATGGCACCATCTCGATGTATAACTTGAGGAGCGCATTACGCCTTTTTATGCATGAGTTTTGAGGTGTAAGCACTAAGCACCAACCCTAAGGCCGATGATGGTTCCCTCCTAAGGTATGGGAGCATGATCTCCGGTTTTTGAGCATAGTTTAGGTGGTATCTAAATAGGTCAGCCTGCAAGTTGTCCCCAAGGCCCTTAATACTACTAAATTGAATGGGGTTTAACGATGTGAGATGGCTAGTGGCGTTGAACGGTCTGTGTTTATAGTTGGTCGAACAAAACATGTATGCAAAAGTTTTACATGAACTTGAGAACCCTCGTTAGATGTTTGTGCCATGAGATAAACTGCAAATGAGTTTCATGATTTGAAGATGAATTTTCAAGTAAATCTTGGAACCATGATTATTCTTGAATGCTAATTTCACATGTGGCAATCCATTTTTCTCCATTAACCACCACAAATCTATGGTACCACCACTCAGGTGCTATAGCGTGTCTTCACAAATCTATAGTTAGTGGCGAAGCTTGAGATTTCTGACCGGGGGTCGAAGACGTATATACCAAAAATTTCTATAAAACCGGGGGGTCAAAATCGTATACACCCAACAATTTCTATACGAAAACTACATACTCTCCACTATTGAATGAAAGTTCGGGGGGTCGGCTGCCCCTCCCGCCCCCACAAAGCTACGCCCTTGTCTATAGTAACACCACTCATATGTCAACCTTTCAACTACGGTAACACTACAGTGACATTACCACAATACTAATGTGAATGGACAAGCATTCACTTATTTTTAATTGCTAATCACAGGTAACAGTTACAAAGGGTTATGCCATCAAAATTTATGCATATAATGACACAATTTAGGTTCATATTAAAAGCACTTACGAAAATAATATTCCAAAATTATTATCACATGTGGAATTAGCATTCTCGAATAATCATGTCGGGTAGGGCTAAGCAATGGATCAAACCCGGCTCGACCCAAATCAGGCCGAGACCAAGACCGATTTGACTGAGAAGTGAGGACCGAGGACTGAACCATATGAGGTTCTGCAACCAATGTATAGGAAGCGATAAACCTTCTATGCATCATATAATAACCATATGAGCAGATCTAGTTAGCCTAGATCCAACTGCAATAATTGGGGACACTATCAGGAGATATCTTGGTGGTTAAATGATTTTACTTCATAATCAAAAGGTTGGAAGCTCAAATCTTGCATGGTTTGTGGTGTATTTATCCTGAAAAATCTAGATCTTGTTAGAAAAAAGGAAAGTAATTATATTTTAAGCTCTTTAAATGTTAACTAGAGTTAAAAGTTATACCCTTTAGTTTGATTTAAATTTTAAATAACCCTAGGGTCTATTAGGGGATCTTAATGTTGTAACGATACAGAGAAGACTAATATGACTCATTGTAACACCCTATGCAAAACCCTACATCGGTCTTGGCTAGGGGAGATTCTTGGTTTATAAGAAACGGTCCGCCTCAAATATCACCGATACATTTTGGGCGCATTGGTTGTGGAGCATATGAAAACTCTACAGTTAAGCATGTTTGAGTGGGAGTACCATCAGGATGGGTGAACTCCCAGAAGTCTTCATTCTGCACCAAGTGAGAGTTCCTTTCTATTCGAATCATAGCTAGACACACAAAACACACATTTCAATATTTCATGTTCTTTGGTCAAACAAACAAAACATCCCAACTACCTTTGTGCTTATACACTTTTTAGCCATCAATTTTTTATTTTATTTTTAAACTCTTACACTATATTCAAGCGTTTCTTCATGTTGGTTCTCACAATCACTTGTCTACGGACTACGATCTAGTTTGTTTTGAATTTAGTTTAGCAGCTCAAAACAATTCCCAATTGGCCCAACTTATAACACTTTTTTTTTGAGTTTAGGTTTAGAAACCCACAACAATTCCCATTTGGCCCAAATTATAACTTCTTTTTTGTGAGACCATAAGCCCTTTCTTTACCAAATTTCACCAATGGGCAACCCATAATCACATCATACAAAACAAATTTGAATTAGTAAGATATGTTTTAGAGTAAACTGCAATTTGTGTCCCTGTGATTATGTAGTGGGATCACCATTAATCTTTCATTTTTATTTGTTGTCATATGAGTCCTTGTGGTTTACCAACTTTTTTCTTTGCGTCCCTCCCGCTAACAACCTTCAGATTTCATTTTAAATATTGGTGAAAAGACGAAAATACCCTTTTATTATTGTGATATGCATCCATGTGCTTTCAACATTTTTCCAAACAATTAATTTTACAATTTGCCCCCATAACCTTGCATGAATCATCCATGGCTTAATTAAACAAGTAACATAGACAAAACCATGGCTTGATTACCCAACATAGGATTGATAATGAAACCAACATAGAACCAACCATACCCCGCACGCCTTATTTGAGACTACTAAGGCAGGTTGTGGACTCTTTTATTAGGGAAGGGAAGAAGGGGCCTAAGCACGGCAGATGCCATACACTTGAGTGGAAAAGGGACGCGAAACTGCTCAACTCAAGTGAGCTTAACCCAGGCAAGAAGGAAAGAAAGGCACTTTCGGGCACACGCATACATTGACATAGATTTGGCCATGAAACCAGTATAGGACCCGACATTATAATAAACCATTTGATCCGACATTAGAACCATATATAACCATATACCCTAAATCAACATAGAATCAACCATGAAACCAACATATGACCTGGCATTAGAACAAAACCATAAGACCCGACATTAGAACAAAACCATTTGACCCGACCTTAGAACCATATATAACCATATACCCTAAACCAACCAAACCATTTGATTCGACATTAGAACCTTATACAACCCAACTTTTCATGATAATCCAAACCATTTACAACCATATACATTTTAAAATAGTGATCTACAAATAAACCTAGATCTTCAAAAATACCATGATCATATGTTAGTTTTAACATAATTAGGCATCAAATCATACAAAATCATCTACCCCTAGTCAATCCTATCTTCCCTACCTCGTTCAAAGCTAAATCTAAAGTTCACGTTGTTTAAGAACTTTACAACCACCTTTGAGTGCAAGACAAGGTGGGTTTGGGTACCTATTAGGAAATGTCATATCTCATGGAGAAATATCCTCCCTCCATTCAATTCTTTAATGTGTATTTATTTAGTCAATTTGTATACTTGTATAGAGGAGTAATTTTCTCCTCAATAGTTACCTTGTATCTCTATTTAAAGAGTTTGTACAGAATGTAAAATCAAGTTGACCATAGTGAATTAATATGGTATCAGCCTAACAACATTCAAGATCATTTTCCTTCTAGCAAACACCTCTTTCTTTTCCTTTTTTTCTCTTTCTGTCGCCATCCCTTCCATGGTTGTCGATCCTGCTTCTTGTAAGTTCAAGATTTGGACCGAAACCCGAGATTAGTGTGTGATTATGTTCAAAACGGGAGGATTAAAGATGGATAAAACAAATTCCTTGTATAAATTCGGTAGCATAACGTTACAAAGCGTCCCGATTACAAGCTAAGCCGAAGCATACCAAAGGAGCATACATCCGGGGAGAGACCAAGTGGTGATCTCTCCCCCAAAGTCTAAAACCATCAAGGTGTTGCAAATGACCAAGTGGTGGTATTTATAGACACACCACATTCACTTGCAAACACACACTGTCAAACAAATAACCCTCTCGTTTGACCACTTCAAACGAGCGGGTCAATACACGTTCGTTTGACCGTTTCATTAACTATTACATAATCAGCATAAAATAAAACTAATCTATTCGAACAACATCGGACACAAAAACTGCACTAACAAATTCCTCCTTGTCTGTTGCTGTCGAATGCTAAAAATGCAACTGCAATCGATCTTCAGTCATGTATTTGTTTATGTTATCTTCTCTGTGTTAACAAATTCCCCCTTGACCGATGATCCAGGTAAGTAGTATCTTGACTTGAGTCTTCATAGCAATACCAAACCCTTGAAGCTTCTCGTATAACATTTCCCCCTCAAAGTACGCGTATCCGTGTTGGGTGTTGTGCAATCTCCTCACAAGGCTAAATTGACCGATCTTCCGCTGATCTTCCAATACTCCAACTGGCGTTTGATAAGGGTTCCATTCTTTAAAAAAAACTACATCAAGTCTTGATCTTGTCATAAGAACTCTATTTCATTCAAGCATACTACGTTGGTAGAGTTTTCTAGTAAACTGTCTTCTGTAAGCCATCTTTGTGGAATCGACCAAGTAATGCACTTTGATCATCAGCATCAACACTCAGCAAGTCAGCTAGACCAAGTATATCATTTGCAAGCTCAACCAGCACGCTTAGTTGAACTACATCCAGATCTCATTGTCTCGCCTTTGTGAAGTTGACCACGTAATGCACTACGGATCTTCAGCATCAGTACTCAGGATGTCAGCTTGACCAAGTACATCGTTTGCGAACTCAACGAATTGAATTACACCCAGATCCCTGTAAAATCTCATAAAGATTCCCCAGGTCTTCAATGAACAACGTTTTAAAATTACTGTAGACTTTAGATACCTGTATGTTTTCGTGCAAAATCCTTCACGCTGGCTGGAGAATTAATTAAAATCCTCAAATATGTGTCTGTGCAAAACATTCCACGCAGAACCTTTGGTATCACCAGAAAATCACAAACTCTACCACATGTGATTGCGTTTAGAAATTTACCGAAGAAATTCCAAAACATATGAAAATTTTTATCCCCCCATTTCTTTGGTAAAATCTCTAAACCTTAAAAAATTCCCTCATCTGAGCGGAACTGTCGTCAATCTTCACTGAACAGATTCTCTCCACTGAGCAGAATCTTTCAAATGTTCTCGGTTTTTCGAAAAATCACGAAAGCGACTTTCTTCTTTGCATATTCTAGTTGATAAAGAAAGTCCCTTAGCCCCGTAGGATCCGACTTGTATCCCCCCAAAGTTCTGCTAACACCTAATCCGAAAACTTCCATCATAGGCATAACTCTTCGACTTTGTGAACTCGTTAGGACCGGTCTTGGCTCTCTAGGTTCCTTCAATCGTTACCAAATGCGAGAATATGACAATAAACAAAATTCTTTCGAGCATTTACGAACACCGATAACAAAACAAATTTTCACGTGCGGAAATAAATATACCGTTTTTGGCCCATAATAGTCAAGTCACCAATTTTGACATTTGCATCGGTAACCGTGACTACCCCACGTTTAAAAAAAATCATGTTTACATCATGCCTCATCATCCCACACGCTCCCGAACCCGTGCGAATTTGACGTTGAAGCTCGACTCAAATATCTTTCGCGAACACCCGACCCCACTTTGTTCACTACTCAAATTGCAATCACTTGGCCCAAATAAACTGCTTTAACACCCGGCCCAAATATCCAAGTGATCCCATCATTAGACATTCACTAGACTCCAAACTCCATTCGGTTAACAAGAAAAAAAATATGATCTACTTAAAAATTATTTGCATAAGAATGTTCATGTTAATTTTCTCATGGACCAAATTTAATCACCTGATGTTTAGTAATGTACTAATTGTAGACAACATCCTAAGCCCATGTGACTTTTTCTTGAAAACAATAATTCAACAATTATGGGAACTTCATGCGTGACCCATTAATCTAGTGGAGCCCAAACAAACATCCTAAGCCCATGTGACATTTTTCTTGAACAAACCCTATACACCAAAAGTATCATAAGCCGTCATCCTCTTCATCACCCACCTTGTACAGCTGCCAACATCACCTCCCATCTTCTACGATGAACAACAACATCAGCTGTCATCACCAGACATCCTCTTCTTTCTCTTTCTCTGCGATAAACAAACATTCACAGTTCGATTCCTGAACTAATTTTGTTCTTCACAGGTCCAGATCTCGGGATTAGGTTTCGAATTGACGAGATCGAAAGACTTCCGGATGATCTGTTTCGCGAGATCTCTGAGAACGACTTCATAATTGCGATCAGATCGGATCAGATTGAATTGATGAAATTGATTTCACTATGTGTGTGCGTGTTTGAAGCAGATTGGTATGGGTGCAGGTAGACGAAGACTGTTCTTCGTGAACCTTGTTATCAGCGAACAACATATTAGTGTGGTGAAGAAGGTTCTTCGTGAACCTTGTTATCAGCGAACAACATGTTAGACGAAGAATGTTCTTCGTGATGTATGTTCTTCGGCTAAGGAGGGGTTTTTCGGCTACAGAGCTTCTTCGCAGGGGGGGGGGGTTCGTGAGTGGGAGTTTTTCGTGGTGGCTGATGTGAAGAAACCCTATTCTTATTTTAACAGCCGCCACACTCACCTCAAGAACACAGCAACTGTTCATTCACAGATCTTAACGAAAAACCTTCAAAACAAGATCAAAACTTGATTTTCTTGGTGTGAAACAGAAAACCCAACCCTTTTGTACAGTCCGATTGATCTCAGATCCGTATATTCGGGTCCAAATCTGGGTTTTTCTTCATGTTTACACCATTTTACATCTTGAACAAAAATCACAAAAATCACTAGTCTAGAGCACATGTGACTTAGTAAATTGTTAGATTCACTAAATCAGGTACCATGGCTCTGATACCAATTGTAAGTTCAAGATTCGGACCGAAACCCATGATTAGTGTGTGATTATGTTCAAAACGGGAGGATTAAAGACAGATAAAACAAATTCCTTGTATAAATTCGGTAGCATAACGTTACAAAGCGACCCGATTACAAGCTAAGCCGAACCATACCAAAGGAGCATACATCCGGGGAGAGACCAAGTGGTGATCTCTCCCCCAAAGTCTAAAACCATCAAGGTGTTGCAAATGACTAAGTGTTGGTATTTTGTAAGACCCATACTATTATAAAAGGGTTTTTGTACTAATATTGACAATTAAATGTGTACTTACGGATACACATACATATAAAATACGGGTTTACTAAAAACTTTTATAGTTTAAAAGTAAATAGTACAACATAATGTAATTGAGTTCGTCGTTTAAAGTTACGACGAAACGCCGTGCGGAAGCTTGTATCTTGATCGTGTTCGGTTCTTCATTGAGCTTGATCGTCCTCCGGCAACTTATAACCATTACCTATAATCAAAACCAAAATAAAAGTTAATTTTGATAGCTTTATAACGAATTATACCAAGTTCCTTAAGTGAAACAAGGAAACAAACCAAAATCTGCATATTTAAACACCCTTCGCGTGCCGCGACGGGTTCGAGAAACATTGTCGCGTGCCGCGACAGCTTATCCTGTCTCCTATCACGCGACGCGAGCACATGATTTCGACAGAATGTTCATTTTATTGATGCTGCAGATGCCTAGCTCAATTTTTATCCAACTTACAAACTTATAATTGCCATAGCTTTTGTTCTACTTATCCGATTCGCGTGATTCTTTTTCCTACGCGACCGTAATTTAATTATCCATCTCAAGGAGTAAAACCCGATATCTGAATTGTAACACCCCAATTTTTTTTATGATTTATTTTAATAATATATGTACAATGTCGTTTGGGTAGATGATGACATTAGACTATTTCAAAAAAAAAAAAAATAGTAGTCAGTTAATTATACTAGTAAGTTTAATGAATAAAGCTAATCAAGAGAAAAGTAACTTGGTTAATAATTAGATATTTAAGTGACATGTCTTAAAAAGACTAAGGGCTGAAAGTGTAACTTGAAAATGGCATGTTATAACAAATAGAAAAGCTGATGGTGGGTGTATGGATGGGGGTGAGATACAGAGCAGGAAAGAAGAACAACTCCACCTTCAAGAAGAAGTAGAAATTCAGCAAATTGAAGGTGAATTCGGGCTAAATTCATATGCATGTGATGGATTCCTTAAACATCTAAGTGTCCTCTACTTAAGGTATGTTGAAATAGGTGATTTGATGATCATGTATGTAATGGGTTTCCAAGAAATCCACGAATTTATGTGAAATTAGTATGAGATTGGATTAGAAACATCACATAGAACATGAATTACGCTTAATTTCGGATGAATTGATGATCAAAGTGAAAACCCATTTGAAATAGTAGTGATAGGAAGGGAAATGGTGAATTTTGTGCTAATTAGTATAATGGATATGTATGAAGTTGCTTATAATGAGTATTTGCTAGGTGAAATTGATTATGAACTGAATGGTATATGAAATTAGTTGAGGTTTGATGATCTTGACATGAACTAGTAAACATATGCATAAGATACTTGTACATCATGCTATGCTAATGTCATGTACACCATGTGTTTGATGAAATGCTTGAAAGAATAAAAATGTGAAATTTGGAAAATAATGGAATGAGATTGGTTGTACTAAATGAACGAATGAATATGTTAATATAGGCGTGAAGGAAGAAGGTTCGAGTACTAAGAATTCGGAAGGCTCACAGGATCGAGGTATGTTCCGTTGCATACAAAACCTTACTTAAATTTTGTTATTAATTATGATGAATAAATCTTGTTACAATGATTATGGCGATTAGTAAGTAGATAACAAATCCCTTGCGGATTTGGTTATGCTAACGAAGGTTACATTAAGCTATGCAAGTCGACCGGTTCGAGTCGAACCATGTCGAGTAAGAATATGGTACCATTCGTTTAGAACGGGTGGTCATGAATGCAATAAAGAATGTATGAAGTTCAATCCGTTATACGGATAGAATGAAGGATTGATGTTGTAAGCTATTAACCCGATGTTACCGGGTCGTAAGAGATATGCTTGAATCTCATTATGAGAAGTGTATGCCATACCCATCTAATGGGGTAACCGAATGCGTAAGAGTAATGAAAGTAGATAAAGGAATGCAATTAAAAAGGTTGGTGTTGTAAGTGAAATAAGTATTACGACTAACTTTCTAAAGCTTGTTGTTAAATGTAGGTAAATCCTCGACTTAGGCGACTCGGCGAATTGGAGCGAGCACGTGATCAAAATATGCTTTACTAAACGCTTCCGCTAGTTTATGTTAAGGTTTTGGGTCAAAATACTTTTTGTACAAATTATTGGTAGACGTCTCTTTTAGTATTTGATGTTTTGGTTTTAGTAGTATCTCGTAGAATGGTTTTGTCTTGATTATGGTTTAAACAGGGGTATACTTATTTTACGAACGGGTCATGCCCAAATTTTACTAAAAATCATGTATTAAAGTTGTTATTTTGAAGTTATTAAATTACTCTTGTAAGCAAGTTTATAAAGACGGAAAAGCGGTCGTTACAAGTTGGTATCAGAGCCAAGGTTTGAGGGATTCGAGCATTTGAGGTGATGCTTGAACTCAAACCGACGGCTCGTTCAAAAGTGTGCTCGCTCCGAGATCGCCAATGAGGTAAAACTTTAAGTTTTTGTTTAGTATAAGTATGCATAGTGTGTTTATGATAAATATTTAAGTTAAGTATGTGAAATAGTAATTATGGGAGTTAAACATTAGGTTATATCAGAACTGGCGTCGCACACAGGTGTGTCGTAGAAGTGACACAGCTGTGTGGACCATTGATGCTTGTTGCTGAGATCAGGGTGTGTAGCAAGGCTGACACAGCTGTGTGACATTGTACTCAGATAATCAACACAGCTGTGTCTGGGCAAAAAAAAATTTTCCCAACAATTCAGCAAAGGAAGGGCCGTCGCCGACGGGCTATGATGCCGTCGCCGACGCCCTTATGTATGCCGACGGCTTAAGTGGCTGTCTACGGGCTTTTGTGGGCGACGCAAGTTTTCAGAGCCCGTCGCCGACAGGGCATGAAGCCGTCGCCGACGGCTAGCGGAAATCAAATCCACTGAAAAGTTTTTGTTTTGTCTTGTTTTCGTATTTCGAGTTTCTAAGTTGTTCAAAAGCCTAATGAATGCTCGTGTAGGGTCTATATAAGGCCTAGTAAGATATATGCAACCATGATTAGTGGTTACGTTAGAAAGAAATTCATAAAACTCGAAGGTAATGTGTCGAATGACACGAAAGAATGATGAAAGCTGAAAAAGCTAGTAAAGTTTAAAATATAAGAATGCGAACGAAGTAATTATGGACTAATGAACTATGATGTATTGAAGCTTATGAATTATGATTTAAGCTCCCATACTTCTCAGAAATGCCCGTTTTATGTTCCTGTCAAGTTATAAGAAGATATAATAAGTTATGCAAAGTTATGTAGATCGTTGGCGATAAAGTAAAATTTATAAAAGTCGAATGTAACATATGGAATGGCATGAAATGAATGACGAATGTATAAAGTGGAGTTGGAATTCGTATGAAAATTCGGATGAATGTATGCTTTGATAGAATTATGCATTAGAGGCTTGTACCTTGTACATGAATGGTGTGATGCTTATGTGTATTTAATGATTTGTTTTGTTATGGTTAAGAGGCGAATACGTGCTAAATGTGAATCATATGACCTTGAATGATATTTGCTAATTGTAGAATAATGAAACATTAGCATGTAAAAGCACGTGTATGTGAATGTATATGTGTATTGTTTAGAGGATCACGTAAATTGTATATATCATACAATACGAGTATGAAATGCGTAGGATATTAGTATTATGGCTTACCATATTTAGATGAATACATGTTCAAAAGTTTAAAGTGTGTAAGCAAGACAGTTGACTTTCTAAAGGTCAACAGTATAGGGATATCATGAGATGGCCATTAGACACAATTGTTTAAGTAAAGAGTTAATGTGTTACGTACTAGATGAATTACGTGTTATGATGGGTGATAGTTTAGTTGTATGGATTTGAAATGAGATAACTATCAATGAACGTCTCACTTATATGAAATTCTACTAACGAAAGTCGATTAAAGTATGAATAGAAAGAAAGTGAACAGTCGTATATATGCTCACATAAACTAATGATTTTACGAAAGTACTGATATGTAAGGATGGGAATCCTGTCAATTTACTTGAGCAGGGATGGCAAAAAGGGTTAAGAGGAAGTAATAAAGTAAGCATGAACATGGACGCTAAAGGAAGGTGAATTTGCAATCACTTCGAATGTATTTACATAAAGATGTATGCGTGTTAGAATAATTGAAATTAAGTGGAACGTATAATTAAATGAAAACTTGGTAACGTTAATGAAAGGTATGGAAAGGATAATAGTTCAGATGTTAGCTAAAGGCGTTTTGTAAGAGTGTTCGAATTGAAAGTAAGAACAACCCGTACTACAATACTTATATACAAAAGTACTGGGTGGTGGTTGACCTTAAAAGGGTATATTGTAGAAGTCAGTGAATAAAAATTACTTACAAATGCTGGAATTATTACGTAGGAAATACGTGTAAAGTAGAATACTCATTAGTAAAAGACATGTTAGAGAACGTGGGTGAATTAACACCTAATACGGTGAACAAACAAATGGAAATGGTATATTAAGGGATGGTCATGTATTGACCGAAGATCGAGAAAAACATGAGAGTCACCTCACTTATGTCCGGTCAAACTAGCAAAAAAGGGGTCTAACGATTCTTAAAGGAATGGATCAATATAAGAAAGAAAGAAGGACAAGAATGAAAAGTATAAGCCTACGATTGAATGTAAGACAAACTTAAGAAAGAAGGGTGGGAACACCACTAGAAATAGGATGTAACGTGTCGCGTCGAGACGCGCTACATGAAATAGGACATGGAATTAAGTGATAGGACCCAACACTCGAAGTTGAATGTAGAAGATTAATATGAAAACGTTTCGTAAGAAATGACATGGTAAATGATACGGCAGAAGAAAGGAAGGTACGGAGGAAAATGTTTGAATCTGAGAAATGGATTCGACCATGTAATGAATGAAAGGTTGAATCCATAAGCAAGCACGGGTCAAACCAGTAAGAATGAAAGGTAATGAATTAAAAGTTCGAATCCGTAAATGAAGACGGATTAAACGAATAAGGATAGAAACTTAAAACGAGACTCAATTGAGTCATACGGGTCAAATGGCGATCGCCATTTGAACCCGGTATTTAATGTTCGATTTGTCAAGATTATTACTTATAGGTGAGCATAACGTATGGGCAAGCATTGTCATAGTTTGGAAAGTATTAATCGTCGCAAAGTATGAATGTCGAGTCAAGGGTTCTGGCCCGCGCCAGGTAGGTATAAAAAGATTGCATTTTTAATAGGAGCATAGGGCTCGACTAGAGATTGGTGTGTCAGAATAGGATAACCGATACCCATATGTGAGAATGTATTTACAATTAGACTTCTGAAAGGTCAAACTGCGAAAGTTGGCGAGATAACTAATAAAAAGAAATGAAATGTATAATATGTTTAGCATGTACGTAAGAAGATTTTGAAAGAGACAATAGGCGAACAAACACCCTGTAGGACGCAATTATGAAAGGTTATGTGCTAACTATTTATTTATAGATAAATATGATGGAATTCTCAGTGAGAAGGTAGTATTGAAGCTAGTGGAAGGATGCCCACGATAATATAAGTTTCTAAACGAACTCTAAGGGTCGTTTGCCCGGTTGACCCATAAAGGGCTTTTTGGTTGATTTTAGTCCTTCAATTTGCGATGAAGGACTTTCACTAAATACTTGACCAATCATTGCACTTTTAACTATAAGTCTATATATGCGTACCTGGACCGGGTCAACAAATAGACCCGATTTATACCTCGCTTTAATTATCACATATTATAGGGTGACGCAATTATCCGAATTGCTAATCGCTCCTGTTAACATAAGACTTGACAACCACATTAATCGATATTGTCAAATGGTGTTATCACCACCATTTGACCCGTTTGGCCTATATGACCAAACATTTACATATGTAGCAAAACATGGTTATTAATTACCAATCTGCCCATCCGACCCATTTCGGATTTTTTTTCTTTCATTAGATCCCTTTTCTTACTTATTTAGCCCATTTTGGCTTATGCCATGAGTATCTTTTTAGCTTCGGTTGTTACATTTGTCGCATATATGGTTTATAAAATAAACATGGGCCCTACATAAAGGGTGTAAGTTTTACTTACCTTGCATCCGGTTATGCTCTCTTTTCCACGTTCTCGTTCCGTTTGACCCGCTTCTTTCCCCAGCCTCCATCTAGTTTGTCAAGAGTCAAACTATCATTATCATTCACAAGGCGGTTAGATTAGTCATTCAAGATCATGACCTTCACACCTTATGAATCTTTTACCACTATTCTTAATGAACCTTATCACAGGTCGGTTTGACTTTTAAAAGTCAAACCACCAATTTACAAATATGGATGCACTAACAAGTTCACATGACTCAGTTTAGGCACATTATCAACCACTTAGTGAGCATCATCTTTTGAGATGCCATATTAACTAACATGTTATCTAATTCATACCTCAAGTAACCATAAATCAACATGTAATTTTAGTCATTGTATGCACATATACACTTTAACCATCATAACCATGGGTTTAACTCATGTGTCAAAACCCACTTCTAATCGCTTATGAACTCTTAGCAAAATATCTAATTTGTTCAAGTAGTTCATTCATACGAGTTAATATGATGTTTATAAACACCAATACAACATCAATTTCGTCATATCAACAAAACCCACTTAGCTCATACTTGACTAGTTGATTAATCACTAGTTTATGGCACAATTCTACAAGTTTGCATTTAGGGTTTGTTCCTAGACTTGTACTCACACCAATATCACTATAACATTCAACATTCATACAAGAATTTCATTCTTGCATGTTTATCACAAATTCAAAATATCACTAAACATCAAAATTCAACATACCTTGTGATCCCCTAAGCTTGGTGATCTCGATTTTATTAAAAGCTCCAAATTTTAGCTTGATTTATCTTCGATTTTGCTAGATTCTTGTGAGTTTTAGGGCTTTTGTAAGAGCCCTTTTTGGTGTTTTAAATCTTTTACTTATAATCATGTTTTCACACTTGGACCCTTTTGGTCCTTGTAGTTTCAAGGATTTTTAAAGAGGATCATTAGTTCAAGTTTCTCCTTATTGTTTTACTATACAATTTACTAACTAGGTTGATATTCCTAGTTTCTTAGTGAGTTTCGGGGTATATAACCCGTTTTATTTTAGGTCCCGTTAACCCGGGCCTCTTATAAAGTTTGTTTTCTCAAAGCGTTTATTCTCCTTTTTAATTAACATTAGGTTTAATTATTTAAATCCTAATATTTACCGGGTTACTTTTTACCACTAACGGTATTTTACTCGTTCATTAACATTAACGTGGTTTGACTATCAAATCTGTTTTCGGGGTGTTACATATTTATAGACACACCACATTCACTTGCAAACACACACGGTCAAACAAATAACCCTTTCGTTTGACCACTTCAAACGAGCGGGTCAATACACGTTCGTTTGACCGTTTCACTAACTATTACATAATCAGCATAAAATAAAACTAATATATTCGATCAGCATCGGACACAAAAACTGCACCAACACTTCTCTTCCTCTCCATTCTCTCATTTACCTTGTCCACATCAAGCTAACCTCCACTAGTTACCTCACATGGGAGAAACAAATTACTCCTGTTCTTTCTTACCTCAAACTTGTCGGCCATGTAACCGAAACCACCCCATTTCCACCCGAAACTACCACCACCGATAACAAAACCGTGCCAAATCCCGACTTTATTGATTGGCAAATAGCTGATCAGAAAGTCCTACTTCTTATTAACTCTACCCTAACCGAAGAAGCTATGGCCGAAACTATCGGTCACACCACGGCCAAAGTCGTCTGGAAGGCTCTAGCCGATGCTTATAGCCACTCCTCTATTGAACGAATCCACACTCTCAAAGACTCCCTTCGAACCCTTCAAAAAGGAACATCTTCGGTCTCAGAATTTGGTCGAAAATTCAAAGCCATCGCCGACCAACTTGCGGCTATAGGCCATCCGATAAGTGATGAGGACAAACGCCATTGGTTCCTTTGTGGACTAGCGCTTCGTTTGAAATTTTTTTCACTTCTCAACGAACCATTCGCCCAACTCCCTCATTTCGTGATCTCTTGGCTAATGCTGAGAATCAAGAGATGTTTGTTCAACAATTGCATGGTTCTCAACAACCTCAGGCCGCGTTCTATGCCCACCCAAACAAAACTTCTCACACTCGTTCTTCTTCTTTTTCTTCTCGTGGAAGAGGTCGCACCTCTTCTTCACGCGGCCGTACTTCTTCCTACACCAAAAGACCTCCACATTGCCGACTTTGTCGCCAAACCGGTCACTATGCGAGTTCTTGTCCTCAACTCACCTCTTCCGCCCAAAAATCGGTTCCCCTTGATGCCAATCTTGCTGACGTTTTTCATGCTCAATGTAACATAGCCTCCGACTCTCCTGATTGGACCGCCAACTCAGGTGCTACAACACATATGTTATCCTCAAATCATGGTTTACATAATTCTAAATCCCACAATGGTAGCCTTCGTGTTACGTTTGGGAACGGAAAATCATCTCCCATTACTCACATTGGGAACACCAATTTAAATGAATCTATAACTTTACAAAATGTCTTAGTAGTTCCCAATTTAACAAAAAAACTGCTATCAATTAGTAGATTAACGAATGATTCTCCGGTTGATGTTTTTTTTTTCTAATGATTTTTTCCAAATTCAGGACCGAAAAATGGTGGAGGTTCTAGCTAAAGGCACGTGCGAAAATGGTCTCTATTTTCTCACCCAAAGTCACAAGTCTTTAGTTGCTGCGCTTTCTGCATCGCACTTGCGTGCATCATTTAATAAATGACACAGTCGATTAGGACATGTTTCTTTTGATACAATTTCTACTTTGAATAACCTTGGTCGTCTTTTTGTTACATGTATATTATCCAAACCAGGATTATGTGAATCTTGTGAATTATTAAAAGCAAAACGTCTACCATTTATTGAAAATCCAAAATGCGCACAACATGTCTTAGACTTAATCCACTGTGATCTTTGGGGACCCGCACCCGTGCCTTCCAAGGATGGTTATCGGTACTATGTCATTTTCATCGGTGACTATTCCCCTTTCACTTGGTTCTATCCTTTAAAAGCCAAATCGGAATTCTTTGCCATACTCACCACTTTTTAACCTTTGTTCAAAATCAATTCTCATCAAATGTTAAGGTTTTTCAAAGTGATGGTGGCACCGAATTCACCAATCACCAAGTGCAAACATGTTTTCAAAAACAAGGCATCCATCATAGATTATCGTGCCCTCACACACCCGAACAAAATGGGAGAGCCGAGTGAAAGCACCGTCATATAACCGAAACCGGTCTAGCCATGATGTTCAATGCCAATGCCCCACCGAATCTTTGGTTTGATGCTTTCACTTCCGCTACCTACATTATAAATCGTCTACCCACAAAACTTCTAGACAACAAATCTCCGTTTGAAGTTCTATTTAACCAACCACCCACTTACTCCAACATTCGTATTTTTGGTTGTCTAGTCTTTCCTTACCTTAGAGACTATACAAAAAACAAACTCCAACCAATAAGTGCTCCTTGCATATTCGTTGGCTATAGTCCTAAGTATAAAGGCTTTCAATGTCTCGAACCAACATCGGGTCGTGTCTACATAACTCGACATGCCAAATTTAACGAAGACAACTTACCTTTTCATGACAACTCCACTTCCACCAATACTACCAATTTACCTATCACCAATTTTGAAGAAAACATACCCACCATTACCACTCTCCAAACTCCCTCACCAAATATCACAACAACATCTAACCAACACAACATGTGCTTTCCTTTCTGTGATGTTCCCATCGCCCCAAACTCCCAACAATTACCTGTTCATCTTAACAGCCCAATCCCAAGCCTACCCACTCCAAACGCCTCAAGCCCATCCACCTCCACTTCTCACACCCCACAAACCGATACCCCTACTATGGCCCACATACCCACCACTCCCTCGAGTCCATTTATCTTTCAACCATCCGGCCCACCCAATTTTTCTGTTGACACCACTAACCCAAACCCACCAACCGGCTCCCTCAGCCCACCTCCCTCGCACCAAAATTCCTCCCCACCGCAACATCAGTCAACTTTCGCACCCTCATTAAATAACCAAACCATAAACTCTCATCCCATGACCACTCGATCAAAGGATGGGATCTTCAAACCGAAACACCTCTCTCACCTTTTACAACTCATCACCTCTCCTCTACATCACTCGCTATTTTCTTCTCATATCCCAAAAGGCATCAAAACATCTCTCAAAAATCCTAAATGGGTTCAAGACATGCATGGCGAACTCAAAGCTTTTCATGAAAACCAAACTTGGACTCTTGTTCTGCGTCCCACTAACACCAACGTCATTGGATCTAAATGGATTTATAGAATC
This sequence comes from Helianthus tuberosus, assembly GCA_030545235.1. Taxonomy (NCBI): domain Eukaryota; kingdom Viridiplantae; phylum Streptophyta; class Magnoliopsida; order Asterales; family Asteraceae; genus Helianthus; species Helianthus tuberosus. Next base: position 31,639,040 of record CM060365.1, on the reverse strand, counting down.
AAATATAAATCTAACCGATCCATCGACCGCTACAAAGCACGCCTTGTGGCTCAAGGATTCACACAAATACCGGGGCTTGATTTCTCTCATACTTTTAGTCCCGTTGTCAAATCTTCCACCATCCGGGTTGTTCTCAGTCTCGCTACGACCCATAAATGGACTCTCCGTCAATTAGACGTCAATAATGCGTTTCTAAATGGTCATTTAACCGAAACCGTCTTCATGGAACAGCCTCCTGGTTTTGAAGATTCCAACAGACCCAACTATGTGTGCCAACTCAATCGTGCTCTCTACGGCTTAAAACAAGCACCACGTGCTTGGTTCCACCGATTAAGCTCCTTTTTTCTTAATCGCGGCTTTGTCAACAGTCGAGCCGATACATCCTTGTTTGTTTACAAACACTAAGGCATCTTAATTTATCTCCTTGTTTATGTTGACGACATCATTATTACTGGAAATAATGACATTTTCATCAACAACTTCACAGCTTCTCTAAACAAGGAATTTAAAATAAAAGACCTTGGCTCGCTAAATTTTTTTCTCGGTCTCGTAGTCCACCACACCAAATCGGGTCTTTTCCTAAATCAATCAAAATATGCTGATGACATTCTCACCCGAGCCGGTTTACTGGACTCCAAACCGGTTGCCACTCCTCTCACATCCAAAGATATCTTCACCTCCCAAAGCCAACCGTTTCATGATCCTACTCTGTATCGTTCCCTTGTAGGTGCTCTCCAATATCTCACCATCACTCGTCCCGACTCTCCTATGCCGTCAACCAAGCTAGCCAATTCCTTCAAAATCACACAACCAATCATTTCCAGCTAGTAAAAAGGATTCTTCATTATGTTAATGGCACTTTATCACATGGTTTAACATTTGATCGTCCACCTAACACTACTTTTTTAGATTTTTTCAGATGCAGATTTGGCTCGCTGTATTGACACTCGAAGGTCCACCTACGGCTATTGCATCTACTTAGGAGGAAACTTAGTGTCTTGGAACGCTAAAAAGCAACCAACGGTGTCACGATCCAGTTGTGAGTCAGAATATCGAGCAATGGCGAACACAGCAGCAGAAATTATTTGGTTAACTAACCTACTTCGGGAACTTCATGCTCTTCCACCTGGGCGACCGACTCTATTATGTGATAACAAGAGTGCATTGTTCTTAAGTCAAAATCTGATCTCACACAAAAGAGCAAAACACATTGACATCGATTATTATTTCGTTCGTGAATTAGTAACCGTCGGGAAGCTTCACACAAAATTCATCTCAACAGATAAACAAGTCGCAGATATTTTTACCAAGAGTTTACCAAAACCGTTATTCGAAAAATTTAGAACAATGCTTCGTCTTGGACCACCTCCAACTTGCATTGACGGGGGGTATTAGGAAATGTCATATAATCTCATGGAGAAATATCCTCCCTCCATTCAATTCGTTAATGTGTATTTATTTAGTCAATTTGTATCCTTGTATAGAGGAGTAATTCTCTCCTCAATAGTTGCCATGTATCTCTATTTAAAGAGTTTGTACAGAATGTAAAATCAAGTTGACCATAGTGAATTAATAGTACCATTGACCATAATGTCAGCTAGAAATGTTCAAAATCAACTTGTATCCTGTTCACTTTCAAGTAAACTACATTATCATAATCAAGTGAAGCAAAAATCGAAGTTACATGATACTGCTTGTGTATCTATCACCGCTCCACAGAAAAAACCATAATCGGGGCCGGTGGGTGATGATCAGAGGTGGGTGGGTGGCGGAGGTGCGTCGGGTTGTTAGATTGAAGTACAGGTGAACTGTGAAGTGAAGTGGGCATCAGGTTGGAGTACATATGAAGTAGGGTTGGAGTACAGGTAAAGTGGGGTGGTCAACGACGTCGGGTTGGAGTATGGTTGTGGGTGGTCGGTCAATGATCAAAGGGGGGGGGAGATGGAGGGTTGGTGGGGACATGAGAGGGACCTAATGTGTTAGAACAATAGATATTTGAGGGGTTAGGGTTTTTATTGGGTTAAAAAGACCAAAACGCCCCCATGTCGTTAAGTCAGTAATGAAATATGCTAACGGGGTTAGAGGAAGGCGCTCATTGTGTTTGGCTAAATCCAAGATATTTAGGTAACGTTTTTTTTTAAATTCAAATAAGGGGAATTGGCCTGTAATAATCCCAACTAGACGTCATTGGCCATTGCCAGTCCCACCTTTCACTTATTTTTCCTCTACCGGTCCTCAGTTAAAAAAAACTTAATGGAGTTAAGTTTTTTTTTTTCTGAACTATAAGATGATGTTTTAGGGCTTTTGATCAGAACGAGGATACGAGTCGAATGATGTAAAACTTACCTTGAAATTGTGCTCCAAACGATGAAAACGATGCTTCAATTCGGGTGTTTAAACTTGTTGGTACACTTTATGTGGACACGACTTGGCTCGGTTCGACTCGGCTCAGTTCGACTTGGTTTCGACACGGTTAGGTCCGGCTCAAGCCCGACGTCACGACATTCCTCTGTCGTGCACCCCAGAGTTCGACACGCGAGGCACGGAACGACGGAAGTCATTCCCGCACAACACATCACCATGACATCACCTTAGTGATGTCATGATGATGTCATCAATTTGTCCTATGCATGAAATTGTGCAAACATTTACAACAGAATATGATGTCTGGGCCGTAATTCACAACTTGGGCCAAAATCGTTGAATGGACTGTTGACTTGAAGTTGGGCCTTTACCTTTCAATTTGGGCTTCAATCAAACGGCGAAACAGAAAATAGATTGTGTATGTATGTCGACGAAACACACTTGTTTCGTCGACTTTGATTATGTTTCGCCGAGTCATTTCCATTTCGTCAATATGTGTCTGTGTCTTAGTATAAATACAGCTCTCTGTTTCTCTGTGAACCAGAGATGAGTGCAGAGAGATAAGAAACAGACCATAGTAACAAAACTCTGCCAAAATTCCGTCTGAACTGTGTTTGTATCAGTTGTAATAGGTTCTTATCCCGTTAATCAATCGAGTGTGTATCATTGATTAATCCGTTGTTATTATTGCTTTATATGTTTGATTTGGCATAGTTACGTGGATTCCGCACACGTAACCGTGTTTACTATAAACCAGTGATTCGGTTCGTAATCGATCCTCAGATTTCGGGACCTACAAGTGGTATCAGAGCATTGGCTCTTATCCTTGTTTAAAATCAAACTTGTTCGGTTTTTATCAAGTATTTTGTGTGTGTTTTTCTGAAAATGAGTTCTTGAAAAATTAATATTTTCTGGAAAAATATTCATAAATCTGCTGTTTTAGTGTTGTTTGCTACAGATTTTTATCAAAAACCTAAGTTAGATTGTTTGTTTATGCTTTAAACCGGGTTTTTAATGAAAATCTAGTGTATTTTCGTGTTTCGGAAAATTATCGGTGATCGGAAAACTCATCGGAAACTTCATGTTCTTGAGTGTGTTCTTCATATGTTCATAGGTGTTCTTGTTATAAACTGAGTAATTGATCTGATAATTTGATTAAATCAAAGTGTTGCAACTTATAATATACTATCTTGACTTTTGTGTAAAAGTTGATAATTGGTCACACTGTTTCGTTGAAAATAAGAAGTTACAACATACTTGTGTCAGTTTTAAATATCTTGCTGTCTGGTCTTATCCTTGACTGGTCAGTAGATATTTTAAATATCTAAATCCACTGACTTTTACCCAGTTTTGACGAAACACACAGCCGACGAATCACATCTGTTTCGTCGCAACATCGTTGACGAATCAAACTTCTGTTTCGCCACAACATCTTTGACGAAACAAATTCTGTTTCGCCACAAATCCTATTATCACAAGTCTGTTTCGTCGTCATTCATTCAGACGAAACAAACCTGTTTCGTGAATTCTGTTTCGTCGAAAACAGATCTGTTTTAAACAGAAGACTTATATCAGCTTGCTTACTGTTTGTTTTCAAGAATTTGTGCAGGTACTATCATACATACATCAAATATGAGTTGTACTAGTCCATGGGATTGGAGTATGGATTCGAGACCACGTGAAGATCCGACGTCCGCAGCAGCGTGGGTAAAGAATGTTTTTGGTCAACCAACTATAAGTGCCGGACAATGGGCTTTGGCATCCAATCAGAACCAAAACATTCAAAATCTTTTGATTAGTGAGAGCGAAACGGGTAGCAACAATCGCCCGCCAAAGTTGAATCATATGAACGAGTTTTCATCATGGAAAGGTCGATTCATTACATATGTTCAAGGTCAAAGCACTGATATTTGGAGGTGTTTCATTACTCCACGCAATGATGCTCTTGAAGTAGCAGCTTTAACGGCCGAAGGTTTTACTAACATGCAGGAAAATGACAAGAAAGCATATGAATTTGAGAGAAAGTCGTTTGCTGTTCTTACTCAAGCACTTCATAAAGATATCTATCATCAATTCAGCTATTGTACAAGCACAAAAGCATTATGGGATGCCTTGGTAGCAAGAGGTGAAGGAAATGCAGCGAAAAGAAAGACACAGCATGATCTGTTGAAGAAGAAATTCGAATCATTTCATTTCTTAGAGAATGAAACCCTAAATGATATAACTACTCGTTTTTATCATTTGATTAGTGAAATGTTTGCTTATGCTGTTACTGCAACTCAAAAGGAAGTCGTAGCACGGTTTGCTGATGCTCTACCTCCAAAGTGGAGTCCATTCATTGAGCTTCTAAAGCATGTGGGCATTCTAGATACAGTTAATATCTATGAATTCGTACAGAAGCTGGAACACAAGAATGATGAAGAAATTCTGAAAGCTAAACGAATTGCTACTACTCAACCTCAGGCTTATTCTGGAGGAGGTTTTAGCCCGTTAGCTAGTTCCAGTTCAGCTCAGGCTTATTCTGGAGGAGGTTTTAACCCGTCAGCTAGTTTGCAGCAACCAAAGTTACAAACGGCGTTTGTATCTAATACAAACTCTTCTCCGTTTCCTCAATCAGCTCCACCACCGGTTTTCGATCCAAGTGCCTATTTTCCTAAACCTACTGTCGATTGTGGTCCGGCCAATGATGCTAAGGAGAAATCTGACTTGATCAAGAAAGCTGATGCGACATCAGAAGAAATGGAGAAGATTCTCACTGAAGATGGATCTTTCTCTTCTCAGACTGCCTTTATGGCTAATGTCACAGCTTCTACAAGTCAGGTAAAATCTGAAACTCCTAGCATATGTAGTGCTGATTTGAAACATGAATGTGCTAATGCTAAACATGCTTTTGAAGAATTAAAACATGAATGTGCTGAATTGAAACGTGAATCTGAAACGGTTCATAGTCATAATCAGAGTTTGGTTATTGAACTGTCTAAGTGCAAAGAGGCAAATATGGCTTTAGTTAGAAACGAAAAGGATTTTAAATCTGTAATTGAAACTTTAAAGAAAAGTGTTTCCGAAGTGACCAAAACTGTTTATCATAAACAAGTTAGTATTAACGATTACATTAACATCGTTGAGGAAACCAAAAAGGAACTAGCCATTGCCAAATGCGAGCATGATGCAATCAAGCAAAAGTTGGAGAGTTATTCTAACTCCCGATTTGTGCTCGATCACATAATTGACGTTCAACAACTAAAAGGGAACGTGAAAGGCGTAGGGTATAAGGCGTGTCCACCTCCATTGAGGGGCAACTATACCAAGATGCCCGATGAGGAGGAAATGCCTCGGTTTGAACCAACTGTTCCTCTTAACTATGAGGAGTTTACAACTGGTCTAGGGTTCAAATCGGACAGTTCCTCGGAGGGCTCATCTGGAACAACCGAAAATTCAGCATCTGTTGGTACGGAACAAAGTCCTCCCACAATTGAGGACTATGATTCGTCAGATGATGAACCAGATGTGAGTGATGAGGATAAATCTCTTAAAAAGAACAAAGGAGTAGAAGTGCCTTTTGAGAATCACATTCTGTGTGATCCTCCTACTCCTGTTGTGCAAACAACTGATGCGAAACAAGAGATAGATCCTATCACTAAAACAGTGTCTACCATTAAAAGTGATAACGTGTTGTATACTTTGGTCGGTGATAGTAAAATTTATTCAGACAAATATTTTCCAATCAAAAACGTCAATCAATCCTTGATTGATAAAGTGTTTGAAGATAATACAACTAAGTTTTTGGGAAAAGCGATCCCGAGAGTTTCAGTAACTCAGTGTGATCCGATTCCAAAAGCTGAAGTTAGAAGAAAATTTGGAAATCAAATATCACCAACGAAGCAACAACCTGTCACTTTTAAGGGTAAACAACAACAACGAGCTCAAAAACCTAAGGTTACACAACCAAAGGCTGAAACAAAAGGAGCTCGTCACAAGAAGAAAGCAAAAGACGTGAAGTTTGTGGCGTCCAAAGGTACTGATAAAGTGGAGACTTTTGAAAATAAGTCAAATACCGATTTTGTTCAAAAAGTCAACATTTTGAAACGTAATAGTAATAACAATTACACTCAACACACAAATGGGTGTGAAGCTAGTACCTCTGGGTCTACAACTTCAACGTCAGGTCGTCGAACAGATTCTCCTAAGTTTGTTGAAAGGAGAACTTGTTTCAAATGTGGGAAGTTTGGGCATATCATTAAAGACTGCACAAACTCGCCCAAACCAAATTTTGTAGAAAGAGCACCACCTGAAAAGGTTCACCCACAACGTCGTCCTGTTTCACCAAAACATGATAAAAGAACTGTTAAAGAACAAGAAACAAAACAACGACGTCAAAACGTCAAAAAGGTTGAAAAGGCGTTAAAACCGGAGGTTGTCCTAACAAAATCTGTTGAATCAAATGTTAAAAATGAAAAACAAAAACAGATTTGGAAACCAAAATCGGTAAATGTTTCAGGGGGAGCTCAATCTATTCCGAATCATCGGGAAATGGATGTCACAATCCTCGATGATGACGGACGACCCAAGTCTGTGAAGGCTTGGGTCCCCCTCTCCAACTAATCTCTGAGTGAGTGTGTAGGATGTTCCAGGAGGAACTATCGATAGTCATCGGATTGTTGATAGTGGAGTGTCCATGCACAAGATAGGCAACTCAAAGCTCCAAGATATTGTTATTTCTAGGAGTGGTTGCCTTTGATGGAGAGAAAAAGAAAAGAAGACAGAAGTGTCTGTCGAAAGAGATTGAAAGCTTCGACAGAATGAAAATCATTTCAAAATGTGGTTGTTCAAGGCTTTGATCGGGTCCCCAGGGTAGATTCAAATCAAAATTGTGATTGAAGAAAATGTGTTTGTTGAACAAACCAACCGGGTGTGCGGATGCCTTGGCGTGGATTGAACAACCGCACACTACTTCTGAAAGAGAAAGACAAAGACCTTCGCTGGTGCAATGTGGAAGACCAGCCGGACCCAAAGGTTTATGATCTTGTTGTTGTGAAGAGATTTCTTAGTAGCTACAAAATCGACTTTGAAATCCACATCGGGTGGATATCCAGTTTGGGAGAGCGCTCAGATTCCTTGCAATGCACGAAGCAGTTGCAGGATACGGTTTTAAAATTTCTAATCTCTCCTTTACTTGTCGATATTTAAGTTGCTTTATGAATTATTATCATCTCGTACAGCACTCTTTGGCCAGACAATGTTGTCATGGTCCGCACCGCTTACCGACATGCCAACTCATTTTCCCAAAATTCGATAAATCATTTCAGATTAAAATTAATTTTGGTAAACGGCATTGAGGTAAAACATGAGTTAACCGACATCGGAAAAACGTTTTTTGTATATACCTTTGTGTCTTTTAAATTTATCTTAGTTTGTTGATTTTAGGGGGAGTAAATCCAAAATTTGAAAATTCAAAAACAGTGAAAAATTTCAAAACGCAAAAACAATAGAAAAACAAAAATGAGTTTCCTGGCGAGAAAAAGAGAAAATGATAGTAGATCAGTGGTCTGTTGAAACCTCTTTAAACTGAAATGCAAAATGTAAAATGTTAAGCAGCTCTATATTCGATGTATCGGTAGGCTCACAATCATTTTAAAGTGTGCAAGGTGATATAAATCTTAAATCGACTGAAGACCAGGTGGGAACCACACATTGGCATATGGTCTTAGTACCGAAATCTCGTTTGAGAGATTGCCGAGATCTGAAATATTCGGTCTTTATGCTGCTTATCATCTGGGTATCATGGTTGTATCCCAAACCGTAAAAATAACGGAGACGAAGTCTAGATCTTCCATGATACTATACATACGTGTACATATTGCATTCGACCTCAATAAGTGATCAACAATCACATGTCCAAACAAAATAAGTGATTTTATATCACAGATTCTTTGCGGGAGTCAAGTTCGTCTCTCTGCTGTACGAAAGTACTGACCTGTTCACGGACTTGCTCCTGTGCCCTCATGCATCTGAAAATCAAGTTCCTCATCAATAAGTGATTCTATCACATAGGACTTGTTTTCAATCAAATAAGTGAGTTTCTCACATCTTTTATACGGTCAAACAGATGATAAACAGTATACTCACCGGTAAGATGAACTCTCGTGCATACCTTGATACGGGAATGTGTCGTGTGTGGATGAACACCGGTCGGTAAGTATAAATCATACCTTAACGTATCCCCTAATCATGATTACATCTGATAAGTTGAGCTTATGTGGACAACAATACCGATAATTGTTATAGGATGCTTATCTAAATGTTAACTAATTGAACAAAAAGAGTTGTTTTGGCATGACCGTACACTGATATGATTCTCTTACCCTCGAAACTCGCAAAAAGATTGTCTGTAGATATTTGTTTACTGCTTTTTAGTTTATACATCTTTGTATATATTTATTTATTGCTTTCCGTCTTTACATTTGAAAAATGAAAATTTCCAAAAAGATTTTGCTTCTAGTTTATTTTTTGATTGACCGATGTTGGAACTCGAGTCTATCCTACCCAAAATCCTGATCGTAAGCCGGAAAACAATTGCATCTTCATAAACAGTCGAAGTTAACAAATTTTGAAAGTTAAAGGATTAAAACTGATCATTTTCTAAACTTTCAAACTGTTGTCGGTTGGTGTTTGATTGAGATTTGATCTCATATGTGTCATTTGTTTAAATGTTAATTATATTCCAAGCGGTTGTTCTCATTATGCGTTTAGCTTTCTTGCATGTGCAGATGCTAAAGGCGAGGAGAACATGTTCGATGACAAGCTTTGTGTTGATACATATTTTGTGGACGCGACTCGGCTCGGTTCGACTCGGTTCGGTTCGACCCGGATAGGTTCGGCTCAAGCCCGACGTCACGACATTCCTCCGTCGTGCGTTCCAGAGTTCGACACGCGAAGCACGAAGCGCCGCGAGACGGTTCCCGCTGCCACATCATCATGACATCATCATGATGATGTCATGATGATGTCACTACTTGTCAAAACATACAATCTGCCATGCTTTACGTAAAGGGTTTTGGGCCTTTATTTTGTGTTTGGGCCAAACACAAGCCAATCGCACAAGTAAGGATCCAGCCCAATCGCACAAGCCACATCATATATATACCGAAATCATGAGTGATTTCGGCAGAGGACAAGGGTGTGCAACAAACAAGAAAGAAAAGAAAACGCACAAGGGAGAACCGAGAGATTTCTTAGAGAGTTTGCAAATATTGTTTTGTAAACATTGATTTGTAATCGTTTTCAAGTATTAATACATTGGTGTTAATCGTTGAGTCTCGGTGTCCGTTTTCGTGTTCTTGTCCATCGTGTTCGATCTCGGTTTGCATCTCCGGTTGGATTCCGCACAACCGGGTGTGTTTGACAACAAGGATTAGGCGACTAGATCCTCCCCTAGCCGGACCTACAAGTGGTATCAGAGCCTTGGCTCTTCTCCTTGTTAAAACCGAGTTGTTTTCGGTTTGTTTTTCGGGTTTTTAAAGTTTATATTTTTCTGAAAAACATTGTTAATCGGGTTTAATCTTGTTGTTTTGCTGTTTTGTTTTGTTAAAAACCGTGTTTACCACATGTCTTCATGATATATATTGGTTTTGATTAAACATTTCAAGCAAAAACGCGTTTCGGAAGTTGTCGGGACACCGGAAAACTCTTTAGTTTACCGGAAAACTCAAATTTTCTGGGTTGTGTTCTTCATATCTTCAACCAAGCTTCAAGGTGTTCTTGATAATATTCTTGTTCGATCTGCTTTTAAATTTGAATATTAAAGTTGTTGTGCTTTGAAAATTGTTAAAAAGAAAGTCATCATTTGGTTGGTAACTTGGTAAGTGGGTGAGCCGAAAGTTCTGCTTTGTGTCAGGAGGAAAGTCAATTTGTTTCAGGCGCACAACACTCTCAATCGCACAACAGTTTCAGCTTGTATAACATGACAGTCGCACAAGGTTCTTGAATCACACAAGGAAGTGGATCGTACAAGACTCATTGGGCTTCAAGAATTGGGCTTTTGTTGGACCATCTTATATATTCTATTTGGGCTTCTGAAATCTGGTCGCACAAGAGATAGGCTCGTACAGGTTATTCAGTCGCACAACATTCATGCACTCGCACAACATAAATTTGGGCCTCATATAGAAGTTGGGCTTGCACAAGGGCTCCGCATTGGGTCTGTTTCGTCATTAAAGAGTGGATCGCACAAGAGTTTATTAGTCGCACAAGATTTATATTGCTGATATCACCTTTCCCTTGCCGAAAACTCTTAACAGGCCGAAATCCAACACCTTTGCTGAAATCACACTTGGCCGAAATCACCCATCTTCCTTATTATTGGACTTTAGATCATTAAAAAAAAAAAAAAAAAAAAAAAAACCATTGGGCTGATTTTCATAAGTGTTTTTATAAAGTGTTTTATTAAGTTGTGGGCACTTACAAAGTGGACATAATTCTGTGTGATCAGGTTATCAACTTCTATACACCAATCATGAGTTGCACAAGTCCGTGGGATTGGAGTATGGACCCACAACCCGGTCAAGATCAAACTTCCGCAGCCGCGTGGGCAAGAAATATGTTTCCTCAACCATCCATAAGCGCAAGTCAATGGGCTTTGTTGTCGAATCAAAATCAAAACATACAGAATCTTTTGGTAGCGAGAGGAGAAGGATATGCAGCTACTAGAAAGACACGCCAGGATCTGTTGAAGAAGAAATTCGAATCATTTCATTTCTTAGAGAATGAAACCCTAAATGATATAACTACTCGTTATTATCATTTGATGTGTGAAATGTGTTATTTTGGTGTTCTTACATCTCAACAGGAAATTGTAGCACGGTTTGCAGATGCTCTACCTCCAAAGTGGAGCCCATTCATTGAGCTTTTAAAGCATACAGGCGTTCTAGATGCTGTCAATGTTAATATCTATGAATTCATTCAGAAGTTGGAGCACAAGAACGAAGAGGAAATTCGGAAAGCTAAAAGGATTGCACCTACTCAAAACACAGAAATGTATTTGCCGGGTTTTGGTCCTTCAGCTAGTTCTAGTTCTGTTCAGCAACCGAAGCTTCAAACGGCGTTTGTATCCAATACAAGCTCTTCTCCGTTTCCACAGGTCAATCAAGCCCAACCACAGTGGGATCAAAGTGCTTATCTTTCACAATCCATACCTCCACCTCAAGTTACCACTACTCAATCACAGTTCGATCAAAGCGCCTATCTTTCACAATCAATACCCACACCACAAGCCCAAGTTTCCAAAACACAACCTCAATTTGATCCAAGTGTCGATTGTGGTCCGGCCATACAGTTGGGAAACGGTGATCAAACAAGAACTGCATTTTACGCTGAAATTATCAAGAATGTCAATGATGGTGAATCTTCGGGAAATGATGACAGTTCAGGATATAGTGGCAGTTCGGATGAAGAATCGAATTTGAATGAAAGAACTGATTCTGAAGCTGATAATTTGTCGGATGATGCCAAGGAGACAAAAAGTCAAAAATCTGACTTGATAAAGAAAGCTGATGTTACATCGAAAGAAATGGAGAAGATTCTCACTGAGGATGGATCTTTCTCTTCTCAGACTGCCTTCATGGCTAATGTCACAGCTCCTACAAGTCAGGTAAAATCTGAAACTCCTAGCATATGTAGTGATTGTGCTGATATGAAACTTAAATGTGCCGATTTGAAACGTGAATCGGAAACGGTTCATAGTCACAATCAAAGTTTGGTTATTGAATTGTCTAAGTGCAAAGAGGCAAACATGGCGTTAACTCGAAACGAAAAGGATTTTAAATCTGTAATTGAAACCCTAAAGAAAAGTGTTTCCGAATTGAACAAAGTTGTTTATCATAAACAGGTTAGTATTAACGATTACATTAACATTGTTGAGGAAACCAAAAAGGAGTTAGCCATTGCCAAATGCGAGCATGATGCTATCAAGCAAAAGTTGGAGAGTTATTCTAACTCCCGATTTGTGCTCGATCACATCATAGACGTTCAACAATTGAAAGGGAACGTGAAAGGCGTAGGGTATAAGGCGTGTCCACCCCCTTTGAGACACAACTATACCAAAATGCCCGATGAGGAGGAAATGCCGCGTTTTGAGCCAACTGTACCTCTTGATTATGAGGAAGTTACAACTGGCTTAGGGTTCAAAACGGACAATTCATCGGAGGGCTCATCTGATAGCAAGGAAAAGTCATCATGTGCTTCAAATCAAAGTCCTCCAACCATTGAGGACTATGATTCTTCAGATGATGAATCAGATGTAAGTGACCAGGATGAATCACTTGATGAGACGAAAGGAGTAGAAATTCCAATTGAGAATCATATTCTGTGTGATCCTCCTACTCCTATCGTGCAACCAGTTGCCAAGCAAGTGATAGATCCTGTCAAGAATGTCAAGGATGACAAAGAATGTGTGTCTGCTATTAAGAGCAATAACTTGTTGTATACTTTAGTTGGTGATAGTAAAATTTATTCAGACAAAGATTTTCCAATCAAAAACGTCAATCAATCTTTGATTGACAAAGTGTTTGAAGATACTACAAACAAGTTTTTGGGAAAGACAATTCCAGGAGTCATTGTAACTCAATGTGACACAATTCCAAAAGCTAAAATCAGAAAACAATTTGGAAAACAGAAATCACCGACAAAGCAACAACCAATTGCTTTTAAGGGTAAACAACAACAACGAGCTTCAAAGCCAAAGGCTAAGGTTGAATCAAAAGAAGCTCGTTACAAGAAGAAAGCAAAAGACGTTAAGTTTGTGGCCTCCAAAGGTACTGATAAAGTGGAGACTTTTGAAAATAAATCAAATACCGATTTTGTACAAAAAGTCAACATTTTGAAACGTAACAGTGATAACAATTACACCCAACACACAAACGGGTGTGAAGCTAGTACCTCTGGGTCTGCAACTTCTACGTCAGGTCGTCGATCAAATTCTCCTAAGTTTGTTGAAAGGAGAACTTGTTTCAAATGTGGGAAGTTTGGGCACATCATTAAAGACTGCACAAACTCGCCCAAACCAAATTTTGTTGAAAGAACCCCCTCTGAACAAGGTCACTCACAACGTCGTCCTGTTTCTCCAAAACATGATAAACGCACTATTAAAGAACAAGAAACAAAACAACGACGTAAAAATGTAAAGGTGATCGAAAAGGCTTTAAAACCGAAAACTGTTAAAAGGAAACCTAGTTTGTCACAACCATTAAAACCAGAAACTGTACATAATACACAATCTGGTAAACAAAAACAAACTTGGAAACCTAAAACGGGTGAAAGTTTAGGGGGAGGTGCTGTGTTTGAAAATCATCAGGAAATTGAAATTACATTTCTTGATTCTCAGGGGCAACCCAAGTCTATGAAGGCTTGGGTCCCCCTCTCCATCTAATCTCTGAGTGAGTGTGCAGGAAGTTCCAGGAGGAACTATCGAGAGTCATAGGATTGTTGATAGTGGAGTGTCCAAGCACAAGATCGGCGACAAAGAAGTTGTTGCCTTTGATGGAGAGAAGAAGAAAAAGAAGACAAGAATGTCTGTTGAAAGAAATTGATAACTTCGACAAAATGCAAATAATTTCAAAGTGTGATTGTTAAAGGCTTTGATCGGGTCCCCAGGGTAGATTCAATCAAAATGTACGCACCTGCAGCACGTCTGAAGTTCACAATCAACAAGATGTACGTGCAGTGTACATTTCTACGCGGTGTGATTGAAGAAAATGTGTTTGTTGAATAAACCAACCGGGTGTGCGGATGCCTTGGCATGGATTGAACAACCACACACTACTTCTGAAAGAGAAAGACAAAAACCTTCGCTGGTGCAATGTGGAAGACCAGCCGGACCCAAAGGGTTATGATCTTGTTGCTGTCAAGAGATTTCTCAGTAGCTACAAAAGTCGTCTTTGAAATCCACACCGGGTGGATATCCAGTTTGGGAGAGCGCTCAGATTCCTTGCAATGCACGAGGCAGTTGCAGGATACGGTTTTAAAATTCTAATATCTCCTTTACTTGTCGATATTTAAGCTGCTTTATGAATTTGTGTTATCTCTCACAGCACTCTTTGGCCAGACAATGCTGTCATGGTCCGCACCGCAAACCGACATGCCAACTGATTTTTCCAAAATTTGATAAATCTTTTCAGATTAAAAATTAATTTTGGTAAACGGCATTGAGGTAAAACATGAGTTAACCAACATCGGAAAATCATTTTTGTAAATATCTTTGTGTTTTAAATTTATCTTAGTTTGTTGATTTTAGGGGGAGTAAATCCAAAATTTGAAAATCCAAAAACATTGAAAAATTTCAAAAACACAAAAACAATAGAAAAACAAAAATGAGTTTCCTGGCGAGAAAAAGAGAAAATGATAGTACATCAGTGGTCTGTCTAAACCTCTTTAAACCTAAAATGAAAAATGATAAGCAGCTCTATATAAGATGTATCGGTAGGCTCACAATCATTTTAAAGTGTGCAGGGTGATATTAACTTAAACCGACTGAAGACCAGGTGGGAACCATTCATTGGCATATGGTCTTAGTACCGAAATTTCGTTTGAGAGATTGCCGAGGTTCTGAAATATTCGGTCTTTATGCTGCTTATCATCTGGGTATCATGGTTGTATCTTTTACCGAAAAATAACGGGGACGCAAGTCTAGATCTTCCATGATACCATACATACGTGTACATATTGCATACGACCTCAATAAGTGATCAACAATCACATGTCCAAACAAAATAAGTGATAAATTATCACAGATTCTTTGCGGGAGTCAAGTTCGTCTCTCTGCTGTACGAAAGTACTGACCTGTTCACGGACTTGCTCCTGTGCCCTCATGCATCTGAAAATCAAGTTCCTCATCAATAAGTGATTCTATCACATAGGGCTTGTTTTCAAACAAAATAAGTGAGAATCTCACATCATATACGGTCAAACAGATGATAATCGGTATACTCACCGGTAAGATGAACTCTCGTGCATACCTTGATACGGGAATGTGTCGTGATGTGGATGAACACCGGTCGGTAAGTATAAATCATACCTTAACGTATCCCCTCGCCATGATTACAAATGATAAGTTGAGCTTATGTGGACAACAATACCGATAATTGTTATAGGATGCTTATCTAAATGTTAACTAATTGAACAAAAAGAGCGTTTTGACATGACCGTACACTGATATGATTCTCTTACCCTCGAAACTCGCAAAAAGAATGCCTGTAAATATTTATTTACTGCTTTTAGTTTCTGTATCTTTGTATATATTTATTTATTGTTTTCCGTCTTTACATTTGAAAAATGAAAAATTCCAAAAAGATTTTAGGTGTGTTTTAATATAAACTTTATAAAAGCCAAAAAGATTTTGCTTCTAGTTTATTTTTGATTGACTGACGTTGGAACTCGAGTCTATCCTACCCAAAATCCTGATTCTAAGCCGGAAAACAATTGCACCTTCATAAACAGTCGAAGTTAACAAGTTTTGAAAGTTAAGAACTAATATTGAACAAATTTTTTTTAAACTTTCAAACTGTTGTCGGTCGGTAGTTGATTGAGATTTGATCTCATATGTGTCATTTGTTTAAATGTTAACTATATTCCAAGCAGTTGTTCTCATTATGCGTTTAGCTTTCTTGCATGTGCAGATGCTAAAGGCGAGGAGAACATGTTCGATGACAAGCTTTGGAATGAAGACACGAAGTGGAGGCACTCAAAGTATAAAATGATCGAGTTGCCGCTGACCCTTCATCAACACCACAAGGATCTGAAAAATTGTCAAGTCAAAAGATTCACGAGCATGACTCAATGGAGAGTTCAATCTAAGGGGGAGTTTATTGACACACTACCTAAATGAAAAGGGAGTTTGTTGATACACTTTCTACTTACGACACGTGAAGACTTTGAAGATCCTCCGACATGGAAGACATGGAAGTTGAACCTCACGAGTAGCGTCCAAGGGGGAGTTTGTTGATACATATTTTGTGGACGCGACTCGGCTCGGTTCGACTCGGTTCGGTTCGACCCGGATAGGTTCGGCTCAAGCCCGACGTCACGACATTCCTCCGTCGTGCGTTCCAGAGTTCGACACGCGAAGCACGAAGCGCCGCGAGACGGTTCCCGCTGCCACATCATCATGACATCATCATGATGATGTCATGATGATGTCACTACTTGTCAAAACATACAATCTGCCATGCTTTACGTAAAGGGTTTTGGGCCTTTATTTTGTGTTTGGGCCAAACACAAGCCAATCGCACAAGTAAGGATCCAGCCCAATCGCACAAGCCACATCATATATATACCGAAATCATGAGTGATTTCGGCAGAGGACAAGGGTGTGCAACAAACAAGAAAGAAAAGAAAACGCACAAGGGAGAACCGAGAGATTTCTTAGAGAGTTTGCAAATATTGTTTTGTAAACATTGATTTGTAATCGTTTTCAAGTATTAATACATTGGTGTTAATCGTTGAGTCTCGGTGTCCGTTTTCGTGTTCTTGTCCATCGTGTTCGATCTCGGTTTGCATCTCCGGTTGGATTCCGCACAACCGGGTGTGTTTGACAACAAGGATTAGGCGACTAGATCCTCCCCTAGCCGGACCTACACTTTGGAATGAAGACACGAAGTGGAGGCCCTCAAAGGATAAAATGATCGAGTTGCCGCTGACCCTTCATCAACACCACAAGGATCTGAAGATTTGACAAGTCAAAAGATTCACGAGCATAACTCAATGGAGAGTTCAATCTAAGGGGGAGTTTGTTAACACACTTCTTATATGAAAAGGGAGTTTGTTGATACACTTTCTACTCACGACGCGTGAAGACTTTGAAGATCCTCCGACATGAAAGACACAGAAGACGAACCATCACAGAAGTCGAACCTCACGAGTAGCGTCCAAGGGGGAGTTTGTTGGTACACTTTATGTGGACACGACTTGGCTCGGTTCGACTCGGCTCAGTTCGACTTGGTTTCGACACGGTTAGGTCCGGCTCAAGCCCGACGTCACGACATTCCTCTGTCGTGCACCCCAGAGTTCGACACGCGAGGCACGGAACGACGGAAGTCATTCCCGCACAACACATCACCATGACATCACCTTAGTGATGTCATGATGATGTCATCAATTTGTCCTATGCATGAAATTGTGCAAACATTTACAACAGAATATGATGTCTGGGCCGTAATTCACAACTTGGGCCAAAATCGTTGAATGGACTGTTGACTTGAAGTTGGGCCTTTACCTTTCAATTTGGGCTTCAATCAAACGGCGAAACAGAAAATAGATTGTGTATGTATGTCGACGAAACACACTTGTTTCGTCGACTTTGATTATGTTTCGCCGAGTCATTTCCATTTCGTCAATATGTGTCTGTGTCTTAGTATAAATACAGCTCTCTGTTTCTCTGTGAACCAGAGATGAGTGCAGAGAGATCAGAAAATACTTGTAAAGAAACTCTGTCAAAATTCCGTCAAAACTGTGTTTGTATCAGTTTGTAATCGGTTCTCATCCCGTTAATCAATAGAGTGTGTTTCATTGGTTAATCCGTGTTCTTTATTACACTTTGTTTGGTTTGCACCGTCACGGGGATTCCGCACCCGTTACCGTGTTCGTGATAAACAAGGATAGGTTTTCGTATCGGATCCACCGGAAAAACGGACCTACAATTGGTATCAGAGCATTGGCTCTTATCCTTGTTTAAAATCAAACTTGTTCGGTTTTTATCAAGTATTTTGTGTGTGTTTTTCTGAAAATGAGTTCTTGAAAAATTAATATTTTCTGGAAAAATATTCATAAATCTGCTGTTTTAGTGTTGTTTGCTACAGATTTTTATCAAAAACCTAAGTTAGATTGTTTGTTTATGCTTTAAACCGGGTTTTTAGTGAAAATCTAGTGTATTTTCGTGTTTCGGAAAATTATCGGTGATCGGAAAACTCATCGGAAACTTCATGTTCTTGAGTGTGTTCTTCATATGTTCATAGGTGTTCTTGTTATAAACTGAGTAATTGATCTGATAATTTGATTAAATCAAAGTGTTGCAACTTATAATATACTATCTTGACTTTTGTGTAAAAGTTGATAATTGGTCACACTGTTTCGTTGAAAATAAGAAGTTACAACATACTTGTGTCAGTTTTAAATATCTTGCTGTCTGGTCTTATCCTTGACTGGTCAGTAGATATTTTAAATATCTAAATCCACTGACTTTTACCCAGTTTTGACGAAACACACAGCCGACGAATCACATCTGTTTCGTCGCAACATCGTTGACGAATCAAACTTCTGTTTCGCCACAACATCTTTGACGAAACAAATTCTGTTTCGCCACAAATCCTATTATCACAAGTCTGTTTCGTCGTCATTCATTCAGACGAAACAAACCTGTTTCGTGAATTCTGTTTCGTCGAAAACAGATCTGTTTTAAACAGAAGACTTATATCAGCTTGCTTACTGTTTGTTTTCAAGAATTTGTGCAGGTACTATCATACATACATCAAATATGAGTTGTACTAGTCCATGGGATTGGAGTATGGATTCGAGACCACGTGAAGATCCGACGTCCGCAGCAGCGTGGGTAAAGAATGTTTTTGGTCAACCAACTATAAGTGCCGGACAATGGGCTTTGGCATCCAATCAGAACCAAAACATTCAAAATCTTTTGATTAGTGAGAGCGAAACGGGTAGCAACAATCGCCCGCCAAAGTTGAATCATATGAACGAGTTTTCATCATGGAAAGGTCGATTCATTACATATGTTCAAGGTCAAAGCACTGATATTTGGAGGTGTTTCATTACTCCACGCAATGATGCTCTTGAAGTAGCAGCTTCAACGGCCGAAGGTTTTACTAACATGCAGGAAAATGACAAGAAAGCATATGAATTTGAGAAAAAGTCGTTTGCTGTTCTTACTCAAGCACTTCATAAAGATATCTATCATCAATTTTCTTATTGTAAGGACACAAAATCCTTATGGGATGCCTTGGTGACAAGAGGAGAAGGAAATGCAGCTGCCAGAAAGACACGGCATGATTTATTAAAGAAAGAGTTTGAGTCGTTTCAGTTCTTGGAAAACGAAACTCTAAATGATATGACCACACGGTTTTATCATTTGATTAGTGAGATGTTTGCCTATGCTGTTAATGCAACTCAAAAGGAAGTTTGTGCACGATTTGCTGATTCTCTACCACCAAAGTGGAGTCCATACATTGAGCTTCTAAAGCATACAGGTATTCTAGATGCTGACACTATAACTATCTATGAATTTGTACAGAAGCTGGAACATAAAAATGATGAAGAAATCCGAAAAGCAAAACGCATTGCTGCTCCTCAGAATATTGAAATGTATAATGGTGGAGGTTTTGACCCGTCAGCTAGTCTGAGGCAACCAAAGTTACAAACGGCGTTTGTATCAAATACAAACTCTTCTCCGTTTCCTCAAGCTCAGCCTTATTCTGGAGGAGGTTTTATTCCTTATACACCTCCAGTTGCCAGTACTCAAGCTCAGCCTTATTCAGGAGGAGGTTTTATTCCATCCGTACCACAACAACCTCAGGCATATTCAGGAGGAGGTTTTATTCCTTTTATACCTCCAGTTTCTACTACTCAACCTCAGGCATATTCAGGAGGAGGTTTTATTCCAGAACCACAAGTCCAACCACAACAACAACAGCAAGCTCATTATACCAACAATTCTCAAACTCCAAACCCTAACACAGTCAAAGTTGATACATCAAACCTCTCAAATGTTAGCATTGAAGTAGCAAAGGAACATATGGAACTTATTAATACCATGGTCAGTGCTTACTGCGGTTTGGTCGCAGGTCAAATTGGAAACATCAATTTAACCAACGAAGACTATCTACAAATCAACCGTGATGAAATGGAGTTGATGGACATAAAGTGGGCATTCGCAAGTGCTGTTAGAAGGGCGAAGGACTTTATGGTTCGAACAGGAAGAAGTTCTTTGGAAAGCAAACAAGATACAAAGTACGGTTTTGATAAAGAAGCAGTTACATGCTTCAATTGTGGGGAAAAGGGTCACTTCAAACGTGAGTGCACTCGACCAAGCAGACAAGGCAATCAGAACCCATTCCGTAATCAGACGAGTACTTCAAATGCTAATCAAGACAATCGTGGAAAAGGGATAGTGGCTGTAAACAACACCACTAACCAGAATCAGTCTGGACCATCAAATGAAAGTCGTGCATTAACCGTACAAGCTGATGAAGGGTTTAATTGGTCTTTACAACTTGGGGAAGGTGATCAAGATAAAGGTGGAACGGCGTGTTATGCAAAAATAATCAATCACATCAAGCACGTTCATAAGGAAGAATTTTCTGATAGTGACGACAGTTCTGGTAATACCGGGAGTTCAGATGAAGAAAGTTTTACTTCGGGTGATTATTGTTCTGAATCTGATGTGAGCAAAGAAGCAAGTTCTAATCTTGATGACTTATTGAATGAAGCAGAAGAGTTGAAATGTCAGAAATCAGTTCTGATTAAGAAGGCTGAGGTAGTATCTGAAGAAATGGAGAAGTTCTTTTCTGAAGACGGATCTTTCTCTTATCAGACTGCCTTTATGGCAAATGTCTCAGATTCTACAAGTCAGGTAAAATCTGAAATTCTTATCAACTGTAGAGATTGTGAATATATGAAAAATGAATTTGATAGAATAAAACTTGAATGTGATACGATTCATATTCACAATCAGAGTTTAGTTGTTGAAATGGCTAAGTGCAAAGAAGCGAATATGGCTTTGGTTCGAAACGAAAAAGAATTTAAATCTATGATTGAAATTCAAAAGAAAAATGTTTCCGAAGTGACAAAAACTGTTTATCATAAACAAGTTAGTATAAATGATTACATTAACATTGTTGAGGAAACTAAAAAGGAACTAGCCATTGCCAAATGTGAGCATGATGCAATCAAGCAAAAATTGGAGAGTTACTCTAACTCCCGATTTGTGCTCGATCACATTATTGATGTTCAACAACTAAAGGGAAACAAGAAAGGTGTTGGGTATAAGAAGTGTCCGCCCCCTTTGAGACATGATTATACTTATATGCCTGATGAAGAAGAAATGCCACGGTTTGAATCCAGTGTGCCTCTTGATTATGAGGAAGTAACTACTGGCCTAGGGTTCAAATCGGACAATTCTCCAAGTACAAATTCTGAGCAAAAAGAGTCAACATCTACGAAACAAGGTCCTCCAACCATTGAGGACTATGAGTCGTCGGATGATGAATCTGAATCAGATGTGAGTAATCAGGATAAATCACTTGACAAACTTAAAGGAGTAGAAGTTCCAATTGAGAATCATATTCTATGTGATCCTCCTACCCCTGCTGTTCAATCTGTTGTTCAACAAGTGATAAATCCTGTGTCTACCGTTAAAAGTAATACTGTGTTGTACACTTTGGTTGGTGACTCTAAAATCTATTCAGATAATGATTTTCCAATTAAAAATGTCAATCCTTCATTGATTGATAATGTTTTTGAAAATAACACAAGTAAGTTTGTGGGAAAGTCGATTCCGGGAGTTAATGTGACTCAATGTAATCCAATTCCTAAGACTGAAATTAAAAAGAAATTTGGAAATCAGAAATCATCTTCAAAGCAACAACCTATTGCTTCTAAGGGTAAACAATCAGATCAACGAGCTAAATTGTCAAATGTTTCCAACTCAAAATTTGAAACAAAAGGAGCTCGTTATCAGAAGAAAAACAACAATGTCAAATTTGTGAAATCGAGGGGTACAGATAAAATTGAGACTTTTGCTAACAAGTCAAACACTGATTTTGTACAAGTCAAAATTTTAAAACGTGATAGTCAAAACAATTACACTCAACATTCAAACGGGTGTGATGAAAAAGCTAGTACCTCGGGTTATACAAATTCGACATCTGATCGTCGATCCAGTTCTCCTAAGTTTGTTGAAAGGAGAACGTGTTTTAAATGTGGGGAGTTTGGGCACATCATCAAAGATTGTGCTAACACTCCGAAAGCGAAATTTGTTGAAAGAGCATCACCTGAATCGATTCATTCTAAATGTCGTCCTGTCTCACCTAAACATGATAAAAGAACTATTAAAGAACAGGAATCGAAACAACGACATCAAGATGTGAAGAAAATAGAAAAGGCTTTAAAATCTAAGGAAAATTCTGTTCCAAGGGAACCAAGTTCACCTGTAAAACCAGAAATTTCAAAATTTGTTTACAAAACTCAATCTGGTAAACAAAAACAAACTTGGAAACCTAGGAAGAGTGAAGGTTCAGGGGGAGCTGTTTGTTTGCAAAACCATCAACAAATCGAGATCACTATTCGTGATTCTCAGGGACGACCCAAGACCACTTTGGCTTGGGTCCCCATCCTTAACTAATCATTGGATGATATGTGCAGGATGTTCCAGGAGGAATTATCAATAGTCATTGGATTGTTGATAGTGGGGCATCCAGGCACATGACGGGCGATTTACGGCTTCTATATGATGTGAGAAACATTAAAGGAGGCTATGTCGCTTTCGCTGGAGACAAAGGCGGTTACATCACTGGAGAGGGAATGATTTCCAATGGTGTGGTATGTTTCGATAAGATCAATTATGTTCGTCAAATTGATCATAATCTTCTCAGTGTGTCGCAAATCTGCGATAAAAAGTTCACCGTGCATTTTGATGATGCCGGTTGTTATGTGCTTAAACCTGGTTTCAAAATTCCTGATGAATGGATTCTCTTATCGGCTCCAAGAATCAATGATCTTTATGTTCTTGATATGAGTCAAGCGATTACGACTACTGCACAAGTCACATGTTTTGTCTCGAAAGCCACGGAGAAGGAGTCTATATCTTGGCACAGAAGAATGGGACACATTCACTTGAGAAAAATGAACCATTTGGTGAACAACAATCTTGTGAATGGCGTACCCGTGAGAAGTTTTCATCTACAAGATATCTGTGTTTCGTGCCAGAAAGGGAAACAAACAAAGAAGTCTCACCCTTTGAAGAAAATCAACACTGTTGGCATGCCTCTCGAACGTCTTCATATGGACCTCTTTGGACCTATGAGACACAAAACAACGTTCGGAGATATGTATTGTTTAGTAGTTACTGATGACTACTCTAGATTTTCTTGGGTAGCTTTTATGGCACACAAGAGTGATACTCCTGGCATCCTCAAGGATCTTCTTACAATGTTGGAAAATCTCTACTCGTTGAAAGTTAAGAGGATCAGAAGCGACAATGGAACTGAATTCAAAAATCGTGTTATGGATGAGTTCTGTACTTCTAAAGGCATTCTTCATGAATACAGTTCTCCTTACACTCCACAACAAAATGGTGTCGCGGAGAGGAAGAATCGGACGATAATTGAAACTGCAAGAACAATGCTGGTAGAGTCGGCATTTCCTGTTCAGTTCTGGGCAGAGGCTGTGTCGACTGCTTGCTACACATTAAACCGAGTTCTTACGGTTAAGAGACATGGCAAGACTTGTTTCGAACTTCTACAGAAAAGGAAACCAGATCTTTCAATTCTAGAACCTTTTGGTGGTCCATGCACTATGATTGATCCGGATGGAAAGTTTGGCGCGAAAGCTATTGAGGGTTTCTTCCTTGGATATGCTACTCCAAATTTTCGTGTTTGGAATCTGACTACCAAAAAGATAGAACTATGGAGTGAAGTAAGGGTTCAGAGATATACAAATCCTGTTAAAGCTCCAGGTGATCCTTGGATGTTCGATTATGATGGGCTATTCGACTCCTTTGACCTGCCAATTTTTGATGAAGATTCCCCAGCTGCTAGAATGATATTTGATAGTGACAATGCTGCTGAGTCGTCATTAGTTAGACCTGTTGTTGTTAACTCACAAAGTTCTAATTCGTCTAACAACACGGTTCAAAATGAGGAAGTTGAAAATGCTACTGAATGCAATGAGTCATCAGAAGAAGATGAAGAAAATCTGAATGCGACTGAAGGCACTAAATCTCCAGTTGTTCCAGTTCAGGGTATTTCTGTTGATACTCCTCATGTGCAAGTCGATGATACTGCTGAAGGAAATGCATCCACTTCTACGCATATTCCAGGTGTAGAGTTGGTTGTTGATCTTAATATTAACAATTTGGGTGTTAATGCTCGTGTTCCTGAAAATCCTGAAATGAGGATACACGATACCCATCCACAGCAGAATATCATAGGAGATGTCCAACAAGGTGTGCAGACACGTAATCAGCTGAGAAACAACCCGAGTGCTGGTTTGTATTCAGCTATTAGAGAATCTGGTCTACAAAATGATTGGTCTTTCGCGTGTTACGTTTCACAGGAAGAACCAAAATCTTGGAGGGAAGCTTTAAAAGATAATTCGTGGGTTGAAGCCATGCAGGACGAACTGCAGCAATTTCAAAAGCTTGGTGTTTGGAAGCTTGTTGAAAAACCGGAGAATTACAAGAAAATTGGAACACGATGGGTTTATAAATGCAAGAAAGATGATCGTGGAGTTGTTATTCGCAACAAAGCGAGACTGGTTGTTCAGGGCTTTCGTCAGATTGAAGGCATTGACTACAATGAAGTTTATGCACCTGTTGCACGTCTGGAAGCTATTCGATTCTTCTTAGCTTATGCTTCTTTCAAAGGATTCAAAGTTTACCAGATGGACGTTACAAGTGCTTTTCTTCATGGTATTGTTCAAGAAGAGGTGCATGTCGAACAACCTCCAGGTTTTGAAGATCCTCCGACAAGGGGGAGTTTGTTGGTACACTTTATGTGGACACGACTTGGCTCGGTTCGACTCGGCTCAGTTCGACTTGGTTTCGACACGGTTAGGTCCGGCTCAAGCCCGACGTCACGACATTCCTCTGTCGTGCACCCCAGAGTTCGACACGCGAGGCACGGAACGACGGAAGTCATTCCCGCACAACACATCACCATGACATCACCTTAGTGATGTCATGATGATGTCATCAATTTGTCCTATGCATGAAATTGTGCAAACATTTACAACAGAATATGATGTCTGGGCCGTAATTCACAACTTGGGCCAAAATCGTTGAATGGACTGTTGACTTGAAGTTGGGCCTTTACCTTTCAATTTGGGCTTCAATCAAACGGCGAAACAGAAAATAGATTGTGTATGTATGTCGACGAAACACACTTGTTTCGTCGACTTTGATTATGTTTCGCCGAGTCATTTCCATTTCGTCAATATGTGTCTGTGTCTTAGTATAAATACAGCTCTCTGTTTCTCTGTGAACCAGAGATGAGTGCAGAGAGATCAGAAAATACTTGTAAAGAAACTCTGTCAAAATTCCGTCAAAACTGTGTTTGTATCAGTTTGTAATCGGTTCTCATCCCGTTAATCAATAGAGTGTGTTTCATTGGTTAATCCGTGTTCTTTATTACACTTTGTTTGGTTTGCACCGTCACGGGGATTCCGCACCCGTTACCGTGTTCGTGATAAACAAGGATAGGTTTTCGTTATCGATCCACCGGAAAAACGGACCTACAATTGGTATCAGAGCCATGGTGCCCGATTTAGTAAATCTAACTGTTTACTAAATCACATGTGCTCTAGATCTGTGATTTTTGTGCTTTTTGTTCAAGATGTAAAAAATGGTGAAAATGAGAAAAACTCAGATCTGGAACCGATTATTCAGATCTGTGCTGAAACAAGTGTTCGGTTTTATGTTTTTCACCTATATAATCAAGTTATCATCATCAAAAATAAAAAATACAGTGTTTTCGTCAAATCTGCAAAATAGAACAGAGGCTGTGTTCTTGATGTTCTTGGCGGCTGCTTAAAGAAACTAGGGTTTCTTCATACCCACTCCCGACGAAACAGACTCCATGACGAAACACCTCCTCCACTTTCGTCGTCGATCAATAAACAATCTGTTTCGTCGGACCAGATCTCATTCTGTTTCGTCGCAAGTTGATCATAACCAGTTTCGTCGATTCACAAAAGGATCTCAGTTTCGTCATCAAAGCTTAACATCACTTTCGTCACTCAATCAGATCTGTTTCGTCGTCATTCAAAATTTAAAAAAAAAATATATATATATATATATATATATATCATCTTCGACAAAGACACCCAGACGAACCTCCACACCCACTCGACGAACTTCAACCTTCTTCGTCATCAAGAATCATCGATTTTGGTTCTTTGATGTTTAACTTCTGTTCAACCTTCTTCGTCATCATGAACAGTTGTATCGATGAAGAATCGGTTGATGCTGTGTATCGATGAAGAGATTTGGTGTTAGATTATGTATGAAATTTTTGGGGTTTTGAGTTTGATTGAGAAAGAAGGGTTGTGACTGGATATCGAACAAGAAGAAAATAGAGGGTTGTGTTTGGTGGCTGAAAATTAAAGGGGAAAGGGTTTTGAAGATGATGTATGCTCCTGTTGTTATAAAAAAAAAAAAAATTAGGTTTGCAAAAGTGAAATGGGGATATAAATGTTATATGTCGGCTGCTTTTATGCAAAGTAAATTGGGGGTTTGACTTGAAGTTTTGGTTGTTGTGTATTGAAGAGAGAGAAAGGGCTTGGAAGATGATAGAAGCTGTACTTGGTTGATGTCGATAATATAATGTGTTTGGCAGTGGGTTTCTTTTTAAAACTCATAATTTAACTAATGGGCCCTCAAGTTCACTTCCTACATTAATTCTATTTTGGGCCAATGACATAACATATTGGTGCACTAAATAGATATTAGTGTTATGGATTTAAATTTGATGATGGGGCAATGTTTATTGGAATTTTTTTTTGGGCCACGAAATTGTAAGGGTGGTTTTATCATCTTGGGCCCCAGATTTGTAGTAACAGTAGATGGGCTGCGGCATGTGTTGGACCTGGTGAAGTGAAATCTTTTGGGTTGCAGAGTGGGGTCGGGTGTTCGCAAAGTGGATTTGAACCGCACGTCTAAATGTCAACGTCAAAATTCGTACGGGTTCGGGAGCGCACGGAATCACTTAAGAATGATGAAAACAGATGATGAAGCTTGATGAAAACTTGATTGTTGAAAAATTGTGGGGTAGTCACGGTTACCGATGCAAATGTCAAAAATGGTGACGCGACTATTATGGGCCAAAAACCAAAAACAAAACGGTATGTTCACTTCCGCACGTCAGTATTTATGTTTGTTATCGGTTATTCGAAGATGTTCGAAAGCATTTTGTTTATTGTCATATTTTCGCATTTGAAAACGAACGTATGAACCTAGAATGTCAATACCGGTCCTAACGAATCCAAAAGGTCGAAGAGTATATGCCTATGATGAAAGTTTTCAGATTAGGTGTTAGCAGAACCTTGGGGGGATACAAGTCGGATCCTACGGGGTATTAGGGGACGTTCTTATTCAACTAGAATATGCAAAGAAGAAAGCCGTTTTCGTGATTTTTTGAAAAACCGAGAACATTTGAAAGATTCTACTCAGTGGAGAGAATTTGTTCAGTAAAGATTGACGACAGTTCCGCTAAGTGAAGGGAACTGGTGAACATTTGAAACTTAACGACAGTTCCTTTAAAGTGGAAGGGAATCTGTTAAGGTTTAGAGATCTTACCAAAGAAATGGGGGAATAAAAATTTTCGTATGTTGAATTTCTTCGGTAAATTTCTAAACGCAATCACAGGTGGTAGAGTTTGTGATTTTCTAGTGACACAAAGACAGTTTACAGAAGACAGTTCACCAGAAACCTCTATCATTGTAGTATGCTTGAAGATCAAGACTTGATGCAGTTTTTAAAAGAATGGAACCCTTATCAAATGCCAGTTGGAGTATTGGAAGATCAGCGGAAGATCGGTCAATTGATCCTTTTGAGGAAATTGCACAACGCTCAACACGGATACGCGTACTTTGAGGGGGAACTATTATACAAGAAGCGTCAAGATACTACTTACCTGGATCATCGGTCAATGGGGAATTTGTTAACACAGAGAAGATGAATACTTGACTGAAGATCGATTGCAGTTGCATTTTCAGCATTCGACAGCAACGGACAAGGGGGAATTTGTTGATGCAGATTTTGTGTCCGATGCTTGTCGAATAGATTAGATTTATTTTATGCTGAATTTGTAATAGTTAGTGAAACGGTCTAACGAACTTGTATAGACCCGCTCGTTTGAAGTGGTCAAACGAGAGGGTTATTTGTTTGACCGTGTGTGTTTGAAAGACAAAGGGGTGTAGCTATAAATAGCAACCCTTTGCCATTTCAAACACTTGGAGATTTTAGGAGGTTCAAGTCCTCACCAGGGAGAGATCACCACTTGCTCTCTCCCCGGATGTATACTTCTTTGGTATGGTTCGGTTAGCTTGTTAATCGGGCCGGCTTGCTTTGTTATGTTATCAAATCTATACAAGTAAGTATTTCATCTGTCTATGATCTTCCCGTCTATGAACATAATCATGATAATCACGGTTTCGGTCCAGAAAACGGTCCTACAAAACTTCCAATTAACAAAAATCAAGTCGTTTGGAGCACCGTTTCGAGGTAAGTTTTACATCAATAGACTCATATCCTCGTTCTGATCCAAAACCCTAATACGTCAGTTTGTAATTCAGAAAAAAAACTTAACTCTGTTAAGTTTTTTTAACTGAGGACCGATGGAGGAAAAATATGTGATATGTGGGAGTTGCATGAGGAATATTCAAAGGTGGGACTGACAATGGCCAATGACGTCTAGTTGGGATTATTACAGGCCAATTCCCCTTCAAATAATGTCAAATGTTAATTAATATAAAAATAAACTTAATTAAAATGAAAATAAAAATACATAAGTTAAATTATACTAAAAACCGGAAACAAAAAATGACAATTTTTCAAATAAAACGTCCTAGAAATCCGGTAAATGGCTCGTCGGCTAACCACATTTTCCGCAAGTTCTCGTTCGCGGGCTACAAAGACTTTTTGCACTTCGACTGTGAGATTTTCGTGAGGCGTAGTATACATTTGAAAATATCTATCTCTCGCCGCTTGTGCGACACTTTCGCGTTGTTTATTAATCAAGGCCGTAGAGGCTGGGATATTTTCTTTTCTTGCCTCAGTTAACTTTTGCATCATCATTTCCTTCTTTTGGGCTTAAGGTCTTATTTCGTCGCTTACCAATCTATGTTGGCTTGTAGTTTGGCTCGACAAACCCGGAGTTCTAACTTGAGCCATCCTTTTGGGTTGTGTTGGGCTAACTTCATCGTTCAAGTCCGGCACTGACTTATCGGATGGCCCAAAGTTAGCCGAATCCTATGATTTTCTCTTGCTAGAACTTCCACCGGAATCTTCATTCAACAAGTTGATTTGACCACATTTGGCCGCTTCTTGAACAACGTTACACGCAAGACCGTGCTTGAACGCTTGTTTATGTTTCGCTAGAAAATCCTTCTGCGCCTTTTCCAAAACTTTTAAATCATTACAACTTGCGATCATATAGGGGTGTGCACGGTTCGGTTTTTTAAAACCGTTCGGTTTCGGTTTTTTTCGGTTTTATCACCGGTTTGGTTCGGTTTTTCGGTTTTTGAAACAAAATTATGTAAGATTAAAAAATAAAAAATATAATTTAAAATTTAAGAATCCTTCTTATATGTTTACATTTAAGTATTATATTTAACCTTTTTAATTAATAATGCTCACATAAACCTTTCAATGTATTTTTATGTTTCTCCAAAGTTTTTTTATAACATTTTCTTTTTTGAAGATTATGTAATTTATATATGAAATTTTGTTATTTGTTGTAGGCAATAAATAAATCATCTCAGTTATAAATAAACATGTTAATGTTTTTATTATAAATACTTAATATTAAAGAAAAATTAATAATTTCTAAAAGTATGGGTTAAACATTTAAACAACTTAAACATAAAAATATATGTTTACTATATGTTTTTTCGGTTTGGTTCGGTTTTTTCGGTTACTGAAAATGGTTATCTGAAAACCGAACCGAAATTTTTGGTTATTAAAAATCCAAAAACTGAACCGTCGGTTAATGTCGATAATTTCGGTTACGGTTTGGTTATTTTGGTTTTCTGCTCACCACTACGATAATATATGTTTAAAAAACAAAGAAATTAGAAAACTATTACAAGTAAAATTAAATTAAAGTAAATAATAAATTTACCCCTTGAATGTGGAGGCCGTTGAACCAATTAATTTTCCTCAAATTGAAGCCCATTTTGAGTTTAGTCGAACGTGCGTTCGGTCGGCACTACCCTTAAACCCAACAAAGTGTTTGTGGACTGCTTTCCACAAACCGTTTTTTCTTTGACGGTTTCCTTTTTGTCGGTCAACCGTTACATGGAGGATAGCTTTAGCCAGCTTTTCTTCCTCCTCAGGACTCCATTCTGTTCGGTTCGCCCGGTTAGCAAATTTTATCTTTTTGTTGCTTTTAGTGTTTCCCACAATCTCCTCTACATGGTCTTCACTTCCAACTTATATTTCTTCCCAATTAGGTTCAAATTGCGTTTCTTGGATGTATTCCTCATCACCCTCATCTTCTTCAACGTCTTGACGTAGTGGTAGCTCTCGTTCTTCACTTTCTTCTACAAAATGAGATGAGTTTCTATACAACCCAAACGGTTCGAAATTTTGCATCGCTTCCGGCAAAAAATCGAGCCGAAACGATTGAACCATAAGGTGTGAAAAAATAGTTTGACTGTTGCCCAAACATATAGGTCGGTGTAATGGGTTGAGTAAGAGGAGGTTGTGGCATATACCCATCACTACCAAACCTTGGCTCGAATCGGCACCTTGTTTCCTTGAACCGGCACCTCCTTTGTTCGAACCGGTACCTCGTTTGCTCGATCCGGCACCTCGTTTGCTCGATCCGGCACCTCTAGATTTTTATGTGAATCATTGTAGAGAGTTTTGAGTGTTTTGGTAATGAAGGATTTTGAGAGTGTGTGTTTAAATTATGTGGGTATAAGAAATATATATATATATCATTTAAAATTTATCGAAAATATCAAATCTCATGCAGGTTTCTCAGCTGACCAAGCCAACCCTACCCGCTAGGGTGGCGACGGTGTGCTGGCACGGATTGGAGCCCAGACTGGTGGCGACGTTGTGCTGGCACGGATTGGAGCCCAGACTAGGCTACCCGCTTGGTACACCGTTCGCCCTTAGGCTCATAACACAAATTCTCTCTCTGTCTAGCTAAAATGCCACGCTACTTCCCATAAGCTGGTTGTTCCGATAAATGTAACAATTTAGTAATATATATTATCAATACAAAAATAAATATAAACTTTAGGATATGGATTGGCTTCTTCTTATTACAAATCATTACCAAATCAAATTTTGCAAAAATTGGTATGGAAATAGCATCTTCCAGGAAACAAATGTCAAAGTGTGGGGGAAAACAGTTAGGGAATATGTCAAGCGTATGCTCATGTCCTATATTAAAGTGCTCATGTCATATATACAATAACTGTTTACAGTGACTGAATTATATACAGGCCGTACAGGCACTGGCACTTGCTTTCTGTGGTTGGGCAAAGTCCTTTCGGAGGAAGACAAAGCAAATCCAGATTCCAGAAACACACAAGCTACGACTTTCTCCTTTGGACCCTCGCAAAGTGTGGTTACAGCTCCAAGGACCGAGTCGACTATAGTTTCCCTCCACCTCAGATTGCCTTCTCTCTTTGCTTCTCTATTATATGTCCATTGCTTGTTTCCTTCACTTTCACCATGGAGATGTGATTACAAGATTTGGATGCCAACAATTAGAGAAAGCCTTTTAGTCCTTGAAAGTGAGTTTTTTTAGTCGAGTTCTTTCGCGCAGCTCTAAGCCTTCAATAGATAATTACCTACCTCATAAAGCGTTAATTAGTGGAAGTTGGATCTACATAAAATGATAGCATATCACACATTACAAGTGTCTAATTTGAGTTGATCCCAAACAAGTTTAAAACAAGTGCCTTTAATCATTTAGATTTAACACAACCATACAATTATTTAAGACTGTCATAACATAGGCAGTGTGAAGAAAGGAATCATGTGTGTTTTAAAAACAATGAAATCCAATAAAATTTAACTTTTAATACACATGAATACTTTGAGACCACAATGCTTAATAACTATGTGGCTTAAAATTGATTTAGCCTACCACCCAAATATATCCCTATAAAAGAGAAGGAAAATAAAATGTATGGTAGATGCATCTCCAACTAAGATTAACTTTGAAATGGTACATGTAATATTGTAAAGATACATATGTAGCTAAGACCATCCGTAGTGGGCTATATTTGGGCGTTTTCTCCCCCCAATCACGCCCGGCACCCGCCCCCCGGGCGTTATTAAGAGTTTTTTGTCAAAAAAAAAATTCCCTTGGCGTGTTTTAAATCACGCTCTCAACATTTGTGTTTGGCCAATAGCATTTAATATTCCCTTTTTTAATCCAATAGGTTTTTTGTTGGTTTTTTTTATTTTTATTTAATTCTTTACACCCTTTAACATAATGCCCACATCACCACTACACCCATTTTAGAAAAACGCCCAATAATGCCCTTTGCTAACTGTACTGTCACATGGCGGAAAACGCCCTAGGGTAAGGGCATTATTCACCCAAACCACTACACATGGTCTAAGCAAGAGAAAATCCAAAACACAACAGAGATTCTATAATCTCTAGCTTTAACTAGGATTAGATTTATTTGAACAAGTAGACACAATAATTAAAGGCAAAAAAAACACTTTATCAATCACAAAGGCAGACTATGGGGTTATTCTCAATAAAACCCAGGCAATTGGTTTTCTTATTCGCAACATTGATTTCATATAGATGCATCATGTGTATGCATGGGATAATTGTTTGCAAAAGTTCAAAAGGATATTAGTTTCTTTGTAAATAAAGTAATCCATTATTAAAAACCTTAATTGTGTAGAGAAACCGATACATGTTAATCATCTATATATGTAAGGCTTTTACTAGTCGAAAAAGATGTTGGGGCTTTAACAAGGTATGACTATTAAGATTTTAGGTTCAAGCTTACATGGACATGGTGGAATGGCAAGTGTAAGAGATAATGTTAATTGTTAAGTATCTGCAAGTTGATGTTAATTTAATTAACCCACATTATACTATAGTATTCAAGCTAATTAAAGTTGGTTAAAAACATGTATATACATTACATGCAAAGAACTCTTAGGCTTCATGAACTCTTAGCTAAATTGTAAAAGATAAAACACTTACAATTATAAAAGCAACTACTGAAACATGTAACATGCCATGCCAGAAACCAGCACTTAGAAACAACTTTCAAGAGAAGCATAGATCAAGCCTCATTGCGGACTTGCGGTCCCCCACAGCCCCAAGCCTCTTCCAAGAGCCACTACAGAACTAATATATTCAAGAGCCACTGCATGCACTTGCTAGTCTTTAAAAAAAATAAACCATTCATGTTTACTAAGGCAATAAAATATAATAAAAATACAAAAAGTACATAAAAAAGATGTAAATTAATTTTGGATGCAGTCTCTAATTAAGATTATACGATTTGCTGAAAGGGGACATAATCTATAAGATCAAAAGGCCAATAAAATATAGCACCACTAATTAGAAGAAACATGAAACTGCATAACTTTAGATAAAACATAGAACTTACCATAGCTTGTAATAGCATTGATCCGTATAACGCACCCTTTATAAAGCACCAGATGTATGATCAAAGAGATCACCTCTTTAATAGGATTCCCATGCTGCAAATTAAATTGTGCTACATTTAACCGTGTATAGCACAGCCTTCAAAATGCACAAGGTGTATGCTCAAAGAGATCACCTTCTTTAAAAGGATTACCATGCTGCAAATTAAATTGTGCTACATTTAACCATGTATACACACACATGCACTAACAAAACCACAATTAGTGTTGCATTTGATGAAAAAGGCATAACTTCATCTGAACTTTAAAGATCTTGGTTAACATGAGATGACAATTGATAATCAAATTACCATCTAATGACCAGTTCAATACCAAAAGGCTTGTAGCCTAGGGCACGAAGGTGTGTTGAAAAGGTGTCTTTCCCCCATAAGGTTAAGGGTTCTAGTCCAAAGAAAAAACAAAGGTGTTTAGGATTTAGAAGGTGTGTATTAGGCGTTAAAAAAACTAACTAGTTCAATGGCTATATAATTATCAAACAACAACCACCAACAAACTACATAAATCAATTGAAATGCTGATACAATACCAGTATAGATTCATGTCTCTTTACCCCCATCGTTTACATTTTATACGCATACTTGGGAAGTTGAGAAGAAATGTTGTCAATTTTTCCTTAAATCCTCAACTCGTTATTTTGTATTCAATGAGAATAATTTTCCAAAAGTGAGTTGATCATATTTGCAATCACATTCATCATGCATGCTTTTATTTATTTTCAAAATTAAATGAATCATGGTACATAAAAAATCTTTTGGTTTTGATTCCAGATCACATTTACAATCATATCGCACTATTTATATATATATATATAGTGTGTGTGTGTGTGTGGGGGGGGGGGGGGGGGGGTTGGTCCAAATGACAATGTTATTGGAGTTAAGATGTTGCTCCCCTTGAGGTCAAGGGTTCAAGCCTCGCTAAAAACGGATTGATGTAAAAATTTGTTGTTAAAATTGCACTATTTATGTGCATGTTATAGTGTGTTATGCACATGTGACACTTACAAACTCAGCTAGTTATACCAATAACCCAGAAATATACAATGCTAAAAGCCTTTTTAATGAGAGAATCAACTCATGTAAAAATAAAAAATCATATAGCAGTTGACAAAATATATCTTGCAAACATAAATGGTGTTGTTTGATCAGTGTTTCAATGTAAACAAACCATCTCTGACCAGACAACTAAAATAGCCCTAGCTTGCTGTTAAAATAAAAAACTTAAACTGACAACTAATTACAAGTAACAGATAAAAGTAGAGTTAAGTTCACGTACAAAGTGTCTTATCGTACAAAACGTACGAAAGACACGAAAAAACCAAAAAAACGCGGTAGCATCTTCGTAATTATTTACATTGTAGAGTAATTATCAAAATTACTCTACAAATATTCTTGTAGGGTAATTTTGATCTTGTAGAATAATTTTGTAAAATGTTCTTGTAGCGTAATTTTGATCTTTTAGAGTATCATAATTACTCTACAAATGATTTTGTAGAGTAATTTTGAATTGTATGTTGTTTGATAAACTTGCAGAGTAATTTTGATACATTTGTAGAGTAATTTTGATGTAGAGTAATTTTGATACACTTGTAGAGTAATTTTGATAATTACCATACAAGATCAAAATTACTCTATAAGAACATTTTACAAAATTACTTACAAGATCAAAATTACCATACAAGATCATTTGTAGAGTAATTTTGATAATTACTCTACAATGTAAATAATTACGAAAATACCACTGTGTTTTTTCAGCAAAACCTTCAGTTTGTGCTTTTTGTACGTTAAAGTTATTTGTATTTCATCTTTTGTCTAAAAGTACACCCTTAATTTGTATCATTGTATGTTACGAATATTGATTGTACATCATAATTTTGATTAGTGCATGGACTTTATGATTCATTGAAGACAACATTTAGTAACTAGAGATCAACAAAACCAATATTATATTTCAATTAAAAATGTTATAATAATAATTTTAAAGTCTATAACAAGATACAAAAAAAGATCGAACAAGTGAAAGTGATTCCTCCATGAATCCATAATAACCCAAAAAGTTTATATTTCCGAGTTCTCAAAGATTTACCAATTTTATAGAAAAATTTAAAAATAAATACCTTACTTGTAAAATAGATCAGAAAATCCAGTCAAGATCCAAAATTTCTTTACGCTAATATCACATGCGACCATAAAGATTAAAAAGAGATCAAGACTAACTCAGTTTTCCGTTGATTTAGAACAGTAAACGGTAAAATGTCACGGTTTTCTATAACAAAACCCTACTCCTTATCAATATTCAATAATATATTTTCAAAGTACAATCATCATTATTTTATTTATTTAAATCCCAAACAAAGACCCTAAACAAACAAGAAACTGTTTTTGTATTTCAATTTTCAATCCTGTTTGTTTAACACCCCCATCTTCCTTCTTGCCGAAAAAATCCCAGCAAAAAAACACATAAAAAGAATGTTTGGTGTTGATAAACATCAAACAAACACATGGATCACACCAACAACAAAAAAAAAAAAAAAAAACAAAACAAAACATTAGTGGTTTGATTTGTTTGTGTAGTTTGACTCACATCCCTTGAGCAGATTAAGAATCAAGATGACAGACAGAGCAGTGAGCACCCAAAACAATCATACAACTCACTTGGGTACAATTTGACTTTGTGTGCTCACTCTCTTCTGTCAACTCTAACTCTCTCTCACCCAAATAGGGTAACCAAAGCATGAACTATATAAAGAAAAATATTTCAAAGTCAGATCTGAGAACAGAAAGCAAGATATACTCATTTTAAGGAAAGGTAAACATCTAGGGTTTGGGTGGGTTAAAAAGGGTAAATCCCAGAAAACCAAAACAAGAAACAAATGTAACAAAACTCTTACTCTCTGAGTGGTATGATTACTTGGTGTACTTTGGTAGATGATGGGGAAAACAGGTGGCTAAGGAGGCAGGTTCTGGACGTATGAAACAGTAGCGGTGGCCACCACATAATATAAGGGAATCTAGAGAGAGAATGGAGGGTCAGGGTTGAGAAATGAATAGGGATGGGATGAAATGAGATGAGATGAGTTCTAATGACTTTTGAGTTCTTATTAACTTCTTATGGCCTTGGTATTTATCTTGTTTAATTTACATTTACAATTTACATTTACAACTTGTTTAATTTACAAACATACCATTTGACCTCAATGTTGAGTACGAGTTAATAAACTCTTGTGAAAAGGAAAAGGTAACTAGGTTCTCTTTACTTGCACTCACCTATATACACACTGTAGGTCCCTCGGAGGTTGAGGTTTAACCTATTCCTTGTTATGTCTAACACACTAGCGAGTGCGGAATCCAAGCTAGCATGCAAACCGAGAAAGAACAAGCACAAACACAACACACAAAGATTCACCGATTAACACCACTTGTATTAATGCGAATGAAAGGTTCCGGTTACAAGCTCAATGTTTACAAATCAGTTTTGCAAACTCTCTAGTGTGTGTTCTTGACAGAATGCTCTCTATCTCTCGAGTGTCTCTTTCTGTTTGCCTATCTCTCTATATCTTGAACACACACTGCATGGGTATATATATACCCAGCACAGGTTGTATGGTCGAAGGATCATGTGGACTGCCCGAAAGATGATCTGTCGATCATGAAGCCATCGAAGGATCCACAAACACTTCGAAGGATGGCATATCCTTCGAAGTCCATCAGTATCCTTCGTGGGATATCTTTCGAGCTCATCGAAGGATAGAAACAATCCTTCGAAATCCCAACCTTCGACACAGAACATTATACAACCATTTTCTAACTGTTTGGCCAAATCAAACCAGGAGGATGGTTGACTTGGTCAAACTTACAGGACTAACAAAGACATCGTTTTGTATCAAGACAAATTACAGACAAAGTACAGACACAAGTGCACCAACAAACTCCCCCTTGGCTGTAGCTTTGTCTGGCTGTAGCTTTGTCTCGATCTTGGTTCTTGTGGGTCTCTCGTGTCTCGATCTTTGTCTCGATCTTCATGACTTCAAGCCTTTGACGTCCTTTCAAGTCTTCAATGTCGGAGGATCTTTAAAGTCTTCACGTCTTGAAAGCAGAAAGTGTACCAACAAACTACCCGTTTTATGTAGGAAGTGTGTTGACAAACTCCCCCTTAACATAAGCTCCCCCTTGAGTTATGCTCGTGAAATACTTGTTCTTTATGAATTGAGATCCTTGTGGTGTTGATGATGGCCAGCGGCAACTCGATCATCTTCATCACTTGAGCGCCTTCACGTCGTGTCTTCATTCCGAAGCTTGTCATCGACCATGTTCTCCTTGCCTTTAGAATCTGCACATGCAAGAAATCTAAACGCGTAATGAGAACAACTGCTTGGAACATCATAAGTAAACGACACACATGTGACCATTGCATAATCAAACACCGTCCGACAGTTTGAAAGTTTTAACAATTTTTATCAATTTTAGGTTTTTAACTTTCAAAACTTGCAAATTTCGACCGTTTATGAAGATTTAGCCGTTTCGGTTTTCGTTCAGGTTTCAGGTAACGAAGACTCGAGCTCCAACATCGTACGATCGAAAATAAAACAGAAATAAAATCTTTTTGGCTTTTATAAAGTTTATATTAAAACACACCTAAAATCTTTTTGGACTTTTTGAATATTTAAAAAAAAATAAGACTGAAAGCAGTAAATAAATATATACAAAGATGCAGAAAATGAAAGCATTAAATAAATATTTACCGACAATCTTTTTGCGAGTTTCGAGGGTAAGAGAATCATATCAGTGTACGGTCATGTCAAAACGCTCTTGTTGTTCAATTAATTAACATTAAGATAAGCATCCTATAAAGATTATCGGTATTGTTGTCCACATAAACTCAACTTATCATTTGTAATCATGGCGAGGGGATACGTTAAGGTATGATTTATACTTACCGACCGGTGTTCATCCACATCACGACACATTCCCGTATCAAGGTATGCACGAGGGTTCATCTTACCGGTGAGTATACCGATTATCATCTGTTTGACCGTATATGATGTGAGATTCTCACTTATTTTGATTGAAAACAAGCCCTATGTGATAGAATCACTTATTGATGAGGAACTTGATTTTCGATGCATGAGGGCACAGGAGCAAGTCCGTGAACAGGTCAGTACTTTCGTACAGCAGAGAGACGAACTTGACTCCCGGATAAATGTGATATATTATCACTTATTTTGTTTGGACATGTGATTGTTGATCACTTATTGAGGTCGAATGCAATATGTACACGTATGTATAGTATCATGGAAGATCTAGACTTGCGTCCCCGTTATTTTTCGGTAAAAGATACAACCATGATACCCAGATGATAAGCAGCATAAAGACCGAATATCTCAGAACCTCGGCAATCTCTCAAACGAAATTTCGGTACTAAGACCATATGCCAATGAGTGGTTCCCACCCAGTCTTCAGTCGATTTAAGTTTATATCACCCTGCACACTTTAAAATGATTGTGAGCCTACCGATACATCTTATATAGAGCTGCTTATCGTTTTTCATTTTAGGTTTAAAGAGGTTTGGATAGACCACTGATGTACTATCATTTTCTCTTTTGCTCGCCAGGAAACTCATTTTTGTTTTTCTATTGTTTTTGTGTTTTTGAAATTTTTCGATGTTTTTGGATTTTCAAAATTTTAGATTTACTCCCCCTAAAATCAATAAACTAAGACAAATTTAAAACACAAAGGTATTTACAAAAATGATTTTCCGATGTTGGTTTTACTCTTGCTTGACCTTAATGCCGTTTACCAATAATAAATAGTCAAATCTTGATTTGTCAAATGCTTTGGTAAAAAGGTCGGCACGTTGGTCATCGGTGTGGACGTAAGCAACATCAATTAGCCTTTTCTCAAAGCAATCACGTATGAAGTGATACTTAATATCGATGTGCTTAGTCTTTGAATGCTGCACAGGATTTTTAGTGATCTGTAAGGCAGCAGAATTATCAACGTAAATAGGAGTAGTTAGGAATTCAAAACCGTAGTCGCGCATTTGTTGTTGGATCCATAGGACTTGGGAGCAACAACTTGAGGCAGCAATGTATTCAGCTTCGCATGTTGATGTAGCGACACAAGTCTGCTTCTTGCACTGCCATGTGACTAGGCGATTTCCCAAAAACTGACATCCAGCCGTTGTGGATTTGCCGTCGATTTTGCATCCGCCAAAATCAGAATCACTGAATGCGATCAAGTCAAAGTTATTATCCCTAGGGTACCACAGACCGGTGTCAGGGTAACCCTTCAAATAACGAAAAATCCTTTTTACAGCTGCAAGATGTGAGGCCTTCGGGTTGACTTGATATCTGGCAAGGAGGCACGTTGGGTACATTATATCTGGTCTTGATGCTGTGAGGTACATAAGAGATCCGATCATCGCGCGATAGTATGAGGGGCTAACATCTTGACCCTTCAAGTCTGGAGTAATTCCGTGATTTTGCGGCAATGGGGTACCGATGGGCGTTGCATCAGACATCTGGAACTGGCTCAAGATGTCACCAACATATTTAGTCTGATGGATGAATATCCCAGACTCGGTTTGTTGTACTTGTAGGCCCAAAAAGAAAGTCATTTCCCCCATAGCACTCATCTCGAATTTATCCTGCATGATGCGCTCGAAATTCCTACACAAAACATCATTAGTAGAACCAAATATAATATCATCAACGTATACCTGTACCAGTAGAAGATCTCCATCTTGTTCTTTGATGAAAAGAGTACAATCGATAAGACCTCTGCGAAATCCATTCTCCAGCAGATAATTAGATAAGGTTGCGTACCAAGCTCGCGGTGCTTGATGTAGACCATATAGAGCTTTGTTGAGCAACCAAACCCGATCGGGATGGATAGGATCTTCAAAACCTGGAGGCTGTTCGACGTACACCTCTTCTTCCACTACACCATGTAAGAATGCACTTTTCACGTCCATCTGGTATACCTTGAAACCTTTGAATGAGGCATAAGCCAGAAAGATCCGTATTGCTTCTAGACGTGCAATAGGTGCATACACTTCGTTGTAGTCGATCCCTTCTATCTGACGAAAACCTTGAACGACTAGCCTTGCTTTGTTTCGAATAACGATTCCACGGTCATCCTTTTTGCATTTAAACACCCAACGGGTACCAATCTTCTTGTATCCAGCAGGTTTCTCTACGAGTTTCCAGACACCAAGCTTCTGGAATTGTTGCAGTTCTTCCTGCATCGCTTCAACCCATGAGTTATCTTTCAAAGCTTCTTTCCAAGTTCTTGGCTCTTCCTGTGAGACATAACACGCGAAAGACCAATCATTTTGTTGACCAGATTCTCTAATCGCCGCATACAAGCCTGCATTGTTGTTGTTCCGCAACATGTTTCTTGTTTGAACGCCACTCTGTACATTTCCGATGATGTTTTGTTGAGGATGGGTATTGTGAATCCTTGTTTCTGGATTATCTTGAACTGGAATGTTTGTACCCAGATTGTTGAGATTGAGATCAACAATTAATTCAATGCCCGGAATTGACGAAGAGGATGATGCAGTTGCTTCAGCTGTTCCAGGGACGCCCACTGGAGGAGTACCCTCTGAAGTACCATGAACTGCTGTTATTGGAGCTTCTTGATCTGCATCGAGAAATTCATCATCCTCTGAAGATTCGTTCAATTCGGTAGCATCGTGAAAATCCTCATTGTCGAGAGCATTATTGTTCACTGAAGATGGTTCTTGATTGACAATAATGGGACGAACCAACGGTGAATCTGTTGCATTGTCACTCTCGAAAAACATCCTTGCAGCAGCATTTTCTTCAACTGCTTCAACATTGATCGAATTGAAAAAGTCATCGTACTCAAACATCCAAGGCTGACGAGGATTTTTGACTGGTAAAGTGTGCCTTTGTACTCTGACTTCAGACCATTCCTCGACCCTTTTAGTCTCTAGATTCCAGACTCTTAAGTTCGGGGTGGAATACCCAAGAAAGTATCCTTCAATAGCTTTAGCCCCAAACTTTCCATTAGGATCGATTATTGTGCATGGAGCTCCAAACGGTTCAAGATATGACAAATCTGGTTTCCGTTTGTTAATAAGCTCAAAGCAGGTCTTGTTGTGCCTTTTGACTGTAAGGACTCGGTTCAACGTATAACATGCAGAGGCCACAGCTTCAGTCCAGAATGGAATCGGCAATTGTGACTCTACCAACATAGTCCTAGCAGTCTCGATCAATGTGCGGTTCTTACGTTCAGCGACGCCATTCTGTTGAGGAGTATAAGCTGCACTAAATTCGTGAAGA
The DNA here is from genome assembly GCA_030545235.1 of Helianthus tuberosus. Taxonomy (NCBI): domain Eukaryota; kingdom Viridiplantae; phylum Streptophyta; class Magnoliopsida; order Asterales; family Asteraceae; genus Helianthus; species Helianthus tuberosus. The sequence goes on along the minus strand of CM060365.1, from coordinate 31,596,717 downwards.
ATACCTTGTGAAGTGCAAAACTCCGCCATGGCATGATTTTTGAATTCAGTACCATTGTCGCTGCGTATCCCCCTAACCTTCAACTTATATAGATTCTCAATCTGAATGATCAAGTTTTTGATAATACCGAAGGTTTCACTCTTATGTGCCATGAACGCCACCCAAGAAAATCTTGAATAATCATCAGTTATCACAAGGCAGTATTGATCATTCCTAATACTTTTGTGCTTGACAGGACCGAACAAATCCATGTGCAAACGTTTAAGAGGAACAGCCACCGTGTTGATTTTCTTTGAAGGATGTCGCTTCTTCGTTTGTTTTCCTTTCTGGCACGAGACACAGATGTCTTGAAGATGAAAGTTTTTAAGAGGAACACCATTCACTAATTCATTTGACACCAAATGATTCATTTTGCGTAAGTGAATGTGACCCATTCGTCTGTGCCAAGAGATTGTGTCTTTTTCTGTGGCTTTGGAAACGAAACAAGTTGCTTGTGCAGACGTTGTGATAGCTTGGCTCATATCAAGGACATACAGATCATTTATCCTTGGAGCCGACAAGAGAATCCATTCTTTCGGAATTTTGAAGCCGGGTTTCAGCACATAACATCCGTTTGCATCAAAGTGTACTGAGAACTGCTTATCACAAATTTGAGAAACACTAAGAAGATTGTGATCAAGTTGTTGTACGAAGTTGATCTTATCAAAGCTAACAACCCCGTTGGAAATCATTCCTTCACCCGTAATATATCCGCCCTTATCTCCAGCAAAAGCAACATAACCTCCTCTAATAGATTTGACGTCGTAGAGAAGCTTCATGTCGCCTGTCATGTGCCTGGATGCCCCACTATCAACAATCCAATGACTACTGATAGTTCCTCCTGGAAAACCCTGCACATGAACTCACACAATTAGTTGGAGATGGGGACCCAAGCCATTGTGGTCTTGGGTCTTCCATTTTCATCAACAACAATAACTTCTATTCTTTGATGATTTGAAAATTGTGATGGTCCCCCTGAACTTGTGGTCAATTTAGGTTTCCATGTCTGTTGAGTTTTACCAGTTTGATTGTTTGAAATTTTTGAAAATTTTGTGCTCTCTGGTTTAACCGAAACAGATTGTTTTTGAACCACATTAGTTTTAAGTGCCTTTTCAATCACCTTGACTTGTTGGCGTTTCTGTTTCTTTTCCCTTTCTCTTACAAGTCGGGGATCTTGTTTTACAGAAACAGATCGCTTTTGGTAATTGTGTTCACGGGGATCATCTTCTTTGGCTTTTAATTTATGAAGATACGGACAATTTCGAATTATGTGTCCAATTGTACCACATTCAAAACATGATCTTCGTTCAACAAACCCCGAAGCATCATGTGGTCGTCTTGCCGATGATGAAGATGAACTTTGTGATCTCGAGGTACTAGGTTTCGAACAACTTGGTTCATTCCTTTTCATCACTGTTGCTTTCTTGACAAAATCTAAGATAGATTGATTTTCAAATGTTTCAATCTTGTCCGTTCCCTTAGATTTCACAAAGTTCACATTCTTTTTCTTCTTTTGATTCGGCTTCCTTTGACCTTGAGCCGGTAATTTTCCTTTTGGTTTGGCATGATTTTGCTGTTTTTGCACTGTTGGTAATTTTTTATTGCCAAATTGTTTTCGAACTTCGGCCTTTGGGATAGGAGGGCACTGTGTTACAGTAACATGTGATCCTGTCTTTCCCAAAAACTTACTTGTTGAATTTTCAAAGACTTTACTGATTAATGATTGATTAACATTCTTAATAGGAAAATCTTTGTCTGAATAAACTTTATCATCACCAACAAGAGTGTACAGCAAATCCACACTCTCCGACTCTTTTGCAGACGAGGACTCAATCGCAACAGTCTTAGCGGGTTTTGGTGGAGGATCACATAGAATATGATTCTCAAGAGGTATGTCCTCTTCTTTTATCACCGCATCAGACTTTGCTGAATCAGTATCATCAGACTCATCATCAGAAGAATCAGAATCCTCACTGTATATCACGACTGGAGGAACCTGATTCGGTTCAGCAGAGGACACACATGTATCTGCTGACACATCCGAATCTGAAGATACTTCTTTCTTGTATCCGAGTCCTGCTGCAAATTCCTTAACATCAAGAGGAACAGATGGTTCAAAGAAAGTTCTATTCTCCTCGTCAGGCATGGCATCATAATTGTTTCTCACGGGTGGTGGACATTTCTTGTAGCCTATGCATGTGACATCCCGTTTTTCTTTCTGTACGTCAATGATGTGATCCAACACATAGCTAGAGCTTAAATAACTGTCTAACTTGAGTCGGATCGCCTCACTTTCAGTTTTAACACAAGCCATTTCCTTTTGCATTACCTCAAGACGAGTTATATACAAATTAATGTCAGTTTGTTTTCTGGAAACCATTTTAGTTAACTCGGTTTTATCTTTCTTTAATTTTTCAATTACCGATTTAAACTCCTTTTCATGGTTTTCATAAAACATGTTGGCTTCTGTGCACTTAGAAAGATCCACGGTCAATTTCTGATTATGGATAAATGTCACATCATATTTCTCCTGCAAAGCCTCGTGTTTGCTTTGCAATTCACACCACTTATCATTCAATGAAACATGTTTGTCTTGCAAGTCAAACAAACTAGCTTGTACAGCATCATGTTTGCCTTGCAACTCAGACATGTTTGCTTCTAAATCAACACATTTAACATGCAAACTATCACATTTATCACAGCTAACAGAAGTGGGTTCATCGACACATACCTAACTTGATGAACTGTCGACATTAGCCATAAAGGCTGAATGGAGAGAAGACGAAGAATAAGCAGCTTGATCCACCAAAATAGATCTTCTTTGAGTTTCTGCTGCAGCTTCTCCCAGTAGCTCATCAATATTAGCATCGACTGACGCACTTGATGTCTCATCCACATGATCATCGCCTGAACTCGATGATTTTTCATCTGAACTTCTACTATAACCAGAAGAGTCTTCATCCTCAGAAGAGTCACCACCATTGGCGGAAGATTCTCCACCACTGGCGTGATTTAAATCCTTGACAATTTCTGCAAAACAAGCTGTTCCATCTAGAGCATCATTTCCCAACTGGATTGACCAATCACATCCTTCATCTACTTGAACCACAAGTTCCTGGTTGGCATTAGATGGTCCTGCTTGACTCTGGTTGTTGACAGGCACCAATGTTCGCTCATTGTTCCTTCCTTGGTTCTGATTTGCCCTGTTGCCTTGACCTCTGAAAGGATTTTGGTTTCCATGTTGAGCTGGTCTTGTGCATTCCCTTTTGAAATGACCACGTTCACCACAATTGAAGCATTTAACAGCTTGCTTATCAAACCCATACTTGGTGTCTTTCTTGCTTTCCAAGCTGGTTCTGCCAGTTCTTTCCATGAAATCCTTTGCTCGCCTAACAGCACTGGCAAAGGCCCACTTGATGTCCATCATCTCCATCTCCTCTTTATCGATCTGCTGATAGTCTTCTTGAGTCAGATTAATGTTGCCAATCTGACCTTCCACTAATCCACAGTATGCGCTCACCAAAGTGCTTAGCAGCTCCATGTGTTCCTTTGCTACTTCCACACTAACTTTAGAAAAGCTTGAGGTGTCGAGCCGTACTGTATTTGGCTTTGACTGCTGATCAGCAGATGATGTACTTCCATAACATGCTTGCTGTTGAGGAGGAAGAGAATTCCCATACATGTCTGTTCGTCTGATAGGTTGTTGGCTTTGCTGTTGTGGCACTGGTTGAGGAACTGGATTAAGCGGATTTCCATACATGTCTGTTGTTGGAGGAGGAATGCCATACAAACTAGTGCTAGACACAAATGCTGTTTGAATTGGAGCGTGTGAAGAAGGTTTTGTAGAAGTGCTAGAAGCTCCATAATACATTTCAGGATTTTGTGGCACTGGAACTCTTTTTGCCTTGAGAGTTTCTTCCTGATTCTTGTTTTCCAGGAGTTGAGCAAAGTCATTGAAGTTTGTTGTATCCAAAGTGCCATTGTACTTCATGATTTCTAAGAAATTATTCCATTGAGGTGGCAGTGCATCTGCAAACTTCTTCACTATCTCTGCTGAAGTTGTTACAACCCCAATATTTCCCAATTCAGTCAGCAAATGATTGAATCGACTTGTCAAATCTCCTAAAGATTCATTCTCCATACAAGTAAAACCATCAAACTCTTTCTTTAGCAGGTCTTTTCTCAATTGACGTGTCGCTTCATTTCCCACGCCCCTTATCTTCAATGCGTCCCACAACGTCTTCGTTGTCTTGTAACTGACAAATTGATGATAAATATCTTTACTTAACGCCTGAGTAAGAATGGCATATGCCTTCTTTTCCAAATCATAGACCTTCTTCTGATCTTTCGTAAGATCTGCAAACGTAGCAGCAGATGATGCGGCAAGCTCTATTGTTTGATCAAAATCTGTGATGAAACGCAACCACAATTCTGTATTTTGACCAAGGACGTATGTATGAAATCTATCAAACCATCCCGGATATTCACTTAAGTGCATCAACTTTGGAGGCCTATTCAAACTTCCCGTTTCACTCTCGCTTAACAAAATGCTTTGAACACTTGGAGTTTGATTTGATACGAATGCCCATTGACCGGTAGATATAGCATTAGCTTGCGAAGATACAGGTACGGGAGATTCGGCCCATGCAGGAGATGCAGGTAAGGGAATACCCCACATCGAATTCATTTTTAATCAAGAAAAAGAATACCTGAAAATCACAAACTTGTTAAACATAAACAGATTATGATCGAAGGATCAAGACTTGTTCGAAGGATCAACAGTGTTCGAAAGATCACTGTTGAATCTCGAACAATGATTTCGAAAGATTCACAAACTCGAAAGATTCACAATTTGAAAGATCCTTATCTTTCGAGTATATATCCTTATCTTTCGAAAAACTATCCTTCGAATAGATTCCCTTGATCGAGGGATAAGCCTCTGACTTCGAAGGATGGGTCGAAAGATGATTATCTATCGAGCCTTTCTTGGTCGAAAGATGGTCTTTCGATGTCGAAAGATATCCTTCGATTGCAACTGACACAACTGACACAAGAGTGACAGGTTGGTGAAAAAGGTGACAAGTTGGTAGAAACTTTCGGCAGACAGTATAGTTCAGACCATCATTTTTTACCAAAACAGATTTGAACAATAGAATATTGCATAAAAATCGAAGCTTCTGTCCAGAAACCGGTCACCGGAGTAAGCCGGAGTATGGCCGGAAATGACCAAAACACCTTAAAAACCAGTTTTTAAGTTACCCAACCCGTTCCTTAACACACCCGACAGTTTAGACCACGTTTTAACTACAAAAACAGCGAGAAAAACACTGAAAACGGGAGCTAAACCAGTGAGTTTTTGTCCAAAAACACTCCAAAGCTTGTATAAAACCCGGTTTTTAACAAGGAAAAGAGCCACGGCTCTGATACCACTTGTAGGTCCCTCGGAGGTTGAGGTTTAACCTATTCCTTGTTATGTCTAACACACTAGCGAGTGCGGAATCCAAGCTAGCATGCAAACCGAGAAAGAACAAGCACAAACACAACACACAAAGATTCACCGATTAACACCACTTGTATTAATGCGAATGAAAGGTTCCGGTTACAAGCTCAATGTTTACAAATCAGTTTTGCAAACTCTCTAGTGTGTGTTCTTGACAGAATGCTCTCTATCTCTCGAGTGTCTCTTTCTGTTTGCCTATCTCTCTATATCTTGAACACACACTGCATGGGTATATATATACCCAGCACAGGTTGTATGGTCGAAGGATCATGTGGACTGCCCGAAAGATGATCTGTCGATCATGAAGCCATCGAAGGATCCACAAACACTTCGAAGGATGGCATATCCTTCGAAGTCCATCAGTATCCTTCGTGGGATATCTTTCGAGCTCATCGAAGGATAGAAACAATCCTTCGAAATCCCAACCTTCGACACAGAACATTATACAACCATTTTCTAACTGTTTGGCCAAGTCAAACCAGGAGGATGGTTGACTTGGTCAAACTTACAGGACTAACAAAGACATCGTTTTGTATCAAGACAAATTACAGACAAAGTACAGACACAAGTGCACCAACACACACACACGGTAGGAAGGTAAAATGAAAACTCTTACGAGTTATGAGAACATAGAAACTCCACTAAAACGAAGGCTTTTTCAAAAATCATTTACAAAAAATCCTATAAAAATCAGTTAAAAAAACATTAGTTTTTTTTATTTACACCACCGTAAAACTCTTACGGTATGGGTAAATGTTGATGTCAGCAGTTTTTTACAGTGTCGTGAAAAGGCTGAAAACACCGCTTCGTTTTTTTTGCAGCTAAATTTGTAACATTTTAATCTACGTGTGCAACACCACCCAACACCACTACGGCGGGCGCTATGGGTTTGATTTTGGGTCCCTGTGATGTTCATAGCGGCGCGTGAGGGGGGTGTTTGCTTTCAAAATTTGACCGTTTGAACGGTCATAAATTTAAAAAAAAATAATTCATTTTAAAATCCATCTCTCCTATTTTTTTAAAATCCAACACACTCTCAAACTCTCTTCTCTCTACATTTTTTATAAAAATCTAGAATTTTTATACAATGCATCCCTTCAACCGCGGTTTTATTCCTCCGCGTCTAGTGCGGACACGAACCAAACGAGCAATCCTAGCCGTCCCGTTTCTCCGGTTCCCACTCGACCCACCCCCTATGGATCCAGTTTTTTCGATTACAATCAACATCAAATCGGGTTCATGAACCTATTGAACCAACCACTCTCATAGGACCCAAATCTATACGGTTGGAACCCGAACCAAACATGGTCGTCTCAAGCCTTCGGCTCGGCACAAGCATTCGGCTCACCACTACGCGAGCCCGACGTCGTTCCGGATACACAACCGGAAGTAGAGGAGACACAAAAAGGAAAAACAAAACGCCCCCATAAGTAGAGGAGACGCAACAAGGAGTGTACAAATTTTCAGTCCGTTTACCAACGGGTAAAAAACAGATGGAAAAGTGGCCACACAACGAGGACATTACACAAGCCGCCTTAATCGAGTATCAAGCCACTCAAGAAAATTTCCCATACTTGAAGTGTTGGCAAATTCTTCGTAATAGCCCAAAATGATCCAACGTCCCTACGGTAAGAACTCCTTCCGGTCAGTCGGCAAATAAAAGGTCGTCAAAGAAATCAAAAACCAACGAGTCGGTTGAACCCGAAACGCCAACTTCCGACGCTCGAAATACGGACGTAAACGATGATATTCCGGAGGAAGAGCCGGCGGAAGAGCTACCACGACCCGCCGGAAGAAGAAGCGGTGCAAGATTGAGAAGGCCCGAGTCATCGTTGATGGGATCCGACATGACTAATGCATTTTCGTTGATAAACCGACGCCTTCAAGACATACACGAAATAGGGACTCAACGTATGGAAGAGAATCGAGAAGTGACCGAGATTATGCAGGATAGACAATGGGCTCATGAATTTGAATTCTACTCGAAACCGCACGACCACCTAACCAGATAAGCGTTGAAGATGGCGTTACAACAAAAGGAGCAAATCGAAAAAAATATAATCTTTGAGTTTTTTATTTTATTGTAATGTTTTTTTTAGTGTAATGTTTTTTAATTTAATGAAATGGTTTTTTATTTTATAAAGTTTGAAATTAATTATAAAAAATTGAAAATTAATAATTGACTAATGATGAGGTGGGGGCTTTATGACTACACCAGTACACCCTCTTGTGATATAAAGCCCAATAAAACACTTCTATGACGCGTTTCGCCACTTGTCGCATAACGCCCTCAAATAGCCTTTATGACTACACATGGTCTCATGGCGTTATTTAAATATAATTATATCAATTTTATGAATAAAATAAAACATTTATTTGATTCATGACATGTTAATGTCAATTTATATAAAATTATGAGATATATGTAGTCACAACCTTCATAATGATTTCTTGAAAGAGTTAAAACAAAACAACCCTTTTATGATAAAGATACAAATATTTAAAATTATTTAATTCAACTACTTAATTTTGAACATCGGTGTTCAATTTATCTTAACTCTGATTTCGATATGATTTAGTTCGTTTACGAAACTCTCACATCATATAACACAAACTTATAAATAATTATCACGTAGAGGCAATTATTTATTGTGTAAAATTAATGAAAAATCATTTTCACTAACATTTTCCAGATACATTCAACAATCACTACCCCTGTTGCCGCTCCTACCACCCCCAAGCTTACGATTGTTACCGCCACCAAGAAAGGTGTCATCCACCTCAAACGCATCTCGATCGACTATTACTCAAGAAGATGGAGGTATTTTTGTTTAAGTACCCAATTAACGTTCAACTATGCAACTTATTGTCCACTAAGAGGTTAATTCGTATGTTTTGATAGTGAATTGTTGTAATTAACAAAGTTCCAACATCTGTGAATGTGAAAGTACGGGACTCACTCCAGCTTGGACCCCATGTGAATATTGATCTTCATCCCTACTTTTTCTGCATTTTATATTATTACTTTCTGTAAATAAATGTTCAATTTTTAGTTTACCACATAAACCTTCTTGGGGAAGAGGCATCTTTTGGAAATTTTCCTCCTGTAAACCTCGGTTACACAAATAACAAACAAATCCATTTTAAGGGTAGTGTTCTAGAGTGAACACTAGGTTGAGAGTGAACTGTGTAAACTAATCTGTGCCATTAGATTACATCATCTAGAGATTTTTAGACAATGACAATATTGTAATTATAATGTTGTAACTTATAACTTCCCTTTAAAACGAAATAAGGGTATTTGCGTTTTTTGTAATAACATTTATTAAACAATATAATCAAAATCCCTAAAATCTCGTCAGTTTCCCTATATAGAAGATACAAAGCTGTTAGTGTATTCACATGTGTACAGTATCGCTAGTATCAGTTTATACAAGATACACAGCTGTTAGTTTATACACATGTATATGTGTACAGTCTGGCTAACAATCAATTTATACACAGTTGTCAGTTTATACACATGTGTACAAACTTTTATACATCTATCTATTATATTCATAAATGATTACATATGTGTATATTAACAACATATAGTATATTATGCATGCACACGAGTAGATTCATATAAAAATTATAAATTAATGAAAACGAAACAAGTTACATGTATGCAAAAAAAAATAACTTCATCACATATTCAAACAAAAGTTAATGTGTAGGTCCGGTTTTCGGAGGATCGATTACGAAACCTATCACTGTTTATCCCAAACACGGTCAAGAGTGCGGAATCCCCGTGACGATGCAAACCAAACAAAGCGAGTAAATAACACACACGTAATCAAAGATTCACTTGTCTATTAATTAAACAGATGAGGACAATCATCAAACATATACACACAATGCTTGGAGGTAAAACTCACAGAAGGTTATGCTCTCATACCTTAACTATTAAACACACCAAGCTATATATACTGTCCCCAGACGAACTCCCATGTGACGAAGGTTAGGCATTGCGAAGATTGAATCTTCGCCATACACAAAACACGACGAACATTGAAGGTTCACCATCATATAGTTCGACGAAGATTGATTCTTCGTCAATCATCAACCAAGGGCAGAATATATCAACTTGTTAATCAAGTAAGTATGATAACAAACAACTAAACAGACATAATATGAATGCACACTAGCATTATGTCAAACATACAATAAGAGACAAACGTCATACCAAGTAGGATAGGAGGATATCCGACTAGGTAGACTTGACGGAACTAACAGACTCGATTACAAAAGACCGTTCAAAATACAACTTAAACAAGACAAAGTAACAGACACAAAAATGCATCAACAAACTCCCCCTTGTCTGTTTCTTGGTCTTCGCTCTTTGAGTCTTCAATCTTCAGTGCTTCAATGACCAGGTGCTTCCGGCGTGTATCCCTCGATAAAAACAGAAACAAGCGACGCATTGAAATTGTAGCGCTTGATGTGCGTCCTTGTCTTCATAAAAGATATCATGTCGGAATAGCTTGTTGATGTCGTTTGCAGACATATTCACAATCCACATTGGATCTAGCATGCGGAAGTTCTCTTTATCACCTTTGAAAAGAATAACCGCTTCATGAGTATCCGAATCATAACACCACAACGCCATATCGTCAAGAAAGTTCTGTTCCATGGGCATCAATGGAATCTTGTTCATGACCTTCGCCGGCGGATATATGAGCTTGTATCGAGCCGTGTTGGTCAATGGATCCAACGTGAACTTGATTTGTTGATACACTGGAAACTGTGGTTTATACGATTCATCCTTCCATCCCTTCTTTCGTTCGAACTTCAATTTCTTTGCAAATAATGTTGCGCCAAAATAATTTGAACGATTGATTATTTCCAACTTTGATAAGGCGGCAACATCATAGAATGGCAGAGATAAGATGCTCAGCATTGAGTTGAAATACTGGATTCCGTGTTCGCGCTTGATTGCAACACAATGAATTTCTTTCACGAACATCCAGCTCAGAATCTTCCCATGAGGCTTAACTTTTTCAAACGTAAGAAAGTCAACTTGTGTTTCAGGAGGCGTAGGCTTTTCAACTTTTGACAAGAACCTTTTTCTCCATTCTTGGAATGAATCCTTCGGATTATCTGTAGCCGTACGATTCTTTAACTGCTCGTCGATATCTTCAATATTTTCTTTCATCCATTCTTCATCAAGCGGATCAAACTCCATTCCATCGGCACGTACATACGTTGATTTGCTTGTTTCACCTTCAAACACTATCTCATCAATGTTTTCAGTATCAACAGTTTCCGGTTCAATCGGCATTTGATCGATAACTGAATCTTCAACTGTTTTCATTTCATTTAGAGCCAGCATCTTCTCATTCGAGAGATCAGCAACAAACTCTCCTTCTTCTAGAACTTCTCCAGTCACCGGATGTAAAGCCTGTAAAGCAAAGTCAGCAGAACTAAGAACAGAAGATGTACCAGGCAATGAGCTTTCAACGTAAGAACTGCTTTCAAGCTGTTGTATTTCTTCTACATTTTCACCAGAGGTTCCTTGTGTAGTTTCAATCTGAGAAGGCTTGTAGATAACAATTTGAGTAGATGCAGTGGCTGGCGGTTGCTCAGATGTCGCAGAAGGGTCAGGGTTACCCGGATCCACAGAATCATGATCCCGTTTCTTTAAGACTTCCTGTTGCTTGCATCGGTCACCCCACAAAATGTTGACACGCTTTCTTACAAACTCGAAGCCATCAGTAATTCTCTTGGCCCCATCTGTTATCTTGGTATTGCGGATGTGGTACCACTCTTTCATGTCGTCATGCTTTTCTTTAAGAGCTTCGGCCAACCTATGAACCTCGGTGCTTCTTTCTTTCAAGCGGTTCATATCAATACCACGAGCGTTATCTGCAGCTCGCATTTGCTGCAATTGACGTTCTCTTTCTTCATCAGCAGCTTTCAAGCGTGCATTCTCAGCCTTCAGCTGCTCAATCTCTGCTTGTTGACGTGCGATCTTGGCTTGTTGACGCTCAACAGAGGAATTCAATGTATTAATCTCCAACCGTTGCTTGATTGTGTCGCTTCTTGTAATATTCATGAACTCCGTTTGCCTATTAATTTGACTTGCAGCAGCTTGCAGTTGAGAGAATAGGAATTCTACCTTTTCCTCGGGCTCCATTTCAGAAAATTTTCTCTGTCGACGTTCTGATGTCTGCTGAGATGTAGTTGCTCGAATAATTGATGCCATTGTGCGTGAAGGTTCTTGTGGTGTAACCGTTAGAGTTTCACCAGTTGAAGTAACCACATGAGGTGGTTCAGTTGATCTAGGAGGGGATGATACAATAGCAGAAGCTTCTACGACCATTAGCCCAAACTCTGGATTCATATCTGCTTCTTGAATAGGCTCTTGCTGTGGAACGGTTTGCTGCACAGATGAAGTACCGATGTACTTCCTTGCCCTTTTCTTTATGTGAGCAGCAATTTGTTTCCTCTTTAAACGTTCAGCTTCGGTATCCGAAGGAATGTAATCATCATCATCCTCCTGTCTAATCTTCCTGACTTGCCTCACACCACGTTCATCAAGATAGAACTCGTACCCAGGCTCAGGATGATTGTCATCAGATTCAGAATCCTCAGCATCACCTCCAGCTGAACTAGCACCAGCTGTACCAGCAGCAGATGCAGCAGTAGCACTAGGTGCACTAGCTGTTGTAGCACCTGCATCTCCTCCATCATCACCTTCATCATCATCGTCACTCTCGCTCTCTGAAGAATCCAAATCCTTTCGTCCAAACTTATCTTCCAACATCTTTTTCAATTTTGGTTCCTCGTCGTCCGATTGGCTGTCGTCGTGACACCATTTATCGTTTGCAGGAGCGACGTATTGTGTGTTCTTTAAGGCACCAAACATCTTCCTTGGAGGATCGGATTCTGTGTATCTCTTTGCAGCAAAACCCTTGAAGATCCGTAAGGACTGTTCGAACATAGCGTCAATCTTGAGAACATCATTATCTGCCTTTGGAAGCCCTGGATGTTGAACATTCATAATCATTTGCAAGAAGCGAGGATACATCCAGAATTTGTTGCCAGAAGTTCGAGATCATGTTCTCCTTAGATTTTCTTTCATGTTAGCGTAAATGAACTTTGATATAATGAACGACTTGTTCAATACTAATGCAACCTGAACAAGATCATTCCCAGCCATATCATATCTAGCACGGCTTTTGCTTATACATTGAACAAGTACGTGAAGTAATAACTTGTACCGCAGCGGCAAACAAGCTTTGTTGATCTGACTGGCGAAGATATCACCGGTGCATTTCATTCTAAGAAGACAGCCACGCGTGCACATGATCAGAATAGTATCTGGAGCACTTGCATCATCTTGAAGTTCCAATACCGAGTTCAGAATCTCTGGTGACACGTCCACATTTAAGTTGTTAACCTGCCCTCGAATCAGCTCCTTTCCGTCAACTTCAATGATATTTGCCGAATTCCAGAATTCCTTAATCAACGACTTGTAAACAGGTGTCGAGAACGTAATTGCCTTGTTAATCCTTGATTCCCGTAGCCATTGAGTGATTTCCTTGTAATCGTCAAGCTTTCCTTCAGGATCTAAGAACGCTACCATATTATATCGAGGTTAAGACATAATTTCTTCTTCCGTTTTATTGGTTTTCTTGGTGGCAGGTTTACGCTTTTGTTCTTTCGGATCCATTCTGTATACATCAAATACCCACAATAAGCCAAAAACACATAACACTTATAGGATAATACATGTATACACATTTAATTTACATTATGAACATTAAACATGTATAGACATACATACTGTATAAAGGTTACACATTGACACTTGAAAATGTTTCTAACTGTGGAATTGATGAAGAATGCCTCCTATGACGAAGTTCCCCTTTTCAATGACGAAGATTGAATCTTCGTCGCCTTTGCTTGACGAAGAATGAATGGTCAGCAATGGTCAACGAAGATTGTTTCTCTGTTGACCATAGGAGAAGTTTGTCGCACAAGACTATGACGAAGATTGAAACTTCGTCACTTTAAGTCTATGACGAAGGTTGGAAACTTCGTCACTTCAAAGTTCGTCAAAATTAGGGTTCGTCGTTTCAGAAATCCAGAATTGGGGGTTTCGCTATAAGGGATTCTTCGCCGAAACAGAGTGAAACCCAGTTGATTCAATCATCAATCAACACCCAGAAAGCCAACATAAGAACCTAGAACCCAGAAGTTTAACCAAGAAATATGCAATCAAAATCAAAGTCCAAAACCCCAAAATTCAAACAAACAGCAATAACCCAAATACCCCTGTTTCAAACGATTTAAACATTTAAGCGAAAACACAGGTGTATTCTAAACATGTCTGAACAACCATTAAGGTCAAAACATCAAACAAACCTAAGTAATCATCAAACCACTTTAAACATTATGAAAACCTAATACCCTGTTCAAAACCCAAACCAAAAACCCAAATAATGTCATCAATACACACAATCTTTGTTACATTCTAACACATCAAAACATAAAAAGATAAGAGAAGCAAGAACATGAACAGTAGTATGCATCTATCAACAAATCTCAAAGGGTTTTCACAGACATCGGACACAAACAGAGGGTTTTATGATATAATATCATGATTTTGGTGTATTTTGGTACCTTGGATTTGTTAAAGTAAACAAGGGTTTATCAAGAGTTTTGAGTCGGTGAGGGATTTTCGGCGAAGAAGAAGGATGAACAGTTGCTGGGTGTTTTTCAAAAGTGATGGTGAAAGTGACATCAATAATGCAGTGGGTCCTTTTATACATGGACCCCTCAATGAAGTTTAAAGCGCGACGAAGTTTCACATGGGCCCGACGAAGTTTGCTGTTGGGCCAAGGTGAACTAGCGCAAAACTGATTATGACGAAGTTTGAATTGGGCCCTGCGAAGATTGAATCTTCGTTACTTTTAAAGTTCGTCGATGGTTGTTGGGCCAATATAAGTCAGCCCAAATCAGATCTCGATGAAGATTAAATCTTCGTCGACCAATAAGGTTCGTCGAAGCCCTTAAAAAGTCTTTGTTGACCAGTCAACACAGAAGCACCAATATTTGACTTTTGAAACATTTTCAATTTTGATCAAGTTTGAACAAGATTTTGCCATGTGTTAGATTTACCAAATGCAAAAGGACATTTTATGAAGAAGTAAAATCACAAACAAGTCGGTTTCGGGCATTTTGGCAGAAACTCAGTTTCAACTTCGGCTAATCAAAAATGAACTTTACAACTTACACTAGCACATAATTTAAAATGCAGTAAACTAACGAGAAGCAATAAAAAGCAGTAAACAACTGTACAATGTCAAACTTTTTGCGAGTTTCAAGGAAAAAGAATCATACCAGCTTACGGTCTTAGTCAACATGGTTCATGATTTCTGTTTTAAAGCTTTGGATAAGTATACTACCACAATTATCGATATTGTTGTCCACATAAGCTCAAACTGATCAGATGTAATCATAATTAGGAGATACGATTTACGGTAAGAATTATACTTACAAGTCGATGTTCATCCACTCACGACACATTCCCGTATCAAGGTATGCACGAGAGTTCATCTTACCAGTGAGTATACCGCTTATCATCTGTTTGACCGTATAAAAGATGTGAGAAGCTCACTTATTTTTTATTGAAAACAAGCCCTATGTGATAGCATCACTTATTGATGAGGAACTTGATTTTCAGATGCTTGAGGGCACAGGAGCAAGTCCGTGAACAGGTCAGTACTAACGTACAGCAAAGAGACGAACTTGACTCCTGGATAAATGTGATATATTATCACTTATTTTGTTTGGACAAGTGATTGTTGATCACTTATTGAGGTCGAATGTAATATGTACACGTATGTATAGTATCATGGAAGATCTAGACTTCGTCTCCGTTATTTTTCGGTAAAAGATACAACCATGATACCCAGATGATAAGACAGCATAAAGAACGTAAATCTCAGAACCTCGGCAATCAATCAAACGAAATTTCGGTACCAAGACCATATGCCAATGAATGGTTCCTACCTGACTTGAAGTCTGTTAGGTTTGTATCATCCTGCATATTTTAATCTGATTGTGAGCCTACCGATACATCATTAGTAGAGATACTTATCATTTCTCAATTTTTTTGTTTTACATTTTTGAACATGTTGACCGACCACACCAGTGAATCTCATCATTTTCTTTTATCCAAGAAACTCATTTTTGATTTTCTAATTTTTTTTTTGAATTTTCTAATTTTTTTGAATTTTTGAATTTTTCAAACGTAAGGACAGAAAGTAAAGACATATTTTTGGATTTTTTACTTTTTCAAATGTTTTTGTATTTTTTCTTGAATTTTCTCCCCCTAAAATGCGAAAAGGTTACGAAAATGAAAATCTTTTTGTATTTTTAGAGTTTTTTTTTATATAAAAATATTTACAAAAACGATTAGCCAAAGAAGTTTTACTCGGGTATCACCTTAATACCATTGACCAAAAGAAGATAATCAAAACGTGATTTATCAAAAGCTTTAGTGAATAGGTCGGCATGTTGGTGATCAGTGTGGACTTTAATAACATCGATGAGTCTTTTGTCAAAACAATCACGTATGAAGTGATATTTAATTTCGATGTGTTTGGTCTTGGAATGTTGCACATGATTTCTAGTGATCTGTAAGGCAGCATTGTTATCAATAAAAATAGGAGTATATAGGAATTCAAAACCGTAGTCACGCATTTGTTGTTGGATCCACAAAACTTGGGAGCAACAACTAGATGCAGCAATGTATTCAGCTTCACAAGTTGATGTAACAACACAGGTCTGCTTCTTGCACTGCCATGTGACCAGGTGATTTCCTAAAAATTGACATCCAGCCGTTGTTGATTTGCCGTCGATTTTGCAGCCACCAAAATCAGAATCACAGAACGCAATCAAGTCAAAGCTATCATCCCTAGGGTACCAGAGACCGGTGTCTGGGCAACCCTTCAAATAGCGGAAAATCCTTTTAACAGCTCCCAGATGTGAGGCCTTCGGGTTGGCTTGATATCTTGCGAGCAGGCACGTAGGATACATGATGTCGGGCCTCGAGGCTGTGAGATACATTAGAGATCCGATCATAGCGCGATAATATGAAGAGTTAATGCTTTCACCCTTCAGATCCGGAGTAATCCCGTGATTCTGCAGAAGTGGGGTACCAATGGGCGTTGTGTCAGACATCTGGAACTGGCTCAAGATGTCACTAACATATTTAGTCTGATGGATGAATATCCCAGACTCTGTTTGTTGAACTTGTAGGCCCAAGAAGAAATTCATTTCCCCCATTGCGCTCATCTTGAATTTTTCTTGCATCACACGCTCGAATTGCCTGCACAAAGAATCATTAGTTGAACCAAATATGATATCATCAACGTATACCTATACCAACAGAAGATCTCCATCTTGTTCTTTGATAAAGATAGTGCAATCAATAAGACCTCGCCGAAAACCATTATCCAGCAGATAGTTAGATAAGGTTGCATACCAAGCTCTCGGTGCCTGATGTAAACCATAAAGAGCTTTGTTGAGCAACCAAACCCGATCAGGGTGAATAGGATCTTCAAAACCCGGAGGTTGTTCGACGTGCACCTCTTTTTCAACCACACCATGTAAGAAAGCACTTTTCACGTCCATCTGGTAGACCTTGAATCCTTTAAATGATGCATAAGCTAGAAAGATCCGAATAGCCTCAAGACGTGCAACCGGTGCATAAACTTCATTGTAGTTAATTCATTCGATCTGAAAAAACCCTTGAACAACCAATCTCGCCTTGTTTCGAATGACTACTTCACGATCATCCTTTTTGCATTTGAAAACCCAACGTGTGCCAATTTTCTTGTAATTTTCAGGCCTTTCAACAAGCTTCCAGACACCCAGCTTTTGAAATTGTTGCAGTTCATCCTGCATGGCTTCCACCCAAGAATTATCCTTTAGAGCTTCTTTCCAAGACTTTAGTTCTTCTTGTGAAACATAGCACGCGAAGGACCAATCATTTTGTAAACCAGATTCTCTGATGGCTGAATACAAACCAGCATTCTGGTTGTTTCTCAGCTGATTACGTGTCTGCACACCACTTTGGACATTTCCAATAATATTCTCCTGCGGATGAGTATCATGAATTCTCATTTCAGGAACACGAGTATTAATACCCAAATTGTTAAGATTAAGATCAACAACCAACTCCACGCCAGGCATCGACGTAGATGTGGATGCATTTCCTTCAGTAGTGTCTACATTCTGCACATGAGGAGTTGCTTCAGAAGCACCTTGAACAAGAGCAACCGGAGCTGAAGAGCCTTCATTCGCATCATGGTATTCATCATCTTCTGATGACTCATTGTAATCAGCAGCATCTTCAAATTCCTCATTTTGAACCGTGTTGTTAACCAAATTAGAAGCTTGAGGGTTAACAATAATTGGTCTCACCAATGGCGAGTCACCCGCGTTGTCACTTTCAAGTATCATTTGAGCAGCTGCAGATGCTTACTCAAAAGTTGGCAGATTAAAGGAGTCGAATAGCCCATCATAATCGAACATCCAAGGATCACCCGGAGCTCTTACAGAATTAGTATACCTTTGAACCTTTACTTCATTCCATAATTCAATCTTTTTGGTTGCCAAATTCCATACACGAAAATTCGGAGTAGCATATCCAAGGAAGAAGCCCTCGATAGCTTTGGGGCCAAACTTTCCGTGCGGCTCAATCATAGTGCATAGAGCGCCAAAAGGTTCTAGATGAGAAATGTCCGGTTTCCTTTTGTGTAATAGTTCGAAACAAGTCTTGTCATGCCTTTTAACTGTGAGAACTATGTTTAACGTGTAGTAAGCAGTAGACACAGCCTCCCCCCAGAACTGAACATGAAGCTCTGACTCTACCAACATCGTTCTTGTAGTTTCGATTATCGTTCGATTCTTCCTCTCAGCTACACCGTTTTGTTGTAGAGTGTAGCGAGAACTGTATTCGTGAAGAATGCCCTTTGAAGTACATAACTCATCCATTATACGGTTTTTGAACTCAGTGCCATTGTGGCTTCGGATCCTCTTCACTTTCAACGAGTACAAATTTTCTAGCATGGTGAGAAGATTCTTGAGGATTTCAGGAGTTTCACTCTTGTGCGCCATAAAAGATACCCAAGAAAATCTAGAGTAGTCATCAGTAACTACCAGACAATAAGCATCCCCAAAGTTTGTCTTGTGTTTCATAGGTCCAAAGAGGTCCATATGAAGACGTTCAAGAGGCATGCTAACAGTGTTGACTTTCTTAATCGGGTGAGACTTCTTCGTTTGCTTTCCCTTCTGACATGAAACACAGACATCTTGTAGATGAAAATTCTTCACAGGCACACCATTCACAAGATTGTTTTTCACCAAATGGTTCATTTTCCTCAAGTGAATGTGCCCCATTCGTCTGTGCCAAGTTATAGACTCCTTTTCTGTGGCTTTCGAGACAAAACATGTGACTTGTGCAGATGTCGTAATCGCTTGGCTCATATCAAGGATATAAAGATCATTAACCCTTGGAGCCGATAAGAGAATCCATTCTTTTGGAATTTTAAATCCAGGCTTCAGCACATAACAACCGTCATCATCAAAATGCACAGTGAATTTCTAATCGCAGATCTGCGAAACACTCAGAAGATTGTGATCAATTTATCGTACATAATTGATCTTATCAAAACACACAACACCATTGGAGATCATTCCTTCTCCGGTGATATATCCGCCTTTGTCTCAGCAAATGCGACATAACCTCCTCTAATGTTTTTCACATCATAAAGAAGCCGTAAGTTGCCCGTCATGTGCCTAGATGCTCCACTGTCAACAATCCAATGACTATTAACAGTTCCTCCTGGAACATCCTGCACATTTCATTCAACGATTAGTTGAAGTTGGGGACCCAAGCCTTAGTGGTCTTGGGTCGTCCCTAATCATCACGAAATGTGATTTTGATTTCTTGATGATTTTGAAATATAGCACCTCCCCCTGAACCTTCACCCGTTTTAGGTTTCCAAGTCTGATTTTGTTTACCAGTTTGAGTTTTATGAAAAGATTTTGAAATTTCTGGTTTTAACGATTGTGATGAACTTGGTTCCTTTTTAACAGATTTGACTTCCGATTTTAAAGCCTTTTCAATTGCCTTGACGTTTTGACGTCATTTTTTTGTTTCTTGTTCTTTAACAGTTCGCTTATCTTGTTTTGGTGAAACAGAATGACGTTGTTGGTGACTTTTTTCAGGAGGGGCTCTCTCAACAAACTTTTCTTTGGGAGTATTTGTACAGTTTTTGATAATATGTCCAAACTCCCCACATTTAAAACAAGTTCTCCTTTCAACAAACTTAGGAGATTCTGATTGACGAACAGATGTCAAACCTGTAGAACCAGAGGTACTTGTTCCTTCATCACACCCATTTGTGTGTTGGTTGTAGTTGTTTTGACTGTTACGTTTTAAAATTTTGACTTGTTGGACAAAATCGATATTTGATTTATTTTCAAAAGTCTCCATTTTATCAGTACCTTTTGATGCTACAAATTTAACATCACTGTTTTTCTTCTTGTAACGAGCTCATTTTGTCTCAAACTTTGGTTGAGAAACTTTAGGCTTTTGAGCTCGTTGTTCTTGTTGTTTACCCTCAGAAGCAATAGGTTGTTGCTTTGCCGGCAATCTTTGATTTCCAAATTGTTTTCTAACTTCGGATTTTGGAATAGGATCACACTGAGTTACAACAACTCCCGGGATCATCTTTCCCAAAAACTTACTAGTAGTATCTTAAAAAACTTTATCGATCAAAGATGGATTGACATTTTTAATTGGAAAGTCTTTGTTTGAATATATTTTAGAATCACTGACCAAAGTATACAACACATTATTACTCTTAACGGCAGACACAGATTCCATGACTTCCTTGACAGGATCTATCACTTGTTTGGCAACAGGTTGCACAGCAGGAGTAGGAGGATCACACAGAATGTGATTCTCAATAGGAATTCTACTCCTTTCATCTTATCAAGTGATTTATCCTGATCACTCACATCTGATTCATCATCAGACGAATCATAGTCCTCAATAATTGGAGCACTTTGTTTCGTAGATGTTGAAGTTTCTGTTTGTTTAGATGAGGTACTCGAGGAACTGTCCGATTTGAACCCTAGTCCTGTAGTAACTTCCTCATAATCAAGAGGCACACTTGGTTCAAAACGAGGCATTTCCTCTTCATCGGGCATTTTAGTATAGTTGTGTCTCAAAGGACGCGGACACGACTTATACCCAACGCCTTTCTTGTTCCCTTTTAGCTGTTGAGCATCTATAATGTGATCAAGCACATATCGGGAGTTAGAATAACTCTCCAATTTGAGCTTGATTGCATAATGCTCGCATTTTGCCACGGCTAGCTCTTTCTTTGTCTCCTCAATCATATTAATGTAGTTATTAATACCAATTTGTTTGTTGAAAACAGTTTTTGTCAATTCAGAAACACTTTTCTTTAAAGTTTCGATTACTGATTTGAAATCCTTTTCATTTCGAGCTAAAGCCATGTTTGCCTCTTTGCATTTAGACAGCTCAATAACCAAACTCTGATTGTGACTATGAATCTTTTCTGATTCAAGTTTCAAATCTGCACACATACTACATACACTAGGAGTAGGAGTGTCGGAATTTACCTGACTTGTCGAGGCTGAGACATTTGCCATAAAGGCAGTCTGATAAGAAAAAGATCCATCTTCAGAAAAGAACTTCTCCATTTCTTTTGATGCAACACCAGCCTTCTTTATCAGAACAGATTTCTGACACTCTAACTCCTCAGCTTCCTTCAACAAGCCATCAACATCAGAATTTATCTCTTCATTCACATCCGATTCTGAATTATAGCCTCCCGCATTCGAGCTTTCTTTATCCGAACTGTCACTATAACCCGAACTATCATCACTTTCAGAGAACTCTTCTTTGTGAACATGCTTGATGTGATTGATGATTTTTGCTTAACATGCAGTTCCTCATCCTTCTTGATCACCATCTCCAAACTGTACTGACCAGTTACACCCTTCATCAGCTTGAACGACTAATGCTCGGTTGGTGTTTGAAGGTCCAGACTGATTTTGGTTGGTTGTGTTGTTCACAGCTACTATCCTTCTTTCACGGTTATCTTGATTTGTGTTGGAAGTACTTGTCTGATTTCGGAAGGGATTTTGATTGCCTTGTTTGCTTGGTCGAGTGCATTCACGTTTGAAGTAACCCTTTTCGCCGCAATTGAAACACGTAACCGCATCCTTGTCGAAATCGTACTTCGTATCCTTCTTGCTTTCCAAGGTAGTTCTTCCAGTTCGACTCATATAATCTTTCGCCCTTCTAACAACACTTGCAAACGCCCACTTAATGTCCATTAACTCCATTTCATCACGGTCTATCTGTTGATAATCTTCATTGGTCAAATTAATGTTTCCAATTTGACATGCGACCAGTCCGCAATAGGCACTGACCATTGTATTGATAAGTTCCATATGTTCCTTTGCCACTTCTATGCTGACTTTCGAAAGGTTTGAAGTATCAACTCTGACTGTGTTGGGGTTTTGGGGTTTTGGGGTTGAGGGTTGTTAATGTAACATGCTTGCTGTGGTTGGGTTTGTCGTGAGGGCGGAAGATAGGCACTTGGATCAAATTGAGGTTGAGTAGTGGAAACTTGAGGTGGAGGTTGGGGTTTAGGGAGCCAGGCACTCGGATCGAGTTGAGGTTTTGAAAGGGCGTGAGCTTGAGCAATAACATGCGGTAGTGGGAGATAGGCACTTGGATCAAAAACCTGCGGAGCTGACTGGGGAAAGGGAAAATAGCTTGTATTGGACACAAACGCCGTTTGTAGTTTTGGTTGCTGACTGGAACTGGATGCAGGATTAAACCCTCCAAGGTACATTTCCGTATTTTGAGGAACTACAATCCGTTTAGCCTTCCGGATTTCTTCTTCATTCTTGTGTTCCAACTTCTGAACGAATTCATAGATACTGACAGTATCTAAAACACCCGTATGCTTTAAGAATTCAATGAATGGACTCCACTTTGGGGGTAGAGCATCAGCAAACCTTGCAACCATTTCCTGTTGAGTTGCAGTAACATTATAAGAATACATTTCACTAATTAAATGATAAAAACGAGTTGTCATATCATTTAGTGTTTCGTTTTCCATGAATTGAAATGCTTCAAATTCCTTTTTCAACAAATCGTGGCGTGTCTTTCTTGTAGCCGCATTTCCTTCTCCTCTTGCTACCAAGGCGTCCCATAAGGCTTTCGTGCTAGTACAATAACCGAATTGATGATAAATATCTTTGTGGAGTGCTTGTGTAAGGATAGCAAACGCCTTCTTTTCCAGATCATATGCCTTTTTGTCGTTTTCTAACATATTTGCCAAGGTCGCTGCATTTGATCCTGCTTCTTCAAGAGCTGTGTTATACGGCGTAGTGAAAGACGTCCATAGCTTGGTGTTTTACCCTAGAACATAAGTGTGAAAACGACCTTTCCAAGATGGATAGTCGTTCATATGATTCAGCTTTGGCGGGCGATTGTTGCTACCCGTTTCACTTTCACTTAATAACAGATTCTGAATGCTTTGATTTTGATTTGTCAAGCATGCCCATTGACTTCCAGTAATTGATTGTTGTGGCATCACATTTCTTAACCAAGCCGTTGCGGAGGTCAGATCTTGACATGAGCTTGGGCCTGTGCTCCAATCCCATGGACTAGTACTCATGATTGATGTATGAATGAGAATACCTGATCAAACACTTGAAAAGAATTTGTTAAGATGGTTTTGCAATCCTTCTGTTAACAAATGATAGTTAAAATGAGGAAGTATCTT
Organism: Helianthus tuberosus; assembly: GCA_030545235.1. Lineage (NCBI taxonomy): Eukaryota > Viridiplantae > Streptophyta > Magnoliopsida > Asterales > Asteraceae > Helianthus > Helianthus tuberosus. The sequence goes on along the minus strand of CM060365.1, from coordinate 31,573,284 downwards.
ATGACGAAGTATGGACGACGAAGTATAAGCAACGACGAAGCTTTGAATTTTCGTCTAACCCAACCTTTGACGAAGAATGGTAATCTTCGTCTGAATCAGTTTTGACGAAGAATAGAAAGTTCGCCGACGACGAAGACTTCGAGGTTCGTCAAACACAGTTCGTCAATTACCCTTTGACGAAGATTAAGAGTTCGTCAATATGAGAGTTCGTTGACAAAGTGATCACAACAACTGATATTTTGCAAAATCAAATCAGATCTTTCTTTCTGACACAAGTTGGTGACACTGTTTTAGACACCACCTTACCAAGACACCTTGCTTACCAAACCACCATCATACCTTGTACCCAAAAGTCAGACTATTAATTTTTTAATTGACAAACACAATTGTTCAAGTATGGATATGGATCAAACACTGAAATATTATGAAGACAAACCAAGAACACTTTGAATATTTGTTCAACAATATGAAGATTCCGGCCAAATTCTTACCAGAGAAATTTTCCGAACACGAAATTTTGCAAATACTTTCAATAAAAACCAAACTTTAAGCATGCAAACATGTAATCTAGCAAGGTTTTCAATAAAACTATAGCAAAATGACACGATTTAGCAGATTTTAAAGACTTTTTCTAAGTTTCTTAGGTTAATGGTGACGGTACGGTACGTATTGTGACAACAGTAAACTCATTAGTACACCGGCGTTCTGATTGGGTGGGAATCACCCCTGTCCGTTCAGTCGTCTGTTCGTAATGAGTTAATATCATAATCCGTTCCATACTCGTCTTTACTGGTATTAACTCAGATCCGAGCCGGCTTTAGACTATTCATCCAGTCCATAGCCCGTTAGACCCAAGTTCCACCGATTAATGGTGAAGTTTTGAGAAAGAGATGAAGATACACAAGTTTTATAGGAAAAAGTTTAGATTTATCTTAGATTTAGGTTGGATTTAGTGATATGTACATGGAATCCCTTAGATCTTACCTAGATCTCATCAAGAACGACCTCATATGTTAGTTTGTACAACCACCATGATGACGTCATCCTTAGGATCTCAGATCTGAGAGATTTCATGGTGAAAAGTGTGATTTCAAGTGAGAATCACGTAGAGAATGAAGTGTAGGTCAAGAAAGTACAAGAATCTAGCCGAAAACGTACCGAAATCAATGAGAAAGCGAAGAAATGAGAAGGTAGTGCGTCTGGTCGAGCAGAGCTGTCACATCACTGAAAATGGTGATGTGACAGGTCTATTTATAGGGGAAGAGTGTGCGAAGGAAACAAGTGTGCACGGGTCGGATGGCAGTCTGATCGGATGGCTGTCCGATCGGACGGTCATCCGATAGGGTGACAGTCCGGTCGAATGACAATCCGATCGGATGGCAATCCGATCGGATGGCCCTTCTAGCCAATCCAATCTTTCCACGTTTCCCGTTTTTTATGAGTTAGATTAGGCATTGCGTATTATTTGAACAATAGAATAATTAGATTACAACATACACATTAAAAGTTTACAAGATTAACAGATTCCGCCAGTAACAAGGCTCTAGTCTCTCGTTCAACCAAGAATCAAGCTTCACGAGTCTAAAGAGTCAAGCACCAAATAGATTTAGACATTCCAAACATAGATTTAGGCATTCCATCATAGATTTAGACATTCCAATATAGATTTAGGCATTCCAGATATAGAATTAGGCATTCCAAGCATATAGATATAGACATTCCCGAGATATAGACATTCCACACGTAGATTTAGGCATTTCAAGTATATAACATAGACTTTCACATAGATTAGGGGTTTAAAAAGACAAATAGATTAACTTCAGGGACTAATCTTGACAAAGTCCTAAAGTTTAGGGATGCTGGGCATTACATCAAATGGGCAGGTCAAGGATGGGGGGTCAAGTAGTCAGGTTCAAACAGGTCAAGGTTCAAGTTATGATCTAGGGGGTAGTCTAGAAAGAATGGAAGCAATGATGAGCCAATTAGTTGTTAAGGACCAAACCACCGAAAAGAAACTTAGCGAACACGACCTTATGCTTAAGAACCACCAAGCCGCTTTCCAAGACCTTCAAAGGGTTGTAGGTGATATGTCTAGGAAGTTAGAGGAGAGATTACCCGGTCAGTTTGCGGGTAACACCCAACCTAACCCGAATGCTCATGTAAAGGCCATTACCACTCGTAGTGGCAAAACAGTAGGGGACCCTAATGTTGAAGAGAGAGTGGTTGAGGAAGATGAAGAGATTGTAGATGAAGAGATCGAGATGGAGGCTCCCGGCAAAGTGCAATCGAGGCTGCGCCCAGCAAGTACCGCACAGCCCGGTGAGTCTCAAGGTGAGAAGAGAGTAGAGAAACCTCCCGTAGTTGTTAGGCCTTCGCCTCTAGTAGACCTTTCACGTGTCCCGTTTCCTTCACGTCTTAGGAACCAAAAATACTCCAAGGAATACGGGCACTTCTTAGATATCTTCAAGCAATTGAAGATTAATCTTCCTTTTATCGAGGCACTCTAGTCCATGCCTAAATATGCGAAATTTTTAAAGGACATTCTTAGGAATAAGGAGAAGTTAGGGGAGTTGTCGAATGTCCCATTGCATGGAGGGTGTTCGGCCGTTGTCTCAAATCAGCTTCTCGAAAAGCTTATCGATCCCGATGTTTTCACTATTCCTTGTCTTTTCGGTAGTAACACCAATACTAAAGCCTTAGCTGACCTAGGTGCTAGCATCAATTTGATGCCCTTTTCTCTTTATGAGAAGCTAGACTTAGGCGAGCTTTCACCTACCCGAATGACATTATCCTTAGCTGATAGGTCCGTGAAACACCCGAGGGGCATAGTTGAGAATTTGCTTGTTAAGGTTGACAAGTTCGTTTTTCCGGCCGATTTCGTCATTCTCGACATGGAAGCCGATGAAAACGTACCGTTAATTTTAGGACGCCCGTTCTTGAACACCGCTAAAGCTCTTATAGATGTCTTTTTAGGCACCATCACACTTAGAGCGGGCGAGGAATCGGTAGTTTTTAAGGTTATGAATTCGAGAGGGCCTAGTGATAGAGTGGATGCGGTATCGTTAGTGGGGGAGTGTGAGAAGGACGAGAGAGATGAGGAGAAGGTGATGAGTGATCCGAGTCTAGAGAAGGTGATAGGACTCAAGTGTGGGGATCCACCAGATAGGAGAGTAGAGGAATTAGAGGAGAGAATGGTGCGTTTAGAATCTAAGATAGAGACACTGAGCAAGGCTCAGTGTGGGGATAGCGTTCGATATGAAGAGTATAGAGTCAAACCGCCAGGTGAGGAGTTGAGAGGTTGTGAGAGAGATAAGAGTGTTTGGGTTGAGTTGAGCAATGATAGGTATAATGGTGCTACAGCCCGTGAGTGTGTGTTTAGAGGTGAGCTGCATCTCTATGATCCTCCATAAGTATGTGAAAAGTTGCCACCCATTTGTAGAGTTTGTATTTTGAGTCTTTTATTTTGTACCATGAGTCTAAATTAGTAGTTTTTGAGTTGTTTTTAGAGTCGGTATTGCGTTGGGTTTTGTTTTGCTGTGTTTGTGCAGGTTTGGATTGTACCACCCGTACTCGATCTTCATTCGGGTGATTTCGGAGCTGCCATCTTGATAAACCCAAGCAGGCTAGGTAACGATCGCGAATGAAATGCTATAAGATCGTTCGTTGGATTAAAGACTCGTACGGCTGGCACTGACTTTTGTCCTAACCAGCTAAGTCTTTTCCAACTCTCTCTATATTTTATTTCTTGCTTATTTATTGTTAGTTTCCGTCTCTGCATTAGGGACAATGCAATCCTTAAGTGTGGGGATGGAAAATTATCGTTTAGGTCTTAGTTAGTGAGTCTTGAGTCAATAATATGAAAAATACAAAAAAATTAAAAATCTTTGAAAAAAAATTGAAAAATCAGAAAAATGTCCTTTGAAATGAGAAGTTTGCATATTTATTCGGAAAATGATAGAAAAGATGAGTTTTTGCTTGGGTTCGAATAATAATAATAAGAGATTAAATAAATCGAGCTTGTGTCTAGTTAGGGATGTGTGAATAGGCCCGGGTTTGGTTTTAAGTCCCTTTGAGTTAATATACCTTAATTGTCGGTCTGCTAGTGGGTTTTCATCTGGGAGATATGGGAAATTAAAACTACCAATAAGAGTATAAGGGACACCGTTATAAGTTAAAACCGTTAGAGTTTGTGATCATGAAAAAAAAAACAGTGAAAAATAAATAATGAGTTAGAAACTGAATGAAAGTAGCGCAGGCCTATGTAATCTGGGTTGGGGATAGTGACTTTACAACCGGAATACCTCTAGGGTGTGTGAAATCGACCTTGCAAAGAAAAGTAAAAAGTACCGAAGCCTAAGTAATCTGAGTTGGGGATAGCGACTCTACAGCCGGAATGCCTCTTGGTTAGGGAAAGTAACGTCTACGCTCATTAAAAAAAAGAAAAAAAAAAGAAAAGTGAAAAAAAAAATGGAAAAGAAAGAAAAAAATTTGATTTTAAATTCTCTTGGTTTTAATATAAGACGGTTGGGAATTGGTCCAGTGATCGTTCCTTTTGTTCTATAAGCTTGAGGCGGGATTAGGTGAACCGTAGCTTCTAGCGTGAGACCCTAGGTAGATTGACCGCACTTAAACTAAATTTGCATGATAAGGGCTTACAACCCGATTTGGGTTTAAAGGGACAAGCATATTTGCAATCGCGGCTAACACAAGTTTTGATTTTAACAAGTATAAATAAGTTTTTGACCCGAGTATTTATCCATCTCTGATTCCGTTGCATAATTCTTTTTCGAGAACGAAAAAAGGTTAAGTGTGGGGATATTTGATGTGGGGTAAAATACACATATTTGTCCCGTGTAAAGTGTATAATTATTGTATAAGTTTTATTTATTTTTATTTAGTTTTAGTATTATATTACATTATTTTGTGTTTTGCCAGGTCTGGTGCAAATGGAGCGAAAGAGAGTAATATGGAAATGACCAGTCAGCTTGGTAGAGTGTGGCGCCAATGACAGAAGTAAAAATTGCCGCTATTTTTCTGTGAGTGGATTGATGCCACTACCTCTGTTTTATAAGTTAAAGGGCTCCATTGATATTGTATACACATATAATTAATAAAAAAGAAGGGTAGGTGGCTATTGGTTTGGCAAAGGATGTTAGCTCATAAAAAATGTGAACTTTTATGTTAGTGGGTCTTGAAACATTTATTATGGACAAATAAAACCCTAAAGGTGATCAGACCAATATATAATCACTTTTGGACGAAAATAATTGAAAGAGGCAAGATCAGACGAAAGTTGATATTGGGCCGCTATACATGTGTCTAGTAGCGTGAATTTTATTTATTGGGCCTAATGACTACATGAGACAAAAAGATAGAAACAAGTTGGACGCAATATAGTATAGTTGAAGGTAGTGGTGCACAAAAAACCCGAACCCGGAAAACAAACCCAGAACCGGGTATTATAAAAACCAGGTTTTCTATACCCGAACCCGACCCTACCCATAGGGTAGGGACCGGGTATTCATATTTGATCTAAAACCCGAACCCGGAACCGGGTTTTTTTATACCCGGTTTATACCCGAAACCCGGTTTTAATAAATACCCGGAACCGATTTTTATAAATACCCGGAACCGGGTTTTTTAATACCCGATTATATAGCTGACATGCAAAATGCACAACACAATTTTATTAATTTGATTAGTTGACATGTAAAATGCATAGCAAGTGGCTTCAGTCAACCGAAAGGTGCGTTGGAGATTATTTAATGTTGTGGTTCGATATTATGTACTGCAGAATTGTTTCACCAAGTTTTGAAGACATTTAATGTTGTTGTTGAAGATTATTTACTGCAGAGTTAATATGCACAACAACTAAAAAGAAACGGTAATATTATTGTTTCTATCCAGCAAGAACTTGAACCAACAAACAAAAAAATCAGAAAACACAACTCAATTTTACACTGAAAATCAACAAAACCCCACTCTAAAAATGGCTTCACAAAGTGCTACGTCTTCCGTTGGCGTGGGTTCTACGGCTACCAAAGCAAGCGTCGTGGAGGTTATTCCTACAACTCGAAACCAAGAAGTTTGGGTTCATTACGAGTTATGTTAAAGCGTCGTGGAAGTTATTACACATAGATGCTTATAGTTTAAACTTAAAAGATAGTGCCTAAACATAGAAACAGTATTTAATAAATTGTGCATGTTTATAAAGTTCAAGAATAACCACATGAAGAACTATAAAATCAAAGAATAATAAAAGAAAGAAAACAGAGTCACAGGGCAACCCAACCCGGAAATAGGGTATTATAATACCCGGGTTTTATTAATACCCGGTGCGGGTTTTTTCCGAACCCGATGCATACCCGAACCCTACCCGATGAATACCCGAACCCAGAAATAGGGTATTATAATACCCGAGTTTTATAAAACCCGACCCGAACCCTACCCGAACCCGGGTATATAGGGTATACATTTTTGGTAGAAAACCCGGACCCGACCCGGTTTAAAAAAAAAACCCGATTTTGTAAAATCCGGTCCTACCCGAACCCGGTTCCATACCCGGAACCAGTTTTAAAAAAAAAACCCAATTTGTGCACCACTAGTTGAAGGCGGCCAATAAAACATCAGAAGGTAGGCGGCGACTGTGAGGAGGGGACGAATTATCATCAGAGGGACGCACAAGACATTATTTGGCAGAGTTGTTTTGCATGGTTTGAAGTTTCAGAATTATTGGGGAGAAGCTAGGAGCGCAAGAGTTGAAGCCTTGACGGGTTTTACCTTCCTAAATTGTTTCTTTTCTTCGTTCTTAGTTTTGATTCAATGAATTCAGTTTTTAGACTTTATTTATTTGTTTTTAAAACCATGATGCTTGGCTAATCTTTTAACCACCTAGACTTAGTTGAATGGATTGAATAAAGTTTTTACCTTTTTCGTTATTTGCATGAATATTATGGATTGATTGTGTTTAGTAAAGAGTTTGTTTTATTGATTTGATGCACATGCGTACTTTAATTTGGTTTATTATTATCATTTGCTTCGTATGATTCTTAGTGACGGTCTTTATCACAACATAGAGTCATACTAGGGTTTAGGATTTTGGTGAGTGTCTATATCACGTAATAGATCTTAACTCTTTAGGGTGTAATTGGCCAATAACCCCTAGAAGTAATTGTTAGTAATTTGCTAGGTTTTAGTGTTCTGCTAGTCCTAATACCTGGAAAGTGAGGGGCTATTGATAGGTCTTACCCAGCGAATTGCTTTAGATAGTCCTTGGAAAAGGTCGTGAATTTAGTTGCCCCGTCGATTTATTAGTCTATCAAGTCAAGTTAAATAATCCAAACTACCCTAGATCTATGATTGGAAAAGAGTAGGTCAACATTAGGGTACTTACACAATAATTAGACAACTGGAAAGACGTCTAATAACCGGTAGGATTAACGGCCTAGGTAGCGCCATAAGTTTCATCTCGAGAAGGGTTGAGGGGCTTAGTTGGTGTTTAATAGGTTTAGTACTTTAAGATCCCGGTTCCATAATTCATGCATTTAACATAATCGGTAATTCTTTAAAATCAATCCAGGATTCTAGTCTAGGTGGTCATCGTTATCATATAAGAATCGTCTTCTTTCGTATTAGTCTAGTTCTTAGTTAATTAATTAGTTTAAATAGATTTTCTTAGATTTTCCGTAACCCCCCCCCCCCAAAAAAAAACAATTAAACAAGTTTGTGTCGTGTCTGTCAGTGTCTGTTAGAGTCTAGTTTGCGTGGTTTATAGAGTCTCGTGGTTCGATATCCAGACTTCCTAGGGTTATACTACAATGATCGGTACACTTGCCGATTGTGTGGTTTTAGGTCGAGTCTAGAATTAAAGCTTTTTAGTGTCTAGCATAGAGAGTCTAATTTAGTTGATTTTTATAGTTTGTTCAGCACACATCATTGGCAATGGTATGCCCCTCCCTATTTTACACATTGGTTCCAAAACTTTTACATCTCCAAACAAAACATTTCACCTAAAAGACATCCTTCATGTTCCTGTACTAAAAAAAAACTTACTCTATGTTCAAAAATTCTGTCACGATAATCATGTTTATTTTGAATTTCATGCCACTTTTTTTTCTGTGAAGGACACGTCTACACACACTACCCTCCTCACCGGTCCAAGTGAGGGCGGACTTTACACTCTCAAACTTCCAGCAAAACAACCCATTCCAAAGTTTGCTTTCTCCACAACTCGTGCTTCTACAACCACCTGGCATCAACGATTGGGACACTCTCGCATGCTCAATTGTTCAAGACTATGCTTTCTAAATTTCATTTACCTGTTTCTACTAAAACGTTTGATTTTAATTGTAATCCACGTTTGGTTGGCAAATCTACAAAACTTCATTTACCATCCTCTAATTATAAGAGTACTTATGTTCTGGATTTAGTTTTTTGTGATGTTTGGGGTCCAGCCCCCGTGCCTTCCTGTGATGGTCACCATTACTTTTTATTATGTGTTGACCACTTCTTTAGATTTATGTAGTGGTTCCCTTTGACATGCAAGTGTGATGTTTTCGCCACATTTAAACAATTTGTTACTATGGCCGAACGACAATTTTCCACTAAACTTAAAACCGTCCAATCAGATTGGGGAGGAGAATTCCAAAACATGTCCTCCTTTCTCACCTCCATTGGTATTATTCACCGTCTTTCTTGCCCTCATACCAGTGAACATAATGGTATTGTTGATCGCCGACATCGTCACGTGGTTGAGACCAGTTTAACACTCATGTCTCAGGCACATGTTCTGCAGCGTTTTTGGCATTATGCCTTTGAAACTGTTGTCTACCTCATCAACCGAATACCTTACCGTACACAATCCACCATGTCTCCTTTTGAATACCTATTCAAACGTACGCCCGATTTCTCCTTCCTTCGAGTTTTTGGCTGTCTATGCTTCCCTTACCTTCGGCCTTATAATCCACATAAAATGGATTTCCGGTCTACACCCTGTGTCTTCCTTGGATATAACACCACTCATCACGGATACCGTTGCCTTGACCCAGCCACCGAACGTATCTATATTGCACGCCACGTTCGGTTCCAGGAAAACACATTTCCTTTACCAATTCCATCGATTCTTCACCCAGTCCTTCACAGCCCAACCCGTATGTCTCCTCCTACCCTACTGACAACATTCCCTTCCAACCTGACATCTCCTCGGCTCCAACCTCACCCAGTACCATAACCGAGCCTACACCACAACCAACCCAACCCAACCCAACCCAACCCAACACCACCACACACCCGGTTACCTCTTCAACACCGGACCAATCCATCCCATCCCACTCAGCCCAAACATCCCAATAACCGGCTCCACCAACAACCGATCAGCCACCAACCACCTATTCCCGGCGCCCAAAAACTCAGTCGACCACGTCACAAAATGCCTTTGATCACTACTCAAACACCTCAGCCCATCCTATTCCAGCCCACCAACCACCAAACTCTACCACAACTACAACCCACACACAACCGAACCAACCCGCCCCACCTCCTCGCCACCGGCCTTCCAACCTACGGCCAAACCCCAAACAAACCAGTCCTTATAAACCATCTTCCTTTCATACATCTACTACCTCACCCGACATTGAACCTACCTCCTTTACCGTTGCCACAAAGAATCTCACTGGCGTAAGGCTATGACGGAAGAATACTCTACACTTATTCGTAATGGTACTTGTTCTTTGGTTCCACGATCCCCTAATACAAATATTGTTGACTGCAAATGGGTTTATAAGGTCAAACGGGATCAAAATGGGGACATTAAGCGTTACAAGGCACGTTTGGTGGCCAAGGGCTTTCATCAACAGGCTGGCCTAGATTACACCGAAACCTTCAGTCCGGTGGTTAAGTCTACCACCGTCAGAGTTGTCCTCTCTTTAGCTGTCACAAAACAATGGCCCCTGCGACAACTAGACGTCCAGAATGCCTTCTTACATGGGGACCTCAAAGAAACGGTCTATCTGAAACAACCATCGGGTTTTGTTGATCCTACAAAACCGGATCATGTTTGTCTGCTACATAAATCTCTGTACAGCCTTTAGCAGGCTCCACGGGCCTGGTTTGAAAGGCTCTCGGCTGCCCTAGTCAGTCTCGGGTTCAAGGGATCTAAAAATGATCCCTCCTTATTTATCTACTCACATCAAGGGACGCTTTTATGTATGCTTGTATATGTCGATGACATTATTCTGACAGGTAACAACAACCGTGCTATTGATCATATTGTACGGTCTCTTGGTCAAACTTTTGCAATCCTAGATATGGGCCAATTATCTTATTTCTTGGGCATTGAAGTTGTCCGAAGTGGGTCCGACATCATTCTCTCCCAACAGAAATACATAAATGAACTACTAGCACGTGCAAATCTGTCCAAAGCACAACCGGTCCCCTCTCCATGCACAACTAGCGTCTCTCTGTCTCTTGGTGATAGTTCTCCATTTGATGATCCAGTGAAATACAGACAGATGGTTGAGTCATTACAATATGTCACACTTTCTCGCCCTGATATTACTTATGCGGTCAACAAAGTTTGCCAGTTCATGCATTCCCCTACAGAGAACCATTGGTCTGCTGTTAAGCGCATCCTCCGGTATTTACACGGGAACTCTAATCATGGCCTTCTGATCTCCAGCTCTTCTTCATCTGTTCTACATGCCTACACCGATGCTCACAATTTAACAGCTTTCTTTGACTCAGACTGGGCTGGCTATCCAGATGACCGTCGATCCACTAGGGGACATGCTATCTATCTTGGATCCAACCTTATTTCATGGTCAGCCAGAAAACAGAGGACTGTCTCTCGGTAATCTACTGAGGCTGAATACAAGGCCCTGTCGAATACAGCTGCTGAACTAACCTGGCTCGAGACCCTGATGACTGAACTCCGTGTTCCCATGCGAATGGCTCCAATCCCTATGGTGTGACAATTTGGGGGCCGCATACTTATCTGCCAATCCGGTTTTTCATGCCCGCACAAAGCATGTAGAAGTAGATTTTCATTTCGTTCGAGAGAAGGTTGCTAAAAGGAAGTTATCTGTTCAATTTATCTCCACTCATGATCAAATTGTAGATGTGTTCACAAAACCATTACCATCAGATCGTTTTCTGTTGCTAGTCCAAGCTAAAGGTCCGGTCCCGGCCTTAGCTTGAGGGGGAATATTAGTCAATGTATTTAGTAGATACTTAGGCCCGGCCCTAGTCTATATCAGCCGGCCCTAGTTGTTTAACCTAAGTCTATATATATCCATCTATTGTAATCATTGTAAATTACAATTACACAATCATAATACAATCATTACCAAGTTTATTTCTAAATAATAATCAAACATATCAATTTTTATATTTTATATGTATTTTAAATTTTAAATTTTAAATTTTAAATTTTTAACTTTTATTTTTTATATTTTCTATATTTTTTTTGTATTTTTAATTTTTTATATTTTTTGTCTTTTTTAAATTTTTTTATTTGTAATTTGTAATTTTTTTTTATTTTTTATTCTTTTTTTCATCTCATCCTTACCCGAACTCATCTTTACCCGAACCCATCCTGACCCAAACTTATCCAGACCTTTGTTTTTAATATACCCATCCTAACCCAAACCCATCTTAACCCATTACCCAAACCCACCCAACTTGCCCACTTTGCCACCCATAAGTTTATTTCAAACAAAACGTTGATTAATTTGGGCTTAAATTAAAAAGCCGCTAAAAGCAGTGCTATGACTACTATACAGGTTTCAGAATAGCGGTCAAATAGCTGCCTTCAGCACCGCTAATAGCGGAACCGCTATAAGGGACCACTATGACATCGTATGTCCGCTAAGCGATATTGCAGTGCTATAGCACCGCTATAGCACGCTATTGACTGCATGGCTACTAGTCAAATTGGGTTGAAAGGATTAAATGAACGGGTCTTTTAGGGTTCTAAGAAATAGACCACTGGTAAAAGTGGTCGCTGATCATCAGCTGTTTGGGAATTCCTTGGTCGTTGAGTGCTGACCGACGGTTTGACGATGGCGCTTCTTCTAGCTCTTTGAAATCTCATTTTTTGCGACGCTCATCTTCCATTATTCCTGCTTGATTTCGATTGATCTGGTTAGTCTTCATGGCTCTCATTAGGATATGTTTTTTTTAAAATCAGTTTACCTCTAATTTTCCCTCATTTTTATGGTAAAATTAGATTTTTAGGTGTTTTGAAACTCATAATAATCTTTGTCTTAGTTTGTAGAATTGCCTATGCTCGATAAGCTTTGATCACCAGCTGTTTGTTGAATTGTCTAAGTTGAATGGTTTTTTATTTTTTTATTATCAGTTTACCTCTAATTATTCATAGTTTGTCTTCAATTTGTTGGTGAAATTTGATTTGAAGTATTTTTTAGTAGATTTAGGGGCTCTTTGTTTACATCTGAATGGCTCCATTCAGAATCAGTTAGAGAGGCTAGACTATTTGGTTCACAAAAACTTCACCTCTTAATGGAACCATTCAGCTCTGAATAGTTCAGCTTAACAGTGGCGGACCTAGAAATTTTTTGTTGGGGTGCGAATGAGGTGTTCAATCATATTTTCAAGGGGTGCGGTCGGGTTTTTTTGCCTAAAATATACACTAATTTTTTTTTCAAGGGGTGCGGCCGCCCACCCTGGCAAAAGGGTAGGCCCGTCCATGACTTTTCACATCTGAATACATCTGAATGACATTGGACTTGTATGCCCTTTGCCCTAACATAACAATACTTCGCTCCCTTCACGAGTTCTCCACAGCCCCATCTCCTCTCCTCTCCACTCCTCCACAATCGCCGGCATCCTCCTCCACATCGTCGAACTCCACCACAGCCGCCTCATCTCTGCCGTGTCTGACCTGTAAGCGGCCTCCACCATAGCCGCCTCCTCTCTCCGACGCCTCTTCTCTGCCGACGACTGATCTGTGAGCGGCCTCCACTACAGCCGCTTCCTCTCTACCTGTAAGTGTTTGACCTTATGTTCCATCTTTTACATTCAATTGATGCCCTAGGGTTTCATCGTATTATTGTTATAGGTTAACAAAAGTTTCTGTGTTGTTTAGACATAAATGTTCCGATTTCGTTTATATGTTTCATGAAGCATGTGACTGATTTGTTCCGATTACGTGGTTCCATTTTTTACATTCAATTGATGCCCTGGATATCGTTGTTTAATCGACCTTGTTTTAATTTGATTTGTTCCGATTACATTTGATGTTGTTTGAACGATTAAATTACTAGTCCTATGGAAAGTGGTGCAACCTTGTCATATTTTGTTCATATCGAATTTAAGCATAACTGTTAAAAAACTTAATAATTTGTAACCCGTTTGGACCCAACATGCCACCCGACCCGCTCGTTTTGCCAGGTCTAAGGTTTAACCTATTAACAACTTGCCTGTAAAGTAGTTAGAGGCTGTTTGTTAACCTCTTAATCGTTCCATTAAGAGGTTACCTCTGAACCGGGTAGAGGTACATGTGTTTGATTCACCAGAGGACCACCTCTTAATGGTTTCATTCAGATCTGAATGGTTCAGCTAAAATAACACGCTGAATGAAACATTTGACACACATACCCTTTTGCCCTGACAAAGAAACAACACCTCCCTCTGAACCAACATCCACGCTCTCATCTTCCCTCCTCTCTTCTCCTCCACAGCTCCTCCACAGCCGCCGCCGCCTCTATCCTCCATAGCGCCACCGCCGTCCTTCTCGTTTGCAGGTATGTTGATTATTTGTGGTGTTTGTTTGTAGATTATTTCACTTTATTGTTGGTTTCAATTTTGAGGTTTTGTTTGTTGATTATTTGTGGCTTATGAGCCCTAATTTTTATTTTTTCATGTTCTATTCAACAATTTCAGTATTATAGTATAGAAGGTGTTTGTTTGTTAATTATTTTCTTTAGAAACAAAATATATTTTCTTTAGGATTACTGTTTCAGTATTGTAGTTTAGAATTTGAAATTTTGTATAAGGTTTAATGGTCTTTAGGTTATATTGGTGCTTATGATTAGAAATAGGAATGGAAGGATAAGAGATCTGAATTCGGCACAAAGTAGTTCAGAAGGGTAAAATGTCATTTTACATAGTCATTCAGAGGTGCAACCAAACAACACTTTACTGGTCCCTATGTTGTCAAAAGTGCAAAAAGCGCGCGCCTAGTCGCCCGGGCGCAGTGAGGCGCACCTATAGCGCCTGGTGGCAGCCTAGGCGCAAAAATGGTTTCTTTTAAAAAAAAACGGCCTGAGGCGCAGGAAAGGCGCGCAAAAACGGCTTGAGGCGCAGCGCCATAAGCAGAAAAAAACGAAACTGAGTGCGTATAAAAAGGCGCCTCACGCGGGCCCGGGTTTTTCTGCATTCGTGTCCGCAGGTGCGGGCACGCATGAGTTCAACCAAATTCCAGCTCAGAAACTCATTTTTGCACCCCCACCCCCCCCCCCCCACCCCCCCCCCCCCCCCCCCCCCCCCCCCCCCCCCCCCCCCTCATGATCTTAAATGACATATATAATAGTTTTTTTTTAATTTTATATGTGGAATCTTATTTATTTTCAAAGCATACCATATTTTTTATATTTTTTTCTCTATGTGCGCTTTTCTTAAAAAAGCCCGCGCTTTTCTTAAAAAAGTGTGGCTTTTTTTGCGCCTAGGCTCCGGGCGAGGCCGATGCGCCTCGCCTGCGCCTTGCGTCTTTGACAACATAGACTGGTCCAACACTTATTAAGAGTCTCTTACCCATTCAGACCTCTTATTCATTCAGCACTTATTGGTTCAGATGTTGCCAAACAGCCCCTTAGTTAGTTAATCCTGATCTGGATTGTACTTAGGGGGTGTTTGGGATTGCTTATTTTAGCCAACTTATAACTTATTGACTTTTTGAAAAGTTAAATGGTGTTTGAGATTAGGAGTGTATGTGAGGGGAAAAGTCAACAAGTCACTTCATTGTGACTTAAACTTTTCCAAAAAGTCATAAGGAGTTTGGAAAAGCTAAGCCAAACACCCCCTTAAGCTTGGTTGAATGAGAAAATACTCGGACTTAAATTGAATTTATCTTTTCTTTTCTTCTCTTAGATTCTTTCCCCCAAAATCAATCCCTAAAACTTGGATTTGTTCTTTTCTTCCATTTTGCTCATATGCATGAATTTTTTAGTTGTGTTCCTAATTTGTTGATTATAAATTTTGATTTTGAAGTGCCGTTTACGCTTGGTTATCCTCACAATCGCACTCAGTTCTCTTTAAGTTGAGATAAGTTTTAGCTCTTAACCACAAATTCAGCCACCAACACAATTTTGTACTTGCTCCTGAACAAGGAAGATTGCAGGGATTCTGCACTCTGGACGCAATATTTTTTCTTTATGTTAACTTTCCCATGTGGTTATGTGTGTTGGTATTATAAATTGAGAAATTGAAGCCTTACTTTTTAATTGTTTGTTTATTTTGTAGTACATTTAATTCTGTAGGTAGCAGTCAAATAATTTGTCTGCATGTGTATGTTTTTTATCCCCAAATTCTAGAATCATAATAATGCGTTTATGATCCAAATCTGTTATGAGTGGGATTTTATTGGGTACGCACGTTTATTTGCTTGTTATAAGTTGGCATGATGTCAAATTTGTTGATGTATAATATTTGCTCTTTTCTATACCGATTTGAGTTTATTTTGATGCAAGTTTGGGTTTGATTCCGTAATGATGCATACTTGTGTTATATTTCAGTTAAAGAAACATAAAGAAGACAAAGATGGAAGAGGAGTTAGATAAAACCGTATTTCTGTATTTGAAGAAAAAGGGATTTACACAAACTGAGCAGATTTTTCAACAAGAACAGCAGAACAAGAACAACAAGAATGCTACCGATGCTTCCATGTCAGACACCGATCTTACTAAACAAATCCTCACATTGTCTCAGTACTTTCCTTACCCTTTCTTCACATTGTTCCTAACTATCATAGTTGTTTGTTATTATTGTACATAATTCTCTTTAGAACTTAAAGGATGTCAAAAGTTTGAAAACAAAAAATGTGTAAAGATTTTGCTGCAAATTTCAGGTCCGAAAATATCCCTGCCATGTACCATGATGGATACAGCAAGCTGAGATCTTGGACTTATAGCTCGCTAGATCTGTACAAGGTGCTCATATACTGAATTTCTTAATGTTCTTCATGTAGTATATTTGTTTCATATATTTAACTTTATTTACGTTTTTAACAAATACAGCATGAATTGCTTCGTGTTCTGTATCCCGTATTTATCCATTGTTTCATGGATCTCATAGCAAAAGGTCATCTTCAAGAAGGTAGCCATATTATACCTTGAGTGTACAACATATAAGCAGTCGTCATTTTATAGTTGGGATTCTCACTTTTGTTTTTTAAAAACTGGTGCTTTGATTTTTCAGCACGAGCATTTTTCAGTAGCTTCCGTGAGGATCATGAGATGATGCATTCACGTGATCTCAAAAAATTAGAAGGTGTCCTTTCTCCGTCGCATTTGGAGGTTAATCACCTAATACCTTAAACCTCTAAACTAGGGATGAGTTTTTTTTTTCCCAAATACCCATACCCGTACCGGTACCTGTTCCCATACCGATTTTTAGGTATTCGGTACACAGTTTTATTGATTTGGGTATTCGGTACTTTCGGTATTGGTACGGGTATGGGTAAGATATGATACTGGTACGGAATTTTATATAGAACTTTTAAGAGTTTTCTTATATTATCTTTTATTTCGTATTATGGTATTTATGGTACTCGTATCAATTATACCTATTTGGTACACATATTGTATATGTGCTCGTACTAATTCTATCTATTTGGTACCCGTAAAAAAACAAAGTGGTACCAAAGCGGGTACCGTACCGAAATACCCATACCCGTACTGTACCACTATATTCGATATAGTATTCGGTACCCATTTTTGTTCAAATTTGGTACCACTATTTTCGGTACCGGTACGGGTACTGTACTGTCCTGTCCCTCACTCTGTCTTAAATTTTATTATGAATATACAGGAGATGGAGTTTGCTCATTCTCTAAGGCAGAGCAAAGTGAATATAAAGATATGCCAGGTTATACCTATATTAGGTTTTCTTGTTTTAACCTGCGGCTGATGTTTGTATGCTTGGCAAATTTATCATATCTACCTTTAAAAATATGATTACTGTGCAGTATTCTTATGAGCTTCTTCTGCAATATCTACACAAGACACAATCGATTACAATGCTTGGTATTATCAATGAACATATTGATTTCCAAGGTGATTTCCTAGTACAGATTAACAATTACTTTTTTTAATATTAAACTCTAGCGCGTTTCCTACTTAGGCTATTGCTGTCTTGACAGTATCTCCTGGACAGCCTAGCTCGATTTCTGATGATGCTGAAGCCTTTTCAATTGTTGGAAGTGGTCAGGATGCTGCTAACCTAATAAATCAGAAAGAAATACACTGGGGGGTTAGTCAGTCGGTCTACACATTGCATAACATAATAGAATCAAATGAGTATTGTTCTTAGGGTTTCTAGTTCTTAAAAATACTTTTTTTACTCTAAAAACTTTTGCAGTTGCTTGAAGATTCATTAGAAGATCGGCTTGATAAGGCAGGGGGTTTGCTCTCAGATTCAGAGAAGACAGAAGGAGATGCTAAAGAAGGGGAGTTGGATGAGAGTAAGGTAATCTGTTTGGATTTTACCGAATTTTTTGTTTCGAGTGTATGCCAATTTCGTCCCTGAGGTTTGGCCAGTTTTGTGACTTCTGTCCAAAGGTTTGTTTTTTCGCATCTGAATCCAAAAGGTTTGAAATCTTGCCATTCTCTCTGGCTCGTTAACTCCATCCATTTTTCTCCGTGAAATCTTGCCAGGGACGAAAATGGCATTTTATTCTTTTGCTTTTCTATAAACTACAAATGAGCACAATAAGCATCTGTAAGTATTTTTGAATGTGTTTAATGTTCAGAAAAAAACAGCAGAGGGTGGAAAGCAAGGCGGGCCCCTCAAGAAGTTAAAGAAGGACAAGGTTGGTGGTGCAGCAGGAAAAGGTGCTAGAGGGGAGGGCGACAAGGTAGCTGCTGCTCCCCGTGTTAAACCGGAGCTTACGTTGCCACCAATGTATGTATTTTTTTTCAGTTTTGTTATATGAGATTGTCTAGCAAGTACGTTATCTTTGTTTTGTGTTTCGTTTTACTTATTATATCATTTTATCTCAGACCAACAGACGTTGAAAATTCCATACTTGAAGACCTTCGTAACCGTGTACAATTGAGCAATTCAACACTTCCATCAGTTTGTTTCTACACATTCGTTAACACCCATAATGGGTATTTAACTATTTATGTGCCCTCTAGCATAATTTCATATTGCACTCATTTTATAGGTCTTCTTTGTGCTCATAAGTGTTTGATGTTGTCTACTTCAGACTAAATTGTTCATCAATATCCCATGATGGATCGTTGGTTGCTGGTGGATTCTCTGATTCATCACTCAAGGTTTTTTTAGCTAATCTTTATTACTGATGCAAATTCAGTTATTGTTTTTTTTACTGATTTCCTAAGTGAATGTTTTGATGCTAGGTATGGGATGTTGCAAAACTTGGGCGTATGGGCAGTTGTAAGTCATTTTACATTTCACAATCATTTCTTTCGAAATAAATAAGTCAATATCTTGATTATGTATGAAAAAAATGGGATGTTAAAACTTTGGTGATGTCAGCTGTTACTCTGGGTGAAAATGATTCGGGTCTGAATGAAAGCACACTTGGATCAAATGGTGGAAAAAGAGCGTACACTTTGTATCAGGGTCATTCTGGACCCGTTTATTCAGCTTCATTTAGTCCTTGGGGGGATTTTCTTCTATCGTCTTCATCAGATTCAACAAGTATGTTATATAAAGAAATAAAACACAGTTATATGTTTTATTTGCCTCAAGTTAACGCACATATTTACGAATTAGTTTATGATCTACCGCAGTACGATTGTGGAGCACGAAATTCAATGCAAACATTGTCTGCTACAAGGGTCACAATTACCCTGTGTGGGATGTTCAGGTAGAAATCATTAATGATTAATTCTTTACCTATTGCTTAATTTTTTGCTAATTCCTGTGTGTATGCAGTTTAGTCCATATGGACATTATTTTGCGAGTGCATCTCATGACAGAACAGCAAGGGTTTGGTCAATGGATAGAGTACAACCTTTAAGGATACTGGCAGGACATTTATCTGATGTTGATGTAAGTAATAATAAATTAAGAGTTAACTGCCATTTTCGTCCCTGTGGTTTGGTGGAAAATGCTACTTTAGTCCAAAAAAAATTTGCGACAGTTCCGTCCTCAACATTTTTGAAACGTGCTACTTCAGTCCAAAAAGATAACGCCTTGCGCCAGTTTCGTTCTCAACGTTTTTAACTGCGCTTTATCTTTTTGGACTGAAATGGCACGTTTCAAAAATGTTGACGACGGAACTGGCGCAATTTTTTTTTTTTTGGACTGAAGTGGCATTTTCCACCAAACCACAGGGACGAAAATGGCAGTTAATTCATAAGTTAATAATATTTGTAACATTACGTTAATTCTGTTTTTCAGTTTTGAGTAAAATGTCATATTCGTCCCTGAGGTTTGGTCAGTTTTCCGACTTTCGTCCAAAGGTTTGTTTTTCCGCAGCTGGATCCAAAAGGTTTGAAATTTTGCCATTTTCATCCGGCTCGTTGACTCCATCCATTTTCTCTATTAAGTCAGGGGTATTATCGTCTTTTTACCTACTTGTTTTTGTTTTGTTTAGTGAGGGTATTTTGAATACTTGTACATTATGCTAAGTGCTTGTACATAAAGTGAAAAAGACCGAATTGCCCTTTTAAGTTAACAAAAAGACAGAAATACCCTGACTTAACGGAGAAAAATGGATGGAGTTAACTAGTTGGATGAAAATGGCAAGATTTCAAACCTTTTGGATCTAGATGCGGAAAAACAGACTTTTGGACGAAAGTCACAAAACTGGCCAAACCTCAGGAACAAAAATGGCGTTTTACTCCAGTTTTTAAGAATTTTATGATGTGGTTTTTTGGCAGTGTGTACAATGGCACGTGAACTGCAATTACCTAGCGACGGGATCTAGCGACAAAACAATTCGCATGTGGGACGTTTCATCTGGAAATTGCATGAGGATTTTCATTGGTCATAGGAGTTCGGTCTTATGTTTGGCAATGTCACCGGATGGTAGATACTTAGCGTCTGGCGATGAAGATGGTACTATAATGATGTGGGATGTTTCTAACGGTCGTTGTATCACTCCTCTTGTGGGCCATACGTCCTGTGTTTGGTCCCTTGCTTTCAGGTAAACTTTACTTTTTAATCCTTTAACCGTGTATAAGTGAGAATGTATATCACTACATCCAAACGGTCTTAATGTGTGGTTTCAGCTGTGAGGGATCACTTCTTGCATCTGGTTCGGCTGATTCAGCTGTCAAATTGTGGGACGTTAACACAAGTAGGGCTGTAAACGAACCGAACGAACACGAACAAGGCCTTGTTCGTGTTCGTTCGTTAAGGAAATAAATGTGTTCACGAACGGTTCATGAACACTTACCGAACGAGATTTTATGTTCGTGTTCGTTCATTAAGGAAATGAGCGTGTTCGCGAACGGTTCACGAACACAAACGAACACAAAAAAATTTGGCGAACGCGACTAAGGATAAAGATAGATGACCCAGAGAGTAGCACTCGAACTTGAATGCCTTATTGTGAAACGGAGGTCGATCGTATTCGCTGATGTAAATAATGTGAAATGAAAGGGAAATGATGCATAAACAAGGTGAAAGTGGGTTTCCTAGTTTAATTGTTAGAGTAGTAAAATAAATAAAAGTTTAATAATATAAAAAAGTACAAATAAAATATAATAAAGTACAAAGATCTTCAATTAAAACCCAAACATACGAATATAAATGAACGCAAATCAACGAATGTTCATGAACACCTTACCGAACGTTCACGAACACAATCAAACGAACGAGACCTCTGTTCATGTTCGTTCATTTAACTAATCGAACGAAATTTCTTGTTCATGTTCGTTCGTTTATTAAACGGACGAACATAAACGAACTTCCCGCCGAACGGTTCACGAACTGTTCGCTGAACGTTTGGTTCGTTTACAGCCCTAAACACAAGTGTAAAACCGCCAAGATCTGAAGAAAGGTAAGCTTTCCGTTTATTTATTCATCTTGGTTCTTTTTGAACTTTTATTTGTATAAATTATAGCACTGAATAGTGAAGACACCTAATATATTCGTTTCTCTTTTTGGTTAGTAAAACTGGAAATGCAAACAGGCTCAGATCGCTGAAGACTCTGCCCACCAAATCTACTCCAGTTTATTCTCTAAGGGTAAACACAGCACACTCGGTCAAACTTTTAGATGACCTTTATGAAGAATAGGAGTGTAAACAAGCCGAGCCGCCCATGAGCTACTTGAGATCGGCTTGCTAAAATCTCGAATTAAGCCAGCTCGAGCCCGAGTTTGAGGCCAAATGGGAGCTCATTTATTTTATACAAACTTTAAAATTTTCATATATACCCAACAAAAACTAAATTTTTTTCATATATGCCCTTACAAAGTTGTTAAAATATCAAATATACCCAATTTATTTAAAACAATCTATTAAATAATATTTTACCCTTATTTTTTACTTCAAGTTTTCATATATGCCCGTATTTTAATTTCATAATTTTATATAACATATTTTTAGCTTAAACTTATTTTTACCCATTTTTTTTATATTTACCCATAAACAATAGTAAACTCCATTTATAATATTTAAGCTAAATAAATTATGCTAGAAATGAGTAAATATAATACTTGAAGTTAAAGGTCATGTATGAGATTTCAAAGTTTTAGAAAAATAAGGGTAAAATTGGCATTTATTAAATTGTTTTTAATGGATTGGACATATATGATATTTTAACTACTTTGTAAGGGTATGTATGATATTTATAATTTTACATGGGTAGTTAAGGGTATGTTTGATATTTATAATTTTACATTGGTATATATGATATTTTGCAAGTTTGTAGGGGTATATGTGAAATTTCTCCTTATAAACGTTATTACTAATAAAAATATGATTAAAATATACATAGAAGTAATTATTTATGTATATAAGTAATATAGTTAATAATAAACAAGTCGAGCTGGCTTGACCATTAGAGGCTGAATTTAGTTGGCTCGTTTACACCCCTGATTCAAGATACTTCAATTAAGTGGACCATACCCGTCACAAGTTTTATGGAAATTCTTGTTTTTTTTTTGATAGTTTTCGCGAAGGAATCTTCTATTTGCTGCTGGGGCTCTTTCAACAAATCTGTAAAATGGCATTACAACATATTGTTAGTATCCTAGTTGTTCTTTGTAGTATTTCTTTCTTATGTTGCTGCGACTACTATAGTTTTCTATTTTTTCCTGTTGCAAGTTGCAAAGCTCTTATTATTGAATGTTTTTGGGTACTTGACGTAGTTATTGAATTTAAGCTTTAAAATTGGAATACTTGTAGCGATGTTCGAGCTCGAGATGAACAAAAGGGGTTTAGTGGTGCAATGCACCGTCCTTTAGGCATAGGAGTTCTACGCTACATGAGAATAGGCTCTTCGGATTTCACGTGTAGTTTAGATGATATACAAAGAGGCTCTCCCCTAACTTGTCCAAAGATCCCTTTATATACTGTTCAACCCCTTAAGGCATGGGAGACAAATTTGGTAGAGGATATATTGACATTCAAATCGTAAAATAAGACAAATTAACAAATCCCCTCAGTTTGGCATAAGTGGGAAACCTTATTTGTACCAAGTCATATATAGTCTTGGGTAATTATAGGTTTTGATATCAGGGGGTGGCACCTCAGGTGTTGGATATCTGATCTGGAAATATAAGGCGTTGAAGTGGTAGGCTCTGGTTACTGATTTTAGAGTTGGTCTTCAGAGGTTGAGCATTATATGCTATTGACATTGGTGCATGGGTTAAATATTTAAGCTTAGTTTCTTCTTTCTGAAAATGGATTTACAAAGTCTGTGTGAAATTTTGTGAGTTCTTTTAAGACTAATGACCGAGCATTATGAAAGTCGTGTTAGGTCTAGGTTATTAACAACTAGGTGTGCATTTGAGATATGCAAGTCGAAGCTTGGTGTAAGAGTTAGGGATGTAGGGAGGATGTTTGGTCTTGGAGGCTGTTTCGGTTGTCCTATAAATGTTCCGGAGGTGATGGCACCATCTCAACATATAACTTGAGCGCATTACGCCTTTTTATGCATGAGTTTTGATGTGTAAGCACCAACCCTAAGGCGATGATGGTTCCCTCTTAAGGTATGGGATCATGATCTCCAGTTTTTGGGCATAGTTTAGGTGGTATCTAAATAGGTCAGCCTGCAAGTTGTCCCCAAGGCCCTTATACTTTTTTTAAATGGGGTTTAACGATGTGAGATGGCTAGTGGCGTTGAACGGTCTGTGTTTATTGTTGGTAGAACCAAACATGTATGCAAAAGTTTTACATGAACTTGAGAACTGTCGTTAGATGTTTGTGCCATGAGATAAACTACAAATGAGTTTCATGATTTGAAGATGAAATTTTCAAGTAAATCTTGGAACCATGATTATTCGAGAATGCTAATTTCACATGTGATGATCCATTTTTCTCCATTAACCACCCCAAATCTATGGTACCACCACTAGGTGCTATAGCGTGTCTTCACAAATCTATAGTCAGTGGCGAAGCTTGAGATTTCCGACCGGGGGTCGAAGATGTATATACAAAAAATTTCTATAAAACCGGGGGGTCAAAATCGTACACACCCAAAAATTTCTATACGAAAACTACATACTCTCCATTACTGAGTGAAAATTTCTATAAAACCGAGGGGTCGAAATCTATTATATGAAATTAATAGATGTTATGATACAAATAATTATTAGTTATTAATCGGTTGACTATATAATATATATATAATTATTTATACTTGTTAAATAAATTGTTTCATGTTATTCTATCATCATTTGCTATTTTCTTTGATTTAAATAATTTGATCAAATATTTTTCTACCCAACCCATTGTCTTTACCCGGCTAATTTTTTGCCCCTACCAGGAATTTATGGATTTGAGCATCTCTAGCATCAAAATTCAAAAGTCACTTATTAAGCACTTAGATGAGGTAGCTTATATGGTGTTCCCCATATATTATTAGGCCTTTTATCCTCTCCTTTCTATTCGAATCATAGCTAGAGACCAGTGTTGTAAAAATCATGACTAGGCGGCGATTAATCGCTAGTCGGCTAGTAACCGAATAATTTTTCGTTAATAGGTCTCAATCGCTAGTCGGACCTAGTCAAACCTAGTCGGCCAACCAAAAATTGGCGATTCCGGTTCTGTCAAAAAACATGTATAGGCCAAAACCTCTAAATTCCGGCCAGTTTCCAACCAAACCATGTGAATTCTAACAGTTAATCTTGTGTACTTAAAAAAATGAGTTGAGTAAGAGTTAAAACCTAACTACTTAAAATATTTACCTATAAAAATGTGTCTATGTATATATAAAACAGAAAATTACATATAAAAAACCCGATCCGATCCCGAGTAATCACGAATAGTCGCTAGTCCCCACCTCACCGGCCGACTAGCGAGTTCTCCAACCTTGCTAGAGACACAAAACACACATTTCAATATTTCATGTTCTTTAGTCAAACAAACAAAACATCCCAACTACCTTTGTGCTTGTACACTTTTTAGCCATCAATTTTTTCATTTTTAAACTCTTACACTATATTCAAGCATTTCTTCATGTTGGTTCTTAGAATCATTTGTCTACGGACTACGATCTAGTTTGTTTTGAATTTAGTTTAGCAGCTCAAAACAATTCCCAATTGGCCCAACTTATAACACTTTTTTTTGTGTTCAGGTTTAGAAACCGACTACAATTCCCATTTGGCCCAAACTTATAACTTCTTTTTTTGTGAGACCCGAAGCCCTTTCTTTACCAAATTTCACCAATGTGCAACCCATAATCACATGATACAAAACAAATTTGAATTAGTAAGATATGTTTTAGAGTAAACTGTAATTTGTGTCTCTGTGATTATGTAGCGGGATCACCGTTAATCTTTCATTTTTATTCGTCGTCTTCTGAGTCTTTGTGGTTTACCAACTTTTTTCTTTGTGTCCCGCCCACTAACAGCCTTCAGATTTGATTTTAAATATTGATGAAAAGACGAAACTACCCTTTTATTATTGTGATATACATCCATATGCTCTCAACATTTTTCCAAACAATTAATTTACAATTTGCCCCCATAACCTTGCATGAATCAGTCCTTGCATGAATCATCCATGAATCCATGGCTTAATTACCCAAGTAACATAGACAAAACCATGGCTTGATTACCCAACATAGGATTGATAATGAAACCAACATAGAACCAACCATACATACATCGACATAGAATTGGCCATGAAACCAGTATAGGACCCGACATTAGAACCATATATAACCAACCATATACCCTAAATCAACATAGAATCAACCATGAAACCAACATAGGACCTGGCATTAGAACAAAACCATTTGACCCGACCTTAGAACCATATATAATCATATACCCTAAACCAACCAAACCATTTGACTCGACATTAGAACCTTATACAACCAAACTTTTCATGATAATCCAAACCATTTACAACAATATACATTTTAAAATAGTGATCTACAAATAAACCTAGATCTTCAATAATACCGTGATCATATGTTAGTTTTAGCATAATTAGGCTATAGGGTATGGGGAGTCCCCAGCCCCGTCGAGGAACGGCGACGCCGTCGAACCATCCCCCCCCCCCCCGGTCCCTGTCCTCTACGTCCTGCTCAAGACGTTGCCGACGGTCCAAAATGGTGGGCCCTTTGATGATTTCGACCGTTAATAAAAATATAAAAAATAAATTCGGAATAGTATTTGAGTTGTGGATTGAATCGGATTGGAGACCTCCGGAGTTGCCGGAAATCCGCCGGATAAAACGAACGGAAAAATGAAGGTGATGAAAGGTATATTGTCTAGATTTTGTCTGCTGCAAATGGTTTTGGTTTAGGTTGTTTTTTAGAGAAGTTGCAGGTTGTGTTTAGATTTTATTGTTGAAGGGAGGAGGATGGTTTTAGAGAAGTTGCAGGTTGTGTTTGCTAAATCGAAGAAGTGGAGGAGGATGGTTTTAGAGAAGTGGAGTAGGATGGTTCTAGATCTGTGTGCTGCAAATGGTTTTGGTTTAGCTTTTTTTTTTAAATTAAAAATAAAAAATAATACAATTGTTGTTTTTAGTGTATGTTTTTTTTAAAATAAAAAAACATAAAAGTGGTGGGGTATGATCATCTAGGACCATCCTCCATACCCTCTACTTTTGTGGGATAGACAATCCTTGGGGGGACTATGACGTGGCGCCTACGTGGCGGATCATCCTCCCTTGGAGGACCATCACCATACCTTCTAGCCTTAGACATCAAATCATACAAAATCATCTACCCCTAGTCGATCCTATCTACTGGATCCTATCTTCACTACCTCGTTCAAAGCTAAATCTGAAGTTCATGTTGTTTAAGACCTTTATAACCACCTTTGAGTGCAAGACAAGGTGGGTTTGGGTACCATTGACCATAATGTCAGCTACAAATGTTCAAAATCAACTTTTATCCTGTTCACTTTCAAGTAAACTACAATATCATAATCAAGTGAAGCGAAAATCGAAGTTACATGATACTGCTTGTGTATCTATCACTGCCTCCATAGAAAAAAACCATAATCGGGGTCGGTGGGTGATGATAAGAGGTGGGTGGGTGGCGGACGTGCATCGGGTTGTCAGATTGAAGTACAGGTGAACTGTGAAGTGAAGTGGTGTCAGGTTGGAGTACATGTGAAGTGGGGTTGGAGTACAGGTAAAGTGGGGTGGTTAACGACGTCAGGTTGGAGTATGGCTGTGGGTGGTCGGTCAATGATCAAAGGGGAGGGAAATGGAGGGTTGGTGGGGACATGAGAGGGACCCAATGTGTCAGAACATTAGATATATGAGGGGTTAGGGTTTTTACTAGGTTAAAAAGAACAAAACGCCCCCTATGTCGTTAAGTCAGTAACAAAATATGCAAACGGAGTTAGAGGAAGGCGCTCATTGTGTAAAAGAGTAAACCACAAGGACTCAGATGCTGAAAAATAAAAATGAAGAATGAACATTGATCCAGCCATATAATCATAGGGACGCATATTGCAGTATACTCTATGTATTTTTACAAACCGACAGGACTATATGAAGACACATATCCGAGTCCGGACATGACCTATAAGGACGGACCGAACCACACCTGGACGGACACTCTAAGATGTCCGCACCACATATCTCCGAGGACGAACCTACGTTCAAGTGTGTCTGGACGAATGACGTCATCTCAGTTGACATTATAAATACCCAGTTCAAGTACACTGCCAAGTACGATTTTCTGAACCTTCGTCCTTATTTTCTCTCTCTACTTTCTCTCTCTACCAATACTTATCCTCACGCCGGAGGGTGGTCGCAGAGGGGCCCTCCCATCTCTGCGACGAGCCTAATGGTTTGCTGTTTTGCAGGTGAAGGTTCCAGCTCTCCTATAAGATCCAAACTACCCAATTACAGGCTCCGGCCTTCTAACTTGATTTTTGGATCTTCAATTGGCGCCATCCGATTTTCACAGCTCACACTCCTTCACTCAGGTGAATTTCTTGAGCAACGAAACAACTGATCTATGGCGGCCTCGAGTTCCATGAATTCGGGATCCATCGCTGCTAGCATACAAGCTACAGCTCCAACAAGTCTTACTTCCACGGTTTCAGCTCCTTTGAGCTCTGGACCGGGAACAACCCTGCCGTTCATATTAATACCATCTTCACAGACATTGGAGTTTGATTCGGAATTTCTTTCCAAAAATGCAAGTCTACTACGACGACTAAAAGCCCAACAGGCTAGAGACGAAGAAATCCTTGGTTTACGAACCAGGCTTTTTCATGATGAAACGCCGGTAAGGACTATGGGTCCTACAATTTTCGCCTCTCCTATTTTCTCCACAGTTGTTACTACGGAAACTTATAATGGGTATATGCAGGGTTCCTCCGGACCATCTCTAGCAATGACGATGCGAAATGAAACACAAGTGGAAATAGCCAATGATCCGGAACTCACCAAACCTTATATATAGGGACTCTCACAGTGTGTTCTCACAGTTCTTTGTTCTCTCTTGTGTGTATCACTTGTGTCTCTGTCTTCGGTGCTGTATATATAGGGACAGAGACGACGAAACTCTTGTGCAGTCGACGAAACATCATCAGGCGACGAAACATTCATGGAGCCGACGAAACCTCCTTGTGCTCTTCATCCTTCTTTCTGGAAGATTCAGAAAAACTCTGCAACTACGCTGAGATTTTGTCACGCTCTTCCGCGGCTGAGGCAGCAGCAGCCTGAGAGGACTGATTCTGAGTAGTCAGGGATTTGACTTTCTCCTTCTGAGTCTGAAGGTCTTGGGAGAGTTGAGAAAGCTTCTTCTCCGTATCCGAAGTTCTTTGAATTTTGCGTTTTAGAGAAAGAGTTTCTTTCTCCAGGTTCTCCCTTACAAACTTTGCCTCAACCCATATGCGGTAAAGCTCTGTCACGTAAAGGTTAGACTGGGCTTGATTAGACAGAACCGCTGCACCCAAATCTTGGTTCTTCATCTTCCGGCTCCGAGCATGGTCCAACGGGGTGCTGATATTAAAAAGGAATGTCCTGGAAACAAGGTCGTCCATAACCGAATCTTTATTCCGGATATCCCATTCCAGTACAAACTTCTCATCGGCAGTTGCCGGGTCTATCTCCATGTCATCCGAAAAAACATCTGCATAACGAAAAAAGGACATCAACTCAGGTCCGAACCAAGATGGAGGAAGAGAGGACACTTGATCTTCCTCATTATCCATAAAGCAGTCCGGACCCAAGGATGAGTCCAAAATAGTACCTGAAAAGGTCACCATCTTCGGATCGCCATGAGTTTTCCCATCCCCTTTACCCATAGCCACCGGATTCTCCACTTCCATACTTTCGGCTTCATTAACAGGAAGAAAGCCCCCGAAGAACACAGGGGTGGGTTCAGAACGAGCCCGAGCTGCCTCCTCCCTGGATGATTTCCCACCAGAAAGGTGTTCATCAAACTCAGTCATCACATCGCCGCTGGAATGAGAGGAACTCCTTCTGTTTTTCTTCGTCTTCGGCATAGGAAGGGGATCAGAAGGACGGATTTGAAGAGATTCATTTTTTCTTTTGCGAATAAAACCCTTCGGCTCCGCATCAGAAGCAACACTCTTGGTTTTTAAAGAAACAGAAGAAGGTTGATATTCCAAGGCTTCATCCAAGCTCCGTATCTCCTGGTCACTGTCTACATCGTCCAGAATAGATCTTTTTTTAGGCTGAGATCCAGATGATCCAGCAGTTTCTTTCACAGTCTTTTCCGTTGCGCACACAGCAGGAGGGAGGTCAGAAGTGTCTTGGCCAGTCCGGGGACGAATCTCCTGGGCCGCCGAAGCAACTTGTTTCAGAAACGGAACCTCACCTTCGGCTTGCTCGTCAAAGTTAAAATCCAAGACATTAAAGTTTGGGACTTTCAAAGCGTCCCTGAGAGACATTTCGGCTCATGCAATAAAAAGCGAGGTCAGAAAAATAAAGAAAGAAAAGTGCCGAAGGGGGGGTAAAGGGCCGGAGACTTACGTTCACGCTTCGTGCGGATAACCGGCCAATCCCTATCCCCTTGGCCCCAGGAAAAACAAACCCGTCCCAACAAAAGAAAATGCTCGGGAAGGGGACAGATTGGGGACTTATGCTTAATTAGGGCACGAGCCAGTTCCTTGTTAAAAACAAAGTCATCCCCTAGATCAAAGGACATCGTCTGATCCTTAAACCTCCATGCCATCTCCGCCGGAAGACAACGGTCATCCAACCAGAAGAAATTATCTTTCCAGTTCTTCAAACTGGACCGTTCATCTCCGGAGGGGGATGGAACACCCTTCCGATGAGCGAAGGTATACCAATCTCCGGCAGTAATGAATTCATAAAAATACCGGAAGACATTTAAGTCCGGCCTTTGATTCTGGGCCCGACAAGAGATTTCAAAATGGTTTATATGGCTAAGACCGAACGGGTTAACCTGACAAATATGAACCCGGAAAAATTGAAGAACCCTAATAAAAAATCTCGAAAACGGAACCCTATAGTTCGCAAAGTTACAAACGCGAGTGTACAAGGGAAACTACCCCTGACGAAAGGGATATATAGTTTCGTCTTTTGAGGGCAGTACCGGATGAAGATCTAGAGGGATCCTATATTCTTGAATAAACTTATCCAACTGACGTTGGGTAAGGATGCTAACACTATCGGCAAGATTATCCTTACCAGGAGCCATGGTTGTAACGAAGAAAAGAACGTACCTTTTGAAGAAGAAGAGGAACGGATAAAAGAGGGTAACAAGAAGAAAGGAAAACTTAGAGATAAAAAAAAAGTTGGAAAAATGAAATGAAAGTGGGGTTTTATAGAGAAAGAATAAGTCGGTTAAGGGATGTCCAATCAAACCGTTACTTCAACAGGCAATCGCCGTTTCCAAGACAGGGTTTCGTAACAGTCACATACGGGAGACTGACGGTCAAACCACTTACATCACCTGCGCCACGTCAGCACCTTTCAAATTTGCCACGTCATTCGATCAGACATGCTTTCAACACATTTTATTAAGTCCTCAACAAGAACTTAATAAACTGAGGGACTTGAAGACACATATCCGAGTCCGGACATGACCTATAAGGACGGACCGAACCACACATGGACGGACACTCTAAAGATGTCTGCACCACATATCTCCGAGGACGAACCTACGTTCAAGTGCGTCTGGACGAATGACGTCATCTCAGTTGACATTATAAATACCCAGTTCAAGTACACTGCCAAGTACGATTTTCTGAACCTTCGTCCTTATTTTCTCTCTACCAATACTTATCCTCACGCCGGAGGGTGGTCGCAGAGGGGCCCTCCCATCTCTGCGACGAGCCTAACTGTTTGCTGTTTTGCAGGTGAAGGTTCCAGCTCTCCTATAAGATCCAAATTACCCAATTACAGGCTCCGGCCTTCTAACTTGATTTTTGGATCTTCACTATAAAAGACCTAATATGACGTATTATTACGTATCATTACTTATTAAGGCTTAATAAAGGCCCATTAAGGACCAACGCGGATTCACGGCCGATTAAATAATATAACTCATTTGGGTATGTTGAGCTTTATTACAAACCAATATACCTTATGTGACCCGTTGTATACAATGAGTTGTATCGGATATTAGTTGCCTGTAATTTATCATATAACATGACCCATTGGATAATACATGGATGTAGTTGTAATGCGTTATAATGGCCATAACAAGACATTTTTGTTTGCAATGGGTTAATAGCCACAGTCAACTATTATCGTATGCCGAGTAATTGTTTGGCTAATTCCAAGATTTAGGTAACGTTTTTTTTTTTATTTTTAATTCAAATAAGGGGAATTGGCCTGTAATAATCTCAACTAGACGTCATTGGTTATTGCCAGTCCCACCTTTCACTTATTTTTCCTCTACCGGTCCTCAGTTAAAAAAACTTAACGGAGTTGAGTTTTTTTTTTTTTCTGAATTACAAGATGACGTTTTAGGGCTTTTGATCAGAACGAGGATACAAGTCGAATGATGTAAAACTTACCTTGAAATTATGCTCCAAACGATGAAAACAGTGCTTCAACTCGAGTGTTTAAACTTCCAATTAACAAAAGTCAAGTCGTTTGGAGCACCGTTTCGAGGTAAGTTTTACATCAATAGACTCATATCCTCATTCTGATCCAAAGCCCTAATACGTCAGTTTGTAATTCAGAAAAAAAACTTAACTCCGTTATGTTTCTTTAACTGAGGACCGGTGGAGGAAAAATATGTGAAAGGTGGGACTGGCATGAGGAATATTCAAAGGTGCGATTGGCAATGGCCAATAACATCTAGTTGGGATTATTACAAGCCAATTCCCATTCAAATAATGTCAAATGTTAATTAATATAAAAAATAAACTTCATTAAAATGAAAATAAAATACATAATTTAAATTATACTAAAAACCGGAAATAAAAAATGATAATTTTTAAAATAAAACGTCCTAGAAATCCAGTAAATGGCACGTCGGTCAACCCCATTTTTCCGCAAGTTCTCGTTCGCGGGCTACAAAGACTTTTTGCACTTCGACTGTGAGATTTGCGTGAGGCGTAGTATACGTTTGAAAATCTCTATCTCTCGCCGCTTACGCGACACTTTCGCGTTGTTTGTTAATCAAGGCCGTAGAGACTTGGATATTTTCTTCTCTTGCCTTGGCCAACTTTTGCATCATGGTTTACTTCTTTTGGGCGTAAGATCTTATTTCGTCGCTTACCAATCTTTGTTGGCTTGTGGTTTGGCTCGACGAACCCGGAGTTCTAACTTGTGCCCTCCTCTTGGGTTGTGTTGGGCTAACTTCATCGTTCAAGTCGGGCACTGACTTATCGGATGGCCCAAAGTTAGCCGAATCCGATGATTTTCTCTTGCTAAAACTTCCACCGGAATCTTCATTCAACAAGTTTATTTGACCACATTTGGCCGCTTCTTGAACAACGTTCCACGCAAGACCTTGCTTGAATGCTTGTTTATGTTTTGCTAGAAAATCCTTCTGTGCCTTTTTCCAAAACTTTTAAATCATTACAACTTGCGATCGTATAGGGGTGTGCAGGGTTCGGTTTTTAAAACCGTTTGGTTTCGGTTTTATCACCGGTTCGGTTCGGTTTTTGAAACAAAATTATGCAAGATTAAAAAATAAACAATATAATTTAAAATTTAAGAATCCTTCTTATATGCATTTAAGTATTATATTTAACCTTTTTAATTAATAATGTTCACATAAACCTAATCTTTTAATGTATTTTTATGTTTCTCCAAAGTTTTTTTTATAACATTTTCTTTTTTGAAGATTATGTAATTTATATATGAAATTTTGTTATTTGTTGTAGGTAATAAATAAATCATCTCAGTTATAAATAAACATGTTAATATTTTTATTATAAATACTTAATATTAAAGAATAAAATTAATAATTTCTAAAAGTATGGGTTAAACACTTAAACAACTTAAACTTAAACATAAAAATATATGTTTAATATACATTTTTTTCGTTTCGGTTTGGTTTTTTTCGGTTATTGAAAATGGTTATCCGAAAACCGAACCGAAATTTTCGGTTATTAAAAATCCGAAAACCGAACCTCGGTTTTTGTTTCGGTTCGGTAATGTCGGTAATTTTGGTTACGATTCGGTTATTTTGGTTTTCTGCTCACCCCTACAATCATATATGTTTAAAAGACAAATAAATTAGAAAACTATTACAAGTTAAATTAAATTAAAGTAAAATATAAATTTACCCCTTGAATGTAGAGGCCGTTGAACCAATTAATTTTCCTCAAATTGAAGTCAATTTTGAGTGTAGTTGAACGTGCGTTCGGTCAGCACTACCCCCAAACCCAACAAAGTGTTTGTGGACCGCTTTCCACAAACCGTTTTTTCTTTGACAGTTTCCTTTTTGTCGGTCAACCGATACGTGGAGGATAGCTTTAGCCAGCTTTTCTTCCTCCTCAGGACTCCATTCTGTTCGGTTCGCACGGTTTGCAAATTTACTCTTTTTGTTGGTTTTAGTGTTTCCCACAATCTCCTCTTCACTTCCAACTTGCATTTCTTCCAAATTAGGTTCAAATTGCGTTTCTTGGACGTATTCTTCATCACCCTCATCTTCTTCAACGTCTTGACGTAGTGGTAGCTCTCGTTCTTCACTTTCTTCTACAAAATGACATGAGTTTCTTACGACCCAAGCGGTTCGAAATTTTGCATCGCTTCTGACAAAAATTCGAGCCGAAACGATTGAACCATAGGGTGTGAAAAAAAAATAGTTTGGCTATTGCCCAAACATATAGGTCGGCGTAATGGGTTGAGTAAGAGGAGGTTGTGGCATATACCCATCACTACCAAAAGGACCACCTCGGCTCGAACCGACACCTTGTTTCCTTGAACCGGCACCTCCTTTGCTCGAACTGGCACCTCCTTTGCTTGATCCGGCACCTCTAGATTTTTATGTGAATCATTTTAGAGAGTTTTGAGTGTTTTGGTAATGAAGGATTTTGAGAGTGTGTGCGTTTAAATTACGTGGGTATAAGTTTTGAGTGTTTTGGTAATGAAGGATTTTGAGAGTGTGTGCGTTTAAATTACGTGGGTATAAGAAATATATATATAGTATTTAAAATTTATTGAAAATATCAAATCTCACGCAGGTTTTTCAGCTGGCCATGCCAACCCACCATGGGCGTAGGATAATAGGGGCGGGAGGGGGCGGCCGACCCCCCGAACTTTTTGTTTAGTAGTGTAGAGTATGTAGTTTTCGTATAAATTTTTTTGGGTATATACATTTTTGACCCGCTGGTTTTATAGAAATATTTTGGTATTACAAATCATTACCAAATCAAATTTTGCAAAAAATTGTATGGAAATAGCATCTTCCAGGAAACAAATGTCAAAGATGCTCATGTCATATATACAGTAACTGTTTAAAGTGACTGAATTATATACAGGCCATACAGGCACTGGCGCTTGCTTTCTGTGGTTGGGCAAAGTCCTTTCGGAGGAAGATGAAGCCAATCCAGATTCCAGAAACATACAAGCTACGACTTTCTCCTTCGGACCCTCGCAAATTGTGGTTACAGCTCCAAGGACCAAGTCGACTATAGCTTCCCTCCACCTCAGCTTGCCTTCTTTCCTCTCTATTATATGTCCATTGCTTATTTCCTTCACTTCCACCATGGAGATGTGATTACAAGATTTGGATGCCAACAATTAGAGAAAGCCTTTTTGATGCAGTTTCGCATGCAATCAAATGGCTCAAGAACAATTAGTTAATCATCATCATCATCATCATCATACTCAGTTAATCCCACCAATAGCAAAGCAAAGGTAGGGTCTGAGGAGGGTAAGATGTAGACAACCTTACCTCTACCCCGTAGGAATAGAGAGGCTGCTTCCAGTGAGACCCCCGGCTCGATAGTAGTTTTGCATCAAGCCTTGGACATAAGGCACATAACACTCGGCACTCGGGACAAAGACCGATTAGTGAATGTACCCTTTTGTCTCTCAGCTATCAACGCCACCACATGATGCAAAATTAACCGTCCTCAGCTTGCTTTTAACGTTATTTTCACGAAGTTAGTAAAATAACGTTAAAATTCGTGCACTTTCACTTTTGCCCCCCGATGGCCCACACATATATACATTATATGCGCATACCGCAAACGGGGCGTTCAAGAACAATTAGTTAATCAAAGACGATAAAGGAACCAAAAGGTTCAAGAACATAGTTCTTTATATTCAATAATCAACCAAAAACTAAATAAACAATAAACCCTAGCTCCCTACCTATAGGGTAAAATCATAATGTAACTAGGAAACAAATACGATAAAATAGGAAATTGAAATCTAGATAAATAATAAAAATAAATATTAATATAATCTGCATCATTCTCCCCATCTTCAAAAAAACTCGTCCTCGAGTTTTGTCTTCAAACCAAAGCCACCTGGGTCGAAAGGAACATCAATCCGATTCCGATCTATTATCATCACAACCCACCTAAACAACTCAACTTTACGAATCGTTTCGCCCGACTCAGCACTTGTACCACCTGGATCAAATGGAACATCGGGAGGTTTGTTGTTCGCTATAGATTTGACCCGCTCAAACAATTCAACTCCAGCTAAACAATTTATTGTAGCAGTTTTTGAAGTCAGTGAATGAATCTCTACCAAAGTAGTAGTAATGGGCCCCTCGTAATCGTTTCTTACCATCTAATCTTGTAGCCCACAATCTACTAGAAGATTGTTGTTAGCAAAAAATACATTCACAAATAAGCCCATGTCCACTTTATCATTATTTACTTGAGGCCCCATCACCAAATACACACCTTCTTCCATGCACTTTGTTGTCTTGCCCCATCAATTCATTTAAAAGTCTCGTAGACTTAGGGGCCCCACATGTAAAAGCCTCATGCAAAGTTTGCATGCTTATCCCATTAGCAAGTGTATCACCTCTTTCAAGAGTAACCGTGATATTTGGAGCAAAGTTAATATCATTTCCATTTTTAGCTTTCGATAATAATTCTTTATAGGTCACCACATACAAAATATTATCATATTTAGCGGAAATTTCATCAACAAGATTGGCAATCGAAATATTATCCTTGTCTTGACTTTTAAAAAAAACCAACTCCCCATAATTTTTGGAGTCATTCGAGGACTTCTCAAAAATTCCAACCGGAGATTTATCATTGCCAGTGGCCATCTTATCTCCGGCAATATCCACAACACCACCATTATCGGCCGTTGAATCCTTTAAAAAATCATTAAAAGTACCTGCAAATGTCTTCGCGTATTCTGCAATCTCTGTCATCAACGGCTTATCATCTCCATCTTCTCTGTGCGCTTCAACTTGTTCGTCCTCTTATACAGTAGTCCCGTTAAGAACCTTTTGCGCAAACACACATTCTTCCTCATCGGGTTTAATCCCGTCTTCATCGAATCGGGGTTCTTCTTCCGACAAACTCTCTTGATAGATCGGTTCGTAGAACCGGGGTGGGTGACGACCAAACGGATGCTCCTCTCTGTCGCCACATTCGTCCCAGACGACGGTGCTCGACTCGGTTTCCGTCTTGCGCATCTCCCGTTGCAACTCCAGATCTCGGACTCGTTGATGGAGTCGTCTGATCTCTTTAAGATCTCGGACTCGTTGTCGGAGCCGTTTGATCTCTTCAAGATCTTGGACCCGTTGTCGGAGTCTTTTGATCTTAATCATATCACGTTGATCACGGTTTCTGATCTCGTTGCCTCGGCCGGCGGATCTACGATCATAGTTTAATCGATCTCCACGAACACGTGAATCACCAATGTTCTTTTCTATGCCTCGGTCGACGACTCTTCGAACAAGAAAACATTTTCCTTCACGTAGAGCCATTTGAAAACCAAAGCTCTTGAAAACCAAAGCTCTGATACCACCTGATGCAATTTCGCGTGCAATCAAATGGCTCAAGAACAATTAGTTTGTGACAACCCTCGTAATTCCATGTATCCATACGATTATTTAACGATAATTAAAGTGCTTGGTGATTGTGTTTAATCATTTAACTGCTCTCTGATTACGGTGTTATACTTACATGTGCGTGTTAACATACTAGTAGTATACAGAAAAGTCACTAAATAGTCCGGTATGCTTTCTTGAGTGTTAGGAATTAATTGTGTTACAAAATATATATAATAGACACTTAACGGAATAATTAAACACTTTAACGGAACAGTATCCGACCGAACAACCGGACATTACCCGGGACACTAAATTTTTGTCAAATACATTGATTATTTATTTCTTGGCTTGTTATGGTCCCCGTACACCATAACACCCACTAAATATCTAGTAACTAACTCAAGTAAACATACACTTGGTTTCTAACTAATAAGTAACCATCTAGTTACAATTTTTTTTCAATTTACCCCCCCTAGTCTAATCGGCCACCATCACCACACCATACCTTCAAGATTTGTTTGAATATTTTATTTTGATCTTGCTTGTTTACTTGGACATAATATATGATGAAATCTCTATAAAGTATGGACCATATCCTACAAAAAAATCATTCCATATCATCTTCTACACCTCACCACTCCATCTCCCTCATCTCCCCTCTCCCTCTTTCGGTCACCCACAACCGCCCCATCACCACCACTTCACAACCATCAACCTCCATTCATTCAAGTTCCATTCAAGCTTCAAAGGTGATACAAGAAGGTTGCAACTTGTGGAAGCTTCAAAAGGACCTTTGTTCTTGCTTGTTCATCATCATTTCTTATCATCTTCTTCACTAAGAATCATCCCTAGCTATAAGCTAGTAGACGTGATTGACCAACCTTGACTGTTAGCTACTTTTGAGAGTCAAACCGAGCAACCGAGGTGAATTCACACTCCTAAGGCATGGGATTCCCGGTGGGTTGGGAATGGGGTTGAATAACCACTCGTACTATCATTACTATTAAACTACTTTTCACTGTCCTCGGGTTGGAAATGGCACGTACGTAAAACCTACGTACACTCATACTTACTACTGTCCTCGGATTAAAGGGCACGTACGTAAAACCTACGTACACTCACACTTGCTACGGTCCTTGGATCAAGAAGGGCACGTACGAATACGACTAGTCTACACATGGGAAGCCCCCACTAATCATCGCACACATTTTTTGGGAAACCGCGATACGACCACTAATCATCGCACACATGTTTGGGAAACCGCGATACGACCACTAATCATCGCAAACATGTTTGGGAAACCGCGATACAGATTAATAAGATACATGGTTTACGAAATAAACATACGATTTACGAACACTATAACTAAACAACCAACTGTGAACTCGCTCAACTTTGTTGTTGATTCGTTGTTACATGCCTTGCAGGTCGTTAGGTACTAATGGAGCTTGCACAGGGAGGCGCGGTCGTTGTGGGACATGGCAGTGTGTGCCATGCTAAAAACATTACTTTATTTCGTACTTAATACTTACATTGGGTTTTACAATTATGCTTCCGCTAAACACTTAACTACGTTTTTTATTTGAAACACCTTTCATATTGTGTGGTTGAATTTTATTTACTTGTTATGTTCAATATGATTGGTGGCTTGATCCTGGTCATGTCACGCCTCCAAGCGGTGATACTCCGCGTGTGGATTTTGGGGGTGTGACAGATTGGTATCAGAGCCATTGGTTATAGTGAACTTGGTTTTAAAAAGGGAAAAACTTTTGGATAAAACCAGACTATAACCTGAACAGTGCTCAACGATCCACAACGACGCTTCGCTCCACGTGCAAGGCTCAACATACTAGGTGATATGATTTACGTTCTATTGCCTGCTTGTTAGTTTACATAGAACTTTGATTATAGTATGCT
The DNA here is from genome assembly GCA_030545235.1 of Helianthus tuberosus. Lineage (NCBI taxonomy): Eukaryota > Viridiplantae > Streptophyta > Magnoliopsida > Asterales > Asteraceae > Helianthus > Helianthus tuberosus. Next base: position 31,534,147 of record CM060365.1, on the reverse strand, counting down.
TAGTTAGTATAACGGTTGTTGCTTTAACCATGTGTGCATACTCCCTTCTGTCACGCCACACTTACACACATTCGCGACACCTTTCCTACTTGTGTTTCCTTCGATGTGAAGATCATGAGTGGGCATGTGAACCTAACTCAAGCCCAGCTGACGGCTCTTATCAACAAATAAGTTACGACAGCACTCGCAGCCGCCCAGGCAGGAGGTATAACCTGCTATTCCGAACCTATCCTAGGATGTTAGATCCTACTCTCATGACCCAACACTCGCGCTTAACCCTGTCTTTTCTTCCTCGCGCAACAAGGTCAGAACGCTCAACCACCTGTATGCACATTCAAAATCTTCATGGATTGCCGACCTAGTACCTTCAGCGGTACTGAAGGAGCTGTAGGCCTCCTCCACTGGTTCGAGAAGCTCGAATATGTCTTCGAGATGTGTGAATGCCCTGAGGCTCGCAGGGTGAAGTATGCTACTGGTACTCTCGAGGGTGTAGCCCTCACGTGGTGGAACGCTCAGGTCCAAATGCTGGGGATGATTGCTGCTAACGCACCCCATGGAACGACTTCAAGGAACTGATCAAGGAGGAGTACTGTAGTCGGGATGACATTCACAAGCTGGGGGTGGAGTTCTTCAATTTACCGATGACGGGGTCTGAAATTGAGGCTTATACGAAGAGATCGAATGAATTAGCCACATCTCAAGGGTCTCGTGCCAGAAATTCAGAGTCTGGTGACCGCGGCTAATCTGGGCACTATCCAGCAAGTAACTCGACTTGCTCATCGTCTCACAGATCAGGCAGTAGAACAGAACAAACTGCCGAAACGTATTAATGCTACTACTGTTACTACTTCTGCTATTCCCAGTGACAACAAGAGAAAATGGGATGGAGCCTCCAGCAAGGGTTCGACTACAGTTCAGTCTCAGTCGCAGCAGCGAAAAACGGATGAGTACAGGAGCCCCAGTCAGCAGTCTTTTGGTAATCGAACTCAGGATGGATACAGGGGAAACCACCCTAAGTGCAATCGATGTAATTTGCACCACAGCGGGTCGTGCAACAAAGATCGTTGTCAGAGATGCAACAAGCCTGGTCATGAAGCCAAAGATTGTAGAAGCTCACGTCCTGCAAACCAGAACCGACAACAGCAGCCACAAGCTCCACAGAATCAGCAGCAACAGCAGGGTAACAAGGGATGCTATCAGTGTGGTGCTGAAGGTCACTTCAAGAGACACTGCCCACAGTTGAACCAGAACCAGAACCAGAACCAGAACCACAACCAAGGAAATGGGAACAATAATGGAGGCAACAACGGGGGTAATAACGACGGCAATGGTGCCAGGGGCGAGTGTTCGTGATTGGTCAGGGCGATGCTAGGAATGACCCCAACGTTGTGATGGTTTCGACATCGTTATTGGTATGGATTGGCTACCTCAACATCGAGCAGAGATTCTTTGCAAAGAAAAGATCGTCCGCATTCCTCGTGCTGGTGAAGAACCTTTGGTAATTCATGGTGACAAGGGTGGTGCTGTTGTGGGCATCATTTCTTTCCTTAAGGCCCAAAAGTGTTTACGTAAGGGCCACGCAGCTATCATAGCCCTCGTGATGAATGCACCAACGAAGAAGAAGAGAATAAAATACATTCCCGTTGTTCGAGATTTTTAGAGGTATTTCCTGGACTTCCGCCCCATCGTCAGGACGAATTTCAAATCGAGCTAGCTCCTGGAGCAGCACCAATAGCTCGTGCACTGTATCGCTTAGCCCCATCAGAATTGGAAGAACTATCTACACAGTTACAAGAACTCTTGGATAAGGGTTTTATACGTCCTAGCTCTTCGCCCTGGGGAGCTCCAGTGTTATTTGTGAAGAAGAAAGACAGTACCTTCAGAATGTGCATTGACTATCGTGAACTCAACAAGGTGACCGTGAAGAATCGCTATCCTCTTCCACGTATTGATGACTTGTTCGATCAGTTGCAAGGGTCGAACTACTATTCAAAGATTGACTTAAGGTCAGGCTACCATCAGCTGAGAGTCCGAGACGAGGACATCACTAAGACAGCGTTCAGGACTCGTTATGGGCATTATGAGTTCCTGGTTATGCCTTTCGGACTAACAAACGCACCTGCGGTCTTCGTGGACCTTATGAACAGAGTGTGCAAACCTTACCTGGATAAGTTCGTTATAGTTTTCATCGACGACATCCTGATCTATTCTAAGAGTCAGGAGGAACACGAGCAGCATCTACGACTTATTTTGGAACTCCTCCGAACAGAGCAACTGTATGCAAAGTTCTCGAAATGCGACTTCTGGCTTCGTGAAGTCCACTTTCTAGGCCACGTGGTGAACAAGGATGGGATACACGTTAACCCATCCAAGGTAGACTCGATTAAGAACTGGCCTGCACCCAGTACGCCAACAGAAATCCGCCAAATCTTGGGTTTGGTGGGCTGCTATAGAAGGTTCATCAAGGACTTCTCCAAGATTGCACAGCCTCTCACCTCACTAACTCAGAAAGGCGTTATCTACCGCACCTATCCTCTCATTGCCTAGAGGCACAGACGATTTTGTGGTTCATTGCGATGCATCCATTCAGGGTCTTGGGTGTGTGTTGATGCAACGTGACAAGGTCATTGCTTATGCGTCACGTCAACATAAAGTTCACGAAAGGAACTACACTACGCGTGACTTGGAATTGGGAGCAGTGGTTTTTTGCTCTTAAGATATGGAGACATTACCTGTACGGTACCAGGTGCACCATTTACACCGATCACAGGAGTCTCGAGCATATATTCAAGCAAAAGGAGTTAAACATGCGACAACGCCGATGGGTAGAACTATTGAATGATTACAAATGCGCGATCAAGTACCATCCGGGCAAAGCCAATGTTGTGGCCGACGCCCTCAGTCGAAAGGATACTACACCTAAGCGCGTGCGAGCGTTACAACTTACCATTCAATCTAGTCTTCCTGCTCAGATACGAGATGCTCAGGTTGAAGCATTGAAAGCAGAGAACGTCAGGGCGGAGTCCCTACGAGGGCGCATTTGGGTCCCACTCTATGGCAACCTACGAGAGCTTGTGATGGATGAAGCACACAAGTCTCGTTACTCAGTACATTCTGGTTCGGATAAGATGTACCACGATCTCAAAACTACATACTGGTGGCCTAGCATGAAAGCTCACATAGCAACTTACGTCAGCAAATGTTTGACTTGTGTGAGAGTCAAAGTCGAGTATCAGAAACCCTCAGGCCTACTTCAACAACCAGAGATACCACAATGGAAATGGGAGAAAATTTCCACGGATTTCGTTACTGGCCTGCCTGGATCTCAACATGGAAATGACACTATTTGGGTGATAGTGGATCGATTAACTAAGTCTGCACATTTCTTGGTTATCAAAGAGACGGGTAAGTTCTCTACTTTAGCAGACGTTTACTTAAAGGAAGTAGTATTGAGGCACGGAGTGCCAACCTCTACTATATCAGACCGTGATGCACGTTTTACCTCTGAACTGTGGCAAGCTATGCACAAGTCCTTTGGCTCACGTTTAGACATGAGCACAGCTTATCACCCGCAAACGGATGGGCAGTCTGAACGCACCATCCAAACTCTTGAAGACATGCTTCGTGCATGTGTAATCGATTTTGGCAACGGCTGGGAAAAACATCTCCCTCTATTGGAGTTTTCGTATAATAACAGCTACCACACTAGCATTCAAGCCGCTCCGTTTGACGCATTGTACGGACGTAAATGCCGATCACCTCTCTGTTGGGCAGAAGTTGGTGACAGCCAAATCACTGGCCTAGAACTTGTAGTAGATACAACTGAAAGAATTGCCCAGATACGACAACGAATGGCGGCAGCTCGTGACCGTCAGAAAAGCTACGCTGATAAGCGCAAGAAGCCACTCGAGTTCCAAGTCGGGGATCGAGTGCTACTTAAAGTCTCACCTTGGAAAGGTGTAGTCCGTTTTGGCAAACGAGGCAAACTCAATCCGCGTTATGTCGGACCGTTCGAAATCATCGAGAAAATTGGCAAAGTCTCCTACAGGTTGAATCTACCTGAAGAACTCAGCGGAGTTCACAATGTTTTCCATGTGTCGAATCTGAAGAAGTGTCTGTCAGACGAGATCCTCATAGTTCCTCTCACGGAACTCACTATCGACGACCAGCTGCGATTCGTCGAGGAACCAGTAGAAATCACCGATCGAGATGTTAAGATCCTCAAGCGTACCAGGATACCTCTCGTCCGAGTTCGTTGGGATTCCCGTCGTGGCCCAGAGTATACCTGGGAACGAGAAGACCAAATGAAACTCAAGTACCCCCAGCTGTTTAAGAAAAATGCAACCACTACTGAGGCTGAAGCTACTGCAGAATTTCGGGACGAAATTCCAAATCAACGGGGGGATGATGTGACACCCCAGGAAAAGCCAGTAAACACCGCAACTTAACTAGCTTCCTCAGTAACTACGCACTAAATTTCGGAACGAAATTTTCTTAACAGGGGGAGAATGTGACAACCCTCGTAATTCCATGTATCCGTACGATTATTTAACGATAATTAAAGTGCTTGGTGATTGTGTTGAATCATTTAACTGCTCTCTGATTACGGTGTTATACTTACATGTGCGTGTTAACATACTAGTAGTATACAGAAAAGTCACTAAATAGTCCGGTATGCTTTCCTGAGTGTTAGGAATTAATTGTGTTACAAAATATATATAATAGACACTTAACGGAATAATTAAACACTTTAACGGAACAGTATCCGACCGAACAACCGGACATTACCCGGGACACTAAATTTTTGTCAAATACATTGATTATTTATTTCTTGGCTTGTTATGGTCCCCGTACACCATAACACCCACTAAATATCTAGTAACTAACTCAAGTAAACATACACTTGGTTTCTAACTAATAAGTAACCATCTAGTTACAATTTTTTTTCAATTTACCCCCCTAGTCTAATCGGCCACCATCACCACACCATACCTTCAAGATTTGTTTGAATATTTTATTTTGATCTTGCTTGTTTACTTGGACATAATATATGATGAAATCTCTATAAAGTATGGACCATATCCTACAAAAAAATCATTCCATATCATCTTCTACACCTCACCACTCCATCTCCCCCATCTCTCCTCTCCCTCTTTCGGTCACCCACAACCGCCCCCATCACCACCACTTCACAACCATCAACCTCCATTCATTCAAGTTCCATTCAAGCTTCAAAGGTGATACAAGAAGGTTGCAACTTGTGGAAGCTTCAAAAGGACCTTTGTTCTTGCTTGTTCATCATCATTTCTTATCATCTTCTTCACTAAGAATCATCCCTAGCTATAAGCTAGTAGACGTGATTGACCGACCTTGACTGTTAGCTACTTTTGAGAGTCAAACCGAGCAACCGAGGTGAATTCACACTCCTAAGGCATGGGATTCCCGGTGGGTTGGGAATGGGGTTGAATAACCACTCGTACTATCATTACTATTAAACTACTTTTCACTGTCCTCGGGTTGGAAATGGCACGTACGTAAAACCTACGTACACTCATACTTACTACTGTCCTCGGATTAAAGGGCACGTACGTAAAACCTACGTACACTCACACTTGCTACGGTCCTTGGATCAAGAAGGGCACGTACGAATACGACTAGTCTACACATGGGAAGCCCCCACTAATCATCGCACACATGTTTGGGAAACCGCGATACGGCCACTAATCATCGCACACATGTTTAGGAAACCGCGATACGGCCACTAATCATCGGAAACATGTTTGGGAAACCGCGATACAGATTAATAAGATACATGGTTTACGAAATAAACATACGATTTACGAACACTATAACTAAACAACCAACTGTGAACTCGCTCAACTTTGTTGTTGATTCGTTGTTACATGCCTTGCAGGTCGTTAGGTACTCATGGAGCTTGCACATGGAGGCGCGGTCGTTGTGGGACATGGCAGTGTGTGCCATGCTAAAAACATTACTTTATTTCGTACTTAATACTTACATTGGGTTTTACAATTATGCTTCCGCTAAACACTTAACTACGTTTTTGATTTGAAACACCTTTCATATTGTGTGGTTGAATTTTACTTACTTGTTATGTTCAATATGATTGGTGGCTTGATCCTGGTCATGTCACGCCTCCAAGCGGTGATACTCCGCGTGTGGATTTTAGGCGTGTGACATAGTTAATCAAAGACGATAAAGGAACCAAAAGGTTCAAGAACATAGTTATTTCTATTCAATAATCAACCAAAAACTAAATAAACAATAAACCCTAGCTCCCTACCTATAGGGTAAAATCATAATGTAACTAGGAAATAAATACGATAAAATAGGAAATTGAAATCTAGACAAATAATAAAAATAAATATTAATATAATCTGCATCACTTTTAGTCCTTGAAAGTGAGTTCTTGTAGTCGAGTTCTTTTGCGTAGCTCTAAGCCTTCAATAGATAATTACCTACCTCATAAAGCGTTAATTAGTGGAAGTTTGCTCTACATAAAATGATAGTGTAGGTCCCTCGGAGGTTGAGGTTAAACCTATTCCTTGTTATATCTAACACACTAGCAAGTGCGGAATCCAAGCTAGCATGCAAACCGAGATAGAACACGACAATGATTAACACACAAGACTCAACGATTAACACCTCATGTATTAATACGTATGAAAGGTCTGTTACAAGCTCAATGTTTACAAATCTGTTCTGTAAACTCTCTCTAAGTGTGTGTGTGTTTTCTGCTCTGAGTGTTCTCTAGGTGTCTCTATGTCTAACTCTCTCAGAAAAGAACACACAACATGGGTATATATACCCGTACACAGCATGGTCTGGTCGAAGGATCAGACAGATGATCGAAGGATCATCTATCGATCTGAAACAGCTCGAACGATCAACAAGTACCTCGAAGGATGACATCTTTCGAGGTCTATCAATCGAAGGCTATCTTTCGAGCTCATCGAAGGATATAAGCAATCCTTCGATGATCTATCCTTCGACGCAACCAGCTTACAAACATTGTTCTAACTGTTTGACTAAGTCAAACCGGAGGATGGTTGACTTGGTCAAACTTACAGGACTAACAAAGACATCGTTTTACATCATGACCAAATACAGACAAAGTACAGACACAAGTGCACCAACAAACTCCCCCTTGGCTGTAGCTTTGTCTCGAATTTTATAACTTGATCTTTGTCTCGATCTTTGTGTCTTCAAGTCTTTGACGTCCTTTCAAGTCTTCAATGTCGGAGGATCTTTAAAGTCTTCACGTCTTGAAAGCAGAAAGTGTACCAACAAACTCCCCGTTTCATGTAGGAAGGGTGTTGACAAATTCCCCCTTAACATAAGCTCCCCCTTGAGTTATGCTCGTGAAATACTTGTTCTTTATGAATTGAGATCCTTGTGGTGTTGATGATGGCCAGCGGCAACTCGATCATCTTCATCACTTGAGCGCCTTCACGTCGTGTCTTCATTCCGAAGCTTGTCATCGACCATGTTCTCCTTGCCTTTAGAATCTGCACATGCAAGAAATCTAAACGCGTAATGAGAACAACTGCTTGGAACATCATAAGTAAACGACACACATGTGACCATTGCATAATCAAACACCGTCCGACAGTTTGAAAGTTTTAACAATTTTTATCAATTTTAGGTTTTTAACTTTCAAAACTTGCAAATTTCGACCGTTTATGAAGATTTAGTCGTTTTTGGTTTTCGTTCAGGTTTCAGGTAACGAAGACTCGAGCTCCAACATCGTACGATCGAAAATAAAATAGAAATAAAATCTTTTTGGCTTTTATAAAGTTTATTTTAAAACACATTTTAGGTGTGTTTTAATATTTGAAATGTAAAGACTGAAAGCAGTAAATAAATATATACAAAGATGCAGAAAATTAAAGCAGTAAATAAATATTTACAGACATTCTTTTTGCGAGTTTCGAGGGTAAGAGAATCATATCAGTGTACGGTCATGTCAAAACGCTCTTGTTGTTCTTTTAGTTAACATTAAGATAAGCATCCTATAACAATTATCGGTATTGTTGTCCACATAAGCTCAACTTATCATTTGTAATCATGGCGAGGGGATACGTTAAGGTATGATTTATACTTACCGACCGGTGTTCATCCACATCACGACACATTCCCGTATCAAGGTATGCACGAGGGTTCATCTTACCGGTGAGTATACCGATTATCATCTGTTTGACCGTATATGATGTGAGATTCTCACTTATTTTGATTGAAAACAAGCCCTATGTGATAGAATCACTTATTGATGAGGAACTTGATTTTCATATGCATGAGGGCACAGGAGCAAGTCCGTGAACAGGTCAGTACTTTCGTACAGCAGAGAGACGAACTTGACTCCCGGATAAATGTGATATATTATCACTTATTTTGAGGGACATGTGATTGTTGATCACTTATTGAGGTCGAATGCAGTATGTACACGTATGTATGGTATCATGGAAGATCTAGACTTGCGTCCCCGTTATTTTTCGGTAAAAGATACAACCATGATACCCAGATGATAAGCAGCATAAAGACCGAATATCTCAGAACCTCGGCAATCTCTCAAACGAAATTTCGGTACCAAGACCATATGCCAATGAATGGTTCCCACCCAGTCTTCAGTCGATTTAAGTTTATATCACCCTGCACACTTTAAAATGATTGTGAGCCTACCGATACATCTTATATAGAGCTGCTTATCGTTTTTCATTTAAGGTTTAAAGAGGTTTAGACAGACCACTGATGTACTATCATTTTCTCTTTTGCTCGCCAGGAAACTCATTTTTGTTTTTCTATTGTTTTTGTGCTTTTGAAATTTTTCAATGTTTTTGGATTTTCAAATTTTGATTTACTCCCCCTAAAATCAATAAACTAAGCTAAAATTTAAAACACAAAGGTATTTACAAAAATGATTTTCCGATGTTGGTTTTACTCTTGCTTGACCTTAATGCCGTTTACCAATAATAAAAAGTCAAATCTTGATTTGTCAAATGCTTTGGTAAAAAGGTCGGCACGTTGGTCATCGGTGTGGACGTAAGCAACATCGATTAGCCTTTTCTCAAGGCAATCACGTATGAAGTGATACTTAATGTCGATGTGCTTAGTCTTTGAATGCTGCACAGGATTTTTAGTGATCTGTAAAGCAGCAGAATTATCAACGTAAATAGGAGTAGTTAGGAATTCAAAACCGTAGTCGCGCATTTGTTGTTGGATCCATAGGACTTGGGAGCAACAACTTGAGGCAGCAATGTATTCAGCTTCGCATGTTGATGTAGCGACGCACGTCTGCTTCTTGCACTGCCATGTGACTAGGCGATTTCCCAAAAACTGACATCCAGCCGTTGTGGATTTGCCGTCGATTTTGCATCCGCCAAAATCAGAATCACTGTATGCGATCAAGTCAAAGTTATTATCCCTAGGGTACCATAGACCGGTGTCAGGGTAACCCTTCAAATAACGAAAAATCCTTTTTACAGCTGCAAGATGTGAGGCCTTCGGGTTCACTTGATATCTGGCAAGCAGGCACGTTGGGTACATTATATCTGGTCTTGATGCTGTGAGGTACATAAGAGATCCGATCATCGTGCGGTAGTGTGAGGGGCTAACATCTTGACCCTTCAAGTCTGGAGTAATTCCGTGATTTTGCGGCAATGGGGTACCGATGGGCGTTGCATCAGACATCTGGAAACGGCTCAAGATGTCACCAACATATTTAGTCTGATGGATGAATATCCCAGACTCAGTTTGTTGTACTTGTAGGCCCAAAAAGAAAGTCATTTCCCCCATAGCACTCATCTCGAATTTATCCTGCATAATGCGCTCGAAATTCCTACACAAAACATCATTAGTAGAACCAAAAATAATATCATCAACGTATACCTGTACCAGTAGAAGATCTCCATCTTGTTCTTTGACGAAAAGAGTACAATCGATAAGACCTCTGCGAAATCCATTCTCCAGCAAATAATTAGATAAGGTTGCGTACCAAGCTCGCGGTGCTTGATGTAGACCATAGAGAGCTTTGTTGAGCAACCAAACCCGATCGGGATGGATAGGATCTTCAAAACCTGGAGGCTGTTCGACGTACACCTCTTCTTCCACCACACCATGTAAGAATGCACTTTTCACGTCCATCTGGTATACCTTGAAACCTTTGAATGAGGCATAAGCCAGAAAGATCCGAATTGCTTCTAGACGTGCAACAGGTGCATACACTTCGTTGTAGTCGATTCCTTCTATCTGACGAAAACCTTGAACGACTAGCCTTGCTTTGTTTCGAATAACGATTCCACGGTCATCCTTTTTGCATTTAAACACCCAACGGGTACCAATCTTCTTGTAACCAGCAGGTTTCTCTACGAGTTTCCAGACACCAAGCTTCTGGAATTGCTGCAGTTCTTCCTGCATTGCTTCAACCCAAGAGTTATCTTTCAAAGCTTCTTTCCAAGTTCTTGGCTCTTCCTGTGAGACATAACACGCGAAAGACCAATCATTTTGTTGACCAGATTCTCTAATCGCCGCATACAAGCCTGCATTGTTGTTTCGCAACATGTTTCTTGTTTGAACGCCACTTTGTACATTTCCGATGATGTTTTGTTGAGGATGGGTATTGTGAATCCTTGTCTCTGGATTATCTTGAACTGGAATATTTGTACCCAGGTTGTTGAGATTGAGATCAACAACTAATTCAATGCCCGGAATTGACGAAGAGGATGATGCAGTAGCTTCAGCTGTTCCAGGGACGCCCACTGGAGGTGTACCCTCTGAAGTACCATGAACTGCTGTTATTGGGGCTTCTTGATCTGCATCGAGAAATTCATCATCCTCTGAAGATTCGTTCAATTCGGTAGCATCGTGAAAATCCTCATTGTCGAGAGCATTGTTGTTCACTGAAGATGGTTCTTGATTGACAATAATGGGACGAACCAACGGTGAATCTGTTGCATTGTCACTCTCGAAAAACATCCTTGCCGCAGCATTTTCTTCAACTGCTTCAACATTGATCGAATTGAAAAAGTCATCGTACTCAAACATCCAAGGCTGACCAGGATTTTTGACTGGTAAAGTGTGCCTTTGTACTCTGACTTCAGACCATTCCTCGACCCTTTTAGTCTCTAGATTCCAGACTCTTAAGTTTGGGGTGGAATACCCAAGAAAGTATCCCTCAATGGCTCTTGCCCCAAACTTTCCATTAGGATCGATTATTGTGCACGGAGCTCCAAACGGTTCAAGATATGACAAATCTGGTTTCCGTTTGTTAATAAGCTCAAAACAGGTCTTGTTGTGCCTTTTGACTGTAAGGACTCGGTTCAACGTATAACATGCAGAGGCCACAGCTTCAGTCCAGAAGGGAATCGGCAACTGTGACTCTACCAACATAGTCCTAGCAGTCTCGATCAATGTGCGGTTCTTACGTTCAGCGACGCCATTCTGTTGAGGAGTATAAGCTGCACTAAATTCGTGAAGAATACCCTTTGAAGTGCAAAACTCCGCCATGGCATGATTTTTGAATTCAGTACCATTATCGCTACGTATCCGCCTAACCTTCAACTTATATAGATTCTCAATCTGAATGATCAAGTTTTTGATAATACCGAAGGTTTCACTCTTATGTGCCATGAACGCCACCCAAGAAAATCTTGAATAATCATCAGTTATCACGAGGCAATATTGATGATTCCTGATGCTTTTGTGCTTGACAGGACCGAACAAATCCATGTGCAAACGTTCAAGAGGAACTGCCACCGTGTTGACTTTCTTTGTAGGGTGTCGCTTCTTCGTTTGTTTTCCTTTCTGGCACGAGACACAGACGTCTTGAAGATGGAAGTTTTTAAGAGGAACACCATTCACTAATTCATTTGACACCAAATGATTCATTTTGCGTAAGTGAATGTGACCCATTCGTCTGTGCCAAGAGATTGAGTCTTTTTCTGTGGCTTTGGAAACGAAACAAGTTGCTTGTGCAGACGTTGTGATAGCTTGGCTCATATCAAGGACATACAGATCATTTATCCTTGGAGCCGACAAGAGAATCCATTCTTTTGGAATTTTGAAGTCGGGTTTCAGCACATAACATCCATTTGCATCAAAGTGTACTGAGAACTGCTTATCACAAATTTGAGAAACACTAAGAAGATTGTGATCAAGTTGTTGTACGAAGTTGATCTTATCAAAGCTAACAACCCCGTTGGAAATCATTCCTTCACCCGTAATATATCCGCCCTTATCTCCAGCAAAAGCAACATAACCTCCTCTAATAGATTTGACGTCGTAGAGAAGCTTCATGTCGCCTGTCATGTGCCTGGATGCCCCACTATCAACAATCCAATGACTACTGATAGTTCCTCCTGGAACACCCTGCACATGAACTCACACAATTAGTTGGAGATGGGGACCCAAGCCATTGTGGTCTTGGGTCTTCCATTTTCATCAATAACAATAACGTCTATTCTTTGATGATTTGAAAATTGTGATGGTCCCCCTGAATTTTTAACCGTTTTTGGTTTCCAGGTCTGTTTTGGTTTACCAGTGTCATTCTTTAAAATTTTAACTTCATGTTTATCAGAAGTTTTTGAATTTTCTGGTTTGACAGAAACAGATGATTTGTTAACCACATCGGTTTTAATTGCCTTTTCAATTTTCTTGACCTGTTGGCGTTTCTGTTTCTTTTCCCTTTCTTTAACAAGGCGGGGATCTTGTTTTACAGAAACAGATCGTTTGCGGTCAGTTTGGTCACGGGGATCATCTTCTTTGGCTTTTAATTTATGAAGATACGGGCAATTTCGAATTATGTGTCCAATTGTACCACATTCAAAACACGATCTTCGTTCAACAAACCCCGAAGAATCATGTGATCGTCTTGCCGATGATGAACTTTGTGACCCCGAGGTACTAGGTTTTGAACTACTTGGTTCATTCCTTTTCATCACTGTTGCTTTCTTGACAAAATCTAAGTTAGATTGATTTTGAAATGTTTCAATTTTGTCCGTTCCCTTAGATTTCACAAAGTTCACATCCTTTTTCTTCTTTTGATTCGGCTTCTTTTGAGTTTGAGTCGGTGTTTTACCTCTTGGTTTGGCATGATTTTGCTGTTTTTGCACTGTTGGTAATTTTTGATTGCCAAATTGTTTTCGAACTTCGGCCTTTGGGATAGGAGGGCACTGTGTTACTGTAACACGTGATCCTGTCTTTCCCAAAAACTTACTTGTTGAATTTTCAAAGACTTTACTGATTAATGATTGATTAACATTCTTAATAGGAAAATCTTTGTCTGAATAAACTTTATCATCACCAACCAGAGTGTACATCAACTCCACACTCTCCGACTCTTTTGCAGATGTGGACTCGGTTGGGACAGTCTTAGCAGGTTTTGCGGGAGGATCACATAGAATATGATTCTCAAGAGGTATGTCCTCTTCTTTGACTACCGCATCAGACTTTTCCGAATCAGTATCATCAGATTCATCATCAGAAGAATCAGTATCCTCAATCACAACTGGAGGAGTCTGATTCGGTTCAGCAGTTACAAATGTATCTGCTGACACATTCGAATCTGATGATACTTCTTTCTTGTATCCGAGTCCTGTTGCAAATTCATTAACATCTAGAGGAACAGATGGTTCAAAGTGAGTTCTATATTCCTCATCAGGCATGGCATCATAATTATTTCTCACGGGTGGTGGACATTTCTTGTAACCTATGCATGTGACATCCCGTTTCTCTTTCTGTACATCAATGATGTGATCCAACACATAACTAGAGCTCAAATAACTGTCTAGCTTAAGCTGGATCGCCTCACTTTCAGTTTTCACACAAGCCATTTCCTTTTGCATTACCTCAAGGCGAGTTATATACAAATTAATGTCAGTTTGTTTTCTGGAAACCATTTTTGTTAGCTCGGTTTTATCTTTCTTTAATTTTTCAATCATCGATTTAAACTCCTTTTCATGGTTTTCATAAAACATGTTGGCTTCTGTGCACTTGGAAAGATCAACGGTCAACTTCTGGTTGTGAATGAATGTCACATCATATTTCTCTTGCAAAGCCTCGTGTTTGCTTTGCAATTCACACCACTTATCATTCATAGAAACATGTTTGTCTTGCAAGTCAAACAAACTAGCTTGTAAAGCATCATGTTTGCCTTGCAACTCAGACATGTTTGCCTCTAAATCAGCACATTTAACACGCAAACAATCACAATTATCACAGCTAACAGAAGTGGGTTCATCGACACATACCTGACTTGATTGTAGGTCCCGAAATCTGAGGATCGATTACGAACCGAATCTCTTGTTTATAGTAAACACGGTTACGTGTGCGGAATCCACGTAACTATGCCAAATCAAACATATATAGCAATAATAACAACGGATTAATCAATGATACACACTCGATTGATTAACGGGATAAGAACCTATTACAACTGATACAAACACAGTTCAGACGAAATTTTGGCAGAGTTTTGTTACTATGGTCTGTTTCTTATCTCTGAGTTCAAATGAACACAAAGTGTTGCTTATATAGTCCCTGGGCCATTGATATCGACGAAACACACAAGTGTTTGACGAATCTGAATATGGGCCAGACATTGGGCCTGGAACAGCCCAATACATGACGAATCAAGGTCTGATTCGTCAGTACATGACGAATCAAGGTCTGATTCGTCATGACCTTCAAACAAAACAGAAGTCTGTTTCGCCATGAAGTGTTCCGACGAAACAGAAGTCTGTTTCGTCGAAGACTGCAACTGTTGTGTTTGTTCCTGTTATCAGACAGCAACAATCAGCAACATATAAACATAGTAATGACAAAACTACCCTTTAATGCAACATGCATTGTTCATAAAACATTACATACCAAAAGAGACAAATAAGTTGTACACAAGTAGATAGGAGGATATCTGACTTGGTCAACATAACATACAGACTCGATAATTAATAAAAGACCATTCAAAATACATCGTTAAAACAAGACTAGTTACAGACACTAAAAATGCATCAACAAACTCCCCCTTGTCTGTTACTCGTCTTTGGTCTTCTAATCTTCCTTCAGTGTTGTTCGGACCACGTACTGCCCGAATGAATACCCCTGTAGTAGCAAAAACACGCTACTCGCTGAAACTTTAACGCTTGGCGTGCATCTTGGTCTTCATAGAAAATATCATGACGATATAATCTTCCAATATCAGCTTCAGACATGTTGACGATCCACATCGGATCCAACATCCTGTAGTTAGCACGACCATCTCTAAACACAATAACAGCTTCATGAGTATCCGAGTCGTAGCACCACAATGCCATGTCTTCCAGAAAATCCTGCTTCATAGGCATCAATGGGATTTTATCTACAACCCTCGGTGGCTGATAAACAAGTTTATATCTGCAAGTGTTGGTGTCCGGATCAAGAGTAAACTTGATCGGTTGATAAACAGGAAATTGTGGCTTGTAGGATTCATCCTTCCAGCCAGACTTCTTGTTTACTTTCACCAGACGCTCAAATAAAGTAGCGCCATCGTATTTTTCACGATTGATAAGCTTAAGCCTTGTCAACGCAGAGACATCATAAAATGGTAAGGAAAGAATGCTCAGTAATGAATTGAAATACAGAATTCCATATTCACGTTTAATAGCAACGCAGTGAATATCTTGAACATACATCCAGCAAAGAATCCTTCCACTTGGCTTCTTTTCAAATTGCAGATAGTCTACTTGAGCTTTTTCAGGTAACGGCTTGGACACTTTGGATAAAAACTGTTTTCTCCATTCAGCAAAAGCATTTGTGTCTTTTTCAGATGAATTCCGATTCTTCAAGTGCTCGTCTATGTCATCAATGTTTTCTTTCATCCAATTTTCATCAAATGATGCAAATTCAGTACCATCTTCTCTGACATATGTTGATTTTGGTGCGTCACCTTCAATCACAATTTCATCAATCTCTTCAACATTCGTTGTATCAGTCTCAGTAGACATTTTGTCTATCTCAGCATCATCTACTTCTCTCATAGATTGTAAAATACTCAATTGCTCCGGAGAAAGATCTTCTATCAACTCCCCTTCTTCAAGTAATTCTCCTGTAAATGGATGAACAGCTTGTAGAGCAATATCAGCACTGCTAAATATAGAAGAAGTACCTTCTATCTGTTGTACTTTTCCAGTAGACGTTCCTTGAGATGATTCGACAACGGTAGGTTGAACTTCAACAACTTCAGAAGAAAGTGTGGTTGGCTGTTTCTGTGATGTACCAGAGGTATCTGGATTTCCTTGATCTTCTGTATCATCATCCTTTTTCTTTAATACCTCTTGTTGTTTACAATGATAGTCCCACAGAATAGCAAGCCTTCTCTCTTTCTCTTCATCAATAGCTTTCAAGCGAGCATTTTCAGCTTTAAGCGCATCAATTTCACCTTGTTGTCGCTCTATAACTGTTTGCTGTTTACCAACCATTGACTTTAATTTGTTAAGTTCCACAGATTGTTTAAGTTGGTCATGCTTCGTGAGATTTCCAAAATGAGATTGCCTTTGAAGACGATCAGCAGCCGCTTCAAGTGTAGAAAACAGATAGTTGATCTTTTCATTTTGAGAAAATCCAGCAAATGTCCTGTGACGTTCAGCACTGATTTCAGAAGTAGTTGCCCTGATAGCTGAAGCCATAGATCTTATAGGAACTTCCTGAGGACCAACAGATGGAGTAGCAGTAGCTGGTGTAACAACTGGAGCAACTGGAGTTTCTTGCACAGGCTCCTGAGGTACAGATTGTACAGGTTCCTGAGGAATTGATGAAGACTCCTGAGGCACAGATTTCCGAGTATAAGTACTCAGATATCTCCTAGCTTTCTTCTTTTGTACTTCAACAGCTTTCTCTGCTCTTCTTTTTGTTCTCCTTTCACCTTCAGGATCCTCTGGAACATACTCTGGGTCATCCTCTGTTCTAATCTTTCTATACCTTTGTACTCCACGTATATCAATATACATTTCATAACCAGGTTCAACTATATGATCACTAGAACTCGAATCAGTTCCATCATGATCACCACTTGTAGATGAACTACTATCTGATGTACCAGAAACAGCACCTTTGCTTGATGTTCCAACAGCACCTGCATCACCTGCATCACTATCTCCACCACTTTCATCATCATCACTACCAGATTCATCTGAATCAACTGGGTCAGGACCAAATTTTTCTATCCTTAACCTTTCCAACTCAGGTTCTTCATTGTCTGATTGGCTATCTTCATGACGCCATTTGTCATTTGCAGGAGCAACATAATCAGGATTCACTAGAGCGCCAAAAAGCTTCCTTGGAGGAACACTTTCTGTGTATCTTTTGGCCGCCATCGTCTTGATTAGTCGTAAGGAGTTGAAATTCATTGCCTCTATTTTCAACAGATCATTTTCATCTTTTGGAAGGTCTGGATGCTGAACATTCATTATCATTTGCAGAAACCGTGGATACATCCAAAACTTGTTTCCTGTGGTTCTACTACCAGTCCTTGTCATGTTCTCTTTCATGTTGCTAAAAATGTACTTCGAGATGCTAAACGGTTTGTTTAACACCAGAGCAACCATGAACCCAACAAGATCATCTCCCGCCATATCATATCCAGATCGTCTATTGCTGAGACACTGAATAAGAACATGTAATAAAAACTTGTATCTTAATGGAAGATCACCTTTGTTGATTTGTTTGACGAAAAGATCTCCTATACACTTCATCCTTAGTAAACAGCCTCGCGAACACATGATTGGTATTGAATAAGGTGCATTCGGTTGATCTTGTAATTGAAGAACTTGATTCAATATCTCCGGAGTAACAACGACATACAGATCATTAACACGACCTCTGATAATATCCTTTCCATCGATTTGAACGACGTTTGCAGAATCCCAGAACGCTTTAATGAGAGATTTGTAGACGGGTGTCGAGTATGTAACAGCATAATTGATACGTGACTCCCTGATCCACTTCGTCATATCTTTAAATTCAACGAGCTTGTCTTCCGGATCCAAATATGCAACTTGATTATGGCGTTTTTCTGACATAATCTCTTCTTCGGTTTTGTTTTCTTTCTTGATCGCCTTCTTGCGTTTTCCCTTTTCTTGCTGTGCTTTAGGAGCCATCTGTACATGAAAATGTCCAGAATAAGTCTCAATTTATATAACATAGCATTTAGACATGTATTAATACACTTTCATGTATTCACATAACAGATAACTGATTTAAACATGTCTACTGTGAACAAACAGCAACATCAGAAAAACTGCTAAGGCATTGACGACGAAACAGAGTATCAACGACGAAACAGAAGATTGAACGACGAAACAGAGGGTTGACCATTTGACTGGTTTGATTCGTCGACTTTTTGATTCGTCGAGTCTATTTTGTTCCATTCTGATTCGTCATGTTTGATTCGTCGTCTGATTCGTCAAATGGTTGATTCGCCGGAATTAGGGTTAAATCAGATTCGTCAATTTGGGGGTTTTATCAGTTTCGCCGTATTGGGTTTAAAACAATATCAGATATAAACATTTACACATTCAATCAACATCATTTATACCCAACCCATTTATAAACACCCATAAATGTTTTTCCGAACAAAAACCTTTGTAAAAACAGATAATACCATTTTCAAAAACAAACCCCTGTTTTTATGATAACAACCCACATCCAAATCAAAGCAAAACAAAACATTGATAACCCTAAATCTATAAGATTAGAATGAAAACACAAGAACATGCAACAACACCACCTACATAATCAAAGAAAAACAAGTTTTCAAAGGGTTTCTGAGGGTTTTCGGATGAAAAACCCGACGGTTCAAAGTGTTCGGAATGTAAATCAGAACATGTTTCTACCTTTGAATTTTGTAAAATTTTGACTAAAAACTGATGTTTTGTGCGATTTTGCAGAGAAACCGTAGGTTTGGGTTTTGGTTGTGTGAAGAAGAAGATAACTGATGTTTTGAAAAAGTGAACAAGTGGGACCTATATATATACTGCCTTGTTTCGACGAATCAGAGGATTCGACGAAACTGAAATGGGCCCGGCGAAACAGAAACTTGGGCTTGAACTTGGGCCTTAACTTTAGCCCATGACGAAACAGATTTGGGCTCCTGTGATTCGTCGTCTGTTATGACGAATCAGATTTGATTCGCCAACTTAGGTCTGATTCGTCGACTATGTTGATTCGTCAACACTTGTGATTCGTGACAGGTCTGTTTCACCAACAGATTTTTCAAAACAGCAACACCCAGGCTGGAAATATTTTGCAGTCAAAACAGATTATGAACACAATTCCATTCAGTTTGAATTTTCAAATGCAAGAACGTTTTTATGAAGAAGGTTTCAGGCTTCCGGTAGAAAACACCACGCAACAACTTCGGCTTAATCAAAAACGAACTTTTCACAAATATACTAAAAACAAATTTAAAGCATAGTAAACTAAATGAAAATGCGGAAAACTGTTAAAAACACTAAACAACTGTACAAGTGCAATCTTTTTGCGAATCTCAAGGACAAGGAATCATACCAGCTTACGGTCTTAGTCAACATGATTTTGATTTCTGTTTAAAGCTCTGGATAAGTATACTACCTCGATTATCGGTATTGTGGTCCACATAAGCTCAAACTGATCAGACATAATCATAATTTAAGAGATACGATTAACGGTAAGGATTATACTTACAAGTCGATGTAAATCCACTCACGACACATTCCCGTATCAAGGTATGCACGAGAATTCATCTTACCGGTGAGTATACCGATTATCATCTGTTTGACCGTATAAAAATGTGAGAGACTCACTTATTTTGATTGAAAACAAGTCCTATGTGATAGAATCACTTATTGATGAGGAACTTGATTTTCAGATGCATGAGGGCACAGGAGCAAGTCCGTGAACAGGTCAGTACTTTCGTACAGCAGAGAGACGAACTTGACTCCCGCAAAGAATCTGTGATATATAATCACTTATTTTGTTTGGACATGTGATTGTTGATCACTTATTGAGGTCGAATGCAGTATGTACACGTATGTATAGTATCATGGAAGATCTTAGACTTCGTCTCCGTTATTTTTACGGTTTGATACAACCATGATACCCAGATGATAAGCAGCATAAAGACCGAATATTTCAGATCTCGGCAATCTCTCAAACGAGATTTCGGTACTAAGACCATATGCCAATGAGCGGTTCCCACCTGACTTGAAGTCTGTTAGGTTTGTATCATCCTGCACATTTTAGTCTGATTGTGAGCCTACCGATACATCGTTAGTAGAGATACTTATCATTTTTCTTTTTATTTTGCATTTTGAGCACATTGACCGACCACACCAGTTTGTAATTCATCATTTTCCTTTATCCAAGAAACTTATTTTTGGTTTTTCTATTGTTTTTGAATTTTTTTTAATTTTTCAAACGAAACGACAGAAAGTAAAGACATCTTTTTGGATTTTGAACTTTTGCAATGTTTTTGTATTTTCTTGAAATATCTCCCCCTAAAATTCGCAAAGTTTACGAAAACTAAAATCTTTTTGAATTTTCAAAGTTTATAAAGAAAATATTTACAAAAACGATCAGCCAAAGAAGTTTACTCGGGTATCACCTTAATGCCATTGACCAAAAGAAGATAATCAAAACGTGATTTATCAAAAGCTTTTGTAAACAGGTCGGCACGTTGGTGATCAGTGGGGACATGAACGACATCGATTAACCTCTTATCAAAACAATCACGGATAAAGTGATATTTAATGTCGATGTGTTTAGTCTTAGAATGTTGCACAGGATTTCTAGTGATTTGCAAGGCAGCATTATTATCAACAAAAATACGAGTAGATAGGAATTCTAAACCGTAGTCGCGCATTTGTTGTTGTATCCAAAGAACTTAGGAGCAACAACTCGAGGCAGCAATATATTCTGCTTCACATGTTGATGTAGCAACACACGTTTGCTTCTTGCACTGCCACGTGACGAGTCGATTTCCTAGGAACTGACATCCTGCTGTTGTCGATTTGCCATCGATTTTGCAACCACCGAAATCAGAATCACTGTATGCAATTAATTCAAAACTATCATCCCTAGGGTACCAAAGACCGAGGTCTGGGCATCCCTTCAAATAGCGTAGAATCCTTTTGACAGCTGACAGATGAGAGGCCTTCGGGTTTGCTTGATATCTTGCTAGTAAGCATGTTGGGTACATGATATCAGGCCTCGAAGCGGTAAGATACATGAGAGATCCGATTATGGCACGATAGTACGAGGAGTTGATGCTTTCTCCCTTCAAATCCGGAGTAATCCCGTGATTCTGCGGAAGTGGGGTACCAATGGGCGTTGCATCTGACATTTGGAATCGGCTCAAAATGTCACCAACATATTTAGTCTGATGGATGAATATCCCAGACTCTGTTTGTTGAACTTGAAGGCCCAAAAAGAAATTCATCTCTCCCATAGCGCTCATTTCGAACTTTTCTTGCATAACACGTTCGAATTGCCTGCATAAAGAGTCATTAGTAGACCCAAATATTATATCATCAACATATACCTGCACCAGCAGAAGATCTTCATCTTGTTCTTTGATAAAGAGTGTGCAATCAATAAGACCTCGTCTAAATCCATTCTCCAGAAGATAGTTTGATAAGGTTGCGTACCAAGCCCTAGGTGCTTGATGTAGACCATAAAGAGCTTTGTTGAGCAACCAAACCCGATCGGGGTGAATAGGATCTTCAAAACCTGGAGGTTGTTCGACATGCACCTCTTCTTGAACAATACCATGAAGAAAAGCACTTTTAACGTCCATCTGGTAAACTTTGAATCCTTTGAAAGAAGCATAAGCTAAGAAGATTCGAATAGCTTCCAGACGTGCAACAGGTGCATAAACTTCATTGTAGTCAATGCCTTCAATCTGACGAAAGCCCTGAACAACCAGTCTCGCTTTGTTGCGAATAACAACTCCACGATCATCTTTCTTGCATTTATAAACCCATCGTGTTCCAATTTTCTTGTAATTCTCCGGTTTTTCAACAAGCTTCCAAACACCAAGCTTTTGAAATTGCTGCAGTTCGTCCTGCATGGCTTCAACCCATGAATTATCTTTTAAAGCTTCCTTATAAGATTTTGGTTCTTCTTGTGAAACGTAACACGCGAAAGACCAATCATTTTGTAGACCAGATTCTCTAATAGCTGAATACAAACCAGCACTCGGGTTGTTTCTCAGCTGATTACGTGTCTGCACACCTTGTTGGACATCTCCTATGATATTCTGCTGTGGATGGGTATCGTGTATCCTCATTTCAGGATTTTCAGGAACACGAGCATTAACACCCAAATTGTTAATATTAAGATCAACAACCAACTCTACACCTGGAATATGCGTAGAAGTGGATGCATTTCCTTCAGCAGTATCATCGACTTGCACATGAGGAGTATCAACAGAAATACCCTGAACTGGAACAACTGGAGATTTAGTACCTTCAGTCGCA
Organism: Helianthus tuberosus; assembly: GCA_030545235.1. Classification (NCBI taxonomy): domain Eukaryota; kingdom Viridiplantae; phylum Streptophyta; class Magnoliopsida; order Asterales; family Asteraceae; genus Helianthus; species Helianthus tuberosus. Next base: position 31,511,645 of record CM060365.1, on the reverse strand, counting down.
TCAAGATTTTCTTCATCTTCTTCTGATGACTCATTGTATTCAGTAGCATTCTCAACTTCCTCATTTTGAACCGTGTTGTTAGACGAATTAGAACTTTGTGAGTTAACAACAACAGGTCTAACTAATGATGACTCAGCAGCATTGTCACTATCAAATATCATTCTAGCAGCTGCAGAATCTTCATCAAAAATCGGCAGGTCAAAGGAGTTAAATAGCCCATCATAATCGAACATCCAAGGATCACCTGGAGCTTTAACAGGATCTGTATATCTCTGAACCCGTACTTCACTCCATAGTTCAATCTTTTTGGTAGTCAGATTCCAAACACGAAAATTTGGTGTAGCATATCCAAGGAAGAAACCCTCGATAGCTTTCGCTCCAAACTTTCCATCCGGATCAATCATAGTGCATGGACCACCAAAAGGTTCTAGAATTGAAAGATCTGGTTTCCTTTTCTGTAGAAGTTCGAAACAAGTCTTGCCATGTCTCTTAACCGTAAGAACTTGGTTTAATGTGTAGCAAGCAGTCGACACAGCCTCTGCCCAGAACTGAACAGGAAATGCCGACTCTACCAGCATTGTTCTTGCAGTTTCAATTATCGTCCGATTCTTCCTCTCCGCGACACCATTTTGTTGTGGAGTGTAAGGAGAACTGTATTCATGAAGAATGCCTTTAGATGTACAGAACTCATCCATAATCCGGTTTTTGAATTCAGTTCCATTGTCGCTTCTGATCCTCTTAACTTTCAACGAGTAGAGATTTTCCAACATTGTAAGAAGATCCTTGAGGATTTGAGGAGTATCACTCTTGTGTGCCATAAAAGCTACCCAAGAAAATCTAGAGTAGTCATCAGTAACTACTAAACAATACACATCTCCGAACGTTGTTTTGTGTCTCATAGGTCCAAAGAGGTCCATATGAAGACGTTCGAGAGGCATGCCAACAGTGTTGATTTTCTTCAAAGGGTGAGACTTCTTTGTTTGTTTCCCTTTCTGGCACGAAACACAGATATCTTGTAGATGAAAACTTCTCACGGGTACGCCATTCACAAGATTGTTTTTCACCAAATGGTTCATTTTTCTTAAGTGAATGTGTCCCATTCTTCTGTGCCAAGATATAGACTCCTTCTCCGTGGCTTTCGAGACAAAACATGTGACTTGTGCAGAAGTCGTAATCGCTTGACTCATATCAAGAACATAAAGATCATTGATTCTTGGAGCCGATAAGAGAATCCATTCATCAGGAATTTTGAAACCAGGTTTAAGCACATAACAACCGGCATCATCGAAATGCACGGTGAACTTTTTATCGCAGATTTGCGACACACTGAGAAGATTATGATCAATTTGACGAACATAATTGATCTTATCGAAACATACCACACCATTGGAAATCATTCCCTCTCCAGTGATGTAACCGCCTTTGTCTCCAGCGAAAGCAACATAGCCTCCTTTAATGTTTCTCACATCATATAGAAGCCGTAAGTCGCCCGTCATGTGCCTAGATGCCCCACTATCAACAATCCAATGACTATTAATAGTTCCTCCTGGAACACCCTGCACATATCATCCAATGATTAGTTAAGGATGGGGACCCAAGCCAAAGTGGTCTTGGGTCGTCCCTGAGCATCACGAATAGTGATCTCGATTTGTTGATGGTTTTCCAAACAAACAGCTCCCCCTGAACCTTCACTCTTCCTAGGTTTCCAAGTTTGTTTTTGTTTACCAGATTGAGTTTTGTAAACAAATTTTGAAATTTCTGGTTTTACAGGTGAACTTGGTTCCCTTGGAACAGAATTTACCTTAGATTTTAAAGCCTTTTCTATTTTCTTCACATCTTGATGTCGTTGTTTCGATTCCTGTTCTTTAATAGTTCTTTTATCATGTTTAGGCGAAACAGGACGACATTTAGAGTGAATCGATTCAGGTGATGCTCTTTCAACAAATTTCGCTTTCGGAGTGTTAGCACAATCTTTGATGATGTGCCCAAACTCCCCACATTTAAAACACGTTCTCCTTTCAACAAACTTAGGAGAACTGGATCGACGATCAGATGTCGAATTTGTATAACCCGAGGTACTAGCTTTTTAATCACACCCGTTTGAATGTTGAGTGTAATTGTTTTGACTATCACGTTTTAAAATTTTGACTTGTACAAAATCAGTGTTTGACTTGTTAGCAAAAGTCTCAATTTTATCTGTACCCCTCGATTTCACAAATTTAACATTGCTGTTTTTCTTCTGATAACGAGCTCCTTTTGTTTCAAATTTTGAGTTGGAAACATTTGACAATTTAGCTCGTTGATCTTGTTTACCCTTAAAAGCGATAGGTTGTTGCTTTGAAGATGATTTCTGATTTCCAAATTTCTTTTTAATTTCAGTCTTAGGAATTGGATTACATTGAGTCACATTAACTCCCTGAATCGACTTTCCCACAAACTTACTTGTGTTATTTTCAAAAACATTATCAATCAATGATGGATTGACATTTTTAATTGGAAAATCATTATCTGAATAGATTTTAGAATCACCAACCAAAGTGTACAACACAATATTACTTTTAACAGTAGACACAGGATTTATCACTTGTTGAACAACAGATTTAACAGCAGGGGTAGGAGGATCACACAGTATATGATTCTCAATTGGAACTTCTACTCCTTTAAGTTTGTCAAGTGATTTATCCTGTTTACTCACATCTGATTCAGATTCATCATCCGACGACTCATAGTCCTCAATGGTTGGAGGACCTTGTTTCGTAGATGTTGACTCTTTTTGCTCAGAATTTGTACTTGGAGAATTGTCCGATTTGAACCCTAGGCCAGTAGTTACTTCCTCATAATTAAGAGGCACACTGGATTCAAACCGTGGCATTTCTTCTTCATCAGGCATATAAGTATAATCATGTCTTAAAGGGGGCGGACACTTCTTATACCCAACACCTTTCTTGTTTCCCTTTAGTTGTTGAACATCAATAATGTGATCGAGCACAAATCGGGAGTTAGAGTAACTCTCCAATTGTTGCTTGATTGCATCATGCTCACATTTGGCAATGGCTAGTTCCTTTTTAGTTTCCTCAACAATGTTAATGTATTCATTTATACTAACTTGTTTATGATAAACAGTTTTTGTCACTTCGGAAACATTTTTCTTTTGAATTTCAATCATAGATTTAAATTCTTTTTCGTTTCGAATCAAAGCCATATTCGATTCTTTGCATTTAGCCATTTCAACAACTAAATTCTGATTGTGAATATGAATCGAATCACAGTGAAGCTTTATTCTATCAAATTCACTTTTCATATACTCACAATCTCTACAGTTGATAAGAATTTCAGATTTTACCTGGCTTGTAGAATCTGAGACATTTGCCATAAAGGCAGTCTGATAAGAGAAAGATCCGTCTTCAGAAAAGAATTTCTCCATTTCTTTAGATACTACCTCAGCCTTCTTGATCAGAACTGATTTCTGACATTTCAAATCTTCTGCTTCATTCAATAAGTCATCAAGATTAGAACTTGCTTCTTTGCTCACATCAGATTCAGAACTCGAAGTAGAACTTTCTTCATCAGAACTCCCGGTATGACCAGAACTGTCGTCACTATCAGAAAATTCTTCCTTATGAACGTGCTTGATGTGATTGATAATCTTAGCATAACACGCCGTTCCTCCTTTACCTTGATCACTTTCCCCAAGTTGTAAAGACCAATTAAACCCTTCATCAGCTTGTACGGTTAATGCACGACTTTCATTTGATGGTCCAGACTGATTCTGGTTAGTGGTGTTGGTTACAGCCACTATCCCTTTTCCACGATTGTCTTGATTAGCATTTGAAGTACTCGTCTGATTACGGAATGGGTTCTGATTGCCTTGTCTGCTTGGTCGAGTGCACTCACATTTGAAGTGACCCTTTTCCCCACAATTGAAGCATGTAACTGCTTCTTTATCAAAACCGTACTTTGTATCTTGTTTGCTTTCCAAAGAACTTCTTCCTGTTCGAACCATAAAGTCCTTCGCCCTTCTAACAGCACTTGCGAATGCCCACTTTATATCCATCAACTCCATTTCATCACGGTTAATTTGTAGATAGTCTTCGTTGGTTAAATTGATGTTTCCAATTTGACCTGCGACCAAACCGCAGTAAGCACTGACCATGGTATTAATAAGTTCCATATGTTCCTTTGCTACTTCAATGCTAACATTTGAGAGGTTTGATGTATCAACTTTGACTGTGTTAGGGTTTGGAGTTGGAGGATTGTTGGTATAATGAGCTTGCTGTTGTTGTTGTGGTTGGACTTGTTATTGTTGTGGTAGGGATGGATTAAAACCTCCTCCTGAATATGCTTGAGGTTAAGTAGTATTTACTGGAGGTATAAAAGGAATAAAACCTCCTCCAGAATAAGTCTGAGTTTGTTGAGGAAACGGAGAAGAGTTTGTATCTGATACAAACGCCGTTTGTAACTTTGGTTGCCTCAGACTAGCTGACGGATCAAAACCTCCACCATTATACATTTCAACATTCTGAGGAGCAGCAATGCGTTTTGCTTTTCGGATTTCTTCATCATTTTTATGTTCCAGCTTCTGTACAAATTCATAGATAGTTATAGTGTCAGCATCTAGAATACCTGTATGTTTTAGAAGCTCGATGTATGAACTCCACTTTGGTGGTAGAGAATCAGCAAATCGTGCACAAACTTCCTTTTGAGATGCAGTAACAGTATAGGCAAACATCTCACTAATCAAATGATAAAACCGTGTGGTCATATCATTTAGAGTTTCGTTTTCCAAGAACTGGAACGACTCAAACTCTTTCTTTAATAAATCATGCCGTGTCTTTCTGGAAGCTGCGTTTCCTTCTCCTCTTGTCACCAAACAATCCCATAAGGATTTAGTGTCCTTACTATAAGAAAACTGATGATAGATATCTTTATGAAGTGCTTGAGTAAGAACAGCAAAAGACTTTTTCTCAAATTCATATGCTTTCTTGTCATTTTCCTGCATGTTAGTAAAACCTTCGGCCGTTGACGCTGCTACTTCAAGAGCATCATTGCGTGGAGTAATGAAACACCTCCAAATATCAGTGCTTTGACCTTGAACATATGTAATGAAACGACCTTTCCATGATGGAAACTCGTTCATATGATTCAACTTTGGCGGGCGATTGTTGCTACCCGTTTCGCTCTCGCTAATCAGAAGATTTTGAATGTTTTGGTTCTGATTGGATGCCAAAGCCCATTGTCCGGCACTTATAGTTGGTTGACCATAAACACACTTCACCCACGCTGCTGCGGACGTCGGATCTTCACGTGGTCTAGAATCCATACTCCAATCCCATGGACTAGTACAACTCATATTTGATGTATGTATGATAGTACCTGCACAAATTTCTTGAAAACAAACAGTAAGCAAACTGATATAAGTCTTCTGTTTAAAACAGATCTGTTTTCGACGAAACAGAGTTCACGAAACAGGTTTGTTTCGTCTGAATGAATGACGACGAAACAGACTTGTGATAATTGTGATTCGTGGCGAAACAGAATTTTGTTTCGTCAAAGATGTTGTGGCGAAACAGACGTTTGATTCGTCAAAGGTGTTGCGACGAAACAGATGTGATTCGTCGGCTGTGTGTTTCGTCAAAACTGGGTAAAAGTCAGTGGATTTAGATATTTAAAATATCTACTGACCAGTCAAGGATAAGATGAGACAACAAGATATTTAACCCTGACACAAGTATGTTTGTAACTCTTATTTTCCACGAAACAGACTTTGTTACTGAAACCAATTATCACTTTTACACAAAAGTCAAGATATTGTTTTATAAGTTACAACACTTTGTTTTAATCAATTATCAGATCAAATTCTCAGCTTATAACAAGAACACTTATGAATATATGAAGAACACACTCAAGAACATGAAGTTTCCGATGAGTTTTCCGATCACCGATAAATTTCCGAAACACGAAAATACACTAGATTTTCACTAAAAACCCGGTTTAAAGCATAAACAAACAATCTAACTTAGGTTTTTGATAAAAATCAGTAGCAAACAACACTAAAACAGCAGATTTATGAATATTTTTCCAGAAAATATTAATTTTTCAAGAACAAGTTTTCAGAAAAACACACACAAAATACTTGATAAAACCGAACAAGTTTGATTTTAAACAAGGATAAGAGCCAATGCTCTGATACCACTTGTAGGTCCCGAAATCTGAGGATCGATTACGAACCGAATCTCTTGTTTATAGTAAACACGGTTACGTGTGCGGAATCCACGTAACTATGCCAAATCAAACATATATAGCAATAATAACAACGGATTAATCAATGATACACACTCGATTGATTAACGGGATAAGAACCTATTACAACTAATACAAACACAGTTCAGACGAAATTTTGGCAGAGTTTTGTTACTATGGTCTGTTTCTTATCTCTGAGTTCAAATGAACACAAAGTGTTGCTTATATAGTCCCTGGGCCATTGATATCGACGAAACACACAAGTGTTTGACGAATCTGAATATGGGCCAGACATTGGGCCTGGAACAGCCCAATACATGACGAATCAAGGTCTGATTCGTCAGTACATGACGAATCAAGGTCTGATTCGTCATGACCTTCAAACAAAACAGAAGTCTGTTTCGCCATGAAGTGTTCCGACGAAACAGAAGTCTGTTTCGTCGAAGACTGCAACTGTTGTGTTTGTTCCTGTTATCAGACAGCAACAATCAGCAACATATAAACATAGTAATGACAAAACTACCCTTTAATGCAACATGCATTGTTCATAAAACATTACATACCAAAAGAGACAAATAAGTTGTACACAAGTAGATAGGAGGATATCTGACTTGGTCAACATAACATACAGACTCGATAATTAATAAAAGACCATTCAAAATACATCGTTAAAACAAGACTAGTTACAGACACTAAAAATGCATCAACATTGATGAACTGTCGACATTAGCCATAAAGGCTGAATGGAGAGAAGACGAAGAATAAGCAGCTTGATCCACCAAAATAGATCTTCTTTGAGTTTCTGCTGCAGCTTCTCCCAATAGCTCATCAATATTAGCATCGACTGACGCACTTGATGTCTCATCCACATGATCATCGCCTGAACTCGAGGATTCTTCATCTGAACTTCTACTATAACCAGAAAAGTCTTCATCCTCAGAAGAGTCACCACCATTGGCGGAAGATTCTCCACCACTGGCGTGATTTAAATCCTTGACAATTTCAGCAAAACAAGCTGTTCCATCTGGAGCATCATTTCCCAACTGGATTGACCAATCACATCCTTCATCTACTTGAACCACAAGTGCCTGGTTGGCATTAGATGGTCCTGCTTGACTCTGGTTGTTGACAGGCACCAATGTTCGCTCATTGTTCCTTCCTTGGTTCTGATTTGCCCTGTTGCCTTGACCTCTGAAAGGATTTTGGTTTCCATGTTGAGCTGGTCTTGTGCATTCACGTTTGAAATGACCACGTTCACCACAATTGAATCATTTAACAGCTTGCTTATCAAACCCATACTTGGTGTCTTTCTTGCTTTCCAAGCTGGTTCTGCCAGTTCTTTCCATGAAATCCTTTGCTCGCCTAACAGCACTGGCAAAGGCCCACTTGATGTCCATCATCTCCATCTCCTCTTTATCGATCTGCTGATAGTCTTCTTGAGTCAGATTAATGTTGCCAATCTGACCTTCCACTAATCCACAGTATGCGCTCACCAAAGTGCTTAGCAGCTCCATGTGTTCCTTTGCTACTTCCACACTAACTTTAGAAAAGCTTGAGGTGTCGAGCCGTACTGTATTTGGCTTTGACTGCTGATCAGCAGATGATGTACTTCCATAACATGCTTGCTGTTGATGAGGAAGAGAATTCCCATACATGTCTGTTGGTCTGATAGGTTGTTGGCTTTGCTGTTGTGGCACTGGTTGAGGAACTGGATTAAGCGGATTTCCATACATGTCTGTTGTTGGAGGAGGAATGCCATACAAACTAGTGCTAGACACAAATGCTGTTTGAATTGGAGCGTGTGAAGAAGGTTTTGTAGAAGTGCTAGAAGCTCCATAATACATTTCAGGATTTTGTGGCACTGGAACTCTTTTTTCCTTGAGAGTTTCTTCCTGATTCTTGTTTTCCAGGAGTTGAGCAAAGTCATTGAAGTTTGTTGTATCCAAAGTGCCATTGTACTTCATGATTTCTAAGAAATTATTCCATTGAGGTGGCAGTGCATCTGCAAACTTCTTCACTATCTCTGCTGAAGTTGTTACAACCCCAATATTTCCCAATTCAGTCAGCAAATGATTGAATCGACTTGTCAAATCTCCTAAAGATTCATTCTCCATACAAGTAAAACCATCAAACTCTTTCTTTAGCAGGTCTTTTCTCAATTGACGTGTCGCTTCATTTCCCACGCCCCTTATCTTCAATGCGTCCCACAACGTCTTCGTTGTCTTGTAACTGACAAATTGATGATAAATATCTTTACTTAACGCCTGAGTAAGAATGGCATATGCCTTCTTTTCCAAATCATAGACCTTCTTCTGATCTTCCGTAAGATCTGCAAACGTAGCAGCAGATGATGCGGCAAGTTCTATTGTTTGATCAAAATCTGTGATGAAACGCAACCACAATTCTGTATTTTGACCAAGGACGTATGTATGAAATCTATCAAACCATCCCGGATATTCACTTAAGTGCATCAACTTTGGAGGCCTATTCAAACTTCCCGTTTCACTCTCGCTTAACAAAATGCTTTGAACACTTGGAGTTTGATTTGATACGAATGCCCATTGACCGGTAGATATAGCATTAGCTTGCGAAGATACAGGTACGGGAGATTCGGCCCATGCAGGAGATGGAGGTAAGGGAATACCCCACATCGAATTCATTTTTGATCAAGAAAAATTGTTACACTAACCAGCCGAAGGATCTGAGATCGAAAGACACTGAAAAACACAAACTTGTTAAACTTAAACAACCTGGGATCGAAGGATCAAGACTTGTTCGAAGGATCAACAGTGTTCGAAAGATCACTGTTGAATCTCGAACAATGATTTCGAAAGATTCACAAACTCGAAAGATTCACAATTTGAAAGATCCTTATCTTTCGAGTATATATCCTTATCTTTCGAATAACTATCCTTCGAATAGATTCCCTTGATCGAAGGATAAGCCTCTGACTTCGAAGGATGGGTCGAAAGATGATTATCTATCGAGCCTTTCTTGGTCGAAAGATGATCTTTCGATGTCGAAAGATATCCTTCGATTGCAACTGACAAAGAGTGACAGGTTGGTGAAAAAGGTGATGGGTTGGTAGAAACTTTCGGCAGAAGGCAGAAGGTATGGTCAGACCATATCTTCTGCATGTAAAGCAGGTTTTGTATAATAAAATATTGCCAAAAATCGAAGGATGAACCCAGAAACCGGTCACCGGAGAAGCCGGAATTTTGGCCGGAAAATACCAAAACCACTTAAAAACAGATTTTTAAGTTACCCAAGCCTTCCCATAACACACCCGATAAGTTTAGAACCGTTTTAACGTCAAGAAAATCGAGAAAAACAGTAAAAACGGCTGCCAAACCACGTGAGTTTTTGTCCAAAACACTCCAAACACTTGTATAAAACCCGGTTTTTAACAAGGAAAAGAGCCACGGCTCTGATACCACTTGTAGGTCCCTCGGAGGTTGAGGTTAAACCTATTCCTTGTTATATCTAACACACTAGCAAGTGCGGAATCCAAGCTAGCATGCAAACCGAGATAGAACACGACAATGATTAACACACAAGACTCAACGATTAACACCTCATGTATTAATACGTATGAAAGGTCTGTTACAAGCTCAATGTTTACAAATCTGTTCTGTAAACTCTCTCTAAGTGTGTGTGTGTTTTCTGCTCTGAGTGTTCTCTAGGTGTCTCTATGTCTAACTCTCTCAGAAAAGAACACACAACATGGGTATATATACCCGTACACAGCATGGTCTGGTCGAAGGATCAGACAGATGATCGAAGGATCATCTATCGATCTGAAACAGCTCGAACGATCAACAAGTACCTCGAAGGATGACATCTTTCGAGGTCTATCAATCGAAGGCTATCTTTCGAGCTCATCGAAGGATATAAGCAATCCTTCGATGATCTATCCTTCGACGCAACCAGCTTACCAACATTGTTCTAACTGTTTGACTAAGTCAAACCGGAGGATGGTTGACTTGGTCAAACTTACAGGACTAACAAAGACATCATTTTACATCATGACCAAATACAGACAAAGTACAGACACAAGTGCACCAACAGATAGCATATCACACATTACAAGTGTCTAATTTGAGTTGATCCCAAACAAGTTTTAAACAAGTGCCTTTAATCATTTAGATTTAACACAACCATACAATTATATAAGACTGTCATAACATAGGCAGTGTGAAGAAAGGAATCATGTGTATGTTTTAAAAAACAATGAAATCCAATAAAATTTAACTTTTAATACACATGAATACTTTGAGACCACAATGCTTAATTACTCTGTGGCTTAAAATTGATTTAGCCTACCACCCAAATATATCCCCGTAAAAGAGAAGGAAAATAAAATGTATGGTAGATGCATCTCCAACTAAGATTAACTTTGAAATGGTACATGTAATATTGTAAAGATACATATGTAGCTAAGACCATCCGTAGTGGGCTATATTTGGGCGTTTTCTCCCCCCAATCACGCCCGGCACCCGCCCCTTGGGCGTTATTAAGAGTTTTTTGTCAAAAAAAATTCCCTTGGCGTGTTTTAAATCACGCTCTCAACATTTGTGTTTGGCCAATAGCATTTAATATTCCCTTTTTTAACCCAATAGGTTTTTTTGTTAGTTTTTTTTATTTTTATTTAATTCTTTACACCCTTTAACATAATGCCCACATCCCCACTACACCCATTTTAAAAAAACGCCCAATAATGCCCCTTGCTGATTGGACTGCCACATGGCGGAAAACGCCCTAGGGTAAGGGCATTATTCACCCAAACCACTACACATGGTCTAAGCAAGAGAAAATTCAAAACACAACAGAGATGCTATAATCTCTAGCTTTAACTAGGATTAGATTTATTTGAACAAGTAGACACAATAATTAAAGGGAAAAAAAACACTTTATCAATCACAAAGGCAGACTATGGGGTTATTCTCAATAAAACCCAGGCAATTGGTTTTCTTATTCGCAACATTGATTTCATATAGATGCATCATGTGTATGCATGGGATAATTGTTTGCAAGAGTTCAAAAGGATATTAGTTTCTTTGTAAATAAAGTAATCCATTATTAAAAACCTTAATTGTGTAGAGAAACCGATACATGTTAATCATCTATATATGTAAGGCTTTTACTAGTCGAAAAAGATGTTGGGGCTTTAACAAGGTATGACTATTTAGATTTTAGGTTCAAGCCTACATGGACATGGTGGAATGGCAAGTGTAAGAGATAATGTTAAGTATCTGCAAGTTGATGTTAATTTAATTAACCCACATTATACTATAGTATTCAAGCTAATTAAAGTTGGTTAAAAACATGTATATACATTACATGCAAAGAACTCTTAGGCTTCATGAACTCTTAGCTAAATTGTAAAAGATAAAACACTTACAATTATAAAAGCAACTACTGAAACATGTAACATGCCATGCCAGAAACCAGCACTGAGAAACAACTTTCAAGAGAGGCATAGATCAAGCCTCATTGCGGACTTGCGGTCCCCCTCAGCCCCAAGCCTCTTCCAAGGGCCACTACAGAACTAATATGTTCAAGAGCCACTACATGCACTTGCTACAGCCCAGTGGCCACCGACACCCGCTTAAAACCGGAACGAGGATCCTGTGAGGTCTCGGGTTCGATAAATGTGTCGGACCCCTCCTTGATGGTTATGGGGATTTACTGCCAGGAAGCCTTGTCGGGTGGTGACCTGGGAGGGGGGATCCCCTCCGCGGTCGGGGTTACCGTGCAAATTAACCTTTTTTTAGTCTTTAAAAAGAAATAAACCATTCATGTTTACTAAAGCAATAAAATATAATAAAAATACAAAAAAGTACATAAAAAAAGATGTAAATCAATTTTGGATGCAGTCTCTAATTAAGATTCTACGATTTGCTGAAAGGGGACATAATCTATAAGATCAAAAGGCCAATAAAATATAGCACCACTAATTAGAAGAAACATGAAACTGCATAACTTTAGATAAAACATAGAACTTACCATAGCTTGTAATAGCATGATCCGAGTTATAACGCACCCTTTATAAAGCACCAGATGTATGGTAAAAGAGATCACCTTCTTTAATAGGATTCCCATGCTGCAAATTAAATTGTGCTACATTTAACCGTGTATAGCACAGCCTTCAAAATGCACAAGGTGTATGCTCAACGAGATCACCTTCTTTAAAAGGATTACCATGCTGCAAATTAAATTGTGCTACATTTAACCATGTATACACACACATGCACTAACAAAACCACAATTAGCGTTGCATTTAATATGATGAAAAAGGCATAACTTGATCTGAACTTTAAAGATCTTGGTTAACATGACAACTGATAATCAAATTACCATATAATGACCAGTTCAATACCAAAAGGCTTGTAGCCTAGTGGCACGAAGGTGTGTTGAAAAGGTGTCTTTCCCCCATAAGGTTAAGGGTTCTAGTCCAAAGAAAAAAACAAAGGTGTTTAGGATTTAAAAGGTGTGTATTAGGCGTTAAAAAAACTAACTAGTTCAATGGCTATATAATTATCAAACAACAACCACCAACAAACTACATAAATCAATTGAAATGCTGATACAATGCCAGATAGATTCATGTCTCTTTACCCCCATCGTTTACGTTTTATACGCATACTTGGGAAGTTGAGAAGAAATGTTGTCAATTTTTTCTTAAATCCTCAACTCGTTATTTTGTATTCAATGAGAATAATTTTCAAAAAGTGAGTTCGTATTTGCAACCACATTCATCAAGATCATATCACATTCATCATGATCATCATGATCATGATGAATGTGGTTGCAAATACGAACATTGGTGGGATTTACTGAGTATGATAATAATGATGATGATGATGATGATGAATCATGCCTACTTTTATTTATTTTCAAAATTAAATGAATCATGGTACATAAAAAATCTTTTGGTTTTGATTCCAGATCACATTAACAATCATATCACACTATTTATATAGTGTGTGTGTTCAAATGACAATGTTATTGGAGTTAAGATGTTGCTCCCCTTGAGGTCAATGGTTCAAGCCTCGCTAAAAAACGGATTGATAGTAAAAATTCGTTGTTAAAATTGCACTATTTATGTGCATGTTATAGTGTGTTATGTGTAGGTCCCTCGGAGGTTGAGGTTTAACCTATTCCTTGATATATCTAACACACTAGCGAGTGCGGAATCCAAGCTAGCATGCAAACCGGGAGTAGAAACAAGCACAAACACAAGACACACAATATTCACCGATTAACACCACTTGTATTAAACGTATGAAAGGTTCCGGTTACAAGCACAATGTTTACAAAAGTGTTTTGCAAACTCTCTAAGTGTGTGTGTGTTTTGACAGAATGCTCTCAGCAGAATGCTCTCCTTTTTGTCTATCTTTCAAACTCTCCAAACTGTCTCTGTTGTGAGTGTCTCACACTAAATGAACACAACACATGGGTATTTATACCCGAACACAGCAGGGTCTGGTCGAAGGATCAGATAGATGATCGAATGATCATCTATCGACCAGAAACAGCTCGAACGATCAACAAGTACCTCGAAGGATGGCATCTTTCGAGGTCCATCAATCGAAGGCTATCTTTCGAGCTCATCGAAGGATCTAAACAATCCTTCGATGACACACCCTTCGACCCAGCCATCTTTCAAACATTTTCTAACTGTTTGACCAAGTCAAACCGGAGGATGGTTGACTTAGTCAAACTTACAGGACTACAAAGACATCGTTTTATATCGTGACCGAATACAGACAAAGTACAGACACAAGTGCACCAACAAACTCCCCCTTGGCTGTAGCTTTGTCTCTAGCTTTGTCTCGATCTTTATAACTTTAGCTTTGTCTCGATCTTTGTGTCTTCAACTTTGACGTCCTTTCAAGTCTTCAATGTCGGAGGATCTTTAAAGTCTTCACGTCTTGAAAGCAGAAAGTGTACCAACAAACTCCCCGTTTGATGTAGGAAGTGTGTTGACAAACTCCCCCTTAACATAAGCTCTCCTTTGAGTTATGCTCGTGAAATACTTGTTCTTTATGAAGTGAGATCCTTGTGGTGTTGATGATGGTCAGCGGCAACTCGATCATCTTCATCACTTGAGTGCCTTCACGTCGTGTCTTCATTCCAAAGCTTGTCATCGACCATGTTCTCCTTGCCTTTAGAATCTGCCCATGCAAGAAATCTAAACGCGTAATGAGAACAACTGCTTGGAACATCATAAGTAAACGACACACATGTGACCATTGCATAATCAAACACCGTCCGACAGTTTGAAAGTTTTAAGAATTTTTATCAATTTTAGGTTTTTAACTTTCAAAACTTGCAAATTTCGACCGTTTATGAAGATTTAGTCGTTTTCGGTTTTCGTTCAGGTTTCAGGTAACGAAGACTCGAGCTCCAACATCGTACGATCGAAAATAGGATAGAAATAAAATCTTTTTGGCTTTTATAAAGTTTATATTAAAACACACCTAAAATCTTTTTGGTATTTTTGAATATTTCAAATGTAAAGACTGAAAGCAGTAAATAAATATATACAAACATTCTTTTTGCGAGTTTCGAGGGTAAGAGAATCATATCAGTGAACGGTCATGCCAAAACGTTCTTGTTGTTCTTTTAGTTAACATTAAGATAAGCATCCTATAAAGATTATCGGTATTGTTGTCCACATAAACTCAACTTATCATTTGTAATCATGGCGAGGGGATACGTTAAGGTAAGATTTATACTTACCGACCGGTGTTCATCCACATCACGACACATTCCCGTATCAAGGTATGCACGAGGGTTCATCTTACCGGTGAGTATACCGATTATCATCTGTTTGACCGTATATGATGTGAGATTCTCACTTATTTTGATTTGAAAACAAGCCCTATGTGATAGAATCACTTATTGATGAGGAACTTGATTTTCGTATGCATGAGGGCACATGAGCAAGTCCGTGAACAGGTCAGTACTTTCGTACAGCAGAGAGACGAACTTGACTCCCGGAAAGAATTTGTGATATATTATCACTTATTTGTTTGGACATGTGATTGTTTATCACTTATTGAGGTCTTATGCAATATGTACACGTATGTATAGTATCATGGAAGATCTAGACTTGCGTCCCCGTTATTTTTCGGTAAAAGATACAACCATGATACCCAGATGATAAGCAGCATAAAGACCGAATATCTCAGAACCTCGGCAATCTCTCAAACGAAATTTCGGTACCAAGACCATATGTCAATGAATGGTTCCCACCCAGTCTTCAGTCGATTTAAGTTTATATCACCCTGCACACTTTAAAATGATTGTGAGCCTACCGATACATCTTATATAGAGCTGCTTATCGTTTTTCATTTTAGGTTTAAAGAGGTTTAGACAGACCACTGATGTACTATCACTTTCTCTTTTGCTCGCCAGGAAACTCATTTTTGTTTTTCTATTGTTTTTGTGCTTTTGAAATTTTTCGATGTTTTTGGATTTTCAAATTTTTGGATTTTCAAATTTTGGATTTACTCCCCCTAAAATCAATAAACTAATTAAAACACAAGGTATTTACAAAAATGATTTTCCGATGTTGGTTACTCTTGCTTGACCTTAATGCCGTTTACCAATAATAAATAGTCAAATCTTGATTTGTCAAATGCTTTGGTAAAAATGTCGGCACGTTGGTCATCGGTGTGGACGTAAGCAACATCGATTAGCCTTTTCTCAAAGCAATCACGTATGAAGTGATACTTAATGTCGATGTGCTTCGTCTTTGAATGCTGCACAGGATTTTTAGTGATCTGTAAGGCATCAGAATTATCAACGTAAATAGGAGTAGTTAGGAATTCAAAACCGTAGTCGTGCATTTGTTGTTGGATCCATAGGACTTGGGAGCAACAACTTGAGGCAGCAATGTATTCAGCTTCGCATGTTGATGTAGCGACACAGGTCTGTTTCTTGCACTGCCATGTGACTAGGCGATTTCCCAAAAACTGACATCCAGCCGTTGTGGACTTGCCGTCGATTTTGCATCCGCCAAAATCAGAATCACTGAATGCGATCAAGTCAAAGTTATTATCCCTAGGGTACCATAGACCGGTGTCAGGGCAACCCTTCAAATAACGAAAAATCCTTTTTACAGCTGCAAGATGTGAGGCCTTCGGGTTGACTTGATATCTGGCAAGCAGGCACGTTGGGTACATTATATCTGGTCTTGATGCTGTGAGGTACATAAGAGATCCGATCATCGTGCGGTAGTGTGAGGGGCTAACATCTTGACCCTTCAAGTCTGGAGTAATTCCGTGATTTTGCGGCAATGGGGTACCGATGGGCGTTGCATCAGACATCTGGAAACGGCTCAAGATGTCACCAACATATTTAGTCTGATGGATGAATATCCCAGACTCAGTTTGTTGTACTTGTAGGCCCAAAAAGAAAGTCATTTCCCCCATAGCACTCATCTCGAATTTATCCTGCATAATGCGCTCGAAATTCCTACACAAAACATCATTAGTAGAACCAAATATAATATCATCAACGTATACCTGCACCAGTAGAAGATCTCCATCTTGTTCTTTGACGAAAAGAGTACAATCGATAAGACCTCTTCGAAATCCATTCTCCAGCAGATAATTAGATAAGGTTGCGTACCAAGCTCGCGGTGCTTGATGAAGACCATAGAGAGCTTTGTTGAGCAACCAAACCCGATCGGGATGGATAGGATCTTCAAAACCTGGAGGCTGTTCGACGTACACCTCTTCTTCCACCACACCATGTAAGAATGCACTCTTCACGTCCATCTGGTATACCTTGAAACCTTTGAATGAGGCATAAGCCAGAAAGATCCGAATGGCTTCTAGACGTGCAACAGGTGCATACACTTCGTTGTAGTCGATTCCTTCTATCTGACGAAAACCTTGAACGACTAGCCTTGCTTTGTTTCGAATAACGATTCCACGGTCATCCTTTTTGCATTTAAACACCCAACGGGTACCAATCTTCTTGTAACCAGCAGGTTTCTCTACGAGTTTCCAGACACCAAGCTTCTGGAATTGCTGCAGTTCTTCCTGCATTGCTTCAACCCAAGAGTTATCTTTCAAAGCTTCTTTCCAAGTTCTTGGCTCTTCCTGTGAGACATAACACGCGAAAGACCAATCATTATGTTGACCAGATTCTCTAATCGCCGCATACAAGCCTGCATTGTTGTTGTTCCGCAACATGTTTCTTGTTTGAACGCCACTTTGCACATTTCCGATGATGTTTTGTTGAGGAAGGGTATTATGAATCCTTGTCTCTGGATTATCTTGAACTGAAATGTTTGTACCCAGATTGTTGAGATTGAGATCAACAATTAATTCAATGCCCGGAATTGACGAAGAGGATGATGCAGTAGCTTCAGCTGTTCCAGGGACGCCCACTGGAGGTGTACCCTCTGAAGTACCATGAACTGCTGTTATTGGGGCTTCTTGATCTGCATCGAGAAATTCATCATCCTCTGAAGATTCGTTCAATTCGGTAGCATCGTGAAAATCCTCATTGTCGAGAGCATTGTTGTTCACTGAAGATGGTTCTTGATTGACAATAATGGGACGAACCAACGGCGAATCTGTTGCATTATCACTCTCGAAAAACATCCTTGCCGCAGCATTTTCTTCAACTGCTTCAACATTGATCGAATTGAAAAAGTCATCGTACTCAAACATCCAAGGCTGACCAGGACATTTGACTGGTAAAGTGTGCCTTTGTACTCTGACTTCAGACCATTCCTCGACCCTTTTAGTCTCTAGATTCCAGACTCTTAAGTTTGGGGTGGAATACCCAAGAAAGTATCCCTCAATGGCTCTTGCCCCAAACTTTCCATTAGGATCGATTATTGTGCACGGAGCTCCAAACGGTTCAAGATATGACAAATCTGGTTTCCGTTTGTTAATAAGCTCAAAGCAGGTCTTGTTGTGCCTTTTGACTGTAAGGACTCGGTTCAACGTATAACATGCAGAGGACACAGCTTCAGTCCAAAATGGAATCGGCAATTGTGACTCTACTAACATTGTCCTAGCAGTCTCGATCAATGTGCGGTTCTTACGTTCAGCGACGCCATTCTGCTGAGGAGTGTAAGCTGCACTAAATTCGTGAAGAATACCTTTTGAAGTGCAAAACTCCGCCATGGCATGATTTTTGAATTCAGTACCATTGTCGCTACGTATCCGCCTAACCTTCAACTTATATAGATTCTCAATCTGAATGATCAAGTTTTTGATAATACCGAAGGTTTCACTCTTATGTGCCATGAACGCCACCCAAGAAAATCTTGAATAATCATCAGTTATCACGAGGCAATATTGATGATTCCTGATGCTTTTGTGCTTGACAGGACCGAACAAATCCATGTGCAAACGTTCAAGAGGAACAGCCACCGTGTTGACTTTCTTTGTAGGGTGTCGCTTCTTCGTTTGTTTTCCTTTCTGGCACGAGACACAGACGTCTTGAAGATGGAAGTTTTTAAGAGGAACACCATTCACCAATTCATTTGACACCAAATGATTCATTTTGCGTAAGTGAATGTGACCCATTCGTCTGTGCCAAGAGATTGTGTCTTTTTCTGTGGCTTTGGAAACGAAACAAGTTGCTTGTGCAGACGTAGTAATAGCTTGGCTCATATCAAGGACATACAAATCATTTATCCTTGGAGCCGACAAGAGAATCCATTCTTTTGGAATTTTGAAGCCGGGTTTCAGCACATAACATCCATTTGCATCAAAGTGTACTGAGAACTGCTTATCACAAATTTGAGAAACACTAAGAAGATTGTGATCAAGTTGTTGTACAAAGTTGATCTTATCAAAACTAACAACCCCGTTGGAAATCATTCCTTCACCCGTAATATATCCGCCCTTATCTCCAGCAAAAGCAACATAACATCCTCTAATAGATTTGACGTCGTAGAGAAGCTTCATGTCGCCTGTCATGTGCCTGGATGCCCCACTATCAACAATCCAATGACTACTGATAGTTCCTCCTGGAACACCCTGCACATGAACTCACACAGTTAGTTGGAGATGGGGACCCAAGCCATTGTGGTCTTGGGTCTTCCATTTTCATCAATCACAATAACCTCTATTCTTTGATGATTTGAAAATTGTGATGGTCCCCCTGAATTTTTAACCGTTTTAGGTTTCCAGGTCTGTTTTGGTTTACCAGTGTCATTGTTTAACAATTTAACTTCGTGATTGTTTGAAGTTTTTGAAAATTTTGAATTTTCTGGCTTAACTGAAACAGATTGTTTTTGAACCACATCGGTTTTAATTGCCTTTTCAATTTTCTTGTCCTGTTGGCGTTTCTGTTTCTTTTCCCTTTCTTTTACAAGGCGGGGATCTTGTTTTGCAGAAACAGATCGTTTGCGGTCAGGTTTGTCACGGGGATCATCTTCTTTGGCTTTTAATTTATGAAGATACGGGCAATTTCGAATGATATGCCCAATTGTACCACATTCAAAACACGATCTTCGTTCAACAAACCCCGAAGAATCATGTGATCGTCTTGCCGATGATGAACTTTGTGACCCCGAGGTACTAGGTTTTGAACTACTTGGTTCATTCCTTTTCATCACTGTTGCTTTCTTGACAAAATCTAAGTTAGATTGATTTTGAAATGTTTCAATTTTGTCCGTTCCCTTAGATTTCACAAAGTTCACATTCTTTTTCTTCTTTTGATTCGGATTCCTTTGACCTTGAGCCGGTGTTTTACCTCTTGGTTTGGCATGATTTTGCTGTTTTTGCACTGTTGGTAATTTTTGATTGCCAAATTGTTTTCGAACTTCGGCCTTTGGGATAGGAGGGCACTGTGTTACTGTAACACGTGATCCTGTCTTTCCCAAAAACTTACTTGTTGAATTTTCAAAGACTTTACTGATTAATGATTGATTAACATTCTTAATAGGAAAATCTTTGTCTGAATAAACTTTATCATCACCAACCAGAGTGTACAGCAAATCCACACTCTCCGACTCTTTTGCAGATGTGGACTCGGTTGGAACAGTCTTAGCAGGTTTTGCGGGAGGATCACATAGAATATGATTCTCAAGAGGTATGTCCTCTTCTTTGACTACCGCATCAGACTTTTCCGAATCAGTATCATCAGATTCATCATCAGAAGAATCAGTATCCTCAATCACAACTGGAGGAGTCTGATTCGGTTCAGCAGTTACAAATGTATCTGCTGACACATTCGAATCTGATGATACTTCTTTCCTGTATCCGAGTCCTGTTGCAAATTCATTAACATCTAGAGGAACAGATGGTTCAAAGTGAGTTCTATATTCCTCATCAGGCATGGCATCATAATTATTTCTCACGGGTGGTGGACATTTCTTGTAGCCTATGCATGTGACATCCCGTTTCTCTTTCTGTACATCAATGATGTGATCCAACACATAGCTAGAACTCAAGTAACTGTCTAACTTGAGTCGGATCGCCTCACTTTCAGTTTTAACACAAGCCATTTCTTTTTGCATTACCTCAAGACGAGTTATATACAAATTAATGTCAGTTTGTTTTCTGGAAACCATTTTAGTTAATTCGGTTTTATCTTTCTTTAATTTTTCAATTACCGATTTAAACTCCTTTTCATGGTTTTCATAAAACATGTTGGCTTCAGTGCACTTAGAAAGATCCACGGTTAATTTCTGATTGTGGATAAATGTCACATCATATTTCTCCTGCAAAGCCTCGTGTTTGCTTTGCAATCTACACCACTTATCATTCAATGAAACATGTTTGTCTTGCAAGTCAAACAAACTAGCTTGTACAGCATCATGTTTGCCTTGCAACTCAGACATGTTTGCTTCTAAATCAGCACATTTACCATGCAAACTATCACAGTTATCACAGCTAACAGAGGTGGGTTCATCGACACGTACCTGACTCGATGAACTGTCGACATTCGCCATGAAGGCTGAATGGAGAGAAGACAAAGAATAAGCAGCTTGATCCACCAGAATAGATCTTCTTTCAATTCCTGCTGCAGCTTCATCCAATAGTTCATCAATAACTGCATCGACTGACACACTTGATGTGTCATCTTCCTGATCATTCCCTGAACCCGAGGACTCTTCATCCGAACTTCCACTGTAACCTGAGCTGTTTTCATCCTCAGAAGATTCATCACCATTGGTGGAAGATTCTCCACCACTGGCATGTTTAAGATCCTTGACAATTTCAGCAAAGCAAGCTGTTCCATCTGGAGCATCATTTCCCAGCTGGATTGACCAATCACATCCTTCATCTACTTGAACCACAAGTGCCTGGTTGGCATTTGATGGTCCTGCTTGAGTCTAGTTGTTGACAGGCACCAATGTGCGAACATTGTTCCTGTTCTGGTTCTGCTGGTAGCCTTGACCTCTAAAAGGATTCTGGTTTCCATGTTGAGATGGCCTCGTACATTCACGCTTGAAATGACCACGTTCCCCACAATTGAAGCATTTAACAGCTTGCTTATCAAACCCATACTTGGTGTCTTTCTTGCTTTCCAAGCTGGTTCTGCCCGTTCTTTCCATAAAATCCTTTGCTCGCCTAACAGCACTGGCAAAGGCCCACTTGATGTCCATCATTTCCATCTCCTCTTTATCTATCTGCTGATAGTCTTCTTGTGTCAGATTAATGTTGCCAATCTGACCTTCAACTAATCCACAGTATGCGCTCACCAAAGTGTTTAGCAGCTCCATGTGTTCCTTGGCTACTTCCACACTGACTTTAGAAAAGCTTGAGGTGTCGAGCCGTACTGTATTCGGCTTTGATTGTTGACCAGCAGATGATGTGCTTCCATAACATGCTTGCTGTTGAGGAGGAGGAAGTGGATTCCTATACATGTCTGTTGTAGGTCCGGTAGATTGAGCAGGTAATGGATTTCCAAACATATCAGTTGCTTCGGTAGATCGAACAGGTAAAGGATTTCCGAACATATCAGTTGCTCTGATAGTTCGTTGGCTTTGCTGTTGTGGTGCTGGTTGAGAAACTGGTTCAAGCGGATTTCCAAACATGTCTGTCTTTGGAGGGACTGGAACTTGGATGGTATTGCCAAACATGTCAGTGTGAGAAACAAACGCTGTTTGAAGTGGAGCATGTGAAGAAGGCTTTGTAGAAGTGCTAGAAGTTCCATAATACATTTCTGGATTTTGTGGCACTGGAACTCTTTTTGCCTTAAGAGTTTCTTCCTGATTCTTGTTTTCCAGGATTTGAACAAAGTCATTGTAGCTTGTCGTAGCTAGAGTGCCATTGTACTTCATGATTTCCAAGAAAGTATTCCATTGAGGTGGCAACGCATCTGCAAACTTTTTCACAATCTCTGCTTGAGGTGTAACGACCTCAAAGTTTGACAATTCAGTCAGCAAATGATTAAATCGACTTGCTAAATCTCCTAAAGATTCATTCTCCATACAAGTAAAACCATCAAATTCTTTCTTCAGCAGCTCCTTTCTCAATTGACGTGTCGCTTCATTTCCTACGCCCCTTGCCTTCAATGCATCCCATAACCTCTTCGTTGTCTTGTAACTCACAAACTGATGATAAATATCTTTACTTAACGCTTGAGTGAGTATGGCATAAGCCTTCTTTTCTAAATCATAAACCTTCTTCTGATCTTCCGTAAGATCTGCAAACGTAGCAGCAGATGATGCAGCAACCTCTATTGTTTGATCGAAATCTGTGATGAACCGCAACCACAACTCTGTATTTTGACCAAGAACATATGTATGAAATCTGTCAATCCATCCTGGATATTCATATAAGTGCATCAACTTCGGAGGCCGATTCAAACTTCCCGTTTCACTCTCGCTTAAGAGAATGCTTTGAATACTAGGAGTTTGATTTGATACGAAAGCCCATTGACCAGTATTAGCTTGAGAAGACACTGGTGCAGGAGACGGAGTACCAAAATACATATCAGAATTTACCGCCGGTCTATTCCATCTTGGATTCATTTTTGATCAATAATACTAATAATATAACACCAGCTGAAGGATCTGTTCGAAGGATCTGAGATCGAAAGACAAGCAAAAACACAAACTTGTTAAGGTAAAACAAACTAGGATCGAAGGATCAACACCTGTTCGAAGGATCAACAGTGTTCGAAAGATCACTGTTGAGTTTCGAACAATGATTTCGAAAGACTCTCCAATCGAAGGATCCTTGTCTTTCGAAAAAGAACCGTTGATCGAAAGATGAATGTTTCGAAAAGATTCCTTGAATCGAAGGATGCTCGAAAGATGATAATCTGTCGAACCTCCTTTGATCGAAAGATGATCTTTCGACCTCGAAGGATGTCTTTCGAACGATTCTGACACAGTTGACAAATGAGTGACAGGTTGGTGAAAAGTTGATGGGTTGGTGAAGAAACTTTCGGCAGAAGGCAGAAGGTATGGTCAGACCATATCTTCTGCATGCAGAACAGTTTTTGAATAATAAAATATAACGAAAAACCAAGGTTCAACCCAGAAACCGGTACCGGAGTAAGCCGGAATCTTGGTCGGAGATCACCAAACACCTTAAAAACAAGTTTTCAAGTTACCCAAGCCTTCCCATAACACACACGACAGTTTAGAACCGTTTTAACGTCAAGAAACAGCGAGAAAATCAGTAAAACCGGGAGCTAAAGCAAGTGAGTTTTTGTCCAAAAACACTCCAAAGCTTGTATAAAACCCGGTTTTTAACAAGGAAAAGAGCCACGGCTCTGATACCACTTGTAGGTCCCTCGGAGGTTGAGGTTTAACCTATTCCTTGATATATCTAACACACTAGCGAGTGCGGAATCCAAGCTAGCATGCAAACCGGGAGTAGAAACAAGCACAAACACAAGACACACAATATTCACCGATTAACACCACTTGTATTAAACGTATGAAAGGTTCCGGTTACAAGCACAATGTTTACAAAAGTGTTTTGCAAACTCTCTAAGTGTGTGTGTGTTTTGACAGAATGCTCTCAGCAGAATGCTCTCCTTTTTGTCTATCTTTCAAACTCTCCAAACTGTCTCTGTTGTGAGTGTCTCACACGAAATGAACACAACACATGGGTATTTATACCCGAACACAGCAGGGTCTGGTCGAAGGATCAGATAGATGATCGAAGGATCATCTATCGACCAGAAACAGCTCGAACGATCAACAAGTACCTCGAAGGATGGCATCTTTCGAGGTCCATCAATCGAAGGCTATCTTTCGAGCTCATCGAAGGATCTAAACAATCCTTCGATGACACACCCTTCGACCCAGCCATCTTTCAAACATTTTCTAACTGTTTGACCAAGTCAAACCGGAGGATGGTTGACTTAGTCAAACTTACAGGACTACAAAGACATCGTTTTATATCGTGACCGAATACAGACAAAGTACAGACACAAGTGCACCAACATTATGCACATGTGACACTTACAAACTCAGCTAGTTATACCAATAACCCAGAAATATATAATGCTAAAAGCCTTTTTAATGAGAGAATCAACTCATGTAAAAATAAAAAATCATATAGCAGTTGACAAAATATATCTTGCAAACATAAATGGTGTTGTTTGATCAGTGTTTCAATGTAAACAAACCATCTCTGACCAGACAACTAAAATGGCCCTAGCTTGCTGTTAAAATAAAAAACTTAAACTGCCAACTAATTACAAGTAACAGATAAAAAGTAGAGTTAAGTTCACGTACAAAGTATCTTATCGTACAAAACGTACGAAAGGCACGAAAAAACCCAAAAAACACGGTAGCATTTTCGTAATTATTTACATTGTAGAGTAATTATCAAAATTACTCTACAAATGTTCTTGTAGGGTAATTTTGATCTTGTAGAGTAATTTTGTAAAATGTTCTTGTAGCGTAATTTTGATCTTGTAGAGTATCAAAATTACTCTACAAATGATCTTTTATGGTAATTTTGATCTTGTAAGGTAATTTTGTAGAGTATCATAATTACTCTACAAATGATTTTGAAGAGTAATTTTGAATGATAAACTTGCAGAGTAATTTTGATACATTTATAGAGTAATTTTGATGCAGAGTAATTTTGATACACTTGTAGAGTAATTTTGATAATTACCATACAAGATCAAAATTATTCTATAAGAACATTTTACAAAATTACTCTACAAGATCAAAATTACCCTACAAGATCGTTTGTAGAGTAATTTTGATAATTACTCTACAATGTAAATAATTACGAAAATACCACCGTGTTTTTTTAGCAAAACCTTCAGTTCGTGCGTTTTGTAATGTACGTTAAAGTTAAAGTTATTTGTATTTCATCTTTTGTCTAAAAAGTATACCCTTAATTTGTATCATTGTATGTTACAAATATTGATTGTACATCATAATTTTGATTAGTGCATGGACTTTATGATTCATTGAAGACAACATTTAGTAACTAGAGATCAACAAAACCAATATTATATTTCAATTAAAAATGTTATAATAATTTTATAGTCTATAACAAGATACAAAAAAATAGAAAAAAAAAAACATAACATAGAAAGAGATAAAAAGAATGACAACTTATAACACTACAAACCAGAAAAAACGCAGTCAAAGATTAAAAAGAGATCAAGACTAACTCAGTTTTCCGTTGATTTAGAACAGTAAACGATAAAATGTCACGGTTTTCTAAAACAAAACCCTACTCCTAATTAACTAATCTTATTAATATTCTTTTTTTTTAATGGCAAATCATCATTATTTTATTTATTTAATTTAAATCCCAAACAAAGACCCTAAACAAACAAGAAACTGTTTTTGCATTTCAATTTTCAATCCTGTTTGTTTAACAGCCCCCATCTTCCTTCTTGCCGAAAAAATCCCAGCAAGAAAACACACAAAAAGAATGTTTGGTTTTGATAAACATCAAACCAACACATGGATCACACCAACAAAAAAAAAAAAAAAAAAAAAAAAAAAAAAAACAAACAAACAAAACATTAGTGGTTTGATTTGCTTGTGTAGTTTGACTCACACCCCTTGAGCAGATTAAGAATCAAGATGACAGATAGAGCAGTGAGCACCCAAAACAATCATACAACTCACTTTGGTACAATTTGACTTTGTGTGCTCACTCTCTTCTGTCAACTCTAACTCTCTCTCACCCAAATAGGGTAACCAAAGCATGAACTATATAAAGAAAAAAAATTCAAAGTCAGATCTGAGAACAGAAAGCAAGATATACACATTTAAGGCTAGGGTTTGGGTGGGTTAAAAAGGGTAAATCCCATAAAACCAAAACAAGAAACAAATGTAACAAAACTCTTACTCTCTGAATGGTATGATTACTTGGTGTACTTTGGTAGATGATGGGGAAAACATGTGGCTGAGGAGGCAGGTTCTGGACGTATGAAACAGTAGCGGTGGCCACCACGTAATATAAGGGAATCTAGAGAGAGAGAATGGAGGGTCAGGGTTGAGAAATGAATAGGGATGGGATGAGATGAAATGAGATGAGATGAATGAAGAGTTAGTTCTAATGACTTTTGGGTTCTTATGCCCTTGGTATTTATCTTGTTTAATTTACATTTATAACTTTTTTTTTAATAGCAAAAACACTTTATATATATATATATAAAGAGCCAGCAAGGAGCTGAAAGAAATATACAACCGGAAAACCAAAAACCGAACAAAAATAAAGAAAAGCCGTTACAACATGCCAGTAATATCGAACTTATCCCAGTTATCCCAATTAGGCTTGTTGAGCTTCGATCGGTTGCAAATCCACAAAAACGCGTCTTCCTTCACGAGATCCAGTCTTTTGGATAGGGATAAAAGAACCATTGAAGATCTTGGCATTCCTGGCGCTCCATATTCTCCAAACCGTGGCTGCAACAATCGTCTGAACCAGTTTTTTCCACACCCTCCCACCCGGTGACTCTTTAATGTATGATACAAGAGCCGACAGGGAATCACAATCAAGGGGAAACTTCAGCCGAACCCAAGACAGCACATTCCACCATATACTTCTAGCCCAAAGACAATTGAAAAAAATATGGTCTGGGTTCTCAGTTCCGATGCCACAGCGAGGACAATAAACGTTTGGCAACGGAACACCCCTATGCGTTAAACCCTCCTTAGAAGCTACTTTGCCGAGCAAGGCTCTCCACAACAGCATATTAGCTTTAGGGGGGGACTAATTATTCCAATCGAACCTCATCGTGCTGCCAGAATCAGACCCCAAAGACCCTTCGATGTCGATACGAACTTGCTTCACCGAGAAAGTCTTATCCTTATCATTTCGCCATGACCAGAAACCATCCTTCATAATCAGATTATCGCTAATATTGATGCCCAGTTTCTCAAAAACCTGTTTCATGCTCCCGATATCCTTCCAAACCCCGGGGACCGATTTTTTAATCGAGATTAAATGATCACCTGTGTTGTTCTTATGAACCCCCGCAATGACTTCTGCCCACAGCTGATTCGGGTTAGACTTAAACCTCCACCACCATTTAGTTAACACAGCAAGGTTAAAATCTCTATTTCTCCCAATCCCCAAACCTCCCGCCATCTTAGATCTCATCATAAGATCCCAACGGACCCATCTTAGCTTCTTTTTCATATCTGTTATCCCCCAAAGAAAGTCCCTCCTAATCCTGTCGATTTTGTTAATAATACACTTAGGGGTATAGAATAGAGACAAGTAATAAGACGGGATACTACCCAGAACCGACTTCACTAGAGTCAATCTACCAGCAAATGAGAGGTGTCTCGCTTTCCATTTAGAAAGTCTCGCCTTTACTCTATCGACAACTGGATGCCAAAATCTAGCTCTCTTCATATTCGCCCTAATAGGAACCCCCAAGTACAAAAAGGGCAGCCCCCCCCCCCCCCCCCCCCCCGCTTCACATTTTAACATACTAGCCATCCGCTCTATCTCCGCCTCTTCCACTCCGATCCCGAACAACTTACACGTACTTTTTGTGATTAACTCTCAAGCTTGTAACCAGTCCCAGCCACCTCAAAAGGCGGTTCAGAGTCACAATGTTTTGTTCCGACCAAAGCACTAAGAAAAGGACATCATCCGCATAGCATAAATTAGAAATAAGTGGCCCACCATTAGGGATTTGAATACCTTGAAAACTCCCAGCATCGGACGCCCTTTTCAGGAACAAATTAATAATTTCCATTGCAATAATGAAGAGAAAAGGGGATATAGGGTCGCCCTGCCTTAATCCTCTTTTGAATTTGAACTCGGTCGTTGGGGATCCGTTCACAAGGACCGAACCCTTTCCAGACTTAAGACATCCTTTAATCCAATTTACAACTTGTTTAATGTACAAACTGTAACACCCCGAAAATATGAATTCTTATAATACAATAAAGTTGTAAATAAATAAGAAAAATAAAAATTAATTAGGAATGATATTAACCTAGTTAGATAATGAGTTATGAGGAGTTAAGAGGTTAAAACAAAATAAAAACGAAAGTTGAGGGGCCAAAAGTGTTTAATTTGAAACTAATATTGATAAAACAAAAA
The DNA here is from genome assembly GCA_030545235.1 of Helianthus tuberosus. Classification (NCBI taxonomy): domain Eukaryota; kingdom Viridiplantae; phylum Streptophyta; class Magnoliopsida; order Asterales; family Asteraceae; genus Helianthus; species Helianthus tuberosus. The sequence goes on along the minus strand of CM060365.1, from coordinate 31,482,918 downwards.
AAAATTAAACTCAAACACACTTATGTGTGCTGAGATTGAACCAGACAAGAGGGAGGGGGCGACCAGGTTCTCCAAAACCCTAATATCCACAAAACTCATAGATTGAAGGTTCAAATCTGATCCAAAACGAAATCCGAGCTGAGATTAATGATCCTCATTGCAAGAGGGTTATAAGGTATGTAAAATTTGATGAAAATTCTCTACTTGAAATTCTCATGAATTTGGGAAATCTGAAATTTGATGATGCATGTTTGTTATTTGGATAGAATAGGGATGATATAGTGTCTAGGAGTAAAACCTAGACAACAACATGTGAAATCATGTCTAAATTCTGGAAATTTCATGAACACATTGAAGGTGATTCATGGGTTTTGTGAGAAATTTATAAACACTAGGGTTTTGAGCATTATTCTAGTGTAATATGGTTCATAGAAAGAGATTATTGAAATATGAATGTTAAATTTTATATATGAAAGCTTGATTGATGTAAATTCGGGCTAAATGATAAGTTAGGGACTTGTTATATAATCATGTAAAATTTTGCCCTTAAAGTGTTCGTAGAAATGCCTCAAAGAAGGTTTGAAACTAAAATTTAAAGTTAAAACGCATAATTGTGATGTTTAGGCAAATTATGCGACATATGATTGAAAAGGAGTTCTAAATGTATCATGACTGAACTCTATAGGAAAAGATACCGGAGTGTCGAGTGGACAAGCCGGTAGCGACTTGCGTTTGAAGGGCGTGCTTTGAAGGTATGTAACTTGACCCGTTACATTAAGTGAATCGTTGTTAAACTATGTATAGTCATATTGTAGAATAGAAATTTGCGTTGATTGTAGCGACCATGATCGTTACTTGAATTAATAGGCTTAGAGTTAAAAAGAAACCGTTTGGTAGTCATCATATTGGAGGATTCCACAAGGTGAGCCAACGGGTCGATTAGTTGTGTAAATTGTGTATTAGTGTTTTAGTGAGTTAGCAATGGCGATGACAATCACAAGAACATTAAGCCATGAGTTTGGTAAAGAAACGCGGGTGATGATAAGCCCCGGATGTTGGGTATAAAGTGCCATAGGCTTACTAGTTAAATGGTAGCTAATTGAGTGAAGTTAGAATGGGCCGAATAATTGCATAAGTGACTTTTAGTTGTTCGGCCCGTAAATTAAAATTTTCAGTATGATAATTGTAATAGACACGTTGGTAATGAATTTACAGACCTATAGGAAAAAGAATCACCCAAAACGGACTTACGAGTCAAAAGATATGCTCATTTGAAGTTGAAAATCTGAGTTTCCGGAGCTGGCAGCAAATGCAGGTCAAAAACCTGCATCTGCTGGAAAACCATTTCCCCCGCGCCACGCGACAGCTGCCGCGGCACGCGACAGGACGACTAGAACCTGCCGCGACACGCGGCGGGGTAACTTTTGAATTTTTTTTTTATTCTCATGTTTTGATGCTAGAACTTGTTTGTATGATTCATTCATTGTCAAAACTGACATTTTGAATGGTTTTGACTTTAGGTGATAATGGGAATCTTACTGATGGCGGTCAAGCAAGTAGTTGAAGAACCGAACACAAACTTTTGAGCTTCCGCGTTATCTTAACTTTGATGGACAATGTTTTTGGGATGTAAACATTTTGCTAAACAAATTATGAATATTTGAATTAGTCGGTAGTTGACTAATGTTTGGTTACTTTAGAACTCATGTTTTAATTTAGACGCTTTTTAGTTTAAATCATATGAATTTTAATTAAATTCAAGTAGTAATTAAACGGGTGTTACAAGTTGGTAATCAGAGCTTAAGGTTGTCAACAAAGTGTTCGGTTCAAGCTTGATCAATCATCTGGTAAGAATTAATTTATTATTTTAGTAGATTTTATATTATGTAAGAAATGAAATGTGAATTGATGTGCATGGGAAGAGTGTGTTAACTCACTCAAACCCGGAAAGTGCACCAAAAGTGAACGGTTAAAACAAGTTAGGAACTTGGCTAAACCGAAGCAAATAAAGCTATGTTATAAATGAAATGTTTAATGTTTAATGTAAACATTTCAGTTTCAAGATGTCGAAAGGAAACGATAATGATCCGATGCCGACAAGCACCGAACAAATGAAAGAGATAATTGCCGAAGAAGTGGGGAAGGCAATTGAAGGTAGTCTATCCGGATTTATAGAAAAAATTCAAAACACGGTGTTGTCACTTGTCGAAGAACGAGTCAAAAGGTTGGAAGATAGTGTCAACCTTATGAAAGAGAAATTGGGAGAACGTAAGGGATGTTCGTACAAAGAGTTTATGGCGTGTAAACCGCCAATCTACAACGGGGAGGTTGACCCGATAATATGCCAGAGATGGTTAAGCGATGTTGAAGGAGTGTTTGAAAGGACCCATTGTGACGAAAGTGACTTTGTTGCTTATGGAACGGGTCAGTTGAGGGGTCAAGACAAAGATTGGTGGGACAATAAAAAGAAGGAAATAGGAGCCGAAGTGGCGAGGGCCATGACATGGGAGGAGTTTAAGACGCTGTTTCTTAAACACCATGGTCCCAAGGCGGTCATTAATAGAATCAAGGAAGAGTTCATGCAGCTTAGACACAAGGGCGAGACCATAGACAAGATCACGGCGACGTTTATGGATAAGATAAAGTTTTGCAATGAATTGGTGACGAATGAAGAACAGAAGATATACTACTACTATAACATGTTGAGCGTCGAGTATAGGGAGTTTATGACTCCTTCAAAATACGCGACCCTTACCGAGATCATAAACGTTGCTCGGGAGCGGGAAATTGAATTGAAGAAACAAGTTGAAAGGGGTGAACGAAGGGCACAGGATGTGAATCCAAGCCCTACAAAGAAAGCTCGAACAGTGGAATCGGGAAAGAAAGTGGATGCTAAAGGCGGGTCGCCAAGTTGCAAGGTGTGTGGAAAGGGGCACAAGGGTGAGTGCCGCTTCAAAGACAAGCCGTGTCCGGTATGTGGGAAGACAGGACACACCGCATCGTTATGTCCCGGAAAGGTTTCCATTTGCTATAAATGTTATCAGCCCGGCCACAAAAAGTCTGAATGCCCAGAATTGGTTGGAAAGAGAGACACTAAAGAATCTCCAACGGAAGCTCCAAAGGCAAAAGCTAGGTCCTTCCAACTTACAGCAGTGGAAGCAAAGACAGAACCCGATGTGGTCTCAGGTATATTCGCAATAAACTCGATCCCCGCACGTGTACGGGTGCGAATAAATCCTTTATTTCACATGGATTTATTCGACATCCTTCATTTATGTTGACAAAATTACCTATGCCTTTAGAGGTTGAAATAGGAGATAACAAGAGTTTCATAATATGTGATGTCTGTCAAAGCTGCAAATTAAGCATCGATGATGAAGAATACTTGATAGACCTAATCCCGATGTCAATGGGGGAATTTCAAGTGGTTGTAGGAATGGATTGGCTTTCTCGACACCACGCAAAGGTCGTGTGTTTCCGTAAGGAGATAAAGCTAACATCTCCGAGCGGAAAACACGTCACAATCTATGGCGAAAAAGGAGGCAATCCTATAATATGCTCAATGATAAAAGCTCACAAGCTCATGAGGCATGGATGTAAAGCATTTATGATATACGCGAACGAGCCCGAGAAAGGATTACCGAAGATTGGAGACGTACCCGTAGTACGTGACTTTGAAGATGTATTTCCGGATGATTTACCGGGAACGCCGCCCGAGCGGGAGGTAGAGTTCGGAATTGAATTAGTTCCAGGCGCGAAACCCGTAGCAAAAGCACCATACCGACTCGCACCGTCGGAATTACAAGAATTAATGTCGCAAATTCACGACTTGCTTGATAAAGGATTCATAAGGCCGAGTGTGTCTCCTTGGGGCGCGCCCGTGCTATTCGTGAAAAAGAAGGACGGAAGCATGCGCATGTGTATCGATTACCGGGAGTTGAATAAACTCACGGTAAAGAATCGATACCCGCTTCCGAGAATAGACGATCTATTCGACCAATTACAAGGTGCGAACTGGTTTTCAAAAATTGACCTTAGATCGGGGTATCACCAACTAAGATTCAAGGAGGAGGATGTACCGAAGACGACTTTCCGCACGAGATACGGACATTACGAGTTCCTCGTGATGTCATTCGGACTGACAAATGCACCCGTGGCTTTTATGGACCTCATGAACCGGGTTTGCAAGCCGATGTTGGATAAATTGGTAATCTTGTTTATTGATGATATTCTGGTATACTCGAAAAATGAAGCAGAACATGCACGCCACTTGCAAGAGGTGCTAGAGACACTCAGGCAAGAAAAGTTGTATGCGAAATTCTCGAAATGCGCCTTCTGGTTGCGAGAGGTTCAATTCCTCGGCCACATCATAAGCGCCGATGAAATATTAGTAGATCCTTCAAAAATAGAGGCCGTGTCAAAATGGAGTCCTCCGAAGAATCCTTCGGAGATTAGAAGCTTCTTAGGGCTTGCGGGATACTATAGGAGATTCATTCAAGATTTCTCCAAGAATTGCGTCGCCGCTAACTAAGTTAACCCGAAAGGAGGAGAAGTTCATTTGGGGTGTCGAACAAGAAAGAGCATTTCAAACGCTAAAAGAGAAGTTAACTCAAGCTCCGGTATTAACATTGCCAGATGGAGTCGAAGATTTGGTGGTTTATTCGGATGCTTCACTATCGGGGCTCGGATGCGTTCTGATGCAACGGGGAAAGGTTATAGCTTATGCCTCGAGGCAATTGAAGATACACGAAAAGAAATATCCCACGCATGATCTCGAATTAGCTGCGGTGGTGTTTGCGTTAAAAATATGGAGGCACTATTTATATGGGGTAAAGTGCACCATATTCACCGATCACAAGAGCTTAAAATACTTCTTCTATCAGGTGGAGTTAAATATGCGATAGAGGCGATGGTTAGAAACGATGAAGGATTTCGACTGTGAAATACATTACCATCCTGGAAAGGCAAATGTGGTGGCGGATGCTCTGAGCAAAAAAGCAGACTATGTCCCAATACGAGTAAGGTCGATGCAGCTTGTGGTGACCTCGGGTATACTTGAACGTATCCGAGAAGCGCAAGTAGAAGCAGTGAAAGAGGAAAACTGGAAGAAGTAAAGAATAATCGGCAGCTAAAAGATTTGTCGGATGGAAAGAACGGGTTGAAGACTCGATCCGGAAGAATATGGGTTCCAAATACTTGTGGGGTGAAGACGCTTCTACTTGATGAAGCTCATAAATCCCGATATTCTGTTCATCCGGGTGCGACCAAGATGTACAATGATCTGAAACAAAACTATTGGTGGCCCGGAATGAAGAGGGATGTAGTAAAATACGTGGAGAAGTGCTTGACTTGTTTACAAGTCAAAGAGGAACACCAGAAACCATATGGAAAACTGCAACCTTTGGAGATCCCGGTTTGGAAATGGGAACATATCACTATGGACTTATTGACCAAACTACCTAAAACGATTCGGGGATTCGATGCTATATGGGTGATTGTGGATAGATTGACGAAGAGTGCACATTTTATTCCTATACGCGAAACATATACTTCGGAAAAGATGTCCGAGGTATATACAAACGAAATAGTGGCACGCCACGGAGTACCGGTATCCATTGTGTCGGATAGAGATACCCGGTTTACTTCAAATTTTTGGTGAGATTTTCAAGAACAAATGGGAACGAAACTCTTCATTAGCACCGCCTACCATCCTCAGACGGATGGGCAGAGTGAAAAAATAATACAGACGCTAGAGGATATGTTACGGGCATGTATCATCGACTTCGGTGGAAGTTGGGATGTTTATCTACCTTTGGCCGAATTTTCGTATAACAATAGTTATCATTCGAGTATCGGCATGGCACCTTACGAGATGCTATATGGTAGAAAATGCAGAACCCCGGTGTGTTGGGGTGAAGTGGGTCCGTGTGAATTGGCACATAAAGATATAGCTCAGGCCACTAATGAGAAAATTGAAGTGGTGCGAGCCCATTTGAAAGCAGCCCAAGATAGGCAAAAGCCTTACGCCGATAAAAGACGAAGACCGATTGAATTTCAGATAGGCGACATGGTTATGTTAAAGGTTTCCCCATGGAAAGGCGTTATCAGATTCAGAAAAAGAGGGAAACTAAGCCCGAGGTTTATCGGGCCATTTAAAATCATCGAACGGGTTGGTAAGGTAGCCTATCGCCTCGAGCTACCGGAAGAGTTGAGTGGAATACATGGCACGTTTCATGTATCACAGCTACGAAAATGTCTAGCAGAGGAAACAACTTATATCCACTACGACGATATCGAGGTGGATGATCGCCTGAATTATGCGGTAAGGCCAATAGAGATTTTAGATCGAAAGATTAAGCACCTGCGAAATAAACAAATCGATCAAGTCAAGATCAAGTGGGAGCATAGGAAAGGTTCGGACACTACATGGGAGTCCGAAGAGGAGATGCGACGTCTCTACCCTACATTATTCGGTATGTACTCTGGTTTCGGGGACGAAACCCTTTTAAGGGGGTGGACTTGTAACACCCCGAAAATACGAATTCTTATAATACAATAAAGTTGTAAATAAATAAGAAAAATAAAAATTAACTAGGAATGATATTAACCTAGTTAGATAATGAGTTATGAGGAGTTAAGAGGTTAAAACAAAATAAAAACGAAAGTTGAGGGGCCAAAAGTGTTTAATTTGAAACTAATATTGATAAAACAAAAAAAATTTAAAACTCAAACACACTTATGTGTGCTGAGATCGAACCAGACAAGAGGGAGGGGGCGACCAGGTTCTCCAAAACCCTAATATCCACAAAACTCATAGATTGAAGGTTCAAATCTGATCCAAAACGAAATCCGAGCTGAGATTAATGATCCTCATTGCAAGAGGGTTATAAGGTATGTAAAATTTGATGAAAATACTCTACTTGAAATTCTCATGAATTTGGGAAATCTGAAATTTGATGATGCATGTTTGTTATTTGGATAGAATAGGGATGATATAGTGTCCAGGAGTAAAACCTAGACAACAACATGTGAAATCATGTCTAAATTCTGGAAATTTCATGAACACATTGAAGGTGATTCATGGGTTTTGTGAGAAATTTATAAACACTAGGGTTTTGAGCATTATTCTAGTGTAATATGGTTCATAGAAAGAGATTACTGAAATATGAATGTTAAATTTTATATATGAAAGCTTGATTGATGTAAATTCGGGCTAAATGATAAGTTAGGGACTTGTTATATAATCATGTAAAATTTTGCCCTTAAAGTGTTCGTAGAAATGCCTCAAAGAAGGCTTGAAACTGAAATTTAAAGTTAAAACGCATAATTGTGATGTTTAGGCAAATTATGCGACATATGATTGAAAAGGAGTTCTAAATGTATCATGACTGAACTCTATAGGAAAAGATACCGGAGCGTCGAGTGGACAAGCCGGTGGCGACTTGCGTTTGAAGGGCGTGCTTTGAAGGTATGTAACTTGACCCGTTACATTAAGTGAATCGTTGTTAAACTATGTATAGTCATATTGTAGAATAGAAATTTGCGTTTATTGTAGCGACCATGATCGTTACTTGAATTAATAGGCTTAGAGTTAATAAGAAACCGTTTGGTAGTCATCATATTCTAGGATTCCACAAGGTGAGCCAACGAGTCGATTAGTTGTGTAAATTGTGTATTAGTGTTTTAGTGAGTTAGCAATGGCGATGACAATCACAAGAGCATTAAGCCATGAGTTTGGTAAAGAAATGCGGGTGATGATAAGCCCCGGATGTTGGGTATAAAGTGTCATAGGCTTACTAGTTAAATGGTAGCTAATTTAGGGAAGTTAGAATGGGCCGAATAATTGCATAAGTGACTTTTAGTTGTTTGGCCCGTAAATTAAAATTTTAGGTATGATAATTGTAATAGACACGTTGGTAATGAATTTACAGACGTATAGGAAAAAGAATCACCCAAAACGGACTTACGAGTCAAAAGATATGCTCATTTGAAGTTGAAAATCTGAGTTTCCGGAGCTGGCAGCAAATGCAGGTCAAAAACCTGCATCTGCTGGAAAACCATTTCCCCCGCGCCATGCGACAGGATCTCGTGATCCTTCCGCGACACGCAACAGCTGCCGCGGCACGCGACAGGACGACTAGAACCTGCCGCGACACGCGGCGGGGTAACTTTTGAAATTTTTTTTGATTCTCATGTTTTGATGCTATAACTTGTTTGTATGATTCATTCATTGTCAAAACTAACATTTTGAATGGTTTTGACTTTAGGTGATAATGGGAATCTTACTGATGGCGGTCAAGCAAGTAGTTGAAGAACCGAACACAAACTTTTGAGCTTCCGCGTTATCTTAACTTTGATGGACAATGGTTTTGGGATGTAAACATTTTGCTAAACAAATTATGAATATTTGAATTAGTCGGTAGTTGACTAATGTTTGGTTACTTTAGAACTCATGTTTTAATTTAGACGCTTTTTAGTTTAAATCATATGAATTTTCATTAAATTCAAGTAGTAATTAAACGGGTGTTACAAGTTGGTAATCAGACCTTAAGGTTGTCAACAAAGTGTTCGGTTCAAGCTTGATCGATCATCTGGTAAGAATTAATTTATTATTTTAGTAGATTTTATATTATGTAAGAAATGAAATGTGAATTGATGTGCATGGGAAGAGTGTGTTAACTCACTCAAACCCGGAAAGTGCACCAAAAGTGAACGGTTAAAATAAGTTGGGAACTTGGCTAAACCGAAGCAAATAAAACTATGTTATAAATGAAATGTTTAATGTTTAATGTAAACATTTCAGTTTCAAGATGTCGAAAGGAAACGATAATGATCCGGTGCCGACAAGCACCGAACAAATGAAAGAGATAATTGCCGAAGAAGTGGGGAAGGCAATTGAAGGTAGTCTATCCGGATTTATAGACAAAATTCAAAACACGGTGTTGTCACTTGTCGAAGAGCGAGTCAAAAGATTGGAAGATAGTGTCAACCTTATGAAAGAGAAATCGGGAGAACGTAAGAGATGTTCGTACAAAGAGTTTATGGCGTGTAAACCGCCAATCTACAACGGGGAAGTTGACCCGATAATATGCCAGAGATGGTTAAGCGATGTTGAAGGAGTGTTTGAAAGGACCCATTGTGACGAAAGTGACTTTGTTGCTTATGGAACGGGTCAGTTGAGGGGTCAAGACAAAGATTGGTGGGACAATAAAAAGAAGGAAATAGGAGCCGAAGCGGCGAGGGCCATGACATGGGAGGAGTTTAAGACGCCGTTTCTTAAACACCATGGTCCCAAGGCGGTCATTAATAGAATCAAGGAAGAGTTCATGCAGTTTATACACAAGGGCGAGACCATAGACAAGATCACGGCGACGTTTATGGATAAGATGAAGTTTTGCAATGAATTGGTGACTAATGAAGAACAGAAGATATACTACTACTATAACATGTTGAGCGCCGAGTATAGGGAGTTTATGACTCCTTCAAAATACGAGACCCTTACCGAGATCATAAACGTTGCTCGGGTGCGGGAAATTGAATTGAAGAAACAAGTTGAAAGGGGTGAATGAAGGGCACAGGGTGAACGAAGGGCACAGGATGTAATCGGGCCGATTTGTAATGTTATACTACCGATTAATACAAAGAAGTTTTGTTTATCCATCTAAAATCTCTCCCATCTTGAACTAATCTCACACTAATCACGGTTTCGATCCCGAAACACGGTCCTACAATTGGTATCAGAGCCATGGTACCCGATTTAGTAAATCTAACCGTTTGCTAAATCACATGTGCTCGAGATATGTGATTTTTATGATTTTTGTTCAAGATGTAAAGTTGGGTGAAAATGAGAAAAACCCAGATCTGGACCGAAATCTTCGGGTCTAGTTGAAGCAGAACATATACGAGTGTTGGGTTTTATGTTTTGCACCTAAATAATCAAGTTTTCATCATCAAATATCATTTTTCAAGTGATTTTCGTCAAATCTGCAAAAGAAACAGTGGCTGTGTTCTTGAAGCTGTGTGGCGGCTGCTTTAAGAAACTATGGTTTCTTCATATCTGCAGCGACGAAAGGCTTCACCAGCTGCTGTTTGCGACGAAACCCCTGCACTGGTTGATAATTCAGCTGAATATGACAAAACCCACCCTGTGGCGAAACCCCACCCCCAACGAAACTCCCAGCTTCCTAGATTACGAAACCCCTGCACATGATGAAACTCCTGCACATAATCACTCCTAATGAAACTCTTAATAGATGAAGAAAGTCCCCTTGTTTCGTCGACTCAAGGATTTCGTCGAGATCTTTCGTCGGATGAATATGTTTCGTCGGGCATGTATGAAACCTGCTAATTAAATCCCCAGCGAAGACCCCCCAACTTGTGATTTCTGGCTCAGAACAATGAAGTGCCGGAGATGCAGAGAGATAGGGTTCGGATTTGATGGTGAGGTGTATGATTCTTGTCGGCTGTTTGGAGTTGTTCGGAGTGTGAATCTTCGATGAAGATGGGCTGCTGCTGATGTCTGATGTAGCTGACCTGGGTTTTGATTGATTGATGCTTATGTATTGCTGCTTATTGTGTGTATCGAAGAGAGAGAAAGGAGGTTTTAGGAAGATGATGTTAGTGGCTGCTGTTTATCGCAGAGAAGATAGAGGAAGACAGATAATGTGTTAGTGGCTAATAAATTATTTTTAGGGTTGTTGACTTGGGCTGAATTTTGGATCATATCTCACGAAGTGGTGGGCCTCAACAATTTAATATTTTTGTGGCCGTGACATTTAACTGTTATTCATTATTTGGATTTGGCAGTTGGGCTTCTTGTGATTGGGAATATTTTTCATCCTAAATTTTCTTTGCATTAAGATGAGAGTTATCTAGGGCCACACATAACGATGAAATGAGACGTGGAGTCGTGGATTCGTCTCTATTCGTGATTTGCAAAGTGGGGTCGGGTGTTCGCAAAGTTTAGTTGAACCGCGCTTCTAAATTTCAGCGTCAAATTCATACGGGTTCGAAAGCGCGCCAAACCAGTTTGGGATGATGAGAGATGATGAAAACATGATTTTTGTTAAACGTGGGGTAGTCATGGTTACCGATGCAAACGTAAAATTTTGGTGACTTGACTACTATGGGCCAAAAACCAAAATGGTATGCTCACTTCCGCACGTCAATGTTTATGATTGTTATCGGTTATTCGCAAATGTTCAAAAGCATTTTGTTTATTGTCATATTCTCGCATTTGGTAACGAATGAATTAACCTGGAATGTCAACACCGATCCTAACGAGTTCACAAAGTCTTTGGAGGGATACAAGTCGGATCCTACGGGGTACTAGGGGACGTTCTTATTCAACTAGAATATGCAAAGAAGAAAGTCGTTTTTGTGATTTTTCGAACAACCGAGAACATTCAGTGAAGATTGACGACAGTTCCGCTCAGTGGAGGGAATTGGTGAACATTTGAAGATAAATTCTACTCAGTGGAGAGAATTTGTTCTGTGAAATTGACGACAGTTTCTTTGAAGTGGAGAGAATCTGTTAAGGTTTAGAGATTTTACCAAAGAAATGGGGGGATAAAAATTTTCGTATGTAATACTTGACTGAAGATCGATTGCAGTTGCATTTTCAGCATTCGACAGCAACGGACAAGGGGGAATTTGTTGATGCAGATTTTGTGTCTGATGCTTGTCGAATAGATTAGATTTATTTTATGCTGAATATGTAATAGTTAGTGAAACGGTCAAACAAATGTGTATTGACCCGCTCGTTTGAAGTGGTCAAACAAGAGGGTTATGGGTTTGACCGTGTGTGTGCAAGTGAAGTGGGTGTGGGTATAAATACCACCCCTTGTCTTTCATTTGCACTAGAGAGAGTGAAAGAGGGTGAACTCATTTGAGAGAGTTCACTGTGAGCTTCATTGTGTGGGGGAGAGATCACCACTTGGTCTCTCCCCGGATGTATACTCCTTTGGTATTAGTTCGGTTAGCTTGTAATCGGGCCGATTTGTAATGTTATACTACCGATTAATACAAAGAAGTTTTGTTTATCCATCTCAAATCTCTCCCATCTTGAACTAATCTCACACTAATCACGGTTTCGGTCCCGAAACACGGTCCTACAAAAAGGTAGGCCCATACGTTCATGATCGCAAATAGCGTTGGATTGTCCAAACCCACTATCTCCAATTTCGGGTAAAACCTACCGCCCAAAGACCTACTACGATAAAACTCAGTGAGGATCGAATTCAAACTTAAGACCTCTAGCCTTCGCTCAAATCTTTGCTTCCTCTCTAAACTTAATTAAGCTAAAGCTCATTCGTGTCTATATTACGAATTTAATACATATTTATTACACCACTAATCTTAAATTATATATAATCATAATATGGTTGTTTCCTAACTATATATGATTTTCGAATACTTATCTTTTTATAATATAGTTTTAGGCTTCGAGTCAAGAGGAACCCCCCTCCCTCAAATTGTGTGAACTTACAGAATTCCGACTTTTCGTACGAGTTTTGCCACAGTTTTTTGCACATGTAGATTAAAATGTTACAAAACTTAGCTGCAAAAAAAAAAAAAAAATCAGATCGGTGTTTTCAGCCTCCCCCCCCCCCCCCCGGGAGTAGTGTGAACTTAGAAAACATCGACTTTCCGTACGAGTTTTGCCACAGTTTTTTACACACGTAGATTAAAATGTTACAAACTTAGCTGCAAAAAAAAAAAAAAAAAACGAAGCTGTGTTTTCAGCCTTTTGATCACGACACTATAAAGAGCTGTTGATATCAGCATTTACACACACTGTAAGAGTTTTACGGTGGTGTAAATCAACAAAAACTATTAGCTTTTTTTTTTTTTTTTTTTGAAAAAATTGATTTTTGTAGGAGTTTTGTAAAAGATTTTTTCTAAAAAAGCCTTTGTTTTTGTAGGTCCACTAGCGGAGGATCTAGTAACCTTATCCTTGTTACAGAACACACCCGGTTGTGCGGAAACCAACCGGGTAAGCAAACCGAGTAAAGAACACGAGTAAACACACAGAGTACAACGTTTAAAGCTTCAACTGTTATAACCAGAAATGTTTGTTTACGAAGATTACAGAGAAATATGCACTCACAAACTAACTGGTTCTCTCGTGTCTCTCACAGTGTGTTCTCACAGTTCTTTGTTCTCTCTTGTGTGTATCACTTGTGTCTCTGTCTTCGGTGTTGTATATATAGGGACAGAGCCGACGAAACTCTTGTGCAGCCGACGAAACATCGTCAGGCGACGAAACATTCATGGAGCCGACGAAACCTCATGGCGAAAGATCATGATGACGAAACTTCCAGGAGTTTCGTCATAACAGAAGTTTCGTCAATAGCAGGATGTTTTGGTAGTTTCATCATGCAGCAGGACCTAAGCAGGAGTTTCGTCATACATGGACTTCTGGACTTTCGTCAACAGCAGACATGGACTGTTTCTTCGTTGAAATGTCAGGCCCAAACAAAGAATATGGCCCAACATGTATAAATTCTACGTTCCATGCATGTATAGAAGTCAAACTTCAATTAGAGTTAAAGGTGACATCATCAAATGACATCATGATGATGATGACATGATGGTGTCATCTCGCGGCTCTTCGTGCTTCACGTGTCGATCTCTGGGGCGCACGACGGAGGAATGTCGTGACGGCGGTCTTGAACCGAACCGTACCGAAGTTGAACTAAACTGAGTCGAACCGAACCGAGTCGAACTGAATCGAGTCGCGTCCACATAAAGTGTACCAACAAACTCCCCCTTGGACGCTACTCGTGATGGTTCGATCTTCACATTGTCGGATCTTTAAAAGGTCTTCATGTGTCACAAACAGGGAGTGTATCAACAAACTCCCCCTTGAATGATGCTCGCGAATCTTTTTATCTCAAATACTTTTGACCCTTTTGGTGTTGATGAGTGGTCAGCGGCAACTCGATCATCTTGAGAGCTTCCATGTTGTGTCTTCATTCCGAAGCTTTTCATCTAACACATTCTCTTTGCCTTTAGCTGAATTGAATGTCGCATCTGCACATACAAGAAAGCTAAACACGTAATGAGAACAACTGCTTGGAATATAGTTAACATAAACAAATGACGCACATGTGACCATGTTTTCAACTATCGTCCGACAGTTTGAAAGTTTAACGTATTTTTCACTTTTAGTTTTTAACTTTCAAAACTCGCAAATTTCGACCGTTTATGAAGATTTAGTTGTTTTGGTTTTCAGTCAGGTTTCAGGTAACGAAGACTCGAGTTCCAACATCGTACGATCGAAAATAAGATAGAAGAAAAATCTTTTTGACTTTCATAAAGTTTATATTAAAACACACCTAAAATCTTTTTGGAATTTTTGAATATTTGAAATGTAAAGACGGAAAGCAGTAAATAAATATATACAAAGATGCATAAACTGAAAGCATTAAATAAATATTTACAGACATTCTTTTTGCGAGGTTCAAGGGTAAGAGAATCATATCAGTGTACGGTCATGCCAAAACGCTCTTGTTGTTCAGTTAGTTAACATTTAGATAAGCATCCTATAACGATTATCGGTATTGTTGTCCACTTAAGTTCAACTTATCAGATGTAATCATGGCGAGGGGATACGATTAGTGTATGATTTATACTTACCGACCGGTGTTCATCCACACACGACACATTCCCGTATCAAGGTATGCACGAGAGTTCATCTTACTGGTGAGTATACCATTTATCCTCTGTTTTGACGTATATGAAAATGTGAGATACTCACTTATTTTTGATTGAAAACAAGCCCTATGTGATAAAATCACTTATTGATGAGGAACTTGATTTTCAAATGCATGAACTTGATTTTCAAATGCATGAAGGGCACAAGAGCAAGTCTGTGAATAGGTCAGTAAAAACGTACAACAAAGAGATGAACTTAACTCCCGGATAAATTGTGATATATTATCACTTATTTGTTTGGACATGTGATTGTTGATCACTTATTGAGGTCGTATGCAGTATGTACACGTATGTACACGTATGTATGGTATCATGGAAGATCTAGACTTGCGTCCCCGTTGTTTTCGGTAAAAGAAACAACCATGATACCCAGATGATAAACAGCATAAAGACCACATATCTCAGAACCTCGGCAATCTATCAAACGAAATTTCTGTACCAAGACCATATGCCAATGAGTGGTTCCCACACGGTCTTCAGTCGATTTAAGTTTATATCACCCTGCACACTTTAAAATGATTGTGAGCCTACCGACACATCCTATACAGAGCTGCTTATCGTTTTTCATTTTAGGTTTAAAGAGGTTTCGACAGACCACTGATGTACTATCATTTTCTCTTTTACTCACCAGGAAACTCATTTTTGTTTTTATATTGTTTTTGTGTTTTTGAAATTTTTTGATGTTTTTGGATTTTTCAAATTTGGATTTACCCCCCCCCCCCCCTAAAATGTAAAAACTATGACAAATTAAAAACACAAAGATATTTACAAAAATGATTTTCCGATGTCGGTTTTACTCTTGCTTGACCTTAATGCTGTTTACCAATAATAAAAAAGTCAAACCGTGATTTGTCAAATGCTTTGGTAAAAAGGTTGGCACGTTGGTCATCGGTGTGGACCTTAACACCATCGATTAGTCTTTTTTATCAAAACAATCACGTATGAAGTGATATTTGATCTCGATGTGTTTGGTCTTTGAGTGCTGCACAGGATTTCTAGTGATCTGTAAGGCAGCATAATTATTAACAAAAATAGGAGTAGATAGGAATTCAAAATCGTAGTCACACATTTGTTGTTGGATCCACAGGACTTGGGAGCAACAACTTGAGGCAGCAATGTATTCAGCTTCACAGGTTGATGTAGCGACACAAGTCTGCTTCTTGCACTGTCATGTGACTATGCGATTTCCTAAAAACTGACATCCAGCCGTTGTGGATTTGTCGTCAATTTTGCAGCCACCAAAATTAGAATCACTGAATTCGATCAAGTCGAAGCTATCATCCCTAGGGTACTAGAGACCGGTGTCCGGGAAACCCTTCAAATAGCGAAAAATCCTTTTTACAGCTGCTAGATGTGAGGCCTTCAGGTTGGCTTGATAGCGAGCTAGCAGGCACGTAGGATACATTATGTCGGGCCTCGAGGCTGTGAGATACATAAGAGATCCGATCATTGCGCGATAGAATGAAGAGTTAACGCTTTCACCCTTCAAGTCCGGAGTAATCCCGTGATTCTGCGGAAGTGGGGTACCAATGGGCGTCGCTTCGGACATCTGGAACCAGCTCAAGAGGTCTCCGACATATTTAGTCTGATGGATGAATATCCCAGACTCCGTTTGTTGAACTTGTAGGCCCAAAAAGAAATTCATTTCCCCCATGGCGCTCATCTCGAATTTCTCCTGCATAACTGTCACACCCCGATATTCCCACGTATTACCGGTGGGCTCGGTGGGGAGTATTGTGACGTGGTTGGTAACATTACAGTCAAACAACACAATATTTAAATGCACAGCGGAAGCAAAAGATAGATACATTTCAACTTTAATAAATTGTAATATCAGTTGTTATTACATCAGTAAAATAACTTGTTTTAATAGGTCATATCAGTTGGTAATAAGTCTTATATGACAAAATGGTTTTAGACCCATACTAGGTGTTTAATACGCGTAAAAAGCCGTTTTAAGCGATTTCCGGGTTATACAGGAAATCTGAGTTTTCTGAACAGGTTATATAGTTCAAAATACTTCATTTATTATTTAAAATCAGTAGCAATTGGATTGGTGTCAAAATATTATGTAGAACTCATTTTATAACCAAAAAGGGTATAATCGGTATTTACTGAATCAAGGTCATAACCTTAGGTTATGAGCAGGTTAAAAATAATTAAAAATCTTTAAAAATCCCAAAATATTATATTACATCATTGGGTAAAAGGTTTGGTGTCAAAAATTGGGTTTAGATAGGCTTTATGCTAATGACGCTGTTTAATTACTAAAAGGCGTTCTAATTACGCTAATGAGCATAACTCCTAATCTAGACCTCCAACTGATGTGAAAATTTAGGGACATATTTATAAATCAGTAACAAATATTATTGTCCTTTCACACATCCAAAATTCTCGTTTTATGGTCAAAAGGGTATATTGGTCAACATTTAAGCAATTAACGGAATCATGCATATTAATTGGATAGCTAATGAACCAAGGTGTATAATCACAGAGGGTTATACTATCATGTAGCCTGGTCCTAAGGAAGCTCTAAGGCATTTCCAAATCATACTAAATCGGGTCATAACTGAAGTCAAAGCAAAAGTCAAAGTTTTGCGACTTTCGGTTCCGAACCGGGTCTAAACAGAAAATTGTCGGGTCGAACATGTTTAGACATGTTCTTATACTTATTACCAAGTTATATGAGTGATAAAATAGGTTACATGCCTTCTACATTGCTAATTACACGTTAATTTGCAAATTAAGTTTTTGTTGACTTTTTCTAAACAACTTTGACCCGACATTTGATCTAGTTAGAGCGGGAATCAGAGGGTGCCCTTTTTAAGGGTTTAATGCCCACATAATTACCAACTTATAACTACCTTTAATTCGACTAATCACTGGACTATTAATGATTAATCGCTAAGTCAACCGTTAATTATGACGGTTTGACTTTTAAGCTAAAACTAAGTAAAAACTCAATTAAGGAAGGTCAAGTATACTTACAAAAGTCCTATGCACGATTAGTGATCCTTAGAAAGTGGCCTTGAGCTCCAGAATTGATCAGAAGTTGAGTGGTGATGGTATGATCAAAAGTTGTAACTAATGGCCCTTTATATAGTGCTTTAATCTCACTAGATTATTGACAACTAAGTCTACCATTGGTCATGGATCATCCACAGATGTTCCCTAAGGTCTAAAAAGCATGTAGGGGTCGCCCATGGAGTGGAAATATCTGTTTTAAGTCGGTTACAAGGCTGAACAGGCTGCTGCCTGTATTTTCTGCATCTGGGAGTCGGACGTGGCCCGTGTAAGCTTCTGTTAAGGCTTACGCGGCCCGCCTGAGTCATGCTGTCAGGTTAAGAACTTTTCTAGTTGTTGCATCTTGGCTCTTGGTCTTTTGAAAGGGCATTCCACTCTATTTCTTGCATTATGAGCCCTCAAAATTTACCTATAAGGGCTTCAAGACTTATACCCACTTTGTTAAGTCCTTGGTTTGCTTTGTTATTACCCGAAAAGTCATAAACTTCATCGTTGACGCTTTAACCCCTCGTATGCGAATTTGATCATAACTTTCTCATACGATAACGAAACTTTATGAAATTTTTATCGTGCATTCTAGTGAGCATAATTAACCGTTACAAAGTTTCGGGTTTGCTAAAAGGTCACTCAGAGGTATACTTTAAACATGTTGACACATTTAACCCCTGTATTTTGTAATCTCTCACTTTCTTTCATATTTAGCTTCGTATGATCCATGATTTATTCGTTTGAAGGTATCAAGATTATGTAGGGTTATTGTAAAGTATATTTATCCACCGTTGACATTTTGAACCCTTTAATTCACATACTTTCCATGTTTGTCAACTTTAGTCCCTCTAGAGTATTCTTTCACACGTTCAAGCTTATGACATGTGTCAATACATTATAGGACATGAATTTTCAAGGTGTTACATCCTCACCCCTTAAAAGAAATCTCGACCTCGAGATTTATGGGAATAAATGAGGGTACTTTTCTTTCATTGTGGATTCTACCTCCCACGTATACTCGGGACCTCTACGGGCATCCCATTTAACCTTTACTGTTGGCACATGCTTCCTTCAAAGCTTCTTAACCTGTCGATCCTCGATCGACACATGTTTTTCAACAAACTTCAAACTCTCTTCTATGTGCACATCTGTATGTGGTATGAGTAGTGATTCATCAACGAAACACTTCTTCAGATTGCAGACGTGGAATACATTGTGAATACCACTGAGCTCTTCAGGTAATTTTAACTTATAGGCAACTGATCTGACACGTTCAATGACCTCGAATGGTCCTATGTATCTCGGGCTTAACTTGCCTTTCTTACCAAATCGCATCACTCCCTTCCAGGGTGATACTTTGAGCAACACTTTGTCACCCACCTCGAAGTTAAAAGGTTTACGCTTTAAATCTGCGTAGCTTTTCTGCCTATCCCTGGCAGCTTTCAGGCGGTCACGAATCTGGAAAATCTTGTCCGTCGTTTCAAAGACTATTTCCGGTCCTGACAATTGGACATCTCCAACTTCCGCCCAACAAACGGGCGTTCTGCACTTTCTACCGTACACGGCCACGAAAGGCGCAGCCTTAATGCTGGTATGGTAGCTATTGTTATACGAGAACTCGATCAATGGCAGGTGGTTATCCCAACTACCACCTAAGTCAATCACACATGCTCGAAGCATGTCTTCCAAGGTTTGGATGGTACGTTCACTCTGTCCGTCCGTCTGAGGATGGTAAGCCGTACTGAAATTTAAGCGCGTGCCCAAAGATTGTTGGAAACCTTTCCAAAAATGTGATGTGTATCTAGTATCTCTGTCAGAGATAATAGACACTGGTACGCCATGTAAAGCTACAATCTTATCCACGTACAATTGGGCTAACATGTCGGAGCTATAGGTCTCCTTAATGGGTAGGAAATGTGCTGACTTAGTCAGTCTGTCTACGATCACCCATATAGTATCATTTCCTTTCCTTGTCTTAGGTAACTTGGTGATAAAATCCGTTGTCACCATTTCCCACTTCCACGTGGGAAGTTCAGGCTGTTGTAGCAAACCTGACGGCTTCTGATGTTCGGCTTTGACTTGCGCACATGTCAAACATTTAGCTACAAAGGTAGCTATAGACTTCTTCAAGCCTATCCACCAAAAGTTTGCTTTCAAGTCCTGGTACATCTTATCAGCTCCAGGATGAATGGAATATTTAGAACTATGGGCTTCCTGGAGGATAACATCCCGAAGTCCCCCATAAACTGGAACCCATATTCGTCCATTCAATCTCATGATTCCGTCCTTGCCCTGAGATAACTGTTCTTCAGTTACTCCTAGCTTTTCGTTAGGATAGTTAGCTTCCAACACAGCTTCCTTCTGTGCAGCTAACAACCTTTCATTCAAACCATTCTTTATCTCAATTCTCTTGGCATTGATTCTTATAGGTTTAACTCTTTCTTTGCGACTCAGGGCATCAGCGACTACATTCGCCTTGCCAGGATGGTATCTGATTTCACAATCATAATCATTCAAAGTCTCCATCCATCGGCACTGCCTCATGTTTAAATCCTTCTGATTAAACAGGTGCTGGAGGCTCTTGTGACCAGAATAGATCACACACTTGATACCATATAAATAGTGCCTCCATAGCTTCAGTGCAAATACAACGGCACCCAACTCCAAGTCATGGGTGGTGTAATTCTTTTCATGCACCTTTAATTGACGTGAAGCATAGGCAATAACCTTGCCTTTCTGCATAAGCACACACCCCATGCCAGTGTGTGATGCATCGCAGTAAACTACGAATTCTTCGGTACCTTCAGGCAATGCCAGTGCAGGTGCATTGCTCAACTTCTGCGTAAGGATATCAAAGGATTCTTGTTGCTTGGGTCCCCAGTTGAACTTAATATCCTTCCTAGTCAAGGAAGTTAGGGGTGCAGCAATCCTTGAAAATTTTTCAATAAAGCGCCTATAGTATCCTGCCAATCCCAAGAAACTGCGAATTTCTGTGGGCGTCTTTGGCTCTTGCCAATTCATGACAGCTTCAACATTAGCGGGATCTACTTGGATTCCGCGCTCGCTAACCACATGTCCAAGAAATTGGACTTCACGAGGCCAAAATTCACATTTAGAGAATTTGGCATAAAGCTTCTCCTGCTGAAGTAGTGAAAGAATACATCAAAGATGTTTCTCATGACCAGCTTGGTTCTTCGAGTAGATGAGAATGTCGTCGATGAAAACGATGACGAATTTATCTAAGTGGGGCTTGCAGACGCGATTCATGAGATCCATGAATGCGGCAGGCGCATTAGTGAGCCCAAAAGGCATCACTAGGAACTCGTAATGACCATAACGAGTCCTAAATGCAGTCGTGTGTACGTCTTCATCTCTAACCTTCAGTTGGTGATAGCCTGACCTTAAGTCAATCTTAGGGAAGTAACTTGCTCCTTGAAGTTGATCGAACAGATCGTCAATCCTGGGCAATGGATACCTATTCTTGATAGTGACCTTATTAAGCTCACGATAATCGATGCACAGACGCATCGATCCATCCTTCTTCTTGACAAATAAGATTGGTGCTCCCCAAGGAGACGAACTAGGTCTAATGAAACCCTTGGCTAGCAATTCATCTAGTTGTGCCTTCAATTCCTTCATCTCTGTCGGTGCCAACCTATAGGGTGCTCTAGCAACAGGTGCTGCTCCAGGGATGATGTCAATTCTGAATTCTACTTGTCTATCTGGTGGTAAGCCAGGTAGTTCTTCAGGAAAAACTTCAGGGTATTCAGAAATGACGGGGATGTCTTCCATCTTAGGTTTCGGCTCATCAATAGTCACTTGTGCCATGTGATGACACAACCCTTTTTCAAACACTTAGAGGCCTTGAGCATAGTCACTTGCTCAGGCAGTCCATACCGGGTATCTCCCTGAATGGTAAGTGACTCACCAGATGGAGTCTTGATCACCACTTGCTTCTTATTGCAGACAATCTGGGCCTGGTTATGAGATAACCAATCCATACCCAAGACTATGTCGAAACCGGCTAACTTCAAAGGTAGTAAGGACAAAGGAAAAGAGTGGTTCTTAATGGATATGAAACATCCATCTAATATGGTTGAGGCGGTTTCTAAGGTGCCATCTGCTAATTCCACCTCATACTTCACACTTAAGGTCTTAACAGGTAAATTCAGCAATTTGCAAAACTTATTATCTACAAATGACTTATCTGCGCCTGAATCAAAAAGTACTCTTGCATAGACATCGTTTATGAGAAAGGTACCTGTGATCACGTTATCGTCCTGCACAGCTTCCTTTGCATCCATCCTGAAGACCCTAGCATTGGTCTTCTTTCCTTCATTAGCTTTCTTTGCATATTTCGGGCAATTTGTCTTAATGTGCCCTTTTTCGTTGCAACTATAGCACGTTGCATCCTTCAGTTTCTTGCACTCTATGGTCTTATGTTCTGAAGATTTGCAAATCCCACAAGGCCTCGGCTGAGATTGGGATTTTGAGTCAAGTCTGCACCTTCCAAAGTGGTGCTTCTGACAAATCTTACACTTGGGCTTATCTCCAGATTGATGCCCATCCTTCCTAGAACCAGACCCCTTCTTGTGGTCATTGTTTCCCCTGTGCTTCTTATCTGACCGTCGTGAATTGTCGTCTTCACGCTTCCGTTTCTCGGCATCCGTGTTCCTCAGCGATCTCTGCCTGACCGTGTCCAGTGTGAGGGACAAAGATATATCAGCTACAGATCTGAAAGTAGCTGGCCGAGAGGCTTTTACACTTGCATTGATCTCTGGGGCTAAGCCCCCAATGAAACGAGCTATTCTTTTGGGTTCCGGGGTCACCAGATAAGGAACCAGCCTCGACATTGTATTAAAGCTCGTAAGGTAAGCTTGGCAATCCAGATTCTTCATTACCAATGACAGAAAATCTGACTCAATCTTTTCCACCTCATGCTGAGGACAGTAGTTCTCCCTGATGAGGGTAACAAACTGTTCCCATGTCATGTTGTAAAGTGGAATCTTCCCAGTAGCTTGGATCAACGATCTCCACCAGGCTAAGGCCTCACCTTTGAACGATTGAGACACATACTCTACCACATCCTTCTCAGCGCACCCGCTGATATCAACCACGGTGTCCATCTCATCCAACCATGTCATGCAGTCTATAGCTCCTTTCTCCCCAGTAAAATCCCTAGGTTTGCATGAAACAAAATATTTGTAGGAGCAACCCTTATCACGGGGTCCTTGATTCAGCACGATCCTTTCAGATGGAACACTTTGTTGATTTGAGGACTGACGATCGTCATCAACTTTCTTGGGTTCTTCCTTCTTAGAGGGTGGTGGCTTGATGTGAGCTTCAGAATGAGTCTTAGCTTTTGAGTGCGGTGCAGATAGGGTCCTACTTCGAGTCCCGCTATACTCATTATACTGCCGCTCTATTGCTTTTGTAACAGCGTTGTCTATTAACGCTTGCAGTTCAGCACCCGCTATATTAATCCGGGCATCATTCAGATTCTCCCTTGGGTGACTATTAATTTCATCTGAGTCAGCCATTGTATCTTGAACTGTTACATAAGATATTGACAAAAATTTATTTGGGAGTTTATTATGGAATTGCCTCTTAGGGTAATTCATTAACCATGGTAAACATAGACCATATTTGGTTAATTTGTTACTCACATTTATTTAGGATTTTACTATAACTTATCCTAATTATAAAACAATAACAATATTATTAGCACAAAAGGCCTAGTCACAGGGACATTTTTAATTCATAAGCCATGATTTCAGAGGATCAGGGCATAAAGGTTTTGAACATAGTTCTTTTTACCTTTTTCTGACAGGGAGTCGTAGACTACTACTGTCTTTTGTCTTATATGACAATGAGTATGGCCCGTAGGCACTACATCACCTATGGATGTTTAATATATGATCATCTTAATTGATGATTTAAACCTATGATTTGTATATCATCAGGTTAGTTAGGAATCTTTTGAAGAATCCTATTATAAAAATGATGTGTGTGATTTTAACGAATCACATCTGCCAGGAGCGTTAACATGTTTTCAGATGTTAACAGGGATCCGAATCTTTTAAACAGGTCTTACCATCTTGGCCAGGTCTCATAATGACATGCAGGCTAGGCTATACCGTTGAGATTCTTATTTAATATTTAATAGGCAGATTGTTTTAAAAGGAATGATTTTAATTCATTTATTTCATGTATAATATAGTTATGCATATAATTACAAAAATGAAATTTATAAACTTAACATTCCATTAAACCTCAAAAGAAGTACACTTTGCCCTAAACGGGACTTTTAATAGACAAATTACCCACACAGGGGTTTAAACAAGGACTTACCCACGCAGGGGCTTAACAAACAAACATACCCACGCAGGGGTTTAAACAAAGACTTACCCACGCAGGGGGTTAACAAACAAACATACCCACGCAGGGGTAAAAACAGCAAGACAGGCCCACGCAGGGGCTCAACTGAAACAAGAAAAATACAACCAACAATTGAAGGATTCAATGGTCCTTCTTGCTCTTCCCTTTTATTAAACTTGTCAATCCCTGGAAGAAACTTTGTCGTTCCCTGCGATCTCTGTGAACTACCCGCTTAACTTGGTCCAATCTTTGAATAATTTCCTCATGCTCTGGTGGGGAAAATCGTGGTGGTTGCGACTGTTGCCGAATCGGAGGTCGTGCAGGTATTTGATATCCATGAGTTGGATATCCCACTCCCCAAGGAGTTCCATACGGTCCATCCGGATGTAGGGCGTTGTAGTTTGCCGCGACTAGGTACGGGTCGGCTTCTGCATAGTTATAGTGAGTGTGAACCGGCTGTTCAAACGGATTGTACGCCATTGAACCGGCGTATGCAGGAATCGGGTTATCAAAACCCATCGGTGGCGGCTGTGGTGCAACTGGTGCAGAACTTACCTCTGGAATTGGGTTTGAGGGCCCACCCATTTGTGGGTCATCATGCAATGGCGGGTAATGACTGCCACTGGAGTGTCGAGGGGTGCTAAAGTGGAAATCCCCTCCTCGCGCGGATATTCTTGCGCCTGATCTCCGACGCCTTGGTGGTTCTGGAGGTGCTTGATGAACTGGCGGCGGAGGAGGCGGTGGCGTGACTGCCACGAATCGTGAATCCCCAGAAGGATCCTGCTGCTGATGCGGGTGAGGTGATGAATGGTGAGAAGGTGTGAAGTACCATTCATGCTGGTCAAACCTCGCTTGATAACTGTCTGGACCACCGTAGGGTGATCCGTGGAAGGATGAACCATCAGAGACCTCAATAGGGTGTGTGGGGGTTCCAGTCTGTGGTTCCATAGGGTCGGTGTCCTCATCCATATCCATGGCGTTATCGCTGGAAAAGTGATCCTCCGGTCCCAATGGGTTAAAACCCACTGGTTCTTGAATATAGTTTGCCGGATTAAACCGGCCCTGAAAAACAGGAGTGGGGTTGCCAAAGGAATTGTGCGAAAGGGATCGCTGGAGAGGTATATATGAAGGCTGTGGGTTATCGGGCTCGTTTTCCGAATGCGGTCCAAAGGAATGGCGGTAAGGAGGTGTTGAGCTGTGCGAAACAGACCGTCTAGAGGGCTCCGTATGTGTCCTCCAGTTTCCTTGTGGATCTGCACTCGCAGTAGTAAAAGGAGCTCGCCGGTGCGAAGGCCCGGCTTCGTGATCGTTGGGGGCGGTGATTGGCCCCTTGCCTCGTCCTCCTCTTCTAAATCTTGGCGACATTGTTAATCCTGTCAATACAAATAAAAAATACAACAAGAAATATAAAGGACAAAGTTAAGATAAAAACAAAAACAAATTTGGATTTGTCCTAAGTTCTTTGTCTAGACTCGAAATTTAGAAATGTGCAATTGTGTCATTGAGATTAAACACAAAAGGCTAGTGTTTAATTCACTCAATGTTGGCTCTGATACAAACCTGTCACACCCCGATATTCCCACGTATTACCGGTGGGCTCGGTGGGGAGTATCGTGACGTGGTTGGTAACATTACAGTCAAACAACACAATATTTAAATGCACAGCGGAAGCAAAAGATAGATACATTTCAACTTTAATAAATTGTAATATCAAGTATCACAACAGTTGAAAATAATCCACAGGTGGATCAAAAATAAATAGGAAAACATTGTTCAACAGTTTTTTACATCCAAGCTTGCGAGACTTATTGTGGACGCTAGGAGAAAGCCAGCCTAGTTCGCGTAGTACATGCACTTAACCTTTTGGGAAAATACGTCAGTTTACATTGGTAAATACAATCAACTGACTCATTTTTAAAAGTTTAAAAAAATTGATTTGAATGCACGTGGCACAAACTCTTTATAACTTGGGATAATTATTTGAATATAATCTTGTAAAAGAATTACATGTTCCTTATGCGTTCAGTAGCCCGATCCGTAGACCGGGTTAAAGATCAATAGACACACCACATTATTTATTTTGGCACTGACGGGTGTACGCCTACACCCCGTGCTTAGGTCGTGGCCATTTCGTAAAATGATGCCAAGGATATCCGGGACATGGTCATCAACCCCCCAAAGGCTTTAAGCAAACAAGACATTTCAAAACGGAACATATCAATGATTTAACCTCTATTCGATTAAAGATTCAATGTCCGACCAAGCGGTATTTTATATACCATACCCCAAGCTCGTATAGGGAAAATAAGTTAAAAGTATTTACCTTTGCAAGTATCAATCACAAATAGCAAGTGCGTGTAGCTTTTACCGGGTCTCCTATTCTGGAACGAAGGTTTATAATAACCTATTAGAATCCTAACGGTCTTTAGTTAAGCTTAAGCTTAGACCGGTTAGTTTTAAGGAAATATACGGTTCGAACGCGTGATTAAGCGAAGACCGGAATAGAATGTGATTTAGACCCGACAAGTTTGAAGACTTGTATAATATGGGTAATCTAAACACATTCTGGATTTTGAGATAAAAACGACAAGGTTTGACCCGTTTCGGCTAATTTATGCAAACTAGTTACATAAGCCGAACCGAACGCGTAAGAAGCGTAACGGGTAACCGTAAGAGTCATATACAGGTTTCCTAAGTAAATATGCTTTAAATATGTTGTGATATCAGTAGGATAACTTCCATTATACCCAAAACGAGTTTAACCTTAATTTAAGCCCCGCAGGGGTATTTTGGTCATTTTAAAGGTTATAAAAGAGATTAATTGAAATTCTGTGATTCGAGTCCGATTACATCAGTAAAATAACTTGTTTTAATAGGTCATATCAGTTGGTAATAAGTCTTATATGACAAAATGGTTTTAGACCCATACTAGGTGTTTAATACGCGTAAAAAGCCGTTTTAAGCGATTTCCGGGTTATACAGGAAATCTGAGTTTTCTGAACATGTTATAAAGTTCAAAATACTTCATTTATTATTTAAAATCAGTAGCAATTAGATTGGTGTCAAAATATTATGTAGAACTCATTTTATAACCAAAAAGTGTATAATCGGTATTTACCGAATCAAGGTCATAACCTTAGGTTATGAGCAGGTTAAAAATAATTAAAATTTTTTAAAAATCCCAAAATATTATATTACATCAGTGTGTAAAAGTTTTGGTGTCAAAAATTGGGTTTAGATAGGCTTTATGCTAATGACGCCGTTTAATTACTAAAAAGCGTTCTAATTACGCTAATGAGCATAACTCCTAATCTAGACCTCCAACTGATGTGAAAATTTAGGGACATATTTATAAATCAGTAACAAAGATTATTGTCCTTTCACACATCCAAAATTCTCGTTTTATGGTCAAAAGGGCATATTGGTCAACATTTAAGCAATTAACGGAATCATGCATATTAATTGGATAGCTAATGAACCAAGGTGTATAATCACAGAGGGTTATACTATCATGTAGCCTGGTCCTAAGGAAGCTCTAAGGCATTTCCAAATCATACTAAATCGGGTCAGAACTGAAGTCAAAGCAAAAGTCAAAGTTTTGCGACTTTCGGTTCCGAACCGGGTCTAAACAGAAAATTGTCGGGTCGAACATGTTTAGACATGTTCTTATACTTATTACCAAGTTATATGAGTGATAAAATAGGTTATATGCTTTCTACATTGCTA
Source organism: Helianthus tuberosus (assembly GCA_030545235.1). NCBI lineage: Eukaryota > Viridiplantae > Streptophyta > Magnoliopsida > Asterales > Asteraceae > Helianthus > Helianthus tuberosus. Next base: position 31,455,084 of record CM060365.1, on the reverse strand, counting down.
ATTACATGTTAATTTGCAAATTAAGTTTCTGTTGACTTTTTCTAAACAACTTTGACCCGACATTTGATCTAGTTAGAGCGGGAATCAGAGGGTGCCCTTTTTAAGGGTTTAATGCCCACATAATTACCAACTTATAACTATCTTCAATTCGACTAATCACTGGACTATTAATGATTAATCGCTAAGTCAACCGTTAATTACGACGGTTTGACTTTTAAGCTAAAACTAAGTAAAAACTCAATTAAGGAAGGTCAAGTATACTTACAAAAGTCCTATGCACGATTAGTGATCCTTAGAAAGTGGCCTTGAGCTCCAGAATTGATCAGAAGTTGAGTGGTGATGGTATGATCAAAAGTTGTAACTAATGGCCCTTTATATAGTGCTTTAATCTCACTAGATTATTGACAACTAAGTCTACCATTGGTCATGGATCATCCACAGATGTTCCCTAAGGTCTAAAAAGCATGTAGGGGTCGCCCATGGAGTGGAAATATCTGTTTTAAGTCGGTTACTAGGCTGAACAGGCTGCTGCCTGTATTTTCTGCATTTGGGAGTCGGACGCGGCCCGCGTAAGCTTCTGTTAAGGCTTACGCGACCCGCCTGAGTCATGCTGTCAGGTTAAGAACTTTTCTAGTTGTTGCATCTTGGCTCTTGGTCTTTTGAAAGGGCATTCCACTTTATTTCTTGCATTATGAGCCCTCCAAATTTACCTATAAGGGCTTCAAGACTTATACCCACTTTGTTAAGTCCTTGGTTTGCTTTGTTATCACCCGAAAAGTCATAAACTTCATCTTTGACGCTTTAACCCCCCGTATGCGAATTTGATCATAACTTTCTCATACGATAACGAAACTTTATGAAATTTTTATCGTGCATTCTAGTGAGCATAATTAACCGTTACAAAGTTTCGGGTTTGCTAAAAGGTCACTCAGAGGTATACTTTAAACATGTTGACACATTTAACCCCTGTATTTTGTAATCTCTCACTTTCTTTCATATTTAGCTTCGTATGATCCATGATTTATTCGTTTGAAGGTATCAACATTATGTAGGGTTATTGTAAAGTATATTTATCCACCGTTGACATTTTGAACCCTTTAATTCACATACTTTCCATGTTTGTCAACTTTAGTCCCTCTAGAGTATTCTTTCACACGTTCAAGCTTATGACACGTGTCAATACATTATAGGACGTGAATTTTCGAGGTGTTACAATAACACACTCGAAGTCCCTACACAAAACATGGTTAGTTGAACCAAAAATAATATCATCTACGTATACCTGAACCAACAGAAGATCTCCATCCTTTTCTTTGATGAAAAGCGTGCAATGGATAAGACCCTGGTGAAAACCGTTCTCCAGCAGATAGTTAGATAAGGTTGCGTACCAAGCTCTCGGTGCTTGATGTAATCCATAGAGAGCTTTGTTGAGCAACCAAACCCGACCAGGATGAATAGGATCTTCAAAACCCGGAGGCTGTTCGACATACACCTTTTCTTCAACCACACCATGTAAGAATGCACTTTTCACATCCATTTGGTAAACCTTGAATCCTTTGAAGGAAGCATAGGCTAGAAAATTTCGAATAGCCTCAAGACGTGCAACCAGAGCATAAACTTCATTGTAGTCTATCCCTTCAATCTGACTGAAACCTTGAACAACTAATCTCGCCTTGTTTCGGACAACTACTCCACGGTCATCTTTCTTGCATTTGAAAACCCAACGGGTGCCAATCTTCTTGTAGTTTTTAGGCTTCTCAACCAGTTTCCAGACACAAAGCTTCTGGAATTGTTGCAGTTCCTCCTGCATAGCTTCCACCCAAGAATTATCTTTTAACGCTTCTTTCCAAGACTTTGGTTCTTCTTGTGAGACATAACATGCGAAGGACCAATCATTCTTGCAATTCTCTCTGGCTCGTTAACTCCATCCATTTTTCTCCGTTAAGTCAAGGTTATTTTCGTCTTTTTTGTTAACTCGAAGGGCAATTTGGTCCACTTTCAGGGGTATTCGGTTTTTTACATAAAGTGAAAAATACCGAATTCCCTTTTAAGTTAACAAAAAGACGGAAATACCCTCGAATCAACAGAGAAAAATGGATGGAGTTAATGAGCCGGATGAAAATGAAAAGATTTCAAACCTTTTGGATCCAAATGTGGAAAAACAAATCTTTAAGTGAAAGTTGCAAAACTAGCCAAACCCCAGGGACGAAAATGACATTTTACTCTTTTGCTTTTCTGTAAACTACAAATGAGCATAATAAGCATCTGTAAGTATTTCTGAATGTGTTTAATGTTCAGAAAAAAACAGCAGAGGGTGGAAAGCAAGGCGGGCCCCTCAAGAAGTTAAAGAAGGACAAGGTTGGTGGTGCAGCAGGAAAAGGTGCTAGAGGGGAGGGCGACAAGGTAGCTGCTGCTCCCCGTGTTAAACCGGAGCTTACGTTGCCACCAATGTATGTATTTTTTTCAGTTTTGTTATATGAGATTGTCTAGCAAGTACGTTATCTTTGTTTCGTGTTTCGTTTTACTTATTATATCATTTTATCTCAGACCAACAGACGTTGAAAATTCCATACTTGAAGACCTTCGTAACCGTGTACAATTGAGCAATTCAACACTTCCATCAGTTTGTTTCTACACATTCGTTAACACCCATAATGGGTATTTAACTATTTATGTGCCCTATTGCAAAATTTCATATTGCGCTCATTTTTAGGTCTTCTTTGTGCTCATAAGTGTTTGATCTTGTCTACTTCAGACTAAATTGTTCATCAATATCCCATGATGGATCGTTGGTTGCTGGTGGGTTCTCTGATTCATCACTCAAGGTTTTTTTTAGCTAATCTTTAATACTGATGCAAATCCAGTTATTGTGTTTTTACTGATTTCCTAAGTTAATGTTTTGATGCCAGGTCTGGGATGTTGCAAAACTTGGGCGTATGGGCAGTTGTAATTCATTTTACATTTCACAATCATTTCTTTCGAAATAAATAAGTCAATATCTTGATTATGTATGAAAAAAAATTGGGATGTTAAAACTTTGGTGATATCAGCTGTTACTCTGGGTGAAAATGATTCGGGTCTGAATGAAAACACACTTGGATCAAATGGTGGAAAAAGAGCGTACACTTTGTATCAGGGTCATTCTGGACCCGTTTATTCAGCTTCATTTAGTCCTTGGGGGGATTTTCTTCTATCATCTTCATCAGATTCAACAAGTATGTTATATAAAGTAATGAAACACAGTTATATGTTTTATTTGCCTCAAGTTAATAAACATACTTACGAATTAGTTTATGATCTACCGCAGTACGATTGTGGAGCACGAAATTCAATGCAAACATTGTCTGCTACAAGGGTCACAATTACCCTGTGTGGGATGTTCAGGTAGAAATCATTAATGATTAATCCTTTACCTATTGCTTAATTTTTTGCTAATTTCTGTGTGTATGCAGTTTAGTCCATATGGACATTATTTTGCGAGTGCATCTCATGACAGAACATCAAGGGTTTGGTCAATGGATAGAGTACAACCTTTAAGGATACTGGCAGGACATTTATCTGATGTTGATGTAAGTAATAGTAAATTAATAATATTTGTAACATTACATTAGTTTTATTTTCAGTTTTGAGTAAAGTGTCATATTCGTCCCCGAGGTTTGGTCAGTTTTCCGACTTTCGTCCAAAGGTTTGTTTTTCCGTAGCTGGATCCAAAAGGTTTGAAACCATGCCATTTACATCCGGCTCGTTGTCTCCATCCATTTTTCTCCATTAAGTCGGGTATTTTGAATACTTGTACATTATGCTAAATGCTTGTACATAAAGTGAAAAAGTCCAAATTGCCCTTTAAGTTAACAAAAAAGACGGAAATACCCCTGACTTAACGGAGAAAAATGGATGGAGTTAACGAGCCGGATGAAAATGGCAAGATTTCAAACCTTTTGGATCCATATCCGAAAAACAAACTTTCGGACGAAAGTCGCAAAACTGGCCAAACCTTAGGGAACAAAAATGGCATTTTACTCGAGTTTTTAAAAATGTTATGATGTGGTTTTTTTGGCAGTGTGTACAATGGCACGTGAACTGCAATTACCTAGCAACGGGATCCAGCGACAAAACAATTCGCATGTGGGACGTTTCGTCTGGAAATTGCATGAGGATTTTCATTGGTCATAGGAGTTCGGTCTTATGTTTGGCAATGTCACCGGACGGTAGATACTTAGCGTCTGGCGATGAAGATGGTACTATGATGATGTGGGATGTTTCTAACGGTCGTTGTATCACTCCTCTTGTGGGCCATACGTCCTGTGTTTGGTCCCTTGCTTTCAGGTAAACTTTCCTTGTTAATCATTTAACCGTGTTTAGATGAGAATGTGTATCACTACATCCGAGCGGTCTTAATGTGTGCTTTCAGCTGTGAGGGATCACTTCTTGCATCTGGTTCGGCTGATTCAACTGTCAAATTGTGGGACGTTAACGCAAGTGTAAAACCGCCAAGATCTAAAGAAAGGTAAGCTTTCCGTTTATTTATTCATCTTGGTTCTTTTTGGACTTTTATTTGTATAAGTTATAGCACTGAAGAGTGAAGACACCTAATATATTCGTTTCTCTTTTTGGTTAGTAAAAATGGAAATACAAACAGTCTCAGATCGCTGAAGACTCTGCCCACCAAATCTACTCCAATTTATTCTCTAAGGGTAAACACATCACACTCGGTCAAACTTTTAGTTGACCTTTATGAAGAATAGGACTATAGGAGTGTAAACAAGCCGAGCCGCCCATGAGCTACTTGAGATCGGCTCGCTAAAATCTCGAATTAAGCCAGCTCGAGCCTGAGTTTGAGGCCAAATGGGAGCTCATTTATTTTATATATATAGGATTAATTTCATACATACCCTTACAAACTTTAAAATTTCAAATATACCCAACAAAAACCAAAAATTTTATATATGCCCATACAAAGTAGTTAAAATATCAATAATACCCAATTATTTAAAACAATCTATTAAATGATCATTTTACCCTTATTTTTTTACTTCAAGTTTTCATACATGCCATTTTAACTTCATAATTTTATATAACATATTTTTAGCTTATATTTATTTTTACCCATTTTTATTTTTGTTTTTTTTTTTTTTTACCCATAAACAATAGTACTCCATATATAATATTTAAGCTAAATAAATTATGCTAGAAATGAGTAAATATAATACTTGAAGTTAAAGGTCATAAATGAGATTTCAAAGTTTTACATGGGTATATATGATATTTTGCAAGTTTGTAGGGGTATATAAGAAATTGCCCCTATGTAGTTATATATATTTACATGATAAATGTTATTACGTATAAAAATATGATTAAAGTATACATAGAAGTAATTATTTATGTATATAAGTAATATAGTTAAATATATAGTTAATAATAAACAAGTCGAGCTGGCTTGACCATTAGAGGCTGAGCTTAGGTCTGGTTTGGCTCGTTTACACCCCTGATTCAAGAAAACTTCAATTAAGTGGACCGTACCCGTCGTAAGTTTTATGGAAATTCTTGTTTTTTTTTTTGACAGTTTTCGCGAAGGAATCTTCTATTTGCTGCTGGGGCTCTTTCAACAAATCTGTAAAATGGCATTACAACATATTGTTAGTATCCTAGTTGTTCTTTGTAGTATTTCTTTCTTATGTTGCTGCGACTACTATAGTTTTCTATTTTTTCCTGTTGCAAGTTGCAAAGCTCTTATTATTGAATGTTTTTGGGTACTTGACGTAGTTATTGAATTTAAGCTTTAAAATTGGAATACTTTAGCGATGTTCACGGGGTCGGCCGCCCCTCCCGCACCTACAAAGCTACGCCCTTGTCTATAGTACCACCACTCATATTTCTACCTTTCCACTACGGTTGCACTACAGTGACATTACCACAATACTAATGTGAATGAACAACAATCTCTCCATTTTTCACTACATTCAACAGCCATTACAATTTATGTATGTAAATATAATGACCACAATTCAAGCTATGATATCCGCATTCACTTCTTTTTAACTACTAATCACAGGCAACAGTTATAAAGGGTTATGCCATCAAAATTTATGCATATAATGACACAATTTAGGTTCATATTAAAAGCACTCACGAAAATAATATTCCAAAATTATTATCATATGTGGAATTAGCATTCTCGAATAATCATGTCGGGTAGGGCTAAGCAATGGATCAAACCTGGCTCGACCCAAATCAGCCCGAGACCAAGACCGATTTGACTGAGAAGTGAGGACCGAGGACACTGAACCATATGAGGTTGTGCAACCAATGTATAGGAAGCGATAAACCTTCTATGCATCATATAATAACCATATGAGCAGATCTAGTTAGCCTAGATCCAACTGCAATAATTGGGGACACTATCAGGAGATATCTTGGTGGTTAAATGATTGTACTTCATAATCAAAAGGTTGGAAGCTCAAATCTTGCATGATTTGTGGTGTATTTATCCTGAAAAATCTAGATCTTGTTAGAAAAAAGGCAAGTAATTATATTTTAAGCTCTTTAAATGTTAACTAGAGTTAAAAGTTATACCCTTTAGTTTGATTTAAATTTTAAATAACCCTAGAGTCTATTAGGGGATCTTAATGTTGTAACGATACAGAGAAGACTAATACGACTCATTGTAACACCCTATGCAAAACCCTACATCGGTCTTGGCTAGGGGAGATTCTTGGTTTATAAGAAACGGTCCGCCCCAAATATCACCGATACATTTTGGGCACAATGGTTGTGGAGCATATGAAAACTCTACAGTTAAGCATGTTTGAATGGGAGTAGCATCAGGATGGGTGGACTCCCAGAAGTCTTCACTAGGCAACCAAAAAAAAAAATAACTTTGTGAGTTTCTGGATAGGTAAGTCATTAGGAGCAAAATAAACAATTTTGGTGTTGCGAGAGAACGAATTAATTATATTACAAATAATTATTAGTTAATTAATCAGGAATTAATGGATTTGAGCATGTCTAGCATCAAAATTCAAAAGTCACTTATTAAGACCATGCGTAGTGGTAGAGAAAAATAATGTCCCCACCATGGGGCATTATTCGACACGTGTCATCCCAGTCAGTATGGGGCGTTATTGCGAAAGTGGTGTAGTGGGAATAACACCTAATAATGCCACTTCCAATCATTAAACAAAAAAAAAAAATAATAATAATAATAAAATAAAGCAAACAGTGGTTAGTCAAACATTGGAGAAATCCCATTGGCCACATGCAAAATCCCCACAACAACTTCAGCGTTTTAATTATAACGCTTACATGCATTTTTTTGAAAAACAACGCCGGATAACGCCTATCGTAATGGGGTGGGGGGCGTTTTTTTCAAATTTTTTTAAAAATACCGCCCCACTACGGGTGGTCTAAGCACTTAGATGAGGTAGCTTATATGGTGTTCCCCATATATTATTAGGCCTTCTATCCTCTCTCTTTTTTTTAACGGTCAACAGAATCAATCCCGAGCACTTTCGGGGCACCCATTGGACAAACGGAGTACTCCGAGAGTAACCCGAGTCCACCACCAATTCCGGAGAAAACCCGGTAACCCACCCGCCCGTAGGCATGACAATGAAATTACCAGTAAAACTCGTTTGGTTCAAGGATCTAACTCAGATTTCCCTGGGTCTCCTATCATTGCCCACCAGTACATCACTCTGCAGTGAGAGTTCCTTTCTATTCGAATCATAGCTATACACACAAAACACACAGTTCAATATTTCATGTTCTTTGGTCAAACAAACAAAACATCCCAACTACCTTTGTGCTTACACTTTTTAGCCATCAATTTTTTATTTTACTTTTAAACTCTTACACTATATTCAAGCGTTTCCTCATGTTGGTTCTTAATCACTTGTCTACGGACTACGATCTAGTTTGTTTTGAACTAGTAGATGTCCGCCCGCGTTGCGGGGCGATGGCCGAATAATTCTCAATCGATTAAAAAAAGACTACTATAATTTTCCTAGGAAAAAAAAACGATGATAAGACCGTAATTTTAGGCTCAGGGCAAAATTGTAAATTTTCAGGACTAATGAGCCAGTGTTAGGCAGCTCCTTGTCACGAAAAAAAAATTAAATCGAGTAAACTAATTAAAACAAAAAACCTTTATAGTTTTTCTAAAAAAAACTAAAACGATGGGAAAAACGTAATTTTTAACTGAGGGCTAATCATAATTTTAATTCAGGGATAAAATCATAAATTAAATGGACCAACGGGGGAGTGCCAGGCAGCTGCCGGCATGACTGTAATTTTACACTAGGGGCAAAATTGTAATTTCACCAGGAAAACAAACAAAAACGATGGACAAAATGTAAATTTAAGTTGAGGGCAAAATCGTAACTTGGCTGTGACAAAAAAAACTAATGGCAAAACTATAAATTTATACGGGCCAAAATCGTAATTTTGAATCGAGGGCAAAATTGGAATTTTTAGCTGGGAGCAAAAACGTAAATTTATTTTTAAGTGGGGTAAAAACATAATTTTGAACTGATGGCAAAATCGTAATTTTAAGGGGAAAAAACTAATGGCAAAACTGGAAATTAAACGGGGCAAAATTGAAATATTTAGCTGGGAGCAAAAGCGTAAAATTAGTTTTAAGTGGGGGCAAAAACATAATTTTGAACTGATGGCAAAATCGTAATTTTAAAGCAAGATAAAATCGTAAATTTGTTGGGCCAATAGAAGAGTGTCAGCTGCATGACACTATTCCCTCCGCCGCCCATTTAGGACAATAGAAGGCAACCACTATTGCCCATCGTAGGATTTGTAGATATTGAATTTAGTTTAGCAGCTCAAAACAATTCTCAATTGGCCCAACTTATAACACTTTTTTTTGAGTTTAGGTTTAGAAACCAACAACAATTCCCATTTGGCCCAAACTTATAACTTCTTTTTTGTGAGACCCGAAGCCCTTTCTTTACCAAATTTCACCAATGGGCAACCCATAATCACATCATACAAAACAAATTTGAATTAGTAAGATAAGTTTTAGAGTAAACTGCAATTTGTGTCTCTGTGATTATGTAGCGGGATCACCGTTAATCTTTCATATTTATTTGTCGTCATCCGAGTCCTTGTGGTTTTTATTGGGTTAAAAAGACCAAAATGCCCCCCCATGTCGTTAAGTCAGTAACGAAATATGCTAACGGAGTTAGAGGAAGGCGCTCATAGTGTAAAAGAGTAAACCACAAGGACTCAGATGGTGAAAAATAAAAATGAAGAATGAACATTGATCATATACCCATAGGGACACACATTGCACTATACTCTGTATTTTTACAAGCCGACCGGACTATAAAAGACCTAATATGACGTATTATTACGTATCATTACTTATTAAGTCTTAATAAAGGCCCATTAAGGACCGACACGGATTCACGGCCGATTAAATAATATAATACCCAATATAACTCATTTGGGTATGTTGAGCTTTATTACAAACCAATATACCTCATTGTGACCCGTTGTATACATTGAGTTGTATCGGATATTAGTTGCCTGTAATTTATCATATAACACGACCCATTGGATAATACATGGATGTAGTTGTAATGTGTTATAATGGCCATAACAAGACATGTTTTGTTTGCAATGGGTTAACAGCCACAGTCAACTATTATCGTATACCGAGTAATTGTTTGGCTAATTCCAAGATATTTAGGTAGCGTTCGTTTTACGAAATGAAATGGAATCTTGATAGAATTGGTATGTTGATTCTATTTCTTATTTTGTTGGTTTAAACAAAAAATGAATTGGAATTGAACAACATAAGAAAATGAATCTACATTCCAATTCTATCTAGATTTCATTTCATTATGTGAAACAAACGCACCTAAATTCCAAATCAAATTCAATTATGGCAAACATGGACACAATCATAAGGGTGATTATTATCACTATATTTTCACAAGTAATTTATTGTCTTGAGCTTAGCATCTTGTAAGGACTCTTTTAACACTTTGTTGAATTGCAATAATAATTCATAGTTCCAAAATAAAATATAGCCCATGTCAACATGTAGAATTGCAAATATATTTCATAGTTCCAAATTGTGGTATGATCACCTCTAGTTTAGACTGTTGAGCCATTTAGAAGAGAAGCATTCTATACCAAAAAAAAAAAAACTAAAGTCACTAATTAAGATCTATGCAACTGAGATCTGCACGAGGAAGAAGTGAAGAGAGATTAGCCAATGGACTATATTCTATCTTCACAGTAGGCTGGCAGTCTTGACATTGGTTACAACAGCTATATCCAAATGCACAAGTTCAAGCCCATGGCAAAAAAATCTTTAAACTAAGTGGCGTAATGGCGTTCACATGTATAACAATTTACCAATGTTAGAGATCATCAAATTCTGGATTTGCTCCTTAAAAACATTTTTTAATCAAATTAAAAAGGATGGGTGTATTCAATAACATTTTTGGTTTAGAGCTCAAGAAATCCGAAACTGATAACTTCAACAACCTCTACAAGATTCCGAATTCGGTCTTGACAAAAAGGGAATTTGCAATCAATTCACTAGATGTTCAGTATGGTGATGTAGAGAAGTAGAAATTTTAGGCTCATTTAGTTTGAATGGTCTTGTGATTCATATTCTGCTAGCAGAAAATCACTATAATATGACTTGCAACATCTCTTTCTATAAAGATTCTTAAAAGGTGCTTGTTTAAAACAATTCTGTAGTTAAACCCTAAGAGACCCTAAAACTTGCTCATAGATGCTTCCTTTATGTAGGAGTGCCATTTCAGAGACAAATTGCATGAAAGATATTCTAGAAACAAATAAACAAGATGAAAATTTTATAGTTGAGTAGATTTTAGTAAGCAGACTCCTGCAAGAAGATAGAAAGGTAAAGTTTGTCTTTGACGAGAATTCTCTGAACTACACTCATATCAAATTCAAACTAGCAGTACAATGTGATCTTACACTACAAGAATTGCATGACAATAGCGGCGACCTTTGTCGCCGCTAAAGGTACCAAACTAAATACTTAGGTTTTCTTGTAGTGTTACTAGCAAGTTCCCATAGCCATATGAAGCTTCTATACCAAACTAAATACTTAGGCTCATAACACAAATTCTCTCCATGTCTAGCTAAAATGCCACACTACTTCCCATAAGCCGGTTGATCCGATAAATGTAACAACTCCTTGTATTAGTAATATATATTATCAATACAAACATAAATATAAACTTTAGGATATGGATTGGTTTCTTCTTATTAAAAATCATTACCAAATCAAATTTTGCAAAAAACTGGTATGGAAATAGAATCTTCCAGGAAACAAATGTCACAAACAGTGTGGGGGAAAACAGTTGGGAATATGTCAAGAGTATGCTCATGTTCTATATATCCTAACTAACTTAAAGTGCTCATTCATATATACTATAACTGTTTAAAGTGACTGAACATATACAGTCCGTACCGGCGCTGGCGCTTGCTTTCTATGGTTGGGCAAAGTCCTCTTGGAGATGTGATTACAAGACGAAGCCAATCCAGATTCCAAAAACACACAAGCTATGACTTTCTCCTTCGGACCCTCGCAAAGTCTGGTTACAACCACTAGGACCGAGTCGACTGTAGCTTCCCTCCACCTCAGCTTGCCTTCTTTCTTTGCCTCACTATTATATGTCCATTGCTTGTTTCCTTCACTTTCACCATGGAGACGTGATTACAAGATTTGGATGCCAACAATTAGAAAAAAGCCTTTGTCCTTGAAAGTGAGTTCTTTTAGTCGAGTACTTTTTCGCACAGCTCTAAGACTTCAATAATTACCTACCTCATAAAGCGTTAATTAGTGGAAGATTGCTCTACATAAAATGATAGCATATCACACATTACAAGTGTCTAGTTTGAGTCGATCCCAAACAAGTTTAAAACAAGTGCCTTTAATCATTTAGATTTAACAACCATACATTATTTAAGACTGTCATAACATAGGCAGTGTGAAGAAAGGAACATGTGTATGTTTTAAAAACAATGAAATCCAATAAAATTCAACTTTTACTACACATGAATACTTTGAGACCACAATGCTTAATTACTATGTGGCTTAAAATCAAAATTAGCCCACCACCCAAATATATCCCTGTAAAAGGGAAGGGAAATAAAATGTATGGTAGATGCCTCTCAAACTAAGATTAACTTTAAAATGGTAGATGTAATATTTTAAAGATACAGATGTAGCTAAGCAAGAGAAAATTCAAAACACAACTGAGATGCTTTAATCTCTAGCTCTAACTAGGATTACATTTATTTGAACAAGTGGACACGATAAAGGGAAAAAAAACTTTATCAATCACAAAGGCAGACTATGAGGTTATTCTCAAAAAAACCAGGCAATTGTTTTTCTTATTCGCAACAATGATTGCATATAGATGCCTCATGTATGCATGGGATAATTGTTTGCAAAAGTTCAAAATGATATTAGTTTCTTTGTAAATAAAGTAACCCATTTTTAAAAACCTTAATTGTGTAAAGAAACCAATACATGTTAATCATCTGTATACGTAAGGCTTTTACTAGTCTAAAAAGATGTTGGGCTTTAACAAGGTATGACTATTATTTTAGGTTCAAGCCTACATGGACAAGGTGGAATGGCAAGTGTAAGATATAATGTTAAGTATCTGCAAGTTGATGATAATTTAACCCACATTATTCTATAGTATTCAAGCTAATTAAAGTCGGTTAAAAACATGTAAATATATAATACATGCAAAAAACTCTTCGGCTTCATGAACTCCTAGCTAAATTGTAAAAGATAAAACACTTACAATTATAAAAGCAACTACTGAAACATGTAACATGCCATGCCAGAAAACAACACTTAGAAACAACTTTCAAGAGAAGCATAGATCAAGCCTGTTGCGGACTTGCGGTCCCCCACAGCCCCAAGCCTCTTCCAAGGGCCACTACAGAACTAATATATATTCAAGAGCCACTACATGCACTTGCTAGTCTTTTAAAAAATTTAAACCATTCATGTTTGCTAAAGCAATAAACATATAATAAATACAAAAAGTACATCAAAAGAATGTTAATTAGTTCTGGATGCAGTCTCCAATTAAGATATACGATTTGCTGAAAGGAGACATAATCTATAAGATCAAAAGGCCAACAAAATAAAGCACCACTAATTAAAAGAAACATGAAACTGCATAACTTTAGATAAAACATAGAACTTACCATAGCTTGTATAGAGAATAGCATTGCTCCGAGTTATAACGCACCCTTTATAAAGCACAAGATGTATGATCAAAGAGATCGCCTTCTTTAATAGGATTACCATGCTGCAAATTAAATTGTGCTACATTTAACCATGTATAACACATCCTTCATAATGCACAAGATGTATGCTAAAAGAGATCACCTTCTTTAAAAGGATTACCATGCTGCAAATTAAATTGTGCTACATTTAACCATGTATACACACACACGCACACTAACAAAACCAGAATTAGCGTTTAAAATGCATTTAATATGATGAGAAAAGGCATAACTTGATATGAACTTTAAAGATCTTGGTTAATATGACAACGATAATCAAACTACCTTCTGCTGATCAGTTTAAAACCAAAAGGCTTGTAGCCTAGTGGCATGAAGGTGTGTTGAAAAGGCGTCTCTCCCCAATAAGGTAAAGGGTTCTAGTCCCGAGATAGACAAAGGTGTTTAGGATTTAGAAGGTGTGTATTAGGCGTTCAAGAAAAAATAATTAATTAAATTATCAAACAACAACTATGTACAAACTACGTAAATCGATTCCTCATCTCAAACTAGTGACCTTTGATTAAGCCATTAATGCAAGTGTTTTGCAAAGCAAATGAAATGCTGATACAATGCCAGTATAGATAGATACATGCCTCTTTACTCCCACAGTTTACGTTTTATACGCATACTTGGGAAGTTGAGAAGAAATGTGGTCGATTTTTTCTTAAATCCTCAACTCGTAAATTTGTATTCAATGAGAATAATTTTCAAAAAGCGAGTTCGTATTTACAACCACATTCATCATAATCATCATCATGCATGCTATTATAAAGTACTTTTTTTCAAAATTAAAATGAATCATGGTACACAAAAAAATTTTTGGTTTTGATTCCATCATATTTACAATCACAAGGCCCTATTTATATATATATATATTGTTGGTGCACTTGTGTCTGTACTTTGTCTGTATTTTGTCATGATACAAAACGATGTCTTTGATGTAAGGTTGATGTAAGTTTGACCAAGTCAACCATCCTCCTGGTTTGACTTGGCCAAACAGTTAGAACATTGTTGTAACATGTTTGTGTCGAAGGATGAGTCATCGAAGGATTGTTTAGATCCTTCGATGAGCTCGAAAGATAAACCTTCGATGGATGTTGATGGACCTCGAAGGATATCATCCTTCGAGGTATATGTGGATCCTTCGATAGGTTTCAGATCGATAGATGATCCTTCGATCAGTCTATCTGATCCTTCGACCAGACGAGCTGTAATGGGTATATATACTCATGTAATGTGTTCACTTCATAAGTGTGTGAGATGTGAGTCAACTTAGTCTTGTAGAGAGCGTATTTTCAGTTGGGTCAAGGGCTGTAACCGTGTCCACTGAAATACAAGAGAATACTTTGATATCTCGTGTGTTTGCCTTTCTCTTTGTAGCTTGTGTTCTCATATAAACTACCGGTTTGCATTCTAGCTTGGATTCCGCACTTGCTAGTGTGTTAAACATAACAAGGATAAGGTTTTACCTCATCCTCCGAGGGACCTACAAGTGGTATCAGAGCCGTGGCTCTTTTCCTTGTTAAAAACCGAGTTTATACAAGACTTTGGAGTGTTTGGACAAAACTCACATGGTTTAGCACCCGTTTTTAGTGTTTTTCTCGCATTTCTTGACGTAAAAACGTGTTCTAAACTAACCGGGTGTGTTAAAGGACGGGTTGGGTAACTTAAAAACTTGTTTTTAAGAAGCTTGGTAATTTCCGGCCAAATTCCGGCTTACTCCGGTGACCGGTTTTCTGGATAAGTATTTTTTTTATTTTTATTGTTCAAATCTTGGTTTGGTAAAAGGTATGGCCTGATCATACTTTCTGCCGAAAGCTTTCTACCAACCCATCACCTTTTCACCAACCTGTCACTTTTGTCAACTGTGTCAGTTCAGATCGAAGGATATCCTTCGAAGTCGAAAGATCATCTTTCGATCAAAGGAAGTTCGATAGATAATCATCCTTCGAACATCCTTCGAAGTCTGTGACTTATCCTTCGATCCAAGGAATCTTTTCGAAGGATACATCTTTCGATCTACAGTTCTGGTTCGAAACATAAGGATCTTTCGATTGGAGAATCCTTCAAAATCATTGTTCGAAATTCAACAGTGATCTTTCGAACATTGTTGATCCTTCGAACAAGTATTGATCCTTCGATCCTAGTCTGTTTAAGTTTAACAAGTTTGTGTTTTTCTCGTCTTTCGATCAGGGATCCTTCGGCTGGTTGATTGTTAACAAGGAGAACCCGAGAGAACTAGTGTAACAATTTTTCTTGATCAAAAATGAATTCGATGTGGGGTACTCCGATAAATACAGAAATGTATTATGGTACTCCGGCTCCGGATTCGGGAAAGTATAGAAATACCAGTTTATCTCCTGCATGGGCCGAATCTCCCGTACCTGTATCTTCGCAAGCTAATGCTATATCTACCGGTCAATGGGCATTCGTATCAAATCAAACTCCAAGTATTCAAAGCATTTTGTTAAGCGAGAGTGAAACGGGAAGTTTAAATAGGCCTCCAAAGTTGATGCACTTAAGTGAATATCCGGGATGGTTTGATAGATTTCATACATACGTCCTTGGTCAAAATACAGAATTGTGGTTGCGTTTCATCACAGATTTTGATCAAACAATAGAGGTTGCCGCTTCATCTGCTGCTACGTTTGCCGATCTTACGGAAGATCAGAAGAAGGTCTATGACTTAGAGAAGAAAGCGTATGCCATTCTTACTCAGGCGTTAAGCAAAGATATTTATCATCAATTTGTCAGTTTCAAGACAACGAAGAAGTTGTGGGACGCATTGAAGATAAGGGGCGTAGGAAATGAAGCGACATGTCAATTGAGAAAAGACCTGCTAAAGAAAGAGTTTGATGGTTTTATTTGTATGGAGAATGAATCTTTAGGAGATTTGACAAGTCGATTTAATCATTTGCTGACTGAATTGGCAAATATTGGGGTTGTAACAACTTCAGCAGAGGTAGTGAAAAAGTTTGCAGATGCACTGCCACCTCAATGGAATACTTTCTTGGAAATCATGAAGTACAATGGCACTTTAGCTACAACAAACTTCAATGACTTTGTTCAACTCCTGGAAAACAAGAATCAGGAAGAAACTCTCAAGGCAAAAAGAGTTCCAGTGCCACAAAATCCTGAAATGTATTATGGAACTTCTAGCACTTCTACAAAACCTTCTTCACACGCTCCAATTCAAACAGCGTTTGTGTCTAGCACTGACATGTATGGCAATCCTATCCAAGTTCCGGTCAAGCCTCCTCCAACAACAGACATGTATGGAAATCCGCTTGAACCAGTTCCTCAACCAGTACCACAACAGCAAAGCCAACGACCTATCAGAGCAACTGATATGTTCGGAAATCTATTACCTGTTCGATCTACCGGACCAACAGATTTATACGGGAATCCACTTCCTCCTCAACAGCAAGCATGTTATGGAAGCACATCATCTGCTAGTCAGCAATCAAAGCCAAATACAGTACGGCTCGACACCTCAAGTTTCTCTAAAGTCAGTGTTGAAGTAGCAAAAGAACATATGGAGCTTCTAAACACTTTGGTGAGCGCATACTGTGGATTAGTGGAAGGTCAGATTGGCAACATTAATCTGACTCAAGAAGACTATCAGCAGATCGATAAAGAGGAGATGGAGATGATGGACATCAAGTGGGCCTTTGCCAGTGCTGTTAGGCGAGCAAAGGATTTCATGGAAAGAACTGGCAGAACCAGCTTGGAAAGCAAGAAAGACACCAAGTATGGGTTTGATAAGCAGG
This sequence comes from Helianthus tuberosus, assembly GCA_030545235.1. Lineage (NCBI taxonomy): Eukaryota > Viridiplantae > Streptophyta > Magnoliopsida > Asterales > Asteraceae > Helianthus > Helianthus tuberosus. The sequence continues at coordinate 31,438,006 of CM060365.1, read as the reverse complement.
CTGTTAAGTGTTTCAATTGTGGTGAACGTGGTCATTTCAAACGTGAATGTACGAGGCCATCTCAACATGGAAACCAAAATCCTTTCAGAGGTCAAGGCAACAGGGCAAATCAGAACCAAGTAAGGAACAATGAGCGCACATTGGTGCCTGTCAACAACCAGAGTCAAGCAGGACCATCTAATGCCAACCAGGCACTTGTGGTTCAAGTAGATGAAGGTTGTGATTGGTCAATTCAGCTGAGTGGTGATGCTCCAGATGGAACAGCATGTTTTGCTGAAGTGGTTAAGGATTTAAATCACGCCAGTGGTGGAGAATCTTCCACCAATGGTGATGAATCTTCTGAAGATGAAGACAGCTCCGGTTATAGTGGAAGCTCAGATGAAGAATCCTCCACTTCAGGTAATGATCATGTGGATGAGACATCAAGTGCGTCAGTTGATGCAGATATTAATGAGCTTTTGGAAGAAGCTACAGCAGAAATTGAAAGAAGATCTATTTTGGTGGATCAAGCTGCTTATTCTTCGTCTTCTCTCCATTCAGCCTTTATGGCTAATGTCGACAGTTCATCAAGTCAGGTATGTGTCGATGAACCCACTGCTGTTATTTGTGATAATTGTGATAGTTTGAGTGTTAAATGTGCTGATTTAGAGGCAAACATGTCTGAGTTGCAAGGCAAACATGATGCTTTACAAGCTAGTTTGTTTGACTTGCAAGACAAACATGTTTCATTGAATGACAAGTGGTGTGAATTGCAAAGCAAACACGAGGCTTTGCAAGAGAAATATGATGTGACATTCATCCACAATCAGAAATTGACCGTGGATCTCTCGAAGTGCACTGAAGCCAACATGTTTTATGAAAACCATGAAAAGGAGTTTAAATCGGTAATTGAGAAATTAAAGAAAGATAAAACCGAGTTAACTAAAATGGTTTCCAGAAAACAAACTGACATTAATTTGTATATAACTCGCCTTGAGGTAATGCAAAAGGAAATGGCTTGTATCAAAACTGAAAGTGAGGCGATCCAACTTAAGCTAGACAGTTATTTGAGCTCTAGCTATGTGTTGGATCACATCATTGACGTACAGAAAGAGAAACGGGATGTCACATGTATTGGATACAAGAAATGTCCACCACCTGTGAGACACAATTATGATGCCATGCCTGACGAGGAGGATAGAACTTTCTTTGAACCATCTGTTCCTCTAGATGTTAATGAATTCGCAACAGGACTCGGATACAAGAAAGAAGTATCATCAGATTCGGATGTGTCAGCAGATACATGTGTGTCTTCTGCTGAACAGAATCAGGATCCTCCAGTTGTTGTTGAGGATGCTGATTCTTCTGATGATGAATCTGATGATACTGATTCAGCAAAGTCTGATGCGGTGATAAAAGAAGAGGACATACCTCTTGAGAATCATATTCTGTGTGATCCTCCTGCAAAACCCGCTAAGACTGTTGCAATCGAGTCCTTGTCTGCACAAGAGTCGGAGAGTGTGGATTTGCTGTATACTCTTGTTGGTGATTGTAACACCCCGAAAATTTACGTCCTATAATGTGTTGACACGTGTCATAGGTTTGAACGTGTGAAAGAATGTTCTTGAAGGACTAAAGTTGACAAACAGTGAAAGTATGTAATTATAAGGGTTCAAAGTGTCAACAATGAATAAATATACTTTGAAATAACCCTACATGATGTTTATAACCTTAAACGAATAGATCATGGATCATACGAAGCGAATTGTGAAAGAAAGTGAGAGATTACAAACTACAGGGGTTAAATGTGCCAACATGTTTAAGTTATACCTCTGAGTGACCTTTTGACAAACCCGAAGCTTTGTAACGATTAATTATGCTCACTAGAATGTACCACAAAAATTTCATGAAGTTTCGTTATCGTATGAGCAAGTTGTGATAAAATTCGTGTGTGAGGGTTAGAATCGTCAACATTGAAATTTAGGGCTTTTCGGGTGATCACAAAGTTACCCGAGGACTTAACAAAGTGGGTATGAGTCTTAAAGCCCCATATGTTAAATAACAAAGCTTCATATGCAAGTAGGATGGTGAAAACGACCTTTCGGGGGACCAAGGACCAAGATGCAATAACAAAAACATGTGTGACCTGACCAGAAGGGCCACGCGGCCCGCCTCACACATAGCAGAAGGCCACGCGGGCCGCCTGCGACCTGCAGATGCAGAAAAAAACAGACAGCTGCCTGTTGATGCATGTAACCGACTCCAATGTCATTTTTTTCGAAACTTTGGGCTGCCTAAGATGGTTTCTAGCTAGTAGGGGACTTGTGGATGATAATGCAACACCCCTAGACTTATGTGTTGATCATCTAAGAGTGTTTGAAGCCTTATATCAAGACCCACATGTTACCACATTGTTCATTCATCACTTCTGAGCATTTCCAGAGCATTCAAGCAGGCCACAAGCATTTCAAATCATCCATTAGTCGTGTGTAAGTGCCTTTGATCCTTCTTGTTTGAGTTATACTTAGTTAAAAGCCTAGAAATCAAACCGTCGTAACTACGGTTTGACTTTGTGATAAATCACAATCGGTCCAGAGATTTGTCGAATCGAAAGTTGTTATAAGTTGGTATTTATATGGTTAATAAACCCCTAAAAGGGCACCCACTGATTCGAATCCTAACTAGGTCGTTTGTCGAGTCAAAGGTTGTCCGAAAAAGTCAACAGAAACATTAATCGCATCTTTAACGATACGTAAGGTGTGTAATCTGTTTTATCAGTCATATAACTTGAAAATAAGTATAAAAACTTGTCTACGCTTGTTTGATTCGACAACTTTGTGTTTTGAACCGATTCGGAACCGAGAGACGCAAAAGTTTGACTTTTGCTTTGACCTCAGTTCTGACCCGATTTATATAGGTTTAGACATGCCTTAAAGTTCCATTAGGACCTAGTTGCATATGTGTATAAGCCTCTGCGTTTATACCACTCGAATCCCTAATCGTCCGATGTTTCCGTTAAACGCCTAAATATTGACTGTAATGCCCTTATGACCATAAAACGAGATTTTTGGAAATATGAAAGTGTCATAATCTTAGTTACTGATTTTTAGACTTGTACCTAAAATTTCACATCAGTTGGAGGTCTAGATAAGGAGTTATGCTTAATGACGTAATTTGAGTACTTTTAAGTAATTAAACGGCGTCATTAGCGTAAAGCCTATCTAAACCAAATTTTGGACACCAAACCTTTTACCCACTGATGTGATATAATATTTTGGGATTTTTAAAGATTTTTAATTATTTTTAAACTGATCATAAGCTAGGTTTATCGCCTTGATTCGGTTAATACCAAAAATACCCTTTTCGGCCATAAAATGAGTTTTACAAATCCTTTTAACGCCAATCCAATTGCTACTAATTTTAAATAATAAATGGAGTATTTTGAGCCTGATTATTTGATCAGAAAACTCAGAATTGTATTTTAACCCGTACGTCGCTTAAAAACAACTTTATACGCGTATTTAACGCATAGTTTGGGTTTAAAACTATTTTAGTATATAAGACTTATTACCAAAGGTTATAACCTGTTAAAATAAGCTATTTTACTGATCAACTCAGACCCGGATCACAGGTGTCTAATTAAACCCTTTTATAATCTTTAAAATGACCAAAATACCCCTACGGGGCTTATTAAAAGATTAAACTCGTTTGGGGCGTCATGGGTGATATCCTACTGATGTCACAACTTATTTAAGGCATGTTAACTTAGGAAACCTGTTTAGGACTCTTACAGATACCCGTTACGCTTCATGCGCGTTCGGTTCGGTTTATATAACTAGTTTACATAAATTAGCCGAAACGGGTTAAACCTTATCGGTTTTATCTCAAAATCCAGAATGTGTATCATATACCCATATTAAGCAAGTCTTCAAACTTGTCGGGTCTAAATCACATTCTATCCGGTCTTCGCTTAATCGTGCGTACGAACCGTATCTTTAAAACTAACCGGTCTAAGCGTAAGCTTAACTAAAGACCCGTTAGGATTCTAATAGGTTATTATAAACCTTCGTTCCAGATTAGGAGAACCAGTAAAAGATACTTGCACTCGCTGATTTTGAACTATACTTACTCAGGTAAATACTTTTAACTTATTTTCCCTATACGGGCTTGGGGTACGGTATATAAAATACCGCTTGGTCGGGGCGTTGAATCTTTGATTGAATGAATGATAATGAAAGTATTGAGACGTCTCGTTTAATATTGTTTTGTTTACTTAAAGCCTTTGGGGGGTTAATGACCGTGTCCCGGATATCCCTGGCATCATTTTACGAAATGGCCACGACCTTAGCACTCAGGTGTAGGCGTACACCTGTCAGTGTCTCATAAATAAAGTGGTGTGTTAATTGATCTTTAACCCGGCTCGATCCGGGCTACTGAACGCATAAGGAACATGTAAATCCCTACAAGTATTATATATTTAAATAATTATCCCAAGTTATAAAATATTATTTGTGCCTTGTGCCTTAAATGCATTTTCTTAAACTCTTTTCAAAATGAGTCGGTTGATTGTATTTACCAGTGTAAACTGACGTATTTTCTTAAAAAGGTTAAGTGCAGGTACTACGCGAAATAGGCTGGCTTGTCTCCTAGCATCCACATTAAGTCTCGCCAGCTTAGATGTCATAAACTGTTGAACATTTGTTTTCCTTTTATTTGGATCTACCTGTGGATTTATATTCGACTATTTGTGATACTTAATATTACAATATCGTTTGGTTGAATTAAATCTATACTTTGCTTCCGCTGTGCATTTAAATATTGTGTTGTTTGACTATCATGTTGCCAACCATGTCACGATACTCCCCTACCGGGCCCACCGGTGACACGTGGAAATTCGGGGTGTGACAGGTTGGTATCAGAGCCAACTCTGAGTGAATTAAACACTAGCCTTTTGTGTTTAATCTCAGTTACACAATTGCACATTCCTAAATCTTCGAGTCTAGACAAAGAACTTAGGAATAATCCAAATTGTTCAAATTTTTTATTTTTACTTAAATTTTGTCCTTTATTTTTCCTTGTTATTACCTTGTGTATTTTAACAGGTACAATAATGCCGCCAAGATTTAGACGAGGTGGTCGAGGAAAGGAGCCAGCTAGCGCCCCTAACGACCATGAGGCAGGGCCTTCATATCGACGAACTTCTTCTACAAGGAATGACGAAACGAGGGAGCTATGGAGGACATATGAAGACTCTGCCAGACGATCTTTTTCGCACGCCTCAACACCTCCATACCATGACTCTTATGGGCCTCAGTCAGAGAACGAACCCCACAACCCGCAACATTTCTTTGGCGACCCTACTCCTGTTTTTCAGGGTCAGTTTAACCCAGCAGAGTACCTACCAGAGCACGTGGGCTTTAACCCACTAGGACCAGAGGATCACTTTTCGGGTGATCAAGAGATGGACGAGGACACAGATCCCGTCGAGGCTTCAACCGGATCCTTGAACCATCCTTTCGTGATCTCAGACGGTTCGTCTTTCCACGGAACACCATACCAGGGTCCGGATAGTCACATGGCACGGTTCGAACGGTGTGAGTGGTACTATACACCATCGGAACACTCATCACCTCACCAGCAGCCGCCACTGCAGCAGCAAGATCCCTATGGGGATCCACGTTATGAGGCAGTCACGCCACCGCCTCCACCGCCGCCAGTTCACCTAGAGCCTCCAGAACCACCAAGACGTAGGAGGACTGGTGCACGGATCTCAGCACGAGAAGTTGATTTTCGTCTCAACACCCCTCAACACTCTAGCGGCAGCCATTACCCGCCTACTCATGAAGTCCCACAGATGGGTGGACCTTCTGTCCCAGTTTCGGAGGTGAATTCAGCACCTATTGTACCGCCATCACCGGGTTTTGGCCACCCAATCCCTGCTTATACTGCTCCGGCAGCTTACAACCCATATGGACCACCAGCATACCATGGCTATAACTATGCTGATGATCCTTACAACGTGGCATCAAGCTACCTAGCCCATAATAATCCTGAAGGACCATATGGACCCCCTTGGGGAATGGGATACCCAGCTCGGGGGTATCAAGCACCTGTTCAGCCGCCACCACAGTACCAGCCACCACGGGCTCCTCCTCCTGAGCAGGAGGAACTCCGCCGAAGACTGGCCAAAGTGGAGCGAGACTTCCAGAAGGAACGTAGGAAGAATGAGGGATTTATGAGTGGGTTGGCAAACTTGCTTAAAGGGAAGAAGAAACGGGATCGTTAAATCCCCATATATATATTGTTGTATTTCCTTGTTTAAATCAAGTCCCTACGTGGACATTTATTTATGTGTGTATGTAGTCCCTGCGTAGGACATCTACCTTTGTACTTAGTCCCTACGAGGACTTGTCTTATTAGTCCCTGCGTAGACACTTATGTCTGTAAATAGTCCCTGTGAGGACATGTGTTATCAGTATAGCTCCTGCGTGGGCAAGTATTTGTAAAAGTCCCGTTTAGGGCAGAAGTGTACTACTCGTATATTAAATGGAATGTTAAGTTTGGAAATTTTATTTCTATCATTTAAAGCATTTATATATTATGCATGAAATAAACAAAATAACATCATTCCTTTTGTAAATGATCTGCCTATTAAATATCAATTAAGGATCTTAAAGGTAAAACCTAGCCTACATGTCATTATAAGACTTGGCCAAAATGGTAAGACCTGTATAAAAGATTCCAATCCCAGTTAACGTCTGAAAACATGTTAACACTCCTGGCAGATGTGATTCGTTAAAATCACACACGTCATTCTATATAAGGATTCTTTAGAAGATTCCTGACCCAATAAAAATGATCTCTGAATCATGGGTTAAATCATTAATAAATATGATCAGTTCTTTTTACCATCCATTGGTAATGGAATGCCTACGGGCCCTTCTCATTTTCATATGAGACAAAAGACAGTATTAGTCCGTGACCCTGTCTGATAAAGGTAATGAACCTTGTTCAAACCTTCATGCTTTGATTCTCTGAAATCATAGCTTAAAATCTATATTGTCCCTGTGACTAGGCCTTATGTGCTAATAAAACTATTATCGTTTTATAATTAGGATAAATTATATTAGAAATCCTAAATTGATGTGAGTAATAAATTAACCATATATGGTCTATGTTACCACGGTTAATAAAAATTGCCATAAAAGACAATTCTATAATAAACTCACCAATAAGTTATTGTCGATATGTTACAGTTCAAGATACATGGCAGACTCAAACGAGGTCAACAGTCACCCAGGGATAGTGAATGATAATGCCCGTGTAAACGTAGCAGGTGCAGAGTTACAAGCTATGATAGATAATGCGGTTAATAGAGCTATGGATAGACAGCACCATGGATCAAGTGGTACCCATACGAGGACCCATTCTGCATCACACACTAGAACACCCTCCAGGACCCACACTGCCCACAACAGTAATTCTCACCACTCCTCGAATCAAAGGAGTAATCCATCCCAAAGAGTCATACAAAACCAAGAACCTCGTAATAGGGGTTGCACCTATAAATACTTCGTGTCGTGCAAACCCAGAGACTTCAATGGGGAAAAAGGAGCTGTTGATTGCATGACGTGGATGGATGAAATGGATACTGTGGTGGATATTAGTGGTTGCCATAATAGGGACATTGTGAAGTTTGTCTCGCAGTCTTTCAAAGGAGAAGCCTTAGCCTGGTGGATATCCTTGATCCAAGCCACAGGGAAAGTCCCGTTATACAACATGACCTGGGAACAGTTCATGGCACTAATCAAAGAAAATTTCTGCCCTCAACATGAGGTTGAGAGAATTGAATCTGATTTCCTGGCGCTGGTCATGAAAAAACCTGGACTGTCAGGCCTACCTTACCACTTTCAATACTTTGTCAAGGTTGGTCCCTTACTTGGTAACTCCGGAGCCTAAACGTATAGCTCGTTTTATCGGGGGGTTGGAACCGGAAATCAAAGCAAGTGTAAAGGCCTCCAGACCAACCACTTTTCGGTCAGTAACGGACATATCGTTATCTCTGACCTCAGATGCTGTCAGGCTGAGGTCACAAAGGAAAAATGATACCGAAAAGAGGAAGCGTGAGGATGACAACTCACGACGATCAGACAAGAAGCAGAAGGGAAACAATGACCAAAAGAAGGGGTCAGGTTTTAAGAAGGATGGTCAACAGTCGGGTGAAAAACCCAGATGTAAAACCTGCAAGAGACAGCACTTCGGGAAGTGTAGGTTTGAATCCAACTCACAATCACAATCGAAACCTTTTGCATGTGGGTTATGCAAATCCAGGGAACACAAAACCATGGATTGCAAGAAGATAAAGGATGCGACCTGCTATGGTTGCAATGAAAAGGGGCACATCAGGAGCAATTGCCCAAAATATGCCAAGAAGCCGGAAGAGGCTAAGAAGACCAATGCTAGGGTCTTCAGGATGGATGCTAAGGAAGCCGTCAAGGACGACAACGTGATAACAGGTACCTTTCTCGTAAATGATGTTTATGCGAGAGTGTTATTTGATTCAGGCGCTGATAAGTCGTTTGTAGATAATAAGTTTTGTGAATTGTTGAAACTACCTGTTAAGACTTTAAGTGTGAAGTATGAGGTGGAACTAGCAGATGGTACTTTAGAAACCGCCTCAACTATCTTAGATGGATGTTTCATATCCATTAGGAATCACTCTTTTCCTTTATCCCTACTTCCCTTTAAGTTAGCCGGCTTTGACATAGTATTGGGTATGGACTGGTTATCTCACAACCAGGCCCAGATTGTATGCAATAAGAAGCAAGTGATGATCAAGACTCCGTCTGGTGAATCACTTACTATCCAGGGAGATACCCAGTATGGGCTACCCGAGAAAATGTCTATACTCAAGGACTCTAAGTGTTTAAAGAAAGGTTGTGTCATCTACATGGCGCAAGTGATTATAGATGAGCCGAAGCCCAAGATTGGGGATATACCCGTCGTTTCTGAATACCCTGATGTTTTTCCTGAAGAACTTCCTGGTTTGCCACCAGAGAGACAAGTAGAATTCAGAATTGACATTATTCCTGGATCAGCACCGGTGGCAAGGGCACCTTATAGGTTGGCACCAACAGAGATGAAGGAATTGAGAACGCAGCTAGATGATTTGCTAGCCAAAGGTTTCATCAAACCTAGTTCGTCCCCTTGGGGAGCACCAGTTTTATTTGTTAAGAAGAAGGATGGATCGATGCGTCTGTGCATCGACTACCGTGAGCTTAATAAGGTTACTATCAAGAATAGGTATCCTTTGCCCAGAATCGACGATCTGTTCGATCAACTTCAAGGGGCAAGTTTCTTCTCGAAGATTGACCTGAGGTCAGGCTACCATCAATTGAAGGTTAGAGATGAAGATGTGCACAAAACAGCATTTAGGACTCGTTATGGACATTACGAGTTCCTAGTGATGCCTTTTGAGCTCACTAATGCACCAGCCGCGTTCATGGATCTCATGAATCGCGTTTGCAAGCCGCACCTAGACAAATTCGTCATCGTCTTTATCGACGACATTCTCATCTACTCAAAGAACCAAGCTGACCACGAGAAGCATCTTCACTGCATTTTGGAACTACTTCATAAAGAAAAGCTCTATGCCAAGTTCTCGAAGTGTGAATTCTGGCTTCGAGCAGTCCAATTTCTTGGGCATGTTGTTAGTGAGCATGGTATCCAAGTAGATCCTGCTAAAGTTGAAGCTGTCATGAATTGGCATGAGCCAAAGACGCCCACTGAAATTCGTAGCTTCCTAGGTTTGGCAGGATACTATAGGCGATTTATTGAAAACTTCTCAAGGATTGCTGCACCCCTGACTTCGCTGACACGTAAGAAGATTAAGTTTGACTGGGGTCCTAAGCAGCAGGAATCCTTCGATATTCTGAAACAAAAGTTGAGCAATGCTCCGGTACTGACATTGCCTGATGGAATAGAGGAGTTTGTAGTTTATTGTGATGCATCACACACAGGGATGGGATGTGTGCTTATGCAAAAAGGCAAAATCATTGCCTATGCTTCACGGCAGTTAAAGGTGCACGAAAAGAATTACACCACCCACGACTTGGAGTTGGGTGCCGTTGTATTCGCACTAAAACTGTGGAGGCACTATTTATATGGAATAAAATGTGTGATCTATTCTGATCACAAAAGCCTTCAACATCTGTTCAACCAGAAGGACTTGAACATGAGGCAACGCCGTTGGATGGAAACTCTGAATGATTACGATTGTGAAATAAGATACCATCCCGGCAAGGCGAATGTAGTCGCCGATGCCTTGAGTCGGAAGGAGAAGGTGAAACCCATCCGAATCAATGCCAAGAGCATGGAATTAAAGAACAGCTTGATAGAAAGATTGTTAGCTGCACAGAAGGAAGCTGTGTTGGAAGCTAACTATCCTAACGAAAAGCTAGGAGTAACTGAGGAGCAGTTATCTCTTAGTAAGGATGGAATTCTTAGATTGAATGGACGGATATGGGTTCCAATTTTTGGAGGACTCCGAGATGTTATCCTCCAGGAAGCCCACAGTTCTAAATATTCTGTTCATCCTGGAGCTGATAAAATGTACCAGGATCTTAGGGCAAATTATTGGTGGATAGGCTTGAAGAAGTCTGTAGCTACCTATGTAGCTAAATGCTTGACGTGTGCGCAAGTCAAGGCAGAACATCAAAAACCGTCAGGTTTACTACAACAACCTGAACTTCCTACTTGGAAGTGGGAAATGGTAACTATGGATTTTATCACCAAGTTACCTAAGACAAGGAAAGGAAATGACACCATCTGGGTGATAGTTGACCGACTGACTAAGTCAGCACATTTCCTACCTATTAAGGAGACCTACAGCTCCGATATGTTAGCCCAACTGTACGTTGATAAGATTGTAGCTCTACATGGCATACCTGTAGCTATTATCTCTGACCGAGATACTAGATACACATCACATTTTTGGAAAAGTTTCCAACAATCTTTGGGCACACGTTTGAACTTTAGTACGGCTTACCATCCACAGACTGACGGTCAGAGTGAGCGTACTATTCAAACGTTAGAAGACATGCTACGTGCATGTGCGATCGATTTGGGAGGTTGTTGGGATAAGAACCTACCATTAATCGAATTCTCCTACAACAATAGCTACCATACCAGCATCAAGGCTGCGCCTTTTGAGGCATTATACGGTAGAAAGTGTAGATCGCCTGTTTGTTGGGCGGAAGTTGGAGAAGTCCAGTTATCAGGACCAGAGATTGTGTTCGAAACGACTGACAAGATTGTCCAGATTCGTAACAATCTCCAAGCTGCCCGGAATAGGCAGAAGATTTACGCTGATCCAAATCGTAAGGATTTTCACTTCGAAGTAGGTGAAAAAGTCCTACTTAAAGTGTCACCCTGGAAGGGAGTGATGCGATTTGGTAAGAAATGTAAGCTAAGCCCGAGATACATAGGACCTTTCGAGGTTATCGAACGTGTCGGGTCAGTTGCCTACAAGTTAAACTTACCTGAAGAGCTCAGTAGTATACACAATGTGTTCCACATCTGCAATCTGAAGAAGTGTTTCGCTGACGAATCAGTGGTTATACCCTATACAGATGTGCATATTGATGAGAGCTTGAAATTTGTGGAAAAACCTTTGTCGATCGAAGATCGACAGGTGAGGAAGCTTCGAAGGAAGCATATACCTTTTGTAAAGGTCAAATGGGATGCCCGTAGAGGTCCCGAATTCACGTGGGAGGTTGAATCCACGATGAAAGAAAAGTACCCTTACTTGTTTCAGTAAATCTCGGGTCGAGATTTCTTTTAAGGGGGTGAGGATGTAACACCCCGAAAATTTACGTCCTATAATGTGTTGACACGTGTCATAGGTTTGAACGTGTGAAAGAATGTTCTTGAAGGACTAAAGTTGACAAACAGTGAAAGTATGTAATTATAAGGGTTCAAAGTGTCAACAATGAATAAATATACTTTGCAATAACCCTACATGATGTTTATAACCTTAAACGAATAGCTCATGGATCATACGAAGCGAATTGTGAAAGAAAGTGAGAGATTACAAACTACAGGGGTTAAATGTGCCAACATGTTTAAGTTATTCCTCTGAGTGACCTTTTGACAAACCCGAAGCTTTGTAACGATTAATTATGCTCACTAGAATGTACCACAAAAATTTCATGAAGTTTCGTTATCGTATGAGCAAGTTGTGATAAAATTCGTGTGTGAGGGTTAGAATCGTCAACATTGAAATTTAGGGCTTTTCGGGTGATCACAAAGTTACCCGAGGACTTAACAAAGTGGGTATGAGTCTTAAAGCCCCATATGTTAAATAACAAAGCTTCATATGCAAGTAGGATGGTGAAAACGACCTTTCGGGGGACCAAGGACCAAGATGCAATAACAAAAACATGTGTGACCTGACCAGAAGGGCCACGCGGCCCGCCTCACACATAGCAGAAGGCCACGCGGGCCGCCTGCGACCTGCAGATGCAGAAAAAAACAGACAGCTGCCTGTTGATGCATGTAACCGACTCCAATGTCATTTTTTTCGAAACTTTGGGCTGCCTAAGATGGTTTCTAGCTAGTAGGGGACTTGTGGATGATAATGCAACACCCCTAGACTTATGTGTTGATCATCTAAGAGTGTTTGAAGCCTTATATCAAGACCCACATGTTACCACATTGTTCATTCATCACTTCTGAGCATTTCCAGAGCATTCAAGCAGGCCACAAGCATTTCAAATCATCCATTAGTCGTGTGTAAGTGCCTTTGATCCTTCTTGTTTGAGTTATACTTAGTTAAAAGCCTAGAAATCAAACCGTCGTAACTACGGTTTGACTTTGTGATAAATCACAATCGGTCCAGAGATTTGTCGAATCGAAAGTTGTTATAAGTTGGTATTTATATGGTTAATAAACCCCTAAAAGGGCACCCACTGATTCGAATCCAAACTAGGTCGTTTGTCGAGTCAAAGGTTGTCCGAAAAAGTCAACAGAAACATTAATCGCATCTTCAATGATACGTAAGGCGTGTAATCTGTTTTATCAGTCATATAACTTGAAAATAAGTATAAAAACTTGTCTACGCTTGTTTGATTCGACAACTTTGTGTTTTGAACCGATTCGGAACCGAGAGACGCAAAAGTTTGACTTTTGCTTTGACCTCAGTTTTGACCCGATTTATATAGGTTTAGACATGCCTTAAAGTTCCATTAGGACCTAGTTGCATATGTGTATAAGCCTCTGCGTTTATACCACTCGAATCCCTAATCGTCCGATGTTTCCGTTAAACGCCTAAATATTGACCGTAATGCCCTTATGACCATAAAACGAGATTTTTGGAAATATGAAAGTGCCATAATCTTAGTTACTGATTTTTAGACTTGTACCTAAAATTTCACATCAGTTGGAGGTCTAGATAAGGAGTTATGCTTAATGACGTAATTTGAGTACTTTTAAGTAATTAAACGGCGTCATTAGCGTAAAGCCTATCTAAACCAAATTTTGGACACCAAACCTTTTACCCACTGATGTGATATAATATTTTGGGATTTTTAAAGATTTTTAATTATTTTTAAACTGATCATAAGCTAGGTTTATCGCCTTGATTCGGTTAATACCAAAAATACCCTTTTCGGCCATAAAATGAGTTTTACAAATCCTTTTAACGCCAATCCAATTGCTACTGATTTTAAATAATAAATGGAGTATTTTGAGCCTGATTATTTGATCAGAAAACTCAGAATCGTATTTTAACCCGTACGTCGCTTAAAAACAACTTTATACGCGTATTTAACGCATAGTTTGGGTTTAAAACTATTTTAGTATATAAGACTTATTACCAAATGTTATAACCTGTTAAAATAAGCTATTTTACTGATCAAATCAGACCCGGATCACAGGTGTCTAATTAAACCCTTTCATAATCTTTAAAATGACCAAAATACCCCTACGGGGCTTATTAAAAGATTAAACTCGTTTGGGGCGTCATGGGTGATATCCTACTGATGTCACAACTTATTTAAGGCATGTTAACTTAGGAAACCTGTTTAGGACTCTTACGGATACCCGTTACGCTTCATGCGCGTTCGGTTCGGTTTATATAACTAGTTTACATAAATTAGCCGAAACGGGTCAAACCTTATCGGTTTTATCTCAAAATCCAGAATGTGTATCATATACCCATATTAAGCAAGTCTTCAAACTTGTCGGGTCTAAATCACATTCTATCCGGTCTTCGCTTAATCGTGCGTACGAACCGTATCTTTAAAACTAACCGGTCTAAGCGTAAGCTTAACTAAAGACCCGTTAGGATTCTAATAGGTTATTATAAACCTTCGTTCCAGATTAGGAGAACCAGTAAAAGATACTTGCACTCGTTGATTTTGAACTATACTTACTCAGGTAAATACTTTTAACTTATTTTCCCTATACGGGCTTGGGGTACGGTATATAAAATACCGCTTGGTCGGGGCGTTGAATCTTTGATTGAATGAATGATAATGAAAGTATTGAGACGTCTCGTTTAATATTGTTTTGTTTACTTAAAGCCTTTGGGGGGTTAATGACCGTGTCCCGGATATCCCTGGCATCATTTTACGAAATGGCCACGACCTTAGCACTCAGGTGTAGGCGTACACCTGTCAGTGTCTCATAAATAAAGTGGTGTGTTAATTGATCTTTAACCCGGCTCGATCCGGGCTACTGAACGCATAAGGAACATGTAAATCCCTACAAGTATTATATATTTAAATAATTATCCCAAGTTATAAAATATTATTTGTGCCTTGTGCCTTAAATGCATTTTCTTAAACTCTTTTCAAAATGAGTCGGTTGATTGTATTTACCAGTGTAAACTGACGTATTTTCTTAAAAAGGTTAAGTGCAGGTACTACGCGAAATAGGCTGGCTTGTCTCCTAGCATCCACATTAAGTCTCGCCAGCTTGGATGTCATAAACTGTTGAACATTTGTTTTCCTTTTATTTGGATCTACCTGTGGATTTATATTCGACTATTTGTGATACTTAATATTACAATATCGTTTGGTTGAATTAAATCTATACTTTGCTTCCGTTGTGCATTTAAATATTGTGTTGTTTGACTATCATGTTGCCAACCATGTCACGATACTCCCCTACCGGGCCCACCGGTGACACGTGGAAATTCGGGGTGTGACAGTGATAATAAAATTTATTCTGACAAAGATTTTCCGATTAAGAATGTAAATCAATCCTTAATCAGTAAAGTTTTTGAAAATTCGACAAGTAAATTTCTGGGTAAGAAAGGATCACACGTTGTGGTAACACAGTGCCCTCCTATCCCAAAGGCTGAAGTTAGAAAACAATTTGGCAATCAGAAATTACCAACAGAGAAAAGGCAGCAAAATCATAACAAACAAAAAGGAAAATTGCCGGCTCAAAGTCAAAAGAAGCCAAATCAAAAGAAGAACAAGAATGTGAACTTTGTGAAATCTAAGGGAACGGACAAAATTGAAACGTTTGAAAATCAATCTAACTTAGATTTTGTCAAGAAAGCAACAGTGATAAAAAGGAATGAACCAAATAGTTCAAAACCTAGTACCTCGGGATCACAAAGTTCATCATCGGCAAGACGATCACATGATACTTCGGGGTTTGTTGAACGAAGATCATGTTTTGAATGTGGTGAAATAGGACATATAATTCGAAACTGTCCGTATCTTCACAAGTTGAAAGCAAAGGATGATGATCCCCGTGAACGCAATCACCAAAAGCGATCTGTTTCTGTAAAACAAGATCCCCGACTTGTAAGAGAAAGGGAAAAGAAACAGAAACGCCAACAAGTCAAGGTGATTGAAAAGGCACTTAAAACTGATGTGGTTCAAAAACAATCTGTTTCAGTTAAGCCAGAAAACTCAAAATTTTCAAAAACTTCAAACAATCACGAAGTTAAATTGTCAAACAATCAAACTGGTAAAACTCAACAGACATGGAAACCTAAATTGACCACAAGTTCAGAGGGACCATCACAATTTATGAATCATCAAAGAATAGAAGTTATTATTGTTGATGAAAATGGAAGACCCAAGACCACAATGGCTTGGGTCCCCATCTCCAACTAATCAAGTGAGTTCATGTGCAGGGTGTTCCAGGAGGAACTATCAGTAGTCATTGGATTGTTGATAGTGGGGCATCCAGGCACATGACAGGCGACATGAAGCTTCTCTACGACGTTAAATCTATTAGAGGAGGTTATGTTGCTTTTGCTGGAGATAAAGGCGGATATATTACGGGTGAAGGAATGATTTCCAACGGGGTTGTGAGTTTTGATAAGATCAACTTTGTACAACAACTTGATCACAATCTTCTTAGTGTTTCTCAAATCTGTGATAAGTAGTTCTCAGTACACTTTGATGCAAATGGATGTTATGTGCTGAAACCCGGCTTCAAAATTCCGAAAGAATGGATTATCTTATCTGCTCCAAGGATAAATGACTTGTACGTCCTTGATATGAGCCAAGCTATCACAACGTCTGCACAAGCAACCTGTTTCGTTTCCAAAGCCACAGAAAAGGACTCAATCTCTTGGCACAGACGAATGGGTCACATTCACTTACGCAAAATGAATCATTTGGTGTCAAATGAATTAGTGAATGGTGTTCCTCTTAAAAACTTCCATCTTCAAGACGTCTGTGTCTCGTGCCAGAAAGGAAAACAAACGAAGAAGCGACACCCTACAAAGAAAATCAACACGGTGGCTGTTCCTCTTGAACGTTTGCACATGGATTTGTTCGGTCCTGTCAAGCACAAAAGTATTAGGAATGATCAATACTGCCTCGTGTTAACTGATGATTATTCAAGATTTTCTTGGGTGGCGTTCATGGCACATAAGAGTGAAACCTTCGGTATTATCAAAAACTTGATCATTCAGATTGAGAATCTATATAAGTTGAAGGTTAGGCAGATACGTAGCGACAATGGTACTGAATTCAAAAATCATGCCATGGCGGAGTTTTGCACTTCAAAAGGTATTCTTCACGAATTTAGTGCAGCTTATACTCCTCAACAGAATGGCGTCGCTGAACGTAAGAACCGCACATTGATCGAGACTGCTAGGACTATGTTGGTAGAGTCACAATTGCCGATTCCATTATGGACTGAAGCTGTGGCCTCTGCATACTACACGTTGAATCGAGTCCTTACAGTCAAAAGGCACAACAAGACCTGCTTTGAGCTTCTTCACAAACGGAAACCAGATTTGTCATATCTTGAACCGTGTGGAGCTCCGTGCACAATAATCGATCCTAATGGAAAGTTTGGGGCAAGAGCCATTGAAGGATACTTTCTTGGGTATTCCACCCCGAACTTAAGAGTCTGGAATCTAGAGACTAAAAGGGTCGAGGAATGGTCTGAAGTCAGAGTACAAAGGCACACTTTGCCAGTTAGAAATCCTGGTCAGCCTTGGATGTTTGAGTACGATGACTTTTTCAATTCGATCAATGTTGAAGCCGTTGAAGAAAATGCTGCGGCAAGGATGTTTTTCGAGAGTGACAATGCAACAGATTCACCGTTGGTTCGTCCCATTATTGTCAATCAAGAACCATCTTCAGTGAATAATAATGCTCTCGGTAATGAGGATTTTCACGATGCTACCGAATTGAACGAATCTTCAGAGGATGATGAATTTCTCGATGTAGATCAAGAAGTTCCAATAACAGCAGTTCATGGTACTTCAGAGGGTACACCTCCAGTGGACGCCCCTAGAACAGCTGAAGCTACTGCATCATCCTCTTCGTCAATTCCGGGTATTGAATTAGTTGTTGATCTCAATCTCAACAATCTGGGTACAAACATTCCAGTTCAAGATAATCCAGAAACAAGGATTCACAATACCCATCCTCAACAAAACATCATCGGAAATGTACAAAGTGGCGTTCAAACAAGAAACATGTTGCGAAACAACAACAATGCAGGCTTGTATGCGGCGATTAGAGAATCTGGTCAACAAAATGATTGGTCTTTCGCGTGTTATGTCTCACAGGAAGAGCCAAGAACTTGGAAAGAAGCTTTGAAAGATAACTCTTGGGTTGAAGCAATGCAGGAAGAACTGCAACAATTCCAGAAGCTTGGTGTCTGGAAACTCGTAGAGAAACCTGCTGGTTACAAGAAGATTGGTACCCGTTGGGTGTTTAAATGCAAAAAGGATGACCGTGGAGTCGTTATTCGAAACAAAGCAAGGCTAGTCGTTCAAGGTTTTCGTCAGATAGAAGGGATCGACTACAACGAAGTGTATGCACCTGTTGCACGTCTAGAAGCAATTCGGATCTTTCTGGCTTATGCCTCATTCAAAGGTTTCAAGGTATACCAGATGGACGTCAAAAGTGCATTCTTACATGGTGTGGTGGAAGAAGAAGTGTACGTCGAACAGCCTCCTGGGTTTGAAGATCCTATCCATCCCGATCGGGTTTGGTTGCTCAACAAAGCTCTATATGGTCTACATCAAGCACCTCGAGCTTGGTATGCAACCTTATCTAATTATTTGCTGGAGAATGGATTTCGCAGAGGTCTTATCGATTGTACTCTTTTCATCAAAGAACAAGATGGAGATCTTCTACTGGTTCAGGTATACGTTGATGATATTATTTTTGGTTCTACTAATGATATATTGTGTAGGAATTTCGAGCGCATTATGCAGGATAAATTGTAGATGAGTGCTATGGGGGAAATGACCTTCTTTTTGGGCCTACAAGTGCAACAAACTGAGTCTGGGATATTCATCCATCAGACTAAATATGTTGGTGACATCTTGAGCCGGTTCCAGATGTCTGATGCAACGCCCATCGGTACCCCATTGCCGCAAAATCACGGAATTACTCCAGACTTGAAGGGTGAAGCTGTTAGCCCCTCATACTACCGCGCGATGATCGGATCTCTTATGTACCTCACAGCATCAAGACCAGATATAATGTACCCAACGTGCATGCTTGCCAGATATCAAGTCAACCCGAAGGCCTCACATCTTGCAGCTGTAAAAAGGATTTTTCGTTATTTGAAGGGTTGCCCTGACACCGGTCTATGGTACCCTAGGGATAATAACTTTGACTTGATCGCATTCAGTGATTCTGATTTTGGCAGATGCAAAATCGACGGCAAATCCACAACGGCTGGATGTCAGTTTTTGGGAAATCGCCTAGTCACATGGCAGTGCAAGAAGCAGACCTGTGTAGCTACATCAACATGCGAAGCTGAATACATTGCTGCCTCAAGTTGTTGCTCCCAAGTCCTATGGATCCAACAACAATTGCGAGACTACGGTTTTGAATTCCTAACTACTCCTATTTACGTTGATAATTCTGCTGCCTTACAGATCACTAAAAATCCTGTGCAGCATTCAAAGACTAAGCACATCGAAATTAAGTATCACTTCATACGTGATTGCTTTGAGAAAAGGCTAATCGATGTTGCTTACGTCCACACCGATGACCAACGTGCCGACCTTTTTACCAAAGCATTTGACAAATCAAGATTTGACTATTTATTATTGGTAAACGGCATTAAGGTCAAGCAAGAGTAAAACCAACATCGGAAAATCATTTTTGTAAATACCTTTGTGTTTTAAATTTGTCTTAGTTTATTGTTTTTAGGGGGAGTAAATCCAATTTGAAAATCCAAAAACATCAAAAAAAATTCAAAAACTCAAAAACAATAGAAAAACAAAAATGAGTTTCCTGGCGAGCAAAAGAGAAAATGATAGTACATCAGTGGTCTATCCAAACCTCTTTTAACTGAAATGCAAAGTGAAATATGTTAAGCAGCTCTATATAAGATGTATCGGTAGGCTCACAATCATTTTAAAGTGTGCAGGGTGATATAAACTTAAATCGACAGAAGACCAGGTGGGAACCACTCATTGGCATATGGTCTTGGTACCGAAATTTCGTTTGAGAGATTGCCGAGGTTCTGAGATATTCGGTCTTTATGCTGCTTATCATCTGGGTATCATGGTTGTATCTTTTACCGAAAAATAACGGGGACGCAAGTCTAGATCTTCCATGATACTATACATACGTGTACATACTGCATACGACCTCAATAAGTGATCAACAATCACATGTCCAAACAAATAAGTGATAATATATCACATCTTTCCGGGAGTCAAGTTCGTCTCTCTGCTGTACGAAAGTACTGACCTGTTCACGGACTTGCTCCTGTGCCTTCATGCATCGAAAATCAAGTTCCTCATCAATAAGTGATTCTATCACATAGGGCTTGTTTTCAAATCAAAATAAGTGAGAATCTCACATCATATACGGTCAAACAGATGATAATCGGTATACTCACCGGTAAGATGAACCCTCGTGCATACCTTGATACGGGAATGTGTCGTGATGTGGATGAACACCGGTCGGTAAGTATAAATCATACCTTAACGTATCCCCTCGCCATAATTACATCTGATAAGTTGAGCTTATGTGGATAACAATACCGATAATTGTTATATGATGCTTATCTAAATGTTAACTAAAAGAACAACAAGAGCGTTTTGGCTTGACCGTACACTGATATGATTCTCTTACCCTCGAAACTCGCAAAAAGAATGTATGTAAATATTTATTTAATGCTTTCAGTTTCTGCATCTTTGTATATATTTATTTACTGCTTTCAGTCTTTACTTTTGAAATATTCAAAAAAAAATTCCAAAAAGATTTTAGGTGTGTTTTAATATAAACTTTCTAAAAAGCCAAAAAGATTTTATTTCTGTCTTATTTTCGATTGTACGATGTTGGATCTCGAGTCTTCGTTACCTGAAACCTGATTGAAAACCGAAACGACTGATTCTTCATAAACGGTTGAAATTTGCAAGTTTTGAAAGTTAAAAACCTAAAACTGAACAATTTATTAAACTTTCAAACTGTCGGACGGTGTTTGATTGAACAATGGTCACATGTGTGTCGTTTGCTTATGATATTCCAGGCAGTTGTTCTCATTACGCGTTTAGATTTCTTGCATGTGCAGATTCTAAAGGCAAGGAGAACATGGTCGATGACAAGCTTCGGAATGAAGACACGACGTGAAGGCGCTCAAGTGATGAAGATGATCGAGTTGCCACTGACCATCATCAACACCACAAGGATCTCAAGTTGTAAAGATCAAGACATTCACGAGCTTGTGTTAAGGGGGAGTTTGTCAACACACTTCCTACATGAAACGGGGAGTTTGTTGGTACACTTTCTGCTTTCAAGACGTGAAGACTTTAAAGATCCTCCGACATTGAAGACTTGAAAGGACGTCAAAGACTTGAAGACACGAAGATCGAGACAAAGCTACAGCCAAGGGGGAGTTTGTTGGTGCACTTGTGTCTGTACTTTGTCTTTTTTTTGTCATGATACAAAACGATGTCTTTGATGTAAGGTTGATGTAAGTTTGTCCAAGTCAACCATCCTCCTGGTTTGACTTGGCCAAACAGTTGGAACATTGTTGTAACATGTTTGTGTCGAAGGATGAGTCATCGAAGGATTGTTTAGATCCTTCGATGAGCTCGAAAGATAAACCTTCGTTGGATGTTGATGGACCTCGAAGGATATCATCCTTCGAGGTATATGTGGATCCTTCGATAGGTTTCAGATCGATAGATGATCCTTCGATCAGTCTATCTGATCCTTCGACCAGACGAGCTGTAATGGGTATATATACTCATGTAATATGTTCACTTCATAAGTGTGTGAGATGTGAGTCAACTTAGTCTTGTAGAGAGCGTATTTTCAGTTGGGTCAAGGGCTGTAACCGTGTCCACTGAAATACAAGAGAATACTTTGATATCTCGTGTGTTTGCCTTTCTCTTTGTAGCTTGTGTTCTCATATAAACTACCGGTTTGCATTCTAGCTTGGATTCCGCACTTGCTAGTGTGTTAAACATAACAAGGATAAGGTTTTACCTCATCCTCCGAGGGACCTACATATATATATATATATATATATAGGTAGATGATCCTGTAAAAAAAATGTTTTTTTGTGAGAAAGGTAAGAAAGAATCTAAGATCTAATGGTTGAGATCATAATGGCAAAATTGTAAATAATGTTTACTATTAAACATATTAATTTTCTAGATTAAGGGTATATAGGTAAATTTAACATTTTTAAATTAAGAAACTAACATTAATGCACATGTAACTTCCCCCGTCTTTTTTAAACGTCAATAACTTTTTATACGTAACTTTTTTTTTAAAAAAAATTACACTATAATAACGAGCGTTTTTTTATCTTTAATATGAGTACCATATTGCTATACTTGTATAGAGAAAAAAATATGTTTCGATCAGATGTTTAGTCCATGAATGGTGTTATATACTTACTGAATAGTGTTATATACTTACTGAGTGGTGTTATATACTTACTGAATGGTGATATACTTGCTGAATGGTGTTATATACTTGCTGAATGATGTTATATACTTATTGAATTGTGTTATATACTTGCTGAATGGTGTTATATACTTGCTGAATGGTGTTTATAGAGATCTTTTAAAAAAAATCCAGTTCCTATAATTAAGGTGGCGGTTATGGGAAGTTTTTAATTAATTGAATTAATGATAAAATTACTTGTTTACCCTTTTGAATTAATTTAGATTTAGGACACATGTCATCTCCACAATATTTCTCACCTTTCTCACACTTTTAACCTTTTTTTTACAATAACCTTACCCTATATATATATATATATATATATAGAGAGAGAGAGAGAGAGAGAGAAAGTATATCGTACAATATGGCTTAACGTACTTCACGTACGACAACGTGCATGATTTGTTCTATAACATGCGTGATTATTGTTTTCAATATGCGTGATTATTGTGTTTCAACATGCGTGATTTTGGATTTTTGAGTTATAACGTGCGTGATTTTAAAATAAACGTGCGTCATTACCTGTCGTACGTGATGTACGTTAAGCCGTAATGTACGTTAACCTTCCTCTCTCTCTATATATATAGGGTCAGGATTTAGAGAGAACGGTGAAAAGTGTGAGAACGGTGAGAAGGATTTTGGTGGTGACATGTGGCATTGATGCTAAATTACACTAAGGGGTAATATTGTAAAAAAAAACTCACTCACATGAACTGGCTGTTCAAATAAAACGCCATAAAAACACCCAATTCAGAAAAACGCCATGAAAAATACCCAGTTAAAAACGCCATAAAACACACAGTTCAGAAAAACGCCATGAAAAAACTCAGTTGAAAACGCCATAAAACACTCAGTTCAGAAAAAATGCCATGAAAATACCTAGTTAAAACGCCATAAAAAACACCTAGTTCAAAAAAACGTCATGAAAAAACTCAGTTGAAAACGACATAAAACACTCAGTTCAGAAAAAACGCAATGAAAATACCTAGTTAAAACGCCATAAAAACACCTAGTTCAGAAAAACATTGTTAGAAATATAGGCTAGCAATGCAGAATAGAGCAGCAGCAGATGCTCTATTGTTTGATGCGCTAATCAGATAATAGATGCTCTAGTACTAGATGCTCTAATCAGATGCCCTAATAGATGCTCTAGTACTAGATGCTCTAATCAGATGCTCTAATAGATGCTATAGTACTAGATGCTCTAACAGATGCTCTAGTACTAGATGCTCTAACAGATGCTCTAATACGTGGCATGCGTTATTATGTGGGATGTGCTATTATGGAGCAAGTTCAGAAAAACGTCATGGAAATACCTAGTCTAAAACGCCATAAAACACTCAGTTCAGAAAAACGTCATAAAACCCAGTTAATTTTTTTTCGAAAAGTATATCGATAGTATACTCGTTGGAAAGATAAAAAACGCTGGAAAGATAAAAAAACGCTGAGTTTTATGGTGTATTTTTTTTTTCAAAAAATAGTCACGTATTAAAAAGTTATTGTCGTTTAAATATGATGGGGGAAATGACATGTGATTAGCATGTGCATATTTGCTTGGATCTTCCTATTTTACCCCTCCTGGTAGTTCCAATGCCCCTATTATTTACAAAAATGCCACCGCATCAATCTAAGCCACAAACCACTAAGATCTTGTGGCTGAGAATCGTTCTCACCGTTCTCACACTTTGAGGCGTTCTCTACTGATCCTGTTCCTATATATATATATATATATATATATATATATATAGAGAGAGAGAGAGACGCTAAAATAGAAACCATCCCCATTGTAAGAACCGCGAGAACCACTCTCAACCAATCAGAAAAAGGGGTAGTTTGGTCATTTCCCTTAAATGTCCAATCTATCATCTCTCCTCTCTCCTCTCCCCTCTTTAAATGTCCAATATTAAAGTTGCAGACCTTCATCTTCAAAACACAAACATCATCCCTGTTCCCTCTCTCTCTCGATGACATCCAGCCCCAACCTCACACCCACCACCACATCGCAACCACAGCCCCCCCACCCCTCGTTACACGCTGAAGAACTACCACCACCACCGCCTGGTGGTGGTGCGATGACGGAACCGAGAAAGGAGGGTGGCGGCGAGGAGATGAACAACGATGAACGGAGATTCGACGGCGACCGAAGATGTCGATCGAAAAGGATGCAGGTTTGGTGGTGGTCGCCGGAGAAGTCGATTGTTATACCGGTGAAAGATCGATAAGCAGTGATGTGGTGA
Source organism: Helianthus tuberosus (assembly GCA_030545235.1). Taxonomy (NCBI): domain Eukaryota; kingdom Viridiplantae; phylum Streptophyta; class Magnoliopsida; order Asterales; family Asteraceae; genus Helianthus; species Helianthus tuberosus. The sequence goes on along the minus strand of CM060365.1, from coordinate 31,413,378 downwards.
CAGGTGTTGATGGACAGCGACCGGAGATTATGCAGGTTCCGGCGACGATGCAGATGACAGGTGTTGGTGGTGTGGCGGTGGGTTTGGTGGGTGTGGTGGTGTGGCAGTGGTTGATGTCGACAGCTCCGATGTTGGGTTTTGAGGCCGACGACTCCGATGTTGGGGGTTGATGTCGACGGTGGGTGAAGGGCGGCGATGGTCGTGTGTAATTGAATCCGATGGTATTTTGGTATGTTGAGGCTTTTATTTGTGTATGTCTTGAATCTGATGGGTTTTTGCTATGCTGGGGGTTTTGATATGTGTTCTTTGATCTCTGTTTTGATTTGGTATGTTGGGGGTTTTGATTTGTATTCTTTTGAATCTGTGGGTTTTGATATTATCGATTGGCGGCGATGATGCAAAAAAAAACGTAGATTTTGATGACGATGGCGCGGCAAGGACGGCGGAGGGTAGGTTTTTTGAACCCGCAACCCCACTTTTGCAGCCTTTTGATTATCGGATAATCTGAGCCAAACCCCGTTTTTTTCGAGATACACTTTGTTTTGATGTTGTTGGTTTTTTATTTCCCCCCCAGTCGATGATGATAACAATATATCTGAGACACCTCGCGAGTTTGCGATTTTTGGGTGCGTTCGTTTTTGCGTAAAAAAGTTTTTGTAAAAAAAAAAAACAGTTAAACCGTAAACTTTTTAACGTAAAAACGTAAAACGTAAAAAGTTTTACGTAAAACGTAAAAAAGTTTAACGTAAAACTTAAAATGTAAAAAGTTTAAAAAGTTTTACGTAAAACGTAAAAAGTTTAACGTAAACTTTTTAACGTAAAACGTAAACTTTTTAACGTAAAACGTAAAACGTAATTTTTTTAACGTAAAACGTAAAGTTTTTAACGTAAAACGTAAATTTTTTAACGCAAAATGTAAACTTTTTAACGTAAAACGTAAACTTTTTAATGTAAAACGTAAAACTTTTTTTATGTAAATTGTTAAACGTAAAAAACGGCACGTTAAAAAAACGACGTTTGAAAAAGCCCGGCGTAAAAACGGCGCGTGAAAAAGACGGGCGGAAAAACGGCGTGTAAAAAACGGTGCGCAAAAAAATTGTTTTGGTAAAAAATCTGAATTTAAAATGAATTTTTAATAAAAAAATATGTTTAAAAAATAACAATTAATATAATAATACAAAAATAGTAATAAAAAACAATAAACACAAAAAGACAAAATTGAGTAAATTTACTAAACTAACATTTTGGATTAAAATATTAAAGACATAATAAGACAAATATATTTAATAATACTTTTTAATTATTTTTAATCTCATCCATTGATCTTGAAGATCTAATGGTTGAAAAGTGGTTCCCTCGGTTCTTACAACTGAGGTATATATATATATATTTATATATATATATATATATAGGGTTGAGCTCTATAGGAAACCACATCTTTTTTAAAAAACTTTGGAAACTCTATGTGGTCCATTGATCTTGTTTCATCTTAATAGATTAAGGGTCATGATTTGTTTAGACAACTTTTAGCATTTAAAACATTAAAATACTCCATGCTGGTACAATTATAAGGGCATTTTGGGTAGTGAAGAATCACCTTTTGAATTGGAAGTACTATCAGTGCAATCAAATCACCATAACACTCCTCATCTTTCTCTTACCTCTTTCTCTTTCTCATTTCTTCTACCCCAATCTTGAAGACAAACAAACATGAGAAACAACCACCACCAGCAACCACCTTCTCCAGGAGAAACAAACAACCAGCACCAGCAACCACCTCCTCCGGCGAAACTCACCGGACTTCTTCTCCGGTCCTCTCTCTCCTCAATAAACAACCACCACCAGCAACCACCTTCTCCAGCGAAACTCACCGGACTTCTTCTCCGGTCCTCTCTCTCCTCTCGGTCTAATTCCTCTTGGTAATTTACTATTTTCCAATTTGGTTCAATATGCTTTCAGTTATATTCATTTTCAATAGAAAACTTGGACCAAGATACTGTCGAAGAATCGAAGAATCAAGATCCTGTCAATAATAAGTTGGTTTTGATTTTTAATTGTCATTTACTTTGATTTTCGTTCTTCACAATTGGTTTTATTTTTTCCAGAATTAAGAATGTTGCCAAAAGATTAATTATTTTTCAATATCATTGATTATTGTTTCAAAAAAAAGAATGACGTTTATAGGTAATAAATTTCAATACTATTGATTTTAGTTTGGTTTTCATTCTTCTGGTGTTTATAAATTTTGATTTTGATTCATGGATTACTTGTTTTGGTTTCAAACTCGTTGATTTTTGATCCATGGATTAGTTATTTTTGTGTTAAAAAAAATGTGTTTGGTGGTTTGGGGATTTTGATCTGAACAGTAACTGTTTTTTTGTTGGTTTGGTTGCCTTGTTTGGTGCTTTTTGATCTGAATAGTAACTGTTTTTTGTTGGTTAGGTTGCTTTGTTTTGGGCTTTTGATCTGAATAGTAACTGTTTTTGTGCGTTATAGTACAGAAACAGACCCATAACATGTGTTAATCCCCTGTTAGAATGATATATAACGTGTGTTGCTTTATAGAAACAGACCAATAAAGATATTCAATCGACAAGCTGGATGGAAGTAGGCGACGTTAATGCGGGGACATGTGTTAAAAAAAAGATATTCAATAGGTCACATTTTTTTGGGAAGGAACTCTTCGTTCATTTATAACATGTGTTAGTGGTTCATGCTGTAACAGAACACCATGATGTAACCTGACATCTGTTCATGTATAACTTGTGTTAAGCCACTGTTAGAATGATATATAACGTGTGTTAACCTTGGTTACTAGTAATATGTAATGTGAGACTCTTATTATTTTATCTAGGACGTGTTGTTAAAAATGTTCTGGCCTCCCGAACTTCTGCCTTGAAGTCGACCTCAGCATAGTTGGGTTGCTTTTGGGCTCTATGCATCCATTTTGTGTGTAACTTGCTTGTAGGCACTGTAGCTTTTTACAAGTTTACCAGTACATTAATCTCTAACACATGTTATGTGTAAAAGAAACTTTTTTCTTTCGGCATACATGCATCCATTCTATGAGTATTGGTGTTAATAGGGCATTAACACACGTTTGTTATCTCACGTAATATAGTAACTTGCTTCTAGGCAATCTAACTTTTGACAAATTTACCAGTACATTAATCTTTAACACATGTTATATGCAAACGAACAATTTTTCTTTTCGGCCTCTATGCATCCATGGATGGCGTATTTAACACACGTATTAATGAGGGATTAACACACGTTGAATTGGTTATCTCACGCTGTTTAGGCAACGAAATTAAGAGAATGCTCTTTGACAACATGAAAAACCAAATCTCTGAATACAAATTTACCAGTACATTACTCTCTAACACATGTTATATTTAAACGAAGATTTCTTTTCCTAAGCAATGTAACTTTCCAAAATTACCGGCACATAAATGGTCAGCTTCAAATTATACATTTAATGCTAACCTATATATTCTTATGTTTCGGTGGCCACACGTGTTGTAATTCACTACCAAGCAATTCGTTCACAACCCGAGCACACCCCGTATAGGACACGAATTTGCGTATAAATGTCCCGTGCTCTTCAAATGGGGTCATCACAATATCATTGGTACTCCTGTTGACTTACCAATTTCATGCAAAGGACGAGTCAGTAAATTTAGCAGATAAACAGCAAAGACAGACCGTCAACGGAAGCTCCATCCCTTCTTAGTCCGCCATGAGACTCACCAACAAGCAAAAAAGGATATTTGTGTTACTATTCGGCTCTATGCATCCATTTTTGTTGTAAACTCACCAACAAAAATGTTTTGTGTTGGAGTCACCCGTTTTTGACGCATGCTGACATGTTAACAAACGTTATATATCATATGTTCCGGATGTTAATGAAAACAAATGTGAAAACAAACGCTGACATAAACGTAACACATGTTAATGAAAACAAATGTGACCTTGCATGTACACTAACACATGTTAGTATCTGACCAACTATTGGTCCACTATTCATATTTCACGTTACCTGCCATCCTCCTGCTGTCTGTACATGTTAACACACGTTATACACATGAACCACTAACACAAGAGCCACCAACTATCCCCTGGTACTACTGGGGTAAGTCATTTTTCCATTGAAGGAATAAATACGGCGTTTCATTTTATTTATTCCCAAGCTACCTATAAATGTGTTACAATACGTGATCCGCTAATCATATTGCACATTTACATGCCATCCTCCTGCTGGCTGCAGATGTTAACACACGTTATATTTCGTGTATATCGGGAACTTAACACATGTTAATGAAAACACGTATGTTACACACGTTATATTTTTGTTTGTGTGTACCATGTGCCATTCTCAAATGTTGCTGCTTTTGCACTCGTACTCAATCATCCCCTACGTAATTTCGTCATTGTTGTACACTCAGCAAAATAAAAAACAAATGCAGGAATCTCTGTTTGGAAAACTACAAATAAAAGTTTTGTGTGTTTGTACCATGTTGGCGCCATGGTTCAGGATGTTTGCTTTTGAACTACTGGTTTATTTAAATGTTATAAATATACCAATTAAATGACAACCATAGATCTAGTTAATAAAACATAATCAATGGTTGATGTTTGGCTTCATAGAATTTCACAATGATTTCGAATGTCAATCTAGACAAATGAAATAAAATACATGGTCTACATTTATCCACATGGTCAAAGAAGTAACCATGTTCTTTTTGTCCTTTGTACATACTTTTTAAATTAACAAAGTTAACACACGTTATATATCATTCTATCAGGGGCTTAACACATGTTATACATGAACACATGTCAGGTTACATCATGGAGTTCTGTTACAGCATGAACCACTAACACATGTTATAAATGAACGAAGAGTTCCTTCCCAAAAAATGTGACCTATTGAATATCTTTTTTTTAACACATGTCCCCGCATTAGCGTCGCCTACATCCATCCAGCTTATCGATTGAATATCTTTATTGGTCTGTTTCTGTAAATCAACACACGTTATATATCATTCTAACAGGGGATTAACACATGTTATGGGTCTGTTTCTGTACTATAACGCACAAAAACAGTTACTATTCAGATCAAAAGCCCAAAACAAAGCAACCTAACCAACAAAAAACAGTTACTATTCAGATCAAAAAGCACCAAACAAGGCAACCAAACCAACAAAAAAACAGTTACTGTTCAGATCAAAATCCCCAAACCAACAAACACATTTTTTTAACACAAAAATAACTAATCCATGGATCAAAATCAAACGAGTTTGAAACCAAAACAAGTAATCCATGAATCAAAATCAAAATTTATAAACACCAGGAGAATGAAAACCAAACTAAAATCAATAGTATTGAAATTTATTACCAATAAACGTCATTCTTTTTTTTGAAACAATAATCAATGGTATTGAAAAATAATTAATCTTTTGGCAACATTCTTAATTCTGGAAAAAATAAAACCAATTGTGAAGAACGAAAATCAAAGTAAATGACAATTAAAAATCAAAACCAACTTATTATTGACAGGATCTTGATTCTTCGACAGTATCTTGGTTCTTCGATTTCTTTTAAGAAATTAACATGTAAAGTTGAATTAGGGGTGTAAAAACGAAAAAAAACTCGAACCCATAAAAAAAAAAGGATGAAAAACCTTGATCATTCTTGTACTCGTTAGTAGGGAACTCGTTGTGAATGACGTTCCCGTCAGTGGGGATCTTAAAATGGAGGTTTTGAAATGGTGGATCTTGAAACCGAAATGAAGTTCATGAAAATGGATCTTGGGTAGAACTTGAAACAGATATGAAGTTAATGGAAAATGGAGGTTTTGAAAGGGTGGATCTTGAAACACAGAGATGAAATTAATGAAAAAATGGAGGTTTTGAATGGTGGATCTTGGGTTTTGAAAGTAGATTTGGATGTGATGGGTATTAATTATTGTCAAATCAAATAGGGGAAGATATCTAAGATAGATGTGAAAATACCATAATGCCCTTAAGGACAAAAAGAATATGATATTTACTATGGACACGTGGCAAAATCTAGACCATGCATTGGGTTTGCTAAGTTTTCTAAAAAAATGGGGTTTTTTGTATAGCATTGTCCTATATATATATATATATATATATATATATATATATATATATATATATATATATATATATAATATTAGGGTGGGAGTTGGCTACAAAGTCCATTTTTCCTACAAAGTGTAGGAAGTGTTCTAAGGGTGACATGTGGCATTTAGAAATTTTATATTAAAGGGCATAAAGGTAATTGAATAATTAACTTATTTATGGAATATTTATTTCTTAAACAAAATAAGGAGATTTTTAAGGAAACTCATATCTTTTAAGAATTCAAAATTGTCAGTTACTTATACAGAACAAATTAACATGACATGCGATCACTCATGAACAAATTCTTGACGTTGTGTTTTAGTAGTTATTGGTTTATTCATGTTGTGTTTTATCAGTTACAAGTGTAAACAACGTACATTTCTGTATAACACACTGGTATAAATAGTTTAGATTCTGTATAATACACCAGTATAAATAACTTACATTCCATATAACACAATAGTATAAACAACTTACATTCCATATAACACACCATTATAAACAACTTAGATTTCGTATAACACCAGTATAAACAGCTTCGATCGCCAGTATAACACACTAGTATAAACAACTTAGATTCCGTATAACACACCAGTATAAACAACTTTGATCACCAGTATAACACACTAGTATAAACAACTTAGATTCCATATAACACACCAATATAAACAGCTTCGATCCCCAGTTTAACACACCAATATAAACAACTTAGATTATGTATAACAAACCATTATAAAAGCTTGCATTCCGTATAACACACTAGTATAAACAGCTTAGATTGCAAAAAAAAAACGTATGAACATTTTTTTGGAATAGATTATAGTGTTATTGTTCTCCATTGTTTGAATGTTTTTTAATCATGTTGATGTCTAGATCCATGATTTTAGAGATTGGTGGTTAATTAATGAAGAAATAGCTAAAATAAAGGAAGTGATGGTAGTTTCTTTATTTAAAACATGATTAATGACTACAATGCCCCTCGCCTATTAAATGAATCAATAATTAAAACACAAATATTACAAAAATGCCACCCAAGTATTCTCAACCATTGATCAAACACATCTAATGGTACAAAATACTTCCTACACTTTGTAGAAAAAACACACTTTGTACAGGAACCTCACCCTATATATATATATATATATATATAGGGGAGTGTGTAAATGAGAATGCTAAATATTGTGAGAACCGTGAGAACAAATGAAAAAACCGCGAGAACTTGGTCAAAAACAGTTCAAATTCAAAAAAAATTTCTACACTTATCATTATTATCCGAGTAAACTGCCATTTTGGTCCCTGTGGTTTGGGCACTTTTGCCATTTTAGTCCAAATCTCAAACTTTTTAAATCTGGGTCCCTGTGGTTTCACTTTTATTGCCATTTTAGTCCAAAATCCAAAAACCCCATATTTTGACTGTTGAAAGCTAATTGTTTTGTCCTTTTCTTCAGGGGCATTTTTGTCATTATACTTTTATTATAACTAGTTATTAATTATTAATTAAAAATAAATATATATAACTGCAATCCTTCAATCCTTCAATCTCTGAATGTTCAATAACAAAGATCCCAGACCTTCATCTCCTCTCTCCCTCTCTCTCTCTCTCTCTCTCTCTCTGCAACAACTATCCTGCAACAACTTCATCTCTGAATGTTCAATCGCAAATATCCCAGAACTGCAATCCTTCAATTTTCGATAACAAACAGATCTGCAACTGGGGGTTTTATCAGCAATCAGGGTTTTATCGGCAATGGAGGTTTATTTAGCTGAGAAAATAGGGATTGAAAAGGGTTTCGATGTGAAAATAAGGGTTCGTTAGATGACGACAACTACCTGTGCGTTTTTAGGTGGATTGATGCGGTTTCTGATACTAGATCTGAGGATATAGGCGACGTACTAGGGCTTCAATGCCTGCTGAGGGTAGAGGCTGTGGTATTGAGGGTGTACGGTGGTGGTGGGTCTACGATGGTGGGGGTGTACGGTGGTGGAGGGTGTATCGTGGTGGAGGGGAGACGGTGGTGGTGGGTATACCGTGGTGGAGGGGAGACGGTGGTGGTGGGTGATTGATTCCGGTACAATCGAAACCCTTCGTTTCTCTCTCTAACTGTTCACTGGTGAAACGAAACCCTTTGTTTCTCTCTCTAACTGTTCACCGGTGACATCGCCGGAGAAGATGAACTGCTCCACTGTCGGGTTTACACCAGACTCCCCGCCCGGTTCCGATCCATTTGGGTCTTTTGTTTAAAGGCGTGATTAACGGAGATGATACTGTGTTAGATGATGGATGTTAAGGCTGGTGAGTTTAGAGAGAGAGAGAGAGAGAGGAGAGAGAGACTGAGTTTCAGATTTGGGGGTTGAAGATGATGTAAATGGGGAAACTATAATTAATAAGGGTATTTAATTTAGTTTTATAATTAACAAAATATTAAATGAAAAGCACTTGGACAAAAATATCCCTTCACAAAAAGACAAAATAGGCAAGTTGGAAGAGTAAAAAATGAGAGTTTTTGAATTTTGGACCAAAATGGCAATAAAAGTGAAACAACAGGAACCCATATTTAAAAAATTTGAGATTTGGACTAAAATGGCAAAAGTACCCAAACCACAGGGACCAAAATGGCAGTTTACTCTTATTATCCGAATACAATGTTAGAAATTTAATTTACACGTTTAAATTTACGTGAATTCGTAAATAAAGAAAATTTACACATGTGTAAGTTTGTCATTTACACATGTGTAAATCTGTTATATTTACACATGTGTAAAAAAACTAAATTGAGTGATTTTGAAAGGATAAATGAATTATTTGATGTTTTAAATTATTTTTTTGATGTTGTATCTTAATTACAATGAGGTTTGTATTAAAAAAATTGGTTTTGATTGGATTTTTCATTCGTTCTCACGGTTCTCGCAATATTTAGCGTTCTCAAGATAACCCTCCCCTATATATATATATATATACATATATATTGTGTGTGTGTGTATGTGTGTGGGTGGGGGGTTGGTCCATATAGCAGGGGCGGAGGCAATGTATAAGGGGGGTAGTGATGCAGTTTTGCGTGCAATCAAATGGCTCGAGAACAATTGATTAATCAAAGACGATTAAACGAACCAAAGGGTTCAAGAACAAAGTTCTTATCGTTAAAAATCAATAAAAAACTGATTAAAACATAAACCCCAGATCCTAATATATAATGAATAAAAAAGAGATAAACTAGGAAATTCAAATCTCCACAAAATAGGCAACTAAATAAAAAGACTAAAATTCAAATAATAAATATTAAAATTGTTTGTGCTTGTTTCTGGATGCTCATGCATCATACTCCCCATCTTCGAAAAAAACTCGTCCTCGAGTTTTGCCTCCGAACCAAAACCACCTAGATCAAAAGAAACATCAACCCGATTCTGAATTATTATTATAACGATCCGCCTAAACAGTTAAACTTCATGGATCCCCTCGCCCAACTCTAAACTTGTACCACCTGGATCAAATGGGGCATTGGACCTTCTCCTATCCACTATCGACTTGACTTGTTCAAATATTTTAACTACAACTTGTGCCATCGGTGGAACAAGCTTCTCATAAGAGTTTGGTGTGACAAAACCATTTTGTATCTTATCACCCATCTTTTCCGGTAATGAAAACTTCAAACTAGAATCTAATTTAGAAGCTTTGTTTGCATTGGGCTTAGGTTGCGATCCAGTAGACTTGGTATTCAATTGCAATCCATTTTGATCATCCAAATGAAAGGTTTTGAGTTCATTAGGCTTTGATATTGGTCCATGGGCACGAGACAACAAAGTTTAGGTGACCTACAATATTGATTAAGTGCATGTGCAAACAAACCATGTGACCCACTATTTAGAAAGATAGTTGGTGGCCCGATGGAATTATACGAGGCGCCTGAGGGTTTTTTTCTTGTTGAGCAATTCCAACATCACAATATGGATAATCCAAAGCATATCCACTATTCGGTGGATATTTATTCTCCACTCCCATATTTTTAGTGATATCAGTTTTATATTTGTTAACCAAATTATTATCAATAGCCACCGAGATTTTTTTATCACCAATTTTGAAATTACTTCCAATTTGAAATTCCAGATTTGTTGGAGATAATATTGTGTATGATTCAGATGTCAAACCTTTCTTATTTTTCGGCAGATTGCATGGATCTTCCCAACACAGCACATCGCCAGCGGTAACTACCGCAAGACCACCGTTTTTTGTCGATGGAGCATTAAGTAAACCATCAAACATACCTAAAGAAACTATTGAAGATTTATGATTGTTGTTTTTCTCTTCATCTTCCTTTGGATTGAGAACTCCGTTAATAGCTTGTTGCGTCCATAAACATTATTTTTCATCCACCTCAATTTCATCTTCGTCAAACATGGGTTCGTCTCCCGACACACCTTCCGGATAGATTGGTTCAAAGAACCGGTGTGGATGACGACTAAACGGCTGCTGCTCTCCGTCGCCACCTTCTTCCCAGACGACGGTACGCGACTCAGTTTCTGTCTTGTGTGTATCCCCTTGCAACTCCAGATCTCGGACTCGTTGATGGAGCCGTCTGATCTCTTCAACATCTTGGACTCGTTGTCGAAGCCGTTTGATCTCTTCAAGATCTCATACTCGTTGTCCGAGTCTTTTGATCTTAGTAATATCCCGTGGATCACGGTTTCCGACCTCGTTGCCTCGCCCAACAGATCTACTGTCACGGTTTAATCGATCTCCATGAACACGTGAATCACCAATGTTCTTGTCGATGCCTCGGTCGGCGATTCTTTGAACAAGAAAACACTTGTCTTCATGTAGAGCCATTTGAAAACCAAAGCTCTTATACCAACTGATGCAGTTTCGCGTGCAATCAAATGGCTCAAGAACAACTGATTAATCAAAGATGATAAATTGAACCAATGGTTCCAAGAACACAGTTCTTTTCATTTAATAATAATCAAAAACTGACTAAAACATAAACCCTAGATCCTAATTTATAATGAATAAAAAAGAGATAAACTAGGAAATTGAAATCCCCACAAAATAGGAAACTAAATAAAAAGACTAAAATTCAAATAATAAATTATTAAAATTGTTTGTGCTTGTATCCGGATGCTCCTGCATCAGGTAGCCCGGGATTTTTTTATCACCAATTTTGAAATTACTTCCAATTTGAAATTCCAGATTTGTTGGAGATAATATTGTATATGATTCAGAGGTGAAACCTTTCCTATTTTTTGGCAGATCGCATGGATCTTCCCAACGCAGCACATCGCCAGCGGTAACTACCGCAAGACCACCGTTTTTTGTCGATGGAGCTTTAAGTAAACCATCAAACATACCTAGAGAAACTACTGAAGATTTATGATTGTTGTTTTTCTCTTAATCTTCCTTTGGATTGAGAACTCCGTTAATAGCTTGTTGTGCCCATAAACATTCTTTTTCATCCACCTTAATTTCATCTTCGTCAAACATGGGTTCGCCTCCCAACACACCTTCCGGATAGATTGGTTCAAAGAACCGGTGTGGATGACGACTAAACGGCTGATGCTCTCCGTCGCCACCTTCGTCCCCGACGACGGTACGCGACTCGGTTTCCGTCTTGTGTATATCCCCTTGTAACTCCAGATCTCGGACTCGTTGATGGAGCCGTCTGATCTCTTCAAGATCTTGGACTCGTTGTCGAAGCCATTTGATCTCTTCAAGATCTCATACTCGTTGTCTAAGTCTTTTGATCTTAGTAATATCCCGTGGATCACGGTTTCCGATCTCGTTGTCTCGCCCGACGGATCTACTGTCACGGTTTAATCGATCTCCATGAACACGTGAATCACCAACGTTCTTGTCAATGCCTCGGTCGGCGACTCTTCGAACAAGAAAACACTTGTCTTCATGTAGAGCCATTTGAAAACCAAAGCTCTGATACCAACTGATGCAGTTTCGTGTGCAATCAAATGGCTCAAGAACAATTGATTAATCAAAGACGATAAATTGAACCAATGGAAATGAACACAGCTCTTTTCATTTAATAATACTAAAAAACTGACTAAAACATAAACCCTAGATCCTAATTTATAATGAATAAAAAAGAGATAAACTAGAAAATTAAAATCCCCACAAAATAGGCAGCTAAATAAAAAGACTAAAATTCAAATAATAAAATATTAAAATTGTTTGTGCTTGTATCCAGATGCTCCTGCATCAGGTAGCCCGGGCTATACCTCAACTCCGTCTTCGTAGTGTAAAAATACATTTCAGCTCCGTCTACGTAATGTAATTTTTTTACCTTTTTTATACAAAGGATACCTTTAAAAAATTGGGATATTCCTGATTTTTTGGCCTAGCTCTGCTGCCACTGCCATATAGCAATGTCATTGGAGGTAAGGTGTTGCTCCCTTGAGGTCAAGGGTTCAAGCCCCGTAAAGACAGATTGATGTAAAAATTTGTTGTTAAAAGAGGCACTAATTATGTGCATGTTATAGCGTTATGCACATGTGACACTTATAAACTCAACTAGTTATACCAATAACCCAAAAATATATAATACTAAAAGCCTTTTTAATGGAGAATATTCAACTTATGTAAAAATAAAAAATCATATGGCAGTTGACAAAATATATCTTTTGTTTGATCAATGTTTCAATGTAAACAAACCATCTCTGATCAGACAACTAAAACGGTCCTAGCTTGCAGTTAAAATAAAAACAATTTAACTGCCAACTAATTACAAGTAACAGATAAAAAGTATACCCTTAATTTGTATCATTGTACACTGTGATTTCAGCGATGTAGCCATTGACGTTGAAACCCAAATCACCATTGAGGATCAATTGGTCCCGCAGGTAACTAGATTTAAGTATCTGGGGTCGTTTGTACAAAGAGATGGTGACATAGATAGTGATGTAACCCATCGCATACAGGCTGGCTGGTGTAGATGGAGGGCAGCCAGTGGGGTATTATGCGATAGGAGGTTCCCAACTAAACTAAAGGGAAAATTTTACAGGGTAGCAGTTAGGCCAGCTATGCTTTATAGAACAGACTGTTGGGCTATCAAGAAGACACAAGCGCGCAAGATGGAGGTAGCAGAGATGAGGATGCTGAGGTGGATGTGTGGACATACGAGGTTAGATCGGATAAGAAATGAGGTTTTTAGGGAAAGACTAGGAGTGGCTAGTATAGCGGAGAAGATTAAGGAGGGGAGATTGAGATGGTTTGGGCATGTGAAGCGGAGGGAAGCGACGACACCAGTTAGAGTAGTGGAAACTCTTACTGTGGAGGGGAGGAGAGGAAGAGGCAGACCCAAACTGACATGGGATGAGCAGATTAGGCATGATTTACTAGAGTTGCATCTTTCTGAGGACATGGTCCACGATAGGACTTCGTGGAGGCGTAGGATTAGGGTTAAGGACTTCTAGAGGATATTGCAGTAAGGTCTTAAGTGTTTTTCAGGGACGTAGGCTTTTCCTATTCTTTAAGGGACTTTTCCGGTGATTGCCTTCTTGTGTTTATGCCCTAATGATGTTGTATGCTATTATACATGATTTCCATTGTGTTTACGCCCAAATGATGTATGCCATTATACATGATTCACATTATATTGTGCAACTCTTATCACTTTCTTGGTATGGGCGACTTCTTATTCCTGTATTCTTTCTATATTCTTTGACTTGGTGTGTTGGTTTGCTGTTCGTTTTCGAGCCGAGGGTATCTCTGGAAGTAGACTCTCTATCCCTATGGATAGAGGCAAGGTCTGTCTACATCACACCTTCCCCAGACCCTATAAATAGCTCTGCTATTTGTGGGATTTACTGGGTATGGTTGATTGATTGATATGTTACAAATATTGATTATACATCATAATTTTGATTAGCGCATGGACTTTATGATTCATTGAAGTAAACATTTAGTAAAGCTGTAGTGCAGCAACTAGTGATCAACAAAACCATTATTATATTTCAATTAAATAATTGTTATAATAATTTTAAAGTCTATAACAAGATACAAAAAAATAGAAGAGATAAAAAGAATGACAGCTTATAACACTACAAACCAGAAAAAACGCAGTCAAAGTGACGTGATATAAAGATGAAATAGTCAGCAGGCTGACTTAAGTAGGATACAAACTTACAATAAAAAAACACACCTTGGTTTTGGTCACTTACTATGGGTCAAAATCAATTTGTTTACAATCTTGAATTGCTTTTAAAGTTCAAAATCTGTAAAAAAAAAAGATCGAACAAGTGAAAGTGATTCCTCCATGAATCCATAATAACCCAAAAAATTTATCTTTCTGAGTTCTCAAAGATTTACCAATTTTTATAGAAAAAAAATTAAAAATAAATACCTTACTTGTAAAATAGATCAGAAAATCCAGTCAAGATCCAAAATTTCTTTACGCTAAGGGTATCCGGGGCACTCTCGGGGAGAGGGTGCGGTGACCCCATTCCCCGATCGGGAACACCGCCGCCATCACCGCGGGGACCCGATTCGGGGAGGGGATTCGGCACTTGTTCACCGCGTTGAATTGGCACAATTTTTGAGGAACGGCTATTTTTAAACGGTCAAATTTAAAAAAAAAAAAAAAAAAAATTCACTTTTTAAACAAACATAAATAACCACACCCACCACTAATTAGGGTGTGAGAGGAGTTGACGTGGCATAACGTAATTGGGTGTGCGTAAGAGAGGGGACTCCCCTAATAGGGGAGTGCCCCTCTCACCCTAGTATCACATGCGACCATAAAGATTAAAAAGAGATCAACACTAAATCAGTTTCCCGTTGATTTAGAACAGTAAACGATAAAATGTCACGGTTTTCTAAAACAAAACCCTACTCCTAATTAACTAGTCTTATCAATATTCAATAATATATTTTCAAAGTACAATCATCATTATTTTATTTATTTAAATCCCAAACAAAGACCCTAAACAAACAAGAAACTGTTTTTGTATTTCAATTTTCAATCCTGTTTGTTTAACAGCCCCCATCTTCCTTCTTGCCGAAAAAATCCCAGCAAAAAAACACACAGACAGAATGTTTGGTTTTGATAAACATCAAACAAAAACATGGATCACACCAACAAAAAAAAAAAAAAAATTAGTGGTTTGATTTGCTTGTGTAGTTTGACTCACACCCCTTGAGCAGATTAAGAATCAAGATGACAGATAGAGCAGTGAGCACCCAAAACAATCATACAACTCACTTTGGTACAATTTGACTTTGTGTGCTCACTCTCTTCTGTCAACTCTAACTCTCTCTCACCCAAATAGGGTAACCAAAGCATGAACTATATAAAGAAAAAAAAATTCAAAGTCAGATCTGAGAACAGAAAGCAAGATATACACATTTAAGGCTAGGGTTTGGGTGGGTTAAAAAGGGTAAATCCCAGAAAACCAAAACAAGAAACAAATGTAACAAAACTCTTACTCTCCGAGTGGTATGATTACTTGGTGTACTTTGGTAGACGATGGGGAAAACAGGTCGCTACGGAGGCAGGTTCTGGACGTATGAAACAGTAGCGGTGGCCACCACGTAATATAAGGGAATCTAGAGAGAGAATGGAGGGTCAGGGTCGAGAAATGTATAGGGATGGGATGAAAGGAGATGAGATGAGATGAGATGAACAGTTCTAATGACTTTTGGGTTCTTATGGCCTTGGTATATTTATCTTGTTTAATTTACATTTACAATTTACATTTACAACTTGTTTAATTTACAAACATACCATTTGACCTAAATGTTGAGTACGAGTTGATAAACTCTTGTGAAAAGGAAAACAATAGTTTACGAGTTATGAGAACATAGAAACTCCGGTAAAACGAAGGCTTTTTCAAAAATCATTTACAAAAAATCCCATAAAAATCAGTTAAAAAAACAATAGTTTTTTTTTATTTACACCACCGTAAAACTCTTACGGTATGGGTAAATGCTGATATCAGCAGCTCTTTACAGTGTCGTCTTCGTGTTTTTTTTGTTTTTTTTTTTTTTTTTTTTTTTTGCAGCTAAATTTGTAACATTTTAATCTACATGTGCAACACCACCCAACACCACTACGGCGGGCGCTATGGGTTTGATTTTGGGTCCCCGTTATATTCATAACGGCGTGACGGGGATGTTTGCTTTCAAAATTTGACCGTTTGAACGGTCATAAATTAAAAAAAAAATTCATTTTAAAATCCATATCTCCTATAAATATTCTTCATCTCTCCTATTTTCTTAAAATCCAACACACTCTCGAACCCTTTTCTCTCTACATTTTTTATAAAAATCTAGAATTTTTATACAATACATCCCTTCAACCGCGGTTTTATTCCTCCGCGTTCTAGTGCGGACACGAACCAAACGAGCAATCCTAGCCGTCCCGTTTCTCCGGTTCCCACTCGATCCACCCCCTACGGATCCAGTTTTGTCTATTACAATCAACATCAAATCGGGTTCATGAACCTATTGAACCAACTACTCTCATGGGACCCAAATCTATACGGTTGGAACCCGAACCAAACTGGGTCGTCTCAAGCCTTCGGCTCGACACAAGCATTCGGCTCGCCACTACGTGAGCCCGACGTCGTTCCGGATACACAACCGGAAGTAGAGGAGACGCAAAAAGGCAAAACAAAACGCCCCCATAAATATAGGAGACGCAACAAGGAGTGTGCAAATTTCCAGTCAGTTTACCAACGGGTAAAAAACAGATGGAAAAGTGGCCACAACAACGAGGACATTACACAAGCCGACTTAATCGAGTATCAAGCCACTCAAGATAATTTCCTATACTTGAAGTGTTGGCAAATTCTTCGTAATAGCCCCAAATGGTCCAACGTCATTACGGTAAGAACTCCTTTGGGTCGGTCGGCAAATAAAAGGCCGTCAAAGAGATCAAAAACTAACGAGTCGGTTGAACCCGAAACGCCAACTTCCGACGCTCGAAGCACGGACGTAAACGATGATATTCAGGAGGAAGAGCTGGCGGAAGAGCTACCACGACCCGCCGGAAGAAGAAGCGGTGCCAGATTGAGAATGCCCTGTAGGTCCGGCTAGGAGAGGATCTAGTCGCCTAATCCTTGTGTACAAACACGTCCGGTTGTGCGGAATCCAACCGGAGATGCAAACCGAGATAGAACACACAAAAGCACGACACACAATGTTCACCGATTAACACCACTTGTATTAATACGAATGAAGGGTCCAGTTACAAGCTCAATGTTTACAGATGTACTCTATAAACTCTCTCTCTCGTGTGTGTGTGTGCTGCTAACAGAATGCTGCTAAGTGTTCTCCCTTCCTGTCTGTGTGTGTCTCTCACTCTTTGACATGAACACAATGCATGGGTATTTATACCCGACACAGCATCTGTGGTCGAAGGATAAGGTCATCTGGTCGAAGGATCATCTATCGACCAGAAATTCTACCGAAAGATCCATACATACCTCGAAGGATGATATCCTTCGAGGTCCATCTGTATCTATCGAAGGCATTATCTTTCAAGGTCATCGAAGGATACAAACCATCCTTCGATGACATCCTTCGACACACACACCTCAAACAAACAATGTGCTAACTGTTTGGCCAAGTCAAACCGGAGGATGGTTGACTTGGTCAAACTTACATCGAACGCACATATAAACAAACCTAAGACATAACTCAGACTAATCACGAGACATAGTTTTGTATCATGACAAATTACAAACAAAGTACAGACACAAGTAGCTTTGTCTTGATCTTCGTGTCTTCGAGTCGAAACCAAGTCGAACTGAGCCGAGTTGAACCGAGCCGAGTCGTGTCCACAAAATATGCATCAACAAACTCCCCCTTGGACGCTACTCGTGAGGTTCAACTTCGATGTCTTCCACGTCGGAGGATCTTCAAAGTCTTCACGTGTTGTAAGTAGAAAGTGTATCAACAAACTCCCCTTTTTGTTTAGGAAGTGTGCCAATAAACTCCCCCTTAGATTGAACTCTCCATTGAGTCATGCTCGTGAATCTTTTGACTTGTCAATTCTTCCGATCCTTGTGGTGTTGATGAAGTGTTAGCGGCAACTCGATCACTTTATCCTTTGAGTGCCTCCACTTCGTGTCTTCATTCCAAAGCGTGTTATCGAACATGTTCTCCTCACCTTTAGCATCTGCACATGCAAGAAAGCTAAACGCATAATGAGAACAACCGCTTGGAATATAGTTAACATTTAAACAAATGACACATATGAGATCAAATCTCAATCAAACACCAACCGACAACAGTTTGAAAGTTTAGAAAATGTTCAATTTTAGTCCTTTAACTTTCAAAATGTGTTAACTTCGACCATTTATGAAGGTGCAATTGTTTTCCGGCTTATAATCAGGATTTTGGGTAGGATAGACTCGAGTTCCAACATTAGTCAATCAAAAATAAACTAGAAACAAAATCTTTTTGGATTTTATAAAGTTTATATTAAAACATACCTAAAATCTTTTTGGAATTTTTCATTTTTCAAATGTAAAGACGGAAAACAATAAATAAATATATACAAAGATGCAGAAACGAAAAGCAGTAAATAAATATTTACAGACATTCTTTTTGCGAGTTTCGAGGGTAAGAGAATCATATCAGTGTACGGTCATGCCAAAACGCTCTTGTTGTTCAATTAGATAACATTAAGATAAGCATCCTATAACAATTATCGGTATTGTTGTCCACTTAAACTCAACTTATCATTTGTAATCATGGCGAGGGGATACGTTAAGGTAAGATTTATACTTACCGACCGGTGTTCATCCACATCACGACACATTCCCGTATCAAGGTATGCACGAGGGTTCATCTTACCGGTGAGTATACCGATTATCATCTGTTTGACCGTATATGATGTGAGATTCTCACTTATTTTGATTTGAAAACAAGCCCTATGTGATAGAATCACTTATTGATGAGGAACTTGATTTTCGATGCATGAGGGCACAGGAGCAAGTCCGTGAACAGGTCAGTACTTTCATACAGCAGAGAGACGAACTTGACTCCCGGATAAATGTGATATTTTATCACTTATTTTGAGGGACATGTGATTGTTTATCACTTATTGAGGTCGAATGCAGTATGTACACGTATGTATAGTATCATGGAAGATCTAGACTTGCGTCCCCGTTATTTTTCGGAAAAAGATACAACCATGATACCCAGATGATAAGCAGCATAAAGACCGAATATCTCAGAACCTCGGCAATCTCTCAAACGAAATTTCGGTACTAAGACCATATGCCAATGAATGGTTCCCACCCAGTCTTCAGTCGGATTAAGTTTATATCACCCTGCACACTTTAAAATGATTGTGAGCCTACCGATACATCTTATATAGAGCTGCTTATCGTTTTTTTTTTATTTTAGGTTTAAAGAGGTTTAGACAGACCACTGATGTACTATCATTTTCTCTTTTGCTCGCCAGGAAACTCATTTTTGTTTTTCTATTGTTTTTGAGTTTTTGAAATTTTTCGATGTTTTTGGATTTTCAAATTTTGGATTTACTCCCCCTAAAATCAATAAACTAAGACAAATTTAAAACACAAAGGTATTTACAAAAATGATTTTCCGATGTTGGTTTTACTCTTGCTTGACCTTAATGCCGTTTACCATCAATAAAAAGTCAAATCTTGATTTGTCAAATGCTTTGGTAAAAAGGTCGGCATGTTGGTCATCGGTGTGGACCATGACAACATTGATGAGTTTCATAATGAAACAATCACGTGTGAGGTGATATTCGAGATCAATGTGTCAGGTCAAGGTGTGCTGTACGAGATGATAATAATTCATAAAGCAGCTTAAATATCGACAAGTATAGGAGAGATTAGAAATTTAAAACCGTATCCTGCAACTGCTTCGTGCATTGCAAGGAATCTGAGTGCTCTCCCAAACTGGATATCCACCCGGTGTGGATTTCAAAGTCGATTTTGTAGCTACTTAGAAATCTCTTCACAGCAACAAGATCAGAAACCTCTGGGTCCGGCTGGTCTTCCACATTGTACCAGCGAAGGTCTTTGTCTTCCTCTTTGAGAAGTAGTGTGCGGTTGTTCAATCCACGCCAAGGCATCCGCACACCCGGTTGGTTTGTTCAACAAACACATTTTCTTCAATCACACCGTAGAGAAAAGTACCCTACACGTTCATCTTGTGGACTTTGAACTTCTTGTGGAAGAAAAATCCATGAATCTTCGAAAAGCTTCAGACGTGCTACAGGCGCGTACTTTTCATTGGAATCTTTCCTGAGGACCCGATCAAAACCTTTAACAATCACACTTTGAAATGATTTGCATTTATGTCGAAGCTTTTCAAACTCTTTCAACAGACAACTCTTTTTCTCTTTTCCTTTTCTCTCCATCAAAGGCAACAACTTCTTCTGTCGCCTATTTTGTGCATGGACACTCCACTATCAACAATCTTACGACTATCGAAAGTTCCTCCTGGAATATCCTACACACTCACTCAAAGATTAGATGGAAAGGGGGACCCAAGCCTTTGTGGACTTGGGTCGTCCTTGATCATCAAGGAAAGTGATTTCAATCTCCTGATGATTAGGAAAAAGAACCTGCGGTTCTCCCCCTGACTGAATTACCTGTTTGGGTTTCCAAGCTGTTTGTCCTTTACCAGTATTTGAATTTATTGCTTTAGCATTTACTGGTTTTATCATTTTAGGTTTTGCTTGAACAGGTTTTTCTTCTTTGACCTCTGATTTTAAGGCCTTCTCAATTACCTTTTGATTCTTTTGTTTCAACTTCTTTTCCCTTTCTTTCAAGACACGCGGGTCTTGTTTCGGGGAAACAGATCGTTTTTGGTAATTGGTTTCTTGGGGAGCCTTCAACTTTTGCAGGTATGGGCAGTATCTTACAATATGCCCAATTGTGCCACATTCAAAACACATTCTCCGCTCTACAAACCTCGGAGAAACATGTTGATGACCAGACGAAGAACCAGACCATGAACTTTGTGATCTAGACGTACTTGTACCTAAATCACATCCGTTTGTGTGTTGGGTGTAATTATTCTGATCATTTCGTTTTAAAATTCTAACTTGTTTTACAAAATCAATGTTAGATTTATCCTGAAATGTTTCAAGTTTATCTGTACCCTTGGATCCAACAAAGTTCACTTTCTGTTCTCTTTTCTTAAGAGGAGCTCTTTTGTTTTGCACCTTTTGCTGTTGAACCTTAGGTGCTTGAACATTCTTGTTCTGAGCCTTCTTTCCCTGTACCTTACCTTTTCTGGAGTTCACTTGTTGTTTTCGCTCAATTGGTTGTTTTTGGTTTCCGTATTGTTTTCTAACTTGTTCACACGGAATTGGATCACATTGAGTGACGGTGACTTTGCCACTTTTGTTTCCCAAAAACTTATCAATACATCCTTCAAAAATTTGCTCAATTAAATCTTGATTTACACTTTTAATTGGAAAATCTTTGTTAGAGTAGATTTTGTCATCTCCTTTGAGCGTGTACAACAAGTTATTCCCTTCACAGCTAGTTACAATTGACTCCATTGCGTTTGACATTTCAGTCTTACTCGGTTCCACTGGTGGATCACATAAGATGTGATTCTCAATTGGAATATCTGTTGTAACCGAGTTAGACTGTTGGTTCACAATCACTTCAGATTCATCGTCCGAAGAATCAGTATCCTCAACAATGAGAGGACTCTGTTCCCTATCGCACGATGAATCTGTCACCTTCTCAGATTCAGATTGACCCGAGGATGATGTACCAGTTGTGAACCCGAGGCCTGCTGCAAAATCATCTAGATTGAGTGGCACAGTAGGTTCAAAACGGGGCATATCCTCGTCATCAGGCAATTTGGAGTAATTGTGATTCATTGGGGGAGGACATGATTTGAATCCATTACACTTCCTATCCCCCTTTTTCTTTTGAACATCAATAATGTGATCCAAAACATAGCGGGAATTGGAATAGCTTTCCAATTTCTGCTTAATTGTCTCACATTCACATCTAGCTGTTGCTAACTCTACCATTTGCTTTTCAATTGTGTCAATTAAATCATTGTTAGCATGTTGTTTTCTCAAAACAGCCTTTTGTAATTCAGAAACATCATGTTTTAATGACGCAATTGTTGCTTTAAACTCCTTTTCATTTCTGGTTAAAAACAAGTTAGCTTCAGTTGCTTTAGAAAGATCAACAATCAATTCTTGATTGTGTTTGTGTGTGATTTCAAACTGACTTTCCTGTTCAGCATATTTAACCTTTAAACTATCACAATTTTCACAACTAACTACAGTGGGTTCATCGGCACATACCTGACTTGATGAACTGTCGACATTAGCCGTAAAGGCTGAATGGAAAGAAAAAGATCCATCTTCAGAGAAGAACTTAGCAAGCTTCTCGGAAGTTCCAGCAGATTTCTGGCATAGAATAGATCTCCTCTTGCATAATACTTCAGCTTCAGCCAAAAGTTCATCAACCTTCAAATCTAAAGCATCACCTGATAAATCACCAGTATCAAGTGATTCCCCATCTGTGCTCCCACTATAACCCGAACTATCTTCATCTTCTGAAGATTCACCAGCAGACGCGGGTTCTACTACCTTCTCAGTCACTTTAGCATAACATGCTGTTCCACCATTTCCTCCTTCTCCAAGCTGAAGCGACCAATCACAACCTTCATCTACTTGAACCACGAGTCCCCGGTTGGCATTTGATGACCCTGGTTGGCTTTGGTTGTTGACAGGTATCAACGTACGAACATTGTTCCTGTTCTGGTTCTGCTGGTTGCCTTGAGTTCTGAAGGGATTTTGGTTTCCATGCTGAGCTGGTCTTGTGCATTCCCTTTTGAAATGACCTCGTTCACCACAGTTAAAGCATGTTACAGCTTGCTTGTCGAACCCATACTTGGTGTCTTTCTTGCTTTCCAAGTTGGTTCTCCCCGTTCTTTCCATAAACTCCTTTGCTCTTCGAATTGCACTAGCAAGAGCCCATTTGATATCCATCATTTCAAACTCATCTCTATCCACTTGCTGATAATCTTCATTGGTTAGATTGATATTCCCAATCTGACCTGCGATCAATCCGCAATAAGCACTAACCAAGGTATTCAACATCTCCATATGCTCCTTGGCTATTTCGACACTGACTTTGGAAAAGTTGGAAGTGTCTAATCTGACAGTGTTTGGATTGGAAGTGGCTTGAAAGTTTGAAGAGTTTCCATAAAACCCTTGCTGTTGCGGTTGTTGCTTCTGAGCTGTCGGTTTCACATCTGGTCTTGGATACATCAAGTATGCTGAAGGATCAAACTGATCTGTTGTTGAAGGTCCGGTGTTTGAGACGAAAGCTGTTTGAAGCTTCGCGTGTTGAGAAGCCGGTTTTTCTCCACTGATACCTCCTGCAATCCCAAAGTACATCTCTGGACTTTGAGGAGTTAGTGTTCTTTTTGCCTTAAGCTTTTCTTCCACATCCTTGTTTTCCAATTTTTGAATTAAATCATAAACGGTGATTGTGTCTAAAACACCATTTTCTTTGAGAATTTCAAGATAACTGCTCCACTTTGCTGGTAAGCTATCAGCAAATCTCTTCGTCATTTCTTGTGGAGTGGCAGTGACTTTAAAAGCAAACATCTCGCTCAACAAGTGATGGAACCTTGTAGATAAATCTGCCAAAGTCTCATTCTCCATACACGTGAATCCTTCAAACTCTTTCTTCAGTAAATCTTGCTTGATCTTTCTTGATTGAGCATTACCTTCACATCGTAACGTGAGCATATCCCACAAGCTTTTAGTAGTCGTGCAGTAAACAAACTGATGGTAAATGTCTCTGTTAAGAGCTTGTGTGAGAATCATGAATGCTTTCTTTTCTAACTCAAATTTCTTCTTATCTTCATCAGACAGAGTGCTGTAAGTTTGTGGATTAGCTCCTGCAACTTCCAACTCACTGTCAAATGGAGTGAAGAAACACATCCATAGATCTTGACCTTGCCCCTGAACATAAGTTCTCAACCTTTCTTTCCACCATCCCCAATCATTGATGTGATTTAGCTTTGGCGGTTTTGTGCTTGTACCAGTTTCACTGTCGTTCTGCATCATAGATTGAATGCTGCTGCTTTGATTTGTGACCAATGCCCATTGATTTGCAGTTATCATTGCAGCTTGAGTTGGGGCAATAGCTCGCAAGAATGCAGTTTTGTCGAAATCTGGCTCAGGTTGTGTAACTGATGATCGTGAAAATGTTAGAGTCCACGCGGTTGGATCCCACTGATCGTTTGTAGCTGATGATTGTGGAGTCGAAGTTATTTTAGTCCACGCAGTTGGATCCCACTGACCGTTTGTTCCCATTTTATAAGAATTAATATATTAAGTGAAAATTGATTTTAAAAAAAAAATTAATTTTCACAAACTATGTTAAAATTTCGAATGATAACAACCAGCCGAAGGATCAAGGATCGAAAGACCTGCAAAACACAACTGTTAATTATACACAGACTAAGGATCGAAAGATCAACCCTTGTTCGAAAGATAGACACCTGTTCGAAGGATCAACAGTGTCGAAAGACCACTGTTGAGTTTCGAACAATGACTTCGAAAGATTCTCCAAGACGAAGGATCCTTATCTTTCGAAATGTAACAGTAGCTCGAACAATATATCCTTCGAAAAGATTCCTTGGCTCGAAAGATAACTCACTGACTTCGAAAGATGTTCGAAGGATGGGTATCTGTCGAACCTCCTTGATCGAAAGATGATCTTTCGACTTCGAAGGATATCTTTCGATGAGCTCTGGCACACTGACACAAAGTTGACAGGTTGGTGAGAAAGGTGACGGGTTGGTGCGCAACTTTCGGCAGAAGGTATGTTCAGACCTTACTTTCTGCCAAAATCAGATTTGGGTTGACAATTTTAACCAGTCGCCCCTTCCCAATGCACAAACAACTTTCGAAAATAATGAAACAAGATCAAAATATGTAAAACCTTGAAGAACACTTGAATATTAGTTGAAGATATCAAGAACAAACCCAGAAAATTTGAATTTTCTGGTAAACCGACAACTGCCGAACACGAGATTTGCCGAAACTTCACTAAAAACCAATGTTTAACATGTGAAAATGAAGAATAAACAGGTTTTAATAACAACTTCTAGCAAAACATTCAGATTTTCGAAGTTTTAAAGCTGATTTTTCAGAAAAATATGAACTCCAAGAATCCGAAACACACTCTAAAACACTCGGTTTTAACAAGGAGAAGAGCCAAGGCTCTGATACCACTTGTAGGTCCGGCTAGGAGAGGATCTAGTCGCCTAATCCTTGTGTACAAACACGTCCGGTTGTGCGGAATCCAACCGGAGTTGCAAACCGAGATAGAACACACAAAAGCACGACACACAATGTTCACCGATTAACACCACTTGTATTAATACGAATGAAGGGTCCAGTTACAAGCTCAATGTTTACAGATGTACTCTATAAACTCTCTCTCTCGTGTGTGTGTGTGCTGCTAACAGAATGCTGCTAAGTGTTCTCCCTTCCTGTCTGTGTGTGTCTCTCACTCTTTGACATGAACACAATGCATGGGTATTTATACCCGACACAGCATCTGTGGTCGAAGGATAAGGTCATCTGGTCGAAGGATCATCTATCGACCAGAAATTCTACCGAAAGATCCATACATACCTCGAAGGATGATATCCTTCGAGGTCCATCTGTATCTATCGAAGGCATTATCTTTCAAGGTCATCGAAGGATACAAACCATCCTTCGATGACATCCTTCGACACACACACCTCAAACAAACAATGTGCTAACTGTTTGGCCAAGTCAAACCGGAGGATGGTTGACTTGGTCAAACTTACATCGAACGCACATATAAACAAACCTAAGACATAACTCAGACTAATCACGAGACATAGTTTTGTATCATGACAAATTACAAACAAAGTACAGACACAAGTAGCTTTGTCTTGATCTTCGTGTCTTCGAGTCGAAACCAAGTCGAACTGAGCCGAGTTGAACCGAGCCGAGTCGTGTCCACAAAATATGCATCAACATGCCCGAGTCATCGTCGATAGGATCCGACATGACTAATGCATTTTCGGAAATAAACCGACGCCTTCAAGACATACACGAACTAGGGACTCAACTTATGGAAGAGAACCGAGAAGTGACCGAGATTATGCAGGATAGACAATGTGTAACAACCCGACTTTTGGAAAGTCAAAGTACAAGTCAAAGTCAAAGTCAGAGTAAGAAAAGATTGCTAATTCGATCTGTCAATCCTTGCTTAATTATTACTTGTACTTCCCGACTCGTTAATCGATACTTTAGTTTATGTTAACTTAGTTGTATTAAGTGGAGTTATCATGCAATGATTGCTACTAATCGCTAATCGACTTGTCGCTATTTCATCGCTATCGCATCGCAACTCGAATTATAGGTTATGAATATTTTTTTACGTGTGTGTGCCATTGTGTGTTACTTGTGCATGTTTATATTTGTTTTGGGATGATAATCGCTAACGCAATCGCAATTCTATCACAACGCAATCTCATCGCGAACTTGAAACGCAAGGTTACTTTTGTTATTGTATGTTAGTTAGGTTATTTTGTGTAACTAGTGTGTAATACTATTGCATCGCTTACTCGCAACGCATCGCAACGCTCCACGCACGAAATGAAGAGTCGGAAACCAACTCGCAGGAGTCCTCCGATCCGTCTCACTTACACCGCCTTTCTCCTCTCTTGCCTATAAATAGAACCTGTCACGTCGCTGTTCATGTGATGTGACAGCTCTCGTCCGACCAGCACACTTTTGGCCTATTTTCTCTCGATTCCTCGCGATTCTTGTAAGTTTCTACCTCAAATATTGTACTTCTATCATCTACACACACTTCTTCATCAATTTGACCATCAAATCTTAACTTTCCACCATGAAATCGGTGGATTTGGGTTGTTTTAGGGTGATGTCATCATGGGTTCTCAAGAACACAAAAGTGTGACCTCATTCCACCAAGAACAACTCAGATCCAAAGGATTTCTACAATGTTTTAACACTAATTTCTCTTAAAAACTAAACATTTTCCAACTGATTTCCACATTTCTTCAAATATTCTTCACTTTTCACTCTAAGCCGATAGAATCTGAGCTCATTCGGGCCTTCCACTCATTCTCTAGTGAAGTGCCGGTCTGAGAACGGATTCCTATCGAAGAGATGACCGACTTAACGGGTTGAACATGAAGTACCGTCAAGTACAGTTACTGACCGGACGAGGTGATTCCCATCCGATTGGAAGACTTGCACTCGATGGGGTTTCCGTTGTTTAGCACGTAGTCATATCTTCTCGGTTCAAACGCAAAAGTTTTAACTTAGTAAATTTTACAAAGTTTCACAAACAAACAAGTTACCAAACGGATCGCCGTCTGATCGGATAGCCATCCGATCGAACGACAATCCGGACGGATGACTTGTGGTTTCAACACTCAAACAATTTTTACAAGACTTCAAGGAGGATCAGTTCTAAACGAGGGACAATCCGACCGAACGGACATCCGTCCGGATGACCATCCGGCCGGATGACCTGAAAGGTAGGAACACTTCTTGACTTTTGAAATGCTACAACGAAAACTTCAAAGTTCCACCATACACAAACACATCCATCCCAAACGGACCACCCTTCGAGCGAATGGCCATCCGTCTGGATGACCATCCGTCCGGAAGGTCATCCGATCGGATGACAATCCGTCCCACTTCACTCCAACGCACCGTTCAACGCTTATACGATTGTACTGTGTTCAGGCTAATCTCTAAGCGCTCCCTTCAATCCAAGACTGTGTTTATTCGTAAACACGATCTGTGAGTATACTCGATCCCTTTTTGCTTTAAGCACTTTTGGGTGTTACATACGTTACCTATATCAAATCACAACGATCACACAACGCAACATTTTTTATACGCTAACCGCACTGCGTGTTATACGTGTTATTCGATGAATGCTTGTATGTTATGTTTACACAGTGATTGTTGCCTGACACCTTAGCAACGATAGTACTATAGTTTGGACTCAGCACTTGTCGTGGACGGGGGTTGCTAAGGGTATTTCTTCACGTGTCACGGTGGTGATATGTGTTGCGCACTCTATAACTCGCAGTCACGTCTGTGCATATTTCATTGTCGATAACCTTCTTGCTTCACATTTTCTACGTGTTACATGCTGGTTAAGCGTAAACCGCTTTCACTGCTATTATACTATTAAACTTGTATGCTTACCTTTACACTATGTGTATTGACTGTTATTTTAACGTACGTGACAGGTGTTTAGGATGCTTGCTTGCTGTGATGAAACCAGGTCTAGGGGAGTCTAGAAAAAAATAAACAATTTATGAGTTGTCGAAACTATGATTTGTCTTTGAGAACAATTCGTCTGTAATAACTGCTTTATTTTGATATGTTATGGTATGGGACGTAACGTTTAATATCTGGTAATTTAGTTGTTATGGATTCTCTTGGACAGTCTGTTTCGCTCAGTATTGGGCCCCGATGTTTCAGCCATCGGTTGGGGTGTGACAGATTGGTATCAAAGTCATAACTATAGGGAATTAGGCAAGACTCGACTTAGTCCGGGTCGATGTCTTAGAATTGACCTAGTCTATAGTCTAAGCACCAATAGACCGACTTGTGCAAATCCAGTAGGGGATTTTGTACGAGCTTACTCGATACTCTCGCTCAAATTCACAATAAACTGCACTCTTGCGCGAACATCGCATATTACCGCTTCGCGCAAGGTCAGCCTTTCCTAAGGCTGACAACACACACGAATTTCAAGGATGCTCGCATAAGCAAGTGATTTGGTCGAGACTAGGTGTGAAAACCGTCTCGACTTGATTGCTCGCCCGACACAGCTTTTTACTACAAACACGAGAATTTGCGTTGAATCAGGAGTGAAATCCATACTTCGACGCAAATCTCCCTTTCTATCTCTATCACACGAACAGGAATGTAGTTGTTAAGCTAGGGGTTAAACCCAAATCTTGATAACTTGTTCCGCTCTCTAATTTGGTTTTTACAAAAACTCTCACCAAAGTCTCGACGGACTCCAATGACTCGAGTCGCAAAGTAACTGGAAGGATGCGTGCCGATCGCCCAGGTTGAGGCGAGAGCACAGTCCAGAAGGCCAAAGTGCGCACTCGAAGTCCTTGTGAATAGTCAAATCACTTTGGGTAGTCGATGTCTAAACACCCAGGACAACCTATTTTTAGCGGTTGCGGGCCAGATCCGCTGACTCTGTGAACTATCGCTTTTATGTTTGATTTTATGTGATTTGATGTGTTTTATGTGGTTTTACCTGTTTATGTGTTTCGATTTTTTGAGATTTATTCGCTTTTCGTTGTTCGCTTCGATAAACACACAACAACTCGCACTACACATTTACCTCAAAACGCTAACAAATCGCTTCTGTTACTTGCAATCGCTACTCGCTAATCGCACTCTCGATCGCTTACGCAGCTGTGAAAGATAGGTAAATACATGCAACATATGTAGGTGAATACGTGCAAAAAATAGTATAAAGCGTGGTTTTGCTGTGCTATGTGCTTATATGTTTACGTGTCAATGTGCTTACGTGTCTATGTGGACTATGTGCCTACGTGACTTATGTGCCTATGTGATTATATGCCGATGTGTTCCTGAGCTTTATATATATATAAGTAGTGCGTGGTGATACGGTAGACTATACTAGAATAATCGAAATCGCGTCTGAGTCCTATGACGATGTCTGTTGCAGACAATGTCGTCAACTTATGTTTCCCGATGCGCTCGCCGAAATCACGCTGACAAATGCATCGCTAGTCGCTAAGAAAATGGCTAAGGTCATTCCGCAAATCGTCAGTGAAATCAATGAAGTCGCTAGCAAGTCCTCTGAGGAATCAAAGACCGACTCACCGCGTGCCACTTTTAGTTTCAAGCAGTTTAAGGCCTGCGGCCCCAAAGAATTCACCGGAGAAGACGGGCCTAATGCCATGTTTCAATGTAGGGATGAGCAAGTGGTATCAAATACCGATCCCATCCCGATCCCGATAATACCATACCGAAGCGGTTTCGGTATCCACTTTTAGGTTTTTTCGGTATCGGTACGGTATGGTATCGGTATAATACCGAATTTTACCCTCAAAATACCGACACCGTACCGATACCGTACCGAACCGACGTATTTCGGTATCGGTATCGGTACCTAGTTTTCACAAAATTCGGGATCGGGATTTGTCGGTATCGGGACGGTATGGTATCGGGATCGGGATTTGCCCATCCCTATTTCAATGGTTCGATTCAATTGAAGTCACTCTGTGAAAAAGCGGCTGTCCTGATAACCTTCGCACTGTTAACGCCACCGACGTTTTCCAGTCCAGGGCTCTGGATTGGTGGACTGCTGAAAGGAACAAGCGAGGGAATGATGCAGCCTATGGGCTTACTTGGGAAGAGTTGAAGGAAATCATAATGAAGGAATTCTGCCCTCCCCATGAGCTTCAGAAGCTGGAGGACAAGTTTTGGCATATCAAGCAAGAGGGTGGTGACAACGATGGCTAACTGCCCGCTTTAAGCACCTAAGCATTATCTGTCCTGGCCAAGTCACAACTCCCGACATCACCATCAAGAAATACATCCGTGCCTTACCGGATTGTGTTGCTGATTTCGTGCAAGTCGCCAAGACCACCACTATTGAAGAAACCTTCCTGCTCGCTGCCGGGATTAATAACAAACGAGTTCAGGCTGGTTACTTCGACAAAACCACCAAAAATCTTCATCAAGTTACCGCTGCTCCCATCGCTGAACCCGCCGCACCGCAAGCCTCCAAGTCCTCCCGCCGCAAGCGTAAGAACAACAACAACAATAAGAACTGTGCAGGGACAGCTACTGCACCACTAAATGCCATCACTTCCCTACCCCAAAACCAGAACCGCCAGGTAGCAGCACCAGTGACCAATGTACCGCCTGCAAAACGTGCATATACTGGTCCACACCCGTTGTGCCCCACCTGTACTTATCATCATCCTATTGGGATCGCATGTCGATTTTGTGTTCACTGCAACCTGTACGGCCACTTTACTGCCAACTGCCGTACTGGTCCCCGCCAAGCTCAAGCCCAAGCTCAAGCTCTTGCTCTACCAGCTCCTCAGGGACAACAAGCAGCTCCTGCTCCCGCTGCTCACGCAAGAGCCTGCTATGCGTGTGGTGATCCCAACCACTTCGCAAATGTCTGCCCGAACAGATTGGTGAAGTAAGAGCCACAACAACAGCCAACGTAGCAACAACACCCACAGCAGCAGCCTCAACATCAGCAACAACCAACTCAGCAAGCAGCCCGTGGGCGAGTCTTCAACATCAACGCCCGTCAGGCTTAGGCAGACAACAACGTGGTTAATGGTACGTTTCTCGTAAATAGTATATATTCTTCATGTTTGTTTGATACTGGAGCCGATAACTGTTTTGTATCGTTCGAATTCGAAAGGCTCCTAAGTCGTAAACGCATTAACCTCCCAACGACCATCGACGTAGAAGTTGCCACTGGAAGAACCGTCACAGTTAGTTTCGTTCTACGTGATTGTACTCTTGAGCTCAACAGTCACGTTTTCCCGATCAATCTCATTCTGATGTAGCTCGGTAGCTTTGACATCATAGTAGGCATGGATTTCCTTCGAGAGAATCACGCTGAAATTGTTTGTTTCGATAAAATGATTTGTTTCTCTCTCGCAAATGGCGACCAATTGTGTGTCTATGGAGAAGTTGCTTCGAAGAAATTACAACTTATGTCGTGTGTCCAAGCTAGAAAGTATCTCCGCAAGGAATACCAAGTTTTCTTGGCGCACATCATAGTAGCGGAGAAGGAAAAGAAAGAGAAGGCAATGGAAAAGGTGCCTGTGGTTCGTGAGTTTCCTAACGTCTTTCCTGATGATTTACCTGGTCTACCGCCAACCCGTGATATCGACTTTCGAATTGACCTCATTCCTGGAGCAAATCCTGTCGCTAGAGCGCCTTATCGTCTCGCTCCATCCGAAATGTGCGAACTCTCGAGTCAGCTCCAGGAATTGCTTGATAAAGGCTTTATTCGCCCTAGCACCTCTCCTTGGGGCGCGCCTGTTCTTTTTGTCAAAAAGAAGGACGGATCGTTCCGGATGTGCTTCGACTACAGGGAATTGAATAAGCTTACTATCAAGAACCGTTATCCCCTGCCCCGAATCGATGATTTGTTTGACCAGTTGCAAGGTGCTACGTGTTTCTCGAAGATTGATTTACGCTCAGGCTATCACCAGCTACGAATCCAAGAGGAAGATATACCTAAAACCGCTTTTCGAACCCGATACGGTCACTACGAGTTTGTCGTTATGCCCTTTGGTTTAACTAACGCCCCCGCAGTCTTTATGGATCTGATGAATCGCGTGTGTAAACCCTTTCTCGACCGCTTCGTCATCGTGTTTATCGATGATATCCTGATCTATTCCAAGTCAAAAGCCGAACACGCGCAACATCTACGTTTGGTTCTCGAACTACTCCAAGGGAATCGACTCTATGCCAAGTTCTCCAAGTGTGAATTTTGGCTGGAGGAGGTTCAATTCCTCGGTCACATTGTCAATAGTCAAGGTATTCATGTCGATCCCGCGAAGATTGAAGCTGTTAAGAGCTGGATTACACCAAAGAACCCGTCTGAAGTCCGTTCTTTTCTCGGACTAGCGTTCTATTACCGTCGATTTATCGAAGGATTCTCTAAAATCGTTGTTCCGCTCACCTCTTTTACGCACAAGGATAAACCTTTTGTTTGGGGAACTGAACAAGAGGAAGCCTTTCAAACTCTCAAACTTATGCTTTGCAATGCTCCCGTGCTCGCTTTACCCGAAGGAAACGAAGACTTTGTAGTCTACTGCGATGCCTCTAACCTTGGTCATGGTTGTGTTCTCATGCAATGGGATAAAGTTATCGCGTACGCCTCTCGACAACTCAAGATCCACGAGAAGAACTATACAACGCACGATCTCGAACTTGGTGCAGTTGTTTTTGCATTAAAGATTTGGTGACACTATCTTTACGGTAACAAGTGTACGGTCTTCACCGACCATAAGAGCCTACAACACAACTTTAACCAGAAAGAACTGAATATGCGCCAACGCCGATGGGTTGAGCTTCTCAACGATCACGACTGTGAGATTCGTTACCACCCTGGCAAAGCAAATGTCGTTGTCGATGCTCTCAGCCAACGAAGCTATTTGCATAGTGTTCGTAATACTCAATCCCAGCACAATCTCGAAACCCTTATACGTGATGCTCAACATGCTTGTTTTACCGAACGCACCTTGAAGAAAGAAAAGATCATCAATAACGTCGAACAACTAGTGAATAAATCGAATGGTATATTCCACTACCTAGACCGAATTTGGATTCCCAAATGCACTAACCTACGAGAGATTCTGCTAAACGAAGCCCACAAATCTCGATATTTTATTCATCCTGGTGCAGATAAGATGTACTAGGACCTTTGCTACAAGTACTGGTGGCCGGGCATGAAAAAGGATATCGCCGTCCATGTTTCGAAGTGCCTGACTTGTTCGAAAGTCAAAGCTGAGCATCAACGCCCCTCTGGCTTACTCGTGCAACCCGAGATCCCTATGTGGAAATGGGAGAGTATAGCTATAGACTTCATAACGAAACTTCCGCGCACGCCATCAGGCCACGATAGCATCTGGGTTATCATTGATCGTCTTACAAAATATGCTCATTTTCTGCCTATACGAAAAGACTTTAAGGTAGAACGATTAGCACGGATCTACACCGACGAAATTATATGTCGACATGGGACGCCTCGTGATATCATCTCTGACCATGATGATCGGTTTACCTCGCGCCTTTGGGAAACGTTTCAATCCGCTCTCGGTACTACTCTTAATCTATGTATCGCTTTCCATCCCCAAATTGACGGTCAGACTGAACGAACGATTCGTACCCTTGAAGACATGCTTCGCTCGTGTGTCATAGATTTCGGTGGTAATTGGGACGCGCACTTACCTTTAGTCGATTCTCGTACAATAACAGTTATCACTCTAGCATTCAAATGGCACCATTTAAGGCATTATACAGAAGAAAATGTCGATCGCCTATTGTATGGCACGAGATCGGAGACGCGCAAATTACCGGCCCTGAGCTGTTACAAGAAACGACTGACAAGATCCTCCAAATCCGAGACAATCTCTTGAAAGCTCGAGGTTGTCAAAAGAGTTACGCCGATAGACGCTGCAAGCCCCTTGAATTTGAAATTGGCGATCACGTACTCCTAAAGGTTTCAACTTGGAAGGGGTGATCAGATTCAGCAAGAAAGGAAAGCTCGCACCTCGACATGTTGGACCCTTTAAGATCCTGGAAAGGATTGGCAAAGTGGCCTACATACTCGAACTACCGGAGGAACTTAGCAACGTCCACCCGACTTTCCACGTCTCGAACCTCAGAAAGTGTCTAGCTGAGCAGGATTTACAAGTACCGCTTGAGGATCTACAAGTGGACAAAACATTACACTTCATGGAAAAGCCAGTCGAGATCATGGATCGAGAAACCAAGAAACTTCGACGCTCACGCATTCCCATAGTGAAAGTTCGCTGGGAAGGAAAACACGGCGTCGAGTTCATCTGGGAACTCGAAAGCGACATGAAGGCTAAGTATCCACAGCTATTCGCTACACCTATGCCTTAATTTCGGGACGAAATTTCCTAAAGTAGGGGAGGCTGTAACAACCCGACTTTTGGAAAGTCAAAGTACAAGTCAAAGTCAAAATCAAAGGAAGAAAAGATTGCTAAATCGATCTGTCAATCCTTGCTTAATTATTACTTGTACTTACCGACTCGTTAATCGATACTTTAATTTATGTTAACATAGTTGTATTGTGTGGAGTTATCATGCAATAATTGCTAATCGACTTGTCGCTATCTCATCGCTATCGCATCGCAACTCGAATTACAAGTTATGGATATTGTTTTACGTGTGCGTGCCATTGTGTGTTACTTATGCATGTTTATATTTGTTTTGGGATGATAATCGCTAACGCAATCGCAATTCTATCACAACGTAATCTCATCGCGAACTAGAAACGCAAGGTTACTTTTGTTATTGTATGTTAGTTAGGTTATTTTGTGTAACTAGTGTGTAATACTATCGCATCGCTTACTCGCAACGCTCCACGCACGAAACGAAGAGTCTGAAACCAACTCGCAAGAGTCCTCCGATCGAAGGACCATCCGACCGGATGACCATCCAATCGGATGGCCATCCGATCCGTCTCACTTACACCGCCTTTCTCCTCTCTTGCCTATAAATAACACATGTCACATCACTGTTCATGTGATGTGACAGCTCTCGTCCGACCAGCACACTTTTGGCCTATTTTCTCTCGATTCCTCGCGATTCTTGTAAGTTTCTACCTCAAATCTTGTACTTCTATCATCTACACACACTTCTTCATCAATTTCACCATCAAATCTTAACTTTCCACCATGAAATCGGTGGATTTGGGCTGTTTTAGGGTGATGTCATCATGGGTTCTCAAGAACACCAAAGTGTGACCTCTTTCCATCAACACAACTCAGATCCAAAGGATTTCTACAATGTTTTAACACTAATTTCTCTTAAAAACTAAACATTTTCCAACTGATTTCCACTTTTCTTCAAATATTCTTCACTTTTCACTCAAAGCCAATAGAATCTGAGCTCCTTCGGGCCTTCCACTTATAAATTAAGGTTTAACGGATCATTTACGAAAAACAATCATGTAATTAAGATTACATATGCATTGGAAATTACGGGTTTATTAAAACTTTTTACAATTTAAAAGTATACAACATATCATGTGTACGTTCGTCGTTTAACATAATAACGATACATAGTGCGGAAGCTTATTTCGTGATCGTGTTCGGTTCTTGCTCGTCGCTTGATCTTCATCCGGGCACTCTTGGCGATCACCTATGATCAAAACCAACTTAAAAGTTAGTTTTAATAGTCAAATATTAAGTTCAAACAAGTACAGGGGTTAAAATAGCAAAAAAATAAAATTTTTCCCGGTTCAGGGGCTTCGCGTGACACCAAGGGCCTAGGCGTCATGCCTAGCCCTGTTTTTCACAGCCTGTATCTTGAGCTGATGCTGTACATTCTCAGCATGACCCGTTTTCACGAAAACGAGCATAACTTCTTCGTTATTGATCTGTTTTACCCGATTCTTTTTCCTACGCGTCCGTAATTTAATTCTCCATCATATGGAGTTAAAATCCAACATCCAACTTAATATATTTTTAGACTTCTAAGCCTTCGACTCGTTACCTTTTTACCGAATTTTTGCCCGTATATGCATTTTATCAAACAAACGTATTTATTTGATTCCTATATCTCATACACTTCTTCAAATTAATGTTACCTACTATATTAGGTTCTAATCATAGGTTTCTTACACAATTTAAACCCGTTTTCGCTCGTATGCTTATTTTGACCCGTTAAGGGTATTTAAGCACTTTAAAGCTTGAAATCGCTTTCATTCATTTCTAGCATCTTATTCCTACATTTCTTATCAAGTAATCTTCAACTACAACTCTTTGTGTGTTGGATTTCAATGTGTATATCTATATGTTCCGAGTTTTACCCTTTGGATTGTTATTTTACGGCAAGACTCAATTAGAGCTATTTGACTAACGTATTACATCTTTCAACTTCTACACTTATTCTAAGTATTTATTTAATCATGAAACTCGTTTCCAAACAACCTTTAAGGGTTGTTTGTTCAATTTAACCTAAAAGGGCATTTTGGTCAGTTTTGGTCCTTCTTTTACAACAAAGGACTTTCAGATACTTGTTTGACCCAAAAATTCGATCTTTTAACTATAACCTTGTTTAGAAGCCATTATGTTTCTAAAACACTACAATTATAACTTGAATTATTCGGTTTATCTTTAAGATAACCAAATATCCAATTTGACCTTGTTTAACTCTTAGAAAACCTCAAGTTCTACATGATGAATTGAATCATTATACATACCTGGCTCGGATCAATATATTGACCCGTTTCAATACCTTGACTTAGTAGCCGCTAATCAATAGCGATGTGCGTATCCATTTGATATTCATTCCTATAAACATGTAACTCGACAAACCATTAGTCGATATTGTCAAAGGGTGATAATTTCACCTTTTTTGACCCGTTTATTTACCTAGTGATCTTCGTCACTTCCACTAAATGCCAATTTCATGTATTATGCTAATTTAAAGTCTACTAACGAAAATACGAAATCAAGCATAATGTAACGGAACCGTAGTTACGTACCTTTTAAGCATCCTTTTTCAAACGCGTATTTCCACCGGCTTGTCCACTTGACGATCCGGATTCCTCGCCTAAAGAGTTCAATTCACAATCCGTTTAGAACCCCTTTTATAAGTCTTAACGCACAATTTTCCATATCCATCAAACATGCGTTTTTGTCCGATTTTCAACTTTCAAGCCTTCTTTGGGGCATTTTTACAAACACTTAACATGCAGAATTTTATATCTTTTATATTCTAATTCATGGCTTGTCACTTAGCCTAGATTAACAAACATTGAGCTATCATTTATAGAATTAAACCTCATATTTTTCAGAATTCGGTTTCTATGAATCAATTTGCACTAGAATAGTCTTCTAAACCCTAGTGTTCATCATTTTCTCACAAAACCCATGAACCACCTTCAATGTGTTCATGAGATTTCCTGAATTTAGACATTATTTCACATGTTGTTGTCTAGGTTTTACTCCTAGACACTATATCATCCCTATTTTATCCACATAGCAAACATGCAACATCAGATTTCTACTTTTCTAAATTCATGAGAATTTCAAGTAGTGAATTCTTGTCAAATTTTACATACCTTATGATCTCCTTGCAATGGGGACCACTAATCTATGTTTGATTTTCGCTTAGAACTTGATTTGAACCTTCAATTTCTGAGATTTGTGAAGTTTTTGGGTTTGAAGAACCCTGGTCGCCCTTCCCTTGCCTGGGTCGATCCTCACACACGCCCACAATATGTATTTGGGTTTTAAATTTCTTGTTTTATGAAATTAAGTTTCAAACTTAGCAACATAAGTCCCTCATGTTTAGTTATTTATTAAATCAGTCACAACCTTCTTATTTTAAAATCCACATTCCCTCTTATTAACTAAACCAAACATTTCTAGTTAACTTAGCGGGTTCGGGGATATTTACGACTAAGTTTATTTTAGGTCCCGTTAACTCAGACCTTTTATAAACTTTATTTATCCATAGACCTTTATTTATCTTTTTATTAAATATTAGGTTTACTTACTTAAAAATCCTAATATTCACCGGGTAAATTTTACTACTAATGGTACTTTACCCATCTTTTAGTATTAACGGGGTTTGATTACCAAACCCGTTTTCAGGGTGTTACAGTAAATTTTACAAAGTTTCACAAACAAACAAGTTACCAAACGGATCGCCATCCGATCGAACAACAATCCGGTCGAATGACTTGTGGTTTCAACACTCAAACAATTTTTACAGGACTTCAAGGAGGATCAGTTCCAAACGAGGGACCATCCGACCGAACGGCCATCCGTCCGGATGACCATCCGGCCGGATGTCCTGAAAGGTAGGAACACTTCTTGACTTTTGAAATGCTACAACGAAAACTTCAAAGTTCCATCGTACACAAACACATCCATCCCAAACGGACCACCCTTCGAGCGAATGGCCATCTGTCCGGATGACCATCCGTCCGGAAGGTCATCCGATCGGATGATAATCCGTCCCACTTCACTCCGACGCACCGTTCAACGCTTATACTATCGTACTGTGTTCAGGCTAATCTCTCGGCGCTCCCTTCAATCCAAGACTGTGTTTATTCGTAAACACGATCTGTGAGTATACTCGATCCCTTTTTGCTTTAAGCACTTTTGGGTGTTACATACGTTACCTATATCAAATCACAACGATCACACAACGTAACATTTTTATACGCTAACCGCTCTGCGTGTTATACGTGTTATTCGATGAATGCTTGTATGTTATGTTTACACAGTGATTGTTGCCTAACA
Organism: Helianthus tuberosus; assembly: GCA_030545235.1. Taxonomy (NCBI): domain Eukaryota; kingdom Viridiplantae; phylum Streptophyta; class Magnoliopsida; order Asterales; family Asteraceae; genus Helianthus; species Helianthus tuberosus. The sequence goes on along the minus strand of CM060365.1, from coordinate 31,374,186 downwards.
CCTTAGCGACGATAGTACTATAGTTTGGACTCAGCACCTGTCGTGGACGGGGGTTGCTAAGGGTATTTCTTCACGTGTCACAGTGGTGATATGTGTTGCGCACTATACAACTCACAGTCACGTCTGTGCATATTTCATTGTCGATAACCTACTTGCTTCACATTTTCTATGTGGTACATGCTAGTTAAGCGTAAACCTCTTTCGCTGCTATTATACTATTAAACTTGTATGCTCACCTTTACACTATGTGTATTGACTGTTATTTTAACGTATGTGACTGGTGTTTAGGATGCTTGCTTGCTGTGATGAAACCAGGTCTAGGGGAGTCTAGAAACAAATAAACAATTTATAAGTTGTCGAAACAATGATTTATCTTTGAGAACAATTCGTCTGTAATAACTGCTTTATTTTGATATGTTATGATATGGGACGTAACGTTTAATATCTGGTAATTTAGTTGTTATGGATTCTCTTGGATAATCTGTTTCGCTCAGTATTGCGCCCCGATGTTTTCGCCATCGGTTGGGGTGTGACACAATGGGCTCATGACTTTGAATTCTACTCGAAACCGCACGACCACCTAAGCAGAAAAGCGTTGAAGATGATGTTACAACAAAAGGAGCAAATCGAAAAAAATATAATTTTTGAGTTTTTTATTTTATTATATTGTAATGTTTTTTTTTTTTTTTAGTGTAATGTTTTTTAATTTAATAAAATGGTTTTTTATTTTATAAAATTTGAAATTAATTATAAAAAATTGAAAATTAATATTGACTAATGATGAGGTAGGGGCTTTATGACTACACCAGTACACCCTCTTATGATATAAAGCCCAATAAAGCCTCTCTATGACGCGTTTCGCCACTTGTCGCATAACGCCCTCAAATGGCCTTTATGACTACATTTGGTCTCATCGCGTTATTTAAATATCATTATATCAATTTTACGAATCAAATAAAATATTTATTTGATTACTGACATGTTAATGTGAATTTATATAAAATTATGAGCCATATATAGTCACAACCTTCATAATGATTTCTTGAAAGAGTTAAAACAAAACAACCCTTTTATGATAAAGATACAAATTTCTACTTGAGTTGCCAATATTTAGAATTATTTAATTCAACTACTTAATTTTGAACACCAGTGTTCAATTTATCTTAACTCTGATTTCGACATGGTTTGGTTCGTTTATGAGACTCTCACATCATATAACACAAACTTATAAATAACTAGTTGGATTTCCGTGCTTTGCAGCGGGCTTTCAGTCGGCATCGACTCAGTTCGTTAAACTATAGGTATGATACATGCACTCCGTATAACTACCAATATAGATACGCCCAAAAGGATATCGACACGTGTTTTACATTAATCGAAAACTATAGAAACAAATGTCACATGTTATTCAGGCGGGCATTGGTTCGGTCAGTGTCACTCGCTATACCATACGGTAGTACGGTACTAAAAAAACTCTATTACCAATACAACTATGTTCAAAATTTATTAAACATTATTTTCCATTACTAAAAAAAAGAAAAGGGTAAATAGGTCACTTAAAAAAATCTAAACCACAATGTAACTTTGATCACTTAAAAAAATCTAAACCACAATGTAACTTTGATGACATGTATGCTTGTGCTTTGATCAGTTGTACATTATTATTCACAACTAGATTTTGAGTAAACTTTATGTCTATACATATATAAAAATAGCCAATGAAGTTGTAGCTCAGTGGTGGAGAGGCTGGTTTCCTCGTAAGAGGTCTCCGGTTCGATCCCCACGGGGTGCAATGGAGGTGAGAGGGTTTACCTGCTTCGGTGGGGTTCCCGCTCGGGGCTCAAGCCAGACTGACCGGGTTTAGGTTACCGCATTGCGGTCCGGCAGATTCGAACTTGAGCGGGTACGCCTAGAGGCGGCCAAGGAAACCGGTTGATCCACACCTTCCAAAAAAAACATATATAAAAATAAACATGTCATAATGACATACATTGAATTTTATTAAACATCTTATGTTAATAGTTATAAAAGGAAATAAAAATATATTTAAAAGTAATCATGATATGAAAATATTATAAAAATATTAAAGAATAGTAAAGAAAAGCTACACCTACATAGGATATTTATATAATGAAAGTTTAATTGTTAATAGTCTTCTTAATGTCATTTTAGTAAATAATAGGTTTTATTTTATAATATTAATTGACAAATGTGCAAGTAATGCAATTCAAATTATACTTTAGCTTTGATGTTTTGTATTTTACTGTGTGTGCATGTCATTTGTAAATGTAGGGTATAAGAATTATCATATAGAGTAATGAAAAATCATTTTCACTAATATTTTCCAGACACATTTAACAATCACTACCCCCTGTTGCTGCTCCTACCACCCCCAAGCTTACGATTGTTACCGCCACCAAGAAAGGTGTCATCCACTTCAAAGGCACCTCAAGAAGATGGAGGTATTTTTGTTTAAGTACCCAATTAATGTTCAACTATGCAACTAATTGTCCACTAAGAGGTTAATTCGTATGTTTTGATAGTGAATTGTTGTAATTAACAAAGTTCCAACAACTGTGAATGTGAAAGTACGGGACTCACTCCAGCTTGGACCCCATGTGAATATTGATCTTCATCCCTGCTTTTTCTGCATTTTATATTATTACTTTCTCTAAATAAATTTTGAATTTTTAGTTTACCACATAAACCTTCTTGGGGAAGAGGCATCTTTTGGAAATTTTCCTCCTCTAAACCTCGGTTACACAAATAACAAAACAAATCTTTGTTAGTCTATAAAAATAATTAAGAACATAAACAACTAGGGTTACGAGGTGGGGACAGTGGTCCTACCGTTATGTAGCTTGAAGCCAATTGCTATTGCACGTGTTAGACTACACGGTGTGTAGGGGTTTGAAGGAAGGACGTGGAACGACACGTGTCAATCACGTCAGCATTGTGGTCTGGAGAAAAAACACGGGGTGGGAAAGTGTCGTGGAAGAGAATAAAAATAAATAAATAAATAAACATCAACCAATCAAAACAAACCCCCCATCTTTAACAAAATTATAGATAATTAGTTAGTAGTTACATTTTATCCTGTTATAAAAAACTAATCCCCTACAATTTTTAAACGGTCATAGCTTTTTGGTATGTTTATAATTTTTTAAGAGTAAATTACAAGTTTTGTCCTTTATCTATATACCAAATTGCTGGCGGTGTCCTTTAGCGCAAAACTTGACGAGTTTTGTACTTAATGTTTTAAAATCTTGCACGTTACGTCCTTTGGCTCTAACCGAGTTAATTTTTTTGGTTAAATCTGATCATGTGCCGTGCACATGAGGGCATTCTTGTCATTTTATCTCTACAGGGAAAAAAATTGTAAAATGACTTATGTTTAGGGACTAGTTTTTAAAAAATAAGAAGATTTATAAATAAAAAGAATTTGCCCTCTCTCTCTATATCTCACGTTCTCTCTCTCTCTCTCTTCTCTCTCTGTTACATGCTCTCCCTCTGTTCTCTCTCTATCTCACCTCAACTTCTCAGATATATATATATATATGTATATGTATATGTATATGTATGTGTTATTTTACATAGCATTGTTGTGAAACAACACAAGCAACAAATCCCATCTTCCTCGTTACCAAATTCGTCATCACCTTCAACATCCGACCTCCACAACCGCAACCCCACCATCTCAAAACCCACCTACATCGATAACCCACCTTCATTGCACAACCCACCTCCATCTTTTCAGATTTGTAAATTCACAAGAACCATTATTCATGTTGATAAGACACTTATGATGCATTAGTTGATGCTTGTATTAGTTTGAAGTCGATTAGAGGGGTTAAAAGGGTGCTTGGTAATATGTATTAGTTTGAAGTCGATTTGAGTTAGATATGTATTCGAAGAATAAAATGTTGTTTATGGATGTGAAATATGGGATGATGATTGATGCCTGGATGTTGTTCGATGAAATGCCAGAAAGTAAACAGTGATGCTTTATCGAGAGTTAACGTGCCTTTTTGATCATCGGACATATCATCGTAGTATAACAACTGTTTCGTAGCAGGGTCGATTGCCATAAATAATTCATCGGTTCCTAACCGTGTTTGACGAGTGATTTGAGACGGTTTCGATTGTTTAATCACCATTGTCATTACAACATTGTTGTCCTTTTGTCGTTTTTCTTTGTGTTCTTGAAGTGCAATCGTAAGTATCATGTTGTTGACAGTATCACCGCTAATGAGTATAAAATACCCGTTGATTACATTTTTATCGTATATGAAACGTAAGGCGTCGCCGGCACTAATGCGGTTGTGGGATTCGATTGTTGAGACGGAAAAATTTGGTTGGTTGACCCACTTTGAGAGTGGTGGTGGTGGTGAAGATTTGTGTGGTTGGTGGTGGGATGGTGTCACACCCCAACTGATGGCGGAAACATCGAGGCGTGGCACTGAGCGAAACAGATTGTTCACGAGAATCCATAACAACTATTAAGTGACAATATATTTAACGTTAATGTCCCATACCACTAACATATAAAGCATATACAGTCATTACAGAATAATTGTCTCACAAACAAAATACTGTCCCGACAACTTAGATTTATTTTGTTTGTTTCTAGACCTCCTTCTTTATTTCATCACAGCAGACATAGCATCCTATCAACCTGTCACATATGTTAAAATAAAGTCAATACATAAAATGTAAAGGTGAGTACACAAGTTTGTATAACATATAGTATAGCGAAAGCGTTTAACGTAGAAATGTGAATCAAGTAAGCTATCGACAATGACGTATGCAACCGACATGACTGCAAGTTGTAGAATGCACAACACATTATCACCACTATGAACATGTGAAGTAAGGCCCTTAACAACCTCTGTCCACGACAGGTGCTGAGTCCAAACTATAGTACTATCGTTGCTAAGGTGTCAGGCAAAACAGTCACTGTGTAAACATAACATACAAGCATTCATCGAATCACGTATAGCATGCGAGAGCGGTTAGCGTCAAAAGTGTTTGCGTTGTGTGTTGGTGTATTTCGATATAGCGAACGTATGTGACACCCAAAAGTGCGTTAAAAGAAAATGGGTTCGAGTATACTCACAGTAGGTGTGTAACAAGTAAACACAACTTGATTGGATTGAAGGGAGCGCGTTGAGATTAGCCTGAGCATAGAACAGTAGCGTAAGCGTTGAACGGTGCGTAACAGAGTGTCGGGTGCTGAGTGAGGATAACCCATTCGATCGGATGGTCATCCGGACGGATGACAATTCGGACGGATAACCATTCAAATGAGTTGTGGTGTTTGTAAATCGTTCTGAAACTTTTGAAATTTTCGTTGTAGTATTTAAACAAGTCATCCGGTCGGATGGTCTTCCGGATGGATGGCCATTCGATCGGACGGCTATTCGATTAAGAGTTTGATAATTTGAAGTTTTAACTAAATCGTTTTGAATCAAGGAATAGCATAAAGGACAAGCCACCTAGTCGAATGGTCATTCGATCGGATGGTCATCCGATTGGATGGCCACTCGAGTGGGCAACCTGTTGTTTTGAAACTTTGAAATTTTTCTAAGTTAAAAGTTTTGCAGTTTAATAGAGACGGCGTGACAACGTGTCAAACAACGGAAACACGCCAAGACTCAGCCCATTCGATCGGATGGGAATCACCCCAATCGATCAGATTCACTGTCCTTGATGGAGTTTCATGTTCAACCCGTTAAGCGGTCATCTCTCAGGTGGAAATCCGTTTTCAGACCAGTTCTCAGCTATAGAGTGAGTAGAGAGCCTAAATGAGTCTAAATTCCATCGGTTCTTAGTAGAAAAGTGAAGAAAGTTGAAGAAAAGTTTGAAATCGGTTGAAAATGCTTAGATCCTGTTGAGATTTGTGTTGAATAGTGTGGAAATCTTTTAGATCTGGACAAATCTTGATGGGATGACGTCACACCACAGTTTGCATGTGCAACCGAGATGATGTCACCTTCAAGGTGTCCAAATCATGTGATTTCGGGAAGAAAATCACTGGTTTTCATGGAGAGGATGATGAAGAAGTGTATAGTGATGATGGAAGTACAAGATTTAGGGAGAAATACTTACGAAATGGCCTTGAATCAAGAGAAAAGTGCTTGAGAGTGGCTGGGACCGAGTTAGGTCGGATGGAGCTGTCACATCAGTGAACAGTAGTGTGTACGGGTATTTATAGCGTGAGAGAGAGGAGTAAGGCGGTGGAGAGGCGAGGTGTCGGATGGCCAGTCGATCGGATGGCCATCCGACCAGGTGGTCATCCGGACGGATGTCCATTCGGCCGAGTGGTCATTCGATCGGCCGAGTTGTGCGAGTTTGTTTTCCGACTTTTGTTTCGTGCGTTAAGCGTTGCGTTGCGTTTAAGCGAGTTGCGAGTAAGCGTTGCATTGAGATAACCACATAACATTAAACAAGTAATCACACAAATAACACACAATCACATAAATGCATAAAAGTAAATCTGCGTTTCGAATTTGCGTTGCGATTGCGTTTAGACTAACATGCGGTGTAATATGCGATAAAATGCGTTCAATAGTAAACGTTGTAAATAGCGATAAATGCGATAACTGTGTTTTGAATAAGCGTTGTGAATGCGTTGTAAAACATAGTTTAAAAATATCGTTTAAACCCTTAGCGATAATCGGAATCTCGAGAGTACAAGTCAATTAAGCAATAAATGACAGATCTAAGTAATGACCCAAAAAGTCGGGTTGTTACAGATGGTGACATGATTTGTGGATTAAATTGAAGGTGGGTGGGTGGTTGATGGTGGTTGTTGTTGGTGGTGGGGGGTGGTAGTGGTTGAGAGAGAGAGAGAGGAGTAGAGAGTGAGAGTTGTTTTATTTTTTAAATAATATTAAATAAATAGGAAAAAAGACTAAAATACCCTTTTGTTATTTAACAAAAAAATCTAACTGGGTTTGGCTTAAAGGACATAACGTGCAAGATTTTGAAACACTAAGTGCAGAACTTGCCAACTTTTGCGCTAAAGGACACCGCCTGCAATTTGATGTAAACATAAAGGACAAAACTTGTAATTTACTCTTTTTTTAATTACGCCATATAAATGAGTATTTTGGTCTATTTAATTTGAGTATAGTATTGCTATAGTTTTTTTTAATTAAAAATTGATATGTTACGTGATTAACGATGTCTAAGGGTGAGTAATAACTTAATCGTTAACCGAAATCAGCCAAAAACTGATTTAACCAAACTTTACCGAATCGAACCATTCATATTTTCATATATTTATAACTTTTTTACCTTCAGTTCATGTATTTCATATTTATACTCCCATTTTATGTATTTATACCTCCATTTCATGTACTTATACACCCATTTCATGTATTTATACCTAAATTTCATGTATTTCTAATCAAAAGTTTTAGCTCAAGTTTGGTTTTGGCTATTAACCGAAATCAAATAAATCAAACCGAAAATGTCAATTAACTGAAAAAGGAGTGGTTAATAAAATAGACTAATCGATGACTTCGATTTCGGTTGAGGGTAATAATCTAACCAACCGAACAATACACACTGTGGCAATGTCTGTGTTTCCCGTCGCATCATGCGCGCACCTATCGATTATTAACCAAAACCGGTTACTAGTGAGCAATAACTAAATCATTAACCTAAACCAAACCGAAAACAGACGAAACCGAAATCAACCAAAAACTGAATTAACTGAAAACTCAAAACCGGATTAACAAAAAACCGGTTATCAATAATTTGTACTCTCGTTTAACCCAAATTAGCTTAACCAAACTGAATCATTCATATTTTTATATTTTTCTAATTTTTATAACTAGTGTTCATATATTTCAAATTTTGTATCTTCATTTCATATATTTATACTTTCATTTCATGTATTTATATCTCAATTTCATATATTTCTAAGCATAAGTTTTATTCCAAATTAGCTTAACCAAGTTGAATCATTCATATTTTTATATATTTCTAATTTTTATAACTAGTGTTCATATATTTCAAATTTTGTATCTTCATTTCATATATTTATACTTTCATTTCATGTATTTATATCTCAATTTCATATATTTCTAAGCATAAGTTTTAGCCCAAATTTGGTTTTTTCTATTAACTAAAATTAAATGAACCAAACCAAAAACCGTCAATCTAGCCGAATAAACCGAAGTGATTAACCGAAAACCAATTGGTTAATGAAATAGACTAACCGGTGACTTTGGTTTCAGCTTCGGTTGAGGATAATAACCGAACCAACTAAACCATGAACAACACAATGAAATGGATTACTCGATTACTTCATTTTTGGATGTATGTCTATCACAATGATGCTACATTCAATATTATATGAATAAGAAAACAATAAAAAACAAGTATTGCAATGCGATATGTATCTATCACAATGATACTACAATAAATATTATATGAATGTGAAAAATATATTCAATGCTCATAGTAATTATCTTGATTGTTTTATTGAATAAAAAGGATTATTACATTTTTTAACGTCAAATTTCTTCTAATCCCTTTTAAAAGTATTATTATTTGAAACCTGTTTTTCATATTACAATATACTAATTATTTATAAAATTAAAAAAATATTGATGTCTCAATTCAACTCATTTTATCTAATGATGTGAATCGTGTCGGGTTGAGGGTTAAAGGTTTTCGGGTCAGGGGTTGAATTGGTGAACTCGAACACAATCTATAAATTTATTTATTCATGTAGTATCGACCTGTAGGGTCACGTTAGACACTTAAAATCGTGTCATACATGTATCTACATCATGTTTTGCGCCGACCCAATGTAACTTCATGTGTAAAAATGAAGATTATATATTAACAATAATTTAAACAACTAATGACTTATAAAAGTCAAATGAACATTTTTTTTTTTTTTGTGATTGATGTCGTTTTAATTATTTTAGCTCCTTGTCTCTCATTTCTAATTAATCAATAAGCTTGATTATATATCTTAAGCTTAATATTAGCATGGTCGGAGGGGCCACCAAATTTTTAAGGCTTCATTTGAAAAATATTATATTCATTTATATATAAATATGTATAATTGTATGAAATTCTATTAGACTGAACGTAGTGGGACGCCATTTTCTCTCATAACCCCCCATAACCCCCCGAACACCACTACGGGCGGGGTTATGAGGCAAAAAAAATTAGGAAGCGCTATATATATCACGGGGTTATGAGGGGTTATTGGGTTTGCTTTTCAAATTCTAACCAATAAAAAAAGCAAGGTTTTTTATAATTAATAAATAAAATTGAAAATTAAGAATTAGGTAATGATGGGTAGGGGCTTTATGGCTACGGGCTTAAATGCATAACGCCCACCCGCACACGTGGCGCGCCACGTGTCACATAACGCCCACAAAGGGGGGTTATGACTACACATGGCCTTAGACCATGTGTAGTGGTGCATTATGGGGGCATTATTTTCAAAAAAAACGCCCAATCTCCCATTACATAGGGCATTATGGGGGAAAAAATTGCTTGGGCATTATAATTAAAACACCTAAATTGGAAGAAGGAAGGTTTGACTGGGTTTGACCCACCAATGAGAAAATAGTTTGCTTTTTTTTTTTTGTTTAATGAGTGGAAGGGGCATTATCAGGCGTTATTCTCACTACACCACTTTATGCTATAATGCCCCATGCTGACTGGGATGACACGTGTCAGATAATGCCCCATGGTGGGGGCATTATAACAATTTACCACTACACATGGTCTTAGAGAGGCCTCCGTATGCCTAGGCCAAAAAATCTAATGTTCCGTCTCTTTTTTTATTTTGGTTTGTAATTAGTTTGTAGCATTTAGGGTTTACTAATTTATATATTTTATGGGTTGTCCATGTGATGTTTTGTTACTTTTGTTTATCAAGATTGTCGGGTGAAGTCTATTATCCTAATATGTTTTCATATAGTTGTTGGTCACAACCAGGAATTCAAAATCGAAGTTGGTTTCCTAAAAAACAAGATTAAGTGTATCATTTAAGATAATATTTATTTAAAAGGACCCTAATTTAAATGTTTGCTTTAAGCTTTCAAAAAGGTTGGATCGACCCTAAATATTAGAAGAGCATAATGTAAATAATTGGAATTGAAAATTTAATATTTAAAATATTTAACTTTAGATGTTAATACGTTTTATCTTTAAAATCTAAATATGAACTTTAAACCCTTTTATTAAGGGTACAAGGGGCACCACTGGGTACCCCTTGTGGGTAATACGGATAGTGCAAGTACACTGGTCTCGGATAAGAGTCGGTGGGTATTGAACTATTGATTACCAATCTAGGTTGTTTAAAATTTTTATTTCCGCGTCATGTTTCCTGATTTGAGTTTTTAAAGTTATCATATGAAATTTATTTTGTGATCTTGACTCTCAAACATGATTCTTTCTTACCCATTATTTTTTTCAATACTTGTGATTGCTTTCAGGAAACCAACTACAAGCCTGCTTTTGGAAGTGGGTGACTGATGGAATCAAAGCAGACAACTCTTGACCACCGATCTATTCCCATGTTCATTAATTAGTAAACTAATCTATCTTCTTCTACTTTAATCTCTGGCATGAACACTGAAAACTGGAAAGAGAATATTATGATTATGTTAAGAGTAAAAAGTCTAGTCCTTTTTCAACAAGTACACCCCCACAGAATTTAAAATGATAAGTTGTTTGTGTATCTCATCTGGAACAGTGGGACGTGAATCTCTTAGGTACAATCATATCCCATCAACCTTAAGTTATTCGAATTTAAAATACTATTTCATGTGCATTGCATCCGGACATCATAAGCTAGAGATTAAAGATAAGATTAGCATTTATACAGAGTTATTAAATTGTCTGAAATATTAATATAAGGTACATGAATACGATGGGCGTACAAATACATCACGCAATCTTCCATTTAACTATTTCTTCATGAAAGGGTTGTACTTGACTAAAAAACGAATCGCAAGACGTCTAACATGATGTGGTTAAGTCTCGACTGAGCGTTACAACAATATATAACTAAGTACATGAATCCGTTTTCTTTTTACTCCTGTAGCTACGTTAAAATTAGAGAGGAGTGCTATCTAACTCTTCCACCATCACCATCACCAACTTCATATTTTATTTTTCTACATAAATCGAGAACACCTTAACCCGATGTAACCTCAGGCGTGTGAGCCATCTCCGACAGTACACATATTGTTCCAGTTTGTTGTACCCTGGGAGACAGACGTCTTCGTCTTGAGAAAAGGCACGAAATTTGTTTTAAAGATCATGTGCAAACACAATCCTCAACCAAAAACCTTCAACATTTTAGTATGTTTATTGCTGCAGTCAAGAAGCAAGGTTGAAAACTCAACATTACATATTCTCGAATCAAGGATACTACAAGGATGCTTGTTGAAGTATCCATAGAAGATGTGGTGAATCAAGTTTGGTATATAAATTGTGTTTTATATGTTTTCTTATTTAGTTTTGTAACCGGTATTGTACTAAGAAGTGAAACCTAATTCCTACGTAATATAACCTATTTACATAAACGTATTTCTAGGTCCATATAATTCAATTGTAGTACTTGTCTTTTGAGCTTTACACTAAAGAGGAACAAATGATACTAAGCTGGATAATGAATGGTGCAAAATATATAAATTAAATAAAATGAAGCACCCCGAGTTGCGGCGGTGGTGTCAAATATTGTTATACACTGTAATTGCGTTACAAAGTAAATCAAGACTAACCATAAACAATAGATTATAACATTGATTGTTTACAAATAGATTACAAACATTATAATCAACGTATTAAAGTCATAATATATCTAAACCTATTATACTTTTTCAACATTCTTAGGCTTTTTGTAATGCGCGTCAACTAAAAGTTGCAATTTAGTCTGTTTTCAGATGTTGATAACTTTTTAAGTTAACTCGTTTAATTTTTCAGTTATGCGTTTTCAGATGTTGATAACTTTTTAAGTCAACTCATTTAATTTTCCAGTTATGCGTCACTCAGAGTTGACAACATCCTCCAAAACCCTTCTTAATCGTTCAAAAACGTCTAAATCTCCGTTCGCATCAGACATTCTAAACCTAAAATTTTTAATATGAATTAGAATTTGGTTCAATGTAAATAGTAAGAAAAGTAAACTGCCATTTTGGTCCCTGATGTTTGGTCACTTTTGCCACTTTAGTCCAAATCTCAAACCTTTTGCATCTGGGTCCATGTGGTTTCAGTTTTATTGCCATTTTGGTCCAAAAGTGAAATCAGGTCATATTTATCTTATAAAATCCTGCTATTTTGTCCTTTTCCTCAGGGGCAAAATGGTCATTTTATGTTTGAACCCTAATAACAGAACCATCTCCTTCCCCACAACTCCATTTTATGTTTGAACCCTAATAACAGAACCATCACCTTATCCACCCCACCCCTACCTACCGTTCTCCATCACCAAACACCATCCTCCATCTTCACTCCGAACCGTAAACCCTCTACAACACCATCATCTCCGCCGCTCATCTCCTTCAACCACCAGCGGTCGTCTTTAACCTTCGTCTTCAACCACAGCCGCATCGCCTCCGCCACTCGCAGCCGGTCTCCGACTCAGGTACGTCTCTGTTTCTCTTCTGTCTTTCTACCGATGTCCCGAGAAACCTGACTTCAAGAGGTCTGCCTATGTTCTGCAACACTCCACGCTCCGGTGACTACACCCTAACCAACCCACATCCTCACCGACCTGGCTAACCCCAATACCTATTTAAGTCGTACCTCCTGTTACCGTACCGAACAGTTCCAGTTCTGTAACTTTTGCTATTTCATCATGGAATTAAAATGGGTTTGATATCAGTGAAACCGATAGAAACCAACCACCACTGTCCATCGTTATAGTTCCCCTTCGCCCGATTTCAACAGCCATTGAAACCCTTTCAAGCAGCTCCCACAATAGGGATGTGTTCTAGGCTAGGGTTAGGGCTCACATTCAGATTGGGGGAAATTCATATCTGGAGATAGCTGAGAAGGAGGTGGTGGTGGTGGCTGTGGTGTAACGACTCTCATCAAAATTACTATTTCTTATTTTATTTTGCCCAATAGGAAACCCTAATTGAGACCCCCAAGTAATATTGCATGGCCCCTAAAATTTTCAGAACAGTTGGAATCAGGATCAGGGCCCCTAAAACTCAGGGGGGTATTCCCTAATTGATATTATCTAAACAGCTCGTTGTCGAATTCGAAATTTAACAAACCGTCGACTCACCCAAGCTAGTTAGACACGAGGCAACCCTATGCTAGAGGGGGTGCCCTCGCGCCACGCGACAGGCTCTCGCGCCACGCGAGGGAGCCGGTTTTTCAGTATAAATATAGGACATTGGCACTTGCATTTTGGCGTTGGTTCGATGTAAAAACTCGTTTTGTACATTGAGATATCCTCTGTTTACTTCAAAACACACACACGACACGAAATTCTGCCGCGATAACAGGGTAATAACTCGATCACTGCTACGATTTAATGTCTGATCGATAAAAACCAATCCGATGGATGTTTAAGTGCTGCCCGTATTTGGGCTATACTTTGTCATTCGTCGTGAGGGTTTTGATCTAGTGAGTTGTCGTAAAAGTTGTATTAAGTTACTGACCTAGTTTTCGTGTGCATTGTTAATTGAATTAGGTTAACCAGGCTAAAATCAGTAGGCTAAACGCTGCCCGTCTAAATCTGCAATGTGAGTCATTCTCTTTTTTATCAAAGTGCTTTACAAAACCCTAAATGTTTTCCAGTTATAAGTATAGGGATTAAGTCTTTGTAATCTTCAATTAATGCCGGTATGTGGGGTTTTGTATACATTACTTGATACCCGTCACCATTGGACAACGGGTTAGCCAATGGGTGATCTGACCATAGTCACAGATACAGTCGAGTGACAAATACCGATTTGGGGTAATTGGTAGATAGAAACAATGTAATCACCCTTAATACTGTATATTATAACAATGTTGTAACACCCCAAAAACGGGTTTGGTAATTTAGAACCCGGATAAGATAAAGGAATGGGTAAAGTACCGTTAGTAGTAAAAGTGAAACCATAAACAAAATAACTAGGAATAAATTAGCCTAGTGGTGTTATGTATATAAGTAATAAGATGATGAGTTTTTAGTCCCGTATGCAATCAAAACGAAACTTGAGGGACCAAAAAGGTTAGGATGGGAAGATGGGTTTCATTTATGAAAGTTAACACACACAAACACACACATTCGTGTGTTCTAGAAATCGATCAGGAGCTCCATGAGCTCAAAACCCTAGTTTCCATCCATTTCATCAAATCGAAAGGCAAGATGAAGCTTAAATTCATAACCGAGCATGGATTAACGATCACCTTCTCATGGGGATCATAAGGTATGTCTTAAAGATTAGATTGGTGATCTTTCACGAAGTGGGTTATGATGTAAGTTGCGAATTTGTATGAAATTGAGAATGAGTATGTGTTAGAATTGTCATATAGAACATGGGGTATGTACGGTTTGGGCTAATTTGATGTTTAGAGATGAAACCCATTGATTATGGTGATGATAACGACTTGAATGATCACCCATGTCCAATTCTTGCTTAATATTGATGTATTTTGATTTGTATGATGGATTCTTGTTAGATGAATTAAAAGATATGTGATACTAGTGTGTTTAATGTTTATGCATGAATGATTCATGTTGATTAGAAGGAGGAATTTGATAAATTATGAATAAGATTAGAAGGATATGCATGAACTAGTTGTACCCTATGCTTAGGAGGTAGTACATACATAAAAAGTATGATGAAATTAAGATTAGATCACTTGTAAGTGATTAACAAAGTAGCTATGAAGTGGGTTTTTGATGATATAATGGAAGTAATGATATGCTTATGTTAAAAATGTTGAAAATCATATATGTGTAAGTATGTTTAAAGAAATTGGATAAGAAATGATGGATTATCGTGTTTTAAAGTCAAATGATAAACTTAATATAAGATCCGTGTGATGAGAAGGTTGTGATGAATGATGAATAAGCTAACTATCTTGAGAATGATATATGATAGTTGATGCTTGATAAGCGACATGGAAGCTTGGGATAGGAGCGGGTCAAACGGGACTAATGCTCATGGGAAGCATATTCGGATGCTAGGTAAGTAAAGCTTACACCCTTTTTTGTAGAATATCTATTCAATGTATTGATTACGAACATGGTAACTAAATATGTGAATTATGATGTTCCGACAAGTTTTGGTATGGGTCGGAACATGTGATTATGTTAAGAAACTAAGTTTGATGGTCAAAAAGGGTAAAAAGGGTATTATGGTAATTTTGATTAGGAGATAACGAAGAAATAAGTTACAAGGATGGGATAATGAATAACGAAAATCCCACAAGGATAAAATGGACATCTAGACTTAACGGGTCAAATAGTGAAGACATTACCATTTGGCGATATTGACTAATGAATTGTTTTGTTAAGTATTATGCATTCACATGATGAATAGCGAAAGGAATTATGTTGCTATTACTTAGCCATTTAGCGCATGAAGTATTAAAACGGATCATAGCTTTGATCCGAGCCAGGTATGTGCGATTAGAGTTGTAGTTAAGTCGTGGGATTAGTCAAATGTTTAAGGAAGTCCTTTGTAGTAAAGGATGGAACAAAGTTGACAAAAACGCCCTTGATGGGTAAATCAGGCAAACGGTCTTAAAAGTTGATTAGAAACAAGCTATTTGATTAAGTGAATGTTTTGGAAAAGTAGGAAAGCGAGAAGTATGATTTTCGTAAGCCAAGGACCTTAAAATGCGCAAATACCTTTAACGGGTCAAAGTAAGCTTTTGAGCAAAAATGGGTTAAGAGGATGCCAGACATCCAAGAATTTAATCTTTTATGATAGACGTCATTGATATTATTAGGTTCATAAGAAGTTATGGTCAAACAAACAAGTTATGTTGATAAATGCATGAACGGGTCAAAATTTAGTAAAAGGGTAATATGCCGAAGGCTTAAAAGTCATAAATTTCGGTAGTCCATGTTATGGGTCATTTTCCGAGTATATATCCTGACTAATATTCTGCTTTTGATTGTGATCAGGATACCGGATCAGGATATTGGTAACATCCTGGTTCGATATCCTGGTATTAACTGAATTGATCACGTGCAGATTAAGAGTTACAAGTCTCCAACGTTCAAAAAGACTTCTTCCCCCAAGACTCGGGCAAATCAGTTGGAATAGAGACGTTGGTCCCGAAAGACCAGGACTACAACGATTACCTGGGAATATTCGGGGCATCTCGGTTTATTAGGAAAGTTAGTTGTTTTCGGTTAGCTATAAATAGTATGATCGGATCAAGTTAAGGCACTCACTTCATTCGCACACTTTATTCTCTAGTTACTAGCAATCACTACACACCAACACTTGTACTCAAATTACATTGTAACACCTAGTTGATCCGCATCATATCCTGCACTGTATCCTGATATTTGAGGCAATAGAAGAACAAGGCAGCTGTGATTGTCAGCTCCCGAGGTTTTATGCCGGCGATCTAGATTGATCAAGGGCTTTCCTCGTACATCTCGTGTCACCCCTTTACATTTTTGCTCATTGTTTGATCACAGATACAGCTCTGTATCCTGAGCCGTATCCTGAAAACTGTTTTTATAAACAACTTAATCAGCATATTTTCAACACATATTTCTAGCACACTACCTCACTTAACTAATTTGATCACTTAATTGCTTCGGTAATTTTTTACCAAAACAATTTGGCGCCCACCGTGGGGCAAGTGGTGCTATTTTTACTAAAAACTTTAGTAAAATCATTACTCGGTTTTCTATTGTCAAAACTTTTTGCTACATTGTTTTCAATGGCCTCGAGATCAAATATGAGCTCTTCCACCATGTCTGCTACAACCTCTGCAACAATTGGTTCGGTGCTTCCACCTCCTCCTCCAAGAATGCAAACCTCTTCACAAGGAGCTGAAAGTCATGTGGCTCGGGATGTTATCCCCGCTCCCAGTGCCCAGGGATCTGGTCCTATTTTGGCTTCTAATGACGAAATTTTGAATTTGTTTGGTAGTGTACATGAACAGATGAGGCAGCAGCAGGAAACTAATCGGATGCTGATGAGAGAGATACAACTCTTGAAATCCGGCCCAAGTAGGTCTGCTGAAGAAACTGTCACTCCCTTGCAACCCAGGGTTTTGAACTTCAGTTCTGCAGTTTACACTGAGGATAACTGGGGGAATATCGTGCCAAGTCATTCCCATAATCATACTCCTGAGATACCCTCTTCAATAAGAGTATCAACCGTGAGAAGCTCAGGATTGTTAGGGGTCATTTTCTTAACATACGTATCCTGACCAATATCCTGCCTTTGTTTGTTTATTTGTGACCAGGATGCTGGAAGAGGATATTGCTAACATCTTGGGCGATATCCTGAGGTTTATAGAATTAACCACGTGCAGGTTAAAGGCTGAGACTTGCTAACGGTCAAGAGGACTTCTTCTCCTCAAGACTCGGACGAGTTTGTTGAAGGAGAGACGTTGAGCCCGAGAGACCAGGTCTACAACGTTCGATTAAGGAATATTCGGTGGATCCCGTAAGTTTAGGATAGTTTGTTAGCTTATCTTTACTATAAATAGATGAGGTCGGATCAGTTTAAGTCACACAATCTCCACTTACACCCTCGCATACTTTCACTTTCTAGCTCATTGCAAACACCACACTTGTATTCAAATTTCGTTGTAACACTTAGTCGATCCGCACCACATCCTGCACTGTATCCTGATATTTGAAGCAATAGAAGAACAAGGCAACTGCGATTGTCAGCTCCCGAGGTTTTATGCCGGCGATCTAGATTGATCAAGGGCTTTCCTCGTACATCTCGTGTCATTTACTTTACTTTTGCTCATAGTTTGATCTTAGATACAACTCTATATCCTGAGCCGTATCCTGAATACTGATTTTCTAAACAACTTAACAAGCACATTTTTAATTTACTTTCTAGCACACTACCTCACTTTACTAATTTGATCACTTAATTGCTTCGGTAATTTTTGACCAAAACAATTTGGCGCCCACCGTGGGGCAAGTGGTGCTCTCTTTACTAAAATTTTTTTGTGAAATCGCTAATCGGTTTTTTATTTTCAAAACTTTTTGCCACATTGTCCATAATGGCCTCAAGATCAAACATGAGTTCCTCTAGTGTGTCTGCTATGACTTCTGCTACTACCGGTTCGGTGCTTCCACCACCTCCTCCAAGGATGCCAGCCTCTACACGACCTCAGGATATTATCCCTACTCACAGTGTTCAGGAATCTGCTCCCGTTCTAGCTTCTAATGATGAAATTCTTACTTTATTTGGAAGTGTGCAGGAACAAATGAGGCAGCAACAGGAAACAAACCAAATGCTTTTAAGGGAAATACAACTCCTGAAGTCAGGCTCGAGCAGATCTGCTGAGGACAATGTCACTCCATTACACCCTAGAGCGTTGAACTTCAGTTCAGCTGTGTATACTGAGGATAACAGGGGGAATATCGTGCCCAGCCTTCCTCAGAATCATACTCCTGAAATACCCTCCTCGGTCAGGATGTCAACCATGAGGAGCTCAGGATATGCTTCAGGATATGGGCAAAATCCTCCAACGGGTAACGTGTCGAATAATAATAATACTTATGCTACTAACAATAGTGGATCTTTGCAGGATACAGGTGTGACATCAGCACTTACTAGGGAACTTCAAAAGTTGAAGGACATGATATCCAGTGTACCTGGGGTAGTCCAGCCGATCCCGGAAGTGTCCCAAGATAGCCATAAGATATCTCGTTTTGCACATCCTATCTGTGATGCTGAGATCCCAAAGAGATTTCAAACCCCCAACATGAAGCTTTACGACGGAACTACGGATCCTGAGGAGCATATTGCTCAGTATAGGGAAAGAATGGAGATTAACCCTATCCCTCCGGAGCTCAAGGAAGCATGCTTGTGCAAGGGATTTGGTTCTACCTTAACAGGATCAGCCTTAAAATGGCTGTTAAATGTTCCTCCATACTCAATTACTTCGTTTGCTCATTTGGTTAATTTATTTAACTGTCAATTTTCTTGTAGTCGGAGTTTTGAGAAACTAACCAGTGATCTTTACAGGATAACTCAAGGGCCTCAGGAAT
The DNA here is from genome assembly GCA_030545235.1 of Helianthus tuberosus. Taxonomy (NCBI): domain Eukaryota; kingdom Viridiplantae; phylum Streptophyta; class Magnoliopsida; order Asterales; family Asteraceae; genus Helianthus; species Helianthus tuberosus. Next base: position 31,354,991 of record CM060365.1, on the reverse strand, counting down.
CCTTGAGGGATTATGTGAACAAATTCAGTCGAGAATCCTTGGATATCCCACATCTTGATGTTGCAACAGCTGTGCAAGCTTTCAAGATGGGATTACAAAAGGATTCTCAGTTTTATCAGGATCTTGTAATGAATCCTTGGATATCCCACATCTTGATGTTGCAACAGCTGTGCAAGCTTTCAAGATGGGATTACAAAAGGATTCTCAGTTTTATCAGGATCTTGTAATGAATCCCTGCAGGAATCTCGACGAAGCTCGTAACAGGGCTTTGAGATATATCCGTCTGGAGGATGACAGGAAGATGCAAGAAAGGATGAACTCATCTAACACTTATGAGTCAACTAACAGGAAGTCAGAATCCTCATTCAAGTCATATCGGCCTAAGCCATATGGCAGAAATGATAACAAGAGAGTGAATGCTGTCGAAGATGAGGATCCTGAAGAGTATCCTGAGTTGTCTGAATATTGCTTTTCTGTTAACATTCCCGAATTGATGTATGCCATGCAGGGTCTAGGAGATAAGGCTAGGTGGCCTCGAAAGAATCAACAAAAGGCTGACTGGAAAGATAAGTCAAAATGGTGTGCTTTCCACGAAGATTTCGGACATGTAACCGAGGATTGCATTGCTCTAAGGAAAGAAATAAGCTATCTTCTAAGCAAGGGATATCTGAAAGATCTCTTAGGAAGAAAGAAGAATAAGGGTCAGGATACTGAGAAGGATCCTGAGCGAGCAGCATCACCCCCCGCCGATGCCAAGATAATCAACTTCATTTCGGGAGGATCCGACATTTGTGGGACCTCGTATTCGGCAGCAAAGAGACATGCAAGGGAAGCTAAGGCCGAAAGGGGAGACAAACCTGTCAGGATGACTACCCTCACAACTGACAAAGTGATCACTTTTGATGCAGATGACAGGGATACTGTCCAGGATCCTCGCCATGATGCTCTGGTAATAACGTTATATGTGGCTAACCATTTTGTACGCAGGATACTTGTTGATAATGGCAGCTCCGTCAACATAATCCAACTAGAAACTCTGAAGAGAATGAATGTATCTCCAATGGATATCACTTCAAAGTCTACTGTGCTTGTTGGGTTTAGTGGAGAGGCTAGAAACACAGTGGGAGAGATAAAGTTGCCAGTATACGTTGAAGGAGTCAACTCGATACAACGTTTCTGTGTGATGGATTCTCTATCCTGCTATAACATCATACTGGGAAGACCGTGGATTCACGATATGAAGGCCGTGCCATCAACATATCACCAATGCATCAAGATACCTACCCCTTGGGGAGTTGTCAAAGTTGATAGTGATCAGCAAGAGGCGAAAGAATGCTACTCATCCTCGATGAAATCCTCAACCAAACCTAGTGCAGCATAGCAATTAAAGACGCGGGCCCAGGATATCGTGGAGGATCCGGAGCAGGATGTGAAGAAAATTATCCTAGACCAGGATAATCCCGATATTTCGGTGCTCGTAGGAACCAATATCCCTCAGGATATTGAAGAGCAATTAATTAACTTTTTAAAATGCAGGATGTCAACGTTTGCATGGAAGCATGAGGATATGACAGGCATATCCAAAGATATTATCACTCACAAGCTTGGAATTGATAAATCATTCAAGCCTCTGCAACAAAAAAGAAGGAAGTTTGCTCCTGAGCGGAACACGATTATCCAGGAGGAAGTTGAAAGATTATTAAAGTCCAGAATAATCAGAGAGGTTAAGTTCCCAAGGTGGCTAGCAAACGTGGTTGTAGTACAGAAGAAGAATGGGAAATTGAGAGTTTGTGTAGACTACACAGACTTGAACAAAGCCTGTCCTAAAGACCCATTTCCTCTTCCCCACATTGATGCAATGGTAGATGCCACTGCCGGGCATGAAATGCTGACCTTCATGGACGCATCTTCAGGATTTCAACAGATCCAAATGGAGCCTTCTGACCAGGAGGATACTGCCTTCATGACACCAACAGGTATTTATTGTTATACAGCTATGCCTTTTGGTTTGAAAAATGCAGGTGCAACATACCAAAGATTGGTAAACATGATGTTCAAAGACAAACTGGGGGACACCATGGAGGTATATATCGATGATATGGTGGTGAAATCTAAAAAGGCTGAGGATCACCTCCAGGATATCAAGGGAGCATTTGATATCCTGGATCAATACAACATGAAGCTGAATCCTGCTAAATGCCATTTCGGAGTGGGGGCAGGAAAGTTTCTTGGATATATGGTGACAAAAAGGGGGATAGAAGCAAGCCCAGAGCAGATCAAAGCTATCCTGGATATAAAATCACCCTCAAATATGAAGGACGTACAAAGATTGACAGGCCGAGTAGCAGCTTTAAACAGGTTTATCTCAAGATCCTCAGAGAAATGCAAAGACTTTTATGTTATCCTGAAGAAGAACAAAAGATTCGAATGGGGGGAGAAGCATGAAGCAGCATTGCAGGATTTGAAACGATATCTATCAACCGCACCTCTGTTGATGAAGCCTGAAAATGGTGAACCACTATCCCTGTATCTTGCTGTATCAGGGAATGCTGTAAGTGCCGTTCTCATAAAGGATCATGGAGGTCAGCAATATCCTGTTTATTATGTTAGTAAAAGTTTATTAGATGCTGAAACTAGGTACTCTCACTTAGAAAAATTGATACTAGCATTAGTCATGGCATCAACGAAACTTAGGCATTATTTCGAGACACATAGGATACATGTTAAAACAAATTATCCTGTCAAAAATGTGCTTAGGAAACCAGAGATGTCAGGCAGGATGGCCAAGTGGTCAGTAAAGTTGAGTGCTTATGATTTAGTATATGAACCTAGAAATGCCATAAAATCTCAGGCTTTAGCTGACTTTGTGGCTGACTTTAGTAGTGACATTCAGGACGAGGTAGACCTAGAAGTTCAACAGTTAGGAGAATCCTCAGGATCCTGGACATTATATACTGACGGTGCATCTAATGTAAGAGGAGTAGGATTAGGAATACTACTAAAATCGCCACAGGGGGACATATTACCCCAGGCTATTAGGTGTGAATTTCCTGCTACTAATAATGAAGCAGAGTATGAGGCTTTAATTGCAGGATTAGAGTTGGCTAAGAGCATGAGTATCAAAAATTTGCAAGTATATGTTGACTCTTTGTTAATTACTAACCATTTTAATGGATCCTATGCAGTTAAGGGTGAGAAATTAATCGAATATCTCGATATTCTCAAAAAATTAGCAGGATATTTCGATGTTTTTATACTTGAACAGGTACCAAGGGAGGATAATGCTGAAGCGGATGCCTTAGCAAATTTGGGATCATCGATCAAGATACCTGAAGGGACGCAAATACCAATATTACATGTCTTATATCCTGCAACGAATCCTCAGGATAAAGAAGTAGCTGGTATTCAGGATCCTGGAGTAGAACATCCTGAAGAGGATCCTAAATCCTGGACGGCTCCAATCATGAAATATCTCAAAGAAGGACACATCCCTGGAAATGAAAATCCTAAGGCATTTAGGATGAAGGTATCACGATTCACTATTATAAATAATATTTTATACAAGAAATCTCTTGCAGGACCGTATTTGAGGTGCTTGGAGGATCCTGAAGCCAAAGAAGTACTTCAGGATATACATGAAGGGGATTGTGGTAACCATGCTGGGGGCAGGTCGTTATTCTCAAAAGTATTAAGGACAGGATATTATTGGCCAACGATGAGAAAAGATGCCGCAGAATATGTTCGAAGATGTGACGCATGTCAAAGACATAGTAACATACTGCATCAGCCGGCTGAACCGTTATATCCTATTGTTTCCCCTTGGCCATTTATGAAGTGGGGTATGGATATAGTGGGAAAGCTACCAAAAGCTCCGGGAGGAAAAGTCTTTATGCTAGCAATGATGGATTATTTCTCTAAGTGGGTTGAAGCAGAAGCATTTGTTCAAGTTAGAGACCAAGAAGTAGTATCCTTCATCAAGAGGAATATCCTGACCAGATTCGGAGTACCAGCCGAGATAATCTGTGACAATGGTTCTCAGTTTATAAGTAAGAGGACTACTGACTTTTGCAGGAGTTGGGGAATCAAAATGATTACATCTACTCCGGTACATCCTCAAGCAAATGGACAAGCAGAATCCTCAAACAAGATAATTGTCAATAACTTAAAGAAAAGGCTTGGAGCCAAAAAAGGAAGATGGGCAGAAGAATTACCCTTTGTTTTATGGGCTGATAGGACAACGGTAAAGAATGCAACAGGCCAAACCCCATTTTCGTTGGTGTTTGGAGCAGAAGCAATGATTCCAACGGAAATGACAATACCTACTGCAAGATCTACCTTAAGTGATCCTGAGCAGAATCCTGAAGCCTTGAGTCAGGATTTAGACACTATAGATGAAAAGAGAAATGCGGCAAGATTAAGGATGGCAGCATATCAACAGAGAATATCCAGGGCATATAACAAGAATATTAGAACCAGAAGATTTAAGGTTGGAGATTGGGTATTAAGAAAGGCTTTTCAGAATACTACTAATCCTGCCGATGGCAAGTTAGCTCCAAAATGGGAAGGACCATATGAAGTTGAATCAGAAGCAGGGAAAGGAGCATACAGACTCAAGAATATGGAGGGGGATATGCTACCGAGAGGTCTTGGAATGCTATACACCTTAAGCTCTATTTCAAGTGAGTTTAGAATTTAATTTCTAGCTCAGAACGGTATGGATTCTATCTTTTTTAAATATGTTTGGTTTAATTTGTTATTTGCAACCCAATACTGACTTAAGCATCGGAGGGGTGTTAGTCAAGCTAACACCCACCTTAGTTTACAATTGTTTTGCAAGATATGTTTCAGGATATAGCTCCAGGATATGTACTCAGGATAACTCAGAAGATTAGAGGATTGGCCCCCTCTCTCACGTTTAAGGGATACTGATCCCTTCACAGGTTTAAAGGTATTCACCTTTCTTCCAAATTGGGTTTAAACACCCCGCCTGGAGCGCAAGTTATTCAGGGATAGTTCAAGGTGGCGGGACCAGTCCATGTAAAAGTGGCTGACAATTTCGTTACTGTTGGCTATATCCTGAATCCTAAAGGTATATGAGGATTGATCACCCTCTCTCACGAAAGGGTATTTTCATACTCTCTAAGGTTTAAAGGTTTTCACCTTTCTAAGTCTTGGAGTTTATACACTCCCGCCTGTAGCGCATGAAAATTTGGGATTTTCCCCAGGATACAAGGGATTTATCTCCAGTACATCCTTGGGTTTTGCCCTTGGGATGTAAAAAAAAAATTGCCTATGGAAACTGACACTCAGAAGATTTCTAAAGTATTTGAAGACATTGTACACAGGGGACATTCCCACCAAGGTGGTGGTGTAAAGCTAAAAGAATGAGGTTTGGAACTAATGCACTAAGTACCTTGCACAGGGGACATCTTCATTGGAAGAGTTGCAAAGGGATTGAAGTTTGGTAATAGGTTTGTACCCTATTTCTGGTATGATCTTTCCTTTGTAAACATCGTCTAAGTTTTTAGTAACATTATGTTTTATAAAAGGATAAGTATCCTGATATATTCTCAAAGTCTTTTTCAGAATATTTGATTAGGGTGTTTGAAACTAGTGTTGGTTTGGAACTTTGATCATTTAAATATTATCAAAACTTGGCTTTGAAAAGATAGACTGTTTTTCACACTCTAAAGAAATTTTTACAAAGTTGAAGGAACGTTTGGAAGTTCTATCTAATAAAAGGCTTTTGCAGTATATCGCTGAGCATACTGATCAGGATATTTTATAAGATAACAATACAAAATCTTTACAAAGCTAAGAGTCACACTGGGTAATGCAAGGTAACAGAAAATAAGTCAAAAGATAGTTATATTATTAACAAAGTCAAAAGTTGTGCTTTTGGTTTCACCTAAAACCTAGGTCCCATCCACCTTTGGTCATCACATTGTTCCAGTGCAGGAAATGTAAATTGTTCAAAGACAGGAAAAGTAAATTGTTTATGCAACCACAACCATGAAATTAAAAAGTGGGCTCCGGCCTTGGCACGTATATCCATCATCGCCCACTCCGCTACCTAAGGGGCAGCACCCTCTTGTACAGCAACCTCTTTCCCGGCATCCATACCAGCATCATCCTCGGGATTCTTCTCAGTATCCGCAGCAGCATCCTTTTCACCAGCATTCTTTCCAGCATTTTCCCCAGCATTCTCAGAAACATCCTTTGAAGCGCTAGCATCCATTGCTTTGGCAGACTCTTCCGCAGCAGATTTGACAGGAGGCTCCACAGGATTTCCCTCGAGATCTCTTAACTTCGCCTCCCAGACCTTGATGTTCCAAGAAGGGCATTGCAAACCCAAAGCCATTGCCTCATAAGCCATTTTCAGCCTGGCCTGGAGAAGGGAGATCACGACAGAATTCTTGAGGCTTTCTCGGTATGAAGCCATGGCCTGTTCGTGTTGGAGTTGGGCTGCGTCAGACTTGGCTTGAGCCTCTTGGGTGATCTTTTGGATGGCAGCTTGGTGATCCTGAGTCATAGCCTTATACTTAGCTTCATAGTGTTCCGATTTAGCGGTGGCAATTGCTGCTTGATCTGCAATGGTGGCCTTGGCCTTTTTCAGCTGGCTTTCAAGCATGACGTTGGAGCCACATGCGTCCTCGTAGAGGAAGACCAGGCGTTCAAGGCCCTGCAAGGTGATACAACAGGCATTGTTCTAAATAAACATTTCTATTAAGTATATGATGCAGGATACAGATCAGGATACCAGCCTGGTTAAGGAAGCCGGTCATAAATGTGCTGGATTCTGTGAACCCGTGGTTCTCGAATGGGAATACATGTGGTGGAGCAGAGGGTTCGACTTCCTTTCTTTTCCAGGAGCTGGAGGCCCGGGTCCGGGATGCAGGGGGAGCTTTGGGAGCAGCGGAGGTCTTCGAACTGGTGAGTTTTGGGGTAACGGATGATTTCGGATTAGATTCTTGCTTGGCAGGCTCAAGGCTGGAATAACTATCCAGTTCATCGAGTTGGAAGCCTTCGAGGTTAATAATTGGCACTGCATAAGGGAAGATGTTTTAAACTTGTTATGTTACTGTACAATAAAATAATAATCAATTCCTGAAATTATACTTACCAGACATGTCGGAACTTGATCTTTGACTTGAGCTTGTGAGTAACAGGTTAAAGGTTCTTTCACCCTCTGGAAGCTTGTAGATCTCTTCTATCCTCCCTTCCGATTCAGCACTAGGAGGAGCTAGTTCTTTAAAGTTTGCTGCAAGAATAGAAACAAAAATATCAGGATGATGGTTCAGGATAAAGGTTTGGGATATGAGTGGGGATACTCCTAAAACCCTAAGTCCTACCAAAGGTCAACCATCTTTTAGGGAGGTCAAAGCCCTTATCGATGGAGTCCCTTTTTACGAAGAAAAATTTTCTTGTCCATTTATTCTCATTCTTGGTGGCCTTAAGAATGAGGGGGTTACTGGAGATGGAAAAAAGGAGAAACCGGCTGGAACCATGTGACCTTAGACGGTAGGCCATCGGAAGGTCTTCAATGCATAGATCAGGCATATGGCGAGCCTTAATCTGCTCCAGAGTAATTAACACACGCCAAACCATAGGCATGATTTGGGCAAAACTAAGACCGGTAAGCTCAAAGAAGCGGGATATGAAGGGAGAAAATGGATATTGAAGCCCTAATGAAAAAGGATATGCAAAGAAGCAAACCCATTCGTCGGAACAAAAATCCGACCGGACCTCTCGGTCGAATGGACGGAAGATTGTCCCGACGGGAAAGGCACCGGAAGATCGTAGGGCTGCGATGTCGGAATTGACTAATGAATTGTTTTGTTAAGTATTACCATTTGGCGATATTGACTAATGAATTGTTTTGTTAAGTATTATGCATTCACATGATGAATAGCGAAAGGAATTATGTTGCTATTACTTAGCCATTTAGCGCATGAAGTATTAAAACGGGTCATAGCTTTGATCCGAGCCAGGTATGTGCGATTAGAGTTGTAGTTAAGTCGTGGGATTAGTCAAATGTTTAAGGAAGTCCTTTATAGTAAAGGATGGAACAAAGTTGACAAAAACGCCCTTGATGGGTAAATCGGGCAAACGGTCTTAAAAGTTGATTAGAAACAAGCTATTTGATTAAGTGAATGTTTTGGAAAAGTAGGAAAGCGGGAAGTATGATTTTCGTAAGCCAAGGACCTTAAAATGCGCAAATACCTTTAACGGGTCAAAGTAAGCTTTTGAGCGAAAATGGGTTAAGAGGATGCCAGACATCCAAGAATTTAATCTTTTATGATAGACGTCATTGATATTATTAGGTTCATAAGAAGTTATGGTCAAACAAACAAGTTATGTTGATAAATGCATGAACGGGTCAAAATTTAGTAAAAGGGTAATATGCCGAAGGCTTAAAAGTCATAAATTTCGGTAGTCCATGTTATGGGTCATTTTCCGAGTATATATCCTGACTAATATTCTGCTTTTGATTGTGATCAGGATACCGGATCAGGATATTGGTAACATCCTGGTTCGATATCCTGGTATTAACTGAATTGATCACGTGCAGATTAAGAGTTACAAGTCTCCAACGTTCAAAAAGACTTCTTCCCCCAAGACTCGGGCAAATCAGTTGGAATAGAGACGTTGGTCCCGAAAGACCAGGACTACAACGATTACCTGGGAATATTCGGGGCATCTCGGTTTATTAGGAAAGTTAGTTGTTTTCGGTTAGCTATAAATAGTATGATCGGATCAAGTTAAGGCACTCACTTCATTCGCACACTTTACTCTCTAGTTACTAGCAATCACTACACACCAACACTTGTACTCAAATTACATTGTAACACCTAGTTGATCCGCATCATATCCTGCACTGTATCCTGATATTTGAGGCAATAGAAGAACAAGGCAGCTGCGATTGTCAGCTCCCGAGGTTTTATGCCGGCGATCTAGATTGATCAAGGGCTTTCCTCGTACATCTCGTGTCACCCCTTTACATTTTTGCTCATTGTTTGATCACAAATACAGCTCTGTATCCTGAGCCGTATCCTGAAAACTGTTTTTACAAACAACTTAATCAGCATATTTTCAACACATATTTCTAGCACACTACCTCACTTAACTAATTTGATCACTTAATTGCTTCGGTAATTTTTGACCAAAACAATTTGGCGCCCACCGTGGGGCAAGTGGTGCTATTTTTACTAAAAACTTTAGTAAAATCATTACTCGGTTTTCTATTGTCAAAACTTTTTGCTACATTGTTTTCAATGGCCTCGAGATCAAATATGAGCTCTTCCACCATGTCTGCTACAACCTCTGCAACAATTGGTTCGGTGCTTCCACCTCCTCCTCCAAGAATGCAAACCTCTTCACAAGGAGCTGAAAGTCATGTGGCTCGGGATGTTATCCCCGCTCCCAGTGCCCAGGGATCTGGTCCTATTTTGGCTTCTAATGACGAAATTTTGAATTTGTTTGGTAGTGTACATGAACAGATGAGGCAGCAGCAGGAAACTAATCGGATGCTGATGAGAGAGATACAACTCTTGAAATCCGGCCCAAGTAGGTCTGCTGAAGAAACTGTCACTCCCTTGCAACCCAGGGTTTTGAACTTCAGTTCTGCAGTTTACACTGAGGATAACTGGGGGAATATCGTGCCAAGTCATTCCCATAATCATACTCCTGAGATACCCTCTTCAATAAGAGTATCAACCGTGAGAAGCTCAGGATTGTTAGGGGTCATTTTCTTAACATACGTATCCTGACCAATATCCTGCCTTTGTTTGTTTATTTGTGACCAGGATGCTGGAAGAGGATATTGCTAACATCTTGGGCGATATCCTGAGGTTTATAGAATTAACCACGTGCAGGTTAAAGGCTGAGACTTGCTAACGGTCAAGAGGACTTCTTCTCCTCAAGACTCGGACGAGTTTGTTGAAGGAGAGACGTTGAGCCCGAGAGACCAGGTCTACAACGTTCGATTAAGGAATATTCGGTGGATCCCGCAAGTTTAGGATAGTTTGTTAGCTTATCTTTACTATAAATAGATGAGGTCGGATCAGTTTAAGTCACACAATCTCCACTTACACTCTCGCATACTTTCACTTTCTAGCTCATTGCAAACACCACACTTGTATTCAAATTTCGTTGTAACACTTAGTCGATCCGCACCACATCCTGCACTGTATCCTGATATTTGAAGCAATAGAAGAACAAGGCAGCTGCGATTGTCAGCTCCCGAGGTTTTATGCCGGTGATCTAGATTGATCAAGGGCTTTCCTCGTACATCTCGTGTCATTTAGTTTGCTTTTGCTCATAGTTTGATCTTAGATACAGCTCTATATCCTGAGCCGTATCCTGAATACTGATTTTCTAAACAACTTAACAAGCACATTTTTAATTTACTTTCTAGCACACTACCTCACTTTACTAATTTGATCACTTAATTGCTTCGGTAATTTTTGACCAAAACAAGGATATGCTTCAGGATATGGACATAATCCCCAGACTAGTAATGTATCTAATAATAATAACACTCTTGCTACTAATGGTGTTGGATCTTTGCAGGATGCGGGTATGACATCAGCATTTTCCAGAGAACTCCAAAAGCTGAAAGACATGATATCCAGTGTGCCTGGGGTGGTCCAGCCGATTCCAGATGTGTCCCAAGACAGTCACAGGATATCCCGGTTTACGCATCCTATCTGTGATGCTGAAATCCCGAAAAGATTTCAAACCCCCAACATGAAACTCTATGACGGAACCACGGATCCTGAAGAGCATATCGCCCAGTATAGGGAAAGGATGGAGATCAACCCTATCCCTCCAGAACTCAAGGAAGCATGTCTCTGCAAGGGTTTTGGTTCTACCTTGACAGGATTGTTATGGGTCATTTTCTAAACATACATATCTTGACCAATATCCTGGTTTTTATCGTTTATTTGTGACCAGGATGCTGGACGAGGATATTGCTAACATCTTGGGCGATATCCTGAGGTTGATCGAATTAATCACGTGCAGGTTAAAGACTGGGACTTGCCAACGGTCAAATGGACTTCATCTCCTCAAGACTCGGGCGTATTTGTTATGGGAGAGACGTTGAACCCGAAAGACTAGGTCTACAACGTTCGACTGGGGAATATTCTCTGGATCCCGGTTATTTAGGATAGTTTGTTACATTTGTTTTACTATAAATAGATGGGGGCGGATCAGATTAAGGCACAACAAAAACTTTCACACACTCTCGAACACTGTTGCTCTCTAGCTCTCTGCAAACACTACACACAAACACTTGTATTCAAATCACATTGTAACACCTAGTCGATTCGCTCTACATCCTGCACTGTATCCTGATATTTGAAGCAATAGAAGAACAAGGCAGCTGCGATTGTCAGCTCCCGAGGTTTTGTGCCGGCGATCTAGATTGATCAAGGGCTTTCCTTGTACATCACGTGTCAACCTTTACTTTTCTGCTCATTGTTTGATCACAGATACAGCTCTATATCTTGAGCTGTATCCTGAAACTGTTTTTATAACTAACTTGGTTAACATATTTTTCACACATAATTTTAGCACACTACCTCACTTAACTAATTTGATCACTAAATTGCTTCGGTAATTTTTGACCAAAACAATTTGGCGCCCACCGTGGGGCAAGTGGTGCTCTCTTTACTAAAAATCTTTGTGAAATCATTTATCGGTTTTCTGTTTTCGAAACTTTTTGCCACATTGTTTACAATGGCCTCAAGATCTAACATGAGCTCCTCCACTATGTCTGCTGCAACCTCTGCTACTACCGGTTCGGTGCTTCCACCACCTCCTCCAATGCTGCCATTTTCTTCACAACGTCAAGATGTTATCCCTACTCGGAGTGTTCAGGGATCTGCTCCCGTTTTAGCCTCTAATGATGAAATTCTAACTTTATTTGGAAGTGTGCAGGAACAAATGAGGCAGCAACAGGAAACTAACCAAATGCTGTTAAGAGAAATACAACTCTTAAAAGCTAGCTCGAGTAGACCTGCTGAAGAAACTGTCACTCCTATACATCCCAGGGCTTTGAACTTCAGTTCCGCAGTTTACACTGAGGATAACAGGGGGAATATCATCCCAAGCCATTCTCAGAATCATACCCCTGAGATACCCTCCTCGGTCAGGATGTCGACTGTGAGGAGTTCAGGATATGCTTCAGGATATGGCCAAAATCCTCAAACTGGTAATGTGTCAAATAATAATATTCTTGCTACTAACAACAATGGGTCTTTGCAGGAGGCAGGTATGACGTCAACATTTACCAGGGAGCTCCAAAAATTGAAGGACATGATATCCAGTGTACCTGGAGTGGTCCAGCCAATTCTGGAAGTATCCCAAGACAGCCACAGGATATCCCGCTTTGCGTATCCTATCTGTGATGCTGAAATCCCAAAAAGATTCCAGACTCCCAACATGAAACTGTATGACGGGACTACGGATCCTGAGGAGCATATTGCCCAGTATAGGGAACGGATGGAAATCAATCCTATCCCTCCAGATCTCAAGGAAGCATGCTTATGCAAGGGATTCGGTTCTACCTTGACAGGATCAGCCTTAAAATGGCTGTTAAACGTCCTTCCTCACTCAATTACTTCGTTTGCTCATTTGGTTAATTTATTTAACAGTCAATTTTCTTGTAGTCGGAGTTTTGAGAAACTAACCAGTGACCTTTACAGGATAACTCAAGGATCTCAGGAATCCTTGAGGGATTATGTGAACAAGTTCAGTCGAGAATCCTTGGACATCCCACATCTTGATGTTGCAACAGCTGTGCAAGCTTTTAAGATGGGGTTACAAAAGGATTCTCAGTTTTATCAGGACCTTGTAATGAATCCCTGCAGGAATCTCGACGAAGCTCGTAACAGGGCTTTGAGATATATCCGTTTGGAAGATGATAAGAAGATGCAAGAGAGGATGAATTCTACCTCAACCTACGAATCAACCAACAGGAAATCAGAATCCTCATATAAGCCATATCGCTCCAAGCCATATGGCAGAAATGATAATAAGAAAGTGAATGCTGTTGAAGACGAGGATCCTGAAGAATATCCTGACTTGTCTGAATACTGCTTTTCTGTTAATATACCTGAGTTAATGTATGCTATGCAGGGTTTAGGGGACAAAGCTAGGTGGCCTCGAAAGAACCAGCAGAAAGCTGATTGGAAGGATAAATCCAAATGGTGTGCCTTCCATGAAGACTTCGGACATATGACCGAGGATTGCATTGCTTTAAGGAAAGAAATAAGTTACCTGTTAAGCAAAGGGTATCTGAAGGATTTGCTGGGAAGAAAAAAGAATAAAGGGCAGGATCCCGAGAAGGATCCTGAACGAGCAGCATCACCCCCAGCAGATGCCAAGATAATTAACTTTATTTCAGGAGGATCCGACATTTGTGGGACTTCGTATTCGGCGGCTAAGAGACATGCAAAGGAAGCTAAGAGTGAAAGGGGAGAGAAACCAGTCAGAATGACTACCCTTACAACTGATAAAGTGATCACTTTCGATAGTGATGACAGGGATACTGTCCAGGATCCTCACCATGATGCTTTGGTAATAACGTTATATGTGGCTAACCATTTTGTACGCAGGATATTGGTGGACAATGGTAGTTCTGTCAATATAATTCAGCTGGAAACATTGAAAAGGATGAATGTATCTCCGATGGACATTACTTCGAAGTCCACTGTGCTCGTTGGTTTCAGTGGAGAAGCTAGAAATACTGTAGGAGAGATAAAGTTACCAGTATATGTTGAAGGGGTCAACTCGATACAGCGCTTCTGTGTGATGGACTCCTTATACTGCTATAACATCATACTAGGCAGGCCGTGGATCCATGACATGAAGGTTGTGCCTTCGACTTATCACCAATGCATCAAGATTCCAACCCCTTGGGGGGTCATCAAAGTTGATAGTGATCAGCAGGAGGCGAAGGAATGCTACATATCCTCAATGAAATCCTCGACCAAGCCTAATCCAGCATAGCAATTAAAGATGCGGGCCCGGGATACCTTGGAAGCTTCGGAGCAAGATGTGAAGAAAGTTATCCTGGATCAGGATAATCCTGATATCTCGGTGCTCGTCGGAACCAGTATCCCTCGGGATATTGAAGAACAATTAACTGACTTTTTGAAGTGCAGGATGTCAACGTTTGCATGGAAGCATGAGGATATGACAGGTATATCCAAAGACATTATTACTCACAAGCTTGGAATTGACAGGTCGTTCAAGCCTGTTCAGCAAAAAAGAAGGAAGTTTGCTCCTGAGCGAAATATAATCATCCAAGAGGAAGTTGAAAGATTGTTAAAGTCCAAAATGATCAGAGAAGTCAAGTTCCTAAGATGGTTAGCGAATGTGGTCGTAGTGCAAAAGAAAAATGGGAAATGGAGAGTCTGTGTAGATTACACAGACTTGAATAAGGCTTGTCCTAAAGACCCATTCCCCCTTCCTTATATCGATGCAATGGTGGATGCTACTGCTGGGCATGAGATGTTAACGTTCATGGACGCATCCTCTGGATTTCAGCAGATTCAAATGGAGCCTTCAGACCAGGAGGATACTGCTTTCATGACACCAACAGGTATTTATTGCTATACTGCTATGCCTTTCGGTTTGAAAAATGCAGGTGCAACATATCAGAGACTGGTGAATATGATGTTCAAAGATAAGCTGGGGGACACCATGGAGGTATATATTGACGATATGGTAGTAAAATCTAGAAAGGCTGAGGATCACCTCCAGGATATCAAGGGAGCATTTGATATCCTGGATCAATACAACATGAAGCTAAATCCTGCTAAGTGCCATTTCGGAGTGGGGGCAGGAAAGTTTTTGGGATATATGGTGACCAAAAGAGGAATAGAGGCAAGCCTGGAGCAGATTAAAGCCATCCTGGATATCAAATCACCTTCAAATATGAAGGATGTTCAACGACTAACAGGCCGAGTAGCAGCGTTGAACAGATTTATTTCAAGATCCTCGGAAAAGTGCAAGGAATTTTATGATATCCTCAAAAAGAACAAGAAGTTCGAATGGGGAGCAAAGCATGAAGCAGCCTTGCAGGATTTGAAGCGATATCTCTCAACTGCACCTCTATTGATGAAGCCTGAGAATGGTGAACCACTATCCCTATACATCGGTGTATCAGGGAATGCTGTAAGTGCTGTTCTTATAAAGGATCATGAAGGTCAGCAGTATCCTGTCTATTATGTTAGTAAAAGTTTGTTAGATGCTGAAACTAGATATTCTCATTTAGAAAAATTGATACTAGCATTAGTTATGGCATCAACGAAGCTTAGACATTACTTTGAGACACATAGAATTCATGTTAAAACAAATTATCCTGTCAAAAATGTGCTTAGGAAACCAGAAATGTCAGGCAGGATGGCTAAGTGGTCAGTAAACTTAAGTGCTTATGATTTAGTATATGAACCTAGAAATGCCATAAAGTCTCAAGCTTTAGCTGACTTTGTGGCTGATTTCAGTAGTGACATTCAGGATGAGGTAGACCTAGAAGTCCAACAGTTAGGAGAATCCTCAGGATCCTGGACGTTATATACTGATGGTGCATCTAATGTAAGAGGAGTAGGATTAGGTATACTACTAAAATCGCCACAGGGGGACATATTACCCCAGGCTATTAGATGTGAATTTCCTGCTACTAATAATGAAGCAGAGTATGAGGCTTTAATTGCAGGATTAGAGTTGGCTAGGATTATGAGTATCAAGAATTTGCAAGTGTATGTTGACTCCTTGTTAATCACTAACCATTTTAATGGATCCTATGCAGTTAAGGGTGAGAAATTAATCGAATACCTCGATATTCTCAAAAAATTAGCAGGATATTTTGATGTTTTTACACTTGAACAGGTACCAAGGGAAGATAATGCTGAAGCAGATGCCTTAGCAAATCTGGGATCATCGATAAGGATAGCGGAAGGAACCCAAATACCAATATTACATATCTTGTATCCTGCAACGAATCCTCGGGATAAAGAAGTAGTGGGTATTCGGGATCCTGGAGCAGGGTATCCTGAAGAGGATCCTAAATCCTGGACGGCTCCAATCATGAGATATCTCAAGGAAGGACACATCCCCGGAAATGAAAATCCTAAGGCATTTACGATGAAGGTATCACGATTCACTATTATAAATAATGTTTTATACAAGAAATCTCTTGCAGGACCGTATTTGAGGTGCTTGGAGGATCCTGAAGCAAAAGAAGTACTTCAAGATATACATGAAGGGGATTGTGGTAACCATACTGGGGGCAGATCATTATTCTCAAAAGTATTAAGGACAGGATATTATTGGCCGACAATGAGGAAAGATGCCACAGAATATGTTCGAAGATGTGATGCATGTCAAAGACATAGTAACATACTGCATCAGCCTGCTGAACCATTATATCCTATTGTTTCCACTTGGCCATTTATGAAGTGGGGGATGGATATAGTGGGAAAGCTTACAAAGGCTCCAGGAGGGAAGGTTTTTATGTTGGCCATGACAGATTATTTCTCCAAATGGGTTGAAGCCGAGGCATTTGTCCAAGTTAGGGATCAAGAAGTGGTATCCTTCATAAAGAGAAATATCCTGACCAGATTCGGAGTACCAGCCGAGATAATCTGTGACAATGGTTCTCAGTTTATAAGTAAGAGGACTACTGACTTTTGCAAGAGTTGGGGAATCAAAATGATTACGTCTACTCCTGTACATCCTCAAGCAAATGGACAAGCTGAATCTTCAAACAAGATAATTGTCAACAACTTGAAGAAAAGATTAGGGGCCAAGAAAGGGAGATGGGCAGAAGAATTACCCTTTGTTTTGTGGGCTGATAGAACGACGGTAAAAAATGCAACTGGTCAAACCCCGTTTTCCTTAGTATTTGGAGCAGAAGCAGTGATCCCGACAGAAATGGTGATACCCACAGCAAGATCCAACCTCTGGAATCCTGAGCAGAATCCTGAAGTCCTATGCCAGGAGCTGGATACTATTGATGAGACAAGAGATGCAGCACGGCTAAGAATGGCGGCATATCAACAAAGGATATCCAGAATATACAACAAGAATATAAGGATTAGAAGGTTCAGAGTTGGAGATTGGGTGTTAAGAAAAGCTTTTCAGAATACTACCAATCCTGCTGATGGAAAGCTGGCTCCGAAATGGGAAGGACCATATGAGATTGAATCAGAATCAGGAAAAGGTGCATACCGACTCAAGGATATGGAGGGGGATATGCTACCAAGATCCTGGAATGCAATACACTTAAAGCTCTATTTCAAGTAAGAATAGAATTTAATTTCTATCTCAGAATGGTATGTATTCTATCTCTTTTAAATATATTTGTTTATTATCTTGAACCCAATACTGACTTAAGCATCGGAGGGGTGTTAGCCAAGCTAACACCCACCTTAGTTTAAGGATGTTTTGCAGTATATGCTCCAGGATATAGCTCCAGGATGCTCACTCAGGATACTTCGGAAGATTAGAGGATTGGCCCCCTCTCTCACGTATAAGGGATCCTGATCCCTTCACAGGTTTAAAGGTATTCACCTTTCTTTCGAATTGGGTTTAAAAACCCCGCCTGGAGCACAAGTTATTCGGGAATAGTTCAAGGTGGCGGGACCAGTCCATGTAAAAGTGGCTGACAATTTCGTTACTATTGGCTATATCCTGAATCCTAAAGGTATATGAGGATTGATCACCCTCTCTCACGAAAGGGTATTTTCATACTCTCTAAGGTTTAAAGGTTTTCACATTTCTAAGTCTTGGAGTTTATACACTCCCGCCTGTAGCGCATGAAAATCTGGGATTTCCCCTAGGATACGAGGGATTCATCTCCAGTACATTTTTTGGGTTTTACCCCTGTAACACGAAAAATTGTCTATACGATGGGAACTGATATCCAGAACATTTCTAAGTATTTGAAGACGTTGTACACAGGGGACATTTCTACTAAGGCAATGGTGTAAAACTCAAAGGGTGAGGCTCGGACCTAATACACTGAGTGTCTCAGACAGGGGACATCTTCATCGGAAGAGTTGCAAGGGGACTGAAGTTTCAGAATAGGGTTATACCCTATTCCTGGTATGATATTTCCTTTGTAAACGTTGTTTAAGTTTTTGACAGTCCTATGTTTGGTAAAAGGTTAAACATCCTGATCAGGATAAACTGTCGGAATATATTTTCAAAATACTTTTCAGGATATTTGATTAAGATATATGAAACTGGTACTAGTTTGAAACTTTAATTAAGCAAGTATCGTCATAATAGGTTTTAAAATGGACTATCTTTTAATTTTCTCTAAAGGTGATTGAATTTTTAGAAATTCTATTTAATAAAAGTTTTGGTAATATATCACTGAGTATATTGATCAGGATATTTTCAAAAGATAATAGTACAAAATTTTTACAAAGCTAAGAATTACATTAAGTAACGCATGGCAAAAACTTAAAAAGCGATAACAAATAAGTCAAGAGATAGTTATGTTATTAACATGTCAAAAGTGATGCTTTTGGTTTCACCTCAAACCGAGGCCCATTCGCCAAAAGCACGATTAGTTTTTATCATACCTACTTAACGGTTGAAGGTTTTATCTCAAAGCGAAACCTATCTACCTTCAACCGTTACGACGTTCAAAACAGATTATACTAACCGATGACCAAGGGCTTCATCCTGAAACCCAGGACCCATCCACCTTTGGTCATCATATTGTTCTAATGCAGGAAATATAAATTGTTCAAAGACAGGAAATGTAAATTGTTTTACAGACCATAACCATGAAATTTTAAAAAGTGGGCTCCGGCCTCAGCACATATATCCATCATCGCCCACGTCGCTGCATTTAAGGGTCAGCTCCCTCCTTCATCGTGACATCTCCACCAGTATCCTTTCCAACATTCTTCTCAGCTTCATCAGCAGCATCTTCTCCATCAGCATTTTCTCCAGAATCACCACCGGCATCCTTTGAAGCACCGGCATCATCCACCTTCTCGGTTACCTTGGTGGGCTCCTCTGCGACAGGTTTTGAAGGGGGCTCCACCGGATTGCCGCCAAGATCTTTCAATTTCATCTCCCAGGCTTTGATGTTCCATGAGGGGTATTCAACGCCCAAAGCCCTAGCCTCGTAAGCCATTTTCAGTCTGGCCTGGAGGAGGGAGATGATGACTGAATTCTTAAGGCTCTCCCGGTATGAAGCCATATCTTGTTCATGCTGAACCTGGACCGCGTCAGATTTAGCTTGAGCCTCTTGGGTGATCTTTTGGATGGCAGCTTGGTGATCTTGGGTCATGGCCTTATACTTAGCTTCGTAGTGTTCAGATTTGGCGGTGGCGATTGCTGCTTGATCCTTGATGGTAGCTTCAGCCTTCTTTAGTTTGCTTTCTAGCATGACGTTTAAACCACATGTGTCCTCATAAAGGAATACCAGGCGTTCAAGGCCCTGCAAGGTAAAGAAACAAGCATTATTCTAAATGAACATTTCTACTTAGCATATGGTGCAGGATACAGGTCAGGATACTAACCTGGTTAAGGAAGCCGGTCATAAATTTGCTGGATTCCGTAAACCCGTGGTTCTCAAATGGGAACTCGTGAAGTGTAGCGGGAGGTTCAACTTCTTTTCTCTTTCGGGAACTAGAGGCCCGGGTACGGGATGCCGGAGGAGCTTTGGGAGCAGTGGTGGTCTTCGAGCTGGTAAGCTTCGGTGTGACGGATGACTTTGGATTGGATTCTTGCTTGGCAGGTGCGAGGCTAGAGTAGCTGTCCAACTCGTCGAGTTGGAAGCCTTCGAGGTTAATAACTGGCACTGCACAAGGGAAGATGTTTTCGGCTTATTATACCTCTAAAAATAATAATCGATTTAATATAAAGATAATTCCTGAAAATATGCTTACCAGACATGTTGGAACTTGATCTTTGACTTGAGCTTGTGAGTAGCAGGTTAAAGGTTCTTTCACCCTCTGGAAGCTTGTAGATCTCTTTTATTCTTCCTTCCGATTCAGCACTAGGGGGAGCTAGTTCTTTAAAGTTTGCTGTAAGAAAAGAAATAAACACATCAGGATGTTGGTTCAGGATGGAGGTTCGGGATATGATTGGGGATATTCCTAAAACCCTAAATCCTACCGGAAGTCAACCATCTTTTAGGAAGGTCAAAACCCTTATCAATGGAGTCTCTTTTCACAAAAAAGAATTTTCTTGTCCACTTATCCTCATTCTTGGTAGCCTTGAGGATGAGAGGGTCTTTGGAAATAGAGAATAGAAGGAATCGGCTGGAACCATGAGATCTTAAACGATAAGCCATCGGCAAATCCTCGATGCACAGGTCGGGCATGTGACGAGCCTTAATTCCTTCCAAGGTGACTAATACGCGCCAAACCATGGGCATGATTTGGGCAAAGCTAAGGCCGGTAAGTTCGAAAAAACGAGAAATAAAAGGTGAAAACGGGTATTGGAGTCCTATGAAGAAAGGATAGGCAAAAAAGCAGACCCATTCGTCGGAAAAAAATCCGATCGGACCTCTCGGTCGAATGGACGGAAGATTGTCCCGGCGGGAAAGGCACCGGAAGCTCGTAGGGCCGCGATGTCGGAATTATCGAAAGAACACACCTCTTTTGAAGGTTTCTTAAGTAAATTTTGTTTATGGAAGGGGGAAACAGAGTCCGCCATTTGCGATCTGGTGCGGGTCGCCATGAAGGATCACAATCGGAGAAAAGGAGATGTAAACAAGGAAAATAGAAAAGAGAGAGAGAAAAGTACCTGATATTCGGTTGAAGATAAAGATAATCATAATGAGAAGTCCCTCGGTTGATATAGGCTGAATGTAGGGGGTAAAGAGTAAATAACGCATTGGAAGTTGCACCACTGTCATTTCAAGGGTCTCGTCGTATTGATTGCCTTAAGTTATGAGATAAAACTTTTAAAATATATCCGTTGGATTGGTATACCAACCGATATATTTGGGGACAATTGTTATGGGTCATTTTCTAAACATACATATCTTGACCAATATCCTGCTTTTTATCGTTTATTTGTGACCAGGATGCTGGACGAGGATATTGCTAACATCTTGGGTGATATCCTGAGGTTGATCGAATTAATCACGTGCAGGTTAAAGACTGGGACTTGCCAACGGTCAAATGGACTTCATCTCCTCAAGACTCGGGCGTATTTGTTATGGGAGAGACGTTGAACCCGAAAGACTAGGTCTACAACGTTCTACTGAGGAATATTCGCTGGATCCCGGTTATTTAGGATAGTTTGTTACATTTGTTTTACTATAAATAGATGGGGGAGGATCAGATTAAGGCACAACAAAAACTTTCACACACTCTCGAACACTTTTGCTCTCTAGCTCTCTGCAAACACTACACACAAACACTTGTATTCAAATCACATTGTAACACCTAGTCGATTCGCTCTACATCCTGCACTGTATCCTGATATTTGAAGCAATAGAAGAACAAGGCAGCTGCGATTGTCAGCTCCCGAGGTTTTGTGCTGGCGATCTAGATTGATCAAGGGCTTTCCTCGTACATCACGTGTCAACCTTTACTTTTCTGCTCATTGTTTGATCACAGATACAGCTCTATATCTTGAGCTGTATCCTGAAACTGTTTTTATAACTAACTTGGTTAACATATTTTTCACACATAATTTTAGCACACTACCTCACTTAACTAATTTAATCACTAAATTGCTTCGGTAATTTTTGACCAAAACAAGGATCAGCCTTAAAATGGCTGTTAAATGTTCCTCCTTACTCGATTACTTCGTTTGCTCATTTGGTTAATTTATTTAATAGTCAGTTTTCTTGCAGCCGGAGTTTTGAGAAACTAACCAGTGATCTTTACAGGATAACTCAAGGGCCTCAGGAATCCTTGAGGGATTATGTGAACAAGTTTAGTCGGGAATCCTTGGATATCCCACATCTTGATGTTGCAACACCTGTGCAGGCTTTTAAGATGGAATTACAAAAAGATTCTCAGTTTTATCAGGATCTTGTAATGAATCCCTGCAGGAATCTCGACGAAGCTCGCAACAGGGCCTTGAGATATATTCGCTTGGAGGATGATAAGAAGATGCAAGAGAGGATGAATTCCACCTCAACCTATGAATCAACCAATAGAAAATCAGAATCCTCGTATAAACCATATCGATCTAAGCCATATGGCAGAAATGACAACAAGAAAGTGAATGCTGTTGAAGACGAGGATCCTGAAGAATATCCTGAATTATCTGAATATTGCTTTTCTGTTAACATACCTGAGTTAATGTATGCTATGCAGGGTTTAGGAGACAAAGCTAGGTGGCCTCGAAAGAATCAACAAAAAGCTGATTGGAAGGATAAATCCAAATGGTGTGCCTTCCATGAAGATTTCGGACATGTAACTGAGGATTGCATTGCCCTAAGAAAGGAAATAAGTTATCTTCTAAGCAAGGGATATCTGAAGGATCTCCTAGGAAGAAAGAAGAATAAGGGTCAGGATACTGAGAAGGATCCTGAACGAGCAACATCACCTCCTGCGGATGCCAAGATAATCAACTTTATTTCAGGAGGATCCGACATTTGTGGGACTTCATATTCTGCGGCCAAGAGACATGCAAAGGAAGCTAAGGCCGAGAGGGGAGATAAACCAGCCAGGATGACTACCCTCACAACTGATAAAGTGATCACTTTCGACAGTGATGACAGGGATACTGTCCAGGATCCTCACCATGATGCTCTCGTAATAACATTATACGTGGCTAACCATTTTGTACGCAGGATATTGGTGGATAATGGCAGCTCCGTCAACATAATCCAACTAGAAACTTTGAAAAGAATGAATGTATCTCCAATGGATATTACTTCAAAATCCACCGTGCTTGTTGGGTTCAGTGGAGAGGCCAGGAACACAGTGGGAGAGATAAAGTTACCAGTATATGTTGAAGGGGTCAACTCGATACAACGTTTCTATGTGATGGACTCCCTATCCTGCTATAACATCATACTAGGCAGGCCATGGATCCATGATATGAAGGCTGTACCATCGACTTATCATCAATGCATCAAGATCCCTACCCCTTGGGGGGGTTGTCAAGGTTGATAGTGATCAGCAGGAGGCGAAGGAATGTTACTCATCCTCAATGAAATCCTCAACCAAGCCTAATGCAGCATAGCAATTAAATATGCGGGCCCAGGATATCATGGAGGCTTCGGAACAGGATGTAAAGAAAGTTATCCTGGATCAGGATAATCCGGATATCTCGGTGCTCGTAGGAACCAATATCCCTCAGGATATTGAAAATCAATTGACTAATTTTCTAAAATGCAGGATGTCGACGTTCGCGTGGAAACACGAGGATATGACAGGTATTTCCAAGGATATTATAACTCACAAGCTTGGAATTGACAGGTCTTTCAAGCCTATCCAGCAAAAGAGAAGGAAGTTTGCTCCAGAACGAAACATAATTATTCAAGAAGAGGTTGAAAGACTATTGAAGTCCAAGATGATCAGGGAAGTCAAATTTCCCAAGTGGCTAGCAAATGTGGTCGTGGTTCAAAAGAAGAATGGGAAATGGAGAGTTTGTGTAGATTACACAGACTTGAACAAAGCATGTCCTAAAGACCCATTCCCTTTGCCTCATATAGACTCGATGGTGGATGCCACTGCCGGTCATGAGATGTTAACCTTCATGGATGCATCCTCAGGATTCCAGCAGATCCAAAGGGAACCTTCAGACCAGGAGGATACTGCTTTCATGACACCAACAGGTATTTACTGTTATACTGCTATGCCTTTTGGTTTAAAAAATGCAGGTGCAACGTACCAGAGATTGGTGAACATGATGTTTAAAGACAAACTGGGATACACCATGGAGGTGTACATTGACGATATGGTAGTCAAATCCAAGAAGGCTGAGGATCATCTCCAGGATATTAAAGGAGCATTTGATATCCTGGACCAGTACAATATGAAACTAAATCCTGCCAAGTGCCATTTTGGAGTGGGGGCAGGAAAGTTTCTAGGATATATGGTGACTAAAAGAGGAATAGAGGCAAGCCCGGAGCAGATTAAAGCTATCTTGGATATCAAATCACCTTCAAATATGAAGGATGTTCAACGGTTAACAGGGCGAGTAGCAGCATTGAACAGATTTATCTCAAGATCCTCCGAGAAATGCAAGGAATTTTATGATATCCTGAAGAAAAACAAGAAGTTCGAATGGAAAGAGAATCATGAAGCAGCCCTGCAGGATTTGAAGCAATATCTCTCAACTGCACCTCTATTGATGAAGCCTGAAAATGGTGAACCACTGTCCCTATACCTCGCAGTATCAGGGAATGCTGTAAGTGTCATTCTTATAAAGGACCATGAAGGTCAGCAATATCCTGTCTATTATGTTAGTAAAAGTTTATTAGATGCTGAAACTAGATATTCTCATCTAGAAAAATTGATATTAGCCCTAGTTATGGCATCAACCAAACTTAGACATTATTTTGAGACACGTAGGATTCATGTTAAAACTAATTATCCTGTTAAGAACGTGCTTAGGAAACCCGAGATGTCGGGCAGGATGGCTAAGTGGTCAGAAAAATTAAGTGCCTATGATTTAGTTTATGAGCCTAGAAATGCCATAAAGTCTCAGGCTTTAGCTGACTTTGTGGCTAATTTCAGTAGTGACATTCAAAATGAAGTAAACTTAGAAGTACAACAGCTAAGGGAAAACTTAGAATCCTGGACATTATATGCTGATGGTGCATCTAATGTAAGAGGTGTAGGTTTAGGTATACTACTAAAATCGCCACAGGGGGACATATTACCCCAGGCTATTAGATGTGAATTCCCTGCTACTAATAATGAAGCAGAATATGAGGCTTTAATTGTAGGATTAGAGTTGGCTAAAAATATGAATATTAAAAATTTGCAAGTATATGTCGATTCCTTGTTAATTACTAATCATTTTAAGGGATCATATGCAGTTAAAGGCGAGAAATTAATCGAGTATCTCGAAATTCTCAAAAAGTTAGCAGGATATTTCGATATTTTCACACTTGAACAGGTACCAAGAGAGGATAATGCTGAAGCTGATGCCTTGGCGAATTTAGGATCATCAGTCAGGATACCGGAAGGAACCCGAATACCAATGTTACATATCTTATATCCTGCGACGAATCATCAGGATAAGGAAGTACTAAGTATTCAGGATCCTGATGAGAATCCTGAGAGGGATCCCAAGTCCTGGATGGTTCCAATTGTAAGATATCTCAAGGAAGGACATATCCCAAAGGATGAGAATCCTAAGGCCTTCAGAATGAAGGTATCACGATTCACTATTATAAATAATGTCTTGTATAAGAAATCTCTTGCAGGACCATATCTGAGGTGCTTAGAGGATCCCGAAACTAAGGAAGTGCTTCAGGATATACACGAAGGGGATTGTGGTAACCATACTAGGGGCAGGTCATTGTTCTCAAAAGTATTAAGAACATGATATTATTGGCCGACGATGAGGAAAGATGTTGCAGAATATGCTCGAAGATGTGATGCATGTCAAAGGCACAGTAACATACTACATCAACAAGCTGAACCACTATATCTTATAGCTTCCCCTTGGCCATTCATGAAATGGGGGATGGACATAGTAGGGAAATTACCAAAAGCTCCGGGAGGAAAAGTCTTTATGCTGGCAATGACTGATTATTTCTCTAAGTGGGTTGAAGCTGAAGCATTTGTTCAAGTTAGAGACCAAGAAGTAGTATCCTTCATAAAGAGGAATATCCTGACCAGATTTGGAGTACCAGCTGAAATCATTTGTGACAATGGATCCCAGTTTATAAGTAAAAGGACTACTGACTTTTGCAAGAGTTGGGGAATCAAAATGATCACGTCTACTCCGGTACATCCTCAAGCAAATGGACAAGCAGAATCCTCAAACAAGATAATTGTCAACAACTTGAAAAAGAGATTAGGGGCTAAGAAATGGAGATGGGCAGAAGAATTACCCTTTGTTTTGTGGGCTGATAGGACGACAGTGAAGAATGCTACTGGGCAAACCCCATTTTCCTTAGTATTTGGAGCAGAGGCAGTAATCCCGACAGAGATGGTGATACCTACAGCAAGATCCAACCTCCGGGATCCTGAGCAGAATCCTGAAGTCCTATGCCAGGAACTGGATACTATTGATGAAACAAGAGACGCAGCAAGGCTAAGGATGGCAGCATATCAACAGAGGATATCTAAAGCATATAACAAGAATATAAGGACTATAAGATTTCAAGTTGGAGATTGGGTATTGAGAAAGGCTTTTCAGAATACTACTAATCCTGCTGATGGAAAGTTGGCTCCAAAATGGGAAGGACCCTATGAGGTTGAATCAGAATCGGGAAAAGGAGCATACCGACTCAAGAATATGGAAGGGGATATGCTACCGAGATCCTGGAATGCTATACATCTAAAACTCTATTTCAAGTGAGTATGGAATTTAGATTCTAACTTAGGATGGTATGGATTCTATCTCTTTTATTAAATTTTAATATTATTTACTGTTTTGAACCCATTACTGACTTAAGCATCGGAGGGGTGTTAGCCAGGCTAACACCCACCTTAGCTTACAGTTGTTTTGCAGTATATGCTTCGAGATATAGCTCCAGGATATACATTCAGGATACTTCGGAAGATTAGAGGATTGGCCCCCTCTCTCACGTCTAAGGGATCATGATCCCTTCACAGGTTTAAAGGTATTCACCTTTCTTCCGAATTGGGTTTAAACACCCCGCCTGGAGCGCAAGTTATTCGGGAATAGTTCAAGGTGGCGGGACCTGTTCATGTAAAAGTGGCTGACAATTTCGTTACTATTAGCTATATCCTGAATCCTAAAGGTATATGAGGATTGATCACCCTCTCTCACGAAAGGGTATTTTCATACTCTCTAAGGTTTAAAGGTTATCACCTTTCTAAGTCTTGGAGTTTATACACTCCCGTCTGTAGCGCATGAAAATTTGGTATTTTCCCCAGGATACTTATGGGTTCGCCCCAAGATACTAAGGGTTTATCTCCAGAATATTTTCGGGTTTTACCCCAGTAACATAAGAGCTGTCTATACAGTCAAACACAAATCCTAAAAAAATTTTAAGTGTTGGAAGATTTCATACACAGGGGACATTTCTCCTAAGGCGATTATGGATGGCGCGAAGAGTTAAATTTTAACTCAATATACTAAGGCTGGGGACATCTTACAGGAGAAAGTTACAATAAGGATTGAAGTCTAGTACTAGGGTTACATTATATTCCTGGTATGATCTTTCCTTTGCAGATCTTACACAACTTGTTTGAGCTTTTAAAACCATGTTTGAAGTTTAAGCATCCTGATTAGGATATATCATTAAGATATATTCTCGGAATACGATTCAGGATATCTGGTTAGAACATCTGGGATACAATACTTGGATTTAAAAAATCAGAGTTAAAAATGTTATCAAAACAAGGTTTATAAGTTCTAAGCAAACCATCTTTTTCCTTTAAAAACCCTATTGTTTGAGATTTTGTAGAATAAATTGTTTTAAAGATATCGGTTGAGTATCCTGGTCAAGGTATTTTGCAAAATTGAAATTCGAACTAAGCAACGAAAAATTAAAAGGCGACAACAAGTAAGTCAAAAGGGGGTTATATTATTAACAAGTCAAAAGTTGTGCTATTGGTTTCACCTTAAACCAAGGCCCATCCACCAAAAGCACAATAGGTTCATAACGATATTTAAGCGACGGTTGAAGATTTCGTCTCAAACCGAGACCCGTCCACCTCCAACCGTCGTATCGTCCAAAACAAGTTATACTGATTGATAACCAAGGGCTTCATCCTGGAACCCAGGACCCATCCACCTTTGGTTATCAAAATGTTCTAGTGCAGGTAATATAAATTGTTCAACTACAGGAAAAGTAAATTGTTTGTACAAACTACAACCATGAAATTTAAAAAAGTGGGCTCCGGCCTTGGCACATATATCCATCATCGCCCACAACGCTGCATTTAAGGGACATCTCCCTCCTTCATCATGACATCTCCACCAGTATCCTCCCCAGCATTCCTCTCAGCATCACAAGCAGCATCCTCTCCACCAGCATTTTCTCCAGCATTACCACCGGCATCCTTTGAAGCGCTAGCATTAGGCACCTTAGCAGGATCTTCCACAACAGATTTGGCAGGAGGCTCCACAGGATTTCCCCCAAGATCTTTCAGTTTCGCCTCACAGGCCTTAGTGTTCCAGGAGGGGTACTGAAGGCCCAAAGCCATTGCCTCATAAGCCATTTTTAGCCGAGCCTGCAGGAGAGAGGTGATGACAGAACCTTTGAGGCTTTCCCGATAAGTAACCATATCCTGCTCGTGTTGAGCATGTACAGCATCCAGCTGGGTTTGGGCTTCGCGAGTGGCTTTTTTGAGAGCGGCTTGGTGCTCCTAAGTCATGGCCTTGAACTTGTCTTCGTAATGTTGAGTTTTAGCCGCAGCAATCATGCCTTGATCGGAAATGGTAGCCTCGGCTTTCTTCAACTTGGACTCAAGTGTTTTGATGAGCCCACATGATTCTTGATACAAATGAACTAAACACTCAAGGCCCTGTATCCAGAAACACAGC
The DNA here is from genome assembly GCA_030545235.1 of Helianthus tuberosus. NCBI lineage: Eukaryota > Viridiplantae > Streptophyta > Magnoliopsida > Asterales > Asteraceae > Helianthus > Helianthus tuberosus. The sequence continues at coordinate 31,326,350 of CM060365.1, read as the reverse complement.
TATAATGGAAACTAGGATATAGGTTTGACATATATGTGCAGGATATGGAATGGAAATTTATACCTGATTAAGAAAGGAACTCATAAACCCGCTTGCTTCAACGAACCCATGATTCTCATAAGGGAATGTGTCAGAAATGGTGGGTGAATCGGTCTCTTTCCTCTTGCGAGAATTTGAACCCCGGGGCTTCGTGGCTGGCGAAGGTTTGGGTATGATGATGGCTTTGGAGCTGCTGGGCTTAGATGAAGCCGTAGCCTTGGGACTGGGTTCCTTTTTGACTTGGACATGGTCGGAATAACTATCCAGCTCCTCAAGATCGAAGACCTCTGGGACCTTGGCTGGTGCTGCATAAAGGGGGAATTCTAAACCCTTATTGTTCTTTCGTTATATTGCATTAATTAATTATATTATAAAATGACTCTTACCAGACATTTCAGATGATGAATATTGGCTGGAACTTGGGATGTGTATAGAAAAAATCCTATCACCTTCTGGTAACTGGTAAATTGCTTTGACCCTTTTCTCGGATTCTGCTGTAGGGGGAGCTACTTCCTTAAAGTTCACTACTAAAAAGACCAAATGAAAAAATGTTAGCACGAGACAAAAGCCAGAAAGTGTCTATGGATATGTTTGAAACCCTAAACCCTACCGGTGGTTAACCACTCCACCGGAAGGCTAGCACCCTCGTAGATGGAATCTCGCTTGACGAAAAAGAATTTGCGTTGCCATCCATCTTCGTTTTTGGTAGCTTTAAGGATGAGGGGTTTACTGGAAGTTGAAAAAAGCAGGAATCGACTAGAACCATGTGACCGGAGGCGGTAGGCGATTGGGATATCCTCGATGCAGAGGTCAGGACAGTGAAGGTTTTTGTTTTGGTTGAGTACAATCAGTACTCTCCAGACCATGGGCATGGTCTGTGCAAAGGAGATACCAGTGGTTCGGAAGAATTGCATCATAAACTCGGGAAACGGGTACCGAAGACCTAGCGAGAAAGGGTATACCGGGAAGCAGATCCAATCAGCAGAAGAAACGTCCGATCGAATTGATCGATCAAATGGTCTGAAGACCGTACCATCGGGGAAAGCACCGGAGGCTCTCAACGCTGCAATGTCCACGTTATCAAAAGCACAGATCTCCTTCTCGGGATTTTTAAGAAGATTTTGCTGGATAAAGGTCTCAGACGATTCGCCGGTTTGAGAAAAAGTTCTAGTAGCCATTGCAAGTAAAGGAGAAAAGATTGAAAGGAAATGAATAGGAAGTAAGGAATTACCTGGAGACTCCGTTGATGATATCTGGTTTTCAAACAAGAAAAGAGAAGATATAGGGGCATAGTAGATATCCATCGAGTGAAAACCGCGTTGGAAGTTACACGTTGCTATCTTGACCGTCATTTCGTTTTAATTACCTCGATCCAGGTGATAAAATTTAAAAATATATCTGTTTGAACTCAGAATTCCAACAGGTATATTTTTGGGGACAATTGTTATGGGTCATTTTCCAAGTATATATCCTGACTAATATTCTGCTTTTGATTGTGATCAGGATACCGGATCAGGATATTGGTAACATCCTGGTTCGATATCCTGGTATTAACTGAATTGATCACGTGCAGATTAAGAGTTACAAGTCTCCAACGTTCAAGAAGACTTCTTCCCCCAAGACTCAGGCAAATCAGTTGGAATAGAGACGTTGATCCCGAAAGACCAGGACCACAACGATTACCTGGGAATATTCGGGGCATCTCGGTTTATTAGGAAAGTTAGTTGTTTTCGGTTAGCTATAAATAGTATGATCGGATCAAGTTAAGGCACTCACTTCATTCGCACACTTTACTCTCTAGTTACTAGCAATCACTACACACCAACACTTGTACTCAAATTACATTGTAACACCTAGTTGATCCGCATCATATCCTGCACTGTATCCTGATATTTGAGGCAATAGAAGAACAAGGCAGCTGCGATTGTCAGCTCCTGAGGTTTTATGTCGGCGATCTAGATTGATCAAGGGCTTTCCTCGTACATCTCGTGTCACCCCTTTACATTTTTGCTCATTGTTTGATCACAGATACAGCTCTGTATCCTGAGCCGTATCTTGAAAACTGTTTTTACAAACAACTTAATCTGCATATTTTCAACACATATTTCTAGCACACTACCTCACTTAACTAATTTGATCACTTAATTGCTTCGGTAATTTTTGACCAAAACAGTCCAAATATTGGATTTTCACTCCATGTGATGGAGAATTAAATTACGGACGCGTAGGAAAAAGAATCGGGTAAAACGGATCAAAAACGAGAAAGTTATGCTCGTTTCCGTAAAACTAAGTTATGATGGGAATATGTAGCAACAACTGCGAACATTCTGATCATATTGGGTGGTGGCGCGACGCGACGGCGAAGGCTATGGGCCATCGCGCGACGCCACGGGCTCATGAATCTTGAAAATTTTATATTTTTTTAATATATGCAATGCGAACCCGTCTGGACCGTTTTTAAACGCGTATAAGCTAAGAATGACTAATTTATTCCTTGTTTTAGGAAGTGTAGATACGTATGAAGGTATGTATGTATGTATGTATGTATGTCTGTATGTATGAATATAAGTTGTATGTATGAATGAATGTATGTTTGGATGTATGCAAGTAGGTATATATATGAGCGTATGCACGTATGTAGGCATACGTGAAGATATGAAGGTATGTATGAATGTATGTATGTAGGTGTGTATGTAGGTAGTATGTATATGTACGCAAGTGAGTATGTACGAATGTATGAATGTATGAATGTATGCAGGTTTGTGTGAAGGCATGTAATAGGTATGTATGTATGTAGGCATGTATGTATGTATGTAGGTATGCACGTATTTAGGCACGTACGTATATATGTAGGTACGTATGTATGTAAGTAGTTATGTGTGAACGTATGCATATATATAAGTATGTATGAAAATATGCACGAATGTAATCATTGAAATTGAGTATTGACAATAATAATAGCGTGCCTTGTGAACGAAGTGTAACGCAGGTACAATAAGGAAGTCTCACCACGGATTGTATAATCAGACGGAAAGCTGGAATGTAAAGAAATAATGAAACGAAAAGTCAACAAGGAGAAATTTTATTTATGTTTATAATGTGTGCTAACGTTACGAATGTATGTGGTGAGTGCAGATTGATCGGCTCACGGAGGATCATCAGGGGATAGAGATCGAGAACCGAGTCACAAGATAGATTGTACGGGAACGTCGATGTATGTAATGTAGTAAGCATAAGCCATGTTTTTTTTAGTAAATGAGTCGATTGATAAATTGATGTAAAAGAGTTATGTTAGAATGAAATTTAAAGTAAGTCAAGGTACTTATAAGGAAAGAAATTTTATGGCACGAATTTTCCGCTGCGACTTTTTGTCAAATACGAACTAGGGCCTTACAAATGTGTCGTTTTGTGCAACTTGAGTGACTCGCCAGTATTTCCCTGCTAATAAAACCTTTTTAAAACATGTTTCAGGTGATCTGCTGTGATCCAGGAAAAAGTGCCGTGTAGCACTACGAGCTTGAGAAGGTGGCTCAATAAAATAAAGAAACATGTTTTTTTGTAAAAACAGGGATTTCTCAGTGAAATCACCTTTACTGTAAATTATGGGTGTTATCCCCAATTTGTGAAATAAAATAAATTGGGTATTTTCAAGTTTTAAAAGATCATGTTAAAATTCCGCTGCCAACATAATAATTACCACGGGTTTCTGTCTCGCGGCTCCTGGAACGGGTAAAACCGGGTCGGGGGCCGTGACAGAAAAAGGTGGTATCAGAGCCACTGATTTAAGCCAATTAAGTATTTAGAAATACTTAATTTTTCTGATTGCCCTTCTGTGATTCTGTGAAAATTTATTTTACAAAATTTTAACATAGAATTTTGTATGTTTCTTCACATATGCTAAACAGCATGAATGAGTTGTCTGAAGCTCTTCAGAATATCACTATCCATTCTGCTGATATGGAAGTTTCCGAGGGTTTTTCCGGTTATTGGGCCGACACTGAGGAACCAATGGTATTCCAAGCCCAACCTCAGGAGAAACCAAAACCGAAAAAGAGAAGAAGACTCGTAGGCTGGAGGCGTGTGCGTAGGAAGAAACCAGCGGTACAGAAAGTTATAAAGACTAAGGATCCCAAGGATAAAGGCAAAGGAATAGAGATCGGAGAAAGTTCCAGGCAAGCCCAGGATATGCCATCATGGGAGGAGCTGGATCATAAACTGGCACTTAGTGACCTCATCGGACCTGCCGATGAAAACCTTTTTAATTACCCAGCGGAAGCACAACTTCCAGTTAATCTGGAACCTGCCATCCCAGATCCTATTATCCACCCCCGACCTCTACCAGAAGAGCTAGAAGAATGGTGGACAACTGACTGGCAATTTCAGAACCTTTTGAATAACCCTAATACCTTTTTCCCTCAATTTGACCCTAAGCCTCCACTACACCCACCAATGAGAACTGAGAACTTGGCTGAACTTCGCCACTATGGCGAGGAGCTGGTGGACGCAGGAAATAGAATCCGAGATGTGGGGGAGAGGATATCATGGAAGTACGACAAGAGGGAACGTCGTTTTTGAGTTGCCAGCTGACGGGGATGGTGTGATTGTGTGGTTGTGTAATAACAAAATAATAATAATAATAATAATAATATAATCCTGTAAAATAACTTAAAATAAAACTCTTGTAAGATAACTGGTGTGTACGGACGCATAGTAATATATAAAGTATGGAAGTCGAAAAATCGACAATTTTGGCTATACGTGTGACGTGATTTTTGTGCGATTGTTTTGCATTTAGTCGTTATTTATTTTATGCTAATAACTTATATATATTAATTACCAGATGGAACACGCTGATAATGGCCCAGTTAACGAGGTTATAGTCGTTATTTATTTTATGCTAATAACTTATATATATTAATTACCAGATGGAACACACTGATAATGACCCAGTTAACGAGGTTAATCAATCTGAGCAAAACAATGAAGATCATTTTCTTAATAGGCAAGACATAGAAAACATCGTCGCTCAAGGAATAGCCAATGCTATTCCGGCAATCGTCGCTGTGGTTAAAAGTCCTGTTGAGCCTTCACAAGCTCACCCTAGTAAATGCACGCGTGACGATGATTTCAGTAATAGTGTTAACGGAGACGGCGATAACGACAACTTGATTCAAGCCCCGATACTTAAGAGAATGAAAGCTGCAACGCCTGGTTGCACTTACAAGGAATTTCTTGCTTGTAAACCAATCGAATTTGCAGGCAATGAAGGGGCAACTACTGCACTGCGTTGGTTAGAGAAAACCGAGGCAGTAATTAAAATAAGTAAATGTGCCGAGGAGGATAAAGTCATGTATGCTTCTCATCTTTTCAAGGAAGAAGCATTAGAATGGTGGAATACGGTATTACAAGCCAAGGGAAGCGACCTAGCTTATGCCATGAGTTGGGAAGAATTTAAGCGTCTGGTGGAAAGAAAATTTTGCCCAGAATATGAAAAAGAACAAATGGCGAACAAATTCCTGAGCCATCGAATGGTGGATGTTGATTGTCGAGGGTATACTTCGAAGTTTTTCGAATATGCTCGAATTGTGCCTACTCTGGCTTCGCCAGAACCGGTACTTATCTCTCGCTATATTTGGGGTTTAATTAGCGAGATCCGTGATATTGTCAAAGCTGCGAGGCCCCGCACAATCGATGATGCGGTGGAATTAGCTAACACTTTGACTGGCGGACTGGTGCGTACACGAGAAGAAAATCGAAAGAGAGAATTGGCTCAGAAAATTACCCAAGGATTTCGTGTAGGTAATAATAACAATTTCAAGAGAAAGGGAACTGGATCATCTTCCACTCCGCCGTTCTGCAGAAACTGTAAGAAGAAACATTTTGGAAAATGTAATGAAACCTGTAACTTCTACAAAGCTACCGGACATCGTGAAGAAGATTGCAGAAAGAAATCAAAGATCTGCTACAACTGTGGCGAAGCTGGCCATTTCAGACCAGAATGCCCTAAATTGGTCAAACCAGCAGATAACAAGGACAAACATGCTGAAGGGACTAATAAGAAGAATGTAAGAGCCTTACAACTGACCACGCAGGAAGCCGAACTGATTCCTGACGTAATAGCTGGTACGTTCTTAGTTCATAATGTTGATGCGATAGTATTATTCGACTCTGGTGCAAACCAAAGTTTTATAAATACTTCATTATGCCAAGCTCTTAAGTTACCTTTAACGAAACTTAGGCAGATTTATACAGTAGAAACGGCAGACGAGAACTTTGTTAACATAGATACGGTTTTGCAAAAAGAAAATATAGAACTTTCAGGTCATAAATTTTCTGCAAACCTATTACCCATGAATTTAGCTGGATTCGATGTCGTATTAGGAATGGATTGCTTAGTAGCCAACCATGCTCGAATCCTCTGTGATAAGAATTCCATAGAAATTCGTGCACCCACAGGAGAAGTAATCATGATTACAAGGGATAAGACGCGTAAACCCATGAAGTTCATTTCCATAATGAAAGTTGCTAGTTATGAACGAAAGCAAGGAATAGTGTATATGATTTCGGTAATCATTAGCACTAAGGGTAAAGAACTTAAGGAAATTCCTGTAGTATCAGAATACTCGGATGTATTCCCAGAAGAACTACCATGATTACCACCAGATAGGGAGGTAGAATTTAGGATTCATTTGATTCCTGGAACTACCCCGTAGCTAAAGCACCCTACCGATTAGCACCCACCGAAATGTTAGAACTGAAAAAGCAATTAGATGAATTGCTTAGTAAAGGATTCATACAACCTAGTTCATCCCCTTGGGGAGCACCAGTGTTGTTCGTAAAGAAGAAAGATGGTTCGATGAGAATGTGTGTAAGGACTCTCAAAAATGTCTTAAATCGACCCATAAGTAAAAACCCGGACCCCTGAAACTTTACTGTGCATGAAAAACCAAGAAATCAAAGTTTCTGAGTTTCAGGCGGGCCGCGTAAGAATTGGTTTAGTCTTACGCGGGCCGCGTCAAAGTAAAGGTTGACCGGATAAGCGTCCAGATCCACGTGTCACACGCGTGGCAAGCCTAGTGATGACACCGTAGCCCTAATCTACGAACTAGACCTCCACGCGGGCCGCGTAAAGATCGGCCGGAGGTTCACGCTGGCCGCGACAGACTCCAATTTCACCTATAAATAGCTTAGCTCAGGAGCTTTCATTCTGTGTCGAAACCAACTTTCAAAAACGAGATTATACTGCTCAAAAGTCGAAATTTCAATTATTATAGCGAGGCGCTGCTACGATACCGGGTATTAACTCAATCGCTGCTACGATTCAATGTCCGATCGATTGAAACTATCGGATGAATGTTTAAGCAAAATTTGGGTTTATACTTTGTCATTCGTCGTGAAATCGATGGATGTTTAAGTATTGCACTTTGTCATTCGTCGTGAGGGTTTAATCTCGTGAGTTATCGTAAATGCTGTATTAGTTACTAACCCAGTTCGTGTGCATTGTTATTTAAATTAGGTTATCAGGCTAATCAATAGGCTAAAACTCTGCCCGCATAAATCTGCAATGTGAGTCATTCTCTTTTTATCAAATTGCTTTCCAAAACCCTATTTATTTCAAAGTTATAATTACAGGGATTAAGTCTTTGTAGTCTTCAATTACAGCCGGTATGTGGGGTTTTGTATACATTACTTGATAACCGTCACCATTGGAAAACGAGATAGCCAATAGGTGGCCGAGTGACAAATACCGTTGTGTAAATGGTTGATATATATTAACATTGTAATCACTCTTAATACTGTAAATTATAACAATGTGTCATTTTTAGTAAAAAGAATGATTCACCAGTATTTCCCCGCTGACAAAAACCTTTTTCAAACATGTTTCAGGTGATCTGTTGTGATCCAGGAAAAGTGCCGCGAAGCACTACAAGCTTAAGGATGTGGCTCAATATAAATAAGAAACATGTTTTGTAAAATAAAGATTTCCCAGTGAAATCACTTTATTGTAAACTACCGGTATTTCATTCCGAAGTATGAAATAAAATAATCATTTTCAGTTTTAAAAAGAGATCCTGCTAAAAATCTTCCGCTGTAAACTCAATTAAATAAATACCACGGGATTTCTGTCCCGCGGCTCCTGAACCGGGTCAAACCGGGCCGGGGGCCGTGACAATGTGTATCGATTATAGGGAACTGAATAAGGTTACAATCAAGAATTGATACCCTTTGCCTAGGATTGATGATCTTTTTTATCAACTTCAGGGGGCTAGATATTTTTCTAAGATAGATTTACGCTCCGGATATCATCAATTGAAGGCACAAGAAGAAGACATACCTAAAACCGCTTTCAGAACTAGGTATGGTCACTACGAGTTTACAGTTATGCCTTTTGGACTAACAAATGCTCCGACAGCATTTATGGACATGATGAATAGGATCTGTAAACCGTACTTGGATAAATTTGTAATTGTCTTCATCGACGATATACTTATTTATTCCAAAAACCAGGAAGAGCATTGTGAGCACCTGCATGCACTCTTAACTTTGTTAAGAAAGGAAAAGCTTTACGCCAAATTCTCGAAGTGTGAATTTTGGCTACATGAGGTGCAATTTTTAGGTCATATGGTGAATCACGAAGGTATTCACGTAGATCCTGCTAAGATAGAAGCAATCACCAAATGGAAAGTCCCGCAATCAGCTACGGAAGTTAAAAGTTTTCTAGGATTAGCTGGGTACTATAGGCGCTTTATTAAGGATTTCTCTAAAATAGCAGTACCATTAACTAAGCTAACTTGTAAATCGGTTAAGTTTGAATAGGGACCTAAGCAAGAAGAGGCTTTTAAGGTTTTAAAGCAAAAGTTAACAAACACCCCAATTCTTGCCTTACCAGAAGGGACAGAAGATTTTGAAGTTTACTGTGATGCTTCTAAGCTAGGATTAGGATGTGTGCTAATGCAACGCAAGAAGGTAATTACGTATGCCTCAAGGCAATTGAAGAAGCACGAAGAGAATTATACGACTCACGACTTAGAGTTAGGAGCCATAATTTTTGCCCTTAAGATTTGGAGGCATTATATGTATGGCAGTAAGTTTACAATCTATACAGATCATAAGAGTTTAAGATACATATTTGGGCAAAAACAATTGAACATGAGGCAAAGGAGATGGATAGAAATTCTAAGTGACTACGACTGTGATATTCAATATCATAAAGGAAAGGCAAATGTAGTAGCAGATGCCTTAAGTCGTAAGTATCATGAGAAACAACGACGAGTTCGTGCTCTTAGGTTAAGTTTACAATTAGATTTAATGGAACAACTGAAAAACATTCAAGAAACAGCAATCAAGGATGATGCTGAAGGAATGAAAGGAAGAATAAAGGAATTGGAGCAAGGAGCTGATGGAATTTGGAGATTCCACAAGAAAAGGATTTGGGTACATAAGCAGGGAGAATTAAGAAATAAGATTTTAGAGGAAGCCCATAAATCTAGGTATACCATGCACCCTGGTAATAATAAGATGTACCAAGATTTAAGGAATAATTTCTGGTGGATAGGAATGAAAAAGGACATAGCTAGATATGTATCTAAGTGTCTAACTTGTTCGCAAGTTAAGGCAGAACACCAGAAACCCTCAGGTCTACTGCAATAATTAGAAATGCATGTTTGGAAATAGGAACTAATAACCATGGACTTTGTTACTAAGTTGCCCAAAACCAGAAAAGGTAACGACGCTATTTGGGTAATTGTGGATCGATTAACCAAATCAGCTCATTTCCTACCCATGAAGGAAACCTTTAGCATGGAAAGGTTAGCCAAGTTATACGTAGACGAAGTAGTATCCTTACATGGAGTCCCACTCTCCATTGTATCGGATAGGGATAGTCGTTTCACTTCACATTTCTGGACAAGTTTCCAAGAAGCCATGGGAACGCGATTGAACTTAAGTACAGCTTATCATCCTCAAACAGACGGACAAAGTGAAAGGACGATTCGAACCCTGGAAGACATGCTCAGGGCATGTGTAATAGATTTTGGTGGAAACTGGGACAACCACCTACCATTGATTGAATTCTCCTATAACAATAGTTATCATTCAAACATCGAAGCTGCCCCGTTCGAAGCACTGTATGGGCGAAAGTGCAGAACTCCAGTTTGTTGGGCAGAAATAGGAGAAAGTCAATTATCAGGTCCTGAAATCGTGCAAGAAACCACCGACAAGATTACTCAAATCAAGGAAAGACTAAAGACGGCTCGAGATCGCCAGAAGAGTTATGCAGACAATCGACGCAAGCCACTGGAATTTCAAGTCGGAGATAAGGTACTCTTGAAAGTTTCTCCTTGGAAAGGAGTAGTGCGGTTCGGAAAGAAGGGAAAGCTAAGTCCAAGGTACATAGGGCCATTCCCAGTAATCCAGCGAATAGGACCAGTTGCCTATCGCCTACAACTACTTGAAGAATTAGCTGGGATACATGACGTATTTCATGTATCCAACCTCAAGAAATGTCTATCTGACGAATCCCTGATAATACCTCTTCAAGATATAGAGGTAAATGAAAAGTTAAAATTTGTTGAGAAGCCACTTCAGATAGAAGACAAAAAGGTCAAGTTTCTCAAGCACAAAAGACTAGTACTGGTCAAAGTCAAGTGGGATTCGAAGAGAGCACCAGAGTACACTTGGGAACTAGAATCAGAAATGAAGCGAAAGTATCCCTACTTATTCCAGTAAATCTTGAGGACGAGATTTTTATAAGGTGGGGAGGATGTAACGACTCTCATCAAAATTACTATTTCTTATTTTATTTTGCCCAATAGGAAACCCTAATTGAGACCCCCAAGTAATATTGCATGGCCCCTAAAATTTTCAGAACAGTTGGAATCAGGATCAGGGCCCCTAAAACTCAGGGGGGGTATTCCCTAATTGATATTATCTAAACAGTTCGTTGTCGAATTCGAAATTTAACAAACCATCGACTCACCCAAGCTAGTTAGACACGAGGCAACCCTATGCTAGAGGGGGTGCCCTCGCGCCACGCGAGGGAGCTGGTTTTTCAGTATAAATAAAGGACATTGGCACTTGCATTTTGGCGTTGGTTCGACGTAAAAACTCGTTTAGTACATTGAGATATCCTCTGTTTACTTCAAAACACACACACGGCACGAAATTCTGCCGCGATAACAGGGTAATAACTCGATCACTGCTACGATTTAATGTCCGATCAATAAAAACCAATCCGATGGATGTTTAAGTGCTGCCCGTATTTGGGATATACTTTGTCATTCGTCGTGAGGGTTTTGATCTCGTGAGTTGCCGTAAAAGTTGTATTAAGTTACTGACCTAGTTTTCGTGTGCATTGTTAATTGAATTAGGTTAACCAGGCTAAAATCAGTAGGCTAAACGCTGCCCGTCTAAATCTGCAATGTGAGTCATTCTCTTTTTATCAAAGTGCTTTACAAAACCCTAAATGTTTTCCAGTTATAATTACAGGGATTAAGTCTTTGTAATCTTCAATTACTGCCGGTATGTGGGGTTTTGTATACATTACTTGATACCCGTCACCATTGGACAACGGGTTAGCCAATGGGTGATCTGACAATAGTCACAGATATAGTCGAGTGACAAATACCGATTTGGGGTAATTGGTAGGTAGAAACAATGTAATCACCCTTAATACTGTATATTATAACAATGTGTCGTTTTGTGCAACTTGAGTGACTCGCCAGTATTTCCCTGCTGATAAAACCTTTTTAAAACATGTTTCAGGTGATCTGCTGTGATCCAGGAAAAAGTATCGTGTAGCACTACGAGCTTGAGGAGGTGGCTCAATAAAATAAAGAAACGTGTTTTTGTAAAAACATGGATTTCTCAGTGAAATCACCTTTACTGTAAATTATGGGTGTTATCCCCAATTTGTGAAATAAAATAAATTGGGTATTTTCAAGTTTTAAAAGATCCTGTTAAAATTCCGCTGCCAATATAATAATTACCACGGATTTCGGTCCCGCGGCTCCTGAAACGGGTAAAACCGGGCGGGGGGCCGTGACATGTGGTGAGGAGGTAATCGTGACGGTGGTGTTAGAGAGATGAGAGAGGGAGAGAGAAAAAGAGAGAGGGGGAGTAAGAGAAGGGAGCTGGGAGTGGTGTTTTGAGGTTTTTTTTTATTTTATTTATATATATATATTAATGCTTAAAATGACCATTTTGCCCCTGAGTAAAAGGAAAAAATATCAGGATTTTATAAAACAAATATGACCCGATTTCACTTTTGGACCAAAATGGCAATAAAACTGAAACCGCAAGGACCCAGATGCAAAAGGTTTGAGATTTGGACTAAAGCGGCAAAAGTGACCAAACCTTAGGGACCAAAATGGCAGTTTACTCTTTGTAATAAAAAAAACCTCAACTAAGTAAAAAATTAATGTATTTAGTTTGGCTTTTATTTTAAGAATAAAAAACTAATATTATCATATACTCAATTTATTAACAGAGTAACCGTGTTCTATTTATTCTTTTATATATGCTATAGATTAAATAGTTATACACTAAACTAAAAACAAATAATTTGTTCATAAGCGAATTGAACAACAATTACGATGAACAACTATACACTAAGTTAAAAGCATAATTACAAAAACGTAAAAGCATATACATATTTTTGCAAAAACGTGAAATAAAAACAATATAACAATTTACGTTGAGCAATTATGTTTGGAATATTTTAGATTAAATGATTATAGAGAGATATATTATTCTTAAAATAAAATCCAAACTAAATACATGAATTTTTACTTTTAAACTTGAGGTTTTTTTATTACAAATTAAAAACAGATATATAAATTAAAAAACGTAACATAAAAATAATAATTTACAAAAACATAATAAGTTTAATAAATAACAATACTATGTTATCATTTTTTTTTTTTTTGAAGGGTGACTTTCTATGTACGCGACTCAGTGTCACCGGGTTCTTGTCAAAGACAATCCCCCGTCAGCTCCGCCCTCCGGACGGGATGTTCGATTGGGCCCCGGCCGTCTCGTAAGCTGTCCTTCTCCCGGAAACCATACTGCCCCCACACGGGTAAAACCGCTGGGGTAACAGCTGGGTGAAAACCGGGTTGCCCTCCAGATCGAACCATGCCTCGGTAGGAACGATCCATCATTGGGACCACCCCCCACCCCCCCAATATGCCGCAGCCGGGAGTCGAACCGGCGACCTCACAAGGAGGAAGCCGGCCCAACCACCACATGGGGAACCAACTGGGCTGGAAAGGGGTATATACTATGTTATCATTAATTTAGGCTTTGTTCAATTAAATTAGGAGAGATAAACAATTTTTTTTTTTTAATCCCCCACTTATAGTAGAGTGGTGGAAAGAACTTTGGGTTTCCTTGGAGACCCGGGTTCGATCCCCACCTGTTGCATTTGGGGGTAAATGGCCCCAACCTTGGTTGAGGGGTCATGGCAATGATGGATAAGAGCCTTGAGTGCGTAATAGCCCGGGTTTGAGTCTTGAGCCGCACACGAGTTTTCTATTACAGTGCGGTTACTCCGGCTCTTGAGTGCGGAGGCTGCAACGGCAGTCAAGTGGCTGTCGGCTGGAAATTTTCTCGTGGAGCGCCTATGGTCAACCTCGGATGCCTCGCCCGAGGGGGACTAGGGACCCATGCAATGTGGGTGTGATCCTCTCGACTGTTGGAGTCAATCGCCGTTCAAAAAAAAAAGATAAACAATTTTTTAAGAAAAATAAAAAAATAAAAAAAATACATATTTTAGTAAATATTTTTCAAAGTACCCGTACTTCTTCCAACAAGGAAAAACTCTTTCATCTTGATAAAAAAGAATATAGTTTCCAATAAAAACATGGACACGTCATGTGCCTCTGATTTTTTAGTCGTACCTTTTGCAAGTGGCCCGGCCCACATAATGTCAACCCCTTGCAAAATGAAAAGCCCAATATTGAAAATAATTCCGACAGACTATAACAGATGTGATCGATCATAGAGGACTTGAAGTCATGACTTGAATGAACAATGAATTAATAGACGTTTCTCCATGTATTTAACTTTATTTGGGTTTAATCCTGCACTAAAGATCAGAAATTGCTAAAGAAACAATATCTTTTTGTAGTTAACAAAAATAAAGAAATAACTAGTATATTCAAGATGATTGTGTGATTACAACGTATCCTTTGCTAAAAGCTCAAATCAAGCCGATCTTATTAGATGAGCTTAAGCCTAAAAATCAGTTTGTTTTATAAACAAGTGCGAGCCCTGAATTTCACTAATCGAGCTCGAGCTGGTTCGCAAGCCTAAACAATCCTATTATTTAAATGATTCTTGTTTTATATATTTATATAATAGTTCTTATGTATAAGATTATGATAAAAAAAATACCTATATAATATAATTTTTAGGGGAAAAGATCAAATAGGAAGTTTATTTTGGCTAGGAAGTGTAGGAAGCAATATGATTAGGACATGTGGCAACATTTAAAATAAAGAAAAAGGGTATTTTAGTCAATCCAACTCTTTCTTCTTCCTTTTCAAAACCCAGTAACTTAAAACCCACCATTTTCAAAACCCACCATCTTCAACCATTTCTTCACTTTCTATCTCAATAATCACTACATTATAGTGCGATTTTCATCACCAATCAATGATTCAAACACCCGATCAACGTGTTCTTCAGTTTTTTTGAAGAAAACCCAGTTTAATTTCATAAAAAATCTCGTTTTTTCGGGTGATTTTGGAGATAATCACTCGATTCGTTCGATTCGAGCGCTGATAAGTGTTTCAATCATTCAAACTTCGTCAATTGTTGAAGAAATCACTTCGATCCATGTAAGAAATTCTTTAATTTCATTTTTACGATCTGGGTTTTTGATTTAGTCATTGCGTTTTACGATCTTGGCGGGGGTCCGGGGGCAGCGCCCCTGGCTGGGGTTGACATTATCTCCTACTTCCTGGTTCAGACAATTCACATACAAAATTGCATTCGTAGACAGTGTTTCTGGTTCTGTAAACAACAGGTTCTGGTCATTGCGCTTTAGTTAGATTCTGGTTCTGTGAACAACAGTTTCTGGTCATTGCGTTTTAGAAATAAAACATTTTTGAAGTGTTTTTACTCATTGCGTTTTACAAATAAAACATTTTTGAAGTGTTTTTACTCATTGCGTTTTAGGTAAACACATTTTTATGTGTATTCAGTTCATTGCGTTTTAGAGAGGACAGTTTCTTTTGTGTTTTTAGGCCATTGCGTTTTAGAAATAAGACATTTTTATGTGTTTTCTAGGCATTGCGTTTTAGAAATAAGACATTTTTAAGTGTTTTATGGCCATTGCGTCTTAGAAATAAGACATTTTTAAGTGTTTTCTGGCCATTGCGTTTTAGAAATAAGACATTTTTATGTGTTTTCTGACCATTGCCTTTTAGAAATAAGACATTTTTAAGTGTTTTTGGTGCGTTGCGTTTTAGAAAAAGTCATTTTTTTACGTTTTTTTTTTTTTCATTGCGTTTTACGCAACTGGGTTTTCTCCATTGCGTTTTACGCAACTGGGTTTTCAAAAAAAAAAATTCGAAAATATAGCAATAGTATACTCGTTTTAAAGATAAAAAAACGCTCGTTTTTTTTGTACAATTTTTATAAAAAAATAATGTCGTATGAAAAAGTTATTAACGTTTAAAAAATGGGGGGAAATTGGAGAAGAGAGAAACTATTGTGCTGGATTGACTAGAATGCCCCTAACAAACCCACGCACCTCTTTTTTTTTTTTTGCTTCAATTTTATTCATTTAATCTTAGCCCTTGATTAACTAAATGGATGGTCAAGATCACTTCCTAGCCTTCCTAGCCAAATAAACTTTCTATTATATCTCCACCCTAATTTTTAGTATATAAAAATATAACTAAAATATATATAAAAAATAATTATAAATGTATGCAAGTTAACTTATAACTAATAAACGAGTTGCTTGAAATACAACATATGAACTTTAGAAATAAAGCTTAAAAGGAGCCGAACTTGAGCTTTTACAATAGAGCTCGAAACAAGCCAAACCAAAGCTCGAGACTAGTCGAGCTTGGGTTTAGCTCATTTACACCCATAGTTTCGTGCATGCTTTTGACCAGCATATAACTACCAAAAAAACACCCACAATTTGCAATACCACAATAATTAATGCAAGTCTAAAACCCAATCACCAGTGACAAGGTTCTAAAACAAAGGTCACCAAGGAACAATGTCAAATCCTCACAGGTAACAAATTATCTAACTCATTTATAACAAAGGCTAACTACCAATCATAATCATAACAATTTCATCTACCAGACAGTAGCATGAAAATCACTAACTTTAACCCTAAACACTACTGTCAACAACTGCTTAATCTGACAAACCCCGAGAGATAAATACCCTCTCTACGTCCTCTTCTTTCGTTTATTTGATCCGCTCTTTGTGTTCTCGGTTGACTTCACATCCTCGGGTTCTTTTGCATTAGATTTAGCCATATTGGATTTGCTGCTACTTGGAGGGGTTTTACCCTTTGACTTGTTGACCGATTTCGTCTTGCTACTGGTTTTTAGTGTCTCTTCATCTTCCTTATCACTGAACTTGCCACTCGTTTTTTGAGCGGCTTTATTATCTTTTGAAGTCGAGCCTTTTGACTTGCCAGACGAAGAGACACTGCCAGCCCTGTTTTTCATTTATTTATATTAATCAAATTTGCTAATGTAGGTTATAATTATACAGTTATACCATATATAATGATTATAGAGATAAGAGAGAGAACATACTTCTTGACGGAATCTTTGATCTTTTCTTGAGACGCAGCAGGATCCGTCTTTGATTTTTTCTTCTTTTGCCTGGAGCATAACAGTTCTAATCAAAAACTAAAAATTTGCTTACCACCCGAACTGAAACTAAATATCCTGTAGCATGCTGTATCGTATCTAATTATATAATTCTAGTTGTTCAATATCACATGATCAGGTTTTGAAATTCTCTGTTCTAAAACACATTAAATTATTTAATTTATACTCTCTATCAGCCTATATATCTACATATTCACATATATTGCTATACTAATAAATTTTTAAAACATGATCTTACCTTCTCTCAGCATATACATATATATATTCCTGTATATTGCACTGCTATTACAGTAGTTTTACTATATTCAGATATACAATAAACGTATTACGTATAGGTACAAAACTATGTGCAAACAATAATAATCACAGCTTATATAAAATAATAAAAAACAAAATACCAAAAAGGAACACATACATTTCAGGGGAACCTTCGTCACTTTGAACCTCGGTGTTTGGCTCCTGTCAACTGAACCACATAAGCACAAACAAGAGTGTATTATAGAGTGAGCAATACAGACTAATCAACAAGTTCTAACCTCATCATTCCGCACAGTAAATTCCTTAATAATTTCCCATTTTTGTGTTCTCATATTCAACTTCTCTTCATCTCCATCCACATATGAGACCTGTATAACTTGTTAGAAATTTCTAAAAGAATAGGTATAACAGAAGATGATTTGAAATTTAACAAAGAGTTTAACGACCTTATGCTTCTTTTTAGCAGGAAAAAATTCAGTAACAACACCTTCATAATACCTACAAGCAACCCAACATAAATGTCAGCATGCAGTATGAAATAATATGAAGTTCCAATCAGATGATGAAATCTTGAAATTAAGTTTCATTTACAGAAGCACTTACATTTTATCCTCGGGCCACCAAACTTTGACTTTTTTACCAATCAGGCTTTCATCATACTTTATAGTATTAGATACCTGCGAAAATATTAATTTCATGTTCCAACATTTCGAAAATGATTTAACACAGTATTCTATGCTAAAATTCAATAATATTTACTTCATCTTTGCCTGTGGAACGCTTCCGTTTTGCACTAGTCACAGGGGTTTCTGTCGTTGATTTCGGTGCAGACTTCGGAGAAACATCCATCTCCTTCACGACAAAAAAGACAGCTTTTTTAGATTATTTTCAAAAATAAATCAAAAGAAAAGTTTAGAGCTACTGACATCATCTCCTGACAATGATTTTCCTCGTTTTTTTCCATCATCTTTCTTCTTTGAACTACTTTTAGCAGACGGTTTAAGTGGTTTGTCGTCTGAATCGTGTTCCTCCTCTTCCTCAACCGCTATCTTGCGTTTGTCACGCGTAGCGGATTTTATCAACTTCGGAGAAATATCCATCTCCTGCATAATATAAAAAAACAACTTTTTAGATCATTTTCGAAAAGAAATTAAAAAAAAAGTTTATAGAGTTACTGACATCATCTCCTGACACTGATTTTGCTTGATCTTTTTCCGCAACGTTTTTACCATTTTTATTTCCGTCATCTTTCTTCTTCGAAGTACTTTTTTTAGCAGACAGTTTAAGTGGCTTGTTGTCTGAATCTGAATCACTTTCGTCCCCTTTTATATCCACATCTTTACCACTCGGTTTGGGCTTTTTCGTATCTGATTGCCCAACATCCGATTTCTTACCAGACTGCTTTGACTTTTTACCTGATTGTTTTGTTGACTTGGACTTTGACTCTGACTTTTTCAGAGGTTTTGCATCTGAATCACTACTAGCTTCACCGTCTTCAGACTTGTTTACAGTATCCGTCCGTTTAACCGCTTTTGCAGTTGCGGTTTTCTTACCTGCTTGCTTCTGAGCTTCAGGTGTTTTCTTCACATGGGTCTCATCAGGAGTGGGCCCACTTTTAGATGGGGAAGCAGCTTCGACTTCTTGTAGGACCGCTTTCGTTTTAGACCGATCAGAGCTCTCATCAGGAGGGGGCCCGCTTTGAGATGGAGAAGAAACATTTGCAGTTGCAGCAGGCGTACTTTCTACTGCTTTTGGTGAAACTTCTTGAACAGTGTCTTTATCCTTTTCAGTTTCAGGTGGAATAGCTGCTTTGTTTTCAGATTCTTTAACATCGTTATCTTTTTCCTTTTGATCTTCCGATTCTTTAACATCGTTATCTTTTTCATTTTCCGACTCTTTAACATCGTTATCTTTTTCCTTTTCCGCCTCTTTAACATCACTATCTTTTTCATTTTCCGATTCTTTAACATCGTTATCCTTTTCCGTTTCCGGTTCTTTAACATCGTTCTCTTTTTCATTTTCTAATTCTTTAGCATCATTATCTTTTCCAATTTCCTTATCACCTTCAACATGAGAACAATCAGCTTCCGTTTCACTTTTATCGGCAATCTTTTCTGTTTGTGATTTTTCTTTCACCAACTTGTCAGCATCAGAATCATCAGTGTCTTCTTTATTAATTGATTCTTGAATTTTTTCTTCCTCTAGTTTCTTTGACTCTTGGTCAACTGATGCTTCTTCCTTAACCGTGTCATTTACTCCGTTACTCATAACTGATTTTGGAGATTTGTTCTACACTGTAGGGTCTACCTCTTCTTTAGGACACGTCTCGGATTTTACCACCTAATTCACAATTATTTTAAAACTTATTAATAAATGTTATAAAAAATATTTAAAATACCAAATAACATACTTGGTCTACATGATCTGATGATGCTGTTGTAAGCTTGCTCTCATCAGCCTATAACAAAATTATAATAATATATAAGAATTCATATAATGGAAGTAAACAAAAAGAAAATAAAAATACAAAATATAGATAGATAGCATGCCTGCTGCACCTCATCTACGGATCCCTTTTCCAATTTGCACTCATTAGCCTGAAATAAAAAGAGACCACATAAATACTATAAGAAGACCACCGCTTTGTTAAACGATATAGAAATCATACCGGTTCTTCATCATCATCCTTATTTTTGATATTAGCAGTTGTGCCGTCACATACTGCAGCCACAACTTTATGGTACATATCTAATGATTCACCAAGAGATGTCAAAGCTGGCATCATGTACGGCTTTAGCTTCTCTGCAGATTTTAAAAGTACGCCTTTCGCTAACTTATGAGCTACCGGTAGAACACCCTACGTAAAAAATAAATAAACTCGTAAGAAATTTTCACGCAAATAAGAAAGAAAATCTACGTTTTATTAAGATTATATAAGCGTTGTACCTCACGATCTTTTTTAACGCTAGCCAGCAGTGGTTTGAGCATCTCAACTGAAATTTCCTCGCTTTCATCTATAACCAACTCCATTATATTTTCCATTGATGAAAACACGGAGTCGATATGAAAGTCCCTGAAATAAAATAAAAAATACATATATTAATCAAAGGCAAAATACCCTTCAAGAGTTATAAGTCCAGAACTATAGCACACCTTACTGCTTTTAGAAAATGGTCAAACATTTTCACGATTAGCTCGTCACATTCAAGATCAAGCATGATGACACATGATCTGACTTTGGAAACAGTTTCAAGAATCGAGGCCCGCTTGTTGTAAGAGCGGCTGGAGCGGTCGGATAAATCCTCAAAAGAAGATACAATTAACTCAAAGACATCCTGTGCATAAAAAAGAGGTTTAGAATACATATGCTGTAGAATTATAGGAAGTGCGGTGCAGTTTGTTATGGCGTACCCTCATTTGGTCATCAGTGTAGGGTGAATCAGGAGCTGTAATTCTTGTTATTTCACTGATGCAGGAAGCAACCGCTACTTTCACGTCGATATCTGAATGTTTGGATAGACTATCTTTGATCAACGCATTCATTGAAGGCCTCAGTGCAGCTAGCATCGACCATTTCGGCGACTGGTCAACCTTCAATAGAAGCTTCTCCACTTTCTGAATAGCACAGACAAAAGAAACAACCAAATGCTAGCATCAAACTTTCATTCAGAAATCTAGCAAACAACATCTAAAAGCCAAATAGCAATCACAGTTCAAGTCCTCAACAAATCACCATTAATGTTTACACAAATTAGCAGTAGTTGAGCATTAGCTATACAGTCAACAATACATTCTTTTGCTTGTGCATGCACATCAAAGTAAACATTACAAAATTGGAATCCAAATGTCTTATAATGATTAATGAGTTTAACTCTTACCACCCTTCGATGAATTCAATCGGTCAAAAAAGTCAACAGGAGAAATTCTATGATGATTAACAATTAACAAGCTAACATAAATCCATAAATCTCGAACATTACATGTCGCCCAGAGCGATTCAAACGTTTCCCATAATTTCACAAAGCTTTCCACATGTCAATCCATTTGTAAACTTATTAAGATTCAAATATCCAAATTTCAAGCATCAAAAACTAGACTTTTTTTAACACAATCAAAACTCAAAACAGTAATAGCTTACATCAAGAACATGAAGGAGTTCCTCAACCGAATCATGCGGATGCGATAACTGTTTCCCTATCTCCTTAAGCTGTCGCTCCAGCTCAGCATCTGCAGACGCCATAACCTCGCACTGTTCGAAACCCTAGCAAAAAACCACAGTCAAACAAACAAAAAACTACACAAAACACATAAAAAAAGCGTCTAAATTTAAAGAAAATTAAAGAAATCTTGTGAATAAACCCTAGAAATCTACTTACAAAGAACAGAGTGCTTGTCGTGTTATTCTAGAGAGAGAAAATAGAAAAAAAAACATATGGAAGAGAGAGAGAAAGAAGATACCAAAAGGTTGAATGGCCTGTATAGGTCCGATGTGTATGTATGAGTGATAGATACAGGTGTAGGGCAGATAGATACAGAGCTAGGGCTTGGTGTGTGTGTGTGTGTGTGAAATTTGAAGAGGAGGGGTTGGGAGGGATTGAGAAAATTGAGGAAATCTCAAAGGGAATAACAACAAATTCTAAAAAGTTGGATGCTCCTATTTTTATGGTTTAGCTTCTTTTAGCTTATTTTGACAGACACAACATTCTTATGTCCTTGTTTGCAATTTTGCAATAGTTTTGAGTTTTCACCATTTACCGGTGAAAAGTTTTTGAAATGGTTATCGATTTATTTTAAAAAATTAGTTTTTGTTAAATAATATTTCTTTATTTATTAGAATCATGATTTTCCAATCGATCTTAATTAAAAAATAAAAAATAAAATCATTGTAACTTGTTACTCTACTCTTAATTGGTCACCTTTAGTAAAAACAAAAACATATACAATCTTAAACAAGCGAATGATCAATAAAAAAAGTGTCATTGATTAATTATTTAATGTAGTTAACTAAATATAAGATATAAAAATTTTGCATTGTTTAACTATATACTTATAAATGAAGTTTGTTTTTACTTGTAATTACGATGGATGGAAAAGTTACTAACACCTTTTCTAAAGTAAATAAATTATATTAAGACGTTTAGCAAGAAGCTAAAAAAAGCACATAAATAATACAATTATAAATTGAAATCACGCTAAATATGTCATTCGAATTTCGAAATGTTGCATTTTCGCCCTATGCTTTAGCCATACGAATGTATTGTCTTTTACGTCACCAAAATCTTCTCCCAATTTTGAGATATCCCATTAAATTAAAATGTTCATCGTTTCTTGCCTTCTACATAAACCATAAAGACGCCATATATACCAACAGAATAATCTTCTTGAGAGGTACCAGGTACAAATTGTTTGATTGCACCTCAAACATTTCTTAAACTAAAACAACCATCGGACTATCTGGACTCTCTGGACTATCTGGCTGAACCGCAACAATCGGGTTTTTAACAATAACTTCAGGTCTGCAAGTGTGGCGGTCGAAGACATCAAGGACGGCACCTATTGGTGGATGATAAAGAGAACGTGATTTGCGAGACCTGGTTTGGAAGACTGGAGCAGTTTTGACTTTTGAAGGGATTAGATTTTGGCTAGCCAGTTTCTATGGTACATGTTCTGTATGTTTTGGGTGTTAGGCTTTTATGCCTGTAATTTCTGTTTTGGCCCTCTTCCATTCTTGCTAAGGGGCTGTTGTAATTGGTTCGGTTTTGATAAAGTTTTCTCTTGGCTGGCCAAAAAATAAAATAAGTTCAAATGCTGACATCAAATTCCTAAACAAATGAGCAACGTACATGGAACATTCATGATAGCATTAGCAGCATATGACTCTTAGAACATACAACACCATAAAATAGCCGGTAATGTTTCCATGTAACACCTAAAGCGCATAACTACGAGGTTGTCATCAAGTAAGCTGAACATTCTAAATCATATATGTACGAACTATAACCAGTCTTCGATGCTAAAGCTAATTATGTTAAGCATGATCACCTCTCGTTGTGATTTCCTTCTGAAGTTCCTCAAAATATAGTCGCTGCATTTTTGGCATGACACTCGTATCCATCCTCATAATTAGTATATCCGATTCCCTTTTTAGAAGTTTCATTTTCTCAGCCTCTAACTTCAGTCTTTCGTCCTCTTGTCGGATTTTACTTTGCGCTTTATCCACTTTAAACCTCAACTTCTTTGACTCCAACCTGCGCCTTCTATCTTCAAGACATAATTTTCTCCCATCTTTCTCTTTGTCATACTCCATCTTCTCAGCCTTGGTGGGACCACTGGTATCGAACTTGCTGCTACTTGGAGGGGTTTTGCCCTTTGACTTGTTGACTTTCTTCGTCTTGCTACTAGTTTTTAGTGTTGACTGATTATCTTTTGGAGTTGAGCCTTTTGACCCGCCAGATGAAGAGACATCGGCGACCCTGTTTTTCATTTATTTATATTAATTAAATCTGATAATGTAGGTTATACTAGTACCATATATAATGATTATAGAAATACGGGGAGCGAGAGAGAGAGAGAACAAACTTCTTGGCTGAATCTTTGATCTTTTCTTGAGACACAGCAGGATCTGTTTTTGATTTTTTCTTCTTGTGTCTGGAGCATAACAGTCATATCAAAAACACATCTTTGGGCAACATATATATCATATCATATGCAACAAAACTGATTATATAAGGGAAAAACTAGAATTACTTGTATACCACTCCTTTTTAGCCTTGTTAAAACACTACTCTCACTAGATATATTTAAATTTGCTAACCACCTGAACCGAAAGAAGAACTTTGAAACACGATATCCCATAGCATGTTTTGTTGTATCTAGAGGAAATTACATATTACGTCCTTTATATTTGGGGTGACTTGTAAGTCATGTCTTAACTTCAATAAGCACATTGACCATCCCTAAAGTTCATATCTTGCAACTTTTTCGACCTTTGGTCCAACGGACATTACAATGCACATGAGGGTGTTTTGCTCATTTTAAATTTTTAGGGACTATTTTTGTAATTAACTTAAACACCTCTCTCTCTCTCTATATATATATATATACTAGGTTATGGCCCCGTGTGTTACACGGGTTGATTAATGAAAACGATATAATTTATTATTTGTAAATACATATTATTTTTAATCTACTCTTGATAGTTTTAATTGAACATACATGATAAATTCATAAGTTGTCATTAATAACATTGAATTTCATGGGACAAACTTCTAATAACAATGAATTTCATGAGATAAACATCCTGAAATTAAAAATAAAAAACAAAGTCATCAAAATTCACACCAACAAAACTTGGGAAAAAGTTAATTAAAGAAAGGAACATTAGATTTTAATAATCTCAACTATTCGCCGTTGGCCGCTATCAGTTCCAATTTCAAAAATAACCATTGGTCGTCTCAACTATTAACATATTGGCTTCCAATAGAACATGACTAACAGAACCGTAACGTTGTTAGTATTCGATCGCCGGAAAAACGTTTTTAGCCAGAAAAAGGTTCTTAAAGGTCCGATATAAGGTTACAAAAAGGTTTGAGACGAAACTGTTGAGTTTTTTGGCCAAAAACTTAAGTTTTCCGGACAAAAAGCAGTTTTCTAGTGATGAAAGAATTTACGGCGACCTCAATAATTGGGGCTTTTGATAGAAAAAGATTCCTAAAATAAGTAATAAGGTTACAAAGAGGTTTGAGACAAAAAAAAAATCGAGTTTTCCGGCCAAAAATGCTTTTTCGGCTACCGGAGACTAACGACGTTAGGGTTCTGTTAGTCAGGGTCCATTGGAGGCCAATATGTTAATAGTTGGGACCGTCAGTGGTTACTTTTTAAGTTGGGACTATTGGCGGCCAACGACGAATAGTTGTTATTATTGAAATCCAATATTCCCTAAAGAAACATGCAACTATTTTGATATTAAATAATAAAAAATTATTCTTTATTTGAATCTTATGAAAAATACCCAATTCATTTTGCGTTCTTAATAGAATAAATTGATTAAAATAATAAAAATTACAAAAAGTATATTAAACTGTTTTATTATTATAGTTTGTTTTATGCGATTAATAGAATAAATTGATTAAAATAATAAAAACTACAAAAAGTATATTAAACCGTTTTATTATTATAAGTTTTTTTTATGCAACCAATCTATTTATTTAGGGTAAATGATAAAAAGATAAAATTTAGGGATTAAAATAATATATTTTTTATTTAACTCTTATTAACAAATGTTATCTATATCTATTTATTTAAGCGGGAAAAAATTATTGAGATCACCTTATAGAGTGCCATGTGTCCCCCATATGATTTACTTTATTATATGTATAGATATATATAGGGAAAGGGTAAAATGAGAACCAACTTGAGTTGAGTTGTGAGAACTAGGCCTTCCAAAAGGTTTTTCAAAAAAAAAATAATCAATAGTTCAAGCAAAAAAAAAAATATCGCATGCAAAAATTTACATCAGGCGTAACTATCGACTCGACAAATCCTTATGTTTTTTTACAGATGCGTTTATAACATTTTCATCTACGTTTGTGCAAAAAATGGTCGCCCAACTCGCGCGGGAATTAGGAGTTCTCATGGTTCCCACAGCTCGTGGTTGTTCTTAATTGAACCGAATCCTATATATATCTATAGGAAAATTGGTTTTTAATAAACCAACCTTTGTCCCGTTGGTAAATAATAATCTTACCTACGTAATTGGTATACAATAATCCTACCTATCAACATGTTGGTTCTTAATGAACTTCCGTTAATTATTTTTAACTGAAGTTAGTTTTTAAGTTTTATTTATTACACAAACAGTCCCTGTAGTTGTAATTTACTAGTTTTAACTATTTTGTAAAACAAAAAAAACGTCAAGGGCCATGTAATTAAATTTTATATATACATATGTGTACTGTAAAACAACTACAGGGACTGTTTGTGTAATAAATAAAACTTAAAAACTAACTTTAGTTAAAAAAAATTAACGAAAGTTCATTGAGTACCAACATGTTGATAGGTAGGATTATTGTATACCAATTACGTAGGTAAGATTATTATTTACCAACGCGACAAAGGTTGGTTTATTAAAAACCAATTTTCCTATATCTATATGTATGTATATATCCACATATTCCTGTATACTGCACTGCTACAATATCAAAATTTGTAAAACAAAATCTTAACTTCTCTCAGCATATATATCTACATATTCCTGGATAGTGGATATTTCACTGATATTACAACAGTATTACTATATCAAAGTATACAATAAACGTAATGTATTGATAATAAAATATGCACGAACAATATCAGATTGAAGCAAGATAATAATGACAGGTAAATAAAATACCAAAAAGGAACACATACATATCAGGGAAACCTTCTTCACTATGAACCTCAGTGTTTGGCTCCTGCCAACCGAACCACATCAGCACAAACAAGACTATATTACAGAACACCAACCAACAAGTTCTAACCTCGTCGTCATTCCGCACACAAAACTCCTTCAAAATTCCCCATTTTTCTGTTCTCAGATCCAATGTCTCTTCATCTCCATCCACATATGAGACCTGTATAACTAACTTTTTTAGAAATGTGTAAAACAAAGATGATTTGAGATATAACAAAGAGTTTAATGACCTTATGCTTCTTTTTAGCAGGATAAAATTCAGCAACAATGCCTTCATAATACCTACAAGCAACACAACATAACATAAATGTCAGCATAATTTCTGTATGTTCAGAATTATGTTAATCTACACAGATCATGGTTGTAAAACAAGGTTTCCAAGGCCGAGTACTCCCCGAGTAGTCGCTACAAGGTAGGTTGCCGATGCGACTTTCTCTAACTCTGCCTAATTACTCGGAATCGAATCAAACGCAGTCAAACTCGGCCAAAATCGGATCTAGTAGGTCAATTCGGGCGAGTTTGACTTAAAAAATAATAAAATATAATTTATATGACTATCATATTAAATAATGAATATCATTTTCACGTACTTTGTTATAAATATTAGTAAATTTATGTTATTAGACATATATTTAATTTCCGGAAACTAATTTCTTTATAATTTAACATGTCTGAGTACTCTCCGCCTATGCCGAGTACTCTCAACTCCGGTAATATAAGTTTTACTCGCAAAAGCAAAATTGTAGAACTTATTATCTTATGTAAAGCACTTACATTTGATCTTCATCCCACCAGACTTTGATTTTTGTACCAACCAGGCTTTCATCATATTTCATAGTATCAGATACCTAAGAAAGAAAGAAAAAAACATTTCATGTTTCAACATTTAGAAATTGATCCAAAAGGCTATAATTTAAGAATATATATACTTTATTATTATATTTGGGTTTGGAAAGCTTCCATTTTGCACTAGTGACGGGGATATCTGTTAAATTAGCCTCCATAGTAGCTGAATTTGGTGCAGAAACATCCATGTTATGAAGAACAGGGAGGAGTTGATCGACGTAATCCTCTAGCTTTACATTTGCAGACGCCATCTTCGACGACCTCATTCTCCAAACCCTAGAAATTTGTATATAGTTTGAACAGGTGATAGACACGTATTACCACTACACGGGTGATTGTATAATAAAAATGATCAAATAGTCATGATCATAAAACTGATTTTTATCTAATTGCATTATTAACTAGTATTAAACGCCAATGTCACGATATCACTGTTAGACCGTGGGGTATGGTGGGGCGGGGGTTGGGTTGGGGCATTTAGTGACATGTGGCTTGGGGGGGACAGACATGGGGCGACTCACATTTAAACAGGATATGGTGGGGCGTGGGTTTGGTGGGCTTCGCTGGGCTGACCGGTGGGCTGTTTGTTAAACAACAAATTTAATTTTTTTTAATATTTTTAATTAAAGAAAATTACATAGAAACCAATTACTAATGTTTATATTTGTTTTTTTATCTCTTCTCTCATCTCCAACACTATTTGTAACTCGTCACCCTGTAGGTGATCAATCGGCTGGGATTAGGGATGAGCTCGGTCCGGTCCGGTTCGGTACCGAAAATCCTCAAAAGTTGGTACCGGTACCGGTACCGAATATACCCGGTTCGGTACCGGTACGATACCGGTATTTGAGGGTAAAAACAAGCAAAATACCGGTACCGTACCGGACCGGTACCGAAAATGTCAAAAGTGGGTACCGAATCGGTACCGAAAAGGTACCCGGTTCGGTAAATTCGGTACCGGTACCGGGTCCATTTTGCTCATCCCTAGCTGGGATAGCAATTTCAAATCATCACGTCTTTGTCTCAGGGCATCTCTAGCATCTCTAGCGGCATCTCTAGCTTCTTTGCTCTTTCGTTGTTCGGCCCTTTGTTGTTGGAAGACGTTGAATGTATCTAACTTGGCTGAAATGTCATCCAACTGGTCGCTGTATATTCCCCTACGCAAGCCCGAACTCCCAGCTGAAGGCGATGCCGTATCAGATCTTGATTTTTGAGCACGCCTTTTTGAGGCATCTCTTCCATACTCAGGCCGGTTTGGGCTTGGCGAATCATCCAAAAGGTCCTCAAACTCTTGATCTCGTGCATCAGATTGAGCTTGGGACGAGGCCCTTGACCTTTTGGAAGACGTGTTACTTTCGCTACCACTGGGGATATTCGATCACTTTGGATGGAACTTACAAATCTCCCAACAATGCATGAAACGGAAGTCGGTCCCCACATTTGTCTTGAATTGAACCAATGCATTCATCACAATGTCGGCTTCGGTTTCACCACTTTTTAGGTTTTGTTTTGCTTTATTTAAAAAACCACTATATTTTGTAAGTTGGCCGCTTATCTCGGTCCACTTCGAGGATAAGCTATCGTTTTCACGATAAACCTCTCTTCCCAATTCTTTATGGAATACTCTACTAACCCCTTGCCACAAACGGGTTCTATGTTGAGAATTTCCTATTTTTATAAAAACAAAATTTAATATATTACAAAGTTATATAAAAAAAAACCATTAATATAAACAAAGTTTAAGAATACCTAAAGTTGCATGTTGAGATTGTTGAAACCAACCCCTCGCCAATGCAAGTTCTTCAGGAACGGTCCATTTTAGTTGTTTTCGCTTAGCGGTTTCAAGTGCTTTATCCCCCTCGGTTTTTTTCTTATGGCTTCTCTTTTTGATGGGTTTCGATGCGGAAGGACCATCGTTGGGTGGTTGAGTTTCGGGGACGGTTTCGTTTTGTGAAAGGCCGATGGAGTTTGGTGAAAGGTTGATGGGCGTTTGTGTAAACGGGGTAGGTATCGCATCATCGGTGTGTGGGAAGTTAGTAAACAAACAATTCCCAAGATACGATGTATAACTTGCTTCTTGGGGCATAGAAGAGTGTATCAAAAATGGACGAGGCATTGGACGAATGGGTGGTGGGCTAGGATTATTTTCTTGGAATGCATACGGGTTGTTCGAGTCAAAAGGACGGTTATGAGGATGCATTTTTTCGTTTTGTAGAAGGAGAATTGAAGATGATTATAGAAGATGTGGTTGAATGTGGTAAAAAATGGAAGAAAAATGTGAGTTTTATAGTGGAAAAATAAATTTTTTTTTTTTTAAGATAGCCGTTGGCCAACGGCTAGCCCAACGGTTACTTTAGTTTGTCCAGTGAGAGCCCGCCATGTCAGCTTGGCCAGACCGCCCCACGCCCGGCTTGAAACCCAAGCCCCAAGGGCCACGCCCAAACCCAAGCCCACCCGGGGTGGTGGCTTGGGCGTTTTCCCCCAACCCACGCCCAAACCCCCGCCCCATACCCCACGGTCTTAACATGGAAGGGAAAAGGTATCACTGAACACAAACTTAATCTATCATTTTTTAGTCGAAAAACATTTTTAAAAGGTGAATTTAGGATGTTTAAAGTTTTCAGAAAGCATTTTTAAAAGTAACCATTACATTCAGTGCGGTTTCGGAAAACTTTCCGCCGAGGCCTAACATCAAAGGCGCATGTTGATCTCTCTGGGACCACCAAAAATGTAAAAATTTGTAAGAAAATAATAAAAAACGCAAAAGAAAAAACCGAACGAAAAGTAGACGTAAAAACGCTGAACCGCTTAAGTAAGATAAATCTCGATATATTTCAAGTGAATATTGAACAAAAAGTAGACGTAAAAACGTTGAACCGTTTAAGTAAGATAAATCTCGATATATTTCAAGTGAATATTAATAATGGCCTAACGGGTCATGACTAAACGATCGAGGAAGATTTCTTTGATTTATTTTCACTTTGCATCCTATATTTTTGTAAATTAACACTTAAAAACCATATTTGAGTAAACTATTACGAATGGACCAATATGTCTCTGAAATTATAGAATTATTCTATATGTATAAAAGTTTCAATAATATTAATACCATAAATTGTTATGGTTCCTTGTTTTAATGTTTTTGCATACCTATAGTAAATTTGAAACAATAATCAAGTTTAATCACATAAATCAAAATTTTCACTTTAAAAACCTATTAGGACTATCAAAATCCTCATAAAACCGAGTGGCTCTTATTTAAACAGATATATCATATTACATCATAACATCCAACCTAACAAGTACAATAAAATTACAAAAAAACTATTGCGCCGAGATAAGATGTATATATACACATGATGTTCTCCAAATCATCAAATTCAAAGCTTTACTAGCCCATGGTGTAAGAAGGGATTGGCAAATTGATGACTGTACTCTTGATTTTAGTCATCATGTTGATACTATTGGTCACTCCTTGTGAACCAATTCCACTATCTTTCAAACCCTATTGAAAAACATGTTTACTTCATTAGAAACTAAATTCAGACCAAAAAGAGTTTACAAACTAACAAAAATACAATATTAATGTGAAAATAACACGAACCTGAAATGGGAAATGGTCTGGTCCCCGAGCCGGTGCTGAGTTTATTTGTACGGTACCAGTCTCCATTGCATCGCTTATCAAGATTGCTTTGTTGATGTCTCTTGTAAATATGCAACCCTGAGTAAACCAACAATAAAAATTTAAATGATGACATCTGGGGTCAAAGTCAAACTTCTTACATCAAAAACTTTAAATTAAGTATGCATATTGTTAGAAATTTCAGATCAACAGTTTCAAGATTAAAGCATATATTACAAACTTGAACATAGTTGTCAATATTTATAGAAGCACAATAATTTCACACAAGAGATGAAACAAAAAAGTCACTTCTTTTGACTTTAAAAGTCAAAGTTGATGTTACCTGAAGCCCAAAGTTGCTTGCATTACAATGGAGAATCCCTTCTTCAACACTAGAAATCCTTATAACAGGTAACACGGGTCCAAACGGCTCTTCCCACGCTATTCTCATATCCGGTTTAACGTTATCGATCAAAAGTGGCCATATAAGATTGTCTTCTCTCTTGTACTCTTGACAAAATGTTGCTCCTTTATTCTTGGCATCCATGACCAAACCTTCTATGAAATTAGCAGATGATTCTGTGACTACGGGAGTGATGTCACAGTCGTTTTCGGGTGGGCCCACGGTTAATTTCCCGAGCTTTTCGTTAACTTTTTTCACAAGAGAATCTGCTATGGAGTTCATAACTAACACGACTTTAACCGCTGTGCACCGTTGACCACTGATACCAGATAAAACAACCCCAAGTGATTTAGACTAGTTGACCGAATAACAAAAACATCCTAAAAACAAAATTGAGTTAATTACACAAATGGGTCATGTGGTTTATACCTATTTTCGTCTTTGGGTACTAACTTTTTTTTAACAGGTTTAGGTTTTATGGTTTCAATTTTGTAACATCTTTGGGTACTAACACCAGAATTAGTTAATTAATGACTAAAATACCCTTGCATTTTTTTTAAGTTTATCAATGTAACACATTTGGGTACTAACACTTAATTTTATTTAAGTTTAAATCAATTTTACAAAATATATATTTTTTTTTTCATCTTTTTATTATATCTCTTAATTAACATAAAATCTATTTATTTTTTTATTTTCATATTTTTATTAAATTTCGTATTTAACTCAAAATCTACTTGTTACTCCAGTATTTTTGTAAATAGATTTTTTAAATAAAATCTACTAGCTATATAGTTTATGTAAATTAAATTTCTTACTCGTTTTAAATAATGTAAACCTTACTCGTTTTCATTTTTGGATAGATATGACTGATAATAATAAATATCTTTCATGTAAAAAAATTTAACCCTTTTTTAACTCGTTTTTTTGTTCATTTACATTTTACTATTTTAGAAAGATATTTAATTTACATAAAATAGTAAAATGTAAATGAACAAAAAAACGAGTTAAAAAAGGGTTAAATTTTTTTACATGAAAGATATTTATTATTATCAATCATATCTATCCAAAATTGAAAACGAGTAAGGTTTACATTATTTAAAACGAGTAAGAAATTTAATTTACATAAAACTATATAGATAGTAGATTTTATTTAAAAAATCTATTTAAAAAAATACTGGTGTAACAAGTAGATTTTATGTTAAATAAGAAATTTAATAAAAATATGAAAATAAAAGAAAATAAATAGATTTTATGTTAATTAAGAGATATAAATCATATAATAAAAAGATGAAAATAAAAAAAAAATAGATTTTGTAAAATTGATTTAAACTTAAATAAAATTAGGTGTTAGTACCCAAATGTGTTACATTGATAAACTTAAAAAAAATGCAAGGGTATTTTAGTCATTAATTAACTAATTTTGGTGTTAGTACACAAAGGTGTTACAAAATTGAAACCATAAAACCTAAACCTGTTAAAAAAAAAGTTAGTACCCAAAGGCGAAACTAGGTATAAACCACAGGACCCATTTGTGTAATTAACTCAACAAAATTAAAAAAATATGGTGTCACCTAGGCACGGCAATTCTTGACACCACCCGCCAACCCGACCCGAATCCGACACGAAAAAAACAGGTTTACGTCGACTAACACGACCCGTTTAAAAAAACAGGTTGGGTTGACCTGTATTAAAACCAGGTCGGGTTCAGGTTGACCCGTTAGCCCGTTTAACTATTTAAAAAAACTTATATATTTTTGTTTTTGTTTTTTCCGTTTCTAAGTCAAACTAATGTTAGTTTTCACACAATATACTATTTACTTGTCACATACTCACATTCATACTCATCATTAAACATGTTATCGATAACCCGCTTAAAACCCAACAGCTCGGTTATAAATCGTCAACTTGTATGAATCATTTAAAAGTACGGGTTAAACATGCCGGATTCGGGTTGACTCATTATATGTGTGCGGTTAGGGTTGAAATCTTTGACCCGAATAATAATAGGGGTTGGGTTCGGGTTGAACATTTTAACCCATCAACCCGACACTGTCACCTGTAAGAAAAGCCTCCTTTAACAATGCTAGATGAAGCCAGATCCAAATCCGCATCCTCAAGTATAATGCAAGCATCTTTTCCACCCAATTCCATTTGTAACGGAATCATACCCGCCTTTTTCGAGATTGCAATACCGGTGTCTCCGCCTGTGAAGCTGAGTAACAGCAGTAGTGGTGACCCGAAACGTTTAGTTTTGATGGTTATTGAGATTAAGATTAGTAGATGATAATAGTAATAATCACCTTATGCAGTTAACTCCAGGATGCATTGTGAGAAAGTCGCCGATTTCAGAACCTTTTCCAGTTACACAACTGATTACGCCTTTCGGGAATCCAGCTAAGTGAAAGCAATGTATCATATGGAGTGCAGACACCGCGCCCTGATTACACGTAATGTATTTTAAATGCATGATTCCTCCAAAATTGTTTTGTAAAAAATCACATAGTTATTAATATAGTATAGTTTTTGTTTCATATTTGGCACACTAATTATTTGTAAATAATTTTTTTTTTACGAGTATCACCTCTTCTTAGCGCAACAAAACTCGCATATTATCTATGAGATGTTACAAAAATGAACAGAAAAGTTTGACCCGTTACTTAACCCACCCGTTACTTAACCTGCCTAGTCAAACATTTCTAATAAACTAAAAACATACAGTATATTACATACCTGTGTTGGAGGCTTAAGTACTAGAGAATTGCCTGCAATGAGTGCAGGAGCAATCTTCGAGACAGACAAATTGACTGGATAATTGAACGGTGGGATCGCTAAAACTATACCTAACGGAATCTGCAATAATCAAACACATAATGTCATCCAAGTATCTTCCATTTTGTCTAAAAATTATTTATACATTAGTCATATGGCATAATGACATAATGTAGTAATTTACCTTAGATGTTAGACAATATTTTGTCCGTTCGTTTCCCGGGAAACTATCTGACACCAAAAACTTCCCTTCTCCGAGGACTCTTACACCTTCCTCGGCACAATATGACACTAAATCTCCTGACCTCACAACCTTCAAAACGATATATCTATAAGTCGTACTCTTATGAAATGAGAGATACACAAAATAAACTTTAATAGGTTTTCCTTAAAGCTTGTGTCTTTACTTGATTCTCTAGAAGATAGCACAAGTATTATTTTGGGGTCCAGCAATAAAAGATCAACCTTTAGTGCTGCATATTTCTATCTTTTTAGCATGTTGAGAGAGCATATTATATTACTTTTTAGTCAACAACATTCCATCTTTTTATCAATACCAAAGGTTATTGTAAAATACATATCAAGATCTAAATTCTCACAAACGCACCCTTCGAAAATACAAATATTTACCTTTGGACTTTTGGTGCACTAGAAAACATAATTGCCCTTAACAAGAATTAACAAAGATCGTTCAACAAGGATAAAGTCTTAAAGTGATCTTCTTTTTCAAGTACAAATGGGAAAATAAGTAAACTTGACAATACAGTCGCCAAAAGTTTTCCTCAACGATATCGGATTAAAGTTATCAACTATCCTGGCTGCATTGGCCCTTTCAGTCTATGTACATCACAAAATATGACGAAAATACCCTTTAAAATACAAAATCAGTAATATCAAATATCAATATGTGCGGCTTCACCCTTAGTCAGAAAACACGAATGCAACGAGTCATTATCAAAATTCACACAGCTTTTGGCAATGCCATTGTAACAAATGTTATAGTAACTATCAACTCATCTATCCCAACCAATCTAATCCAATTCTATAAGCAAGAAATTACATAAAACATAGTAAATAAATGCTAATCAAATCAAACTTACTTCAGTAGCAGCATCTTTGGCAGCTTTTGCAATCTCCTTAACAAGACAGTCAGCTATGGGCTTCTTGTGATCTTTAAGAATAGCTGCAGCTTTGTGCAACAATTCAGCTCTTTTCCATAACGGCGTTTTAGCCCATAACTTTTGTGCAGATTTTGCTGATTCCATCACCTTGTTCACTTCTTCTTGTGTGCATGCTGCATGACAATAACAACAAGTTCACATCCCTAAATAATGGGTTGAATTTCTTAATTTTAATGTGTACCCAGTTAGGGAAATGGATAAATATACAAAAAAATGTTCACTTATTGTCTACATGTTGACAAGTGACTATTTGATCATTACAAAAATCTTTGAGCAAACAACTTTAGCATATAATAATCAAACTATTTATTTACCTGATCTACTCATATGTTTAATATATTCTTCTTTTTTTTTTTTGATTAATTGTTTTCATTCCAATCACCAGGGCAAATTACATAAAGATAGCAGGTAGACGAGCAACAAATTGCGCCGCCATCCCCTTCCAAAGCTATGTAACCGAATAACTACCAATAGTTTTAAGTTTTAACAGTCAACTGACATACTCTTTCACGAAAAGTTGTGATGTTTCAACTTAAACTTTGTGAGTTACTATGTAACTGAATAACCACCAACAATTTTAACCATCAATTGACATACTCTTTCACGAAAAGTTATGACGTTTCAAGTTAAACGTTGTGCCGGTCACACGCCTGTATACACACCAAAGTTCAGTGATGTCATCACTACTAGAAAACTGCTAGTTACCCACGGATTTCCCACGAAAACGGGTTGTAGGAATTATATTCGTGGGTAATCTTTTTCTCGCGCATTTCGTACATATTTTCCTACTCATTTCCCACACAAATGTTTAGTTGGAATTCTCCTACTCATTTCTCACGGAATTAATTTTCTTAACTTTCCAACGAATTTCCCACATAATTTTTTTGTTTTAAAATTTTGTGTTTAAATCAATTATATTTATTTTTATTATATGATTTTTATATATTTTAATTTTCTTACACAATCCTACGAATCTTTTTTTCTTCCTACACACTTACAACGGAATGTAATCGTTTTTCCTACAAAGTTCCTACGAAATATTTTTTTCCTACACATTTCCAACGGACTGTATTCTTTTTTCCTACGCAATTCCAACGGAATGTATCTATTTTTCCTACGTAATTCCTACGAAATTAAGTTTTTTTCTTATGCAATTCCAACAAAATGTATTTTTTTCTTACGCATTTCTTACGCTGGAAAATAAAATAATTTTGTAGTGATAAGGCTTTTCGGAAATACACATCAAGCTTATATACATCAATCGAATATTTGTCACAAACATAAGACCCCTTTTTGTTCGTCGGAATTTTGTGGGAAAAGTGTCAGTATTTTCGTTCGCAGGAAATGTGTAGAAAATTTTGGTAGGAATAATAGCAGTTTTCCACTAGTGCATACACACCCAAACCATAATACCTACCCACATATCTCATTCATTCTATATTTCTTATCACACATCACCATCAGTCACTTTCTTATTAAGGCCCAAAACATAATAAGAAAATTAAGAACAAAAATACCTTGGACTTTGAATTGGATCTTTCTGGTTGTGGGGTTGATGATGGGCACAGATTTTCCAGATGATGAAACTTTCCATTCTCCTTCAGAATAATATTTGAACGTATCACCTGCTGCTGCTGCTGCTAATATGTCTTCAAAAACTCCTTTTTCTCCCATTATTATTAATCTTGTTTATATTTCTGTGTTCTGTGCGTATGTGTTGTGATCCTATTTAAAGGTATGTCGAATTGAATGGAATAGAATAGAATAGAATAAAGGGGTTACTGTGGGTTGTCAATCAGAGGGGACGTCACAGTTTGTAAAGGTAGTGGCAGATCTCAACAAGTGTACGCCTATATTTGGACTTTTGACTGTCACAAAATGAATATTCTATTGGCATCTTGTTTGATCTACACCTAAAAGGTGTTTTCATATTATTTTAGAGTTAAATGCCAGTTACTGGTTTAGGTCATTTTGCCAGTTTAATCCAAAGATTTAAAACGTTGTCATTTTAGTTCAAATAGTTTTAAGTGTTGTCATTTTAGTTTACTAGGTTAACTCCGTCCATTTTTTTATGTTAGCTGGAAGGGCAATTCGACTATTTCCTAGTTAACAGAATTACATTTAAAATGACCTAAATGCTCTTCTAGTTAACAAAATAAATAGATAGAATTAATCCAGTGGACTAAAATGACAACGTTTAAATCTATTTAGACTAAAATGACAACGTTTCAAACCTTTGGACTAACTGGTAAAATGGTCAAAACTACATATACTAAAATCGCATTTAACTCTATTATTTTATTATACTATTTTTGGGTTTTTTTTTTTTTTTTTCTAATGCATGACGTTAACGAACACACAGTTTTTTAATGTGGTATTAGGTGGATCTCCTTTCAAAGCCGACACAACATTCACAATGAAGCAAATTACAAGTTGGTTAGTAAAACTTAACAGTTACCACTACTTGATTAATTTATTGACTTCTTAACTTATTCACAAACAGGATTTTAATAATATGAGCTAATGAGCTACTAGACGCTAATAATTCATACCCGCAATGTAACTAATATTAGACCTAAAGATGAGCGTGGTAACGGTATCGTATCGAAAATTCCGGTACTAAAAATCGTCAAAACTGGGTACTAGTATGGGACCGGTATTTGAAGGTAAAAATCGGTATTTTACTAGTACCGAAAATACCAAAATGTCGATACTAGTACCCAATACCAAATACTCATCCCTAGTCAATGAACTTCTCTCTAATAAAAAAAAGTAACCAGGCATGCCCCTAATGTACGTCGGACTAGTTTTTCCCCCAACCTGAGTAGTAAATAATTTTTAAACGATATAAATGAAAGTTAATGGCAAACAGAGTTATTTTCCATTAGATTGGGGTTTTTTAACAACGAAAGTAAAAGTTAGGAGTACCATTTCGTTGCCAAAGGGGAAGGTACAATGTGACAACTGTCAAAATTCCAGGTATCCGTACAATTATTAAATAATGATTTGTGCTAATGACTGTGCTGAATTATAATTAATTGTTTGAATTGCTTTCTGATTTTTCCATATACATACCTGTGCATCACATATTGCTTAATGTCATATCAATATTGCATGAGAACTTCATTGACTTGAATGATGCACTAAGAACAGTTAGCACAGTATTCAGACAAATCTGGAAAAAGCTGACGGAGTTCGGTACCTAGACAGACAGTGTATTGAGACATACAATGAGCCAGAAACTAAGTATTACACTAGTATAGTGTGTAGGAAAGTAAGGATCACAAAAATGTCGTTCTAGAGATAGTTTAAGTGCCGGAAAGTGCCTAAAATTCACATAAACTGCAGAATTCTACAGAAATTCAGAAAATTCAGCATTTAAATACTTTAATATCATGCAGAAAAATGATTAAATGGTCCTGAATGCTTTCCTAAGTGTCGGGAATCAAAATTGTCACAAAAAGATACACAATGCCCACTAAACTGCGAAGTTTACCACCTTAACGAACCGGTAACCAACCGAACATTACCCGAAACACCAAATTTACACTAGAAGCACTGTTTGAACATTTCCAAGCTAGTTATGATCCCCGAACATTATAATACACTTTATAAATATCTAGTAACCGAATCCCTAATCAAATACTTGATTTCTAACTATTTTACAAACTAACTAGTTAAGACCTAGTCTACTACCCCCCCCCCCACCTAGTCCACGGCCCATCTTGTGGGTCCCCTTTGATTTTATTTGATTAATTATTGGATCTTGCCTAAACTTTCCTAAACATAATATCTAATGGAAGATCTTGTGAAATGGGTTATAAGATGGACCTTGAAGTTCTTCACTCTCATTTCTAAAATAAACCAACACACACAACCTTCTCCTTCCTCCTTCCATAGTTGTAGATCCCAAGATTAACCCGGATCACAGTGGTTGGTTGTTTTAGTCCAAAACACCTATTGATTAAGTGTTTGAACTATGAAAAAGTTAAGAATAATCAAGAATGAAGATGAAGCTAATGGATTGATGATTACAACAAGTGTTGTATTGAATCCAAACAAGTATATAAATCAATAAAGCACCTTGGAATACAGATTTGAGCACAATATCAAGAGATTTAATGTAAACAACACTTCATTCACCAAAGAGCCAAAAGCTTTGGCTAGGTTACAATGCTTGGGCTATATATAGTGCCTGACTTGCCAGCAAATTTATAAATTTGCTGGAATCTTAACTACACCAAGTCAGGATTTCTAGTTTCATGAAATTACAAAATAAGCCCCTATACTAGTAAAATAGCTACAAACAACTATAAAACTAATCCAGTACAAGTATGAACGATCTCAAAAGTTCCAACAATATCCCCCTAGATCGTTGCATACTTGTCTTCTCATTCTTCAGTTGTTTCCACTGGATTCTCTGTAGCTGGCTTTTCAGGCTCTTTGGGATTGTCTTCATGCACTGCCGTTTCTGGTGGTGCTTGAGTCTCAATTGGTGCAACCGGAGTTTCTTGAGTAGTAACAGCTTCACTTGTTGATGGATCCTCCATAGTGACCTCATATGTGGATGAGGCCGGAGGTGATGATGTTGGCTGGGAGGTTGTGGTGGGCTCTGTTGTTGAAGCGAAGGTCTTTTCTTTCTTTATTTCTTTCATGTTTCTTCTTTTTCCTCGCTTCCTTCTTCTTTTCCTCAGTTTCTTTTCTTTTCTCGATTTTGTCTATGAGATCCAGCATTTCTCTATTTATCTTCCAGGCTCGCTCTACCGCTCTCTGAAATAACATGGCCTCCTCAAGATTAGCATTTCCAGCTCCAACGTTTATGCGGCTTGCATTTAGTACCGTTAGATCGGAGAGTCCAAACATAAACACGTCCATTGGGTCCAAGATTCGGATATCCACGTTTTCGTTGGATCTAATTACAGCTTCACCAGTTTTGCTATCGTAAAACCATTTCTTGAAATTGTTGAGGGATACTTGAACTTCTTCAGGAAGCTTGATTCTCGTGACAATTTTAGCAGGGTTAATTACCCACGTCACCTTTCCCTTTCCAGTAACCGGATCCCTGGTTGTTTTGGACACTCTCCGTCTTGGACGCTGTGGCCTATGATTTGGGAAACCCTTGTTACATTCTTTAGCAATCAGGCGCTCAAAATCCCCGCCAATGCTTCTATCTTGATGATTTAGAATATCCAGACGACCAAGCTCACGCAAATCCCACCTAGTAAGAGTAAAGAGATCGAATCCAGTTTGGAAATACTGAATCACGCCGCCTCGTCTTTTAACCACAAACATTCCTCTCAGATTGTCGTACATCCAGCTAATGATTTTGTCGGTGGCCTCAGTCTTTTCGACAGTTATCACCTGATAAAAATCAGGGAGTTTTTCTCTTTCTTTCTTGAACCACTCTGGATGCTGGGGGGAGAAAGTTTTTTCATCTTCTTGCTCATATAACACTTCCTCTTCCAGACCCCATTCAATGAATCTGTCAGGCATTTCATCTTTATCAACTTCTTCTTCATCACTTTCATCTCATTCTGTCACTTTCTCGGTTGATTTCAGACGCCTTTTCTTAGCCTCGGCTTCTTTTGCCTTTCTGGTTGTTTCTTCTTCTACGAAGGCATCAAAGTCGAAAACTTCCTCAAAGGAGAACATAGGCTCTATTTCCATCTTCGCACACATACTTCTCATCATTCTGTACAGTTTCTCAATCCCCATCTGTTGGAATCTGATGAATTTTGATTGCTTGGCCATATAAGCATTCATTTCTTTGTTCTTCTTACGCTGATCCTTTAACTTCTCTCTCAAGATGTTTGTATCGTTTACTTGGTTCTTGAGAAGACAAATTTCTTTGGCTACAGATGGACCGGTTTCCTTGATGATTTTATCATAAAGTTCTTGAAAAGGACGAACTCTTTGTGTAACACCTCGAAAATTCACGTCCTATAATGTGTTGACACGTGTCATAGGTTTGAACGTGTGAAAGAATGTACTAGAAGGACTAAAGTTGACAAACATGGAAAGTATGTGAATATACAGGTTCAAAATGTCAACAGTGAATAAATATACTTTACAATAACCCTACATGATGTTTATACCATCAAACGAATAAATCATGGATCATACGAAGCTAAATATGAAAGAAAGTGAGAGATTACAAACTACAGGGGTTAAATGTGTCAATATGTTTAAGTTATACCTCTGAGTGACCTTTTAACAAACCCGAAGCTTTGTAACGATTAATTATGCTCACTAGAATACATGATAAAAATTTCATAAGGTTTCGTTATCGTATGAGAAAGTTATGATCAAATTCGTATATAAGGGGTGAAAGCGTCAACGTTGAAAATTATGACTTTTCGGGTAAATATGAAGTGACCAGGGACTTAACAAAAGGGGTATAAGTCTTAAAGCCCTTATAGGTAAATATGGAGGGCTCAAATTGCAAGAAATAAGTTGGTTGACCCTTCGAAAGGCCAAGGGACAATATGCAAAAACTTGAAAATGTGAAATTCTGAATATGAGGCTCAGGCGGGCCGCGTAAGATGTTAAGATGTCTTACGCGGGCCGCGTCAGACGCCCAGTTGTAGAAAACGTAGACAACAGCCTGTTGATGCGCATAACCAACCCAAAATAGATATTTTCACAACATGGGCGACCCCTAAACAACCCCTAGACACTTAGGGACATCTGGAAATGATCCATGGCCATTGTTAGGCTTGTGTGTCAACAATCCATGAGGTTTTGAACACTATAAAAGGCCACAAGGTTGCAACCATTTCTTCACACCTCATTTCTGCATTTCTGGAGCTTCTTGGAGCTTAAGAGCAGACCCAAGTTCTTCCTAATCATGCATAGGACTTCAGTAAGTATGCTTAACCTTTCTTAGTTAAGTTTTTGCTTAGTTTTAGCTTAAAAGTCAAACCGTCGTAATTAACGGTTGACTTAACGATTAATCGCTAATGGTCCAGTGATTAGTTGAATTGAAAGTAGTTATAAGTTGGTAATCATGTGGGCATTAAACCCTTAAAAGGGCACCCTCTGATTCCCACTATAACTAGGTCAAATGTCGGGTCAAACTTGTTATTAAAAAGTCAACAGAATGCTAATTTTCCAATTTATGCAAAATTAGCAATGTAGAACCCATACAACCTGTTTGATCATTAATATAACTTAGTAATGAATGTAAGAACATGTCTAAACATGTTCAACCCGACAATTTCCTGTTTAGACCCGGTTCGGAACCGAAAGTCGCAAAACTTTGACTTTTGCTTTGACTTCAGTTCTGACCCAATTTAGTATGAATTGGAAATGCCTTAGTACTTCCTTAGGACCAGGCTACATGTTAGCATAACCCTCTGTGGTTGGTTCATTGATTATCCGATTCGATTACATGTTTCCGTTAATCGCTTAAATGTTGACCAATATGCCCTTTTGACCATAAAACAAGAATTTTGGATATGTAAAAAGACAATAACCTTGGTTACTGATTTATAAACATGTCCCTAAAATTTTAGATCAGTTGGAAGTCTAGATTAGGAGTTATGCTCATTAGCGTAATTATAACGCCTTTTAGTAATTAAAAGGCGCAATCAGCATAAAGCCTATCTAAACCCAATTTTTGACACCAAACCTTTTACCCACTGATGTAATATAATATTTTGAGATTTTTAATTATTTTTGACCTGCTCGTAACCTAAGGTTATGGCGTTAATTTGGTAAATACCAAATATACCCTTTTCGGTCATAAAATGAGTTCTACATAGTATTTTGACACCAATCCAATTGCTACTGATTTTATATAATAAATAAAGTATTTTGAACTTTATAACCTGATCAAAAAACTCAGATTTCCTGTATAACCCGGAAATCGCTTAAAATGACTTTTTAC
This sequence comes from Helianthus tuberosus, assembly GCA_030545235.1. Taxonomy (NCBI): domain Eukaryota; kingdom Viridiplantae; phylum Streptophyta; class Magnoliopsida; order Asterales; family Asteraceae; genus Helianthus; species Helianthus tuberosus. The sequence continues at coordinate 31,283,022 of CM060365.1, read as the reverse complement.
GCGTATTAAACGCATAGTTTGGGTTTAAAACCATTTTATCACATAAGACTTATTACCAACTGATATGACCTATTAAAATAAGTTATTTTACTGATTTATTCGGACCCGAATCTCAGAACTTCATTTAAACTCTTTTATAACCTTTTAAATGACCAAAATACCCCTAAGGGGCTTATTTTGAGATTTAACTCGTTTTGGGCATAATGGAAGGTATCCTACTGATATCACAACATATTAAAGGCATATTAACTTAGGAAACCTGTATATGATTTATTTGGTTACTCGTTACGCACTTTTCGCGTTCGGATCGGCTTATGTAACTAGTTTGCATATATTAGCCGAAACGGGTCAAACCATATCATTTTCGTCTCAAAATCCATAATGTGTTTAAGTTACCCATATTAAACAAGCATACAAGCTTTTCGGGTCAAAACCACATTCTAATCCGGTCTTCGCTTTATCATGCGTTTGAACCGTATCGTTCTTTTGAAAACTAACCGGTCTAAGTCAAGGCTTAAGTAAAGACCCGTTAGGATTCTAATAGGTTATTATAAAACCTTTATTCCAGATTAAGAGCCCCAGTAAAAGTACTTGTGCTTGCTGATTAGAAAATACGGATGAGTATAAATTTCATTGCTAGCTCAGGTAAATACTCTTAACTTATTTTCCCTATACGGGCTTGGGATACGGTATTATAATAATACCGCTTGGTCGGGTATTGAATGTTTAGTCGTATTGTGATTAAATTATTGAGGTAACCCGCTTTAATCTGTATTGTTTGAAATAAAAGCCTTTAGGGGTTAATGACCATGTCCCGGATATCCTTGACATCATTGTCTTATTAAATGGCCACGTCTTAAGCACGGGGTGTAGGCATACACTGAAAGTTGCTTAAAGGGAAATGGTATCTCACTCTCTTGTGGGCTTATGCTTGTGGCGTGTCTGTTAATCTTGACTCGGTTTCTACATCGGGCCCTGAACGTACAACGAACATGTAAATCTGTATACAAGATTATAAATATAATTGTCCCAAGTTATAAAGAGTTTGTGCCACGTGCATTCAAATCAATCTTATTAAACCTTTTCAAAATGAGTCGGTTGAGTGTATTTACCAGTGAAAACTGACGTATTTTCCAAAAGGGTTAAGTGACAGGTACTGAACGTAATTGGCTGGAAGCTCAGGGCGTTTATAAGGAAATCTTGCAAGTTCTAGGTGCCTAAAGTCTGTTGAACAGTGTTTATGTTTTAAGATCCGCCTGTGGATCCTTTACTTTCCGTTGTAATACTTGATATTACTTTATGTTCGGATTGTATTATATTTTATCTTTTGCTTCCGCTGTGCATTCATATATATTGTGTTGTTTGACTATGATGATATCAACTACGTCACGATACTCCCCTACCGGGCCCACCGGTGAAACGTGGAAATATCGGGGTGTGACAGGTTGGTATCAGAGCCCACACTGAGTGAATTAAACACTAGCCTTTTGTGTTTAATCTCAGTTACACAGTTGCACATTCTTGAGTCTAGACAAGAACATAGGACTAATCCTAATTCGTTTCATTGTCTTTTAAATTGCTTCTTTTGTTATTTTTCTGATTTGCCCTCGCATGGACAAGTCATTTTCAGTTTGAAGTCCCGTTTAGGGCAACCATATACTTGTTTAAATTTTAATGGAACGATTATATTTAAAATATCATTCCTATATTATAAGATCTACCATTATAATAAAATGGCAAAATCTAAAAAGGACAAGACCTAGCCATGTGTCGGTTTAAGACAGGGCCAAGACGGTAGTTCCACAAATAGATTCAGATCCTTGTTTACATTTCAATTTAGGATTGTTCTGCGTTAAATATATTGAAAGAATCTTAAAGGGGTAAAACCTAGCTTGAATGTCATTAAAGACCTAGCTATGATGGTAAAACCTGTTTAGAAGAGATTCAGATTCTTGTTAACATCCGAAAACATGTTAACACTCCTGACAACAGCGATGCGATAAAAATCACACTTGTCATCTTTATAATGGGAAATTCCAAACCCTTATCTAGCCTAGTGATTTAGAAATCATGGCTTAAATCATCAAATAAAGATAATCATATTATAAACATCCATTAATGATGAAGTGCCTACGGGCCAAACTTGTTGTCCGATAAGACAACGTCAGTGGTGGTCTTTGACCCCCATCTAAAGATGTTGGACTACGTCCAAGCATAATAGTTTGTATGATCAATGCGATCTTGACTAATATCACCAAATGAAGATGATCATATTATAACCATCCATAAGTGATGAAATGCCTACGGGCCATACTTATCGTCCTAAGGGACAAAAGACAGTTGAAGTTTTTGACTCTCTGTCAAGAAAAAGGTAATGAACTTTGATTCAAACCTAAATGCCTCGATTCTCTGAAATCATGGCTTGTAAATTTAAAACTGTCCTAGTGACTAGGCCCTTTGCGCCACCTTAATATCCTTAATGTTTTATAACTAGGATAAATTATAATGAAAATGCTAATTAAATATAACTAACAAATTAACCAATATGGTTTATATTACCATGGTTAATAGCTCGTCAAGAACGATAGTACTGAATGGGCTTCTAAATAAACCTTGCCCTTATCTTCTTTTTGTAGCAATTAAGACTACATGGCTGGCTCTGACGAGATAAACAGTCATCCTCTGGAAAACCGCGATGATGATAGGATTAATATAACCAGAGGAAAACTTCGTACATTGATTGATACAGCTGTATCTAAAGCTGTAGAGGAGCAATTTAGGGAGTATAGTGGGACTCATAGTAAAGCCTCATCTGTACCCCACTCTAAGTCTGTCCCCAAGACTCATTCTGAGGCTCATAGCAAGCCACCCTCAAAGAAAGATGAGTCAAAGAAGGATGATGATCGACATTCATCTATTCAACACAGTGTTCCATCCAAGAGGATAGTGTTCGGTAATGAACCACGTACCAAGTCCTGTACCTATAAATACTTTGTTTCCTGCAAACCCTGAGATTTCACTGGGGAGAAAGGGGCAATCGATTGTATGACCTGGTTGGATGAAATGGACACAATTGTCGATATCAGCAGTTGTGCTGAGAGGGATGTAGTGAAGTATGTATCCCAATCGTTCAAGGGAGAGGCACTGGCATGGTGGAAGGCTCTCATTCAAGTTGCTTGGAAGATCCCACTTTACAACATGTCATGGGAACAGTTTGTTGCTCTCATTATGGAGAACTACTTCCCTCAACACGAGGTTGAGAGGATTGAGTCAGATTTCTTATCATTGGTTATGACAAACTTAGATTGTCAAGCTTACCTCACCAGTTTCAATACCCTGTCCAGACTGGTTCCTTACCTAGTAACACCAGAACCTAAGAGAATTGCTCGCTTCATTGGGGGTTTAGCCCCAGAAATCAAAGCCAGTGTTAAGGCTTCAAGACCTACTACATTTAGGTCAGCGGCAGATCTGTCGCTATCTCTCATACTCGATGTGGTCAGAAACAAGGCTGCCAAAGCCTCTGAAGAGGGAAAGCATAAAAGGGAGGATGAGGATTCTCATCGCTCCGATAGGAAGAGGAACTCTGGGGATAAGAAGAGTTCCGGGTTTAAGAAAGACAGCCAGCAGTCGGGTGGGAAGACCAGGTGCGAAACCTGTCAAAAATACCACCTCGGGAAGTGCAGATTTGAATCTCAGCCTCTACCTTGTGGGATTTGCAAGTCTAGGGAACATACAACCTTGGATTGCAAGAAATTGAAAGACGCAACATGTTATGGTTGCAACGAGAAGGGGCATATCAAGACCAATTGTCCTAGGAATCAGAAGAAGCCCGAAGAGGCCAAGAAAACAAACGCATGATGAACGCCCAGGAGATGGTGCAAAATGACAATTACATAGCAGGTACCTTTCCTTATCAAACAGTTTATGCAAAAATTATTTGATGGTGGCACATATGATTCTATACTGAACGATAAATGTTGAGAACTGTTATCTCCGCCTGATTAGGACTCCGGTCATTTAATGCGAAATAGAAATTGGCCGATGACACTATAGAAAATGCTCCAACAAATCATAGATGGATATTTTATATCTATTAGGAATCACTCTTTTCTGATATCCTTATGGCAAGCTTTCAAGCTATCCAAATTCATCACTATAATAAAGACAGATGTGACATTTTGATTCCCTGTCAAAAGATGATGGATTAGGACCAAACTTTAAATGCCAGTAATGGTCTTTTGTGACCTAGGCTAAGTATAATTGATATATATTAAATAACGTTCATTAAGAATGTTAATGCTATATTGGCCTGTATGGTTTAATGAAACCATGGTTAGTATATAAGGCCATGAGGATGAGGAATAGCAGTTGTCGGATCGCAACCAAGAAATTGATTCATTTAGTAATAGGAACCATTTCTTCCGTTCCTGTCGGAAATCTTTAAGTCATAAAATTCTAATGTACCCTCTCTATAGATAAAGGACATTCGCATGTAATTGATATCTCTTTAAATCCCTATTGATTACGAATACCAAATGGTATGACAAAACCGACGTATGAAAATTAATGTATCTTAATAAGTTCCATAGATTGCTTCCATGCCTGATCAGTGTGGAGGTTTAATGCATGGAACCACCAAGATATCCCAATGATCATAAGGTACTAAAGTCAACTAATAGTATTCAAAGAAGATTTCCAGAATGGAATTGTCCAAGTAAGTGTCTCGGATTAAATCTGTGGACTCGTAACATAAATATGCCACTTATCTGACGCAAACAAGGATAAATGAACTGGAGCCGAGATTTGGAAAAATCTCTGTAATCTCCGTGTGTCTTGATTACCTCCTGCAAAAACTACCCTGTTTACCTCCCGAGAGGCAAGTAGAGATAAGAATTATATTCCATTAAGGGCTGTAATATTATGAAATCTCCAAGACGGCTAGTACCATTACTGGAGAAACCAAACCCTGATTAACTAAGTTTTAAAATAGAGGGTTCATATATCCTAACTCAATATCCTGAGAATTCGGTATAGTAATTGTGAAAGACGGTTCATTTTGCTTATGCATTCATTACCGCAACCCTATTTAGACAACGATTAAGAATCGTCATCAACTACCCAGGATCGTCGAGTTATTCAACTAGCTATAAGGATTAACTATTCCTTAAGATTAGTTACAAGCACTGGTTGGAATAACCATCTCACCTTAAAATAAGTTTTTCTATAATAGTTGATATATAAGCATCAAGGCTGCTCCTTTGAAGACCTTGTATAGATGAAATGTTAAACGCCTATTGATAGGACAATAGATTGGTAAGTCCAATTATCAGGATTTGAAAGTTGCATTAGAAACAACAAATAAGATCATGCAAATACATAATCATCTGTAAGATGCCAGTATTCAGCAGAAAATCAAGGATTAATGAAAGTAGCAAACCTCCTAAATTCTTGTTAAGGAATAAGGTTCAACAAAAGATATCACCCAAGAAGGGTGTGCCAAATTTATTAAATTATCAGGCTAGTTAAGCTCTGAATATATAGAATCATTAGAAGGAAACCGAATGTATCAAGATCAAGTAGCTTATAAGCTAAAACCTATTTAGGGAGCTTGGCGGAGCTCGCAATACATTGCACACTAGTGACTGAAGGATGTGTTTCGCCAATAAGTCAAGAAACACTATCACATAATGATATGCAGAATTATGATGTGATGAGTATCCTGTATCGATTGAGGATCGACAGGTTAAGAAGCTCCAAAAGGATACATGTACCTAATATAGGGGTCACTTTGAGAGCTTGGAAAGACTCCAGATATGTTATAGAAGTTAGGTCCATTATGCGACAAAAAGTACTTCCAGCATTTTAACAAATCTCGAGGTCGAGATTTCTTTTAAGGGGGTGACGATGTAACACCTCGAAAATTCACGTCCTATAATGTGTTGACACGTGTCATAGGTTTGAACGTGTGAAAGAATGTACTAGAAGGACTAAAGTTGACAAACATGGAAAGTATGTGAATATACGGGTTCAAAATGTCAACAATGAATAAATATACTTTACAATAACCCTACATGATGTTTATACCATCAAACGAATAAATCATGGATCATACGAAGCTAAATATGAAAGAAAGTGAGAGATTACAAACTACAGGAGTTAAATGTGTCAACATGTTTAAGTTATACCTCTGAGTGACCTTTTAACAAACCCGAAGCTTTGTAACGATTAATTATGCTCACTAGAATACATGATAAAAATTTCAGAAGGTTTCGTTATCGTATGAGAAAGTTATGATCAAATTCGTATATAAGGGGTTAAAGCGTCAACGTTGAAAATTATGATTTTTCGGGTAAATATGAAGTGACCAAGGACTTAACAAAAGGGGTATAAGTCTTAAAGCCCTTATAGGTAAATATGGAGGGCTCAAATTGCAAGAAATAAGTTGGTTGACCCTTCGAAAGGCCAAGGGACAATATGCAAAAACTCGAAAATGTGAAATTCTGAATATGAGGCTCAGGCGGGCCGCGTAAGATGTTAAGATGTCTTACGCGGGCCACGTCAGACGCCCAGTTGCAGAAAACGTAGACAGCAGCCTGTTGATGCGCATAACCGACCCAAAACAGATATTTTCACAACATGGGCGACCCCTAAACAACCCCTAGACACTTAGGGACATCTGGAAATGATCCATGGCCATTGTTAGGCTTGTGTGTCAACAATCCATGAGGTTTTGAACACTATAAAAGGCCACAAGGTTGCAACCATTTCTTCACACCTCATTTCTGCATTTCTGGAGCTTCTTGGAGCTTAAGAACAGACTCTAGTTCTTCCTAATCGTGCATAGGACTTCAGTAAGTATGCTTAACCTTTCTTAGTTAAGTTTTTGCTTAGTTTTAGCTTAAAAGTCAAACCGTCGTAATTAACGGTTGACTTAACGATTAATCGCTAATGGTCCAGTGATTAGTTGAATTGAAAGTAGTTATAAGTTGGTAATCATGTGGGCATTAAACCCTTAAAAGGGCACCCTCTGATTCCCACTCTAACTAGGTCAAATGTCGGGTCAAACTTGTTATTAAAAAGTCAACAGAATGCTAATTTTCCAATTTATGCAAAATTAGCAATGTAGAGCCCATACAACCTGTTTGATCATTAATATAACTTAGTAATGAATGTAAGAACATGTCTAAACATGTTCAACCCGACAATTTCCTGTTTAGACCCGGTTCGGAACCGAAAGTCGCAAAACTTTGACTTCAGTTCTGACCCATTTTAGTATGAATTGGAAATGCCTTAGTGCTTCCTTAGGACCAGGCTACATGTTAGCATAACCCTCTGTGGTTGGTTCATTGATTATCCGATTCGATTACATGTTTCCGTTAATCGCTTAAATGTTGACCAATATGCCCTTTTGACCATAAAACAAGAATTTTGGATATGTAAAAAGACAATAACCTTGGTTACTGATTTATAAACATTTCCCTAAAATTTTACATCAGTTGGAAGTCTAGATTAGGAGTTATGCTCATTAGCGTAATTATAACGCCTTTTAGTAATTAAAAGGCGCAATCAGCATAAAGCCTTTCCAAACCCAATTTTTGACACCAAACTTTTTACCCACTGATGTAATATAATATTTTGAGATTTTTAAAGATTTTTAATTATTTTTGACCTGCTCGTAACCTATGGTTATGGCGTTAATTCTGTAAATACCGAATATACCCTTTTCGGTCATAAAATGAGTTCTACATAGTATTTTGACACCAATCCAATTGCTACTGATTTTATATAATAAATAAAGTATTTTGAACTTTATAACCTGATCAAAAAACTCAGATTTCCTGTATAACCCGGAAATCGCTTAAAATAACTTTTTACGCGTATTAAACGCATAGTTTGGGTTTAAAACCATTTTATCACATAAGACTTATTACCAACTGATATGACCTATTAAAATAAATTATTTTACTGATGTATTCGGACCCGAATCTCAGAATTTCATTTAAACTCTTTTATAACCTTTTAAATGACCAAAATACCCCTAAGGGGCTTATTTTGAGATTTAACTCGTTTTGGGCATAATGGAAGGTATCCTACTGATATCACAACATATTAAAGGCATATTAACTTAGGAAACCTGTATATGATTTATTTGGTTACTCGTTACGCACTTTTCGCGTTCGGATCGGCTTATGTAACTAGTTTGCATATATTAGCCGAAACGGGTCAAACCATATCATTTTCGTCTCAAATCCAGAATGTGTTTAAGTTACCCATATTAAACAAGCATACACGCTTGTCGGGTCAAAACCACATTCTAATCCGGTCTTCGCTTTATCATGCGTTTGAACCGTATCATTCTTTTGAAAACTAACCGGTCTAAGTCAAGGTTTAATTAAAGACTCGTTAGGATTCTAATAGGTTATTATAAAACCTTCATTCCAGATTAAAAGCCCCAGTAAAAGTACTTGTGCTTGCTGATTAGAAAATACGGCTGAGTATAAATTGCATTGCTAGCTCAGGTAAATACTCTTAACTTATTTTCCCTATACGGGCTTGGGATACGGTATTATAATAATACCGCTTGGTCGGGTATTGAATGTTTAGTTGTATTGTGATTAAATTATTGAGGTAACCCGCTTTAATCTGTATTGTTTGAAATAAAAGCCTTTAGGGGTTAATGACCATGTCCCGGATATCCTTGACATCATTGTTGTCACACCCCCAAAATCCACACGCGGAGTACCACCGCTTGGAGGCGTGACTGACCAGGATCAAGCCACCAATCATATTGAACAAGCATGTAAGTAAACATAATTCAACCAACCAATATGAAAGGTGTTCAAAAACCAAAGCATAGTTAAGTGTTTAGCGGAAGCATAATTTGTAAAACCCATAGCAAGTATTAAATATGAAATAAAGTAATGTTTAAAGCATGGCACACATCGCCATGTCCCACAACAACCGTTCCTCCCTGTGCAAGCTCCATGGGTACCTAATGACCTGCAAGGCATGTAGCAATGAATCAACAACAAAGTTGAGCGAGTTCACAGTTGGTTGTTTGGTTAAAGTATTCATTTCGTAAATCGTATGTTCGTTTTGTAAACCATGTATCGTATTAATCCTTATCGCGGCCAGTCCAGGCATATGTGCGATGATTAGTGGGGGCTTCCCATGTGTTACAAGACCACGCGTAACGACTGCTACGAAAATGTAAGAGGTGCCCTAAGTCAATGTCTATCAGCATTGGCCCTTTGCCCATAGTCCATTAGTACACGCCCGTCCGACTGGCACGGTGTGAGGTTTGTTAAACCTAATAGCGCTATTAACTAATGACCCGCTTGCCCTAGGCCTCGGCGATTAAGTCGATAATTGAGGGACTTCCTTTGATAGAGGTGATGGTCTTAAGATCGTGTACGTAGGCTTTATGTACGTGCCCTTCAATCCGAGGACAGTAGTAAGTATAATTGTACGTAGGTTTTACGTACGTGCCCTTCAACCGAGGACAGTAATAATTTGTTTAATAGTAATAGTTGTACGAGTAGTTATTCCATCTCATTCCCAACCCCTGGGAATCCCATGCCTTGGCTAGTGTGAACTCACCTTGGTTTGCTCGGTATGCTAAAGTATGTGTTTGCAAATACTCAGTCAAGTCCTATAATATGCACGTATTCACAATCAGTTTATATCCACATAGTTCACGTATCATTCATGATCATACAGTATCGATTAAGTAACAAACGACTCATAGCATTAAACAGTCAATCGCATATTCACATGAGTTACATTTAACGACATATAACTAACCCAGTTAACATTATCACATCAACCTCCTAATCAACTCAGTTCATGGCCCATTACACAAGTTTTAACCCAACCGACCCAACTATTAAACAATTTCATCTAATAAATTTTTAGCAACCCTTTAGATAAGTATCGGCCCAATTAATATGTGTCTGACAACATCAGCCGTGATCACAACTATACATTAACATCCTGTGAACTTTAGTGCAGCATTTAAAGACATGCATATATATTATATCATTCTAATCCAAGTTCCAACAGTAATGATTGAACCGATTAATACTAGAACTTGATTGGACCAACTCTAGTTAAGTAGTTAGTGCATACCAAGTTGCATGAGCCGCCAAACAGGCAATTGACTATATGATCTACAACAGCAGATGTGATGGCAACTACTCATTAATATCACATAAACTATAATTCACAATCGAATCCGATCACTTTTGTCCAATTTCAATGAAGATCACAAACCATCATATTATTAAATAATACTCATCATTCCCTAGATGACAACCTTAATAGAATACACATATAGTTTGATTAGATCAAAGCTACCCACATGGCCTCCATTTTTGTTTGTTCAAGGTTATCAACTTGTCAGACCATAACAGCACAAGTTTCGATTCATGCCAAATCATATTATACATTAATTAAAGGTCTTAGATCATAGACACCCTATCCACTAAGTATTCAAAAGATCACATAATTAACACAACATATACCCATCCCTTGTTTCAAAATAATCGGCCAACATCACCTAATGACCTTGTCATCTATATCATTGACAGTAACTATAAGATTGATCAAAACAACAATTATTTAACATGCCACTATTGCTATTATCACTAATGAATCAGTAGCAACCAATACTCGAATGAGGATTCAACCAATTAACTAGTATTATGACCCAACTGTAACATAACCGGAATCATGATCTATCCCAATTCACTTTTGGTTCATCATTCCAGTAACAATCACCAAGTCATAAAGCACTTCAACAATTCTATTTAAGTTTACCATTCACATCAAAAGATCTATGCATACCATCAAACACAATTTCGTATAACTAAAGCAATGATAAAACGCTAACCCATAGCGAATCGTAAACGAGCACAACAGGCTGCGAAGGGGTTTGCTACTGCCGTCGTACGTCTAGGAAGACTCTAGGGTTTGAATATGCATAAGTTGTGAGGTTACGTGCACTTCATGTGGGTGTATATAGGCTAATACTAATAGCCGGCCCCAACACATAATTCACTTGGGCCAAGCCCACTCTTGATTTCGTTGGCCACACTAGTGGACGAAAACACTTATGTGTTTTCATCCGGGAGTGTTTTCATGGGTGGAGGTGATTTCGGCTAAGGGGTGATTTCGGCCAAAGGTTCCAATTTGTTGATATTAAGCATGATATTAAACATGACACTAATACAAAACGTATATTACATACACACTTAATGCACACCATATAAATCATATAAATCACAACACGATTTAACATATTACTGACGTGTACAGCTGTGAACAAACAAGTCGTGTAACAACAACTTAAACAATTAACGTGCAATAAATGCGAAGGTGGAAATCTTGGAAACTCGAGTTGTCACATTATCCCCAACTTGAAAGAAATTTCGTCCCAAAATTTAGTATGTGATTATTGAGGAAGCTAGTTAAGTTTGCATGGTTTACTGGTTTTCCTGGGGTGTCACATCATCCCCCCGTTGATTTGGAATTTCGTCCCGAAATTCTGTAGTAGCTTCAATCTCAGTAGTGGTTGCACTGTTTCCGAATAACTGGGGATACTTGAGTTTCATTTGATCTTCTCGTTCCCAGGTAAACTCTGGGTCACGACGGGAGTTCCAGCGAACTCGAACAAGAGGTATTCTGGTGTGCTTGAGGACCTTAACATCCCGGTCCGTGATTTCAACTGGTTCCTCGAAGAATCGCAACTGTTCGTCGATAGTAAGCTCCTTCAAAGGAACTATGAGGGTCTCATCTGACAGACATTTCTTCAGATTTGACACGTGAAAAACGTTGTGAACTGCACTGAGTTCTGACGGTAAGTTCAGTTTGTAGGCCACCTTGCCTATTTTCTCAATGACTTCGAAAGGTCCAACGTATCATGGGTTAAGTTTCCCCTGTTTACCAAAACGAACCACACCCTTCCAGGGTGAAACTTTGAGTAGTACACGTTCCCCAACCTGGAGCTCTAGTGGTTTTCTGCCCTTATCGGCGTAGACTTTCTGACGGTCACGAGCTGCCGCCATTCGTTGTCGTATCTGAGCAATTCGCTCTGTTGTGTCCACCACAAGTTCTGGACCAGTAATCTGACTATCCCCCACCTCTACCCAACAAAAGAGGTGACCGGCATTTTCGCCCGTACAATGCCTCAAACGGAGCAGCTTTAATGCTGGTGTGGTAGCTGTTATTGTATGAGAATTCCACAAGCGGCAGATGCTTTTCCCAGCCGTTGCCAAAGTCAATTACGCATTCCCTAAGCATGTCTTCGAGGGTCTGGATGGTACGTTCCGACTGCCCATCCGTTTACGGGTGATAGGCTGTGCTCATATCTAATCTTGAGCCAAAGGACTTGTGCATTGCTTGCCACAGTTCTGATGTAAAACGTGCATCTCGATCCGAGATATTAGAGGTGGGCACCTCGTGCCTCGAGACAACTTCCTTAAGATATACGTCTGCTAGTGTGGAGAACTTATCCGTTTCCTTGATAGCCAAAAAAAGTGAGCAGACTTTGTGAGTCGATCCACGATCACCCAAATAGTATCGTTACCACGTTGAGATCTAGGCAGGCCAGTAACAAAATCCGTGGAAATTTGCTCCCATTTCCATTGTGGTATCTCTGGTTGTTGAAGTGGGCCTGAAGGTTTCTGGTATTCCGCCTTGACTCTCGCACAAGTCAAACACTTGCTAACGTAAGTTGCTATGTGGGCCTTCATACTAGGCCACCAATATGTAGTTTTGATATCGTGGTACCTTTTATCCGAACCAGGATGTACTGAGTAGCGAGACTTATGTGCCTCATCCATCACAAGCTCTCGTAGGTTGCCATAAAGTGGGACCCAAATGCGTCTGGTAACGTAGTAAGCACCGTCTTCTTTCTGTTCTAAGCGTTGCCTTGAGCCGCGTAGGGCTTCGGCCCTGACGTTTTCTGGTTTTAATGCTTCTACCTGAGCATCTCGTATCTGAGACGGAAGGCTAGACTGTATAGTGAGTTGTAAAGCTCGTACGCGCTTAGGCGCAACGTCCTTCTGACTGAGGGCGTCAGCCACAACATTGGTTTTGCCTGGGTGGTACCTGATCGAGCCTTCGTAATCATTCAGTAGCTCAACCCATCGTCGTTGTCTCATATTCAGTTCCTTCTGTTTGAAGATATGCTTGAGACTCCTGTGATCTGTGTAGATGGCGTACTTGGTACCGTACAGGTAGTGTCTCCATATCTTAAGTGCAAAAACAACAGCTCCCAGCTCTAGATCGTGCGTAGTGTAGTTCCTTTCATGAACTTTAAGTTGGCGTGAGGCGTAGGCTATAACTTTATCCCGCTGCATCAATACACAACCAAAACCCTGAATGGATGCGTCGCAGTAGACTACAAAATCGTCTGTGCCCTCTGGCAATGAAAGAATAGGTGCGCTACAAAGTCTATCCCTTAAGTGTTGGAATGCTGATTCCTGTGTATTACCCCAACGGTAGATAACGCCTTTCTGAGTTAGTGAGGTGAGAGGTTGTGCAATCTTGGAGAAGTCTTTGATGAACCTTCAGTAGTAGCCCGCCAAACCCAAGGATTGGCGGATTTCTGTTGGTGTATGCGGTGCAGGCCAGTTCTTAATCGAGTCTACCTTGGATGGATCAACATGAATCCCATCCTTGTTTACCACGTTGCCTAGAAAGTGGACTTCACGAAGCCAGAAGTCGCATTTCGAAAACTTGGCGTACAGTTGTTCTGTTCGAAGGAGTTCCAAAATAATTCGTAAATGTTGCTCGTGTTCCTCCTGAATCTTAGAGTAGATCAGAATGTCGTCGATGAATACAATCACAAACTTATCCAGGTAGGGCTTGCACACTCTGTTCATAAGATCCATGAAGACCGCAGGTGTGTTTGTCAGCCCAAACGGCATGACCAAAAACTCATAGTGGCCATATCGGGTTCTAAAGGCTGTTTTGGAGATGTCCTCTTCTCGGACTCTCAGCTGATGATATTCTGATCTCAACTCAATTTTTGAATAGTAGCTCGACCCTTGCAGCTGGTTGAATAGGTCGTCGATGCGTGGAAGAGGATAACGATTCTTCACAGTCACCTTGTTGAGTTCACGGTAGTCGATGCACATTCTGAAAGTACCATCTTTCTTCTTCACAAACAGGACTGGAGCTCCCAGGACGAAGAGCTAGAACGAATGAAACCCTTTTCCAAGAGTTCTTGCAATTGTTTAGACAGTTCTTCCAGTTCAGTTGGAGCTAAGCGAGAAGGTGCTCGAGCTATAGGTGCTGCTCCAGGAGCTTGTTACTATGAATTACCAAAGGTTCTTAACCAGCACGAGGAATGCGGACGATCTTTTCTTTGCAAAGAATCTCTGCTCGATGTTGAGGTAGCCAATCCTTACCAATATCGATGTCGAAACCATCACAACGTTGGGGTCATTCCTAGTATCACCCTGACCAATCACGAATACTCGACCCCTGGCACCATTGCCGTCGTTATTACCCCGCTCTTGCCTCCATTATTGTTCCCGTTTCCTTGGTTGTGGTTCTGATTCTGGTTCTGGTTCTGGTTCAACAGTGGACAGTGTCTCTTGAAGTGACCTTCAACGCCACACTGATGGCATCCCTTGTTATCCTGATGTTGCTGCTGATTTTGTGGAGCTTGTGGCTGCTGTTTTCGGTTCTTGTTTGCAGGACGTGAGCTTCTACAATCTTTGGCTTCATGACCAAGCTTGTTGCATCTCTGACAACGATCTTTGTTGCACGGCCCGCTGTGGTGCAGATTACATCAATTCCATCCTGCCCTTGGCTACCAGAAGGTTGCTGACCAGGACTCTGGTAGTCATCGATCTTTCCCTGTTGTGCCTGGGACTGAACCGTAGTCGAACCCTTGCTGAAGGTTCCATCCCACTTCCGTTTGTTGTCACAGGAAGTAGCAGAAGTAGTAGTAGTAGTAACACCAGGCAACTTGTTCTGTTCCACTGCTTGGTCTGTGAGACGATGAGCAAAACGAGTAACATCCTGGATAGTAGCAAGGTTAGCAAAAGTCACATGACTTTGAATCTCTGGTACTAAGCCTTTGAGGTACAGCTCAATGCGTTTGATGGGAGGATCCACCATAGTTGGACATAACACTGCCAGTTCGTTGGATCGTTTCATGTATGCTTCTATCTCTGACCCCGTCATCTTCAGGTTAAAGAACTCCACTTCCAACTTGTGGACGTCATCACGACTACAGTATTCACGTTTGATCAGTTCCTTAAGAATCATTCCATGGGGGTGGCATTAGCAGCAACCAACCCCAGCATTTGGATCTGAGCGTTCCACCACGTGAGCGTTATACTCTCGAGAGTACCGGTAGCATACTTCACTCTGCGAGCCTCAGGGCATTCACACATCTCGAAACAAGTTCGAGCTTTTCAAACCAGTGGAGGAGACCTACAGCTCCTTCAGTGCCATTAGAAGTACTAAGACGACAGTCCATGAACGTCTTGAATGTGCATACAGGCGGCTGAGCGTTCTGACCTTGTTGCACGAGGAAGAAGAGACAGGGTTAAGCGCGAGAGTTGAGTCATGAGAGTAGGATCTAACATCCTAGGGTAGGTTCGTAATAGCAGGTTATATCTCCTGCCTGAGCGGCTGCGAGTGCTGCCGTAACTTGTTCGTTGATAAGAGCCGTCAGCTGGCTTGAGTTAGGTTCACACGTTCCCTCATGATCTTCACATCGAAGGAAACACAAGTAGGAAAGGTGTCGCGAATGTGTGTAAGTGTGGAGTGACAGAAGGAAGCAAGCACACATGTGTTTTCAAACGATAGTTGCTATGAAGTTAATATCACATAAACTATAATTCACAATCGAATCCGATCACTTTTGTCCAATTTCAATGAAGATCACAAACCATCATATTATTAAATAATACTCATCATTCCCTAGATGACAACCTTAATAGAATACACATATAGTTTGATTAGATCAAAGCTACCCACATGGCCTCCATTTTTGTTTGTTCAAGGTTATCAACTTGTCAGACCATAACAACACAAGTTTCGATTCATGCCAAATCATATTATACATTAATTCAAGGTCTTAGATCATAGACACCCTATCCACTAAGTATTCAAAAGATCACATAATTAACACAACATATACCCATCCCTTGTTTCAAAATAATCGGCCAACATCACCTAATGACCTTGTCATCTATATCATTGACAGTAACTATAAGATTGATCAAAACAACAATTATTTAACATGCCACTATTGCTATTATCACTAATGAATCAGTAGCAACCAATACTCGAATGAGGATTCAACCAATTAACTAGTATTATGACCCAACTGTAACATAACCGGAATCATGATCTATCCCAATTCACTTTTGGTTCATCATTCCAGTAACAATCACCAAGTCATAAAGCACTTCAACAATTCTATTTAAGTTTACCATTCACATCAAAAGATCTATGCATACCATCAAACACAATTTCGTATAACTAAAGCAATGATAAAACACTAACCCATAGCGAATCGTAAACGAGCACAACAGGCTGCGAAGGTGTTTGCTACTGCCGCCGTACGTCTAGGAAGACTCTAGGGTTTGAATATGCATAAGTTGTGAGGTTACGTGCACTTCATGTGGGTGTATATAGGCTAATACTAATAGTCGGCCCCAACACATAATTCACTTGGGCCAAGCCCACTCTTGATTTCGTTGGCCACACTAGTGGACGAAAACACTTATGTGTTTTCATCCGGGAGTGTTTTCGTGGGTGGAGGTGATTTCGGCTAAGGGGTGATTTCGGCCAAAGGTTCCAATTTGTTGATATTACGCATGATATTAAACATGACACTAATACAAAACGTATATTACATACACACTTAATGCACACCATATAAATCATATAAATCACAACACGATTTAACATATTACTGACGTGTACAGCTGTGAACAAACAAGTCGTGTAACAACAACTTAAACAATTAACGTGCAATAAATGCGAAGGTGGAAATCTTGGAAACTCGAGTTGTCACAATTGTCTTATTAAATGGCCACGTCTTAAGCACGGGGTGTAGGCATACACTGAAAGTTGCTTAAAGGGAAACGGTGTCTCACTCTCTTGTGGGCTTATACTTGTGGCGTGTCTGTTAATCTTGACTCGGTTTCTACATTGGGCCCTGAACGTACAAGGAACATATAAATATGTATACAAGATTATAAATATAATTGTCCCAAGTTATAAAGAGTTTGTGCCACGTGTATTCAAATCAATCTTATTAAACCTTTTCAAAATGAGTCGGTTGAGTGTATTTACCAGTGAAAACTGACGTATTTTCCAAAAGGGTTAAGTGACATGTACTGAACGTAATTGGCTGGAAGCTCAGGGAGTTTATAAGGAAATCTTGCAATTTCTAGGCGCCTAAAGTCTGTTGAACAGTGTTTATGTTTTAAGATCCGCCTGTGGATCCTTTACTTTCCGTTGTAATACTTGATATTACTTTATGTTCGGATTGTATTGTATTTTATTTTATCTTTTGCTTCCGCTGTGCATTCATATATATTGTGTTGTTTGACTATGATGATATCAACTACGTCACGATACTCCCCTACCGGGCCCACCGGTGAAACGTGGAAATATCGGGGTGTGACAGGTTGGTATCATAGCCAACACTGAGTGAATTAAACACTAGCCTTTTGTGTTTAATCTCAGTTACACTGTTGCACATTCTTGAGTCTAGCCAAGAACATAGGACTAATCCTAATTCGTTTCAATGTCTTTTAAATTGCTTCTTTTGTTATTTTTCTGATTTGCCCTCGCATGGACAAGTCATTTTCAGTTTGAAGTCCCGTTTAGGGCAACCATATACTTGTTTAAATTTTAATGGAACGATTATATTTAAAATATCATTCCTATATTATAAGATCTACCATTATAATAAAATGGCAAAATCTAAAAAGGACAAGACCTAGCCATGTGTCGGTTTAAGACAGGGCCAAGACGGTAGTTCCACAAATAGATTCAGATCCTTGTTTACATTTCAATTTAGGATTGTTCTGCGTTAAATATATTGAAAGAATCTTAAAGGGGTAAAACCTAGCTTGAATGTCATTAAAGACCTAGCTATGATGGTAAAACATGTTTAGAAGAGATTCAGATTCTTGTTAACATCTGAAAACATGTTAACACTCCTGACAACAGCGATGCGATAAAAATCACACTTGTCATCTTTATAATGGGAAATTCCAAACCCTTCTAAAACCCCCCAACTTTTCTTCACCGATTTAACAATCAACACTGAGGACATACAGATCTAAACGAGAACAATCATTTCGATATCTTAGATTAACCTATTTCACACTAACAACATACTCAAAAGATAACTGATTTATGTGGATGAAGTTTAAATCTAGAGAGATAAATCAAACTCAAGGATTAAGCATTGAATCAACAATCAAGATATCAACTGGTGAATGTCGATGATGTCGGAGATGGTTAACTGAAATGTTTACCTGAAATCTTAGAATGAAATTGAATCTTGTGAATGTTTTAGAGAGTATGTCCGATGATTAGCGAAGAAGATGAGGAAATAGTTTGTGAAAATTTTGAAAAGTGACGGTTTCACAAGATATTTATGCACGATTTCTGTACTTGGCGGAATTATCGGCATCTTAAATTTGCCGCCTTTGATCAAGAAATCCTTTTCAAAACTCAATTTTTAAATTCGCTCGTGAATTTCAACCTTTCTCGAAAAACGTGCCCATTTATGTTGAAAATTTCAAAAATTACAAAATATTTACGAAAATGATAAAATTTGGGCCATTTTGACTCCGAACTTCGGTTTTTCAAACTTGGGAGGTTCCATATTAACCTGATATTCTTGATTCTTTTGAAGCTCGTCAACTAACCTGTAGAAGATCATATTGCCAACACCTGTCAATTTCTTATATATTATTATTATTTATCACATCAAGGCACAAGAAAAACTGCCAGTATGTTTGTCCGCTTAAATCGATGCATCCTTCTTTCAACATGCCTTCGGAGAGCTTGATTATCATGTTTTCGGTAATATTGACAAGACTTCTATGGCCCCCACACAAGCTATTGAGAATAGAATCATTACGCCCGTGAGTCCCACATCAGGACATACCCCCGCGATCAAGGTATGCACAAAGGTTCTTCAGAACAGGTGAGTATATTGGATTCATTTTTTTCAACGATAGAGCGGAGATCAGGTCTGTACTTTCGTACAACAGAGATCCCAAGAACTATCGAGGGCTGAGACAGATAGTTCGGTGAACAGGTCAGTACTTTCGTACAGCAGAGAGACCGAAACTAATCCATCTAAAGGTTTTGGCCAAAAATGGCACTTATTAGGAAAGGGTTTGGCCTTTTTTTCAAGGCGCTTATTATGAAAGGATATCACAGGAGTTCTAGGTCAGCATGTATCTGGATGCAGCAGAAGACCAACTATGATACCCCCGAATGAAAACCAATATAAAGACCCGAGATCTCAGATTTTGGCAATCTATCAACACAAGATTTAAGACCATTAAGCCATATGCCGCAATGTGTTACCCACAAGATGCGTAATGGCTGAGAGAAGCCAGAATCCTTGTGGAGATGTTATGTTTTGCTCCCTAACAGCAGTTTACTCGTCGGTGTTGCTGAATCTACCGACACGTCGTTGCTTGGTACCCCGATTTCGTTTGTTGTACTGTTTTGCAAGAAATGACAAAGTGTTAGCAATTTTCTATCATTTCCGTTAACAGGAGTCAGACACAAGCATCTCATTTTTGATTTTCTGGAATATCCCCCCTAAAATCTTTATTTTCGAAAGTCCATTTGCCCGAAAATGAAATTTTAAGAATCATAAAATCTCTTTGGTGGGCGACGCTTTCCGATACTTGTTTTACTTTCAACAAACGTTTTTTTTTTTTTAAATTGACAAAAGATAGAGTATTTACGAAAGCTTTTTGGACAACAAGATTCATTTCCATTCAAGGAAAATAACCATTTCCAACCAGGTTACCAGCTGGTTGAATTGGGTTTTATCAAAGGCCTTCGTGAAGATGTGAGCCCGCTGCTGTGTTGTATCCACTGGCACCACTTGAATGTATCCTTTTTTGTAGGCATCTCGAATTGCGTGAATACGGATTTCGATATGGTTTGTTCTGGAGTGGTGAATAGGATTCTTCACAATGCCCAGACATGTCTCGTTGTCGATAAATATAGGAGTCTTCATGATGTTGATTCCATAATCCAACAACTGATTTTGTATCCAGAGAACTTGTGAACAGCAACTGTAGGCCGCGGTGTATTCTGCTTGAGCGGTGGAGGTGGACACAGTTGTCTGTTTCTTGCTTTGCCATGAGATCAGACGATTTCCCAAGAATTGACATCCTCCCGATGCAGACCTGCGATCTACTTTACAACCTGCATGATCACTATCCGAATAAGCAATAAGATCAAAATTACTATCTTTAGGATACCAAAGACCTAGTTTCGGAGTTCCTTTGAGATAGCGGAAGATGCGTTTCACAGCAGTTTCATGTGATTCTTTGGGATTTGTCTGAAAGCGAGCACAGAGACAAACAACCCACATAATGTCAGGCCTGCTAGCCGTTAAGTACATCAGAGAACCGATCATGGAGCGATAAAAGGACTTGTTTACTGGTTTTCCTTTAGGATCTAGAGTAAGCTCCGTCTGAGAGGCGAACGGTGTGCTGGCAACTTTACAGTCGTTCATGTTGTACTTCGTGAGAATATCCCAAATGTACTTAGCCTGATGAATGAGAATCCCATCCTCCTTTTGCTTCACTTCTAGCCCTAAGAAGAACGTCAGCTCTCCCATCACGCTCATTTCAAACTATGCCTTCATGACAGACTCGAATTCTCTACACAGTTCCTCGTTAGTTGACCCGAAGATAATATCGTCCACATAAATCTGAACCAGCATTACGTCTTCTCCGACTCTTTTGGTGAAGAGAGTCATGTCGATGGTTCCTCTTGTGTATCCACACTTCAAAAGATAAGTTGACAAAGTCTTGTACCAAGCACGTGGAGCTTGGTGAAGGCCATAGAGGGTTTGTCCAACTTGTAGTAGCGACCTGGAAAATGAGGATCTTTGAAACCCGGAGGCTGACACACGTAGACTTCTTCCTTTACCTTCCCATACAGAAAAGCGCTCTTTACGTCCATTTGAAAAACTTTGAAATTTCTGTAAGACGCGTATGCCAGGAATATTCTGATTGCCTCCAGTCTTGCAACTGGAGCAAAAACCTCTTCGTAATCAATTCCTTCCTCCTGACGAAAACCTTGCACTACCAATCTGGCCTTGTTCTTGATTACTACTCCACGATCATCCATCTTGTTACGAAAGACCCATTTTGTACCAATCGGAAACTTTCCCTCAGGTAAATCTACTAACTCCCAGACTTTGAGTTTGCGAAATTGAGATAATTCTTCCTGCATTGCCTGAACCCAACTGGAGTCTAGAATGGCATCTTCAATGTCCCGTGACACGGACTGTGAGAGAAAAGCTGTGTAGAGACCTTTGTTGATGGTTGATGACTGGCCACGTGTACGTACTCCTTCTTCAACTGCACCTATGACATTTTCAAGAGGATGATTGCGGTTTGTCTTGTATCCTGCATTTGTCTGAGACTCAATCTGCTGCGGAAGATTTGTGAAGTGTTCGTCCACGTAAATGACTGTAGGATCATCTTCTTGAGTTGGTTCATCCACGTTTGCCTGTGAAGAAGAAGCATCGTTTTCTGGGGTGTTCTCAGGCGAAGTGTCACCAGTTGCTTCATCCACAGAGAGAAGTGGATCAGTAGAGAATGGAGTGAAACGGGTAGTGAACGGAGTTACACCAATATCTGAAGGGTCGAACAGAGGTTCAACTTGAGCGTCTTCAATGGGTTCTGCTTCTGGAGTATCTTCTAGAATTTCGAAGGTGTTGAAAATCACACCCACGTCATAGAACCAATCGGGAGTACTTCCAGTGTTGGTGTAGTTTCTTTCTTGAAAATCCACATAATATGATTCAATCACCATCTTTGTTCTTTTGTTGTAGACTCTGTAGGCTTTCTGAGTGGATGAATATCCCATGAAATAGCATATATAACCCACCGCTTTGAACTTGATGAGATTTTCTTGAGTATTTAGAAGGGTGCACGAACATCCAAATGGTCTGAAAAAGTCAATAAGCGGCTTTCTTTTGAAGAGAAGTTCATATGCCGTTTTTCCGTGTGGTTTTACAATGAGAACCCTGTTCAGAACGTAGCATGCTGTATTTACTGCTTCTGCCCAGAAGATGATTGGAAGCTTTGAATCCACCAGCATGGTCCTTGCGGCCTCGATCAACGTTCTGTTCTTGCGTTCATCGACTCCATTTTGTTGCGGAGTTCTGGCTGCACTGTATTGGAGATGAATTCCCTTTTCTACACAGAAGGATATGAAGGTTTGATTTTTGAACTCGAAACCATTATCACTTCTGATCGACTTCACTTTTAATCTGGTTACGTTTTCAATTAAGGGAATGAATGACTTGAGAATTTCAGTTGTCTCACTCTTTGCCTCAAGAAAATAGACCCATGAAAAACGAGAGAAATCATCGGTAATCACCAAACAGTAAGAACTTTTAGCAAGACTTTTAACACTAATTGGACCAAACAGATCCATATGCATTAACTGAAGGGGCGCAGTAATCGTATTCACTGCTTTGTACTTGTGCAATTTCTTGTGTTGCTTTCCCTGGGCGCATGCTATACATTTTTCAGAAAAAGGAAATTCTTTTATCGGAAGTCCTCTTACTAAGTTTAACTTAGAGAGTTTGTTCATATTTTTGAAATTTACATGCCCTAATTGCCTGTGCCAAAGCAGTGACTCCGATTCTGAAGCCTTTGAGATCAAACAGGTCAAGTTGTCATTTGTCTTAGCATTTTTCATGTTAAGCACGTATGTGTTGTTTTGTCTTGGAGCAGTGAGCATGATCATTTCTGCAGGAACGACATATTCAGGCTTGAGAAATAGGCATTCCATGTCGTTGAAAAGCACCGATATCCCTTTATTACAGACTTGAGATACAATCATGAGATTGTAACACAATTCTGGGACATAGTTGACATTTTCCAAAGTGAGTGCTCCAGATACGACATCTCCTATTCCAACAATCTTCCCTCCCTTTTCGTCTCCAGCGAAAGACAGGAAATCTCCATCAATAAATCGAAAATTTGTCAGGAGTTCCTTTAAGCCTGTCATGTGTCTTGAGCAGCCGCTGTCGACATGCCAGATATATTCCATGAGCATTCGAAGCCATTTCTGGAGTGTATTCAAGTCTTTGTCAGCCTTTTCTTTCGAGGATTTTGTTTTCATTGCTGCGGCTGAGACTTTTTCTTTGTCTTTCTTCTGGTCAGATGCCTCCTTAGGAGCATGTTCTTAGCTTCTTCGGACTTCTTTGCTTTCTCAGGCTCCGGGGAGGTGAGAATGCTTTTCAAACCCTTTTCAGCAATGTTGTCGCCTTTTGGAATTCCAGTTGTTGGTTTCTCAAACTGCTTTGATGAGGACCCGCTTGAGATCTTAGCCATAAGAGCTTTGTTGACTTGTTCCTTGGCTTCAGAAAAATTTTCACTCCAATCATAATCTTCAACGACTAAGGCTTTTGGTGTGCTGGGAGATGCGTTGTTTTTGTTTTCTTCGATAGTGATTTGTTTTACAGTGGGAGTAGCTTCAATGTTTCCTTCTTTCAACAAGGGGCAGTCACGCTTGAAGTGGCCCAGATTCTTGCAGTTGTAACATCTCAGTTTGGATTTGTCAAAACCAGCCTTTCCAAGACCCAAACGCTTCCCAGTCTTGTCCTGAAATTTCTTCAACCTTAGAGTGATCATGGCAATCTGCCATTTCAAATCCATTTCCTCCATGTCATCTGGATCGACCTGATACATGTCTTCAGCAGTGAACATTTCCTTCTTGAGCTCTCCTGACATTAAAGCTTCATAACTACTCAGAAACATGTTGAAAAGTGCCACGTTTTCAGTAGACACTTTCAACGCTTGTGTATCACCAACCGTAACAGTCTTCTCACTAGGTTGTGTAGCTTTTGATGCGCTTGCAGAAGCGTTAACATAGATCATGTCCGAAGCTTATTGACTGAAGCCACCTGAAGCAAGGAATGCCACATTCTTCATTCCAGCAGAAGTTTGATTGGTCTTTTGAGTGTAGCCAGCAGTGTTCATTTCTCGTTTGTTGACTTCCATTTCAAAAGCTCTTAGAGTGTTGATTAAGTCTGACAGAGTGACATGATTTGGATCATTGAGGAAATCTTTCTTAATCATCATGCATTGCAAGCTCCATTCCTTAGGGAATGAGTCCAGTAGCTTCTTTATAGCAGCACGGTTTGTTACAGGATTTCCTGCCTTCTTCATTTTGGTCATCATATTCAGAAAGCGACTGATATGATCGGAAAGACTTTCTCCACGAACTCCACAAAACATGTCGTATTGCTTCTGCACCATGTCTCTCTTACTTTCAATTAGCTCTTCATTTCCCTCATAATACTCAATCAATGCATTCCAGAGTGCATTAGCAGTTCGATGTTCTTCGAACATGTTGCAGTCATCAGTTGACAAAGCCATGGTTAAGGCAGCATGTGCACGGCGATCGCGTTGGATTAGGGCCTCGTCTTCGTCAGTGAAGGTTGTGGGGTCATTGTTAGCAACTACCACATCATTTCGAACCACCGTTGGAATGTGGGGTCAAGCGGTGACTGAGAGCCACATATTGTAATCCGTGTATTCGAAGAACGACTGGATGCGAGTCTTCCATGTACTAAAATCTTCAGTTCCTTTCAACTTTGGTGGCCTAGTAGTGGTTCCGGTCTCAAGTTCAGCTTGAGCGATTGGACTTAGCTGATTTAACGACATCTTGGCGTGTTTTTGACAAAGAAAAGCTGATCAGAGGTTAATTTCGCTGGTAATACTGCGGAAGCACAATTTCGCCGGAAAATGAGGTAAATCCGACGATGATCTGCCTGGTCTCCTGTCTTCTCCGGTACACGGAGATATCCTGCACGAGCGAAGAAGCTAATTCCACTGATACAACAAGCACACACGTTAGTTTGACTAATTTCGCCGTATACCGTGATAAGAACGCTGTGGATCTATATCACAGTTCTCGAAGTCGCCTTCGATAAATTCGCTAAAGGGTCATTTGGCACTATTTCGCTGGCAATCAATAATTTCGCTCAAGTTTTAGTCGGTGAAATTAATGATTATGCGATGTTCTTTCAAAAATTGTTCGCTATATTCGCTATATTCAAAAGTGTCGTCGCTATATTCAAAAACAATTTCGTTGTATTCAAGTTAATTTTGCTGGACAGAGGGTTTAACACGAACTAAAACCCTCTAATCACTAAAAAACAGCTCAAAAACCATGTTTTGATGCATCAAAATGTCCAAAATGACTCCCTAATCATATATTAACAACAACCTATCGATTAAACACACCAACTCAATCCATTTTAAGTCCAAAAATTTGAAAACCTTGAAACTTTGAAAAACCTTCAAAACATTGAAAAATCTCAACAAGAATACAACAACCAAGAGCACTAAAGCTCTGATACCAAATTGTAGATCCCAAGATTAATCCAGATCACAGTGGTTGGTTGTTTTAGTCCAAAATACCTATTGATTAAGTGTTTGAACTATGAAAAAGTTAAGAATAATCAAGAATGAAGATGAAGCTAATGGATTGATGATTACAACAAGTGTTGTATTGAATCCAAACAAGTATATAAATCAATAAAGCACCTTGGAATACAGATTTGAGCACAATATCAAGAGATTTAATGTAAACAACACTTCATTCACCAAAGAGCCAAAAGCTTGGCTAGGTTACAATGCTTGGGCTATATATAGTGCCTGACATGCCAGCAAATTTATAAATTTGCTGGAATCTTAACTACACCAAATCAGGATTTCTAGTTTCATGAAATTACAAAATGAGCCCCTATACTAGTAAAATAGCTACAAACAACTATAAAACTAATCCAGTACAAGTATGAACGATCTCAAAAGTTCCAACAATAGTTCACGGCCAAACACCCCTACACCATCATCATTCTCATCTTTCATTCTTCACAAAACCCATGCATACTCAAGGGTGTAAGGAACTAAGTTAGGAAGCTTGGAGCTTTCGGGAGTTCAAGGACCTCTCTTATTTGCTTTTACCCACTTGTTTTCTCCTCTTGATCATCCCTAGCCTTGAGCTAGTGGTAAGAACCATGATCTTTCCATTTTACATCTATTTCAAGTGGTTAAAAGACATTACATAAAGTTAATCATGAAGAACACTAAGAATCACAAGAAAAGAAACATGAACATAAGCTTAAATCTTAAAGAAATCATGTTGTTTATGTGTTGATTTGCTTGTTGATCATTGTTTACTTGTGTAAATGATGTAGATCATCATATGATCTTGCTAGATCATGATTAAAAACATAATCTAGCAAGATGAGAGAATGAAAATGTTGTAGGATGATAGATCATCCACACAAAGATCATGAACTTGAAAGAATACTTTGATTTCTTGTAAAATAATGATCAAAGTAAGTTGTTAACCATGTAGATCTAAAGATTTGATGGGTGATTTCTAAAGAAACCAAGTTAAAAATATAAGTTTAGTCAAATCTTGGTTCTTACATAAACAAACCTTATTTTTGGTGGTTAAATAAGTGTAGAAACACTTGTGTAACAAGAAAATTTCATAAAGAAACATTTTTAGAAATGATGATCACAAGTTGTAAAGATCAATCTTCTTTAAAAATGAAGTTTTAAAAGAATCACTCACACTTTAAAGGATAACAAGGCTTACTAATAACACTAGTAAGTTCCTACAAATTTTACAAATATTCAAGTTCATGAAGTAGTAGATTATACTTATTTTTGGCAAAATTGGTAAGTAAAGGTTGTTTATTATTGATTATGAATGGATTGGGATGATTTTTACAAATGAAAATGATATGCTTGAAAGCATGGAAACCTCCATTTTTAGGGGAAACTATGGCAAAATTTTCTAAAAATCTAAACACTTAGAAAAATATTTATAAACATGCACTTACAAGTGTATTTTCAACAATAAATTGTTACATAAACTTTGCCATAATTTTTTGTTACAAAAATACAAATATTGGAGGTTGGTTTTTATAAATAAAAGTGACTAAATATGTATTTAGGAAATATATATTTGGAAGACACCATGTGTGTGATTATTTGTATATTTTGTGTATTAGTTATATTATTTTAGGATTTGAAATAATATAGCTAATCAAAATACCAAGAATTACAATCCAAAATATTACCAAAATTCCAAGGATATGAAGATGCAAGTTATACACAAAATATTGATGAAACCAAACCAACGAATATAACTCACAAAATATTCCGGAAATAATATTCATATGCATATTTTGGTAAATAATATTTTGGACACCAAGGAAGCAAAAATATGATTTTTACACTTATTACAAGAATATATCATATTTTGACAAGGGAAAAATATATTATTTTTGGCAAGTGTAAATATATATTTTTCTTAGAATTATCAGAAGATGTATTATTTTTGGGAGAAAATATACATTTCTTAAACAAACATGAAATACGATATTTTTGTATGAAGAATATATTTTCTCAAATAAATATGAGATATATCATTCTTGGATGAAAAATGAGTTTATATATATATATATATATATTTTCCAAAATTAGACTTGAAAATATATCAATTTGGAACTTATATGAAAATACAAATTATTTTTGCCAAGAGAAAAATTATAAATAATTTTTCTAAATAATACTTATAATAATATATATATTTTGGAAATATATATTGGTGGACTTTTATTAAAGATGGTATTCCAGAAAAATTAATACGAAATTGAATATAAGAATTTAATGAATACAATAAAAATACGTATTCTCGTACGTATAAATTCACACCGGAATACGACCCTAATACATGGCAAAATATACAAGTATAAGATACCCCATCCTTGGGAAGGAAATACAAGTATAAATACTTTGGAAGCATTAAGTTAATATATACTGTTTTAACAATTATTCCAAAATTTATTAAATATAATTTAAGTTAAAATATTAATTATTTTAACAAATAATTATATACTTGGAATAATAATGAAGACACTATGAAACGTAACTCAAAGACACTAATCAATACTAAGTCAAGGCACGACCCGCTCGTCTAATGGACCGTAGTACGCATGTAGGTAGTCTACATGTTACAAACTATTTACAAACGTTTATATGTGGTATGGTTAGCTAAGTAAAGGTACTGCTAGATCATGTGAGTGGTGGGTATGGCGCTTAAGGCCATTAATCCTCGTTGTAGGACCGATGAACATGAGTGATAGATCTATTTGGGTGTAGCGAGCCCCACCTATGAGTCCGTCGAGTGGACCATGTGGTGACTATGTCTTACTGACAAATCTGCTAGGTTTGAGTTTTCCTGCATCACGTCACAAATATTAATGTATTAGCTACACATTAATTGATCTATTTCCTTGTTGCTTTCATACCGGGTTTTCAAGTACATACAAACATGCTTACAAACATTTCACGTTTATTCATAAACACACACATGAACTCGCTCAAACTTTTGTTGATGTTTTCAAACTACATGTATTTCAGGAAATTAAGTATGGATCTGGCGGGCGTTGGAGTTTACAAGTCATGTCTCTAATAAAAGGTGTCATCCGAAGTCGAAGTGTTGGGTTATGTATTTTATCTTGGATAAGATACATGGCTCGAAACCTATTTTGTTGGTGTCTTTTGCGAAGTCCTTATGGATCTAAAATTTGCTGGTATTGTATTTGAACTTGTAGTCTGTGTTTTGGGATTTTAAAACAATGTTGCTTGTAACGTTTTGAAACTATCTATGGATGAACACCTTGGTTGTATCATATAGTCGTTTGTTATGGTTGAATGCAATGATATTAACCAAGTCACACCAAATCACGCTTCCGCAAACGTCAGGGTGTGACAGTTTGGTATCAGAGCTTCGATTGTAGCGAACTAGGATTCCTTCTCGAGTCTTGACTACAATCATTAGGGATCTCACGAAAATATTTTTACAACATGTTTTCATTGCATACACGAAAACGCCCATATCCAAGAAACAAACATTTTTATAAAGAAAAGACACGAAACACATTTCAAGGTTTATGTTTGTGGTTCAGTCTGGGGGACTGGGTGGTTCAGTCTGAGAGACTGGGTGGTTCAGTCTGAGAGACTGGGAGGTTCAGTCTAGGGGTGTTCAGAATTCGTTTCGAATTCGAAAAATTCGAAATTCATTTAAATTCGATTCGATTATCAAGTATTCGTTTCGATAATAAGAATTCTAATTCGATTCAATTCGAGTCAAGTAAATCGAATACGAATTTATAATTTCAAATTCGATTCGATTCGAAATTTGAATAAAAATTATACATTTTTAATTATTATTTTTATATAATATATATATAACTTCTATTAGGGTATACTATAAATTATTTTCAAAATTTATTTCAAGTATTAAAATAACCCATTACTAAGCCCACTACATGGCCCATATCTAAAATCTAAGTAACAAATCTATCAATAGATTTCTAACCCTAAATATTAACTTGTAATGTGAAGTGGTTATTCCCGACTTCTCGTTTTGAATTTTAGACTTATAGTACTTTATTTGGAACTTTTTAATGTGATATCGTGCTTTATGGCTGCTTTAAAATTTATGTTTCATTTTTATGGTTATTTACATGTTTTTAAAGAATCTAAATGAAATCGAATTTATTCGAATTCGAATTTTTAATCGAATACGAATCGAATACGAATTGGGTTTTTTATTCGAATACGAATTCGAATCGAATTCGGTAAGTTTTAATCGGATTCGAATCGAATACGAATTCAAGGGAAATAAAAATTATTCGAATAATTTGATTTGAATAATTCGAGAATTCGGTATTCGATTCGATGAACACCCCTAGTTCAGTCCGAGAGACTGGGTGGTTCAGTCTGAGAGACTGGGTGGTCTAGTCTGGGAGACTAGGTGGTTTAGTCTGGGAGACTAGGTGGTTTAGTCTGGGAGACTAGGTGGTTTTGTCTGGGAGACTGGGAAAGATAGAAAGTTTCATGAAGGATAATGTGAATACATAATTACATGATAACTTGTCTTTGTTTGCATATATTGGGTGTTAGTGATTACTATACGTACATATGTTAGGATTACGATGTTGCAGGCACATGTTATCCTCAGAGAATGGGTTGTTGAATGCCCGTAACCCGAATGCAGTTGCATCAGACGAAGAGGTCATGTCCGCGCCAGAGGTATATACGTCAGACACTAAGAGTGATCCTGACATGCTGTCCAAGGACGAGGACGACTTCCAACCGTTCGCGCTACCAGACTTTGGTGATGATTTACCCTTGCGGATGGCTTCCCTGACGAGGATCCTTTTGTCATTCCTGTTTTGGTCCATGACCACCTCATCACTGGTCACTCTGATGGTGAGCCCATCATGAGCCCGATCTTCGATGCCGTACCTCTCATGGTCATTCCTCCCGAGGATCCGCCTTTCGACGATTAGTTTGATGATGACGTTAATTTGTTTGGTGATGGACCTCCTGATGACGCCCATGATGATGGAAAGTTAGACGAGAACGTCGTTGCTATTCCACTTCTTGAGATCCCTGTTATTGAGTTACCCCCTGATACTAGTTTGCACTCGGTTTCAGACTCCTTTGAGTCTATGACATCTTCGGCTTTACAGACGGCCGGATTGCAGCTTTTTGCTACTAACTCAGACAACGACGACGCTATGTCTGCACTATCACCTGCTCGAGATCCCACACCTCCACACAACCCAGAGCCTGCCCCTGAGTTAGCTTCTGTTCCTTTTTGGGTCAGCCTGATGTTGCACCTATTGATCTTGAGCCGATTCTTGATCCCAACCATGTTTCTTTTGGTTTACCAGACATTGTACCCCTTATACCTGACCCAGTACCTGCACCTGTTGACCCTCCTTTTGTTGAGCTATTTATTCCCCCGCCTGCACCCGCTGATGTTGCTCCTTTTCCCACTATGGAGACCGACGTCCATCGCACCGACATACCTATCGTTTTTCCTTCAGGACATACCCGCACCCCGGGAAGGTACTTCTGGTCAACACCCGCGCGACGATCGCTTTGCTTCAGCAACTTTTCCATAAATCCCTCAGGCTGCACCGCTTGCTCCTTTCAATACTTCACCGCTGGACGAGCCATTCCGATGGTTCCTACCATACACTATGCTGATTTCAGACCCCTACCATCCCTCACATTACGGAGGCTACACACGGGATGAGTTGCTCCTATCACATCAGCTACAGTTTGAGGGTTTGAGTCGCAGAGTTTTGAAGCTTGAGCTGACACCATGTCCTCCACCCTTTCTATGCCAAGTATACTATGATCCTCCACATTCATCACTGTCTCCTTTTGCACTCTCACCTGCTGCTCTTACACCTTTTCTAGGTTTTGATGCTCGTTTCTTTACTATCGAGCAGCAGATCAGTTACTTACTTCGATGTGTATACGAGCTCGAGGAGGAGCTCGCACACGTTAGCAGTTTGCTTTTCTTCCCTTCTCCACCTTAGTCATCAGTATAGCTGGCTTTTGGTTTATGCGGATTGCATTACTTTTGGGTAAAGACACTACTAATGAGCTGAGATTGTGGAGACTTTTGAAGACCACTTTTGACCACGTGATTTTGATACACTGATAGACTTATTGGACAAGGGTAGGGTGACCCTGTGTCCCTTTTGATGTGATACACTTTGTGATTGTGGTCGGTAAATAATGAAAGCTCAATCATCGTGTTCTCATTAAGCACGTTGTTGATGTACATATTTGTGCTATGATTATGATGTTACGTGCTTGCTTGTTATGTTCTCATTAAATATGTTCCCATCTATCTGTTTGTGTTATAATTGTAATGTTATGTGATTGCTTGCTTGCTATGACGATTGCTTATATACATATGTATACGCACCTCCCAGGTCTTATTCGTTAAGTAGAGACTTATATGCTTGTGTCCTTAATATGACCTGACCTAGCCAATCTTCTTCTTAGAAGATGTCGATTCAAGGAAACATCAATACCAACAACCCTCTGCCAACGACTGAGGCAGAATTACAAGAGCGCATCTCACAGGCCATCGCACAGCACGAGGCCCTTCGCTCCAAACGCAGAGGAGGTACCTCAGGAAATAACCTACCCAACGGTAATGTTTAGTCACATAAGACACATTACAAAACGTCCGGACATTTACAAGTGTGCATTGCTAATGCCTTATGTGAATGATGTTGCTTATGTCGCAGACTGCACCTACAAGCAGTTCTTGAGCTGCAAGCCCCTGGATTTCGACGGCACTAGGGGTGCCATAGCCTTCGTGCGCTGGGTTGAAAAGACGGATTCTGTTTTGCGATTGAGTAAATGCGCCTCGGAGCATCAGGTCACGTACATATCTGGACTGTTTCAAGATGGGGCTCTATCATGGTGGAACCTTCAGGTTCAGACGTTGGGCGAGACTGCTGCGTATGCTTTGACGTGGGACGAACTGAAAGAGCTGATGCGTAAGAGATATTGCTCAAGGGCAGAAGTCCAGAAGCTGGAAACTGAATTCTGGAACTTGAAAATGGAAGGTCTAAAGATAGCCGAGTACTTGCAGAGATTTCATGATTTATCGCAAGTTGCTCCACGTCTGGTGGAACCAAAATTTAAGAAAATCGAACGATTCATCTGGGGATTGGCATCTCCGATTCTAAGCATGGTGACAACATCTAAACCTCTGAAGATTACTGATGCTATCGACTTAAGTGTGGCGCTCACTGAGGAAGCGGTTAGACTGGGAAAATTTTCCACCTCGGAGGAGAAAAAGGAGACTCCTGTGGAGCCATCTGGAGGAAGTTCACAAATTTCAAGAAAGGTACTCGGGCGAGTAACAGGAAGAAGGCCAAAAAGGGAAAAGAGTACATGGGTATCCTACCTAAGTGCGACAATTGTCTACATTATCATGTCGGGCGATGTAAATATGAAAAATGTGATAACTGTGGCAAGAGGGGGCACGTCAAGGAGACTTGTAGGCAAGGTACCGAATGTGGAAATGGAGGCCAAGATGGTGGCGGGAATCACGAAGGGAACAATGACAGCAACGACTATCAAGGCAGGACGAGTGACAAACAAAAACATGCTCAAGGTTGCTTTAACTGTGGAAACAAAAAGCATTTCAGAAAATACTACCCTAAAAACACTCAAATGTGGTCATCGGTACGTCCCATATTGGTCAACGTTATGCACCTGTGTTGCTTCATACTGTTGCCGATTTTAGCTTCGCATCTCTAGAGTTTAAGAGTATCCTTGGTTTAGTAGCAAGTAAGTTAGGTATCCCGTATTCAATAGAGCTAGCTAATGAGGAGCTAGTGGAAGCTAGTGAAGTGATTTGAGGATGTGTGATAGAGTTTGGAGAGTGTGTGTTTACGCTTGATCTTCCGTCAGTTGAGCTGGAAAGCTTCAACGTCATAGTTGGAATGGATTAGTTGTCGAGTAACCGAGCTGAGATCGTGTGTTAAGAAAAGATTTTCCGCTGCCCGATGGCGAGTGAAGAGACGATCGTGATTCATGGAGAAAAGCGGGATACGCCACTTCGGATTATTAGTTATTTGAAGGCACAAAAGTTGTTGCGTAAAGGATGTGTTGTTTCCTTGGCTCATGTCGTGGGCAAAGAAGCCGAAGCACCGAAGCTCGAAGATACCCCTGAGATAAGGGAATATCCTGAAATCTTCCCTGAAGACTTGTCAGGATTACCTCCACAACGACAAGTCGAATTCCATATTGACTTGGTTCCAGGCGTCGTGCCTATAGCTAAGACACCTTATCGGCTTGCGCCTTCAGAGATGCAAGAGTAGTCAACACAACTCCAGGAATTGCTAAAAAAAGGGATTTATCAGACCAAGCTTCTCGCCTTGGGGAGCTACAGTGTTGTTCGTCAAGAAGAAGGACGATAGCTTTCGTATGTGCATCAACTACCGGGAGCATAAGCCGGACTCATAAAAGGTTATCACCTAGGAACCGCGTCTATTAACTCGGACAAACACTATTATTCTGTCATGAAAGCTGTTTTAGTTAACCAAACGGATAAAGTACTCGAGTTTCTTATATTGAAATTTCCGCTTTTGCTTTTAACAAGTAGAATTTTGCATCTCTACTTCTCCTAATGATAGTTTCATAATAACAATTTTCTTCATTAAAGCGAACTCTCCTTTGTCTCGATACTTGATCATTTCTTCATTTTAGCAAATACTCATTGTATCATTTCTTGGAAATTCATATGTTACGCATGCACCCCTTGTCACACCCCGATATTTACAGCTCAGCCGGTGGGCCCGGTGGGGAGTATCGTGACATAAGATTGATATCGTCATAGACAAACATACACAGAATAGCACAGCGGAAGTCTTGGAACATAAAATATTATTACAAACCCAATTGTTAGAAAATACTGTTATGACAAATACATACGAGCCTGTAATATTAAATCCACAGGCGGATCATTAAAACAAAAGGAGTTTATCGGACTAATGGCTTATGCGAAGGAGTTGCAAATTCCTCGTCTAACAATTCCGAGCAGCTTCCAGCCTATTTACGTATTTGTACATGTCACTTAGACTTTTGAAAATACGTCAGTTTTCACTGGTAAATACAATCAACCGACACGTTTGAAAATGTTTATGAAAATCGGTTTAGGTGCACAAGGCACGAAAATATTTTATACTTGGGACAAACTATATCTCATGTTATGAGTTTTACATAACTTGCTCTACATACAGGGCCTGGTACTATGCCGGTTCATGATTAACCGACACACCACTTATTCCCTTATTGAGAAACCTATATTGGGTATAAAATTATTTAATAAACCATATTGCATCTGTCGGGTGTATGCCTACACCCTGTGCTTAGGTCGTGGCCATTTGTAATTAATGAGTCAAGGATATCCAGGACACGGTCGCATTAACCCCCAATGTTTCAGTCAAGCAATACGAATTAAAACAGGTTATTTGAATTTCCTGACTTATTGGTCTTCGAATCCCATACCTGACCATGCGGTAATTATATTACCGTATCCCAAGCTCGAATAAGGGAAAATAGGTTAAGAGTATTTACCTGAGCTAGCTCTTGTCTTAAATTGAAAGATTTATAATAACTCAGCCGTATTCAATTAAGTAAGCGTAGGTACAATTTACTGGAAGGCTCTAGTCTGGAATGATGGTATAAATAACCAATTAGAATGCTAACGGGTTTTATTTAAGTTATAGACTTAAACCGGCTATCTGGAAGTATTAAAAACGATACGATATGCTAGATTAAGCGATGACCGGAATAAAATGTAGTTTAGACCCAACAAGTATGAAGGCTTGTATAATATGGGTAAACTAAATACATTCTGGATTTTGAAGTAAAAATGATAAGATTTAACCCGCTTCGGTAAACTTACGCAAACTAGTTACATAAGTCTGACCGTACGCGTATATGCGATAACGAGTAACCGGATATGTCATGAACAATTTCCATATGCCAATATACTTTAGACAAGTCATAATATCAGTAGGATATCAACTCGTATGACCGTTAAGGTTTTAAAATCAAACTATGCCTCATAAGGGCGTTTTGGTTATTTTACGACATATAAAAGAAAGTTGAGCACAAACTGATGTTGCGATCATAAACAATATTTGAAAACACTTTATTTATGATATAATATCAGTATGATACCAAACATATGTGTGTTTTATAGTTTAAAACCAAACTATGCTCCGTAGAGGCATTTTGGTAATTTCACACATAGTTTTGAAGGCTAATTTGGGAATCTGAGTTTATAATATATACCTACTATAAAAATATTTAAAATGATTTATAAAATCAGTAGGTAACAAGTCTTGATTGGTAGTTATGGTTTAAAATATTACTATGCGCCGAAACGGCGTTAAAGTTGTTAAATGACGATATTTGCGATCTTTTAGGAAAACTAATGTTATGATCAGGTTTATATGACCAAAATATGTTAATTAATATAACATATCAGTAATAAAAAGGTTTTGTATGAAAATTGTGCTTTTAAATCATTTTAGGTGCAAAAAGGGCATTATCATCATTTAAGGACGTAATTCAAGAACGTATGCGTAAACTCAGCTTGTAAACTGAATGAAGATCCCAATTTATCCTAATTATGATATTACATCAGTATACAATGAGTTTGTTATGAAAAATTATGCTTAAAACCGATCTACGCGCATAAAAGGGCATTTTGGTCAATTTAAAGCATAATTTACGATATTATATGTAAACTCAGTTTATGATCAGATTTGTACATCAAAATATGTTAAACATGTTAACATATCAGTACCTAAGTTTTTTGAAAGCTTATTGATGTCTTAAACCTTATTTTTGCTAAAAAGGGCATAATAGTCAAAGTACGACATATTAACGGAACATGTGCAAAAACTCAGATTTCTAATATGATCGTGTAATATAACCTTATAGGGTTATGCTACATTATATTATGATCATAACGGAACCTATAATCAGTAGCAAACTAATCTAATTCGGTTCATAATCGAAAGTCAACTCAAAAGTCAAACTTCGCGACTTTCGGTTGCGAACCGACCCTAAAACTGGAATTAACGAGCCGAACATGTTTACACATATTCTAATAATTATTACCAAGTTGTTTAAGTGATAAAATGTATTTTAGAACATTTCTAAACTCATATCACAATTATTTCAAAAACTGACCCGTTGACTTTTTAAAACAATATTACGTTGACTCGTCAATTGACCAAGCAAACGTGATTCTTAGGTGCACTTTTGAGGGTTTAACACCTACCTAATTACAATCACGTAGCCATGTTCGTTGCGAACAATGGCTTGACCGTTTACGGTCTAACTAGAAGTCAAAGCGTTTATCGTAAACGCTTTTAAGCCAAGTAAATGAACTAGTCATGAAAGGAACACTTACAAGTGGTCCTATGGATTGAAGAAAACTCAAAGGTGGTTCCCAATTGCTTAGGATCCTCCAAGATGAGAAGGTAGGAAGAAAGAATGAATGGTGCACTTTGAAAATGAAATTTCAAGGCCTTTATATAGTTTTTGAGAAAGGATAAGATCATGCCATGTGTTTAGGGAAATCATGAGATGATTACAAGTGTTATACTAGGTTTTTAAAACCATTAACAAGTCCATAGATTTATCAAATGGTTTTAGTTATGTGTGGGCTTTAAGTAATGAATAAAAAAAAAAAAAAAAAATAATAATAATAATAATAATAATAATAATAATAATAATAATATATGCCCATTGTGACCAATATTAGGCACACCCGGGAGTATGACCGAGCATCACGGAGTTCCCGGTTCGTTTAAAAGGTCTCTCAAAGATGTAGATTTACACGTTGATGCTTTTAGTCCTTTTAACGCTCAAACTTGTGCGTATTATCGTTTAATGGCATCAAAGCCTTAAACGGCCAATATTGGGCATTCCCATGAGTATTATCAAACATCACGATGCTTCGGGTTCGTTAAAAGTTCACTCAGATGTAAGAATTAACATGTTGACACTTTTAATCCTTTTAACGCACAAACTAGTGCGTATTATCATTTATCGGCATTAAAGCACTATATGGCCAATATTATGTATTCCCCATAATACAATCAGATATTATAACACTCTGGGTTTATTAAAAGGTCACTCAGAGGTATAATTAAACATGTTGACGTTTTTAACCCTTCGTTGCGCAAACTTTTAATTAATTACGTAAACGGTTCCTTTCGATCAACAAGTGGCTCAAATATAATTATGAATACCATGTGTTGTTATTCAGAGGCTTAGTTTAAGCATGTTAACACTTTCAGTCCTTCCACATTCAAAGTTTTTGATTTTTCGCAAAATTAGTCCCTAATAGTCAACGTTTGACTTCATTAGGGTTTAGTACACGTGTCAACACATCGTTGGGCATGATTTTTATGAGGTGTTACACCCCTTTATTACGCATGTGGTTTCGTTTCGAATAAGTGCTTCGTCAAAGTTCAAATATTATTTGCTAAAGCTAATTATTGATTTGTGATTCGAATGACCTACTTTATAGTAATTGTTGGCTCCTTTGATATCAATCTAACACACTTTCTTGAAACTTCTTTTCTTTCAAGTTACATACATGGTTTGTCTTTATAACCATGCTGAAATTCCCTTGTCGATACATACGTTTATTGTCAGATTGCGCTGAAACCAAGTTCAATTGCTTGAACTTGTCCACTTCGAATATTCAATTCAAGATATTATATGATGTATTGAGAGCATCAAATTCAAATTCCTTTTTTTTGCAAGCGTTTCATTTGTTCCGAGTCGCAGTAGACTTATTTGGTCTACGGCTCCATTAAATCGTTTGTTGGTTTCGACACCTTATAGTGATGTTTTCACTAAATTGAAGCTTGCGCTAATCTCGTTTACGCCTCTCATACACGGATTTAATTATTTATTTATTGACTTGCCCTAGATCCGTTTTGTTTTATCATGA
Source organism: Helianthus tuberosus (assembly GCA_030545235.1). Lineage (NCBI taxonomy): Eukaryota > Viridiplantae > Streptophyta > Magnoliopsida > Asterales > Asteraceae > Helianthus > Helianthus tuberosus. The sequence goes on along the minus strand of CM060365.1, from coordinate 31,244,352 downwards.
TTAAAGCAGTCTTAACACAATCGTGTGTTAAGACAATGGTACATAAATTTATATCCCAGTGTACCTCCTAACGATTCTTTCATTATCAATCAAAAACAGTAATTCTTTGGTATTCTATATTCAATTGAAAAATCCTACGATGCCGTTTGAATCAAATTTCCAGGATTGCCTCATTACACTTTCATTTGATTTCAAACACAATGAACTCATTCGGTCTCCGCTATTATTGAATTAGGTCATTACGACACCTTGTGGTGTCGGTGTAAACTTGTAGCTTGTGCTAATCATGGTCACTCGTTTCATACAAAACTACATATAATTTATGTCTGACTCGTCTTTTAAGCACCCTTAATACAACTATGTATTAAGACAATGATACACCAAGTTCGATTGTATTTCATTCGGTGTATTCTTGCAATTCAATAATGTCAACACACTAATTTCATTCATTTATTTATTCGGAAGTTGGCGGATCATTTTCATTTCACTATTACATTTGAGCTTGCTGATTCTGAGTTCATCTAGCGGATGTTATTGTTTCTAGAACTTCTTTGCGTATTGAAAACGATCGTTTGGAACTCTATCGGTCAAAACTCCTTTGTTGAACCCCTGTTAACTAAGTGACACTAGATTATACATCTATACGCCTCGTATCCTTTGACATCAAATTTTGGAACACATACCTTTTAACCATTGGGTTCTTGTTGTTGTAACATGTCCTTGGATTTACCTGATTCGAATAAGTTTTGATTCGGTTTTGTGGTTATCTACCTCAATATTATTCTTATCCATACACGCATAATGTAACCCTAAGGAGTTAATGTAGTTTAAATTTCGAGGACGAAAATTTCTTAACAGGGGGAGAATGTGACAACTGTCAAAATTCCAGGTATCCGTACAATTATTAAATAATGATTTGTGCTAATGATTGTGGTGAATTATAATTAATTGTTTGAATTGCTTTCTGATTTTTGCCATATACATACCTGTGCATCACATATTGCTTAATGTCATATCAATATTGCATGAGAACTTCATTGACTTGAATGATACACTAAGAACAGTTAGCACAGTATTAAGACAAATCAGGAAAATGCTGACGGAGTTCGGTACCTAGACAGACAGTGTATTGAGACATAGAATGAGCCATAAACTAAGTATTACACTAATATAGTGTATAGGAAAGTAAGGATCACAAAACTGCCCTTCTAGAGATAGTTTAAGTGCCGGAAAGTGCCCAAAACTCACATAAACTGCAGAATTCTGCAGAAATTCAGCAAATTCAGCATTTAAATACTTTAATATCATGCAGAAAAATGATTAAATGGTCCTGAATGCTTTCCTAAGTGTCGGGAATCAAAATTGTCACAAAAATATACACAAAGCCCACTAAACTGTGAAGTTTACCACCTTAACGAACCGGTAACCAACCGAACATTACCCGAAACACCAAATTTACACTAGAAGCACTGTTTGAACATTTCCAAGCTAGTTATGATTCCCAATCATTATAACACACTGTATAAATATCTAGTAACCGAACCCCTAATCAAATACTTGATTTCTAACTATTTTACAAACTAACTAGTTAAGACCTAGTCTACTACCCCCCCCCCCCCCCACCTAGTCCACGGCCCATCTTGTGGGTCCCCTTTGATTTTATTTGATTAATTATTGGATATTGCCTACACTTTCCTAAACATAATATCTAATGGAAGATCTTGTGAAATGGGTTATAAGATGGACCTTGAAGTTCTTCACTCTCATTTCTAAAATAAACCAACACACACAACCTTCTCCTTCCATAGTTCACGGCCAAACACCCCTACACCATCATCATTCTCATCTTTCATTCTTCATAAAATCCATGCATACTCAAGGGTGTAAGGAGCTAAGCTAGGAAGCTTGGAGTTTTCGGGAGTTCAAGGACCTCTCATATTTGTTTTTACCCACTTGTTTTCTCCTCTTGATCATCCCTAGCCTTGAGCTAGTGGTAAGAACCATGATCTTTCCATTTTACATCTATTTCAAGTGGTTAAAAGACATTACATAAAGTTAATCATGAAGAACACTAAGAATCACAAGAAAAGAAACATGAACATAAGCTTAAATCTTAAAGAAATCATGTTGTTTATGTGCTGATTTGCTTGTTGATCATTGTTTACTTGTGTAAATGATGTAGATCATTATATGATCTTGCTAGATCATGATTAAAAACATAATCTAGCAAGATGAGATAATGAAAATGTTGTAGGATGATAGATCATCCACACAAAGATCATGAACTTGAAAGAATACATTGATTTCTTGTAAAATAATGATCAAAGTAAGTTGTTAACCATGTAGATCTAAAGATTTCATTGGTGATTTCTAAAGAAAGCAAGTTAAAAATATAAGTTTAGTCAAATCTTGGTTCTTACATAAACAAACCTTATTTTTGGTGGTTAAACAAGTGTAGAAACACTTGTGTAACAAGAAGATTTCATAAAGAAACATTTTTAGAAATGATGATCACAAGTTGTAAAGATCAATCTTCTTTAAAAATGAAGTTTTTAAAGAATCACTCACACTTTAAAGGGTAACAAGGCTTACTAATAACACTAGTAAGTTCCTACAAATTTTTACAAATATTCAAGTTCATGAAGTAGTAGATTATACTTAGTTTTGGCAAAATTGGTAAGTAAATGTTGTTTATTATTGATTGTGAATGGATTGTGATGATTTTTACAAAAGAAAATGATATGCTTAAAAGCATGGAAACCTCCATTTTTAGGGGAAACTATGGCAATTTTTTTTTAAAATCTAAACACTTAGAAAAATATTTATAAACATGCACTTACAAGTGTATTTTCAACAATAAATTGTTACATAAACTTTGCCATAATTTTTGGTTACAAAAATACAAATATTGGAGGTTGGTTTTTATAAATAAAAGTGACTAAATATGTATTTAGGAAATATATATTTGGAAGACACCATGTGTGTGATTATTTGTATATTTTGTGTACTAGTTACATTATTTTAGGATTTGAAATAATATAACTCATCAAAATTTCAAGAATTACAATCCAAAATATTACCAAAATTCCAAGGATATGAAGATGCAAGTTATACACAAAATATTGATGAAACCAAACCAAGGAATATAACTCACAAAATATTCCGGAAATAATATTCATATGCATATTTTGGTAAATAATATTTTGGACACCAAGGAAGCAAAAATATGATTTTTACACTTATTACAAGAATATATCATATTTTGACAAGGGAAAAATATATTATTTTTGGCAAGTGTAAATATATATTTTTCTTAGAACTATTAGAAGATGTATTATTTTTGGGAGAAAATATACATTTCTTAAACAAACATGAAATACGATATTTTTGGATGAAGAATATATTTTCTCAATTGAATATGAGATATATCATTCTTGGATGAAAAATGAGTTTATATATATATATTTTCCAAAATTAGACTTGAAAATATATCAATTTGGAACTTATATGAAAATACAAATTATTTTTGTCAAGAGAAAAATTATAAATAATTTTTCTAAATAATACTTATTACAATATATATATCTTGGAAATATATATTGGTGGACTTTTATTAAAGATGGTATTCCGGAAAAATTAATACGAAATTGAGTATAAGAATACTTAATGAATACAATAAAAATACGTATTCTCGTACTTATAAATTCACACCGGAATACGACCCTAATACATGGCAAAATATACAAGTATAAGATACCCCATCCTTGGGAAGGAAATACAAGTATAAATACTTGGGAAGCATTAAGTTAATATATATTGTTTTAACAATTATTCCAAAATTTAATAAATATAATTTATATTAAAATATTAATTATTTTAACAAATAATTATATACTTGGAATAATAATGAAGACACTATGAAACGTAACTCAAAGACACTAATCAATACTAAGTCAAGGCACGACCCGCTCGTCTAATGAACCGTAGTACGCATGTAGGTAGTCGTGCGTTCTAGAGGAAGCTTTGAGTTACATCAGATACAAGGAACGCAAAACTGTGAGTTCATGTTCCCCCTTTTCTTTTAACTATTTTCAGTTTTATAACTTCGGGGGTGAAGTACATGTTACAAACTGTTTACAAAAGTTTATATGTGGTATGGTTAGCTAAGGAAAGGTACTGCTAGATCATGTGAGTGGTGGGTATGCCGCTTAAGGCCATTAATCCTCGTTGTAGGACCGAGGGACACGAGTGATAGATCTGTTTGGGTGTAGCGAGCCCCACTCATGAGTCCGTCGAGTGGACCATGTGGTGACTATGTCTTATTGACAAATCTGCTAGGTTTGAGTTTTCCTGCATCACGTCACAAATATTAATGTATTAGCTACACATTAATTGATCTGTTTCATTGTTGCTTTCATACCGGGTTTTCAAGTGTACAAACATACTTACAAACATTTCAAAGGTTTATTCACAAACACACACATGAACTCGCTCAACTTTTGTTGATGTTTTCAAACTACATGTATTTCAGGAAATTAAGTATGGATCTGGCGGGCTTTGGAGTTTACAAGTCATGTCTCTAATAAAAGGTGTCATCCGAAGTCGAAGTGTTTGGGTTATGTATTTTATCTTGGATAAGATACATGGCTCGAAACCTATTTAGTTTGTGTCTTTTGCGAAGTCCTAATGGATCTAAAATTTGCTGGTATTGTATTTGGAACTTGAAGTCCGTGTTTTGGGATTTTAAAAAAATGTTGCTTGTAACGTTTTGAAACTATCTATGGATGAGCACCTTGGTTGTATCATATAGTCGTTTGTTATGGTTGAATGCAATGATATTAAGCAAGTCACACCAAATCACGCTTCCTCAAACATCTCGGTGTGATATACAAGGCAGAGACGGACAATGGTGGATGTCGGGTTGTGAATTGAGATTGGTTTGATGGTGGTCTGAATCTACACATGAGGTTATGTAAAAAAAAACAGTGGCTAAGACGATGGAGGACATAAAATCTCTTAGTTTTTTTATGGATTAAAAATAGGCATGTTTAAAGCCTTTTTTTTTGGATAGATTGGTGTAATTTGTTATTGTTGTTGCTAGTTGTCTTTAATGAAATGTGCCGTTCCAAAAAAAAAAGTTGATCTCACGGTGATTTAAAAATAAAATAATCTATCTACTATAATAAAAAAAAAAAATCAACTTTTGAACACGTGTCATTCATTGAAGGTATCCTCAAATCTATAGTTATCTTATATTAACTATATAAATTATAAATTAATATTAAATTTTATCATACTTTAATAAAATATTATCCTCAAATCTAAATTATTAATTTAATATATTTTTAAAACAAATACCTCTCTTTCCTACTTATTTTATGTTAAATATATAAATAATAAATTAATATTAAATGTTATCCTAATTTATTAAAAATATAACTATTTTTTATTATTTGGTATACAAAATTATATTATGTAAAATTAAATTTATTAAACACTTGTAATACACGGGGTTTTTTAAGGATATAATTTTTTTATTATATGGTAGATTTTTCAACCCGACTATACACGGATTTTTTAAAGATACAATGTTTTTAGTATTTAATATACAAAAATACATTTATTTAATCTGTGTGATAAAAATGGTTTTTAAAGATATAACCTTTTTAGATATATTCAACACGTGTAATATACGAGATTTTTAAGGATGTAATTTTTTTATTATTTGGTAGATTTATTCATCCCGATTATACACAGGTTTTTTAAAGATACGACGTTTTTAGTATTTAGTATACAAAATTACATTTGTTTCATCCGTACAATATATGGGGTTCATAAATATATAACTTTTTTATTAATTAATATATAAAATTATATTTATTCAACCCGTGTAATACAGGAGGTTCTAACCTAGTAATAATAATAACCAAAGATATATAGTACTGACATTTGGATAAAATGGGCCTCTTCCACTTTCCAAAAAGAAAATCAAAGAGAATTAGCCTGGCCCAAAAGACTTGCTCAACAAGCTCAAATGGGCCTTTCCAACTTTTAATGTTTTGATCGAATCATCTTCCCAAATCCCAAATCCCACCGTACGGACTAGTGGGCTTACATCTAGCGCTCAATAGCATAATGCAACAAAATCTACGGATCATGACTCAAAATAAGAGTGCATCACAAATGAGAAATAATATGGGTCGGGTCAGTTGACCCGCAAACCCTTGGTCTATGTTTTTGTAGAAAGATAATCAGATTTGATTGCATAAACAACACACAAGAATTGAGCTCTTTGGTTAACTTTTGAGATTTAACTTCATGAGTGATGACAATAATTATCAAAGCTAAAAACCAATTATTTGCCCCCAACACAATAATGTAATGTGTTTCTAACTTGTACGTTTTCGACTTACTGACTAAAAATTCCGGTTTTTTTTTTTTACAACGGATAGTCCTCCGCAATCCTACCTATATATCAGATGAGTAAAGATCCCATACATATAGACTTATCGTACAAAACGCACGTATGGTGTGGAAAAGTAAAAAAAAAAACGTGGTAACATTTTCGTAATTATTTTACTCGTAGTCAAAATTACCCTAAAGATCAAAATTACCTTACAAGATCATTTGTAGAGTAATTTTGATAATTACCCTACAAGTAAAATAATTACGAAAAAATTGTCACCGCATTTTTTTTACTTCTCCACGCTATTCGTAAGTTTTGTTCGATAAGCGTATTTGTATTTGATTTTTTGTCTATATTAGATATCAATGAGTAAACTGCAATTTGAGTCCCCGTGTTTTGCTGGAAAAGGCACGTCGAGTCTCTAATCTCAAAAAATCATGGCCTGAGGACATGTGGTTTCGTTTTCTCGCAATTTGTGTCCCTGGTGTAATCTAATGTTTAATTGATGGTAGATAACGTCAAGGACACAAATTGCGAGAAAAATGAAACCACGTACCTTCACTACCAATTTTGAGATCATGAGCTCAACATGCCTTTTTTTCCACAAAACCATATCAGTTTATAATATTTATTTAAGGATATTCTAGTAACTAAACAACAAATTTCCATCGTTTCTTATGAAGAAAGGTTTATTTGAGTTTATACAGTAAAAAATCAATGTTAATATAGGTGTCCATTTCTTGACATTTATAATACAAGTCGAGATAAAGAAAAGTTCGGCTCTAGAGGGTCAAGTTGTCACGATAAATGTCAAATCATAGGGCAATGGATCATGAAAACAACGTCAAGAGTAACTATCGTTTTATTCGTTTTGTTTTATTTATTGATCTTAAAACAGAAAAAGACTTTTATCGACTTTTATCCAAGTATTAATGATAACAATAGATATTTTCAGCTTTAAGTGACAAGATTTTTTTTGAACGGCAATTTTTTTTATTCCTTACTGTCTGTCTACTGTCTGTGGAACTTGAATCACAAAGATTGGATTCTAGAATTTGACACAACCAACTCACAAAGTAGATTTTTGTTTTTATGGCTATGCGCCTAGCGCCGTTCATTAAATTTGACTCGTTCAAACAATCAATAATTTGGCATTAAAACTAGAAATGATTGTCATCGTCGTACAAAACTAGTAATAAGATATGTGCGTGTTGCGGCGCAGGTAAATTGCAAATGTCAAATGGATTGTCCAAGCGTTATGCAATGCATTAGCGATATGAAAACATGTGTTTCGACATACCCGATTGAACTCAATGTTACCTATATAACCATTGTGATTGGATCAAAATGTAAAGTAAATCAAAATTTTACCGTACAACTATAACGTATTATATGCGACCTGACTAACTCGAATTTATACTGTGAGGTCAACACGTATCATATGCGACCCGACCCGACTCATACGTAGGAAATGTACAAATAAAGCATGAAAACGTACACCAAATTACATCGAAACGTAAACAAACTTGAAATTTATACATAAAAGAATACCAAATTTATGTCAAAATGTAGCCAAGCTCGAGTATTGTACCGTCTATGTGGCGTGATTATGTATAGATTATTATCGACCTTTTACGTTAAAACTTAGACCAAATCAAATTTAATTGACGAATCAAATTTAATGAACTCAATCGTATTTAATGCACGTGCTATAACAAAAGAAATTGAAAACTAAAAAAATATAGTCATGACATGCCCAAAGCTTTTTTTTATTTTGATGTTAGAACGTAAAAGAGGAAAACCATTTTATAAAATATTATAAATTATCTAGTTGATTTTAATTAAGCTAAATAGTTAAAAATAAAAAATAAAACAAAAGTGCACCCACATTTGAGTAATGATCACATAAAAGGTGTCTAGTTGATTTTAATTAAGTTAAATAGTTTTAGAAAAAATATAAAAAAAGTGCACCCATATTTAAGTAACGATCACATAAAAGGAAGTTTGGATAAAAAAACAAAGGAGTAACCTGCCATTTTAGTCCCTGAGTTTTGGTCACTTTTGCAACTTTAGTCTAAAATTAAAACATTTTTGCATTTGGGTCCCCATGGTTTCACTTTTATTGTCATTTTGGTTCAAAAATGAAATCAGGTCATATTTCTCAAATTAAATCCTGGTATTTTGTCCTTTTCCTTAGGGGCAAAATGGTCATTTTTTTATTTTATTTAAAACATTTATTAAAACAAACGTAAATTACTTTTTGAGTCTCTGTGTTTTATGGGTTTTAACTAGTTGAGTCCAAAAGTAAAAAGTTTAACGACCTGAGTCCCCATAAGCATTTTCTTTAACCATTTGAGTCCAATTTTTGGATGTCTGTTAAGTCTACTGTTAAGTCCCCCACGTGCAATCCACGTGAGGGGTATTTTCGTCCATTTCTGCCTATTAACCCTTAATTGCTCATGTATTTATCTCGCCAACCACCATTAAAACCCTATTTTTACCCCCAAATGAGATGACCAACCACGACGACGATCTGGGCGGAGATGGAGGTGATCGACAGTGGTTCCCGGCGGTACCAAAAGAACTGATTCAGAAAAGAAAGTAACACACATGCAAGTGTTCCCATTGTCCATGTTCTGAAAGTAACCGCTGGTAAACTTCGGTCGTCGGTTACCGGAACCGTGAGTGCGACCTGCTCTATCGGCAAGGTTTCCTCCGGCGCCGGCGCGTGGGAGGTGGATCCGTGGATTTGGGTGTTGTTAAAAACTGCATATTTTATAAATTAGTTTGGGGAAATTAATACAAACGGGAGTTTAATGCTGAGTGAAATTGCTTACAAAGTGGAGATGTGATTTCATCGTCGTTTTCTTGTAATTCTTCCATCTCTTTCTTCAGCCACTTCGCTGCAATTTGTGAATATGGTGTTTAATTGTGCAGTGAATACGTTGACTGGATGGATCTTGGAATCTTTTGTTAAATAAGGTTTTTTAAGATATGAAGTCATTGTTGACGGAGTTGTAAAGACGACGGGCGATTGGTGGTGATATTTTGGTCATATGATTATCTTCTTAATCATATTCCACTAGCCTTAATTGAATCTGGTTTTATCAGTGGAATTGTGAGCGAGTGTAACGTTTGGGGTAAAAATAGGATTTCAATGGTGGTTGGTGAGATAAATACAGGAGCAATTAAGGGTTAATAGACAGAAATTGTAAGGGCATAAACTAGTGTAGGTTTGCGTCTGTCTTGGGTTATTATGTTTGTTTTGGGTTTGAACTATGTAGTGGGCTCGTATGGTCGTTTTGATGTCTATGGGGTATGGGCTTGGCCCAATGTAAAAGGATCTCCTATGCATGTATAAATAGGGGAGTCCTTAGTCATATTAGGTTGTTGATTCTATTCGAAACTTTTGTGCTTTGTGCGACCAAGGATACCAGACGATTCATTGCAATCGTGTGTTCTTGTGTGCTTGAATCAATACAATTGCTTTTGATCTTCTACATCTTACTCGTATTTCCGCTACCTGTTTGGTGTTTGATATTCGATTGTAGTGATTCTGGACTTACAATTGGTATCAGAGCCTAAGTAGTCTCACGAAGGCTCGGTTGGATCGGATATCTTGAAGATTGAAGGTTGATTTTGCTGCTGATTGTGCTCAAAGTTCGACAGAAAAAGGTCTGATTTCTTGGCTGGTTTTAGTTCTATTTCATAACTTCCTTCTGTCAACTGTTTATTTGGTTCGAAAAGATTTGAGTTGTCAATTTTTTTGCTTTAAGAATCTGTTTATTTGCGTCTGTTTATCAACCCAAGTTGAAGCACGAATACCGATTTTAAAGTGACTTTTCTGTTTTGATTAGAACAAATCTGACATATTGTGAATCAAAACGGAACTGCCAATCTGAAATTTTGACTTATTTTGGTGAAAATTCTTGTGAAAACCAACTGTTTTAGGTATCAAAATTAAGATTTAACTACTGAATTTTAATCCTAAAGGTTTGGTTTGGTAAAATTAAAAGGGTTTTTAGTCAAACACGTCATTTTTGGTTAAAAGTTTTTCGAAAATATTTGAATTTCTGGGTTTTGTGCTTCAAGTTTCATCAAATATTCATTAGAAATTTTGAATAATTTTTGGGTTTGATCTGTTTGTGTGCAAGTTGGCTGTGTTTGCATATTTTTGGAAAGTTTGTTACAGGAAATTTCGAAAAGATTAGGAAATTAAAATCACCAAATCATTCGGGATTTTGGTTGAAAGTTGGCAAGATTATCTTTCCAAAATTCGGCTTGTGCGTTTGAAGAACTTGTACGATTGGTGTGTTTTGGGCTTTTAAAGGACCGAGGCCCAATAATATATCGTATGCGATTCACTTTGGGTTGTGCGATCACACTTATCTGGGCTGTTAAGGATTCAGGCCCAAGTTTTACATCTTGTGCGATTGAAGATCTCTTGTGCGACTGAGAAGATCTTGTGCGATCCACTGTTTTTGTTGAACTGTTGCCAGTCATCTTGTGCGACTGGACTCTTGTGCGACTCAAAGGTTCATATTGAAAGGGGTCATAACATCTTGTGCGTTTGGCCAAGGGTTCAACTGAAGACGTCTTGTGCGATTCATCTTGTGCAATCGGTCTTGTGCGATCAAAGGGGTCTTACTGACTTGTGCGATTGACAAAGGTTCAGCTGAAAGGTGTCTTGTGCGACTGTGATTGGACATATTCACGTGGACTGGACTGTTTGGGCTCGTGGACTGTTTCTACAGAACTGTTTTATATTGGATCTTGAATTATATATTGAACCATCTGAATTATTGTTTGAACTGTATTGTAATCATTAGTGATATTCAATTGGTCTTTGTATTTAATATTACGTGTTACTCATAAGTTCAATTGTTTTTTCAGAAATGGCTCAAACTAATCAATTGGGATTGACTGAAACTGCTGCTATTAACCAGGATCTAGATAACATAATTGGAAATAATAACAGGATTCCCAGACTCATTACTAGGGGATCCTTTTCAGAATGGAAGTTCAGGTTCATTCAATACATGAGAATCAAGGATCCAAAGGCGTGGAGGTCCATTTGCAACGGACCAACTGTGATCACCTACGTTGTGAATGATGCTGAGGGAACAACTGCTCCTAAGCCCGAGTCTCTATTTACTGAAGAGGATCGTGAAAAGCAAGACATTGATAACAAGGCCCTTGCTATGCTGCACTCTGCTTTTGCACCAGAAGTTGACATTGGAGTTCGTGATTGCAAAACTGCTACGGAAATGTGGGATGCTCTGCTGGCTATCTATGAGGGAAACGAAGAGATGAAGGAAAGTAGAAGGGAAATGCTTACCCAGAAGTTTAACCTATTCAATCACTTCCCAGGGGAGACTTTGGAAAATCAAATCCAAAGATTTGTAGCCTTGGTCAGTGATATGAAAACTCACGATATCAGCCTTGAAAAGTCCGTTACTAACAAGAAACTCCTTAATGCTCTTCCAATAAACTGGGATACCAATGTAACTCTCATCAAAAGAACCAGGGACTTAGCTAGAATGACTCTTTCTGAGTTGATTTCATTGCTAAAGTCTTATGAAATGGATGACAAACAAAGGCTCTACAATCACACTGCTAGTTACAACAATCCTGGTGTGTTGACCAATAGCGCTTTGATGTCTCAGCAAGGAATGAGCTCGCTTCCAGGACCCTCCACTGTGCAGTTCCCTACTAATCTTGGAACTTTTGTTAACCAATCTGGCTACTTTCCTGCTGTTACTCAACAAGTGAATCAAACCTCATCTGCTGCACAGCCCACTAATCAATCTGCTCCTACACCCACACAACTTCTTTCGAATATCACTACTGCATTTGCTGCTACAAACTCCTCAGTTGCTACTTCAAGGGATTTTGAACAAGCTATGGCTTTCATGACAGGGGTCATGAACTGTTATCACGCTTTCATTGCTGGAAGGGTTAAGAACAATATCGACTCTGCTGAACTGCTGGAAGTCCATCCTGATGATGTTGAAGAGATGGATATCACTTGGCAAATGGCCATGGCAGTGTTTTGTGCCAAGAATTTCGTGAAGAAAACCGGTAGAAACAAATGGGAAACAATTGATGGTGAGATTGGTTGGAATAAGGCTAAGCTCAGGTGTTACAACTGCCATGAGCCTGGGCACTATGCTAGAGAGTGCAAACAACCTAGAAGGGAAAGAGTCGATCCAAATGTTACTGTCACTGTTAGTTCAGCAGCTCGACTAGCTCCTAATGTTGTGTCAACCTCGAACATCACTGTTACTCGTCCCACTCAAGGTTCACCCTCAAACACTACTGCCAGAACTCAAACAGCTGAATCGGTTGCAAATCCTGGAAATGCATTGGTGGCTCATGAAGGAGGGGGATTTGACTGGACCCAACAGATGAACGATCTGCAGATTACTACTGACACTTTATACCAGAAAAATCAAGCCTTCATGGCAGAAGTGAAAGAAGATACTGACTCGGCCACTGAAGACGTTGAGGAAACGATCTATCATGCCCTCATGGCTCAAATGAATGACTACTCTCCTTCTGAGGCTGAGGTATGTATAGATGATGTTTGTTGTACCTTAAAACGTAAAGAAAAGGTAAACGGTTTTAAGGAACAGGCCGAATCGCTTACTATGCAACTTCAATATACCAGATCCAGTAGTTATGAAGTTAAAAAGAAACTGGATGGGTATAAAGAAATGGTGGAGGCACAAAAACGTGACATTCGAAAGTTGCATAGTGATCTAAGCCAAGCGAACTGTCGATATCTCCATTTCAAGGAGCTACCTGAAAAGTTAACTGTTGAATTAAACGACTTAAAATCGACTTTCGAAAATACAGAATTTAATTTTAAAAAAATTGTTGTTTCAAGTGAAAAGGTCAAGAAAATGATAAATCAACAGTTAAAGTATAGCAAAAAGGAAATGAGGAATAAAGGGTTGGGTTTTGTATCCATACCTCCACCATACAACCATAACTATTCCTCAATTCCTATGACTGAAGAGGAGATAGACAATTTACCCAAAATGGAATATGGAAAACCAGAGGATAGGAAGCCTGAGCCTGTCAAGCCTCGAAAGATAAAAATCACTAGGCTTGATAATACTGAAGTTATCTTAGAAAAACAGGCTTATAATCAAACGTTTGTTAAATCAGAAAATGTTTTAAATCTGTAACACCTCGAAAATTCACGTCCTATAATGTATTGACACGTGTCATAAGCTTGAACGTGTGAAAGAATACTCTAGAGGGACTAAAGTTGAAAAACATGAAAAGTATGTGAATGTACGAGTTCTAAATGTCAACAGTGAATAAATATATGGTACATTAACCCTACATGATGCTCTTACTTTCAAACGAAAAAAAATCATGGATCATACGAAGCTAAAAGTGAGAGATTACAAACTACAAGGGCTAAATGTGTCAACATGTTTAAGTTATACCTCTGAGTGACCTTTTGACAAACCTGAAGCTTTGTAACGGTTAATTATGCTCACTAGAATACACCGTTTAAATTTCGTAAAGTTTCGTTATCGTATGAGCAAGTTGTGATCAAATTCGTTTACAAGGGGTTAAAGCGTAAACGTTGAAAGTTAGGACTTTTCGGGTAACAATAAAGTTAACCGGGGACTTAACAAAGTGGGTACATGTTTTCAAGCCCTTATAGATCAATTATGAGGGTTCATAATGCAAGAAAACAAGTGCCTAATCGAATTTTGAAGGGGCAAGGATCAAATCGCAAAAATAAAAAATATGGATTTTGTGCAGAAGGGGCCTAGCGCGACACGAGGGGGGGCTAGCTTCACGCTAGGGGTGCCCAGCTCCGACTTCTTTGAGTTTTTGCCTGCTGAGTGCAATCTGATCGATTTTATCCGATTTTTCACATCTCTCTTGACCCCTAGACACCCCCTAAGCACTAGGAACATGTATTGATCAATTGTGGTGGGTTGTAGACTCATGTGTCAAAGAATTGTGGTGGATTAAACACTATATAAAGGCCATGATATGCACCATTGTTCTTCACATCTTCTTCAAGCTATCTGATCATTTCTGGAGCTCAAACCTTCTCTCAAGTGATCACTAATCAAGCTTAGGACTTTAGTAAGTTTGCAAATCCTTTCTTAATTAAGTTTAGCTTAGTTATTTAGCTAAAAGTCAAACCATCGTAATTACGGTTTGACTTCGAGATTAGTCAACAATGGCTCAGTCATATCTCGAATTAAAAGTAGTTATAAGTTGGTAATTATGTGGGTAATAAACCCTCAAAAGGGTTCCCCTGATTACCACTCTAACCAGGTCAAAAGTCGGGTCAAACTTGCTAAGAAAAAGTCAACAGGATACTTAAATTACAATTTATGCATAATTAGCAATGTAGATCATATACAACCTGTTTGATCATTGTTATAACTTGGTAATAAGTGTAAGAACATGTCCAAACATGTTCAACCCGACAATTTCCTGTTTAGACCCGGTTCGGAACTGAAAGTCGCATAGTTTGACTTATACTTTGACTTTCAGTTCTGACCCGTTTTGGTATGGATTAGAAATACCTAAGAGCCTTATTTGGACCATGTTACATGCTAGTATAACCCTCTGTGATTATACACTATGGTTCATTAGTTAACCGATTAATACGCATGATTCCGTTAATTGCTCATATGTTGACCATTATGCCCTTTTCACCTTAAAACGTGATTTTTGAAAATGTAAAAGAGTAGAAACCTTAATTACTGATATATAGACTTGTATGCAAAGTTTGACATCAGTTTGAGGTGTAGAATAAGAGTTATGCTCGTTAGCGTAAAAATTAAAGCCTTGTGTTAATAAAACGGCGTAATTAGCGTATAGCCTAGTTAAGCCTACTTTTTGATATCAAATCTTTTACCCACTGATGTAATATATTATTTTGGGATTTTTAAATATTTTTAATAAATTTTAGGATGAGCATAACTTATAGTCGTAGGCTTAATCCGGTAATTGTCGGTTTTGCCCTTACGGGCTATAAAATGAGTTTTACATATCTAAACGACTCCAAACCTTTTGCTACTGATCACATATGATAAATAAATCATTTTAAGCCTTTTGGAAATATAAAAATATCAGATTTAAGTATCGAACCCGGAAACGGCTTCTAATCGCCTTTTTAAGCGTTTTTAACGCATAGTATGTACTAAAACTATTTTTAAACATACAAGGGTGATACCTACTGATATTAGAGGCAAATTATAATGTTTTAACAGTAAGCAAAAGTTGTTTAACTCAGACTTCAGTTTTGAGGTTTTCGACTTATGTGAAATTACCAAAATACCCCTACGGGGCATAGGTTGGTTATAATTAGTAGATTTCACATATATAATTAATCCTACTGTTATAACTTAGTAAAATAAGTATTTTTGCTGATTACATCAGACCTGTAAGTCAGGTAAATACTTAAACTCTTTTATAACCTTTTAAATGACCAAACTACCCCTACGGGGCATAGTTTGTGTTTAAATTCGTTTCGGGCATAATAAAAGACATCTTACTGATGTCACAACATATTTGGAGCATATTAACTTAGGAAACCTGTATATAGCTCTCATGAATACCCGTCACGCTTATTACGCGTACGGTTCGGTTTATGTAACAAGTTTACATAAATTAGCCGAAACGGGTCAAACCTTATTGGTTTTATCTCAAAATCCAGAATGTGTATGAAATACCCATATTATACAAGTATTCAAACTTGTCGGGTCTAAAACACATTCTATTCCGGTCTTCGCTTAATCATGCGTTTGAACCGTATATTTCCTTAAGACTAACCGGTCTAAGCTTAGGCTTAATTAAAGACCCGTTAGCATTCTAATTGGTTATTTATACCATCATTCCAGACTAGAGCCTTCCGGTAAATTGTACCTACGCTTACTTAAGTGAATACGGCTGAGTTATTGTAATTCTTGCTATTTAAGACAGGAGCTAGCTCAGGTAAATACTCTTAACTTATTTTCCCTATACGGGCTTGGGATACGGCACTATAAAAGTACCGCTTGGTCAGGTGTATGTAGTCATTTAAATCGAATTGTGATTGATGTATTTACATAACCTGTTTAATATGTATTATTTGGTGTATGGCTTTTGGGGGTTAATGACCATGTCCCGGATATCCTTGGCATCATTTTACGAAATGGCTACGACCTAAGCACGGGGTGTAGGCATACACCTGACAGATGCATTATGTAAAAACTGGTAATCCACTCCGAGGTATCATCCTTGTGGGCACTATACCGGAACTGGTAATCCACTTAGAGGATGATAGCCTGTGGGCATTATACCTGTGGCGTGTCAGTTAATCTGTCCGGCTCTTCTAACCGGCCCTAATGGATGACAAATGAGTAAAACTGTATACAAGATTATATATAAATAATTTTCCCAAGTATAAAAGATTAATTTTGCCTCTGTGCATTTAATCAAAGTGTCAAAATATTTTGTGCCTGGTGCATCTAAATCAATTTTCTCAAACTCTTTTCAAATGAGTCAGTTGAATGTATTTACCAGTGAAAACTGACGTATTTTCAAAAGTCTTAGTGACAGGTACAAGTACGTAAATAGGCTGGAAGCTGCTCAGGACGTTAATAAAGAATCTTGCAAGTTCTAGGCGTCTAAAGTCTATTGAACAATAATTGTATTTTAAGATCCACCTGTGGATCCTTTACTTTCCGTTGTAATACTGGATATTACTTTATATTCGGATTGTAATATATTTATCTTTTGCTTCCGCTGTGCATTTATATATTGTGTTGTTTGACTATTATGTTGCCAACCACGTCACGATACTACCCCACCGGGCCCACCGGTGACACGTGGAAATCGGGGTGTGACAAAATCACACTGAAACCTTAAACTTTGAGAAAAATGCAAGTGTTGATAAACATTTTCAAGTGTTAAAAGGGGAAGAATCGTGTGGGTCAAAACAATCTTTTGAAAATAAATCTGTCACACAAGAGCCTGAAGCAAAAGAGCCTAGCGTTAATGTAGACAATATCGAGTTTGCCATGTTAAAAGGTTTGACTAAATTTATGAGAGAATTCAATAGGGGCAAATAAAGTGAATCTGCTTCGTCATGTGATACATCTTGTGACACTTCTGAAACATCCATTTTTGAGAAATCAGAAATGGGCGAATCATCTAATGTCAACAGTGCATCACCTAAAGAAGCATAATCATCTCAAACTGAATCATCAGCTTCATCTGATTCAACCTGTGATTCCTATGAAAAGACTGACTGTGATAATTCAGAGTCATTTGCTTCAGTGGAATCAACAAATGAATCATCTAAAACAGTTGATTCCAATTCGATCAAAGAAGAATCAGAAACAACATCAGGAGCCTCTGTTGAGTTAGATGGTAATGAAACCATAGGAGCCCCTACTGACTGTTCAAATAAAATTAATTCTGATCCTTCTGAACCAATTGTGTCACAAGAAGCTGAGAGCAATTCTGCAGCATCAAGTGACACCGTTTGTGAGAAAAATAATGATACTAACCCTGTTGCTTCAAATGCAGACCAAGTAATTATTGAAGATTGGGTAGATGGAGATGATGAGGACGACGTTGCATTTAAAGTTTTGAAAAATAAAATTCAGAAAAGCAATTCTTTAATTTCTGAAAAGTCAAACAATATTTCAATTTCTTCTGATGCTTTGAATTGTGTGGGCTATGTTTTAAAGAGCGATGAATGTTCTGACATTTATTTTGGTTCTATTTGTGTGGATTTGAATTCAGTTGTTTTGCCTAATAAAGTTGATAAATCTAAAAATCTTTTGGTAAAACAGACTAAAGGAGGAAATGAAACAAAATACGTTCCTCCAAAATCAAGATCAAACAAGCAAACTAAGTGTCATTCTGTTTCTAAAGACAAATCTAAACCTGTCTCGTTTGCATCTCAGGAACCACACAAGCCCTCAGGTTCTGCAAAGTCTGATGGATGTCAAGCAAAACCACATGTGAAACGACAAATATGTTACACATGTGGAATTGCTGGACACATTGCAAGAAATTGTCAGCATCGTCCTGATAAACTCAAAAGAGGAGAGCATCAGAAGGCTCCAAAAGGGAATGTCAAGCATCCAAAATAGGAAAAGACTTCAAAATCTAAACCTGTTAGGAAGCTGAACTCCAAAATGAAGCCTTCTGATGGAGATTGGAACAAAGCTAAACAAATGAAATCAAACAATTGCATTCCAAACTCTAATTCTGTTTCGCCTAAGGCATCCAAGAAATTGGAGAGTTCTAGGCGAGTTTGGAAACCCAAGAATCATGTTCCAAACAACTCTCCTAAATCATCGTGCATCAATAATAAACCTATCTACTCTAAAGAAAAGTTGATTTGGATGCACTTCACGTATTTTAATGAACAGGGTGTACCCACTACAACTATGGCTTGGGTACCAAAATCTAACTAAGCCCGCGTAATGTGCAGGAACGGCTATGGAGGGCTGTCATTCAACTTTGGGTCATTGACAGTGGTTGTTCTAGGCATATGACTGGCGATCTATCCCAACTTTCTGATCTTGAAGAATTCAATGGAGGATATGTTGCTTTTGCGGGTGGCGAGAAAGGAAAGATCACACAAAGAGGCACAATCAAGAATGGTGATCTCTGTTTCAAAGATGTCAACTACGTTCCTAAGTTGAAGCACAGTCTGCTAAGTGTCGCTCAAATTTGCGACAACGGTTACTCAACTCATTTCACTGATAAACACTGTCTTATTCTGAAACCAGGAATGGTCATTCCTGATGAATGGATTTTGTTGAAATCTGAACGAAAAGGCAACGCTTATGTCATTGACATGAATAAACCTCCCACTGAAGGTGTTGCCTGTTTGTTTACCAAAATCTCTGAGCACAATGCTATGTTGTGGCATCGTCGTTTAGGACATTCTAACGTGAAAAATCTAAACCGTCTTGCAAAACTGGGGTTGGTAAGGGGTTTACCTGCAAAAGACTTCATAACTTTGAAAAATGTATCTCTTGTGCAAAGGGTAAACAACATCGAAAACCACACTTTCCCAAAACTGTAAACACTATTAACAGTGTGATGCAACTTCTTCACATGGATCTTTTTGGTCCAGTGAATGTGCTCAGTCTTTCTGGAAAGTCTTACTGTCTTGTAATTACTGATGATTACTCACGTTTTACTTGGGTTTTCTTCTTAGTTAACAAAAGTGAGACTGGCGAATTAATCAAGAGATTCGTAATCTTTATGGAAAATCAGACTGGAAAGAAAGTGAAAGGGATTCGAACCGAAAATGGAACCGAATTCAAGAATGCTGAATTAAATTTATTTCGTGCCGAGAGGGGAATCGCTCGACAATACAGTGCTGCCAGAACTCCTCAGCAAAATGGAGTTGCTGAAAGAAGGAATTGAACCCTGATTGAAGCAGCTCGCACGATGCTCTGCGATTCGAAACTCCCAGTTTTCTTCTGGGAAGAGGCCATTAACACTGCGTGCTACGTTCAAAACAAAGTTGTTATCAACAAGGTACGCATGAAGACGCCTCATGAAGTAATGTTTGGCGAAAAACCATATGTGGGGCACTTTAGAGCTTTCGGTTGTCCATGTACTCTCTTGCACTTGGAATCCATACCAAAGTTTGACGCTAGGGGAGACGAATGTTATTTCATTGGATATGCTGGGAAGGCTGCTCATGAAAACAAGACGGCATATAGAGTGTACAACAAGAAGACTAGACAGATCATTGAGTCTTATGATGTGCGGTGGCTCGAAGAAAATCAGACAGATGCTAGAAACGGGCCATTTACTCTTTATAATTATGCCTATCTATTTAAATCTTTTGATATTCTTGACGATCCTCCCGTTACTCATGCAGGTACTTGTGGTACAACAAATGCTGTCTCTCGACCCTCAATTGTTCCACATAATGCTGAAGAAGAGGGGGATGTTGAATTTGAGGGGGATTCTACAGCTGTGGGGGATCACAGACCTGCAATCTCATCTTCAACGTCTACACCAGAGATTCAAATGGCTCCTGATTATACCGACATTCTTAATGATGGAGGGGAGGGGTTGGACTCGTCTGATGAGGAGGATACACCCGTCGATCAAAGTGACATGTTTGATGGTCCCATTCCTGAAGAGTTTGTCGCAAACGGTACAGAAGAAGAGCAAGTCTCTGATAACACTGAGCCAGTAGCAATTGATCACTTAACGAATGTCTCTCCAACTGGAACTGCACCAGAAGTTGCTATTCCTGCCAGTGTCCAGCGTGATCATCCCATCGAAAATGTGATTGGACCAGTAGAGGCTGGAGTGTTGACTAGAAGTCAGTCAAGAGTCATCAACAACTGCTTGTTTTCATGTTTTATATCTCAAATCGAGCTAAAAACAACTGATGCGGCTCTTTTGGAACCTAGCTGGGTAGATGCGATGCAGGATGAGTTGAATCAGTTTGAGAAACTGAAAGTATGGAAGTTGGTTACTCTACCTGCTGGAAAGAAATCACTCGGAACTAGATGGGTCTATCGCAACAAGAGAGATGATAGCAGAGTGATTGTTAGAAACAAAGCAAGACTGGTCGTCCAATGGTTTAGACAGATAGAAGGCCTTGACTACGATGAAGTGTATGCTCCCGTGGCTCGACTGGAGGCAATCAGAATCTTTCTGGCATATGCATCCTACATGAGATTCAAGGTCTATCAAATGGATGTCAAGACGGCGTTTCTCTACGGCAAAGTAAAGGAATAGATCTATGTGTCACAGCCACTGGGCTTTGTGAACAAACAGTGTCCCCGTCACGTGTATAAACTTGATAAGGCTTTATATGGGTTACACCAGGCTCCCCGTGCTTGGTATGCTACTCTGACAGAGCATCTGCTCGCTCATGGATACACTCGGGGTGTGATTGATCAGACACTGTTCATTCGAAAAGTGGGAGAGGATCAAATCTTAGTGCAGATCTATGTGGATGACATCATCTTCGGATCCACTAGTGATGCACTGTGCAAGGAATTCGAAGAAGTTATGAAGAAGCAATATGAAATGAGTGCGTTGGGAGAAATGAGTTTATTTCTGGGTCTGCAGATTCGACAGGATTCCAAAGGAATTCTCATCCATCAGGGAAAATATGTCGATGATATTCTTGCAAAATTCAAACTTCAAGATGTCAAACCTGCAGACACTCCTATAGCAGAAAAACCAGTGATGACAGAAGATACGAAAGGGGAAGCTGTTGATGTTACACTGTACCGGTCGATGATTGGCTCATTGATGTACTTGACAGCCAGTAGACCAGATATCATGTTTGCTGTGTGTCAGTGTGCTCGCTATCAGGCTGCTCCTAAACTTTCTCATTTAAAAGCTGTTCAGAGAATCTTTCGATATCTTAAGGGCAGGCCTCGGCTTGGACTTTTGTATCGAAAAGAGTCTCCATTTGATTTGTGTGCTTTTTCTGACAGCAATTTTGGAGGTACTGGTCAGGATATGAAGTCTACGTTAGCTGGATTCCAGTTTCTGGGGGATCGCCTCATATCTTGGCAATGCAAGAAGCAGCAAACTGTCTCTCTATCTACTGCAAAAGCGGAAAGCTTCAGCCTGCTGCTGACAGGTTATCTGGATTCAACACCAGCTGGTGGACTACGGTTTGAATTTTTCCCAAACTCCCATTTATTGTGACAATGATGCAGCTATCCAAATAGTGAAAAATCCGGTGTATTTTTCAAAAACCAAGCACATTGCCATAAAAATTCACTTTATTCATGATTCTTTCAACCAGGGTTTAATTAAAATGGAACAAATTCATACTGACGACAAAGTCGCAGATATTTTTACAAAACTGGTTGATAAAGCACGTTTTCTTGCTCTTCTTGAACTTCTCAAAATGGTCGAATTCGAGGATTGACCGCGGTCACACAAAAATATTTTTCTTCGTTTCTGTAAATTTGTTTCTTAAAATAGCTTTTCTTTCATTTTAAGCAAAAATTTAGGGGGATGTAGTCTCTCAGAAAAATACAAAAACACTGAAAAATCAGAAAAATACAAAAACATTGTCACACCCCGATATTTCTACATATTACCGGTGGGCCCGGTAGGGAGTATTGTGACGTAGTTGATATCATCATGGTCAAACATACACAGAATAGCACAGCGGAAGTCTTGGAATATAAAATATTATTACAAACTCAAATGTCTGAAAATATCAAAGTATTTATTATAGACGAGCCTGTAATATCGAATCCACAGGTGGATCTTTACAGAATGTATAAAATGAAGTTTAGCAGATTTTAAGGCATCTTTAAGGATTTGCAAGATCCTCTATTTCGACACCGAGCAATCCCCCAGCCTATTACGAGTAGTACCTGCCACTTAGCCTTTGGAAAATACGTCAGTTTTCACTGGTAAATACAATTAACTGACTCTTTTGAAAAGATTTATGAAAATTGATTTAAGTGCACAAGGCACAAACCATTTATAACTTGGGACAATCTTTAATAAAATCTTGTATACTGTTTCACATGTTTGTCATACATATGGGGCCGGTTTGGAAGCCGATCATGATTAACCGACTCACCACTTACAAAACCCACGAAGGAGTTATCCCCAACATGTGGGTTATTTATATTTTAGCATTTGCATCTGTCGGGTGTATGCCTACACCCCGTGCATAGGTCGTGGCCATTTTTAATGAGCCGAGGATATCCAGGTCACGGTCGTTAACCCCCAATGTTTATGTTATCAAACAACACAGATTAAAACGGGTTATGCAGATTTATTAAATCAAAATCCGACTAAATGATCTCATACCCGACCAATCGGTATTTTTATGATACCGTATCCCAAGCCCGTATAAGGAAACTAAGTTAAAAGTATTTACCTGAGCTAATACTTGATTCACAGCAAAATAACTCAGTCGTATCCAATCTATCTAAATGTAGGTAGCTTTTACCGGGTGGCTCTAGTCTGGAGTGATGGTAATATATAACCAATTTAGAATGCTAATGGTCTTATTTAAGTCGTAGACTTAGACCGGCTAGCTTAAAGTATCTTAAACGGTACGACACGCTAGATTAAGAGATGACCGGAATAGAATGTGATTTAGACCCTACAAGTTTAGATACTTGTATAATATGGGTAAACCAAACACATTCTGGATTTTGAAGATTTAAATGAGAAGGTTAAACCCGTTTAGGCAAACTTACATAAACTAGTTACGTAAGTCTAACCGTACGCGCATAAGCGATATCGAGTAACCGGATGAGTCATGAACAAGTTCCATATGCCAATATACTTTAAACAAGTTATAATATCAGTGGGATATCAACTTGTATGCCCGTTTAGGTTTTAAAATCAAACTATGCCCCATAAGGGCGTTTTGGTCATTTTAGGTCGTATAAAAGGGACTTGGGTACAATCTGATGTTACGATCATAAACATTCTTTTAAAACACTTTATTTATGATATAATATCAGTATGATATCAAACATATGTGTGTTTCATAGTTTAAAACCAAACTATGCTCCATAGGGGCATTTTGGTAATTTCACACATAGTTTTGAAGGCTAATTTGGAAATCTGAGTTTATAACATATACCTACTGTAAAAATATTTAAAAATGATTTATAAAATTAGTAGGTAACAAGCCTTGGTTGGTAGTTATGGTTTAAAACCATACTACGCGCCAAATGGCGTTTAAGTCGTTAAATGACGATGTATGCTATCTTTTTAGGAAAACTGATATTATGGCCAGGTTTATATAACCAAGATATGTTATTTAATATAACATATCAGTTGGAAAAAGGTTTTGTAAGAAAATTATGCTTTAAAACCATTTTGTGTGTTATAAGGGCATTATCGTCATTTAAGAACATAATACAAGCACTTGTGCATAAACTCAGTTTATAATCTGAATTGATATCCCAAATTATCCTAATTACGATATTAAATCAGTAGGCAATGAGTTTGGTATAAAGAATTATGCTTAAAATTGATTTATGCGCCTAAAGGGCATTTTAGTCACTTTAAAGCATAATTTGCGCCATTGTAAGCAAACTCAGTTTATGATCAGATTTGTAACATCTAAATATGTTAAACATGTTAACATATCAGTACCTAAGTTGTTTGAAAGCTTATGGTGCCTAAAACCTTACTTTTGCTAAAAAGGGAATAATAGTCAAAGTATGGCATAATAACGGAAACTTGCATAAGACTCGGATTACTAGTATGATCATGTAATATAATCCCAGAGGGTTATGCTACATTATAATACGATCATAACGGAACCTAAAATCAATAGCATACTAGTCTAATTCGGCTTATAACCAAAAGTCAACGTAGAAGTCAAACTACGCGACCTTCGGTTGCGAACCGACCCTAAACTTAGAATTGTCGGGTTAAACATGTTTAGACATGTTTAAATAATAATTTATAACCTTGGTATTATTGGTTTTACTTATTAATCACAATTCTGCCAAGTTTGACTTTTTAATTAAACAGTTTGACCCGACAATTAACTAAGCAAATGAAGGAATTAGGAGGTGCCCTTTCAGGGGTTAATCACCTACCTAACTATGGTCTTATACCCACTTTTAGTTTGGTTAGTGGCTGGACCATGAGAGTTTAATTCGAAAGTCAAATTTTATATACGATTCTTGACTTTTCGGTTCTTAAAGCATAAAACCGAACTAATGAGAGGGCTAAGACACTTACAAAAGGGTCCATGCTATCTTTTCTACTAAAATAGGATCCCAATTCAGTTCAGGAGCTCCAGATTTGAGTTAGAGAATGAAGGAATGACAAGTGTGAAGAAAATGAATGAAGGCTTCAAGTATTTATAGGTTTTGGGTAAGATTTTGGATCAAGACAAGTGTGTGGAGGGTTAATCAGATCATAACACCTGTTATACAACTGTCCTAATTGGTTTGGAGCCCAAGGATTCGATTTGGATTGGTCTAGAATGGAATAGAGTGGAGACCAAGCAAAAATTCGTAACTGGCACTTGCTTACGGATCGTAAGGTCCTTGGTATACGGTCCGTAAGGACCTGGTCTGAAATCACAAAGTTTCATTAGTTGGCAGTTTTGGCCCCTGAACGAGTATTGTTGAGTTTTGGCACATCTAACACCCGTTAACCCCATTTTTAAGCTCTATAAGGAAGTTAAAGTATATTTGACTTCAACCATGCTCAAAAATATTATGGATGCCAGTTCGTTTGGTCGTACAGTCGCGTTTATCGCTTAATTACGACGAACGTTCGAACGGACGCGAAAACAATCCAGATTTCGCGACGGATGGTATTTTTGTATTCCCATCACTAAAATATAAAATTTTAATTATTACAAAAATTTATGGATGTGCGGGTATGGCCAGAATGTAGAATATGCGCGAATATGCATACTTGTGCACTTTTGACACTTTTAGTCCCTGCTTGACATAAAAGTTTATTTTTGCGCACCGAACAACTCTAAGCCCATATCTAAGCTATACAAAGGATATTTAGGGAATGTTAAACTTAGGGTCATATTCCGGAAGGTCCGTTACCCTACGAATCGGCATGCTTTTGCAGTTTGACGCAATTAGTCCTTTAATCGCACAAAGTAGCGCGAAATGTCATTTACTGTCATCCAAGCCTTCCATGGCCCATAATGAGCATTCCCAAGCATATACTTAAATATTAATACACTACCGTTTGCTTAAATGGTCACCGAAAGGCGTAGATTCAAAATTTGACGCTTTTGGTCCCTCTAATGCGCAAACTTGCGCATATCATCGTTTAATAGCATCGAAGCCTTATCTAGTCCATGTTAGGCATTATTGAGAGTATTATAATACATCATGATGCTTCGGGTTCATTAAAAGGTAATTCAGAGGTATAATTAAACATGTTGACGCTTTTAACCCCTCTAACTTACAAACTTGCGCATAACTTTACTTATTGGCATAAAAGCCTTGCATAGCCAGTATTTGGCATTCCCGAGAATATGATGAAACATAATGAAGCTCTTGGTTTGTTAGAAGGTCATTCAGAGGTAAGAATTAACATGTTGACACTTCTAACCCTTTGTTGCGCAAACTTCCATATAGTTACGCAAACGGCTCCTCTCGTCCAACAAGTGGCTCGTTTGAGAATATGGACACCGTATAAGGTCACTCAGAGGCCTAGTTTAGGCATGTTGACACTTTCAGTCCTTCTATAATCAAGGTTTTCAATTTTTGACGAAATTAGTCCCTCATAGTCAACGTTTGACTTTATTAGGGTTCATTACACGTGTCACTACATCATTGGACACGATTTTACGAGGTGTTACAAACATTAAAAATCAAAAAAATACAAAAATAGTTCTTTGCTTTTGCCATGCCTTGGCTACAACCCGGGAAATGAAATAAATTTTCACTATGTGGATTAAGGCTGACTCATGTAAGACCAATATTGAAATGGTCTGACTCTAGAGTGATGTGCTGGTTGGCTTTATCCTGATGGCTGGACTCTCTGACTGGTACTGTTTAAAACACTAATTTATTCTATGACCTCAGGAAAGAACGTTCACTTGGAATTAGAGCATAGCTATTTGAATGCGTGTATGATGTCCCGATACATACAATTTCGTTCTAGTTCTGAAATCTTTTCTAAACAACTCGTGTATCTCCTCTGTTTTGCATGAGCAAAGACCTGGAGGTGCTAGGCAATGTCGGCTTCTGTTTTGCGTAAGCAAAGACCTAGCTGTGCGTTGTCACTTTGTGGATCAAATACACCCGAAAGAGGCCCTCTAGTGCCCAAAAGAAACCCAAAAATAAAAAAAAACCTATATCAAACTGAGAAAATCTCATTTGATTTGTATATTATATCCATCTCCGCTGATCCATTCTGTTCTTTTCTCAATCCAGTCCAGTCAAGGTTTCAGAACTCTAGAATGGGCTTGTGAAATATGTGGTAGGGAAACTACTCGTATGATAGCCTGTTCAAATCTAAAATTCCGGGATTTGATCGTGATTGATTTGAGTGTTCATATAATTTAAAGTGAAAACATGATAAATAAGTTGCAGTCCGTTATTTGATAAAAGCCTAGGGAGATAAGTTTAAGAGGAAAAACATACTGGCAATCGCTCGGATCTACCAGAGTAAATTAGTGTTGATAAGTGTTGTCTAGCCCGAAACTCTGTGATTTGATCCCGTAAGAAAAGTGCATGCAAAATGGTGTGTTAGATGTTTATTACTTGTAAATATTTCATATTATTTCTTTTGTGTAATTATTTATTTTTGTGTAAATATTTAGTTATTATTTTAAATTTTATAAAATCATGTGGCCATGTGTTTATGAATTGAAAAATACCAAGTGTTCATAGAATGTCTTTTGCACAAAGATTTTAAAAGTAATTTCATCCTCGGGATTTGAGCTGGGCCCACCGTAAACTTGGTGGGCCCCACAAAATCCAAAACACTTTTCATAATCTCAAATCGGTAAAAAAAATGGATGTTAAAAACGACGGTTGGGCTCATCATATACCTAGTGGGCCCCCTTGGTTGAAAAAACAAGTTGTTTAGGGTAAAAAGGATCGTGTGCGACGGCTGTTGAGTTTTTACAATTATTGGTTTTGAAAAGTGGTTTCTCTTAAAAATCCAAAAGACTCCGATCGCACAAGTCCATCTCCTTCCTCATTCTACTTACAGCCATGTCCGATCAGAAAGGAAAATCAAAAGGTCAGTGTTTCTCATTATCTTCTTGAATCGAATCCCTGTCATGTGCCTTAAGGTAAATCATTAGGTATATTTGAGTTGTTGAATGAACATTGGGTTTTTAGAAGGGATTTATACTGAAATCGAAGTATTTGGGGTTTTAGGTCTTGTAAGGTTAAGTTTTGACTGAAAAAATTGGTATAGAACCCTAAAATTTAACCGAAAAAGCTTGTTTTGAAACCCTGGAAAGTCGCCAAAATTTGCAGGTTTCGCCGGAGAAGACAACAGGAGACGGCGAGTGAACCACACGCGCCATCTGGGTGAATCGCACAAGTCTGGATTGAATGTTTTGCCCTTAAATCATTTAAGTGAAAAGTCTGTTTTGCCCTTTGTGTTTTGAAATCTTGTGCGATTGAATAATGTTTGACTGTTGTGACCATCTTGTGCGTTTGACCTTCGTTGACTGTCTTGTGCGATTGAGTCTTGTTGACTTTGGTTGACCAATCTTGTGCGATTCCACTTATCATTATTTAATTGAAATCTATTGAATTAATTACAAAAGTGCCATCGCACAAGAGATGTCCAATCGCACAAGGAAGTTTCAATCGCACAAGGTGTTGTCTTTGGGCCTGATCCAGTCGTTTTGGGCCTATGTTTACACAGTGAGTTGATTAACTGTTTATGTTATAATTTTTGTGAATTCTTTAAAACAGAACATAGCTATGTGTTTTATTTTTAAGGATTCTAAAAACTATGATATTTCAGTTGACTTAGTTTGACCAAGTTTACGGTCAAACTCAGAAATCTTTAAGATTAACGTATATGTGTCCGCATTGATTCGTTTCCTTTTATGCAGATACAGGAAAGAAAGCAAAAGGTCCACATGTTCCAGCATCGGAAAAGACGATGAACATTGCCTGCTATTTGTCAGATCCTCCAAAGGGATTTGAGACGTACAAGTCATTGATTGTGGGCCTAAACACTTGCAAATTGGCACATTCTCTTCGGGAGAATCCAGTTATTCGTGAAGACTGGATCAAAGATTTCTGGGACAACTCAACGGCGAAGAAAGGCGACTTGGTAATCAAATCAAAGGTTCAGGGTACAGAAGTTTCAGTCAGTGAACAAGATATACGTGATGTGCTGCTGTTCGGAGATGCTGATGATGATCTAACATAATATGCAAAGGAAAAGGTCATGGAGATTTTAGTTAAAATGAGTTATGAGGGAGCGGTTCCTCCTCCCACATTCAAGAAGTTGTTGCATCCATACTGGAGACTTCTGGCTCATATTTATCTGGTATGCATCAGTGGGAACAAGAGTGGTCTTGACAAACTGACGTTGAAGCAAACTTCTGCAGTGGTTTCGGAGGTTGAAGGATGGAACTACAATTATTCAAAGAGTGTTTTTGATGATATGTTTGTGAATGTAAAGACATTGAATGAGAAGTACTGGTACAAGTTTCCAAGATTTATACAGATGATTTTAGAAAAGAAGTACCCGAAGTTGCCAGTTACTGTGAAAACCTATGATGCCAAGATGATGAATCATTTGGTATTTACATGGATAAACCAAAGGTCTAGAGAAAATGTTGGGGTCAAGTATGAAAACAAACGCGCTTTACAAAAATTTGGAATTTTTGCTGAGATTCAAGAAGAAGCACCGGCTCAGATAAATGCTATTGTGGCTGAGGAGCATGATGTAGAGATAATTGAAGCTCCTGTCGGTGTTCAAGAGCCAATTGAGAATGTAGACCTGACTGGTATTGAAAGTGAGGAAGATGTTGCAGATGACAGGATGGTTGATGATGAAGAAGAAGATGAATATGTTGATAAAAGTGAAACAGAGACAGAGATCATGGATGAAGGCCTTACATCAGAAATTGAAAAGATTAGTGAACTAGTTCACGTGAGCCCTCCTCATGTTGAACCTGTGTCTACAACGGAAGCTGTTGTTGTTGATCATTCTTTAGAAGAACCCACCGTTGATCTTCCTCCTAGGAAACGAAGCAGAAGGGATCCTAGGCTCTGTGGTAAGGTAAATGTTCAAACAACCTCAGAGACAACTAACCACATTGGTGACACACAGCCCAAAGTTAATTACATTCCCACTGAGTTGAGCCCAACAATAATTGAATTCATGGCCAATGAAAGAGCTGCTATGTATGTGCCTGTTCCTAAACCAGGTGAAGGTTCAAGCAGTGGTCCATCTGATGCTGATGTTATTAGGGCTGCTGAGTTACTGCAAGTTGCTGCTATTCAAGTTGAAGCGGCAGCTAAGTCAAAACAAGTTGAAACTCCTAAGACTGCTGCAACTGCTGAAATTTCCGATAGTGAAGGTGTGTTTGAAGAAAATGAGACAACAATCCTGATGCGAAGAATCTCCACTCTTGAAGAAGACAAGATTTTCAAGGATGCTCAGATTGCTAGTCTCATGGAAGAATTAGTGGTTAAGAATCAAAAGATCAATGAGTTGGAGACTAACCTGGGAGCTCTTAGTGCTATAGTGATGGATATGAAGCAGAAACTGCAAGGAAAATTTCCTAAGGAGTTTGCTGATCCTCCAAAAGAATCAACTGCTGAAGAGAGAGAGCAGCAGAGGAAAGAGCACGAAGATGCTATGAACAGGTACTATGAAAGCACTCCTCGTACAGTGAATCAGAAACCAAGAAAGAGAATGGTGGTTATGAGGAATGTAGGAGCTGAACGGAACTTGCAGTTTGGTGACAAACCTGATCGATATGTGATCACCACTGAAAAGAGCAAGAAGGGCAATAGATCGGGTATTAAAAGCTGGGAATACAACGATGAGAAAGAAATGTTTATCGTGCTGAGGAAGAATAATGAAGTGGAGTATTCTGAGAATTTTGAAGCTTTTAACTCCTGGACTCCAGTTGATTTGAGAGAACTGAGCAATGCTGGATTTCATGATCAAGTCAAGAATCCTAATTGCAAAATTGGAGTTAATTTCTTTAATAAACTGCAGCAACAGGCTAGAGTCAACTTTCGAGATATGAAATTGGCTGAGTCTACCATTGAAGAAGATGAATAGGTATTGGATCCTGCCACAGGAAAGTCATATAAGATTGTGAAGTGGCCTGCTACTAAATAGACGAATAATGTGCCATTGTTGAAGGAGCTTTGTAACACCTCGAAAATTTACGTCCAATAATGTATTGACACGTGTCATGGGCTTTGAATATGTGAAAACATACTTTAGAGGGACTAAAGTTGACAAACAGTGAAACTATGTGAATATAAGGGTCCAAAGTGTCAACAATGGATAAATAGGCTCTAAAATAACCCTACATGATGTTTATAATCTTAAACGGATAGATCATGGATCATACGAAGCGGAAAATGAAAGGAAGTGAGGAATTATAAACTACAGGGGCTAAATGTGTCAACATGTTGAAAGTATACCTATAAGTGACCTTTTGGCAAACCCGAAGCTTTGTAATGATAAAATATACTCACTAGAATATGTGATAAAAATTTCATCAAGTTTCGTTATCGTATGAGAAAGTTATGATCAAAACCGTGCACGAAGGGTTAGCTGCGTTAACGTTGAATTCCGAGACTTTTCGGGTAAGCACAAAGTTGTTCAAGGACTTTACCATGTTTGTAAAAGTCCCAAGGCCCTTAAAAATCAGATTTGAGGGTCTAATGAGCAAGATAAATTGCCAAAACCCCGTTACAAAGGTCAAGGACTGAATTGTAAACTGTTGAAACTTGTTAAGCTAGTAAACAGCTTGTACGCGGCCCGCGAGGGGCCTGTCGCGGCCCGCCTACAAGTGCCCAGCGACAAAAATCGCGACCAGCTACCAGTTTCAGACCTGTTGCGAGTTGTTTCCAGCTGTTGCCGATTCCTGAGCTTCACCAATCGACTTACATGCATTTAGGGGCACTTGTCCTCTTCGCATAACACTCCTAGACCTCTGTGGCAGCCTATAATCAGATCAAAATTGTGATAAAAAGGACTTGAAGTAGTAACATTCAAGCACTTGCATCTTCCAAATTTCACAAGACAACTTCTGGAGCTCTCTGGACGACAAGACAACTTCCTAGTGATCTCTAAGCTTTATTAGGACTCTTGTAAGTGTTCATAACCTTCTCAAATCCGTTCTAGCTTAGTTTATTAACCGAAAGTCAATCCATCGTAAATTAAGTTTGACTTCGTGATTAAACGAAATTGGCTCAGTCTTTTCTCAAATTGAAAGTACCTACAAGTTGGTATTTATGTGGGTAACAAACCCTCAAAAGGGTATTTTCAGATTCCCACTCTAAGTATGTTAATTGTCGAGTCAAAGATTGTTTCAAAAAGTCAACAGAATGTGTTTTTGCAAATTTAATCATGATTAGCAATGTAGGGTACATGCAACCTGTTTGATCATTAAAATAACTTGGTAATTAATGTAAGAACATGTCTCAACATGTTCATCTCGACAATTTTCAGTTTAAACCCGAATCGGAACCGAAAGTCGCCTAAATTGACTTTTTCTTTGACTTTCAGTTCTGATCCGTTCATGCATGTTTGAGATCTGCATTAGAGCTTATTTTAGACAAATTTTCATATAAGTTTAACTCTCTGAGATTTTACAACTTGATTCAATTCTTATCCGATTCATATGCATGTTTCCGATTTATGCTTAAAGTTGACTATTATGCCCTTTTGGCTATAAAACGTGATTTTTGAAAAAGTGAAAGAGTAGAAACATTTGTTATTGATTTATAAACTTGCACCTAAAATTGGATATCAGATTGAGGTCCAGAATAAGAGTTATGCTGATTAGCGTATTTTGAAAGCTTTATGTTAATTAATTGGCGTAATTAGCATATAGCCTATTTAAACCCACTTTTTAATATCAAACTTTTACCCACTGTTATAATATAATATTTTGGGATTTATAAAGATTTTTATTTAATTTTTGGATGAGCATAACATAGGTCTCTAAGTTTAATTCGGTTAATACCGATTTTACCCTTTTTAGCCATAAAACGAGTTTTATAAATCCTTTTGACCCCAAACCTTTTTCTACTGATTTTATTTGTTAAATAAAATATTTTGAGCATTCTGGAAATATAAAAATATCAGCTTTCTTTTACAAACCCGGAAACGGCTCCAAATCGCCCTTTTAAGCGTTTTTATCGCATAGTATGCACTATAACCATATTAGACATATAAGATTGATACCTACTGATGTTTTTAGCCTATTTTTATATAATAACAGTAAGTACAAGTTTATAAACTCAGGCAGTGGCGGAGCTTGACTAAAAGTTTCGAGGGGGCGTAAAGTGATGAGTCCCAATTTTTTTTTCCTATCGCTATGTTTCGGGTCAGGTCGGGTTGGCTACTCGATTCAAATCGGGTCAAATAATAATAGTTACAAATAAAACAAAGTGTATATTTACCAAACTACCCATCATTTATATACAAAGTTTATAAATATTTAGGATATACAATTTAGGAAAAATAATCGGGGGGAGATCCTATATAATTTTAAAATTTTCGGACGAAAAATCGGAACTTATACACTTCTAACCGAAATATTGGGGTGGGCGGGTGCACCCCCGAGAACCCACTATCCTTCGCCTCTGAACTCAGGTTTCCAATTTTGACATTTTTGGCCCTTGTGAAATTACCAAAATACCCCTAAGGTGCATAGTTTGGTTTTAAATGATAAGTTTCACATATGGGTCATACCCTACTGTTATAACATGTTAATTTAAGTATATTTACTGTATGAACCAGACCTGTAACTCAGATTTCTAATTTAACTCTTTTATAATCTTTTAAATGACCAAAATGCCCTTATGAGGCATAAATTGTGTTTAGATTCATTTGGGGCATAATAGAAGATATCTTACTGATATTATAACATATTTAAGCCATATTATCTTAGGGAACTTGCATATGACTCTTATGGTTACCCGTAACACCCTTTTCGCGCTCGGTTCGGTTTATGTAACTACTTTGCGTAAATTGACCGAAATGGGTCAAACCTTATCATTTTTGTCTCAAAATCCAGAATGTATTTAGTATACCCATATTATACAAGTATTCAAACTTGTCGTGTCTAAATCACATTCTATCCGGTCTTCGCTTAATCGTGCGTTTGAACCGTTTCGTCCTTAAAGCTAATCGGTCTAAGCTTAAGCTTAAATAAAGACCCGTTAGAAATCTAATAGGTTATTATAAACCTTCGTTCCAGATTAGGAGCACCGGTAAAAGCTACTTGCATTTTGCTTGTTGAGAATTATACTTTACTCAGGTAAATACTTTTAACTTATTTTCCCTATACGGGCTTGGGTTACGGTATATAAAATACCGCTTGATCGAGCATCAAATCTTACATCTTTGGGTGGTTAATTGAATAATTTGATCGGCTCGTTTAAACAGTCTTGTTCACTTAAAGCCTTTGGGGGGTTAATGACCATGTCCCGGATATCCTTGGCATCATCTTACGAGATGGCCACGACCTGAGCACGAGGTGTAGGCGTACACCTGTCAGTGTATAACTCTATATTGTGGTGTGTCTATTGATCTTTAACCCGGACAAGATCCGGGCTACTAAACGCACAAGTAACATGTAATTCGTTCACAAGATTATTATATTAAATAATTATCCCAAGTTATAAAATGTTTTGTGCCTTGAGCATTCAAATCAATTTTCAACCATTTTCAAAATGAGTCAGTTAAATTGTATTTACCAGTGTAAACTGACGTATTTTCCCAAAAGGTTAAGTGCAGGTACTACACGTAATAGGCTGGCCGTCTTCTAGAGCATCCACAATAAGTCTCGCAAGCTTGGACGACAATAAACTGTTGAACAATATCTTATTTTATTTTGATCCGCCTGTGGATCCGTTTCAACTACTAGTGATATTTAATATTACACTTTATTAAAGTTAAAATGAATCTATCTTTGCTTCCGCTGTGCATTTATATATATTGTGTTGTTTGTCTATGATGATACCAACTACGTCACGATACTCCCCACCGGTGACACGTGGAAAATAGGGGTGTGACTGGTTGGTATCAGAGCCAGCTCTGAGTGAATTAAACACTAGTCTTTTGTGTTTAATCTCAGTTACACAATTGCACATTCCTCGATTCTCGAGTCTAGACAAAGAACTTAGGAATTTTCCAAATTTTTGGTTTTTATTTCTAACTTTGTCTTACATATATTTTTGTTGTATCACTTGTTGTTTTTTACAGGATCACAAAAAATGCCGCCACGTATGAGAGGAAGAGGCCGAGGACAAGGAGCACATGTAGCCCCAAACGACCACGAGGCCGGACCGTCACACCGGCGAACACCTTCGGACCCCCACAACACAGATGCTCAGGATCTTTGGAGGTCCTTTACTGAACCAGCGAGACGCTCAGTTTCACTGAGTACCTCCCCGTCTATCCCACACTCCTTTGGGCCTCATTCGGAGAATGAGCCCCACAACTCTCAACAGTCCTACATTCCTCTCCAAGGACACCAATCACCCTTTGACCATCCATCACCCGTCTTTCAGGGCTTGTTCAACCCTGATGACTATTTAGGAGCAGCAGTGGGTTTTAACCCACTTGGACCAGAAGACCACTTTTCTGGTGGCAACCCGATGGACATCGATGAGGATACTGATCCTGCCATGCCACCCTCCGGAACACCGAATCATCCCATTGAGATTTCAGATGGGTCACCGTTTATGAGATCACCTTACAATGGTCCCGATAGCTTTGAGGAGAACTTCAAGCAGTACGACTGGGTGTTTACCCCCAGCTATCATAACTCTCCCCTGCATCAGCCACATAACTCTCCCTTGCACCAGTTTCAACCCAACTCTCCCCTGCATCAGCAGCAGCAGCAGAATCCTTCCGATGATTCTCGACTAGTCGCGGTCACTCCGCCGGCAGCACCACCTCGACTTCAGCCTCCCTCGCCCCCGAGGCGAAGGAGAACGACAGAGCGAATATCCGCACGAGGGGGAATACGCATCAGCACCACTCCACATTCAGGTGGCAGCCGGTACTCGCCTGTCCACGAAGAAACAGAGATGGGTGAATCCTCACACCCCGTCTCTGAAGTAGCCTCTGCGCCAGTCGCGCCACAGCCACCATTGGGTTTTGGAGACCCAATCCCGACTTACACCGGTGCTGCAGCATTCAACCCCTTCGAGCAGCAGATTCACACGGGTTACAACTTTATGGAGGATCCCTATTGGATAGCAGCAAACTCCAACACTTTTCATCAGGAAGGTCCCTACGGAGGTCCCTGGGCTACGGGACAATCAACCTATGGATACCCACCATATGGGTATCAGCAACCGCAGCCTCCTCAACCTCCGCATTATCAGCAACCACCTCAGGCACCGGCGATGTCACCACCCCAAATGCAAGAAATCCTTCATGAGATACAAGAGGTGCGTCAAGAGATGCGGCATGAGTTGCGGCATGATCGGAGGCATAACCGGGGGATGTTTAAGAAGATGGTGGAGTTGATTAAGGGAAAAAGCAAGAAGGGTCACTGAATCCTTTGTTTGTTTATTTATGTTAGTTGTAATCATGTCCCTGCGTGGACATATATTTATTTCTGTACTCTACCCCTGCGTGGGTATTTCCTTCTGTTCTGCCCCTGCGTGGGCATGTTTTTTCTATTTTGACCCCTGCGTGGGTTTGTTTTGTTAGTTGGCCCCTGCGTGGGCATGTTGTTTATGTAAAAGTCACGTTTAGGGCAAACTCATATTGGTTTAAATTTTAATGGTATGGTTAATTTAAGTTTTCATTTTAAATATGTACATAAACATAGTGTATAAATAAATGAAAAATAACATTTATTATTTTGATGTACCATTTTAAAAAAATGATAAGGATCTTAAAAGGTAAAACCTAGCTGTTATGTTATCATAAATCTAGCCAATATGGTAGAACCTGTTTAAAAAGATTCAAATCTCTGTTAACATCTGTAAACATGTTAACATTCTTGGCTAGTGTGATCCGTAAAATCACACACGCCACCCTTTTAATAAAATATCCAAGTTTAATATTTCTATATATATTTGGTTGTGACATAATGCCTACGGGTTATAATTAATGTCATATAAAACAAAAAGGCAGCCGTAGTTTATAAACTCCCTGCCAAGAAAAGGATTGATTTGTCTTATTTATTCAAACTTTAATCCTATAAGATCTAAATTTGTAATTTAGAAATTTGTCTACGTGACTAGGCTTATTATGCCAATATTATATTTCATTCTAAAAAGATTACTAGTAAAAATCCTGAATGAAATTATTAAATTAACTAAAATGGCTCTTATTTACCATGGTTAATAAATCGTCAAGAACGATAATACTGTTTAGGCTTCTAAATAGACCTTGTCCTTATTTTCTTTATGTAGCAATTAAGACTACATGGCTAAGTCTGAATAATTAAACAGTCGTCCAGCAGAAAACCCTGAAAATGCTAAGATGTTAGTAACTGGTGCGGAGTTAAAAGCATTAGTAAATGATGCTGTTATCGAAGCACTAAATAGACAGTATAGTGAATCGAGCGGGACCCGAAGTAGGACCCGATCTGCACCACATTCCAAGCCAAAGACACACTCGGGGACTCATAACAAACCACCTTCTAAAAAGGATGGACCCAAGAAGGATAATGATCGACACTCATCAAATCAAAATAGTGTTCCCTCGAAGAAGAAAGAGTTGGATGCTAAACCTCAAACCAAATCATGTACTTACAAGTACTTCGTTTCTTGTAAACCCAGAGACTTTACGGGGGGAAAAGGAGCGGTCGATTGCATGACCTGGTTGGACGAAATGGATACGATAGTAGACATCAGCGGTTGTGCTGAAAGGGATGTAGTGAAATACGTATCTCAGTCATTCAAGGGAGAAGCACTGGCGTGGTGGAAGTCACTCATACAAGCTGCTGGAAAGATCCCACTTTACAACTTGTCATGGGATCAGTTCGTCGCTCTTATTAAAGAGAATTATTGCCCGCAGCACGAAATTGAGAGAATCGAATCAGACTTCGTAGCGTTAGTGATGAAGAACTTAGACTGCCAGGCATACCTCACCACTTTCAATACCCTATCCTGGTCGGTTCCTTACTTGGTAACCCCAGAGCCTAGGAGGATTGCTCGCTTCATCGGGGGTTTAGCCCCAGAGATTAAAGCTAGTGTCAAGGCATCAAGGCCTGCAACCTTCAGATCAGCAGCTGATCTATCTCTCTCTCTCACCCTGGATGTAGTCAGGTTGAGAGCACTCAGGAATTCAGAAGAGAACAAAAGGAAGCGTGAGGACGATACCTCACGAAGATCAGGTAAGAAACATCGAGGAAATGACGACCACAGGAAAGGGTCGAGATCTAAGAAAGATGGGCAACAATCGGGAGATAAGCCCAAATGTAAAAATTGTAAGAAGAACCATTTTGGGAAGTGTCAGTTTGAGTCGAAATCCCAATCTCACTTGAGATCCTGTGGGATTTGCAAATCTACGGACCATAAGACTTTGGAGTGTAAGAAGCTAAAGGATGCAACATGTTACGGTTGCAACGAAAAAGGGCACATTAAGTCTAATTGCCCAAAGAGCACCAGGAAAACCGAAGATGGGAAGAAGACCAATGCGAGGGTCTTCAAAATGGACGCTAAGGAAGCTGTTCAGGATGACAACGTGATTACAAGTACTTTTCTCGTAAATGATGTTTTTGCTAGAGTATTGTTTGATTCTGGAGCAGATAAGTCGTTTGTAGATAATAAGTTTTGTGACTTGTTGAAATTACCTGTAAAACCCTTAAGCGTGAAATATGAAGTGGAATTAGCTAATGGAACCATAGAAACCGCCTCGACTGTTTTAG
The DNA here is from genome assembly GCA_030545235.1 of Helianthus tuberosus. Lineage (NCBI taxonomy): Eukaryota > Viridiplantae > Streptophyta > Magnoliopsida > Asterales > Asteraceae > Helianthus > Helianthus tuberosus. The sequence continues at coordinate 31,205,416 of CM060365.1, read as the reverse complement.
ATGGATGTGTTATATCCATTAGGAATTACTTTTTTCCTTTGTCCTTACTTCCCTTTAAGCTAGCCGGCTTTGACATAGTGTTAGGCATGGATTGGTTATCGCATAACCAAGCCCAGATTGTGTGCAACAGAAAGCAAGTAGTAGTCAAAACTCCGTCTGGTGAGCCACCCACCATCCAAGGAGATACCCAGCATGGATTACCTGAGCAAGTGTCCATGCTCAAGGCATCCAGATGTCTGCAGAAGGGTTGTGTCATTTATATGGCACAAGTTACTATAGACAAGCCAAAGCCTAAGATTGAAGACATCCCTGTCATTTCAGAATATCCTGAAGTTTTTCCCGAAGAACTACCTGGTTTACCACCAGATAGGCAAGTGGAATTCCGAATCGACATCATCCATGGTGCTGCACCAGTAGCAAGAGCACCTTATAGGTTAGCACCAACGGAGATGAAGGAGTTAAGGACGCAGTTAGACGATCTACTAGCCAAAGGTTTTATCAGACCTAGTTCGTCTCCTTGGGGAGCGCCGATTTTGTTTGTCAAGAATAAGGATGGATCGATGCGTCTGTGCATCGATTATCGTGAGCTTAATAAGGTCACTATCAAGAATAGGTATCCTTTGCCCAGGATCGACGATCTGTTCGATCAATTGCAAGGGGCAAGCTACTTCTCTAAGATCGACTTGAGGTCAGGCTATGATCAGTTGAAGGTCAAGGATGAAGATGTGCACAAGACAGTGTTTAGGACTCGTTATGGACATTACGAGTTCCTAGTGATGCCTTTTGGGCTCACTAATGTACCGGCCGCATTCATGGATCTCATGAATCGCGTCTGCAAGCCTTACTTAGACAAATTCGTCATAGTCTTCATTGACGACATCCTTATTTACTCGAAGAGCAAGGCTGACCACGAGAAACACCTTCGTTGTATTCTCAAACTTCTACATCAGGAGAAACTCTACGCCAAATTTTCGAAGTGTGAATTTTGGCTTCGAGAAGTCCAATTCCTTGGACATGTGGTAAGTGAGCATGGTATCCAAGTGGATCCCGCTAAGGTAGAAGCAGTTATGAATTGGAAAGAGCCAAAGACGCCTACCGAGATTCGTAGCTTCCTGGGTTTAGCAGGATATTATAGGCGTTTTATCGAAAACTTTTCAAGGATTGCTGCGCCCCTAACTTCGTTGACACGTAAGAAGGTTAAGTTTGATTGGGGCCCTAAGCAGCAGGAATCCTTTGACATTTTGAAGAAAAAGTTGAGCAATGCACCAGTGCTAACATTGCCCGATGGTATAGAAGAATTTGTGGTGTATTGTGATGCATCCCACACTGGTATGGGCTGTGTACTCATGCAGAAAGGCAAGGTTATTGCCTACGCTTCACGACAGCTAAAGGTGCACGAGAAGAACTACACCACCCACGACTTGGAGCTGGGTGCCGTTGTATTTGCATTGAAACTAGGGAGGCATTACTTGTATGGAACCAAGTGTGTGATCTATTCAGATCACAAGAGCCTCCAACACTTGTTCAATCAGAAGGACTTGAACATGAGGCAGCGACGCTGGATGGAAACTCTAAATGATTATGATTGTGAGATAAAATACCATCCAGGCAAGGCAAATGTAGTTGCTGATGCCTTAAGCAGAAAAGAAAGAGTGAAGCCGATAAGAATCAATGCCAAGCGCATTGAAATCATGAATAGTTTGAACGAAAGGGTGTTAGCCGCACAGAGGGAAACTGTGTTGGAAGCTAACTATCCTGAAGAAAAGCTAGGAGTAACTGAGGAGCAGTTATCCTATGACAAAGACGGAATGCTTAGATTGAATGGACGAATATGGGTTCCAATTTATGGAGGACTTCGGGATGTTATCCTCCAGGAAGCCCACAGTTCCAAATATTCCGTTCATCCTGGAACCGATAAGATGTACCAGGATTTAAAGGCAAACTACTGGTGGATTGGTTTGAAAAAGTCTGTAGCTGCTTATGTAGCTAAATGTTTGACATGTGCGCAAGTCAAAGCGGAACACCAGAAGCCGCCAGGTTTGTTACAACAGCCCGAAATCCCCACATGGAAGTGGGAGATGGTGACGATGGATTTCATCACCAAATTGCCAAAGACGAGAAAGGGAAACGATACTATATGGGTCATAGTGGATAGACTGACGAAGTCAGCACATTTTCTACCCATCAAGGAGACTTATAGCTCCGATATGTTAGCGCAGTTATACGTTGATAAGATTGTAGCTTTGCATGGTATACCTGTGTCTATTATCTCGGATAGAGATACAAGATACACCTCTCATTTTTGGAAAAGTTTCCAACAATCTTTGGGTACGCGCTTGAATTTTAGTACGGCTTACCACCCATAGACAGACGGACAGAGTGAGCGTACTATTCAAACATTGGAAGACATGCTACGTGCATGTGCGATCGACTTGGGTGGTAATTGGGATAAGAACCTACCACTAATTGAGTTCTCCTACAACAATAGCTACCACACTAGCATAAAAGCTGCGCCTTTTGAGGCCTTATACGGTAGAAAGTGTAGATCGCCCATTTGTTGGGCGGAAGTTAGAGATGTCCAACTATCAGGACCAGAGATAGTTTTTGAAACAACGGACAAGATTGTCCAGATTCGCGATTGTTTGAAAGCTGCCAGGGATAGGCAGAAAAGTTATGCGGATCCAAAGCGTAAGGCTTTTCACTTCGAAGTGGGTGATAAAGTGTTGCTTAAAGTATCACCCTGGAAGGGGGTGATGCGATTTGGTAAGAAAGGCAAGCTAAGCCCGAGATACATAGGACCTTTCGAGGTTATCGAACGTGTCGGGTTAGTTGCTTATAAGTTAAACTTGCCTGAAGAACTTAGCGCTATCCATAATGTGTTCCACATCTGTAATTTGAAGAAGTGTTTCGCGGATGAATCACTGGTTATACCGCATACGGATGTACATATAGATGAAAGCTTAAAATTTGTGGAAAAGCCATTATCGATCGAAGATCGACAGGTAAAGAAGCTTCGAAGGAAGCATGTACCTATTGTTAAGGTCAAATGGGATGCCCGTAGAGGTCCCGAATACACATGGGAGGTAGAATCCACGATGAAAGAAAAATACCCTCATTTGTTTCAGTAAATCTCGGGGTCGAGATTTCTTTTAAGGGGGTGAGGATGTAACACCTCGAAAATTTACGTCCAATAATGTATTGACACGTGTCATGGGCTTTGAATATGTGAAAACATACTTTAGAGGGACTAAAGTTGACAAACAGTGAAACTATGTGAATATAAGGGTCCAAAGTGTCAACAATGGATAAATAGGCTCTAAAATAACCCTACATGATGTTTATAATCTTAAACGGATAAATCATGGATCATACGAAGCGGAAAATGAAAGGAAGTGAGGAATTATAAACTACAGGGGCTAAATGTGTCAACATGTTGAAAGTATACCTCTGAGTGACCTTTTGGCAAAACCGAAGCTTTGTAATGATAAAATATACTCACTAGAATATGTGATAAAAATTTCATCAAGTTTCGTTATCGTGTGAGAAAGTTATGATCAAAACCGTGCACGAAGGGTTAGTTGCGTTAACGTTGAATTTCGAGACTTTTCGGGTAAGCACAAAGTTGTTCAAGGACTTTACCATGTTTGTAAAAGTCCCAAGGCCCTTAAAAATCAGATTTGAGGGTCTAATGAGCAAGATAAATCGCCAAAACCACGTTACAAAGGCCAAGGACTGAATTGTAAACTGTTGAAACTTGTTAAGCTAGTAAACAGCTTGTACGCGGCCCGCGAGGGGCCTGTCGCGGCCCGCCTACAAGTGCCCAGCGACAAAAATCGCGACCAGCTGCCAGTTTCAGACCTGTTGCGAGTTGTTTCCAGCTGTTGCCGATTCCTGAGCTTCACCAATCGACTTACATGCATTTAGGGTCACTTGTCCTCTTCTCATAACACTCCTAGACCTCTGTGGCAGCCTATAATCAGATCAAAATTGTGATAAAAAGGACTTGAAGTAGTAACATTCAAGCACTTGCATCTTCCAAATTTCACAAGACAACTTCTGGAGCTCTCTGGACGACAAGACAACTTCCTAGTGATCTCTAAGCTTTATTAGGACTCTTGTAAGTGTTCATAACCTTCTTAAATCCGTTCTAGCTTAGTTTATTAACCGAAAGTCAATCCATCGTAAATTAAGTTTGACTTCGTGATTAAACGAAATTGGCTCAGTCTTTTCTCAAATTGAAAGTACCTACAAGTTGGTATTTATGTGGGTAACAAACCCTCAAAAGGGTATTTTCAGATTCCCACTCTAAGTATGTTAATTGTCGAGTCAAAGCTTGTTTCAAAAAGTCAACAGAATGTGTTTTTGCAAATTTAATCATGATTAGCAATGTAGGGTACATGCAACCTGTTTGATCATTAAAATAACTTGGTAATTAATGTAAGAACATGTCTCAACATGTTCATCTCGACAATTTTCAGTTTAAACCCGAATCGGAACCGAAAGTCGCATAAATTGACTTTTTCTTTGACTTTCAGTTCTGATCCGTTCATGCATGTTTGAGATCTGCATTAGAGCTTATTTTGGACAAATTTTCATATAAGTTTAACTCTCTGAGATTTTACAACTTGATTCAACACTTATCCGATTCATATGCATGTTTCCGATTTATGCTTAAAGTTGACTATTATGCCCTTTTGGCTATAAAACATGATTTTTGAAAAAGTGAAAGAGTAGAAACATTTGTTACTGATTTATAAACTTGCACCTAAAATTTGATATCAGTTTGAGGTCCAGAATAAGAGTTATGCTCATTAGCGTATTTTGAAAGCTTTATGTTAATTAATGGGCGTAATTAGCATATAGCCTATTTAAACCCACTTTTTAATATCAAACTTTTACCCACTGTTATAATATAATATTTTGGGATTTATAAATATTTTTATTTAATTTTTGGCTGAGCATAACATAGGTCTCTAAGTTTAATTCGGTTAATATCGATTTTACCCTTTTTAGCCATAAAACGAGTTTTATAAATCCTTTTGACCCCAAACCTTTTTCTACTGATTTTATTTGTTAAATAAAATATTTTGAGCATTCTGGAAATATAAAAATATCAGCTTTCTTTTACAAACCCGGAAACGGCTCCAAATCGCCTTTTTAAGCGTTTTTATCGCATAGTATGCACTATAACCATATTAGACATATAAGATTGATACCTACTGATGTTTTTAGCATATTTTTATATAATAACAGTAAGTACAAGTTTATAAACTCGGGTTTCCAATTTTGACATTTTTGGCCCTTGTGAAATTACCAAAATACCCCTAAGGTGCATAGTTTGGTTTTAAATGATAAGTTTCACATATGGGTCATACCCTACTGTTATAACATGTTAATTTAAGTATATTTACTGTATGAACCAGACCTATAACTCAGATTTCTAATTTAACTCTTTTATAATCTTTTAAATGACCAAAATGCCCTTATGAGGCATAAATTGTGTTTAGATTCATTTGGGGCATAATAGAAGATATCTTACTGATATTATAACATATTTAAGCCATATTATCTCAGGGAACTTGCATATGACTCTTATGGTTACCCGTAACGCCCTTTTCGCGCTCGGTTCGGTTTATGTAACTACTTTGCATAAATTGACCGAAACGGGTCAAACCTTATCATTTTTGTCTCAAAATCCAGAATGTATTTAGTATACCCATATTATAAAAGTATTCAAACTTGTCGGGTCTAAATCACATTCTATCCGGTCTTCGCTTAATCGTGCGTTTGAACCGTTTCGTCCTTAAAGCTAACCGGTCTAAGCTTAAGCTTAAATAAAGACCCGTTAGAAATCTAATAGGTTATTATAAACCTTCATTCCAGATTAGGAGCACTGGTAAAAGCTACTTGCATTTTGCTTGTTGAGAATTATACTTTACTCAGGTAAATACTTTTAACTTATTTTCCCTATACGGGCTTGGGTTACGGTATATAAAATACCGCTTGATCGAGCATCAAATCTTACATCTTTGGGTGGTTAATTGAATAATTTGATCGGCTCGTTTAAACAGTCTTGTTCACTTAAAGCCTTTGGGGGATTAATGACCATGTCCCGGATATCCTTGGCATCATCTTACGAGATGGCCACGACCTGAGCACGAAGTGTAGGCGTACATCTGTCAGTGTATAACTCTATATTGTGGTGTGTCTATTGATCTTTAACCCGGACAAGATCTGGGCTACTGAACGCACAAGTAACATGTAATTCGTTCACAAGATTATTATATTAAATAATTATCCCAAGTTATAAAATGTTTTGTGCCTTGAGCATTCAAATCAATTTTCAACCATTTTCAAAATGAGTCAGTTAAATTGTATTTACCAGTGTAAACTGACATATTTTCCCAAAAGGTTAAGTGCAGGTACTACACGTAATAGGCTGGCCGTCTTCTAGAGCATCCACAATAAGTCTCGCAAGCTTGGACGACAATAAACTGTTGAACAATATCTTATTTTATTTTGATCCGCCTGTGAATCCGTTTCAACTACTAGTGATATTTAATATTACACTTTATTAAAGTTGAAATGAATCTATCTTTGCTTCCGCTGTGCATTTATATATATTGTGTTGTTTGTCTATGATGATACCAACTACGTCACGATACTCCCCACCGGGCCCACCGGTGACACGTGGAAAATAGGGGTGTGACAAGCTTCCTGATAATTCTCTGAAGAACTTTCAATTTTGGATGTATGATCCTATCTCTGGTCAAGCTGTGGTTGTGTGTGATGATGTTGAGTACAAGTTCATTGATACTCGAGATTTGATGTGCTTTGGTGAGAATGAGGTGTGTGCTAAAAGCTGGACAGGAGCTGTGGCCCAGATTATGAGCTTCAAGTTATGGTCAGGGCAACGTACAAGAGTTGAAACACAGCTGTTTGGTCCATATGTGGGAAGGAATATACTAATCTTGCCTGAACTGCAGAAGAAACAGAAAGAACAAGCTAAAAAGCAGAAGAGGAGGCAGCAATGAAGCAGAAGACGCCAAGCCAACACAAACCAAGGGGGATATTGTAAGGGCATAAACTAGTGTAGGTTTGCGTCCGTCTTGGGTTATTATGTTTGTTTTGGGTTTGAACAATGTAGTGGGCTCGTATGGTTGTTTTGATGTCTATGGGGTATGGGCTTGGCCCAATGTAAAAGGATCTCCTATGCATGTATAAATAGGGGAGTCCTTAGTCTTATTAGGTTGTTGATTCTATTCGAAACTTTTGTGCTTTGTGCGACCAAGGATACCAGACGATTCATTGCAATCGTGTGTTCTTGTGTGCTTGAATCAATACAATTGCTTTTGATCTTCTACATCTTACTCGTATTTCCGCTACCTGTTTGGTGTTTGATATTCGATTGTAGTGATTCTGGACTTACAAAAATTGACGAAAATACCCCTCACGTGGATTGCACGTGGGGACTTAACAGACATCCAAAAATTGGACTCAAATGGTTAAAGAAAATGCTTATGCGGACTCAGGTCGTTAAACTTTTTTATTTTTTGACTAAACTAGTTAAAACCCATAAGACACAAGGACTCAAAAAGTAATTTACCCTTAAAACAATAATTTGGGTCTCACTACACCCCCACTTCTTCTTCTACCTCTTTTCTCTCTGTCTCTCTCTGTATAGGAAAATGAGTAGTGGTGGAGGTGGAGATAAAAAACAGATTTCCGGTAACAAACCTTGATGGATCTTCCACCAGATGAGAGATCTGACGGCCGACAAGATTCGTCATACCTGTCGTTGCTTGAACCACCACCGTCGCTCCAGGAAAGATGTGTGGTGGGACTATGATGGTGTTCTTTCCCGGTGGTGGTTGGAGAAATAGATTTCGATCGGTTTTTCCAATGGCCCCAGCGAGGTGGAAGAATCGTTGTGATTGCAGTCGATCGTCTTTACCGTTATCATCCACCACCGTCTCCACCATTGAACCTGTGATAGAGAGAGAGAAAAGAGAGAGACAGACGGGTGTTCCTGTGATAGAGAGAGAGACGAAGAGGTGTTTAGAGAGAGAGAGTGTAGAGTTTATATATTATATAAATTTTCTATATAATGACCATTTTGTTCTTGAGTAAAAGGACAAAATAGAAGGATTTAATTTGAGAAATATGATCTGCTTTTATTTTTAGACCAAAATGACAATAAAACTGAAACCACATGGACCTAGATGCAAAAGGTTTAAGTTTTGGACTAAAGTGGCAAAAGTGATCAAATCTCAGGGACCAAAATGGTAGTTTACTCTATTTCTTTAATTGTTTATTATATTGGTTGTATATGAAAATAAAAAAAATAAAAAAAGGAGTGGTGGTTAACAACTTATTTGATATATTTTTCTTTAAAACAACAGTTTCAAATCCGAATTTATTTTGATTCTAACCAAATTGACATTCTTTTTTTCTAAAATGTCATGTTACGAGCTTAACCATAATCATAACCAAACTTCGGTTATGAAGAATTGCTTAACAATAACTCTAACCAATGGTCGGTTAAGCATGGTTCCGTTAACCGTCGATTATGGATTGTTTTGGTTATTTTCGGTTAATTCTCCAATGTATTTTTCTTTTGATTTGTTCAAACTGAAAATGGTTTGATACACATAGTTTTCTAGAAACACGAGATATGATTGATAAAAAAAATGAAGAACTCTATAAATTTACAAAATATGAAATGAACGACAAAAGCTGAACGGTCTCTATTAGTTTTCTAGAAATACAAAATATGATTTATCAATTAAAACAACAAAAGTAGTTAAGACTATATAATATGATTGTCAAGTAACAACAAACATTTCAAACTTTAAAAAAATATAAACATGATGTTTACCAACTTAAATTATATATTTTATAAGTTCGGTATGGGTTTACATGATTATAGAAGATTGCTTAATCATAACTATAACTATAACAATAACTTGGTTATGAAGATACACTTAACCATAACCGATCGGTTGAATTTTTACACACCCCCAGACCGGACCATGATATAACCCGTTATAGAAGTTAATTGACTTGACATGTGAGTATTGCCTATCTTACCGGTAATTTATGTCCGCAAATCTAATGAAGCACTAGATACATTGATTCTCATACTTTCTCAACTAGTTATTAATTTTACGTTGATAACCCAAACACGTGTTTATATACATTATGTTTTTTTACATGTACCCATTTGGTGGAGCCCAAGAACATGGTTCTCCACTAAACACATGCAATGATTTCTGACAAAGCAAAGGTGCTATATACGCAAGTGAAAAGGAATTGATTTTTACAAGTATAAGGTTACCATGTATTGTTTGTATCTTTCTATAGCATTCATCATGTTAATTTCATAAATATAAATAATCCATATGATGTTACATTAAGCGATGCATAAACTTGATCATTTAGACTAGAGGGTATGGGAGGGGCTTTATCACGTCACCTCAGCGCCACGTCAACGCCACATCACACAGGGGACTTTAAGGCCAGTGGCGAAGCTTGAAAATTTCCAACGGGGGGTCGAAAGTCACCGAACCTAAAAATTATATACAAGTATTTTTTTTATAAAACCGGGGGGTCGAAAATGTATATACCTAAAATTTTTTTACACCAAACGTACGTACATACATAACACTACTGAGCGAAAAGTTTGGGGGGTCGGGCGCCCCTTCCGGCCCCTTGAAAGCTACGCCCTTGTTTAAGGTCTCTCCCCTTAACTTGCACGGTGTGGGATTAAGTCCCCCTTTAATTATAGCGCCCCCTTTTAACTGACCATCTCCCCTCGATCAAATAAAAAATCGTTCGTTAACATGGTGGCGAAGGAACCCCGGTTTAACTTGCAGGGTATGGGTGGTGGTGCCCGGGGGGGGGGGGGGGGGGGTTATCGGCAGTGAGGTGGCATGTTGACGCCCTCCATACCCTCCGGCCTTAACATAAACAATTGTATCAAAATATATTGAGGTTTCTGTAGCCATTTTTAATTTTAAAGATGTTCTAGTTGCAACATTTATTTTGTACAAGTTAACAAATTAAAAATTATTATATAAAGGGCGTTTTTTTTAATCATGTAGCTTGTGGGACTTGAATCTTTGACCTTCAAATGGTGTTAATAAATTAAAGTGTAAAGTACAATTTCCATCCCGGTGGCTTATACCAAATCTCACATACAGTCTCTATTTGTCAATTTCGATCATTTCAGTCCCTGTGGTTGTCAATTTGAATCAATAACGTCTCTACTAACAATGCCTAACATAATCTGTTAGTTTACCACCGGAATCTGATAGCAAATGTATTATTTGTAGTCTATAAAATTATCTATTATCATGAAAAGTTATAGATGTTGGACTAAATTCCAAACTCTCCATCTAAATAATGCAATTTATTCGAGTCGTCTTGGCATTGAATATATTTTGGTCATTGTAGTCCTTTTGTGGAGCCAAGGCTTAAACGTACTAGTTGGCACATGTGTGATTCATTACCTAGCATTTTACTTCAAATAATTGAACCACACACGGTCTATCTCTTGTCATTATCTCATTTATAATCTTTTAAAAGAAATAAATTTCTTTAATTGTATTGAATGTCATTTATATACTTGATATATTATTTACAAATAACTAGTAGGTTTAAATCAGGTGTCCCTCAATGAAACATTCAAGGGGAACGGGTTTTCTTGTAATTTCTTTAGAAAGACTAAATAAAACGTTAAAATGATATCGAGTTGAGTTTTAGGAGAAAGATTAAGTGTGGGTACAGGGGCGGAGGTAGCGTACAAGCAGGGGTAGCACGGACTATCCCTCAACTCCGTCTTCTAGTGTAAATTTTTTTTTTCGGTTTTATATAAAGGATACCTCTGATCCACAGGGACCATCCGGGCGCAATTAACTCTTACTCTTATTAAAAATATAACTTAGTAGTTTCGATTTTGTTCTCAGGATTACTAAAACCATTATCCTAGAAGAACGTTGATAATCATGAAGGTTAATGTAAAAGAAAAATAGTATGTATGTTTATTGATCTACAAACATAAAGTTTGATTGGTCATTCATTTATTGGGATGCCTTTTCTTCCAAGGCATAAGTCACATGCCAATTTTGCCTCTGGTGGTCACGAGCTAAAAACAAGACTGAACCAGACGTAGACTCGATTGGACCGGAGATGGATTTCATTAGAAAACGAAAATGAAGACTAGACAAGTAATGGTCGGTTGGTTTCGGTTTGAACCGAATCCATTGTATTAAAGGAAGGATGGTTTAGTAAAAAAATATATGATTATTGTATTTTTATTTTACGATAATATTTAATAAAATACATTGTATTTATCTAATTATATTAATTAAGTAGTGCATCCTAATGTGGTTATTAACATATTTGAATTAAATTTATTATATTAGTAAGGATAAGGATTAAAATAATATTTTAAAAAAATGAAAGTCTAAATTGTAAGGTTGAAGGACAAAGTCACACGTGATAATAACCCTATATTAAAAGTTAAATTAGATTTGATGTTTTTTTTTGTAACTTTACCATTTTTATCAATAATTAATAGTTTAAATCATTTGGTTTTAGAAATATATGTGGTTAATCTTAATAAGGTGTTATATTAATAAATAAGTTATTATTAATAAGAATAATAATAGTTTTGTTATAGATAAAAATAAACTAACGATCAAAAGGCTTTTGATGAAGGATATTCATATTAAATACAAACATATTAAAAATATATATATAATAACCCTTAACCGTATATCATAGAGTCGAAGATAAGCTTGACCTCTAATATGTAAAATTGGTATATTCAAGAGATAAAGTAATTCTTATTTTTTTATTTCTATATGATGTAGTATAATTTATTAACCAAGCATCATGGTATATCAATTTCTTTTGAAGAAGAGAAAGTTTATTTAGAATTATTTATTAAGGTGGATAATAGTTCTTATATTAATTTATTTATTATTTATCATGGTTATGTTAGGATAAGAAATTGCCACGTGGTATTTTGATGACAATATTAATGAAGAGAATACCATATGACATTAAATGAATTCTTTTATTAGTATTAAACATGTTAACATATTTAGTCGTGTACCACCTTGTCATACTTGTATCATAAAAAAAGGTCCTTTTATTTATAGTTATTTAATAAAAAAAATATCTATGTGAACTTGACTAGACTAGTATCATATGTTTTCTTCACATAGGTATCGCCATATCGGTAACGACAGCCTGATACTTCGGGATATCAAACATGTTTGTCGTGACCTACTCCTAAATACTCTATAAATAACCTAAACATGGGCTTTGCAGCATATCCCCCCCCCCCCCCCCCCCCCCCCCCACACACACACATCTAGAAGGAAGACATCATACCACAAGACTACTAAGTCATGGGTGGATATCACACATATGTATGTGATTATGTAATTACCGGGCATATCTTATGCACCACAAAGATTTTTACCTACTATATAAAGACATGAATGAATACCAGACATGGAACCATTTTAAACGAATATGTTGAGATATCATGCATGATGTGAAGATAAAGACTGAATTAATACTAAGCATGAAATCACCAAAATTATTTTTGAGGTCTTTCATGTTACAAGATAAATTGTTTCTTTTAGTTAGTTCGTAGCGTATGGACCAACTACTCATGTTGGTAACGATAGGTATGAGTTTATGAACTATTAAGAGACTAGTTGCACTTGTTAATTGTTCACGGTTAAATATATGATCGTGAAGTCACATATCAAATAGCTAGAAACATGATGGGGTTGTGGGGGGGGGGGGGGGGGGGGGGTGTCATAATCCAGCTTGGGTTTGTGGGGGCGGGGTGTGACTTTCACCCATTTAAATTTCCTATATACTCATGTCAATCGAATAACCTGAATGCATCTATAAAAAATCTGGACTGCTCCAAACAAAGTTTACAACAACTTTAAAACATATATACTATTGCTTTGAAATTTAAACTCGTTTTTCAAAATGAATCTGATGATAAATATGGGTTCTGTCAAAACTGTATGAAGGATGCACATCACAATCACAGAAAAAACAAAGAACACAAAGGAAGCGACAAAACCTGACGTAAAACTCTTATTAGTTACCCAAACCGAAAAACACCCCCCAAACCCTAGATTTCATCAAATGTGAAATCAAGAAACATACAAACAACAATACAACGATACCTGGATGATCATCAATTGATGAACATCAGCATATGAAGATCGACTCTCAAACAACAGAGAGTGTGTTCAACAAAACAAAGAACAAATAAACTAAAGCAAACCCTCATCTGATTCTGTGATCTTCCAGCTAGATTCCACACAAGTTGCTTGTAAATCAACACTCCTGAATGACAGATCTTCAAAACACCAACTGCAGGAGACTCCAACTCTTGATAATCGCCCTCAACTGGAACGATAGATCTTCAAAAACCAAGAGTAAAGTGTGCGTACAAGGAGAATGGAATCATCTAGAACCCTAGCTCTCAAAAGACTCTTTTATAACCTGCAAATATACAAGTTACACATTGCACCCTCAAGAATTATCACATATAACCGGGCCCCCTGAGAAGTACACATATCACCCTTGAACTTAACAGATAATACAGAACCAACCATAAGTTTGTTATAACCAAATGAACAAACACAAGCCCATTTTTTGTCCGTTATAACAGATTGGCCCAATTTATAAGATAAGCCTAATAAATAAGCAGGCTAGTATATGAATGAACATATTATGATATTTCCAACACACCCCCATCATTCATATACTACACATGTCAATCATCCTCATTTTATCACACATAAAATCATGTTGTAACCTGAATGACAGCCTAAAAAACCACTTTTAACACGCCCCCTTCATTCAGGGGTAAACATGGCTAAATTACCAAGTTCCTTACAAAGAGATTGACATCGGTTAACACTCAATTCCTTCGCAAAAAATATACGCAACCTGAACATCGGTATGAACCTTTTCAGGTTCAATAATACTAGCGTAAAATCCCTTTCTCAAAAAATGCATATCAATTTCAAAGTGAGAAGACTTCTGATGGAAAACAGGGTACATACAAATTGATATGATACTTTTACTAAGCTTTAACAGGTAAAACGTAGTTGTTAGCAAGTATTTATCAAAGAACTATACAAAACAAAATACAAACTGATCCACCTGTAACAGTCATATACACAATAACCTAGAGAAATAAATAAAGAGAATAGGATTTCTAGAAACAATATTTCAACTCAGACATACAAGGAATCCAGACAATTACAATACGAGACAAGAGATCCTTTGAAGAAACACAAACACTAACAACAAATCAAAGAATCCTCTATAACAGACAGACAGCAAAACAGATAAACTGTTATGATAAAGAACACCAGACAACAATGACAGCATACTCAACATAGCAAACTGCGCATTTACATACCCTTATAACCAGATACACATCTCTTCCACAAGAAAAAAAACACAAGGCTAACATTACAAACATTCAAGAAACAATCTTGAGAACATATCTCATTAGATCTATTCAAACCAGAAGATATGACTAATCATACAATTTGACATATGAATGAGACACCAAGAAACATTTGATCAGTGTTGAAGACAAAAAAACTTATCACATAATGCATAATAATCCTGTTAAAAATAAGAATCACAAGATATGATAACCATTTACCACAGATTTTGACTCTACATTCAAAAAAGATCAAATACTTAGCCAGGACATAAAGTTACATGTCTTAACATCTCAGACCTACATCTGAACTCTATATCTGGTCAAGAAACCTAAACAGAACATAAAGATGCTTTTTTTTTACCAAAAAACCTTAACAATTACACAAGTCGTGAATCACAAAACAGAATCACACGACTCAAAACCAAACTGATAACAAAGAACAATACAAGTCTAAATCAGACAACAATCAACAGCCAAAAATCCTTTTAATTGTAAGTTGTAACTATAGCCCTTATGATTTTACAAATAGAACAGAAACTCTTCACAAAGAGGCAAACAAGACAGCCACATTATACAAGAGCAATCTTTTACGTAAAGACACTAACAAGACAACAAGGCACTTTACACACACTAATACAATTTTCTGATCAACTCAACCAGAATACAACAGACATGAAAATCTTGTAAATAAGAATCAAAAGAAGCAATAATAAGACTTTCATACAATCAAACCTCATATGAACAATATAGCTCTTAGAATACAATGAAAGACCAGCCATTTAATAAGCTAGAAATTCACAAAACACAACATAACATAGAACAAAGTCTGAAAAGACAACGAATCACACGATTCATACATATACAAAACAAATGAGATAACAAACAATTAGAAAACATATTCTAATTTGAACAATGAACCACACAGTCCATCAACAATATCACAGTTATATCATTTAAACTAAAAATCACACGATTTTTAAGAATATGAAACCAAGACCAAAAGACAATACTTGTGAAGAGCTCAAAGTCTAATTTGACTTGATTAGAAAAAACTTTTCACGAAATATTGAATCACAAAAATCATACCAAGACTGATAAACAAGAAGTACACACTTCTATATTAGACAACAAATTCAGCCTAAACAAACATGAAATACAAAATCATAAGATTTAATATCTCATACACAAGACAAAGAATAATAAGACAATAAGTCACAGCCAAACAAAATTACAAAATAACATAATTTGCAACCAAAAACATCTCACACGAGATTACATACAAGGCTGTCACATATACAGACAATCTTGACAATACCAATGGTTAAATATTAACCACACATCTCAACTAACCGAACAAACAAGATCAAAGACAGGCAGACACAAAGACTGCAAACTAACAACATTTAAGCAACATACATGACAAACAACAAGACAATCAGCAAATACGGCTGAACAACATATTCAAGAACACTCTTGACAACATAACTGGTTAGAAACACTCAAACCACAAACGAAGCACATTACATAGCAACCAAACACCCAATCATGAATGATACAACAAGATCATGCAATGAAAAACTCAGTCAGTCATGAATAAAAACATGACCATTTAATTATCATACAAGATTCAAGAGATATAACAAACCCAAAATATACTCAAACTGTCATGACTTATAAAACCTGATGTAACACCTCGAAAATTCATGTCCAATAATATATCAACACGTGTCATGGACTTTAAACGTGTAAAGAACTTATTTAGAAGGACTAAAGTTGACAAACAAAGAAAGTATGTGAATATAAGGGTTCAAAATGTCAACAATGGATAAATATACTATACAATAACTCTACACGATGTTTATACCCTTAAACGAATGAATCATGGATCATAAGAAGCTAATTGTGAAAGAAAGTGAGGAATTACAAACTACAGGGGTTAAATGTGTCAACATATTTAAAGTATACCTCTGAGTGACCTTTTAGCAAACCCGAATCTTTGTAATGATTAATTATACTCACGAGAATAAGTGATAAAAATTTCACAAGGTTTCGTTAAAGTATGAGAAAGTTATGATAATATTCGTATACGAGGGGTTAAAAGCGTCAACGTTGGAATTTAAGGCTTTACGGGTGATCACAAAGTTAACCGAGGACTTAACAATGTTTGTTTATACCTTGGAGCCCTTAAAAGTCAAGTTAGAGGGCCAAAAGTGCAAGAAATGAAGTGAAAACCACGTTTAGAAGGACCAGGGGACCAAAAATGCAATATTTGCAAACTTGTTGACCAGACTAGACCTTGACACGGGCCGCGTAAGGTCAGGCCCAATCCTTACGCGGGCCGCCTGAGTCCCCCAGATGCAGAAAAACATGCCAGGTGCCTGTTTCAGCAAGTTACACCGACTTACGGAGCTTATTTTCGATTCTATGGGCTTGTTTGATGGTTTATAATGGCCTAGGGACACTTGGGATGATCAGGAAACATCCATAGGCTTTGTTGGAATGATCTTGGAGCCTTAGAAAACCTATATAAAGGCCATGGGTTGAGTTGTTCAAATGCTCATTCACTTGCAAACTCCACAACTCACTCTATGAGGATTCCTGGAGCTCAAGACCTCTTCCTAGTGATCATTAGTCGTGCATAGGACCTTAGTAAGTATCATTAACCTTTCTTAATTCAGTTTTGCTTAGTTAATTAGCTTAAAGTCAAATCATCGTAATTAAGATTTGACTTCGTCATTAATCTTAATTTGTCCAGTCAAATTCCAAATTGAAAGTACCTATGAGTGGGTAATTATGTGGGCAATAAACCCTTAAAAGGGCACCCTCTGATTCCCACTCTAACTAGGTCAATTGTCGGGTCAAAGTTAATCTCAAAAAGTCAACAGAAAGCTTATATTCAAATTAATGCATAATTAGCAATGTAGAAGCTATGCAACATGTTTTGTCATTAATATAACTTGGTAATTAATGTAAGAACATGTCTAACATGTTCAACTCGACAATTTTCAGTTTAAGCTCGGTTCGGAACTGAAAGTCGCAAAAGTAGACTTTTGCTTTGACTTTCAGTTCTGACCCATTAGAGCATAGTTTAGAAATGTCTTAGAGCCTTATTAGGACCAGGTTTCATATAAGTATAACCCTCTGTGATTATACAACTTGGTTCATTAGTTATCCGATTCATATGCATATTTCCGTTATATGCCTAAATGTTGACTATTATGCCCATATGCCCATATGACCTTAAGACATGAATTTTGAAAATGTAAAAGAGTAGAAACCTTAGTTACTGATTTATAAACTTATACCTAAAATTTGACATCATTTTGAGGTCTAGATTAAGAGTTATGCTCATTAGCGTAATTAGAAAGCTTTTTAGTAATTAAACGGTGTAATTAGCATATAGCCTATCTAAACCCAATTTTTTATACCAAAATTTTTACCCACTGATATAAAATAATATTTTGGGATTTTTGGAGATTTTTATTTATTTTTAGGCTAAGCATAACATAGAGTTCTAAGCTTGATCCGGTAATTGTCGGTTTTGCCCTTTTAGGCTATAAAATGAGTTTTACCAATCCTTTTGATACCAAACATTTTTCTACTGATCTAATATGATAAATAGAATATTTTAAGCCTTCTGGAATAATAAAAATATCAGTTTTTCTTATAAAACCCGAAAATCTCTTAAAATCGCCTTTTTCGCGTTTTAAGCGCATAGTATGTATTAAAACCATTTTAGATATATAAGACTTGATACCTAATGATGTTTTAAATAAATTTTTATACTTTAGCAGTAAGCAAAAGTTTTAAACTCAGATTTCCATATTTGACCTTTAAACCTTAGGTGAAATTACCAAAATGCCCCTTCGGTGCATTCATTGTATGGTTAGAAATGATAAATGTAACATATAGGTTATAAACTAATGATATAACTTAGTAAATTAAGTATTTTTACTGATTACATCAGACCCGAAACTCAGATTTATATTTAAACTCTTTTATAACCTTTAAAATGACCAAAATACCCCTACGGGGCGTAATTTGGGTTTAAATCCGTTTTGGGCATAATAGAAGATATCTTACTGATGTCACAACATATTTAAGGAATATTAACTTAGGAAACCTGTGTATGACTCTTTTGGTTACCCGTTACGCGTTCGGATCGGCTTATGTAACTAGTTTGCATATATTAGCCGAAACGGGTCAAACCATATCGTTTTCATCTCAAAATCCAGAATGTGTTTAGTTTACCCATATTAAACAAGTGTCCAAGATTGTCGGGTCAAAACCACATTCTAAACCGGTCTTCACTTTATCATGCGTTTGAACCGTGTCTTCCTTTTGAAAACTAACCGGTCTAAGTCTAAGCTTAATTAAAGACCCGTTAGGATTCTAATAGGTTGTTAAAAACCTTCGTTCCAGATTAGGAGCCCAGTAAAAGCTACGTGCACTTACTGTATTTGATTTATACTTTGCTTAGGTAAATACTCTTAACTTATTTTCCCTATACGGGCTTGGGATACGGTATTATAATAATACCGCTTGGTCGGGTATGTAGTCATTTAAATCGGATTGTGATTAATGTATTTACATAACTCGTTTTATTCTGTATTATTTGGTGTATGGCCTTTGGGGGTTAAATGACCATGTCCCGGAATCCTTGGCATCATTCAAAGAAATGGCCATGACCTAAGCACGGGGTGTAGGCGTACACCTGACAGTTGCATTATGTAAAAACTGGTAATCCACTTAAAGGAATCAACCTTGTGGGCATTATACCTGTGGCGTGTCAGTTAATCTTGTCCGGCCCTACAAACCGGCCCTAATGGACGACAAATAAGTAAAACTGTATACAAGATTATTTTTGAATAATTGTCCCAAGTTATAAAAGATATTTTTGCCTAAGTGCATTCAAATCAAATTTTTAAACATTTTCAAAATGAGTCAGTTAAGTTTTATTTACCAGTGTAAACTGACGTATTTTCCAAAAAGGCTAAGTGCAGGTACTATACGTAATAGGCTGGCTACTCCAGGCATCAATAATCAAGTCTCGCAAGCTCTAGATGTTAAAGTCTGTTGAACAATTTCCTTTTTCTTTCAATCCGCCTGTGGATCTGTTTCAACTAATTTGTGATACTTAATATTACAATTTATTCGGTTGAAATAAATCTATCTTTTGCTTCCGCTGTGCATTTGAAATTGTGTTATTTGACTATGATGATATCAACTACGTCACGATACTCCCCACCGGGCCCACCGGTAATACGTGGAAATATTGGGGTGTGACAGGTTGGTATCAGAGCCAACACTGAGTAAATTAAACACTAGCCTTTTGTGTTTAATCTCAGTTACACAGTTGCACATTCTCGAGTCTAGACAAAGAACATAGGACTAATCCTAATTCGTTTTATTTTGTCCTTATTTATTTCCTTTGTTATTTTCTGATTAGCCCCTGCATGGGCAAGTCATTTCAGTTAGAAGTCCCGTTTAGGGCAACCATGTACTTGTTTAAATTTTAATGGAACGGTTAGATTTAAAATAACATTCCTATTAAGATCTACCATTATAATAAAATGGCAAAATCTAAAAAGGACAAGACCTAGCTCGTGTGTCATCTTAAGACAGGGCCAAAATGGTAATTCCTCAATTAGATTCAGATCCTTATTAACACCTCAACTTAGGATTGTTCTGCGTTAAATAATAAAAAGAATCTTAAAGGTAAAACCTAGTCTATATGTCGTTGCAGACATGACCAAGATGGTAAAACCTATTCAAAGGATTCCAGTCCCTGTTAACATCTGAAAACAGGTTAACACTCTTGACAAAATGTGATTCGATAAAATCACATAAGTCATTCTTAAATTGGGATATTTCAACTTCCCTTAATTATATAATCATCCCTTAAGGATAAAGTGCCTACGGGCTATAATTAACGTCCTTTGGGACTAAAGACAGTGGTGGCCTATAACTCCCTGTCAAGAAAAGGTAACGAACTTTGATTCAAACCTTAATGCCTTGATTCCATAAAATCTAGGCTTATAAATTAAACTTATCTACGTGGCTAGGCCTTTTTGTGCTATTATTAAATTATAATTAGGGATTGTGATAAAGATCCTGAATATGTATATATTTAGCAAATTGACCAAAAATAGTTATTAAAACCATGGTTAATAAGTCGTCAAGAACGATAGTACTGTATAGACTTCCAAATAATCCTTGTCCTTATTTTCTTTTATGTAGCAATTAAAGCTACATGACTAGGTCAGAAGAGATAAACAGTCATCCGGTGGAAAACCATGAAAATACTAAGATACATGTGACCGGTGCGGAGCTGCAAGCATTAATAGATAATGCTGTTGCAAAAGCTATGGAGCGACAATATAATGAATCTAGTGGGACTCATAGTAGAACCTCATCGGTACCCCACTCTAAATCTGTCCCTAAAACTCATTCTGAAGCTCACAACAAGCCACCCTCTAAGAAAGATGAGCCAAAGAAAGATGATGATCGACATTCATCTAATCAACACAGTGCTCCATCCAAGAGGATAGTGTTCGATAATGAACCGCGTACCAAGTCATGTACTTATAAGTACTTTGTTTCCTGCAAACCCCGGGACTTCACTAGGGAGAAAGGGGCAATTGACTGTATGACTTGGTTAGATGAAATGGACATCGTGGTCGATATCAGCGGTTGTGCTGAAAGAGATGTAGTGAAGTATGTATCCCAATCATTCAAAGGAGAGGCACTAGCATGGTGGAAGTCTCTCATTCAAGCTGCTGGAAAGATCCCACTATACAATCTGACATGGGATCAGTTTGTTGCTCTCATTAAGGAGAATTACTGCCCTCAACACGAGGTTGAGAGGATTGAATCAAACTTTTTATCGTTGGTGATGAAGAATTTAGATTATCAAGCTTACCTCACCAGTTTCAATACCTTGTCTAGACTGGTTCCGTATCTGGTGACCCCGGAACCCAAAAGGATTGCTCGCTTCATTGGGGGTTTAGCCCCAGAAATCAAAGCCAGTGTTAAGGCTTCAAGACCTGCTACTTTTAGGTCGGAAGCTGATCTATCTTTGTCCCTCACTTTAGATGCGGTCAGGCTAAGATCGCTCAAGAACTCTGAAGAGGGTAAGAGGAAGCGTGAGGATGATACCTCACGAAGATCTGAGAAGAAGCACAAAGGTAATACGGACCACAAGAAGGAGTCTGGGTCCAACAAAGGTAATCAGCAAACAGAGGAAAAGCCAAAGTGCAAGACTTGCCAAAAACGTCACTTTGGAAAATGCAGACTTGAGTCCAAGTCTCAGTCAGGACCCGCTGCATGTGGGTTATGCAAGTCTAAGGAGCACAAGACTGTTGATTGCAAGAAGATTAAAGATGCCACATGCTACAACTGCAATGAGAAAGGGCACATCAAAACCAACTGCCCTAAATATGCCAAGAAGCCTGAAGAGGTCAAGAAGACCAATGCAAGGGTCTTCCGTATGGATGCACGAGAAGCCGTTCAGGACGACAATGTGATCACAGGTACCTTCCTCATAAATGAGTCTATGCAAGAGTGCTATTTGATTCAGGAGCTGATAAGTCGTTTGTAGATAATAAGTTTTGTAAGTTGCGGAATTTACCTGTTAAAACCTTAAGTGTGAAGTATGAGGTTGAATTAGCCGATGGAACCATAGAAACCGCATCAACCGTGTTAGATGGATGTGTTATATCCATTAGGAACCACTCTTTTCCATTGTCCTTACTTCCTTTGAAGTTAGCCGGTTTTGATATAGTTAGAGGCATAGACTGGTTATCGCATAACCAAGCCCAGATCGTCTGCAATAAGAAGCAAGTGGTGATCAAGACTCCGTCTGGTGAGTCACTTACCATTCAGGGAGATACCCAGTATGGACTGCCTGAACAGATGTCTGTGCTCAAGGCATCTAGATGTTTGAAGAAGGGTTGTGTCATTTATATGGCACAGGTGACTATTGATGAACAGAAGCCCAAGGTCGAAGATATTTCCGTCATTTCTGAGTACCCTGGAGTATTTCCTGAAGAACTACCTGGTTTACCACCAGATAGGCAAGTAGAATTCAGAATTGACATCATCCCTGGAGCAGCGCCTGTCGCGAGAGTGCCTTATAGATTGGCACCAACAGAGATGATGGAATTGAGGAAAAAACTGGATGATTTGCTAGCTAAAGGTTTTATTAGACCTAGTTCGTCTCCATGGGGAGCACCAATCCTGTTTGTGAAGAAGAAGGATGGATCGATGCGCCTATGCATCAATTACTGCGAACTTAACAAGGTCACTATCAAGAATAGATATCCATTGCCCAGGATCGACGATCTGTTCGATCAACTGCAAGGGGCAAGTTACTTCTCGAAGATCAACTTGAGGTCAGGCTATCATCAGCTGAAGGTTAAAGATGAAGATGTACACAAAACTGCATTTAGGACTCGTTATGGCCATTACGAGTTCCTAGTGATGCCTTTTGGGCTCACTAATGCACCAGCAGCGTTCATGGATCTCATGAATCGTGTCTGCAAGCCATACTTGGACGAATTTGTTATCGTCTTCATTGACGACATTCTGATTTATTCAAAGAATCAAGCTGACCATGAGAAGCATCTTCGATGTATCCTGGAACTACTTCAGCAGGAGAAGCTTTATGCCAAGTTCTTGAAGTGTGAATTTTGGCTTCGTGAAGTCCAATTCCTTGGACATGTTGTAAGTGAGCGTGGTATCCAAGTAGATCCCGCTAAAGTTGAAGCTGTTATGAATTGGCAAGAGCCACAGACGCCTACAGAGATTCGTAGCTTTCTAGGTTTAGCAAGATATTATAGGCGATTTATTGAAAACTTCTCAAGGATTGCTGCACCCCTAACTTCGTTGACGCGTAAGAATATTAAGTTTGACTGGGGTCCTAAGCAGCAGGAATCCTTTGACATCCTTAAGCAAAAGTTGAGCAATGCTCCAGTATTAACATTGCCTGATGGAATTAATGAGTTTGTGGTATATTGTAATGCATCACATACCGGGATGGGATGTGTGCTTATGCAAAAATGCAAGGTCATTGCCTATGCTTCACGTCAGTTAAAGGTGCATGAGAAGAACTATACCACCCATGACTTGGAGTTGGGTGCCGTTGTATTTGCACTAAAACTTTGGAGGCATTACTTGTATGGGACTAAGTGTGTGATCTATTCTGATCACAAGAGCCTTCAACACTTGTTTAATCATAAGGACTTAAACATGAGGCAGCGACGGTGGATGGAAACTTTGAATGATTATGACTGTGAAATAAGATACCATCCGGGCAAGGCGAATGTAGTCGCCGATGCCTTAAGTAGGAAGGAAAGAGTGAAGCCTATAAGAATCAATGCCAAGAGCATTGAATTAAAGAATAGTTTGAATGAAAGGTTGTTAGCTGCACAGAAGGAGCTGTTTTAGAAGCTAACTATCCGGATGAAAAGTTAGGAGTAACGGAGGAGCAGTTATCCTATGGCAAGGACGGAATACTAAGATTAAATGGACGAATATGGGTTCCAGTTTATGGAGGACTTCGGGATGTTATCCTCCAGGAAGCCCACAATTCTTAATATTCCGTTCATCCTGGAGCTGATAAGATGTACCAGGATCTGAAGGCGAACTATTGGTGGATAGGCTTGAAGAAGTCTATAGCTACCTATGTAGCCAAATGTTTGACGTGTGCACAAGTTAAAGCTGAACATCAAAAGCCGTCAGGTTTGCTACAACAGCCTGAACTCCCCACCTGGAAGTGGGAGCTGGTGACAATGGATTTCATCACCAAGTTGCCAAAGACAAAGAAAGGAAATGATACTATATGGGTGATAGTAGATAGACTGACTAAGTGAGCACATTTCCTACCCATTAAGGAGACTTTTAGCTCCGACATGTTAGCCCAATTGTACGTAGATAAGATTGTATCTCTGCATGGCGTACCAGTGTCTATTATCTCTGACAGAGATACTAGATATACATCACATTTTTGGAAAAGTTTCCAACAATCTTTGGGCACGCGCTTAAATTTTAGTACGGCTTACCATCCTCAGACGGACGGGCAGAGTGAGCGTACCATCCAAACCTTGGAAGACATGCTTCGTGCATGTGTGATTGACTTAGGTGGTAGTTGGGATAACCACCTACCATTAATCGAGTTCTCCTATAACAATAGCTACCATACTAGTATTCAGGCAGCGCCTTTTGAGGCATTATATGGTAGTAAATGCAGAACGCCTATTTGTTGGGCAGAAGTAGGAGAAGCTTAGTTATCAGGGCCTGACTTAGTCTTTGAAACGACGGACAAGATTGTCCAGATTCGTGACCGCCTGAAAGCTGCCAGGGATAGGCAGAAAAGTTATGCTAATAAAAGGCGAAAACCTCTAAAGTTTGAGGTTGGGGATAAGGTTCTGCTTAAAGTATCACCCTGGAAGGGAGTGATGCGATTTGGTAAGAGAGGTAAGTTAAGCCCAAGGTATATAGGACCATTCGAGATCATCGAATGTGTAGGAGCAGTGGCTTATAAGTTAAACTTACCTGAAGAGCTCAGTGGTATTCACAATGTATTCCACATCTGCAATCTAAAGAAATGTCTAGCTGACGAGTCGCTAGTCATGCCACATACAGATGTGTACATAGATGAGAGCTTAAAATTTGTGGAAAAACCTTTGTCGATCGAGGATCGACAGGTAAAGAAGCTTCGAAGGAAGCATGTGCCAATTGTAAAGGTTAAATGGGATGCCCGAAGAGGTCCCGAGTACACGTGGGAGGTAGAGTCCACAATGAAAGAAAAGTACCCTCATTTATTTCAGTAAATCTCGAGGTCGAGATTTCTTTTAAGGGGGTGAGGATGTAAAACCTCAAAAATTCATGTCCAATAATATATCAACACGTGTCATGGACTTTAAACGTGTAAAGAACTGATTTAGAAGGACTAAAGTTGACAAACAAAGAAAGTATGTGAATATAAGGGTTCAAAATGTCAACAATGGATAAATATACTATACAATAACCCGACACGATGTTTATACCCTTAAACGAATGAATCATGGATCATAAGAAGCTAATTGTGAAAGAAAGTGAGGAATTACAAACTACAGGGGTTAAATGTGTCAACATGTTTAAAGTATACCTCTGAGTGACCTTTTAGCAAACCCGAAGCTTTGTAATGATTAATTATACTCACGAGAATAAGTGATAAAAATTTCACAAGGTTTCGTTAAAGTATGAGAAAGTTATGGCAATATTCGTATACGAGGGTAAAAGCGTCAACGTTGGAATTTAAGGCTTTACGGGTGATCACAAAGTTAACCGAGGACTTAACAATGTTTGTTTATACCTTGGAGCCCTTAAAAGTCAAGTTAGAGAGCCAAAAGTGCAAGAAATTAAGTGAAAACCACGTTTAGAAGGACCAGGGACCAAAAATGCAATATTTGCAAACTTGTTGACCGGACTAGACCTTGACACGGGCCGCGTAAGGTCAGGCCCAATCCTTACGCGGGCCGCCTGAGTCCCCCAGATGCAGAAAAACATGCCAGGTGCCTGTTTCAGCAAGTTACACCGACTTAGGGAGCTTGTTTTCGATTCTATGGTCTTGTTTGATGGTTTATAATGGCCTAGGGACACTTGGGATGATCAGGAAACATCCATAGGCTTTGTTGGAATGATCTTGGAGCCTTAGAAAACCTATATAAAGGCCATGGGTTGAGTTGTTCAAATGCTCATTCACTTGCAAACTCCACAACTCACTCTCTGAGGATTCCTGGAGCTCAAGACCTCTTCCTAGTGATCATTAGTCGTGCATAGGACCTTAGTAAGTATCATTAACCTTTCTTAATTCAGTTTTGCTTAGTTAATTAGCTTAAAGTCAAACCGTCGTAATTACGATTTGACTTCGTCATTAATCTTAATTTGTCCAGTCAAATTCCAAATTGAAAGTACCTATGAGTGGGTAATTATGTGGGCAATAAACCCTTAAAAGGGCACCCTCTGATTCCCACTCTAACTAGGTCAATTGCCGGGTCAAAGTTAATCTCAAAAAGTCAACAGAAAGCTTATTTTCAAATTAATGCATAATTAGCAATGTAGAAGCTATGCAACATGTTTTGTCATTAATATAACTTGGTAATTAATGTAAGAACATGTCTAAACATGTTCAACTCGACAATTTTCAGTTTAAGCTCGGTTCGGAACCGAAAGTCGCAAAAGTAGACTTTTGCATTGACTTTCAGTTCTGACCCATTAGAGCATAGTTTAGAAATGCCTTAGAGCCTTATTAGGACCAGGTTTCATATAAGTATAACCCTCTGTGATTATACAACTTGGTTCATTAGTTATCCGATTCATATGCATATTTCCGTTAAATGCCTAAATGTTGACTATTATGCGCATATGACCTTAAAACATGAATTTTGAAAATGTAAAAGAGTAGAAACCTTAGTTACTGATTTATAAACGTGTACCTAAAATTTGACATCAGTTTGAGGTCTAGATTAAGAGTTATGCTCATTAGCGTAATTAGAAAGCTTTTTAGTAATTAAACGGTGTAATTAGCATATAGCCTATCTAAACCCGATTTTTGATACCAAACTTTTTACCCACTAATATAAAATAATATTTTGGGATTTTTATTTATTTTTAGGCTAAGCATAACATAGAGTTCTAAGCTTGATCCGGTAATTGTCGTTTTTGCCCTTTTAGGCTATAAAATGAGTTTTACCAATCCTTTTGATACCAAACCTTTTTCTACTGATCCAATATGATAAATAGAATATTTTAAGACTTCTGGAATAATAAAAATATCAGCTTTTCTTATAAAACCCGAAAATCGCTTAAAATCGTCTTTTTACGTGTTTTAAGCGCATAGTATGTATTAAAACCATTTTAGATATATAAGACTTGATACCTACTGATGTTTTAAATAAATTTTTATACTTTAGCAGTAAGCAAAAGTTTTAAACTCAGATTTCCAGATTTGACCTTTAAACCTTAGGTGAAATTACCAAAATGCCCCTTCGGTGCATAGTATGGTTAGAAATGATAAATTTCACATATAAGTATTTTTACTGATTACATCAGACCCGAAACTCAGATTTATATTTAAACTCTTTTATAACCTTTAAAATGACCAAAATACCCCTACGGGGCGTAATTTGGGTTTAAATCCGTTTTGGGCATAATAGAAGATATATTACTGATGTCACAACATATTTAAGGCATATTAACTTAGGAAACCTGTGTATGACTCTTTTGGTTACCCGTTACGCGTTCGGATCGGCTTATGTAACTAGTTTGCATATATTTGCCGAAACGGGTCAAACCATATCGTTTTCATCTCAAAATCCAGAATGTGTTTAGTTTACCCATATTAAACAAGTGTCCAAGCTTGTCACGTCAAAACCACATTCTAAACCGGTCTTCGCTTTATCATGCATTTGAACCGTGTCTTCCTTTTGAAAACTAACCGGTCTAAGTCTAAGCTTAATTAAAGACCCGTTAGGATTCTAATAGGTTGTTAAAAACCTTCGTTCCAGATTAGGAGCCCAGTAAAAGCTACGTGCACTTACTGTATTTGATTTATACTTTGCTCAGGTAAATACTCTTAACTTATTTTCCCTATACAGGCTTGGGATACGGTATTATAATAATACCTCTTGGTCGGGTATGTAGTCATTTAAATCGGATTGTGATTAATGTATTTACATAACTCGTTTTATTCTGTATTATTTGGTGTATGGCCTTTGGGGGTTAAATGACCATGTCCCGGATATCCTTGGCATCATTCAAAGAAATGGCCACGACCTAAGCACGGGGTGTAGGCGTACAAAGCGAACAAAGATGAGAACCAAACAGATAACAATAACATAAACAACAAGGATCTCATATACAACCTTAATCAATCACAAAAAATGGATCCAAGAACACACCAACATAGACACAAACAAGTAACACATAATAGATCTCAATAGAAATCAACAGATAACATAACATATGAGCCAACCAAAAAAAAAACTAGGGTGAAGCTGAGTCAGGGACCAGATTCCAGGTTCATCACTCTATGGTTCCTGGACAAGCCTTTACTCAGGAGCCACACCTAAGCCTATAAACCAACAAGACAAATAACAACTACAATAACAAGAACAGAACAGATACAAGTAAAAAATAAGAACTAAACCAACAACACCTGACAATGCAACAGATAGCACGTAGACTCGATCAAGTGCCGGCCTGACTAGTCCGGTAAACAGGGATGCCTAGACTCAGAACAAAGTGATGCAGAAACAGAAAAAACAGAGATAAAAGATTGGAACGATCTTACAGAGGGTGCAAAAACTTCCAAAGAAAATGGATCAGAACTGTAGTTTTCGAAAAACTACAAGAACTGATCAACACATAAAAACCACCTGGTTAGTTTGCCCTGAACCTTCTAGGGTTCAGAGACCAACACAGGTCTTGAGAAACTGCAGACGATAGAACACCTTCTTGACCTCCAACGAACCCTAACTAGGATTTGTGTCACACCAAACTGATGTTACAAGATCTATACCTGCAACCACTTAAAAAAAACAAAACAGAACAGACCTAAACTCTACAGAGATGTAAAACTACAAGAGATTCGCGACATAGCCAACCAAACAAGCACTTCAAATGTCAAATAGAGACAAGTAATCAAATACAAAATACTCAAAGATTTCAATACCATTAATATAGCTGAATTTTATGAGACAACCCTCATAAATCCAGGTATCCGTACAATTAATTAATATTAATTAATGCTTAATGACTGTGCTGGATTACTTGATTGCTTTCTGATTACTGCATCATACTTACATGTGCATCACATATTACATAATGTCACATCATTATCACATACAAACCGTATTGACATACATGATGCACAAAGCACAGTTAGCACAGTTAACGGATGGAACAGGAATATGCTGACGGGGTTCAGTACATAGACAAACAGTGTTTTGAGACCCAATATGAGCTAGAAACTAAGTTCTACACTAGTATGGTGTGTAGGGAAGTAAGGACCATAAAACTGCGTCACTAGGTGATAGTTTAAGTGCCGAAAAGTGCCTAAAACCCACATACAGTGCAGAATTCTGCATATTTCAGCAAAATTCAGCTTTTTAACAAGCTAGTTATGTGCAAAAACATGGCAAAATGGTCCTAAATGCTTTCCTAAGTGTCGGGAATTAAAAGTGTCACAAAAAGTAACATAAAGATCATTAAACGGAATAGCTTGACACTTTAACGAACCGGTATCTAACCGAACAACCGGACACTACCCGAAACACCAAAATTATACTAGAAATATTGTTTAATTATTTATGAGCTAGTCGTGATCCCCGAACACCTTAACACCCACTAAAATATCTAGTAACTAACTTAACTAACTATATACTTGGTTTTGAACTAGTAAGTAATCAAACTAGTTAAAGCCTACTCTATACCCCCCCCCCCCCCCACCTACAATCGGCCATACCACCACCATACCTCAAGATTTTATTTCCTTTTTATATTAGATCTTGTCTTGATTTACACACAAGATATTAAGGAAGGAATGGTTATAAGTATGGCATAAGAGTTCAAGAGTTCAACACATTTCACACACTCTCACACACCCACCTTTCTCCCTCTCTTGTTCTCCCTCTCGGCCGAGAACACCACACACCACCACCACCACTTCCACCTCTAGTTCATCCATTCCAAGTAATCACAAGGTGTTAGAAGGAGCATAAAGGAGTTAGGAGCTTGTGGATCATCAAGGACCTTTCTTATTTGCTTTTATCCACCATCTTTGTCACCTTCATTCTCTTATGTTCATCCCTAGCCTTAGAGCTAGTAGTAAGGCTCTCATAACCTTTGTTACTTCTAATTTTGATTGGCTAAAAGATGTATTATGTTGTAAATCACAAGAACACTAAAGAACATAACCTTGAAACATGAACATAAGCTTGAAAAATGATGAAATCATGATGAAGCTAAGTTGTTTAGTGTATGTATGATGATTGATTGTTATTTACTTGAGATTATGATGATGATCATCATGAGGAGCTTGTTAGATTGTGATTAAACACATGATCTAGCAAGTAAGAGGGTGATTAAGTGATTAAACAAGATGATCATCCTCATGTGTAAGCATGAACTTGAAAATAAAATGATTTCTTGAAAAATAATAACCAAAGTGAGCTAGTAAACTTATGGATCTAAGATGTATGAATGGTTTTCCAAAAGAACCAAGTTCAAAATATGATTTTTAGAAGATCGTGGTTCTTACTTAAACTTACACTATTTTTGGTGATAAAATAAGTGTAGAAACACTAGAGAAACAAGAAGGTTTCATAAAGAAACGTTTTTGTAAAACATGTTTACAAGTTGTAAACGTCCAAATCTTTCAAGAATGAGATTCTAAAGAAATAAACACACTTTAAAGGGTAACTAAACCTACTAAAAACACTACCAAGTTACTTCAAGTTTTTAATAAAAGTTCAAGTTCATGTTTTAGTGCAAATAACATTGTTTTTGCACTTGGAAAGTGTAGTTGTTTAGGGAGTGATTGTTGATTGTTGTGATGATTTTTGAAAAGAAAATGATATGCTTTGATAGCATGGACACCTCCATTTTTAGGGGAAACTATGGCAAAATTTTCTAAAAATATAAACACTTAGAAAAATATTTTTCTAACAAGTATTTACAAGTGTATTTAACTACGGTTTTCAATATAAACTTTGCCATAGAATTTGTTACAAAAATACAAGTATTGGAGGTTGGTTTTTATAAAAAAAAGATAAATATGTATTTAGAATATATATATATGGAGAGAAAGTATAATGTACTTCACGCCTTAACGTACATTAACGTACTTCACGAAATATATAACATGCGTAATTATTTTTTGACCAAAATAACGTGCGTGATTTTGGATCCCATGCGTGATTATGTGGTCCCATGCGTGATTATGTGGTCCCATGCGTGATTATATGTTCCATGCGTGATTATACCCCTGATCCAACGGTTACCATTGTCTCCTACGTGAAGTATGATAAGCCGTGAAGTATGTTAACCTTTCTCTCTCTCTCTCTCTCTCTATATATATATATATATATTAAGACACTTATGTGAATATTTGTATACTTGGTGAAATAGTTATATTATTTTAGGGTAAAGTAATATAACTTAACAAAATACCATAGAATTTACAATCCAAAATAATACCAAAAATCACAAGGAATAAATATATAAGTTACACCATAATATTGTGGAACCGAACAAAAATGTAACTTACAAGTATTCCGGAAAATACCGTTACAAATATATTTTTGGTAAATATCATTTTGGATACAAGAAATGAAAATATTACAAAGTTGTATCATATTTTTAACAAGAGGAAAATATATTATTTTTGGAAGTAAAAATATATTTTCTTAAATATTTAGAAGATATGTAATTTTTGGGAAAAATATATATTTTCTTGGAATACATTAATTTGGACAAAATAAGTTTAAATATATTTTCTAAAGTGAGACTTGGAAATATATTATTTTGGAAACTACAAATACAATAATACAAATATACATGTATAAGATACCCCCATCCTTGGGAAGGAAATACGAAAATAAAATACTTGAGAAGTATTATTACAAAATATTGTTTAAATAATTATTCCAAAAATTAAATATAATTTAAGGTTAAAGTAATTATTATTTTAACAAGTAATTATAACTTGGAATAATATTGGGAACATAAGAAATGTAACTCAAAAACGTAAATACAAAGCAAAGGCGCGACCCGTCCGTCTAATAGACGTTAGTACACTGTAGGTAGTCGTGTTTGCTGAGGATATTTGAGTACCAGTACTGAAGACGCAATACTATGAGTTCATGTCCTCCTTTTCTTTTAACTGTTTTCAGTTTTATACTTCGGGGGTGAAATACATGTTACAACTCTTACAAACGTTTTATACATGGTATGGTTAGCTAAGGAGGGTTACTGCTAGATCATGTGAAGGGTGGGTATAACACTTAAGGCCATTAATCCTCGTCGTGGGACCGAGAGATATGAGTGATAGATCTATTTGGGTGTAGCGAGCCCACACCCATGGGGACCAGGGTGGCCAATAGGGTGACTATGTCTTCCAGCCGGAGGCCCGGTACAAATTTGCTAGGTTTGAGTTTTCCTGCACCATTTCACACATATCAATGGCCCTGCAAACCATTGGTGATATGTTTTTCCTTATTGCTACATACCAGGGACATACATACATACAGACATACTTTAAAGGTTTAATCATACACATACACATGAACTCGCTCAACTTTTGTTGATGTTTTTAAACTACATGTATTTCAGGGAACTAAGTGGATCTGGCAGGTGTGTGCATGCGTTTCAAGCTGCGTTATAAATAAAAGATGTCATCCGAGGTCGTTGGGTTTAGGAGATGTATCTTACTCCTGGACGAGATACATGTTTCTAAACCCGGTTTTATTTAAAGTCTTTTGTTGAGTCTTCATGAACTCATTTGAACATGTTGTGGTTTGTAACTTAAGTTGGTGTCAACTTTTCAGACAAGTATTTTGTGGTATTTTCTAAACTTAATATATGAATGGACATCTTATGGTTTTATCATTTAGAATTATTATGATTGAATGCTATGGTATTAAGAAGTCACACCAATAACCACGCTTCCGCAAAAGTCAGGGTGTGACAGCTTGGTATCAGAGCTTCGATCGTAGCGAACTAGGATTCTTTCTCGAGTCTAGACTACGATCATTAGGGCTCTCACGAAAATGTTTTCACAAACATGTTTTCATTGCATACACAAAATTTCCAGATCCAGGAAACAAATATTTTTACAAATAAAAGACACAAAATACATTTCAAAGAATTCATTTATATTTCAGTCTGAGAGACTGGGGAGTTAGTCTGAGAGACTAGCTGGGTAATTCAGTCTGAGAGACTGGGGAGTTGGTCTGAGAGACTAGCTGGGTAGTTCAGTCTGAGAGACTGGGTAGTCTGAGAGACTAGTTAGGGCAATCTGAGAGACTGGGAGGTTTAGCCTGAGAGGCTGGGTAGTTCAGTTTGAGAAACTGGGAGGTTTAGTCTGAGAGACTAAGTAGTTCAGTCTGAGAGGCTGGGTGGGATAGTCTTGGGAAGGCTAGGATGCATACATTCTTACATTGTTACTGCTTACATGCTTATTTGATGATTGTTGATATATGTGCATACTTGTGATGGATTTGTTACAGACATCATGTCCTCCTCCAAGAGTGGAGTATCTGATACAGTAGACCCTATGGCTATAGTTTCTGATGATGAGATCATCCCAGAGGATGAGGTTTTTACATCTGACACTACGAGTAGCGACGATGATGATTTCCAGCCGTTTGCTTTACCAGATTTTGGAGATAATATACCGCTAGCTGATGGTCTTCCTGGCGAGGATCTACTTCTTGTTCAGATCCCTGCTCCTTTTCCTCTTGCTGCATTTCCTCTCGAGGATCTGCCTCTTGACGCTATGTCTGATGACGATGTCGATCTCTTTATTGAGGGTCCCCCCGAGGGTGCCCAGGATGATGGAGCTCCAGTCGATGATGACGTTGTCGTTCCACTGGTCGAGATTCCAGTCGCCGATGTCATGGCTATTTCGCTTGTTGAGATTCCTGTCGTTGAGATTTCTTCTGACCATTCTGGTCCTGATTCATTTGATTCTGTGTCCTCTACTACTCTACACGCACTGGGATTACAGCGATATCCCACCGATACTGATTCTGACACAGCTATGTCTGTCGCACATGATGTTCCACACGGTGTTGATCATGATATTGAGTTTGATGATGAGTTGGACCCTGTATTTCCACACGACTTCGACCCGGAGCGTGAGATTGAGTTTGTCCCCGATGATCAGCCTTTTGAGGCACCTGTCGTTCCTGACGATCAGCACTTTGATATACCCGCTGATCTTGAGTTAGCTCCAGCTGACCCTGAGCCTTTGATTGCACCCGAGCCCATACCTGCTCACGATCCTCTACCTGAGCATACCCTGCACCTGCTGATGTACCAGTTGTTGCAGCACTATTACCTGACCCTTAACCTGCAGCCGTGGATCATGCTCCTTTTGCTGACCATGTAGACCCCCGTTAGGCATTCACCCACAATGGGTGGATAGAGGATGACGATGACCTGCCTTCTTTTGTTAGACCTGTTACTCCCCCACCTGCACCTACACATGCACCAGCTGATATCGCCCCGTTTCACCCACCTGTATCTGACATACACCGCACAGATCTACCGGTCACGTTCCTACAGGATATCCCTCCTCCCCATCCAGGGGAAGATCCATCGAGTCAGCAGCCCAGTCACATACCACCTGTGTCAGCAGCCTTTCCTTTCATGCCACCGTTTGCACCTGCTACACATACTGCACCTGTTGCTTCTGCACCATCGGGCGAGCCACTGATTTGGTTTCCACCCAACTCGATGCCTGTTTCTGATCCATATCATCCCTTCCATTACACTGGATATACGAGAGATGATCTGCTTTTGTCCTTACAACTCCAGCAGGAGATGTTGTGTCGCAGAGTCATTGATATTGAGAGGATTCCGCGTCCTCCACCCTGCACTTGTCAGTCACTATTCGCGACACCACCAGCTCCTCTCCTGCCATACCCAGATTTTGATGTCCGTTTTCTTACTATGGAGCAGCAGGTTAGCTACCTGTTGCGTATCGTTCATGCCCTCGAGGAGGAGCTAGCGCGTCTGCGCAGTTTGCTTTTCATTCCTCCACCTCCTCATCCTCCACCATCAGCATAGCAGTTTTTGGTTTTATGCAGGTAGCATACTTTTGGTGAGAGTGCAGCTATTGAGCCCAGATTGCACAGCTTTTTGAAGACGACATTTCTTTTGACTTTTGATTGTTGTAGTTTGATGGATAGTTTGGACAAGGGTGATGTGACCCTGTAGTCCTTTTTGGTTGTGATATGATACATTTGGTGAACTTGTAAAACTGTAATTATGGTCATTGATATATGAAAGCTCAATCGCAACATTCTCATTACATACATTGTTGAATTAATTGTTTGTGTTATGACATGGGATGTTATGTGTTTACTTGCGTTGATAAATGTTATTACATGCGCATACTACATACCTATATGCATAAGACCTGGCCTATACAAACTTCTTATAGAAGATGCCTCCATGAAGGGAAACTCGATTGCCCACTCAGGGGCGAATGTTAGTTGGTGCCCGGGGGTGCATCCGCCTACTCCAATGTTTCGGTTAGAAGTGTATATGTTTTGATTTTTCGTCTGGAAATTTTAAAAATTATATAGGATAGCCTCCCCCAATTATTTTTCCTAAATATTTATACAATATATAAATTAAAGTAAAGTTTGTTACCAATTTGTATATCCTAAATATTTATACAATATAGAAATTAAAGTAAAGTTTGTTACCACTTTGTATATAAGTGATAGGTAGTTTTGTAAATATATTTTAACTCTTATTTGTTTAACCTTAGATTACCCACCACACAATAAACTTAATCGCAAGTTTTTATGTGTAAGAACGAGTCCTTTGAATGAATGAAATTTTTTTAGTTGAATTTGGAACTATTATTATTTGACCTGACCTGAATCGATAGCCGGCCCGACCCGAAACATAACAATAGGAAACAAATTTGGGTCCCGTCACTTTACGCCCCCTCGAAACTTTTGGCCAAGCTCCGCCACTGTGCCCATTACTGAGGCCGAGTTACAAGAACGGATTTCACGAGCAATAGCAGAGCACGAGGCCTCAAGCGCTGAAACTAGCGGGGGTACCTCGAGAAACAACCCACCCCATGGTAATGTTTAAGTCACTTGAGACACATTACGTTACATTTGGATATTCCATGTGCGTTTGCTAATGCTTTCTGTGAATGACGTTACTTGTACAGGCTGTACCTATAAGCAATTCTTAGACTGTAAACCGCTGAATTTCGACGACACCGGGGGTGTTGTGGCTTTTGTTCAATGGACGGAGAAGACCGATTATGTGATCAGAATGAGCAAATGCGCACCAGAACACCAAGTCACCTACGTCTCCGGATTGTTCTTAGACGGAGCACTTTCGTGGTGGAATCTCCAAGTCCAAACTCTGTGTCACACCCTGTCTTTTGCGGAAGCGTATGATGTGTGACTGGTTTAATATCATTGAATTCAATCGTAATAAACAACTACATGATCAAAACGATGTTCATCCATTCATAAAATTTGAGTATCACAAACACTTGTTATTTAAGTTTTAAAAACACAACCTTCGCCTAGGTTACGATTCAACAAAAGTGGATGACATCTAAACTTGAAGTCTACTTCTAGTTATAACACTTGCGCCCGAGATCCATCCTGTCACCTGAAATACATGTAATTTTGGAAAACATCAACAAAAGTTGAGCGAGTTCATGCGTTTTGTATACCTTGTATGAAACATGGTATGTATCTTGTATAAATAAAGTATTCTTGTGAAATAACGTATTCTTGTAAAATAAAGTATTCTTGTAAAATAAAGTATTCTTGTGATATGAACCAAATAAAGTATTCTTGTGTACGAACCTCGTACAAATAAAGTATTCTTGTGTACGAACCTCGTACAAATAAAGTATTCTTGTATAATCTTTGAGAGACTTTAAGGCATGTGAGGACATGGGGAGTACTTGCTATGACTCCTTGAGGACATGGGGAGTACTTGTTATGACTCCTTGAGGACATGGGGAGTACTTGTTATGACTCCTAGGGAGCATTCGTAATTGCTCATACCCTTGTCGATTTTCCTCGACTGTGTCGATTAACCTCGACTGTGTCAATTTCCCTTGACTGTGTCGATTACCCTCGACTGCGTCGATTAACCTCGATTAGGACTCTGAAGCACTGCTAGGTACTAGTTGTGACCATGAGTGGGGTTCGGCCGTACCCGTTAGATCTAACCCTCGTCCCTAATTAGTGAATGTTTTTAATGGCTTGGTACTAGTTTTCACCAAGACTTTATGGCATTTTTAGTATTATGTCGGTGCTCACATGATCTAGTATTTCCTAGGCATCTCTTAAAACGCATCATACTTGGTACTCGTTCTCACCAAGAGTGCTTCTTGTATTTTTTTTTTTTTTTTGTATTCTCAAATTGCATCATACTTGGTACTCGTTCTCACCAAGAGTGCTTCTTGTTTTGTTTTTTTTTTTTTTGTATTCTCAAATTGCATCATACTTGGTACTCGTTCTCACCAATATTGCTTCTTGTTATCATACCATTTATAAACATTGTATTATTTGTAACATGTATTTCACCCCCGAGAGTTATAAAACCAAAAACAGTTAAAGAAAAGGGGGAGCATGAACTCACAACTTTGCGTTCCTGCGTCGTAAACTTCACTGGATTTGCTTATCTAGTGTCGTGACCTAAACGTGTTTAGTATCGTTAGTCACTAGACTTGTATCGCACAAGTACAAGTCACTATCTTTTGTATATGTGTTCTGGTGTTAAAACTAATTTATATTTTTAACTATGTATCTTACTTATATTATTTTCTCAAAAAAAAAAATATAAGTATCTTGTATTTTGCACCCGAATTATGTTTCTTGTATGTTGTATGTGTATTTTTGTGTTTTTACTTCTCAAGAGTATTTAGTGTATTTTCAAGTCCTAATACACTATTACGTATAATACATACTACATACATTTAGCACAAAGTTTGGTGATCAATAAATACATATATTTTCTCCAAAAATATACATACTTAATATCCGTTTTGATCTTGAAGAAATCATCATTTCTTAACACAAAAATTAGGGGAAACCTTGGTAAATATTTTAGATACATTTTTAGGGAACAAGTTTCTTAAAACTTATATTTTTCTAAGTGTCAAAATTTTACAGAAATTTTGACAGAGTTTCCCCTAAAAATGGGGGTTTCCCATGTTTTCAAAACATGTGTTTATTTTCTTTTAAAATCATCATCAATCAATTTCAACAACATATACTAATTTCTCTATTTTATGAACTTGAAAATTTATAAAAGTGTGTAGTAACTTACTAGGGTATTTAGCAAGTCTTGTTACTCTTTAAAGTGTGATTGCTTCTTTAAAAACTCCATTTTTAAAGAATATGATTCTTTACAACTTATGTTCTTGTTTCAAAAGTATTTCTACACTTATTTTGTCACTAAAAATAGTGTAGGTTTAGTAATAACCATGATCTTTCAAAAATCACCTTTTTAAACTTGGTTCTTTTAGAAAAATCATTCACAAATCTTGGATCTATAAGTTTACTAGTTCACTTTGTTTAAATCATTTTATTTTTCAAGTTCATGTCTTCACTAGAAGATGATTATCTTATGTTGTTACAAAATCATCTTTCTTCTTGCTAGATTATGTGTTTAATCACCATCTAGCAAGCTTCATGTGATGATTATCACCATCATCTCAAGAAATCAACAAACAATCATCATTCACATACTAAACAATATCATTTCATCCATATTTCATCATATGTAAGTCTTATGTTTATGAATCAAGTTTATGTCTTTTGAAGTTCTTATGATTTTCAACATAATACTTCTTTTAACCAAGCAAAATAGAAGTAAACAAGAGTTTAGATGATCTTACTACTAGCTTGAAGCTAGGGAAAGAAACAAGATGAAGATGAAGTGGTTAAAAGCACTAGGGAGAGGTCCTTCAAGTTCCGTTGCTTCAACCCTACTTAAATGTGCTTCTTACACCATGGAATCACCTTAGAATGTATAGATTGAAGCTTGAAAGGGATGTATGTGTGTGCTTGGTTTGAGCCGTGACCAAATAGAGGAAGAAGGAAAGATGTAGTTGTTTATGTGTTGTGATGAAAGAGAGAGGTGATCCAAAGGTCTTTATAAAACTAACTTCCAACATACTTTTACTCCATGGATATTATGTTTCAAAAGTGAACAACATATCAAATAGAATATTGAAAGAAAATCAATAAGTGGGGCCCCTTTATAACCGGCCATTAGATAGGGGGGGGTCTAGTTGGATCTTGATTCTTAGTCACACAATCTAGTTACTTGTTAAGTGTTTAATTTAGGGGTTAATTGTGTTTTAGTGTTTTAAGTAGTAATATGATGAGTAGTGCTCATAGCTAGTTTCATAACACTAAAACAATGCTTCTAACAATATTTTGGTGTTCCGGGTATTGTCCGGTTGTTCGGTTAAGCACCGGTTCGTTTAAGTGCTAAATTGCACCGTTTAGTGTCTTTCAAGTATATTTTTGTAACCATTTCAATTCCCAGCACTTGGGGAAGTATTCTGGATAATGAAACGTAAATTATGCATGATATTTATATGTTTAAAAGATGATTTGAGCTAAATTTGATAAAATTATGCACTTAAAGTGTGTTTCGGGTGCTTTTTAGTGCGTATTTTAGCTTCCGGATGGTCTATATATAAACCCTTGTATGTACTCTTGGGTTTTAATGTATTCTTGTCATTGGACCTACACCTAGGCTCCAATTCTATTGTCTAACTGTTTTCTGCAGATTTGTTAACACAATGTGTCTTACCGGTGAGTTTACTAGTATTTCTGACGCAACGCTCTTGTTAATGCATAAAGCAATATTTTGTAGTATAAAACGTGCATGAATTCACTTGCATGGAATTCAGAAATTTATTTTTCTGGTAAACTAGATCATGCACAGTCATTAAAGCACAAATTACTGTTCATTTAGTGTACGGAATGTACGGAAAAGTGACGGTTGTCACAGTCTCCCCCCGTTAAAAGAATTTCGTCCCGAAATTCAAGCGATGCCATCGGTCGCAGGGGAGTTGTGAATCAAATATGGTCACTTAGATTCGAAATTTGTCTTCATGTTTTCATGTCTTGTATTCTATCGTACTCAAGTAAATCAATTATGTCTTTTCTGTGTCTTGTGGAGTCTTGGTCCGTAACCTTAACAGGTTTCTATAGTAATTCTTGTCGCTTGTCATTGACGTGAATCTTATTTATGGGAACAACGATTGTTCCTTGAGTCAGACTCCTCTAAAGACTAGACACATGAATGCGTCGCGATCACTACTGATCTTTTTCTGGAAGCTTCATCTTGTGAGCAATGGTTTTGATCCCTACATCGGGGTCTAACCTTTATGTTTTCCAAATCACACCACGCCTTCTCTAGGCGAGGCTCCCATTAAAGTCTTACCTCTTGTCTCA
This sequence comes from Helianthus tuberosus, assembly GCA_030545235.1. Lineage (NCBI taxonomy): Eukaryota > Viridiplantae > Streptophyta > Magnoliopsida > Asterales > Asteraceae > Helianthus > Helianthus tuberosus. The sequence goes on along the minus strand of CM060365.1, from coordinate 31,164,676 downwards.
AATTTCTACGATTTCTGCCGCTCGTCGGCGTAATCTTTTTGTATTCTGTGGCCTGCCTTGATATGTTTACATATCTAAACGGTCTTGTCTCTAGTTTTCTTGAGCCAACTCGGGCCAGTAGATTGTTTATTTCTGTTCTCTGTTAAACATGACGGGGATCGACTTGTTATGTTTCATCTAAAGCTTCACACGAAGCGGTTTAAACGGCGGTGTGATAAATACTGTTGTAGGAAAACTCTACTAAGGGAAAGTGAGTGTTCCAACTTTTTATCAAAGTTTATCACACAAGCACGTATTGTTTTCATACAGTCTGCATCGTTCAGTAGCTTAGTCCATCATCGTTAACATTTAAGTTCTTATGATCAACGGTGTGCTGCAATCTTTGTGATCAGTAAAGATCTTGCAGCGTTTTCTTTCAGGTAATGACGTCAAGTTTGCGGCGCGCAATTACTGTATCTAGCTCAAGGTTTCTTCTTATGATTCCTTAATCAATGTGCCGCGTATGCAATGTTGTGGTCTCGTTGCATTGACGTAAAATCGAGACTTTGTCGAGAAGCGTCACATAATTGCAACTCTAGCTCCTTAGCTCTTGGTTGCAAGGTTGACATGAATCTCGTTTTTATCCGACATGTATCTTAAAATTCTCACTTTGCGAATTCGAAACCCGCCTTTCGTTATCGTAGCACATACTGTCCTTTCTCTAGGAGTTGCAAGGTAAACTGCAGCTGTTGCGCACGACCTCCCTTGGTCGTTGGCCATATGAGAATGTAGTCAATAAATGTAATCATGATCTATCCAGGTATGGCTTACACGTTCGATTCATGAAGTCCATGAATATTGTCGATGCATGTGTTAAGCCAAATGATACGACAAGGAACTCGTAATGCTCGAAGCGAGTCCTAAAGGTCGTGTTAGGGATATTTCCTCTTGTATTCACAGTGGAGGACATCTTGTCCTCATGTTGATCTTTGAGTGGTAACTATAGCCTGACGATTTGTCTATTCACGTTATCAGTCCTTGGCAGAGGATTCTGGTTCTCAATTCTCTGGAATTTATGCGAAATGGAACTGTCAACTTTCTCCTCGTGTCCTTAACTAAGGGCGTCATGACCTTAATTCCCTCTGTCTAGCAGCTCTTGTAGTTATATCGGAGGCTCGTACTTCACGGACGAAGCTAGCCGGTATGGCGTCATTCGGTACTGGTGTCGCTCCTGGCACGAGGTTCCTCTTGTCGCTTGCGGAGGGGCGTTCCTGGCAAATCTTCAGAAAAAGGCTACTGGAACTTCTTCTATAACGGGGATGTTCTCAGGCTCTATACTTGGATATTCAATCCTTACTGACTATCATATCATGACTTCTCAAGTCAATGGTAACAAAAGGTTCCAGCCTTCTGAGTCCCTAAATACAATCCTTAATTGCTTCGTCTGCTTAAACTAGCCTTCTATATGCCCATTTCTAAAGAATACGGGACGTCTATTTTTTTTTTCTCGAAACTAGGCCAAGCAGTTTCTTAAGTTCTAAGCATGCAAGGTTAAAGTTGATGCCAGTATTAATCCAAAAATGGATGCATAAGGTTGGTTAATAGGGAACGTACCCGTAACCGCATCTGGATCCTGGCGTGCTTTACGAGTTTCGATCGTGAAAACCCTTCCTTGCTTGTTTCTTCCCAGGACAATCTTTCCTAAAGTGCCCTGCTTCACCACATCTGTAGCAACCTGGTATTCTCTTATTTCTTCCATCTGGGTCCTTCGCCCAACAGGCGTCCTTGTTGTGCCCTTCTTTTCCACACTTCCCGCACTTAGGCCTCAGACATCGACCTTCATGGTGAAAATTTCATTCCCCGCACCTCAGCTTAGTCCCCGAGTAAATTTTACCACCAGCCTTATTAGTGGCTCCATCAGCCTTCCTGCCATGCGGCGGATGCACTTTCTTTCTTTTGTTTGTTTTAGAGCTTCCGTAGCTGACTTGTGTGCCCACAACCCTGAGATATAGGTAACACTCTGTTGGGGCGAACAGTTACTCATTCTCAGAATGGAGTCAGTCTTTTCTGTCCAACGAACAAATGCAACGGCGCCTCCTGTTCCGTCAAAGTTTAATGGTTTGCAATCCAGGAACTGCTTATAGGTGCAGCCAGTTGGAGGATTATTTCCGGTAGTGCCACCGCTGTGCTCAGAGCGGAGGGCTACATGTCGTGCAATCGCCTGTGAGATGCGTTCTTGCAACTCGGCTTCTGTCCTTGGCAACGTACTGGTGTTTGTGTCACGTCTGGGTGGCATTCTCTTCTGTCAAAATGGTATGAAGTAGTTTAGACAACATTCCAATTGTCTATGAGGTACATAGCACCATAAGCCATCATGTAATCACCCAATTTCACATGTATATAAAATCAATGTATGAGCGAGGAAACAATTACTGAGCCTTCACATAGGCTTGCCAACTTGGCTTATTATTTGTAATAAAATGAACTCGAGGCTACATCGCCTTGGTCATTCAAGCTTTATGAAATGGTAGTTGTTCACGTAGGGGTGATAGAGAGTGTATCGTTACTGCTTCTTTCTGAATGTTATTCCTCTTCTCTTGCTTAAATATCGTTACTGCTTCTTTCTGAATGAAGTAGGCAAAGTCAGGCACGAAGTAGGCAAGACAACTTTCCTTCTTTATAAAGTGCTAAAGCACTGGTCTAGGTTTTGTTCTATCCTTTGAAGGTGTGAACACCTAGAGTTTATTTTTGTGCAGTGATCGTTAGCTTGGCCCGCAGAGTCCACCAGGATTTCTGTGCACTACAAGTCGTTATTACGTGGGCCCCCGTAATAATAAATTGTCTTGCACAGTTACCCCAATTTTCTCTTGTCCAAGCAGATGATCAATCAAGAAGGGGACACTACTGTCCTTATACTTCTGTCATGGAAAGGACCTTTGCGATGGTCCACGCACTAACACTCGTTATCGTTACGCGTGTATAGGCACGATGATAGGAATGAAGAGAATTCCTAGTAGTTGGAGGGGCACCTTCAAGATGAATACTTCATCTTCCTTTTCCGGTCAAGTATGTCGTCAATCTTGCTTCACATAAGCCGCAGGGATCTCGTCCCGTTGATCAAGGATTCATCCAAGGTTGCCGCCTCTGCCTCTTCATCACTATCGTAGTCAGGCACCTTCACGATCGAGAGAGAAGAACAGCCATTTCCTACGGGAGCAAGCTCAGAATCTTGTTTGGTAATCACTCTAGCAATGAGCTTTGCAATGAACGCGAGGTCGGTAGCTTCATCGTGCGAGTTACCTACAGTAGTAGGAGTCGGAGTCAGAGTCGAAAGAATCTTATTCACGTCAATAATCATTCCGTACACGTATTTGTATGTATTCACGTCAATATTTATTCCGTACACTCATTCTTATATATGTATATCAATGACAAATATGCTACTTAGCATAAACAAGCAATTTGATGCATTATATCACGTATAACTCTCGTTTTTTTTTGGGGGGGGGGGTCATTTTTCTAGTTGTCGATTTACGACAAAAACACTACTTGGTACTAGTTGTCACCAAGAGTATATTTTATCTTTGGCAAGTCTAACTTGTGTAGACTATGCCTTAATTGGCACCTTATCTTGAGGGTATTCCTTACTAATGTCCTTGCCTTGTCTCTTCTTTGAAAAGTGTTTGACTCGTGGATCTTGGCGCTTACGTGAATGCAATGAAAAACCGTTTTGTAAAATGTTTTTGTGAGAGAACTCTAGTAATTGTAGTCTAGACTCGTGAAGGGATCCTAGTTCACTACAATCGAAGCTCTGATACCAAACTCTCACACCCTGTCTTTTGCGGAAGCGTATGATGTGTGACTGGTTTAATATCATTCCATTCAATCGTAATAAACAACCACATGATCAAAACGATGTTCATCCATTCATAAAATTTGATTATCACAAACACTTGTTATTTAAGTTTTAAAAACACAACCTTCGCCTAGGTTACGATTCAACAAAAGTGGATGACATCTAAACTTGAAGTCTACTTCTAGTTATAACACTTGCGCCCAAGATCCATCATGTCACCTGAAATACATGTAATTTTGGAAAACATCAACAAAAGTTGAGCGAGTTTATGCGTTTTGTATACCTTGTATGAAACATGGTATGTATCTTGTATAAATAAAGTATTCTTGTGAAATAACGTATTCTTGTAAAATAAAGTATTCTTGTAAAATAAAGTATTCTTGTGATATGAACCAAATAAAGTATTCTTGTGTACGAACCTCGTACAAATAAAGTATTCTTGTATAATCTTTGAGAGACTTTAAGGCATGTGAGGACATGGGGAGTACTTGTTATGACTCCTTGAGGACATGGGGAGTACTTGTTATGACTCCTAGGGAGTATTCGTAATGGCTCATACCCTTGTCGATTTTCCTCGACTGTGTCGATTAACCTCGACCGTGTCAATTTCCCTTGACTGTGTCGATTACCCTCGACTGCGTCGATTAACCTCGACTGGGACTCCGAAGCACTGCTAGGTACTAGTTATGACCATGAGTGGGGTTCGGCCGTACCCGTTAGATCTAACCCTAGTCACTATCTTTTGTATATGTGTTCTGATGTTAAAAATAATTTATATTTTTAACTATGTATCTTACTTATATTATTTTCTCAAAAAAATAATATATAAGTATCTTGTATTTTGCACCCGAATTATGTTTCTTGTATGTTGTATGTGTATTTTTGTGTTTTTACTTCTCAAGAGTATTTAGTGTATTTTCAAGTCCTAATACACTATTACGTATAATACATACTACATACATTTAGTACAAAGTTTGGTGATCAATAAATACATATATTTTCTCCAAAAATATACATACTTAATATCCGTTTTGATCTTGAAGAAATCATCATTTCTTAACACAAAAATTAGGGGAAACCTTGGTAAATATTTTAGATACATTTTTAGGGAACAAGTTTCTTAAAACTTATATTTTTCTAAGTGTCAAAATTTTACAGAAATTTTGACAGAGTTTCCCCTAAAAATGGGGGTTTCCCATGTTTTCAAAACATGTGTTTATTTTCTTTTAAAATCATCATCAATCAATTTCAACAACATATACTTATTTCTCTATTTTATGAACTTGAAAATTTATAAAAGTGTGAAGTAACTTACTAGGGTATTTAGCAAGTCTTGTTACTCTTTAAAGTGTGATTGCTTCTTTAAAAACTCCATTTTTAAAGAATATGATTCTTTACAACTTATGTTCTTGTTTCAAAAGTATTTCTACACTTATTTTGTCACTAAAAATAGTGTAGGTTTAGTAATAACCATGATCTTTCTAAAATCACCTTTTTAAACTTGGTTCTTTTAGAAAAATCATTCACAAATCTTGGATCTATAAGTTTACTAGTTCACTTTGTTTAAATCATTTTATTTTTCAAGTTCATGTCTTCACTAGAAGATGATTATCTTATGTTGTTACAAAATCATCTTTCTTCTTGCTAGATTATGTGTTTAACCACCATCTAGCAAGCTTCATGTGATGATTATCACCATCATCTCAAGAAATCAACAAACAATCATCATTCACATACTAAACAATATCATTTCATCCATATTTCATCATATGCAAGTCTTATGTTTATGATTCAAGTTTATGTCTTTTGATGTTCTTATGATTTTCAACATAATACTTCTTTTAACCAAGCAAAATAGAAGTAAACAAGAGTTTAGATGATCTTACTACTAGCTTGAAGCTAGGGAAAGAAACAAGATGAAGATGAAGTGGTTAAAAGCACTAGGGAGAGGTCCTTCAAGTTCCGTTGCTTCCACCCTACTTAAATGTGCTTCTTACACCATGGAATCACCTTAGAATGTATAGATTGAAGCTTGAAAGGGATGAATGTGTGTGCTTGGTTTGAGCCGTGACCAAAGAGAGGAAGAAGGAAAGATGTAGTTGTTTATGTGTTGTGATGAAAGAGAAAGGTGATCCAAAGGTCTTTATAAAACTAACTTCCAACATACTTTTACTCTGTGGATATTATGTTTCAAAAGTGAACAACATATCAAATAGAATATTGAAAGAAAATCAATAAGTGGGGCCCCTTTATAACCGGCCATTAGATGGGGGGGTCTAGTTGGATCTTGATTCTTAGTCACACAATCTAGTTACTTGTTAAGTGTTTAATTTAGGGGTTAATTGTGTTTTAGTGTTTTAAGTAGTAATATGATGAGTAGTGCTCATAGCTAGCTTCATAACACTAAAACAATGCTTCTAACAATATTTTGGTGTTCTGGGTAATGTCCGGTTGTTCGGTTAAGCACCGGTTCGTTTAAGTGCTAAATTGCACCGTTTAGTGTATTTCAAGTATCTTTTTGTAACCCTTTCAATTCCCAGCACTTGGGGAAGTATTCTGGATAATGAAACGTAAATTCTGCATGATATTTATATGTTTAAAAGCTGATTTGAGCTGAATTTGATAAAATTCTACACTTAAAGTGCGTTTCGGGTGCTTTTTAGTGCGTATTTTAGCTTCCGGATGGTCTATATATAAACCCTTGTATATACTCTTGGGTTTTATTGTATTCTTGTCGTTGGACCTATACCCAGGCTCCAATTCTATTGTCTAATTGTTTTCTGCAGATTTGTTGACACAATGTGTCTTACCGGTGAGTTTACTAGTATTTCTGACGCAACGCTCTCGTTAATGCATAAAACAATATTTTGTAGTATAAAACGTGCATGAATTCACTTGCATGGAATTCAGAAATTTATTTGTCTGGTAAACTAGATCATGCACAGTCATTAAAGCACAAATTACTGTTCATTTAGTGTACGGAATGTACGAAAAAGTGACGGTTGTCACACTTTGGGAGAGGCAGCAACATACGCTTTGACTTGGAATGAAATGAAGGAACTCATGCGAAAGAAATACTGCTCCAGGGCTGAAATCTAAAAGTTGGAAACTGAATTCTGGAATCTCAAGATGGATGGCCCGAAAATTGCTGAATATGTGCTGAGATTTCACGACCTATCTCGCGTGGTACCATACATGGTTGATCCAGAATTCAAACGCATCGAGCGCTTTATTTGGGGGTTGGCACCTCAGATTATGAGTATGGTAACAACATCAAAGCCTGCAAAAATTACTGAGGCTATCGATCTGAGCGTGTCACTGACTGAAGAAGCTATCAGGTTAAACAAGTTTTCGATCTCTGACCAGAAGAAGAAGGAGACTCACGTGGAGTCATCGGGGGAGAACAAGAGGAAGTTTTCAAACTTCAAGAAGGGCACCAGCAGTGCCAACAAGAAGAAGGATGTGAACTTACCAGCAGAGGCCAAGACTGGGGTGGAAAACAAAGGAAAAGGTTACATGGGCGCTCTGCCCAAATGTGATGTATGCCAGTACCATCATTCCGGCCAGTGCAGATTTAGAAAATGTGAGTCTTGTGGGAAGGTTGGTCATTCAAAGGAGACATGCTCGGCTGGTACTGGTGCTGGTCGTCGTGGTCAGAAGGGTTATGGCAGTGGTAATGGAATCAACAATCGTGGTGGTAATGGGTATGGAAACCGCCCTCAAGGAGGAAATGGCGGGAATGGTAATCGTGGTAATTTTGGGTATCAAGCTGGAAATGGAAACCGTGGAGCGAATAACACTCAAGGTGGTAACGGGAGTGGTAATGGTCGGGGACCAGGTTGTTTTAATTATGGAGACGTGGGGCATTTCAAGAGAGAGTGCCCAAAGCTCAATCAAGCTCATGGAAGGGTTTTCAACATCGGTGCGAGGGAAGCACGCCAAGATCCAAATGTGGTCACTGGTACGTTCCCTATCAACCAACGCTTTGCATCTGTACTATTTGATACCGGTGCCGATTATAGTTTTATATCGCTAGAATTTAAGAATATACTTGGGTTGGTAGCTAGTAAGCTAGACATTCCGTATTCGATAGAACTAGCAAATGGAAAGCTAGTTGAAGCAAACGAAGTCATCAGAGGTTGCGTGATAGAACTGGGAGAGCACGAGTTTACGCTTGATCTGCTGCCAGTCGAGTTGGGAAGCTTCGGCGTGGTAGTAGGGATGGATTGGTAGTCAAGCAACCTAGCAGAGATTGTATGCCACGAGACGGTCATTCGCATTCCGATGGCGAATGGAAAAACAATTGTGGTACATGGAGAGAAGCACGATGCGCCCCTAAGGATCATCAGTTGTTTGAAGGCTCGAAAGTTTTTGCAGAAAGGATGTGTTGCCTTCTTGGCACACATTGTGGATAAAGAAGTCGCTGAACCGAAGATAGAAGACATCCCAGTCGTGAAGAAATATCCTGAAGTCTTTCCCGAAGACTTGCCAGGATTACCACCGCAAAGGCAAGTCGAGTTTCACATTGACCTAGTGCCAGGTGTTGCGCCTGTAGCTAAGGCACCATATTGACTTACACCCTCCGAGATGCAAGAGCTGTCAACACAACTTCAGGAGCTATTGGATAAGGGATTTATCAGACCAAGCTTCTCGCCTTGGGGAGCTCCAGTTTTGTTCGTTAAGAAGAAGGACAGTAGTTTCCGCATGTGTATCGACTACCGAGAGCTAAACAAGTTGACTATCAAGAATCGGTATCCTTTGCCAAGGATTGATGACCTGTTCGATCAACTACAAGGTTCGAGTTTTTACTCCAAGATCGATCTTCGATCAGGTTATCACCAGTTGAGAATTCAAGAGGAAAGTATTCCAAAAACGGCCTTCAGAACTCGATATGGACATTACGAGTTCCTGGTTATGCCATTTGGGTTGACGAACGCGCCAACAGTATTCATGGATTTGATGAATAGAGTTTATAAGCCGTACCTCGATAAGTTTGTAATCGTGTTCATTGACGATATTTTAATTTATTCAAAGACAAAAGAAGAACATGAGCAACATCTCAGTGCCATCTTAGAGCTGCTCAAGAAAGAGAAATTGTACGCGAAGTTCTCAAAGTGAGAGTTCTGGTTACGCGAGGTTCAGTTCCTTGGTCATGTAGTAATTGGAGATGGAATCCATGTGGATCCTACAAAGATTGAAGCAATCAAGAACTGGGAGACTCCGAAGACGCCAACCGAGATTCGACAATTCCTAGGTTTGGCAGGATATTACCGCAGATTCACTGAGGATTTTTCGAGAATCACTCAACCTTTGACCTCCCTCACACAGAAGGACAAAAAGTATGAATGGGGAGACAAGCAAGAAGAAGCTTTCCGGTTATTGAAGAACAAGCTTTGCGATGCACCGATCTTATCCCTACCCGAAGGCACTGACGACTTAATGGTATATTGCGACGCCTCGCGTCAAGGTTTAGGCTGCGTGCTGATGCAGCGACAGAAGGTTATAGCCTACGCTTCACGCCAGTTGAAGATCCATGAGAAGAATTACACTACGCATGATTTGGAACTAGGCGCGGTGGTGTTTGCATTAAAGATCTGGCGACATTACTTGTATGGCATGCGATGCACAATCTTTACTGATCACAAGAGCTTACAGCATATATTTGATCAGAAAGAGCTGAACATGAGACAGAGACGCTGGGTAGAGCTGTTAAATGATTATGATTGTGAAATTAAGTATCACCCAGGGAAGGCAAATGTGGTCGCAGATGCCCTAAGTCGGAAAGAAAGAATCAAGCCTATAAGGGTTCGAGCTTTGGAAATAAGTGTACAAACGGACCTCTCATTGCGCATTCATGCCGCACAGAGAGAAGCTCTTAAGGAAGAGAATCTTGAGAATGAATATCTCCATGGGATGTAGAAGCAGTTAGTACCCAATGATGAAGGAACGTTGTACTTCATGAAACGAATTTGGGTTCCTCTCTTTGGTGGTCTGAGAGAAGTAATTTTCAACGAAGCTCACAAGTCACGGTACTCGATCCATCCAGGATCGGATAAAATGTACCAAGACTTAAAGGATTTTTATTGGTGGCCGAGATTGAAAGGCGATGTTGCAACGTATGTTGGCAAATGTTTGACTTGCGCCAAAGTAAAGGCCGAATACCAGAAGCCTTCAGGTTTTCTACAACAACCTGAAATACCCAATTGGAAATGGGAGCAGATTTCGATGGACTTTATAACAAAGTTGCCAAGGACACCCAGAGGTCACGATACGATTTGGGTAATCGTGGACCGTCTGACCAAATCTGCACCATTTTTGCCGATCAGAGAAAAAGATAATACTAGTAAGCTTGCTGAGCTATACCTGAGAGAGATAGTTGCATGACATGGGGTGCCTCTCTCAATTATTTCTGATAGAGACGGAAGGTTTGTGTCAAGGATTTGGCAATCCTTCCAAGAGGCCTTTGGTTCTCAGTTGAATCTGAGTACTGCATTCCATCCGCAGACAGATGGCCAGAGCGAACAAACAATTCAAACGTTGGAAGATATGTTGCGAGCTTGCGTGATGGATTTGGGTGGCAGTTGGGATACCAATCTACCATTGGTAGAATTCTCGTACAACAACAGTTACCATGCAAGTATCCAAGCTGCACCGTTCGAAGTTCTCTATGGACGCAAGTGTCGATCACCGTTATGTTGGGCAGACGCGGGCGGTAGACAGCTTGTTGGTCCTGAATTGGTTCAAGAAATGACTGATAAGATTACACAGATCCGAGAGCGCATTAAGGTGGCTCGTGATCGACAAAAGAGTTACGCGAACCGAAGAAGGAAACCGTTGGAGTTTCAAGTGGGAGATATGGTTTTGTTAAAGGTTTCACCCTAGAAGGGTGTAGCACACTTTGGGAAGCGTGGGAAGTTGAACCCGCGATACATTGGACCATTCAAAATCCTTGAAAGGATTGGTCTTGTAGCTTACAAGTTGGATCTACCCGCATAACTGAATGGCGTTCATGATACATTTCATGTATCTAATCTGAAAAAGAGTCCAACTCAAGAAACAGTTGTCGTACCTGCCGATGAAGTCCACATTGACGACACACTCCACTTTACTGAAGAACCTGTTGAGGTTACTGATTGGAAGGTTAACAAGACGCGACGGAGTAGTGTTAAACTCGTCAAGGTTTGTTGGAATGCGCGTCACGGCCCAGAGTTCACTTGGGAGCGTGAGGATCGTATGAAAGCGAAATACCCACATTTGTTCCCCAAGACCCCTGCAGCTAGTAGCAGAACTTAAATTTCGGGACGAAATTTTCTTAACAGGGGGAGAATGTGACAACCCTCATAAATCTAGGTATCCGTACAATTAATTAATATTAATTAATGCTTAATGACTGTGCTGGATTACTTGATTGCTTTCTGATTACTGCATCATACTTACATGTGCATCACATATTTCATAATGTCACATCATTATCACATACAAACCTTATTGACATACATGATGCACAAAGCACAGTTAGCACAGTTAACGGATGGAACAGGAATATGCTGACGGGGTTCAGTACATAGACAGACAGTGTTTTGAGACCCAGTATGAGCCAGAAACCAAGTTCTACACTAGTATGGCGTGTAGGGAAGTAAGGACCATAAAACTGCGTCACTAGGTGATAGTTTAAGTGCCGGAAAGTACCTAAAACCCACATAAAGTGCAGAATTCTGCATATTTCAGCAAAATTCAGCTTTTTAACAAGCTAGTTATGTGCAAAAACATGGCAAAATGGTCCTGAATGCTTTCCTAAGTGTCGGGAATTAAAAGTGTCACAAAAAGTAACATAAAGATCATTAAACGGAATAGCTTGACACTTTAACGAACCGGTATCTAACCGAACAACCGGACACTACCCGAAACACCAAAATTATACTAGAAACATTGTTTAATTATTTCTGAGCTAGTCGTGATCCCCAAACACCTTAAGACCCACTAAAATATCTAGTAACTAACTTAACTAACTATATACTTGGTTTTGAACTAGTAAGTAATCAAACTAGTTAAAGCCTACTCTATACCCCCCCCCCCCACCTACAATCGGCCATACCACCACCACCATACCTCAAGATTTTATTTCCATTTTATATTAGATCTTGTCTTGATTTACACACAAGATATTAAGGAAGGAATGGTTATAAGTATGGCATGAGAGTTCAAGAGTTCAACACATTTCACACACTAACACACACCCACCTTTCTCCTTCTCTTGTTCTCCCTCTCGGCCGAGAACACCACACACCACCACCACCACCACCACCACCACTTCCACCTCTAGTTCATCCATTTCCAAGTAATCACAAGGTGTTAGAAGGAGCATAAAGGAGTTAGGAGCTTGTGGATCATCAAGGACCTTTCTTACTTGCTTTTATCCACCATCTTTGTCACCTTCATTCTCTTGTGTTCATCCCTAGCCTTAGAGCTAGTAGTAAGGCTCTCATAACCTTTGTTACTTCTAATTTTGATTGGTTAAAAGATGTATTATGTTGTAAATCACAAGAACACTAAAGAACATATCCTTGAAACATGAACATAAGCTTGAAAAATGATGAAATCATGATGAAGCTAAGTTGTTTAGTGTATGTATGATGATTGATTGTTATTTACTTGAGATTATGATGATGATCATCATGAGGAGCTTGTTAGATTGTGATTAAACACATGATCTAGCAAGTAAGAGGGTGATTAAGTGATTAAACAAGATGATCATCCTCATGTGTAAGCATGAACTTGAAAATAAAATGATTTCTTGAAAAATAATAACCAAAGTGAGCTAGTAAACTTACTGATCTAAGATGTATGAATGGTTTTCCAAAAGAACCAAGTTCAAAATATGATTTTCAGAAGATCATGGTTCTTACTTAAACTTACACTATTTTTGGTGATAAAATAAGTGTAGAAACACTAGAGAAACAAGAAGGTTTCATAAAGAAACATTTTTGTAAAACATGTTTACAAGTTGTAAACGTCCAAATCTTTCAAGAATGAGATTCTAAAGAAATAAACACACTCTAAAGGGTAACTAAACCTACTAAAAACACTACCAAGTTACTTCAAGTTTTTAATAAAAGTTCAAGTTCTTGTTTTAGTGCAAATAACATTGTTTTTGCACTTAGAAAGTGTAGTTGTTTAGGGATTGATTGTTGTGATGATTTTTGAAAAGAAAATGATATGTTTTGATAGCATGGACACCTCCATTTTTAGGGGAAACTATGGCAAAATTTTCTAAAAATATAAACACTTAGAAAAATATTTTTCTAACAAGTATTTACAAGTGTATTTAACTACGGTTTTCAATATAAACTTTGCCATAGAATTTGTTACAAAAATACAAGTATTGGAGGTTGGTTTTTATAAAAAAATGGATAAATATGTATTTAGAATATATATATATATATATATATATATATATATATATATATTAAGACACTTATGTGAATATTTGTATACTTGGTGAAATAGTTATATTATTTTAGGGTAAAGTAATATAACTTAACAAAATACCATGGAATTTACAATCCAAAATAATACCAAAAATCACAAACAATAAATATATAAGTTACACACATAATATTGTGGAACCGAACAAAAATGTAACTTACAAGTATTCCGGAAAATACCGTTACAAATATATTTTTGGTAAATATCATTTTGGATACAAGAAATGAAAATATGATTTTTGTAAATATTACAAAGTTGTATCATATTTTTGACAAGAGGAAAATATATTATTTTTGGAAGTAAAAATATATTTTCTTAAATATTTAGAAGATATGTAATTTTTGGGAAAAATATATATTTTCTTGGAATACATTAATTTGGACAAAGTAAGTTTAAATATATTTTCTAAAGTGAGACTTGGAAATATATTATTTTAGAAACTACAAATACAATAATACAAATATACATGTATAAGATACTCCCATCCTTGGGAAGGAAATACGAAAATAAAATACTTGAGAAGTATTATTACAAAATATTGTTTAAACAATTATTCCAAAAGTTAAATATAATTTAAGGTTAAAGTAATTATTATTTGAACAAATATTTAGAAGATATGTAATTTTTGGGAAAAATATATATTTTCTTGGAATACATTAATTTGGACAAAATAAGTTTAAATATATTTTCTAAAGTGGGACTTGGAAATTTATTATTTTGGAAACTACAAATACAAATATACATGTATAAGATACTCCCATCCTTGGGAAGGAAATACGAAAATAAAATACTTGAGAAGTATTATTACAAAATATTGTTTAAACAATTATTCCAAAAATTAAATATAATTTAGGGTTAAAGTAATTATTATTTTAACAAGTAATTATAACTTGGAATAATATTGGGAACATAAGAAACGTAACTCAAAAACGTAAATACAAAGCAAAGGCACGACCCGTCCATCTAATAGACGTTAGTACACTGTAGGTAGTCGTGTTTGATGAGGAGATTTGAGTACCAGTACTGAAGACGCAATACTGTGAGTTCATGTCCCTTTTTTCTTTTAATTGTTTTCAGTTTTATACTTCGGGGGTGAAATACATGTTACAACTCTTACAAACGTTTTATACATGGTATGGTTAGCTAAGGAGGGTTACTGCTAGATCATGTGAAGGGTGGGTATATCACTTAAGGCCATTAATCCTCGTCGTGGGACCGAGAGACATGAGTGATAGATCTATTTGGGTGTAGCGAGCCCACACCCATGGGGACCAGGGTGGCCAATAGGGTGACTATGTCTTCCAGCCAGAGGCCCGGTACAAATTTGCTAGGTTTGAGTTTTCCTGCACCATTTCACACATATCAATGGCCCTGCAAACCATTGGTGATCTGTTTTTCCTTATTGCTACATACCAGGGACATACATACAGACATACTTTAAAGGTTTAATCATACACATACACATGAACTCGCTCAACTTTTGTTGATGTTTTTAAACTACATGTATTTCAGGGAACTAAGTGGATCTGGCAGGTGTGTGCATGCGTTTCAAGCTGCGTTATAAATAAAAGATGTCATCCGAGGTCGTTGGGTTTAGGAGATGTATCTTACTCCTGGACAAGATACATGTTTCTAAACCCGGTTTTATTTAAAGTCTTTTGTTGAGTCTTCATGAACTCATTTGAACATGTTGTGGTTTGTAACTTAAGTTGGTGTCAACTTTTCAGACAAGTATGTTGTGGTATTTTCTAAACTTAATATATGGATGGACATCTTATGGTTTTATCATTTAGCACTGTTATGATTGAATGCTATGGTATTAAGAAGTCACACCAATAACCACGCTTCCGCAAAAGTCAGGGTGTGACATTTTATAATGAGAAAAACCTTTTATGCATCAAAACATAAACATGCAAGAAAACTTAAAAGATAACAGTCACCTTGCCTTTAACAAGAGTGAACCATAACACATATATACTTAATCATGCTCATACAAATGTCAAGAAAACACACTCTTAAGATACACGAATAACAAACTTACAGTTTAAAACACACAAATTCTAACAAACTAAACAGTGGACACATAATCAAAAAACTCACATAACATTACCTGCTGATCAGACAATTCCAATGAAAGAACAGTTCAATTGAAATTCATAAGTTTCATGTTTAACTGAATCAAAACGCATCTATGATTCTCCCTAAAAAACAGATCGATGAAACAAACAAGAATCAGTAAATATATCGCTTGCAGAAACCCAAGAACACACAAGTGAAATACTCGATAACAACTAGCGGAAGACAAAAAATGAAAAATCAAGAGCCAATGGCTCTGATACCATGTCAAAACTGTATGAAGGATGCACATCACAATCACAGAAAAAACAAAGAACACAATGGAAGCGACAAAACGTGACGTAAAACTCTTATTAGTTACCCAAACCGAAAAACACCCCCCAAACCCTAGATTTCATCAAATGTGAAATCAAGAAACATACAAACAACAATACAACGATACCGGGATGATCATCAATTGATGAACATCAGCATGTGAAGATCGACTCTCAAACAACAGAGAGTGTGTTCAACAAAACAAAGAACAAATAAACTAAAGCAAACCCTCATCTGATTCTGTGATCTTCAAGCTAGATTCCACACAAGTTGCTTGTAAATATGCACTCCTGAATGACAGATCTTCAAAACACCAACTGCAGGAGACTCCAACTCTTGATAATCGCCCTCAACTGGAACGAAAGATCTTCAAAAACCAAGAGTAAGTGTGCGTACAAGGAGAATGGAATCATCTAGAACCCTAGCTCTCAAAAGACTCTTTTATAACCTGCAAATATATAAGTTACACATTGCACCCTCAAGAATTATCACATATAACCGGGCCCCCTAAGAAGTACACATATCACCCTTGAACTTAACAGATAATACAGAACCAACCATAAGTTTGTTATAACCAAATGAACAAACACAAGCCCATTTTTTGTCCGTTATAACAGATTGGCCCAATTTATAAGATAAGCCCAATAAATAAGCAGGCTAGTATATGAATGAACATATTATGATATTTCCAACATACCCCCATCACTCATATACTATACATGTCAATCATCCTCATTTTATCACACCTAAAATCATGTTGTAACCTAAATGACAGCCTAAAAAACCACTTTTAACAGGTTCACTTGTCAGCGATGTTTTATTTTGGCAAGTGAACACATAACGTATAGTTTGTTTAAAAATGATATGCTAGATAACAAAATGTTAAATGTTAAAGATAAATCTAGTTCATAAAGGGTTGTGGATTATATACGTTTAGGCGGTTTTGGTGGTGTTTGCGATTGTGGTTATAGGACAACCGATCTTGCTTTATTGACCACATTCGTAGAAATATGGCGTTTTGAAACACATACATTTCACCTTCCGGTCGGTGAAACAACGATAATCTTTCAAGATATACAAGCTTTATGGGGTTTGCGAGTTAACAGTGCAGCAATGCAATCCCTGGTATAGATTACTCATTGAAGTTAGAGCAACAAATGGGTAAGTGTAAATTATCGATTACTCATTGAAGTTAGAGCAACTGAAAAGGTATATAAAAATAAGCATGAAAACGGATTTGACCGACATATTTTCGAAGAAAATTTACATCGAATTGTAAACCAACTTGAATTTATATCGATACGTTCATAAAAATAAGCACGTAAGACTACTTCAATTATTTTTTGAGTAAAATACAAAAATCGTCATTTATGTATGTCACTTATTGCAAATTGTGTCATTTGTCTTCAATAATTACAGAAAACGTACTTGATGTTTGCAAACCCATGCAAGTTATGTCATTTATCCCTAACTCAGTTAATTTTTGTGGTTAAATCTGAACAAATGGACTCCACATGAGGGTATTTTTGTGGTTAAATTTGACCAAATGGACCTCACATGAGAGTAAAATGATGAAAATACCCTCATGTGGGGTCCATTTGGTCAGATTTAACCACAAAAAATTAACTGGGTTAGGGCTAAAGGACATAACTTGCAAGGGTTTGCGAACATCGAGTATGTTTTCTGTAATTATTGAAGATAAAAGACACAATTTACAATAAGTGACATACATAAAGGGCGATTTTTGTAATGGTGCAGGTTGCCGAATGCGTTTGTTTTTAGTATTAAGGGGTTGTTTGGCAACATCTGAATGATTAAGTGCTGAATCAGTAAGGGGTCTGAACCATTAAGTGCTGAACAGTAAGAGGTCTGAACCATTCAGAGGCAAATGTCTGAACCATTCAGACATCTGCTCATGAAACAAACAGTCTGAACCATTAAGTGTTGAACCAGTAAGAGGCCTGAAGCATTAAGAGCCTCGTTAAGGGGTAAACAAACAGCCCCTAAGGATGTGTTGGATATGGATGTGCATGGCGGCAAAAGCTAAGAAGGCCTTGTATCTAACATCCTTATGGTGCGTTTGGAAATCTAGAAACGGAGCCTTGTTCAATCAAAGAAACCCGTCGGTGCAGAAGACTGTTGCAGATATCAAGAACTTGAGCTTCCTATGGGTCAAATCTAGGTCCAAAGGAATGGGGAATATGGAACAGTTTTAATTTATGTAAGGTGGAATTGTAGGTTGCTTTCTTTTGGGGTTGGCCTTTCTGTTAGTCAGATTGGTATTTGTTATTCTTTTGGCTGGGCTAGTCTCTGTCTAGTCTTGTGTTTTTTGAATAAAAACAAATGCATATACATACAGTGGACTTGGGTGGCTCTATAATCATTGAAAATTAGCAACTACTTTAAGCCTCTAAAATTTAAGGGCTTTTAAATTTTAAAGACGAAATGATAATTATAATTAACTAGTGCTTTCCAAATCTTACTATATAATAAAAGAAACCACTTTGAGGACACTTGTTATCATATTAGACAATCTCTTATAGATAATTATTATTATTATTTTAGTTTAATCTTTCTAATTAATTATTATATATTATTTTAGTTTAATCTCTTCTAATTAATTATAGATAACTCTCCTACTTAATCTTCTTCTCATTTATAATATTATTTATTTGAATCAATTATATTTGAACGTTTTGTTTAGTTTGGTATCAAATAGATTTTACGAAACTTAAAATAAAATTAACTAACATTATTTATCATTTATACATTTACAGAGTTTTAAATAAAGGGTTAAATTTATTGAGACTTCGTTAACAAATTTTGAAAAAAAAAAGGGTAAATGCACGGTACCCCTGACCGCGGGAGGGATCCCCCTCCCCAGGTTGCTACCCGACCAAGCGCCCTGGCGGTGAAATCCCCTTGCCGAGCTCTCACCCTGGGCACTTCCGTGTATACCCCAAGACTCGAACCCGGTGTAACACCTGTGTCATTTCAACCATCAAACAAATGCCAAACCAATGAAATAATGTATTTCATACTTTGGACTTGTATAAATATGTGTATCTTTTGCACATATCGACTCTTGTTCGATTTCAAGCTCTAAATCGCTTTCTGGAAGGTTATACGCGCACTAATGCGTAAATATAACCAGTTTAATCCGACGAACACTCCGGAATAGTGAAATAGGCTTAACATACCTTGAATAACCTTTACATAACTTATATATAAGTTTTGGAAGGTTTGGTGTGGTGAAATCAAGTTTAATTGCTTACAGGGACTAAAGTTGACAAACTGTGAAAGTATGCCAATTTGAACTGTAACAGACATTCCGGAACATGACCATAAGTTAAACACACCATAAATATCCTTTACATAGCTTAGAAATAGGCTTTGAGGGGTTCGGTGTGCTAAAATAAACTTTTGGGTCATTCAGGGACTAAAAGTGTCAAAAAGTGCACAAGTTTGCATTTTCGCGCATAACTTACGTTCTGGATACATCCGGACATCCAAAAATTTATGTAAGCATGACTATATTATATTTTAGTGTTCGCCATAAGAAAGATCCATTCGTCGCGTCATTTGGATCGTTTTTCGCGCTTATGCGCATTCCGTCGTAATTAAGCGAACATCGCGTTCGTACGACCAAACGAACCATCATCCGGCATATTTTTTAGTATGTTTTGAGTTCCCTATACTTTAACTTCATTTTAGAGCCTTGAAATGAGGTTAACGGGGTTCAAACGCATCGAAAAAGGCCTTAAACACGTGCAGGGACCATTCCTGCCACTTTTGAAACTTTTCTGAAACTGGGGGGTCAGTGGCGTAGCGCGACTGCCTAGGCCCTCACCGTCGCGCTACGCGACTGCCTAGTCTGGGGCAGAAACATGCAGAAAACTCATTTTTCGCATTTTCGGGACCGGATTCGATGTATCGACAGCTGTTTACAGTTGTTATCCACTCCCAAATCCCTTGCCAAGTGTTGATTCCCTATGGTTAGTGGCAATTTAGGCACCATAACATTCCGACACTTGTACGGACATGATTAAGGCACGATTTTCGACAAACGATCCTAACGGTTCGGGTATTCCTATAAATACCCAACCCACACAACATCAAAACCCACTAGAATTCTGATTTTGAGAGCTCTAAGTTGAAACCATTGTTTCATACCTGAGTTCTTGGATCGGGATTAGCATTCGGGGACCCTTCGTAAGTATTCTTTCGTTCTTTTCCTTATTTTATTGCTTTTCGAGTCCGAAAGTCAAACTTTGTTTGACTTTCAGCGTTGACCAGTAATGGTCAATGCGAAGTTCGTTTGAACTTCGCAACGTGAGTGTAATCACGTTGGTCATAGTCCCTTGGGACTATGCCCACTGATTACCACGTTGTCTAGGGTCGTAGGGTAGGCGATCTGATAAATCGCCTATACCTTCGAACCCGACCCAGTTTGGTCGATCATTAGGATCCGACCAAATACATTAGGTGACCATAGTAGGTAGGGAATAACCTTCCGAGGTTATACCCTATGGTCACATCGTTTAAGTAGTTGTATGATAGGTAGTTTATATGCCTTAGGTAAATTACCAGAATACCCTTTTCATGTATAATTGGTAATTAAGCATATGTAACCTAAACTTTTGTCACATAACTGATTATGTAACATGTTTAGGCATATAACACTTGTCATAGGACTAGTTAGGCGGTCCGAACGCGTTTCACGCGAACGACGCGTTAAAGTAGCATAAGCTACCTAAACGGGTCGTAATGGGTCGAAAACACTCAGGTTAAGTTTCATTTAGTATGTAGGCTTTGTTAAACCAAATGACACGAGTCTCTACACTCGTTTGGTTTACAAACCCTAATGCTACCCAATCTTCCGATCTAGGTCCGGTTTATTAACATAGTTACCTATACTAGGTGCCGTTTGATATCCGCGATCTCTAGCATTGTTTAGTTGTTACTCAAGGACTACTGAGCAATCTCAGGTGAGTACATAGACCCCTCTTTTACTGTTTTCCAAACTGTTTTGGGGTGGAACACATGTGCCTACTTGTTACATTCATGCTTTCCCGTTTTCACATCATATACCTGCTATGTTCGTTAGTACATTATAGTACATGATTTCAATACATTTTATGCTATGTATGTCCATTATGTGCATACTTAGTACATTGTTTTACATTGCTTTTCTGTTGCATATGCTTATCCAGCATATGAACACATTATACTACATATTGAACCGTTGTAAACATTTGACTATGTGAACCGTTGTAATCATTTGACTATGTGATCCGTTGATATCTGTGAACCGTTTGTATCTGTGATCCGTTGATATCTGTGAACCGTTTGTATCTGTGAACCGTTTGTATCTGTGAACCGTTTGTATCTGTGAACCGTTTGTATCTGTGAACTGTTTGTATCTGTGAACCGTGTGAACCGTATTTGACTATACATGAACATTTCTATACTTGTTAAACATTTCATCTTGATAGTTTGGTTTGATTAAATGATTAAGTAACGATACGTGTGTAATATGATACAAGCATGGTGGATACGCCGCTGGTACTTCCTATATATAAGTGTTTGTATGGTATTACATATCGTAGTGTTATTTGAATCATTTCAGTTTGAGACATATAACATTTTATACAAATAACATACTTTTCACAAGACATTGTTTTACAAACAACTTATCGTTTACAAACTCATTTTACTTGGTTATTCATTTAACCATGCATTATTCACTTATTTATACATATCATCTGAACTCATTGTTTTTCAAATGATTTACAAAACAAAGCAAATTACAAGGTTCATGACTAAACATTTTCTCAAAAATAAGTCATGGAACCTATTTTCACAAAACCTATGTATCTCACAGGCATTTTTATGCTGACGTACCTATTTTCACATGTGTTTTTCAGGAGCTGTTGCATAAGATGATCAAGATACACATAGGCAGACTTGGGCTTTAGTGACAATAAAAGATGCAAGACTAGTTAATTATGTTGTTTTTCCTTGTTTGTAAGACATAGTAACACTTTTAATCAATAAAACGAAACTTCAATTGCCATGGATTTGAAACAATTAATTCTGTTACAACACTCCCCGATGTTTCCGCCACGTTTTGTTGTTTTACGCGGTTGGGGTGTGACAGAAAAGATGGTATCAGAGCCAATGGTTATAGGGAATTAGGTTATTAGTAATGCTTTGACCTAGTCTATAACTTTCTTAGGACCCTAACGCGAGTTTACTTGCGTTTAGTCATAAAACAATACCGTCACCTATCCTTAGGCGACTACCACAACAAGAACATGAATTTCAAAACCGCTTTGAAAACTAATCATCTGTTCTAGGATGATTTATTGTAAGGTTTTGAACCCCTTTGAATTTTCAAAATCTCGTTAAGGTTTTGGGGTTTTAAATAATGAGAACACGTGCAAACTGGAAGGGTGAATGCCTGTATTCTGGGTTTTCTGTCTAGGCAAGCACTTCGTATACATCTCATCAGACGCGAGACCAGTTGTGCTTACCTGGGAATTCTTGGGATGAGTGTTCACTTATAGGCGAGCATGTCTTCGCGATACATTATTTTTTTACCTATTTACTTTGATTATTCACCGAGGTCGTTTGTTGCTTTGTAGTAACAAACAAATGACCACTATCCTTGCTTTCATCAGATTTGCTTCATCTCATTCTTTTCGTATAATTCTCTCACTCGTTTCCTTTCATGTTCTTCTCTTTTAGAATGCCTCCACGACGCGAAAACCAGATAGCGACTGCCGAACTGGCAGAAATTATTGCACAGCAAATGGCTGCTCAATTCCCAAACCTCTTTGCTCAATGGAATCAAGCCAACAACAACAACAATGGTCCATGCAATTTCAAGAGTTTTAACTCGGCGAAACCACTCAAGTTTAGTGGTTCTGAGGGAGCGACTGGGCTTCTTCAATGGTTCGAGAGCATTGAGAATACTTTCCGCCACGTGCAGTGTCCTGACAATCGCAAGGTCGAGTTTGCTTCGAGTGTGTTCCAGAAGAGAGCCCTTACGTGGTGGAACGGTGTTATGAGAGATCGTGGTGCAGAAGTTGCTCTAGCACAGACATGGGCTGAACTTAGGGCCCTTATGATGAAGGAATTCTGTCCTCGACACGAGATCAGGGCTTTGGAAAGGGAATTCGACAATCTTGAGCAAGACAGCGGTGAGCATCGAGCCTACACGGACCGTTATGAAGAGTTAAGTCTGTTATGCCCAAACATGGTCACGCCTTTGGATAAGGCAATCGAAAAGTACATTGATGGCCTCCCTGATTCAATACAAGACATTTTGACTGGTAGCAACCCTACTACAGTTAGACAGGCCATTGAGCTATCTGCAACCTTAACTGAATCAAAGATCAGGAAAGGTAAACTTTTCCGAAAAGGTGACAAGAAGCCGGTCGAAGAATCGAAACCAATCGAGGAATCAAAGATCATGGATGAACATACTGGATCCCCTAAGAGGTCAAAGAAGCGAAAGGCTTCTCAGAACTACGCTGTGGTCGCTCACAATGATCAAGCCGTTCTCAACCAACCAGCTCAACCCCCTGCCAGGAAACCCTACAACGGAACTGCACCCTTGTGCAACCAATGTGGCCTACATCATCATGCTGGGGTGAAGTGCCGCACATGCCAAGTTTGCGGACTTATAGGTCATACAGCTAGGGTTTGCCCAACCGCAACTGCACCAAATCAAGCTGGCAACAATCCTACTCAAGCTCGTTTTCCACCGGGATCTTGCTACAACTGTGGCGAGATGGGCCATTTTCGTAGGAATTGCCCAAGGCTTGCTAATGCAAATCCAGCGCAGGGATGAGCATATGATCAACCAGAAGACAACATCGTTTAGAAATAATCACGTCTTATGTATTATTTTCTTTTGTTGTCAAGATCCAAGAAACAGTTGTTATCGTTGTTTATAAATAAATCTTTTATTTACATTGCAATGTATTTATGTGATTGTATGTATAAACAACATATCCCCCACAATACCGACAATCAAGGAACCGCATTCCTTGAAGAACAGACTACTCCTAAATTTCTTCCATTGTATGATCTTTTGCGTTTTTTTTTACAAAAATCCTAAGTACCCGTTTCTTCCAAGAGAAACGAAGTACGAGGTGCCAAGTTAATTGCAATCAATAACAAGACAATAACAATTAAACAACTATGTGATTATGTGCTTATGAACATTACAAGACAAACTGTGCGGACTATGCAAGGAATTACGTAATTATGGATGCATACATAATTATGGAATTTAGTGCACAGAAACCACAGCGAGCTTTGTCATGTACCTAGAAGTTAACCCTATTCATTTCCAATTCTGATGAAGTATCCGTTGAGGAAAAATGAACTAGCTATTCATTTTTCACTTCTGAAGAATATCCGTTGAGGAAATGAATATCCGTTTATCCTTCATTTCCAATTCTGAAGAATAACCGTTGAGGAAAATGACTCCGTTTGTGCATTTTCGTTCTGAAGAGTATCCGTCGAGGGAAATGAATATCCGTTTATCCTTCATTTCCAATTCTGAAGAATAACCGTTGAGGAAAATGACTCCGTTTGTGCATTTTCGTTCTGAAGAGTATCCGTCGAGGGAAATGAATATCCGTTTATTTAATCCTTCATTTCCGAACCTGAGGAAACAACCGTTGAAAATGACTCCGTTAGTTCATTTTCGTTTCTGAAGATTATCCGTTGAGGAAATGAATATCCGTTTGTCTATCATCTTTCATTTCCGAACCTGAGGAAGCAACCGTTGAAAATGACTCCGTTAGTTCATTTTCGTTTCTGAAGATTATCCGTTGAGGAAATGAGTATCCGTTGTTAAATCCTTCATTTCCGAACCTGAGGAAGCAACCGTTGAAAATGACTCCGTTAGTTCATTTTCGTTTCTGAAGATTATCCGTTGAGGAAATGAGTATCCGTTGTTAAATCCTTCATTTCCGAACCTGAGGAAGCAACCGTTGAAAATGACTCCGTTAGTTCATTTTCGTTTCTGAAGATTATCCGTTGAGGAAATGAGTATCCGTTGTTAAATCCTTCATTTCCATTTCTGAGGAAGCACCCGTTGAAAATGACTCCGTTTGTTCATTTTCGTTTCTGAAGATTTGTCCGTTGAGGAAATGAATATCCGTTTGTCTATCATTTTCATTTCCATTTCTGAGGGAACAAACCGTTGAAAATGACTCCGTTTGATCATTTTCGTTTCTGAAGATTTTCCGTTAAGGAAATGAATCCCCGTTTGTTTATTCCTTCATTTCCGCTTCTGAAGAATACTCGTTGAGGAAAATGACTCCGGTTGTTCATTTTCATTCTGAAGAATGTCCGTTAAGGAAATGACAGGATTATGCTTCACATATCTCTGGTGGTTATCTGACACAAAGTCACAAATAGACTCCTACGAATTAATTTCGGGACGAAATTTCCTAAAGTAGGGGAGACTGTAACACCTGTGTCATTTCAACCATCAAACAAATGCCAAACCAATGAAATAATGTATTTCATACTTTGGACTTGTATAAATATGTGTATCTTTTGCACATATCGACTCTTGTTCGATTTCAAGCTCTAAATCGCTTTCTGGAAGGTTATACGCGCACTAATGCGTAAATATAACCAGTTTAATCCGACGAACACTCCGGAATAGTGAAATAGGCTTAACATACCTTGAATAACCTTTACATAACTTATATATAAGTTTTGGAAGGTTTGGTGTGGTGAAATCAAGTTTAATTGCTTACAGGGACTAAAGTTGACAAACTGTGAAAGTATGCCAATTTGAACTGTAACAGACATTCCGGAACATGACCATAAGTTAAACACACCATAAATATCCTTTACATAGCTTAGAAATAGGCTTTGAGGGGTTCGGTGTGCTAAAATAAACTTTTGGGTCATTCAGGGACTAAAAGTGTCAAAAAGTGCACAAGTTTGCATTTTCGCGCATAACTTACGTTCTGGATACATCAGGACATCCAAAAATTTATGTAAGCATGACTATATTATATTTTAGTGTTCGCCATAAGAAAGATCCATTCGTCGCGTCATTTGGATCGTTTTTCGCGCTTATGCGCATTCCGTCGTAATTAAGCGAACATCGCGTTCGTACGACCAAACGAACCATCATCCGGCATATTTTTTAGTATGTTTTGAGTTCCCTATACTTTAACTTCATTTTAGAGCCTTGAAATGAGGTTAACGGGGTTCAAACGCATCGAAAAAGGCCTTAAACACGTGCAGGGACCATTCCTGCCACTTTTGAAACTTTTCTGAAACTGGGGGGTCAGTGGCGTAGCGCGACTGCCTAGGCCCTCACCGTCGCGCTACGCGACTGCCTAGTCTGGGGCAGAAACATGCAGAAAACTCATTTTTCGCATTTTCGGGACCGGATTCGATGTATCGACAGCTGTTTACAGTTGTTATCCACTCCCAAATCCCTTGCCAAGTGTTGATTCCCTATGGTTAGTGGCAATTTAGGCACCATAACATTCCGACACTTGTACGGACATGATTAAGGCACGATTTTCGACAAACGATCCTAACGGTTCGGGTATTCCTATAAATACCCAACCCACACAACATCAAAACCCACTAGAATTCTGATTTTGAGAGCTCTAAGTTGAAACCATTGTTTCATACCTGAGTTCTTGGATCGGGATTAGCATTCGGGGACCCTTCGTAAGTATTCTTTCGTTCTTTTCCTTATTTTATTGCTTTTCGAGTCCGAAAGTCAAACTTTGTTTGACTTTCAGCGTTGACCAGTAATGGTCAATGCGAAGTTCATTTGAACTTCGCAACGTGAGTGTAATCACGTTGGTCATAGTCCCTTGGGACTATGCCCACTGATTACCACGTTGTCTAGGGTCGTAGGGTAGGCGATCTGATAAATCGCCTATACCTTCGAACCCGACCCAGTTTGGTCGATCATTAGGATCCGACCAAATACATTAGGTGACCATAGTAGGTAGGGAATAACCTTCTGAGGTTATACCCTATGGTCACATCGTTTAAGTAGTTGTATGATAGGTAGTTTATATGCCTTAGGTAAATTACCAGAATACCCTTTTCATGTATAATTGGTAATTAAGCATATGTAACCTAAACTTTTGTCACATAACTGATTATGTAACATGTTTAGGCATATAACACTTGTCATAGGACTAGTTAGGCGGTCCGAACGCGTTTCACGCGAACGACGCGTTAAAGTAGCATAAGCTACCTAAACGGGTCGTAATGGGTCGAAAACACTCAGGTTAAGTTTCATTTAGTATGTAGGCTTTGTTAAACCAAATGACACGAGTCTCTACACTCGTTTGGTTTACAAACCCTAATGCTACCCAATCTTCCGATCTAGGTCCGGTTTATTAACATAGTTACCTATACTAGGTGCCGTTTGATATCCGCGATCTCTAGCATTGTTTAGTTGTTACTCAAGGACTACTGAGCAATCTCAGGTGAGTACATAGACCCCTCTTTTACTGTTTTCCAAACTGTTTTGGGGTGGAACACATGTGCCTACTTGTTACATTCATGCTTTCCCGTTTTCACATCATATACCTGCTATGTTCGTTAGTACATTATAGTACATGATTTCAATACATTTTATGCTATGTATGTCCATTATGTGCATACTTAGTACATTTTTTTACATTGCTTTTCTGTTGCATATGCTTATCCAGCATATGAACACATTATACTACATATTGAACTGTTGTAAACATTTGACTATGTGAACCGTTGTAATCATTTGACTATGTGATCCGTTGATATCTGTGAACCGTTTGTATCTGTGATCCGTTGATATCTGTGAACCGTTTGTATCTGTGAACCGTTTGTATCTGTGAACCGTTTGTATCTGTGAACCGTTTGTATCTGTGAACCGTGTGAACCGTATTTGACTATACATGAACATTTCTATACTTGTTAAACATTTCATCTTGATAGTTTGGTTTGATTAAATGATTAAGTAACGATACGTGTGTAATATGATACAAGCATGGTGGATACGCCGCTGGTACTTCCTATATATAAGTGTTTGTATGGTATTACATATCGTAGTGTTATTTGAATCATTTCAGTTTGAGACATATAACATTTTATACAAATAACATACTTTTCACAAGACATTGTTTTACAAACAACTTATCTTTTACAAACTCATTTTACTTGGTTATTCATTTAACCATGCATTATTCACTTATTTATACATATCATCTGAACTCATTGTTTTTCAAATGATTTACAAAACAAAGCAAATTACAAGGTTCATGACTAAACATTTTCTAAAAAATAAGTCATGGAACCTATTTTCACAAAACCTATGTATCTCACAGGCATTTTTATGCTGACGTACCTATTTTCACATGTGTTTTTCAGGAGCTGTTGCATAAGATGATCAAGATACACATAGGCAGACTTGGGCTTTAGTGACAATAAAAGATGCAAGACTAGTTAATTATGTTGTTTTTCCTTGTTTGTAAGACATAGTAACACTTTTAATCAATAAAACGAAACTTCAATTGCCATGGATTTGAAACAATTAATTCTGTTACAACACTCCCCGATGTTTCCGCCACGTTTTGTTGTTTTACGCGGTTGGGGTGTGACACCCGGTACCTCTTGGTAAGAGGTGGGTGTCGGTGGCCAACTGGTCGTTAACAAATTTTGCAACAACATAATAATCTATTTTTATCACGAAAACCAAACCTTGTATTAATATATTAAATATTTTTATTTTCACTATACAAAATTACATTTACTCGACCCATGTAATACATGAGGTTTTTTAAGATATGACTTTTTATTATTTGATATATAAAATTAGATTTATTCAATTCGTACAATACACGGGGTTTTTTAAGGATATATATTTTTTATTATTTAGTGCAGAAAATTACATTTATTCAAACCGTGTAATGCGTATATTTTTAAAGATGTAATTTTTTTATTATTTGGTATATAAAATTA
Organism: Helianthus tuberosus; assembly: GCA_030545235.1. Taxonomy (NCBI): domain Eukaryota; kingdom Viridiplantae; phylum Streptophyta; class Magnoliopsida; order Asterales; family Asteraceae; genus Helianthus; species Helianthus tuberosus. Next base: position 31,135,950 of record CM060365.1, on the reverse strand, counting down.
CATTTATTCAATCCGTCTAATAAATGAGGTTTTTTAAAGATGTATTATTTTATTATTTGGTGAAAAATATTACATTTATCCAACCCGTGTAATACACGTGGTTTTAAAGATATAACTTTTTATTTGGTATATAAAATTACATTTATTCAACCCGTACAATATGGTTCTTATATATATAACTTTTTATTATTTAATATATAAAATTATATTTATTCAACCCGTGCAATAAATGAGATTTTTAAAGATATGTTGTTTTATTATTTAGCATATAAAATTTATTTATTCAACCCGTGTAATATACGGGGTTATAACCTAGTTCAACATACTAAAAGAGGCTAATGCATTGATGTTATTTGAAATTATGTTTTTTAACCGTTAAAATCACATCACATCTGTCTTTTATAGAATTTGAACCTACAATCATTTAGTTGGAAAATACATCAGTTTACTACTAAACTATCACTTATGAATGATTTTTTTATGTAAATTACGTTTTTGGCCCCTGTGGTTATATCTGTCTTAGTATATTGGCACAAAATAAGATTTTTTAACATATGTGCCCCCATGGTCTCTATAACTAACTATTTTGGCCTCTTAGTCTAACTCAACTCCAAACCCTAGTTAATTATTAGTCACATGACATGCACATGATGGGTAAATTGGTAATTTATCACTTCTCCTTCATCCTGATTTCTTTTTAACCTACGTCTGCAGACAATTTCTTCATCACTTCTCCATCATCTTCCCTAAAACCCTCTTTAATCCCACTCTGTAACAATCCAATTTCCCCTCAAATTTCACCTTTTTCTTGATACATATGCCCAAGAAAACCGATTCCTGAAAAGGGTTTTTATAAGGGTTTCAATCATCATCGTCTTCTAACCCATCACCTTCAAGGGAGATGGTGTCTAATTTTTTAAAACATAATCCACGAACCTGCAACTTCCGGCGACTTTACCCATATTCCGGCGAACCTGCAACTTCCGGCGAATCTGCAATTTCTAGTGATTAACAAAAACGTGAAGATTATATAGGTAGCGGTCCGTTTCACTATTGTGTGTGTGTTACCATGTGTTTGATGAAGCTCTTGGAAAAGGTTAGACTCTATCTTTTACACTCATTTTTCCAGTGATGGTGATGGTGGATGGTGCAGGCGGTGTACATGGTGATAACATGACGTTCATGCCCTTGAGATTAGGGTATTCTGTAACATTCCTATTTTTATATAAGAATTATAGGTTTGGTTAAATTTATTAACCACTAGTAATTAGTAACTAGTTTATTTTTAATATAAATATTCAACCCAAATAGTTTTAAACACTATTTTATATAGTTGGTTGAAATATTATATTAATTAATTGGTCTGTATATAGGTGACCTTTCTAATAAAAGTATATAAGAACTTATATTATTAGACGGGTAGATTATGGGTAAATTAAATGTTAGAAATATGAAGTGCATAGACGGGCCCAGGAACCGTTTAATAATTAAACTATAAAAATACATTATATTTGAACCTACTCTATTTTTAATGAAACTTAGACCCAAATGTAGACAAAAATATTCTCGTTCTAATGGCATATTCATTATTTTATAAAACGTCATATTTTAGAAGTTATAAGCACCAAATAAGTTAAACAATTAAATTAATTATAATAATAAAATAATATAAAATCTAAAACTAAAAACATTTAAATTCTACGTATGCATTATACATAAAATTTGCCTGCATATGAGAGAAATCAAAAATAAGAATGGAATAAAATAATAATAATATTATAAGTAAACCTTACATAGAAACACACATGTGTGTACGTGTCATCAAGGAAAAGAAAAAGGGGGCATGCACTCCAATTAAAGAAATTAGTATAAATAGAAAGAGCTATGCACTCTCCCAACTGCTAAAACTTCTTCTGCTTTCTCTATCTAGACGTCGTTTCCTTCTCTTTCTAAATTTCTTTTTATCAATAATAATAAGGCTCTGTCCTGTTTTAAGTATTTTAACTCCCGATCACCGCTACCCTGTCCGATTGATCCTGAGCCCCATAACACATGTCAAGGCTCTGCCTGACTAAGTTAGCTGGGGTTCTGTCTCGTGACATAGGGACAAGGTTGAATTAAGGGTACTATACTTAACACATTTACAATTGTATATATATATATATATATATATATATTTAGCTCAGAAATTATACCCAATATTTATACCAGGAGATTTTCTAGATGCCTAAAGTTACTAAGCGAGTCCATTTTCTTTTCTCACCGTTTTATTCCCTTTTGTCCCAAACCATAACAACTCTCACCAAAACTATTATTTCTTATTCTATTTTGTACAATAAAACCCCAAGTGATCCTGCATAAACCCTAAAATTTTCAGAACAATTGGAATCAGGATCAGGGCCCCTAAAACTCAAGGGGGGTAAATCCCATTCGATATTATCATCACAGTTTTACGTAAAAATCGAATTTTGACAAACTGTCAACTCAGCTAAGCTAGTTAGGGACGTGGCTACCCTATGCTAAAAGGGTCCCCGTCGCGTGGCGCGACAGCGCCGTTTTCCAGATATAAATAGAGGAGTGTGGGACTTGATTTCTGGCATTCGTTCGACGTTAAAATTCATTTTACACTTCGAGATATCACCTGATTACTACCAAACACACACAGCACTAAACGCTGCCACAAAACAGGGTAATAACTCGATCGCTGCTACGATTCAATGTCCGATCGATTGAAACTATCCGATGAATGTTTAAGTGCTGCTCAAATTGGGTTTATACTTTGTCCTTCGTCGTGAATTCGATGGATGTTTAAGTATTGCACTTTGTCATTCGTTGTGAGGGTTTAATCTCGTGAGTTATCGTAAATGTTGTATTAGTTACTTACCGAGTTCGTGTGCACTAGGTTACAAGACTAATCAATAGGCTAAGCTCTACCTGTATAAATCTGCAATATCAAGGCTAACCAGTAGGCTAAACTCTGCCCGTATAAATCTGCATGCTTATAATGTGAGTCTTTCTCTTTTTATCAAAGTGCTTTATAAATTCTTAAATGTTTTCAAAGTTATAATTACAGGGATTAAGTCTTTGTAATCTCCATATTACAGCCGGTATGTGGGGTTTTGTATACATTACTTGATAATCGTCACCATTGGACAACGGGTTAGCCAATGGGTGATATGACCATAGTCACAGAAATGAGTCGAGTGACAAATACCGTTGGGTAATTGGTTGATATATAAACATTGTAATCGCTCTTAATACTGTAAATTATAACAACGTGTCATTTTAAGTAAAAAGAATGAACTCACCAGTATTTCCTGCTGACAAAACTTTTTTAAAACGCGTTTCAGGTAATTACAGTAGATTGGAGTAAGAGTGGGATACGGCACTGAAAGGCTTCAAGAAGTGGCTTATTTTATTAATTAAATCAAATTAAGAAATATTGTTTTATGTAATTGGGTTATCCCTTATTAAAGCTACCTTTGTAAAACATGGGTTTATCCCATCTATTTAATAAATCAAATCCGGTGTTTTCTAAACTCTTATATTTTTCCTAACTCACGGTCCTGATGAAATTTCCGCTGCAATGTTTTTCTAAATAACCACCGGTACCACTTGGCTGCTCGCGGCTCCCGATTCCGTCCAGGGTGGGGTCGGGGGTCGTGACAGAAGGTGGTATCAGAGCCACTGATTTAAGCCTATAAGTGTTGTGATAATAATAACTAAGCTTATATAAAAGAGTTAGGATATTGCTATTAACTGGTAGCACACATGATAGCATTTAGACTTGAACTTAAGAAAAGATGCCTTAGTATCAGCTTCGAGATAAGCTATTTATTTATATAAAAAGTGTGATAGGTTTTGGTATGCCTTAAGAATAATAACTAAAAAGTTGCAAGTATAAGTTATGGTATTACTTATTTCTTATTTATTGTACTACTTTATTCTAGAATATGATTTGTCATGTGAAAACTAACTTGCTTAGTCTTTGTTGAAAGTCATAATGCACTTTCCAAATCATGATTTAAGAAAAAATTACTATTTATGGGAAATATAAATTTCTTCTCCGACAAGACTGGGTATGGTGTAGCAGACTCTCCAGCTTGTCCGGATATAATAAGGGTTACCTCTCCGGCGAGAACCGGATAAGACGGGGTATATAATATGTCAAACAAGTGACAAGATTTCCCTAAATAGTATTATGACCTGATATCTGACTTGTTTTTTTTGAAATATGAATCTGTTAAATACATTGACCTTATAGAGGGTATGTATATTACAGCATGTGAAATATATGATTATATAGATATGTATATCTATAAGGAATTCCACAAGTCAATTAAGAATAAATCACAAACATATATATCAATAATAAAATTTAAATTTCTTTATCAAGAATCTCTTGCATATATCTATAAATTCTGATATCAAACATTATTCCGTTTGATCATCTACCTCGTAACTCGTGCGACAATATAAACAATGGAAACCCTTTAAGTTGATACGCCATCAAAAGTATAAGAAATTCCAATACGCAAGTACGAAGCAAGTAAAGTTGTGCTAGTGCACAAGAAAACACATGAAACTTAAAATTTTACGACCATAGACGTCAAAGTATATCACACACGACTTTCAAAGCAAGACCTTTGGAAAATATGATTAGGCACAACAACAACAACAATACTAATCCTGACAGTGGAAAAAAAAAACAATCACATAAATGCGTACATTTAGCTTTAAATTTATTACATGGAAAGTATGCTTAAACTTGATTCGAATGTGTGAATGTAAATATATAGATGTATAAGAAATATTATACATATATAAATGATAGTAATTAATGCATCCATAGAATTGTATGAACCATCCAAAACCAGCCAAATATTCCTAACACCTCTTGTGAATTTACAAGAACAAAAAGCCAACAGAATCTATAAATATATCCGTCCAATAATAAAAGATACCCCAATAAACATGTCCTGTTTTACTTTTATTAAAAAGCATGTTATATTTCAAAACTGATATCATACAATTAAATTTTAGCACACAAATCAAATTCCAAAATATAAATAAAATATCGCTATTAAAATAAATAACCTTTATACTTACACAGTGTAAATACAATATTTTCAAAAATCAATCAAGATCCTCAACTGTTTTAAAAACAATAATTAAATGTTTTCTCTTTCTGTAATAAAATTTTTAAAATAATATGAAAACTTACATAAGTAATTACCTAATTTACAATATAGTATTACTATATTCTTGTTAAACCATTAAGGTGAAGAATTTATATTTTTACGTATAAAATTATGTTTGAGGTATACTTTCATTTAAGTTTATGTTTAGTTATTTATTATTGGTAATTAATATTAGTTTTATTATTAGTAATAATATATTAATAGTAGTAGTGTTAGTATTATTTTTAGGTACTAGGGTTATTGTCAGGGGCAGGTATTGGGTAACCTAGCCTTAGTTAGGCATGGACTGATCACCCATGCTTAAACAAGGCAGCACTAACCAATATCCAACCATGATAATGACTCGTTAATGTATATAAATTAAGTCATCATACTTATTTAGTAAATTTTAATTATATGTAAAAATATTTTTATATATATATAAAAATAGATATACTTTGTACTGTAAGGATAAGACATATTTTCATAAAACAATACAAGAATTAGAGGGACGAATAAAATTATCTAAATAATTGTCTAAGTATTCATGGACAAGACATTTTATACTTAAAAGTAATTGTTCATCTTGTTTAATATTCCACAACTAGAGTTAAATGTCATTTTAGTCCCTGTGGTTTGGGTCATTTTGCCAGTTTAGTCCAAAGGTTTCATTTTTAACCTGTGGGTCCAAAAAGGGTTCACAGTTGTCATTTTAGTCCACTGGGTTAACTTCATCCATTTTTTCTGTTAACGAGAAGGCCAATTTGGTCATTTTGTATGTAATTCTGTTAACTAAAAGGGCAATTCAGCCATATAAAATGATCGAATTGGCCTTCTCGTTAACAGAAAAAATGGATGAAGTTAACCCAGTGAACTAAAATGGCAACTGTGAAACCTTTTTGGACCCACAGGTTAAAAATGAAACCTTTGGACTAAACTGGTAAAATGGCCCAAACCACAGGGACTAAAATGGCATTTAACTCCCACAACTATTAAACACTTATAGAAGTATTATGTATCAAGATCGACAAAAGAGTTATGCAGATCAGAAACGTAAACCCCTAGAGTTTTCATTAAAAACTTTCAGTTGATTACACGGTGAATTTGTTCGATCGCCATAATTATTGAACTATTTCAATCATTACGACACCTTGCGATATCGGTATAAACTTATAGCTTGGGCTAATCACAATCATTCGAATCATTCAAAACCACATCTGTCTTTCAACTCATCATTTAAAAAAAAATACACTAACTCTATTGTCTTTTCGTGTATCCTTGCAATTCACTCATCTCAGCACATTGATTTTCTCATATCATAATTCAATATTTGACAAAACATTTTCATGCTTTTATTTCATTTTGAACCTGTCGATTCTAAGTCTTCCTCAATTGCCAATCAAAGTAAGCTTTCTTTTGACAAAGAATTTTTATTGATTCTAAAAGTCCTTCACATTCATTTTAAATATCTATTGATCATATATCTTTTGGCTTGAACCTAGTCACCTTGGAAATTATATCATTTCATCTCATTCGTTTGTCATCGATTTCTTGAACTAATTCAGTTGAACCATTGAATCTTACTTATTGTACAACTCGTATTCACAAAATTTGATATTTTAATTCTGTGTCATCTACCTTAATATTGTTTTTATTTGACTAAAATATGACATAAGTCTAAAAGAAAATATCGTAACCCAAATCTCGAGGACGAGATTTAAAACAAGGTGGGGAGGATGTAACATTCCTATTTTTATATAAGAATTATAGGTTTGGTTAAATTTATTAACCACTAGTAATTAGTAACTAGTTTATTTTTAATATAAATATTCAACCCAAATAGTTTTAAACACTATTTTATATAGTTGGTTGAAATATTATATTAATTAATTGGCCTGTATATAGGTGACCTTTCTAATAAAAGTATATAAAAACTTATATTATTAGACGGGTAGATTATGGGTAAATTAAATGTTAGAAATATGAAGTGCCTAGACGGGCCCAGGAACCGTTTAATAATTAAACTATAAAAATACATTATATTTGAACCTACTCTATTTTTAATGAAACTTAGACCCAAATGTGAACAAAAATATTCTCGTTCTAATGGCATATTCTTTATTTTATAAAACGTCATATTTTAGAAGTTATAAGCACCAAATAAGTGAAACAATTAAATTAATTATAATAATAAAATAATATAAAATCTAAAACTAAAAACATTTAAATTCTACGTATGCATTATACATAAAATTTGCCTACATATGAGAGAAATCAAAGATAAGAATGGAATAAAATAATAATATAATAAGTAAACCTTACATAGAAACACATATGTGTGTACGTGTCATCAAGGAAAAGAAAAAAGGGCATGCACTCCAATTAAAGAAATTAGTATAAATAGAAAGAGCTATGCACTCTCCCAATGGCTAAAACTTCTTTTGCTTTCTCTATCTAGACGTCGTTTCCTTCTCTTTCTAAATTTCTTTTTATCAATAATAATAATAAGGCCCTGTCCTGTTTTAAGTATTTTAACTCCCGATCACCGCTACCCTGTCCGATTGATCCCGAGCCCCATAACACATGTCAAGGCTCTGCCTGACTAAGTTAGCTGGGGTTCTGTCTCGTGACATAGGGACAAGGTTGAATTAAGGGTACTATACTTAACACATTTACAATTATATATATATATATATATATATATATATATATATATTTAGCTCAGAAATTATACCCAAGATTTATACCAGGATATTTTCTAGATGAGCCCTAAAGTTACTAAGCGAGTCCATTTTCTTTTCTCACCGTTTTATTCCCTTTTGTCCCAAACTATAACAACTCTCATCAAAACTATTATTTCTTATTATATTTTGTACAATAAGAAACCCTAATTAAAACCCCAAGTGATCCTGCATAAACCCTAAAATTTTCAGAACAATTAGAATCAGGATCAGGGCCCCTAAAACTCAGGGGGGGTAAATCCCATTCGATATTATCATCACAGTTTTACGTAAAAATCGAATTTTGACAAACTGTCAACTCAGCTAAGCTAGTTAGGGACGTGGCTACCCTATGCTAAAAGGGTCCCCGTCGCGTGGCGCGACAGCGCCGTTTTCCAGATATAAATAGAGGAGTGTGGGACTTGATTTCTGGCATTCGTTCGACGTTAAAATTCATTTTACACTTCGAGATATCACCTGATTACTACCAAACACACACAGCACTAAACGCTGCCACAAAACAGGGTAATAACTCGATCGCTGCTATGATTCAATGTCCGATCGATTGAAACTATCCGATGAATGTTTAAGTGCTGCTCAAATTGGGTTTATACTTTGTCCTTCGTCGTGAATTCGATGGATGTTTAAGTATTGCACTTTGTCATTCGTTGTGAGGGTTTAATCTCGTGAGTTATCGTAAATGTTGTATTAGTTACTTACCGAGTTCGTGTGCACTAGGTTACAAGACTAATCAATAGGCTAAGCTCTGCCTGTATAAATCTGCAATATCAAGGCTAACTAGTAGGCTAAAATCTGCCCGTATAAATCTGCATGCTTATAATGTGAGTCATTCTCTTTTTATCAAAGTGCTTTATAAATTCTTAAATATTTTCAAAGTTATAATTACAGGGATTAAGTCTTTGTAATCTCCATATTACATCCGGTATGTGGGGTTTTGTATACATTACTTGATAATCGTCACCATTGGACAACGGGTTAGCCAATGGGTGATATGACCATAGTCACAGAAATGAGTCGAGTGACAAATACCGTTGGGTAATTGGTTGATATATAAACATTGTAATCGCTCTTAATACTGTAAATTATAACAATGTGTCATTTTAAGTAAAAAGAATGAACTCACCAGTATTTCCTGCTGACAAAACCTTTTTAAAACGCGTTTCAGGTAATTACAGTAGATTGGAGTAAGAGTGGGATACGGCACTGAAAGGCTTCAAGAAGTGGCTTATTTTATTAATTAAATCAAATTAAGAAATATTGTTTTATGTAATTGGGTTATCCCTTATTAAAGCTACCTTTGTAAAACATGGGTTTATCCCATCTATTTAATAAATAAAATCCGGTGTTTTTTAAACTCTGATATTTTTTCTAACTCACGGTCCTGATGAAATTTCCGCTGCAATGTTTTTCTAAATAACCACCGGTACCACTTGGCTGCTCGCGGCTCCCGATTCCGTCCAGGGTGGGGTCGAGGGTCGTGACATATTCAGATATCAATAGTGTTACATCTTCGTTGGAATTTTCCATGTCATTCACAATAGGGGCTTCGATTTCAACCACCTGGATTTGAATCGGAGGTTGTAAATCCCCAAATTATGTTTGTCGGTCAACATGGGTGGGTTTAGCCACTGTATTCAACTGGGTGTTTTTATTTTGGTTTAAATTAGGGTTCTTCCCTAATTTTATTTGAGTGTTTCAGTTTGTGTAATCAAGCAACTTTCTTATCGATTTTTGACCTGTGATTAAGTGATATGTGTGGGATTAAGTGTTCATTAATGGGGTCTGAGTGTTTGGCAGAAACTAGGTTTGATGATTTATTGTTTTATTTTTTATAAAGTAATTAAAAGTAATGGGAAGGGGAAATTACCAATTTACCCATCATGTGCATGTCATGTGACTAATAGTTAACCATGGTTTGGGGTTGAGTTAGACTCATGGGCCAAAATAGTTAGTTACAGAGACCATGATGGGCACATATGTTAAAAATCTTATTTTAGACTAATATAGTAAAACTGATATAACCACAGGTGCCAAAAACGTAATTTACTTAAAAAAAATTATTAACATCATATTATTCCCTTGCCCATATCAATGTGATATGATGGTATAGACTTTTCTAGAACACCAATTTCTTTCCTAACCAATGTAGGATAACAATCGTCTTTTAACTTTCTAAACGTGGGATGACATTTACATTTGTTCAAAATATGAACTACGGAATACCTTTTTTTATGGAGTATAAACTCGAAATGAAAATTTCGCTTGTATGTACGAAAGATGTTGAGTTTGCGGAGACTGTGAAAGTCTGACTAAATGAGAAGTATGACTAAATGACTAGTTGGGCAAGTCAGAAGGATATAGAGGTTACTAAAAATATTGAGCAGGTCGATAGATGTCACCAAAGTTGTACATGTAGAAATATGATTAGAGGATATGAGTTAACGAATATAAAAGTTGAATAATTAAGATTATATGTAGTGTGTTAACTAAAAATGCAAAAGACATTGAGTTGGAGGCATAAACACCATATTATTCCCTTAAAATTTCACTTGATAGTACGAAGAACGTTGAGTTGCGAGATTGTGAAAGTGTGACCAAGTAAGAAGTATGAACAAATGATTAGCTAGCCATGTTAAAAGATAGAGTGGCTCAAGGGCGGACCTAAGGTGAGCCCAAGGTGGGTGGGCGCACCCCCGGGGAAAAAAAAATTAGTGCTAAGTTCCGTCGAAAATCTCGTCCGCACCCCTTGGAATTTTTCGTCCGCACCCCTTAGGTAAAAAGTGTTATCAATTTATATTTTAAATTTTTTTTAGTAAACTCTTATTTTTTAAAAAAAATACTACCTAAATTATATAACTTTTAATACCTAACTAACTAAACCCAAATACTCATACCTTTACCCACTTATAATTCCTAACTAGCTAGCCTACTAAGTCTTAGCTCATTAACCAAACCCAACAATATTTCAAACTATAATAAAATAATTAAAGCTCAAAACCTTTAGAAATTTTCTCCCCTCCCTCTCTCTCTCTCTCTCTTGCGTCCCTGCACTGCCAATGAACAACATCACTCAGCGACAACAGTCCAGCAGCCGGCGACCACCGTAATCAGCCACCACACCACACCAAATCTAACCGGAATCCGAACACGGGTAAGTTTCTTATTTTGATGATTTTGGTTGATATAATAGGAGAAAAAAGGGTAATAAAGTTGTTAAATAGGTTTGAAATTTTGTGTGTTTTGACGTTGTTTATGGTTTGATGATTTCGTTTATTTTACATGACCCGACCCGATACAAACCGATTTTTTTACTTATATACCTAGGGGCCTAAAATTTTTAAAAATGTTCCGCACCCCCATGGAAAAATTCCTGGGTCCGCCACTGGAGTGGCTACTAAAAATATGAGCAGGTCGATAGATGTCACCAAAAGTGTAGATTTAGAAATATGATTAGAGGATATGAGTTGATGGATTAAAAAAAAACTAAATAACTAAAGATAATACGTAATATGTTAATTAAAAAGTGCAAAATCAAGTGTCACGTCAGTGCTATGTAGATAGTAAGGCTTTCACTAAATCACCCTTTCACAAGGTTGTAGTGGCAAAGTGTCAAGGAATTGTCAAATATGGATGACGGTCGTTAAGGGCTTGGAAAACCTCCACTGACGCCCAAGTTGTGGCGTTTGGTGCCCTATTTGGATGAGTTGACAAGGTATGCTCACCACGCACAGTCTAACATTAAGGATTTAAGAAATGTCACTAGAAGTAACTATTCTCACTTTTAAGTTTAGTTGTCCAGAGGTAGGTACCTTGTAATTCTCCAAAACAGTTGTTTTAATCATTATGACAATTAGAAGGTCTAAAGTATTTTTTGGTCAATTTTAATCATGATTTACGACATAAATCAACTTTAGTCTTTATCATTTGATAAGGCCATAGCGATAATAACGAAAAGTGATCAAACATTAATCAATTTCGTTTATTACTTTTATTGAATGATATTTAGGATATAATAGGAAGTTTATTTGGGTAGAAAACCTAGGAAGTAATCTTGACCATCCATTTATTTAATCAAGGGATAAGATTAAATGAGTGAAAATGAAGGAAAAAAATGAGACGCGTGGGTTTGTTTAGGGTCATTCTAGTCAATCAAAGGCAATAGTTTTTCTCTCCTCCAATTTCCCACATTATTTAAATGTTAATAACTCTTTCATACGACATTATTTTTTTATAAAAATTGCACCAAAAAACCGAGCCTTTTTTTATCTTTAAAACGAGTATACTATTGCTATATTTTCGAAAAAAAATTCAGAAACCCAGTTGCGTAAAACGCAATGGAAAAAACACAGTTGCGTAAAACGCAATGGAAAAAATGACATTTTTCTAAAACGCAATGCAACAAAAACACAAATAAAATGTCTTTATTTGTAAAACGCAATGGCCAGAAAACACAAAGAAATCTCTTATCTAAAACGCAATAGCCTAAAAACACAAAAAAGTGTACTTTCTAAAACGCAATGGACTGAAAACACATAAAAATGTGTTTTTACCTAAAACGCAATGCACCAAAAACACAAAGAAATGTCTTATTTCTAAAACGCAATGGCCAGAAAACACTTAAAATGTCTGTTTTCTAAAACGCAATGGATTGAAAACACATAAAAATGTGTTTTACCTAAAACGCAGTGCACCAAAAACACAAAGAAATGTCTTATTTCTAAAATTGCAATGGCCAGAAAACACTTAAAAATGTATTATTTCTAAAACGCAATGGCCTAAAAAAACAAAAGAAAATGTTCTCTCTAAAACGCAATGGACTGAAAACACCTAAAAATGTGTTTTTACCTAAAACGCAATGACTAAAAACACTTCAAAAATGTGTTTTTTTTAAAACGCAATGGCCAGAAAACACATAAAAATGTCTTAGTTCTAAAACGCAATGACCTAAAAACACCAAAGAAAGTGTTCTATCTAAAACGCATTGAACCAAAACTCTGTGAATTGTCTGAACCAAGAAGTAGGAGATCAAAAACTGTCTACGAATGCAGTTTTCCAGAGGCAATTTCCAGAAAATTTAAGTTTCTGATGCAGTTTTATTAAAGCAATTTAATCGACCCCAGCCAGGGGATCTGCCCCATGGACCCCGCCAGGGGCTGCCGCCCCTTGGACCCTGCTCCCAGGGGCGCTGCCCCCGGACCCCCGCCAAGATTGTAAAACGCAATGACTAAATCAAAAGCCCAGATCGTAAAAATGAAATTAAAGAATTTCTTACATGAATCGAAGCCGATTTCTTCAACGATTGACGAAATTTGAATAATAGAAACACTTATCAGCGATCGAATCGAACGGATCGAGTGATTATCTTTAAAATCACGGGAAAAAATGAGATATTGTATGAAATTAAACTGAGTTTCTTCAAAAAAGCTGAAGAATACGTTGATCGGGTGTTTGAATCATTGATTGGTGACGAAAATCGCACTATAATGTAGTGATTATTGAGATAGAATGTGAAGAAATAGTTGAAGATGATGGGTTTTGAAAATGGTGGGTTTTGAAGTTACTGGGGATAAGAAGGAAGAAGAAAGGATACGATTGACTAAAATACCCTTCCTCTTTATTTTAAATTTTGTCACATGTTCTAATCCTATTGCTTCCTATCCTTCCTAGCCAAAATAAACTTCCTATTTGATCCTCACCCATGATATTTAAATAAAAATCTTTTTAGTTTACTCTTTTTTTGAACGGTATACCACAATAAAAAGGCCGACGCGAAAAAACCGGGAGGGCGCACACAAACAAACTTTACATAATTATAAATTTGCACCATTGAGGGTTTTTCGCGTTTTTTCCCCAAAAGAACGCCTATTCACGCCACAAGACCGCCCCCGAGGGTGTTTTTTTTTTTAAATGGGTGGGGCGTCCTATTTTAAACGCCGACACATGATTCTTTTGGCCAATAGGACTGTTGCCAACGGTCAAATTAACGGATATATTATATATGTTTTTTTTTATTTCACATTTATATATATACTTACCTTACACCCCATTTTATACAAACCACAAACAAAAACCCACACATACAACCTCAAACTACAAACCATTTCTATAAAAAATAGATTCCCCCGCGTCCTCGTCGTCCGTTGCAAAATTTTATTACAAAGAGTTTTTAGCGGATGAGGGTGATTTGACCGATGAGGAGGTCGAGCAAGAGGCGGTTACTAGTGCATGCAAACTCGTGGCGCGCTATATGAAGCATTGTAGCCGGCCTCAACATGAAATTTTACCAAGAGAATATATTGAACGAGACCGACGTTCGGCAAACAATCGGTTGATGAAAGATTACTCCGATGAAGCGCCTACTTACCCAAACCCAGAAGCTTTTAGGCGTCATTTTCGATGAGTAAACGTTTATTTTTACGCATCGTTGAAGACTTGGAAAACAACTTTGATTATTTTAAACAAAAACTGGATGCGAGAGGGACATTTGGATTCACTGGTATTCAAAAGTGTACTTCAGCGCTACGAGACCTTGCGTATGGAAACACGACCGACATCAACGACGAGTATTTAAAAATGACCGAGAAAACAACGCGAGATACCTTGGAGCATTTTTTTCATGATACATTACTATACTATAAATATTACATGCATTCATTTTTTTTGTTAGCTTAAAGTTATATATGTTTGTTAAAGGTATCATAAATTTGTACGGTGCTTGTTATCTGAGAAAGCCCACATGGTACGACCTTCAATAAATTTACGAGGTCCATTCTAATCTCCATGGTTTACCGGGCATGATCGGGAGCTTGGATTGTCGTAATTGACAGTGGTATAATTTTCCGACCGCATGGCGAGGTCAACACACACGAGGTGACAAAGACGGACCATCTGTTATTCTTCAAGCGGTTGCCTCACAGGACCTTTGGGTTTGGTCGGCTTACTTTGGTGTCGCAGGGTCATGCAATAATATTAACGTTTTCGAACAATTTCCATTGGTAGAGGACTATATTTCTGGTAGAGCTGCAAAAACATCTTTTTATGTAAACGGAAACTATTACCCGCACGGATACTATTTGTGCGATGGAATTTATCCTAGGTATTCGATTGTCATGAAGACGTTTAGGGACCCGTACGATGAAAAAAGAGCTCACTTTAAAAAAGTTCAAGAGTCTTCGCGGAAGGACATTAAGCAATGCTTTGGGGTTCTTCAACAACGGTGGCATTATTTGAGAAATCCTTGCCGTGCGTGGACCAAAGAAAAAATGAGAGATGCAATGTACGCTTGTATAATCATGCGTACTATGATATTGGAAGACGAAAGAAAAACAATATGCCAGAACTATGTACCAGAAGCTGTTCAGAAATATCTCCAAACAACAATGGAAGACAGAGTAAATAATGCACATGAAATGAGGTCTGAAGCCCTGCGTTAGCGGTTGATTTGGTTCAACACGCATGGTCGGTTCGGTATATTCCAAACGAGGGTGAAAAGAAGCGGATGGCGAGGAAGACGAAGATGGCGAGAAAAGCGAAGACTAAAATTAAGACGAGTAGTATTATGTGTTTGTGTTCGATTATTTATATAATTTTTATTTAATTAATATAATATTATTAGTTTTAATTTGAAAAAAAGAATAATAATTGGGTAATGATTGGTTGGGGCATTATACCACTACACCCGTTTTAAGATAATGCCCCGTAATGCCAAAGAGCTGACTGGACCGCCATATGACGCAAAATGCCCAAGGGTGGGGCATTATCTTCCCCCTCCCACTACACATGGTCTATTGTTTTAATATTTATTTATAACAATAATGGTATTTAGGTCATTTCACACTCACTTAACTGGACAAACTAATCTCTATCCACGCCAGGGACTATCTGAGAACGAATGTGCAAAAATTGAGGACAATAACTGTAATTTTAGAAATGTAGGGGCACTTTTCTCTAATAATAATAATAATAATTACTGCTTAGAGATTAATTAATTGTACTCTGAGATATATAAAAATATTTCTAAGAACAATTACGAAGATCTAAACATGTTTAAATTATTAAAGTTATCTACAAAATTATCAAACATTTATTGGAAAGAATTTTGACATATTAGTTAGCATTACTCGAAAGTGAAGTTGGATTTATATCAAAAAGTGGTAAATGCCAAAAGGTAACTAGAGGCAACAGGTACCTCAAATAGTTTTTTAGGCAGAAAAACAAGTTCGTAATTTGTCCCTATTTGATGTTATTATCATGACGATACCTTTTTAATAAATAAGTAATAAAAATGTTTGCAATGTTGAGCAGTTCAGATGTAGATAAAAATATAAAATCGCTACGATAATTATAATTCACAAGATTTTACATATGTTGTAACAAAATATATACATAACTTTTATGTTTTTTGTGCCATAAAATTGTTTAACAAATAAAATAAAAGTTTAGTTTATGTTTTGAGAAATTAAAGTAGATAGAAATCTAGAATATACTCAATGAAAATCTACGTGACTACGTATAAATTGTTATGAAGTGTCAGGGGCGGATCTAGGCCACTTTTGTTGGTTCCCTCAGCTCTGTCTCATAGGATAAAGAGCTTGCTTTCGGTGAGACCCCCAGCTCTAACGCATCCAAACATACAAGGCACATAGCTATTAAAAAAACAACATAAACATAGTGCACTAAAAATATTTTTAGTAGGCTACCAAATATACAATTAGTGACATACAACACAACATAAAAACACACCGAACAAGCAAAAACCATAACTACATAGTTAATAGACAAAAACCGTACACTAAAGATTCTGTTTCTACCAGAAATATAGAGACCCCAAAAAAAACATTGCTATATTAGTAGACTTCTAGGACTAATACACAAACAACAACAAACATCAAAAGCTGCATTTCAAAAACAAGTTTTAATCTAATTATGATGTAGACAGCCACACTTTTAATGATCATCATCTCAAAATGGTAAACTCTTTGAAGTTGACATAGATGTGAGTGATCTAAAGTGCTCCGACGGCACGAAATCTTGTGGCAAGTTCGCCCTTTTCGCGATCCTCCTCATATTGCTATGCAAACTTTGTTGTACCAAATGTTTAACCGCTTTACTCTCGTCACTCATAATCATGTCGTCCTCTGAATCCTTTGCAGGGTCTGTTGATCTGAGTGATCTGGAATCAATAGACCTGCACTGGGGCGCTGAAACATTCGCCCCTGTGCTCCCTACAAAGGTTTCAGACACTTGTTTCCCTTTATCGACACTTAGAATTTCCAAAAGCCGAGAAGCTCGTTTTTGTGCTAAGGTGCTACCTAGAAGCGTAAGCTCAAGTAGCGAAGATGTAACCCCGGACTCAATCATGATTACTCGATCCCTATACGACTTGTGAGCCATCACCATCAAAATGTAAGTCGCTTGTTCTTGACAATTGGGCGAATCCGACCAGCTTAACACATCAACAAGTATCTGAAACGAATCACGAACACCACTAACCGCCTTCCGCCCCTCAGGCGTCGACACCACATTGCTCAAAATCGACAAGATCCGATCACTAACTTCCATATATCCCAAAGTAGCCAACAAAAACCAAACAAATTCATCGATTTCGATCATCGGCAACACATTGGATGCCAAGAGTGACAAGTTGTAGAGAGCCCTCAAACAATCTTGAATCACTTGTGAGTTGACTTCACCATTGACTGAATTCTTAAACATCTTGACCAAAAATTTGACCAAGAACTTAATAGCTCCTGATGAACCAATGATGGGCTTGTTAGAGTCAAGTGCACTTAACCCAAGAAAATTGGCTATAACCCCTGCACACACATCATGGTTAGGTTCACCATCATCTTGATCACACTTGATCAAATCAAGCATCTTGTGAACAGCCCCAGCCTTAACAATAGCAGCTTTATTCCTAATAAAACACATTCAAGATCAAAACTTTACTAAAAAAAGTCAAACCCATTGACCAAAAATCAGATCTAACACAAAACTGCTTGCTTACGTGTCATTTCCAATTCCAAGATTAAGAAGAGCATAAAGACCGGCAATTTGAGAGTCAACATCGCCGGAATCAAGAACGGCGACTAACGGCGGGATAGCTCCGAGCAATGCTAACGTACACCGTGCACCGGAATCCTCCTTCGCTAACCTGCGCACCTCCTTCGCGCCACCCAAAACGTCGTCGTACTGCAACCGTTTCACCACCCGCTTTAACTCTTCCAACATTTCAACTTTCTTGTTGACTTCTTCTTCTTCTTCTTGTTCTAACAACTCCGACATTCTTAACAACTCCGAGAGCTTTTCGGATTTCTTTTTCTGGGGTACGTCAGATCTGCTGTTGGGCTTCTCCGGCGCCGGTGATTGGGCGGTGGGACGGTGGCGGTAGCCGCCGCCTCCGCCGCCGCATTTTATTGTGTTGATGATTTTCCGGCGACATGTTGACCATAATTTGAAGTTTCCGGCGCCGGTGGTGGGTTGGTGGTCAAGAACGACCGAACCCAGATTGTTTTGTTGGAATCTAGCCATGTGGTTAGACAGTTAGTTGTATATAACCTACATTGGACTAATGGGTAATAAAGATTTGATTTTTATGAGTATGTGTATATGGATCAAGAAAGACTTGAAGATTATTGTGAGAGTAAAGGGTGGGGGTGAAGCTTCTGAAAGAAGTGAGGGAGTATGGTGATGTGTGTCAGGGAAAAAGACTAGTTTTAGAGAGAGAAAGCTGGGGTGGGGGTGGGGTCTATATGGTGTTTGGTGATGTTACACTTATCAATCTTAATTAATGTTGTTATGTTGTTCATGTCCTTGTGGGTTTTTTTTTTTTTTTTTTTGCTAATTTTGCATCTACCTTGTTGGAATGTGTTAGTGTGTGAGTTATGTTTTGGATCTTCTATTCCTATTTCTTTTTCTCATACCAATATGTTCGATTAACTGGGAATGGATTCGTGCTCCGTCTTCGTTGTCGGAGGTCCGTGATTTAGTCCTGATCCGGATAAGTGGAGGTGGAATGCGGATGTTTCTGGATCCTTCTCGGTTAAATCGCTCAAGGATTTATTAATTGATCGGCCCGATTCAGCTGCTGTGTGTCTAGTTAAAGACTGTAAATGGGTGCCTCTCAAGTGCAGAATCTTCATGTGGAGAGCTGAGCTCGATCGTATCCCAACCAAACAGGCTTTGGCTCGCAGGAACATTATCGCTGGCCCTGATTCTTGTCCTTTCTGCTGTGACGTGCAAGAATCTGTTGATCACCTGTTTACAGGTTGTCCCGTCGTCCTTAGAGTGTGGAACTGCATCTCGGATTGGGCCAATATCCCTCCTATCTTCGCGTTCAGCTTTAAAGACTTATTGGAAGACAATTTTGTTCCGGGAGGTGGAGCTAAAGCGAAGGAGATTATCCGTGGGATTATTATTACGGCCTGCTGGTGTGTTTGGAAAGCGAGGAACGAGATGATCTTCGCTAAAGGAAAAGGGGGATGGTTAGAGATTGTCGGGGCGGTTAAGTCCTATAGTTTTTTTTGGTTCAAACATAGAGCGAAACATAAGGATTTAGTTTGGGCAGAGTGGTGTATATCTCCGTTGTATATGTTGTAATTTGGTGTGGTGCGGTCCTGTTTTTTTAGGGTCAGGCCGACCGTTTTTTAATGAAGTTTTCTTTTTAAAAAAAAAAAACTTAAGGTGGATCATAAATGTGCTTGTGTTAAAGGGTTATTGTTTCTTGTGTATTTGTTAGATGATGCTTGTTTTTTATAAGTGTGTATGTAATGAAAGTATGAAACAATGGTTTTTAACTAGAAATTGAAAGTTTAAAAGATTGTAAGAGCATTTACATTGGAGCCTTTATATTAATAGATTCTATTATAGAAGAAGAAATAGAAACAATAAAAACACCACTACATTGGAATCTCTATAATGATAAAATTTTATAGATATTGAAGTACATCTCTATATTTAGAGACTCATATCAAAGCCTCGATATTATGATTGTGAGTGTGTAGGAATGAGAAAGAAATAATATAATAAGTGATTTTGAGTAAGATGGAGATATAGATAGAGAGTTGAATGTAGGATATTTTTGAAAATTAAACATAATTTAGAGAAATGTGTTTTTTTTATTAGATTATATAGATAGAGATGGAGGCTCCAATGTGGGGGAGCACAAAAGGCTTGTGACCAAAATTTTAGAATTGAAAGTAAAAAAAAACTCATTTGTTGAGCAATCTGTCGATTAAGCTAGAAGAATTGGGTGTCATGCTTTCCTGATGCTTATGAGTTATGTGTGAGAGAATAAATGTATGTAATGTTGTGTAAAGATTAAATATAAATGGTTCTTAACATACAAATGGGTTTTAACTTTTAATATGAGAAGTGGAGGAAGACGTTAAATCTTATTACCTGTAAGTGACTCTCGTCTCAAAGGTGGATCAGTAAGATACTCTTCCACCGTGTTTTCATTTTGTAGGTTAGTTATAAGTTTGGTTGTTAGAAAAATAACCACCATTTTAAATTAGCATGTGGTAAATAAACTTTGAATCCTAGCATGGCCATATGAGTTGCAAAAACTTTTAAATAAGGATGGTAGAAAAATCATATTCAACTCTCAATAGACAAAAATATAACAAAACACATGTAAAAGCAAAATGAAGAAATAAACACAAATAAATCTTCGGTGTAATGTACCAACTTTTATTTATGAATAATTGTAGGGATGCCCAACTTATATAGTAGGACAATAATGCATACTATACATCCTCTAAAATATCTATAAAATAATATCTCATAGATTAAAAACATGTTAAATTATGCATCGTACTTTATACGTAAATGCTTATATTATATATATTTAGAAAAATCTATTTCAATAACTCGTCAAAAACATTTATTGTTGTCAACGAATTTGATATAAGTTCAATAAAATATAGAGTGCATCAAAACCTCAAACCTTAGAATAAAATGGTAACTGTTGTCAAAACCTAGGGGCTGCGTAGCAAAACTTTATATAAGTTTGACCAAACGTTGCTTTATCATGTAAAAAAATGTAAATATTCTTTAATAGAAATAAAGCGATACTCCTAATAATATATATCAGGATTATTTAATTAGCGGTATTCATATAAAATGGCTGATAGATGAAGCCAAAAGTAACATTAATACTCGTTAAACATCTAAAAAAAAAAAAAACTAAATTCTCAAAGTTATAGTAATATAAGGCTCTACTTGTTCTCACACCTCTTTATTTATTTTTACATCCTTTTACACTCTCTCTCTTTCTATACATACTCATGACGAGGCCCACTTAATGCCTAGTGGTCTCGTCTTGGGCCTTGTCTTTATTGGGCTCATCAAACAGTCCCAGAAGCGGCTTTTGTCTCTTAAAAGAGAATTACAAGATATGGCGGGAAAAAGGGATGTGATATCTCTGAAGCCACATTAATTACATGAAGGCAGAGAAAAGATGTCGCCGGAAACAGTACCTCTTCGGCAGCTGGCTTCATTAACGAAGGAACCATCTGACCATTGGGGCTCAGACACGTGTCTGAGTTCCCGGATGGCCTAAAGAAGCCGTTAGATGAAATGGACGGTACCTTCCAAAGAGATAAGTCAAGCTCTTTATATAAGGAAGCTAAGAACATCGTTTAAGGTATGCATTTAATACTTTCCTCTCATTTAATACACACACAACATTTACTCTGAACATTCCCTTGATCACATTTAAGGCTCCGAGCCTAGAATTCACACTATTGAAGATATTTCGGCGATCTTACACTCGTCGGAATAAACTCTTCATTTTCCGGCAAGGTTACTTATTCTCACGTCGGAGCTTGGTCACGGATTCCCTCTCCAGGGTCCTCCGTGGCGAGGCTAACGATGTTCTTTTTTGTAGGAAGAGGACGCCGATCCTTTGCAACATTGACGTGCCTCATTGACTTTCCATCGGGATTCAGGGACTTGACACATACATAGATAGTATAGAGAGAGATAGAGAGAAGGGATGTGTGAATATTAACTCCCAGTTAAGATTAAGGGTGTCTGAATAAGATGACCCTAAAATAAAAACAGAGTAAATCATAGTACCAGTCAATAACAAAAAAATTGCTAGACCTTCTCCAAGGGTGATGTCTTCCGATACAAGGACTTAAGGACATGACATCGTCTATGAAAGCACATGCATTTGTGGAGAGTGTGTGTTGGTGAAGAAGCTTGTGAGGGTGGGTGCGGGAAGCCGCCCTTGATGGCTTGTCAGAGGGGAGGAAAGAGAGTCAGATCCAAGGGGAAGGGAGAGGCTAGGCCGGCCAACATAACATGGAGGACGGACGGGCGGTCAAGATGAGTGTCATGACCCTCTCGCGTTGGAGACGTGCTTAATTGTTTTGTTTTTTTTTCAATTAAGACCACACAATCATTATTTTGTTTTACAGTGATTTCATAACCGTATTATTATTGCTATGATAGTTTTAACTTCTAAGGATGTTCAAGATCTATCTGATCTGAATGTAAAGTATAAATGCATAAATGATGTCATTTAATATAATAGCTTCTCTTTAAAATGATAAGTATCTATGCATCAAAAGTCGAATGATTAATTCCTTTATCATGGTTATTAAAAGCTAAATAGATATTTCTTTTTGGTTCTTAATGTAAAACTTTATCTACGTTTGACTACCTTCTCTAGAAATCATATAATTGATTTTTAATCTATTTCAATAAAAGTGTTTTTCTATTTATTAAACCTTAAAAAAAGTTTTTCAAACAATAATATATCTTTGTAAGAAAGAAAATGTAACTGTTCGGAATTTAAAATAAAAAAAAAATCACTTTTATCTATTATCTATTCTTATGTTCCCACTAAAGTCAAACTTAATTTAGGTTAATCTTGACCGTTTAAATTCTTCAACTTTTAATCCTGACCCTTCAAATTCCGTTTTTTCATTCCAGAAGCAGCAGTTACCTTCTCCACAGCAGTTAGCGTGTCCCTTTTTTTTCTCCCCACGTCGCGTCGCCTATATCCTTATACAACCTATCACTATAACGAAATAGAAGAAGATGATGATTCAGAGATCCATGTCCTCTACCCGGCGCCGATTCCACAATATCTCTTCATCTTCATCTTGGTTGATTTCTATGCTCCATGGTGTGCGTCAATCACCTAAGGTAGGTTTCAGATTTCTGTGTATTTCCTTTCATTTGTTAATTGCTCTTTTACATTGTCACATTTTTCTAATTTGATTTTAATCAAACGAAGGCTTCGAAGAATGGTGGAAAGCGAGTAGAAACTATGAACAAAACGGTACGATCTCAGTAATTTTGTTAGGTTTTGTGTTTGTACTTCTGTTCGTATTCAACTTCAATTTACGGTTCGATTATTTTTATAATCTAGGAGAAGTTAGTGAATTTGTTGTTTAAGAAGAGGCAGGGGCAGTTTAGAATCGGTGGAGCTGTCTCTGAGATTGCACAGGTAATTACTAAATTACTCTTTAAGCATAGAATTTTTTTTGAAAATGGTATATTTTAAAAATATTTTTAGGATAACGGGGAAGTCAAAAAAAAAAAAAGGAAATTGGGGTATCCGCTATTAGGAATAGCGGATTAGGAAGGATGGGGAAGAGAAATATGTGGTGTGCCGTACTGTTGTCAGCTTTGTTCCTAAGCTGCTATTCCGAATAGCGGATTAGGAGTAAACCATTTAACTTTTTAACAAACCAAACTAACCCCATTAACTATCTATCTAACCTCCGTCAAATAATATTATTTTGTTAAATAATATTATAAACTTTCACTAACTTATTAGAATATTATGATTTTTATTTACTTTGTGAAGGTGGGCGGAGCATGTCATTAGTCAAAGAGAGACTCCTTCACACGTGATAAAGGCTCACCGTACAACATTACAAAATCTACGAGAGGGCGATGTATATTTTCATTAGCATAAAGGTTTTATAAATCGATTTTAAATACTAAATATTAACATTTTTTTATTTTAACAGTTTGATTGGATGCCTTATCGGCACGTGCTGCAAAGACTCCCGGAAATGTGTAGAACAGGCATAAGCAGTTGGAGGTCACGATGTTCTATAATTTATTGGAACATAGTTGAATATCATCCGGTGGAAAGGGTTATGAGGCAGTTTGGATTTCTTCAGGAGGTTCCCGCCCCATTCCCTTTTTCACGTCAAGTGCTTCTCAAACTCCGTAAAACAATACTGGTCTGTTCATCATGCAGCATACGTGGAAAACTGGAAGCACTTGACATTTTCGTGTTTTACGGAGTTTGAGAAGCACTTGACGTGAAAAAGGGAATGGGGCGGGGACCTCCTGAAGAAATCCAAACTGCCTCATAACCCTTTCCACCGGATGATATTTAACTATGTTCCAATAAATTATAGAACATCGTGACCTCCAACTGCTTATGCCTGTTCTACACATTTCCGGGAGTCTTTGCAGCACGTGCCGATAAGGCATCCAATCAAACTGTTAAAATAAAAAAATGTTAATATTTAGTATTTAAAATCGATTTATAATATTCTAATAAGTTAGTGAAAGTTTATAATATTATTTAACAAAATAATATTATTTGACGGAGGTTAGACAGATAGTTAATGGGGTTAGTTTGGTTTGTTAAAAGTTAACTGGGTTAAATGGTTTACTCCTAATCCGCTATTCGGAATAGCAGCTTAGGAACAAAAGCTGACAACAGTACGGCACACCACATATTTCTCTTCCCCATCCTTCCTAATCCGCTATTCCTAATAGCGGATACCCCAATTTCCTTTTTTTTTTTTTGACTTCCCCGTTATCCTAAAAATATTTTTAAAATATACCATTTTCAAAAAAAATTCTTAAGCATATTGTTTAATGTTTAATGTGTTAATCATGTAAATCTGCTATTTGCAGGGTAGGTTGGGTCCAGGGAGGTTGCATCACTGCATGAGATTAATTGGTGGAGTAGAACATGGGATGCAATTAATGGTTCAGAGGTCTCTTCAAAGAAGAACATTTGGGAAATTAATAGCTCAGTGTGGTTCCTTTGTTTCTGATTCAGCCAAGGTAGTTACAAAATAGTTTTCTTTTCTTTTTGGTCCGTTTTTGTTTCATTTACAAGTTGAAAATATTATAATGAAGTGTTTAATAGATTTAGAGAAAACTAGACTGTTAATATTTGAAGTTGCAGACCAACTTGATCAGTTTGGAAACAAGAAAGCTCGTGGGGCCCTTGCAATGACGAAGGTAAACTTTGTTCCTTCCATCAAATTTGACCGTTTACATGATATTAGTAAAGTTTGGGGGTGATAAATCCGATAAAAAGAAGTTTCAAAGAGAGTAATAGATTGGCCAATGCCATATGATAAGATTTAGAAATGATGCAATTATTATATTGAGTATTATATGCCTCCAGTTTCCTTTTGAACTTGCACATGCATATTTGTACAGGAGCATTGGATATGATATCATGAAATAAGCATCTGATGCTATGTATACTTATTTTTCATAACTAGATATCAAATTAGTTAACGATAACAAATTAACAATGTTAATTCTCTTGTACATGTGGTGCATGTGTCGTAATTTTTGAGAGATGGTTCTGAGTAAGAAGCATACCAAGAAGAAATGGATAATGTGATCAATGTTCGAATGAATGTGAGTTCAGTCTGATCGGAAAGCTCATCTGAAGATACCTGGAACCCTGAGTGAGTATAAATGTGATAAGTGGCTCTTTGATTTCAAGGTTTGATTTTTATCAAAAGATTGTGTTATTGGCTAAAACATGTATCAACATTTGTGTTTGAATGCTGAAACTTTCGTTTTTGTTTATAT
This sequence comes from Helianthus tuberosus, assembly GCA_030545235.1. Classification (NCBI taxonomy): domain Eukaryota; kingdom Viridiplantae; phylum Streptophyta; class Magnoliopsida; order Asterales; family Asteraceae; genus Helianthus; species Helianthus tuberosus. Next base: position 31,110,212 of record CM060365.1, on the reverse strand, counting down.
GAAGGAGGGATAGCTTTATTCCCCACAAAGCATTTTGTGAGGCCTTAGCTTTAGCACCCACAAAGCAGGTGGACGGTTCATTGGCTACCGCTACTAAGCCGATTTATTTCTATAAAGCATAAATTGCATCATTTTTTAACTATTATATATTATAATGACAACGGTGAGTATAACCGTATGATCATGCGCCGAAATCAGACACCGGCCTTTGAAAGTCGACGATTAGCATTACAAAATAGCAGTTTATCCCAATTTTTGTAGTGGATTTAGCCAACACTAACATTTTCTTTACAAAATTGTGTTTAAGATTTGGGTAAACTTTGTCCTTTATGGAGCCGAATATGTTGAAACCAGCAGACCCAGTTGCAAAGGTACGTCCTTTCTATTAATCATTGTAGTAATATTGTTTAAGCTTTCAAGTGAAGAATCAACATCTAATTTTTGTTACGAAACAGCCGTTGAAGCCAACCAATGATGAAAAAAATGTAAGTTTTACTTCATGTGATGTAATTACCTGATTATGGTTGTTATTGACTGCTACATTTTGTTTTGTAAAAGTGTTCCAAATATATGTAACTATATTTATAAAAGTTTTTACATCTAACCTGGGAAAATTTGTGAAGAGTAAGAACAATGAGGCGATAGTATAGGTATCTTCAAACACGCAAAGTACCTAACTTTACTTCAGCAGGTCAACAACATGAAACAAGGCCCCATTCGAGGTCGAGGAGGACGATCCACAAAGCGAAACGAGTTAAGGAGTAGTGCACGGTTGAACATTATGAAACATTCCGCACAATTTCAGTAATACTCTTTATCGTTTTGTGGTTGTTTTACTGCTACATTATTTTTTTTGTTGACTTGAAAGATTTGTACTTTTATTTTGTTCATAACTCAAAGAAAGTTAGTTTTGCCAAAGAAAGTTAGTTTTGCCATATTATTACCTGAAAGTACCCGTCCACTGGACGGGTATAGAACTAGTTTTAAAAGTTAACACTAGAAAAAAACATACTTTCGTCTTATGCATTAAAGGGTATGACGGTGGCTTCGATTGGTAGGTAGCGGTGGGGGTCGCTACAGTGGTGGTGTCAGCGACGATTGGTAGCTGGTAGTGACTGACCCATTGTGATTTGTTTCAAGTTAGAAGATTTTATGTCAATCACTCATTTTGATCTTTTATAATATATTAGGATTTTTTTAAGTTTATGTTTTTTTTAAGTTTATTTTTTTAATATATTAGGATTTTTTTAAGTTTTTTTTTTTAAGTTTATGTAATGTTTTTTAATATTAGGATTTTTTTAAGTTTATGTTTTTTTTAAGTTTATTTTTTTTAAGTTTATGTTTTTTTTAAGTTTTTTTTTTTTTAAGTTTATGTAATGTTTTTTAATATTAATGAAAATATTATGTTAGTTTATTTGTTAAATGTTAAAAAAAAGTAGAAGATTAAAAAAAATAAAAAAACATAAAAGTGGTGAGGAGGACTATGACTAGGACCATCCTCCATACCCTCTAGTTTTGTGGGATGGACCATCATTGGGAGAACTATGACGTGGCGCCTACGTGACGGATCATCCTCCCTTTGAGGACCATCGCCATACCCACTAGCCTTAGTGTCTCAAATCAATTCGTTTAACAAACAAAAACTATTCGAATCATATATTTTCTTGAAAATTCAGTCATGGGTTGTTTAGCTATAAAACCATATCAATGTCTTAGATGTGCCATAGACATGTTTTGTCGGAATTATCATGAGTCATGAGATATGTTTCTGAAGATTAGTATTTGATATTTGATTATTAGTGGCGGACCCAGGATTTTTTTCCTGGGGGTGCGAAATTTTTTTAAAGATTTTAGACCCCTAGCTATATAAAAAAATTCGGTTCATAGCGGGTCGGGTCATGTAAAACAAGTAAACACAAACAAACAAAGTTTCATAGCTGGTCGAATCAGATCGGGTCGGGTCCATTTCAATTTTCAAACAATCAAACCCTAGTTCCTAACTTCCTATCACATTAACAAACAAAAAAGCATCAAAGTTCAAACCGTCCCTACTATTTCTCTTAATCATTAAATAAAAGAACAAAAAAAACTTATCCAAAACATACCTTGGTGTTTAATTTGAAGAATCCGGCAAAAAAAAAGTGGTTCAACCCCTTTTCTCTTGAAAAATCGCGGCATAACTTCCCTATTCAATGTTCCTTCCTAATCCTATCACATACAAAAATCGCGAAAAATACCACTAAATTTTTTTTTTTCAAAGGGTGCGGCCGTCCACCCACCCCATATTCCCCATAAGGTGAGTCCGCCACTGTATGATTATGTCGGATGTCCCACATTTATAGATCAAGACCAAAGACTTAACTTGAGCCCATGATATTTGATTATGTCCCACATTTATAGATCAAGACCAAAGACTTAACATGAGCCCATATGACTACAAGAGACAGTGTACCCACTACCCCCCTCATGGGCTCCCTCTTTTATGATCTAATCCCAATTATTGATTTATTGGATCTTTACTTCCCTCTCACTTAGAGGTGCACAAAAAACTCGAACCCGGACCCAAGCCCGAAAAAAACCCGGACTCAAATATTATAAAAACCGGGTATTGTAAACCCGAACCCGACCTTACCCGTAAATTATTCGAATCAATTTTTTCTTGAAAAATTAATTAGTCATGGGTTCAATTCATTAGATGTGTCAGACATATTTTGTCGGAATTCATTGTATCATGAGTCATGAGATATGTTTTTGAAGATTAGGTTGGTGGCTGTGGAGGTGGTCCATCACTTGGTGATGGACCGCCACGTAAGTGGCCACGCCACCAGGGGTTACATCACAACCGTCATCCCCTTCAAACACACAGCTCCGTCCCCCGTCTCTTGGCCAACGAAACCGGTGTGTTGGGTCCCTAGGTGTTGACGGGCCTCGACGAAACCGACGTGCCGGGGACGCACCCCACACCCACCAGCGTTAGTGTTTGATATTTAACAAAATGTATTATGTACCACAATTATAGACCAAGACCAAAGAGTAAAGACCATAGCCCACAAGACTAAAGAGACGGTACCCGGACCCCTACCCCCTCATGGCCTCATGGGCTCCCTCTTTATGATCTAGTCCCAATTATTGGATCTTTACTCTCTCACTAAATAACAGAAGAAAATCGGTAAATTGGTTTATGTATAAATCCATGTAAGTGCAAGTTGATTAGATGGTATTGAGGAGTTAAAAAACATGTAAATGTTGGCGAATTTTGTAAACACGGATAATCAGATAGGCTTGTGATCACTCTCATATCAAATTATTTCGGTGGTTCTCCTAAATAATTCAATCGGATACAACTCTGAATTCGGAAAATTCAACAAAAGTATGTGTGTATGAGACTTCATGAATGAACCAGTGAAAGTGGGGATGAAAGGCTGGTAACCTATTGGCCGTTATTATTTTAAAAAATAAAATGCCTCCAAAATGCCTATAATTTTTATCTAAAAAATTATGATGGTTATTAGAAAAATATTTTTTCTAAGGCATTTCCAATAAAGCTCAGCCGCATCAAGCGTACACTCCCGCACCTCCTAACTTGTTCGATGTATATTATAATTCCCTTTAATCAATAAGTCAATCCTGATTACTCTAAAAGAGGAACGTTCCTAGTTGCTTAAATTCGCCCTTGCTGAAAAGCAGTGCTTTGTTACCAACCGAGAATCTCCAAAAGGGACAAAATCTCTTTTGTTTTGGGTTCATCGTCTGAATATTTGATATATATCCCGGGTTAACAAATTGTTTTGGCGGCACATGGATTTGTTCACAAAGTCCCTAGAGGGGCAAATCAGTAAATTTGGTGGCAAACACATCCACTGCTTGTATCTATTCTATTCTATTTTAGAGCAAGATGGAATGATAATGAACAGAGTTTTAGAATAAAAAAAAAAACATTTGTGTTAATTTATCTCACTGGATTGGTTATGAGTCAAATAGTCTATGCTAGCTCTATCATGGATTTTTTGGTGCTGTTTTTAGACACGATTAATTTAGGGGTATTCGGAAAAAAAATTATCGGGCAATTATAAAAAAACAATAATAAATAAAGTAAAACAAATACCTAATAGATGTGTCATCTTTCTTTTTTATAGTTTGAAATCGTTCCACCACATCATCGTCTTTTACTTTATCAAAAGTTTATTTTTCGACCGCACAAACATAGCATTGTTCAAATATTTAGGGCCCATTCGATTGCTTAAATCCGTCTTGACATGCTTCAATTTAGAAAAAAAAAATATTTCAACGGTTGCGGTTGCGACCGATAAGACCAAAGCTAGCTTCACTACCCGATAAACCAAAGAACAAGAACTATGTGTTCCGGTTTTCACCAAAAGACGAGCAAGATCACTTATTCAACTATAATAGGGTTAACTTTATTAATTATATTTGGGGACTCTTTTCAATTTTATTATTGTTAAGTTGGGCTTATTTTATCATTCGGGCGTAATTATTCTACAAGTTTCGTGTTGAAAATGTTTGGAGCTTACAAAAAAAAGGGATTTTAGTAATATCAAGTATCCTATTTTTTGCTTAGAGGTATCCTCGTATTTTTTAGGAGTATCATTTATATAAACCGAAAAAAACACTACGAATATGAGGTTGAGCCGTAGCCCATGCTACGGCTCATAATACTATGGTTCCGCCCCTACGTAGTATGATATATTTGTATCACTGGTTGGATATCATCGCCCTATTGTTTGTTTGTGTGGTGTGTATCACAAACGAGCCTTATATCTATTCGTTTGTTACTTGTTGAATTCTAAATTATCTATCTATTGCCCAATCTGATTCCTATCAATATTGCATACTGCAGTAGATTAAGGATTTTTTTTAATATAAATTTTTTGAGCTTATAATTCTCTGTATATATAAATTCATGACAAGTTGATTAATAGTATTTTTTTCCTTTATGAGTTTTTTTTCATAAAAAACTTTAGAATTTTTCATATTTTAATAAAACTATGTTTTTTTTTTTATAATTTGACACAAATGTTGAATTCGTTTAGTGTTTTTTATTAGTTTTTGTTTTACATTTTTTTCTCGATTTGGTCTTCATTTAGTTGCTAATTAGCACGGTGTATGGTAGTCACATTTGGTCCCTCAGAAATTTTTACCCCTCGACTTTCTAATACGTGTCAATATAATTATATAAATTCAACTCCGTCCACGTTTTACGTCACATGAATCACTTGGTGTAAGAAATTCGTGTTTGTATTTTACGTTTTTTCACGGTTTTGGTCATCGTTCGGTTGCTACTTAGTACTTAGTATAGTTTTACGCCCCATACGCCCCGCAACGAAGGTGTGATGGCAGCGGTGGTTTGGGTTCAGCAGCAAAGGAAGGTGGTTGTTTGGTGCGATGTTGGGATCAAATGTTGGTTCATTTAAGAGTTTAAATGCAATTCTCCAACTAAAGTGTAGCAAAAATATCATTTCAACATTTTTTTAACGGCAAATTTGGATCACTGACGAACCACACTAGGTATAATGCTTATACACCAATTAAGATGAAAACCCAATAAATATGGAAAACCCCCCTTGTGGGGACCGAACCAGGACCTATTGGTCTCAAATCCTTATCCCACCCAAGATGCCACTAGCAGTGGCGAAGCTTGAAAATTCCCACCGGGGGGTTGGAAGTCACCGGACCTAAAATTTCTATATAAGTAAAAAAAATTATAAAACTAGGGGGTCAAAAACGTATATACCTAAAAAATTCTATACGAAATGTACATACATAACACTACTGAGTAAAAAGTTCGAGAGGTCGGCGCCCACCCCCCCCCCCCCCCCCAAAAAAAAGTTGCGCCTCTGGCCACTAGGCTATAAAGCATTAAAGCAATGGGCTTTCATTTTGGGACGCTTATCGTTGAAATAACTTTTATACATCTTTCATTTTGCGACGCTTATAGTTGAAATACTTTTCATTACACGATGTTCCTTTCATATTATTCCCTCGTTTATTCAAAACCTTTTTTATAGAATTGAAGGCCCAAAATCGTGTGCTATTTCTGTCTTCAATAAACAAGAATATATATAAAAAAGCATATCAAATCTATGTTTTATTTGCTTTGAACCAAAAGGAATAAAACAAACTCACACAAAGATGAGATAGATTCGTTAGATGTCCCACACACAATGCCTTTTATATATTCTGTATTTGTGCACAAATAAATGTCACGTATTGATTCCTTCATTCCACCACCTTCATCACAATGGTTCCAGAATTAGAGGTATTGTATTTTTCCCCATACAAACTTCATCTTAGAATATGAATAATATGCATCTCATTTCTTTCATGTTTTGAACTCTAATGCAGAAACCAAGAGTCACCGAGATACAAGTCCGAATGGACTGTAACGGGTGCGTTCAAAAGATCAAGAAAGCTCTACATGGCATTAACGGTATATAGTCGTATTAGTTTATGTGTTTCTTCTTTCTCGTTGGTTCGTTCGTTGATTGATTTGTTTCATGACCGGTTTGTTGTTTGTTTTCAGGGATATACGATATCTATATCGACATCCCACAGCAAAAGTTGACGATAATTGGGTGGGCGGACCCTGAAAAGATAGTTAAAGCTATCAAGAAAACAAGAAAAAACGCCACCATATGTTCACATACCACACCGTCGGAGTCAGAGCCGCCACAGGAAGGTGAACCACCGTCTTCCGACGATGCAAACCACCAGCCTGGAGAAGAAGCTCCACCGCCAGAACAAGCCCCGCCAACAGAACCACCACCCGAACCAGAAAATCTTCCGCCAGATGCGGCGGCAGCACAACCTCCGCCGCCAGAGTCTACATCAAACCAGCCGCCACAATCTTCCAGACCAAAAGAGGTGGATGAGGTTCATGTTGTGTACCGTCAGCCGCCAGAACATACGAATAATGTTCGTGTTTATAGTGGGCGTGTGGACCATTATCCAGCGAGTCAAGGTGGTCCAGCGTTCAGACATGAACCGCCACAACCTATCCATAGTTATCACACATATAAACCCACACCTTATGTCACTGAATATGAATATATCCGTCCACCACCGCAATACACACCTTACAGCATACCAGAACCACCACGATACACCTCCTATAGCTGGCCAGAACCGCCACAACAATACACACATTACAGTCGACAAGGAGCGCCACAACACAGGTATTACAGTCGGCAAGAAGCGCCACAACAACACACATATTACAGCCGTCAAGAAGCGCCACAACAGACATATTACAGCCGTCAAGAAGCGCAACAACACACATATTACAGTCGGCAAGAAGCGCCACAACAACTTAACAACCGGCCAGAGACGCCACAACCATCTTACAGCCGTCCAGAACCACCTCCACAGCATTACAGCCGACCAGAGCCACCACCACCACCACAAGAGAACCACACGGATCCACCACAACAGAACCGGCAACCAGAGCCACCACAACAATACACGCATTACAACCGCCCAGAACCACCACGACAATACACACGCTACAGTAGACCGGAGCCATCAACATTATACACATACTACAACAGGCTCGAGCCATCGGATTATAATATGCATTACAATGGTGGATATCATCACAGTAGCAGCAGAAATGATGACATCATATCACCTTTTGGAGATGAGGATCCGAATGGATGTAAAATTGTCTAAACTAAAGAAAATGAAACGAACCAACAGCATCTTTCGGTCCAATTACCGGTTGCCGAACAGCGTAATGGAAAATAACCAAACAATTGATTTACACCATACAAAATAATAATATTCCCACAGAAACATGTGATGGTGATAGGGAAGAACAAGATTCTTAGCTTGTGAGTGCATGAAGAATATGTTCTTCATTCCTATGGTGTTTATCTCAAACACTACTTTAGTGTATGTGTATCTAAAAGGAATACGAATTCTAAACGTAAAGTTTTTACCTAATAATCGGTCAACCTTTTGACTTTATTATGGATCTCGTCTGCTTATCAGTACTTAAGTTTCAAATCCTAGAAGTTTATAGACCAAGGATTCTAAACGAACCAACCGTTCAGTGAATAAAAAGCTTGATTATGATCGTTTATTTACTTAGCGAATGGATATGAGCAAAAAGTATGTTCATGAGATTAGTTCCTTCATGTTTGTTTATTTAGGTTCGTTCATGTCCTTTCGTTTACATACGTATTTAAATTTATTTATTAGTTATCAATAATACTAAGTACCATCATTGCATCAACCCAGCAGCTCAATCAAATTTTGGAGCCAAGCCTTGGGTAATCCACTGAAAAACAATAAAAGAACACATTCATTTTCTTTGTTTATATTGGTTTAATCACCTTCGTTTATGTTCGTTTTTTACGATCGTTTAAGTTAATTCACCTGTGTTCATTTAAAATCTAGGCGAATGCACATAAAGCAACACGAACACATTTTCTTAATGAATGAACATGGACAAGATAATCCGTTAACTTTAAGGGGGCGTTTGGTTCGCGGAAGGATTTGGAATTGGAATTGGAATTTGTATAGGAATTAGAATTTGAAGAAATTGGATTTGGAATTTAAACATTCCAATTGGAATTGGAAATTGTTGGATTTGGAATCTCAATTCCATTTTTGTTGTGTTTGGTTGTCAAATGAATTGGAATCCATCACCCCGGCACCCACAACCACCATTTCGGGTCGAAATGCTTCGCGTCGAAGCGGTTCGATTCGAAACGGTACTGGTGGAAACGGTTCGCGTCAAAACGGTTTGGGTCGAAACGGTACGGGTCAAAATGCTTCACGTCGAAACAGTTTGCGTCGAAATGGTTCGGATCGAAACTAGTATGGGTCGAAACGGTACGGGTTGAAACGGTTCGGGTCGAAACGGTCGAAGATTCCAATGAATTTACTTTAATTCCTTCACATATAAGAAGGATTTTGAATTCCTTTAGTTAAAAGGAATTTAAAGGAATTCATGCCTAATTCCAATTCCATTGTCAACCAAACACATGAAGATTGGAATTGGGATTCCAATTCCATCAAATTATGTGAACCAAACATCTTAAGAGATGGAATTCAAATTCCAACTCTCTTAAATTCCATTGAATTCCTGTGAACCAAACGCCCCCTAAGTGTCCATGTTCCGATCATTTTCATGCTAGCTTGCTGCCATAAATTCGTGGTGACATACTGACAATACCTCAAAAAGCAGCAGTCAATTACAGAATGTTTGAACATTAGTCAAAAGGTAGCAAATCCTTGCGTAAAAAGTAAACCATTCACCACTTCTTTTCCTCCGATTTCATTCAGAAAAAAAGTGTCTCGGGACCTAAGAATCTGGACAAGTCCTAGTATAGCCACTATTGGAGCATCAAACCTAACCGGTCTTTTACTAGTCTTGTCTGGTCCAAACCAATGTGTAATAAACAAGATGCAGATACTGATATGAAATAAGAAAGAATGCTTGATATACAACATGCAGATACTGATATGAAATAAGAAAGAATGCTTGATAATGTGTAATAAACAAGATGCAGACACAGTGGAGAAAGCAAGGTTTACTAGTCAAAACATGTTCAGGTTGAAATGAGTTCTTTCGCGAATGGGTAAAGACCGGCAGGATCATGTTGACCCTCAAAACACTTGTGTCCTTATATAAAGGAATTTATCACTAGTCAATGGGTCAGAATTGCCACCAACTTAAGGTAATGAACTGCAGCCATGAGTTCTAAACAAGACTTAAAAGTACCATAAAGTAGAGGAATGGTGAAAAAAAAACAAAACTTTTCTGATATTCAGTAACTGTAGCTTACAAGATCAATTACATTGAGTATTTGAGTTAACAAAAAATCACCAAAAAGAGAACTAGAGAAGACGTAATTGTTTCTGCAGGGCTCGTTTAGAACATGACCAAAGACTTAATAATAATAATAGGAAAGCTTCTAAATTACTAAATTATACCTCCAAAGATATCATTTCTACACAGGGAAAATGACATCTAATGAAGAAAACAAAACCTATGTTTTTTGTCTGAAACTGACCTAGTTCTTGTCATCATCGCTAGTATTTTCAGATGTGTCATCTTCATCATAAAGCATGTCTTCTTCTTCTTCATCATCATCGTCTTCAGCTTCACTTTCTTGTTTCAAAATTTGACTTTTATCAGCAGCCTTGTTGATCTGTTCATAAATGATATAAAATTACCATAAAAAACATGAACAGAATCACTGATTAATGAAAGAGACTAACCTGTGCTGTTACAAGTTGCAAACGCCCGGACAACTGTAGCAAAGACTGAGTAACAGACCCTTTTGACTTTGTAAGCTGCAAAAAGATTAAAAAAGTTTATTCTATCGCATTGATAAAAAAACTACTAGGAGCATATTGTAGTTCGATATAACTACACCTTATGCAATGAATCCAGTAATTGTGATGCTGATTCTTCAGATTTAACATAGTGGCCATGATGCACTAATATGCAACAAACCCATGGAAGAATGTATTGCCCGTTCATTGACCTATGACAAAAAAAAATCGCTCAAAAACTAAAGCACGATGTTTATTTTACATTTTTACCCATTAATCTTTATTTAGAAAACGCACACCTTGATTGCCACATGGACAACAATATTTTTAACGATGTACACGCATCCTCCGGTGTCATAGATAAAACAGCTGCTCTCATCTGTTGTGAACAATATAAATATAATTACGAGGGGTATATAAAAAAATAACCTCCAAAATAGCATGCATGAAAATGTGAATGAACAGAAAACCTGTTTTTGTGGTATAACAGCTTCAAGGTTGACACCCTTTAAAAGCTTGGATAACGTAACGGTGTTAGATTTTAGATCGTTATCACTCATGAGAATGCCTTCAGCTCTCAGCCGGTCTTCAAGGCATACAGTTACTTCCTCCATTTCCACATCGTCTGATCATAGTATTTGAAAAATCAAGTAAACAACGATTACAATTTACCACCATAAACATTAAATGAATAAAAGAACATGTAAAATGTAAAAACCTTTAGTTAATGAATGTGTATCTCTGCTTTTGACATCAGGAGCATCAAAAATCTTGGAAACCGGAAGCAAGGCACCTTCGGTATTTGCACGGTCTAAAGCCGTAACTGTTAAAATTAGAAGATTGTTAATTTGTTATGTTAAATAACCATACAAATAGCAAAAGCCGTGATTGAGTTATGTACCAATAAAAAAGACAAACTTACTGTGATTCCGGTTTTCTTGCCCTTTCTTTGACTTATGAGATTGGGTCGAAGGTAAGAGAATACCATCCATCGAACTGGATAGCTTTAAGTCTGTACCATAGTGTACCGCGTGTTTCTCGAATGTCGGTTTTATCAGCAAGCCATGGGCAAGAAAAACTTGACTAGTTGCGGGCTTCGAAAAAGTTTGTAATTTTGCGGAAAATATAGTCGGGCCCGCACCCTTGTAATTCTTAGAGAAATCATCGTCTACAGATACCATGACTTTTGTTGGCTTGGAATTGTGCAGCTCGTCAATATTTGTTCCGCTCCACATGTAACAAACGCCCATTTCTGAAATGGCGAGTACGGACAGACCTGAGTTATCTGCACCGTGCGACTTGCTATCTATGAAGATAGCAGGGTGGTCCATTGCGAGAACACAAGAAGCTGATTTCTTTTTGCTACCGTCTATCTCCCAAATGGCAATATATCGTTCACCGACAGCAGATGAAATGACGTATTTGCCATCATCGGAGAAACGTATACACCGAACAGCCACCTATTATAAGACATGGAATTAAGCAGAGAGCAGAAAAAAAAAAAAAAAAACAAAGTAAGAGACTAAGAGCATTCACAGTAGCTTCCCATCCTCATCCCTATAACTTAACTAGAAAACACTTTTATCCCTAAAATTTAATGATTTTTTTAAATCTCCCACAACTCATTCCCCATATATATCCCAATTTAACTAAATAATACTTCTTTATTCCCTTTTATTACTTTTTATATTTCTTCCACACAACCAACCACAGAGAATAGATAATAAATATAAGGAGTCAATAGTAGGGGTGTGCACGGTTCGGTTTTAGCACCGGTTCGGTTTGGTTTTTGGAACAGAATCACGTAAGATTCAAAAATAAAAATATATATATAATCCAAGATTCATGAATCTTTCTTAGATGTTTACAGTTAAGTTATTATATTTAACCTTTTTAATGAATATTGTTCACATAAACCTTACCTTCTAAACTATTTTTATGTTTCTACAAAGTTTTTTTGTTAATTCTTGTAGGCAATAGATAAATCATTTCAAAGATAGATAAATCATAAACATGTTAACATTTTTATTATAAATACTTAACATTCAAGAATAAAACTAATAATTCCTAAATCAATATATAACAAACATTAAAAAAATGATTTGTTAGGTTATTCGGTTCGGTTCAGTTCAGTTTTAAAATATATGTAAAATGGTAACCAAACCGTTAATTTCGGTTCAGTTTTTTGTTTGATTCGGTTAAATCGGTTTTTTCGGTTTTCTGTTCACCCCTAGTGAATAGCGTGTCTCTATATTTAGAAACTCCTATAGCTTTCCCTCAGATTTTAGGGATTAGAATCCTGATATGGAATGAAAAAGAAGAATTCTTTGTATTTTCCCTAAATTGTAGAGATGGAGATAGGGAACCAAATGAGAATGCTCTAATAAAAATTTAAAAGAACAAAAAATTACTTACAGGATGCCCGGAAAATTTCTGCATCTTTTTGTGGTCTGAACAACTGAAGATCTTTAGTTGAGCTGCTGCTGTTGCTAAAAGCTTCCCATCTGATGTTATAAAATTGGCATAAAAAATATTGCATGATTTTTTTTGTAAGAGCAAACCAGCTTAATCAATTACGTAAACAAGAATTCTCCGGAGATTTCAGACTATAAATTCAGAACTTCAAATGACATGTATACCTGATGAAACGCACATTGCAGATATGGCTTTTGCTGAGGCTTTAAACTTGCCCAACAAGTTTCCTGTCATGGAATCAAGTTCACATATCATCCCATCGACACCCGCAGTATACACACTCGATCCACTTGAAGGAGATGAGATGGCAGTGGCACCTCTGCATATTGTTACATGTATTAGATTTTGTCTGTGATAAGTATACAAAAAGTAATCTAAAAAAACAATATCATCTAATCAACACCCATTTTTTTAAAGTGGATGTTATAGACTGTAATCACATGCATGAAGCATCGAAAATTTTATATTAGCATAATAGTATGTACGTGTGTGTGTGTGTGTGTGTGTGTGTGTGTGTGTGTATTCCTGATGGAACTCACAATTGAGTAGCATGACTTAGAACTAAATGCATGATGGATCATAAATGATCTGTTGAACTTGAACAAATTCGACAACTTAGAGCAACATAACCAGCAGATGCACCATGACATGACAAGCAGGGTTATGGTTATAATTAGTATTTGCTACGCTATAACATACATTTTGAATCCAATATCCATCTGGTATTGGAAAAGCAGCTACATGAAAGTAATAATGCTAAAGAAATATCAGTTTTGGTGTTATCTTAGATTCTAGATGCTGGCCTCAGGTTACGAAGAACATGTATAGCATATATATGGACTATGTCCAACAGTAGCTGGTCATCGGGGGTTAGGGGTCTGATATGTTACCGTGTTCCATTGAAGATTAGTGGGGGTGCTAATGTAATTTTACTGGTCTCGGATGTGGTAAATCAATGGTGTAGGTGTGATTTTGCAGGCCTCAATATGACAACTAGATCAAAGAATACGTGACTTGGATGATAAATTGTTAAGTCAAATGGTGGCCTACAGAGGTTATAATAACTATTATGTTTTGACCTCAGGCATGGATCACAACAGCTTGTGTTTGTTTGTGCCTTGTGGTCTGAGGCTGAGTTATTGTTGAACGGGGCTGGGAAACTATTAAGTTGACACATGGGAATGCTATTTGGTTGACGGTTTCTGCAGTTGTTATATGATCTGGAGTGCTGTTAAAATCAACTTGAGAGCATACACCTTGTACGTGCAGGGTCAACAGTTATGTATGGAGTCTGGTACTCTTTTACCATTTTCCTCTATTTACACTAAATTTAACCACTACTGACTGCTTTGGTGACTATTTACACACATTTTTAGTTGCTATGAGAAAGTGAATATTACCGGTTATATGGAATTTTTGACTGGTCATAAAAAAAGAGAATACATATTATGGGTGTTAAATATTCGTATGTTAGCTTCATTACGGTATCTATTAATGCATACATGGTGTTACATACTGTTCTATTTAAATATGCTAGTTCTAAAATGTTAACGTGACGTGGGTGTTATGTTTTTGGGGTTTCTGTGGTAACAAATGTACAGAGGAGAGTCATGTTTAGTGTTTACAAATTAACAGATCAAAAAGGGGGTTCTCAGTTCCTAAATTGCTGCAGGCAGACAAAGCTTGCACAAATGGACTAAATCAGCAATTACAGCCAGTGCATCCAGCAGCGGATGATGGTCAAAATAAAGTTATTGGGTATACTGGTCTGACGACGGTAATAGAAGCCAATTGGTGATTCTGTAGAGTACTTGAGTTCGCTTTATTAAGAGTAACCAGTTGCCTTCTGTAGTTTGTTGATAGTCAATGTGGTCAGTGGTCACTATGGAGTATCTAGACAAGAAACGGCGCTGAGATGCAGCTGAGAAAGGAAGACATGTGTGCTTAGGCCATGGGGTATGGGGCGGGGGTTGGGGGAAAACGCCCAAGGCACCACCCCGGGTGGGCTTGGGTTGGGGCGTGGCCTTTGGGGCTTGGGTTTCAAGCCGGGCGTGGGGCGGGGGAAGCGAGCTGACATGGCGGGCTGTGTATGGCCAAAAGAAAATAGCCGTTGGCCAACGGCTATGTTAAAAAAAAAAAAAAAAATTCACTATAAAAACTCACATTTTTCTTCCATTTTTTACCACATTCAACCACATCTTCTATAAAATCATCTTCAATTCTCCTTCTACAAAACGAAAAAATGCATCCTTATAACCGTCCATTTTGACCCGAACAACCCGTATGCATTACAAAAAAATAATCCTAGCCCACCACCCAATCGTCCAATGCCTCGTCCATTTTTCATACACTCTTCTTTGCCCCATGAAGCGAGTTACGCATCGCTTCTTGGGAATCGTTTGTTTACTAACTTCCCACACTCCGATGATTCGATACCTACCCCGTTTACACAATCGCCCATCAACCTTTCACCCACCTCCATCAACCTTTCACAAAACAAAACCGTTCCCGAAACTCAACCACCCAATGATGGTCCTTCCGCATCGAAACCCATCAAAAAGAGAAGTCATAAGAAAAAAACCGAGGCGGATAAAGTAGTTGAAACCGTCAAACGAAAACAACAAAAATGGGTCGTTGCTGAAGAAGTTGCATTGGCGAGGGCTTGGTGTGAACAATCTCAACATTCAACTTTAGGTATTCTTAACCTTTGTTTTTATTAATGGTTATTTTTTATATAACTTTGTAATATATTAAATTTTGGTTTTATTAAAATAGGAAATTCGCAACATCGAACCACCCTGCGGGAATCGGTTAGTAGACTATTCCATGAAGAAATGGGAAGGGAGGCTTATCGTGAAAACGATAGCTTATCCTCAAAGTGGAGCGAGATAAGCACCCAACTTACAAAATATAGTGGTTTTTTAAATAAAGCAAAGCAAAACCCAAAAAGTGGTGAAACCGAAGCCGACATTTTGACAAATGCAGTGTGCACATTCAAATCAAATGTGGGGACCGACTTCCGTTTCATGCATTGTTGGGAGATTTGTAAGTTTCATCCAAAGTGGGCGAATATCCCCATTGGTAGCGAAACTAACTCGTCTTCCAAAAGGTCAAGAGCCTCGTCCCAAGCCCATTCTGATGCACGAGATCAAGAGTTTGAGGACCTTTTGGATGATTCGCCAAGCCCAAACCGGCTTGAGTATGGGAGAAATGCCTCAAGAAGGCGTGCTCAAAAATCAAGATCTGGTACGGCATCGCCTTCAGCTGGGAGTTCGGGCTCGAGTAGGGGAATATACAGCGAGCAGCTGGATAACATTTCATGCAAGTTGGATACATTCAACGTATTCCAACAACAAAGGGCCGAAATACGAAGGAGCAAAGTTAGGAATTTTTTTTTTTAATTTTCTTTATTTAAAAATATTAAAAAAATTAAATTTGTTGTTTTAAATAATATTCAAATAGCCCAGCGGGTCAGCCCAGCGAAGCCCACCAAACCCACGCCCCAAACCCCCGCCCCACCATACGGTGTTGAATGTGGGTTTAGCCCATGTCTGCCACCCAAGCCACGTGTCAACTAATGCCCCAACCCAAGCCCAACCCCCGCCCCACCATACCCCACGGTCTTAAAGATAAATAAAATCTGGTGTTTATGTACAGAAGTTGTTGCTCACTTGCTTCTGCAAAGTTCCAGTAATCATTGTGTTGTTGACTTGATCCAGACGGCCTTTAGATTCAATGCAAGGTTTCTGGTTATCTTTAAGTCTATAAAATGATACTTGAGGGTTTTATTTGATCTGTGACTATAGTAGAGTTACAACCTCCAAATTTGAATTAAGGCATTGTTATACTCAATAAAACTAGATCATGTCTTCGAACACCTTGGTTTTAAAAAACATGAGGCGCATAAAAGCGACAAGGTCTAAAACCGAGACACGAAGTGCACAGTGCAAAAGTGGTGGACTTTTCGTACCCGAGGCGCACGGTGATTAAGTAATTTTTATATATATCCAACATACTTTTAGCTTCCTTTACCCAAAATATAGCTATAAGTATAAATAAGAACTTATATGATTTTATCTACATGTACAAGCCAAAAAACCAAAGGTACAACACTTTTCTGCATAAGAACGACTCAAGTACATGAAGTGCGCGCCTCAGGCCAAAAAACCCCAAAAACGGAAAAATCTTGCCTTTTGGACACTTCTTGTATTTCCTCTAGACGATGAGCAAAAAAGCCCCAGAAACTGTGCCTTTTAAAACCAAGTCGATCAATAAAGCTTAGAGTGTTATTTTATCTTAGCTTTTCCCCAGGGGCATGTTAACAGGGGAAGGTGTCTTTTAAGAGTCCTTGTGTATCAATAAGTCTTTTTCCGGAAATTAGCCTCGTTTACCCAAAAACATGCAGATGATAAGCCTAAAGTCTATCAAGTTCTTTTGTGGAAATCATATCATTTAAATGAATTAATAACTCACCCGGGATGGCAATCACTGACCCTCCACTTTAGTTGACCACCAGATACATCCAAAGCTAGAATATCACCGCCCCCGGTTCCTAAAATAAGCAATGAGCTTCGCTGTTTCCTTTTTTTCTGAAAAAACAAAGTCATGAAATCAATAATGGCAACCAAACATTTCCTCATATCTGTGTGTTGTAAATAAACCAATTTGATTATATAGAGATGAAAATAAGAAAACCTTTTTCTCTAAGGGCAGCCATTTCATGCAAGTGTAATCAACCGACATGCGTCGTCCACCTTCAGGTTTAGCAAAAAAGTCTGTTTCATCAGTTGTTGACACGATGTTTGCAAAGTCTATCTGCACTTGGCCCTTTATAGTATCCCAAATCTGAAAACCAAATTAAAAAAGCATCATGTCAAGCGCGTGCCCAATCCCTATCGGGTCGTACATCAGTTCACTAAAAGCACATTAAGCAACTGGTAATATTTTACGCAAAATAAACAAACAATATGAACTTAAAGAGTAAGTGAGGTCTAAAAACAATAATAATTCATTGATAGTTAAACAGAAAAAGACCCTAGGTCTAACAACCCTAAAGTGAACAAAAACACTCCCTGATTTTCAATTTTTCATTATATTTTTTTGCAAATTTAATATCAAAATGTTACTCTACTGTGTAGCACTAGTTTCACATTTCATTTTTCAAAGATAAAACAAAAAATCGCAGAAAAGAAGTGAATAAAAGCATACCTTAATCCGGCCATCACCGGAACTGATAGCAAGAAAGTCCAACGATGGGCTAAAGGAAGTCAATACGTCTCTGATATTTGCAGACTCCATTGGAAACCTTTAATCGGTTGTTGAATTGAAATTGACAATCACCTTAAACGGAAGATTGAAATCAAAGCAGAGGAACGGCCGAGCAGTGCTGCGTTACTGCGTATGCGCCAACTAGGGTTTATCAAGGGAGGGTTTTTTGATGTGGATTTGTGTATAAGTAAATAAGTTCACAAAGGGTTTATGGGTGAAGATAACTTTTTATTAGTAACAAAATTGCTTCCAACAATTGTTTATTGCTTGAATTCAAGGTAAGAGAAATCGCTAATCGCTAGTTGGTCGGTGAGGTGAGTACTAGCGACTACTTGGGATTAATTGGGAATAATCGGATCGGATTTTTATATGTAATTTTTTGTTTTATGGATACATATACATATTTTTATACATAAATATTTTAAGTAGATAGGTTTTAACCCTTACTCAACTCATTTTTTAAGTATACATGATTAATTGTTGGAATTCACATGGTTTTGCTGGAAACAGGCCGGAATTTAGAGGTTTTGGTTGGAATATATACAGGTTTTTTGCCGGAATCGCTGATTTTTGGTTGGTTGACTAAGCCCGACTAGCGATTAATCGCGATTTTTACAACACTGCTTGAAATAAAGCAAACAGTTGTAAAAAACGATTTTTATAATCTTTAATTTTGAGCCAAACAACTTTGTCTTCTTTTAGAAATTGCCAACTCTTTCGCTTAGTTGTGACATGAGGGAGGAGATATTTTGACCTATGATTAGGAATGATAATGGGTTAGGTATTGTTGATCCTAGTTTCATACCCGGATGTAAAATTGTGCCTCGTACCCGGCTCAATACTCTTCAAGTATTTATTGGGTAATTTGTTAGGTATTAGACATATCCACAGGTATCGGGTACAGTCGTTGACACAAATGAATGATAAAAAAAATTATGAATGAATCTTTATATACAGCACGCACACTAATTATTTTACTTTAAAGAATTCTAGGTTGAAAGTCGAATTCAAAGTTAACACTCTTGTTTACACATTATTTTAAGAGTAAAATGCGAAAATGATCCTTGAGGTTTGATCACTTTAATCTAAAACTCAAACCTTTTAAATCTGGGTCCAAGAGGTTTCAATTTTGTTGTCATTTTTATCTAAAATTAAAATCTTGTCAAATTTTTCAATTGACATCAAATTGTTTTGTCTTTTCCTTCCTTTTAATGAAGGGCAAAATGGTTTTTTAATATTTTATTTTAAGTAAATTGTCATTTTAGTCCCTGAGGTTTGTCTCAATTTATCATTTTAGTCCAAATAGTTTTTTTTCTCCTTTGGGTCCCTAAGTTTTCTTTTTTTTTTTTTTGTCATTTTGATCACATTGCCTAACTCAGTCTAAAAACTAGGTTATAACCAGGGGTATTTTTGGCATTAACAAAAAAAATTCTGAATTGTCATTTTCATCCAAAACCATTTTTATAATTTTTTTTCTTTTAATTATATATATATATATATATAGGTAGAGGATCCTGTAAAAAGTGCTCAAAGTGTGAGAAGTGTATTATAACACTATAAATAACACTATATATAATATTATATAACACCATATAAACACCGTATAACAATATGTAACACCATATAATACCATATAACACTATGTAACACTATATATCATTATATAACAAATATAACACTATAGGTTGTCTGATAGCATGTCTATGATAGATGTATAGTGTTATATTTGTTATATAGTGTTATATAGTGTTACATCGTGTTATATAGTATTATATGGTGTTACATATTGTTATACGGTGTTTATATGGTGTTATATACTATTATATATAGTGTTATAATACACTTCTCACACTTTAGACCCTTTTTACACTATCCTTACCCTATATATATGTACTAGGTGTACACCCGTGTGAATACACGGGTTTGTTTAATAACGGTCGGAATCAAATGCTGAAAAAAATATTATAATATATTATTTAAATTTTTGTGTTTAGTTACATGTTTATAAAACAATGTTAAAGATAGTTTGTTTTAGTGTACATGTTTGATATAGAAAATAACGTAAATAATTGATAATATTTTGGCTAAAATGAAAGCATGACCTAATTTTATGTTGTCTAATAACTTCTTATATACGACATTAATTTTTTTGACACATTGTTAGTCTAAAATTCAGTAAAGGTGCATTGTTATTGTATAATTCAATAAAAGGCCTATTCATTTTAGGTTGTAAATAATCAAATTTCAGAATGGGCTTGTGGGTTAAATCCAATTAGAAGTTGTCAATGGGCTTGTGGGTTGAAGCCCATTAGAACCTGTCTTTGAAATATAGCCCTAAAGACACATTCAATCGAACATTTACATCTTTCGGAACTAACTTGCGAGAACGAACAGACAGGTTTCTTCAAGGTCTTTGGCAAGTCAATCCACAGGTAATCATATATATGCATCAATCGAAAAGTTTGTTCTTCTAAAATCTTTTCTTCTGGTAATTTATTATACCACGATTGTATATGTTCGGCTCTTGGGAGTTTGTTCTATGTCTTATACTTCTGATTTTCATATTGATGATCGATTGAAGTTAATAGTTGTAGGCATTGATGATCGATTGAAGTTAATAGTTTTAGTATTTGTCAAATTATTTTATTTCGCCTCAATTAGGGCAATGTTAAAAATGACTGTTTATTAGATTTTGTATGAAGATTTTGTACGATTATGTATGGGATGATATTTGCTGTACTGGACCAAGTTACCGCAAGTCTAGACTAATAACAGATCATGGTCGAGTAATAATATGTATTTTAATAGAATTTTGATTTGGTTTTCTAAAAAATAGTGTAATTCTCAAATGCTTTTTGACTGTAATGCTGAAATGTCAACTACTTGTGGATTCTAAAATCGTTCAAAATCGTATGGACTTACATGGGAATTATAGTACAAATTTAATATAGATTGTATGGGTGTATGATTGAAGATTTGTAATGTACATATGAGTGGCTGTTATGTAATGGGCTAAATTTTTGTTAGTTGACCTTTTAAAACAACAAATGTCAGAAATCAAATATGGAGAAATAATCAAAATCTGTAAGTATATGATGTTTAGTCTTCAGATTTTGTATAAAATTTTGTATAAAAATTTTGTAAGATTATGTTGTTTATTATAGTTTCAGTTTGTGTTCTTGACATTGAAAAGGTGCGGATATATAATTTTGGGTTGGAACAGTAGATTGTATTATTGCTTAGCAACAGGGGATTAGTCAACAGTTGATTGGATTGAACAGTAAATTGAGTGTGGGTTAGGAACAGTATATTGGACTCAACAGTAGATTGATTGTCATTTAGGAACAGTAGATTCGGTTGATTAGCAACAGGAGTTTTGGTTGATTATTCAATCAATGAGCTAGTATTCTTAAGGATGTATGGATGATACATTTGGATGATACATTCATATTCAACAGTTATCAGCACTATTGTAATTTAGATGATACATTTGTGTTTTCAAGTCTTTTTTTGTATTGTTATCATTTTTTAGAATAATCTTTTAATATTTTATTCTTTTATTTATTTATGATATTAATAGTATTTTATTTGATACTTCAAAGTTATAAGGATGTATGGCTTTGCATGTTACATGGAGGACAACCAAAGAAAATGTTTGGTTAGTACCATGCTCTCGGTTATGGTAAATTTAGTTTTCTTTATAATATCATATTACACAATTTCTAATTTTAATTTATTTATACATAGGTTCTCCCGAAAAAATATAAACAATGGATAACAGAGTTTAACTATCCATTGGGCTTTGTGAAAGTGCGGACAACGAATGGGCTGGTCTTTGAAGTGAAGGTATATGAGTTAGCAAACTTCTGTTATTTTTACAATGGGTGGTATTCTGTGGTTGAAACTTTGAAACTACAATCTGGATCGTGGCTGGTATTTCAGTATGAAGAAGCATTATCAAGTTTCCGAATATTTTATTTCTATGACAATATTGAATTTGCTCCATCTGATTATTTTTACTACAGACCCAATGGTGATTTTGATAAACCTGATGCTATGGTATGTAGTTCACAATCTGAATTCATTATATTGATTAGGGTTTGTTATTTATTTATTGTTAGTATATATATTACTAATATCTATTTTTTTTTCTTTCGTTGAAGCATATCAATCGTTTATTTGTACATCACAAGATGGACAATACCATTCCAAACTATCCAGTTGTTATTAGAGGTCCTGGGAAGCTTAAAGTGTTTGTTCGAATGGAAGTTTTTGACAATCAGCTTTACATAACAACTGGATGGGATCGGATTAAGAAGAAATTATCAATAACTAATGAGCATATGCTTGTGTTTGAAATGATTGATCTTCATACTTTTGATATGTTCGTTTTCAATTGTTCAAAGAATGCTGATTTAGTGTTGCCGCCGGAATTATATGCTGCTGTTAAGGAAGAAATTGAAGAAGACATTATTAGTATTTCTGATGCTGAAGATGTGGATGAGGTTACTAACGGCACAGAAGCTAATATGCTCCCTGTAACCAGGAATGAGGAAACTATTCCAGTAGTTTTCCGTGTGGACAATCATTTTGTAAGTTTCTGTAACCAAAAAGTACTAACAGGACTTTAGGATGTATTAACCATATTATAATATTATTTTTCTTAACATAATTTGTTGTTTATTACAGCGCATTAAAAAAGATCTTGCTAAAAAAATTGGCTTGGATAGGAAGAGGTGTTTAAAGATTGTAGATGCTGAAGGTAATGTTTGGGATGTTCAAGTAGGAATAGTCTCCGGATGGTCGGTTTTACATAAAAAACATGAAGAAGTTTGTGAAGGACAAAAAGATGGTTCCTCGTGAAGAATTTACCCTTAAGTTCGTGATGGGTAAAGGTATTTTCTTGTTTGACTGAATGGTTGTACGGCTGGTGGAGTTAATGTTATGATGTATGGAAACAATGTTTTTTTGTTTGTGGTTGTTGGTTTACTTAAAAGTGTTTTGTAATAGTTGAAACCGGCAGTTTTGACCCTGTGGTACGAAGGGTGTACATACAGATAAGTTTTTTTGGTTGATGAAACACTAAAATTTCAATGTATTAAAAACATGTAATGTTCCTAACGACTAACGAATGGAAGTATTACTTGCATTAGTTATTCCTTATGTTTTGTATATATGTTATTCTTATTTGCCTTTCATTGTCTTATAACTGTTAAATCTATCACATTTTAAACATGGATACTTTTTATTAAAACAATATACTAAAATAACAACCATTATTATTAGATAAAAGAAACATGTTGATAGGATATTCAAAAGATTATAACATATTCATTCATACATGAAAAAGACTTCTATACAAAATGATATTTTTACGACCACTATAGATTTTGTAGAACTTCTTTGTAGACCACGTTAGTTGTGGTTTTACACACTTGTTTTCCTCTGTCACATATCAAAATCTTCAAACCACTCCTGCTCTTTACTCGAGATACAGCTAGATATAGTTGTCCGTGACTAAAAAC
This sequence comes from Helianthus tuberosus, assembly GCA_030545235.1. NCBI lineage: Eukaryota > Viridiplantae > Streptophyta > Magnoliopsida > Asterales > Asteraceae > Helianthus > Helianthus tuberosus. The sequence goes on along the minus strand of CM060365.1, from coordinate 31,086,642 downwards.
CGAACGTGGAAGATATAGTCCTACACATTCAAGTGATTGTCCCTAGCTTTTGTTGATGGTCATTGCAAAGCATAGGGATAGTGGGAACTGTCTTCGAGCAATTTTCACCGGTAATCTTTTATCGCTTGGTGTCATTTCAATCTTGAAATCAAAGTATAATGACCTATATTAGTTCCGGTAATAATCTTTGCTTCAATTACAAGTTTTCCAAGTTTTGTCACTTGAAGCTGTGTACCGTTACACAAACCATTTGTTTGATCAATGTTTCTAAGTAACATTACCGGAGCTCCAACCTTAAGAACCAATTTATGGTTAGGTAATCCTGACAAATGCATTTTGTTTAGCACATCTGGAGGAAACAATGCCATGTCAAGGTCGGTTTATTGCTCAGTATCACATAAAGAATCCGAACTTAGATATATCTTCTCTTCACCAACGATACTATTTAACAGTTCTGTGTTTATTGAATCAACAACATCATTTGTGGGAGCAAGAATGGCTCTTTTTTGAAAGTAATTTGAATCCCACATAAAGTTTTGCATATCCGAATATGTGAATGAGAGCAATGAAGATATAGGATTGACTTCATCTAGTATAAGTAGATCATCTGGAATTTCAATCTCCACCTCTCCATCATTTGGATCACCAAGTAGACCATCACCAAGGCGTAAAATCCATTCAGCAAATTCCTTGGTCTCCTGAAAATTACTTGCTTTTGTACCGACTTTTAACCTCATGTTTTCAGTTAGTTTGAGTACCTGACAATCCTGCCATATATAAGAAAAATTCAATGAAGAATTTACAATCATGCTTCTGGTACCTTTTGGAATGACCGGAAGGATTTGTCTAAAATCACCGCCAAAAAGGACTATCTTTCCGCCAAAAGGCTTGGACTGCAAGGACGAATTACTGGAACAGACTATATCTCTCATTGTTCTATCCAAAGCTTCAAAACAATGCTTATGTGTCATTGGCGCTTCATCCCAGATTATCATCTTAGTTTCTTTTATTAGGCCTCCTAGCTCACTGTGCGGTTCTATAGAACATATAGAATCCTCGTTAACGTTTATCGGAATTACAAATCTGGAATGAGCCGTTCTACCGCCATCTAATAGAAGTGATGCAATACCACTGGATGCAACATTCAAAACAATTTCACCTTTGGAGCGTAACGAAGCTGCAAATGTTTTCCAGAGAAATGTTTTACCAGTTCCACCGTAACCATATAGAAAGAAAACACCTCCACTTCCTTTAGCAACTGCATTCATGACGGTTTGATACACTTTTTGCTGATCATCAGTTAAAGATTTTAAGAAAGATGCAAGTTCCTTTTTTAAGCTACCCCGATCATAGGAAAGTTCTTTCATTATCATTTGATTGTTCAATGCTGAAATGTAGTTCCCAGGAACATTTGGCATGTCAGAAAAGCAGCTTAACGTACTTCCATAAGCAAGTAACAATTTTTCGATATGTGATAAGTAAATGTTTTCAATCTCTTCCTCTGGAAGAACCAAATCTAAAAAATAAAACAGATGTTTGGTAATTAGCATATAAAAATATTTCATTACAATCGGAATAGAATCTTTGAGCTTTATTTAAAGTTTTAAAATTACCAGGAATACCAGTAACCCTTCGTTGCTGATATAATATATCTTCACACAATAGAGATTTTGTTTGTGTCCAGAAATGGCCAGGCCTAGAAATGGAATTTGACATAAAAAACATTACAAAAAATGTACGCAAGAAATCAGAAGTGGACCATGTGCTTGCTTCCTTCATGGCAATTATATACTCGTTATCATCATCCAACAGACCGCGAGCGAGGCATGCATCTTTAAAGGTATGATAAATTTTTCCATCAACTGTGTTTATATCATTAAAACTCATTGGTCCTATAACGTGATTCAATAAAATTCTCAAGAAATAACAATCACCAAGTGATGGAGGTACATAATGCATCCTACCAACTGCACCAAAAGGTCTTTTTCTACGAATCCACTTTCGTTCTTTGCGTATCCATACAAAGTGTCTTGGAAACTCTATATACTTCAATGTTCTAGCGAATGCATCCATTTAGTTACATTTCATCCATTCTGTAAACATAGTCATTTTCACAGTTGGGTTACTGACCACGTCACACAAGTTTGAATTATCGTCATAAACAATAGCCTGACCATCTTCGCAATGAAAAGGCAATATTTCAACAGATGGAACTCGATAGTGTATGTCAAACTTGAAGATTCTCCAAGAAGCTTCACATGCTGAAACATATCTACAATCAAGATATGCTTTAACTTCATCTACTTCTTTTTTGTTTGAGCGATTTTGATTATTGGTCATTTCCTCATTTTCCTTGTTCACGTCAGCAGTTGTCGTACTTTGGTAAACAGAAGCTGTCACTCTATCCAGACCCTTATTAATGTATTTGAACAAATATTTGATGGATCCTGTTTGGTTACACCACTCAACATTTATGTGACACTGATACTTTTTGAGTAACATAGCATTGTATGGAACTACAAACCTATTGTCAAGCAACACGCCATTTTTTTCTACAGTGTTACATGTTTGACGACGACGGTAGATAAGATATCCTTCAGAATCAACACAAGTCTCATCTACATACTTTTTCGGAAACTTCTTTGAACATTTTAAATTAACCATGCATGGACAATGAGGGTTGTCTGTACCACACGGACCGTGCATCATAAACTGTTTGACAAGTTCATACAGTTCAGCATCCGTCTCTTTGTCAGGTATTTCAGCACTAATAACCAAATCAATTTCTTTAGCAGTTGGAAACTTGTTCTCGGCACTTAAGAACAAACATATATGAGCATGAGGTAGACCACGTTTCTGAAATTCGATTGTATAAATAACTGAAATATTACGTGAAAAAAACTGTTAGTAAAGAATTTATGTTTGACAAATTAATTAAAACATTTTACAATCACTTACTTGCTTGTATCTCACCAAAGAATTTATGTTTCTTGAAATCTTGAATTAGATGATTTATTTTAATTTTGAATACCCGTGCGATAATATCCGGTCTGTCTTGAGGATTCAGCCGTTTGTCTTTTAAACATCTATAAATCTCAGGCCAATTGGGATTACAGGTGACTGTTATGAAGAGATCCGGATATCCTACAGCTTTGCAGATTGCCATAGCATCTAGGTACTTTTGCATCATATATCTCGATCCGCCGGTAAATGATGAAGGCAACAAAATTCGTTTTCCACAATTTGACGCTTCGCTTTCTCCACTTTCAACACTTTGATTTAAATTCTTAAAGGTTTGACTTCTAAGTTTGGGTTGTTGTGTCTTTATGTAAGCTAACCGTGCAGATTCTATCATTGTATAAGCATCAACCACAAACTGTTGGAATAGCTTTTGAGCATTGAGTAACAATGAAAATTGTTTGGGTCTGTCTTGTATTCTGTAACTAAAAAATTCTCTCATTGTGGTGCTGGTTCTAAGTATATCACAATCAACTGAAACACCTCGATGTTTAATACCAAGTCTAAATCCATCTTCTGCATACGGGAAAATAAGTGGATATTGCAATGCAAGATAAGAGGGATGAAGCTCACTAATTCTATGAAGACCGCCTGATTTTGTTTGAACTATGATATCCCTTTTATCAAAGGCTCCATCAAAATCACCAATTATTAATGCAGCAATTTCTTCAGAAGTAGGCAAGTTAAAAGTTCAACCATCCTTATCCCTTGTTCCAATGAGCTTGAGTCTTACATTTAGCCAGTCGTTTTCTTTAAAACAATCTCGTACCATTCTAAATGACTTCACAAGTGGATTACAAGAATCCAACATTTTTTTAACACTGGATATGATGGCAAGATCAAGGACTTGTTTAGTAGTTGTTTTGGAACTTTCCTCGACACTGTGTAGAAAATTATTTTATTATATATAGGAGATATAAGTAAAACAGATATTCGAACCAATATTTAGTGAATGGTTAATTTACCTTACAGCCTTTCTGTCACACCCCCGATATTTCCACGTATTACCGGTGGGCCCGATGGGGAGTATCGTGACGTAATTGATATCGTCATAGTCAAACAACACAAATTTAAATGCACAGCGGAAGCAAAAGATAGATTCATTTCAACTGAATAAACTGTAATATTAAGTATCACAAAATAGTTGAAACAGATCCACAGGCGGATCGAAAGAAAAAGAAATTTGTTCAACAGACTTTAACATCTAGAGCTTACGAGACTTGATTATTGATGCCTGGAGTAGCCAGCCTATTACGTATAGTACCTGCACTTAGCCTTTTTGGAAAATACGTCAGTTTACACTGGTAAATACAACTTAACTGCCTAATTTTGAAAATGTTTAAAAATTGATTTGAATGCACTTAGGCAAAAATATCTTTTATAACTTGGGACAATTATTTAAAAATAATCTTGTATACAGTTTTACTTATTTGTCGTCCATTAGGGCCGGTTTGTAGGGCCGGACAAGATTAACTGACACGCCACAGGTATAATGCCCACAAGGTTGATTCCTTTAAGTGGATTACCAGTTTTTACATAATGCAACTGTCAGGTGTACGCCTACACCCCGTGCTTAGGTCGTGGCCATTTCTTTGAATGATGCCAAGGATATCCGGGACATGGTCATTTAACCCCCAAAGGCCATACACCAAACAATACAGAATAAAACAGGTTATGTAAATACATTAATCACAATCCGATTTAAATGACTACATACCCGACCAAGCGGTATTATTATAATACCGTATCCCAAGCCCGTATAGGGAAAATAAGTTAAGAGTATTTACCTGAGGAAAGTATAAATCAAATACAGCAAGTGCACGTAGCTTTTACTGGGCTCCTAATCTAGAATGAAGGTTTTTAACAACCTATTAGAATCCTAACGGGTCTTTAATTAAGCTTAGACTTAGACCGGTTAGTTTTCAAAAGGAAGACACGGTTCGAACGCATGATAAAGCGAAGACCGGTTTAGAATGTGGTTTTGACCCGAAAAGCTTGTATGCTTGTTTAATATGGGTAACTTAAACACGTTTTGTATTTTGAGATGAAAACGATATGGTTTGACCCGATTCGGCTAAATTATGCAAACTAGTTACATAAGCCGATCCAAACGCGAAAAGTGAGTAACGGGTAACCATATGAGTCATATACAAGTTTCCTAAGTTAATATGCTTTAAATATGTTGTGACATCAGTAAGATATCTTCTATTATGCCCAAAACGGATTTAAACTCAAATTACGCCCCGTAGGCGTATTTTGGTCATTTTAAAGGTTATAAAAGAGTTTAAATATAAATCTGAGTTTCGGGTCTGATGTAATCAGTAAAAATACTTAATTTACTAAGTTATATCAGTAGGGTTTAACCTATGTATGAAATTTATCATTTCTAATCATACTATGCACCGAATGGCATTTTGGTAATTTCACCTAAGGTTTAAAGGTCAAATCTGGAAATCTGAGTTTAAAACTTTTGCTTACGGCTAAAGTATAAAAATTTATTTAAAACATCAGTAGGTATCAATTCTTATATATCTAAAATGGTTTTAATACATACTATGTGCTTAAAACGCGTAAAAAGGCGATTTTAAGCGATTTTCGGGTTTTATAAGAAAAACTGATATTTTTATTATTCCAGAAGGCTTAAAATATTCTATCTATCATATTGGATCAGTAGAAAAAGGTTTGGTATCAAAAGGATTGGTAAAACTCCTTTTATAGCCTAAAAGGGCAAAACCGACAATTACCGGATCAAGCTTAGAACTCTATGTTATGCTTAGCCTAAAAATAAATAAAAATCTCCAAAAATCCCAAAATATTATTTTATATCAGTGGGTAAAAATTTTGGTACAAAAAATAGGGTTTAGATAGGCTATACGCTAATTACACCGTTTAATTACTAAAAAGCTTTCTAATTACGCTAATGAGCATAACTCTTAATCTAGACCTTAAACTGATGTCAAATTTTAGGTACAAGTTTATAAATCAGTAACTAAGGTTTCTACTCTTTTACATTTTCAAAATTCATGTTTTAAGGTCATATGGGAATAATAGTCAACATTTAGGCATTTAACGGAAATATGCATATGAATAGGATAACTAATGAACCAAGTTGTATAATCACAGAGGGTTATACTTATATGAAACCTGGTTCTAATAAGGCTCTAAGACATTTCTAAACTATGCTCAAAAGGGTCAGAACTGAAAGTCAAAGCAAAAGTCTACTTTTGCGACTTTCGGTTCCGAACCGAGCTTAAACTGAAAATTGTCGAGTTGAACATGTTTAGACATGTTCTTACATTAATTACCAAGTTATATTAATGAAAAAACAGGTTGCATAGCTTCTACATTGCTAATTATGCATTAATTTGAAAATAAGCTTTATGTTGACTTTTTGAGATTAACTTTGACCCGACAATTGACCTAGTTAGAGTAGGAATCAGAGGGTGCCCTTTTAAGGGTTTATTGCCCACATAATTACCAACTCATAGATACTTTCAATTTGAAATTTGACTGGACAAATTAAGGTTAATGACGAAGTCAAACCTTAATTACGATGGATTAACTTTAGGCTAATTAACTAAGTAAAACCGAATTAAGAAAGCTTAGGGACACTTACTGAAGTCCTATGCACGACTAAGGATGTTTGGGAAGTGGCCTTGAGCTCCAGGAATCTCCAGAAATTGAGTTTGAATGGTTTTCAAAGTGTATGCCAAAGTGTTGCAACAATGGGTTCTTATATAGTGAGTTCAAATCATCAAGATCATGCCACAATAGCCTATAGATGTTCCTTAATCACTTCCAGGTGTCCGTAGGCATGGAAATACCATCAAACATGCCCCTTGAATCGAATACAAGGTTTCTAAGTCGGTTTAACTTGCTGAACTCGCACCTATGCATGATTTCTGACCAGCTAAGGCCGTCGCGTAGCGCGACGGCTGAGGGGGTTGTTGGTGGCTTTACGCCAGCACCTCAGTCACCAGCCACACAATTTTCAGCTATTTACATTTCAGCCCCTGGTCCTTTCAAACGTGGTTTTAAGTTTATTTCTTGCACTTTTGGTCCTCTAACTTGACTTTTAAGGGCTCCAAGGCATAAACAAACATCCTTAATTCCTCGGTTAATTTTATGATCACCCGTAAAGCCTTTAATTTCAACGTTGATGCTTTTAACCCCTCGTATACGAATATTGTCATAACTTTCTCATACTTTAACGAAACCTTGTGAAATTTTTATCACTTATTCTCATGAGTATAATTAATCATTACAAAGCTTCGGGTTTGCTAAAAGGTCACTCAGAGGTATACTTTAAACATGTTGACACATTTAACCCCTGTAGTTTGTAATTCCTCACTTTCTTTCACAATTAGCTTCGTATGATCCATGATTTATTCGTTTAAGAGTATAAACATCATGTAGGGTTATTGAAAGGCATATTTATCCGTTGTTGACATTTTGAACCCTTATTTTCACATAGTTTCTTTGTTTGTCAACTTTAGTCCCTCTAAAGTAATCTTTTACACGCTTAAAGCTCATGACACGTGTCGATACATTATTGGACATAAATTTTCGAGGTGTTACATCCTCACCCCCTTAAAAGAAATCTCGACCTCGAGATTTACTGAAATAAATAAGGGTATTTTTCTTTCATTGTGGACTCTACCTCCCACGTGTACTCGGGACCTCTACGGGCATCCCATTTGACCTTTACAATTGGCACCTGCTTCCTTCGAAGCTTTTTAACCTGTCGATCCTCGATCGACAAAGGTTTTTCCACAAATTTCAAGCTCTCATCTATGTGCACATCTGTATGTGGTTTGACTAGCGATTCATCTGCTAGACATTTCTTTAGATTGCAGATGTGGAATACATTGTGAATACCACTAAGCTCTTCAGGTAGATTTAACTTATAAGCCACTGTTCCTACACATTCTATTATCTCGAATGGTCCTCTATACCTTGGGCTTAACTTACCTTTCTTACCAAATAGCATCACTCCCTTCCAGGGTGATACTTTTAGCAACACTTTGTCACCAACTTCAAACTTTAGAGGTTTACGCCTTAAGTCTGCGTAGCATTTCTGCCTATCTGTGGCAGCTTTCAGGCGGTCACGAATTTGGACAATCTTGTCCGTTGTTTCAAGGACAATATCAGGTCCTGATAACTGAGCTTCTCCTACTTCTGCCCAACAAATAGGCGTTCTGCATTTTCTACCATATAATGCCTCAAAAGGAGCTGCCTGAATACTAGTATGGTAGCTATTGTTATAGGAGAACTCGATCAATGGCAGGTGGTTATCCCAACTACCACCTAAGTTAATCACACATGCACGAAGCATGTCTTCCAAAGTTTGGATGGTACGCTCACTCTGCCCGTCAGTCTGAGGATGGTAAGCCGTACTAAAATTTAAGCGCATGCCCAAAGATTGTTGGAAAATTTTCCAAAAATGTGATGTGTATCTAGTATCTCTGTCAGAGATAATAGACACTGGTACACCATGCAGAGATACAATCTTATCTACGTACAATTGGGCTAACATGTCGGAGCTATAAGTCTCCTTAATGGGTAGGAAATGTGCTGACTTAGTCAGTCTATCTGCTATCACCCAGATAGTATCATTTCCTTTCTTTGTCTTTGGCAACTTTGTGATGAAATCCATTGTCACCATCTCCCACTTCCAGGTGGGAAGTTCAGGCTGTTGTAGCAAACCTGACGACTTCTGATGTTCAGCTTTGACTTGCGCGCACGTCAAACATTTGGCTACATAGGCAGCTATAGACTTCTTCAAGCCTATCCACCAATAGTTCGCCTTCAGATCCTGGTACATCTTATCAGCTCCAGGATGAACGGAATATTTAGAATTGTGGGCTTCCTGGAGGATAACATACCGAAGTCCTCCATAAACTGGAACCCATATTCGTCCATTTAATCTTAGTATTCCGTCCTTGCCATAGGATAACTGTTATTCAGTTACTCCTAGCTTTTCATCAGGATAGTTAGCTTCCAAGACAGCTTCTTTCTGCGCAGCTAACAACCTTTCATTCAAACTATTCTTTAAATCAATGCTCTTGGCAATTTTGAACAGAAATAACTTAAAACAATGTTGCACAACTTATTTATAACAAGATTCCTTGGACAAAAACCTAATAATCAACACAATAAAGCTTGAGAGCAAGCTTCAATGGAGGTATTGAGACAAGAAAGATGAAGAAGAAGGCAATGGAACTTATTCCTACCATAAGCTTGCCAAGCAATCAATCCTCCTCCTTTTTAACTATATACCTTCGTAAATATCAAGAGGACTTTTGGGTGAAGGGTTAGGCTTGGGTTAAAGGTAGGTGGTTGGGTTAGTGGTTAGTAGAAAAGGGCGAAAAGCGTAAAAAGCATCGGTTTTTCGTAAGACTTTTTATTTTTGCAATTTTTTTATTTTGATGAAGCCATAATTCAAACAAAGTTATTTTTGATGAACTTGCTTGTTTATTTCTTTTGCTTCATCATCAATATATATATATTTTTTTGAAAGTCATACGAAAAACTGAGCTTGTTACTAAAACAAAGGGTTAAAAATAAAAAGGTTTTGGTGGGTGAAAGGGTGTTTGGTTTGGGTTAAGAAATGAAAAAGTTTAGGCTCAAAGGGGTTAACTAGGGGGATTTTGGGTAGGTGGTAAAAAAAATAATGGTGTAGAAATAAAAAGGGTTAGTCATAATGCCTCCATCATTTACTTACTCAGGTTTAAGTTGGTAAGGACCGGGAATGTATCGTCGTGGCAAGTTCTAGAGTTGTAAGAACCAAGCGACTCTTCACACAAGAAACGAAAAATGAGCATTTAGTTTAAAGATATGTATTTGTATGCTCAATAAAGGCTCAAAACTCACTTTTGTGGGAATGGGTTTTTATGTGATCAAGTATATATAATTAAATTTTAACTAAGCTTGTCATGCCTTTTCATAATTTTCTTATGTTGGTTCTTTTTATCACGACGCTATCGGTTGTAAATTTGTAAAAATATAACATTTTTTTAGAATTTGAAATTCCCAAGTTAAACCTAGACAAGTAAAAAAATGAAAATGATTAGCGGTTCCAATAGAGTTTTGTGTAAGGCTTGTTATTAGGACTTGCAAGATTTAAGGTTTTAGCATCCCCCCCACACTTAAATTACACATTGTCCTCAATGTGTCCCAAAAAATATTTTTTTAGGTTGATTGAATGTGTAAAAGGTGTGAAAAAGCAAAAAATTGTGTTACTGGGCGCCTGGAAACGGCTCCGTGTTGTCCAGGCACGGCCCCGTGTTCAAGTGCCAGTAACAAAAAGTTGAACAAAAGAAACAGAAGCCTGGACACGGGGGCATGTTGGGTGAACACGGCCCGTGTCCAGTTTACCTGAACTGGGCGTTTTCTGCAGACTGTGCAGCACGGGGACGTGTTGGGCGGACACGGCCCGTGCTGATCCTGCTGTAATGAAGAAAGTTTGTCGGATGGCTCTGTTTTCCTGCATGGGTTGCTGGTTCAAGTTTCCCTTGTATCCTTTGTCATCCCGAGTGTGTTTTATTTATTTTAACACCATCCAAACACCAAGTTAACTAAAACCATCATTCATTAAGTCATGGAGAGAATTACATAATAGTCCTAAAAATTAAAATACTAGATAGTTAGGTCAAAGAAACACAAGAAATCTAAACCAAGAAGTTCTAGCCCACTACTTATTCTATTAGCAAAATTTCTGAAAAGGTAAATCCCTCGGTTAGATGTGGCTTGAAAAACTTCTTTCTCCGGGCATGGGTTCCTCACACGTCGGCGAACCATTCTTCTATCTCCCTAGGGAGAAGAAAGGCGGGCTCATTGGCATTGGTTTGAGGAGGTGCAACCTCCACCAGGACTTCTTGTAGATCTTCAAGAGGAGGTTCCGCTGGAATGTCGTCCCAACCGGTAGGATTGTTGATTCCAAGTGCTAGGTTCCAATCCTCTTGAGGGAGGATTGGTTCCATGGGAGGTGTTACAAGAATGTTTAACCTCTGGTGCAAGAGGTTTATTTCTTGAAAACTGTTTTCCAACCCCACCGTAAGATAATTTATACGGTCTATTAGGACCTCCTCTACCGAAGTCATCTCGTCAAGAGCTTCACGTAATGCCATCACGTAACGTACGAGAGTCGCTTCGATTGATGACCTTCTCTCCCTTCGACTGTTTCTGGAGTGCGCAGAAGAGGTTCCACTGTTTTGACTAGACATTCTACCAAAACAAACCAGAAATAGTTTATTTTAAATGAAACAATACATCGGACACGGCCTCGTGCTCGATGAGCACGGCCCCGTGTTCAACTTTCTGCAGATTTTCGTAACAAGGAATCCTGTTGTTTTAAATTATTTTTCCAACTCATGAAGCATTTTTGAACAGAAATAACTTAAAACAATGTTGCACAACTTATTTATAACAAGATTCCTTGGACAAAAACCTAATAATCAACACAATAAAGCTTGAGAGCAAGCTTCAATGGAGGTGTTGAGACAAGAAAGATGAAGAAGAAGGCAATGAATAAAAGAGGAAAGGACAAGATGTTTGTTAGAACCTTCTTTTAGAGATTACCTAGGATGGTAGGTGAGAAGATCCTTTCAAATCCCTGTCCCTGGATGGTCCAAATGTGCAGGATTCTTGGCTGCATTTATAGAAAACGACAGCATGCTGGACACGGCCCTGTGTCGGATGGACACGGCCCCGTGTGCAGGCAAGATCCTGACACGTTTTGTCCGTATTAAGACAAAAAGTCAGAAGGGAATCTTTTGGTGGACAAATGGAATGGGTAGAAGAGAAGGTTTTTTGGTTTGTCATAGAGTGTCGGGATTTTCAAGATTCTTTATTACGTTTTATTTTTATTTATTTACAATCCTATTCGACATGATTTATTTAAAACTTTTCATAAGATAAATTACTTATTAGGGCATAACATGCCTCTTTTAAAATTCTATTTATATACAAGTTCACATACCTCACGGGGGATCACTCAACACTCGACCGAAGATGTATTTTAGTGAATCACTCGAGAGCGGTGTAACACCCGTTCTTATAAATCCAGGTTTAACGTATATTTTGCGAAAATAATCATGTGATTAATGATTACATATACATCAAAAATACGGGTTTGTTAAAAAAACTTTTACAATTTAAGTAATATACATAATGTAATTTTATTCGCCGTTTAAAATAACGACAAAACAACGTTGCGGAAGCTTTGTTCAACGTGTGTTCGGTTCTTGCTCGACGCTTGATCTTCATCCGGGACTCTCGACATTCACCTGTGATCAAAACCAACTTAAAGGTCAGTTTTGATAATTAAATAATGAGTATAATGAGGAAATTTGAAAAAAATCCAACATTGATATCTTGCACCTAAAAACAATAACTTATTTCTGATCTCCACCGTAACTTACGGTGGCACCGTAAGTTATGGTGGCTCAAGTATTAACAATTCCCTACCGTACAACAGTAGATTAGCACCGTAACCCAAATCAACTCCACCGTAAATTACGGTGGCACCGTAATTTACGGTGGACTCTGCATCCATCTTTTCCATTTTGCCGTAATTTGACACGAAATCTTTCGTATCTTTCAAACCGCTTATCCGTTTGACCTACCGTTTCTTCCTACATGTTTGAAATTTGATTTTCCATCATATGGAGTTAAAATCCGACATCCGGCTTGATAAAATTTAAGACTTTTAAGTCTTCGGCTTATTACTCTTTTACCAAAATTTGACTCGTTTGTGATTTTATCAAACATACAAGTTTGTTTGACCCTTATTTCTTACAAACCTAATAAATTCAATAATGTCTAATATATTAGGTTCCGATTATAGAATTATATACCTTCTTTAACCCATTTTCACCCATATGCTTATTTTGACCCGTTTGAGGTATTTAAGCATATTATAAGCACCAATTGCTTTCATTCATTTCCAAATACATATGTCCACATTTCTTATCAAAGGATCTTCCACCACTACTATATTTGTGGTGGATTCAATGTGGTGATTTATATGTACCAAAATTTACCCTTCAAATTGTTATTTTACGGCAAAGACTCAAATAGAGCCATTTGACTAACGTGTTACATCCTTCAACTTCTCTACTCGTCCTAAGTATCTATCTAATCATAAAACTTGTTTCCAAACAACCTTTAAGGGTTGTTTGTTCAATTTAACCTACGAGGGCGTTTTGGTCAATATTAGTCCTTCTTTTACTACAAGGAACTTTTAAATATTTGATTGACCCAGAATCCAACCTTTTAACTATAATTCTGATTTGGAACCATTATTCCTCTAAAATACCATGATTATAACATAAATCATTCGGTTTACCTTTAAGATAACCGAATATCAAATTTTGACCTTGTTTAACTCTTAGAGAACCTCAAGTTCTAAGTTATGAGTTGAACCATTTTACATACCTGACTCGGATCATTATATTGACCCGTTTCAATACCTTGACTTAGTAGCCGCTAAGCAATAGCGATGTGCGTATCCCTTTGATATTTATTCCTATAAACATATAACTCGACAAACCATTAGTCGATGTTGTCAAAAGGTGATAATTTCACCTTTTGACCCGTTTATTTACCTAGTGATCTTCGTCACTTCAACTAAATGCAAATATCATGTATTATGCTAATTTAAAGTCTACTAGCAAAATACGAAATCAAGCAATACGTAACGGAATCGTGGTTACGTACCTTTAATGCACTTCTTCCAAACACGTGTCTCCACCGGCTTATCCACTTTGACGATCCGGTTCTAGTGTTCACCTTGTTTACTCATCATGGTTCTAGTGTTCACCTTGTTTCTACAAAACCCACTACACACACATGGTGGATGATCATTAATTTCATAGTGTAAACATTAATTCAACAAACTAATGACTAGGGTTTACTCCTAGACATGATATTACTTCAAGATTCATCCATGCATGACATAATTAAGCTCAATTTCAGTTTCTTACAAATAACCTAGAATTTGAGATGGATCAAAATATCACAATTTTACATACCTTATGATCCTTTCAACTAGGTGTTTATGAATTTGCGCTTGAAATTCGATTTAGACTTGATTAGAGGCTCCAATTTGTGAGTTTTGTGAGAATTTTAGGGTTTGAAGAAACCCAGGTCGCCCCCCTGCTTCTTTGTACGACCAGACATCCCCAAATGGGGTGTTTGGTTTTTGTTTTGATTAAAACTAGCAACATAAGTTTCAATTTTAACATCTTTGGCCCCTCCATTTTCCTTAGTTCATAATTTAAGTGTTTTAACCCACTCATAAGTCACTATCTAACTAGGTTAGAATTATTCCTAGTTAGCTTAGTGGGTTCGGGAAGTCGTAACCCGTTTTACTTTAAGTCCCGTTAAATCGGGCCTTTCTTCTTCCTATTTTCTTGAAAGCTCTTATTCACTTTTAAATAAATATTAGGATTATTCAATTTATTCCTAATATTTGCCGGTTTACTTTTACCACTAACGGTACTTTCCCCGTCTTTAGTATTAACGGGGTTTAATTACCAAACCCGTTTTCGGGGTGTTACTAGTCTACCCCCCTTAAAGAGGTTTCGTCCTCGAAACGTTTTCTTACATAGTTCATTGAGTTCTAAACTCAATGCGTTGACCTAAGTAATCTCTTAAGCATTATTCATACTTTAACCAATTGTTAGTATTACCAGAAAAATTATGGTAATATCTTTTTGGTTACTGAACCTCTACGTACCTCATACGACGTAATGTAACTTGAAATAACGTAATTCTGTTATTTCTACTAGTTTAGTTAACTTAGCGATTTCCATCGCTTTTATATATTGTCGAACTCTTGGTGAATCTGTTACCTTGACCCGTTTAAAGGTCTTTAGTGAAATAATTTCTTTTGTTTTCAGATTTATTTATTCGGTTCAGTTATACCGAATCCACCGCTTATAAGCAAACCAATTTTTATTGATTTGTATTACTGGCCTTAACCGGTCTTATTAACTAGACTTATTAGTCCCGTTACTCTTCACCTCTCGCTTGGTTATAATGTGATTTTACTTCACATTACATTTCCTAACCATGATCGTGTCACATCGTGTTTAGTTTGTATCAACCTTTCATTTTCGAAAATATCACTTTTCGAATATATCGTCTTGCGCCTATCAGTGTCAAGACTTGTATCTTTCATGCTTACTATTTAAATTCCTATCAGAATTTATGTTTGTAAAAACGTTATTTCTTACTAAAACCGAAGTTTTAGTTTTAGGATTTCTCTTAACTTTTGTCAATTATCCATACCAGGATATTGACAGTCCATGATTTATTCTTTTACAGTCTTAGTTTTATGCGGGGATTCTCAACCGATTCCCTCGCTTTTTCTAATTAACCCGTAGGTTTTTATCACTTAGCCTTATGGGCTATTTTGATTAGACTTTCACCTCTTTAGGGCGAAGTCCTTATAACTTCTTTCTAATCATGACCCGTGGGTCGTTTTAGTCCCGTAGATCTTTCATTTGTTTATAACCCTAAAGGTTATGTTGATCCCGTAGATCACTCCTTACTCATGTCACTCTTAAAATACATGTTTGGTGTCAAGGCACCCTGTTTTTGTTCGAAGAATCGTTTGGTTTCAAGCTTAGGTCCCGTTAACCTTAATTGTAGTTTCATGGCTATAATTGTTTTCTTTCGGACAATTTTCCGATTTTATGACTTCTCACGTCATTTATGCGTCAGTTCTTCTTATGCTTACTGTTATTTGATTTGCATATATTCTTATTTGGTTATATCCCATTACCGGGCTCATTATTCTCTAGCATTTAACGCTACATTTATCTGGCTAGCGCTCATTTGTGCCATTCGGCGTGATATTGTATTCAACCTGTTTGACCTATTAATGTGAAATCCATCACTTATAAACAATCAACTTTATTCTTTATTCAACCCATTCGACTTCGAATAGTTGAACATATTTACTCACATTTTCTATATACGAGATTTTATTGTCATAACTCGTAATCCAAGTCCTTTGATTTTTCAACCCGCGTTCACGTCTCTTGGTTTACGCATGTGTTTAATTCTTACCCATCAACCGGGTGTTTTACCGAAGTCGTTATTATTGCAACCCTCCTGGTATGCATTAGGACCTCGCTTCATTTTTATATTCCGACTTTGTCCTTTAGTTTGACGTTTTACAAAAACGACCCGTTAAGGGACATATTTGCATTTTCCGGGTTCGAGTGTAAGTACACCCCCTCCCAATACTTGTCTAAATCATTTTACATGTTTGCGTTTTCCGGGTTCGAGTGTAAGTACACTCCCTCCCAATTCTTGTCTAAATCATTTTACATGCTTGCGTTTTCTGGGTTCGAGTGTAAGTACACTCCCTCCCAATTCTTGTCTAAATCATTTTACATGCTTGCGTTTTCTGGGTTCGAGTGTAAGTACACTCCCTCCCAATACTTGTCTAAATCATTTTACATGCTTGCGTTTTCTGGGTTCGAGTGTAAGTACACTCCCTCCCAATACTTGTCTAAATCATTTTACATGCTTGCGTTTTCTGGGTTCGAGTGTAAGTACACTCTCTCCCAATACTTGTCTAAATCATTTTACATGCTTGCGTTTTCTGGGTTCGAGTGTAAGTACACTCCCTCCCAATACTTGTCTAAATCATTTTACATGCTTCTTTGTCCCTTCACTCGGGCTCATTATCCTAATGTAATACGCTTCCGTCACTCGATTGTGCGTTTACATTATTATCAAATATTTTGCTTATCTGATTAATTTGGGTACTTTTTAATTAGTCCCATTCACCCCGCCCTTACTACATCGGATGTAAACGTGTCCGCCATAAGAAGTTCATGGTACCATATGCCACTGCTTACTTGGCCAGAGTAAG
Organism: Helianthus tuberosus; assembly: GCA_030545235.1. Classification (NCBI taxonomy): domain Eukaryota; kingdom Viridiplantae; phylum Streptophyta; class Magnoliopsida; order Asterales; family Asteraceae; genus Helianthus; species Helianthus tuberosus. The sequence goes on along the minus strand of CM060365.1, from coordinate 31,069,733 downwards.
CGATTAACACATGACATACATGACCTTTTTATAGTTTTCACATCACGCCCTATGTAAGTAACGCCTCTATTTGTTTCTCTTGGAAACAATATCCCGAATACATTTTCTATTCGGGTTTTTCCAAGTTTTTAATCTACATATGCAACTTTCAATTTCTACGTATTGGTTGCATGTTTATATTCATGCAATAATTTAAACGTGCACCTGGTAAATGCTTGCCCTAACGGGCTTTTCTTGCCATTAGCCTTGTTCGCGACCATTACGCGATTTAGGTCCTTAATGAGCATGCTCTTCTTGTCATACCTCGGACCATTCCATCATCATATCCACAATTCGTTTGACTCTCGTCGTCTTCAAACGCGAGTGTCCTTCAATTAAAACATTCACAAAAGTTAGTAACATCTACTTCAATAATCGCTCGTATTCTAATACAAGGCTTTTTCTACTATACGCGTCAATGCACGTATTTTCGTCAACTATATCAATCATTTCAATTGGGGTAACGTGTATCACACGGTAGCCCTATGTGTTGTTTACAACACTTTAGCATGCTAAACCATTAACATACCTGTACTTACCGGATTTGCAATCAAGCCACGAACCGAACACCAATCTTTATTAAAAGCATAAGGTTTAAGTCCAAGCATAGTTTTCCCACCATACTTGAATCTCTTAAACCAAGGCTCTGATACCAACTTGTAACACCCGTTCTTATAAATCCAGGTTTAACGTATATTTTGCGAAAATAATCATGTGATTAATGATTACATATACATCAAAAATACGGGTTTGTTAAAAAAACTTTTACAATTTAAGTAATATACATAATGTAATTTTATTCGCCGTTTAAAATAACGACAAAACAACGTTGCGGAAGCTTTGTTCAACGTGTGTTCGGTTCTTGCTCGACGCTTGATCTTCATCCGGGACTCTCGACATTCACCTGTGATCAAAACCAACTTAAAGGTCAGTTTTGATAATTAAATAATGAGTATAATGAGGAAATTTGAAAAAAATCCAACATTGATATCTTGCACCTAAAAACAATAACTTATTTCTGATCTCCACCGTAACTTACGGTGGCACCGTAAGTTACGGTGGCTCAAGTATTAACAATTCCCTACCGTACAACAGTAGATTAGCACCGTAACCCAAATCAACTCCACCGTAAATTACGGTGGCACCGTAATTTACGGTGGACTCTGCATCCATCTTTTCCATTTTGCCGTAATTTGACACGAAATCTTTCGTATCTTTCAAACCGCTTATCCGTTTGACCTACCGTTTCTTCCTACATGTTTGAAATTTGATTTTCCATCATATGGAGTTAAAATCCGACATCCGGCTTGATAAAATTTAAGACTTTTAAGTCTTCGGCTTATTACTCTTTTACCAAAATTTGACTCGTTTGTGATTTTATCAAACATACAAGTTTGTTTGACCCTTATTTCTTACAAACCTAATAAATTCAATAATGTCTAATATATTAGGTTCCGATTATAGAATTATATACCTTCTTTAACCCATTTTCACCCATATGCTTATTTTGACCCGTTTGAGGTATTTAAGCATATTATAAGCACCAATTGCTTTCATTCATTTCCAAATACATATGTCCACATTTCTTATCAAAGGATCTTCCACCACTACTATATTTGTGGTGGATTCAATGTGGTGATTTATATGTACCAAAATTTACCCTTCAAATTGTTATTTTACGGCAAAGACTCAAATAGAGCCATTTGACTAACGTGTTACATCCTTCAACTTCTCTACTCGTCCTAAGTATCTATCTAATCATAAAACTTGTTTCCAAACAACCGTTAAGGGTTGTTTGTTCAATTTAACCTACAAGGGCGTTTTGGTCAATATTAGTCCTTCTTTTACTACAAGGAACTTTTAAATATTTGATTGACCCAGAATCCAACCTTTTAACTATAATTCTGATTTGGAACCATTATTCCTCTAAAATACCATGATTATAACATAAATCATTCGGTTTACCTTTAAGATAACCGAATATCAAATTTTGACCTTGTTTAACTCTTAGAGAACCTCAAGTTCTAAGTTATGAGTTGAACCATTTCACATACCTGACTCGGATCATTATATTGACCCGTTTCAATACCTTGACTTAGTAGCCGCTAAGCAATAGCGATGTGCGTATCCCTTTGATATTTATTCCTATAAACATATAACTCGACAAACCATTAGTCGATGTTGTCAAAAGGTGATAATTTCACCTTTTGACCCGTTTATTTACCTAGTGATCTTCGTCACTTCAACTAAATGCAAATATCATGTATTATGCTAATTTAAAGTCTACTAGCAAAATACGAAATCAAGTGTAACACCCCAAAAATGGGTTTGGTAATTTAAACCCGGTTAATATAAAGGATCGGGTAAAAATACCTTTAGGGGTAAAATTGAACCCGTAAATGAATATTAACTAGGTATGACTAACCTAGTTGAATATTAGTATCGTGGGTATTAAACGAAGGGTTGTGGCCTTGTTAAATTAAAACGAAACATGAGGGACCAAAGTGGGACAACTTGAAAGATGTATAATTAAATGAAAACACACACACACACACACACACCTCGTGTGTGTGTTCTGGATCGTTCAAGAAAAGGCTCCAAGGAGCCAAACCCTACATCATCAAATTCATCAAATTGAAGGATGAATTGGGGCTCAAATTCAGGAAGGAACATGAATTAACGATCACCCAAGCTAGGGGATCATAAGGTATGTCGAATTTTGATGTTTAATAAAGTTGAGAAATCTTGATGATCATCATTAGTGTTGATTTATGTATGAATCATGGAGGTTATGGCCAAATTGGCGATGTATGCTCGTTTAGGAACAAACCCTATGTGAAGAATCTTAGTGAATTGTTATAATTTAGGGGTTTGAATGAATTAACATAATTAGCTAAGTGGGTTTATGTTCAATCTATGAAATGGTATGAAGTGGATCATGAATATGTGTAGTATGTGATGTGTACTCGTATATAGACTAAGTATAGTATGGAAATTTTATGATGTTTACTTGTGTTGATGAATGAAATGGATAATTAGGAAGAAAAGCATGAAATACTTGTACACTATGCTTAGAAAGTAATACGCACACCAAGTGTTTGATGAAATGTCTAAATGACAATAAAATGTGAAACTGTATGCAAGTAATGGGTAGTCATGTATGAAATGTGAGATATGAATTTGATATGATCATTCATATGCACAATCATATGTGCTAACATGAATGTAAATGTAATGACATGAAAGTATAGGAATCATGTCAAGATGGATGGGAGCGTGGAAGGCTAACGGGCTAAGAAGACTCAAGTAAGCGAATGCAAATACGGATGCTTAAGGTAAGTGAATCCCGGACTTACACTTTAGATGTAAAATGTATTGTAGTATAATGATTATTGTGAATCATATTATGCACAAAGATGAATTAAGTAATTATACGTATGGGTAAGATGTAAGTTGTAAATGGAGGGAGTATGAATGGTAAGGTATCTATGCATGAAATGGAAGTGAGTTGGATGCACAAATGAATGAGATTTGTTTATATGTATACTTGAAATTACACATATGAGATAAGTCTAATGATATTAATCGTTTTCGGTTAAGAATGAAATGGACATGCAGGTATACTAATAATGGAGTATGAAGGTTAAGTATGGAAGTCAGACGAGAGTGTCCGAATGGATGGACGAATGGACTTATATGAACGAGAATAAGAGATGTTGATGTTTGATTATGCACGTTTCAAAGTATATATATATTATGTCACTGGTTGCTAATGAAGTAATTGGTTATGGTGACTGCAGGTTGTACAGGTTTATGAATGCTTGCTCAAGCTGTGTACGTGGTTGAAGATCGAGTCAAGACATGGATTGTACGTGGGTGTGAATGTGGTCACTTAATTTTATATGAGTATGTTAGTTTTTAATTAATTTATAGAAAGGGATTAATGTATTTAAGTGAAAGAAAGATTATTATGAAAGAAATTTTAGGTATGTACTTTCCGCTGCGATAAATTGGGTTAAAACGTTTTAGGGCGTCACATCAAGCAATACGTAACAGAATCGTGGTTACGTACCTTTAATGCACTTCTTCCAAACACGTGTCTCCACCGGCTTATCCACTTTGACGATCTGGATTCCTTGCCTAAAGAGTTCAACCCACATTGTTTAGAACTCCTTTCATAACATATCACGCATAATTTTCCGTATAGTTCAAACATGCGTTTTTATTCCGATTTTCACTATGTTAGCTTTCTCTTAAGCGTTTTAACAAACACCTTAAGGGCATAATTTTACATATTTATAGTCAAGTTCATAACTTGTTATTTTTATCAAGATTTTAACATCTTTCACAAGACAATCATCTAATTTATAGTTAAATATCAAAATTAACCTCATAGGATTCAAATAACACTAATTTACTCATCATGGTTCTAGTGTTCACCTTGTTTCTACAAAACCCACTACACACACATGGTGGATGATCATGAATTTCATAGTGTAAACATTAATTCAACAAACTAATGACTAGGGTTTACTCCTAGACATGATATTACTTCAAGATTCATCCATGCATGACATAATCAAGCTCAATTTCAGTTTCTTACAAATAACCTAGAATTTGAGATGGATCAAAATATCACAATTTTACATACCTTATGATCCTTTCAACTAGGTGTTTATGAATTTGCGCTTGAAATTCGATTTAGACTTGATTAGAGGCTCCAATTTGTGAGTTTTGTGAGAATTTTAGGGTTTGAAGAAACCCAGGTCGCCCCCTGCTTCTTTGTACGACCAGACATCCCCAAATGGGGTGTTTGGTTTTTGTTTTGATTAAAACTAGCAACATAAGTTTCAATTTTAACATCTTTGGCCCCTCCATTTTCCTTAGTTCATAATTTAAGTGTTTTAACCCACTCATAAGTCACTATCTAACTAGGTTAGAATTATTCCTAGTTAGCTTAGTGGGTTCGGGAAGTCGTAACCCGTTTTACTTTAAGTCCCGTTAAATCGGGCCTTTCTTCTTCCTATTTTCTTGAAAGCTCTTATTCACTTTTAAATAAATATTAGGATTATTCAATTTATTCCTAATATTTGCCGGTTTACTTTTACCACTAACGGTACTTTCCCCGTCTTTAGTATTAACGGGGTTTAATTACCAAACCCGTTTTCGGGGTGTTACTAGTCTACCCCCCTTAAAGAGGTTTCGTCCTCGAAACCTTTTCTTACATAGTTCATTGAGTTCTAAACTCAATGCGTTGACCTGAGTAATCTCTTAAGCATTATTCATACTTTAACCAATTGTTAGTATTACCAGAAAAATTATGGTAATATCTTTTTGGTTACTGAACCTCTACGTACCTCATACGACGTAATGTAACTTGAAATAACGTAATTCTGTTATTTCTACTAGTTTAGTTAACTTAGCGATTTCCATCGCTTTTATATATTGTCGAACTCTTGGTGAATCTGTTACCTTGACCCGTTTAAAGGTCTTTAGTGAAATAATTTCTTTTGTTTTCAGATTTATTTATTCGGTTTAGTTATACCGAATCCACCGCTTATAAGCAAACCAATTTTTATTGATTTGTATTACTGGCCTTAACCGGTCTTATTAACTAGACTTATTAGTCCCGTTACTCTTCACCTCTCGCTTGGTTATAATGTGATTTTACTTCACATTACATTTCCTAACCATACGAAAAACTGAGCTTGTTACTAAAACAAAGGGTTAAAAATAAAAAGGTTTTGGTGGGTGAAAGGGTGTTTGGTTTGGGTTAAGAAATGAAAAGGTTTAGTCTCAAAGGGGTTAACTAGGGGGATTTTGGGTAGGTGGTAAAAAAAAATAATGGTGTAGAAATAAAAAGGGTTAGTCCTAATGCCTCCATCATTTACTTACTCAGGTTTAAGTTGGTAAGGACCGGGAATGAATCGTCATGGCAAGTTCTAGAGTTGTAAGAACCAAACGGCTATTCACACAAGAAACGAAAAATGAGCATTTAGTTTAAAGATATGTATTTGTATGCTCAATAAAGGCTCAAAACTCACTTTTGTGGGAATGGGTTTTTATGTGATCAAGTATATATAATTAAATTTTAACTAAGCTTGTCATGCCTTTTCATAATTTTCTTATGTTGGTTCTTTTTATCACGACGCTATCGGTTGTAAAATTGTAAAAATATAACCTTTTTTAGAATTTGAAATTCCCAAGTTAAACCTAGACAAGTAAAAAAATGATTTTTTTGGAAAAAAATTGGGGTGATTAGCGGTTCCAATGGAGTTTTGTGTATGGCTTGTTATTAGGACTTGCAAGATTCAAGGTTTTAGCATCCCCCCCCCCCCACACACTTAAATGACACATTGTCCTCAATGTGTCCCAAAAAATAATTTTTTAGGTTGATTGAATGTGTAAAAGGTGTGAAAAAACAAAAAATTGTGTTACTGGGCGCCTGGACACGGCCCCGTGTTCAAGTGCCAGTAACAAAAAGTTGAACAAAAGAAACAGAAGGCTGGACACGGGGGCGTGTTGGGTGAACACGGCCCGTGTCCAGTTTACCTGAACTAGGCGTTTTCTGCAGACTGTGCAGCAGGGGGCCGTGTTGGGCGGACACGGCCCGTGCTGAACCTGCTGTAATGAAGAAAGTTTGTCGGATGGCTCTGTTTTCCTGCATGGGTTGCTGGTTCAAGTTTCCCTTGTATCCTTTGTCATCCCGAGTGTGTTTTATTTATTTTAACACCATCCAAACACCAAGTTAACTTAAACCATCATTCATTAAGTCATAGAGAGAATTACATAATAGTCCTAAAAATTAAAATACTAGATAGTTAGGTCAAAGAAACACAAGAAATCTAAACCAAGAATTTCTAGCCTACTACTTATTCTATTAGCAAAATTTCCGAAAAGGTAAATCCCTCGGTTAGATGTGGCTTGAAAAACTTCTTTCTCCGGGCATGGGTTCCTCACACGTCGGCGAGCCATTCTTCTATCTCCCTAGGGAGAAGAAAGGCGGGCTCATTGGCATTGGTTTGAGGAGGTGCAACCTCCACCGGGTCTTCTTGTAGATCTTCAAGAGGAGGTTCCGCTGGAATGTCATCCCAACCGGTAGGATTGTTGATTCCAAGTGCTAGGTTCCAATCCTCTTGAGGGAGGATTGGTTCCATGGGAGGTGTTATAAGAATGTTTAACCTCTGGTGCAAGAGGTTTATTTATTGAAAACTGTTTTCCAACCCCACCGTAAGATAATTTATACGGTCTATTAAGACCTCCTCTACCGAAGTCATCTCGTCAAGAGCTTCACGTAATGCCATCACGTAACGTACGAGAGTCGCTTCGATTGATGACCTTCTCTCCCTTCGACTGTTTCTGGAGTGCGCAGAAGAGGTTCCACTGTTTTGACTAGACATTCTACGAAAACAAACCAGAAATAGTTTATTTTAAATGAAACAGTACATCGGACACGGCCCCGTGCTCTATGAGCACGGCCCCGTGTTCAACTTTCTGTAGATTTTCGTAACAAGGAATCTTAGAGTTTTAAATTATTTTTCCAACTCATGAAGCATTTTTGAACAGAAATAACTTAAAACAATGTTGCACAACTTATTTATAACAAGATTCATTGGACAAAAACCTAATAATCAACACAATAAAGCTTGAGAGCAAGCTTCAATGGAGGTGTTGAGATAAGAAAGATGAAGAAGAAGGCAATGGATAAAAGAGGAAAGGACAAGATGTTTGTTAGAACCTTCTTTTAGAGATTACCTACTTTTAGAGATTACCTAGGATGGTAGGTGAGAAGATCCTTTCAAATCCCTGTCCCAGGATGGTCCAAATGTGCAGGATTCTTGGCTGCATTTATAGAAAACGACAGCATGCTGGACACGGCCCTGTGTCGGATGGACACGGCCCCGTGTGCAGGCAAGATCCTGACACGTTTTGTCCATATTCTGACAAAAGGTCAGAAGGGAATCTTTTGGTGGACACGGGGGCGTGTTGACCTGGGCACGGCCCCGTGTTGAAAGGCTGTTTTATGAAGTTTGTCTATGTTTAAGGAACTTTTCCATATCGGGCGGTTCCTTACTGGATGGAACAACCCCAAAGTGCCTAAGATACCTTAATTATTCTAGATTAAGACGAGAATGCAAGAGGTTGTCGGTGAGGGTGATTCCTATGCTATATGTAGGTGGACAAGTCCAACCCTTTCCCGGGCTCTCGTTAAAGAAGGTGTATTCCGAATCGCTCAGGTCTATATATGCATCGAACGAAGTCGATGGGGAGTCCTTCACGGCACAATCGGCACAGGGACGACTATCGCTCAAGTCCTCGCTAGAGTTAGATGTATCGTCGGGAACAACGGAGTTGTTTGAATGCGATTCCAACACTTCTTCTTGGTTATCATCTTGAGATAAATTATTGAAATCTATCCTAAGTTCTTTTAACCAATTAAGAATTAGATCTTCTAATTGAAATAGTTCATCAAGAAGCATTTCTCCTAGAAAATCTGGTTGGGAGCATTCGAGGGAGAGATAGGGATTATTTTTACTTTCGCCCCTCTTAAGGATACAGGAAAACGATGGGTCTATATAGTGGGGCTTATAATTTAGAAAATAACATTCTAATTCCTTATGGGAACCACCACATATTTGACACCACGTACCATAAAATTGCCGAAAGTAAAAAATATCGGTATCACTCATGTTTGTGTCAGAAATTACCAACCGTCGGGATCTTACGGTTCTGTTTTCAGTAACTGAATCTTGGGCACGGGGGCGTGTTGAGTGGGCACGGCCCCGTGTTCAGCTTACTGTCTGACTTAAAACAGGATTTCCAGTTCCAATGATTGGGCACGAGGCGTGTTCAGCGGGCACGGCCCGTGCTGAGTTCTGCAGAAGCTGAAAAACTAAGAAAAATCCTAAAAAAATAGAAAAATAAGGAAAAATGATTAGGCCGCTGATTCCAAACTTTCTTAAAATCCTTGTGTCCCCGGCAACGGCGCCAAAAACTTGATGCGTGTGAAGTGTGTATATAAGTTTAAGTATATTTTAAGCCCTTTTACACTTTTTTTAGCCAAGTTTTAAATTTATAAAACACGATATTTACTAACACTAAACACACATATGTGCAAATGCACCCATCGTGAGCGTAGTATAGTGTTGGCAAGATACCGAGGTCGTCCAAGGACACAAGAGCTTTTAGTACCGGTTTATCCTCAACGTCTAATCAAATCAAAAGTTTAGAAAAAGGTTTTAAACTAAGAAAATAAAAACTAACTAAAATGCTGAAAAATAAAAATAAAATAAAAACAGATAGACAAGATGAATCACTTGGCTCCGACTCGTGTTTAGTGTAACCTTTGATTATTTCCGCACTTTTGCACTATTTAAGAGATTATCTTAGTTATTGTAGTAGGCCCTTCTTTTGGAGGTGACGTTACCCTCAACCCAGTAGTTTGAGTCAGCAAGGATACAATCCTAAAGGGTCGGATTATTGAAAGATAATTAATTAAGTTATTAATGCATTATGTGGTAGGCCCCTCTTTTGAAGGCGACGTTACCCTCGGCTAAGTAGTCTAGTCAGCAGGGATACAGTCCTAGGTAGCCGGGTTAAAGTTTTAATAGTAGCTTAACTTATGAGGGGGTCAAAGAGTTTGGACCCCCGCCATCCAATACCGTTAAGTATTGAAGGAGGTCCTACTAAATTTGACCCAGGTCCTTTGCAGGATCTATACACTGAACAATGGCAAGACTCTTACCAAACCGTTCCCTTAACCCCCGACCAGGTAGCCAACATACCTCCATATAGACCGTGGAGATATGAATGGTGAAAATCTTTTATTTTATATAGACAGTAAAATAATGCCAAGACACCACGGACAAACGATAAGGAATAATCACCTTCAACATAAGAAACTAGTTATTAAAGTCATTAATACATAACCAATTAAAAAGTGCGAAAAGATTAAAAATAAAAAGTATTACACTAGACACTTTGTCTTCACCAAGTGATGTAAGAGACTTAGGCAAACATGGCCTTGATTGTCAAGAACTCTTACGATCAATCTTGGATCCCGAGACAACTCACACACTCTATGATGGACAATGGATGATGGTGGTGGATGATGGTGTTATGGTGGTGGTGGGTGGTGGGTGAAGTGTGAGAGAGGTGGTGTGCCAAGGGATGGTTTGAGCTTGAGCCAAACACTCCTATTTATAGGCTGAACAGAAGCTCGGGCACGGCCCCGTGTCCATTGGGCACGGCCCCGTGTCCATCCTCTTCTCTATCTTCCTTAATTGCTTTTGTCTGCATTAGTTGACCACGGCCCCGTGTCCGCTGGGCACGACCCCGTGTGCAGAAGCATATCTGTACTATCAAGATTTGCCTGGATTCTGCGAATCTTATAGTTGACCACGGCCCCGTGTCCACTGAGCATGGCCCCGTGGTGGGCGATCGAAGCTTCTACAACTTTGTCTTTTATGCTGACACTTGGGCACGCCCCCGTGTTCACTGAACACGGGGCGTGTTCAGCCTTCTGTTATCTTATTTTGCTTGGGAAGATGCTTTCGGGGAGGTCGGGCATGCCACGTTTGTTCCTTTTCTTGTATTTACGTTAGATTTAGCTGCATTTTTGCTTCTTTTGTTAATTTGAGCTCATTTAATCCTGAAAATACAAAAGGAAGACAAAAACACACTTTTTCCAACATTTGTACTAAAAAAGGGTTAGTTTTATGCCACAATTGATGTAATTTATATGTTGCATTTTGCACACATCAAGCATCCTTAATCTTCTTGCAGTCTACTGTCTTGTGCTCCTTAGACTTGCACAACCCACATGCAGGTGGTCCTGACTGAGACTTGGTCTCAAGCCTGCATTTTCCAAAGTGGTGTTTTTGGCAAGTCGCGCACTTTGGCTTTTCCTCGGTCTGCTGATTACCTTTGTTGGACCCAGACTCCTTCTTGTGGTCCGTGTAACCCTTATGCTTCTTCTCAGATCGTCGTGAGTTATCATCCCCACGCTTTCTCTTACCTTCTTCCGAATTCTTTAGTGATCTCAGCCTGACCGCATCTAAAGTAAGAGACAGAGATAGATCAGCTGCTGACATAAAGGTAGCAGCTCTGGATGCCTTAACACTGGCCTTTATCTCTGGGGCTAAACCCCCAATGAAGCGAGCTATTCGCTTGGGTTCCGGTGTTATCAGATACGGAACCAGCCTAGACATGGTATTGAAACTAGTGAGGTAAGCTTGACAATCTAGATTCTTCATCACCAATGATAAGAAATCTGACTCAATCCTTTCAACCTCATGCTGAGGGCAGTAATTTTCCTTAATGAGAGCAACAAACTGATCCCATGTCAGATTGTAGAGTGGAATCTTTCCAGCAGCTTGGATGAGAGACTTCCACCATGCTAGTGCCTCCCCCTTGAATGATTGGGATACATACTTCACTACATCTCTTTCAGTACAACCGCTGATATCAACCACGGTGTCCATTTCATCCAACCAGGTCATACAATCAATCGCTCCTTTCTCCCCAGTGAAATCCCGGGGTTTGCAAGGAACAAAGTATTTATAAGTACAGGACTTGGTACGTGGTTCATTATCAAATACTACTCTTTTGGATGGAACACTGTGTTGATTGGATGAGCGTCGATCATCATCTTTCTTTGGTTTATCTTTCTTAGAGGGTGGCTAGCTGTGAGCCTCTGAATGAGTCTTAGGGACAGAGTTAGTGTAGGGTACAGATGAGGTTCTACTGTGCGTCCCACTGGACTCCCTGAATTGCCTATCCACAGCTTTAGATACAGTTGTATCAATCAGTGTACGAAGCTCTTCTCTGGTTATATTAATCCTAGTGTTCTCATTATTCTCCAGGGGATGACTATTTACTTCTTCCGACCTATCCATGTAGCTTTAATTGCTACATAAGAGAAAATTAATGACAAGGTGTATTTAGAAGCCTATACAGTACTATCGTTCTTGACGATTTATTAACCATGGTCTTTAATAACTATTTTGGTTAATTTGTTAAATATATTCATATTCAGGGTCTTTATTGCAATCTCTAATTATAATTTAATATTCACACAAAAAGGCCTAGTCACGTAGACAAGTTTAATTTATAAGCCCATATTTTATGGAATCAAGGCATTGAGGTTTGAATCAAAGTTCGTTACCTTTTCTTGACAGGGAGTTGTAGGCTACCACTGTCTTTAGTCTCAGAGGACGTTAATTATAGCCCGTAGGCACTTCATCTTTAGAGGGATGATTATTTAAATAAGGAAAATTGGAGTAATCCAATTTAAGGATGACTTATGCGATTTTATCGAATCACATTTTTGCCACCAATGTTAACATGTCTTCAGATGTTAACAAGGATTTGAATCTTTTGAATAGGTTTTACCATCTTGGACATGTCTGCAACGACATTTAGGCTAGGTTTTACCTTTAAGATTCTTTTTAATATTTAACGTAGAACAATCCTAAATTGAGATGTTAATATAGATCTGAATCTAATTGAGGAACTACCATCTTGGCCTTGTCTTAAGGTGACACATGGCTAGCTCTTGTCCTTTTTAGATTTTGCCATTTTATTATAATGGTAGATCTTATAAAGGAATGTTATTTTAAATCTAACCGTTCCATTAAAATTTAAACAAGTACATGGTTGCCCTAAACGGGACTTCTAACTGAAAAGACTTGCCCATGCAGGGGCTAAACAGAAAATAACAAGGAAACAAATAAAGGACAAAATAAAACAAATTAGGATTTGTCCTAAGTTCTTTGTCTAGACTCGAGAATCGAGGAATGTGCAACTGTGTAACTGAAATTAAACACAAAAGGCTAGTGTTTAATTCACTCAGTGTTGGCTCTGATACCAACCTGTCACACCCCGATATTTCCACGTATTGCCGGTGGGCCCGGTGGGGAGTATCGTGACGTAATTGATATCGTCATAGTCAAACAACACAAATTTAAATGCACAGCGGAAGCAAAAGATAGATTCATTTCAACTGAATAAATTGTAATATTAAGTATCACAAAATAGTTGAAACAGATCCACAGGCGGATCGAAAGAAAAAGAAATTTGTTCAACAGACTTTAACATCTAGAGCTTGCGAGACTTGATTATTGATGCCTGGAGTAGCCAGCCTATTACGTATAGTACCTGCACTTAGCATTTTTGGAAAATACGTCAGTTTACACTGGTAAATACAACTTAACTGACTCATTTTGAAAATGTTTAAAAATTGATTTGAATGCACTTAGGCAAAAATATCTTTTATAACTTGGGACAATTATTTAAAAATAATCTTGTATACAGTTTTACTTATTTGTCGTCCATTAGGGCCGGTTTGTAGGGCCGGACAAGATTAACTGACACGCCACATGTATAATGCCCACAAGGTTGATTCCTTTAAGTGGATTACCAGTTTTTACGTAATGCAACTGTCAGGTGTACGCCTACACCCCGTGCATAGGTCGTGGCCATTTCTTTGAATGATGCCAAGGATATCCGGGACATGGTCATTTAACCCCCAAAGGCCATACACCAAATAATACAGAATAAAACAGGTTATGTAAATACATTAATCACAATCCGATTTAAATGACTACATACCCGACCAAGCGGTATTATTATAATACCGTGTCCCAAGCCCGTATAGGGAAAATAAGTTAAGAGTATTTACCTGAGCAAAGTATAAATCAAATACAGCAAGTGCACGTAGCTTTTACTGGGCTCCTAATCTGGAATGAAGGTTTTTAACAACCTATTAGAATCCTAACGGGTCTTTAATTAAGCTTAGACTTAGACCGGTTAGTTTTCAAAAGGAAGACACGGTTCGAACGCATGATAAAGCGAAGACCGGTTTAGAATGTGGTTTTGACCCGAAAAGCTTGTATGCTTGTTTAATATGGGTAACTTAAACACGTTTTGTATTTTGAGATGAAAACGATATGGTTTGACCCGCTTCGGCTAAATTACGCAAACTAGTTACATAAGCCGATCCAAACACGAAAAGTGCGTAACGGGTAACCATATGAGTCATATACAAGTTTCCTAAGTTAATATGCCTTAAATATGTTGTGACATCAGTAAGATATCTTCTATTATGCCCAAAACGGATTTAAACTCAAATTATGCCCCGTAGGCGTATTTTGGTCATTTTAAAGGTTATAAAAGAGTTTAAATATAAATCTGAGTTTCGGGTCTGATGTAATCAGTAAAAATACTTAATTTACTAAGTTATATCAGTAGGGTATAACCTATGTGTGAAATTTATCATTTCTAACCATACTATGCACCGAATGACATTTTGGTAATTTCACCTAAGGTTTAAAGGTCAAATCTGGAAATCTGAGTTTAAAACTTTTGCTTACGGCTAAAGTATAAAAATTTATTTAAAACATCAGTAGGTATCAATTCTTATATATCTAAAATGGTTTTAATACATACTATGTGCTTAAAACGCGTAAAAATGTGATTTTAAGCGATTTTCGGGTTTTATAAGAAAAGCTGATATTTTTATTATTCCAGAAGGCTTAAATTATTCTATCTATCATATTGGATCAGTAGAAAAAGGTTTGGTATCAAAAGGATTGGTAAAACTCCTTTTATAGCCTAAAAGGGCAAAACCGACAATTACCGGATCAGGCTTAGAACTCTATGTTATGCTTAGCCTAAAAATAAATAAAAATCTCCAAAAATCCCAAAATATTATTTTATATCAGTGGGTAAAAATTTTGGTATCAAAAATCGGGTTTAGATAGGCTATACGCTAATTACACCGTTTAATTACTAAAAAGCTTTCTAATTACGCTAATGAGCATAACTCTTAATCTAGACCTCAAACTGATGTCAAATTTTAGGTACAAGTTTATAAATCAGTAACTAAGGTTTCTACTCTTTTACTTTTTCAAAATTCATGTTTTAAGGTCATATGGGCATAATAGTCAACATTTAGGCATTTAACGGAAATATGCATATGAATCGGATAACTAATGAACCAAGTTGTATAATCACAGAGGGTTATACTTATATGAAACCTGGTCCTAATAAGGCTCTAAGACATTTCTAAACTATGCTCAAATGGGTCAGAACTGAAAGTCAAAGCAAAAGTCTACTTTTGCGACTTTCGGTTCCGAACCGAGCTTAAACTGAAAATTGTCGAGTTGAACATGTTTAGACATGTTCTTACATTAATTACCAAGTTATAATAATGAAAAAACAGGTTGCATAGCTTCTACATTGCTAATTATGCATTAATTTGAAAATAAGCTTTCTGTTGACTTTTTGAGATTAACTTTGACCCGACAATTGACCTAGTTAGAGTGGGAATCAGAGGGTGCCCTTTTAAGGGTTTATTGCCCACATAATTACCAACTAATAGGTACTTTCAATTTGAAATTTGACTGGACAAATTAAGGTTAATGACGAAGTCAAACCTTAATTTCGATGGATTGACTTTAGGCTAATTAACTAAGTAAAACCGAATTAAGAAAGGTTAGGGACACTTACTGAAGTCCTATGCACGACTAAGGATGCTTGGGAAATGGCCTTGAGCTCCAGGAATCTCCAGAAATTGAGTTTGAATGGTTTTCAAAGTGTATGCCAAAGTGTTGCAACAATGGGTTCTTATATAGTGAGTTCAAATCATCAAGATCATGCCACAATAGCCTATAGATGTTCCTTGATCACTTCCAGGTGTCCCTAGGCATGGAAATACCATCAAACAAGCCCCTTGAATCGAATACAAGGTTTCTAAGTCGGTTTAACTTGCTGAACTCGCACCTGTGCATGATTTCTGACCAGCTAAGGTCGTCGCGTAGCGCGACGGCAGAGGGGGTTGTTGGTGGCGCTACGCCAGCACCTCAGTCACCAGCCACACAAGTTTAAGCTATTTAAATTTCAGCCCCTGGTCCTTTCAAACGTGGTTTTAAGTTTATTTCTTGCACTTTTGGTCCGCTAACTTGACTTTTAAGGGCTCCAAGGCATAAACAAACATCCTTAAGTCCTCGGTTAATTTTATGATCACCCGTAAAGCCTTTAATTTCAACGTTGACGCTTTTAACCCCTCGTATACGAATACTATCATAACTTTCTCATACTTTAACGAAACCTTGTGAAAATTTTATCACTTATTCTCGTGAGTATAATTAATCATTACAAAGCTTTGGGTTTGCTAAAAGGTCACTCAGAGGTATACTTTAAATATGTTGACACATTTAACCCCTGTAGTTTGTAATTCCTCACTTTCTTTCACAATTAGCTTCGTATGATCCATGATTTATTCGTTTAAGGGTATAAACATCATGTGGGGTTATTGAAAGGCATATTTATCCGTTTCTGACATTTTGAACCCTTATTTTCACATAGTTTCTTTGTTTGTCAACTTTAGTCCCTCTAAAGTAATCTTTTACACGCTTAAAGCTCATCACACGTGTCGATACATTATTGGACATAAATTTTCGAGGTGTTACATCCTCACCCCTTAAAAGAAATCTCGACCTCGAGATTTACTGAAATAAATGAGGGTATTTTTCTTTCATTGTGGACTCTACCTCCCACGTGTACTCGGGACCTCTACGGGCATCCCATTTGACCTTTACAATTGGCACCTGCTTCCTTCGAAGCTTTTTAACCTGTCGATCCTCGATCAACAAAGATTTTTCCACAAATTTCAAGCTCTCATCTATATGCACATCTGTATGTGGTATGACTAGCTATTCATCTGCTAGACATTTCTTTAGATTGCAGATGTGGAATACATTGTGTATACCACTGAGCTCTTCAGGTAGATTTAACTTATAAGCCACTGCTCCTACACATTCTATGATCTCGAATGGTCCTATATACCTTGGGCTTAACTTACATTTCTTACCAAATCGCATCACTCCCTTCCAGGGTGATACTTTAAGCAACACTTTGTCACCAACCTCAAACTTTAGAGGTTTACGCCTTAAGTCTGCGTAGCCTTTCTGCCTATCTGTGGCAGCTTTCAGGCGGTCATGAATTTGGACAATCTTGTCCGTTGTTTCAAGGACTATATCAGGTCCTGATAACTGAGCTTCTCCTACTTCTGCCCAACAAATAGGCGTTCTGCATTTTCTACCATATAATGCCTCAAAAGGAGCTGCCTGAATACTAGTATGGTAGCTATTGTTATAGGAGAACTCAATTAATGGCAGGTGGTTATCCCAACTACCACCTAAGTCAATCACACATGCACGAAGCATGTCTTCCAAAGTTTGGATGGTACGCTCACTCTGCCCGTCCGTCTGAGGATGGTAAGCCGTACTAAAATTTAAGCGCGTGCCCAAAGATTGTTGGAAACTTTTTCAAAAATGTGATGTGTATCTAGTATCTCTGTCAGAGATAATAGACACTGGTACGCCATGCAGAGATACAATCTTATCTACGTATAATTGGGCTAACATGTCGGAGCTATAAGTCTCCTTAATGGGTAGGAAATGTGCTGACTTAGTGAGTCTATCTACTATCACCCATATAGTATCATTTCCTTTCTGTCTTTGGCAACTTGGTGATGAAATCCATTGTCACCATCTCCCACTTCCAGGTGGGAAGTTCAGGCTGTTGTAGCAAACCTGACGGCTTCTGATGTTCAGCTTTGACTTGCGCGCTCGTCAAACATTTGGCTACATAGGCAGCTATAGACTTCTTCAAGCCTATCCACCAATAGTTCGCCTTCAGATCCTGGTACATCTTATCAGCTCCAGGATGAACGAAATATTTAGAATTGTGGGCTTCCTGGAGGATAACATCCCGAAGTCCTCCATAAACTGGAACCCATATTCGTCCATTTAATCTTAGTATTCCGTCCTTGCCATAGGATAACTGTTCTTCAGTTACTCCTAGCTTTTCATCAGGATAGTTAGCTTCCAAGACAGCTTCTTTCTACGCAGCTAACAACCTTTCATTCAAACTATTCTTTAATTCAATGCTCTTGGCATTGATTCTTATAGGCTTCACTTTTTCCTTTCTACTTAAGGCATCGGCAATCACATTTTCCTTGCCTGGATGGTATCTTATCTCACAGTCATAATCATTTAAAGTTTCCATGCATCGTCGTTGCCTCATATTCAAGTCCTTCTGATTAAACAAGTGTTGAAGGCTCTTGTGATCAGAATAGATCACACACTTAGTCCCATATAAGTAATGCCTCCAAAGTTTTAGTGCAAATACAACGGCACCCAACTCCAAGTCATGGGTGGTATAATTCTTCTCATGCACCTTTAACTGACGTGAAGCATAGGCAATGACCTTGCCTTTTTGCATAAGCACACATCCCATCCCGGTGTGTGATGCATCACAATATACCACAAACTCATCAATTCCATCAGGCAACATCAATACTGGAGCGTTGCTTAACTTCTGCTTCAGAATATCAAAAGATTATTGCTGCTTAGGCCCCCAATCAAACTTGCTATTCTTGCGAGTGAGTAAAGTTAGGGGTGCTGCAATTCTTGAGAAGTTTTGAATAAAACACCTATAATATCCTGCTAAGCCTAGAAAGCTACGAATCTCTGTAGGCATCTTTGGCTCTTGCCAATTCATAACAGCGTCAACCTTAGTGGGATCTACTTAGATACCACGCTCACTAACAACATGTCCAAGGAATTGGACTTCACGAAGCCAAAACTCACACTTCGAGAACTTGGCATAAAGCTTCTCTCGTTGAAGCAGTTTCAGAATGCATCGAAGATGCTTCTCATGGTCAACTTGACTCTTTGAATAAATAAGAATGTCGTCAATGAAGACGATAAGAAATTTGTCCAAGTATGGCTTGCAGACACGATTCATGAGATCCATGAATGCTGCTGGTGCATTAGTGAGCCCAAAAGGCATCACCAAGAACTCGTAATGACCATAGTGAGTCCTGAATGCAGTATTGTGTACATCTTCATTTTTAACCTTCAATTGATGATAGCCTGACCTCAAGTCGATCTTAGAGAAGTAACTTGCCCCTTCCAATTGATCGAACAGATCGTCGATCCTGGGCAATGGATATCTATTCTTGATAGTGACTTTGTTTAGCTCATGATAATCGATGCATAGACGCATCGATCCATCCTTCTTCTTTACAAACAGAATGGGTGCTCCCCAAGGAGATGAACTAGGCCTAATAAAACCTTTGGCTAACAAATCATCCAATTGTGTTCTCAGCTCTTTCATTTCTGTTGGTGCCAACCTGTAAGGCGCTCTCGCAACAGGTGCTGCTCCAGGGATGATGTCAATTCTGAATTCTACTTGTCTATCTGGTGGTAAACCAGGTAGTTCTTCTGGGAAAACTTCAGGGTACTCAGAAATGACGGGAATATCTTCAACCTTAGGCTTTTGCTCATCAATAGTTACTTGTGCCATATAAATGACACAACCCTTCTTCAAACACCTAGATGCCTTGAGCATAGACATTTGCTCAGGCAATCCATACTGGGTATCTCCCTGAATGGTAAGTGGCTCACCAGACGGAGTCTTGATCACCACTTGCTTCTTGTTGCACATAATCTGAGCTTGGTTATGAGATAACCAATCCATGCCTAACACTATATCGAAACCGGCTAACTTCAAAGGAAGTAAGGACAAAGGAAAAGAGTGGTTCCTAATGGATATAACACATCCATCTAACACAGTTGAGGTTGTTTCTAAGGTACCATCAGCTAACTCCACCTCATATTTCACACTTAGGGTTTTAACAGGTAAATTCAGCAACTTACAAAACTTATTATCTACGAACGATTTATCAGCTCCTGAATCAAATAGCACTCTTGCATAAACATCGTTTATAAGGAAGGTACCTGTGATCACATTGTCGTCCTGAACGGCTTCTCGTGCATCCATACGGAAGACCCTTGCATTGGTCTTCTTGACCTCCTCAGGCTTTTTAGCGTATTTAGGGCAGTTGGTCTTGATGTGCCCTTTTTCATTGCAGTTGAAGCACGTAGCATCCTTAATCTTCTTGCAGTCTACTGTCTTGTGCTCCTTAGACTTGCACAACCCACATGCAGGTGGTCCTGACTGAGACTTGGTCTCAAGCCTGCATTTTCCAAAGTGGCGTTTTTGGCAAGTCGCGCACTTTGGCTTTTCCTCTGTCTGCTGATTACCTTTGTTGGACCCAGACTCCTTCTTGTGGTCCGTGTAACCCTTATGCTTCTTCTCAGATCGTCGTGAGTTATCATCCTCACGCTTTCTCTTACCTTCTTCCGAATTATTTAGCGATCTTTGTCCTAAGTTCTTTATCTAGACTCGAGAATCGAGGAATGTGCAACTGTGTAACTGAGATTAAACACAAAAGGCTAGTGTTTAATTCACTCAGTGTTGGCTCTAATACCAACCTGTCACACCCCGATATTTCCACGTATTGCCGGTGGGCCCGGTGGGGAGTATCGTGACGTAATTGATATCGTCATAGTCAAACAACACAAATTTAAATGCACAGCGGAAGCAAAAGATAGATTCATTTCAACTGAATAAATTGTAATATTAAGTATCACAAAATAGTTGGAACAGATCCACAGGCGGATCGAAAGAAAAAGAAATTTGTTCAACAGACTTTAACATCTAGAGCTTGCGAGACTTGATTATTGATGCCTGGAGTAGCCAGCCTATTACGTATAGTACCTGCACTTAGCATTTTTGGAAATTACGTCAGTTTACACTGGTAAATACAACTTAACTGACTCATTTTGAAAATGTTTAAAAATTGATTTGAATGCACTTAGGCAAAAATATATTTTATAACTTGGGACAATTATTTAAAAATAATCTTGTATACAGTTTTACTTATTTGTCGTCCATTAGGGCCGGACAAGATTAACTGACACGCCACATGTATAATGCCCACAAGGTTGATTCCTTTAAGTGGATTACCAGTTTTTACATAATGCAACTGTCAGGTGTACGCCTACACCCCGTGCTTAGGTCGTGGCCATTTCTTTGAATGATGCCAAGGATATCCGGGACATAGTCGTTTAACCCCCAAAGGCCATACACCAAATAATACAGAATAAAATAGGTTATGTAAATACATTAATCACAATCTGATTTAAATGACTACATACCCGACCAAGCGGTATTATTATAATACCGTGTCCCAAGCCCGTATAGGGAAAATAAGTTAAGAGTATTTACCTGAGCAAAGTATAAATCAAATACAGCAAGTGCACGTAGCTTTTACTGGGCTCCTAATCTGGAACGAAGGTTTTTAACAACCTATTAGAATCCTAACGGGTCTTTAATTAAGCTTAGACTTAGACCAGTTAGTTTTCAAAAGGAAGACACGGTTCGAACGCATGATAAAGCGAAGACCGGTTTAGAATGTGGTTTTGACCCGACAAGCTTGTATGCTTGTTTAATATGGGTAACTTAAACACATTCTGTATTTTGAGATGAAAACGATATGGTTTGACCCGCTTCGGCTAAATTATGCAAACTAGTTACAAAAGCCGATCCAAACGTGAAAAATGCGTAAAGGGTAACCATATGAGTCATATACAAGTTTCCTAAGTTAATATGCCTTAAATATATTGTGACATCAGTAAGATATCTTCTATTATGCCCAAAACGGATTTAAACTCAAATTACGCCCCGTAGGGGTATTTTGGTCATTTTAAAGGTTATAAAAGAGTTTAAATATAAATCTGAGTTTCGGGTCTGATGTAATCAGTAAAAATACTTAATTTACTAAGTTATATCAGTAGGGTATAACCTATGTGTGAAATTTATCATTTCTAACCATACTATGCACCGAATGGCATTTTGGTAATTTCACCTAAGGTTTAAAGGTCAAATCTGGAAATCTGAGTTTAAAACTTTTGCTTACGGCTAAAGTATAAAAATTTATTTAAAACATCAGTAGGTATCAAGTCTTATATATCTAAAATGGTTTTAATACATACTATGTGCTTAAAACGCGTAAAAAGGCGATTTTAAGCGATTTTCGGGTTTTATAAGAAAAGCTGATATTTTTATTATTCCAGAAGGCTTAAAATATTCTATCTATCATATTGGATCAGTAGAAAAATGTTTGGTATCAAAAGGATTGGTAAAACTCCTTTTATAGCCTAAAAGGGTAAAACCGACAATTACCGGATCAAGCTTAGAAGTTAGAACTCTATGTTATGCTTAGCCTAAAAATAAATAAAAATCTCCAAAAATCCCAAAATATTATTTTATATCGGTGGGTAAAAAGTTTGGTATAAAAAATCGGGTTTAGATAGGCTATACGCTAATTACACCGTTTAATTACTAAAAAGCTTTTTAATTACACTAATGAGCATAACTCTTAATCTAGACCTCAAACTGATGTCAAATTTTAGGTACAAGTTTATAAATCAGTAACTAAGGTTTCTACTCTTTTACATTTTCAAAATTCATGTTTTAAGGTCATATGGGCATAATAGTCAACATTTAGGCATTTAACGGAAATATGCATATGAATCGGATAACTAATGAACCAAGTTGTATAATCACAGAGGGTTATACTTATATGAAACCTGGTCCTAATAAGGCTCTAAGACATTTCTAAACTATGCTCAAATGGGTCAGAACTGAAAGTCAAAGCAAAAGTCTACTTTTGCGACTTTCGGTTCCGAACCGAGCTTAAACTGAAAATTGATGAGTTGAACATGTTTAGACATGTTCTTACATTAATTACCAAGTTATATTAATGACAAAACAGGTTGCATAGCTTCTACATTGCTAATTATGCATTAATTTGAAAATAAGCTTTCTGTTGACTTTTTGAGATTAACTTTGACCCGACAATTGACCTAGTTGGAGTGGGAATCAGAGGGTGCCCTTTTAAGGGTTTATTGCCCACATAATTACCAACTCATAGGTACTTTCAATTTGAAATTTAACTGGACAAATTAAGGTTAATGACGAAGTCAAACCTTAATTACGACGGATTGACTTTAGGCTAATTAACTAAGTAAAACCGAATTAAGAAAGGTTAGGGACACTTATTGAAGTCCTATGCACGACTAAGGATGCTTGGGAAATGGCCTTGAGCTCCAGGAATCTCTAGAAATTGAGTTTGAATGGTTTTCAAAGTGTATGCCAAAGTGTTGCAACAATGGGTTCTTATATAGTGAGTCCAAATCATCAAGATCATGCCACAATAGCCTATAGATGTTCCTTGATCACTTCCAGGTGTCCCTAGGCATGGAAATACCATCAAGCAAGCCCCTTGAATCGAATACAAGGTTTCTAAGTCGGTTTAACTTGATGAACTCGCACCTGTGCATGATTTCTGACCAGCTAAGGCCGTCGCGTAGCGCGACGGCAGAGGGGGTTGTTGGTGGCGCTACGCCAGCACCTCAGCCACCAGCCACACAAGTTTCAGCTATTTACATTTCAGCCCCTGGTCCTTTCAAACGTGGTTTTAAGTTTATTTCTTGCACTTTTGGTCCTCTAACTTGACTTTTAAGTGCTCCAAGGCATAAACAAACATCCTTAAGTCCTCGGTTAATTTTATGATCACCCATAAAGACTTTAATTTCAACGTTGACGCTTTTAACCCCTCGTATACGAATATTGTCATAACTTTCTCATACTTTAACGAAACCTTGTGAAATTTTTATCACTTATTCTCGTGAGTATAATTAATCCTTACAAAGCTTCGGGTTTGCTAAAAGGTCACTCAGAGGTATACTTTAAACATGTTGACACATTTAACCCCTGTAGTTTGTAATTCCTCACTTTCTTTCACAATTAGCTTCGTATGATCCATGATTTATTCGTTTAAGGGTATAAACATCATGTAGGGTTATTGAAAGGCATGTTTATCCGTTGTTGACATTTTGAACCCTTATTTTCACATAGTTTCTTTATTTGTCAACTTTAGTCCCTCTAAAGTAATCTTTTACACGCTTAAAGCTCATGACACGTGTCGATACATTATTGGACATAGATTTTCGAGGTCTTACACTTTCAAGCAATGGAGGAGGATTAGGTGAGGGAGGCAATTCAACGTCTCCGTTCGAACAACAAAGAGAAAAAGCAGATTTCTTAGAATCCAAATTACCCCTAAGCATTTCATCTTTCCAAAGCATTGCATGACAGTAAGAACATACAAAAATAGCATCTCCATAATCAACGTATTCTACAAAATTATATAGGTACATAAAAAAGATGATTATATAAGAGAAATATTAGGAGATGTCATTGTTATCTGGAAAAATACTTTGATATGTTAAAGGAGCTCTTGCAATTCCGGAAATGTTTTTTACGATAGAAGATGGTAAACAATCAGAGGAATTGGAATCATCAAAGTTAGACCTTTCACCAGGGTAGGAGTTTTCTTTTCCTGCCATTTCATTTTAGAAATGACCATTAACCTCAGTTTCAACAGGTAGGAAGATATGCAATACATTACTCAAATATAGTGAATCGGATACGTATATTTAGTCAGATTGCTAAAAATAAACCACATACCATTAGTGCCTACTACGGAACACTTTGGCAAATGTCGAGAAGTTCTAATATCAATATTCGGAGGAGTTGGAATATGACTTCGATGGGAACTTACTGTAACACAATCCACTTGCAAGAAAAAAATTTACAAATGTTATAAAACTTCGACCAACATTCAATGAATGATTAACAGTAATAACAAAACTCTATAGAGCATACATTTTGTAATATTCATTAAAGGGCTGCTCTCAATATGATGATTGGATGATGCAAGTGGTGTGACCATTGAAGATGTCCTCCTTTCATCAGCTTCAATAGATAAATCAAATTTACTTATATCCATCATTTTGAATCTTTGTTTCTTCTTTCTAGAGTCATGCACACCATAATTAGCATTTTCGGATTGTCCTAAAAATTGAAACAAAGTGACAAGGTCAAATATGATATCATACCTTAAAAAAATACGATTTATAAACTTACCAAAACTGGATGAAGTCAGAGGAATCGTACTAACACATGTTCGATCTAACTTGGTGGGCGTGTGACATGCTATACATGACGAGATTTGGTTAATTCCAGCTATAAATAGTTACAATTTTCACATTTTTTACAATCTGTATGTAAAATAATTTGAAAAGTAGTAGTAGAGTTGTTTACCCATATTTGTAGAAGAGGATTCGAACGACATTACAGTTTGACTATGATTTATGGGGGATGGCGTGTAATGTAGACTTGAGGGTTCATAGAGACCTTTTGATGATACTGGTTGTTATAGATAAACAAATAGATTTAAGTTAATATAACATTACATTTATATACGTATTATGAAAAACAATCATAAAAAACAGACCTCCATTATCGTTTGTAGTAATAGGAACATTAGTCGGAAGTGTATGAATAATAGGAGATGTCTGTAGAGAGTGAAACACATCACTGTTTCTACGCTTATTCAGAATAGACTTTCTTATCCTCCTTGACTCTTTGGACATTTGGGTACTACATTGTGGAAAACACTTTCTATCTCTTGCTATAAAATTCTTATTATTATTCTCCATAACTGTACATAAGAATTGGAAAAATATAGTTGATTTAGGGCTAGAGTAATTATTGTAACCACTGTCCAAAAAATCAATTTTTTAACAGATAGTGATGATTGAACATCCCCATTAAAAACCTAACTAAAAAAAACAATCAACGAAGACAAACCTGCAGAGAAGATTTAAACAAATGGAATAGAAAAACCTACAATTAAATGTTGATCGATTGCTTCCAAAGTGAGAGGGTCTTCAAATATGCATTGAGATTCTGGCGCTAATTTTTGATCTTCACTTTGATACAGACCGAGTTAATAAGAGGATATTCATAGCGAAGGTAATGAGATTAGGATTTAAGAAAACTGATTAAAGTTTTGGGCCTTATGGGTTGGTTTTATGGTTCACAACTTATGGACCATAAATTATTGAAAGGTTTATACCATTTAGTTACAAACTGCAGCCCAATTAAAGGACCTTTAGTTGTATTTATTTTGTACTGATTTTATTTCTTTGTTTCTTTACAAACTGTTTTTTGGATGCTCCATATCTAAGTAATTTAAATTGAAACTTAACGTAATTTATATGGATTTAATTAATACATATTTTGTTAATCATGCTTGTCTTGGTTTTACGAATCTATTTGTTCTTACCATACACGCGATAGACCCGATTTATATTTGGATTTGAAGTTTGATGATTCATTTTAACGTAGTCACACTTTCAATTAATTTATGTGCATGGAGAAACTTCTATGGATTTAAATGCTACATATTTTCTAACCATCGTTGTGTTCGTCTTATCAATCTATTGGTTCCTACATTAGTTTACAAAAGGGTTGGTTAATATTTATGAGTTATCTATATTACATTATCAATTTGTTATAAAGAAAATTGACATCTGGAACTTTAATTTAATAACTTGTTTGACATAATTAGTGGATATTAACAACTTCTTTATAATGTGGTTATAAACTAAACATACATTGAAACGTACCATTAAAAAGTAGAATTTATACTACGACCAAGCATACTAAACATCTCATAAACTATATTGCACAAATCAAAACACACATTATAAGCAAAGATTATAGTTAGCAGCTAAATGTTTGACGTGTGCGCAAGTCAAAGCTGAACATCAGAAGCCGTCAGGTTTGCTACAACAACCTGAACTTCCTACGTGGAAATGGGAAATGGTGACAATGGATTTCATCACCAAGTTGTCGAAGACAAGGAAAGGAAATGATACGATATGGGTGATAGTAGATAGACTGACTAAGTCAGCACATTTTCTACCCATTAAGGAGACCTATAACTCCGACATGTTAGCCCAATTGTACGTGGATAAGATTGTATCTCTGCATGGCGTACCTGTAGCTATTATCTCTGATAGAGATACTAGATACACATCACATTTTTGGAAAAGTTTCCAACAATCTTTGGGCACGCGCTTAAATTTTAGTACGGCTTACCATCCTCAGACGGACGGCCAGAGTGAGCGTACAATCCAAACTTTGGAAGACATGCTTCGTGCATGTGTGATTGACTTAGGTGGTAGTTGGGATAACCACCTGCCATTAATCGAGTTCTCGTATAACAATAGCTATCATACGAGCATCAAAGTCGCGCCTTTCGAGGCCTTGTATGGTAGGAAATACAGAACGCCCGTTTGTTGGGCGGAAGTTGGAGATGTCCAACTGACAGGACCTGAAATACTCTTTGAAACGATGGACAAGATTGTCCAGATTCGTGACCGCTTGAAAGCTGCTCGAGATAGGCAGAAAAGCTACGCAGATTTAAACCGTAAACCTCTGAAATTCGAGGTAGGTGATAGAGTGTTGCTTAAAGTATCACCCTGGAAGGGAGTGATGCGATTTGGTAAGAAAGGTAAGTTAAGTCCGAGATACATAGGACCATTCGAGGTCATCGAATGTGTCGGATCAGTCGCTTATAAGTTAAAATTACCTGAAGAGCTCAGTGGTATTCACAATGTATTCCACATCTGCAATCTGAAGAAGTGTTTCGCTGATGAATCACTAGTCATACCACATACAGATGTGCACATAGAAGAGAGCTTGAAGTTTGTTGAAAAACCTGTGTCGATCAAGGATCGACAGGTTAAGAAGCTTCGAAGGAAGCATGTGCCAATAGTAAAGGTTAAATGGGATGCCCGTAGAGGTCCCGAATACACTTGGGAGGTTGAATCCACAATGAAAGAAAAGTACCCTTATTTATTTCAGTAAATCTTGAGGTCGAGATTTCTTTTAAGGGGGTCAGGATGTAACACCTTGAAAATTTACGTCCTATAATGTATTGACACGTGTCATAAGCTTGAACGTGTGAAAGAATACTCTAGAAGGACTAAAGTTGACAAACATGGAAAGTATGTGAATATAAGGGTTCAAAATGTCAACAATGGATAAATATACCTTACAATAACACTACACGAGGTTTATAACCTTAAACGAATAAATCATGGATCATACGAAGCTAAATGTGAAAGAAAGTGAGGAATTACAAACTACAGGGGTTAAATGTGTCAACACGTTTAAAGTATACCTCTGAGTGACCTTTTAGCAAACCCGAAGCTTTGTAACGATTAATTATGCTCACTAGAATACATGATAAAAATTTCACCAAGTTTTGTTATCGTATGAGAAAGTTATGATCAAATTCGTATAAGAAGGGTTAGAAGCATCAACGATAAAGGTTATGACTTTTCGGGTGATAACAAAGTTAAACGAGGGCTTCACAAGGATTGGTTATATCTTGGAGTCCTTGGAAATCAATTAGAGGGCTCATAATGCAAGAAATAATTGTCAAAGCAACTTTTTATGGGCCAGGGACCAAAACAGCAAAATCTGAAAATAGATTTGAATCAGAGGGGGCGTCGCGCGACGCGAGGGGTCCCTAGGGGGCCTACGCGTGACGCGAGGGGCCCTCTGATTCCGAAAATGTTGGCTGATTTCTGCTAGGTGCATTGTAACCGACTTAGAAAGATATTTTCCACTCCATGGGCGACCCCTACATGCTTTTAGACCTTAGGGACACTTGTGGATGATCCATGATCAGTTGTAGCATGATTTGTAATGATCACAAGGCCTAAAATTCACTATAAAAAGCCCTCATGTTGCAACATTGTGATCACACCTTCCATCTGCATTTGTGGAGCTTCCTGGAGCTTAAGATCAGTCCCCAAGCATCTCTAATCGTGCATTAGACCTTGGTAAGTAACCTTGATCTTCCTTAGTTGAGTTTTGCTTAGTTATTAGCTTAAAAGTCAAACCGTCGTAATTAACGTTTGACTTAGCGATTAATCATTAATGGTCCAGTGATTAGTCGAATTGAAGGTAGTTATAAGTTGGTAATTATGTGGGCATTAAACCCTTAAAAGGGCACCCTCTGATTCCCGCTCTAACTAGATCAAATGTTGGGTCAAAGTTGTTTATAAAAAGTCAACAGAAACTTAATTTGCGAATTAACATGTAATTAGCAATGTAGAAGGCATGTAACCTATTTTACCACTCATATAACTTAGTAATAAATATAAGAACATGTCTAAACATGTTCGACCCGACAATTTTCTGTTTAGACCCGGTTCGAAACCGAAAGTCGCAAAACTTTGACTTTTGCTTTGACTTCAGTTCTGACCCGATTTAGTATGATTTGGAAATGTCTTAGAGCTTCCTTAGGACCAGGTTACATGATAGTATAACCCTCTGTGGTTGATTCGTTGTTTGACCGATTCGTTTACATGTTTCCGTTAAATGCCAAATGTTGACCATAATGCCCTTTTGACCATAAAACGAGAATTTAAGAAATGTGAAAGGACAATAATCTTTATAACTGAATTATAAACATGTCCCTAAAATTTCATATCAGTTAGAGGTCTAGATTAGGAGTTATGCTCAATAGCGCACTTAAGAAGCTTTTTAGTAATTAAACGGCGTCATTAGCATAAAGCCTATCTAAACCCAATTTTTGACACCAAACCTTTTACCCACTGATGTAATATAATATTTTGGAATTTTTAAAGATTTTTAATTATTTTTAACCTGCCCATAACCTAAGGTTATGGCCTTGATTCGGTAAATACCGATTATACCCTTTTTGGTTATAAAATGAGTTCTACATAGTATTTTAACACCAATCCAATTGCTACTGATTTTATATAATAAATAAAGTATTTTGAACTTTATAACCTGATCAGAAAACTCAGATTTCCTGTATAACCCGGAAATCGCTTAAAATGGTTTTTTTACGCGTATTAAACACCTAGTATGGGTTTAAAACCATTTTTGTCATATAAGACTTATTACCAACTGATATGACCTATTAAAATAAGTTATTTTACTGATGTATTCGGACCCGAATCTCAGAATTACATTTAATCTCTTTTATGATCTTTAAAATGACCAAAATACCCCTACGGGGCTTAAATTAAGATTAAACTCGTTTTGGGCATAATGGAGGATATCCTACTGATATCATGAAATATTTAAGGCATATTAACTTAGGGAACCTGTAAATGACTCTCATGGTTACCCGTTACGCTTATTGCGCGATCGGTTCGGTTTATGTAACTAGTTTGCATAAACTAGCCGAAACGGGTCAAACCTTATCGTTTTTATCTCAAAATCCAGAATGTGGTTAGATTACCCATATTATAAAAGTCTTCAAACTTGTCGGGTCTAAATCACATTCTATTCCGGTCTTCGCTTAATCATGCGTTCGAACCGTATCTTTCCTTAAAAGCTACACGCACTTGCTATTTGTGATTGATACTTGCAAAGGTAAATACTTTTAACTTATTTTCCCTTATACGGGCTCCGTTTTGAAATGTTTTGTTTGCTTAAAGCCTTTGGGGGGTTAATGACCATGTCCCGGATATCCCTGGCATCATCTTACGAGATGGCCACGACCTGAGCACGGGGTGTAGGCGTACACCCATCAGTGCATAAATAAATAATGTGGTGTGTCTATTGATCTTTAACCCGGTCTACGGACCGGGCTACTGAACGCATAAGAAACATGTAATTCGTTTACAAGTATTATGTTAAAATAATTATCCCAAGTTATAAACATGTTTGTGCCTCGTGCATTTAAATCAATTTTCTAAACTTTTTAAAATGAGTCAGTTGATTGTATTTACCAGTGTAAACTGACGTATTTTCCCAAAAAGGTTAAGTGCAGGTACTACGCGAACTAGGCTGGCTTTCTCCTAGCGTCCACAATAAGTCTCGCAAGCTTGGATGTCAAACTGTTGAATAATGTTTCCATTTTATTTTGATCCACCTATGGATTACTTTCAACTATTTGTGATACTTGATATTACAATATTATTTGGTTGAAATATATCTATCTTTTGCTTCCGCTGTGCATATTAAATATTGTGTTGTTTGACTGTAATGTTACCAACTACGTCACGATACTCCCCACCGGGCCCACCGGTAATACGTGGAAATATCGGGGTGTGACATTAAATTACATCTATCTTCTCTATTAAAGGAAGCAATAAACCTAAAAAGCAACATTAACTTACTTAATGGTTATCGATGTACATTCTTTATCGCATTTCGGACAAACCAATGAAGTAGGTGACAGATTCATGACCTAATCAGAAATGATTTTAGCATATTGTAAGTATTCAATTTTAGTCAACACCTTCTTGTTACAGTTTCGACATGCCGGATAAAACCACCCATAGTTTTCTTGAACAATTTTGATCGTTGCAACTACCACACATGACATTACCTATAATATGAAAGACAAAGCTTTATTAACATACTAATATTATAAAACATAGAAAACAGTAAAGGAAATTAAATGACTTTGTATGTATATAGAAATATTCATACTCTTTCAATCTTAATTATTTCATCAACATGTTTCTTAGGAGTCTCAATTAGAAATTCTTGACGGACTGGAAATACACTCTGAGATGAAAGAATGGTTTGAGAAGAAGAAGCACCACCTTCAAATTGTTTCAGTAAAAGCCTATAAAAACAACATTCGTGTTAATACTCAAACTCGTATTAAGAAAAATAAGAAATATAATTCAGTGATAGTACCTCCTACGAAGTTCATTAACCTCATCAATTTCTTCGTTGAGAAACAGTCGAGTTCCAAACTTATCATTCTGAACGGTATATTGTCCTGCATGTAACAAAATACATATCCAACAAATTCATTACAAGTGACCACATAAATAAAAAAATGTTATTAAAAAATGTAACAAATAACACATTGGAAACACTAAAGTAAGTGAATCAGTCAAATGTAAATTACCCTGCCACAGCTTAATCTTCGCATGCTGAATGACAGCCATGACATTCTCAATCGGATTGTTTTGCGCCAAGAAATCATTAAATTGTTGTGCATATCCATTCCACAAAGTACAACGAACTACTTCTCCCTTACAACAAACAAATAAAAAAAACAGCATTAAAAGTTCCACTAAAATCTATACTATCTATTAAAAGAACAATAATCAGTCATAATAAATAATGGCAATGATTTAATCTGTCTTTGTATTAAATGCAATGAATGTCCAGACCATATTAATTAAAGACAAGAATAAAACAACAATTTAATAACATTTTCTAATAAGACCTAATAACACCATTATCATTAAAGACCCATAAACAGATATAAAACAACATAAGAAAAATCATATAAGTGGGATAGAAAAATTTACTGCACATCTTGAAGATCAAAGTTCATCCTTTTTCTTTCATTCGGAAAGATTTTCATATCTCCACACCACACAACAGTTCCAACAACATCTAAAATGGCAAACATAGCAACAGTAACCAGATTAAAAAATGTAAGCAAAATATATATCAGGCTATCAGAAACAGTCCTACCAACAGTGAGCAGATTCTTTCCCTCTCCTTTAAGAATTTCTGAATGTGCCATGAATTTAAATCCATAATCAACCCCTTCCCAACCATTGGCACATGTAACAACCGTACAACGGTAAAAGTTAATCCTGTAACCATGATTAACAACTTTGTAGGCATCAGTGTTTTCTCCAACACCAAATCTGGATAGAATAACAACCTCGTCCTCATGAAGTTGAGAGATAAACACATGTATCAATGGAGCTTTAATACCTGCTTGAATTTTACGACCCTGACCATTGCAGTGAAATATCATAGTTTAGAAATAAACAACCAAACGGTAACTCCAAAAAATATAAAACACACTCAACAGAATATATAGATAAGCCTAAATAACACAAAACAATTAGTAAGATACCATAGCATCAAATTTAATAAGACTAAAACAAACAAAGACCAAATAATATTCGACCCAGTTTCATGTCATCTAACACTAAAACAAAACACAAAATATACACAATTAGTAAGATAGCATACCATCAAATTTAATAACACTAAAACAAAACAAAGAATATACACAAAAGTAAATTACACAAAACACAAAAAACTTTCAAACACGAAACAATCTTCCAGTTTGTTTCATGTCACCAAGACTAAAACTTTCAAAAACTTTTCATCTTTGTTTCTTTATAACCCTAAAGTCATCTAACGCTAAAACAAACAAACTTTATGCTTCACAGAATAAACATCTATGAATGA
This sequence comes from Helianthus tuberosus, assembly GCA_030545235.1. Classification (NCBI taxonomy): domain Eukaryota; kingdom Viridiplantae; phylum Streptophyta; class Magnoliopsida; order Asterales; family Asteraceae; genus Helianthus; species Helianthus tuberosus. Next base: position 31,036,637 of record CM060365.1, on the reverse strand, counting down.
TCAATAACCAACTAAACAATATTCATGTTCAGTCCTTTATATCTAACCCTAAAACATGTAAGAGTATCAGAAAAAACACAAACCTAAAGTACAAAGAACACAAAACACAAACATCTATTACACAACCAAGTCTCAGAAAGAAAAAAACAAACCCAAAATCAGGCGGATTAGAGAACCATCTATGTATAAACCCTAAAACAGTAAAATAAGAGAATCATCACTAAACAAATACTAATACCTTCTCATCGATCAAGACGAGGTCCATCCGAAAGGACTGAACCCATTTCCGGATGATTCGACACTTGATAGTCCACATATCTTTCGATGGATTCAAATCGTCTATGAAACTGAGTGACAAAGACGGTGATTCACCGACGGATTTCTTCTCCGCTGACATTCTTGGCGAGGAAGCTTTCTAACAGAAACCCTAGATTTTCAATAGAAATCGCATGTGATGAAGAAAGAGAGAAATAGAGAAATGTTGATGAAGAAAGAGAGAAATGTTGCTATATGTTTGAACTGAGAAGAAAGAGAGACCTTGATATGATGTGCATTAAATGGCGAAACAACTCCCCATGCATTTTCAAATTTGCCTCCTAAAAAAAACATAACTTTTTAATTTAAAAAACTGATTTGTATATACATTTCAGATTAAAAAAAATTTGGATTTATGACATCAGCAGAGTCTATGTGGCATAGCTAATGTGATGACACGTAGGCAAAATGAAGTCATCATCTAAGCTCCTTTAATAGAGAAGATATATATATATATATATATATATATATATATGGGTAGGGTTAGATAGAAAACCCTAAAAATTTGAGAAAACCCTAGAAAACCCAACCTCCCGACTTTTTTTTTTTTGAAAAAAATAACACATGTAATATACATGTTTTTAAGAGTTTTGAGCCAAAAAAATCAAAAAAGCGCTGAGTGTTTTTTTTAAAAAAAAAAAACAAGTTTCAGCAACTTTTTCACTAACATTTGTTAGAACCGTGAGAACTGAAACTTGTTTAATTTTTTTTTTAAAAACCACTCGGCACTTTTTTGATTTTTTTGGCTCAAAACTCTTAAAAACATGTATATTACATGTGTTTTTTTATTCAAAAAAAAAAAGTCGGGAGGTTGGGTTTTCTAGGGTTTTCTCAAAATGGAGGGTTTTCTCCCTAGCATTATCCTATATATATAGGGGACCGCTAAAATGAGAACCACCTCGAGTAAGAACCGTGAGAACTACACCATACGGGACGAGGTGGACCAAATTTTTTTTTTCATAAACGTAGATGCGTGTATTATAAACACATTTGTAAAAAAAAAATTCAAATAAAAATGTCGTGTGTGTAGTTTTGAGCACCACAAGTTTGTGTTTACGGGTACCGTAAATCCTACCGAAAAATTTACGGTACCCGTAAACACACACTTGTGGTGCTCAAAAACTTTTTTTTTTTGAATTTTTTTTACAAATGTGTTTATAATACACGCATCTACGTTTGTGAAAAAAAAAATTTGGTCCATCTCGCCCCGTACGGTGTAGTTCTCACGGTTCTTACAACTCGAGGTGGTTCTCATTTTAGCATGATCCTATATATATACATATATATATTAATTAATATTAATATTAATATTAATTATATATAAAAAATCTTCGTAAAGTAAATCACACGTGTATATGTTGACATTTAAGAGATATGCAGTCAAGAAAATCAAGAGCAGTGGTGATATATATGCGGATTAGACACAAAAAAATAAACACTAAAAAAATGGCTACAATTTAAGGAATGTGTTTAGTGACGGCATCAGATTCCTAATTGATGGAGAAATGTCTGGTGGCAAAAAAAGCTGCTTTCAGGAGGTTGTCAAGTGTTTTCGCTCGACGATTCCATTCTTGGGTGGTTGGTTTAGCTCTTGTTCTTGTAACTCGAATCTTAGCCCGGTATATCCCATTTTAGTTTTACACCATTGTGAACCTTACGCCTTTTTTACTCTCTGATCTAGATTCTCGACAAATATCAATATATATACGTACACGGTACACACTCATATAATACAGTCATACTCTACATATATGCATCTCCTTAGAAAACTTTAACACCAGCACATAACTCCATCGCCGCCATTAGCACCAGTCACCACCGTGACAACCACCCCCCACCACAACCAACACCGGTTACCACCTCCACCACATTCACCTACCTATCTGCCACCCACCTCCACGACCAAAACCTGCAACCACCTCCACGACCAAAACCTGCAACCACCAACCACCGTTATCAACCATTGTCACCATAACCACTCCACCGTCTGTCTGACACTCCATCACTACACTACCATCCACCACCTAACCTGTGACACACCACCATCACACCCATCAACATCGATTCACACCCACAACACCAAACCCTCGAACTCCGGCCGAAGATTCACTATTACACCACCATTAAAACTGCAACATCAGATCTAGCCGATAATTGAGTTTTATAGGGGTAGTGAATATTAAGGGTATTTTTAGGTTTGTTTGTTGTGGCTTTTGATTTGAACGAGTCGTCGGAAAACATAGCAGACCATTGGATGGGTTATGGTGGGTTGCTGGAGAAGAATGGTACGGAAGGCGGTTTGGGGGTGAGGTGAGATTTTAGTTATATTATAATAAATAGTCTAATACAAAAGTTTCATTTTATTTTTATGAAAAAAAAAACTCGGCTGAACATAAAAAAAGATATTTATTATAGTAGTTTTGGTATTTTCACAATAATTTCGGATATATGATTTCGGGTAATCGGGTCGGGTACTACCTAATCCTAAACCTGTCCCAACTCCGATGACCGCTAAAATTTTTAAAGTTAATCACATACCCGGCCCAATACCCGTCGGATTTCGGGTATACCCGTCGGATTTCGGGTATACCCGTCTAAAATGTTTCGGGTCAGTCAGACGACGGATGAATCTCGTGAAAGATGCTGAGAAAGCATGCATTGCTTGTAACATGTGTGCAAAAAACCGAATTAACCGAACCATAACTGAATTAACTGACAAAAGTGAACCGAAAAAAACCAAACCAAATAGAAAACCGGTGGATCGATTAATGGTTTTTTTGAAAACCGAAAGTAGCGGGTCGGTTATGGTTATCATTTTTTCCATACCCACTATAACCGAACCGACATGTATTAAATTTTTGTAAGATTTAGGACTTTTCACCATATTTTTAATATTTGATGGTTTTTTATTGAAGATTTTTAGTATTTATGGGTTTTTCATATCGTTTTGTGTTTTTGGTTGGATGTTTATTTGAATTTATGGAATGTATCATATCACTTTATTTCAATATTCGATAGTAATTAGTATTAATATTATAGATTATATGTATTTTTAATACTATGTAATATAATCTATATCTATACTATATAATAAAAGAAACCACTTTAGAGACACTTGTCATCATATTATGCCATCTTTTATAGATAATTATTATTTTAGTTTAATTTCTTCTAATTAATTATAGATAACTCTTCTACTAAATATTATTTAGTTTAACATCTTATATTATAGATAACACTCCTACTAAATATTATTAGTTTAATATCTTATGGATAATTATGATTTAGTTTAATCCCCTTCTCATTTATAATATTATTTATTTGAATTATTTATATTTGAACGTTTTGTTTAATTTGTTATCAAATAGATTTTACGAAACTTAAAATAAAATTAACTAAGATTATTTATCATTTACACATTTACGGAGTTTTAAATAAAGGATTAAATTTATTGAGACTTCGTTAACAAATTTTGCAACAACAGAATAATCTATTTTTATCACGAAAACCAAACTTTGTATTAATATATTAAATATTTTTATTTTCACTATACAAAATTACATTTACTAGACCCATATAATACATGAGGTTTTTTAAGATATAACTTTTTATTATTTGATATATAAAATTAGATTTATTCAATTCGTACAATACACAGGGTTTTTTAAGGATATATATTTTTTATTATTTAGTACAGAAAATTACACTTATTCAAACCGTGTAATGCGCACATTTTTAAAGATGTAGAGTAAATTGCCATTTTAGTCCCTGAGTTTTTGTCCAAATTGCCATTTTAGTCCAAATAGTTTCTTTTCTCGTCTGGGTCCCTGATTTTTCCTTTTTCTTGCCATCTTGATCACATTGTCTAACTTAGTCTAAAAACTAGGTTATAATCAGGGATATTTTTGGCAATAGATTATTATGAGGCTTATACTACACAACAGTTATGTCAAAAATACCCCTGGTTATAACCAGATTTTTAGACTGAGTTAGACAATGTGATCAAAATGACAATAAAATGGAAAAGTCAGGGAACCAGAGGAGAAAAAAACTATTTGAACTAAAATGGCAATTTAGACCAAACCTCTGTGACTAAAATGGCAATTTGCTCAAAGATGTAATTTTTTAATATTTTAGTATATAAAATTACATTTATTCAACCCGTATAATAAATGGGGTTTTTTAAAGATGTATTATTTTATTATTTAGTAAAAATATTACATTTATTCAACCCGTGTAATACACGTGGTTTTAAAGATATAACTTTTTTATTTGGTATATAAAATTACATTTATTCAACCCATACAATATGGTTCTTATAGATATAACTTTTTATATTATTTGATATATAAAATTATATTTATTTAACCCGTACAATAAATAAGGTTTTTAAAGATATATTGTTTTATTATTTAGTATATAAAATTTATTTATTCAACTCCGTGTAATACACGGGGTTATAACCTAGTAATATATACAAATATACAATAACAATTTATTTCATGTAAAAAAATAAACTATTTTTAGCTAAGCTAAATACACGGTTAATCACCCGTAACCGACCGCTATAACCATCAAAACCGAATAACCATAACCACCATAATCGATCGGTTATGGTTATAGTTATCCATTAGCCGACATCGCGGTTATGGTTATGGTTTTAGGTCAAAACCGATCCAAACCGACCCATGCACACCCTTACATATAACACATCCATAGCAATTATGAACATGATTAGTGAAGGTCCCCTTGTCGGAAACCCTTTGTACCCAAAAGTCCTTTGTTGGTGAGCTATTTACGAGAATCAAAGTCCTTGTAGACGAGAGACATCCCTTATCCATATCCTCCATAGTGTTAGGAGACCCATGTGTTTGACAATTTTATATAAAACTCCCAATTCAAGGTTTTGAACACGTTCTTGAAACCCACTTCAAACATGAGCGCTATCCTTTTTGAGCTCTTTAACCATGTATGTGTCCCGTTAAGGATTAAGGGCCCATCTAGTATATTCCTCATTTCATTGAAGGTGGATTGTTGATCAGTCTATTAGCCAAAACTCTTGCAATAACTTAATATATGCAACCTAAAATGTTATCCCATGTTGTCCGATCAAAAAACAGATCATTAATATTTGCCATTAAGGAAGTAGAGAGAATTACCTATGTTAGTTGTTCCATGTGTGGAAAAATATTGCAAGATTGAGCTGAAATTTTCTTCAAATAAGGTATAAAAACGTTTGATGAATTTAAATGTGATTTCATCTCCTTCTCACTCCCACATAACCATACTGCTTCTTACTCTCATTTTTTATCTGAATGGGGCATCAAGGTGGAAGCTTCTTCATCTGGCATTAACATGAAACCACTATTAAACAACATGGGACAACTAATATAAGAGCATCCATGATGCGCTCAAAATCCCAAGTCTGGATCTAGTCATCAAAATTGCGAACGACAGTGAAAGTTTTCACACGGTTTGAAATTGAAGTCTGAAATATTTGTACGAAAATCCAAACTTCATTTCAGACAAGGTGGTGAGACCCCACTCACACACACATATACATACATTTACATATATATTTAATATTTTAATGGGGTTTGTATAGGTTTGTACTGTATATTGTGGGAAAATGAGTGTTTTTTTTAAAAAGGTCTAAAATCTAATATGGGTATGAGGTGTCAATTTGAGGTAGTCTAAAATTCTTAACATTGTGGGTGTTCTAATGCTCATAAAAATTTCGATTAAAAGGATGATAATACCTAGTTCTTGATAGCCTTTGGATCGTAGTCCATGTTCCATTAACCACCAATATGTTTATTCGTCCTCTTGATACATTGTTGTTAGTTACTCCATGAAAACAACTTGAGTTTTCACCCCCATCTACCGCCCAGTTAATACGTACTTTTTGTTTAAGTTCCAACCTTTTTTGCGTCTTATATAATACATTCACGTTTTTTTCTGCCATCGCATTCGATTTTGTTTTATTTATCGGAGAGGCTTCTTGAGTCAACAACTAGTTTCAGTTGTTACATGTCATGTCTAAACTCTTTCATCGTTCTCAATTTTTTGTCATTTATCTAAATTATTTATTATCTTATCATCTACTCAATAACCTTAAGACGAGTGACAACTTTACCATTGGTTTGGTCTAAAGGTGATATAGCCAAGTAGAAATTAATCAAATTATAATACATGTATTCCACTAAATATATTATATGGGTTAAATTGATGGTATATACGAATTCGAGTTCCTCGGATAAAACCAAACTGCCTTTTATGATACCCAAAAACGATGATCTCAGGTACATAATTCTACGGAAACCGAACCAACAACCATATATATAATTATATATAATTGTAATAAGTTCTAAATGTCACACCCCGGCCCACGACGGATTAGGTGAACGAGGCATGATGATTGTTCATAGCTCATGACACTAATTAAAAATTTAAATTAAATATTATTAATGATGAAATCAAACCAATAGTCACAACTACCAAATAAACATGTGTAAACGAAACGAAACATAACATAATATAAAATCCGTTCATCAACTAAAGCACGTCCCTACTTGTACTTGTCTTCAACTTCAAACTTGTCACCTGTGTCATTTGTAAAAATATTTATGGGTCAACATAAGCTAGTGAGTAATGTAACGCTCTGCATTTTATACTTTCCTTATTTAGAAAGATGTAATCGTATTTCGATTTTTTGGAAACTTGTATTCGTATTCATTTTCAACTTTGTAATATGAGACTTTGATCGTAATGAAATTCCATACTTTGTACATATGTGTTATACATGCAATCAATCGTTAATTACGTGTTTACTTGCAAACCGATACTTGTTATACATTCGAAACATCTTTCACGCATTCACGATACGTACTTATGCATTCCATACTTGAAAACATGTTAAATAGGGAAGTTATAACATAAAATGATAAACAACCAAAGTTCAAGGCCATAATGCAATGAACGAAACTGGTATGGGTTATTGAGGCGCTGTGTCACGTGACCCCCTAGCTTGGCGTGACGTCAAGGCCTTGAATCCGCAGTGAGTTGTTTCCTTGCTGCAGATTGGCCACTTTCTTCCACACTTCTCCTTTCCCTAATCACCTTCAATCTTCATTTAACACTAAACCCTACTTCACCATTATAAAACCAAGCCTCCATCACCTCATTTGCACTTTTTCAACTCTCTAATCACTTTCTAAACACTTCATAATCAGCTGAAATTGCAAGTTCAAGGCAAATTACTCTAAGTGCAAAAATGAGCATCTACCTCATTTTTCTTCAACTTTCTTCACTTCTTTTTCCTCTTGAAAGCTTGGAACACCTCTAGGAGTGTCTCCACAAGCTTACCATGGTAAACTAAGGTGGAACATCAACTTGTTTATACTCATTTAATCTTACACCTATCTTGCTTCTAGTTAAACCTATGGCTAAGGAGCTTATGTATGGTGGATTGTCATGAGTTTAGAGGTGCAAACACCATCTAAACTTTCTGTTTTGAGAAGGTTTTAGACAACCTACAAGTGTTGAGACCATCCAAGCTAACCATCTTCAATATGGTGAGACTTGTGTTTTGGTGAAAGTGTGAATCGTGGGAGCCTTGGCTTTCCAAACTAGTTCAACTACCTCACTTGCTTGTTTTTGTTATATTCATCCAAGTAGCTTCCAAGACTCAAAGTAACACAACCCTGCCGCACCTCCAACATTTGCCATGACGGGTATGGAACACCCGAGTTGATCTTACTTGGCTACTTGGTAAACTAGTTAGTTTGTAAGTCTTGTTATTATTCATGACCAACCGGGTTATCAACTATGTTGATAACCTTGTGCTTTGGTGAATCCATATAATTAGGTTTAATGGATGATAATCATCCTACCTCCATACTTGACTTACATGATTTATATGCTATTATACATGATGGACTTATAATATATAATATAAAATATATATTTAGCCGAATTCATGATGCTAACCGGATTATGGTTAGATGCTATGAACTTAGGCTGTATTATCTTTGTTCTTTATTCCTCGTTTGTAATTCTAGCGGGCAAGTTAGGACCCATGAAAACACATAAAATCTTAGTGTCCAAAGGAGTATTTAGACAATATATATTTTCGTATACATATACTTTTATTACTTAACTCCATATCCGAACTCTCTACTGTGGCACCCGAGGAAACTCCACAGTCATCCTGACTTACTTATCTTGATATCACTTCACTCCTTTGAGATTGCTTATCAAATTTCGGGACGAAATTTCTTTCAAGTTGGGGATGATGTGACAACTCGAATTTCCAAGGCTCTTTCGTGGATACTGTTTTTACTTGTGATTCATTATACATTGTAACTATGCATTCGTGATGGAATTTCCAATAAAAGTGTATGTTGTATTTTGATCCATTATACGTTTCTACTTGGTTGTTTACATGTTGACTAGTCGCACACCCTATCTCGATCGCACAACTCCTACACTCTTGGATCATGATGGTTTTCGGCCCACACTGCTCACACCTAACCAACCCAACCGACCAAGCCCATCTCACATAATGCACATACAAGGGGGATAGGTGTGAGTGGTTATGATTTTGGAAAACATAACAAACCCTAACACTCCCCTCACCCTCCCTTGCATCGACGGCAGCCCTTCATCCTCGAAGCCTTCATCATTTGGTATCATCATTTCTTCGTTCTAGCCTTCTTGCACGCACACACCACTTCTCGGTTAGTACCATGCTCATAATCAAAGTTCCTTGTATGATTGATTTCATTGTTTTGTGTTAGATCATATGATGTGATGTCTTGGTTCTTGTATGGATTGTTCATGTTAATATATAAGCTTAGGGGTTCGTTCGTGATCTAATATACACCGAATTCGCATGGTTAGAACCGTTATCATTTAAGTATGCTACTGATAATGAGTCATTGAATCCGAACTAGGATTGCTTAGGGTTGATGGTAGAATCTTGTTAACTATTTTGGTCTGGTTCGAATAATGAACACACGTTAATGAATGGGATGATTTAGGATTTTAATGTGCGATGTTATTACTGGATTGGATCCGAATATGCATGATGAATACGTGTTTATTAATGTTCATGATTTGGTTATGATTAGGGTTCATACGAATTCAAGGAATGGAAATGATTTGATCCGTTTTAGATGTTATTGATTGTGATTAATTGTTATGGATATGTTTGGAATGATTCCCCAAATAACTGACTTTAGGTTAGTGTAACCGATCCCAAGATTTCAGCAAGTTATAAACTGATCGCACGTGTAATCGCACAAGCCCACCCTAGTCGCACAAGGTTAAGTCAGTCGCACAAGGTTAATACAGTCGCACAAGTCCGAATGGACATTACTTGGACCGCACAAGTCCAGCCCAGTCGCACAAGTAGAATGGCTGGGCTGAACCTTCCATTGGGTCGCGTACTGGTCCACAAACCAGGCACCAGTCGCACAAGCTAAGCCCAATCGCATAAATTGATAACGGGCTGTAGTATTTGGGCCGAACACAGGACGGATCACACTCTCCGACCCAATGAAACCAATCGCACACTTTTGCTTGAGTCGCACAACAGAATTTAATCGTACATCTTAGTGTTTGGGCCTCGAATTGATTGGGCCGCACAGTGTTGGATACATGAACTACCTGTTTTGTGTGTGTGAATGTGTTGTACGTTTAACTAATGGGTTGTAGGTGGCCCAATGATGTATTTTATTGTGCATGTTATGTGGTAATTTTCTTGTGTGATTACACGAACAACCTGAATGCAAACTGACTATGTGTACATGAAACATCATAGGCTTTGATTGATTAAGTGTGTTACAACTGTCAAATTTTTGCATGCATCCGTACAATTATTAGACAATGATTAATGCTTAATGACTGTGTTGATTTACAATTAATGACTTGAATTGCTTTCTGATTATTGTTATCATACATACATATGCATCATATATTGCAAATGACACACCATTCTTGCATGCAAACTTTGTTGATTCAAATGATGCACGAAACCCAGTTAGCACAGTTATCAGATAAACCAGAAATATGCTGACGGAGTTCAGTACATAGACAGACATTGTATTGAGACACAGAATGAGCCAGAAACCAAGAATTACACTAGTATAGTGTGTAGGAAAGTAAGGATCACAAAACTGCCTTCCTAGAGATAGTTTAAGTGCCGGAAAATGCCTAAAACTCACATAAACTGTAGAATTCTGCAGAAATCAGCAAAATTCAGCATTTAAACACTCTAATATCATGCAAAAATATGGTTAAATGGTCCTGGATGCTTTCCTAAGTGTCGGGAATCAAAACTGTCACAAAAGGTAACATAAAGCACATCAAACTACATAGTTTAGCACCTTAACGAACCGGTAACCAACCAGACACAACCCGAAACACCAAATTTTTACTAGAAGCATTGTTTTAACATTACCAATCTAGTTATGGTCCCCGAACATCATAACACACTATATAACACCTAGTAACTAACTAACCTAACTAATACTTGAATTTTAACTACATAAACTAACTTATAGTTGAAACCTAAGCCTATAACCTCCCCCCCATCTAGTAATCGGCCAACAAGGGCCCCACATATAGATTTTATTTACATTTAATATTGGATTATGTTTCCTCTTTATAAAACATAAGAACCCTTGGAAAATTATGTGTTAGTGATTATATAAGAAACCTTAAAGTCCATAACATTCATTCTTTCACACACTACACACTTGAACTTCTTCTTCCCTTCTTCTCTGGGTTCGGCCGAGAACAACAACAACCATACCACCATCATCAATCAATCTTCATTCAATTCCAAGTAATCACAAGGGTGTAAGAAGGTGTATAAGGAAGCTTAGAGCTTGTGAAAGTTGAAGGACCTTTCTCTTGTGCTTTTATCCACTCCATTTCATCTAGTGATCATCCCTAGCCTTGAGCTAGTAGTAAGAACACCATACACTTCATTTTACATCTTATTTTAGTGGTTAAAAGAAGATACAAGTTGTTGATCATGATGAACACTAAGAATCTTGAACTTGAAACTTGAACATAAACTTAAAATCATAAGAAATCATGATGTTTATGTGTTGTTATGCTTGTTGATTGTTGTTTACTCATGTTATTGATGTAGATCATCATGTGATCTTGCTAGATAATGATTAAAAACATAATCTAGCAAGATGAGAGGATGAAAATGTTAAAGATCCATAGATCATCCTCATGAAAATCATGACCTTGGAAGAATAAGTTGTTTTCTTGTTAAGTGATGATCAAAGTGTGTATAAAGTCTTGTAAATCTATGATTTCAAAGAATGGTTTTTCAAGAGGCTAGGAGTTGGCCAGAAAGTCCAAATTTCCTAAAAAGTGTAAAAAGTCATAAAACACCATAATGTCAATCATAAAACACACCAAAAACCCACAAATAATATGATGAAGATTACTAAAACATCATGTATGCGGGTTTTGTGTTGTGTTTTAGATGTTAAGGCTCTGATTATGGAATGACAAATATTATTGTGTTTTATATTGTTTAGCATTTTGTGTTTTATATTCATAGTTATACGATGGTGCGTTTGAAGTTTTTATGGACTATTAGAGTTTGAATATGGTGTTTTAGTAATATTCATTCTATTATTTGTGAGTTTTAGGTGTGTTTTATGCCTGAAATTATTGTGTTTTATGACTTTTTACACTTTTTAGGAAACTTGGACTTTCTAGCCGAACCTCACCCTTTTCAAGAAATCAAGTTAAAAATGCAAAGTTTACTTAATCTTGGTTCTTAAACAATAAACCACATTTTTAGTGGTTAATCAAGTGTAGGATCATGTATTTAACAAGAAAAATACAAGAAGAAACATTTTTAGAAAAATTAATTACAAGTTGTAAAGAACTACTTCTTTAAAAAATGAAGTTTTTAAATAAACAACCACACTTTAAAGGGTAACTAGACTTACTAAATATACTAGTAAGTTACTACACATTTTTATAAATTTTCAAGTTCATGAGGTAGTAGTTTATGCTTGTTTTTGGCAAATTGGTAAGTGTAGATTGATTTGTTGTTGATTTACAAAAGAAAATGATATGTCTTGAAGGCATGGAAACCTCCATTTTTAGGGGAAACTATGGCAAAATTTTTCTAGAATTAAACACTTAGAAAAATATTTTTAAACAAAAATTTACAAGTATATTTTAAACCATGAATTTTATATAAAGTTTGCCATAATTTTTGTTACAAAAAGTATAAATATTGGAGGTTGGTTTTTGTAAATAAAAGTGACTAAATATGTATTTAGGAAATATATATTTAGAAGTCACCATGTGTGTGATTATTTGTATATTATGTGTATTAGTTATATTATTTTAGGACTTGAAATAATATAACTCATCAAAATACCAAATATTACAATCCAAAATATTACCAAAATTCCAAAAGAATGAACATATAAATTATACCCAAAATATTGGAGATACCGAACAAGGAATATAACTCACAAAAATATTCCGGAAATTTTATTCATATGTATACTTTGGAAAATGGTATTTTGGACACCGAGAGAACAAAAATATGATTTTTACAATTATTACAAAGTTCTATCATATTTTTTTGACCATAAGAAAATATATTATTTTTGGGTGAATAAAAAATATATATTTTCTTGAAATTATTAGAAGATGTATTATTTTTGGGAAGAAAGTATATTTTTTTCTTGAATACACATTGAATACATTATTTTTGGGTGAAAATAAGTTTATATATATTTTCTAAGTTAGACTTGGAAATATACTATTTTTGAGACTTGTATGAGATTTATAAATATTTTTGCCAAAAGAAAAGTTATAAATATTTTTTTCTAAGTAACATTTCATAAAATATATATATTGGGAAAATATATTGATGTATTTTTATTAAAGATATTATTCCGGACAAAGTTGATACAAAAATTAAGTATAAGGATACTTAATAAACACAATAAAAATATGTATTCTCGTACGTATAAATACACACCGGAATACGCCACCGATACTTGGGAAAAATATACAAGTATAAGGATACGAATACAAATACACCCATCCTTGGGAATGATATACATGTATAAGTACATAAAAAGTAACAAGTTAAAATATATTATTTTAACTAATATTCCAAAATTTAATAAATATAATTTAAGTTAAAATATTTATTATTTTAACAAATAATTATATACTTTGGGATGATATTAAGACACGAAGAAACGTAACTCAAAGACACTAATTAATACTAAGTCAAGACACGACCCGCTCGTCTAATAGACCGTAGTACGTTGTAGGTAGTCGTGCACACGAGTATCAGCTGTGAGTTATGTTGGACTGAAGAACGCAAAACTGTGAGTTCATGTCCCCTTTTCTTTTAACTGTTTTCAGTTTTATAACTTCGGGGGTGAAGTACATGTTACAAACTGTTTACATACGATTACATTTGATATGGTTAGCTAAGGAAAGGTACTGCTAGATCATGTGAGTGGTGGGTATAACGCTTAAAACCATTAATCCTCATAGTAGGACCGAGGGACATGAGTGATAGATCTATTTGGGTGTAGCGAGCCCCATGTGGACCGGGGTTTGGCCCATGGGGTGACTATGTCTTACTGCCGGAGACAAAATTTGCTAGGTTTGAATCTTCCTGCATCACGTCACACATATTAATAGCCTTGCAAACCATTAATTGATCTGTTTTCCTTGTTTGCTTTCATACCGGGATTTACAAATACATACTTACGATGATTTCAAAGGTTTATTCGTTCACACATACAAACACATGAACTCGCTCAACTTTTGATGATGTTTTCAAACTACATGTATTTCAGGGAATTAAGTATGGATATGGCGGGCGTTGAAGTTTTCAAGTGTTGTTTGGAATAAAAGATGTCATCCGGTGTCGAATGGTTTGGAGTGTGTATCCTGTCATGGATAGGTTACATATCTCAAAGCCTAGTTTTCATTAGTGTCTTTTGTCGAGTCCTTGTGGAACTCTAAAACAATTTGCATGGTTTGTATTTGTATTTGAAGTTTGTGTTTGGTTTTCAAGACAATGTTGTTGTGATGTTTTAAACTTGGTTAATGGATGAAAAACTTTAATTTTATCATATAGATGTTTGTTATGGTTGAATGCAATGATATTAAGCAAGTCACACATAATCACGCTTCAGCAAAAGTCAGGGTGTGACAAAGTGTGACCAACTAACTAGTCTTACCGAGCAAACCAAGGTGAGTTCACTACTCTCAATTACAAGCATGCGTCCGGTGGGGACAATCAAACAGTCAAACAAACAAACAGTTTTCATAAACCCATATCCTCGTAGGGGATATGAGGCAGTTTTCATAAACCCATATCCTTGTAGGGGATATGAGGCGGTTTTCAGTAAATGTTGATGTTGGATAATACACTCACTTTCTATCACTTAAGTCCCATCATACTACCGAACTAGTTGCTTGTAGGGCAACGGGGTTATTAGTTGATAGCGCTATTAGGTTTGGCACCCTCACGACGTACCTGGATAGGACGGGCGTGAACTAATAACTTGAAAATCATGACCAATGTTTGATAGAGCATTGGGGAAGGGGAAAAAGGAGTCGTCTGCGGTATCGAGTTATTATCAACTTAACGTAAATCAATACTTGGTAACAAACGGTTAAAAACACTGTGAACTCGCCAGCTTTTTGCTGATACACTTTTTTGCATGCTTGCAGGCCCTTAGGTACACTGACATGGAACTTGCTGTCTGGGGAGCTGGAGTGGTCATGGGTCGTGGCAACTGGATGCATTTCTGAAATTAGTTTCTAAACATTTATGCTGAACTTATTAAACAATTATTAATGCTTCCGCTGAACATGTTTGATTTTTAAAACCAATGTTTGAATTACTTATTTCTCGTTTAATGGAAAGTTCTACTTTTACTTATGGTTCAATGTGATTAGTGGCTAGATCCTGGTACGTCACACGCCTCGCGGGGGTTCCCGTTTGTGGTATTTTTGGGGGTGTGACAGTTTGGTATCAGAGCCACTGGTTATAGTGAACTAGGTTTAAAACGTTTTCATAAAACCAAACAGTATCGAAAACGACCATGACACTCAGCTCCAGATTGCAAGGTTCGTATTCTGTTTACTTTATGTATTACTTACCTAGTATACACACACCCACGACTTGCATGAAATCACATACTTGACACTATGATGTGACTACATGTGCTACTTGTTTAAGTGATGCTTGATAGTGTGACACTACCCTTTGACCATTGAGATCCCTAGCTTTGTGATGTCTTTCGTGTTGTTATTCGAATATGGGGAACCTTTTAGCATGGGTTAAGAGGCACTGAGATAAGCATGCAAATCACATTATTATTATGGGTGCACACATAATAGTAATGAGGGGTGCATGTGAGTCTCAGTGAGGCTTAGTAAGTGTGAAAGGGGTTCTGTTCCATTATCTGATGTAATAGTAGAATTCCTCAATCCATGGAAGTCATAGAGATAATTGACTTCTACTCAATTGCGATCCTTATCTCTTCCACTCTTCTTATATAGAATCATGAACGGACGTGGCAGACGTAATGGTGGACACGGAGGTGGCCGCGGCGGTGGACGTGGCAATACTGTGATGACTCAAGCAGAGTTGACAGACCTGATTAACATACGTATGGCTGAGGCTTTGGCAGCTCAGCAAGCTGGTACATGACCCTTTTTACTTCTCGTCACTTTTTGGGTGTAATACTTATTCCTTATTAAATCGCATACTTACACTTACAAACAAACAATCCAATGTACATGTTTGACATGTGACGCTAGAACTCATACATGCTAGAAACTTATTTGATTTATACTTGTCATTAACTTCGTACAAGCCTCACTTAACATGTATAATGCTATAGGATTAACGCACCGCCCGTATTCTTGATGTCATGTTAAGTTAACAAAACGGTCTTGTCGTTGCTACGACAATATTACGCTGGTGGGAAACTTTGGGTTGACAATTATAAGTTGCATGCTAGTATCGTTATGTTAAGTCCTAGATTACGATTATGCCATGTGGATTTGTTTAAAACGTTTATACATATGCTAGTACTCAAACTTGTATGCTCGCCAATACTTTTGTGTTGACATGTACTTTAATATGTATTGCAGAAAACTAATGATGTTGATGAATGAAATCTAGTAGGATGACTAGAAACCCATTTTAATTTAGTAGTGTTGTTGTAATTTGCTTCTTGTTCAACTTGTTGTATTTGTTTCAACACGATGTACTTTGATCTTAGTGATACGTGGTCGAAAACCGGTGATTGTTTATGCTTAAGTTGATGTTTTTACGTAGCTTTTAATCTTGAATAGCCTACTTTTAATGGGATTTGTGTTTTACTGGTCTAAAAGAGTTTAAGGAGCTAATCGGGAGCTAAATGGAGCACCGGGACGCGAATCGGGTCAACCAGGATCAAGAAATGGAAAAACAGAAAACAAGTTGGTGTTAACCATGAAGATTGGATGTGTTTTAGGGGATGTTAATGGATTGAAAATGAAGATATTGGAAGATGGCATGATAGAGGGTTGAATTACGAAGACGCGGGCGAAAACGGTGAATAAAACGGAGCTAAAACGAAGAAGTTATGAATAAAACAAAAAATGGGTTTTAGAGGCACCGTCGGCAACGCCCAAAAGGGCCATCGGCGACGCCCTCTGGTTTGTTCCGTCGGCCAGAAACCTTTGTAAACAGCAGATTAAGCCGTCGAGTGAAACTGAGACTTCCAGGGGCCGTCGGGGACGCCTTAAATGGCCGTCGGGGACGTCCCTTACTTTCTTGCATCAAGAAAATTAAGTTTCTTTTGAATGAGGACAAGTTATAACACCATTATGGACCAAGAAACGAGAGTTACACTATCTTTTGAGTTTGAATTGAGTTCTTGGAGCCTAATATCAGCACCACTTCACCTCTAATCCATCTCTTACACCTTCCATCATCCGAATCAACCGAATTATCACCCAATTCATCTTCATTTTCATTCTCCAAACCCTAGTTCATCCATTCATCCATCCTCTCATCACCATTACTCACCAAAACCCTATCCATCATCCTTCCATCATTCTCCAAGTTTCAAGATGACCAATTTCAAGTTCTCAACATCCGGTGATCAAGTACCTTCGATCATGAGCAGCTAATTTCTTGGAGGTTTCACCCCAGTGTAGACTTGTGTAAGGTTTAGGTTTTACTATGCGTTTAATGTTTGGTTTGTGACAAATTGAATTGCGTTTGAATCTTTAGACAATTGTCCTACGTTTGTATTGAATTTACGAATTGTCGAGTGAATGATTAAACTTGACTTTGTGAAACGAATACACGTATTTATGCCTTGTCTTTTGAAAAGTTTTGCTAGTCCAAGGTAACGAAGTGCATCGTGGTCCGTTGTTTATGACGTTGATAGCAATTGGCACCTAAGCTTTGTGATTGTTAACCCGTTAATGAACTAATTCGATTAAGCCAAATTAAAACGTATAGTAACCCTAAGTCTTGCACTTATCATCCAAGTAAAACTATCCAAGTCGATCTTCTCTTTTTCTTTTCTTTTTTTTTTTTTAGTAAAGAAACGACTAGTTGAGTTATTTTGGCAGACCCGTTAAGATGCCCTAAAACCCACAACACAAACACGCCTCCTGCTTACAAAACCCTAACAAAATCCACCGCCTGCTACTTATCATCCATCATCAATGGCGTTCAAGAACCAAAAGGGCAGCCAATCAAACAAGAGAAAGACAGTTACAGGCGCAACCAAAGGCGGCGATAAGAAGAAACTCAAAACCTCATCATCAAACGACCAACAAAACAAGCCTTTTAAGAAAAAGTTCGACGCCGGTAAACCCAAATTCGATAAACCAGATGCATCCAATAATGTGCCCAAAACGAAGCGTGAACTTCGTATACAAGCCAAGGTTTGTTCCATTTTTTATCTCTTTAACTTTCACATCAAAATTCATTGCCTTGTTATTCGTATTGAACATTAGCTTGTGTTTAACTTTCATTGGCACCTGTTTTATTCATATTATCAGTTGACAATAAGCCATGTTTGACTTTTAGATGTCCAAGTTGTAGCCTTTATTCATATTCATTCAATATTCATTAAAATGCAACAAATTTCATTTCAGTTTGACAAAAAAAGTAGAATCTTTGATATGAAAATTTGAAGTTTTGAACTGTGTGTTATTGGCTAATTAATTCCTGTTGCTAGATTTTTTAGTTTTATTTGGAGTTAGGTTACTATCTTTAATTGTGATGTAAGTATTATAAAACATGGTAAATTTTTACATTGTTAATGAGAATGTTGTAATTTACATTGCTGCAGGAACTTGCTGAAGCTAGGAAGAAAAAGAGGAAGCCGCATTACACGCTTGAGCAAGTGTGTACTTTCTTTATTATATATACACAGTTACACACACTGATCAGGGCTTATTATAAATATATTATATGATTAGGATTTTTGTTTTAATACTTGTTTTTTTCTTAACATAGGAGCTTGCTTCACTATGGGAAAAGATGAGACGCCGTAATATTGCCAAGGAAGATAGATCCAAGTATGTACATGATTGCATGCTTTAAGTATCTTCCGAAAATTTTACTAATAAGTTTATTGTTTTTTTTGAATATTTTTGTTAAGGTTGGTGAGCGAGGCTTTAACGAAGATGAAGGGTAAAATTCCCGAAATTGCAGGCTCTCATGTTTCTTGTCGTGTACTACAGGTGATTGTTAAAAGCTATTTTGTGTTCTTTTTGGTAAGATAGAAACTTACACGTTTTTTTTTTCTTTTGCTTTAGACATGCGCTAAATATTGTACGCCAGATGAAAGGGATGCTGTTTATGAGGAGCTTAAGCCACACTTTCTTACCCTTGCTTGCAACACTTATGCAGTGCATCTCATTACGAAGCTGTTGGATAATGGTTTGTAGTAGAATTTATAAGATGTCTGTGATCACAGTATTTACTGGTAGAGGTGGCAATTGGGCTGGTCAGGCGGCTTGGGCCCACTATGAAAGAATTAAAAAAAGTATTTTTAATATAATATGATTAATAAACAATGCAGTTGTTTTGTATTCATAAGAAAAAGCACCGTGTGCAAATTTTTCCTGTTAAAGCTATTTGACCCATTTGACTTGTTAGAGGTAAAACATAACCAATTGCCACCTGTACAATTAGTTTGATCACATTTCTGTTAGATGAAAAAAAGGGTCTGTTACTTATTATCATATGTCTTTATCACTATTACAGCCACAAAGGAACAACTGGCAAGTTTTGTTTCTTCGCTTCGTGGGCATGTTGCTTCTCTTTTACGACATATGGTTGGTTCAGTTGGTATGATGCTTATTAAATGATCTTGTAGCTCACTAGTTTGTAGTTTATTTAGTGATATTTACGTCCCCTCTTTACTAAAGGAGAGAATTTTTTTTCCTTGAAGACAATATTATTAAGTTTTGTATTTTTTTTTTTACTTTTTTTTGTAGTTGTTGAACATGCTTATCAACTGGGAAATGCCTCTCAAAAACAATCTCTTCTTATGGAATTATACTCTACCGAGCTTCAGTTATTCAAGGATCTAGCTTTAGTGAAAGAAAAGAGGTGAATACACCTCTTCAAATGTTTTAACTTATCGTTCTAAAATTCTTAAGTGCGAAACTTGTGATATTATTTTTTGAGTTGCAAATTCATGTTCTAATCTCATCTTATACTTTAAACAAACTCTTTATGCTTACAATAGGTTAGTGGATATAATTTCGAAGCTGAATTTGCAAAAATCAGCAGTAGTGAGACATATGTCTGCTGTGGTTCAACCAATTATGGAGAAAGGGATAGTGGATCACTCTATTTTACACAAGGTGCTTGTGGAGTACTTCACGATTGCCGATAAGGTATCTTTACCCGTTTTCTGTTTAACCAATTACTACCAACATTTCAGTTATTATTTTTTATTTTATTTAATATGCTTCTTCATTACCCGTTTTCTTATCCAAATGTACATATAGTCTTCTGCTGCAGAAGTTATTCAACATTTGTCAAGTGCGCTTCTTGTGCGGATGATTCACACAAAAGATGGATCCAAGATTGGGATTCTTTGCATCAAGCATGGCAGTGCACAGGTTTGATACAACCTTTACATGATCATCAATTCATTTCTAAGTTTTTGATCATTTATGTTGCTCTTTTTTTTTTTTTTTTGTCTTGATTTATCTCAGTTGTAAAATCTTGTGCTTTTTCCAGGAAAGAAAGAAAATTATAAAAGGGATGAAGGGTCATGTCAGTAAGATAGCTTTAGATAGATTTGGTAGTATGGTAAGACGGTTTTCTTAAACCTTGTTATCGCCATTTAACTTGATGATGATAGACTAGCAAAGAAAGTGAATACTGTTTAATCTCATTTTTATGTTTTTTAGGTGCTCACGTGTATCCTCTCTGTTGTTGATGACACACAGTTAGTTAAAAAGGTTGGTTACCTATTATCTTTATGCTTTTACATAGTTATGAAATGTCCCGTTAATTATTAAAATTATGATTATCTTACAGATCATCATTCGCGAACTACAACCAGTACTAAAGGAACTAATTTTTGATAAGGTTCTTCCCTTCTGGCCTTGAGTGTGACAGACTTTTATATTTGAATTTATTATTACTTCTCAAAAGTTAAAATGAGATTAAAACTATAATAATTATTTTAATGTGATTCAGAATGCAAGACGCCCTTTATTACAACTTCTTCATCCAAATTGTTCACGTTATCTCAGTCCAGATGATTTGTCTTTGTTAGATTCGTCAATACCTTCTTTACTAACAAAGGTGAGTTTCATACCATTCATATTCCACATAAAATAAAGTGATTCTGCCGGCATGTAGTTTTACAAGTCTTTTATTTTCTCATCAGGGTGGCTCAGAACCAGAATCGGAGAGCAAATCGTCAGAGGCTAAGGATGATGATGTGGACATGAGTGATGCAGAAGAGAATGTAAAATCAGTAGCCGGTGGGAAAAAAGATCCCACTCTAAGAAGAAAAGAGCTGTTGGTTGATAGTGGACTTGCTGAGGTTCGTTTACCTTTTAAATCGGTTTTTATGTTTAATAGGTGTTAGATATGTCTATAAAAGAATATATTGTGACAGTGATGATTGTTTAGTAGGTATGCAATGCATCAAGAACATAAAATTTCGGTGACTTTCATGTTTCAACACTTACGAGCCATTTTAACTGTCTTTTCTTTAGTTTTTTTATATAACCGTTGCAATTAACTCGTGAGAAATAAAACATAACCTGACTTTTTTATAGTTGAATGGACTGAATTTGGCACATGCTTCTACACTTGTATGCATATAAATAATGCGTATTTTTATATTTGTTTATACAGAGTCTCATTGATGCATGCTGTGAGAGTTCAGAGGAGTTGCTAAAATCAAATCATGGAAAAGAGGTCTTGTTTGAGGTGATGATATTTTTCACAGCTAATTATTTTTGCATGTCTATGTTTTGAGAATCTTGCTTGCACATTATACATGATTGCACGCATGTGATCTGAACCAGAGGTGGAAAAATGGGCGGGTCATAAATGGGAGTTTTTGGTATGGATCGAAATGGGTTGTCCTGGGTAAATAGAAACACTTTTTTTTGTTTAGAAATCACATGCTTTTTATATATATTTAGTCTGTATGTATGGTTACGAAGTCCAATTATTTTATTATTAATCCATTTTTTAATAAAATGATTTAGAATGTTTCATGGGTAAAAAATCCACTTTGCGTGAATTTTGACTTATTTAATGCTCATTTGACCTGTCATTATGTTGTTTTTATTTTTATTTTGTACGCATCTAGTACGTTAAGGCATACTACAAGTTGAGTCATTGACCTATTCTTAGTCAGATGAGATTTGTAAGTGCCGTCTTTACTCAATATCTTACAAACCCAATTGGTTTCTAAAAAGGGCGCCTGAGGCGCAGGGGTCCTTGTTTCAGTCTACATAAGGCGTGAGTTTTACCCGAAGCGCAAGTGAGGCACTTTTTTTGGCAAAAAAATGACCTTGAGGCGCACCCTCATTTACATGCCATATATTTTGTGCAGCAAGAGGCTGTACAACATGCTTTTCAGGTTGTACAAGTAGGTAATTTATATATCAAACCATATATTATATATATAAAGCTTTTTTTGTATCTAAATATTGGATAAATGATTCTAGAAACTTAGGAGATATATAAATAATTTATATAGCAATTTGTGCCTTGCGTACGAATAGCGAGCCATTTTGCGTCATTGTTTTAGACCTTGTCGCCTCAGTGCGCTTCTCGCTCTCTAAAACTGAGAACCCAACCATGTAATGTCTTATGTCTCAATATCTTATGTTTATTATATCGTCAACCCGTTCTTTGCTTCCGTTTGTGTTGGGCTCATAGTCTCTTTGTTTCTAATATTTCAAATCTGATTGCTTTAAGTGGTTTCAAATGTAGGTTGCGACAGGGGGTGCAGATAAGATTCTACACCCACATTTGGATGAAAAGTTAGATTCTTTACATGAATCTATAGCATCTGAGGTATCAGCTCCTAAATCCGAAGGGCAAGAACATCTTCTAGAGAACTTTCATTCAAGCCGGACAATAAGAAAACTTATACTCGATTGCCCTTCTTTCGCTTCCACTTTGTGGGAAAATACTTTTAAAGGGAATTGCAAGACGTGGGCCCAAGGTCACAGGTAACTTATACTAACCTTAACTTATTAGTTATTTTAATCAAAACAATACAATACGGTTTGATATTTATAGAATTTACACCTATACTAACCTTAACTTGTTTGTTAAATCTTGTAAAACTGTGTTGCAGTGCGAAAGTTGTTAGTGCGTACATGGAAACCTCAGATCCTAAGGTGCTTAAACTGGCAAAGAAAGAGTTGAAACCGTTATTAGATCAAGGTCTACTTAAATTACCCGACAAGAGTCAACCAAAGAAAGAAGAGTAAACAGCCAAGCGTGATGAGCCCAGAATTTAGTTGGGGTTCAGTATTTTGATCTGAAATGCGTGCATTCGTGCATTACCGAACGAGTAGAACACATTAGAATGTTGCGGCTTAAATTAGTTATCATTGTGTTTTTTTGCTACAATTTGCAAGTCAAGTTTTGTGTCTTATATATTAACTTATTCGGGATAAGAATTATAGTCTTTTTGTTGGTTCTTTTTAGTGGCAAAACCTTGCTTATATTCTCTTCCAAGCGGAAAGAAAATATTTTTTAAATATTATATATGGGGTGAAATATCGAAATGGTTTAATTCTTTATAAATAGTTCATATTTCTCTTTCTTTTTGCTTTTTTTATAAAACATACTAGGTTATTACCTAGGATTGCTTCCCGGGTTTGATAAAGTTATTTATATCAAAACTTTTATGATTAACATCTTAATTAAAATGATACAATAAGTATGACATAATACATGGGGTCGAGTTTGGTCGGCTCACGCTGATAAAATGCATATAATGTGTCATAGTATTAATGCTTATTTGGCTTGAATAACTTCCCATTGGTTTGGCCATTCAAATCATCAAAGCTCGTCACTAAGGTACAAAAGAAAGGAAATACACTAAAACAAATCTTATTTAAATCACTGTTGATATAACAAATTTCAATACAGTAACCAAAATAGTAGTCATAGTTCTTTGTTTACAATTTATATGATCCTTTAAATGGAAACCATGAAGAATTTTCTGTATAATATATATGTCTGTGTGTGATAATACGGGTTGATTAATATATTAAATTTGACAATTACATTATTAATTGGGATTATGCGAAAACCGAAGGTAGGAGAGAAGCATCGTCGGTGAAAGAGGCGTCAATAAGAGCAAATATAAGTTCGGCAGAAGTGCCGATTGCGTTTTCATTTACTCCACTACAAACTGGGAAACAAAAGAGTACAAATATTAGGGTGTTTGGACAAGCATTTTGAAAATAATCATAATCAGCTAGCCAATTTTACTTGCTTACAAAAGGAAAATATCCTGGGGCATGAGCATGTCTTCAACCCGAGAATGAGATTTGTTTTCAAGCTTAATAACCTCCATAAACTGCTTCAAACAGAAAACCGAATTAATAATCCGCGAATGAATAACTTCCCCATTTAAAGCAACAACACTTTGGAGTAGCAGTGTCAAGGGTCTATACCGGTTTATCTGTTTTGTGAGACGAAAGTCCATTTCCTATAGCATTACAAAACAAAGAACTAAACCCAACCCAATCGTATTTCTCATCACACCGTTATTGTTACATGTATTTGGCAAATTTGGGTACCGGTACCGAGCTCATCCCTAATCGCAGTTAACAAAGTAGAGAAAAAATTATCTCATTCACTACAGTTAGCGTGTTATAGTTCATAGATAGTCTTAAAAAGTCATAATCTTATTAAGGACGATTAGAAAGTCAAACTATTAAGGACGCTCACAAAATCGAACTTTTTATGAAGGAAACCAAACTTTTTACTAAGTCAAATCTTTTAGTAATGACACCCGTAACGTGGTGAAGCTTCTTTTACTAAGCTTATCATTGCGCCACCCCGTAAAGGTCATGGGAGAAAATTTGGGAAAATGTTCATGTTTTGCAAGTAAAAGGTTGTTTTTTTTGTTTAGATTTTTTTTCAAGAATAATGGTTGCTTCGGTTCAAAGTGTCTAGTACCATAATTCACTCAAATATATTTTCTTTATTAAAGAGAATCAATCTCCCCATCATCTTTCATGGTCGCTAAGCATATGAACGAAATGTTATATGATACTCCTTATATTCAAAACAATAAAAGGGTTACTTTGATAACTTCACAATTGATGCACGGAAGACCACATAAAAAAGAGTACACCGTCAATAATAATTTTATTTAAAAAAGAGAGGTTACCTGTAGCAATGTACTCAGGAACAACATAGCCATGCGTCCCCATCACCCTTGTTGTTACAAGTGACACTCCTCCTGAAGGACTTAGTTTCGCCAACCCAAAATCTTAAATTTTTGCATTGTAGTTCTACAAATAGTCAAAAAAATAAAGATAAATGATCATAAAAACCACTAGCATACAAATAATATATGCATAGGGAAGGGTTCAATATAGATTGTAGAACAACAAATAATGCAAGACCTGCGAGAATCAATCCGAAGCTAAACCATTCATTTCTTATTAAAAATTACATGAAAATGTATATAAGATTAAATAATTTCTCTCTCTAATTAATTAATTTCCTACTTTATATCTTCTCTCTTCCTCATAACACGTTTCATACACATGTCAATCAGATGTTAATAATATATGAAAACACAAATAAATTCAAGGACATTCACATGACCGTATTTATGATAATGGTCATGTTAGATCTTAGATAAATACACAAATTAATGTACGTTCCAGATTGGTTATCGCAGTTCTCTTTTAAAAGCCAAATTTCTTTTTTGTCCCTAATTTGTGCATGCAAACACGGGGACAAAAGACAAATATGGATTTAGAATGAATAATAGTGAGGCCCACGACGCATTATATTATATAGAAGGAAAAGTAGGAAGGTAAAAAGTTATATAAAACTAGGGGTGTTCAAAACTATCCGTATCCGAAAATCCGATCCGAAATATCCGATATCCGAATTCGAAATATCCGAAAAATCGGATATCCGAATTTTTCGGATTTGGATTCGGATAGTGATTTTCAAAATTTTCGTATATTTCGGATATCAGAAATATCCAAAAATATAATTTTCATTTTTTTTCGGTTATCCGAATATCTGAAAATATCTGAAGTATCTGAAATATCCGAAAATATCTGAAAAATATCCGAAAACTTATATTCGGATATCCGAAACTATCCAAAATATCCGTTTCCGAATATGAAAAAAATAATAAAAATTAAAAATTAAATAAAAAGTTAGATTTTCGGATATCCGATTCACTATCCGAATCCGTATCCGTATCCGAAATTCCGGATATCCGAACTTTCGGATACGGATTCAGATAGTGAAATCTGGTATCCGAAAATTTCGGATATCCGAAATTCGGATATCCGGTTTTGAACACCCCTATATAAAACTCTCACCCCATCGAGCAATATATTAGAGGCCTTAATATCTCTGTAAATGACGTTGTCATCTGAACTGTGTAAAAAAGCTAGTCCCCGAGCTGCACCTATGGCTATTTTAAGCCGTAAATTCCAAGAAAGTGGTTGAACTGCAGAACCTCCTGCACAATGTAGAACCCAACTAATGTAAATTTTACAGTTTTGACTTATACATTACTTACGTCTAAAAAGATGGTTTTCTAAGCTAGAATGAAGTAAAAAACAAAGCAACTCAATGTACATTGATCAGCTCTTTTGAGCATGGCCAACACAGTTTTAAGAGCACAATAACGTAACTGCCTATTAACTCCACATTTGTGCTCCTGTGACTATGTGAGTACTGTTTCTATATCATGTTGTGACAGTATATGCTTTTGAGTCAACAGTCATGTAATTCTATTTCTAAACATGTATGGCTAGTTCAAGTTCAGGAAAGCTGACACGTTATAAATAATCATTTAGCGGATCCTCATTTTATAACACCGATTAACTGCACAGTGATTTAATGTGTGACTGACCTTGGGCTGCTGGTCAGGTTTAGGAATTTGACGAATATGAACATTTGCAAGCAACAAAATCAGATGCTCCCGCTAGTTTGCTACATTATCTTTCTGCGAATGGGAAGAGTCAAGTAACGGTCACAATAGAGGGATTTATTATGCACGTCTTTTAGTGTAGACTTCGTGGAACACCTCCATCATCCAAAAAAATGTCACCTATAATTTCACATGTTGATTTAGGTGAAACAACTCCGGTGTTGAGACGGACACAATACTTCTTCGGATTCGTAGTCTTAACCTGAACAATAATATGCATTGGATAGAACGTAGTTTCAACCACTGTTGTAACTCAACAGTGGTTTAACTCACTGTTTTAACCCAACAGTGGTTTCAACCACTATTTTAACCCAACAGTGGTTTCAACCAGTATTTTAACCCAACAGTGGTTTCAACCACTGTTGTAAGTCAACAGTGGTTTAACTCACTGTTTTAACCCAATAGTGGTTTAACTCACTGTTTTAACCCAACAGTGGTTTCAACCACTATTTTAACCCAACAGTGGTTTAACTCACTGTTTTAACCCAACATTTTTTTTGTAACACCTCGTAATTTCACGTCTAATAATGTATTGACACGTGTCATAAGCTTTGAACGTGTAAAAGAATACTCTAGAGGGACTAAAGTTGACAAACAAAGAAACTATGTGAATAAAAGGGTTCAAAGTGTCAACAATGGATAAATATACTTCACAATAGCCCCACAAAATGTTTATACCCTTAAACAAATGAATCATGGATCATACGAAGCTAATTGTGAAAGAAAGTCAGAGATTACAAACTACAGGGGTTAAATATGTCAACATGTTTAAAGTATACCTCTGATTGGCCTTTTAGCAAACCCGAAGCTTTGTAACGATTAATTATGCTCACTAAAATGCATGATAAAAATTTCACCAAGTTTCGTTATCATATGAGAAAGTTATGATAAAATTCGTATACGAGGGGTTAAAAGCGTCGACATGTTAATAAATACCTTTGAGCGACCTATGTATAAATCCCAAACCTTAACCGGTGTTATAAACATCTGATATACATTCAAATCCGGTTAATACTAGCAATAATTGATTCAAATTATAAAGATGGGACCCTATAAGAATATGTTTGACAAACCTTCGTTTATGGCTTTTTCAAAAGCATCAAAGGCAACTTTAGAACATGGCAAGGTGGTCTTAACTGTTCAGGACATGATAATGGAGGCCCCATTCTGAAAATAGAGGCCCAAATTCGTAATATCTAAGTTGCCTGTTCGAAGCTTGAAAGGTTACAAATTTTTGCCTTCTGGTAAAGGCTTACGGACCGCAAAGACTTGGTCTTACGGTCCGTAAGAGGCTCTTACGGACCGCAAAACCCTCCGCTTACGGTCCGTAAGACAGTCCCAGTAACAGAAAGTTGACAGCCGCCTGTATAACGAGTTAACCGACTTATATTGCCATTTTTCACTCCCATGTGCAACACAAACTAGTTCTTAGGCACTAGGGACACTTGTAATTGACCAGGGAACAATCCTAGAGTTGTTTGGCATGATCTTAATCAATCAAGAACACTATATAAAGACCCACATTGTTGCCATTTTGATCATTCATTCCAAACTTCACTCCTGAAGACTTCTGGAGCTCAAGAGCCTTCCCTAAGCATCACTAGTCGTGCATAGGACCTTGGTAAGCTTCCTTGACCTTCCTTAATCGAGTTTTGCTTAGTTTATAGCTTTAAAGTCAAACCGTCGTAATTAAGGTTTGACTTAACGATTAATCGCTAATGGTCCAACGATTAGTCAAAGTAAAGGTAGTTATAAGTTGGTAATTATGTGGGCATTACACCCTTAAAAGGGCAACCTCTGGTTCCCGCTCTAACTAGATCATTTGTCGGGTCAAAGTTGGTTATAAAAAGTCAACAGAATCTTAATTTTCGATTTAACGCATAATTAACAATGTAGAAGGCGTGTAACCTATTTTATCACTCATATAACTTGGTAATTAGTATAAGAACTGGTCTAAGCTTGTTTGATCCGATAATTTTCTGCTTAGGCTCGGTCCGGAACCGAAAGCAAAACTTTGACTTTTGCTTTGACTTCAGTTCTGACCCGATTTAGATGGATTTAGAAATGCCTTAAAACTTCATTAGGACCAGGTTACATGATAGTTTAACCCTCTGTGATTGGTTTGTTGTTTGTCCGATTCGTTTACACGTTTCCGTTAATTGCTTAATGTTGACCATAATGCCCTTTTGACCATAAAACAAGAATTTTGGAAATGTAAGAGGACAATGATCTTTGTTACTAATTTATAAACATGTCCCTAAATTTTCACATCAGTTTGATGTCTAGATTAGGAGTTATGCTTAATGGCGTAATTAGAACGCTTTTTATTAATTAAACGGCGTCATTAGCGTAAAGCCTATCTAAACCCAATTTTTGACACCAAACCTTTTACCCACTGATGTAATATAATATTTTGGGATTTTTGAAGATTTTTAATTATTTTTAAACTGATCATAACATAGGACTATCGCCTTGATTCGGTTAATGCCAATTATACCCTTTTCGCGTATAAAATAAGTTTTACATAACAATTTGATACCAAACCTTTGGCCACTGATTTTATATGATAAATGAAGTATTTTGAATTTAATAAACTAATCAGAAAACTCAGATTTCCGTTATAACCCGGAAATCGCTTAAAACAGCTTTTTACGCGTTTAAAACGCATAGTATGGGTTTAAAACCATTTTGTCATATAAGACTTATCACCAATTGATATAACCTATTAAATTAAGTTGTTTTACTGATTATCTCAGAACCGAATCTCAGAACTATAATTAATCTCTTTTATAATCTTTAAAATGACCAAAATACCCCTACGGGGTTTAAATTGAGATTAAACTCGTTTTGGGCATAATGGAAGGTATCCTACTGATATCACAACATATTTAAAGCATGTTAACTTAGGAAACCTGTTCATGACTCTTTCGGCTACCCGTTATGCGTTATTCGCGTTCGGTTCGGTTTATGTAACTAGTTTGCATAAATTAGCCGAAACGGGTCGAACCTTATCATTTTTATCTCAAAATACAGAATGTGTATAGTTTACCCATAGTATACAAGTCTTCAAACTTGTCGGGTCTAAATCACATTTTGTTCCGGTCTTCGCTTAATCGTGCGTTTGAACCGTATCTTCCTTTAAAACTAACCGGTCTAAGTTTAGGCTTAATTAAAGACCCGTTAGGATTCTAATAGGTTATTATAAACCTTCGTTCCAGAATAGGAGACCAGGTAAAAGCTATTTGCACTTGCTGTTGTGATTATACTTTGCTCAGGTAAATACTTTTAGCTTATTTTCCCTTATACGGGCTTGGGGTACGGTATCTAAAATACCGCTTGGTCGGGCATTCGACCTTAATCGGTTGGTGGTTAAGTATTATCGAGATGACCCGTTTAAAAATATGTTTTGTTTGCTTAAACGCCTTTGGGGGGTTAATGACCATGTCCCGGATATCCTTGGCATCATTTTACGAAATGGCCACGACCTAAGCACGGGGTGTAGGCGTACACCCGTCAGTGCCTAAATAAATAATGTGGTGTGTCTATTGATCTTTAACCCGGCACGAACCGGGCTACTGAACGCATAAGAAACATATAATTCGTTTACGAGTATTATATTCAAATAATTATCCTAAGTTATAAAAATGTTTGTGCCTCGTGCATTTAAATCAATTTTCTTAACCTTTTCAAAATGAGTCAGTTGATTGTATTTACCAGTGTAAACTGACGTATTTTCCCAAAAAGATTAAGTGCAGGTACTACTCGAAATATGCTGGCTTTCTCCTTAGCATCAATAAGAGTCTCGCAAGCTTGGATGCATTTCAGTCTGTTGAACAATGTTTCTTTTATTTGATCCACCTGTTGATTATTTTCAACTGTTTTGTGATACTTAATATTACAATTTTATTTGGTTGAAATGAATCTATCTTTTGCTTCCGCTGTGCATTTATATATTGTGTTGTTTGACTATAACGATATCAACTACGTCACGATACTCCCCCACCGGGCCCACCGGTAATACGTGGAAATATCAGGGTGTGACAGTTTTGAAACCACTTTTGGGTTAAAACAGTGGTTTCTTTTGAGATGCCACCCTATTAAACAAAAGAAAAATTATACCAATCCACTGTTTTGGGTTAAAACAGTGTTTTGAAACCACTGTTTTGGGTTAAAACAGAGTTTTGAAACCACAGTTGGGTTAAAACAGTGTTTTGAAACCACTTTTGGGTTAAAACAGTGGTTTAAAACACCTGTTCCGGTGGACGGGGATTTTAATATCATAATCACACAACTATATTTTTTCTTGTCATTTCATATGGATTGTAGCTATACGATGTGCAAGGATTATTCGAGTCCAAGCTTTTTTGTACCGCCTTTTCGGAATGTGAATCTAGAAAACTTGTGGCTTCATTTAAAATCAACATTTTTGATCGTCTAATTAGTGTCCTTGCTGTTGAGATCCTCTGTTTCAGCCCTGTAGTTCTTAGTCATTGCTCACTAAAGCCATTTAACTTCTAAGTCATTTTTACCTGGAGCGACGTTATGTCAATCCCATCATTCTTTGCTCCTCTTCACTAACCTTCTTTTCTATTACTGCATTTACAAAAAAATAAAATAAAAATTAAGCTATGTTACGGTAACAAAAACCGACAAACAAAAAAAACACAAAGTTAATGAACTCCTAACAACCTCGATTAAGGTTGTTCGTCTTAAATCTTCCACGAACATTCAAAGCTATTTGATATAATCAATAATCGGAGAAAATAACAAATCCAAACCCCTAGAATACACAGCTATTTGATATAATCAATAATCGGAGAAAAAACTGAACAAAATGAAGTTTGGATCTTAGGGTTTACATTCGTCGAGGTGAATCAGCCTGCAAATAGCAAAATTCAACGGATTAAGATGTGAGATGTAAGCATATGAATGTACAAATTAACAGATATGATAAGTTGTGAAGAACATAAATGAAAATGGAGCTCACCATTTGTTTGCAGAGAAAACCCTAGATCGCGAAATTTGATTTTTTATGATAAAACCTTTGAAGAGAAATCCTTATAAGCTAGTTTCCCTTTCAAATCCCCGGCGAGAGGTGAGGCAGTTCTCATATTCTTTAGCCATATCACCATTACTATAAGCAAGGTTTCCCTTTCAAATCCTTATAAATAAGGTTTATATATTTGATTAACAATCAAGAAACAAAGACCAAAACAGTTAATAACATACCAATGATGCGATTGAGAGAAGGTGAATACGAGCTTCATCTGAATTCACCTAAACCGGTGTAAAGAAAAAGATTTAAAACACAAAAATATAATAAAAATTTCTGCAATACAAATACCCGAACTTTAAATAAATACCTTTGATCTCCCACTTCTATCATAATTTATAGAATACTTTCTCAAATCGCCGACTTCTGAACAAAGCTCTTGCGCATAGTAAATCAAGTTCATCCATGTGATAATAACCAAGAACTTCCATAATATTCAAGACATAGGCAGTACACTGCACAAAATATCTAATTTTTCCAGATTGTAAATCTGAAAAATTATTTACACAACTAATTTAGATACAAAACACCTATATCACTAAATTTTGTTATAAACACCTTTATCCCTAAAATTTGTTAACATTATAGAAAACTGCCCACATTGGATTCTCTTTACATATGATATATCTCTATTCAATTAAACAATCCTTCTTTATTCTCCTTTTATTATAGTTTTCTCTTTTTTCCACTAATGAAAAATATAAGAAACTATCACTCCATGTATTTATTCCCTATTTTAGAGAAATCGAATAGAGTGCAAAAATTAATAAGTAGACAAATTTCATAGCTATGCAGTTAATAGCGGCGCTATAGCGGGCTATAGCGGTGTAGCGGTCTTCTGGCATCGTAGCGGTCCAAATAGCGGTTGGGCATAGCGGTTCCGCTAATAGCGGCGCTATAGCCCGCTATTTGACCGCTATTTGCCGCTATTTGGAAACCGGTATAGCGGTCATAGTCAAATTAGGTCAAAGTTTGAAAAAACCGGTCAAAAGTCACCTATAATCGGACCAAATCGGTCAAAACTGGATCAGATATTAGTAAAAAATTGACCAAATCGGTTAAGTGAAACGAATTGTTACCTTAATTTGAACAAAAATCAGTTGTTGCTCCATGATTTTGAACCATTGTAGAGATAACTGGGTACGCCTGATGGAGAAGAGAAGGGGAGCGGGAAAGAAAACGGCGTATGATGAAAGTGGGGATAATTAGGGTTATTTAAGTTTGGGTATTTTAACATATAACCCCCCTCCATCTTCATTAGTTTATATTTAGTCCTCATACTTGTGAATTTATATATAAACAATATAAAATTAATGGTATATGTATATAATATATATAAAAATACATAAATTATGCATGGTATAAAAATTACCGCAATATCACCGCTATACCACCGCTATAACCTATATATCGTATAGCGGACCTTGACCGCTATCCGCTATTTTACCGCTTTAACTGCTTAGTTTCATAGTTTCTTTTACATCCAGCAATCAACAAACAACAACCAAATCAATTTATCCAAATAGTAACAGTTGCTATCACAACTAAAGAGAAGGAGAAATACCTTAATATCCTCATTAGAAACTCCATAATCCAAATTGGAGACATAAAGCTTGGTTCCAGTTTCAATTCCAGAAGGCCTGCCACTCTGATCCACACCACCGAACATATCATGATTCCAAGCAGCAGCATCGGGTGCTTAAATCAGACGCACAAAACCCTTATAAACATTCCACCCAATTCAACTTAACAACCATCATCTCAACTAACTAAACAACCTTAGCTGGTCCACCGTAAGGAGTAGATCTGTTAGCACCGTGGTTGTTGAAGCGCCGTGCAGGTCCAGGTCCGGATGAACTGTCACACCCCAACCGATGGCGGAATCATCGGGGCGCGCACTGAGCGAAACAGACTGTTCATGAGTATCCATAACAACTATTCATTACCAGATAATTAAACGTCATGTCCCATACCACAACATATCTAAACAAATAATTGTCTCAAAAACCAAATACTGTTCTGACAACTCAGATTTTATTTAATTGTTTGTTTCTAAGACTCCAACCTAGCTTGAGTTCCACATAGCAGCAAAACATCCTAAGCACTTGTCACACACATTAAAATAGAGGTCAATACACATAGTGTCAAGGTGAGCATACAAGTTTGATATAGTATAATAAAGTTCAAAATCGTTTACGCATAACCAGCATGTAACATTTACAAAGTGAAGGCAAGTAGGTTATCGACAGAGAAATATGCACAGACGTGACTGCGAGTTGTAGAATGCGCAACACATATCCCCACCGAGACACGTGAAGTAAAGCCCTTAACAACCCCTGTCCACGACAGGTGCTGAGTCCAAACTATAGTACTATCGTTGCTAAGGTGTCAGGCAACAATCACTGTGTTAACATACATACAAGCATTCATCGAATAACACGTAGCATGCGATAACGGTCAGCATATAAATAGTGTTTGCGTTGCGTGTCGATTGTGATTTAGAATAAGTTACGTATGTAACACCCAAAAGTGCGTAAAGCAAAAAGGGTTCGAGTATACTCACAGATTGCGTTTAACAAGTAAACACAGTCTTGGATTGAAGGGAGCGCTGAGAGATTAGCCTGAACAGTTAACGATAACATAAATAATAAGCGGTGCGTAAAACGGTGAAGATGACTAAGTGTCGAGTGGCAACCCAATCGGATGGCTATCCGATCGGTTGACCATTCAATTGGATTGACATTCGTTTGGTAAGGATGTGTTTGTGTATGATGGCTTTGAAGTTTTCGTTGTAGCATTTTGAAAACAGAGAAGTATCTCTACCCTTCAGGTCGATCGATCGAACGGTCGTTCGATCGGATAGCAATCCGATTGGCAGGACACATTTTGAGAACAAGTTCATAGCAGGATTGTCACTTGATCGGATAGCAATCTGATCGATTGGCAATCCGTCAGCTGCCGATTAGCATTGAACATGTTGAAAATTGCTAAGAGTCGAAGTTCCAAATGTCACATAGTCGGATGGTCGTTCGATCGGATGGCTATCCGATCGAGCGGCATTCCGTTCAACGTTGAGACCTTTGAAAAGTTTAAATAAAAGTTTAAGTGTGGAACCAAGTGCAGCCGATCAGATAGTCGTTTGATCGGATGGCTATCCGATCGGGTGGCTATCCGATCGAGCGGCAATCCGTCCCAACGAACCAATGCGTCTTGAACTTGATTATTTTTGAAAGTTTCATAGTTTTGACCGAGACGGTGTGATAACGTGCTGAAACAACAGAAACCCCATCATGACCCAAGTGACCCGATCTGTAACAACTCTCATCAAAAGTCATATTTATTAAATTAATTTGTCCAATAGGAAACCCTAATTGAAACACCCAAGTGATTCTACACAAACCCTAAAATTTTCAGAATAATCAGAATCAGGATCAGGGGCCCTAAAACTCAGGGGGGTAAAATCCTAGTTACGATTATCTTAAAATCTCGCTGTCAAAATCGAATTTACGAAATCTGTCAACTCAGCTAGGCTAGTCAAGGACGTGGCTACCCTATGGTAAATAGGTGTCCCTCGCGTCACGCGACGCCCAGGGTAGGACCCCTCGCGTCACGCGAGGGGGGTCAAAATTTACGTATAAATAGTGGACTTTGGGACTGGAATTTGGGCATTTGAACGACGTTATAATTACAGGGATTAAGTCTTTGTAATATCCATATTACAGTCGGTATGTGGGGTTTTGTATACATTACTTGATAATCTTCACCATTGGACAACGAGTTAGCCAATGGGTGATATGACCATAGTCACAGAAACGAGTCGAGTGACAAATACCGAGGGTAGTTGAATGATATAGAAACATTGTAATCGCTCTTAATACTGTAAATTATAACAAATGAGTCGTTTTAGCAAAATGAATGATTCACCAGTATTTCCCGCTGACAAAACCTTTTTCAAACATGTTTCAGGTGATCTGTTGTGATCCAGGAAAAGTGCCGCGTAGCACTACAAGCTTAAGGAAGTGGCTCAATATAAAAATAAAGAAACATGTTTTGTAAAAATAAAGATTTCTCTGTGAAATCTTAAGATTGTAAATTACCGGGATTTTATCCCAAGTTGTGAAATAAAATAATCGGGAAATTACAGTTTTAAAAAGATCCTGATGAAAACTTCCGCTGTTAATTAAATACCACGGGATTTTCTGTCCCGCGGCTCCTGAAACGGGTAAAACCGGGTCGGGGGCCGTGACAGAAAAATGTGGTATCAGAGCCACTGATTTAAGCCAATTAAGTATTTATAAAATACTTAATTTTTCTACTTGTCATTTTGTGATTATGTGTTTTCTTATTTGGATATTTGTGTACAGTATGGGTAAGCAAAAGTTGTCAAACATCTATCTTAAATTAGATAGGTCATCCAACGAGAAGGGAAGTTCATCTCAAACTAAATCCTCAAATTACTCTGTAATTCCTGAAGAAGGAATATTTGTGCGAAAGGCACAATATGAGGAACCACTTTCTCCTAGTAAAAGAAGTCTGATTATTAGGAAAAGTAAAGAGAAAATAAAGAAATTCCGAGAAAAGAAAGTTAAACAGGAAACTCAGGAATTAATCAATAAATCACCATGGGAAGACAAGTTAGATGAAAAATGGGCAGATCTTTATACGCTAGCCACTGTAGCGGTTAATGCAAATCTTTAAAAAAATTTTAACTCAAAGTTTTAGCAACCTTATCACCTATACAAATCTAGAAACCTTATCCAGTAAATAAATAAATTTACGATAAAACCTAGTATGTTTTAATTTTCGGTTGTTTTGTAGTTACCCAATATGAAATAATATTTAAAGGTTTTCTATGAAATTTTGTTATAAAGTTTTAACTTAGTAATTATGAGTATTTTGCATAACAGCATGAGTGACTTGTCTGGCGCCCTTCAGAATTTAAATCTCTATCCGGTAAGAATAGAGGTTTCCAGAGATTTCAATAGGTATATACCAGATATAGAAGAACCTATTGAATTCAATGCTCCACCTCCCGAGAAACCCAAGCCCAAGAAAAAGAGAAGATTTGTGGGATGGAGGCGTGTGCGTAGGAGGAAACCTGTCACTAGAAAGATGCCTAAAATAGAAAATCCCTTAGATAAAGGGAAGGGAATTGAAGTAGGGGAAGAGTCTGGGCAGTTGGGAATACAGTTTGAAGAATATTCTAAGCAAATAGAAATGGAGATTGGGGGAGGTTCTAATCAAACCCAAATAGAAATGGGAGAAAACTCTAAACAAAACCAGGAAATGACATTACAAGAAGAGCTAGATTTTATATTGGCAAGCTGTGATACTATTCAGCCTGTTAATAAAAATGCTTTTACTCATCCTATTGAAACTCAACTTCTAATCAATTTGGAATCAGCAATCCCAGAACCTATAGTCCACACCCAACCTTTAGGAATGGATGAATGGTGGACGAATGATTGGCAGTTCCAAAACCTGCTCAACAGTCGTTATTACTTTCTTCCTCAATTTGACCCAGAACCTATACCTAATCCACCTATGAGTAATGAGAATTTAGCTGAACTTCACCACTTTGGCAAGGAACTGGTGGATGCCGGAAATAAGATCAGGGAAGTAGGAGAACAGATCTCCTGGAAGTATGATGAGAGGGAACGCCGTTATTAAAATATTAGCTGACGAGGGAGAAGGGGTTTATGGGAAACTGTGGTTGTAAAATAAATAAGTAGGATATAGTTGATGAAATAACTTAAAATAAAACTTTGTAAATGGTGTGTATTGATGCATACTATATAAAAATGGGAATCGAGAAATCGATAGTTTTGGCCATATGTGTGTATGTGAAATTTGCATGATTATTTTATGTTTAATTGTTATTTATTCGATACTAATAAATTATATATATTAATGATCAGATGGAAAACGTTAATAATGAACCAGTTAATGAGGTTAATCAATCTGAACAACACCCGGGGGATCAATATATGACTAGGCAAGATATAGAAAATATCGTTGCTCAAGGGATAGCTAATGCTATTCCAGCAATAGTCGCTGCTGTTTAGAAACCTGCTGAACCTCAACAAATCATTCCGAGCAAACGTATTTCTGAAGATAACTTCAGTAATAGCGTAAATGGAGGCAATGATCATATTAATCAGGACGAACATTGTCAGCACTTGCATGCACTCTTAACTTTGTTAAGAAAAGAAAAGTTGTACGCCAAATTCTCGAAGTGTAAATTTTGGTTACAAGAAGTACAATTCTTAGGACATATGGTAAATCATGAAGGTATTCATGTAGATCCTGCTAAGATAGAGGCAATTACCAATTGGAAGGTTCCGCAAACCGCAATGGAAATTAGAAGTTTTATAGGTTTAGCTGGGTATTATAGACGGTTTATTAAGGATTTTCCAAGATAGTTGTACCATTAACTAAGCTAACCTGTAAAGCCATTAAGTTTGAATGGGGACCTAAATAAGAAGAAGCCTTTAGAATCTTGAAGCAGAAATTAACAAATACTCCAATCTTAGCTTTACCCGAAGGAACTGAAGATTTTGAAGTATATTGTGATGCTTCAAAACTAGGATTAGGATGTGTGTTA
The DNA here is from genome assembly GCA_030545235.1 of Helianthus tuberosus. NCBI lineage: Eukaryota > Viridiplantae > Streptophyta > Magnoliopsida > Asterales > Asteraceae > Helianthus > Helianthus tuberosus. The sequence goes on along the minus strand of CM060365.1, from coordinate 30,997,918 downwards.
ATGCAACGCAAGAAGGTAATTGCGTATGCCTCAAGACAATTGAAAAAACACGAGGAAAATTATACAACTCATGACTTAGAGTTAGGAGCCGTAATTTTTGCCCTTAAGATTTGGAGACATTATCTTTATGGAAGTAAATTTACTGTCTATACCGACCACAAAAGTTTAAGATATATATTTGGGCAAAAAGAGTTAAACATGAGACAAAGAAGATGGATGGAAATCCTAAGTGATTACGACTGTGATATTCAGTATCACGAAGGAAAGGCAAATGTAGTTGCAGATGCCTTAAGTCGTAAGTACCATGAGAAACAACGACGAGTTCGTGCTCTCAGATTAAATCTACAGTTAGATTTAATGGAACAACTGAAGCATTTTCAAGAAACAGCAATAGAGGATGTTGCTGAAGGAATGAAAGGACGAATAAAAGAATTAGAAAAAGGAGATGATGGAATTTGGAGATTCCATAAGAAAAGGATTTGGGTGCCAAAGCAGGGAGAATTAAGAAAGAAGATTTTAGAAGAAGCTCATAAATCTAGGTATACCATACACCCTGGAAACAATAAAATGTACCAAGATTTAAGAAATAATTTCTGGTGGATAGGCATGAAGAAAGATATAGCTAGATATGTGTCTAAGTGTCTTACTTGTTCACAAGTTAAGGCAGAACATCAGAAACCTTCAGGTCTACTCCAACAATTAGAAATGCCAATATGGAAATGGGAACTCATAACAATGGATTTTGTTACTAAGTTACCCAAAACCAGAAAAGGTAATGACGCGATTTGGGTAATTGTGGATCGATTAACCAAATCTGCTCACTTTCTACCAATGAAAGAAACCTTTAGCATGGAAAGATTGGCAAAGTTATATGTAGATGAAGTTGTATCTCTACATGGAGTTCCACTCTCCATTGTATCAGATAGGGATAGTCGTTTCACTTCTCATTTCTGGAAAAGTTTCCAAGAAGCTATGGGAACTCGACTAAATTTAAGCACTGCATATCATCCTCAAATAGACGGGCAAAGTGAAAGAACTATCCAAACTCTAGAAGATATGCTCCGAGCATGTGTGATAGATTTTGGTGGAAATTGGGACGACCATTTACCATTAATTGAATTCTCCTATAACAATAGTTATCATTCAAGTATCGAAACTGCCCCATTCGAAGCACTGTATGGAAGAAAGTGCAGAACTCCAGTATGTTGGGCAGAAATAGGAGAAAGTCAATTGTCAGGTCCTGAGATAGTACAAGAGACGACCGACAAAATTTCAAAAATCAAGGAAAGACTGAAGACAGCTAGAGATCGCCAGAAGAGTTATGCAGACAATAGATGTAAGCCGTTAGAATTCCAAGTTGGAGACAGAGTACTGTTGAAAGTTTCTCCTTGGAAAGGAGTGATTAGATTTGGTAAGAAAGGAAAGCTAAGTCCAAGATACATAGGACCATTTCCTGTGATCCAACGTATAGGACCAGTTGCTTATCGTTTACAACTACCAGAAGAGTTAGCTGGAGTACATGATGTATTTCATGTATCCAACCTCAAGAAATGTCTATCAGACGAATCTTTGGTAGTACCTCTCCAAGATATAGAGGTAAACAAAAAATTAAAATTTATAGAAAAACCTCTTCAGATAGAAGACAAAAACGTGAAGTTTCTCAAGCACAAACGACTAGTGCTAGTTAAAGTCAAGTGGGATTCAAAACGAGGACCCGAATACACTTGGGAGCTGGAATCAGAAATGAAGCAAAAGTATCCTCAATTATTCCCGTAAATCTCGAGGACGAGATTTTTATTAAGGTGGGGAGAATGTAACAACTCTCATCAAAAGTCCTATTTATTAAATTAATTTGACCAATAGGAAACCCTAATTGAGACACCCAAGTGATTCTGCACAAACCCTAAAAATTTCAGAACAATCGGAATCAGGACCAGGGCCCCTAAAACTCAGGGGGGGGGGGGTATAACCTAGTTAACGATTATCTAATTAAATTGCTGTCAAAAATCGAATTTACAAAACAGTCAAGTCAGCAAGGCTAGTCCCAGACGTGGCTGACCTAGGGTGAATTCGTGTCCCTTGCGCACCGCAAGGATTTAGGCTTACGGTGCGCAAGCGAGTAAAAAATCCAGCTATAAATAGAGGGCATTGGCACTTGAAATTGGGCGCTTGAACGAAGAACAAAGTCGAAATATACACTGAGACAAGCTCTGTTTACTATTAAAAACACACACGGATCACTAATCGCCGCCGCAATACAGGGTAATAACTCGATCGCTGATACGATTCAATGTCCGATCGATTAAACTATCCAATGGATGTTTAAGTGCTGCCCACATTAGGGTTTATGCTTTGTCATTCGTCGTTAATTCGATGGATGTTTAAGTATCGCACTTTGTCATTCGTTGCGAAGGTTTTAATCTCGTGAGTTATCGTAAATGCAGTATTAAGTTACTAACCGAATTGTGTGCTGTTATTAATTTAGGTTAAAAGGCTAATCAGTAGGCTAGGCTCTGCTCAAATTAAATCTGCAATGTGAGTCATTCTCTTTTTATCTAAATTACTTTCAAAATCAGGTTTATTTTCAAAGGTTATAATTACAGGGATTAAGTCTATGTAATCTGAAATTACTGCCAGTATGTGGGGGGATGTGCACATAGCTACTAATTATTTATCACTTGTGGGTGAAAGGACCCAGCAAGTGATATGTCCACAGTCACAAGTCCGGTCAAGTGACAACTGGATCAGTTAATTCAAAAGATAGAGACATTGTAATCGCTCTTAATACTGTAAATTATAACAAACAGGTCATTTTAGTAACATGAATGATTCACTCAGTATTTCCCGCTGACAAAACCTTTTTCAAACATGTTTCAGGTGATCTGTTGTGATCCAGGAAAAGTGCTGAGTAGCACTACAAGCTTAAGGAAGTGGCTCAGTATAAAAATAAAGAAACATGTTTTGTAAAATAAAAGATTTCTCCGTGAAATCTCAAGATTGTAAATTACCGGGTTATATCCCGACTTGTGAAATAAAATAATCAGGAAATATTTCAGTTTTAAAAAGATCCTGATGATAAACTTCCGCTGTTAAACTCAATTAAATAAATATCACGGGATTTCTGTCCCGCGGCTCCTGAAACGGGTCAAACCGGGTCGGGGGCCGTGACAGAAAAAGGTGGTATCAGAGCCACTGATTTAAGCCTATTAAGTATTTAGAAAATACTTAATTTTTCTACTTGTTATTTTGTGATTATGTGTTTTATAAACTGACTAATTGTTAGTTACAGTATGGGTAAACAAAAGCTGTCAAACATCTATCTTAAATTAGATAGGTCATCCAACGAAAAGGGAAGTTCATCCCAAACTAAACCCTCAAATCATCTTGCAATCCCTGAAGAAGGAATATTTGTAAGGCACACTATGAGGAACCACTTTCTCCTAGTAAAAGAAGTCTGATTATTAGAAAAAGTAAAGAGAAAATAAAGAAAATCCGAGAAAAGAAAGTTAAACAGGAAATTCAGGAATTAAACAATAAAACACCTTGGGAGGACAAGCTAGATGAGAAATGGGCAGATCTGTATATGCTTGCTACAGTAGCAGTAAATGCAAATCTTTAATAATTTTGACTCAAGTATTAGCACCTTTAGTATCTACAGTCTAGAAACCTTATTCAGTAAATAAATAAATTTACAAATAAAATCTAGTGTGTTTTAATTTTTTTAGTTATTTTGTAGTTACCCAGTATGAAATAAAATTTAAAAAGTTTTCTATAAAATTTTGTTATAATATTTAATTATGTGTATTTTGCTAAACAGCATGAACAACTTGTCTGACGCCCTTCAGAACTTAAATCTCTATCCCGTAAAAATAGAGGTTTCCAGAGATTTCAATAGGTATATACCAGACATAGAAGAACCTATTGAATTTAATGCTTCACCACCTCCAGAGAAACCCAAGCCCAAGAAAAGAAGGAGATTTGTAGGATGGAGACGTGTGCGTAGGAGGAAGCCTACAACAAGGAAAATCCCTAAAATAGAAAATCCTTTAGACAAAGGAAAGGGGGTGGAAGTCAGTGAAGGTTATAGGCCACTGGAAATGGAATTGGGAGAAGATTCTAGACCACTGGGAATAGAATTTGGAGAAGGTTCTAAGCAAATTCAGAGGGAAGTTGGGGAAAGTTCTAGACAGGTTGAAGAGTTACCATTTCAGGAGGAATTAGATCGGGCATTGGCGAACTGTGATGTCGTTAGGCCAATTAATAATAATCTATACCCTACTCTTGAAACACAACTACCAATGAACTTGGACCCCGCAATCCCAGAACCTATTATCCACTCTCAGCCTCTAGGGATAGATGAGTGGTGGACAAATGATTGGCAGTTCCAAAACCTGATCAACAGTCCTTATTCCTTCCTTCCTCAGTTCGACCCAGAACCATTACCAAATCCACCCATGAGTAACGAGAATTTAGCAGAACTTCGCCATTTTGGCGAAGAGTTAATGGATGCGGGAAATAGAATCCGGGAGATAGGGGGACAAATTGCCTGGAAATATGATGAAAGGGAGCTTCGTTTTTAGGAAAACAAATGATGAAAGATAGTAGGTTTATGAAACTGTTGTTGTGTAATAGTAATAGTAAAATCAGTATGTGTAAAATAAATAATAAAACAGTTGTATATAGAAGCATGATATAATCTATAAAACAAATGGAATTTTAGAAAAATTTACAATTTTGTTTGTATATTCATTTACGTGATTATGTGCAATTAATTGTGACATTGGATTATTTCTTTTATACTAATTATTTATCTATAAATTAATTATCAGATGGAAAACGCTAATAACGAACTAGTAAATGAGGTTAATCAATCTGAACAACAACTGGGGGATCAATATATGACTAGGAAAGATATAGAAAATATCGTTGCTCAAGGGATAGCCAATGCTATTCCGGCAATAGTCGCTGCTGTCCAGAAACCTGCTGAACCTCAACAAATCATTCCAAGCAAACGTATTTCTGAAGATAACTTCTGTAATAGTGTAAACGGAGGCAATGATCATGTTAATCATGATAATGAACCACGGCAAGCTCCGCTCCCTAAGAAAATGAAAGCCGCAACACCTGGTTGCACTTTCAAAGAATTTCTTGCTTGTAAACCATCTGAGTTTGCAGGCAATGAAGGAGCAACTGCGACACTACGTTGGTTAGAGAAAACCGAGGCAGTAATTGCCATAAGTAAATGTGACAAGGATGATCAGGTCATGTACGCGTCAAATCTTTTCAAAGAAGGGGCGCTAGAATGGTGGAACACGGTGTTACAAGCTAAAGGAAGAAATAGGGCATATGCTATGATTTGGGAAGAATTTAAGAATCTTGTAGAAAGAAAATTATGTCCTGAATATGAAAAAGATCAAATGGCAAATAAATTCCTAAACCATCGTATGACGGGTGTAGATTGTCGCGGTTATACTTCGACATTCTTTGAATATGCTAGAGTGGTACCAACACTGGCTTCGCCAGAACCGGTACTCATTTCTTGCTATATTTGGGGACTGATTAGTGAAATCCGTAACATCGTTAAAGCTGCGAGACCTCGCACTATTGACGATGCGGTGGAATTAGCTAATACCCTAACTGACGAACTAGTACGCGCACAAGATGAAAACAGAAAGAAGGAATTGGGTCAGAAAATTACCCAAGGATTTCATACGGGTAATAATAAAAGCTTCAATAGAAGAGGAACAGGGCAATCTTCAACTTTTCCATTCTGTCAAAATTGCAAAAAGAAACATTTTGGAAAATGCAAGGTATATTGCAATTTTTGCAAAACGGTAGGACACCGTGAAGAAAATTGCAGGAAGAAATCCATAATTTGTTACAATTGTGGAGAGGCAGGACATTTCAAAACAGAATGTCCTAAAATGGTCAAACCAGTAGATAACAAAGCCAAGATAGCCGACGGAGCTACTAAGAAGAATGTTAGAGCATTCCAGCTAACCACTCAAGAAGCAGAACTCATTCCAGATGTGATAGCTGGTATGTTCCTAGTTCACAACGTGTATGCAAAAGTATTATTTGACTCTGGTGCAAACCAAAGTTTTATCAATACTTCATTCTGCCAAGATCTTAATATACCTTTAACCAACATTAGGCAAATTTTTACAGTCGAAACGGCTGATGGGAATTCAGTTAAAATAGATAAAGTTCTGCAAAATGTAGAAATAGAACTTTCAGGTCATAAATTTCTGCAAATCTGTTACTTATGAAATTAGCTGAATTCGATGTTGTGTTAGGAATGGATTAGTTAATAGCCAACCATGCTCGAATCCTTTGTGATAAAAATTCTGTAGAAATTCAGGCACCTACTGAAGAAATAATCATGATTACAGGAGATAAGCCACGTAAACCCATGAAATTCATATCAATAATGAAAATTGCTAGTTATGAACGAAAACAAGGAATAGTATATATGATTTCAGTAATCATTAGTACTAAGGGCAAAGAACTTAAGGAAATTCCTGTAGTCTCAGAATACTCAGATGTATTCCTAGAAGAGTTACCAGGATTACCTCCAGATAAGGAGGTAGAATTTAGAATTCATCTAATTCCTGGAACTATACCGATAGCCAAGGCACCTTATCTGTTAGCACCTCCAGAAATGTTAAAACTGAAAAAGCAATTAGATGAATTACTAAGTAAAGGGTTCATACAACCTAGTTCATCTCCTTGGGGAGCACCAGTGTTGTTTGTTAAGAAGAAGGATGGTTCAATGAGAATGTGTATTGATTATAAAGAAATGAATAAGGTTACAATTAAGAATCGATACCCATTACCTAGGATTGATGATCTTTTCGATCAACTTCAAGGAGCTAGATATTTTTCTAAAATCGACTTACGTTCCGGATATCATCAATTGAAGGTACAAGAAGAAGACATACCTAAAACTGCTTTTAGAACTAGGTATGGTCATTACGAGTTTACAGTCATGCCCTTTGGGTTAACGAATGCACCTGCATCATTCATGGACATGATGAATAGGATCAGTAAACCGTATTTGGATAAATTTGTAATTGTCTTCATAGATGATATACTTATTTATTCAAAAAGTCAGGACGAACATTGTCAGCACTTGCATGCACTCTTAACTTTGTTAAGAAAAGAAAAGTTGTACGCCAAATTCTCGAAGTGTGAATTTTGGTTACAAGAAGTACAATTCTTAGGACATATGGTAAATCATGAAGGTATTCATGTAGATCCTGCTAAGATAGAGGCAATTACCAATTGGAAGGTTCCGCAAACCGCAATGGAAATTAGAAGTTTTATAGGTTTAGCTGGGTATTATAGACGGTTTATTAAGGATTTTTCCAAGATAGTTGTACCATTAACTAAGCTAACCTGTAAAGCCATTAAGTTTGAATGGGGACCTAAATAAGAAGAAGCCTTTAGAATCTTGAAGCAGAAATTAACAAATACTCCAATCTTAGCTTTACCCGAAGGAACTGAAGATTTTGAAGTATATTGTGATGCTTCAAAACTAGTATTAGGATGTGTGCTAATGCAACGCAAGAAGGTAATTGCGTATGCCTCAAGACAATTGAAAAAGCACGAGGAAAATTATACGACTCATGACTTAGAGTTAGGAGCCGTAATTTTTGCCCTTAAGATTTGGAGACATTATCTTTATGGAAGTAAATTTACTGTCTATACCGACCACAAAAGTTTAAGATATATATTTGGGCAAAAAGAGTTAAACATGAGACAAAGAAGATGGATGGAAATCCTAAGTGATTACGACTGTGATATTCAGTATCACGAAGGAAAGGCAAATGTAGTTGCAGATGCCTTAAGTCGTAAGTACCATGAGAAACAACGACGAGTTCGTGCTCTCAGATTAAATCTACAGTTAGATTTAATGGAACAACTGAAGCATTTTCAAGAAACAGCAATAGAGGATGTTGCTGAAGGAATGAAAGGACGAATAAAAGAATTAGAAAAAGGAGATGATGGAATTTGGAGATTCCATAAGAAAAGGATTTGGGTGCCAAAGCAGGGAGAATTAAGAAAGAAGATTTTAGAAGAAGCTCATAAATCTAGGTATACCATACACCCTGGAAACAATAAAATGTACCAAGATTTAAGAAATAATTTCTGGTGGATAGGCATGAAGAAAGATATAGCTAGATATGTGTCTAAGTGTCTTACTTGTTCACAAGTTAAGACAGAACATCAGAAACCTTCAGGTCTACTCCAACAATTAGAAATGCCAATATGGAAATGGGAACTCATAACAATAGATTTTGTTACTAAGTTAACCAAAACCAGAAAAGGTAATGACGCGATTTGGGTAATTGTGGATCGATTAACCAAATCTGCTCACTTTCTACCAATGAAAGAAACCTTTAGCATGGAAAGATTGGCAAAGTTATATGTAGATGAAGTTGTATCTCTACATGGAGTTCCACTCTCCATTGTATCAGATAGGGATAGTCGTTTCACTTCTCATTTCTGGAAAAGTTTCCAAGAAGCTATGGGAACTTGACTAAATTTAAGCACTGCATATCATCCTCAAACAGACGGGCAAAGTGAAAGAACTATCCAAACACTAGAAGATATGCTCCGTGCATGTGTGATAGATTTTGGTGGAAATTGGGACGACCATTTACCATTAATTGAATTCTCCTATAACAATAGTTATCATTCAAGTATCGAAACTGCCCCATTCGAAGCACTGTATGGAAGAAAGTGCAGAACTCCAGTATGTTGGGCAGAAATAGGAGAAAGTCAATTGTCAGGTCCTGAGATAGTACAAGAGACGACCGACAAAATTTCACAAATCAAGGAAAGACTGAAGACAACTAGAGATCGCCAGAAGAGTTATGCAGACAATAGATGTAAGCCGTTAGAATTCCAAGTTGGAGACATAGTACTGTTGAAAGTTTCTCCTTGGAAAGGAGTGATTAGATTTGGTAAGAAAGGAAAGCTAAGTCCAAGATACATAGGACCATTTCATGTGATCCAATGTATAGGACCAGTTGCTTATCGTTTACAACTACCAGAAGAGTTAGCTGGAGTACATGATGTATTTCATGTATCCAACCTCAAGAAATGTCTATCAGACGAATCTTTGGTAGTACCTCTCCAAGATATAGAGGTAAACGAAAAATTAAAATTTGTAGAAAAACCTCTTCAGATAGAAGACAGAAAAGTGAAGTTTCTCAAGCACAAACGACTAGTGCTAGTTAAAGTCAAGTGGGATTCAAAACGAGGACCCGAATACACTTGGGAGCTGGAATCAGAAATGAAGCGAAAGTATCCTCAATTATTCCAGTAAATCTCGAGGACGAGATTTTTATTAAGGTGGGGAGAATGTAACAACTCTCATCAAAAGTCCTATTTATTAAATTAATTTGACCAATAGGAAACCCTAATTGAGACACCCAAGTGATTCTGCACAAACCCTAAAAATTTCAGAACAATCGGAATCAGGACCAGGGCCCCTAAAACTCAGGGGGGGGGGGGTATAACCTAGTTAACGATTATCTAATTAAATTGCTGTCAAAAATCGAATTTACAAAACAGTCAAGTCAGCAAGGCTAGTCCCAGACGTGGCTGACCTAGGGTGAATTCGTGTCCCTTGCGCACCGCAAGGATTTAGGCTTACGGTGCGCAAGCGAGTAAAAAATCCAGCTATAAATAGAGGGCATTGGCACTTGAAATTGGGCGCTTGAACGACGAACAAAGTCGAAATATACACTGAGATAAGCTCTGTTTACTATTAAAAACACACACGGATCACTAATCGCCGCCGCAATACAGGGTAATAACTCGATCGCTGATACGATTCAATGTCCGATCGATTAAACTATCCAATGGATGTTTAAGTGCTGCCCACATTAGGGTTTATGCTTTGTCATTCGTCGTTAATTTGATGGATGTTTAAGTATCGCACTTTGTCATTCGTTGTGAAGGTTTTAATCTCGTGAGTTATCGTAAATGCAATATTAAGTTACTAACCGAATTGTGCGCCTGTTATTAATTTAGGTTAAAAGGCTAATCAGTAGGCTAGGCTCTGCTCAAATTAAATCTACAATGTGAGTCATTCTCTTTTTATCTAAATTACTTTCAAAATCAGGTTTATTTTCAAAGGTTATAATTATAGGGATTAAGTCTATGTAATCTGAAATTACTGCCAGTATGTGGGGGGATGTGCACATAGCTACTAATTATTTATCACTTGTGGGTGAAAGGACCCAGCAAGTGATATGTCCACAGTCACAAGTCCGGTCAAGTGACAACTGGACCAGTTAATTCAAAAGATATAGACATTGTAATCGCTCTTAATACTGTAAATTATAACAAACAGGTCATTTTAGTAACATGAATGATTCACTCAGTATTTCCCGCTGACAAAACCTTTTTCAAACATGTTTCAGGTGATCTGTTGTGATCCAGGAAAAGTGTCGAGTAGCACTACAAGCTTAAGGAAGTGGCTCAGTATAAAAATAAAGAAACATGTTTTGTAAAATAAAAGATTTCTCCGTGAAATCTCAAGATTGTAAATTACCAGGTTATATCCCGACTTGTGAAATAAAATAATCAGGAAATATTTCAGTTTTAAAAAGATCCCGATGATAAACTTCCGCTGTTAAACTCAATTAAATAAATATCACAGGATTTCTGTCCCGCGGCTCCTGAAACGGGTCAAACCGGGTCGGGGGCCGTGACACTATAAACTGGGAAGAATTTAAGAGTATTGTAGAAAGAAAATTCTGTCCCGAATATGAAAAAGATCAAATGGCAAATAAGTTTTTAAACCATCGAATGATGGGTGTAGATTGTCGCGGTTATACTTCGACATTCTTTGAATATGCTAGAGTGGTACCAACACTGGCTTCGCCAGAACCAGTACTCATTTCTCGCTATATTTGGGAACTAATTAGTGAAATCCGTAACATCGTTAAAGCTGCGAGACCTCGCACTATTGACGATGTTGTGGAATTAGCTAATACCCTAACTGATGAATTGGTACGCACTAGGGATGAAAACAGGAAGAAGGAACTAGCTCAGAAAATTACCCAAGGATTTCGTACGGGTAATAATAGTAGTTTCATGAGAAGAGGAACAGGACAATCCTCAACTCTGCCATTCTGCAAGAATTGCAAAAAGAAACATTATGGAAGATGTAGTGTAACCTGCAATTTTTGTAAAATGGTAGGACATCGTGAAGAAGACTTCCGAAAGAAAACAACGATCTGCTATAACTGTGGAGAAAAAGGGACATTTTAAACCAGAATGTCCTAAATTAGTCAAAACAGCAAATAACAAAGCCAAGATGACCGACGGAGCTACTAAAAAGAATGTCAGAGCATTTCAGCTAACTACTCAAGAAGCAGAACTCATTCCAGATGTGATAGCTGGTACGTTCCTAGTTCACAACATTTACGCCAAAGTATTATTTGACTCTGGTGCAAACCAAAGTTTTATCAATACTTCATTTTGCCAAGCTCTTAACTTACCTTTAACCAACCTTAGGCAGATTTTTACAGTCGAAACGGCAGACGGAAATTCTGTTAGCATGGATAAAGTTTTGAAAAAGGAAAATATAGAACTTTCAGGTCATAAATTCTTTGCAAACCTATTACTTATGAAATTAGCTGAATTTGATGTTGTGTTAGGAATGGATTGGTTAGTAGCTAACCATGCTCGAATTCTTTGTGATCAAAATTCTATAGAAATTCAGGCACCTACTGGAGAAGTAATCAAAATTATAGGAGATAAACCACGTAAGCCCATGAAGTTCATATCAGTAATGAAAGTTGCTAGTTATGAACGAAAGCAAGGAATAATGTATATGATTTCGGTAATCATTAGCACTAAGGGTAAAGAACTTAAGGAAATTTCTGTAGTCTCAGAATACCCAGATGTATTCTCAGAAGAATTACCAGGACTTCCACCAGATAGGGAGGTAGAATTTAGAATTCATATAATTCCAGGAACTATACCGATAGCTAAGGCACCTTATCGAACCCACATAAATGTTAGAACTGAAAAAGCAATTAGATGAATTACTAAGCAAAGGTTTCATACAACCTAGTTCATCCTCGTGGGGAGCACCAGTGTTGTTCGTAAAGAAGAAGGATGGTTCGATGAGAATGTGTATTGATTATAGAGAATTGAATAAGGTTACAATTAAGAATCGATACCCATTACCTAGGGTTTGGACCCCCGCCATCCAATACCGTGAAGTATTGAAGGAGGTCCTACTAAATTTGACCCAGGTCCATTGCAGGACCTCTAAACGCTGAACAATGGCAAGACCTTTACCAAACCGTTCCCTTAACCCCCTACCAGGTAGCCAACATACCTCCATATAGACCGTGGAGATATGAATGGTGAAAATCCTTTATTTTATATAGACAGTAAAATAATGCCAAGACACCACGGACAAACGATAAGGAAAGATCACCTCCAACATAAGTAACTAGTTATTAAAGTCATTAATACAAAACCAAATAAAAAGTGCAAAAGATTAGAAATAAAAAGTATTATACTAGACACTTTGTCTTCACCAAGTGATGTAAGAGACTTAGGCAAACATGGCCTTGATTGTCAAGAACTCTTACGATCAATCTTGGATCCCGAGACGACTCACACACTCTATGATGGACAATGGATGATGGTGGTGGATGATGGTGTTGTGATGGTGGTGGGTGGTGGATGAAGTGTGAGAGAGGTGGTGTGCCAAGGGATGAGATAAAATGAATCCAAGCACTCCTATTTATAGGCTGAACAGAGAGCTGGACACGGCCCCGTGTCCGCTGGGCACGGCCCCGTGTTCGTCTGACAGTCTCTCTCTTCATTAATTGTAATTCGCAATTACAATAAATGCGCCTGCTGTACTTTCGACACGCCCCCGTGTCCGCTGAGCACGGCCCCGTGATGGGCAATAGAAGCTTCTATGGATTTGTCTTTTCTGCTGCTTCTTGGGCACGGCCCCGTGCTGGCTGAGCACGGGGCGTGTTCAGCCTTCTGTCTTCTCCTTTTTGCTTTGGAAGGTGCCGTTGAGGGGTCGGGCAGTCCACTAATGTTCCTTTCCTTGTATTTATGTTGGATTTAACTGTATTTTTGCTTCTTTTGCGTTTTTGAGCTCATTTAATCCTGAAAATACAAAAGGAAGACAAAAACACTCTTTTTCCAATATTAGTACTTAAAAAGGGTTAGTTTTATGCCTCATTTGATGTAATTTATATGTTGCATTTTACACACATCAAATACCCCCACACTTGAACTTTTGCTTGTCCTCAAGCAAAACTCTTTAATATGTGGCTTACACTCCCAAATGGAATAGGTAGAAGAGAAGGTTTTGGGCTTGTCGTAGAGTGTCGGGATTTCCAAGATCTTTTTGGGTTTTATTTTTATTTATTTACATTCCTATTCGTAATGATTTATTTAGAACTTTTCATAAAAGAAATTACTTATTTGGGCATAACATGCCTTTTTTAAAATTCTATTTATATACAAGTTCACATACCTCACGGGGAAATCACTCACACTCGGCCGAAGGTGTATTTTTAGTGAATCACTCGAGAGCGGCATGGAACTTATTCCTACCATAGGCTTGCCAAGAAATCAATCCTCCTCCTTTTTAACTTTTATACCTTTGTAGATATCAAGAGGACTTTGTGGGTTAAGGGTTAGGCTAGGGTTAAAGGTAGGTGGTTGGGTTAGTGGTTAGTAGAAAAAGGGCTAAAAGCGTAACAAGTGTCGGTTTTCGTATTTTTACAACTTTTTATTTTGATGAAGCTTTTACTCAAACTAAGTTAATTTTTTGATTAACTTGTTTGTTTATTTTCTTTCTGCTTCATCATTATCACAATTTTTTTTTTCACGAAGAACCGGACTTGTTACTAAAATAAAGGGTTAAAAATGAAAAAGGGTTTGGTGGGTAAAAGGGTTTTTGTTTGGGTGATGAAACGAAAAGGTTTAGGCTCAAAGGGGCTAACTAGGGGGATTTTTGGGTAGGTGGTAAAAGAAAAAGAAAAATAATGGTGTAGAAGATAAAAAGGGTTAGTCCTAATGCCTCCATCATTTACTTACTTGGGTTTAAGTTGATAAGGACCGGGAATGTATTGTCATGGCGGGTTCTAGAGTCGTAAGAACCAAGCGGCTATTCACACAAGAAACGAAAAATGAGCATTTAGTCAAATGATATGTAATTGTGTGCTCAATAAAGGCTCAAAACTCACTTTTGTGGGAATGGGTTTTTATGTGATCAAGTATATACAATAAAATTTTAAATAAGTTTGCTATGCCTTTTCATAATTTTCTTATGTTGGTTCTTTTTATCACTACGCTATCGGTTGTAAATTTGTAAAAATATAACCTTTTTGAGAACTTGAATTTCCCGAGTTAAACCTAGACAAGTAAAAAAAAATGAAATTTTTGAAAAAAATTTGGGGTGATTAGCGGTTCCAATAGAGTTTTGTGTAAGGCTTGTATTTAGGACTTGCAAAATTCAAGGTTTTATCATCCCCCCCACACTTAAATTACACATTGTCCTCAATGTGTCCCAAAATAAATTTTTAGGTTGATTAGATGTGTAAAATAGTGTTTAAAAAGCAAAAATTTGTGTTACTGGGCACTGGACACGGCCCCGTGTTGTCCGGGCACGGCCCCGTGTTCAAGTGCCAGTAACAGAATTAAAATAAGAGAAACAGAAGTCTGGACACGAGGGCGTGTTGGGTGAACACGGCCCGTGTCCAGGTACCTGTACTGGGCGTTTTTCTGCAGGTGGTTCGGCACGGGGCCGTGTTGGTTGAGCACGGCCCGTGTTGAACTTTCTGAAATGGAGAGAATTGTCGGGTTGCCTTGTTCTTGTGCATGGGATCATTTTTCTCGTTCCCCTTTTCATCCTTTACCACCATGAGTGTGTTTTATTCATTACAAACCATCCAAACCTTAAAACCATCATTTCATTTCATCATAGAGAGAACTTACATAATCCTAAATTAAACTAGATAAAACAAAGAAATAACAAACCATGGAGTCCTAGCCTTTATTTTAATTAGCAAAATTTCCAAGAAGTAATTAATCTTGGTTAACCAAGGCCTTTTTGAACTCCTCCTTCCGCGTGCGGTTCTCCTCAAATGTCGGCGAGCCATTCTTCCACCTCCCTTGGAAGGAGAAAAGAAGGCTCATTGGCATTAGTTTGAGGAGTTTCAACTTCCACCGGAATCTCTTGTTGGTGTTCCACGGGAGGTTCCGCCGGAATGTCTTCCCACCCGGTAGGGTTGTTGATTCCGAGTGCCAGGTTCCAATCCTGTTGAGGAAGGACTGGTTCCATTGGAGGTGCTACAAGAATATTTAACCTCTGGTGCAAGAGGTTAATTTCTTGGAAGCTGCTTTCAAGTCCCATCGTAAGATCGTTAATACGGTCGATTAGGACCTCCTCTACTGAAGTCATTTCGTCGAGAGCCTCCCTTAATGCTATCACATATTCAAGAAACAGCAATCAAGGATGATGCTGAAGGAATGAAGGGACGAATAAAAAAATTAGAACAAGGAGCTGATGGAATTTGGAGATTCCACAAAAGAAGAATTTGGGTACCTAAGCAGGGAGAATTAAGAAATAAGATTTTGGAAGAATCTCATAAATCTAGGTATACTATGCACCCTGGAAACAATAAAATGTACCAAGATTTAAGAAATAACTTTTGGTGGATAGGCATGAAGAAAGATATAGCTAGATATGTTTCTAAGTGTCTTACTTGTTCACCAGTTAAGGCAGAACACCAGAAACCTTCAGGTCTACTACAACAATTAGAGATGCCTGTATGGAAATGGGAACTCATAACAATGGATTTTGTTACTAAGTTACCCAAAACCAGAAAAGGTAATGACGCGATTTGGGTAATTGTGGATCGATTAACCAAATCTGCTCACTTTCTACCAATGAAAGAAACCTTTAGCATGGAAAGATTGGCAAAGTTGTATGTAGATGAAGTAGTATCCTTACATGGAGTTCCACTCTCCATTGTATCAGATAGAGATAGTCGTTTCACTTCGCATTTTTGGACTAGTTTCCAAGAAGCAATGGGAACTCGACTAAACCTAAGCACTGCATATCATCCTCAAACAGACGGGCAAAGTGAAAGGACGATCCAAACTCTAGAAGACATGCTCAGAGCATGTGTGATAGATTTTGGTGGAAATTGGGATGATCATTTACCTTTGATAGAATTCTCCTATAACAATAGTTATCATTCAAGTATTGAAACTGCCCCATTCGAGGCACTATGTGGAAGAAAGTGCAGAACTCCAGTTTGTTGGGCAGAAATAGGAGAAAGTCAATTGTCAGGTCCTGAAATAGTGCAAGAGACGACCGACAAGATTACACAAATCAAGGAAAGACTGAAGACAGCTCGAGATCGTCAAAAGAGCTATGCCGATAATCGACGTAAGCCGTTAGAATTCCAAGTTGGAGAAAAAGTATTGTTGAAAGTTTCTCCTTGGAAAGGAGTTGTTCGATTCGGTAAGAAAGGAAAGCTAAGTCCAAGATACGTAGGACCATTTCCAGTAATTCAACGTATAGGACCAGTTGCTTATCGTTTACAACTACCAGAAGAGTTAGCTGGAGTACATGATGTATTTCATGTATCCAATCTCAAGAAATGTCTATCTGACGAATCTTTGGTAGTACCTCTCCCAGATATAGATGTAAACGAAAAGTTAAAATTTGTTGAGAAACCTCTTCAAATAGAAGACAGAAAAGTAAAGTTTCTCAAGCATAAACGACTAGTACTGGTTAAAGTAAAGTGGGAATCAAAGAGAGGAGCTGAATACACTTGGGAGCTGGAATCAGAGATGAAGCGAAAGTATCCTCATTTATTCCAGTAAATCTCGAGGACGAGATTTTTATTAAGGTGGGGAGAATGTAACAACTCTCATCAAAAGTCATATTTATTAAATTAATTTATCTAATAGGAAACCCTAATTGAAACACCCAAGTGATTCTACACAAACCCTAAAATTTTCAGAATAATCGAATCAGGATCAGGGGCCCTAAAACTCAGGGGGGGTAAAATCCTAGTTACGATTATATTAAAATCTCGCTGTCAAAATCGAATTTACGAAATCTGTCAACTCAGCTAGGCTAGTTAAGGACGTGGCTACCCTATGGTAAATAGGTGTCCCTCGCGTCACGCGACGCCCAGGGTAGGACCCCTCGCGTCACGCGAGGGGGGTCAAAATTTACCTATAAATAGTGGACTTTGGGACTGGAATTTGGGCATTTGAACGATGTTAAAACTCAAAATACACACTGAGATATCGTAGAATTACTATAAAAACACACACGATTCACGAAGTGCTGCCGCAATACAGGGTAATAACTCGATCGCTGCTACGATTCAATGTCCGATCGATTAAACTATCCAATGGATGTTTAAGTGCTGCCCACATTAGGGTTTATGCTTTGTCATTCGTTGTTAATTCAATGGATGTTTAAGTATCGCACTTTGTCATTCGTTGTGAAGGTTTTAATCTCGTGAGTTATCGTAAATGCTGTATTAAGTTACTAACCAATTTGTGTGCATGTTATTAATTTAGGTTAAAAGGCTAATCAGCAGGCTAGGCTCTGCTCAATTAAATCTGCAATGTGAGTCATTCTCTTTTTATCAAAATGCTTTATAATGTTTTCAAAGTTATAATTACAGGGATTAAGTCTTTGTAATCTCCATATTACAGCCGGTGTGTGGGGTTTTGTATACATTACTTGATAATCTTCACCATTGGACAACGAGTTAGCCAATGGGTGATATGACCATAGTCACAGAAACGAGTCGAGTGACAAATACCGAGGGTAGTTGGATGATATAGAAACATTGTAATCGCTCTTAATACTGTAAATTATAACAAATGAGTCGTTTTAGCAAAATGAATGATTCACCAGTATTTCCCGCTGACAAAACCTTTTTCAAACATGTTTCAGGTGATCTGTTGTGATCCAGGAAAAGTGCCGCGTAGCACTACAAGCTTAAGGAAGTGACTCAATATAAAAATAAAGAAACATGTTTTGTAAAAATAAAGATTTCTCTGTGAAATCTTAAGATTGTAAATTACCGGGATTTTATCCCGAGTTGTGAAATAAAATAATCGGGAAATTACAGCTTTAAAAAGATCCTGATGAAAACTTTCGCTGTTAATTAAATACCACGGGATTTTCTGTCCCGCGGCTCCTGAAACGGGTAAAACCGGGTCGGGGGCCGTGACACGATCGAACAGGAATCACCCTAGTCCGATCAGTTAACTGTTCAAGACGGTTGTTCATGTTTAACCCAAAATCGGTAGTCTCTCTGATAGAAACCAGATCTTGAACCAATACATCACTAAGAAGGAGTAGAAGATCAGAACGAGCTGCGATTCTATCGGTTTTGAGTGCATTGAGTGTAAAAGAGTTGAAAGAAAGTTAGAAAACCATCTTTCAATCCTTTTAACCATGAATATGTGTAGATATATGCGAAAACATTGTTTAATCTTGTGGAAATCCTTAAGATCTGAGTTGTTCGTGGTGGAATGAGGCCAAGAGTTGAAGTTCATAGGATCTCCATGATGACATCACCCTAGAACACCTCAAATCCGTTGATTTTACGGTTAAAAGTTGAGATCCAAAAGAGAAAATGATGAAGAAGTGCGTGTAGATCATAGAAGTACAAGATTTAGGTTGAAAACTTACAAGAATCGAGAGAAAGAGTGCTTGAGTGCGGCTGGTCGAGTGGAGGAGCTGTCACATCACAAATGATGTGACAGGAGGGTATTTATAGGGTTTTCAAAAGAGGAAAGAGCACAGGTGTCGAACAGCCACTCGATCGGTTGGCTACCCGATCGGACGGCTATCCGATCGGTTGGCCATTCGATCGATTGGCCACTCGATCGAGTGGGTTTTGCGAGTCGAGTTTCGGTGTTTCGTTTCGCGTCTTGAGCGTTGCGATGCGATAGAATTTCCCATTAGTTACACAAATAACCTAACTACTATATCTAACATACAATCACTATAAATAATTTGCGTTTAGCGTTTGCGATTAAGTTGCGTTACGATAGAGTTGCGATTGCGTTTCGATTAATCACCACAAACATAAAGTAACATGCACAAGTAACACCTAAGTAACACACACACACGTAAAACAATATTCAGAATCTATCAATCAAGACGCGAGTGCGATTGCGATGCGGTTAGCGATAAAGCATGCGATAAATAGCGATTAAACCTCGATTATTAATAGATACTCCACATAATACAACTAACGTAATAAGTAAATAAATCAATTACAAGTCAAAGAAGTCAAAGAGGGAGTTGAGCAAGGAGTGACAGATCGCAATTAGCAAACTTTTCTTCCTTTGACTTCAATCTTGACTTTGACTTTGAGTTTCGTAACACGGGGTGTTACATGAACGCCCGCGGTTGTTGAAGCGCCAAATGGGTTGTTGAGAAATTTAGGATGATCCACAAGCCACTGTTATGATAGAGAAACACATCAAGCAAACATTTATCTTAGTTAATACCTGAAACAGAGTAATTTCAACCTGATGCTTGTAATCCAAACCAGACGACCCCCTACTTATGCATGACCTCATGAATATGTAAGAACAACACACGAATAGAAGACACAAACACCCACAAATGATTTACCACTTGAAAGAACTAGGTAAACACCACATAACCCTTAACTTGGTAGTATTAAAATTTGCCCTAATTTTGTAAAAATGGAAACGAATTTACCTTAATGGAAGGAGAACATAGTGGCGTCTAGCAAACTTTACATGCTTGATCTCTTTGAAGTTTGCCCTAATTGCTACTTTGTGGATCTAGCTTCTAACAACTGATTTTGAGACGTTGATCACTAAGTGTTACCAGAATAGCTTGTTGTTTTGCGTTCTCAACTTGAGCTTCTACCCACTGCCTTCCAAATCTGCATATTAAACCAAAAATATAGTAAATAGAAAATATAGAAAAGAAGTGGAAGAGTACATCAGAAGGAAGAAGATTAAATCTAGGGTTTAGAAAAGAGAACATAATCAAGTGATTGTTGTTAAGAACGTGATTGAATCAAAAGGGAGAAGAGAAGAGTACAGGAGAAGTGAAGTGAAGGAGAAGATTTTAGGGTTTTTTAGGGGAGTGGTACTGTTGGGCGGGAAAAGGCAAAAAGTGATGCCATAATCTACTGACACGTGACCCAAATTACTTTCATTTATTATATATAATAATGGATTGGTAAGTTATGCATACAAAAAGGTCATCGAACTATCGTTACATACACACTTGGATAATAAAAAATCAAACTACTTTGTTCATTTTTTTAGAATTTCAAAAGGTTACATTTAGTCATTTATACTCTATTTCTTTATATTTAAATTTATTAAAAAATGAATGTTTTATTTTGATCTGTGCATTATTATATGTGAATTTGACATAGGCGTGCGTTTTGTATGTTTGCATGCCTTAAAAGACTATTTTTTTTTTAATTTAAACATGTATCAAATCATGTCTTGTATAATTTGTTACCAGTTATATCTAGTTTTTATGTGGATAAGTGATACATTTTCTTGAAAAAGATAAGCTTCTAAATGATTGATTGCATTTTAGAGGTAAAGTGACATTATTTTGTTTGTTACAAAGAGGGTATGTCCCATTCATGTTTAATTAGTTGTCAAGGGTACATCTTGGGAGCTACCTTGACACAATTATCTATAAACTACAAATTATCAATCATGCTACTAAACTAATCTGTAATGGGGCCACAAATTACTAATGATATATAAATTTCAATTTTTATATGTTATTAATTCTTACCATTTTAAATTTCTATAATATTATTAATATCCACTCATATTTTAGTGCGATTTAAAACACCTAACCTAAATGCTAATTGAAACAATGCCTGGCCCCTAACCTATTAGACCAGTGATCAATGTGCATGATTGGTGTCAAGACTACTGAGCTAAAAGTTCGGAGGGTCGGGCGTCTCCCGGGCCCCTTCTATCCTGCGCCCATGAAGACTATCTTGATCGACGTAATCAAACATAAATGCTTATAAAGTGATCGATCATTACACACTCATGAAGAACGCGACCCACAGTGTTGTATTTTTATTTAAAACTTATGTTTAACCGTAAAAATTAAAAGAATAACAATTTATAAAACGAAAAAAGTTAATTATATTTCGAAAATGATTTCTAAAAGGACGTATTTAAATTCATAAAGGAAATTATAACTCAAATTAATATTTATAAATATCGGTCACAACGTTTGGACCGACTCATTAACAATATATAAAAACAAATTATGAAAAGATAAAGTGTTGATTAAAATAGAAAGGAATCATATCCATATCAACGTTTCATTGTTGCAATGTCCCTTTCTATTAAATACGATTATTATACTTTGTATGTATGCGTTCAGAGTGTTACTTAGGTGCTGTTGTTTTTTCCAAAAAGAGTTATCTGGCCTCTTAGGCTATGCGGCATGGTGATCGTCCTCTCTTAGAGGATGATCCGTCACGTAGGATCCACTTAGGATGGGTGTGAGGATGGGGCAAAGAGGATAGAGATATGGAAATAGGGGATAGACCTAAAATGTATATGTATATATTGTATGTATAGGTGTGTGAGAGAGGGAGAGGCCAAGTTTTTGTCTTCTTGTGGAGCATCCCAGCGTCCCATACAGTGGCGGACCCAGGAATATTTTCATGGGGGTGCGGAACATTTTTAAAAATTTTAGGCCCCTAGGTACATAAGTAAAAAAATCGGTTCGTATCGGGTTAGTTCGGGTCGGGCCAGGTCATGTAAAACTAAAGAACATTAAACTAATTTTATATAATCATCAAAAACATATCAAACCTTATTACAAACATAATTAAAACGTCGCCCTATGGGTTTTCATTTTTTGAAATCTATCCAAAACATTATACAAACCTACTTTCTTAAGCAAGTCTTTCTCTATATAATATAAGTTAATCGTTCCATAAGATAATGTTTCAATTTTAATTTCTAACTATTTAAGCCCTAAACATCATTTAAACAACATAATCACCCTAAAAATCATCTAAACAACCATAAACAACTTCAAAACACACAAAATTTCAACCTATTTAACAACTTTATTACCCTTTTTCTCCTATAATATCAACCAAAATCATTAAAACAACAAAGAAACTTACCCGTGTTCGGATTCCGGTTGGATTTGGTGTCGAACGGCGGTGGTATGGTGGCTGATTACGGTGGTCACCGGCTGCTAGACTGTTGTCGCTGGGCGATGTTGTTCGCTTGCAGTGCAGGGACGCAAGAGAGAGAGAGAGAGAGAATTTCTAAGGGTTTTGGGCTTTAATTATTTTATTATAGTTTGAAATATTGTTGGGTTTGGTTAATAGGCTAAGACTTAGTGGACTAGTTAGTTAGGAATTATAAGTGGGTAAAGGTATTGAGTATTTGGGTTTAGTTAGTTATGTATTAAAATTTATATAATTTAGGTAGTATTTAAAAAAAACAAGAGTTTACTAAAAAAAATCTTAAAATATAAATTGATAACACTTTTTACCGAATGGGTGCGGCCGGAAAATTCCTAGGGGTGCGGACGAGAATTTCGACGGAACTTAGCAATAATTTTTTTTCCCCGGGGGTGCGCCCGCCCACCTTGGCTGTGCTTGGGTCCGCCCCTGGTCCCATACTCGACGCCAAGGACGAAGCCGGTGGGGGGCGGGATGGTGTTGGAGCGGCGCCGGACCGAGGACGGAGGGGGACGACCCCTCATACCGTCTAGCCTTATGCATGCGTCGCGCAAACCACGCGTAGACCTTTGGGTCTGAAGACTGTTTGTTTTCTCGAAGACCTTTCATTAAAAAAAGTTTGTGCGTCATCTTTTTGGTGCAGATGTGGGTCGAGATCTTACCTCTTGTCTTTTCTGCCAGAATTTACTGCCACGTCATTAAAAAGCCAAGCCACATGCCACGTCATCAAAAGCTAAGCCATATGCTATGTCAGCTGCCACCTCAACTGTCACGTCATAAAAAATTCCATGTAAGATGCCACGTCAACACACAAGTGCCACCTTAGCAAAAAACTAACTAGGTTAGGGTTCAGTTAGTTTGCGAGTGCTATCAGCCAATAAGTTAAAAGTTAAAAGTAGTGTGATACATATCAAAAGTTGAGAGTGCTATCGATCAATTGATGACAATTAGGGTTATTTAAATCCAATAACATAAATAAAATAACAAACTTATGCATCGTTGTCTGACTAGTAAAACCGAATGATAGTCCTATTATTAAATTAAAGTATACAACAAAGTCTAATAATAATATTATTAGGGTCATGCTATTTACACACGGTCCTTATTATTTTCACACCCCAAAGCGCCCCGCTTTGGTGTAAAGTCAACAGACAAGGACTGAACCGGTCAGACCTTGTCTGTTGCTTTACATCAAAGCGCCCCGCTATGGCCAAAGAGGGGCGCTTTGATGTTTTTTTTTTTTACATTTTTAAATTTTCGGGCAAAACGCCACTCTTAGGTCAAAGCGCAGCGCTTAGGGTCTTTTTTAAATTTTTTAATATTGTTTTTAATTCACAAACGCGTCGATAATAGTCTAAATTTTATGCTTTTTCCATTATACATCATTTTTTAATATATATGGACTATACTGCAAGTTCCGGATCAAATCGGTTACGTGTGATGTCGTATTCTATTATATCATATCATTTTGGTTTGAAAGCACAAGTACTCCTATGAGTAGTGTTATGTGTATCAGCCGCCTGCCGTACATGTACATGACGTATTTTTTCATTAATTGTAGTATTATGATGTATATTGTCATAACACTGAAAAAAACCTGTCGGTTCCTACCCGGTTCCACATTTTATAAATAAAATCGGTTCCAACCCGAAACCGATTCCTCCGTAACCATTTCAGAACCGGTGTATTAAAGTCTTGATTATGTTACCGTTGGAATCGATTTCTTGCCGTTGCACGCCATTTGATCTTTGAAAATAATCAAATATGGATTTAAAGAGATTTATGGACTTATTTTTACATAATAAAGTTTCAAAATCGTATTACAACAGAATAAAGTAACAAGTTTCAAAATCATATTTACATAACTCAAGAAACAAGTCAACAACTCCTCTGTGCTGTCTATCACCTTTTCAGTATACAGTGTGCTTTAAAATTTATTTACAACGAATGTCACCGAGACGACCCAATAATGTATGCCAGGCTGCTGCGCGCTCTGTTCTGTTCGCTCTGTTAAAAACCAAATGCCCACCGTCGACGAACACAACCGCAACCACCAGTTAAATATTGAGATGGGACTTCACCTTTAGATATATGTGCACAAACAAATTAAATATTGAGTAAATTACAAGTTTTGTCCTTTATCTATGTCCCAAATTGCAGGCGCTGTCCTTTAAACCAAAACTTGACAGGCGGTGTCCTTTGTGTTTTCAAAATCTTGCACGTTTTGTCCTTTAGGCCAAACTTAGTTAGATTTGTTAGTTAAATCTGGTATCAAGGGGCTATTTTGTAAAAAAAAATTATTCAGAGACTAAATTGTACAAAACTTAATATTATTATTATTATTAATATTATTGAGAATCGATGCCGGATATGTTTGCAAATCAGGTTCGTTAGTAATTTACTCAATAATATTAATAATAATAATAATAATATTAAGTTTTGTACAATTTAGTCCCTGAATAATTTTTTTTTACAAAATAGCCCCTTGATACCAGATTTAACTAACAAATCTAACTAAGTTTGGCCTAAAGGACAAAACGTGCAAGATTTTGAAAACACAAAGGACACCGCCTGTCAAGTTTTGGTTGAAAGGACATCGCCTGCAATTTGGGACATAGATAAAGGACAAAACTTGTAATTTACTCTTAAATATTGTAAAATTTGGACAAAAAATGTAAAATTTGAACTTAAACGTAGACCAGTCACCAGTCAAAACATAGATCAGACTTCATCTATTAAATTAAATACGCCCAAAATGTAAAAAAAAAAAAAAAAAAAAAAAAAAAAACCTCAAAGCGCCCCTCTTTGGCCATAGCGGGGCGCTTTGATGTAAAGCAACAGACAAGGTCTGACCGGTTCAATCCTTGTCTGTTGACTTTATACCAAAGCGCCCCACTTTGGCCATAGCGGGGCGCTTTGAGGTCTGAAAATAGACCAAGAGCGTGTGCGAATAGAACAGGCCTATTATTATTCTTTCTGTATAGATATGCACTAAATTAATTAAATAAATAATAATTAGAAAGTGGAAATCGTTTGTTTACCTATTAGACGCATCAAAGGTCAACAACGTAATTTCACTTTCTCGTCTCAACTCTCAACTCTCAACTCCCCCAACCTCTCTCTCTCTCTCCTGTTTCGTCTCCGTTGCTCATCTGTTCGCAACTTTCTCTCTCTTGATTCAACGTATTCTCGCAAACAAACTCTCTCGATCTTCGCTAAACAACATCTATTTGATTCAATCTTCACTGATCTATCACAACACTAACAACAATCGAGCATTATACCGATCCAAATCCGTTAAAGTCACGAATCAGCGAAATTCCGAGCTGATTTGATGGCGGCGACGACAATGGCGACGGCGGCAGGAGCGGTGGTGCTGCTGTACTACGTATTGGCTCGGAGAATGACGTCAGCTGACGCGAAGGCTGTGGAGGATGATGAAGGACGTGAGTATATGAAATCGAGTAAATCGAAGAGGAAAATCGCGCAGAGGAGACCGGCGCAGGCGCCTGCGACGTGGCTTGAAACGATTTCGACTTTGTCTGAGACGCTTAGGTTTACGTATTCGGAAACCCTAGGGAAATGGCCTATTGGTGATTTGGCGTTTGGTATTAATTATTTGATGCGAAGGCAGGTAACGCGTTTTTTTAAGTTATTTTTGAAGTTTGAGTTTGTGTTTTTGATTGATTAAATGTATGGATCATGTTGGTTTAAAATAAATATTGATATGTTAGGGTAGAATGTGTGAATAAATTGGAGAAGATGAGGTTGAAAACTTGTTTGATCTAGGGTTCTTGACTTAACTTAATTGGAAAATAAAAAGAGAACACGTAGCTTAATGTCTTTTGATGCAGAATGTTGACATGAGTTTGTCACAAATTTACATATCCAGTTATGTGTTTGGACTATTTGCAGTTAAAATTTTATTTAGTTATTAAGTTTTCAGAAAGACTCGTTAAGTTCGTATTCACTTTGAAGTTATAGGAGCGATGCTGAATTACTGATTATCTGTAGGGATCACTAAGTTCTTGCATCATGAGTGTAATGCTTTGAGATGTTGAAGAATGAACGTAAATAAGTTTTTGTGTAATATGCTGACATGCTGTTTTGGTGGTTTATTTTTGCTTTTGACAAGGTCAGACTGTTTTAACTTTTAATGTGCCGAACATTGATTCAGGGTAATGTACAAGTAGCTAGTGTATATGCTGGAGAAAATAGTATACAGCTCAAGGGACCTGAAATCGTTGCAGAGTTGAAACACTATTTGCAGCTGTTGACCCTTTGCATCCTTTTCTCAAAGAAACCGTTCCCAGTGTTTTTGGAGTCTGCTGGTTATACAGAAGCAGATGTTTTATTGCAAAAGCCGAAAGCCGGGGTATAAGTTGTTTTTTATAAATATAATAAGGTATTAAGGTGTACTTGTTTTGTCATCTGTATTAATGGGGTTGATGTTTTTTTGAATGCAGATTTTGAAGCCTGCTTTCACAATAATATGTGATAAAAAATCCAAGTGCTTTCTTTTACTAATTCGAGGCACACATAGTATTAAAGATACGCTGACAGCAGCAACTGGTGGTGTTGTTCCTTTTCACCATTCCGTTTTACATGATGGTGGGATAAGTAATCTTATTTTAGGTTATGCACATTGTGGGATGGTTGCTGCTGCTAGGTGGATTGCAAAGCTCAGTATACCCTTTCTTCTTGAATCCCTAAAAGAAAACCCTGGTTTTGAAGTAAAGGTAGATTTTATCTTTGAATGTAGAAGTAATATTTAAACTTTGTTGCTACTAAGGCTGATGCTTAAGACAATAAATGCACATGAACTTGCAATTTTCGTTTCGATTACATAACATTATTAACATTTTACTGCAACTACTGCCATGTAGGAATCATGCAATCTGCTGACAATTTGAAAGTAAACATAGTCGTTTTCTTCAACAACATAAGGCATAACGATGGCAGTTTTTGTTGAATCACGCTCAATTAGAAAATTAGATTTGCTAAATAAGCTTAATTGATGATTGTCTTTATGTGATGCAAAGGAGAGTGCTCTAAATCATGACAAAAAATCGTCATGAACATCTTACTATCATAAGTTCACATTGGAAAACCTTCGTTATCATATTGGAAACATAATTTGCCCATGAAATTCATAATCCTTCTGTCCGAGAAAAAACCCGCAACTTTTGACATGGCAGAGGGGTTGGTAAAGATGTGTGACTGTTGATAAGATGTCTGTAATACATTAAGACCATCATAAAGTCTGTTTAAAAAAAGTTATGGTCCAAATAGCAATTGCTGATTTTACTAGCTTAATGTGTTCATTGCAAATACTTTTTGTTTGAATCCGTCAGCTACATACCTTATGGATGTGTTACTTCAGTCTCACTCCGCTAGTTGAAATAGTGCTCTAATGAGCTTTTGTATTTCCTTTTTAAGATTGTAGGCCATTCACTTGGCGGTGGGACCGCTGCACTCTTAACATACATTCTTCGAGAACACAAAGACTTATCATCTATTTCGTGCATTACATTTGCACCAGGTATACATACCTCCACTTTATTTCCCTTTTACCAAATTAGTGGTTGGAGAATATAGACTTTTACAGTCTCCAGATATACATCTATTTATCTTCATCATGGGAATCCTATAGATTTGTTTATGCCTTCAATTGGGAACAAATGACCTTTTTGTTTAAAGAAAAATTTGTTAAAAAGTTGAAGTTATATAAAAGGAAGAATTACAGTTTTTGTTGATTCATGAATCTATATATTTTGCAGCTGCTTGTATGACATGGGAATTGGCCGAGTCGGGTAAGCACTTCATCACCACAGTTATCAATGGCTCTGATCTGGTGCCTACATTCTCAACTGCTTCTATAGATGATCTACGCACCGAGGTACTATTAACTCCCAAATTCCAGCATTTTAATTTTCCCAAAAAATAATTTTAATAGAGTTTTTGATCTACAGGTTACAGCATCCTCTTGGTTAAACGATCTGCGTGATCAAGTTGAGCAAACTAGGGTTTTGAATGTTGTATTTCGTTCAGCTACTGCTTTGGGCTCTCGTCTCCCGTCAATAGCCAATGCAAGAGCCAAAGTCGCTGGTGCTGGTGCCATGCTCCGTCCTGTTTCTAGTAGCACTCAGGTCTAACCTCTACATATATTTGTTCACTTATCTTACAAGTGGCAAATGGGTGGGTTGGGTAACTGGTCAATATGGCTTCGAGTCTTTAAATATATACGTAGGGCTGTAAGCGAACCGAACGAACAAGAACAAGACCTTGTTCGTGTTCGTTTGTTAAGGAAATATATGTGTTCCACGAACTGTTTATAAACACTTACCGAACGAGATTTTATGGTCGTGTTCGCTTGTTATGGAAATAAACGTATTCGTGTTCGTTTGTTAACTTTAGGTACCAAACGCAAACGAACGTTCATGAACACAATCAAGCATTCATGAAGAGCACTGATACATATTAAATATTTTATTTGTCGGAATTGTGAAGTATTTAAATAAAATATAAAAATTAAAGACACTAATGAACTATCGAACACAGACGAAGATAAATGAATGACCGCGATCTTTGTTCATGTTCGTTCATTTATTAAACGAACGAACGCAAACAAACTTCCTGCCGAACGGTTCACGAACTGTTCGCTGAAAGTTCGGTTCGTTTGCAGCCCTAGTCATTAGGGTTCACCTTTTATAAGATTTGTAACGGCTCGGTTGGGATTGGCATCTAACACTTTCTGTCCTTATTTTTGTGTTTTTACTTTTTAGTACTAGTATTAGGTAGTGTGTCATATATGATTAAAATATTTATCACTTTAATAGATGCTAATAATAATAATAATAATTTAATTTCTCGATTATTTTCACATCCATTGCAAACCCGATAGAGATAGAATAGAACACATCCCAAATTGAAGCTTTTGAAGTTTATTGGTCAAATGTCACCTCTATTGTCATTAAGTTTGTACTGTTGTAAAAATTTAACCCAAGGAAGGCCTAAAAAAGTTTCTCCTTTTAATTCTAGGTTGTGATGAAACGTGCTCAAAACGTGGCTCAGGCAGTAGTCAGAACCCGATCAACCCTATCGGCATGGTCATGCATGGGTGCACGTCGTCGAGCTGTCGGCGCCACACCAAGTGACAATTTTTCCGAAACTTCACTCATACTCGAAAAGAACCCAGATTCTCTCACAACCGACACCAACCATCCAGTCCACGAGCCAAACATGGATCAGGGTTCTTCCAGTGATGGTTCCGGGTCGGGTCACGACGACACAGATGAAGAGGAGCTTCTTATTCCCGTGGACCATGTTACATCCAAATCTGAACACATAACCGAAGGCGAATTATTATATGAACTTGAGAAAGAACTTCAAAGGCAAGAAAACGAGGCCCATATTCAAGCCCAAAAGGAAGAAGAGGCTGCAGCCGAAGAAATCATAGAAGAGGAAAAAGTTATAGCCGATTCAGTTGATCATGAACAGCCAATTTCTTCATCGGATATGTCGGAAAATCAGCATTTGTATCCTCCCGGAAGAATAATGCATATTGTCTCAACCATTTCAAATAATCCAGCTGATCTAGACAATGATCATGAAGGCACCATTGAAGAACATGCAGAAGATCATGATCATGAGCGTGAACATGTGGGTATTTATGAGACGCCTCGGGATCTTTATGGTAAGTTAAGGTTGTCAAGAACGATGATTAATGATCATTACATGCCAATGTATAAGAAGATGATGGAGAAATTATTGGTGGAACTAGAAAAATAGGATTGATATATTAGTTGGTGGTATATAATATCTTCATATTGTAACTGTATGTTGAATGGCAATTGATCATTCTTTTGTTTTGAAAAAAAAAGGATTTCACTAACTAGTTTCATTAGTATGTATCATGTAAACTTTGCTTTGAGACCAATCTGTTGACATCTGAATTTGGAGTCCAAAGAATTGACAACTTGTATTTTATATGTCGTTCCTTTCTTATGAATTAATTTAATTCTTTTACCTCCAAGTTCAGTGTTAACCGGGTAAAACTCGGATATGCTTTGGCGGTGATAGGTGCGAGGTCTTAAAGACATTCTGGTGCTTATGGTTTGGTCGGTTGGTTGATTCGTTAATGTGGAAAGCCATTCTGGTACTTATGGTTTGTGCGAGGTCTTAAAGACATTCTGGTGCTTAGAAGCCTACGGTCACATTCCACTCAATGGTTTCACCATGTGGGATAAGTTTCTTCCCATTTTCATAGCTTTGGACATTTCAAACGCATAACTTGAGCAATGATATCTCATTTATCGTAGCTTTATTCTGGACACGGTTAGGTTAGTTGCGAATCTCTTATATATTAGAACGCAAACCCAGTAATAATAATCAAGTGAAAAACCCATTTTCACTATTTCCTAAAATTTCTGACTACGAGAAAGGTCATAGACCAGAGGCATGGGCCACTTTTGGGATTCCCGACACGAACAACACATTTGGAGAAGAGGGATTCACAAATTTATCGTCGCGAAGTAATACCTCACACTGTTTTGGCAAAAACAATTGTAAGGTACGCATAACCAACCAGCATATGCCACGTCAACTCCCCTCTTAAACTCCCCAAACACCCCAATTTGATGGCGGCACTCCCCTCTTAGGCTAGAGGGTGTGGGATAACCCCCCTTGGGGCTTTATAAGGACACATCAGCGCCACGTAGGCGCCACGTCAGCCAAAGGGGCTTTATAACCCCCCCTTTAACATGGAGGGTGTGGTGATAACAAGTGGGGCGCTGTAGAGAAAAAATAAAAAATAAAAATAAAAATTTCTGATTGGTTTAAATAAATGGGTCCCACCTGATAACCCCCCTTCTTCAAGTTAACATGATGGAGCCCCCTCCTATAGCGCCCCCTTTAATTTGGTGGGTGTGGAGGTATAGCGCCCCGGGGCGCTATAGGTGATGACATGGCGGGGGTGGCGCCCCCACACCCTCCGGCCTTAGGGGACTTGTGTGTTTTTTTTTTATTTGTTGTAAAATTATGCATGTTTATAAATTAAAAAAATATTAATAAAAATTAAATAAAATTTAATAAAAGACATTTCATTAAATTAAAAATAAAAATTACATTTAAACAAGAAAAATAAAAATTACATTCAAACTAGAAAAATATAAAAACAAACTACTCGTCGTCGGAACTCACTTCAAGGTGAGGTAGATCTAAACGTCCGAGATGCTCAACGAGATCGTGTTTTAGTCTCCAATGCGTTTCTTCGTCAATGAGCTCGCTATAAGCTGTATCAGCGAAGACGGGTTCGACTGGAGGATCTTGAATGTGTACCGGTGCTATCGCCTTTCCGTCGTCTTTTATAATCATGTTATGTAAAATAATGCACGTATACACGAGTAACCTTATCTTTTTCACCGTTTTGGAACGCATTGGACGCTTTAGTATTCCCCACTTCGCCTTTAACACACCAAACGCCCGTTCCACATCTTTTCTTGCGGCCTCGTGTTGCCTCTTGAACTTTTTTTCATTCGGGATGTGAGGATATGGAAAAGACTTCACAAACACGGACCAGCTAGGGTAGATCCCATCAGTAAGATAATACCCGCGTTTGTATAAGTGGTCGTTCACCTGAAATGGACAATATGGCGCCGTTCCGTTTCGTTGAGTAAGAAATAACGGAGATTGTTGGAGCACGTTGATGTCGTTTTGTGAACCCGCCGGGCCACAAAAAGCATGCCAAATCCACAAATCTTGAGACGCCACCGCCTCTAACATAACCGTCGGGTATTGATGATCGCCTCTCATATATTGTCCACGCAATTCTGTGGGGCACATTCTCCAGACGAAGTGTGTACAATCCAGACTACCCAACATACCAGGTAGGTGATGTCTCTCCTCATGAGCCTGATACAATAGCGCAACGTCGTGGCTCGTTGGTCTACGTAAGAATTCACCGGCATACATTGCACAGACCGTCTGGCAGAAATACTCAAGGCACTCACGAGAGGTCCTTTCAGACATCTTTAAATATTCGTCGTTTTCGTCTGGTGGGTTACCGGTTGCAAGTTGTTTAATCGCAGAAGTAACCTTTTGCAACGGCGTGAAACTTTTCTTCATTCTCCCGTCCAAGCCCTCTTGAAACCACTCGTCGTTCGCTTCGACGTCACTAACAATTTTTAGGAACAAAGACTTGGACATACGAAACCTCTGACGAAAAATATCGGCATTAAATTTTGGATTTTCTACAAAATAATCGGCCATTAGTGTTTCGTGGCCACCCTCACGATCTCGAGGGACAATTTTTTTTTACTAGACGATGCCGTGTCTAGTATCTCCGCTTGTTGGATGAGATTTTGGAAGAAAATTAAGCTACCATCGCTTGACGATGAACCTTCATCGTCGGGAAAGTCGGGTAGGGGAGGAAAAAACGGGAACTTGGAATCCATTGTGTGTTGTATTTGATAGATTTTTTTAGAGTGAGTTTGAGAGTGGTGGGTGTGGTAAAAAAATTATTTGAGAGTGAGTTTAAGTTGGTTATTTATATTAAAAAAAATTGATTTTTTTTTTAAAAAAGTGACCGTTGCCAACGTCTATGTCCTCGATCCATGTGCCAATTCAAAGCGGTGAACAAGCGCCGAATCCACTCCCCGAATCGGGTCCCCGCGGTGATGGCGGCGGTGTTCCCGATCGGGGCATGTGGTCACCGAACCCACTCCCCGAGAGTGCCCCGGATACCCTAAGGGTGTAAGGAGTGGTTAAACACTTGAGAGTGGCAAACTAAAAAATCAACCAATGAGAGTGTGCCATGTCAAAGTGGTAAACTATGTTCAAAAGTGTTGGCAATGGTTTAAACACTTGATGAAGTGGTAGGGGTGAGCATGGTGCGGTTCGGTTCGGTTATTACCTATAACCGAAACCATAACCGCACATTGCGGTTATCAAAAAATCATAACCGTTCGGTTTCGGTTAATGCGGTTTCGGTTAATCGGTTATTGCGGTTAATGCGGTTTCGGTTCGGTTATAGGTCGGTTATTTTCATTGTTTCTAATGTTGGACTTTAAATGTGTGGGTCGAGCAAAATTAATGCGCAAACAATAAATATACGGTTAATCAATTATATTTCACTACCATATGCATACTAATTCCAAAACAAAAGTAACACGTGTAGTCACGTGTTATGTGGAAACATACATACGAACACAACGTGGTTTTTAAATTCGACACTTTTTAATCAAAACATAAAAAGTTGTAGTGCAATCTTCATCAAAGTTGGGTCATGGTTAAAAGTTAAAACATTCAAATACTTCACCAAAGATACATATTGATTAGGCCATGGTTAAGCATTTAAATACAAACTTAAAGACTTATGGTGCTACGGATTTGGCTATGTTTATTCGGTTCGGTTCGGTTATTTGCGGTTATGAAAATAAGAATAACCATAACCGAACCGCAAAAATCGGTTATTAAAAATATAAATAACCAACCCTTCGGTTATTTCGGTTATCGGTTATTTCGGTTCGGTTTTTTCGGTTACGGTTCGGTTAATTCGGTTGTATGCTCACCCCTATGAAGTGGTAAACTATTTAAAAAGAAAAAAGGAAAAATGTGTGATTGGTTGAGATTGAAATGGACCTCACCCCACACTACCCTCTCTCTCTCTCTCTCTCTCTCTCACACACATACACTCCCTCCCCGCTCGGCATGCCTTCAACGAACGACAAACAAACCGCAGCGGCAAAGGGTCGGCGGCAGTGTTTGCCGCGCGGCAACCGGCTTTGCCGAACCCTTTGCCGCACCCACACCGGACACCCTAACTTATTTAACAATATATGATTTTTAAAAGGGTTAGAATCCTGTCAAAGTATATGTATAAATAGATATATTTTAGACATATTTAGTGTGACACGTTTGTAGGTTTATATCGATATCTCATGAAGTTTAATGCATTTACGATAGAAGTAGAAACAATTTATATAAGCAGAAAACTAATAATTTTTTTGAGTAAACTGCAATTTGTGTCCATCTGGTTTGGTAACTGGTTCGATTTGCGTCCTTATTTTGAGAAAAAAATGGATACCTAAGTCCTCGTCGTTTGTTTTTCGCTACACTTTAAGTCTCTCAAGCCAACACTGTTAGTTTTTTGTGTTAATTATTTAAGAGAACGGGGGTATTTTGGTCTACACAAATCATCATCATCATCATCATCATCATCATCATCATCATCGTACTCAGTATATCCCACCTATAGCAAAGCTAAGGTAGGGTCTGAGGAGGGTGGGATGTAGACAGCCTTACCTCTACCCCGTAGAAATAGAGAGGCTGCTTCCAATGAGACCCCCGGCTCGATTGTGGTTTTGCATTAAGCCTTGGACATAAGGCACATAACACTCAGCAATTGAGACAAACGCCAATTGGTGCATGTACCCCCTTGTCTTTCGGCTATCAACGCCACCACATGATGCCTGATTAACGATCCCCTCTTTTTAACGTTATTTTCACGAAATTAGTAAAATAACGTTAAAAATTAGTGCACTTTTGCTTTTGCCCCCCCGAGCGCCCACACATATATTACATTATATGAGCAGACCGCAAGCGGGGCTCGTCTACACAAATCCAAACCATATCTCCCTTATCACCCCACCATTTCACCTAACCTCCGTTTGCACCCCCACCTTACCTCATTTCTCTCCGACCAGCGATCGACACTCCACTCCAACGATCGGCGATCAAGACCCCTCCCCAACGACAGACGATCGAAACCCCACCCACCGACCGAAGATCGACACCCAACGACACCGACGCACCAACGAATCTGATCGACATACCATTACACTGCAACTTCGATGCACCACCGAACCCGATCGACACCCACCTCCGACGCACCACCTCATCCGCAACTGTAATGGTTTTTCAACTCAAGGCAACCATAGATACACAATGTCTATGTAACAACCCGACTTTTCGGATCGTTACCTGCCGCTGTTATTCTTTTTGTAAACGCTTGTACCCTGGGATTCGATTAACGCAATGGGTTAAACTATGTTTTCAACGCATTTTCTAAAACGCATATTACAATGCTTATTCAAAACGCAGTTATCGCATTTAAACGCTATTTATAACGCTTACTACTTAAACGCATTTTATCGCATTTTACATTGCTTATCTAGATTAAACGCTATTGCAACGCAGACTCGAAACGCGGATTTAATTATATTATGGTGTTATTTGTGTGATTATTTGTTAAATGTTATGTGGTTATCAACGCAACGCTTATACGCTTAAACGCTCACTCGCAACTCGATTAAACGCAACGCTTAACAAACGAACCAAAGTTGGAAAACTAACTCGCGCAAACTCGGCCGTCCGAATGGCCTTCCGTCCGAATGGACATCCGCCCGGATGACCATCCGACCGGATGGAGCCATCCGAACGCTGCCACTCGCCACTGACTTAACCTTCGCCCTCTCCCTATAAATACTAGCCGTACGCCCTCATTCTCAGACTTTGACACTCCCATCCGCTCCCCAAGACTCTGTCGCGATTCAAGGCCAATTTGTAAGCTTTTTCCCTCAAATCTTCCACACTCTTCATCTCTAATCGCTTCTACACCATCTTCTTCATCAAAATCACACACACGCACTAACTTTTTCTTGAAATCACTGGTTTGGACCTCTTGAAGGTGTATTCCACCCGTTTTGCTTAGGTAAACTGTTGTGGAAGCATCATTCCATCAAGATTGGTTCCAGATCTAAAGGATTTTCACACTTTTCAACCAACTTATGAAAGATTTCCACACTTTTGCTACTTATTTTGAACTTTTCTTCCGTTTTTACACAATAATGATGGAATCTGGACTCAATCAGACTCTCAACTCGTTCCTTAGTCGGAAGCCGGCTTGAAAACGGATTTCCACCGAAGAAATGGACCGATTAACGGGTTAAACATGAATCTTCATCAAGAACAGCTCGTCTGTCCGAATGGGCGGGACCCATCCGAATGAATGAACTAGACTTAATATGTTTCCGTTGTTTGACACGTCATCACACCGTCTCCGTTAACTTAAAAACTTGTTACTTAGAAACTTTGCAAAAACTCCAAACCGCAGATCATCCGCCCGAATGGCCATCCGTCCGGATGACTTAACCCTTACAATTTCCATTGTTTTAACGTTTTAACTAAACTTCGAATTTTAACAAACAAGCACAACTTATTCGAATGGCCATCCGTTCAGATGGGACCCATCCGTTCGAATGAACTGTTGAACACTTTTTTACCCCACTCGACACTCTGTTTACAACCATTCAGTCCTGAAGAAGACTTATGCTTCTGTTTCCGTGCACATGCTGACCCGACGCGCTCCCTTCAATCCAATCCAAACTGTGTTTACTCGTTAAACACACACTGTGAGTATACTCGAACCCATTTTCATTTAACGCACTTTTGGGTGTTACAAACGTTCTATATCAAAACACACAACGCAAACACTTTACAAACGCTAACCGCTCCCGCATGCTTTACATGATTTGTTGAATGCTTGTTACTATGCTTATACAGTGTTACACTAGACCGCGTCTAGCAACGATAGTACTATAGTTTGGACTCAGCACCTGTGTGACAGGGGTTGCTAGGGATCACATTACTTTACTTCACGTGTTCGCTTCGGTGGACATGTGTCGCACATACTCTACAACGCAGTCTCGTGGTTAGGTTGTATCATTGTTGGTAGTTACATGCTTCGCCGTTACATGTTACATGCTGGTTATGCGTAAACGTTTTTCATACTATTATTATGCAAACTTGTGTACTCACCTTTACTTTATGTATTGACTTTTATTTTAACGTATGTGGCAGGTTGATGGATCTGTTATGCGGAAATCAAGATAGGCAGTCTAGAAACTCACGTAGTAAAAATCTAGGTTGTCGGACTTGTTTTGTTTAAGAGATGTGACTTTGTGATAACTGTTTGTGGAATATTTGTTTATTGGTATGGGACAATGAACCTTTTAAATATTGTTATTTAATAGTTGTTATGGATTCTCTTGAGCAATCTGGTTCGTCTAGTGCCGCGCCCCGATGTTTCCGCCATCGGCTGGGGTGTGACAGTCTGGTAGGTAATGACGTGTTCTTGATTACTACTCGTTGATTAGAGTAGTTTTTTTTGAAATTGAACTTGTTTAACTGAGTTGAACATTTGTAGCCGAGATTAGGGTCACTGGTACCCTGAGCCACCTCCGATTGCATGTGAGAGTGGTTTTGAGGTTCTGGAACAACATCAACTTTGATTTCCGGTTTGAACGAGGAGGCAAGGAAGAAGATAGGATCGAGTAGGATTGATGATATGTTTTTTTTTGCTGATCATGTTTGTTAGTTGATTAGGGTTTTTGATGATCTAGGTTTTTGGGTGATCTTCAATTAGTTATATACATTTAAACAGGTTCTTAGTTGATCAACTTTGATGATAAATTCTGGATTTTATTTAGTCATTTATACTTAGAGTCGTGTTATGAATTTACATCGAGATAGTTGGTAAACGGGCAACAAGCTGCGCCGCTACCCCTTTTTGAATAGCAAAACTAAGTCTTTTAAATACTACGTCCATAGATCTCGGGTCATAACATTACTATGCATGACCCTTTGAACTCGACTAAGTAGGTCCACAGCCTCTGGCGCCAGAAAACTAAAAGTATCAAAAGCAAATGGGATAAACACATGCTGGTTGTCAAGGCACGCTTTCTCATGTTTGGTCACTTTACCTGAAGCAACCTAACCCACCGTGAAAGCATTACCCCAAGCCCACAAGTGGGGAAACCCCTGTTAGATCCACATATGCTTGTTTTCCTCCACCCATCCAAAGACCAGAATGTCGGCTGGTCGAAGGGTAGATCTCCCTTCCAACGAGTCTGTTAAGAAATTAACGGGTGCCTCTTTCTTAGTAGAAATACCAGCGCACCTGAATATGTCAAAAGGACAACCCTAACCAAATCATGTCGGTATTTGAACCCCGGGAGCTCTCTACAATGAACTGCATGCTCCCCAAAAGAATCCAAACACACCTTATGACAAACAAGGCATACCTCATCAACTGGGAATAAAGGAATCATGAGGCGATACTTAAGGATAGTACGGTACTCCACCGACAACATATGTTGGCCTAACCTATCTATAGGTATATCAAGAAGAAAATCTTGTGCATGTGGTGCTCGGAGACACTAAAAAACGGCTTTTTGTCTAACAGTCTGTAAGACCCTAATATGTATTTGACAAAAAGTCACAACGAAAATTCATGCCATAAAATTTCTTTCATTATTAACTTCTTACCTTACTTGGAAGTCCATTTTACAATAACTCTTTTACTTTGAATACATCAATCGAACTCATTTACGGAATAAAAGCATAACTTATGTTTATTAAATTACATACTCAAACATTCCCGTACGATCCATCTTGTGACTCGGTCTTCGATCACTTCTCCTGGTGATGATAATCCGCAACTCGTACAACCTACACTCATCACATACATTCAAAAAATTAGCACACAGTATATATAAACAAGATTCATCCTTTTATACTTTCCGTTCCGTTAACCCTTTACATCTAAGCATATCGTCCGAGTATCACTCCCTCGTGAGACTTCATCATTGTACCTGCATTACGCTTCA
The DNA here is from genome assembly GCA_030545235.1 of Helianthus tuberosus. Lineage (NCBI taxonomy): Eukaryota > Viridiplantae > Streptophyta > Magnoliopsida > Asterales > Asteraceae > Helianthus > Helianthus tuberosus. Next base: position 30,958,968 of record CM060365.1, on the reverse strand, counting down.
TTCTCAATGTACACTATTAATAATGCCAATACTCAACCGTATTGAAAACATGCGTACATACATATATAACTGCTTGCACACATACCTACATACATACCTACGTACATACATACATACTTTCGCACACACCCACTCACCTATATACAAACATACCTATGCGCATACATACATACATACATACATACATACATACTTACTTACATACCTTCACACATTCCTAACTTCGTACATACAAACATACATACATACATACATACATACATACATACATACATACATACATACATACATACATACCTTCACACATTCCTAACTACGTACATACATACATACATACATACATACATACATACATACATACATACATACATACATACATACATACATACATACATACTTACACACATACATCTCCTAAAACATGAAATAAATTAGTCATAAATAGTTCATAAGTGTTTAAAACCTATTTAAAACAAGTCCGCAGCTGAAATGAACACCCAGCAACAATGTTGCTGTCATCTTGGGTCCTCGCGGGGCGCGACAGATTCAATCCTTTCTGTCGCATGGCGCGAGAGTGCACTTTTTACAGCAGGTTTCCTTCTGAAACCTGCATATTCTAGCCACACTTAAAGTTTACGAAAACGGACGTAACTCACTCGTTATTGATCCGATTTAAGTCACGTTTCTTCCTACGTGATCGTAATTTGGTTCTCTATCATATGGACATGAAATCCAGCATCCGGTTTAAGGAAATTCTTAACTTATGCGCTTTTGGCTTATTAATCATTTTCAAATTATTCGACCCGTTCATGTTTTCATCAAACCACTCATTTGTTTTAACCCAAATCATTCATGAACATTATAACCATAATACTTTTACTTTATCCTGAGTTTCATACTTGGGGTTTACGCACCCGATACCCGGTATTCGTTAAACTTAATCATTTCGTTTAATTCTACGAATCAAACTTTGTTACTAAAATCTCCACTTGCGTAATTGTTTAACTATTAATCCAAACTCACATCTGAGTCTGTTAACTATTAAACCCATCCCAGTTTTCCGGTTAGCGTACTTATATGTAGTTCTACCCATTAACCGATTATACTACCGTAGCCATTTCTTATGCAACATTTTGTTATAATCATAAAACCTCATTTTGACCCGTTTGGTCTACTTAGCGAAATTCACCGATTTCATACAACCAGATCCATATTTGACTTCAAACATCATGCTTAATTAATTGAAACGCTACATTATCTAAACAAACTCAGAAGTGATTCCAGAAATCACTTACCTTATGCACCCGTGCTCGTATCCGCTTCCTTGCCTCTTCTTGACCCGTTAGCATTTCGTGCTTGAGTCCCTCTCGACATGATTCCTATACTTTCATGTCATCGAAATTACATTCTTGTTAGCATACACCATTGTACATGTTGACGATCATATTACTTGCATATTTTACATTTGACTTTCATTAGTTAACTCTAACAAGCATAGAACACATGACCAATTCACATCCTTACAAACTCATGTAATTCATCATGTCATTCCGTTCAACACGTATTGATATAACATGTACCATACGACTTCCTATAATCCTACCTTTACGACAATTAGTCAAATCATGCTTCTTATGCATAGTTGACTTTCAGAAGTCAACAATTCATTTAATTTAACTTTCGACTTATCATCATATACCCATAACATCATAATAGACTATACAGACAACACTATATACATTTCATCATACACTTGGTGTGTATACTATCTTTTAAGCATAATGTACAACTAATTCATGCAAAATCTTCTAAATTCATATATAATTCATCAAATCCTCCTATTAATCAACATGTATCATTCCTAAATAAACATCAAACATATTATCATCACATTTCTTTCAATCCATCTAACAAGAATCCATCATACATAACATGATACATCAATATTGAACAAGAATTGGACATGGATGCTATATCCATGCCATCATCTTCACTATAACAATTGGGTTTCACCTTTAAACATCAATTTAAGCTAAATAATGCATAATTCATGTTCTATATGGTGATTCTAACACCTATACATGATCAATTTCATACCAATTCATGGATTAAGACATAACCCACTACATACAACTTCATCAATCTAAGTTTTGAGACATACCTCATGATCCCCTTGAGTAGGTGATCATTAATTCATGTTCCTTCCTGAATTTGAGCTTCGATTCACCCTTCAATTTGGTGATTTGTTTGAGTTAGGGTTTTGGGCTCTTGAGAGCCCCTGATCGTTCCAGAACACACACGAATGTGTGTTTGTGTGTGTTGTTCTTTTCTTTTAATAACTCAACTTTCATTTTATACCACTCTAGTCCCTCGTGTTTGCCTCTAAAACATAATTGGCACAACTTTCCTCATATAATAGTTTTTATCATACACTCAACTAGGTTAAATAACCTAGTTATTTATTACATGATATGTCATACTGGAAAATTAGGCGAATATATAAACATTCAGGTTTTGGGGCGTTACACAGTCAAGTCAAATTGTACTTCGATTTCGTGGACAATTTTACTAAAAAGAGCACTCGCCAATGCATGTTGGGCTTTAGGGGGGTGTCTTTATTAGTGAAACCACTGAAGTCAAAGCTTGGAATCGTATCACGAAGACAAGCCAAAGCACAAACATAATCATAATCCATATCACATATGCCACTGTCTCTTAAGATGTGGCCCTGTAGCACCCAGTCCCACGATTGGGCCCTCGAGGCCACAAAAGCATAGGATGAAGCCTCTACAGCCGAATACAACCCCAAACCTAATAGGTAAAGAAGCAAGTCGCCACTGGAGGTCTCCAAAGAAAGAACCTCCACAAACCACCAATTCCTCAATCGCCTCATGTAAACCTTTGTCAAAGAACAACGCTGCATCTTCCATGTGTACAGGTTGGCATGTACTCAAGCCATAGAAAAGTCTGGCAATGCTCATATAGGATCGAAGCAAGAGTAGTTCACTCTGCGGGTCACCTAATTTAGGTAGAAGACGCATCAAAACTACCGCCTTAGCAGCTCTTTTCTTTGCCAACCCACTAATAAAGCTTGCGTCTCTACTAACGACCCCCCCAAGAAGCTTCACCCCCACTAATGGCCTCCCGATGTCCTTAGGAAATAACCCTTCACGAAACTTGCTACCATCACAAGAAGGCCAAAATAGCTCAGTTTTCTTAATATTAAGTTTAAGAACCAATGTTGGACCCGCCACCTTAATGATGTCGAACACTCTAGCCACCTATTCTAAACCTCCAATGACAGTCTCATCATCAAGATACCAAGCATGAAGGAGAAGCTTGCATTTGTCTCTAATCTGATGCACAAGGGGGTGCAAAACAAGAGCGAAAAGAAGTGGTCCCAATGGGTCCCCTTGCTGCTGCTGATGGTGGTGGTGGTAACGGTGATGATGATGATGATGACGACGACGACGACGACGATGATTGATGATGATGATGATTTTGATCTATATTGAGGTTGCAAATTAGATCATGAAATTGAAAGTTGTGAACTTGTTTCTTCACCTTCAAAAGATTACGAATAATGATATGATTTTTAACAACATTACAATAAAGCCCGTCCCCTCTTTTGCTTTCTTTAACTTGGGTTCTTTCCTCTTAAACTACATTGTTAATATACACGCAAACACAAATATTCTCCTCTATTGAGTTAAAATACAAGCATACACAAATATTCTCTAGTGGTAGAACCAGAACCATAGGTATTTATTTAAACGGGGTTTCCAAACAAAAGATCAAATACATATACCCTTATCATACAAAATGTACGAATAGGGTGAAAATGTAAAAAAAAAAAAACGTGGTGACATTTTCGTAATTATTTACTCGTAGAGTAATTATCAAAATTACTCTATAAATGATCTTGTAGGATAATTTTGATCTTGTAGAGTAATTTTGTAAAATGTTGGGTAATTTTGATCTTGTAGAGTACCATAATTACTCTACAAATAATCTTGTATGATAATTTTGATCTTGTACGGTAATTTTGTAGAGTTTCATAATTGCTCTACAAATGATTTTGTAAAGTAATTTTGAATTGTATGTTGTTTGATAAACTTGCAGAGTAATTTTAATACACTTGTAGAGTAATTTTGATGCAGAGTAATTTTGACACACTTGTAAAGTAATTTTGATAATTACCCTATAAGATCAAAATTACTCTACAAGATCATTTTTAGAGTAATTTCGATAATTACCGTACGAGCAAATAATTACGAAAATGCCACCGCGTTTTTTTTGGCTTTTTCATGCCTTTCGTACGTTTTGTACGATAAGGCACTTTGTACGTGAACTTAACCCATTAGCGTATAACCATTCATATTCACTTTAAGTATTTTATAATGATAATTTAGGTGTCAGACCGAGAAACAATGATGTTAGATTAAACATCAATGAACCTCTTCACTCTCAAGATTTTCTCGGATGTCACATCAGCTCCATATCATCTTCCTCCAATTTTCCTTAGATTTCCTCTAATTGCAGAACTATTACTCGAAGTCCAAATTATAGTTGTTGAAAAAGCACCAAATATACTATTAGGTTGACAATGGGTCTGGTTCGGACCGGGTATTGGTAATCACATACCCAGAACAATATCTGTCGGTTATTAGACATACCCATTAGTTTGTTAAAAAAATATATGATGGAATTTCCAAGTACATTGTCTTTTTTTAATATTACTAGAGTGGTGTCTGCGGGATGCAGTTAGTAACACTGGTAATCGCGCAACATGTTATTGTTTTTTTTTAAATTGAAAATTGTTTTTTTTTTCAAATTGAAAAAAATTATACCACTACCGTATTCATATTAAAGAGGATGAAATGCTCGTTTTTATGGTGTTTTTTTAAATATAATGTATGAAAGTGTTATGGCCGTTTAAAAATCATGGGGAAGTTGATTTATCAATCGTACGTTTGAAAAGATTGTACCATATATATATATATATATTTCGAAAAACGTAATTACTTAAACGCTTACAATTATGTAAAATTACTTAAACGTACTCTTACAATTATGTAAAATAACATTTTTGTGCTCATTATATGTGTGTATTATAGGGGAGAGTTCATGAGAAAACTCCTCTTAATGAGAAAGCTAAAAAACTCTATCCAAAGTTGTATTACAGATTTACAGATATGCAATACATGTATAGATAATTTAAAAAAAAAACACGTTGAGGAGTGAGGACTGCAAGGAAAAGTCCTTGTGGTTCGCATGGACGTTTAGCGCGTTCTTTTTCCCAAAAAATATTTGTTTTTGATATAATGCATATATGCATTTCATTAAAAATAATTTTTTTTAGAAAAAAACACACTATTACACATGTATAATATAAAAAAACACCCATGCGTTTTCCTTGCAGTCCTCGATGTGTTTTTCAGTAAGTTTTTAGCTTTCTCGTCTATACACACATAGGGTTGGGGGGCTAGAAATAATACCTAACATGTAGTATGTCAAAAATGGAATATAATGTAGCGTGCCAACAATGGAAGTGTATTGTTGACCATGTATGCATTGCATAACATCTAAAGACCCCTTACAAATCCAACGCTTCACCCTTATAAATACCATTATGTGCGCACCTATTTCATGAAAAAACAATCATTCGTCTATCATTTTTTCACTCTTAAAATTACACATACATAATGGACGTGGTGTATGCAGAGATAGAGATTACCTCTTCACTTTCAGCTCCTAAAGTTTTCAAAGTCTACACTGACTTTGACATCATTGCCCCAAAGATTAATCCCGAATCTTACAAAACCATCACCGTTATCAAAGGTGATGGTGGAGTTGGAAGCATCAAGAGCATGACATACAGTGATGGTAAGAGACCACACCGATATACATATATAACTATTTAGTTTTAAATTTTAAAATCGAATTGAGCTCTTTCATGTCTTTGCGTAGTTGTTTTACTAACACTTGTCACAGGAACAAGTTCAAAGCACACAATCGATGACATTGACGCAAGCAACTTTATACTAAGTTGGACGTTCTTTGAAGGTGACGCCTTGATGGGTACAATAAACACAGCTACTCATCATATGAAGTTCATACCTTCTCCTAATGGAGGATCCGTATTCAAACAAACATTTGTAATTAGGTATAAAGGTGATGCTAAGCAAATGGATGATGTTATTAATATTACCAAAGAAGCAATCAAGAATACTTTCAAGAAGATGGAATCTTATGCTATTGCCCATCCTGAAGTTTACTAATGCTTTCACCTAGATAATGGTGATGTGTTCGACTGTGCCATCATTGTACTCTATTTTTGCTTCATGTAATAATGAACAATAAAATATATTAAGTACGCATAATAAATTTTCTAATCCACAGACTAATTTGTGTTGATATGCTTTCTTGGAATAATTACATAAAGTAGTTATGACTCTCAAACACATCTAGAGACACACATAATCAGTATAAAATAATGACAAAAAAGAAGTTATAAGCAGCATGACCACACTTTTATGCATTTCTAGTTGTACACACTTTTGTGCCATAACCTAATTGTTAGAATGGTTGCAATCAATTTTAGTTTAATTGACTTCATAAACGGTTTAACTGGCCTAGGGAAAATGAAGAGGCGTGTTGTTAGTTTGAAATTTGAAGTTCAGGTGTCTTACATAGGCTACATCTTAATTCAGACTAACTAAACTGGTGGTAAAGTAACATCTTTGCCCCAAAGAACGGATAAATAGATATAGTTTTAATCATCGATCCTAATCATTCTTCGTTGGTTATGGAAAGAGGACGGATCATCGGTTTTGGAATTTAGAAACAAAGGGGACAATTTGTTTTAACAGAAATTTCCAATTGTTAGGTTTAAGACCACTTACACACTAACCCCTCTGATTTGTTTAAAATTAAATCATACCCTAAACTTATAATTAAGTCTAATTCATTAAAATGCTGTTATAGATACAATTATTATTATTATTATCATTATTATTTACTTTCTATTATTTATTTATTAAAGATACAAACTTGTTAATTGATGGTCGTTAATGAAAATGTTTATTGTATTATATGTGTTTGAAAACCAATATAATTAATCCATATTTATTATTTTAGGGTTTTTGAATTTTTGTATACTACCATTCTACCCTCGAAAGAATCGTCCTCGAATTTGCCAAGTATGTATAGAGAACATAATCTGACGGAACAAAAACATATGGTTATCATATAGACATGCAAACATCACACACAAAAAATGTGGATTCTCTTATGATTTGTAAATATTACATTTGAGTTTTTATTGAATAGAACTAATTAAATGGAGTTTAATACGATAAATAACATACATATAAGTTTTATCATGTATTTGTTATACTATTTATATAAGAAAATGTATATATTTCACAACATATAAAATATTGTTATGAATAATTAATTATATATGTGGATGACAATATGAAATATAAGAGCTCACATATGTTGAAAAGGAAACCAACCTCCATGCTATAAATGTATCAAACCCCCATTTTCATTTTAGTCGATCCCCACTAGATTCTCCATATATCTCATTTGTCTATTATATTCAATATCTTGTTTGAATAAGAACTCCAGGCTAGCTCTTCTAATTCTAGAGTTTTTTAGGCTAGTTTTATAACACGTTATCAGCACGAAGGTTCTCTACCAAGCATATCAACAAAGGCAAAGGAGTTATTATCATACTCAATGTAAGAATTTTATACATTTAAATATATATACATATGTGTACATATTATATAGGTTGAAAGCCTAAGGGTGCACCAGTGGATTGTAAAACCACACATCTTTAGGATGATCTTTTATATCCAGTTTCTTCTTTATATATATGTATATTTATAATATAGTTCTTTGATAAATAAAAATGAGTACAGGGTACCTATTACTATGGAAATATAATAATAATAATGGGACTACTAACCATTTAACATTTATTTATGAATTTAACATTTACGCATCTAACATTTATTTATGCAAGCTAACATTTATTTATGGAGCTAACATTTATTTATGCAACTAACATTTTAATTATGTGTATTGTTATATTTTGTCTCATTTTTAATAAGTATGTAATCCTAATATTTATATATATTTGTATTTAGTAACAAAATGGCAAATATCGCGAAACTGGAATTTCCAGCATTGAATATCTCCGGAGAAAAATTATATGACTTGGACAGCAAATGTAAAAAGACACCTAAAAGCAATGGGTGTGATAGAAGTCATAAATGAAGAGAATAATTGTTCGAATCAGGAAAAAGGAAAAAGCTGATGTGTTTATTCATAAACACATTGATAATTTACTACAGCATGAATATTTCAATTCTGATGATCCATATGAATTATGGACGGATTTAAAGAACAGATTTGATAATCAAAAGGAAGTTTTACTTCCCACGGCTAAAAATGAATGGAACAGTCTGAGGTTCCAAGATTTTACGAAAGTAAATGATTACACATCTGCTCTATTTAAAATATGTTCAAAATTAGAGTTTTGTGGGCACCCTGTTACCGAGGAAGAAAAATTGGAGAAAACTTACTCCACATTTCATGCGTCACATATAAGTTTAGCACAATAATATAGATTGTTGAAATTTTACAGATACTCTGATTTGAATGCGCATCTCCTCGTAGCAGAACAACATAACATACTTCTGATGAAAAATCATGAAGCACGTCCCACAGGAGCATTAACTATACCTGAAGCGAATGTTGTTAATAATTATCAAAATAAAAGGGAACAAGGCCGTGGGCAAGGCCAAGGACGAGGCCGTGGCCGCGGTCGTGGGTATTTTGGTAAAGGTCATTATAATGGTCACAATCATACTTTCAAAAATAATAAATATTACCGAGGTCGTGGGCGCGGTCGTGGCCTTGGCCGAAATCAAAGAACTACAAATTATCATGCTCCACAAGATAATACTTCCAATTTTCATAATCAAAGAAATGAAGCCGGTGTGTCCAGAAAAATTGATAATTCTTGTTATACATGTGGAAGTATAGATCACTGGGTAAAAACTTGTAGAACAGCTCCACATCTATGTGAGCTTTACAAAGCCTCGCTTAAAGGAAATGAGAAGGAAGTAAACTATTTGGATAAATTCAGTGTTCAGCTAAATGCCACGGATTTTAATGAAGAAAATACCACGGATTTTAATGAAGACATTTAAACAAAATGTTGCTTGATCTCAATGATTTTATGTAACAATTAAATATGTATTTTTATTATGTCTTTCCTTCATAATAAAGTTTTTTTTATATATAAAGTTATTATCAATAATTATAATATATTAATAATACTCTTATCATTTTTTTTAATTGTAAGATTAAAATGGATATCATTGAAGCTTAAGTTCGAATGAATGATGCTGATATATGTATAGCTGACAGTGGAGCTACACATACTATACTTAAATCCGAGAAATATTTTTATGAGTTGAAACCAACAAAAGGAACCGTTGATACAATATCAGGTCCTACAAAATTAATAGAAGAAGTGGGAAAAGCAAATTTAATATTACCAAATGGTACAAAGCTTTTAATAGAGAATGCTTTATTTTCCCCAAGGTCATCAAGAAACTTGTTAAGTTTCAAAAGCATATATCATAATGGATATGATACTCAGTCAAAGACTGTTGATAATGAAAAATATTTGTATATCATGAGCAAAGGTCAGATATTGGAAAAACTGCTAATGTTTCAATCTGGTTTGCATTATACATATATTGATGTGCCTCAAGCACATATGGCAGTAAAAGAAAATTCTTGTGATCCTGAAACATTTAATTTATGGCATGACAGATTAGGCTATCCAGGTTCAACAATGATGAAAAGAGTAATTGAAAATACTCATGGACATCCATTAAAGTATAAAAAGATCCCAAAATCTGATAAAATTCCTTTATGTGTATCTTGTTCTCTGGGAAAATTAATTACAAGACCTTCGTTTATAAAAGTTGAAAAAGAAATTCCAATGTTCCTTGAAAGAATTCAAGGAGATATATGTGGACCAATCCATCCACCACGTGGACCATTTAGATACTTCATGGTTCTAATAGATGCATCAAGTAGATGGTCTCATGTGTCTTTGTTATCAACTCGCAATATGGCTTTTGCAAAATTTCTTGCACAAATTATTAAATTGCGAACACATTTCCCAGATCATAGTATTAAAAGGGTGAGACTCGACAATGCTGGTGAATTTACATCACATGCTTTTAATGATTATTGCATGTCTGGAGGAATTATTGTTGAGCACCCTGTTGCTCATGTGCATACACAAAATGGTTTAGCTGAATCATTAATTAAACGTCTACAACTAATAGCTCGACCATTAATAATGAGAACAAAACTTCCTGTATCCATTTGGGGTCATGCAATATTACATGCTGAATCATTAATTCGCATAAGACCAAGTGCAAATCATGAATTCTCTCCCCAACAAATTGCATCTGGCCATCAGCCAAATATTTCCCATATTAGAATTTTTGGATGTGCAGTTTATGTCCCAATTGCACCACCACAACGCACAAAAATGGGACCTCAAAGAAGGTTGGGAATATATGTTGGATATGATTCACCTTCTATAATAAGATATCTTGAACCTTTAACAGGTGATGCCTTTACAGCACGGTTGGCTGATTGTAAATTTAATGAAACAAATTTCCCTGTATTAGGGGGAGAGAATAAAGATAAAAATAAGGAAAAGGATGTCACATGGTGTGAACCTTCATTGTTATATTTGGATCCAAGAACTAAACAATGTGAGACAGAGGTTCAAAAGATAATACATTTGCAAGAAATTGCAAATCAATTGCCTGATGCATTTACTGATATAAATAGGGTTACTAAATCTCACATACCAGCTGCTAATGCTCCAGCTCGAGTTGAGATCCCTAATAAGGCAATAGATAATAATATGACTCATGAATCTCAGAAACGTTTAAAACGTGGAAGGCCAATTGGTTCGAAGGATAAAAATCCTCGAAAAAGAAAAGCGCTTATAAATGAAATTGACCAAAAGGATAAAAATCTTGATCAAGCGGTAAATACCGAAACCTCTCATGAGGAAGTTGTTGATGATACTAACAAAGAGATATCAATCAACTATGGTCATACACATATCATATGGAACCGATATGAAATGGAAAATATTGATGAGATATTTTCTTATTCTATAGCAAGTGACATCATGGGTGGAGATGATGATCCTGAACCAAAATATGTCAATGATTGTCAAAATAGACATGATTGGGATAAATGGAAAGGCGCTATGCAAGCTGAATTAGATTCACTCAACAAACGAAAGGTTTTTGGGTCTATTGTTGTTACACCTAAGGCTGTAAAGCCTGTAGGATATAAATGGGTTTTTGTACGAAAACGAAATGAGAAAAATGAGGTTACAAGACATAAAGCGAGACTTGTAGCTCAAGGTTTTTCACAAAGGCCAGGGATTGACTATGAAGAAACATATTCTCCCGTTATGGATGCAATAACCTTTAGATACTTAATCAGCTTAGCAGTTTCTAAAAAGTTAGAAATGCGTCTTATGGATGTCGTTACAGCTTACTTGTATGGATCACTTGATAGTGACATCTATATGAAAGTTCCTGAAGGATTTAAATTTCCTGAAGCATTAAGTTCAAAACCCAAAGAAATGTATTCGATCAAATTACAAAGATCTTTATATGGGTTGAAACAATCTGGAAGAATGTGGTACAATCGTTTGAGTGACTATTTGACAAGTAAAGGTTATATAAATAATCTTATTTGTCCATGTGTCTTTATTAAGAAGACAACATTAGGATATGTGATCATAGCTGTATATGTTGATGACCTAAATATAATTGGGACAAAAAAAGAAATTCTTGAAACAATGATTCTTTTAAAGAAAGAATTTGAAATGAAAGACCTTGGTAAAACCAAATATTGTCTTGGTTTACAAATTGAACATATGTGCAATGGAATACTTGTGCATCAAACGAATTATACTGAAAAGCTGTTAAAACGTTTCAATATGGATAAGTCAAATCCTTTAAGCACTCCAATGGTCGTTAGGTCACTTAATGTCGAAAATGATCCATTTCGTCCTTGTGAGGACAACGGAGAAGTTCTTGGTCCAGAAGTACCATACCTCAGCGCAATTGGAGCACTTATGTATCTTACGAATTGTACGAGACCTGACATTTCTTTTGCAGTGAACTTGTTAGCAAGATTTAGTTCAGCTCCCACTAGAAGACACTGGAATGGAATTAAACACATTTTTCGATATCTTCGAGGTACCGTTGATTTAGGCTTGTTTTATCCTAACGATTCAAAAGAAGGGTTAGTTGGTTATGCAGATGCAGGTTATTTATCTGATCCTCATAAAGCAAAATCTCAAACTGGATATGTATTTATGAACGGAGGAACTGCGATTTCATGGCGTTCTCAGAAACAAACACTTGTCACAACATCTTCAAATCATGCTGAAGTCATTGCACTACATGAAGCTTCAAGAGAATGTGTATGGCTAAGATCTATGTCACAACACATAGTGACTTCTTGTGGGCAAGAGAAAGATCAAAATCCAACTCCTATCCATGAAGATAATGCCGCCTGTGTCTCTCAGATGAAAGAAGGGTATATCAAAAGTGACAGAACAAAACATATACCACCAAGATTCTTTGCATATACTCGGGACCTTATTAAAGACAATCAAGTCGAGATGAGATATGTCCAATCCAGCAACAATTCAGCCGATCTTTTCACAAAAGCACTACCTACAGCAACTTTCAGGAAACACGTTCATGACATTGGCATGCGTCACGTACGGAGAATGTGATGCCTTACAAATTGCAAATTGAGGGGGAGCATTATACACGTTGCACTCTTTTTCCCTTAGCTATGGTTTTGTCCCACTGGGTTTTCCTAGCAAGGTTTTTAATGAGGCAACATATCTGATCCACTGTGTATAATGCAAGCTGCACTCTTTTTCCCTTAGCTATGGTTTTGTCCCACTGGGTTTTCCTAGCAAGGTTTTTAATGAGGCAGTACTTAATTACCCCAAAGTTTGCAAAGTGTCATCCAATGGGGAGTGTTATGAATAATTAATTATATATGTGGATGACAATATGGAATATAAGAGCTCACATATGTTGAAAAGGAAACCAACCTCCATGCTATAAATGTATCAAACCCCCATTTTCATTTTAGTCGATCCCCACTAGATTCTCCATATATCTCATTTGTCTATTATATTCAATATCTTGTTTGAATAAGAACTCCAGGCTAGCTCTTCTAATTCTAGAGTTTTTTAGGCTAGTTTTATAACAAATATAACTAATAATATCAAATTCATATTTCAAAAGAAAAATCAGTTTTTCACATAATGGATCTATTAAAGTAAGGTACTAAAAGACAATGATAAAAGAAGATAAACATAAATATAATATTTGTTGGGTATATGATTCGCGTATGTGGTTCAGGTAAATAAGTGTATGATTTAGGTAACTTCACCGAGTATCACCTAATCCCATAAGACCCTATACCCACATATTTTTTAAAAACTAATCATACTTAGTCTTTACACATCTCAGATGTTTCAGGTTTTGCGTATACTCGTCAGACTCCGGTCTTATTTGCCATCCATATTGGATAAAGACCAACGTTTCTAAAACCGGACCGGCCCGGTCGGTCGGACCGGTTCGACCGGGATCCGGAGCTTCTACTGGGCCGGTTCAACCTTCCAACATTAATCCGGCGGTCGGGCCGGTAGGTTGTCGCTTACCGGGTTATCATATACCTAAATAGCTAGTAGGGTTGTTCACGAGCCGAGTCAGACCAAGCTCGGGCTCGACTCAATTATAAACCGAGCTGAAAATCTTAGCCCGAGCCTGCTCGGCTTGGCTCGAATTTAAAATTAAATATTAATACATAGCTTTCAAATTCAATAGTTTAAGATATCATTCAATAATTCAGAATGACATATTCAAAATAAGTTCAACCTACTATACTACAAGTCAAAGTCAAGTTTGATCAAATACGAATTTTGTTTTTCAAATCTCAACGAAATATAATATAAGTTTATTAGCATCCTAATCAACCCCCAAATATGTTATAGATATCTAACTGCACTCCTAAATACCTGCAAATAATAACCAATTTTTTTATAATATATTATATGTATATTAATGAAAATAAAACGTATTAAAAGTAAAATAATCCGAGTTAAGAAGCAACACAAACAGAGCCAATTTGGCTCGTTACGAGCCGAGCTGAGCTAAGCTCCCTTTCTAATCGAGTCGAGCTGGCTTGGCTCACTTTCAAACCAAGTAATACTAAGCGAGCTTTTTCCGAGCTAAATCCGAGCCGCTTTCGAATAGCCCTAATAGCTAGTTAGCTACACTTGGCTCACTTACACTTTTTTTGAACGGCAAGGAACGATGTGCCAACCACCGTGACACCGGACGCTGTGGTCAAGGTCGACTACTCGACCGTCGCCAGCCCTTTGGCTGTCCCAGATGCGCGGAAACCCGAACTCCACCCTCCTGAAGAAACGACAGTTGAATAATCGGTAAAACCTCGCCTCCCATCCAAGACGAACCGGTGTCATCCGTATTCACCATTCACCTGGAGGACGCAGAAAATAACGGAGAGAGTGGGAGTCGAACCTGGGTCACAATGAACACCAAGTCTTTCCCCAACTACCCCACCAATACCAAATTCTCATTGGCGGCTCACTTACACTTGTACTTGCAACAATCCAAATACTTTCAAAGTACATGTCTACTAACATTTCTTGACAAAATTATCTAAATTCACAATCTGAAAATATAATTTCTTGTAGCACTCTTTGTTTATATGATTGTTTTTCTATATACAAAAATTAATCATACAAGTGGACTGCCGGTAACATACTCGGTAAAAGCCAAAGCCACCAAACCCAACATCGCAGCCCGACCGTTCCACAGCTCTGCATCCGACGTCATCAACCCATTCGACTTCGACTCCGCCCTCACCCCTTTAAACAACGGCACCAACGACGCCACCGACAGCACCAAACTCGTCGCTACAAACGCCGGTACACCACCGTGTGAGATCTGAGCGAACACATCTTGACCGCTGCTTAACTCCACCGCCATAGCCGACACAAACCCTATCATCGCTAACCTTCCGTTAATCCTCTCCGGTGCAGGCCCACCGAACGCCAACACGTCGGAAAACTTGGTGCTGACCTTCGGCGCCGGTGGTGGCGGAGGTGGAGTGTTCATTGGCGGCGGAGTTGGTGCTGCTGGAGTTTTGGAAGCGTCGGTTGAAGGTTGTTGATCTTGTGACATGCATCTGACGACAGCAAAGTTGACGTTTCTTGTAGATGAAGAAGGGAAGGTGGTGAGATGTGCAACGGGGGTTGCCATGAAGACTGAAGTAGCTGCCATTGCAATGGATGATTGAGAGAAGGTTGTGGGATTATTAATGTTAATTAAGGTTGTTTGTTATTGTGGTTGTTGAGGTGGTGGGTTAGTTATATAGGGGAAGGAGTGAAGACAAAGACTGGATATTAAGAGGGCCACGTTACTCGCTTTTTGAGTTGGGTCACGTGGCTTTCGAATTAGCCGCTGGGACGTTGTTGTGGTGAGTTCGGCCTCTACATGTGTAGTTTTAGTACCAGTGTGATTGGACCATGGAACCTTGTAGGTTGTTTATTCCTCAAATTTTGATTTAGTTACTTCTTTAATAATGTTTTAATAAACATGTCTCCTTTTTGTCTAATACATAACACTATTTAGAAGTAGTCTACTTTGTCGATAAAAAATGTTAATACATGTAATATATGATTGTTTGTTAATTTATTGATGGAGAATTTGTAATCACTTGTGAGAGTTAATGCATCTATATATAAAAGATTTATCCCGTATCCTTTTTTTCATAACCTTCATCTTAATGCTCATGGATGTTTTTGAAAACTACTTGCATAGCTTGATATCTTTTTTGTAAAACAAGGTTTTTGCCTCAATAGACAAGTGAATTCGATCAGAGTATCGATATCACCAACCTAACACAGAATTCACAGGCTTGTTCTTGAATTTGATACCAATGATGTCAAAGGCGTCAAAAAAGACAGAGATTCTATGTTTGTTTCTCTTGTACAAGAAGCAGATGTAAAGAAGAAAAAAGAAAGTTCAAAAGAATCATCTTCAAGCTCACTTGTAGGGGCATTGAATTTAATAGTTCACGAATTCTTTGTGAAATTCGCTTGTCACACGAACCAGTTCATTAATGCGAATCCATAATAATCATGTTTAGGGTTCGATATTTGAAGCAACAAATTCTCAAGTTCAAGCATCATGCGTTTAACAAGCTCAACATTTCTACTAATTTCATATTTTAATTTACTATCAAATTTTTTTTTTTTTTCATATCATCAAAATTTCCAAAATGAGCTTGAGGGTAAATCCTGGTCCAGTTGTTCAATATTTACTTTTTGAAAAAAGAAAAGATGTTTAATAATTATTAGAGTTAAATGCTTGGTTGGTCCCTGTGGTTTTTAAAAATTGCAGACTTGGTCCTAGTGGTTTACTAATTACACGGGTGGTCCTAAAACTTGTCAAAAATGAACTCGGTTGGTCCCCAGCCATAACATCAGTTAAATTGCTTAGGGACAATTTAGTCATTTCACACATAGTTAACTAAGAAATTTAACAGAGGTTAGAGCTAGGGACCAACCGAGTTCATTTTTGACAAGTTTTGGGACCACGCGTGTAATTAGTAAACCACTAGGACCAAGTCTGCAATTTTTGAAAACCACAGGTACCAACCAAGCATTTAACTCTAATTATTATGATGATAACCTGAGAGTTTATCATGTCCCGTTCTATTCTTGAAATGTAAAGAACTAAATATGCGTAACTAGTTTTTGCGGATGTAAATGATTGCAACTATAAAACGGTGGAGAGATGTGATCCTGGAAACACACATATTTCATGTGACAAGTGGTAGAGTAACGCTAACTCTTCAAGATGTACAAATTTTATGGGGTTTATTTGGTGGTTGAGAATGAAGTAGTCTTTGGTATTGGTCACACGCTGATCGACATCTAAGCAAGTGGTAATTAGGTGTCAAGATGAGTTAGGGTAGTTGACTTGCAATCCATAAAACACAGTGTATCTATTTAGTGCATTTACTTGGTGATACCCTATTTTCGATTTAGCAAACGACTAGGTATTCATTTATTTCACACACAATATTTAAAAAGATATGGCGAGTTCAGTTAGGGTAGTGTGTTTTAGTATTTATGTATAAAAAGTTGTACAAAGCAACACGTCGTAATGCCTAAAAGGCTGTTCATGTTGTAGTTATGGTCTTAGGACATGTTACGTTGATTTTCTCCAACCAACCTTCACGATATGGAATCCATATCGTGTATGATATGTTACTATAACGTATACACAATTTTAAGTATGAAATTTAATAATCCATTCAGATTTTAATTAGTTATTATCCAAAGTGAGATGTGATCTATGTGGTCAATTAACTTATGAAGGTAGTGAACAACCTACTTTTACCAAGTTTCCACAAGACCATACAAATTGTTTTACAAAACCATTTAATCTTATAAAAAGTTTATGACCTGTTGGAGTAACTGGTGAAGAAATAGGGAAGCGAGTTTTAAATGGGAAAGAAGAAACTAAGGGGTATTGTTCACACAACATCAACTCAATTTTCTTCACAACTCATCACTTCTTGCATCATCTTCCATCCATTCTCTCCACTCAAATTATAGTCCTAACATTATCCTTAGAAATGTGTCAAATGACTAGCACCATTCCCACAACTCTGATTATAGTCCTAACATTATATCCTTAAACCTGAAATGACATAATGTTAAGTAAATATTAAGAGAGTCTTATCCTAAATATAAACGTAATTTTTTTTTTTTAAACTTGAAACTGGTTTATAACGTAAATAGAGTTTATGCATCTAAACCTTTTTTTTTTAATTTTGATAATTGTGACACTATATTAAATTAGTTCACATAACCGTGTCTTTTCAACTTCAAATTTTTTATATATATTAACACATATTTGTGTGTGGAAATTCACTTACTTTGAGAAATAAAACCTTAGCTTTTATAATATACCCTTGCATTCCTCCTTTCTCCTACCCTTTCATCTTAACCATTGATTTGAAAAATGAATGGTTAAGATTACTTCTCATCCTATTTAGAGAAAATTAACTTTTTATTTGATCTTACCCCTATGGCAACTTGCATCCTAATTACTATTAAATATCGTCAAATACTTTAGCTAAAAGTCTTTATGGAACATATATCGACTTACTATGTGCTATCTTACACAACGAATCCGTCTCATCTAGGGTTGTTCATGAGCTGAGTTGAGCCAGAGCAAATTTGGGCTCGACTTGATTATAAACCAAGCTGGCTCGGCTAGGATTGAATTTGAAACCGAACTGAAAATCTAAGCTCGAGTTGGCTCCGCTCGGCTTGGTTTGACTCAATTTAAAAAAGAAAAACTAATACATAACCCTTATCATTAAAATTCAGTTGTCTAAAATATTATTCAATAGTTCAAACAACATATTCAAAATAACTTCAATCTAATACGTTATAAGCCAAAATCAAGTTCAACAACCCAAATAAGTCTTAAAGTTCAACGAAATACACTATAAGTTTATTATCAAAATTACACTACTAAATATGTCATAGATATCAAAATTACACTGCTAAATACATGTAAATAATAATCATTTTTATAATATATTATAATGTGTATAAAAAAAATATATTACAAGTAAAATAATCGGAGCTAAGCCGAGACTATCCGGCTCGTTACGGGCCGAGGTGAGCTAGACTCACTTTCTAAACAAGCCGGCTTGGCTTATTTTCAAACCCTAGTCATATCGAGTGAGCTTTTTTCGAGCTAAATCCGAGCAAGATTTAAAACAAGAGCTTTTTTAACGGCTCTAAACTCATATGTCTTGATTTATGTATAAATAGTCCAAAAAAACACCAAAAGTTGCCACTGCGCATTGGCATATCATATGAGATTATGAGGTAAATTCACTTTATCAAGTTTATATAGCTGATTTGGAACTATGTTTTAAAAAAGAGAAGTACTCAAATATTTCATGTTAGAAGACATAACTATATCGTGTTATTTACATAAATATAAAAAAACATTTATTATATTTACGCATCTATCTGAATAGATTTATTTAGTAGTGTATAGTTTTTCTTTTTTTATAAAGGGTCAAACTATCTGCACACCTTGGTTGGCTATCTACACACTTAGGGTTTATCTACGCTGCGTATAGGTCTATACACAACGTATAGGGTTACACCTATACGCTGCGTATAGACCGTCAGCGTATATAAACCATGGATTTCAGAGCCCTATCAGCAATCATTGCACAGAAAACAAGGGTTTATATACGCTGCGTATAGACCTATACTCAGCGTATATAACACAATAGTTTTTTTTTTTTTTTGCTATTTTGATGTATTTGAGGTATGAATTCTCACTCGGTTTCAACGTTAAATCGCTTAAAATATATAACCGTTAATGTTATACCAATAATAGTATATACCGTTAAATTGTTTTGGAAAACGTATATACGGTTCGAATATACTACACTATACAATACGATACGATACGATACTATACAATACAATACGATATAACGCTCGTATAGGCCTATAGGTGTAGTATATGTCCCTTATAGGCCTATAGGTGTGGTTTAGGTCCCATGTAGGCCTATAGGCATATAAAAGGCCTACATGGAACATATACGAGACTTATACTATACATTATACGATACGATGCAACACGATACGATACTATATGATACCATATAACACTCGTATAAGCCTATAGATGTAGTATAGGTCCGTTATAGGCCTATAGGTGTGGTTTAGGTCCCGTGTAGGCCTATAGGCATATACAAGGCCTACATGG
Source organism: Helianthus tuberosus (assembly GCA_030545235.1). Classification (NCBI taxonomy): domain Eukaryota; kingdom Viridiplantae; phylum Streptophyta; class Magnoliopsida; order Asterales; family Asteraceae; genus Helianthus; species Helianthus tuberosus. The sequence goes on along the minus strand of CM060365.1, from coordinate 30,938,959 downwards.
AACATATACGAGACTTATACTATACAGTATATGTCACGTATTGACCTCGTATAAGCCTATAAGTGTGATATCGTATCGTATAGCATGTTATATGTCACGTATTGACCTCGTATAAGCCTATAAGTGTGATATCTTATCGTATAGCGTAGTATATGTCCCGTATAGGCCTATAGGTATAGTATAGGTCCTGTATAGGCCTCGTATATGTCCTCGTATATTGATCTCGCATATACAAGACCTATAGGAAACCTATACTATACGATACGATATAACACCCGTATAGGCCTATAGGTGTGGTTTAGGTCCCGTATAGGCCTATTGGCGTGGTTTAGGTCCCGTGTAGGCCTATAGGCATATACATGACCTATATGAGACTTATACGCGGCTTATACGAGACTTATACTATATACTATACTATACGATACGATACGATACAATACGATACGACACTATAGTATAGGTCCCGTATAGGCCTATAGGCAGATACAAGACCTATATAAGACTTATACGAGGTTTATACGAGACTTATACTATACGATACGATACTTAAAAATATTTTTTTTAAATTAACCCTTTATATACGCTGCATATAGGCCTATACGCAGCGTATATAAAGGGTCAAAAAATATATTTTTTACCACAGGTTTGGGTTAAAAATAAAAATTACCCTTTATATACGCAGCGTATATAAAGGGTCAAAAAGACTATTTTACCTTTGCATATAGATCCGTATAGCCCCAAATGCAGGGGTAAAATGGTCTTTCCCACTATACGCTGCGTATAGACCCATACCCAGCGTATATAAAGAGTCAAAAAGACAATTTTACCCTTACATTTGGCTTCGTATAGCCCCAAATGAAGGGGTAAATGGTCTTTTTGACCATTTTTATACGCTCCGTATGGGTCAATACGCAGCGTATATAAAGGTTTTTTTATAAACATTTATACATTATTGGTTTTAGTAAATTTTATAAAAAAAAGTTATATCGAATCGTATAGGTGTAGTATAGGTCACGTATCGGCCTCATATAGGCCTATACGGGTGTTATATTGTATCGTATAATATTGGTTTTAGACCTAAACTACACTTGTAGGCCTATACGGGACCTAAACCACACATATAGGCCTATACGGGTGTTATATTGTATCGTATAGTATCGTATCGTATCGTATAGTGTAGGTCTATACGGGCCCTAAACCACACATATAGGCCTATACGGGTGTTATATTGTATCGTATAGTATCGTATCGTATAGTGTAGTACAAGTCTCGTATAGGTTTCCTATAGGTCTTGTATATGCCTATAGGCTTATACGGGACCTTAACCACACCTATAGGCCTATACGGATGTTATATCGTATCGTATAGTATAGTATCGTATGGTATAATGTATAGTATAAGTCTCGTATAGGTTTCTTATAGGTCTTGTATACGCCTATAGACTTATACGGGACCTAAACCACACCTATAGGCCTATACATGTGTTATATCGTATCATATAGTATTGTATCGTATAGTATAGTGTAGTATAAGTCTCGTATAGGTCTTGTATATGCATATATGCCTATACGGGACCTAAACCACACCTATAGGTCTATACGGGACCTAAACCACACATATAGGCCTATACGGGTGTTATATTGTATCGTATAGTATCGTATCGTATCGTATCGTATAATGTAGTATAAGTCTCGTATAGGTTTCCTATAGGTCTTGTATATGCCTATAGGCTTATACGGGACCTAAACCCCACCTATAGGCCTATACGGGTGTTATATCGTATCGTATAGTATCGTATGGTATAATGTATAGTATAAGTCTCGTATAGGTTTCTTATAGGTCTTGTATACGCCTATAGGCTTATACGGGACCTAAACCACACCTATAGTCCTATACAGGTGTTATATTGTATCGTATAGTATCGTATCGTATCGTATAGTGTAGTATAAGTCTCGTATAGGTTTCCTATAGGTCTTGTATATGCATATAGGCCTATACGGGACCTAAACCACACCTATAGGTCTATACGGGACCTAAACCACACATATAGGCCTATACGGGTGTTATATTGTATCGTATAGTATCGTATCGTATCGTATAGTGTAGTATAAGTCTCGTGTAGGTTTCCTATAGGTCTTGTATATTCATATAGGCCTATACGGGACCTAAACCACACCTATAGGCCTATACGGGACCTAAACCACACATATAAGCCTATACGGGTGTTATATCGTATCGTATCGTATAATGTAGTATAAGTCTCGTATAGGTTTCCTATAGGTCTTTGTATATGCATATAGGCCTATACGAGGTCAATACGTGACATATACTACGTTTTACGATACGATATCACACTTATAGGCTTATACGAGGTCAATACGTGACCTATACTACACTTATACGATACGATATCACACTTATAGGCTTAAACGAGGGCAATACGAGAACTAAACCACACCTATACGATACGATATCACACTTATAGGCTTATACGAGGTCAATATGTGACCTAAACCACACCTATAGGCCTATACGGATGTTATATCGTATCGTATAGTGTATAGTATAAGTATCGTATAGGTTTCCTGTAGGTCTTGTAATTCATAATATTTATTATTTTTTATTTTTATAATTCGTAATTTTTGTATTATTTTTAATTTTTATAATTTATATTTGTATTATTTTCCAATAATATTGTTTTTTTTTATAAATAAACATGGAAATACCCCAAAATACACACAATTAATTTTTTTTTTATAAATAAACAAAGGAATACACAAAAAAAATACAAAAATGGAGCTTTATATACGCTGCGTATAGATCCCTACGCAGCGTATGAAACAAAAATGACACAACTACCCTTGTATTTGGCTTCGTATACCTTCAACACAAGGGTATAATGGACATTTTCTGACCTTTATATACGCTGCGTATAGCTCTATACGCAGCGTATATAAACCTTGTGAAAAACTGATGCTTCAAACCCACCAAAATGATCCCAAAAGTTCAAACACTACTAGAAAAAAGACCTTCAATGACGCGCAATGCGTGTCATTAAAGAGTAGATATGACACACAAAAGAGTGTCAAGGAAGCCCTTGTCATTAATTGAAGATGACATGCTCTTGTGTGTCATCCTTTTATCACACACCTTAATGACACACATTTACGACACACTTTAATGACACGCCTTTACGACACACTTTAATGACACGCCTTAATGACACACTCATGATACGCGTTTATGACACACTTTAATGACACGCCTTTATGACACGCATTGCGTGTCATGGTTTTAAATTTTTATTTTTTTTATTGGTAGAATTTCTAATTTTCCTAGTAGAACCAAAACAATATATAAATCCATATCATAACAAAATACACATATACCAAAACAATTCATTTCATAGTCATACGCCAAAAATAATACAAATATCTTAAGTTAACAAAAAATATTGTTTGACGTACGTACTTCGACATCTAAAATAGTCACTTAAAAACAAACGCTGCCCCATAACTTAAACACCCTTCACGTATCTTATCAATATCCTCATCCGTGTATACCTCTTTGCCTCTCCCAACCTGAGAACAAAATTAAAGAACCTAAATACATGCATCTTTATATAAAAAACAATTTATGACATAAACAAAATTAGAAAGCCTAAATACATGCACTTTGATATGATAAACAAAGATGATATCCACAATTATATTCTCATTCCATCATGTTATTTAGTTATCTTTTTTACCTCGTTTCTTTTATATGAAAATCAAACACACAGGTCTCATTAAAATCGCCAATATTATAAACTAAATTCAGTGATCTAATAAATATATTGCAGCAAGTTAGCTAACAAACTAATAATATTCCAAAAGTAATCATTTAAAAAATAGTACTTACATTGTCATTGGCAAGTATTTCAATTCCTTCTTCAACGACCTCTTTCATGAACTTCAATACGTAGTAGCCACATTCAGTACATCCCGCCTGATATGGACACTACAAAATTAAAGATTCGGATTCAGTCGACGGAGTAAAGCTACAATTTCAACACATGGATACAACTAAAAATATTGATATGTTTCTATCAATAAGAATTAAGTGCTCACCTTAGCGTTAACCCAATTGACTTTAACCCTAGTCTTGGTTCCACCTTGTACAACATACAAGGCCATTGCCCTACAAAAAAATGTTTAGAAACATTAAAATGTTTATATAACATTTATGATGTGCACGGGCTTTCTTTGCTTTCTTACTTGTCTCCTGCATTAGAAACATTAAAATGTTTATATATCGTTAGATAAGAAATCGACTACTGAACAAATACAACCACCAAAAGTTTAAACAAACCTCTCTTTGTTTTGAAGTTCTTTGTGCAACAAATAGTTTCCAGACCCAGCCATGCCCCATCTTCCATTGAGTGTACCATGTTATAGATTACCTGCAAAAGAATAAAAGGAGGATATGAGTACACTAAAGTTTCGGCTGCAAACGCAGCGGTTAACTGTTGCGTTTACGGCCTGTTCGCAGCCGTTATCCGTCCATAAACACAATCGTTTAACGGCTGCGAACGGGCCGTAAACGTAGCTGATAACCGCTGCATTTGCAGCCGTTAAACCGCTGAGTTTATGGGCCGTTTGCAGCCGTTATACAGCCGTAAACGCAGCCGTTTAACAGCTGCGAACGGGCCGTAAACACAGCGGGTTAAAGGCTGCAAACGCAGCAGTTAACCGCTGCGTTTACGGCCCGTTCGCATCCGTTATACAGCCGTAAACACAACCGTTTAAAGGCTACAAACGGGCCGTAAACGCAGCGGATAACCGTTGTGTTTGCAACCGTTAAACCGCTGCGTTTACGGCCCATACGTAGCCGTTATACGGCCATAAACGCAGCCATTTAACGGCTGCGAACGCGCTGTAAACGCAGCAGATAACCTGCTGCAAACGCAGCAGTTAACCGCTGCGTTTACGGCCCGTTCGCAGCCGTTATACAGCCGTAAACGCAGATACTTGATAAGTGTATATTAATAAGAGTGTATTCACATATCCCTAAATCTATTGCATCTTACTTGATAAGTGTTGACGATACTGATTTTAATTCCATTGCAACTAAAGAGAAGCCTTATGATCATGCTTATGTCCTCCCTGCACCACCCCAGAAACAAAAGACACATACATACCCCTTAAAACTGCACAAAACTAATATCACCGTAAATCTAGCTACTTATTTAACTTATACCATATTGTGGCAGTAGCTGACTCCTGAAATGAGCTGCTGAAAGAAGAAATGAGCCAACAACAAGAACCATCAGTATATTTATTTAAAATAAGTGACGGTTGATGTGAACGCAAAAACAAACAAAAGAACATACCTTGTCTTCTAGATACAGGTTAGCATTTCGCGAGTATCAATACGCTATATATTACATATTCAATACCTACATTCTTTTAGTTTTACCTCATTGAACTCCCCAGCTTGTGGCAGCATATTCAGACCTGTCGTTCCATCCAAAATGAGTAAAAGTAGTAAATGAACCAGCGCTTCACGACGGAATGATTTGCTAAAGTAATTAAACCAACTTCAAATGCACATGAACATTTCAAACTAACAATTCCTTTGCTAAAAAACACTAACATACAATTAGTCCATACAACATACAACTACACCGCAACCCAACCCGCACCCCGACCCGCAACAATATGAAAACTTTCTAAAGTAGTAACGACAATCTGATGCAATATAGCTGAACGATTCCAAGGAGTTGTATGGCTTCTGGAATCAGTCCCTAAGAAAGAAAAAATGTAGGTTTTAAAAAGAAGATTGAAACTGAAAATGATTGCAATTTTAAACGATTTTGTAGTCCATCTTAAAAAAAATATCTTAGTCCTAACAGTACAAGGCAAAACAGCAATAACTTAACCACACTAAAAGTCTTAATACAAAGTCAACGTAAATGTGTTATTGTATACCTCTTCTACCCTAGTAACCCTAATGCTTGTTACAATCCAAACAATAACCTTCAACAAATAACTCACACATAACGCCACCACCGATCGACAAAACCAACAATCAATATAAACATATTAAATCAAGAAATCACATTTACAACATTTTTAAAAGGACAAAACATCTATCATGTTAATCTCAAATGCATTTTGCATCGAAAGTTATGCTCCAACAGTTTTCCAAATTAAACATCTATCCTGTTCATCTCACATCATCATCTATAATTAATATTCCAAAGTCCAAAACTTTTTATTAAATTCTAATTTCATACATACATAGCTAACAGACTGTCTAATATTACAAGTTACACATACCATTAAAAAGTTATTAAAACTAAAAACTTTATAACATACCACAACCTAGTTCCCAGAACCAATTTAAGGACTGATTAAAACAATTAACAACTATTACCAACATCCCCAAACAAACCCTAATAGTTCAAAACTATCTAACAAACAACCCTAGTAGCCAAACAGAGGGGAAATGAGACATGTATGAGCTGAAAATTATCAACACAACATAAAACGAAAATTGTTACCGATTTCGAGATGGTGATTAGGGTTTTTTTTTTGTCCTGAGCAGACGTGGTTAGGGCTTGTTTGACGGTGGCTGGGGTTCAAATCCGAGCAGGTTGTTCGCGTGGTCTTCAACGGTGGCCGGAGTTCAATTCGGAGTAGGTTGTTCGCGTGAATCTGACGTGAAAGGAAGGTGAAAGGGGGAAAGAGATTGAGGGTGTGTGGATGAGTCTGAGAAGTGAAAAAGGTAAAGTGAGGTGAAAGGGGGAAAAGATATGGGAGGGAAAATGTCCCGCTTATTGTTTTTAGAGTACAATAAAAGCTAAGCCATTGGATCTATTTCAGTTTGACGGCCAGATTTAATAACTCGGTGTACACACGGATCCTCCTGAATCTGTTTAAACTATAACTCTGGAAAGAGGCTATTTCCTAGGATTTCATGGAAGCATCAAAGATTTATGTCAGGTCAGCCATGTCCTTTAGGAATCTCGACATTTTTAAGGGTGAGAGGGGCACTCCTCTCTTACGCATGACCAATCAGCACGCGTCACGTCAACTCCTCTTTTTTTTTTTTTTTGAACGGCAAATTTGGATCACTGACGGACTACTGTAGTATCATCGTGCCACCAGCAGAACCACCCGATCATATCCATCCCTAGTAGGCAATAATGCCTATACACCAATTCAGGAGGAAACCCAATAAATCTGGGAAAACCCCCCTTTGTGGGAATCGAACCCATGACCTAATGGTCAACTCCCCTCTTCACTCCCCTCATACCCTCAATTTGATGGCGGCACTCCTCTCTTAGGGGACTTGCTTTTTTATTTATTTATTTTTTATTTGTTGTAATTATGCATGTTTATAAATTAAACAAATATTAATAAAAATTAAATAAAATTTAATAAAAGACATTTCATTAAATTAAAAATAAAAATTACATTCAAACACGGACCAAACGCCCGTTAACACACCAAACGCCCGTTCCACATCTTTTCTTGCGGCCTCGTGTTGCCTCTTGAAATTTTTTTCATTTGGGATGTGAGGATATGGAAAAGACTTCACAAACACGAACCAGCTAGGGTAGATCCCATCAGTAAGATAATACTCGCGTTTGTATAAGTGGTCGTTCACCTGAAATGGACAATTTGGTGTCGTTCCGTTTCGTTGAGTAAGAAATAACGGAGATTGTTGGAGCACGTTGATGTCGTTTTGTGAACCCGCGGGGCCCTCTTGAAACCACTCGTTATTCGCTTCCACGTCACTAACAATTTTTAGGAACAAAGACTTGGACATACGAAACCTCTGACGAAAAATATCGGCATTAAATTTTGGATTTTCGACAAAATAATCGGCCATGAGTGTTTCGTGGCCTCCCACACGATCTCGACGAACAATTTTTTTTTTACTAGACGATGCCGTGTCTAGTAGCTCCGCTTGTTGGATGAGATTTTGGAAGAAAATTAAACTACCATCGCTTGACGATGAATCTTCATCGTCGGGAAAGTCGGGCAGGGGAGAAAAAAACGGGAACTTGGAATCCATTTTTTTTAAAGATTGGTTAAAAAAATTAGATGAGTTGAATGGGTGAGAGTTGGTTTGGGTTTGAAAAATAAAAAGATTAAAGAGGTAGTATTTATAGGGGTTAGGAAATTATTATTATTATTTTTTAATGTATAACGGCTATATAGCCGTTTAAACCTCGATCCCCTCATCGGTGAATACACACCGATCCTGCTCACCGATTTCGCTCCCCGCGGTGATGGCGCCGGTGTTCCCGCTCGGGGACTGGGGTCACCGCATGGGGTCACCGAGAGTGCCCCGTATACCCTAAAGAAAGCAATTTTTAACCAACCCGACCCGACCCGAAACCCATTCTGACCCGGACCCGTTTCAACCCGAACCCGTTCCGCCCCAACCCGTCTTGACCCGAACCAAAACAACCATTTTTTTTAATTGACCCATTTTGACCCGAACCCGTTTTGACCTGAACCCGTTTTGACCCATGACCCGACCCGACCGAACCGACCCATTTGCCAGGTCTACCTATTCAACTCTAATTGATTAATTGATTCGTGACTTTATCTGTTTTGTCATATTTAAAATGGTTAAATTTTCTAATATGAGGAGATTTGTTTTTTTTTTTGTTAGCCATTTTGAAGTGACGATCTGATACGTGCAGATTGAAGCCAGTAGTCCATACGCAGATCACATAGCTTGTTTTGTGGTGGATCTCTCTGCTACCTAATTCACTACTTGAGGATTATTTTTTTTAAGTATCTTGTTTATAGTGTAAATTGTAAATTTGACATTACTATGGAGCCTGAACTTTAAACATAGATATTTATATATGATAGTCTATTTGTTATGTTTTTTAGTTGTCAAGCTTTTTTCATGAATACTACTGAATCATTTAGATCAAAGGTTTTGGTTTCTTAATTTTTCGTATCGCTTAAATCTTTCTACTTGACCTATATTAATGATATACTAGTAAACATCATAAGTAACTGAGCTATATTATACATCTTGAGCAAATCCATCTTTTATATTTGAATTACTAACCCGGAAAACTCACTGAGCATTGGGGCTTCCTTCTTCATTCAATTATGTTTGGCTAAGTTTCAACATCATGATATAGATCTGATACATGGACAGTTTCAAAGGTTTTTTTCATATCCAATTAACAAATTCTACCGAGACATTTCATCAAACACTTAGAGTGTGTCTCTAATGACCCGACAAATCACAAAGACTTAGCTTCATATCACATACTACATGCTTATATATTATATCTATACACATAATAATAATATTAATAATAATAATAAGAAGAAGAAGAACAAAATAACTTTGATACATATGTGTAATTCACTATGCTGATACATTAATACATACAGTAAAGTAAAAAAAAACATAAAATAACATTGATATTTCATGAAGTATAACTAAATTTCAACCCTGAAAGTAGATGTTCAGCAGATTATCGGATACATAAACCCTAGAATTTAAGATGCTTTGTTAATAGATTATTGGATGAGGTTTGTTACCTGGAAGGAGATGATCAGTAGGAAACTTATTTGGATTTGGGATGATGAAGCGGCTGAGGGTTTGGGTTTTTGAGAGGGAATTGGGAATTTGGTGTGTAGAATTTTGAGAGGGATTTGGGATGATGAAGCGTATGAGGGTTTGGGTTTTTGAGAGGGAATTTTGGGGAAATGAAATATTGTTCAACTTTTTTATAAGTTTTTAAAAGGCGCCAAAATTTAGATAGATGGATGATTAAATTAATTAAAAATTAAACGATGACACAAAATAATGACACACATATTGATGACACAGAGCGATGACACACACGTTTTGTTTAACTATTAAAAGTTAAAAGATGACACAAAACCATGACACACATATTTTAATGTGTTTTATTTCTTTGAAAATGATATTTAAACGATGACACACAAGAATAAGTGTCATAAAACATTTAGATTTTACCACTGATGACATTTTTTCTATGACACAAGCATTTGTGTGTCATAAATTTAGTGTGTGTCATTAAAGGTATTTTTTCTAGTAGTGAAAGGGTTTACATACGCTGCTTATAGAGCTATACGCACCGTATATAAACCCTTGTTTTCTGTGCAATGATTGCTGATCAGGCACTGAGATCCATGCTTTACCTACGCTGAGTATAGGTCTATACGTAGCGTATAGGTGTAACCCTATACGCTGCGTATTGACCTATACGCTGCGTATTGACCTATACGCTGCGTAAATAAACCTTAGTTTTGCTAGGGTTTGGTGTGCCAATAGGCACATTAGTGTGCCAATAGACACACCCGGGTGTACCTATCTACACACCATTTTGCCTATTTACACACCAAAAAAGGTGTTTTTTTTCCTTATATGCACACCCTGTAGTGTCGAACTGTGGCCAAAACGCGGCGTTTTAGTCCGGTTAACCAGACAAAGACTGACGGGTGTCTGACGGCTCTGTTGACCGGACCAAAGCGCGGAGCTTTGGCTGCGTTTTGGTCCTATCAACCAGACAAAAGACTGACACCCGGTCTGGTTGACAGGACCAAAACGCGGCCAAAGCTCCGCGTTTTGGTCCGGTCAGACCCGTCAGTGTTTGTCTGGTTAACCGGACCAAAACGCCGCGTTTTGGCCACAGTTCGACACTACAAGGTGTGCATATAAGGACAAAAACATCTTTTAAGGGTGACTATCTACACACTTGGTGTGTAGATAGTTTGGCCCTTATGGAATTTCTCTCTCCACATGCAAGGCACATGTATATTCCACCCCCATTTTTTAAACGTTCATAACTTTTTTATACGATATTATTTTTTTTATAAAAATTTCACTGTAAAATCGAGCGTTTTTTTATCTTTAATTTGAGTGCCATATTGCTATATAAAATATGAAGACTAAAAAAACCCACTTAAATGTGTTGTATTTCTATGTTGTATAACTTTTTTTTACTGTATTTTTGTACTATATTTTTGTGCTAAATTTTTTTGTCTTAAATTTTTTTTCCTCAATTGCTAAATTTTTTGTGCTGAATTTTTTTGTCTTAAATTTTTTTCCTCAATTTTTTGTGCTGGATTTTTTTGTACTAAATTTTTTTGCTGAAATTTTTTGTGCTAGATTTTTTTGTGCTAGATTTTTGGTGCTAGGTTTTTTTGTACTAGTTTTATGGTGCTAGATTTTTTTGTTGTATTTTTAAAAAACAAAAGGGGTGCCACATGTCATTTTACTCATATTTATAAGGATCAAAATGTCCTTTATTCCTACTTATTAGGAGTGTCACATGTCATCATCACAATCCTTCTTACGCTACTTAGGCAAAATCCACTTTTTAGTGGATTCTTCCCCAGTTGCCATATCTAGTTACATATACATGTAGAGGGTAAGGTTAACATACAATATTTTTAACATGCGATATATATGAAATTACGCACGTTATAAAACTCCCATAGTTATAATTTTTCAACATGCGTGATTAGGGTTTTCAGTTTTATAACGTCCGTAACTTCATATCATACGTTAATAAATATTGTATAATTTATACTTTCACTGCATATAGCGACGCTTCGCAAGAATACTCATAAATCAAAACATTTCATCAATTACATATACTTGTCTACTAACATTCCCATCCTAACCAGATATTCAAACTTTTATCGTGCCTAAAAGTATCACAACTTAAAAACAAATATTTCTTATAGTACTGTTTTTCTTTTTAAGAAATTGATATCATACAAGTGCACTGCCTTTGACATACTCGGTGATAGCCAAAGCCACCAAACCCAACATCGCAACCCGCCCATTCAACAGTTCTGCATCCGACGTCATCAACACATTCGACTTCGACTCTGCCCTCACCCCTTTAAACAACACGCCAGCGACAGCACCACACTCGTCGCTACAAATATCGGCACACCACCGTTGGAGATCTGAGATAACACATCTTGACCGCTGTTTAACTCCACCGCCATCGCCGACACAAACCCTATCATAGCCAACCTTCCGTTGATCCTCTCCGGTGCAGGCCCACTGAACGCCAACACTTCGGAGAACTTAGTGCTCACCTTCTTCGGTGACGGTGAAGATTGTTGATCTTGTGACATGCATCTGACGACAGCAAAGATGACGGTTCTTGTAGATGAAGAAGGGGTGGTGGTAGGACGTGCAACGGGGGTAGCCATGAAGAGTACTGAAGTAGCTGCCATGTTAGAATAGAATGATTGAGAGAAAGTTGTTGTTGTTATAGTGGTTGTTGATGATGGTGTAAGAAAGGTGGTGGTGGGTTAGTTATATAGGGGAAGAGGTGGATATTTAGAGAGCCACGTTAGACAGACGCTGCTGCTTTTTGGGCCGGCTCACGTGGCTTTTAATTTAGCCGCTGAGACGTGGTTGTGGTGAATTCGACGTCTACATGACCAACAGAGTGATTGGACCATGGAACTTTCAAGGTTATTTGTGTGAAGTTAAATTCTTAAATATTGATTTAGTAGGTTGCTACTGCAATGTTTGGTGGTAACGTCTGCTTCTTTCAAAAAATAAAGTTTATATATTCGTTTGTTGGTTCACTAACGTAGAATTTGTAATCACTTGTAAAAGTTTATGCATTTATGTGAAAAATCACGATGATATATATAAACAAGTTTGAACAGAGACCTCGAATGTGATATGATTATATGAATAAAAAGCAAATCAGTCGACACAGATTGACTCTTTGTTAATCAGTAAGAGATCGACAACTATATGATAAAAATGTTGGATCTGTATTTAGATATTAGGGTTTCAGAGAAGGATTCGTAAGATGATGTTCTTGAATTAAGAATTGGTAAAATGTAATACATGACATAATGTGATATATATACATGACCAATTAAAACTAAACCGCCTCCAAACTTATACTAATAGACATAATATATAATAACATTAATAATGCTAATCTAACTTATAATATTATCTAACATTCCCTCCCGTAAGTTAGATTGCAGCGACATGCAGAGCATCTTTCAGACGTTTAAAATCCTTTAACTGCAAAGCCTTGGTGAGTATGTCCGCTGTTTGTTCTTTGCTTGAGCAGAATCTTATTTCAACTTCATCATTTTTGATAAGTTCCCGAATAAAATGATATTTGATTCTGATGTGCTTGCTTTTCCCGTGATAAACCGGATCTTTGGCTAGACTTATGGTTGATTTATTATCACACAATATAGTTGGTGGGCAATCTGTATTAATCTTGAGCTCATTGAGAATTCCCTTTAGCCATAATGCTTGACATCCAGTTTGAGACAGAGCAATATATTCTGCTTCGGTTGAAGATAATGCCACCACCTTTTGCTTCTTCGATTGCCAAGCTACCGCTCCTGATCCAAGATGAAAAATATATCCGGATGTACTTTTGCTGTCATCTATGCTTCCAGCATAGTCACTATCACTGTAACTGATCAGCTTTCCCTTGCTTCCTTTTGCGTAAATGATCCCATGATTCATTGTTCCTTTAATGTATCTTAATATTCTTTTTCCTGCCTCCCAATGGCTCCTTTTGGGTCTTTCCATGAATTGGCTAATTTTATTCACAGCAAACAGTATGTCTGGCCTGGTATTCGTTAGATACATAAGGCATCCAACTAAACTTCGGTATATATTTTGATTCACTTCATCCTCGAAGTCTTCTTTGGATAGTTTGATCCCGTATTCCATTGGAGTTGAAATTTCATGACAACTCTTCATATTAAACTTAGCTAATAAATTTTCCGCATATTTTTGCTGTGAAAGCATGATGTTACCATCATCATACTTGACCTCCATGCCTAAGAAATAATGAAGATTACCCAGGTCCGTCATCTCGAACTCATTTTGCATGGAATCCTTCAGTTGTTCTATCAAGGTTAGTGAATCACTTGCTATTATAATGTCATCCACATATAAACATACTATAATCCGAGAATGATTTGTGATCTTAGTGAAAAGAGTATGTTCATGTATGCATTTCTTGAACCCATGAGATCTGAAATACTCATCTATTCTACTATACCAAGCTCTTGGAGCTTGCTTTAATCCGTAGAGTGCCTTTTTTAAATAACACACCTTTTTTCCTTCTCCTTTTTTAACGTATCCCTCTGGTTGTTCGGTGTACACCTCTTCCTTTAAGTTTCCGTTTAAAAATGCCGTCTTTACGTCCATCTGATGTAAGTACCATCCGTGTTGAGCTGCCAAAGCCAGGATTAATCTGATTGTGTCAAATCTTATTACAGGAGCAAACACATCATGATAATCTACCCCATATTTCTGATTATATCCCTTAGCGACGAGTCGAGCCTTGTATTTGCTAACCTTCCCTTGTTCATCATATTTGGTTTTATAAATCCATTTCACACCGATGGGTTTTTGATTCTTTGGAGGATCTACCAGATCCCATGTTCCATTTTTCAATATAGATTGCATTTCTTTATCCATAGCTTCTCTCCATCTCGAGTCTTTATTTGCTTCTTTGTATGTCACCGGATCAGCATCAGCATAAAGAACAAAGTCTGCAACATTGTTTTGCATATTTTGTTCACTTGCATACAAATCTTCTACTTGACCATCGGTTAGAGGTTGTGTGTTATGATAAATTTCTGTGATATCTCTTGTTCTTAGCTCTTCGTTCTCAGAGGATGACGATAAATCTACTGCTTCATTATGGCTGCATGTGTCATCATTTTCTTCGTCGCTGGTATGAATTTCATTTTGAATATTTCCTGTTGACTCTGCAGACTCAACACTTATATCATGTTCGACTGTTTCAGGTTGATGGATTCCCTCTTTTGAATCATTCATGTCAATGAAAGAGATTTCTCTTTGAGAGGTGCTTTCGTTCCGCTCTTGTTCTTCATCAAACACCACATCTCTGCTGATGATTGTTTTACCCGTTACTGGATTGTAAAGCTTATAAGCTTTACTATGTTCACTATACCCGACAAATATCACCTTTTCCACTTTATCATCTAATTTCCCGCGATGTTGTTTCGGAATGTGTGCATATGCTACACATCCAAACATCCTTAAATGTCCGACACTGGGTTTTTTCCACTCCATGCTTCTTGTGGAGTGACATTCGGTGTACCTTTCGTGACTGCTCGATTCAACAGGTAAGTGGCACAAGATACTGCTTCTGCCCAATAGGAGTGAGGTAGATTTTTCATTTTTAACATGCTTCTACTTAGTTCCATAAGAGTTCTGTTCTTTCTTTCGGCTATCCCATTCTGTTGTGGTGTGTAACTTGTTGTGAGTTGATGATGGATCCCATTTTCTTTTAAGTAATTTTGAAACTCATGTCCACAATACTCTCCTCCCCTGTCCGTTCGAAAGGTTTTAACTTTGTATCCGGTTTGATTTTCTGCAAAGGCTTTAAATATTTTGAAGTAGTTTAGTGCTTCCGACTTCAGTTTCAGAAAATAGACCCATGTTTTTCTCGAGTGATCGTCTATGAATGTTATAAAGTATTTGCACCCTCCAATTGACAGCGTTCTCATAGGTCCACATATATCTGAGTGAATCAGTTGAAGTGGTTTCTCTGCATGCCATGTAGTTTGTTTTGGCATTGATTTCCTTGCATTCTTTCCAAACAGGCAGCCTTCACATATGCTTGTGGTTGACATGGGAATTTCTGGTAAGCCTTTTACTACATCACGAATTCCCATGTGACGCAGGGTTTTGAAGTTTAAGTGTCCATATCTTCTGTGCCAAAGGACACAGATATCTTGTGTCATTATATTGCATACTCGAGACACTATATCGTGATTTAGATTAAGTGGAAACATTTTGTTTCCAGTCATCTTGACGGAGCCGATACATATACCCTTTGAATCTTTAATCATGAACTCTTGATTAGCAAACTTCACTTCATACCCTTTGTTAACTAATTGCCCCACACTTAAGAGATTGTGTTTCAGCCCTTCTACATAAAACACATTTGGAACTCTCTTTTCTATACCTTTTACCTTTATTGAAACATCACCACTTCCTAATACTTCTAATCTTTTATTGTCACCTGTCCTCACTTCCTTTCGTTCTGAATCATTTAGCAAGATAAACAAGTTTTTGTTCCCAGTCATGTGATTGCTGCATCCACTGTCCAGATACCAACAGTCCTCTTTTGTCACTTCCTCTATATTGAATATCATAAACATTGTATCATCTTCCTTTTCTTCAGGTTCTTCTTCGTGTAATAAAACGTTTCCATTTCTATTGCTTTCTTCTTTTCGTTGACAGTTTCTTGCCACATGTCCCAAATTCTGACAGTTATAACATCGGATTTGGGCATATGATCTTCCTCTACCTCTACCTCATCCTCTACCACCATATTCATATCTATTTTGTCTTGTCCGTTCATCATTGATGCTTTGCATTTGAAACGCCTGTTCCATCAGATTGTCATTGTATTGTCTTAATCTTAATTCGTGTGACTGTAATATCCCAAGTAATTCCTCTGTTGAGATAGTGGTCATATCTTTTGATTCTTCTACTGCAACAACAACCGCTTCATATTTTCATATTAAACTCCTAAGAATCTTTTCTACCACTCTTTGTTCAGTGATATTTTCTTCATTCATTCGTAATTGATTTACCACAATCATAATTCTGTTCATATATTCTTCTATTGTTTCGCTTTCTTTCATTCTTAAAGAATCGAATTCACATCTTAGGGTTTGTAATTTTACCGTTTTCACTCTATGTTCTCCATTGTACGCTTTGTGTAAGACATCCCAGGCCTCCTTTGATGTTCTGCACGTTGCAATTCTCTCGAAAAATAACTTCACTAACTGCCTGGAAAATGATATGCAACGCCTTCTTATCCCTCTTTACTTTCTCTTTATGTGTATTTCTATCGTTCTCTGATGCTTGGATTGGAAGATCATTGTAACTTTCTTCAACAATGGTCCACAGATCTTGTGATTCCAGTAAAACCTTCATTTGAATGTGCCAGTGGTAATAGTTTTGCCCTAGTAGTTTCGGAATTTGAGTTTGTAGATTTCCATTCATCGCCACCATATTATGAATTTGAAATTACGATTATAAAGTTCTGAATTGATAGGAATCTGTGAAGATGTAATGGATTCGTTGTGGTTCTGATACCACTTTGTTGGATCTGTATTTAGATATTAGGGTTTCAGAGAAGGATTCGTAAGATGATGTTCTTGAATTAAGAATTGGTAAAATGTAATACATGACATAATGTGATATATATACATGACCGATTAAAACTAAACCGCCTCTAAACTTATACTAATAGACATAATATATAATAACATTAATAATACTAATCTAACTTATAATATTATCCAACAAAAAAATATAAAGGAACTGTGAAAAGAATCAAGCTCTAAACATATGTGCAGAGCTGATGATGGATGATTCTGGAAGCTGGTAACAGGTCAGAGAAGAAAAGGCGATATCTCGCTGCACAGCCTCCAAGACAAACTAATAAGCAACTCCATCCGCAACCCTAGATAGCCCAGCAACGACTTCTATCCAGCAGCCCAAAAGGAGCCCAACACCGACAGCAAAGAAGCCCAATAACCTCTCAAATAAGGAAAGAAGGAATTAGAAAAGGATAAAATGGACAATAGATAAAAAGCATAAAACTGAATAACCACTATGTAATTTTACACCCCCCCTCAGTTTATATGCGCAAAAAGATTGACTATATTCAAACACTTACACATATCATCATGCGCTTTAGGAAGGAGACCTTTTGTAAACATATCATCGAGTTGATCTTCAGATTTAACACCAATGGTTTTAATGACTCCAGAGGATATCTTTTCTCTTAGGAAGAAGAGATCAATCTCAAAATGTTTTGTCCTGTCATGGAATACGGGGTTTGTAGCTATTGAAAGAGCCGCACTATTGTCACATTTTAGAACAACAGGAAGTTCAATATTAACATGTAACTCCCTTAACAAATTTACCAGCCACAAAATTTCGCAAGAAGCACTGCACATGGCTCTGAATTCTGCCTCAGCAGATGACCTCGAAACGACACTTTGTTTTTTGCTTTTCCAAGAAATTAATGAATTTCCGAGGAAAATGCAAAAGCCAGTAACAGACCTTCTACTATCAATGCATTTAGCCCAATCTGAGTCCGCGAACGCAGACAACTGAAAAGTGTCACTTTTCCTGAACATAATGCCAGCACCAGGAGCCCCTTTCAAATATCTTAACAATTTCATCGGAATTTAAGTATGAGCCTCAGTAGGACTATGCATATATTGAGATAAGTAATGAACAACATACGAAATATCAGGGCGAGTGTGTGATAAGTATATTAATCTTCCAACCAATTTCTGATATTCAGTGACATTAACTAATTTTGACCTTTCCTTATTTACCATATTAGTTAACACATAGTTTTGATCAATTGGATAAGTTATGGGTTTACAACCACTCATGCCATAATCATTTAGCAAATCCATGCAATATTTCCTTTGAGAAAGACATATCCCTTCACAATTTTTAATAAGAGTAAATTACAAGTTTTGTCCTTTATGTATGTCCAAAATTGCAGGCGCTGTCCTTTGTCTTTAAAATTGATGAGTTTTGTCCTTAATGTTTGCAAATCTTGCACGTTACGTCCTTTATGGCAAACCCAGTTAAATTTTTTGGTTAAATCTGATCACCCAAGGGTATTTTTGTCTTTTTACCTATATATTTAATATTATTATTATTAAAAAAATACTATTATTATTATTACTATTATTTATTTATATATATCATCATCTGATTCTCCTCTCTCTGTCTACAATTGCTTCTCTCTCTAGCTATCTGCTTCTCTCTCGATCTCTACCACCATCAACCACACTATCCACCACTGCAACCGCCATCTCCACCGGCCACCCCTACAACCACCATCCACCACCCCACTCTATCTCGCGACCTACACCAGCCGCCACAGACAACCAAATCCAAAAATCCCAACAAAAATAAACACATCCAGACGAACTAACTAACCTCAAATCGATTTATAAACCCCAATGCTCAAATTGGTGTGAATCTGGTTGGGTGAATCAACCCGTCACCGCCATCTCCACCACCCTTCACCGTCACCGTCACCCTAATTGACCAAAAATTTGGGGGTTTTGTGTTTTTTGAATCGAAATCTGATCAATAATTGAAGATCAATACAGATCTAGTGAAGAAAACCTAGAATTTGATGTCCGATTGAAGTTACGAAAGTTATGAAACGCTAATTGATCGAAAATTTGGGGATTTTGCGGTTGATTGAATCGAATCGATGTATGAAAGGTACAGGAGGAGGATAGGCGATCATAGACAGCAAAAAAAAAGAGCTGCACACACAACATGTCTGCGGGAAAAGAAATTCGTTTTCGAAGATCATACGATACCTTCTTCTTCTTCATCGGCATCTGTCACGGCCCATGGCCCTGGTTTGACCCGGTCCAGAGCCGCGAGGCAGGAAATGCGATGGTATCTAATTTAGTGACAGCGGAAGTCTTTTTAAACAGGATCGATTATTATTAAAACTGCTTGTTTTTATATAATATAGGGATAAATCCCATAATTTACAATAAAGTGATTTCACTGGGAAATCTTTATTTCTCAAAACATGTTTCTTTATTTATTTACATTGAGCCACTTCCTTGAGCTTGTAGTGCTTTATGGCACTTTTCCTAGATCATAACAGATCACCTGAAACATGTTTGAAAAAGGTTTTGTCAGTGGGAAATACTGAGTGAATCATTCTATTTTGCATAATGATGCATAGTTATTAATTACAGCATAAGAGCGATTACAATGGCTTCTATCTTATTTTTATCTGGCTCTCTGTCACAATGGTGACAAGTCACAATGGTGACGATGGTCATACCACTATTAGATCAATAAACCTAAATAGTGATGATTATCCCTGTAGGTCAATGAACCTAACAGTGATTATCCCGAGTAGGTCAATGAACCTAACTGGGAGAAATTAGTAATGTGCACAATACCCCACTAACCAGTAATTCAAGATATCCACGACTTAGTCCCTGTAATTATAACTTTTGAAAATAATTTGAGGTATTGTAAAATAGTTGATAAAAAGAGAATGACTCACATTGTAGATTTAACGAGCAGAGTATAAGCCTACTGATTAGCCTTGATTAACCTAATTTAAATAATAATGCACACACCAACAGGTTAGTAACTTAATACAGCAGTTACGACAATTCACGAGATTAAACTCTCACAACGATTTACAAGTGCAATACTTAACAATTCAGCGGATTCACAACGAATGACAGAGTATAGTCCGAGTTCGAACAGCACTCAAACATTCAAGTCGAAATCACGATGAATAACAAAGTATAAACTCAATTTGAGCGGCACTTAAACAATCGTTGGATAGTTATAATCGATCGGACGTTGAATCGTAATAGCGATCGAGTTATTACCCTGATTGCGGTATCAATTAGTGAATCGTGTGTGTTAATTGTGATAAACAGAGCTTATCTTAGTCTACGAAACGAATTTCTTCGTCGTTCAAGCGTCCAGAATCAAGTCCCAAAGTCGGCTATTTATACACAAAATTTGGCTTAGCTTACGAACCGTAAGCATTAACCCTTACGGTCCGTAAGGGTCTTGAATTTAGCATAGGGTGGCCACGTGTGGGACTAGGCCTGCTGAGTCGACACTTTCTGAAAATTCGAATTGGACAGCTGTTTATGTGGATAAACATAACTTAGGAAATACCCCCCCTGAGTTTTAGGGGCCCTGATCCTGATTCTGATTGTTCTGAAAATTTTAGGGTTTGCGCAGAATCACTTGGGTGTCTTAATTAGGGTTTCCTATTGGTCAATTAAAATTATAAATATGACTTTTTGATGAGAATTGTTACAGCATCGCCTCCTGCTTCTAAGAGAATTCGTTGCTTTTCTTCGTCTTCACCTGTTTAGTTTTCGTCGTCGGCTCGGTAGTGGTTGTGCTGCTGCCATTGATGGTGCCATTGGAGGTTTGTGACTGAAACCCTAATTACAGTGTTGCAGATATCTGGTGATGATGATATAGTTAGTGTTTTATTATTTACCTAATGGTCCCTTAATATAAGTTGTTTTACAGGATAGTCATTGGGAAGTTGAAATGACAATACTACCCTCATGTGCCTTGCACATGACCAAATTTAACCAAAAAATCTAACTGGGTTTGCCATAAAGGACGTAACGTGCAATATTTGCAAACATTAAGGACAAAACTCATCAATTTTAAAGACAAAGGACAACGCCTGCAATTTTGGACATACATAAAGGACAAAACTTGTAATTTACTCTTTTAATAACCTCAATACCAAGGAAAAATCTCAAAAGACCAAGATCCTTAATTAAAAACTCAGACTGTAATGGTTTTTATGTTATCAATTTCAAGTTTACTATTACCAGTCAAAATTATATCATCCACGTAGACTAATAAAACCACAAAACCAGATTTAGACGACTTAATAAACATAGAATGATCGCATTTAGATTGAACGAACCCAATATTTAATAGAACATGCACAAGCTTTTCATTCCACATCCTAGGCGCCTGTTTTAGGCCATACAAAGATTTCTTCAGCCTACAAACTTTATTACTATTATTAATATCTAACCCATCAGGTAAACTCATATAAACCTCTTCTTTCAAATCGCCATATAAAAAGGCGTTATTGACGTCAAGTTGCACTACAAGAAATCGGACCTATAGCGACGACCCAAAAAATACTTTTCGCGACGAAATTCCGTGCCTGTTACCTATTGCGACCAAAATTAGTCGCAACAAGGTCGTTGCTATTGATCCGTCGTAACAGGCTATTATTTTGGTCGCTACACAGGCGTCGCTATAGATTGACCTATTGCGACGATTTTTAGTCTCTATAGGGTTTTTTACAATTTCCTGCAATTTCATCTTTAAAGACTAAATTTGGTCGCTATAGGTTTTTTTTATAATTATAAAGTTTTTCTTCTATGGACACTAAATTTAGTCGCGATAGGGTTTTTAAAAATATAAGATTTTTCTCCTCTAGAGACTAAATTTAGTCGATATAGGTTGCAGGTGGATTTTTAATATGTCACCAATAACAACCACATTTCGTCGCTATAGATGAAAATTTTTGATATTTTTTTTTCTAATTTTCCAGGTTTCCTAAATTAAAAGCTATGAACATCAATTCATTCAAACGGCAAATTTTAAAATCAAACTAAGGTCAATTCTAATATAATAGACATAACATCTAAATACTTAAAAGTTGCAATATATCATTTAAATACATTATTCCAAGTAAAACGAAACTAAGTTACACAAAGTCATCATCTTCTTGTTCCTCTTCTTGATCATCTTCTTTTTCAAGTGGAAATGACGAGCCGGGAAGTACCAACTTCAATATATGTTTCATTTGTGCTTTCAAAGCCTCATTATCTTTTCGCAACTTCTCATTAGCTTCTTCTTGTCTTCGCCAACGCTCATCCTCTACATCCCTATTTACATTAGGGAATAGCTCGGGTGTTACACTTTTCAAAACTCATCCAACGCCCCGTAAGTGAGAATGGCGAGTCCCTAAAGCTTTTTTAAGACACCCAACTTGATCAACCGCCATTTCATCCCCACCCGAGCACGACAATGATCTATTATACTCTTCTTCAATGTTTTCCTGCATTAAACAATAAGTTATACATACATTAAATGCTTTACGAAAATCCGGCAGCATAACCACTATAAAATGGATAACCAGTCTGTATAGTATAATAATAGCAATAATATCCAGCCTTATTCACAAGTTATATCCCATAATAAACGCGGATACAACTCACGTATTCACAATTTGAGAAGTAGAGTTTCCAGATCATAATCTTCACGAGTTAGCGCGTTTAAAACACAACTACAACTTATATATAGGATGGTGGAATGCATCTTCCAAATTATGACCCGAACCCATTTTGTATCCTTAAATTACAATTTACAAGTTTAAACGGGTCAAAAAATGATATAACTTACCCAAGCATGTTTTGCATTGTCGTTAATCCATTTGCCTTTCTTACAATGCATTTCTTTCCAACCTTCAACAAAGTGGGCTCGCCCGGTTTCTTTAACCTGTAAACAAAAGCATGGTTAGCTCTGTTATTAACCCATTTCTATTCCAATATATAAACTGCAGGTCACAAAAGCATGGTTAGCTATGTTTTCTAACTGTAAGTTTTTTTTGTGGGCATTTGTAAATACTATTTAAGTCTTAATCTTTTCAGCCATGTATATTTTAAGTCTTAATCTTTTCAGCCATGTATATTTTAAGGACGGTTCGATGCGAATGTGTATCGATTATAGGGAATTAAATAAGGTTACAATTAAGAATCGATACCCATTGCCTAGGATTGATGATCTATTCGATCAACTTCAAGGAGCTAGATATTTTTCTAAGATAGATTTACGCTCCGGATATCATCAATTAAAGGTACAAGAAGAAGACATACCTAAAACTGCTTTTAGAACTAAGTATGGTCATTACGAGTTTACAGTCATGCCCTTCGGACTAACAAATGCACCTGCAGCATTCATGGACATGATGAATAGAATCTGTAAACCGTATTTGGATAAGTTTGTAATTGTCTTCATCGACGATATACTTATTTATTCCAAAAGTCAGGAAGAACACTGTCAGCACTTGCATGCACTCTTAACTTTGTTAAGAAAAGAAAAGCTTTATGCCAAATTCTCAAAGTGTGAATTTTGGTTACAAGAAGTACAATTCTTAGGACACATGGTGAACCACGAAGGCATTTACGTAGATCCTGCTAAGATTGAAGCAATCACCAAATGGAAGGTTCCGCAATCAACAATGGAAATTAGAAGTTTTATAGGATTAGCTGGATATTATAGACGGTTTATTAAGGATTTTTCCAAGATAACTGTACCATTAACTAAGCTAACCTGTAAATCAGTTAAGTTTGAATGGGGACCTAAACAAGAAGAAGCCTTTAGGATTTTGAAGCAAAAGTTAACAAATGCTCCAATTTTAGCTTTACCAGAAGGAGCAGAAGATTTTGAAATATATTGTGATGCTTCAAAGCTAGGATTAAGATGTGTGTTAATGCAACGCAAGAAGGTAATTGCGTATGCATCAAGGCAATTGAAAAAGCACGAAGAAAACTATATGACTCATGATTTAGAATTAGGAGCCATAATTTTTGCCCTTAAGATTTGGAGACATTATCTGTACGGAAGTAAGTTTACTGTCTATACAGATCATAAAAGTTTAAAGTACATATTTGGGCAAAAAGAGTTAAACATGAGATAAAGGAGATGGATGGAGATCCTAAGTGACTACGACTGTGATATCCAATATCATGAAGGAAAGGCAAATGTAGTTGCAGATGCTTTAAGTCGTAAATATCAGGAAAAACAAAAACGAGTTCGTGCTCTTAGATTAAATCTACAGTTAGATTTAATGGAACAACTAAAGAAGGTCCAAGAGACAGCAATCAAGGACGATGCTGAAGGAATGAAAGGAAGAATAAAGGAATTAGAACAAGTGATGGAATTTGGAGATTCCATAAGAAAAGAATTTGGGTACCTAAGCAAGGAGATTTAAGGGATAAGATTTTATAAGAAGCTCATAAATCTAGGTATACCATGCATCCTGGTAACAATAAAATGTACCAAGATTTAAGAAATAACTTCTGGTGGATATGAATGAAAAAGGACATAGCTAGATATGTTTCTAAGTGTCTTACTTGTTCACAAGTTAAGGCGGAACACCAGAAACCATCAGGTCTACTTCAACAATTAGAAATGCCTGTATGGAAATGAGAACTCATAACAATGGACTTTGTTACTAAGTTACCCAAAACCAGAAAAAGGTAATGACGCGATTTGGGTAATTGTAGATCGATTAACCAAGTCAGCTCATTTTCTACCCATGAAGGAAACCTTTAGCATGGAAAGATTAGCCAAATTGTATGTAGACGAAGTAGTATCCTTACATGGAGTTCCCTTCTCTTTTGATGACCTATCTAATTTAAGATAGATGTTTGAAAGCTTTTGCTTACCCATACTGTACACAAATATTCAAATAATAAAACACATAATCACAGAATGACAATTAGAAAAATTAGGTATTTTCTAAATACTTAATTGGCTTAAATCAGTGGCTCTGATACCACCTTTTTCTGTCACGGCCCCAGACCCGGTTTGACCCGTTTCAGGAACCGCGGAACAGAAAATCCCATGGTATTTATTTAACAGCGGAATATTTTACCAGGATCTTTTTAGAACTTCAATTTCCCGATTATTTTATTTCACAACTTGGGATAAACCCTGTAAATTTACAATCATATGATTTCACGGAGAAATCTTTATTTTTCCAAAACATGTTTCTTTATTTTATATTGAGCCACTTTCTTAAGCTTGTAGTGCTTCGCGACACTTTTCCTGGATCACAACAGATCACCTGAAACATGTTTGAAAAAGGTTTTGTCAGCGGGAAATACTGGTGAATCATTCTTTTTATGAAAACGACTCGTTTGTTATAATTTACAGTATTAAGAGCGATTACAATGTTTCTATATATCAACCAACTACCCACAGTATTTGTCACTCAAACATCCATCGGTAACCTCTGAGTCCAATGGTGTCTGTGACTATGGTCATATCACCCCTTGGCTACCCCGTTGTCCAATGGTGAAGGTTATCAACTAATGTATACAAAACCCCACATACCGGCTGTAATTTGGTGATTACAAAGACTTAATCCCTGTAATTATAACTTTGAAAATAAACATTCTTTTGGAAATAAATTTGATAAAAAGAGAATGACTCACATTGCATATTTATATAAGCAGAGCTTAGCCTACTGATTAGCCTTTTTAACCTAAATTTAATAACATGCACACGAACTCGGTTAGTAACTAATTCAGCATTTATGATAACTCACGAGATTAAACCTTCACAACGAATGACAAAGTGCGATACTTAAACATCCATCGAATTAACGACGAATGACAAAGCATAAACCCTAATGTGGGCAGCACTTAAACATCCATTGGATAATTTAATCGATCGGACATTGAATCGTAGCAGCGATCGAGTTAATACCCGGTATCGGAGCAGCGCCTCGCTAATATAATTGAAAGTAATTTCGACTTCAGAGTAATGTCAATTCGTTTTTGAGAGTTTTGATCGACACCAACAGACTGTGCATGCAACAAGCTATTTATAGCTGAATTTAAGGCCTCACGCGGCCCGCGTAAACCACCCCATATATCTTACGCGGCCCGCGTGGCCGCCTAGTCTACGAGTAGCCTTGACTGGTCACGAGTAGGTTAGCCAAGTGGACACTACGTGGATCCGGAACACTTATCCGGTCAAACGAGTCTTGACGCGGCCCTCGTAAGACATGTGTTATCTGTTACGCGGCCCACCTGGAACCCATAATTTTATTTTTCTTGATTTTTAATATGGTTTAGGTTTTCAGGGGTCCGGGTTTGAACTTACGATTATTTTTAGGACAATTTTGAGAGTCCTTACATTCTCCCCACCTTATTTAAAATCTCGTCCTCGAGATTCATTGGAATAAGTGAGGATACTTTCGCTTCATCTCTGATTCCAGTTCCCAAGTGTATTCAGATCCTCTTTTTGAATCCCACTTGACTTTAACTAGTACCAACCTTTTATGTTTGAGAAATTTCACCTTTCTGTCTTCTATCTGAAGAGGTTTCTCAACAAATTTTAACTTTTCGTTTACCTCTATATCTTGAAGAGGTACTACCAAAGATTCATCTGATAGGCATTTCTTGAGGTTGGATACATGAAATACGTCATGTACTCCAGCTAACTCTTCTGGTAGTTGTAAACGATAAGCAACGGGTCCTATACGTTGGATTACTGAAAATGGTCCTACGTATCTTGGACTTAGCTTTCCTTTCTTACCGAATCGAATTACTCCTTTCCAAGGTGAAACTTTCAATAGTACTTTGTCTCCAACTTGAAACTCGAGTGGTTTGCGTCGATTATCAGCATAACTTTTCTGGCGATCTCGAGCCGTCTTTAGTGTTTCCTTGATCTGCGTAATTTTGTCAGTAGTTTCTTGCACTATATCGGGACCTGATAATTGACTTTCTCCTATTTCTGCCCAACAAACTAGAGTTCTGCACTTTCTTCCATACAGTGCTTCAAATGGGGCAGTTTCAATGCTTGCATGATAACTATTGTTATAGGAGAATTCAATTAATGGTAAATGGTCATCCCAATTTCCAACAAAATCTATCACACATGCTCTGAGCATGTCCTCTAAGGTTTGTATCGTCCTTTCACTTTGCCCGTCTGTTTGAGGATGATATGCCGTACTCAAATTTAGTCGGGTTCCCATTGCTTCTTGGAAACTAGTCCAAAAATGAGAAGTGAAACGACTATCCCTATCCGAAATAATGGAGAGTGGAACTCCATGTAAGGATACTACTTCATCTACATACAACTTTGCCAACCTTTCCATGCTAAAGGTTTCTTTCATAGGTAGAAAATGAGCTGATTTGGTTAATCGATCCACAATTACCCAAATCGCATCATTACCTTTTCTGGTTTTGGGTAACTTAGTAACAAAGTTCATTGTTATGAGTTCCCATTTCCATATAGGAATTTCTAATTGCTGTAATAGACCTGAAGGTTTCTGGTGTTCTGCCTTAACTTGTGAACAAGTAAGACACTTAGAAACGTATCTAGCTATATCATTTTTCATTCATATCCACCAGAAATTATTTCTTAAATCTTGGTACATTTTATTGTTTCCAGGGTGCATGGTATACCTAGATTTATGAGCTTCTTCTAATATCTTATTTCTTAATTCTTCCTGCTTAGGTACCCATATTCTGCTTTTGTGGAATCTCCAAATTTCATCAGCTCCTTGCTCTAATTCTTTTATTCGTCCTTTCATTCTTTCAGCATCATCCTTGATTGCTATAGCTTGAACATTCTTCAATTGTTCCATTAAATCTAATTGTAGATTTAATCTGAGAGCACGAACTCTCTTTTGCTTTTCATGATATTTACGACTTAAGGCATCTGCAACTACATTTGCCTTTCCTTCGTGATACTGAATATCACAGTCGTAATCACTTAGGATTTCCATCCATCTTCTTTGCCTCATGTTTAACTCTTTTTGCCCAAATATATATCTTAAACTTTTGTGATCCGTATAGACAATAAATTTACTTCCGTATAGATAATGTCTCCAGATCTTAAGGGCAAAAATTACGGCTCCTAATTCTAAATCATGAGTCGTATAGTTCTCCTCGTGCTTTTTCAATTGTCTTGATGCATACGCAATTACCTTTTTGCGTTGCATAAGCACACATCCTAATCCTAGCTTTGAAGCATCACAGTAAACTTCAAAATATTCTGTTCCTTCTGGTAAGGCTAGGATTGGAGCATTTGTTAATTTCTGCTTCAAGATCCTAAAGGCTTCTTCTTGTTTAGGTCCCCATTCAAACTTAACTGCTTTACAGGTTAGCTTAGTTAATGGTACAGCTATCTTGGAAAAATCCTTAATAAACCGTCTATAATACTCGGCTAAACCTATAAAACTTCTAATTTCCATTGCGGATTGCGGAAATTTCCATTTGGTAATCGCCTCTATTTTAGCAGGATCTACATGAATGCCTTCGTAATTCACCATGTGACCTAGGAATTGCACTTCTTGTAGCCAAAATTCACACTTTGAGAATTTGGCGTATAACTTTTCTTTTCTTAACAAAGTTAAGAGTGCATGCAAGTGCTGACAATGTTCTTCCTGATTTTTGGAATAAATAAGTATATCGTTGATAAAAACAATTACAAATTTATCCAAATACGGTTTACAGATCCGATTCATCATGTCCATGAATGCTGCAGGTGCATTAGTTAACCCGAAGGGCATGACTGTAAACTCGTAATGACCATACCTAGTTCTGAAAATAGTTTTAGGTATGTCTTCTTATTGTACCTTTAATTGATGGTATCCGGAGCGTAAGTCGATCTTAGAAAAGTATCTAGCTCCTTGAAGTTGATCGAATAGATCATCAATCCTAGGTAATGGGTATCGATTCTTAATTGTAATCTTATTCAATTCTCTATAATCAATACACATTCTCATCGAACCATCATTTTTCTTTACAAACAACACTGGTGCTCCCCAAGGGGATGAACTAGGTTGTATGAAACCTTTACTTAGTAATTCATCTAATTGCTTTTTCAGTTCTAACATTTCTGTGGGTGCTAACCGATAAGGTGCCTTGGCTATCGGTGTAGTTCCTGGAATTAGATGAATTCTAAATTCTACTTCCCTATCTGGAGGTAATCCCGGGAGTTCTTCTGGGAATATATCTGGGTATTCTGAGACTACAGGAATTTCTTTAAGTTCTTTACCCTTAGTGCTAATGATTACTGAAATCATATACACTATTCCTTGTTTTCGTTCATAACTAGCAACTTTCATTACCGAAATGAACTTCAGGGGTTTACATGGTTTTTCTCCTGTAATCATAAGTACTTCTCCGGTGGGTGAACGAATTTCTATGGAATTCTTATCACAAAGGATTCGAGCATGGTTAGCTACTAACCAATCCATTCCTAACACAACATCGAACCCAGCTAAATTCATTGGTAATAGGTTAGCATGAAATTTATGACCTGAAAGTTCTATATTTTCTTTTTGCAAAACCTTATCTATGTTAACTGAATTCCCATCTGCCATTTCGACTGTAAAAATTTGCCTAAGGTTGGTCAAAGGTAACTTAAGAGCTTGGCAGAATGAAGTATTGATAAAACTTTGGTTTGCACCAGAGTCAAATAATACTTTTGCATACACGTTGTGAACTAAGAACGTACCAGCTATCACATCTGGAATGAGTTCTGCTTCTTGAATGGTTAGCTGAAATGCTCTGACATTCTTTTTAGTAGCTCCGTCGGTCGTCTTGGCTTTGTTGTCTGCTGGTTTGACCAATTTAGGACATTCTGTTTTGAAATGTCCTGCTTTGCCACAGTTAAAGCAGATCCTTGTTTTCTTTCTACAGTCTTCTTCGCGATGTCCTATGAATTTTCAAAAGTTGCAAGTTACATTACATCTTCCATAATGTTTCTTTTTGCAATTCCTGCAGAACGGCGGAGTTGAAGATTGCCCTGTTCCTCTTTTCTTGAAGCTGCTATTATTACCCATACGAATTCCTTGGGTAATTTTCTGAGCCAGTTCCTTTTTCCTATTTTCATCTCTTGTGCGTACCAGCTCGTCAGTTAGGGTGTTAGCTAATTCTACCGCATCGTCAATAGTACGAGGTCTCGCATCTTTAACGATATTACGGATTTCGCCAATCAGTCCCCAAATATAGCGAGAAATGAGTACCGGTTTTGGCGAAGCCAGTGTTGGTACCACTCTAGAATACTCAAAGAATGTCGAAGTATACCCGCGACAATCTACACCCATCATTCGATGATTTAGGAACTTATTTGCCATTTGATCTTTTTCATATTCGGGACAGAATTTTCTTTCTACAAGACTCTTAAATTCTTCCCAGTTCATGGCATAGGCCATATTTCTTCCTTTGGCTTGAAGTACTGTATTCCACCATTCTAGCGCCCCTTCTTTAAAAAGATTTGAAGCGTACATAACCTTGTCGTCCTTGGCACATTTACTTATTGTAATCACTGCCTCGGGTTTCTCTAACCATCGCAGTGCCGCAATCGCTCCTTCATTGCCTGCAAATTCAGCAGGTTTACAAGCAAGAAATTCTTTGTAAGTGCAACCAGGCGTTGCACCTTACATTTTCTTAGAGAACGGAGCTTACCGTGAATCATTATCGTGATTGGTATGATTACCGCCTCCGTTTACACTATTACTGAAGTTATCTTCAGAAATACGTTTGCTAGGAATGATTTGTTGAGGTTCTGCAGGTTTTTGGGCAGCAGCCAGTATTGCTGGAATAACATTGGCTATTCCTTGAGCAACAATATTTTCTATATCCTGCCTAGTCATAAATTGATCATCCGGATGTTGCTCAGATTGATTAACCTAATTAACTGGTTCATTATTAGCGTTTTCCATCTGATAATTAATATATATAATTTATTAGTATCATATAAATAACAATGATACACAAAACAATCATACAAATTTCAATTACACATATAGCCAAAACTATCGATTTCTCGATTCCATTTATATATTTTATAATATGCGTCCATACACACCATTTATCTTACAAAGTTTTATTTGTAGTTATTTTACAAGATTATATTTTACTATTATTATACAACCACAGTCTCACAATCCCACTATCCCTTGTCAGTTGATATTTTAATAACGACGTTCCCTCTCGTCGTATTTTCAGGAGATCTGTTCTCCTACTTCCCTGATCCTATTTCCGGCATCCACCAGCTCCTCGCCAAAGTGGCGGAGTTCAGCTAGATTTTCATTGCTCATTGGCGGATTTAGTATTGGTTCCGGGTCGAATTGAGGGAGAAAGGAATAAGGACTGTTGAGAAGGTTTTGGAACTGCCAATCTTTAGTCCACCACTCGTCCATTCCTAGAGGTTGGGTGTGGATTATAGGTTCTGGGATTGCTGGTTCCAAGTTTATTGGGAGTTGATTTTCGACAGGATAAGAGTAGAAATTATTATTGACAGGCCTAACTATATCACAACTTGCCAATGCGCGATCCAATTCATCCTGAAATGGTAACTCCTCAACTTGTCTAGAGCTTTCCCCAATTTCCATCTGAGTTTTCCTAGAACCTTCTCCAAACTCCATTTCTGTCTGCCTAGAACCTTCCCCAAACTCCTTTTCCATTTGTCTAAAACCTTCCCCGACTTCAATCCCCTTTCCTTTATCTAAGGGTTTTTCTATTTTAGGAATCCTCCTAGTTGTGGGTTTCCTCATGCGCACACGCCTCCATCCTACAAATCTTCTCCTTTTCTTAGGCTTGGGTTTCTCCGGAGCTGGAGCATTGAATTCCATAGGGTCTTCTATATCTGGTATGTAACCAGTAAAATCTCTAGAAACCTCTATTTTCACCGGATAGAGATTTAGATTTTGAAGGGCTTCAGACAAGTCATTCATGCTGTTTAGCATATATGCAAAATACACAAAAATTGCTAAGTTAAAATTTTATAATAAAATTTCATAGATAACCTTTAAACATTATTGCATACCATGTGACTCATTTAATACAAAGGATAATTGACAATTAAAACACACCAGGGTTTACTGTAACTTATTTATTTTATTGGATAAGGTTTCTGGCTTGTAAGTAATAAGGTTGCTAAAACTTGAGTCAGAGGATTTAAAGATTTGCATTTACTGCTACAATGGCTAGCATATAGAGATCTGCCCATTTTTCATCTAACTTGTCTTCCCATGGTGGGTTATTGCCTAGTTCTTGGGTTTTCGGATTAACTCTCTTTTCTTTTGATTGTGATTTCTTTATTTTCTCCTGACTTTTCCTAATAATCAAACTTCTTTTATTAGGAGAAAGTGGTTCCTCATATTGTGCCTTTCGGACAAATATCCCTTCTTCAGGATTTGCATAATGTTTTGAGGAATTTGTTTGGGATGAACTTCCCTTCTCTTTTGATGACCTATCTAATTTAAGATAGATGTTTGAAAGCTTTTGCTTACCTATACTGTACACAAATATTCAAATAATAAAACACATAATCACATAATGACAATTAGAAAAATTAGGTATTTTCTAAATACTTAATTGGCTTAAATCAGTGGCTCTGATACCACCTTTTTCTGTCACGGCCCCAGACCCGGTTTGACCCGTTTCAGGAGCCGCGTAACAGAAAATCCCGTGGTATTTATTTAACAGCGGAATATTTTACCAGGATCTTTTTAGAACTGCAATTTCCCGATTATTTTATTTCACAACTTGGGATAAACCCTGTAAATTTACAATCATATGATTTCACGGAGAAATCTTTATTTTTCCAAAACATGTTTCTTTATTTTATATTGAGCCACTTTCTTAAGCTTGTAGTGCTTCGCGACACTTTTCCTGGATCACAACAGATCACCTGAAACATGCTTGAAAAAGGTTTTGTCAGCGGGAAATACTGGTGAATCATTCTTTTTATGAAAACGACTCGTTTGTTATAATTTACAGTATTAAGAGCGATTACAATGTTTCTATATATCAACCAACTACCCATAGTATTTGTCACTCGAACATCCATTGGTAACCTCTGAGTCCAATGGTGCCTGTGACTATGGTCATATCACCCCTTGGCTACCCCGTTGTCCAATGGTGAAGGTTATCAAGTAATGTATACAAAACCCCCACATACCGGCTGTAATTTGGTGATTACAAAGACTTAATCCCTGTAATGATAACTTTGAAAATAAACATGCTTTTGGAAATAAATTTGATAAAAAGAGAATGACTCACATTGCAGATTTATATGAGCAGAGCTTAGCCTACTGATTAGCCTTTTTAACCTAAATTTAATAACATGCACACGAACTCGGTTAGTAACTAATTCAGCATTTACGATAACTCACGAGATTAAACCTTCACAACGAATGACAAAGTGCGATACTTAAACATCCATCGAATTAACGACGAATGACAAAGCATAAACCCTAATGTGGGCAGCACTTAAACATCCATTGGATAATTTAATCGATCGGACATTGAATCGTAGAAGCGATCGAGTTAATACCCGGTATCGGAGCAGCGCCTCGCTAATATAATTGAAAGTAATTTCGACTTCAGAGTAATGTCAATTCGTTTTTGAGAGTTTTGATCGACACCAACAGACTGTGCATGCAACAAGCTATTTATAGCTAAATTTAAGGCCTCACGCGGCCCGCGTAAACCACCCCATATATCTTACGCGGCCCGCATGGCAGCCTAGTCTACGAGTAGCCTTGACTGGTCACGAGTAGGTTAGCAAAGTGGACACTACGTGGATCCGGAACACTTATCCGGTCAAACGAGTCTTGACGCGGCCCGCGTAAGACATGTGTTATCTGTTACGCGGCCCGCCTGGAACCCATAATTTTATTTTTCTTGATTTTTAATATGGTTTAGGTTTTCAGGGGTCCGGGTTTGAACTTACGGTTATTTTTAGGACAATTTTGAGAGTCCTTACACTACTCGTGACCAATCAACCCTACGCGTAGAATAGGTGGTTAGGCGGGCCGCGTAAAGATGTTCCAAGGTTTACGCGGGCTGCGTGGACCTCCAATTTCAGCTATAAATAGCTTAGCTCAGGGGCTTTCATTCTGTGTCGACGAAAACTTTCAAAAACGAAAGTATAATACTCTGAAGTAGAAAAATTAATTAATATAGCGAGGCACTGCTACGATACAGGGTATTAACTCGATCGCTGCTACGATTCAATGTCCGATCGATTAAAACTATCCAATGGATGTTTAAGTGCTGCCCACATTAGGGTTATGCTTTGTCATTCGTCGTGAATTCGATGGATGTTTAAGTATCGCACTTTGTCATTCGTTGTGAGGGTTTAATCTCGTGAGTTATCGTAAATGCTGTATTAGTTACTGACCTAGTTCGTGTGCATGTTATTAATTTAGGTTACAAGGCTAAACCGTAGGCTTAAACTCTGCCGTTAAATCTGCAATGTGAGTCATTCTCTTTTTATCAAAGTACTTTATAAATTCTTAAATGTTTTCAAGGTTATAATTACAGGGATTAAGTCTTTGTAATCACCAAATTACAGCCGGTATGTGGGGTTTTGTATACATTACTTGATAACCGTCACCATTGGACAACGAGTTAGCCAAGGGGTGATATGACCATAGTCACAGACACCATTGGACAATGAGGTTACCAATGGATGGTCGAGTGATAAATATCGTGGGTAGTTGGTTGATATATGGAAACACTGTAATCGCTCTTAATACTGTAAATTATAACAACGTGTCGTTTTAGTAAAAAGAATGATTCACCAGTATTTTTCCGCTGACAAAACCTTTTTCAAACATGTTTCAGGTGATCTGTTATGATCCAGGAAAAGTGCCGTGAAGCACTACAAGCTTAAGGAAGTGGCTCAATATAAATAAGGAAACATGTTTTGTAAAATAAAGATTTCCCAGTGAAATCACCTTATTGTAAAGTACCGGGGTTTTATCCCGAATTATGAAATAAAATAATCGGGCATTTGCAGTTTTAAAAAGATCCTGTTAAAATCTTTCGCTGTAAACTCAATTAAATAATATCACGGGATTTTCTGTCCCGCTGCTCCTGAACTTGGTCAAACCGGGTCGAGGGCCGTGACACCCACCCCCCCCCCCCCCACCCCACCCCGCAAAAAAAAAAAAAAAAAAAAAAAAAAAAAAACTATAGCTCAACAAAAAAACCCCAAAAATCCCATTTGTAGTGGGATTTTTTTTGTGTAGCGAGTTTTTTTAGATTATTGGACACTTCAGTCTATAAGTCTTTCTTACACTTCTTACAATTAGGATCCTCTGTATTTGATCCTAATCCTACATTTTTGTGACTTGTAACTTTGTCAATCACATATTGCGGCGTGTAATAGAAAACATAGAGTTTATACACGTTTAGAATTATCAACAGCCTGTTGACACACACGCATATTAACACACCGCTACCTAGATGTGGGTATAAAGACCGGGTATAATTGATCCCATCCAAAATATCTAAAATCGGGTATTCTTACTATCACTACTATTAGCATCCTTACTATTTTTTTATCATGTTTCATGTTTGGACGATTGACCGTAACGAAGAAATGAATGAGACCGATTAGTCACTAATTTCATAATTACTTATACATAGTCAGTGGCGGACCCATGAATTTTTCCATGGGGTGCGGAACATTTTTAAAAATTTTGAGCCCCGAGGTATTTAAGTAAAAAAATCGGTTCGTATCGGGTCAGGTCGGGTCATGTAAAACAAACGAACATCAAGCTAAATTTATATAATCATCAAAAACATGTCAAACCTTGTTACAAACATAATTAAAACGTCGACACCCTATGGGTTTTCTTAAGCAATTCTTTCTCTATATAACATAAGTTCATCCCTCCATAACATAATGTTTCAATTTTAATTTTCAACTATTCAAGCCCTAAAAATCATAACGTAAGTTGTAATCACCATAAAAATATATAAACAACATAATCACCCTAAAAATCATCTAAACAACGTCAAAACACACAAAATTTCAAACCTATTTAACAACTTTATTACCCTTTTTTCTCCTATAATATCAACCAAAATCATCAAAATAACAAAGAAACTTACCCGTGTTCGGATTCCTGTTAGATTTGGTGTCGAACGACGGTGGTATGGTGGCTAATTACGGTGGTCGCCGGCTGCTGGACTGTTGTCACTAGGTGATGTTGTTAGTTGCCAGTGCTAGGCTAGCTAGTTAGGAATTATAAGTGGGTAAAGGTATGGGTATTTGGGTTTAGTTAGTTAGGGTGAAGGGAGTGGTTAAACAGGTGAAAGTGGCAAACTTTAAAATGGACCAATGAGAGTGTGCCATGTCAGCAAGTGTGAAGAGTTTAAACTTTGGTGAAAAGTGTTGGCAGTGGTGTAGACACTTGAAAGTGGCAAGCTTTTTTTATTTATTTTTTATTTTT
Organism: Helianthus tuberosus; assembly: GCA_030545235.1. Taxonomy (NCBI): domain Eukaryota; kingdom Viridiplantae; phylum Streptophyta; class Magnoliopsida; order Asterales; family Asteraceae; genus Helianthus; species Helianthus tuberosus. The sequence goes on along the minus strand of CM060365.1, from coordinate 30,902,322 downwards.
TTATCTTTAAACACCCCATCACCACCACCACCGGTTCCACCACCACCACCCTCAAAATCAACCCACCCTTATCACCGTTTTTTCTGTATGCTTTTTTTTTCCCTTAAATTCTTGGTATTTTAAAACCCTTTCAAAAGAAACAGACACATTCACGCATGACACAGAGCGACTCTTTGTTTTCTCCATAGCACCATAATCAAGAAACCCTCAATTCTCAAAAGAAACAGATCACGTCCGGCCACCCTTCTCCTCCGCCTCCGACTGTCCGACGCCGGCCTCCCTTCTCCTCCGCCTCTGGCCTCCGACCTTCTCCTCCGGCTATATCCACCTCCATTGGTAAGTTCAATTTTGGTATATCCACCTCCATCACCACTCGCCACCACCACCACCGGTTCCACCACAGTCACCTCCACCGCCACCATCACCACTCGCCACCACCACCACCGGTTCCACCTCCATCTTCAGCATCATCCAATCATCATCAGCATCATCCAAGCATCATCAGCCACTCGCCGCCACCAACACCGCCGTGGCTCCGCCCATCGCCGCCGCACCTTTGTCGATCAGCATCAATCATCATCATCCAATCATCATCATCCAATCATCATCAGCATCATCTCTCTCTTCTTTGTCGATCGGTGAGATGTTGCCGATTTCACATGTTTGCCGCGCGGGAAAACATGTCGGCGCCGGTGTTGCCGCTCGGCAAACCGGTTTGCCGATGACTTCACCGCACCACTCCCTTCACCCTTAGGTATTAAAAGTTATATAATTTAGGTAGTATTTTTTTTAAATAAGAGTTTACTAAAAAAATTAAAATATAAATTGATAACACTTTTACCTAAGGGGTGCGGTCGAAAAATTCTAAGGGGTGCGGACGCAAAATTCCAAGGGGTACGGACGAGATTTTCGACGGAAACTAACACTAATTTTTTTTCCCCGGGGGTACGCCCACCCACCTTGGGCTGGGCTTTGGTCCGCCCCTTTACACAGTTGCCATAGATTGCCATAGATGTTATACATGCGCCGTTATTCTTTGGCGTATTACAATTATTTATTTTTTGATTAAACGCTGACACCTTTTATGAGATTAAACCTAATCCTAATATACATGTTTCCCACTACAAGGTACGGGTTGAGATTTCAAGTTGTTTACAAACTCTATACGTTTAATGAATGATATTATAGTTAGCAACTAAATCAAAATATTGGAAAGTAACGTAACCTAGAAAGTTCCATTGTCCACATCACTCCACTAGTACTAAAATTCTAAAACTGCACATTTAGAGGCCGAACCCACCACAACAGCCTCCAAGCGGCCAATTCGAAAGCCACGTGACACAATCCAAAAAGTCACTAACGTGGCCCTCTTAATATCCAATCCTACAAGTGGTTACAAACTCTACATTAGTGAATCAAAAAAAGAAAGAAATTATAGACATGCAACAACTAATTTAATATTTATAAAATTAACGTTACTCTTTATACAAACAACCTAGAAAGTTCCACCTTAATTAATGTTACACATTTATAAAATTAACGTTACTCCTTAGGCCACTCGGGGTGGTTCACTAGTGATAAAATCTATCACTCACAAGCACCAATCAAGTTCCGCCATGTCATCAACCATTTTTCCATCACTCACAACCTTTTTTAGGCGGGGTGGTCATCACTCACCACCACACCCAACAATTTCCCCCCAACCAACAAATACCCTCACAAAAAACAACCTTCACGCGTTGAAAATATCACGAAATCGGGATTGCGTTATACTATAACGCGTTATAGCATGCATGCGGGGTGGGAACTATCGGTTTTCCACGCGTTATAAATGCCATCACGGCACCACCCCGTCCTCCCTTATACAAACAACCTAGAAAGTTCCACCTTAATTAATGTTACACAAACAACCTAGAAAGTTCCACGGTCCAATCACTCAATTAGTGAATACTAAACACGTGTACAATATGTTTTTTTTAACGGCCGACGTGTACAATATGATAAAAGCCGGTAAAACCCAAAACAATATATCTTATGTATCAGCGGTAAATTCCGTTTTACCGATTCAAACCATTGAAGCGGTTTGCATTATATTAAAATTTGATTTTTTTTTATTTTAATAAAATACGATATCAAGGTAATATTTATATTCCATATTTCCGGTAATTAACCTAGTGTTTTCAATTCCAATATTTCATTACTGTTAAAACTGTTACTCATCTCGTACAATGCAATATTGTTTATAAGTATAAAAAATGCTCTTAAAATTCTTGATATTTTACAATAAAATAGTTGTTTTTTAGATAAAACTTTAATAGTTTAATAAATCCTGATTGTTATTGGATTGTTTTTTTTAGATGAGTTTGTATTTTATGGAAGGTAAACTAGTAACTCGGTTCAACTAATTGAACAATTTTAAAATCCAACCCTGCATGATTTAAGACCGTGGGGTATGGTGGGGCGGGGGTTTGGGGCGTGGCCCGACACGTGGCTTGGGTGGGCTTGGGTGGGCTGACCCACATTGAAGACGGTATGGTGGAGTGGGAGTTTGGGGCGTGGCCAGCCCAAACTCTATTAAATTATTTTTAAAACAAAAAAATTAAATTTTTAATAATGTTTTTTAAATAAAGAAAAATACATAAAAAAATTCCTAGTGCTTGTAATATTTTTTCTTTATCACTTCTCTCGTCTCCAACATTAGTTCCAACTCTTCACCTGATAGGTGATGGATGGGCTGGGCTAGAAATTTCATATCATCTCGTCTTTGTTTCAGGGCATCCCGAGCTTCTTTGTTCTTCCGAATTTCGGCCCTTTGTTGTTGGAATACGTTGAATGTATCTAACTTGCTTGCAATGTCATCCAACTGATCGCTGTATACTCCCCTACGCGAGCCCGAACTCCCAACTGAAGGCGATGCCGTACCCGATCTTGATTTTAGAGCGCGCCTTTTTGCGGCATCTCTTTCGAATTCAGGCCGATTTGGAGAATCATCCAGAAAGTCCTCCAACTCTTGATCTCGTGCATCTGATTGGGCTTGGGACGAGGGTGTCCTTGACCTTTTGGAAGACGTGTTAGTTTGGCTACCACTGGGGATATTCGTCCACTTGGGATGGAACTTAAAATCTCCCAACAATGCATGAAACGGAAGTCTCTCCCCATATTTGTTTTGAATGTGACCAATGCATTTGTCACAAAGTCGGCTTCGGTTTCACCACTTTTTGGGTTTTGCTTTGCTTTATTTAAAAAATCACTAAATTTGGTGAGTTGGCCGCTTATCTCGGTCAACTTCGAGGATAAGCTATCGTTTTCACGATAAACCTCCCTTTCCATTTCTGCATGGAATGCTTTACTAATCGCTTCCCACAAATGGCTTCTATGTTGAGAATTTCCTATTTTAATCAAAACAAAATTTAATATATTACAAAGTTATATAAAAAAAACCATAAATATTAAAATAAGGGCTACAAAATATTTAAAAATACTTAAAGTTGGATGTTGAGATTGTTGAAGCCAAGCCCTCGCCAATGCAAGTTCTTCATTAACAACCCATCTTTGTTGTTTTCATTTGGCGGTTTTAAGCTATATAAAAAAAAAACCATAAATATTAAAATAAGGGCTACAAAATATTTAAAAATACTTAAAGTTGGATGTTGAGATTGTTGAAGCCAAGCCCTCGCCGATGCAAGTTCTTCATTAACGACCCATCTTTGTTGTTTTCATTTGGCGGTTTTAAGTGCTTTCCCGGCCTCGTTTTTTTTTCTTGTAACTTCTCATTTTTATGGGTTTGGATGCGGAAGGACCATCGATGGGGGGTTGCGTTTCGGGTACGGTTTCGGTTTGGGAAAGGTTGATGGAGGTTGGTGTAAGGTTGATGGGCGTTTGTGAAAACGGGCTAGGTATAGAATCATCGGTGTGAGGGAAGTTAGTATACACACGATTCGAGAGATACGATGTGTAACCCGCCACATCGGGCATAGTGGAGTGTATTAAAAATGGAGAGGCATTGGACGATTGGGTGGTGGGCTAGGATTTTCTTGGAATGCCCTTGGGTTGTTCGGTTCAAAAGCACGATTATGAGGATTCTTTTTTCGTATTGTAGAATGAGAATAAAGATGATTATAGAAGAGGTGGAGTGTATTGCAGTTGGATGTGGTAAAAAAAAAGAATAGAAGTGTGAGTTTCATAGTGAAAAAATATTTTATTTTTTATTTTTACACATAGCCGTTGGCCCACGGCTAGCCTAACGACTAGTTTTGTTTGGCCATTGAGATCCCGCCATGTCATATTGATAGACCCGCCCCACGCCCGGCCTTAAACTCTCGCCCCTTGGGCCACGCCCAAACCCAAGCCCACCCGGGGTGATGGCTTAGGCGTTTTCAACCAACCCACGCCCCAACCCCGCTCCATACCCCATAGTCTAAAAACCGAGTTTTAAAAAGAGTGAAGTTAGGGATGAGCTCGGTACCGTCCGGTACCGAACCGGTACCGAAAGAACCGGTACCGAAAATCCTCAAAAGTGGGTACCGGTACCGAATATACCCGGTTCGGTATCGGTACCGGTTCGGTACCGGTATTTGAGGGTAAAAACCGGTAAATACCGGTACCGAACCGGTACCGTACCGGACCGGTACCGAAAATGTTAAAAGTCGGTACCGAATCGGTACCGAAAAGGTACCCGGTTCGGTAAATTCGATACCGGTACCAGTTCGGTACCATTACCGGGTCCATTTTGCTCATCCCTAAGTGAAATTGCACCACAACAATATCTCAGCGGCCAATTGGAAAGCCACGTGACACGACCCAAAAAAGTGAGTGACGTGGCCCTCTAAATATCCACTATTGGTCTCCACCCGTCCCCTATATAACTATCCGACCACCGTATCAACATTCAACAACCACAATAACACAAGTTAACAACCTTAATTAGCATTCATTCCACAACCTTCTTCTCTCAATCATCCATTGTAGTAATGGCAGCAGCTACTTCAGTACTCTTCATGGCAACCCCCGTTGCACGTCTCACCACTCAACATCTCCGAAAAAACATCAACTTTTCTGTCGTTAGGTGCATGTCACAAGATCAACAATCTTCAACCGACTCTTCCAAAACTCCAGCAGCACCAACTCCGCCACCGAAGAAGGTGAGCACTAAGTTCTCCGACGTGTTGGCGTTCAGTGGTCCTGCACCGGAGAGGATCAACGGAAGGTTAGCCATGATAGGGTTTGTGTCAGCGATGGCAGTAGAATTAACCAACGGTCAAGATGTGTTCGCTCAGATCTCACACGGTGGAGTTCCGGCGTTTGTAGCGACGAGTTTGGTGTTGTCGCTGGCATCGTTGGTGCCGTTGTTTAAAGGGGTGAGAGCGGAGTCGAAGTCGAGTGGGTTGATGACGTCCGATGCAGAGCTGTGGAACGGGCGGGCTGCGATGTTGGGTTTGGTTGCTTTGGCTTTTACCGAATATGTGACGGGCAGTGCCCTTATATGATGAGTTTTTTTTATAAAACAAAGAGGCTACATGTACTTATTTTTAAATCGTGGTATGAGATGAAAGTTTCAATATTATCGAATTAGAATGTTTGTAGGCATGTACTTTAAAAGCTTGTAAGTATATTATGTGTAAATGATGAAATATTTTGATTTATGAATACTCTTGCCTAAATACATATAATTGTCAAGTACATATATTGACTTATGATGTGCTATAAGTAGGGTATGTTTGGTAAAACTAGCTGATGGCTGGTAGCTGGAAGCTGGTGGCTAGTAGCTGGTAGCTGTAGTTTTTTAGATATTAAGGTGTTTGGCAGAGTAGCTGTAGCTTTTAATAAAATGTATAAAATGACCAAAATGGGCATAAATAATAAAACATAATACTAAACGTAATGACACACACACACACACATATATATAAGTTATTTTTCAAAAGAATAAAACATGGTCATTTTCAACTAAATAAAACATACTTATTGACAAACAGTCATAACATAATATAATACTATTAAATTATTAATGTCGTGCATTCCATATCAAAGTAGCAATTTCGTTGCGAACATGTTTCATCTCATTCGATGTTCCTTCAAATAGACCGCTAGTGCTTGTGTCATGGTTACGAACATCATGCAGTTCATCTCGTGGTATGTAGTTTGGATGTTGCTCCATTGCAGTAGTAATGCAATGCAAATGTAGCCATGATAACATCAATTTGTGTTTGCACGCTATACTTGGGCATTTTACCAAGTATCTTAAATCGTTTCTTCAAAATTCCAAATGACCTCTCAATATGACTTCATAAAGATGAATGTGAACGGTTGAAAGCTTCTTGCATTTATTCGGGGGCTCTCTTTGAAATTGAGATTGATGGTATCTTGTCTTGGAAAATGGAACAAGGTATCCTTTTCTATCTGGATATCACTTATCAACCAAATAATATCTACCTGATAAAGGAGTTGAAAAACAAAAGGTGTTAGAATTTATTAAAAGGAATATGTTTACCATCTCTTTTAACAACCGAATCGTACCGGGTATATTCGGTACCAGTACCGGTACCCACTTTCTCCGTTTTTCGGTACCGGTACGGTAACGGTATTTACGGGTAAAACACCGGTAAGAACCGGTACCCACTTTTCCCACTTTTCGGTACCGAATGGGTACCGTACTCATCCCTACTGTGAATTAACGAAACAATATAAATATGACATTCTTAAGCAATGCTATACCATTAAGACTTATGAGCACAAAAGATTAAGGAATTACCTAAGATTGTTTAGTGAATCAAGATCCAGGGAATACAACTCCTCAACCTGCATAACAAATTCATTTTAGAAATATTTAATGTAGATATTCACCATTATCAGTATTTATGATATAACCAAGCCACATCAATCAAGTCCCTATGTTTCTTCAAAATAATCTGAATAAACAGTAAAATTACCAGTATTAAACAGAAAGAACCTAATTAATTGTGTTAGAATCTCAACTAACAGTTTCAGCTCTTTTAGAATATGCGAATCAGATCAAACACAACGAATAGTAATGAATTGCATGCTTCAAGAACTTGAATTAAACAGCAAATAAATTTTAAGATCACAAATTAAGATCACTAAAGTGGATAAAATTTGTGTTAAAATCTTAACTCGAATGAACATAAATCACAGTGGATACAGAAAATTTAAGGTATCTCAAAATATCAATGAATTGCATGCTTCAACAACATGAATAAACAACAAATAAACTTCAATTGAACTCAAGAAGCGAAGAGATTTATTCTCTGTTCATAAACTGTGGTGGTGACAACGTAACTATAAACAACACAAACTATGAAGGTGATACAGAGAGAAAATGGCCCCTCGTCATATAAACAATTAAGAACTGCTAGTGTAAAACAAAATCAATCGATCATATACAATTGGATTAAACGAATTACGTTATGCAGATACACATAAAATTTTGACTTGTAATCAAATGAATTACCTTTGCGCTACTTGCGATCGGACCGTTCTTCCAGTTCTGGGATGATGCGTTCTTCCAGTTCTGGGATCGATTGTAGGATATTAAAGTAATTTTAACCCTAAAAGCTTGTAGGGGTTTTAAACGCTACTTCCACCAGCGTTTCAAAAAGAGCTTTTCAACTAATCTAAAAGTCTTAAGCTTGTTTCAATCAAACAAGGTTTTTATTGGGCCTGGAGCTTTTTCTTAAAAGCTTGAAACTTGACGCTCCTAAAAGCTCGTTGCCAAACATACCGGTAATCTATCTATCATCTGGGATAGAGGTAAATTTTGCATACATCTCATCCTTGTTAGACCCTACCAATAGCTTAACTATAGATGAGATTATATTGGGTACGGTTGTAGTTGTTGTATGTGCTATCTTACATAATGGTTCTATCTAAGGCTGTAAACGAACCGAATGTTCAGCGAACAGTTCGTGAACCGTTCGACGAGAAGTTTGTTCACTTTCGTTTGATTAATGAACGAACAAGAAATTTCGTTTGGTTAGTGAAATGATCGAACATGAACATGTCTCGTTCGTTCAATTGCGTTCGAGAATGTTTAGTAATGTGTTCGTAAACATTCATTCGTTCATATCCGTTTGTTTATGTTGCTCATTAAAGAATTTTTTTATAAACTTTTTATATTCTTTAATTCTTATTTATCTCCTTACCCAAACAAATAAAATATGAAACTTTGTCTCCACCTTATTTATGCATACTTCCACTTGCTTTCTTATTTTCACATAAAAAAAACACTATCGGCCTTCGTTTAACGATTAGGATTTCAAGGTCTAGCGTCGCTCCCTCTCACCATCCACCTTTAGCCACTGACGTCTCGCCGATTTTATATGTGTTCGTGAACACGTTCATTTCTTTAATACGGACACGAACTAGAAAATCTCGTTCACTAAGTGTTCATGAGCTGTTCGTGAACACATTGTATCTTCTTACAATATACTCTTAATGATCTATGTAAGTTTACAAATATACTCTTACAATAACACTAAATACAGATATTAAATGAAACAAAATAAAACATTTTTATTGGTTGAAATTTATTTTCTTTTTTCTTTAAACAAAAAAAAATCTTATTTGAACTCTCCACTAGATCTATATCTAGGTAGTAATGTATAGTTTTTCATTTTTATATAAATGATTAGGTTTTATGTCACAACTAAAACCAAACGGTATGGAGGGGCTTGAAGATGGAACATTATGCGACACATGGACCATGTTTCAGAATGAGGCGTGGTGCTAAAACGGATGGTGTGGCCAGGGCGTGGAGACGTTGTGTTGTTTGACACATGATACACACCTTTTGTATTATTTTATAATTCAAATTATATGAAATGTATTAAAATTTTATATAAACATTACTAGTAATCAATACATGACATTAAACTTTATAAAACGTTACTTAAGATACAAGGACATTACATAAAATTAAACATTACCTAATATTAAAATTAAAAAAAACACATAATTTAAATAAAAAATCTAATGATTTCCCATGCCCAGACGAGCTTGAAGTCACTGTGGTGCTCGTGTCTAAAGTTGATGAGAGCCACTTGAATGATGTCATCCTCCCCGAGGTCACCACCCTCGTGCTCCACGGCGGTGTGGATCGTCTCGAATCTTTTGCAATCCAGACGGATTACCATAAAGCGAGACCAGGTCCACGCAACGGTTGCCATCCTTGGTTTTTTTTTTTTTTTTTGAAGTGGAAATGGTTGAGAGTTTGTTTAGTTTTGGGTGAAGTTGTAGAGTTTGTAAAAAAATTGGAATGGGTTGTATATATAGGGTAAATTTTGATTTCGAACAGGGCGAGCTTGTCAAACGGCTTCCGCTCCTTGCCCCGGAACTGGATGTTGGCCACCGCCACCCGGTCTTCGTGACTTATATCACCGCCCGGGACGCTATCGTAGTAGGCTTTAAAACGGTCGAGATTCGGTCGTACTCCGGAGGTTGTTTTGAATTTTATTTTTTTACTAGGTTTATCACCGTCGCCGTGTTGCGGCGAACTTCTTTTATTATTTAGTCTGTGTTTACATGTGTTTTGATATCACTACGAGCGCGTTGCGCACGTAACCGTTGACAAGATAAAAAGAAAATGTAGAAAAACCACTAAAAGATAACCGAAAGAAAATCAATAAATAAGTTGTATGGTAATGATGTTGTTCGTATGAAATCCGTGGTCAAAGATAAGCAAATGGTACCGAATTTCCCGAACCGAAAGATGTTAAGTACCAATTCGGTACCGACTTTTGGTGTTCCTGGTACCGATTTTTACTTTCATATACCGGTACCGTAACCGGTATTTTTGGTAACAGTATCAATTTGGTATCGGTTAGCACCGAGCTCATCCCTACCCTTAAAAAAAAAAGAAATAATTAAAAGTTGAAGAAAATCTACGGCACCCGTGACCAAGGAAGAGCCAATAGTACCGGGTAGCAGTACCGAAATTCCCGACCTAAAAGATTTTCAATATCAATTCGGTACCGACTATTGCCGTTTTCTATACCCGAACTAAAAGATTTTCAATATCAATTAGGTACCGACTATTGACGTTTTCTATACCAGGCTGATACCGATTTTTACCTTCTTGTACTAATACCGAACATATTAAAAGTAGTATTAATTAATAATAATAATAATAATAATATAATATATAACAACTGTTCATTCAGTTGTTATTTTATCATATATATGAATATGAATTGATCCATAATTATTACTTTACTATATGATAATAATACAAATGAATGAAATGTTGTTTTATATTACTATATGATAATTATTATTACTAGGGTAGGAGTTGGCTACAAAGCCAACTTTTACTACAAAGTGTAGGAAGCTATATCCTTGTGACATGTGGCAATTAGATATTTTTATCAAAAGGGCATGATAGTAATTTGATAATTATTCTAATTATGGAATTTATTATATCCTAAACTAAATAATCAGAGTTTTAAGGAAACTATATATCTCTTTGATTTCAAATGCGAATCAATGATTATAATACAATCGCTACAACATATTCACATTCAATTCGTATTTCATCTAGTTCGTCACATTGTGTTTTATCACTAAAACACACTTCTTTGAAAACATCTACGTTGTGTTTTAGCATCCGGTAACTGATTCGTAACGTTGTGTTTTAGCAGCCAGTAACTGATTCGTCACGTTGTGTTTTAGAAGTCAGTAATTGTTACTGGTTTATCACATTGTGTTTTATCGTAAACAAATTCTTGACGTTGTGTTTTAGCAGTCAATCACTAGTTCGTCACTTTGTGTTTTATCAATAAAACACAGTACTATAAACACATCTAGATCTTATTTGTCGTTATTTTTTGTATGATTTGGTGTTTTCGGATGTGAGGGATTAGAGAGAGGGAAGGAGAGAGAGAAAATCGCGACAATTATGGAGGTGGTTTATGATTGGCAGTTATTTCCTTATTTAAAACAACTTAAATGACACACTTACCCCCAATAAATTAAATTAGCCTATTTTTAAGAAACATATATTACTAAAATGCCACCAAAATGATCTCAACCATCAAACACACTCATCCAATGATCAAGATCACTTCCTACACTTTGTAGGAAAAACAGACTTTGTAGAGGAACCCCACCCATTATTACTATATGATAATAATACAAACGAATGAACAGTTGTTTTATAATATTATAATAACCTACTATTAATACAATAATAATAATTATGAGCAAATGGTATCGAGTACCGGTACCGGTATCAAATTTACCAAATTGGGTGTATTTTCGGTACCTGTTCGACACCGATATTCACCGGTTTTTACTCTCAATTACCGGTGTCGTACCAGTACTGACCTTTACCAAACCGTACCGTACCAGGTATATTTGATACAGGTACCCACTTTTGGGCCTATATATTAAAAATAGAATTAAATCAATAGTAACATCACTAAGTGATGAGCAAATGGTATCGGGTACCGGTACCGGTATCAAATTTAGCAAACCGGTTGTATTTTCGGTACCGGTATTCACCGGGTTTTACCCTCAAATACCGGTGTCGTACCAGTATCGACCGTTACCGAACCGTACCGTACTAGGTATATTCAGTACCGGTACCCACTTTTAGGGATTTCGGTAACGGTATTTTCGGTACGGGTTGGTACCGAGCTCATCAAATCCTGTAGCAACGTAACAATGCAAGTAATTGCACCGTTTAGATTACTTTTCATACACACAGTAAGTAAATTGTATTTAATTTGAATGAGGTTTTATATACACAACAACTTATTTCGCTTCCTTTTTTGTATTTTTCTGTAATGAATGAATTATAACATGTAAAATTAACTTGGATATTTAGATTATTGATGAGCAAGTCGTATCAACACTACTAGAAAATTGTCCAATTTGTGACAACCAAATTTGTAGCAAATTGGCCTTACCCACAAATTTCCTACAAAAAAATTCGTAGGATATAAACTTGTGGGTAACCGGATTAGCTACAAAAATACGACAAAATCTGCTACAAAATTCCTACAAAATCTCTGGTCGCAAAATTTGCTACAAAATACTGACAAAACTCTCTTCTTACAAAATTCCGACAATTTTTCCACGTTTTTGCCTTTTTTTATATTATTTTATGATATTTTATATTTAAAATTAATAACATTATTAAAAAAAATATTCATAATTTTTTATTTTCCCGACAAAATTCCTACAAATTATAAAACGTTTTTGCGACAAAATTCCTACAAATTATAAATAAGACAAGTGACAAAATACCTACAAATTATAAAACTTTTCTGCGACAAAATTCCTACAAATTATAAAACGTGCTTGCGACAAAATTCCTACAAATTATAAAACTTTTCTGCGACAAGTTTCCTACAAATTGATAAATTTTCTCTAAACAATTTGCTACAAATTTCCTACAAAGTTTTCAAAACAGTTTGCGACAAATTTCCTACAACAAAAAAAAATGTAGCTACAAATTTCCTACAAACAGTTAAAAACATTCTTGCAACAAAATTCCTACAAATTATAAAACTCTTCTGCGACAAAATTCCTACAAACTATAAAACTCTTCTGCGACAAAATTCCTACAAACTATAAAACTCTTCTGCGGCAGATTTGCGACAAAATAACAAATCTGAATTTTAAAAAACTAAAAAATGCAGCAAAATATAAAATATTCCAAAAAATGCAGCAAGCAAAATTGTAAACCATTCCAAAACATTCGCAACAAGCAAGATTCTAAAACATTCCAAAAGTTCCAAAACACACAAAAAAATCCTAATTAAGAGCAAGTTTTTTGATTCAAAACTAATCCAACATTCCAATACTTAACAAAACGAGAGCTTTGTTTACTTCTTTCCGATGTTTTTCACCATTTCTTCCATATTTTTTCGCCATGCGTCTTGGTCGGCCCGCTCTTTTTCACGCTCTTGTTGAAATAGTTCGAAACGGGCTTCTATGTTTTGTCGAGCCTCAAGCTCTCTTTCTAGTTCGGCCTGAACTTTTTGAAGCTGAAAATTATAAAACCGTAATCATCACATATAAACCCGAACAGGTCGATCAACACTACAAAAATCTAACTAACAACGTAAAAATCCCGTATAACAAAATACAAACAAACATACATATTAAATTCATTTGATGGAACTTGAATACCAACTAAAACATTTGCCCCCATTCCTCCCTGAAAAATGACAGTAAGCAGGCATTAGAAATTTAAAATCACCAAAATCCAAAGGGTAAAATAGGAATTTTATGAAAATCGTATCATGCAACTCAAACCTGTGCACGGTAGTGAAACAAACTGATGTTCCAACATGGACTAAGAGCGTGCAAGAACTTCATCAAAGCCCCTGGCCTCTCGGGGAATACAAACCGACAAAGAAGCTCGTTTTCTGCATTAGTTCTGCCTCCCATCTGATTATTGACACCGGTTTTTGGTAAGTTCTTAACGCATGCAACATGCTAAATCACTTTTATTCCAAGAACGTGATTATTAAATGTTTTACAGAATAATACAAAATAGAGAAGAATGTTACCAGATGGCGTAAATGATCTTTAACCATGTCATTGTTTTAAATTCAATGGTTTTTAGTTTATGCGACTCCATTCTCTCCACCATTTCTTGGAGTTCAAACTTGGTATGAAGACCGACACTACAAAACAGAGAACAAACATCAGTTTTAAATAAAATATGTCAAAAAAATATATTTTAACTTTCTCAAAACAAATGTCCAGCGCAAGCTGCGTTTTACACGGTGCCCATCGGCTAGCAGGGTATTGGTAGGGCCCAATGAGTTTTGGGTAACAGTTTCTCAGGGTTATAAAAATAATAAGAGTAAAATGCCATTTTCATCCCTTTCTCAGGGTTAATAAGAGTAAAATGTCATTATCGTCCTTGAGGTTTAGCCAGTTTTACGACTTTTGTCTAAATGTTTGTTTTTCTGCATTTGGATCCAAAAGGTTTGAATTCTTGCCATTTTCATCTGGCCCGTTAACTCCATCCATTTTTCTCTGTTAAGTCAAGTCGGGGGTATTTCCGTCTTTTTTGTTACTTAAAGGGCAATTCAGTTTTTTTCCGAGGTATTTGGTCTTTTTACATAAAATGAAAAAGACCAAAATGCCCTTTAAGTTAACAAAAAAGACAGAAATACCCCTGACTTAACACGGAAAAATGGATGGAGTTGAAGAGCCGGATGAAAATGGCAAGATTTCAAACCATTTGGATCCAGATGCGAAAAACAAACCGTTGCACGAAAGTCGCTAAAGTAACCAAACGTCAGGATGAAAATGGCATTTTACTCATAATAATACTAAAAGGCTCTTACCTGTACAGAACAAGAGCTTGTTTCTTTTCATGTTCATATCTGTACTTAAACTCGGTAATATCCATCTTCCCAACCTGCCAACACATGTCAAAATTCATTTGGTATTTAGAAAGTTAACATTTGACGAGTTTGAACTTTTTTTATTAAAAGCTTTTAAGGAAAAAAACTTACCAGTTCAGCAAACTGTTTAAAACTTCCAGGTTCTTCAGGCAGGAAAGTTGCGAGTACAGCCTCCCGTTGTCTACCAACATTTGCAAGTTCGGTAACCAATCTTAATCTATCGAAATTCATGTTGGCCCCACTAGTTATAGCTACAATAATTTGCATCAAATCGAGCACCATATCACTCATTTTGACTCGCTACCCAACCCGCTAATGTTTACATCCATAAATAAGGGTTATGTGTTATACCTTCGGATCCCCGACCTGAACCTCGTCACATTTCTTTAACCTCAAACAGAACATGTAGGTAAAGACGGCTGACCAGAACTTCGCATGTGATTTTCCTCCTCGCGCGTTGCGCGAGTGAATTCGGTGTTAAATATACTAACGCATATCCGCGTTCTTTAACCGCAAACCCAACAACCCCACTTGATTTCGCTTATTACTTTTTCTTCACAACCCATGAGTTGGTATGTAAAGGTTACAAAATACATTCAGCGTACACTTATTATCACATGTAGGTTCCTATAGAGCTGGTAAATGGTAAATTTTCTTACATTCCTAAGCAAATATCAATATTACCAATTTGATGCATAACTCAACATTTATCATCACCGGTTTAAGATGTCATCCTAACGACCACAACGGAAAAATTACTAAGCATAATACTATTTAGACTACAATAGACTGCATTTAATTTACCAAGTGGATCTGCAAAACTTAAAAATGGGTCAACTAAATTCAATTTTAAAGCAGATCAATCGAATTCCTTGAAACGCCAAACAACTAATACATGTCACCCACTTAAAAAAAAACATAAAGAATCACAGATTAAAAGCAGAAAACATAACACGATGTACACAAGATTAGAATGCATATCAGCATACCAATTCGACCAACAAAAGGGAAAAGTGGGTCAATCAAATTCAGATTTCAAATGGCCTAATTCTTTCAGGTTTCAAACAGCCTAATTCTTTCAGCATACGACGACTATATATATGTCAACCCAGCCACACTTTGGCTCAACTAAGAAGTTAACCTTAAAACGGAAGAAACAGAGCGCGAACCGAACCAGTGGTACAATAGGAAATAAATATCAACTAAAATCAAAACAGTATTGCAGGTAGCAAATTATTTTTACAATGCAATTATCATAGACAAATTAGTATTAAAGAAATTGAAACAGAAACAGGTTGACTATGGTATTGTTGCATAAAGTAGAAACGAATAAATGAATATTTTTAATCTAAATAAATCAAAACAAATATATGATAAACCCATCAGTAAAAGAAATAAACATGTCTGCCAACAATCGTTCTAGGCGACTACACTCCATCCACAATCACCATTTTAGTGTTTGTCACCAGCATTTCCGACCCCTATCACCAACGTATAGGGTGGTGCTTTTATGAGAATCAAAGATGGCAGTGATTTGGACGACATGCATTGATGGATCTATATTATGGTTAAGGTATTTCGGCGATTTCATACCAGTGTTCAAGTGGGCATATCTGATTCGATTTCCGCTGGTGGTAAAGCTGAAAATAATCATATTCCATGCTTTCCGGTAGCAACACGATTTGCCTCTCTCTTTTCTCTGTTGTATGTACCTACTTTACACGCGTAAAGACACCAAAATTCAAGAGAAAAGTGGACGCCCAACTACATGATCCCACGCACCACCTAGTTACTATTCACAACATTTATGATTTAATAGAAACAAAAGCATGAATTTGTGCTACCTTATCTGTCAAATGCAACGATGTTAAGAGCCTCATTAACATATATATACATCTGTTATTATTATCAACAGATTATGCGCCACATATGTTTAAATATACTTTCCATGTTATTATTATCAACAGAACCATACATAATGATACATCTTAAAGTTATCACCAACATGAAACTGACCAACATAATAAACCTGGTCTGCAAAAGTGCATCAGCAAAATTGGCAAAAAAAATTAACATCGAACAAAACTTCGGTAATAATAACATTTCAATCCAAAATAAATCAACTACTATCATTGAATTGGGCGGCATGCTAGGCCAAAGCGAGCTCGGGTCAAAACGGATTAAACATCCGTAATAAAAACACTTCGGTTCAAAACGGATCGATAAGAAAAAAAAGGGTTGTTTTGATTCGGGGAAGAATTCCGTGATAAAAACACTTCAATCCAGAATAACTTAACTATTTTAATTGGATTGGGCGGCATGCTGGGTCAAAGCGAGCCCAGGTCAAAACGGATCAAAGCATCCGTAATAAAAACACTTGGGGATACTTTTATTATCTTCTTGACTTTTTAGTTGGATAAGCTTGTGTCAACCGGTACTGGTATCGAAATTACCGGTACGGTTATCGGTACATAAAGGTAAAAACCGACACCAGCCTGGCCAATGAATAGTGTTTTAAATATTATAATAATATATATATTTGATTAAAAGTAGAACTGATCAAATTTGTACAAATATACAGCCTCCTGTCTCAATTAATTCAAATATATTAATTATTAGAGTTTTGGTTTTGAAACTAACGTTAGTGGGAGAATGAGATGCATTATTCCTATTTAGAGCTTGCAGATTAACAATTAAGTGCAAACTAAACAACCTAATCTTTACTTTAACAAACCAATTTTGAATAGCATAGATAACTGTTAACATGTGATATTTAACTTATAACTTATTCTAACACAGAATTCATCTTTCAACCCAGTATCCAACCAATCAAGGGCGCGTAATATTGTATTCAAAGTCTGGTGGATTCTGTAATCTAAGAGAAAAAAACTAATAGTGGAACTGGAATGAATAGTTTTATAATATTAGGACCATTTGGAAATAATGTAAAGATTTATTTTTGAATGTTAAACCACACAATGCAGAAATGGTGAAGATGATTAGCAACACTGGACGACACCGATCAATAACAATTTGCAGGGTAGTGGAAACGGAAACCTCTACTTGGCGCCCTTGCCCGCGACGCCGGTTGGACCGTTCAACGGTAGCACTATTTCCCAATCCCTATCCTATTCTAAATTTGTAGCATAGTATTTTCCTTCAGATGAAAATTGTTTTCAGTCAACATCTCATGCATTTGGAAGGGCGTCAACATTCGACAAAGCAAGCATCTGATGGACTCATGCATTTGGAAGGGCGTCAACATTCGACAAAGTAATTGCGGATGCTTAGCCTTTCTTTAGTTTATATAATCAGGAACAAAAGGTTAAAAGCTTAACAATAAATATTTAATGAGTTGTGTTGCTAATATCTGACTAACAATCTTATGATTGTAATAGCAACTTTAAATCACCATAATCGACATAGTAAACACCTATATAAGGTGGAGATTTATGAGGTCTAAGATCAACACTTGGCACAAGTTATGGTAAATGGAAAGCTCTTAAGGTTTATAAACATCAAGATTAGAAAATTTGACTTACATACTTGGTTTCGGGCGGAAAAACGGCACTGCTTCCGGCTTAGAGTTTCCAATATTTTTGCAGCAGTAACCTAATTGCATCCCTGTATGCTATCGATGGCACCAAAGCCTTCTCTCAAGCCTCAACATCCAGCAAAACCCAACTAATCCCACCACCACCACTGGCTGCGCCAACGCATTGTCAGCCGCTTCAACTGTAATGTATAAATAAGTCAAAAAATAAAGTTCTCTAGTATAGTTTCCATACCGTTGGTAACATAATGAAAAATCAACGAAATGTTAGTTTCTAACCTCGAATTTAATATCAAAATCAGAATCAAAGTTAAAAAACAGTTGGGTTAAGATCTCATTACCAGCTCAGTTTCTCCAGTTTCTCCATCTGCATGTCTCTTAGCCTCCTTGAAGGATCTAAACTTCCGATTCGTTTTGGGTTCATAATAAAACTACGCAAGTGCATCATAGATAGTTACAATAACTAAGATAAACTTTATCATCTTCTGGCTACCACTTTTAACAAAACATAAGCAATTACAGACACCTGCAGCAATAAATGGCATTAGCATATGCAGACCTCATTCAAGAACAGGTGACATAAACCAAATAATAGACCACATTACCAGCTTAGTTTCTCCTTTAATATGTCGCCGAACCTCGTTGAGGGATCTAAATCTTTGATTGGTTTCGGGGTCAATATAATACTACACAATTGCATCATAGTATTTTAAAACAATCGCATTACTATAAAGTTATCATCTTTTGGCTACTAATATAATAAAACTTAAGCAATCTGAGATTTACCTTGTCGATGACTCCATTAGGGCGTACGTTTTGTTCAATTTTCCATTCTGTTGCTGCTGCCGGATTCATGGCAACATCATCGAGTTTCCGATAGATCGCCAAAATACAAAGCAGGGAGCTGCTGATATCACCAGAATTATGGCCGTAGTTGTAGCGGTTCTGAAAAGATGATGAAATCCGTATTAAACATTATAAACATCCAAAAAGATGATGAAATCGGTATTAATTTTTCAAAGTCAAAACGTTATGCATACTGTGGAAGTAATTAAGCAAAATATGAAATATACCTTAGAGATCTGGCAGATAATATAAATTTCTTTCTGCAGAAACACTTCTTCTATCTATACATTGTATAGTACTTGTGAACAGCTAGATTAAAAGAAAAGGTTAACAGTTAGAAATGTAATCCAGTCTTGAGCTCGTTCTATTGCATCAGTGCTATGAAACAGAGTGCTAAGAGATACGAACCTTGCTTTAGATCCATTCCTGTTCAAGATGTTGGATCTGAATCCACTGTTGATTCACAATTGCAGTCACCATTTTCTATTCACCTTCGCAAAATCCCAAACTCCCAATCTACAATATTAGAAATTGCAATTAAGCCAGTTGATTCAAAATGAACGATAATTAACACATTAGGGTTCTGGTGCTTGCTGTGAGCATAACCGGCGGCGTAGGTGGTGGTTACATAACACAGCAAGAACGGTTTTGGTAATTGCGGTGGGCTAAACCGGTAGATCGTAGGTGGGACGGAGGGACTCACCGCTGGTAGTGATGGTGGGAACAATTGGGGGGAAATGAGGAAAATGAGGATGCGGCTAAACCGGAAGATCGTAGGTGGGACGGAGGGACTCACCGTGGCGGCAGCGGAGGTGGTTGTGGTGGTGACAGCGGCAAGAGGTGGGGATTGGTCGGAGGGGTTGCAAGACCTTGGAAGCAAGAGTTGGGGAAATGGGGTGAAGATGAGGAGGGAAATGAAAATAAGGGTAGATGTTTGGCGCTGGTTGATGAGATATGAAAATTTTTGACCGGTCAACTCTACATAGGTTAATTAATTTAATTTCTTAAAACAATCCTAACAAAATGAAAATTGTATTTATAAAATTGGGTAAATTACTTTTTGAGTCCCTATTTTTTATGGTTTTAACTAGTTGGGTCCAAAAGCAAAAAGTTTAACGACCTGAGTTCCCATAAGCATTTTCTTTAACCATTTGAGTCCAAATTTCTAACACTGTAAGAATTATTCTGTTAATTTTTGTTAAATGACCAAATTACCCTTATCCCCTCCAAAACCCTAACAAAACACCCAACTGGCTCCCATCCCCTTCACAATACATATCCTTCATATCCCAAACCCTAACCCCACTCTCACATCCCCCCACAACTGCCTCCCATCCCCTGTCCCCTCCAAATCTGTAACAGAACACCCAATCTGCGTCTCCCTTCAATTTGAATAAAACACACACTCCTTTTTTCTCTGTCAATTCGAATACCATTTCATCCAAACCCTAATTTCAATCAATCGTACATTTGTGTCCGTGAGATCTACACCATTCATATTCACTATCTGTTATAAACTAATTGGAGCAGAAAAGAAACAATGTCTGCTAATCGAACAACCGGTAACAGTTACAGTGGTAGCCTAGTTGATCCGAGCAATCTGCATCTAAAAAAGGAGTTAACTCAATCGTCATCCAGATCCACCACCGCCGCTGCCGGTGATGGTTCGTCTTCAGTTACCACTGTTCACGGGCCTAAACAAATCCCTTTTTGTTGTTTGATCCATAATAATGCGTTGACTACAAGATGTCAGATTCAGTTGGAGAGATTTTGAAGGGATTAAGGTGTTACTTTGACAGGGCCTTGCCTGTTATACTTTTATACGATAAAGAGCGTGTACAATATCGCGAATAAGTTAAAAATGATGTTTCTCCGTCAAGCGTATACGGTGCTCAACATCTGCTACACTTATTTGGTAAGATTCTTTTTTAACCAGTCCTCATTATGGTAAGAGTTAACTGTCATTCTTCTGCTTATAAAATGTGGGTCCCAATGCTTCATACAACTCACATCCAGCAGGAAACTTGAAAGAAAATTTGATTCAATCCGACAACAACCGACGGTGACTGGTGGTGTTGATCGATCTTTCGTTACCTACCTCCTTACATCCAACACCCTTCCCTATCGCCTGCTGTGTATCCTAAACCACTAATTTCATATTTAATTGCTACTAAACCCTAATAAATCAAAAAATTTCCTTTTTCAAGTATAACTGCAAAGGGAACCCTTCTAAAACCCACCACCGCCGAAATCCACAACTTCACAAAACTAGATCGGAACTCAGAGATATTGTCGGAGATGATGAGACACATGGATAGTGGTGGTTGTCGAAGACAAAGAAATATAGATATGGTGGTGGTATCGTATCGTATCGCATCGTATCATATCGTATATTATCGTATCGTATAGTATAGTGTAGTATGGTATCGTATCGTGTAATATGGTATCGTATCGTGTCGTCTCATATGGTATGGTATGGTATCGTATGGTATCGTATCGTATCTTATCGTGTGGTATGATATCGTATTTTATCGTATGGTATGGTATGGTATGGTATGGTATGGTATGGTATGGATGGTGTTGTATGGTATGGTATCGTATTTTTCGTATGGTATGGTGTCGTATCTTATCATATGGAATGGTATGGTATGGTATGGTATGGTATGGTATGGTATCGTATCTTATCGTATGGTATGGTATCTTATCGTATGGTATGGTATGGTATGGTATGGTATCTTATGGTATGGTATGGTATGGTATGGTATGTTATGGTATGGATGGTGTTGTATGGTATGGTATGGTATGGTAATATGGTATGGTATGGCATCGTATCGTATCATATCTTATGGTATGGTATGGTATGGTATCGTATCATATCTTATCGTATGGTATGGTATGGTATCGTATCGTAAGTGAGTAAATGACCTTTTTATTTTGCAGAAATTCAGACATTACAAATATAAGAACTTTTGTTTTTGTAAGAAAATTGTAAAAAACGAGGTCAATTTGCTACAAATTTTCGACAAATTTAGCATTTTATTTTTAATTTTTTTTATTTAACTAAGTTAAGAAATAACTAATACTTTGACCCTTTTTGTCGAAAAACTGTAGCAAATAAGGTCAATTTCCTACAAATTATCGACAAATGTAAAATTTTATTTTCAAAACTATATGTTTTTTATAATCAATATGGTTTTGTAGGAAATCTGTAGCTACTGGTGTGTTAGTTTGCTACAAATTGCCGACAAAATATGGTTTTATAGGAAATCTGTAGCTACTGGTGTGTTAGTTTGCTACAAATTGCCGACAAATTTAACATTTTATTTCTAAAATTGATAAATTAACAAATAAAATAACATTTTTGTAGGAAATCCGTAGCAACTTGCTACAAATTTGCTACAACTTAAGTTTTAATTTTTTAATTTTTTTATTTTGCAGAAATTCAGACATTAAAAATATAATAACTTTTGTTTTTGTAAGAAAATTGTAGAAAACGAGGTCAATTTGCTACAAATTTTCGACAAATTTAGCTTTTTATTTTTAATTTTTTTTATTTAACTAAGTTAAGAAATAACAAATAATTTGACCCTTTTTTGTCGAAAAATTGTAGCAAATAAGGTCAATTTCCTACAAATTATCGACAAATGGAAAATTTTATTTTCAAAACTATATGTTTTTTATAATCAATATGGTTTTGTATGAAATCTGTAGCTACTGGTGTGTTAGTTTGCTACAAATTGCCGACAAAATATGGTTTTGTAGGAAATCTGTAGCTACTGGTGTGTTAGTTTGCTACAAATTGCCTACAAAATATGGTTTTGTAGGAAATCTGTAGCTACTGGTGTGTTAGTTTGCTACAAATTGCCGACAAATTTAACATTTTATTTCTAAAATTGATAAATTAACAAATAAAATAACATTTTTGTAGGAAATCCGTAGCAACTTGCTACAAATTTGCTACAACTTAAGTTTTAATTTTTTAATTTTTTTATTTTGCAGAAATTCAGACATTACAAATATAATAACTTTTGTTTTTGTAAGAAAATTGTAGAAAACGAGGTCAATTTGCTACAAATTTTCGACAAATTTAGCATTTTATTTTTAATTTTTTTTATTTAACTAAGTTAAGAAATAACAAATAATTTGACCCTTTTTTGTCGAAAAATTGTAGCAAATAAGGTCAATTTCCTACAAATTATCGACAAATGGAAAATTTTATTTTCAAAACTATATGTTTTTTATAATCAATATGGTTTTGTAGGAAATCTGTAGCTACTGGTGTGTTAGTTTGCTACAAATTTCCGACAAAATATACTTTTATAGGAAATCTGTAGCTAATGGTGTGTTAGTTTGCTACAAATTACCGACAAATTTAACATTTTATTTCTAAAATTGATAAATTAACAAATAAAATAACATTTTTGTAGGAAATCCGTAGCAACTTGCTACAAATTTGCTACAACTTAAGTTTTAATTTTTTAATTTATTTATTTTGCAAAAATTTAGACATTACAAATATAATAACTTTTTTTTTTGTAAGAAAATTGTAGAAAACGAGGTCAATTTCCTACAAATTTTCGACAAATTTAGCATTTTATTTTTAAATTTTTTTTATTTAACTAACTTAAGAAATAACAAATAATTTGACCCTTTTTTGTCGAAAAACTGTAGCAAATAAGATCAATTTGCTACAAATTTTCGACAGATTTAACACTTTATGTTATTTAATTATTTATTTTACTGAAATTCAGACTCGAAAAATAAAATAAATTACACTTGTCGCAAATTTGTAGCTAGTTGCTACAAATTTCCGACAAATTATGAAAATTTATTTTTTAAATTATTTATTTTGCTATAGTAACAAATAATTTAAATTTCTTATTTATTTTGTAGGAATTTTGTCACAAAGATAATATATTTTGCTACAAAATTGCTACAAATGCTTGTTGTGTGGCAATTTTGTAGGAAAATTGTGGATAAGTTTTGGGTTTTTTTTTGTTTTTCTTTTTTGTCAAAAAATTGTAGGAAAATTGTAAAAAAAATTGAGTTGTGGGAAATTTGTAGGAAACTTTTGTAGGAAAAAATTTAGTTTTCTAGTAGTGCAAATCCTGTAATCAAACCGGTATCGTATCGGTACCAAATTTACTATACTAAATCATTTTCGGCACCAATTTGGTACCCACCTTTTGGCGTTTTCAGAATCGTTACTTTCGGTTCAACACCGGTCTAGCACCATACATGTATTTATTGATTTTTACCTTCAAATACCATACCGTATTGTACCGAGCATTTTCGGTGCAGGCACCTAATTTCGATGATTTTCCGGATCGGTACTTTCGGTGCCGTTACCGGTACCGAGCTCATCCATATTTTAACGTGTTAGCACCGAAATAACTGAACTGAAAACAACCGAATTTCCAACGTGTAGGACGTGTGAGGTCCTATTATAATATATTAGGTTATTTAAAAAAAAATTTTAGAACGGAGTGACTATTCTTACCATGTCATTTTTATTTATTTTTTTGATATTCGGTAGCTGCTTGTCGTTGCTGGCACGCGTTTTGCAGTCATTGGGTCCCGGCCGCAACGCGCGAACATAAAATCAACTAGTTAAAAGAAAAAAAATGGAGAGTATTTATGTTTATTTTTAATATGTTTTTTCTTTAAGACTGTCTCCATTAATTTCCTATATATATATTTTTTTATTCTTTGTAAAATAATTAAATATGGTCTCAATTAAATTACTCTACTATCTTAAGGCACTCACTACATTTACAACACATGACTTCATTTACTTATTGTTTTCAACTGATGCGTTATATTCCATTGATCCACAGTTAAAAAGAAAAAATTGGCTAGTTTGTGTAATATGTGTTTTTTTTAAATCTAGTTTATTTTTGTGTAATGGAATTTTTATGTTTTTAAAATCTACTTTATTTTTTTATTTTAGGTAATACTTATTTACTTGTATTAATTATTTAAATTTAAATACATTTTGATAATTTAAGTAATTAAGCTAAAAGAAATATAGGTGATTACATGGAAAATATAAGGGTATGTAAGGATGTTTGTATGATTGGAGGTAAAACTGAGGTTTTTAAGAATTTGTAAGGATATGAAGTGACAGCTGACTAGGCAGCTAAGGGTGAGAGGGGCACTCCCCTAAGAGGGGAGTCCCCTCTCTTACGCACCACCAATCAGCTAGTGCCACGTCAACTCCCCTCTTAAACTCCCCTAACACCCCATTTTGATGGCGGCACTCCCCTCTTAGGGGACTTGGGTTTTTTTTTTATTTGTTGTAAAATTATGCATGTTTATAAATTAAAAAAATATTAATAAAAATAAAAATTAAATAAAAGACATTTCATTAAATTAAAAAAAAAACAACCTAGAAAAATAAAAAGTTACATTCAAACTAGAAAAATAAAAATTACATTCAAACTAGAAAAATATAAAAACAAACTACTTGTCGTCGGAACTCACTTCAAGGTGAGGTAGATCTAAACGTCCGAGATGCTCAACGAGATCGTGTTTTAGTCTCCAATGCGTTTCTTCGTCAATGAGCTTGCTATAAGCTGTTTCAGCGAAGACGGGTTCGACTGGAGGATCTTGAATGTGTACCGGTGCTATCGCCCTTCCGTCGTCTTTTATAATCATGTTATGTAAAATAATGCACGTATACACGAGTAACCTTATCTTTTTCACCGTTTTGGAACGCATTGGACGCTTTAGTATTCCCCACTTCGCCTTTAACACACCAAACGCTCGTTCCACATCTCTTCTTGCGGCCTCGTGTTGCGTCTTGAACTTTTTTTCATTCGGGATGTGAGGATATGGAAAAGACTTCACAAACACGGACCAGCTAGAGTAGATCCCAGCAGTAAGATAATACCCGCGTTTGTATAAGTGGTCGTTCACCTGAAATGGACAATATGGCGCCGTTCCGTTTCGTTGAGTAAGAAATAACGGAGATTGTTGGAGCACGTTGATGTCGTTTTGTGAACCCGCCGGGCCACAAAAAGCATGCCAAATCCACAAATCTTGAGACGCCACCGCCTCTAACATAACCGTCGGGTATTGATGATCGCCTCTCATATATTGTCCACGCAATTCTGTGGGGCACATTCTCCAGACGAAGTGTGTACAATCCAGACTACCCAACATACCAGGTAGGTGATGTCTCTCCTCATGAGCCTGATACAATAGCGCAACGTCGTGGCTCGTTGGTCTACGTAAGAATTCACCGGCATACATTGCACAGACCGTCTGGCAGAAATATTCAAGGCATTCACGAGAGGTCCTTTCAGACATCTTTAAATACTCGTCGTTTTCGTCTGGTGGGTTACCGGTTGCAAGTTGTTTAATCGCAGAAGTAACCTTTTGCAACGGCGTGAAACTTTTCTTCATTCTCCCGTCCAAGCCCTCTTGAAACCACTCGTCGTTCGCTTCGACGTCACTAACAATTTTTAGGAACAAAGACTTGGACATACGAAACCTCTGACGAAAAATATCGGCATTAAATTTTGGATTTTCTACAAAATAATCGGCCATTAGTGTTTCGTGGCCACCCTCACGATCTCGAGGGACAAGTTTTTTTTACTAGACGATACCGTGTCTAGTATCTCCGCTTGTTGAATGATATTTTGGAAGAAAATTAAACTACTATCGTTTGACGGAGAACCTTCATCGTCGGGAAAGTCGGGTAGGGGAGGAAAAAACGGGAACTTGGGATCCATTTTGTGTTGTATTTGATAGATTTTTTTAGAGTGAGTTTGAGAGTGGTGGGTGTGGTAAAATAATTATTTGAGATTGAGTTAAGTTGGTTATTTATATTAAAAAAAATTGAATTTTTTTTTTTTAAAAACAACCGTTGCCCAACGGTCACTTTCCTCGATCCATGTGCCAACTCATCGCGGTGAACAACCACCGAAATCACATCCCGAATCGGGTCCCCGCGGTGATGGCGGCGGTGTTCCCGATCGGAGAATGTGGTCACCGAGCCACTCCCCGCTTGGTGCCCCGGATACCACATGGAAAAGGAAGAGGAAAGATGAGCGCTTAACATCGGAGATCGTCTTAAATAGGTGTAAACCCTGACACATCTTGACACCTAGTTACCACAAATCCATACTTGTTGAAGACATTAGACTAACCAAATCATATTTAAAAATTCAACTTTATGCAAACAACCTAGAAAGTTCCATGGTCCAAATCCAATCAGTCCACTAGTACTAAAACTGTACATACTAAAACTGTACATGTAGAGGCCGAACTCACCAGTCACCACAACAACCTCTCAGCGGCTAATTCCAAAGCCACGTGTCCCAACTCAAAAAGTGGGTAACGTAGCCCTCTTAATATCCAGTATTTGTCTTCACCCCTCCCCTATATAACCCAACCCACAGTACCATCTCTACAACCACCATCAACAACAACAATAACAAACAACCTTATTTAACATTAATAATAATCCCACAACCTTCTCTCAATCATCCATTGCAATGGCTGCTACTTCAGTCTTCATATCAACCCCCGTTGCACGTCTCCCCACCACCCCTTCTTCATCTACAAGAAACGTCAACTTTGCTGTCGTCAGGTGCATGTCACAAGATCAACAACCTTCAACCGACGCTTCCAAAACTCCAGCAGCACCAACTCCGCCGCCAATGAACACTCCGCCTCCGCCACCACCGGCGCCGAAGGTCAGCACTAAGTTTTCCGAGGTGTTGGCGTTCAGTGGGCCTGCACCGGAGAGGATTAACGGAAGGTTGGCGATGATAGGGCTTGTGTCAGCGATGGCTGTAGAGTTGAGCAACGGTCAGGATGTGTTTGCTCAGATCTCACACGGTGGAGTTCCGGCGTTTGTAGCGACGAGTTTGGTGCTGTCGGTGGCGTCATTGGTACCGTTGTTTAAAGGGGTGAGGGCGGAGTCGAAGTCGAGTGGGTTGATGACGTCGGATGCAGAGCTGTGGAACGGGCGGGCTGCGATGTTGGGTTTGGTTGCTTTGGCTTTCACCGAGTATGTTACCGGCAGTCCGCTTGTTTGATTAATTTTTGTGTAAGAAAAAAGATGTATAAACACAAAGAGTGCTACAGCAAGAAATTATTTTCAGATTGTGAATTTAGATGATTTTGTCAAGAAATGTTAGTAGACATGTACTTTGAAAGATATCTATGAAAGTATATGAATTGTTGCAAGTACAAGTGTAAGTGACCAGGCCAATTTGGTGGAGTAATTGAGGAAAGATTTGGTGTTTACTGTGACTCAGGTTTAACTCTCACTCTTTTCATTATTTTCTTTGTCATCCAGGTAAAGGGCATCAATTAACAAGTTTGTATCTTTAATAAATAAATAATAGAAAGTAAATAATAATAATAATCTATACTATCTATAAAAGGAGCTTAGAAGCTGACCTCACTTTGCTTATGTGTCATCTTCTTAGATATGCCACATTGGATGCCACATAGACTCCGCTGATGTCATAACGCTGATGTCATAATTTCGAATTTTTTTAATCTTAATGTATATACAATCAGCTTTTTTAACTTAAAAACTTATCTTTTTTTAGGAGGCAAATTCAAAATCAAATTCAAAATTCAAATTGTAATTTTAATTCTCCTATCTCTCAATCAAATATAATCCATCCTTCATTTTTAAAATTCAAAACATATTCATTTCACACCCCTCTCTCTCTCTTCAACTCAGAAGAACATCTCCGATCAGGTCTCCACTCTGATCAGGCCTCCACTCCTAATCTTGAACGCAAAAAGAGAGTGGATTTGTCACACCCTGGCTTTGCGGAAGCGTGGTTAATTTTGGTGTGACTTCTTAATACCATAGCTTAACCATAACAAAGCTATATGAAATAAAATCATGCAAGATCATCCGTTGATTTAAGTTTTAAAACCAGAGTAACATACCATTGTCTTAAAGACTTACAACACCGTAACATAAAACATTGTCTTGAACAACATAAACAGTAACATGAAGTAAACGCAGTCTAAGATTTGTGACTTGTCCAGGAAAGAGTCACATTTCCTAAACTGGGATGACCTTGGAACCCTTATGCAGCGGGAAAACATAACATACCGTGCCAGATCCAGTTAATTTCCTGAAATACATGTAAGTTGAAAAATCAACAATAATGTTGAGCGAGTTCATGTGTAAGTGAGTATGTAAAACACTTGTAAGTATAAAAGTTCCCTGGTATGTAGCAGTGTAAGGAAAAGAGATCACCAATGGTTTGCAAGGCCATTAGCATGTGTGAAATGCAAGTAGGAAGACTCAACCTAGCAGATTTTTGCGTCGGGTACAAAGTCACTCAAGGTCCGTTCTGTTGGTCCTCTTAGAGGTCCGTTCTGTTGGGCCTAGAGTTGGGCTCGCTACACCCAGATAGATCTACCGCTTACGTCCCTCGGTGTTTCTGCCTACCCATTCACATGATCTAAGTAGTAAACCTCCTTACGCTAACCATACCGTGTATAAAGTACTTGTAAACAAAGTAACATGTATTTCACCCCCGCAGTTAAGAAAACTGAAAACAGTTAGAGAAAAGGGGGACATGAACTCACTGTCGGTGCGTCTCTACCAAGTACTCCAAATCAGAAAGCTGCGCGACGACCTACAAGTGCTAATTCTATTAGACGGACGGCCGTGCCTTAGCTTTATAGTTAAATCTTTGGGAAATAGTTAGACAACTATTTCGTGTTTACGTTCTGTATATACTTGGTAGTTAATCTCCTTCCCAAGGATGGGGGATTCAATACATGTGCGTTCAAATTATATCATTAAGTCTCACTTAATATATATACCTTTCCAATTCCAAAATATAAGTATTTTTCTCAAAAATATTATATTTTCATTTCACATAATTTTTCTCCAATAATACGTTGTTAAAATACGCGTTCATAAATATTTCTGTAAGTGCGTAAGTTACGTTTTAACAATTGCGTGGTAATATACTTACCGGTGTAACTTATATATTTATGGTGAAAGCGTTCGTATTATTTTGGATTCGTTAACGTTCGTAAATATTATTTTTACTCTAAAAATAATATTTATGTATTTCACAAAATAATCATAAACAGTGTGTGAAAAATATATATATTTATCACGTTAAATTTTGTGAAAATCCCACCTCCGAATATTTAGTAAATAAAGTCATGGCGAAATTTATGTTTCGAAAACATGTCAAAAATGATTCTAACACTTGTAGTGTAAATAGTTCTAAGTGTTAGGTTTTTAGAAAAATTTCGCCAGAGTTTCCTCTGTAACTGGAGGTGGCCACGCTTTCAAGCGTATCATTTTCTTTAACAAATCAACTCAACAATTTTCTTTATTGACCAGAACAACTTTCATCACAACAACTAATCGACAAGTATGTAAATCGCATAATCGCATGAACTTGTAGTTTTTCCGAAACTATAGTGTAAATCCCATTATATTTTGTGGATCTTTATATAAAGTAATTTTGATCTCGTAAAAACCTCATTTTTAGAGAAATCCGTCTTTACAACTTCTCGTCATCTTTTACAAAAACGGTTATTTGTCGGATCTTTTCATTTCACAAGTGTTTACACACTTGTGGTTTATAAAAATCATGCTTGTTATTGTAAGATCCATCTCTTTAAAATACATGATTTCTTTGATACGTGGTTCTTTGAAAATACCACTTGCAGATGCGTAGATCCGCTAGTTTTAAACACTATTGTACAAGTTAAAACACTTTTACACAAGTAAAACATTTTTACACAAGTTCATGTTTCATGTGTGGTAGAGTTTCACCTTTTAACCCTTGTTACTTCTAAAATAGCTTTGTGTCATGATTCAAGAACATGACTATACCGGGTTAAACGATGATCCGAGCTACCACAACATAGATCGGGTCTAAATAATCACACATTTCAAATACTACATCATTTACACAACATATGTGCTATTAACCACCATTTTAAGTGTTTTTAGTAGACTTTTGTGCATCATTTTGCATTTTAACGAGATTTAACCGATACGAATCCTTTTAACCACATTAGAATAGTTCAAATACGAGTTGTAAGCATTATACCTCTAGCTCGAGGCTAGGGAAGAATCGTGACGAAAATGGCGTGGATAAAAGCTAGATAAAGAGGTCCTTCGCGTTCCGCTTGCTCCAAGACTCCTTGTATACGACCCTCGACACTTGTGTGATGTTGGAACTTGAAGACCAAAACCGAAAATGGATGTGTGGGGAGGGGGGTGTTCGGCCGAGAGTGAAAGGGAGAGGGAGAGAGAGTTGTTGTTGTGTGTTGTGTTGTGTAATGATCTCTTGTGTTTAGGCTCATACTTATAGATAATTCTATTGTGTATTATCCAAAGGTCCATGTGTCTTGTAGATATTAAACAAAGGTGATTAAAATAATCACACAAGGACAAGTGTGTCCCCCTCTAATGGGGACGGTTAACAAGGGGGGGGGGGTATCTAGTCCACTTCCAACTAGATAGTAAGTATTAGTTAGGTTAAGTTAAGTAATTAACTCGGTTACTTGTGTATAGTATGTTATGACGGGTGTTAGGGTATCCAGGGACCCTAACTGGCTCAGTAAAAGATAAATAGTGAAAATAGCAATATTTTCATGTTCCGGGTATAGTCCGGTTGTTTGGTTGGATAGTAATCCGTTAAAGTGTTAACAAAGCTTTAAAGTGTCGTTATTACTCTTTTTAGTGACACAGCTTATTCCTGACACTTTGGAAAGTGTCTAGTAATATTTTTCTCATGTTTTGGCACTTTATTAGTTAGCTAAAAGCTGAATTATTGAGTAAAGTGCTGAGTTTTGTACTTAGAGTACGTTTTAGGCACATCCAGTCATTGTAACTTATTCCTAGAGACGCAGTTCCACAACCCTTGTATCCCTACACTCACTACTAGTGTAGAAAAATATCTCAGGCTCTTATAGGCCTTGGAGGCAGTGTTTGCCTGATGCTGGCTTTATCAGCATGTTCAGTAGGTTATCCGTTATAGTGCTACTGTGCTTTTGTGCATCATGTTTGTCACTAAGGTTCAGTATGTAAGTATTGTAGTGACGATAAGTAAAGTATGATGCAAGTAAGTACATGTATCAGATATCAAGTAGCAGTTCATCAGCTAGTTCAAACAAGCACAGTAATTAAGCAGTAATTAATCATTAGTTAAGTCGTACAGATACCTGGTTTAGTGCGGGTTGTCACATTCTCCCCCCGTTAAATAAATTTCGCCCCGAAATTTAAGTTCTGCTTGTAGATGCAGGGTTCTTAGGAAAAAGGTGGGGGTATTTCTCTTTCATCCGGTCCTCGCGTTCCCAGGTGTATTCAAGACCATGTCTGGCATTCCAACGAACTTTGACGAGCTTGACACTGCTCCGGCGGGTCTTGTTAACTTTCCAATCCGTGACCTCAACAGGTTCTTCAACGAAGTGGAGCGTGTCGTCAACATGAATCTCGTCGATGGGAATGGCAACGTCAACTTGAGTTGGACTTTTCTTCAGGTTGGATACATGAAATGTATCGTGAACACCATTCAGTTCAGCAGGTAGGTCCAACTTGTATGCTACTAGTCCTATTCTTTCCAGAATTCTGAAGGGACCAATGTAGCGCGGATTTAACTTCCCACGCTTCCCAAAGCGTGCCACACCCTTCCAGGGTGAGACTTTCAATAACACCATTTCTCCAACTTGGAAATCCACATGTTTTCGGTTTGGATCCGCATAGGCCTTTTGTCTGTGGCGAGCTGCTTCGATGCGTTTAAGAATCTGCGCAATCTTGTCTGTCGTCTCTTGGACGATTTCGGGACCAGCAAGCTGCCTATCACCTGCGTCAGCCCAACATAAGGGTGATCGGCACTTGCGTCCGTAAAGGGCTTCAAATGGCGCGACACCAATACTGGTGTGGTAGCTGTTGTTGTACGAAAATTCGACCAAAGGTAAATGTTTATCCCAGCTACCGCCCAAATCCATAACACACGCTCTCAGCATGTCTTCCAAAGTCTGTATCGTTCGCTCGCTCTGGCCGTCAGTTTGCGGATGAAACGCAGTGCTCAGATTCAATTGTGAGCCAAAGGCTTCTTGGAAGGATTGCCATATCCTTGACACAAACCTTCCGTCTCTATCAGAGATGATCGAGAGAGGCACTCCATGGCGCGCGACGATCTCTCTCATGTAAATTTCAGCCAATTTGCTCGTATTATCCTTCTCCCTGATGGGTAAGAAGTGTGCTGACTTCGTTAATCGATCCACTATCACCCAGATAGTGTCATGGCCTCTTGGCGTTCTTGGCAATTTCGTAATAAAGTCCATGGAGATTTGTTCCCATTTCCACTTGGGAATCTCGGGTTGTTGCAGAAGTCCCGAAGGCTTCTGGTATTCCGCTTTAACCTTAGCGCACGTTAAACATTTGCTCACGTAAACAGGAACATCGCCTTTCATCCTAGGCCACCAATAATAATCTTTGAGATCCTGGTACATCTTATCCGCTCCTGGATGGATAGAGTACCGCGACTTGTGAGCTTCGTCAAAAATAACCTCCCTTAAATCACCAAACAGAGGAACCCAAATCCTTTTCTCAAAACATAACGTCCCTTCCTCGTTTGGTACCAAAAGCTTCTCCATCCCACGGAGATATTCCTCTTCAAGGTTCCCTTCCTTGAGAGCTTCTTTCTGCGCGGCACGAATGCGCAAGGAAAGATCGGTTCGTATAATCATTTCTAAAGCTCTAACCCTTATGGGCTTGATTCTCTCTTTACGACTTAGGGCATCGGCGACCACATTCGCCTTCCCTGGATGATACTTAATCTCGCAGTCGTAATCGTTCAACAATTCAACCCATCGTCTTTGTCTCATATTCAGCTCCTTCTGGTTGAATATGTGCTGTAGGCTCTTGTGATCTGTGAAGATTGTACACTTTGTACCATAAAGGTAGTGTCTCCAGATCTTTAAAGCAAAAACCACTGCGCCGAGCTCCAAATCGTGTGTGGTATAGTTCTTTTCGTGCACTTTCAATTGACGCGATGCGTAAGCAATAACCTTTTGGCGTTGCATCAACACGCAACCCAATCCTTGGCGCGATGCGTCGCAGTATACCACAAAATCATAAGTACCTTCTGGTAGAGCTAAGATAGGCGCGTTGCAGAGCTTATCCTTCAATATCTGGAAGGCTTCCTCCTGTTTGATTTCCCAATCAAACTTCTTATCCTTCTGTGTGAGGAGCGTCAATGGTTGAGCGATCTTTGAAAAATTCTCAATGAATCTTCGATAATAGCCAGCCAAACCCAAGAATTGCCGGATCTCGGTTGGCGTCTTTGGCGTTTCCCAATCCTTGATCGCTTCGATCTTTGTTGGATCCACGTGGATTCCATCTCCATTTACCACGTGCCCAAGGAATTGCACCTCTCGTAGCCAAAACTCGCACTTAGAGAATTTGGCATACAGCTGTTCTTTCTTCAGCAGCTCTAGAATGGCTCTAAGATGCTGCTCGTGTTCAGCCTTCGTTTTTGAATAAATCAAGATGTCGTCGATGAATACAATCACGAACTTATCCAAGTACGGCTTGCAAACTCTATTCATCAAGTCCATAAAGACTGCAGGTGCGTTTGTCAAACCGAATGGCATAACGAGGAACTCGTAGTGCCCATAACGAGTTCTGAAGGCTGTCTTGGGAATGCTTTCCTCTTGTATCCTTAACTGATGGTATCCAGATCGAAGATCGATCTTTGAATAAAAGCTTGAGCCTTGCAGTTGGTCAAACAGATCATCAATTCTTGGCAGAGGATATCTATTCTTGATCGTCAGCTTGTTTAACTCCCGGTAGTCAATGCACATTCGAAAACTACCGTCCTTCTTCTTGACAAACAGGACCGGAGCTCCCCAAGGCGAGAAGCTTGGTCGGATAAAACCCTTGTCTAACAACTCTTGAAGTTGTGTTGACAGTTCCTGCATCTCAGACGGAGCAAGTCTATAAGGTGCCTTAGCCATAGGCGCGGCACCCGGAACTAAGTCGATGCGAAACTCTACTTGCCTCTGAGGTGGCAGTCCAGGCAAGTCTTCTGGGAAGACTTCTGGATACTCCCTTACGACAGGGATGTCTTCAATTCTTGGCTCAGCAGCCTTCTTGTCCACAATGTGTGCCAGAAAAGCAACACATCCTTTCTGCAAACACTTCCTTGCTTTCAAGCAGCTGATAATCCTCAACGGCGTCTCACGCTTCTCTCCATGAACAACAATGGTCTCACCATCATTGGTTGGGATACGAACAACCTTTTCGTGACAAACTATCTCAGCCTTGTTGCCTGATAACCAATCCATTCCTACTACCACGTCAAAGCTTCCCAACTGGACTGGTAGTAGATCCAGAGCAAACTCACGCTCTCCTAATTCAATCACACAACCTCTGATAACTTCATTGGCTTCTACTAATTTCCCTTTGGCCAATTCGATTGAGTACGGAATATCTAACTTATTAGCGGCTAACCCAAGCATATTCTTAAATTCTAACGACACGAAGCTATAATCGGCACCAGTATCAAATAAAACGGATGCATAGCGTTGATTCACAGGGAACGTACCAGTAACGACATTGGGGTCCTGGCGTGCTTCCCTTGCTTCGAGTTGGAACACTCTTCCACGGGCTTGGTTTAAGTCTGGGCAGTTCTTCTTAAAATGCCCGATATCACCGCAGTTAAAGCACCCAAGTCTTTGCCCGTTTCCACCAGCTTGATCATTCCTCTGATTACGATTCACGGCGCCCGCTTGGTTAGCATTGTTGCCCCGATTCTCGTTACCTCCATAGTTTCCTTGTGGGCGATTTCCATTCCCACCCCGGTTGTAGCTTCTGTTTCCGAATCCTCCCTGGCCTCCCTGACCAGCAGTGGCCCAACAAGTGTCCTTCGAGTGGCCACGTTTCCCACATGCTTCGCATACTTTTGACCCGCAATGACCAGAATGGTGGCGTTGGCAGACGTTGCACTTGGGTTGGGTGCCCATGTACCCTTTTCCTTTCTTCCCTCTACCAGCTGTAACCTGAGCTGGCGAGTCTGATCCTCCTTTCTTAACCACCACACTGGCGCCCTGCTTGAAGTTCGAAAACTTCCGTTTGTTACCTCCTGATGACTCGACGTGAGTCTCTGCCTTCTTCGTCTTGATCTCATCAAACTTGTTTAGGCGGATCGCCTCCTCAGTGAGAGCTACGCTCAAATCAATCGCCTCAGTAATAGTTGCAGGCTTGGATGAGGTTACCATGCTTATGATTTGAGGAGCTAATCCCCAAATGAAGCGTTCAATTCTCTTGAACTCAGGAGTGACCATGTAGGGTACCACATGCGATAAGTCATGGAACCTTTGAACGTATTCTGCTATCTTTGGACCGTCCATTTTCAAGTGCCAGAACTCAGTCTCCAATCGCTGGATTTCTGCGCGGGAACAGTACTTTTTGCGCATGAGTTCCTTCAGTTCGGTCCAGGTCAGCGCGTAGGCAGCAGCTTCGCCAAGTGTCTGTACTTGCAGATTCCGCCATGAGAGGGCTCCATCCAGAAACAGCCCTGAGATATAGGTGACTTGCTGATCCAGCGCGCACTTGCTCATGCGAAGAACAGATTCGGTTTTCTCAGCCCAACGAACAAAGGCGACAGCACCTCCTGTGCCATCAAAGTTTACGGGCTTGCAGTCTAAGAACTGCTTGTAGGTGCACCCTGCACATACGTTATAACATATGAATGGCATTAGCATCATCGCTAAAGATATCCAATTAGGTCACGGTATGTCGTAATGACTTAGTATTACCGTGAGGTGGATTGTTATTGCCTTGGTTAATACTTCCGCTCGTTCCTGGCTGAGATGCTGCATACTGTGCTATGGCAGCAGCAATAATCTGCTGGAGTTCTGCCTCATTAGTAGGCATGCGTGTC
This sequence comes from Helianthus tuberosus, assembly GCA_030545235.1. NCBI lineage: Eukaryota > Viridiplantae > Streptophyta > Magnoliopsida > Asterales > Asteraceae > Helianthus > Helianthus tuberosus. The sequence goes on along the minus strand of CM060365.1, from coordinate 30,865,633 downwards.
TCACGTCTTGGCGGCATCTTCTAAAAGATGGTTTAAGTTGGTCAGGCCATAGTAAAGCTCCGATGTTATAATACGTAAGTCAGGTCATAATGTAGTGTACGTATATAACGATAGTAATAGTATAATCACATAACATCTCATGTTATCAATACATCACAAATACCAATCACACAACATCCCATGTCATAAAATACAAATAAGCAATCAAGCGAATCAAATATGATGAGAATACTGCGATTGCCATATATCGAGACCACATAGTAAGTGTATCAGTACATCCCTGTGTCATACAATCATCAATCAACTAGGGGCTACATCACCCCTGTCCAAAAACTATATCATGTCAATGTCAAATACGTCAAATACATGTCAACAAAAGTCAGGATCAAATGTAGTCTCCAAAAATGTTGTGCAGTCCAACAATCGTCGTCTTCTCATCCTCGTCTACCCAAACAGCACTGATGAGCTCTATACAGATGGTGGTGGAGGAGGGGGAAAGTGGGCGTAAAACAAACGACGTAACTGGAGCCAGTCCTCCTCCATGGCTCGCTGAGTACGGAGGATAGAGGTAACCTGCTGCTCTAGTGTAAAGAGACGGGCAGCATAATCTGGAGGTAAGGGTCGAAATGGCTGCAGAGGAGAGTGTGTCCGACCATGACACTGGCAAGGTGGCAGCTGAGCTCTCTCAAGCTCCTGGATGCGCTGCGTGTGTGACTCGTGCTGGGCGACAAAAGACATCAAAACATCCTCGATAGTATACCCCCTGTGGAAAGAATGGTAGGGGTCAGTAGGTGGCATACCAGAGTCTGGTGCCCAAAGGAACGGCTCACTGGTGGGGTCAAAAGGTGCCACGTGAAATGGAGCAACAGAGGGTGGAACAGATGACATCTGGGGCATGAAGGGGATAGACATCGGTACATGCCCAATAGGATGGGCGGAAGAACCCTCTCCAGGCCTCGCTGGAGGTACAAACTGTGGAACCTGAAAAGAAAAATCAACATGTCGTGTATCAGGGATCTGAGGGGGAAAAGGTGGAACATCCTCATCAGCAGGTATCCAACCGTGCTGTGCATGCTCATCTAGCTTTGCGGAAGCGTGGTTAATTTTGGTGTGACTTCTTAATACCATAGCTTAACCATAACAAAGCTATATGAAATAAAATCATGCAAGATCATCCGTTGATTTAAGTTTTAAAACCAGAGTAACATACCATTGTCTTAAAGACTTACAACACCGTAACATAAAACATTGTCTTGAACAACATAAACAGTAACATGAAGTAAACACAGTCTAAGATTTGTGACTTGTCCAGGAAAGAGTCACATTTCCTAAACTGGGATGACCTTGGAACCCTTATGCAGCGGGAAAACATAACATACCGTGCCAGATCCAGTTAATTTCCTGAAATACATGTAAGTTGAAAAATCAACAATAATGTTGAGCGAGTTCATGTGTAAGTGAGTATGTAAAACACTTGTAAGTATAAAAGTTCCCTGGTATGTAGCAGTGTAAGGAAAAGAGATCACCAATGGTTTGCAAGGCCATTAGCATGTGTGAAATGCAAGTAGGAAGACTCAACCTAGCAGATTTTTGCGTCGGGTACAAAGTCACTCAAGGTCCGTTCTGTTGGTCCTCTTAGAGGTCCGTTCTGTTGGGCCTAGAGTTGGGCTCGCTACACCCAGATAGATCTACCGCTTACGTCCCTCGGTGTTTCTGCCTACCCATTCACATGATCTAAGTAGTAAACCTCCTTACGCTAACCATACCGTGTATAAAGTACTTGTAAACAAAGTAACATGTATTTCACCCCCGCAGTTAAGAAAACTGAAAACAGTTAGAGAAAATGGGGACATGAACTCACTGTCGGTGCGTCTCTACCAAGTACTCCAAATCAGAAAGCTGCGCGACGACCTACAAGTGCTAATTCTATTAGACGGACGGCCGTGCCTTAGCTTTATAGTTAAATCTTTGGGAAATAGTTAGACAACTATTTCGTGTTTACGTTCTGTATATACTTGGTAGTTAATCTCCTTCCCAAGGATGGGGGATTCAATACATGTGCGTTCAAATTATATCATTAAGTCTCACTTAATATATATACCTTTCCAATTCCAAAATATAAGTATTTTTCTCAAAAATATTATATTTTCATTTCACATAATTTTTCTCCAATAATACGTTGTTAAAATACGCGTTCATAAATATTTCTGTAAGTGCGTAAGTTACGTTTTAACAATTGCGTGGTAATATACTTACCGGTGTAACTTATATATTTATGGTGAAAGCGTTCGTATTATTTTGGATTCGTTAACGTTCGTAAATATTATTTTTACTCTAAAAATAATATTTATGTATTTCACAAAATAATCATAAACAGTGTGTGAAAAATATATATATTTATCACGTTAAATTTTGTGAAAATCCCACCTCCGAATATTTAGTAAATAAAGTCATGGCGAAATTTATGTTTCGAAAACATGTCAAAAATGATTCTAACACTTGTAGTGTAAATAGTTCTAAGTGTTAGGTTTTTAGAAAAATTTCGCCAGAGTTTCCTCTGTAACTGGAGGTGGCCACGCTTTCAAGCGTATCATTTTCTTTAACAAATCCACTCAACAATTTTCTTTATTGATCAGAACAATTTTCATCACAACAACTAATCGACAAGTATGTAAATCGCATAATCGCATGAACTTGTAGTTTTTCCGAAACTATAGTGTAAATCCCATTATATTTTGTGGATCTTTATATAAAGTAATTTTGATCTCGTAAAAACCTCGTTTTTAGAGAAATCCGTCTTTACAACTTCTCGTCATCTTTTACAAAAACGGTTATTTGTCGGATCTTTTCATTTCACAAGTGTTTACACACTTGTGGTTTATAAAAATCATGCTTGTTATTGTAAGATCCATCTCTTTAAAATACATGATTTCTTTGATACGTGGTTCTTTGAAAATACCACTTGCAGATGCGTAGATCCGCTAGTTTTAAACACTATTGTACAAGTTAAACACTTTTACACAAGTAAAACATTTTTACACAAGTTCATGTTTCATGTGTGGTAGAGTTTCACCTTTTAACCCTTGTTACTTCTAAAATAGCTTTGTGTCATGATTCAAGAACATGACTATACCGGGTTAAACGATGATCCGAGCTACCACAACATAGATCGGGTCTAAATAATCACACATTACAAATACTACATCATTTACACAACATATGTGCTATTAACCACCATTTTAAGTGTTTTTAGTAGACTTTTGTGCATCATTTTGCATTTTAACGAGATTTAACCGATACGAATCCTTTTAACCACATTAGAATAGTTCAAATACGAGTTGTAAGCATTATACCTCTAGCTCGAGGCTAGGGAAGAATCGTGACGAAAATGGCGTGGATAAAAGCTAGATAAAGAGGTCCTTCGCGTTCCGCTTGCTCCAAGACTCCTTGTATACGACCCTCGACACTTCTATGATGTTGGAACTTGAAGATCAAAACCGAAAATGGATGTGTGGGGAGGGGGTGTTCGGCCGAGAGTGAAAGGGAGAGGGAGAGAGAGTTGTTGTTGTGTGTTGTGTTGTGTTGTGTAATGATCTCTTGTGTTTAGGCTCATACTTATAGATAATTCTAATGTGTATTATCCAAAGGTCCATGTGTCTTGTAGATATTAAACAAAGGTGATTAAAATAATCACACAAGGACAAGTGTGTCCCCCTCTAATGGGGACGGTTAACAAGGGGGGGGGGGTATCTAGTCCACTTCCAACTAGATAGTAAGTATTAGTTAGGTTAAGTTAAGTAATTAACTCGGTTACTTGTGTATAGTATGTTATGACGGGTGTTAGGGTATTCAGGGACCCTAACTGGCTCAGAAAAAGATAAATAGTGAAAATAGCAATATTTTCATGTTCCGGGTATAGTCCGGTTGTTTGGTTGGATAGTAATCCGTTAAAGTGTTAACAAAGCTTTAAAGTGTCGTTATTACTCTTTTTAGTGACACAGCTTATTCCTGACACTTTGGAAAGTGTATAGTAATATTTTTCTCATGTTTTGGCACTTTATTAGTTAGCTAAAAGCTGAATTATTGAGTAAAGTGCTGAGTTTTGTACTTAGAGTACGTTTTAGGCACATCCAGTCATTGTAACTTATTCCTAGAGACGCAGTTCCACAACCCTTGTATCCCTACACTCACTACTAGTGTAGCAAAATATCTCAGGCTCTTATAGGCCTTGGAGGCAGTGTTTGCCTGATGCTGGCTTTATCAGCATGTTCAGTAGGTTATCCGTTATAATGCTACTGTGCTTTTGTGCATCATGTTTGTCACTAAGGTTCAGTATGTAAGTATTGTAGTGACGATAAGTAAAGTATGATGCAAGTAAGTACATGTATCAGATATCAAGTAGCAGTTCATCAGCTAGTTCAAACAAGCACAGTAATTAAGCAGTAATTAATCATTAGTTAAGTCGTACGGATACCTGGTTTAGTGCGGGTTGTCACAGGATTCGCTCAGGTTTTATTCCAGGTAATGTGTTCCAACTTAGTTTAACACAACTAATACGAATCCATTGTTGTACGTCTTCATCTATCTACATTTTGGGAATTAGGGTTTCTATGTGGAGATGAAACGCATGATTGGTGGCTGGATCTCATAAAAGGAATGAGTTGTGGACAATAAGACATGAATCTGATGGAAAGGTATGTGTTTCTGTTTTTCACTAATACCCTTTTTTGATTTAGAACTTGATTTTCAGTGATGCTTATCTAGATCTAACATGGTAAAGTTTGGTGGTTAATTTTCAGCTCTAACAAGAGATGATTTCGAGGCCGTGAACAAAGTTTTGTTTGAAGCTATAGGCTTCAGAAGGTTACCTGTTGTAGATTCAAACATTTTCTACTTGCACTCTGTTTAATCCTTCAAATATTGCAATGGTATACATTCTCTTAACTTTTCTTAATAGTATAGATTGCTTTGATTGTATCTTGAATGATTCAAGTTGAATCGAGTTATTGTACACAAAGATTGCAAGTGTTGTTGTGTTGAGAACTTATGATCCACTTATGCCTACAGTTAAGTATTTTGATGTTACTGCTTTATTAAGTAATAAATTAAATATTTTGTCTAAAATGAAAGCAATAATGTTTGAAATTTTGTCTTTGAAATTTTGCATACATGGTGCTCGATGAAATGCGGCAGCTAGAGCCAGCGCAGGAGATGGAACCAGGGTGGCATAGAAGAGATCATTTGTGCACAAAAGTAAGCCTGCTCTATAAGTAAGGTTATTTTATTCAATACCCATTGTAGTTTTCCCAACTTCCAAATCAAGTAGTTCAATTATTAGGGTGCTATACTGTATGAATATTTGTCGTATGATAATAAAAAATATTAGTGTGCTATACTGAATGAACACTTGATTTGTGTTTTATGATCTCATACTTATCTACAGGGATGGTTAGAGCAATCTTCATCTACCAGTTCTAAATAAAGAAATTTGCATTGTTGTCGGAACTTGAGAATATGCTTAAACAAAAGACTTTTACTAGGTTCATTTTTTATTTTATTTTTTGTTTTTCGGGCCACTCATCAAACATTGCTATGATCTGTTCTATGGATATAATTAAAATAGCTTTCGAAATTTTGAGAAGGACAGAGTCAACTGCCCGTTCTACTTCAAGATCGGAGCATTCCGCCATGGAAATCAAAGTGAGCAAAAGGGAATAGATAAGGAGAAAAAATGTTCAAGTCGAGTAGATTGAGGAGCGACAAGAACTCGGTGTAAGTTTACAGGACAGGGTTAGTTACTGTTACTTAAGTCCACTGATTACTGTTAATTTGTTCCACATCATATGGTAAATTAGAATATGCTAAATGTTGGTTTAAATTTATATTTATGGAATATATATATATCATGTTTTTTGTTGCTTTTTGTTGAAAAACGAATATTGATTATATTCGTACTTATTGGATTCGCATGAGCTAGCATATAGTTGCTGACTTATTGGAAATTTATATTTGCACCAACTGTTAACAAGTTGTACTGTCATTTAACTCATTATATGTTGTTATTTAATTGATTACATGTAGTCGGAGCATGTCGCCATGGCGATCGGAGCATGCTGCCATGGAAAACAAAGTGAGCAAAAGGGAATAGATAAGGATAAAAAATGTTCAAGTCGAGTAGATTGAGGAGCGACAAGAACAGGGTGTAAGTTTACAGGACATGGTTAGTTACTGTTACTTAAGCCCACTGATTACTGTTTGGGTTTGAACAGTGCAGGAGATGGAACCAGGGTGGCATAGAAGAGATCATTTGTGCACAAAAGTAAGCCTGCTCTATAAGTAAGGTTATTTTATTCAATACCCATTGTAGTTTTCCCAACTTCCAAATCAAGTAGTTCAATTATTAGGGTGCTATACTGTATGAATATTTGTGGTATGATAAAAAAAAATATTAGTGTGCTATACTGAATGAACACTTGATTTGTGTTTTATGATCTCATACTTATCTACAGGGATGGTTAGAGCAATCTTCATCTACCAGTTCTAAATAAAGAAATTTGCATTGTTGTCGGAACTTGAGAATATGCTTAAACAAAAGACTTTTACTAGGTTCATTTTTTATTTTATTTTTTGTTTTTCGGGCCACTCATCAAACATTGCTATGATCTGTTCTATGGATATAATTAAAATAGCTTTCGAAATTTTGAGAAGGACAGAGTCAACTGCCCGTTCTACTTCAAGATCGGAGCATGCCGCCATGGAAATCAAAGTGAGCAAAAGGGAATAGATAAGGAGAAAAAATGTTCAAGTCGAGTAGATTGAGGAGCGACAAGAACTGGGTGTAAGTTTACAGGACAGGGTTAGTTACTGTTACTTAAGTCCACTGATTACTGTTAATTTGTTCCACATCATATGGTAAATTAGAATATGCTAAATGTTGGTTTAAATTTATATTTATGGAATATATATATATATATCATGTTTTTTGTTGCTTTTTGTTGAAAAATGAATATTGATTATATTCGTACTTATTGGATTCGCATGAGCTAGCATATAGTTGCTGACTTACTGGAAATTTATATTTGCACCAACTGTTAACAAGTTGTACTGTCATTTAACTCATTATATGTTGTTATTTAATTGATTACATGTAGTCGGAGCATGTCACCATGGCGATCGGAGCATGCTGCCATGGAAAACAAAGTGAGCAAAAGGGAATAGATAAGGAGAAAAAATGTTCAAGTCGAGTAGATTGAGGAGCGACAAGAACAGGGTGTAAGTTTACAGGACATGGTTAGTTACTGTTACTTAAGCCCACTGATTACTGTTAATTTTTTCCACATTATATGGTAAATTAGAATATGCTAAATGTTGGTTTAAATTTATATTTATGGAATATATATATATATATATATCATGCTTTTTGTTGAAAAATGAATATTGATTATAGTTCGTACTTATTGGATTCGCAAAAGCAAGCATATAGTTGCTGACCTATTGGAAATTTATATTGCACCAACTGTTAACAAGTTGTATTGTCATTTAACTCATTATATGTTGTTATTTAATTGATTACATGTAGTCGGAGCATGCCGCCATGGCGATCGAAGCATGCCGCCATGGAAAACAAAGTGAGCAAAAGGGAATAGATAAGGAGAAAAAATGTTCAAGTCGAGTAGATTGAGAAGCGACAAGAACAGGGTGTAAGTTTATAGGACATGGTTAGTTACTGTTACTTAAGTCCACTGGTTACTGTTATTTTGTTCCACATCATATGATAAATTAGAATATGCTAAATGTTGGTTTAAATTTATATTTATGGAATTACCTCTTTTTTAAAATAAAGACGTATTTTTAAATAAAAACGGTCCAATTGGTTGAAGCATGCTACTCATCGCATTTGTACACTCTTATATTGGAGACTACAATTGGTTCAGTTGGGGTTAACACTCCTATAGTGGAGACTACAATTGGTTTTAATAATTGCTTTTACTCCTATAGTGGAGACTACAATTGGTTTTAATAATTGATTTCTTATTTTATTTCAGTTGGGGTTAACACTCCTATAGCGCGTCTAGCTTTTTCTGAGCAGTTAACGGATGATCTTAATAGCTGTTCGTCGGAGACGCAGTCTCCGGTATGCTGGCCGGCTGCCGGGAGATCCCCTTACCGGCCCGCCCTGTAAAGATTTGGAGTAAAGAAGCCGACTCACACGTTTGAAACCGAAGAAGATAAGCTTGAGAGTCATGAACCTATGGATTTGGGTGAGTTTTTATTGCATTAGAATTAGTTTATCTGCAGTTTTTGGTTACAAAATCATTACATAATCATCACATAGTTATGAGTTATGACCTATTAACAGGAAATAAATGCTTTAACTTTTAAGATGATATGAATTTTGCTTGAATTACAAAATTAGTTTCTGTGCAATTCACTTGGCATTATATGTTGCGAAATTTTATGTAATTATTAGTTTACTTTTCAATGTCACATAGTTTACAGAACGAAAAAGCCATGGAGGTGATGTCTAGCCGACCAAGGTCGGATATTTATATCAACCTTCCAGCGTTAAAGAAGCTCGACGCGGTCCTGTTGGTAAGACCAAAACACCCTTTGCCTCTCATCAAGATATGATTCTTTTTAAATTTGTGATTGTTAACAAAATTGCCTTTTTTTTGTTTATTATAGGAAATATTGGATAGCTTCAAAGAGACGGAATTTTGGTATGTGAAGCAAGGAAGCATGTCGGGAAATTCAAGATCGGGGTCATTTCATAGGTTCGTATCAACATGAACTTGACATTTATATATAAATAAGCTCTATATACAATTTACTAAATAAACAACCATATGTACAGCTTGCTAATGCACAAAATATACCATGAACAATTGTTCGGGCTTGTGCCTAAGTGAGGCAACCTTTTTATAACTAAGAAAGTTGTATTTACCTAATTGACTTTGTATTGACTTTTTTTTTTGTTGTAAAAAAAGTTGTATTTACCTAATTGAGTGAACATGGGTAATTTGTATGGCATGTTAATCATATCAGTTAATTTATTGTTCTAGGTTAGCTCGAGCTAAATCGAGCCGAGCCGTCTCGAATTTAATTCGAGTCAAGCTCGAGCTTCAAACCTTAGCTCACTTTTATCAGTTAATTTATTGTTCTAGGTTAGCTCGCGCTAAATCGAGCCGAGCCGTCTAGAATTTAATTCGAGTCAAGCTCGAGCCTCAAACCTTAGCTCACTTTTAAATTAAAGCTCGAGACGACCCAGCTTGGTTTGAGTTTGAGCCAAGCTCGAGCTAGGCTTGGCTCGACTCAGCTCGCTAACGGTTGATTTTGGTATGTTTAGGTTGCATTTTTTTATCTATGTTTATATTTTTGATTGAATTAACATTTTTGCAAATCTTTTTTGATGATTGTTTGTTTTCATCGAGATATTGGGGGGTGGGGTATTAGTTCACGAAGATGTCAACAAGCGAGAAAATGTTGTGATCAATTCAATGGTTGACAAAAAGTCATCCTACTTAAAATTCATGGCAGCGGTGTTGAGGTATGTAGACTGATTATTTTATGTAAATTTGTTACTTTATCAGGTGGCATTGAAGACATTGATAGTTATCCATAGGGCGTTGCGGGAGGGTGATCCTGCTTTCACGGAAGAGCTGCGTGTTTTGCAGTTAGCTACTTTTAAAGACGATTCAAGCCCGATTGGTTACTTATGTGAATGTATCTTACAGTTGTAAACAGATCCATGTCCAACAACAAACACATTTATTTAATTTTATTTTAACTAAATAATAATAGGTTTAAAATTAATTCCTTATGTTATTCAAACATGTTTACTTATAATATGCAGGGCTATAGCGGAACACGCGATTTGGATAGTGAAAAACTATTGGAGCAGTTGCCTTCTTTACAGCAGCTCTTATACCGTCTTATGGCATGCAAGGTTCGTTTCAATCAATATTCTATTCATTTTTTAAAACTTATACAATTAGTATAGCGTGTGTATTGTGATCACATAAGCACTATTACTATAATCATAATCTAACTCTTTGGGATGAAAAACCAGTTTGGTAGGTTGTATGCATTAAAAATAGTCACCAGGCAGCTTTAACCCCTTTTAACAAGTTTTTTTCCCTTTTTCTTATGCAGCCTGAAGGAGCAGCTATCGGTAATTATGTTGTACAATACGCACTAGCTTTGGTACTCAAAGAGAGCTTTTAAATTTATTGTGCAATTAACGATGGAATTATAAATCTTATGATAAGGTGATTTTACTTGCATTAAAAAGCATCATCCCTTCTTGTAACTTTCATTTATATTTTTCAAAAAATAACCAAGATTCGATCTTTCGCGATGTCAGTTTTTTGAGATGCCAAGACATGAAGCCATAAAAGCTTTGGATATATATAAACGAGCCGTTAATCACGTGACATCTTGAATCATTAATTTTGATTTACAAACCTTTCACTTTGTAATATGGTTATTAGATATGGCAAATCATGTTGACCCGAAAAACTTTTTGTACAAATTTTTATAGGTGGTTTGTATATTAAATTTAAATATATATCATGGGCGAGTTTTAACCCATGTTATATTTTAAGCTACTCTTTATTTTATTTATGATTTTGACCTGTTAGGGGTAACTTATAACCCGAATAGACCTATTCATATAATCAAATTTTCTACTTGCTGAAAGTCTTTCTGACTTCTATGAAGTCTGTAAACAACTCGAGCTCGCTAGAAACTTTCAATTTCCTGTTTTTAGGGAGGTAAGTTTACTATATTACCCATCATCGTTTACTATATGTTCATTTGTTGATTTGAAATAAAACTTTGAATGCAAAGAAGCTTAGGGGCTTTTATTGACTGTGTATCACTACATTAATATATAGCTTATTATGCCAATTTGCTTCCTAACTGATTGTTACAATTGTAATAGGTTTTGTCTATTATTGTGTAGAATTTAAATATGTATATTATAATATATTATAATATGTATTTTAGTATTTGATTCCGATCGTTATTAGAACAAACCCGTGTATTTACACGGGTGTACACCTAGTTGTATCTATAACAACATTTTAATGAACTAGACTTAATTATAAGTTTAGCGTATGATTTAATAATAAATAAATCAGAGGGGTTATAATATAAAAAGTATAAAAAGTGGTTGTGAGCGAAGGAGAGAGAAAATGTTACTGTTCATCTGTATATTTGAGGGGACACTGTTCACCCCTTATAATTTTTTTTAGTATATTTTGAAAGTGGTTGTGAGTGGAGGAGATAGAAAAGGTAATGATAAAGCTATAAAAGAATATTATTTAATTGAAAATGAGAGAGAAGATGTAGTGTTTTTTAGTGTAATTTAGGGTGAAAAAATGATGGAATGGATGTGAATGCTCTAGTGTGTAAGTAGCCTTAAACCTAAGTATTGGAAATTTCTGTTAAAACAAATTGGCCCCTTTGTTTCTAAATTCCAAAACCGACGATCCGTCCTCTTTCCTTAACCAACGAAGAATGATTAGGATTGATGATTACAACTACATCTATATCTATTTATCCGTTCTTTGGGGCAAAGATGTTACTTTTCCACGAGTTTAATTAGCCTGAATTAAGATGTAGCCTGAGTAAGGGCATGTTTGGCTAAGCTTTTCAAAACAACTTATTGGCTTATTGACTTATCAAAAAGCCAATAAGTTGTTTTTGTGTTTGGCTAAGCCAAAAGTCCTTTTAGAAATGGCTTTTTGCAAAGAAGAAAAAGGAGGTTTCAAGAAGTCACAATATTGTGACTTCTTGGGAAGCTTTTAACTTTTCAAACTACAAATTACCAATATACCCCTTCTTTACCCCCTTATATCTAAAAGAATGCCAATTTTAGTCATTTTACATCAATAAGCTAATCCAAACACTTTTTTTAAAAACTCCTTTTCAAAAAGCCCTTTTCCCAAAAGTTCTTTTTAACTATAATAAGCTTAGCCAAACATGCCCTAAGACGCCTGAACTTCAAATTTCAAACTAACAACACGCCTCTTCATTTTCCCTTGGCCAGTTAAACCATTTATGAAGTCAATTAAGCTAAAACTGATTGCAACCATTCTAACAATTAGGTTATGGCACAAAAGTGTGTACAACTAGAAATGCATAAAAGTGTGGTCATGCTGCTTATAACTTCCTTTTTGTCATTGTTTTATACTGATTATGTGTGTGTCAAGATGTTTTTGAGAGTTATAACTATTGTATGTACTTATTCCAAGAAAACATATCAACACAAATTAGTCTGTGGATTAGAAAATTTATTATGCGTACTTAATATATTTTATTGTTTATTATTACATGAAACAAAAATAGAGTACACTGATGGCACAGTCGAACACATCACCATTATCTAGGTGAAAGCATTAGTAAACTTCAAGATGAGCAATAGCATAAGACTCCATCTTCTTGAAAGTATTCTTGATTGCTTCTTTAGTAATATTAATAACATCATCCATTTGCTTAGCATCACCTTTATACCTAATTACAAATGTTTGTTTGAATACGGATCCTCCATTAGGAGAAGGTATGAACTTCATATGATGAGTGGCTGTGTTTATTATACCCATCAAGGCGTCACCTTCAAAGAACGTCCAACTTAGTATAAAGTTGCTTGCGTCAATGTCATCGATTGTGTGCTTTGAACTTGTTCCTGTGACAAGTGTTAGTAAAAACAACTACGCAAAGACATGAAAGAGCTCAATTCGATTTTAAAATTTAAAACTAAATAGTTATATATGAATATCACAGTGTGGTCTCTTACCATCACTATATGTCATGCTCTTGATGCTTCCAACTCCACCATCACCTTTGACAACGGTGATGGTTTTGTAAGATTCGGGATTGATCTTAGGGGCAATGATGTCAAAGTCAGTGTAGACTTTGAAAACTTTAGGAGCTGAAAGTGAAGAGGTGATCTCTATCTCTGCATAAACCACGTCCATTATGTATGTGTAATTTTATAAGTGAAAATATGATAGACGAATGATTGTTTTTTCATGAAATAGGTGCGCACATAATGATATTTATAAGGGTGAAGCGTTGGAGTTGTAAGGGGTCTTTAGATGTTATGCAATGCATACATGGTCAACAATACACTTCCATTGTTGGCATGCTACACTATATTCCATTTTTGACATACTACATGTGAGGTATTAGTTCTAGCCCCCCAACCCTATGTGTGTGTATAGACGAGAAAGCCATAAACAGATAAACTTACTGAAAAACATGTCGAGGATCGCAAAACGCATGGGTGTTTTTATATTATATATTACACATGTGTAATAGTGCGTTTTTTTTTCTTTTCTAAAATTTTCATTTTTCATGTAATGCATATATGCATTGTATCAAAAACAAATAAATTTTTAGGAAAAGAACGCACTATTACACATGTGTAATATATAAAACGTCCATGCGAACCGCAAGTCAACGTGTTTTTTTTAATTCTCTAAACATGTATTGCATATGTGTAATACAACTTCGGATAGAGTTTTTTAGTTTTCTCATTAAGTAGAGTTTTCTCATGAACCTTCCCCTATATAACACACATATAATGAGCACAAAAATGTAACTTTTACATAATTATAAGAGTTTAAGTAATTACGTTTTTTTCTAAATATATATGTGGTACAATCTTTTAAAACGTATGATTGGTAAATCAACTTCCTCATGACTTTTAAACGGCCATAACATTTTTATACATTAATATTTAAAAAAAACATCATAAAAACGAGCATTTCATCCTTTTTAATGTGAATATGGTATTGGTATAGTTTTTTTTTTCAATTTAAAAAAAATAATTTTCAATTAAAAAAACAATAACATGTTAGGTGATTACCAATGTTCTTAGCAGCACGGGCACCACTCTAGTAATATTAAAAAAAGACAATGTACTTGAAAATTTCATCATATGTATTTTTAACAAACTAATGGGTATGCCTGATAACCGACGGATTGTTCTGGGTATGAGATTACCAATACCAGATTCGAACCAGACCCATTGTCATCCTAATAGTATATTTGGTGCTTTTTCAACAACTATAATTTGGACTTCGAGTAATAGTTCTGCAATCAAGGAAAATCTAAGGGAAAATCTAAGGAAAATTGGTAGAAAGCTGATATGTAGCTAATGTGACACCCGAGAAAATCTTGAGAGTGAAGAGGTTCGTTGATGTTTAATCTAACATCATTGTTAATTGGCCTGACACCTAAATTATCATCATAGAATTAGGGTTTTTCATACTGCTCGCCACTCGCTCGTCGCTCATTCGGAAATTGCTCGGAAAACGCTCGTTCGATTCGACGCTCGATTGTAAACGAGCCGCTCTGCTCGATTCGTTTTGTAAACAAGCCAAGCATGAGCAAAGGTCCGCTCGGCTCGGTTCGACTCGAATCATTATTTTTAATTAGTATATATATATATATACATACACACATACATATATAAAATGTATATGCACATATATATAGGGGTAAGATCAAATAAAAAGTTTATTTTGCCTAAGTAGGATGAGAAATAATCTTAACCATTCATTTTTTAAATCAATGGTTAAGATGAAAGTGTAGGAGAAATGAGGAGTGCAATGGTATCTTGGGAAAATCCTATTTATGGACTTTCTCTCTCCACATGCAAGACACATGCATATTCCACTCCCGTTTTTTAAACGTTCATAACTTTTTTATACGACATTATTTTTTCATAAAAATTTCACCGTAAAATCGAGCGTCTTTTTATCTTTAATTTGAGTACCATATTGCTATATAAAATATGAAGACTAAAAAAACCCACTAAAATGTGTTATATTTCTATGTTGTATAACATGTTTTTGTGCTGGATTTTTGTACTATATTTTTGTGTTAAATTTTTTGTGCTGAATTTTTTTGTCTTAATTTTTTTTTCTCAATTTTTTGTGTTGGATTTTTTTGTACTACATTTTTTGCAGAATTTTTTTGTGCTATATTTTTTTACTATATTTTTTTGAGCTATATTTTTTTTACTAGATATTTTTGTGCTATATTTTTTGTACTACATTTTTTGTGCTATATTTTTTTGTACTAGATTTTTTGTGCTAAATTTTTTTGTACTTGATTTTTTGGTTGTATTTTTAAAAAACAAAAGGGGTGCCACATGTTATTTTT
The DNA here is from genome assembly GCA_030545235.1 of Helianthus tuberosus. Lineage (NCBI taxonomy): Eukaryota > Viridiplantae > Streptophyta > Magnoliopsida > Asterales > Asteraceae > Helianthus > Helianthus tuberosus. Next base: position 30,850,459 of record CM060365.1, on the reverse strand, counting down.
ACTCCTATTTATAAGGACCAAAATGCCCTTCATTCATACTTATTAGGAGTGCCACATGTCACCATCACAATCCTTCTTAGGCTACTTAGGCAAAATCCACTTTTTAGTAGATCCTTCCCCCATATATATATACACAAATATAAATTATACATATATACACACACACCTATATATACACACACACTTACAAATATACTTAAATATAAATTAAATTTATAGTTTTATTTATACCACTCTATTAGAGTTTAGTCCACTATATACAAATTTACAACTATATCTGTACGTAGTAGCTAATCATGCCAATAAAAAAATTAAAATCAAATCTAAAAGTTCCCTGAACCAATAAACGACAATATGCTCATCGGCTCAATGTTTCATGTCGTTACCCTATGTCGACTGTCTCCTGCTCTCGACATCATTGTTCATACAATATGATATCGCCTCGTCAGCCACAACATTGTTATCCATGAGAAAAATATTATGTCATGAAATGTATCTGTTTTTAAAGACATAAAACTTGTGACCCAACATTGTCACTATCTCTCTCAGCAAATTTAAATCGGGCGACACAGTTGTCTAAATCGCTCGAACTTCGCTTGACGCTCGCTCGGAATATTTACTGCTCGGGAAATGCTCACTTGATTTGAGGCTCGGTTTTAAATGAACCGCTCCGCTTGGTTCGGTTTGTAAACGAGCCAAACACGAGCAAATGTCCGCTCGGTTCGTTTCGGCTCGGCTCGTGTCGTGAACAGCCCTACATAGAATACTTGAAAGTGAATATAAAAGGTTATAAACTAATACGGAAACCCAGTTCAATTACCTATGGTTCTGGTTCTACCACTAGAGAATATTTATGTTTGCTTGTATTTTAACTATACCACTAGAGGAGAATATTTGTGTTTGCGTGTATATTAACAATGTAGTTTAGGAGGAAAGAACCCAAGTTAAAGAAAGCTAAAGAGGGGACGGGCTTTATTGTAACGTTGTTAATAATCATATCATTATTCGTAATCTTTTGAAGGTGAAGGAACAAGTCCACAACTTTCAATTTCGTCATCTAATTTGCAACCCCAAAATAGATCAAAACAATGGGTAAATTGTTGGTTTGTTTGTGGATAATAAGGTTGCTTAAAATCTAAACCCAAACTCTCTATTAAAGAAATTTCACCTGCTATTATAAGTCTGTTTTTATAGCAACATAGTTGGTAACATTATCAAATGGACATAGAGTAAACATATATGTTGTGTTTTTTATACATTCAAACCCGTCAAACGAAAGGTTGAGACTTATAACGAACCTTCATGACTACTGGATTTCTTATTTCAGTAACTAAATCTGAACAGTCGTGTCTGTTCATCGACACCGATTTGGCATTCAAAATGAACTTTTAAAGACTCCATGTTGATGTTTGAAATTGAAACCCTCATAGGATTACTTGATGTCTAGTCAAGAGGTCTCTCGATGCTATCAACTCTAATGATAGCCACATCTCCCAATCCAATAGTTAAATATTCGGCTAGTTAGTATGAAAAGGGAACTACAAATAGATACCAAAACATATATCCTTAACGGCTGCAGGGATGTCACAGTTAACCGCCGTACCTAAACTTGAGCGGCTCTGGTGGTTCTTCTTCCATTATGCCAGAACCTGTTGTGGCCAAGTATTTTCTGAGTGTTGTTTTACGGTCTGCAAGATATGTATGATCCAAGAAGTTATCATACGCCTCATTCCCAAGATTCTTTGCTGCCAACACGCTGCACAAAACAATTATATGTGTTTCAATTAGAGTTTCTCAAAATGACAAAATGTGTAATGCAAATGACATTTTTTGCCCCAGATCATATTGTATTTGGACTGTAACTTTGTCACAGAAGGTCGAAGAGTTAACCATTTGCCTTCAATCATATGCATATTTTTAATATTGAACAAATGGGTTATGAAAACAGGAAGCCATTCCAAGACGCCAAGACAATACGGTGCTCACACGATAGAAATGTTAGTTTGAAAATAAATATGATGTGGTGACACTAAACACTTTACCAATGCCGACAATAAACACGACATGGCAAGACATCGTCTCTCCAGATCTTGTCAATACCAAATCGTCCATACCGCTCATGGTATATCTCCTGGCATCCTGCCAAAAATTGGCATACAGGTTAGGTTTTACAATAGAATAATAGAAAATATTGGTGAAAACATCCACATTCAAGAGCTTGAATTGTGTTAAGACAATCATCTTTTGTGACTCAAAAATGCTTATCAAATATAACAATTATTTAGTTTGGTTCAGAGGTGGAGTACCTTTGCATCTATTCTGGAAATATTCCTCATCACTATAGCGGGTACAGAGCACCTGAATCAATAATTAAAAATACGATCAGTCTTATGAGCAGGTTGAAGATATGTAAACTTGTTAAAAAAATTATATTTAGTAGATATGTTGGGTCAGGTGTCACTCACAGCAGGGGTAACATACTGGCTGCCTTCTAATGTTTCAGGTTGGACCTTTAAAACCAGCAAACCAACTCATTGTTAGAACAACGCACACATCTGGAGAACTAACATTGAACTCTTCTGCAAAAGTACTTCAAAACTTACAGCCAAAAAACGGAATTCATGCTCCCTCTCAATGTAGGATGGAATCTGATCACCATAACAATGTGTTCTATTACTTCACTTGTCTCTTCTTTGATAAATTTGTGTATCAAAAGGATAAAGTCTAACAAATTCCAATAAGTGTATAACATACCTCTGACTTGTTAATCTCAAAAACAGTAACTATAAGTGATTCACCTTCGCACGGCTCCACACTCAAGCTTGAAATTTCCTGAACACTTACAAAACGATTATCTCATCATAGGATACGAAGGACTCCGTCTTCATTACCGTTACAATTAAGTCAGTACGCATAATCATGCCCTCAATACCTTTGTCTCAGGCTTCGCGATCCCACGCTCGAAGAAAATCGGAGCAACATGAGCAAACACACGCCTAAATCCATTCAACTTTGCAACTCTAAAGTTAACCAGATCAGGAAACGTACTCCTAGCACTCCGTTCTAATCACTCAAACGCAGTTATCACACAAGTAACAAAGGTAAACAAACTGATAAGTCATCTCAAATCATTATCTAAACAAAACAAGATTAAAATAACCTAAACTTCAATTCTAATATCAATATAAAGTGCCTAGGGTTAGATCAAACTAAGTAACCGTCCGTATCAACTTCACATTTAAAAACCTAGGTCTAAAACACTACAATTGAAATTAACTGAAGCTCAATTTAGGTTTTCTTCTTAATCAATAAACAGAAACCGATAAACATAAAAACACTATAAACAATTGAGTATGATAACATTATTATTAATCGATAACAGTGCGAAGAGTACCGGATAGTAGGGAACCGAAGCCGCAGATAGATAGAGTGCCATCGGGAGAAACAATTTGCTCGAAATCGGACTCCGTTGTGAGTTCTGTGTGGTGAGAGAGGATGTCGGTTGACGATGACATGGTTGAGTGGCCGGAAAAGAGGCTCCGGCGGTTGCGTTGTGTGAGTGGAAGGTGAGTGTATGGAATTGGTAGGGTGTGTGGTTGAAGATTGAAGACGCGATCGGAGCTTGTGTTACGCCATTGAAGGTGTGTTAATGGTGGAAATGATGGCTTGATTGAGATTGCATTCATGGAGTTTTCAAGAGGTTATGAGTTCGGAGCAGTGATTAATTTTTGAATCATCAAATATTGGGCATGTTTGGCTAAGCTTATTAGAGTTAAAAAGGACTTTTGGGAAAATAACTTTTGTGAAAATGACTATTTGAAAATGAGTTTTTAAAAAAAGTGTTTGGATTAGCTTATGGGGTGGGAAAAGCCAATAAGTCAATAAGTTGTTTTTTAAAAAGTGTTTGGCTTAGCTTATTGATGTAAAATGACTAAAATGGACATTCTTTCATAAAGGGTGTTAAAAATAAGAGGTATATTGGTAATTTGTTGGTTGAAAAGCTATAAGCTAAACAAGAAGTCACAATTTCCTGACTTTTCAAAAACTCATTTTCATTCATATCAAAAAGTCATTTTTAAAAGCACTTTTCCATTTGCCAAACACTATAAGGAGCTTATTGGCTTTTTGATAAGTCAATAAGTTGGTTTGAAAAGCTTAGCCAAACATGCCCATTATGTGTTATCCATGTCATGAATCCCAAAAATGGCCCTTGGTAACTTTACCTTTGCTGTTCATCGTGTCAGGTTGGTATGTTAGCTTGGTGACGGATTACGGGTTAACGGGTGACAGGTTAAAATGTGCGATCCAAATCCGACTCATATGATTATCTGTGTCAATGAGTTTAGTCATGACCCGTACACATATAAATTCGGGTTAATATGAACACGACTGGTTTAATCTCTGTTTTTTAAAGGGTTATTGGATTTTATCACCCCCAACTATCGGCATTTGGCCGTTGCCACCCGCAATTAACACTTTGACACCCGACACCCCCAACTTGACTTTTTGTTTGCACTGGCACCACTCAGTTAAATATTCTCTAACTTGGTTAGTAATTTGTCCGACGTGGCACCATTTGGCTGATGTGTAAATGTTGATGTGGAATCTGAGGTGTGATGTCTCTTTATCCCTCTCGTTTATAACACACAGACATCCCAAACTAAACCCTAATCTCCATTTCTTCAATTCATCCCACAAAATCACTGGACTAACTTCGATTCATCCCACAAAATCACAGTAAGCACTTCGATTCATCCCACAGAAACCCTAATCGAGATAAGTTCATCTTCTAATTCATCGTGGAGTGTGAACCGAACCCCTAAATTGTTCAAGGTTGATTTGGATGGAAACTTGTATTGTCATCATGAAATTGTTGCTGTTCTTCGCATTGCTGGTCCTAAAAGTGTTCGACATGGTGATCAATTTTATGGATGCCCTCAATGGCCTGTAAGTTGTTTAATTATGGATTGAACTTAAATTCTTGTTGAAACTGAAGTTGGTATATTGTTTTGTAGTTATCCGATTGCAAGTTCTTTATGTGGAAACAAGATTTCGACAAATTTTTCGAAGCACATTCAAACTGTAGTTCAAGTCCAGTAAGTTATCAAGAATTGAAAAATGAGAACTTGGAATTGCAGAACAAGTTGCTACTCGAAGAGAACACGATGCTGAAAAGACAAATTCTTGGCAAAAAGTCCATGTGGAAGCAACCATTTGTGTTTACTATGTGTTTTGTCATTGCCATATGGATGTACATTTTGAACAAGTGATTTAATTAGGTTGTACAATATTGAACTTATTAATGAAAACAAGTTGACAGTTGTTTAGTATGTTTATTGGCCAATTGATAGTTGATTTTGCATTGTACAGTCTTGACTATTGCATCAGTTGGTCTGTTTTGACCCATTTGGATGATTTGCTTATGAGCAAACCAAAGTGCAGCCAACAGTGGTCTGTTTTGACCCATTTATCATGATTTGGTAATCACCAAACATAGGTCAGCAGCAAACAGTTGTCTGTTTTGACCCATTTGTCATGATTTGGTAATCACCAAACCAAAGTGCAGCCAACAGTGGTCTGTTTTAACCCATATTAGTGATATGGTAATGACCAAACATAAGTGAATGACCAACAGTGGTATGTTTTGACCCATATTAGTGATATGGTAATGACCAAACATAAGTGAATGACCAATAGTGGTCTGTTTTGACCCATATTAGTGATATGGTAATGACCACAGCTGTTTTGATCATATGCATACTTGTGCAGCACCTTGTGATCATTTGCATACTTGTGCATCAAATGACCACAACTGTTTTGACCCAAACATAAGTCAATGACCAATATCTGTTTTGAGCACAACTGTTTTGACCCAAACATAAGTCAATGACCAATATCTGTTTTGAGCATAACTGTTTTGACCCAAACAGCTCCAAACTGATCAAATGACCACAGCTCCAAACTGATCAAATGACCACAGCTGTTTTGACCCATTTCTTAAACAGTTGTCATATACACAGAGCTGACATATATATACCACAGCTGTCAAATGACCAATTTACCCCTGCAAGCTTTAAAGCTCATATAACCCACTGCAATATACATACCACACCTGTAAAATGACCAAATTACCCCTGCATGCTTTAAAACTTATATAACCCCCCACTGACATATATATACCACACCTGTAAAATGACCAAATTACCCCTGCAAGCTTTAAAGCTTATATAATCCACTGACATATATATACCACACCTATAAAATGACCAAATTACCCCTGCAAGCTTTAAAGCTTATATAATCCACTGACATATATATACCACACCTGTAAAATGACCAAATTACCCCTACATCATTAACATTAACTAACCAAAACATTACATACCACATTAAGTCATTACATTACATAGATTCATTGTTGTCCAAAACAGGCATTACAAAACATTAAATTGTCCAAACATAAGTCAAACATTCACCAACTAAGTACATCCTTCTCTGTTGCCCTTCCCTCTTGGTCTTCCTCTTTTAGCTGACAGTTTGCCCCCTCTTTGACTGGTGGGTTGGCTGTTGAGTTAACTTGTCTGTTGAGTTGACTATTGTGTTGACTGTTGGGTTGACCTTTGAGTGGACTTTCTCTTCCTTATGTTCCCCTTCTGTCTCTTTGATCCAGGTTCAGCTGTCAGCAATAAAATCACATTAGTTAGCATAATTAGAGATCTACAACAAAGGAAAAAAACAGTAAATGTCCACCTGTATTCATGTTCCCTTTTTCAGCACATTTTCTCTTGTTATGACCTCTTGCTCCACAAATACACATGTCATTATAACCCCATGCTTAGTTAGTTTTCCTGGCTTTTTAGGATCCTCATGAGGGTCTCTCTTTCTGTTCTTCTTAAGCCTACCAGGAGCAACTTTTATTGGAGGTGGATCCATTGGATAATCAACCTTTGGCCAATCCTTTTCACTAGGCAATGGAGGGATTGTGAAGTCATAAATCTTCATGTATGTATCTTTGTGGTAACACTGGTCCACATAATCTTTTGCATTCTTATGTAAAAACCTAGTCACAGCACACACATGCTTACATGGATATCCCCTAAGTTCCCACTTTCTACATGTGCAGGTTCTCTTATCCAGGTCAACAGATACATCATCAAAGTCTCTTACTTGGAAAACTTGATAAGATGAGGGGTACACTTCACACCTATAAGCTGCACCTTTTGAAAACTCTAGTTTTTCCTATATATTAGGGCAGATGACAACATCTTTGGCAGCCATTTCTGTTTTTTTTGTCACTAACCTACTCATGATCTGAATTCTGATATCCTCTAACATGTGAATAATATGCTTTGACCTTGCATTGATGATGTAACCATTGAATGTTTCTGCCATGTTGTTCACTATTACATCACATTTAGTATGAGTTTTCAAGTAGCATATGTTGAAACAAGTTTTATCCTGTTTCAATAATGCTTCTACTGCATCAGGGTTGATTGATTTCATCTCATCAAGGGCTTGAATGTACTCAGGTTCACAATAAGTGTCGCAACCCCCGCCCCCTTATCTGTCCCGGGAACGGGCGGCCGCGAACATTCGTTTGTGGTGGTATCAGTTATTAATTTGGCAGCGGAAATTACATCAGGATCGTAGTTAGGAAATGTTTATCAGAGTAAAACCACCATATTTTATATTAATAACCACATGGGTAAAACCCAAGTTTCTTTATTACAATATGTTTATAGGGATAAACCCTATTTTATTGAATTTAAAACATCGTCTTTTTGGTAACTTTTATAGCCACATTTTTCCAAGCCGTCAGTGCTCTCCAGCTGTCTTTTTACTAATTGGCTGTCACATTGTGTTACCTGAAACGCGTTTTAAAAACATTTGTCAGTGGAAAATACTGGTGAGTGAATCTCAGTTTAATCAAGAAACATTTTACCAATTAACACAGTATTGAGAGCAACCACATTGTTTATTTCTACACAATTACTCATTCAGTACTGTCAATCCTGACTGGTGGGTCATATTACACATTGGCTAACTCGTTGTCCAATGGTAACGTGTTCCACATTTTGTATATAAAACCCCAACATACCGGCAGTAATTGAAGAACTACAAAGACTCAATCACTGCTTAATCATATTGTAAAGCATTTAAGGTTTTGTAAAATAGTTTACAAAAAGGTTTACAAAAAACGGATAAACTCACATTGCTGTTTTAGACTTCTTCTAGGGTTTCCTGGTGTTAATCTATAATGTACACAAATGTACATATGTTAGTATAATAACCCTTTAATTATATTAACGATACCCTCCCCGAGACGGTATTCCAACAACTACGTCGGGCAGAACCACGACAGTTGTTACGGAACCCTGGATCAATCGGGCAGCGTATCTAATACGAAACTGGGGTTATAATACTTACAATGGAGTAGAACCTCGCTAATTAGGGGGATATAATACCCGTATATTATGTCTATTACTTCAGAATTCGCTTAGAAAGAAAAGAATTGAACGAGTTTGTTGAAGATCCGATGCCTGCTACTTATAGGGCTGAAAAACGGGTTTCTCACGGCCCGCGTAAAGGTAAGCATAAGCTTACGCGGCCCGCGTCGTAGGGGGTTTAGGCTGTAGCTGATCCGGGTCATGACTAGGTTCAACACGCGTTATGACACGTGTCATCACAGGGGTTCGCCTGACCTTTAAGTTGTCACGGCCCGCGTAAGGTCAAGAGAAGGTTTACGCGGCCCATGTAAACTTCACTTTTCTTTTTTTTAATTATTTTTAATGATATTTTATATTTTGGGCTCGGTTTTCACATAAGGGGTGTATTTTAAGACATATAGGGGTATTTTAAAATATATTAGGGTGTAAGAAAAAATTTCAGGAGGGTTGTTATATCCTCCCCACCTTGTTTTAGAACTCGTCCTTGAGGTCTACTGGAATAAGTATGAGTATTTCCTTTGCATTTCTGATTCAAGCTCCCATGTGTATTCTGGTCCTCTTTTGGAGTCCCACTTCACTTTGACTAGAACTAATCTCTTGTGCTTGAGATTCTTGACTTTCCTGTCCTCAATCTGTAGAGGCCTTTCCATAAATTTTAACTACTCATTTACCTCTATATCCTTAAGAGGTACTATCAGTGATTCGTCAGCTAAGCATTTCTTGGGATTAGATACATGAAATACATCATGTATTCCTGCCATTTCTTCTGGCAGTTGCAGCTGATAGGCTACAGGTTCTATTCTTCTAATAATCTTGAAAGGTCCAACATACCTAGGACTTAGCTTTCCCCTCTTTATGAATCTTACCACTCCTTTCCAAGGAGAGACTTTTAATAATACCTTATCTCCTACTTGAAATTCCAATGGTTTCCGCCTGTTGTCAACATAGCTTTTCTGTCGATCACGTGCTGTTAGGATCGGAGGCTCTCATGATTGTGTTAGTTTGTGTAAATTGAACAATGAATGAATATGAAATAATGTAAAGTGCAGCGGAAATGAATAACAAACTTTGTAAACACAATCAAAGGAGAAAATAGTTTGATAAACATTTGCTTTTCATAGAGTCGAAAGATTACAATTCAAAGCAAAAGATTACATTGCAAGCTTACAAACTAAGCTCCCCCTCAACCTGATACTACAGTGGTTGGTTGCACAAGATGAAAGGATTGAACCGAGGAGAAGAACTCTCTCAGAACGAATCAAATGTAACAGTACAGAGTACTGTTCCATTTATAGACAATCCAAACCGCTGAGGCCAGTGTTGCAGTAATCGCTAGTCGCTAGTCGGGCGGCGGGGTGGGGACTAGCGATTAATCGGGGATTAATTGGAATTTATGGGGATTAATCGGGATTAATTTGATTAATCGGAGACTAATCGGGGATTAATCGGGAATTAATCGGCACCTAGTCGGGATTTTTACAACCATGGCTGAGGCATCTTAGCTGACGTCACCATGAAAGCGACGTCTAACAGCCTAACAACCTGTATCTACTGTTCTTATATAAACACTGCTAAACTTAACTACTGACTATACATGAAACAGATGATATACTAAACTACTGCTCTCTCTTTATGTCAGTGCTTTCCTCAAGGTTAATCAGTCCTTGATTGGGCAGTGCTTTGTCATCAGTAGGTTGTACCAGCAGTGTTTTCTTCTCAGCAGTTTTCTGGTGTCATCAGTAGATAGAAGAGCAGCAGCAGTTGTATCCGGGCAGTGGATGTAAGACCATCAGATGTTATAATCACTTTCAAGGGAGAAGACTTAGTGTAAACTGCTGCTTATTGTGAATCCACTGTCATGATCCGGTTTTGGCTTTCATTATCTGTTCCTCTGGCAGGGTTCAATCCCAACAATCTCCCCCTGGAACAGATAATGCCAAAACCCTTCATTATTCTGGATCTTTATTCCTCATCAGAAGTTCTTATACTTGTTCTTTAAATTTCAGCTCAAAATACTGAGAACTTGTAGCATCTTCATCCCGACACAGTGTAAGCTCAAGGAGATCTTGTAGATCTTCAACACCTAGGCCTAGTGCTTGATTCCTTGATATATGCTTCACTTCACCATTGATTCTGACCAGGGTCAATACATGGATCTTTTGATCAGAGAGCCACTTTAGTAGTTTTAAACCAAATGGGTTTCTTGGGAGAGATTTATTTGAAGATGAGTTGGGAGATGTTGGCCTTGTGAAAACTTGCAGACTTTCAGACATTCGTTTGAAGGCCATTTCAATGACAGTGTTTGCTGCAGCTATGTCTTCTGCAGTCTCCTTTTCTATCTGCTCCTGTCTCTTTTGTTGATCTGGCTCAATGTCTGAAACTTCTGAAGTATTTGGTGATTCAGGCTTAGTTAACGCCTTCTTGAAAAGGTTTTGAATTTTTTCTGAGCTTTCTTCTTTTAGATCCATTTTCATGATGGTTTCTGTGAAGTACTCAACTTCCTTTTCCTTTACCTCTTCACTAGTCAGCTGTTTTCCTTCTTCTCGGTTTGACACAAGAATATGATTTTCTGTTGACTTGAACAGTGTTTTGAGGTTTTCAATCTGTTGTTCAAGTTTCATCATTTGTTCATGTTTCTTTGAAGTGCCTAAAACAGTTATCTTCCTTTTCTTCAGCCTTTCATAGGCTTCATCAGTATGCTGCTTTGACCATTTTGATATGGCATTGGCAGTGTCCACTTTTGCATCCACCAACTCCTGTTTCTTTCTTTTGTATTCAGCTGTTAGGTCAGTGATGAGCTTTTTGTATTTGCTCCAATTTGGAGCATTTTTCTTCTTTCTAGGGTCGTTCTTGATTCTATCAATCCTATCAGCCTCATGCTTTAAAGCCACTATTGGCCATTCTTCAAATTGGTTTTCTTCAGCAGGATAAAAATTTTCTTGCATGATGTATGCAAGAAGTTTTCTTCTCATCTCTTTTCGTTGATCTGCCTTTTCTTTGCTCAGCTCTTGTGCAGAATCTTTTATTTGTTTGACTTTTGTGAGCAGAAGTTCCAATCTTTCAGCAATGGCTTCATCACCTTGACCTTCACATTCAACCTTGGCTCTTATCTTAGCCTGTCTTGTTTTGAGCTCAAGATATTCATCCATGTCTTCTGGAACTATGAAGCCAACGAGTGAAGGAAATCTTCTGTTTGAAGGATCATCATCAGTGTAGAATTGCCTCATCTCATTTTTTATAGCTTCTAGTTCCAACGGATATTTTGCAGCAGTGGGATCATATTTGTCCTCATTTGGCTGAGTAAGTTTTCTTTTTCTGGTGTAGAGCTTTGCAGATGAAGAGGATTTTGATTGTGATGTAGGAATGATGAGAGCAGTGGTGGATGGTTGACTAACAGCTGTTGAAACAACTGGTGTTTCAACCTCTGTTGTCATTACAACTACTGATGTGTCAGTAGATGTCTTCTGCTTTTGAGCAGGGGTTGAAGGTGGTGAGGTATTTTTTGATGGTGGTGATGGTGGTGGTGAATCATCAGGTATGAGAATCCTTCTCCTTTTTATTGTAGGAGAGGCTGATAATGTCTTGGGTGGCTCAGTGGTTTGAGATTGAATGGCAGTGGTTTGTGTTTGACTAACAGTTGTTGAAACAACTGGTGCTTCAACCACTGTTATCATTACAACAGATGTTGTAACATCTGTTGTCTTCTGCTTTTTGGCAGGAAACGGTGGTATGGCAGTGGTTTTGGTGGTGTGTGGTGAAGTTGTGTGTGTTGATGAGATGACAGCTGTTTGGCTACTAACAACAGTTTTTGTAACTACTGCTGTATCAGCTGTTTGGATGGAAGTTTGAGATTTTGAATCTTTTGAGATTTTAGATGGCTGTTTTCCTTGTTCTGGTTCAACATACAGACCATCTTCAATTCCCTTTTTCTTCAACTGTTTGACATTCTCCCCCTTTTTGGCATTATCTGCAAGGGGGTTATCCATAAAAAGGATAGTAGAGGGAACTTTTCCAGAAGTGCTTTGGAGATGAGCCTTGATAGCTTTGATGTCTGCTTGAGTATCTTTAAATCTCGACTCCACCATGTTTGTCAACATTTTCACATGTATCTCATGCTGCTGATCAGCCATTTGTTTTTGTTTTTCAAGTAAGGGCTGGAAAATATTCCACAGCTCATTTCGAGCAAGTGCAGGTTGTGCAGATGCTTGAGCTGGAGCAGCAGTGGATTGTGCTTTTTGAGCTTTTAGCAGCTGCTGCACCATATCCTTTATCTCAGCAACTGATGTTTCGAGTTTTTCAACTCTGCTCGTCAATTCCTGATATTTTGAATCATCACCCACTTTAATGGGATCATCTGAATCCCCACCAGCAGTGGTTGTACCAATGTGCGACTTAGGAACTGAGTCCCAAAAATCACCCATTGATGCCCCTTGTTCTTGGTACTGGGGACTTCTTTCTTCAGCACTTGATAAACCTTTGATGGTACCAGTGGTTAGAACCAACTCACTGGTGGTTACCGATGGTGCTATGGAAGAAATTGCCTTCAAGGGAGTCTTACTAATGAAACAACTGTCCAACTGAAGATCTGTTGATCCATCAGTTGTAGTTGCTGCTCCACTTGAACTTCCACCTAGAGTTACTTGTAACTCAGGGGGTGTAACCTCCTCAGTTGTTGCTGGGATAGCAGAGGTATCAGCATCAGACCCAGTCACTTGTTGGAGTGTACTCTCTTTGATGAGTGATTGAGAGGAACTGGTTTGTGTCTGAGCTATAACAACTGCATGCAACAAAGGTAGCATGGATTGTGGTAATATTATTGGTGAGGGTATGGGAGTTGAAAGAGACATGTCCTTGGGATCAGGACTGAGGAAGATGGATCTGATTGAATCCAGAGCTTCATATTGTGGGGTCCCTGTGCTTACAACCTGATCCTTTTGTGAGGATGCAGGAGGAGTATGAGGCAAAGGTGGAGATCTTTCTACCAACTGCTGTGAGGAAGTAGCAGCAGTGGTTTGTGGTGACATTTGTGTTGTCACTGGCATTTGCTCTAGGATCTCATCTTCCAGAGTTGCCTTTGTTTTGGGTTTGGGGGGTTTTCTGGATGGTTTCTTTTTGGTCTTTTTGGTAGTAGCAGGTGTGGGTTTCAAAGCAGGGGTAGTGCTGCTATGATCACCTGGAGCAGTAGGCTCAGCAGCAGATGTCTGAGGAGCAGTGGTAACTGCTAAATTCTGCTCTGACACCTCTGCTTTTGTTTTTATTGGTGCCAACATTCTAGTGAATGTTTCAGGTGTTAAACTTTTTATTTGAAAATAAACACCTTGTTTTAGCAAATTTTCATTTTCTTTTTCAAAATTTTCTTTAAAATAGTAGCTTAGAAATCTTGGAAAAAGTAAAAATGCTTTGTTATCAACATTTTTTACCAAGTCATTAAAGATCTCCTGGGAGTAGTTGTAATCTTTATTATTTAAAATAGCATAGCCCAGACATTGAATCTTTAATGGTATTTCGTTAAACGCTGTTGTTTTATTTGAAACACACGACAAAAGTGTGTGAAATAAAAACCTTGGTGCAGAAGGGAAGTAACCTTTTTGTAAGGTAAATATGGCTAAACCTCTTAAAACATTTCTGCAAAATGATTCTGGATTAAGTATTCCTTCAATAAACACCTCCCAGTAAGTATTTCATTACTTATGAATGGGAAGGGTAAAAAGGGAAGAAATTTTTTTTTCACAAAAACTCAGAAGTGTGTTTTATCTCAAAACTTTTGAAGTCAGAAGAAAAGAATATAAACATAAAACACTTTAGAGTCAAAAGTTGGGGTAAAAATGGTCATCAAAGCAACTGTGTGCAGTCATTGGTTCAGGAAAAGGTTCAGGTAACCATGGTATTTCCAGTGAATAAGCTTTCAAAAGAGGACTAGACAAACTTTTCTGAATAATCACGTAGTAACAAAGTCTATAATGTTTTAAGAGGTTTAGCCATATTTTTACAAAATTTTGACCAATCTCACATTACATAAGATATGGACTATCTTGACTCCTTAATGTATTTTAACAGAGTTGATTTGTTCCTTTTGAGGATCTCAACCTGTTTTCAACACATAAGATCTAATGACTAAAGATTTAATTTCCCTCTTTATACGTTAGCAAAAACACTAATGTTTTTATGAACATAGGCTTTTGTTAATCTGAGGTTCAACTTTGTCATCTAATACAGCGACATCACAGAATTCATAGCAACAGTTGAAATCAATTTTGAAAATAAGAAATAATCCCGTAGTTTTAACAGATATGTTTTCAGATCTAAAACCATGAGTGTCTTGTGCATGAAATCACTTGTTGTGTGAGATTTGTGTGTCATATGACATCTTGGTTGATTTACAGAGTTTTTGAATAACCACTTTGAACATGGTTTACTCGGTACTCTGTTTTTCAACTAAATGCACCCAACCTTAGTATCAATGAATTATGAGCCGAACTGTTATGTCAAATTGATTGTTAGATCGAATTTGACTGTCCAGGCTCTGATACCAATTGTTAGGATCGGAGGCTCTCATGATTGTGTTAGTTTGTGTAAATTGAACAATGAATGAATATGAAACAATGTAAAGTGCAGCGGAAATGAATAACAAACTTTGTAAACACAATCAAAGGAGAAAATAGTTTGATAAACATTTGCTTTTCATAGAGTCAAAAGATTACAATTCAAAGCAAAAGATTACATTGCAAGCTTACAAACTAAGCTCCCCCTCAACCTGATACTACAGTGGTTGGTTGCACAAGATGAAAGGATTGAACCGAGGAGAAGAACTCTCTCAGAACGAATCAAATGTAACAGTACAGAGTACTGTTCCATTTATAGACAATCCAAACCGCTGAGGCATCTCAGCTGACGTCACCATGAAAGCGACGTCTAACAGCCTAACAACCTGTATCTACTGTTCTTATACAAACACTGCTAAACTTAACTACTGACTATACATGAAACAGATGATATACTAAACTACTGCTCTCTCTTTATGTCAATGCTTTCCTCAAGGTTGATCAGTCCTTGATTGGGCAGTGCTTTGTCATCAGTAGGTTGTACCAGCAGTTTTTTCTTCTCAGCAGTTTTCTGGTATCATCAGTAGATAGAAGAGCAACAGCAGTTGTATCCAGGCAGTGGATGTAAGACCATCAGATGTTATAATCACTTTCAAGGGAGAAGACTTAGTGTAAACTGCTGCTTATTGTGAATCCACTGTCATGATCCGGTTTTGGCTTTCATTATCTGTTCCTCTGGCAGGGTTCAATCCCAACACGTGCTTCTTTCAGTCGTTCCTTGACTTGAATGATTTTGTCTGTTGTTTCTTGTACTATCTCAGGTCCAGACAGTTGCTTTTCCCCAATTTCTGCCCAACAGACTGGAGTTCGGCACTTTCGTCCATAAAGTGCTTCGAATGGTGCAGCGTTGATACTTGTGTGATAACTATTATTATAAGAAAATTCTATCAATGGTAAGTGATCGTCCCAATTACCTCCGAAATCAATTACACAAGCTCTAAGCATGTCCTCCATTGTCTGAATTGTTCTTTCACTTTGTGCATCCGTTTGAGGATGATAAGCTGTGCTTAGATTCAACTTGGTTCCCATTGCTTTTTGGAAACTTGTCCAAAAATGAGAGGTAAAACGACTATCTCTGTCAGAAACAATTGATAAAGGAATTCCATGTAAAGAAACTATTTCATTTACATACAATTTAGCTAATTGTTCCATATTAAAAGTTTCTTTCATTTATAGGAAATGAGCTGACTTGGTTAGTCTGTCTACAATCACCCAGATTGTATCATTACCTTTCTTTGTTTTGGGTAATTTAGTAACAAAATCCATTGTTATTAATTCCCATTTCCAAACAGGCATTTCAAACTGTTGCAATAAACCTGAAGGTTTCTGATGTTCAGCTTTGACTTGTGAATAGGTTAAACATTTAGAAACATAGGCTGCTATGTCCTTTTTGATTCCTATCCACCAGAAATTCTTTCTTAAATCCTGGTACATTTTATCGCTTCCTGGATGCATCGTATATTTAGACTTATGGGCTTCTTCTAATATACAATGACGTAGGTTTCCTAATTTAGGTATCCATATTCTTTTATTATGGAATCTCCAAATTCCATCTGTTCCTTGTTCTAATTCTTTGATCATTCCTTTTAGTTTTTCAGTATCATCCTTGATTACTGATTCTTGTGCTTTTCTAATCTGCTCCTTTAAATCTACTTGTAGATTTAATTTAAGAGAACGTACTCTTTTTGGCTGTTCGTGATATTTTCGGCTTAAAGCATCAGCAACTACATTTGCTTTTCCTGCATGATACTGAATATCACAATCATAATCACTAAGCATTTCCATCCAGCGTCTTTGTCTCATATTCAATTCTTTTTGCCCGAAGACATACCTTAAACTTTTATGATAAGTGAAAACAGTAAACTTACTACCGTACAAGTAATGTCTCCAAATCTTAAGGGCGAAAATTATAGCTCCTAATTCTAAATCATGAGTTGAATAATTCTCTTCATGATTCTTAAGTTGTCTGGATGCATAGGCTATAACCTTTTGACGTTGCATTAACACACATCCATAACCTAATTTAGAAGCATCACAATAGATTACAAAATCTTCAGTTCCTTCTGGTAACGCTAGTATGGGTGCATGGGTTAATCTTTGCTTAAGGATTCTAAAGGCTCCTTGTTTTGGTTCCCATTTAAACTTAACAGATTTACAAGTTAGCTTAGTTAAGGGAATGGCTATTCTAGAAAAATCTTGAATAAATCTTCTATAATAACCGGCTAGTCCTAAGAAACTTCTTACCTCAGTTGGTGATTCAGGGGTTTTCCATTTGGTTATCGCCTCGATCTTGGTTGGATCCACATGAATTCCTTCATGATTAACTAGATGTCCAAGAAATTGTACCTGTTCTAACCAAAATTCGCACTTCGAAAACTTAGCATAAAACTTTTCTTTTCTTAATAAAGTTAAAAGTGCGTGCAAATGCTTTGCATGTTCCTCTTTACTCTTAGAGTAAATAAGAATATCATCTATAAAGACAATTATGAATTTATCCAAATATGGCTTACATATTCGGTTCATCATGTCCATAAATGCAGCTGAGGCATTGGTTAAACCAAATGGCATGACAGTAAATTCATAATGACCATACCTTGTTCAGAAGGCGGTCTTTGGAATGTCCTCTTCCTGTACCTTTAATTGATGATATCCTGACCTTAAATCGATTTTTGAGAAAAATCGTGCTCCTTGCAACTGATCAAACAGATCATCTATTCTTGGTAATGGATACCGATTCTTAATTGTGACTTTATTCAATTCACGGTAGTCAATGCACATACGCATTGATCCGTCCTTCTTTTTAACGAATAAAATCGGCGCTCCCCAGGGTGATGAACTTGGTTGTATGAATCCTTTCTCCAACAATTCGTCTAATTGTTTCTTTAGTTCTTGCATTTCTGCAGGTGCCAAATGGTAAGGTGCTTTGGCAATTGGTGCTGTCCCTGGTATTAAATGGATTCTGAATTCAACTTCTCTATCTGGAGGTTGCCCTGGTAATTCTTCTGGAAATATATCTGAAAACTGGGATACTACTGGAATATCATTTAATTCTTTTCCTTTAGTGTTAGTGATTATAGAAATCAAATATACTAACGATCCTTTTCTTATGTAACTTGCTGTTTTCATCACAGAGATGAATTTAGTGGATTTAGAAATTTTATATCCTTTAATTGTGATCTTTTCACCCTTTGGTGAATTTATTTGTATTGACTTTTGATCACACAAAATACTGGCTTTATTGGCTATTAACCAATCCATCCCTAATATTACATCAAATCCTGCCAGATTCATGGGGTAAAGGTTTGCAATAAATTTCTGATTTAGAATTTCTATTCTTGCTCCCTGCAAGATTTCGGAAATTTTAATGGTTTCCCCATTTGCTGTCTCTACTAGACATTCTTGTGTAAGTTTAGTTAATGATTGATTGAGAAGTTTGCAAAATGAAGTATTAATAAAACTTTGGTTTGCACCAGAGTCAAATAATACTTTAGCAAAAATATCATTAACTAAAAACGTATCAGTGATCACATCCGGGATCATCTTTGCTTCTTTTGTAGTCAGAACAAATGCTCTAGCATTTTTTGGTATTCTTGTTATTCGTAGCTGGAGCTAATTTTGGGCAGTTAGGCTTGATATGACCTTTTTCTCATTAGTTGTAACATATCCTGTTGTTAGCTTTCTTCCTGTAGCCTTCTTCCTTGTGTCCCGATATTTTGCAAAAGTTACAGTATATGGAGCATCTTCCTGAATGCTTCATTTTGTAATTCTTACAGTAGGGTGTAGAACCTATATTTTTCCCACGGTTAAAATTTCCAGAACGAAATTCTTGTGTGAGCTTCTGGGTTAGGTTCCTCCTTTGATCCTCTTCTCGTGTACGGACTAATTCATCTGTCAAGGCATTGGCTAGTTCTACAGCTACTTCTATGGTTTGAGGTCTAGCTGCCTTGACTACATGCCTTATCTCCCCGATTAGTCCCCAGATATAACGGGAGATTAATACTAGTTCAGGTGAGGCAAGGGTTGGCACTATTCTAGCATATTCAAATAATAACTTAGTGTATCCCTTACTATCCACACCAGTCATCCTAAGGTTTAGAAATTTGTTTGCTATCTGTTCTTTTTCATTAGGAGTGCAGAATTTCCTTTCTACCATGTTTTTAAACTCCCCCCATTCCATATTGTAAATTCTATCACTTCCTCTAGACTGAAGGATAGTGTTCCACCATTCTAGTGCTGAATTCTTAAATAGATTAGAAGCAAGCATTATCTTATCTTCTTCTGCGCACTTGTTTATTCTTAAGACTGCCTCAGTCTTTTCTATCCAGCGTAGGGTTGCAATAGCCCCTTCGTTGCCCGAGAATTCCATTGGTTTACAAGACCAGAATTCTTTATAAGAACAACCGTAAGACACAGTTCTTCTTCTTTTGGGAATGGGCAGTTGAAGTACGGGTCCATTATTCACGCTGTTTTCAGGTTCGGAAGGTCGCTTGCTATCATGTTTACTTTTATTTTCTGCTTCCATAACCGTTTGAATAATATATGGCATTGCATCTATTATTCCTTGTGCTACTATGTGTTGGATGGCACTGTTATCCACTTGGTTTCCATTGTTGTTGTTGTTTGGATTTTCGTTACCCGAGTTATTGTTACTCTTGTTATCATTATTCAGATTTCCCTGGTTTACTTCGTCGTTCATCTGAGTTTTAAACATTTATCACATATTAATATCACAAAATAATTAATAGTTTAGGTAACAACCACACAATATACATATTGATCAAAAACGTCGAACATTGCGACTTTACTCTTTTTATATAGTATGGGTCAAATACACACTAAAACAGGAATTAAAAATTACAACACTATTATGCATCACTAACCACAAAATGGTCTATACTACAATATATTATTATTATTATTACATATATATATATATATATTATATATATTTTTTTCATACAAACATATTATATATTATTATATTATTATTACCAATTCCACTATCATTTTCATGGATATGGATTTCCCCCGAAATCCATCTGACGCTCGTCATATTACCAGACGAGTTGTTATCCTACATACCTCATCCTCTCACTACTCTCTAAGATTTCTTCTCCGAAAGTTCAAAGTTCTTGCCAGTTCTCTGCACTCATTGGGGGTCCAGTGTAAGGACTCTCAAATATGTCATAAACCAACCCACAATTGATAACCCGAACTCCTGAAACCATACTATGTATGAAAAACAAAGAAAAACAGAAATATGGTTCTTAGGCGGGCCGCGTAAGAGTAAGCATGATCTTACGCGGGCCGCGTCAAACCTGTGTTGACCGGATAAGTGTTCTGGAGCCACGTAGCGACCACCTGGCTAACCTACTTGTGACTTGTCAATGCTAGTCGTAGACTAGGCGGCTGCGCGGGCCGCGTAAAGGCAAGCCGAAGGCTTACGCGGGCCGCGTGAGGCCTTAAAATTCACCTATAAATAGCTTGCATCAGGGACTTTCATTCTGTGTCGAAACAAACTTTCAAAAACGAAGTTATAATACTCTGAAGTCGAAAATTCACATATAATAGCGAGGCGCTGGTCCGATACCCGGTATTAACTCGATCGCTGCTACGATTCAATGTTCGATCGATTAAACTATCCAATGGATATTTAAGTGCTGCCCACATTAGGGTTTATGCTTTGTCATTCGTTGTTAATTCAATGGATGTTTAAGTATCGCACTTTGTTATTCTTTGTGAAGGTTTTAATCTCGTGAGTTATCGTAAATGCTGTATTAGTTACTAACCGAGTTCGTGTGCATGTTATTAATTTAGGTTAAAAGGCTAATCAGTAGGCTAGGCTCTGCTCAATTAAATCTGCAATGTGAGTCATTCTCTTTTTATCAAATTACTTTCAAAAGCAAGTTTATTTTCAAAGTTATAATTACAGGGATTAAGTCTTTGTAATCACCAAATTACAGCCGGTATGTGGGGTTTTGTATACATTACTTATTTCCCGTCACCATTGGACAACGAGTTAGCCAATGGGTGATCTGACCATAGTCACAGAAACGAGTCGAGTGACAAATACTGTGGGTAGTTGGTTGATATCTGGAAACATTGTAATCTCTCTTAATACTGTAAATTATAACAAATGAGTCGCTTTAGTAAAATAGAATGATTAACCAGTATTTCCCGCTGACAATTTTTTTTTCAAACATGTTTCAGGTGATCTGTTGTGATCAAGGAAAAGTGCCGTGAAGCACTACAAGCTTAAGGAAGTGGCTCAATATAAAATAAAGAAACATGTTTTGTAAAACAAAAGATTTCTCCGTGAAATCTTATGATTGTAAATTACCGGGATTTTATCCCGAGTTGTGAAATAAAATAATCGGGAAAATTTCAGTTTTAAAAAGATCCTGAAGAAAACTTCCGCTGTTAAATAAATACCACGGGATTTCTGTCCCGCGGCTCTTGAAACGGGTCAAACCGGGTCGGGGGCCGTGACAGAAAAAGGTGGTATCAGAGCCACTGATTAAGCCAATTAAGTATTTAGAAAATACTTAATTTTACTACTTGTCATTTTGTGATTAAATGTTTATTATTTGAATATTTGTGTACAGTATGGGTAAGCAAAAGCTTTCAAACATCTATCTTAAATTAGATAGGTCATCCAACGAGAATGGAAGTTCATCCCAAACCAAATCCTCAAATCACTCTGTAATTCCTGAAGAAGGAATATTTGTGCAAAAAGCACAATATGAGGAACCACTTTCTCCTAATAAAAGAAGTTTGATTTTTAAGAAAAGTCAGGAGAAAATAAAGAAATTCCGAGAAAAGAAGATTAAACAGGAAACCCAGGAATTAACCAGTAAATCACCTTGGGAAGACAAGTTAGATGAAAATGGGCAGATCTTTATATGCTAGCTACTGTAGCAGTAAATGCAAATCTTTAAATATTTTAACTCAAGTTTTAGCAACCTTATCACCCACCATCCAGAAACCTTATCCAGTAAATAAATAAGTTTACAGTAAACCCTAGTGTGTTTTAATTTTCAGTTGTTTTTGTCATACGGTATGCAATAATATTTAAAGGTTATTTATGAAATTTTGTTATAAAAATTTTAACTTAGTATTTGTGTGTATTTTGCATGTATACTAAACAGCATGAGTGACTTGTCTGACGCCCTTCAAAATTTAAATCTCTATCCGGTAAAAATAGAGGTTTCCAGAGATTTCAATAGGTATATACCCGACATAGAAGAACCTATGGAATTCAATGCTCCACCTCCGGAGAAACCCAAGCCCAAGAAAATGAGAAGATTTGTGGGATGGAGACGTGTGCGTAGGAGGAAACCCGCCACTAGAAAGATTCCCAAAATAGAAAATCCCTTAGACAAAGGGAAGGGGATTGAAGTCGGGGAAGAGTCTAGGCAGATGGGAATACAGTTTGAAGAATATTCTAAGCAAATAGAAATGGAGATTGGAGGAGGTTTTAAACAAACCCAGATAGAAATTGGAGAAAGCTCTAAGCAAACCCAGGAAATGACATTGCAGGAGGAGTTAGATTTTATATTGGCAAGCTGTGATACTATTAAGCCTGTCAATAAAAATGTTTTTACTCATCCTATTGAAACTCAACTTCCAATAAATTTGGAACCAGCAATCCCAGAACCTATAATCCACACCCAACCTCTAGGAATGGACGAGTGGTGGACGAATGATTGGCAGTTCCAAAACCTGCTCAACAGTCCTTATTCCTTTCTTCCTCAATTCGACCCAGAACCTATACCTAATCCACCTATGAGCAATGAGAATTTAGCTGAACTCCGCCACTTTGGCGAGGAGTTGATGGATGCAAGAAATAGGATCAGGGAATTTAGCTCAACTGACAAGGGATAAGGGGTTTACGAGACTGTGGTTGTATAATAGCAATAATAATATAATCATGTGAAATAACTATCAATAAAACTTTGTAAAATAATGGTGTGTATGAACGCATATTATAAAATATATAAATGGAATCGAGAAATTGATAAGTTTTGACTATTTGTGTGTTGTGAAATTTGTATGATTGTTTTATGTATAATTGTTATTTATTTTGATACTAATAAATTATATATATCAGATGGAAAACGCTAATAACGAACCAGTTAATGAAGTTAATCAATCTGAGCAACATCCCGAGGATCAATTTCTAAATAGGCAAGATATAGAAAATATCATTGCTCAAGGAATAGCCAATGTTATTCCAGCAATAGTTGCTGCTGTTAGAAATCCAATCGAACCTCAACAAATCATTCCTAGCAAACGTATTTCTGAGGATAACTTCAGCAATAGCGTAAATGGAGGCGGTAATCATACTAATCACAATAATAATCCACGGCAGGCTTCACTCCCTAAGAAAATAAAAGCTGCAACACCTGGTTGCACTTATAAAGAATTTCTTGCTTGTAAACCATCTGAGTTTGCAGGCAATGAAGGAGCAACTGCGGTACTGCGTTGGTTAGAGAAAACCGAGGCAGTAATTACAATAAGTAAATGTGCCCAGGATGATCAGGTCATGTACGCATCAAATCTTTTTAAGGAAGGGGCGCTAGAATGGTGGAACACGGTGTTACAAGCAAAATGAAGGATGATGGCATATGCTATGAATTGGGAAGAATTTAAGAGTCTTGTAGAAAGAAAATTTTGTCCCGAATATGAAAAAGATCAAATGGCGAATAAGTTCTTAAACCATCGAATGATGGGTGTAGATTGTCGCGGTTATACTTCGACATTCTTTGAATATGCTAGAGTGGTACCAACACTGGCTTCGCCAGAACCGGTACTCATTTCTCGCTATGTTTGGGGATTGATTGGTGAAATCCGCAATATCGTTAAAGCTGCGAGACCTCGTACTATTGACGATGCAGTGGAATTAGCCAACACCCTAACTGATGAACTGGTGCGCACAAGAGATGATAACAGGAAGAAGGAACTGGCTCAGAAAATTACCCAAGGATTTTGTACGGGTAATAATAACAGCTTCAAAAGAAGAGGAACAGGGCAATCTTCAACTTCGCCATTCTGCAAGAATTGCAGAAAGAAACATTATGGAAGATGTAATGTAATCTGCAACTTTTGCAAAGCCATAGGGCATCGCGAAGAAGACTGCAGAAAGAAAACAAGAGTCTGCTATAACTGTGGAGAAACAGGACATTTTAAGCCAGAATGCCCTAAATTGGTCAAACCAGCAGACAACAAAGCCAAGACGACCGATGGAGCTACTAAAAAGAATGTCAGAGCATTTCAGCTAACCACTCAAGAAGCAAAACTCATTCCAGATGTGATAGCTGGTACGTTCCTAGTTCACAACGTGTATGCAAAAGTATTATTTGACTCTGGTGCAAACCAAAGTTTTATTAATACTTCATTCTGCCAAGCTCTTAACTTACCCTTAACCAAACTTAGGCAGATTTTTACAGTCGAAACGGCAGACGGAAATTCTGTTAGCATAGATAAAGTTTTGCAAAAGGAAAATATAGAACTCTTAGGTCATAAATTCTTTGCAAACCTGTTACCTATGAAATTAGCCGAATTTGATGTTGTGTTAGGAATGGATTGGTTAGTAGCCAACCATGCTCAAATTCTTTGTGATCAGAATTCCATAGAAATTCAAGCACCCACCGGAGAAGTAATTATGATTACAGGAGATAAACCGCGTAAGCCCATGAAGTTCATATCAGTAATGAAAGTTGCTAGTTATGAACGAAAGCAAGGAATAGTATATATGATTTCAGTAATCATTAGTACTAAGGGTAAAGAACTTAAGGAGATTCCTGTAGTCTCAGAATACCCAGATATATTCCCAGAAGAGTTACCAGGATTACCACCAGATAGGGAAGTAGAATTTAGAATTCATCTAATTCCAGGAACTATACCGATAGCCAAGGCACCTTATCGGTTAGCACCCACATAAATGTTAGAACTGAAAAAGCAATTAGATGAATTACTAAGTAAAGGTTTCATACAACCTAGTTCATCCCCTTGGGGAGCACCAGTGTTGTTTGTTAAGAAAAAGGATGGTTCAATGAGAATGTGTATTGATTATAGAGAATTGAATAAGGTTACAATTAAGAATCGATACCCATTACCTAGGATTGATGATCTTTACGATCAACTTCAAGGAGCTAGACATTTTTCTAAGATTGACTTACGCTTCGGATACCATCAGTTGAAGGTACAAAAAGAAGACATACCTAAGACTGCTTTCAGAACTAGGTATGGTCATTACGAGTTTACAGTCATGCCCTTCGGATTAACGAATGCACCTGCAGCATTCATGGACATGATGAATAGGATTTGTAAACAGTACTTGGATAAATTTGTAATTGTCTTCATCGACGATATACTTATTTATTCTAAAAGTCAAGACGAACATTGTCAGCACTTGCATGCACTCTTAACTTTGTTAAGAAAAGAAAATTTGTACGCCAAATTCTCAAAGTGTGAATTTTGGTTGCAAGAAGTGCAATTTTTAGGTCATATAGTGAATCACGAAGGTATTCATGTAGATCCTGCTAAGATAGAGGCAATTACCAAATGGAAGGTTCCGCAATGGAAATTAGAAGTTTTATAGGTTTAGCTGGATATTATAGACGGTTTATTAAGGATTTTTCCAAAATAGTTGTACCATTAACTAAGCTAACCTGTGAAGCAATTAAGTTCGAATGGGGACCTAAACAAGAAGAAGCCTTTAGGATCTTGAAGCAAAAGTTAACAAATGCTCCAATCCTAGCATTACCAGAAGGAACTGAAGATTTTGAAGTTTACTGTGATGCTTCAAAACTAGGATTTGGATGTGTGCTAATGCAACACAAGAAGGTAATTGCATATGCTTCAAGGCAATTGAAAAAGCACGAAGAAAACTATACGACTCATGACTTAGAATTAGGAGCCGTAATTTTTGCCCTGAAGATCTGGAGACATTATCTGTACGGAAGTAAGTTTACTGTCTATACAGATCATAAAAGTTTAAGATATATATTTGGGCAAAAAAAGTTAAATATGAGGCAAAGGAGATGGATGGAAATCCTAAGTGACTACTACTGTGATATTCAATATCATGAAGGAAAGGCAAATGTAGTTGCAGATGCCTTAAGTCGTAAGTACCATGAGAAACAACGACGAGTTCGTGCTCTTAGGTTAAATCTACAGTTAGATTTAATGGAACAATTGAAGAATATTCAAGAAACAGCAATCAAGGATGATGCTGAAGGAATGAAGGGACGAATAAAAGAATTAGAACAAGGAGCTGATGGAATTTGGAGATTCTACAAAAGAAGAATATGGGTACCTAAGCAGGGAGAATTAAGAAATAAGATTTTAGAAGAAGCCTATAAATCTAGGTATACCATGCACCCTGGAAACAAGAAGATGTACCAAGATTTAAGAAAGAATTTCTGGTGGATAGGCATGAAGAAGGATATAGCTAGATATGTTTCTAAGTGTCTTACTTGTTCACAAGTTAAGGCAGAACACCAGAAACCTTCAGGTCTACTACAACAATTAGAAATGCCTGTATGGAAATGGAAACTCATAACAATGGATTTTGTTACTAAGTTACCCAAAACCAAAAAAGGTAATGATGCGATTTGGGTAATTGTGGATCGATTAACCAAATCAGCTCACTTTTTACCTATGAAAGAAACCTTTAGCATGGAAAGGTTGGCAAAGTTGTATGTAGATGAAGTCGTATCCCTACATGGAGTTCCACTTTCCATTATATCAGATAGGGATAGTCGTTTCACTTCCCATTTTTGGACAAGTTTCCAAGAAGCAATGGGAACTCGACTAAATCTGAGTACTGCATATCATCCACAAACAGACGGGCAAAGTGAAAGGACGATACAAACTCTAGAAGACATGCTCAGAGCATGTGTAATAGATTTTGGTGGAAATTGGGACGATCATTTACCTTTAATTGAATTCTCCTATAATAATAGTTATCATTCAAGTATTGAAACTGCCCCATTCGAGGCACTGTATGGAAGAAAGTGCAGAACTCCAGTTTGTTGGGCAGAAATAGGAGAAAGTCAATTGTCAGGTCCTGAAATAGTGCAAGAGACAACTGACAAGATTACTCAAATCAAGGAAAGACTGAAGACGGCTAGAGATCGTCAGAAGAGTTATGCAGACAATAGACGGAAGCCGTTGGAATTTCAAGTAGGAGACAAAGTACTATTGAAAGTTTCTCCTTGGAAATGAGTAGTTCGATTCGTTAAGAAAGGAAAACTAAGTCCACGATACGTAGGACCATTTTCAGTAATCCAACGTATAGGACCGGTTGCTTATCGCTTACAACTACCAGAAGAACTAGCTGGAGTACATGATGTATTTCATGTATCCAACCTCAAGAAATGTCTATCAGATGAATTGTTGATAGTACCTCTCCAAGATATAGAGGTAAACGAAAAATTAAAATTTGTTGAGAAACCTCTTCAGATAGAAGACCGAAAGGTGAAATTCCTTAAACACAAACGGTTATTACTTGTCAAAGTCAAGTGGGATTCAAAGAGAGGACCTGAATACACTTGGGAGCTGGATTCAGAAATGAAGCGAAAGTATCCTCACTTGTTCCAATGAATCTCGAGGACGAGATTTTAAATAAGGTGGGGAGAATGTAAGGACTCTCAAATATGTCATAAACCAACCCACAATTGATAACCCGAACTCCTGAAACCATACTATGTATGAAAAACAAAGAAAAACAGAAATATGGTTCTTAGGCGGGCCGCGTAAGAGTAAGCATGATCTTACGCGGGCCGCGTCAAACCTGTGTTGACCGGATAAGTGTTCCGGAGCCACGTAGCGACCACCTGGCTAACCTACTTGTGACTGGTCAATGCTAGTCGTAGACTAGGCGGCTGCGCGGGCCGCGTAAAGGCAAGCCGAAGGCTTACGCGGGCCGCGTGAGGCCTTAAAATTCACCTATAAATAGCTTGCATCAGGGACTTTCATTCTGTGTCAAAAAAACTTTCAAAAACGAAGTTATAATACTTTGAAGTCGAAAATTCACATATAATAGCGAGGCGCTGCTCCGATACCCGGAATTAACTCGATCGCTGCTACGATTCAATGTCCGATCGATTAAACTATCCAATGGATATTTAAGTGCTGCCCACATTAGGGTTTATGCTTTGTCATTCGTTGTTAATTCAATGGATGTTTAAGTATCGCACTTTGTTATTTGTTGTGAAGGTTT
Source organism: Helianthus tuberosus (assembly GCA_030545235.1). Classification (NCBI taxonomy): domain Eukaryota; kingdom Viridiplantae; phylum Streptophyta; class Magnoliopsida; order Asterales; family Asteraceae; genus Helianthus; species Helianthus tuberosus. The sequence goes on along the minus strand of CM060365.1, from coordinate 30,822,182 downwards.
TAATCTCGTGAGTTATCGAAAATGCTGTATTAGTTACTAACCAAGTTCGTGTGCATGTTATTAATTTAGGTTAAAAGGCTAATCAGTAGGCTAGGCTCTGCTCAATTAAATCTGCAATGTGAGTCATTCTCTTTTTATCAAATTACTTTCAAAAGCAAGTTTATTTTCAAAGTTATAATTACAGGGATTAAGTCTTTGTAATCACCAAATTACAGCCGGTATGTGGGGTTTTGTATACATTACTTATTTCCCGTCACCATTGGACAACGAGTTAGCCAATGGGTGATCTGACCATAGTCACAGAAACGAGTCGAGTGACAAATACTGTGGGTAGTTGGTTGATATCTGGAAACATTGTAATCTCTCTTAATACTGTAAATTATAACAAATGAGTCGCTTTAGTAAAATAGAATGATTCACCAGTATTTCCCGCTGACAATTTTTTTTTTCAAACATGTTTCAGGTGATCTGTTGTGATCAAGGAAAAGTGTCGTGAAGCACTACAAGCTTAAGGAAGTGGCTCAATATAAAATAAAGAAACATGTTTTGTAAAACAAAAGATTTCTCCATGAAATCTTATGATTGTAAATTACCGGGATTTTATCCCGAGTTGTGAAATAAAATAATCAGGAAAATTTCAGTTTTAAAAAGACCCTGAAGAAAACTTCCGCTGTTAAATAAATACCACGGGATTTCTGTCCCGCGGCTCTTGAAACGGGTCAAACCGGGTCGGGGGCCGTGACATCCAGGTGCTGGTACTGGATCTGGACACTGTGGTTTGGGATTCTCCTGAGGTTATGGATTCCCTAAAATCTCCCTAATTTATTCATCGTTGTCATAATAGGGATCTAGAGGGTCCAGACCTGGATACACTGCTATGTTCGGCAAGGTTTCGTCATTTAGATGGTAACGTGGCACATAATCCCTAAGATCATCAAACCATGGATCATAATTTGTGTCTAAAGGATTAGGGACTGGTATCCTAGGTATTTTCTCAGGGTTGAAATCATGCATTTCTACTTCCATCGGCTGAGTGGGAATTAAAGGTAAGGGTTGTGGGGCTACTAGTTGTTCCAGACTTGGGTCGGCAGCAGTTGTTGCTAGGATATTGAAATTGGCTAAGCTCCTATTAAGCATACCCTGTGTATGGGCATCTGACTCTCACTTAGCGGCTGCTAGGACTCTTTGCTGTTGCAACTTTCGCATTCTTTTTCTACGCTCAAAGGCTCCCTTACTGAACCATCCTCTCTTTTTCTGAGGGAATGGCTCTTCAGACTGAGCTTTAAAGGCAAACATTCCTTCTTCCTGATCAGCGGAATACCCAGAGAGGGTAGGCTGGGAAGAGGTACCTTCACTCCTAAGTGAATCAGATAATTGACGATACACGTCTGAGGGTCCTTGATCACTCATACTGTAAACTAACAAATAGTCAAATAACACATAACAATAAAATACATATATTCACGTATTTTAAAATTTTATTTCCTAACAATTTGGATAATATATTGATGTCAGCAGAACACTTCTGTGGCTGAATCAGTGGCTTAGCTCTGATACCACCTTCTGTCACAACCCCCGCCCCCTTATCTGTCCCGGGAATGGGCGGCCGTGAACATTCGTTTGTGGTGGTATCAGTTATTAATTTGGCACCGGAAATTATATCAGGACCGTAGTTAGGAAATGTTTATTAGAGTAAAACCACCATATTTTATATTAATAACCACATGGGTAAAACCCAAGTTTCTTTATTACAATACGTTTATAGGGATAAACCCTATTTTATTGAATTTAAAACATCGTCTTTTTGGTAACTTTTATAGCCACATTTTTCCAAGCCGTCAGTGCTCTCCAGCTGGATTTTTACTAATTGGCTGTCACATTGTGTTACCTGAAACGCGTTTTAAAAACATTTGTCAGTGGAAAATACTGGTGAATGAATCCCAGTTTAATCAAGAAACATTTTACCAATTAACATAGTATTGAGAGCGATCACATTGTTTATTTCTACACAATTACTCATTCAGTACTGTCAATCCTGACTGGTGGGTCATATTACACACTGGCTATACTAACCTTTTTCCATATACTCATCTGATTGGCTCTCAATTCTTCCATTTCCGTAGGTGCTAACCGATATAGAGCTTCTGTAACAGGTACGGCTCCTAATAGGATGTCAATCGTAACTTTGCCTGCCTCTCAGGAGGTAAAGAGGGTAGTTCTATGGAGAATACATCGAGTTATCCAATATATGATAAAGATAGCTCTAGTTTCCAGCTTTGATTCACTTACCGACGCTTGTGCCATGCAAATAACACATTTGTTTTACGAGTATATGATTGCCTTAAGTAGAGACGCCTACTCAGGCATTTCTATAATGGATATCTCCTTTGAATACCACTAGCTGACTTTAGTACATTATGACCATTAGAATATCTTAGTGGTTCCATGCATTAAACCTCTATACTGATCAGGCATGGATGCAATCTATGTGTAACACCTCGAAAATTCACGTCCTATAATGTATTGACACGTGTCATAAGTTTGAACGTGTGAAAGAATGTTCTTGAGGGACTAAAGTTGACAAACATGGAAAGTATGTGAATATACGAGTTCAAAATGTCAACAATGAATAAATATACTTTACAATAACCCTACATGATGTTTATACCATCAAACGAATAAATCATGGATCATACGAAGCTAAAAGTGAGAGATTACAAACTACAGGGGTTAAATGTGTCAATATGTTTAAGTTATACCTCTGAGTGACCTTTTAGCAAACCCGAAGCTTTGTAGCGATTAATTATGCTCACTAGAATGCACGATAAAAATTTCATAAAGTTTCGTTATCGTATGAGAAAGTTATGATCAAATTCGTATGTGAGGGGTTAAAGCGTTAACGTTGAAAATTATGACTTTTCGGGTTAACCAGAAGTGACCAAGGACTTGGCAAAGTGGGTATAAGTCTTGAAGCCCTTATAGGTAAATTGGGTGGGTTCAAAGTGCAAGAAATAAGTTGGTTGACCCTTCGAAAGGCCAAGAGACAAATATGCAAAAACTAGAAAATGTGAAATCTGATTCAAGGACCAAGCGGGCCGCGTAAGCCCTAACCATAGCCTACGCGGGCCGCGCCAGATGCCCAGATGCAGAAACTTTAGACAGCAGCCTGTCTTCAGGCATAAACCGACTTTAATCAGATATTTTCACTATATGGGCGACCCCTAAACAGTCCTAGGTACTTAGGGACATCTGTTGATGATCCATGGCCATTGATAGCATGATTTGTCAATGATCTAAGATGTTTAAAGCACTATATAAAGGCCCTTGTTGCAACCATTTTGATCACACCTCACTTCTGCATTCCTGATCATTTCTGGAGCTCCAAAGCAGACTCAAGTGATCACTAATCGAGCATAGGACTTCAGTAAGTATGCTTAACCTTTCTTAGTTAAGTTTTTGCTTAGTTTTAGCTTAAAAGTCAAACCGTCGTAATTAACGGTTGACTTCACGATTAATCACTAATGGTCCTGTGATTAGTCGAATTGAAAGTAGTCATATGTTGGTAATTATGTGGGCAATAAACCCTTAAAAGGGCACCCTCTGATTCCCACTCTAACTAGACCATTTGTCGGGTCAAAGTTGATTAGAAAAAGTCAACAGAATGCTTAATTTCAAATTAATACATAATTAGCAATGTAGAACCCATACAACCTGTTTGATCATTAATATAACTTAGTAATTAATGTAAGAACATGTCTAAACATGTTCAACCCGACAATTTTCAGTAGAGACCCGGTTCGGAACCGAAAGTCGCATAATTTGACTTTTGCTTTGACTTCCAGTTCTGACCCGTTTAAGCATGTTTTAGAAATGCCTTAGAGCTTTAATTGAACCAGGTTACATGCTAGTATAAACCCCCTGTGATTATACACCTTGGTTCAATAGTTATCCAATTAATATACATGATTCCGTTAATTGCTCATATGTTGACCATTATGCCCTTTTCACCATAAAACGTGATTTTTGAAAATGTAAAAGAGTAGAAACCTTAGTTACTGATATATAAACTTGTACCCGAAATTTGACATCAGTTTGAGGTGTAGATTGAAAGTTATGCTCATTAGCGTAATTAGAAAGCTTTTTAGCGATTTAACGACGTAATTAGCATATAGCCTATTTAAACCTACTTTTTGATATCAAACTTGTTACCCACTGATGTAATATATTATTTTGGGATTTTTGAAGATTTTTAATTATTTTTAGGCTGAGCATAACTTAGAGTTATAAGCTTGAGTCGGTAATTGTCGGTTTTGCCCTTTCGGGCTATAAAATGAGTTTTACATATCTTTTTGACCCCAAACCTTTTGCTACTGAATTTATATGATAAATAAATTATTTTAAACCTTCTGGAATAATAAAAATATCAGCTTTCTATATAGAACCCGGAAACGGCTTCTAATCGCCTTTTTAAGCGTTTTTAACGCATAGTATGTACTAAAGCTATTTTAAACATACAAGGGTTGATACCTACTGATATTTTAGGCAAATTATAATATTTTAACAGTAAGCAAAGGTTGTTTAACTCAGACTTCAGTTTTGAGCTTTTCGGCTTATGTGAAATTACCAAAATGCCCCTACGGTGCATAGTTTGGTTATAATTGATAAGTTTCACATATATGCAATAACCTACTGTTATAACTTACCAAATTAAGCATTTTTGCTGATTATATCAGACCTGTAACTCAGGTTAATACTTGAACCCTTTTATAACCTTATAAATGACCAAATTACCCCTACGTGCATAGTTTGTGTTTAAATTCATTTCGGGCATAATAAAAGATATCTTACTGATGTCACAAGATAGTTGAAGCATATTAACTTAGGAAACCTGTATATGACTCTTATGGATACCCGTTACGCCTCTTGCGCGTTCAGTTCGGCTTATGTAACAAGTTTACATAAATTAGCCAAAACGGGTCAAACCTTATCGGTTTTGTCCCAAAATCCAGAATTTGGATAGGTTACCCATATTAAACAAGTCTTCAAACTTGTCGGGTCTAAATCACATTCTATCACGGTCTTCGCTTAATCGTGCGTACGAACCGTATCTTTAAAACTAACCGGTCTAAGCTTAGGCTTAATTAAAGACCCGTTAGGATTCTAATAGGTTATTATAAACCTTCGTTCCAGAATAGGAGGACCAGTAAAAGCTACTTGCATTTGCTGTTTGTGAATTATACTTGCAAAGGTAAATACTTTTAACTTATTTTCCCTATATGGGCTTGGGGTACGGTATATAAAATACCGCTTGGTCGGGCATTAAATCTTTCCACGTATGTTGGTTAAATTGATCTTAATCGGCCCGTTTAAATTGTTTTGTTTGCTTAAAGTCTTTGGGAGGTTAATGACCATGTCCCGGATATCCTTGGCATCATTTTACGAAATGGCCACGACCTAAGCGCGGGGTGTAGGCGTACACCCGTCAGTGCCAAAATAAATAATGTGGTGTGTCTATTGATCTTTAACCCGGAACGATCCGGGATACTGAACGCATAAGGAACATGTAATTCTTTTACGAGATTATATATTTAAATAAATATCCCAAGTTATAAAAGTTTGTGCCACGTGCATTCAAACCAATTTTTAATCATTTTCAAAATGAGTTGGTTAATTGTATTTACCAGTGTAAACTGACGTATTTTCCCAAAAAGATTAAATGCAAGTACTAATCGTAATAGGCTGGATTTCTCCTTAGCATCAAAAGAGTCTCGCAAGCTTAAGATGCCTAAAGTATGTTGAACTACTGTTTCCTATTTATTTTTGATCCGTCTGTGGATTATTTTCAACTGTTGTGATACTTGATATTACAAATTATATTCGGTTGAAATATATCTTTCATTTGCTTCCGCTGTGCATATTAAATATTGTGTTGTTTGACTGTAATGTTGCCAACCACGTCACGATACTCCCCCACCGGTCAAACGTGGAAATATCGGGGTGTGACAGGTTGGTATCAGAGCCAACACTGAGTGAATTAAACACTAGCCTTTTGTGTTTAATCTCAGTACACAATTGCACATTCCAAAATTTTCAAGTCTAGACAAAGAACATAGGAACAATCCAAATTCGTTTCAATTTATTTTTAACTTTGTCTTTTATTTTATATATTCTTGTTGTTATCTTATGTTTTATTGACAGGTCTAAATATGCCGCCAAGATTTTTCAGACGAAGGGGACGAGGCAAGGGGCCAATCACCGCCCCCAATGATCATGAAGTCGGGCCTTCGCACAGGCGAGCTCCTTCTGTCACTGCGAGTGCTGATCCATGAGAGAACTGGAGGACCAATGTGGAGCCCGCTAGACGGTCTGTTTCACATAGTTCAATGCCTCCTTTTCGTAAATCCTATGGGCCACAGTCAGAAAACGAGCCCAATAACCCACTCCCGTCTTTCAAGGCCGGTTTAACCCGACAAACTACATACAAGAACCAGTGGGTTTTAACCCATTGGGGCCAGAGGATCATTTCTCCGGCGATCATGTAGAAGACATGGACGAGGACACGGATCCCGTCGAGCCTGCAACCGGGACTCCTAACCATCCTATCGAGGTCTCAGATGGTTCGTCTTTTCATGGATCACCCTACCGTGGTCCAGACAGTTACCAGGCATGGTTTAACCAGTTCGAGTGGTATTTTACACCCTCGCATCATTCGTCGCCTCACCACCAGCAGCAGCAGGATCCCTCTGGGGATTCACGTTTCGTGGCTGTCACGCCACCGCCTCCTCCGCCACCAGTTAATCAAGCAACTCCAGAACCGCCGAGGCGTAGGAGGACAGGCGCACGAATATCCGCGCGAGGAGGGGATTTTCACTTCAGCACCCCTTAACACTCAAGTGGCAGTCATTATCCGCCACTATAGGAAGACCCGCAAATGGGTGGACCTTCAAACCCAGTTGCACCACAACCACCACCGATGGGTTTTGATAACCCGATTCCTGCCTACACTGGTTCAATGGCGTATAACCCGTTTGAGCAGCCAGCTCACACCAACTATAATTACGCTGAAGCCGACCCATACTTGGTAGCGGCCAATTACAATGCCCTTCACCCTGAAGGACCGTATGGAGCTCCTTGGGGAGTAGGATACCCCACTCATTGGTACCAAATACCTGCTAGACCTATAATTCGGCAACAATCGCAGCCGCCACGGTTTTCTCCCCCAGAACGGGAAGAAATCCTTCAGAGATTGGACCAAGTCGAGCGAGACTTTCACAGAGATCGCAGGGAGCGACAAAGTTTCTTCCAGGGATTGACAAGTTTAATAAAAGGGAAGAGCAAGAAGGACCATTGAATCCTTCAATTATAGATTGTAGTTTCCTTGTTTCAGTTGAGCCCCTGCGTGGGCCTGTCTTGCTGTTTCTGCGTGGGTATGGTTGTCTTTGAGCCCCTGCGTGGGCCTATCTTTCTGTTGACCCCTTCGAGGGTATGTTGTTTGTTTAAGTCCCTGCATAGACTAGTATTTCAGTGTGACCCCTGCGTGGGTAGGTTGTATGTTAAAAAGACCCATTTAGGGCAGTATGTAATCTTTTAATAATTAATGGAATGTTAAGTTTATAAATTTCATTTTGCTATTATATGCATAAATATATTACATGAAATAAATAAATCAAAATCATTCCTTTTAATAATAATCTGCCTATTAAATATTGAATAAGAATCTTAAGAGTGAAACCTAGCCTGAGTGTCATTGTAAAGACCTGGCCAAGATGGTAAGACCTGTTTAAAAGATTCAGATCCCTGTTAACATCTAAAAAAAATATGTTAACACTCCTGGCAGACGTGATTCGTTAAAATCACACACGTCATTCTTATATAAGGATTCTTCAAAAGATTCCTAACCCAACTTAATGAACTCTGAATCATGGGTTTAATCATCAATTTAGATGATCATATTTTGACCATACATTGGTAATATAGTGCCTACGGGCCTTGCTCATTTCTACATGAGCCAAAAGATAGTGGTAGCTATGACTCCCTGTCCGAAAAAGGTAATGAACTATGTTCAAACCTTAAAAGCCTTGATTCTCTGAAATCATAGCTTATGATTTAAAAATGTCCTTGTGACTAGGCATGTTGTGCCACTAATAAAACTACTATTGTTTTTATAATTAGGATAAATTATGATAAAAATCCTAAATAAATATGATTAACAAATTAACCAAATCTGGTCTCTGTTTACCGTGGTTAATGAATTGCCATAAAAGACAATTATATGATAAACTCCCAAATAAACTATTGTCATTGTCTTATGCAACAGTTCAAATTAAAATGGCTGACTCGGATGAAATTAATAGTCACCCAAAGGAGAATAATGATAAGGCCCGAATTAATATAACGGGTGCTGAACTAAAAGCGTTAGTAGACGACGCTGTTACAAAGGCCTTAGAACGGCAGTATGAAGAATATAGTGGGACTCGAAGTAGGACCCTATCTACACCGCATTCAAAGCCACCCTCCAAGAAGGATGAACCCAGGAAAGAAGATGACGATCGTCACTCTTCAAATCATCAAAGTAACCCATCTCAAAAGATAATGCTGAATCAAGGACCCCGTGATAAGGGTTGCTCCTACAAATACTTTGTTTCTTGTAAACCCAGGGATTTCACTGGGGAAAAAAGGGCCATAGACTGTATGACATGGCTGGATGAGATGGATACTGTGGTTGATATCAGCGGATGCGCTGAGAAGGATGTGGTAAAGTTTGTGTCTCAATCATTTAAAGGGGAGGCCTTAGCCTGGTGGAGATCGTTGATTCAAGCTACCGGGAAGATCCCATTGTACAACATGACATGGGAACAATTTGTTGCCCTCATCAGAGAAAACTACTGCCCTCAACATGAGGTTCAAAAGATTGAGTCTGACTTCCTATCGTTGGTTATGAAGAACCATGATTGCCAAGCTTACCTGACGAGCTTCAACACATTATCAAGATTGGTTCCGTATCTGGTGACCCCGGAACCCAAAAGAATCGCTCGTTTCATTGGGGGTTTAGCCCCAGAGATAAAGGCAAGCGTGAAGGCATCTCGGCCGACTACTTTCAGATCAGTAACTGACATATCCTTGTCCCTCACGCTGGACGCGGTCAGACAAAGATTGCTGAGGAACACGGATGTCGAGAAAAGAAAGCGTGAAGATGACAATTCACGAAGGTCAAACAAGAAGCACCGAGGAAACAATGACCATAAGAGAGGGTCTGAGTCTAGAAAGGATGGGCATCAGTCTGGTGAAAAGCCCAAGTGTAAGATCTGCAAGAGACAGCACTTCGGGAAGTGCAGGTATGAATCGAACTCGCAGAACCAGTCGAGAACTTTTGCATGTGGGATATGCAAGTCCAAGGATCACAAGACCTTGGATTGCAAGAAACTGAAACACGCAACGTGCTACCGTTGCAATGAAAAGGGGCACAATAAGACCAACTGCCCAAAATATGCAAAGAAAGACGATGAAGGAAAGAAGACCAATGCTAGGGTCTTCAGAATGGATGCAAAGGAAGTCGTCCAGGATGAGAACGTGATTACAGGTATCTTCCTCATAAATGATATCTATGCAAGAGTACTTTTTGATTCACGCGCTGATAAATCGTTTGTAGATAATAAGTTTTGCAAATTACTGAATTTACCTGTCAAAACCTTAAGTGTGAATTATGAGGTGGAGTTAGCAGATGTCACCATAGAAACCGTCTCAACTGTGTTAGATGGATGTGCTATATCCATTAAGAACCACTCTTTTCCTCTGTCCCTACTTCCCTTTAAGTTAGCCGGTTTTGACATAGTTTTGGGTATGGACTGGTTATCTCATAACCAGGCCCAAATTGTCTACAACAAAAAGCAAGTGGTGATTAAGACTCCGTCTGGTGAATCACTTACCGTTCGGGGAGATACCCAGTATGGACTGCCTGAGCAGGTGACTATGCTCAAGGCCTCTAAGTGTTTAAAGAAGGGTTGTGTCATCTACATGGCACAAGTAATTATTGATGAGCCTAAACCGAAGATGGAAGATATCCCCGTCATTTCTGAATACCCTGATGTTTTTCCTGAAGAACTACCTGGTTTACCACCAGATAGACAAGTCGAATTCAGAATTGACATCATCCCTGGAGCAGCACCAGTTGCTAGAGCACCTTATAGGTTGGCACCAACGGAGATGAAGGAATTGAGAACGCAACTAGACAAATTGCTAGCAAAAGGTTTCATTAGACCTAGTTCGTCTCCTTGGGGAGCACCAATCTTATTTGTCAAGAAGAAGGATGGATCGATGCGTCTGTGCATCGATTACCGTGAACTTAACAAGGTCACTATCAAGAACAGGTATCCATTGCCCAGAATCGATGATCTGATTGATCAACTTCAAGGGGCAAGTTACTTCTCCAAGATAGATTTGAGGTCAGGCTATCACCAATTGAAGGTTAAAGATGAAGATGTTCACAAGACTGCATTTAGGACTCGTTATGGTCATTACGAGTTCCTAGTGATGCCTTTTGGGCTCACAAATGCACCTGCCGCATTCATGGATCTCATGAATCGCGTCTGCAAGCCCTACTTGGAAAAATTTGTCATCGTCTTCATTGACGACATCCTCATCTACTCGAAGAACAAGGCTGATCATGAGAAGCATCTTCGATGTATTCTATCACTACTTCAGCAGGAGAAGCTCTATGCCAAATTCTCCAAATGTGAATTCTGGCTTCGTGAAGTCCAATTTCTTGGACATGTGGTTAGTGAGCGTGGTATCCAAGTGGATCCCGCTAAGGTTGAAGCTGTCATGAACTGGCAAGAGCCAAAGACACCTACAGAGATTCGTAGCGTCCTGGGATTGGCAGGATATTACAGACGCTTCATTGAAAAATTTTCAAGGATTGCTGCACCCCTAACTTCCTTGACTAGGAAGAAGGTTAAGTTTGTTTGGGGCCCTAAGCAGCAAGAATCCTTTGATATCCTAAAGCAAAAGTTGAGCAACGCTCCTGTATTGACATTGCCTGATGGATTAGAAGATTTTGTGGTTTACTGCGACGCATCACACACTGGCATGGGATGTGTGCTTATGCAGAAAGGCAAGGTTATTGCCTATGCTTCACGTCAGCTAAAAGTGCATGAAAAGAATTACACCACCCATGACTTGGAGTTGGGTGCCGTTGTATTTGCACTGAAGCTTTGGAGGCACTACTTATATGGTGTCAAGTGTGTGATCTATTCTGATCACAAGAGCCTCCAGCACCTGTTTAACCAAAAGGATTTGAACATGAGGCAGCGCCGATGGATGGAGACGTTAAATGATTATGATTGTGAAATTAGATACCATCCAGGCAAAGCAAACGTGGTTGCTGATGCGTTAAGCGGGAAGGAAAGGGTGAAACCCATAAGAATCAATGCCAAGAGCATTGAGATAAAGAACAGTTTGAATGAAAGGTTGTTAGCTGTACAGAAGGAAGCTGTGTTAGAAGCTAACTATCCTAACGAAAAGTTGGGAGTCACTGAAGAGCAATTATCTCAGGGCAAGGACGGAATTCTGAGGTTATATGGAAGAATATGGGTTCCAGTTTATGGGGGACTTCGAGATGTTATTCTCCAGGAAGCGCACAGCTCTAAATATTTCGTTCATCCTGGAGCTGATAAGATGTACCAGGATCTGAAGGCAAACTTTTGGTGGATAGGCTTGAAGAAGTCTATAGCCACCTATGTAGCAAAATGCTTGACATGCGCGCAAGTCAAAGCTGAACATCAGAAACCGTCAGGTTTGCTACAACAGCCTGAACTTCCCACGTGGAAGTGGGAAATGGTGACGATGGATTTCATCACCAAGTTGCAAAGACAAGGAAAGGCAATGACACGATATGGGTGATCGTAGATAGACTGACTAAGTCAGCACATTTCCTACCCATAAAGGAGACCTATAGCTCCGACATGTTAGCCCAATTGTATGTAGATAAGATTGTAGCTCTACATGGTGTACATGTGGCTATTATCTCAGAGAGAGATACTAGGTACACGTCTCATTTTTGGAAAAGTTTCCAACAATCTTTGGGCACGCGTTTAAATTTCAGTACGGCTTACCATCCTCAGACGGACGGACAGAGTGAGCGTACTATTCAAACGTTGGAAGACATGCTTCGTGCATGTGTGATTGACTTGGGTGGTAGTTGGGATAACCACCTACCATTAATCGAGTTCTCGTACAACAATAGCTACCATACCAGCATCAAGGCTGCGCCTTTCGAGGCCCTATATGGTAGAAAGTGCAGAACGCCCGTTTGTTGGGCGGAAGTTGGAGATGTCCAACTGTCCGGTCCGGAAATAGTCTTTGAAACGACGGATAAGATTGTCCAGATTCGTGACTGACTGAAAGCTGCCCGTGATAGGCAGAAAAATTACGCAGATTTAAAGCGTAAACCTATGAAATTCGAAGTAGGTGAAAAAGTGTTGCTTAAAGTATCACCCTGGAAGGGAGTGATGCGATTTGGTAAGAAAGGCAAGCTAAGCCCGAGATACATAGGACCTTTCGAGGTCATCGAACGTGTCGGATCAGTTGCCTATAAGTTAAAGTTACCTGAAGAGCTCAGTGGTATTCATAATGTATTCCACATCTGCAATCTGAAGAAGTGTTTCGCTGATGAATCACTGGTCATACCACATACAGATGTGCCCATAGAAGAGAGCTTGAAGTTTGTTGAAAAACCTATGTCGATCGAGGATCGACAGGTTAAGAAGCTTCGAAGGAAGCATGTACCTATTGTAAAGGTAAAATGGGATGCCCGTAGAGGTCCCGAATACACGTGGGAGGTTGAGTCCACAATGAAAGAAAAGTACCCTTATTTGTTTTAGTAAATCTCGAGGTCGAGATTTCTTTTAAGGGGGTGAGGATGTAACACCTCGAAAATTCACGTCCTATAATGTATTGACACGTGTCATAAGTTTGAACGTGTGAAAGAATGTTCTTGAGGGACTAAAGTTGACAAACATGGAAAGTATGTGAATATACGAGTTCAAAATGTCAACAGTGAATAAATATACTTTACAATAACCCTACATGATGTTTATACCATCAAACGAATAAATCATGGATCATACGAAGCTAAAAGTGAGAGATTACAAACTACAGGGGTTAAATGTGTCAACATGTTTAAGTTATACCTCTGAGTGACCTTTTAGCAAACCCAAAGCTTTGTAACGATTAATTATGCTCACTAGAATGCACGATAAAAATTTCATAAAGTTTCGTTATCGTATGAGAAAGTTATGATCAAATTCGTATGCGATGGGTTAAAGCGTTAACGTTGAAAATTATGACTTTTCAGGTTAACCAGAAGTGACCAAGGACTTGGCAAAGTGGGTATAAGTCTTGAATCCCTTATAGGTAAATTGGGAGGGTTTAAAGTGCAAGAAATAAGTTGGTTGACCCTACGAAAGGCCAAGAGACAAATAGGTTGGTTGACCCTACTGTTATAACTTACCAAATTAAGCATTTTTGCTGATTATATCAGACCTGTAACTCAGGTTAATACTTGAACCCTTTTATAACCTTATAAATGACCAAATTACCCGTACGGGGCATAGTTTGTGTTTAAATTCATTTCGGGCATAATAAAAGATATCTTACTGATGTCACAACATAGTTGAAGCATATTAACTTAGGAAACCTGTATATAACTCTTATAGATACCCGTTACGCCTCTTGCGCGTTCGGTTCGGCTTATGTAACAAGTTTACATAAATTAGCCGAAACGGGTCAAACCTTATCGGTTTTGTCCCAAAATCCAGAATGTGGCTAGGTTACCCATATTAAACAGGTCTTCAAACTTGTCGGGTCTAAATCACATTCTATCATGGTCTTCGCTTAATCGTGCGTACGAACCGTATCTTTAAAACTAACCGGTCTAAGTTTAGGCTTAATTAAAGACCCGTTAGGATTCTAATAGGTTATTATAAACCTTCGTTCCAGAATAGGAGGACTAGTAAAAGCTACTTGCATTTGCTGTTTGTGAATTATACTTGCAAAGGTAAATACTTTTAACTTATTTTCCCTATACGGGCTTGGGGTACGGTATATAAAATACCACTTGGTCGGGCATTAAATCTTTCCACGTATGTTGGTTAAATTGATATTAATCGGCCCATTTAAATTTTTTTGTTTGCTTAAATCCTTTGGGAGGTTAATGACCATGTCCCGGATATCCTTGGCATCATTTTACGAAATGGCCACGACCTAAGCGCGGGGTGTAGGCGTACACCCGTCAGTGCCAAAATAAATAATGTGGTGTGTCTATTGATCTTTAACCCGGCACGATCCGGGCTACTGAACGCATAAGGAACATGTAATTCTTTTACGAGATTATATATTTAAATAATTATCCCAAGTTATAAAAGTTTGTGCCACGTGCATTCAAATCAATTTTTAACCATTTTCAAAATGAGTTGGTTAATTGTATTTACCAGTGTAAACTGACGTATTTTCCCAAAAATGCAGGTACTAATCGTAATAGGCTGGATTTCTCCTTAGCATCAAAAGAGTCTCGCAAGCTTAAGATGCCTAAAGTCTGTTGAACTACTGTTTCCTATTTATTTTTGATCTGTCTGTGGATTATTTTCAACTGTTGTGATACTTGATATTACAAATTATATTCGGTTGAAATATATCTTTCATTTGCTTCCGCTGTGCATATTAAATATTGTGTTGTTTGACTGTAATGTTGCCAACCACGTCACGATACTCCCCCACCGGGCCCACCGGTCAAACGTGGAAATATCGGGGTGTGACACTATGGGACACACCGGGATACGTCAATCCTCATATGGCGCTTTTATCAAACATAGTTGGCACTCGTAGTTGATAGAAATCAATGAGGAAATAATTAAGATAACATATATTGTCGTACTCTATCTGAAGAAAGAGTATTTTAGATTTTATGAATGAGTATTTCTGACAAGAATAGAAGGAATGGTTCCTATGGTTTTCGTCGGTAAGTTTTACCTTACACTTAATATCTGGAGTTCTTATGGAAAAAAATTTAAAAGTTTTCTATGCTTATGATCTATGAAAGTTTTGGAAGTACCTGAATCAAAACAAAATTCTTAGCACTAACATCCTTGATTCACAATAAAGGATGTACCTGGTGCCATTATTGATACGAACTGCCTCAGGCATTCATCAGGAGGGTTTAGGCGCCTCCATTCTTAGTCTCTTTAAACTTAACTATACCCCTTTTCTTAGATTCCTGGGAGTTATCCTCCTTTCTCCTTTTCTGGCAGTATCAGTTTTGACTGGTTTATTTCTTAACCCATTTAGCGTGAGTGGCTGAGATGGATTCATAGTGGATTTATAAGAATCAGGTTTTGAAGTCTTAACATGCCCTCTAATTTCCGATGCTAAACCACCAATATATAGTGCATTATGCTTAGATTCTGGGTTAACTGAATAGGGCACTATCCCAGACAATGAACTAACGTCTGTAACATACTGTCGACAGTCTAGAACTTTTATGGTGATAGTCAGAAAACTCTGATTCCACCTTTTCCATTTCGTGTTGCGGACATCATTTAGGATTCTTTCCTTCTTCAAAGTTCGTTCGGTAAAACAAGCATGCTGCGCGTCGCGGATGAGAGTTTCAAGATTAAACTGGGCTTGAATATTACGAATGCTATGCAGATAGCTTCGTCGACTAAGAGCATCATCAATGATGTTTACTTTGCCTGGGTGGTAATGAATCTCACAGTCGTAATCGTTGAGTAATTCAACCCATCGGCGTTGGCGCATGTTCAGCTCTTTCTGGTCAAAGATTTGTTGTAGGCTCCTATGATCGGTGAAGATCGTACACTTGGTACCATAAAGGTAGTGTCGCCAAATCTTTAATGCAAAAATAACTGCACCGAGCATTGCAAAGCATAACCTTGAGAGTTTGAAAGGCTTCCTCCTGTTTAGTTCCCCAAACAAATGGTTTGTCCTTTTGCGTAAGCGAGGTAAGCGACGCAGCGATTTTAGAGAAACCTTCAATAAATAGGCGATAATTGCCCGCTAGTCGAAGAAAAGAACGGACTTCAGATGGGTTCTTGGGTGTAACCCAACTCTTAACGACCTCGATCTTCGCGGGATCGACATGATTTCCTTGACTATTGACAATGTGACCCAGGAATTCGACCTCCTCCAGCCAAAATTCACACTTGGAGAACTTGGCATAGAGACGGTTTCCCTGGAGTAACTCAAGAATCAAACGTAGATGCTGCGAGTGTTCGGATTTTGACTTGGAATAGATCAGGATATCATCGATGAACACGATGACGAAGCGGTCAAGGAAGGGTTTGCACACGCGATTCATTAGATCCATGAAAACTGCGGGAGCGTTAGTCAAACCAAAAGGCATGACAACAAACTCGTAATGACCATAACGGGTTCGAAAAGCGGTTTTGGGTATATCATTCTCTTGAATGCGTAATTGGTGGTAGCCTGAGCGTAGATCGATCTTCGAAAAACATGTAGCACCTTGTAACTGATCAAACAAATCATCGATTTGAGGCAAGGGATAGCGATTCTTGATCGTCAGCTTATCCAACTCCCTATAGTTGATGCACATCCGGAACGATCCATCCTTCTTTTTGACGAAAAGGACAGGTGCGCCCCAAGGAGAGGTGCTAGGGCGAATAATGCCTTTATCAAGTAGTTCCTGGAGCTGACTCGAGAGTTCGCGCATTTCAGAAGGAGCGAGACGATAAGGCGCTTTAGCAACATGATTTGCTCCAGGAATGAGGTCGATTCGGAAATCGATATCATGAGTGGGAGGTAAACCTGGTAAATCATCGGGAAAAACGTTAGGGAATTCAGAAACAACGGGAACGTCTTTCACTCCTGTATTTCCTTTCTTTTCCTTCTCCGCTACTATGATGTTAGCCAAGAAAGCTCTGTATTCCTGTCACAGCCCCCGACCCCACCCTGGGAGCGGGAGTCGTGAACCAGTCAGATGGTATCGGTGTTTATTAATTATGCAGTGGAAAGATTTTCATCAGGATCGTAGTTAGGAAATAATTTCAGAGTTTGTAAAACACCAAACTTTTAATATTAAACAAATAGGCTTAAAACCATATTTAATTCAATTGTTTTTATAGGGATAAACCCAAATAAATAAAACATAATTTTCTTCTTTTATTCAGGTGTTTATAGCCACTTTATTTAAGCCTTCAGTGCTCCATAGCTGGCGCCTATTATCTTTACAAAAAGTTACCTGAAACACGTTTTGAAAACATTTTATCAGTAATAAATACTGGCGAGTTCATTCCATTTTTATAAAAATATATTGTTATACTTTACAGCATCAAGGTTTTATTTATTTATTTATATTTACCCAACTCAATCAGTATTTGTCACATGGTGGCAGTTCCGATGTGACAGTGGTCATATCACTCATTGGCTCACTTTCGTCCAATAGTGAATTTATCAAGTAATAGATATATAGTATATCTTATATTATATCGGTCACTAGGCGATTCCTGTGACGGTGGTCAAATCACTGTTGATCATTCTTTCAACTAGTGACTCGGGTCATATTACTGTTGATCATTCTCTCAACTAGTAATTGTGGTCATATCACTGTTGATCATTCTTTCAACTAGTGATTCTGGTCATAACACTGTTGATCGTTCTTTCAACTAGTGCCTTTGGTCATGTCACTGTTGATCATTCTCTCAACTAGTGACTCTGGTCATATTTCTGGTCATATCACTGTTAATCATTCTCTCAACTAGTGACTCTGAACTTAGTAGTGTCTCGTGACATTACTTCGTCAAATATATTTTCTATGGCACAAAACCAATTAGTCCAGAAAATGAAATATATCATTTTCTGTCAAATTAAAAGCTATAACTTTATCAAATATAAAATATTAATTAAAAAAATTTAAATTATTATTTATTATATTAACGTGACTACAATTCCCGAGATATATCTTAATATATTAAAAGTTAAATATATAATTGACATATATCGTTTAAGATATACATTAAGGTTTATAGTTTATAATACACGTTAAATCTTTTATTACTTAGGATATATTAAATATTTATATTAAATATTACAGAAGTAATACCATGTGTGTCATATACGTATTTACAATAATATTAATTAAACCTATTAGTGTTTAATATCTACCATATTATTAAAGTTACACCATTTATTTTTTTCTTACAATTTATATGTGTATAAATATCGTGAATAACGATACCACTAAATACATATGTAGATAAAAAAAAGGGTATCATATCAAAACAGTGGAATAGATGGGATCTGTGTAAAGTATACAATAGTAGATTATATTTTCTTTAATATAACTAATATATTTTAATAATGATTAATAAAACTCTATATTATATACACACAATTTAAATGTATTTCAATCATACATTAAATTTATTAATTATTTAATGTAAAAATAATATTAGTTATCGGCTATTGGCCACTGGGGTATGATTTCCCCCGTGCTTGTGGTCATGCTACTATTGGCTAACTTTTTAGCCAATAGTAACGAGGGTCAAGTAATGTATAAAACCTCCCATACCGGCAATAATTGCAAAATATAAAAACTTAATTACTGTAAGTAAAACTGATAAACATTTAGGATTTTGAAAAGCATTTATAAATATAACCGTATCTCAAAAAGGTGATAAAACTGTGAGAAAAGAGAATGGACTCACTTTGTAACTTTAGGGTTAAACTAGAAAGCCTCTAGGTAGAATCTTGGGTATAACTCCCGAGCTATTTTAAAATATATATATATATATATATATATATTTGCACTCGTGTTAAGTATAGTAACCCTAATTCAACCTTATCCCTATGTCACGAGACAGAACCCCAACGAATTTAGTCGGGCAGAGCCTTGACATGCGTTATGGAGCTCCAGATCAATCGGAAAAGGTATCAGTGATCAGGGGTTAAAACACTTAAAATGAGACAGGGCTTTGTAGATTTTAGGGATGAATTACTAAAAAGGAATTTTATTAAAGAGACATAGAGATCGACTGAGCATTTTAGAAAGTTGGGAGGTATTTGCTATATATACTAAAGTTGTTAACTTAGAGTCCACGTAAAAAAAATATGTATCGCCTTTCGAAATTGAGCCACCTCACTATCCTATAATTCCTTTCATTTCTTTTGACATACACGTAGTAACATGCGTTAACATGCATTCCACATATGCATGTTTTCAAATTTGCATAACTTAGATTTTTCTTTTCTTTTTTTAGTTATTATAATTTTATTATTTTATATATTATAATTAATTCAGCTGCTTCACTTTTTGGCGCTTATAACTTCTAAAATATGACGTTTTAGAAAACAATAAATATGTCATTAGAACGAGAATATTTGTATCTACATTTTGAACCAAGTTTCATTAAAAACGGAGTAAGTCTAAATACAATGTATTTTTATAATTTAATTATTAGACGGTTCCTAGGCCCGTCTAGGTACTTCATATTTCTTACAGTCAACTTCCCGTAATCTACCCGTTTAATAATTTAAGTTTTATATACTTTATTTTAATATAGAAAATAGAAATGTCACACATATATAAGCCAATTAATTAGTATAACATTCCAACCAAATCTATATAAAATAGTTTTTAAAACTATATGGGTCAAAAAATAAAACTAGTTACTAGTGGTTAATAAATTTAAACAACCTATAACTCTTATATGATAAAAATGGAGATGTTACATCCTCCCCACCTTGTTTTAAATCTCGTCCTCGAGATTTGGGCTATGATATCTCTTTTAGAGTTATGTCACATCTTAGTCAATAAAAACAATATTAAGGTAAATGATATAGAATCAAAACATCAAATTTTGTGAATATGAGTTTTACAATAAATAGGACTCAATGGTTTAACTGAATTATTTGAAAAAAAAATCAATGTCAAATGAACGAGATGAAATGATATAATTTCCAAGGTGACTAGGTTCAAGCCAAAACAGATATATGATCAATAGATGTCTAATTTGATTGTTTATAGGTTGTAAATGACTTTTAGAAACAATAGAGTTCACTGTCGAAAGAAAACTTACTTTGATTGTCAACTGAGGAAGACTCGGAATCAACAAGCTCAAATGAAATAGAAGCACGAAAATGATTTGTCAACTATCGAACCATAACAAGAGAAAAATCAGTGTGTTGACATTTATTGAATTGTAAGGATACACCGAAATACAATAGAGTTTAGTGTATCATTGTCTTAGTACATAATTGTATCAAGACTACTTTTGAATGATGAATCAAAGGAAAGACATACGTAGTTTTGCATGATTCGTATGATTATGATTAGCGCAAACTACAAGTTTATATCGACGCCGCAGGGTGTCGTAAGGATCGAAATAGTTCAATAATTACGGTGACCAAACAATTTCACCGTTTTCGTAATTAACTGAAAGTTTTAATGAAGTAAATTTGGATATTCATTTCAAATAAATATTATAGGATTTTCAATTGATAATGAAAGACCAAATGAATATCATAGAAATTTCGATCAATGATGAAAGAATCTTTAGAGGTACACCAAAATATAATACGAATTTGTGTACTCTTATCTTAACACGTAATTGTATTAAAACTGTTTAAGATAATGAACCAACAAAAATTAAATAAATAAATCCGTATATCAGGTGTGAAAATGAGATTAGCTCAAGCTTTAAATTAAAGAAAACGCTACCACAATGTGTCGTAACCAATTAAATGATTCAATGAAAGTGAAGACCAAACAAGTCTGTTATGGTTTTGAATAGATGAAATATTTGACAGAATGCATTTATTTAAAAACTTCTATTTATATTAGGGTTAAATAATAACTTAACTTAGATATTACATATCAGCGATTGCGTCTGAAATCATTTCTGCTTCTTGCGTTGTAAGTACGAATGCTCGCGCGTTCTTCTTAGCTCCGTCTTTTGTTTTCGCCTTGTGGTCGAGTGCTTTGGTCAGTTTTGGGCAATATGGTTTGATGTGTCCCGTCTCTCTGCAATTGTAACAAATATTAGTCTTCCTTCTACACTCTTCCTCTATATAACCGGTCATCTTGCAGAAGTTACAATAGGGTGTTTTCCTAAAACGACATTTTCCTGAATGCTTTTTGTTACAGCTTCTGCAGGTAGGTTTCTCCAATGACGGTTCAGTTCCTTTCTTCTTGTAGAATTCTTGGGAAATTTTCTTGGCTAACTCTTTCTTCTTGTTTTCTTCTCTTGTGCGGATTAGTCCATCTGTCAGGATGTTAGCTAGTTCAACTGCTTCTTCAATAGTCTGTGGTCTAGCGGCCTTGACCATGTCTCGTATCTCGGTCACTAATCCCCAAATATAACGAGAAATTAGTACAGGTTCTGGCGAAGCCAGAGTTGGTACCATTGTTGCGTACTCGAAAAACGTTGTCGTATATTCACGACAATTCTGTCACACCCCGATTTCCACGTGTCACCGGTGGGCCCGGTGGGGAGTATCGTGACGTGGTTGACAACATAATAGTCAAACAACACAATATTTAATATGCACAGCGGAAGCAAATGAAAGATATATTTCAACCGAATAAAATATTGTAATATCATGTATCACAAACAGTTGAAAGTTTATCCACAGACGGATCGAAATAAATAGGAAACAGTAGTTCAACAGACGATAGGCATCTTAAGCTTGCGAGACTCTTTATTGATGCTAAGGAGAGAATCCAGCCTATTACGCTTAGTACCTGCATTTAATCTTTTTGGGAAAATACGTCAGTTTACACTGGTAAATACAATCAACTGACTCATTTTAAAAATGATTAAAAATTGATTTGGATGCACATGGCACAAACATTTTATAACTTGGGATAATTATTTAAATATATAATCTCGTAAAAGAATTCCATGTTCCTTATGCGTTCAGTAGCCCGGATCGTGCCGGGTTAAAGATCAATAGACACACCACATTATTTCTTTATGCACTGACAGGTGTACGCCTACACCCCGCGCTTAGGTCGTGGCCATTTCGTAAAATGATGCCAAGGATATCCGGGACATGGTCATTAACCCCCCAAAGGCTTTAAGTAAACAAAACAATTTAAACGGGCCGATCAAATATTCAATTAACCACCATACGATGGAATATTTAATGCCTGACCAAGCGGTATTTATATACCGTACCCCAAGCCCGTATAGGGAAAATAAGTTAAAAGTATTTACCTGAGCAAAGTAATAATCACAATAAGAAAATGCAAGTAGCTTTTACTGGTACTCCTAATCTGGAACGAAGGTTTATAATAACCTATTAGAATCCTAACGGGTCTTTAGTTAAGCTTAAGCTTAGACCGGTTAGTTTCAAAGATACGGTTCGTACGCACGATTAAGCGAAGACCGGATAGAATGTGATTTAGACCCGACAAGTTTGAAGACTTGCCTAATATGGTTATTTCATACACATTCTGGATTTTGAGATAAAACCGATAAGGTTTGACCCGTTTCGGCTAATTTATGCAAACTAGTTACATAAACCGAACCGAACGCGTAATAAGCGTAACGGGTATTCATGAGAGACATATACAGGTTTCCTAAGTTAATATGCTTCAAATATGTTGTGACATCAGTAAGATAACTTTTATTATGCCCGAAACGAGTTTGAACACAAACTATGCCCCGTAGGGGTAGTTTGGTCATTTTCAAGGTTATAAAAGAGTTTAAGTATTAACCTGAGTTACAGGTCTGATGTAATCATCAAAAATACTCAATTTAATAAGTTATAACAGTAGGGTAAAGTATATATGTGAAATTTATCAATTATAACCAAACTATGCACCGTAGGGGCATTTTGGTAATTTCACATAAGCCGAAAAGCTCAAAACTGAATTCTGAGTTAAACAACTTTTGCTTACTGTTAAAATATTATAATTTATCCAAATATCAGTAGGTATCAACCCTTGTATGTTTAAAATAGTTCTAGTACATACTATGCGTTAAAAACGCTTAAAAAGGCGATTAGAAGCCATTTCCGGGTTCTATACATAAAGCTGATATTTTTATTATTCCAGAAGGCTTAAAATAATTTATTTATCATACGTCATCAGTAGCAAAAGGTTTGGAGTCAATTAGATATGTAAAACTCATTTTATAGCCTGTAAGGGCAAAACCGACAATTACTGGATTACGCCTATGACTATAAGTTATGCTCAGCCTAAAATTAATTAAAAATCTTCAAAAATCCCAAAATAATATATTACATCAGTGGGTAATAAGTTTGATATCAAAAAGTAGGTTTAAATAGGCTATACACTAATTACGCAGTTTAATCGCTAAAGAAGCTTTTAATTACGCTAATGAGCATAACTCTCAATCTACACCTCAAACTGATGTCAAGTTTTGGGTACAAGTTTATATATCAGTAACTAAGGTTTCTACTCTTTTACATTTTCAAAAATCACGTTTTAAGGTGAAAAGGGCATAATGGTCAACATATGAGCAATTAACGGAAACATGCATATTAATTGGATAACTAATGAACCAAGGTGTATAATCCCAGAGGGTTATACTAGCATGTAACCTAGTCCAATTAAAGCTCTAAGGAATTTCTAAAACATACCAAAACGGGTCAGAACTGAAGTCAAAGCAAAAGTCAACGCTTTGCGACTTTCGGTTCCGAACCGGGTCTAAACAGAAAATTGTCAGGTTGAACATGTTTAGACATGTTCTTACATTAATTACTAAGTTATAACAATGATCAAACAGGTTGTATGGGTCCTACATTGCTAATTATGTATTAATTTGAAATTAAGCATCCTGTTGACTTTTTAATAACAAGTTTGACCCGACATTTGACCTAGTTAGAGTGGGAATCAGAGGGTGCCCTTTTAAGGGTTTATTGCCCACATAATTACCAACTTATAACTACTTTCAATTCGACTAATCACTGGACCATTAGTGATTAATCGTGAAGTCAACCGTTAATTACGACGGTTTGACTTTTAAGCTAAAACTAAGCAAAAACTTAACTAAGAAAGGTTAAGCATACTTACTGAAGTCCTATGCACGATTTGTGAATCTTAGAGAGAAGTCTTGAGCTCCAGAAATGTTCCAAAGTGCAGATGGAAGGTGTGAGAAAAATGGCTGCAACATCATGGCCTTTTATAGTGGATTTTGATCCATAAGATGGTGACAATCAACTCTATCAATGATCCCAGATGATCCACATATGTCCCTAAGGGTCTAGGGGTTGCTTAGGGGTCGCCCATGAAGTGAAACAACTGATTAAAGTCGGTTATAGCGCAAATACAGGCTGCTGTCTGATGTTTCTGTATCTGGGCGGGCCAGGCGGCCCGCGTAAAATGTTGTTATGCGCAAATACAGGCTTGGGCCTTCTGTTCAGGCTAAAACGTTTTCAAGTTGTTGCATCTCGTCTCTTGGCCTTTCGAAGGGTCAACCAACTTATTTCTTGCACTTTGAACCCTCCCAATTTACTTATAAGGGCCTCAAGACTTAAACCCATTTTATTTAGTCCTTGATCACTTTGTTATTCCCCGAAAAGTCATAACTTTTCAACGTTAACGCTTTAACCCCTCGCATACGAATTTGATCATAACTTTCTCATACGATAACGAAACTTTATGAAATTTTTATCGTGCATTCTAGTGAGCATAATTAATCGTTACAAAGCTTCGGGTTTGCTAAAAGGTCACTCAGAGGTATAACTTAAACATGTTGACACATTTAACCCCTGTAGTTTGTAATCTCTCACTTTTAGCTTCGTATGATCCATGATTTATTCGTTTGATGGTATAAACATCATGTAGGGTTATTATAAAGTATATTTATTCACTGTTGACATTTTGAGCTCGTATATTCACATACTTTCCATGTTCGTCAACTTTAGTCCCTCAAGAGCATTCTTTCACACGTTCCAACTTATGACACGTGTCAACCCATTATAGGACGTGAATTTTCGAGGTGTTACATCCTCACCCCCTTAAAAGAAATATCGACCTCGAGATTTACTGAAATAAATGAGGGTATTTTTCTTTCATTGTGGACTCAACCTCCCACGTGTATTCGGGACCTCTACGGGCATCCCATTTTACCTTTACAATAGGCACATGCTTCCTTCGAAGCTTCTTAACCTGTCGATCTTCAATCGACAATGGTTTTCCACAAATTTTAAGCTCTTATCTATATGCACATCTGTATGTGGTATGACCAGTGATTCGTCAGCGAAACACTTCTTCAGATTGCAGATGTGGAATACATTATGAATACCACTAAGCTCTTCAGGTAAGTTTAACTTATAGGCAACTGATCCGACAAGTTCGATGACTTCGAACGGTCCTATGTATCTCGGGCTTAAATTGCCTTTCTTACCAAATCGCATCACTCCCTTCCAGGGTGATACTTTAAGCAACACTTTTTCACCTACCTCGAAGTGAAAAGATTTACGCTTTAAATCTGCGTAGCTTTTCTGCCTATCCCTGGCAGCTTTCAGGCGGTCACGAATCTGGAAAATCTTGTCCGTCGTTTCAAAAACTATTTCTGGACCTGACAGTTGGACATCTCCAACTTCTGCCCAACAAACGGGCGTTCTACACTTTCTACCGTATAAAGCCTCGAAAGGCGCAGCCTTGATGCTGGTATGGTAGCTATTGTTATATGAGAACTTAATCAATGGTAGGTGGTTATCCCAACTACCACCTAAATCAATTACACATGCACGTAGCATGTCTTCCAATGTTTGGATGGTACGCTCACTCTGTCCGTCAGTCTGAGGGTGGTAAGCAGTACTGAAATTTAAGCGCGTGCCCAAAGCTTGTTGGAAACTCTTCCAAAAATGGGATGTGTATCTAGTATCTCTGTCAGAGATAATAGACACAGGTATGCCATGTAAAGCTACAATCTTATCTACATACAGTTGGGCTAACATGTCAGAGCTATAAGTCTCCTTGATGGGTAAGAAATGTGCTGACTTAGTCAGTCTATCAACTATAACCCATATCGTATCATTTCCTTTCCTTGTCTTGGGTAACTTGGTGATAAAATCCATAGTTACCATTTCCCACTTCCACGTAGGAAGTTCAGGCTGTTGAAGCAAACCTGACGGCTTCTGATGTTCTGCTTTGACTTGCGCACACGTCAACATTTAGCTACATAGGTAGCTACAGACTTCTTTAAGCCTATCCACCAATAGTTTGCCCTTAAATCCTGGTACATCTTATCAGCTCCAGGATGAACGGAATATTTAGAGCTGTGGGCTTCCAGGAGGATCACATCTCGAAGTCCTCCATAAACTGGAACCCATATTCTTCCATTTAACCTCAGGATTCCATCCTTGCCCTAAGATAATTGCTCTTCAGTGACTCCCAGCTTTTCGTTAGGATAGTTAGCTTCCAGCACAGCTTCCTTCTGTGCAGCTAACAACCTTTCATTCAAACTGTTCTTTATTTCAATGCTCTTGGCATTGATTCTGATGGGTTTCACCCTTTCCTTCCTGCTTAAGGCATCAGCAACCACGTTTTCTTTGCCTGGATGGTATCTGATTTCACAATCATAATCATTCAACGTCTCCATCCATCAGCGCTGCCTCATGTTTAGATCCTTCTGATTAAAGAGGTGCTGGAGACTCTTGTGATCGGAATAGATCACAAACTTGATCCCATACAAATAGTGCCTCCATAGCTTCAGTGCAAATACAACGGCACCCAACTCCAAGTCATGGGTGGTGTAATTCTTTTCGTGCACCTTTAACTGGCGTGAAGCATAGGCAATAACCTTGCCTTTCTGCATAAGCACACATCCCATGCCAGTGTGTGATGCATCACAGTAGACCACAAATTCTTCTATTCCATCCGGCAACGTCAATACAGGAGCGTTGCTCAACTTCTGTTTAAGGATATCAAAGGATTCTTGCTGCTTAGGGCCCCAAACGAACTTTACCTTCTTCTTAGTCAAGGAAGTTAGGGGTGCAGCAATCCTTGAAAATTTTTCAATGAAACGCCTGTAATAAGCCTAGGAAGCTATGAATCTCTGTAGGCGTCTTTGGCTCTTGCCAGTTCATGACAACTTCAACCTTAGCGGGATCAACTTGGATTCCGCGTTCGCTAACCACATGTCCAAGAAATTGGACTTCACGAAGCCAGAATTCACATTTAGAGAATTTGGCATAGAGCTTCTCCTGCTGAAGTAATGAAAGAATACATCGAAGATGTTTCTCATGATCAGCCTTGTTCTTCGAGTAGATGAGGATGTCGTCTATGAAGATGATGACAAATTTGTCCAAGTAGGGCTTGCAGACGCGATTCATGAGATCCATGAATGCGGCAGGTGCATTAGTGAGCCCAAAAGGCATCACTAGGAACTCGTAATGACCATAACGAGTCCTAAATGCAGTCTTGTGAACATCTTCATCTTTAACCTTCAATTGGTGATAGCCTGACCTCAAATCTATCTTGGAGAAGTAACTTGCCCCTTGAAGTTGATCAATCAGATCATCGATTCTGGGCAATGGATACCTGTTCTTGATAGTGACCTTGTTAAGTTCACGGTAATCGATGCACAGACGCATCGATCCATCCTTCTTCTTGACAAATAAGATTGGTGCTCCCCAAGGAGACGAACTAGGTCTAATGAAACCTTTTGCTAGCAATTTGTCTAGTTGCGTTCTCAATTCCTTCATCTCCGTTGGTGCCAACCTATAAGGTGCTCTAGCAACTGGTGCTGCTCCAGGGATGATGTCAATTCTGAATTCGACTTGTCTATCTGGTGGTAAACCAGGTAGTTCTTCAGGAAAAACATCAGGGTATTCAGAAATGACGGGGATATCTTCCATCTTCGGTTTAGGCTCATCAATAATTACTTGTGCCATGTATATGACACAACCCTTCTTTAAACACTTAGAGGCCTTGAGCATAGTCACCTGCTCAGGCAGTCCATACTGGGTATCTCCCCGAACGGTAAGTGATTCACCAGACGGAGTCTTAATCACCACTTGCTTTTTGTTGTAGACAATTTGGGCCTGGTTATGAGATAACCAGTCCATACCCAAAACTATGTCAAAACCGGCTAACTTAAAGGGAAGTAGGGACAGAGGAAAAGAGTGGTTCTTAATGGATATAGCACATCCATCTAATACAGTTGAGACGGTTTCTATGGTGCCATCTGCTAACTCCACCTCGTAATTCACACTTAAGGTTTTGACAGGTAAATTCAGCAATTTGCAAAACTTATTATCTACGAAAGACTTATCAGCGCCTGAATCAAAAAGTACTCTTGCATAGACATCATTTACAAGGAAAGTACCTGTAATCACATTGTCGTCTAGAACCGCTTCCTTTGCATCCATTCTGAAGACCCTAGCATTGGTCTTTTTGGCCTCTTCAGGCTTCTTGGCGTATTTAGGGCAGTTGGTTTTAATGTGCCCTTTCTCATTGCAACTGTAGCACGTTGCATCCTTCAGCTTTTTGCAATCCAAGGTCTTGTGTTCCTTGGACTTGCATATCCCGCAAGCAAACGTTCTTGACTGAGTCTGCGAGTTCAATTCGAGTCTGCACTTTCCAAAGTGCTGTTTCTTGCAAATCTTGCACTTGGGCTTATCACCAGACTGATGCCCATCCTTCTTTGACTCAAACCCCCTCTTGTTGTCACCGTTTCCTCGGTGCTTCTTGTTTGACCTCCGTGAATTATCATCTTCACGTTTTCTTTTCTCAGCATCTTTGTTCCTCAGCGATCTTTGTCTGACCGCATCCAGAGTGAGGGACAGAGATATGTCAGCTACAGATCTGAAAGTAGCTGGCCGAGAGGCCTTCACGCTTGCCTTTATCTCGGGGGCTAAACCCCCAATGAAACGAGCTATTCGTTTGGGTTCCGGGGTCACCAAATACGGAACCAACCTCGACATTGTATTAAAGCTCGTGAGGTAAGCTTGGCAATCTAGATTGGTCATTACCAACGAAAGAAAATCTGACTCAATCTTCTCGACCTCATGCTGAGGACAGTAATTCTCCCTGATGAGGGCAACGAATTGTTCCCATGACATGTTGTACAATGGGATCTTCCCAGTGGCTTGAATCAGTGATCTCCACCAGGCTAAAGCCTCGTCTTTAAAAGATTGCGACACAAACTTGACTATATCCCTCTCAGCGCACCCGCTGATATCCACTACTGTATCCATCTCATCTAACCACGTCATGCAGTCAATGGCTCCTTTTTCCCCAGTGAAATCTCTGGGTTTGCATGAAACAAAGTATTTATAGGAGTAACCCTTACTACGGGGTTCTTGATTTAGTACAATCTGTTGAGATGGAGCACTGTGGTGGTTTGAGGAGAGTCGATCATCATCTTTCTTCGGTTCTTCCTTCTTGGAAGGTGGCTTCGAATGCGGTGTAGATAGGGTCCTACTTCGAGTCCCACTATATTCTTCGTACTGCCGCTCTAAGGCCTTTGTAACTGCGTCGTCTACTAACGCTTTCAGTTTAGCACCCGTTAAATTAATTCGGGCGTTATCATTGTTATCCCTTGGGTGACTATTAATTTCATCCGAGTCAGCCATTTTAATTTAAACTGTTACATAAGACAATAACAATAGTTTATTTGGGAGTTTATCATAGAATTGTCTTTTATGGCAATTCATTAACCATGGTATACATAAACCATATTTGGTTAATTTGTTAGTCATATTTATTTAGGATTTTTATTACAATTTATCCTAATTATAAAACAATAACAGTTTTATTAGTGGCACAAAAAAAAACCTAGTCACAAGGACATTTATAAATTATAAGCTATGATTTCAGAGAATCAAAGCTTTTAAGGCTTGAACATAGTTCGTTACCTTTTTCGGACAGGGAGTCATAGCTACCACTGTCTTTTGGCTCATGTAGAAATGAGCAAGGCCCGTAGGCACTATATTACCAATGTATGGTCAAAACATGATCATCTAAATTAATGATTTAAACCCATGATTCAGAGATCATTTAGTTGGGTTAGGAATCTTTTAAAGAATCCTTATATAAGAATGACGTGTGTGATTTTAACGAATCACATCTGCCAGGAGTGTTAACATGTTTACAGATGTTAACAGGGGTTTGAATATTTTAAACAGGTCTTACCATTTTGGCCAGGTCTTTACAATGACACTCAGGCTAGGTTTCACTCTTAAGATTCTTATTCAATATTTAATAGGCAGATCATTATTAAAAGGAATGATTTTGATTTATTTATTTCATATATAATATTTATGCATATAATGGCAAAAATGAAATTTATAAATTAAACATTCCATTAATTATTAATAGGTTACACGTCGCCCTAAACGGGACTTTTTAACAAAGCAACATACCTACGCAGGGGTCAAACAACATATTAGTCCACGCATGGACTTAAACAAACATCATACCCTCGTAGGGGTTAACAGAAAGATAGACCCACGCAGGGGTCAAAACAAACAAACCAACAAACATACATACCCACACAGGGGCTAATACAGCAAGACAGGCCCACGCAGGGGCTCAACTGATACAAGGAAATTACAACAACAGTGGAAGGATTCAATGGTCCTTCTTGCTCTTCCCTTTTATTAGGCTTGTCAATCCCTGGAAGAAAGTTTGTCGCTCCCTGCGATCTCGGTGAAAGTCTCGCTCGACCTGGTCCAGTCTCTGAAGAATTTCCTCCCGTTCCAGGGGAGAAAACCATGGCGGCTGCGATTGTGTCCGTATTATAGGTCTGGCAGGTATCTGGTACCCATGGGTTGGGTATCCTGCTCCCCAAGGAGCTCCATACGGTCCTTCAGGGTTAAAGGCGTTGTAATTGGACGCTACCAAGTATGGGTCGGCTTCAGCGTAATTGTAGTTGGTGTGAACCGGTGGCCCAAACGGGTTGTACGTCATAGAACCAGTGTAGGCAGGAATCGGGTTATCAAAACCCATCGGTGGCGGTTGCGGTGCAACTCGGTTTGAAGGTCCACCCATTTGTGGATCTTCTTGAAGTGGCGGATAATGACTGCCACTTGATTGTTGAAGAGAGCTAAAATGAAAGTCATCTCCTCGTGCAGACATACGCGCTCCGGTTCTCCTATGCCTCGGCGGTTGCGGAGGTGCTGGCTGAACTGGTGGCGGTGGAGGCAGTGGCATGACTGCCACGAATCGTGAATCCTCAGAGGGATCCTGCTGCTGCTGTTGCTGGTGAGGCGACGAATGATGCGTGGGTGTAAAATACCACTCGTGTTGATTAAATCATGCCTGATAACTGTCCGGACCATGGTAGGGTGATCCATGAAAGGACGAACCATCCGAGACCTCGATGGGATGGTTGGGAGTTCTGGTTGCGGGCTCGACGGGATCGGTGTCCTCGTCCATATCCTCTGCATGATCGCTGGAGTAATGATCCTCCGGCCCCAATGGGTTAAAACCCACTGGTTCTTGTATGTAATTTGCCGGGTTAAACCGGCCCCTAAAAACAGGTGTAGGGTCACCAAAGGAATTATGCGATAGGGATCACTGAAGAGGTATGTAAGAAGGTTGAGGGTTGTCGGGCTCATTTTCCGACTGTGGCCCATAAGAGTTGTGAATGGGAGGTGTCGAACTGTGCGAGACAGATCGTCTAGCAGGTTTAAAGAGGTTCCTCCGGTTTTCTCTAGGGTCAGCACTCGCAGTGGTGGTAGGAGCTCGCATGTGCGAAGGTCCTGCCTCGTCGTCATTGGGGGCGGTGATTGGCCCCTTGCCTCGTCCTCTTCGTCGAAAGAATCTTGGCGGCATATTTAATCCTGTCAATACAACATAAGATAACGACAAGAATATATAAAATAAAAGACAAAGTAAAAATAAATTGAAACAAATTTGGATTGTTCCTATGTTCTTTGTCTAGACTCGAAATTTTTTGGAATGTGCAATTGTGTAACTGAGATTAAACACAAAAGGCTAGTGTTTAATTCACTCAGCGTTGGCTCTGATACCAACCTGTCACACCCCAATTTCCACGTGTCACCGGTGGGCCCGGTGGGGAGTATCGTGACGTGGTTGGCAACATAATAGTCAAACAACACAATATTTAATATGCACAACGGAAGCAAATGAAAGATATATTTCAACCGAATAAAATATTGTAATATCATGTATCACAAACAGTTGAAAGTTTATCCACAGACGGATCGAAATAAATAGGAAACAGTAGTTCAACAGATGATAGGCATCTTAAGCTTGCGAGACTCTTTATTGATGCTAAGGAGAGAATCCAGCCTATTACGCTTAGTACCTGCATTTAATCTTTTTGGGAAAATACGTCAGTTTACACTGGTAAATACAATCAACTGACTCATTTTAAATTGATTAAAAATTGATTTGGATGCACATGGCACAAACATTTTATAACTTGGGATAATTATTTAAATATATAATCTCGTAAAAGAATTACATGTTCCTTATGCGTTCAGTAGCCCGGATCGTGCCGGGTTAAAGATCAATAGACACACCACATTATTTCTTTATGCACTGACGGGTGTACGCCTACACCCCGCGCTTAGGTCGTGGCCATTTCGTAAAATGATGCCAAGGATATCCGGGACATGGTCATTAACCCCCAAAAGCTTTAAGTAAACAAAAAAATTTAAACGGGCCGATCAAATATTTAATTAACCACCATACGATGGAAGATTTAATGCCCGACCAAGCGGTATTTATATACCGTACCCCAAGCCCGTATAGGGAAAATAAGTTAAAAGTATTTACCTGAGCAAAGTAATAATCACAATAAGCAAATGCAAGTAGCTTTTACTGGTACTCCTAATCTGGAACGAAGGTTTATAATAACCTATTAGAATCCTAACGGGTCTTTAGTTAAGCTTAAGCTTAGACCTGTTAGTTTCAAAGATACGGTTCGTACGCACGATTAAGCGAAGACCGGATAGAATGTGATTTAGACCCGACAAGTTTGAAGACTTGCCTAATATGGGTATTTCATACACATTCTGGATTTTGAGATAAAACCGATAAGGTTTGACCCGTTTCGGCTAATTTATGCAAACTAGTTACATAAACCGAACCGAACGCGTAATAAGCGTAACGGGTATTCATGAGAGCCATATACAGGTTTCCTAAGTTAATATGCTTCAAATATGTTGTGACATCAGTAAGATAACTTTTATTATGCCCGAAACGAGTTTAAACACAAACTATGCCCCGTAAGGGTGGTTTGGTCATTTTCAAGGTTATAAAAGAGTTTAAGTATTAACCTGAGTTACAGGTCTGATGTAATCAGCAAAAATACTCAATTTAATAAGTTATAACAGTAGGGTAAAGTATATATGTGAAATTTATCATTTATAACCAAACTATGCACCGTAGGGGCATTTTGGTAATTTCACATAAGCCGAAAAGCTCAAAACTGAAGTCTGAGTTAAACAACTTTTGCTTAGTGTTAAAATATTATAATTTACCCAAATATCAGTAGGTATCAACCCTTGTATGTTTAAAATAGTTCTAGTACATACTATGCGTTAAAAACGCTTAAAAAGGCGATTAGAAGCCATTTCCGGGTTCTATACATAAAGCTGATATTTTTATTATTCCAGAAGGCTTAAAATAATTTATTTATCATACGTCATCAGTAGCAAAAGGTTTGGAGTCAATTAGATATGTAAAACTCATTTTATAGCCCGTAAGGGCAAAACCGACAATTACCGGATTAAGCCTATGACTATAAGTTATGCTCAGCCTAAAATTAATTAAAAATCTTCAAAAATCCCAAAATAATATATTACATCAGTGGGTAATAAGTTTGATATCAAAAAGTAGGTTTAAATAGGCTATACGCTAATTACGCCGTTTAATCGCTAAAGAAGCTTTTAATTACGCTAATGAGCATAACTATCAATCTACACCTCAAACTGATGTCAAGTTTTGGGTACAAGTTTATATATCAGTAACTAAGGTTTCTACTCTTTTACATTTTCAAAAATCACGTTTTAAGGTGAAAAGGGCATAATGGTCAACATATGAGCAATTAACGGAAACATGCATATTAATTGGATAACTAATGAACCAAGGTGTATAATCCCAGAGGGTTATACTAGCATGTAACCTAGTCCAATTAAAGCTCTAAGGCATTTCTAAAACATACCAAAACGGGTCAGAACTGAAGTCAAAGCAAAAGTCAAAGCTTTGCGACTTTCGGTTCCGAACCGGGTCTAAACAGAAAATTGTCGGGTTGAACATGTTTAGACATGTTCTTACATTAATTACTAAGTTATAACAATGATCAAACAGGTTTTATGGGTTCTGCATTGCTAATTATGTATTAATTTGAAATTAAGCATCCTGTTGACTTTTTAATAACAAGTTTGACCCGACATTTGACCTAGTTAGAGTGGGAATCAGAGGGTGCCCTTTTAAGGGTTTATTGCCCACATAATTACCAACTTATAACTACTTTCAATTCGACTAATCACTGGACCATTAGTGATTAATCGTGAAGTCAACCGTTAATTACGACGGTTTGACTTTTAAGCTAAAACTAAGCAAAAACTTAACTAAGAAAGGTTAAGCATACTTACTGAAGTCCTATGCACGATTTGTGAAGCTTAGAGAGAAGTCTTGAGCTCCAGAAATGTTCCAAAGTGCAGATGGAAGGTGTGAGAAAAATGGTTGCAACATCATGGCCTTTTATAGTGGATTTTGATCCATAAGATGGTGACAACCAACTCTATCAATGATCCCAGATGATCCACATATGTCCCTAAGGGTCTAGGGGTTGCTTAGGCGTCGCCCATGAAGTGAAACAACTGATTAAAGTCGGTTATAACGCAAATACAGGCTGCTGTCTGATGTTTCTGTATCTGGGCGGGCCAGGCGGCCCGTGTAAGATGTTGTTATGGGCTACGCGGCCCGCTTGGGCCTTCTGTTCAGGCTAAAACGTTTTCAAGTTGTTGCATCTCGTCTCTTGGCCTTTCGAAGGGTCAACCAACTTATTTCTTGCACTTTGAACCCTCCCAATTTACCTATAAGGGCCTCAAGACTTAAACCCATTTTATTTAGTCCTTGATCACTTTGTTATTCCCCGAAAAGTTATAACTTTTCAACGTTGACGCTTTAACCCCTCGCATACGAATTTGATCATAACTTTCTCATACGATAACGAAACTTTATGAAATTTTTATCGTGCATTCTAGTGAGCATAATTAATCGTTACAATGCTTCGGGTTTGCTAAAAGGTCACTCAGAGGTATAACTTAAACATGTTGACACATTTAACCTCTGTAGTTTGTAATCTCTCACTTTTAGCTTCGTATGATCCATGATTTATTCGTTTGATGGTATAAACATCATGTAGGGTTATTATAAAGTATATTTATTCACTGTTGACATTTTGAACTCGTATATTCACATACTTTCCATGTTCGTCAACTTTAGTCCCTCAAGAACATTCTTTCACACGTTCCAATTTATGACACGTGTCAACACATTATAGGACGTGAATTTTCGAGGTGTTGCAAATTCACAGCTATCATTTTATGATTTAGAAACTCGTTAGCCATTCGTTCCTTTTCATAAGGGGGACAAAATTTCTTTTCTGTCATTTCCTTGAATTTTTCCCAGTTCATGGCATAAGCCATGTCACTTCCTTTTGCCTGAAGAATTGTATTCCACCATTCTAAGGCTTCTTCCTTAAAGAGGTTGGAAGCATACATCACCTTATCTTCCTCGGCACATTTGCTAATTTTAAGAACAGCTTCCGTCTTTTCCAACCATCGCAAAGCAGCCGTTGCTCCTTCGCCGCCAGCGAACTCCGTTGGTTTACAAGCTAGAAAGTCTTTGTAGGTACACCCAAGAGTCATCGCCTTCTTTTTCTTGGGAAATGGGGTTTTGATAATATCATCATTGCCTCCATTGACACTATGGCTAAAACTGTCGTCCCGAGTATGCTTGCTACTCACAGCTTTGGTGGGTTCTATGGGGTTTTTAACAACTTTAATTATTAAAGGTAAAGCATTAGCTATTCCTTGGGCTATTAGATTTTCTATAGCATTTTTATCCAAAGGATTTTCAATATTAGCATGAACTTCTGGATTATGTGATACTTCATTCGACATCTGAATTATAAACATTTTCAATTATTAATATCCCAGAATAATTAAAACAAAAATAATACTTCCAGGAATTATATATGCATATCTACATATATATATTCATATATTTAAATCTACAAAAATAACACATATGTTACTTTGTATTAATTTCATAACTTTATTGTTTCAGATTAGGTATTAAAAGAACACCTAAATAGCTTAAACAAGTGGCTCTGATACCACCTTCTGTCACAGCCCCCGACCCCACCCTGGGAGCGGGAGTCGTGAACCAGTCAGATGGTATCGGTGTTTATTAATTACGCAGCGGAAAGATTTTCATCAGGATCGTAGTTAGGAAATAATTTCAGAGTTTGTAAAACACCAAACTTTTAATATTAAACAAATAGGCTTAAAACCATATTTAATTCAATTGTTTTTATAGGGATAAACCCAAATAAATAAAACATAATTTTCTTCTTTTATTCAGGTGTTTATAGCCACTTTATTTAAGCCTTCAGTGCTCCATAGCTGGATTCTATTATCTTTACAACAAGTTACCTGAAACACGTTTTGAAAACATTTTATCAGTAATAAATACTGGCGAGTTCATTCCATTTTTATAAAAATATATTGTTATACTTTACAGCATCAAGGTTTTTTTATTTATTTATATTTACCCAACTCAATCAGTATTTGTCACATGGTGGCAGTTCCGATGTGACAGTGGTCATATCACTCATTGGCTCACTTTCGTCCAATAGTGAATTTATCAAGTAATAGATATATAGTATATCTTACTATTATATCGGTCACTAGGCGATTCCTATGACGGTGGTCAAATCACTGTTGATCATTCTTTCAACTAGCGACTCGGGTCATATTACTGTTGATCATTCTCTCAACTAGTAATTGTGGTCATATCACTGTTGATCATTCTTTCAACTAGTGATTCTGGTCATAACATTGTTGATCGTTCTTTCAACTAGTGCCTTTGGTCATGTCACTGTTGATCATTCTCTCAACTAGTGACTCTGGTCATATTTCTGGTCATATCACTGTTGATCATTTTCTCAACTAGTGACTCTGAACTTAGTAGTGTCTCGTGACATTACTTCGTCAAATATATTTTCTATGGCACAAAACCAATTAGTCCAGAAAATGAAATATATCATTTTCTGTCAAATTAATAGCTATAACTTTATCAAATATAATATATTAATTAAAAAATTTTAAATTATTATTTATTATATTAATGTGACTACAATTCCCAAGATATATCTTAATATATTAAAAGTTAAATATATAATTGACATATATCGTTTAAGATATACATTAAGGTTTATAGTTTATAATACACGTCAAATCTTTTATTACTTAGGATATATTAAATATTTATATTAAATATTACAGAAGTAATACCATGTGTGTCATATACGTATTTGCAATAATATTAATTAAACCTACTAGTGTTTAATATCTACCATATTATTAAAGTTACACCATTTATTTTTTTTTCTTACAATTTACATGTGTATAAATATCGTGAATAACGATACCACTAAATACATATATAGATAAAAAAATGGTATCATATCAAAACCGTGGAATAGATGGGATCTGTGTAAAGTATATAATAGTAGATTATATTTTCTTTAATATAACTAATATATTTTAATAATTATTAATAAAACTCTATATTATATACACACCATTTAAATGTATTTCAATCATACATTAAATTTATTAATTATTTAATGTAAAAATAATATTAGTTATAGGCTATTGGCCACTAGGGTATGATTTCCCCCGTGCTTGTGGTCATGCTACTATTGGCTAACTTTTTAGCCAATAGTAACGAGGGTCAAGTAATGTATAAAACCTCCCATACCGGCAATTATTGCAAAATATAAAAACTTAATTACTATAAGTAAAACTGATAAACATTTAGGATTTTGAAAAACATTTATAAATATAACCGTATCACAAAAAGGTGATAAAATTGTGAGAAAAGAGAATGGACTCACTTTGTAACTTTATGGTTCAACTAGAAAGTCTCCTGGTAGAATCTTGGGTATAACTCCCGAGCTATTTTAATATATATATATATATATATATATATATATATAGGGTAAGGATAGTGTAAAAAGGGCCTAAAGTGTGAGAAGTGTATTATAACACTATATATAATACTATATAACACCATATAAACACCGTATAACAATATGTAACATCATATAATACCATATAACACTATGTAACACTATATATTATTATATAACAAATATAACACTATACATATATCATAGACATGCTATCAGACAACCTATAGTGTTATATTTGTTATATAATGATATATAGTGTTACAAAGTGTTATACGGTATTATATGGTGTTACATATTGTTATACGGTGTTTATATGGTGTTATATAGTATTATATATAGTGTTATAATACACTTCTCACACTTTGAGCACTTTTTACAGGATCATCTACCTATATATATATATATATATATATATATATATATATATATATATATATATTTGCACTCGTGTTAAGTATAGTAACCCTAATTCAACCTTATCCCTATGTCACGAGACAGAACCCCAACGAACTTAGTCGGGCAGAGCCTTGACATGCGTTATGGGGTTCCAGATCAATCGGAAAGGGTATCAGTGACCAGGGGTTAAAACACTTAAAATAATACAGGGCTTTGTAGATTTTAGGGGTGAATTACTAAAAAGGAATTTTATTAAAGAGACATAGAGATCGACTGAGCATTTTAGAAAGTTGGGAGGTATCTGCTATATATACTAAAGTTGTTAACTTAGAGTCCACGCAAAAAAATGTGTCTGGCCTTTCGAAATTGAGCCACCTCACTATCCTATAATTCCTTTCATTTCTTTTGACATACACGTAGTAACATGCATTCCACATATGCATGTTTTCAAATTTGCATAACTTAGCTTTTTCTTTTTTTTAGTTATTATAATTTTATTATTTTATATATTATAATTAATTCAGCTGCTTCACGTTTTGGAGCTTATAACTTCTAAAATATGACGTTTTAGAAAACAATAAATATGTCATTAGAACGAGAATATTTGTATCTACATTTTGAACCAAGTTTCATTAAAAACAGAGTAAGTCCAAATACAATGTATTTTTATAATTTAATTATTAGACGGTTCCTAGGCCCGTCTAGGTACTTCATATTTCTTACAGTCAACTTACCCGTAATCTACCCGTTTAATAATTTAAGTTTTATATACTTTATTTTAATATAGAAAATAGAAATGTCACACATATATAAGCCAATTAATTAGTATAACATTCCAACCAAATCTATATAAAATAGTTTTTAAAACTATATGGGTCGAAAAATAAAACTAGTTACTAGTGGTTAATAAATTTAAACAACCTATAACTCTTATATGATAAAAATGGAGATGTTACAATTCCTTACGAAGATACTTGCTTGCTTGGACACATGACATGAGCTTGAGACCTTTCGAAGGAGTTTCCCCATACACACAAAGTTGATCTCCATTCGCGAGCGAGAAACGAATCATCTTTTCAAAGCAAACAACTTCGGCGCGATTTTCGCGAAGAAAATCCATGCCTACTATGATGTCAAAACTACTGAGCTGGATCGGGATAAGGTCGATAGGGAAGACGTGATTGTTGAGTTTAAGCGTACAATCATGTAGAACACAATTGACAGCGACGGTTCTTCCGGTGGCAACTTCAATATCGAACATCGAGGGTAGATGGGCGCGCTTACGATTAAGGAGCTTTTCGAATTCAAACGATACAAAACAGATATCGGCTCCAGTATCAAATAAACACGAAGCATATATACCATTCACAAGGAACGTACCATTAACCACATTGTTGTCTGCTTGAGCCTGACGGGCGTTGCTGTTGAAAGCACATCCGCGGGCTGCTGCTGCTGTTGTTGCTGTTGTTGTTGTTGCTGCTGCTGGGGATCTTGTTTCACTACCCTGTTTAGGCACATGTTTGCAAAGTGGTTGGGATCACCAAATGCGAAGCAAGCTCGAGCGTGAGCCGCGGGTGCAGGAGCTGCTTGATGGCCTTGAGGAGCATGAAGTAGAGCTTGTTGAGCAGGAGCTTGACCTTGAGCTGGAGCTAGAGTTTGACGTGGACCCGTACGGAAGTTTGCGGTGAAGTGGCCGTACATATTGCAATGAACACAGAACCGGCATGCGATACCCACCGGGTGATGATAAGTACAAGTAGGGCAAAACGGGTGTGGTCTAGTGTATGCACGCTTGGCAGGCGGTGCATTGACCACATGTGCCGCTACTTGGCGGTGTTGAGGCTGCGGTTGGGTAGGTACTATTTGGAGCGGGGCAGCAGTAACTGCACAGTTCTTGTTGCTGGAACTGCTGTTGTTCTTCCTCTTGTGGCGTGAGAGTTTTGAAGATTGCGGTGCGGCGGTGGTTTCAGCGGTTGAAGCAGTGGTGACTTGATGCAGATTCTTGGAGGCCTTGTCGAAATAACCAGCCCTGACTCGCTTATCGTTGATCTCAGCGGCGAGCAGGTAGGTTTCCTCGATCATTGTCGTCTTTGCAGCCTGAACAAAGTCTGCAATGCAATCCAGAAGAGCACGGATATACTTCTTGATTGTAATATCTAGGGTAGTAACCTGACCAGGGCATATAATACTCAACTGCTTGAAGCGAGCAGTTAGACCAGCGTTATCTCCGCCATCCTGCTTTATGTGCCAGAATTCATCCTCAAGCTTTTGGAGTTCATGGGAAGGACAGAACTCTTGCATCAT
This sequence comes from Helianthus tuberosus, assembly GCA_030545235.1. NCBI lineage: Eukaryota > Viridiplantae > Streptophyta > Magnoliopsida > Asterales > Asteraceae > Helianthus > Helianthus tuberosus. The sequence goes on along the minus strand of CM060365.1, from coordinate 30,781,296 downwards.
AATGTTCTTCAACTCGTCCCACGACAATCCGAAAGCTGCATCGTTTCCTCGTTTGTTCCTCTCGGCCGTCCACCAATCAAGAGCGTGGGATTGGAAGACACCGGTAGCATTGATGGTGCACAGGTTTTCTGGCCAGCCACTCTGGCGTAGGGTGACTTCGATAGAATCAAACCATTGAAACATGGCCGTGGGACCATCTTCTCCGGTAAATTCCTTTGGTCCGCAGGCTTTGAACTGCTTGAAGCTAAAAGCGGCCTTAGGAGTATCGGTCCTGGACTCCTCTGAAGATTTGCTAGCATTCTCATTAGCTCACTGACGATCTAGGGGATGACTTTCACCATTTGTTTAGAGACGAGAGTGGCGATGCGTTTGTCATCATGGTTTCGGCGAGCTGCTCGTGAGTGGAATGATCCAAATGACGACATTGTCTACAACAGACATCGCCTTAGGACTCAAACACAATTTCGATTAATCCTAGTATAGTCTAGCGATTCACCATAAAGTTCAGGAACACAGCCATTCACAAAATTCACGTAGGCACATAATCACAGAATAACATAAGCACATAAACACATAAGCTAACCTAAACACATATTTTGCACGTATTCACCTATCCTTCACAGCAGCGTATAGCGATTAAGTATGACGTTTGCGATTAGCGAGCAACGATTGCGAACACAGACCAACGATTTGTTAGTGTGGTGTGTGTTGTGCGTGATTGGACGGAGCGAGAAACGCGAAATCGAAACCATCAGTACCACCATACTGTTTACCTCAAAACGCAAACAAATAAACACATAAAACACATAACTTCACACAAAATCGATGAATCATAGAGTTGGCGGCTGCGGATTTCCGAATCGAAATATATAAAATCGAGGAGAGATTGTCTTGGGTGTGTGTAGACATCGACTACCCAAAGTGGTTTGACTATTCACAAGGACCTTAAGTGCAAACTTTGGCCTTCTGGACTGTGCTCTCGCTTCAATTTGAGCGATCGACACGCATCCTTCCAGCTACGGTGTGACTTCAGGTTATTGGAGTCCGACGAGACTTTGGTGAGAGTTTTGTAAAACCAAGAGTATAGAGTGGAACGAATCATCATGGTTCGGGTTTCACCCCTAACTTAGCGACTACATCCCTGTTTGTATGATAAAATCACGAGATAGATAAGGAGATTTACGTCAAAGTATGGATTTCACTCCTAATTCAACGCAAATGCTCTTGCGTCAAAGATGTCGTATGCTTTATGTGTAGATTTTATAATTAAGGGGGTGTTGTGGATATTAGAGAAGTTATAATAAAACACAAACCCTAAACCTTCCTCATAATTCACTATACGACAATTTCTATCATTTCTCTAATCATCATCTCTAATCATTCCTGGCTACACAAGTTTCACACACATCAATCTTGATCTTTCAATCCATCTAGAATCAATCTAAGGGAATGTTTTATGTTGTACGTTGTTATTCTCATTCTATTGATTTCATGCAAACCCTAGTTCTCCAAACAATAGTCCTGTGTTTAGTTGACCATTTTGTTTGAATGAATGTGTTTGTGAAGGAATGTGCATTGTTTGTTAAACACTAGGGATGATATGATTGTATTGCCAAACTGTTTCTTTGATTCATAGCATTGTAGATTAGGGTTTGTGATGGTAGGAAGTGTTACATTGAAATGAAACTGCAATTTTTGATTGTTTCATATTCTGTGCGTGGAATTGATCTGACCTTGTGAAGTCACAAGAGTCCGAATTATTAAGATTTTTTAAAGTCTGAGTTTAATAAGTCCTTATAAGTATCCGAACTTGCAAAACAATTAAGAGTTTATAAATATTTGTGATCCATGTTCCAACTTTATCGATATAATCCGAATTTATTTGAGTTCAAAGTGGAGTCCGGATTTGTGTATAATTTATGTGGGAGTCCGAACTTGCAAGAAGGTCTGAGTTTGGTATGGGGTCCATATTACTTAAATATCCCCGAGTTTGATACCTCCGAGTTTGATATGGGTTCCAGGTTTTCTTCACTGAGTCCGAGTTTCTTTTGTGTTTGGGTCTGGCCCAATGTATTTGATGATATCCGGACTTCACAAAAAAATGGGGCCCGGGGTAATGATTTCGAATTAAATCAATAAAGGGGTCTGAGTTGTGGGATTTTGATTATGATTATGATCCGAACTTCTCTAGCATTTGTAATGGTCTGGCTTTGTCTGATATGTATTTATATTCTGAACAATTACATATCATGTCCGCATATGTGTATTTATATTCTGAACGTCATGTCCTCATATGTGTATTTATATTTTGAACATCATGTCCGCATATATGTATTTATATTTTGAACAATTACATATCATGTCCGCACATGTGTATTTATATTCTGAACATCATGTCCGCATATGTGTATTTATATTTTGAGCAATTGCATATCATGTCCGTATTTATTGTAATATGCATGTGGGGGGTTTAATTGATTGGTTATGTGGGGCGATGATATATGAGTTGTAGGGCCTAGTTGTCACACCTCAACCGATGGCGAAAACATCAGGGTGTGGCACTGAGCGAAACAGATTGTCCAGAAGTTTCCATAACAACTAAAATTACCAATTATTTAAAACATGTCCCATACCATGTCATAAAAGATAACATAATTATTACAGATAAGATCTAATCAAATTGTTCTGTTCCGACAACTCAGATTTCTATTACAGACACTTTATTGTTGATCTAGGTCTTTCCTAGCCTCGATTTCATAGCAAGCAAAGCATGTAAACATCCTAAGCACCTGTCACATACGTTAAAGTAAAAGTCAATACACATAGTGTAAAGGTGAGCATACAAGTTTAATAGTTATAATAAAGTTCGAAATCGTTTACGCATAACCAGCACGTACACAGAATGAAATGAGGCATGTTAGTTATCGACATGAACCCATCGATACCAATGACTGCGGGTTGACTGCCCAAGGCAGTTCACGATACACACTCACTACTGTGAGCCATGTAACTAATTGCCCTTAACAACCCCTGAATGAACAGGTGCTGAGTCCAAACTAATAGTACTACCGTTGCTAAGGCAGGTAGACATCATTTCATGTGTAAACACAACAAACAAGCATTCATTTAGTCACGTAATACATGCAGTAACGGTTAGCGTTTAAAGTATTTGCGTAGTGTGTTCGATGTGATTTAGAATAAGTAACGTATGTAACACCCAAAAGTGCATAAAGAAAAAAGGGTTCGAGTATACTCACAGCGATTGGCGAATTGAAGGGAGCGCTTAGAGCGGAATTTAGCCTGAACAGATTGATAGCATAACGGTAAGCGATACGTAGAATGAAACGAGAGACAGTGGGTCGAACAGCAGTCCGATCGGTTAGCCGGTCGCTCGGGTGACAGTCTGCTTGAATAGTCATTCGATCGGGTGACCTTTCGAGTGGATTGTTTCTTCCTTCGGGAAGGATGTGTTTGTGTATGATGGTTTGACTTTTGAAGTTTTCGTTGTAGCATTTTGAAAACTTAGGAGTATCCCTACCTTTCAGGTCGATCGATCGAACGATCGTTCGATCGGTCAGCAACCCGATCGGTTTCACACTTTAGTGCGAACAAGTTCTCAGCAGTTTGTCACTCGATCGGATGGTAGTTCGATCGGGTGGCAACTCGGGTGCATTGAACATGTTGAAAATTGTTTAAGTGTTGAAGTCTGATCATTACATGGTTAAGTGGTAGTCCGATCGAGTGGTAATCCGATCGGGCAGCACTTCATTCAATGTTCATCCCTCAAAGTTTGAAAATAAAAGTTGAGTGTGGGGCCAGGATGCAAGTCGATCGGGTGACCACCCGATAGGGTGATAATCCGATCGAACATCAGTCCGATCGGGCGGCACTCCGCTCTGGTGTCCCGGTCGTCTTTTCCCTTGGTCATTTGATAACTTGTCATTTTATCGAGATGTTTTGATAACGTGTTAAGCAACAGAAACCTCGTCAATACTTGGTACTCCTGATCGGACAGGAATCACCCAAATCCGACCAGTTAACTGTTCGAGACGGTGTACCACGTTTAACCCGAAATCGGTAGTCTCGTGGATAGAATCCAGATCTTGAACCAACACAACCACGAGAATGAGTAGAAAATTGGAACAAGCTCCGATTCTATCGATTTTGAGTGCTTTGAGTGTAAAAGAGTTGAAAGAAAGTTGGAAAACCATCTTTCAATCCTTTTTCACCTTGAACATGTTTAGATATATGAAATATCTTTGTTTATTGGTGTTTAAATCGTTCAGTTCTAAGTTGTTCTTGGTGGATTGAAGTCAAAACATGAAGTTCTCAAGAACACCATGATGACATCATCCTAGAACACCTCAAATCTAGTGATTTCTCGTTTAAAAGTTAAGATTCAAAAGATAGAAAGGTGTAGGAGTGCGTGTGGATCAAGAAAGTACACAGATTAGATTGAAATCTTACCGGAATCGTGAGAAATCGAAGAAAAGGTGAGCAAGGAGAGTTGGTCGGACGAGAGATGCCAAAAGTGGTAAGTTTGATGTGGACAGGGGGTATTTATAGGGTTTCCCAAAGTGGAAAGGGCTGGTCGATCGAGTGGCAGCCTGGTCGAACGGCTGGTCACTTGGTCGATCAGTCACTTGGTTCGGATGCTCGGTGCGATGATTTTTTTTGTTTCGATTGCGATGGCGAGCGTTGCGTTGTGATGCGATAGAGTTTCTAGTCAAATTACTTTTAATCCCAACTAATATATCCAACATACAATTATCCTACTTTTCCTGCGTTTAGCGTTTGCGATTCGATTGCGATAGTGTTACGATTGCATTTCGATTGATCACCACATAAACATAAATAACCATGCACAAGTAACACATAAAAGGTCACACACACATATAAAAAAAATAACCAAAACGCGTAAGTTCGAGTTGCGAGTGTGATAAGTGATAAACATGCGATAAATAGCGATTAAACCTCGATTATTAATAATTACTCCACATAATACAACTAACGCAAGAAAATAGATAGATTCTCTATAAGTCAAAGAAGCCAAAACAGTCAAACTTGACTTTGACCTTGACTTTCGAAACACGGGGTGTTACAGCCTCCCCTTCTTAAGTGAATTTCGTCCCGAAATTAGGCCGAAGCCGTAACAAACAACTGCGGGTACTTCGCCTTCATGTCACTTTCGAGTTCCCAAGTGAACTCTGCGCCTCGTTTGCCTTCCCAGCGAACCTTCACAATGGGAATACGTGAGCGTCTGAGCTGCTTGGTTTGTCGATCCATGATCTCGACAGGCTTTTCCACGAAGTGTAATGTTTCGTTCACTTGAAGATCTTCTAATGGAACGTGTAAATCATGCTCAGCTAGGCACTTTCTGAGGTTTGAGACATGGAAAGTCGGGTGGACGTTGCTAAGTTCCTCCGGTAGTTCGAGTCTGTAGGCCACTTTGCCGATCCTTTCCAGAATCTTAAAGGGTCCAACGTATCGAGGCGCAAGCTTTCCTTTCTTGCCGAATCGGACCACACCCTTCCAAGGTGAAACCTTTAGGAGTACGTAGTCACCAACATTAAATTCAAGGGGCTTGCGTCGTCTATCGGGGTAACTTTTCTGACGACTCCGAGCTTTCAGTAGATTGTCTCGAATCTGGAGGATTTTGTCAGTCGTTTCTTACAATAGCTCAGGACCGGTTAATTACGAGTGCCCAATCTCGTGCCATAAAATAGGCGATCGACATCTTCTTCCATACAATGCCTCAAATGGTGACATTTGAATGCTGGCATGATAACTGTTATTGTACGAGAATTCGACTAAAGGTAAGTATGCGTCCCAATTATCACTGAAATCTATGACACATGAACGGAGCATGTCTTCAAGAGTACGAATCGTTCTCTCAGTCTGACCGTCGGTTTGAGGGTGGAAAGCGGTACTTAAATTGAGCGTAGTACCGAGAGCCGTTTGAAACGTCTCCCACAGGCGCGATGTAAACCGAGCATCACGGTCAGAGATGATGTCACGAGGCGTCCCATGTCGACAAATGATCTCATCGGTGTAGATTCGGGCTAATCTTTCTACCTTGTAGTCTTCCCGTATTGGCAAAAAGTGAGCAGATTTGGTTAAATGGTCGATGACAACCTGGATGTTGTCGTGACTTGCTGGCGTGCGCGGAAGTTTCGTTATAAAATCCATAGCTATGCTTTCCCACTTCCACATAGGGATTGGGGGTTGCTCAAGCAAGCCAGAGGGTCTTTGATGTTCAGCCTTGACTCTTGAGCAAGTCAGGCACTTCCCAACGTATAGAGCGATATCTGTCTTCATACCCGGCCACCAGTACTTGTAGCGAAGGTCCTGGTACATCTTATCGGCACCGGGGTGAATAGAATACCGAGATTTGTGGGCTTCGTCAATTAGAATCTGTCACAAATCGGTCCGCTTAGGGATCCAAATTCGGTCTAGATAATGGAAAATCCCATTCGACTTATTCTCTAGCTGGGCTCCATCATGGTAGATTCTCTCCTTCTGCAGTGTGCGTTCAGTAAAGCATGCATGTTGGGCTTCGCAGATAAGGGTTTCGAGATCATACTGGGCTTGAAAATTATGGGCGCTATGCAAATAGCTCCGTCTGCTGAGGGCGTCGGCAACGACATTTTCTTTGCCAGGATAATAACGGATCTCACAGTCGTAATCCATGAGAAGTTCAACCCATCGGCGTTGACGCATATTAAGTTCTTTCTAGCTGAGGATGTGTTGTAGGCTCCAATGATCGGTGAAGATCGTACACTTAGTACCATACAGGTAGTGTCGCCAAATCTTCAGTGCAAAAACAACTGCACCTAGCTCGAGATCGTGGGTTGTGTAGTTCTTCTCGTGGATCTTGAGCTGACGAGACGCGTAAGCGATAACCTTGTCTTGTTGCATGAGAACACAACCAATCCCAAGGTTCGATGCATCGCAGTAGAAACCAAAGTCATCGTTTCCGTCGGGTAGAGTGAGAACGGGAGCATTGCAAAGCATATGCTTGAGGGTTTGAAAGGCAGTCTCTTGTTTAGTTTCCCAAACAAAAGGCTTGTCCTTGCACGTGAGAGAAGTGAGCGGAACGACGATCTTAGAGAATCCTTCGATAAATCGGCGATATAGCCCGCCAGTCCGAGAAAAGAACGGACTTCAGTCGGGTTCTTAGGTGTAACCCAACTCTTGACAGCTTCGATCTTCGCGGGGTCGACGTGAATACCTTGACTATTTACAATGTGACCGAGGGATTGAACCTCCTCCAGCCAAAATTCGCACTTGGAGAACCTGGCATAGAGTCGATTCCCTCGGAGTAGCTCGAGAACCAAACATAGATGTTGCACGTGTTCGGATTTTGACTTGGAATAGATCAAGACATCGTCGATGAACACGATGACGAAACAGTCGAGATAAGGTTTACACAAGCGATTCATCAGATCCATGAAAACCGCGTGTGCGTTGGTTAAACCAAAAGGCATAACAACGAACTCATAGTGGCCGTATCGAGTGCAAAAAGCGGTTTTGGGTATATCCTCCTCTTGAATGCGTAGTTGGTGGTAGCCCGAACGTAAATCGATCTTGGAAAAACACGTAGCACCTTGCAGTTGGTCGAATAATTCGTCAATGCGAGGCAGGGGATAGCGATTCTTGATCATCAGCTTATTCAACTCCCTATAGTCGATGCACATCCGGAATGACCCATCCTTCTATTTGACGAAAAGGACCTGTGCGCCCCAAGGAGAGGTGCTAGGGTTAATGAAGCCTTTGTCAAGCAATTCCTGGAGCTGACTCGACAATTCACGCATCTCGGATGGTGCGAGTCGATAAGGAGCTCTAGCAACGGGGTTTGCTCCAGGAATGAGGTCCATCCGAAAGTCGATATCACGGCTCGGAGGTAGTCCGGGGAGATCATCAGGAAAAACGTTTGGAAATTCGTGAACAACAGGGACATCGTTTACTCCCTTAACTTCCTTTTTATCCGCTACTACGATGTGAGCCAAGAAAGCTCGGTGTTCCTTGCGGAGATACTTGCTAGCTTGGACACACGACATGAGTTGGAGTTTCTTCGACGCGACTTCACCGTAAACACACAATTGGTCTCCATTATCGAGCGAGAATCGAATCATCTTTTCAAAGCAAACGACTTCAGCATGGTTTTCGCGAAGAAAGTCCATGCCTACTATGACGTCAAAGCTTCCGAGCTGCATCGGGACGAGGTCGATGGGAAAGATGTGATTGTTGAGTTCAAGGGTACAATCATGAAGAACATAGTTGACGAAGATGGTTCTTCCGGAGGCAACTTCGACATCGAACGTCGAGGGGAGAAGGGCGCACTTACGATTAAGGAGCTTCTCGAATTCGAAGGATACAAACCAGTTATCGGCACCAGTATCAAAAAAACATGAAGCATAAATACCATTCACGAGGAATGTACCATTGACCACGTTTTTGTCAGCCTGGGCTTGGCGCACGTTGATGTTGAAAGTTTGAGCATGTGGTTCTTGTTGCTGTTGCTGCTGCTGTTGCTGTTGCTGTTGCTGCTGCTGTTGCTGGGGCTGCTGCTGTTGGGGCTCTTGTTTCACAACCCTGTTCGGGCACATGTTGGCGAAATGGTTAGGATCGCCACATGCGAAGCAGACTCTTGCGTTGACCGCGGGTGCCGGAGGAGCTTGTTGACCCTGAGGGGCGGTGAGAAGAGCTTGCTGAGCAGGAGCTGGAGCTGTGGCGTTGCGGGAGCCGGTTCGACAGTTGGCGGTGAAATGGCCATACATATTGCAATGTGCGCAAAATCTACAGGCTAGACCCACCGGGTGATGATAAGTGCAGGTTGGGTAAACAGGATGAGGACCAGTGTATGCCGCTTTGCAGGCGGTGCATAGTTAACTGGTGCGGATCGGTGCTGAGATTGTTGCTGAGTCGGTACGGCTTGGAGTGGGGCAGCAGTGGTAGTGGCAGCACAGTTCTTGTTGCTGGAGCTGTTTTTGTTGTTCTTCTTCTTGCGACGTGAGATCTTTGATGACTGAGGTGTGGCAGTTTCGGTAGCTGGTGTGGCGGTAGTAGCTTGGTGCAGATTCTCCGAAGCTTTATCCCAAAAGCCAGCTTTGACTCGCTTGTTGTTGATTTCAGTGGCAAGCAAGTAGGTTTCTTCGATCGTTGTGGTTTTGGCCGCTTGCACAAAATCTACGACACAATCCGGCAGAGCTCGGATATACTTCTTGATTGCTATCTCAAGAGTCTTGACTTGATCAGGACAGATAATACTGAGCTGCTTGAAACGAGCAGTTAACGCAGCGTTCTCACCATCCCTCGGCTTCAGATGCCAGAATTCGTCCTCCAACTTTTGGCGCTCATGGGGAGGGCAGAAATCTTCGAGCATCACGTTCTTCAACTCGTCCCATGACAGACCATAAGCTGCATCATTCCCGCGTTTGTTTCTCTCGGCCGCCCACCAGTCTCGTGCACGGGACTGGAAGCCGCCGGTAGCATTCAGAGTGCGGAGATTGTCAGGACATCCACTCTGACGCAGAGTGACCTCGATCGAGTCGAACCATTGAAACAAGGCCGTAGGGCCATCTTCGCCAGTGAACTCTTTCGTTCAGCATGCTTTAAACTGTTTGAAACTGAAGGCAGCTTTGGGTGTAGCTTTAGGAGCTTCAGTTCTGGACTCTTCAGACGATTTCGTCACATTCTCGTATATTTCACTCATGACTTTTGCTACTTGCTTAGCGACGATAGCAACAAGACGTTTGTCTCTCTGTTCTTGACGAGTGACTCGTGGGTGACGGGGTCCAGATGAGGGTCCAGTTGACATTGTCTGCAACAGACATCGTCTTGGGTCTCAGACATAGTATAATCGAATCTCACCTCACATCTAATACTACTAAAGCTCAGGAACACGTATATTCACGTAACCACATAGGCACATAATCATAGATTCACATAAGCACATAAGGCATAGAATCATAGAAGCACATAAGCATGTAATCACATGATGCAGTCAGAATACAGAAACCTATCATTCCAAGTCAGCGAGCGTTCGAGATTTGCGATCGCAACTAACATATCGAGTAGCTTAGTATAAGCGTATAACATAGCATAAGGTCGTCCACAATTTAGCAATTTGTCAGTGTTTTGAGGTAGATAAGCAGTGCGAGTCGTGTGTGTTGATCAAAGCAAATATCGAAAATCGAATAAGTCACCAAAATCACAACATATAAACAGGTAAATATACATAAACACATAAAATCGACGAGTATCAGAGTCAGCAGTTGCGGGCTCAGAATCAAAACACATAAAAAAATCGAGAATGGATTGTCTGCGGCTGTTTAGACATCGACTACCCAAAGTGGTCCGACTATTCTTAATGACTTTCTGAGCACACTTTGACCTTCAGGACTGTGCTTTCGCCTCAATTTTGGGCAAATGGCGCGCATCCTTTCGGTTTCAGCGTGACTTCAAGTCGTTGAAGTCCATCGAAACCTTGGTGAGAGTTTTGCAAAACCAAAGAGAGATCGGAACAAGTCGTCAAGGTTCGGGTTTCACCCCTAACTTAACAACTTCGTTCCTGTTTTGGTAAAATAAAGTGGGATTAAACGTCAAAGTATGGAGTTCACTCCTGATTCAATGCAAATTCTCGTGTTTTTAGACAAAAATGCGGGTCGAACAAGCAATTTAGTCGAGAGTTTGCGGTTTTCACACCTAATCTTGACCTAATCGCTCGTTCATTTTGAAAAATGAAGTGTAGTGATAGTGTAGCGCATGCGAGAATAGCAAGCAGGCTCGTACATAATCCTTACAGGATATGCACAAGTTGGTCTGTTGGTTCCTAACTATAGACTAGGCCGTTTCTAAGACATCGACCCAGACTAGGTCGAGTCTTGCCTAATTCCCTATAGCTATGGCTCTGATACCAATCAGTCACACCCCAACCGATGGCGGAAACATCAGGGCGTGGCACTGAGCGAAACAGATTGTCCAGAAGTTTCCATAACAACTAAAATTACCAATTATTTAAAACAACTTGTCCCATACTATGTCATAAAAGATAACATAATTATTACAGACAAGATCTAGTCAAATTGTTCTGTTCCGACAACTCAGATTTCTATTACAGACACTTTATTGTTGATTTAGGTCTTTCCTAGCCTCGATTTCATAGCAAGCAAAGCATGTAAACATCCTAAGCACCTGTCACATACGTTAAAGTAAAAGTCAATACACATAGTGTAAAGGTGAGCATACAAGTTTAATAGTTATAATAAAGTTCGAAATCGTTTACGCATAACCAGCACGTACACAGAATGAAATGAGGCATGTTAGTTATCGACATGAACCCATCGATACCAATGACTGCGGGTTGACTTCCCAAGGCAGTTCGCGATACACACTCACCACTGTGAGCCATGTAACTAATTGTCCTGAACAACCCCTGAATGAACAGGTGCTGAGTCCAAACTAATAGTACTACCGTTGCTAAGGCAGGTAGACAACATTTCATGTGTAAACATAACAAACCAGCATTCATTTAGTTACATAATACATGCAGTAACGGTTAGCGTTTAAAGTATTTGCGTAGTGTGTTCGATGTGATTTAGAATAAGTAACGTATGTAACACCCAAAAGTGCACAAAGCAAAAAGGGTTCGAGTATACTCACAGCGATTGGTGGATTGAAGGAAGCGCTTAGAGCGGAATTTAGCCTAAACATCTTGATAGCATAACGGTAAGCGATACGTAGAATGAAACGAGAGACAGTGGGTCGAACAGCAGTCCGATCGGTTAGCCGGTCGCTCGGGTGACAGTCCGCTCGAATAGTCATCCGATCGGGTGACTTTTCGAGTGGATTGTTTCTTCCTTCGGGAAGGATGTGTTTGTGTATGATGGTTTGACTTTTGAAGTTTTCGTTGTAGCATTTTGAAAACTTAGGAGTATCCCTACCTTTCAGGTCGATCGATCGAATGATCGTTCGATCGGTCAGCAACCCGATCGGTTGGACACTTTAGTGGGAACAAGTTCTTAGCAGTTTGTCACTCGATCGGATGGTAGTTCGATCGGGTGGCAACTCGGGTGCATTGAACATGTTGAAAATTGTTTAATTGTTGAAGTCTGATCATTAGATGGTTAAGTGGTAGTCCGATCGAGTGGTAATCCGATCGGGCAGCACTTCATTCAATGTTCATCCCTCAAAGTTTGAAAATAAAAGTTGAGTGTGGGGCCAGGGTGCAAGTCGATTGGGTGACCACCCGATAGGGTGATAATCCGATCGAACATCAGTCTGATCGGGTGGCACTCCGCTCTGGTGTCCCGATCGTCTTTTCACTTGGTCATTTGATAGCTTGTTATTTTATCGAGATATTTTGATAACGTGTTAAGCAACAGAAACCTCATCAATACTTGGTACTCCTGATCGGACAGGAATCACCCAAATCCGACCAGTTAACTGTTTGAGACGGTGTTCCATGTTTAACCCGAAATCGGTAGTCTCGTGGATATAATCCAGATCTTGAACCAACACAACCACAAGAATGAGTAGAAAATTGGTACAAGCTCCGATTCTATCGATTTTGAGTGCATTGAGTGTAAAAGAGTTGAAAGAAAGTTTGAAAACCATCTTTGAATCCTTTTTCACCTTGAACATGTTTAGATCTATGAAAGATCTTTGTTTATTAGTGTGGAAATCGTTCAGTTCTAAGTTGTTCTTGGTGGATTGAAGTCAAAACATGAAGTTCTCAAGAACACCATGATGACATCATCCTAGAACACCTCAAATCTAGTGATTTCTCGGTTAAAAGTTAAGATTCAAAAGATAGAAAGGTGTAGGAGTGCGTGTGGATCAAGAAAGTTCAAAGATTAGGTTGAAATCTTACCGGAATCGTGAGAAATCGAACAAAAGGTGAGCAAGGAGAGCTGGTCGGACGAGAGATGCCAAAAGTGGTAAGTTTGATGTGGACAGGGGGTATTTATAGGGTTTCCCAAAGTGGAAAGGGCTGGCCGATCGAGTGGCAGCCTGGTCGAATGGCTGGCCGATCGAGCGGCAGCTCGATCGATCGGCTGGTCACTTGGTCGATCAGTCACTTGGTTCGGATGCTCGGTGCGACGAGTTTTGCTGTTTCGATTGCGATGGCGAGCGTTGCGATGCGATAGAGTTTCTAGTCAAATTACTTTTAATCCCAACTAATATATCCAACATACAATTATCCTACTTTTCCTGCGTTTAGCGTTTGCGATTCGATTGCGATAGTGTTGCGATTGCGTTTCGATTGATCACCACATAAACATAAATAACCATGCACAAGTAACACATAAAATGGCACACACACATATAAAACAATAACCAAAACGCGTAAGTTCGAGTTGCGAGTGCGATAAGCGATAAACATGCGATAAATAGCGATTAAACCTCGATTATTAATAATTACTCCACATAATACAACTAACGCAAGAAAATAGATAGATTCTCTGTAAGTCAAAGAAGCCAAAACAGTCAAACTTGACTTTGACCTTGACTTTCGAAACACGGGGTGTTACACTAGTGATAGATTATGATGGGTCAGTGCTTATTAATTGATAAATGGGCTTTGAACTTCTTAATAATATAAATGATCGGATTTCAATAAATGATGAATCCGAGTTGGTTAAGTGTTTTGACTTTGCCGTTTGTTCTGGGTACATGAATATTGCCGAGTTATGTGTTGTCCGTATCTCTAAAAAACACACTGCATGTTACCAATAATGTCACCAGCTAGGGAATCCACCGTTGCTATATAATAACTTGATAACCTGGTCACAGTAAACACTTGATGTTTGGACATTAGGGTATTGCATAACCCTACCTACACACATACTTATATTTATTGTACATTAGGTCGCGTGTAATGGACCTAACACATCATTAACGCGTAGAAGCACGTTAACAATATCGAGCAAACTAAGGTGAGTTTACTACTCTTTCACAAGCATGCGTCCCGGGGGGACAAACAAACTAATATTCCTAGGAGGAATACTTTTAAAACGTTGTAGTTTAAATTCAATGTTGGTTGATAAACTCAAGCTCTGTCACAAAAGTCCCTACTTACTACCGAGCTAGTTGCCTGGGAGGCAACGGGGTATTAGTTGATAGCGCTATTAGGCTTGACAAACCTCACATCGTACTGGAAGTCGGGCGTGAACTAATGACCTTAAACACTTGTATCAATTCTGATAGACATTGATGAGGGCACAACAAACATGACAGTCATTCGGTATCGAGTTTATTATTCTTGGCATGTTTTTAAACTAAACACTTACATGACTTATGTTAAACAAAACTATGAACTCCCCAACTTTATGTTAACACACTTTTCTGCATGCTTGCAGGTCGTTAGATATATCATGCTTTGGAAATTGCAGTCTGAGGGGCGAAGTGTGTCATGCGATGTGTTGCTTAATGAACAATGAATGTTATGATTTTTAAACAGTTTGGTTTCATATGATTAAAATATTTATAATTGCTTCCGCTGAGCGTATACATTGTTGAAACATTTTTTTATTGAAATGCACTATTCATGTTGGACATGATGTTTGCGTTTATTATTAATTGATATTGGTTCGACATGATTAGTGGCTGGATGCTGGTACGTCACACGACACGCGGAGAAATCCGCATGTGGTATTTTGGGGGTATGACACTAAAGGCCTTTTTTTGGCTCGGCCAGAGCATTTGAATTTTCAGGATCGGCCCCGCCCCGTAATGTAGGTAAAAAAATTCCCGTTCTATAAATGTACAGTAAAAAAATTGGGATACCCATTAATATTTCTACTAGTTCCGCCACTAATCTTCACCACCTGAAAACATCACCTAACCACTGCCGACACCTAGTTACCACTAATCCATATTTATTAAAACATTATTATAGAAGTAACTAAATCAAAAATTGAGGAATTTATATAACTTTATGCAAACAACCTAGAAAGTTCCATGGTCCAAATCCAATCAGTCCTCCACTAGTACTAAAACTGGACATGTAGAGGCCGAATTTACCACAACAACTTTCCAGCGGCAAATTCGAAAGCCACATGACACGATCTAAAAAGTCACTAACGTGGCCCTCTTAATATCCAGTATTGTCTTCATCCCCTCCCTCCCTGAAGATCCAAAGAATCGATTCTAGGCCGGAGCCTGTAATACGAGGGTTTGGACCTTGTGTTGAGCTTGGAGATTCGTCCTGCAAAACAGAGAACCGTTAGGCTCGCCGCAGAGATGGGAGGGCCTCTCTGCGACCACCCTCCGGCGTAAGGATAAGTATTGGTAGAAAGAGAAAGTAGAGAGAGAAAATAAGGACGAAGGTTCAGAAAATCATACTTGGCCTTGTACTTGATGGGGTATTTATAATAGTCAACTGGCATGACGTCATTCGTCTGGACGCACATGAATGGGCGTTCGTCCTTGGCGATAAAGGAACGGACATCTTTAAGATGTCCATCTAGGCATGGTTCGGTTCGTCCTCAAGGATTATGTTCGGACCCGGACACGTATCTTCAAGTCCCCCAGTTTATTAAGTCTTTTTATTCGACTTGATAAACTGTTGCTGGAGTGGGGAGTTGGATCGGACTACGTGTTGTTTTTCTTTGAAGGGTGCTGACGTGGCGTGGGTGAGATAAGTGGTTTGACCGTCAGTCACCTATGCGTGACAGTTATGAACCTTGAGTTGGGAATCGTGAGCGTCAGTTGAAGCGACAGTTTGATTTGACTGCCCTTAACCGACTTACTTTTTCTTATAAAAACTGGTTTCACCATTTCATTTTTACCTTTTTTTCTCTCTTTTTCTTCTCTCAATTGTTATCTTCTTTGCTTTCTTATCTTCTTCTTCTTTTAAGAAAGGTGCGTTATTTTTTCTTTCTGCATTATGGCTCCTGGTAAAGATAATCTATCGGAGAGTGTGAGCATTCTTACCCAACGACAGTTGGATAAGTTCGTTAGAGAATATAGGATCCCTCTAGACCTTCATCCAGTCCTTCCTTCAAAAGACGAAACTATTTATCCCTTTCGTCAGGGGAAGTTTCCCTTTTATACTCGTGTTTGTAATTTCGCGAATTACAGGGTTCCGTTTTCTCGATTTTTAATTAGGGTTCTTCAATTTTTTAGGGTTCATATCTGTCAAGTTGTAACATTCCCAAAATTTTTATTTATATAAAATATATAAATACTTATGTTATTAAAAGGATGCATCATGGGTAAGTTAACCGATGGAAATATGAGGTATTTTGGGCAAGCGTAGGAACCATTTAATAAACATACATAATATTTGAACCTACTCTGTTTTGATGAAACTTGGTTCAAATTGTAGATAAAGATATTCTCGTTCCAATGGCATATTCATTATTTTATAAAACGTTATATTTTAGAAGTTATAAACACCAATTAAGTGAAGTAGTTAAATTAATTATAATATATAATTAATAAAATAGTTAATAATGAAAATCAAATTATTTGAAAGTATATATAAAGTGCACGTGTAGGTGTAAGGAATTTAATAATAATAATAATAATAATAATAATAATAATAATATAATAACTAATTAAAAACTACACATATGCTAGAAGGTGTGCACGTGTACACTCAAATCAAAATCCAATGAATTAGCAGGTTACGTGTTCAAGAGATTTCGTGATCCCTAAGCGATATAGAAGTATAGTATAAATAGGCCTTCCATCAGAAGCTTTCAAAATGCTATTTCTTTCTCCATCTTACTCTTTCTGTATAATCTATATTTTCTTAGTATTACACCCCTATAATAATAATAAAGCCTTGCCCCGTTTAAAGTGTTTTAACCCTTGGTCAATGATGCCCTGTCCGATTGACGTAGGTCCCGTAACGTATGTCAAGGTTCTGCCTAAATTCGTTGGGGTTCTGTCTCGTGACGTAGGGATAAAGTTAAACTGGGTTACTATACTTAATGTGAGTGCACTATAAATTCTATTAAATAATCCAGGAGTTGTACCAAGATATATCAACCCTCCAAAATATTTCTGACACCCTTAATATATTTAAAAGACCCCTATATGTCCTAAAATACAACCCGTATACGAAAACCGACCCCGAATAACCTTTATTTCATTAAAAACAAATAAAATAAGTTTTACCAACCGCTCGCTGGCCGCGAAGACCTTGTCTTCGGGTTACGCGGGCCGCGACAACTTAAAAACCTGGCAAAGCCCGGTGCGGCCACGTGGCCCAACACCCGGCAAACCTACTCGATGACCCAGCCCAGCCCAGCTACGCGTTGACTAGAGTTGACGCGGGCCGCGTAAGGCCTTGCCTTGTTTTACGCGGGCCGCGAGAAAACCCAGGTGAAGCACTATATAAGCAGGCCATCGGATCTTCATTCGAATTCGTTCAAAATCGTTTTCTTCCTCTCAATTCTAAAGTGTAGGCATTATACACGGGCATAATACCCCCCTAAAATAGCGAAGTTCTGCTCCGTTGTAAGTATTATAACCCCTGGATACGTATTAGATACGTTGCCCGATTGATCTAGGGTTCCGTAACGGCTGTCGTGGTTCTGCCCGATGTAGTCGTTGGAATGCCGTCTCGGGGAGGGTATTACTAATGTTAAAATGGGTTATTATACTAACACGTGTGCTTATGTGTAAGTTATAGATTGTCACCAGGAAACCCTTACGGAAAATCTAAGACAACAATGTGAGTTTATCCTCTTTTTGTTAACCTTTTTGTAATATTTTACAAATCCTTAAATGTTTTACAATGCGATTAAGCGGTGATTGAGTCTTTGTAGTTCTTCAATTACTGCAGGTATGTTGGGGTTTTGTCTACAAAATTTACTACACTGTGAGCAGTAAGTCGGGACGATAACACGTTAGGATTGACGAAGAGTTAGCCAATGTGTAATATGACCCACAAGTCAGGATTGACAGTACTGAATGAGTAATTGTGTAGAAATAAACAATGTGATCGCTCTCAATACTGTGTTAATTGATAAAATGTTTCTTGATTAAACTGGGATTCACTCACCAGTATTTCCCGCTGATAAAATGTTTTAAACACGTGTTTCAGGTTACTTAGTGTGAAGCCAATAAAAGCCAGCTGGAGAGCACTGAAGTCTTGGAAAAGTGGCAATAAAGTTACCTAAAATAAAATAGATTGTTTTATTAAATAAAATAGGATTTATTCCTATGAAAATGTGTGTACTGCAAACTTGGGTTTTATCCCATGTGTTTAATATTATGAAAATGTGGTATCTTACTCTGATCAAATATTTCCTAACTACGGTCCTGATGAAAATTCCGCTGCCAAATTAGACAATACGCGATACCACCGAATCTGGCTCGCGGCCGCCCATTCCCAGGAATTAAGGATCGGGGGTTGCGACAGAAGGTGGTATCAGAGCCATGCCACTGGTTCAAGCCAAAGAAGTGTTCTGCTGACACTTAAGTTTTAAATTCTGTGTTAGGAAATAACTTATGTAATTATGTACTTTATGTTATTTGACTATTTGTTAGTCTACAGTATGGGTAAGCAAAGAATTTCGGACATCTATCGTCAATTAGATAGTTCACCAAAAGATAAGGGAACCTCATTTCAACCAAATCCCTCAGGATACTCAACAGATACTGAGGAAGGAATATTCATTCGCAAGGCACAGTCTGAGAAACCATTTACCACTAAGAAGAGAAGTGGGATTATTAGAAAAAGTCAAGAGAAAATAAAGAAGTCACAACCAAAGGGAGCAAAAATTAATAAGGAAATAAATGCACAAACTCAGGAAACAGGCAATAACCTACCATGGGAAGATGAATTAGATGGACAATGGGTAAATCTCCATATGTTAGCCACTACAGCAGTAAATGCTAACTTATATTAAATAGTC
Source organism: Helianthus tuberosus (assembly GCA_030545235.1). Lineage (NCBI taxonomy): Eukaryota > Viridiplantae > Streptophyta > Magnoliopsida > Asterales > Asteraceae > Helianthus > Helianthus tuberosus. Next base: position 30,762,421 of record CM060365.1, on the reverse strand, counting down.
GAACAACCAAACTAGTACCAGCAACATGCCACCTAAGAGCTAGAAACTTTAAAGGAACTTCGCCCATTAGTTAACAACTTAGTAGAGACAGGAGATATAATAAACCTTATATAAAAGCATGCTGGGCATAATACTCCTATAACCTAGATAGACTAAAATAAGTTACGGATGCATAATCATTAGTATATTTTGAATTCCAGTTGTAGTTGTAATAAATATATATATATATATAAGTCGCAATGTTCGCCATTTTTAATCAATCTATTTTTATGATTGTACCCAAATGTTTATACTAGAAATTTGTCTGTGATAATTAATACCACCTACTCAAATAATATTATAATATACATCAAACTAAGTTAGTTGTTAACAAGGCAATCTTGTTCATGACTTTCTTTTGGAACCAATCATTTACTTTGATTTAAAATACATATTGAAATATATGGTATAAAGCTTTAAACATTCGTGGTTTTAATAATATTGTTTCAAAATAATTTATATTTAAATAAATAAAACCAAAGCTATTAAATTAACCGAAAGGATTTTAAGAATTTATAAAATTTAAAAGATTGCTTTAATGGATCGAGCCCAGGCGTACCAATTTACCACTCCATTTTATCCCTTCTGGTTTGTAACCAGTTGACCATAAGACTTCATACTTTCATAGTTTTATGAAATAACTGATGTTGGGATTACTTGTAAATGTTTCTATTAAAATACTTAGTAATAAAATAGATGGTTAAATGAATATGATGGTTATTCATGATTAAATAAAATCATTTAAATTTTTTAGAGATTTGGGTTAGGTAGACTACGTAGAAAGGGCTAACTAAATGTTGAAAAGCATTTCTACAAATCTTTAATATTAAGGTATGTCCAGAATAGGTCTTATGCCTGGAAATAATTAATATAAGATTATAAGATTAACCAGTCATATTAGTTATAGGATTGTGTATCCTAAATTATAAAGAAAAATATTAAGGTATGTCCAGAATAGGTCTTATGCCTTAAGTAATTTCGAAGTTCTCATACTTTAAAAAGATTATAATGAAGATAAAAGAGATGAGATTGAATTGTGATTGGTTAAACTTAATACTAAAAGAATAATAATGGAGATGGAGATTCTCATAAAATAACTGTGGTAATAAAATATCAGGGATGTACCTGTGACACAAATAAATTTTATAAAGTCAGTTACGTGAATCTATAAAAGATCTATTTAATTGAATACTTGAATATAGATCTCGAATATATACGAAGTAAAATATTAATCTTAACATAAATTAAAACACTAAATATATTTTGAATATAAAATAGACATACTTTGATGGTATGAGATAAAGTACGCTACATAAGGTTTGGAAAAAAAAACTGTTATGTGTTTTAAGTTTATACTATATATTAATATTTAATCATATATATATCCGCTATATTGTTATAAATTACAGAAAGTAATTTATGTATAATATATATATCTCTTGGTAACCCATAAATACAATGTCATGGGTCACATATGCACATATTCTTCTAAATAATGCCTCTCAATCTTAAATGTATATTATAATTGATTCTTATAAAGGAAAATGTAGGAATGTGATAATTGGAATAGATATATAGATGGTTACTTGAGGAGAAATTATTAAGGTAATATAAATAGTGAGTCTGGTATAGTTTAACCCATTAGTTAAAAATGAAATTGTTCTTATGAGTCTAGAAAATTTATATTTTGAGTAATTTATTTCCCTAAACTTTTAATTCCAAAATATTATATTTGACAGAAATTTATTTCAATATACTAATTTTATAAAAGGATAAAATAAAGTCATGGAAATAAGCTTGATGATTGGTACCATCGGATGTATAGTTATTATTTTATATATGTGTGTATATATTCCGTAAGTTTAATATTAACTAGAGATTTGAAATTTTATACAGATATATGCATATACCCAATAGAATTTCTTGATGATATACCCAATATAATATCTTCTGTAAGATAAACATAAGAGAAAATATCATTGGTGATTCATATGAAAACATGAAGTCATTATAAACCATGAAACCTACTATGTTTTAAAAATACCATATGTCTCAATAAAATATTCATTGCAACGGAATCTAAGGTTATTTATATGCATAAATAAAAGAGTTAGAATTTTGATAATTACTGGTAAACACCCAGGAGAGTATTTAGACTTGAACCTAAGGAAAATGCCTTAGTATAAAGCTATAAGATAAGCCAATTACTTGCATAGATAAAGTGTGATGGTTATTGGTATACCGTGAGGATAATGACTAGAACAGTGCAAGTATGATAAATAAGCAATAACACCTGGCCACTGTTATTTCTTATTTATTTGTACTACTCGGTTCTAGAATATGATCCATCACGAGAATACTAATTTCCTTGTTTCGTGATATAAGTCATAATAAATGATGCACTTTTAAAATCATGACTTGAGAAAAATTCTATTTAAGGGAGATACAATGATAATTACCTCTCCGGCAAGACTGGGTATGGTGTAGTAGACTCTCCAGCTTGTCCGGGTAAGATGGGGGTACCTCTCCATCGAGACTAGGTGAGATGGGGTATATGTTATGTTAATGAAATTCCCTAAATAGTACCATGACTTGATGTCTGACTTGTTTTTGGAAATATGAATCTGTTAAATACATTAACCTTATGAATGGTGTGTATATTACAGTATGTGAAATATATGATTATATAGATATGTATATCTATGAGGAAATCCAAAGACCATAATGATTGACAATTAGGGATAAATCACGAACAGGTGTGTCAATGATAATTTTAGATTTAATCAGGAATCTCTCGTATACGTCTATAATTCCAATATCAAACATTATTTCATTTGATTATCCGTTTCGTAACTCGTATGACAAGATAAACGACATGAACCCTATAAGTTGGAACGCCATAGAAAGTATAAGAATTTCCTTTGCGATTATTAACGCATTAGGAAACCTGTAACTAAAAGCTGTGTTAAAAAGTAAAACATATTTCAATCAAGGATAAGAATCTCATAGAGAATAGTTCTGGTCAAAGTAAAGTGAAATTCAAAACAAGGACCAGAATTTACCTAGAAACTAAACTAACTAAAAATATTCATCCATATTTCAGGGAATCTCGAGGACGAGATTTAAAACAAGGTGAGGAGGATGTAACATTCCCAAAATTTTTATTTATATAAAATATATAAAAACTTATGTTATTAAAAGGATGCATCATGGGTAAGTTGACTGATGGAAATATGAGGTATTTTGGGCAAGCGTAGGAACCATTTAATAAACATACATTATATTTGAACCTACTCTGTTTTTAATGAAACTTGGTTCAAAATGTAGATAAAAATATTCTCGTTCCAATGGCATATTCATTATTTTATAAAACATTATATTTTAGAAGTTATAAGCACCAAATAAGTGAAGTAGTTAAATTAATTATAATATATAATTAATAAAATAGTTAATAATGAAAATCAAATTAATTGAAAGTATATATAAAGTGCACGTGTAGGTGCAAGGAATTTAATAATAATAATAATAATAATAATAATAATAATAATAATAAGAATATAATAACTAATTAAAAACTACACATATGCTAGAAGGTGTGCACGTGTACACTCAAATCAAAATCCAACGAATTAGCAGGTTACGTGTTCAAGAGATTTCGTGATCCCTAAGCGATATGGAAGTATAGTATAAATAGGCCTTCCATCAGAAGCTTTCAAAATGCTATTTCTTTCTCCATCTTACTCTTTCTGTATAATCTATATTTTCTTAGTATTACATCCCTATAATAATAATAATAATAATAATAATAATAATAATAATAATAATAATAATAATAAAGCCTTGCCCCGTTTTAAGTGTTTTAACCCTTGGTCACTGATGCCCTGTCCGATTGACGTAGTGCCCCGTAACGTATGTCAAGGTTTTGCCTAAATTCGTTGGGGTTCTGTCTCGTGACGTAGGGATAAAGTTAAACTGGGTTACTATACTTAATGTGAGTGCACTATATATTCTATTAAATAATCCAGGAGTTGTACCAAGATATATCAACCCTCCAAAATATTTCTAACACCCCTAATTTATTTAGAATACCCCTATATGTCCTAAAATACACACCGTATACGAAAATCGGCCCCGAATAACCTTTATTTCATTAAAAAACAAATAAAATAAGTTTTACCAACCGCTCGCGGGCCGCGAAGACCTTGTCTTCGGGCTACGCGGGCCGCGACAACTTAAAAACCTGGCAAAGCCCGGTGCGGCCACGTGGCCCAACACCCGGCAAACCTACTCGATGACCCAGCCCAGCTACGCGTTGACTAAAGTTGACACGGGCCGCGTAAGGCCTTACCTTGTTTTACGCGGGCCGCGAGAAAACCCAGGTGAAGCACTATATAAGCAGGCCATCGGATCTTCATTCGAATTCGTTCAAAATCTTTTTCTTCCTCTCAATTCTAAAGTGTAGGCATTATACACGGGTATAATACCCCCCTAAAATAGCGAAGTTCTGCTCCGTTGTAAGTATTATAACCCCTGGATACGTATTAGATACGCTGCCCGATTGATCTAGGGTTCCGTAACGGCTGTCGTGGTTCTGCCCGACGTAGTCGTTGGAATGCCGTCTCGGGGAGGGTATTACTAATGTTAAATTGGGTTATTATACTAACACGTGTGCTTATGTGTAAATTATAGATTGTCACCAGGAAACCCCTACGAAAAATCTAAGACAGCAATGTGAGTTTATCCTCTTTTTGTTAACCTTTTTGTAATATTTTACAAAACCTTAAATGTTTTACAATGCGATTAAGCGGTGATTGAGTCTTTGTAGTTCTTCAATTACTGCCGGTATGTTGGGGTTTTGTATACAAAATTTACTACACTGTGAGCAGTAAGTCGAGACGATAACACGTTACCATTGGACGAAGAGTTAGCCAATGTGTAATATGACCCACAAGTCAGGATTGACAGTACTGAATGAGTAATTGTGTAGAAATAAACAATGTGATCGCTCTCAATACTGTGTTAATTGATAAAATGTTTCTTGATTAAACCGGGATTCACTCACCAGTATTTCCTGCTGATAAAATGTTTTAAAGACGTGTTTCAGGTAACTTAGTGTGAAGCCAATAAAAGCCAGCTGGAGAGCACTGAAGGCTTGGAAAAGTGGCAATAAAGTTACCTAAAATAAAATAGATGTTTTTATTAAATAAAATAGGATTTATTCCTATGAAAATGTCTGTACTGCAAACTTGGGTTTTATCCCATGTGTTTAATATTATGAAAATGTGGTATCTTACTCTGATCAAATATTTCCTAACTACGGTCCTGATGAAAATTCCGCTGCCAAATTAGACAATAAGCGATACCACCGAAACTGGCTCGCGGCCGCCCGTTCCCGGGAATTAAGGATCGGGGGTTGCGACACAGGGGCTGGTTTAATCTTGATAGATCCAGAAGGAATAAAATATACCTACGCCCTATGTTTTGAATTTAAAACTTCAAATAATGAGGCGGAGTACGAAGCCCTTCTCGCAGGATTCCAACTGCTGCTAAAGCCGGTGCAACTTCCGTTTTGGCCCATGTTGATTCGTTACTAGTCACCAACCAGGTCAGCGGAGAGTACGAGGCACCAGAGGAAAACATGGTCCGGTATCTAAATTAAGTTAACAGCCTAGTTTCCACATTCGACTCTTGCAAAATAGTTCACATACCAAGAAGCAAGAACAAAAAAGCTGACGCTCTCAGCAAGCGCGCGTCTGTGGCATTCTGCCATTTATCCAAAGAAGTGTTGGTCGAAACTTTGCAAACCCCGGCCATCCGTCAAACGGAGTCCGTAATGACAATCTCTGTACAAGAAAAATCATGGACGACTCCGATTTTGGACTATCTGAAAGATGGCACGCTTCCGGAGGAAAAAGCCCAAGCACGAAAGATGAAAGTAAAGGCACTACAATACCAGGTTCACGACGGAAAGCTTTATCGAAAGACCTTTCTAGGTCCGCTCCTAAAGTGCCTAACTCCGGATGAAGCCAGCTACGTCATAAGAGAAATACACTGGGGGATATGTGGCATCCACTCTAGGCCGAGGATCGTTGTGGCAAAATCTATGAACGCCGGATACTTCTGGCCAGGCATGCACCAGAGTGCCGTCAACGAGTTACAAGCATGTGAAGATTGTTAGCGGCACGCCCCCATTAGTCACCGAGCTAAAAACAACCTCGTCCCTGTGACTTCGGCCTGGCCGTTTCAGAAATGGGGAATTGACATCGTTGGTCCTTTCCCTGCTTCCACCAGATGAGTAAGGTCCTTGCTGGTAGCCATCGACTATTTCACAAAATGGATCGAGGCCAAACTTCTCCGAACTATCACCGGAGATCAAGTATTGAGGTTCGTTTGGGAAAATATAGTGTGCAGATACGGAATGCCGCTCTGCATCGTCAGTGACAACGGGAAACAGTTCGCAGAAAAACCGTTCAAAACTTGGTGCGAAAGAATGCACATTGAGCAAAACTTTGCTTCGGTTGCCCATCCTCAAGGTAATGGGCAAGTAGAAAGGGCCAACCGTAGCATCGTGGACAGTATAAAGAAGCGTCTAGGGAAGGAAGGAGTCTCCTGGGCAGATGAACTATCGCACGTTCTATGGGCACTCAGAATGATGCCGAAAACAAGTACCAGAGAAACTCCCTTTAGTTTAACGTACGGCACAGAGGCAGTCATTCCTGCCGAAGCAGGAATCCCTACCCCACGTATGCTTCAAAGCCAGGACGACAATGAGCAACAACTCCGTTTGAACCTCAACTTGATCGAAAAAAGAAGAGAACTCGCAGCCATCTGAGAAGCAAAATACAAAAAAGAGTTGGAAAAACACTACAACTCAAGAGTCAAGGAGGTTCGGTTCCAAGAAGGAGACTATGTCATGAGGAGAAATGATGCAAGTCTAGCCGATGGGACGGGGAAGATGTATCCGAAGTGGGAGGGACCCTACCAAATCAAAACCGCCGAAAAGAATGGTGCTTACACACTCATGAAGATAGATGGAACTCCCATTCCTCGTACTTGGAATGGGATGCACCTCAAACGGTGTTTCCTCTAAAAGAACTTTAGAATGTTTTTAGAATAAATTTGTAACGCTAGGGCTACGGCTCGCATCCTTCTTACTTTCCTTGTAATGCGGAGGGTATTGCCCGCACAACTATTTTTTATTTCCATGAACTGCGGAGGGTTTTACCCGCAGATTATTTTAATGTTTTTACCAAGTATGTGTTAGCCGGAGAATATACTCCGGACTGATTAAATAGAGTGCTCAACATTTCTATCATTAGCAAAATTGCAACACATAAGTTATCATCGGCCGAATCAGGGATACTAACCCTAAAAAGGTAAGAATGAACTGGCATCGTTCGTATTCTTTCTTTCATCTAAAAAACTATTATCCTGAAAGTAAAACAAATCGGATCCATACATTAAAAAGAACGTTCTAAAAAAGAAAATGTAAGCATGAAGAGCATGGACGCATGCACAACGAAATGACTACATCAAAATTAACCGGACCAATATAATCGGAAGCCACAAAAGACATCTACATATTAAAGGATAATTGATGCATACACAAGTACGGTAAAAACATCATTACGTCCGTTCCGAATCAAAACAAGGTGCATATCCCAAGTGGCCGGATCTGTCCACCTTCTAAAAAACAGTTAAACAAACTAAAAAACTTCCCAAGGTGCATACCCCAAGAAACCGGGCATGTCCACCTCATTCTTTCGGAGATTCGCCGCCTGCAAAGAAGAGAGCATCTTTGATTTTAGAAAGCGGCTCATTTACAAGCTTCGGAAGATCTTCTATCACTGGGAAAGTAAGAGAATCGAAGCAAGCAACCGCTGCATTTAACTCCTCTCTGGCATTACGGTTCAGCAGCGGAACTTCAACATAGGGAGTCTTTTTCTTCAGAGCATGGATATACTTGTGTTGAAGGCCAGAGTTGATACCCACGATGCTCATCGCATTATTTACAGCGGCAACATCCACAGTCATCTCCGGACCTTTATGTATATTCTTGGCAAGGAGTTTTGCTCCTTCCGAAAGTAGCCAAGTTTTTGTCGCTTGGAGGTCCTCCACCTTCGCCTTCAAAGCGGTATTCTCCGTTTTGATCTCCTCATTATACCCTTTTATCTCTTCAATCTGAGCCTTTAAGTCGGCCTCCCCTGTTTTAAGTGCATCCCGATCTGACCAAAGTGTTAGAAAGAAATAATAAAATGAAAGAAATCAAATCGAGTAAGGTACGCACCTGCCATCATATTCGCATAGGCCAAACGAGCGTTTGTGAAAGACTCCTCCATCTTCAACAAAACCACCTTGTGCTCTTCATCTTTCTTCTTTAAAGATTCAGCGAAGTCTTTTAATTCCGCCGATATTCTATCCCGATCTTCCGCCGCGGATGCAGCAGCTGCTTGAGACGATTGATTTTGGGTAGTCAAGGACTTAACTTTCTCCTGTTGGGTTTGAAAATCTTGGGTAAGCTGGGCAATATTTTTCTCAACATCCGGAGTACTCTGAAGCTTGCGTTTCAAAGAAAGGGTCTCTTTCTCTAAGTTAACCCTCACCGACTCCGCCTCAACCCACCTTCGGTAAAGCTCCGTCACAAAAATATTAGATTGAGCTTGATTGGACAGAACCATGGTGCCCAGATCTTGGCTTTTCATCTTTCGGCTCCTGGCATAATCTAGCGAAGTGCTGATATTAAAAAGAAGAGTTCTTGCAACAAGCTCATCCATCACCGAATCCTTATTCCGGATGTCCCAATCCGAAACAAACTTCTCATCAGCTGTTGCCGGGTCAATCTCCATATCGTCTGAGAAAACATTTGCATATCGAAAAAAGGACATCAACTCAGGTCCGAACCAAGATGGAGGAAGAGAGGACACTTGGTCTTCCTCGTCATCAATAAAACAGTCCGGACCCAAAGATGAGTCCAAAATATTACCTGAAAAGGTCACCACCTTCTGTTCACCCTGAGTTTTTCCGTCTTCTTTACCCGTGATCTCCGGATTCTCCACTTCCATGCTTTCTACTTCGTTGACAGGGAGAAAGCCGCCAGAAAAGATAGGGGTAGGTTCAGAGTGAGCCCGGGCGGCCTCTTCCCTGGAATACTTACCCCCGGTGAGGTGTTCGTCTAGTTCAATCATCACGTCCCCACTAGAATGAGAAGAGCCTTTCTTGTTTTTCTTCATCCTCGGCATAGGAAGAGGATCAGATGAACGAATTTGTAAAGGTTCATTCTTCCTCTTACGAATCAGACCCTTCTGATCGGCATCAGGCATGACACCTTTACTCTTCAAAGAAACAGAGGAAGGACGATATTGTAGGGATTCGTCCAAACTACGCACCTCCGGATCATCGTCCACATTATCTAAAATAGACTTCTTTCCAGCTTAAGATCCGGAAGAACCAGCCGCGCCTTTTGTGGGTGTCGGAATAGAAGAGATAGCTTCAGCAGCGGATGGTTCGGATGCATCTTGGGCAACTAGGGGACGAACCTCTTGGGCCGCATAAGCCACTTGCTGCATAAAAGGAACCTCACCTTCGCCCTGATCGTCAAAATCAAAGTCAAGAACATCAAAACTTGGAACCTTCAGAGCATCCCTAAGAGACATTTCAACTCCTGCATTTTCAGAATAAAAACAAGTTAGCAAAATAGGGGAAGAAAAAGTGCCGAAGGGGAGGTAAAGGGCCGGAAACTTACGTCCTCGCTTCATACGAATGACCGGCCAATCCATATCCCCTTGGTCCCAGGAAAAACAGACGCGGCCCAACAAAAGAAAATGCTCATGAGGTGGACGGATCGGGGATCTATGATCAATCAAGGAATGAGCCAATTCTTTATTAAAAACAAAATCATCTCCCAGGTCAAAGGACATAGTCTGATCCTTGAACCTCCACGCCATATCCTCCGGAAGACAACGGTCGTCTAACCAGAAAAAAATGTCTTTCCAATTTTTTAAACTGGACCGTTCATCTCCGAAGGGGGGAGGAATACCCTTTCGCTGAGCAAAAGTATACCAATCCCCGGCAGAGATAAACTCGTAAAAATACCGGAAGACGTTTAAGTCCGGCCTCTGATTCTGGGCCCTACAAGAAATTTCAAAATGGTTCACTCGGCTAAGACCGAACGGGTTAACTTGTGTCGCAACCACCGATCCTTAATTCCCGGGAACGGGCGACCGCGAGCCAGTTTCGGTGGTATCGCGTATTGTCTAATTTGGCAGTGGAATTTTCATTAGGACCGTAGTTAGGAAATATTTGATCAGAGTAAGATACCACATATTCATAATATTAAACACATGGGATAAAACCCAAGTTTGCAGTACACACATTTTCATAGGAATAAATCCTATTTTATTTAATAAAAACATCTATTTTATTTTAGGCAACTTTATTGCCACTTTTCCAAGCCTTCAGTGCTCTCCAGCCGGCTTTTATTGGCTTCACACTAAGTTACCTGAAACACGTGTTTAAAACATTTTATCAACAGGAAATACTGGTGAGTGAATCCCAGTTTAATCAAGAAACATTTTATCAATTAACACAGTATTGAGAGCGATCACATTGTTTATTTCTACACAATTACTCATTCAGTACTGTCAATCCTAACTTGTGGGTCATATTACACATTGGCTAACTCTTCGTCCAATGGTAACCTGTTGTCGTCCCGACTTACTACTCACAGTGTAGTAAATTTTGTATACACAACCCCAACATACCGGCAGTAATTGAAGAACTACAAAGACTCAATCACCGCTTAATCGCATTGTAAAACATTTAAGGTTTTGTAAAATATTACAAAAAGGTTAACAAAAAGAGGATAAACTCACATTGCTGTCTTAGATTTTTCGTAGGGGTTTCCTGGTGACAATCTATAATTTACACATAAGCACACGTGTTAGTATAATAACCCATTTTAACATTAGTAATACCCTCCCCGAGACGGCATTCCAACGACTACGTCGGGCAGAACCACGACAGCCGTTACGGAACCCTAGATCAATCGGGCAGCGTATCTAATACGTATCCAGGGGTTATAATACTTACAACGGAGCAGAACTTCGCTATTTTAGGGGGGTATTATACCCGTGTATAATGCCTACACTTTAGAATTGAGAGGAAGAAAACGATTTTGAACGAATTCGAATGAAGATCCGATGGCCTGCTTATATAGTGCTTCACCTGGGTTTTCTCGCGGCCCGCGTAAAACAAGGCAAGGCCCTACGCAGCCCGCGTCAACTCTAGTCAACGCGTAGCTGGGCTGGGTCATCGAGTAGGTTTGCCGGGTGTTGGGCCACATTGCCGCACCGGGCTTTGCCAGGTTTTTAAGTTGTCGCGGCCCACGTAGCCCGAAGACAAGGTCTTCGCGGCCCGCGAGCGGTTGGTAAAACTTATTTTATTTGTTTTTTAATGAAATAAAGGTTATTCGGGCCGGTTTTCGTATACGGGGTGTATTTTACGACATATAGGGGTATTCTAAATATATTAGGGCTGTTAGAAATATTTTGGAGGGTTGATATATCTTGGTACAACTCCTGGATTATTTAATAGAATATATAGTGCACTCACATTAAGTATAGTAACCTAGTTTAACTTTATCCCTACGTCACGAGACAGAACCCCAACGAATTTAGGCAGAACCTTGACATACGTTACGGGGCACTACGTCAATCGGACATGGCATCGGTGACCAAGGGTTAAAGCACTTAAAACGGGGCAAGGCTTTATTATTATTATAGGGGTGTAATACTAAGAAAATATAGATTATACAGAAAGAGTAAGATGGAGAAAGAAATAGCATTTTGAAAGCATATGATGGAAGGCCTATTTATACTATACTTCCATATCGCTTAGGGATCACGAAATCTCTTGAACACGTAACCTGCTAATTCGTTGGATTTTGATTTGAGTGTACACGTGCACACCTTCTAGCATATGTGTAGTTTTTAATTAGTTATTATATTATTATTATTATTATTATTATTATTATTATTAAATTCCTTGCACCTACACGTGCACTTTATATATACTTTCAAATAATTTGATTTTCATTATTAACTAATTTATTAATTATATATTATAATTAATTTAACTACTTCACTTATTTGTTGCTTATAACTTCTAAAATATAACGTTTTATAAAATAATGAATATGCCATTGGAAAGAGAATATTTTTATCTACATTTTGAACCAAGTTTCATTAAAAACAGAGTAGGTTCAAATATAATGTATGTTTATTAAATGGTTCCTACGCTTGCCCAAAATACCTCATATTTCCATCGATCAACTTACCCATGATGCATCCTTTTAATAACATAAGTTTTTATATATTTTATATAAATAAAAATTTTGGGAATGTTACATCCTCCCCACCTTGTTTTAAATCTCGTCCTCGAGATTCCCTGAAATATGGATGAATATTTTTAGTTAGTTTAGTTTCTAGGTATATTTTGGTCCTTGTTTTGAATTTCACTTTACTTTGATCCGAACTATTCTCTATGAGATTCTTATCCTTGATTGAAATATGTTTTACTTTTTAACACAGCTTTTAGTTACAGGTTTCTTAATGCGTTAATAATCGCAAAGGAAATTCTTATACTTTCGATGGCGTTCCAACTTATAGGGTTCCTGTCGTTTGTCTTGTCATACGAGTTACGAAACGGATAATCAAACGAAATAATGTTTGATATTGGAATTATAGATGTATACGAGAGATTCCTGATTAAATCTAAAATTATCATTGACACACCTGTTCGTGATTTATCCCTAATTGTTAATCATTATGGTCTTTGGATTTCCTCATAGATATACATATCTATATAATCATATATTTCACATACTGTAATACACACACCATTCATAAGGTTAATGTATTTAACAGATTCATATTTCCAAAAACAGGTCAGACATCAAGTCATGGTACTATTTAGGGAATTTCATTAACATACCATATACCCCATCTCACCCGGTCTCACCGGAGAGGTACCCCCATCTTACCCGAACAAGCTGGAGAGTCTACTAGGCCATACCCAGTCTTGCCAGAGAGGTAATTATCATTGTATCTCCCTTAAATAGAATTTTTCTCATGCCATGATTTTAAAAGTGCATCATTTATTATGACTTATATCAAGAAACAAGGAAATTAGTATTCTCGTGATGGATCATATTCTAGAACCGAGTAGTACTAATAAACAAGAAATAACAGTGGCCAGGTGTTATTGCTTATTTATCATACTTGCACTGTTCTAGTCATTATCCTCACGGTATACCAATAACCATCACACTTTATCTATGCAAGTAATTGGCTTATCGCAAAGCTTTATACTAAGGTATTTTCCTTAGGTTCAAGTCTAAAATAATATTATAATATACATCAAACTAAGTTAGTTGTTAACAAGGCAATCATGTTCATGACTTTCTTTTGGAACCAATCATTTACTTTGATTTAAAATACATATTGAAATATATGGTATAAAGCTTTAAACCTTCGTGGTTTTAATAATATTGTTTCAAAATAATTTATATTTAAGTAAATAAAACCGAAGCTATTAAATTAACCGAAAGTATTTTAAGAATTTATAAAATTTAAAAGATTGCTTTAATGGATCGAGCCCAGGCGTACCAATTTACCACTCCATTTTATCCCTTCTCGTTTGTAACCAGTTGACCATAAGACTTCATACTTTCATAGTTTTATGAAATAACTGATGTTGGGATTACTTGTAAAGGTTTCTATTAAAATACTTAGTAATAAAATAGATGGTTAAATGAATATGATGGTTATTCATGATTAAATAAAATCATTTAAATTTTTTAGAGATTTGGGTTAGTTAGACTACGTAGAAAGGCCTAACTAAACGTTGAAATCATTTCTACAAATCTTTAATATTAAGGTATGTACTTAATATTAAGGTATGTACAAAATAGGTCTTATGCCTGGAAATAATTAATATAAGATTATAAGATTAACCAGTCATATTAGTTATAGGATTGTGTATCCTAAATTATAAAGAAAAATATTCGAGTCAGCTGGCTGATGTATAATAGTTAAATAATACAATATTAGTAAATGAGTTGAGTTGATAAATTGGATGTTAAACTTACCTTAAGTAATTTCGAAGTTCTCATACTTTAAAAAGATTATAATGAAGATAAAAGAGATGAGATTGAATTGTGATTGGTTAAACTTAATACTAAAAGAATAATAATGGAGATGGAGATTCTCATAAAATAACTGTGGTAATAAAATATCAGTGATGTACCTGTGACACAAATAAATTTTATAAAGTCGGTTACGTGAATCTATAAAAGATCTATTTAATTGAATACTTGAATATAGATCTTGAATATATACGAAGTAAAATATTAATCTTAACATAAATCAAAACACTAAATATATTTTGAATATAAAATAGACATACTTTGATGGTATGAGATAAAGTACGCTACATAAGGTTTGGAAAAAATGTTATGTGTTTTAAGTTTATACTATATATTAATATTTAATCATATATATATCCGCTATATTGTTATAAATTACAGAAAGTAATTTATGTATAGTATATATATCTCTTGGTAACCCATAAATACAATGTCATGGGTCACATATGCACATATTTTTCTAAATAATGCATCTCAATCTTAAATGTATATTATAATTGATTCTTATAAAGGAAAATGTAGGAATGTGATAATTGGAATAGATATATAGATGGTTACTTGAGGAGAAATTATTAAGGTAATATAAATAGTGAGTCTGATATAGTTTAACCCATTAGTTAAAAATGAAATTGTTCTTATGAGTCCAGAAAATTTATATTTTGAGTAATTTATTTCCCTAAACTTTTAATTCCAAAATATTATATTTGACATAAATTTATTTCAATATACTACTTTTATAAAAGGATAAAACAAAGTCATGGAAATAAGCTTGATGATTGCTACCATCGGATGTATAGTTATTATTTTATATATGTGTGTATAAATTCCGTAAGTTTAATATTAACTAGAGATTTGAAATTTTATACACGTATATGCATATACCCAATAGAATTTCTTGATGATATACCCAATTTAATATCTTCTGTAAGATAAACATTAGAGAAAATATCATTGGTCATTCATATGAAAACATGAAGTCATTATAAACCATGAAACCTACTATGTTGTAAAAATACCATATTTCTTAATAAAATATTCATTGCAACGGAATCCAAGGTTATATATATGCATAAATAAAAGAGTTAGAATTTTGATAATTACTGGTAAACACCCAGGAGAGTATTTAGACTTGAACCTAAGGAAAATGCCTTAGTAAAAAGCTTTGAGATAAGCCAATTACTTGCATAGATAAAGTGTGATGGTTATTGGTATACCGTGAGGATAATGACTAGAACAGTGCAAGTATGATAAATAAGCAATAACACCTGGCCACTGTTATTTCTTGTTTATTAGTACTACTCGGTTCTAGAATATGATCCATCACGAGAATACTAATTTCCTTGTTTCTTGATATAAGTCATAATAAATGATGCACTTTTAAAATCATGACTTGAGAAAAATTCTATTTAAGGGAGATACAATGATAATTACCTCTCCGGCAAGACTGGGTATGGTGTAGTAGACTCTCCAGTTTGTCCGGGTAAGATGGGGGTACCTCTCCGGCGAGACCGGGTGAGATGGGGTATATGTTATGTTAATGAAATTCCCTAAATAGTACCATGACTTGATGTCTGACCTGTTTTTGGATATATGAATCTGTTAAATACATTAACCTTATGAATGGTGTGTATATTACAGTATGTGAAATATATGATTATATAGATATGTATATCTATGTGGAAATCCAAAGACCATAATGATTGACAATTAGGGATAAATCACGAACATGTGTGTCAATGATAATTTTAGATTTAATCAGGAATCTCTCGTATACATCTATAATTCCAATATCAAACATTATTTCGTTTGATTATCTGTTTCGTAACTCGTCTGACAAGATAAACGACAGGAACCCTATAAGTTTGAACGCCATCGAAAGTATAAGAATTTCCTTTGCGATTATTAACGCATTAGGAAACCTGTAACTAAAAGTTGTGTTAAAATGTAAAACATATTTCAATCAAGGATAAGAATCTCATAGAGAATAGTTCTGGTCAAAGTAAAGTGAAATTCAAAACAAGGACCAGAATATACCTAGAACAAACGCAAGTTATATAAGATATATAAAAAAACCACATAATACATATAAAAAACCACTAAACAACACATATAAAAAACTTTTAAAACAAATAATTACTATTCATTTAGTTAAACAAACGCAAGTTATATAAGATATATATAAAAACAACATAATGCGTATAAAAAAACCACTAAACAACACATATAAAAAACCTTTAAAACAAATAATTACCATTCATTTAATTGTCTATTAATAGTATACAAATACAAATTACTATTCATTTAGTTTGTCTATTAATAGTATACAAAGTATACAATTGGCTATAGTGTGGCATTGGTGCTATTTGTTACGGTTTTACACCCCGCCGCAACGCGGAGAGCTTAATACAATAGGTTATTTATATGGATAAAAGTCATGTAACGTATTAATTATGATACCATTAATTGTATTGAGATTATTCGGTGAATTACTTATTTGTATAAGATAGTAATACAGACTTAACCGATAAAAACATCTTTAACACATTGTAAATGTGAATCTGATCAACAACATGTCAATTTCGTTGGCCGCTGCGCAATGCACGCGGGTCAATATTCTAGTTTATATTTAATTTTTAAGAACAATTTAAAAAAAATAAATAACAATTTTCTAAAAATAACAATAACAAATTTACGTATAAAACTGTTTGTTAATTTAAACACTATTGTTATGTTATATAAATATAAGTTTTTTAAATAAAAGTAAAATGAATCACTATTCATTCAACTTACTTTTTATCATATATAGATTAACTCACCATAATAACGAGCATTTTTTTTCTTTAATATGAATATGATACTTTTATATAAAAATAAAATAAAAAAAATCATTTTTACTGGGTTTTCTTTGTATTGTGTTAAAGGTTTTGGTCATTGTGTCTTTTAATTGGGTTTTGGTCCTTATGTTTTTTACTAAGGTTAATTTGGGTTATGTCCATTGCGTTTTCATCAGAACCTATAACACAGTGTATGACACAATAAAGATAGTGTTATATTTGGGTTTTTTTATACATTGTGTTGTAAGTTCTAGTCATTGTGTTTATTATGCTATCGATTGTGTTTCAATCTGTTGTCCATTTTGTTTTTGTTTTGTTGCGCATTGTGTTTTTATCTGTTGTTCATTGTGTTTTAGTATATCGTCCATTGTGTTTTAGTATGTTGTCCATTGTGTCTTTTATCTGTTGTTATCGATTGTGTTTTTTGTATACTTTCAATTGTGTTTTTAGTTTGATACACATTGTGTTTTACGTTATGTCCATTGTGTAATACGTAACTGGGTTTTCTCATTGTGTAATACGCAACTGGGTTTTCAAATTTTTTTAAAGTATAACAATAGGGTACACATATTAAAGATAAAAACACTCGATTTTATGGTATAATTTTTTTTTTAAAACAAATGATATATAAAAAAGTTACGGACCTTTGAAAAAAATGAGGGGGAAATAGGATGTAATTTGCGTGTGCATAATCATTTTATTATCTTTGACAAAATTACCCTTCTCATTTATATCTTTTTATGGACATTTGTCACTTTATAGTAGTTTCTTACACTTCTTATTTTTAAACTCGTTTGTATTATAACTCAATCCCAATAACAATAACTTGACAATTTATCTTGCACCCAAATCCATAAAATATGTTATTATATTTTAAATAAGTATTTTTTAAATAAAGTATTAATGAATCGAAGTTTTTTTTATAAAAATAAACTAGGTTTAAAGAAGTTCGCCGCGTTGCGGCGAATTTCTTTTGTTATTTAGTCTGTGTTTACATATGTTTTAAAATCATTATGAGCGCTTTGCGAACGGGACTGCTGTAACACCTCGAAAATTCACGTCCTATAATGTGTTGACACGTGTCATATGTTTGAACGTGTGAAAGAATGATCTGAAAGGACTAAAGTTGACAAACATGGAAAGTATGATAATATACGAGTTCTAGATGTCAACAGTGAATACATATATAGTATATTAACACTATATGATGCTCATACCTTCAAACGAATAAATCATGGATCATACGAAACTAAAAGTGAGAGATTACAAACTACAGGGGTTAAATGTGTCAACATGTTTAAGTTATACCTCTGAGTGACCTTTTGACAAACCCGAAGCTTTGTAACGGTAAATTATGCTCACTAGAATGCATGATATAAATTTCATAAAGTTTCCTAATCGTATGAGAAAGTTATGATCAAATTCGTGTACAAGGGGTTAAAGCGTCAACGTTGAAAGTTTGGACTTTTCGGGTGACAATAAAGTTAACCGAGGACTAAACAAAGTGGGTATATATCTTGAAGCCCTTATGTATCAAATTAGAGGGTTCAAATTGCAATATAAAGGTTAGTTGACCTTTCGAAAGGGCCAAGAGTCGAATATGCAACAAATAGAAAATGTAAAACCTGAATTCAAGGTCCACGCGGCCCGCGTGGAATTTAACAAAATCGTAGGCGGGCCGCCTAGGACGCCCAGAAGCAGAAAAACAGGCAGCAGCCTGTTATACGCGATTTTAACCAATCTGGCCGGTATTTCTCACTTGTGGACGACCCCTAGGCACCCCCTAAGCACTAGGAACAAGTGTTTATCAGTTGTGGTGTGTGCTAGACCTTGGTGTCAACATATTGTGGTGATAATTTCACTATAAAAGGCCATTATGTGCAATGTTGTTCTTCACACCATTCTCTGCCTTATCTGATCGATTCTGGAGCTCTCAAGCAGGTCCAACTGATCATATCTCGTGCATAGGACTCTTGTAAGTCTGCTAGTCCTTCTTTAATTGAGTTTAGCTTAGTATTTTAGCTAAAAGTCAAACCATCGTAATTACGGTTTGACTTCGAGATTAGTCAATAATGGCTCAGTCATATCTCGAATTAAAAGTAGTTATATGTTGGTATTTATGTGGGTAATAAAACCTCAAAAGGGTTTCTCCTGATCACCACTCTAACCAGGTCAAAAGTCGGGTCAAACTTATATTTAAAAAGTCAACAGGACGTCTAAAATGCCATTTATGCATAATTAACATTGTAGATCATATACAACCTGTTGGATCATTGTTATAACTTAGTAATAAGTGTAAGAACATGTCTAAACATGTTCAACCCGACAATTTCCTGTTTAGACCCGGTTCGGAACCGAAAGTCACATAGTTTGACTTTCACTTTGACTTTCAGTTCTGACCCGCTTTAGTATGATTTGAAAATGTCTTAGAGCTTCTTTAGGACCAGGCTACATGTTAGCACAACCCTCTGTGGTTGGTTCATTGATTGACCCATTCGTTTACGCGTTTCCATTAATTGCTCATATGTTGACCATTATGCCCTTATTATCTTAAAACGTGATTTTTGGAAATGTAAAAGAGTAGAAACTTTAATTACTGATATATATACTTGTATGCAAAGTTTGACATCAGTTTGAGGTGTAGATTAAGAGTTATGCTCGTTAGCGTAAAATGAACGCTTTATGTTAATAAAACGGCGAAATTAGCGTATAGCCTAGTTAAGCCTACTTTTTGGTATCAAACTTAATACCCACTGATGTAATATATTATTTTGGGATTTTTGAAGATTTTTAATTAATTTTAGGCTGAGCATAACTCATGGTCGTAGGCTTAATCCGGTAATTGTCGGTTTTGCCCTTACGGGCCATAAAATGAGTTTTACATATCTAAACGACTCCAAACCTTTTGCTACTGATCACATATGATAAATAAATTATTTTAAACCTTATGGAAATATAAAAATATCAGACTTAAGTATCGAACCCGGAAATGGCCTTTAATCGCCTTATTAAGCGTTTTTAACGCATAGTATGTATTAAAATTATATTGAACATACCCGGGTTGATACCTACTGATATTTTAGGCAAATTAGAATGTTTTAACAGTAAGCAAAGGCTGATTAACTCAGACTTCGGTTTTGAGCTTTTCGGCTTATGTGAAATTACCAAAATGCCCCTTCGGTGCATAGTTGGTTATAAATGATAGATTTCACACATATACTTTATCCTACTGTTATAACTTATAAAAATAAGTATTTTTGCTGATTATATCAGACCTGTAACTCAGGTAAATATTTAAACTCTTTTACAACCTATAAAATGACCAAACTACCCCTACGGGGCATAGTTTGTGTTTAAATTCGTTTCGGGCATAATGAAAGACATCTTACTGATGTCACAACATATTTGAGGCATAATTAACTTAGGAAACCTGTATATGGCTCTCATGAATACCCGTCACGCTTATTACGCGTACGGTTCGGTTTATGTAACAAGTTTACATAAATTAGCCAAAACGGGTCAAACCTTATTGGTTTTATCTCAAAAATCCAGAATGTGTATGAAATACCCATTTAAGACAAGTCTTCAAACTTTTCGGGTCTAAACCACATTCTATTCCAGTCTTCGCTTAATCGTGCGTCTGAACCGTATATTCCCTTAAGACTAACCGGTCTAAGCTTAGGCTAAATTAAAGACCCGTTAGCATTCTAATTGGTTATTTATACCATCATTCCAGACTAGAGCATTTCGGTAAATGGTACCTACGCTTACTTAAGTGAATACGGCTGAGTTATTAGATTCTTGCTATTTAAGACAGGAGCTAGCTCAGGTAAATACTCTTAACTTATTTTCCCTATATGGGCTTGGGATACGGCACTATAAAAGTACCACTTGGTCGGGTGTGTAGTTTTAAATCGTATTGTGATTGATGTACTTACAACCCGTTTAATATGTATTATTTGGTGTATGGCCTTGGGGGTTAATGACCATGTCCCGGATATCCTTGGCATCATTTTACGAAATGGCCACGGCCTAAGCACGGGGTGTAGGCATACACCTGACAGCTGCATTATGTAAAAACTGGTAATCCACTCTGAGGTATCATCCTTGTGGGCATTATACCGGAACTGATAATCCACTTAGAGGATGATAGCCTGTGGGCATTATACCTGTGGTGTGTCAGTTAATCTAGTCCGGCCCTACAAACCGGCCCTAACGGACGACAAATAAGTAAAACTGTATACAAGATTATATACAAATAATTTTCCCAAGTATAAAAGGTTAATTTTGCCTCTGTGCATTTTAATCAAATTATAAAAGATATTTTGTGCCACGTGCATTCAAACCAATTTTCTTAAACTCTTTTCAAATGAGTCGGTTGAGTGTATTTACCAGTGAAAACTGACGTATTTTCCAAAAAGTTTAAGTGACAGGTACTGAACGAAATTGGCTGGAAGCTCAGGGCGCTAATAAGGAATCTTACAAGTTCTAGGCGTCTAAAGTCTGTTGAACAAATGATATGTTTTAAGATCCGCCTGTGGATCTTTTACTTTCCGTTGTAATACTGGATATTACTAAATTCGGATTTGTAATATATAATTTATCTTTTGCTTCCGCTGTGCATTCATATATATTGTGTTGTTTGACTATTATGTTGCCAACCACGTCACTATACTCCCCACCGGTGACACGTGGAAAGTCGGGGTGTGACAGGTTGGTATCAGAGCCAACACTGAGTGAATTAAACACTAGCCTTTTGTGTTTAATCTCAGTTACACAATTGCACATTCTTGAGTCTAGACAAGAACATAGGACAAATTCCAATTTCATTGTCTTTTAACTACTTCCTTGATTATTTTCTGATTAGCCTTTGCATGGGCAAGTCATTTTTATTAGAAGTCCCGTTTAGGGCAACCATATACTTGTTAAATTTTAAAGGAACGATTGTATTTAAAATATCATTCCTATATTATAAGATCTACCATTATAATAAAAATGGAAAAATCTAAAAAGGACGAGACCTAGCCACACGTCACATTAAGACAGGGCCAAGATGGTAGTTCCACAATTAGATTTGGATCCTTGTTAACAGTTCAATTTAGAAATTGTCCTGCGTTAATTATTAAAAAGAATCTAAAGGGTAAAACCTAGCTTAAGTGTCACTACAGACAAGGCCAAGATGGTAGAACCTATACAAGAGATTCAAATCCTTATTAAACATTTGAAAGCATATTAACATGCTTGACAAAGTGTGATGCGATAAAATCACATAAGTCATTTTTTTTGGGGTTATTCTAAAATCCCTTATTTATATAATCATCCCTTATGGATGAAGTGCCCACGGGCTATAATTAACGTCCTCTGGGACTAAAGACAGTGGTAGCCTACAACTCCCTGTCAAGGAAAGGTAATGAACGTTGGTTCAAACCTCAAATGCTTCGATTCTCTGAAATCCTAGCATATAATTTATAATTGTCCATATGACTAGGCCTTTGGCGCCATTAATAAGACTGTTACTGTTTTATAATTAGGATAAATTATTATAGAAATCCTAAATAAATTTGATTAATAAATTAACCAAATATGGTCTCTGTTTACCATGGTTAATGAATTACCCTAAGGGGCAATTCCATAATAATCTCCCAAATAAGCTATTGTCCTTGTTTTCTGCAACAGTTCAATTGTAATGGCTAACTCGGATGAGGGTAATAGTCATCCAACGGAGGTTAATAATGACGCCCGAATTAATCTAACTGGTGCGGAATTAAAAGCGATCATAGACGGCGCAGTTACACAGGCTTTGGAAAGGCAGTATGATGAGTATAGTGGGACTCGTAGTAGGACCCTATCTACACAGCCTTCAAAGCCACCGTCTAATAACGACGGCTCGAAGAAAAATGATGACCGACACTCCTCAAACCACAGTGGTCCATCTCAACAGGTCATACTAAATAAAGGACCCCTTGCTAAGGGTTGCTCCTATAAATATTTCGTTTCCTGCAAACCCCGGGATTTCACTGGGGAGGAAGGAGCCATCGATTGTATGACATGGCTGGATGAGATGGATACGGTTGTTGATATCAGCGGATGCGCTGAGCGAGACGTGGTCAAGTTTGTGTCGCAGTCTTTCAAGGGTGAAGCTTTAGCATGGTGGAGATCTCTGATTCAAGCCACCGGGAAAATCCCACTGTACAATATGTCGTGGGATCAATTTGTTGCCCTTATCAGGGAAAATTTCTGCCCTCAGCATGAGGTGGAGAAGATAGAGTCCGATTTTCTATCCTTGGTGATGACAAACCTCGACTGTCAAGCTTACCTAACGAGCTTCAACACTATGTCTCGGTTGGTTCCATACCTAGTAACCCCGGAACCAAAACGGATAGCTCGTTTTATCGGTGGTTTAGCCCCCGAGATCAAGGCAAGCGTAAAAGCTTCTCGGCCAGCGACTTTTAGATCAGTAGCTGACATTTCCTTATCCCTTACTTTAGATGCGGTCAGATTGAGATCGCTAAAGAAATCTGAAGAAAGTAAGAGGAATCGTGGGGATGATAACTCACGAGGGTCAGAGAAGAAGCGCAAGGGAAACACTGATTCTAAGAAGTCTGGGTTTGGAAGGAACAATCAGCGAACAGAGGAGAAGCCAAAGTGCACGACTTGTCAAAGACGCCACTTTGGAAAGTGCAGATCTGAATCCAATTCTAAGTCTGAATCACCTGCATGTGGGTTATGCAAGTCTAAGGAGCACAAGACTGTTGAATGCAGGAATATTAAAGATGCCACCTGCTACAATTGCAATGAGAAGGGGCACATAAAGACCAACTGCCCTAAGTACGCAAAGAAGACTGAAGAGGCCAAGAAAGCAAACACATGAGTCTTCCATACGAACGCCAAGGAGATGATGCAGAATGATAACTATATAGCAGATACCTTTTCATATCAAACAGTTTATGCATGAATTTTATTTAATACTGGCACACAAAATTCTGTAATGAATGATAAATGTTGAGAACTGTTGCCTCCGCCTGATTAAGACTCCGGTCACTTAAATGCGAGGTAGAAATTGACCGATGATACTTTAGAAAATGCTCCAACAAATCCTATATTGATATTTAATATCTATTAGAAATCACTCTTTTCTGATACCCTTATGGCAAACTTTCAAACTATCCAAATTCATCAGTATATTAAAGACAGATGTGACATTTTGATCCCCTGTCAAAGAGGTGATGGACTAGGTCCAACCCTCAAATGCCATTGATGGTCTTTTGTGACCTAGGCTAAGTGATATTGATATATTTTTAAAATAACATTCATTAAGAATGATAATGCCTTATTGGCCAGTATAGTTTGATGAAACCATGGTTAGTATATGTTAAGGCCATCAGGGTAATGAATAGCAGATGTTGGATTACAACTAAGTAAAGGATTCACCTGGCAATAGGAACAAAATCTCGAGTATGATAAACTCGGATAAGACAACCGTCAATCGCGCCATTGATAATGCGACGAATGTAAATAAAAACTACAAACGTAAACCTCAATACTAATGGAGTTAATCTCCAGGCTGTGGTTGACGCAGCAGTTGGAGGGATCATGGGAAAAGGTTATGAGACAATCCAAAGAGCCGAATGCTTCTCGCTCTAAATCTCATTCAAAAACCATGTTTAATTGCTCATGAGGAGAGCTATATTCACACTTCAAATATGAAGGATGAACCAAAGAAGGAGGATAACTCCCAGAAATCTGGGAAAGAGAGCAAGTACAGGCCTAATAAAAAGCAACGTAAGTTCAGTAAGAAGCCTGTATACCTCAGAGACTGCTTCAGCATTATTATATCCATTAGGAATCAGTTTTTCGATGTCCTAGTTCCGTTAAATATAAGGACTCAATATAGTGATAAAAAAAATCGATTGGTTACCTTAAAAATCAAGCCCATATTGTGGGTGATAAGAAGCGATTAATTATCAAGACTCCTTATGAGACAACCCTCATAATTACATGTATCCGTACGATTAATTAATATTAAACATAAAAAAAATGGTGGAATTGGCCGTCACCGGAATCGAACCTGGGTCTAGGCCGCACCCTTTCGCGCGCCTAGCCAACCGAGCTAGGTGCCTAGTTTGTGAAAATTTCCATTCTGATTAAATATAAGCACATATACAATAACTTCCTTATTTTCTTCTATAAGTTACCTACTTATCCTCATTATGGTGACTAAGTATTAGAATCCAAGATTTTACCTCTATGTTTTAGTTACTCTTGGCTTGCTTATGTTGACTAAACACTAGAAAGGACCTTATTAGAAAAACCTAGTATCCGTTTCGCGAAAAAGGGAAAAGACGAAATAAGAATTTTCTGACTCTCGCCATAAAAGTTCTAGACAGTCGACAGTATGTCGCAAATTTTAATTCATTGGCTGAGATAGTACCCTATTCAGTATACCCAAAAATCTAAGCTTAAAGCACATAATTATTAGTGGTATTGACTGCTAAGAGATACGTTTGGGTTAAGACACTGCTAAGTCTCTCATAAGGTCTTAAGCTTGGCAAACTTTTAGAAATTTTCCATAAAAACCCCAGATATTAAGTGTAAAGTAAAAGTTACAGACGAAATCGAAAGAATCATTTCTCTTGTTCCTATCGGGAACCTTCGGTCGTATGGTTTTCGAAATGTCCTCTTTCTAAGAGGAAGTGCGTCAGCATATATAGTTGATATCTATTTAATCTCTATTGATTACGAATACCAAATAGTATGACAAAATCGCCGTATGAAAATTGATGTATCTTAATAAGTTCCATAGATTGCTTCCATGCCTGATCAGTATGGAGGTTTAATGCATGGGACCACAAAGATATCCCAATGATCATATGGTACTAAAGTCAACTAATAGTATTCAAAGAAGATATCCAGAATGAAATTGTCCTCGTAGATATTCCCGATTAAGGAACTCGTGGACTAGTAACATAAATGTGTCACTTATTTGACACAAGCAATGATGAGTGAATTGGAGCCTGAGATACAGAAATCTCTGTAACCTCCTTGTACCTTGATCATCTTCTCCTAAGATTACCCTGTTTACCCCTGGGAGGCAGGTAGGGTTAAGTTTCATATCCCATTTAAGGCTGTATTATTATGAAATCTCCAAGACGGCTAGTACCATCATTGGAAGAATCGAACCCCTGATTTACTAAGTTTTAAAATAGAGGGTTCATATAGCCTAACTCGATATTCCGAAAGTTTGATATTGTTGAATAAGAAAGACGGTTCATTTTGCTTATGCATTAGTTACCGCAACCCTAATTGAGCAACAATTAAGAATTTGCCATCAACAACCCAGGATCATCGATTTGCTCGACTAACTGTAAAGATTAGCTATTTCTTAAGATTAATTTTGAGCAATGGTTGGAATAACCATCTCACCTTAAGATAAGCTTTTCTATAATAACTGCTATATAAGTATCAAGGTGGCTCCTTGGAGACCTTGTATAAATGGCATGTTAAACATCTATTGTTAGGACAATAGATAGGTAAGTTCGATTATCAGGATCTGAAAGTTGCAGTGGAAAGAACAAAGTAGATCACACAAATCCCTAATTATTTGTAAGATGCCAATATCCGGCAGAAAATCAAGGATTAATGAAAATAGCAAACCTCCTAAATTCTTGTTAAGAAATAAG
Source organism: Helianthus tuberosus (assembly GCA_030545235.1). Classification (NCBI taxonomy): domain Eukaryota; kingdom Viridiplantae; phylum Streptophyta; class Magnoliopsida; order Asterales; family Asteraceae; genus Helianthus; species Helianthus tuberosus. The sequence continues at coordinate 30,735,665 of CM060365.1, read as the reverse complement.
GTTTAACAATAGGTATCACCCTGGAAAGGAGTGATGCGGTTTGGTAAGAAAGGCAAGCTAAGCCCGAGATACATAGGACCTTTCGAGGTTATCGAACGTGTCGGTTCAGTTGCCTATAAGCTAAACTTACCTGAAGAGCTCAGTGGAATTCACAATGTGTTCCACATCTGCAATCTGAAGAAGTGTTTCGCTGATGAATCACTGGTTATACCACATAAGGATGTGCATATAGATGAGAGCTTAAAATTTATGGAAAAACCTTTGTTGATTGAAGGTCGACAGGTTAAGAAGCTTCGAAGGAAGCATGTGCCTATAATAAAGGTCAAGTGGGATGCCCGTAAAGGACCCGAATTCACGTGGGAGGTTGAATCCACGATGAAAGAAAAGTACCCTTATTTATTTCAGTAAATCTCGGGTCAAGATTTACTTTAAGGGGGTGAGGATGTAACACCTCGAAAATTCACGTCCTATAATGTGTTGACACGTGTCATATGTTTGAACGTGAGAAAGAATGATCTGAAAGGACTAAAGTTGACAAACATGGAAAGTATGATAATATACGAGTTCTAGATGTCAACAGTGAATAAATATATAGTATATTAACACTATATGATGCTCATACCTTCAAACGAATAAATCATGGATCATACGAAACTAAAAGTGAGAGATTACAAACTACAGGGGTTAAATGTGTCAACATGTTTAAGTTATACCTCTGAGTGACCTTTTGACAAACCCGAAGCTTTGTAATGGTAAACTATGCTCACTAGAATGCATGATATAAATTTTATAAAGTTTCGTAATCGTATGAGAAAGTTATGATCAAATTCGTGTACAAGGGGTTAAATCGTCAACGTTGAAAGTTTGGACTTTTCGGGTGACAATAAAGTTAACCGAGGACTAAACAAAGTGGGTATATATCTAGAAGCCCTTATATATCAAATTAGAGGGTTCAAATTGCAATATAAAGGTTAGTTGACCTTTCGGAAGGGCCAAGAGTCGAATATGCAACAAATAGAAAATGTAAAACCTGAATTCAAGGTCCACGCAGCCCGCGTGGAATTTAACAAAATCGTAGGCGGGCCGCCTAGGACGCCCAGAAGTAGAAAAACAGGCAGCAGCCTGTTATGCGCGATTTTAACCAATCTGGCCGGTATTTCTCACTTGTGGACGACCCCTAGGCACCCCCTAAGCACTAGGAACAAGTGTTTATCAGTTGTGGTGTGTGCTAGACCTTGGTGTCAACATATTGTGGTGATAATTTCACTATAAAAGGCCATTATGTGCAATGTTGTTCTTCACACCATTCTCTGCCTTATCTGATCGATTCTGGAGCTCTCAAGCAGGTCCAACTGATCATATCTCGTGCATAGGACTCTTGTAAGTCTGCTAGTCCTTCTTTAATTGAGTTTAGCTTAGTATTTTAGCTAAAAGTCAAACCATCGTAATTACGGTTTGACTTCGAGATTAGTCAATAATGGCTCAGTCATATCTCGAATTAAAAGTAGTTATATGTTGGTATTTATGTGGGTAATAAAACCTCAAAAGGGTTTCCCCTGATCACCACTCTAACCAGGTCAAAAGTCGGGTCAAACTTATATTTAAAAAGTCAACAGGAAGTCTAAAAGGCCATTTATGCATAATTAACATTGTAGATCATATACAACCTGTTGGATCATTGTTATAACTTAGTAATAAGTGTAAGAACATGTCTAAACATGTTCAACCCGACAATTTCCTGTTTAGACCCGGTTCAGAACCGAAAGTCACATAGTTTGACTTTCACTTTGACTTTCAGTTCTGACCCGCTTTAGTATGATTTGAAAATGTCTTAGAGCTTCTTTAGGACCAGGCTACATGTTAGCACAACCCTCTGTGGTTGGTTCATTGATTGACCCATTCGTTTACGCGTTTCCATTAATTGCTCATATGTTGACCATTATGCCCTTATTATCCTAAAACGTGATTTTTGGAAATTTAAAAGAGTAGAAACTTTAATTACTGATATATATACTTGTATGCAAAGTTTGACATCAGTTTGAGGTGTAGATTAAGAGTTATGCTCGTTAGCGTAAAATGAACGCTTTATGTTAATAAAATGGCGAAATTAGCGTATAGCCTAGTTAAGCCTACTTTTTGGTATCAAACTTAATACCCACTGATGTAATATATTATTTTGGGATTTTTAAAGATTTTTAATTAATTTTAGGCTGAGCATAACTCATGGTCGTAGGCTTAATCCGGTAATTGTCGGTTTTGCCCTTACGGGCCATAAAATGAGTTTTACATATCTAAACGACTCCAAACCTTTTGCTACTGATCACATATGATAAATAAATTATTTTAAACCTTATGGAAATATAAAAATATCAGACTTAAGTATCGAACCCGGAAATGGCCTTTAATCGCCTTATTAAGCGTTTTTAACGCATAGTATGTATTAAAATTATATTGAACATACCCGGGTTGATACCTACTGATATTTTAGGCAAATTAGAATGTTTTAACAGTAAGCAAATGCTGATTAACTCAGACTTCGGTTTTGAGCTTTTCGGCTTATGTGAAATTACCAAAATGCCCCTGCGGTGCATAGTTGGTTATAAATGATAGATTTCACACATATACTTTATCCTACTGTTATAACTTATAAAAATAAGTATTTTTGCTGATTATATCAGACCTGTAACTCAGGTAAATATTTAAACTCTTTTACAACCTATAAAATGACCAAACTACCCCTACGGGGCATAGTTTGTGTTTAAATTCGTTTCGGGCATAATGAAAGACATCTTACTGATGTCACAACATATTTGAGGCATAATTAACTTAGGAAACCTGTATATGGCTCTCATGAATACCCGTCACGCTTATTACGCGTACGGTTCGGTTTATGTAACAAGTTTACATAAATTAGCCAAAACGGGTCAAACCTTATTGGTTTTATCTCAAAAATCCAGAATGTGTATGAAATACCCATTTAAGACAAGTCTTCAAACTTTTCGGGTCTAAACCACATTCTATTCCGGTCTTCGCTTAATCGTGCGTCTGAACCGTATATTCCCTTAAGACTAACCGGTCTAAGCTTAGGCTAAATTAAAGACCCGTTAGCATTCTAATTGGTTATTTATACCATCATTCCAGACTAGAGCATTTCGGTAAATGGTAGCTACGCTTACTTAAGTGAATACGGCTGAGTTATTAGATTCTTGCTATTTAAGACAGGAGCTAGCTCAGGTAAATACTCTTAACTTATTTTCCCTATACGGGCTTGGGATACGGCACTATAAAAGTACCGCTTGGTCGGGTGTGTAGTTTTAAATCGTATTGTGATTGATGTACTTACAACCCGTTTAATATGTATTATTTGGTGTATTGCCTTGGGGGTTAATGACCATGTCCCGGATATCCTTGGCATCATTTTACGAAATGGCCACGACCTAAGCACGGGGTGTAGGCATACACCTGACAGCTGCATTATGTAAAAACTGGTAATCCACTCTGAGGTATCATCCTTGTGGGCATTATACCGGAACTGATAATCCACTTAGAGGATGATAGCCTGTGGGCATTATACCTGTGGCGTGTCAGTTAATCTAGTCCGGCCGTACAAACCAGCCCTAACGGACGACAAATAAGTAAAACTGTATACAAGATTATATACAAATAATTTTCCCAAGTATAAAAGGTTAATTTTGCCTCTGTGCATTTTAATCAAATTATAAAAGATATTTTGTGCCACGTGCATTCAAACCAATTTTCTTAAACTCTTTTCAAATGAGTCGGTTGAGTGTATTTACCAGTGAAAACTGACGTATTTTCCAAAAAGGTTAAGTGACAGGTACTGAACGAAATTGGCTGGAAGCTCAGGGCGCTAATAAGGAATCTTGCAAGTTCTAGGCGTCTAAAGTCTGTTGAACAAATGATATGTTTTAAGATCCGCCTGTGGATCCTTTACTTTCCGTTGTAATACTGGATATTACTAAATTCGGATTTGTAATATATAATTTATCTTTTGCTTCCGCTGTGCATTCATATATATTGTGTTGTTTGACTATTATGTTGCCAACCACGTCACTATACTCCCCACCGGGCCCACCGGTGACACGTGGAAAGTCGGGGTGTGACAACTGCTGACAAGAATAAAAAGAAAATGTAGAAAAAAAAAACACTAAAAGATAACCGAAAGAAAATCAACCAAAAAAGTTGTATGGTAACGATGTTGTTCGTATGAAACCCATGGTCAGAGATGAGGAAATGGTTCTAGGTACCGGTATCAAATTTGCCGAACCGAAAGATCTTAAGTACCAATTCGGTACTGACTTTTGGCGTTCCTGGTACCGGTTTACTACCGTTTTTACCTTCATATACCGGTACCGTAACCGGCATTTTCGGTATCAGTACTGTCACACCCCAACCGATGGCGGAAACATCGGGGCATGGCACTGAGCGAAACAGATTGTCCATGAGTATCCATAACAACTATTTATTACCAGATAATTAGACGTCATGTCCCATACCACAACACATCCAAATAAACAGTTATTACAAATAATTATCTCAAAAACAAATACTGTTCCGACGACTCAGATTTAAGCATGACATAACTAGACCCCTAGCTTGATTCACCAAAGCACAGGATTTCCTAGCATTTAAGCACCTGTCACATACGTTAAAATAAAGTCAATACACATAGTGTAAAGGTGAGCATACACGTTTAATAGTAATAGTAGAGTTCGAAAGCGTTTACGCATAACCAGCATGTAACATGTATAATGTGAAGGCAGTAGATTATCGACCATGAAATTTGCACAGACAAGACTGTGAGTTGTAGAATACGCAACACATATCACCATTGTGACACGTGAAGAGGTAACCTTAACAACCCCTGTCCACGACAGGTGCTGAGTCAAACTATAGTACTATCATTGCTAAGGCGTCAGGCAACAATCACTGTGTTAACATAACATACAAGCATTCATCGAGTAACACGTAACACTTAACATGCAATAATGGTCAGCGTATAAACAGTGTTTGCGTTGTGTGATTGATGTGATTTAGAATAAGTAACGTATGTAACACCCAAAAGTGCGTAAAGCGAAAAGGGATCGAGTATACTCACAACGATTGAAGTTAATGGATTAAAGGGAGCGCTAGAGTGATTGTAGGATCGTTTGCACGACCAAACGAGTCATTCAGAAGAGATCTTGTCCAATACGAGAGGCGGAATCAAACGTATAGGAGTTATTTCAGATGTATACACACTAGAATCACTTTAACTATCTCTTGTATTGATTTGATGATGTTTTACAACCTGGAGATACTTCGGCAGAGCTTCGCTACCGGAATCACACGTTACAAATGAAATGATCAAGACACATATATATAGGCAGTTCCAGTTCGCATGGAATGGCTCATGCGACCTGGCTAGGTGTCAATTCGTACGAACTGGACATGTACCAGTTCGTGCGAAATGGCTTCATCCTACATATTTCTCATATTTCTCGTATAACATGCCCTGATCTATCTAATCTATTACAAGACTTGATACAAGATGAAGTCAATAGACATATACACCAACAGACTCCCCCTTGGATGTTGACGAAGTCTTTGGTCTTCAGTACATCTTCTGTCTTGATCAGTCTTCTTGCTCTCTCTAAAGTATCTAACAATGTAAGCATCCCTCAATCTCTATCTTCTCTCTCTTACTCTCTCTTACACTTCCAGAATCACAATCTGACTCTATCTTCTCTTGATCAGATCTCTTGATTCTTTAAGCTCATCAGCATTAGCAGCTTCTATCTCGAACTTTGTTCCAAGATCTGAATCTGGCTCTTACGTCCTCAGACTCCCCCTTTCGATAAGCTGGGATCATGGTCTGGAATTCACAATCTACAGGCTTTGGATCGGAAACCTGGCTCTTATAACTTTCACAGGTTCTAAGATCGTAACCCGGCTTTCTGTTGGCTTTAACATGCACAAACTCTACCTCAAAATAAATTTCACAAATTTAAAATTTGACAAATTTATAAACTGCTTGTAGATATCATTCTATCATCAATAATTTATAATCTCTGATGATCACTTTGTAAAAATACCATTTTTCTTTTCAAACAAATATATCATTCAAAACAAACACTCCCAAACCTTTTGTTCATCATGTTTAGCACTTGGAATTTTGAAAATCAGCTTTTCAACATCAGTTTTCGAAAATAAGGCGAAAGAAAATCTTTTTGATTTTTCAAAATTTTATACTAAAACACAATCTTTTTGGATTTTTGTTTTTAATGAAAAACAGAAAAGAAATATTTACAGACAATATTTTTGTGAGTTTGTGTAAGAGGATCATATCAGTTTTTGAGACCAATCACTAGCACCGTTGAGCTTTAAACACTTTAAGTTCTAAACGATTCACTTAGATTGTCAGTATACTGATCCACTTAAATTTTCACACAAAGTTCAACTGTTTCGAGATACGAGTTTAGTGTTTTAAGGACTTAAACTTATTCGCGTGTCCCACCTTAGAATATACTTCCGTATCCAGACTCCTATATTCAGTCTACACTAATGATATCTGTAAGTGGGTAAATGCAAGACCATGAGAGCTCAGGCTATTGCTTCCGCAAAATCAGAGAGATGATGGTTCGACTTTAGGTGTGTCCCCCTTGGGGATCTTCTTTTCAACAGCACATGATTAGCATTTTTCAATGTTTCATCATTTTTTATGCTGAGGGTGAGCTTTATGATTAAAGCAATGCAAAGTATTATACGAGGACTAGGCTATTGCTCCCGCAAAATCAGAAGTCCTGGTATAATACCCCAGATATCACCACGCACAAAGACCTAGTATGTCAGAAATAGAAAGCCCTTCAAACAAGATTTCAGGGGTTACCTATATATCCGAGAGATGTTCCCCACGAAATAAGTAAGTATTTGATATTTAGGTTTATATCTCGAAAACAATCTACTGATCGTGTAAAAACCAACTGGCATATCATCAGTGAGACCGTTTATCACATTTTAACTTCCAAATTCTTTAGCGTACCGTGATTGTCTACTGATGTACTATCATTTCCTCTTTTTCACAAAAAAAACTCATTTTGATTTTTATCATGTTTTTGACTTTTTCAAATTTTCTAATGTTTTTGGATTTTCTGAAATTTCTTACTCCCCCTAAAATTCAAAACCATTTAAAGAAAATTTGACAAACCGATGTGAATTGCTTCAATTCTCCATTCACTTGGCATAAACAATCAGAACTCCCCATGACAACAAACTATTTTCCCATTATGATTTCAAAACACTTAAGTTTGTTTTAATCAAATGGTTTTTCCGGAAAATTAGTTTTGTTGAATTCATCACTTGTAAAATCGGGGATTTGTTCATCACTTTGTCTTTCAAAAACCACTGATATGAAAGTTAAATCAAGTTCAACTTAATGACCTTGATTAACCACTTGTAGGTACTCATCAACAATACCACTTGTAAATCAAAATATAACAATTTTCAATTTCTTAAGAAAAATGCCGATTCATGCTCCACGATTACCAACTTGGGAGCTCCGGCAAGTCCAGATTTTAGTTATGATAAGTTCTATCCCATGACGATATGAACATGGGTGAACCATCTTCATCTGGTTTACTCTTTTTCAATTCATAAAATTCTTTTACTCCTTTGACCTTCTCGTCAACCATCTTACCAAAAATATGCTTCACTTTGGAGTTAAAGGCTTTTTCAACATCAAATTCTTTCTTTTCCGAAAAAAATTGATTAGAAATCTCAACTTTTCCAATTTTTTGTTTAAAATTTTCAGCCCGCAATGGTGGAAAGTTTGCGTCATCCATTGGCGGTACTGACTTTTCTCCTTTTAGCTCAGCTTGTGGCTCCTCTGACTTTGACGAGTCAGATTCATCGCCAGAAAATAGCTCCTCTGATTTTGACGAATCAGAATCATTGCTAGAATTATCATCTGATTTCTTAACAACCAACTTGTGGTTGTCAAGATTCACCTTTCTTTTGTAAAAACTTTTTGAACTTTCACCAACCTCAAACTTTGAATTTTTAAAAACTTTAAATTGTTTGGTTGGTGGTTCATTCTCAACCATCTTTTCTTTCAGTTTTTCAGAGACTCCCTGTTTTGTTTGGATTGCCTTTGGACAATTCCTGGCAATGTGACCAACTGTTTTGCATTGAAAACAGGTTCTCGTCTCCTTTTTCTGATGTTGCTCATCATTCTTCATTCCTTCTTGCTTCTTTGCAAGGAATTCTTTGTTTGTCTGCTTCCAGAATGAACTCTTTTCTTCTTCTTCTTCCGAACTTGATCCTGAAACAAATACAGTTTTTGGTTTATAAGTTTTCTCATTTTTATGATTTTCTGGTGGAATAAAACCCAATCCCTTCTTTTTGAAATTACCGTTATGGTTTGGTTTCTTTCGATAACCTGAACCAGAACTATAACCCTTTTTCTTGTTTAACCTTTGTTGAACTCTTGAGGTGTAAGGTTTAGGTTTTTCAGCAAGATTTACATCTTTTATTTAAGAAATATTAATTTCTGTTAGTTTGAAAACCTTGTTAATCATTTCAGTTTTAACACCTCTTATTGGAAATTCTTCATCAGAATATAATTTGTCAGAATCATTCAAAGTATATGCTACTTTGAATGTTTCATCATTCAAATTATTTTGTGATAACAGAAATTCTTTGTTATAAACCCTTTTGCCCTTTTTGACTGTTGTACTTGAAGTGTCGGACTCTGACTTTGACTCCTCCGTTTCATCTTTATCCAACACCTGATCGACCACTTTCTTTATTAACTCAAACTCATGATCAGTGTCGGATGATGTGAAAGTAACATCAATGTTGTCTGGCAAGTTATCTGAATGCTCATATTCCCACTGTAAGTTGGTTACCTTTTTTACTCTTTCTGAATTAGGATTTCGTGGAGAATATCCATTTTCGAGCGGCGGTGGACACTTGGTATAGTTAGTACTGTGTTTTTTACCAGTATCCTTTACTTTAATATCTTCATCTTCGAATGCCTTCAACTGTTGGGTATATCATGTCAATCACATAAGAAGCACATGAGTAACTTTTTAATAACATGTTTACCCTTTCAGTTTCTATTCTCTGGATTTCCAATTTTCGTTCAAGTTCAGCACATTTCTCAATGTAACTATTAATGACTTTCTGCTTCGACATGAACGCTCCTTGAAGTGTCTTCATAGCTGTTGCTTGTTCACTACTTGATTCGTTGTATTGATTCATAGCTTTGTTTAGAACTTCATAAGATTCTTTCAGTCTGTTCATGTTATGAATCAATGTGATGTTTTGCTTTTTCACAGTTTCACAATTTTCACATTTCACAGGTATCTTTTGTGCATCAGCTTCCTCTTCAATCTTGAAAGCTGGAATTTCTTTGACCTGCTTCTTTATCACACGAACATCTTCAACATCACTTTCATCTTTCTCATCTCGTAATTTTTCATATTCTTTCATTCTGTCTGCATAATACGAAGCATTATCATCACTATCATCTTGTTTTGTAACTTTCTTCTGTGTCACTCGAACATTTGCATCATTATAATTATCTCTCTCAGCTAGAAATCTTAAGTGCTCTTTCATTCTGCTTGCATAATAATCATCAACACTATCTTCAACAATTTGAGCAACAAAAGCTTTATGATCTGAAATTCTATTAGGATCAAAATCATCCCAACTGAAGCCTTTTGGAAGCCTTTCATCATCTTGATTTATCAGACATGCTTTACTATCAGTTGAAATATATTTGTCCCAGCTAAATCCTTTTGACGATCTTTCATCATCTTGATTAACTAGATAAGCTTTCTTTGATTCTTCAATCTCCTTCCTAGCATGTGAAGTTTGTGGCGATTGTTGTTGATACGGCTGTTGAGCTACTTGATGATAAATCGCTTTCCGATAATAATCATTATTGCCGAATGGATTTTGAGCTCCACTTGCTTCGCGGTTTGTGCATTCTCGCTTGAAATGCCCTTTTTCCCTGCAACGAAAATAAGTAACTTTAGATTTATCAAATCCTAAAGTAGAAACATTTGCATCACGGAAATCATCTCTTCTCGTAATCTGTTTAAATTTCTCAGCTCTCCTCAACACACTAGCTAAACACCACTTTATATCCATTAACTCCATCTCCTCAGCATCAATCTGATCGTAATCCTCTTTTGTCAACATCGGATTTCCGATCCTTCCTGCAACTAAACTCTCATAAGATTCTAACACGGTCACCAACAAAGACATATGACCTTTTGCAACCTCTTCCGAGAAATTCTGACCATTCTCAAGATTTACCGTAATGTTACATTGTAATACTTTTCCATTCTTGGTTGCTGAAAAATTTGGATCGAATGATGGATATGAAGAGAATCCAGTTTTGTTGTTTGATCCTTGAGATGATCCTCTAGAAGAACTTTTTGCATTGAAAGCAGTTTCAATTTTTGGTGCAATATGGGTCTTATCACTAGTACCTCCTTTGTAATATAGACCAATGTCTTGTTCACCATCAAAGTCCTTCATTCTCGCTATCTTTCGTTGTTCCATCTCTTGAGCTTCAAGTTGTTCAATGAACGTGCTCAGCGTTAGATAGTCAAATTCAGGTTTATTTTTCAACATCATAAGATACGTGCCCCAAACATCTTGTGGCAACGCATCGGCCAATTTTTCAATCCATTCTTCATTATCTTTATTGATATTTAATCTCTTCATGTTCATCACCAAATTGCAATATCTTTCTATAATCTGCTTGGTGTTTTCAGTTTTTAATCCACGAAATAGATCAAATTCTTTCTTCAAAAGCGACATTTTGTTCTTGATCATCTCTTTACTTCCAACAAACTTCGATCTTAGTTCTTTCCATATTGAATGTGCACTTCCGTTGTGTTGTAGTAAAATCAAGATTTCTTCCTTAATAGCTTGCTGTAAGAGACTAACCATCATCTTTTCACTCTTGTATTTCTTTTTCTCATCAACACTTAGATCTTTAATATCCACCTTCTCTCCGTTATCCTTAACCGGTCTAATATATCGATATTCAATACATTCCCATGCATCTAAGTAATTTTCTTGAACCCAATTTTCAAAACGTTCCTCCCGTCCACTATACTCCTCAATACTCATGAGCTTAGGTGGTTTTTGCAAGGTACCCGTTTCATTTTCTAACATCGTGTTCTGAGTTACAGTGATCGGAGTAGCAAACGCGTTGTAGAATTCGTTCTCCATAATTCGGTTTAAAAAATTTCACAAAGACTTTCAAATGAACTGGAAACAATTCAAACGACCTGGTCACTAATTTGATACGAACTAGTTCAAACGAAGTGGTTTAATGCGAACTGGACCAAAACTCAATTCTTGTGAGCTGATTTGGTGTGAATTGGCCTGGATGTTCAATTCGTACGAACTGGTGACTATCTCAAACGAATTGGAACCTTTTCAAGTGAACTGGATGATCTGGTGCGAAGTGGATGAAATTCCAAGCGAACTGGACAAGATCCAAACTAACTGAAGTCAATGTTGCTCAATCCGTGCGACCTGAACCCTGATTTACACACGAAATGGACTTTTCAAGCGACCTTACCACACAAAATGACCACTTCTTACGAATTGGAAGTTCAACTCGTGCGAATTGGAAGCAATTTCAAGCGAATTGATGCTGCTGTCACCCAATCGGCCGGATTTTTGTCAAATTGATCAACTTTTAGTTTGATTTTAGATCTGATTCTTTCAAGGATTTGTTAAAACAGTTTTTCGCACGTTATATGTGAAAATCAAGCCATTTTATCCGTAAAAACTTGGTTAATTTTGAAAAACGTGAAGAAGAATGAGTAGAAATCAGAATTTTAGATGAAAAACAGCTGAAAATGGTAAGAACTCTTCCTCCTGAGCTCTGATACCACTTGTAGGATCGTTTGCACGACCAAACGAGTCGTTCAGAAGAGATCTTGTCCAATACGAGAGGCGGAATCAAACGTATTGGAGTTATTTCAGCTGTATACACACTAGAATCACTTTAACTATCTCTTGTACTGATTTGATGATGTTTTACAACCTGGAGATACTTCGGCATAGCTTCGCTACCGGAATCACACGTTACAAATGAAATGATCAAGACACATATATATAGGCAGTTCCAGTTCGCATGGAATGGCTCATGCGACCTGGCCAGGTGTCAATTCGTACGAACTGGACATGTACCAGTTCGTGCGAAATGGCTTCATCCTACATATTTCTCATATTTCTCGTATAACGTGCCCTGATCTATCTAATCTATTACAAGACTTGATACAAGACGAAGTCAACAGACATATGCACCAACAGTGATTAGCCTGAACAGTTTACAATAGCATAAGAGAATGAACGGTGCGTAAAACGGTAAAAAGTGCTAATTTGTCGAATGGTAGCCCGATCAATCCAATCGGATTGTCATTCGATCGGATGTCAATCCATTCGGATGGTCATCCGATCGGATTGCCATTCGGTTGGATTGACATTCGTTTGGAAATGATGTGTTTGTGTATGATGGCTTTGAAGTTTTCGTTGTAGCATTTTGAAAACATAGAAGTATCTCTATCTTTCGGGTCGTTCGATCGGATAGCGATCCGATTGGCAGGACACTTAGTGAGAACAAGTTCACAACAGGATGGTCACTCGATCGGATCACAATCCGATCGGATGGCAATCCATTAGAACTGATGGTCCTTGAAAAATGTGAAATTGATTAAGTGTCAAAGTTCCAAACGTGACCCGATCGGATGGTCGTTCGATCGGATGGCAATCCGATCGGACGGCAATCCGTTTGACGTTTAGTTCTTTTGTTAACTTGAAAATTGTAAAGTGTCGAACCAAGTGCAATCCGATCGGATGGCAATCCGATCGGACGTCAATCCATCCCAACGAATCTGATCGTCTTGACTTGATTATTTTGAAAGTTTTGCGGTTTGTTCGAGACGGTATGATAACGTACTAAACAACAGAACCTTGTCAAGTCCCAAGTCGCCTGATCGAACAGGAATCACCCTAATCCGATCAGTTCACTTGTTCGTGACGGTTGTTCATGTTCAATCTGAAATCGGTTGTCTCCTTGATAGAAATCAGATCTCAACTAACACTTCACTAAGAAATGAGTAGAAGACAAGAATGAGCTCCGATTCTATTGGTTTTGAGTGCATTGAGTGTAAAAGAGTTGAAAGAAAGTTAGAAACCATCTTTCAATCCTTTCAACTTTGAAAAGGTTTAGATCTGTGCGAAATCATTGTGAAATCATGTGGCAATCCTTCAGATCTGGGTTGTTCTTGGTGGAATGAAGCCAAATCTTGGAGTTCATAAGAACTTCATGATGACATCATCCTAAAACACCTCAAATCCGTTGATTTCACGATTAAAAGTTAGGATTCAAAGGTGAAAATGATGAAGAAGTGCGTGTAGATCATAGAAGTACAAGATTTGGGTCGAAAACTTACAAGAATCGTGAGAAATCGAGAGAAAGAAGGCCTTGAGCGTGCTGGTCGAGTGAGAGAGAGCTGTCACATCACAAGTGATGTGACAGGGGGGTATTTATAGGTTGCCAAAAAGGGAAAGTGGGAGCAAGTGTCGGATAGCCCACCGATCGGATGACAATCCGATCGGAAGACCATTCAATCGATTGGCCATTCGATCGAAGTGGTCCGAAGAGTTGAGTTTCGGCGTTTCGTTTTGCAAATTGAGCGTTGCGATGCGTTTCGAGTGAGTGATGCGATAGTATTACCCATTAGTTACACAAATAACCTAGCTACTATATCTAACATACAATCACTATAAATAATTTGCGTTTAGCGTTTGTGATTAGATTGCGATTGCGATAGAATTGCGATTGCGATTAAACACCTCAATATAAACATAACATGCACAAGTAACACATAATAGCACACCGACGTATAACAATATCCAGAACACCCAATTCGAGTTGCGAATACGATAGCGATGCGATTTGCGATAAGTCGATTAGCGATTAAACATCGATTAAACCTCGATTATTAGTAGATACTCCACATAATACAACTAAAGCAAATGAATAATAGAATTCGATTATAAGTCAAGAAACACAGCCAATAGTTACGCAAGGAGTGACAGATCGCAATTAGCAATCTTTTCTTCCTTTGACTTTGACTTGTACTTTGACTTTCCAAAAAGCGGGTTGTTACAGCCTCCCCTACTTTAGGAAATTTCGTACTGAAATTTAAGAAGTAGGCGTAACAAACAGTTGCGGGTACTTCGTCTTCATGTCACTTTCGAGTTCCCAGGTAAACTCGGCACCGCGTTTGCCTTCCCAGCGAACCTTCACAATGGGAATGCGTGAGCGTCTGAGCACCTTGGTTTCTCATCCCATGATCTCGAGAGGCTTCTCCATGAAGTGTAATGTTTCGTCCACTTGTAAATCTTCGAGAGGGACATGTAATTCCTGGTCGGCTAAGCACTTTCTGAGGTTCGAAACGTGGAAAGTCGGGTGGACATTACTAAGTTCCTTCGGTAGTTCGAGTCTGTAGGCCACTTTTCCAATCCTTTCCAGAATTTTAAAGGGTCTAACATATCGAGGCGCGAGCTTTCCTTTCTTGTCGAATCTAATCACCCCCTTCCAAGGTGCAATCTCTAGGAGTACGTGATCGCCAACGTCAAATTCAAGGGTCTTGCGGCGTCTATCGGCGTAACTTTTCTGAAGACTCAGAGCTTTCAGCAGATTGTCTCAAATTTGGAGGATTTTGTCAGTCGTTTCTTGCAACAACTCAGGACCGGTATTTGAGAGTCTCCGATCTCGTTCCATACAATAGGCGATCGACATTTCCTTCCGTATAATGCCTCAAATGGTGCCATTTGGATGCTAGAATGATAACTGTTATTGTACGAGAATTCAACCAAAGGTAAGTGCGTGATGTGTGCAAAATGAAACATATAAATTACATCAATTGTGGCATAAAACTAACCATTTTTTAGTACTAATGTTGGAAAAAGTGTGTTTTTGTCTTCCTTTTGTATTTTCAGGATTAAATGAGCTCAAATTAACAAAAGAAGCAAAAAGGCAGCTAAATCTAACATAAATACAAGAAAAGGAATAAACGTGGCATGCCCGACCTCCTCGAAAGCATCTTCCCAAGAAAAACAAGAAAACAATAGGCTGAACACGCCCCGTGCTCAATGAGCACGGGGGAGTGCCCAAGTGTCAGCATAAAAGACAAAGTTGTAGAAGCTTCCATCGCCCACCACGGGGTCGTGCTCAGCAGACACGGGGTCGTGGTCAACTATAAGATTCACATAATCCAGGCAAATCTTGATAGTACAGATATGCTTCTGCACACGGGGTCGTGCCCAGCGGACACGGGGCCGTGGTCAACTAATAAAGACAAGAGCAATTAATAAAGACAGAGAAGGATGTGGACACGGGGCTGTGCCCACTGGACACGGGGCCGTGCCCTAGCTTCTGTTCAGCCTATAAATAGGAGTGCTTGGCTCAAGCTCAAACCATCCCTTGGCACACCACCTCTCTCACACTTCACCCACCACCCACCACCACCCACCACCATCATCTATTGTCCATCATAGAGTGTGTGAGTCGTCTCAGGATCCAAGATTGATCGTAAGAGTTCTTGACAATCAAGGCCATGTTTGCCTAAGTCTCTTACATCACTTGGTGAAAACAAAGTGTCTAGTGTAATACTTTTTATTTTTAATCTTTTCGCACTTTTTAATTGGTTATGTATTAATGACTTTAATAACTAGTTTCTTATGTTGAAGGTGATTCTTCCTTATCGTTTGTCCGTGGTGTCTTGGCATTATTTTACTGTCTATATAAAATAAAAGATTTTCACCATTCATATCTCCACGGTCTATATGGAGGTATGTTGGCTACCTGGTCGGGGGTTAAGGGAATGGTTTGGTAAATGTCTTGCCATTGTTTAGTGTATAGATCCTGCAAAGGACCTGGGTCAAATTTAGTAGGACCTCCTTCAATACTTAACGGTATTGGATGGCGGGGGTCCAAACTCTTTGATCCCCTCATAAGTTAAACTACTATTAATACTTTAACCCGGCTACTTAGGACTGTATCCCTGCTGACTCGGACTACTTAGCCGAGGGTAACGTCACCTTCAAAAGAGGGGCCTACCACAATATGCATTAATAACTTAATTAATTATCTTTCAATAATCCGACCCTTTAGGAGTGTATCCTTGCTGACTCAAACTACTGGGTTGAGGGTAACGTCACCTTCAAAAGAGGGGCCTACTACAATAACTAAGATAATCTCTTAAATAGTGCAAAAGTGCAGAAATAATCAAAGGTTACACTAAACACGAGTCGGAGCCAAGTGATTCATCTTGTCTATCTGTTTTTCTTTTATTTTTATTTTTCAGCATTTTAGTTAGTTTTTGTTTTCTTAGTTTAAAACATTTTTCTAAACTTTTGATTTGATTAGACGTTGAGGATAAACCGGTACTAAAAGCTCTTGTGTCCTTGGACGACCTCGGTATCTTACCAACACTATACTACGCTCATGATGGGTGCAGTTGCCCATATGTGTGTTTAGTGTTAGTAAATATCGTGTTTTATAAATTTAAAACTTGGCTAAAAAGTGTTAAAAAGGGCTTAACATATACATTAAAAACTAATAACACTCACGCACATCAAGTTTTTGGCGCCGTTACCGGGGACACAAGGATTTTAAGAAAGCTTAAAATCGATGGCCTAATCAGTTTTTCAAAATCTTTTTAAAACGCGCGCACATTTTTCTGCATTTTAGTTTAGTTTTGCATTTACAGTAACTTGAACACGGGCCGTGCTCACTGAACACGGGGCCGTGCTACACATTTTCATAAAACACCCAGTAACAGTAACTTGAACACGAGCCGTGCTCACTGAACACGCCCCGTGCTCAACGAAATCAGTAACTTTAATTAAAACGCCCAGATACAGATTCTGTACACGGGGCTGTGTCCACTGAACACGGGGCCGTGTCCACCCTCTGTTTCCGTTTTTATTTTTTGTTTTCTGATCTCGAGACTTAGTTGTGGTCTGCTGAGTGATTCTTATGGATCAATACTCAGGAGGTTACAACTACACCTATAAGGAGGAGGATTATAGGAGTAACTATTGCACTAATTGTAGTAACCCGCACTCGGTTCAATATTGTCACTCATATCAACCATCCAATTCATACACCTACTATGAGGAGCCCAGGTACGAGCCATCAACTTCATACACATCCTATGAAGACCAAAGGTATGAACCTCCTCCCTCATACTCATATTTTGATGAACCAAGGTATGAGCCTTCTTACTCATACTTTGAGGAACAAAGATATGAGCCACCACCTTCGTATGCTTATTATGAGGAACCATGGCGTGAACAACCCACCTCATACGAGTATTATGAAGAACAAAATTACGACCCTTATCCATCATATGCTTACAATGAAGAACAATGGTGTGAACCATCTACTTCATATGGGTATTATGAGGAACAAAGGATCGAACAACCGGATTCAAGCTTTGAAAATCCCGATCCTTTTTCTATAACCGAAGTGACCGACAGGATATTAGAACACCTTAGAGTTATCGATCGCTATATAAAAGAATCTCGCGCAAGAGAAGAATTAAATAAAGAAGAGATAACTAAAAGTGTAAAAATGGAAGAACAAACAAGTGAGAAACCGACACATGAGTTAAACAACGAAAAAGGTGAGTCGGACAACGTTAACATACAAGAAGAGTCTAATTGTGAAGAAATTAATCTCTTGTCACCTTCTTTTGAAAATCATTGTTTAGTTCCAACTCATGCTAAGTTTTTAAAAGAATTAAACACTAACACTAAAATTGATGAAACAGTAAGTGTTAAGTTAACTATTGATCAAACCTCACTAATAAAAGAAGACCCATTTGAAATTAGCATTACACCGGTTCCATGTTTCTTTCAAAATTCATTTATTAGTAATGTCACAATCGATAAAGATCTTTGTGTTAACATAGTGCCTAACTACATTTTCGAAAAATTAAGTATTAGTGATTTTTCTCCACTTCAAATACCCATTTTTCTATCCAATCGGAAGGTGATAAAATCAATCGGTGTAGTTGAGGATGTCTTGGTTCAAACAAATCAAATGATAGTCCCCACCGACTTTGTCATCATCGATGACGCTCCTCTAGTGTTGGGACGACCATTTGTAAAAACTCACGAAGCTTTGAAAAACCGGAAGTACAACAATCTACCTCTTCAATTAGGGGCATTTAAAAAGAGTGTCGATCTTGAGCGGTCAATGAAATATCCATTCGGCAATAATGACCCCCTAATTGAAGATGAAGATGAACCACCCGATACAAGTGAAAAGTTTGACCACTTTGTTGAAGAAGAGGTCGCCATAGAACAAACTTTTAAAGTTCTTGATCAAAATGAGCAACCAAATAAGGAGTCTCCTAAAGACCCACCTCTTGAGCTCAAAGAACTTCCAAAAGGTTTGGAATATGCTTTTCTAGACAAAGATGGTAACTTACATGTAATTATTTCATCTAAATTAGATAGCTTAGAAAAAGAAAAATTAATTAGTCTTTTGAAAAAAACATAAAAATGCGATCGTTTGGAAACTTGTAGACATGAAAGGAATAAGTCCTTCCAAGTGCACGCACAAAATTTTAATGAATGATGACTACAAATCGGTAATACAACCACAACGTCGAGTAAATCCAAATGTTCAAGAAGTGGTTAAAAACGAAGTCATCAAATTACTTGACGCCAGACTTATTTATCCTATCTCCGATAGTCCTTGGGTAAGTCCCGTCCAAGTAGTTCCAAAGAAAGGAGGTATGACGGTAATAACTAATGAAAAGAATGAACTAATACCAACAAGAACCGTCACAGGATGGAGAGTATGTATAGATTATAGACGATTAAATGAAGCGACAAGAAAAGATCACTTTCCTTTACCCTTCATTGATCAAATGTTAGAAAGATTATCCGGTCATAAATTTTATTGTTTCTTGGATGGTTTTTCAGGTTACTTTCAAATCCCGATAGCACCCGAAGACCAAGAAAAGACAACCTTCACATGCCCCTATGGAACTTTTGCTTATCGACGCATGCCGTTTGGTCTATGTAATGCCCCCGCAACATTCCGACGTTGCATGGTAGCCATCTTCCACGACATGATAGAAAAGACAATGAAAGTCTTCATGGACGACTTTTCTATCTTTGGGGATTCATACGACCAATGCCTCGATAACCTTGAACGAATGCTATCCCGATGTGAGGAAACTAACCTCGCCCTTAACTGGGAAAAATGCCATTTCATGGTAACGGAGGGAATAGTACTCGGTCACAAAATCTCAAGCGAAGGAATGGAGGTGGATCGAGCCAAAATAGATACCATTTCTCGACTGCCGCCCCATCCTCCGTTAGAGCTATCAGAAGTTTCCTAGGCCATGCCGGATTTTATAGGCGGTTTATCAAAGACTTTTCTAAAATTTCAAGGCCTCTAACAAAATTACTTGAAAAAGATGCCCCTTTCATCTTTGACAAGGATTGCAATCAAGCATTTCTACCCTTAAAGGAAATGCTAGTCAATGCACCTATCATGATAGCGCCTGATTGGAAATTTCCTTTCGAAATCATGTGTAATGCTAGTGACTTTGCAGTTGGAGCTGTCTTGGGACAAAGAAAAGAAAAGCATTTTCACCCAATTTATTATGCTAGTAAAACACTTAACGATTCACAAGAAAATTACACAACAACTGAAAAAGAATTACTAGCTGTGGTATTTGCTTTTGATAAATTTCGTTCTTATCTTGTTCTTTCTAAAACTATAGTCTATACAGATCATGCAGCCATTCGATATCTCTTCAAAAAGCAGGACGCAAAACCACGTTTGATTCGGTGGATTCTACTCCTCCAAGAATTTGATATTGAAATCAAAGATAAAAGAGGAGCAGAAAACACCGCAGCAGATCATCTTTCACGCTTAGAAGACCCAGCTTTGGAGGCAACCAGGGATGAGCAAATCAACGAAAAATTTCCAACGGAGTCCCTAGAAATGGTGGAATACAAGGAAGAACCATGGTACGCCGGCTATGCTAACTACCTAGCTAGCGGTATAGTCGCTAAGGGTTGGCCACATCATCAAAGAAAAAAATTCTTTGCCAATGTGAAACACTATTTTTGGGAAGATCCATATCTTTTCAAAATGTGTGCCGACCAACTCATCCGACGATGCGTACATGGTAGTGAAGCACGAAGAATTCTCCGCCATTGTCACGAGGGTCCATATGGAGGACATCATGGTGCCGCGAGTACCGCACGAAAGGTATTTGATTTAGGATTTTGTTGGCCAACCATTTACAAAGACGCCCAAAGTCTTGTCAAGACTTGTGATGCGTGCCAAAGAACAGGTAATATTTCTTCCAAAAACGAAATGCCACAAAATGGCATTCTTATTTGTGAAATTTTTGATGTGTGGGGACTCGACTTTATTGGACCTTTCCCACCATCAAAAGGAAACAACTATATACTTGTGGCAGTAGACTACTTGTCTAAATGGGCTGAGGCCGAGGCACTTCCAACAAATGATGGAAGAGTCGTGGTAAGATTTCTGAAAAAATTATTCTCTCGTTTTGGCACACCTAAGGCATTAATAAGTGATAGAGGTACCCATTTTTGCAACCATCAACTTGAAATTTTTTTAACAAGATATAGGGTCTATCACCGGGTCTCAACAGCATATCACCCTCAAACAAACGGACAAGCCGAAGTGAGTAATAGAGGTTTAAAACGAATACTCGAAAAAACCATAGGGTTAAATAAAAAAGAATGGGCAGATAAATTAGATGATGCTTTATGGGCTTTTCGAACTGCTTATAAAACAACAATAGGTACAACCCCATATAAGCTTTTCTGTGGAAAAAGTTGTCACTTGCCGGTAGAAATTGCACACAAAGCCTACTAGGCAATTAAAAATGTAAACTTAGATTTAGAATTTGCAGGTAAAAATCGATTTTGTCAATTAAATGAATTAGACGAGCTTAGGAATTATGCATACTCAAACTCAGAAATTTACAAGGAAAGAATGAAAAACTTACATGACAAACATATTAAACCTAATGAATTTCGAGTGGGAGATCTAGTTCTTTTGTTTAATTCACGACTTCGATTGTTTCCTGGTAAATTAAAGTCTAGGTGGTCAGGACCTTTTTCCATCACCCATATGTTCCCGCACGGTGCAGTAGAAATTAAATCTCGGAATGGAATTCCATTCAAGGTCAATGGCCAACGGCTGAAACTCTATCAAGGATTCATTGAGGACGAAGAAGAGGAGATCTCGCTTCAAACGGTCGAAGAATGAAAGCATCAACATCATACCTGGTAAGTTACGAACAATTGGGAGGACATCTAAATCGGTAAGTTTTCGAACCAAACTTTTTGGGAAACAAGGGCACTCACACGAGCACTATAAAAAAATTTAAACTTTGCTCGGCACGAGGCCGTGTCCGCTGGACTTGGGGCCGTGTCGGCGCTACTGTCGGGATATATTCCCCTTTTCATAACAGTTACTTCATTCCACACGCCCCGTTTCCCCGAAAACGCTCTGGTTCCAGGCGATTTTCCGCAGATTTCCGACGTCTCCTATCATTCTAACAACATCAAGGTATGATTCTATCACTATCATTAGTTAGATTTAGCATTTGCATGTAGTTAGAACTTAAAAAATTTGGGGAAAAATCTAGGGTTCTTGAACTACACCCGGATCGAACCTCAAATTTTTGCTTTAATCTGTTAGCATTTAGTTAGAATAGTGTTATAGGAAGTAAATCCACTAGTATTATTCATAGATTCGCCCGATTTCTCACAAAAACCCCAAACCCTTGTTTTTGAACCGAAAAAGATAAAATTGACTTGGTAAACGGGTTGTTTTGGGAAAAACGACACTTGGGGTTTCATTTTCGGGGGAAACCGCACCTATTGGACCAAAAATTTTCAAGTTTTCGAAACCGGGGCGAAAAATGAGGTTTTTGAGTAACAGACGCCTGGACACGGGGCCGTGTCCGCTGAACACGGGGTCGTGTCCAGCACGCTGTTTGCAGTTTTGTCCGAAAATTCAACTGTTTCGTGCTAACTTTTGGTGTATTCTTTCAGATGGCAAGGAAGTTCACAAGGTTTAACGCAAATGAGCTCGATGCTAGGGCTAGATACGAAGTACTTCAAACAAGGCCGGAGGAATACCCAAGGCAAGCATGCACGGATTTGTTAGCATTGGTGAACCAACTCGACCGCTTCAACAACCTTGTCACAGGCCCACTAAGAGTCGCTTTAACGACTCGACTTCGTTCTGTCCACGAGTGCACTTTGGAATTCTATAGCACCTTCACGTTCAACTCAAGGTGCGACCCATTTGACAATGATGGGGTAGCATTCCGATGTGGTGGAATGAAGTATTCGATTTCAATGGCACAATTTGGGTCGATTGTCGGGTTGTATGCGGAAGAAGATGCGGGTAACGAGGAAAATACCGGAGGGATGCGAGAGATCGATGAAAACAATCGCCAAGCCGCGTGGGCTCAGATTGGTGAAGAGCACTACAATCCAAGCAGCACTAAGAGCACTAAGTTGAGGGATCCGCTCTACCGATACATCCATAGGCTCCTCGGCTACTCTCTTAGCCAAAGGCATGATAGCGGTGGCGTTGTTGGGTTAAGAGATTTGGTTGTCCTCCATTGCATCCATAACCGCATACACCTCGATGTTCCGTTCCTCATGCTCCGTAACATGCATCTGAACCGGCTTGGTACTTCACCAACGCCTATCTTCTTTGGAGGATGGGTATACCGTCTCTTCAAGCACTTCACCAACATACCTAGGTTATTCGGAAGGAGCCCATGGTCGGGTAGGGTAGATATACACATTTGCCGCTCAATGAACCTAATTTATAAGGCTGAAGACGGGACGATTAGCTTCCAAAGGATGCAAGGGCATGCATGGAACCCGCAAGAGGCACTTGTCCTTCACGCTCCACAACATCATCAGTACCAGCCCCATGGTGATCCAGGCCAGTCCTCCTCAGGAGGCGGTTTTCCTAACTTCCAAAGTTTACATGATTTATTGCAGGAAAACCTCATGTGCACCAGGAACACCTACAATATGGCAAGCAACATGTACAACCGGGTAGGAGCGATCGAGAGAAACATATCCGATATCCAAGATGATATTGGAAATATCCGGGAGTACATTGCGGGGCACGGTGGAGATGATGAGGATGAGGATGAGGACATGGACTAGGTGGGAGGAGCAGAGGAAGAAGCGGTTGGTTGGTGATCTTACAGGTTAACCCCCTTTCATCTTGAATAATTTTCGGCCTGCGTGCCGTGTGTCGAACAATTTACTTTCCTTTAACTCTTTTATTTTCTACATTTTTTTCTTTCTAACTTTGTGATGGATGGGATGTTGAACATTGGTAATTTAGGATGTTTGCTATAGTTTGGTGTAGTGTTTATTGCTAAAACAGGTACATACGAGGCTTAGAGCACTAAACCTTAGTGCTACTAAAGCCGGGACAGGAAAACCAGAACCAGAAACCTGTTTTTCAACCCTGCAGATTGTCTACATGGGGTCGCGTCCAGCCGACACGCCCCCGTGCCCACACCCCCAGACCTGCTGTTTGTCTAAATATGCAAACTTTTGCCAGACACGGGGTCGTGTCCAGCCAACACGCCCCCGTGTCCACCTTCTGTAAGTTTTCGTTACTGGCACCTGAACACGGGGTCGTGTCCATCAGACACGTGGCCGTGTCCAGACGCCCAGTAACACAAATTTTTGCTTTTTCACACCTTTTTACACATTCAGTCAACCTAAAAAACTTATTTTTGGGACACATTGAGGACAATGTGTAATTTAAGTGTGGGGGGATGCTAAAACCTTGAATCTTGCAAGTCCTAACTACAAGCCTTACACAAAACTCTATTTGGAACCGCTAATCACCCCAAATTTTTTTCCAAAAATTTTTCAATTTTTTTTTACTTGTCTAGATTTAACCCGGGAAATTCAAGTTCTAAAAAGGTTATATTTTTATAAATTTACAACCGATAGCGTCGTGATAAAAAGAACCAAAATAAGAAAATTATGAAAAGGCATGACAAGCTTAGTTAAAATTTAATTATATATACTTGATCACATAAAAACCCATTCCCACAAAAGTAAGTTTTGAGCCTTTATTGAGCATACAAATACATATCTTTAAATTAAATGCTCATTTTTCGTTTCTTGTGTGAATAGCCGCTTGGTTCTTACAACTCTAGAACTTGCCACGACGATACATTCCCGGTCCTTACCAACTTAAACCCGAGTAAGTAAATGATGGAGGCATTAGGACTAACCCTTTTTATTTCTACACCATTATTTTTTTTTACCACCTACCCAAAATCCCCCTAGTTAACCCCTTTGAGCCTAAACCTTTTCATTTCTTAACCCAAACCAAGCACCCTTTCACCCACCAAAAGCTTTTTATTTTTAACCCTTTGTTTTAGTAACAAGCTCGGTTTTTCGTTTGACTTTGAAAAAAAAAATTATGTTGATGGAGCAAAAGAAATAAACAAACAAGTTCAAAAAAAATAACTTTGTTTGAATAATAGCTTCATCAAAATAAAAATCGCAAAAATAAAAAGTCTTTGGAAAACCGACGCTTTTTACGCTTTTTCGCCCTTTTCTACTAACCACTAACCCAACCGCCTACCTTTAACCCAAGCCTAACCCTTCACCCAAAAGTCCTCTTGATATTTACAAAGGTTTATAGTTAAAAAGGAGGAGGATTGATTGCTTGGCAAGCCTATGGTAGGAGTAAGTTCCATGCCGCTCTCAAGTGATTCACTAAAATACATCTTCGGCCGAGTGTTGAGTGATCCCCCGTGAGGTATGTGAACTTGTATATAAATAGAATTTTAAAGAGGCATGTTATGCCCTAATAAGTAATTTATCTTATGAAAAGTTTTAAATAAATCATGACGAATAGGATTGTAAATAAATTAAAATAAAACTAAATAAAGAATCTTGGAAATCCCGACACTCTATGACAAGCCCAAAAACCTTCTTTTCTACCAATTCCATTTGGAAGTGTAAAGCCACATTATAAAGAGTTTTGCTTGAGGACAAGCAAAGATTCAAGTGTGGGGGTATTTGATGTGTGCAAAATGCAACATATAAATTACATCAATTGTGGCATAAAACTAACCCTTTTTTAGTACTAATGTTGGAAAAAGTGTGTTATTGTCTTCCTTTTGTATTTTCAGGATTAAATGAGCTCAAATTAACAAAAGAAGCAAAAAGGAAGCTAAATCTAACATAAATACAAGAAAAGGAATAAACGTGGCATGCCCGACCTCCCCGAAAGCATCTTCCCAAGCAAAACAAGAAAACAGGAGGTTGAACACGCCCCGTGCTCAATGAGCACGGGGGCGTGCCCAAGTGTCAGCATAAAAGACAAAGTTGTAGAAGCTTCCATCGCCTACCACGGGGCCGTGCTCAGCAGACACGGGGTCGTGGTCAACTATAAGATTCACAGAATCCAGGCAAATCTTGATAGTACAGATATGCTTCTGCACTCGGGGTCATGCCCAGCGGACACGGGGTCGTGGTCAACTAATAAAGACAAGAGCAATTAATAAAGACAGAGAAGGATGTGGACACGGGGCCATGCCCACTGGACACGGGGCCGTGCCCGAGTTCTGTTCAGCCTATAAATAGGAGTGCTTGGCTCAAGCTTAAACCATCCCTTGGCACACCACCTCTCTCACACTTCACCCACCACCCACCACCACCATAACACCATCATCCACCACCATCATCCATTGTCCATCATAGAGTGTGTGAGTCGTCTCGGGATCCAAGATTGATCGTAAGAGTTCTTGACAATCAAGGCCATCTTTGCCTAAGTCTCTTACATCACTTGGTGAAGACAAAGTGTCTAGTTTAATACTTTTTATTTTTAATCTTTTCGCACTTTTTAATTGGTTATGTATTAATGACTTTAATAACTAGTTTCTTATGTTGAAGGTGATTCTTCCTTATCGTTTGTCCGTGGTGTCTTGGCATTATTTGTCACACCCCCAAAATCCACACGCGGAGTATCACCGCTTGGAGGCGTGACTGACCAGGATCAAGCCACCAATCATATTGAACAAGCATGTAAGTAATTATATAAATCCAACCAATACAATTGGTGTCCATACAAAACATAGTTTAAGTTGCAAGCGGAAGCATAATGTTTAAAACCAAAACATAAGTTTAAACGTTTCAATGTTTAACATGGCACACAGTTGTCCATGCTCCACAACGACTCTTCCCCATGCAAGCTCCTGCTAAACCTAGTGACCTGCAAAGCATGTAGTAACGAGTCAACAACAATGTTGAGCGAGTTCACAGTTGGGTGTTGGTTTAAGTTATTCTAAAAACGTAGTTTCCTTGAACTGGCATCCTGACCGTGGGGGTTACCCCATAGTTGAAAAACGTGTTTTGGTTTAATCCCGTTTACTCTGGCAATCCAGCCGTGGGGGCTACCCCATGTTAATTTATCTGGCTCTACGGCCGTGGGGGCTACCCCATGTGTATACTACTAGACTCGTTACCATATCGACCACTAACTTTAGTCATGTTTATGTGCCCTTAGCTGTCAATGTCTGTCATCATTGACGTGCCCAGATCCATTAGTTCACGCCCGTCCTCTGCGGCACGGTGTGAGGCTTGTCAGACCTAAATAGAGCTATCTAACTAATGACCTGCTCGCCATTGGCCCGGCGATTAAGTCGATATAAAAAGGAGGGACTACGTGATAGAGTTTTGGTCTAGTGAAATTTAACTATCCATGAGGACGAGGAATTATATTCCTGAACCCGTACTGTCCTACCCAAGAAGGACGAGGAATCCATATTCCTTAACCCATTCCCAACCCCTGGGAATCCCATGCTTTGTAGAAAGTGTGAACTCACCTTAGGTTAGCTCGGCAGATAAACGAAAGGTCAATCGAGCTGCTAGGGGTCAACCACGTCCTAACATGGTTATCATACAAGTCAGGTCTAGGTTCAAATAGTGCACATATGATTACACCGAGATAGCAAGTTACGAACACATGGTATACACGACATACACGTAAACGATATCAGGCAAGTAAACAACAAAGCCCAATATGAATAGACTGCCCAACCTATTGTGCGATCAGCACAACTTGTGCGATCCACAATGGGTTATGCGATCAGCCATAAACCTGGCCCAAATAATATAAACCGTCCAAGGCTTGTGCGGCCCAACAATTAAGCAAATAGTTTAACTTGTGCGATCCAATTAACCTTGTGCGACTAAACAGGACTTGTGCAATTAAGTTTGGGCTTCAAGGCCCAACAGTAATGCAGTTTATGTTGATTGTGTGAGGCCCAAGCCTTGTGCGATTGGCACTGTCTTGTGCGATCCACAAGGTCTTGTGCGATCATGCATACTCTAGTTGTACACTGCTGCCTTGTGTGATGTACCTATCTTGTACGATCAGTCGCCTTGTGCGATTGAGCTCTTGTGTGATTCAAAAGCTTGTGTGATGGCACTTGTGCGACTGATCTTGTACGATCAGTTGTGAATTTCCCTTAAATCACGCATTCAGTTATATTGTTTCCATTTATGAAATTATCAATCAACAACTAACAGTTTCCAAACCAAACAATAATCGATCAAACAAGCATATTCTAACCAATTTCTCATGAACCCTAATTATGAATAATACATGAACAATAATCATAACACTTAAACATCTCAATCATGGCTCACTATCTAAATCACTAGCATGCTTAATAATGTAATAAACCAACCAATTCATCCATATATATTAGTTTACAGCCGATTAATCATACAATCAATTCTAGATAATTAACAACATCAAATGATTAACAACCCTATATGATTCGTACACACTATACATGTGAGCCGATTATATGAACATCAACATTAACAGTTTATATCATCATCAATCATATATCATTCCTACATCATCATGTAGAGCATGTATAGCACATCATCATACAATCATGAAAGCAGTAGTTAAAACAATAACCGGTTGGAGAAAGAACAAGGATTGATCCGAATAGAAAGCTTAGAGAGAGATGAAGGTGTTGCCGTCGGGTTTGAGAGGGAGAGGGATGAGAGGTTTAGGGTTTTGATGTGTAAAGTGTTTTGCAAGTTATGAGGAGTATACCCATTCCCCATAGTGTTATGCGCAAATAAGAGGATGGGCCGAAACCATTACGGTTTGCCTTTGTGGTTCGAGTGCAAGGAGTGTGGCCCAACAAGGGCTTGTGCGACTGGGTTGTGTTGTGCGATCCGGGTCATATATATATATATATACATACAAAGATTCACATAATACAAACATAAAGTCTCATAAACATTCATTACATCAACATATCAGATTATCACACAAGGTTCACATACGTTACATTAAGTACAAAGATAAGTTCTGAAATACGAGTTGTCACATTATCCCCAAGTTGAAAGAAATTTTGTCCCAAAATTTGGTATGTACTCACTGAGGAAGCTAGTTAAGTTGCCTGGTTTTCCTGGGGTGTCACATCCTCCCCCCGTTGATCTGGAATTTCATCCCGAAATCCCGCAGTAGCTTCAGCCTCAGTAGTGGTTGTACTGTTTGCGAACAATTGGGGATACTTTTGTTTCATTTGATCTTCGCACTCCCAGGTGAACTCTGGGCCACGACGGGAGTTCCAACGAACTCGAACGAGAGGAATTCTAGTACGCTTGAGAATCTTCACATCTCGGTCAGTAATCTCTACTGGTTCCTCGACGAATCGCAACTGCTCGTCGATAGTGAGCTCCTTCAAAGGAACTATGAGGGTCTCATCTGACAGACACTTCTTCAGATTCGACACGTGGAAAACGTTGTGAACTCCACTGAGTTCTGCTGGTAGGTTCAGTTTGTAGGCCACCTTGCCTATTTTCTCTATGATTTCGAATGGTCCAACATATCGTGGGTTAAGTTTGCCTCGTTTGCCAAAACGAACAACACCCTTCCAGGGTGAGACTTTGAGTAGCACTCGATCCCCAACCAGGAACTCAAGTGGTTTCCTGCCTTTATCAGCGTAGCTTTTCTGACGGTCACGAGCTGCCACCTTTCGTTGTCGGATCTGAGCAATCCTTTCTGTTGTGTCTACTACAAGTTCTGGGCCCGTGATCTGACTATCACCCACCTCTGCCCAACAAAGAGGTGATTGGCATTTACGCCCGTACAATGCCTCAAACGGAGCAACTTTAATGCTGGTGTGGTAGCTGTTATTGTACGAAAATTCCACAAGTAGCAGATGCTTTTCCCAGCCGTTGCCAAAGTCAATTACACACGCCCAAAGCATGTCTTCTAAAGTTTGAATAGTGCGCTCAGACTGCCCATCCGTCTGAGGGAAATAAGCTGTGCTCATGTCTAATCATGAGCCGAAGGATTTGTGCATCGCTTGCCAAAGTTCTGAAGTGAAACGTGCATCACGATCAGAGATAATAGAGGTTGGCACCCCGTGCCTCGAATCCACTTCCTTCAGGTAAACGTCTGCTAGAGTAGAGAACTTGTCTGTTTCTTTGATAGCCAAGAAGTGTGCAGACTTTGTGAGTCGATCCACGATCACCCAAATAGTGTCATTTCCGCGCTGAGATCTAGGTAGGCCAGTAACGAAATCCATGGAAATCTGCTCCCATTTCCATTGTGGTATCTCTGGTTGTTGAAGTAGGCCTGATGGTTTCTGATACTCGGTCTTGACTCTCGCACAAGTCAAGCACTTGCTAACGTAAGTTGCTATGTGAGCTTTCATGCTAGGCCACCAATACGTAGTTCTGAGATCGTGGTACATCTTATCTGAACCAGGATGTACTGAGTAGCGAGACTTATGTGCTTCATCCATCACAAGCTCGCGTAAGTTTCCATAGTGTGGGACCCAAATGCGCCCTGTTACGTAGTATGCGCCGTCTTCCTTTTGTTCTAACCATTGCCTTGAGCCGCGTAGGGCTTCAGCCCTGTCGTTTTCTGGTTTCAATGCTTCCACCTGAGCATCTCGTATCTGGGAAGGAAGACTAGATTGAATGGTGAGTTGTAAAGCTCGTACGTGTTTAGGTGTAGTATCCTTTCGACTGAGGGCATCGGCCACAACATTGGCTTTGCCCGGATGGTATCTGATCGAGCATTCGTAATCATTCAGTAGCTCGACCCATTGACGTTGTCGCATGTTCAACTCCTTCTGTTTGAAGATATGCTCGAGACTACTGTGATCGGTGTAAATGGTGCACTTGGTACCGTACAGGTAATGTCTCCATATCTTAAGTGCAAAAACAACAGCTCCCAGCTCTAAATCGTGTGTAGTGTAGTTCATTTCATGAACTTTAAGTTGGCATGAGGCGTACGCAATAACTTTATCCCGTTGCATCAATACACAACCCAAACCCTGAATTGATGCGTCACAGTAAACCACAAAGTCGTATGTGCCCTTTGGTAATGAAAGAATAGGTGCGCTGCAAAGTCTATCCTTTAGGTGCTGAAATGCTGATTCTTGTGCATTACCCCATCGGTAAGTAACGCCCTTCTGCGTTAGTGAGGTGAGAGGTTGTGCAATCTTGGAAAAATCCTTAATGAACCTTCTGTAGTAACCTGCCAAGCCCAAGCATTGGCGAATTTCTGTTGGTGTACGGGGCACAGGCCAGTTCTTGATCGAGTCTACCTTGGATAGATCAACATGAATCCCATCCTTGTTTACCACATGGCCTAGGAAATGAACTTCACGAAGCCAGAAGTCGCATTTCGAGAACTTTGCATAGAGCAGTTCTATTCGAAGGAGTTCCAAAATAAGTCATAGATGCTGCTCGTGCTCTTCCTGACTCTTAGAATAAATCAGGATGTCGTCGATGAAAACTATGACGAACTTATCTAGGTAGGGCTTGCACACTCGATTCATAAGGTCCATGAAAACTGCAGGTGCGTTTGTCAGTCCGAAAGGCATAACCAAAAACTCGTAGTGCCCATAACGAGTTCTAAAGGCTGTTTTGGAGACGTCCTTATCTCGGACTCTCAGCTGGTGATATCCCGATCTCAAATGAATCTTTGAATAGAAGCTCGACCCTTGCAGCTGGTCGAACAAGTCGTCAATGCGTGGAAGAGGATAGCGATTCTTCACGGTCACTTTGTTGAGTTCACGGTAGTCGATGCACATTCTGAATGTACCGTCTTTCTTCTTCACAAATAACACTGGAGCTCCCCATGGCGAAGAGCTAGGATGAATAAAACCCTTATTCAAGAGCTCTTGTAGTTGTGTGGACAGTTCTTCCAATTCTGATGGAGCTAGGCGATAAGGTGCACGAGCAATAGGTGCTGCTCCAGGAGCTATCTCGATTTGAAACTCGACTTGACGATGTGGCGGAAGACCAGGTAATTCCTCAGGAAATACCTCAGGAAAGTCGTGTACGATAGGAAAATCTTCTATCTTCTTCTCCTTCTCCGAGGTGTCCGTAACGAGAGCCAAAATAGCAGTGTGGCCCTTTCGTAAACACTTTTGGGCCTTAAGGAAAGAGATGATGCTCACAACAGCACCACTCTTGTCGCCATGAATCATGAGAGGTTCATCACCTGAACGAGGAATGTAGACAATCTTTTCGTTACAAAGAATCTCTGCTTGGTGTTGGGATAACTAGTCCATCCCAATGACAACGTCGAAACTACCCAAAACGATAGGAAGGAGGTCGATAGAGAAAGTGTGACCAGCAAGAACAAGATTACAACCCTTGACTATGTGTGTAACCTCTAAACTTTTACCATTAGCTAACTCTACAGTGTGCTTGGTGTTCAATAGTGTTGGGGTACGCTTAAGCATTTGACTAACTTTTAAGGACACGTAGCTAGTATCGACACTCGAATCAAATAAGACAGTAACATAAAAGTCGTCCAGTAGGAACTTACCCGTCACAACATTGGGATCATTCCTCGCTTCACCCTGGCCAATAACGAACACACGACCCCTTGCACCATTGCCGGTGTTACCCCCGTTGTTTCCATTCCCCTGGTTGTTATTATTGTTGTTGTTGTTCTGGTTCCGGTTCAGTTGGGGACAATCTCTCTTGAAGTGGCCTTCAGCTCCACACTGAAAGCACCCTTTATTGTTACCTTCCTGCTGGCATTGATTTTGTGGGGGTTGTTGTTGCTGACGATTCTAGTTTGCAGGATATAAACTCCTGCAATCCTCTGCGGCGTGGCCTGGCTTGTTGCACCGATGACAGTTACTCCTGGTGCATGGCCCGCTATGGTGTAAGTTGCAGCGATTGCATTTGGGGTGAATTCCCCTGTACCCACCTTGACTTTGGTTACCAGTTGATTGCTGACTAGGGCTCTTGTAGTCGTCAGTCCTTCTCTGCTGAGACTGAGACTGAACAGAAGTTGAACCTTTGCTTGAAGTTCCATCCCACTTACGCTTGTTGTCGTTGGGAGTATCAGAAGTAGTAGCACTAATGCGCTTTGGTAACCTGATGATCTGTTGAATGGTGCCTAGATTTGCTGAGGTCACATGACTTTGGATCTCTGGCACTAAACCCTTCAGATACAGTTCAATACGTTTGATGGGAGGGTCTTCCATAGTAGGACACAGAATAGCCAACTCGTTTGATCTTCTCGTATATGCTTCGATTTCTGACCCCGTCATCTTTAAGTTGTAAAACTCTACCTCCAGCTTATGAATGTCATCACGGCTACAGTATTCTTCCTTGATCAATTCCTTGAAATCGTTCCATGGGGTGGCGTTAGCAGCAACTAACCCCAGCATTTGGACCAGAGCGTTCCACCACGTGAGCGCTATACCCTCAAGAGTACCAGTAGCATATTTCACCCTGCGAGCCTCAGGGCATTCACACATCTCGAAAATAGATTCGAGCTTCTCAAACTAGTGGAGGAGGCCTACCGCTCCTTCAGTGCCGCTGAAAGTAGTAGGTCGGCAGTCCATAAAAGTTTTGAAGGTGCACACAGGTGGCTGAGCATGTTGACCTGTCGTGGGTGTAAGAAGGGACAAGGTTAAGCACAAGTGTTGGTTTACGAGAGTAGGACCTAAAGATCCTAGAGTGAGTTTAGACTACTGGATATACCTCCTGCTTGTGCGGCTGCAAGTGCCGCAGCAACTTGTTGGTTAATCAGAGCCGTAAACTGGGCTTGAGTCATGTTAACGCGTCCACTCATGATCTTCATATAAGAGGAAAACACGAATGAGGGAGGTTCGTGAAAGTGTGATGACAGAAGAGAGTAAGCACACATGTGTTTTCAAACTATAGTTGCTACGTTTATCTAAGCATACCATAAGCAAAGTTCTATGTAATCTAGCAAGTAGGCAATGTAAATATAAATCATATCACCTAGAATGTCGAGTCTTGCATGTGGAGCGAAGCGTCGTTGTGAATCGTTGAGCACTGTACAGGTTATAGTCTGGTTTTAACAAAAAAAAATTTCCCTTACTAAAACCAAGTTCTCTATAACCAATGGCTCTGATACCAATCTGTCACACCCCCAAAATCCACACGCGGAGTATCACCTCTTGGAGGCGTGACTGACCAGGATCAAGCCACCAATCATACTGAACAAGCATGTAAGTAATTATAAAAATCCAACCAATACAATTGGTGTCCATACAAAACATAGTTTAAGTTGAAAGCGGAAGCATAATGTTTAAAACCAAAACATAAGTTTAAACATTTCAATGTTTAACATGGCACACAACTGTCCATGCTCCACAACGACTCTTCCCAATGCAAGCTCCTGCTAAACCTAGTGACCTGCAAAGCATGTAGTAATGAGTCAACAACAATGTTGAGCGAGTTCACAGTTGGGTGTTGGTTTAAGTTATTCCAAAAACGTAGTTTCCTTTAACTGGCATCCTGACCATGGGGGTTACCCCATAGTTGAAAAACGTGTTTTGGTTTAATCCCGTTTACTCTGGCAATCCAGTCGTGGGGGCTACCCCATGTTAATTTATCTGGCTCTACGGCCGTGGGGGCTTCCCCATGTGTATACTACTAGACTCGTTACCATATCGACCACTGACTTTAGTCATGTTTATGTGCCCTTAGCTGTCAATGTCTATCGTCATTGACGTGCCCAGATCCATTAGTTCACGCCCGTCCTCTGCGGCACGGTGTGAGGCTTGTCAGACCTAAATAGCGCTATCTAACTAATGACCCGCTCGCCATTGGCCCGGCGATTAAGTCGATATAAAAAGGAGGGACTTCGTGATAGAGTTTTGGTCTAGTGAAATTTAACTGTCCATGAGGACGAGGAATTATATTCCTGAACCCGTACTGTCCTACCCAAGAAGGACGAGGAATCCATATTCCTTAACCCATTCCCAACCCCTGGGAATCCCATGCTTTTGTAGAAAGTGTGATCTCACCTAAGGTTAGCTCGGCAGATAAACGAAAGGTCAATCGAGCTGCTAGGGGTCAACCACGTCCTAACATGGTTATCATACAAGTCAGGTCTAGGTTCAAATAGTGCACATATGATTACACCGAGATAGTAAGTTACGAACACATGGTATACACGACATACACGTAAACGATATCAGGCAAGTAAACAACAAAGCCCAATATGAATAGACGGCCCAACCTATTGTGCGATCAGCACAACTTGTGCGATCCACAATGGGTTGTGCGATCAGCCATAAACCCGGCCCAAATAATATAAACCGTCCAAGACTTGTGCGGCCCAACAATTAAGCAAATAGTTTAACTTGTGCAATCCAATTAACCTTGTGCGACTAACCAGGACTTGTGCGATTAAGTTTGGGCTTCAAGGCCCAACAGTAATGCAGTTTATGTTGATTGTGTGAGGCCCAAGCCTTGTGCGATCGGCACTGTCTTGTGCGATCCACAAGGTCTTGTGCGATCATGCATACTCTAGTTGTACACTGCTACCTTGTGTGATGTACCTATCTTGTGCGATCAATCGCCTTGTGCGATTGAGCTCTTGTGTGATTCAAAAGCTTGTGTGATGGCACTTGTGCGACTGATCTTGTACGATCGGTTGTGAATTTCCCTTAAATCATGCATTCAGTAATATTGTTTCCATTTATGAAATTATCAATCAACAACTAACAGCTTCCAAACCAAACAATAATCGATCAAACAAGCATATTCTAACCGATTTCTCATGAACCCTAATTATGAATAATACATGAACAATAATCATAACACTTAAACATCTCAATCATGGCTCACTATCTAAATCACTAGCATGTTTAATAATGTAATAAACCAACCAATTCATTCATATATATTAGTTTACAGCCGATTAATCATACAATCAATTCTAGATCATTAACAACAACAAATGATTAACAACCCTATATGATTCGTACACACTATACATGTGAGCCGATTATATGAACATCAACATTAACAGTTTACATCATCATCAATCATATATCATTCCTACATCATCATGTAGAGCATGTATAGCACATCATCATACAATCATGAAAGCAATAGTTAAAACACTAACCGGTTGGAGAAAGAACAAGGATTGATCCGAATAGAAAGCTTAGAGAGAGATGAAGGTGTTGCCATTGGGTTTGAGAGGGAGAGAGAGGAGAGGTTTAGGGTTTTGATGTGTAAAGTGTTTTGCAAGTTATGAGGAGTATACCCATTCCCCATAGTGTTATGCGCAAATAAGAGGATGGGCCGAAACCATTACGGTTTGCCTTTGTGGTTCGAGTGCAAGGAGTGTGGCCCAACAAGGGCTTGTGCGACTGGGTTGTGTTGTGCGATCCGGGTCATATATATATATATATATATATATATACATACAAAGATTCACATAATACAAACATAAAGTCTCATTAACATTCATTACATCAACATATCAGATTATCACACAAGGTTCACATACGTTAGATTAAGTACAAAGATAAGTTCTGAAATACGAGTTGTCACATTATCCCCAAGTTGAAAGAAATTTCGTCCCGAAATTTGGTATGTACTCACTGAGGAAGCAAGTTAAGTGGCATGGTTTTCCTGGGGTGTCACATTATTTTACTGTCTATATAAAATAAAAGATTTTCACCATTCATATCTCCACGGTCTATATGGAGGTATGTTGGCTACCTGGTCGGGGGTTAAGGGAACGGTTTGGTAAGAGTCTTGCCATTGTTCAGTGTATAGATC
This sequence comes from Helianthus tuberosus, assembly GCA_030545235.1. Classification (NCBI taxonomy): domain Eukaryota; kingdom Viridiplantae; phylum Streptophyta; class Magnoliopsida; order Asterales; family Asteraceae; genus Helianthus; species Helianthus tuberosus. The sequence continues at coordinate 30,699,422 of CM060365.1, read as the reverse complement.
CTGCAAAGGACCTGGGTCAAATTTAGTAGGACCTCCTTCAATACTTAACGATATTGGATGGCGGGGGTCCAAACTCTTTGATCCCCTCATAAGTTAAACTACTATTAATACTTTAACCCGGCTACTTAGGACTGTATCCCTGCTGACTCAGACTACTTAGCCGAGGGTAACGTCACCTTCAAAAGAGGGGCCTACCACAATATGCATTAATAACTTAATTAATTATCTTTCAATAATCCGACCCTTTAGGATTGTATCCTTGCTGACTCAAACTACTAGGTTGAGGGTAACATCACCTTCAAAAGAGGGGCCTACTACAATAACTAAGATAATCTCTTAAATAGTGCAAAAGTGCGGAAATAATCAAAGGTTACACTAAACACGAGTCGGAGCCAAGTGATTCATCTTGTCTATCTGTTTTTCTTTTATTTTTATTTTTCAGCATTTTAGTTAGTTTTTTTTTTCTTTGTTTAAAACATTTTTCTAAACTTTTGATTTGATTAGATGTTGAGGATAAACCGGTACTAAAAGCTCTTGTGTCCTTGGACGACCTCGGTATCTTACCAACACTATACTACGCTCACGATGGGTGCACTTGCCCATATGTGTGTTTAGTGTTAGTAAATATCGTGTTTTATAAATTTAAAACTTGGCTAAAAATTGTTAAAAAGGGCTTAACACATACATTAAAAACTAATAACACTCACGCACATCAGTGCGCGTCCCAATTACCACCGAAATCTATGACACACGAGCGAAGCATGTCTTCAAGGGTGCGAATCGTTCTTTCAGTCTGACCGTCGGTTTAGGGATGGAAAGCGGTACTTAGATTAAGAGTAGTACCGAGAGCAGATTGAAACGTTTCCTAAAGACGCGAGGTAAACCGACCATCGCGGTCATAGATGATGTCACGAGGCGTCTCGTGTCGACAGATGATCTCGTCGGTGTAGATTCGGGCTAATTGGATAGAAGATTAACGGATTTAGTGTACCGTGACTTAGGTGCCAATAACTATCATCATTCCTAAGAACGGACAAGAATGCACTTTGTAATCAACACAAGTAAATCCTAACCAAGATAACGCATAAGTGCACAAATTCATTTCACAAAGTCATAACTTTATCATCGTTCGACAATTTGCAAATCCAATTCAAATACACGACAATTATCAAAGGTGTTCAAATCAAAACATAATTTGTCACACAAGTCAAAACCAAACACAAATCGAAACGCTAGATAATACAACTACCTACACCGGGGTGAAACCAAGGTGATTAGCCGCTCATGGTTGAAGGAACTTGATCACCGGATGACGAAAGCTTGAATCCCGACATCTTGAAGCTTGATGATAGAAATAAATGGTGATTAGGGTTTGTGGTGAGTGATGGTGATGAGAATGAATGGATGGGTTGAGTGGTTAGGGTTTTGAATGGAGATGATGGTGAAATTGGTGATAATGATTCTTGATTCGGATGATGGAAGGTGTCAGAGATGGATTGGAAGTGATGATGGTGATGATATTGGGCTCCAAGAACAAGTTTCAAACTCAAAAACAAGTGTAACCCCAGTTTCTTGGTCAAAATTGATGTTATAACTCGTCCCCAACAACCCAAAACTCAATTTTCGTGAATCAGAGCAGTAAGGGGCGTCGCCGACGGCCCCTGGAAGTGCTAAAATCACCCGACGGCTTAAACGACTGTTTACGGACTAAATCTACCGACGGACACTTCTGGGGGGCGTCGCCGACGGTGCCTATAAACCTCACTTTTTGTTTTCTTCATAACTTCTTCATTTTAGCTCCGTTTTACTCACCGTTTTCGCCCACATACTCGTAATTCAGTCCTCTATCATGCCATCATGCCATCTTCCAATATATTCATTTTAAATCCATTAACATCCCCCAAAACAAATCCAAACTTTGTAATTAACCCGGTTTTGTTCATTTCACATCCCTGGTTGATCCCGTTTGCTCCCGGTGGCCTGTAAAGCTCCCGAAAAGCACCTTAAACTCCATTAAACCTGCCAAACACAAATCTAATTAAAAGTAGGCTATTCGGAAATAAAAGTCAAGTAAAAACTCAAACTTAGACACAATTGAACACCGTTATTCGACCACGTATCAAAGGGATAGCGATTCTTGATAGTCAGCTTATTCAACTCCCTATAGTCGATGCACATCCGGAACGATCCATCCTTCTTTTTGATGAAAAGGACAGGCGCGCCCCATGGAGAGGTTCTTGGGCGAATAAAGCCTTTATCAAGTAATTCCTGGAGCTGACTCGAGAGTTCGCACATTTCAGATGGAGCGAGACGATAAGGCGCTTTAGCAACATGATTTGATCCAGGAATGAGGTCGATTCGGAAATCGATATCACGAGGGGGAGGTAAACTAGGTAAATCATCAGGAAATACGTTAGGGAATTCGCAAAACAACGGGAACATCTTTCACTTCTGGGTTTCCTTTCTTTTCCTTCCCCGCTACTACAATGTTAGCGAAGAAAGCTCTGTATTCCTAGCGGAGATACTTACTTGCTTGGACACATGACATGAGTTTAAGACCTTTCGAAGGAGTTTCGCCATACACACAAAGTTGATCACCATTAGCGAGCGAGAAATGAATCATCTTATCGAAGCAAACAACTTCAGCACGATTCTCGCGAAGAAAATCCATGCCTACTGTAAGATCGTGAAACGACCTAACGAGTCGATCAGAAGAGTGCTCAGACAGAATCAGAGGCGGAATTCATTGATTCTTTCTTTTTTTTAGCTTGTATAACACTAGAATCACAATTAACTATCTCTTGTATTGCTCAAAACACGATTACAAAGCTGGAGACACATCCACAGCACCTCGGCGTCGGAAACAAGAACTCTCCCAACAGATTACGCTTGAGTGACTATATATAGGGCTAGAGTTTAGCTTGAAGGAGACCAGATGACAGTTCAAGCGAAATCATCAAAGTTGATTTCGCTTGAAAGTGTCACTTGACATTTCAAGCGGAATCAGGTCATTCAAGCGAAATCAGCTCAAATACACCCTAAAACCTCCTAATTTCTCATATTACAAGCCTTGATCTATCAAATCTAATCTAAGACTCGAACGAAGATGAAGTCGACAGACAACTGCACCAACAGACTCCCCCTTGAATGTTGACGGAATCTTCAGTGAGAGTCTTCAACATAACGACTCTTCAATCTTGATCGGTCTTCTTCAGGAATTTCTCCTGGAATCATGTACCCGGATCTTTTCTCTAGCTCTAACCTCGTCAGACTCCCCCTTTCAGCAAGCTGGGATTTTCAGTCTGGAATTAGCTATCGCCTTTTGATGTGTGCAACATATAAATTACATCAATTGTGGCATAAAACTAACCCTTTTTTAGTACTAATGTTGGAAAAAGTGTGTTTTTGTCTTCCTTTTGTATTTTCAGGATTAAATGAGCTCAAATTAACAAAAGAAGCAAAAAGGCAGCAAAATCTAACATAAATACAAGAAAAGGAACAAACGTGGCATGCCCGACCTCCCCGAAAGCATCTTCCAAGAGAGCAGAAGGCTGAACACGCCCCGTGCTCAGTGAGCACGGGGCGTGCCCAAGTGTCAGCATAAAAGACAAAGTTGTAGAAGCTTCCATCGCCCACCATGGGGTCGTGCTCAGCGGACACGGGGTCATGGTCAACTATAAGATTTGCAGAATCTAGGCAAATCTTGATAGTACAGATATGCTTCAGCACACGGGGTCGTGCCCAGCGGACACGGGGCCGTGGTCAACTAATAAAGACAAGAGCAATTAATGAAGAAAGAGAAGGATGTGGACACGGGGCCGTGCCCGAGCTTCTGTTCAGCCTATAAATAGGAGTGCTTGGTTCAAGCTCAAACCATCCCTTGGCACACCACCTCTCTCACACTTCACCCACCACCCACCACCATTATAACACCATCATCCACCACCATCATCCATTGTCCATCATAGAGTGTGTGAGTCGTCTCGGGATCCAAGATTGATCGTAAGAGTTCTTGACAATCAAGGCCATGGTTGCCTAAGTCTCTTACATCACTTGGTGAAGACAAAGTGTCTAGTGTAATACTTTTTATTTTTAATCTTTTCGCATTTTTTAATTGGTTATGTATTAATGACTTTAATAACTAGTTTCTTATGTTGAAGGTGATTCTTCCTTATCGTTTGTCCGTGGTGTCTTGGCATTATTTTACTGTCAATATAAAATAAAAGATTTTCACCATTCATATCTCCACGGTCTATATGGAGGTATGTTGGCTACCTGGTCGGGGGTTAAGGGAACGGTTTGGTAAGAGTCTTGCCGTTGTTCAGCGTTTAGAGATCCTGCAAAGGACATGGGTCAAATTTAGTAGGACCTCCTTCAATACTTAACGGTATTGGATGGCGGGGGTCCAAACTCTTTGATCCCCTCATAAGTTAAACTACTATTAATACTATAACCCGGCTACTTAGGACTGTATCCTTGCTGACTCAGACTACTTAGCCGAGGGTAACGTCACCTTCAAAAGAGGGGCCTACCATAATTTGCATTAATAACTTAATTAATTATCTTTCAATAATCCGACCCTTTAGGATTGTATCCTTGCTGACTCAAACTACTGGGTTGAGGGTAACGTCACCTCCAAAAGAGGGGCCTACTACAATAACTAAGATAATCTCTTAAATAGTGCAAAAGTGCGGAAATAATCAAAGGTTACACTAAACACGAGTCGGTGCCAAGTGATTCATCTTGTCTATCTGTTTTTCTTTTATTTTTATTTTTTAGCATTTTAGTTAATTTTTATTTTCTTAGTTTGAAACATTTTTTTCTAAACTTTTGATTTGATTAGACGTTGAGGATAAACCGGTATTAAAAGCTCTTGTGTCCTTGGACGACCTCGGTATCTTGCCAACACTATACTACGCTCACGATGGGTGCACTTGCCCATATGTGTGTTTAGTGTTAGTAAAGATCGTGTTTTATAAATTTAAAACTTGGCTAAAAAGTGTTAAAAGGGGCTTAATAAATATATTAAAAACTAACGACACCCAACACGCCATCAAGTTTTTGGCGCCGTTGCCGGGGAGACAAGGATTTTAAGAAAGTTAGGAATCAATGGCCTAATCATTTTTCTTATTTTTATATTTTTTTTAGGATTTTTCTTAGTTTTTCAGCTTCTGCAGAACTCAGCATGGGTCGTGCCCGCTGTACACGCCCCGTGCCCAATCATTGGAACTGGCAATCCTGTTTTAAGTCAGACAGTAAGCTGAACACGGGGCCGTGCCCACTCAACACGCCCCGTGCCCAAGATTCAGTTCCTGAAAACAGAACCGTAAGATCCCGACGGTTGGTAATTTCTGACACAAACATGAGTGATACTGATACTTTTTACTTTCGGCACTCTTATGGTACGTGGTGTCAATTATGTGGTGGTAACCATAAGGAATTAGAATGTTATTTTCTAAATTATAAGCCCCACTATATAGACCCATCGTTTCCTTGTATCCTTAAGAGGGGCGAAAGTAAAAATAATCCCTATCTCTCCCTCGAATGCTCCCAACCAGATTTTCTAGGAGAAATGCTTCTTGATGAACTATTTCAATTTGAAGATCTAATTCTTAATTGGTTAAAAGAACTTAGGATAGATTTCAATAATTTATCTCAAGATGATAACCAAGAAGAAGGGTTGGAATCGCATTCAAACAACTTCGTTGGCCCCGACGATACTTCTAACTCTAGTGAGGACTTGAGCGATAGTCGTCCCTGTGCCGATTGTGCCGTGAAGGACTCCCCATCGACTTCGTTCGATGCATACATAGACCTGAGCGATTCGGCATACACCTTCTTTAACGAGAGCCCGAGAAAGGGTTGGACTTGTCCACCTACATATAACATAGGAATCACCCTCACCGACAACCTCTTGCGTTCTCGTCTTATTCTAGAGCAATTAAGGTATCTTAGGCACTTTGGGGTTGTTCCATCCAATAAGGAACCACCCGATCCGGAAAAGTTCATTAAAAAATAGACAAACTTCATAATCAGCCCTTCGACACGGGGCCGTGCCCAGGTCAACACGCCTCCGTGTCCACCAAAAGATTCCCTTCTGACTTTTTGTCAGAATACGGACAAAACGTGTCAGGATCTTGCCTGTACACGGGGCCGTGTCCAGCCGACACGGGGCCGTGTCCAGCCTGCTGTCGTTTTCTATAAATGCAGCCAAGAATCCTGCACATTTGGACCATCCAGGGACAGAGATTTGAAAGGATTTTCTAACTTACCATCCTAGGTATGTTCTAAAAGAAGTTTCTAACAAACATCTTGTCCCTTCCTCTTTTATCCATTACCTTCTTCTTCATCTTTCTTGCAACAACACCTCCATTGAAGCTTGATTTCAAGCTCTATTGTGATGTTTGTTAACTTTTTGTTCAAGGAATCTTGTTAAAAATAAGTTACACAACATTGTTTTAAGTTATTTCTGTTCAAAAACGCTTCATGAGTTGGGAAAATAATTTGAAACTTCAAGATTCCTTGTTCTAAAAACTGCAGAAAGGTGAACATGGGGCCGTGCTCAGTGAGCACGGGGCCGTGTCCGTGGTACTGTTTCATTAAAATGAACTATTTCTGGTTTGTTTTCGTAGAATGTCTAGCCAAAACAGTGGAACCTCTTCTGCGCACTCCAGAAACAGTCGAAGGGAAAGGATGCCATCAATAGAAGCAACTCTCGTACGATACGTGATGGCATTACGTGAAGCTCTTGATGAGATGACTTCGGTAGAGGAGGTCCTAATAGACCGTATAAATTATCTTTCGGTGGGGTTGGAAAATAGTTTTCAAGAAATAAACCTCTTGCACCAGAGGTTAAACATTCTTGTGATACCTCCCATGGAACCAATCCTCCCTCAAGAGGATTGGAACCTAGCACTTGGAATCAACAATCCTACAGGTTGGGACGACATTCCGGCGGAACCTCCTCTTGAAGAACTACAAGAAGTCCCGGTGGAAGTTGCACCTCCTCAAACCCACGCCAATGAGCCCGCCTTTCTTCTCCCTAGGGAGGTAGAAGAGTGGCTCGCCGACGTGTGAGGATCCCATGCCTGAAAAAAGAAGTTTTTCAAGCCACATATAACCTAGGGGATTACCTTTTCGGAAATTTTGCTAATAGAATAAGTAGTCGGCTAGAACTTCTTGATTTAGATTTCTTGTGTTTCTTTGACCTAATTATCTAGTATTTTAATTTTTAGGACTACTATGTAATTCTCTCTATGACTTAATGAGTGATGGTTTTAGTTAACTTGGTGTTTGGATGGTGTTAAAATGAATAAAACACACTCGGGATGGCAAAGGATATAAGGGAAAACTTGAACCAGCATCCCATGCAGGAAAACAGGGCCATCCGACGATTTTCTTCATTAACAGTAAGCTCAGCACGGGCCGTGTCCGCCCAACACGGCCCCGTGCTGCACAGTCTGCAGAAAAGACCCAAGTTCAAGTAACTGGATACGGGCCGTGTTCACCCAACACGCCCCCGTGTCCAGGCTTCTGTTTCTTTTGTTGAATTTTTGTTACTGGCACTTGAACACGGGGCCGTGCCCGGACAACACGGGGCTGTGTCCAGCACCCAGTAACACAAATTTTTGCTTAGTTCACACCTTTTACACATTCAATCAACCTAAAAACTTATTTTTGGGACACATTGAGGACAATGTGTAATTTAAGTGTGTGTGTGTGGGGGGGGGGGGGGTGCTAAAACCTTGAATCTTGTAAGTCCTAATAACAAGCCTTACACAAAACTCTATTGGAACCGCTAATCACCCCAATTTTTTTTCAAAAATTTTCATTTTTTTTAATTGTCTAGGTATAATTTGGGAATTTCAACATTCTAAAAAGGTTATATTTTACGAATTTACAACCGACAGCGTCGTGATAAAAAGAACCAACATAAGAAAATTATGAAAAAGGCATGACAAGCTTAGTTAAAATTTAATTATATATACTTGATCGCGTAAAAACCCATTCCCACAAAAGTGAGTTTTGAGCCTTTATTGAGCATACAAATATATATCTTTAAAATAAATGCTCAGATTTCGTTTCTTGTGTGAATAGCCGCTTGGTTCTTACAACTCTAGAACTTGCCACGACGATACATTCCCGGTCCTTACCAACTTAAACCCGAGTAAGTATATGATAGAGGCATTAGGACTAACCCTTTTTATTTCTACACCATTATTTTCTTTTTTTTACCACCTACCCAAAATCCCCCTAGTTAACCCCTTTGAGCCTAAACCTTTTCATTTCTTCACCCAAACCAAACACCCTTTCACCCACCAAAACCTTTTTATTTTTAACCCTTTGTTTTAGTAACAAGTTCGGTTTTTCATATGACTTTCAAAAAAAAAATGTGTTGACGATGAAGCAAAAAGAAATAAACAAGTAAGTTCATCAAAAATAACTTTGTTTGGAATTATGGTTTCATCAAAATAAAAAGTTGAAAAATAGAAAGTCTTACGGAAACCGATACTTTTTGCGCTTTTTCGCCCTTTTCTACTAACCACTAACCACTAACCCAACCACCTACCTTTAACCTAAGCCTAACCCTTCACCCAAAAAGACCTCTTGATATTTACAAAGGTATAAAGTTAAAAAGGAGGAGGATTGATTGCTTGGCAAGCCTATGGTAGGAGTAAGTTCCATGCCGCTCTCGAGTGATTCACTAAAATACATCTTCGGCCGAGTGTTGAATGATCCCCCGTGAGGTATGTGAACTTGTATATAAATAAAATTTTAAAGAGGCATGTTATGCCCTAATAAGTAATTTATCTTATGAAAAGTTTTAAATAAATCATGACGAATAGGATTGTAAATAAATAAAAATAAAACTAAATAAAGAATCTTGGAAATCCCGACACTCTATGACAAGCCCAAAAACCTTCTCTTCTACCCATTCCATTTGGGAGTGTAAAGCCACATTATAAAGAGTTTTGCTTGAGGACAAGCAAAGATTCAAGTGTGGGGGTATTTGATGTGTGCAAAATGCAACATATAAATTACATCAATTGTGGCATAAAACTAACCCTTTTTAAGTACTAATGTTGGAAAAAGTGTGTTTTTGTCTTCCTTTTGTATTTTCAGGATTAAATGAGCTCAAATTAACAAAAGAAGCCAAAATGCAGCTAAATCTAACATAAATACAAGAAAAGGAACAAACATGGCATGCCCGACCTCCCCGAAAGCATCTTCCAAGCAAAACAAGAGAGCAGAAGGCTGAACATGCCCCGTGCTCAGTGAGCACGGGGGCGTGCCCAAGTGTCAGCATAAAAGACAAAGTTGTAGAAGCTTCCATCGCCCACCACGGGGCCGTGCTCAGCGGACACGGGGTCGTGGTCAACTATAAGATTCGCAGAATCTAGGCAAATCTTGATAGTATAGATATGCTTCTGCACACGGGGTCGTACCCAGCGGACACGGGGCCGTGGTCAACTAATAAAGACAAGAGCAATTAATGAAGAAAGAGAAGGATGTGGACACGGGGCCGTGCCCACTGGACACGGGGCCGTGCCCACTGGACACGGGGCCGTGCCCACTGGACACGGGGCCGTGCCCACTGGACACGGGGCCGTGCCCACTGGACACGGGGCCGTGCCCACTGGACACGGGGCCGTGCCCGAGCTTCTGTTCAGCCTATAAATAGGAGTGCTTGGTTCAAGCTCAAACCATCCCTTGGCACACCACCTCTCTCACACTTCACCCACCACCCACCACCATTATAACACCATCATCCACCACCATCATCCATTGTCCATCATAGAGTGTGTGAGTCATCTCGGGATCCAAGATTGATCGTAAGAGTTCTTGACAATCAAGGCCATGGTTGCCTAAGTCTCTTACATTACTTGGTGAAGACAAAGTGTCTAGTGTAATACTTTTTATTTTTAATCTTTTCGCACTTTTTAATTGGTTATGTATTAATGACTTTAATAACTAGTTTCTTATGTTGAAGGTGATTCTTCCTTATCGTTTGTCCGTGGTGTCTTGGCATTATTTTACTGTCAATATAAAATAAAAGATTTTCACCATTCATATCTCCACGGTCTATATGGAGGTATGTTGGCTACCTGGTCGGGGGTTAAGGGAACGGTTTGGTAAGAGTCTTGCCGTTGTTCAGCGTTTAGAGATCCTGCAAAGGACATGGGTCAAATTTAGTAGGACCTCCTTCAATACTTAACGGTATTGGATGGCGGGGGTCCAAACTCTTTGATCCCCTCATAAGTTAAACTACTATGAATACTATAACCCGGCTACTTAGGACTGTATCCTTGCTGACTCAGACTACTTAGCCGAGGGTAACGTCACCTTCAAAAGAGGGGCCTACCATAATTTGCATTAATAACTTAATTAGTTATCTTTCAATAATCCGACCCTTTAGGATTGTATCATTGCTGACTCAAACTACTGGGTTGAGGGTAACGTCACCTCCAAAAGAGGGGCCTACTACAATAACTAAGATAATCTCTTAAATAGTGCAAAAGTGAGGAAATAATCAAAGGTTACACTAAACACGAGTCGGAGCCAAGTGATTCATCTTGTCTATCTGTTTTTCTTTTATTTTTATTTTTCAGCATTTTAGTTAATTTTTATTTTCTTAGTTTGAAACATTTTTTTCTAAACTTTTGATTTGATTAGACGTTGAGGATAAACCGGTATTAAAAGCTCTTGTGTCCTTGGACGACCTCGGTATCTTGCCAACACTATACTACGCTCACGATGGGTGCACTTGCCCATATGTGTGTTTAGTGTTAGTAAATATCGTGTTTTATAAATTTAAAACTTGGCTAAAAAGTGTTAAAAAGGGCTTAATAAATATATTAAAAACTAACGACAATTCACACGCATCACCTTTGAAATCAAATCCTGGCTTTAACTTTGTTTAAGCTCATCACCTACACAATTCTTACTAAAACATAAGTTTTTACTTAAATCAATAAGAAAAACTTACTAGAAATAGTTACATAAAGTTCAAATTAATGACCCTGATCAACTAATCTCAACTTCTTTCTTAAAAACAAGATTTTTCCATTCAGTATACACACTCCCAAACCTGTTCCTCATGTTCAGCACTTGAAATTTTGAAAATTAGCTTTTCAACATCAGTTGTCTAAAATCTTTTTGGATTTTTGATATAACAGAAATGAAATGCAGTAAAGAAATATTTACAGACATTATTTTTGTGAGTTTGTGCAAGAGGATCATATCAGTTTATGAGACAAATCACCAACACCGTTAAGCTTTAAACATTTTAAGTTCTAAACGATTCACATTGATTGACGATATTGTTATCCACTTAAACTCAATCTAAAAACTTTCGAAATGCTTACCGATACGTTAAGGTATATTAATTTTGCACTAAGTTCTTATGGACCCCACGATCTCAGCATATCCCCTCATCATGTAATACACTGACTCAAGTAATGCCTTTAAACTTTTATCAACTGTGATTTGTGCAAAAACAAAGCAGAATGTTTAAACATTAACAATCAGGTCGATACTTCCGTATACGCAGAGAAAGTCCAATGTTTAAACAAAATAAGAAAATAAAAATAAGTTGAAGTTGTTTAGGCTTTAACCACCAGGTCGATACTTCCGTATACGCAGAGGTGATCCAAAGCTTAAACGAAACACCAAAGAAAATAAAGCAGAACGTTTAGGCACTAACATCCAGTTCGATACTCACGTATACGTAGAGGATGTCCAATGCTTAAACAAAATAAAGAAATAAAACAAGTTTAAATCTTTGCAAAATAAAATGCACAATCATAGCGACTTTTCAGCAAAGTTGTGAAAGTTCACAAACTTAACCAGTTTTATGTCTTTCGACAATCAGCGACTACTGAGTAGGCACACAATCAAGAAGGACAAAACTAAGTACTATGCTTTTGACCATGTTTCCCACTAGAACTAGGCTTTTTCATTTAAATTTGTATCGTTCTCGCAAATCTACTAGTCTAGCTGAGCCTACCGTCACGTCTTTAGTGAGACCATTTATCACATTTTATCATTCCAATTCTTTAGCATGCAGTGACAGTCCACTGATGTACTATCATTTCCTCTTTTATACAACAAAACTCAATTTTGATTTTATCATGTTTTTGGCTTTTTCAAATTTTCAAATGTTTTTGGATTTTCTGAAATTTCTTACTCCCCCTAAAATGCAAACACATTTAACAGAAATTTGAAAACAAACTATACAATAAAATGACAACTGATATCAAATCACTTCAATTCGCCATCCACTTGGCATAAACAATCAGAACCCCCCTTTCAACAAACTATTTTCCCATTGATTTCAAAACACTTAAGTTTGTTTTAATCAAATGGTTTTTCCGGAAAATTAGTTATGTTGATTGATTTTAACCATTTGTAGGTTAGGGATTTGGTTCATCACATTGTCTTTTAACCACTTGTAGGAAAATGCAAGTACAACTTAATGTCCTTGATTTACCACTTTTGTATGACGAAATCACTTTCGTGAATTTCTCAAGAAATATGCCGATTCCTGCTCCACACTTACCAACCTGGGAACTCCGGCATGTCAGTTTTTTTCATTTAAACAGTTTCACCCAAGCCTGACGGTCCTTCGGTGCTTTTGAAATTCCATTTGACAATGATGGAAAATTTTCATCATTCATTGTCAAACCGGAATCACCATTTTTTACCTCAACACATGGCTCCTCTGGCTTTACCACACCAGATTCATCGCCTGAACGTGGCTTGTCTGACTTTGAAGAGTCAGATTCATCGCCAACAACTGGCTCCTTTGTTTCCGAAGAAACAAATTCATCACCAGGAAGTGAATTCCCCACTTTCTTTGATTTCTCTTTCTTTACACTCTCCTTTGTCCTCAGATTTGTATCTGATGAATTCGTTTTGCTTGATTTGTCATTCTTTGGAGAGCAAGACGATTTATCAGAACTTTTATCTGTTTTACCAGCTGTATCCGAGGACAAAATCCTTATGAGATACTCTCTCGCTTTCTTCCTCTTCTTTCTCAGTCTGTCTTTCTGCACCTGCGAAAGCTTCACTTTCTGTTCATGAACTTTCTGTTCTTGAACTTTAGGTTCTTGAACTTTCTGTTCTTTGGGCTTGACATTGACTGGTTTCTTTGCCACTTTCTGAGATTTAGCCCTCGATCTTCCCATTGATCTCATTGGGCAATCTTTGGCAATGTGTCCTTTGATATGACAATTATAGCATTTCCTCGTCTCAAACCACTGATTTTGGCAGTTAACAGCAATGTGTCCTCTCACACCACAAGTGTAATACACTCTGTTATCGTACCAATCACCACTTTCAGTCCAAACATTCAGATCATAGCACTGTTTGGCTTGGTGATAATCATTTCTCCTCTTGAAAGCTGGATTTGGCTTTCGAGCACTGTGGTCAAACCTGCACCACTTATTACCAACAATTTTTTAGTTTTGATTTTCCAATTTTTGTGTTTTTTTTATCACGATTGGATGATTGAACTGATGAGCTTTTTTTTTTTTATCTTTTTGAACATTTTTCAGTTTTTTATCCTTTTGTTTTTGTTCCACATTCTTCTTTACAGGTTTTTGCGTTGAGCATTCACCCTTTTCAGTAGAATATAGAACAGTTTCTTGAAACATTTCATTTAATTTCAAAAATATTTTTCTTTTTTCAATATCAACATCAGTTTTCTCATCACAATCTTCAACTTTGACTTTGTCAAAGTTTGTGACATTGTCACTTATTGGAACAGAATTAATCGGTTTTGGACATGGATAATCTGGTGTTAATGACGAAGTCTCAAAACCTTTCAATTTTTCTTCAAGCTCTTTGATTTTAATCCGAGCTTTTTCAGTTTCATTTTCAAGCCGAATGATTTTCTGAAGATGAGAGTTTATTTCAATCTGTTTTTCAAGATTATTTTTAAAAATAACAGATTTTTCATCTTCTAAAACCTTCATTTGACTTTGAAAATCTTTTTCAATCTTTAATTTTTCATTTTCAAAACCTTTTTCTTTTTCTTTCAAAATTTTGTCTTCTAATGTCAAACTGTTCAAATCACTTAACAGTTTAACATTTTCAGATTTCAGCTTCTCACAATTCTCTTGCAACATAAGAATCTGTTTAACATCAGATTGCTTCTCATCTTTCAACTTCTTGATTTCCAATGTCAAACTTTCCGCATTCTTCAAGAGTTTGTCATTGTCAGCCTCAAGTTTATCACATTTAGAGCACACTGATTCAGAACTAGATTCCTCTTTCTTTGTGATTTCTTTTGTTTCCATCTTGTATGTTCCTGCACAAAAGATTTTAACAAAATCAAGAGGATTCAAATTTTTGTCAATGTAACTTCCTCTCTTATAGTCATATCTCATGTTCCTTTGTGCAGCAAAACATATACAGATTCTTCTATCTATTTCAGTAATTACATCCAAATTAATTTTATCTAGATTTCCCAAATTCAATTCATCTAGATTCCCTTTAATTTTATTCATCAAAGTTTTCTTCTTTTCATAATTTTCATAACTCTGAGTTTGAAGTTTATCGATGAAATCAGATGTATGTAATTTTGAAAATTTGGACTCTTGTTTTATCTTTTTCAATACATCATTCCATTCAGCAGGTAATGCATCTGCAAGCTTTGATACTTTTTCAGCATCTGTCAACTTTATCTCAAACCTTTTCAATTTGTCCATTAAGTAATCAAATATGCTTTTCATCTCTTTCACAGTCTCATTCCTTTGACACACAAAATCTTTAAGTCTGAGACTCCAAATATGTTTATCATCTTGTTCATACATGCTTACTCTACACCAACCATATCCACTATTTATTCTTTCAACATACTCATTTTCTTTTTCATCAAACATTTTCGTCATATTTCAAAAACAAGATTCACAATCAGTCACCTTCAAGCGGAATAACCTGCAAACAAACTTCAAGCGAAATTAAAAATTAATTTTCAAGTAAAATGTCAATTCAAGCGAAATATTCAATTGAAGCGAAATCAGATTTGTAATTTCAAGCGAGATCAAATGAATAACCTTCTCAAGCGAAACCTGATATTTCGCTTGAAATGGCAACAATTTTCAAGCGAAATCTGATGATTCGTTCAAGCGAAACCTGGTTTTTAGTTCATTTTTATCAGATTTAGTTTGAATTTAAACTTATTTTCTCAAGGATTTGTTAAAACATTGTTTTGCTTGTGTTGTGAAAAATTCATGCCATTTTAACTGTGAAAAGTTGTTCAATTTATAAAAGA
Organism: Helianthus tuberosus; assembly: GCA_030545235.1. Lineage (NCBI taxonomy): Eukaryota > Viridiplantae > Streptophyta > Magnoliopsida > Asterales > Asteraceae > Helianthus > Helianthus tuberosus. The sequence continues at coordinate 30,684,145 of CM060365.1, read as the reverse complement.
AGGTGTAGAAGTCAGAAATTTCCAGCGAAAACGAACTAAACGGTAAGAACTCTTCCTCCTGAGCTCTGATACCACATGTAAGGTCGTGAAACGACCTAACGAGTCGATCAGAAGAGTGCTCAGACAGAATCAGAGGCGGAATTCATTGATTCTGTCTTTGTTTAGCTTGTATAACACTAGAATCACAATTAACTGTCTCTTGTATTGCTCAAAACACGATTACAAAGCTGGAGACACTTCGACAGCACCTCGGCGTCGGAAACAAGAACTCTCCCAACTGATTACACTTGAGTGACTATATATAGGGCTAGAGTTTCGCTTGAAGGAGACCAGATGACAGTTCAAGCGAAATCATCAAAGTTGATTTTGCTTGAAAGTGTCACTTGACATTTCAAGCGAAATCAGGTCATTCAAGCGAAATCAGCTCAAATACACCCTAAAACCTCCTAATTTCTCATATTACAAGCCTTGATCTATCAGTTCTAATCTAAGACTTGAACGAAGATGAAGTCGACAAACAACTGCACCAATACCTACTATGATGTCAAAACTATCGAGCTGCATCGGAATAAGGACGATAGGGAAGACGTGATTGTTGAGTTCAAGCGTACAATCACGTAAAACAGAGTTGACAACGACGGTTCTTCCGGTGCCAACTTCAACATCGAACGTCTAGGGGAGATGGGCGCGCTTACGATTAAGGAGCTTTTCGAATTCAAATGATACAAAACAGTTATCGGCTCCAGTATCAAACAAACATGAAGCATATATACCATTCACAAGGAACGTACCATTAACCACATTTTTGTCTGCTTGAGCCTGGCATGCGTTGATGTTGAAAGCATGCCCACGGGCTGCTGGCTGCTGCTGTTGCTGTTGGTGTTGCTGCGGGTGCTGCTGGGGATCTTGTTTCACTACTCTATTGGGGCACATATTTGCAAAGTGGTTGGGATCACCACATGCAAAGCAAGCTCGAACGTGAGTCGCGGGTGCAGGAGCTGCTTGTTGGCCATGGGGAGCAGGAATGAGAGCTTGTGGTGCAGAGCTTGACCTTGAGCTGGAGCTGGAGCTTGTCGAGGACCAGTATGGCAGTTTGCGGTGAAGTGGCCGTACATGTTGCAATAAACACAATATCGGCATGCGATACCAACTGGGTGATGATAAGTATAAGTAGGGCAAAGCGGGTGTGGTCTAGTGTTTGCACGCTTGGCAGGCGGTGCATTGATGATTTGTGTAGTAGTCTCGGGAACCAAGATTGATAGTAAGAGTTCTTGACAATCAAAGGCCATGTTTGCCTAAGTCTCTTAAATCACTTGGTGAAGACAAGCATTTAGTGTAATACTTTTGATTTTTAATCTTTTCGCACTCTTTATTTGGTTTTGTATTAATGACTTTAATAACTAGTTTCTTATGTTAAAGGTGAAACTTCCTTATCATTTGTCCGTGGTGTCTTGGCGTTATTTTACTGTCTATATAAAATAAAAGATTTACACCATTCATATCTCTACAGTCTATATAGAGATATGCTGGCTACCTGGTCGGGGGTTAATGGAATAGTTTGGTAAGGTTCTTGTCTTGTTCAGTGTATAGATCCTGCAAGGACCTGGGTCAAGCTTACTAGGACCTCTTTCAACACCCACTGTTATTGGATGGCGGGGGTGCGAATGGCTTGATCCCCTTATATGTAAACTACTATTAATACATTAACCCGGCTACTTGGGATTGTATCCCTGCTGACTCAAACCACTTAGCCGAGGGTAACGTTACCTTCAAAAGAGGGGCCTACCACATTACGCATTAATAACTTAATTAATTTTCTTTCAATATTCCGACCCTTTAGGATTGTATCCTTGCTGACTCAAACTACTGGGTTGAGGGTAACGTCACCTTCAAAAGAGGGGCCTACTACTATAACTAAGATAATCTCTTAAAAAGTGCAAAAGTGAGGAAATCATCAAAGGTTACACTAAAGGCGAGTCGGATCCAAGTGATTCATCTTGTCTAACTGTTTTTATTTTATTTTTATTTTCAGAATTTTTAGTTTTTATTTTTCATGTTTAAAACTTTTTCTAAATTTTTGATTTGATTAGAGATTGAGGATAAACCGGTACTAAAAGCTCTTGTGTCCTTGGACGACCTCGGTATCTTACCAACGCTATACTACGCTCACGATGGGTGCACTTGCCCATATGTGTGTTTAGTGTTAGTAAAATATCGTGTTTTATAAATTTAAAACTTGACTAAAGTGTTAAAAAGGGCTTAAAATATACATAAAAACATATAACACACAACACGCATCAAGTTTTTGGCGCCGTTGCCGGGGACACAAAGATTTTAAGAAAGCTTAAAATCGACGGCCTAATCAGTTTTCAAAACCTTTTTAAAAAACGCGCGCACATTTTCTGCATTTTAGTTAGTTTTTGCATTTACAGTAGACTGAACACGGGGCCATGCTGCATATTTTTTTTAAAAAACTCCCAGATACAGAGTCTGAACACGGGGTCGTGTTCACTGAACACGCCCCCGTGCTGCACAAAACCAGTCACTTTTATTAAAACGCCCAGATACAGAACCTGAACACGGGGCCGTGCTCACTGAACACGAGGCCGTGTCCAGACTCTGTTTCCGTTTTTATTTTTGTTTTTTGGTCCCGAGACTCTGTTGTGGTCTGTTGAGTGATTCTTATGGATCAACACTCAGGAGATTACAACTACCACTATGAGGAGGATGATTATAGGGAAGACTGTTGCACCATTTATGGTAACCCTCACTCGGTACAATATTGTGACCTTTTTCAACCATCCCCTTCATACAACCACTATGAGGAGCCCAGGTACGAGCCATCCACTTCATATACATTCTATGAAAACCCAAGGTGCAACAACCCGTGTTTCGAAAGTCAAAGTCAAAGTCAAGATTGAAGTCAAAGGAAGAAAAAATTGCTAATTGCGATCTGTCACTCCTTGCTCAACTACTGTCTTGACTTCTTTGACTTGTAATCAAATTCTATTTATCTATTTGCTTTAGTTGTATTATGTGGAGTATCTATAAATAATCGAGATTTAATCGCTATTTAATCGCACATCTAATCGCTAATCGACTTATCGCTATCGCATTCGCAACTCGAATTATGTGTTCTGGATATTGTTGTACGTGTGTGTGCCATTATGTGTTACTTGTGCATGTTATGTTTATGTTGCTGTGCTTAATCGTAATCGCAATCATAATTCTATCGCATCGCAATCTAATCGCAAACGCTAAACGAAGTTATTTATAGTGATTGTATGTTAGATATAGTAGTTATGTTGTTTATGTAACTAATGGGTAATACTAATGGATTGCAATCCGATCGAGTGACAATCCTGCTGTGGACTTGTTCTCACTAAGTTCCTGCCTATCGGATCGCTATCCGATCGAACGACCGTTCGATCGATCGACCTGAAGGGTAGAGATACTTCTCTGTTTTTAAAATGCTACAACGAAAACTTCAAAGCCATCATACACAAACACATCCTTACCAAACGAATGTCAATCCAATCGACTGGCCATCCGATCGGATCGTCATCCGACACTTGGTACTTTTGCACCGTTTAGCGCGCCGCTCATCGTTTATGCTATCGTTAACTGTTCAGGCTAATCTCTCTCAGCACTCCCTTCAATCCAAGAGAGTGTTTACTTGTTAAACACAATCTGTGAGTATACTCGATCCCTTTTTGGTTTATGCACTTTTGGGTGTTACATACGTTACTTATTGTAAATCACATCTATCACACAACGCAAACACTATTTATACGCTGACCGTTACTGCATGATACGTGTTACTCGATGAATGCTTGTATGTTATGTTAACACAGTGATTGTTTCCTGACGCCTTAGCAATGATAGTACTATTTGTTTGGACTCAGCACCTGTTGTGGACAGGGGTTGTTAAGGTTACCTCTCACATGTCGCAGTGGTGATATGTGTTGCGCATTCTACAACTTGCAGTCTAGTCTGTGCCTATTTCATTGTCGATAACCTAATAGCTTCGCATTTTACATGTTACATGTTGGTTACACGTAAACTGTTTCGAACTCTATTACGCTATATTAAACTTGTATGTTCACCTTTACTCTATGTGTATTGACTTTATTTTAACGTATGTGACAGGTGCTTAAGATGCTAGGAATTGCTGTGCTTTGGTGAATCAAGCTAGGGGTCTAGTTATGTCACGCTTAAATCTGAGTCGTCGGAACAGTATTTGTTTTTGAGACAATTATGTGAAATAATTGTTTTTATTTGGATATGTTGTGGTATGGGACATGACGTTTAATTATCTGGTAATGAATAGTTGTTATGGATACTCATGGACAATCAATTTCGCTTAATGCCTTGCCCTGATGTTTCCGCCATCGGTTGGGGTGTGACAGATTGGAATCAGAGCCATAACTATAGGGAATTAGGCGAGACCCGACCTAGTCCGGGTCGATGTCTTAGAAATGACCTAGTCTATAGTCTAAGTACCAACAGACCGACTTGTGCATACCCTGTAAGGGTTTTGTACGAGCTTACTCGCTATTCTCGCTTACACTACACCATCACTGCAAACTAATTCTTGAAAATGAACGAGTGATTAGGTCGAGATTAGGTGTGAAAACCGCAAACTCTCGACTAAATCGCTTGTTCGACCCGCATTTTTATCAATAAACAGGAGAATTTGCGTTGAATCAGGAGTGAAATCCGTACTTTAACGCATATTTTCTCCTCTATTTCATCAAAACCGGAACAAAGTCGTTAAGACAGGGGTGGAACCCAAACCTTGACAACTAGTTCCGTTCTTATTTTGGTTTTGCAAGGATCTCACCAAAGTTTCGACGGACTCCAACGACTTGAAGTCACACTACAACTGGAATGATGCGTGCCGTTCGCCCAAATCGAGGCGAGAGCATAGTCCTGAAAGCTAAAAGTGTGTACCAAAAGTCCTTGTGAATAGTCGAATCACTTTGGGAAGTCGATGTCTATCAGCCGCAGACAATCTATTCTTGACCTTTATGTGTTTCGATTCTGAGCCTGCAACTGCTGACTCTGATATTTGTCGCTTTTATGTGGATTTTATGTGTTTTTATTTGGTTTTACTTGGTTATATGTTTCGACTTTGGTGATTTATACGCTTTTCGCTTCTCGCTTTGATCGACACACATGACCCGCACTGCACATCTATCTCAATACGCTAACAAATCGTTACTGTCTATGGACGATCGCATGCTATGATACTCGCTTATGCTATGCTACTCGCTGTGTACTCGCTAATCGCAATCGCTATTCTTGAACTCGCGGACCCTGAATGATAGGTGCATACGTGCAAAATATAGAATGGTTTCGGTGTTCTGATTTCCTTATGTGCTTCTGTGCCTTACGTGCTTACGTGCTTCTGTGCCCTACGTGCTTATGTGCTTCTGTGTTTATATGCTTACGTGCTTTTGTGATTGATCGCGTTCCTGATCTTTATATGCTATAGTTTAGAGCTAAGCGCGAGTCTATACTAGGGTTAATTAAAATCGTATAGCGTTTTGAATCCTATGGCGCTGTCTGTTGCAGACAATGTCATCGTTTGGATCATTCCATTCTCGTTCCGCTCGTCGCAATCATGATGACAAATGCATCGCCGCCCTCGTCACTAAGCAAATGGCGAAAGTTATCCCCCAGATTGTTAGTGAGCTGAATGAAAACGCTAGGAAGTCTTCTGAAGAGTCCAGGACTGATGCTCCTAAAGCTGCTTTTAGCTTCAAACAGTTCAAAGCCTGCGGCCCGAAAGAGTTTACCGGTGAAGATGGGCCTACGGCCATGTTCCAATGGTTTGATTCTATCGAAGTCACCAAGCGCCATAGTGGCTGTCCTGATAATCTCCGTACTCTTAACACCACTGGCGTCTTCCAATACCGAGCTTTGGATTGGTGGATGTCACACCCCCAAAATACCACATGCGGAAACTCCCGCGAGGCGTGTGGCGTACCAGGATCTAGCCACCAATCACGTTGAACTCATAGTTATATTTAAATAAAGCTTTCATTTATTAACATTAAGTGTTAGAACATTACAAATAATTCACAGTATACAACGGAAGCATAATTCATTCGTTAAGTGTTTATAAACCACATGTAAAAGCCATTAGTCTTGTGTTGTGATTCCATGTATCTCAACCCATGACCACTCCAGCTTCCCAGACAGCAAGTTCCAACAATATGCACCTAAAGGCCTGCAAGGCATGTAACAACGAATCAACAACAAAGTTGAGCGAGTTCACAGTTGGTTGTCTAGTTTAAAGTTGTTTCAAAAACCATAAGTACATTCGAAAACCAGTAGTTAATCAGTTCCTTGTTTCCCAAACCATAACCAGTGGGGGCTACCCCATGTAACCACTAGACCGTTACCATATCGACAACTGACTGAGAAAGTTGTGCCCTACGTCAATGTCTATCATCATTGACTAGTGCCCAGATCCATTAGTACACGCCCGTCCTACCGGCATGGTGTGAGGCTTGTCAACCCTAATAGCGCTATTAACTAATGACCCGCTCGCCATTGGCCCGGCGATTATGTCGATATAAAAATGAGGGACTTCATGATAGAGTTTTGTCTAGTAAGTTATATGTTGTCGTCCTTCCCAACCGAGGACGGGGGTACGTACTCTACCCAACCGAGAATACGCATGTTAAACGTAGTCGTCCTTCCCAACCGAGGACGGAGGTACATATTCTGTTAGAGGTGAATATGTAGGTTTCGTTTTAGCTTCTTAACCCATTCCTGACCTACCGGGAATCCCATGCCTTATAAAAGTGTGAACTCACCTTGGTTTGCTCGGTAAGATTAGTTACTTGTTTAACAGTTGATCAAACACGTCCTAAAAGGGCTACCGATAACAGTCAGTTTTACATGCACATGTACCACACCTTTCACGTACAACTAATTCATGTATTCATGGTTCACATCAAGCATATTTATTGCTCACGTAACGCACACATGTAATTCAAATCATGACAGTTTATTCATCCATCTAGAGCACCAAACAATCGCTTAACATGTAATCGATCAAACGTGTCATATACATACATACATAATCTACTAGCACACTCTTCAAGCCCAGTTATCAAACGTGTATGGCCCAAAGATAAAACATGTATGTGTATCACAATTACTAACAAATCTAAAACATTCAAGGTCCAGCCAAGTTATATCATGTGCGGCCCACTGCCTTAGCAGTCTCATTCGGCCCAAACATTGTTGGCCCAAATCCAATCACGTTCTTCAGTTGGCTCCGGCCCAGCTGGATTATGTGAACACTAAAGCTCGTGGCCCAGTGTCATTGTTGTGGCCCAGGTGCAAACCGATTTGTATGTGGCCCAAAACTAATAAACCAATTTAAGTGTGTGTGTGTTCAATAACTGTGTGCGGCCCAACATCACCCTGACCCATTTTTCAAGTGGTTGATCCATGCAATAATTATGTGGCTATAATATTCAGGTTTGGTCATGGCAATCAATATCCAATACCTTTGCATACACAAACAGCAATACAAGTAATTCCACATAATAGTAATACAAGTCTCAATAACAATCCTAATCCTCCGATCTCTAATGTTCACAGTTTCATCAATTTCTAAGTTTCTCATAGTTTACAAATAACATTATGGCATATAACCAATTTATCACTTAGTCCATCAGATTTTGTTAAACCTATTTAATTTACCCAATTATACCTCCCCCAAATACATCGATTATTAACCCTCAAATAATCCCCAGTTTACTAAACAAGTCATGGGTAATATTTAGCATGGATCTGATGCTTCATCAACACCTACCCTAATCGAGTTTATGATTATTAGTTCATGAATTCACCCCAAACTACTTTATTTACCCACTACCACGTCCCCTATCGCATGCAAGGCCACACGTATTAATCTGATACATTCTAGTTTATAAAAGACCCCTAAGTTCTCATATAATCATCACCCATTACAATCAATATTAATTCCATATCATACTAATACAGAATCATTGTTGCAGATCATAATAAATCACGCATACATAAGAATCCTATTCAAGTCACAATACATACACAAGGTCTATGCATACAATTTAAACACATTATTGCAGATTTATAGTGAATGATAATAACACTAACCAAGAAGTGATGAGGCGTACAAACACAATAAGCTGCGAAGAGGGGGGGCTCCTGTTGTCGTGCGTGATTTTGAGAGAGATAGGGTTTTGTTTTGAGTTATGTGATAAGAAACCATATGATACGTACATTAGGAGATATAGGTTTTTGGGACAATAGTTCTTTTGGCCGAATGGGCTTAAGCCAACAGTTTTAGGCTGCCACAACCTATGGCAAAGTTGCCATTTAAATAGGTAAAGGTGGTGGGTTGGGCTTCAAATGCCGCGGACCGAGATGATTAGGGATACGGGTGTGGGCTTGGTATGTGTGTATTATCCATTACACGTATTGGTTTTTCGGCCCCAGTATAACAAGTATAAGTCTCGAAATTTGACAAGTAAGCACAGAGGAGTGAAGTGAGAAATCAAGATTGTTGCGAATTTTCCCCGGGTGCCACAGTGGACGGCCGAGAGAAACAAACGCGGAAATGATGCAGCTTACGGGCTGACGTGGGATGAGTTGAAGGTCGTCATGATGCAAGAGTTCTGCCCTCCCCACGAGCGCCAAAAGCTGGAGGACGAGTTCTGGCATATCAAGCAGAAAGATGGAGACAACACTGGTTTGACTGTTCGCTTCAAGCAACTAAGCATAATCTGTCCTAGCCAAGTTACCATGCCTGAAATCACCATCAAGAAATATATCCGTGCTCTTCCGGATTATGTGGCTGATTTCGTTCAAGCTTCAAAGACGACAACAATTGAGGAAACCTTTTTACTCGCTGCTGAGATCAACGACAAGCGAGTCAAGTCTGGTTACTGGGATAAAGCTCCCAAGAATCTGCATCAAGCTACCACTGCACCAACCACTGAAACCGCCGCCGCTCCGCAGTCTTCAAAGTCCTCTCGTCGCAAAAGGAAGAACAACAGCAGTTCCAGCAACAAGAACTGTGCAGTTACTGCTGCCTCGCTCCAATCAGTTCCTGCTCAACCGCAGCCTCAACACCACCAAGTAGCGGCACCGGTCACCAACGCACCGCCGACAAAGCGTGCGTATACTGGTCCTCACCCAGCTTGCCCTACTTGTACCTATCACCACCCTGTGGGAATCGCTTGCAGAAACTGTGTGCATTGCAACATGTACGGCCACTTCACCGCCAACTGTCGTACAGGTCCACGTCAAACCCCAGCTCCAACCCAAGGTTAAGCTCCTGCTCAACAAGCTCTACTTACTACTCCTCAAGGCCATCAAGCGGCTCCTGCACCCGCGTTCCATGCTAGAGCTTGCTATACGTGTGGTGATCCCAACCACTTCGCAAACATGTGCCCCAATTGAGTGGTGAAGCAAGAGCCACAACAGCAGCAGCCCCAACAGCAGCCTCAGCAACAGCAGCAACAACCAGCAGCCCGCGGACGTGCCTTCAACATTAACGCTCGCCAGGCTCAAGCAGACAACAATGTGGTTAATGGTACATTCCTTGTGAATGGTATATATGCTTCGTGTTTATTTGATACTGGAGCCGATAACTGTTTTGTATTGTTTGAATTCGAAAAGCTCCTTAATCGTAAGCGCGCCCATCTACCCTCGACGTTCGATGTTGAAGTTGCCACCAGAAGAACTGTCGCCATCAATTCTGTTCTACGTGATTGTACGCTTAAACTAACAATCACGTCTTCCCTATCGACCTTATTCTGATGCAGCTCGGTAGTTTTGACATCATAGTAGGCATGGATTTTCATCGCGAAAATCATGCTGCAGTTATTTGTTTCGATAAGATGATTCGTTTCTCGCTCGCTAATGGTGATCAACTTTGTGTGTATAGAGAAACTCCTTCGAAAGGTCTTAAACTCATGTCATGTGTCCAAGCTAGCAAGTATCTCTGCAAGGAATATAGAGCTTTCTTGGCTAACATTGTAGTAGCGGAGAAGGAAAAGAAAGGAAATACATGAGTGAAAGACGTTCCCGTTTTTTGTGAATTCCCCAACGTTTTCCCTGATGATTTACCCGGATTACCTCCCGCTCGTGATATCGACTTCCGAAATCAACCTCATTCCTGGAGCAAACCCTGTTGCTAAAGCGCCTTATCGTCTCGCTCCTTCTGAAATGCGCGAACTCTCGAGTCAGCTCCAAGAACTACTTGATAAAGGCTTTATTCTCCCTAGCACCTCTCCATGGGGCACACCTATCCTTTTAGTCAAAAAGAAGGATGGATCGTTCCGGATATGCATCGACTATAGGGAGTTGAATAAGCTGACAATCAAGAATCGCTATCCCTTGCCTCGAATCGATGATTTGTTTGATCAATTACAAGGTGCTACGTGTTTCTCGAAGATCGATCTACGCTCAGGCTATCACCAGTTACGCATTCAAGAGGATGATATACCCAAAACTGCTTTTCGAACCCGCTATGGTCACTACGAGTTTGTTGTCATGCGTTTTGGTTTGACTAACGCTCCCCCAGTTTTTATGGATTTAATGAATCGGGTGTGCAAACCCTTTCTTGATCGCTTCGTAATCGTGTTCATCGATGATATCCTAATCTATTCCAAGTCAAAAGCCGAACACTCGCAACATCTACGTTTGGTTCTTGAGTTACTCCAGGGAAACCGTCTCTATGCCAAGTTCTCCAAGTGTGAATTTTGGCAGGAGGAGGTCCAATTATTGGGTCACATTGTCAATAGTCAAGGTATCCACATCGATCCCGCGAAGATCGAAGCTGTTAAGAGTTGGGTTACACCCAAAAATCCGTATGAAGTTCGTTCTTTCCTCGGACTGGCAGGGTATTATCGCCGATTTATTGAAGGTTTTTCTAAGATCGTTGTGCTGATTACTTCTCTTACGCATAAGGATAAACCTTTTGTTTGGGGAATTAAACAGGAGGAAGCCTTCCAAACCCTCAAAGCTATGCTTTGCAATGCTCCTGTGCTCTCACTGTCTGACGGAAACGACGATTTCGTAGTTTACTGCGATGCCTCGAACCTTGGTCTTGGTTGTGTTCTCATGCAGTGAGACAAGGTTATTGGGTACGCTTCTCGACAGCTCAAGATCCACGAGAAGAACTACACCACACACGACCTCGAGCTTGGTGCAGTTGCTTTTGCGTTAAAGATTTGGCGACACTACCTTTACGGTACCAAGTGTACGATCTTCACTGATCATAGGAGCCTACAATGTGACAACCGTCTCTTTTCCGTACATTTCGTACACTAAATAAACAGAAATATGTGCTTTAATGACTGTGCATGATTTAGTTTACCAGACAAATAAATTTCTGGTTTCCATGCAAGTAAATTCATGCACGTTTTATACTACAAAAATTACTTTATGATAGCGTTGCGTCAAAATACTAGTAAACTCACCGGTAAGACACATTGTGTCAACAATTCTGCAGAAAGCAGTTAGATAATAGAATTGGAACCTAGGTGTAGGTCCAACGACAAGAATACATTAAAACCCGAGAGTACATACAAGGGTTAACGTACAAACATTCCGAAAGCTAAAATACGCACTAAAAAGCACCCGAAACGCACTTTAAGTGCGCTATTTTATTAAATTCAGCTATGAATCAGCATTTAACGCATAAATATTATACAGAAATCATGAATTATCATCCAGAATACTTCCCTAAGTGTTGGGAATTGAAAGTGTCACAAAAGAATATATAAAAGACACTTTACGGATCAATTAAGCACTTTAACGGAACAATACCAAACCGAACAACCGGACACTACCCGGAACACAAAAATAATGTTAAAACATTGTTTCACTTTTTCTGAACTAGTTATGGTTCCCGAACATGCTAACACCCTATATAATACATAACACTCATTATACACTAACTAGACATTGGTTTCCAAGCAAGAGCACTAACTACCTAGTTGAAAACCAACTAAACCAACCCCCCCCCCCCCCAAACCGGTTATGGAACATGGGAAACCCCCCATGATTTTTCTAATTGTTTAATGGATTTGTAATGTACTAATGGGACATTTAGACTAATGGGTAAAGAAAATGTTGGAAGAACTCTATTATAAACCCATTAGTTATTCTCATTATCATCATTCACAATACTCAACATCACCCATCTCCCCTCTCTTCTTTCTTGTTCGGCCGACCCCAAACCACACCGCCATCACCCTCATTCAAACTTGTTCTATCTATTCTACAAGCATACAAAGGTGCTACAAGGTGAATCACGAAGTGTGGAGCTCACGGATTGCAAGGACTTTCTCTATTTGCTATTAACCACCTCATTTCTACTCTTGATCTTCCCTAGCTAAAAAGCTAGTAGTAAGTCTCTTTAATCCTCATTTACTTCATATTTATGGTGGTTAATAGTTATGTATGATGAAAATACATGAACACAAAAAGATCATAAACAAAAGTCTTACACATAAAGCTTTGCATAACTTACGTTATGATATAAATCGTTATTAGAACGAACGGTAATCGTATGTGTACATTTTAGTGGAATTTAGACTATAAAAAGCATGCTGAGTAAAGTTTCCAGCCAACTTCAACTGGCTGTAACCAGACCATTTTAAATCGAAAAATTGATTTTATGAAGTCTAAATTATGTAATTTAAAAAAACGAAACAAATGGCACTGGAATCATATTTTTTTGAGGTCGTTTACTATTTTTAAAGACCCGTTTTGTAACAGCAACTAAAGCTGAGTTTTTACTGCAGTAAATGGGTGATATGTTTTTAGTCATAACTTGAAGTCTATGTTGAATCAGCCCATGAAATTTGTACTGTAGATGACCACTGATGTCATAGTAATTTTCCCACTTGAATTTCGTCAATCGGACTTACGATAAATTTTAGATAAATTATTTCGTAGACTGCAATCAGAAAATGACAAATCTAATTGCAGTCTGGTAAATAAATTTTTATAAAATATTGTTAATGAACTGGACCCCGATATTTTTACACAATAATATATGGATCATGTAAGACATTCTGTGAAAATTTGGGAATTTTTGGAATAAGATAACTATTTTATTAAAATGCCCGGAAACAGCCCAGTTTGTATATTAAAACTAAAATGATATAAGTAGTATTTTGCATGTCTAAATGTCGGGTTGGTTATTTGAGAACGATCTAACGTGTTATACGTTAAAGAAAATGATATGCTATTTAGCATGGGCACCTCCATTTACAAAGGAGACTATGGCGGAATTTTCTGAAAATCCTAACACTTAGTAAATATTTTCTAACAAGTGTTGCAAATACGTTTAGAACTATGCTTTTCAAATTTAAACCTCGCCATAATTTTTGTAACAAATACAAAGTATCGGAGGTTGGTTTTGTGCATAAAAATGGGTAAACATGTATATTTAGAATACATATACATACTACGACACTTGTGTGAGTGTTTGCATACTCGGTGAAATGGTTATATTATATAACTTAACAAAGTACCGTGAAATTTATTATCCAAAAACAATACCGTTACTTATATATTTTGGTATATATTAACCTTGGACAAAATACATAATTCGGGTGGAAAAATACAAGATACTTATATTTATTTTTGAGAAAATAATATAAGTAAGACACATAGTTAAGAATATAAATTATTTTTTTACACAAGAATACATACACAAAAGATAGTGACTTGTACTTGTGCGATACAAGTCTAGTGACTAACGTTAATAAAACACGTTTAGGTCACGACGCTAGATAAGAAAATCTGGTGAAGTTTACGACGCAGGAACGCAAAGTTGTGAGTTCATGCTCCCCCTTTTCTTTAATTGTTTTTGGTTTTATAACTCTCGGGGTGAAATACATGTTACAAATGTTACAATATTTACAAATGGTATGATACAAAAACAAGAAGCACCCTTGGTGAGAACGAGTACCAAGTAAGATACATTTTAAGAAATGCCTATGAAATACTAAATCATGTGAGCTTAGACTTAATATTGAAATGCCATAAATTCTTGGTGAACACTAGTACCAAGTTGTAAATACATAATTAGGGACGAGGGTTAGATCTAACGGGTACGGCCGAGCCCCACACATGGTCACAACTAGTACCTAGTAGTGCTTCGGAGTCCGAGTCGAGGTTAATCGACACAGTCGAGGTTAATCGACACAGTCGAGGAAAATCGACAAGGGCATGAGCCATTACGAGTGCTCCCTATGAGCCATTATGAATGTTCCCTAGGAGTCATAACAAGTACTCCCCATGTCCTTAAGGAGTCATAACAAGTACTCCCCATGTCCTTAAGTAGTCATAACAAGTACTCCCCATGTCCTCACATGCCTTAAAGTCTCTCAAAGATTTACAAGAATACTTTATTGGTACAAGATTTGTACCACAAGAATACTTTATTTTACAAGAATACATTATTCCACAAGAATACTTTATTTATACAAGATACATACCATGTTTAATATAAGGTATGCAAAACGCATGAACTCGCTCAACTTTTTGTTGATGTTTTCCAAAATTACATGTATTTCAGGTGACAGGATGGATCTTGGGCGCGGGTGTCGTAACTAGAAGTAGACTTCAAGTTTAGATGTCATCCACTTTTGTTAAATTGTAACCTAGACGAAGGTTGTGTTTTTAAAACTTAAATAACAAGTGTTTGTAATACTCAATTTTTCATGAATGGATGAACATCGTTTTGATCATGTAGTTGTTTATTACGATTGAATGCAATGATATTAAACCAGTCACACAACATACGCTTCCGCAAAAGACCGGGTGTGACAGTTTAGTATCAGAGCTTCGATTGTAGTGAACTAAGATTCCTTCTCGAGTCTAGACTACAATCACTTGAGTTCTCTCACAAAAACATTTTACAAAAAGGTTTTCATTGCATTCACGTAAGCGTCAAGATCCACGAGTCAAACACTTTTCAAAAAGAGACAAGGCAAGGACATTAGTAGGGAATACCCTCAAGATAAGGTGCCAATTAAGGCATAGTCTACACGAGATAGACCTGCCAAAAATAAAATACACTCTTGGTGAAAACTAGTACCAAGTAGTGTTTCTGTCGTGAATCGACAACTAGAAAAATGACCCCCCCAAAAACGAGAGTTATATGAAATATGATGCATCGAAATGCCTGTATATGCTAAGTAACATATTTGTTGATCGATACATACAAATAAGTGTACGAAATAATTATTGACGTGAATAAGATACTTTCGACTCCGACTCCCATTACTGTACGTGACTCGCACGATGAAGCTATCGACCTCGCGTCCTTTGCAAAGCTCACGGCTGGAAGTGACTACCAAACAATATTCTGAGCTTGCTTCTGTAGGAGATGGCTGCTCTTCCCCCTCGATCGTGAAGATGCCTGACTACGGTGATGATGACGAGGCAGAGGCGGCAACCTTGAATGAATTCTTAATCAACAGGGCGAGATCCCTGCGGCTTATGTGAAGCAAGATTGACGACATACTTGACCAGAAAAGGAAGACGAAGTATTCATCTTGAAGGTGCCCCTCCAACTGCTAGGAATTCTCTTTATTCCTATTTCATTTAATCATCGTGCCTGCTCGCGCGTAACAATAACGAGTGTTAGCGCATGGACCGCCGCAATGGTCCTTTCCATGACAAGAGGTATAAGGATAGTGGTGTCCCCTCCTTGATTGATCATCTGCTTGGACGAGAGAAAACTGGGGTAGCTGTGCAAGATAATTTATTATTACGGGGGCCCACATAATAACGATTTGTAGTGCACAGAAATCCTAGTGGACTCTACGGGTCGAGCTAATGAAAACCACACAAAAATAATCTATAGGTGTTCACACCTTCATCTAGTAGAACAATACATAGATCAGCGCTTTAGCGCGTTATAAAGTAGGAAGCCTGTCTTAGCCTACTTCGTGACTGACACTTCTACCTGTATACGAGACGTTTGAGAAAACGACATTTAAGCAAGAGAAGATGGGTAACATTCAAAAAGATTCAGCGACGTTACACTCTCTATCACCTCTACACGAACAACCCCATCTCTGGGAAAATATACACATCAATAAAACTAATATAGCAGGAAATAACTGAAACCTAAATGACCGAGGCGATGTAACCTCGAGTCCATTTTTCCATTACAAACAATAAGCCAAGTTGGCAAGCCTATGTGAAGGCCCAGTAATTGTTTCCTTGCTCATACATTGTTGATTATATATATGTGAAATTGGGTAATTACATGATGGCTTATGGTGCTATGTACCTCATAGACAATTGGAATGTTGTCTAACCTACGTCATACCATTTTGACAGAAGAGAATGCCGCCCAGACGTGACACGAACACCAGTACGTTACCAAGGGCAGAAGTCGAGTTGCAAGAACGCATCTCACAGGCAATACGACATGAAGCCCTCCGCTCTGAGCACAGCGGTGGCACTACTGGAAATAACCCTCCAACTAGCTGCACCTATAAACAATTCCTGGACTGCAAGCCATTGAATTTTGATGGCACAGGAGGTGCTGTTGCATTTGTTCGTTGGTCAGAAAAGACTGACTCCATTCTAAGAATGAGTAACTGTTCTCCCCAACAGCGTGTTACCTATATCTCAGGGTTGTTCTTGGATGGCGCACTCTCCTGGTGGAACCTTCAGGTTCAGACCCTTGGTGCAGATGCTGCTTATGCACTGCTGGGACGAGCTCAAGGAAATGATGGAAAAGAAATACTGTTCTAGGGCTGAAATCCAGAAGCTTGAGGTGGAGTTCTAGAATTTGAAAATGGACGGACCGAAGATTCCTGAATACGTCCAGCGATTTCACGACTTGTCTAGAGTCATCCCCTACTTAGTCAATTCAAAAGGATTGAACGATTCATTTGGGGACTTGCACCTCAAATTAGGAGCTTGGTTACTACCTCAAGGCCTCCAACCATCGCAGAGGCTATCAATTTAAGCGTTATGCTTACTGAAGAAGCCCTACGTGCGGGAAAATTTTCGGAATCTGAGGATAACAAGAAAGAGACTCATGTGGAGTCATCAGGCAATAAGAAAAGGAAGTCTTCGAACCTAAAGGTGGGCACACAAGTCGGCTATGGAAGCTCTAAAGCAAACAAAAGAAAGAAAGTGAAACCGCCGCATGGCAGGAAAACTGATGGAGCCACTAATAAGGCAGGTGGTAAAATTTACTCGGGGACTAAGCCGAGGTGCGGGGAATGCAATTTTCACCATGAAGGTCGATCTCTGAGGCCTAAGTGCGGGAAGTGTGGAAAAGAAGGGCACAGCAAGGACGCCTGTTGGGCGAAGGACCTAGATGGAAGAAATAAGAGAATACCAGGTTGCTACAGATGTGGGGAAGCAGGGCACTTTAGGAAAGATTGCCTTAGGAAGAAACAAGCAAGGAAGGATTTTCACAATCGAAACTCGTAAAGCACGCCTGGATCCAGATGCGGTTACAGGTACGTTCCCTATTAACCAACCTAATGAATCTACTTTTAATTAATACTGGCATCAACTTTAACCTTGCATGCTTAGAACATAAGAAACTGCTTGGCCTAGTTTCGAGTAAAATAGACGTCCCGTATTCTTTAGAAATGGGCATATAGAAGGCTAGTTTAAGCAGACGAAGCAAGTAAGGAATTATATTCTAGGAACTTAGAAGGTCGAAACCTTCTGTTACCATTAACGTAAGAAGTCATGATATGATAGTCAGCATGGATTGGATATCTAAGTATAAAGCCTGAAAACATCCCCGTGATGAAAGAAGTTCCAGTAGCCGTTTCTAAAGACTTGCCAGGTATACCTCCACAACGCCAAGAGGAGTCTAGGATAAATCTCGTGCCAGGAGCAGCACCAGTGCCAAATGACGCCTTACCGACTAGCTTCGTCCGCGAAGTATGGGCCTCCGATGAAACCGCAAGAGCTGCTAGACAGAAGGAATTAAGAACATGACACCCTTAGTTAAGGACACGAGTCCTCAACTGTGAATACAAGAAGGAAATTAACACATGAATCGACAATATTCATGGACCTCATGAATCGAACGTGTAAGCCATACCTGGATAAATCACGATCATACTTATTGACTACATTCTTATATGGCCAACGACCAAGGAAGGTCATGAGCAACAGCTGCACTTTACCTTGCAACTCTTAGAGAAAAGAACAGTTATGTGCTATGATGACGAGAAGCGGATTTCGAATTTGAGAAATGAGAACTTTAAGATACATGGTGGATAAGAACGAAAATCATTCCAACCCTGCAACCAAGAGCTAAGGAGCTAGAGTTGCAATTATGTGACGCTTCTCGACAAACTCTCAATTGTACGTCGATGAAACGAGACCACAACATTGCATACGCGGCACATTGATTAAGGAATCATAAGAAGAAACCTTGATCTAGATACAGTAATTGCGCGCCGCAAAATTTGCCATCATTACCTATAAGAAAACGCTGCACGACCTATTAATCATAAGGGTTGCAGCACACCGTTGATCGTAAGAACTTGAATATTAACGTAGATGGACCGTGCTACTGAACGATGCAGACTGTATGGGCATGTTGCGTGCTTGTGTGATAAACTTTGACGAAAAGTGGAACACTCACTTGATCTTAGTGGAGTTTTCCTACAACAGTATTTATCACACCGCCGTTTAAACCGCTCCTTGTAAAGCTTTAGATGGAACATAATAAATCGATCCCCGTCGTGTTGATCAGAGACCGGGAATGAACAATCTACTGACCCGCGTTGGTTCGGGAAAAACTAGAGGCAAGATCGTTCAGATATATGATCATATCAAGACAACCGCGGAATACAGAAAGATTGCGCCGATGAGCGGCATAAATCGTAAGAATTCGAGATAAGAAGTATGGATTTAATGAGAGCCTCGCCTAGAGAAGGCGTGATATGACTTGGAAAACATAAAGGTTGGACCCCGATGTAGGGATCAGAACCGTACCTCACAAGATGAAACTTCCAGAAAAAGATCCGTAGTGATCGCGACACATTCTATGTGTCTAGTCTTTAAAGGAGTCTGACTCAAGGAACAGTCGTAGTTCCCACAAATAAGATTCACGTCAATGACAAACGACAAAATTACTATAGAACCTGTTAAGGTTTCGGACCAAGAGCCCACAATACTATAGAACCTGTTAAGGTTTCGGACCAAGAGTCCACAATACTATAGAACCTGTTAAGGTTACGGACCAAGAGTCCACAAGATACAGAAAAGACATAATTGATTTACTCGAGTACGATAGAATTCATAACATGACCCAGAGTTACATGGGAACATAAAGACAAATCATGAATCTAAGTGACCGTATTTGTTTCACAACTCCCCTGCGACCGATGGCATCGCTTGAATTTCGGGACGAAATTATTTTAACGGGGGGAGACTGTGACAACCGTCACTTTTCCGTACATTCCGTACACTAAATAAACAGAAATCTGTGCTTTAATGACTGTGCATGATTTAGTTTACCAGACAAATAAATTTCTGGTTTCCATGCAAGTAAATTCATGCACGTTTTATACTACAAAAATTACTTTATGATAGCGTTGCGTCAAAATACTAGTAAACTCACCGGTAAGACACATTGTGTCAACAATTCTGCAGAAAGCAGTTAGACAATAGAATTGGAACCTAGGTGTAGGTCCATCGACAAGAATACATTGAAACCCGAGAGTACATACAAGGGTTAACGTACAAACATTCTGAAAGCTAAAATACGCACTAAAAAGCACCCGAAACGCACTTTAAGTGCGTTATTTTATTAAATTCAGCTATGAATCAGCATTTAACGCATAAATATTATGCAGAAATCATGAATTATCATCCAGAATACTTCCCTAAGTGTTGGGAATTGAAAGTGTCACAAAAGAATATATAAAAGACACTTTACGGATCAATTAAGCACTTTAACGGAACAATACCAAACCGAATAACCGGACACTACCCGGAACACAAAAATAATGTTAAAAACATTGTTTCACTTTTTCTGAACTAGTTATGGTTCCCGAACACGCTAACATCCTATATAATACATAACACTCATTATACACTAACTAGACATTGGTTTCCAAGCAAGAGCACTAACTACCTAGTTGAAAACCAACTAAACCAACCCCCCCCCCCCCAAACTGGTTATGGAACATGGGAAACCCCTCATGATTTTTCTAATTGTTTAATGGATTTGTAATGTACTAATGGGACATTTAGACTAATGGGTAAAGAAAATGTTGGAAGAACTCTATTATAAACCCATTAGTTATTCTCATTATCATCATTCACAATACTCAACATCACCCGTCTCCCCTCTCTTCTTTCTTGTTCGGCCGACCCCATACCACACCACCATCACCCTCATTCAAACTTGTTCTATCTATTCTACAAGCATACAAAGGTGCTACAAGGTGAATCACGAAGTGTGGAGCTCACAGATTGTCAAGGACCTTCTCTATTTGCTATTAACCACCTCATTTCTACTCTTGATCTTCCCTAGCTTAAAAGCTAGTAGTAAGTCTCTTTAATCCTCATTTACTTCATATTTATGGTGGTTAATAGTTATGTATGATGAAAATACATGAACACTAAAAGATCATAAACAAAAGTCTTACACATAAAGCTTTGCATAAAAATCATAAGATGAGAGATGGTAATACATGATAAATCTGAGTTACATGTGTCACACCCTGACTTTTGCGGAAGCGTGGTTTATTTGGTGTGACTTCTTAATACCATAGCAACAATCATAACAATGCTATATGATAAAAAACATGAGACATTCACCCATTAATAAAGTTTAGAAAAAAAAATCCCATTTTCAACAATCACAAAATAATTTACAAACCTTAACTTGATTTATTTGAGTTCATAAAGACTTAGCAAAAGACTTTAAACAAAACCAGGTTTAGGTATATAACCCGTCCATGAAGAGGTTACACCTTCTAAACCCTGGATGACTTCTTTATTCAAACGCAGCTTGAAAATACGTGCATACCGTGCCAGATCCGTTAGTTTCCTGAAATACATGTAATTTGAAAAGTCAACATAACGTTGAGCGAGTTCATGTGTAAGTGAGTAGGTATAAACCTTTGTAAAAATGTCTGTATGTATGAAAATCCCTGGTATGTAGCAATTAAGGAAAAAGAGACCACCATTGGGTTGCAAAGCCAATGATAAGTGTGAAGTGATGCAGGAAGACTCAAACCTAGCGGATTTGTGCGTTGGGCACTTAGTCATCTCATGGTCCATTCAGCGGACTCAGGAGTGGGGCTCGCTACACCCAAATAGATCTATCACTAATGTCCCTCGGTCCTACAACGAGGATTGATGGCCTTAAGTGTTGTGCCCACCACTCACATGTTCGCGTAATAAAAACCCTCCTTAAGCTAACCATACCATGTAAATAAATGTCTGTAAATGTCTGTAACATGTATTTCACCCCCGAGGTGTAAAACTGAAAATGGTTAAGAGAAAAGGGGGGCATGAACTCACAGTATTGCGTCTTCGGTACTTGTAACCCAAATCTCCTCAGCAAACACGACTACCTACAATGGTCTAACGTCTATTAGACGAACGGGTCGTGACTTGTCTTAGTATTGATTTGTGCCTTTGAGTTACGTTTTAAAGTGTCTTCAATATTTTAGTAATAATACTTCTCATACTTGTGTATTCGTATTTCTTTCCCAAGGATGGGATATTTTACATGTGTCTGTTCGCATTGGGATTATATTTTTAAGTCCCATTTTAGAGAATACATACTTAACCATATTTCTATATAAAACCAACCTCCGATATTCTGTATTTCGTTATAAAAATTATGGCGAGTTTTATGCTTGAAAAACATATTCTATTATATACTAGTAAACACTTGTCCAGAAAATATTTACTAAGTGTTAGGATTTTTGGAAAATTTCGCCATAGCCCCCTTTGTAAATAGAGGTGCCCATGCTTAAGAGCATATCATTTTCTTTTACAAATATCTCATAGAGTGTTCCCACATAGCCAACCCGACAATCATACATGCAATGCCCTATTTGCGTTTTTTCAGCTTTATTAACCAAAACTGGACTGTTTTCGAGTATTTAAATAAAATGGTTAACCTTTTCCAAAAATTCTCAAATTTTTACCGAATGTCATATATAATCTAAAATTTATTGTGTAAAAATTTCGGGGACCAGTTCATTACCAATTTTATATAAGAATTCTTTTACTCGACTGCAATCAGATTTGTTACTTTCTGATTGCAGTTTTACGGAAAAATTCACTAAAAATCAATCGTAAGTCCGATCGACGAAATTCCAGTTGGAGGGTCACGGAAACAACAGTGACCATCTACAGTAAAAATTACATGAGCTGATTCTGCTCAGGTTTCAAGTTTTGACTCCGAATACGACACACTTTTTCAGCAGGAAAATTTCAGCTTGAGCTGCTGTCTTAAAATAATTCTTTAAAAATATTAAACGACCTCGAAAAATTACGATTCCAGTGCCATTTGTTCGGTTATTCCAAAATGCATATTTTAGGCTTCAGAAAATCAGTTTTTCGACTTAAAATGGTCCAGTTACAGCCTGTTGAAGTCGGCTGAAAATGTGAATCAACATGTTTATTTATTGTTTTAATCCATTCAATGTTCTTGTAAATAGCATTATACTACACATTAAACTACAAAACAAGATGATCAAAGGTTTAGCAAGGACTTACTACTAGCTTAAAGCTAGGGATGAATCTAAGTGAAGAAGATGATGAGAAAAAGTATGGTGAAAAGACTAGAACAAAGCTTCCTTAATGTTTCTCAACTTGCAACCTTCATGAACCACCTTCAATGCTTGAATGGAGCTTGAGTATGATGAAGATGAAGGTGATTAAGTGGGGGTGATGGTGAATTCAGCTAGGGGGAGCCGAATGGGAGAGAGAGAGGGTGAGTTTGAGTGAGTGAATGAATGTGGTGAGGTTATAGAGGGCCTTGGAACTCTCATGGCCAACATCTACCAACCTAGGGCAATGATTATATGATTTTTGGCCAATCAAATGAAGATTACAAGGAATAAAATCTCAACAAAATATTTTGGAAATCATTTGGCTGGAAATTCGGTTGGGGGGGGGGGGGGTGGTAATTTGTAAAATTTGTTAATTAGTAGGTAATTAATTAGGGGGTTAAGGGTAATTTCTAGAATAGTGAGTGTATGTCATGTTTCTATAGTTTGTGGGGATTTTTGTGACCGTAAATAATTAAGAATGATAAAATAATATTTCTGACAATAGTTTGGTGTCCCGGGTAATGTCTGGTTGTTCGGTTACGTATCGTTCCGTTAAAGCGTTTAATTGTACTGCATAGTGTCTTTTATGCATCTTTTTGTAACGAAATCATTCCTGTCACTTAGGAAAGTATACAAGACCACTCTGCCATGTTTGTGTATTCTACTGGTATAATAAAATGCTGAATTTTATAAAAGAATGCAGAATTCTGTATTTAACGCGTGTTTTAGGCACTTCCCGGCACTATGTCTATCCCCTAATGACGCAGTCTTATGGTCCTCACTTCCCTACACTACAAGCCAGTGTAGTACTCTATCCCTGGCTCATACTGGCCATAATAACATTGTCTGCCTAAGTGCTGGCATTGTCAGCATTATTTCTGAATCAACCGTTCAGTGTGTTAACTGTGCTGAGTGCATCAAGTATGTCACTAATGTCGGTGTGTAATGAATGGAGTGACTGTATAAAATGTGATGCATGTATATATGATATAGAATCATAGAGCAGTTTAAATTGTCAGTTGTAATCAAGCACAGTCATTAAGCACGTAATTAAGATTAATTAATTTGTACAGTACTTGAAATTTTGAGGGTTGTCACATTCTCCCCCCGTTAAGAAAATTTCGTCCTCGAAATTTGTACTGCCTTAATTCCTTAGGGTTTCGTTATACATGTAAGTATATGAATAGTACCGAGGTAGATAATCACCAAACCGAATCAAACCTTATTCACTTCAAGTAAGTCCAAGAATATATATATATATAACATCACGAATCCAATGGTTAAAAGGTATGTGCTTTTAGCATTTGGTGTCGAGGGTACAAGACGTATCGACGTATAGTCTAGTGTAATCCAGTTAACAGGGGTTCCACAAAAGAGGAGTCTTGTCTATTAGGATACTTAGATAGTCGGTCACAATATGCCAACGAGTTTTCACAACCGTAGCATCAGCTATATGAACTCAAAATCAATAACCCAAACGTAGTAGTAAAGTGATCTGTAAATCTCCCGACTAATTGAACAGAAGGGTTTAGTGCGTTGGCACTCTTAAGTTTCGAAGGTACACCGAATGGAATATAAGTGAATTTGGTGTATCCCGGTCTTGATTCGTAGTTGCATCAGAAATGTTTTAATGACAAGTCAACAAAAGTATGTGTAGTTTTGGGTGAAACAGTTGACCATGGTTAGCACAAGATAATGACACCACAGGGTGTCGAAATGACGAGATTCAATAATAGTGGTGACTAAACAAGTTTACCGTGCCTGAAATTTAATGAAAGTGTACAAAGGCAACCTGAAGGTTTGATTTACACAATGTCGTAAAGTTTCCAGTTGAACAAAGAATATCAAAGAGCCACTGTTTTTGGATCGAAGGTGAAAAAGTATTAAATACCGCAAGGTATTCGATAGACAATGAAAGAATCGTTAAGAGGTACATTGTGCTATGGAATGAATATATGTACCATTGCCTTAACACACAACTGTGTTGAGACTGCTTTAATTGTGATAAACTAGACGGATTAGAGCAAATAATTTAAATCCATATATGAAGTGAGTAACCCAATTAGCACAAGCTTCAATTCTGTGAAAATATCACCTCAGGGTGTCGAAGTTAATCAAACGATTTAGTGGAGTTGTAGATCAACCGAATCTACTACGACTCGTAATTCCCAAGCCCAGTTTAATCTCGAAGCTCTTATCCGTGACGCGCAGCATGCTTGTTTTACCGAGCGAACTTTGAAGAAGGAAAGGATTCTAAACGATGGCGCCCAACTCAAGAATAAATCGAATGGTATCTTTCATCATTTGGACCGAATCTGGATTCCCAAGCGTACAAATTTGCGACAACTTCTGATGGATGAAGCCCACAAATCTCGGTATTCTATTAATCCCGGTGCTGACAAGATGTACCAGGACTTGCGCTACAAGTACTGGTGGCCGGGCATGAAGAAGGATATTGCTATTTATGTTTCAAAATGCCTGACTTGTTCCAAAGTCAAGGCTGAGCAGCAAAGACCCTCTGGCTTACTCGTACAACCCGAGATCCCGATGTGGAAATGGGAGAGTATAGCTATGGACTTCATAACGAAACTTCCGCGTACTCAATCACGTCATGATAGCATCTGGGTTGTTGTTGATCGTTTGACTAAATCAACTCATTTCTTGCCGATACGAGAAGACTTTAAGGAAGAAAAATTAGCCCGAATCTACACCGATGAGATCATTTGTCGACACGGGATGCCTCGTGACATCATCTCTGACCGCGATGGTTGGTTTACCTCGCGTCTTTGGGAAACATTTCAATCTGCTCTCGGTACTACGCTTAATCTGAGTACTGCTTTCCATCCCCAAACCGACGGTCAGACTGAAAGAATGATTCGCACCCTTGAAGACATGCTCCGATCGTGTGTTATAGATTTCAGTGGTAATTGGGATGCGCACTTACCTTTAGTCGAATTCTCGTACAATAACAGTTATCATTCTAGCATCCAAATGGCATCGTTTGAGGCATTTTACGGAAGGAAATGTTGATCGCCAATTACCTTTAGTAAATTACCGGTCCTGAGCTGTTGCAAGAAACGACTGACAAAATCCTCCAAATCCGAGACAATCTGCTGAAAGCTCGGAGCCGACAGAAAAGTTACGCCGATAGACGCCGCAAGCCCCTTGAATTTGACGTTGGCGATCACGTACTCCTAAAGGTTGCATTCTGTAATGACAGATCATATGCAAGGCTTGTTGAAAGAGGCCTAGAACATTTGCATATGTGTGTTATTATGATAAGGCTACAAACCCTGCACAGAACAAGGGCAGGAACACAAGCTTTGGTAGTCTTAAGAGACACAAGATGGGCGAATAACGTGTCTATAATCGGATCTATGGAAGTTGACCTATCATCAGGAGCACAGATGGTATACATAGCACCAAACATGATGGTATCATTATCTGATTTCCGAAATATTCAGATAGTAATACAAACTCATGGCTATGAAGAGTTTAGTGGCGAGTCAAACTTGATTGTTACACGAGCACTGGTAGGAAGATTGACAAATACCAGTAATGCCGGGTTTAATTATAATATTGAAAATGTTATAAGTTTTCTAGCCTCGTCAAGCATCAGGGCTATACCAGCTCAAGGGGTAGAAGTACCTATTGGAAGGCAGTGGACGATCAGACCACCCAGAGAAATAGTAGTTATAAGAGCCCCAACTGAAGCATCCATTCGAGAAGGATTTGGGGGAACTCAGGTGTTAAACTTCCAGAATTATAGAAGAACAACCAATAACCCAAATCTATTGGAAGATTTGAAAGTAAGAAGCCATACATGGTAATTGAAACAGATGGCTGCATGGAAGGATGGGGAGCCATTTGTAAATGGAAGAAAGAAGAAAAGGGCAGATCTAAGGAAGAAGTATGTGCTTATGCAAGTGGAAAATTTCCTGTAATCAAATCAACCATTGATGCGGAAATTAATGCTGCTATTAATGGTTTGAATGCATTCAAGATTTATATCTTAGATAAGAAGGAAATTACTCTCATAACAGACTGCCAGGCGATAATATCTTTTTATAAGGCCGCTCAAAACCTACAAAATAGGTTATCCAGAGTTCGTTGGATGAACTTCATAGACATCATTACCAACACTGGAGTCAAGATCAATATGGAGCATATTGATGGAAAACAAAATGTTTTAGCTGACCAATTGTCAAGAATTTGTTATTTAATGACTCTGCAGGAATGGAACATGTCAGGCGAATACACAGAGGCAATAACAACGTTGAGCGACACCTTAGAAGAGGTAACATATGGCGCCAAGATGGGTGCGGACTTGACACCTTGGAAGGGGGTGATCAGATTCGGCAAGAAAGGAAAGCTCGTGCCTCGATATGTTGGACCCTTTAAGATTCTGGAATGGATTGGGAA
The DNA here is from genome assembly GCA_030545235.1 of Helianthus tuberosus. Classification (NCBI taxonomy): domain Eukaryota; kingdom Viridiplantae; phylum Streptophyta; class Magnoliopsida; order Asterales; family Asteraceae; genus Helianthus; species Helianthus tuberosus. Next base: position 30,656,897 of record CM060365.1, on the reverse strand, counting down.
AGTGGCCTTCAGACTCGAACTACCGGAGGAACTTAGTATTTTCCACCCGACTTTCCGCGTTTCGAACCTCAGAAAGTGCTTAGCCGACCAGGAATTACATGTCCCTCTCGAAGATTTACAAGTGAACGAAACATTACACTTCATGCAAAAGTCTATCGAGATCATGGGATGAGAAACCAAGGTGCTCCGACGCTCACGCATTCCCATTGTGAAGGTTCGCTGGGAAGGCAAACGCGGCGCAGAGTTCACCTGGGAACTCAAAAGTGACATGAAGGCGAAGTACCCGCAACTGTTTGTTACGCCTACTTCTTAAATTTCGGGACGAAATTTCCTAAAGTAGGGGAGGCTGTAACAACCCGTGTTTCGAAAGTCAAAGTCAAAGTCAAGATTGAAGTCAAAGGAAGAAAAGATTGCTAATTGCGATCTGTCACTCCTTGCTCAACTACTTTTTTGACTTCTTTGACTTGTAATCGAATTCTATTTATCTATTTGCTTTAGTTGTATTATGTGGAGTATCTATTAATAATCGAGACTTAATCGCTATTTAATCTCATGTCTAATCGCTAATCGACTTATCGCTATCGCATTTGCAACTCGAATTATATGTTATGGATATTGTTTTACGTGTGTGTGCCATTATGTGTTACTTATGCATGTTATGTTTATGTTGCTATGCTTAATAGAAATCGCAATCGCAATTCTATCGCATCGCAATCTAATCGCAAACGCTAAACGCAAGTTATTTATAGTGATTGTATGTTAGAAATAGTAGTTATGTTATTTATGTAACTAATGGGTAATACTATCGCATCGCTCACTTGAATCGCATCGCAACGCTCAACACGCGAATCGAAACGAGAAAACTCAACACGCTGGACACCTGGATCGAGTGGCCAACCGATCGAGTGGCCATCCGATCGGATTAACATCTGATCGAGTGACCATCCGATCGGGTTACCATCCGATCGGACTGCCATCCGATCGGTGACCAATCCGACACTTCAGCACTTTCCTCTTTTGGAAACCCTATAAATACCCTCCTGTCACATCATTTTTGATGTGACAGCTCCTCACTCGACCAGCCGCACTCCAGCTCTCTTTTCTGTCGATTTCTCGCGATTTTTGTAAGTTTTCAACTTAAATCTTGTACTTCTATGATCTACGCGCACTTCTTCATCTTTTTCACCTTTGAATCTTAACTTTTAACCGTGAAATCACCGGATTTGAGGTGTTCTAGGGTGATGTCATCATGGAGTTCTTATGAACTTCATGGTTTGGCTTCATTCAATCAAGAACAACTCAGATCTGAAGGATTTCCACATGTTTTAGCAATGTTTTCGCATAAATCTACACATATTCACGGTTAAAAGGATTGAAAGATGGCTTTCTAACCTTCTTTCAACTCTTTTACACTCAATGCACTCAAAACCGATAGAATCGGAGCTCGTTCTGATCTTCTACTCTTTCTTAGTGATGTATTAGTTCAAGATCTGAATTCTATCCAAGAGACAACTGATTTCGGGTCAAACATGAACAACCGTCTCGAAACAATGAATTGATTGGACTAGGGTGGTTCATGTTCGATCGGATCACTTGGGTCAAGATGGGGTTTCTGTTGTTTAGCACGTTATCACACCATCTCGATCAAAACTGCAAAACCTTTCCAAATAATCAATTACAAAGAGGATCAGGTCGTTGGGACGGATTGCCGTCCGATCGGATTGCCGTCCGATCGGATTGCCGTCCGATCGGATTGCCGTCCGATCGGATTTCCATCCGATCGAACAACCATCCGATCGGCTTGCACTTGGTTCCACACTTAAACTTTTCATTCAAACTTTCAAGGTTCTGAACGTTGAATGGATTACCGTCCGATGAGATAGCCATCCGATCGAACGACCTTTCGATCATGTGACTTTTGGAACTTCGACACTTAATAATTTTTTAATAATTTTCAAAGATCATCAGTAACTAACGGATTACCAACCGATCGGATTGCAATCCGATCGAGTGACAATCCTGCTGTGGACTTGTTCTCACTAAGTTCCTGCCAATCGGATCGCTATCCGATCGAACGACCGTTCGATCGATGGACCTGAAGGGTAGAGATACTTCTTTGTTTTTAAATACTACAACAAAAACTTCAAAGCCATCATACACAAACACATCCTTACTAAAGGAATGTCAATCCAATCGAATGGCCATCGGATCGGATGACCATATGAACGGATTGACATCCGATCGACTGGCCATCCGATCGGATTGCCATCCGATCAGATTGCCATCCGACATTTGGTACTTTTGCACCGTTTAGCGCGCCGCTCATTGTTTATGCTATCGTTAAGTGTTCAGGCTAATCTCTCTCAGCGATCCCTTCAATCCAAGAGAGTGTTTACTTGTTAAACACAATCTGTGAGTATACTCGATTCCTTTTTGCTTTATGCACTTTTGGGTGTTACATACGTTACTTATTCTAAATCACATCTATCACACAATGCAAACACTATTTATACACTATTTACTCGCTATTCTCGCTTACACTACACTATCACTTCACACTAATTCTTGAAAATGAACGAGTGATTAGGTCGAGATTAGGTGTGAAAACCGCAAACTCTCGACCAAATCGCTTGTTCGACCCGCATTTTTATCAATAAACAGAAGAATTTGCATTGAATCAAGAGTGAAATCCGTACTTTAACGCATACTTTCTCCTCTGTTTCATCCAAACCAGAACAAAGTCGTTAAGACAGGGGTGGAACCTGAACCTTGACAACTAGTTCCGTTCTTATTTTGGTTTTACAAGGATCTCACCAAAGTCTCGACGGACTCCAATGACTTGAAGTCACACTGCAACTGGAATGATGCGTGCCGTTCGCCCAAATCGAGGCGAGAGCATAGTCCTGAAAAGCTAAAAGCGTGTACCAAAAGTCCTTGTGAATAGTCGAATCACTTTGGGCAGTCGATGTCTATCAGCCGCAGACAATTTATTCTCGACTTTTATGTGTTTCGATTCTGAGCCTTCAACTGCTGACTCTGATATTTGTCGCTTTTATGTGGATTTTATGTGTTTTTATATGGTTTTATCTGGTTATATGTTTCGACTTTGGTGGTTTATACGCTTTTCGCTTCTCGCTTTGATCGATTAAGCATTCATTAAGTCACGTATAACATGCGGTAATTGGTTAGCGATTAAAGTATTGAGTAGTGTGTTGATGTGATTTAGAATAAGTAATGTATGTAACACCCAAAAGTGCATAAAGCAAAAAGGGATCGAGTATACTCACAGCGATTGGTGGATTGAAGGGAGCGCTAGAGAGTAGGGTTAGCCTGAACAGATTGATAGCATAACGATAAGCGATGCGTAAAACGAAACAAGTGACAGTGGGTCGAACAACAGTTTGATCGGATGGTAGTCCGATCGGACAGCCGGTCGTTCGAATATCAGTCCGCTCGGAAGGTCATCCGATCGGGTGACCTTTCGAGTGGATTGTTTCTTCCTTTGTGATGGATGTGTTTGTGTATGATGGTTTGACTTTTGAAGTTTTCATTGTAGCATTTTGAAAACATAGAAGTATCACTACCTTTAAGGTCGATCGATCGGTCAGACGTTCAATCGGACGACAACCCGATTGGTTGGACACTTCAGCGAGAGCAAGTTCACAGTAGTTGGTCACCCGATCGGATGGTAGTCCGATCGGGTGGCAACCTTTATGCATTGAACATGTTGAAAATTGTTTAAGTGTTGAAGTCAGAACATTACATGGCCGAGTGACAATCCTATCGGGTGGTAATCCGATTGGACAGTAGTTCGTTCAATGTTCACAACTTCAAATGTTTGAAATAGATGTTAAGTGTGGGGCCAAAGGGCAGGTCGATCGGGTGAGCACCCGATCGGGTGACAATCCGATCGGACAGCAGTCCGATCAGGCGGCACTCCGTTCTGGTGTCCCGGTCGTCTTCTTCCTTGGTCATTTTGATAGTTTGTCGATTTATCGAGATATTTTGACAACGTATTAGATAACAGAAACCTCGTCAATACTTGGTACTCCTGATCGGACAGGAATCACCCAAATCTGACCAGTTAACGGTTCGAGACGGTGTTCCATGTTAACCCGAAATCGGTAATCTCATGGATAGAATCCAGATCTTGAACCGACGCATCAACAAGCAAGAGTAGAAGGTTAGAACAAGCTCCGATTCTATCGGTTTTGAATGCATTGGGTGTAAAAGAGTTGAATGAAAGTTGGAAAACCATCTTTCAATCCTTTTCACCGTGAATATGTTTAGATCTATGAAAGATCTTTGTTTATTTATGTGGAAATCGTTCAAATCTAAGTTGTTCTTGAAGGATTGAAGCCAAAACATGAAGTTCATAGAACACCATGATGACATCATCCTGGAACACCTCAAATCTAGTGATTTCACTGTTAAAAGTTAAGATTCAAAAGATAGAAAGGTGTAGGAGTGCGTGTAGATTAAGGAAGTATAAGATTTAGGTTGAAATCTTACCGGAATCGCGAGAAATCGAAGGAAAAGTGGGATTGGAGCGCTGGTCGGACAAAAGTGTGCGAAAGTGGTAAGTTTGATGTGGGCAGGGGGTATTTATAGGGTTTCCCAAAGTGGAAAGGGCTGGCCGATCGAGCGGCAGCTCGATCGAACGGCTGGTCGATCGGCTGGTCACTTGGTCGATCAGTCACTTGGTTCGAGTGTTCGGTGCGACGAGTTTTGCCGTTTCCATTGCGATCGTTGCGATGCGATAGAGTTTCCTATTCAAATTACATTTAATCTCAACTACTATATCAACATACAAGCATCCTTATTTCATATTCGTTTAGCGTTTGCGATTCGATTGCGATTGAGTTTCGATTGTGTTTCGATTAATCACCACAACACAACATAAATAACATGCACAAGTAACACATAAGGCACACATACACATATAACAACATCCAGAACGTGTTATTCGAGTTGCGAGTGCGATTGCGATAGCGATAGAGCGATAAAATAAGCGATGAGTATCGAATAAACCTCGATTATTAATAAGTACTCCACATAATACAACTAACATAAGGCATAAAATAGGCTAACTACAAGTCAAAGAAGTCAAAACAGGAATCGAGCAAGGAGTGACAGATCGCAATTAGCAATCTTGTCTCCCTTTGACTTCAATCTTGACTTTGACTTTGACTTTCGAAACACGGGGTGTTACAGCCTCCCCTAGTTGAGGGAATTTCGTCCCGAAATTAGGCCGAAGCCGTAACAAACAACTGCGGGTACTTCGCCTTCATTTCACTTTCGAGTTCCCAGGTGAACTCTGCGCCTCGTTTGCCTTCCCATCGGACTTTTACAATAGGAATGTGCGAGCGTCTGAGCTGCTTGGTTTGGAGGTCCATGATTTCGACAGGCTTCTCCACGAAGTGTAGTGTTTCGTTTATTTGGAGATCGTCAAGAGGCATAATTAAATCATGCTCAGCCAGGCACTTTCGGAGGTTCGAAACATGGAAAGTCGGGTGAACGTTACTAAGCTCCTCCGGTAGTTCTAGTCTGTAGGCGACTTTTCTGATCCTTTCCAGAATCTTAAAAGGTCCAACATATCGAGGCGCTAGTTTCCCTTTCTTGCCGAATTTGACCACACCCTTCCAAGGTGATACCTTTAGGAGTACGTAGTCGCCAACGTCAAATTCAAGGGGCTTGCATCGTCTATCGGCGTAACTTTTCTGTCGACTCCGAGCTTTCAGCAGATTGTCTCGAATTTGGAGGACTTTATCAGTCGTTTCTTGCAATAGCTCAGGACCGGTTAATTGCGAGTGCCCGATCTCGTGCCATACAATAGGCGATTGACGTTTTCATCCGTATAAAGCCTCTAATGGTGCCATTTAAATGCTGGAATGATAACTGTTATTATACGAGAATTCGACTAACGGCAGGTAAACATCCCAATTACCACCAAAATCTATGACACACGAACGGAGCATGTCTTCAAGAGTACGGATCGTTCTGTCAGCCTGACCGTCGGTTTGAGGGTGGAATGCAGTACTTAGATTAAGCGTAGTACCGAGAGCCGCTTGAAACGTTTCCCACAGTCGCGAGGTAAACTGAGCGTCACGGTCAGAGATGATGTCGTGTGGCATCCCATGTCAACAAATGATCTCATTGGTGTAGATTCAGGCTAATCGTTTTACCTTGTAGTCTTCTCGTATTGGCAGGAAATGAGCTGGTTTGGTCAAACGGTCAACAACAACCCAGATGCTGTCGTGACCTATTGGCGTGCACGGGAGCTTTGTTATGAAGTCCATAGTTATACTCTCCCACTTCCACATAGGGATCGGGGGTTGTTCGGGTAAGCCAGAGGGTCTTTGGTGTTCAACCTTGACCTTTGAGCAAGTCAGGCACTTCCCAACGTAGAGAGCGATATCCCTCTTCATACCCAGCCACCAGTACTTGTAGCGTAGGTCCTGGTACATTTTATCGGCACCGGGATGAATAGAATACCGAGATTTATGGGCTTCGTCCATCAATATCTGTCGCAAATTGGTTCGTTTAGGGATCTAAATTCGGTCCAGAAAGTGGAATATCCCATTTGACTTATTCACAAGCTGGGCTCCATCGTGATAGATTCTTTCCTTCCTTAAAGTGCGCTCGTTAAAACAAGCATGCTGGGCTTCGCGGATGAGGGTTTCGAGATCGTATTGGGCTTGGACATCACGAATGCTGAGCAGATAGCTCCGTCTGCTGAGGGCGTCGGTAACGACATTTGCTTTGCCTGGGTGATAACGAATCTCACAGTCGTAATCGTTGAGGAGTTCTACCCATCGGTGTTGACGCATATTAAGTTCCTTCTAGTCAAAGATACGTTGTAGGCTCCTACGATCGGTGAAGATCGTACACCTGGTACCATACAGGTAGTGTCGCCAAATCTTTAACGCAAAAACAACTGTGCCTAGCTCGAGATCATGGGTTGTATAGTTCTTCTCGTGGATTTTGAGCTGACGAGATACGTATGCAATGACCTTGTCTTTTTGCATGAGAACACAACCAAGACCAAGGTTCGAAGCATCACAATAGACAATGAAGTCGTCGTTTCCACCGGGTAAAGTGAGGACGGGAGCATTGCAAAGCATGTGCTTGAGGGTTTGAAAAGCAGACTCTTGTTCAGTTCCCCAAACAAAAGGCTTGTCTTTATGAGTGAGGGCGGTAAGCGGCACAACGATTTTTGAGAATCCTTCGATAAATCGTCGATAATAGCCCGCTAATCCGAGAAAAGAACGGACTTCAGACGGGTTCTTAGGTGTAATCCAACTCTTAACGGCTTCAATCTTCGCGGGATCGACGTGAATACCTTGACTATTGACAATGTGACCGAGGAATTGAACCTCCTCCAGCCAAAATTCGCACTTGGAGAACTTGGCATAGAGTCGATTCCCTTGGAGTAGCTCGAGAACCAAAGGTAGATGTTGCGCGTGTTCGGCTTTCGACTTAGAATAGATCAGGACATCATTGATGAACACGATGACGAAGCGGTCGAGATAAGGTTTACACACGCGATTCATCAGATCCATGAAAACCGCGGGTGCGTTGGTTAAACCAAAAGGCATAACAACGAACTCATAGTGGTCGTATCGAGTGCGAAAGGTGGTTTTGGGTATATCTTCCTCTTGAATGCGTAACTGGTGATAGCATGAGCGTAGATCGATCTTGGAGAAATATGTAGCACCTTGTAGCTGATCAAACAAATCATCGATACGAGGCAGGGGATAGCGATTCTTGATTGTCAACTTATTCAACTCCCGATAGTCGATGCACATCCGAAACGACCCATCCTTCTTTCTGACGAAAAGGACCGGTGCGCCCCATGGAGAGGTGCTCGGGTGAATGAAGCCTTTATCAAGTAGTTCCTGGAGCTGACTCGAGAGTTCGCGCATTTCGGATGGAGCGAGTCGGTAAGGAGCTTTGGCAACAGGGTTTGCTCCAGGAATGAGGTCGATACGAAAGTCGATATCACGACTTGGCGGTAGTCCGGGAAGATCCTCAGGAAAAACGCTAGGAAATTCTCGAAACACAGGAATGTCGTTTACTCCCGGTTTACCTTTCTTTTCCTTCTCCGCTACTACAACGTTAGCCAAGAAAGCTCTGTATTCCTTGCGGAGATACTTGCTAGCTTGGACACATGACATGAACTTGAGACCTTTCGAGGGAGTTTCGCCATAAACACACAATACATCACCATTCGCGAGCAAGAATCGAATCATCTTACTGAAGCACACAACTTCAACATGGTTTTCGCGAAGAAAGTCCATGCCTACTATGACGTCAAAACTTCCGAGTTGCATAGGAACAAGGTCGATTGGGAAGATGTGATTGTTGAGCTCAAGAGTACAATCACGAAGAACAGAATTAACGGCGACAGTTCTTCCGGTGGCGACTTCTACATCGAACGTCGAGGGGAGATAGGAGCGCTTACGACTTCAAATAACACAAAGTAGTTATCGGCTCCAGTATCAAACAAACACGAAGCATAAATACCATTCACAAGGAACGCACCATTGACCACGTTGTTGTCAGCCTGGGCTTGGTGCGCATTGATGTTGAAAGTTCTGGCGCGGGTGGCTTGCTGCTGTTGCTGTTGAGGCTGTTGCTACTGCTGAGGTTGCTGCTGCTGGGGCTCTTGTTTCACAACCCTGTTCGGGCACATGTTCGCGAAGTGGTTGGGATCACCACACACGAAGCAGACTCTGGCGTTGACCGCGGGTGCCTGAGCCGCTTATTGGCCTTGTGGGGCTGGAAGTAGAGCTTGATTAGCAGTGGCTTGAGCTGGTGCTTGTCGGGGACCAGTACGGCAATTGGCGGTAAAGTGGCCGTACATGTTGCAGTGCACACAAAATCGGCAAGCATTACCCACCGGGTGATGATAAGAACATGTTGGGCAGGTAGGGTGAGGACCAGAGTATGCACGTTTTGCAGGCGGTGCATATATGACTGGTGCTGGTCGATGCTGAGTTTGCTGCTGAGCCGGTACGACTTGAAGTGGAGCAGCAGTGGTAGTGACAGTACAGTTCTTGTTGCTGGAGTTGCTGTTGTTTTTCTTCTTCTTGTGGCGAGAGGCTTTCGATGATTGAGCGACAGCGGTGGTGTCGGTAGTTGGAGCGGCGGTAGCTTGATGCAGGTTCTTCGAAACTTTATCCCAAAAACCAACTTTTACTCGCTTGTCGTTGATTTCAGCGGCAAGCAAGTAAGTCTCTTTGATTGTTGCTGGCTTTGCGGCATGCACAAAATCCGCAACACAGTCTGGTAGGGCTCGAATGTACTTCTTGATGGTCATCTCGGGCTTCTTCACTTGATCGGAATCAAACCATTGAAACATAGCCGTTGGGCCATCCTCACCAGTAAATTCCTTTGGACCACAGGCTTTGAACTGCTTGAAGCTGAAAGCAGTCTTGGGAGCAGCTTTAGGAGCTTCGGTTCTGGACTCCTTGGATGATTTGCTTACATTCTCGTATATTTCACTCACGATCTGAGGAACTACCTTTGCCACTTGCTTAGCGACGAGAGCAGCAAGGCGTTTGTCCCTCTGTTCTTGGCGAGTGATTCGTGGGTGACGGGGCTAGTTGATGGTCCAGTTGACATTGTCTGCAACAGACATCGCCACAGGACTCAACACAACATAATCGATTCTCACCTCACACGTCTAATACTACTAAAGCTCATGAATACGATCATGTAAACACGTATGCACATAACCACAGATTTACGTAAGCACATAAGCACGTAAGGCATAGAAGCACATAAGCATATAAACACGTAGTTCACCTAGAAGCACACGGGAGCAGTCAGAATACAGAAACCTATTATTCAAAGTTCGCGAGTGTTCGAAAATAGCGATTGCGATTATGATGGCGAGTAGTATAGCAAGCGTATAATCCCCAATATTGTCGATTTGTTAGCGTGTTGAGATAGATGTGCAGTGCGAGTCGTGTGTGTCGATTGAGAAGCGAATGTCGAAAATCGAATAAATCTCCAAAAATTAAAACACATAAGCAGGTAAATACACATACAAACACATAAAATCGACGAACATCAGGGTCAGCAGTTGCGGTCCCAGAATCGAAACACATAAAAATCGAGAAATGGATTGTCTGTGGCTATTTAGACATTGACTACCCAAAGTGATTCGACTATTCACAAGGACCTGTTGTACACACTTTGACTTTTAGGACTGTACTTTTGACTCGAATCTTGGGCTCTGCACGCATCCTTTCAGTCATATCGTCACTTCAAGTCATTGGAGTCCGTCGAGACTTTGGTGAGAGTTTTGTAAAACTAAGTAAAGGTCGGAATCAAGTCGTCAAGGTTCGGGTTTCACCCGTGTCTTAACAACGTCGTTCCTGTTTTGATAAAATAAAAGAGAATTATGCGTCAAAGTATGGATTTCACTCCTGATTCAACGCAATTTCTCGTGTTTATAGATGAAAATGCGAGGCGAACAAGCAAATTTGGTCGAGAGTTTGCGGTTTTCACACCTAATCTCGGCCTAATCGCTCATCCATTCTTTGAAAACTAAAGTGCAGTGATAGTGTAGCGTGGGCGAGAATAGCGAGAAATAGCAGTAAGCTCGTACATAATCCCTACCGGATATGCACAAGTCGGTCTGTTGGTTCCTAACTATAGACCAGGTCATTTCTAAGACATCGGCCCGGACTAGGTCTTGTCTTGCCTAATTCCCTATAGTTATGGCTCTGATACCAATCTGTCACACCCCAACCGATGGCAGAAACATCGGGGCGTGGCACTGAGCGAAACAGATTGTCCAGAAGTTTCCATAACAATTATCATTACCAATTATTTAAAGCAACACGTCCCATACCATGTCATAAAAGATAATATAATTATTACAGGCAAGATCTAGTCAAATTGTTCTGTTCCGACAACTCAGATTTTTATTACAGACAATTGTTTATTGTTGACCTAGGTCTTTCCTAGCCTCGATTTCACAGCAAGCTACGCAAATAAGCATCCTAAGCACCTGTCACATACGTTAAAATAAAGGTCAATACACATAGTGTAAATGTGAGCATACAAGTTTGATAATAGCATATAGAGTTTGAAATCGTTACACATAACCAGCACGTACACAGTGTAAAATGAGGCATGTTAGTTATTGACATGAACCTATCAATACCAATGACTGCGAGTTGACTGCCCAAGGCAGTTCGTATTGCATGATCACCACCGTGACCCATGTAATTAATTGTCCTTAACAACCCATGAGTGAACAGGTGCTGAGTCCAAACAAATAGTACTACCGTTGCTAAGGCAGGTAGACAGCATTCCATGTGTAAACATAACAAATAAGCATTCATTAAGTCATGTATAACATGTAGTAATTGGTTAGCGATTAAAGTATTGAGTTGTGTGTTGATGTGATTTAGAATAAGTAACGTATGTAACACCCAAAAGTGCATAAAGAAAAAAGGGATCGAGTATACTCACAGCGATTGGTGGATTGAAGGGAGCGCTAGAGGGTAGGGTTAGCCTGAACAGACTGATAGCATAACGATAAGCGATACGTTAAACAAAACAAGTGACAGTGGGTCGAACAGCAGTTTGATCGGATGGTAGTCCGATCGGACAGCCGGTCGTTCGAGTATCAGTCCGCTCGGAAGGTCATCCGATCGGGTGACCTTTCGAGTGGATTGTTTCTTCCTTTGTGAAGGATGTGTTTGTGTATGATGGTTTGACTTTTGAAGTTTTCGTTGTAGCATTTTGAAAACATAGAAGTATCACTACCTTTCAGGTCGATCGATCGGTCGGACGTTTGATCGGACGACAACCCGATTGGTTGGACACTTCAGCGAGAGCAAGTTCACAGCAGTTGGTCACTCGATCGGATGGTAGTCCGATCGGGTGACAACTTTTGTGCATTGAACATGTTGAAAATTGTTTAAGTGTTGAAGTCAGAACGTTACATGGCCGAGTGACAATCCGGTCGGGTGGTAATTCGATCAGACAGTAGTTCGTTCAGTGTTCACAACTTCAAATGTTTGAAATCGATGTTAAGTGTGGGGCCAAAGTGCAAGTCGATCGGGTGACCACTGACGGGTGGTCCATAGGACAACCCTTTATGATGTTAAAAGACAAGTTTATCCCTCATTTAATTGTGTAATTATCTTGAATTAGATAACTACGGTTGCTTATGTTTCAGGTGCGGTTCGGGAGCTTAAAGTGGATAAAATGCAGCTTTGGATGGTTTGGAGATGAACGGGTCGTGCGTGGAACGAAAGAAGAAACAAGGCACAAAATTCAGGGCTCCACCGTAAATTACGGTGGCCACCGTAATTTACGGTGGCCCTGAAACATCAACATATTCCACCGTAACACAGGCTCTTCATACCATAACAAGCTGATGTCCACCGTAACTTACGGTGGCACCGTAAGTTACGGTGGAGGTGACGCAGAAATCCGTAACTGCCTTAATAAACGGTTTTGGTGGTACCTTTTCACATTATCTCATCATTGGACAGTTTCTTGGCAACTAGGGGGCGATTTTGGCTGTTCTTGCTTGGTTCCAAACATTTTCTAAACGATTAGTTTGTGTTTTCGATTCGTATGAACATTAAACTTATTGCTACAATGATTCACCAAACAATGTCCGGCTAATTTTGTGGTGATCATCTTAGGTGAAGGTTTCTCTAAACTTTTGTGTGTTTATTTCGTTATTTCTAGAATGATAACTTGTGTTTGCTTGATTATCATGGTGTATGCATAATTGTTTGTAGCTTGTTAATTGATAGTACAATTTCTAGTCTCAATGTACGTTCTTGGTGCCGTTGGCAATCGAGATATCACGGGAAGGGTTAGGGTTGGTTATTAATTAATTGATCATCGGGAAACAACCTCCCGTTTATATAATCCGAGTACTTTGTTCCCTTTTATCACATCGATTATTTATGAACGAGTTATGTCTATGTAACTCTTTCTAGTTGGAATTTCACACAATTGTTAAAAGAAACTGAATCCTAAGATGGTCATTGTTTTCCTAATCTGCTTTACAACCAACCTTTGATTTGAAGTTATTTAGTTAATTTAGTTTTAAAATCAAACAATCCAAACTATTGATATTTACTTTCTGCAAATTAGGTTAATTTTAGTTTAAGTGCAAAGCTATATAATCGACATATTTTCCACATACTCCCTGAGTTCGATACCCATTTACCACTATCTATAGTTGTTATTGGGATTAAATTTGCGTGTACTACGACAGCACGTCAAATTTTGCTGTCGTTGCCGGGGAGTAGTGCGCAACGTGTGTCAGTTTGTTAGTTTTGCTTTGTTATTTTCGGGTTTACACGGGTGTGTTTAGTGTGCAGGTTCTACAGGTGCATGCATACTAGAGGCTCTCACAAAGCGTCACCATTGTCATTTGATCCGGAGATCGAAAGAACATTAAGGCAAAATCGTGTTTTAGTAAGAGAAAACAGAATTGTTGGTTCACCTACATCACCCATCACACCACGAAACATCATGCAAGAATCTCAATTACCACCCACAACGGGTCAAACGACCTCATCATTTATACCTACTTCCACACACCCATCACCAAACACAACCATACCTAATACCACTACAATTCCTACTCCACCTCATGACACTACACCAACCAACACCACACAACCGATCACTACTCAAGTCGAACCTAGTCTTACCTTTAGCCCATCTACTACGATTCCACCACTCACTCATTTCTTCCCAGTTTCAGGGCAATCATCCTCAACCTATACAGTACCACAAGGTTCAACTGTTGTCCATACTACCTCTACATTTAGACCATCAAACCAGTCGGGTTTTCAATACTCGACCCTTCCATTTGGGCAAACTTCGGGTATAGGGGGAGATGGATATGAGGAAGGATATGAAGATTTTGAGGGCTATGATGAAGACGGGTATGCTTATGGGGGTTATGGTGATCAAGGAGAGTTTGGTTATGTGCAAAGCCAATCTCAAGGGATGGCAAGTGTAGGTGGAATGCCACAACAACAACTCATACCACAACATATTCGGCCAAGACCACAAGGGCTACAAGTGCAACGCCCTATACCATTGCAACAAGTTCGCCCACAACATGTACAACCACAATTCCAAAGGCCAATTCAACACCAACCGATGCCACAACAGCAATTTCAACAACCATTCGCACCACAAGGGCATATACCAAGGCCAATGAGTCCTGTTCAACCAAGGGTTAGGTTGGGGGTGCCAAGAAGGCATTTTAGAGAAAATGCGAGAGGAATTGAAGCGCATTTTAGGCCGATAATCACTCAAAATCCCTCACCGGTAGTTATTCCTCACAATGATCAAAGGAGAACTTTTGAAGTTAGAACAAATTCTTTGCAAAGTTTGCCGAAATATAAAGGTCTAGCAACGGAGGAACCATATTTTCATTTGGAGGCCTATGACTCAATTTGCAATACTCTTGGGAGTCAAGGTTTTTCGGCTGATGATGTCAAGTTAGTCCTGTTTCAATTTTCTTTGGAGGACAAGGCAAAGAAGTGGTTCTACACTTTGCCTTCAGCATCTATTTATACTTGGGCGGAAATGCAACAAATTTTCCTAGACGAATTTTATACCGCTCAAAAGACCAACGATGCTAGGAAGGGGTTGAGGAGTTTTCAACAACAACAGGGTGAAATGTTCCATGAGGCATTTGAACGTTTCAACATGATGATTAAAAATTGCCCTCACCATGGGATTGAACTTTGGGAGTTGATGAATGCCTTCCACGAGGGGTTGAGTGCCAAAGATGCTCGTGATCTAATGTCCATTACCGGTGGGACTTTTGGTACAAACTACGAGAATGATGATTGGGAGTTTTTGGAGAACATGGAAACTACATCAAAAAGAAAAGCTCAAGCATCGAGGAGAGCGCGACCGGCCATTGCCCGACCTCAAGTGCACGCAATAGATGATGGTAATGTTCAAACTACTAACCAAATTTATGATGTTTGTGCATTGTGTAATGAAATAGGTCATGCGGCTGAAAATTGCCAAGGAATGGTGGAAGGGCAATATGAAGAAGTTCATGCGGTTCAAGGTCAAGGAGGGGGTGGTAGAAATTACAACAACATGAATTCTAATACCTACCACCCGGGTTGAGGAACCACCCAAATTTTCGGTATGGGAACCCTTCAAATCAAGCTAACCCGAACTTTCAAGGTAGCCAAGGTAACTTTGGTTCACGCCAACCTTACAACAATCAAAGTGGATATCGAGGTGGGAACAACCAAGGGTATCAAAAGCAATATAAAACGGGTCAAGAACAAGGGGGTCTTCGGGTGGAAATGAGATGATGGAAATGCTTAAAAGCATGCAAGCGGAGATGCAAATACGGAATCAACTCGATGAAGTTCGAATGCAAAAGGATGAGGTTCGTGACAAAAGCATCCAATCACTAATGTTGGTGCATGTTTGTGACAACAGCTTAGATTTGGTCTTTGGATATCTTGTAATTAGATAAACGATAAACAGTTAGCGGGTTTAGCTTTGTATTAGTGAGATAATAGAGTTTGGGCTAAACAAAACCCACATTGGGTCAAGGGTGGACGAATTGGGCTTTGCCCATGTAGGAAACTCTAGCTCAAGTTGCAAACCTTGTGTTATATAAACAAGGTTAGGCTTTAGGGTTTATGTTAATCAGCAAAAACAGAATTTGAGAGGCATTGAAATTCGTGAGAGCTAGACTTGGACGAATTTGAGTGTGGTTAGGGTTTAGATTGATTGTAATACGTTTGTTTGATAATCAATAGTAAACCGGGTTTGAAAGTGAATTGTTGTTTCTGTTCTTCTACTTGTTTCTGTGATATTCTGATCAAGAGGATTCCGCACTCTTGATTGGATTGATAATTCTGTTGAAGATCCATACACATCAAGGGGACCTACAATTGGTATCAGAGCATTAGGCTCTTGAAGGCTCGGTTCAGAATTGTGCTTGGAGAAACAGGGAGATTTTCGAAATTTCTTGAAATCTGACAATTAGGGTTTCGAAATATTTTGTGTGTTTGATAAAAATTTTCGATTTTTGTTGGCTGTTTTGATCTTCTGTTTTGTTTGATTGCTGTTTTGCAGGTTTTAGTTTTTTCAGGAAAGTGTTGGTTGATTCTGGAAGAGTTTCTGGAAGAGTTTTTGGCTGAATTTCTTGAAGATTCGAAAACTGTTTTCGTGTTCTTCATTAAGTTCATCAGAAATTTGTCAAAAGTTTGCTGATTTGCTTGTTCGATTTTGCAGGAAATTGATACGAAATCTGCTGAATTCTGAGAAGATTAAGTTTCCAATTTTCAAAACTAGCGAATTTGATGACCTGCGAAATTAACTGAGATCAGCATAATTATCGGCGAAGTTAAATCCAAAGGCGACTTTGGTAACCGGATAACTTTCCACAGCGAAGTTATTACGGTTTTCGGCGATTTTACTGGTCGTCGTACTAGCGAAATAGCCAGCGAAATTGACCTGTCTGTTAAGCGAACTATATCAGCGAAATTAACAGCATCAAAACCAGCGAAATTAACAGGATAATTAAGGGGTGGAATTTTTGTTGGCAAGCGTCGATAAAATTTGACTGTTTTGCAAATAGAAATTGATCCGTAGCTCGTTAGACAGAACCGTTTGGACCGTTGAATTCCTTGGATTTTTAGGGTAAAAAAAACTCTGGAAAATCCCGAATTCGGTTTTCGACATTAGATATCATTGGATTTGTCTTTTCGAGACGATTCTAACGGTGTAATTTGGTAACCACTGTTTTCGGAGATATTTTGTACGGTTTTATCAGTCTGCAACGTTTAAAATGTCGAACATGTCTAGTTTGAATGAGCTTTTGAGAATGGAGCATGAGGTTGGCACTACCAACAAACCACCTAAGATGATGAAGGTGGAAAATTACTTGACATGGAAGGATCGTTTTCAATCCTTTATTGAATATCAGGACACTCGCATGTGGATATGCATTGAAGATGGGTACATAAACCCTACACACGACTTTGAGGGCAGACCTCGTAGAACTGCTTATGTGAACATGGAAGATGCTGATAAAAAGATGTATGAGGCTGAAAAGAGGGCCTTGGCTGCAATCAAAATGTCCTTACCTGACAGCATCATGCATACTTTCAAGAAGTACACAAACTCAAAGGATATGTGGGATGCATTAGAGAAAAGATATGCGGGAAATGAAGATGTTAAGAAAAACAAAGTAGATCTACTGAAGAAGCAGTTTGCTGTTTTCAAGTTCATGAAACATGAGTCACTTGAGGACATCATCACTCGATACTACCATCTGATGTCAGAAATGGATAATTATGAGATAGAGTGCTATACTGACGTTGAAAAGAATGACAAGCTGCTAGATGCCTTACCTACTAAATGGGATATCTACACTCTCATGATCAAGGGAGAAGCAGATTATGAGACAAAAGAGCTTGAAGAAGTAGTTGGCAAGCTGAGAGCTTATGAGCTCAGTATGAAGAAGAAAGACACTGGATATGATCAGGTTCAAGATCCAGCGATTTACAATGGGCTTACATCTTCTTCATCTCACAACGCTTCTAGCGACTCTGCTACTGCTTTTCTTTCATGTGAGAATGAGCAGGTCACAATGAATGAAGATGGTGATGTGTGTTTTGTAGCTGCTTCAGGAGGATCAACAGGAGCCAAGAGAACATCAGGTTCTAAGCAGAGTAGTGGTATTAAGTCGATGCCAATGAGTGTGAAGTCTGCTGAAGAGCATCTGGCTCTACTTGCTTCATTTGTTGCTTCTTATGAGAACTACATTCAGGGGAAGATATCTTATCTTGCCACTTTAGATGAAGATTATAATTAGATTGACCCTGATGATCTTGAAGATATGGATTTGCAGTGGCAAATGGCCATGATTACTAGAAGAGTGGAGAGATTTATGAACCGAACAGGAAGGAAGTTTATAGGAAAGACTGTTGGTTTTGATAAGACCAAAGTGAGATGCTTCAACTGTCAAAGTTATGGGCATTTTGCTAGGGAATGTCAAAAACAAAAGCAGGAGAATTCGAGTCAGAGTTCAAACAATAGGAATGCATCAAACAACTCTAACTCAAGAGCGCTGATCTCTACTGCTAGAGAAGGTTCATATGACTGGAGCATTCACTTGGAAAATGATGACAATGTCACACAGGCATTCATGGCAAAAATAACTCCAGTTGATGATGGTGAAGCTACTGTGGGAAATGCTGAAGCAAAAGTGGATGCTGAGGCTGAGGTGAAGAAAGCTGAAGAAAAGAAGGCTGATCAGACAAAAGATGCTGAAGAAGAAAAGCAAAAGTCTGACTATGAAAAGGAAGCTGAAGAAAAAGAAGCTAAATACAAGAGAATGGAAGCTCAACTTGCAGCGCTAATGGAAAATCTTGACAAACAAACAGGAGAGGTAAAGTCAAATTTTGTGTGTCTAAAATGTCGTGAATTACAGGGTGAAGTTAACAGGTTGTCCACACAAAACCAAAGTCTGGTGGGCGAGATGTCTACCATAAAAGAAGCAAACTTTTTTGCTAAAAGAAATGAATCATCATACTTGAAGAAGATAAAAGGTTATGAAAGTAAAATTGACTCATTAACCTGCAAACTAAACGAAAAACTTCAAGTCATAGACTTAGCTCATGAAATGATGGCAGAGAAAACAAAAGAGATTTCTGAAAAATGCAAAGAGTTGTCAGATGCACAACTCAAAATTGTTGAACTTGAAAAGAAATTAGGTCAGTTCAGGGACTCTACTTTTGTTATGAAACATATGATGGGTGGCTTGAAGAAAAGTAATGACAAAACAAGTGTGGGATTTCATGGTTTCAATGAAGTTCCACCTCCTGTTAGTCATGACTATTCTTTCTTGCCTGATGAAGATGAGCTCATGGACTTTGGGTCAACATCACCAAGTAGTTCCACTTCAAGTCAAGGAAATGTGTTTGAGAGTGCTGATGCTAAGAAGGACAATAACAGCAAACCTGTTTTGAAAAAGAAACCTTCACATCCTAAGAATAAAAATCCAACTTTTGTTAAGAGTGTTACTTTTTTTCAAGGAAGTAACATGAAAAACGAAACAGCTGTTATTGAAAACGAATCTAATATTGAGTTTGCTAAAAACAAGAACAAAGAAAATTCGGAAACTAAGCAAACTGAACCAAATCCTTCTAAGGCATCATCAGAAAAACCCGAATCTAGTTCAAAGGCTTCAGAAAAGAAGTCTTCGAAAAAGAGATCGTGCTTCAAATGTCACACCAAGGGACATGTAGCTAGCTGTTGTCCTAACAAAAAGAGTGAAACACAAGTGAGTGAGAGGAAGAGAGAGAAGTCACCAGAGAATAGTGGTGATAAACAGGAGAAAGTTGCAAATTCTCCAAAGAAATCTGCTGCTAAGCAACCAGAGAATGTTGCTGTTGGTGAAGATCAGGCTGAAAAAGGAACTCCATAAGTTCCTCTTTTTCAAAGAAATCAACCAAGATTTCAGCCTAGATCTCCACCAGGCAGATTTGAGAGACCTAGAAGCAGTTCACCAAGAATGAACAATTATAATGCTAATAATTTCAGAAGTCAAGGTCAATATCAAAATCGATACCAAAATGATGGTGGTCGAACTTTTTATAACAATGGCTTTAGAAATTACAACAATAATGCTTCTTGGAATCAAAATTCTAGATATCAAAATTAAAATTTTCAAAGGTCAAATAGTCCAAACACGTATGGGAACCCTCAGGACCAAAGACCTAGTGGAAATCAAAATCAAATTCCATCAACAGGTCTGAGATCCAAGACTCCAGTTAGGAGTAATGGATATTGGATGGATGTTCCAGTAGTTGGTGAATTTGGATGACCCAAGACCATTAAGGCTTGGGTCCCCCAATCTAACTAATTTCTTGGTTGGTGTGTGCAGGAGCTGCTAAAGAGGATTATCAACTTATGGTATGTTGATAGTGGCTGCTCCAGGCACATGACGGGGGATGCGAGATTGTTAACTGAATTTGAAGATTATGATGGTGGAAATGTGAATTTTGCGGGTGCTAAAGGTGGTAGAATTACAGGACGAGGAAAAGTGACCAATGGGAAGATCACACTGGACAAAGTGAACTATGTGGAGCAGCTTAAACACAATCTGATGAGCGTGTCACAAGTCTGCGATAAGGGTCACTCGGTCCATTTTACCAAGAATGAAGCATTAGTGTTGAAACCAGGTTTGAAGATTCCGGACGATTGGATAGTGATGCGAGCACCAAGGAGAAATGACACTTATGTCATGGACATGGGTGCTAAGGATCCAAATGCTGTGGTGGCATGCTTACTATCAAAAGCATCTGAAGCTGAATCGATGTTGTGGCACAGACGCATGGCCCATATTCACTATCGAAAAATGAATTACCTTGTTAAAAATGAGCTAGTGAAAGGGGTTCCAATGCAGAGGTTTCACGTAGATGATAAATGTCTTCCATGTCAAAAGGGAAAACAACATAAGAAACCTCACAAATCTAAAACAGTAAATTCCATAGATGCCCTTTATGAATTACTTCACATGGATTTATTTGGTCCAGTGAACGTGAGGAGCATAGGTGGAAAGTACTATTGTTTAGTTGTCACTGATGATTATTCACGATATTCATGGGTTTTCTTTTTAGGTACAAAAGATGAGACGGCGGAGATGCTGATAGATCTTTTTACGAAATTGGAAAACGTTCATGATGCTAGGATCAAGAGGATAAGGAGTGATAATGGCACGAAGTTCAAGAATCGCATTCTGGATCTCTATTGTCTTCGCAAGGGAATTGAACATCAATATTCCGCTCCTTATATACCTCAACAAAATGGAGTTGCTGAAAGGAAAAACAGGATGTTGATTGAAGCCGCTAGGACGATGCTTTCAGATTCAAAGCTACCAGTTCTTTTCTGGGGAGAAGCTGTGAATACAGCTTGCTACGTCCTAAACAAAGTTTTGACTGTTAAACGTTTTAATAAAACTTGTCATGAATTAATGTTTAACAAGAAACTAAACTTAAAAGGCTTTGAACCATTTGGATTACCCTGCACCATTGTGCGAAATAAAGATAAACAAAAATTCGGTGAGGTGGCTGACGATGGCTACTTTCTAGGTTATGTGCCTGGCACACCAAATAAAAGGGTTTTTAATCTAAAAACTGGTAAAATTGAGGTTGTTTACAATGTTGAAATTACTACATACAAACCTCAACAATCAACGAGTGGTCCTGCTATATTATATGATTATGAAAGCACTTTTAAATCATTTAATATTCCTGAGTTTGCAAATGCAGATGATTCTCAGTTGATTCAAGCAGTGATTGGTAGAGATGATGAAGGCGAGTTCATGCCTAGATCGAATGTTGATATGACAGATGCTCCAGAAACTTCCCAAGGTGCTGCTGATCCTGATTCAAGCGATAGTGACTCTGAACCCATTGAGGGGGAGGATTTCATTAATCCATTTGCAAATCAGAACATTCAGGGGGAGGTTGGATCAAACCTGGGTGACAATCTAGAAGTCGATGCTGTTGCTACTACACGAGCAAACAGGGTTCATCCAGTTGACATGATACTTGGAGATCCTAATACAGGTGTTCAGACAAGAAGAAGCATAGCTGCGAATTCTGGCCTATTTGTTTCGATTGAGAAGACTGGGATTGTGAACGAGTGCTTGTATAGTTGCTTTATTTCCCAAGAGGAGCCGAAGAACATTCATATGGCTCTTAAAGACAATTCATGGGTTGAAGCTATGCAAGAGGACTTGGCCCAGTTTGCTAAGTTGAAGGTTTGGGAGTTGGTTGACCTTCCTAAAGGTGAAAGAGAGATAGGCACTAAATGGGTGTTTAAATGCAAGAAGGATGACAGAGGGATAGTGACGCGAAACAAGGCTCGATTGGTGGTAAAAGGTTTCAATCAGCAGGAAGGGATTGATTACAATGAGGTGTTTGCACCAGTGGCAAGGTTGGAGGCAATTCGTTTGTTTTTAGCCTTCGCAACATTCAAGGGCTTAAAAGTTTACCAAGTAGACGTGAAAGTGCATTTCTTTACGGGAAACTCCAAGAAGTGGTGTATGTCTCACAACCAGATGGGTTCGTTGATCCTGATTATCCAGATCGAGTGTACAAACTTGATAAGGCTTTGTATGGGTTACATCAAGCTCCCAGGGCGTGGTATGAGACACTGTCTACACATCTGATCAAGAATGGTTTTGAAAGAGGTCAGATTGACAGTACACTGTTCATCAAGAGGAAGAAGGAAGATTTTCTGCTAGTACAGGTGTACGTGGATGACATCATCTTTGGGTCATCAGATGAGAGTATGTGTAAAGAGTTTGAGCAGGTGATGAAGAGCAAGTTCGAAATGAGTGCTATGGGTGAGCTGTCTTACTTTCTGGGATTACAAGTTGAACAGAAGGAGGATGGGATGTTTATTCATCAAACGAAGTATGTGTATGACATTTTGAGTCGGTTCAAAATGAATGATTGCTCTACTTTCAACACACCCATTTGTGAAAATCACAACCTTGGCCCAGATCACGAAAGTACTGAAGACGTTGACCCAACCCAATACAGGGCAACGATTGGTTCTCTAATGTACTTGACTGCTTCAAGACCTGACATTATGTTTGCAGTATGCTTGTGTGCTAGATATCAGGCGAATCCAAAAGAGTCACACATGAAGGCGGTGAAGCGTATTCTTCGTTACTTGAAGGGGAAACCTAAACTTGGGTTGTGGTATCCAGCTGATAGTGACATGAATTTTGTTGCTTACACTGACTCAGACTTTGGGGGATGCAAGTCGAACAGAAAGTCTACAACAGGTGGTTGTCAGTTCTTAGGAGGCAGGATTGTGTCTTGGCAATGCAAGAAGCAATCTTGTGTGTCTACCTCTACGTGTGAAGCTGAATATATTGCTGCGGGTAGCTGCTGCTCTCAGGTCCTCTGGATACAACAGCAGATGCGCGATTACGGTTTGGATTTCACTCGTACTCCTATTATGATAGACAATAATGCCACAATTTCAATAACTAATAATCCCGTGAAACACAGTCGCACAAAACATATTGACATACGTCATCATTTTATACGGGATTGTGCTGAAAAACGACTAATTGAATTACATCGAGTCGACACCGAAGATAACCTGGCAGATCTTTATACTAAAGCTTTTGACAGGGCTCGCTTTGAACATTTAGTCGAACTCAACGGGATGAGGAATCCTGAATAACTGGTTTTTCATAAGAATTTTTGTAAATAGTTTACTGTTTTTCTTAAAAATCAAAAATAAAAAAAAAATTTGAAAAATCAAAAACATAAAAAAAAATAGAAAATTAAAAATGAGTTATCACTGTGTGAAAAAGAAGAAATGATAGTACATCAGCAAGTTAGACTGTCACACTGAAATTGAACTTAAATTGCTTAAGTGTGATAGCAGCTTCATCATATGATGTACCAGTAGGCAAAAAGCATGAAATAATCAACTTACCAATGTGATATAAACCTAAATGAACTGTGTATGAGTGGGGAACACATCAGTGGTGTATGGTTTAATGACCTTAAATCTTGCGTTGATAGATTGCCAAAATCTGAAGTTTTGGGTCTTTATACTGTTATTTCATCTGGGGATATCTTGGCTGTCCTTCTGTTCAGAACTAAAATTGTACATGACCCCAGGAAAGAAAGTCACTTGGAATTAGCTCATTTCTATTTGATTGTCTGTATGTTGTCCCGATACACACAATTTTGATCTGATTCTGAAATCTTCTCTGAAAAAAGTCGTGTACCTCCTCTGCTGCATCCAGATATATGCTGACCTGGAGGTGCTAGGCAACGACAGCTTCTGCTGCATCCAGATACATGCTGACCTAGCTGTACGTTGTCGCGCTATAGATCTAATACACCCGAAAAAGGCCCTCAAGTGCCCAAATGAAACCCAAGAAACCTATATCAAACTGAGAAAAACTCATTTGATCTGTATATTATACCATCTCTGCTAAAGATCTATTCTGTTCTCTTCTCAACCTATTCCCAGTTAAGATTTCAGAAATCTGGATTGGAGTTGTGAAATATATGGTAGGGAAGATACTTGCATGATAGAGTGTGTTGTTTATATTTCCAGGATTTGATTAGTATTTATTTGGGTGTTCATAGTTAAGCAATCAAAACATGATAAAACAGATTATATGTAGACCTAGGCACTGTCAGGATATCTTAAAGGATGACATCAGTATACTCACCTACTACGATGAATCTCTGTGCATACCTTGATCGCGGGGGTATATCCTGAAGTGGGACACACTAGTATATCAGTATTAAAATTACCTTAACGTATCATACGATAATGGTACTTGAAATGTTCATGCATTTTGTTTAAGTGGACAAACATACTGGTAATCGTCTTGGACTGCTTTTCATGAAAAATTAAATAAAGAATTATCTAATAGTGTGAAATAGTTTGATTTTGTTGATATGATCTTCTTACCAGTGATTCTCACAAAAATAGAGTGTTTATTGCTTTTAGTATTTATTTGCTTTCAGAAAATACAAAAATACAAAAATAGTGTCTTTTTCTGTTTAAAATTCTTAATGTACGGAAAACTGTTATTCTTGGAGGAATTGTTACTGATAGGGGGAGACGGTGTTAGAAAGTGAGTTGAAAATTTTAAATAATGCGGGTTATAGGGTGTGTGATTAAAAAGTTTTGCGTGTTGGTGATAAGTTGAAACTGCTTAATCTGTGATACAGTTTAACTATCTCTTGAAAAATAATAATTTATAACTTTGTTGAAAAATTCTTATGGTTTCTCGAGATGTTTGTTTTATAGTATACAGGTTGAAGCAGTATGTTGCTGAGAAGTTGCTGAAAAGTTGCTGTGAAGATGAGAGTTTGATTGGATGCATGGTAGAACCTCCTTTCTATATTGCAGACAAAGTTGAAGAGTTTGAAGATTGCTATTCAAATGCTGAACTGGAGTTTACTCAAACGCTAAAGTTTTTGAAGATTTGGTGATTGGATGCATCAGCTTAGGGGGAGTCTGTTGCTGACAGAAGCTGTTGAAGCTGAAGCTATCCAAAGACCAAAGACAGTGCAAGACTACATGAAGATTGCAAGATGACTGAAGACAAAGTTATTTTATGAAGCTATTGTCAAGGGGGAGTTTGTTGGTGCATGTTTGTGACAACAGCTTAGATTTGGTCTTTGGATATCTTGTAATTAGATAAACGATAAACAGTTAGCGGGTTTAGCTTTGTATTAGTGAGATAATAGAGTTTGGGCTAAACAAAACCCACATTGGGTCAAGGGTGGACGAATTGGGCTTTGCCCATGTAGGAAACTCTAGCTCAAGTTGCAAACCTTGTGTTATATAAACAAGGTTAGGCTTTAGGGTTTATGTTAATCAGCAAAAACAGAATTTGAGAGGCATTGAAATTCGTGAGAGCTAGACTTGGACGAATTTGAGTGTGGTTAGGGTTTAGATTGATTGTAATACGTTTGTTTGATAATCAATAGTAAACCGGGTTTGAAAGTGAATTGCTGTTTCTGTTCTTCTACTTGTTTCTGTGATATTCTGATCAAGAGGATTCCGCACTCTTGATTGGATTGACAATTCTGTTGAAGATCCATACACATCAAGGGGACCTACAACTAACAACCCAAATGGGTCAATTGGCAACCGATGTGGCGGAGTTGAAGAAAAACAAGGGTCAACTTCCTAGCGACACCAAGGTAAATCCTTCACACGGTTCGTCACGAGGTAATGTTAATGTTCATCATGTTAGTGTTTTAAGAAGTGGAAAAGAATTTAAAGCCAATTTGTCACCCGAATTAGTTGAAGGGGTAGTTGAGTACATCACGGGTAATGATAGTGATGATGAAGTTTCACCGGTTAAACCTAAAGAAACAAATGTTAACAAACCGGGGTTGGGTGAAAACGAAAAGAATGAAAAAGTTGAGGGTGAACCGAGTCAAGTCCCGTTTCCATCGGCCTTACTTGACCCGGGTAGAAAAAATTTTATTGCACCAAGAGGTCCCCAAAAAGAAGAGTTGTGGGACACGTTTAAACAAGTTAAAATTAACCTTCCACTCCTTGATTCAATAAAACAAGTACCCGCCTATGCAAAATTTCTAAAAGAACTGTGTACACAAAAGAGGCAACAAAAGAAGAAAATGCCTAAGCGGGTGGACTTAACCGGGCAAGTAAGTGCAGTCTTAAATGGGGAGCTTCCTCCTAAGCTCCAAGATCCGGGCACGCCATTGATTAATATACAAGTTGGTAATTTTCAAATGGCTAAGGCGTTGCTAGATCTTGGAGCCGGAGTTAGTATTTTATCGGGGGGCTTATATGACCAATATGATTTTGGTCCGTTAGCTAGGGTGGAGACAATAGTTGTTTTGGCCGATTTGTCTCATAAGCTACCTCGAGGGATGGTTCAAAATGTAAATGTTAAAATTGATGAATTTTGTTACCCGGTTGACTTTTTAGTCTTGGACTACTCATCGGCGGACCCAAAGCAACAACAAAATGTAATTTTGGGTCGGCCATTTTTTAGCACCGCACATGCAGTAATCGATTGTAGATTTGGTACAGTCGATATGACTTTTGGAAATCGAAAAATGCGTTTGAATGTTTTTACTAACAATTCTAATGCTAATGGTGTTGATGAGTGTTTCATGGCAGATATAGTTGACGGATGCAACCCGCATGAGTATGAGGAGGATGGTTTGGATGTTTGCCTGTGTGATTTTTCTAAACACGTTCATGGTTATGCACTTCGGGTTGAAGAGGAAAAACAGGATGCAATGGCCTTGAAAGAAGGTCGACCACCATGGACTCATCAATTTGAAGGTTTACCGGCGGAGATAAATTCGGGTACTAAACCATCGTTAGAGGAACCGCCAAAGTTGGAACTTAAAGACTTGCCGAGCCACTTGAAGTATGTGTTTTTAGGGGATAATGACACTTTACCGGTCATTATTGCCTCTAATTTAGAGTTGGCACAAGAGCAAGCGTTGTAGAAAGTCTTGAAAGAAAACAAGGGAGCTATCGGATGGACGATTGCCGATCTCAAAGGAATTAGTCCATCAATTGTCATTTACAAAATTATTACCACCGAAGATGCCAAACCAACACGAGAAGCTCAAAGGCGATTGAATCCGAACCTAAGGGAGGTAGTAAAAAAGGAGATAATCAAATGGTTGGATGCGGGAATCATTTATCCGATTTCGGATAGTGCTTGGGTGAGTCCCACTCAAGTTGTGCCTAAGAAGGCCGGCATTCAAGTAGTCAAAGACGAAAGTGGTGAACAAATTGCCACCCGACCGGTTACCGGGTGGCGTGTATGTATTGACTACCGAAAATTGAATGCCGCCACTTCTAAGGACCATTTCCCGTTGCCTTTTATTGACCAAATCATTGAAAAATTATCGGGTAAAAATATTACTGCTTTTTGGACGGGTATTCGGGTTACAATCAAATAGCAATACACCCGGATGACCAACACAAGACCACCTTCACTTGTCCATATGGCACTTTTGCCTTTCGGCGAATGCCATTTGGCTTGTGCAATGCACCGGCAACTTTCCAACGATGTATGATGAGTATCTTCTCGGACATGGTTGGAGAGTCGCTTGAAGTATTTATGGATGACTTTTCCATTTTTGGCACTAGTTTCGAATCTTGTCTCAACGAATTACAAAAAGTTTTAAAAAGATGTGTTGAGAAAAATTTAGTGCTTAGTTGGGAGAAAAGTCATTTCATGGTGCAAGAGGGCATTGTGTTGGGTCACGTAATTTCGGAAAGGGGAATGGAGGTGGATAAGGCAAAAATACGGGTAATAGCATCTTTGCCACCTCCGAAAAATGTTAAGGGTGTAAGGTCATTTTTGGGACACGCGGGGTTCTATAGACGTTTCATAAAAGGTTTTAGTGTTATCACCAAACCTTTATGCAACTTGTTATTAAAAGATGTCCCATTTGATTTTACTAATGGGTGTATGCAAGCTTTCACTGTTTTGAAGGAACACTTGGTCAAAGCTCCTATTTTGCAACCACCGGATTGGTCAAAACCGTTCGAGATAATGTGTGATGCAAGTGACACTACTATTGGTGCAGTTTTGGGTCAACGGGTTGATAAAAAGCCGGTGGTGATTTACTATGCAAGCAAAACTTTATCCGAAGCGCAACTCAATTACACCACAACCGAAAAAGAGTTATTAGCGGTGGTGTATGCTTTGGATAAGTTTCGTGCTTATATTTGGGGGAGCAAGGTGGTGGTTTATTCGGATCATAGTGCGGTCCGATATTTGATGGAGAAGAAGGATGCGAATCCCCGTTTGATTCGGTGGGTATTGTTGTTGCAAGAGTTTGATTTGGAAATTCGAGACAAAAAGGGAAGTGAGAACGTAGTGGCGGATCACTTGTCTCGGATTCCGGTGGAAGGGATCGACGATGATAGTGAAATAAATGAAACGTTTCCTGACGAGCAACTCTTAGCCGTTTCCACTTTTGTTGCACCGTGGTATGCTCACTATGTCAATTACTTAGCCACGGGTGCCATCCCAAGTCATTGGACCAAGAAGCGAAGACAACAATTTATGGTCCAAGTGAAGCAATACATTTGGGATGAACCGGATCTCTTCAAGATTAGGCCGGATCAAGTGATTAGAAGGTGTGTGCCCGAAACGGAAGTGTTGGAAATTCTGACTCATGCTCATTCATCCGCATGTGGAGGTCACTTTAGTGGGCATAAAACGGGCTACCGAGTTCTCTCATGTGGGTTTTATTGGCCCACAATTTTCAAGGATGCATGTGAGTTCGCTAGAAATTGCATAAATTGTCAAAAGATGGGAAGCATATCGAAGAGGGATGAGATGCCATTACAACCAATCTTGGTTGTGGAAATATTCGATGTTTGGGGTATAGACTTTATGGGTCCCTTCCCGAATTCGAATGGCTTTCTATATATTTTGGTAGCGGTGGATTACGTCTCGAAGTGGATTGAAGCTATTGCAACACGAACAAATGACCATTCGGTTGTTTGTAAATTTGTTCAATCCAACATCTTTTCTCGCTTTGGTATTCCGAGGGTTATCATAAGTGACGAAGGTTCGCATTTCAAGAACTTCAATTTCGGGAAGTTATTGAAGAGGTATAGCGTGAATCACCGGATTGCCACACCTTACCATCCGCAAACGAGTGGACAAGTCGAAGTGTCTAACCGTCAAATCGAAGAAATTCTAATGAAGACGGTTAGAACGGATAGGAAGGATTGGTCGAGTAAGTTAGATGATGCATTGTGGGCATACCGAACGGCCTACAAGACTCCAATTGGCACAACCCCGTATCGGATGGTTTATGGAAAGGGTTGTCATTTGCCAATGGAGTTAGCGCATCGGGCACATTGGGTAATTAAGACGGTGAATGCGGATTACGATGAAGCGGGGAAGATAAGGAAGTTGAAATTAAGAGAAATTGAAGAGATTAGAGATGAGGCGTATGAATGTGCATCGGCTTATAAAGACAAGCTCAAGAAAGTACACGATGCAAAGTTGAGGAAGAAAACCTTTGAAGTGGGTCAAAAGGTTTGGTTGTACAATTCAAGACTCAAGATGTTCGCGGGCAAGCTTAAAAGCAAATGGATGGGCCCGTATGTCGTTCGGAGAGTTGGGAGGTTTGGTGATGTAGATATCCAAGATGAGCAAACACTGAAACAACAAACGGTGAACGGTCACCGGTTGAAGCCATACTTGGAGGGGAACGACATCAACAACTTGGAGCTTGATAAAGCGGGCTACATCTTACGCCCGGTCGACGATGAGCAACTGTGAGAGGCCCAGGTTTGGTAGTGTAAATAGTTAGTATTTCATTTTGTTTGTTTTGTATAGTTGCATATTAACCGTACTCACTTGAATCTTGTGTTTGAAACAAGTGTGGGGACATTCGGGTCACGAATTGCTCTATCATTGTGTTGAAGACAACACGGGATTTTCGAAGGGGTAGGGTGATTTTTACATGTTTTTGAAAATTTTTAAAAACACAAAAAAAAAAATCAAAAAAACTAAAAAATATATAAAAAAGCTACTTAAAATCGCATTTTTCAGCAATCCAGGGATGCCCAGGTACCACCGTAACTTACGGTGGTACCGTAATTTACGGTGGTGGGCAAATAGGTTTAGTCTTTACGGTGAAAAGCTCCTGTTTTACGGTGGAATTTTAGTTCCAGCATCCACCGTAATTTACGGTCCACACCGTAATTTACGGTGGACCTGGAAAACTGATACGCCGTTTCGGTTTCTGCATATTAAAAAAAATAATAATAATAATAAGCCAACAATAAGGTCACGTGAACTTTAACCCCATCCACTCCTTTCCTTTTCACTTTTCTCATCTATCATCTTCATCTATCACTCACAAGACCCACAAGATCTTCAAATTTCTTAAACCTTCAATCCATCCTAAATCTCTCAATTCTCAACCAAATCAAGTGAAATCGGAGTCTATCTTGGCTAATTTTTCACGCACTTTCTGATTTTGGGAAGAGATTGGTGAAAAAACGAAGTTTTCGGGTTCGAATTTCAAACCCTAGGTCCGAAAATTTTAGGGGTTTTTGAAGTTTTTGTTTCACAAGTGTGTTAGCATCTTCAAACCAAGGTATGAAAGCTTATTTGTTATATTTTGATGATACATTGTGAAAAGTAAGGTTATTTAGGTTATTTGTTCATACCCACTTGCTTGTTCATAGTTTTGACTTGTTACTTGAACATGGTTATGGTTTGTAGATGTAGGATTGATAGTAAAGTAGTGAACTTTTGGGAATCTCTACATTGTAGAGACACCATGCCCAATTTTTGAAAAAAATTATAAACTCTTGGTTCACTAACATCTACAACCATAGTAACAAGCAAGTGTGGGGGATATTTTGAAGAAAAGAGTCTAATTTTGTTTTGTTTGGTTGTGTTGTTTGCCTTAATGTGTGTAGGAAAATGGTACGAACAAAGGAAAAGGCCGGAGCAAGTTCATCTTCTTCGTCTAAAGATAAGGGCAAGCGGCCGGAACAACAACCGAAAAAGAGGCAATACTTGGGTCGAGTTGATGAAAGTGAAAGTGAGGAAGAAATGGAGTTGGACCCGACGGAAAAGCCAAAATGGGAGTCAGGTCCATTGGATGACCAACCAGAGGAGTGGCAACCGACACTCTACCATGATAGTATGAATAGATTGAAAAACAAGGCTGCCGCATTTATTTGCGAGAGAGAAGTTAATGAGGTTCAATTTAGCCCGTTTGGTGTGTTTGCTAAATTCCGCGCTCTAGGATGGGAGGGGGCGCTTAGTTGCTATGATAAGGATAAAAACAACTTGTTCATAACCGAAATACAAGAATGGATGGCAACTCTCAAGTGCAACACATATGAAAAGCCATCACAAATGAAGTTAACGGGTATGGTGAATGGGATTCCGGTAGAGATGTCTTTTAACACATTGAAGAAATTGGGAAAGTACGACAGTTTATCGGCTAGTGATTACATGATACCTACTCTTGATGACCTTCTGGTTAAACCGGAGAAGCATGCTCGTTGGAATGATATGTTGGCGGCGTTATTTTTTCCCGGTACTTACAGTGGTATTTTATACCGGAGGAACTTAAAAATAGAAGCTAAATTGTTGCTAGCAATCTGTATTCTCAATGTCATTCCGCGAAGGGGGGACAAGGAGCAAGTGAGGTACCCGGAAGTACCCGTCCTCTATTCGCTACTTCATGGGTCTCCGCGTTTTCCGATCCGATATCTGATCATGAACCACTTATGGATTTGCCGAAACAAGTTAGGAAGAGATATCGTCCCGTATTGCCGAATAATCACGGGATTGATGAAACAGCAAAAGGCAATAACGTCTGAAGATAGAGGGGCAACAAAAAGGCATCAGCCTTTTACATTAGACAAGTTGGGGATTGGTTGGACGTACACGCAGTCGGAATGGTACCATAAACTTAAGTCAGAGGGGCAGCGATGGAGAGCACTGGTGGGTGCAAGGGACCTTCTACCGGGTGAGCCAGATGAGCCGGAAAGTGATGCGGAAGTTCCAAGTGGTGATGAAGATTATGCGGACGAGCCGCATGGTGGTGAGAATGTGGGCCAAGGGGACCATGGTAGAGGTTATGGTGGTGCTTTTTACGATTATACGGAGCGTTCTTATGTGCCAAATTGGGCTTATGATGGCACGATGCAAGAAGTTATCGAAAACCAACGTCCTCCGGCACCTATTTTCGAGTCGTGGTCGGGTTCGGAGCGGACGTTATTCGATCAACATACAATGATGAGTGCAAGCATAGAGCGGTCCTTGAAACAAAACCTTGATCGTCAAGAGGCATGGAATCGCACACACGCGTATTCCCGTGAAGTGGAAATGAATAATCGATACCATGATGACCAAGAAAGGAGAATGCACGCAGATTGGCATGCCGGGCGGCCGGTGGTTGTGGATCCACAACATGTGGATTATGCGTCTCTACCACCGTATGATGGTAGTGTTTCGTATCCAAGCCCTCAGCTCCATCATTCACAATGGATCGATCCGCGCCAACAGGAAGGAGCTCAACAACAAGGTGGGAGTAGTAGCGGTTCATTTGCATTTGGCGAATGGAACGACATGATGTCTTCCATTTTTGGGCCTCCGGGGCCACGTTATTACTAGCCAGGTCGTGTTCCTTCCTTGTATATTTTGTGAATATTTATTTAGCTTGTTTTGTTTAAGGTCGGGCGGTTGGGTGGTGTATGATTGTGATGTTATGTTGGGTTGGTGCGAGTTGGTGGTGTCATGTTTTAAAAAGAAGAAAAACATAAAAAAAATATAAAATGAAAAAAATCCAAAAAGAAATTTGTGGTTTGAGTATTAAGCATTTGGATGTTGTGAAAGATGTTTAGCGATCAAAGCCTCCTAAAACCATACATTGGGGTCAATGTATCCCAAGTGTGGGGATGGGGGGAATTTTTGAAGATTTTGAAAATTTTTAAATCAAGCGAAACGATGTGAGAATTTGAACATCCTAGATTAACCCCATTTGATGCACCGACAACCTTTGATATCCTTTTATTCTTGGTGAGAGTTGAAGCCACGCATGTACATAAATAATACTTATCTTTGATGAGAGTGGCAACGGGTGGGGGTGCATTAGAACTTGTGCCTTGATACAGTTTGAGTCCTTAGTTGGACATGAATGCGAAAAGGATAAGGGCATCTAGGTAGCCTCGTTTTTTGTGTGTGTGAGTGTGGGATTTGGGGGGTTGGACCTCATAAGTTATATATATGAGCATGGTAGTGAGAGGGGTGGGGGTTTGGACATTTAGTTGCCCAATTTTGTGCCTAAAATCCTATCATTTGTTACCCCCTAGCTACTTACCTAAAAATTTACCCAATTTGACCCGGTCTTATAGTGTTAGTAGTAGTAGTTTTAGTAGTATGAGGTAGATATGTTTGATGCTTTATAGTATGTTTGTTTGTAAAAAAAAACAGAAAAAAAGAGAAAAAGCAATGAAAAATGAAAAAGAAATGATGTTTAGTTGTCTTGTATATATTAGTTAAATTGGTAGTTGTTAGTTTGCTTATTTGTGTAATAAAAAGACCGGGTTAAGTTGTCGCTACTTCATATATATTCCATTTCCTACCCATACGCCTAGCCACGTTACAACCTTGAAAGTCCCTTTGATTTGCATTCATGTTTGACACATTTTAGGAGAAGAATTGATTTAGGTACAAGCCTATAGTTGTGCAACCACCCGTTAGCCTTTGTGTGTCTAGCTTATATTGCTAGTGTCTTCTTGTTACCGAGAGGAGAGACATAGCGAGGGGTGCGTTATTTTGGGTGTTAAAAAGGGGTTAGTAAAAGGACTACATGTTTCTACTTGGTTTACATTGATCGATTATTTTGAAAACGGTTTGATGAGTTGCTTGGGACAAGCAACGGTTAAGTGTGGGGATGTGACGGGTGGTCCATAGGACAACCCTTTATGATGTTAAAAGACAAGTTTATCCCTCATTTAATTGTGTAATTATCTTGAATTAGATAACTACGGTTGCTTATGTTTCAGGTGCGGTTCGGGAGCTTAAAGTGGATAAAATGCAGCTTTGGATGGTTTGGAGATGAACGGGTCGTGCGTGGAATGAAAGAAGAAACAAGGCACAAAATTCAGGTCTCCACCGTAAATTACGGTGGCCACCGTAATTTACGGTGGCCCTGAAACATCAACATATTCCACCGTAACACAGGCTCTTCATACCGTAACAAGCTGATGTCCACCGTAACTTACGGTGGCACCGTAAGTTACGGTGGAGGTGACGCAGAAATCCGTAACTGCCTTATTAAACGGTTTTGGTGGTGCCTTTTCACATTATCTCATCATTGGACAGTTTCTTAGCAACTAGGGGGTGATTTTGGCTGTTCTTGCTTGGTTCCAAACATTTCAAAACGATTAGTTTGTGTTTTCGATTCGTATGAACATTAAACTTATTGCTACAATGATTCACCAAACAATGTCCGGCTAATCTTGTGGTGATCATCTTAGGTAAAGGTTTCTCTAAACTTTTGTGTGTTTATTCCGTTATTTCTAGAATGATAACTTGTGTTGCTTGATTATCATGGTGTATGCATAATTGTTTGTAGTTTGTTAATTGATAGTACAATTTCTAGTCTCAATCGTACGTTCTTGGTGCCGTTGGCAATCGAGATATCACGGGAAGGGTTAGGCTTGGTTATTGATTAATTGATCATCGGGAAACAACCTCGCGTTTATATAATCCGAGTACTTTGTTCCCTTTTATCACTTTGATTATTTATGCACGAGTTATGTCTATGTAACTCTTTCTAGTTGGAATTTCACACAATTGTTAAAAGAAACTGAATCCTAAGATGGTCATTGTTTTCCTAATCTGCTTTACAACCAACCTTTGATTTGAAGTTATTTAGTTAATTTGGTTTTAAAAATCAAACAATCCAAATTATTGCTATTTACTTTCTGCAAATTAGGTTAATTTTAGTTTAAGTGCAAAGCTATATAATCGACATATTTTCCACATACTCCCTGAGTTCGATACCCATTTACCACTATCAGTAGTTCGTTCAGTGTTCACAACTTCAAATGTTTGAAATCGATGTTAAGTGTGGGGCCAAAGTGCAAGTCGATCGGGTGACCACCCGATCGGGTGACAATCCAATCGGACAGCAGTCCGATCGGGCGGCACTCTGTTCTGGTGTCCCGGTCGTCTTCTTCCTTGGTCATTTTGATAGTTTGTCGTTTTATCGAGATGTTTTGACAACGTATTAGACAACAGAAACCTCGTCAATACTTGGTACTCCTGATCGGACAAGTTAACTGTTCGAGACGGTGTTCCATGTTTAACCCGATATCGGTAATCTCGTGGATAGAATCCAGATCTTGAACCGACACATCAACAAGCAAGAGTAGAAGGTTAGAACAAGCTCCGATTCTATCGGTTTTGAGTACATTGAGTGTAACAGAGTTGAAAGAAAGTTGTAAAACCATCTTTCAATCCTTTTCACCGTGAATATGTTTAGATCTATGAAAGATCTTTGTTAATTTATGTGGAAATCGTTCAGATCTAAGTTGTTCTCGAGGGATTGAAGCCAAAACATGAAGTTCATAGGAACACCATAATGACATCATCCTGGAACACCTCAAATCTAGTGATTTCACGGTTAAAAGTTAAGATTCAAAAGATAGAAAGGTGTAGGAGTGCGTGTAGATTAAAGAAGTACAAGATTTAGGTTGAAATCTTACCGGAATCACGAGAAATCGAAGGAAAAGTGGGATTGAAGCGCTGGTCGGACAGAAGTGTGCAAAAGTGGTAAGTTTGATGTGGGCAGGGGGTATTTATAGGGTTTCCCAAAGTGGAAAGGGCTGGCCAATCGAGTGGTAGCCCGATCGAGTGGCTGGCCGATCGAGCGGCAGCTCAATCGAACGGCTGGTCGATCGGCTGGTCACTTGGTCGATCAGTCACTTGGTTCGAGTGTTTGGTGCGACAAGTTTTGCCGTTTCGATTCCGATTGCGATCGTTGCGATGCGATAGAGTTTCCTATTCAAATTACTTTTAATCCCAACTACTATATCAACATACAAGCATCCTTATTTCATATTTGTTTAGCGTTTGCGATTCGATTGCGATTGAGTTTCGATTACGTTTCAATTAATCACCACAACACAACATAAATAACATGAACAAGTAACATATAAGGCACACACACACATATAACAACATCCAGAACGCGTAATTCGAGTTGCGAGTGCGAGTGTGATTGCGATAGCGATAGAGCGATAAAATAAGCGATGAGTATCGAATAAACCTCGATTATTAATAAGTACTCCACATAATACAACTAACGTAAGGCATAAAATAGGCTAACTACAAGTCAAAGAAGTCAAAACAGGAATCGAGCAAGGAGTGACAGATCGCAATTAGCAATCTTGTTTCCCTTTGACTTCAATCTTGACTTTGACTTTGACTTTCGAAACACGGGGTGTTACATTACGTGCTTGCGTGCTTCTGTGCCCTACGTGCTTATGTGCTTCTGTGTTTATGTGCTTACGTGCTTATGTGATTGTCCGCGTTCCTGAGCTTTATATGCTATAGTTTAGAGCTGAGCGCAAGCCTATACTAGGGTTAATTAAAATCGTATAGCGTTTTGAATCCTATGGCGATGTCTGTTGCAGACAATGTCGTCGTTCGAATCATTCCATTCCCGTTCTGCTCGCCGCAATCATGATGACAAACGCATCGCCGCCCTCGTCGCTAAGCAAATGGCGAAAGTTATCCCCCAGATTGTTAGTGAGCTGAATGAAAACGCTAGGAAGTCTTCTGAAGAGTCCAGGACTGATGCTCCTAAAGCTACTTTTAGCTTCAAACAGTTCAAAGCCTGCGGCCCGAAAGAGTTTACCGGTGAAGATGGGCCTACGGCCATGTTCCAATGGTTTGATTCTATCGACGTCACCCAGCGCCAGAGTGGCTGTCCTGATAATCTCCGTACTCTTAACGCCACTGGCATCGTCCAATCCCGAGCTTTGGATTGGTGGACGGCCGAGAGAAACAAACGCGGAAATGATGCAGCTTACGTGCTGACGTGGGATGAGTTGAAGGACGTCATGATGCAAGAGTTATGCCCTCCCCACGAGCGCCAAAAGCTGGAGGATGAGTTCTGGCATATCAAGCAGAAAGATGGAGACAATGCTGGTTTGACTGCTCGCTTCAAGCAGCTAAGCATAATCTGTCCTAGCCAAGTTACCAAGCCTGAAATCACCATCAAGAAGTATATTCGTGCTCTTCCGGATTGTGTGGCTGATTTCGTTCAAGCTGCAAAGAGGACAAAAATTGAGGAAACTTTTTTACTCGCTGGTGAGATCAACGACAAGCGAGTCAAGTCTGGTTACTAGGATAAACTCCCAAGAATCTGCATCAAGCTACCACTGCATCAACCACTGAAACCGCCACCGCTCCGCAGTCTTCAAAGTCCTCTCGTCGCAAAAGGAAGAACAACAGCAGTTCCAGCAACGAGAACTGTGCAGTTACTGCTGCCCCGCTCCAATCAGTTCCTGCTCAACCTCAACCTCAACACCACCAAGTAGCGGCACCGGTCACCAACACACTGCCGGCAAAGCGTGCGTATACTGGTCCCCACCCGGCTTGCCCTACTTGTACCTATCACCACCCTGTGGGAATCGCTTGCAGATACTGTGTGCATACACAAACACATCCTTACCAAATGAATGTCAATCCAATCAAATGGCCATCCGATCGGATGACCATCCGAACGGATTAACATCCGATCGACTGGCCATCCAATCGGATTGCCATCCGACACTTGGTACTTTTGCACCGTTTAGCGCGCCGCTCATTGTTTATGCTATCGTTAACTGTTCAGGCTAGTCTCTCTCAGCGCTCCCTTTAATATAAGAGAGTGTTTACTTGTTAAACATAATCTGTGAGTATATTCGATCCCTTTTTACTTTATGCACTTTTGGGTGTTACATACGTTACTTATTCTAAATCACATCGCAAACACTATTTATACGCTGACCGTTACTGCATGATACGTGTTACTCGATGAATGCTTGTATGTTATGTTAACACAGTGATTGTTGCCTGACGCCTTAGCAACGATAGTACTATTTGTTTGGACTCAGTACCTGTCATGGACAGGGGTTGTTAAGGTTACCTCTCACATGTCGCAGTGGTGATATGTGTTGCGCATTCTACAACTCGCAGTCTAGTCTGTGCATATTTCATTGTCGATAACCTACTAGCTTTGCATTTTACATGTTACATGTTGGTTACGCGTAAACTATTTCGAACTCTATTATGCTATATTAAACTTGTATTCTCACCTTTACACTATGTGTATTGACTTTATTTTAACGTATGTGACAGGTGCTTAAGATGCTAGGAATTGATGTGCTTTGGTGAATCGAGCTAGGGGTCTAGTTATGTCATGCTTAAATCTGAGTCGTCGGAGCTGTATTTGTTTTTGAGACAATTATTTGTAATAACTGTTTTTATTTGGATATGTTGTGGTATGGGACACGACGTTTAATTATCTAGTAATGAATAGTTGTTATGGATACTTATGGACAATCTGTTTCGCTCAGTGCCATGCCCCGATGTTTCCGCCATCGGTTGGGGTGTGACACAAGGTATGAACCTTCTCCCTCATACTCATATTTTGATGAACCAAGGTATGAGCCTTCATACTCATACTTTGAGGAACCGAGATATGAGACTCCACCTTCATATGCTTACTATGAGGAACCATGGCGTGAACAACCCACCTCATATGAGTATTATGAAGAACAAAGTTACGACCCTTATCCATCATATACTTACAATGAGGAACAATGGTGTGAACCATCTACCTCATATGAGTATCATGAGGAACCAAGGATCGAACTTCCGAATTCAAGCTTTGAAGATCCTTATTCTATCACACCCATAGCCGATAAGATAATAGAACACCTTAAAACTATCAAGTGCTACATAAAAGAAGCCCGCGCAAGGGAAGAGGAATCCCACGCAAGGGAAGAATTAACTTGTAATAAAGAAGAGATAGTTGAAAAGCTAAAAATGGAAGAACAAGTAAGTGAAAAACCGACACATGACTTAAACAACGAAAAAGGTGAGTCTGACAACGTTAAAACCCAAGAAGAGTCTAATTTTAAAGAAATTAATCTCTTGGCACCATATTTCGAAAATCATTGTTTAGTACCCACTCATGCTAAGTTTTTAAACGAGTTAAACACTAACACAAAAATTGACGAAACAGTAAGCATTAAGTTAACAAATGATCAAACTACACTACTAAAAGAATATCCATTTGAAATTAACATTACATCGGTTCCATGTTTCTTTCAAAATTCCTTTATTAGTAATATTACAATTGATAAAGATCTTTGTGTTAATATAATTCCAAACTACGTTTTTGAAAAATTAAGTATTAGTGATTTTTCTCCACTTCAAATACCCATTTTTCTATCTAATCGGAAAACGGTAAAATCAATAGGGATAGTTGAAGATGTGTTGGTCCAAACCAATCAAATGGTAATCCCAACCGACTTCGACATCCTCGATGACGCTCCAGTAGTGTTGGGACGACCTTTTGTAAAGACCCACGAAGCTTTGAAAAATCGGAAGTATAACAATCTACCCATTCAATTAGGGGCATTCAAAAAAAGTGTCGATCTTGAGCGTTCAATGAGATATCCATTCGGCAATAATGACCCCCTAATTGAAGTTGAAGATGAACCACCCGATACAAGAGAACAAATTGACCACTTTGTTGAAGAAGAGGTCGCCATAGAACAAACCTTTCTGGTTCTTGATCAAAATGAGCAACCAAATAAGGAGTCTCCTAAAGACCCACCTCTTGAGCTCAAAGAACTTCCAAAAGGTTTGGAATATGTTTTTCTAGACAAAGATGGTAAATTACCTGTAATTATTTCGTTAAAATTAACTAGTTTAGAAAAAGAAAAATTAGTCACACTTTTGAAAAAACACAAAAACGCGATTGCTTGGAAGCTTGTGGATATTAAAGGAATAAGTCCTTCCATGTGCACGCACAAAATTTTAATGAATGATGACTATAAATTGGTAATACAACCACAACGTAGAGTAAATCCAAACGTCCAAGAAGTGGTAAAAAACGAACTCATCAAATTACTTGACGCCGGACTCATTTACCCAATCTCCTATAGTCCATGGGTAAGTCCCGTCCATGTAGTTCCTAAGAAATGAGGTATGACGGTAGTAACAAATGAGAAAAATGAATTAATACCAACAAGAACCGTCACAGGATGGAGAGTATGTATAGATTATCGTCGATTAAATGAAGCAACAAGGAAAGATCACTTTCCTTTACCTTTTATTGATCAAATGTGAGAAAGATTACCCGGTCACAAATTTTATTGTTTCTTAGATAGTTTTTCAGGTTACTTTCAAATACCGATAGCACCCGAAGACCAAGAAAAGACAACATTCACGTGTCCCTACGGAACTTTTGCTTATCGACGCATGCCTTTTGGTCTATGTAATGCCCCTGCAACCTTTCAACGTTGCATGGTGGCCATCTTCACGATATGATAGAAAAGACAATGGAAGTCTTCATGGGCGACTTTTCTATCTTTGGAGATTCATACGACCAATGCCTCAATAACCTTGAATGAATGCTATCCCGATGTGAGGAAACTAACCTCGCCTTTAACTGGGAAAAATGCCATTTCATGGTAACAGAGGGAATAGTACTCGGTCACAAAATCTCAAGCGAAGGAATGGAGGTTGATCGAGCAAAAATAGACACTATTTCTCGATTACCACCCCCATCCTCCATTTGAGCCATCAGAAGTTTCCTTGGGCATGCCGGATTTTATAGACGATTTATCAAAGATTTTTCAAAAATCTCAAGACCTCTAACAAAATTACTTGAAAAAGATGCCCCTTTCATCTTTGACAAGGATTGCAACCAAGCATTTCTAACACTAAAAGAAATGCTAATCAATGCACCTATCATGATAGCACCTGATTGGAAATTACCCTTCGAAATCATGTGTGATGCAAGTGACTTTGCAGTTGGAGCTGTCTTGGGAAAACGAAAAGATAAGCATTTTCACCCAATTTATTACGCTAGTAAAACACTCAATGATGCACAAGAAACTTACACAACAACAGAAAAAGAATTACTAGTTGTGGTATTATCTTTTGATAAATTTCGTTCTTATCTTGTTCTTTCTAAAACGATAGTTTATACAGACCATGCAGCCATTCGATATCTCTTTAAGAAACAGGATGCTAAACCACGTTTAATTAGATGGATTCTACTCCTCCAGGAATTTGACATTGAAATAAAAGACAAAAGAGGAGCAGAAAACACCGCTGCAAATCATCTTTCCCGCTTGGAAGACCCAGCTTTGGAGGCAACTAGGGATGAGCAAATCAATGAAAAATTCCCAACGGAATCCCTAGAAATGGTGGAATACCGAGAAGAGCCATGGTACGCCGACTATGCTAACTACTTAGCTAGCGGTATAGTTGCAAAAGGATGGTCACATCATCAAAGAAAAAAATTCTTTGCCGATGTAAAGCATTATTTTTTGGAAGATCCTTATATTTTCAAAATGTGTGCCGACCAACTCATCCGTCGATGCGTACATGGTAGTGAAGCAAGGAGAATTCTCCGCCATTGTCATGAAGGTCCATACGGAGGACATCATGGTGCCGCTAGTACCGCACGAAAGGTATTTGATTCAGGATTTTATTGGCCAACCATCTACAAAGACGCCCAAAGTCTTATCAAGACATGTGACGCTTGCCAAAGATCAGGTAATATTTCTTCCAAAAACGAAATGCCACAAAATGGCATACTTGTTTGTGAAAATTTTGATGTGTGGGGACTCGACTTTATGGGACCTTTCCCACCGTCAAAAGGAAACAAATATATACTTATGGCAGTAGATTACTTGTCTAAATGGGCCGAGGCCGAAGCACTTCCAACAAACGATGGAAGGGTTGTGGTAAGATTTCTGAAACGCTTATTCTCTCGTTTTGGAACTCCAAAAGCATTAATAAGTGATAGAGGCACCCATTTTTATAACCATCAACTTGAAATTTTTTTAACAAGGTATGGGGTCTATCACCGGGTCTCAACAGCATATCACCCTCAAACAAACGGACAAGCCGAAGTGACTAATCGAGGTTTAAAAAGAATACTTGAAAAAACCGTAGGATTAAATAAAAAGGAATAGGCTGATAAATTAGATGACGCTTTATGGGCTTTTCGAACAGCATATAAAACAACAATAGGTACAACCCCATATAAGCTTGTCTATGGAAAAAGTTGTCATTTGCCGGTAGAAATAGCGCATAAAGCCTACTGGGCAATTAATAACGTAAACTTAGACTTAAAAATAGCCGGTAAAAATCGATTTTGCCAATTAAATGAATTAGACGAATTAAGGAACCACGCATATTCTAACTCCGAAATTTATAAGGAAAGAATGAAACATTTGCATGATAAACACATTAAACCAAATGAATTTCGGGTAGGAGATCAAGTTCTATTGTTTAATTCACGACTTCGATTATTTCCTGGTAAATTAAAGTCTAGGTGGTCGGGACCTTTTTCCATCACCCACATTTTTCCACACGGTGCAATTGAAATTAAATCTCAAAATGGAATCCCATTCAAAGTCAATGGCTAATGGCTAAAGCTTTATCAATGATTTATTGAGGATGAAGAGGAAGAAATCTCGCTACAAGTGGCCGATGATTAAACGAAGTTTTGAGCATCAACGTCATATCTTGTAAGTTACGAACATCGGGAAAGCATCTAAATCGGTAAGATTTCTAAAAACCAAGCATCGGGAAACAGGGCACTCACACGAGCACTTAAAAAAAATGTTCCCGCCCACGGGGCCGTATCCGCGCAACTGTCGGGGATAAAACCCCTTTTTCTTTCATTTTCTCATTTCAACACGCCCTATTTCCCCAAGAACTCTCTGGTTCCGGCGAAATTTTATGCAGATTTTAACGTTCCCCTGACTTCTATCACTATAATTAGTTAGATTAATCACTTGCATGTAGTTTAACATAAAAAAATTAGGGAAAAATCTAGGGTTCTTCAACTTGAACCGAATCAAACCTCAAATTTTTGCTTAGATCTGTTAGTATTAATATAGATGCATGTTATAGGAAGTAAATCAACTTAAATTGTTTGTAGATTTGCCCGATTTCTCACAGAAACCTCAAACCCTTGTTTTTAAACCGAAAAAGATGAAATTTAAGGGGTAAACGGTTTGTTTTGGGAAAAACGGCACTTGGGTTTCATTTTCGGGGAAAACCGCCCCTACTGGACCAAAAAATTTCAAGTTTTCAAAACCGGGACAAAAAATCAAATTTTTGGGAAACAGACGCCTGAGCACGGGGTCGTGCTCAGCGAGCACGGGGGCGTGTCCAGCTATTTTTCAGCGAACATGGGGCGTGTCCACTGAAAACGGGGTCGTGTTCAGTTGACTGTTTTCAGTTGACTGTTTTCAGTTTTCTTCAAAAATTTTACTGTTTCATGCTAATTGTTTGTGGTATTCTTTCAGATGGCCAAGAAGTTTAGTAGGTTCAACCCGAATGAGTATGTTGCTCAAGCACGGTTTGAAGTTCTCAAGATAAGGCCCGAGGAAAACCCGCGACAAGACTGCTTGGATACTCTAGAAGCAGTAGGCCAAATCGTCCGCTTCAATAACCTTGTTACTAGTCCACTACGAGCAGCTCTTTCCACCCGGCTTCACTCTGTGCACGAATATAACATGGAATTTTACAGCACGTTTGCCTTCAAGGAAAGAGCGGAGCCGTTTGACAATTAGGGGGTGGAATTCCATTGTGCAGGGACTATGTACTCAATCTCAATTGCACAATTTGGGGCAATCGTCGGTTTGTATTCGGAAGAAGATGATGGAGAGGAAGAGAACACTGGTGGCCTCCACGAACTCCTAGAAGATCAACGCCAAGCTGCATGGGCTCAGATTAGGGAAGGACACTATAACCCGAGCCGAACCAAGAGCACACTGTTGAGGGACCCCCTCTACCGCTACATCCACAGGGTCCTCAGCTACTCTCTTTGCCAGAGACATGACAGTGGTGGTGTTGTAAGGTTGCGCGATCTAATAGTCCTCCATTGCATTCACAACCGTATCAACCTCGATGTTCCCTACCTGCTACTTTGCAACATGCACTTGAACCAACTTGCCACTCCCCCGACTCCTATCCTTTTTGGAGGGTGGATTTATCGCCTCTTCAAACATTTTGTGCCAAGGATATCGAGGTCCTTTCAAAAGGGCCCATGGTCGGGAAAAGTGGACCTTGTCATATCTCGCTCCATGAGTTTAATCAACGAAGCAGATGACGGGACGGTTA
This sequence comes from Helianthus tuberosus, assembly GCA_030545235.1. Taxonomy (NCBI): domain Eukaryota; kingdom Viridiplantae; phylum Streptophyta; class Magnoliopsida; order Asterales; family Asteraceae; genus Helianthus; species Helianthus tuberosus. The sequence goes on along the minus strand of CM060365.1, from coordinate 30,612,415 downwards.
GATTTCAGACGGTTCAAGGACATGTGTGGAACCCTCAAGAAGCTCTCATCCTTCACGCTCCACATATCCGTCCTCCTCCCCAGAACCACTATCAGCACCATGGTGAACCTGGCCAATCCTCCTCCCAAGGAGGTGGTTTTCCTAACTTTCAAATTTTACATGATTTATTGCAGGAAAACCTCATGTGCACCCGTAACACCTACAACATGGCCAGCAACACGTACGCCCGGGTCGAAGTTATAGAAAGAAACATTTCCGACATGCAGGATGACATCAGCAACATCCAGGAGTACATGGCGGGCCAAGGAGGGGATGATGACGAGGACGACGACATGGATTGAGGAGGAGGCGGTGGAAGGTGATGTAACATGGTTGACGGTCCTAACAGGTTAACCCTTTATCTCTCACAAACAATTTCATGGCCTACCTGCCAATGTTGAACAATTTACTTTTCTTAACACTTTTAATTTCCTGCATTTTTTTTAGTTTATGTTGTGGATGTTGAAACTATGGTTAAGTAGGATGTTGGTTATTTTGTTTGGTGTGGTATTTATAAGTAAAAAAGGTACCCGAAAGCCGAAACCTGTTTTCCATGATTGCAGACTGTCAACACGGGGCCGTGTCTAGCCAACACGTCCCCGTGTCCACCGCCCAGTATCTGCTGTTTGGTTAATTTCTGCCCAACACAGGGTCGTGTTCACCAGGCACGCCCCCGTGTCCACCTTCTGTAAGTTTTCGTTACTGGCAGTCTGACCACGGGGCCGTGTCCAGATATCCAGTAACACCAAAACCTTGTTTATAACACCTTTTTACACATTCAATCAACCTAAAAACTTATTTTTGGGACACATTAAGGACAATGTGTAATTTAAGTGTGGGGGGGGGGGGGGATGCTAAAACCTTGAATTTTGCAAGTCCTAATAACAAGCCTTACACAAAACTCTATTGAAACCGCTAATCACCCCAATTTTTTTCAAAAACTTTTCATTTTTTTTTTACTTCTCTTGGTTTAATTTGGGAATAACAAGTTCTAAAAAGGTTATATTTTTACAAATTTACAACCGATAGCGTCGTGATAAAAAGAACCAACATAAGAAAATTATGAAACGACATTACAAATCTAGTTAAAATTTGATTATATATACTTGATCACATTAAAAACTCATTCCCACAAAAAGTGAGTTTTGAGCCTTTATTGAGCATAAAAGCATACATCTTTAAATTAAATGCTCATCTTTCGTTTGTTGTGTGAATAGCCGCTTGGTTTCTTACGACTCTAGAACTTGCCAAGACGATACATTCCCGGTCCTTACCAACTTAAACCCAAGTAAGTAAATGATGGAGGCATTAGGACCAACCCTTTTCTCTTTTCTACACCATTATTTTTTGTTTTTTTTACCACCTACCCAAAATCCCCCTAGTTAACCCCTTTGAGCCTAAACCTTTTCGTTTCTAAACCCACAAAACAAACACTCTTTACCCACCAAAACCTTTTTATTTTTAACCCTTTATTTTAGTGAAAAGCTCAGTCTTCATGTGACAGTCCTTATCAATTTTTTTTTTTTGAATGAGGTATAGCAATAAACAAACAAGTTACTCAAAAGAAACTTTGTTTGAATAAAAGTCACAAAAACAAAAGGTTTTACGACGACCGACGCTTTTTATGCTTTTCGCCCTTTTTACTAACTACTAACCCAAAACCACCTACCTTTAACCCAAGCTTAACCCTTCCCCAAGTCATCTTGATATTTACAAAGGTGTATAGTTAAAAAGGAGGAGGATTAATTGCTTGGCAAGCATATGGTAGAAGTAAGTTCCATGCCGGTCTCGAGTGTTTCACAAAAATACATCTTCGGCCGAGTGTTGAGTGATCTCTCGTGAGGTATGTAAACTTGTATATAAATGGAATTTTAAGAAGGCATGTTATGCCCAAATAAGTAATTTCTCTTATGAAATGTTCTAAATAAATAATAACGAATAGGATTGTAAATAACATAAAAATAAAGCCTAATAAAGATCTTGGATTCCCGACACTCAAGACAAGCCCAAAACTTCTCTTCTACCCATTCCATTTAGGAGTGTAAGCCACATTATAAAGAGTTTTGCTTGAGGACAAGCAAAGATTCAAGTGTGGGGGTATTTGATGTGTGTAAAATGCAACATATAAAATATATTAAATAAGGCATAAAACTAACCCTTTTTAGTACTAATGTTGGAAAAAGTGTGTTTTTGTCTTCCTTTTGTATTTTTCAGGATTAAATGAGCGTAAATGAACAAAAGGAGCAAATATGCAGCAAAACCTAACATAATTACAAGAAAGGAACAAACGTGGCATGCCCGACCCCTCGACAGCATCTTCCCAAGTAAAAACAGGAAAACAGAAGGCTGACCACGGCCCTGTGCCCAGCGGACACGGGGGCGTGGCCAGATGTCTGCAGAAAGGACAAAGCTATAGAAGCTTCTATTCACGACACGGGGGGTGGGGTGCCCAGCTCGACACGGGGCATGGTCAACGCTAAGATTCCCAGAATCCAAGCAAATCTTGATAGTACAGATACGCCTCTGCACACGGGGACGTGCCTAGCGGACACGGGGGCATGCGGAGCTAATGCAGACAAATTGCAATTAATGAAGAAAGAGAAAGTGGATGGACACGGGGCCGTGTCTGGGCTTTTGTGCAGGCTATAAATAGAGGTGCTTGGTTCACTTCAAAGGCATCCCTTGGCAAACCACCTCTCTCCCACTTCACCCACACTCCACCACCATCACAACACCCACATCCACCACCATCATCCATCATCCATCATAGAGTGTGTGTAATAGTCTCGGGATCCAAGATTGATAGTAGGAGTTCTTGACAATCAAAGGCCATGTTTGCCTAAGTCTCTTACATCACTTGGTGAAGATAAGCATTAGTGTAATACTTTTGATTTTTAATCTTTTCGCACTTTTTAATTGGTTTTGTATTAATGACTTTAATAACTAGTTTCTTATGTTGAAGGTAAAACTTCCTTATCATTTGTCCGTGGTGTCTTGGCGTTATTTTACTGTCTATATATAGAGATATGTTGGCTACCTGGTCGGGGGTTAAGGGAATGGTTTGGTAAGGTTCTTGCCTTGTTTAGTGTATAGATCCTGCAAGGACCTGGGTTAAGCTTACTAGGACCTCCTTCAATACCCACTGGTATGTAAACTACTATTAATACATTAACCCGGCTACTTGGGATTGTATCCCTGCTGCCACAAACCACTTAGCCGAGGGTAACGTCACCTTCAAAAGAGGGGCCTACCACATTACGCATTAATAACTTAATTAATTATCTTTCAATATTCTGACCCTTTAGGATTGTATCCTTGCTGACTCTAACTACTGGGTTGAGGGTAACATCACCTTCAAAAGAGGGGCCTACTACTATAACTAAGATAATCTCTTAAAAAGTGAAAAAGTGCGGAAATCATCAAAGGTTACACTAAAGGCGAGTCGGATTCAAGTGATTCATCTTGTCTATCTGTTTTTATTTTATTTTTATTTTCAGCATTTTTAGTTTTTATTTTTCATGTTTAAAACTTTTTCTAAATTGTTAATTTGATTAGACGTTGAGGATAAACCGGTACTAAAAGCTCTTGTGTCCTTGGACGACCTCGGTATCTTACCAATGCTATACTACGCTCACAATGGGTACACTTGCCCATATGTGTGTTTAGTGTTAGTAAAATATCGTGTTTTATAAATTTAAAACTTGACTAAAGTGTTAAAAAAGGCTTAAAATATACATAAAAACATATAACACACAACACGCATCAATTGACCACGGGTGCCGCTACTTGGCGGTGTTGAGATTGCGGTTGGGCAGGTACTGTTTGGAGCGAGGCACCAGTAACTGCGGAGTTTTGTTGCTGGAGCTGCTGTTGTTCCTCCTCTTGCGACGTGAGGGCTTTGAATATTGCGGTGCGGCAGTGGTTTCAGCGGTGGGAGCAGGGGTGACTTGATGCAGATTCTTGGAGGCTTTGTCGAAATAACCAGCCCTGACTCGCTTATCGTTGATCTCAGCGGCGAGCAGGTAGGTTTCCTCAATTGTTGTCGTCTTTGCAGCCTGAACAAAATCTGCAACGCAATCCGGAAGAGCACGGATATACTTCTTGATTGTAATCTCGGGGGTAGTAACCTGACCGGGACAGATAATACTCAAGTGCTTGAAGCGAGCAGTTAAACCAGCGTTATCTCCGCTATCGTGCTTTATGTGCCAGAATTCGTCCTCTAGCTTTTGGAGTTCATGGGGAGGGCAGAACTCTTGCATCATGATGTTCTTCAACTCGTCCCACGATAATCCGAAAGCTGCATCGTTTCATCGTTTGTTCCTCTCGGCCGTCCACCAATCAAGAGCACAGGATTTGAAGACGCCGGTGGCGTTAACAGTGCGTAGGTTTTCTGGACAGCCACTCTAGCGCAGGGTGACTTTGATTGAATCAAACCATTGAAACATGGTCGTAGGACCATCTTCGCCGGTAAATTCCTTTGGACCGCAGGCTTTGAACTGCTTGAAGCTAAAAGCGGCCTTCGGAGTATCGGTCCTAGACTCCTCCGAGGACTTGCTAGCATTCTCATTCAGCCCATGATGATTTGTGGGATGACTTTCGCCATTTGCTTAGAGACGAGAGCAGCGATTCGTTTGTCATCATGGTTTCGGCGAGCAAATCGGGAATGAAACGATCTAAATGACGACATGGTCTGCAACAGACATCGCCATAGGACTTAAACATAAATTTCGATTAACCCTAGTATAGACTCTCACTCGGCTCTAAACTACTTCATATAAAGCACAGTAACACATAAATTCACAAAATCACGTAAGCATATAAACACAGAATCACATAAGCACATAAGCACATATTTCACATAAGCACAGTAGCACATAAACACATAGCTCCCCGGAGCATATATTTTGCACGTATTCACCTATCCTTCATAGCAGCATATAGTGATTAAGTATAGCGATTGCGAATAACGAGTAGCGATTTCGAATAAAGACCAGCGATTTGTTAGCGTGTTGAGGTAGGTGTGCAGTGCGAGCGGTGCGTGTTGATCAAGCGAACAGCGAAAAGCGAGTAAATCACCAAAATCAAATCACATAAACGCATAAAATCACATGAAATTCACATAAAACCATAAATCACAGAGTCAGCGGCGGCAAATCAAGAATCAAACACATAAAATGGGAGAGAGATTGTCTTGGCTAGATAGACGTCGACTACCCAAAGTGATTCGACTATTCACAAGGACCTTAGGTGCACACTTTGGCCTTCTGAACTGTACTCTCGTCTCGATTTGGGCGATCGTCATGCATCCTTCCAGTTACAGCGTGACCCAAGTCGTTGGAGTCCGTCGAGACTTTGGTGAGAGTTTTGCAAAAACCAAAAGTATTGAGCAGAACGGGTCATCAAGGTTCGGGTTTCACCCCTGACTTAACGATTACATCCCTGTTTATGTGATAGGATCACGAGATAGATAAGGAGAATCGCTTCGAAGTATGGATTTCACTCCTGATTCAATGCAAATTCTCTTGTTTATAGTAAAAATAGTGAGTCGAACGAGTGATTTGGTCGAGAGTTTACGGTTTTCACACCTAATCTCAACCAGACCATCCGTTTGTGTGTGTATCCAGCCTTAGGAAAGGCTGGTCTTGCGCGGAACCGTAGTATGCGATGTTTGCGCAAGAGTGTAGTGTATGGTGAGTTCGAGCGAGAAATAGTAAGTAGGCTCGTGCAAGACCCATACTGGGTTTGCACAAGTCGGTATGTTAGTAAATAGCCTATAGACTAGGTCGTTTCTAAGACATCGACCCAGACTAGGTCGAGTCTTGCCTAATTCCCTATAGTTATGGCTCTTATACCAATCTGTCACACCCCAACCGATGGCAGAAACATCAGGGCATGGCACTAAGAGAAACAGATTGTCCATGAGTATCCATAACAACTATTTATTACCAAATAATTAGACGTCATGTCCCATACCACAACATATCCAAATAAACAGTTATTACAAATAATTGTCTCAAAAATAAATACTGTTCCGATGACTCAAATTTAAGCGTGACATAACTAGACCCCTAGCTTGATTCACCAAAGCACAACATTTCCTAGCATTTAAGCACCTGTCAAATACGTTAAAATAAAGTCAATACACATAGTGTAAAGGTGAGCATACAAGTTTAATAGTAATAGTAGAGTTCGAAAGCGTTTATGCATAACCAGCATGTAACATGTATAATGTGAAGCCAATAGGTTATCGACAATGAAATATGCACAGACAAGACTGCGAGTTGTAGAATGCGCAACACATATCACCACTGTGACACGTGAAGAGGTAACCTTAACAACCCCTGTCCACGACAGGTGTTGAGTCCAAACTATAGTACTATCGTTGCTAAGGCGTCAGGCAACAATCACTGTGTTAACATAACATACAAGCATTCATCGAGTAACACGTAACATGCAATAACGGTCAGCGTATAAATAGTGTTTGCGTTGTGTGATTGATGTGATTTAGAATAAGTAACGTATGTGTCACACCCCAACCGATGGCGGAAACATCGGGGTGCGAGCACTAAGCGTTCAGATTGCTCAAGAGAATTCCACAACACTAGATATTTCAATAGAATTAAGTAGATTTCATAGCAATTGTCTAAAATCCAGATATCTCAAAATATCACATTACAAGACATCAAATCATAATTGTTCAAATTGTTCCAAGACTAGTTTAGCTTAACGTGACGTTTCTAGGCATCTCCTATCTTGATTTCCAAGAGTTCCATAGCAACCTATCAGCCTGCAACATGTATTAAAATATCAATACAAAAGTATTGGCGAGTATACAAGTTTGATTATAGCATAATAGATTAAAACAACTCATATCCACAATGTAAGTAATAAAAATTAGTTTCTGCCGTGCTAGTGTCGCAGTCCACGCAGTGATAGCCCAAGTATCCCGATGCTTTGTTGTTTACCCAAGACTCAAGGTAAACTATAATCCTCTTAACAATACCCCCCGAGAATAATGGGGGAGGTAAATCTCCTAAAGCGCTACTATTGTTAAGGCGGAACTACACGCTCTGGATTAAACGTCACATAGCACAAAGAGTCAAGAATCAAGAATCACAAGTTTCACGAACACATAGGATAGAGTAAAAGTTTCCAAAGATGCAAGTTTAAGTTTCATAGAATACATGTTACACCCCAAAAGTTTAAAGTAAAAGGGGATCGAGTATACTCACAGTGATTGCTTAACAGTCACAACTGTTATTGGATCAAAGGGAGCTCTTTTGAGATTAGCCTGATTAGATTACCATAGGATAAGCGTTGGGCAGAGTAACGAGGCTGAATAACGTGTTAAAAACAGTCACCGGGTTGAAGGGATGTCCGATCGAACGGCTGTCCGATCGGCTGGGCCGGTCGGTCGGCTGACATGTGATGTAAAGAGGCAACGGCTGCCCGATCGGACGGCTGTCCGATCGGGTTGCCACTTGGTGCAAAGGATAGGAGAGGCTGTCCGATCGGATGGCCATCCGATCGGCTGGCCTCTAGTGAAGAAAGGTTGTCCGATCGGATGGTTGTCCGATCGGCTGGCCTCTTGTGAAGGTTGTCCGATCGGCTAGCTTTCCGATCGTCTGGCCTCTTGTTCTTGTTTACTAATTTTGTAAAATTTCTAAGTTTGAAGATTTAATGGTGACGTCACGGCACGTATTGAGACAGCAGTAACTTATCATTTAACAGCCATTCTGGTTGGTTGGGAACCACCCCAGTCCAATCAGTGGTCTGTTAGCGACGGGTTTATGCCGGAATCCATCCCGTGAACGTCTTAATCAGTGAACAATCCGTTCCTAAACCAACTCTAGACCACCGATCAAGTCTACAGCCCGTTTAGTTATGTTTATCACCGAAATAGTTCAGAAATTTAAAGAAAAGATGAAGATCAACCCAAGTTTTGCATGAAAAGTATAGATTTATCTTAGATTTAGTGTAAAAACGTATGAAATAACTTAGATCTGAGCTAGATCTTGCTCAGAATGACATCACCTGATAGTTTGTACAACCACCATGATGACATCATCCTCAAGATCTCAGATCTGATAGATTTCACGATGAAAAGTGTGATTTCAGGTGAGAATCACGTAGAGAATGATGTGTAGAGTAAGAAAGTACAAGAATCTAGCTTGAAACGTACCAAAATCGATGAGGAAATGGAGAAATAGTGTGCGCATGCGTCTGGTTCGGTCAGAGCTGTCACATCACTTGAAATGGTGATGTGACAGCCTATTTATAGGTGAAGGGTGAAAGGAGGAAGGTTGGTTTGGTTCGGCTGGCAGTCCGATCGGCCGGCTAGCCGATCGGCTGGTCACTCTTGCCAACCTAGCCTTCTCGCGTTCCAGTTTAAGATTCGTTTTTCATGTTATATTAGGCGTTGCGTTGTATAGATTACGTAAAGTATCTTTATTAATTAGATTACATTGCAAGCATCGGAATCTCAAAGTTTCATAGATTCCGCCAGTGACAAGGCTCCAGTCTCTCGTTTAACCAAGAATCAAGTTTCACGTGTCTAAGGAGTCAAGCACCAATTTGAGTCCCTAGGGTCAAGAATCATCGTTTCTTAAATATCAAGAATCAAGAGTCCAAGTATCAAGTATCAATCATCAAGAGTCCAAGTATCAAGTATCAAGAATCAAGAGTCCAAATATCAAGTTAAGTCATAAGGATTCAAGTATCTAGATTAAGTATCAAGGGTCAAGCATCATGAGTCTAGTATCTGTATCAAGTCTCATAGTTTAAGTTTCAAGAATCAAGCATCTAGATTAAAGAATCAAGTATCATAGTGTTAACCCTCAAGTATCACTAAGATTCACACCAAAATTACCAAAGTATCAACATCACATAACCACAAGGTCTGAGACTGACAATTTACAGGAGTTTAGGGACTGATCTTGCCAAGTGTCTAAAGTTTAGGGACGCTGGGCGTTACAGTATGTAACACCCAAAAGTGCGTAAAGTGAAAATGGATCGAGTATACTTACAGCGATGGAAGTTAATGGATTAAAGGGAGCACTAGAGTGATTAGCCTTAACAATTTACGATAGCATAAGCGAATGAACAGTGCGTTAAACGGTAAAAAGTGCTAATGTGTCGAATGGTAACCCGATCGGATGGCCATTCGATCAGATTGACATTTATTTGGGAAGGATGTGTTTGTGTATGATGGCTTTGAAGTTTTCATTGTAGTATTTTGAAAACAGAGAAGTATCTCTACCTTTCGGGTCGTTCAATCGAATAGCGATCCGATTGGCAGGACACATAGTGAGAACAAGTTCACAGCAGGATGGTCACTCGATCGGATCGCAATCCGATCGGATGGCAATCCGTTAAAAATGATGGTCCTTGAAAAATGTGAAATTGATTAAGTGTCGAAGTTCCAAACGTCACCCGATCGGATGGTTGTTCGATCGGATGGCAATCCGTTCGACGTTTAGTTCTTTTGAAAACTTGAAAATTGTAAAGTGTGGAACCAAGTGCAATCCGATCGGATTGTAGTTCGATAGGATGGCAATCCGATCGGACGGCAATCCATCCCAACGAATCTGATCGTCTTGACTTGATTATTTTGAAAGTTTTGCGGTTTGTTCGAGACGGTATGATAACATACTAAACAACGGAACCTTGTCAAGTCCTAAGTCGCCCGATCGAACAGGAATCACCCTAATCCGATCAGTTTACTGGTTCGTGATGGTTGTTCATGTTCAATCTGAAATCAGTTGTCTCCTTGATAGAAAGCAGATCTCAACTGACACTTCACTAAGAAATGAGTAGAATACCAGAATGAGCTCCGATTCTGTCGGTTTTGAGTGCATTAAGTGTAAAAGAGTTGAAAGAAAGTTAGAAACCATCTTTCAATCCATTCAACTTCGAAAAGGTTTAGATCTGTGCGAAATCGTTGTGAAATCATGTGGAAATCCTTCAGATCTAGGTTGTTCTTGGTGGAATGAAGCCAAACCTTGAAGTTCATAAGAACTTCATGATGACATCATCCTAAAACACCTCAAATCCGTTAATTTCACAGTAAAAAGTTAGGATTCAAAGGTGAAAATGATGAAGAAGTGCGTGTAGATCATAGAAGTACAAGATTTGGGTCGAAAACTTACAAGTGATGTGACAGGGGGGTATTTATAGGTTGCCAAAAAGTGAAAGTGGGAGCAAGTGTCAGATAGCCCACCGATCGGATAGCCATTCGATCGATTGGCCATTCGATCGAAGTGGTCCGACGAGTTGAGTTTCAGAGTTTCGTTTTGCGTGTTGAGCGTTGCGATGCGTTTTGTGACAACTGGCACTTTTCCGTACATTCCGTACAATAATTGAACAGTAATCTGAGTTTTAAGAACTGTGAAGGGTATAGTTTACAAGACGAATGAACTTCTGATTACTGTTATACACATACAATGGCATTTCATGTTGCAAGACTTTATCATTACTACATGCAACACGATATAGTTCTATTAATGCACAGAACAGAATTGGCACCATTATCAGACAAACTAAAAGCACTAACGGGAGTTCAGTACTTAGACAGACATGATGTCAAGACACAGAATGAGCCCCAGAACCAAGTGATACACTAGGATAATGTGTAGGAAAGTAGGGATTACAAAACTGCCTTCCTAGTGATGACATGGGTGCCGGAAAGTGCCAGAAACACGCTAAAACTGCAAAATTCTGCAGAAAATAGATAAATTCAGCAATTTTCAGCAATTTAACATCTGAATATAATGCAGAAAAGTGGGTTAATGGTCCAGAATACTTTCCTAAGTGTCGGGAACCGAAACTGTCATAAAATACAACATAAAGCACACTAAACTGCGCAATTCAGCACTTTAACGAACAGTAAAGAAACGAACAACCAGACACTACCCGAAACATCAAATTTTTACTAGAAGCACTGTTTTAGTGTTACAAAGCTAGTTATGATCACCGAACATCGTATTACATCTCATGAACACAAAACCCCTAAATCCCTAAATTTAATACTTGGAATCTAACTAGAATGAAGTAACTAATACTTGAAATGTTACACTTTGCCCCACCCCCCCCTATTCAAGGCCGGTTAGATGTGGGTCCCACTTGGGGATTTTATTCCATATTTTATAAGATTCTTGTCTAGAATATGCCACACAAAGATGCCATATACCATCTAAATGATTGGTGTAAGATTATAAGAACCAAGGGACTTAACACTTAACCATTTCACAACACCCCAACTCCTCTTCTTCTTCCCTTAGCTCACGGCCCCAACCCCACCTCCATACACCTTCATTTTTACTTCATTCCAATACATTCTAAGGTGGTTCTAAGGTGTCTCGAGCCTATATAGGAAGGTTGCAAGAAACGGAACTTAAAGGACCTCTCTCTAGTGCTTTTATCCACTTGTTTTCTACACTTGATCATCCCTGGCCTTGTGCTAGTGGTAAGAATCTTGATCTTGCTAGTTTACTTCTATTTTAAGTGGTTAAAAAAAGAAACATAATCATAAACATGAAGAACACTAAGAATCATAAGAAGTAAACGTGAACATTAGCTTAAAATGTGAAGAAACCTTGATGAATATGAGTTGTTATGCTTGTTGATTGTTGATTGCTCATGTTTATGATGTTGATCATCATAATAACCTAGCTAGATGATGATTAAATACATGATCTAGCAAGTATGAGGATGATTCTTGAAGAAATCATAAAGAACATCCTTTATGTTAAACATGAACTTGAATATAAACTTGATTTAAAGTATGATGATGATTGATACCTAAAATAAGTCTTGTAAATGAATGATTTCAAAAATAGTTTTCCCAAGAAACCAAGATTATTTACAAGATTTACAAGATCATGACTTTTAAGAAACTAATCACATTTTTGGGGTTAAATCAACACTAGAAGCATATTGTTAACAAGAAGAATACAAGAAAAATCATTTTTAGAAAATCTTCAAGTAAGTTGTAAAGGACTAAATTTTACAAGAAGGTGATTTATAAATAGACAACCATGTTTTGGAGGGTAACTAAACATACTAAATAACATACTAAGTTACTACAACTTTTTAAAAAATTTCAAGTTCATGTCAAAGTGTAAATTTGCATATTTAAAGCATATGGTAAGTCTTGTTCATGTTGTTGATGATTGCTGATGATTTAAAAAGAAAATGATATGCTTTGAAAGCATGGAAACCTCCATTTTTAAGGGGAAACTATGGCAAAATTTTCTAAAAATATAAACACTTAGAAAAATATTTATAAACACACACTTACAAGTGTATTTTCAACAATAAATGGTTACATAAACTTTGCCATAATTTTTTATTACAAAAATACAAATATTGGAGGTTGGTTTTTATAAATAAAAGTGACTAAATATGTATTTGGGAAATACATATTTGGAAGACACAATGTGTGTGATTATTTGTATACTTTGTGTATTAGTTATATTATTTTAGGACTTGAAATAACGTAACACATCAAAATACCAAGGGTTACAATCCAAAATATTACCAAAATCTCAAGGAATAAATATACAAGTTACACACAAAATATTGGCAAAACCGAACAAGAAATGTAACTTACAAAATATTCTGGAACTTAATTCACAAGTATATTTTGGTAAATAATATTTTGTACACAAGGAAATGAAAATATGACCTTTATGATTATCATAAAGTTATATCATATTTTGACAGGAAGGAAATATATGATTTTTGGGTGAATAAAAAATATATATTTTTCATGGAATTACTAGAAGATGTAATATTTTTGGAGAAATATATATTTCTTAAACACACTTGAAATACAATATTTATGGAGTGAAATATATATTTTCTCAAATGAATAGGAAATATATCGTTTTTAGAGAAAAATGAGTCTATATATATTTCCCAAGTTAGACACAAAAATATATTATTTTTGGAAACTTATAAGAAAATACAAATACTTTTGCCAAGAGAAAAATTATAAATAATTTTTCTAAATAATATTTATTACAATATGTATTTTGGAAATATATATTGGTGGACTTTTATTGAAGATAATATTCCGGAAAAATAATACGAAATTAAGTATAAGAATACTTAATGAATACAGTAAAAATACGTATTCTCATACGTATGGATACACTCCGGAATACAACACCGATACATGGCGAAAAATATACAAGTATAAGAATGCAAATACAAATACACCCATCCTTGGGAAGTATCAAGTTAATATATATTGTTTTAACAATTATTCCAAAATTTGATAAATATAATTTAAGTTAAAATATTTATTATTTTAACAAATGATTATATGACTTGGAATAATACTGAAGGCACAATAAAACGTAACTCAAAGACACTAACTAATACAAAGTCAAGGCACGACCCGCTCGCCTGATAGACAGTAGTACATTGTAGGTTGTCGTGCACACTAGTAGCAGCTTGAGTTACGTCGGATTGAAGAACGCAAACTTGTGAGTTCATGTCCCCCTTTTCTCTTAACTGTTTTCGGATTTATAACTCTCGGGGGTGAAATACATGTTACGAATGTTTAAATGGTATGAATTGACTATGAAATAAACTATTAGATCATGTGAGCATAGTTTGAATTTGAAATGTCATTAACTCTTAATTAGGGACAAAGGTTAGATCTAATAGGTATGGCCAATCCCCACTCATGGTACTTGTGACCACTTGAGTGCTTCGGTGTCCCAGTCGAGGTAAATCGACAATAGTCAAGGTGAATTGACATGGTCGAGGTAAATCGACAATAGTCAAGGTGAATTGACATGGTCAAGGTAAATTGACATAGTCAAGGTGAATTGACATAGTCGAAGGGGAATTCGACATAGTCGAGGGAATCGACGAGGGTATAAGCCTACTCCTTCCGAGTGCTCCCTATGCCCTCACATGCTTTAATGTCCTTGTAATACATTAATTTGATATGTTCATAAATGCTTTTCATACCTGTTTTCAGAGGAGTTTCTCAAAGGTTTACAAGGTTTTCAGTACTCATACAAAAAGCATGAACTCGCTCAACTTTTGTTGATGTTTTTCCATAATTACATGTATTTCAGGTAACAGGTTGGATCTTGGGCGCGGGTGTTATTTCTAGAAGTAGACTTCAAGTTTAGATGTCATCCACTTTTGTTGGTTTGTGACTTAGTCGAAGGTTGTGTTTTAAAACTTAAATAACCGGTGTTGTAATACTTTAAATTTTATGAATGGATGAACATCGTTTTGATCATGTAGTTGTTTATTATGATTGAATGCAATGATATTAAACCAGTCACACAACATACGCTTCCGCAAAAGTCAGGGTGTGACAGTTTGGTATCAGAGCTTCGATTGTAGTGAACTAGGATTCCTTTTCGAGTCTAAACTACAATCACTAGGACTCTCTCACGAAATCATTTTACAAAAAGGTTTTTCATTGCATTCACGTAAGCGTCAAGATCCATGAGTCAAACATTTTTCAAAGAAAAGACAAGGCAAGGACATTAGTAGGGAGGAGAATACCCCAACTTAAGGTGCCAATTAAGGCATAGTCTATGTGGGATAGACTTGCCAAAGACAAAATGAGCCCCCAAAAGGACAAACGAGAGTTATATGTGATATGATGCATCTATTTGCCTATTTATGCTAAGTAACATATTTATTTATTGATATATACATGCGAATAAGTGTACGGAATGATTATTGACGTGAATAAGATACCTTCGACTCCGAATCCTATTATTGTTATTAACTCGCACGATGAAGCTATCGGCCTCGCGTTCATTGCAAAGCTCATGGATGGAGTGATTACCAAACGAGATTCTGAGCTTGTTTCCGTAGGAGATGGCTGCTCTTCCCTCTCAATTGCGAAGGTGCCTGACTACGGTAGTGACGGGGAGGCAGAGGCGGCAACCTTGGACAACAACCTTATCAGCAGGACGAGGTCCCTGTGGCTTTTGCGAAGCAAGAATGACGACACACTTGACCAGACAAGGAAGATGAAGTATTCATCATAAAGGTGCCCCTCCAACTACTAGGAATTCTCCTTATTCCTATTTCGTTTAATCATCATGCCTATTCGCGCATAACGATAACGAATGTTAGCGCGTGGACCACCGCAATGGTCCTCTCCATGTCAGAGGTATAAGGACAGTAGTGTCCCCTCCTTGGTTGATCATCTGCTTGGACGAGGGAAAATTGGGGTAACTGTGCAAGACAATTTACTATTACGGGGGCCCACGTAATAACGACTTGTAGTGCATGGAAATCCTGGTGGACTCTGCGGGTCAGGCTAATGATCACCATCCCTCCAAAAATAATCTATAGGTGTTCACACCTTCATCTGGTAGGACAACACCTAGACCATTTCCTTAGCACTTTACAGAGTAGGAAACCTGTTTTTGCCTACTTCGTGTCTGACACTTCTACCCGTCTACGAGCCGTTTGAAGACCGATAGTTAAGCAAGTGAAGATGGCTAACACGCAGGAAGGATTCAGTGACGTCACACTCCTTATCACCCCTACATGCACAACCCCCATCTCATTGGAAGTATACCCATTTTGTGAAGCTAAAGACCTAAGAAACCCAATGCAGAAGGAAATTAACTACCACTTCATATTATGGAACTTGTATGACCGGGGTGATGTAACCTCAAGTTCATTTTGTTTTCCCCACTACAAAAAAAAGGGGGGTCAAGTTGTCAAGCCCATATGAAAGCTCAGTGGTCGTTTCCTTACTTATGCATTGTCGATTATATATGCATGTGATATTGGGTGATTACATGTTTGCTTGTGGTAATATGTACCTCATAGACAATCGTGGAATGTTGTCTAACCTACCCTCTACCCTTTTGACAGACGGAAATGCCGCCCAGACGTGACACGAACACCATTACGTTAACTGAAGCCGAACTCAATGAGCGCATTTCCCAAGCTATAGCGCAACATGACGCCCTCCGCTCTGAACGCAGTGGTGGCACTTCTGGAAGTAATCCTCCAACTGGCTGCACTTATAAACAGTTCCTGAACTACAAGCCACTGAACTTCGACGGCACAGGAGGTGTCGTTGCATTTGTTCGTTGGGCAAAAAAGACTGACTCTGCTCTGAGAATGAGTAACTGTTCGCCCCAGCGAAGTGTTACCTTTATCTCAGGGTTGTTTTTGGATGGCACACTCTCCTGGTGGAATCTTCAGGTTCAGACCCTTGGTGAAGATGCTGCTTATGCACTGAGCTGGGACGAGCTCAAGGAAATGATGGAGAAGAAATACTGTTCTAGGGCCGAAATCCAGAAGCTTGAGACTGAGTTCTGGAATTTAAAAATGGACGGGCCGAAAATCGATGAGTACGTCCAACGCTTTCATGACTTGTCTAGGGTCATTCCCTACTTAGTCAAGCCGGAATTCAAAAGGATTGAGCGATTCATTTATGGACTTGCATCACAAATCATGAGCATGGTTACTGCCTCAAAGCCTCAAACCATCACAGAGGCTATCGATTTGAGTGTTACGCTTACTGAAGAAGCTCTTCGTATGGGAAAATTTTTAGAATCTGAGACAAGCACGAAAGAGACTCATGTGGAGCCTTCGGGCAATAAGAAAAGGAAGTCTACGAACCTAAAGATAGGCACCCAAGTCAGCTATGGAAGCTCTAAAGCAAACAAAAGAAGGAAGGTAAACCCGCCCCGCGACAGGAAGGCTTATAGAGCCACTAATAAGACCGGTGGTAAGGTATACTTGGGGAATAAGCCGAGATGCGAGGAATGCAATTTTATAAAGGTCAATGTCTGAAGCCTAAGTGCGGGAAGTGTGGAAAAGAAGGGCACAGCAAGGATGTCTATTGGGCGAAGGATCCAGACAGAAGGGATAACGGTAGAGTACCAGGTTGCTACAGATGTGGTGAAGTAGGGTACTTTAGGAAAGATTTCCCTAGGAAGAACCAAGCAAGGAAGGGTCTTCACGATCGGAGCTCGTGAAGCACGCCAGGATCCAGATGCGGTTACGGGTACGTTCCCTATTAACCAACCTTATGCATCTATTTTTGATTAATACTGGCACCAACTTTAACCTTGTATGCTTAGAACTTAAGAAACTGCTTGGCCTAGTCTCGAGTAGAATAGATGTCCCGTATTCTTTAAAATTTGCATATAGAAGGTTAGTTAAGCAGACGAGGCAATTAAGGATTATATGTTGGAACCTAGAAGGCCGGAACCTTCTATTACCATTGACTGGGAAGTCATGATATGGTAGTCAGCATGGATTGGATATCCAAGTATAGAGCTGGAGCTAGAAGACAACCCCGTGGTGGAGGAATCTCCGGGAGCCTTTACTGAAGACTTGCCAGGAATACCTCCACAGCAACAAGAGGAGTTTAGGATAAACCTAGCTCCAGGAACGACACCGGTGACAGATGACGCCTTACCAACTAGCTTCGTCCAAGATACAGGAGCCTCCGATGCAACTACAAGAGCTGCTAGACAGAGGAAACCAACCAGGCCGAGCCTCTCACCGTGGGAAGCCCCGGAGATATTCGTTAGGATATAGGACGACAGTTTTTACACGCGTACATTGCCAAATCTGAAAGGAACTCAGGAGAACTAATGTAGAAAAAGTGTTACGCATAGGTTATATGGAGATATACGACTAACCATCAAGAGTCGGTACCCCTTACCGAAAATTGATGACTTGTCAATTAACTACAAGGTCTCAGCTACTATTCCAAGATGGAATCGAGGACATGACGTCCATAGTAAAGGACACGAGAAGAAAGTTGACAGTTTCCATTTTGCATCAACTTTAGAGAATTGGATATCAAGGACCGGTATCCATTACCAAGGATTGATGACCTATTCAACCAATTGAAAGGTTCTAGTTACTACTGGAAGATCGACTTGAGGTCAGGATGTCCTCAACTACAAATGCAGGAAGAAAATATCCCTAAAACGACCTTTAGGACTCGCTTTGAGCATTACGAGTTCCTTGTCGTGTCGTCTGGCTTAACACATGCATCGACAGTATTCGTGGACCTCATGAATCGAATGTGTAAGCCATTCCTGGATAGATCATGATTATATCTATTGACTACATTCTCATAAGCCCAAGGACCAAGGAAGGTCATGAGCAACATCTGCAATTTATCTTGGGACTCTTGGAGAAAGAACAGTCATGTGCTAAGATGCCGAAGTGCGTACTTTGGATTCGCAAGGCAAGATTCTTAGGATACGTGGGAGATAAGAATGAGATTCATGTCGACCCTGCAATCAAGGACTAAGAAGTCCCACAAGATGCAACTAAGAGATTTTTGGGGATTGTAGGCTGTATCAGACGACCCCTAGAAAACCTGTCAAGGACTGCTCAACCGCTAACAACCCTAACCTAGTCGACACCTATCTTTTCTTCACCTAAAAGTATCAATAGAGTTGCGGTACTTGTGACGCTTCTCGACAAAGTCTCGATTGCGCGTTGATGCAACGAGACCACGTCATCACATACGCGTCACGTTGATTAAAGGAATCATGAGAAGAGACCCTGAACTAGGTACAGTAATTGCGCGCTGAAGTTTTGACACCAGTACTTATATGGGAAAATGCTGCACGATCTTTACTAATCACAAGGGTTGCAGCACACCGTCGATCAAAAGGACTTAAACATGAGATAATGAGATAGAGTGAGCTACTGAACGAATGCGACTGTGAGCTTAAGTATCCCCTGAACAAGGCAAGCATTGTAGCAGACGCCTTGAGCCGCAAGGAATGCGCAAAGCCTCTAAGGGTGCGAGCCTTAGAGATGACCATACAGACAAATCTCGTCACTCGGATTCATGAAGTTGAGCATGAGATGCTCAAACCAGAGAAATTTCAAGCTGAAACGTTATATGGAATGTTAGTGCAGTATTGCCTAAGGAAGACAGAACCATACACTTCCTGAAATGACCTTAGGTTCCATTTTGCGACAATTTACGAACGTTTATTTTGGGGCAAGACTCATAGGTCCAGGTACTCGATCTGTCCTGAATCCGGCAAGAGGTACCAAGACTTGAAGGATTAGTATGAGTGGCCCAAGATGGAAGCTGATAGAGCTACCTATGTGGGTAAATGTCTTACTTATGCCGAAGTTAAGACAGAATACCAGAAACCGTCAGGGCTGTGGCAACGGCCTGAGGTCCTCATGTGGAAGAGGGAACAAATCTTAAGGAATATTGATTACAAGCTACCTAGAACCCAAAGAGGTCGCGATATGATGATTATTGACCAACACACCAAGACTGCACACTTCCTGCCAAACAGTGAGGAAGACAGCGCAAAGGAATTAGCAGAAATTTAGCCTAGAAAGATTGTGGCACATCATGGAGTGCCTGATTCTATCATGTCCGACCGAGATGGTCGTTCGGTGCCAAGGATATGGCAGACGTTCATTGGCGTTTAGATCATGATTGGACCTTAGTACTACAATTCACCCTCAGACGGACGGCCAGAGCAAACGAACGATACAGACTGTATGGACATGTTGCGTGCTTGTATGATAAACTCTGATGAAAAGATGGATTACTCACTTGCCCTCAGTGGAGTCTTCCTACAATAACATTTACCACAATCGTCGTTTAGGCCGCCTTGTGTGAAGTTTTAGATGGAACATAAGTGTCGATCCCCGTTATGTTGGACGGAGACTGGAGATAAACAATCTACTGGCCTGAGCTGGTTCAGGATACTACAGACAGGATCGATGGGATACGTGATCGTATCAAGTCAAGCTTGTGGGATATAGAAAATTTACGTCGACGAGCGGCAGAAACCGTTGGAATTTGAGATAAGAATTATGGTTTTAATGAAAGGCTCGCCTTGGGAAGGCGTGGTATGATTTGGAAAGCTTGGGAGGTTGGACCCACGGTATATTAGACCTTTCGAGATCCTGGAAAGGATCAGGACCATTGCTCACAAGCTGAAACTTCCAGAGAAGTTCAGCAATAATCACAACACCTTTCACGTGTCTATTCCTTAGAAGAGCACTGACTCTAGGAACAATCGTTATTCCCGCAAAAAAGATTCACGTCAACGACAAACTCCAATTTATTAAGAAACCCATTAAGGTTGCGGACTGGGAGTCCACAAAACACGGAGAAGTCGTAATTGATTTGTTAGAGTTCGTTGGAATTCATATCATGGCCTAGAGTTTACTTGGGAACATGAAGACCAATTTAAACCTAAGTGACCACATTTGATTCACAACTCCTCTGCGACCGATGGCATCGCTTGA
This sequence comes from Helianthus tuberosus, assembly GCA_030545235.1. NCBI lineage: Eukaryota > Viridiplantae > Streptophyta > Magnoliopsida > Asterales > Asteraceae > Helianthus > Helianthus tuberosus. Next base: position 30,592,114 of record CM060365.1, on the reverse strand, counting down.
ATTTCGGGACGAAATTCTTTTAACAGGCGGAGAATGTGACAACTGGCACTTTTCTGTACATTCCGTACAATAATTGAACAGTAATCTGTGTTTTAAGAACTGTGCAGGGTATAGTTTACAAGACGAATGAATTTATGATTACTGTTATACACATACAATGGCATTTCATGTTGCAAGACTTTATCATTACTACATGCAACACGATATAGTTCTATTAATGCACAGAACATAATTGGCACCATTATCAGACAAACTAAAAGCACTGATGGGAGTTCAGTACTTAGACAGACATGATGTCAAGACACAAAATGAGCCCCGGAACCAAGTGATACACTAGGATAATGTGTAGGAAAGTAGGGATTACAAACCTGCCTTCCTAGTGATGACATAGGTGCTGGAAAGTGCCAGAAACACACTAAAACTGCAAAATTCAGCAGAAAATAGATAAATTCAACAATTTTCAGCAATTTAACATCTGAATATAATGCAGAAAAGTGGGTTAATGGTCCAGAATACTTTCCTAAGTGTCGGGAACCGAAACTGTCATAAAATACAACATAAAGCACACTAAACTGCGCAATTCAGCCTTTAACGAACAGTAACGAAACGAACAAGCGGGCACTACCCGAAACATCAAATTTTTACTAGAAGCACTATTTTAGTGTTACAAAGCTAGTTATGATCACCGAACATCGTATTACATCTCATGAACACAAAACCCCTAAATCCCTAAATTTAATACTTGGAATCTAACTAGAATGAAGTAACTAATACTTGAAATGTTACACTTTACCCCCCCCCCCCATTCAAGGCCAGTTAGATGTGGGTCCCACTTGGGGATTTTCTTGCATATTTTATAAGATTCTTGTCTAGAATATGCCACACAAAGATGCCATATACCATCTAAATGATTGGTGTAAGATTATAAGAACCAAGGGACTTAACACTTAACCATTTCACAACACCCCAACTCCTGTTCTTCTTCCCTTAGCTCACGGCCCCAACCCCACCTCCATACACCTTCATTTTCACTTCATTCCAATACATTCTAAGGTGGTTCTAAGGTGTCTCGAACCTATCTAGGAAGGTTGCAAGCAACGGAACTTGAAGGACCTCTCTCTAGTGCTTTTATCCACTTGTTTTCTACACTTGATCATCCCTAGCCTTATGCTAGTGGTAAGAATCTTGATCTTTCTAGTTTACTTCTATTTGAAGTGGTTAAAAAGAGAAACATAATCATAAACATGAAGAACACTAAGAATCATAAGAAGTAAACATGAACATAAGCTTAAAATGTGAAGAAACCTTGATGAATATGAGTTTTTATGCTTGTTGATTGTTGATTGCTCATGTTTATGATGTTGATCATCATAATAACCTTGCTAGATGATGATTAAACACATGATCTAGCAAGTATGAGGATGATTCTTGAAGAAATCATAAAGAACATCCTTTATGTTAAACATGAAATTGAATATAAACTTGATTTAAAGTATGATGATGCTTCATACATGAAATAAGTCTTGTAAATGAATGATTTCAAAAATAGTTTTCCCAAGAAACCAAGATTATTTACAAGATTTACAAGATCATGACTTTTAAGAAACTAATCACATTTTTGGGGTTAAATCAAGACTAGAAGCATATTGTTAACAAGAAGAATACAAGAAAAATCATTTTTAGAAAATCTTCAAGTAAGTTGTAAAGGACTAAATTTTACAAGAAGGTGATTTATAAATAGACAACCATGTTTTGGAGGGTAACTAAACCTACTAAATAACGTACTAAGTTACTACAACTTTTTACAAAATTTCAAGTTCATGTCAAAGTGTAAATTTGCATATTTAAAGCAAATGGAAAGTCTTGTTCATGTTGTTGATGATTGATGATGATTTTAAAAGAAAATGATATGCTTTGTAAGCATGGAAACCTCCATTTTTAAGGGGAAACTATGGCAAAATTTTCTAAAAAATATAAACACTTAGAAAAATATTTATAAACACACACTTACAAGTGTATTTTCAACAATAAATGGTTACATAAACTTTGCCATAATTTTTTGTTACAAAAATACAAGTATTGAAGGTTGGTTTTCATAAATAAAAGTGACTAAATATGTATTTGGGAAATACATATTTAGAAGACACAATGTGTGTGATTATTTGTATACTTTGTGTATTAGTTATGTTATTTTAGGACTTGAAATAACGTAACACATCAAAATACCAAGGGTTACAATCCAAAATATTACCAAAATCTCAAGGAATAAATATACAAGTTACACACAAAATATTGGCGAAACCGAACAAGAAATGTAACTTACAAAATATTCCGAAACTTAATTCACAAGTATATTTTGGTAAATAATATTTTGGACACAAGGAAATGAAAATATGACCTTTATGATTATCATAAAGTTATATCATATTTTGACAGGAAGGAAATATATGATTTTTGGGTGAATAAAAATATATATATTTTTCATGGAATTACTAGAAGATGTAATATTTTTTGAGAAATATATATTTCTTAAACACACTTGAAATACAATATTTATGGAGTGAAAGATATATTTTCTCAAATGAATATGAAATATATCGTTTTTGGAGAAAAATGAGTCTATATATATTTCCCAAGTTAGACACAAAAAATATATTATTTTTGGAAACTTATAAGAAAATACAAATACTTTTGCCAAGAGAAAAATTATAAATAATTTTTCTAAATAATATTTATTACAATATGTATTTTGGAAATATATATTGGTGGACTTTTATTGAAGATAATATTCCGGAAAATTAATACGAAATTAAGTATAAGAATACTTAATGAATACAGTAAAAATACGTATTCTCATACGTATAAATACACTCCGGAATACAACACCGATACATGGCGAAAAATATACAAGTATAAGAATGCAAATACAAATACACCCATCCTTGGGAAGGATTTACAAGCATGAATACTTGGGAAGTATCAAGTTAATATATATTGTTTTAACAATTATTCCAAAATTTGATAAATATAATTTAAGTTAAAATATTTATTATTTTAACAAATGATTATATGACTTGGAATAATACTGAAGGCACAATAAAACGTAACTCAAAGACACTAACTAATACAAAGTCAAGGCACGACCCGCTCGCCTGATAGACAGTAGTACATTGTAGGTTGTCGTGCACACTAGTAGCAGCTTGAGTTACGTCGGATTGAAGAACGCAAACTTGTGAGTTCATGTCCCCCTTTTCTCTTAACTGTTTTTGGATTTATAACTCTCGGGGGTGAAATACATGTTACGAATGTTTAGACGGTATGAATTGACTATGAAATAAACTATTAGATCATGTGAGCATAGTTTGAATTTGAAATGTCATTAACTCTTAATTAGGGACAAAGGTTAGATCTAATAGGTATGGCCAATCCCCACTCATGGTACTTGTGACCACTTGAGTGCTTCGGTGTCCCAGTCGAGGTAAATCGACAATAGTCAAGGTGAATTGACATGGTCGAGGTAAATCGACAATAGTCAAGGTGAATTGACATAGTCAAGGTGAATTGACATAGTCGAAGGGGAATTCGACATAGTCGAGGGAATCGACGAGGGTATAAGCCTACTCCTTCCGAGTGCTCCCTATGCCCTCACATGCTTTAATGTCCTTGTAATACATTAATGTGATATGTTCATAAATGCTTTTCATACCTGTTTTCAGAGGAGTTTCTCAAAGGTTTACAAGGTTTTCAGTACTCATACAAAAAGCATGAACTCGCTCAACTTTTGTTGATGTTTTTCCATAATTACATGTATTTCAGGTAACAGGTTGGATCTTGGGCGCGGGTGTTATTTCTAGAAGTAGACTTCAAGTTTAGATGTCATCCACTTTTGTTGGTTTGTGACTTAGTCGAAGGTTGTGTTTTAAAACTTAAATAACCGGTGTTGTAATACTTTAAATTTTATGAATGGATGAACATCGTTTTGATCATGTAGTTGTTTATTATGATTGAATGCAATGATATTAAACCAGTCACACAACATACGCTTCCGCAAAAGTCAGGGTGTGACACGTTTCGAGTGAGCGATGCGATAGTATTACCCATTAGTTACACAAATAACCTAGCTACTATATCTAACATACAATCACTATAAATAATTTGTGTTTAGCGTTTGCGATTAGATTGCGATTGTGATAGAATTGCGATTGCGATTAAACACCTCAATATAAACATAACATGCACAAGTAACACATAATAGCACACACACGTATAACAATATCCAGAACACCCAATTCGAGTTACGAATGCGATAGCGATGCGATTTGTGATAAGTCGATTAGCGATTAAACATTGATTAAACCTCGATTATTAATAGATACTCCACATAATATAACTAAAGCAAATAAATAACAGAATTCAATTATAAGTCAAGAAGCACAGCCAGTAGTTATGCAATGAGTGACAGATCGCAATTAGCAATCTTTTCTTCCTTTGACTTTGACTTGTACTTTGACTTTCCAAAAAGCGGGTTGTTTCAAGTACCGATTCTATATCGGTTGGCACCGAGCTCATCCCTACCCCTGAAACTAAAAAAAGAAAGAATTAAAAGTTGAAGACAATCAACAAAGAAAAGTTATACGATACCATTGTTGTTCGTACGGTACCCGTGATCATGGATGAGCAAATGGTACCGGGTAGCAGCACTGAATTTCCCGAACCAAAAGATTTTGGCTACAAGAAGTGCAATTTTTAGGACAAATGGTGAATCATGAAGGTATTCACGTAGATCCCTCTAAGATAGAAGCAATCACAAATTGGAAGGTCCCGCAATCAGCTACGGAAGTTAGATGTTGTAACACCCGTGTCACTCCAACCATCAGACAAATGCCAAACCAATGAAATATAGTATTTCATACTTGGGATTTGTAAAAATATGTGTATCGTTTACACATATCAATTCTTGTTCGATTTCAAGCTTTAAATCGCTTTCTGGAGGGTTATACGCGCTCTGATGTGTAGATATAACCAGTTTAATCCAACGAACACTCCGGAATAGTGAAATTGGCTTAACATACCTTAAATAACCTTTACATAACTTAGATATAAGTTTTGGAAGGTTTGGTGTGGTGAAATCAAAGTTTAATCGCTTACAGGGACTAAAGTTGACAAACTGCGAAAGTATGCCAATTTGAACTGTAACAGACCTTCCGGAACATGACCATAAGTTAAACATACCATAAATATCCTTTACATAGCTTAGAAATAGGCTTTGAGGTGTTCGGTATGCTAAAATAAACTTTTGTGTCATTCAGGGACTAAAAGCGTCAAAAAGTGCACAAGTTTGCACTTTTACGCGTAACTTACGTTCTGAATACATCCGGACATCCAAAAATTTATATAAGCATGACTATATTATATTTGAGTGTTCGCTTTAAGAAAAATCCATTCGTCGCGTCATTTGGTTCGTTTTTCGCGCTTATGCGCATTCCGTCGTAATTAAGCGAACATCGCGTTCGTACGGTCAAACGAACCGACATCCGAGATATTTTTGAGCACATTTTAAGTTCCCTATACTTTAACTTCATTTTAGAGCTTTGAAATGGGGTTAACGGGCCTTAAACGTGTCGAAAATGGCCTAAATACAGTTCAGGGACCAAAAGTGTAATTCTGCCGAAATAGTGCCTAGCGGTGCGCTACACTTTAAGCGTAGCGGTGCGCTAGGGGTCTGCAGACCAGATGCAGAGTATTTAAACAGGCTGTTTGCACATGTTTGATTCTCACCCACATGTTCTAACTTGCTTAGTCAGATGATAAGCATCACATTTAGCTTCCATAACCTTGCAACAAGTGTACGGCCTTGATCGTTTCCCCTTTTCCAAGAAACGATCCCAACGGTGGACCGAATACTATAAATACCCCACCCCCCCCCCCCATTACTTCAAATGCACTAGAATTCTGATTTTAGAAACTCTAAGTTGAAACCATTGTTTCATACCTGAGATTCTCGAATCGGGATTAGCATTCGGGGACCCTGGGTAAGTATTCTTTCGTTCTTTTCCTTATTTTACTGCTTTTCGAGTCAGAAAGTCAAACTTTGTTTGACTTTCAGCGTTGACCAGTAATGGTCAATGCGAAGTTCGTAGGAACTTCGCAACGTGAGTGTAATCACGTTGGTCATAGTCCCTTGGGACTATGCCCACTGATTACCACGTTGTCTAGAGTCGTAGGGTAGGCGATCTAATAAATCGCCTATACCTTCGAACTCGACCCATTTGGTCGATCATTAGGATCCGACCAAACACATTAGGTGACCATAGTAGGTAGGGAATAACCTTCCGAGGTTACACCCTATGGTCACATCGTTTAAGTAGTTGTATGATAGGTAGTTTATATGCCTTAGGTAAATTACCAGAATACCCTTTTCATGTATAATTGGTAATTAAGCATATGTAACCTAAACCTTTGTCACATAACTGATTATGTAACATGTTTAGGCATATAACACTTGTCATAGGGCTAGTTAGGCGGTCCGAACGCGTTTCACGCGAACGACGCGTTAAAGTAGCATAAGCTACCTAAACGGGTCGTAATGGGTCGTAGACACTTAGGTTAAGTTTCATTTAGCATGTAGGCCTTGTTAAACCATATCACATGAGTTCCTACACTCATTTGGTTTACAAACCCTAATGCTGCCCAATCTTCCGATTTAGGTCCGGTTAATTAACATAGTTACCTATATTAGGTGCCGTTTGATTTCCGTGATCTCTAGCATTGTTTGGTTGTTACTCAAGGACTACTGAGCAATCTCAAGTGAGTACATAGACCCCTCTTTTACTGTTTTCCAAACTGTTTTGGGGTGGAACACATGTGCCTACTTGTTACTTTCAGGCTTTCCGTTTTCACATCATATACTTCTATGTTCATTAGTACATTATAGTACATGATTTCATTACATTTCATACTAGGTGTGCCATTGTGTGCATTACTTAGTACATTGTTTTACATTACATCACATGCTACGTATGTCTATTGTTGCATACTTAGTACAGGTCGCATGCTACGTATGTATGTTGTTGCATACTTAGTACAGTTCACATGCTATGTATGTTCAATCGTTGCATTGTTCTTCATACTTAGTACATTTGTTATTCATCACATTCTTACAGTTTGGGCGCATATTACATGATTTACATTGATCATGCATTTACTACACAAAACATAACTTTGATTTAAACCAAGATTTACTTCAATACTTTGTTTTTGTGCATATGGTTTAGTTGAGACATTTCGCTTGCCATACATGACATATTTGACATAGACATTTGACATGGATATTTGACATAGACATCTTACATTGATTGGTTTGGTTTGATTAAGTGATTAAGTAACGATGCGTGTGTAATATGATACAAGCATGGTGGATACGCCGCTGGTACTTCCTATATATAAGTGCTTGTATAATATTACATAGCGTAACGTTATTTGAATCATTTCAGTTTGATACATATGACATTTTATACAAATAACATATTTTTCACAAGACATTGTTTTACAACAACTTATCTTATACAAACTCAGTTACATGGTTATTCAGTTAACCATACATTTTTCATTATTTATACATATCATCTGATCTTATCGATTTTCAAATGATTTACAAAACAAAGCAAATAACAAGGTTCATGACTAAACATTTTCTCAAATATAAGTCATGAAACCTATTTTCACAAAACCTATGTATCTCACCGGCATCTTTATGCTGACGTACCATATTTTCACATGTGTTTTTCAGGAGCTGTTGCATAAGATGATCAAGATACACTTAGGCGAACATGGGCTTTAGTGACAATAAAAGATGCAAGACTAGTTAATTATGTTGTATTTCTTTGTTTGTTAAGACATTGTAACACTTTTAATCAATAAAACGAAACTTCAATTGCCATGGATTTGAAACATTAATTCTGTTACAACACTCCCCGATGTTTCCGCCACGTTTTGTATGTTCCACGTGGTCGGGGTGTGACAGAAAAGATGGTATCAGAGCCAATGGTTATAGGGAATTAGGTTATTAGTAATGCTTTGACCTAGTCTATAACTTTCTTAGGACCCTAACGCGAGTTTACTTGCGTTTAGTCATAAAACAATACTGTCACCTATCCTTAGGCGACGACCACAACAAGAACATAAATTTCAAAACCGCTTTGAAAACTAATCATCTGTTCTAGGATGATTGATTACTAGGTTTTGAACCCTCAATTGTAAGGTTTTGAACTCTCTGTTATATGGTTTTGAACCCCTATGAGTTTTCAAAATCTCGTCAAGGTTTTGGGTTTTAAATAATGTGAACACGTGCAAACTGGAAGGGTGAATGCCTGTATTCTGGGTTTTCTGTCTAGGCAAGCACTTCGTATACATCTCATCAGACGCGAGACCAGTTGTGCTTACCTGGGAATTCTTGGGATGAGTGTTCACTTATAGGCGAGCATGTCTTCGCAATACATTATTTTTGATCCATTTACTTTAATTTGGTCACTGTGTGTCGTTTGTTGCTTTGTAGTAACAAACAAATGACCACTACCCTTGCTTTCATCAGATTTGTGCATCTCATTCTTTTCGTCTAATTCTCTCACTCGTTTCCTTTCATGTTCTTCTCTTTTAGAATGCCTCCACGACGCGAAAATCCAGTATCTGTTGACGAGCTGGCAGCTGTCATTACACAGCAAATGACTGCTGCAATCCCGATCATCGTTGCCCAATGTCACCAAGCCATCAACAACAATAATGCTCTCTGCAACTTCAAGACGTTCAACTCGGCCAAGCCATCAAAGTTTTCTGGGTCTCAAGGAGCGACTGCACTTCTGCAATGGTTCGAGAGTCTAGAGAGCACCTTCAGGCATGTTCAATGTCCAAACGAGCGAAAGGTAGATTTTGCATCTAGTGTCTTTGAGAAACGAGCTTTGACGTGGTGGAACGGTGTGGTGAGAGATAGGGGTGCCGATGTGGCACTGGCTCAAACATGGGAAGAACTTAGAGCACTAATGATGAAGGAATTCTGTCCTCGTCACGAGATCAGGGCATTGGAAAGGGAATTCGACGACCTTAAGCAAGACAGCGGCGAACATCGAGCATACACTGATCGATATGAGGAGCTGAGCCTGTTGTGTCCTACCATGGTTACACCTTTGGATAAGGCGATCGAAAAATACATTGATGGTCTCCCTGACTCAGTTCAAGACATTGTTACCGGTAGTAACCCCACTACGGTTAGGCAGGCCATTGAGCTATCTGCAACTTTGACTGAATCTCAGATCAGGAAACGCAAGCTTTTCCGAAAGGGTGACAAGAAACCGGTCGAGGAATCGAAACAAATCGAGGAATCAAAGACCATGGATGGTCAGACTGGATCCCCTGAGCAGTCAAAGAAGCGAAAGGCTTCTCAGAACTTCGCCATGGTTGCTCACAATGATCAAGCCGCCCCCAACCAACCAGCTAAACCTCGTACTAGGAAGCCATACAATGGAACTTCACCTTTGTGCAACCAATGTAACCTTTATCATCCTGTTATGGTGAAGTGCCGCGAATGCCAAATTTGTGGACGTAAAGGTCATACAGCAAAAGTTTGCGTAGCAGCAGTTGCACCAAATCAAGCTAACATCAAACCTGCTCGAGCTCGCTTTCCACCAGATTCTTGCTACAAGTGTGGCGAGATGGGACATTTCCGAAGAAATTGCCCAAAGCTTGCTAACACTAATCCAGCACAGAGATGAGCATCTGATCGACTAGAAGACAACACTCTTTAGAAATAATCACATCTTATGTATTATTTTCTTTTGTTGTCAAGGTCCATGAAACAGTTGTTATCATTGTTAATAAATAAATCTTTTTATTTACATTGCAATGTATTTATGTGGTTGTATGCATAACAACATATCTCTTTCAATACCGACAATCAAGGAACCGTATTCCTTGAAGGACAGACTACCCCCAACATTCTTCCATTTTACAATCTCTTGCGTTTTCCACAAAGATCCTAAGTACCCGTCTCTTGCAAAGAGACGAAGTACAAGGTACAAGTTATAACTCTGTACGAATACCCCAAGTACCACTATGAATTCTTAATAGGGTACCTAAGGGTATTTCCGTATGTCCTAGATTATTGTGTACCTTAATTCGAATATTGCGTTTTCCTGAAAACGAAAATCGAATTTTTGGTAGATCATCCTATTTTCATGGATGGATTCTTGAATGATTAAAGTGCCAAATGAAATCCATGAATTGGATTCCTGGTGTGCTTTAAGTATCCGCGTCCAAACATAACAAATTAATAAACAAGTCAAACAACTATGTGATTATGTGCTTATGTATTTCCTTTTATGTTTTTGTGTGATCCAAGTTTTGTCATCCAAATCCTCGTAGAATCTTCCATATCTTCGTATAAGGAATTCATAGTAGGATATCCAAAGGTACTATATTAAATCCTCAGAGGGCTTCTACGTTGTAGTGAAGACCCTTGGATTATATTGTACCATTCCATAATTAGACCCCTGAGTGGTCTAGGTAATCAGATTATCCAAAAATCTGGTTAGGAATATCATGTGATGATATAGTTGAAAGGACTCCTTGGTGGCCTAATTTAAAAGGATCCTTTGTCGATCTATTTAAAAGGACCCTATGGTAGTCTAGTCACACTCATCACAGGCTTGATTTTCCTCCCCTTTCACATTACAAACAAATTGTGCGGACTATGCAAGGAATTGCGTAATTATGGATGCATACATAATTATGAAATTCAGTGCACGGAAACCACAGCGAGTTTGGTCATGTGTCTAGAGTCATCCTGTTCATTTTTGGTTTCTGAAGAAATGGTGAAAAATGACTCCTTTCGTTCATTTTTGGTTTCTGAAGAAATGGTGAAAAATGACTCCTTTCGTTCATTTTTGGTTTCTGAAGAAATGGTGAAAAATGACTCCTTTCGTTCATTTTTGGTTTCTGAAGAAATGGTGAAAAATGACTCCTTTCGTTCATTTTTGGTTTCTGAAGAAATGGTGAAAAATGACTCCTTTCGTTCATTTTTGGTTTCTGAAGAAATGGTGAAAAATGACTCCTTTCGTTCATTTTTGGTTTCTGAAGAAATGGTGAAAAATGACTCCTTTCGTTCATTTTTGGTTTCTGAAGAAATGGTGAAAAATGACTCCTTTCGTTCATTTTTGGTTTCTGAAGAAATGGTGAAAAATGACTCCTTTCGTTCATTTTTGGTTTCTGAAGAAATGGTGAAAAATGACTCCTTTCGTTCATTTTTGGTTTCTGAAGAAAAGGTGAAAAATGACTCCTTTCGTTCATTTTCGTTTCTGAAGAATGCCTGTTGAAAATAACTCCGTTCATTTTTCAATTCTGAAAAATGTCCGTTAAAGAGAAATAACAGGATTATGCCTTTCATATCTCTGGTGGTTATTTGACACAAAGCCACAGTTAGACTCCTACGAATTTATTTCGGGACGAAATTTCCTAAAGTAGGGGAGACTGTAACACCCGTGTCACTCCAACCATCAGACAAATGCCAAACCAATGAAATATAGTATTTCATACTTGGGATTTGTAAAAATATGTGTATCGTTTACACATATCAATTCTTGTTCGATTTCAAGCTTTAAATCGCTTTCTGGAGGGTTATACGCGCTCTGATGTGTAGATATAACCAGTTTAATCCAACGAACACTCCGGAATAGTGAAATTGGCTTAACATACCTTAAATAACCTTTACATAACTTAGATATAAGTTTTGGAAGGTTTGGTGTGGTGAAATCAAAGTTTAATCGCTTACAGGGACTAAAGTTGACAAACTGCGAAAGTATGCCAATTTGAACTGTAACAGACCTTCCGGAACATGACCATAAGTTAAACATACCATAAATATCCTTTACATAGCTTAGAAATAGGCTTTGAGGTGTTCGGTATGCTAAAATAAACTTTTGTGTCATTCAGGGACTAAAAGCGTCAAAAAGTGCACAAGTTTGCACTTTTACGCGTAACTTACGTTCTGAATACATCCGGACATCCAAAAATTTATATAAGCATGACTATATTATATTTGAGTGTTCGCTTTAAGAAAAATCCATTCGTCGCGTCATTTGGTTCGTTTTTCGCGCTTATGCGCATTCCGTCGTAATTAAGCGAACATCGCGTTCGTACGGTCAAACGAACCGACATCCGAGATATTTTTGAGCACATTTTAAGTTCCCTATACTTTAACTTCATTTTAGAGCTTTGAAATGGGGTTAACGGGCCTTAAACGTGTCGAAAATGGCCTAAATACAGTTCAGGGACCAAAAGTGTAATTCTGCCGAAATAGTGCCTAGCGGTGCGCTACACTTTAAGCGTAGCGGTGCGCTAGGGGTCTGCAGACCAGATGCAGAGTATTTAAACAGGCTGTTTGCACATGTTTGATTCTCACCCACATGTTCTAACTTGCTTAGTCAGATGATAAGCATCACATTTAGCTTCCATAACCTTGCAACAAGTGTACGGCCTTGATCGTTTCCCCTTTTCCAAGAAACGATCCCAACGGTGGACCGAATACTATAAATACCCCACCCCCCCCCCATTACTTCAAATGCACTAGAATTCTGATTTTAGAAACTCTAAGTTGAAACCATTGTTTCATACCTGAGATTCTCGAATCGGGATTAGCATTCGGGGACCCTGGGTAAGTATTCTTTCGTTCTTTTCCTTATTTTACTGCTTTTCGAGTCAGAAAGTCAAACTTTGTTTGACTTTCAGCGTTGACCAGTAATGGTCAATGCGAAGTTCGTAGGAACTTCGCAACGTGAGTGTAATCACGTTGGTCATAGTCCCTTGGGACTATGCCCACTGATTACCACGTTGTCTAGAGTCGTAGGGTAGGCGATCTAATAAATCGCCTATACCTTCGAACTCGACCCATTTGGTCGATCATTAGGATCCGACCAAACACATTAGGTGACCATAGTAGGTAGGGAATAACCTTCCGAGGTTACACCCTATGGTCACATCGTTTAAGTAGTTGTATGATAGGTAGTTTATATGCCTTAGGTAAATTACCAGAATACCCTTTTCATGTATAATTGGTAATTAAGCATATGTAACCTAAACCTTTGTCACATAACTGATTATGTAACATGTTTAGGCATATAACACTTGTCATAGGGCTAGTTAGGCGGTCCGAACGCGTTTCACGCGAACGACGCGTTAAAGTAGCATAAGCTACCTAAACGGGTCGTAATGGGTCGTAGACACTTAGGTTAAGTTTCATTTAGCATGTAGGCCTTGTTAAACCATATCACATGAGTTCCTACACTCATTTGGTTTACAAACCCTAATGCTGCCCAATCTTCCGATTTAGGTCCGGTTAATTAACATAGTTACCTATATTAGGTGCCGTTTGATTTCCGTGATCTCTAGCATTGTTTGGTTGTTACTCAAGGACTACTGAGCAATCTCAAGTGAGTACATAGACCCCTCTTTTACTGTTTTCCAAACTGTTTTGGGGTGGAACACATGTGCCTACTTGTTACTTTCAGGCTTTCCGTTTTCACATCATATACTTCTATGTTCATTAGTACATTATAGTACATGATTTCATTACATTTCATACTAGGTGTGCCATTGTGTGCATTACTTAGTACATTGTTTTACATTACATCACATGCTACGTATGTCTATTGTTGCATACTTAGTACAGGTCGCATGCTACGTATGTATGTTGTTGCATACTTAGTACAGTTCACATGCTATGTATGTTCAATCGTTGCATTGTTCTTCATACTTAGTACATTTGTTATTCATCACATTCTTACAGTTTGGGCGCATATTACATGATTTACATTGATCATGCATTTACTACACAAAACATAACTTTGATTTAAACCAAGATTTACTTCAATACTTTGTTTTTGTGCATATGGTTTAGTTGAGACATTTCGCTTGCCATACATGACATATTTGACATAGACATTTGACATGGATATTTGACATAGACATCTTACATTGATTGGTTTGGTTTGATTAAGTGATTAAGTAACGATGCGTGTGTAATATGATACAAGCATGGTGGATACGCCGCTGGTACTTCCTATATATAAGTGCTTGTATAATATTACATAGCGTAACGTTATTTGAATCATTTCAGTTTGATACATATGACATTTTATACAAATAACATATTTTTCACAAGACATTGTTTTACAACAACTTATCTTATACAAACTCAGTTACATGGTTATTCAGTTAACCATACATTTTTCATTATTTATACATATCATCTGATCTTATCGATTTTCAAATGATTTACAAAACAAAGCAAATAACAAGGTTCATGACTAAACATTTTCTCAAATATAAGTCATGAAACCTATTTTCACAAAACCTATGTATCTCACCGGCATCTTTATGCTGACGTACCATATTTTCACATGTGTTTTTCAGGAGCTGTTGCATAAGATGATCAAGATACACTTAGGCGAACATGGGCTTTAGTGACAATAAAAGATGCAAGACTAGTTAATTATGTTGTATTTCTTTGTTTGTTAAGACATTGTAACACTTTTAATCAATAAAACGAAACTTCAATTGCCATGGATTTGAAACATTAATTCTGTTACAACACTCCCCGATGTTTCCGCCACGTTTTGTATGTTCCACGTGGTCGGGGTGTGACAGATGTTTTCTAGGATTAGTTGGATACTATAGACGTTTCATAAGAGATTTCTCTAAGATAGCTGTTCCATTAACTAAGTTAACCTGTAAAACGGTTAGGTTTGAATGGGGACCTAAGCAAGAAGAGGCCTTTAGGATCTTAAAGCAAAGATTAACAAATGCCCCAATTCTGGCCCTGCCAGACGGAACAGAAGATTTTGAAGTTTATTGCGATGCTTCTAAGCTAGGGTTAGGATGTGGGCTAATGCAATGCAAAAGGTAATTGCGTATGTATCAAGACAGTTGAAGAAGCACGAGGAAAATTATACGACTCATGACTTAGAATTAGGAGCAATAATTTTTGCTCTTAAGATTTGGAGACATTATTTGTATGGAAGTAAGTTTACTATCTATACAGATCATAAGAGCTGGTACGTTTCTTGTGCATGACGTTTACGCAAAAGTATTATTTGACTCTGGTGCAAACCAAAGTTTTATAAATACTTCATTTTGCCAAGCCCTTAAGCAACCTTTAACCAAACTTAGGCAGATTTATACGGTAGAAACGGCGGATGGAAATTCTATCAATATAGATAACGTTCTTCAAGGAGAAAAGATAGAACTCTCAGGCCATAATTTTTTTGCAAACCTGCTACCGATGAATTTAGCCGAATTCGATGTTGTGTAAGGAATGGATTGGTTAGTAGCCAACCATGCTCGAATCCTATGTGATAAAAATTCCATAGAAATTCATACACCAACAGGAGAAGAAATTGTGATAACAGGAGATAAGTCGCGTAAACCAATGAAGTTCATTTCAGTAATGAAAGTTGCTAGTTATGAACGAAAACAAGGAATAGTGTATATGATTTCAGTAATCATTAACACAAAAGGTAAGGAACTTAAGGAAATTCCAGTGGTATTGGAATACCCGGATGTATTCCCAGAAGAACTACCTGGATTACCACCTGATGTGTTCAAAATGCAACATATAAATTTCATCAATTGTGGCATAAAACTAACCCTTTTTAGTACTAATGTTGGAAAAAGTGTGCTTTTGTCTTCCTTTTGTATTTTCAGGATTAAATGAGCTCAAATTAACAAAAGAAGCAAAAAGAAATCAAAATCTAATATAAATACAAGAAAAGGAACAAGACGTGACATGCCCGACCCCACGACAGCATCTTCCCAAGCAAAACAAGAGATCAGAAGCCTGAACACGCCCCGTGCTCAGCCAGCAAGGGGGCGTGCCCAAGTGTCAGCAGAAAAGACAAAGTGGTAGAAGCTTCTATTGCCCACCACGGGGCCGTGCTCAGCGGACACGGGGCCGTGGTAAACTATAAGATTCGCACAATCCAGACAAATCTTCATAGTACAAAGATTCTTCTGCACACGGGGTCGTGCTCAGCGGACACGGGGGCGTGGTCAACTAATAAGACAAAGCTGCATTTAATGAAGAAAGAGAGGATGTGGACACGGGGCCGTGCCCACTGGACACGGGGCCGTGCTCGAGCTTCTGTTCAGCCTATAAATAGAAGTGCTTGGCTCAAGCTCAAACCATCCCTTGGCACACCACCTCTCTCACACTTCACCCACCACCCACCACCACCATAACACCATCATCCACCACCATCATCCATTGTCCATCGTAGAGTGTGTGAGTCGTCTCGGGATCCAAGATTGATCGTAAGAGTTCTTGACAATCAAGGCCATGTTTGCCTAA
Organism: Helianthus tuberosus; assembly: GCA_030545235.1. Classification (NCBI taxonomy): domain Eukaryota; kingdom Viridiplantae; phylum Streptophyta; class Magnoliopsida; order Asterales; family Asteraceae; genus Helianthus; species Helianthus tuberosus. The sequence continues at coordinate 30,575,724 of CM060365.1, read as the reverse complement.
GTCTCTTACATCACTTGGTGAAGACAAAGTGTCTAGTGTAATACTTTTTATTTCTAATCTTTTGCACTTTTTACTTGGTTTTGTATTAATGACTTTAATAACTAGTTGCTTATGTTGAAGGTGATCTTTCCTTATCGTTTGTCCGTGGTGTCTTGGCATTATTTTACTGTCTATATAAAATAAAAGATTTTCACCATTCATATCTCCACGGTCTATATGGAGGTATGTTGGCTACCTGGTCGGGGGTTAAGGGAACGGTTTGGTAAAGGTCTTGCCATTGTTCAGCGTTTAGAGGTCCTGCAATGGACCGAGGTCAAATTTAGTAGGACCTCCTTCAATACTTAACGGTATTGGATGTCGGGGGTCCAAACTCTTTGATCTCCTCATAAGTTAACTACTATTAATACTATAACCCGGCTATTTAGGACTGTATCCCTGCTGACTCAGACTACTTAGTCGAGGGTAACGTCACCTCCAAAAGAGGGGCCTACCATAATTTGCATTAATAACTTAATTAATTATCTTCTAATAATCCACCCTTTTAGGATTGTATCCTTGCTGACTCAAACTACTGGGGTGAGGGTAACGTCACCTTCAAAAGAGGGGCCTACTACAATAACTAAGATAATCTCTTAATTATGTGCAAAAGTGCGGAAATAATCAAAGGTTACACTAGATACGAGTCGGAACCAAGTGATTCATCTTGTCTATCTGTTTTTCTTTTTATTTTATTTTCAGCATTTTAGTTAGTTTTTATTTTTTTTTCTTAGCTTAAAACATTTTTCTAACCTTTTTATTTTGATTAGACGTTGAGGATAAACCGGTACTAAATGCTCTTGTGTCCTTGGACGACCTCGGTATCTTACCAACACTGTACTACGCCCACGATGGGTGCACTTGCCCATATGTGTGTTTAGTGTTAGTGAAATATCGTGTTTTATAAATTTAAAACTTGGCTAAAAATAAGTGTTAAAGGGGCTTAAAATATACACCTAATATATATAACACTTCACACGCATCAAGTTTTTGGCGCCGTTGCCGGGGACACAAGGATTTTAAGAAAGTTAGGAATCAACGGCCTAATCGTTTTTCTTATTTTTCATTTTTTTTAGGATTTTTTTTTTTTAGTTTTTCTGTTCCTGCAGAGCTCAGCACGGGCCGTGCCTGGTCGGACACGGGCCGTGCCCAACATCATCGCTGGCAGTTTTTATTTTCTGAGTTACAGAGAGCTGAACACGGGGCCGTGTCGGTGCAACACGGGGCCGTGTCAAACTCCCAGTAACAGGGATCCAGAAAACAATCACTGTATCTCTGACCACGGGCCGTGTTCACCGAGCACGGGGCCGTGGTGAACATTCTGACCAACGTTCTTTTCTGTTTTTATTGCAGGACTTGGAACCCAGGCGCCACATTTGAACCTCCTACGTAGTGCATGAGCTCCAGTTCTTGTAGAGACATAAAGGAACCTCTAGAAGAACCCGAACGCTTTCTCAGAAAAAGGCTTAAAGCTAAAAATCAAGAGAAAGTTTCGGGGGACCCACTTCCAATGGCGGACCAACGTACCCTCATGGATTACCTACGGCCCGCTGTAGGCAATCTCGGCGCCGCTATCAATGCACCGAATGTCGAAGCCAACAACTTCGAACTTCGGCCGCATTTGATACAAATGCTCCAAAACTCCGCAACCTTCCATGGGCTTACGGACGAGGATCCCCATCTACATATTACTAATTTCTTGGAAATATGTGATACTTTTCGGATCAATGGAGCATCAAACGACGCCATTCGCCTTAGGATGTTTCCATTTTCACTAAAAGACCGAGCTAAGGCTTGGCTTAACACCCTCCCAGTTGGCTCGGTAAACACCTGGGCTGAACTAGCCCAAAAGTTTCTATATAAGTATTTCCCTCCTGCTAAAACGGCTAAACTAATGACTGAAATTAATACATACTCACAAGAGGATGGGGAATCCTTATATGAAACTTGGGAAAGGTTCAAGGAGCTTCTAAGAAAGTGTCCTCATCACGGTCTAGCTGTATGGCAACAAGTATCCACTTTCTATAATGGGTTGTTGCCACACACAAGAGAAACACTTGATTCAAGCTCCGGGGGGGCTTTTAGGTAATCGTCGCCCAAATGAAATATGTAATCAAATTGAGGAAATTGCTCAAACCAATTTTCAATGGCACACTCCCCGAGGTAATAAATCTATTGCCCCGGGCGCCCATAAGTTTGATGAAAGCACCTCTTTACAAGCCCAAATCGAAGCCCTCTCTTCGAAAATCAAAAAGCTAGAAATGACAAAAACGGCCTCGGTTATGGCTTGTGAAGGGTCTGGTGGGTCACATGAAAATTGGAGTTGTATGAAAGAATTAGATGAACAAACAGAAACGGTAAACTACATTGATAACAGACCTAGGCCGTCGGGTCCACCAACGGGTACCTACAACCAAGGATGGCGTAACCACCCTAATCTTGGTTGGAGAGATCCCGGCAATAGTAGTAACCAACAAAGCCAACGAACTAACTTTCAACAACCACAAAATTTTTCTCAACAACAAGGTGGACGAGAAAGGCTTGAAGATACTATATCTCGCCTCATCTCCGACACCGAAAAGAAAAACTCGGATCGATTTCAACAATTGGAATCGAATTTTAAAATCAACAAGCTAGCATTCAAAACGTTGAAAAACAATTAAATCAACTAGCTTACAATTTCTCCGAGAGACCACAAGGCGCGTTACCTAGTAATACCGAAACCAACCCAAAGGCACAAGTACACCTCATCACATTAAGAAACCGAACCGTGGGTCCCGAGGACGTCCCGCTACCACCGGTTGAAGGAAGTCAACTCATCCAAAGCACGACTTCACCCACACCTCAACCAGAAAAGGCTTCTCCACCAAATCAAGAGCCCACCAAGACTCCTCCAATTCCGTACCCCGGTAGGTTAAATCGTCAAAAGACCGATGAGCAATTCGCAAAGTTCGAAAATTTACTAAAACAATTGCATGTTAATATTCCTTTTATTGAGGTCCTAACCCAAATGCCTAAATATACAAAATTCATGAGGGATTTCCTCACTAACAAAAGGAAAATTGAATCATTGCAATTAGTTAACTTAGGCGAAGAATGCTCCGCCTTAGTACTCAACAAACTTCCACAAAAGAAAATCGACCCCGGAAGCTTCACAATTCCTTGCTCGATTGGGGAATCCCCCGTTCGTAATGCATTAGCCGATCTTGGGGCTAGCATTAACCTCATGCCCACATCGATGTTCAAACGACTCGGCCTAGGAACAACAAGCCCTACAAAGATGAGCATACAACTCGCCGATAGATCCGTCAAATTCCCACAAGGTGTCGCTGAAAATCTATTGGTAAAAGTTGACAACTTCGTTTTCCCAACCGACTTTGTCATCCTAGACATGGAAGAAGACACCGATGTCCCTCTCATCCTCGGGAGGCCATTTCTAGCCACCGCCTAAGCAGTGGTGGATATGAATGACGGAACGTTAACATTGAAGTTTGGGGACAAGGAAGTGAACTTTGAATGTGGAAAAAGAGTAGAGGACGAAGACCCGGTCGACTACATGAAGGTCATAGACTCAAGCTTGGATGACGCTCTCCGACGGTGTAACATGGGATGCAATACATCCCACTTGGGTAACATATGACCAGGCTTTGGGTCTAGCCAAGGACCCTTATAAACGTGGCGCACCACGGAGGCATTCCGCGGAACTATCCTTAGTTTAGCTTAGATTAATTTTTATGTTTTCTAGTTAGTTTTAATTTTCAGAAATAAAACACACTTGAGATGGCAAAGGATGCAAGGGAAACTTGAACCAGCACTCCATGCAGGAAAACAGAACCGTCCGACAAATTTCTTCATTTACAGTAAGCTCGGCACGGGCCGTGTCCACCCAACACGGCCCCGTGCTGCACAGTCTGCAGAAAAAGACCCAGTTCAGGTAACTAGACACGGGCCGTGTTCACCCAACACGCCCCCGTGTCCAGACTTCTGTTTCTCTTGTATTAATTTTGTTACTGGCACTTGAACACGGGGCCGTGCCCGGACAACACGGGGCCGTGTTCAGCGCCCAGTAACACAAAAATTTTGCTTTTTACACCTTTTTACACATTCAATCAACCTAAAAACTTATTTTTGGGACACATTGAGGACAATGTGTAATTTAAGTGTGGGGGGATGCTAAAACCTTGAATCTTGCAAGTCCTAAATACAAGCCTTACACAAAACTCTATTGGAACCGCTAATCACCCCAAATTTTTTTCAAAAAAAATCTTCATTTTTTTTATTTGTCTAGGTTTAACTCGGGAATTTCAAGTTCTAAAAAAGGTTATATTTTTACGAATTTACAACCAATAGCGTCGTGATAAAAAGAACCAACATAAGAAAATTATGAAAAGGCATGATAAGCTTAGTTAAAATTTGATTATATATACTTGATCATATAAAAACCCATTCCCACAAAAGTGAGTTTTGAGCCTTTATTGAGCATACAATTACATATCATTAGAACTAAATGCTCATTTTTTCGTTTCTTGTGTGAATAGCCGCTTGGTTCTTACGACTCTAGAACTTGCCATGACGATGCATTCCCGGTCCTTAGCAACTTAAACCCGAGTAAGTAAATGGTGGAGGCATTAGGACTAACCCTTTTTATTTCTACACCATTATTTTTCTTTTTTTTTTACCACCTACCCAAAATCCCCCTAGTTAGCCCCTTTGAGCCTAAACCTTTTCATTTCATAACCCAAACCAAAACACCCTTTTTACCCACCAAAACCTTTTTCATTTTTTTTACCCCTTTGTTTTAGTAACAAGTTTGATTTTTCGTATGACTTTTCAATCAAAAAAAAAAATATATATATATATATATATATATATATATATATTTGTGTTGATGATGAAGCAAAAGAAAATAAACAAACAAGTTCATCAAAAATTACTTTGTTTGAATAATAGCTTCATCAAAATAAAAGTTACAAAAATAGAAAGTCTTACGAAAACCGACACTTGTTACGCTTTTCGCCTTTTCTACTAACCACTAACCACCAACCCAACCACCTACCTTTAACCCAAACCTAACCCTTCACCCACAAAGTCCTCTTGATATTTACAAAGGTATATAAGTTAAAAAGAAGGAGGATTGATTGCTTGGCAAGCCTATGGTAGGAGTAACTTCCATGCCGCTCTCGAGTGATCCACAAAAATACATTTTCGGCCGAGTGTTGAGTGATCCCCGTGAGGTATGTGAACTTGTATATAAATAGAATTTTAAAAAAGGCATGTTATGCCCTAATAAGTAATTTATCTTATGAAAAGTTTTAAATAAATCATGACGAATAGGATTGTAAATAAATAAAAATTAAATTAAATAAAGAATCTTGGAAATCCCGACACTCTACGACAAGCCTAAAAACCTTCTTCTCTACCCATTCCATTTGGGAGTGTAATAGCCACATATTAAAGAGTTTTGCTTGAGGACAAGCAAAGATTCAAGTGTGGGGGTATTTGATGTGTTCAAAATGCAACATATAAATTTCATCAATTGTGGCATAAAACTAACCCTTTTTTAGTACTAATGTTGGAAAAAGTGTGCTTTTGTCTTCCTTTTGTATTTTCAGGATTAAATGAGCTCAAATTAACAAAAGAAGCAAAAAGACATCAAAATCTAACATAAATACAAGAAAAGGAACAAGACGTGACATGCCCGACCCCACGACAGCATCTTCCCAAGCAAAACAAGAGATCAGAAGCCTGAACACGCCCCGTGCTCAGCCAGCACGAGGGCGTGCCCAAGTGTCAGCAGAAAAGACAAAGTGGTAGAAGCTTCTATTGCCCACCACGGGGCCATGCTCAGCGGACACGGGGCCGTGGTCAACTATAAGATTCGCACAATCCAGGCAAATCTTCATAGTACAAAGATTCTTCTGCACACGGGGTCGTGCTCAGCGGACACGGGGGCGTGGTCAACTAATAAGACAAAGCTGCATTTAATGAAGAAAGAGAGGATGTGGGCACGGGGCCGTGCCCGAGCTTCTGTTCAGCCTATAAATAGAAGTGCTTGGCTCAAGCCAAACCATCCCTTGGCACACCACCTCTCTCACAGTTCACCCACCACCCACCACCACCATAACACCATCATCCACCACCATCATCCATTGTCCATCGTAGAGTGTGTGAGTCGTCTCGGGATCCAAGATTGATCGTAAGAGTTCTTGACAATCAAGGCCATGTTTGCCTAAGTCTCTTACATCACTTGGTGAAGACAAAGTGTCTAGTGTAATACTTTTTATTTCTAATCTTTTGCACTTTTTACTTGGTTTTGTATTAATGACTTTAATAACTAGTTGCTTATGTTGAAGGTGATCTTTCCTTATCGTTTGTCCGTGGTGTCTTGGCATTATTTTACTGTCTATATAAAATAAAAGATTTTCACCATTCATATCTCCACGGTCTATATGGAGGTATGTTGGCTACCTGGTCGGGGGTTAAGGGAACGGTTTGGTAAAGGTCTTGCCATTGTTCAGCGTTTAGAGGTCCTGCAATGGACCTGGGTCAAATTTAGTAGGACCTCCTTCAATACTTAACGGTATTGGATGTCGGGGGTCCAAACTCTTTGATCCCCTCATAAGTCAACTACTATTAATACTATAACCCAGCTATTTAGGACTGTATCCCTGCTGACTCAGACTACTTAGTCGAGGGTAACGTCACCTCCAAAAGAGGGGCCTACCATAATTTGCATTAATAACTTAATTAATTATCTTCTAATAATCCACCCTTTTAGGATTGTATCCTTGCTGACTCAAACTACTGGGGTGAGGGTAACGTCACCTTCAAAAGAGGGGCCTACTACAATAACTAAGATAATCTCTTAATTATGTGCAAAAGTGCGGAAATAATCAAAGGTTACACTAGATACGAGTCGGAACCAAGTGATTCATCTTGTCTATCTGTTTTTCTTTTTATTTTATTTTCAGCATTTTAGTTAGTTTTTATTTTTATTTTTTTTCTTAGCTTAAAACATTTTTCTAACCTTTTTATTTTGATTAGACATTGAGGATAAACCGGTACTAAAAGCTCTTATGTCCTTGGACGACCTCGGTATCTTACCAACACTATACTACGCCCACGATGGGTGCACTTGCCCATATGTGTGTTTAGTGTTAGTGAAATATCGTGTTTTATAAATTTAAAACTTGGCTAAAAATAAGTGTTAAAGGGGCTTAAAATATACACCTAATATATATAACACTTCACACGCATCACCACCAGACAGGGAAGTAGAATTTAAAATTCATCTGATCCCTGGAACAACACCAATAGCTAAGGCACCTTATCGATTAGCACCCACGGAAATGTTATAACTAAAGAAGCAGTTAGATGAATTGCTAAGCAAAGGATTCATACAACCTAGTTCATCCCCATGGGGAGCCCCTGTGTTGTTTGTAAAGAAGAAGGATGGTTCAATGCGAATGTGTATCGATTATAGGGAATTGAATAAGGTTACAATTAAGAATCGATACCCATTACCTAGGATTGATTATCTTTTCGATCAACTTCAGGAGACAGATATTTCTCTAAGATAGACTTGCGCTCCGGATATCATCAGCTAAAGGTACAGGAAGAAGACATACCTAAAACTGCTTTCAGGACAAGGTATGGTCAATACGAGTTTACAGTCATGCCATTTGGACTAACAAATGCTCCTGCAGCATTTATGGACATGATGAATAGAATCTGTAAACCGTATTTGGATAAATTCGTAATTGTCTTCATCGACAATACTTATTTACTCCAAAAGCCAAGATGAGCATTGTGAACACCTGCATGCACTCTTAACTTTGTTAAGAAAGGAAAAACTTTACGCCAAATTTTCAAAGTGCGAATTTTAGCTACAAGAAGTGCAATTTTTAGGACACATGGTGAATCACGAAGGTATTCACGTAGATCCCTCTATGATAGAAGCAATCACAAATTGGAAGGTCCCGCAATCAGCTACGGAAGTTAGAAGTTTTCTAGGATTAGTTGGATACTATAGACGTTTCATAAGAGATTTCTATAAGATAGCTGTTCCATTAACTAAGTTAACCTGTATAACGGTTAGGTTTGAATGGGGACCTAAGCAAGAAGAGGCCTTTAGGATCTTAAAGCAAAGATTAACAAATGCCCCAATTCTGGCCCTGCCAGACGGAACAGAAGATTTTGAAGTTTATTGCGACGCTTCTAAGCTAGGGTTAGGATGTGTACTAATGCAACGCAAAAAGGTAATTGTGTATGTATCAAGACAGTTGAAGAAGAACGAGGAAAATTATATGACTCATGACTTAGAATTAGGAGCAATAATTTTTGCCCTTAAGATTTGGATACATTATTTGTATGGAAGTAAGTTTACTATCTATACAGATCATAAGAGTTTAAGGTACATATTTGGGCAAAAAGAATTAAACATGAGGCAAAGAAGATGGATGGAAATTCTAAGCGACTACGACTGTGATATTCAATATCACGAAGGGAAGGCAAATGGAGTAGCAGATGCCTTAAGTCGTAAGTATCATGAAAAGCAAAGGCGAGTTCGTGCTCTTAGATTAAATCTCCAATTAGATTTAATGGAACAACTAAAGAACGTTCAGGAAACAGCAATCCAAGATGATGCTAAAGGAATGAAAGGACGGATAAAGGAATTAGAACAAGGAATCGATGGAATTTGGAGATTCCATAAGAACAGAATTTGGGTACCTAAGCAAGGAAATTTAAGAGATAAAATTTTAGAGGAAGCCCATAAATCTAGGTATACAATGCACCCTAGTAATAATAAGATGTACCAAGATTTGAGAAATATTTTTTGGTGGATAGGAATGAAAAAGGACATAGCTAGATATGTTTCTAAGTGTCTAACATGTTCGCAAGTTAAGGCAGAACACCAGAAACCCTCATGTTTACTTCAACAGTTAGAAATGTATGTATGGAAATGGGAACTAATAATAATACAGTTAGAAATGCCTGTATGGAAATGGGAACTAATAATAATGGATTTTGTTACTAAACTACCCAAGACCAGGAAAGGTAACGATGCAATCTGGGTGATTGTAGATCGATTAACCAAATAAGCTCATTTCCTACCAATGAAAGAAACCTTTGGCATGGAAAGATTAGCAAAATTATACGTGGATGAGGTAGTATCCTTACATGGAGTCCCACTCTCTATTGTGTCAGATAGGGATAGTCGTTTCACTTCACATTTCTGGACGAGTTTCCAAGAAGCTATGGGGACACGCTTGAATCTAAGTACTGCATACCATCCCCAAACAGATGGACAAAGTGAAAGGACAATCCAAACTCTGGAAGACATGCTCAGGGCATGTGTAACAGATTTTGGTGGAAACTGGGATGACCACCTACCCTTAATAGAATTCTCCTATAACGATAGTTATCAGGCAAGCATCAATGCTTCCCTGTTTGAAGCATTATATGGACGAAAGTGTAGAACTCCAGTATGCTGGGCAGAAATAGGAGAAAGTCAATTATCAGGTCCCGAGATTGTACAGGAAACCACCGACAAGATAACTCAAATAAAGGAAAGACTAAAAACGGATCGAGATCGCCAGAAGAGTTATGCAGATAACCGACGCATGTCACACCCTGACTTTTGCGGAAGCGTGGTTATTGGTGTGACTTCTTAATACCATAGCATTCAATCATAACAACGCTATATGATAAAAACATGAGATGTTTATCCATTAATTATGTTTAGAAAATACCACAACATACTTGTCTGAAAAGTTGACACCCAAATTAAGTTATAAACCATAACATGTTTAAATGAGTTCGCAAGGACTCAACAAAAGAACTTAAACAAACCCGAGCTTAGAAACATATATCCCGTCCAGGAGTAGGATACATTCCCTAAACTCTATGACCACGGATGACATCTTTTATTTATACGCAGCTTGAAAAACATGCAACACTTGCCAGATCCACTAGTTCCCTTAAATACATGTAATTTGAAAAATCAACAAAAGTTGAGCGAGTTCATGTTTGTATGAGTATGTATAAACCTTTGTAAACAGTGTAAGTATGAAAGTCCTGGTATGATAGCAAACAAGGAAAAGATCACCAATGGTTTGCAAGGCCACTGATATGTGTGACGGTGTAGGAAGACTCAAACCTAGAAAAGTTCCACCGGGCTTCCGGCTGGAAGACATAGTCACCACTATGGGCCACCCTGGCCTCATGGGTGTGGGCTCGCTACACCCAAATAGATCTATCACTCATGCCCCTCGGTCCTACAAGAGGATTGATGGCCTCAAGTATACGCCTACCCATTCACATGATCTATGGTTCTTTCCTAGGCTAACCATACCAATTGTATTGTAAGTAATCCTTTGTAACATGTATTTCACCGCCGAAGTAATAAACAAAACAGTTTAGAGAAAAGGGGGACATGAACTCACAGAATCGCGTCTTCAGTACTGGCACTCAAAACTCCTCAGCAAACACGACTACCTACAGTGTACTAACGTCTATTAGACGAACGGGTCGTGCCTTTTCTTAGTATGAATGTTTTGGAGTTACGTTTCTAATGTTATTCCAAGTTGTATAATTATTTGTCAAAATACTTAATATTTCAACTTAAATTATATTTAGTTTTGGAATAATTGTTTAAGCAATATTCCTGTAACAATACTTCTCAAGTATTTTATTCTTGTAATTCCTTCCCAAGGATGGGGGTATCATATACATGTATTTTCGAAATATTGTATTTGTAGTTCCATATTAATATATTTTCAAGTATCACCTTTAGAAAATATATAATAATTTATTTTGTCCCAAAATAATGTGTTGTCCAGAAAATATATATTTTCCCAAAAATCATATATTTTCTAAATATACTAAGAAAATATATTTTAACTTCCCTAAAAATAATATTTTCCCTTTTGTCAAAGTATGATATAACTTTGTAATATTTACAAAAAACATATTTTCCTTTCTTGTATCCAAAATAATATTTACCAAAGATATATATGTAACAGTATTTTTCGGAATATTTTATAAGTTACGCTCTATCATTCGGTTTCACAATATTAAGTGTGTAACTTATATATTTATCCCTTGTGATCTTTGGTATTATTTTGGATAGTAAATTTCACGGTACTTTGTTAAGTGATATTATTTTACCCTAAGATAATATAACCATTTCACCGAGTATACAAATAATCACACAAGTGTCTTAATATTTATATATACTTTAAATATATATTCACCCATTTTTATTTATAAAACCAACCCCCAATACTTGTATTTTGTTACAAAAAATTATGGCAAAGTTCGTATTGAAAACCATAGTTAAAATACACTAGCTATTAAATATTTGTTAGAAAATATTTCTTTAAGTGTTTATATTTTTAGAAAATTTGCCATAGTTTCCCCTAAAAAATGGAGGTGTCCATGCTATCAAAGCATATCATTTTCTTTTCAAAAATCATTACAAACAATCAACAACCAATCCCTAAACATCTTACACTTACCAAGTGCAAAAACTATACATTTTTCATAACAATATGAACTTGATCTTTTCGCAAAAACTTGTAGTAACTTGGTAAAGTGTTTAGTGGGTTTAGTTACCCTTCAAAGTGTGTTTATTCCTTTAAAAATCTCATTCTTAAAGAATTTATGTGTTTACAACTTGTTAGATGATCCTTCCAAAAATCATTCTTTTGAACTCTTCTTGTAAATAAAGTGCTCTTACACTTATTTTATCACCAAAAATAGTGTATATTTAAACAAGCATCAAGATCTTCTAAAAATCACATTTTGGACTTGATTCTTTTGGAAAACCACTCATGAATCTTAGATTCATAAGATTACTAGCTCACTTTATTTATTATTTTTTAAGAAATCTTCTTATTTTCAAGTTCATGCTCATGCATGAGGATGATCTTCTTGTGTTAGCACATAATCATCCTCTAACTTGCTAGATTATGTGTTTAATCACAATCTAGCAAGCTCCTTATGATGATTAACATCATAATCTCAAGTAAACATCAACAAGTATCATACACACTCTAAACAACATTATTTCATCAAGATTTCATCATATATAAGCTTCAAGTTCATGATTCAAGATTATGTTCTTTTAGGGTTCTTGTGATTTATAACATAACACATATTTTTAACAAATCAAAATTGGAAGTATCAAAAGGGTTGTGAGAGTCTTACTACTAGCTCTAAGCTAGGGAAGAACACTTGATGAAAGAAGATGATGAAAATGGTGGATGAAAGCAAGCAATAGAGATCCTTCAAGTTCCACAAGCTTCAAGCTTCCTTAATCACCTTCTAACATCTTGAAATGAGCTTGGATTGCATGAACTTGAAATGAAAACAATGGTGGTGGTGGTGGCTACTTACGGCCGAGAGGGAGAGGAAGAGAGTGAGAGAGATGAGTGATGAGTTGAAGTGTGAAAGATGAAGATCTCTTGAATATCGTGTGCCATACTTATAATCATCATCTCTCAATATTTTGTTCATAAGGGCAAGCAAAATCCAATAAAATAAAGAAATAAATCTTGAAGTATGGTGGTGGGGTCCTTGTGACCGTAAATACCAAGGGGGGGGGGGGTAAATGTAAGTTTGAATGGTAAATTAGATAATAGTTGGAGGTTAAGTGTAATGTCTAGTGTTTTAAGTGTATGATGCATTATATAGTGTGTTAGGGTGTTCGGGGATCATAACTAGTTCAGAAATAATAAAACAATGCTTCTAGCAATATTTTGGTGTTCCGGGTAATGTCCAGTTGTTCGATTAGATACTGGTTCGTTAAAGTGTCAAGTTATTCCGTTTAATGACCTTTATGTTACTTTTTGTGACACTTTTAATTTCCGACACTTAGGAAAGCATTCAGGACCATTTAGTCAAATTTTTGCATGTAACTAGCTTGTTAAAAAGCTGAATTTTGCTGAAAAATGCAGAATTCTGCACTTTAAGTGGATTTTAGGCACTTTCCGGCACTTTATCTATCACCTAGTGACGCAGTTTTATGGTCCTTACCTCCCTACACACCATACTAATGTAGTACCTTGTCCCTGGCCCATACTGGGTCTCAAAACACTGTCTGTCTATGTACTGAACCCCGTCAGCATATTCCCGTTCTATCCGGTAACTGTGCTAATCGTGCTTTGTGCATCATGTATGTAAATATAGTTTGTATGTGATAATGATGTGACATTATGTAATATGTGATGCACATGTAAGTATGATTCAGTAATCAGAAAGCAGTTAAGTAATTCAGCACAGTCATTAAGCACTTAATTAATATTAATTAATTGTACGGATACCTGGATTTATGAGGGTTGTCACATTCTCCCCCTGTTAAGAAAATTTCGTCCCGAAATTTTAGTTCTGCTACTAGTTGCAGGGGTCTTGGGAAACAAATGTGGGGATTTTTCTTTCATACGATCCTCACACTCCCAAGTGAACTCTGGGCCGTGTCGCGCGTTCCAACGAACCTTGACGAGTTTGACACTACTCCTGCGCGTCTTGTTAACTTTCCAATCAGTAACCTCAATCGGTTCTTCAGTAAAGTGGAGTGTGTCGTCAATATGGACTTCGTCGGCAGGTATGACAACTGTTTCTTGAGTTGGACTCTTTTTCAGATTAGATACATGAAATGTATCATGAACACCATTCAGTTCTGCGGGTAAATCCAACTTGTAAGCTACAAGACCAATCCTCTCTAGGATTCTGAACGGTCCAATGTATCTTGGGTTCAACTTCCCACGCTTCCCGAAGCGTGCTACACCCTTCCAGGGTGAAACCTTTAACAAAACCATATCTCCTACCTCAAACTCCAGAGGTTTCCTTCTTCGGTCCGTGTAACCCTTTTGTCAATCACGAGCCGCCCTTATGCGATCTCGGATCTGTGTAATCTTATCAATCATCTCTTGAACCAATTCCGGACCAACAAGCTGTCTATCACCCGCGTCTGCCCTGCATAACGGTGATCGACACTTGCGTCCATAGAGAGCTTCAAATGGCGTAGCTTGGATACTCGCATGGTAGCTGTTGTTGTATGAGAATTCTACCAAGGGTAAGTGAGTGTCCCAACTGCCACCCAAATCCATCACGCAAGCTCGTAACATATCTTCCAATGTTTGAATCGTTCGCTCGCTCTGGCCATCTGTCTGCGGATGGAATGTAGTACTCAGGTTTAACTAAGAACCAAAGGCTTCTTGGAAGGATTGCCAAATCCTCGATACAAACCTTCCGTCTCTATCAGAGATAATCGAGAGAGGCACCACATGCCGTGCAACTATCTCTCTTAGGTATAGCTCAGCAAGCTTGCTAGTGTTGTCTTTCTCCTTGATTGGCAAAAAGTGTGCAGATTTGGTCAGACGGTCCACGATTACCCAAATCGTATCGTGACCTCTGGGTGACCTTGCCAATTTTGTTATAAAGTCCATTGAAGTCTGCTCCCATTTCCACATGGGTATTTCTGGTTGTTGCAGAAAGCCTGAAGGCTTCTGATATTCGGCCTTTACCTTGGCACAAGTCAAACATTTGCCAACATACGTTGCAACATCACCTTTTAATCTCGGCCACCAATAGAAATCCTTTAAATCCTGGTACATTTTATCCGATCCTGGATGGATCGAGTACCGTGACTTGTGAGTTTCATCGAAAATTACTTCTCTCAAACCACCAAAGAAAGGAATCCAAATTCGTTTCATGAAGCACAACGTTCCTTCATCTGTAAGGACCTGCAAAAATGCCCCAAAACGACCCGTAAGTGAAAACCCGGACCCCTGAAACCCTAATGTGCCTGAAAAACCAAGAAAACAAGAATTCTGAGTTTCAGGCGGGGCCGCGTCAACTTAAAAATCATCCGGATAAGCGTTTAAGCCATGTGTCACACGTGTGGCAACCCTACATGTGACACACCAGCCCTACACGTAGACTAGGGGCCCTCGCGGGCCGCGTAAAACCCATTTTCTGCTATAAATTGCTTGTGCATGGCCTGATCGTCTGTGCTCGAGAAAACTTTAAAAATCACACTTATTCTGTTCGAAAATCACATTCTCAATAGCAAAACGTTGCTACGATCAAGGGTAATAACTCGATCACTGCTACGATATAATGTCCGATCGATTGAAACCGATCCGATGGATGTTTAAGTGCTGCTCGTAATTGGGCTATACTTTGTCATTCGTCGTGAGGGTTTTGATTTCGTGAGTTATCATAAATGTTGTATTAAGTTACTAACCTAGTTCCGTATGCATTGCTGTTTAAACTAGGTTACACGGCTAAATCAGTAGGCTAAACTCTGCCCGTCTAAACTTGCAATGTGAGTCATTCTCTTTTTATCAACAATGTTTTACAATACTCAAATTATTTTCAAAAGTTATAATTACAGGGATTAAGTCTTGGTTATCTTGAATCACTGGAAAGTGGGGTATTGTGCACATTACTAATTTCTCACGATTAGGTTCATCAACCTAACAGTGATAATCATCACTACTTGGGTGAAAGGACCCAATAGTGGTATGACCATCGTCACCAGGGTGTGACACGACGCCAGATAAAAATAAGATAGTAGCCATTGTAATCGCTCTTATGCTGTAATTTATAACTAATGTGTCATTTTGTTTAACCTGAATGACTCGCCAGTATTTCCCCGCTGATAAAATATTTTTAAAACATGTTTCATGTGACTTACTGTGAACCAAGGAAAAAGTGCTACGGAGCACTAACAAGCTTGAAGTGGTGGCTCAGTAAAATAAATAAATATGTTTTGTAAAACAAGGGATTTCCTCGTGAAATTCCCTTCACTGTAAATTACGGGGTTTGTCCCAAATTATGAAATAAAATAATTGGGCAGTTTTAAGTTTTAAAAGATCCTGTTAAACTTCCGCTGTCAACTCAAAGAATAATTACCACGGGTTTCTGTCCCGCGGCTCCTGGACCGGGTAACACCGGGATGGGGGTCGTGACAGAAAAAGGTGGTATCAGAGCCACTGATTTAAGCCAATTAAGTATTTAGAAGTACTTAATTTCTCAATTTGCCCCTCTGTGATTCTGTGAAATTTAATTTGCAATATATAACTTTCTAATTAGGATTTTGTGTTTTCTCTATAACTGCTAAACAACATGAATGAGTTGTCTGAAGCTCTTCAGAATCTCACTATCTATCCTGCTGACGTAGAAGTTTCCAGAGACTTTTCCGATTATCTGGCCGATACTGAAGAACCTATGGAGTTCCAGGCTCAAACCCAGAAGAAACCCAAGACGAAGAAAAGAAGGAGAATCGTATGCTGGAGACGTGTACGGAGGAAGAAGCCAGACGCACAGAGGGTTAAAAAGACGGAGAACCCAAATGATAAGGGCAAAGGAAAAGAGATCAGGGAAAGTTCAGGGCAAGCCCAGGAAATGCCACCCTGGGAGGAGCTTGATCGCAAACTGGCAAATTGTGACCTCATTGGACCTGCCAATGAAGATCTCTTCAATTACCTAATTGAATCACAACTTCCAGTTAATTTGGAACCTACTATCCCAGATCCCATTGTCAACCACCAACTTCTACCCGGAGAGCTGGAGGAATGGTGGACAAGTGATTGGCAATTTCAGAATCTTTTGAATAAGCCTAATACCTTTTTCCCTCAGTTTGACCCTGAGCCGGCACCAAACCCACCAATGAGCACCGAGAACTTGGCTGAACTCCGCCACTATGGCGAGGAGCTGTGGACGCAGGAAACAGAATCCGGGAAGTGGAGGAGAGGATATCATGGAAATACGACGAGAGGGAACGTCGTTTCTGAAATGCCAGCTGACTGGGATCGTATGTGGTTGTGTGCTTATGTGTTTAATAATAATAAAATAATAATAAATATTAATAAAAATATAATCATGTAAAATAACCTAAAATAAAACTTTTGTGAAATAACTGGTGTGTATGGATGCATACTAATATATAAAAAGATTAACGTCGCAAAGTCGACAATTTTGGCTATACGTGTTGACATAATTATGTGTGATTGTTTTATTGTGACTAATTATTATTTATTTTCTTTTGTGCCAATAATTTATACATTTAAATATTGAAAATTATCAGATGGAACCCGCCGTCAATGAGCCAGTTAATGAAGTTAACCAATCTAAGCAAAACAATGAGGATCACTTTCTTAATAGGCAAGATATAGAAAACATCGTTGCCCAGGGAATAGCCAATGCTATTCCAGCAATCCTTGCTGCTGCCCGAAATCCAGTTGAACCTCAACCAATTATTCCCAGCAAACGTACTCGTGACGACAATTTCAGTAATAGTGTAAATGGAGGCGGCAACAATAATAATAATGATAATGATGGGATGCAAGCCCCATTCCTTAAGAAAATGAAAGCTGCAACGCCTGGTTTCACTTACAAGGAATTTCTTGCCTGTAAACCAGTTGAATTTGCAGGCAATGAAGGGGCAACTCCTGCACTGCGTTGGTTAGAGAAAACCGAAGTAGTAATTAAAATAAGTAAATGTGCCGAGGAAGACAAGGTCATGTACGCGTCGCATCTTTTTAAAGAAGGGGCACTCGAATGGTGGAACACCGTACTACAATCTAAGGGAAGTGATGTGGCATATGCCATGAATTGGGCAGAATTTAAGAGTCTACTAGAAAGAAAATTCTGTCCCGAATATGAAAAGGAACAAATGACAAATAAGTTCCTGAACCACCGGATGGTGGATGTAGACTGTCGAGGATATACTTCGACATTCTTCGAGTATGCTAGAGTTGTACCAACCCTGGCTTCGCCAGAACCGGTACTTATTTCTCGCTATATTTGGGGTTTAATTGGCGAAATCCGTGATATCGTTAAAGCTGCGAGACCTCGCACAATTGACGATGCAGTGGAATTAGCCAACACTTTGACAGACGGACTGGTGCGTATGCGAGAAGAAAATAGGAAGAAGGAAGTGGCCCAAAAGATTACCCAAGGATTTCGTGTGGGTAATAGTAGTAATTTCCAGAAAAAGGGAACCGAGCAATCTTCAACTGCTCCATTTTGCAGTACCTGTAAAAGAAAGCATTTTGGAATATGCAAAGGGTATTGCAATTTCTGCAAACTTCCAGGGCATCAAGAAGAAGACTGCAGAATGAAGAAATCCACAATCTGCTTCAAATGTGGAGAAACTGGACATTTTAGACCCGACTGCCCCAAATTGGTCAAACCAGCCGACTACAAAGCCAAACCTGCAGAAGGAACTACCAAGAAAAATGCAAGAGCCTTCCAGTTGACTACCCAGGAAGCAGAGCTAATCCCTGATGTGATTGCTGGTACGTTCCTAGTTCACAACATTTATGCAAAAGTATTATTTGACTCTAGTGCAAACCAAAGTTTTATAAATACATCATTCTGCCAAGCTCTTAACCTACCCTTAACCAACCTTAGACAAATTTTTACGGTAGAAACAACAGATGGGAATTCTGTTAACAAAGATAAAGTTTTGCAAGAAGAAAAGATAGAACTCTTAGGCCATAAATTTTCTGCAAACCTGTTACCTATAAAGTTAGTTGGATTCGATGTTGTGTTAGGAATGGATTGGTTAGTAGCCAACCATGCTCGAATTCTCTGTGATAAAAATTCCATAGAAATTCAAACACCCACAGGAGAAGTAGTAATGATTACAGGAGATAAGCCACGTAGGCCAATGAAGTTTATTTCTGTGATGAAAGTTGCTAGTTGTTAGGGATAGATTTTCTAAACCTAAGGATCACGGATCCTCAAGTACTGCCAGGATCACGGATCCTCAATTCTGTTTGAATTAAGGATCCTCAGAAGACGTTGCAGGATCAGGATTCAGGATCCTTATTGTTATCCTTATACTAACGGTTGCCTTCACTATGTTTAAGTTTGTATTGCATGAGTATACGCGTTGGACTTGGTCTTGCCGATATTCCAGGGGAATATACTTAAATATTCCACACGTGCATAGCCTTTGTGAACGTTATGGAGATCGTGGGAAGCTTGCACATTTAGCGAATAGTTAGTTATCTAGTTATTTCTAATTTTAAAAGGGGATAACAAGCTTGAATTAGAACAATTGGCTAAGTTAGCTAACACTCACACTCTCGCAAGCTCTCAACAGTTCATTTGACGATTTCATACACATTGCACTCTAGTGATCCTTGTAACAAGCTTCTTATCATCCGGAGTTGTAACAATCATTTATTTAATTATAGTTGGTGATCGGTAGTTTCCATCACCCGAGGTTTTTTGTGCCGGAGATGAACTCTTGATCAAGGGTTTTTTCCTCGTATAAATCCTTGTGTCACTTGTTCATTTCATTTGCAAGTTTGTTCATACATTTGTTCATTGTTTCAAGCATCATTCCTCACAACAAAGATTTGGTTGCATTATCCTAGCCTGATTTTTTACCAAAACAGTTTGGCGCCCACCGTGGGCAATTGGTGCTTCATTTCTGAAAAAATTTCGTTCATTGTGTTCATTTCGGTTCATTATCTTCAACCATATGACTTCTTCAGCAAATTGAAATAATAGTAATGAAAAAAAAATCTTTATGTTATATTATATGCATGCTCACGTAAAGAAAAAAAATATATATGTGTATATACTATTAATAATTGTTAATAATGCATAAAGCATTTGTCAGAGTCCTGGTTTCGAATTCGGATTTTGCGGAAAATCGATGCTTATCTCTATGGTATATTCCTATCATCATTCAAACCAACCTCGGCCGAAAATTTTGGATCACAACTGCTCATTTAAACCTTGCAAATCTAGAATTTGCTTCTAATATCTATCGCCCTTTTAAGTTTTTCCGCTGCATCATCTTGTCATCTTTGTTCCGCCCGAACCACCACCGCACCACCGTCATAGTACCGCCGATAGCCGCCGAACCAGCGTCGGTACGGTCGTGACCATCTCGTGCGATTCGCATTCCGTTCGAGTCATTCCGACTCACGACCAGGTACCGGTAGTTAACTTATTATTTCCTTCGATTCATGCTTTGATACACAAATGATACGGAAGCTGTTTTTTTTTTATCCGGTGATGATGTAGCCGCCATTGCTGCTCACCTCAGTTCAGTTCCGTTTGACGACCCGCTACGTCCAATTCGAATTTATATGTTTAAATTCTGATTTGAACCCGTTCCGGCGACTAAAGTTTAGAATTATATAAAATGGCAAATGATGTCGATTAAATAACCATGCTGAAAATCTCGACAACCAACCTGTGCGATGTCATTGTCCATTTGTGATGCTTCTGTTCGTTTGTGTATGCATATTCAAGTGTGTGTTATCTTGAGTGTGATTACTGTGAACATATGGTGTAATGGGATGTGTATGTATATAATATTATGTGTGTGCATCTAATATTCCATGTGTGCAGGTGTAGTACAAAAGTGTGTGTTTTCTTTTATTTTAGTAATGCATGGAGGTGTGTGAAATGAGTACTACACGCATGACTGTGTATTGTGTGTGAAAGGGGCAGTGTCATGGATGATGGCATGTGGGGATGTATGTTGATGTGTATGTGTTATAATATAGATATATGTATGTGAAAGTAATGTGGAATTGACATACTTATGGTGTTGGTGTTTATTTTGGGCTCTATATTGATCACATTATACATGGGTATTGATAAAATATTAAAAACTTAATTCTATTAGTTTAGCACTTTAGTAAATTGACTTTTGTACAATTAATGTTAGAAGCGGTAATTTACGTTCATAATATTTATGAGTTCTACTAAAATATATGAATGTAATTTGGGTTCGTAATCTTTAATTTTGTTCTAAAAAATGTGTACAAACTTTTTAGAATAAACGTAATACATTATTTTCTAAAGTTTTGGCAACTAGTTTATCTATAAACCAAATAGATTTTTCGTTAATTATTAAAGTCAAAGGATTAGATTTGAATTCTTGGTCGCCGGAACATTTAACGAAAGAACTCTTAAATTAAATAAATTATAATAAACTAATCCCGTAGATATGGGATTTAGGTTTGCATAATTTTGAGGACAACTCGAATAGTGGATTTTGATTTTGCTTTGCGTGCTAATAAGGTACGGATTCCTTTCTTGACATCATAGTATTTTATTCAATCCGTTACTTTGCAGTACGGATATTTTCGTTAGATGTTTCAGCTCGTATTGTTATATGATTAGTATTTGTTGTAGCATGCAATAAACCTTAGATTTTGTGCTCGTTATTGCATGTTCCCTTTAGACTTATGTCAATATACTTTTATTTCTGATACGCTTTGTACTCTGTCACCCGAGCAATTATAAGTTACTTGTCGTTGGGGCGTCAACGACATGGCACTCATCGTGACGGTGCGTAACTAAAGTTCACGGCGTTTCTAGTTTGTGCTTGTGTAGCACATGGCCCCTAGAGGCGAATAGATCGATCTTAGCTCTGACTCCTGACTCCTGTTGAGATGGAATAATGTGTGTACGCCTACACGCACCATCTCGGTACATGGACTATAGCTGTGTACCCCTCTGTTTAGGCTCGTGGGTGCTTCTATATTACGTGACTTGTTTTACTATTATATGATGTCACGTATGTCTTGTCTCTGTTATGATATGTTTGATATGATTATATGCATCTGTTTGTGCTCAGTATCCGTTATCTGTTCAGTATAAGTTTTGGGATTCAAGTTATATAAGTATCTGTTTCAGTACCAAAATCTAGATTTGTTTAATGTCAATATCGTTCATGTTTTCGTCCGCGTGTCCGCCTTACTTTTACTGTTGATTTCTCCGTTACTGGGCAAATTTTTTGCTCAGCCGTATTTTTCTTTCTGGTGTTTGTCTTATGTGTTTACAGGTAATCAGGGGAAACAGGGATGAGTGAGAGTAATACGAAGTTCAAGTTTTAAAGCTTTTCTTTTTCTGTTCATTTCAGTATTCAATAAAATAAGACTTAGGTTTTCTGGTGGATTTGAGACTTTTTGTTTCTTGGATTCTTGCTTTTATTTGAAACTTGTTTGGATTTTGATATCTGTAATAGTAACAGGCCAGCGCGTTCTGGGTTGGGGTGTTACAAGAACACTTCAAGTTCTATGCCGGCAGTCACTTCTTCACAGGGCGTTCCACCTTTGCCTCCACCACCTTTTGGATCTCAGAAGAATGCTGAGAATCCTGCGAAGAAACCGAGCCCCATTTTCTCAAAACTATCAACGTCTGCTGCTTCTTCTAACCCTTCTAACAGTGATCTTTTTACTTTGATTTTGCAGATGAGAGATCACATACAAGAGCAGGATAAAACCAACGAAAGGATCCTCCGGGAGATTGGTGACATCAAGAAACAGAAGAAATCAGGGGAGGATCACTCTCCTCTGATACCTAGATCACTGGATTTCGACACTCCAGCTATAACCTCCCTACAATCTGCAGCTCCAGACATCCAGTACCAGAGTGGACCATTAGGAAGGCGTTATGGATCAACAACTATGAGTCAGGCTTTAGGGTCTCACTTCCAGCCTTCAGGATCCTGTTTTCAGTCTTCGGGATCCTCTTCCCAGCATCAGGGATCCTTCGTTAGCTTAGGAGGATATATGGGGACGCACACGGTTCAAGGACCCTCTCAGGTTCAAGGATCCTCTCAGGTCCAAGGATCCTCTCAACTCCAAGGATCCTCTCAGGTTCAAGGATCCTCCTTTCAGGTTCAAGGATCCTCGTCTCAGGTTTACGGATCCATGGATTATCCTCCAAGACCCCCATTCACGGCACATCAAGCATCAAACATCTTTCAGGATCAGGGATTCTTAAGAAGTGTACAGCCCTCAAGTTCAGATGTTCATCCCATTCCTGAAATTGCAGATGGGAGCCACAGGATATCTCGTTTTGCACCACCTATTTGTGATGCTGAGATACCCAAGAGGTTCCAAATACAAACCATGAAGTTGTATGACGGTTCAACGGATCCAGAGGAGCATGTAGATCAGTACAGAGAAAGGATGGAGATCAATCCAATTCCTGAGAGGTTAAAAGAAGCATGTCTATGCAAGGGTTTTGGATCCACACTCACAGGATCAACTCTTAAACGGCTGCTAAGTCTTCCCCCTTACTCTATTACTTCATTTGCTAATCTAGTTAATCTGTTTAATAGCCAATTCTCATGTAGTTATAAAATTTAAACGTTTAACTAGTGATCTATATAGGGTAACACAAGGTCAAAATGAATCACTTAGAGATTACATCACTAAGTTTAGTAAAGAATCCTTAGACATTCCTAATCTGGATATAGCTACGGCTGTGGAAGCCTTTAAAATGGGTTTGCTTAGGGATTCATTATTCTATGATGATCTTGTCATGACCCCATGCAGGAATCTTGATGAAGTAAGAACCAGGGCCCTTAGATTCATCCGACTAGAGGATGATAAAAGGATCCAGGAAAGACTGGCAGGAACCTCGAAGCAGGAAAAGCAAGGATCCTACTTCAGGAACAACAAATCCAAATCTTACAACAAGTCTGACAACCAGAACGTGCATGCAGTAGAACAGGAAGAGGATGATAAGGATTATCCTCCCATTTCTGAATATTGTTTTTCTGTTGATAACAATGAACTAATTCTTGCAATGCAGAATTTAGGTGAGAAAGCTAGGTGGCCAAGGAAAAGTGATAAACCAGCTGCAACAAAAGACAAGTCCAAATGGTGTGCATATCATGAGGATTTTGGACATCTCACTGAAGAATGTATTGCACTTAGAAAAGAAATCGGTTACTTGTTAAGCAAGAGGCACTTGAAGGAGATTTTGGGAAGAAAAAAGTCAAGGATCCAGGATCCTGAAAAGGTTCCAGAAAGAGCTCCTGCTCCTCCGGCAGATGCATAAGTTATAAACTTCATATCTGGTGAATCAGACATTTGTGGTACTTCCTTTTCAGCAGCCAAAAGACATGCCAAGGAGACCAAGATGGATAATGGGGACAGACCCATCCGGACCTCTACTGTCACACAGGAGAAAGTCATAACTTTTGATGAGAATGATCGTGTTGATGTTCAGGATCCTCATCATGATGGTCTTGTCATTACTTTGTTCATTTCTAACCATTTTGTTCGCATGATCCTAATCGATGGAGGAAGCTCGGTGAACATCGTTCAGCTTGATGTCCTCAAGAAAATGAACATCCTTGAATCAAATATTGTCCCAACATCCTCAGTTCTTGTGGGATTCAGTGGAGAAACCAAGAATACGTTGGGGGACATTAAACTTCCCATCTACATTGAAGGACTTCATTCTTATAAAAAAATTTGTGTAATAGATTGCTTATCCTGTTGCAATGTTATCCTTGGCAGGCCGTGGATACATGACATGAAGGCAGTTGCATCTACATATCATCAATGTGAGAAGCTTCCTAGTCCATGGGGGGTGATAAAGATTGAGAGTGACCAACAGGAAGCAAAGAATTGCTATACCTCATCAATGAAACCAGCCTCAAGACCAAGGGAGCAATAGCAACTAAAGTATCCTCCAAGAGATGTCTTGGAGGGAAGAGAACAGGATGTGAAAGATATCCTTATGGATCCTCATGATCCTGAATCCAAAGTCTTCATAGGATCAGGGATCCTCAGCAACATTGAACATGATCTAGTATCATTCCTTAAGAGGAGGAAAACTTTATTTGCCTGGAAGCATGAAGACATGACAGGTATCTCTAAAGATATAATTACTCATAAGCTTGGTATTGACAGGTCATTCAAACCCATTCATCAAAAGAGAAGAAAGTTTGCACCCGAGATGAATGCCATTATCCAGGAGGAGGTAGACAAATTACTCCGAGCTGGTATGATTAGAGAGGTTAAGTATCCAAGATGGTTAGCCAATGTGGTTGTTGTTCAAAAGAAAAACGGAAAGTGGAGGGTATGTGTCGATTTCACTGATTTAAACAAGGAATGTCCCAAGGATCTTTCCCATTACCCCACATTGACTCCATGGTGGATGCTACCGCGGGTCATGAGTTGTTGACTTTTATGGATGCTTCATCTTGATTTCAACAAATTCAGATGGAACCATCTGATCAAGAGGATACAGCCTTTATGACCCCAACTGGTATCTATTGTTATATTGCTATACCATTTGGACTAAGGAATGCAGGTGCTACTTATCAAAGGCTAGTCAATATGATGTTTAAGGAACAAATTGGACACACTATGGAAGTCTATATAGATGACATGGTGGTTAAGTCCAATAGAGCTGAGGATCACCTTAGAGGCCTGGAGGAAGCATTCAATATCCTTGACAAATTCAATATGAAGTTGAATCCTTCAAAGTGTCACTTTGGTGTTAAAGCAGGCAAGTTCCTAGGTTATATGGTAACAAAAAGAGGCATTGAAGCAAGTCCAGAGCAAATTAAGGAAATTGTGAATATTAAATCTCCTGCCAATGCCAAGGATGTGCAAAGGTTGACAGGGAGGATCGCAGCCTTGAACAGGTTCATATCAAAGTCATCAGAAAAGTGCAAGGAGTTCTATGACATTTTGAGAAAGAACAAGAAATTTGAGTGGGCTGAAAAGCATGAAAATGCTCTCAAAGCCCTTAAGGATTACCTATCCTCAGCTCCTGCCTTGATGAAACCAGAGAAGGGGGATATATTATCCTTATATCTAGCGGTATCCTCTAAAGCAGTAAGTGCGGTACTTGTTAAGGATCACGAAGGTACACAACATCTTGTCTATTATGTAAGTAAGAGTTTGCTTGATGCTGAATCCAGGTATTCACATTTAGAAAAACTTATACTTGCTTTGATTATGGCATCTACTAAACTAAGAAATTATTTTGAAACTCATGCCATTATTGTCAAGACTAATTTTCCAATTAAGAATGTTCTCAGGAAACCTGAAATGTCAGGAAGGATGGCTAAATGGGCAGTAAAGCTTAGTGCTTATGATATAAGATATGAACCAAGAACTGCCATCAAATCCCAAGCCTTAGCTGACTTTGTGGCAGATTTCAGTAGCGATCTACAAAGAGAAGCTGAGTTAGAAGTTCAACAGCTTGAAGAGACTAAGGATCCTTGAATACTCTTCACCGATGGAGCATCTAATGTCAAAGGAACAGGACTTGGAATACGGCTAAAATCTCCACAGGGGGACATAATACCCCACTCCATAGCTTGTGAGTTTCAAACTACTAATAATGAGGCTGAATATGAAGCCTTGATAGCTGGTTTGCAAATTGCCAAGCACATGAGGATTAGGTATCTTGAGGTACATGTAGATTCACAGTTAATTACTAATCACTTTCATGGATCTTATGCTATTAAAGGTGAAAAACTAATCAAATATTTAGAGATAGTCAAAGAATTGGCACTCTCTTTTGTTTCTTTTAGTTTGACACAGGTACCCAGAGAAGAAAATGCAGAAGCTGATGCATTGGCCAACCTAGGATCATCCTTAAAAATTCCAGAGGATATCAAGATCCCTATCATCCATATTTTGGCTCCTGCTATTGAGGATCACATAACTATGGAGATAGAAGAGGATTCTGCAATGGTTCCTAGTGATGGTGCACAGTCTCGTTCAGGATCATGGATCCTTCCAATCATGAGATATATACAACATGGAGAGATTCCTACAGGAGAAAACCCCAGGGCTTTCAAAATCAAGGTATCTCAATTTACAATATTGAATAACATGTTATATAAACGATCTCTTGCAGGTCCATATCTAAGGTGCATAGAGGATCCTGATATTCAAGAAGTCCTAAAGGATTTTCATGAAGGAGATTGTGGAAACCACACTGGGGGCATGGCATTGTTCTCAAGGATCCTTAGGACAGGATACTGTTGGCCTACAATGAAGAAAGATGCTGTGGATTATGCCAAGAAGTGTGATCCTTGTCAGAGACATAGTAATATCCTTCATCAACCAGCAGAGCTCTTACATCCTATATCCTCTTCTTGGCCATTCATGAGATGGGGAATGGATATAGTTGGTAAACTTCCCAAAGCACCAGGAGGAAAGGTGTTCATGCTTGCCATGACTTATTATTTCTCTAAGTGGATAGAAGCTGAAGCCTTTGCTCAAGTAAGAGAAAAAGAAGTGATATCCTTTATTAAAAGAAATATTATTACTAGATTTGGTATCCCTTCTGAAATTGGGATCCATTATCACAAACAATTTCAGAAGGGACACCAAATCTAGTAATAATGTTTCTTTTAATAAAGGATATCACTTCTTTTTCTCTGACTTGAGCAAAGGATTCAGCCTCTATCCACTTAGAGAAGTAATCAGTCATGGCAAGCATGAACACTTTTCCTCTTGGTGCTTTGGGAAGTTTACCAACTATATCCATTCCCCATCTCATGAATGGCCAAGAAGAGGATATATGATGCAGGAGCTCTGCTGGCTGATGAAGGATATTACTATGTCTCTGACAAGAATCACACTTCTTGGCATAATCCACAGCATCCTTCTTCATCGTAGGCCAATAGTATCCTGTACTAAGGATCCTTGAGAACAATGCCCTGCCCCCAGTGTGGTTTCCACAATCTCCTTCATGAAAATCCTTTAGGACTTCTTGAATTTCAGGATCCTCTATGCACCTTAGATATGGACCTGCAAGAGATAGTTTATATAACATGTCATTTAATATTGTAAATTGTGATACCTTGATTTTGAAAGCCCCGGGGTTTTCTCCTGTAGGAATCTCTCCGTGTTGTATATATCTCATGATTGGAAGGATCCATGATCCTGAATGAGACTGTGCACCATCACTAGGAACCATTGCAGAATCCTCTTCTATCTCCATAGTTATGTGATCCTCAATAGCAGGAGCCAAAATATGGATGATAGGGATCTTTATGTCCTCTGGAATTTTCAATAATGATCCAAGATTGGCCAATGCATCAGCTTCTGCATTCTCTTCCCTGGGTACCTGTGTCAAACTAAAAGAAACAAAAGAGAGTGCCAATTCTTTGACTATCTCTAGGTATTTGATTAGCTTTTCACCTTTAACAGCATAGGATCCATTAAAGTGATTAGTAATTAACAATGAATCTACATGTACCTCAAGATACCTGATCCTCATATGCTTGGCAATTTGCAAACCAGCTATCAAGGCCTCATATTCAGCCACATTATTAGTAGTTTGAAACTCACAAGCTATTGAGTGGGGTATTATGTCCCCCTGTGGCGATTTTAGTAGTATTCCAAGTCCTGTTCCTTTGACATTAGAGGCTCCATCAGTGAAGAGTGTCCAAGGATCCTTAGTCTCTTCAAGCTGCTGAACTTCTAACTCAGCTTCTCTTTGTAAGTCACTACTAAAATCTGCCACAAAATCAGCTAAGGCTTGGGATTTGATGGCAGTCCTTGGTTCGTATCTTATATCATAAGCACTAAGCTTCACTGCCCATTTAGCCATCCTTCCTGACATTTTAGGTTTCCTGAGAACATTCTTAATTGGAAAGTTAGTCTTAACAATAATGGCATGAGTTTCAAAATAATGTCTTAGTTTAGTAGATGTCATAATTAGAGCAAGGATAAGTTTCTCTAAATGAGAATACCTGGATTCGGCATCAAGCAAACTTTTACTTACATAATAGACAGGAGGTTGTGTACCTTCGTGATCCTTAACAAGGACTGCACTTACTGCTTTAGAGGATACCGCTAGATACAAGGATAATATATCCCCCTTTTCTGGTTTCATCAAGGCAGGAGCTGAGGATAGGTAATCCTTAAGGGCTTTGAGAGCATTTTCATGCTTTTCAGTCCATTCAAATTTCTTGTTCTTTCTCAAAATGTCATAGAATTCCTTGCACTTTTCTGACGACTTGGATATGAACCTATTCAAGGCTGCGATCCTCCCTGTCAACCTTTGCACATCCTTGGCATTGGCAGGAGATTTGATATTCACAATTGCCTTGATTTGCTCTGGACTTGCTTCTATGCCTCTTTTTGTTACCATGTAACCTAGGAACTTGCCTGCTTTAACACCAAAGTGACACTTTGAAGGATTCAACTTCATATTGAATTTGTCAAGGATATTGAATGCTTCCTCCAAGTCTCTAAGGTGATCCTCAGCCCTCTTGGACTTAACCACCATGTCGTCTATATAGACTTCCATGGTGTGTCCAATTTGTTCCTTAAACATCATATTGACTAGCCTTTGATAATTAGCACCTGCATTCCTTAGTCCAAATGGCATAGCAATATAACAATAGATACCAGTTGGGGTCATAAAGGTTGTATCCTCTTGATCAGATGGTTCCATCTGAATTTGTTGAAATCCAGATGAAGCATCCATAAAAGTCAACAACTCATGACCCGCGGTAGCATCCACCATGGAGTCAATGTGGGGTAATGGGAAAGGATCCTTGGGACATGCCTTGTTTAAATCAGTGAAATCAACACATACTATCCACTTTCCATTTTTCTTTTGAACAACAACCACATTGGCTAACCACCTTGGATACTTGACCTCTCTAATCATAACTGCTCGGAGTAATTTGTCTACCTCCTCCTGGATAATAACATTCCTCTCAGGTGCAAACTTCCTCCTCTTCTGATGTATGGGCTTGAATGACCTGTCAATGCCAAGCTTATGAGTAATTATATCTTTAGAGATACCTGTCATGTCTTCATGCTTCCAGGCAAAGGTAGTTTTCCTCCTCTTAAGGAAGGATATCCTGTTCAATGTTGCTGAGGATCCCTGATCCTATGAAGACTTTGGATTCAGGATCATGAGGATCCATAAGGATATCTTTCACATCCTGTTCTCTTGCCTCCAAGACGTCTCTTGGAGGATACTTTAGTTGCTATTGCTCCTTGGTCTTGAGGTTGGCTTCATTGATGAGGTATAGCAATTCTTTGCTTCTTGTTGGTCACTCTCAATCTTTATCACCCCCCATGGACTAGGAAGCTTCACACATTGATGATATGTAGATGCAACTGCCTTCATGTCATGTATCCATGGCCTGCCAAGGATAACATTGCAACAGGATAAGAAATCTATTACACAAAAATTTTGATAAGAATGAAGTCCTTCAATGTAGATGGGAAGTTTAATGTCCCCCAATGTGTTCTTGGTTTCTCCGCTGAATCCCATAAGAACTGAGGATCTTGGGACAATATCCGATTCAGGGATGTTCATTTTCTTGAGGACATCAAGCTGAATGATGTTCACCGAGCTGCCTCCATCGATTAGGATCCTGCGAACAAAATGGTTAGAAATGAACAAAGTAATGACAAGACCATCATGATGAGGATCCTGAACATCAACACGAGCATCCTCCTCAAATGTTATGACTTTCTCCTGTGTGACAGTAGAGGTCCGGATGGGTCTGTCCCCATTATCCATCTTGGTCTCCTTGGCATGTCTTTTGGCTGCTGAAAAGGAAGTACCACAAATGTCTGATCCACCAGATATGAAGTTTATAACTTGTGCATCTGCCGGAGGAGCAGGAGCTCTTTCTGGAACCTTTTCAGGATCCTGGATCCTTGACTTTTTTCTTCCCAAAAGCTCCTTCAAGTGCCCCTTGCTTAACAAGTAACCGATTTCTTTTCTAAGTGCAATACATTCTTCAGTGAGATTTCCGAAATCCTCATGATATGCACACCATTTGGACTTGTCTTTTGTTGCAGCTGGTTTATCACTTTTTCTAGGCCATCTTGCTTTCTCACCTAGATTCTGCATTGCAAGAATTAGTTCATTGTTATCGACAGAAAAACAATATTCAGAAATGGGAGGATAATCCTCATCATCCTCTTCCTGTTCCACTGCATGCACGTTCTGGTTGTCAAACTTGTTATAAAATTTGGACTTGTTGTTGCTGAAGTAGGATCCTTGCTTTTCCTGCTTCGAGGATCCTGCCAGTCTTTCCTGTATCCTTTTATCATCCTCTAGTCGGATGAATCTAAGGGCCCTGGTTCTTACATCATCAAGATTCCTGCATGGGGTCATGACAAGATAATCATAGAATAATGAATCCCTAATGTTTTGGTCAAAGATCAAGCAATGACAATGTAACCAAACTTTCTGTTGTGAGGTATGATGCTTGAATTGATGAACAATAATAAGGATCACTATGAAGTGTAATGAACAAATGACACGAAGATTTATACGGGGAAAAAGCCCTTGATCAAGAGTTGATCTCCGGCACAAAAAACCCCGGGTGATGGAAACTACCGATCACCAACTCAAATTAAACAAACAATCTGTTACAACTTCGGATGATAGCGAGCTAAGTACAAGGATCACAATAGTGTAATGTGTAGAAATGTATGAAAAATGCTAAGTGTTTGTCGAGAGCCAGTGAGAGCGGTTGTATTAGTGTGTGTGTAGCCAAAAATAGCTAAGTGTCTCTAAAATAGCTCGCTACCCTTTTACAAATAGAAAATATCTAGCCTAACTAACATTCCGCAAAAGGTGCAAGTCTTCCACGACTCCACAACGTCCATTTCTGGCCAAGCACGTGCGGAATAGACTAAGAATATTCTCCAGGAATGTCGCCAAGACTAAGTCCAAGTTGATATTCCTGCAAAACATTTACGAATTCAAAGTAGACAATCGTTAGTACTGGGATCCTTATAGTTATCCATGATCCTGATCCTGATCCTGCAACACTTCTGAGGATCACTACTTCAGACAGAATTGAGGATCACTAAATCCAACAGCGAATAAGGATCACTGGTTATTTAGAAATCCACCCCTAACAATTGCCCCCAAAATATAAGGAGTAAATATGTAAATAAATGAGTTATATTTTGTCGATCTTATCCGTAGCAAACTAACGGATAACTAGCCGTTGAAGACGGACTAGCCGTTGCAAACCTGACGTCACTGAAGTGACAATCCTGCAAATCATCATTATAAATAGAAGTTAGAGATAGGATCAATTCACATTTAAATTCAAGAGAGAGACTCCCTTTAAATTTAAGTCCGCAGATCAAACAGGTAATCCTCTTTCTCTTCTTCCTTTACGTTTTCTTTCTTTGCTCCTTCTTTCTTTACATTCTTCACAGTCATGATGATGCTACGATCCTCCCCCGCCAAGGATCATAAGAAGGACAGTCCTCTCAAAAGCCAGGGGATCATCAAAGACTCACCAAAAGAGAGATGCTGCTTCAATGATGCACAAATAGACAGAATTCGCCACTGTTTTCCGGCGAACACCGATTTCAAGCCATTCGATCCCACTGTTCTGAGCGACTACATTTCTGAGACATGGATTGCCTTTCTTGCTACCCCATTCACCATAGGATACACCTATCCTTTTCCAGCCTTTACCCAATCCTTTTTCTCCCTTACCGGTATCTCCTACATCCAGGCTATGCCGATGATCTGGAGGGTCTTATATACCCTTGAAAGGATCATCGAGCTGGAAGAGGTTGACCTAGGAATGTCGGAGTTGGCTGAGATGTATGATATCACAACGTTTGGATCCCACCGATATTTGTTCAAACGTAAACCCGGAGAAGAACATCCTATCTTTAAGGCTACAAAAAATGACACCAACGGGAAACGGCGGTTCTTCTTCGTCAGAAGGGATTCTATCCCGGATGGAAAGGATTTACCGAAGAAATGGAGCACTCATGGTAGGATAGGAGGATCCTTAGAAGGATCACTAAGTAAGCTCATTCTGATAATGCTTACTAATACGCTTTTGTTTCTTTTTGTGCAGCTATCACATTCTCGCACATTATTCCTTCAGCTGCCACCAAGGGGAGACTTGCTGCCTTTAGAAAGCTTGATCCTGAAACCAGAACATTCAAGACAATCACCCAGGACTCACAAGAGGTATCCTCAGGCTCTGTCACCATGTCAAGTAAGTATCCTGTTCTTTTTAATATTCAAATGTTTAAATAAATAGTTATATATGAATAGAATAAGGACACTTATCTGATTTGGGTGTGTAGGCGCTGGAAAATCATCAAGATCTGCCTCCAAATTTAGTGTCACTGAGCTTGACACCGTACGATCCTCCAAGAAGAAGCTTCCTGCTAGCCCAACTGCTTCTATCCCCAAGGCACCCGCTAAAGGAAGGGAAGGCAAGAAAAGAAAAGCCTCCAAAGCTTTAGGCACCCGCTGGATCACATAAAAATAATTTAAGGATCATAATTCCAGTTGTCAAAGGATAAGTGTCACTTATAATGAATAAAATCAAAACAGTTTAGGATCATACCTGAGAACCCAAGTTAGGATCCTATCCTTCAACACTTAAAATTAGAATAACCCAAGATACAAACCTTAGTTGAAAGTAAAGGTCGAGAATCTTTGGCCATTTATCTTCACAAACCTGAAATAGGATATTGCTTGGAACTGGGGACAAGCCCAAAGGATAACTGGGGACAAGCCCAAAGGATCGTATGTAAACTGGAGTATGGCCCTTACTGGCGACTATCCAAACTTAGTGACATGAAAATGCCAAAACCTTAGCTAACGTGACAACGTTAGAAACCTTAGGAACGGATGTATGGTACGTCTACCATTATACGTAGGATCCTGAATATAGCCAGTACAACGAAATTGTCAGCCCCTAAAGCGGGTACTGGTCCCATTGCCATGAACTATACCAGGATCATCGTGCGCTACTGGCGAAACTGGGGACAGGCCCAGACTGGGGACTAGCCCACACAACTGGATACTTCTGTGGATACACAATGCTTAGTTAAAGATACCTGAACCTTCAAAACTCAGAATTCAAGTAAAAGGAGGATAAAGGATGGAGGATCCTTACCCTTGTAAGAATAAAAAGAATGAAATAGTTTAAGATTGGAATGTTACCAGAACGAGGATCATCTATCAGCGGGGATCCTTCAAGGATACTTGTCTGGTAAGGATCATGGATCATGATCACATGAAATATTTCTTCAAATGGACAGCATTCCAAGCTCTAGGTAGCAAATCACCCTCCATTGTTAGCAATCGATATGCCCCCTTTCCTGCTTCAGCTTCAATCAAATAGGGTCCTTCCCACTTTGGTGCTAGCTTTCCATCAGCAGGATTGGTGGTGTTTTGAAATGCTTTCCTTAATACCATATCCCCAACTTGGAATTTCCTGAGCCTGACATTTTTGTTGTAGGCTCCAGCCATCTTTTGTTGATAACTGGCCATCCTTATCCTTGCTAAATCCCTGATTTCTTCTATAGTATCCAAGTCTTGAATCAAGTTTTCAGCATTTTCTTCAGGATCACGAACGCTTGTTCTTGCAGTTGGAACCACCATCTCTGTAGGGATCACTGACTCTGCCCCAAATACCAAAGAAAATGGAGTTTGGCCTGTAGCATTCTTGGGAGTTGTTCTATCAGCCCACAGCACATAAGGTAGTTCTTCTGCCCATTTTCCTTTCTTGGATCCAAACTTCTTCTTCAAATTGTTAATGATGATCTTGTTGGATGATTCTGCCTGACCATTAGCTTGTGGATGGACTGGTGTTGATGTTATCATCTTAATCCCCCAACTGTCACAAAAGTTAGTGGTTCTATTCCCAATAAATTGGGATCCATTATCACAAATAATTTCAGAAGGGATGCCAAATCTAGTAATAATATTCCTTTTAATAAAAGATATAACTTCCTTTTCTCTGACTTGAGCAAAGGCTTCAGCCTCTATCCACTTAGAGAAGTAATCAGTCATAGCAAGCATGAATACTTTTCCACCTGGTGCCTTAGGAAGCTTTCCAACTATATCCATTCCCCATCTCATGAATGGCCAAGAAGAAGATATAGGATGCAAGAGCTCTGCTGGTTGGTGAAGGATATTACTATGCCTCTGACAAGGATCACACTTCTTGGCGTATTCCACAGCGTCCTTCTTCATAGTGGGCCAATAGTATCCTGTTCTCAGGATCCTTGAGAATAATGCCCTGCCCCCAGTGTGGTTTCCACAATCTCCTTCATGGAAATCCTTTAGGACTTCTTGAATTTCAGGATCCTCAATGCATCTCAAGTATGGTCCTGCAAGAGATCGTTTATACAACATATTATTTAATATTGTAAATTGAGATACCTTAATTTTAAAAGCCCTTGGGTTTTCTCCTGTAGGGATTTCTCCATGTTGTATGTATCTCATGATTGGGAGTATCCATGATCCTGAATGAGATTGGGTATCATCACTGGGGATGATTACAGAATCTTCTCCTATCTCCATAGCTACATGATCCTTGATAGCAGGGGTCAGGATATGGATAATAGGGATCTTAATATCCTCAGGAATCTTCAAAGATGATCCTAGATTGGCTAATGCATCAGCTTCTGCATTCTCTTCCCTTGGTACCTGTGTCAAACTAAAGGATACAAAAGAGAGTGCCAATTCTTTGACTATCTCCAAATATTTGATTAGCTTTTCACCTTTAACAGCATAGGATCCATTAAAGTGATTAGTGATCAATAAAGAATCTACATGTACCTCAAGATACCTGATACTCATATGCTTTGCAATTTGCAAACCAGCTTTCAAGGCTTCATATTCAGCCTCATTGTTGGTAGTTTGAAATTCACAAGCTATGGAGTGGGGTATTATGTCCCCCTGTGGCGATTTTAGTAGTATCCCAAGCCCTGTTCCATTCACATTGGAGGATCCATCAGTAAACAGTATCCATGGATCCTTGGTTTCTTCAAGCTGTTGGACTTCTAGTTCAGCTTCCTTTTGCAAATCACTACTGAAATCTGCCACAAAGTCAGCTAATGCTTGGGATTTAATGGCTGTCCTAGGCTCATATCTTATATCATATGCACTCAACTTCACTGCCCACTTAGCCATCCTTCCTGACATTTCAGGTTTCCTGAGAACATTCTTAATTGGGAAATTAGTTTTAACAATAATGGCATGGGTCTCAAAATAATGTCTTAATTTAGTAGATGCCATAATTAATGCAAGGATAAGTTTTTCTAAATGTGAATACCTGGATTCAGCATTGTTAGGGCTCATTTTCTTAACATACGTATCCTGACCAGTATCCTGCCTTTGTTTGTTTATTTGTGACCAGGATGCTGGAAGAGGATATTGCTAGCATCTTGGGCGATATCCTGAGGCTTATTGAATTAACCACGTGCAGGTTAAAGGCTGAGACTTGCTAACGGTCAAGAGGACTTCTTCTCCTCAAGACTCGGACGAATTTGTTGAAGGAGAGACGTTGAGCCCGAAAGACCAGGTCTACAACGTTCGAAGAAGGAATATTCGGTGGATCCCGCAAGTTTAGGATAGTTTGTTATTTTATCTTTACTATAAATAGATGGGGGCGGATCAGTTTAAGACACACAATTTTCACTAACACTCTCGTACACTTTCACTTTCTAGCTCATTGCAAACACCACACTTGTATTCGAATTTCGTTGTAACACTTAGTCGATCCGTACCACATCCTGCACTGTATCCTGATTTTTGAAGCAATAGAAGAACAAGGCAGCTGCGATTGTCAGCTCCCGAGGTTTTATGTCGGCGATCTAGATTGATCAAGGGCTTTCCTCGTACATCTCGTGTCGTTTACTTTACTTTTGCTCATTGTTTGATCATAGATACAGCTCAATATCCTGAGCCGTATCCTGAATACTGAATTTCTAAATAACTCAACAAGCATATTTTCAAATACACTTTCTAGCACACTACCTCACTTTACTAATTTGATCACTTAATTGCTCCGGTAATTTTTGACCAAAACAATTTGGCGCCCACCGTGGGGCAAGTGGTGCTCTCTTTACTAAATTTTTTTGTCAAATCGCTAATCGGTTTTCTATTTTCAAAACTTTTTGCCACATTGTCCATAATGGCCTCAAGATCAAACATGAGTTCCTCTACTGTGTCTGCTATGACTTCTGCTACTACCGGTTCGGTGCTTCCACCACCTCCTCCAAGGATGCCAGCCTCTACACAATCTCAAGATGTTATCCCTACTCAGAGTGTCCAGGGATCTGCTCCCGTTTTAGCTTCTAATGATGAGATTTTAACCTTATTTGGAAGTGTGCAGGAACAAATGAGGCAGCAACAGGAAACAAACCAAATGCTTTTAAGGGAAATACAACTCCTGAAGTCTGGCTCGAGTAGATCTGCTGAGGATATTGTCACTCCATTACATCCCAGAACGTTGAACTTCAGTTCAGCTGTGTATACTGAGGATAACAGGGGGAATATTGTGCCCAGTCTTCCTCAGAATCATACTCCTGAAATACCCTCCTCGGTCAGGATGTCAACCATGAGGAGCTCAGGATATGCTTCAGGATATGGGCAAAATCCTCCAACGGGTAACGTGTTGAATAATAATAATACTCATGCTACTAACAATGGTGGATCTTTGCAGGATACAGGTGTAACATCAGCACTTACCAGGGAACTTCAGAAGTTGAAGGACATGATATCTAGTGTACCTGGGGTGGTCCAGCCGATCCCGGAAGTGTCCCAAGACAGCCACAAGATATCTCGTTTTGCATATCCTATCTGTGATGCTGAGATCCCAAAGAGATTCCAAACCCCCAACATGAAGCTTTATGATGGGACTACGGATCCTGAGGAGCATATTGCTCAGTATAGGGAAAGAATGGAGATTAACCCTATCCCTCCGGAGCTCAAGGAAGCGTGCTTGTGCAAGGGATTTGGTTCTACTCTAACAGGATCAGCCTTAAAATGGCTGTTAAACGTTCCTCCTCACTCAATTACTTCATTTGCTCATTTGGTTAATTTATTTAACAGTCAATTTTCTTGTAGTCGGAGTTTTGAGAAACTAACCAGTGATCTTTACAGGATAACTCAAGGGCCTCAGGAATCCTTGAGGGATTATGTGAACAAATTCAGTCGAGAATCCTTGGATATCCCACATCTTGATGTTGCAACAGCTGTGCAAGCTTTTAAGATGGGATTACAAAAGGATTCTCAGTTTTATCAGGATCTTGTAATGAATCCCTGCAGGAATCTCGACGAAGCTCGTAACAGGGCTTTGAGATATATCCGTCTGGAAGATGACAGGAAGATGCAAGAAAGGATGAACTCATCCAACACTTATGAGTCAACTAATAGGAAGTCAGAATCCTCGTTCAAGTCATATCGGCCTAAGCCGTATAGTAGAAATGAAAACAAAAGAGTGAATGCTGTCGAAGATGAGGATCCTGAAGAGTATCCTGAGTTGTCCGAATATTGTTTTTCTGTTAATATTCTTGAATTGATGTATGCT
Source organism: Helianthus tuberosus (assembly GCA_030545235.1). Taxonomy (NCBI): domain Eukaryota; kingdom Viridiplantae; phylum Streptophyta; class Magnoliopsida; order Asterales; family Asteraceae; genus Helianthus; species Helianthus tuberosus. The sequence continues at coordinate 30,537,581 of CM060365.1, read as the reverse complement.
ATGCAGGGTCTAGGAGACAAGGCTAGGTGGCCTCGAAAGAATCAACAAAAGGCTGACTGGAAAGATAAGTCAAAATGGTGTGCTTTCCACGAAGATTTCGGACATGTGACTGAGGATTGCATTGCTCTAAGGAAAGAAATAAGCTATCTTCTAAGCAAGGGATATCTGAAAGATCTCTTAGGAAGAAAGAAGAATAAGGGTCAGGATACTGAGAAGGACCCTGAGCGAGCAGCATCACCTCCCGCGGATGCCAAGATAATCAACTTCATTTCAGGAGGATCCGACATTTGTGGGACTTCGTATTCGGCAACAAAGAGACATGCAAAGGAAGCCAAGGCCGAAAGGGGAGACAAACCTGTCAGGATGACTACCCTCACAACTGACAAAGTGATCACTTTTGATGCTGATGACAGGGATACTGTCCAGGATCCTCACCATGATGCTCTGGTAATAACGTTATATGTGGCTAACCATTTTGTACGCCAGATACTGGTTGATAATGGCAGCTTCGTCAACATAATCCAACTAGAAACTCTGAAGAGAATGAATGTATCTCCAATGGATATCACTTTAAAGTCTACCGTGCTTGTTGGGTTCAGTAGAGAGGCTAGAAACACAGTGGGAGAGATAAAGTTGCCAGTATACGTTGAAGGAGTCAATTCGATACAACGTTTCTGTGTGATGGATTCTCTATCCTGCTATAACATCATACTGGGAAGACCATGGATTCACGATATGAAGGCTGTGCCATCAGCATATCACCAATGCATCAAAATTCCTACCCCCTGGGGAGTTGTCAAAGTTGATAGTGATCAGCAGGAGGCGAAAGAATGCTACTCATCCTCGATGAAATCCTCAACCAAACCTAGTGCAGCATAGCAATTAAAGATGCGGGCCCAGGATATCGTGGAGGATCCGGAGCAGGATGTGAAGAAAATTATCCTGGACCAGGATAATCCCGATATTTCGGTGCTCGTAGGAACCAATATCCCTCAGGATATTGAAGAACAATTAATTAACTTTTTGAAATGCAGGATGTCAACGTTTGCATGGAAGCATGAGGATATGACAGGCATATCCAAAGATATCATCACTCACAAGCTTGGAATTGATGAATCATTCAAACCTGTGCAACAAAAAAGAAGGAAGTTTGCTCCTGAGCGGAACACTATTATCCAGGAGGAAGTTGAAAGACTATTAAAGTCCAGAATGATCAGAGAGGTTAAGTTCCCATGATGGCTAGCAAACGTGGTTGTAGTACAAAAGAAAAATGGGAAATGGAGAGTTTGTGTAGACTACACAGACTTGAACAAAGCCTGTCCTAAAGACCCATTTCCTCTTCCCCACATTGATGCAATGGTAGATGCCACTGCCGGGCATGAAATGCTGACCTTCATGGACGCATCCTCAAGATTTCAACAGATCCAAATGGAGCCTTCTGACCAGGAGGATACTGCCTTCATGACACCAATAGGTATTTATTGTTATACAGCTATGCCTTTTGGTTTGAAAAATGCAGGTGCAACATACCAAAGATTGGTAAACATGATGTTCAAAGACAAACTAGGGGACACCATGGAAGTATATATCGATGATATGGTGGTGAAATCTAAAAAGGCTGAGGATCACCTTCAGGATATCAAGGGAGCATTTGATATCCTGGATCAGTACAACATGAAGCTGAATCCTGCTAAATGCCATTTCGGAGTGGGGGCAGGAAAGTTTCTTGGATATATGGTGACAAAAAGGGGGATAGAAGCAAGCCCAGAGCAGATCAAAGCTATCCTAGATATAAAATCACCCTCAAATATGAAGGACGTACAAAGATTGACAGGGCGAGTAGCAGCTTTAAACAGGTTTATCTCGAGATCCTCAGAGAAGTGCAAAGATTTTTATGATATCCTAAAGAAGAATAAAAGATTCGAATGGGGGGAGAAGCATGAAGCAGCCTTGCAGGATTTGAAACGATATCTCTCAACCGCACCTCTATTAATGAAGCCTGAAAATGGTGAACCACTATCCCTATACCTCGCTGTATCAGGGAATGCTGTAAGTGCCGTTCTCGTAAAGGATCATGTAGGACAGCAATATCCTGTTTATTATGTTAGTAAAAGTTTGCTAGATGCTGAAACTAGGTATTCTCATTTAGAAAAATTGATACTAGCATTAGTCATGGCATCAACGAAACTTAGGCATTATTTCGAGACACATAGGATACATGTTAAAACAAATTATCCTGTCAAAAATGTGCTTAGGAAACCAGAGATGTCAGGCAGGATGGCCAAGTGGTCAGTAAAGTTAAGTGCTTATGATTTAGTATATGAACCTAGAAATGCCATAAAATCTCAGGCTTTAGCTGACTTTGTGGCTGACTTTAGTAGTGACATTCAGGACGAGGTAGACCTAGAAGTTCAACAGTTAGGAGAATCCTCAGGATCCTGGACATTATATACTGACGGTGCATCTAATGTAAGAGGAGTAGGATTAGGAATACTACTAAAATCGCCACAGGGGGACATATTACCCCAGGCTATTAGGTGTGAATTTCCTGCTACTAATAATGAAGCAGAGTATGAGGCTTTAATTGCAGGATTAGAGTTGGCTAAGAGCATGAGTGTCAAAAATTTGCAAGTATATGTTGACTCTTTGTTAATTACTAACCATTTTAATGGATCCTATGCAGTTAAGGTGAGAAATTAATCGAATATCTCGATATTCTCAAAAAATTAGCAGGATATTTCGATGTTTTTATACTTGAACAGGTACCGAGGGAGGATAATGCTGAAGCGGATGCCTTAGCAAATTTGGGATCATCGATCAGGATACCTGAAGGGACCCAAATACCAATATTACATGTCTTATATCCTGCAACGAATCCTCAGGATAAAGAAGTAGCTGGTATTCAGGATCCTGGAGCAGAACATCCTGAAGAGGATCCTAAATCCTGGACGGCTCCAATCATGAGATATCTCAAAGAAGGACACATCCCTGGAAACGAGAATCCTAAGGCATTTAGGATGAAGGTATCACGATTCACTATTATAAATAATATTTTATACAAGAAATCTCTTGCAGGACCGTATTTGAGATGCTTGTAGGATCCTGAAGCCAAAGAAGTACTTCAGGATATACATGAAGGGGATTGTGGTAATCATGCTAGGGGCAGATCGTTATTCTCAAAAGTGTTAAGGACAGGATATTATTGGCCAACAATGAGAAAGGATGCAGCAGAATATGCTCAAAGATGTGACGCATGTCAAAGACATAGTAACATACTGCATCAACCTGCTGAACCATTATATCCTATTGTTTCCCCTTGGCCGTTTATGAAGTGGGGTATGGATATAGTGGGAAAGCTACCAAAAGCTCCGGGAGGAAAAGTCTTTATGCTAGCAATGACGGATTATTTCTCTAAGTGGGTTGAAGCAGAAGCATTTGTTCAAGCAAGAGATCAAGAAGTAGTATCCTTCATAAAGAGGAATATCTTAACCAGATTCGGAGTACCAGCCGAGATAATCTGTGACAATGGTTCTCAATTTATAAGCAAGAGAACTACTGACTTTTGCAAAAGTTGGGGAATCAAAATGATTACATCTACTCCGGTACATCCTCAAGCAAATGGACAAGCAGAATCCTCAAACAAGATAATTGTCAATAACTTAAAGAAGAGACTTGGAGCCAAAAAAAGGAAGATGGGCAGAAGAATTACCTTTTGTTTTATGGGCTGATAGGACAACGGTAAAGAATGCAACAGGCCAAACCCCATTTTCCTTGGTGTTTGGAGCAGAAGCAATGATTCCAACGGAAATGACAATACCTACTGCAAGATCTACCTTGGGTGATCCTGAGCAGAATCCTGAAGCCTTGAGTCAGGATTTAGACACTATAGATGAGAAGAGAGATGCGGCAAGGCTAAGGATGGCAGCATATCAACAGAGAATATCCAGGGCATATAACAAGAATATTAGGACCAGAAGATTTAAGATTGGAGATTGGGTGTTAAGAAAGGCTTTTCAGAATACTACTAATCCTGCCGAGGGCAAGTTAGCTCCAAAATGGGAAGGACCATATGAAGTTGAATCAGAAGCAGGAAAGGGAGCATACAGACTCAAGAATATGGAGGGAGATATGCTACTGAGGTCTTGGAATGCTATACACCTTAAGCTCTATTTCAAGTGAGTTTAGAATTCAATTTCTAACTCAGAATGGTATGAATTCTATCTTTTTTAAATATGTTTTGGTTTAATTTATTCTTTGAAACTCAATACTAAATTAAGCATCGGAGGGGTGTTAGCCAAGCTAACACCCACCTTAGTTTACAATTGTTTTGCAAGATATGTTTCAGGATATAGCTCCAGGATATGTACTCAGGATAACTCGAAAGATTAGAGGATTGGCCCCCTCTCTCACGTTTAAGGGATACTGATCCCTTCACAGGTTTAAAGGTATTCACCTTTCTTCCGAATTGGGTTTAAACACCCCGCCTGGAGCGCAAGTTATTCGGGGATAGTTCAAGGTGGCGGGACCAGTCCATGTAAAAGTGGCTGACAATTTCGTTACTGTTGGCTATATCCTGAATCCTAAAGGTATATGAGGATTGATCACCCTCTCTCACGAAAGGGTATTTTCATACTCTCTAAGGTTTAAAGGTTTTCACCTTTCTAAGTCTTGGAGTTTATACACTCCCGCCTGTAGCGCATGAAAATTTGGGATTTTCCCCAGGATACAAGGGATTTATCTCCAGTACATCCTTGGGTTTTACCCTTGGGACCTAAAAAATTGCCTATACAATGGAACCTGACATTCAGAAGATTTCTAAGTGTTTGAAGACATTGTACACAGGGGACATTCCTACCAGGGCAGTGATGAAAAGCTCAAAGGCTAAAATTCGGAACTAGTATGCTAAATATCTCACACAGGGGACATCTTCATTGGAAGAGTTGCAAGAAGATTGAGGTTTGATAAAAGGGTTATATGCTACTCCGGGTATGATCTTTCCTTTGTAAGCCTCGTTTAAGTTTTTAGTGACATTATGTTAAGTATCCTGATATATATCCTCAAAGTCCTTTTAAGGATATTTGATTAGGGTGTTTGAAACTAGTATTAGTTTGGAACTTTGATCATTTAAATATTATCAAAACTTGGTTTTGAAAAGATAGACTGTTTTTCACTTTCTAAAGAAATTTCTACAAAGTTGAAGGAACGTTTGGAAATTCTATCTAATAAAAGGTTTTTACAGTATATCGCTGAGCATACTGATCAGGATATTTTATAAGATAACAGTATGAAAATTTTACAAAGCTAAGAGTTACACTAAGTAATGCAAGACAACAGTGAATAGGTCAAAAGATAGTTATATTATTAACAAGTCAAAAGTTGTGCTTTTGGTTTCACCCCAAACCGAGGCCCATCCGCCAAAAGCACAATTAGTTTTTACCATACTTGTGTAACGGTTGCAGGATATATCTAAAAATAGGACCTGTCCACCTACAACCGTTATCACATTCAAAACAAGTTATACTAATTGATGACCAAGGGCTTCGTCCTAAAACCTAGGACCCATCCACCTTTGGTCATCACATTGTTCTAGTGCAGGAAATGTAAATTGTTCAAAGACAGAAAAAGTAAATTGTTTATGCAACCACAACCATGAAATTAAAAAGTGGGCTCCGGCCTTGGCACGAATATCCATCATCGCCCACTCCGCTGCCTAAGGGGCAGCACCCTCTTGAACAGCAACCTCCTTCCCAGCGTTCACACTAGCATCAGCTTCAGGATTCTTCTCAGCATCATCACCAGCATTGGCCGCTTCCTCTGCCATCTTGGAAGGCTCTTCACCAGTATGCTTTGCAGGATGAGCAACGGGATGACCTCCGAGGCCCTGTAGTTTCTCCTCCCAAGCCTTTACATTCCAGGAGGGGCACTCAAAACCCAAATCCATGGCCTCATAAGCCATCCTTATCCTGGCTTGGAGAAGAGAGACGACCACGGACGCTTTGAGGCTATCCCGATATGAGCTCATATTCTGCTGATATTGGAGAAGAGCGGCATCTAGTTTGGCTTGAGCATCCTCGTTGGCTTTGTGGAGAGTAGCCTGGTGATCCCGGATCATTGCCTTGTATTTGTCTTCATAATGCTGGGATTTAGCAGCTGCAATGGTTCCTTGGTCGGCTATGGTGGCTTCAGCTTTCTCCAGCTTGATCTCCAACATCTTGTTAAGCCCGCAAGCGTCTTCATACAAATGCATAAGACGATCCAAACCCTATCAATAAAGACACAGGTATTGATGTAAAAAATAAGCAGGATAAGGGCTGACATACTTGTGCAGGATATCGAAAAGAAAATTCTACCTGTTTGAGGAATGAGGTGGCTTCGTTGAACCCATGATTCTCGAGAGAGAATGTTTCAGAAACAGCTGGGGAGTCCATCTCCTTTCTCTTCCGAGAGCTGGATGCCCGGGTCCTGGATGCCGGAGGGCCTTTGGGAGCAGAAACAGTCTTTGAGGAGGAAGGCTTTGGTGTAGCAGACGGCTTTGGCTTGGATTCTTGTTTGATGGGTTCAAGGCTGGAGTAGCAATCCAACTCGTCAAGTTCAAAACCTTCAAGGTTGACGACTGGTACTACACAAGGGAAGATGTTCTTAAACTCATCATACTTTTGAGAAGTAATTTATATATATTGAGAATATGCTTACCAGACATTGCTGAGCTTGATTTCTGGCTTGAATCTGTAAGAAACAGGGAGAAAGTTCTTTCACTGGCAGGAAGACGGTAGATTTCCTCGATCTTGGATTCGGATTCTGCACTGGGAGGCACTAAATCTCTGAAATTTGCTGCATAAAAACATCAGGATATAAGTCTGGGATACAGTTTGAAGATATAATTGGGGATATTCCTAAAACCCTAAATCCTACCCTTGGTTAACCATTTAACCGGTAGATCGAAACCCTTATCGATAGAGTCTCTTTTTACGAAAAAGAATTTTCGTCGCCATCGATCCTCGTTCTTGGTGGCTTTAAGAACCAGAGGGTTCTTGGAGGTAGAAAACAGAAGAAATCGATGATTGCCGTGGGATCTCAACCGGTATGCTATAGGAAGGTCCTCAACAAGTAGGTTAGGAAAATGACGAGATTTGATTTGATCTAGCACTATTAAAACTCGCCAAACCATTGGCATAACCTGGGCGTAACTAAGGCCGGTAAGGTCGAAAAAGCTAGAAATAAAAGGTGGAAACGGGTACCGGAGTCCAAGAGAGAAGGGGTAAGCAAAGAAACAAACCCACTCATCAGATATCGCATCTGATCGGGCTTCCCGATCAAAAGGGCGAAAGACTGTTCCGGTGGGGAAGGCGCCGGAATCTTTAAGAGCAGCGATGTCGGCATTGTTAAAGCAGCAGATCTCCTTTGCTGGATCAACAATGAAGTTCTGGCTTACGAGGCTTGAGGCTGGTCGGTCTGATCGGGATTTCGTTCGTGGTGCCATAAAAAGTATTGAGCAAACTAAAAGCGATTCAAGAAAGAAGGATAGAAAGGGAAATACCTGATGTCCGCTTGAAGATAAGGATAATCTTGATAAGGAGTCCCTCGGTTAATATAGGATGAATATAGGGGGGTAAAGAGTAAATAATGCTTTGGAAGTTGCACCACTGTCATTTCAAGGGTCTGGTCGTATTAATTACCTTAAGTTATGAGGTGAAACTTTTGAAATATATCCGTTGGATTGGTATCCCATCTGATATATTTGGGGACAATTGTTAGGGCTCATTTTCTTAACATACGTATCCTGACCAGTATCCTGCCTTTGTTTGTTTATTTGTGACCAGGATGCTGGAAGAGGATATTGCTAACATCTTGGGCGATATCCTGAGGCTTATTGAATTAACCACGTGCAGGTTAAAGGCTGAGACTTGCTAACGGTCAAGAGGACTTCTTCTCCTCAAGACTCGGACGAATTTGTTGAAGGAGAGACGTTGAGCCCGAAAGACCAGGTCTACAACGTTCGAAGAAGGAATATTCGGTGGATCCCGCAAGTTTAGGATAGTTTGTTATTTTATCTTTACTATAAATAGATGGGGGCGGATCAGTTTAAGACACACAATTTTCACTAACACTCTCGTACACTTTCACTTTCTAGCTCATTGCAAACACCACACTTGTATTCGAATTTCGTTGTAACACTTAGTCGATCCGTACCACATCCTGCACTGTATCCTGATTTTTGAAGCAATAGAAGAACAAGGCAGCTGCGATTGTCAGCTCCCGAGGTTTTATGCCGGCGATCTAGATTGATCAAGGGCTTTCCTCGTACATCTCGTGTCGTTTACTTTACTTTTGCTCATTGTTTGATCATAGATACAACTCAATATCCTGAGCCGTATCCTGAATACTGAATTTCTAAATAACTCAACAAGCATATTTTCAAATACACTTTCTAGCACACTACCTCACTTTACTAATTTGATCACTTAATTGCTCCGGTAATTTTTGACCAAAACAAGCATCAAGTAAGCTCTTACTTACATAATAAACAGGATGTTGTGTACCTTGGTGATCCTTAACAAGGACCGCACTTACTGCTTTTGAGGATACCGCCAAATATAAGGATAACACATCTCCCTTTTCTGGTTTCATTAAAGCTGGGGCAGAGGATAGGTAATCTTTAAGAGCTTTAAGGGCACTTTCATGCTTCTCAGTCCATTCAAATTTCTTGTTTTTCCTCAGGATGTCATAGAACTCCTTACACTTTTCTGAGGATTTGGATATGAATCTGTTCAAGGCTGCGATCCTACCAGTCAACCTTTGCACATCCTTAGCATTTGCAGGAGATTTGATATTCACGATAGCCTTAATTTGCTCTGGACTTGCTTCAATGCCCCTCTTTGTTACCATATATCCTAAGAATTTACCTGCCTTTACACCAAAATGACACTTAGAAGGATTTAGTTTCATATTAAATTTATCAAGGATATTGAATGCTTCCTCCAAGTCTTTAAGGTGATCCTCAGCTCTTTTGGACTTAACCACCATGTCATCAATATAGACTTCCATAGTGTATCCAATTTGTTCTTTGAACATCATATTGACAAGCCTTTGGTAAGTAGCACCAGCATTCCTTAATCCAAATGGCATAGCAATATAACAGTATATACCAGTTGGGGTCATAAAGGTTGTATCCTCTTGATCGGATGGTTCCATCTGAATTTGTTGAAATCCAGATGAAGCATCCATAAAAGTTAACAACTCATGGCCCGCGGTAGCATCCACCATGGAGTCAATGTGGGGTAATGGGAAAGGATCCTTGGGACATGCTTTGTTTAAATCTGTAAAATCGACACATACCCTCCACTTTCCATTTTTCTTTTGAACAACAACCACATTGGCTAACCATCTTGGATACTTAACCTCTCTAATCATACCTGCTCGAAGTAGCTTATCTACCTCTTCCTGGATAATAGCATTTCTTTCAGGTGCAAACTTCCTTCTCTTTTGATGAATTGGCTTGAATGACCTGTCAATGCCAAGTTTGTGAGTAATTATATCCTTAGATATACCTGTCATGTCTTCATGTTTCCAGGCAAAGGTGGTCTTCCTTCTTTTGAGAAAGGATACTAGCTCTTGTTCAATATCGCTAAGGATCCCTGGCCCTATGAAGATCTTTGATTCAGGATCATCAGGATCCATGAGGATTTCTTTCAAATCCTGTTCTCTTGCCTCCAAGACGTCTCTTGAAGGATACTTTAATTGCTATTGCTCCCTTGGTCTTGAGGTTGGTTTCATTGATGAGGTATAGCAATTCTTAGCCTCCTGTTGATCACTCTCAATTTTCACCACTCCCCATGGACTTGGAAGTTTTACACACTGATGATAGGTGGATGGAACTGCCTTCATATCATGTATCCATGGCCTGCCAAGGATAACGTTACAACACGATAAGCAATCAATAACACAAAACTTTTGATAAGAATGCAATCCTTCAATATAGATTGGGAGTTTGATGTCCCCTAATGTATTCTTTGTTTCTCCACTAAATCCCACAAGTACTGAGGATCTCGGGATAATACCAGACTCTGGGATATTCATTTTCTTGAGAATATCCAGCTGAATGATGTTCACAGAGCTTCCTCCATCTATAAGGATCCTGCGAACAAAGTGGTTAGAAATAAACAATGTAATTACGAGACCGTCATGGTGAGGATCCTGGATGTCAACACGATCATCCTCATCAAAAGTAATAACTTTATCCTGGGTGACAACGGAGGTCCTGACGGGTCTGTCTCCATTATCCATCTTGGTTTCCTTAGCGTGTCTTTTTGCTGCTGAGAAGGATGTACCACAGATGTCTGATCCACCGGATATGAAATTTATGACTTGAGCATCTGCCGGAGGAGCAGGAGCCCTTTCCGGGATCCTTTCAGGATCCTGGGTTCTTGACTTCTTTCGTCCCAAGAGTTCCTTTAAATGCCCCTTGCTCAATAAATAACCAATCTCCTTTCTAAGTGCAATACACTCTTCAGTGAGATGCCCAAAATCCTCATGATACGCACACCACTTGGATTTATCCTTTGTAGCAGCTGGTTTATCACTTTTCCTTGGCCACCTAGCTTTCTCACCTAGATTCTGCATTGCAAGGATTAGTTCATTGTTATCAACAGAGAAACAATATTCAGAAATAGGAGGATAATTCTCATCATCCTCTTCTTGTTCCACTGCGTGCACATTCTGATTATCTGATCTGTTATAGGACTTGGATTTGTTGTTCCTGAAGTAGGATCCTTGCTTATCCTGTTTGGAGGATCCTGTCAATCTATCCTGGATCCTTTTGTCATCCTCTAGGCGGATGAACCTAAGGGCCCTAGTCCTTACTTCATCAAGATTCCTGCAAGGTGTCATAACAAGATCATCATAGAACAATGAATCCCTAAGCAATCCCATTTTAAAGGCTTCAACAGCCGTAGCTATATCCAAATTAGGAATGTCTAAGGATTCTTTACTAAACTTAGTGATATAATCTCTAAGTGATTCATTTTGACCTTGTGTTACCCTATATAGATCACTAGTTAATCGTTCAAACTTTCTGCTACAAGAGAATTGACTATTGAACAAGTTAACTAAATTAGCAAATGAAGTAATAGAGTAAGGGGGGAAGACTTAGCAGCCATTTAAGAGCAGATCCTGTAAGTGTGGACCCAAATCCCTTGCATAGGCATGCTTCTTTCAATCTTTCCGGAATTGGATTGATCTCCATCCTCTCCCTGTATTGAGCTACATGCTCTTCTGGATCCGTTGAACCATCATATAGCTTCATTGATGGTATCTGGAATCTTTTAGGTATCTCAGCATCACACAAAGGTGGTGCAAAACGAGATATCCTATGGCTACCATCCGCAATCTCAGGAATGGGTTTAACCACTCCTGGTACACTGGATATCATATCCTTAAGCTTTTGCAGTTCCCTAGCCATGGCCTGATTGATACCTGTATCCTGCATAAAGCCATGGTTAGTGTTATATAAATTATTAAAAGTGTTACCTCCCACAGGATTCGAGTTTGGAATTGCGGATGTGAATCCATCTTGTCGAGACTCTGGCATAATTGAAAGACCAGATGAGGCAATGGTCTGCATTGGTATGAAGTCTCCTTGATGGACGTCTGAGTTCTGAGGTTGCATATTTCTCAAGGATCCTTGATTTTGAAGGGGGTTGGATCCTTGGAATTGCGATGATCATTGAATCTTAAAGGATCCTGGAACCAGGGAGGATCCTTGAATAATGGAGGATCCTGGGGCCAGAGAGGATCCTTGGATCTGGGAGGATCCTTGGACCTGGGAGGATCCTTGGACCTGGGAGGATCCTTGGACCTGGGAGGATCCTCGGACCTGGGAGGATCCTTGTACTGCATGCATTCCCACATATCCTTCTGATGTGAAGTATCCCTGTTGCTGAGAAGAGGATCCTAATGGTTGAGAAGAGGATCCCTGAGGCTGGAAGCAAGAGCCAAATGCCTGACTTATTGTTGTTGTCCCATAACGCCTTCCTGGTAGTTCACCCAAGTATTGCACGTCCGGAACTGCTGAGTATTGTGAGGTTATGACCGGAGTGTCGAAGTTCAGCGATCTTGGCATCAGAGGGGAGTGATCCTCCACTGATTTCCTCTGTTTCTTGATTTCATCGATTTCCCGGAGGATCCTTTCGTTGGTCTTATCCTGCTCTTGTGCATGATTCCTCGTCTGCAAAATCAAGGTATAGAGATTATTAGTAGTAGGATTAGTTGAAACAGAAGAAGTAGGTGGTTTTTGGAAAATAGGAGTTGGTTTCTTCACAGCATTCTCAGCATTCTTCTGGGATCCAGAAGGTGGTGGAGGCAAAGGAGGAACGCCTTGTGAGGAACTGAATGAGGGCATCAAACTTGAAGTATTCTTCACTGAGGAAGCCATCTGTTTGGTTGTAGCGAACCGAATTGACCACGAAAATACGAATCTTTCTAAGAATGAAGCACCAATTGCCCCACGGTGGGCGCCAAACTGTTTTGGTCAAAAATCAAGCAATGACAATGTAACCAAACTTTCTGTTGTGAGGTATGATGCTTGAATTGATGAACAATAATAAGGATCACTATGAAGTGTAATGAACAAATGACACGAAGATTTATACGGGGAAAAAGCCCTTGATCAAGAGTTGATCTCCGGCACAAAAAACCCCGGGTGATGGAAACTACCGATCACCAACTCAAATTAAACAAACAATCTGTTACAACTTCGGATGATAGTGAGCTAAGTACAAGGATCACTATAGTGTAATGTGTAGAAATGTATGAAAAATGCTAAGTGTTTGTTGAGAGCCAGTGAGAGCGGTTGTATTAGTGTGTGTGTAGCCAAAAATAGCTAAGTGTCTCTAAAATAGCTCGCTACCCCTTTACAAATAGAAAATATCTAGCCTAACTAACATTCCGCAAAAGGTGCAAGTCTTCCACGACTCCACAACGTCCATTTCTGGCCAAGCACGTGCGGAATAGACTAAGAATATTCTCCAGGAATGTCGCCAAGACTAAGTCCAAGTTGATATTCCTGCAAAACATTTACGAATTCAAAGTAGACAATCGTTAGTACTGGGATCCTTATAGTTATCCATGATCCTGATCCTGATCCTGCAACACTTCTGAGGATCACTACTTCAGACAGAATTGAGGATCACTAAATCCAACAGCGAATAAGGATCACTGGTCATTTAGAAATCCACCCCTAACACCTAACTAAACCCATTTTAAAGGCTTCCACAACCGTAGCTATATCCAGATTAGGAATATCTAAGGATTCTTTACTAAACTTAGTGATATAATCTCTAAGTGATTCATTTTGGCCTTGTGTTACCCTATATAGATCACTAGTTAAACGTTCAAATTTTCTACTACATGAGAATTGGCTATTAAACATATTAACTAGATTAGCAAATGAAGTAATAGAGTAAGGGGGAAGACTTAGCAGCCATTTAAGAGCTGATCCTGTGAGTGTGGATCCAAAACCCTTGCACAGACATGCTTCTTTTAACCTCTCAGGAATTGAATTGATCTCCATCCTTTCTCTGTACTGAGCTACATGCTCCTCTGGGTCCGTTGAACCATCATACAACTTCATGGTTGGTATTTGGAACCTCTTTGGAATTTCTGCATCACAAATGGGTGGTGCAAAGCGAGATATCCTGTGGCTTCCATCTGCAATTTCAAGAATGGGCTTAACCACTCCTGGAACGTTGGATATCATATCCTTTAGTTTCTGTAATTCTCTAGCCATAGCTTGATTGATACCTGCATCCTGTACAAAGCCATGGTTAGTGTTATAAGAATTATTCAAAGTGTTACCTCCCGGAGGATTCAAGTTTGGAATCCCAGATGTGAATCCATATTGACGAGATTCTGGTATGACTGAAGGACCAGAAGAAGCAATGGTCTGGATTGGAATGAAGTCTCCTTGATGAACATCTGAACTTGAGGGCTGCACACTTCTTAAGAATCCCTGATCCTGAAAGATGTTGGATCCTTGAAGTGCTGTGACTGGGGGTCTTGGAGGATAATCCATGTATCCGTGAACTTGAGATGAGGATCCTTGAACCTGAAAGGAGGATCCTTGAACCTGAGAGGATCCTTGAACCTGAGAGGATCCTTGAACCTGAGAGGATCCCTGATGCTGGAAGAAGGATCCTGAAGGTTGAAAATAGGATCCTAAAGCTTGAGTCATTGCAGATGATCCAGAGCGCATTTCTGTTGATCCACCCCGGTATTGGGCATCTGGAGCTGCAGAATGCTGGGAAGTTATGACCGGAGTGTCGAAATTCAACGACCTCGGTATCAGAGGAGAGTGATCCCCCACTGATTTCTTCTATTTCTAGATGTCACCAATCTCCTGGAGGATCCTTTCGTTGGTTTTATCCTGCTCTTGTATGTGATCCCTCATCTGCAAAATCAAAGTAAAAAGATCACTGTTAGTAGGGCCAGAGGAAACAGCAGAAGTTGGTGGTTTTGAGAAAACGGGGGTCGGTTTCTTCGCAGGATTCTCAGCATTCTTCTGAGATCCAAAAGGTGGTGGAGGCAAAGGTGGAACGCCCTATGAAGAAGTGATTGCCGGCATGGAACTTGAAGTGTTCTTTGCTGAAGAAACCATATGGTTGAATATAATGAACCGAAATGAACACAATGAGTAAAAGTTTTCAGAAATGAAGCACCAATTGCCCCACGGTGGGCGCCAAACTGTTTTGGTCAAAAATCAAGCTAGGATAATGCAACCAAATCTTTTGTTGTGAGGTGTGATGCTTGAATCAATGAACAAATGTATGGATAACTTGCAAAATGAAATGAACAAGTGACACAAGGATTTATACGAGGAAAAAGCCCTTGATCAAGAGTTGATCTCCGGCATAAAAAACCTCGGGTGATGGAAACTACCGATCACCAACTATAATTAAACAAATGATCTTTACAACTCGGGATGATAACAAGCTTGTTACAAGGATCACTATAGTGCAATGTGTATGAAATCACCAATGAACTGTTGAGAGCTGTTTCGAGTGTGTGTGTTTGCTTAATTGTTCTAACTCAAGCTTGTTATCCCCTTTTAAAAAATAGAAATAACTCAAATAACTAACTATCCGCTAAATGTGCAAGCCCCCCACGACTTCTAAAACGGTCACCAAGCCATGCACGTGCGGAATTTTGAGGGCATATTCCCCAAGAATATCGGCAAGACCAAGTCCAGTGCGTATACTCCTGCAAAACAAGCTTAAACATTGTGAAGGCAACCGTTAGTATAAGGATAACAATGAGGATCCTGGATCCTGATCCTGCAATGTCTTCTGAGGATCCTTAATTCAAACAGAATTGAGGATCCGTGATCCTGGCAGTACTTGAGGATCCGTGATCCTTAGGTTTAGAAAATCTATCCCTAACACCTAGGATTGATGATCTTTTTTATCAACTTCAAGGAGCTAGATACTTCTCTAAGATAGATTTACGCTCCGGATACCATCAGTTGAAAGTACAAGAAAAAGACATACCTAAAACTGCTTTCAGAACTAGGTATGGTCATTACGAGTTTACAGTCATGCCCTTTGGATTAACAAATGCTCCTGCAGCATTCATGGACATGATGAATAGGATCTGTAAACCATATTTGGATAAACTTTTAATTTTTTTCATCGAAGATATACTTATTTATTCCGAAAGCCAGGGGGAACATTGTGAGCACCTGCATCTACTCTTAACATTGTTAATAAAAGAGAAGCTTTACGCCAAATTCTCGAAGTGTGAATTTTGGCTACAAGAGGTACAATTTTTAGGACACATGGTGAATCACGAAGGTATTCACGTAGATCCCTCCAAAATAGAAGCAATCACCAAGTGGAAGGTCCCGTAATCAGCTATGGAAGTTAGAAGTTTTCTAGGATTAGCTGGTTACTATAGGCGCTTCATTAAGGATTTTTCTAAGATAGTTGTACCATTAACTAAGTTAACCTGTAAAGCAGTAAAGTTTGAATGGGGACCTAGACAAGAAGAGGCTTTTAAGATTTTAAAGCAAAGGTTAACAAACGCCCCAATTCTTGCCTTACCAGAAGGGACAGAAGATTTTGAAGTTTATTGTGATGCTTCTAAACTAGGATTAGGATGTGTACTGATGCAACGCAAGAAGGTAATTGCGTATGCCTCAAGGCAATTGAAAAAGCACGAGGAAAATTATACGACTCATGATTTAGAGTTAGGAGCCATAATTTTTGCCCTTAAGATTTGGAGACATTATCTGTACGGAAGTAAGTTTACTGTCTATACAGATCATAAGAGTTTAAGATATATATTTGGGCAAAAAGAATTGAACATGAGGCAAAGAAGATGGATGGAAATTCTAAGTGACTATGACTGTGATATTCAATATCACGAAGGAAAGGCAAATGTAGTAGCAGATGCCCTAAGTCGTAAGTATCATGAGAAACAACGACGAGTTCGTGCTCTTAGATTAAGTTTACAATTGGACTTAATGGAACAACTGAAGAATGTTCAAGAAACAGCAATCAAGGATGATGCTGAAGGAATGAAGGGAAGAATAAAAGAATTAGAACAAGGGATTGATGGAATTTGGAGATTCCACAAGAAAAGGATTTGGGTACCTAAGCAAGGAAATTTAAGAGATAAGATTCTAGAGGAAGCTCATAAATCTAGGTATACCATGCATCCTGGAAATAAGAAGATGTACCAAGATTTAAGAAATAATTTTTGGTGGATCGGTATGAAGAAGGACATATCTAGATACGTTTCTAAATGCCTAACGTGTTCGCAAGTTAAGGCAGAACACCAGAAACCCTCAGGTCTACTACAACAATTAGAAATGCCCGTATGGAAATGGGAACTAATAACCATGGATTTTGTTACTAAGTTACCCAAGACCAGAAAAGGTAATGATGCGATTTGGGTAATTGTGGATCGATTAACCAAATCAGCTCATTTTCTACCCATGAAAGAAACCTTTAGCATGGAAAGGTTAGCAAAGTTGTATGTAGACGAAGTAGTATCTTTACATGGAGTTCCACTCTCCATTGTATCGGATAGGGATAGTCGCTTCACTTCACATTTCTGGACAAGTTTCCAAGAAGCCATGGGGACACGATTAAATTTAAGTACAGCCTACCATCCCCAAACAAACGGACAAAGTGAAAGGACGATCCAAACCCTGGAAGACATGCTTAGAGCATGTGTCATAGATTTTGGGGGAAATTGGGACAACCATTTACCCTTAATCGAGTTCTCCTATAACAATAGTTATCATGCAAGCATCAAGGTTGCCCCATTTGAAGCACTGTATGGACGAAAGTGTAGAACTCCAGTTTGTTGGGCAGAAATAGGAGAAAGCCAATTATCGGGTCCTGAGATTGTGCAAGAAACCACCGACAAGATCACTCAAATCAAGGAAAGACTGAAGACGGCTCGAGATCGCCAGAAGAGTTATGCAGACAATCGACGCAAGCCACTAGAATTTCAAGTAGGAGACAAGGTACTTTTGAAAGTTTCTCCTTGGAAAGGAGTAGTTCGGTTCAGTAAGAAGGGAAAACTAAGTCCAAGGTACATAGGACCATTCCCAGTAATCCAGCGAATAGGACCAGTTGCTTATCGCCTACAACTACCAGTAGAACTGGCTGGAGTACACGACGTATTTCATGTATCTAACCTCAAGAAATGTTTATCTGACGAATCATTGGTAGTCCCTCTTCAAGACATAGAGGTGAATAAGAAGTTGAAGTTTGTGGAGAAACCGCTTCAAATAGAAGATAGAAAGATTAAGTGTCTCAAACACAAAAGATTGGTACTGGTCAAAGTCAAGTGGGATTCAAAAAGAGGACCCGAATACACTTGGGAGCTGGAATCGGAGATGAAGCGAAAGTATCCTCACTTATTTCAATGAATCTCGAGGACGAGATTTTAAATAAGGTGGGGAGGATGTAAGGACCTGCAAAAAGACCCGTAAGTGAAAACCCGGACCCCTGAAACCCTAATGTGCCTGAAAAACCAAGAAAACAAGAATTCTGAGTTTTAGGCGGGCCGCGTCAACTTAAAAATCATCCGGATAAGCGTTTAAGCCACGTGTCACACGCGTGGCAACCCTACATGTGACACACCAGCCCTACACGTAGACTAGGGGCCCTCGCGGGCCGCGTAAGATACATCAAAGGGTTTACGCGGGCCGCGTAAAACCCATTTTTCTGCTATAAATTGCTTGTGCATGGCCTGATCGTCTGTGCTCGAGAAAACTTTAAAAATCACACTTATTTTGTTCGAAAATCACATTCACAATAGCAAAACGCTGCTACGATCAAGGGTAATAACTCGATCACTACTACGATATAATGTCCGATCGATTGAAACCGATCTGACGGATGTTTAAGTGCTGCCCGTAATTGGGCTATACTTTGTCATTCGTTGTGAGGGTTTTGATTTCCTGAGTTATCGTAAATGTTGTATTAAGTTACTAACCTAGTTCCGTATTCATTGTTGTTTAAACTAGGTTACACGGCTAAATTAGTAGGCTAAACTCTGCCCGTCTAAACTTGCAATGTGAGTCATTCTCTTTTTATCAACAATGTTTTATAATACTCAAATTATTTTCAAAAGTTATAATTACAGGGATTAAGTCTTGGTTATCTTGAATCACTGGCAAGTGGGGTATTGTGCACATTACGAATTTCTCACGGTTAGGTTCATCAACCTAACAGTGATAATCATCACTACTTGGGTGAAAGGACCCAATAGTGGTATGACCATCGTCACCAGGGTGTGACACGGTGCCAGATAAAAATAAGATAGTAGCCATTGTAATCACTCTTATGCTGTAATTTATAACTAATGTGTCATTTTGTTTAACCTGAATGACTCGCCAGTATTTCCCCGCTGATAAAATATTTTTAAAACATGTTTCAGGTGACTTACTGTGAACCAAGGAAAAAGTGCTACGGAACACTAACAAGCTTGAAGTGGTGGCTCAGTAAAATAAATAAACATGTTTTGTAAAACAAGGGATTTCCTCGTGAAATTCCCTTCACTGTAAATTATGGGGTTTGTCCCAAATTATGAAATAAAATAATTAGGCAGTTTTAAGTTTTAAAAGATCCTGTTAAACTTCCACTGTCAACTCAAAGAATAATTATCACGGGTTTCTGTCTCGCGGCTCCTGGACCGGGTAACACCGGGACGGGGGCCGTGACATCATCATTGGGTACTAACTGCTTTTCCATCCCACGAAGATACTCATTTTCAAGATTCTTTTCACTAAGTGCTTCTCTCTGCGCGGCACGAATGCGCAATGAGAGGTCTGTTTGAATAATCAATTCCAAAGCCCTAACCCTTATGGGCTTGATTCTTTCTTTCCGACTCAAGGCATCGGCGACTACATTCGCCTTCCCTGGGTGACACTTGATTTCACAATCATAATCGTTCAACAACTCAACTCATCGTCTCTGTCTCATATTCAGCTCTTTTTGATCAAAAATGTGTTGCAGTCTCTTGTGATCAGTAAAGATTTTGCATCGCGTTCCATACAAATAATGTCGCCAGATCTTTAATGCAAACACCACTGCGCCTAACTACAAGTCATGCGTGGTGTAGTTTTTCTCATGAACCTTCAATTGGCGTGAAGCATAGGCTATAACCTTCTGTCGCTGCATCAGCACGCAACCTAACCCTTGACGTGAGGCGTCGCAATATACCACGAAGTCGTCTGTACATTCGGGTAGGGATAAGATCGGTGCATCGCAAAGTTTGTTTTTCAACAACTGAAATGCTTCTTCTTGCTTGTCTCCCCATTCGTACTTTTTGTCTTTCTGTGTAAGGGAGGTCAAAGGTTGAGCGATTTTCGAGAAATCCTCAATAAATCTGCGATAATATCCTGCCAAACCTAGGAACTGACGAATCTCGGTTGGCGTATTTGGAGTCTCCCAATTCTTGATCACCTACGATCGAAGCTCTGATACCAAGCTGTCACACCCTGACTTTTGCGGAAGCGTGGTTATTGGTGTGACTTCTTAATACCATAGCATTCAATCATAACAACGCTATATGATAAAAACATGAGATGTTCATCCATTAATTACGTTTAGAAAATACCACAACATACTTGTCTGAAAAGTTAACACCCAAATTAAGTTACAAACCATAACATGTTTAAATGAGTTCGCAAGGACTCAACAAAAGAACTTAAACAAACCCGAGCTTAGAAACATGTATCCCGTCCAGGAGTAAGATACATTCCCTAAACTCTATGACCACGGATGACATCTTTTATTTATACGCAGCTTGAAAAACATGCAACACTTGCCAGATCCACTAGTTCCCTGAAATACATGTGATGCGCGTGTGGTGTGATATATATTTAAGTATATTTTAACCCCTTTTTACACGCTAGCCCAGTTTTAAATTTATAAAACACGATATTTTACTAACACCAAACACACATATGGGCAAGTGCATCCATCGTGAGCGTAGTATAGTGTTGGCAAGATACCGAGGTCGTCCAAGGACACAAGAGCTTTTAGTACCGGTTTATCCTCAACGTCTAATCAAATCAAAAGTTAGAAAAAGGTTTTTAAATAAGAAAAATAAAACTAACTAAAATGCTGAAAAATAAAATAAAAATAAAAGCAGATAGACAAGATGAATCACTTGGATCCGACTCGTGTTTAGAGTAACCTTTGATTATTTCCACACTTTTTCACTTTTTAAGAGATTATCTTAGATATTGTAGTAGGCCCCTCTTTTGAAGGTGACGTTACCCTCAACCCAGTAGTTTGAGTCAGCAAGGATACAATCCTAAAGGGTCGGATTATTGAAAGATAATTAATTAAGTTATTAATGCATATTATGGTAGGCCCCTCTTTTGAAGGTGACGTTACCCTCGGCTAAGTAGTCTGAGTCAGCAGGGATACAGTCCTAAGTAGCCGAGTTAAAGTATTAATAGTAGCTTACATATGAGGGGATCAAAGAGTTTGGACCCCCGCCATCCAATACCGGTGGGTATTGAAGGAGGTCCTACTAAATTTGACCCAGGTTCTTGCAGGATCTATACACTGAACAAGGCAAGACTCTTACCAAACCGTTCCCTTAACCCCCGACCAGGTAGCCAACATATCTCCATATAGACCGTGGAGATATGAATGGTGAAAATCTTTTATTTTATATAGACAGTAAAATAATGCAAGACACCACGGACAAAAGATAAGGAAGAATCGCCTTCAACATAAGAAACTAGTTATTAAAGTCATTAATACATAACCAAATAAAAAGTGCGAAAAGATTAAAAATAAAAAGTATTACACTAGACACTTGTCTTCACCAAGTGATGTAAGAGACTTAGGCAAACATGGCATTTGATTGTCAAGAACTCTTACGATCAATCTTGGATCCCGAGACGACTTACACACTCTACGATGGACGATGGATGATTGTGGTGGATGATGGTTGTGATGGTGGTGGGTGGTGGGTGAAGTGTGAGAGAGGTGGTGTGCCAAGGGATGGTTTCCAAATGAGCCAAACACCCCTATTTATAGGCTGAACAGAGACTTGGGCACGGCCCCGTGTCCATTGGGCACGGCCCCGTGTCCACCTTCCTTCTCTTTCTTCATTAATTGCAGTTTGTCTGCATTAGTTGACCACGCCCCCGTGTGCAGAAGCATATCTGTACTATCAAGATTTCCCCAGATTCTGTGAATCTTAGAGTTGACCACGGCCCCGTGTCCGCTGGGCACGCCCCCGTGGTGGGTGATAGAAGCTTCTACAGCTTTGTCTTTTCTGCAATCACTTGGGCACGCCCCCATGCTCATTGAGCTCGGGCCGTGTTCAGCCTTCTGTTCTCTTGTTTTGCTTGGGAAGATGCTGTCAGGGAGGTCGGGCATGCCACGTTTGTTCCTTTTCTTGTATTTATGTTAGATTTAGCTGCCTTTTTGCTTCTTTTGTTCATTTGAGCTCATTTAATCCTGAAAATACAAAAGGAAGACAAAAACACACTTTTTCCAACATTAGTGGATCACTCGAGAGCGGCATGGAACTTACTCCTACCATAAGCTTGCCAAGTAATCAATCCTCCTCCTTTTTAACTATATACCTTTGTAAATATCAAGAGGACTTTTGGGTGAACGGTTACGCTTGGGTTAAAGGTAGGTGGTTGGGTTAGTGGTTAGTAAAAGGGCGAAAGGCGTAAAAAACGTCGGTTTTCGTGAGACTTTTTAGTTTTGAAATTTTTATTTTGATGAAGCCATTATTCAAACAAAGTTTTTTTTTTGTTTTGATAAACTTGTTTGTTTATTTCTCTTTTGCTTCATCATCATCAATTTTTATTTTTTTTTGAAAGTCATAAGAAAAACCGAGCTTGTTACTAAAAAAAAGGTTAAAAATAAAAAGGTTTTGGTGGGTGAAAGTGTGTTTGCTTTAGGTTGTGAAATGAAAAGGTTTAGGCTCAAAGAGGTTAACTAGGGGGATTTTGGGTAGGTGGTAAAAAAAAGAAAAATAATGGTGTAGAAATAAAAAGGGTTAGTCCTAATGCCTCCGTCATTTACTTACTCGGATTTAAGTTGGTAAGGACCGGGAATGTATCGTCGTGGCAAGTTCTAGAGTCGTAAGAACCAAGCGGCTATTCACACAAGAAACGAAAAATGAGCATTTAGTTTAAAGATATGTATTTGTATGCTCAATAAAGGCTCAAAACTCACTTTTTGTGGGAATGGGTTTTTATGTGATCAAGTATATATAATCAAATTTTAACTAGGTTTGTCATGCCGTTTCATAATTTTCTTATGTTGGTTCTTTTTATCACGACGCTATTGGTTGTAAATTTGTAAAAATATAATCTTTTTAGAACTTGAAATTCCCAAATTAAACCTAGACAAGTAAAGAAAATGAAAAATTTTTGAAAATTTTTTTGGGGTGATTAGCGGTTCCAATAGAGTTTTGTGTAAGGCTTGTATTTAGGACTTGCAAGATTCAAGGTTTTAGCATCCCCCCACACTTAAATTACACATTGTCCTCAATGTGTCCCAAAAATAAGTTTTTAGGTTGATTGAATGTGTAAAAAGGTGTGAAAAGGCAAAATTTTATGTTACTGGGCGTCTGGACACGGCCCCGTGGTGTTCGGGCACGGCCCCGTGTTCAGATCGCAAGTAACAAAAGTTTGTAAAAAGAAACAAAAGCCTGGGCACGGGGGCGTGTTCAATGAGCACGCCCCGTGTCCAGTTACCTGAACTGGGCATTTCCTGCAGATTGTGCAGCACGGGGCCGTGTTAGGAAGGCACGGCCCGTGCTGAACTTGCTGTAATGAAGAAAAATTTGTCGGGTGGCCCTGTTTTCGTGCATGGGGTGCTGGTTCAAGTTTCCCTTGTTATCCTTCACCATCCCGAGTGTGTTTTATCCATTACAACATCATCCAAACACCATTTTAACTAGAATCATCATTCATTTAAATAGAGAGAATTACATAATAGTCCTAATAAGTTAAAATTTTAGATAAATAGGTCAAAAGAAACACAAGAAATCTAAACCAAGAAGTTCTAGCCTAATACTTATTCTATTAGCAAAATTTCCGAAAAGATAATTCTCTCGGTTGGATGCGGGTTGAAAAACTTCTTTCTCCGGGCATGGGTCCCTCACACGTTGGCGAGCCACTCCTCTATCTCCCTTGGGAGAAGAAAGGCAGGCTCATTGGCATCGGTTTGAGGAGGTGCAATTTCCACCGGGACTTCTTGTAGACCTTCAAGAGGAGGTTCCGCTGGAATGTCGTCCCATCCGGTAGGATTGTTGACTCAAAGTGCTAGGTTCCAATCCTCTTGAGGGAGGATTGGTTCCATGGGAGGTGTCATAAGAATGTTCAACCTCTGGTGCAAGAGGTTGATTTCTTGAAAACTATTTTCCAGCCCCACCGTAAGATAATTTATACGGTCTATTAGGACCTCCTCTACCAACGTCATCTCATCAAGAGCCTCACGTAATGCCATTACGTAGCGTACGAGAGTTGCTTCAATTGATGACCTTCTTTCCCTTCGACTGTTTCTGGAGTGCGCAGAAGAGGTTCCACTGTTTTGACTAGACATTCTACAAAAACAAACCAAAAATAGTTCATTTTAATGAAACAGTAACTTCGGACACGGCCACGTGCTCAGTGAGCACGGCCCCGTGTTCACCTTTCTGCAGATTTTTGGAACAACGAATCTTGGAGTTTCAAATTATTTTTCCAACTTATGAAGATTTTTTGAGCAGAAATAACTTAAAACAATGTTATACAACTTATTTTTAACAAGTTTCCTTGAACAAAAACCCAACAAACATCATAATAAAGCTTGGAATCATGGTGATCTCAAGCTTCAATGGAGGTGTTGAAGCAAGAAAGATGAAGAAGAAAGTAATGGATAAAAGAGGAAAGGACAAGATGGTTGTTAGAACCTTCTTTTAGAAAATACCTAGGATGGTAGGTGAGAAGATCCTCTCAAATCTCTGTCCCTGGATGGTCCAAATGTGCAGGATTCTTGGCTGCATTTATAGAAAACGATAGCACGCTGCACACGGCCCCGTGTCGGCTGGACACGGCCCCGTGTGCAGGCAAGATCCTGACAAATTTTGTCCGTATTCTGACAAAAAGTCAGAAAGGAATCTTTTGGTGGACACGGGGGCGTGTTGACCTGGGCATGGCCCCGTGTCGAAAGGCTGTTTATGAAGTTTCGTCTATTTTTAAGGAATTCATCCGGATCGGGTGGTTCCTTACTGGATGGAACAACCCCAAAGTGCCTAAGATACCTTAATTGCTTTAGATTAAGACGAGAACGCAAGAGGTTGTCGGTGAGGGTGATTCCTATGCTAAATGTAGGTGGACAAGTCCAACCCTTTCCCGAGCTCTCGTTAAAGAAGGTGTATGCCGAATCGCTCAGGTCTATTTATGCATCGAACGAAGTCGATGGGGAGTCCTTCACGGCATAATCGACACAGGGACGACTATCGCTCAAGTCCTCGCTAGAGTTAGAGGTATCATCGGGAACAACGAAGTTGTTTTTATTTGAATGCGATCCCAACCATTCTTCTTGGTTATCGTCTTGAGATAAATTATTGAAATCCATCCTAAGTTCTTTTAACCAATTAAGAATTAGATCTTCCATTTGAAATAGTTCATCAAGAAGCATTTCTCCTAGAAGATCCGGTTGAGCGCATTCGAGGGAGAGATAGGGATTATTTTTACTTTCGCCCCTCTTAAGGCTACTGAAAAACAATGGGTCTATATAGTGGGGCTTATAATTTAGAAAATAACATTCTAATTCTTCATGGGAACCACCACATATTTGACACCACGTACCATAAGAGTGCCGAAAGTAAAAAATATCAGTATCACTCATGTTTGTGTCAGAAGTTACCAACCGTCGGGATCTTATGGTTTTGTTTTCAGTAGCTGAAACTTGGGCACGGGGCGTGTTGAGTGGGCACGGCCCCGTGTTCAGCTTACTGTCTGACTTAAAACAGGATTGCCAGTTCCAAGGATTGGGCACGGGGCGTGTTCAGCGGTCACGACCCGTGCTGAGTTCTGCAGAAGCTGAAAAACTAAGAAAATCCTAAAAAAAAATTAGAAAAACGATTAGGCCGTTGATTCCTAACTTTCTTAAAATCCTTGTGTCCCCGGCAACGGCGCCAAAAACTTGATGCGCGTGTGGTGTGATATATATTTAAGTATATTTTAACCCCTTTTTACACGTTAGCCAAGTTTTAAATTTATAAAACACGATATTTTACTAACACCAAACACACATATGGGCAAGTGCACCCATCGTGAGCGTAGTATAGTGTTGGCAAGATACCGAGGTCGTCCAAGGACACAAGAGCTTTTAGTACCGGTTTATCCTCAACGTCTAATCAAATCAAAAGTTAGAAAAAGGTTTTTAAATAAGAAAAATAAAACTAACTAAAATGCTGAAAAATAAAATAGAAATAAAAACAGATAGACAAGATGAATCACTTGGATCCGACTCGTGTTTAGTGTAACATTTGATTATTTCTGCACTTTTGCACTTTTTAAGAGATTATCTTAGTTATTGTAGTAGGCCCCTCTTTTGAAGGTGACGTTACCCTCAACCCAGTAGTTTGAGTCTGCAAGGATACAATCCTAAAGGGTCGGATTATTGAAAGATAATTAATTAAGTTATTAATGCATATTATGGTAGGCCCCTCTTTTGAAGGTGACGTTACCCTCGGCTAAGTAGTCTGAGTCAGCAGGGATACAGTCCTAAGTAGCCGGGTTAAAGTATTAATAGTAGCTTACATATGAGGGGATCAAAGAGTTTGGACCCCCGCCATCCAATACCGGTGGGTATTGAAGGAGGTCCTACTAAATTTGACCCAGGTCCTTGCAGGATCTATACACTGAACAAGGCAAGACTCTTACCAAACCGTTCCCTTAACCCCCGACCAGGTAGCCAACATATCTTCATATAGACCGTGGAGATATGAATGGTGAAAATCTTTTATTTTATATAGACAGTAAAATAATGCCAAGACACCACGGACAAACGATAAGGAAGAATCACCTTCAACATAAGAAACTAGTTATTAAAGTCATTAATACATAACCAAATAAAAAGTGCGAAAAGATTAAAAATAAAAAGTATTACACTAGACACTTGTCTTCACCAAGTGATGTAAGAGACTTAGGCAAACATGGCCTTTGATTGTCAAGAACTCTTACGATCAATCTTGGATCCCAAGACGACTCACACACTCTACGATGGACGATGGATGATTGTGGTGGATGATGGTGTTGTGATGGTGGTGGGTGGTGGGTGAAGTGTGAGAGAGGTGGTGTGCCAAGGGATGGTTTGCAAATGATCCAAGCACCCCTATTTATAGGCTGAACAAAGGCTCGGGCACGGCCCCGTGTCCATTGGGCATGGCCCCGTGTCCACCTTCCTTCTCTTTCTTCATTAATTGCAGTTTGTCTACATTAGTTGACCACGCCCCCGTGTGCAGAAGCGTATTTGTACTATCAAGATTTCCCCAGATTCTGCGAATCTTAGAGTTGACCACGGCCCCGTGTCCGCTGGGCACGCCCCCGTGGTGGGTGATAGAAGCTTCTACAGCTTTGTCTTTTCTGCAATAACTTGGGCACGCCCCCGTGCTCATTGAGCACGGGGCGTGTTCAGCCTTTTGTTCTCTTGTTTTGCTTGGGAAGATGTTGTCGGGGAGGTCGGGCATGCCACGTTTGTTCATTTTCTTGTATTTACGTTAGATGTAGCTGGCTTTTTGCTTCTTTTGTTCATTTGAGCTCATTTAATCCTGAATATACAAAAGGAAGACAAAAACACACTTTTTCCAACATTAGTACTAAAAAAAGGGTTAGTTTTATGCCACAATTGATGTAATTTATATGTTGCATTTTGTGCACATCAGCATGTAATTTGAAAAATCAACAAAAGTTGAGCGAGTTCATGTCTGTATGAGTATGTATAAACCTTTGTAAACATTGAAAGTATGAAAGTCCCGGTATGATAGCAAACAAGGAAAAGATCACCAATGGTTTGCAAGGCCACTGATATGTGTGACGGTGTAGGAAGACTCAAACTTAGCAAAGTTGCACCGGTCTTCCGGCTGGAAGACATAGTCACCACTATAGGCCACCCTGGCCTCATGGGTGTGGGCTCGCTACACCCAAATAGATCTATCACTTATGCCCCTCGATCCTACAAGAGGATTGATGGCCTCAAGTATACGCCTACCCATTCACATGATCTATGGTTCTTTCCTAGGCTAACCATACCAATTGTATTGTAAGTAATCCTTTGTAACATGTATTTCACCCCCGAAGTAATAAACAAAACAGTTCAGAGAAAAGGGGGACATGAACTCACAGTATTGCGTCTTCAGTACTGGCACTCAAAACTCCTCAGCAAACACGACTACCTAGAGTGTACTAACGTCTATTAGACGAACGGGTCGTGCCTTTGCTTAGTATGAATGTTTTGGAGTTACGTTTCTAATGTTATTCCAAGTTGTATAATTATTTGTCAAAATACTTAATATTTCAACTTAAATTATATTTAATTTTGGAATAATTGTTTAAGCAATATTCCTATAACAATACTTCTCAAGTATTTTATTCTCGTAATTCCTTCCCAAGGATGAGGGTATCTTATACATGTATTTTCGAAATATTGTATTTGTAGTTCCATATTAATATATTTTCAAGTCTCACCTTTAGAAAATATATAATAATTTATTTTGTCCCAAAATAATGTATTGTCCAGAAAATATAAATTTTTCCCAAAAATCATATATTTTCTAAATATACTAAGAAAATATATTTTAACTTCCCCAAAAATAATATTTTCCCTTTTGTCAGAGTATGATATAACTTTGTAATATTTACAAAAAT
Source organism: Helianthus tuberosus (assembly GCA_030545235.1). Lineage (NCBI taxonomy): Eukaryota > Viridiplantae > Streptophyta > Magnoliopsida > Asterales > Asteraceae > Helianthus > Helianthus tuberosus. The sequence goes on along the minus strand of CM060365.1, from coordinate 30,509,170 downwards.
CATATTTTCCTTTCTTGTATCCAAAATAATATTTACCAAAGATATATATGTAACGGTATTTTTCGGAATATTTTATAAGTTACGTTCTATCATTCGGTTTCACAATATTAAGTGTGTAACTTATATATTTATCCCTTGTGATCTTTGGTATTATTTGGGATAGTAAATTTCACGGTACTTTGTTAAGTGATATTATTTTACCCTAAGATAATATAACCATTTCACCGAGTATACAAATAATCACACAAGTGTCTTAATATTTATATATACTTTAAATATATATTCACCCATTTTTATTTATAAAACCAACCCCCAATACTTGTATTTTGTTACAAAAAATTATGGCAAAGTTCGTATTGAAAACCATAGTTAAAATACACTAGCTAATAAATATTTGTTAGAAAATATTTCTTTAAGTGTTTATATTTTTAGAAAATTTTGCCATAGTTTCCCCTAAAAAATGGAGGTGTCCATGCTATCAAAGCATATCATTTTCTTTTCAAAAATCATTACAAACAATCAACAACCAATCCCTAAACATCTTACACTTACCAAGTGCAAAAACTATACATTTTTCATAACAATATGAACTTGATCTTTTCGCAAAAACTTGTAGTAACTTGGTAAAGTGTTTAATGGGTTTAGTTACCCTTCAAAGTGTGTTTATCCTTTAAAAATCTCATTCTTAAAGAATTTATGTGTTTACAACTTGTTAGATGATCCTTCCAAAAATCATTCTTTTGAACTCTTCTTGTAAATAAAGTGCTCTTACACTTATTTTATCACCAAAAATAGTGTACATTTAAACAAGCATCAAGATCTTCTAAAAATCACATTTTGGACTTGATTCTTTTGGAAAACCACTCATGAATCTTAGATTCATAAGATTACTAGCTCACTTTATTTATTATTTTTCAAGAAATCATCTTATTTTCAAGTTCATGCTCATGCATGAGGATGATCTTCTTGTGTTAGCACATAATCATCCTCTAACTTGCTAGATTATGTGTTTAATCACAATCTAGCAAGCTCCTTATGATGATCAACATCATAATCTCAAGTAAACATCAACAAGTATCATACACACTTTAAACAACATTATTTCATCAAGATTTCATCATATGTAAGCTTCAAGTTCATGATTCAAGATTATGTTCTTTTAGGGTTCTTGTGATTTATAACATAACACATCTTTTTAACAAATCAAAATTGGAACTATCAAAAGGGTTGTGAGAGTCTTACTACTAGCTCTAAGCTAGGGAAGAACACTTGATGAAAGAAGATGATGAAAATGGTGGATGAAAGCAAGCAATAGAGATCCTTCAAGTTCCACAAGCTTCAAGCTTCCTTAATCACCTTCTAACATCTTGAAATGAGCTTGGATTGCATGAACTTGAAATGAAAACAATGGTGGTGGTGGTGGCTACTTACGGTCGAGAGGGAGAGGAAGAGAGTGAGAGAGATGAGTGATGAGTTGAAGTGTGAAAGATGAAGATCTCTTGAATATCATGTGCCACACTTATAATCATCACCTCTCAATATTTTGTTCATAAGGGCAAGCAAAAATCCAATAAAATAAAGAAACAAATCTTGAAGTATGGTGGTGGGGTCCTTGTGACCATAAATACCAAGGGGGGGGGGGGGGGGGGGTAAATGTAAGTTTGAATGGTAAATTAGATAATAGTTGGAGGTTAAGTGTAATGTCTAGTGTTTTAAGTGTATGATGCATTATATAGTGTGTTAGGGTGTTCGGGGATCATAACTAGTTCAGAAATAATAAAACAATGCTTCTAGCAATATTTTGGTGTTCCGGGTAATGTCCGGTTGTTCGGTTAGATACTGGTTCGTTAAAGTGTCAAGTTATTCCGTTTAATGACCTTTATGTTACTTTTTGTGACACTTTTAATTTCCGACACTTAGGAAAGCATTCAGGACCATTTAGTCAAATTTTTGCATGCAACTAGCTTGTTAAAAAGCTGAATTTTGCTGAAAAATGCAGAATTCTGCACTTTAAGTGGATTTTAGGCACTTTCTGGCACTTTATCTATCACCTAGTGACGCAGTTTTATGGTCCTTACCTCCCTACACACCATACTAGTGTAGTACCTTGTCCCTGGCCCATACTGAGTCTCAAAACACTGTCTGTCTATGTACTGAACCCCGTCAGCATATTCCCGTTCTATCTGGTAACTGTGCTAACCGTGCTTTGTGCATCATGTATGTCAATATAGTTTGTATGTGATAATGATGTGATATTATGTAATATGTGATGCACATGTAAGTATGATGCAGTAATCAGAAAGCAGTTAAGTAATTCAGCACAGTTATTAAGCACTTAATTAATATTAATTAATTGTACGGATACCTGGATTTATGAGGGTTGTCACAACGCAAGCCATTAGAATTTCAAGTTGGAGACAAGGTACTCTTGAAAGTTTCTCCTTGGAAAGGAATAGTTCGATTTGGTAAGAGAGGAAAGCTAAGTCCAAGGTACATAGGACCATTCACAGTTACCCAACGAATAGGACCAGTTGCCTATCGATTACAACTACCAGAAGAGCTAGCCGGGGTGCATGATGTGTTTCATGTATCTAATCTCAAGAAATGTTTATCTGACGAATCCCTGGTAGTACCTCTTCAAGATATCGAGGTAAATGAAAAGCTGAAATTTGTTGAGAAACCTCTCCAAATCGAAGACAGAAAGGTCAAATTCCTCAAACACAAGAGATTGGTACTGGTCAAAGTAAAGTGGGATTCAAAGAGAGGACCGGAGTACACATGGGAATTGGAATCAGAAATGAAGCGCAAATATCCTTACTTATTTCAATAAATCTCGAGGACGATATTTTAAATAAGGTGAGGAGGATGTAAGGACCTACACGGAAATGTCCCAAAACACTCCGTAAGTGGAAACCCGGACCCCCAAAACCCTAAATTTCACAAAAATTCAAGAAAATCAAGTTTTATCCATCTGTCGCGGGCCGCGTAAGAATTAAGCAGGGCTTATGCGGGGCGCGACAGCCTTGCTAAGCTCCGGATAACGATCAGGGCCACGTGTCAACCACGTGGCAAACCTACACCGTGACACGGCAGCCCTAGCCGTAGCTAGGGTGGCCCTCGCGGGCTGCGTAGGATTTCCTTAGAGTTTACGCGGGCCTCGACAAACTCAATTTTCAGCTATAAATTGGACGTTGCATGGCCTTTTCTTCTGTGTTCGAAAATTCAGTTCAAAAACGTCAATATTCTGCTTAAAACGTGTGTTTAAGGGTCGAGACGCTGCTACGATTACAGGGTAATAACTCGATCACTGCTACGATATAATGTCCGATCAATTGAAACCGATCCGATGGATGTTTAAGTGCTGCCCGAATTCGGGCTATACTTTGTCATTCGTCGTGAGGGTTTTGATTTCGTGAAGTTATCGTAAATGTTGTATTAAGTTACTAACCTAGTTTCGTTTGCATTATTTAACTAGGTTACTCAGCTTAATCAGTAGGCAAAACTCTGTCCAGCTAAACTTGCAATGTGAGTCATTCTCTTTTTATCAAAAGTGTTTTGCAATACCTAAATGTTTCCAGTTATATTTTACAGGCATTAAGTCTTTGTTATCTTAAATTACTGGCAGTAAGTGGGGTATTGTGCACAATTACTACTGTTTTATCACTTTTAGGTGAAAGGACCTAAATAATGATACACGTCACGTTGGGTGAACGGACCCAATAGTGGCATGACCACAGTCATAGATCCGGTCGAGTGACAACTGAACCAGCAAATTATAAGATAGGGGCAATGGTAATCGCTCTTAATACTGTAATCTATAACAATGTGTCATTTTATGAAAATTGAATGACTCGCCAGTATTTCCCCGCTGATAAAATCTTTTTAAACATGTTTCAGGTGATTTACTGTGAACAAAGGAAAAGTGTCGCGTAGCACTCCAGGTTGATTGAAGTGGCTCTAGTAAATAAATAAACATGTTTTTGTAAACAGGGGATTTCTCAGTGAAATTCCTTTATTGTAAATAACGGGATTTGTTCCCGAAATTTGAAATGAAATAAAAGGGTGTTTTCAGTTTAAACAATCCTGTTAAATTTTCCGCTGCCTAATTAAACACCAATACCACGGGTTTCTGTCCCGCGGCTTCTGAACCGGGTAAAACCGGGTCGGGGGTCGTGACAGAAAAAGGTGGTATCAGAGCCACTGATTTAAGCCAATTAAGTATTTAGAAATACTTAATTTTGCAGATTGCCATTTTGTGATTCTGTGAAAATTTAAATTACAATACATAAAATTTGGATTTGGATTTTTGTGTGTTTCTTCATGTGTGCTAACAGCATGAATGAACTGTCAGAGGCACTCCGAAACTTTACTATCCATACCACCGATATGGGTTTGTGATGGTAGGAACTTTTACATTGAAATGAAACTTCAATTGTTAATCGTTTCATATTCTGTGCGTGCAAGTCATCCGACCTTGTGAAGTCACAAGAGTCCGAATTTATTAAGATTTTGTAGAGTCCGAGTTTAATAAGTCCTTATAAGTGTCCGAACTTGCAAAACAATTCAGAGTTTATAAATATTTGTGATACCTGTTCCGACTTTATCGATATAATCCGAATTTATATGAGTTCAAAGCAGTCCGGGTTTGTGTATAATTTATGTGGGAGTCCGAACTTGCAAGAAGGTCCGAGTTTGGTATGGGGTCTGAATTACTTAAATACCTCCGAGTTTGATATGGGTTTCGGGTTTTCTTCACTGAGTCTGGGTTTCTTTTGTGTTTGGGCCTGGCCAAATGTACATCATGATATCCGGACTTCACAACAAAATGGGGGCCGGGGTAATGATTTCGAATTAAATCAATAAAGGGGTCTGAGTTGTGGGATTTTGATTATGGTCCGAACTTCTCTAGCATTTGTAATGGTCCAGCTTTTTCTGATATGTATTTATATTCTGGACAACTACGTATCATGTCCGCATATGTGTATTTATATTCCGAACGTCATGTCCGCATATGTGTATTTATATTCTGAACATCATGTCCGCATATATGTATTTTTATTCTGAACAATTACATATCATGTCCGCATATGTGTATTTATATTCTGAACATCATGTCCGCATAGGTGTATTTATATTTTGAACAATTGCATATCATGTCCGCATTTATTGTAATATGCATGTGGGGGGTTTAATTGATTGGTTGTGTGGGCCGATCCCGATGATATATGAGTTGTAGGGAATGGTGATAGATTATGATGGGTCAACGTTTATTAATTGATAAATGGGCTTTGAACTTCTTAATAATATAAATGACCGGATTTCAATAAATGATGAATCCGAATTGGTTAAGTGTTTTGGACTTTGTTGTTTGTTCCGGGTACATGAATATTGCCGAGTTATGTGTTGTCCGTATCTCTCAAAAACACACTGCATGTTACCAGTAATGTCACCAGCTAAGGAATCCACTGTTGCTGTATAATAACATGATAACCTGATCGATAACCTGGTCACAGTAAACACTTGTTTGGATATTAGGGTATTGCATAACCCTACCTACACACATACTTATATTTATTGTACATTAGGTCGCGTGTAATGAACCTAACACATCATTAACGCGTAGAAGCATGTTAACAATAAGGTGAGTTCACTACTCTTTCACAAGCATGCGTCCCGGGGGGACAAACAAACTAATATTCCTTGGAGGAATACTTTTAAAACGTTGTAGTTTAAATTCGATGTTGGTTAATAAATTCAAACTTTATCACGAAAGTCCCTACTTACTACTGAGTTAGTTGTCTGGGAGGCAACGGGGTATTAGTTGATAGCGCTATTAGGCTTGACAAACCTCACACCGTGCTGGGGGTCGGGCGTGAACTATTGACCTTATACACTTATATCAATGCTGATAGACATTGATGAGGGAACAACAAACATGACAGTCATTCGGTATCGAGTTTATTATTCTTGGCATGTTTTTAAACTAAACACTTACATGATTTATGTTAAACAAAACTGTGAACTCGCCAACTTTATGTTAACACACTTTTCTGCATGTTTGCAGTTCGTTAGATACATCATGCTTTGGAACTTGTAGTCTGAGGGGGGAAGAGTGTCATGGGGCGTGTTGTTTAATGAACAATGAATGTTACGCTTTTTAAACAATTTGGTTTCATATGATTAAATCATTTATAATTGCTTCCGCTAAATGTATACATTGTTGAAACGTTTTTTTTTTTTTTTTTTTTGAAATGCACTATTTATGTTGGACATGATGTTTGTATTTATTATTAATTAATATTAGTTCGACATGATTAGTGGCTGGATGCTGGTACGTCACACGTCTCACGGTGAAATCCGCATGTGGTATTTTGGGTGTGTAACACTAAGGGCCTTTTTTTGGCTCGCCCAGAGCACTTGAATTTTCAGGATCGGCCATGCCCCGTAATGTAGGTAAAAAAAGTTTTCCGTTCTATAAATATACATTAAAAAAATTGGGATACCCATGAATATTTCTTTTAGTTCCGCCAGTGATCTTCACCACCTGAAAACATCACCTAACCACCACCAAAACCTAGTTACCACTAATCCGTATTTATTAAAACATTATTAAAAAAGTAACTAAACCAAAAATTGAGGAATTTATTTAACTTTATGCAAACAACCTAGAAAGTTCCATGGTCCAAATCCAATCAGTCCTCCACTAGTACTAAAACTGGACATGTAGAGGCCGAATTTACCACAACTACTTTCCAGCGGCAAATTCGAAAGCCACGTGACACGACCTAAAAAGTCACTAACGTGGCCCTCTTAATATCCAGTATTGTCTTCATCCCCTCCCTCCCCTATATAACTAACTAACCCACCACCTCAACAACCACCATCAATAACAAACAACCTTATTTAACATTAATTAATCCCACACATAACCTTCTCTCAATCATCCATTGTAGTAATGGCAGCAGCTACTTCAGTACTCTTCATGTCTACCCCCGTTGCACGTCTCACCACCATCCCTTCATCTAGAAGAACCCTCAACTTTGCTGTCGTCAGGTGCTTGTCACAAGATCAACAACCTTCAACCAAAACTCCAGCCACACCAACTCCGCCTCCACCACCACCGGCTCCGAAAGTCAGCACCAAGTTTTCCGACGTGTTGGCGTTCGGTGGGCCTGCACCGGAGAGGATTAACGGAAGGTTGGCGATGATAGGGTTCGTGTCAGTGATGGCTGTAGAGTTGAGCAACGGTCAGGATGTGTTCGCTCAGATCTCTCACGGTGGAGTTCCGGTGTTTGTAGCGACGAGTTTGTTGCTGTCGGTGGCGTCGTTGGTGCCGTTGTTTAAAGGGGTGAGGGCGGAGTCGAGGTCGAATGGGTTGATGACGTCGGATGCAGAGCTGTGGAACGGGCGGGCTGCGATGTTGGGTTTGGTCGCTTTGGCTTTTACCGAGTATGTTACCGGCAGTCCGCTTGTATGATTAATTTTTGTATATAGAAAAAGAATCATAGAAACAAAGAGTGCTACAAGAAATTATTTTCAGATTGTGAATTTATATAATTTTGTCAAGAAATGTTAGTAGACATGTAATTTGAAAGATATCTATGAAAGGATATGGATTGTTGCAAGTACAAGTGTAAGTTTTGATTTTAATTGCCTGCGTAAAGAGCCAAGTGTAGCTAACTGCCTATAGCGCCGAAAAGCTCGTGGCTCATAGCTCACTCGGATTTAGCTTGAAAAAAGCTCGATCGATATGGCTCGGTTTGAAAGTGAGCCGAGCCAGCTTGACTCGGTTAGAAGGGAGCCTAGCTTTGCTCAACTCGTAACGAGCCAAGTTCGCTCGGTTTGTCTTGCTTCTTAACTTGGATTATTTTACTTTTATACGTCTTATTTTAATATACATATAATATATATTATAAAAAATTGGTTATTATTTGCAGGTATTTAGGAATGCAGTTAGATATCTATAACATATATGGGGTTGATTAGGATGCTAATAAGCTTATATTATATTTCGTTGAGATTTGAAACTTTCTTGGTATTTGATTAAACTTGAATTTGGCTTGTAATATAGTAGGTTGAACTTATTTTGGATACATTATATTTTAAATTATTGAATGATATGTTAAAATATTGAATTTTGAAAGCTATGTATTAATATTTATTTTTAAATTCGAGCCAAGTCAAACTCGAGCTAAGACTTTCAGCTCGGTTTATAAGTGAACAGGCCTACTAGCTCTATAGGTATATGATAACCTGGTAACTGCGTTTCACTATGAAATATTGTCAAATAGTTTGGGCTAAAATCCTTTGATGATCATATATTGGCTTACGATGTGCTAAATTCCACAACCCATCCATCTCATATGTCTTGGTTCATGTATAAAACTAACTAATATATGTTGAATACATGAATGCGTGCATATTTAGTATTGATACGAGTCTTATTTGAGTTTACTCGGATTTATAATTTATAAACTTCGTGACTTGTTATACTTTGGTATATTTGTTAAAACTGTTAGTATATACAACAATCCGAAAAAAGAAAAATAGGAAAAGGGAATGGGACTCTAACAAGTATCAAATCATAATACTTATTAAATTTTGGACTATGGATAGAAACTTTATTATATAATATTATATTTTTAAGTTTCAATATCACAGTTTTTACTTTAATTCGTTATTTAATCTTCATTTAATTTAATTTTTTTTAATAATTTGTACAACTAAATTAATGTCATAGCATGATGGAAGTCCACTACTATATGTTAAAACGAATAAAAGGAAACTAACCTTAAAAATACTAACATCAAAAGGCCTAACAAGTGGCTTTTACATCCCGGTCCAATGATAACAATAATGTGCTTTTGGCCGAAGTTAGACTGTGGGGTATGGGGCGTGGGTTGGCTGAAAACGCCCAAGCCACCACCCCGGGGGCTTGGGTTTGGGCGTGGCCCCTTTGGCGTGGGTTTCAGCCCGAGCATGGGGCGGTCTAGCAAGGTGACATGACGAGCTCTCAATGGCCAAACCAAACTCATGCCCCCAACCCAAGCCCCACCATACCCCATAGGCGTGGGTTTGAATTTGTTTTCCACATGTCAACTCATGCCCCCAAACCCACACCCACCATACCCCATAGCCTTAACTAGTCCAAAAAATGAAAAGTGTTCATCAGCCGGTGGATATTTGTGGGATAAGCATTGGAAAAGCTGTATATTTACATAATAAAAATTAGCAACAAATGGAGGCATTAGGTGTTGTAACCTATGTTTTGGGGGTTTTTCAAAAAAAACTGTTGATATTTCACTTTAAACCCAAAAGTACTTGATATTGTAGGTTTAACCCAAAGTTTTTTGTTTTTCCGATTTAACCTCACAACTTTTTTACTTTCAACTTTGATCCCCTATGTTTTTCATATTTTGCAAAATTTTTCGTTTTACCTTTGGTTCTAAATTTTGTGAGTTAACACGGCACAATTTGTGTGTGGATCAACGATTTTACGTTTTGTTATACGCTTCGTTCTAAATTTTACGAGTGAACATGGCGTAACGTACGTGTGTGGTTCAGTATATTTACGCCGTCTATTTTTTCCCGTTTAATACGTTCGTCACAATGCGCGAGTCCTAAATCGAGTTAGTTATTATTTTCTATGTTTTATATGTCCGTCTAATTTCTCCACATAAAAAAGCCACAACTTCAATGTTGGTGGTCGTTGGCTATAGTGTGGCGTTGGTGCTATTTGTCACGGTCTTATGCCCCCGCCGCAACGCAGGGGCTTAACACGATAGGTTATTTATATGGATACAAGTCATGTAACGTAGTAACTATGATACCATTAATTGTATTGAACATATTTGGTGAATTACTTATTTGTATAAGATAGTTATACAGAATTAACCGACAAAAACATTTTTAACACATTGTAAATGTGAATCTGATCAACAGCGTGTCAATTTCGTTGGCCGCGACGCAACGCGCGCGGGTCAAGGTTCTAGTTTACAGTCATTTAATGTTTTTAATTACATATAACCAATGGGGTAAGACTTTAAACACTTAGGTCGAGAAGGGGAAAGTTTTGGGTTTATGTCCACAAACGATAGGGCATTAAGAGCATCCCCAATACGGGTGTTTTTTTGATGTTTTTATGATGCCAAGGTGACACTGCCCGACCAATCACAAACATTCTCTCTCTTGCCCCATTCCCATCACCTAAAAACAACAGTCTCTCTCCTCTCTCCTCCCTCCCTCTCACAACACCTTTCTCTCTCCTTAAATACATGTTTTTCACTACATACATCACCACACCTTCTCTCCTCCACCTCACACTCTCTCTCATCCACCTCACCTTTCTCTCTCTTTAAAAACACTCAAATACACCTTATTGGGGATGCTCTAAAGAAATTAGTCATTAAAAAAATGTAAATAAAAAAGAAGAAATCGTGACCTGACATTAAAATTACACATACATAATGGACGTGGTTTATGTAGAGATAGAGATCACCTCTTCACCTTCAGCTCTTAAAGTTTTCAAAGTTTACACCGACTTTGACATCATTGCCTCTAAGATCAATCCCGAATCTTACAAAACCATTGTTGTTATCAAAGGTGATGGTGGAGTTGGAAGCATCAAGAGCATGACATATAGTGATGGTAAGAGACCACACCGTGATATACATATATAACTATTTAGTTTTTTAATTTTGAAATCGAATTGAGCTCTTTCATGTCTTTGCGTAGTTGTTTTTACTAACACTCGTCACAGGAACAAGTTCAAAGCACACAATCGATGACATTGACGCAAGCAATTTTATACTTAGTTGGACGTTCTTTGAAGGTGACGCCTTGATAGGTATAATAAACACAGCTACTCATCATATGAAGTTCATACCTTCTCCTAATGGAGGATCCGTATTCAAACAAACATTTGTAATTAGGTATAAAGGTGATGCTAAGCAAATGGATGATGTTATTAATATTACTAAAGAAGCAATCAAGAATACTTTCAAGAAGATGAAGTCTTATGCTATTGCTCATCCTGAAGTTTACTAATGCTTTCACCTAGATAATGGTGATGTGTTCGACTGTGCCATCATTGTACTCTATTTTTGTTTCATGTAGTAATGAACAATAAAATATATTAAGTACACATAATAAATTTTCTAATCCACAGACTAATTTGTGTTGATGTGTGTTTTTTGGAATAAGTACATAAAGTAGTTATAACTCTCAAAACTATCTTGAGACACACATAATCAACCCGTATAAAACAATGACAAAAAAGAAGTTATAAGTAGCATGACAAAAAAAAAGTTATAAATATTAATACATAGTTTCAAAATCAATGGTTTAAGATATCATTCAATAATTTAAAATAACGTATCCAAAATAAGTTCAATCTACTATATTACAAGCCAAAGTCAAGTTTAATAAAATACGAAGAAAGTTTCAAATCTCAACGAAATATAATATAAGCTTATTAACATCCTAAGGCTAGAGGGTATGGTGACATCCCATCCTTGGAGAACCATCCGCCACGTAGGCGCCACGTCATAGTCATCCCAAGGATGGTCCATCCCCCAAAAGTAGAGGGTATGGGAGGATGGTCCTAGTCATAGTCATCCCCACCATTTTTATATATATATTTTTTTTATCTTCTACTTTTTTTTAACATTTAAAAAATAAACTAACAAAATATTTTCATTAATATTAAAACCACATTACATAAATTTAAAACAAAACATAAACTTAAAAAAACATAGACTTAAATAATATTATGCTTCTTCATGATGTCGGTTTGAAGTTTTTTCAACATCGAACTTTTCGGCTCGGGATACTGATCGACATCCATCGTTATCATTTCCCATTCCTTGAGCCGAATTTTTTCATCCGAAATTCTGATTTTCTCATTCGACAATCGGACCTTCTCGCGTAACTTTTCTTCCGCTACACGAGTTTTTTCTTCGACGGCCCGCTCCTTCGCCTTCGTCTTTTGGGCCGAGACTTCGTTGTACATTTTTAAGTTTTCCATAAACTCTTCCATCTTCGGGTCCACATTTTCCTTTTCTTTCCCCTTGGCCCGCTCCTTCTTTGATTTGTCAATGTCTCGGCCTGGTGGACGCTCCGCTTCATGTACGGCGTACTCCTCTTCGTCAAAGTCGGCGTCATCATTTAAGTTTATGTGACACCTCGCGTCCGATCCACCGGCGCTAAAACAACCCGTTTCCGATGTTTTTTGGCGTTACGCCATCTCCACCTCGTTGGGAATCGGCGACCATTTCGGTTCCGTTTTCATAATTTCCCACGCGCGAACGTGAGCAAAGTTGGTATTACCATTGTTCGCCTTATACTTCTCCAAAGCTTGTTTGAAAACATCGTCGTCGCTCATGCCGCTACGACGCCCACTTGTATATATTTTATTATATTCCTCGCAAAACATATTGACGGACGAGTTCAATTTCCGCCACTTTGACGACACCGAGTCGATATCACGATACGGGCCTTGGTCCATAAGGTCGAGGAACTTCGCCAAAACCTTGGACCAAAACCCGTCACCCGTTTGGTTATTACCTATAATAAAACAAACAAAATATATAAACTTAGACAAAATAAACAAACAATTAAAATATGTAAACTGTTAAAAAAATAAAAATAAAAACTTCAAACAAACTAAACAAACTGTTGAGCAAAAAATTTAAATAAAAAAATAAACAAACTTTAAAAAGTTAGAAACTGTTAACAAAATATATAGAAAAACAAACTTTAAAAAATTGTATAAACTTTAAAATAATATTTAAACTTAAAAAAAAAAGATAAACCTTAAAAAATTACGAACCTTTTGTCTTGTTGTTAGACGTGCCTATGTAATCCTTGGCTAAGGCTTCTTCTTCGATTGGCGTCCAATTAGTCGACTTCGGTTTGGACGATTGCTCACCCACCACTTGCTTGCCTTTGTTTCGTTTTCCTTTTCCTTTAGGCGGTTGGGTTTCGGGAACAACCTCCACATCGTCCTCGGTTCGGATTGTTGAAAGGGTTGCGTCGGGATCGGTTGGGGTGGAACGGGTGGTGTCGGGTTCGGTGGGAAATTATAAGCACCCCGCAACATCATTTGTTGAAGGGCTTGATTTTGAGAGAATTGAGCGAATTGGTTTGGCGAGTGTTGGAATGATGCAAACGCATTTGATGAATATTGCGAGAATTGGTTCGGTTCTAGCGTCGGATAATATCCCGGAACTGAGAAAACATTAGGTTGGGTCTGCTTGTTGGGATTGTTCGGGTTGTTGAAGGGTTACATGATAGAGTATAAGGTTTATAAAAGTGGGAAGAAGATTTATAACAAATAAGTGAGAGGGATGAAATTTTAGGGTTAAATTTGTGAATGGAGGTGAAAATGGAATGAAAATATATATTTGAAATTCTTGACCGTTTGTTTTTTATGGGAAAATGGAATTTTAATTTTTTTTTTTTAAAACGTTAACTTTTTGAGATTGGGGCCCACATTTGGTTCCGTCGCCAACGTCCAAGAACCGACGGAGAGGACGGGGGGGGGGGGGGGGGGGTTGGTGTAGCTGGCGTCGCCGGGTCAAGACGGGAGGGGGGACGGGTCCATACCGTATAGCCTAATCAACCCCCAAATATGTTATAGATATCTAACTACATTTCTAAATATATGCAAATGATAACCAATTTTTTATAATATATTATATGTATATTAAAATAAGACGTATAAAAGTAAAATAATCCGAGCTAAGAAGCAAGACAAACCGAGCCAATTTGGCTCGTTACGAGTCGAGCAGAGCTAGGCTCCCTATCTAACCTAGTCGAGCTGGCTCGGCTCACTTTCAAACTAAGCCATATCGATCGATCTTTTTCAAGTTAAATCCGAGTGAGCTCCGAGCCGTGAGATTTTCGAAGAGCCCTAATATAATATAGCTACACTTGGCTCTTTACCTTTACGCATGCAATACAAATCAAAACTTACACTTGCAACAATCCATATCCTTTCATATATATCTTTCAAAGAACATGTCTACTAACATTTTTTGACAAAATTATCTAAATTCACAACCTGAAAATAATTTCTTGTAGCACTCTTTGTGTTTCTATGATTCTTTTTCTATATACAAAAACTAATCATACAAGTGGACTGCCGGTAACATACTCGGTGAAAGCCAAAGCAACCAAACCCAACATCGCAGCCCGCCCGTTCCACAGCTCTGCATCCGACGTCATCAACCCACTCGACTTCGACTCCGCCCTCACCCCTTTAAACAACGGCACCAACGACGCCACCGACAGCACCACACTCGTCGCTACAAACGCCGGAACTCCACCGTCTGAGATCTGAGCGAACACATCTTGACCGCTGCTTAACTCCACCGCCATAGCCGATACAAACCCTATCATCGCTAACCTTCCGTTGATCCTCTCCGGTGCAGGCCCACCGAACGCCAACACATCGGAAAACTTGGTGCTGACTTTCGGCGCCGGTGGTGGCGGAGGTGGAGTGTTCATTGGCGGCGGAGTTGGTGCTGCTGGAGTTTTGGTTGAAGGTTGTTGATCTTGTGACATGCATCTGACGACAGCAAAGTTGACGTTTCTTGTAGATGAAGAAGGGATGGTGGTGAGACGTGCAACGGGGGTTGCCATGAAGACTGAAGTAGCTGCCATGTTAGAATGACTGAAAGAAAGTTGTTATTGTTATAGTGGTTGTTGATGGTGGTTGTAGAGGTGGTACGGTGGGTGAGTTAGTTATATAGGGGAGGGGGTGAAGACAAAGACTGGATATTAAGAGGGCCACGTTACTCACTTTTTGGGTTGGGTCACGTGGCTTTCGAATTGGCCGCTGGGACGTTGTTGTGGTGAATTCGGGGTCTACATGTGTAGTTTCACTAATTGAGTGATTGGATTTGGACCATGGAATTTTCTTGGTTCTTTACGTAAAGTTAATTTCCTCAAATTTTGATTTATTTCTTCAACAAATATGTTTTAGTGGTAACTGTCTTGTGTTTATCAGAGAGGTGTAGGATTTAAATCCTGTAAATTAAGATATAACAGTATTTGAAAGTATAATACTTCGTCATTAAAAGTTAGGGCATGTAATCACTTATAAGAGTTTATGGGATTTGCTGGTTAACAATGAAATAGTCTTTGGTATCAGTCACACGCTTGTTGAAATCTAAGCAAATGGTAACTAGGTGTGAAGATGTGTCAGGGTTCACACCTATTTAATATCCAATAGACTTGCAATTCCTACAACAAGCGATAATCTTATTTAGTGTATTTACTCGGTGATACCCTCTTTCCCGATTCAACAAACAACTAGGTATTCATGTATTTTTTTAAATCACATACATTTAAAAAGATGTGGTGAGTTTAGTTAGGGTGGTGTGTTTTAGTATCTGTGTATAAAAACTCCAAGGCAACACCTGGTAATGTGTAAGAGGTTTTGACCATTTGTTCATGTTGTAGTTACGGGCTTATGATATGTTATGTTGATTTGCTCCTACCATCCTTCACGATATTTATTTAGTAAAGGCCATATCGTGTATGTTATTTTAATATAACGTATATACAATTTACTTGTTTTTAATAATCTGATCCGATTGTAGTTAGTGTTGTCCAATGCAACATGATCTATATAGTGAATTCACTTGTGAAGGTAGCAAACCACCTACTTTTACAAAGTATCCACAAAACCATACAAATTATTTATAAAACCATTTAATCTTACAAGAAAATTCTTTTAATGGCCAGTTGCAATCGTTGGTAAAGAAAGAAATAAGGAAGCAAGTTTCAAATGGGAAAAAAGAAACAAAGTTTCCAAGTTTTAATGGCCCAATTTTCTTCACTACTCATCCCTTTTTGCATCATCTTCCACCCATTCCCTCCAGTGGCGAAGCTTGGATTTTTCGGCCGGGGGGGTGAAAACATATATACCAAAAAATTTCTATAGAATACCCAAAAATTTCTATAGAACCGGGGGGGTGAAAACGTATATACCCACAAATTTCTATACGAAAATTACATATATAACACTACTGAGCGAAAAATCCCGGGGGGCGGACGTCCCCCCCCCCCCCCCGGCCCCTCACATGCTGCGCCACTGATTCCCTCTACGCTAATTATAATCCTTAACTTTATTCTTAGACGAGTCTAAACCTAGTCCTAACATTATCCTTAGATGAGTCTAACATGAAATGATATAATGTTAAGTAAATATTAAGAAAGTCTTTTCCCACATATAAATGTAAAAAAAGTTTATACGTACCTTTTTTTTTAATTTTGATAATCGTTAGACTATGTTAAATTTGTTCACATTATAACGTGTCTTTTCATCATCACTTTTTAATAATACAACTTATTTGTGTGTGGAGTTCTTAGTTGTGACATAAAACCTAAGCATTTATACAAAAATGAAAAACTTTACACTACTACATAGATATACATTTAGTGAAGAGTTTAAATGAGAATTTTTATAAGAAGAAAAAAAAAAGAAATTCCAACCAATAACAATCCTTTATTTTGTTTCGTTTAATATTTATATTTACTGTTATTGTGAGAGTATATTCGTTAACTTATATAGATCATTAATTTGTAGTCTTCTTTTTAATTACTAACTGCATTATATTTGTAATTTACTTTTAAAATATCTATTTTTTTCGAAAAACAATTAATTTAGAGTGTAGGATATGTATAAAGTGTGTATGATATATTACGAGATGTATAGGATAAAATATAGAATAAATTTCGATATGTGTCTTCTAAGCTGAAACATTGAGTTACTCTTCTTTTTAAAGCATTTAGTTCCAAATAAGCTATATATTATTAAGTTAATAAAGCAAATTTACCTCATAATCTCAAATGCCAATGGCATCTTTTGATGTTTTTGACTATATACATACATTTTAACGTTTGTTAGATTATACATGAACCAAGACAGATGAGATGGGTCCATTATGTAAGATAGCAGTATAAGACTGCGGGGTATGGTGGAGCTTGGGTTGGGGCGGGTGATGACACGTGGAATGGGAGCCCCCCCCCCCCCCCCCCCACTGCCTGGTACGTGTCCGCGGGGTATGGTGGGGCGTGGGTTGGGTGCACCGCGTGGCAGGGTAATTTATAAAAAAAAAATATACAAAATTTAAAAAAATCACACAAACATTTATAAAAAAAAACATACAACTTCATTAATATTTATAAAATTACATAAACCTAAAAATTACAAAATAAGAAACCTAAAGCGTTAAATAAATTTCAAAAAGGTCGATCTTGTCGAACGCCTTCGTAGTAAGCCTTGAAACGCTCGAGCTTGGGACGTAGCTCGCGCCATTTATGTTGGCACGCGTTCATGTTGTGGCGGTCGTTACCGACGTTTAGTCGGTAGGCCGCGAAAGCTTCCGGCCAATATTTGGTTTGGCCCGGTGGCCGCCCCTTCATAGCGTCAACGACGCTTGTGACTAGGGCAAGTTCTTCGTCGTGGGTCCAGGATGCCATAGCGGGTTCGTGGGATGTTGGGTTTGTGGTGACCGGCTGGGGCAGCGGGTGGGTTTTGTCGAATTTTTGGGACCACGGTGGGGGTTGGGATGGACCACCCGGTTGGGGTTTGGGGGTATTTATAGAGGATGTTGGGGTTTGGGTGACCGGTTGGGGTGACCGCTTGGCCAAGCCAACGGTTTGAATTTAAAAATTCAAAACTTTTGGGATGGCCCGCTATGACGTGGCGGGTGAGCCAATGATATTCAGCCAACTAGGATGGCCAAACCGCCCCACGCCCGGCTTGAAACCCATGCCCCAAGGGCCACGCCGAAACCCATGCCCACCCGGGGTGGTGGCTTGGGCGTTTTCCCCCTACCCACGCCCAAACTCCCGCCCCATACCCGCAGTCTAAGTCGATATATTATCATGAATCAAAACATTTCATCATTTACAATTACCATATCTTCATACACTTAGACAATAGTGTTTATAAATCAAAACGTTTCATCATTTACACATATACTTACAAGTTTTTAAGGTACATGTCTACAAACATTCTAATTCGACATTCAAACTTTCATCTAATACCACGGTTTAAAAATAAGTACCTTTGTTTTATAAAAAAAACTCATCATACAAGGGCACTGCCCGTCACATATTCGGTGAAAGCCAAAGCCACCAAACCCAACATCGCAGCCCGACCGTTCCACAGCTCTGCATCCGACGTCATCAACCCACTCGACTTCGACTCCGCTCTCACCCCTTTAAACAACGGCACCAACGATGCCAGGGACAACACCAAACTCGTCGCTACAAACGCCGGAACTCCACCATGAGAGATCTGAGCGAACACATCCTGACCGTTGCTCAACTCTACAGCCATCGCTGACACAAACCCTATCATCGCCAACCTTCCGTTAATCCTCTCTGGTGCAGGCCCACTGAACGCCAACACGTCGGAGAACTTAGTGCTCACCTTCAGTGCCGGTGGTGGCGGAGTTGGTGTTGCTGGAGTTTTGGAAGTGTCGGTTGAAGGTTGTTGATCTTGTGACATGCACCTAACGACAGAAAAGTTGATGTTTTTTCGGAGATGTTGAGTGGTGAGACGTGCAACGGGGGTTGACATGAAGACCGAAGTAGCTGCCATGTTAGAATGAATGATTGAGAGAAGAAGGTTGTGGAAAGAATGTTAATTAAGGTTGTTAACAACTTGTGTTATTGTGGTTGTTGAATGCAATGTTTTAAAAACCGGTTTTTAAATCAGACCGGATTAGGCTAAAAATGGTTCAACCGGTTGAACCAGGTTGTACCGAGCGGTTCAACCGGGTTGACTAGCTAACTCTATAATTTCATAAATTACAACATCGACTCAAAAGTTAATCCAAAAATGCATTATTACATATTAAAAGATGATACAAAAGTAAATCCATAATAAAATATAAGGGTAGGGATATGGTAAAAAATGTTTAAAATGTGAGAAGGGTAAGAAGTGTTTTAAACCATTGGATATTTGATCTAATGGTTGAGATCAATAGGGTATAAAAATGTAAATTGTGTTTTAATTAGAGGGACCTTATGTAAAATTGAAGGGCAATAGTGTCTTTTTTTAATGTTTCAAATATGGTAACCGTATTCTACACAACTAAAAACACCTACATTCACTCATTTTTCCTTAAATATCGGAATTAATTACCAAGATCTAAATCGGAAGCCTCTTTGTTTTATATAAGATTCAATGCGTGGTGTTTTACGTTTAGAAGAACTGTAATCAGATTCATGGCGTAGTGTTTTATCTGGAGACATTGTTCATGGCGTGGTGTTTTATCTGGAGACATTGTTCATGGCGTGGTGTTTTATCTGGAGACATTGTTCATGGTGTGGTGTTTTATCTGGAGACACTGTTCATGGCGTGGTGTTTTAAACATCTGGAGACATTGTTCATGGCGTGGTGTTTTATCTGGAGACATTGTTCATGGTGTGGTATTTTATCTGGAGACATTATTCATGGCGTGGTGTTTTAAACATCTGGAGACATTGTTCATGGCGTGGTGTTTTGTCTCCAGATGTTTAAAACACCACGCCATGAACAATGTCTCCAGATAAAACACCACGCCATGATTCAAGTCATGGTGTTTTATCTGGAATCCAAAAAACACCACACCATTAAACATCTGGAGACATTGTTCATGGCGTGGTGTTTTGTCTCCAGATGTTTAAAACACCACGCCATGAACAATGTCTCCAGATAAAACACCACGCCATGATTCAAGTCATGGTGTTTTATCTGGAATCCAAAAAACACCACACCATTAAACATCTGGAGACATTGTTCATGGCGTGGTGTTTTGTCTCCAGATGTTTAAAACACCACGCCATGAACAATGTCTCCAGATAAAACACCACGCCATGATTCAAGTCATGGTGTTTTATCTGGAATCCAAAAAACATTAAAACATCAATTCAAGATCGAAGCTTTATGTATATAACCCTTTAATATTATAAAACCTCACGAGTATACTTGCATCACCACGATCCGTTGTGTGTATTTCGAGAATTAAATAAAACTTGAGAATTGTAGTGATCAAAATCCTTACGTTCATCAATTAAATAATGGCGTCGATTTTATGATGAGAATTACGATCAGTATATAGGAGATCATGTATAAACCAAAAAGATATGTATCTCCTATATTAACTCCAAAACAGTTACACACAATTAATTGATAAGAAAGGTAAATTACTAATGTACCCTTTTGAATTAATTAAGATAAAGGACACTTGTCATCCCCAAATTATTTCTCACACTTCTTACAAAAGTGGGACTTTGTACATGATCCTTTACCTAAAATATAATCCAAAAGATAATCGAAAACCATTCAATTTTCCAACAAACTCTTTTAAATGAAAGTTTACGATATGTTTAAGCCATTTGAGTGTTGAATACATCAACTATTTTCGTTTCATACAATATTAAATAAGAACTTTTAGTTACGAATAATCATAACATATAAAAATTACGTAAGATAAGTAACATATATAATAAAAATAAGTAACAACCCAAACTAAAATAACCTTGCGCCGGTACCGGTTTTACGTTTCAAACCGGTATACCGGAATTTACCGCCGGTACAAACCTTATGTCGTTTCACTTATTTACCGGGGTGTTTCGTACCGGATTTACATCTGAAAACGGTAATACCGGTATAACCGGCCGGTATTTACCGGTTTTTAAAACATTGGTTGAATGTTGATATGGTGGTCGGATAGTTATATAGGGGAGGGCTGGAGACCAATAGTGGATATTTAGAGGGCCACGTCACTCACTTTTTTGGGTCGTGTCACGTGGCTTTCCAATTGGCCGCTGAGGCAATGTTGTGGTTATATCGTTCTCTAAATGTGCATTTTCACTAAGTTCGCTAGAAGGTTGTTTACGTTCGTTAGTTAATGAACAAATATGGGGAAAAAAATCGTTCGATTAGTTAAATAAACAAACACAAACAGATGCCTCCTTCATTCAATTGCGTTCGTAAACATTCGTTTGTTTGTTTCTGTTGTTCATTAAATGTTTTTTTAGCATTTATTTATTTTATCTAAACTTTTTATATTCCTTAATTTTTATTTATCTCATTACTTAAAATAGAAAACCTTATCTCCACCTTGTTTATGCACCGTTCCGCTTTCTTTCTCATTATTCACATCGAAGAATGGTATCGAACTTCGTCGATTTTATTTATGTTCGTGAACAGTTCATGAACACGTTCCTTTCCTTAATGAAAGAACACAAACAAAAAATATCATTCGATAAATGTTCATTTACCGTTAATGAACACATTATATCCTTAACGAACGAACACGAACAAGACCTTGTTCATGTTCATTCGGTTCGTTTACAGTCCTAATTTTCACCAATATGAGTGATTGGACCGTGGAATTTTCATAGGTTGTTTGTGTAACGTTAATTACGGTGGAACTTTCTAGGTTGTTTGAGTAACGAGTGACGTTAATTTTTTAAATATTAAATTAGTTGTTGCATGCCTATAATTTCTTTCTTTGTTGGTTCACTAATGTAGACTTTGTAACCACTTGTACGTAAGACTGGATATTAAGAGGGCCACGTTAGTGGCTTTTTGGATCGTGTCACGTGGTTTTCGAATTGGCCGCTGGGAGGTTGTTGTGGTGAGTTCGGCCTCTACATGTACAGTTTTAGTACTATTGGAGTGATGTAGACAGTGGAACTTTCTAGATTTTTGTAGAGGAAATTAATATAAAAACTATTAGAGTTAATAGCCAAAATGGTCCCTGAAGTTTTCTCACTTTTGCCACTTTAGTCCAAAATCCAAAAATTTTAAATCTGGGTCCCTGAGGTTTGCATTTTGTTGTCATTTTAGTCCAAAATCCAAAAACCCCCTATTTTGACTATTGAATGCTGATTGTTTTGTCTTTTTGTGCAGGGGCATTTTAGTCATTTTATAAGTTATTATAACAAATAAAAAAAACCTAAAAAACACATCTCTCTCTATAAAGTCTCTGTACTCTCTCTCTCTCGATCTGTTCATCCACCTTCACTCTCAAATCGAAACCCCCAAAACCTAAAACCCTGAAACTCCACCACCACATTCACCGATGTCAACAACGGCATCACTCGCAAACTCCGACTGCCGGATGTACGAAGCCCGGTATCCGGAGGTCGACACGCCGGTGATGATTCAGATCCAGGAACTCCACCACCACAACTTTTGGTTTTGATTCAGATCTTTATTCATTCGATGAACAACAACAACAACAACAAACCTTCATCATCGCCGCTACCATCATCTTCGTCATCATAGCCGGGCTTCCACCGGAACCATCGTGCACCAGACTCCAAACCCAGCTATCTAGACACCACTTTGTTTAGACCGAGATCGAGTAGGGCGAACATAACCTCTGGCTTCATCAAACTTCTGTTGGATTAAAGCATCATGAGCAATGGCCGCAGCACGAGCATCATCGAGTTCCGGATCTCCAGATCTCGATTTAGCCCCTTTGCCTCTGCTCGATTTTGATAAGTTCTTAGGGGAACCCGCTTTAGGTTTAGGGATATGTTGGGAAGTAGAACAACAGTTGATGTCTGCACAAATTGGGGGTCGCACATCCGGATTAGGGCAAGAAACATTGCTAATTTGAGACGAGGATCCAACATAAGATGGATCTGTGGATGGGGGATCTGTGTAGAGAGAGAGAGAACTTAGAGAAAGAGAGAACTGTGTTTTAGTGAGAGATAGAGAGCTATATATATATATATATATTATATAATAGGGTGGAGTTATTGTAAAAAAGACCAAAAGTGTGAGAAAGGTAAGAAAGAATCTCAACCATTAGATCTAAATTAATTGAAAATGGTAAGATTGTAAATGCATTAACAAATTCAAATATGGTAATCCTTGATTTAAGAATTTGGAGAGAGAAAATCCTTGATTTAAGGAATATAACCGTCCATAACATTATTCATTTTAATTTTTTTTGCATCATTCACAGAATCATAGCCATGTTCATGACATGGTGTTTTAAAAAATTCATAGTTCAATTCATTGTGTTTTTACGAAAATAATATAACACCATTCAGTAAACAAAAATACAACACCATTCAGTACACAAAATAACACCATTCAGTACAAGATATAATACCATTCAGTAAACAAAAAATAACACCATTCAGAAACAAAATAACACCATTCAGAAACAAAAAAACAACCATCCAGCAAACAAAAAATAACATCATTCAGTAAACAAAAATAACACCATTCAGCACACATATATCACCATTCAATAAATATATAACACCATTCAATAATTATATAACACCATTCAATAACTATATAACACTATAAACAAGATATAACACTACAAATGACTTATAACACTATAAATGACTATAAAACACTATGAATGGTATATAACACCATATTACCATTTTCTAACTCTGTGTAACACTACAACCCATCGTTCCAGTGCCGGCGAAGACGTCGATGATTCAGAGCGGCAGAGACGTCGATGATTCAGATCGGCGGAGATGTTCAATCGGCGGAGATCGGCAGAGATGTCAGATCGGCGGAGGAAAATCGATGGAGATCAGAACGTCGGAGATGAGATCGGTGGAGATGTCAACCGGCGGAGGAAGGCGGAGATGTTCAATCGTCGGAGTGTTAGGGTTTTAATTGAAGCAACAGATGGTGATTTGATGATGTTGTTCGTAAAATTCTGAAAGAAGAAAGAGGATCGAAATTGTAGGATTATGATTTGCAGTTTCCTAAATTCTAGTGGATATAAAAGACTATATTACCCCTACAATTTACAAATTAGTCCAAAAAATAAAAACACATTTTACAATTTGGTCTCTATTATCTCAACCATTAGATCAAAGATCTAATGGCTGAGATTCTTTCTTACCTTTCTCACACTTTAGGCCTTTTTTACAGGATCCTCTACCTTATATAATATATAATTAATTTTGTTTTAGTTTATTAAAAGAGTAAATCAGAATGACCAAATTGCCCCTGCACAAAAAGACAAAACAATCAGGTTTCAACACTCAAAAAGGGGGTTTTTGAAATTTGGACTAAAATGGCAACAAAATGCAAACCTCAGGGACCCAGATTTAAAAATTTTGGATTTTGGACTAAATTGGCAAAAATGAGCAAACCTCAGGGACCATTTTGGCTATTAACTCAAACTATTAAATGTTTGAATTTGAATTTAATATATATATATATATATATATATATATATATATATTAAAATAATCTTATATTTATGAGTATAACTTTTCAATATTCTTAATTTTTAATAATTAATATTAGTTGTCTACTTAACTATACTTTAATATAATATCTCTACTTTAATAAATAAAGACATACTTATCAAAAGAAGTTGAGATAATAAAAAAATTATGCATCCATCACTATTTAACGTACAAAAAGTTTAAAACCACATCATATTTATAATTTGTTATTATCGTTTTCACAAATGTTAATATATATAAATAATATTACATACTTATATATGTTTAATATATATAATCTTAAATCATAAACTAATTTCATTTCATCTTCTACTTTGATAACACTTTTTAAAATAAGAAAATATTAATTTGAAAATAAAATATACTAATTCTTTTGAATTCAAAAACAAAATTCGTACTTCGTGAACGCATCATTTAAAATAGCAATCTTATATTTTTTTTTAATTTTGTATGTATAGTTCATGTTAGGGTTATATATATTCATATCCAAATTTATATTTATTATGTGTGATGCAAGAAATAATATGAAATATAAAAAATAATTCAAAATTTATAATCGTTATGTTCTTCAAACACAACCAACCTCAACAATAACATATTTATTTAAAAAAAACTCATTCAAGTTTATATAAATTGAAAACACATTTTTTTTTTCAAAAAAAACTCGATCAACTTCATGATTATCTTAAAGTCTTTCATTTTCTATCCTTAAACTCATGTAACACATGGGTCTATAACCTAGTTATTACAATATATTACTAAACGAATTGAAATAAATAGTGATTTTAATATTATAATAATATATAGTTTTTTTAATACTTTTATTATTTTAATATTATAATAATAGTTATTTTCTTTATTTTTTAACTTTAATCCTTTTTTTAATATCAGGGGTTGGGATAAGCATGGTGTCAACCGCTATCGAACCAGTACTGGTATCGAAAATACCGGTACAGTCCTGTTTGGTATCAGTACATGAAGGTCAAAACCGGCACTAATACAGAAAACGCCAAAAGTTGGTGCCGAATTGATATTGAAAATCTTTTGGTTCGGGAAATTTAGTGTGGCTACCCGGTACCATTTGCTCATCCCTGATTACGGTTACCGTACGAACAACAGTATCGTACAACTTTTTTTTGTTGATTTTCTTCAACTTTTAATTTTTTTTTTCGTTTTTAGTTTCAGGGGTAGGGATAAGCTCGGTGACAACCGATACAGAATTGGTACTGATACCGAAAATATCAGTTACGGTATATGAAGGTAAAAAACGGTAGTGAACCGGTACCAGGAACGCCAAAAGTCGGTACCGAATTGGTACTTAAGATTTTTTGGTTCGGCAAATTTGGTACCGGTACGCAGAACAATTTGCTCATCTCTGACCACGGGTTTCATACGAACAACATTGTTACCATACAAATTTTTGGTTGATTTTCTTTCGGTTATCTTTTAGTGTTTTTTCTACATTTTCTTTTTATTTTTGTCAGCAGTTATGTTCACGCTCGTAATGATTTTAAAACACATGTAAACACAAACTAAATAACAAAATAAATTTACCGCAACACAGTGAACTTCTTTAAACCTAGTTATTATGATATCATTCCTTAGATGTATTTTATGTAACGTTGCTTTCAATATTTTAATTTAGTTACTAACTATGATATCATTCCTTGGACGTAGAATTTGTAAACAACTTGAAATCTCACTCATACATAGTAGGAAACATGTATATTAGGATTAGGTTTAATCGCATAAAGGTGTTAGCGTTTAATTAGAAAATATATAATTGTAATACCCCAAAGAATATAGATATATGTATTACATCAATGGCAACTATGTAAGTAATTAAGAAATTAGTGACTAAAATGGGTCATTCATTTATTCGTTATACTGTCATCGTCTAAATATGAAGCATGATAAAATAATGGGTAAATTACATTTTTCGTCCTTTATGTTTGTATCGAATTGCAATGGATAACATTTAACTTCAATAATTACAGTCACAATCACTTATTTGAAAACTCATTACACCTTTCGTCATTTACCACTAAATAGGTTAAAAATTTAAGTTATGTCTGATCATGTAACTTGCACATGAGGGTATATCGGTAATTTTACTCATTTATTAAAAAAAAATATATATACATAATATACACATACAACCCTGTCTCCTTCTCTCAGCTAATCCCATCTCTTCAACCAACCTCACAGCCACCAAATTCACCCACCACCACTACCGTATCCCAGTCACCACCACCGAATTGAGCCCCACCATCGTATCCCATCCACCACCACCGAATTGAGCCCCACCAGCAGCAGCTGCCGTATGCAACCAACACCCACCACCACCGGATCCGGTCACCACAAACACATTTCTAAACACACACAAACCCACCACCACCGAATCCTGCTTCAGAGACAAATGAACCCATAATTTTTAACAGTAATCTTTTTGACACCACTTTTGGCCTATCATAAACTTGTGGTTTTGAATAGATTTCACTTGTAATCTAATTTCCACCATAAGGAGATCACCGTCGGCGCTGGTGTGAGCTCCGCCATAGCCTCTGACCGCACAGATTCAACGTAATTCTTGCACCAACATACTCGTCTTCATCTTCTAATCAAAAGACCCAACATCTTAATGTCTAACTATGATTAAAGAAATCGAATTTTAGGATTGTTATAAGAGGGTTGTTCCAGGATTCTTAAATGGTGGTGGTGAGGTTTGGTGGTGATTGCTAGATCTGGTTGTTTAAAGAGAGAGGGACTTATAGTGTTTAGAGAGAGAATGGATTTTAGGTATTATTTTTGTGTTGTTTAGTTAAATATTTTTTAAATGATTTGGTAATTGGTAAAAAGCCTAAATTACCCTTATGTGACTAAAGTTAACTGAAAATTTTAACCAGGTTAATATTAAAGAACATATGTTATAGTGGGTTTTACAAATAAAAGATTGTGACTGTAATTATTGAAGTTAAAGGTCATCTATTGAAATCCGGTACAAACATAAAGGACGAAAAGTGTAATTTACCCTGAAATAATAGTAATGATGCTAACAATAGTAGTAGTAGTAAGAACAATAACAAAAATAAAAATAAGCGGTTTTGGATATTTTGGCCGGGTTCAATTCCATACCCGGTCTTTTTGCCCACATCTAGGTAGCGGTGCGTCAATAGGCCGGTGAACCGATTGTTGATAATTCTAAACTAAACGTATATATAAACGCTATGTCTCTATTACACGCATAAATATGTAAAATCTATACTATATAATAAAAGAAACCTGTTTTAGGACACTTGTCATTCTCTCATTTAATTGATTAAATTTATTAATAATACTAATAATAATAATATTTAATCTAAATTAATACAAATTCTTATTATTAATAATATTTAATCAAATCTAAAATCTAATATAATACAAATTTTTAAGTTATCTGTCAAAATTGAAATTACTTATTTAATTTAAGTTATTGTTATCGAAATTTAAATATTCCTTATCTAATCCTACACCGAAGACAAGTAATTTTTTTCTATTTAAAAAAAATTATAACCATATTGTTGTTAATTATCATAATAATTTTTACATAGGTAATTATATTTATTTTATATTTAAAATAAAAAAGAAAAATCAAATAAAAACCCACCATCCAATCAAAACAACCCAACACATCACCATCTTCTTCACCACGCCGGTAAAGAATCCGGCGCCCAAATGTCCACGCCACCCTCCATGCTATCGACGGGCTGGTGGGCACGGCGTGGAAAGACAAACACGCCGAATTTCCACGCTCACACCGTGTGGTCTTAGGGATTCAAAGTCATGTATGGCGTTGGCGTTGGACCATATTATTACATTCGGGCTACAACAAATAAATTCATTTTCTTCCTGACTTTTTTCTTTTAGGTCCGCCACTGAATGGGAGTATCTAAGTGTTACCTTAATCAGGGTGGTTGAGTCATTTGGCATGAGCATATGGGTAGGTGATGCTTGTAACTAAGCGACAAGCAATTGGTTTGACGACGTTTTCACCATGTTGATTGAATGAGCTTACGATTTACCGTCTCAATGTCTCATATAATGAGTTCTATTGTTTCTTTATGGTATACTATTCAACCCATGTAATACACGCGGGGTTTTTAAAAATATTTTTTTTTATTATTTGGTAAACAATATTACATTTATTCAACCCATGTAATACAATGGTTTTAAAGATATATATATTTTTTTATTATTTGGTATATAATATTACATTTATTCAACCCGTACAATACATATGGTTCTTATAGATATAACTTATTTTATTATTTAATATATAAAATTACATTTCTTCAACCCGTGCAATAAAGGAGGCTTTTAAAAAGATAATGTTTTATTATTTGGTATATAAAATTCATTTATTCAACCCATGTAATACACGGGGTTATAACCTAGTATTGTTATAAATAGAACTGGTAAAAGTTAACTTCATATTAAATGTGTTAATCACTATTTCTTTTTTTTCTTTTATAATATGAGATTCTTTATATTTGCATCTTGATAAGGCTGTAAACGAACCGAACGTTTTATGATGCTAAATATGGGTGTAGGGAAGTGGGCTTGTCTAGGGTATATAAACTAATTTTATTGTCATAACTAGGGAACACTTTAGAGAAAAACCCTAGATTAGAGAAATATAGAGCGGTGGAAGAACTTGTACCAGACGGTTTTGCTATTCTATAGTAATCGAATCGTATGCAAATTTGAAGTTTCTGTGGTATTCTGTTCATCTCGTTTTTATTGTTTTTTTTTTTTTTTTTTTTTTTTGAATCTCACCAAGTTTGAATTTGGCTCATCCTTGGTATTGGTGTGATATCATTGTTTTATCCAAGGATTTGAGACTTATATTGGTGCAACCTTAAATGTAATCCCCTTGTTCTCCTATTTGTAGTTCCATAACCCTAATGTTGGTTATATTTAAACATGCCTCCATGTATATCTCTATGTGTAAATAATTAGACTTTTCGAATATAATTATCCAGTAGACAATTAATTAAATAAATTAACTCTTTAATTTATTAACATGATAAATAAAAAACTATTTCTTTATTTTCCTTTTCATACATTTAATTAAATAATCAAATTCCATTTATGTTAAACACATAATTAAATAACTCTTGATTTAATCATCTATCGTTTAATTTATTATTTATTACCATTTCATAAATAATATTAATAACTAACACTCAGATCTGATTATTCTCTAATAATCATTACCAAACACACATTTCGTGTTAGACTGTTTAACAATTAAACAATCTTGTATTTAGTTGTTGCTTTCGGTATAACCCTTGGATCATAGTACCTCGATGGCAGTGTTATCTAATATCGTTACTCAGGCATACTAATCTAATATAAGCGTCATAACACACCATGATGAGTAATAATGTGTTAAACATGAGTCACTGTGATTAATCAGTTTGATATTCATTGGCCATGTCTGATCTAACATGCCATAACCGTCATAATGAATTCTGATGAGTCATAATGAGTAATACCTACCCATCTTTTACTACTAATCATGTATTTATCATGATTCACTACAATTGACCATTACCTGCCATGCATTGAGTATGCTTGATGATACTTATTTTGTTGATTTTTTGCTACGGATTTTGCTCTGATTTTTTCTACCAATTTTATTACATTGTTTTATAAAAATTTCCTTTTCTTACTATTGCAATGAATTTTGGTACATATTTAAGTAATCAATTTACTTATTTTTACTATATATTTAATAATTATTTTTCAATACTTATTTACTTGATTTTTACTATGTTTTTACGGGTTTTATTGAATTATTATATGAATATATATTTTGTCAAATTTGCTACGGATTTTGCTTATGATGTTATTAATTTGTTTTTAAATATTTTTATCTCGTTGTTGCAACGGA
The DNA here is from genome assembly GCA_030545235.1 of Helianthus tuberosus. Taxonomy (NCBI): domain Eukaryota; kingdom Viridiplantae; phylum Streptophyta; class Magnoliopsida; order Asterales; family Asteraceae; genus Helianthus; species Helianthus tuberosus. The sequence continues at coordinate 30,478,983 of CM060365.1, read as the reverse complement.
TTTTGCTACGGATGTTGCTACAAGTTTTTCTCGGTTTGATTTTACATAGAAAAAAATTCTAGGTCTTGCTACGAATTTTGTTAGGCAATTTTATTTAATTATTTTTAAATACTTATATTCTCAACTTTGGTACAGATTTTATTTAACTTTTTTAGTTAATTTCTAAATATTTATTCTCATGCGTCTGCTATAGATTTTGCTACATTGTTTTTTTTTTCTATTAATTTCCTCATTTTGCTACAGATGTTGCTACAAGTTTTTCTACATCTAGCTTTAGATTTTTTTCTCTAAGATTTTGCTACAAATTTTGCTAGGCATTTTATGTAATTATTATTTAAAAAATACTTATATTCTCAACTTTGGTACATATTTTTGCTACGGGTATTATTTAACTTTTTTTAGTTAATTCATAAATATTTATTTTCATGGTTTTGCTACCGATTTTGCTACGTTATTTTTTTATATTTATTTTCTATGTTTTGCTATGGATTCATTTGCAACGGAATGTCCGTAGCAAAATGTGTTTGTAGCTAATCCATAGCTAATCGGTAGCCAAATTTGCAACCAATTTTTTCGCGTAACAAAATTTCATAGCAATTTCCTCTTTTTGTTGTAGTACTAATCCATCGGGTTTGAAAGTCAACCCTAGGAAGAGTCAACTCTTTGGTATTGGAGTAAACGAGGAAGAGGTAAATAACATGGCGATGGCTTTTAATTTCAAAGCTGGAATACTCCCATTCACATACCTCGGTTTAAAAGTCGGGGCGAATATGAATAGGATAATAAACTGGAAGGAGGTAATAGATACTTTTAATAGAAGGTTATCAAATTGGAAAGCTAGACTCCTATCATTTGCAGGTCGTGTGGTATTGGCAAAATCTGTGCTCGGTAGTCTACCTAATTACTATCTATCGATTTATAAATGCCCATTATCTGTCATAAAAATGCTGGAAGGAATTAGGAGAAAATTCCTATGGGGAGGTTGCAGTTCAATTAAGAAGTTGAGATGGGTCAAGTGGGAGAGAATAGTAGCGGCAAAAAAGTTCGGTGGACTCGGGGTGGGAAGTATAAGAGATCTCAATCTAGCATTAATCGTCAAGTGGTGGTGGCGAATCAAAGAAGAGCCACAACATCTGTGGGCGAAAATCGTAGAAACTATTCACAAAAATACGAGGAAAATAAGTGCGGTGCCGAAAAATAATAGGTACAATGGTATTTGGAAAACAATAGCTGAAATAGATAAAGATATGGAGAAAAGAGGATTAATATTGACAAAAAATTTGACGAGCAAGGTAGGTAAAGGCGATAAAACACGGTTTTGGATAGATACATGGATTAGTGATGGCCCGCTAAAGGATGAATTCCCTCTACTATATCAACTAGCAAAAGATAAAAAAGCGAAAGTACAAGCACATTACAAATCGGAGAGCAATGGGACAGTATGGAACTGGGCATGGATGAGAACCCCAAATTCAGCAGAAGAAAAGGAACAAATGGTGGAATTGGTAAGCAAACTGACGCAATTTCGTTTGTCAGAAAAATCGGATAAATGGGTGTGGAAAAAGGAGCAAGACTTTACGGTGAAAAGAGTTGGAAGAACACTAGGGAATCAGCTGGATATTAACGAAATAGCAGACGGTTTCACATGGAACAGTTGGGCAACAAATAAATGCAGCATGTTTGTTTGGAGGGCGATGCAAGGTAGGATTCCAACAACTCAGCTAAGACAAAGAGGGATGCAAATTCCGTCAATTGTATGCAAGGTGTGCAGCCGTGAAGACGAAACGCCGGACCACGTGTTGGTGAAGTGTGATCATGCTGGTGAAATCTGGGAACAAATCTGGAAATGGGTCAAAATCTCCGGAGTTCAAAAACCAAACACATTAAAAGAAATGATGGAAGCAGTTAATGATTTCAAATGGCCAAAGACTAGAAAGAAGATAGTTCATGCTGTGTTCATGTTAGCGGCATGGCATATCTGGAAGAATCGAAACGAAAAGGTCTTTAGAGAAAGAAGTGTAGCAGCTTTTAAAACAATTGGAGATATAAAGGAGGAGTCGTATCATTGGGTGAAGCAAAGAACAAATCTACAAGTAGCAACGTGGGAGGAGTGGAAGTATTTCTCATGGTGTAATTAAGTATGTTTGTTTGTTTGTTTGTTTGTTTACGAATCTCTTGTAAAAACTCCGAATCTTCGATTCTGTAGCATCTTGCTACAGGGCCGATTGTTTGTTTTTGTTGAGTAATGATATTCCGTTTGCCATTCAAAAAAAAAAAAAAAAAAGTTACCACTTGCTCTAGTTACCACTTGCTTAGATGTCAGTGTTTGACTGATACCAAAGACTACTCCATTGTCAACAAGTAAGTATTGAACAACTGGACCAAGATTGTTGAGGGAATGATATGAAAAAATAGATAATATCTACTAAATTAAAATACGAAGTTAGTAGAATTGTTAAGCTTGTTGAACGAATGGTGCTTAATCTTGAGAATTTGTTGCTTCAAATGTCGGACCCTAAGCATGATTATTTTGAATTCGTTGGTCCTGCCAGTGAACCCTAGCCAACGTTAATGAACTTGTTCTTGCGATAAGCAAATTTCACAATCTTGAACTATTGAAATTGCTGCCTCTACAAGTGAGCTTGAAAATGAATCTCTTAAACTTTCTTTGTCTTGTTTATATATGCTTATTAGGCCGGAGGGTGTGGGGGGCGCCACCCTCGCCAGGTCACCATCTATGGCGCTATAGTTGTTTCGCGAACATGGTAACAAGAGGACAACACACAGATCGAGGCACATTTAATCTTTTTGACCGTTGAACGGTCAGGTTTAAAAAAAAAAAAAAAATTGTTTTTCAAATTCAAAGTTTATAAATACCCATTCCATTTCTCCATTTTTCCATCTCATTTCACCCACTTTCTCTCAAATTTTTATACAATACTCTAATTTTTTTTAAACCCCTCTCTACAATGTTTCCCAACAACCCAAACCCATGGGACCCGAACCATCCGTACTGGCAAAACAGAGGAGCTGCCTCGACCAAGGGGTCGGGATAAAAGTAAGGCAGCGGCACGAGGAAAGGGTACTTCAACGTCATCGGATGAGCCGTCAAAGTTGGGCGAGTTCCATACAAGTCTCAACAAAATGATCTCGATCAGGGAAAAGGACCAAGAAATGAAGATGGAGAAACTAATTCAGAAAGACTTGGATTTTCTAGCGAAAGATTTCTCACATCTAACGGAGACGGATCAACGCATTATGGAGGCTCGCAAGAATCAAATTAGGGCGAAATATATGTAGTTTTTTTTTTCTAGTACCTTCTTATTTTTTTTTAATGACTTTGTGATGTTTTTTATTTTTTTTTAGGATGAAATTATGTTTTTTTTTAATTTTCTAGTTATATAAAATGGCCATTTAATTTAAAAAAGTAAAATGTAAAAATAAAAAATAATTAGGTAATGATGACGGGGCTCCATCCCACACCCTGCAAATTAAAGGGGGGGGGGGGGTTATAAAGCCCCCTGGCTGACGTGGCGTCTAGGTGGCGCTGAGGTGTCCTTTATAACCCCCAAGGGGCTCCATCCCACACCCTCTAGCCTTATTGTACAAGAGAAATACACATTTGAATTGCCTGGTTCCACTTTCAAGGACAATTATTCCATGAATTCTCTGTTAGATAGGTGATTTGGTGATATTGATGTTGAGTAAAAAAAACCTTGTTTTACAAAAAAGACATCTAGCTATGCTATCCATGTTCTGAACTCTAAGGAATATTCATCACCAAAAGCCCCGCTATCCATGAGCAAAGGACAACGGGTAAACCTTATACATACATGCATAAAATTTTACAAGTGGTTACAAATTATACGTTAGTGAACCAACAAACGAATATATATATAACACATGCCTTCACTTTATTTTTTAAAAGAAGCAGACGTTACCACCAAACATTGCAGTAGCAACTAAATCAATATTTAAGAATTTAACTTTACACAAATAACCTTGAAACTTCCATGGTCCAATCACTCTGTTGGTCATGTAGACGCCGAATTCACCACAACCATGTCAGCGGCTATATTAAAAGCCACGTGAGCCGGCTCCAAAAGCAGCAGCGTCTAACGTGGTTCTCTAAATATCCACCCTTTCCCCTATATAACTAAACTAACCCACCACCTTTCTTCAACCATCAATAACCACTATAACAACAATTACTTTCTCTCAATCATCCGTTGCAATGGCAGCTACTTCAGTACTCTTCATGGCAACCCCCGTTGCACGTCTCACCGCCACCTCTTCATCTAGAAGAACCCTCAAATTTGCTGTCGTCAGGTGCATATATGTCACAAGATCAACAACCTTCACAGGTGAGCACTAAGTTCTCCGACGTGTTGGCGTTCAGTGGGCCTGCACCGGAGAGGATCAATGGAAGGTTGGCGATGATAGGGTTTGTGTCGGCGATGGCGGTGGAGTTAAGCAGTGGTCAAGATGTGTTATCTCAGATGTCCAACGGTGGTGTGCCGGTATTTGTAGCGACGCGTGTGGTGCTGTCGCTGGCGTCGTTGGTGCCGTTGTTTAAAGGGGTGAGAGCGGAGTCGAAGTCTAGTGGGTTGATGACGTCGGATGCAGAGCTGTGGAATGGGCGGGTTGCGATGTTGGGTTTGGTGGCTTTGGCTATCACCGAGTATGTCAAAGGCAGTGCACTTGTATGATCAATTTCTTATAAAGAAAAACAGTGCTACAAGAATATTTTTTTTTTTTTGAAGTTGTGATACTTTTAGGTACAATGAAAGTTTAATTATGGGTGCTACTTTCTACACCCCCTAATTACTTTTTACACCCCCCTCCTCTCACATACTTACAGGTGGGGCCCGCGTGGGACCGGCAGTTTTCCTCTCACAAGGGGGTATAATCAGGAGGGGGGAGGGGTGTGTTTAGAATGAGCCTTTGAAAAATGAGTACACAGGAGTTAGTAGACATGTACTTAAAAAGTCATAGGTTCAATCCATAAAAATAAAAAAAGAATCACAGCTGTTCCTTTGAAAAATGAGTACACAGGAGTATGGAAAAACATAGTGGAAGTAAGAAAAGATATGATGAAGAGGGGAGTGATAATTGAAAAGAATCTCATAAGCAAAGTAGGTGTAGGCAACAAAACAATGTTTTGGATTGATGTATGGAATGGTGAAGCTTCATTAAGAGAAAGGTTCCCGGTACTTTATGATATTGTAAAAAAACAAAAGAGTAAAAATAGAAGAGTGTTATAAGTGAACTAATGGGGGTATCATATGGGATTGGGCTTGGTCGAGAATCCCGGCAACAGAAGACGAAAGGCAACAAGCAGCTGAACTAATGGGTATAGTAAATCAGCTTCGGGTGACAGATGACAGCGATAGATGGCTTTGGCGTGGTGACAAAGAAAATGGTTTCTCGGTTAAAAGCGTTCGAAACACACTGGATAAAGACATAAATTTAAACGTAGCAGCGGATAATTACTTCTGGAACAATTGGGCTGCACAGAAGTGCAGCATGTTCGTGTGGAGAGCTCTGAAAGGGAGGATACCGACGGCGACCCAGCTAAGAGAAAAAGGAGTTCCGATACCATCGGATTTATGTAGAATATGCAACTGTGGTCAAGAAACCCCGGACCATGTTCTTATCAACTGCAGAGAGGCTAAAGGTGTATGGGAACAAATCGGATCATGGGTCAAAGCACCACCAATAGTTCAGCAGGAGACCTTAGGAGAGATTTTCAATGCACTTGAGGAACAAAACTGGCTGAAGAAAAGAAAAAAGGCGGTACATGCTATCTTCTTATTGACAACTTGGATCATTTGGAAAAGACGGAACGAAAAAGTTTTTCAAGGTAGAAACAGTGAGGTTTTCAAGATGATAGAATAAATAAAAGAAGAATCGTTTCTATGGATGAAACACAAAACGAAGGTACAATTGAATTCATGGGAGAGTTGGGTTTATTTTTCTTGGTGTAGTTAGTTTTGAGTATTTATGTTACTGTAAGGTTTCATATGTGTTTTTCTTTGCTAAACATTGATGTACTGTTTATGTCTCATAGCATCTTGCTATGGGTCGATTGTGGTTGAGTAATAAAGTTCCGTGTTGCCATTCAAAAAAAAACTTAAAAAGCTTGTAACTTGTGTGTAATTGATGAAATGTTTTGGTTTATGAATATTTTGCCTAAGTGTAGTTTTTTGCAGTGGTGAACTTTGACCCGAATGACCGCGGGGGGGGGGGGGGGGTCAAAAACGTATATACCAAAAAATTTCTATAGAACCGGGGGTCGATAACGTATATACCCAAAAATTTCTATACGAAAACTACATATATAACACTACTTAGCGAAAAGTTTGGGGGGTCGGACGCCCCCTCCCGCCCCTTCTGTACGAGTTTTTTACTGATATGCTGCTGATTTGAAAATATTAATCACAAATAATGCCATGTTCAGATTTATTTCACAAATAACGCCCTCGCCAATGCAAATGACGAATTCTTGAAGGCCCTAGAATTGTGTAAGTGAATAATCAGAATGATCAGAACTGTAAGAGTCCAATGATTCGGTGCAGGTACCTTTCCTGTCGAAATTCTGCATAAAAGCCGATAGTAATGGCGAATGCTGCACAGTTTCCATTTGAATTGGCGAATTCTGCCATTTTACTGCATAAAAGCCATTTGTATTGGCGAAAAGTTGAAGAAATTCTGCACAAATTCCATTCGAAATGGCGACTTCTGCACATTTCCACTTTAATTGGAGAAAAGTTTTATTTTTCTGCATATATTTCTGCCATTAAACTGTTTAAAAGCCACTTCAATCGGCGAAAAGTTGAAGAATCTGCACAATAGCCATTTGAATTGGCGAAAAGGGCGCAAATTCTGACATTTTACTGTTTAAAAGCCAATTCAATTGGCGAAAAGTTGAAAGAATCTACAAATTCTGCACAAATTCTGACATTTTACTATTTAAAAGCCAATTCAATTGGCGAAAAGTTGAAAGAACTGCACAATAAGCCATTTGAATTGGCGAAAAGTGAACCTTTTTCTGCACAATTTCCATTTTAAATGGCGAAAAGTTAAACTTTTCTGCACAATTCTGCACAATTGCCATTTGAATTGTCGAAAAGTAGATAATTAGCCAATATTATTGGCGAAAAGTTAAGAAAACCTGAAAAGTTGCTGAAAAGTTAAAGGAGTTAAAAAATATTGAGAGGATTATTGTAGAGGACCATTGTTTCCATTGTCTGTTAATGCAAGATTTGGTCCTTTCAAATGAGTGGTGCCTACAAATTCCCTTTAAAGCCTGCATGTTTATCAGCAAAAGCTGAAAAGCCTACAACTAGCAACAAAAATCGCCATTACTAATGGCATTAGCATTATTTGTGAAATAATTCTATGAGCAGCATTACTTTTGATTAAATGTTTGATAATAGCACTATTTCCGTAAAAAACTCCTTCTGTACTTCGCCCCTGGCTTTTTGGATGGCTCTAATCTCATCTGTCTTGGTATGTATAAATATAACAAGCGTTAAAAATATATGTAATTAGTCCAAAACATCATAACTTGCCATTGCGCATTGGCATTTCATATGAGATTATGAAGTAAATTCACTTTATTAAGTTTATATAGCTGATTTGGAACTATGTTCTAAAAAGATAAGTAGCTCAAATATTTCGTGTTAGAAGAGATAATTATATCGTGTTAAATTTAATTACATAGGATTAGGTTCAAGAGTGAACACTAGTGTAGCTTGCGAACTGAGTGAACTAATCCTTGCCATACACGGTGTAGATCAATGGCCAAGATTTGATGTTGAAATACACTAGTGTAATTTACGATTTGATGATGAGAACCTGACCATACACGTGTGTAGATCAATGGCCAGGATTTGTTCACTCAGTTCGCAAATACACCAGTGTTCACTCTAGAACCCCACCCTAATTACATAAATACAAAAAAACATTTATTTATTTACGCATCTATCTAAATAAATTTATTTAATAGTGTATAATTTTTCATTTTTTTAGAGTTAATTACACATATGGTCTTTGTGGTTTATTGAAAAACAACACCTTGAGTACTAACTTATTTAATTTTTCATTTTTTAGAGTTAGTTACACAGACGGTCTTTGTGGTTTATTGAAAACAACACCTTTGAGGACTAACTTATTTTTTTAACAGGTTCGGGTTCTATGGTTTCGATTTTATAACACCTTTGAGTATTAAGGCAATTGTTGTTAATTTTTCTGTTAAATCAATCTAAAATAACTAAAATACTCTTATATAATTTTCTGTTAGTACTCAAAATTGTTACATTCAATAAACCATAAGGACAATCTATGTAATTAACTCTAAAAAAATATAAAAACTCATTATATTGGTAAAAGATAATATTATAAATTATGCTACATAAAAATATTTAATAGTTATATTTCTAAATTAGTGTACATAAAATTACCAAACCTTTATTATGAGAAAAAACACTATAGTTGGGACAATCTTTATTTTTTTTAATAATTCTTTTATAACTATTTCCAAAAAGAAAGATGATAAATATAACATGCATGTTATCTCAAATATAATATACACACATTTTTTTATCTTTTATTATATCCGGACCTACAAACTTTTATTATGATTCTTTGTTTGATTTTGTTTACTTAATATTATATTATATAAATATTATGTCGTGTTATATTATTTGTTTAGTTTAACGGACCTACAAACTTTTATTACGATTCATAGTTTTGTTTACTTAATATTATATTATATAAATATTATGTCGTGTTATATTATTTGTTTAGTTTAAGTAATATTACATTATGAGTAAAATGCACGAATAGTCCCTGTGGTTTGATGAAATTTCACCTTTAGTCCCCAATTTTTCAAAATTACACTCTTAGTCCCTGTGGTTTTACAAGTTGTTACTCGGATAGTCCCTAAAGCTTATGAAGGTTACTCGGATAGTCCCTGTGGTTTGACCAGTTGTTACTCGGATAGTCCTTGTCATTTCACACCCACTTAACCAGAAAAACTAACCTCCATCGCTTTGGGGACTATCCGAGTAACAACTTATCAAACCACAGGGACTAAGAGTGTAATTTTAAAAAATTAGGGACTAAAGGTGAAATTTCACCAAACCACAGGGACTATCCGTGCATTTTACTCTATATTATATTATATTATGTTATATCATGTAATGTCGTGTTACCTAAACTAAATATAGAATATAATATATGGTATAGTATAGTATGACATGTTATAATATAACATAACACATAACATAATATTTATATAATATAATATTAACTAAACTTAAAAAGAATCGTAAAAAGAATTTATAGGTCCTAATATAATAAAAGATAAAAAATGTACGTGTTATATTATAATATTAAAGATAATATGCATGAATTTTATATTTATCAAAATTCTTTTTAAATTAGTTATACAGAAAAATAATGAAAAACTAAACATTGTCTCTACTACAATGTTTTCTCTCATAATAGACGTTTAGTAATTGTATGTGTATAAATTTTAGAAATATAATTATTAAATATTTTTATGTAGCATATTTTATAATATTATTTTTTACAAATATAATGAGTTTTATATTTTTAGAGTGAATTACACAGATGGTTCTTGTGGTTTATTGAAGGTAACACCTTTGAGTAATAACAGAAAATTATATAAGGTTACATTAGTCATTTTATACTAATTTCAAAGAAAACTTAAATGGCAACTAGCCTTAACACTCAAAGGTGTTACAAAATCGAAACCATAGAAACTGAACCTGTTAAAAAATAAGTTAGTACTCAAAATTATTACTTTCGATAAACCATAAGGACTATCTGTCTAGTTAACTCTTTTTTTATAAAGAGTAAATTGCTAAAATCGTCCCTAACGTTTATTCACATTTGCTAGATCCATCCAAAAAAGGTTTTTTCTCACAGGAACCACTGAGGTTTCAGAACAGTTGCTAAATCCATCCAAAATGACTAACCCTCTAACGAAACTAACTTGATAGAGGGGTAATTTAGTCATTATTTTAATTTATTTAAGAGTAAAATGCACGGATAGTCCCTGTGGTTTGGTAAAATTTCACCCTTAGTCCCCACCTTTTCAAAATTACGTGTATGCTCCTTGTGGTTTGCTCGTTTGTTACTCGGATAGTCCCTGAAGTGGATGAGTGTTAATTTTCTCAGTTAAGTCTATGTGAAATGACAAAATTACCCTTGTTATTAAAAACAATATTTAATAAACATTAAAACACCCACCCCACCCTCTTCCTCTCCTCCACTCTATCCCACCACCACCATCACATCGTACCACCACCACTTCCGCCTGCTTCCCACCCACACCCAATTCAGTTACCGATTTAGACCAATTCTCCAAACACCTAATTCCACAAAATTTGATATCATATAAACCCAAAAACTTGATTCCAGATTCAACCAAGAACAAAAAGACAAAATTTTAACTTTGCAGATTATTAATTTAAAAACCAACATGATCCACATAAACTTATCACTATAAAAATTGCATAATCGTTTTTCCTCCATACAAACATACAAAAGCAACAAATAGAAAATATAATTGATATTGATAAAAGAATATATTGATGAACACACATACAAAAAAGAAAGTTGAGAATTAATTAGAAACCCTAGGTTTCTAGATGAACATATTATATTACTGATTGCGAAAGAATAATCAATAATTGACAGTGATAATTTTGTGGTTTCTAATACATTCTCAATTAGATAAATCACCCAATTTTGGGTGGAAATCTATGAACAAGATGGTGAGATCTGAATCGATGGAGAGTGTTTGATGAACAAAACTTACTGCGTGTGTGCTTCTGTGATTGGTTGAGATCAAGAAGTGATGGTGGTGCATTCCAGTAGTTCTCCGTTTATCTTATTTGCAGTCGTATGTGGGTGGGAGGCGGCCAGAAGTGGCGGTGACATTGGAGGAAGGTTGTGGTGCTGGTGGGGTGCAGTGGAAAGGGGATTAGGGTGAGGGTGAGGGTGGGTTGTTTTAATTTTTAATATATGGTTTTTTAATGACAAGGGTAATTTTGTCATTTCACATAGACTTAACTAAGAAAATTAACCCTTATCCACTTCAAGGACTATCCGAGTAACAAATGAGCAAACCACTGGGAGCATACATGTAATTTTGAAAAGATGGGGACTAAGGGTGAAATTTTACCAAACCACAGGGACTATCCGTGCATTTTACTCTTTATTTAATTTACCCTTTTTTTAACAGGTTATTACATGCCCCCACCCTTTTATAAACAAAACCCTAATATAACAACCCTCGAAAACCGCTCCTAATACACCCCGTATACAATATTGAGACCCGTATAACCTTAGTTTTTACAAAAAAAACAAATAAAATAAGATTTTTAGGGCGCTCGCGGGCCGCGATCAGCTGGGCCGTGTGCCTCGTGGGGCGCGAGACCCCTTTGCTTGCTGGATACCCATGACGCCACGTGTCCCTGTGTGTAGCGAGTCTACGTTTTAATTCAGCAACCCTAGTTGTAGCTAGGGATGCCCTCGTGGGGCGCGAAGGAACCAGGGCAGGGGCTCGCGGGGCGCAAGAGACCCCCGATTTCACCTATAAAATGAGGCCTTCAACTTCAGTTTTCAGTCGTTCATTTCTTCTTTCTTTCTCAATCTCTAATATAGCAAATAATAGCTCGGTATTATACCCCTAAAACACGAAGCTATGCCTTGTTGTAAGTATTTTAACCTCGATCACTAAATCGTTACCCTACCCAATTGATCTAGGGCCCCATAACGCATTTCGAGGCTCTGCCTGACTCAGTTCGTTGGGGTTTTATCTCATGTTGTATGGCTAATGTGATTTGGGTTATCTTACTAACACGTGTGCATTGTATGTTTTTAATAGAAAATAATTAGAAAAATCAACAGGAAGCTGTAGAAATACCTAAGTTTACAAAGTGAGTTCATTCTCTTTTTCTCACAGTTTGTGTGCCATTATTTCAAATACTTTGCAAAACCCTAAATGTTTATCAATTATATTTACAGTGATTAAGTCTTTGTATTCTACAATTACTGCCAGTATTATGGGGTTTGTATATAGTACTTGATAACCTTCACAATTGGGCACAGGTATCCAATGTGTGATATGACCATAGGCACAGATCCGTCGAGTGACAAGTACTGAACGAGTAATTGGGTAGATATAAACATTGTAATCGCACTTAATACTGTAAAGTTATAAAAGCTCATTTTTATAAACTGGAATGTCCTCGCCAGTATTTCTTGCTGATAAAATGTTTTTAAAACGCGTTTCAGGTAACTTAATATGAAGCTATAAGAAGCCAGCTATGGAGCACTGAAGGCTTAAAGAAAATGGCTATAAAAGTTACCTAAATAAAAGTTTATGTTTTCAACAACTAGGGTTTATCCCTATAAATATATTATGAATGTAACATGGGTTTTATCCCGTTTGTTTATTATAAAAGTTTGGTGTTTTGAAACTCTGAAATTTATTTCCTAACTACGATCCTGATGTCTCGTTTCCGCTGCCAATAATAAACACCGATACCACCAGCTGCTTGTTCGCGGCTCCCGCTCCCGGGGTAGGGGTCAGGGGTTGTGATAGAAGGTAGTATCAGAGCCAAGCCACTGGTTTAAGCCATTTAGGTGTTCTCTTAAATACCTAAATTTTAACCAATTGTGTTAGGAAATAACTTATGTGTTATTCTGTGTAAATATACATATTATTTGTTATTTTGACAATTTTCTAGTTACAGTATGAGTGAGCAAGTTACCTCTGACGCCTACCGTCAATTACCTCATTCTCCAAAGAATGAAGGAACTTCCCAGTCAAACCCAGGATACACCGCTGATTCTGAGGATGTTTTTGTTTTCAAAGCTAAATCCGAAGAACCATTTTCAGCTAAAAAGAGAGGTTGGTTTAGTAGAGCCAAAGTAGAAAGGAGGAAAAGAATGAGACAAGCCCAACAACGAGCAATAGCAAATAGAGAAAGAAATACCCAGAATCAGGAAGCTAGACCCTTATGGGAGGAAGAGTTTGATAGGCAACTAGCTGATTTTCACATGTTTGGAAATGTAGAGTTTGGAAATGTAGAGGGAGGAATTAATCTCAACCAAGTAGCAGACCCACAACTTATACCCTTATTTCCTGACCAACCCATGGAACTAGAACCAAACCAGGAGAACCAGCTACAAATCCCAGCCTTTGACCCAAACGAGATACCTAGAATTCACGCGCCAAACCATTTAGACTATGACCCATGGTGGGATGACAACAGGTCAATTCAGGAAATATTGAATAACCCATACCCTTACGGAGAACCAATACCACGTTACCATGACCCAGTGCCAGTCCCAATGCCACTAATGAGCCATGAAAATGTCGCAAAACTTTGCCAGTATAGTGAAGAATTGGTTGAAGAAGGGAATAGAATCTGTCAGATCGGAGAAAAACTCATCTGGAAGTATGACGATAATGAAGTGCAGTATTAGAAAAGCCAATACCTAATATATATATATATATATATATATGTGTGTGTGTGTGTGTGTGTGTATTTTGTACTTTGAAAAAAAACAAAAAATATATATATCAACTAAACTAGATATAAATTAATATATATATCGATGCATAATTACTAGTGTTTAAATTTCCAGTTATAGTTGTAATAAATGCATTTATGAATATGAAAAGAGTAAGTCGCAATGATCGACGTTTTTGGTTAAATGTGTTCGAGCATTTGTTTGTTTAAATTCTATGTTATTAATACCTGATAAATGTTTACAATTCAGATGTCGAACAAAGTAAATCAGGAAATCCAGAATAACGATAATAACGGAAATCCAGTGGATAAAAGTGCTATTGAACACATAGTAGCCCATGGAATCATAGATGCTATGCCATATATTATCGATACTATTAAAAAGACAGGAAATAATTCTGTAATAAACAGTAAATGTGAAACCACTTAACCAAGTCACAGCGTGAACGGAAATCACGGACCACTTATCCAAGCTCCAATTCCAAAAAGAAGAAGGATCATCTCATATGGTTGTTCTTATAAAGAATTCTTGGCATGCAAACCAATAGAATTCTCGGGTAATGAAGGAGCCATTTCAGCCTTGCACTGGATCGAAAAGACAGAAGCCGTCTTAAAAATAAGTAAATATGCAGATGAAGATAAGATCATGTTTGCTTCTAATCTTTTTAAGGATGCGGCATTAAAGTGGTGGAATACCATTCTCTAGTCTAGAGGAAGTGACAGTGTCTATAATATGGAATGGACCAACTTTAAGGAAATAGTTGAAAGAAAATTATGTCCTCCTAAGGAAAAAGAATAAATTGCCAATAAGTTCTTATCTCATAAAATAATTGGAGTAGATTGCAGGGAATATACTACCATATTCTTTGAATATACTAGGATAGTACTAACCTTGGCCTCACCAGAACCAGTATTAATCTCCCATTACATCTGGGGATTAATCAGTGGATCCGACATGTAGTCAAGGCAGCTAGACCACAAACCATAGAAGAAGTAGTAGAACTTGCCAACACCCTGACTGGTGAATTGGTACGTACGCAAGAGGAAAACCAGAAAAAGAAACTAGCTCAAAAGATTTCCCAAGAATTACGTTATGGTAATACCTACCGTGGAAAAGGGCCAGGTTCTTCCTCTGCACCCTACTACAAGTTTTGTAAAAAGAAGCACCCAGGAAAGTGTGCAGTGTCCTGCAACTATTGCAAGTTCCCAGGACATAAGGAAGAAGATTGTAGGAAGGAAGCTAGTGCCAGAATATGTTACAATTGCGGAGAAGCTGGTCATATCAAACCGAACTGTCCGAAACTAGCTCTAGCAGCAACCAACAAAGCTAAGGCAACCGAAGGACCTAAGAAAAATGACAGAGCATTTGTTTTGACAACTGAAGAAGCCAAGATGATCCCGGATGTGATTGCCGGTATGTTTTTAGTTGATGATGGTTATGCTAAAGTATTATTTGACTCTGGTGCAAACCAAAGTTTTATCAATATTCTTTCTGCAAACTTCTCAATCAACCATTAACTAAACTTCAACAAGACTGTCTGGTGGAAACGGCAAATGGAGATTCCATCAAGATAAGCGAAATCCTGCAGGGAGCAAGGATAGAAATTCTAAACCATAATTTTATTGCTAACCTTTTTCCAGTGGATTTAGCTAGATTTGATGTCGTAATAGGAATGGATTTGTTGGTAGCCAATCATGCCAGTATTTTATGTGATCAAAAGTTAGTACAAGTAAGTACACCAAATGGTGAAAAGATCACAGTTAAAGGAAACAAACCAACCAGGTCAACAAAATTCATCTCTGTGATGAAAGCTGCAAGTTATGCAAGGAAAGAAGGAAAGGTGTATATGATTTCAGTAATCATTAACACCAAAAGAAAAGAATTAAAAGATATTCCCGTAGTATCTAAATTCTCAGACATTTTCCCAGAAAAATTACCTGGATTACCGCCAAATCGAGAGGTTGAATTTAGAATTCACCTAATACCAGGAACGGCACCGATTGCCAAAGCACCCTATCGACTAGCACATATATACTTTACCCTACTGTTATAACTTATTAAATTAAGTATTTTTGCTGACTACATCAGACCTGTAACTCAGGTTAATACTTAAACTCTTTTATAACCTTGTAAATGACCAAACTACCCCTAAGGGGCATAGTTTGTGTTTAAATTCATTTCGGGCATAATAAAAGATATCTTACTGATGTCACAACATATTTGAGGCATATTAACTTAGGAAACCTGTATATGGCTCTTACGGTTACCCGTTACGCTTCTTGCGCGTTCGGTTCGGTTTATGTAACTAGTTTGCATAAATTAACCGAAACGGGTCAAACCTTATCGTTTTTATCTCAAAATCCAGAATGTGTATAATATACCCATATTAAGCAAGTCTTCAAACTTGACGGGTCTAAATCACATTCTATCCCGGTCTTCGCTTAATCGTGCGTACGAACCGTATCTTTAAAACTAACCGGTCTAAGTTTAGGCTTAATTAAAGACCCGTTAGGATTCTAATAGGTTATTATAAACCTTCGTTCCAGAATAGGAGGACCAGTAAAAGCTACTTGCATTTGCTGTTTGTGAATTATACTTGCAAAGGTAAATACTTTTAACTTATTTTCCCTTATACGGGCTTGGGGTACGGTATATAAAATACCGCTTGGTCGGGCATTCGACCTTAATCGATTGGTGGTTAAGTATTATCGAGATGACCCGTTTAAATATGTTTTGTTTGCTTAACGCCTTTGGGGGGTTAATGACCATGTCCCGGATATCCTTGGCATCATTTTACGAAATGGCCACGACCTAAGCGCGGAGTCTAGGCGTACACTCGTCAGTGCATAAATAAATAATGTGGTGTGTCTATTGATCTTTAACCCGGAACGATCCGGGCTACTAAACGCATAAGGAACATGTAATCCTTTTACAAATTTATATATTTAAATAATTATCCCAAGTTATAAAATGTTTGTGCCACGTGCATCCAAATCAATTTTTAATCATTTTTAAAATGAGTCAGTTAATTGTATTTACCAGTGTAAACTGACGTATTTTCCTAAAAAGATTAAGTGCAGGTACTACTCGTAATAGGCTGGATTTCTCCTTGGCATCAATAAAGAGTCTCGCAAGCTTAAGATGCCTAACGTCTGTTGAACTAACGTTTCCTATTTATTTTTAATCCTTATGTGGATTATTTTTTAACTGTTTGTGATACATGATATTACAATGATATTCGGTTGAAATATATCTTTCATTTGCTTCCGCTGTGCATTTAAATATTGTGTTGTTTGACTGTTATGTTGCCAACCACGTCACGATACTCCCCACCGGGCCCACCGGTAATACGTGGAAAGTCGGGGTGTGACAGATTGGTATCAGAGCCAACATTGAGTGAATTAAACACTAGCCTTTTGTGTTTAATCTCAATGACACAATAGCACATTCCTAAAAACTTTCGAGTCTAGACAAATAACATAGGACAAATTCTACTTTGTTTTGTTTTGTTTTGTCCTTTATTTTATATATCCTTGTCGTTATCTTATGTTATATTGACAGGATTAAATATGCCGCAAATATTTTTCAAACGAAGAGGACGAGGCAAGGGGCCAATCACCGCCCCCAATGATCATGAAGCCGAGCCTTTGCACAGGTAAGCTCCTTCTACCACTGCGAGTGCTGACCCTCGAGAGAACAGGAGGAACCTTTTTGAGCCTGCTAGACGGTCTGTTTCCCACAGTTCGACGCCTCCCTTTCGTAACTCCTATGGGCCACAGTCAGAAAATGAGCCCGATAACCCTCAACCTTCTTATATACCTCTACAGCGATCCCTATCGCACCATTCCTTTGGAGACCCCACACCCGTCTTTCGGGACCGGTTTAACCCGGCAAACTACATACAAGAACCAGTGGGTTTTAACCCATTGGGGCCAGAGGATCACTTCTCCGGCGATCATGCAGAGGACATGGACGAGGGCACAGATCCCGTCGAGCCTGCAACAGGGACCCCCAACCATCCTATAGAGGTCTCCGATGGTTCGTCTTTTCATGGATCACCCCACCGTGATCCGCACAGTTACCAGGCACGATTTAACCAGTTCGAGTGGTATTTTACACCCTCGCATCATTCGTCGCCTCACCAGCAGCAACAGCAGCAGCAAGATCCCTCTGGGGATTCACGATTTGTGGCAGTCACGCCACCGCCTCCACCACCGCCAGTTCATCAAGCACCTCCAGAACCGCCGAGGCGTAGGAGGACAGGCGCGCGAATGTCCGCGGGTGGAGGGGATTTTCACTTCAGCTCTCCTCATCACTCAAGTGGCAGTCATTATCCGCCACTACAGGAAGACCCGCTAATGGGGGACCTTCAAACCCAGTTGCACCGCAGCCACCACCGATGGGTTTTGATAACCCAATTCCTGCCTACACTGGTTCAATGGCATATAACCCATTTGAGCAGCCGGTTCACACCAACTATAATTACGCTGAAGCCGACCCATACTTGGTAGCGGCCAACTATAACGCCCTTCATCCTGAAGGACCGTATGGAGCTCCGTGGGGAGTAGGGTACCCAACTCATGGGTACCAAATACCTGCTAGACCTATAATTCGGTAACAATCACAGCCGCCACAGTTTTCCCCACCCGAACGGGAAGAAATCCTTCAAAGGTTGGACCAAGTCGAGCGAGATTTTCACAGAGATCGCAGGGAGCGACAAAGTTTCTTCCAAGGATTGACAAGTTTAATAAAAGGGAAGAACAAGAAGGACCATTGAATCCTTCAATTATTGATTTTATTTTCCTTGTTCCAGTTGAGCCCCTGTGTGGGTCTGTCTTACTGTTTTAACCCCTGCGTGGGTATGGTTGTCTTTTGAGCCCCTGCATGGGTCTATCTTTCTGTTAACCCCTACGAGGGTATGTTATTTGTTTAAGTCCCTGCGTGGACTAGTATTTCAGTTTGACCCCTGCGTGGGTATGTTGTTCTATTAAAAAGTCCCGTTTAGGGCGATGTGTAATCTATTAATAATTAAGGGAATGTTTAGTTATAAATTTCATTTTTGCCATTATATGCATAAATAAATTATATACGAAATAAATGAAGTAAAATCATTCCTTTTAAAAATAATCTGCCTATTTAATTATTAACTAAGGATCTTAAAGGTATAACCTAGCCTGCATGTCATTATAAGAACTGGCCAAGATGGTAAAACCTGTTAAAAAGATTCAAATCCCAATTAACATCTGAAAACATGTTAACGCTCCTGGCAGACGTGATTCGTTAAAAATCACACACGTCATTTTTATATAAGGATCCTTCCAAAGATTCCTAACCCAACTTAATGATCTATGAATCATGGGTTTAAATCATCCATTAAGATGATCATATTTTGACCATACGTTGGTGATATAGTGCCTACGGGCCCTGCTCATTTTCATATGAGACAAAAGACAGTAATAGTCTGCGACCCTGTCTGAAAAAGGTAAAGAACTATGTTCAAACCTTCATGCCTTGATTCTCTGAAATCATGGCTTATAATTTAAAATGTCCCTGTGACTAGGCCTTGTGTGCTAATAATACTGTTATTGTTTATAATTAGGATAAATTATAATAGAAATCCTAAACAAATGTGAGTAACAAATTAACCAAATATGGTCTATGTTTACCATGGTTAATGAATTACCCTAAGGGGCAATTCCATAATAAACTCCCAAATAAACTATTGTCATTTTCTTATGTAACAGTTCAAATTAAAATGGCTGACTCGGGCGAAATTAATAGTCACCCAAGGGAGAATAATGATAACGCCCGGGTTAATATAACGGGTGCTGAACTGTAAGCGTTAATAGACAACGCTGTTACAAAGGCCTTAGAGCGGCAGTATGAAGATTATAGCGGGACTCGAAGTAGGACCCTATCTGCGCCGCATTCAAAGCCGAGGACTCATTCTGAGGCTCCCAGCAAGCCTCCCTCCAAGAAGGAAGAACCCAAGAAAGATGATGATCGACTCTCCTCAAACCACCACAGTGCTCCATCTCAACAGATTGTACTAAATCAAGAACCCCGTAATAAGGGTTGCTCCTACAAATACTTTGTTTCATGCAAACCCAGGGATTTCACTGGGGAAAAAGGAGCCATAGACTGCATGACGTGGTTAGATGAGATGGACACAGTAGTGGATACCAGCGGGTGCACTGAGAGGGATATAGTTAAGTTTGTGTCTCAATCGTTCAAAGGTGAGGCCTTAGCCTGGTGGAGATCCTTGATCCAAGCTACTGGGAAGATTCCACTATACAACATGTCATGGGAACAATTCGTTGCCCTCATCAGGGAGAATTACTGTCCTCAGCACGAGGTCGAAAAGATTGAGTCAGATTTTCTTTCATTGGTAATGACAAATCTAGATTGCCAAGCTTACCTCACGAGCTTTAATATAATGTCGAGGTTGGTTTCGTATCTGGTGACTCCGGAACCCAAAAGAATAGCTCACTTCATTGGGGGTTTAGCCCCAGAGATAAAGGCAAGCGTGAAGGCCTCTCGACCAACTACTTTCAGATCTGTGGCTGATATATCTTTGTCCCTCACACTGGACGCCGTCAGACAAAGATCGCTGAGGAACAAGGATGCCGAGAAAAGGAAACGTGAAGATGACAATTCACGGAGGTCAAACAAGAAGCACCGAGGAAACAGTGACAACAAGAAGGGGTCAGAATCTAAGAAAGATGGGCATCCATCTGGTAATAAGCCCAAGTGCAAAGTCTGCAAGAAACAGCACTTCGGGAAGTGCAAGTTTGAATCGAACTCGCAGACTCAATCAAGAACTTTTGCATGTGGTATATGCAAGTCCAAGGAACACAAGACCTTGGATTGCAAAAATTTAAAAGATGCAACCTGCTATAGCTGTAATGAGAAGGGGCATATCAAGACCAATTGCCCAAAATACGCAAGGAAAGCTGATGAAGGAAAGAAGACCAATGCTAGGGTCTTCAGAATGGATGCAAAGGAAGCAGTACAGGATGGCAATGTGATAACAGGTACATTCCTTATAAATGACGTCTATGCAAGAGTACTTTTTGATTCAGGAGCTGATAAATCATTTGTAGATAATAAGTTTTGTAAATTGTTGAATTTACCTGTTAAAACCCTAAGAGTGAAATATGAGGTAGAGTTAGCAGATGGCACCTTAGAAACCACCTCAACCATATTAGATGGATGTTTCATATCCATTAAGAACCACTCCTTTCCTTTGTCCCTACTTCCTTTGAAGTTAGCTGGTTTTGACATCGTTTTAGGCATGGACTGGTTATCTCGTAACCAGGCCCAGATTGTCTGCAATAAAAAGCAAGTGGTGATCAAAACTCCGTCTGGCGAATCACTTACCATTTAGGGAGATACCCGGTATGGACTGCCTGAGCAAGTGACTATGCTCAAGGCCTCTAAGTGTTTGAAGAAGGGTTGTGTCATCTACATGGCACAAGTGACTATTGATGAGGCGAAACCTAGGATGGAAGACATCCCCGTCATTTCTGAATACCCTGAAGTTTTTCCTGAAGAACTACCTGGTTTACCACCAGATAGGCAAGTGGAATTCAGAATTGACATCATCCCTGGAGCAGCACCTGTTGCTAGAGCGCCTTACAGGTTGGCACCAACAGAGATGAAGGAATTGAGAGCACAACTAGGTGAATTGCTAGCTAAAGGTTTCATTAAACCTAGTTCGTCTCCTTGGGGAGCGCCAGTCTTGTTTGTCAAAAAGAAGGATGGATCGATGCGTCTGTGCATCGATTACCGTGAGCTTAATAAGGTCACAATAAAGAATAGGTATCCTTTGCCCAGGATCGACGATTTGTTCGATCAATTGCAAGGGGCAAGTTATTTCTCGAAGATTGACTTGAGGTCAGGCTACCACCAACTGAAGGTTAGAGATGAAGACGTACACAAAACTGCATTTAGGACTCGTTATGGTCATTACGAGTTCCTAGTGATGCCTTTTGGGCTCACTAATGCACCTGCCGCGTTCATGGATCTCATGAATCGCGTTTGCAAGCCTTACTTAGACAAATTCGTCATCGTCTTCATCGACGACATTCTCATCTACTCGAAGAACCAAGCTGACCATGAGAAACACCTTCGTTGTATTCTTAAACTTCTACATCATGAGAAACTCTACGCAAAATTTTCAAAGTGTGAATTTTGGCTTCGAGAAGTCCAATTCCTTGGACATGTGGTTAGTGAGTGTGGTATCCAAGTAGATCCCGCTAAGGTGGAAGCAGTTATGAACTGGCAAGAGCCGAAGACGCCCACAGAAATTCGCAGTTTCTTAGGATTGGCAGCATACTACAAACGCTTTATCGAAAAATTTTCAAGGATTGCTGCGCCCCTAACTTCTTTGACTAGGAAGAAGATTAAGTTTGACTGGGGACCCAAGCAACAAGAATCCTTTGATATCCTTAAGCAGAAGCTGAGCAACGCGCCTGTACTAATGTTGCCTGAAGGTACCGAAGATTTCGTAGTGTACTGCGATGCATCACACACTGGCATGGGGTGTGTGCTTATGCAGAAAGGCAAGGTTATTGCCTATGCATCACGTCAATTAAAGGTGCACGAAAAGAACTACACCACCCATGACTTGGAGTTGGGTGCCGTTGTATTTGCACTAAAGCTATGGAGGCACTATTTATATGGTATCAAGTGTGTGATCTATTCTGATCACAAGAGCCTCCAGCACCTATTTAATCAGAAGGATTTAAACATGAGGCAGCGCCGTTGGATGGAGACTTTGAATGATTATGATTGTGAAATCAAATAACATCCCGGCAAGGCGAATGTAGTCGCCAATGCCTTGAGTCGAAAGGAAAGGGTGAAACCCATCCGAATCAATGCCAAGAGCATTGAGATAAAGAACAGTTTGAATGAAAGGTTGTTAGCTGCACAGAAGGAAGCTGTGTTGGAAGCTAACTACCCTAATGAAAAGCTAGGGGTAACTGAGGAGCAGTTATCTCTTGGCAAGGACGGAATTCTGAGATTGAATGGACGAATATGGGTTCCAGTTTATGGAGGACTTCGAGATGTCATCCTCCAGGAAGCCCACAGTTCTAAATACTCCGTTCATCCTGGAGCTGATAAGATGTACCAGGATTTGAAAGAAAATTTTTGGTGGATAGGCTTGAAGAAGTCTATAGCCACCTATGTAGCTAAATGCTTGACATGTGCACAAGTCAAAGCTGAACATCAAAAGCCTTCAGGTTTGCTACAACAACCTGAACTTCCCACATGGAAGTGGGAAATGGTGACGATGGATTTCATCACCAAGTTGCCCAAGACCAGAAAGGGAAATGATACGATATGGGTGATAGTGGATAGACTGACTAAGTCAGCACATTTCCTACCCATCAAGGAGACCTATAGCTCCGACATGTTAGCCCAACTGTACGTAGATAAGATTGTAGCTCTACATGGCGTACCTGTGTCTATTATCTCTGACAGAGATACTAGATACACGTCACATTTTTGGAAAAGTTTCCAACAATCTCTGGGCACGCGTTTAAATTTCAGTACGGCTTACCATCCCCAGACAGACGGACAGAGTGAGCGTACCATCCAAACGTTGGAAGATATGCTACGTGCATGTGTGATCGATTTAGGTGGTAGTTGGGATAACCACCTGCCGTTAATCGAATTCTCCTACAACAACAGCTACCATACCAGCATTAAGGCTGCGCCTTTCGAGGCCTTATACGGTAGAAAGTGCAGAACGCCCGTTTGTTGGGCGGAAGTTGGAGATGTCCAATTATCAGGACCGGAGATAGTCTTTGAAACGACGGACAAGATTGTCCAGATTCGTGACCGTCTCAAAGCTGTCTGAGATAGGCAGAAAAGCTACGCAGATTTGAAGCGTAAACCTTTTAACTTCGAGGTAGGCGACAAAGTGTTGCCTAAAGTATCACCCTGGAAGGGAGTGATGCGATTTGGTAAGAAAGGCAAGTTAAGCCCGAGATACATAGGACCTTTCGAGGTCATCGAACGGGTCGGATCAGTTGCCTATAAGTTAAACTTACCTGAAGAGCTCAGTGGTATTCACGATGTATTCCACATCTGCAATCTGAAGAAGTGTTTCGCTGATGAATCACTGGTTATACCACATACAGATGTGCACATAGAAGAGAGCTTGAAGTTTGTTGAAAAACCTGTGTCGATCGAGGATCGACAGGTTAAGAAGCTTCGAAGGAAGCATGTGCCTATTGTAAAGGTAAAATGGGATGCCCGTAGAGGTCCCGAGTATACGTGGGAGGTTGAATCAACAATGAAAGAAAAGTACCCTCATTTATTTCAGTAAATCTCGATGTCGAGATTTCTTTTAAGGGGGTGAGGATGTAACACCTCGAAAATTCACGTCCTATAATGTGTTGACACGTGTCATAAGTTGAACGTGTGAAAAAATACTCTAGAGGGACTAAAGTTGACAAACATAAAAAGTATATGAATATACGAGTTCAAAATGTCAACAGTGAATAAATATACTTTACAATAACCCTACATAATGTTTATACCTTCAAACAAATAAATCATGGATCATACTAAGCTAAATATGAAAGAAAGTGAGAGATTACAAACTACAGGGGTTAAATGTGTCAACATGATTAAGTTATACCTCTGAGTGACCTTTTAGCAAACCCGAAGCTTTGTAACGGTTAAATATACTCACTAGAATGCACGGTATAAATTTCATAAAGTTTCGTTATCGTATGAGAAAATTATGATCAAATTCGTATACAAGGGGTTAAAGTGTAAACGTTGAAAATTATGACTTTTCGGGTAATAACAAAGTGACCAAGGACTTAATAAAGCGGGTATAAGTCTTGAAGCCCTTGTAAGTAAATGTGAAGGGGTCAAATTGCAAGAAATAAGTTGGTTAACCCTTCGAAAGGCCAAGAGACAAATATGCAACAACTAGAAAATGTGAAATCTGAATACGAGGCTCAGGCGGGCCGCGTAAGATGTTAACATGTCTTACGCGGGCCGCGTCAGACCCCCAGATGCAGAAAAGTTGGACAGCAGCCTGTTTTCACGCAATAACCAACTTTAATCAGATATTTCACTCCATGGGCGACCCCTAAATAGTCCTAGGCACTTAGGGACATCTGTTGATGATCCATGGCCATTGCTAGCATGATTTGTCAATGATCTAAGGTGATTGAAGCACTATATAAAGGCCTTGTGTTGCAACTTTGTAACCACACCTTCCATCTGCATTTCTGATCATTTCTGGAGCTCCAAAGCAGACTCAAGTGATCACAAATCGTGCATAGGACTTCAGTAAGTATGCTTAACCTTTCTTAGTTGAGTTTTTACTTAGTTTTAGCTTAAAAGTCAAACCGTCGTAATTAACGGTTGACTTAGCGATTAATCATTGATGGCCCAGTGATTAGTCGAATTGAAAGTAGTTATAAGTTGGTAATTATGTGGGCAATAAACCCTTAAAAGGGCACCCTCTGATTCCCACTCTAACTAGGTCAAATGTCGGGTCAAACTTGTTATTAAAAAGTCAACAAAATGCTTAATTTCCAATTTATGCATAATTAGCAATGTAGAACCCATACAACCTGTTTGATCATTAATATAACTTGGTAATGAATGTAAGAACATGTCTAAACATGTTCAACCCGACAATTTTCAGTAGAGACCCGGTTCGGAACCGAAAGTCGCATAATTTGACTTTTGCTTTGACTTTCAGTTCTGACCCGTTTAAGCATGTTTTAGAAATGCCTTAGAGCTCTAATTGGACCAGGTTACATGCTAGTATAGCCCTCTGTGATTATACACCATGGTTCATTAGTTATCCAATTAATATGCATAATTCCGTTAATTGCCTATATGTTGACCATTATGCCCTTTTCACCATAAAACGTGATTTTTGAAAATATAAAAGAGTAGAAACCTTAGTTTCTGATTTATAAACTTGCACCCAAAATTTGACATCAGTTTGAGGTGTAGATTGAGAGTTATGCTCATTAGCGTAATTAGAAAGCTTTTTAGCGATTAAACGACATAATTAGCATATAGCCTATTTAAACCTACTTTTTGATATCAAAATTATTACCCACTGATGTAATATATTATTTTGGGATCTTTGAAGATTTTTAATTAATTTTAGGCTGAGCATAACGTAGAATTATAAGCTTGACCCGGTAATTCTCGGTTTTGCCCTTTGGGCTATAAAATGAGTTTTACATATCTTTTTGACCCCAAACCTTTTGCAACTGATTTCATATGATAAATAAATTATTCTAAACCTTCTGGAATAATAAAGATATCAGCTTTCTATATAGAACCCGGAAACGGCTTCTAATCGCCTTTTTAAGCGTTTTTAACGCATAGTATGTACTAAACTATTTTAAACATACAAGGGTTGATACCTACTGATATTTTAGGTAAATTATAATATTTTAACAGTAAGCAAAAGTTGTTTAACTTAGACTTCAGTTTTGAGCTTTTCGGCTTATGTGAAATTACCAAAATGCCCCTACGGTGCATAATTTGGTTATAATTGATAAATTTCACATATATACTTTACCCTACTGTTATAACTTATTAAATTAAGTATTTTTTCTGACTACATCAGACCTGTAACTCAGGTTAATACTTAAACTCTTTTATAACCTTGTAAATGACCAAACTACCCCTAAGGGGCATAGTTTGTGTTTAAATTCATTTCGGGCATAATAAAAGATATCTTACTGATGTCACAACATATTTGAGGCATATTAACTTATGAAACCTGTATATGGCTCTTACGGTTACCCGTTACGCTTCTTGCGCGTTCGGTTCGGTTTATGTAACTAGTTTGCATAAATTAGCCGAAACGGGTCAAACCTTATCGTTTTTATCTCAAAATCCAGAATGTGTATAATATACCCATATTAAGAAAGTCTTCAAACTTGACGGGTCTAAATCACATTCTATCCCGGTCTTCGCTTAATCGTGCGTACGAACCGTATCTTTAAAACTAACTGGTCTAAGTTTAGGCTTAATTAAAGACCCGTTAGGATTCTAATAGGTTATTATAAACCTTCGTTCCAAAATAGGAGGACCAGTAAAAGCTACTTGCATTTGCTGTTTGTGAATTATACTTGCAAAGGTAAATACTTTTAACTTATTTTCCCTTATACGGGCTTGGGGTACGGTATATAAAATACCGCTTGGTCGGGCATTCGACCTTAATCGATTGGTGGTTAAGTATTATCGAGATGACCCGTTTAAATATGTTTTGTTTGCTTAACGCCTTTGGGGGGTTAATGACCATGTCCCGGATATCCTTGGCATCATTTTACGAAATGGCCACAACCTAAGCGCGGAGTGTAGGCGTACACTCGTCAGTGCATAAATAAATAATGTGGTGTGTCTATTGATCTTTAATCCGGCACGATCCGGGCTACTAAACGCATAAGGAACATGTAATCCTTTTACAAGTTTATATATTTAAATAATTATCCCAAGTTATAAAATGTTTGTGCCATGTGCATCCAAATCAATTTTTAATCATTTTTAAAATGAGTCAGTTAATTGTATTTACCAGTGTAAACTGACGTATTTTCCCAAAAAGATTAAGTGCAGGTAATACTCGTAATAGGCTAGATTTCTCCTTAGCATCAATAAAGAGTCTCGCAAGCTTAAGATGCCTAACGTCTGTTGAACTACCGTTTCCTATTTATTTTTAATCCTTCTGTGGATTATTTTTTAACTGTTTGTGATACATGATATTACAATGATATTCGGTTGAAATATATCTTTCATTTGCTTCCGTTGTGCATTTAAATATTGTGTTGTTTGACTGTTATGTTGCCAACCACGTTACGATACTCCCCACCGGGCCCACCGGTAATACGTGGAAAGTCGGGGTGAGACATTAACCAATGCCCCAACCACATTTACGGACATGATGAACAACATATGTAAACCATACCTGGATAAATTCATAATTGTCTTTATAGATGATATTCTAATTACTCTAAGAGTAAAGAGGATCATGCAGAGCACTTGCATATACTTCTGACATTGTTGAGAAAAGAAAATCTTTATGCTAAATTCTCAAAATGTGAATTCTGTTTACAAGAAGTGCAATTCCTTGGACATCTGGTTAATCATGAAGGAATTCATGTGAATCCCACAAAGATCGAGGCAATTACCAATTGGAAAGCCCCTGAGTCACCTACGGAAGTAAGAAGTTTTCTTGGACTAGCAGGATATCATAGACGTTTTATTCAAGATTTATCTAGAATAGCCATTCCATTGAGTAAATTGACTTGCAAATCAGTTAAGTTTGAATGAGGACTAAAACAAGAGGAAGCATTTAGGATTTTGAAACAAAAATTAACCAATGCACCCATACTCGCATTGCCTGAAGGAACTGAAGACTTTGTAGTCTATTGTGACGCGTCTAAATTAGAATTTGGATGTGGATTGATGCAACGTCAAAATGTTATAGCTTATGCTTCTAGACAGCTTAAGAAACATGAAGAGAATTATACAACCCATGATCTAGAATTAGGAGCCAGAATTTTTGCCCTTAAGATTTGGAGAAATTATCTTTACGGTAGTAAGTTTGTTATTTTCACCGATCATAAGAGTTTAAGATATGTTTTTGGGCAAAAGGAATTAAATATGAGACAAAGACGTTGGATGGAAATTCTTAGTGATTATGACTGTGATATACAGTATCATGCAGGAAAAGCTAACGTAGTAGCTGATGTTTTAAGTCGAAAGTATTATGAAAAACCAAAAAGAGTATGCTCTCTAAGACTAAATCTGCAGATAGATTTAAATGAGCAAATTAGAAAGATACAGGAAATAACAATCAAGGATGATGCTGAAGGTTTGAAAGGAATGATTAAGGAACTAGAAAAGGGAACAGATGGAATTTGGAGATTCCATAAGAAAATGATCTAGATACCTATGCAAGGAAACCTACGAGCCCAAATTTTAGAAGAAGCCCACAAATCTAAGTATACGATACATCCTAGAAGTGACAAGATGTATCAAGACTTAAGAAAGAATTTCTGGTGGATAGAAATGAAAAAAGATGTAACAAATTATGTTGCTAAATGTTTAACCTGTTCACAGGTTAAAGCAGAACATCAGAAACCTTCAGGATTATTGCAGCAATTAGAAATGCCAATTTGGAAATGGGAATTGATAACAATGGACTTTGTTACCAAACTACCCAAGACATGAAAATGTAATGATACAATCTGGGTGCACTACTAGAATAATGGGCAATAGCCACCAAAATCTGCTACCAAAATAAACGGTAGCAAATTTAGCTTACCTATTTTCAACCTGATTTAGGGCATGTTTGGCTTAGCTTTTTAAAGGGGCTTATGACTTTTTGGAAAAGTCAGGATGTAGTAACTTTTTAGAAAAGTCACAATTCCCCTCACATACACCTCATTGCCAAACAGACTTTTTAGAGCTTATAACTTCTCAAAAAGCCAATAAGTCAATAAGTTGTTTCAAAAAGCTTAGCCAAACATGCCCTTAAATAAGCTTATAATTTGGTAGCAAAATGGTGTCAAAACAGGTAATAAATTGAATTTTTAATTTTCTTTTAAGTCAAAATAGGTAACAAAATACGGTCCACTCATTCTCATTCATCAGTAACAATGCGTATCTAATCTTTTAGGGTTCATGCGCTCAAACCACAGCACGAATCACAATCACAATTCAGTCGCTCAAACCACAGCACGAACAAATATCAAATCGGAAATCCACTTCGCCGCTCAATTCCGCCGCTCGACCGTCGTTCGAATCCTTTCAACTCGAGCCTATTCATATCCAGTGAGCTTCAGGTAATTCAAAACCTCCATTATCACTGTTCAATTGACCTAATTACGCTTCAAAGTTCGTTCAATCAGAGCTCTGTTTGTGTACGATGATATAATTTGTTCCGGTAGTTCATCTCGCACATGTTTATTGCTTCAATTGATTAACCGGTTTGTTCGTTTCGTTTATTATTGTTTCTAGCCCTAGAAATACATATTCGCTGACTGTTTATGATTCTATCTTCTCGAATTCGTTGATTATTAAGCTTATTTTGTTTAGATAAACTAGTGTACATGCAACTTGATGGATTGGATTGATGATAATCTGATTTGATATTGTTATAGTTCTTGTAAAGTGTGATTAGTTGGTTGAATTACCTTATGGATGGAATAGATGATTTGGATTTCCGGTTTGTCGAATTCGTATAGGTACAGCTGATTTCGAATAGATGATTAGTTGATTGATTGAATTGGAAGAAAAGGTTTGATGAATTGAGCTGAATCTGATAGTTAGGGTTTTAGCGATTTGTGGATTATTAGTGATCTCTATAAATGATACTTGATGATCCTGTAATTAGTCACTACATGCTTTATTTTATAGCTTACAAGATGATCTTATCATGACAAATACACTTTACATTTGAGGTAATATTATAATTTACTTACTTAGAAAGAGTCAAATGGGTCAAGCATCTACCGCAACCCTTGCTCTTTGTCATCACTAGCCTCCATAAAAATAAACACCGCAGCGAACCTTTTCTGATTTTCTGTTACCATGTTTTGATTTGTTACCATCCTTCCCACTTAGTATGGGATGAGAGCTTCTGCAAAGCTCATGATGACACTTACTGTATAAATTGATTGCATTCACATATTTTCTCAGAATTTTCATATATTGATTGTTTTTTTGATTGAAAATTATAAATAAAAGGTCAACCGTTTGATCATATATTTTGTTTTCAGGCGGAGGAATGCATTGCAAAAGAAAGAAGCTGAAGTTTTGGTTCTTTTTGTTTTTTTTATGACGACCTTAAATTAAGTATGTGATATGTCGTTTTGACTAATCAAGCAAATAATACCTACTTTACGTTATGTTGTCCATGATTAATTCATCTAGATCTGTCTCAATCTCCTGTAATAGCAATGTGATTACATAATCTGTTGGGCTCTAAATTGAACTGTCCAATACCCAAGATTTTGAAAATGATAGCCGAAACCGGACCTTATAATACTGCTTTAGTGTCGGTCCAGTACTGGTTTAGAACTAATCAACTATCGGTCCAAACCATACATTTTTTATCATGCACCTGTATGATAATAGTGTGCAAAACTACACACACACCTGTAAAACCAGACCGAACCAGTACCAATATATTCAGTTTTAACCAATAAAGGTTTTCACTATGCTCGTATATTCAGTTTCAGTTTGATTTTGTGAAATCTTAACCACAAATTGTACAGAGCGAGATTTTGTAGGGTGGTAAAAGAGCTTCAAATCACAGGACTGCTTCGGATGCCTAGCAAGAGACGCCAAGATTACGTTGGAGAGATGTTCCTAATGAGCACAAGACGCGGATGTTTGAGCGATTCCAGGGGTGTGTACTTACACATTTTTTTGTTTTTGTTTTAGAATTTTAGTCAAAACCAGACCACGGACAACTCTACTAAGAGTTATAAACAAACCTCCGGTACAGAAACAACAACATTTTCAAATGGTACTGGTGAATAAAGTAAAGGAACATCTAGAATATTACTCAATTGATTTGGTTTGAGTTGTTTTGTTTGTGTAATAGGCGGTTTTATTGCTTTTTTTTTGTACTGGAGTTATGAAAATGATAGTATAAAGGATGACCTAAGAAATTATATAACAATTAAGTTAGTTGATTACATGATGATCATGTTGGTTACAGCTATGTATGAAGAAGATCTTTAGACTGGTTTTCGGCTGGTTTGGATTGGTTTAAAGTGGTTCAGTGTTGTCAAAGGCACAAGGCGCACTCAAGATGCAAGGGGTGAGCCTTGGGACTAGGCGCTTAAAAGCGAGAGCCCGAGTTAAGCAAGCCACATAGCATAAGGATACCCTTTGTGTGTGTATGGGGGGGATGTTTTAAGCTTGTTTGGGGCTAGTTTAGGTTGGTTCCAGGCCATTAGGCCAGTTTGCCAGAATGTACTATCTTTTGATGGAATTTTTAAGATGTGGCTGGAATTTTTTGAAACTTGTTATAAATGGAATTATTAACTCACTTATAATCACAGTAGCAAATCTTTATGAATGAAAACAACCTTATACGTGTATTGTCTTGTAAATCAACCATCAAGCATGCAATTAGATATACTAACTGTTTAAAGTTATTGATTTTATACTATCTTGTTTCAAATGATAATTGAGATGCTAGGATGGTACATATTTAGGATATAACTACAAGTAGACAATTTATGACTTAGAGTTAGAATGTATATTAAGGTTTAGCCTATAGAGTTAGCATCATATGATGTATATTATGGTTTAGTGTTCAAACTTTAGGATCAGGACCAATCTGAGGACTGAATATGATCTACCCTTGAAAGATGTCATGTTACCTTGAAACATATCTTCAGGAGTTAATCAGGGCGACTTTTGTTTAAAAGTGTTTGCATTCTAGTATTTTCTTTTTTTAAATAGTACGTTTGTACATTCTGAGTTCTTTTTAATAGATGATAATACTGCTGAAGATACCATTTAACAAAATTAAACAAGCTACAATATCAAAGAAAATTATTAACAATACATGTTTTAAAAGGTCAAAAGAACAAAATAAATACAGGTGGCTGAAAATTCGTGTACAAGACCGGTATTTTAAAAAGGTTTGTGTGACTTGTCTATAGAACATATGTATCTCCTACGATACAATAATTAGAGCAGTTTATATTGCCTAAGACTGTAGGTACACATTTTTTACAATACTGTCATTAGCTTATAATTTTTTAGAATTTTTAATAGACTTACTTGTTCTTTTATTTTCAGAGTTATTTTCGATTGGAGGAGAGATGCGATGCAGAAATTCGTAGGGTATGGGAGAAATGCATTGCTGGTAAATTCCCTAATATGTTAAAGACGGTACGCAATAAGGCCAAAAAATGGCGAGGGAGCAAGGTTTACAAGTTGGAAATGATATGTCTGTTCTTCTTAAGTTTAAACCAGCATGGATTAGAACTGATATATGGAAACAAATGTTTGACAATTGGAACAGTCCTACATGGAAAGCAAAATCTAAAAGAAATAAAAGAATTAGAAGCAAGCCAACTGGGGGCAAACATACACTAGGATCTCAAAGCTATGTGACTGCAAAAAGAAAAGCGGTAAAAGATGTTACTCACCTTATTTAAAGAACATCTGATTTAAGAAAAACTATACTTTAATAGGATTATCTACATGGGTCAGTTTGTGCATAACTTTGAATCTGATGCACAAGGTCTAAACAACATAAAGAGTTTGGTATACAGGTATTATGTTGTATATGTTTGTGGAGGTGTCATGCTTCAGTTAATATACACTATGTCAATATTACCAAGTTTATTAACTTCATATTTTTTTCCTTTATAGTCTATGATAATGGGGCGTGAACTGTCAACTCATGAGATGTGGAAACAAACACATTGTAGGAAAGGAAGCAGGCCTTTGGATAAAGATCCAAGTGGCAGTGGTTCGCTAGTTTCGGACAATGATTCAGAAGGGAACATTCAGGAAGAAAATCTGGTGTGGGTTGATAGGGCAGAGGAGACTTGGGTAAGTTGAAGTAAATCTAAATGACATATTTTAAAAGAAAATAAAATAGAACATGAAATTTGAATAATGTAATTACATGTTTATCTCAATAGGCTAAGTACGATGGATATCTTGTGGAGAAGTATCGGGATGAACCTCCCAAATTTGACCAAGACTTGTGGAAACGAGCTGCCGGGGGCATGAAAAAAGGAAAAGTGTACGGGTTAGGTGTTGTTACTGATCCGTATGTACATGGCAGACATGATCCCGATGTATGTTTATTGTTTATTATCTAATTCTAAGAATAATCATAGACTCATGCATATTTTATATCATTTATCGGATTAGGATAAATTAGCAAGCTTAATATCAGAACTTACAAGTCCTATGAGTATAGGTGGCATGATTGGCTGGTTGGGAACAGGGTAAGCATATTCAGGTAGAAACACGCGGTTGTTTGTATGGGTGTAAATAGTTTTTGTTTGCAAATTAGGTTCTTGTAAATAGTGATGATACCAAATACAATGTTCATAAGCAATACCTTGATATGAATATAGTGTCAATTATGGATTGTGAAGGAAACTTGGTTGTTTTATAGATTGAGAAGTTAAACGAAGTTATAAAGGAGCTTGTTAAAGAGAAGGAAGAAGATAAAGAAAGGTTCAACGGAATTTTAACAGAGTTGATGGCTCAAAGGGAAAAAGATAAAGCAGAGAAAGAAACTATCTTTGTTAGGATGGTGAAAATTGAGACTGTATTAAAAACCTCGGTTCGAAAATAACTATAAACATTTTTAGTTTGAATGTTTGGGTTTAGATGTTTTAATTTGGATTGTTTGATATTTTGATTTGAAATCTTATTATAAGGATTATTGGATGTTTGTTATAATTTTGAAATTTCATTAATGGTTATGTTGTTTATAGTTTTGCAAAGAATATATATAGCATAGAAATAGTAGGCATGTAAATGGTGACAGAAAACGGTAGCAAAACGGTGGCAAAAATTGGTAGCAAAACGGTGGCAAAAATCGGTGGCAAAAATCGGTAGCAAAACGGTGGCAAAAATCGATAGCAAAACGGTAGCAAGAATCAGTAGCAAAACGGTAGCAAGAATCAGTAGAAAAACGGTAGCAAAATTGTAAACGCTAGCAAATAGGTGGCAATAGGGCAATTGCCTCATGTGTATTTCTTACCGAGTTTTTGGAGGCAAAACGGTAACAAAAGGGCAGTTGCCACCATTTTGCGACCGAAATTGCGGTAGCAAAATGATGCGTGTCGAGTGTGATATATTTTTATGTATATTTTTAGCCCTTTTTAACACTTTAGTCAAGTTTTAAATTTATAAAACACGATATTCTACTAACACTAAACACACATATGGGCAAGTGCACCCATCGTGAGCGTAGTATAGTGTTGGTAAGATACCGAGGTTGTCCAAGGACACAAGAGCTTTTAATACCGGTTTATCCTCAACGTCTAATCAAATCAAAATTTTAGGAAAAAGGTTTTAAACATGAAAATAAAAACTAAAAATGCTGAAAATAAAAATAAAATAAAAACAGATAGACAAGATGAATCACTTGGATCCGACTCGCCTTTAGTGTAACCTTTGATGTTTTCCGCACTTTTGCACTTTTTAAGAGATTATCTTAGTTATAGTAGTAGGCCCCTCTTTTGAAGGTGATGTTACCCTCAACCCAGTAGTTTGAGTCAGCAAGGATACAATCCTAAAGGGTTGGATTATTGAAAGATAATTAATTAAGTTATTAATGCGTAATGTGGTAGGCCCCTCTTTTGAAGGTGACGTTACCCTCGGCTAAGTGGTTTGAGTCAGCAGGGATACAATCCCAAGTAGCCGGGTTAATGTATTAATAGTAGTTTACATATGAGGGGGTCAAGCCATTCGCACCCCCGCCATCCAATACCAGTGGGTATTGAAGGAGATCCTAGTAAGCTTGACCCAGGTCCTTGCAGGATCTATACACTGAACAAGGCAAGAACCTTACCAAACCATTCCCTTAAACCCCGACCAGGTAGCCAACATATCTCTATATAGACCATAGAGATATGAATGGTGTAAATCTTTTAGTTTATATAGACAGTAAAATAACGCCAAGACGCCATGGACAAATGGTAAGGAAGTTTCACCTTCAACATAAGAAACTAGTTATTAAAGTCATTAATACAAAACCAAATAAAAAGTGCGAAAAGATAAAAAAAAACAAAAGTATTACACTAAATGCTTGTCTTCACCAAGTGATGTAAGAGACTTAGGCAAACATGGCCTTTGATTGTCAAGAATTCTTACTATCAATCTTGGATCCCGAGACTACTACACACACTCTATGATAGATGATGGATGATGGTGGTGGATGTGGGTGTTGTAATGGTGGTGGAGTGTGGGTGAAGTGGGAGAGAGGTGGTTTGTCAAGGGATGCTTTTGAAGTGAACCAAGCACCTCTATTTATAGCCTGCACAGAAGCCCGGACACGGCCCCATGTCCATTGGGCACGGCCCCATGTCCATCCACTTTCTCTTTCTTCATTAATTGCAGTTTGTCTGCATTAGTTGACCACGCCCCCGTGTCCGCTGGGCACGGCCCCGTGTGCAGAAGCGTATCTGTACTATCAAGATTTGCTTGGATTCTGCGAATCTTAGCGTTGACCACGGCCGTGTTCAGCTGGGCACGCCCCCGTGTTGGGGAATAGAAGCTTCTACAACTTTGTCTTTTCTGCAGACACTTGGGCACGCCCCCGTGTCCGCTGGGCACGGGGCGTGTTTAGCCTTCTGAACTCTTGTTTTTGCTTGGGAAGATGTTGTCGAGGGGTCGGGCATGCCACATTTATTCCTTTCCTTGTATTTATGTTAGATTTAACTGTATTTTTGCTTCTATTGTTCATTTACACTCGTTTAATCCTGAAAATACAAAAGGAAGACAAAAGCACACTTTTTCCAACATTAGTAATAAAAAGGGTTAGTTTTATGCCTCATTTGATGTATTTTATATGTTGCATTTTACACACATCAGAAAAACCCAATTCTCTAATAGTGGTGATTGTAGACAGATTAACCAAATCTGCTCATTTCTTACCAATGAAGGAAACTTTCAGTATGGAACAGTTAGCCAAGTTATATGTAAATGAAATAGTTTCATTACATGGAATTCCCTTATCTATTGTGTCCGACAGAGATAGCCGTTTTACTTCTCATTTTTGGACAAGTTTCCAAAAAAGCAATGGGAACCAGGTTGAATCTAAGTACAGCTTATCATCCTCAAACGAACGGACAAAGCGAAAGGACAATACAAACAATGGAAGATATGCTTAGAGCCTGTGTAATTGATTTTGGAGGAAATTGGGACGATCACTTACCTCTCATAGAATTTTCCTACAACAACAACTATCATACCAGTATCAATGCTGCACCGTTTGAAGCGTTGTATGGATGAAAATGCCGAACTCTAGTCTATTGGGCAGAGATTGGAGAAAAGCAACTATCTAGACGACTAGACCAGAGATAGTACAAGAAACAACGGACAAAATTATTCAAGTTAAGGAAAGATTAAAAGCAGCACGAGATCGTCAAAAGAGTTATGCAGATAACAGACGAAAACCGTTGGAATTTCAAGTTGGAGACAATGTACTATTAAAAGTTTCTCCATGGAAAGTAGTGGTCAGATTCGTTAAAAGAGGAAAGCTAAGCCCAAGGTATGTTGGACCGGTAGCTTATCAGCTACAATTGCTAAAGGAAATGACAGGAATACGTGATGTCTTTAATGTATGTAACCTCAAGAAATGTTTAGCAGACGAATCATTAGTGGTACCTCTTCAAGACATAAAGGTAAATGAAAAACTTAAGTTTGTAGAGAAACCACTTCAGATCAAAGATAGAAAGATCAAGAATCTCAAACACAAGATATTAGTTCTCGTCAAAGTAAAATGGGATTCAAAGAGAGGACCAGAATACACATGGGAACTTAAGTCAGAAATGCAACGAAAGTATCCACACCTATTCTAATGAATCTCGAGGACGAGATTTAAAACAAGGTGGGGAGGATATCACAACCCTCGAAAAATGCACCTAATAGACCACGTATACGATATTGAGACCCGTATAACCTTAGTTTTTTATAAAAATCAAATAAAATAAGATTTTTAGGGCGCTCGCGGGCCGCGACCAGCTGGGCCGTGTACCTCGCGGGGCGCGAGACCCCTTTGCTTGTCGGATACCCATAACGCCACATGTCCCTGTGTGTGGCGAGTCTACATTGCAATTCAGCAACCCTAGCCGTAGCTAGGGATGCCCTCGTGGGGCGCGAAGGAACCAGGGCAGGGGCTCGCGGGGCGCGAGAGACCCCCGATGGAAGCCTTCTACTTCAGTTTTCAGTCGTTCATTTCTTCTTTCTTTCTCAGTCTCTATTATAGCAAATAATAGCTCGGTATTATACCCCTAAAACACGAAGCTATGCCTCGTTGTAAGTATTTTAACCCCGATCACTAATTCGTTACCCTACCCGATTGATCTAGGGCCCCGTAACGCATGTCGAGGCTCTGCCTGACTCAGTTCATTGGGGTTCTGTCTCTTGTTGTATGGCTAATGTGATTTGGGTTATCTTACTAACACGTGTGTATTGTATGTTTTTAATAGAAAATAATCAGAAAAATCAACAGGAAGATGTAGAAATACCTAAGTCTACAAAGTGAGTCCATTCTCTTTTTCTCACAGTTTGTGAGCCATTATTTCAAATGCTTTGCAAAACCCTAAATGTTTATCAATTATATTTACAGTGATTAAGTCTTTGTATTCTACAATTGCTGCCAGTATTATGGGGTTTGTATACAGTACTTGATAACCTTCACAATTGGGCACGGGTATCTAATGTGTGATATGACCATAGTCACAGATCCGTCGAGTGACAAGTACTGAACGAGTAATTGGGTAGATATAAACATTGTAATCGCTCTTAATACTGTAAAGTTATAAAAGATCATTTTTATAAATTGGAATGTACTCCCCCAGTATTTCTTGCTGATAAAATGTTTTTAAAACGCGTTTCAGGTAACTTAATGTTAAGCTATAAGAAGCCAGCTATGTAGCACTGAAGGCTTAAATAAAGTGGCTATAAAAGTTACCTAAATAAAAGTTTGTGTTTTCAACAACTAGGGTATATCCCTATAAAGATATTATGAATGTAACATGGGTTTTATCCCATTTGTTTATTATAAAAGTTTGGTGTTTTGAAACTCTGAAATTTATTTCCTAACTACGATCCTGATGTCTCGTTTTCGCTGCCAAATTAATAAACACCGATACCACCAGCT
This sequence comes from Helianthus tuberosus, assembly GCA_030545235.1. Classification (NCBI taxonomy): domain Eukaryota; kingdom Viridiplantae; phylum Streptophyta; class Magnoliopsida; order Asterales; family Asteraceae; genus Helianthus; species Helianthus tuberosus. The sequence goes on along the minus strand of CM060365.1, from coordinate 30,440,522 downwards.
GCTTGTTCGCGGCTCCCGCTCCCGGGGTAGGGTTCGGGGGTTGCGACACCTAAAACCCAATTTTTGAAGCTACGACCTCAACATACAGGTTAAACCATGAATGACGACTGGGGCATCTAGAATGTTAGAGAACAAGATTCAAATTTCAATCCAGAAGTTGAATACGGTTTGTTCCTCTCATTCAAGTTTTATGTGATTTGAAAACACCCATCGAATGGGTCAGCTGGATCGGCTTTATCAAACAAACAGGTCTTGAAACAACTTAGAGGTCTGTTAGTTGAAACAACTTTAGTTGAAGGCCAGCTAGATAGATTACTGATCTTGTGATTTGGTTGCACAGTCGTTACCTGAAGTACACTAGAATGATCAGTACTTATAGGTGTTCAGTTGGATGTTGTAGGTTGTATGATCAGTTGTCACTGATTATGCTATTGTCTTTTACGAGAAAAAGATGGCTGGTGCAAGAACTTTGAGGTCTTGAGGAAGCCGGTTATTTTGTTTTGAATAGTGGGGTATCTGAATTTGGTTTCGCGAATTGGTTTCTTGGGGTATGAATGGGGAAAATATAATTAACCGATGCTAATGCTTGGTCCGGTTGGGTTTCACGACAGGATTTCTAAGCTGTCATTTGGGGTTTTACCTGTTTGGGTATTATGATTATGGTATCTGTTATAAGTTGTTGAAATACATAGTCAATAAACTGCAAATAAGGTTCAAAAACAAAAACACCCTCAATAAACTGCAAATAAGGTTTAAAAACAGAATGAGCTGTCATTTGACAACTTGGAGCTGGGGCCTAACCATTATTAAAAAAAGGTAAATTAAATAAATTAAAAGAATGACTAAATTACCCCTCTATCAAGTTACTTTTGTTAAAGTGTTAGTCATTTTGGATGGATTTAACAATTTTTTTTGAAAACTCAGTGGTTCCTGTGAGAGAAAAACCTTTTTTTGGATGGATCTAGCAAATGTGAACAAACGTTAGGGACGATTTTAGCAATTTACTATTTTATAAATGTTAAGGTTTTATTTCAGAAGTATGAAAAGTCACGGGTATGTGAACTAATTTAATATAGTGACACGATTATCAAATTTAAAAAAAAGGTTTAGATGCATAGTGGAGAGTTCAAATGAGAAGAAATTACAAATTAAGAACAAAAAGAATAAAGGATACAAAGGTAATTTAAAGAAATCATTTAATGAGTCTATTATTTATTTTTGTTAATCAAATTAATGAACTATAATCACTTAATGAGTCTATCTTATAAAATAGTTGTGCACCTTACACAATAAAAACACTCCCGCACATCTATATATATATATATATATATATAAATGAGATGAATTTGGGCCATGTGATTTTGGAGCTTTTTGATGATGTGGCAACCTATGGTTGAGGTGTTTTGTGAGTTTGGGAGGGAATCCATTCTAAATTTCTAAATACACATATAAATTCAGTAGACACGGGATCCAAATAAACTGCGGGTCGGATCAATTTGATTTGGATCATCCACTCCTTTATTCGGATTTCATATAAATGTCTCCATCTTAATTATTGTTCATCTCACCTACCGACACCATAACTTCCCTGTTCTTCCTCTTGCAGTGCATCAGTCTCCTTCTTTATCAAGAATCAAATATAATCAAAGGTAAATATACACAATCGATCCTAAAACTACTTTATTTATGTTATTCAATTCTATAGAAACTTGATTTTATAAAGATTGCTTCGAATGCTATTAACTTCTTCTTTGTCCTAAACTTTGTAGATCTGATCTTAAAAATTGAAGATATGTTGTTTTAATTTGTTGTTTATCTACTGTGTATCTTTAATCAAGCGATTGAACATTTATCTTCTTTTTTTTTTGCAAACAAAATAAAGATCAGAGGTTTTGTTATCATCATCTACATTCTCCGATTTATGTAGTGTCTATGAACGATCTCTTCGACATTTATCAAAGTTACTGATTTTTGTTGATTTTGTTTTTCATGTGGAACCCTAAATCTTGGATAAAATCAGACTCCGATCATTCGTAAAACAACAGAGGTTAGTTAAATGTTATAGTTGTTTTCACTTTTTTAAGTTTGTGTAGGTTTGATTTTATCCTTTCTGTTCGGTATTTTTTTTTTCAAAAATTAATAATATATGTTCTGAATGTTTTATGGTTTGTTTTTCTCATGGTAAACCCTCAATCTTTTGTGACAACCGGACTCGAATTGTTCGTCGACCAAAACAGGTTAGTTCAGTTTTGTTGGTGTTGTTTGTTTTTTTTTATATGTATAGTCTTTCTTTTTTATTTTTGTCTTTAGGCGTTAATTTGAAATTTTATGTGATTATCTTTTGAAGTTCTTAAGGTTTGTTTTGTGAGTTATAAGTTTTTGTATTTAGTTATAATTTTTGTATTTAGTTAGTTGTTAATTCTTTAAAGATGTCTTTAATTTCTTTTTAAAGTTGTTTTTGTTTCTATAAATAGATTAGTGTTGTTAAAGATGATTTTTGTATTCGAAATTATGATTCGGTTTCTGTAAATATACTTTGTTTCTATAAATAGATTACCGTTATATTTTTTTTAAACAATGGTTACTTCCTTTGCAGTTATGGATCCTGAAAACAACGCTCCTTCGTTGTTAAAGTTGATTGAGGACTGTGATCCTATATTTTTGGTATGTTTCTTTAGTTTTCAGTTTTGTGCACACAATAAGTTATTGCAACTTATATGTTTTTTTGTTTCGATTGATAGGAAATACCGTATGATTTTGCAACCTTATTGTGGGGATAACAACTTCCATATGTCAATGTCTTAAAATTATTGATGATGATTTATCGTGAGTCATTTAGTTATAATTTTTGTATTTAGTTAGTTGTTAATTCTTTAAAGATGCCTTTAATTTTATTTTTAAAGTTGTTTTTGTTTCTATAAACAGATTACTGTTGTTAAAGATGATTTTTGTATTCGGAATTATGATTCGGTTTTTGTAAATAGACTTTGTTTCTATAAATAGATTACCATTATATTTTTTTTAAACCGTGGTTACTTCCTTTGCAGTTATGGATCCTAAAAACAACTCTCATTCGTTGTTAAAGTTGATTGAGAAATATGATCCTATATTTTTTGTATGTTTCCTTAGTGATTTGATTTTCAAATTTTAAATTTTGAAGTCAATCATTATTTAAATTTAAATTTTGAACTAAACCATTATTGTGTTTGATTTTAAATTTTCAATTTCGAATTCAATTATTATTTTAACTTTAAATTTGAAAGTTTGCCATTAATGTGTTTGATTTTAAATTTCGAAGTCAATCATTATTTTAATTTAAATTTGAAAGTAAACCATTAATGTGTTTTACCTGTTTAGCCCATTCTTTTTTTTTTCAATTAACTTAATTCATCTTTAATGTGACAGAATTGATGGAGTGCTCTAAGAAGGTTTCTTTGTTAATTAATTATTCTCTTCGGCTTACAAGGGATGGCGCTAAGGTAATTAACATCAAAATTCTATCTTTTTATTACTTGAATTCTCTTGCTTTATAATTTTTTTCAATGTATTATTTGGGGGGGGGGGGATAGTGCACGGTCCTTCCAACCGCCGGAGTGATCTCACTCCGGGAGCCGCTACCCGACCAAGCTAGCTCCGCGGTGACTTCCCCATGCCGAGTTCTTACCCTGGGCGACATATGTCACTCCCAAGACTCGAACCCGGTACCTCTGGGAAGAGGTGGGTGTCGGTGGCCAATTGGGCTACCCCAGTTGGTTTTCAATGTATTATTTTGTGTTTTGACTTGGATATAGAACATAATGTGAAGGCATATTTCAAACATATTTTACAGGTTTTTTTATTTGGATTGCAGAATAAGTGCTTTGATGAACTCACATGTATTTGGATTTTGTGTTTACTCTATTCTGCATAGGACTCCTTCAATTTTTTGTATTCTTTTACTTCGCTCAGTGATTCTTCTATTTTCAAGATAAGAATACATGCTTCATCTGCATAAGCTACTTCCCAAACCCTCTCTCTTTCTTTCGCAAGTTGCTACCCTTTTTGCTCTCTTTGTTTCCACCGTTTTCCAGAAGCATCAATATGTTGGTCTATCAAGATTTCATTACTGGTAATCTTTTCCTTTCAATCTCACATATTAGCTCTTTGATTGCGTAGCGTTTTTGGTTATTGATTAGGTTTAATATGGCTGTAAATCCATTAGGTTATTGTTTGATGTTAAGTTTTTTAGATCTGAAGATTGGTTTTTTAGGTTTATTTTGTGTAATGGTTTTTTATTAGCTTTTTTAGGTTTTATTAATTTGTTTTTAATCTTTTTATTATTTTTCATGTGACTGATGTTTGAATCTTTAATCTTTTGTTAGAATCTATAATTTTTTATATCTTTTTAGCTGATTTTAGGTTTTATTTACTGTTTTATTAATTATCATCTCTTAATTGTTATGCAGTGGATTGAATAATTTCTTACTAATATCATTATTCCATTGATAACATTAATCAAGAAAAGATTTTGAGTTGATTATGATGAACACAGACAGAGAAAAAGGAGCAATACTACTTTAAATTAAAATTAAAAATTTCAGAATTTTTTCTCTTGTGATTAGTTGCTTAAATCAATGGTTTTTTATCACTTTGATTAATTGAATGCTTTGAAATCTTGATGTTTTTTATGAGATGTTTTGACTATATTATTTGTAATTTTAGGGATGCTTCGAGTCTTCGACTATTGTTTTTGTACTCGAGTTGCATATCGAATTCAAATTGTGTTTTGTAATTTTAGGTGATGAACTTCTTTCAGACTCCTTCCCCTACAAGGAACTCTTGAATGGGAACCTATGGAAAGTTGAAGGAAAGGTATATCTTGCGCCGTTCTTCATCTATATCTTGACTGGGATCCTATGGGAAATTGATCTCTATTCGATTCACTGATGTATATTCTTCTCCTCACCATTTTGTTCCGTTAATCAACTCATGTGTGCTCTTATGTTTGATACCAGATCTGATTCCAGTGGTTAATATCCGCTTGAGTAACCCAATCTGAGTCTGATTTTTTTCGTTAACGATTCAGGTAAACTTTCATGATTTGGGTTTTTTTGCAAGGCTAATCATCTAAATTAATTTGTTATTTTTATGGTTTACCATTGCATAAGTTAGTATAATTTGTTGACAAAGTTTTGTTTTGGGGGATAGTAGTCATAAAGTGAGTAATATTCAAGGTTTATGTGTTTTTATTTTGATTCGTTAGGTGTTTATTTTGGATGGTCCAGAGTTTTTGGCTGCAACTATGTTGGACAGAGATATGCTTGCTGTGGCTGGAAATTGGTACCATATCGGTTGGTTTTGCTTGGCAAGGTTAGACTTTCATAATAAGTTTGCTTGATTTACGGGATTGGATATTAGTGATTTGATTTTCAGATTTTAAATTTTAAATTTTGAAGTCAATCATTATTTTAAATTTAAATTTTGAAGTAAACCATTATTGTGTTTGATTTTAAATTTTCAATTTCGAAGTCAATTATTATTTTAAATTGAAATTTGAAAGTTTCACATTAATGTGTTTGATTTGAAATTTAGAAGTCAATCATTATTTTAATTTAAATTTGGAAGTAAACCATTAATGTGTTTCACCCGTTTAGTCCATTCCTTTTTTCAATTAACTTAATTCATCTTTAATGTGACAGAATTGATGGAGTGATCTAAGAAGGTTTCTTTGTTAATTAATTCTTCTCTTCGGCTTACAAGGGATAGCGCTAAGGTAATTAACATCAAAATTCTATCTTTTTATTACTTGAATTCTCTTGCTTTATAATTATTTCAATGTATTATTTTGTGTTTTGACTTGGATATAAAACATAATGTGAAGGCATATTTTAAACTTATTTTACCGATTTTTTTATTTGGATTGCAGAATAAGTGCTTTGGTGAACTTACAGGTTTTATTTGGATTGCAGAATAAGTGCTTTGGTGAACTTACAGGTATTTGGATTTTGTGTTTACTCTATTCTACATAGGGCTCCTTCAATTTTTTGTATTCTTTTACTTCGCTCAGTGATTCTTCTATTTTCAAGATAAGAATACAGGCTTCATCTGCATTAGCTACTTCCCAAACCCTCTCTCTTTCTTTCGCAAGTTGTTACCCTTTTTGCTCTCTTTGTTTCCACCGTTTTCCAGAAGCATCATTATGTTGGTCTATAAAGATTTGATTACTGGTAATCTTTTCCTTTCAATCTCAAATATATTTTGTATTTAAGAATTTAGGCTTATTAGCTCTTTGATTGCGTAGCGTTTTTAGTTATTGATTAGGTTTAATTTGGCTATAAATCCATTAGGTTATTGTTTGATGTGAAGTTTTTAGATCGGAAGATTGGTTTTTTAGGTTTATTTTGTGTAATGGTTTTTTTATTAGCTTTTTTAGGTTTTATTAATTTGTTTTTAATCTTTTTATTATTTGTCATGTGACTGATGTTTGAAGCTTTAATCTTTTGTTAGAATCTATAATTTTTTTTATATCTTTTTAGTTGATTTTAGGTTTTATTTACTGTTTTATTAATTATTATCTTTTAATTGTTATGCTGTGGATTGAATAATTTCTTACTAATATCATTATTCCATTGATAACATTAATCAAGAAAAGATTTTGAGTTGATTATGATGAACACAAACAGAGAAAAAGGAGTAATACTACTTTAAATTAAAATTATAAATTTCAGAAATTTTTCTCTTGTGATTAGTTGCTTAAATCAATGGTTTTTATCACTTTGATTAATTGAATGCTTTGAAATCTTGATGTTTTTTTATGAGATGCTTTGACTATATTATTTGTAATTTTAGGGATGCATCAAGTCTTCGACAATTGTTTTTGTACTCGAGTTGCATATCGAATTCAAATTGTGTTTTGTAATTTTAGGTGATGAGTTTCTTTCAGACTCCTTCCCCTACAAGGAACTCTTGAATGGGATCCTATGGGAAGTTGAAGGAAAGGTATATCTTGAGCCGTTCTTTATCTATATCTTGACTGGGATCCTATGGGAAATTGATCTCTATTCGATTCGCTGATGTATATTCTTCTCCTCACCATTTTGTTCCGTTAATCAACTCATGTGTGCTCTTATGTTTGATACCAGATCTGATTCCAGTTATTAATATCCGCTTGAGTAACCCAATCTGAGTTTGATTTTTTTTTTGTTAACGATTCAGGTAAACTTTCATGATTTGGGTTTTTTCGCAAGGCTAATCATCTAAATTAATTTGTTATTTTTATGGTTTACCATTGCATAAGTTAGTATAATTTGTTGACAAAGTTTTGTTTTGGGGGATAGTAGTCATAAAGTGAGTAATATTCAAGGTTTATGTGTTTTTATTTTGATTCGTTAGGTGTTTATTTTGGATGGTCCGGAGTTTTTGGCTGCAACTATGTTGGACAGAGATATGCTTGCTGTGTCTGGAAATTGGTACCATATCGGTTGGTTTTGCTTGGCAAGGTTAGACTTTCATAATAAGTTTGCTTGATTTACGGGATTGGATATTAGTGATTTGATTTTCAGATTTTAAATTTTGACTTGTAATTGAATTATATTATTTTATCGCTTTAGTTGTATTATGTGGAGTATCTATTAATAATCGAGGTTTAATCGCATTCGTAACTCGAATTATGTGTTCTGGATATTGTTTTAAGTGTGTGTGCTAATTATGTGTTACTTGTGCATGTTATGTTTATGTTGAGGTGTTAATCGCAATAGCAAATCGCAATTCTATCGCATCACAATCAAAATTGCAACGCTAAACGCAAGTTATTTATAGTGATCGTATGTTAGATATAGTAGCTAGGTTATTTGTGTAACTAATGGGTAATATTATCGCATCGCTCACTCGAATCGCATCGCAACGCACAGCACGCGAAACGAAACGACAAAACTCAACGCCCCGGACACCTGGATCGAGTGGCCATCCGATCGGATTGTCATTCGATCGAGTTGCCATCCGATCGGACTGCCATCCGATCGGTGACCAATCCGACACTTTGACACTTTCCATTTTGGGAAGCCCTATAAATACCCTTCTTTCACATTATTTGTGATGTGACAGCTCCTCACTCGAACCAGCCACACTCAAGCTCTCTTTCTCTCGATTTCTCGCGATTCTTGTAAGTTTCCAACCTAAATCTTGTACTTCTATGATCTACACACACTTCTTCATCATTTTCACCTTTAAATCTTAACTTTTAACCGTGAAATCACCGGATTTGAGGTGTTCTAGGGTGATGTCATCATGGAGTTCTTATAAACTTCAAGGTTTAGCTTCATTCCACCAAGAACAATTTAGATCTGAAGGATTTCCACATGAATAATCAATGTTTTAGCATAGATCTACACATATTCATGGTTAAAGGATTGAAGGAAGGGTTTCCAACTTTCTTTCAACTCTTTTACACTCAATGCACTCAAAACCGATGGAATTGGAGCTCGTTCTAATCTTCTACTCTTTCTTAGTGATGGGTTAGTTCAAGATCTGAATTCTATCCAAGAGACAACTGATGTTGGGTTAAACATGAACAACCGTCTCGAACCGTGAACTGGTCGGACTAGGGTGGTTCATGTTCGATCGGATCACTTGGGTCGAGATGGGGTTTTTGTTGTCTAGCACGTTATCACAACGTCTCGATCAGAACTGCAAAACCTTTTAAAATAATCAAGTACCAAGACGATCAGGTCGTTGGGACGGATTGCCATCCGATCGGACAGCCATCCGATCGGCTTGCACTTGGTTCCACACTTAAACCTTTATTTTCAACTTTCAAGGATTCTGAACGCCGAACGGATTACCGTCCGATCGGACAGCCATCCGACCATGTGACGTTTGGAATGACACTTAACCATTTTCAATTTTCAAAGATCATCAGCAACTAACGGATTACCACCCGGTCGGATTGCTATCCGATCGAGTGACAATCCTGCTGTGAACTTGTTCTCACTAAGTGTCCTGCCAATCGGATTGCTATCCGATCGAACGACCATTCGATCGATCGACCTGAAGGGTAGAGATACTTCTCTATTTCTAAAATACTACAACGAAAACTTCAAAGCCATCATACACAAACACATCCTTACCAACGAATGTCAATCCAATCGAATGGCCATCCGATCGACTGGCCATCCGATCGGATTGCCATCCGATACTTGGTCACTTTTCACCGTTTATCGCATCGCTCATCGTTTATGCTATCGTTAACTGTTCAAGCTAATCTCTCTCAGCGCTCCCTTCAATCCAAGAGAGTGTTTACTTGTTAAACACAATCTGTGAGTATACTCAATCCCTTTTTACTTGTTTTATTTGGGGGTTTCATAAATGAACATACATGTAACAACCCGCTTTTTGGAAAGTCAAAGTACAAGTCAAAGTCAAAGTCAAAGGAAAGAAAAGATTGCTAATTGCGACCTGTCACTCCTTGCTGGACTAGCAAATCGTACTTTTGACTTGTAATCGAATTATATTATTTTATCGCTTTAGTTGTATTATGTGGAGTATCTATTAATAATCGAGGTTTAATCGCATATTAATCGCTAATCGACATATCGTTAATCGCTATCGCATTCGTAACTCGAATTATGTGTTCTGGATATTGTTTTAAGTGTGTATGCTAATTATGTGTTACTTGTGCATGTTATGTTTATGTTGAGGAGTTAATCGCAATAGCAAATCGCAATTCTATCGCATCACAATCAAAATCGCAACGCTAAACGCAAGTTATTTATAGTGATTGTATGTTAGATATAGTAGCTAGGTTATTTGTGTAACTAATGGGTAATATTATCGCATCGCTCACTCGAATCGCATCGCAACGCTCAGCACGCGAAACGAAACAAAACGACAAAACTCAACGCGTCGGACACCTGGATCGAGTGGCCAACCGATCGAGTGGCCATCCGATCGGATTGTCATTCGATCGAGTTGCCATCCGATCGGTGACCAATCCGACACTTTGACACTTTCCATTTTGGGAAGCCCTATAAATACCCTTCTGTCACATTATTTGTGATGTGACAGCTCCTCACTCGAACCAGCCGCACTCAAGCTCTCTTTCTCTTGATTTCTCGCGATTCTCGTAAGTTTCCAACCTAAATCTTGTACTTCTATGATCTACACACACTTCTTCATCATTTTCACCTTTAAATCTTAACTTTTAACCGTGAAATCACCGGATTTGAGGTGTTCTAGGGTGATATCATCATGGAGTTCTTATGAACTTCAAGGTTTAGCTTCATTCCACCAAGAACAACTTAGATCTGAAGGATTTCCACATGAATAATCAATGTTTTAGCATAGATCTACACATATTCATGGTTAAAAGGATTGAAAAAAGGTTTTCCAACTTTCTTTCAACTCTTTTACACTCAATGCACTCAAAACCGATGGAATCGGAGCTCGTTCTGATCTTCTACTCTTTCTTAGTGATGGGTTAGTTCAAGATCTGAATTCTATACAAGAGACAACTGATGTCGGGTAAAACATGAACAACCGTCTCGAACCGTGAACTGGTCGGACTAGGGTGGTTCCTGTTCGATCGGATCACTTGGGTCAAGATGGGGTTTCTGTTGTCTAGCACATTATCACAACGTCTCGATCAGAACTGCAAAACCTTTTAAAATAATCAAGTACCAAGACAATCAGGTCGTTGGGACGGATTGCCATCCGATCGGACAGCCATCCGATCGGCTTGCACTTGGTTCCACACTTAAACCTTTATTTTCAACTTTCAAGGATTCTGAACGCCGAACGGATTACCGTCCGATCGGACAGCCATCCGATCGAACGACCATCCGACCATGTGACGTTTGGAACGACACTTAACCATTTTCAATTTTCAAAGATCATCAGCAACTAACGGATTACCACCCGGTCGGATTGCTATCCGATCGAGTGACAATCCTGCTGTGAACTTGTTCTCACTAAGTATCCGATCGATCGACCTGAAGGGTAGAGATACTTCTCTATTTCTAAAATACTACAACGAAAACTTCAAAGCCATCATACACAAACACATCCTTACCAACGAATGTCAATCCAATCGAATGGCCATCCGATCGACTGGCCATCCGATCGGATTGCCATCCGATACTTGGTCACTTTTCACCGTTTATCGCATCGCTCATCGTTTATGCTATCGTTAACTGTTCAAGCTAATCTCTCTCAGCGCTCCCTTCAATCCAAGAGAGTGTTTACTTGTTAAACACAATCTGTGAGTATACTCGATCCCTTTTTGCTTTATGCACTTTTGGGTGTTACATACGTTACTTATTCTAAATCACATCAAACACACGGTGCAAACACTATTTATACGTTGACCGTTAATGCATGTTATACGTGACTCGATGAATGCTTGTTTGTTATGTTTACACATTGATTGTTGTCTACCTGCCTTAGTAACGATAGTACTATAGTCTGGACTCAGCACCTGTTCACTTAGGGGTTGTTAAGGACAATACTTCACGTGTTCGCAGTGGCGAAAATGTGATGCGCACTCGCTACTCACAGTCAAATCGCAGTCATTGATATTGATAGGATCTTTGTCAATAACTTACATGCTTCACATTATACGTTGCACATGTTGGTTATGCGTAAACGCTTCCGAACTCTATTACTATTATCAAACTTGTATGCTCACCTTTACATTATGTGTATTGACCTCTATTTTAACGTATGTGACAGGTGCTTAGGATGTTTGCTTGCTGTTTGATGAACCAAGCTAGGATGGAGTCTAGAAACAAACTAAATAAAATCTGAGTTGTCGGAATGGATATTTGTCTTTGAGAACAATGTCAGTAATAACTGTTTTAATTTTATATGTTTGTGGTATGGGACATGAACCTTAATATATTATAACGAATAGTTGTTATGGATTCTCCTGGACAATCTGTTTCGCTCAGTGCCATGCCCCGATGTTTCCGTCATCGGTTGGGGTGTGACAATATATGTATACATAACCTGATTCCAAGCTTCATCCGTCATTTTCTCCAACCCTGACATAACCTGATTCCTCTGCCTTTGCCTCACAATATTACCGGCGGTAAACCATCATTCATCTCTTCTTGAGGCAAACAAAAATCAAATACAATGCAGCTAAACCGAAGATTTTGCATCTGAATCCTAATTTGGGGGTTGAATTTTTAGGGTTTGGATACAGAGGCGGTGGTGGTAGAGGATGTAGTGGCGGTGGTGTGGCATTGACGGCAAGGGGATGGCGAGTGGTGGTGACGGCGGCGGTGGGGACAGTCAATGGAGGTAGAAGATGATGATGATTCAGTGTTGATGGTGGCGATGAACGATGTAGTGGCGGTGGGGTGGGTGTTGATGGTGGCGGTGGTGAGAAAGGGGGGGGAGTTGGCGGTGGTGGTTGTGGCGGTGGAGGAGGTGGCGGTGGCAGTGGTGGTACTTGTGGCGGCAGAGAGGAGAGAAAGAGAGAGGGTGAGAGAGTAATGTGAGAAGGGTTTATATATATATGTGTATATATATATAGGGTAGGGTTCATGAGTGAACAATGATTTATTTGTGAACAAAATGAACTTATCCTGACCATTGATTTTGTAGATCTAGATTTTTTCTTTAGTGGCAAGATTGTAATTATCTTTTGTAACTTACATGTAATTTAATAGACACAAGGGTATAATTGTATATTTTCTATCTTCATTTAATTAATTAATTTTTTTTCTCTCCTGATTTCTCTTTCCAATTAAAAGAATATTTAATTACATTCTTTATATTTTTTTCTCTCACATATTACCTAACTTAATATTACATAATTTAAAAAAAAAATACAAACATTATCAAATATTGTTCCATCTAGAACACAATTAAAAATATTTAATTACATTCTCTATACATATATGTATTAGATCAATGTTTGATGAAAAGATATATAGTGGAAACAATATGTAGTAATACACAAGTGTATAAGTCTGGTATATTTCGACATGTATACACTATGTACTTGAATAATACACAGGTGTATACGTTGGTATACACCGACCCGTATACACATACGTACTTGAATAATACACAAGTGTATAAATCTGGTTTATAGCGACCCATGGAAACAAGATGTAATAATACACAAGTGTATAAGTCTTGTATATACTAACCTGTATACACATATGTTAAAAATCAATTTAATTAGGTTTAATATTTAATTTTAAAAGGAACATAACAATTTATATAAAAAAAATTAGCCATTCAATCTCTTATAATTAATAATTAAAATAATAGAGAAATAATTAAAAATGAGAGAGAGAGAGAGAGTTAAGTGAGGAGAAAATTAAGGGATTCTAATTAAAAGTATTTGGCTAATGTCAATCTTACCCTTTTAATCTAAAAAATGATCAAGGGTCAAAATTAGTTCACTTAGGGGCTGTTTGGCAACATCTGAATGATTAAGTGCTGAATGAATAAGAGGTCTGAATGGTTAAGAGACTCTGAACCAATAAGTGCTGAACCAGTAAAGTGCTGTTTGGTTGCACCTCTGAATGACTGTGTAAAATGACATTTTTACCCCTCTGAACTACTTTGTGCTGAATGAAATATAGTTGTTTGTTCAGTGCTTTGTACTAAATGATAAATAACTTAAAAAAAAATACAAAACATAATAGAAAATCCAAATTACACATAAATTCTTCAAAGTTCATGGAACATAATATAATCCAAATAGAAATTCATACTATTCGTACAATTTTAATTTGAACCATTTGATCACAGTTGACTAGCAATATGATTACGTAAGGTATTTGTCACACCCCGACCGCGTAAAACAACAAAGCGCGGCGGAAACATCGGGGCGTGTTGCAACATAATTAATGTTTCGTAACCATGGATACCAAAAAGTGTTTCGTTTTATTAAACATTGAATAATTACATCGTCTTGAAATCTAAATACACTATTTAAACATAGTCTATCATTGTTATTGAGTCACTAAGGCCTTGTCCAGTCCTATGTGAGCATGCATCTTATCAATCGATATCATTCAACAATACCTGAAACATATGTGAAAACGAGGTCAGCAAAGAAATGCTGGCGAGTACATAGGTTTTGTAGGAGTGTCGAAATCATGGCTAGTTTAGACGTTGCAATACTTTATTTAAAAACCTTGTTTTGAAAAGAGTATAATATTGCAACTTAATTAACCAACTCAAATCAAGCGGGTTATAATGTGTAAAACCTCGTAGCCATGACTCTTAACCCAAAAACATTTGTTTTAGTAAATTATTTGAAAAACAATGATAAGTTCAGGTGATATGTATAAATAAGAGAATAATGCATGATTAAATGAATAACCATGTAAAATGAGTTTGTATAAGATAAGTTGTTTGTAAATAAATGTCTTGTGAAAAGTATGTTATTTATATAAAATGTTCTATGTCTCAAACTGAAATGATTCAAATAACGCTACAATATGTAATACCATACAAACACTTATATATAGGAAGTACCAGCGGCGTATCCACCATGCTTGTATCATATTCCACACGCATTGTTACTTAATCACTTAATCCAAACCAAACCACCAAAGTAATGTTCATGCCCAAATGTAAATCATGTAATATGTATAACCAAAATAATATCGTATATCGCTTTGAAGCCAATCGTTTACCCAATCGTTAAAACATCGTGTGAAACCCAATCGTTACCCAATCGTTAAAACATCGTGTGAAACCCAATCGTTACCCAATCGTTAAAACATCGTGTGAAAACCAATCGTAAATCGTTTAATTCGTTTTAGGTCGTGAAACTACTTATAAGGTCGTCTCGCTAATAACATTCAAACCTTCGTGACTTTCATCGCTTCTCGTTTTCGTCGCTTCTCGTTTTCGTATTAACAAACCTCCATAGGGTAAGTTAATAATTTCAGATTCAGTCGCTACCTACCATACCCACACATAACCACGGGTGTAGTAAATAACGGGATTTGTCAGATCCTATGGTACCATAACCTAATACTGGTCGGCTTGATCATTGCTAATGAATGTCATTTGTTATGTAACTACAACCAACAAGTTTGTTCACTTTATTGAAATCGTTATTAGTTTTGTATAAATCGTTTTAATTGTTTTTGAAACCATCGTTATAACATCGAAAACATTTAGCACATATGAGTCACCCCAAAACAATTGAAAGCAGTAAAATAGGGGAATAATGTACTCGCCTGATAATGCTTGGAGGTCTTGAACAACAACCAAACAAAGCTAGAGGGAGCACGGAATCAGTCGGCAAACTAAAACTATATAAATAAACCGGACTTAAATCGGGAGATCGGATAGGATGAGGCTTGGTAAACCAAATGAGTGTTGGAACTCATATGATATGGTTTAACAAGGCCTACATACTACAATGAAACCAAACCTAAGCGCTTTCGACCCATCGCGACCCATTAAGGTAACTTATGCTACTTTAACGCGTCGTGCGCGTGAAACGCGTTCGGACCGTCTAACTAGTCCTATGACAAGTGTTATATGCCTAAATATGTTACATAATCAGTTATGTGACAAAAGTTTAGGTTACATATGCTTAATTACCAATTATAAATGAAAAGGGTATTCTGGTAATTTACCTAAGGCATATAAACTACCTATCATACAACTATTTAAACGATGTGACCATAGGGTATAACCTCGGAAGGTTATTCCCTACCTACTATGGTCACCTAATGTATTTGGTCGGATCCTAATGATCGACCAAACTGGGTCGGGTTCGAAGGTATAGGCGATTTATTAGATCGCCTACCCTACGACCCTAGACAACGTGGTAATCAGTGGGCATAGTCCCAAGGGACTATGACCAACGTGATTACACTCACGTTGCGAAGTTCAAACGAACTTCGCATTGACCATTACTGGTCAACGCTGAAAGTCAAACAAAGTTTGACTTTCTGACTCGAAAAGCAATAAAATAAGGAAAAGAACGAAAGAATACTTACGAAGGGTCCCCGAATGCTAATCCCGATCTAAGAACTCAGGTATGAAACAATGGTTTCAACTTAGAGCTCTCAAATCAGAATTCTTGTGCAAAATGAGGTTGTGTGGGTTGGGTATTTATAGGAATACCCGAACCGTTAGGATCGTTTCATGGAAAACGTGCCATGATCCAACCCGTACACTTGTCGGAACCTTATGGAAGCTTAAAATGGTTCTTATCATCATGACTAGGCAATTGGGAACATGTGGTGGAGGATCAAACAGCTGCAGCCTGCTGTTTAAAAACTCTGAATCTGGTCAGCAGACCCCTAGCGCACCGCTACGCTATAAGTGTAGCGCACCGCTAGGCCCAAGTTTGGCAGATTTACACTTTTGGTCCCTGTCATGCATTCAGCCCATTTTTGACACGTTTAAGGCCCGTTAACCCCATTTCAAAGCTCTAAAATGAAGTTAAAGTATAGGGAACTTAAAATGTGTTCAAAAATATCTCGGATGTCGGTTCGTTTAGCCGTACGAACGCGATGTTCGCTTAATTACGACGGAATGCGCATAAGCGCGAAAAACGATCCAAATGACGAAACGAATGGATTTTTCTTATGCCGAACACTAAAATAAAATATTATAGTGCTTACATAAATTTTTGGATGTCCGGATGTATTCAGAACGTAAGTTATGCGTAAAAATGCGAACTTGTGCACTTTTTGGCGCTTTTAGTCCCTGAATGACACAAAAGTTTATTTTAGCATACCGAACACCTCAAAGCCTATTTCTAAGCTATGTAAAGGATATTTATGGTATGTTTAACTTATTTTCATGTTCCGGAAGGTCTGTTACGGTTCAAATTGGCATACTTTCGCAGTTTGTCAACTTTAGTCCCTGTAAGCGATTAAACTTTGATTTCACCACACCAAACCTTCCAAAACTTATAACTAAGTTATGTAAAGGTTATTTAAGGTATGTTAAGCCTATTTCACTTTTCCAGAGTGTTCGTTGGATTAAACTGGTTATATCTACACATCAGAGCGCGTATAACCCTCCAGAAAGCGATTTAAAGCTTGAAATCGAACAAGAGTCGATATGTGCAAACGATACACATATTTTTACAAATCCCAAGTATGAAATACAATATTTCATTGGTTTGGTATTTGTTTGATGGCCGTGGAGGCACAGGTGTTACAGTCTCCCCTACTTTAGGAAATTTCGTCCCGAAATTTATTTAGAGGAAACTTGTGAGAGCTTGAAAACATGAGGTTGAAAAGATCGAACAATATTGGTTAGGGTTCTGAACTTCTAGTAACCTTTAATAACATCATGATTGCAATGTAAGAGGGATACTTATATACAAGTATATGAAGCGTCATTGGTGCGTCCACCGTACCTCCATTACATCGTTCTCATTTCGTTATTTTTGTCACTATCGGTTCTTACACATAATAAATCTTACTGTGTTTCTTATGCACTAAATTTCATAATTATGTACGCGTCCATAATCAGACAATTCTTTGCACAATTCACACAGTCTATTTTATAGTGTGTAGGGGAAAACCAAATGAACAAACCGGTGATGAGTGTGACTAGACCGCCATAGAGTCCTTTAAATTAAATCAATAAATGATCTAAATAGACTATCAAGGAGTCTGTTCAGCTACATCACTAGATGTCATTCTTTAACCCGATTGTGAATCAATCTTTTTGACTAGACCACTTAAGGTTTCTTAAGAATCATGGAGTGGTACCATATAATCCCAAGGGTCTTTAACTACAACGTAGAAGCCCATTAAGGATTTAAAGTAGTACCTTTTGAATATCCTACTATGAATCCCTCATATAAAGATACGAAAGATTCTATGAGGATTTGAAAATTGGATCACACAAAAACATAGAGGAGAACACATAACACATAAACACATAATCGCATAATTGTATAATCGTTTAATCGCAAAATCGTTTAATCGCAAAATCGTTTATTCGTATAATCGTTTAATTTGTTATCTTTGGACATGGGTATTTAAAGCATACTAGGAATCCATTCCGTGGATTTCATTTGGTACTTTAAACATTACCAAGAATCAAACTATAAAGATAGAAAGATTCAAAAAGAAAATTCGATTTCGATTATTAGGAACCGAAGTGTTCGAATTAAGGTACATAAGGAATCCAATTAAGGACTCTGATTTGAATGATAATCATCCACAAGGATCTAATTGTAAAGATAAAAAGATCCCATATGATTTTTAGAAGTTGAAGATGTTTTGAAACCTTGCACTGGATGTGCTTAGGTCAAAACATGATGTAAAATGCTTATGAAGTTGAGATGCTTGATATGTCAAGGCGACATATGAAGCAGAATTTTGAAGGTTAAGGCAATGTATGAGGAAAATATTTTTTGAAAACTATGCATGGGGTTCTTTTAAGAAAAAAAATGTGTTTACCGTTTTTGAAACCTTATATATAATACTTTTGAAATAAAGTAGGTGTATTAGGTAGATATATTTACAAAAATGTTTTAAAATCATGCGAGATGAATTTTGAAATTATGTATAAGGTTTTTGAAAGACATGAATGATGCTTTGCGAAATCATGCACTTGATCAGAAAATGTATTGTGTTAATATTGTCTTCAGACTATATGAAATATTTTGAAATTAGAAAGGTTGGTTTTGATAACATGGCCAATGTTTTTGAAATAACATAGACAATGCATCTTAGAAAAAATTGTTTTCAAACTATATGAAATGTTTTGAGATCATGAAGATTGTTTTGAAATACTGGTACTGTGTATGTTGAAAAATCAAAACGTAATGGGTATGAGATTTGAAAATACCCTTAGTTATCTAACCAAGGATTTAAAGGCACAGATGTGCGAAAAGCACGATTACTCATAATGTCACTTAATTTTCTGTACTTTGTTTCTTAGAGTGAAACGAGTACTTAAAATTTTCGAGGGAATCATGAGCAATCATTTGAAAGAGAGAAATCACAAGAGTAGTTTGTAAGGTACATAGTTCCTTGATGTAGGTATCATAGGAAAAGCCATACACACCTAGCAAGGGGTTGAGCTGGTTGGTTGGGGACTGCTTTACCATTGTGAGCGACCATGGCGAAGTTCTGAGAAGCCTTTCGCTTCTTTGACTTCTTAGGGGATCGTTCATCCATGGTCTTTGATTCCTCGATTGGTTTATTGGCTGATGGTGTTGTCGCCTGACTAGGTCCTGCCTGTCTTGGTGACTCTTGAGTGGCTTCATCCTGGAGATGATACATGGCAGTAGCTAATTCAACAGTCTTCAGGACTACTTCGCCTATTCGCTGAGCGAATTTTGGCTGCTTGCTCAGATATCTGGGCGTCATCGTGATGAAGAGACATTCTTGAAGAAAAAGAAAGGCGTAGGGAGAAACAGGTGAAAGACTATTGGACAATCAAAACAGAATGATAACGCATGAAGATTGCGATCATTTGTTTGTTACCTAAGGCAAACAAATGAGACGGTGACTGATCAAAGTAAATGGGTCAAAAATAATGTATCGCGAAGACATGCTCGCCTATAAGTGAACACTCATCCCAAGAATTCCCAGGTAAGCACAACTGGTCTCGCGTCTGATGAGATGTATACGAAGTGCTTGCCTAGTCAGAAAACCCAGAATACAGGCATTCACCCTTCCAGTTTGCACGTGTTCACATTATTTAAAACCCAAAACCTTGAAGAAGTTTTGAAAACTCAAAGGGGTTCAAAACCATATAATAGAGAGTTCAAAACCTAGTAATCAATCATCCTAGAACAGATGATTAGTTTTCAAAGCGGTTTTGAAATTTATGTTCTTGTTGTGGTTGTCGCCTAAGGATAGGCGACAGTATTTGTTTTATGACTAAACGCAAGTAAACTCGCATTAGGGTCCTAAGAAGGTTATAGACTAGGTCAAAGCATTACTAATAACCTAATTCCCTATAACCATTGGCTCTGATACCATCTTTTCTGTCACACCCCGACCGCGTAAAACAACAAAGCGCGGCGGAAACATCGGGGCGTGTTGCAACATAATTAATGTTTCGTAACCATGGATACCAAAAAGTGTTTCGTTTTATTAAACATTGAATAATTACATCGTCTTGAAATCTAAATACACTATTTAAACATAGTCTATCATTGTTATTGAGTCACTAAGGCCTTGTCCAGTCCTATGTGAGCATGCATCTTATCAATCGATATCATTCAACAATACCTGAAACATATGTGAAAACGAGGTCAGCAAAGAAATGCTGGCGAGTACATAGGTTTTGTAGGAGTGTCGAAATCATGGCTAGTTTAGACGTTGCAATACTTTATTTAAAAACCTTGTTTTGAAAAGAGTATAATATTGCAACTTAATTAACCAACTCAAATCAAGCGGGTTATAATGTGTAAAACCTCGTAGCCATGACTCTTAACCCAAAAACATTTGTTTTAGTAAATTATTTGAAAAACAATGATAAGTTCAGGTGATATGTATAAATAAGAGAATAATGCATGATTAAATGAATAACCATGTAAAATGAGTTTGTATAAGATAAGTTGTTTGTAAATAAATGTCTTGTGAAAAGTATGTTATTTATATAAAATGTTCTATGTCTCAAACTGAAATGATTCAAATAACGCTACAATATGTAATACCATACAAACACTTATATATAGGAAGTACCAGCGGCGTATCCACCATGCTTGTATCATATTCCACACGCATTGTTACTTAATCACTTAATCCAAACCAAACCACCAAAGTAATGTTCATGCCCAAATGTAAATCATGTAATATGTATAACCAAAATAATATCGTATATCGCTTTGAAGCCAATCGTTTACCCAATCGTTAAAACATCGTGTGAAACCCAATCGTTACCCAATCGTTAAAACATCGTGTGAAACCCAATCGTTACCCAATCGTTAAAACATCGTGTGAAAACCAATCGTAAATCGTTTAATTCGTTTTAGGTCGTGAAACTACTTATAAGGTCGTCTCGCTAATAACATTCAAACCTTCGTGACTTTCATCGCTTCTCGTTTTCGTCGCTTCTCGTTTTCGTATTAACAAACCTCCATAGGGTAAGTTAATAATTTCAGATTCAGTCGCTACCTACCATACCCACACATAACCACGGGTGTAGTAAATAACGGGATTTGTCAGATCCTATGGTACCATAACCTAATACTGGTCGGCTTGATCATTGCTAATGAATGTCATTTGTTATGTAACTACAACCAACAAGTTTGTTCACTTTATTGAAATCGTTATTAGTTTTGTATAAATCGTTTTAATTGTTTTTGAAACCATCGTTATAACATCGAAAACATTTAGCACATATGAGTCACCCCAAAACAATTGAAAGCAGTAAAATAGGGGAATAATGTACTCGCCTGATAATGCTTGGAGGTCTTGAACAACAACCAAACAAAGCTAGAGGGAGCACGGAATCAGTCGGCAAACTAAAACTATATAAATAAACCGGACTTAAATCGGGAGATCGGATAGGATGAGGCTTGGTAAACCAAATGAGTGTTGGAACTCATATGATATGGTTTAACAAGGCCTACATACTACAATGAAACCAAACCTAAGCGCTTTCGACCCATCGCGACCCATTAAGGTAACTTATGCTACTTTAACGCGTCGTGCGCGTGAAACGCGTTCGGACCGTCTAACTAGTCCTATGACAAGTGTTATATGCCTAAATATGTTACATAATCAGTTATGTGACAAAAGTTTAGGTTACATATGCTTAATTACCAATTATAAATGAAAAGGGTATTCTGGTAATTTACCTAAGGCATATAAACTACCTATCATACAACTATTTAAACGATGTGACCATAGGGTATAACCTCGGAAGGTTATTCCCTACCTACTATGGTCACCTAATGTATTTGGTCGGATCCTAATGATCGACCAAACTGGGTCGGGTTCGAAGGTATAGGCGATTTATTAGATCGCCTACCCTACGACCCTAGACAACGTGGTAATCAGTGGGCATAGTCCCAAGGGACTATGACCAACGTGATTACACTCACGTTGCGAAGTTCAAACGAACTTCGCATTGACCATTACTGGTCAACGCTGAAAGTCAAACAAAGTTTGACTTTCTGACTCGAAAAGCAATAAAATAAGGAAAAGAACGAAAGAATACTTACGAAGGGTCCCCGAATGCTAATCCCGATCTAAGAACTCAGGTATGAAACAATGGTTTCAACTTAGAGCTCTCAAATCAGAATTCTTGTGCAAAATGAGGTTGTGTGGGTTGGGTATTTATAGGAATACCCGAACCGTTAGGATCGTTTCATGGAAAACGTGCCATGATCCAACCCGTACACTTGTCGGAACCTTATGGAAGCTTAAAATGGTTCTTATCATCATGACTAGGCAATTGGGAACATGTGGTGGAGGATCAAACAGCTGCAGCCTGCTGTTTAAAAACTCTGAATCTGGTCAGCAGACCCCTAGCGCACCGCTACGCTATAAGTGTAGCGCACCGCTAGGCCCAAGTTTGGCAGATTT
Source organism: Helianthus tuberosus (assembly GCA_030545235.1). NCBI lineage: Eukaryota > Viridiplantae > Streptophyta > Magnoliopsida > Asterales > Asteraceae > Helianthus > Helianthus tuberosus. The sequence goes on along the minus strand of CM060365.1, from coordinate 30,418,044 downwards.
ACACTTTTGGTCCCTGTCATGCATTCAGCCCATTTTTGACACGTTTAAGGCCCGTTAACCCCATTTCAAAGCTCTAAAATGAAGTTAAAGTATAGGGAACTTAAAATGTGTTCAAAAATATCTCGGATGTCGGTTCGTTTAGCCGTACGAACGCGATGTTCGCTTAATTACGACGGAATGCGCATAAGCGCGAAAAACGATCCAAATGACGAAACGAATGGATTTTTCTTATGCCGAACACTAAAATAAAATATTATAGTGCTTACATAAATTTTTGGATGTCCGGATGTATTCAGAACGTAAGTTATGCGTAAAAATGCGAACTTGTGCACTTTTTGGCGCTTTTAGTCCCTGAATGACACAAAAGTTTATTTTAGCATACCGAACACCTCAAAGCCTATTTCTAAGCTATGTAAAGGATATTTATGGTATGTTTAACTTATGTTCATGTTCCGGAAGGTCTGTTACGGTTCAAATTGGCATACTTTCGCAGTTTGTCAACTTTAGTCCCTGTAAGCGATTAAACTTTGATTTCACCACACCAAACCTTCCAAAACTTATAACTAAGTTATGTAAAGGTTATTTAAGGTATGTTAAGCCTATTTCACTTTTCCAGAGTGTTCGTTGGATTAAACTGGTTATATCTACACATCAGAGCGCGTATAACCCTCCAGAAAGCGATTTAAAGCTTGAAATCGAACAAGAGTCGATATGTGCAAACGATACACATATTTTTACAAATCCCAAGTATGAAATACAATATTTCATTGGTTTGGTATTTGTTTGATGGCCGTGGAGGCACAGGTGTTACAGTATTCATATACTCAATGCCTTGTGAACCCCATTCTATGTCTTGAACGAACTGCCCATCACTCTCTCCACCTTGTATTTCGGAAAACAAAGTGTTCTCGTCGTAGTCCATAAATAATTGATCATGAATATTGCATTTCCTTATAAAATTATGAATATTGCTTTAACCATGCCGCAAATTTTGATTTTGTATAATCATAACGATTCTTCATTTGCTTTTGGTCCACTACGAAATTGTGTTCTATTTTCAACTTTTCACCTACATTCTTCCATGAGTGTGGTTTAAGACTGCTCCCTTCACGTCCACGAAGTGTGATTTCTTCAAATAGAACAAATAGCACCAAAATCAAATTCAAACCATCATAATATCGTATCAAACTACACATTCATATAATATGTTTGTTGAAGAAATGATTAGTGTGACTTAAAAAAAATCAGAACTGATAAAAGTTCACTAATTGTTTTCATTTGATTAGTGTGACTTAAAAAATTAGAATCGATAAAAAAATCAACTGATAACAGTTCACAATATTCACAATATCATTTTCATCAAAAGATATTCCCTTTTATCATATTCCCTTTTGAAACAACAGATGAAAAAAAAAACCTTTATCATAATCCCTTTTGATCCATAAGTCAAACAGCAAATGAAAAGATATTCCTTTATCATATTCCTTTTATCATAATTGATTATTGTAAAATGACAATGATGAAAGTAGTCTACACTTTTATGAATCAAACAACAGATGAAAAAGGGCAATCGTAACAGAGATATTTCAAGCAACAGAGATATAGGTGTCTGTTTGTACCTTAATCGATGTGGAAGAAGATAGACGGTGCAGAGTGGAGGAGATCGACGGTGAAGGTCGGTGTGGAGATGGCGGCGCGAGTGGAGGAGATCGACGGTGAAGGAGATTGGGGAGATGGAGGCGCCAGTGGAGGAGCTCGATGTGGAAGAAAATCAGGGAACTGGGGAAGTGCGGCTGTGTGTGGAAGATGAGATGTGTTTAGGGTATAAGGGTATTCACGTAACAATTTCTATTCAGATCTCAAACTTGTCTGAACCATTCAGCTCTGAATGGGTTCATTAAGAGGCCCATATTTTATGAACCAAACACATTGCCTCTGTCCGATTCAGAGGCTAGCCTCTTAATGAGGCCATTCAGACCTAAACAAACAGCCCCTTAGTTCACTCTCAAAAAGTTGTTCACTCATGATCCTAATCCTATATATATATGTATATATATATATATATATTTAATGCCTAAAATGACCAAAATGCCCCTGAATAAAAGGACAAAACAATCAGGTTGCAACAGTCAAAATAGGGTTTTTTTGGATTTTGGACTAAAATGTCAATAAAAGTGAAACCACAGGGACCCATATTTAAAAAGTTTGAGATTTGGACTAAAATAGCAAAAGTGCCCAAACACAGGGACCAAAATGACAGTTTACTCACCTCTTATATATAGATGCATCTACTCTCACAAAATATATATTACATATACTAACTTTATTTAAAAGACAAATTAGCCTACTTCTAAATAGTGCTATATCTGAATTTTACAGGATTTAAACGTTATATATCTCTTAGATAAAGAGGATACATATTACACCAACCCATATTATTTTATATAATAACAATTGCTGAAAGTCCTTAGGAACAGTTCCAGTTCCCAAGTTTCACATGTCTGACATCTGCCGGTCTTCAACACACCGCTGAAAACACCCAAGCCGTCTTTTTACGTTTTCATATTTGCTCAATCAGGCGGCGTTGGCGGTACTACTATTACGGTATAAACTAGGGTTTCTGTGGTTGACGGCGGTGATGGTGGTTGCCAACGTCGAAGCAGGTTGCCGGCCATGGTACAAAAGAGGACTGAGGCAAATAAGGTAAGTTTTCACGGCTATGGTTTCTCTTATCCACCAATTTTATCACTTAGGTTTGTTTTGTTACACCTTGATCATTAAATTTGAAATAGTTGATGACTCCATTTTAATTTAGCATATTTTTAGCATTTTCAATACATCATATGTTGGAGTTAGGGCTCATATGGAGAGGAGAAAGAAAAAAAAAACAATTGCAGTTTTTGTATTGTAAGTCAACGGATTTTTGACCTTTACAAATGAGAATTATTGTATAAGATTTGAAATAGTTGATGACTCCCTTTTAATTTAGCATATTTTTAGCATTTTCAATTCATCATATGCTGGAGTTAGGGCTCATATGGAGAGGAGAAAGAAAAAAAAAACAATTGCAGTTTTTGTATTGTAAGTCAACAGATTTTTGACCTTTACAAATGAGAATTATTGTATAAGATTATACTTCCACTTTCCAAGTAGTAACATCTGTAAAAAGGATCTTGATTCGGACTCTTCTATTTTCTGAGGTGCTGAATGTGAATTTTCACACATAACATGATCAATGAGATTAATACTTAAACATATGATCATATTTGTAATACGAACTCTTGACAAACCTGCACATGTAATTTAACATCACCTGCTTCTTTGGCATTTGAATGTTGTTAGTTGTTGATGGAAAAGCAGTAGTTATATTTGATATTTTCCATTTATATCTTCTAGAGTTGTAGGGTAACATGAATTAGTTATTGTTCTGACGATTTCTTTCCACCAGAAATCGCTCCTTTGCGGTGACTTCTCCACCACCGACATCAACTCCCAACTTGAAATTGTTTGCCGTCGACATCAACTCTTGACTTCAAATCGCCTTTTTGCGTAGACTTGACCACCATCAACATCAAAATCGGTAATCGTTTCTTTTCGTTGGTGCTATTCACAATCTTTCCAGCTGGTTCAGTTTTTACCTTTGAATTTTTTCTTCTTTAAATAATCTGCTGATCCAGAGGTTTCTTGTATTGGGTTGAATTGTTGTTCACCAGGTTTAATTTTTGGGTTTGGTTAGGTTCTTCGTAGATTGTTTAGGGTTTAGAATTTAAAAACATTTTGGGATTGCTTTTAAAGAATAATCATTAGGTATATGTAACTGGCTAAAGATACAGGTTGACCGTTAACTTACAAATTCAACATAATGAGTTGAAATTAAAAGCCAATTTTTAAGCCTCAATTTTCAAGCACTAGACATAAATTTAGCTCGCGTTACATTTACACACCACTTTTTTCCACATATAAACCGTGGAATACTCAGCTTTGTAGGTTCTTTCAATGCGACTGCAAGAAATCATAGTTTGGGATTAACACCTTAACTTTGATGTACCAATATAAGAAGATGGTTACAATACAAGTACATTATATAAATATTTTATATTAAGTTATCTTTGTACTTGATTATCTAACATTTATTAATACACTTGCTGGAGTTTCATGACTAGCAAGTATGCAAGGTCTTTAAGTGTAGTCCTTTGTATATAATCTAAAGCATTCACATTATATGCATGTGAAGAAATATTGTTGATATCATTTTTGTTTGTTGGTTGGTTTTTTTCTTTGTTCTCAGTGGCTACAAGTAATTGACATAGATGTTGTAGACATTCTTTTCTCTTTTGAACTTCAAATGTTGAAGTCATGTATATGTATACATACATATATTTCAATAAGTCGCTTTATTGCACCTGCTAATATAGCTTATTGATAGTAATTTGTTTATTTTTTTTTATAAAAGGATTGTTATTAAAGGAGTAAGAGATGCCTTGACACTTCACAGTGATGATGATTGTTATCTGAAGCAAGTTTAAGATCTCTATTTGACAAATTTCCGTCAATGGCCGGCCAACAGCCTACTTTTCCAGCTGCATTTTCTAATAGAATCAGCCCCTCCACCCCAAGGCAACACAGTCATGCAGATTCGACACCAAATCTAGGCCACGGCCTTTTACCTCGCCTACAACCACCACATTTACATCACCATTGCCACCATACCATTAAACCAGACACTCCCCATCAGTCAAAAGGTTCGTCACAATTGTCGTTATCGCCAACCTTGAGCATAGACAGGCTCGGGTTCTGCTCGCTTACACCTATGACTACAGTGAAATCTTATGAGAAATGAACATGTCTAAAAGCTACCTTGCATGCAACGAATGTTCTAAATCTGTATTTGGAACTATATATGGGCAATTCCCCAGTTCATGAGTTTATTTGAAACAAAAATTTCAATAAAGGTGTTGAATCTGTCATCGAATTGATAGTTATACATTTGTTACATTGTAGTTTGTTTTTGTAAACTTTAGATGAAATGTGATTGAAGAATCCAAATTTCGTTGACTTCATGTAATCATTTGTGTGATTACAGAATCCGTTGACTTCATGTTTTTTTACTATACTTCATAAAATACTTGGAATGGAAACGGTCGGTGTTTGCTTTGCTTTAACATTTTTCAATAGGCCAAAACGATAACGACAAAACTCATGCCATGTTACGTGAGGAAAAAACAAAAACTCCCGCCGCGAAGCGCGGGCAGAAAAAAACTAGTTGAAAACATTAGAGAAGTAACTAAATCAAACTTTGAGGAATTTAACTTTACCCAAACAACCTAGAAAGTTCCATGTTCCAATCACTCAATTAGTGAAACTGCCCATGTAGAGGCCGAATTCACCACAACAACATCCCAGCGGCTAATTCCAAAGCCACGTGACCCAACCCAAAAAGTGAGTAACATGGACCCATATTTAAAAAGTTTGAGATTTAGACTAAAATAGCAAAAGTGCCCAAACACAGGGACCAAAATGATAGTTTACTCACCTCTTATATATGGGGAAAGTGAATATGAGGCTGTTACACATCTAAGCTTATATGCGAAACCTATCAAAACTACGTAGTTTTGATTAAAAGCCAACTAAAACCAATTAAATCTCGTATTTTATTGGCATCCGTTTTCAACTCTCCAATAATTTCTCCGGTTGGTTTTGCCAATTCTCCTATCAACTGATCTGAAACTTAGCCTACGAAATGATCAACAACAAAGTTTTTTTCATTTTATTTGGTCTACAAATCTTAGTTATTCTATTCTTTTTTCCTCTTCCCTTGATCGTGAGTGACAGCCTCCAACAACCCTTTAGTCTACGAAATTAACAACAGCTACAATTTTTTTTTCAATTTTAAATTTATTGAACTGAAAATCTTCCAATCAAATTTTGTATATTGACAGACCGGAGAAAATTAAAACCAAAAATATGATATGTCTGGATATGCCTTGTCAAAATTTAGTAATTCACCATTTCGATGGAAAAATTGAATATAGATGTATGGAATAAGAAGATTTTTGGTTTGTTGTTCATTCCTTTATTAGCCGAATAAAGAGATTTAATTGGTTTCTTAATGCTGTTCTTTCAAAAGGCAATAAATTATAGATTTAATTGATGGAGAATTAAAAAGTTGACCGGAGAATTTAATGAAAAATTGGAAAAAGATGAAATTAAGTGACAGAAATAAGGAGATTTAATTGGTTTTAGTTGGTTTTTAATCAAAACTACGTAGTTTTGATAGGTTTCGCATATAAGCTTATATGTGTAACAGCCTCATATTCACTTTCCCCCTTATATATAGATGCATCAACTCTCACAAAACATATATTACATATACTAACTTTATTTAAAAGACAAATTAGCCTACTTCTAAATAGTGCTATATCTGAATTTTACAGGATTTAAACGTCATATATCTCTTAGATAAAGTCTTAGATAAAGAGGATACATATTACACCAACCCATATTATTGAAAACATTAGAGAAGTAACTAAATCAAAATTTGAGGAATTTAACTTTACCCAAACAACCTAGAAAGTTCGATGGTCCAATCACTCAATTAGTGAAACTGGACATGTAGAGGCCGAATTCACCACAACAACGTCCCAGCGGCTAATTCGAAAGCCACGTGACCCAACCCAAAAAGTGAGTAACGTGGCCCTCTTAATATCCAGTCTTTGTCTTCTCCCCCTCCTCTATATAATTAACTAACCCACGGTACCACCTCTACAACCACCATCAACGCCACTATAACAACAACAACAACAACTTTCTTTCAGTCATTCTAACATGGCAGCTACTTCAGTCTTCATGGCAACCCCCGTTGCACGTCTCACCACCACCCCTTCTTCATCTAGAAGAAACATCAACTTTGCTGTCGTCAGATGCATGTCACAAGATCAACAGCCTTCAACCGACACTTCCAAAACTCCAGCCACACCAACTCCGCCACCAATGAACACTCCGCCTCCGCCACCACCGGCGCCGAAGGTCAGCACTAAGTTTTCCGACGTGTTGGCGTTCAGTGGGCCTGCACCGGAGAGGATCAACGGAAGGTTGGCGATGATAGGGTTTGTGTCGGCAATGGCGGTAGAGTTAAGCAGCGGTCAAGATGTGTTATCTCAGATCTCCAACGGTGGTGTGCCGGTGTTTCTAGCGACGAGTGTGGTGCTGTCGCTGGCGTCGTTGGTGCCGTTGTTTAAAGGGGTGAGAGCGGAGTCGAAGTCGAGTGGTTTGATGACGTCTGATGCAGAGCTGTGGAATGGGCGGGTTGCGATGTTGGGTTTGGTGGCTTTGGCTCTCACCGAGTATGTCAAAGGCAGTGCCCTTGTATGATGAATTCTTAAAAAAAAAAAAAAAAATTGTATCGAGTTAGGATGGAAATGTTGGTAGATATGTACTTTTTAAGCTTGTAAGTATGTGTGTAAGTGATGAAATGTTTTGATCTATGAATATTCTTGCCTAAGTTTAACAATATGTATATCTTAGTATAAAATATTGTCAAAAACTTTGTCTATAAAAGTCTTTATTATTGAATATTGTCACAATGGATCCATCTCATCTCTCTTATGTATAATCCAAAACTTCAAAAGTTATCATTGGCATATCAAAGGAGATTATGAGGTAAATTCGCTTTATTAACTACATATAATTTACTAACTTTCTTATCACTCACAAAAATCACTGTTTTTTTTTATATAGTTTTCAATTTTTACCGTTATGTTACAAAGAATTTGTTCATGTTTAACTCTTATAATTTTTAACTTTTAGAAATTTGTCCAAATAATTTTTCATTTTTAACCATAATACTTTTCCACTTCCAACTTTGTTCACAGTTTTTTTACGGTTTTAACGGGCCCTTCGCAACGCGTTGGTCATAAGTTGACTTTTTTTTTTGAAAGGTGAGGATCAAGAACTCGCGTATGTCGGGAGATGTAGACTATGTTGTCTTAACCGGGCCCACGCTACAGAGCCCCCACGCCGACCAACCGACATCAACCCCTCGATGAGAAACCCCTATCACCCAGGTAAACCCGGAGGGGAAAACTCACCCGGCAAGACTCGAACCTAGGTTGCCCCATGCCTTATCTTTCCGTGGCCACCACTGGGCTATCCAGTGATGGTTAGTCATAAGTTGACTTAGTTATTATTTTCTATGTTTTACATTTCAGTCTTTTTTTTTTTTTTTTTTTTTTGCAACTTAACACGCCACAACGCATGTGCATGGATTAACGTTTTTACGTCTACCTTTTTTGTTCGTTATAACAGTCCCGCCGCAAAGCACGGTTCTTATATCCTAGTTAAGTTTATATAGCTAATTTGGAACTATGTTTTAAAAAGATAAGTCAACTTAGAATACATAACTATATCCTCTGCCAATGTGGGGTTAGCTCGCTTGGTAGAGACTCTTGTCTCTTAAGGGGAGGTCTTGGGTTCCAGGATGACATCTCTCCACCGTTTTATAGTTGCAATAGTTTACATCTGAAAAAACTAGTTACGCATATTTAGTTCTTTACACTTCAAGAATAGAACGGGACATGATAAACTCTCAAAAATTCCGATCACCTCGACTAACATATAGTAGGTTATCATCACAACTAGTTTAATACCCGTCCGGTGGACGGGTTACGCTAACAACGTAACAGACAAAGATAATGTATATTGATGGTGTTTCGGTTTGTTTCTCGTTTTCTTCTTTTCCATCTCCTATTTGAAAAAGTTACAACCATCTAATTTTTGATGAAATTTTAGCATGCACTCCGATGAAGATATTCTTGTCGTTCTTGCATTTGGTGACAAATAACACACCCTTAAAACAAATAAATTGTTCATAGCCATACACATTATTTAGATATCATTGTTTGCGTCACATTGATTTTCTCTAAATGTCTTGTTAATTTAAAAGGTTAAAAGTTTTAGTAAAATGATAATGTGTTCTGACGCAACCTTTTTGAAGTTGGACCAAAATCATAGTTTGGCTACATGAATCATTTGTATGATAAATTAGATTACAGAACAACATTATTATAATAACAAAGCAAGTTCAAGATTTCGCTTATAAACGGTAATCGATCTTTCAAGCATTCATAAGAATGATATTTCAAAAATTGATCACTCAAAGCTACTACATAAAAATAATGAATCAAACATAGTATAAAAGATCTCATATACCCCCTCCCACAAAGAACAAAAAAATAGTTTTTTTCTAATACTGGTATATAGATAACTTCCTCCATATTTTAATGGAATTACTTATACACAAGAGGTTCTTCTATCTACAAACTATGTCACAAAAGAATATGTGATTTACCAGACCCACAAGAACACAACTTCGTCCCAGTTTTGCTATTAGCACAAACACATATTTCAAAAGAAGATCATAGTCTTCTTCCCAATACAAAAGAGAAGCTTTTTCAGGGTTATCTAGAAGCATCTTAGATGTCAAATATCCAACAATTTTCAAGTTCGGTACAGTCTCGATTGCTTCCCTATAAGTTTACAGCTTCTGGTGGCGTAATATTCCAGCCAATGATCGGCATACAGTCTATTTTCAGCAAGATCTTGCTATAGTTCTGTTCTTCCCATCTTGATGTAGGCTAATGTAAAGTAAAACACCCAAGTAACATTAAAAGAAAAAAATATCATTTTTAAAGAAATGTTTGCAAAAAGGAACATAGTGAAAATTACCTGCCATGGCAGAGTTGACCAAGATCTGCCATTGTGATACCAACATGATCTGTAATTAGTCGAGAAACTGCTATAATTTGATATAACATAGTACTAAAGGTCAAACGGGTCAAATAAGTTGAAAGGGTCAAACAGGTATAAAGCCTCCACTATTTTAATAAACTATTACAATTATTACTACATAATATAATTTTCAAATCATATTGGACATACTACTTATCTGTAACTAAATTTAAGTTGTTTTAACAGTATTTAAAACTTTTAGACAAAATATCGGTTTAACACTAATCCATTTGACCCATTACCCTTGACCCAGCCATTTTCCACCTCTACATTATATGCATGATTTGGTTATGTCTAACCTTTATTGGGTCAAATAGCTTTAAAGAGTCAAATGAAAAGAAGTAGCCCAAAGGGTATTTTTTTACTATAAAACCTCCTAAATCATTGTAGAAAAATTAACTCAATTATTTTAAATGATTTGCATAATGAATATACCTTTTAAGAAACTTAATTTTAGAGCTTCAACATTAGGTTTCCTACCTCTTGTTCAACATTAGGTCTCCTATGAGACCGAACCTAACCCAAAACAAAAAAAAAATAACAAAATCGAACTGTTTTCAAAAAACCAAATCTTAAGTATTTGGTTCGGTATGAGCCCAAAACCGAACCATGCACACCTCTAACATTAAGCAAGCCAAAAAAAACCCCTTATTTGTAAAGTTTAACTGTAAAATTTTGAAACCACAACCGAGGATGAAGCGTCAAAAATTTTCCACTAACCTTAGTATTTTTGTGGGAAAGGATAACTGTAAAACGTCTCTCTCATCACAATCCTGTATAGATGGAGACTGCAGTAGCACACCAGCAAAGATATCATCCTCACAGACCTATGAAAAAAATTTAGTTGATAATTAATTTATATTTACATATTTACTACTTTTGACAGAGACGAAAGAGATGGGCCTTAAAGAGAAGGAAAGATAAAAGGCTTGAGTAGACCATTTTCGGACATTTGCTTCATATAAGAAGCCTAATTCTTCAGCATGTTGTCCTTTTTCCGTCAAGAAAATCAAGAGAAGTGCAGTATGAGTAGATGATGCAAAATGAAAATTAACATGGTATAAAATATGGCAAACTGCATGAAACAGAAATGGGCTTGGCACTATTTTACCAATTTTAGCTTACAAATTTAACTTATGCACAAACTGAAAACCAAAATTCGATTTATTACTAATTTTAGCAACCGACCTCACCTAATTCTACCAGTAAAGTAAATTGATGCCATGCCAGCCATGAGATGCCTCATTTAAAAAAATGCATATGTGAAAAAAGTTCAAACCTATTAACAATAGTAATGTAATTATAAAAAGTAATGTAATTATAGTAATGTAATAATAAAAAAGATTATACACCCAAGTGAGTATTTCAACAGAAGCTGGGTGGCTACCCTCCTGTTTAAAGTAATCAAACGATGTTGGCCTAATTTGCACCCATGTCTAAAGGGCTTCAAGTTGATATGTTTTTATTGCTGCAACAAAATCCGTCTTCTTATAAGATGAGGGTGCCATCTACAAAAACATAAGCAAATACTAATTAAATATGAGGTTTTTAAGGTTATATAAAACAAAACTTGGTTCCACACCGAATTTAGAATATCACGAACCCTATACTCCATTGCATTTGTAGCATTACACATGAGAGCCTGCAAATGATCTCGCAACACTAAGATAAGAATGTATTTGAAGGAAAAAAAGTGAAAGCTAACCATTATGATGTTGTCAAGAGACACACGCCCATCTTTGTTTGGTTCCAAAATCATAAACTAAGCTCCGTAAACCAATTCATTCTCTGTCAAAGCTTCTGATAATGCCAACAATAAATAGCCAAACAATAATTTCAAATCGCTAAGCATAAAAACCAATTGCCAAGTTAAACGCATATACCTTCGCACCTGTTCTTGAAGCTATAATCTCCTCAACTCTTAGTAACACGTATAAGATTATAGCAATGATGCGAATAAATTATTGGTGAATGCTGCATTTGTGCCAAAGAAAGTGTAGTGAGCGATGTAAACATCATGTCCAAAAATATATCATTAGAAAATGTTTAACTCACCCTAAGGAATTACTAATTAAGAAATAGTGATTACAACCATTCAAGCCTTACCACAGTCATATACCATGACCAAAGACTGATAATAGGATGTTTTGAACCTGTCGGCTGTCACCATAATGGCATAAAGCTTCATTTCTCAACTATTGTATTTAGAAGCAAAACAATAAATCAAAATAATAAAGAGATACATAACCTCCTGAAAACTATACAGGATTCCGCACACCGCATACGCTTCTGAACACTGAGTCATTGATACTAATTGAAAGAGAGATTAAACTTATCTTTCATGAACACTGAAACGGATTCAAATCATTAGAGAGGATACTTTAGAGACCGATCAATAACCAACTTAAATGAAACAAATAACTGAAACCAAATTAGCGTGAAGTACCTTGCTGAACTGAGATGAAGGAGGATCAGCAACGGTAGTGGTGTGGCGTCTGAATGCAATAGTGATCGTTGTAGAAATATGCATGAACCCTAGTTTTTCCAATTTGGAAATGGATGATTCTATGCTTTCACGATTGGAAGAATGAACGATTAAGGAGGTGAAGAGTTTACGAAGGGTAATTACAAAGATGAATGTTTTGATGTAGATACCTGTATTTGCAAATTGGGGATTGAACAACCATGGGATGACTCTTGATGGAGAATCTGTTCACTGCTCGAAATGGTTCTTCAATTCTTTTTTTTTTGCAGAGATTATATAAGAATACCCATCAACTGAATTGACACCACTATCCAAGTTTGTAGGAGCTTAGTGGTGGAGAGTTGTGGAGATAATGGGCAAGAAAAATCAGGAGAAAACCATCAACTAAGGTAACTGTCCTAAACTGCTACTACAGCAGTTATTTTAATGAGTTTAAAGGGCTGAGATTTAATCTCAGCATGATCCAATGGTGGATATTGACTTAGATAGTGGTTAGACTTAATGGGTTCCATAGATATATATAATTCCACATAATAATTATTAAACATATTGAACACCATCTTTTCTTTTTTCAAAAAGTAAATATTGAACAATTGGACCAGGATTTAACCTCAAGCTCATTTTGGAAATTTTGATGATATGAAAAAAAAAATAAACTTGATAGTAAATTAAAATATGAAGTTAGTAGAAATGTTGAGCTTGTTAAACACATGATGCTTGAACTTGAAAATTCATTGCTTCAAATATTGAACCCTAAACATGAATATTATGGATTCGCATTAATGAACTAGTTCGTAGCGAATTTCACAAAGAACTCTTGAACTATTGAATTCGATGCCCTACCAGTGAGCTTGAAAAGGATTCTTTAATTTTGAATTTTCCTTTTTTCTTTATATATGCTTCTTGTACAAGAGAAAGACACATAGATTCTCTGCCTTTTTTGACGCCTTTGACATCATTGGTTTCAATTTCAAGAACGAGCCCATGAATTCTCTGTTGGGTTGGTGATATCGATGCTCCGAATTCACTTGTCTACTGAGACAAAAACCTTGTTTTACAAAAAAAAATATCTAGCTATGCAAGTAGTTTTTCAAAAACATCCATGAGCATTAAGATGAAAGTTATAAAAAAAGGACACGAGGCAAACCTTTTATATATAGATACACAAACTCTTACAAGTGATTACAAATTCTACATCAATAAACCAACAAACAATCATATATTACATGTAGTAACATTTTTTATCGACAAAGTAACCTATTTCTAAATAGTGTTATGTATTAGACAAAAAGGAGACATGTTACACCAAACTATATTTATTAAAACATTAGTAAAGAAGTAACTAAATCAAAATTTGAGGAATAAACAACCTACAAGGTTCCATGGTCCAATCACTCAATTAGTGAAACTGCACATGTAGAGGCCGAACTCACCACAACAACGTCCCAGCGGCTAATTCGAAAGCCACGTGACCCAAACCAAAAAGTGAGTAACGTGGCCCTCTTAATATCCAGTCTTTGTCTTCACCCCCTCCTCTATATAATTAACTAACCCACGGTACCACCTCTACAACCACCATCAACGCCACTATAACAACAACAACAACAACTTTCTTTCAGTCATTCTAACATGGCAGCTACTTCAGTCTTCATGGCAACCCCCGTTGCACGTCTCACCACCACCCCTTCTTCATCTACAAGAACCCTCAACTTTGCTGTCGTCAGATGCATGTCACAAGATCAACAACCTTCAACCACAACTCCAGCCACACCAACTCCGCCTCCGCCACCACCGGCGCCCAAGGTCAGCACCAAGTTTTCCGACGTGTTGGCCTTCGGTGGGCCTGCACCGGAGAGGATTAACGGAAGGTTGGCGATGATAGGGTTTGTATCAGCGATGGCTGTAGAGTTGAGCAACGGTCAGGATGTGTTTGCTCAGATCTCACACGGTGGAGTTCCGGCGTTTGTAGCGACGAGTTTGGTGCTGTCAGTGGCGTCGTTGGTGCCGTTGTTTAAAGGGGTGAGAGTGGAGTCAAAGTCGAGTGGGTTGATGACGTCGGATGCAGAGCTGTGGAACGGTCGGGCTGCGATGTTGGGTTTGGTTGCTTTGGCTTTCACCGAGTATGTTACCGGCAGTCCGCTTGTTTGATTAATTAATTTTTGTGTAAGAAAAAAGATGTATAAACACAAAGAAAAGAGTGCTACAGCAAGAAATCATTTTCAGATTGTGAATTTAGATAATTTTGTCAAAAAATGTTAGAACTCGAATGTTAGTTTTTTTTTGAACGGCCAATGAAAATATTATTTAAAAGAACCGCCAAGCAAGACGCTAGGCTGAGATTCACATCCACCAAATTACAATCTCACAGACCCGAAACAATACACCAAGAACGACTAAAAACATTAAAAGATCAACGGTTCCAGGTTAACACGCCTCTTTCGAACGATACTTTACCCATAGGTATGCCAACGATTTGATCTCCTCGACTACTTTCGTTATTGAGGAGTAGCTACCTTTGAAGACAATGTCATTTCTCAGCCGCCAAATGCTATGGTTGTTAAGACCACTGCCTGAATTGTTTTTTCTTTTTCTTTGAACCTTGGCAATACACATTTAAGTCCAGCAAATCCCTGATGCAGAAAGCATAGATGGATGGAATATTACACCAAAGTGAGACCACTTGCCAAAGCGATTGTGAGAAAGCGCATGAAACGAACAAGTGTTCACACGTTTCCGGGTAGTCCCCACATAGAAGGCAATGATCCGAATCGACAAAAATGTTTCTAGTCGCCAATGCATCTTTAGTCGGAAGTCTATTCTTATATGCTCTCCAAGCTACAATAGATACCTTTTTTGGGACCCATGAATTCGAAGGAAAAACATAGTCAGGTTGTGTATATTTAATTGAGCCAAGTGCTTTTTAAAACTACCCACTGTGAATGTATTTAATTCATCCGGATCCCAGACCCATGTGTCCTCATTAGCGCCCCATATTATCTGACTAATAAGCCCTTGTAACTGCCTCCATTCACCTTGTTCTGCCGAGCCCAAAAATGGTCTTTTCCAGGCCCAATGCGAACCTATCCCAGACCCAAATTGGCCCAATCTTTCTGCCACTGTGCAAGTCTTTTTAGACTCAAGTGAGAACCGAGCCGGGAACTTTGTCACGAGTGAAACCTGTCCCATCCACACGTCAATCCAGAACATCACAACGTTTCGGCGACCCACCACCCCTTTTATTGTTTTTTGCAGCTCCAAACCCATGCTTGTGAGATCAGACGACCCCTTGTGTACTTGTTTCCAAGTTCCGGGCATAGAAACTTTAGCTGGTATGAAGTTCCTAGCCCTCGAGTTGTGATGAAGGGCCCAAATAACTTTCCGCCATAACCCTTGGTCTTCAACTTTGTACCGCCACCACCATTTTGCTAGCATGGCAAGATTGGCGTCTCGCAAGGAACCGAAACCAAATCCGCCATACTTTACCGGGGCAATGTTAGTAGTCATGTACTTTGAAAGATATCTATGAAAGTATATGAATTGTTGCAAGTACAAGTGTAAGTGAGCCAAGTGTAGCTTACTAGCTATTAGGGCTATTCGAAAGCGGCTCGGATTTAGCTCGGAAAAAGCTCGCTTGATATTACTTGGTTTGAAAGTGAGCCTAGCTCGGCTCGTAACAAGCCAAATTGGCTTGGTTTGTCTTGCTTCTTAGCTCGGATTATTTTACTTTTAATACGTTTTATTTTAATTAATATACATATAGTATATTATAAAAAAATTGGTTATTATTTGCAGGTATTTAGGAGTGCAGTTAGATAATATTTGTGGGTTGATTAGGATGCTAATTGACTTATATTATATTGCGTTGAGATTTGAAGAAAAAAAATCCGCATTTGATCAAACTTGACTTTGGCTAGTAATATAGTAGGTTGAACTTATTTTGAATATGTCATTTTGAATTATTGAATGATATCTTAAACTATTGAATTTTGAAAGCTATGTATTAATATTTATTTTTAAATTCGAGTCGAAACTGAGCCAAGCCCAGCAAGCTCGGGCTAAGATTTTCAGCTCGGTTTATAATTGAGCCGAGTCCAAGCTTGCTATGGCTCGGCTCGTGAACAGCCCTATTAGCTATGTAGGTATATGATAACCTGGTAAGTGTGTTTCACTATGAAATATTGTCAAATAGTTTTTAGTAAAATCCTTTGATAATCATATATTGGCTTAAAAAGCCTATTAATCTCATATGTCTTCTTGGTTCATGTATAAAACTAATATATATGTTGAATACATAAGTGTCGATATAGTACCAATATCATAATAGACCGAATTGATACAACCATGCCACACAGCACGAGGGAAAACAAATAAAAGGAAACGACAATAGCCAATCTCGGCAAATACTAACCCTAGGTAGGGGTGCAAATGAGCCGAGCCCGAGCCTTACAATACTCAAGCTCGGCTCGTTATTTTTCTGATAGCTTGAGCTCGGCTCGTAAAGAATATGTAAAGATTGAGCTCGGCTTGGCTCGGCTCGAGCTAATTGAAGAAAAATCTTAAACGAGCCAAAGCTCGGCCCAAGCTCGTTTTCAATAAACTTAACGAGCCAAAACTTGGCTCGAGCTCGTTTTTGCCACAAATTTAAAGAAAAAAATGTAATGGGAAAACTAACATCATCATGCATTAAATCCACATAACCATCCTAAACCATCCGTCCGAATTTACAAGACCAACAAAAATAACCGTATGGTACGAGACCAAGTTAATGTTCTATACAAAAATCCATATCCTATGTTAATAAACAAAATCTGGTCTTCTCAAATTTCCATAGCCAATATTCCTCCAAAAGTTAGTGAGCCATTATATCGCCAAACAAGCATTTTAAACAAGTCAAGGTCAATTAAAAAAGGGTAAAATGCACGGATAGTCCCTGTGGTTTTGCAAAATAACACCTATAGTCCCTAACTTTTGAAAATTACATCGGTGCTCCCGGTGGTTTGACAGTTTGTTACTCAGATAGTCCCTAGAGTAGATGACGGTTAGTTTTCTCCGTTATGTGGATGTGAAATGACAAATTTACCCTACATCTTCTCTACCCTATAAAAGCAAAACTACCCCACCCCAACCCCAACCCCCACCTTTCTTTCTCTTTCCCCAATATATCACCAATATTAAGTGGAGTCAAATGGAAGTTCACTTCACTTGTTCTACTCTGAACCGATGGAATACTCAAAGAGCCAATGCCAAAGAGATCACAGTTCTTGAATTGCAGAGGCACAATGAATGCCCGAAGCGCCATATTTGTCTGTTAAAGATGATTCGGTAACACGAGATTGCTTGAGCGAGTTCAACCTGCATATTAATGTAGAAACCCAAGCTAAGTTATTACATCGAAAATAAGGCTTGTGCTGAGCTCATTTGTGATAACATATTCATTGGGGCATTGTATCGAACAGGTTAAGGGCATATGTTTGATCTTTAACGAACTACTTTTAAAAGAATTTTATCTCCATTGATGAACATCTGCTTCATTATATTTGTTCACAGTGAATTGTTACCTTGTTTTTTTGAACCACAAATTGGTGGGTTTGGGGATATTGTGAACATCTGCACTTATTGTTTTGTTACTTTTTCCTACTTGAGTTACATGAAATTGCATAATATTGAGCTACAGCTTACAACAATTTAAGGTTTAGGAATTAGGATTAAAAGTGTATGATTTAGAACCCAGACACAAGAAACAAAATTAAGCAGAGTGAAAGGTGAAGGTCGGGGTGGGTTGGGGTGGGGTTGTTTTGTTTTTATAGAGTGGAGAAGATGAAGGGTAAATTTGTCATTTCACATCCACTTAACGGAGAAAATTAACAATCATCCACTCCAGGGACTATCCGAGTTAGGGGTGTTCATCGAATCGAATATCGAATTTTCGAATTATTCGAATCGAATTGTTCGAATAATTTTTATTTTTCCTTGAATTCGTATTCGATTCGAATTCGATTAAAACCTATCAAATTCGATTCGAATTCGTATTCGAATAAAAAACCCAATTCGTATTCGATTAAAATTTCGAATTCGAATCGAATTCGAATAAATTCGATTTAATTCAGATTCTTTAAAACATGTAAAAAACTATAAAAATGAAACATAAATTTTAAAGCAGTCATAAAGCACGATATCACATTAAAAAGTTTCAAATAAAGTACCACAAGTCTAAAATTCAAAACGAGAAGTCGAGAATAATCACTCCACATTACAAGTTAATATTTTTATGGTTAAAAATCTATTGATAGATTTGTTACTTAGGTTTTACTTATGGGTCATGTAGTGGCTTTGGTAATGGGTAATTTTAATACTTGGAAAAATTTTTGAAAATAATTTATAGTATAGCTTTATAAAAGTTATATATGTATTATATATAAAAATAATAAATAAAAAGGTATAATTTTTATTCGAATTTCGAATCGAATCGAATTTGAAATTATAAATTCGTATTCGATTCATATTCGATTTACTTGACTCGAATTGAATCGAATTCGAATTCGAATTCTTATAATCGAAACGAATTCTTGATAATCGAATCGAATTTAAACGAATTTCGAATTTTTCGAATTCGAAACGAATCCTGAACACCCCTAATCCGAGTAACAAATTGTCAAAGTGTAATTTCTAAAAGTTGGAGACTATAGGTGTTATTTTGCAAAACCACAGGGACTATCCGTGCATTTTACTCATTAAAAAACAAGTGCATCAGTTCACTTTAAAATATTAACATCAAAAGGCCTAACAAGTAGCTTTTAGATCCCGGCCCAATGATAACAATAATGGGCTTTTGGCAATAGTCAAAGTTAACTAGTCCAAAACATGAAAAATGTTCACCAACCAGTGGATATTTGTGAGATAAGCATTAGGGCTGTGGGGGTGGAACGTTAATGTTCCGTGATGATGCACCATCACGCGTGGTGGGAAACAAAAGACCGCCGCCACCCATGATATATCACGCGTCAAATGTAAAACGCGTTGTATTATTAACGCGTGAAACTTCATTGTATCAAGCTCTGGACCCACTGCATGTTTGACACGTGTTGACCAACTTCACCAATTTAGTTCTGCAGGATGAAAAGTGAAATGAAATGAGGATGATGGGGGGTTTTTGTGAGAGTAAATATTTTTAATATTTTTTAGGTAATAATAAATTAGTTGAAGTTGGCTTTTTTTGCAGGCTAATTTAAAAAAAAAAAAAAAAAAAAGTTGTCAGTGATGGAATTCCATCACTAGTGATGACCACCGCCACTAAAAAGGCTTGTGAGTGATAGAATAGTGGTTGATGACATGACGGAACTTGATTGGATGCTTGTAAGTGATGGAATTCTATCACTAGTGACCACCCCCACTCCCTTTAGAAAAGCTGTATATTTGCAATAATTTCACTAGAAAAGGTGTTTCCCGTGCGGTCGGCTGCCACCTCAGCTCCCGACCACCTTCCCGCTTCCACACCCCCAGCATCTTGACACCAAATAATAAAAGAAAGTTAATTTATACTATTCATTATATTCAGGTAGTTGAAGTGCGTAATTATATTCCGTTGATACTACCGTTAAAACCATAATATATATATATATAGGGGAAGGTTCAAATGAAAACCACTAGTTATTGTGAAAACTCGAAAACTAATTAAAAAAAGACAAAAAAACATACCAAATTTTTTTTTTTTTTTTGCAACCCAATTTTCGCAGCTTTTTCAATATAAAAAAAAAAATTTCGAAAAAAAAAAAAAAAAAAAAAAAAATTTTTGTGTAGTTCACATGTGTAATACTACATATGTGTATGTGTACTACAAAAAAAATTTTTTTTTTTTTTTTGAAAAAATGTTTTTTTTTATATATAAAAACCAGCGATTTTTATAAAAAAATTGAAAAAAAAAAAAAATTGTGTGTTTTTTAGGCTTTTTTTAGTTAGTTTTCGAGTTTTCACAATAAAAGTGGTTTTCATTTCAACCATCCCATATATATATATATATATATACTTGCAAACCTTTATTCAAGCTTTTCGGCAAAATTTTATTTTATTAACCAACATAAATTATAATTTTCCGTGAATGTAGACTTAATTCTTGATTTTAACACAAGTAGAGAGAAATGGATTTGAAGGATTAAAATCTTAAACGTTACAAACTTTGATGGGAATTCACAAAATCATTGACCGGTAGACTGTTTGGTCGACCGTATTGTGGAAGCCGATTAGAGAAGGTTGACAGACCGACCAGTGGATCGTTAAGGCAACCAATTTGATTACCGGTGTTATAAAACACTGGTAGTTACAAGAAAGGAATAGTTTACAATAATATACTTGTGGAGACTAATAAGCTAGCAATAAGACATTGCTCAGCGGTCACCATATACAACATCCATGCTCCTTAATCTTGAGAAGATGATGGATTGTTGAAAAATATGCAGACAACTGAGATATCATCTTTTGCGAATCCCGGTCGTTTACATTTCCACTGAGTGGCTGCATACTCAACCAGGCGTTTTGCTGATTCGTCTCTTTCGTCTGCTGACGATGAAACAATCTCCACCGCCTTTTCATTTGAGACAACATCCCATACCTGCAGATTGTTATTCATATAAATCTAAAATCAACTAATAATCACATTAATAATGCAACCATGTATATATATAAATGTATGATGTAGGAGTATCGTACCCCATCAGTTGCCAAAATAACAAAACGGTCGCGTGTGGTTAAGGTTCTTTGTATTACGTCAGGCTCGGAAATAAGACCGGAATCTTTAACAAAAAAGTCACCAAAAGCTCTTGAAAGCGCAAGTCCTGGACCTTCTGGTGTCTCGTTGATTGAAGCTCGAATCCTAGACACTCCTGGCTCATCATCTGATTCGCACACACACCCTCCTGATGTGTATATCCTCTCTCTTTCCTCTAAATCAAGGATTAGAAAATGTAAGCGGTAAACACACACACACACACACACACACAACAATCAGATTTCATATATAGTTATATAATGCATGACAGTGCTTACTAGATAAACTCGGTTTACAGTCTACAGTTAGCTGAACAGCTATCACCTCCCCATCGTCTGAAGTGGTCCCAATAACAGCTCTAGAATCACCAACATTTGCCAACACAATAAGATCTCCCTGAGAATGAATTATGTTTAGGGAAAATGTTATTATTTATCTTCTTTAGTCATTTAGGTATAAATAATAATAGTTTTACTTGGAGGCAATATGTGGGTCAGGTGGGTTGGGTAACAAGGTGAAATGGGTTGGGTTGAAACTGGCCAAATTGGGTTGGTCCGGGTTGACCCATATAGACTTTGTTCTATTCTCTTGAACATGTTTGCAAATAATTTATTTTGTGAAGTATGATTAATTTTTAAAATAATAATTTGATTATTAAATAAAATAATTTAAGAGGTTCTTTGAATGAAGATTAGACTTCGGACCACTTTCAACGACTTCAACCCCATTTGACCTGTTAGAGGAAAAAACATAATTCAAACCGAAACGATGTCTAAGTTTGACTTTAAAGGTCAACCTATTCATTTTGACCGATACAGATTTCAACTTTCAAGTACAGATCTACATTTAATTATGAATTACCTCGCGGATTATAGTCACAGCAGCTGTACCACTGTAAAAGGAATCGATTACAGGATGAAGCTCAAGATCATAATCAACCGTAGAACAAGCCTTGATGAAGGAGTCCTTCCACACACCAAATTGATCAAAGTTTGCATTTTTACACAATTCCCCATCCATCAAGATTGAACACTGAGCCATAGCTTCTTGCCAATAGTGTAGCAAATAAGCCGGCATTACTTTCTTCACTCGTTTTCCGACAAGATGCCCCCATGGCCCGTGCCCGTCGAAAACTCCACATAACATCACATCTTCCTTCCCTCCAAATCCCTACAAATAGATCAACATCTAAATTAATACATTTGAACTCATAATCGTTATAACTTTATTATCTTTAGAGTTAACTGTCATTTACGTCCTTGTGGTTTGTCCAATTATGCTATTTCAGGCCAAATATCAAATTTGTACCGTTTCCATCCTGACATTCTCGAAACATGTATTTCAGTCCTAAAAACTAACCCCTGTTAAAACCTGGTGTTTAATGGAGGGTAAAATTGTGATTTTCCATTTTCTTTTATGTACTAAATAAGATTGTTAAAACCTGCTGTTTAATGGAGGGTAACCCCAGGTAAAACCACAGGGACGTAAATGTCAGTTAACTCTTGATCTTTATATATGTAGTTTGAATTATGAACAAGAAAGATTACCTCCCATACGATGAAGGAATCTTGGTTAGTTCCTTTATTTCCACCCTTGGAATAAGCCGATATGTAATTACTAGACCATTCGGCACAAACGTTACCCGAAGAAGTTAATAATAAACCATTTTTCCGTGATTCCTTTGCCAAAGCCTCGGTAGCTTCTCTTCCAAGGTTAATCCTTCGTTTCTTCCCCTTTTTTGATGAAATATTTTTCGTCAATCCGCTCAAAAAAGCAGAAAACTGCACCATCTTTTCTATAATTCAAGTAAGAAAGTTCAAGATAATGTATGCATAATACTAAAGATCCACCAATTCATGTAACAAGTCAACTTTTTACAACTAGTCACCATCAACCACCCAAATAAATCTACACTTAAGTTAACACAAACATAACTAATTTGACTTCCGGCACTGTTCACCATCAAATTTGGGTGCTTAACTTTTGGTAAAGAAAACAACTGATAACAAAACCATATAACATACACCACAAATTATCACTTTATCAGGGAACCCGTGATCAAATTTTCATTTGGAACTTAGGATTCCTATCAAATAAAGTCAACTGGTCAAACAAGTCTCTTTCTTTCACCGTAATAGCAAACCAACAAAATAGCAGGTAAAGAGTGAAATCCTGTGGTTCATAGTCCCATATTAACCGCCACGATGGCCCACAACGACCGTCCATAAGGCTAAAGGGTGTGAGGGTCATGGTTGGGACATGATTCGCCACGTAGAAACATGAATGGAAGGCTACACCAACCCTTGCATGATCCACCATGGTTTGCATGAATTAAACCATGGCAACCACGGTCCTCCTTTCCATTTTTTCAAGAAATCATTTCTTTTTTCTAGACAAAGATAAATGTAAAAATAAATAAGGGGATAACGGTTTGGGTCATGACCACACCCTTAGGGTATTGGTTTTGGATGATGGAGTAGAGGTGGGTGATATGGCACTGACGTGGAGGGTCATGGTGGTCATAAGGGTAATGACCACACCCTATAGCCTAACCATTCTGTTGAGCTTCTTTCAAGTGGCATTAAATCTTTACATGGAATGGTATACACACTAGTGAGACAATGTTGTAGCTATGTAAATTTAAACATATACATACATTTAAAAGGCTTCATATATTTCAATTCTCAATGAAGATTCCCAGAGATCCTGTGGTTTTTAATGATTTGATTCCATAAAGAAATATTGTTTTTCATACAGTGGTAAATCTCAATAATTTGGTTCAAATTTCTCAATAATTCAACTTTCTTTGACAGATCAACACAAACCTGCTGCTAACCCACCAAATTCTTGTTCTTTTGATTCCAGAATCATAAAAAATAAAAGCTAAAAAAAACCTCTATTTTGAATAAATCAAAGAAAAAACAAAACTTGCAAAATTACATAACAAACAATCATGCCACAAGTTAACCTTCATAAACAATACAAACTAATAATAACTAAATTCAGAAGAAGGTAAAAGAACCTTGTTTTTTAGCCAGATTTGATTCAATGAATGATCTTTTCAATCCCAGCAAGAAAAAATGAGGGTCTGAAGCTTCAGGTAACTTCCACTTGATGTATAACTTAAGAAAACTTCTTCAAGTCACTTGGGCATTTATACAAACAGGTTGTGTGCATATCAAGGTCGCCATTTGTATTGATCAAGAGACGGTGGATGTGTGGACGATGTATACGTATAATCAACGTATATCTATCAAGGTCATGTGTTCATGGGTCCCTATGTGTCATATCATGTTTATTGGAATTTGGATTTGTGGAGGGAGTATCAAGCATTATTTCACTAAACTCCTTTATGTTATGTTTATCTACAGTTATAACCCTTTCGCTTTTTCAAACTGCAAGTATAACCTAAAGTGTGTGTGGCTATTGGTATTTGGTTAACTTGCCACCACTTTTTGGTTTACTTTTCTCCTTTTATTTTATATATAATAAATAGTTTAATTTAATAAGCATACTTTTTGGTTTACTTTTCTCCTTTTATTTTATATATAATAAATAGTTTAATTTAATAAGCATGCTTATCTTAGTTTATAATATAACTAAGATTATGTGTTGAAAGATTATATCACTTTTATCACGTTTAATTTTTTTAGGAATGTTCGATGCAAAATTAATTTTTGAGTAGAGACTCGTAATAATCTCATAGAAAGTTCTCTATATATATTGCTTTAAGTGTGATGAATAAGATAAATTTTCAACTATCTATATCTCTCTTATCTCTTATATGTAATAAGATTATCTTCTATTTAATGCATACACGTGCATCGTGTTTATGCGGCTCTCTATTTAAAACTAGTTTTGTATTATACGCTACTCTTTCATCTATTTCCCATGGCCATTTATAATTATATATATTTAGTGCAAGTAATTTATAAATATATAAGAAAAGGCTAAAGTCGGGTTTCTAAATGAAAAGATCATCTCCAATGCAAAGTATTTGGAGTGTATTTAGGTTGAGGTGGCGGAGTGTACTTAGGTTGAGGTGGCTTGCATTTGGAAGGATTAGAATTGTGGAGGGCTGCATTTAGGGGAGACGCCCTTGAGACGAAGGGGCACCCAATGGCATTACTTTAACCCCATTTAATCTTGTGTTGATGTGTCAATTCTACACTAAGTATTATAGAAGTACCAAAACACTGGTGGCGTCAGGACCGGCTCTTGGGTCGGCCATCTTGTGCCGTCGCATTTCAAAAGGCGCGAACAAAGATCCGTTAGGAACCACCTCTTATTGCGAGAACCGCGAGAACCAATGTGAACACAACCAAAAATGCCTAAAAATAGCTAAAAAACATACAATTTTTTTTCTTTTTTAGTATTTTTTATGTTAAAATCGTTACTTTTAGTAGCCAAAAGTAAATCTTTGTGTGCTAAGATTTAGGGTTAAGAGATTCTAGTTAGGGTTCGACGAGCCGGTTCTAACGCCGCTGGAATCAGTCCAATCGGAGTTCGTTTGAGTCGGTTCCCCACTGTTCCCCACTTTTTTAGTGTTCCCCAATGAACCTCACACTATATATATATAGATGAGCACGGTACTCGTTCGGTAGCGAATACACCGGTACCGAAAAACAGGAAAAGTGGGTACCGGTACTGAATACACCGGTTTGGTACCGTACCGGTACCGAAAAACGGGGAAGTGGGTACCGGTACTGGTACCGAATATACCCGATACGGTTCGGTACCCGGTACCAAATGCCCATCCTAATGTAGAGGTCTCAAGTTCAAATCTTAGATCTACCACTATGGTGTAACTTTTTTAATTCATTCCCCTTAACCACAATTTTGGGCCCAATTCTTTTTCTCGCACGAGGACTAATTTTTTAAGAGTTTTCAGGGACGGCTCTAGGTGGCACCACCTACTCACAAGTACTCTAGAACCATGGACCCTACCCTTTTACTTCACCGACCAATCACACATGCCCTAAAGAGATGGAACCCGCCTCCTCACACACACCCTTAATGAGTTTTTTTCCCCTTTGGGGTGAAAGGGTGGGCTTTCACCGCGCGGTAACACCGCCGCCGGCCCTTCCGTCACCGCGCGGCATGCTTGAAATCGGGGACTTGTCACCGCTTGAGGGGAATTGATTTTTGACGGTTGCTGAACATGAAACCAATCACAATTTTCCTTTTTGTTTTTTATATTAAAAAAAATAGTTTACCCAGTGGTGGACCCATGACTTTTTTTACAATGGAGTCCGCTTTTCCCGGTGTTCAGATATTCACTTTCACAACCAAATGTTAGAATTTTTGGGTCGTCGTTGTTCGGGTCGGGTCGGGTCTGGCCGTAACGAGGAACACAATAAAATACAATATCATAACAAAAATATATAATCATTACACATTCGAAAACACACAATAAAGGTACGATGCCGCTTGAGTTGATAAAAAAATACAAAGTCATAAATTCTAAATTAGCCCTAAAACATTACAGAGTCACAAATTCTAAAAGAAATACTTTTTTTTCAATTATCCTTGCATAATGAGCACTAAAATTCATGTTCTAAGAAACTAATCACAGCTTATAAATTCAAGTTCTTAGCACACAAAAGATTTACATGTTATTCTAATTTAAATTCAGTCACAAATCCTCAAACAACTAAACAAGAAACAAAGTTGAAGTTCTAGGACTAAAAAATACTGTGCTTACTTGTTGAAGGGTTAAATAAGAAACAAAACTAATGTTATAACTTAAAAAACTATAAATATTGTGTATACCTGTTGAAGGTAGGGCTGTCCAAACTGCTCGACGATCGAAGATCGCTCGACGATCGAAGATCGCTCGACGATCGCTCGAAAAATGCTCGTTCGATTCCCGCTCAGTTTGTAAATGAGCCGATCGGATCGGTTCGATTCAAATTCAATCCGAGCATGAGCAAAGCTCCGCTCGCTCGTCGATCGCTCGGTTTCGCTCGAATTATTTTTATTAATAATTAATATATATATATATATATATTATAGATTTTATAGATTAAAAACCCAAAAAAATATAATAGCCCAAAAAAAATTAAAAGCCCAAATAACATTCAACCCAACTTAATATTTAATATGAAATCTAACCCTAAATCCTATTCCTAAAAGAGTATTCACTATTCAGTCGTATCATATTCATATCGCCGCTCTCTAGTCTCCGACTCTCACTCTCTGGTCTCCACAGTCACACTCACACACATCGTCGGACAATCAAAGTATCAAACAAGTGAGTCGCTCCTGTGTTTCTTGATATTGTTAAGAGCATTTTTAGAATCATGATTTGAGTTATGTATTGCTTTTGTTAGTAAAGTGTTGGACATGTTTTAATTAAGTTAGAATTTGTTTTGGTTGAACGAAGCCTTATCATTCAATCGAGCGAAAACGATCCGCTCGATTTTTTTAGGATTTGATAAAACCGAGCGAAACCGAGCCGATCGATTCAAATTCAATCCGAGCATGAGCATCACTTTTGCGCTCGGTTTTACAAATTTGATCCGCTCGGATCAGATCGGTTGTAATTCAACCCGAGCATGAGCAGACCCTCGATCGGATCGGATCGGCTCATGAACACCCCTAGTTGAAGGGGAGCAACAAGTCGGCAATTTAAAAAAAAAATGTTTACCCTGGTTTTCATTTGGGTTAAAAAAAATAAACCAAAACCGGATCCTATGACGATAAAACTTGAGACCTCTAGTAAATAAACAAGGGGATTTACCACTTTACTAGCTTCATATTCAACACTATAGGGTTGAAGTAGTTATTTTAATGGGGTCTCTGAGACAATTAATATATCGGGTGTAATAATTTTTTAAAAAAGACTTGGGTCCGGGGACCTCGATCCACACTATGTGGGTCCGCCCATAAGTTTACCTCGCCCTAAGAGAGGTGACCACTCTTATGTTTTAGTCTAAGGGGACCCGAGGTGGGGGAATCTTTCCCTGTGATATTTGAGTTTGACGCGTGATGGAAACAAACAAACCACCGCCACCCCTCAAAGTTAACGCGTGAAATGGAATTCACGTCATATTATTGACGCGTGATAAATGGAAGGTTGTGAGGGGATGTGAGGGTTTATTGTTGGGTGTTGTGAGTGATGGATATTTCCACTTAAAAAGGTTGTGGGTAATGGAATAATGGTTGATGATATGACGGAAATTGATTGGATGTTGTGAGTGATAAATGGGTAGTGAGTGATAACCACCCCTACCCCCCTAGGAAGAGACTTAGAGAGGGAAATTGACATGATAAGATGTGATTAAGTGGGTGAAGAGTTTACCTCTCCTCAAGAGATGACCACCCCTCTCACCCTTAAAGAAGGCTCATTCTATTCCCACCCCCCCTAATTCCTGATTACACCCCCCTATCAAAACTGTCACATCCATCAATCATTTGGCTTTTGTTTTTAGCCTGTTTTGTATTTTTGTTGTCTTTTTTTTATTCTTTTATTTAATTATTAGTTATTTAGTAGGGGACCGCTAGAATGAGAACCACCACGAGTTATGAGAACCGCGAGAACCACGTGCCACGGAGGGGCGTTGACCACGATTTTTTTTTACAACTAGATCCGTATATTTTAACAACATTCGTAAAAAAAATTTCAAACGGCGCGCCCGAGGGGGTAGTTTTTTACACCCAAAGTTTGTAAAAAAAAAAGAAAAAACAAAAAAATAATAAAAACACCAAACTTTGGGTGTAAAAAACTACCCCCTCGGGCGCGCCGTTTGAAATTTTTTTTTACGAATGTTGTTAAAATATACGGATCTAGTTGTAAAAAAAAATCGTGGTCAACGCCCCTCCGTGGCACGTGGTTCTCGCGGTTCTCATAACTCGTGATGGTTCTCATTCTAGCGGCTCCCTTATTTAGTATTTGTTTATTATTTAATTAGTTAGTATTATTATTATTATTATATTTATTATTAGTAGTAGTAGTAATGATATATTATTTATTATTAGTTTTTATTGTTATAATTTATCAAATTATATTTATAGCTGTATAAAAAGCTATATAAAAATAAGTACTTTTTTACAAAATTATTATCATTTAATAATTTACATACCGAGGTTTAATCTATACACCCCCCAAATGTAGCAGGTTGTGCTATCCAAGACTTATACATACCGAGGTTTAATGCCCAAAGATATTTCTCCTCTGTTTCTTTACGCATAACTGCAAAAGCTATGGAGATTGTCTTGTTGGTAGAAGTTACACCAACAATTTCAAGAAAAGGCAATTTATACTTGTTCGTATTGTATGTGACATCCATAAGCAACACATGTGGAAAATCAAGGAAGTACTTGTATGATATTTTAGGAACAAAGAATAAGTCTTCCAACATGTTTGAAACTCTATTGGTAGAAATTTCAAAAGTATACCCTTTATCATTTAAATGAGACATCATTTAACTAAGTTGAAACTTGAAACATGGGAATTAAAAACTATACTTGATCTGTTGAAAATCCAGACATCTCTTTAACTTTTCTGAATGCTATGATGAAGCATAAATAGATCACTATTTGAACAAGTAAATTTATGCAGCTCTTTGAATAGCTTTCTCAAGTATATGAAGCGAATGCACTGAAGTGAAAACAATAATATCACCGATAGTATGAGAATATGATCATCTTCATTATCATTAGTTGTAGCAGCGATAGAAATGAAGCTTACGAAACATTGCACCAATTATATGTAGCACCAATAATTTGAGGCTGATACTTTTTACCTAGCACCAACTATATTATTATTTACTACATACAGGTTCATGGTACTACATACAAACAATAATTTGAGGCACCATGTAGCACCAATTATATGATCCCTTTTACACGTTTTTTTTTTTTTCAATTTTAATATAGTACCAATTATATGATCCCTTTTACACGTTTTTTTTTCAATTTTAATAATAATAATAATAATAATAATTCATTACTAATAGTAAATAATAATAATAATAACAAAAAAACACTAAAATATACTAAAAAGACTAAAAACAAAAAGCAAATGATTGATTGATGGATTGATGAATGTGATGTTTTTGTAGGGGGGGTGTAATCAGGAATTAGGGGGGGTGTGTGTATAGTATCACCCTTAAAGAATACCTTTAAACAAAACAAAAAAAAAATTCTCGTTTTACATTTATCTCGCAAAGGTGATGTTTAAGAAAAAAAAAATATGAATAAAGGTTACGTAAATTTCTAACGTCCAACGATAACTTTTCTTTTAAATCAATACAATTTTTTTTTTCAAAACACTAAAAATACAACTATACAACTTCACAGTTTACGACACCATATTCATCCTCTAAATTGTGAACCCAAACCCAAACTAATCATCGTTTACGCAAATGTTAAATGACGGTAACTAAAAAGAAAACCCCCACACCCAAACTAGAGGTGTACAAATCGGTTTTTTTAATAACTGGTTCGGTTAAAAAACCTGGTTTTACATGGTGGGAACCCAAACTGGTCTACTCGATTCGGTTCGGTTAAAAACCAGTTTTGGCCATAAAAAACCATTTTTTTATCCGGTTAACCGGTTTCGGTTTTTAAACCGGTTAGAAAGATCAAACATACTAACCTATATACAAACCGTTGGTTTGGTTCAGTTAGAAACCAATTATTAAAAAAAAATCGGTTAAAAAAACCGGTTTCGGTTCTAAAACTGTTTTTTTACACCTCTAACCCAAAACCATTTCAACCTAGCCCACCATTTCCAAACTATTTTAACTTTTTTTAAACGACAAAGAATCTCACGTGTAAGCTTGCCCTGCTCGAGGCTATGTCCAAGGTTGACTCCTCGACCGTTATGAGACCGTACCCCGCTGATGCGCGGGAATCGGATGGAATTCGTGAACCCTCGCCCCCGTCAGTTTAATTTTTTGTACTAAATATTTTAAAATTTTATTTAAATTTAATTAATTTATTAATAATACGCAATAGAAAATGCATTAGTTCTAAAAAAAAGCGAATACTAAAATAAATTACAAATAGTAGCGGTGATGTTGTAATAATGTTTGAAGGGTTGAAAAAAATTGGTGTTTTTGATGTAGTTGTGGAAATCTGATTTGATAGCCGAGCGGATGTGTGTTTAGCCTTTTGCATTGGTGATGGTCTAGATCATGGTTGTAAAATCGTGACTAGGCGTCGATTAATCACCGATTAATGAAAATTAATCCTGATTAATCGCTAGTCTCCACCCCATCGCCCGACTAGCGACTAGAGATTTCTTCAACACTGGTGTAGATAAAACAAAACAAAATACTAATAATAGATATAATTAAGTTAAATGAATTTAAACAACCTTGGATAGCTGAATAGGATTGTTGTTTTTTTGTTTGCATAAAAATGTCATGAAAGTTATTGAATATTGTCATAATGGTTCACAAAGGTGATTAATGTGCAAGTTATTATCATTTAAAAATAACAATACATTATTTAGCATACACGTTTATCATTTTTGTACATAAGACTGATAATCCACTTTACATGAAATCATTTTTGAAAGGTAAGTAATATGTGCAAGTTATTATCATTTAAACTTAATAATACATTATTTAGTATACACGTTTATCATTTTTGTACATATGACTGATAATCCACTTTACATGTAATGTATGCAATTTATTCAACTCTTTCAGTGATTAAATTAGAAGATATAATTAACCCAATGGAACAATTTAAGTGTTTATTGGCTATTATATAGGTCACAGACATATTTTCATACTATTAATTATCAACATTTTATTGTTTCGTGGTATTATATCCCATGCATGAGGTTTTTTTTTTTTTTTTTTTTTTTTTTAAGTCAATTGATTTTTCACTTTTTAACTCAAAGATTTTCTATCTTTTTTATTTTAACCTTTTTTTTATTTTTTCTTTTAACCCAAAGTTTTTCATCTTTTACAATTTAACCCAACACTTTTTTTATTTTCAACTTTAGTTTCCCGTACTTTTCATAGTTCGCAAGTATTTCGTTCTAAATTTTGCGAATTAACACGCCCTTTTTCGTCTATTCTTTTCTATGTTTTACGTTTCTTTGTGATTTCTTCGCATTAGCACGCCGCAACGGGCGGGCATGATTCAACAATTTTACATCTGCTTTTTGTTCAGTGTCATGTTTTTCTTTTTTATTTGTTTTGTTTTATGAGTTTTTCCGATATTGATGCTCGCTAGCATTAGTGCTACATGCCAAGTTATATATGATTAGAAACATAAAACATATTTTGATATTGAAATATGCAATTTACCATTTAATAAACGATACTAAAGTGAAACTCTATGTGCCCAAAAGTGGTTTTTATTATAAAAAAAAAAACAAAAAATTACGTAACCATATGAATACTAATAACAATACCTTACTCAATTTTTGATGTAAAATTTAATAATTAAAAAGTAAAGACCGTTAAGATTAAGGTGGGTCAGTTTTAAGAAAAGGAGACTTTTTGATTCCTAAGCAATAAGAACCAAGCAATTATTTGTGACTATTAGAAAATGGATAGATTTACATGCCCAAAGTAAGTCGGTCAGAAAATATAATTAACAAATGTATTTAAAAAATCACATTAATAAGCTTAAAACGATGCTGCCATAAGAAAGATTAATTAAGTAATCCTTAGGCCGGATGGTGTGGCTTAGCGTCATCTCGCCACATTGACAACAATAGCGCCCCGGGGCGCCACCGACCACCCCACCGCCGCTAAGAGGGGGTCGCTATGGCCCTTCCGCCATCGTGCTAACGGGCGTTTTTGGCTTGATCGAGGCACTTGGTCAAGATAATGGGACGCTATTGGCATTGAGGGGGCTTTATACCACACCATGCAAGTTAAAGAAAGTGGCTTTAAGGCCCTCTGTATGACATGGCGTTGACGTGGCGCTGAGGTGGCGTGATAAAGCTCCTAGAGGCTTTATACCACACCCTCCAGCTTTATGATTACCGGTTAGATGAAAGCAAGACTAATTAAGTAATGATAATCTTTGCCACTAAATGAGTTAAGAATTGTAGAAATTTTGTTTTAACGATAGAAACGTAAATAAAATATAACTTAACACTTTTATTATTTGTAGAGTAAATTCATGTGTTGTAATTGTCGTTCTTTTTACTACCTGATTCTCGTTCAAACTATTTAGTAATTTCATCGTACCTTTGATGTTTGTGTTTAATGTGAAAATGAGGTGGCAATCAACTTTAGCTCAACTGGTATTGGAGTGAAAATAAAGATTCAGGTTGAAGGCCACAGGGTTCAAGTTTGAATATAATCGAGTTTTATCGCAGTAGGCCTTTGGGCGGCGGGTTTCCCCGAAACTGGAGATGGTGCCTTGGGCTACTCGACGTTGTCTGCGAGCGCGGGCGTATTGGGTTGCCTTTTGCCATCGGATTACCCTGGATAGCCGAGCTTTTATTCGTTGGTCGTTCAAAAAAATGTGAAAATGGGGTTACTATTTGTTGCGTTGTGTTCTCCGCGATGTGAGTAGTGATAGTTGTAGTGTTGGAGGAGGATTAAAGTCGAGGATGCGGTGATTTAGTGATTTTGATTTTTGAAAGGAGTTTGTGATTTTAATTTTCACATATATCGGAGATGTATGGATGATATTAGTATCATTTAACTATTTTATGTAATTGGGTTTACTTAATGATCAATGAAAAATTATAGTCAAAGATTAAACAAGTTGGAAAGTGTAGAGTGTATTATGATTTCAAACCCACTATACAACGGAATTCCAAGGGCAGCACCAGTGACGGATCTAAGAACTTTTTTCAATGGGTTCCTTTTGGTAAATTCTCACTATTGTTTTTTAAATCATACGAGGTTCTCACTAATTTTTCTCGTTTTTTCTAAACCGAATGGGTTCCTGAGAATCAACAAAAGTGGCCTAGATCCGCCTCTGGGCAGCACCCCTGGTAGTGGGGTCCCAGGGGAGGCTGCCACTTGTGTGGTCTAAGAGGCAACACATCGAGTTGCGGCTAAGCTGCTGAAAATTTTTATTTTGCAGGTTTTATCAAGTATTAAATTGTTTCCGAGTTGCAAAGTTGCTGAAAGATAAATGAATTTGATCATAAAAATGCAGTAGTGAATTTGGTCGTCGGTACCAAGACTAGTTCTTAGTATCGTATTTAGGCCTCAACAACGAATTCATTCTTCAACACTCCAAATGTTATTAGTACTAAATTGTTGTAAATTACTAATTTTTTTGCAGTATATGAGGATCAATAGTGAAATTGAAGCAACAACTGCAAAATCGAAGTATACTGTCATTAGCCAGTTGTAATCACCAATTGTCATGGCAATTTCCCCTTATTAAAAGTTCTTTTTGGTCATCATTTGAGGGTACGCAAATTCATACAAAATTTACATTCGTTTTTTATTTCTCTCTGAGAATTTTCTGATTTAATTTTTCTGAGTACCAATAAAAGAATTAAATCTGCAAGTGGTCTACACGTTTTTTTAGAGATATCCAAGTTATTCATGAATCATAAAACCAACAAAAATTCCAACAAGATAGTGACGATGGTGATAAGACCATGTGTAGTGGTTAAGAAAAATAATGCCCCCAACATGGGGCATTATCCGACACGTGACAGTCCAGTCAGCATGGGGCGTTATTGCAAAAGTGGCGTAGTGGGAATAATACTTAGGCCCTGTTTGGTAGCCTCTTAATCCATTCAGAGGCTGCCTCTTAATGAAATCATTTGTGGCCCTTATGTCTGAATGAATAAGAGGTAACCTTATGTCTGACTGGATAAGAAGTAACATCTGAATGGTAAACCATCACATGTCACATTCTTCTACATTATCTTTGTTAAATTCTTAAATGATTTCATTAAGAGGTAGCCTCTTAATGTCATTCAGATGCTACCAAACGGCCCCTTAATAATGTCCCTTCCAATCATTAAAAAGGATTAAAAAAAAAGAATCTTACACTTGGAATGCCCCCATTGGCCAGTCAAACTCCTCATACTCATCCAATTTGTATGTTGAGCGTTTTTAATAAAACGCCGGGAACAATTTTTTTCAAAAAATTTTAAAAATAACGCCCCATGTAATGGGGGTGGCGGCGTTTTGGGGCGTTTTTTTTGCAATTTTTTTTAAAAACCACGCCCCACTACGGGTGGTCTAAGAGGTGTCTGGACAAGATGATTGTAGAGATTGTGATGGCGTCAGTTGTGGTAGTGTGTAGCACTATAGAAAAATCTCACGTTGCTTGTTGACATAAGAGATTTTTGGTTCATAAGAAATGTCACGTCTCAAATATCACAAATAAGTTAGGGGCTCAATGGTAGTCGAAGATAAGAGAGGCTGGATGTGACATGATGGTGGTCAAATATGGTCGGAGTTGGTGGAGAAAATGATAGATATTTTAGTTGAAGAATAGCTAATTAGACATTAGACATTCATAATAATTGAACATTAATATTTAAAGAAGAGTAAACTGCCATTTTGGTCCCTGTGGTTTGGCCAGTTTTGCCACTTTAGTCCAAATCTCAAACTTATTACATCTGGGTCCCTGTGGTTTGCATTTTGTTGCCATTTTGGTCCAAAATTTAAAAACCCTATTTTTTGGACTGTTGAAACCTCCTATTTTGTCTTTTAGTTCAGGGGCATTTTGGTTATTTTGTATATATTAATATACACACATCACAGATCTAAATCTTCATCATCGACCAGCTCTCTCTCTTCATCATCGACATAGATCTCCGACAGTGGTGGGATAAGGTGACTGTGATGAGAACGGCGGCGACATTATTCTGGTCACACACACCACGACCACTCATCTCCTCCCTCAAACACCCTTTTATCTCTCCACAAACACACCTGAAACAGAGAGAGAGAATCGGAGAAAGGAGGATGGCCGACACCCAGTTTACAGCAACAGTGGCAGCGACGCCTCCGCTCACGGCGGCGGTAGTGGTAGATGGGGGCGGTAGTGGTTGATGGGGGCAGTTAACGGTGAAAAATTTGGAAAAAAGGGAAAATCTGTTAGGGTTTTGAGATGGCGGCGCGGGTTAGTCAAGCTCAGGCAGTTAACGGTGGTGGTGGTGCTCAGCAGGTTGTGACGGTGGTCAGGTGGCGGCAGGTGAACATTTCATTTTTTTTTCTTTTGTTTTGAAATCGGTATTGATAGTTGATCTGATTTCGATTTGATTTAGTGGGCTTGTTTGTAATTTGGCTACGGTTATTGGGTTTTGATCAAGATTTGATTTTGTTTGTGGGTTTGTTTTTTAAGTTTGTGGGTGGTGTTGGAATCTGGGTTTTAATGATGTTCTTGATCTGGGTTTTATTGCAAATATGATATTTGATGATGTTTTGATGATGTTCTTGATCTGGGTTTTGATGATGTTCTGATGATGGTTTTGATGATGTCTGGGTTTTGATGATGTTCTTGTCTGGGTTTTGATGATGTTCTTGATCTGGGTTTTGATGATGATGTTTGGCGTGGCGGTGGTGGTGGTGCTATAGAGAGAGAAGAAAGAGAGAGGGAGGAGGTGGCGGTGGTGGTGGTGCTATAGAGAGAGAGAGAGAGAAGAGAAAGATGATTATTTTGATTTGGGTTTTATTGAAAAAAAAAATGAAATTTAAAAAATGACCAAAATGCCCCTATACTAAAGGACAAAATAGACAGCTTTTAACAGTCAAAAGGGGGGATTTTTGGATTTTGGACTAAAATGGCAACAAAAACCAAACCACAGGGACCCAGATGTAATAAGTTTGAGATTTGGACTAAAGTGGCAAAACTGGCCAAACCACAGGGACCAAAATGGCAGTTTACTCTTTAAAGACAAGTAAAGGGTAAAAAATAATTTTGTAAATTTAATTAAACTAGAGACTCTAAATGAAGGGTTAAGATCAAATAAAAAGTTTATTTTGCCTAAATAGGATGAGAAGGAATCTTAACCATTAATTTTTCAAATCAATGGTTAAGATGAAAGTATAGAAGAAATGAGAAGTGCAGGGGTATATTGGGAAAATTCTATTTATGAACTTTCTCTCTCCACATGCAAGGCACATGCATATTTCACCCTCATTTTTTAAACGTTCATAACATTTTTATACGACATATTTTTTTTATAAAAATTTCACCGTAAAATCGAGCGTATTTTTATCTTTAATTTAAGTACTATATTGCTATACAAAATACGAAGACTAAAAAAACCCACTAAAATGTGTTGTATTTCTATGTTGTATAACATTTTTTTGTGCTGGATTTTTTTTTGTGCTAATTTTTTTGTGCTGAATTTTTTTGTCTTCAATTTTTTTTCTTAATTTTTTGTGCTGGTTTTTTTTGTATTACATTTTTTTGCTGAATTTTTTCGAGCTATATTTTTTTACTAGATTTTTTTGTGCTATATATTTTTGTACTACATTTTTGTGCTATATTTTTTTGTACTATATTTTTTGTGCTAGATTTTTTTGTATTAGATTTTTTTGTTATATTTTTAAAAAATAAAAAGGGTGGCACATGTCATTTTCACTTCTATTTATAAGTACGAAAATGCCCTTCATTCCTACTTATTAGGAGTGACACATGTCATTATCACAATCCTTCTTAGGCTACTTAGACAAAATCTACTTTTTAGTGGATCCTTCCCCCTAAATGAAAAAGAAAAGAAAACGTAAAGGGAAAGGATAGTTTGATCAATTTAACTCGACGAGTGACCCCACATGGAAGGTAGGGGTGTGCAAAAAACCGAATTAACCGAACCATAACCGAATTAACCGACAAAACCGAACAAAAAAAACCAAACCAAATAAAAAACCAGTGGGTCGGTTAATGGTTTTTTTTGAAAACCGAAAGTAGCGGATCGGTTATGGTTATCATTTTTTCCATACCCATCATAACCGAACCGACATGTAATAAATATTTGTAGGATTTAGGACTTTTCACCATATTTTTAATATTTTATGTTTTTGACTGGAGATTTTTAGTACTTATCGGTTTTTCATATCATTTTGTGGTTTTAGTTGAAGGTTTATTTGAATTTATGGAATGTATCATATCACTTTATTTGAATATTCGATAATAATTGGTACTAATATTATAGATTATATGTATTTTTTAATATTATGTAATATACTAATATATACAAATATGCAATAATAATTTATTTCATGTTAAAAAAATTAAGCTATTTTTAGCTAAGCTAAATACACGGTTAATCATCCATAACCGGCACGCTATAACCATCAAAACCGAATAACCATAACCACCATAACCGATCGGTTATGGTTATGGTTATCCAATAACCGACATCGCGGTTATGGTTATGGTTTTTGGTCAAAACCGACCCAAACCGACCCATGCTCACCCCTAATGGAAGGTATGTACAAATTATTATTTTTTTGAACGGTAACTTTCTTTTTGAGTGACCCAATGTTACACCGCTTATACGGCAGTCCTAGCCAAGATCTCCCAGACTACGTTGTATTAACCAGGCCCGCGCTGGGTTGGTCAGACTTGGTTACGGCGTTCCCCCGAAAACCGTACTGTCTCCACACGAGATGCCTCGCTGAAGTAACCGCTGGATGAAAACCGGGGTGTGGTTCAGGATCGAACCCCCCTCGGTGGGTTTGTCACCATCATTACCCAATATCCACCCCAATATGACACAAGTGAGAATTGAACTTGAGTCTCAATTGGAAAGCCCAAACCTTTTACCAATAGGCCACAAGTGGGGATGTACAATTATGTAAATACTAAATAGGTTTGACGTAAGATAACATATGCAATTGAGTAAATTGCCATTTTAGTCCCTGAGTTTTGTCCAAATTTGTCATTTTAGTCCAAATAGTTTTTTTTTTGCCTCTGGGTCCCTGACTTTTCCCTTTTGTTGCCATTTTGATCACATACACTAACTCCATCCAAAAACTCCATCTTTAACCAGAGGTATTTTGGGGATTTTTATTTTAAATGTTTTCAATTGCCATTTTGATCAAATTCCAAAAAATTCTAAAAAATAATAAAAATTCTAAAAAATAATAAAAATTAAAAAAATTATAAAAAATCATAAAAATTCTAAAAAATCCAAAAAATTCGTTTCGGCGCGAACCGTTTCGAACCCGAACCGTTTCGAGCAGAACCGTTTCGACGCGAACCGTTTCGACCCGTACCGTTTCGACCCGTACCGTTTCGACCCGAACCGTTTCGAGCTGAACCGTTTCGACGCGAACCGTTTCGACCCGTGCCGTTTCGACCCGTGCCGTATCGAACCGTGCCGTATCGAACCGAACCGAACCGTTTCGAACCGAACCGTTTCGAACCGAACCGTTTCAAGCCGAACCGTTTCAAGCCGTACCATTTCGAAGCTGAACCGTTTCGAAGCTGAACCGTTTCGACGCGAACCGTTTCGACGCGAGCCGTTTCGACCCGTAACGTTTTAAAGCCGAACCGTTTCAAGCCGAACCGTTTCAACCCGTACCCTTTCGAAGCCGAACCGTTTCGAAGCGGAACCGTTTCAAGCCGAACCGTTTCAAGCCGTGCCATTTCGAAGCTGAACCGTTTCGAAGACCCGTACCGTTTTGAAGCCGAACCGTTTCAAGCCGAACCGTTTCAACCCGTACCGTTTCGAAGCCGAACCGTTTTGAAGCCGAACCGTTTCGAAGCCGAACCGTTTCGAAGCCGAACCGTTTCAAGCAGAACCGTTTCAAGCTGAACCGTTTCGACGCGAACCGTTTCAAGCCGTACCGTTTCGAACCGAACCGTGCCTTATCGAACCGAACCCTTTCGAGCTGAACCGTTTCAAGGTCGAAACGATTCAGCTCGAAACAGTTCGGGTCGAAACGATATGGGTCGAAACGGTTCGCGTCGAAACGGTTCAGCTAGAAACGGTTCGCGTCGAAACGGTTCAGCTAGAAACGGTACGGGTCGAAACGGTTCGCGTCGAAACGGTACGGGTCGAAACGGTTCGCGTCGAAACGGTTCAGCTCGAAACGGTAGTCGAAACGGTTCGCGTCGAAACGGTTCGCGTCGAAACAGTACGGGTCGAAACGGTTCGCGTCGAAACGGTTCAGCTCGAAACGGTTCGGGTTCGAAACGGTTCGCGCCGAAACGGATTTTTTGGATTTTTTAG
Organism: Helianthus tuberosus; assembly: GCA_030545235.1. Taxonomy (NCBI): domain Eukaryota; kingdom Viridiplantae; phylum Streptophyta; class Magnoliopsida; order Asterales; family Asteraceae; genus Helianthus; species Helianthus tuberosus. Next base: position 30,377,925 of record CM060365.1, on the reverse strand, counting down.
AATGTTTTAGAATTTTTATGTTTTTTTATAATTTTTATTATTTTTTAGAATTTTTATGATTTTTTAGAATTTTTGTGATTTTTTAGAATTTTTTGGAATTTTTTTGAATCTTTTTTATTTTTTGGAATTGGATCAAAATGGCAATTGAAAACATTTAAAATGAAAATCCCCAAAATACCCCTGGTTAAAGTTTTTGGATGGAGTTAGTGTATGTGATCAAAATGGCAACAAAAGGGAGAAGTCAGGGACATAGAGGCAAAAAAAACTATTTGGACTAAAATGACAAATTTGGACAAAACTCAGGACTAAAATGGCAATTTACTCTATGCAATTTTAACTAAACCATTAAATAACTACTCTTAGCTTTAAAATAATCAATAAAGTGTAAAAATGTGTCATATCACGATATATTAAATATGCATGGATATGATGTATGATAATTATTTTATACACATCTAGATTAGAAAAGAAATTAGGTATGGGATTATTATATATGATTACAAAAGTAAAAGACCATTCTTTTAATGTTGTATGTGAGAATGGCATGTTTGTTTAATAAAGCCAATGTTGACGGCCTTTTTTTTTATTTTTATCCTTCATTAATAATATGTTATCTGAAATTTAGATGACTAGGTGCACGACATGGGAGTCTTTGATGGTATGCGGGGAGGACCTCCACACAAGGCCCACGATTTTGAAGGGCATGCGATTTAAAAAAAAATCCGATACGTATATGTTATTTTTTTAAATAGTAAACACATACCACTTTCAATATATGCCCATTTACAAATCATTTTTTATGGTTTAGACTTTAGCCCACTTGGAATTAGGTTTATTAAATCTAATATTGATTTGATCTTTTTTAAATAATAACAAAACATAACAGAAGGGCACATTTTTTCAATCTCGAACAGGGTACGTGAATTCTCAGAGACGCCTCTAGTGCACGAGATAGTTTTACAAGTTGCTTGGTCTTGTCAAGGAAAACGACATAGTTTCAAACCACCTCCTAGATTTACATGTCGATTTGAATTTGATAATATTATCACAAGAGGTACCCAAAAATAATTGCTATCCGTTGGACCCATCATCTATTTCAATACATCCATGTCGACCATATGCTTTTTTTTTTAAGTGACAATAAATACGTACATGTCCATCTATAATGTACTTTTGTTCTGGTCGAGACTTGAGTCATTGACCACTTAAAGGGCACCTTAAACATGGCCGGCCTGGGGTGGACGGGGAGGACCACCAGTCAGGGCCCGATATTTTGAGGGGCATATTTTTTTTTTATAAAAAACCCGATATGGTGGAAAATTATCATTTACATAATACCTATGTATAGAGCGAATCAAGATGTCAAACAAGTTCTACGAGTTATGTCTAATAGAATCCATAAATTCTGGGTATGATATAGATAAGTCATGTGTAAAATCACATGTATCAATTAATATTTACAGAAACACATAACTATCCTACATATTAAAAAGCAACTTATGTGTGAAATAGTTAAATCAACTATTTTTCTGTTCCACCCCTTATATTATAAGTAGTATACAGGGGCGGACCCAAGCCCACCCCAAGGTGCTCGGGTGCACCCCCAGGGAAAAAAAAATTAGGGTTAAATTCCGTCGAAAATCCCGTCCGCACCCCTTGGAATTTTTTGTCCGCACCCCTTGGAATTTTCGACTGCACCATTTGAAATTTTTCGTCCGCACCCCTTAGGTAAAAAGTGTTATCAATTTATATTTTAAATTTTTTTAGTAAACTCTTATTTTTTTTTTAAATATACTACCTAAATTATATAACTTTTAATACCTAACCAACTAAACCAAAATACTCATACCTTTACCCACTTATAATTCCTAACTAGCTAGCCCACTAAGTCTTAGCCCATTAACCAAACCCAACAATATTTCAAACTATAATAAAATAATTAAAGCCCAAAACCTGTAGAAATTCTATCATGCTCTCTCTCTCTCTTGCGTCCCTGCACTGCCAACGAACAACATCACCCAGCGACAACAGTCCAGCAGCCGGCGACCACCGTAATCAGCCACCATACCACCGTCGTTCGACACCAAATCTAACCGGAATCCGAACACGGGTAAGTTTCTTTGTTATTTTGATGATTTTTGTTGATATTATAGGAGAAAAAAGGGTAATAAAGTTGTTAAATAGGTTTGAAATTTTGTGTGTTTTGACGTTGTTTATGGTTGTTTAGATGATTTTTAGGGTGATTATGTTGTTTATATATTTTTAGGGTGATTACAACTTACGTTATGATTTCTAGGGCTTGAATAGTTGAAAATTAAAATTGAAACATTATGTTATGGAGCGATTAACTTATGTTATATAGAGAAAGAATTGCTTAAAAATTAGCTTTAGATGATGTTTTGGATAGATTTCAAAAAATGAAAACCAAATGCTCGAATGATTATTGAGACCAAATGCATTAGGTACTAACAAATGGTTAAAGTATGAATAACGCTCGAAGGATTATTGAGACCAATTGGCTACTCAGTCAAGTAAAATAATAAAGGTAAATGAGTATGAAACGAAAGTAACGGTCCATGAGGCCTTACTAACGAAGAGCATTAATCGCCTATACTAGGCGATCATAAGATAACATAAACAAAGTGTCGGAAGTCACATCAAGCAAAAGCACGATTAAAGGGTAAAGCTTTAAGGTATGAGGTTATACGCATATGTTTTGTAACCCAAAAGATATTACCATACTATTCTGGTAATACTAACAAATGGTTAAAGTATGAATAACGCTCGAAGGATTATTGAGACCAAATGTATTAGGTACAAATCGAATGCACCACATAGAAAGGTTTCGGGGACGAAACATCTTTAAGGGGGGTAGACTTGTAACACCCCGAAAACGGGTTTGGTAATCAAACCACGTTAATAATAATGAACGGGTAAAATACCGTTAGTGGTAAAATTAACCGGGTGAATATAAGGATTTAAATAAATAATTTAATATTAATTAAAAAGTGGTATAAATACTTTGAGAAAACAAAGTATATAAAAGGCCCGAGTTAACGGGACCTAAAATAAAACGGATAAGTATCAACCCAAAAATATATGGGTTTTATATACATATTAAATAGCGGTTATGAACAAGATAAAAATTAACTAGGAAATCAATAACCTAGTTAATTACAAGCCTTGTAGATGTGAGAAACCTTGGTTAAAACATGATATATGCAACAAGGGTAAACTAGAGGGGCCAAAAAGGGAAAGTTAGAAACTAAATGTTATTAAAATTAAAACACTACACACAGTGTAATCGACCAGAGGAAAGGAAGGAGGGAGCCAAACCCTAAATTGACAAGAAACATCAAATTGAAGCTTGATTCAAGGCCAAAATCGATGCATGAACATGAATTAATGATCACCCAACCTAGGGGATCATAAGGTATGTAAAAACTTGATGATTCATGAAGTTGCAAAATTTGAGTTAGCATCATAATTCGCGAATTATGTAAGTATTAGAGGAGCTATGGCTAAATTAGTGATGTATACATGCTTAGGAACTAAACCCTAAGTGAAAATCATATATATGATGCTATGACTTGAATGATTTGGTGATTGATTACCTATGTGTGTGCTAAGTGGGTTTTATGACAATATGATGAACACATGAATTAGAGTGTTAAATTGATGAATATTGATGATTATGATATAAGTTCTAGATGTAGTTCACGAACACTAGACATAGAGGTTTGATTTTAGATGAAAATCTTGGTAAAAAATAACTAGGTATGAACTAGTTGGTAAACATGTAAGATTATGCACATTAGGTGTTTGTTAAAATGCCTAAATAAGAACCAAAGTGTTGAAATTTAAAGTGAAACGCGCATTAGAATGATATAACAAATTATGCGTAACATGAAGCAATAGGGGTTCTAAACACCATGTTGATTTAGACTAACTATGTAAAATCATGTGGTTAAAAGTAGCTAACTTTTGATAAGTTGAACAAATAAATGATGAAGTTGAATAGTAGATTCAACATCGAATTCGTAAGATGGAATAGTCGTATGTGATAATGACTAGTCTAACCGTCTTACGAATTATGATTATAGTTTGACGCTTGACAAGCTAGGTGGAGGCTTAGAAAAGAAGCGGGTCAAACGAATCAAGTGTGGAGGAAAAGCGTGTTTCGGATGCAAGGTAAGTATAGCTTACACTAGTCTTAAATTGTGGAATATTCTCTTATCATATAAATTACGAATGAGATAATTAAACCATTGAAATATGATGTTCCGTCGTGTAGTCGTACGGAACAAGATAATCAAAGATGAAAGAAACCATAATAATGGTTAAAAAGAAGTAAATCGATAATTCGGTCATATTATGACGAAAGGAAAAATGAACTTTTAATGGTTACCTTTTATGGTAAGTCAAAACAAATAATAAGGGCAAAACAGTAATTTAGTCACACGTTGACAATAACCATTAGTTTCAAAAAGACGCTTTTCCGCGTAAGACATAAAGAGTCGAAAGTGGTAATAAACGGTTTATAAGTAAAATGACCGTACGGTGTTAAACGGAACGAATCATGTAGATGAGATGATAATAAATATCATCTCGCATAGATAAACGGTCAATTCGGCCAAACGGGTCAAAAGGTGTAGACATCACCTTTTGACAATATCGACTAATGATTCTTTTGTCGAGTTATATGCTTACAGGAATAGATATCCAATGGATACTCGCATCGTTCTTAATTAGCGATTATAAAACAAGGTATTAAAACCGGGTAATAAGTTGATCCAAGCCAGGTATGTATTATAGATCAACTCATTATTTAGAACTTGAAGTTCTATGAGAGCTAGGCTAGTAAAAAGGACATTCGGTTACCTTAAAAAATAAACCGAAGGATTTAAATTATAGACATAGTGTTTTGAAAACAAGATTTGGTTAAAAATGAGATTTTGGGCGTGCATGGCTTAAGCAAGCCCTTCGTCGTAAAAGAAGGGTTAAAAATGACCAAAACGCCCTTGCAAGCAAAATTAAGCAAACTACCCTTAGAAGTCGCTTGAAAACGAGTTTTTATAATCAAGTCAATACTTAGAATAAGTATAAAAGCGAAAGATGTAAGTCCTTGGTCAAAAGACTTTATATGAGTCTTTGCCGTAAAATGATAATCCGAGGGGTAAAACTCGGATTATATAGATCGCCACATTAAACCCATCACAAATATAGTTGTGGTGGAAGATCATTGATAAATAATGTGGAAATAAGATGCTAGAAATAAATGAGTGTGAATTATGCGTAAAAGTGCTTAAATGCCCTTAACGGGTCAATTAAACATCTAAGTAAAAACGGGTTTAAGATTGTATATAAACCCGTGATTTGAATCTAATATGATAAGCAACATGGAAATGATGAGAAATTAGAATCAAACAACATGTTTGTTTGATAAAATCACGAACGGGTCAAAATTTGGTAAAAAAAGTAATAAGCCGAAGACTTAAAAGTCTTAAACTTTGTTAATCCGGATGTTGGATTTTAACTCCATATGATGGAGGATCAAATTACAATCACGTAGGAAGAAACGGTAGGTCAAACGGACAAGCGGATTAAAAGTTACGAAGGTTTTCGTTTAGAGAACGACAAACTTGGAAATGACCTGCAAAGGCCACCGTAAGTTACGGTAGCTACCGTAACTTACGGTAGCCTAAATGTCCTTTACGCCACAAACCCCCTGTTGTACGGTGGGAAGAATCAACTTTCAGGGGCTACCGTAAATTACGGTAGCCACCGTAATTTACGGTAGACCCTGCAATTTAATGTATTTTATTCAGTTTAGTTTCCCGGACTCGTTTAGACACGTTTTAAACCCCGTATGACTAAAGCATTTCATGTTTATGAAATGTAGGTACATTTTGGAAGCCGGAATACGATCAAGCTCAACGAAGAACCGAACACCATAAAGATTCATGCTTCCGCACATAGCCACGTCGTAAACTTTTAAACGACGAATCTGATCACGTTATGTTGAATAACTTATGAATTGTAAAAGTTTTAATAAACCCATATTTTTATAGTATGTGTAGTCTTAACTACACATCTAATTGTTGGTATTTACATGTAAAACCGTTAAATAGTAACTAGGGTGTTACATGTTCGTTTGTTTTACATGACCCGACCCGACCTGATACGAACCGATTTTTTTACTAATATACCTAGGGGCCTAAAATTTTTAAAAATGTTCCGCACCCCCATGGAAAAATTCCTGGGTCCGCCACTGGTAGTATATGTCCTTAACTTATTTAATTTTCATTAAGTTTTGTTCTTCTCTGATAACTTGAGTTTGTTATAATAATTAAAGAAAACTAAATGATTCTTTACGTTCAAATTTTCTTTCGACTAAGAGTAAACTGCTAAAATCGTCCCTGAGGTTTGACTCAAATTGCTAGATCAATCCAAAATCAAGTTTTGTTGCTAAATTCGTCCCTAAGGTTTGACTCAAATTGCTAATTCAGTCCAATCATTTTCCCTTTCAATGGACTGAATTAGCAACAGAACTTAGGCCCAATGACTGTTTTAGCAACAAAACTTGATTTTGGACTGATCTAGCAATTTGAATCAAACCTCAGGGACGATTTTAGCAGTTTACTCTTCGACTAATTATAAATAGTACGTGTGTTTAACTTATTTTATTTTCATTTAGTTATGTTTTTCTCTGATAACTTGATTTTGTTAATAACTATAGAAAACTAAATGATTTGTTATGTTTAAATTTTCTTCTCGATATTCTAGTACAGATTTTGTTGAAAACGAAGTTGTATTCAAAATAGAATGTTTTTTTTTTCTGTATCGTATGTTATAGCTAGTGTCGGTACCATATCAGTACCGTGACGACCCTAACCTATATCGCCGTCGGTACCGGTATTAGTGTTATCGAAACTGGTACCAATATTTGTTATTATGTATATCTTTTTGTGGATATTACGACTTTATTTTTTGGGTTTTCTCTGTTCCTAAATCGGATGCTAATACCGTACTAACACTGTAACGAATCGAATTGATCTGATCGAATTCCCTCAACATCGTGTGAGAGAATCCCACTAGCAAATCAATTAATAATTATATAAACACTTTTTTTATCGACGGAAAATTCTGTAATTATAGAACAAGGGCCAACATCGGCTATAAAACCCCAAAAAATACAAATACAAACAAAACTAAATATAAACAACAATTAAAGTATTATATCTCTTATATTAAACTTCGCCCATCTCTCCCACGATAAGTCCTTCGAACTTGCTTTGATCCATAAAAATGATAGAGCTTTTATTTCTTCCACCGTTTTTGTAATCGGAATGGCATTATTATTAAACTCCTCGTTTCTTACCTTCCATATCTGCCATATTGTAATTTGGAGGATTGCACCAATCGTTTTTTTTTTCCACATCTGTGACCCATTTACACTGAATACCATGATTAGTAGTACACCTTGACAAGATTCGATGTTATTGCTTGGAAGTTTCAGCCACACCATTACGTTCCACCATATCGTTTTCGCTAATAAACAAGTTTCCAATGTATGTTGAACTGGTTCTTCTTCAATTATAGAAACACATAAAAAATCATATTAATCCTCAAATCAAGTTGAGTCAATTTCGGTGAATCTGAGCCGGAAAAATTCCTCTTAACATCTGAACACCGAATTACAGTGATGCCGGTAGATAAAAAAATTGGGTTCGCCTTATGCACATGTGTTGTACAATTGTATTGTATTAACATGGTGTACCGTATTAAATATGTTGTAAAACACAACTATACAATCACGTTGGAGTTCTTGCATTTTCTTATTTTTTAATTATAATTATTAGTTGAGATGTGCTCCAACACCAAAAATAGTTAAAGAGTCGCGATATGATATTTGTGTCTTATCTTTATTGCACATATGTGGTCGATTTAATACAGAACATTATAATATTAATGGGGTTAAGTTATTGTACAAATGGATCTTAACATACAAAATATCTTTAACGTAATAAGTGAAGGTGACGACGGGCCAGTGGGAAAGCCCACTTTACCCGCTTTGGACTATCCTCACGAGGGCCCAATTGTACGAAAGCCCACAAAATAGAGTTACCTTACCCATTAAGGCTTCTCTCCTTTTGTAACAGGCGGGAAAACAGCTAGCAAAGATGACAGACTTCATTTAATGTTCGATAAGAATGGGATCTCGTCTGAAACAGTGTACTTCTCCGGCTGGAGCATTAATTAAGGTGAACATCTCACCGATGGGGGTCAGACACGTGTCTGCACCCCCCGAGAGCCCCCAAAAAACCGTTAGATCACATGTGGGAGATATCTAGTGAGATAAGGACCGGCTGTTATATAAGAGCAAGCAAGAAGGAACAAAGGCAGGTATCACCTCCGGAACTATCTCATTTACTACACTCTCATTAATTCCTACCAATATTCCCTCACATTTAATACCACACACGTATTTATTAGATTCACACCAAAGAGGAAACCTTCCGGTGATTCTGCTCATCGGGAGAAGCTCCTCTCGTTTTCCGGCAAGTTTACTTACTCTCACGCCGGAGCTTGGTCACGGATCCCCCTCCCGGGGTCCCCCGTGACGAGGCTAACGGTTTATTCTTTTGTAGCTTCAAGGAGCGGGATATCCTGACGTCAGCGAAGATCCATCTAACGTCAACCGGGATTTGGGTATTCGACATTGGCGCCATCCGTGGGACATCAGCTCAACCGGTGTCTCCACACTGAACTCCGACGTCACAGATAACCCGTCTTAGGAAAAGCAGCATGGACACCACACCCGGTTCACAGGCCATTCAAACGGTGCAGAATGATCATGACAAAGTTACAGTGGAGGATATAACCCATGAGGAAGAGAATGAGAATCAGACGAAATTGTTGGAAAAAGAGGAGACCATCACGCCGGATTTTGTGGCCATGCACAGAGAAAAGCTGAGAAAGTGTCTCAAGGACCTAGAAAGACAAGAGAAGCTCGACAGTATCAGGGCCAAGTTGTCGTTCGATACACCCTCTAATCAAGAGAAGGCGGACCCCCAGAACAAGGGCAGTGGAAGTGACCCACTGGAAACATTCCTGACAACCCTTAGGCAAATGTCCTCGGAAGAAAGGGAGGATCTCATTACGGGAAAGAAACCAGAAGAAAAAGAAAAGGAAAAACCAAGCCACGACGGCCTGGATCAACCCTACCTCCCTCGGGACTTAGCTGAAGTCTCAAAATTTACCCGGAGGATAGCAGAAGCACCAATGCCCCCTAAGACAAAGCTACCCCCAAACTTTGACCGATATGATGGGACAAGAGATCCTGAGGATCATCTCCATGCTTTCAGGGGGGCAGGGCAACTGGGGCGGTGGCCCATGCCAGTCTGGTGCCATATGTTTGTGCAAACCTTAACGGAGGGGGCCCGACTCTGGTTCGACAGCCTCCCCCGGGGGGAATCGATAGTTATGAAGAGTTAAGCGAGAAGTTCCTCAGGAACTTTGGTCAACAGAGAAAGGTGGTCAAGAATCCAAATGAGATCCTCCACATAAGGCAAAGGGACAATGAGCGAATAGATCAGTATATGGAGAGGTTCGTCAAGGAGAGCATGAACATCAAAGATATCCCGGAGGTCATGAAGATTAGCAGTTTCATAAACGGGCTAAAACATGCCCAGCTGTGTGAGAAGCTGGGGGAGGAGTTCCCCCACTCATTTGACAACCTTATGGACAGGGTCAGAGCCTTTTTCAGAGGAAAGGACACGGTCAGCAAAGCCAAGGAAACGGACGTCACACTCCGGAGGATCGCCCCAGTTGCAAAGCCTCCTGACAAAGGTACACCCTATTCTAGAAAGCCCACTTTTGATAGAATGTTGCATGACAGAGCAAGGCCCTCATACTCCCCGTACAGACCTCGAGGGAGAGCCCCCCTTATTCTGATCATTTCACCCCTCTCACCAAAACCCCAAGTGAGATACTGGCCACTGAGAGGGTAAAGAACTCCTTCCCGAGGCCACCACCCATAAAGCCCGGGCCGAAAGCACAACCAAACGAGTATTGTGAATTTCACAAAGGTTTCGAGCATAAAACCGATGACTGCATGTATTTAAAAAGAGAAATAGAGACTGCAGTAAAGACGGGAAGGCTGGCCCACTTGGATAAGGAAATTAAGGAAGGGGGAGGGGACCGCAAGGGAAGAGATGTAAGGGAGCCTGGGAGGGCAGATGTTGATATGATTAGAAGGAGGAATGAATTCGATACCACCCGGAGTGTAAAAGCCAGGATCCTGGGCTCCCCGAACTGCATGAAAGCTCTCATCCTTATGCCATACCTGGAAGAAAGCGAAGTGCAACGACTTCCCCTAAACATCTCGGCCATAATAGCTGGCCATAAGGTGTCTCAGATACATGTGGACGGAGGGTCCGGTGTCGAGGTGATATACGAGCATTGTTTCCTTAGATTCGACAGAGATGTAAGAGATCGGTTAGAAGAAGATTCCATCCCCTTGGTGGGATTCAATAACAGCATATCACACCCCTTGGGAAAGATCAGGCTCTCGTTCACAGTTGGGGTAGGGGATCGGGTCCGAACGATAAATCTGACCTTCACAGTGGTCCGGGCACCCTCAAAGTACAACGCGATCTTAGGAAGATTCCATCCCCTTGGTGGGATTCAATAACAGCATATCACACCCCTTGGGAAAGATCAGGCTCCCGTTCACAGTTGGGGTAGGGGATCGGGTCCGAACGATAAATCTGACCTTCACAGTGGTCCGGGCACCCTCAAAGTACAACGCGATCTTAGGAAGACCTGGGATTGGAGACTTATAGGCACAGGCATCCACCCCACACGGAGCTTTGGTATTTCAGACACCGAAGGGTCTAGCATGGGTTAAATCTGCTTATGAGATAATCTCTTCCGTGTCCAAAGAGGAGACACCTGAGAAACCCCAGAAAAAGGAAGCAGAAGAATGGGTCCTTAACGACAAATGCAAGAGTGCCCTGAAGGAGTTGCTTCTCCACAACATAGATGTGTTTGCATTTCAACATGGGGACATGACAGGAGTCCCCAGAAGCCTGACCGAGCACCGGCTAAACACTTACACATGGGCAAAACCGGTGAAACAGAAAAAGCGAAGCATGGGACCCAATAAGAGACGGGCTGCTTGTGAGGAGACCAGAAAACTGCTCAGGGCGGGGATAGTTAGGGAGGTGAAGTATCCGTCCTGGATCGCCAATCCGGTTATGGTTCAAAAGAAAGACGGGGGATGGAGAATGTGCATAGACTTCCAAGATCTGAACAAAGCATGTCTTAAGGACTGTTATCCCCTCCCGGAAATAGACGTCCAGGTAGACTCCTTATCTCAGTACCCCCTGAAATGCTTCTTGGATGCCTATAAAGGGTATCATCAGATCCAAATGTCAATAGAGGACGAAGAAAAAACTGCCTTCATCACAGACGAAGGGACATTTTGTTATACCAAAATGCCCTTCGGTCTTAAAAATGTCGGGGCCACATACCAAAGGTTCATGAACAACCTCTTCAGAGAACAACGAGGAAAGAACTTGGAAGTGTATGTTGATGACATTGTCATCAAAAGTTTGACAGAGATGGCCATGATAGATGACATAGCCGAGACTCTCCGCACCATGCAAGACGTGAATATGAAATTAAACCCGGGAAAATGTTGTTTTGGGGTAGAAGAGGGGAATTTCCTGGGGGTAGTAGTCACCAAAGGAGGAATCAAAGCTAACCCGGAAAAAACCCAAGCTGTGGCCGAAATGCGATCCCCCAGGTCCCTAAAGGACATTCAGCAACTGAACGGGAGGTTGATAGCATTAAACCGTTTCTTATCAAAAGTAGCCGACAGGACCCTCCCCTTCATGAAGGTGTTGAAGGACTGCCTCCAAACGAACAAGTTCAAATGGACTCCGGAAGCGGAGGGTGCCTTCCAAGAAATGAAAACTTACATCTGCAAGCTCCCAACATTAGCCACCCCAGTGCCCGGGGAACTCTTGCTCCTATACTTGTCCGCCTCGAAGACAACCATAAGTGCAGTCATGATGGTAGAACGGGAAGGGAAGCAGATCCCCATATATTTCATCAGCAGAACGCTTAAAGGCCCCGAGGAACGCTATATACCCTTGGAGAAACTGGCGTTAGCCCTCGTTTTTGCATCCCGGAGACTCAGGAGGTACTTCCAAGGGCACAAGATCACCCTAATGACTAATCAACCTCTCTAAAAGGTACTCAGGAGGCCGGAGCTGTCGGGACGGCTGGCCAAATGGGCTGTGGAGCTGGGGGGAACACTCTCTGGAGTTTAAGCCCAGGACGGCCATGACGGGGCAGATACTGGCCGACTTTTTAGCAGAGGTACCCGAGGATGAGGAGAAGGAGCTTTTAAAATGGGAAGCCTTGGAGAAAGAAGAAAAAGAAAAGGAGGACGAGGCGATGTGGAAATTACTCACCGACGGGGCCTCTAGTGAAGAAGGAAGCGGGGCAGGCATCACACTGATAAGTCCCGAGGGGATCGAGCTAACCTACGCCGTAAGGATGGATTTCGAAAACACCAACAACACTGCCGAGTATGAGGCCCTCTTGGCAGGAATGAGACTGGCACAAAAAATGAAAGCAAGGCACGTGGAAGCTAGCACTGATTCACAACTGGTAGTAAAACAGTACCAAGGAGAGTATGAGGCCAAAGACAGCATCATGGCTCAGTATGTGGCGAAAGTGAAAGAAATGGCCAAGGCATTTAAAACTTTCAGACTGGAGTACATCCCCCGAGGAAGAAACAGAAAATCTGATGCCCTCAGTAAGCTGGCCTCGGTGGAATTCGACCACCTCGCGAAAGAAGTTAAGGTGGAGGTCCTGACATCTCCTTCCCTTAACACGAAGGAGGTAGCTGCAGTTGAGAGTACTCAGGAAACATAGATGACACCGATTATCAAGTTCCTCAGGGATGGAATTTTACCCGAAGGGGAATGGGCAGCCAGAAAGATAAGGGTCAAAGCCCTGCAATACGAACTGATTGATGGGGAGTTATATCGAAGATCATATCTGGGCCCATCCCTGAAGTGTGTCGATATGGAAGAAGCTGAATATGTGGTCAGGGAGATGCATGAGGGGATTTGCGGAATGCATTCGGGCCCAAGGACGATAGTCACGAAGGCAATGAATGCAGGGTTCTACTGGCCACGAATGTACGAGACAGCATCCGAGGAAATCAAGAAATGTGATAACTGCCAGGTACATGCACCAATGACTCACCGACACAAACACCCCATGATACTGGTCTCAACATCTTGGCCATTCCAAAAATGGGCTATCGACATAATCGGGCCATTCCCGGAGGGCCCGGGAGGGGTCAAATATGTAGTGGTGGCTATTGACTATTTCACCAAATGGATCGAAGCGAAGCCCCTGGCCAAAATCACTGGAGAACAGATGCAGCGATTCGTGTTAGACAACATCATATGCAGGTATGGGGTCCCAAAGGAGCTGCTAAGTGATAACGGCATCCAATTTGCTGGAAGACCTTTCAAGCCATGGTGCGAACAAATGCACATTCAACAGGTGTTCACTTCCATCACCCACGCCCAAAATAATGGATTGGTAGAAAGAGCTAACCAAAGCGTCATCAAGGGAATGAAGGGAAGACTCGGGAGGAAGCAAAAGGGATGGCTGGAGGAACTACCATTCGTGTTATGGGCATACAGAACAACTCCTAGGGGTTGTAATGGGGAAACTCCTTTCAGCCTGACCTACGGGACAGAAGCTGTTATCCCAGCTGAGATAGGATCCCCAACAGCCCGAATGAGGCTCCGGGAGGAGGAAAATGAACAAGACCTCAGGACGAACTTGAATCTCTTGGAAGAAAGAAGAGAAATAGCAGCATTTAGGGAGGCCAAATACAAGAGACAACTGGAAAGTTATTACAACGCCAGGATGAAAAAGCTCAACCTCGTTCCCAGAGACCTAGTCCTAAGAGCAAATGACGCCAGCCTACAGGAAAGCACCGGAAAGCTAGGCCCCAACTGGGAGGGGCCCTACCGGGTCATATGGGCGAACGGCAAAGGAACTTGCAAATTGGAAACGCTCGAAGGTAAGGAGGTCCCCAGGACCTGGAATCTCATGCAGCTTAGGAAATATTACGTGTAAGGGGTCCACCCCCAAGGAAAACGGCCAAGAGCCACTTTTGTAGTAGTTAACTATTAATCTGGGGTTCCCCCAAAGACAGATCTTTTGTAACAATTTATGACAGGAAGTATAAATCCCTAGGAAGTAAATGGAAAACGGACAGTCAACATGTCCTCTTTTGACAAAACAATGGGTATTACACCTGGGCAGACGTGCCCAGGAAAACCATTAGACCTAACTAACAAGTAAACACACGTGTATAAGGCATCTCAAACATGCCAAAAGCCCAGCCGTGGGGCAAATAAGGGTCTAGCTAACCCAAAAGAAAACGGGCAAAACAAGTCAAAAGCATAATACCACATTATAAACTTGCCCATCGATTGGCCTCGAACATACAATCATAGTTTAACAAACAAACAAAAAATACAACATACTTTTGTAAACAAACCACAAAAGGAAGTTTTCTTTATTCATATAAAGTACATACACAAAGCAAGGCCTCAATAACTTTGGCAAGAGTAAAAGACACACGGAATAACAAATATAGCAAAGCGAGACAAAAATATAGCTCCTCGCTAAGCAGTCTAAAAGTCTCCAGGGAAGCACCGAACTGACCCTCGGTAAAAGCCCCTGCAAAACAAAACAGCCACAACAAGAAACAGGCAAAAGACAAGAAAGCGATACACAGCCATAAACCACATGACTAGATACTGAGGAGGCCCCCGACACAAAGGACCTCCCCCCAAGAAACCAAACAAAGTTCAAAAGTGTCCTAGAGCGGGTAAGTTATCCATATTACAACCATATCGAAAGATGTTAAATGTCTGAAATTCAATGGGGATCACCCCCGGATAAAGATGGTGGAGATGAGGGGCCGGCAGAGGAAAACAGGGCTTTTAATTCATCAATAGAGATCAAGGGATGCTCCAGGATTTTCTCAAGGATGGTCGGGGTTTTATGCCCAAACTCCTCATTCAGCTTGGACAACTTCTTCTTCGCCTTGGAATTATAAAGAGGAGTCTCCTTTCTGTCCAGGCCTTGAGCGGAGTACTTATAGCCATCCTTCAATCCCGACTGGTAGCCAACATCCCTGTACGCCCTGTACACCTCCTCCAAGCCACTCTTGAAATCCTCCGACTGAGCAACAGCAGCAAGAAAGGCCCCAAAGCCTTCAGTAATTAGCCAATGCTTTTCCCTGGCCAACCGCTGATTGTCATCAGAGGTTATCCCATAGTCCGCATATATGGTGTTAAGCTGCTCCTGGGAAACGGAGTCGGTTTCCTTCAAATACTTCAGCTCAGCAACCAACTCTTCTTTCTCTCCAACCAGCACCGCCATCTCCTGTTCCCAAGCCCGCTCTTTCCCTCCAGCACAGCTCCAGCCCCCTGGACAAAAGATCAGTATAGGTATATGTAAAAAGAAAAAGAAAAAAAAGAGAGGGGGGAGGGAAAGGACTGTGTACCTTCTCCTCCTGCAACTTCCTCTCAGCATCAACCACTTGGCACCTAAGTCCAGCGGCAACAGATTGGGAAGCCTTAAGCTCATCCTTAAGCCCTTCATTTGCTCTCCTCAGATCATCGATCCTCTTCAATATACCAGCCCCCCTAAAAAAGCTCTCACAAAGAGACATACTATATTGATCTTCGAAAAGATCATCCCTCAAAGCGGAATTTACGAATTTATGAGAAGGAGGAACGGCATGACTCAGGAAGTCCCTGGCAGCCTCAGGAGTTCCTATCACCGAGGACTGAGTTACC
This sequence comes from Helianthus tuberosus, assembly GCA_030545235.1. Classification (NCBI taxonomy): domain Eukaryota; kingdom Viridiplantae; phylum Streptophyta; class Magnoliopsida; order Asterales; family Asteraceae; genus Helianthus; species Helianthus tuberosus. Next base: position 30,362,011 of record CM060365.1, on the reverse strand, counting down.
TTCCATTTAGGGACGTAGGTAAAGGGGATAGCATCAGCAAACAGAGGAGCCAAGGGAGACCGATGGACAAAACCCTCAGGTTCAGGAGGCTTACTGGTCCCCATGGCATGAAGAGGGGAATGCTCAAAGGCTGAGGTAAAGGGGGCCAAACCTAATTCCGGAGTCTTGTCCCGTACACGGGAAGATGAGGGACCAGTAGTAATCTCAATGGGATCACTAGAACTCCCCTGCAACAAGAGAAGCATTAGAAATCAAACAGAGATAAGGCAAAATAGACAAGAAGAAAAAAGGGGCTCACCAGCAGAGGGGCACTCACAAGACTTGAAGACCTCAAATGTTTAGACAAAGAGCCTTTAACCCCAGCAGGAGGAAGATCAGAGACAGATCTCGACGAAGGGGGAGGCTTTTGACCACTAGCACTCCGAAGTCTTTGTCTAATGTCACGAGGAGCAGGGGCTGGCTGAGGACTCACAGATTTTCTCTTACGAACTAAACGAATTTCCACATCTTCATCATCATGTTGACCAGAATGTTGAACAAGGGGAAGGTCAGGGGAACTTTCCTCCTCATCAGAGGGGTTCCCCTCATCACCACCCACGACAATGGAAACCCCAGCCTGGGCGGACCCCCCGGTAGCTGACACCACCCCACTCCGGCTCAAACCCGGAACAACTTCACCATCAACCACAAACCGCACATCCTTGGAATCTCCCTGGAGCAGCCCCCACAAGGTCAACTCTGCAGAAAAAAGGCACTAAAGATGACTACGAAGATGCAAAGAGACAAAGGCAAACAAATACAAACCCAAGGCGGAAAGATACCCTTTTTACCAAAGAAAGCCTTGGGACGAACGGGATAGGAGGGGCTCAGCCCCCCATAGCCAAGATACCTTCGGAAAAAGTGAAAGCCCTGGTAGGGTGCTCGTGCATACGTTTCCACTGAACAGTCTCATTCGCCGACAAGGTTGGAATAACATCTTCGATAGGGGTATTAACATCCCTGGGCAGAGGGGATTTTGACATCATAGCAGCAGAAACAAAAATGAACCTATTTTTCCAGTCCTTCGGGTAAGTGGAAGTCGGCATGAAAGAATAGCAGGGTTTTGACACATTGTTCTGTCTCTTAGCGAAGGTGTACCAATCCCCGTCGGAGATCAGCTTGTAAAACATACAGAATAAGGGGACGGAAGGCTCACCGGAAACGGCTGCACAAGACAGCTCAAAATGTACCACCCTCATCCACCCCAAGGGGTGCAACTGGGAAAAGTGCACCTTGAAGTGGCGAAGCAAATCGATTTTAAAAGAAGAAAGAGGATATCTAACCCCAGAAGAAGAAAATGCCAGGGTATAAAGAGGGATCACATCCGGCGTAAACACCGCCGGATCATTAGGACCCGGCAAAGACGGAGAAAACTGTTCAGAAATATTGTACGTTTCAACGAAGGATTTCAAATCCTTTGCTGTTAAAACCAACCTTATCATCGAACGGCCGGAGCGACTCATGATTAACGAAAGAACGGCGGTGTTAGGAATCGTCAGGAAGAAGAAGAGAAACCGAAAATTTGAATAAGAAATATGAAAGGGGCATAGAGTATTTAAGGGGAACAACTGACAGGCATGTAACTGTCACATCAGCAGGTCTCATCAAAATTCAAAAAGGGGGCACGTGTTACTAGAGGGTTAACTCCCGCTATAGGTATCCGGCGATATGATGATTAGTGGGGACGGTTAATTATAACCGACCTAGAGTGGACCCACAGGGAAAAACTACTCTTTGAACAGTTGTGACTCAGCCCCGGATCATAAGCCTCGGGTCTCAGAACCAGGGACTAAAGATGACTTGACGACGGGCCAGTGGGAAAGCCCACTTTACCCGCTTTGGACTATCCTCACGAGGGCCCAATTGTACGAAAGCCCACAAAATAGAGTTACCTTACCCATTAAGGCTTCTCTCCTTTTGTAACAGGCGGGAAAACAGCTAGCAAAGATGACATGTTTCATTTAATGTTCGATAAGAATGGGATCTCGTCTGAAACAGTGTACTTCTCCGGCTGGAGCATTAATTAAGGTGAACATCTCACCGATGGGGGTCAGACACGTGTCTGCACCCCCCGAGAGCCCCCAAAAAACCGTTAGATCACATGTGGGAGATATCTAGTGAGATAAGGACCGGCTGTTATATAAGAGCAAGCAAGAAGGAACAAAGGCAGGTATCACCTCCGGAACTATCTCATTTACTACACTCTCATTTACTCCCCTCTCATTAATTCCGACCAATATTCCCTCACATTTAATACCACACACGTATTTATTAGATTCACACCAAAGAGGAAACCTTCCGGTGATTCTGCTCATCGGGAGAAGCTCCTCTCGTTTTCCGGCAAGTTTACTTACTCTCACGCCGGAGCTTGGTCAAGGATCCCCCTCCCGGGGTCCCCCGTGACGAGGCTAACGGTTTATTCTTTTGTAGCTTCAAGGAGCGGGATATCCTGACGTCAGCGAAGATCCATCTAACGTCAACCGGGATTTAGGTATTCGACAGAAGGAGAGATTTTTTTTTTGTTTTGAATTTTTTTTCCATACTTATTAAGCACATATTTTAGTCCCAGAGTCCAAAAAATATTATGATTTTACACTAGTAGATAGAGTAATTATAAATACTCTACTACTGTAAAATCACCAATTTTATTTTATTATCATTTCTTTTAATTTTGCAATTAAATGTCATTCTTAAGGGTATTTTGTATGTTAAGACTCATTTATATGTGATGTTTACACAATATTAATATCAATGAACAATGAGAAATTAAGCATAAACTTCACATGCCAATTCAAGATTAATATAACAAAAATTCATGGTATGTCAACTCTTGACTTTTTTAAATGTATTTGACAATAAATCCGATTATCCGAACTTTTTTTTTTCTCCACTCGTTAAAATCGTTTATAGATTACAACGAGGCGAAAGAGAATATTAGTTGCCAATTCAATGATTTGAGTTGAAGCAATATTTTAGAGTATATATAAACAATTATTTTTTATAATATTTGATAATAATTTGTATACTAAAAATAGGTATATTCATACAAGAATAAGCAAAATTATAAGCCCCAACATACACCCAAATGATGCTTTAAAATATATATTTGAGATAATTCACATTTTAAATACGAATTAAATACCAATTAAAATAATTGTCAATATGATCCAACACTTCTTCAATGTTGAATAAGTTAGAAAGATAATTATCAAGTGGGTGCTTATATCAGGATGATCACATCAATGGCAATATATACATATAATATATGCAAAAGTATAATCAAACAAGCAACAACACGTTTAAATTCCTAAATAATCATGAAATGGAATAACATAACATATTCAAACGACAAGTGATAAGACACAAAAGGCTTCTTGTTGTGCTAATAAGTTTCTTTATGAAACAGTGTGTCATGTTTTAAAAAGAGGGGGTCTTGGCTAGAGACGAGTCATAAGTTTTTATATAATCATTAATTACTTGTACATCACCTAGCCGCACCTATACGAGTTCTTTTTATATCTAGTAAGAAAACTTATAACTTTTATCAAAAAAAATATTACGTTTTACTTCTATAAGGGATCGAAATCAAAAAAAATCTTTCGGTTTACTTCTATAAGGGATTGAAATTTAGTTTCACTGGGTAAAAAATTCGTGTTTTTGTTTAAAACTAATGTTTTCATACATTAAATTCACGTTTTGAAAAAAAAAAGGTTCACGTTAAAATATACAAATTCAGGTTTTCATACATTAAATTCACGTTTCGAAAAAAAAAATGGTTCACGTTAAAATATACAAATTCAGGTTTGATAGAATGTGTTTATCATAATACCAATTCAAATTTCAAAGAATGAGTTAATCATTTATTTTTTTTAAATGTTTTGATTCAGTGTTAAAGGATCAGATGTGCAAAAAATCATGTTTTTGTTTAAATCATTTTATTTTTTTAAATGATTTGATTCAGGAAGGACTTGTACAATAAAATTAAATGTTTTGAGCGCGCTATAGTGCATAAGTCTAAAAGGTCTAGGATAAAATCAAATTACTGGTTCAGGAAGGACTTATACAATGCATCAACTCAAATCTAGCAATTCACCTGAATGAGATTTGCTTTCGTTTAATCGTCGTTCTTCGCCCATCTATATATGTAACCTTGAACCATTGCAAGTGTTTTTGAGAGTTGATTGCTCTTGATACAAAATTCTTCATGTAATTTAAGTTCATGAGATTCTTGTTATACAAATCCTGTTCTGGGGACAGTTCTGCCATTGCCTTTTATGGTTCCATGCTAAATTTAGCACTCATTGTTGTAACCAAATAATTAAAGAAAAATTAAAATTTTATATTTTGAAATTAATGGGAAGAGAGTTTATCTATAACATATGAATGGTTCAAAGTAGACATTAAGTTTCACAAGAATTGCAACCTACGGGCATAGAGAAAACTCTCTTTCAAAATGTAACCAGAACAAAGCATCAACCCGTAACCCCAAAAGAATGGATTCTCGTCACTTGAATATTGGCTCGGACCGCCAGTCGTGAGCTTGGAAGGTGCAACTCACCATGAATAGGTGAGATATACAACAGCTATTTACAGTAAAACAAAGTCCCGATCCGATATGAATGTACATTATGTACAACTCGTTTTTGGTGCCTATTCCTGATGTAAATATTTTACCCAATGATGAATGTTAGGTAATCCAGTACTGTTAAACATATTCATCACACTCAGTGAAAAACTTGAGGTGATGCGTAATACTCGCTTTCATTGAACATTGGCCGTAAATCTTCTTTTAGCATAAAATCTGTAGGGAAAGAAACCAGATGGCCTTTCACCGCTGATAATCTATCCATTGGATCGATTCCCTTCACAATTCCATCTTCATAGGACTCGAGACTCTTCGGGGCTATTCCTAGATCGATGGTAGTGTGCCCGAGTTTTGCTTTTCTCTCACTCACACATTGCCTCAACGATGCTCTGCATATTAAATTTTAAATATTATGTGTTATAAATCAAACACCACATAGAGGTGGCAAACTTCGGTTCAAGTATCCTGTCAAAATGGGGATAATTTTACGCAGAAGGATTGAGCTGACCATAAAGATTTTGCACAGAGCAAATAAAAAATTTCATATTCTAAATATATGTTATTTTATATTTTTCAACGAACAATGATTGGAGGTTATATCTTTTATTTTACCGATTTGACCTGTTAAGAGATAAAACATAACCCTGGGCCTGTAAACAAACCGAACGTTCATGAACTGTTCGTGAACTTGTACGGTGGGAAGTTCGTTTATTTAATAAACGAACGAACATGAACACTCGATTTGTTCGTTCATTTATGTTCATGAACGTCCGTTTATGTTCGTTTATTTACATTTGTTTATGTTCGTTAATTTATGTTTGTTTGTTTGGAAGCAGCCTCTCTATCCCTAGGGATAGAGGCAAGGCTTGTCTACATCCCACCCTCCCCAGACCCTATAAGTAGCTCTGCTATTTGTGGGATTTACTAGGTATGGTTGTTGTTGTGTTGTTGTTGTTGTTGTTTATGTTCGTTTCAATTTAAATACATAAGTAGTTATTTATATGATTATTAAACATAAAAGAAACTTTCTAACTACTTATATAAATATAACTAATAATTGGGCTTTCTAGTAATAAAAATGGGTATCCCAATGGAATTTATCATAATCACTGATTTATATAAAAATTTACTTTATGTTCGTTAGCGTTTAGTAAATTACGTTCACTTGTGTTCATTTATGTTTCTGACTTTCTTCAATTATATTCATTTTTGTTGTTCATTGTTTGTTAAATTATGTTCGTTAATTGTTCTTTTAGGTTTTAAACGAACGAACAAACATAAACAAACACGAACATGCCCATTATTATATATATAAAAGAAGAACTTATTAGCTACACTGCATTGTCTAAAATGACCAAATTACCCATTGTTGTCTAAAATGACAAATTACCAATTGTCCAAATTACTTATTGTAACTCTGTCATCAACTAAAACATGAACCATTCTTGGTTATGAATGGTACACGTGTTTTATTAATTTGCAAAGGGTGAGGAGAAGTTTTTACTTGGGTTAAATTTGCAGTCTCTTAGTAATATAATGATATAGTAATGTCGATATTAATAAACAATGTACACCCTTAGTTCATTTAATTTTCATTTCATTTGATTTTTCTCGAATAACTTGCAGTTGTGTTGAATAATTTTGTTGGCGTTGCAGTAAAATTTAGGTAAAATCGAGTTATGGAGCGTCGATACAGTACCGTACCATGGTGAAACGAACCAATGTCGTCCGAACAGCATCGATATTGGTTTCGATAATACCGGTATCTTTATTTCGAATATGGTACCGGTATCCATTTTTATGGCGCCGATATCTTCTTGGAAATATCATGATTTTATTTTACGGGTTTTTCCTTTTGGTATACTGAGTGTCAGTATCATACCCGTACCGGTACGAACCAAATCTAATCGATACGGACTGAATGCCCGCTGTGAAGCGCGGAGACATCTCACTAGTTTTCTTAAGAAACGAACATGAACAAAAAAATATGTTTGATTATATGTTCGTGTTCGGTTAAAGTTAAATGGACGAACACGAACATGCCTATGTCTGTGTTCGTCCGGCTCATTTACAGGCCATAACCCCAAAATGGATTGGAAAATTACCTGGAATGTATAAGATCATTAGGAATGCAAGAGAAGACATCTTGGTAGATCATGGTATTCATCTGTCAATAACACATTGGACGCATGATGATTAAAGACCAACATTGTTAATTTATCCTCAATTCTTATTTAAATTTGCATTGAACAAATCTGCGAAGTATAATACACAGTGAAGACTCAAGATCCGATCTTACCCTTGCAGTCGCCATCCATATATCTTTGTAGGTGGAATCAATCACTGGGTCAGTTATTTTGTTAATCTGCGAAGTGAAAAATAAGCATATGATTTAATCCACCATTTATTTTATTAACGTAACTGTAACAAGATAAACAAACCTCTGTACTATGAAGACCAAGGTGTTCGGACCAAAGTGAAAGGCGAAGACTTAACGCAAATTTTCCAGCTTTCCATGGATTGCCTCCCATGAAAGATTCCACTAATTCTTTATCTTCAATAAGTACTCCTATCTGGATTTACAAAATTTATATCAATTCAAACGTCATTTACAAAATAAAATATTAAAACGTAGAAAGAATTGTGTGAAATTGTATATAAATTGCCTCAGAATCTCGTAATCCAAGCAAACTCCTATCATTAATATTAGCAGATCCAACCAAGACTGTGTTGTCATCAATTATCATAACCTTGCTATGCACATATACCTGCATAATAAATAAATAGAAAAAATTATAAAAATATATACAACTTTAAAATAAAATAGAAGTTATGATTTAAAGAGTAAGATGCCATTTTCATCCCTAAGGTTGGGCCAGTTTTGCGACTTTCGTCCAAAGGTTTGTTTTTCCGCATTTGGATCCAAAATGTTTGAAATCTTGCCATTTTCATCCATTAACTCAAGGGTATTTCCATCCTTTTTGTTAACTTAAAGGGCAATTCGGTCTTTTTCAGGGGTATTCGGTCTTTTTACATAAAGTGAAAAGGACCAAATTACCCTTTAAGTTAACAAAAAAGACGGAAACACCCTTGACTTAACGGAGAAAAATGGAGGGAGTTAACGAGCCAGATGAAAATGGCAAGATTCCAAACCTTTTGGTTCCAGATGCGAAAAAAACAAACCTTTGGAAGAAAGTCGCAAAACCGGTTAACCGGCCAAACCTCACGGACAAAAATGGCATTTTACTTTAATTTAAAATATATACCGGGCTGGAAGCGATAAGGCCGCCATCAGAAAGTCTACCATAAGCCCTAAGACCGTAGAAAGATATGTAATCATGAACTCTAGGACCTAGAAGATCAGAGAGCTTGTGTAATATAGAACCGTTTCCTCTTGATATTGTTCGATACTGCCAATGCATTATGGCTCTTACAGATGCGGCCCCCACATCATCAAGGCCACCCTGTAAAATTTCAGTATGTGAAAATCTTTTCATAGCTACAATAATATGTCTTACTATAGAAAACACCAAGTCAACTCACCTGGAAGCCAGGTAAGAGTGGGATCACAATAATGACCCTAAACTGCTGTTTTTCATGATATGCCCTGATGATACGTCTGTATAAGGATTCCAACACACGGTTTCGTATTATTTCATCTCCAGCAAAACCCGAGATAAAAAATTGGTTCTGTACGGAAAAAAAAAATCAAGAAAGAAATTGAGTAAAAGGGCATTTTCGTCCCTAAGGTTTGGCCAGTTTTGCGACTTTCGTCCAAAGGTTTGTTTTTCTACATCTACTCATCTAAAAGATTTAAAATCTTGCCATTTTCATCCGGCTCGTTAACTCCATCCATTTTTCTCCGTTAGGGCAGGGGTATTTTCATCTTTTTTGAATACTTGTACATTATGCTAGATGCTTGTACATAGGGCTGTAAACGAACCGAACGAACACGAACAAGGCCTTGTTCGTGTTCATTCGTTAAGGAAATAAATGTGTTCACGAATGGTTCATGAACACTTACCGAACGAGATTTTATGTTCGTGTTCGTTCGTTAAGGAAATGAGCGTGTTCGCGAACGGTTCACGAACACAAATAAATTTGGCGAACGCGACGAAGGATAAAGATAGATGGCCCAGAGAGTAGCACTCGAACGTGAATCCCTCATTGTGGAACGGAGGTCGATCGTATTCGACGATGTAAATAATGAGAAATGAAAGGGAAATGATGCATAAACAAGGTGAAAGTGGGTTTCCTAGTTTAATTGTTAGGGTAATAAAATAAATGAAAGTTTAATAATATAAAAAGTACAAATAAAATATAAGAAAGTACAAAGGTCTTCAATTAAAACACAAACATACGAACATAAACGAACGCAATCAACGAATGTTCACGAACACCTTACCGAACGTTCACGAACACAATCGAACGAACGAGACCTTTGTTCATGTTTGTTCATTTAACTAATCGAACGAAATTTCTTGTTCATGTTCTTTCGTTTAGCAAACGAACGAACATAGACGAACTTCCCGCCGAACGGTTCATGAACTGTTCGCTGAACGTTCAGTTCGTTTACAGCCCTACTTGTACATAAAGTGAAAAGGATTGAATTGCCTTTTAAGTTAACAAAAAAGACGAAAATACCCCTGCCTTAACGGAGAAAAATGGATGGAGTTAATGAAAATGGCAATATTTTAAACTTTTTGGATCTGGATACAGAAAACAAACTTTTGGACGAAAATCGCAAAACTCGCCTAACCTCAGGGACGAAATGACATTTTACTCAAGAAAATTAAAATTAACTTGTGTAAAAAAATTTGTGATCTTAAATATGATTGTATGAATGAAATTATGATGTACCTCAATGTAGATAAAATGTTCAGCTTTCTCAATAAGGGAACAATACGCATTGTGAATGCTCTCTTCAACTTGACTTGTCCCAGCTGACCACTGACTGACACTCCTTACAACCTAAAACGAAAAACTCATGGGCTTAAACTAAAATCCGACCGAAACCTTGTTAACATTCATAAAGAACAAAACCTAACCTGACAGCGACACGCAACACGAGGACCAACTTGTCCTGATTCATCTGCTGACACAAGTAGGCTACCTCGCTCCTGATTCTCCCACCATTCTTTATCATTAGATTTTATGCCAGTGAACAATTCTTTCTCAAGATTTAACGTGTGTCGTCCATTCACAAAATCTCTCATTGGCATATCTGGAGCTAAAGGTTCAACTTTGGATTTCATGAAAGAAAAAGAAGTCCTCGAAGGCCTACTTGGTTGACCATGAAACTCGTTTGACCCGTTAATCTTTATTTGTCTATTAGAAGCATCAATCTCATCAGCTTCTTGAGGGATTAACAATGGGATGTCTTCAGAAGATACAGATGAAGAAGAACTCTCTCTGTTGATTACTTGATGAGTGTCCACAACTGTTGTATTTTCGTTCTCGTGTTCTTTATTGTTGCCCATGTAATGTGGGATCACCATGTGTTGCTGAGGCATGAGTAATGGAATACCTTGCTCGTTGAGAGCTTTGTTTCTCTGAAAAAAATTATAGAAATATAATATTAAAATCTTTTTAAACTCTGGCTGTACAGCTGTCAATTTGAGAGGAAAAAGCAGAAACCTTTGCATAATTCCAACGCTGAACAAAGTGTCGAGCGACATCACGACATGGTGGGCCCCATAAGGCGCAATGGACATCGTGCCATGGCATACGAGGATATCTTTTACGGTCCAGCTCGTCCTTCATTGTATCTTCCCACGAATTTGGTTCAGATTCCCTGTATTGGGATCAAAATTGAGTGATTTCCCATATCATTATTATGGCAGATATTACCACATTTGTGAAACAATAAATTACCGGGGGTTATAATAGTCCTTTCCAGGCCAAAACATAGCAGGTTCATCACCCACTTTGTGCTCATATGAGTCATAACGACCAAAGCAAAGATCAAGTCCACCAATGAAGCAAACATCATTATCAACAATGACCAATTTCTCATGGTGGGACCTATGTAGAACAAGAAAACAAAAGATAGAAAGAATATAATAGCATTGGTTATAAAGAATATAATAATCAAGAAACAAGAAATAAACAAGAGAATAGAGACTGCTTACCATAGATACACACCACTGGAGAAATGATCGGGAAAACGTAAAACTCGCACATTCTCATGGATTGCAACCAGCATTTTCTTACTATAGACGCTATTAATTTTCAGTGCAAGCGCAAGCTCTTTATACATGAGAATGTAAATCTGCAGTCAAAGATTTACCAACAAAACATGTTATGTGAGTAAATGAATCGTTTTGGATATATGTCTATATATATGGTTGGGTTCGATGGGGAACACTAAAAAGGTGGGGAACCGGGGAACAGTGCATTAAAGTATTGAACATGTTAAATATATCATAAAAAATCAATTCAACATGTAAAATTTTTTTTTTTTTTTAAATCGGAGCTTTTGCATAGAAATACATGTAGAAGCCTTTTTAATAAAAAAAGTCAAAAAATAAAAAAAAATGCTTAAAAAACAGTTAGAAAAGGTTAAAAAAAACTTTTTAGATGATTTTTTAATGGAATAGCTTCTACACATCTGTATATGCAAAAGCTCCGAATAAATTTTGAAAAAGGTAATTTTTAGCATTTTAAATTGATTTTTTTATGATATATAACATGTTAAATGCATTGTTCCCCATTTCCCCACTTTTTTAGTTTTCATAATAAAATCCTCATTATCGATGTCATTCAAATTCTAACTTTAAAGAAACACGAACCTGAACACCTTGTTTGGCTTTTGCTTCCAACAAAGCATCAAGGCGAGAGGATGCATTGGCTTGAAAAGGACGTCTTAAATACAATTCTGGACATAACCACCACCCACAAATAAATATCTGAAATAACCATTTCCACAATCAATTCAGATCAAATAACAATAGACAATCACAAAGAATCGACGTAAATCAAAATTAGGAGTTAGGTATGAGAAAGTGAGAAACAAACCTCAGATTTTGCGCCTTCAATTGCTAAAGCAATTGCTTCAAATGCAGCTCGACCGTCAACGAACCACTGAGCCTGACTACCATCGTCTGTGAGACCACGAGGTGGAGCAAACGAACCGAACCGGTGAGGATAGCACCAACCTTCAGGTGGCCTTAGTCCTGCATCATTAATTGCAGCAACCCAGTCCCTAACTTTTGTTTTATTTCTACTTCTTATTGTTATACTTCGGCTTCCACATGATACCTACAGTTATATCACTTCAGATAAAAGATAGTACAAAAAACAATATCTGTTGGATATCCTGCTAATGTATAATAACAGTTTGTGTTATACTTGCCAGAAACGAATGGCGTAAAGGATTATGTTCGTTCGTTTCTTTAGCTAATGATACGCGACCTTCACCATTCCCATCTGAAGGAGGCAGAACGTCAAAGACAATTATGTCCAATGGCTCAGAGTCAAAAGGATCTTTTAGCAGGGCTAAGAATCCAGGTTTCAATACAGCCCATACCTGCATGCATTATGAATTATGAAAACATTATAAAGAAACATGCAGAGAATGTCACCAAACAATATTCATACATGTAGACAAAGAGCAAATGAGACGGTGATACCTTTTGCCAGTTGTCATTACAACAATTGAACCAAGAACAAGCAGAACATTTTCGGTCATCATCCTTGTCGGGAATTTTTGGTAAATGCTTTACCAATACATATTCTTCTTTTAGCTTGGACCCATACTCTGGACAAAAGGATAACTTAGAAGCCCCCATAAACTTGCACACCTGATTACAAGAACATCCATGTGTATCGTAAAAGGTGATGAGGCAGTACTCCACAATCAAGTAAAAAATTTACTCTCCTTGGTACTTTTAAACAGGTATAAACACATATAATCAAGTAGTTTTAAAAGGGATTGGTAAAAAATTATAAGAAGATACATGATGCATGCTGGATTTTTCAAGTTTCGGAAGTAGAGTTGAGCCAGGTGGCAATTTCAACCCATTTAATTATGAACCGGTTGATTCAGCACGAGTTGTATCTTTAACAGGTCAAATAAAAAAAGTAGTAACAATAACTTAAAAGTAGGGGTGCAAACAAGACGAGCTGAGCCGAGCCCAAGCTCAAGCTCGGCTCATTGGTAGTTTCTCAAGCTCGACTCGTTTAGGCTTGCGAGCTCGATAACTGAAACTCGGGTTCGGGCTCATTTACTAAACAAGCTTATTTTTAGGTTCGGGCTTGGCTTGTAAACAAGTTTAAATAAGCTCGGCTCGGCTCGTTTACTAGACAACTTTAAATAAGGGGTAAATGTGGCTAGATAAATAAACGAGCTTTATTTTAGGCTCAAGCTTGGCTCGGGCTCGATAAGGCTCGGCTCGTTTTGAGCTTTTTCTCAAGCAGCTCGCGAGCCGCTCGGCTCGTTTGCACCCCTACAGCCCTACTTAAAAGTACATGGGTCAAGCCGCTCAAAAGTTTAACTTCATGTTTTGGACACAAATCATTTATTTAAAAAAAAAACTACAAATTTGTTAACAAACTTATGTTGGATCAAGTGATCAACCCAGCCCATGCAAAAAGCACATGTTTTGACCCGTTAGAAAGGCCCATTTTGTCACCTGTAACAGGTGAATAGGACTTTACCTCTCTGCAGTTCACAATGTCCAGGTTCCCAAGAAAATGATTCAAGTATTCCTGCATTGCGGTTTTGGCTCTATCCGAAATGGAATGTTGCCTTCCAAGGGCTGGGCGTATCATTGGTAGGGCTGCGCTTGATGGAACATCTCTGAACAAAAAATCACCTGTAAGAATTATGATCATTACAGCCATGAACCAATATTCACACAAACTTTTATAAAGTTGATACTTAGTAGTCACCTGTTTTTAACACTTCCCTCCATATTTGATGGAGTTACATTGCCATCGGGTTCATCATCATCATGCACAACTGCTGGGTGGTCCCCGATTCCTAGGTTTTGAAGCCATTCTTTAACCTTCATAAAAAAGAGCCAGTCATGTAAAACAAACAAGAATACAGAAATGTAACTATGCTGAAGAGAAGGTATACAAACCTGTTCCTGTTTCTCATTAATTTCTTCGATAATCGCACGTTTCTTTAATGCAAAGTGCAAATAAAATACATGTGAGGCTTTCTTCACTAACTGCCATTTGAACTGCAGTGCAAGGTACATAGAGTATATTAGTGAAAGTGAATCGGGGTATGTATCTGTAGACGGCAGACCAAGCGTATATCACAGAAGCAATAAAAGAAAGAGTGAAATGGTTGCATAACCAGTCCTAAATCCTAATCATACTTTGTATCATCAAATGCTTGAATTAGGATATATTCAAAGAAGCAGCATTTAGACCTCTCTATTAACTTACTAAGAATAAGGGCAAGAACATCAAATTGATGTTCTTGCTCATAATACTGGTAAGTTAGTAGAGATGTCTGCTTTTCTGCTCCTTCGAATATACTCTAATTCAAGCATGATTAACCAATCTTAAGTTCTTAACCAAAAAACCTCAGACTCCTAGTTAAAGAGCTATCTCTGATGTACTTATAATAGAAGTATGGATTTATTGCTAATCTTTAAGGCAGTATGTTTATGTGTAATGCAGAGTTTCCTTCACACTATGATTGGAGAGAATCAGGAAAACTGGTTTCCACAAAAGGTAACTCATTCTCAACGGCAGAGAGCATCAATGAACTAATAAAACCACTGAATTCCCGAAAAAAAAAAACCGAAGAATCATGCACTCCATAAACTAAAAGTAATCAACATAAGATCAAGTCTTCTGCGATGACGTCAAGAACCGAAACACACACAAATTAAGGAAACAAACAATTCTAGAATCGACATCAACATATACAGCTCTTTGTGAAACAGAATCATGTTTTGAAACCTTCTCATCACCCAAAGTTTTGCTATTCAATTGTCCGCAACATCGATCTCAATCTAATTCATATGTTGCACAATAACTTTGATCAACACAAAACTGATAGACTCCTTTTCATCAAAATTACTCAAACCACATCAAAATCAATACAAAAAAAGCAATTAACTTAACAAAACTCATCAATTATACATATGAAATAAGTAAATAACCTAGGTTTTAAAATCAATTACAAACTATCCGCAACAAATCTCGTCTCAACAACATATACGCTCGAATACTATTCAATTACAAGTTAAACTAAACCACATACACACGATTAGTACCAGTTAAACTACCTGTTTGTACTGGAAATCGATAGTGTAGGAAAGAAGCATGGGGCTAATATCGCCGGCATCGGGACGAGAAACTTGCACAATTGTGGCCTTCGGTAACTCATCGAAAATCCGAGTTGACTCAGGCGGATTTTGATGAAAGGAGAAGAAGGATGAGAGTCTGGACGGCTCAGATTGCATTTGCACGTAGTGCGATCCACTACCTCCGGCGGGAATTAACTGCTCCGATTCCATATTATTGCTTAACTCCGATCAGAACAATATTGTAGTGATCGGTAGAGTCTGTGCAGATTTTTACGTGTAGCAGTTGTTGTGTAGGATCGGAAGAGAAGATGAATTTGATGAGGTTTTAATTTTGATTTTTCAGTTGCGTTGTTGAGGAGAGAGAGAAGGGAGATTTGGCATGTGTTGTAAACGTGCAAACTCCAGCTTTGAAAATTTGGATTTAATTATTGAGTAAATTGCCATTTTCGCCCCTGAGGTTTGGGCACATTTGCCATTTTAGTCCAAAATGACACTTTGGTACCATTTTGCCCCCCACGTTTGTAACTTTTTGCCATTTTCGTCCAAATGGCTCAAAAAGTTACTTTATTTTTGGACGAAAATGGCAAAAAGTTACAAACGTGGGGGGCAAAATGGTACCAAAGTGTCATTATTTGGACGAAAATGGCAAAAAGTTACAAACGTGGGGGGCAAAATGGTACCAAAGTGTCATTTTGGACTAAAATGGCAAATGTGCCCAAACCTCAGGGGCGAAAATGGCAATTTACTCTTTAATTATTTTACTGATAAAAAAAATACTATGCAACCGGGTCGGGTCAGGATTTGTCACGGACTGCAAGATTTCTTGTTAACATCAAGCGGCGGCCTGTAATTTTTAAGTTCTTTTCTATGAAAAGAAAGTAAAAATATAATATTTGTTAGGGTTGTTTACGAGTCGAGTCGAACCGAGAGGATCTTTGCTCGTGTTTAGCTTGTTTAACAACCGAGTCTAATTGAGTGGCTCATTTACAACCAAACATAATACCGAGCCAACTTTTTTCGAGTACTAAATTTCCGAGTGAGCAGTGAGCAATCTGGACAACATTACTATCTAGCGTGCTATCCGGATTAAATTTGCAGTGGGAGGCAGATTCAAATCAGGGCAAAAGGAGTACATTTGCTGTTAAAAAAATCATAACCCCCAAGGTCAAGGCAAGCTTCCTAACATATGTGCATCATCACCTGAGTAAGATGATGAATTTTATAATATGTGGCCTAAACTAAAGCAAGGGTACATTTGCCATTAAAAAGCCATAATCTCCAAAGTCGAAGCAAGCTTTCTCACAAGTCACAGCATAATACATGTACATCATCACCTCATGTAGTTTATCATTGATGAGTCTTATATGAAGGCATCATATGACCAAGTTGTAACCCATTTTCATCACACTTTATTAGTAAAAGAAAGTCATGACATCGCGTTTTTTCATTAGTTACATATCATTGAGCATGATTACATTTAAGATCAACACCCTTCATTATTTTACAGGTTTACCCGACAAACTTCATGATGATGTAATATCTTCTAAAGTAGATATAATTGTTAGTTAGAGATAAATTTATTGTTACCCGGTTCACATATATCATATTGATTATCGATGGTTAATGGATTATGGTTAATGTTAAATTTATCTACAGATTAATCAATTATGATCAAGAGTGTCTCGTAACATAACATACCTATTCTTTTTTCATGATCATTTGGTTCACATTTCAGTTCAAACATGGCTCCGTTAATGAACCGAGATTTACCAAACTAAACGATAACCCAGATTCATAACTGATTAATCGAAACCAAAGTTCGATTATAGTTAATAAAATCCGATAACCAAATCTAGAGATTATGATAATCACCACTACGCCCATTTGTGAAAAACGTCCCTTTAGTGACTAGCATGACACGTGGAGAAAAACACTTATAGGGCATTATTCACCCAAACCACTACGAATCGTCCTGGTAGGTAACAACTTGTCTACAAGTCTACAACTACCCCGCGAGATACTTTGACCCGCGCCTTTCCCCCAATTTCGATTCACCGAAGCATCAAACAATCCAATCATCAGTTATTGATTGCTCAAACACAACACAATTCCCCAAATCTCCAAAACAACCATGGAAGTTTCAGCAATTTGCGATAACAACGTAACAACAATCAACAGCAAGCATCACCATAACCTAGGGTTAGCAAATTCCCTCACTCGCCGACACAACCTCACACTCTCACCACCCGATCCACAACGCCGCCGCCTCGAATTCCGCGCCCAAACTCTACCAATCGACGCCGTCCCTCCACCGCCGGTCAAACCTAGCACAATACCTAAAACACACTCCAGGAAACGTTCTCGTGTTAGAAGAAAACAGAAATTGGATCGTACCGGTGCTGACGACGGAGGATTATTTGGTGGCGGCGATGGTCCGTTTGGTGGTGGCGGTTATAACGGCAACGGTAACGGTAACGGTGGCGGTTTTAATGAGTTTAATTGGGGTGAATCGTCGGGTTATCCGGCGGATCCGGCTTTTGATTTTGTTTATGAGGCGCTTACGTGGTTCGTGTTGTCAAATTGCTTGCACTTTGCGTTTAAGCGAGTTGTTAGGATATTTGTTGATGGATCTGCTGATTCCGGTGAGAGAAGATTCAGATAAGGAAGTGGCAATGCGTTACAAAATCGGTAATCGGTACATTTCGGTGACGAATGACTCATTCGTATGTATGTATATGTTGTTATAATCTATTATGATAAAGTTGTTTTGGATCGTTATGATGCAAATGCTGTATATATTTTTATCTGTTTATGTATAAATGTTTATGTGGTATTGTATATAATTTGCAAGAATTTGACTGAATAGGTTATTTCTATGCGATTAGTTCTTGCCGAATTCTGATCCGTGTGTTAGTTACTAATTATTCATAATGCGATAGTGATGATTGAAGGAGAAATGACTGCTAATTTGACATATGGAGTTTGGATTGTTGAGTGGTGAATGCAGGTTCTGTAAGAGAATGGATTATAGAACCACTGTGACTCTGTGAGCCAGTGAGGTGTTGAAATTGTTCTGTGGCGTGTGAAGAAGCGGGGTCGACAAACTATCTGGTTTTCTGAGACGTTTTTGGTAGGTGTCTTGCAGCCTTTGTTGGTAACTTGGTATTGATTCATCATCAGAAGCGTGGATCATTGTATCAAGGTGAGCAATTAATTTTACAAAATGTTTAAGGTGTTTGATAAATGGTGGTAGCTACTCTTAGTTTGTGTGGTGGTCTAAACAGTGATGCGCAGTGCTGCGCTATCCAGGTCGCATCTGGGGTGGCTAGTAGGGATGGTAGACAGACCTGAACCCAACTTGAAAAACCAAAACCTGAAACATCCAAGACGGTTAATGACCATGTATACAGATAATGGATTAATGAAAATTTCCATGGGTACACGTGTATGGTATTAAATGATACTTTTCTGTTTACCGGAACCATACTTGAAAACATTTTCTTTATAGTTATCAACTAATTACTAATCCATCAACTTTTTAGTTTTTATATTTCTGATTTACTTAGTTGATAAAATCATATATAAATTAGAATGGTAAGAGATTTAGCAGAAAAACCTGTACCGCACAAGAAAAACCAAAACCTTAAACATCCAAAACAGGTAATGGGTTATGGGTCGATTATACGGGTATTGGATTGGATTATCAGAAAATTTCACGGATATGGGTATGGTATTAAGTGATGCTCGGACCAATTACCCAAAATATACTGACCCGTTCACTGGAACCATACACGAAAACATTTTCTTTTAATTTTTTTTTTTTGTTCTTGGGTAGAGTAATCAACTAATGCAATAACTTTTAAGTTTTTACTTTCTAATTTTCTTAGCCCTACCAATATCTTTGCTATTGGTGGGATTCACGATGTTATTCATTTCTAGTTTTTCTTAGTGAATGAACTCATGTGAAATTTAGAATAGTAAGAAATGTAGTTGGGAATACCCTGGGGTAGTTATCAACAAACTAACTGGTAATGGTATACTTGATACATGATGGGTATTGAGTAACCTGGACACAATGTTACAATCCAGTATAGGACTTGGATTACCAATATTCCTGGCCATTGCTATCCCTATTGGCTATGGACAATGTGTACAGGATTCAGTTTCAGTAAATTGGCTGATATGTCTCACACTCTTGGAGTAGTGTATTAGATTTTTTTGCAGTATATGTGGATATTTTTATGACTTTGCTAAGCACATTATTTTGAATCATGACTTCTGAGGTTGATGGTGCTAGATGTTACTCTCATGGGAGAACCTAGATGTTAATCTTTAACATTTTTAGAGGAACATATATTAATATTATTATCAGGACATGCTTTGGATCCCAACTAGGACCTATTTTGGCATTTTAGAGATCATCCAGCCGCCCGTCAAGCTGGCCCAATAAAATATCGGCGTTTCTCTCAGGATGCCCGCTCATCCGAATCTCCCGGAGAGGCTGAGATCTCAGTTTTCTCACAAATCTCTGGGCTCTTAGTTTCTCTCATCTCTGCGCTCTCGCGCATCAGCCTCAACGCTCTAATCTCTGTGACGTAATTTTCAGCTTTCGCTCATGACTTTTTTCCACTTATCATATCAATCAAAGCACCTACTTTCTTAACTTAGTTGAACGCACAAAATAAACATAATCAGGTTGCTAATAAATGATAATGGTAGTTTCTGGCACAAGGGTACTGTTCTCACACTTCGTGGAAGGCCTAGAACTTTTTTTACAATGGTTGTAATGCTTCAGTGTTTATGTCTATCATGAGGGGTTTTTTTTTTTTTTTTTTTTTTTTTTTTTTTTGCGGATCAAGTTGCTGAAATATTTTGGGTTTATGAATGTAGATCTAGGATTTTTGATTTAGTTCGTATGAATTTTTTTAAGATGTTTTTATTTTGTTTTGATGATTTGATTTTGGTCGCATGTATTTTGAAGTTAAATCTAATTTTGTTAATATGTTTTCTAGGTGATATTAATTTCAACTTCTATCTTTTTATATCGTCTAAAATTAACAAACGGACAAATTAAAACAAAGCTAAAAATCAGTAACACAACTATTGCAAAAAAGAACTAGTATTGTAAAAGATATTATGCATATCATTTGTAGGTTGTAGCCAAAAAGAAGGATAAAAACATAAAGATTTGGAGCTACAAGCTTGCGATCTTATAAACTCGTGTGTTAAAAAAAAAAGGCAAACGCAATTTAGTGAAGAAAAATAAAACAAACAAACAAAAAGAGGCAAACGCAATTTAGTGGAGAAAAATAAAACAAACAAAGAAGAACAATTCATTTCACCCTTCAAAAAGTGGTCCATTCTCAACTTATTCAACCAAGATCAGCCTACTTCATTCAAGCCCATCTTTCAATGGCTTGCTTATTTCATTCAAGCCCATCTACACAGCTTCAACGGGCTGCTGACTTTTGTCCCTTTCGTCTATGACCTATCGTATGTATCAAACTAGTTGATGCCTCGTCCGTGTTGCGGGGCATTAGACCGAATATTTATCAAACAATTAAAAAAACAATACCATAGTTTTGCTAGAAAAAAAACTAAATCGATGGCAAGACCGTAATTTTGAGGTCGGGACAAAACTGTAATTTGTCTGGACTAATGAGCGAGTGTTAGGCAGTCGCTTGGCACGAAAAAATATTATATCGAATCAACCAATTAAAACAAAACACTTCTATAGTTTTGCTAAAAGAAACCAAAACAATGACAATGCTGTAATTTTGAGCTAGGGGAAAATTGTAATTTTTGGCTGGGCTAAAAGCGTAGTTTATCAAAAGCTAAAGAGATGTCGATACTGTTATATTTTAACCAAGGGCAAAATCGTAACTTTGAACAGGGGCAAATTCATAATTTTTAACTGGGGTAAAATCGTATCATACACGGGCCAATGGGGATTTAAAAAAATAACTAAAACGATGGCAATTCTATAATTTTTAACTGGGGCAAAATTGTATTTTTTGGCTAAGGTAAAATAGTAATTTTCCAAAAGCTAAAGCGATGGCAAACCTGTATTTTTTTAACAGGGGCAACATCGTAACTTTGAACAGAGGGCAAATAGTAAAAAAAGAAAAAAAGAAAAAAAAGGCTCAACCGCCTTTTTCCACCGGTGGAATCCAAGAACTATTGCCGCCGCCCATTGTTTTTGTAGATATTGAAAATACTAAAAAGATGTATATGAATTTACACACAGAATGCTTAGGGCTTTATATTTTTAGTGTAAAGATCAAATACAAATAGGTCTTAACATACAAACTGGTCTTGATATGAGAAGTGAAGGAGTATTTTTTTTTTCTCATCTACTTAATTACGATATTTACTTGAAAAATGTAAAAAAAAAAATCGTGATTTAGTAGAGTTATTACTCTACTAGTGTAAAATCATTATTTCTTTTAGATTCTGAAACTAAATACGTGCTTAATAAAATAGGAAAAAAAAATCCATTCCTTCACTTCTCACGTTAAGCCAATTTGTATGTTATGAGCCATTTATACAATAACCTTAATTTATATTTTTATTACTCAGATCATTCTTAAAATTTTGGATACTCTGTGCGACTAGTAAAAATGATTCCTTAGAATACGCATAAACAAAATTCACTCGTGCTCGACTAGAGTTTAACTGATTCGAACCTTGAACCGACCGCATTCCATAAAAGTATAAGCCCACATTGTAGAGATATATGTATAAAATTTATTTAAAAAATAGGCCAAAGGTGATGAGAAGTGAGTAAAAAAATTGAAGTTATCAAGTGTTGAATTCACGACATCACATGTGGGATGAAGGTCATAACAGCTCTTACATCACTCCTTTTATGTTTAAATGTTTGGTATAATAATAATAATAATAATAATAATAATAATAATAATAATAATAATAATAATAATAATAATAATAATAAACTTACATAACCAGATATGATTTGATTAGGTTATCTATGTCATTATAGGGGAGTAAAAGTAAATATATAAGGGGGCGTTTGGTTCGCGGAATGTGTAGGAATTGGAATTGGAATTGGAATCCCTATGGGAATTGGAATTTGAATTGGAATTTAATGAATTCCTTTGAAATCCATAGATGTGTTTGGTTGATAAATGTATTAATGGAATTAGAATTTAAAAATACCTAAAAAGACAAAATTACCCCTAGTTATAAACAATTGCCAAAAGTTTCAAAAACAACTATCTTAGATAAAAATTCAAA
Source organism: Helianthus tuberosus (assembly GCA_030545235.1). Taxonomy (NCBI): domain Eukaryota; kingdom Viridiplantae; phylum Streptophyta; class Magnoliopsida; order Asterales; family Asteraceae; genus Helianthus; species Helianthus tuberosus. The sequence goes on along the minus strand of CM060365.1, from coordinate 30,339,859 downwards.
ATAATTCTAAAAAATCCAAAAAATTATAAAAAATTATAAAAAATTATAAAAATTCAAAAAAATTATAAAAATCATAAAAAATTATAAAAATCATAAAAAATTATAAAAATTCAAAAAAAATTCTAAAAAATCCAAAAAATTCAAAAGTATAAAAAAATAAAAAATAATAAAAAGTTCAAAAAATTCTAAAAAATCAAAAAAATTCTAAAAAATAATAAAAAGTTCAAAGATTCTAAAAAATCAAAAAAACTTCTAAAAAATAAAAAAAAATTCTAAAAAATCTAAAAAAATCTAAAAAATAATAAAAAATACAAAAAAATCAAAAAAAAAATCTAAAAAATAAAAAAAAAAATCTAAAAAATCAAAAAAAAAAAAAATTCTAAAAAATAATAAAAAATCCTAAAAATTCAAAAACACCTAGTTATAAAAAATAATAAAAAATCTAAACATTATATATATATAAAGCAACATTACAAACAAAACCAAACGTTCTATCATAAATAATATTTAAACATACTTGTTCATATTAAAAATAGCATAACGACATAGAAATAGCATAAACAACATTATAAATAATCCATGTGTTTGTAGGAGTTTCTTATCCATTGGTAACATTCCAAGCGTCAAACATGCTTTGGGCTAGATTGTTTCTAAAAGTTGTCCACTCATTTGAAGTCTCAATATAAGTTATATTATCCTCATCTCCATCTCCATCCCCAATCTCATCCCCATCCCCATCACCATGTCCATCTCCAAATCCTTCATCTAGCAAATCTCCCGTCTCAAATGGATCAACCGGCATCTCTCTTCTTATAAAATTATGAAGAAGACAACATGCCATTATCATCCTATTTTTTTGGTCAATGGGATAGTATGAGTGGTCTCTCAAAATCGAGGACTACGTAGGCAATGTTGAAGAGGTTGAGCTAAAATGCCTGGACCTCCAAAAGATGATGTTGGCCAAGGATCAAAAGATTGCCTCCCGTGAAAATGATGTCAATCTGGTGAAGAGGGAACTTGTCCTGACTCATATCACTGCTGACCAGGAGAAGAATGAAATCACCAATGATGCCAAAGTCTCCGCTGCCATTGCTATGTACAAAACCAAGTTGCAGATGGCCCAAGAAGCTCAGGATCCTGACTTTGACAATAGCAACTGGGACATAAAGGGCTGGAAGGCTAGGTTGGCTGAGCTGGACGACGAAGAAGAGGCTGGTGAGGTCTTGGCAATTGAGGCGAGTGGAAGTGGTAAGGATCAGACTGATGCTGATGATGCTGGTGGTGATGCAGCCAGGGTTTGAGCTGCTGAAATGGGCGATGATGGATATTTCTAGACGTGGCCGGAGCCCATTTTTTTAGGACTTGGTAGTTTTATTTTGGTTATGGTGTTTTGAAACAATCTTGGGTTGTATTTGAACAATAGTAATTAGGGTTAAGGATCATGGATCCTTTGAACAATAGGTATGATTACAAATGGTGGAGGGATCCTCTGTTTGGGGGATGAAGCCATTGTGATCCTGCCGTCTTTTAATTCCTGCACTACAAAGACATATGAACAATGGACACCCTTTGCCAACCCATGTGGACGAGCCACGTTTTGCTGGTAGAAACGTGGGTTGGCAATTTTGACAACCTTGAAGGGTTTAATGTTTTGCAAATAAAATAACTTTAACTTTCTGGCTATCTCCCGTGTTGTTATCCTTGTAAAGACTTTACTTTTCAATTGTTGTGATATACATTTTGTTTAAATATCTTCAAAAAGTTTAGAATATAATCAAGGATCACATATCCTTTAGTTGGTAAGTTCTGAAAAGTAATATAGTTTAAGGATCATAAGTTCAGTTGTCAAAGGATAAGGGTCACTCAAATGAATAATGAATAAAATCAAAATAGTTAAGGATCATACCTGAGAATCCAAGTTAGGATCCTAACCTTTAACACTTATAATCAGGATAACCAAAAGACAAACCTTAGTAGAAGGTAAGGATCAAGGATCCTTGGTCATTTATCTCCAAAAACCTGAAATAGGATACAACTTTGGACTAAGCCAATATAAGATAAGAGTTAGTAACTGGGGACAAGCCCAACAATTCTGGGGACAAGCCCAATATACTGGGGACAAGCCCAAAGGATAACTGGGGACAAGCCCAAAGGATAACTGAGGACAAGCCCAAAGGAACGTGTGTAAACTGGAGTATGGCCCTCACTGGCGACTATCCAAACTTAGTGACATGAAAATGCCAAAACCTTAGCTAACGTGAAAACGTTAGAAACCTTAGGAACGGATGTATGGTACGTCTACCATTATACGTAGGATCCTGAATATAGCCAGTACAATGAAATTGTCAGCCCCTAAAGCGAGTACTGGTCCCATTGCCTTGAACTATAACAGGATCATCGTGCGCTATTGGCGAAACTAGGGACAGGCCCAAACTGGGGTCAAGCCCAAATAACTGGATACTTCTGTGGATACTCAATCCTTAGTTAAGAATACCTGAACCTTCAAAACTCAGAATCAAGTGAAAGGAGGATAAAGGATACAGGATCCTTATCCTTATATAGGATAATTAAAAAATGAAATAGTTTGAGATTAGATCATTACCAAAATGAGGATCATCTGTCCTATAAGGATCCTTCAAGGATACTTGTCATGTAAGGATCATGGATCCTTATTGTTTTGGTCAAAAAATCTGATGAGGATAATGCAACCAAACTCTCTGTTACGGGGTATGATGCTTGAATTACTTTGTAGCAATAAGGATCACTATGAAAAATAAATAACAAGTGACACAAGGTTTATACGGGGAAAAAGCCCTTGATCAATAGTTGATCTCCGGCACAAAAAACCCCGGGTGATGGAAACTACCGATCACCAAGCTCAAATAAATCAGTAAATGTTTACAACTTCGGATAGTAACGAGCTAGGTACAAGGATCACTATGGTGAAATGTGTAAAAGTGAGTGAGAAACTGTTAAGTGTTTGCCGAAAGCTTTAAGAGTGCGATTGTACGAGAGTGTGTGTAGCTGAAAATGGCTAAGTGTTCTAATTACTAGCTCGTTACCCCTTTAAAAGTAGAAGTTCACTAAGCTAACAAACTATCCGACTTTTGTGCCAAGCTCCCACGTTCTCCACAACGTCCATTTCCAGTCAAACGTGTGCGAAATACCCGTGGAATATTCCATAGTAACGTTGCCAAGACCAAGTCAAGCTTGTTACTCCTGCAAAATAATACGAAACACAAACAAACAATCGTTAGTATGAGGATCCTCAAGGTGATCCATGATCCTGATCCTGAAGCTCTTCTGAGGATCACTATCTGTCACAGAAGTAAGGATCACTAATTGTTAGAAAATCCTCCCCTAACAATTGCCCCCAAAATATAAGGAGTAATATGTAAAATGAACGAATTATATTTTCTTGATCTTATCCGCAACTAACTATCGTAAATATAGCCGTTGTTGTAGAACTATCCGTTGCAACTATGACGTCACAGAAGTGACAACCCTGCACAATCATGATTATAAATAGGAGATATAGATAGGATCGTTTGCATTTAAATTTCAGAGATACTCCCTTTATAACTGCATCCGAAGATAAACAGGTATTCTCTCTTCATCTTCTTCCTTCTTTTGCTCTGTTTTGCGTCTCTTTCCCTCATTCTGTCAAAGATGTTGCTCCGGAACTCCCCAGCTAAGGATCACCCGAAAAACAGCCCACTGAAGAGCCAGGGAATCATCGAAGATTCCATAAAAGAATGTTGTTGTTTCAACGATGCGCATATTGATAGGATCCGCCACTGCTTCCTGGCAGACACCGTGTTTAAGTCTTTTGATCCAAATGCCCTGAGTGATCATATTTCCGACAACTGGGTTGCTTTTCCTGTCACTCCGTTCACCATAGGCTATACATATCCTTTTCCAGCCTTCACCCAATCTTTCTATTCCCTAACCGACATCTCTTATATCCAAGCCATGCCGATGATATGGAGGGTTTTGTATACCCTTGAAAGGATCATCGAGCAGGAATGGATAGACCTAGGAATGTCAGAGCTGGGAGAGCTGTATGATCTTACTACCTTTGGTTCTCATCGTTATTTGTTCAAACGTAAAACCTGGTGAGGAACACCCGATCTTCAAAGCTACCAAGAATGATACTGACTGGAAGCGACGTTTCTTTTTTGTCAAGAGAGATTCTATCTCTGATGGGAAGGATCTACCCAGGAAATGGGCTACCCATGGTAGGATGGAGGATCCTAAGAAGGATCACCAGAGAACTTTCTTTTGATATAAGGATCACTTATATGCTTTTGCTTTCTTGTTATGCAGCTATCACCGTCTCACACCTCAGACTGTCTCCTGCTGCCAAAGAGAGACTCGCCGCTTTCAAGAGACTTGATCCTGAAACAAGAACTTTCAAGACAACCACCCAGGATTCTCAGGAGGTATCCTCAGGCTCTGTCACGATGTCAAGTAAGTATCTTTGTTTAAAAATTTAAATAAATAGTGAAATATAAGTGAAGTAAAGATACTTATCTTGTTTTGGTTGTGTAGGTGCTGGAAAATCCACCAAGTCTGCTTCCCAATTCAACACGGCTGACCTTGATGTTGTTCGATCCAGGAAGAAGAGGTCCACTACCAGTCCTAGCATCTCCATTCCCAAGGCACCCACTAAAGGAAGGGGTGGCAAGAAGAGGAAAACCTCTGACACAGAGGACCTGCAAGGCCTACCACTGACCCGCCACCAGTTCCTTGAATACTTCAATGACGTGAGGATCATCAATTCTGCCTAGGTATCCTACTCACTTGAGGATCACCTGATCTTGAACTGCTTTGTCTTTTTCTTTGCAGAAATTTGCTGAGATTGAAGATTATGTGGGAAGCGTCGAGGAGCAGGATAAGAAGATTGATGACCTCCAACAAGTTGCAGCGCTTAAGGACCTTAAGATTGCTGATCTTGAAAAAGTCCTTCAAGATGCCAAGACTAAGACGGCTAAAATCCTGATCGACATTGACTATGAAAAGCATGATCTCATAGGTGCAAAGGTCTCTGCTGCCATCACAATGTATCAGACAAAACTAAAGATGGCCCAGGAAGCTCAAGATCCTAACTTCGACAGAAGCAGCTGGGATGTTGAGGGCTGGAAAGCAAGGTTGGCTGATCTTGAAGATGATGAAGAGGCTGAGGAGGTTTTGGCGATTGAGGCTGGAGGCAGTGGGAAGGATCAGGTTAAGGATACCGAAGCTGGAGGGGATGAGGATGTAGCGAAGGTGTAGGCTGCACAATTGGGCGATGATGGAAACTTCTAGACATAGCCGAAGCCCAATTTTTTTTAGTTTGATGGTTGTTTTGTTGAACAATTTGATGGTTTGTACTGAACAATAGTTTTTAGGATTAAGGATCATGTATGATCCTTTGGACAATAGGTAGGATTGCAAATGGTGGAGGGATCCTCTGTTTGGGGGATGAAGCCATTGTGATCCTGCCGCCTTTATATTCCTGCACTACTTTTGAACCTATTATCATGGACACCCTTTACCTACCCCAGCGGACGGGCCACGTATTGCTGGTAGATGCTCGGGGTAGGCAATTTTGACAACCTTTTAAGGGTTAATCTTTTGTTAATAAATAAAACCTTAATCTTTTGTCGCTTATCTTGTATTGTTATCCTTTTTGTCTCTTTAATTCTCAATTGTTTTGATGTACATTTATTGAATAAGCAATTTTGAATAAGTTAGATTGAAAATATTTAGGACATGATCCATGACCAAAAATCCTATAGTTAAAGAATCCCAAAAAGTAATATATTTTAAGGATCACAAGTTTCGTTGTCAAATTTTAAGGGTTATTCAAATAAACAATGAATAGAATTAAAAATAGTTAAGGATCATACCTGAGGATCCAAGTTAGGATCCCAACCATAATCAGGATAACTATAAGATAAACCTTAGAGAGAAGTAAGGATCAAGGATCCCTAGTTGCTTATCTTCAAGGACCTGAAATAGAGCATAACTTGGGACTAAGCCAATATAAGATAAGAGTTAGCAACTGGGGACAAGCCCAAGGATAACTGGGGACAAGCCCAAGGATAACTGGGGACAAGCCCAAGGATCGTATGTAAACTGGAGTATGGCCCTAACTGGCGACTATCCAAACTTAGTGACATGAAAATGTCAAAACCTTAGCTAACGTGAAAACGTTAGAAACCTTAGGAACGGATGTATGGTACGTCTACCATTATACGTAGGATCCTAGGTGTAGCCAGTACAATGGAATTATCAGCCCCTAAAGCGAGTACTGGTCCCACTGCCTTGAACTATACCAGGATCAACATGCGCTACAGGCGGAACTGGGGTCAAGCCCAAATAACTGGGGTCAAACCCAAGGAACGGATTGCTTCTGCAGATAACCAATATTTTGCTAAGGATACCTGAACTTTCAAAACTTAAAGTCACGTGAGAGATGGATAAAGGACACATGATCCTTATCCTTATATGAGAAAATAAAGAAATGAAATAGTTCAAGGTTAGGATATTACCAAAGTAAGGATCACCGATACTTTAAGGATCCTTCAAGGATACCCCTAACGTAAGGATCATTTGTGCCATGAAGATCCTGCTCACATGAAATATTTCTTCAAGTGGACAGCATTCCAAGCTCTTGGTAGCAAATCACCTTCCATGGTTAGCAATCTATATGCCCCCTTTCCTGCTTCAGCTTCAATCAAATAAGGGCCTTCCCATTTTGGAGCCAATTTTCCATCAGCAGGATTGGTGGTATTCTGAAATGCTTTCCTTAATACCATATCTCCAACTTGAAACTTCCTGATCCTGACATTTTTGTTGTAAGCACCGGCCATTCTTTGTTGATAGCTGGCCATCCTTATCCTAGCCAGATCCCTGATTTCTTTAATAGTATCCAGGTCTTGAGCCAAGTTGTCATCATTTTCCTCAGGATCACGGGTACTTGTTCTAGCAGTTGGAACCACCATTTCTGTTGGGATCACTGATTCTGTCCCAAATACCAAAGAGAATGGCGTTTGACCAGTAGCATTCTTAGGGGTTGTCCTATCAGCCCAAAGTACATAAGGTAGTTCTTCTGCCCATTTCCCTTTCTTGGACCCAAGCTTCTTCTTCAAATTATTGATGATGATCTTGTTGGATGATTCTGCTTGACCATTAGCTTGTGGGTGGACTGGTGTTGATGTTATCATCTTAATCCCCCAGCTATCACAAAAGTTAGTAGTTCTGCCCCCAATAAACTGGGAACCATTATCACATATAATTTCAGAAGGAATACCAAATCTAGTTATAATATTTCTTTTAATGAAGGATATAACTTCCTTTTCTCTGACTTGGGCAAAAGCTTCAGCCTCTATCCACTTGGAGAAGTAATCAGTCATAGCTAGCATGAACACTTTTCCACCAGGTGCCTTAGGAAGCTTACCAACTATATCCATTCCCCATCTCATAAATGGCCACGAGGAGGATATGGGGTGTAAAAATTCAGCCGGCTGATGAAGGATATTGCTGTGTCTCTGACAAGGATCACATCTCTTAGCATACTCCACAACATCTCTTTTCATAGTTGGCCAATAGTATCCTGTCCTCAGGATCCTTGAGAACAATGCCCTGCCCCCAGTGTGGTTTCCACAATCTCCTTCATGGAAGTCTTTTAAAACTTCTTGAATTTCAGGATCCTCAATGCATCTTAAGTATGGTCCTGTAAGAGATCGCTTATACAACATATTATTTAAGATTGTGAATTGGGATACCTTAATTTTGAAAGCCCTAGGGTTTTCTCCTGTAGGAATCTCTCCATGTTGTAAGTATCTCATGATTGGTGAGATCCATGATCCTGATCCTGAATGGGATTGAGTATCCTCACTAGGGATAATTGCAGAATTCTTTCCTATCTCCATAGCCACATGATCCTCGATAGCCGGGGTCAGGATATGGATAATAGGGATCTTGATATCCTCCGGGATCTTCAAAGATGATCCTAAGTTAGCTAATGCATCAGCTTCTGTATTTTCTTCCCTTGGTACCTGTGTCAAACTGAAGGAAACAAAGGAGAGTGCCAATTCTTTGACTATCTCTAAATATTTGGTTAGCTTTTCACCTTTAACAACATAGGATCCATTAAAGTGGTTTGTAATTAACAATGAATCTACATGTACCTCAAGATACCTGATCCCCATATGCTTAGCAATTTGCAAACCAGCAATTAAGGCTTCATATTCAGCCTCATTGTTAGTGGTTTGGAACTCACAAGCTATAGAGTGGGGTATTATGTCCCCCTGTGGCGATTTTAGTAGTATTCCAAGCCCTGTGCCTTTTACATTTGAGGATCCATCAGTATAGAGTATCCAAGGATCCTTGGTCTCTTCTAGCTGCTGGACTTCTAACTCAGCTTCTTTTTGTAAATCACTACTGAAATCAGCCACAAAGTCGGCTAATGCTTGGGATTTGATGGCGGTCCTAGGCTCATATATTATATCATAGGCACTAAGCTTCACTGCCCACTTAGCCATCCTTCCTGACATCTCTGGTTTCCTGAGGACATTCTTAATTGGAAAATTAGTTTTAACAACAATAACATGAGTTTCAAAATAATGTCTCAACTAGGTAGATGCATTAATTAATGCAAGAATAAGCTTTTCAAGGTGTGAATACCTGGATTCGGCATCAAGTAAACTTTTACTTACATAATAGACAGGATGTTGTGTACCTTCGTGATCCTTAACAAGGACGGCACTTACTGCTTTTGAGGATACCGCAAGATATAAGGATAGCACATCGCCTTTTTCTGGTTTCATCAAGGCCGGGGCTGAGGATAGGTAATCTTTGAGAGCTCTTAAGGCATTTTCATGCTTCTCAGTCCACTCAAATTTCTTGTTCTTCCTTAGGATATCATAGAATTCTTTGCACTTCTCTAAGGATTTGGATATAAATCTGTTCAAAGCTGCTATCCTGCCTGTTAGCCTTTGAACATCCTTAGCATTGGCCGGAGATTTGATGTTCACTATTGCTTTGATTTGTTCTGGACTGGCTTCAATGCCTCTCTTTGTCACCATATATCCTAAGAATTTACCATCTTTAACACCAAAGTGACATTTTGAAGGATTAAGCTTCATATTATATTTATCAAGGATATTGAATGCTTCCTCCAAGTCCCTTAGGTGATCCTCAGCTTTTATGGATTTTACCACCATATCATCTATGTAAACCTCCATAGTTTGTCCAATCTGATCCTTGAACATCATATTCACCAGCCTTTGATATGTTGCACCTGCATTTCTTAGTCCGAACGGCATAGCAATATAGCAATATATACCAGTTGGAGTCATGAAGGCTGTATCCTCTTGATCAGATGGTTCCATTTGGATTTGTTGAAATCCAGATGAAGCATCCATAAAAGTTAACAGTTCATGACCCGTGGTTGCATCCACCATGGAGTCAATGTGGGGTAATGGGAAAGGATCCTTGGGACATGCCTTATTTAAATCGGTAAAATCGACACATACCCTCCACTTTCCGTTTTTCTTTTGAACAACAACCACATTGGCCAACCATCTTGGATACTTGACCTCTCTAATCATACCTGCCCGGAGTAATTTCTCTACCTCCTCCTGGATAATGGCATTTCTTTCTGGTGCAAATTTCCTTCTCCTTTGATGGATTGGTTTGAAGGACCTATCGATGCCAAGTTTGTGAGTAATAATATCCTTAGATATACCTGTCATATCCTCATGCTTCCATGCAAAGGTAGTTTTCCTCCTTTTGAGGAAGGATACGAGGTCTTCTTTCATTTTGCCAAGGATCCCTGATCCGATATAGATTTTGGATTCAGGATCATGAGGATCCATGAGGATTTCTACCATATCCTGCTCTCTTGCCTCCAAGACATCCCTTGGAGGATACTTTGATTGCTATTGCTCCCTTGACTTCGAGGCTGGTTTCATCGATGAAGTATAGCAATTCTTAGCCTCCCGCTGATCACTATCAATCTTGATTATTCCCCAAGGACTAGGGAGCTTCACACATTGATGGTAAGTAGATGGGACTGCCTTCATATCGTGTATCCAGGGCCTGCCAAGGATAACATTACAACAAGATAAACAGTCAATAACACAAAAAAAATTATAAGAGTGTAGGCCTTCGATGTATATTGGGAGCTTAATGTCCCCCAGTGTATTCTTAGTTTCGCCACTAAATCCCACAAGCACGGAGGATCTTGGTATGATGTCGGATTCAGGGATGTTCATCTTCTTGAGAACATCTAGCTGGATAATGTTCACAGAGCTTCCTCCATCTATAAGGATCCTGCGAACAAAATGGTTAGAAATAAAAAGAGTGATAACCAAACTATCATGATGAGGATCCTGGATGTCAACACGATCATCCTCATCAAAAGTTATAACTTTTCCTTCGGAAACACTGGATGTTCGAATGGGTCTATCTCCATTATCCATCTTTGTTTCCTTCGCATGTCTTTTGGCTGCGGAGAAGGATGTTCCACAAATGTCTGATCCTCCAGATATAAAGTTTATTATTTGTGCATCTGCTGGAGGGGCCGGAGCTTTCTCAAGGATCCTTTCAGGATCCTGAGTCCTTGACTTTTTTCTACCCAACAATTCTTTTAGATGCCCCTTGCTCAACAAGTATCCAATTTCCTTTCTTAGTGCAATGCATTCTTCTGTGAGATGCCCAAAATCTTCATGGTATGCACACCACTTTGATTTATCCTTAGTTGCAGCTGGCCTATCATTTTTTCTGGGCCATCTAGCTTTATCACCCAAATTCTGCATTGCAAGGATTAGTTCATTGTTATCAACAGAAAAACAATATTCAGAAATTGGAGGGTAATCCTCATCATCCTCCTCTTGTTCAACAGCATGCACGTTCTGGTTATCAGATCTATTATAGGATCTGAACTTGTTCTTGAATGAGGATCCTTGCTTCTCTTGTTTTGAGGATCCTGCTAATCTCTCCTGGATCCTTTTGTCATCCTCTAGCCGGATGAACCTAAGGGCCCGGGTTCTTACCTCATCTAGATTCCTGCATGGTGTCATAACAAGATCATCATAGAACAATGAATCCCTAAGCAATCCCATTTTGAAGGCCCCAACAGCCGTGGCTATATCCAAGTTGGGAATGTCTAAGGATTCTTTACTGAATTTGGTTATGTAATCCCTTAATGATTCATTATGACCCTGGGTTATCCTATATAGATCACTAGTTAATCGTTCAAATTTTCTACTACAAGAAAACTGATTATTAAATAGGTTAACTAGATTAGCAAATGAGGTAATAGAGTAGGGGGGAGACTTAGCAGCCATTTGAGAGCTGATCCAGTAAGAGTTGATCCGAATCCCTTGCACAGGCATGCTTCCTTTAACCTTTCTGGAATTGGATTGATCTCCATCCTCTCCCTGTATTGTGCTATGTGTTCTTCAGGATCCGTCGAACCATCATACAGCTTCATGGTTGGCACATGGAACCTCTTGGGTATCTCAGCATCACAGATTGGTGGTGCGAAACGAGATATCTTGTGGTTCCCATCTGCAATCTCTGGTATAGGCTTGACCACTCCTGGGACACTTGCTATCATATCCTTCAACTTTTACAACTCTCTGGCCATGGCGTGGTTGATACCTGGATCCTGCATAAGGCCATGGTTAGTAGTATAAGAATTATTAAAAGTGTTACCTCCCATTGGATTCAAATTAGGAAGAATGGATGTTAATCCATATTGCTGGGGCTCTGGAATGATCGAAGGACCAGTAGAAGCAATGGTTTGCATTGGAATGAAATCCCCTTGATGGACGTCGGAACTTCCTGATTGCAAACTCCTTAAGGATCCCGGAATCTGGAAGGATGATCCTGGAACAAAGGAGGATCCTTGAACCTGGGATGATCCTGGAACAAAGGAGGATCCTGGAACAAAGGAGGATCCTTGAACCTGGGATGATCCTGGAACAAAGGAGGATCCTTGAACCTGGGATGATCCTGGAACAAAGGAAGATCCTTGAATCTGCTGCGCTCCTGAGTATCCTCCTGAATTCATGAAGGATCCCATATGCTGAGGATAGGATCCTGCTGGCTGGAGATATGAACCTGATGCCTGGGTCACTGTTGTTGCTCCGTAGTGCACTCCTTTTGGTTCGCCCACGTATTGAACATCTGGAACCACTGATGGCTGAGAAGTAATCACCGGAGTATCAAAATTCAAAGATCTGGGCATCAGTGGGGAATGATCCTCTGCCGTTTTCTTTTGTTTCTTGAGATCTCCGATTTCTTTGAGAATCCTTTCATTGGTCTTATCCTGTTGCTGTATATGATCCTTCATCTGCAAAATCAAAGTAAACATGTCACTAGTAGTGGGAGTGTAAGAAACAGAAGAAGTTGGAGGTTTGGAGAAAATGGGAGTTGGTTTCTTCTCGGCATTTTTCTGAGGTCCAGAAGGTGGTGGAGGCAAAGGTGGAATGCCCTGAGATGAATTGACCGCAGACATTGCAGTAGAGGTATTCTTCAATGATGAGGCCATGTATTTGTATGCAATGAACCGGAATGATCACCAACAGAAAAACTTCTTAGGAATGAAGCACCAATTGCCCCACGGTGGGCGCCAAACTGTTTTGGTCAAAAAATCTGATGAGGATAATGCAACCAAACTCTCTGTTACGGGGTATGATGCTTGAATTACTTTGTAGCAATAAGGATCACTATGAAAAATAAATAACAAGTGACACAAGGTTTATACGGGGAAAAAGCCCTTGATCAATAGTTGATCCCCGGCACAAAAAACCCCGGGTGATGGAAACTACCGATCACCAAGCTCAAATAAATCAGTAAATGTTTACAACTTCGGATAGTAACGAGCTAGGTACAAGGATCACTATGGTGAAATGTGTAAAAGTGAGTGAGAAACTGTTAAGTGTTTGCCGAAAGCTTTAAGAGTGCGATTGTACGAGAGTGTGTGTAGCTGAAAATGGCTAAGTGTTCTAATTACTAGCTCGTTACCCCTTTAAAAGTAGAAGTTCACTAAGCTAACAAACTATCCGACTTTTGTGCCAAGCTCCCACGTTCTCCACAACGTCCATTTCCAGTCAAACGTGTGCGAAATACCCGTGGAATATTCCATAGTAACGTTGCCAAGACCAAGTCAAGCTTGTTACTCCTGCAAAATAATACGAAACACAAACAAACAATCGTTAGTATGAGGATCCTCAAGGTGATCCATGATCCTGATCCTGAAGCTCTTCTGAGGATCACTATCTGTCACAGAAGTAAGGATCACTAATTGTTAGAAAATCCTCCCCTAACACTTATCACATGAAATACTTCTTCAAATGGACAGCATTCCAAGCTCTTGGTAGCAAATCACCTTCCATTGTTAGCAATCGATATGCCCCCTTTCCTGCTTCAGCTTCAATCAAATAGGGGCCTTCCCACTTTGGTGCTAACTTTACATCAGCAGGATTGGTGGTATTTTGAAATGCTTTCCTTAACACCATATCACCAATTTGGAATTTCCTGATCCTGACATTTTTGTTGTAAGCTCCAGCCATCCTTTGTTGATAACTGGCCATCCTTATCCTTGCCAAATCCCTGATTTCTTCTATAGTATCCATGTCTTGAACCAAGTTTTCACCATTTTCTTTAGGATCACGAATGCTTGTTCTTGCAGTTGAAACCACCATCTCTGTAGGGATCACTGATTCTGCTCCAAATACCAAAGAGAATGGAGTTTGGCCAGTAGCATTCTTGGGAGTTGTCCTATCAGCCCAAAGCACATAAGGTAGTTCTTCTGCCCATTTTCCTTTCTTGGATCCAAGCTTCTTCTTCAAGTTGTTGATGATGATCTTGTTGGATGATTCTGCCTGACCATTAGCTTGTGGGTGGACTGGTGTTGATGTTATCATCTTAATCCCCCAGCTGTCACAAAAGTTAGTAGTTCTATTCCCAATAAATTGGGATCCATTATCACAAACAATTTCAGAGGGGATACCAAATCTAGTAATAATGTTTGTTTTAATAAAGGATATAACTTCCTTTTCTCTGACTTGAGAAAAGGCTTCAGCCTCTATCCACTTGGAGAAGTAATCAATCATGGCAAGCATAAATACTCTTCCACCAGGTGCCTTAGGAAGCTTACCAACTATATCCATTCCCCATCTCATAAATGGCCAAGAAGAGGATATAGGATGCAAAAGTTCTGCTGGTTGGTGAAGGATATTACTGTGTCTCTGACAAGGATCACATTTCTTGGCATATTCCACAACATACTTCTTCATAGTAGGCCAATAGTATCCTGTCCTCAGGATCCTTGAGAACAATGCTCTGCCCCTAGTGTGGTTTCCACAATCTCCTTCATGGAAATCCTTTAGGACTTCTTGGATTTCAGGATCCTTAATGCATCTTAGATATGGACCTGCAAGAGATCGTTTATATAACATGTTATTCAATATTGTAAATTGAGATACCTAGATTTTGAAAGCCCTGGGGTTTTCTCCTGTAGGAATCTCTCCATGTTGGATATATCTCATTATTGGAAGGATCCATGATCCTGAATGGGATTGTGTATCATCAGTAGGGACAATAGCAGAATCCTCTCCTATCTCCATGGCTACATGATCCTCGATAGCGGGGGTTAGGATGTGGATAATAGGGATTTTGATATCCTCCGGGATCTTCAAGGATGACCCTAGATTGGCTAATGCATCAGCCTCTGCATTCTCTTCCCTTGGTACCCGTGTCAAACTAAAGGAAACAAAAGAGAGTGCCAATTCTTTGACTATCTCTAAATATTTGATTAGCCTTTCGCCTTTAACAGCATAGGATCCATTAAAGTGATTAGTGTTTAATAATGAATCTACATGTACCTCAAGATACCTGATCCTCATATGCTTAGCAATTTGCAAACCAGCTATCAAGGCTTCATATTCAGCCTCATTGTTGGTAGTTTGAAATTCACAAGCTATGGAGTGGGTATTATGTCCCCCTGTGGCGATTTTAGTAGTATTCCAAGCACTGTTCCTTTGATATTAGAGGCTCCATCAGTGAAGAGTATCCAAGGATCCTTAGTTTCTTCAAGCTGTTGGACTTCTAACTCAGCTTCCTTTTGCAAGTCGCTACTGAAATCTGCCACAAAGTCAGCTAAGGCTTGGGATTTAATGGCAGTCCTTGGTTCATATCTTATATCATAAGCACTAAGCTTCACTGCCCACTTAGCCATCCTTCCTGACATTTCAGGTTTCCTGAGAACATTCTTAATTGGAAAATTAGTCTTAACAATAATGGCATGAGTCTCAAAATAATGTCTTAATTTAGTTGATGCCAAAATTAATGCAAGGATAAGTTTCTCTAAGTGTGAATACCTATATTCAGCATCAAGCAAACTCTTACTTACATAATAAACAGGATGTTGTGTACCTTGGTGATCCTTAACAAGGACCGCACTTACTGCTTTTGAGGATACTGCTAAGTATAAGGATAATATATCCCCTTTTTCTGGTTTCATCAAGGCGGGGCCTGAGGATATGTAATCCTTAAGAGCTTTGAGGGCACTTTCTTGCTTCTCAGTCCATTCAAATTTCTTGTTCCTCCTCAGGATGTCATAGAATTCCCTGCACTTTTCTGAGGATTTGGATATGAACCTGTTCAAGGCTGCGATCCTGCCTGTCAATCTTTGCACACCCTTAGCATTGGCAGGAGATTTGATATTCACAATAGCATTGATTTGCTCTGGACTTGCTTCAATGCCTCCTTTTGTCACCATATAGCCTAAGAATTTACCTGCTTTAACACCAAAATGACACTTGGAAGGATTTAGTGTCATATTAAATTTATCAAGGATATTGAATGCTTCCTCCAAGTCTTTAAGGTGATCCTCAGCTTTCTTGGACTTAACCACCATGTCATCTATATAGACTTCCATAGTGTGTCCAATTTGTTCCTTGAACATCATATTGACTAGCCTTTGATAAGTAGCACCTGCATTCCTTAGTCCAAATGGCATAGCAATATAACAATATATACCAGTTGGGGTCATAAAGGCTGTATCCTCTTGATCAGATGGTTCCATCTGAATTTGTTGAAATCTAGATGAAGCATCCATAAAGGTCAACAACTCATGACCCGCGGTAGCATCCACCATGGAGTCAATGTGGGGTAATGGGAAAGGATCCTTGGGACATGCCTTGTTTAAATCAGTAAAATCGACACATACCCTCCACTTTCCATTTTTCTTTTGAACAACAACCACATTGGCTAACCATCTTGGATACTTGACCTCTCTTATCATACCTGCGCGAAGTAGTTTATCTACTTCTTCCTGGATAATAGCATTCCTTTCAGGTGCAAACTTCTTCCTCTTCTGATGTATAGGCTTGAATGACCTGTCAATGCCAAGTTTATGAGTAATTATATCTTTAGATATACCTGTCATGTCTTCATGCTTCCAGGCAAAGGCAGTTTTCTTTCTTTTAAGGAAGGATACTAGATCCTGTTCAATGCTGCTAAGGATCCCTGATCCTATGAAGACTATGGATTCAGGGTCATCAGGATCCATGAGGATTTCTTTTACATCCTGCTCTCTTGCCTCCAAGACATCTCTTGAAGGATACTTTAATTGCTATTGTTCCCTTGGTCTTGAGACTGGCTTCATTGATGATGTGTAACATTTCTTTGCCACTTGTTGATCACTCTCAATTTTCACCACTCCCCATGGACTTGGAAGCTTTACACATTGATGATAGGTGGATGGGACCGCCTTCATGTCATGTATCCATGGCCTGCCAAGGATAACATTGCAACAAGATAAGCAATCTATAACACAAAATTTTTGATAAGAATGCAATCCTTCAATATAGATTGGGAGTTTGATGTCCCCCATTGTATTCTTGGTTTCTCCACTGAATCCCACAAGTACTGAGGATCTTGGGACAATATCAGACTCCGGGATATTCATTTTCTTGAGGACATCAAGCTGAATGATGTTCACAGAGCTTCCTCCATCGATTAGGATCCTGCGAACAAAGTGGTTAGAAATAAACAATGTAATTACAAGACCATCATGATGAGAATCCTGGACATCAACACGATCATCCTCATCAAAGGTTATGACTTTATCCTGGGTAACAACGGAGGTCCGGACGGGTCTGTCTCCATTATCCATCTTGGTTTCCTTGGCATGTCTTTTGGCTGCTGAAAAGGAAGTACCACAAATGTCTGATCCACCGGATATGAAGTTAATAACTTGTGCATCTGCTGGAGGAGCAGGAGCCTTTTCTGGGATCCTTTCAGGATCCTGGATCCTTGACTTCTTTCGTCCCAAAAGTTCTTTCAAGTGCCCCTTGCTTAACAAGTAACCAATTTCTTTTCTAAGTGCAATACACTCTTCAGTGAGATGCCCGAAATCCTCATGATATGCACACCACTTGGACTTATCTTTTGTAGCAGCTGGTTTATCACTTTTTCTCGGCCACCTAGCTTTCTCGCCTAGATTCTGCATTGCAAGAATTAGTTCATTGTTATCAACAGAAAAACAGTATTCAGAAATGGGAGGATAATCCTCATCATCCTCTTCCTGTTCCACTGCATGCACATTCTGGTTGTCAGACTTGTTGTAGGACTTGAACTTGTTATTCTTAAAGTAGGATCCTTGCTTCTCCTGTTTGGAGGATCCTATCAATCTCTCCTGGATCATTTTGTCATCCTCTAGGCGGATGAACCTAAGGGACCTGGTTCTTACTTCATCAAGATTCCTGCAAGGGGTCATGACAAGATCATCATAGAATAAGGAATCCCTAAGCAATCCCATTTTAAAGGCTTCTACAGCCGTAGCTATATCCAGGTTAGGGATATCTAAGGATTCTTTACTAAATTTAGTGATGTAATCTCTAAGTGATTCATTTTGACCTTGTGTTACCCTATATAGATCACTAGTTAATCGTTCAAACTTTCTACTACAAGAGAATTGACTATTAAACAAATTAACTAGATTAGCAAATGAAGTAATAAAGTAAGGGGGAAGACTTAGCAGCCATTTAAGAGCAGATCCTGTGAGTGTGGATCCAAATCCCTTGCATAGACATGCTTCTTTTAACCTCTCAGGAATTGGATTGATTTCCATCCTCTCCCTGTATTGAGCCACATGCTCCTCTGGATCCGTTGAACCATCATACAGCTTCATGGATGGTATCTGGAATCTTTTGGGTATCTCAGCATCACACAAGGGTGGTGCAAAGCGAGATATCCTATGGCTACCATCTGCAATCTCAGGAATGGGCTTGACCACTCCTGGGACACTGGATATCATATTCTTAAGCTTCTGTAATTCCCTAGCCATAGCTTGATTGATACCTGTATCCTGCATGGAGCCATGGTTAGTGTTATAAGAATTATTGAAAGTGTTACCTCTCAGGGGATTCATGTTTGGAATTCCAGATGTGAATCCATATTGATGGGACTCCGGTATGATCGAAGGACCAAATGAAGCAATGGTCTGCATTGGTATGAAGTCTCCTTGATGAACATCCGTGCTTGGAGGTTGCATACTTCTCAAGAATCATTGATCCTGAAAGATGTTGGATCCTTGAGGTTGATAGGATCCTTGAACCTGAAAGGATCCTGGGGCCATAGAGAATCCTTGGACCTGGGAGGATCCTTGGACCCGGGAGGATCCTTGGACCCGGGAGGATCCTTGGACCCGGGAGGATCCTTGGACCCGGGAGGATCCTTGTACTGTGTGCATTCCCAAACATCCTCCTGAGCTAACGAAGGATCCCTGATGCTGAAAAGAGGATCCCGATGGCTGAGAGTAGGATCCTTGAGGCTGGAAGTGAGAGCCAAATGCCTGACTCATAGTTGCTGTTCCATAACGCCTTTCTGATGGACCACTTTGATACTGGATGCCCGGAACTGCCGATTGTAGGGTAGTTACAATTGGAGTGTCAAAATTCAATGATCTTGGCATCAGAGGAGAGTGATCCTCCACTGATTTCTTCTGTTTCTTGATATCACCAATCTCTTGGAGGATCCGTTCATTGGTTTTGTCCTGCTCTTGCATGCGATCCCTCATCTGCAAAATCAGATTAAAAAGATCATTAGTAGTAGGATTAGATAAGAAGTTGGTGGTTTTGAGAAGATGGGGGTTTGTCTCTTCGCAGCATTCTCAGCATTTTTCTGGGATCCAGAAGGTGGTGGAGGCAAAGGAGGAACGCCTTGCGAAGAACTGATTGCCGGTATAGAACTTGATGTATTCTTTGCTGAAGAAGCCATTTGCTTGGTTGTAACGAACCGAAATGACCACAAAAATATGAATCTTCTTAGGAATGAAGCACCAATTGCCCCACGGTGGGCGCCAAACTGTTTTGGTCAAAAATCAAGCTAAGATAATGCAACCAAACTTTCTGTTGTGAGGTGTGATGCTTGAATCAATGAACAATGCTAAGGATCACTCAGAAATGTAATGAACAAGTGACACGATGATTTATACGAGGAAAAAACCCTTGATCAAGAGTTGATCTCCGGCATAAAAAACCTCGGGTAATGGAAACTACCGATCACCAACTCAAATAAAACAAGAAATGTATTACAACTTCGGATGATAGCGAGCTAGTTACAAGGATCACTAGAGTGTAATGTGCAAAAAAAGTGTGTAATCGCCAAGAGAACTGTTGAGAGCTAATAAGAGCAGTTACGAGTGTGTGTGTTAAGCTAAAAATAGCCAAGTGTTCTAATTTTGCTCGCTATCCCCTTTAAATTTAGAAAAAAACTAAGATAACAAACTATCCGCATTTCATGAAAGTCTTCCACGACCTCCACAACGTTCGAAATGGTCAAGCACGTGCGAAATAAAAAGAGAATATGCTTCAGGAATATCGCCAAGTCCAAGTCCAGGCTCGTACTCCTGAAAAACAACTTCATATTCAAAGTAGACAATCGTTAATGTAAGGATCACTATGATGATCCATGATCCTGATCCCACAATAACTTCTGAGGATCACTAATTCAATAGAATTGAGGATCACTAAGCCTGACAGTAATTGAGGATCACTGATCATTGAAAAATCTTCCCCTAACAATGACCACCATGACCCTTCATGTAAGTGTCATGTCACTCACCTTTAATCCACCATCAAAAACCACTACCCTAAGGGTGTGGTCATGACCCAAACCACTAGCCCCTTATTTATTTTAATTTATCTCTGTTTAAAGAAAAAGAAAATGATTTCTTGAAAATGGAAAGGAGAACCATAGTTGGCATGGTTTAATGCATGCAAACCATGATGTATCAAGCAAGGGGATGATGTAGCTTTTATTTATGTTCCTAGGTGACGAATCATGTCTCAACCATGACCCTCACACCCTTTAGCCTTAAGATACACGTTAATTTACACTTTTAGGTTTCTAAGAATAAATAAACATTTACCATTCTCTAGATTCGGTTAATTTTTTTTATTTTTATTTTTATGAAAATGTAATCGTAGGACCGTAATGAATTGAATATATATCGAACTTATTTCTTAAGATACATATTAATTTACACGCTTAGATTTCTAATACTAAATAAACATTTACCATTCTCTAGATTCCGTTAGATTTTTTCATAAACATTCTGCTTTATATCTAAGCAGTTATTATTTTTAATTTCAGATAAATCTCACAATGATGGTAAAGAAGATACATGCTGAAGTTAGAGTAGAGCCTGTCTTGATGATTAAGGGTTCGAGCTTCAAGCTCTCGTGAACAAAAACAGTGCTTCAAATGGTCGGTTGGGTTTGTTTATTCTTGCCTCTCCTTTTTGTTACACATTAAATTATTACTATTTATTTAAAGATTCAAATTGAATTAGTTTCCACAATCACAAGCCAAGCTTCTACCAATGTGTTGTATTTAATTAACTATGTTTAAAAAAGTTCGTCGCGTTGCGATTAATTTTTTTTGTTATTTAATCTGTGTTTACATGTGTTTTGAAATCACTACGAGCGTGTAGCCAAAGGAACTGCTGACAAGAATAAAAAGAAAATGTAGAAAAAAACACTAAAAGATAACCGAAAGCAAATCAACCAAAAAAGTTGTATGGTAACGATGTTTTCGTATGAAACCCGTGGTCAGAGATGAGCAAATTGTTCTGGGTACCGGTACCAAATTTGCCGAACCGAAAGATCTTAAGTACCAATTCGGTACCGACTTTTTGTGTTCCTGGTACCGGTTCACTACCGTTTTTTACCTTCATACACCGGTACCGTAACCGGTATTTTCGGTGTCAGTACCGATTCTGTACCGGTTGGCACCGAGCTCATCTCTACCCCTAAAATTAAAAAAAGAAAAAATTACAAGTTGAAAAAAATCAACAAAAAAAAGTTGTACAATACTGTTGGTCGTACGCTAACCATGATCAGGGATGAACAAATGGTACCGGGTAGCAGCACTGAATTTCCCGAACCAAAAGATTTCAAATATCAATTCGGCACCAACTTTTGGCGTTTTCTGTATTAGTGCTAGTTTTTATCTTCATGTACTGATACCGAACAAGACCATACCGGTATTTTCGATACTAGTACTGGTTCGATACCGGTTGACACAAACTTATCCCAACCCCTGATATTAAAAAAAATTTAAAGTTAAAAAGTAAAGAAAATAACAATTATTATAATATTAAAATAATAAAAGTATTAAAAACTATATATTATTGTTTTGGTAAAAAATCAGGCTAGGATAATGCAACCAAATCTTTGTTGTGAGGAATGATGCTTGAAACAATGAACAAATGTATGAATAACTTGGAAAATGTAATGAACAAGTGACACAAGGATTTATACGAGGAAAAAACCCTTGATCAAGAGTTGATCTCCTGCATAAAAAACCTCGGGTGATGGAAACTACCGATCACCAACTAAAATTAAACAAATGATTGTTACAACTCGGGATGATAACAAGCTTGTTACAAGGATCACTAAAGTGTAATGTGTATGAAATCGCCAAGAGAACTGATGAGAGCTATTGAGAGCTGTTTCGAGTGTGTGTGTTTGCTAAAATAGCCAAGTGTTCTAATTCAAGCTTGCTATCCCCTTTTAAATTTAGAAATAACTAAAACAACTAACTATCCGCAATTCGTGCTAGTCTTCCACTACTTCCATAACGGTTACTCCAGCTGAACACGTGCGGAATATTGAGAGCATATTCTCCAAGAATATCGGCAAGACTTGGTCCATGAGTATACTCCTGCAAAACAAGCTCACATACAATGAAGACAACCGTTAGTATAAGGATAACAATAAGGATCCTGAATCCTGATCTTGCAATGTCTTCTAAGGATCCTTAATTCAAACAGAATTGAGGATCCTGATCCTGGCAGTGCTTGAGGATCCGTGATCCTTAGGATTGGAAAATCCTCCCCTAACAATTACCCCCAAAATATAAGGAGTAAAACGTAATTTAACGAGTTATATTTTTTGATCTTATCCCCAACTGACTAATGGATATATAGCCGTTTGGATCGAACTAGCCGTTGCTGGTATTACGTCATTGAAGTGACAATCCTGCAGAATCATTGTTATAAATAGGTTAGAGATAAGGATCGGCAGGCATTTAAATTCGTGTGTTACTTCCTTTAAATCCTCATTCAAAGATTAATCAGGTATCTCTCTTCTCCTTCTCTCTTCATCTTCTTATTCTGTTCTTCTTCAAAATCTTTGAATCACGATGAAGTTACGATCATCCCCCGCCAAGGATCACCAGAAGGATAGTCCTTTGAAAAGCCAAGGGATTATCAAAAGTACTCCGAAGGAACTCTGCAGTTTTACCGATCCGGAGATCGACCGGATCCGCCACTGTTTTCCGGCAGACACCGTCTTCATACCCTTTGACCCTACCGCCAAAAGTGATTTTGTCTCTGAAACCTGGGTTGCTTTTCCGGCCACCCCATTCCTGATAGGATACTCATATCCTTTCCCTGCCTTCACCGAATCCTTCTTTTCTCTCACCGGCATGTGCTACATTCAGGCCATGCCAATGATGTGGAGGGTTTTATATACCCTAGAGACAATCATTGAGCAGGAAGGTATAGAGTTGGGGATGTCGGAACTCGCTGAACTGTACAACCTTGCGAGCCATGGTTCACACCGCTTCTTATTCAAACATAAACCCGGTGATGCACACCCAATCCTCAAGACCACCAAGAATGACACCAACTGGAAGAAGCGTTTTTTCTTCGTTAGGAGGGATTCTATCCCGGATGGGAAGGATCTCCCCAGAAAATGGGCCACCCATGGTAGGATAGAGGATCCTTATAGAAGGATCATAGGATAACCCTGTTCCTGTTCCTGTGAGGATAACTGATCCTTTTTCTTTTTTGTTTTGCAGCTATCTCTGTCTCTCATATCATTCCATCACCTGCAACAAAAGAGAGGATTGCTGCTTTCTGGAGTCTTGATCCTGCAATAAGATCATTCCAAGCAAACACAAAGGATTCTCAAGAAGTATCCTCCGGCTCAGTCACAATGTCAAGTAAGTATCCAAGTTTGTATATGATTAAATGTTTAAATGAAAATAAAACAAGAATACTTATATGTTGTTTTGGATTGGTAGGCCCTGGAAAATCCTCAAAGTCAGCCACCCGCTTCAGTGTCACCGATCTTAGTGCTGTTGCCTCCAGGTCTGGGAAGAAGAAATCTGCTGCTAGCCCAAGTGTTCCAGTTCCGAAGCCTACCACCTCCAAGGGCAAAGGAGGAAAAAAGAGGAAGTCCACTGAGGCTGACAACCTTGAAGGCCTGCCCCTCATTCGTCATCAGTTTGAAGAATACTTTGCTGATGTAAGGATCCTTGATCCTTAATTCTATCCTGCACATTTTAAGGATAATGGATCCTGAACTGACCCCTTCTTTCTTTGCAGAAATTTGCTGAGATCCAGATGCTCTTTGATGCTTATGTTGAAGAGGCTGAGGCGAAAGAGCTGGACTTCCAGAAGATCTTCTTGGCTAAGGATCAGACCATCTCCAACCTCGAAAAGGAGCTCAATTTGGCGAAGAAACAGCTGGTCATGGCCCACATCACTGCTGACTAGGAAAAGAACGAGGTGATGGAGGATGCCAAACTCTCTGCTGCCATTGCTATGTACAAGACCAAGCTGCAGATGGCTCAAGAGGCTGAGGATCCTGACTTTGACAGGGCCAACTAGGACTAGGAGGGCTGGAAGGCTAGGCTGGCTAAGCTTGATGATGATGAGGAGGCTACAGAGGTCTTGAACTCTTGATGCTGGAGGCAAGCGACGGTGGAGCTAAGGATCAGGCTGGTGATGCTGGGGCAGGAGATGGTGGTGATGGTGATGCAGCGAAGGTGTGAGCTGCTGAAATGGGTGATGATGGATTTATCTAGACGCGGCCGGAGCCCATTTTTTATAGTTTGGTAGTGGTTTTTGTTTGATGGTGTTTTTCATGAACAATTGTTGGTCTGTACTTAAACAGTAGTTTCTAGGTTTAAGGATCGCTGATCCTTCAGACAATAGGTAGGATTACAAATGGTGGAGGGATCTTCTGTTTGGGGGATGAAGCCATTGTGATCCTGCCGTCCTTTATATTCCTGCACTAAGACCTTATTAAAACGGACACCCTTTGCCAACCCAAGTGGACGGGCCACGTTTTGCTGGTAAAAACTTGGGTTGGCAATTTTGACAACCTTCTAAGGGTTTAACTTTTGGTAAATAAAATCTTAATCTTTTGACTATCTTATGTGTTGTTTCATTTGTGAATACCTTACCTTTCAGTTGCTATTATACACTTTATTTGAATTCATAAGTTGAGAACAAAAGTTTAATAGATTATGTCAAAAAGTTTAGGATATGATCAAGGATCAAATATTGGTAAATAAAATCTTAATCTTTTGACTATCTTATGTGTTGTTTCATTTGTGAATACCTTACCTTTCAGTTGCTATTATACACTTTATTTGAATTCATAAGTTGAGAACAAAAGTTTAATAGATTATGTCAAAAAGTTTAGGATATGATCAAGGATCAAATATCCTATAATCGATAAATTCAAAAAGGTAATGTAATTTAAGGATCATGTGTCCTGTTATCAAAGAATAAGGGTCACTTAGATAAATAAAGAATAAAATCAAAATGATCAAGGATCATCCCTGAGAATCCAAGTTAGGATCCTAAACCTTTAACATTTACAATCAGGATAACCAAAAGACAAACCTTAGTAAAAGGTAAGGATCAAGGATCCTTAGCTGTTTTGCTTCAAAAACCTGAAATGGAACATAACTTGGGACTAAGCGAATATAAGAGAAGAGTTAGCAACTGGGGACAAGCCCAACAATTCTGGGGATAAGCCCAAAAAACTGGGGACAAGCCCAAAAAAAAAAAAACTGGGGACAAGCCCAAAGGATCTTGTGTAAACTGGAGTATGGCCCTCACTGGCGACTATCCAAACTTAGTGACATGAAGATGCCAAAACCTTAGCTAACGTGAAAACGTTATAAACCTTAGGAACGGATGTATGGTACGTCTACCATTATACGTAGGATCCCGGATACAACCAGTACAATGAAATTGTCAGCCCCTAAAGCGAGTACTGGTCACATTGCCATGAACTATACCAGGATCATCGTGCACTGCTGGTGATACTGGGGACAGGCCCAACAAACTGGGGACTAGCCCAAAAAACTGGGGTCAAGCCCAAATAACTGGGGTCAAGCCCAAATAACTGGGGTCAAGCCCAAACAACTGGATACTTCTGTGGATACTCAATCCTTTGTTAAGGATTCATGAACCTTCTGCAAAATTCAGAATCAAGTGAAAGGAGGATAAAGGATACAGGATCCTTCTCCTTGTATGTAGGATAATTAAAGAATGAAATAGTTTGAGATTAGATCATTACCAAAATGAGAATCTTCTATCCTGTAAGGATCCTTCGAGGATATCGGTCATGAAAATGGTTGAGGATCCTGGATCCTTACTACATGAAATATTTCTTCAGGTGGACAGCATTCCAAGCTCTTGGTAGCAAATCACCTTCCATTGTAAGCAATCGATATGCCCCTTTCCTGCCTCAGCTTCAATCAGGTAGGGGCCTTCCCACTTTGGTGCCAACTTTCCATCGGCAGGATTTGTGGTATTCTGAAATGCTTTCCTCAATACCATATCACCAACTTGGAATTTCCTGATCATGACATTCTTATTGTAGGCTCCAGCCATCCTTTGTTGATAACTAGCCATCCTTATCCTTGCCAAATCCCTAAGTTCTTCTATAGTATCCAAGTCTTGAACCAAGTTTTCAGCATTTCCTTCAGAATCACGGATGCTTGTTCTTGCAGTAGGAACCACCATCTCTGTAGGGATCACTGATTCTACTCCAAATAACAAAGAAAATGGAGTTTGGCCAGTGGCAGTCTTGGGAGTTGTCTTCTACCCATTTTCCTTTCTTGGATGCAAGCTTCTTCTTCAAGTTGTTGATGATGATCTTGTTGGATGATTCTGCTTGACCATTAGCTTGTGGGTGGACTGGTGTTGATGTTATCATCTTAATCTTCCAACTGTCACAAAAGTTAGTAGTTCTACTCCCAATAAATTGGGATCCATTATCACAAACAATTTCAGAAGGGATACCAAATCTAGTAATAATGTTTCTTTTAATAAAGGATATCATTTCTTTTTCTCTGACTTGAGCAAAGGCTTCAACCTCTATCCACTTAGAGAAGTAATCAGTCATGGAAAGCATGAACACCTCTCCTCCTGGTGCTTTGGGAAGTTTTCCAACTATATCCATTCCCCATCTCATGAATGGCCAAGAAGAGGATATATGATGCAAAAGCTCTGCTGGTTGGTGAAGGATATTATTATGTCTCTGACAAGGATCACACTTCTTGGCATAATCCACAACATCCTTCTTCATTGTAGGCCAATAGTATCCTGTCCTAAGGATCCTTGAGAACAATGCCCTGCCCCCAGTGTGGTTTCCACAATCTCCTTCATGAAAATCCTTTAGGACTTCTTGAATTTCAGGATCCTCTATGCACCTTAGATATGGACCTGCAAGAGATCGTTTATATAACATGTTATTCAATATTGTGAATTGAGATACCTTGATTTTGAAAGCCCTGGGGTTTTCTCCTGTAGGAATCTCTCCATGTTGTATGTATCTCATGATTGGAAGGATCCATGATCCTGAACGTGACTGTGCACCATCACTAGGAACCATTACAGAATCATCTTCTATCTCCATAGTTATGTGATCCTCAATAGCAGGAGCCAAAACATGGATGATAGGGATCTTGATATCCTCTGGAATTTTCAAGGATGATCCTAGGTTGGCCAATGCATCAGCTTCTGCATTTTCTTCCCTGGGTACCTATGTCAAACTAAAAGAAACAAAAGAGAGTGCCAATTCCTTGACTATCTCTAGGTATTTGATTAGCTTTTCACCTTTAACAGCATAGGATCCATTAAAGTGATTAGTAATTAACAATGAATCTACATGTACCTCAAGATACCTGATCCTCATATGCTTGGCAATTTGCAAACCAGCTATCAAGGCTTCATATTCAGCCTCATTATTGGTAGTTTGAAACTCACAAGCTATGGAGTGGGGTATTATGTCTCCCTGTGGCGATTTTAGTAGTATTCCAAGTCCTGTTCCTTTGACATTGGATGCTCCATCAGTGAAGAGTATCCAAGGATCCTTAGTCTCTTCAAGCTGCTAAACTTCTAATTCAGCTTCTTTTTGTAAGTCACTACTAAAATCTGCCACAAAGTCAGCTAAGGCTTGGGATTTGATGGCAGTTCTTGGTTCATATTTTATATCATAAGCACTAAGCTTCACTGCCCATTTAGCCATCCTTCCTGACATTTCAGGTTTCCTGAGAACATTCTTAATTGAAAATTGGTCTTAACAATAATGGTATAAGTTTCAAAATAATGTCTTAGTTTAGTAGATGCCATAATCAAAGCAAGAATAAGTTTTTCTAAATGTGAATACCTGGATTCAGCATCAAGCAAACTCTTACTTACATAATAAACAGGATGTTGTGTACCTTCGTGATCCTTAACAAGGACCACACTTACTGCTTTAGAGGATACCGCTAGATATAAGGATAATATATCCCCTTTTTCTGGTTTCATCAAGGCAGGAGCTGTGGATAGGTAATCCTTTAGGGCTTTAAGAGCACTTTCATGCTTTTCAGTCCACTCAAATTTCTTGTTCTTTCTCAAAATGTGGTAGAATTCCTTGCACTTTTCTGATGATTTTGATATGAACCTATTCAAGGATGCGATCCTCCCTGTCAACCTTTGCACATCAAAAGTTATAATTTTATCTTGTCCCCAATGTGAAATACATATTAGTTAAGCAATTATGAAGAGCTAAACTAATATTGTGAAAAGGGAAAGATGTACTCCCTCGGAGTTTGAGTTGACTCGTTTTTAGTAGACTTTGATTTGAAGTCGTCTCAACTCTGTGTGCATTTCTTTTACAAATCTGCCAATTATGTCACTTGCTAAAACAGCCAACATTACCATTAATCAAAATGTTAGATAATTCAACCAGGTCCGTTATTCAAACAAAGTAAACATACTAAAGTGCTTAAAACAGACATCAAGTAAAATATCCGAAACAAAGTACTGAATAGAAATTAACATAAACTAAAGTTTCTGAACTGTTTTACCCTACCTCCTCCTACTCCTCATCATCATCACCATCATGGTGGCGTGTTCTAGATGAACCCGCCCCATAAGTACATGTGTCTCTGAACGGAAACTGTGGAGGGTTACCGAAGTGGCTAGGATATACGCTTTGTAGCCCTCCGAAGATGTATGAAAATCCTGCATACATTTCCTCCCGCATGGTGTGTTGAGATGCTCGCATAGCTAACTGGTCGGCTCTTATATCGTCTTGAGTAACCTGCATATGCTGGAACTGTTGGTACAACTCAGGGTAGGAAGGTATACCTGGACGCCAGTTTTGTTGGTGCTGATACTGATGCTGGTGCTCGTGCTCCTCATGTTGTGGCTAATCATGTGGTGGTGGCTCAATCTCTTCCATGTTGACGTCTTCATTCTGTGGTGGTAGTGGTAGTGGATCCCATATTTCCCCATTTAGACCCCTCAGTCTCGGGCCATTATCTGTATCTACTACTAGACCCATCGCTCTCAAAGACCTCATATCCACATCTCCTCCTGCGTGAACCATCGTGAGACCGTTGACTACCTCATCTGTCATAATACCCAAATTATATGCTAACTGAGTCACATATTCCCCGCCATGGATTTAACTGCCTGTAGTTCTCCCCGCACTGATTACAAAGAATTCAGCCATTCTAGCTGCGAGGTTTACATGCACTCCAGTCACTAAGGAATATATGAAAAGAAGATCTGGAGTGGGACAGTTTCATGCACTGTCCATGCGCCCACAGATGGTGTGACTCATGACCCGATGAATGACCCTCAGAAGCGGGTCTCGTAGTCGTGAAGCTTTAGCTTTTCTAGCTTCATAAGGTGGTCCGATCGCCACTTGTGCCCAGAAGTTGGCTCGTTGCTGATCACTATCAAACTTTTAGATATTGGTGAAAAGTTCTGAATTTATGTCTTCAGATGAGTATATGCCCAATCTTCTTCCAAGTCTAGCAACTGTCCACTTATGCCACTTTTTTCCCAATTTGAACCATATTGTTTCCCTGTTTTTAAAGTCCGGATTCTCGCTTCTTGGTTTTTCATAAGTGTATGAAGCAAAGAATTCCAATGTTAGCTCAAGTTAAACGGGTCGTGCAATGTTGAATAACCTTGACATCGGATGTGACATCATGTTGGATAATCTTTGTTCTTGTTTTAGGGTTGTCAGAGTCTCCCAGTTGATCCTTCTTGGTTCACCGATTTATCCCCGTATATTCCATAAAGCTTCTAATCTTGCAACACAGGGTTGTTCTTTCGGTTTGTTCTCGCTGAACTGGAGGAATCTGTGATTCATCTGCACACAGGAATACAACAAAATAAGAGCAGAATATAAAAATTTCGTCGCCGGCCCCGGAACAGGCTGTTTACGAGCTTCTGTTTCTGTTTCAGCAGTCGCACGGTCGTGCCACTGGTGGCACTACCGTGCCATTCTGTGATCGGTAAACAGGTTGTTTCCAGGTACTCGTGTCGCACTACCGTGCCAAATCGGCACTGCATTGCGACTCGGCGTCGCAGTTATGAATCGTTGTTCTGTTCTTGATTTCCGACCGGCACTGTCATGCCGTTTCAATGTCGTGTCCGTGCAACAGCGACTTTAACCAGAAAATAGTTTATTTCACCGATTTTAACGTGTATCTTTGAGAATTTGACTTGTAATCAGTTAATAGACTTTGAATCAAGCACCAGAACTACCGATTTAACATTAATCACCCAAGAACTAGGGTTTATTTGACATTGATGAAGAAAACCCCAAAATTTCTTGGTTTAAGCATCAGATCTACAACAGAAACTAAGTTTAATCTACAAAACAAGTAGGAAACATACCTTGGAAGATGATTGAAGCAAAATCTAGGCAAAAATTAGGTGATTTGTGGGTGTAGGCGACCTGGAACTCCCGTGCGGTGACTAGGGTTTCGTAAAAGTGTTATGTTTTTACTGCAGGATCGCTTAAATACCCTAGTTTTTACTGTTCGGTTTTCGAGGCGCACGGTCGTGCGGATTTGGCACGGTCGTGCCAATCTGGATCGCTGTTCTGGTTCGGCCTGTGTTATCGGGTAGCATGGTAGTGCAGTGGTCGCACGGTAGTGCGATCCGATGACTGCCCTGTGTATAAGCTATTGATCAGTTTTGATTAAGGATGGCATGACCGTGCCAATTTGGCACGACCGTGCGGTATCTGGGCCTTTTTGTGTAATTTTTCACAGTAAGCTTATAACTCCGAATTTTCACCAAACATTTCCATTTTTGCACTATTTCATATATTATATCGATTATTCAACTTCAAAAATCTAAAAATTATTGGATCAAGGTCATATGTACCTACGTTTGAAACCGAAAAATGTATGAATTACGAACTAAAAATTAAAAACTAATATATATAGAATTACCGTTAGTGTGTGAGAACACGCTTGCTAAATTTGTCAGCGAGTCGATAGCTAGACTCATTCTCCCCACACTTGTTTTAAGTGCGTGGGACGTGGAGTCCTAGAATTTCCTCCACCGGGTCAACCGGTCCGTTGATGTAACTTTTGAATCTATGACCGTTGACTTTGAATGTTTCCCCGCTTAAATTCTCGATGGTTACGGCTCCGTATGAAAATACTTCTTTGATCGTATAAGGACCCGTCCATCGAGATCTTAACTTCCCGGGGAATAAACACAGTCGTGAGGAGTACAATAGAACAAGATCTCCAACGCGGAAATCTTTATGTTCTCTTATTCTTTTGTCATGAAACCTCTTGACTCGTTCTTTGTACCTGCTAGAACTTTCATAGGCATGATTTCTTAGCTCCTCAAGCTCGTGAATTTGCAGAAAATGGGCTTCACCTCTGCTTTTTAAATCCATATTCGCCGTTTTCAAGGCCCAGAATGCCTTATGTTCTAGCTCGACAGGTAGATGACAAGCTTTTTCATAAACCAACCTAAAGGGTGTGGTCCCAGTAGGTGTCTTGAATGCTGTTCTAAAATCCCACAAAGCATCATCTAACTTGTCTGACCAATCCTTGCGGTTGTTATTAATGGACCGCTCAAGGATTCTTTTTAATCCCCGATTCGTGACCTCAACTTGCCCGCTCGTTTGAGGATGATATGGCGTAGCCAATTTATGATGAACACCATAACGGGACAAGGCTCGTTCTAACTGCGCATTACAAAAATGCGTTCCACGGTCACTGATTAGTGCTTTTGGAGCACCAAATCGGGCAAACAAACTTTTTAAGAAACTCACAACCACCCTAGCATCGTTTGTAGGCAAAGCTTGAGCTTTGGCCCATTTGGAGACATAGTCTACAACAACTAGGATGTATTTGTTACCTCGTGAGGCTGGAAATGGTCCCATGAAGTCGATACCCCATATATCAAAGACTTCACAGACTTGCATTGGATGCTGAGGCATTTCATTGCGTGCAGAGATATTTGTTGCCCTCTGGCAAGAATCACACGCCCTAACCCATTCGTGCGTATCACGCAAGATTGTGGGCCAGTAAAACCCAGAGTCTAACACTTTCTTTGCAGTGTAGTTTGCTCCATGATGACCTCCGGTTGGCCCTTCGTAACAGTGGCGCAGAATGCTAGCTGCCTATTCTCCAAATACACATCTTTGGATCTCCTGATCGGCTCCGATTCTAAACAAGTATGGTTCATCCCAGATGTAATATTTCAAATCTGCAAAGAGCTTCCTCTTTTGCTGATATGACAATCCTTTGATAAGGATTCCACATGAGAGGTAGTTTGCAAAGTCGGCGAACCAAGGTGACTCATCATTCATCTCGATACTTAGAAGAAATTCGTGGGGGAAATTGTCGTTTATTGGTTCCTCTAGTGAATTTTCAGAACTTCCATGCTCAAGTCTCGAGAGATGGTCGGCTACAACATTTAGAGCTCCCTTTTTATCTTGGATTTCCATGTCCAATTCTTGTAGTAACAAGATCCATCTGATAAGACGCGGTTTTGCGTCCTGTTTGCTAAAAAGGTATTTGATTGCTGCATGATCCGTATAAACAATTGTTTCGGACAACACAAGGTACGACCTAAATTTGTCGAAAGCATATACTACTGCTAAAAGCTCCTTCTCTGTAGTCATGTAATTTTCCTGAGCATCATGTAGAGTTTTGCTGGCATAGTATATAGGGTGAAAATGTTTCTCCCTTCGTTGTCCTAAGACTGCTCCTATTGCGTAATCACTGGCGTCGCACATTATCTCAAATGGCAACGCCCAATCTGGTGCAACTAAAATAGGGGCTTCGATAAGCCTTTGTTTAAGCTGCTTGAATGCTTTCATGCATTCATCAGAGAACACAAATGGAGCATCTTTTTCTAACAAACCCTCCTATAGAACCCTGCATGACCCAGGAAACTTCTAATCGCTCTGACCGAGTTAGGGGGAGGAAGTTTAGAAATGATATCCACTTTCGCTGGATCAACTTCCAACCCAGCTTCAGAGATTTTGTGTCCAAGAACTACCCCTTCTTTCTCCATGAAGTGGCATCTCTCCCAATTAAGCACAAGATTAGTTTCCTTACATCTCATTAACATTCTTTTCAGGTTTCCAAGACACTGATCGAAAGAACTCCCAAAAACAGAGAAATCATCCATGAATACTTCCATGGAGTCTTCAATCATGTCATGGAAAATAGCTACCATGCAACGCTGAAATGTGGTTGGTGCATTACACAGTCCAAAAGGCATACGCCGGTAGGCGAATGTGCCGAAAGGGCATGTGAAAGTAGTATTTTCCTGATCTTCAGGAGCGATAGGGATTTGAAAGTATCCAGAGAACCCATCCAGAAAACAGAAAAAAGACTTCCCTGACAGACGTTCCAACATCTGGTCGATGAATGGAAGCGGGAAGTGGTCCTTACGGGTGGCATCGTTGAGTTTGCGGTAATTGATGCAAACTCGCCATCCGGTGACGGTACGGGTAGGAATAAGTTCATTCCTATCGTTTGGAACTACAGTAATACCACCTTTCTTGGGCACTACTTGCACTGGACTTACCCAAACAGAATCAGATATAGGATAAATCAGCCCTGCATCTAACAACGTAATAACCTCTTTCTTCACCACGTCCTGCATATTTGGATTCAGACGCCTTTGATGCTGTGCACTAGGCTTGTAATTATCTTCCATGAGAATCTTATGCGTACAAAAAGAAGGATTAATGCCTTTGATATCCATAATCTTCCATGCCATAGCTTTCTTGTGGAGCGTCAGAACTTCGAGAAGCTGTCTCTTTTCTTCTTTTCTAAAGATGCTGAAATGATGACTGGCAAGCGACACTCCTCGTCTAGAAATGCATACTCAAGATGCGGTGGTAGTTCTTTTAACTCCAACGACGGTGGGTCTTCAACCGATGGTTTGGACTTTTCTTCAACTTCACGGTCAATATCCACAAATTGATTTGGACCTTGAGAACCATCATCATCGATTTGGCAGACTAGCTGCTCCTGTGAAATGTCGTCTTGGTTCTCACACAAAAGAGGTGTGTCCATATCAATTTCTTCTATCGTGCCTTTAAAATGAGAGCTTACACAAGTATCGACAATGTCGACATAGTAAAGCATGTCATCGTGACTTTGCGGATGCTGCATTGATCTTTTAATATCAAAAGTCACGTGCTCGTCATTTACTCGGAGCGTGATTTGGCCAGCTGCCACATCAACGATCGTCCTCGCGGTATTGAGGAACGGGCGTCCAAGTATTAATGGCACTTTTGAGTCTTCGTCCATGTCGAGAATAACAAAATCCATGGGAAAAACAAATTTATCGATTTTTACAAGCATGTTTTCAACGAATCCATGCGGATACTTGATCGAGTGATCTGCAAGTTGAATACTCATTCTAGTGGGTGAAGGTTCACCCAGATCTAATTTAGCAAAAACTTTATATGGCATAAGGTTTATGCTAGCTCCTAAATTGGCTAATGCGTGACTGACAGACATGTTGCCAATGAGATAGGGAAGAGTAAAACTGCCCGGATCTCCCATCTTTTTAGGTAGACGCTTTTGGAGAAGGGCTGAACAGTTTTCATTCATTAATACACAAGACAAGCTTTTGAGCTTCTGCTTGTTTGTGAGAATGTCTTTTAAGAACCTTGCGTGTTTAGGCATTTGAGCCAATGCTTCAACAAGTGGTATGTTTATGTGTAATTGTTTAAACATTTCTAAAAACTTACCATGCTGTTCATCGTTCTTTTGTTTCTTCAGTCTGCTCGGATATGGAATAGGAGGAATGAATTCTTTAACTAGCTCCTGGAACTGTGCTGTACTTGCTGGGACTCGCCTAGCGTGCTCCTCGTCTGAAGCGTCAGTTTGGACCGTATCAGTGATTGGTGGTGAGTCTGATTTGTCAGGTCCCAGGGTTTTACCACTCCTTGTCATTACTGCATTAACGTGCCCTCTCGGGTTTAGTTCTGTGTTACTTGGAAGACTACCTTGGGGTCTTTCTGACAACATCTTGGCCAATTGGCCGACTTGATTCTCAATGGTTTGAATTGAAGCCTTCTGGCTTCGCATTTCCCCTTCTTGTGCCGTGAAACGCTCCTCATGCTGCTGGTATCGCTTTTCAGAAATTTGATTGGCATTGTTGGAGTTGTTTAACAGCTGCGCCATCATTTCCTCTAGTTTTGAGTTGGTTTGAGAGGTTTGTGGCTGGGAAGTGCTTCCTAAACCTAAATTATTGTAACGTGGTTGAAAGGTTTGCCCTGATGGCTGAAAAGATTGTCCCTGCGGCTGTAAGGATTGCCCCTGAGGTTGTTGTGGCACGGGAGCGCGCTGAGCGTATCCGAGTGGGTTTTGGTTATTGGAATTGGCTTTCCACCCGAAGTTTGGGTGATTCCTCCAACCTGGATTGTACGTGTTGCTATAGGGGTTATTTTGGGGCCTAATTTGATTGCCCAAATAGTCAACCTCTTCGTGGTCTGTAAACATAACACCCTGCTCACATGTACCTGGCTCGTGTGACACTCCACACAGTTCACATGATGATTGTATTTTTGAAATATTCTGAGCTTGATCAAATCTTGCTGCCAAAGCTCCGATCTGTGCTGCAAGAGCCGTATATGTATCCACTTGATGAACTCCAGGAATAGATAAAGCTTTACTTCGTACTCCACCGTGACGCGAACTTGACTTCAAGGTAACTTTCTCTATGATTGCATAGGCTTCATTGGGGGTTTTTGTTCCAAGATCGCCTCCTGCATAAACATCTAAACGTTCTCGTGAGTCGTAGTTGAGTCCTTGGTAGAAGTTCAACACAAGTTGCCTTTTGGAAAACCCGTGATGTGGAACATCGATCAGAAGATCTTTGAACCTTTCCCAAGCTGCGTGTAGAGATTCTCCTTCATCCTGTTTGAATGTCATGATACGATTTTTGAGCTTAGCTGTCTTTTCCGGCGGGAAATATTTTTACAAAAAAAGATCGGCCATCTCGTTCCAAGTCGTGATGGACCCTGCTGGAAGTGACAAAAGCCAAGATCGGGCTTTGTCTCGCAAAGAAAATGGAAAGAGTCGTAAACGAATTGCGTCTTCAGAAACGTCTCGAATTTTGAAAGTCGAGCACACCTCGAGAAATGAAGCGATGTGCCGACCCGGATCTTCATGATCCTTCCCATCAAACTGCACAGAATTTTGCAACATGTTAATTATACTAGATTTAATTTCAAAACTCGGTGCTGCTATCATAGGTCGGGCGATGCTTGGTAGCAAGCCCTCTCCTCCTGGACGGCCGGTCTCATTCAGAGGCTGGTCGTCTTCTGCTATAATGCTTCCTGTGTCGTCCTCTGAACTCTCGCTATCCGAAAGAATCACTGGTTCGTCGATTGCGGCCGCAATCCTTTGTGCAACAACAAGTGATCTTTCGCGAAGCCGCCTACTTCTTCTTAAGTTATTTTCTGGTTTGTTGGCTAGCTCAGCGTTAGCGGGTGCAGGGGGCGTGGACATTAGCCTGCACGTAAAAAGGAAGGCATTATACAGAAAAAAGGACATAATAATAATATAAGAAATAATAATGATAATACAGAATATATAAACATATAATAACGAAACCAATCTAATTAAATATTTACTGGATTATTTACTTATTTACATCCGAAAGCTGTTTTTTTATATATATATATCAGAAAATCTGATATATCTCATAAAATTCTGATAAAAATCTGTTGATATTTTTCGTTCCATCAGAATTTCTGATAAATCCATCAGAATTACCAGAAAATCTGGTAAATTCATCAGATTTGTAAACTGTTGTTTTTAGAACATCTAGTGGGTTTATCAGAATCCATCAGAAAATCTGCTGAATTCATTGGAATTCATTAGAAAATCTGATGATTTTATCAGAAAGGTAAATTTTATTTTTGTGGAGTAATTAAATAAACAAACGAGTACAAAAATTAAATGAATAAATAGTTAAATAAATGGACAGAAATAAATAAATAAATGAATAACTGAACATAAATAAATAAAATACTGAATTAGAAATACTGAAGTGAAATAAATAAATAAATGAAGTACAAAAATGAAATTACCGAATTGAAATAATAAAGGAAAAAAATGGTTCGATCCCGAACACATTAACTAAATTAAACAAAAAGACGGAAATAAATGTTAGTTAAAGAGTTAGTAAAAAGTTAGTAAATAAGTTAGTGATGTTAGTTGGTTAGCTGAGTCCGACGGTTAGTTGGTTAGTAATACAGAAAAGAAAAGTCAGTCAAAAGTTCAAATATTAACAGGTTAGTAGTGAGTCCTAGTGGGCGTACCAGGCTAGGTATTCACTAGTTAGTAACAGAAAAAGAAAAGTTAGCAAATAAGAGAATAAATAAAAACAGAAATTTACAAGTATTAACAGTTATTGACAATTTATACACTGATAAAATAATGACTCGGATTGTTCCATTAATTTCGGTCGCTCCCCGGCAATGGCGCCAAAAACTTGACGTACATGTTTACATACATATTTATTTACAGTATCTTCACATGTAACGAAGTGCGTTTTACATTTATATAAATGGTTTATACCTTAACATTAAAACACACACAACAAAGGACAAGTGTATCCTGTCATATATGTAGCAAAGTATTGGTAAGAGCCAGATATCGATCCATGCAACACGGACGTTATAATGTACTAAATCTTTGTCATTAATTTACAAGATAAAAAGATAGGTGAATGGTTGTTTAACTAAGTTTTCTAAATTACGACTAAAACATAAATATACTATAATCTTGTTTCACAAACAACCTAAACATGTTATCTATCAGATATGTCACAAAAGCACTTAATCAATTTTCCAATTTCGAGACAGTTAGTCATCCGCTAGGAGTTTTCTAACATGATGCTTCTTCGAAAAGTTAACGCGATAAACACACGTTAACCACCTAAAATCATTCTTTAGCGAGCTATTGATATTCATTCATGTAAACCTTTAAAGATAGATTAGTCATCCGCTAGGAGTTTTCTAACCTCACTTATCAAAGAAAGCAATACCGATGGTCACAATACAGCCACGAGGATAAGCATTTAAGTAGATCATATAACAACATATTTCACCATTACAAGTCTTGAACACAAATCTACCATGTTAGCAATTTCAGACCAAAACTACCAAACAAGGATCATAAACCGCATACAAGAACATGTAATCAACACCATATAATTCGTTAGAACCCTTACGTGCAAGAAAGTATTCCTAATCAAAATAAGATATATCTTGGATAAAACCAATACCCCTCTCGAGTTTCATGGTGTAAACAAGTTTACAAACAAGTGATTAATCAAGAAATAGTTACCATCCCACTAACCACAGATTCATTATCCAAAATAATCAAACATAATCAGGAACTCAACATCAATGAAACGTTCATTATATGATCATGAAGATTCAAACATGAAAAAGTACTAAAGTTCCATATAAACAAGATTACAACATAAAAATTATTCAAGAAACAAGTTTATAACTACTATTACATAACACTACACTAAACATAAACTAACATCAGCTCATAACTTGAATAATGACCAGAATACATGTTCAAGAACAAGGAATCGAACCATAAACAAGCAAGGAATTGACGGGTTGGATCGGTTATGCTTCCACTCAATCTTTAAGCTTCAAATGGGTCTGATCAGGACTGCTTCGTAATCCAGAAATCGCCCAGAAACATGGAGAAAACCCCAACACTTGAACCAGTAGCGAATGCTACTATTTATAGAAGAAATTCTGATCGGCACGGTCGTGCCGATCTGGCACGGTCGTGCGGCAGGTGCTTGTCGGGTGACGTCAGCTTCAGCGATCCTGAGTCAGCCAAGTGGACAAGTTGCTTGGGTCAGCAGATTGGCACGGTAGTGCCGCTGGTGGCACGGTAGTGCCGTTCATCAGAAATGTTGGTCAGAAGGCTTGATTTGGCAATGGCACGGTCATGCCTCGGGTGGCACGGTAGTGCGGCCCGAGAAACAGTCGGCACTCCTAGTTGCACTGGCAGTGCTTCCGAGATCAGAGCAACGGCACGGTAGTGCCGCTGGTGGCACAGTTGTGCCATACCTGGCAGTCATCAGATTTTTGCCATTTTCATCAGAAATGCATCAGAATTTGTCGGTTTTCATCAGAATTTTCCTTTATGCTCTGTTTAAGACCTGAAAATATAAAAGTACCGGATTTGGCACCTAAACGTTGCGGTTTCTGGTTAAAAATGCTTAAAACGGAAGTGTTTTGGGGTATAAAAACATGTATAATTTAACGTATATCATGTGACCTCCCGGAGGATTCAAGTTTGGAATTCCAGATGTGAATCCATATTGACGGGATTCTGGTATGATTGAAGGACTAGAAGAAGCAATGGTCTGCATTGGAATGAAGTCTCCTTGAAGAACTTCTGAACTTGAAGGCTGCACACTTCTTAAGAATCCTTGATCCTGAAAGATGTTGGATCCTTGATGTGCCGTGACTGGGGGTCTTGGAAAATAATCCATGGATCCATAAACCTGAGAAGAGGATCCTTGAACCTGGAAGGAGGATCCTTAAACCTGAGATGATCCTTGAACCATAGAGGATCCTTGAACCTGAGAGGATCCTTGAACCTGAGAGGATCCTTGAACCTGAGAGGATCCTTGAACTGTGTGCGTCCCCATATATCCTCCTGAGCTAACGAAGGATCCCAGTGTAACATCTGTGCTTGTAATCATTATGAACAGTTATGTTATCAATAAAACATTGTTATTTAACGAACATTCCGGAACATGATCATAAGTTAAACATACCATAAATATCCTTTACATAGCTTAGAAATAGGCTTTGAGGGGTTCGGTATGCTAAAACAAACTTTTGGGTCATTCAGGGACTAAAAGCGTCAAAAAGTGCACAAGTTTGCACTTTCGCGCATAACTTACGTTCTGAATACATCCGGACATCCAAAATTTTATGTAAGCACTAAAACATTTTATTTTAGTGTTTGACATAAGAAAAATCCATTCGTTGCGTCATTTGAATCGTTTTTCGCGCTTGTGCGCATTCCGTCGTAATTAAGCGAACATCGCGATCGTACGACCAAACGAACTGACATCCGGAAAATTTTTGTGCATGTTTTATGTCCACAATGTTTAGGCATCATTTTAGGGCCTTAAAGTTGGCTTTACGGGCCTTAGAAGTGTCGGAAATGGCCTTAAAACACAACAGGGACCAAAACTGTCATTTCTGAAAGTTGTTGACTGATCAGACAGGCCATGCGGCCCGCGTCAAATCCTGGTGTACCCTCACGCGGCCTGCGTCAGGCTCCCAGATCAGATAAGTTCAATTAGTCAGCAGATTTCAGCTGTTAAACTCTCATCCACACACTCACACTTGCCCTTTTAGTTCATGTGAGGCCATTTTTAGTTACCACAAGTTTCCAACAAGTGTACGCCTTAGATTCGATCACGGTTTCCAAGAAACGATCCTAACGGTTCGGGAAATCCTATAAATACCCAACCCTTTCAACCCCAAAAACCCACACCTTTGAATCTGAATTTGCTCTCTAAGTTGTTGTGTTTAACACTTCATACCTGAGAGTATTCGGATTCAAACCTTCCATTCTTGGACCCTTCGTAAGTGTTCCTTCGTTCTTTTATTACTTTTCGAGTCCGAAAGTCAAACTTTGTTTGACTTTCTGCATTGACCAGTCTATGGTCAAATGCGAAGTTCGTTTGAGCTTCGCAACATGATTGTAATCACGATGGTTATAGTCCCTTGTGACTATGCCTACTGATTACCACGTTGTCTAGGGTCGTAAGGGTAAGCGATCTAATAAATCGCTTATACCTTCGAACCCGACCCATTTGGTCGATCATTAGGATCCGACCAAACACATTAGGTGACCATAGCATATAGGGAATAACCTTCCGAGGTTATACCTTATGGTCACGACGTTTAAGTAGTTGTATGATAGGTAGTTTATATGCCTTAGGTAAATTACCAAAATACCCCTTTGATGCCAAAATTCATTATAAACACATGTGACATAACTTTTAACATCTAAACTGATTTGGCGACAATATTAGGCATGTTAAGGCATATTCTACTTGTCATAGGACTAGTTAGGCGGTCCGAACGCGTTTCACGCGAACGACGCGTTAAAGTAGCATAAGCTACCTAAACGGGTCGTAATGGGTCGTAAGCACTATGTTAGGTTTCATTTAGTATGTAGGCTTTGTTAAACCATATTACACGAGTCTCCTTACTCGTTTGGTTTACGAACCCTCATTCTATCCGATCCTCCGATTTAGGTCCGGTTTATTAACATAGTTACCTATATTAGGTGCCGTTTGATTCCGTGATCTCTAGCATTGCTTGGTGGTTATCTTAGGACTTCTGAGCAATCTCAAGTGAGTACATAGAACCCCCTCTTTAACTGTTTTCAAACTGTTTTGGGGTGAAACACATGTGCCTACTTGTTACTTTCGTGCTTTTCATGCTTTCATATCATATGCTTGTTTTGTTCATTAGTACATTATAGTACATGATTTCATTACATTTTATGCTATGTATGTCCATTGTGTGCGTACTTAGTGCATCGTTTTACATTACATTCATGCTATGTATGTCCATTGTGTGCATACTTAGTACATTGTTTTATATTACATTTCTGCTATGTATGTTGACTGATAGCATGCTAGCACATTGATTTACATGACTTTTCTGCTTTGTATGTTAACTTAGCATACTTAGTACATTGTTTTCATATGACATGTATGCAATCGCTATAACATTTGGTTTGCACAAACGAGACTTATACACGTTCATTAACATTAGCTACGCCGCTCGGTAGTAAGTACTGGTACCATAGGACTTGACAAATCCCATTCCTGACATCCTGGGTTTGTTTGGATGTAAGGAATGACTGAATCCGAAAACATTTCTTTTGATAACCTTGACTTAGGGTTATCCGACTGTCTCAAGGCTTGAATGTATGCGTTAACTTACCACATAAATGTTTGTATCAATGTAACATACATTACTTTGCAAAACATAACTTTTTTGATATATTCAAAATACTTTGTTTTGTACATTTCTACATTTGGATTATGTGACAATACTTTACTTACAATACATAACATTTGTTACACATTACTTGACTACTTTTGGACTTCTTAACATTTGACATGGCTTATACAAGGACTTTTTGACAATTGGTTTAAACATAGACTTTATACATTGGTGGCTTGTTTAAGTGACTTAATTAACGAGATGTGTGTAATATGATACAAGCATGGTGGATACGCCGCTGGTACTTCCTATTTATAAGTGTTTGTATTATATTACATATCATAGCGTTGTTTAAATCATTTCAATTTATACATATAACATTTTATACAAATAACATATCTTTCACAAGACATTGTTTCACAAACAACTTATCTTATACAAATTCATTTTTACATGGTTATTCATTTAACCATACATTATTCTCTTATTTATACATATCATCTGAACTTATTGTTTTTCAAACAATTTACAAAACAAATCAATTTACAAGATTCATGACTAAATTTTATTAAACAATTTCTTAAACATAAGTCATCAATCCTATTTTTCACAAACCTATGTATCTCACAGGCATTTTTATGCTGACGTACCTATTTTCACATGTGTTTTCAGGAGCTTTTCCATAGGATGATGATCGTGACACTAGGGCGGACCTGTGCCTTAGAGACATAAAACGAAGATAGACTTAGTTTAATTATGTTATGAACTATTTGTTTCCTGTTTAAGACAATGTAACTCTTATGTTGACAAATAAAATAAAACTTTGAATGCCATGGTTATGAAACAATTAATTCTGTTACAACACTCCCCGACGTTTCCGCCACGTTTTGTATGTTATACGTGGTCGGGGTGTGACAGAAGAGTTGGCATCAGAGCCAATGGTTATAGGGAATTAGGTTATTAGTAATGCTTTGACCTAGACTATAACCTATCTAGGACCCTAACACAAGTTATCTTGTGTTTAGATCTTAAAACATGCACATCACCTATCCTTAGGTGATTATCAAAACAAAAAACCAAATTTTCCGAAACGATTTTTGAAAAACAATCTTCTGTTTTTGAATGATTTATTACAAGGTTTTGAACCTTCTATTGTAAGGTTTTGAACCCTCTGTTATATGGTTTTGAACCCTTCCAGTTTGGTTTTTGGCCTTGTGCCTTCAAATTTTCAAAATCTCGTCAAGGTTTTGGGTTTTAAATAATGTGAACACGTGCAAACTGGAAGAGTGAATGCCTGTACCCTAGGTTTTCTGTCTAAGGCTAGAGTGTTCGTACAAATCCACATAATCGGACCAGTCACTCTTACCTGGGAATTCTTGGGGTGAGTGTTCACTTATAGGCGAGCATGTCTTCGCGATACATTATTTTTGACCCATTTACTTTGATTAGTCACTGTGTATCGTTTGTTAGCTTGGTAATGCGGACAAATGACCACCGTCTTTGCTTTTGTTGATTTTGTTTCATCTCATTCTCTTCATCCAATCATCTCACTCGTTTCCTTTCATGTTTCCTCTTTTAGAATGCCTCCTCGATGCGAAAACCAGATAGCGACTGCCGAACTGGCAGAAATCATTGCGCAGCAGATGGCTGCTCAATTCCCAAATCTCTTTGCTCAATGGAACCAAGCCAACAACAACAACAATGCTCCATGCAAATACAAGGATTTTAACTCGGCTAAACCACTCAAGTTT
The DNA here is from genome assembly GCA_030545235.1 of Helianthus tuberosus. Classification (NCBI taxonomy): domain Eukaryota; kingdom Viridiplantae; phylum Streptophyta; class Magnoliopsida; order Asterales; family Asteraceae; genus Helianthus; species Helianthus tuberosus. The sequence continues at coordinate 30,295,980 of CM060365.1, read as the reverse complement.
AGTGGTTCTGAGGGAGCGACTGGGCTTCTTCAATGGTTCGAGAGCATTAAGAATACTTTTCGCCACGTGCAGTGTCCTGACAATCGCAAGGTCGAGTTTTCTTCGAGTGTGTTTCAGAAGAGGGCTCTCACATGGTGGAACGGGGTTATGAGAGACCGTGGTGCAGAAGTTGCTCTAGCACAAACATGGGCTGAACTTAGATCTCTTATGATAAGGGAGTTCTGTCCTCGTCATGAACAGCGAGCGTTGGAGAAAGAGTTTGAGGATTTGAAACAAGACAGTGGCGAGCACAGGGCATATATTGATAGATTTGAGGAGTTGAGTCTGCTTTGCCCAACAATGGTTACCCCACTTGACAAAGCTATCGAGAGGTACATCGACGGCCTACCTGACTCAGTGCAAGACATCATTACTGGTAGTAACCCTGCCACAGTCCGTCAAGCTATCGAGTTAGCAGCGACATTAACTGAGTCGCAGGTTCGAAAGGGAAAGCTGCATAAAAAGGGTGACAAGGGTAAGAAGCAGGCGGCTGACAAGGGGGATAGCAAGAAAGGTCAAAACAAGAATGGGAAGAATTCTGGTTCCTCAAAGGGTTCTAGGAAGCGAAAGGCTTCCCAAAACTATGCCGTTACTACACAGGCTCAAACTGCACCAAATCAGCCTGCGCAACCACTAGCCAAGAAGCCTTATCTTGGCAATGCACCTTTGTGCAACAGGTGTAACGGCCATCACTCACCACATCTCCAATGTCGCCATTGCACTAACTGTGGGAGAATTGGTCATCTTGCCGCTACTTGTCGCATTCCTGTTAACCAGAATCAGGCAGTTCAGAACCAAGCCCAACAAGCTGCTCAGCCCCTTGCTCAACAACAAGGTCAAGCTGCACGACCTCATTTTCCTCCTGGTTCGTGCTACAATTGTGGGGATCTGACCCACTACAGAAACCGGTGCCCAAGGCTAGCAAACCAGAACCAGAACCAGAACCAGAATCAGAATCAGGCTCCGGCTCGAGGACGAGTCTTCAACATGAATGCTCAAGAGGCACAAGCAGACAATGAAGTGGTGAACGGTACGTTCTTTATTAATAATCAGCCTGCATCTGTTCTCTTTGATTCGGGTGCCGATAAGAGTTTTGTGTCATTGTCTTTTGAGCCAATGCTTCGCGTGTCTAGAACGAAACTAGGTAAACCTTTGACAGTAGAAGTTGCTAGTGGTGAACCCATTGTTCTTGATTCCGTTCTTCGCAACTGCCAGTTGAACCTTAACGACCATCTTTTTCCTATCGACCTCACGCCTATGCAACTTGGTAGCTTCGACGTTATTGTGGGTATGGATTGGTTAGCCAAGCATCGCGCAGAGATAGTTTGTTCTGAGAAGATTGTTCGTGTGCCGCTTTCGACAGGCGAGATCCTACAGGTTCGTGGTGAGAAGCCTGCCGGTGGTCTCAAACTCATGTCTTGTTTTAAAGCTCGGAAATATCTGCGGAAGAACTATGTGGCCTTCTTAGCACATGTTACAGCAGATAAAGGCAAGGGTAAGTCTATTTCAGATATTCCTGTCATTCGGGATTATTCTGAAGTTTTCCCTGAAGAGTTACCTGGTCTACCCCCAGCATGCCAAGTCGAGTTCCGCATTGATCTCGTACCTGGTGCAAATCCCATTGCCAGAGCTCCATATCGTCTTGCACCATCTAAGATGCAAGAGTTATCTAAGCAGCTTCAGGAGCTCTCTGACAAAGGTTTTATACGTCCTAGCTTTTCACCTTGGGGTGCTCCCGTTCTTTTTGTCAAGAAGAAGGATGGATCATTTAGGATGTGTATCGATTATCGTGAGCTTAACAAGCTTACCATCAAAAATCGATATCCCCTACCTCGCATCGATGGTCTCTTTGATCAGTTACAAGGTGCTTCTTATTTTTCGAAGATTGATCTGCGATCTGGATATCATCAACTTCGGGTGCATGAGGAAGACATTCCCAAGACAGCGTTCCGCACTCGTTATGGGCATTACGAGTTCACAGTCATGCCATTCGGTTTGACTAATGCTCCTGCCGTTTTCATGGACTTAATGAATAGGGTCTGCAAGCCTTATTTGGATCAGTTCGTCATTGTTTTTATTGACGACATCTTGATTTACTCTAAGACGCGAGCTGATCACGAGCAACATCTTCGTCTTACTTTGGAACTCCTAAAGAAAGAGCAACTTTTCGCCAAATTCTCCAAGTGCGAATTTTGGCTTAAAGATGTTCAATTTTTAGGACATGTTGTCAACGAACAAGGTATTCATGTAGATCCCTCCAAGATCAGTGCGATTAAGGATTGGGATACGCCTACTACTCCTACTGAAGTCCGTTCTTTTCTTGGTCTGGCGGGTTATTATCGCCGCTTCATTGAGAACTTCTCAAAGATTGCAGTTCCTCTAACTGCTCTAACTCAGAAGAACAAACCCTTTGATTGGGGATACAAACAAGAGAAAGCTTTTCAAAACTTGAAGCAGAAACTTTGTGATGCGCCTGTTCTATCATTGCCTGAGGGTGATGATGATTTTGTCGTGTATTGCGATGCATCTAAATTGGGTCTTGGCTGTGTTCTGATGCAAAGGAATAAGGTCATAGCATATGCATCGAGACAGTTGAAGATACATGAGAAAAACTACACCACTCATGATCTTGAGTTGGGTGCGGTTGTCTTCGCTCTAAAGATCTGGAGACACTATTTGTACGGTACAAAATGTGTGGTTTTCACAGACCACAAAAGTCTTCAGCATATCTTCAATCAGAAAGAACTCAACATGAGGCAACGACGTTGGGTGGAGCTTCTAAACGACTATGACTGCGAAATTCGCTACCATCCTGGTAAGGCGAATGTCCTAGCCGATGCATTGAGTCGTAAGGAACGTACTAAGCTTCATTGTGTACGTGTTCAATCTGTTATACAAGCTCGATCCGATATCCAAGCACGCATTTCTCAGGCTCAACAATCTTGTGTTTCACAAGGTTTAATGGGTAAGGAATTTCCTTATCACATAACACCTGCTCTGGAACTGAAGGACAATGGATCATATTACTTCATGGACCGTTTGTGGGTCCCAAGCCAAGATAACCTTCACACCTTGCTTATGGATGAAGCCCATAAGTCTCGTTATTCTGTTCATCCTGGCTCAGATAAGATGTATAAGGATCTTCGTATTCAGTATTGGTGGCCTGGTATGAAGAAAGACATTGCCTTATATGTATCAAAATGCCTTACTTGTCTTAAGGTTAAGGCTGAACATCAGCGTCCTTCTGGTTTATTGGTGCAACCAGAGATCCCAGTTTGGAAATGGGAAAACATTACTATGGATCTTGTTACCAAACTTCCACGCACAAAGAAAGGTCATGATGCCATCTGGGTAGTCGTTGATCGTCTTACTAAGTCAGCGCATTTCTTGCCAATCCGCGAGGATTTTTCTGCTGACAGACTTGCTAAAATCTATGTGGATGAAATTGTAGCTCGACATGGTGTTCCTTTGAACATCATTTCTGACAAAGATGCTCGTTTCACTTCTCTTTTTGGAGAACCATGCAATCTGCTATGGGGACCCAACTAAATCTGAGCACAGCTTATCATCCGCAAACGGATGGTCAATCTGAGAGAACAATCCAGACTCTGGAGGATATGCTTAGAGCTTGTGTGATCGATTTTGGTGGTAGTTGGGATTCACATCTTCAGTTGATTGAATTCTCCTACAACAACAGTTATCACTCCAGCATCAACATGGCTCCTTTCGAGGCTCTCTATGGTCGAAAATGTCGTTCACCAGTCTGCTGGAATGAGATCGGTGAGGCCCAACTTACTGGACCTGCCCTCATTTTAGTTACCACAAGTTTCCAACAAGTGTACGCCTTAGATTCGATCACGGTTTCCAAGAAACGATCCTAACGGTTTGGGAAATCCTATAAATACCCAACCCTTTCAACCCCAAAAACCCACACCTTTGAATCTGAATTTGCTCTCTAAGTTGTTGTGTTTAACACTTCATACCTGAGAGTATTCGGATTCAAACCTTCCATTCTTGGACCCTTCGTAAGTGTTCCTTCGTTCTTTTATTACTTTTCGAGTCCGAAAGTCAAACTTTGTTTGACTTTCTGCATTGACCAGTCTATGGTCAAATGCGAAGTTCGTTTGAGCTTCGCAACGTGATTGTAATCACGATGGTTATAGTCCCTTGTGACTATGCCTACTGATTACCACGTTGTCTAGGGTCGTAAGGGTAAGCGATCTAATAAATCGCTTATACCTTCGAACCCGACCCATTTGGTCGATCATTAGGATCCGACCAAACACATTAGGTGACCATAGCATATAGGGAATAACCTTCCGAGGTTATACCTTATGGTCACGACGTTTAAGTAGTTGTATGATAGGTAGTTTATATGCCTTAGGTAAATTACCAAAATACCCCTTTGATGCCAAAATTCATTATAAACACATGTGACATAACTTTTAACATCTAAATTGATTTGGCGACAATATTAGGCATGTTAAGGCATATTCTACTTGTCATAGGACTAGTTAGGCGGTCCGAACGCGTTTCACGCGAACGACGCGTTAAAGTAGCATAAGCTACCTAAACGGGTCGTAATGGGTCGTAAGCACTATGTTAGGTTTCATTTAGTATGTAGGCTTTGTTAAACCATATTACACGAGTCTCCCTACTCGTTTGGTTTACGAACCCTCATTCTATCCGATCCTCCGATGTAGGTCCGGTTTATTAACATAGTTACCTATATTAGGTGCCGTTTGATTCCGTGATCTCTAGCATTGCTTGGTGGTTATCTTAGGACTTCTGAGCAATCTCAAGTGAGTACATAGAACCCCCTCTTTAACTGTTTTCAAACTGTTTTGGGGTGAAACACATGTGCCTACTTGTTACTTTCGTGCTTTTCATGCTTTTATATCATATGCTTGTTTTGTTCATTAGTACATTATAGTACATGATTTCATTACATTTTATGCTATATATGTCCATTGTGTGCGTACTTAGTGCATCGTTTTACATTACATTCATGCTATGTATGTCCATTGTGTGCATACTTAGTACATTGTTTTATATTACATTTCTGCTATGTATGTTGACTGATAGCATGCTAGCACATTGATTTACATGACTTTTCTGCTTTGTATGTTAACTTAGCATACTTAGTACATTGTTTTCATATGACATGTATGCAATCGCTATAACATTTGGTTTGCACAAACGAGACTTATACACGTTCATTAACATTAGCTACGCCGCTCGGTAGTAAGTACTGGTACCATAGGACTTGACAAATCCCATTCCTGACATCCCGGGTTTGTTTGGATGTAAGGAATGACTGAATCCGAAAACATTTCTTTTGATAACCTTGACTTAGGGTTATCCGACTGTCTCAAGGCTTGAATGTATGCGTTAACTTACCACATAAATGTTTGTATCAATGTAACATACATTACTTTGCAAAACATAACTTTTTTGATATATTCAAAATACTTTGTTTTGTACATTTCTACATTTGGATTATGTGACAATACTTTACTTACAATACATAACATTTGTTACACATTACTTGACTACTTTTGGACTTCTTAACATTTGACATGGCTTATACAAGGACTTTTTGACAATTGGTTTAAACATAGACTTTATACATTGGTGGCTTGTTTAAGTGACTTAATTAACGAGATGTGTGTAATATGATACAAGCATGGTGGATACGCCGCTGGTACTTCCTATATATAAGTGTTTGTATTATATTACATATCATAGCGTTGTTTAAATCATTTCAATTTATACATATAACATTTTATACAAATAACATATCTTTCACAAGACATTGTTTCACAAACAACTTATCTTATACAAATTCATTTTTACATGGTTATTCATTTAACCATACATTATTCTCTTATTTATACATATCATCTGAACTTATTGTTTTTCAAACAATTTACAAAACAAATCAATTTACAAGATTCATGACTAAATTTTATTAAACAATTTCTTAAACATAAGTCATCAATCCTATTTTTCACAAACCTATGTATCTCACAGGCATTTTTATGCTGACGTACCTATTTTCACATGTGTTTTCAGGAGCTTTTCCATAGGATGATGATCGTGACACTAGGGCGGACCTGTGCCTTAGAGACATAAAACGAAGATAGACTTAGTTTAATTACGTTATGAACTATTTGTTTCCTGTTTAAGACAATGTAACTCTTATGTTGACAAATAAAATATAACTTTGAATGCCATGGTTATGAAACAATTAATTCTGTTACAACACTCCCCGACGTTTCCGCCACGTTTTGTATGTTATACGTGGTCGGGGTGTGACACCCAGACGCTGGAAAGAGGATCCCGAAGGCTGAAAACAGGATCCTGAAGGCTGGAAGTGAGACCCTAAAGCCTGACTAATAGTTGTTGTTCCATAACGCCTTCCCAACGGTCCACTCTGGTAATGGATGTCCGGAGCTGCAGATTGCAGGGCAGTTATAGCTGGGGTGTCGAAATCCAGTGATCTTGGTATCAGAGGAGAGTGATCTTCCCCTGATTTCTTATGTTTCTTGATGTCACCAATCTCCCGGAGGATCCTTTCGTTGGTTTTGTCCTGCTCTTGTATGTGATCCCTCATCTGCAAAATCAAAGAAAAAAGATCACTAGTAGTAGGGTTAGAAGAAACAGCAGAAGTTGGTGGTTTTGGAAAAATGGGGCTTGGTCTCTTTGCAGCATTTTCAGCATTCTTCTGGGATCCAAAAGGTGGTGGAGGCAAAGGTGGAACGCCCTGTGAAGAAGTGACTGCCGGGATAGAGCTTGAAGTGTTCTTTGTTGAAGAAGCCATATGGTTGAAGATGATGAACCGAAATGAACACAATGAGCAAAATTTTTCAGAAATGAAGCACCAATTGCCCCACGGTGGGCGCCAAACTGTTTTGGTCAAAAATCAAGCTAGGATAATGCAACCAAATTTTTGTTGTGAGGAATGATGCTTGAAACAATGAACAAATGTATGAATAACTTGGAAAATGTAATGAACAAGTGACACAAGGATTTATACGAGGAAAAAGCCCTTGATCAAGAGTTGATCTCCGGCATAAAAAACCTCGGGTGATGGAAACTACCGATCACCAACTAAAATTAAACAAATGATTGTTACACCTCGGGATGATAACAAGCTTGTTACAAGGATCACTAAAGTGTAATGTGTATGAAATCACCAAGAGAACTGTTGAGAGCTATTGAGCGCTATTTCGAGTGTGTGTGTTTGCTAAAATAGCCAAGTGTTCTAATTCAAGCTTGCTATCCCCTTTTAAATTTAGAAATAACTAAAACAACTAACTATCCGCAATTCGTGCTAGTCTTCCACTACTTCCATAACGGTTACGCCAGCTGAACACGTGCGGAATATTGAGAGCATATTCTCCAAGAATATCGGCAAGACTTGGTCCATGAGTATACTCCTGCAAAACAAGCTCACATACAATGAAGACAACCGTTAGTATAAGGATAACAATAAGGATCCTGAATCCTGATCCTGCAATGTCTTCTAAGGATCCTTAATTCAAACAGAATTGAGGATCCTGATCCTGGCGGTGCTTAAGGATCCGTGATCCTTAGGATTGGAAAATCCTCCCCTAACAATTATTATAATATTAAATCACTATTCATTTAAATTCGTTTATTAATATATAGTAATATATAGTAATAATTACCGAACTAATCATCAACTCCAGTTTTTTTCATGATCATGATTGGAATTTAGTAAGATGGGAAATATAATATACTATGTTATAAATATCATATTTATGCACAGTCAGTTAATAAGAAGTATTTTAGGATTATTGGTGTAAAGTAGAATAGAAGTAACAATTGACATTCAGAAAAAAGGAAAAACCAGAATAAACGATAATATTAATGATGTAAGTTCATCCTAAATCATAATATTAGGTTTAAAAGTTGTATACGTAATGAAACTTTTGTATACAACAATACTATTTTTATAATTTTGTAAGTAATAACCGTTGCTAATTGCATCATATGGTGGCATTGACAGCCGAAGACAATGGGTACATGCACTAATTGGTCTTTGTCCCAATTGTTGAGTACTATGTGCCTTATGTCCAAGGCTTGATGCAGAACTACCATCAAACCGAGGGTCTCACTGGAAGCATCCTCTTTATTCCAACGGGGTAGAGGTAAGGCTGAATCTATCCGAATCTTAATAGTAAATTTCTGCCACTCAATAATCAGCTGACATAAGTCACTGTTAGGGGTGCAAACGAGCCGAGCGGCTCGCGAGCTACTTGAGATCGGCTCGAGAAAAAGCTCGAAACGAGCCGAGCCGAGCTTGAGCCTCAAAACAAAGCTCGTTTGTTTGTCGAGCCCGAGCTCGGGCCTCGCATGTGAAGCTCGTTAGGCTCGTCGAGCCTTATCGAGCCTTAGTGTAAATGAGCCGAGTCGAGCCGAGCTTATTTAAACTTGTTTACAAGCCGATCTCGAACCTAATAATAAGCTATTTAGTAAACGAGCCCGAGCTTCACTTATCGAGCTCGCGAGCCTAACAAGTCTATTATTTATATTATTTTTATTTAATATACTAATTAATAGATAATAAACGAGCCGAGTTCGAGCTTGAGAAAATACAAACGAGCCGAGCTCGAGCTTTAAAAATGAAGCTTGAATCGAGCCTAGCTCGAACCCGAGCTCTTATAAGTTAATCGAGCTCGAGCTCGGGCTCGGCTCGGCTCGTTTGCACCCCTAGTCACTGTTATAAAATCTGTAAATTTAAAATAGATGAAAGATGAACTTAGCGGATGTAACAACCCTCAGTAAAACCGACACCCTCATAATATTTCCAACACCCTATTATATTTTAAAATGTCCCATTATGTCTTTAAATACACCCCGTATGTGAAAACCGAGCCCGAAATACAGTATGGTATTAAAAAATAAAATACAAAATCTGATTTTTAAGCTGAGGCGGGCCGCGTAGGACCCACCTCAACTTTCACGCGGGCGGTATCAAGGCTAAACTTGATTTCGGTGAATCTTATGTTAAGGCGGGTCGTGTAAGCTAACCTTAACACTTACGCGGGCCGCGTGAGATCAAAATAGTGGCAACACCCCAGGCCGACACGTGTCATCATCGTGTCGAGTCTATACGCTGATCCGGACGAGCTACGCGTTGACTGGAGTTTGACGCGGGCCGCGTAGGCTCTTGCCTACTCTTACGCGGGCCGCGTGAGAGTCAAGTTCAGCACGTATAAATAGAACGCATCGGATTTCATTTCAATTCATTCATTCTTTCTTTCTTTCTCAATCTCAATTTCTGAATAGTAGAAGTAATACGCAGGTATTATTCCCCCTAATTAGCGAGGTTCTGCCACGTTGTAAGTATTATAACCCCAGTTTCGTAGTAGATACGATGCCCGATTGATTTAGGGTTCCGTAACAACTGTCGTGGTTCTGCCTGACGTAGTTGTTGGAATGCCGTCTCGGGGAGGGTATCATTAATATTTTCAAAGGGTTATAATACTAACCTATGTACATTTGTATAAATTATAGATTATTCCCAGGAAACCTTTACGTGAAGTCTAAGATAGCAATGTGAGTAATCCTTCTTTTTGTGTAAACCTTTTTGTGAGTTTATCCTCTTTTTGTTAACCTTTTTATGAACTGTTTTACAAAACCTTAATATTTTACAATGTGATTAAGCAGTGATTGAGTCTTTGTAGTTCTTCAATTACTGCCAGTATGTTGGGGTTTTGTATACAAAATTTACTACACTGTGAGTAGTAAGTCGGGATGACAATACGTTACCATTGGACAATGAGTTAGCCAATGTGTAATATGACCCACAAGTCAGTGGATTGACAGTACTAAATGGAGTAATTGTGTAGAAATAAACAATGTGATCACTCTCAATACTGTTTTAATTGATAAAATGTTTCTTGATTAAACTGGGATTCACTTACCAGTATTTCCCATTGACAAATGTTTTTAAAACGCGTTTCAGGTAACACAATATGACAGCCAATTGGTTAAAAGCCAGCTGGAGAGCACTGAAGGTTTGGGAAAAATGTGGCTATAAAAGTTACCTAATAAACGATGTTTTAAATTCAATAAAATAGGGTTTATCCCTATAAATGTATTGTAATAAGAAACTTGGGTTTTACCCATGTGATTATTAATATTAAATGAGGTGGTTTTACTCTGATAAACATTTCCTAACTACGATCCTGATGTAATTTCCGCTGCCAAATTAACGCATCTGATACCACCGAAAATCTGAGTTCGCGTCCGCCCGTTCCAGGGACAGATAAGGGATCGGGGGTTGCGACAGAACGTGGTATCAGAGCCTAGCCACTGGTCTAAGACAAAGAAGTGTTCTGCTGACACTTAAATTTTAAATTTTGTGTTAGGAAATAAATTACAGAAATACGTGCATAACTGTAGTTATTTGTTATGTGTTATTTGACTATTTGTTAGTTTACAGTATGAGTGATCAAGGACCCTCAAACATGAGTCGTCAGTTGTCTGAATCACCTAAGAGTGAAGGTACCTCTTCACAGCCTGCCCTTTCTGGGATACTGCTGATCAGGAAGAAGGGATGTTTGCCTTTAAAGCTCAGTCGGAAGAGACATTCCCTCATAAGAAACGAGGATGGTTCAGTAAGGAAGCGTTTGCGCGTAGGAAAAGAATGCGAAAGTTGCAACAGCAAAGAGCCTTAGCAACCGTTAAGCGAAAGACAGATGCCCATACACAGGATATGCTTAATAGAAGCCTAGCCAATTTCCATATCCTAGCTACAACTGCTGCTGACCCAAGTCTGGAACAACTAGTAGCCCCACAACCACAAATCCCAGAACAACCCATGGAAATAGAAAACCCTGAAAACCAAGTGGAGATGCATGACTTCAACCCAGAGGAAATCCCTATGGTACCTGCACCAAACCCCCTAGACCCAAATTACGACCCCTGGTGGGACGACGATAGGGACTTTGTGCAACGTTACCCTATCCATGAAGACACACCCATACAGAACATAGGAGCCTACCCAGGTATGGACCCTTTAGATCCCTATTACCATGATGAGTATATTAGGGAGATCTTAGAAGATCCTTACCGATTTCAGGCACTTTCACCCCTATATCAGGAACCCGCACCCCAGATTCCGAACCCAGTCCTAGAACCTGCACCCCCAATGAGTGCAGAAAACGTCCAAGAACTTAGGACATTTGGTGAGGAAATTTTAGAAAGCAGTGAGAGAATGCGACAGGTGGGAGAGCGACTCGTATGGAAATACGATGAGCGCAATATGGATTTTTGGATAAATCCATATCCGTGAATGTGAGAATGGAGGAAACGGTAGTAGTAATAATAATAATATAATAAAATAAAATATGTGTGTACAGATGCATATTACTATTAGTGTGATTCTATTTCTGTTGGTATTATAATCTTTATTTCAGTACTAATGTGTAATAGACGCATAGTATATGAATAGAGTATAGTCGCAATGATCGACGTTTTTGGTTAGATTGCGTATCATGTGATTAACTATATTAAATATTATCTTGTGATATTAATGATTGGTAAATGATTAAAATTCAGATGGCCGACGAAGGAAATCAAGAAAATCTGAATAACGATAACCAAAGTAACATTAACGTGGTTAATGAGAATCCAAGCATCAATAACAATGGAAACCAAATGGATAATAGTGTTGTTCAACATATAGTGGCACAAGGAATTATAGATGCAATGCCATTTATTATTCAAACTATTCAAGAAGCGAATAATAAAAGTAAGCATAGCAGTAAGCGACCCATTGAACCCGAAAACAGCGTAAACAATGGACCTGTACTTCAATTGCCTATTCCCAAAAGAAGAAGAACCGTGTCTTACGGTTGTTCTTACAAAGAATTCTGGTCTTGTAAACCAATAGAATTCTCGGGCAATGAAGAACCCATTGCAGCGCTACGCTGGATAGAAAAGACTGAGGCTGTTCTGAAAATAAATAAATTTGCGGAAGGGGACAAGATAATGTTTGCTTCCAATCTATTTAAGAATTCAGCCTTAGAATGGTGGAACACTATCCTTCAGTCTAAAGGAAGTGATAGGGTTTATAATATGGAATGGGAAGAATTTAGGAATATGGCAGAAAGAAAATTTTGCCCTCCTAATGAAAAGGAACAAATAGCAAACAAATTCCTAAATCTTAGGATGAATGGAGTGGATAGTAAGGGGTACACGAAGTTATTCTTTGAATATGCTAGAATAGTACCAACCCTTGCATCACCAGAACCGGTATTAATCTCCCGTTATATCTGGGGATTAATTGGAGAGATTAGACATGTAGTCAAGGCAGCTAGACCTCAAACTGTAGAAGAAACTGTAGAACTAGCCAATACCTTGACAGATGAATTAATCCGTACTAGAGAAGAGGATCAAAGAAGGAACCTAACCCAAAGGCTTACTCAAGAATTCCGTTCTGGGAATTACAACCGTAGGAATATGGGTTCTACCTCTGCACCATACTGCAAGGTCTGCAAGAAAAAGCATTCGGGAAAATGTTCCATTCTTTGCAATTATTGCAAGATGCCAGGACACAAGGAAGAAAATTGCAGGAAGAAATCCAGTAATGGATTATGCTACAACTGTGGAGAAAAAGGTCATATCAGGCCAAACTGTCCGAAATTAGCTCCAGCTACAAACAACAAGAATACTAAAAATGCTAAAGCATTTGTTCTGACTGCAGATGAAGCCAAAATGATTCCAGATGTCATAGCTGGTACGTTTTTAGTTAATGATGTCTTTGCTAAAGTATTATTTGACTCTGGTGAAAACCAAAGTTTTATTAATACATCATTTTGCAAATTTCTAAATCAGTCATTAACTAAACTACCACAAGAATGCTTAGTAGAGACAGCTAATGGATAAACCGTTAGGATTTCTGAAATCTTGCAGGGAGCAAGAATAGAAATTTTAAATCAGAAATTTATTGCAAACCTTTATCCCATGAATCTGGCAGGATTCGATGTTGTCTTAGGAATGGATTGGTTAATAGCCAATAAAGCTAGTATTTTATGTGATCAAAAGTAATTCAAGTAAATTCACCAAAAAGTAAAATGATCACAATTAAAGGAGGTAAAACATCTAGATCCACAAAATTTATCTCTGTGATGAAAACTGCAAGTTATATAAGAAAAGGTTCTATAGTGTATTTGATTTCCATAATCACTAACACTAAAGGAAAGGATTTAAAGGATATTCCAGTAGTATCTCAGTTTTCAGATGTATTTCCAGAAGAATTGTCAGGGCAACCTCCAGATAGGGAAGTTGAATTCAGAATCCATTTAATACCAGGAACAACACCGATTGCCAAAGCACCTTACCGTTTGGCACCTGCAGAAATGCAAGAATTAAAGAAACAATTGGACGAATTGTTAGAAAAAGGATTCATACAGCCAAGTTCGTCGCCATGGGGAGCGCCGATACTGTTTGTTAAAAAGAAGGACGGATCAATGCGTATGTGCATTGACTACCGTGAATTAAACAAGGTCACGATTAAGAACCGGTACCCATTACCGAGAATCGATGATCTGTTTGATCAACTACAAGGAGCTCAATTTTTCTCAAAAATCGATTTAAGGTCAGGATATCATCAATTAAAGGTACAGGAAGAGGACATTCCTAAAACCGATTTCAGAACAAGGTATGACCATTATGAATTTACTGTCATGCCATTTGGTTTAACCAATGCCCCAGCTGCATTTATGGACATGATGAACCGAATATGTAAGCCATATTTGGATAAATTCATATTCGTTTTCATATACGATATTCTCATTTACTCTAAGAATAAAGAGGATCATGCAAAGCATTTGCACGCACTTTTAAGTTTATTAAGAATGGAAAAGCTTTACGCTAAATTTTCCAAGTGCGAATTTTGGTTAGAACAGGTACAATTTCTCGGACACCTAGTCAATCATGAAGGAATTCATGTAGATCCAACAAAAATCGAGGCAATTACTAAATGGAAAACCCCTGAGTCACCAACCGAGGTTAGAAGTTTCTTAAGACTAGCCGGTTATTATAGAAGATTCATTCAAGATTTTTTTAGAATAGCCATTCCCTTAACTAAGCTAACCTGTAAATCTGTTAAGTTTGAATGGGGATTAAAACAAGAAGAAGCCTTTAGAATCCTTAAGCATAGATTAACCCATACACCCATACTAGCATTACCAGAAGGAATTGAAGACTTTGTAGTCTATTGTGACGCTTCTAAGTTAGGTTATGGATGTGTATTGATGCAACGTCAAAAGGTTATAGCCTATGCATCTAGACAACTTAAGAATCATGAAGAGAATTATTCAACCCATGATTTAGAATTAGGAGCTATAATTTTTGCTCTTAAGATTTGGAGACATTATCTTTATGGTAGTAAGTTTACCATATTCACTGATCATAAGAGTTTAAGGTATATTTTCAAACAAAAAGAGTTGAATATGAAACAAAAAGGTAATGATACAATCTGGGTGATTGTAGATAGGTTAACTAAATTAGCTCATTTCCTACCAATGAAAGAAACTTTCAGTATGGAACAATTAGCCAAATTATATGTAAATGAAATTGTTTCTTTACATGGTATTCCTTTATCAATTGTTTTTTATAGGGATAGTCGATTTACCTCTCATTTTTGGTCAAGTTTCCAAAAAGTCATGGGAACCAAGTTAAAACTAAGCACAGCTTATCATCCTCAAACGGACGGACAAAGCGAAAGAACAATTCAGACAATGGAGGTCATGCTTAGAGCTTGTGTAATTGATTTCGGAGGTAATTGGGACGATCACTTACCTTTAATAGAATTTTCATATAATAATAGTTATCACACAAGTATCAATGCTGCACCATTCGAAGCACTTTATGGACGAAAGTGCTGAACCCCAGTCTGTTGGGCAGAAATTGGGGAAAAGCAACTATCTGGACCTGAGATAGTGCAAGAAACAACTGACAAAATTATTCAAGTCAAAGAACGACTGAAAGCAGCACGTGATCGACAGAAGAGTTATGCTGATACAGACGCAAGCCATTGGAATTTCAAATAGGAGATAAAGTATTGTTGAAAGTCTCTCCTTGGAAAGGAGTAGTAAGATTCATAAAAAGGGGAAAGCTAAGTCCCAGGTATGTTGGACCTTTTGAGATTGTTAAAAGAATAGGACCTGTAGCCTATCGGCTACAACTGCCAGAGGAAATGGCAGGAACACATGATGTATTTCATGTATCTAATATCGAAAAGTGTTTAGCTGATGAATCACTAATCGTACCTCTTAAGGATATAGAGGTAAATGAACAACTTATGTTTGTAGAAAGGCCTCTACAGATTGAAGACAGGAAAGTCAAGAACCTCAAGCATAAGAGACTAGTTCTGGTCAAAGTAAAGTGGGGCTCCAAAAAAGGACCTGAGTATACATGGGAGCTTGAATCTGAAATGCAAAAGAAATATCCGCAGTTGTTCCAGTAGATCTCGAGGACGAGCTCTAAAACAAGGTGGGGAGGATGTAACAACCCTCAGTAAAACCGACACCCTCATAATATTTCCAACACCCTATTATATTTTAAAATGTCCCATTATGTCTTTCAATACACCCCGTATGTGAAAACCGAGCCCGAAATACAGTATGGTATTAAAAAATAAAATATAAAATCTGATTTTTAAGCTGAGGCGGGCCGCGTAGGACCCACCTCAACTTTCACGCGGGCGGTATCAAGGCTAAACTTGATTTCAGTGAATCTTAAGTTAAGGCAGGCCACGTAAGCTAACCTTAACACTTACGCGGGCCGCGTGAGATCAAAATAGTGGCAACACCCCAGGCCGACACGTGTCATCATCGTGTCGAGTCTATACGCTGATCCAGACGAGCTACGCGTTGACTGGAGTTTGACGCAGGCCGCGTAGGCTCTTGCCTACTCTTACGCGGGCCGCGTGAGAGTCAAGTTCAGCACCTATAAATAGAACGCATCGGATTTCATTTCAATTCGTTCATTCTTTCTTTCTCAATCTCAATTTCTGAATAGTAGAAGTAATACGCGGGTATTATAACCCCTAATTAGCGAGGTTCTGCCCCGTTGTAAGTATTATAACCCAGTTTCATAGTAGATACAATGCCCAATTGATTTAGGGTTCCGTAACAACTGTCGTGGTTCTGCCCGACGTAGTTGTTGGAATGCCGTCTCGGTGAGGGTATCATTAATATTTTCAAAGGGTTATAATACTAACCTATGTACATTTGTATAAATTATAGATTATTCCCAGGAAACCTTTACGTGAAGTCTAAGATAGCAATGTGAGTAATCCTTCTTTTTGTGTAAACCTTTTTGTGAGTTTATCCTCTTTTTGTTAACCTTTTTGTGAACTGTTTTACAAAACCTTAATATTTTACAATGTGATTAAGCAGTGATTGAGTCTTTGTAGTTCTTCAATTACTGCCGGTATGTGGGGGTTTTGTATACAAAATTTACTACATTGTGAGTAGTAAGTCGGGATGACAATATGTTACCATTGGACAATGAGTTAGCCAATGTGTAATATGACCCACAAGTCAGTGGATTGACATTACTAAATGGAGTAATTGTGTAGAAATAAACAATGTGATCGATCTCAATACTGTTTTAATTGATAAAATGTTTCTTGATTAAACAGGGATTCACTCACCAGTATTTTCCACTGACAAATGTTTTTAAAACGCGTTTCAGGTAACACAATGTGACAGCCAATTAGTAAAAAGCCAGCTGGAGAGCACTGAAGGCTTGGGAAAAATGTGGCTATAAAAGTTATCTAATAAATGATGTTTTAAATTCAATAAAATGTGGCTATAAAAGTTATCTATAAATGTATTGTAATAAGAAACTTGGATTTTACCCATGTGATTATTAATATTAAATGAGGTGGTTTTACTCTGATAAACATTTCCTAACTACGGTCCTGATGTAATTTCCGCTGCCAAATTAACGCAACTGATACCACCGAAAATCTGAGTTCGCGTCCGCCCGTTCCCGGGACAGATAAGGGATCGGGGGTTGCGACAGCGGAGATGAGGATGTTGAGGTGGATGAGAATGTTGACGGAATGCATCTCCACTAGGGAAAACATACCTCTTACTACTGGACCAAATTCCCATGACGTTTAAAAGTAGTATTAAACTGGGTTGGGCTAAGGGGTTTATGGCCATAATGGGTTTGGATTAAAATAAAACGTTTTTCAAATAAAAACACACATGTATTAAGATAGACTCACCTGATGTACCTTTTATAACGGCTAGTGGTGACAAAGAGGTGGGTGGCGACGGTGGAAGTCGTGGTGGTTACGGTGGTCATGGCGTCGATGCAGGTGGCGACAACCATGATGAAACTTTCGGTGACAGTGGTTGCGGTTGCAGGACGATGGTGATGGTCGAGAGGAATAGATACTAGAACGGTTGGTGGGAGTTACAAATTTACAACCGCTATCATCACCGAAAGTGTCATCATGGTTGTCGCCACCTACATCGACACCATGACCACCGTAACCACCACAACTTCCACCGTCGCCACCCCCACCTCTGTCATCGCCACCCACCCACCTCTTCATCACTACCATCCGTTATAAAAGATATATCGGGTGAATCTATCTTAATACATGTGTTTTTATTTGAAAAATGTTTTATTTAATTCCAAACCCATTATGGCCAGAAACCCCTTAGCCCAACCTAGTTTAATACTACTTTTAAACGTCATAAACGTCATGAGAATTTGGTCCAGTGGAAAGAGGCATGTCTTCCTTAGTGGAGACATAGGTTCAATTCCCACCCGAGTCATTTTCAACGGACAATAGTAATTTTATTTTTATAATAATATATAGTTTTTTTATTAATTTATTATTTAATATATTATAATAGTTTATTATTATATGTACTTTTAATAGCATATTTTTCTTTTTTTAAACATATATTTCCTTTACCTTTTTTAATTAATAATTTTTTTTTAATTTTTTGAACATATATTAATTTATCGATTAATTGATACTTTTTTAATAGGTTACGTTTGTAACTTTTTTCTAAAACTTAAGTACGTAGTTGTGTTTGATTTCTTTCCCCACATTCCGTTATAAGTTTTGTTAAAACTAGGTTATACTCAAAATAAAGTATTTATTTGGTATCATAAAACGGTTCGATGATAAATTAAATCGTTTTAATGGTTTGACTATCTAAACAACATGCTTTATTTTCAAATCATGTTTGTTTTACATTATTATTTGTTCGGTTTCAGCGCAACGCGCGATATAAAAAAAAAACTAGTTATAATAAGAAGCCAAAGCACTCTAATAAGAAGCTAGAATGCTGCAGAAAGTACAAAACATGAACAAATAAAGCAAATCCCACAAAAACAACAAACAGAAATAAAAACATGACATAGGACTCTTGACCCGCTCCTCCCAGCATAGGCTAGAATGCTTATCTCCAATTTATTTAGATGGGTGGTGAACACGTCTAAGTAGAATGAGTTTACACGTAAGATTTTTTTGTTATTTGAATAAAAAAATACTAGTTTTAAACGGAGTGCTTCGACTTAAACCCAATTTGACTCGAATCCAACCACTTTTGTACCCGACTTTAATATTAGTGAAAGACGTCTAGGATTTAGTAAATTAGACCAATTTTATGTAGTTGACCGTAAAAAATATTAAAAAAAATGGAAAGAGTAACCAAATTTACTACGCGCACAAACTATTCAAAGACTATGTTCATGACATAAAGAAGAAAAAAAAGTCTTCCAAGTGACCCATGCCGAAGCTTGAAATTTTTAACGCGGGGGGGGGGGGGGGGGGGGGGGGGGGGGCGAAAACATATATACCCAAAAATTTCTATACGAACACTACACATATAACACTACTGGCCAAAAAGTTCGGAGGGTCGGGCGCCCCTCCCGGCCCCTTCAATGCATCGCCCATGCAAGTGACCCGCATTTTGACTCGGTTTTAGAAACTTCATCAAGTTTATTTTTAACTAGTCTTAAGCCCGCGTTAGGGGCATGGGCATAAACCGTGTTACCGGTGTAGGGTTGAGGGGGGCATAAAACCATACTAACCGACCGATGACTAAAATCGGGGAAAAACGTAACACAAATATACGAATTTATAACACTAAGTGGTCAACTAAAGATATTCATAAAATATAAGGACGAAAACATATTATATTTGACCCGACAAAACTCAGGAAAAAGTCTACGTCGAAAAGTAAAACCAATTTGTATTATACCGACGCGTACATAAATGAAAGCATGTAAAACTCTAAGGAGTAAAAATGACATATTTACAAAGTTTTTAAAATGTTGAGAGGCTATAAGTGTTAATTTTAAAATTAAGGTAATAAATAACAAAACTAAAAAAAGAAAAAAAAAACAAAGAATACAAAAAAAGAAAAAAAAACCAAAAAAACTAAATAAAGACAAAACACACACTATTAATTGGAGATGTTATGAATTAATATGTATAATCAATTATATTTTACATATACTTTTCAAAAAAAATTATGTTTTACATATGGGTCAAATTATTCTATAAATACTCCTAAAAATAAGACGTGTAAAAACACACAACTGATCACAAAACATAACACAATGTCGAGCAAACTATATTACAATGTCGAAGAAAAAAGACAAAATGAGTCACAAAAATACACAATGACGTAAATATAGAAAATGAACAATAATAAATAAAAGGACACGATGATGTAAACAAAAAGTTTAAAATCTACAAGCTAAAGATCTAAATACAAAAGCCTAAAATTTCACATCATAGAGTTCGATGAGACGGTTACTATTATGTATTTGATCATAACCTTCACGTACGTAACGAAATTTATTTTATGCAAGGTCAATCATAGTCCGTTTAATAACTGTGTTATGAGTTCTTATTTTTAATTTATTTTGTATTTGATCGTAACCTTCACGTACGTAACGAAATTTATTTATGCAAGTCAGATTTAATGCATCACCTTATGCAAGTGAGATTTAAAGCATCACCTGTTACGAATATCTAGCGTTATAATACACCGTATGCAAGTGAGATTTAAAGCATCACCTGTTACGAATATCTAGCGTTATAATAAATTCAAAAAGAAGTTTGTGTTTAGCCTGGTAGGGTTTGCTGGGTAGCGTTGCCCGTGTACATACACCATTAGTTTGTAAACTAACAAAGTGTTCGCAATACGTAACAGGTCAATTCTTTATACTACAACTTTATAAAACACATCACATATTTCGTACAAACTAGCTTACAACATGTTAAAAGTCACACTCACACAACCATTACTAAACGTCCATGCACAACTACACACGAAATCATCGAGCAGTGGCGAACGATTATTTTATTAACACGAGCATGAGCCGCCCATATATAATATATAATAGCAAATGAGCTGGTTCATATAGGCCAAGCACGGACTCAAACCATGACAGTGAACCCATCCAATGCCCAGAGATCGTTGGGCTCGCACAAGAGCCCATCGAACTGGACACTCGACTCATGCTCCAGACCCAAGAAGGTCTCCAAGTTTGAGATCTGCTCCTTTAACTCGAACGAATGGTTCAGGAAACCACCGTTGTCCATCAATGCAGGTGATGGTGGCATCTGTTCATATGCGGTTGGCTGAGTTGACTCAGTGGCGGTCAAGATCCGTCCATTGGGCTTGTGTTGATCCATCCATGCTGCAAGTGGATGTGGATGTGGAGGCTGTTCAACACACAGCTTCTTGGCAGGTGCTGGCTGCAAGGGCGGTGTCAGTGGCTCAGGGAAGTTGAGCTTGGCCTTGTTGCCTCGGATGCGCGTGGCGGCTTCATCGTAAGCTTTGGCAGCTTCTTCAGCAGTGTTGAATGTCCCAAGCCATACACGAGCGCCTTGTTGTGGGTCTCGGATTTCAGCAGCCCATTTGCCCCATGGTCGCCTGCGGATCCCTCTGTAGAGGTTTTTCCGGGGTTTAGTCGGTTTCTCAATAGGTTTCTGAGTCTGTCTCTTGTTGCCTGAAAAATGATTCGATCAACCGAATCAATCCAACCATGTTAGATTGTTAGGTACTTGTTACTTGAACATAGGCTTTTTAGCCAGTCAAACAAATAAAAAATAATGTTTAAAAGGTTTTAAAACCCGGACTGGACCGCCCTGCCCGGTCTGCTTACGGCCCCGGTTCCTGGTCCGACCAGTGGAACGGTAAGGAAAACAGTTCGATGTCTGATCCGGTCCTGAAAACGTTAACTTATACAGACGACGGATCAAATGAAAAGCGTAAAGATACTTGAAAACCGCGAGAAGAATGCTATCAACTAATATTTTTTTTCATTTTTTTATATGTTCTTGATTTTTGTGAAAAAAAAAACAATATGTAGCTTGTAAGCTATATTTGTATATCAGATACATATATATGTATCTTTGCAAGCAAGCCACACATATATGCATAATGGTAACTTGTAATTAAAAGAAATAAAAAAAAGTGATTGGTTCACAATGATTTTCTCGGTATTTTAGGTTTTTTTTTCCTCTTTATCCTCAACCTATTTATATAACTATTAATATAAAGTTGATTACTATTTAAAAGATACGATTTTATTCTACAAAAAAGTTTAAATCAATGCTTGAGAACAATATTTATTCGATATCCTATCTTAACAACTTTTTATTTTATTTCAATGGTACTAAAAGCAAAAACTAATTAATTGTTGCAAAAATTAATTATTGAAAGTAATTGATATTTCAACACAAGATTCTTCTTGTCTTCTTAAAATTATTTCAATTCTAGTTTTGTTATTGAATTGCTTAGAATAATAGTTACTTTAATTATTTCAATAATATTAATAATTAATAATAATAATAAATAATAATAATATTATTATTATTATTATTAGTATTATTATTAAGATTATAGACTTATTAGTCTAACCTACTGAATAATTAAAGTAAGAAGAATCGTGTTGAAATCAAACACCAAAAACAGAAACCTGTTGTTGATCTTGTGACCATACCAACCACGAAGTTGATCTAAAATAAAAGTTGCAATGATTTTCAGGAAAGAAAAAACAAATGACTCATGTGCTTAGTTGTAAAAAAGTATACATGCAAGCAACAGAAATTTAATGCCAAATAAGATTCAGATATTTAATATGGCCTACTATGATTTGTAATTTTGTGAATCACAAAAACACAAAAAATCACACTTCACATCAAAATCAGGCTAAAAATTACTAAAATCTAAGACCAATTCTCACAAAAATATCGTCATATAACCACACATCAAACTTGCAAATCGAGTGTTTCTAATCAAAGAAATAAATTAACTAATGGTAGATCCAGAATTTTTTTAGCGATCGGAGGATTTAACCAAACTTTTAAAGAGGTGATCGGGGTTTTTATCTAAAAAAAACACTATTTCTTTTTAGGGGGACGATCATGGGCGAAACTTTTAAAGGGTGGGAAGGGGCAGCTGACCTCCCGAACTTTTCGCTCAGTAGTGGAGAGTATGTAGTTTTCGTATAGAAATTTTTGGATATATACGTTTTCGACCCCCGATTTTATAGAAATTTTTAGGTCCGGTGACTTCCGCCCCGGGTCGGAAATCTCAAGCTTCGCCACTGGGGAGGTAGCCCCCTATCGGATAGTGTAGGTCCGCCAATGGTTACGGCTTTAGATCTAAACGACTGATAGAACAAATTTAGTGTTCAAACCCTGAAAGGTGCATATATATCGGTATTTACAAGTAGGTTATTTTGTCGTTAGAAAAAGCTATTCTCAAGAAGCATCACATTAATCTAATATAATTTATACCCAGTAAGTGTATTTAAACAACTTAATACTCACTTTGCTTTGGTTTCAGTGTCGGTTCGGCATCGTATCTGGTGGTGTGGAGTAGAGACTGTGGCTTGATATCGAAGCCAAAGAGATCGTAGGTGTCAAACTCTTCCCAGAGATCGTTGCCGATCGGATCAACGTCGGAGATGACAGCTCCACCACACATTTTTGCTGTTTGCTAAAAGTGAAAACTTAACACAGAGAAGGAAGAAGGAAGAGTACTGAGTTTGTGAACTTGGGGAATGAATTTATAGCGGATGCTACGGGGGTGTTTCCTGTTTTTGAATTATTAGTTATTATATTACATAAACAAATAATATTTGAGTTAAAATTTTGATATAAACTAGGTGGGGTTCCCCGCGTTGCGGAGGCAAATGTTACGTGATGTGGCGAGTATCTACTTGATATCAGTTTGGTTTGTTACGCTATAATAATTATTTTGATTTGTTATGGTACCGACACTTGATATAGCAATTGAAAAAAAAATGATATTAACCCGTGTTTTGTATTGATCAAAACCCATAAAAGCGAATAGAAGTACCAGTATCGGTATTGATGTCGGTATGAGTTTGGTTCGTTATGACATCGGTATGATATCATCATTCGCTATAGCTTACGATACCAAAAAACGCTTTACTTGAATAAAACTCGGTTTTTCAACATAAATATCAGTGGAATGTAAACAAAACATCAAATTTTTTCTAAAGTTAACGGAATCAAGTTATGAAAAATTGAATTACTAACAAATTAAATCGGTTAAAGGTGTACATTATTTATAATAAGAGGTGAAAATGAAAACTTGAAAATAAAAAAAAATAATGTACATGCCGACTTTCATTTTTATAATAAAAATATAATATATAAAACTAATCTATATCTATATTATATAATAAAAAATAATGTGAGACGTTTCATCAATTGGAGACATCTACTTTTTTAATTTTTCGTCTCTTTTTCCTATTTTCTTATATTAATTAAATAAATAATAAATTAATATTAAATTTATCCTACTTGGAAGGTATAATAGAATTCTTCTATTTTCTAATAAAATTTTATCCTCAAATTTAAATTGTAAATTTATGATATTTTTAAATAAAACAAATTATTTATCATGAAACCAAACTTTGTATTAATACATTATTTAGTTTTATTTTCATTATTAAAATAAACTATTGTATCGATTTTATTACATAATTTATAAATCAAATTGTTGGAATTGGTACCAATGTTTTATTACTCAAATGACTATGTATTTATGCGGGGGTTTTTAAATATATAACTTTTTTATTATTTACTTAGATACCAATTTTTGACAACCGTATTTAAAAAAATACCCATCATCTTATTATAGTACAGAAATATAAGTCCCAGTTTTTTTTTTCATTTATAGCAAACGCCAAATTTCTTTTATAATTATGTGTCAATAATTCCAACATTTATGAGTAAAAAAAGCCTGAGTTAAAGTAACATAATTGATCTAAAGTTCAAAAAGTTGTGTTCTTGTGTGGTCCAAGGTACTTAATTTTTTTTTTTGGTTTGGCAACGGCTATCTCGAACGGCTAGATCAAACCAACCAACCAAAATCAGCCATGTCATCCAGCCCCCCGTCCCACGCCAAAAGGGCAACACCATGCCCAACGGTTGCCTGGGGTGGAGGAGCCGGCGTTGGACCCAACCCGCCCCCCACCCAACAGTCTTATGCATCAGCATCACGACATACCATAAGCTAGGGGGTGTAGGGTACACCTACAAGGCTACAGCACCAATATCAAAATTTTAATTTTAACTTCCCATGTTTGATTCCACAATTTTTGTACATACCTCCATTAATCATATATGCAAGTGAGTTTGTAACGAGTTTTATCTACATTATTAACAAAACTTTCCAATTCCTTAACCATATCTAACACGAAGATACTCTAGTGGTCCGTCAGTGATCTTAATTTACTGTTCAAATAAAAAATATGATCTATATTCTACATCAATATTATATAAATGTGTCATAGTAACAATTAGATATATCATAATATCATATGTCAGGAATTTCATTGGTAATTTATGGGTCACATTTCAACATACTTTACACCATTTGCAATATAATGGGTCACTGGCAACTTGTGATTCCGTTATGCGCATTATTATTATATATATATTGTTAACGAACAACTATGAATACAACTATGAATAGTAATTTTATTTTTAAAATAATATGTAACTTTTTAAATTATTTATTATTTTAATATTATAATACATGATTATTATATTTTCATTTGACTTCTTTTACATATTTTTACTAGGTGTACGCCCGTATGAATACACGGGTTTGTTCTAATAACGATCGGAATCAAATACTAAAAAACATATTATAGTATATTATTTAAATTCTTTCTGTTTGGTTACATATCTTTATAAAACAATGTTAAACATATGATCCGTCATATGTTTGATATAGAAATAACCTAACAAATTGATAATATGTTGTCTAAAATAAAAGCATGACCTAATTTTATGTTGTCTAATAATAAAAAGATGACTTAATTTAAATAACCAAATGTCATTGAACAATTCAATAAAGCCCATATCTTTGATACTATTAACATTAAGAGAAAAATGCAATTTGCATCCCTGTGGTTTTTGCGAACATACAATACAATACATAGACAAAACGTCATACCAATTTTTAATACATACAATACAGACACAAAACGGCATACCAACTTCGTAGACTTGACGGAACTTACAGACTCGATAACAAAAGACCGTAACATACAATACAGAGACAAAACGTCATCCCACCACAAGCAATTGTGGATCTTTATTGACAGGTGCACTTCGAAATGTAGCAGATATGAATGAATATAACTCCAGTGTAGCTAGTTACATATCTGCCACTTGGGTTATATTCATTCATATGAATGAATATAACCCCAGTGTAGCTCTTCGATTTTCCTTGAAATTCCAGAGCTCGCTAATTACATATCTGCCACTGGGGTTATATTCATTCATATGCAATTGATCGTTCTGATCAATTACTTCCTTATGTGCACCGCACCATCTTCTAGGAGGTTGTCAAGTGTTCTCGCCTTCGTAGTTGGTGTTTTGCGTATGTTTACATCAACAGCCATTCTGTACAATATTTTCACAGAAAACATTACAAACAAACCTTGTTTTGATACTACTATGATAGCATAGAACAAAAACAAAACAAACAAACAGAACAGAACAAAGCAAAACAAAAACAAAACAAACAAACAGAAAAAAACATCACAAACAAACCTGGAAAACTGAAACGAAAATACTCAAATCAACCCATTCACAAATATCTGATTATCATCATTATGCGGCATTCAGATTATCAAAGAACTGATTATCAAAAACTTATTATCAAAGAACTGATTTTGAAAAACTGATTCACAAATAACTGATTATCATCATGATGTGGCATTCAGATTATCAAAAGATGATTATCAAAAACTGAAACCAAAATACCCAAATCAACCCTCTGTTTTTCACAAAAACATTCACAAATAACTAATTATCATCATCATGCAGCATTCAGATTATCAAAAACTGGTTACCGATGACATTATCAAAAACTGAAACCAAAATATCCAAACCAACCCTCTGTTTTTTGATAAAAAAAAACATTCATAAATAACTGATTATCATCATGATGCAGCACTCAGATTATCAAAAACTGATTATCAAAAAGTGAAACCAAAATACCCAAGTCAACCCTCTGTTTTTCACAAAAACATTCACAAATAACTGATTATCATCAACATGCTACATTCAGATTATCAAAAACTGATTACCAAAGACATTATCAAAAACTGATTATCAAAAACTGAAACCAAAATATCCAGTCAACCCTCTGTTTTTTCACAAAAACATTCACAAATAATTGATTATCATCATCATGCGGCATTCAGATTATCAAAAACTGAAACCAAAATACCCAAATAAACCCTCTGTTTTTTCACAAATAACTGATTCACTATACGTAGCTAATTATCATCATCATGCGGCATTCAGATTATCAAAAACTAATTATCAAAAGCTGAAACCAAAATACCCAAATCAACCCTCTGTTTTTTCACAAATAACTGATTATCATCATTATCATGTGGCATTCAGATTCTCAAAGAACTGATTATCAAAAACTTATCACCAAAATACCTAAATCAACCCTCTGTTTTTCACAAAAACATCACAAATATCAAAAACATATATAGATAAGATAAAGATCCAAACCTCTGTTTTGAAGATGAAGATTGATGAAGATGATAAAGATGGATGAAGATGATGATGATGATCGGTGTTGGGAGTTGAGAGAGAGATTAAAATCAAGATTTTTTGAGAAGTGTGTGATTATGAGAAGTGTGATGATGATTATAAAAATCAATTATAAAAATATCTCAGTCACCTCTAGATATATAGATTTAATAATAATTATTTTATATATTATAATATAATATAATTATTTTTCATAATAATTTTTTAAATACCTAAATCTTATTATTATAAAAAAATATATTTAATATATTAATTATAATTTATATAAACAGTGGGCTCATTTTATATATTATAATATAATTAAATTATTTTTAATAATAATTTTTTAAATAGTATATATTATTATTTAAAAAAATATATTTAATATATTAATTATAATTTATATAAACAGTGGGCTCATTTAACCCCGCGAGCCGGCTTGAGCTCGATAAGTGAACCACAGGCTCAAGTTCGTTTATCAAATAAGCTCCTTTTTAGGCTCGGGCTGAAGCTCGTTTAAGATTGCCTTGTTTCAGTCTTTTATTAACCAAGCTCGAGTTGCTCAGGTCGTTCACACCCTGTAAATTTTTTTCAGCCCCTTTGGCTCACTTTGGGTGTTCTCATTACCTCCCAATCTATACCCCTAAATATGTAACAGGCTTAAGGTTAGCAATATTATACCTCAGACAATGGATTGGAAGATGACCGTGAATGTTGATAACCCAGATGAATTTTAGACAAGCCGACTTCTCATTTGTATTAAAAACTACAATAATACAAATGATTTGAAAATGTCAGACCTCGCGTATATTCGGGCAGACGTTTCCTTCATCATAGTTTTAGACTCAGCTGAGAAGCATCTCATCAACATAATTGACTGAATATACCTTAGGTAACATCGATCTAATTATCATCAACCAAAGCCTTTATTACACTGAACGCTACCTAGAACAGCCGCGAACGGCAGCCGGCAACGATTTGGGCATGTTGCAACAACACGCCAGATCTCGCCATCATAGTCTCAAATGACAAAAGCATCTAAGGTGAACAAAACTGAACCGATCAATTTTCAAAATAGTTCAAAATTGAATCTTAATGTAACAACACATACAGGTTCAATCAAAACAGTTCAAAATTCAGATGATACAACTTTAGGTAATAATCTGTTTTTTAGGAGGCAAAATTTGAAATGCATAGGGAGTTGTTTTGGCCATTTAATGCACTCAGAAGTAATCATATCTTCTTCCAACTCTCTCTTTATTCTCTATTCATGGAATCGGTTGCAAAACATTTATATTGTCAAACTGTCAGGCTCAGATTGTGCATAAAGATGACAACACCATAGTTGCAAGAGAGGTTGCATGAACAACTGCCATCCTACAACCTTACCATACCATAATGCTATCTTCATTCAATTTTCACAAAGTTTGCAAAATCATCATAGCCTCATGTTAAAAGTACAAGAAAAGTGCACTTTGAAATCATTTTTATTCATCAAAACAGTCAACACTAAATGATTTGCTAAAGTAATACAAATGATTTGAAAATGTCAGACCTCGCTTATATTCGGGCAGACGTTTGCTTCATTATAGTTTTAGTCTCAAGTGAGAAGCATCTCATCAACATCATTGACTGAATATGCCTTAGGTGACATCGATCTAATTATCATCAACCAAACAACAATTACACCCAACGCTACCTAGAACAGCCGCGAACGGCAGCCGGCAACGATTAGGGCATGTTGCAACAACACTCCATATATGAATCATCATAGCCTGAGCTTCAAAAGCATATAAGGTGATCAAAACTGAAGCGATCAATTTTCACCATCAAAAAAATCCTAATATATACTATCTATTAAAGGAGCTTAAAGGCTGACCTCACTTTGCATATGTGTCATCTTATTAGATATGCGACATTTTCTTCACTGGACCGATCAATTTTCACCATCAAAAAAATCCTAATTGAATCTTAATGTAACACATATAGGGTCAGTCAACACAATTGAGATGATACAGGTTCAGGTAGTAAAAAGAAACCCTCGGGTGTAGAAGCAAGCAGTGAGAGTGTTTTGATGGAATTTTTAGGAGGGGTCGGTGACATTGTCGAGGGTTGTCAGGAAATGCTATCACTTTGCATTTCCTGACAACCTCGACAACGTCACCGACCCCTCCAAGTTTTCAACCAAAACACTCTCACTGGCTGCTTCTTCAACAGAGGAATAGCTTATTAGCAACAACATTTCAAACAACGTCATCTCTGAAAGTGACTTCAACTTATTAGCAAAAACATTTCAAACAACGTCAACTCTAACCTGATGTAAACTAAAGGACAACATGAGTTATCTCAAACTTACCGATATCAATTGCTCATGGATAAAACCCATTAACTGTTGGCTTGAGATGCAATCCCTAAAAACATGAAAGTAAAATAATTTAGTAATGATCCAACCATCAATAAAAAACAATTCCACATCACCTGCCCAACCATCGCTACAATATTAAAAAACAATTAATAAGATACACAAATCTATCTATCTCTTTCTACAGCAATTAGGGTATTAAATGGCTGAATGTCTCCTACCATTTTGTTACCCCTCAATCCTCTAGAAACTTGTTAAACATGTAATATTTATATTAAAGATACATGCTTTAGAAAGTTACAGATACTACAACACTTCATTCCAGTATATAAGCCTCGGGATTTCACCGTTTAGCCGATCTGTGATAACGTTGTAGGGATTGGACCGGTTAATTGATTGTCTTTCAAGTAATTTAATCATAAATCATAACCAAAAAACTTGTTAAAGTTATTAAATAAAAAACAGATCCCAGAAATCACAAAAAAGGTTATTTTTTATATGATGCTTACAGGTTCTTGAGGGACTTGCAATCACCAATCTCATCTGAAATTTGACCAGATAATCTATTTACACGTAGATCTCTGCTTAAACATGATCCAAAATCAGATTAAAAAACTTTTTTTATTACAGAATAACAAAAGAATAACATATTTAGGGTTAGAATAAATACCATAGGTCCATAAAATGAGCGTTTGAATGCTGAATGAGGATTGAGCTGCCATTAATTGGTTCCTCCGAATACCAGAAACCTATCAATTTAAAGTACAACTGCAGCCCCAAAAAGCACCAAATCAACACAAAACAGCCACAAGACAGCATCAAATTCGATAACTATATGCGTACAAACAGATTTACAATCAAAATCTGAAGAGGAAAGATAATAACCCGTCCCA
Source organism: Helianthus tuberosus (assembly GCA_030545235.1). NCBI lineage: Eukaryota > Viridiplantae > Streptophyta > Magnoliopsida > Asterales > Asteraceae > Helianthus > Helianthus tuberosus. Next base: position 30,265,550 of record CM060365.1, on the reverse strand, counting down.
TCCATTGCTTTATTATGTTATCATAATGTTCTACCATTAAACAAAATTGAATTTTAAGGAAGCTTTTTGGACTCTTTAAATGCCTTAGTGATTAAAAAAATAAAGGTGTACCTTCCTTGAAGCAGTAAGAGTGCCATCTACATCAAATAAAGCGATTAAACCAGGTTGTCTCAAAGCCATCCTTAATCAAAGTTTACTGCAAAAAAACACACAAACCGACAACAAAATGAATCAAGTTTTGTAAATCAAAGAAGATGCGCCATGGCTCAGAGTTTACACAAAAACGAAAGCACCATGGCTGCAAGGGAGGTTGCAGATGAAGATCTACCATCCTTCAACCCTGCCAAGCCAAGGTACCATATTCAACAATATTTAATCAGAAGATCGAACTCATCATTGCCTGTAGCCCCTCACAGTGATTTAATCAAACATCGAACCAAACACACATGATTGTAGCCCCTTAAATGTGATTTCAGGCCGAAATCCTTCAAGATCTGACCAACTTTGCGTTTTAGGGTTTGAAGATAAAGATTAGTTAAAGAACGAAGGAGAGAGGAGCGGATATGTATCGAGAGAATGGAGAGAGAGAAGGGGGAAAATAGAAACAAAAGGGGTTTGCAATTTGAAATTTGAACCAAAAATATTGAATTCCTCCTGATTAGGCCGCCCAAAAATATTGAATTCCTCCTAATTTGAAATTTGAACCAAAAATTTGAACCAAAAATTATATAGAACATTATGATTTATGATGTCATATTAAAATCGGAATTATGATGTTATCCAATCCTATGTGGCATATCTAGTTGGTTGACACGTAAGCAAAGTGAGGTCAGCCTCTAAGCTCCTTTAATAGATAGTATAGATTTTTTTTTCCTTTTCTTAAACCATATTTTCTCTATCATTTATTTTCTATTTTTAATAATTATTTTTTTTCTTTTTTAAATCATATTTCCTGTTTAGTTAATTTGATTTTTTAATAACTTATATTCGTTAATTTTTTTCCTTTAACATTCCCGTATAAGTTTTGTTAAAAATAAACATATATTCAAAATAGAGTATTTATTTGGTATCATAAAATGATATGATAATAACTTGAACTGATTTTGACGGTTAGGCTTTCTAAAAAACATGTTTCTTTTTCAAATAACATTTGTTTTACCTAATCATTTGCTCCGTTTCGTGGCAACGCGTGACGTCAACAAATCTAGTTATAAATTATTACGCAATCATAAAAAAATAATCAATCACAAATATTACACAACATAATCAAATCAAAGAGAATGATTTTCAGAGACGGTGATGAGGGTGTGCGGAGAGGACCACCTCACAGGGTCCGTGATTTTGAGGGACACATATTTTTATTTTAAAAACTCCGATATCTATATATGTGTTAATTTTCTTTTAAATAGTATACCGATATCAATTCCAAGTTAAACCCATTTACAAAACATTTTTTTATGGTTTAGAAGTTAGCTCTTTGGCATTAGATTTAGTGAGTTCAATACTCATTTGATTTTAAAAATATATTAATAATATAACATTACGAAGGGTACATTTTTTTCGAGCTCAAACATGGAACATTAATATTATAATACATGATTATTATATTTTCATTTGACTTCTTTTACATATTTTTATTATTTTCCTTTTTTTAAACCATATTTTCTCTATCATTTATTTTCTATTTTTAATAATTATTTTTTCTTTTTTAAATCATATTTCCTGATTAGTTAATTTGATTTTTTTAATAACTTATATTCGTTAATTTTTTTCCTTTGACATTCCCGTATAAGTTTTGTTAAAAATAAACATATATTCAAAATAGAGTATTTATTTGGTATCATAAAACGATATGATAATAACTTGAACTGATTTTGACGGTTATGCTTTCTAAAAAACATGTTTCTTTTTCAAATAACATTTGTTTTACCTAATCATTTGCTCCATTTCGTGGCAACGCGCGACGTCAACAAATCTAGTTATAAATTATTACGCAATCATTTAAAAATAATCAATCACAAATATTACACAACATAATCAAATCAAATAGAATGATTTTCAGAGACGGTGATGAGGGTGTGCTGAGAGGACCACCTCACAGGGTCCGTGATTTTGTGGGACACATGTTTTTATTTTAAAAACTCCGATATCTATATATGTTTTAATTTTTTTAAATAGTATACCGATATCAATTCCAAGTTAAACCCATTTACAAAACATTTTTTTATGGTTTAGAAGTTAGCTCATTGGCATTAGATTTAGTGAGTTCAATACTCATTTGATTTTAAAAATATATTAATAATATAACATTACGAAGGGTACATTTTTTTCGAGCTCAAACATGGAACATGAATTCTTAGACAAGTCACTGATAATTTAATGGTGTAATAATTTAGAAAGAAAAAAATTGATCTCATGTGAAAAAGTCATTTTCATTTAACTGAGCCCTTTTTATATATATACATGTGTGTTTTAAGGATGATCACACAAAATGAATTCTTGGCTTTCGATTGTTTCATGTCTAGGAGCATCGTACTTGATGCATAGTCAATAACTATAACAAATAAGGCTAACGGAAGTTTCAAACTTCATTCAACACCAACCACATGCACCAAACTATTGTCGGAGATGTGTACTACTAATACTTAGACCATCTAAACCTTCTAGATTCACCTAAAGGTGTATAAATTCATTTGACGAGATATTGTAGCCTAAATTTGAATTTTTAACGCATCCTCAGTTAAATTTAACACACATTTTCAACAACTACATTTACAAGTTTCTTACGTCACAGGGGAATAGATTTCGAAAGTGGTTGGCCACTTTGGGCGGCCACTTTGACTTTTGTTTTTTTTTTATATATAATAGTTATTAATAGATGATGCCAAAATTTTATCCCAGGTTTAAAATTGCGATTTCGCTCTTGATTCAAAATAAAATTTTGCTTTTGCCCCTTGCTTAAATTTACGATTTTGCCCTCAGTTAAAAAATACAATTTTGCCACCAGTTCAAAATAAAATTATAGTTTTGCCCTCAGCTAGAGTCCTGCCAAATTACGATTTGTTTCCCAGTTTAAAATTACGATTTTGCCCCCAGCTAAAAATTACGATTTTGCCCGCAACTAAAATATTACGATTTTGCCCCCATTTCAAAATAAAAAAAATGGTTTTGCCCTCAGCTCAAAATATTATTTTACCTCAATTTTAAAATTACAGTTTTGCCCTGATCCCAAAATTACGGTCTTATCATCGTTTTTTTCATAGCAAAATTATAGTAGTCTTTTTTTAATTGATTGATAATTATTCGGCTATTGCCCCGCAACGCGGGTGGGGCATCTACTAGTTGATATAATATTTTGTTCCGCTACAAAAAATTCCATCCGTATTTTTTTAGTAACTGATATAAAACCATTGGGAAATCTGTATTGAATCTTCGATCTATTGTTCCATATGATACAAATGTGATACCACTAAAATAACAACATACAATAGTATATATAACGTATGTGTGTTGACTGTCAAAACAGTTATGAAAGGTTAATTGTCAAGGCAGTTACAAGGGGTGTTTTGTATATCTGTTTTATGACACTCCCCCTCAGATATACATACTGTTCACTATACACTATTAACAACATTCTTCAGGATGATGTTAAATCGATACTTCAGGACCTATATGATAAACTGATACTACAAGACCAGTTATGCTGCCTCGTTAAAAACCTTGCTAAGAAAAACCCAATGGGACAAAACTTAGCCAAGGAAAAGAGTACAGCGTGTATAATGCTCCCCCTCAATTTAACTAACGTCTTTTAATCTACGAAGCCCAATCTTATGTGATAACTGTTCGAAACTGCTTCTAGGTAAAGATTTTGTGAACAAGTCAGCTAAATTTTCACTTGATCTGATCTGGCGAACATCAATTTCCCCTTCATTCTGCAAGTCATATGTTGAGAAGAACTTTGGTGAGATGTGCTTTGTTCGATCACCCTTGATATAACCTTCTTTGATCTGAGCTATGCAAGCAGCATTGTCTTCATAAATAATTGTCGGCTCCTTCTTGATCTGTTCTAATCCACATGCTTCTTGTATGTGAGTAATCATTGATCTCAACCACACGCATTCTCGACCAGCTTCATATAGTGCAATTAGTTCGGCATGATTTGATGACGTTGCTGTAAGTGTTTGCTTAGTTGACTTCCAAGAAATTGTTGTGCCACCATATGTGAATACATAGCCTGTTTGAGATTTTGCTTTATGTGGATCTGATAGATATCCAGCATCAGCATACCCAATAAGCTGGGACTTTTGATCTTTCTGGTAGAAAAGACCTAAGTCTTGTGTCCCGCAAATATATCGGAATATGTGTTTTATTCCATTCCAGTGTCTACATGTTGGGTTTGAACTGTATCTCGCTAGTACATGTACCGAGAATGCAATATCATGTCTCGTGTTATTTGCAAGATACATAAGAGCACCGATCGCACTTAAGTACGGTACTTCTGGACCAAGTACTTCTTCGCCTTCTTCTTGAGGGCGGTAAGGGTCCTTTTGAGGATCTAGCGGTCGGACAACCATGGGTATGCTAAACGGATGAGCTTTGTCCATATTAAAACGTACTAACATCTTCTGGATGTAATTTGACTGATGTATGAATGTACCGTTGCGTAAATGCTCGAACTGCAGGCCGAGACATAATTTTGTTGTGCCAAGGTCTTTCATCTCGAATTCTCTCTTTAATATATTAGCAGTTTTTTTTTCTATCTCTTCAGGAGCTCCAATGATGTTTATATCATCCACGTAGACTGCTATTATAGTGAATTTTGAGAGTGATCTTTTTATAAAAACACATGGACTGATTACATCAGACTTGTATCCTTCTTTTTTAAGATATTCACTGAGCCGATTGTACCACATACGGCCAGATTGTTTAAGACCATATAAAGATCTTTTTAGCTTTATAGCACACATGTCTCGAGGTATTGATTTTAATGCTTCGGGCATTTTTAATCCTTTAGGGATTTTCATCTAGATGCCATTTTCTAGTGTCCCGTACAAGTATGCAGTGACGACATCCATAAGTCTCATTTGAAGTCCTTCTGAGATTGCAAGGCCAATTAGAAATCTAAGGGTTATCGCATCCACTACAGGGGAATACGTTTCCTCATAATCAACTCCTGGGATTTGGGAAAACCCTTGTGCTACAGGACGTGCCTTGTATCGTACAATCTCATTCCTTTCATTTCTTTTTATAGCAAACACCCATTTATAACCTACTGGTTTGACGTCTATGGGTGTTCGGACTACAGGTCCGAAAACATTTCGCTTTTCAAGCGAACCTAATTCAGCCTTTATGGCCTCTTGCCATTTTGGCCAATCAACTCTGTGCATGCACTCTTCTAGAGTTTTAGGTATGTAATCATTTTCATTGATTACATCTGTTGCTATAGCATATGCGAACATATCATTAACACGTGTTTCATTTCGGTTCCATATTGTACTATTTTGTACATAATTGATAGAGATCTCGTTTTCGTTTGGTACCAGTGCGTCTTCTGGATTTTCATTTTCCTCTGGAATTATACTTGTCTCTTCTGGGACATTTACCTCTTCTAGGGTTTCATTTACTAAATTTTCACCAACTGATTTATTTTGCTCTTTTCGCTTACGTGGGTTTTTATCTTTGGAACCTATTGGTTTCCCACGTTTTCTTTGTATGGTAATCGCTTCTGGGATTACTTCAATTCGAGAAGGTGCATTTGATGCTGGTATATGTGACTTCGTCACCCTATTTGTGTCTGTGAATGCATCTGGTAATTCATTTGCGATTCTTTGCAAATGTATAATCTTTTGGACTTCAGATTCACATTGACCACTTCGGGGGTCGAGATTCGATAATGATGATGCATTCCATGTTAACTCTTGTGTTACCAGTCTTTCTTTAGTCTTATCTCCCCCTAAGACTGGGAATACTGTCTCATTAAACTGACAGTCAGCAAAGCGTGCTGTAAACATGTCACCCGTTAATGGTTCTAAATATTTAATAATAGACGGGGAGTTAAAACCGATGTAAATGCCCAGTCTTCTTTGTGGTCCCATAATGGTACGTTGTGGTGGCGATATCGGTACATATACCGCACAACCAGATATTTTGAGGTGGGACAGGTTTGGTTCTCTTCCGGAGACCAGTTGTAATGGGGAGTATTCATGATCGGCAGTTGGTCTTAATCGGATTAGTGCAGCAGCATGTAGAATAGCATGTCCCCATGCAGAAGATGGCAATTTGCATCTCATCGGGAGAGGTCTAGCGATTATTTGTAATCGTTTAATTAATGATTCAGCTAAACCATTTTGTGTATGAACATGAGCTACTGGATGTTCAACCTCTATCCCAATCGACATACAATAATCGTTAAAAGCTTGGGATGTGAATTCTCCTGCATTATCCACTCGTATGGTTTTAATTGGATTTTCAGGGAAATAAGCTCTCAACTGTATGATTTGCGCTAATAGTCGGGCAAACGCTACATTTCGGGTAGCTAAAAGACTCACGTGTGACCATCGTGATGAGGCTTCAATTAATACTAAGAAATAACGAAATGGACCACAAGGAGGATGTATAGGCCCACAGATGTCCCCTTGGATTCTTTCCAAAAATGAGGGGTTTTCTTGTGTCAATTTAGTTGGTGAGGGCCGAGTAATGAGTTTGCCTAGAGAACATGCCGCACATGATAAATCTTTTGATTGTAAGACTTTTAAATTCTTAAGAGGGTGCCCATTTGCGTTTTTAATTATTCGCCTCATCATTATGTTACCTGGGTGACCTAGTCGGTCATGCCATATTGTGAATTATGGTTACTCACCACCATGTATGCTTCAATAGGGGTAATATTTGTACAATATAATCCAGAGGATAAAGCTTTTAGCTTTTCTACAATGGTATCTTTGCCATTTTTATTTGAAGTAATTTGTAAGTATTCAATATTATTTTCGGATGTTGTTTTGAGGTGGTAACCATTTTGTCGAATACTTTTAAAACTAAGTAAATTTCGTCTTGATTTACTAGAGTATAATGCATCATTTATAATTAGTTTAGTACCCGATGGTAATATGATGCTTGCTCTTCCAGAACCTTCTATAAGATCACATACACCAGAAATAGTACCAACAAGTGTCTCTGCAGGAGACAACTCAGAGAAAAATTTCTTATGTTTGAGAATAGTGTTGGTAGTACCACTATCTACGAGACATTCATCACCAATGATATCTTTATTGGAGCTTGTAAACATATTTCTGGAAATAATAAAATAAATTAATATAACGAATATGAATCAAGCATCACAAAGATTTTAAGTGAAACCATAACAATAGTTCAAACATAAAATACCATAAGAGTTTAAACAAGATCCAAACAAAGAAGAAAGACCATAGTCTTAAAAAAAATCATCACAGAACATCCATTTAATGATTTTGTAGTATGAGCTTGTTGTTTTGTTCCGCGACCAACAAACATGATATTAGCACAGACTATTTTGTGAAATTACGTTCCCTGTACTGCTGCGCCAGGAGCATGTTGGATAAATGGAACGTTGAGATAGTTTGCTCAATCATGTCTTTGTCGGTGATTTGTTCACCACATAATATAAGCTCAGAGGTGATGCGAAGGAGGGCAGAGTTGTACTCACTAACAGTCTTATGATCTCGTAGCCTTAAATGAACCCACTTGTAGCGAGTTTTAGAGAGTAAGACCAACTTCAGGTGGTCAAATCTTTCTTGAATGTTTTTTCATAACTCGAGAGGGTCCTCGACAGTACGGTTTTCCCTCTTTAGGTCTTCATGAAGATGAAGGCGAAAGAATGCCTTAGCTTTCGTTTTTTCTTGAAGGGACGTTTTATTCCCATCAATGATTGTCTCCCCCAGACTCATTGTTTCCAGATGGGTTTTAGGATAAAAAAACTCACGAGGGGTAATTATTGCCCGAGATTTCAAGTGCAGTGAATTCAAGATTTGATAAGTTTGACATTTTGTCTACAAAGGAAAAAGACATGCGTTTAATAACAAGCATGTGTATATAATGGATACTATAGGAGAACTTCAGGTTCTTTATAATTAGAACTTCGGGTTCTATACAAGCAGACAATTTTTATATTTTTAATGTTTTGTATTAATAATAGATGTGTTAATGTAACAGTATTATATTAAGTAGACTGATATATTCTGATACAAACTGTTGTGTGTGAAACTGTTAATGTGAAGAATCTTTCAGTGAAGTAGAGATGTGATGCACAACACAACATATATTTTGGGTATATTATTTAATTTAATAAAAATCAATCTCATGTGTAGTGTTACATCCCATCAAAATTTAAATATTAAACAATAATTAAAACGGCGTCATTTTAAAAATTATTTAAAATAGCGTCATATTATTATTAGTTAAAAGCATATTAGTGTCTAGTTATAATTTTAAAATAGTATCCCAGTATAGTATAATTATATACTAAATCAGTTGATAATTATTATAAATAAATAGTAGAGGACAGTTGGCATCTTCCTATATTAATAAACAAAAATCCTTTTTGGACACTTGTCGTTCTCTCGTAATTTCTCACCTTATTTTTTATTTATCTCTTCTATTTAATAATAATAATAATAATATTACATATCAATATAACTAAATTTATTTATCTCTTTTGTTTTCATAATTTGAAATTGATTTCCTTTTTAACTCTAAAGTTTTAATCTTTGGCAATTTAAGTCTAAAGTTTCAATCATTGGTATTATAACCCCTTTGATTAGTTTGATTTTTCACTTCTAATTCAAAAGTTTTCATCTTTTGCAATTTAACCTTTTAATTTTTTTTACTTTCAACCCAAAACTTTTCATCTTTTGCAGTTTAACCTCAATACGTTTTTTACTTTCAACTTTGGTCCCTTATACTTTTCATCTTTCACAGTTCTTCGTTTAGAATTTCGTTCTAAATTTTCCGAATTAACACGCCGCAATGTGCGTGTGAGGTTCAACGTTTTTTCATCTATTTTTTTCCCGTTTGACAGGTCTGTCGCAGCGTGTCTACTTTTCCCCGTTTAATAGGTCTGTCACAACGCGCGAGTCAGAGATCGACTTAGTTATTTTTTTCTCGGTTTTACACACAGGCTCGTGGTCATATAAGAAACATTTGCTTTCATCTAACATGATATATAACTAACTAATCCCCGCCGCATTGCGGCGGGTGGTAATTCTAGTACTATATATATAATATTATTAATATTGATAAAAAAATATTGTAGTCGTATGTCATTCTAATAAAAAAAATATATGATCAGAAACTAAATATTAAACAATAATATTATTAATATATAGTGGAGGACAGTTGGCTTAGCCATCTTCCAGACACTTCCAAACCATATTAAATATATATTGTTAAATGTGCATTAAGAGATATATGCAATACGCAGAGACAAAGACAGATCTAGAGAGAGAGCGAGCAAAAAAAAAATGCACAATTGATACGAGGAAGACAAATGAACAGAAATTAGGTTTTGAGGCTGTTCCGGCGAGAAAAAAATATTCCGGCGACAGTTACATCAACCGCCGGCGACGATTAAGAACGGGAAACCAGATCTCAGAACGCAAGCTTTGCTCTGATGACTGAGATGGCGGCGTTGTGCTCCGACGGTTGAGACGGCGTCGGTTCGCTCTGACAATTGAGGCGTCGACGTTCGCTCCGACAATTAGGACTACGTCATTTGATGGTTTACTCCGGCAGAGACCTTGCGGGTTTGTGTTTGTGTACTTTGAAAGTAACATATTTTCGATTTTGTGATTATTAAGATTCCGGCGAATATTCTTTTTTTTTTTTTCGTCTTTATTGTGTTTTATTGTTGCTGTGAGTACGAATAAAAAAAAACCTAGTTTGGTCTAAGATCCACATAAAAACGTATGTTGGGCATTCAAAAAAACTAGATCCAAAAATAGATTCTATTATACCAAAGGAATAGATCTAAAAACCAACTTGAAAATCGTTCGAAAAATGTGTGTATTTTTTTTTATTTTTTTTTGTTCTATATGAAAAGAGTAACATAGTTGAAGCAATTAAAAAAAAAACTCTTTTCTAGTTACCACTTGGAAAATCTCGAAATTTTCTAAAAAAAAACTCTTTTACATATATATATATATATATATATATATATATATATATCTTCTTTTTGATATGCAGATGTATACACACAATATGTGAACGAGGATAAAACATACACATGCAACAAATATGAGAGATTGTAATGATGTGTACCAGGATAAAGTGTGATGAACAGAGAATTGTATGATAAAAAAATGTTGATACGTATGAATCTCCGGTGAAGAACAGATGTTGCAGATGGCCTGTAAATCTCAATGTAGAGGCAAAGGTGCTGATAACGTGATATAAAACCATTGGGAAATCTGTATTGAATCTTCGATCTATTGTTCCATATGATACAAATGTGATACCACTAAAATAACAACATACAATAGTATATATAACGTATGTGTGTTGACTGTCAAAACAGTTATGAAAGGTTAATTGTCAAGGCAGTTACAAGGGGTGTTTTGTATATCTGTTTTATGACAGTAACAACGTTTACTCATACTCTATTATACCAATAATTATACATTATTCACCATTGCCTAAAATTAAACCTGAGACCACTCCTTTAAGAGGTATATGTCTCTATCAAGTGGCCTATTTCCCTAACCCCTCATTGGCTACCCGTATTATCTTTTAGTTTGGAGCTTTCATATTCATAGCATAATGAAAATCTAACACTACATAATTATTGGTAAATCTATTACAGTAAACCCTACTAATATATTATATCTAACACTCACTCGTAGTTGTCGAAGCGGAAAATATCAGATGCTGATACCGTAGAAATAAAAGAAATGAAATAACCCTTGAAAACTTAAGTGGTAAGACAACGCCGTGAAGATAAACTATGGCGACGGATTTTAGGCAATAGTGGTAGGAACAAAGACATAACAACAAGGTTATGATGGTAGGAGCTACAACTATGACGACATATGGAAAAGAAATAAAACGTAATGTATTATATATGCAACACGTCCTCAGGATAGGAAGTAGGGAAACGAGGAGAAAGAAAGTTATCACATAAGAGGGCGATGAGAGAGTTAATGACTAATCAGGATCTGACAGAAAAACTAACCGAGAGATGTAAGAAATAAGAGAAAAAAGAAGACAAAAATTTCAACACTGATAGTATATAAGGGTATAATAATACCCGCGAAGGCAAACTATGACGACGGATTTTAGGCAATAGTGGACGGATATATAAAATCTGATCAAATCATGTTTTCTAAAAAGCTAATTACATTACAATAAAGTGTAACTGACATATTTTTACCAAATAATATTCTAAGTGTGTAACAAATTAAGTTTTGCATTTAAATATTGAAAATTGGTTTTTAATAAACCAACCTTTATCCTGTTGGTAAATAATAATCTTACCTACGTAATTGGTATACAATAATCCTACCTATCAACATGTTGGTACTCAATGAACTCCCCTTAATTTTTTTAACTGAAGTTACTTTTTAAGTTTTATTTATTACACAAAAAGTCACTGTAGTTGTAATTTAATAGTTTTAATTATTTTATAAAACAAAAAAACCTAAAGGGACTGTAATTTACTAGTTTTAAAGTTAAAACTAGTAAATTACAACTACAGGGACTGTTTGTGTAATAAATAAAACTTAAAAAACTAACTTCAGTTAAAAAGAATTAACGGAAGTTCATTGAGTACCAACATGTTGATAGGTAAGATTATTGTATACCAATTACGTAGGTAATATTATTATTTACCAACGGGACAAATGTTGGTTTATTAAAAACCAATTTTCCTTTAAATATTCGTTCACATGTGTTTTTAATGGATTTTTTAAGACAAAGTAAATGATCAAGGATCGAATCCTTCACTACCCAAATCTTTAACATAAAAAATATACACACATAAATGACAAAGTAATAGACAAATTAGGTAAAGTTTATAAAATCAGATTAGTATATGTAACCTGTCACTTACTTTAATATACGCATAAATTTGGATTATTGAGGCATAAGTAAGAAGGGGCTATGACCTTGTAGAATATTAAGATGCCACACGCCAAACAAACAGATGAAATGGGGCCACTAGCCACTAATAAAAGGAAACAGACATACAAATCACTTCATTAAAAAATGCATATTTTGTTAATTATAAATTATTTGATAAAGGAATTTACAATTTGATTCTTGCAGTTTAAACGAGCTTGAAAAAGAATCCCAAAGGTGAAATTTTACGAATGTTTTCTCAAACTACGGGTTAGGTTTTTTTTTTTTCTTTTTCTTTTCTAAAGTATTAGAGTATAATAATTATTGGGGCATATGTAATTACACATTTTCTCAAACTACGGAAATCCCTTGTAAAACTTGTGTAAAAGAACGTTTTTTCAAAAAAAATTATGGCATGTAATACACATATTTTAGAACGTTTTGAGAAAAAAAAACGCCGCGTAATTTTTTTTAGAACGTTTTAACCTTTTATGTAACAATATAAGTTAAAAATACCAAAGACAATTTCAAAATATATAAAACAATATTTAGTGACAACATACTTTTACAGCTGTATTGTTTTACGATCTCTATTTTCTTATAGTAAAAAGTATTCAAACTTTTTAAGTTTACAACTTGTTAACATGCAGCAAAAGTATTCTTGCTTTTTAAGTTTACTTGTTAACATGTAAAGATACTAACATATTGATTATACGTTTACAATTTGACATGAATATATGATGTTTTAGGCAATCTATTTATAGGCTTAAAATGAAAGTTAACCAAAAGTGAAGGGATACTGGATACAAGTAATTGAAAGATTAATATAATTCTAAACAGTAAAGGTGACTTTTATAATGGGCCTTTAACCTCTTTTTAACACATTCTCTACTATGGAAATTGTGTTTTATTTAGTTTATTGGTTTTTTTTTAATGTCCAACATAAACCGTGTTTGCTTAAAGTGTGTAACTAGGGGTGTGTACGGTTTGAGTATCAACCTTAATTGAAACTAAAGTTATCAATTAATCTTTCTTATTATACAATTGGTTTTCAATCAATCGATTCAGTTTATTCAGTTAGTTTGTCAATTTTAGTCGGGTTCGGCTAAAAACCAAAGACAAACTTGGCCAGCAATGCCGCGTCTAGCGAGTCGAATTTGGGATTTGGAAATACAAATTAGAAAACTAAATAATTAGGATTTGGTTTTAATTTCTTTATTGGGTATTAGGCTTGAACTTTAGGCTAAAAGAGATAGTGGGCCAATAATAACTTATGTATAAAAAAAATAACTTATGGTGCTCTATATACACATATATAAACAAAAAAATGGGACAAACCGAGCGAGCGTACTTATACTCATACTCGGTTTGTTTACAAACCGCCGAGCCGATCTACTTTTTAATTTACAGTTGAATTGAAAATTGATCGAGCATTTTCCGTGTAATTTCCGACGGAGTTTCGAGCGTTGAACTATTTGCACAACCATAGCTTGAGTTTGTCTTATCTTTCATAATTATATATATATATAGGGTAGGGTTCCAGCGTGAACAACCTCCCAAGAGTGAACTGCGTGAACAGATCTGGACCCTTGATTTCCTTTTTAGTTGTTAAGGGTAGGATTGTAATTGTATAAAAAATTAGATTTAAATCATTATTTAAATATTGAATTAAGTTACTTCTTTCCTTTTTTAAATTCATTATCCACATAATGTGTTATTTCAATTTTTATTTTTATTTCAGATTTCATCACCCGAATTCAAATTTTGATTTTTAAGATCCACGTAACCTTCATATTTCAACGATATACACATGTGTACTTGGATATAAATAGAACAGTACACATGTGTACTCAGCATCGTACATATGTGTAATTAGCTACATAATACGTACATAGAAACAATACCTGTAAAACTATTTTATATTTAACAAATTACAAGTTCCATAATGTTTTCCAAACCAAACAAAAAAAACATATAATTACAAGTTCCAGTTTTGTAAAAACAATAAACCAAACATAATCGAAAAAACAAAAAAACATAATCTTTTACAACTACTCGCCACGTTGTATGCTGAATCATCCTTATCGACCTCATACGTGAATCATCCTTATCGACCTTCCATCTCCACTTTTCTCGTTAACGACATCTCCTATAATAGCACAAAAAAACTCAGCAACTAATACTTTGCATAATTCACAAGTGTACATCAACAACTTTACACATTCAATACACAAAAATTATGAGATATCACAAAAACAGACGCCATACACATGTGTACATTGGGTTATAATTAGAGCAAAATCAGAATACACATGTGTACATCGCATTAAAAACATAGCACAATTAGAATACACATGTGTACATCGCGTTAAAAAATAGCAAAATCAAAGAATAGAAAAAAAAAATAACAACTACTTTTGGATCCTAGGTTTAGTTGCAAACAAACGGCTAGCATATGTAAATGCATCAAAGACCCAAAAATTATCACACCACATCATCTATAAGAAGTTTATACAAGTATGTTCTCGACCACTCTCAACCAAGCAAATGGTAACAAATATACATCCAAATTAATGAATACCAATATTCAAACGAAATCTGTTACTGACCAGAAATTATGAACCAAAAAGATGTGCACTGCCACGACTTCTTTTCCGAATCCGAGAACCGAAACGAATCAACACAGAACTCGAACCCACTCAAACTTTGCTGCTGAATCTTCATCTTCACAGCTTCATCATCATCGGAGGAGGAAAAGACGCCACTACCGCCGCTGCTGTGTACTGTCGCTTATCGCCTGCACCTCGCCGTCGTCATCATCATCACCAGAAGATGATGACTGGAGTTGTTCGACCGTCGTGCCTCTTTCTGCTTCACTTTCTCTCCAGCTTCTCTGCCTACCGATATCGTGCGCCGCCACCCTAGGGAGGTGCCCGGTTGTTCCTGTAATGGCTGAGGAGATGCGATTGGGTGTGTGTATGTGGGTAGGAGTTGTGGCTTACCGGTGAAAACGAGCGTCCGGAGGGGCTCGGCGAATATGATGATTTTCTCAGATCTGGTTGATGGAGGTGAGAGAGAAAGTTTGATGATGAAGAAAGATTGAATAGGAGAGAGAACGAGATTTATGGAATTAGTTTAAAATGGAAATTACACATATACCCTTATTGATTTAATTAAATAGTAACAATTAATCAAATAATTACCATCATGCCATTGACTTAAAATCTCAAGATCATAAAAATCAAGGGCCCAGATCAGTTCACGCAGTTCACGCTGGAGAAAATGTTCACGTTTGAACCTAATCCTATATATATATATATATATATATATATATATATATATGGGGATCGGTTCAAATGAAAACCATCACGAGTTGTGAGAACCGTGAGAACTTTTTGATCCAGCGCGAGTTGGGCCAAACTTTTTTTTGCACAAACGTAGATGAAAACATTATAAACACATTTGTAAAAAAAAAGTAAAAAAATGTCAAGTCGTTAGTTTTGACTGATGCAAGTTTTTTTTACGCGCTGGTGTAAATTTTGTATGAAGATAAATATTTTTTACGCCTCATGTAAATGTGGGTATGCGCCATTTAAAAAAAATTTGCTGAAAAAGTGATATTTTTATGACTTTTGAGAAAAAAAATTCAGAAAAACATTTTGGATGGCTTAGTTCTCACGGTTCTCACAACTCAGGTGGTTCTCATTTTAACCCATCCCTATTTATATATATATATACTAGGTTATTACCCGGGATTGCTTCCCGGGCTCGGGAAACTTAGTTATATTAATTATTATTTGTTATTAATACAACATCATTACATCAAGCATCTCATTGGATTCAACAACTGATAGGATCTGAGTTTGATATGATTGTGTTTGTTTAACTAAAAAGAAGATGAATCAGAAATAATTGCAGCGGAAATAGATGAATAAACTTTCAACACAATCAAACAGAGAACAATTTTAAGCAAACATGTTTAACATAGAGTCGAATGATTGTATTTGATTACAATACTCAAAAGTAATGCATGCATGCAAAAACTCTCCCTCAACAGTGATTGAAAAACTGATGTTTGGTCAGTCAATGTTCAGAACTTGTTTGGCTATGTTTTGAAGCTATGCTGAGTTGTCATCCTCTAGTGCCATTGTTTTGATAGATTCTTTGAAATACACAACTTCTTGTTCTTTCTCTTCTTCATCAGTCAGTTTTTGCCTCTTTCTTTGATTTACCACAATGGTAGAGGTATCTGATGATGTGAACAGTGGTTCAGAAGTGTGAGCCTGCTGCTTTGGTTTAGCAGTGGTTTTGTAATCAGTGGTTTTGTAATCAGGCTTCTTTGGAAGTTTACGATCTGTTTCTCTCCTTTTTCTTAACCTTTCATAAGCCTCATCAATGTACTGTCTTGTCCATTTTGATATGGCTTTGGCAGTTCCCACTTTTGCATCAACCAATTCCTGCTTCTTTATTTTATACTCCAATGTAAGATCATCAATTTTCTTTTTGTATTTGCTCCAATTTGGTGCTGACCTTTTCATGCCTGGATCTCTCTTTATTCTTTCAATTCTATTCAGTTCTGTTTTGAGAGTAACAAGCGGCCAGTCTTGGAATTGTTCAGCTGTGGCAGGGTAGAATTTTTCACTCAAGATCAGCTTGATGATGTCTTCTTTCAGATCTTCCTACAAGTTAGCTTCTGGAGGCAGGTTGGACATTTCTTTGCTTAGGTCTCTTGCATAATCTTCCAACTGTTTAACTTTAGTGAGCAAGAACTACGTATAAGTTGAGACTTCATTGTCACTTTTCCCTTGGCATTCAAGTCTAGCTCGGGTATCAGCTTGCCTGGACTTGAGTTTTAAATACTCATTTATGTTGGCTGGATCTCTATAACCAATCAGGGAGGGGAATTTCCTTTTTGAAGGATCATCCACTAAGTAAAACTGCCTCATTTCATTCTTTACAACATGCAGTTCCAGTGGATAACTGGCAGCTACTGGTACAACATCAGCAGAGTCATATCCTTGGAGTTCTATAGGATCTTTGATTGGGTTGAACAATTTTGAAAGAATAAAGGATTGAGGTTTGGTGATATTGCAAGGGGCAGATGAAATGGGAACAGCTGCTGGTATATCATCGTCATGCACTTGAATTTTTTTTTCTTGTATACAACTTTTTGGGAGAAGGTGTTTCTATTTGAGTTTTTGGATCAAAAGGAACAATGGCTTGTGAAGAGATAGGTGATTGACTAACAGCTATTGAAACAACTGGTATTTCAACCACTGTTGTCATTACAACAGATGATGTGTCATCTGATGTCTTCTGCTTTTTGGCAGGTGGTGATTTTGATGGTGGTTTTGTTGTGGCAGTGGTTGATTGAGTGATGGCAGTGGTTAAAGTGTGTGTTGATGTATTGGTGATGGTTGTTGGGTTAACATCTGCTGAAACCACTGAAGTATCAACAGCTGTTGATACAACAGGTGTTCCAACATCTGTTGGTTTGGAAGATTGATGAGAGGAGCTTTTAGGAGGTTTGGGAGTATGTTTTGTGGATCTAGAAGGTATGGATTTGGGTTGCCTCACTTGTCTAGTGGGCTGTCTTCTTTTAGGCTTAGGTTTTTCTTCATCCTTGGGCTCAGAAGTACCCTGCTCTTCCTTCTCCATAAAGACTTTCTTCTCCTTTTCAAACCTTGATTTTCCTTTTGCCTCCATATCCTTTTTCAGCCTTGCCTTTTCATTAGCCAAGGCATTTAAGGATTCATCAACCTTTTTGGAACCATCTGGCCTAGGGAGGTCTGCAAGCATACTTTATTTCTTTGGTGCAATGTACAGACCATCTGCATATCCCCTTTTCTTTAACTGCTTCATTTTCTCCCCCTTTTTGGCATCATTTGGTGGAGGGTTATTAACAAAGATTATTATAGGAGGAGCAGTGCCAGTGGTTTGCAATAGATGGGCCTTGATTGCCTTGATGTCTGCTTGTGTATCCATAAGCCTAGCTTCCATTAAATTTCTGATCTTTTGAATTTGAATTTCATGTTGCTGATCAGCATGTTCTCTTTGTTTGTGAAGCAGAGGTTAAAATAATTCCCAAAGCTCATTTGGAGTTGGAGCAGATGATGGAACAGATGTTTAAGCTGGTGCAGCAGTGGGTGTTGCTTTTTGTGCTTGTAACAACTGTTGCATCATAGTTTTGATATCTGCAACAAATGTTTCAATTGTATCCACTATTGCCGTCAATTCTTTGTATTTTAAAGCATCACCCAAGTTAATGGGATCATCTGCTTTCCCACCAGCAGTGGTTGTATTAGCAGTTGACTTAGGGAAAGTTTCCCAAAAGTCATCCACTGATGCCCCTTTTTCTTGGTACTGGGGACTTCTTTCCTCAGCAATTGATATCTTTTTAAGATCACCAGTGGTTGAAACAAAACACACTAGTGGATATCAGGGTTGTTGGAGAGGAAATTGGCTTCAAGGGAGTCTGATTGATGAAACAATTGGCAAGGTGTAGACCAGTGGATCCAACTCCTGTAGTTGCTGCTCCACTTGAACTACTGTCAGGAATTACTTGTAATTCCTGCAGTGTAGCCTCCTCAACTATTGGTGGGTTAACAGAGATTGAGACACCAGACTCAGTCACTTGTTGTGGCATATTCTCTGTGATAGGTGATTGAGAAGAACTGATTTATGCCTCGGCTAAATCAACTACATCCAATAGAGGTAACATGGATTGTGGTAATGTTATTGATGAAGGATGTGGGGTAGAAAGAGATATGTCCATGGGATTTGGACTGTGGAAGATGGAACCAAGTGGATCCAGAGCTTCATATTGTGGTGTCCCTGTGCTTATAACCTGATCCTTTTGTGAGGATGGAGGAGGAGTTTTAGGCAAAGGTAGAGATCTTTGTTCCATCTGCTGTGAGGAAGTAGCAGCAGTGGTTTCTGGTGACTTTTGTGATGTCACAGGTAGTTGCTCTGGGATCTCATCTTCCAGAGTTACCTTTTTTGTGGGTTTGGGGGGCTTCTGGATCTTTTTCTTTTTGCGCTTTTTGGTAGTTTTAGGTGTGGGTTTCACAGTAGTGGTTGTGCTGCTGTGATCACCTTGAGCAGTGGGCTCAACAGCAAGTGCCTGAGAAGCAGTGGTTGCTGCTAAAGTCTGCTCAGGTACCTCTGCTTGTGTTTTGGAAGGTTTTGACAGCCTTGTAAATGATTCAGAGGTTAGGCTGTTTATTCGAAAAGGCTCTCCTTGAATAAGGACATGAGCATTATCTTTTGAAAATTTCTTTCTAAAATAGTAACTTAAAAACCTTGGAAATAATAAAAATGATTTTTTATTAACATTTTTAATAAGATCATTGAAAATCTCCTGGGAATAGTTAAAGTTTTCTTCATTCATTATAGCTTAACCCAGGTATTGGATCTTCAATGGGATTTCATTGAAAGCAGTGGTTTTGTTTGACACACACATTAGAAGGGTATGAAATAAAAACCTTGGGGCGGATGGAAAACTCCCCTTTTGTAAAGTTTCTTTTTTCATTTCTTCAGCATACCCTCTTTCAATGAAATCAGTTTGATACTCAATTTTTGGAAAAGAATTTTTACCTTGAAGATCATCGAGTTCAAATACCTCCGAGATGGTTTGTGGAGTAATGGTGACTGAAATACCCTTTATTGTAGAAGTAATGGCTAAGGGCGTTTTATCCTTAGTTTCAAGTTTCGCATTTTTCCAAAACTCTCTTTGGGTTTCCAGGTAGATCGGAGCATCATAGGTCAACAAAGTTTTGTACTTTAAGGACGAAAGAGCGTCTATGACAGAATCGAATGTCGTGGTATGACTTGGTTTTTCGAGTAAACCCAAGTAGTTATGAGGAGCTTTGTATCGAAGAGCCATGATGAATCGTGGATTTTTATGAGTGAATGAAGAAGATGAGCGATTGAGAAATGAAATGGAGAAATGATTTGAGAGAAATTGGTGGTAACTGCTTTTAGAAATGAATTTAGAATTTGATTCGACAGTGAAAACCCTGTTTGGGGTTTTAATCAGGGTTTTATAGGTGGAAAAAGTGTATGCTGACGTGGCAGCGGTTACAAAAGATATGACCGCTAAGTACTGTCCACGTGCCAACCGCTGATGAATAATGGATGACAATTGTTAGGAAACCACTGATGGAACAATATCAGTGGTTTGCAACAGTAACAATGAAAACAGTGGATGATTTTTAACTATCAGTGGATAGCCTATCAGTGGATTAAAACACTAATGTTTGATCAACAATGCTTAACAAGGAAATGAGAGAACAGAGGTTGACTTTCAGCAGTGGACATCATTTAGTAGAAATAGGTGTTTGAACCAAAAACAGTGGTTATGGCAGACTTTTAAGGATTAATGAAAATTTTCAATTTTTAGCTATTTTTAAGGATGGATTTTTGATTTTCTGAAAACATTTTAATGTTTATATTCATTGAAAACAGGATTTTGCTTGTTATTCCATGTTTAGCATGCCAATCCTAGAGATCAAGCTTTCAAAGGTAGATGTGTCTAATGCTTTTGTTAGCACATCTGCCAGTGATTTTGAGAGAAATGGATGATAACTGCTTTGAGAAAGGAATTTTGAATTCGATTCGACAGTAAAAACCCTGTTTGGGGGTTTTGATCAGGGTTTTATAGGGAGAAAAGTGAATGCTGACGTGGCTGCGGTTACAAAAAGATCTGACCGCTATGTACTGTCCACGTGCCAACCTCTGATGATAATGGAGGACAATTGGTAGGAAACCACTGATGGAACAATATCAGTGGTTTGCAACAGTTACAAATGAGAACAGTGACTAACTTTAAGCTAGCAGTGGATAGCCATCAGTGGGTTAAAACACTGATTTTGAACAACAATTTTTTTTATTTTTTATTTTAACTTTATTTTTTATCACCAAAACAATATTCGAGGAACTCTTATCTCATTGGAATGTAACGATTAGGTAAAATTGTAATTTCATTGTAATTCTAGTTTTTATTTGATAATTTCATTCCATAATTAATTAACTACATCAACAATAAAAATGTGAGCAGTGGATTTTTTTTAGGAAAACCAATTATTGTCAATATCAGTGGATGTCAACAATAAAAATGTGAGCCATGACTATTTTTTAACTATCAGTGGATAGCCAACAGTGATTGAAACACAGATGTTTGGTCAGTCAGTGGTCAACATGAAGAATGAAGAAACAGAGGTTGACTCTCTGTAATTTGCAGGAGCATAGATTCTTCAAAAAAAAAAAACTGCTCTCAATGATCAAATTCTAAACATTTGTTTTATCTTTGCACTCTCCTGCTGACCATCAAACGAACCTTTGATACTATTAAACCTCTGTTGACTTACCAAACAGATGTTCAGACACAATTCAACATCAACATAATCTAAATCTTACTCAAACACTAAATAATAAGTAAAAATAAAACACAACATAGATTCATAAAATTAAAATTTATTCATTTATTCATGGCCTTAAAACTAAAAGTCCAATAATTACATCACATACTGAACAACATTAAAGTTCAAATCTAAGAATAACAGCAAGAATTAAGAAACTTTAGTTTCAACTCCATCGATTGCTGAACCTCTCGATGTATGTCCTTCAGCATCGCCATGAACTGCACGTCTCTATCACCGCACTCTATATTACTGACAACACAAAGCTCACAAACGGAAGTTGAAGGCATCCGCATAAGATCTCTGGAAACCTGCTCTCTATTGAATAGGCCAACTTGCAATGCATCAAAATATCTCTCCAGCTCTTGAAGAGTAGCCCTATCTTCATACACCTGTTCCTCGATTTGTCTGACAAAACGCTGCTTTAAATCATCTGATTTTGCATTTGTGAATGACGCCATTTGAATAAACTATATTACTCGACTTTCCTGAAAGTATGATATCTTCGTAGGAAAACTTGATGAAAAACAGGCGAAGTGACTATGAGTATATATACTGAAATTTGTAATTGTGAAAACGTGTATATTTAATATAAACATATTAATGTATATTTCAAAACAGCAGTCGTTTAATGCACAAACCTTTTCAAACCCCAACTTTTATGGGAAAACTGTAAAATTAAATACCAAGAAACCCAAGGGACAAAATTTCGAAGTTCAAAGAACAAAAACAGATTATCACAATTACAATTAACCTCTTCATTTACCAAGTAGACGCGTTTTTAAACTCTATAAAAGATCGATGATTACTTTTTATTCAAAACATCAATAAATTGTCCTACAAATCACTTTCTGTCAAAAATTGTTCCAAATCACAAAAACAACAAAAAATCTACATGGCAAACTCCAGCTTCTACCACTGGTCAGACACCAGCGATGTTAAAATACAATTCTCGATGTGGTCACTCAAAGGACAAAGAACAGACGAAGAACTAAACTGGAAAGTCGACAACATCAATGACACTAATTACAACAAAACCTGGAACAACATAGCATTGCTCGATGAAGTCCTCCACTCTCCTCCATCAGATTTCCAGAAGAATGTCGAAGAGTTTCTGACACAACTTCTAAAACAGAATCAGAAAATCTGTCACATGCTAACTGACCTGAAATTCAAAACAAAGCATGAAATCACATGGAGAAAGGCCAGAGTCTACGAAATCATAGCAAGTGTTAACTCTAGCATGTAATACTTTATAAATATTTCATTAAATTTCTATTTTTCTATGTAGTAGTTCATTTTAATAATATAAACATGCATCTTAACATTTTCTAAAATGTCAGTGTATGTAACACCCCGAAAACGGGTTTGGTAATTAAACCCCGTTAATACTAAAGAGCGGGTAGAATACCGTTAGCAGAAAAGATTAACCCTGAAATTATTAGGATTCAAATAAATAAGCCTAATAATAAATAAAAAGAGAGCAAACGACTTGAGAAGACAAAAGTTCATAAGGAGCCCGAGCTAACGGGACTTAAAAAAAAACGGGTTTTTAACTTCCCGAACCTACTAAGTTGGCTAGGAATAATTAACCTAGTTAAGTAATATGAATTTAGGTGATAAACTGTGATGTAACACCCCGAAAATATAAATTCTTTTATTACTAATATGATGTCGGTAAATAAGCAAAATAAACTAACTAGGAATAATTCTAACCTAGTTAGATAGTGACTTATGAGTGGGTTAAACACTTAAAATAAAATAAAAACGAAATTGGAGGGACTAAAGTTGTCAAGTGTGAAACTTGACATATTAATATCAAAAATACACCAGACACACACTTGTCTGGTTGGTTCGTACAAAACGCAGGGGAGCGACCAGGTTTCTCCCACAAACCCTAACTGGCACAAAATTCACAAATTGAAGGCTCAAATCCATCCCAAAACGAAATCTGAGCTTAGATTGGTGATCCCCATTTCAAGGAGATCATAAGGTATGTGAAATTTGATAGAAAATCACTACTTGAAATTCTGATTAACTTAGAGAATTCAGAAATTGTTGATGCATGTTTGTTATGTATATGATATAGGAACAATATAGTGTCTAGGAACAAACCCTAGACAAGTATATGATGAAATTAGGTCTAATTCTTGTGAATTCATGATCACCATGAAGTAAATTCAGATTTGTTGATGCTAAGTTTGTGCATGTGATGATTTTAGGGTTCTGATTTGCTAAAGATAGTGTTATAATGTCATAAACATGTTTTAATTGAAAGCTGAATTCAAACAGCTTCTGATCAGAATTTACAGCCGACTTGTATTGGCTGTAACGTGGACAAAATGTGATAAAAACATGTGTTTCTTGAGTCTAAAATATAATTCCAGGAAATATCTTTAAAACCCCACTGGAATGACATTTTTTCGACGAAAATTGAATGTTTTATGAATTTTTCGGTATCGAAGGTTCAAGCTGCATTTTCTGGCAGAATTTGCAGGCCATTACGAATGTCATAACTCAATTTAAGAATTGAATTATGATCTCAAATTTTTACTGTAGGTAGCATCAGGTAATTCCAAAGTGCTCCAATTGGAATTTCGTCAATCGAAAAAACGAGGAATTTTAAATGAATTTTTTCGTAAGCTGCAGTCAGAAGTGACGAAACTGATTGCAGCTTAGTAAATGAATTTTTATGAATTTTTGGTAAAGAGTTAGATCTTGAAATTTTAACACAAGGCCTACCCCTCCGAGAGGTATGTCACATAAAAACATCATAATTTTTGAAGACTTGTAAACAGGTTAAACAGGTCACCAAAAACAACATATTTTATATGATACGAAACCTGATTGTTGATGTTATAAATTATGCCCACAATGTTCATATGTTGAAATTATGAATCAAGC
Organism: Helianthus tuberosus; assembly: GCA_030545235.1. Lineage (NCBI taxonomy): Eukaryota > Viridiplantae > Streptophyta > Magnoliopsida > Asterales > Asteraceae > Helianthus > Helianthus tuberosus. The sequence goes on along the minus strand of CM060365.1, from coordinate 30,241,143 downwards.
GCGTAATTTCCTAGTTCGACTAATTACGTGTGATGTGGGGTAATACAAATTTTAATTATGAAGTTAATTTAGCTTATATGCACATATCATATAATTAAGGGTAGTTAACTTTTGAAAAGTTAAACTAACCATGGACGGAGTCGAATAGTAGTTCTGACATAGAAAATACATAAGGCAGAATAGTCATGGTTATAATGACTAATCTAACCACCTTGTGAATTATGATGATAGTTTGACTCTTGACAAGCTAGATGGAGGCTTGGGAATGAAGCGGGTCAAACGGAGCAAGTACGAAAAGGAAAGCGTAATTTGGATGCGAGGTATGTAAAAGCTTACACCCTTTTTTTTAGTATACATCAGTTGTGTGTATTGAAAATGAATAAGGAAAAGTTAGTAATAGAATTACAATGTTCCGACGCAAATAATATGAGTCGGAACAAGTGTAATGGTGAGAAATCATAAACAATGGCAAAAAGGGTAAATTGGTAAATTAGTTATGTGACGATGAACTAATAAGAAATTTTGAAATATTACGTTATGGTGTAAACCGGAATGGGTAAAAGGGCGAGATGGTAACTAGATATCATCTCATAATGGAAAATGGTCGTTCGGACTAAACGGGTCAAATGACATTGGCAAGATCATTTGACAATATTAATCGATGATCGCTTGTTGAGTTTTGTGATTACAGGAAATATCATACGGTTCGCTTTGGTATTAATTAGAAATTAATAGTGAAAGATATTTAAACGGGTCAATCCTATGACTCGAGCCAGGTACGCATATTTAGAATTATTGTTAAAAGCGATATTTTTGGTCAAAAGTGTTAAAAAGGAATTTCAAGCCAAGAGCTTGAAATCTGAATTTTTGAAGTAGTTTAGTATCAGGTTTTAACTCCATAAGATGGAGAATTAAATTTCGAATGCGTTGGAAAAAGAATCACGTAAATCGGTTAAGTAGATAAAAAGTTATGGCAAATTGAAGTTTGCACTTTGGATAAAACTAGAGCTGGGCAGAAAATGCAGGTCCAGATACGGACCTGCTGAAAAATGGTTTCCCCCGCGGCTCACAACGGGTAACGTTGTCTGGGTCGCGACACGCGACATGTTGTGTTGAGTCTCTCGCGACACGCGGGAGACATAAAAGTCGGAAAAAAATTTATTTTGATTGATAGTTTGATGCGTAGAACTTATTTAAACTTATATTTAAGTTATCAAAACTAACTTCTATGTTGGTTTTGATCATAGGTGGATATCTGGAGTACCCGGATGAAGATCAAGCGACGAGAAAGAACCGAACACATGAAAAAGAAGCTTCCGCACGATGTGCCGTCGTAACTTTCAAACGACGAACTAAGTTGCATTATGTTGTATTTTTAATTTGTAAAAGTTTTAATTAAATCGAAATTTTAAGACATATTTGTAGTCATAATTACAAGTTTATTTTCGTAATATATACGAAAACCTTTAAAATAATAGCAAGGGTGTTACAGTGTAAATAAAAACTCTCAACATCATCAACAGTTAATCAAAATAAGAAATAAACCTAAAATGCAAAAGTCTCTTCTCAACTATTGTAGCACATCTGACTTTTCACGATAGAAGATACATATCGTCCGTTCAAGTTGCAACTCTCCCATCAAAGAAGGTAGCACATGCAACTTTTCACGATGTCGCAACAATGATACTGCAACATCGATATTGAAAGGTTGATGTGTGATGGAAAGCTTCATTGAAACGATGATGTTAGAACAATGATACTGGAACGATAACATGTAAACATAATTAACAAACATTCGAACAAAGAAGTGTAATCGGAGATTAGCGGCTGAATCACGAGAAAGATGCATTTGAGAGAGAGAGAGAGATACGCTCACATATGAGATTTGAATGTGAAACCAGATAATTATATCTTATTTATAGGATTAGAATATATGGTTTGAATTTTGAATTTTAGAATATATGGTTTGAATTTTGAAATATATTGGGAACTGATGTTTGATTATAAAATGTTGAGGGAAGATGTTTATTGGGAACTGATGTTTATTGGGAATCGATAGTAGTTTGGATTTTAAAGTGGGGCAGACCTTTAAAATTTTAATGTAGAGCAGTGATTTAGATTTTAAAGTGATTTTAAATTAGGCTTTATGATGTAATAATGACATAAGAAAAGCCTTGTTGGGCAACTTCTCTTGCTGACACATCAGCTTTTCTCCATTCAAAATTTTAATTGAATGTAGTGGCAAATGTAATTTGAAAGGTAAGTAGTGTATATTCTTATATCCTGCTTTATTAAAGTAATTAAATATTAGAAATGATATGCAAAGTAGGAAAAAAGAAAGAGAGAACATCAATTTTAAATTACCATTTTGCATATTTTGAATTTTAAAATTACTGATATTATCAGTAATTACTGATCTGATTTGAAAGCAATTGTCACGATGACTTTTCTAATTTTTATTTTAACTTTAATTAAGAGATAATAACCGTCAGTTTGAAATTCACATTTTGCATATTTTAAATGTCCAAAGCTCAAAAAATTAGCATTAATTACTGATTTGATTTGCAACAAATAGTCATCAAGAATTTTTTTTTTATTTTTTAATTTAACTTTAAATTTTATCATGAAAACAATGTTGGAGGAACTCTTATCTCATTGGAATGTAACGATTAGGTAAAATGATCATTTCATTGTAATTTAATTTTTATTTGATAATTTCAATCTATCACTAATTAACACCATCAATAATAAAAATGTGAGCAGTGGCTGTTTTTTAGGAAACCGCTGATGTCAATATCAGTGGATGTCAACAATAAAAATGTGAGTAGTGACTGTTTTTTCCTATCAGTGGATACCCAACAGTTTTTGAAACACTAATGTTTGGTCAGTCAGTTGTCAACACGAAGATTGAAGAAACAGAGGTTGTATTTCAGCAGTGGATAACTTTTAACAATCAAATGTTTGAACCAACAGAGTGGTTGTAACAGGCTTTTAAACAGATGTTGGGGCTTAAACAGATGTTTCACCTTATATATCAGTTGTCTGGACTTAAACAGAAGTTTGACCTTAAACAGATGTTTGCCCATAAACAGAAGTTTGGCCATAAACATATGTTTGGCCTTAAACAAATGTTTGAGCTTAAACAAATGTTTGCCCATAAACATTTGTTTGCAAAAAAAAGACCAATTTCAAGAATACTATACCCAAACAATCAAAATTAGGAGCTTAATAATCATCCAAGTGTACTTGATTTTTATTTATTAATATAAAGATGAAACAACTGTTCAATTTATAGTACAGATCAAACCACTGAAGTGATGTAATAAATACTGTTACATATAAACACTGTTGTGATAAACACTGTTACATATAAACACTGATGTCATAAAAATTGTTACATATAAAATACTGAGGTGATGACATCTAACAACCTAACAGACTATAAAACACTGATGTGAAAAACACTGTTACATATAAACACTGTTAACATAAACAAAGGTAGAATAACTAATGTTGATGCTGAACCGCTGTTGTTGTTGGACAGTGGTTCACCTTTGGTTGATCAGGCCTTTGGTTCATCAATGCTTGTCTTCAACAGGACTTTGGTCTTCATCAGTGTTTTCGTCTTCAACAAAGTAAAACTGATTGTAAGATTAAAACATTCAATGACTTACAGTACATGGGTCCAAATGATCTCAATCATGCACTAAATTCCTATACTCATCTGAGACTGTCTTCCGCTCCACCATCTTAATACGTGTCTCCACAACTTCAATGGTAAAGAAAAGGGAAAAAATCAAATACATGACAAACACAACATTCATTTCACCCAAAAGATACGTTCAACTGCATCTTCAATCATGAACTATTTAAAGAAATGGATGAAATCATCCAAAAATACCCAAAATAAAACTAATTCAACCATCCAACCATAAGATACTTGCCGTGGTTTTCCTTTCGTTGATTCCGCTGTAGATGCTGAACCACTGCTGCTACTGAGCAGTGGTTTTCCTTTCGTTGATCAGGCTTTAGGTACATAAGTGCTTGTCTTTAACAGGGCTTCGCATTACATCCCTGTTTAAAAATATAATTGATAAATTTAGGGAAAGTGAGGTTGAAAGATGATAACCCAACAGTGGAGGATCTCATTCTACAGCTTCGATAAATTCAAGGGTATTCTCAAATAATGGTTCCTGGATGCTTCCAAAGAATCAGCACTTTGGACATCTGTTGTTCTTCAAACATCTATTATCTATTCTATCTATTATATATAATAAATGAAAGTTATTTGGTCCACGTGGCCCAAATAGCTTTCATTTATTATATATAATAGATAGAATAGATAATATATAATAGATGTTTGAAGACAACAGATGTCCAAAGTGCCGCTTCATTGGAAGCATCTAGGAAGAATTATATGAGAATACCGCTCAATTTATCAAAGCTGTAGAATGAGATCTCACTGTTGGGTTATCATCTTTCAACCTCACTTTCCCTAAATTTATCAATTCTATTTTTCAACAGGGATGTAATGCAATTATTACCTTATTTAAGATACCTTCAACTGCATCTTCTGATAAATCAACATTCATTTCACTCAAATGATAACTTCAACTGCATCTTCAATCATGAACTATCTAAAGAAATGGATGAAATCATCCAAAAATACCCAAAATAAAACTAATTAAACCATCCAATATTCTTGAGTACTCACCATTAATGTGATGACAAATATAAAATCAAACCCTAAAAGCATACAAATCATAATGAAATATGAAATCAGGTAGTTGTATAACAAATCATTATATTATATGAAACAACGAAGAACATCAAACAACAATAGCAAGTGACCAATCAGTCAAACTCAAAATCATATAGAAGCCTAAAAATAAAATGAAAATAAGATAAGTGAACATCAAAACTGAACAAGAAACATGACCAAAAATTAACCAAACACCTGATGTTGAATCCACTGTAGATGCTGAACCACTGCTGTTACAAACAGATCATACCTCGGGAATTGGAAATTTAAAAGGATCGGCTTCAAAGGCTTCAACAATTAGAAGATTCAAATCTCAAGCAAATAAAACACTAATTTCAAAAAGAATAATCGGTGAACATATTCACATATCAATAATCAACAGATGTTGTACTCATATCATCACCGTTAAGAAAAAACCCTTAGTTTCTGAACATATTCAAACATACCAGTTCATGGCGGAAATCTAGCTGCAGGTAGCGGATCTCAACTTTGATGACCATCGATGACAACCCTGGAACCATATGATGAGATTAGGAGTAGAAATTAGGGTTTAATTAGAAACTTTGTATGAAAATAAGAAGAAATCAACACAGATCTATAAACATACAAATCAAACCTTAAATGGAAGAACCTTGCCGACGAAGAAGATGAAATAATCTTCCCAACTATAGCTCGGGATGAAAATTACAAAAGCCAGATATTACCTCTTCATGGTATAATCAGACATGAAAATTACAAAGTGTCAGACCCCAACCGATGGCGGAATCATCGGGGCATGGCACTGAGCGAAACAGATTGTCCAGAAGTTTCCATAACAATTAACAACACTATTCAATTAAATAACACGTCCCATACCGTATCTCAAACAGTAAGTCAATTATTACAGACAAAATCTAGGCAAATATTCTGTTCCGACAACTCAGATTTAAATAAACAGCAATTGTTTATCTGCTTCTAGAGACTCTCGATTCGTTATCTACAGACAACTATTTGTTGGGCTCTAAAGCTTTATTCTAGCTTCAAATTCCTACCACATATGCATCCTAAGCAACTGTCACATACGTTAAAATAAAGTCAATACATAAAATGTAAAGGTGAGCATACAAGTTTGATAATAGCATATAGAGTTTGAATTCGTTTGCGCATAACTAGCACGTACACATAGTGAAATGAAGCACGTTAGTTATCGACATAGATCCATCGATACCAATGACTGCGGGTTGACTGCCTGAGGCAGTTCGCAATAGATGATTACCACCGATCGGTCAGCCTCTTGACCTGGTCGGCCTGTTCGTCTAACACTTGGTTGTTCAGGTTTGTTTGTCGTTATATCGAGGTATTTTGACAACGAGTCGAACCATAGAACCCTCGTTCTTATTTTTCTTTCCCCTGCTTGGACAGGAATCACCCAAGTCCGGCCGGTGAACCGTTCGGAACGGAGTTTAACGTTTAACCCGTAACCGGTTAACCTCGTGGGTAGAATCCGGACCTTAAGCCATACAATCTCCGAAGTGATTTGTAAATCGGCACAAGCTCCGTTTCTACCGGTTGAAGGCATTGAGTGTAAAAGAGTTGAAAGAAAGTTGGAAAACCATCTTTCAATCCTTTTTCACTGTGTATACGTATAGATCTACTAAAGATCTTTGTTTGTTTATGTGGAAATCGGCTAGATCCAAGCTATTCTTGGTGGATTGAGGCCAAATCATGAAGTTATTCAAGAACCCATGATGACATCATCCTAGAACACTTGATTCTTGATGATTTAACGGTTAAAAGTTAAGATTTGAATGATAGAAAGGTGTAGGAGTGTGTATAGATCAGGAAAGTACAAGATTTAGGACGAAAACTTACCGGAATCGAGAGAAATCTTCGAAAAAGTGAGCTGAGCGTGCTGGTCGGTCAGAGGTTTCCAAAAGTGGAAAGAATGACAATGATATGGGTATTTATAGGATGCCAAAAGGGGTAAGTGCTGACCGATCGGCCAGGCAGCTCGATCGGACAGCCTGTCCGATCGGACAGCAGTCCGTTCGGCTGGCTGTTCGATCGGCTAGGAGCCTGATCGATCAGTCGCACTTTTCGAGTGTTCCGCGCGACGATTCTTGATATTTCGATTTCGATTGCGAGCGGTTCGATACGATAGGGTTTCCTAGTCAAATTACTTTTAGTCCCAAACACTCATATCTCGCATAATCTATTTTCCACCAATTATCATAGTTCGTTCACGATTCGAGTTCGATTGCATTTCGAGTTAGATTTTCGAGTTTCGATTGAGTTCGCTTGATTATCACAACAAAACATAAATAAACATGCACAGGTAACACGTAAGGCACACACACACATATAATAACAAGTAAAAATACGTAGTTTGAGTTGCGAATTGATGTCGATTTGATTAGCATAGCTCGATTATTGATTAGTTAACTTTATCGCATTGTTACTTCCTATAGTTCACAGTCGTAGGTCGATTGAATACACCTCGATTATTGTCAGTAACAACACTTACTCCACATAATACGAATAAAATAAAGAAATTCCTGCATGTCAAGTTGCGTGAAATCGATCGTTGACTTAGACCTTGACTTTGACTTTGACTTGTGAAAACACGGGGTGTTTGTTTAGGGAATTTCGTCCCGAAATTAAGCTGAAAGCTGTACAACGCCGTGAATCACATTTGAGAACTTTCTGTTTGGACCGGTTTTGACTCCGAAACGATTGCGGAATCTGTACACGAACGTGACCAAACACACAAGAACGTACTAAAATCGATGATTCTATAGATTGATATGAAACCGTACAAAGCACTAGAATCACAATGCTACTTTCTCTCTCTAGATCCTCTCTTGAAACAACCGCGGGTACATAGCCTTCATGTCGCTTTCGAGTTCCCAAGTGAACTCTGCGCCTTATTTGCCTTCCCATCGGACTTTCACAATAGGAATGCGTGAGCGTCTGAGTTGCTTGGTTTGGCGATCCATGATCTCGACAGGCTTTTCCACGAAGTGTAATGTTTCGTTCACTTGTAGATCATCCAGAGATACGTGTATGTCGTGGTTGGCTAGGCACTTTCGGAGGTTTGACATGTGGAAAGTCGGGTGGACGTTTCTCAGTTCCTCCGGTAGTTCGAGTCTGTAGGCGACTTTTCCGATCCTTTCTAGAATCTTAAAAGGTCCAACATATCAAGGCGCGAGTTTTCCCTTTTTGCCGAATCGGACTACACCCTTCCAAGGTGATACCTTTAGGAGTACGTAGTCACCAACGCCAAATTCACGGGGCTTGCGCTTTTTATCGGCGTAACTTTTCTGTCGATCCCGAGCTTTTACCAGGTTGTCTCGAATTTGGAAAATTTTGTCTGTCGTTTCTTGCAATAGCTCAGGACCGGTTAATTGCGAATGACCGATCTCGTGCCATACAATAGGAGATCGACATCTTCTTCCGTATAATGCCTCGAATGGTGCCATTTGGATGCTAGAATGGTAGCTGTTGTTATACGAGAATTCGACTAACGACAGTTATTTATCCCAATTACCACCGAAGTCTAGGACACACGAACGGAGCATGTCTTCAAGAGTACGAATCGTTCTTTCAGTCTGACCGTCGGTTTGAGGGTGGAAAATGGTACTTAGATTAAGCGTTGTACCGAGTGCCATTTGAAACGTTTCCCACAGTCGCGAGGTAAACCGAGCATCACGATCAGAAATAATGTCACGAGGCGTCCCATGATTACAAATGATCTCGTCGGTGTAGATTCGGGCTAATCGTTCTACCTTATAGTCTTCTCGTATCGGCAGAAAGTGAGCTGATTTAGTCAAACGGTCGACCACAACCCAAATGCTGTTGTGACCTGATGGCGTGTGTGGTAGCTTGGTTATAAAGTCCATAGCTATACTTTCCCACTTCCACATGGGAAATGGTGGTTGTTCGAGTAAGCCAGAGGGTCTTTGATGTTCAGCCTTGACTCTAGCACAAGTTAGGCATTTTCCGACGTAGAGAGCGATATCTCTTTTCATACCCGGCCACCAGTACTTATAGCGAAGGTCCTGGTACATCTTATCAGTACCGGGATGAACAGAATACCGAGATTTGTGGGCTTCGTCCATCAGAATTTGTCGCAAATCCGTTCGTTTGGGAATCCAAATTCGGTCTAAAAAGTGGAATATCCCATTCGATTTGCTCACAAGTTGGGCTCCATCGTGGTAGATTCTTTCTTTCTTCAGGGTGCGTTCGTTAAAACACGCATGTTGAGCGTCGCGGATGAGGGTTTCGAGATCGTGTTGGGCTTGAACATTACGAGTGCTAAGTAGATAGCTCCGTCTGCTAAGTGCGTCGGCAACAACATTTGCCTTGCCTGGGTGATAACGAATCTCACAGTCGTAGTTGTTGCGAAGTTCTACCCATCGGTGTTTATGCATATCAAGTTCCTTCTGATTAAAGATGTGTTGTAGGCTCCTATGATCGGTGAAGATCGTACACTTAGTACCATATAGGTAGTGTCGCCAAATCTTTAACGCAAAAACAACTGCGCCTAGCTCGAGATCGTGGGTTGTATAGTTCTTCTCGTGGATTTTGAGCTGACGAGATGCGTAAGCTATGACCTTGTCCCGTTGCATGAGAAAACAACCAAGACCAAGGTTGGAAGCATCACAATAGACAATGAAATCATTGTTTCCGCCGGGCAACGTGAGAACAGGAGAATTGCAAAGCATGTGCTTGAGGGTTCGGAAAGTAGTCTCTTGTTTAGTTCCCCAAACAAAAGGCTTGTCTTTATGCGTGAGAGAGGTAAGCGGTACAACGATCTTGGAGAATCCCTCGATAAATCATCGATAATAACCCGCTAGTCCGAGAAAAGAGCGGACTTCAGACGGGTTTTTGGGTGTAACCCCGCTCTTAACTGCTTCAATCTTCGCAGGATCGACGTTAATACCTTGACTATTAACAATGTGACCCAGAAATTGAACTTCCTCCAACCAGAATTCACACTTGGAGAACTTGGCATAGAGTTGGTTCCCCTGGAGTACCTCGAGAACTAAACGTAGATGTTGCGCGTGTTCAGCTTTCGATTTGGAATAGATCAAGACATCGTCGATGAATACGATGACGAAACGGTCGAGATATGGTTTACACACGCGATTCATAAGATCCATGAAAACCGCTGGTGCGTTGGTTAAGCCAAAAGGCATGACAACGAATTCGTAATGACCGTATCGGGTGCGAAATGCGGTTTTGGGTATATCCTCCTCTTGTATACGCAGTTGGTGATATCCTGAACGTAGATCGATCTTGGAGAAACACGTAGCGCCTTGTAGTTGATCAAACAAATCGTCGATGCGAGGTAGGGGATAGCGGTTCTTGGTAGTTAACTTATTCAATTCCCGATAGTCGATGCACATCCTGAACGACCCGTCCTTCTTTTTGATGAAAAGGACTAGCGCGCCCCGAGGAGAGGTGCTCGGGCGAATGAAGCCTTTCTCAAGTAATTCCTGGAGTTGGGTTGAGAGTTCACGCATCTCGGATGGTGCGAGTCGATAAGGAGCTTTGGCAATAGGGTTGGCTCCAGGAATGAGGTCAATACGAAAGTCGATATCACGACTCGGCGGTAGCCCGGGAAGATCCTCTGGAAAAACATTAGGAAATTCTCGAACCACGGGAACGTATTTCACTTCCTTCTTCTCTTTCTTTTCCTTCTCCGCTACTACGATGCTGGCCAAGAAAGCCATGTATTCCTTGCGGAGATACTTCCTAGCTTGGACACATGACATAAGCTTGAGACCCTTCGAAGTAGTATCGCCATATACACACAATAAGTCACCATTTGCGAGCGAAAATCGAATCATCTTGTCGAAGCACACAACTTCAGCATGGTTTTCTCGAAGAAAGTCCATGCCTATTATGACATCAAAACTTCCGAGTTACATCGGAATTAGGTCGATTGGGAAGATGTGATTGTTGAGCTTAAGAGTACAATCACGGATAACAGAATTGACGGCGACGGTTCTTCCGGTAGCGACTTCCACATCGAATGTCGAGGAGAGTTGGGAGCTTTTACGACTAAGGAGTTTCTCAAATTCGAACGACACAAAGCAGTTATCGGCTCCAGTATCAAACAAACATGAAGCGTAAATACCATTCACAAGGAACGTACCATTAACCGCGTTGTTGTCGGCCTGGGCTTGATGCACGTTGAGGTTGAAAGTTCTGGCGTGTGCGGCCTGTTGTTGTTGTTGCTGCTGTTGTTGCTGGTGTTGCTGTTGCTGTTGAGGCTGTTGCTGCTGGGGCTCTTGTTTCACAACCCTGTTTGGGCACATGTTGGCGAAATGGTTCAGGTCGCCACATGCGAAGCAGGCTCTGGCTTTGACTGCGGGTGCCGAAGGAGCTTGTTGACCCTGAGGGGCAGTGAGTAGAGCTTGGTGAGCAGGAGCTTGTCGAATACAACAGTTGGTAGTAAAATGGCCGTATACATTGCAGTGAGCACAAAAACGGCAATCAATGGCAGTTGGGTGATGGTAGGTGCAAGTAGGGCAGAGCGGGTGTGGCCCAGTGTATGCACGCTTTGCAGGCGGTGCATTAGCCACAGGCGCCGCTACTTGACACTGTTGGGCTGGTACAGCTTGAATTGGTGCAGCAGTGATCACACAGTTCTTGTTGCTGGAGCTGTTCTTTCTCTTGTTCTTCTTCTTGTTGCTCGATGAGGTGGGTTCAACAGTTGGTGCGGTAGCGGTAGCTTGATGTAGATGCTTCGAAGTCTTATCCCAAACACCAGCCTTGACCCTCTTGTCGTTGATTTCAGCGGCTAGCAGATAAGTTTCCTCGATCGTCATAGTCTTAGCCGCTTGCACGAAATCAGCAACGTAGTCGGGCAGGGCCCGGATGTACTTCTTGATCGTCATGTCAGGAGTCTTGACTTGATCGGGACAGATAATGCTGAGCTGTTTGAAACGAGCAGTGAGACCAGCATTGTCACCATCCTTCTGCTCTATGTGCCAAAATTCATCTTCTAGCTTTTGACGTTCGTGAGGAGGGCAGAATTCCTCTAGCATAACTTCCTTGAGTTCATCCCACGACAGACCGTAGGCTGCATCGTTCCCTCGCTTGTTCCTCTCGGCCGTCCACCAGTCTAGTGCACGGGACTGGAAAACGCCGGTAGCATTCAGAGTTCGAAGATCATCAGGGCAACCACTCTGTCGCAGAGTAACCTCAATGGAATCAAACCAGTGAAATAGTGCAGTAGGACCTCCCTCGCCAGTGGATTCTTTTGGCCCACACGACTTGAATTGCTTGAAACTGAAGGGCCTTGCGGCAGCTTTAGGAGCTTCAGTTCTCGATTCCTCGGATGATTTGCTGGCGTTCTCGTAAACATCACTCACGGCCTTTGCCACACTTTTGGCGATGATGGAAGCAAGGCGGTTGTCTCTCTTTTCTTGACGAGAAAGTGCGTGACGGGATCCAGACGACATTGTCTGCAATAGACATCGCCACGGAACTCAACACATGTATTCGAATCTCACCTCACACGTTTACTACTTACTAAAGCTCAGTAACACGTACATTCACGTAAACACATAACACATAGAGCACAAATCACATAAGCACGTAGAGCACATAATCACATAGTACGTAGAGCAAAGAAGGAGGAAAACACATACGCACTTAATCACTAGAGGCACATAGGAGCATACAGAGCATTTGGACTGCCTCAGAATACAGAAATCTACCAATCAAGTTACGAGTGTTCGAATATAGCGTTTGCATTTGATATATCGAGTCGTGTAGTATAAGCATATCATGAAGTTGCCCACACCTTAGCGATTTGTTAGCAATTTGAGATAAAAACGCAGTGCGAATTGTGTGTGTCGAGTAGATCCTCAAAACTAAACACATAAACAGGTAAACACATATATCTGCACATAAAATTGACGAAACATCAGAGTCGACAGTTGCGGGCTCTGAATCTAAACACATAAAGATCGAGAAATGGATTGTATGCGGCTATTAGACATTGACTAACCAAAGTGATTCAACTATTCGCAAGGACTTGTTGTCTACATCTGGCTTTCAGAATTGTGTCCTTGCCTCGATTCTTGGGCGTTGGGCACACATCCCGTTAGTCGTGTCGTGACTTCAGGTCGTTGGAGTCCGTCGAGACTTTGGTGAGAATCTTGTAAAAGGTGCGGAACAAGTCGTCAAGGTTAGGGTTTCACCCCTGGCTTAACAACTTCGTTCCTATTTTGATAAAATAGAGGAGATTATACATCAAAATATGGGTTTCACCCCTAATTTGGTTTAATTATCCCATTGAACAAGCGTACGTTATCGAAAAAGAAGAAAGGAATAATCGGTAAGTTGACAAAACAGCATTGATTAAGCAATTTAGTCGAGAGTTTGCGGTTTTCACGCCTAATCTTAACCTTATTGCCTATTTATAGTTGAAAATTCGAGTGCAGTGATAGTGTAGCATAAGCGAGAATAGCGAGGAAATAAGCTCGTACATAATCCCTACTGGTTATGCACAAGTCGGTCTGCTGGTTCTTAACTATAGTCTAGGTATCTAAGACTTTGGCCAGGACTAGGTCGAGTCTTGCCTAATTCCCTATAGTTATGGCTCTGATACCAATCTGTCACACCCCAACCGATGGCGGAATCATCGGGGCATGGCACTGAGCGAAACAGATTGTCCAGAAGTTTCCATAACAATTAACAACACTATTCAATTAAATAACACGTCCCATACCGTATCTCAAACAGTAAGTCAATTATTACAGACAAAATCTAGGCAAATATTCTGTTCCGACAACTCAGATTTAAATAAACAGCAATTGTTTTTTTGCTTCTAGAGACTCTCGATTCGTTATCTACAGACAACTATTTGTTGGGCTCTAAAGCTTTATTCTAGCTTCAAATTTCTACCACATATGCATCCTAAGCACCTGTCACATACGTTAAAATAAAGTCAATACATAAAATGTAAAGGGGAGCATACAAGTTTGATAATATCATATAGAGTTCGAATTCGTTTACGCATAACCAGCACGTACACATAGTGAAATGAAGCACGTTAGTTATCGACATAGATCCATCGATACCAATGACTGCGGGTTGACTGCTCGAGGCAGTTCGCAATACATGATTACCACCGTAATCCATGCAAGTAAAAGTTCCTTAACAACCCCCGTGTGAACGGGTGCTGAGTCCAAACTATAGTACTATCGTTGCTAAGGCAGGTAGACAACATTCCATGTGTAAACATAACAAACAAGCATTCATAAGCCACGTATAGCATGCATTAACGGTTAGCGTTCAAATAGTTTGAGTAGTGTGATAGTTGTAGTTTGAATATTCGTAACGTATGTAACACCCAAAAGTGCTTAAAGCAAAAAGGGATCGAGTATACTCACAGTGATTGATGGATTGAAGGGAGCGCTTAGCGCGTAAAGTTAGCCTGAATAGATTCGGTAGCATAACGATAAGTGAAGCGTAAAACGGGAAACAAGTGTTGGAGAGTCGGACAGCTGGTCGATCGGACGGTAGTTCGATCGGACGGCTGACCGTTCGGTTGACAGCCCGTTTGATCTGCTGTCCGGTCGGTCGGTAGGCCGATCGGATGGCTGTTCGAGTGGATTGTTTCTTCCTTTGAGAAGGATGTGTTTGTGTATGATGGCTTGACTTTTGAAGTTTTCGTTGGAGCATTTGAAAACATTAAAGTACCTTTACCTTTCAGGTCGGTCGATCGGACGGCTGTTCGATCGGCTGGCAACCCGATCGGTTAGGCATTCAAATGAATTGCAATGTTTAGTCTTTGGATCGGACAGGTGTTCGATCGGACATGACAACTAGTCAAAGACTTTAAATGAAATGTAAGGTATGGTGCAGTGGATCGGACAGTTGATCGATCGAATAACACAATTGCTGTTCGATCGGACAACAGGGTGTCACCTGATCGAACGACTGTTCGATCGGGTGGCACTTCTAGTGCATTGAACATGTTGAAAAAAATCGATTAAGTATTGAAGCATAATATCTCATGATCCGAAGAGTAATCCAATCGGACAGTAGTTCGATCGAACAACAGTTCGTTCAATACTCTCTTCAATGAATTGTTCAAGTGTGGGACCATGTGCTAGCCGATCGGCTTGCCTGGTTGATCGGCTGTCTGTCCGATCGATTGGTTGTCCGTTCGGACAGCAGTCCGATCGGTCAGCCTATTGACCTGGTCGGCCTGTTCGTCTAACACTTGGTTGTTCAGGTTTGTTTGTCGTTATATCGAGGTATTTTGACAACTAGTCGAACCATAGAACCCTCGTTCTTATTTTTCTTTCCCCTGCTTGGACAGGAATCACCCAAGTTCGGCCGGTGAACCGTTCGGAACGGAGTTTAACGTTTAACCCGTAACCGGTTAACCTCGTGGGTAGAATCCGGACCTTAAGCCATACAATCTCTGAAGTGATTTGTAAATCAGCACAAGCTCCGTTTCTACCGGTTGAAGGCATTGAGTGTAAAAGAGTTGAAAGAAAGTTGGAAAACCATCTTTCAATCCTTTTTCACCGTGTATACGTTTAGATCTACTAAAGATCTTTGTTTGTTTATGTGGAAATCGGCTAGATCCAAGCTATTCTTGGTGGATTGAGGCCAAATCATGAAGTTATTCAAGAACCCATGATGACATCATCCTAGAACACTTGATTCTTGATGATTTCACGGTTAAAAGTTAAGATTTGAAAGATAGAAAGGTGTAGGAGTGTGTATAGATCAGGAAAGTACAAGATTTAGGACGAAAACTTACCAGAATCGAGAGAAATCTTCGAAAAAGTGAGCTGAGCGTGCTGGTCGGTCAGAGGTTTCCAAAAGTGGAAAGAATGACAATGATAGGGGTATTTATAGGATGCCAAAAGGGGTAAGTGCTGACCGATCGGCCAGGCAGCTCGATCGGACAGCCTGTCCGATCGGACAGCCTGTCCGATCGGACAACAGTCTGTTCGGCTGGCTGTTCGATCGGCTGGGAGCCTGATCGATCAGTCGCACTTTTCGAGTGTTCCGCGCGACGATTCTTGATATTTCGATTTCGATTGCGAGCGGTTCGATACGATAGGGTTTCCTAGTCAAATTACTTTTAGTCCCAAACACTCATATCTCGCATAATCTATTTTCCACCAATTATCATAGTTCGTTCACAATTCGAGTTCGATTGCATTTCGAGTTAGATTTTCGAGTTTCGATTGAGTTCGCTTGATTATCACAACAAAACATAAATAAACATGCACAGGTAACACATAAGGCACACACACACATATAATAACAAGTAAAAATACGTAGTTCGAGTTGCGAATTGATGTCGATTTGATTAGCATAGCTCGATTATTGATTAGTTAACTTTATCGCATTGTTACTTCCTATAGTTCACAGTCATAGGTCGATTGAATACACCTCGATTATTGTCAGTAACAACACTTACTCCACATAATACGAATAAAATAAAGAAATTCCTGCAACTCAAGTTGCGCGAAATCGGTCGTTGACTTAGACCTTGACTTTGACTTGTGAAAACACGGGGTGTTACACAAAGGCTTATTTCAAGTTATGTGTTCTTTAATTTCAGGTTCAATGTCGAATTAGGGCTACAAAATCAAGAAAACCGAGTTAGGATTGCATCCAAAATTAGGGCTACAATACTGAAATAAATGAAGATACAGGGCTTACCTGGTGACGCTTCGAATGATTCATGATGAGATGATTTGGTTTGATCTTTGATTCAGAAGGGAGAAAAGTAGAGGAGAAGGAGAAGAAGATTCAGATCTAGGGTTTTGAAAAGGAAAAAAAGGAGATGGAGGGAGTATAAAAGGGATGGAAGTGTGGTACTGTTGGGCGGGAAAAGGGAACTGAGGATGCCCTAATTAAGTGACACGTGACCCAAATCACTTTCATTTATTATAATATATATATATATATATATATATATATATATATATATAACAATGTAAAATTGTTTAATCATATATTTGTTACATAAAATTAAAGTTAATTATATTTATATAAATAACATGCTCGTTAGGCTTGCAAGCCTAATCAAGCTGGGCTCGAACTAATTTAAGTTAGGCTTGGTTCAAGCTATTGACGCGTAGCTTGATCGTTATTGTTTTGATACACCTTATTTGATTTTAATTATTTAATAAAATTCATTGATATTGTAAAAATATATATAGTTTTGACTTGTTTTAGCATGATGTATACTTAAAATGAAAACGAGCTAAACAGTCTAATTAAGTAATAAAAAAGAGAGATCAAGAGTTGTTATTGAGTAATGGTAGAAACTCATGTCAGTGCCGTCTCCGAGAAATCTTGAAACGTTTTGGGCCTGGAACAACTAAAAATAAATCGGGCCCATATCATTTAAACACAATAATCATATATAAAAAACTATAATATGACACTAATTGTTAAAACAATCACCAAAATAAAAGTATTGTACCAAAACAGTAGTTGATTAATTTTAATTTTTTTTAGCCACTATAGACTTTTATTTTATTTTAAAACTATTTAATCGTTTTTATAGACGATAAATAAATAAAGTAACCAAATGCTTATTTTATTTGGAAATCGCTAAATATATGGTATAAGCTATCGATTAATCTATAATAATTAGGTTAAAACACTTAAGGCCCAATAACAAACATATAGTCTATGGATATTTTTTAAAAACTCTGGGCCCTCAAGAACTTTGGGCCTGGGTCCATTGCCCTACCTGCCTAGAGATGGGCATAATACCCGGTTCCAAACCCGGACCCGTAGAACCGACCCGGAACCGGTTCCAGTTCCTACCCGATACATAGGAGAACCGAGTCCAGATTCAAAAAACCCGGAGGTTCCTACCCGATTCCATTTTTCATCATAATAAACGGGTAGTACCCGGTTCTTAACCCTACCCGGTTAATACCCGTACTCGGTTCCTCTCCAGTACCCGGTTCCTGCAGTATACCCAGTATGATGTTACCGTTAGAACCGGTTCTATCCGTTGCAAATTTCATTAAATCCATTAAATGCCAATATATCCGTTGGAACCGGTTTCTATCCGTTGGAACCGGTTACTAGCCGTTAGAGCCGATTCCTATAAATTGTTTTCAAATTTCATTTGTTTAACTCACCAGTCTTCTTATATTCTTCTACTTCTTCTAATACTTTTCTACAATGATTTCAAAGAACTCTAAAACCACAAATTCCCCATCCGTCAATGATGTTCCTCAAAGTCAAACCGCTCCATATGTTGTTGGAACATTATCACATAGTCGCAATGCGGAAGTATGGTGCAATTGGGACTTGGTCGAAATGAGTGACGGTTCGCAAAAGGCCCAATGTAAACATTGTGGCACCTTGTTAAGCAAGGACTCTAACTCGACTTTAGCGAAGCATGCTAAAAAGTTTTGTAAAGCTTTAAAAGATTTGACACCCGGTCAAGTTCAACTCTCAAAAGATGGTACGATATTTCGCTATAAACAAAAGATAGCTCGTGATAGGATGGCGAATTTGGTGATTCAAAAAGCGTTTCCGTTTGGACACTTCGACGACCCCGATCTTACTAAGCTTATTAGGGAAACGCTTCAACCTCGCTACAAACATGTAAGCCGTCGTATTTTAAAACATCATTGTTTAAATTTATGGGAAAATGCAAAAAAAAAAAAGATTTAATCGTTTTTTTTAAATTTAAAAATTAGTGTAAACTTAACTAGTGATGTGTGGCCCTACACGGTTTACCCGAATCATACATTTGTGTCACTGCTCATTGGGTTGACCCCGATACATGGCAAATGATGAAGCGTACGCTTGCATTTGAAGAGTTTCCTTCTCCTCATACGGGAGAAAATATTTATAAAATTATAAATGCCACAATAATGAAACGAGTCTAGAAGACGAAGTGGAGTTAGAGCACAAGATTATTGATGAAGAGGGGGGCGACGAAGTAAAGACTAACGATTCCGAAGATGATTGTACCGAAGTGGCCGGACCAAAGCGTAGCGCATGTGAAAGTGCCGCACCCGACACAAGCAAAAGGCAAAGGAAGTAAACCGGTTATTGTAGAACCGGTTACTGTTTTAAATTTTGAATCGGGTTTTTTGTAATTCTGGAAACCGGTTACTGTTAGTGTCTAAGATGTTACTGGAAACCGGTTCTGTTAGTATTTAAGATTTTTGTAATTCTGGAACCGGTTCTGTTACTATTAAAGATGTTACTGGAAACCAGTTCTGGATAACCGGTTACTGGAAGTTGATTTATTAATTTGAGTTTTTTTTATAACCCGTTACTAAAGCTAAAACACACCGTTTATTTATTTCAAAGCAAGCGATTACAATATTACATAACAAACCTAACTTAACTAAACATTACCAAACCTAACTTACTAAACATAACAATCCTAACTTAACTAAACATTACACAACAACAACCTAAACATTAGAAGAACCGGATCCTTCACCCTTCTCGTTTTTCGCCTTTGTCACAGGGAAATGGCGTTCGGTGTGTTTATTTAGAGTGGAGTTGGCGGCCGCTTTCATAAACTTTCCACAACCCTTGCACCTAGCTATTTCATGGTTGTCGGTCATCAAACACAAGTCGAAGTGCTTCCAAATAGTCGGGTTTCTTTTGGTTTCCAAAACCATCACAACTTCTTCGTTGCATGCCATCCTCTCTTCGTTTGATGAGTTTTTGGAGTAGTAAACTAATAATTGAAGGTGTAATGAAGAACTTGGGGTAATAATGTGAGTGAAAGGTGAAAATTTGGGGTTTTATAGAAAAAAAAAACAATTTTTTTAATATAAAATCGGTTTCCAACGGTCATATATCCGTTGGAACCGGTTCCAAACAGTGTTATGCAGCTTTTGGTTTGAAAGTACCCGACAGAACCGGTACCTGTCAGTACCCGGTTCCAAACTGTACCCGAACCCGGTTCGAAAATACCCGTAACCGGTTACATCGGTTCCGTTTTTTTATACTTCTACCCGGGTTCAACCCGGACTCCGTTCCTCAGTGTACCCGGTTCCACTAAATAATATTAGAACCCGGGTATGGGTAGTACCCGGTTCCGGGTATTTTGAATACCCGATTATGCCCATCTCTATACATGCCCCTACTTATCACCGGGCCTGACTCATGTCATGTATTATCACTATTATGGCACTCAAAGCCGGCCCCGCGGGTGGGCGGGGAGGACTTCCGGTCAGGGCACATTTTATCCGGGGGCATATTTAAAAAAAATCCTATATATATGTGTGTGTATATATATATGTTCTATAATTTTTTTTTAAATAGAAAACCTATATTATATAAATGTACATCTTAGGCCCATTATAAACTATCAATCTCAAAATTTATAACCTAAACCCATTAGGTATTAGCTTGATATCCATTTTAGTTAAAAGAATAATAATAATAACAATGAGCGACACAAAAATAGTTTACATTATCTATTTTGTTAAGGCATAAGGGGCATGTTTTTCGGGTTCGGATAAGACACCTGAATTCCGCGGACCGACTCTGATAACACTAAATTAATTAAACTAAATTTTTGAAAAGAATGTAATGCATTATCGTGGTTTTGCAATTAATTAAATTATCATTTAATACTTAGGCTTACAAATTATATGAGTCAACTTGTTCTTTTGATCCGTTATTCCTTGCAACCCACGAACAAATGGAAGTTGTATAAACTAACGAAAAGGCCCATAACAATTTAACATGGAGGAATTAAGTAGGTTACGTGGAGAACTATAGAAGAAAGTGGACTTTAATAAAACATGAACTATCAGCTATTGGGCTAGAGTTGGTCCAAGAATGAAAATAAAATTGGAGCGCAAGACAAGAATTGAGAGCATATTTGGATGAGCTTTTCTATTCTTTTATTGATTTTTTAACCTGTTTATCTTATTTTTTTGACTTTTCAATGCCTAAAAAACTCCTTTTTACCTTATTACCAAAATACCATTTCATAAAAATTCATTTTCTAATGAGGTAAAATAAGCTCATCCAAAAATAGCCTGAACAAAAAAATATTGGTAACAGCAATTGAGGAAGATAAGAGGTTTTTTTTTTTTTTTTTTGTCGGCCGCGTGGGGTTTGCAAAAAGAGAGAGTGCAGTTGTGGCCTTGTGGGGTTGAAGGAATTGGAGGGCACATAAACCAAGGCAGACTAGAGACAAGTAAAATAAAGGCTCATTCTATACAACCCCTCATTCCTGATTACACCCCCCATTTGAGAGGAAAACTGTCGGTCCCACGCAGGCCCCACCTGTAAGTATGTGAGGAGGGGGGTGAAAAAAGTAGATAGGGGGGTGTAGAAAGTAGCACCCAAAATAAACGATGTACAACTAATCCTTTTCTAATTTTCTTTGGATGAATGGTTCGTATGGGATTAACATTAAAACTTTGTTTGGTTATGTTTTTGAATTTGTTCTATATTAAATACCTTCGGACAACTTAATGTTTGGTTGATTTAAACATATTGTTTATGTTTCAATTATCTGTCTTTTATAATTCACATTCGATTTTCTTGCATCGTGAGCAGTTTGAGAACAAAGAGGAGTATTTGACATCTATATGTCTTCAATTATCACTTAAACTATTTAATCCCAAGACTATGTCTATGTGGTGCAATAAAATCCCAAGATTATGTCTATGTGGTGTCTAATTAACCAAACAAATTTTATGGAAAACCTAGAACTTGAATCCTGACAGGTGTTAATTTTCTTAAAACTGATAAACTTCTCAATCAAAAATCTTTGCCTTAAGTTCAAAATTCTCAAAACTAATTAAAAACTCAAATTTGTATCGGTATTTGAATAACTAATTAAACACTTTCTATGAATTCCCTACAGAGACAACCTTACATCCTTATACTAGTATAATTGTACAAATAGTTAAGTGAACAAAATTAACTTATTTTTTTAATTAGACCACAGTATCTACATCATAGCTACCAAATACATGGCAAATTTACACTACAACATACACCCCAAATTGCACCAATCTAATCCATAATTGATTAGTCGACCAGGCTACACTAGCTGGCCCATTACTGCTGCTTCATACATTTTTTAATTTTGATCCAGCAAACAACCCATCTCAGTTCTCAGTTCTCACCATGAGTATGGTGGCGTGACGCTTGATAGCAGTTTAATGTGATGGTTGTTTATTCCTCTACTTCATTTAACGAAAATTAGTCTTACCATCGATGCACGAAGTACAAGAATAAAAAAAGAAAAAATTACAAAATTGACCAAAGATCAAGTTGACTTACCAATTTGGCCACCTCATGAGTCGGTGAAACAGCGCATCCGGGCTTTCATGCGTCCGCCAGTAGCAGTGTGACACATGTATATTTTCGCCAGAGGAGTCAGCCGCCAACGCATCCGGCTAAAAAGTAAGCGGATGCGTCTGGCTCCGCTGCTTCCAGAGGCGCTTGGCTGGCTGGCTAGTGGCTCGTTTGAAGGGCTAGCGGACGCATCGGAGGCGCTTGTCTGGCTCTGCTGCCTCCCGATGCGCTTTTTTTTTTTTTCATAATTTTCACCCTATAAATACCCACGAAATTTAGATGTTTTATGTGCAACCAAGTGTATACAATGCCTATCTCTAGTCCTTTCGATAGTCTCCAGATAGAAACGAAGGTGTTTTCATGGTTTGAAAATGACGTTTTTCTGAGCTTTAGAAGTGCCAGTGCCTATGGATGACGGTGCTTGGCAGATAACAAGGATGTGATCAATGATTCTCTTCAAGAATCGAGGATCAAAGCAAAATTTTCAGAAACTCACTAACAAAGGGAACCTGGAATCACACCGTGTTAGTTATCGCTAAATTACATTTTGTTGTATTTGTTGTTGTTACTGTATTTGAATCAAATCTGTTGTATTTGTGATCTATGTTATTTATTGTATTTATGTGTTGTTACGCCCCGCTTGCGGTATGCACATATAATGTATATATGTGTGGGCGCTCGGGGGGCAAAAGCAAAAGTGCACTAATTTTTAACGTTATTTTACTAATTTCGTGAAAATAACGTTAAAAGAGGGGATGGTTAATCATGCATCATGTGGTGGCGTTGATAGCCGAAAGACAAGGGGGTACATGCACCAATTGGCGTTTGTCTCAATTGCTGAGTGTTATGTGCCTTATGTCCAAGGCTTGATGCAAAACCACAATCGAGCCGGGGGTCTCATTGGAAGCAGCCTCTCTATTCCTACAGGGTAGAGGTAAGGCTGTCTACATCCCACCCTCCTCAGACCCTACCTTAGCTTTTGCTATTGGTGGGATATACTGAGTACGATGATGATGATGATGTTATTTATTGTATTTATAAAATTTTAAATAGTAGTTTCATGTATTATTTTTTTTTTCTAATTATTTTACATAACAATTTAGCTCTACCTTATACAGGAATCTTGCCCTATGTATATATTGGGCCTAATACGGACAGTTGTACGGAAAGCGTCGACATCAGAGGCATGGGAGGCGTCAGCATGCTTCAGCGACGCATGGGAGGCGTCTGAAAAGAGACATCGGGACTAGCGATGGGAGAGGGCTGAGCCAGGCGCTTGGCATGGAGCCGGACGCAAGCTGTTAGGAATGCGTCCGGGAGACGCCTCCGATGCGTCCGCCTTCTGCATCGCCACGTGTCAATCACCTAATCAAAGACGCCGCAACATGTCCTGCAGACGCATCACGTGCATCGGGATCGGGGATACGTTATTCCACCGACGCATGAGGTGGCCATTTTGGTAAGTCAACTTGGTCTTTGGCCAATTTCGTAATTTTCCTGTAAAAAAATGTATATATGTAACATAAAGCACAAGGTACAGCTTTATAAAGCATTATCAAATATCAATACACATAGTCATGACATATAATATAACCATATATCCATGCACAAAAAACACGTAATTTATGTGTCACACACATAATACGTAGTGGTGAAACTTCTGTATTACAACAAAGACAAGTAAGTTCACGACCGATTTAAACCTCAAAATGTAGCCCAAAGACCGTCCGACTCACACCCGAGCCCATTAAACTGAGTCGGCTCATGCTCGAGACCTAAGACAGTCTCCCAGTTAGAGATTTGCTCCAATAACTTCAACTGATCCGATGACAAATGGTTGTGGAGATTACCACAATCCATCAATGCAGGTGGCGAAGGCGGCAACTGTTCATGAACCCGTGGCTGAGTTGACTCAGTCGCTGTCGCGATCTGTCCATGCTTGTCTTGATCCATCAATGCAGGCGGAGGTTGCGGCTGTTCAACACACAACTTTTTGGCAGGAGGCGATGAATTAGGGAAGTTGAGCCTGGCCTTATTGCCTCGGATACGTATGGCGGCTGCATCGTAAGCTCTAGCAGCTTCTTCTGCCGTGTTGTATGTCCCGAGCCATAAACGAGCGCCCTGTTGTGGGTCGCGGATTTCAGCAGCCCATCTGCCCCATAATCGCCTGCGAATCCCTCTGTAGAGATTCTTCCGGGGTTTAGTTGTTTTGTCTATTGGCTTTTGAGTCGGATTCATGCAGACTGAAAAAATAAACACAACTCATAAGTTTTTTTTGGTTCATTCATGAAACAAGTAATATTTATTCCCACCTAACCGACTCAATGATTTTGTATAGACCAAAAGGAATCAGTTGTTCATATTCTTTAGTTTTTTTTTTTTTACTCAAATAAGAATTATTCATACAAACCAAATGAATTCAAAAACTATAAATTTTCAAAATAAACTATTCGTTTTTACTACTTTCAAAAAGTACAAGTAAAACAAAATGGTATACATGTATAGTTTATTCTTTTACTTATTCTCACTCATGTTCATGTTGTTTAATCTTTTGTTTTTTCTCTTCTCACGTTAAACTTCTTGTAAAAAGATCTTTCCCATATGTATATAACCTACACATAGACTTAAATGTCATTTTAGTTCTTGTGGTTTGGGTCATTTTAACAGTGTAGTCCAAATGTTTTATTTTTCACATGTGGTTCCAAAAATGTTTCACTGTTGCCATTTTAGTCTGCTGGGTTAACTTCATCTATTTTTTTGTTAACGAGAAGGGAAATTCGGTAATTTTATATGGCCGAATTGTCCTTCTAGTTAATAGAATTATATATAAAATGACCGAATTGCCCTTCTTGTTAACAGAAAAAATTAATGAAGTTAACCCAGTGGACTAAAATGGCAACAGTGAAACCTTTTTGGACCCACAGGCAAAAAATGAAACATTTTGACTAAATTGACAAAATGGTCCAAACCACAGGGACTAAAATGTCATTTAACTCCCACACATATGTAGATTATATTATCTACACATGTATAGATAAGTAGTACAATAACAAATAAACAAATTAGTTTGTTAGTTTATTTTTATATATTCTACGTATTTTTTTTTGTGAAGATTTACAGAAGAGTTAATTACTGTTTTCGTCTCTGTGGTTTGTCAAAAATCACAATTTCAGTCCACTAGTTTAAAAGTTGCGATTTCATTCCCTGTGGTTTCACTTTCGTAACCATTTCAGTCCACATCGTTACCATTTCAGTCCCAGTACTTACAGAATAAATAGATTAAAATGGTTACAAAACTGAAACCAAAGGAACTGAAATGGTTACGAAAGTGAAACCACAAGGACTGAAATCACAATTTTTAAAATAATGGACTGAAATAGTGATTTTTGACAAACCACAGGGACGAAAACAATAATTAACTCTTTACAGAATTTAAAGAATATGAGTAAGTGATAAAAAAAAAAAACAATTCAGATTTCATTTGCGGGTTATGAAAAAAATAATAATGGTAAAACTATGTGTAATGTTACATGGGTGTAAGGTCCGTGCCACAACACCTCACACTCATGGGAGCACCTCGCCATGAGTGAGCGTGAGGAGTGATTCACTCACTTGTGTGTCTGCGGTCATGTACGTGGGGATAAACCTAAGAATGGGCGAGTCAATCTCATTGGTACACATGTCAATTTTTTTTGAAAGGCGACATTTCATTAAAGAACGAAACCAACTAGTAAGAAGCTAGAGGCCCAAGCAAACCAAACATACAAGAGTAGAAACAAGTAGATTTTTTTCTCAAAATAATTTGTATACATTAACTTTAAGAAAATCAAGTTGTTTTTCCAAAAGTGTTTTTGGAGATAAACACCTACGCCTACACAACACACTTTTATTGTCCCTTCTCACTTGGGTTTAAAAATAATTAATATTACTTGTTTAAGAATAACTAATAAAATGCACTAGAATTTAAAAAAATTCACTTATCTCTCATCCCTTAAACATATCATATGTTTAATGAGTGTGAAAGAAAACCCCTTATGCCTGTGTGACGTGAGTTTATCATCCCCTCTTACTTGAGTGTTACATATGGTTATAAACAACAGATATTACTAAATATAAATTAACAACCAATATAGGACAATATATATTCGAAACGTCATGTGAACCAAATACCAAAAGTAAAAATGAAAAAAAAAAAAAAAAAACAACAAAAACAAATCTTGATCATGCGGGCCATAGAGATTAATACTTTCATGATAATCTGAATAAAGGGAAATCTGCAACTCAGTAAGTTATTCAGTGAGTCTATTTAACTTATATATATCTAACCAAACATGAAACATCACATTCATTAAAACTATTAATCTAATTAAACTTAGTTCACCTTGCTTGAGATTTGGAGTGGAATCACCATTTCTAGCGAAGTGAATTACTGATCGCGTCTCGATATCCCAGCCGACGGGACTGTAGGCGTTGAATTCATTCCAGAGATCACCCGCGGCCACCATCCGGCTTCGTTCTACGATTGGATCAACTTTTGGTATAACTTCTCTACCGCACATATTTGTTGTTTTGAAGAGAGGAAATAACACAGAATGAAGAAAGAGGAAATGGAACTAAAGTAGAAAGTTGACAAATGAGTCTTGGTAGAGTCTATTAATAGGGGACGTAGATGTTTAATGAATTTTATTTAGAATATTTATTATTTATATGAGTTAAGAGCTGTTTGGTAGCCTCTTAATGACCATTCAGATACTACATCTTAATGGTTTAAAACCTCTGAATGAATAAGAGGTAACCTCAAGTCTGAATGGTTAAGAGGTAACATCTGAATGGTAAATCATCACATGTCACATTCTTCTACCTTCTCATTGGTAAAATTCTTAATGGTTCCATTAAGAGGTAGCCTCTTAATGACCATTCAGACGCTACCAAACAGCTCCTTAGTCTTTTTAGTATCCACATGCCTCTATTCATACGAGGTAAATGTAAGACTGTCTACGTCTAACTCTCATCAGACCCTACGATGATGATACATATATACAAATACAACGATAAATAGTTTCTTTCTTTTCATTAACTATCATCTCTCTAATTAATTAGTAAAAAACATTTTATCTCACACATATTGAAACTTATTCTATATATATATTCTACACATATCAAAATTTATCATACGTTTATCTTACAATTTAAACTATACATATCAAGATTTATCATTTACTATAAATTAGGTTTGTTTTAAAGAAATATATTTTGAAAATGAGTTATTAGTTTAATTTAGTTAACTAATTTAGAGAATATAGTAAATTAATTAATTATGTAAATTTACTTTTATAACTTTATGATAACATTAAATACAAATATAAAATTGAGCATTCTCATTTGTTTAAACTTATTGTTTTTCTTCTTATATAATATTGTATTCTCATTTAAACCTTACAATATACACACACCCTGTGCACTTACAATAACACTAAATATAAATAGCTTGTTTATTAATATATATGATACCGACTTTAACTGTCAAAGAGCGCCATTGTGGTCCCGAGGCTATGGCCACACACGCCTCTTTACGAGTTTCCTCCGTATCGCATGACGCGTATCCACCTTAGGTTTGGGATATGCTAGATTTGGTCCAGGAGAGTGTAAGTTTCAACCCCAACAACCGATGTAATATATATCACTCGGTAATCAATCCTACTAATTACTAGATTTAGGTGTCTCTCTGTAAGTAGTTTTTTTATCCTTCAGATAAGGTTAATATACATATCACCCTCTCTAAATCATATCAATAGTCATATTGATGTTTTTGAAATTTACTGGGTACGATTGTTTTGTTATATTCAAAAGAATAGTAATTTTCTTTTAATGTGAAAATAAAAAATCATGATTCTGGAAGTTTGAATAATTCAACACGGAGTTTGAAAAAGAAAACAAATTAAAAAATGTCACTAAAAGCATTGGGATGTGTCTGCCACACGCCAATTGATTATATATTGTTTTATTGTGATGTGATTGTGATATTTTACAAATAATAATCAACATGCCACACGCCAAATAATTAAAAGGACTAAATAACAATTATAGTAATATAATTGGATGTTATATTAAAATAAGTATCTTAAAGTTTAGACCAATTTCTAAAAGATTCCACTAATTTGAATCTTTTGTATTATTATTTGTTTTCAAATTATTAGCTAATTAGGTTAGAACTAGGGTTAAGACCCGCCCGCGTTGCGGCGCGGGTACATCGTAAACATTGAATGGATTAGTCCAAACGTTATATGATGCATTAACCATATGAAAACACACATTTCGACGTATCCAGTTGAACTCAATGTAACCTGCATAAGCATTGTGATTGGATCAAACGTAAAGTAAATCAAATTGATATCGAACAATCATAACGTATTATATGTGACCCAACTCATACATAGAAAACGTAACGGGTATGAAGGAAAATATGCACATGTAATCGAAAGAGAATAATTAGAGCTTTCGAAAAAAGGGGAGAAAAAGAAACCATAATTTGACTCCACTCGGTTCAAAACATACATAAAATAAACACGAAAACAAATTATATTTGACCAGAATCATTATCTAAAAAAAGTTTACGTCGAAATGTATAACTTGAATTTATACAAAAACGTACATAAAAATATACACGTAAAAAATGGTTTCTTTAAACGAAAACGTATCATATTTGACCTGACTCATCTATAAAAAAAAGTTTACGTCGGAATGTAGAACAAATCATATTTATACATACACGTACATAAAATAGGCACGTAAAAAATAGTTTTTAAGTAAAGGAACTATAGGGGTAAACCGAAACAAAATATTAGTAAAAATTTTAATAGGTTAAAAACGTTCGTAAAACCGTTCCAAGTAGCACCAATGCCACAACGACATCGACTCTCAACATCGTAAAAATAAAATAGATAAAATGGTAAAAATTACACTGAACGAAAAGCAGACTTAAAAACGTTGAACCACGCACACCCGTTACAGTGTGTTAATGCGAAGAAATTAACCAGAAACGTAAAATGTAGAAAATAATAACTTAGTCGATCTAGGACCCGCCCGTTGCGGTGAACTTTTCAAAAGAGAAAAAATGGACACGTTGCGACGGGTCTGTCAAATTTGAAAAAATTGAGCAAAAAATGTTGAACCTCACATGCACGCTACGAGATGTTAACTCGCAAAATTTAAAACGAAACGTAAAACGAAAAACTTGCGAAAGATAAAAAGTATGTGGGACCAAAGTCGTAAATAATAAAGTGTTGTGTTAAATTATAAAGAGTTAATTACATAGTTAGTCCTTGTGGTTTGCACAAAATAACATACTTGGGTACTAATAGTTTAAAATCACCTTCTAGGGTATTAACTTTTCACTTTGTAACGTTTGGAGGTATTAACTTCTAGGGTATTAACATAGTTAGTCCCTATGGTTTGCACAAAATAACATACTTAGGTACTAATAAAATGTGATTTTAAACCTACAAATAACGTTAATACCTCCAAACGTTACAAAATGAAAAGTTAATACCCTAGAATGTGATTTTAAACTATTAATACCTAAGTATGTTACTTTATGCAAACCACAGGGACTAACTATGTAATTAACTCAATTATAAAAGATGAAAAACTTTAGGTTAAAAGTAAAAAATAATAAAAGGGGTCAAAACACAAAATATGAAAACGTTTAGGTTAAAAGTGAAAATTCAATTTTTTTTTTTTTTGAAAAATCCCCAAAGCTTGGGGTACAACATACAATGCAACCAAAAGTTGCTAATTTATAACATGGTAATCACATGTATTACACGAGCTGAATAAATATAATTTTATATGTTAAATAATAAAATAATATATGTTTAAAAACCTAACCCCGTGTATTGTACGGGTTGAGTAATGTAATTTTTTAATATTAAATAATCAAGAAGTTATATTTTAAGAACCTGTGTATTGTATGAGTTGAATAAATGTAATTTTATATATCAAATAATAAAAAAATATATCTTTAAAAACTTTATGTGTTACACAGGTTGAATAAATATAATTTTATATATTAAATAATAAAAAAAGTTATATATGTTTAAAAGACCACGTTATTATACTACATATATAAGATATATAGAATATCCTATATTTACAACAATAAATTAAAATGTTTTATTTGATTAAATGACTAAATATAATTAAAATGTTTTATTTGATTAAATGACTAAATATGTTAAAGTGTTTTAAAAGGATATATTCGATAATAAAATTTACATTTTTTTTTAATATGATATAATATATCTTCTTAGTCGTGTATATATGAAATTATTCGTTAAGTTTATAATGTTTGTTTTTATCTTTTTTCACTTTGATACTAATAGCATTAATGCTATTATTGATTTATATATCGTATATTATAAAAAAATTACAACAATAAATTAAAAGGTTATATTTGATTAAAGGGTAAATTACTTTTTGAGTCTCTATGTTTTAGAGGTTTTAGCCATTTGAGTTTAAAATCAAAATGTTTAATGCCTTGAGTCTCTATAGCCACTTTTCTTAATCATTTGAGTCCAAATTTCTAACACTATTAGAATTTTTTTGTTAAATATTGTTAAATGACCAAAATACCCTTCACATCTTCCCTATAAAAACC
This sequence comes from Helianthus tuberosus, assembly GCA_030545235.1. Lineage (NCBI taxonomy): Eukaryota > Viridiplantae > Streptophyta > Magnoliopsida > Asterales > Asteraceae > Helianthus > Helianthus tuberosus. Next base: position 30,210,439 of record CM060365.1, on the reverse strand, counting down.
ACATCCTCTGTATCCTTTTAGTCATCCCCATTCTCTGACCACCAATTCTCTGCACCCAATCAGAACTGGCCAACCTTATAGACCAACCTATGGAGTCGGCATCCGGCAACGGGAGTGTGGTTTCATGAATTCAGGATGCAAGGTGTGATGCAAATCGCTACTTCCGGTTTCACTGAATTCAGCCGGAAACATGATGATGGGATTTTAAGGTGGGTCGAGCAAGGATGTTTGAACTAGTGAGGGCATTTGAACCAAAAGAATCAAGATTCAAGATTCCCCCAATTAATTCTCCAAGATTTCATCAAATTTCATGTAAATCCCATTCAAATAATGCTAAAAAAACATACAATTTCTGGGTTCCTGTTCTTTTTTAACAAGTTAAAACTCCATGGAAACCATCAAGGTCTCTCTTTTAACAGATTTATGATGTGGGAGGGATTCTGTTTTTGTTGTTTGGTCAACGATAAGTTGTGTATTTTTTTTTCCTGAATTTTGGTTTCTTGAATGTGTAAATAAGGGATTTTGGATAAGATCCTCCCTGATTTGTGTGATGATTTACATTGGTCTATTATCGGGTGTATTGTGTTATCATTATCTTTCTGATAGTTTTTTGATGAGTGTTCATTGCTTAATGGTTATAATTAGAGTTAGGACTTTGGGTCTTTTTATTCGATTTGAACCAGTTTGTGTTGAATTATCATGGATCGAGTCAATTTCAGAACCCCCAGACGTGAATCCAGGAGATATCTCATGACTGATCGCAGCCTTCAACAATGACAGTAGATCCAAAGGCGTCAATGGACCGAGGCACAAATTCAAAAGAGTCGGTGAGGTTATCAGTACCGGTGAGTAATCGCATCATAAACTGGTGGGACGGGGGACCATGGAACCACCACTCGAGGTCAGGGGTGTCACACCCCAACCGATGACGGAAACATCAGGATGAGACGAAATAGATTGCAAGAGACTTCATAACACGATGTGACAATATGATTTAAATTCAGATTTCATAAATTTCTAAAATGTCATACAAGAATCAGATACGAACAACATTGTTTCAATCATATAATACAAAATAGATTAATCTAAGTGTGTTTCTAAGTCCACTTAAGTCTTGTTTCTTCACTTAGCATCATCTTGTCTATCGAACCTACAACATGTATTAAAATAGAGTTCAATGCAAAAGCAAAGGCGAGTATACAAGTTTTGATACATAACATAAAAATGGTTTTAAAATAGTCTAAGGCTCGTATCCAACATGAACAACAATATGCAAGTTACTAGTACGCTGATATTGTGTAACAATATGTTCAAACCCAAGAATCCAATGCGTTAAAATAGCCTATCCCAAAGTATCGCGGGAGGTAACATGTTTAACTTAACAATACCCCAAGAATCGTGGGCAGTGCATTACTCCTATAGCGCTGTATATGTTAAGTTGAGGGCTTAGCAAAGTTAATGACATAAAGCATGTATAATATAGCATGAACCTAAGTAAACAAGTAGCATGTATAACGGATTGAGATCATAAAGTATGTTTTAAGTGTGTGAAAATGAAGTTTGTATAATAACATGTTACAACCCAAAGTGTTTTTAAAGGTAAATGGGTCAAGTGTACTCACTAAATTGCATAAGCTTTCTGATTATCCATGGTGACGAAGTTGTCGAGACTAGAAGGTTGAATAAGATCGATTCGGAATTCTAAGGGATGATTATATTAGGGTTTACGAATTTGAAGTGTAAGGACATGAAAATAGACATATGAAAGTAATCATCCATCACATATGATGCTTAGATTATATACTTACTATCTTGACAATGTCCACTTGTTCATCATCAAGAGTTCGGTTTTGTTGAATATATTACATAAGTTATATGAGTATTACTATATCATACATGTCAAGCATGAGGTAGAATATTAGAGTCTTCATTTAGGCACCTCTAAATATCATAGAAATCATGCAAGAGTGATGCGTGTGAAGTGTTATATATTTTAGGTGTATATTTTAAGCCCTTTTTAACACTTATTTTTAGCCAAGTTTTAAATTTATAAAACACGATATTTTACTAACACTAAACACACATATGGGCAAGTGCACCCATCGTGAGCGTAGTATAGTGTTGGCAAGATACCGAGGTCGTCCAAGGACACAAGAGCTTTTAGTACCGGTTTATCCTCAACGTCTAATCAAAAATAAAAGTTTAGAAAAATGTTTTAAACTAAGAAAAATAAAAACTAACTAAACATGGTAAAAAATAAAATAAAAAGAAAAACAGATAGACATGGTGAATCACTTGGTTCCGACTCGTATCTAATGTAACCTTTGATTATTTCCGCACTTTTGCACTATTTTAAGAGATTATCTTAGTTATTGTAGTAGGCCCCTCTTTTGAAGGTGACGTTACCCTCACCCCAGTAGTTTGAGTCAGCAAGGATACAATCCTAAAAGGGTGGATTATTGGAAGATAATTAATTAAGTTATTAATGCAAATTATGGTAGGCCCCTCTTTTGGAGGTGACGTTACCCTCGACTAAGTAGTCTGAGTCAGCAGGGATACAGTCCTAAATAGCCGGGTTATAGTATTAATAGTAGTTAACTTATGAGGGGATCAAAGAGTTTGGACCCCCGCCATCCAATACCGTTAAGTATTGAAGGAGGTCCTACTAAATTTGACCCAGGTCCATTGCAGGACCTCTAAACGCTGAACAATGGCAAGACCTTTACCAAACCGTTCCTTTAACCCCCGACCAGGTAGCCAACATACCTCCATATAGACCGTGGAGATATGAATGGTGAAAATCTTTTATTTTATATAGACAGTAAAATAATTTCAAGACACCACGGACAAACGATAAAGAAAGAGCACCTTCAACATAAGCAACTAGTTATTAAAGTCATTAATACGAAACCAAATAAAAAGTGAGAAAATATTAGAAATAAAAAGTATTACACTAGACACTTTGTCTTCACCAAGTGATGTAAGAGACTTAGGCAAACATGGCCTTGATTGTCAAGAACTCTTACAATCAATCTTGAATCCCAAGACGACTCACACACTCTATGATGGACAATGGATGATGGTGGTGGATGATGGTGTTATGGTGGTGGTGGGTGAAGTGTGAGAGAGGTGGTGTGCCAAGGGATGGTTTGAGCTTGAGCCAAGCACTCCTATTTATAGGCTGAACAGAAGCTCGGGCACGGCCCTGTGTCCAGTGGGCACGGCCCCGTGTCCACATCCTCTCTTTCTTCATTTAATGCAACTTTGTCTTATTAGTTGACCACGCCCCCGTGTCCGCTGAGCACGACCCCGTGTGCAGAAGAATCTTTGTACTATGAAGATTTGCCTGGATTGTGCGAATCTTATAGTTGACCACGGCCCCGTGTCCGCTGAGCACGGCCCCGTGGTGGGCAATAGAAGCTTCTACCACTTTGTCTTTTCTGCTGACACTTGGGCACGCCCCCGTGCTGGCTGAGCACGGGGCGTGTTCAGTCTTCTGATGTCTTGTTTTGCTTGGGAAGATGTTGTCATGGGGTCGGGCATGTCACGTCTTGTTCCTTTTCTTGTATTTATGTTAGATTTTGATGTCTTTTTGCTTCTTTTGTTAATTTGAGCTCATTTAATCCTGAAAATACAAAAGGAAGACAAAAGCACACTTTTTTCAACATTAGTACTAAAAAATGGTTGGTTTTATGCCACAATTGATGAAATTTATATGTTGCATTTTGAACACATCAAATACCCCCACACTTGAATCTTTGCTTGTCCTCAAGCAAAACTCTTTAATATGTGGCTATTACACTCCCAAATGGAATGGGTAGAAAAGAAGGTTTTGGGCTTGTCATAGAGTGTCGGGATTTCCAAGATTCTTTATTTAGTTTTATTTTTATTTATTTACAATCCTATTCGTCATGATTTATTTAAAACTTTTCATAAGATAAATTACTTATTAGGGCATAACATTCCTTTGTAAAATTCTGTTTATATACAAGTTCACATACCTCACGGGAATCACTCAACACTCGGCCGAAAATGTATTTTTGTGGATCACTCGAGAGCGGCATGGAACTTACTCCTACCATAGGCTTGCCAAGCAATCAATCCTCCTCCTTTTTAACTTATATACCTTTGTAAATATCAAGAAGACTTTTTGAGTGAAGGGTTAGGCTTGGGTTAAAGGTAGGTGGTTGGGTGAGTGTTTAGTGGTTAGTAGAAAAAGGCGAAAAGCGTAACAAGTTTCGGTTTTCGTAAGACTTTCTATTTTTGTAACTTTTATTTTTGATGAAGCTAGTATTCAAACAAAGTTATTTTTGATGAACTTTTTTGTTTATTTTCTTTTGCTTCATCATCAACACAAAATATTATTATTATTATTTTTTTTGAATAGTCATACGAAAAATCGAACTTGTTACTAAAACAAAGGGGTAAAAATGAAAAAGGTTTTGGTGGGTAAAAAGGGTGTTTGGTTTGGGTTATGAAATGAAAAGGTTTAGGCTCAAAGGGGCTAACTAGGGGGGATTTTGGGTAGGTGGTAAAAAAAAAGAAAAAATAATGGTGTAGAAATAAAAAAAAAAGGTTAGTCCTAATGCCTCCATCATTTACTTACTCGGGTTTGTTGGTAAGGACCGGGAATGTATCGTCATGGCAAGTTCTAGAATCGTAAGAACCAAGCGGCTATTCACACAAGAAACGAAAATGAGCATTTAGTCAAATGATATGTAAGTGTTTGCTCAATAAAGGCTCAAAACTCACTTTTGTGGGAATGGGTTTTTATGTGATCAAGTATATATAATTAAATTTTAACTAAGCTTGTCATGCCTTTTCATAATTTTCTTATGTTGGTTCTTTTTATCACGACGCTATTGGTTGTAAATTTGTAAAAATATAACCTTTTTGAGAACTTGAATTTCCCGAGTTAAACCTAGACAAGTAAAAAAAATGAAAATTTTTGAAAAAATTTGGGGTGACTAGCGGTTCGAATAGAGTTTTGTGTAAGGCTTGTATTTAGGACTTGCAAGATTCAAGGTTTTAGCATCCCCCCCACACTTAAATTACACATTGTCCTCAATGTGTCCCAAAAATAAGTTTTTAGGTTGATTGAATGTGTAAAAAGGTGTAAAAAACGAAATTTTTGTGTTACTGGGCGCTGAACACGGCCCCATGTTGTCCGGGCACAGCCCCGTGTTCAAGTGTCAGTAACAAAATTAAAACAAGAGAAACAGAAGCCTAGACACGGGGGCGTGTTGGGTGAACACGGGGGCGTGTTGGGTGAACACGGCCCGTGTCCAGTTACCTGAACTGGGTCTTTTTCTGCAGACTGTGCAGCACGGGGCCGTGTTGGGCGGACACGGCCCGTGCCGAACTTACTGTAAACGAAGAAATTGGTCGGACGGTTCTGTTTTCCTGCATGGGGTGCTGGTTCAAGTCTCCCTTGTATCCTTTGCCATCTCAAGTGTGTTTTATTCATTGTGACACCATCCAAACACCAAATTAACTAAAACCATCATTCATTAATCATAGAGAGAATTACATAATAGTCCTAAAAATTAAAATATTAGATAGTTAGGTCAACAAAACACAAGAAATCTAAATCTAAGAAGTTCTAGCCTACTATTTATTCTACTAGCAAAACTTCCGAAAAAGATAGATCTTTCGGTTAAAAGTGGCTTGACAACTTCTTCCTTCGGTTATGGGTTCCTCATACGTCGGCGAGCCACTCTTCGATCTCCCTAGGGAGAAGAAAAGCGGGCTCATGAGCATTGGGTTGAGGAGGTGCAACTTCCACCGGGATTTCTTGGAGTTCTTCAAGAGGAGGTTCCGCTGGAATGTCGTCCCAACCGGTAGGATTTTGGATCCCAAGTGCTAGGTTCCAATCCTCTTGAGGGAGGATTGGTTCCATGGGAGGTGTCACCAGAATGTTTAACCTCTGGTGCAAGAGGTTTATTTCTTGGAAACTATTTTCCAACCCCACCGAGAGATAGTTTATACGGTCAATGAGGACCTCCTCCACCGAAGTCATCTCGTCAAGGGCTTCACGTAGCGCCATTACGTATCTTACGAGAGTTGCTTCAATCGATGGCCTCCTTTCCCGTCGACTGTTCCTTGAGTGCGCAGAAGAGGTTCCACTGTTTTGGCTAGACATTCTACGCAAAACATACCAAAAATAGTTTGTTTTAATGAAACAGTACCACGGACACGGCCCCGTGCTCAATGAGCACGGCCCCGTGTTCAACTTTCTGCAGATTTTTAGAACAAGGAATTTTGTGGTTTTAAATTATTTTCTTAACTTATGAAGCTTTTTTGAGCAGAAATAACTTAAAACAATGTTGTGTAACTTATTTTTAACAAGATTCCTTGAATAAAAACTCAACAATCATCACAAGGGAGCTTGGAATTAAGCTTCAATGGAGATGTTGTTGCAAGAAAGATGAAGAAGAAGGCAATAGATAAAAGAGGAAAGGACAAGATGCTTGCAAGAACCTTCTTTTAGAACATACCTAGGATGGTAAGTCAGAAAATCCTTTCAAATCTCTGTCCCTGGATGGTCCAAATGTGTAGGGTTCTTGGCTGCATTTATAGAAAACGACAGCGTGCTGGACACGGCCCCGTGTCGGCTGGACACGGCCCCGTGTGCAGGCAGGATCCTGACACGTTTTGTCCGTATTCTGACAAAAGTCAGAAGGGAATCTTTTGGTGGACACGGGGGCGTGTTGACCTGGACACGGCCCCGTGTCGGAAGGCTGTTTTATGAAGTGCGTCTATTTTTAAGGAACTTTTTCGGATCGGGTGGTTCCTTACTGGATGGAACAACCCCAAAGTGCCTAAGATACCTTAATTGTTCTAGATTAAGACGAGAACGCAAGAGGTTGTCGGTGAGGGTGATTCCTATGCTATATGTAGGTGGACAAGTCCAACCCTTTCCCGGGCTCTCGTTAAAGAAGGTGTATGTCGAATCGCTCAGGTCTATGTATGCATCACACGAAGTTGATGGGGAGTCCTTCACGACACAATCGACACAGGGACGACTATCGCTCAAGTCCTCACTAGAGTTAGAAATATCATTGGAAACAATGAAGTTGTTTGAATGCGGTTCCAACCCTTCTTCTTGGCTATCGTCTTGGAAAAGATTATTGTAATCTTTCCTAAGTTCTCTTAACCAATTAATAATTAGATCTTCTAGTTGAAATAATTCATCGAGAAGCATTTCTCCTAGAATATCCGGTTGGGCGCATTCGAGGGAGAGATAAGGATTATTTTTACTTTCGCCCCTCTTAAGGATACCAGGAAATGATGGGTCTATATAGTGGGGTTTATAATTTAGAAAAAAACATTCTAATTCTTAATGGTTACCACCACATAATTGACACCACATAGTACCATAAGAGTACCGAAAGTAAAAAGTATCAGTATCACTCATGTTTGTGTCAGAAATTACCAACCGTCGGGATCTTACGGTTCTGTTTTCAGTAACTGAAACTTGGGCACGGGGGCGTGTTGAGTGGGCACGGCCCCGTGTTCTGCCTACTGTCTGACTTAAAACAGGATTGCCAGTTCCAATGATTGGGCACGGGGCGTGTTTAGTGGGCACGACCCGTGCTGAGTTCTGCAGAAGCTGAAAAATTAAGAAAAATCCTAAAAAAAATATGAAAAATAAGAAAAACGATTAGGCCGTTGATTCCTAACTTTCTTAAAATCCTTGTGTCCCCGGCAACGGCGCCAAAAACTTGATGCGTGTGAAGTGTTATATATTTTAGGTTTATATTTTAAGCCCTTTTTAACACTTATTTTTAGCCAAGTTTTAAATTTATAAAACACGATATTTTACTAACACTAAACACACATATGGGCAAGTGCACCCATCGTGAGCGTAGTATAGTGTTGGCAAGATACCGAGGTCGTCGAAGGACACAAGAGCTTTTAGTACCGGTTTATCCTCAACGTCTAATCAAAAATAAAAGTTTAGAAAAATGTTTTAAACTAAGAAAAATAAAAACTAACTAAAAATGCTGAAAAATAAAATAAAAAGAAAAACAGATAGACAAGATGAATCACTTGGTTCCGACTCGTATCTAGTGTAACCTTTGATTATTTCCGCACTTTTGCACTATTTTAAGAGATTATCTTAGTTATTGTAGTAGGCCCCTCTTTTGAAGGTGACGTTACCCTCACCCCAGTAGTTTGAGTCAGCAAGGATACAATCCTAAAAGGGTGGATTATTAGAAGATAATTAATTAAGTTATTAATGCAAATTATGGTAGGCCCCTCTTTTGGAGGTGACGTTACCCTCGACTAAGTAGTCTGAGTCAGCAGGGATACAGTCCTAAATAGCCGGGTTATAGTATTAATAGTAGTTAACTTATGAGGGGATCAAAGAGTTTGGACCCCCGCCATCCAGTACCGTTAAGTATTGAAGGAGGTCCTACTAAATTTGACCCAGGTCCATTGCAGGACCTCTAAACGCTGAACAATGGCAAGACCTTTACCAAACCGTTCCCTTAACCCCCGACCAGGTAGCCAACATACCTCCATATAGACCGTGGAGATATGAATGGTGAAAATCTTTTATTTTATATAGACAGTAAAATAATTTCAAGACACCACGGACAAACGATAAAGAAAGAGCACCTTCAACATAAGCAACTAGTTATTAAAGTCATTAATACGAAACCAAATAAAAAGTGCGAAAAGATTAGAAATAAAAAGTATTACACTAGACACTTTGTCTTCACCAAGTGATGTAAGAGACTTAGGCAAACATGGCCTTGATTGTCAAGAACTCTTACGATCAATCTTGGATCCCGAGATGACTCACACACTCTATGATGGACAATGGATGATGGTGGTAGATGATGGTGTTATGGTGGTGGTGGGTGGTGGGTGAAGTGTGAGAGAGGTGGTGTGCCAAGGGATGGTTTGAGCTTGAGCCAAGCACTCCTATTTATAGGCTGAACAGAAGCTCGGGCACGGCCACGTGTCCAGTGGGCACGGCCCCGTGTCCACATCCTCTCTTTCTTCATTTAATGCAACTTTGTCTTATTAGTTGACCACGCCCCCGTGTCCGCTGAGCACGACCCCGTGTTCAGAAGAATCTTTGTACTATGAAGATTTGCCTGGATTATGCGAATCTTATAGTTGACCACGGCCCCGTGTCCGCTGAGCACGGCCCCGTGGTGGGCAATAGAAACTTCTACCACTTTGTCTTTTCTGCTGACACTTGGGCACGCCCCCGTGCTGGCTGAGCACGGGGCGTGTTCAGTCTTCTGATGTCTTGTTTTGCTTGGGAAGATGCTGTCGTGGGGTCGGGCATGTCACGTCTTGTTCCTTTTCTTGTATTTATGTTAGATTTTGATGTCTTTTTGCTTCTTTTGTTAATTTGAGCTCATTTAATCCTGAAAATACAAAAGGAAAACAAAAGCACACTTTTTTCCAACAATAGTACTGAAAAAGGGTTGGTTTTATGCCACAATTGATGAAATTTATATGTTGCATTTTGAACACATCAAAGAGGTAGGAAGGACAAGGCTTCCATTTAGGTACCTCTATTGTTCACCATTACACTCGTTGTTATAACAACAAGGAGGGTCATGAACTTACAAGAAATAATGAAATACAACAACTAATCTATGAGAAAACATCAAGAAGTGTGTGGATTTTTCTGAAAGATAGCCCAAGCTAGTCTAACAATCACACATTCATCAAGCTTCAAGCTTGAACACTTCTTGTGGGTAAAAGCCTAACTAAAACAGAAAGTTTATGAGGTTTTAACCTCTGATTTAACATGTCTCAACCTTGTTTTTAATCCTAACTAACCATAGATGAGGTTATAAGCATTAGGACATAGGTTTTAGATGAGTTCGACTCAAGTTCAACTAAGATTAAAAAGTTTAAACGAAATCAGAAACAAACAGTCCACTTTGGAGCATTTTTGGCGCCATTCCAAGGCTTGGTTTTCCATGGAAAACCTCTGGAAACGTAGCTAAGGTCTATCCAAAGAAGTAGGAAAAAGAATCGAGTGAATCGGATAAGAAATGAGTGAGTTATGCTCACTTTTGTATGAAGGTATAAATCTGCTCGAATCTTCAAGTTACCAGCTGATTAGAGGGATTTTGAGAGTGTTTTGAGTGTTTAGCAAAATGTTAAAAGCTTGGAGAATGATGGGTTTTTATAGGGAATGGTTAGGTTAGTTGGTGGTTGAGTATTTATTGTTAAAATTAAGTTTAAAATCAATAAAAACATGAAAATCCCGCTCAAAACTCGACCTGAATAGGTCTAGACGCTGATCTGCACGCTGGGCAGCCTTGGCGGGCCGCGGAACTGGGCTAGGCCTGGTCGCGGTCCGCCTGGCTTGGTCTGAACGAGTGTTTAAGTGAGTTAAGGGTGCGGGTTTGTTTGATGAGGAGTTCCAGCTCAGCTGGTTGGGCGCGTGTGTGTGAGGATGCTGACCCGGGTTCGATTCCCATGGTCTGCATCTTTTTGGTTCTTTTTTTTTGACTTACAACATTGAACTTTCATCAATTTGCACAACCAGTCCCTGGACTTTGACTAACCAAGTTATATCATTTTAAAAAGAGACTAACTTTATAATTTAAACTAACTAAGTTAGTTTACTAACTTAAATATTTAACGAGACTAACTAGACATTATAAAATAACTTTTTTTAATAGTAGTATTAATTAATTAAATAAAATAGGATAGATAAATAACCATATTTATAAATGATTTTAAATTAGGATATAAATCTTTAAACGATTATTCATTTCACGAAGCTTCCGAATCTTATTATTTTAAGAGTTTTAACTAGTTTAACGAGTATCAAGTGTCGGTAAATAAAGAATCAATAATCCTTGAATGATATATTGTTTAAGCGTGAATTTCATCGTGATTTAAGTCTCGGATTTTACAAAGATTACATCGAAACTACGATTACAAGAACACAAAATTTCCAAAGACAGAATTTCAAGCAAGGTTTTCCAAATATAGGAAGTATGAAAATGCAGGGCGTTACAGCCTCCCCTCCTTTAGGAAATTTCGTCCCGAAATTTATTTAAGAGGAAGTCTTGAAAGAGTTTTTTGTAAAAGGCGAAAATGGAGACTTGGAACTTTCGGAAATGTTTGAAAAGTGTGGAATTTTTGGAGGACAGCAAAATAGGTTTGTGGGAGAATTTGTTTGGCTAAAATGGTTTTGAGGCATAAGCATCATTGAAACGTGTGTAGAAAGTTTTAAGGATAATATAAAATCACACATTTGTAAAAATTGTTTATTAAGAGGAACGAGAAGGTTGGGTACTTTAAATAGAGTGATATCGGTCTACTAAGTATGTTTACTCAAGAGTAGGAAGATGATTTTAAAGGTAAGGAGGTAAGTTAGGATTCAAACGTTTAAACAGGCTTGATTGTGAACGAGGTTTGTATAAAAGAAAAGGATAATGGAGAATAATACGAGTATAGAAGTGACCGATTGAAAAGAATGCTAGTATAAGAATGGCATAAATATACGAAAGTAGCATGCTAAAAAAAATGAAGTCTCGTCGTGGATAATCGGATATAGCATGTTCGTGAGTTGTTTAAAGTTTGATTTAGGTTCAAAAGGTCTGCAAAACACTGAATTTCTCACGGCATGTTTTATGAAAGTTTGGTAACATGGTGAAAACACTTATATATAGGATGTACCAGCGGCGTATCCACCATGTTTTGACCATATTACGTCCGTCTCGTATTCGGTGTCACGTTACGTTCCGGGTCTTACCATACACAGTAGTACACTCCATGGTTCTCATACGCCTATCACTATAATCCTGTGTGCATCCGTGATTATATTGATGGTCGCATGATCCGCATAGCTTGTACTAGTTGCGTATGAGTTAAGGTATACATAAATTTTGAAAATAGGATTGCATGTGAATAGAAATGTGGCATAATAGCATGTTCACGTTCCAAATAGTATAGACCAATGTAAGCGAATCCCTCGTGGTTCGCTCGCGTATAGGTGTGAAAGTATAAATTTTGAGTATAAATAAAATCATGAGCATAGTATAAGTTTAAATATGAATACGCATGTGAGCATAATCACAACACGCATGTCAAGAGTATGAGTACAAGTATAAGCAAAACGCGTATGAAAATGAGTATAAATGTGAGTACAAATTTGAGCACAAACAGATGACGTGAGTATAAACACAATTCGTATAAATTAGGGTATAAACACAAGTACGAGTATGACAGAAATCGTATAAATGAGAATATAAATGCGGGTACGAGTATGACTTGAATCGTATAAGTGAGAGTATAAACACGAGTATGAGTGTGAATACGAGTATAAATATGAACACAAATATGAGTATAAGTATAAACACAAATCACATGAGTATGAATATGTGTATAAATATAAGTATAAACCTAGGATGCATGAGCATGAATATGAACGTAAATATAAGTGTAAAAACATGAATGTTAGAGTATGAATGGAATGTATGAGTATGAGTATAAGTGTAGGAATAATTGTATAAGTAAGAACAAGGTGTATGAACGTGAAGATAAGTGTAAGCATAATTGAATAAATATGAGTAAAACATGACTGTGAATATTAATGTAACCATAATTGTATAAGTGTCGGTGTAGGTGAAATGTATGAGATGAATGTGAGTATGACTATAGGTGTAAAACATGTTTAAGTATATAAAAAAATGTACGAGTGGAAATATGAATTGTGATCGTTAGTATAAACGTAACCGAGGGGAAATGAATATAAGTACCAACGTAAAATGCATGAATGTGTATATGGGTATGAATATAGATACAAACAAAATTGTATAAGTGTGGTTGTAAATGTATAAATTTTGAATTATAAACATAAATGTGTAAGTATGTATATAGGTGTAGACATAAAATGTATAAATATGGGTGTAAGAAATAATGCTTTTGTTTGTAACATTAATCAGAATTTACGAATTAAAGCACGTAAAAGATTAAGAAGGTTTGAGTAAGAAGAGAAGAAAACGAGTGATATGCGTGAGATTGTTGTGAGTTATTGGCTAAAGCGTGTAAAATGATATGTGCGGGTAGTCGCTTGAGCAAAATTGAATCAAAATAGATTAAGTCGAATTGGGAATGTAGAGTCTAGTTTGTGCAAGTGAAGAGGATATAAAGCCTCCTTTGGTTGTTTGAAATGGTACTTTGTGGAAAAATGAAAATGCTACTCTTGTTTTAAAAGGATTTACATAAGTTGAAAATTATTAGTTCTTATGAAGTTTCCTTGCCCACATGTTTTAAATTCATTTGACATATTGAATAATGGTTGGAAGGGTTCTAGAAGTAAATAAGGTTGCATTGTTTTAAATAATTTTTCATTATCGAAGAAATTCGGGGTTTAGAGATTTTTGTGACAATGTTGATTCTTAAGAGGAGAGGATTTTGGTATACGAACTTAGTGATTGTTGAAAGAGTGTCTTTAATAAAACGTTTTATCGATTTTGGAAGAAGTTTTAGTAAATAATTGAATAATATTGGTAATATCTTATAGGTGTGTGCGAAAAAAATTGGTTTGATTCCCAATTGAAAATAGAAAATCTCTAGTTTAATGATATGAGATGAGCTTGTTTCAATAATTATGTTGAATACAAATATTCGTGGGCAATGGATTTATTAGGCCCACTAGGTTGATAGGTAGCATTTTGTGAATTTTGAAAAAATCGAGGAATAAGCGTTTATGATAAAAGTTAAAAATTTTGTGTGTGTGAGCTATATGAAAATATATTGTAGGATAAGAAATTCGTTTAAATAATCATTGTACTTTGAAACAATCAGAGATTTGACTAATGGTATACGATTTAGATATAAATACGATCGTGTTTACATAATATAGTTTATTAAAAGGAAGTATTGGTAACGATCGCCTAGGTAAGGGAATCACCCCTAACCCATTGGCGAGGTCGTTGTAAGATGAGAAAATAAGCGGAGTTAATCGTCAAGGTGAGGAAATCACTCATATCTTGATGATATGTCTCCACTTGTTGTTACAAGGAAAATAAATAAAATTTATATGAAATCATGCATGTGAGATATTATACATGTGTATGAAAGGTTTTAGTATGATGAGTGTGTCAAAAGTATAAACTCAAGGATAATTCGAATGTGAAAAGAGAGGATCGCATCAAATAAAGTTGAGAATAATAAATCGTAAGTTCGATTAAAAACTTGGATGGTTCCAAAATGGAACATTGACTAACCAAATTGGTCGAAAAGTCTTTTGAATTTGAGAGCATGCTTTGTCCTAATAGGTGAAATACTCTCGCCGACATATCGGTTAACGGTATTTACCCTTCCGGTTACTACATGTTCCAATTCAATCGAAAATTCGAGACTTGGCGGGATTTATGAAAATCAAGAAGTGGGACTAGTCGACGAGATGCGGGTTTCACCCTTAACTTGACGACTTTGTACCCTAAGTGTGGTTAATACTCGTCGGGTCAAAATTTAATTTTGACACGTTGACGAGGGTCCACTAGAATTTGAAATTTCCATTAAGATGTGGGTTTCACCCCTAACTTAATGGTGTAATTTCATGGAAAAAAATGGAATTTAAACGGAATGAGAGTCGTTTGTATAATATGAGTGTTGTCGGATTTTGAATAATCAAACAAAAGTCTTAGAAAAACGTATGTTAAGGAAATAAACGAACAAGTAATAACACATAAGAAGGCTTGTCAAGAATAACACATAAGGATAGAACATTAATACAAGCATCAACACATAATAGAACAAGCATTAGTCTAAAAAGGGTAGCATGTCAAGTGTTATCACATAAGTGATATAAATGTTTAAAAGATCAAAAGAGAATAAATAAGAAGCAAATAAAGTAGCATGCAAGTAGTTTCAAGCAAGGCATAAGAATAAGGCTCTAAAACTATAGACTAGGTTAAAGCATTCCTACTTTTCCTAATTCTCTATAGTTATGGCTCTGATACCAATTTGTCACACCCCAACCGATGACGGAAACATCGGGATGAGACGAAATAGATTGCAAGAGACTTCATAACACTATGTGACAATATGATTTAAATTCAGATTTCATAAATTTCAAAAATGTCATACAAGAATCAGATATGAACAACATTGTTTCAATCATATAATACAAAATTGATTAATCTAAGTGTGTTTCTAAGTCCACTTAAGTCTTGTTTCTTCACTTAGCATCATCTTGTCTATCGAACCTGCAACATGTATTAAAATAGAGTTCAATGCAAAAAGCAAAGGCGAGTATACAAGTTTTGATACATAGCATAAAAATGGTTTTAAAATAGTGTAAGGCTCGTATCCAACATGAACAACAATATGCAAGTTAATAGTACGCTGAGATTGTGTAACAATATGTTCAAACCCAAGAATCCAATGCGTTAAAATAGCCTATCCTAAAGTATCGCGGGAGGTAACATGTTTAACTTAACAATACCCCAAGAATCATGGGCGGTGTATTACTCCTATAGCGCTATATATGTTAAGTTGAGGGCTTAGCAAAGTTAATGACATAAAGCATGTATAATCTAGCATGAACCTAAGTAAACAAGTAGCATGTATAAGGACTGAGATGATAAAGTATGTTTTAAGTGTTTGAAAGTGAAGTTTGTATAATAACATGTTACAACCCAAAGTGTTTTTAAAGGTAAATGGGTCAAGTGTACTCACTAAATTGCATAAGCTTTCCAATTATCCATGGTGATGAAGTTGTTGAAACTAGAAGGTTGAATAAGATCGATTCGGAATTCTAAGGGATGATTATACTAGGGTTTACGAATTTGAAGTGTAAGGACATGAAAATAGACATATGAAAGTAATCATCGATCACATATGATGCTTAGATGATATACTTACTATCTTGACAATGTCCACTTGTTCATCATCAAGAGTTCAGTTTTGTTGAATATATTACATAAGTTATATGAGTATTACTATATCATACATGTCAAGCATGAGGTAGAAGATTAGAGTCTTTATTTAGGCACCTCTAAGTATCATAGAAATCATGCAAGAGGTAAGAAGGACAAGGCTTCCATTTAGGTACCTCTATTGTTCACCACTACACTCTTTGTTATAACAACAAGGAGGGTCATGAACTTACAAGAAATAATGAAATACAACAACTAATCTATGAGAAAACATCAAGAAGTGTGTGGATTTTTCTGAAAGATAGCCCAATCTAGTCTAACAATCACACATTCATCAAGTTTCAAGCTTGAACACTTCTTGTGGGTAAAACCCTAACTAAAACATAAATTTTATGAGGTTTTAACCTCTGATTTAACATGTCTCAACCTTGTTTTTAAGCCTAACTAACCATAGATGAGGTTATAAGAATTAGGACATAAGTTTGAGACGAGTTAGACTTAAGTTCAACTAAGATTAACAAGTTTAAATGAAATCATAAAGAAACAGTCCACTTTGGAGCCTTTTTGGCGACATTCCAGGGCTTGGTTTTCCATGGAAAACCTCTGGAAACATAGCTAAGGTCTATCCAAAGAAGTAGGAAAAAGAATCGAGTGAATCGGATAAGAAATGAGTGAGTTATGCTCACTTTTGTATGAAGGTATAAATCTGCTCGAATCTTCAAGTTACCAGTTGATTAGAAGGATTTTGTGAGTGTTTTGAGTGTTTAGCAAAGTGTTAAAAGCTTGGAGAATGATGGGTTTTTATAGGGAATGGTTAGGTTAGTTGGTGGTTGAGTATTTATTGTTAAAATTAAGTTTAAAATCAATAAAAACATGAAAATCCCGCTTAAAACACGACCTGAACAGGTCTGGACGCTGATCTGCGCGCTGGGCAGCCTTGGCGGGCCGCGGAACTGGGCAGGGCCTGGTCGCGTGCCGCTTGGCTTGGTCTGAACGAGTGTTTAAGTGATTTAAGGGTGCGGGTTTGTTTGATGAGGAGTTCCAGCTCAGATGGTTGGGCTCGTGTGTGTGAAGATGCTGACCCGGGTTCGATTCCCGTAGTCTGCATCTTTTTGTTTATTTTTTTTTTTGACTTACAACATTGAACTTTCATCAATTTGCAAGAACAAGTCCCTGGACTTTAACTAACCAAGTTATGAACTAACTTTATGATTAAACTAACCAAGTTATATCATTTTAAAAAGAGACTAACTTTATAATTTAAACTAACTAAGTTAGTTTACTAACTTTAATATTTAACGAGACTAACTAGACATTATAAAATAACTTTTTTTTAAATAGTAGTATTAATTAATTTAATTAATTAAATAAAATAGGATAGATAAATAACCATATTTGTAAACGATTTTAATTTAGGATAAAAATCTTTAGACGATTATTCATTTCACGAAGCTTCCGAATCTTATTATTTTAAGAGTTTTAACTAGTTTAACGAGTATCAAGTTTCGGTAAATAAAGAATCAATAATTCTTGAATAATATATTGTTTAAGCGTGAATTTCATCGTGATTTAAGTCCCGGATTCTACAAAGATTACATCGAAACGACGATTACAAGAACACAAAATTTCCAAAGATAGAATTTCAAGCAAGGTTTTCCAAATATAGGAAGTATGAAAACGCAGGGCGTTACAAGGGGCTAGGAGTTTGGTGACGAGTTGAACGTCGCGTGAGGTTAGCACCTAGTAGAGGGAGAGCACCACGCTCCCGTTGCCGGATGTTGAATCGGTCTATAAGGTTGTCCAGTTATGATAGAGTGGTCGGAGAATTAGTGGTCGGAGAATGGGGATGATTAAAAAGATACAGGGGATGGTGTTTTTATAGGGAAGATGTGGTGGGTATTTTGGTCATTTAACAATATTTAACCAAAAAATTCTAACAGTGTTAGAAATTCGGATTCAAATGGTTAAGAAAAATAGCTATAGGGACTCAGGGCGTTAAACATTTTGATTTTGAACTCAAGTGGTTAAAACTCCTAAAACATAGGGACTCAAAAAGTAATTTACCCTTGATTAAATGACTAAATATGTTAGAGTGTTTTAAAAGGAATAACAAAATTTTAAAAGAGTTAATATGATATCATATATCTTCTTAGGCTATAGGGTGTGGTCATGACCCTCAAGATCATCATGACCCTCCACGTCAGTGTCATATCATCCACCTCTAATCAACCATCCAAAACCACTACCCTAAGGGTGTAGTCATGACCCAAACCACTATCCCCTTTATTATTTTAATTTACCTTTGTTTAAAAAAAGGAAATGATTTCTTGAAAAATTGAAAGGAGGACAATGGTTGTCATGGTTTAATCCATGCAAACCATGGTGGATTAGCCAAGGAGTGGTGTAGCCTTACATTAATGTTCCTACGTGACGAATCATGTCTCAACCGTGACCACTACACCCTTTAGCCTTAGTCATGTATATCTTGTTTTATATATTTTAATTAATATAAGATAAGTAGGAGAGAGATGCGGGAAAACAAAAAAAAATAGATAACTTAAATGAATGACACATGTCTCGATAGGTTAACTTTATTATATAGTTTACTAGGTTATAACCCCGTGTATTACACGGGTTGAATAAATATAACTTTATATAATATTGGGTAACTTTGTAGAATAGTAACCAAGTTTTAAAAGTGTTCCAGTTAGGTCACTCAAGTTTCAAAAGTGTTACAATCAGATCACTCAATATTCATTTTTCATTAAAATTAAGGGTTTTTTCATCTATTTCATAGGTAACCGTGGCGATGTAGATTTTTATTTTCCTTTTTCCCTTTTCCCTTTTATTTGATGCTAACTCGAGTGACGTGGATTGTAACTTGTTTTATTAATTTTTAATGTAATTAAAGTGTTTTATTTTTAATAAATATAATTTCATATATTAAAATAATCCGAGCCCAACATCTTATGCTCCGTTTTTTACTTGACACATGAAAAAAAGGACATGACTCGATTTGAATGTTAACTTATCTAATTGGGTCAAAAACGATACGAATGACCTAATTAGAACATTTTTAAAACTTGATTACTATTCCGTGACATTTTCCCTATTATAAATTATAAAAAAGTTACATCTTTAAAAACGTGTATTGCATGGGTTGAATAAACACGTGTATTACGTAATACACGGGTCGATTAAATATAATATAATCGGTTAACACATATGGTAGTCAATATATGTTTTTGAAAAAAATGAACTTTGATGTATTATAACATTTTACTTTGTTTTTATTTATTTATTATTAGGTTAGAAACTTGTGTATTACACAAGTTAACATTTTACTTTATTTTTTATTTATTAATAGGTTAGAAACTTAAGTATTACGCATGGTTAAATCGATTAAATTTTAAATTAAATAGTTATTAATAAGCGGAAAAAGTAAAAGAAAACTTTAAAAGAAAAAAATGTTATTTTTTTAATTTTCATTACCCGCCGGTTATTAGATAGTAAATAAAGATAAAGATTATAAACTTTTATATAAATAATTAAAACTATCTTTATCTTTATAAATAATAAAAAAGTTAATATATAGTTTTTAATTTTATTAATATATAGTTTTTAATTTTATTAATTAATATATGGTTATCAATTATCCTTATTCTTATCATCAAAATCTTTTAATTTTAATAATTAATATATGGTTATTTGTCACACCCCAACCGATGGCGGAATCATCGGGGCGCGACACTAGGCGAATCAGATAGCTCAAGAGAATCCATAACAACTATATTGCGATAATATTTAATGCATTCGTTATCCCATACTAACAAATAATACAATCACATAAGTTATCACAGATTTCTTGTCCTCTCGAACAATACAAATCCGACAACCTAGATTTTAGTTGAGTTTCTAGACTTCCTAGCTTGATTTGATATAGTCTGCGATCTAACCTGCAACATACGTTAAAATATTTGTCAATACAAAAGTATTGGCGAGTATACAGGTTTGATGAGTATAGCATAATAGATTAAAAGTGCTGCGAATCTCCACATGCATAAACGTAATACACGACATATATACACACAAACTGATACTACCAACTAAGTCCTCGATGCTCGAATGTACGATGGCATAACTAGACCCCGTCGGGCGCAATAGTACTATACTAGTCGTGGTGGGACGTCGCGAGTATAAGCCCTAGCACATATGCAACTAGCATCACGTATATCTATGCATAACAGTTATTCGCAAGTGATAATTCGATTGATTGAATATTTCGATTGATAAGTTCGATTTGTTAGAAACGTATGTTACACCCAAAATTCGATTAAAAAAGGGGTCAAGTATACTCACAGTGCGTATTTAGCGAGATTACAACTTGATTGAGTCGGTTACGAGTTGTCTGTAATGATCCTTGAAGAAATAGAGTAAACGAAGTACGGTTAAGCAAGATTAACTTGAAAAGTTACTCGTTTGATTGAATTGGGCCTCATTCGTGCGGATGGCAAGTCATCCGTGCGGTTGGTATGGTGGTACGTGTGGATGGGCTTTGCTTGTGCACGCGGATGAGTGTACGCGCGGTTGGCTGGTGCGCACGGGTGGCATGTCATCCGTGCGGGTGACATGTGCGTGTGGTGTCATGATCCGTGCGGGTGACTGACTGTGCGCGCGGATGACACGTGCGTGCGGTGTCATGGTCCGTGCGGATAACCGTACGCGCGGGTGGGGTGTGCGTGCGGACATCATGATCCGTGCGGATGGCAGTGGTCCGTGCGGACTGACATGTTATCCGTGCGGACTGACATGTCATCCGTGCGGACTAGGGTCATCCGTGCGGACTGACTTGTCTGGTTCGCACTCTGACCACCGTTTCTGAATGTTTAACGGAAGGAATACGTTCGTTTTTACTAGGGTTGTGTAATTTCGCACTAACACTTGAAGTTCCGTCAATTCCGACTCATTCTAACGGCCGGGAATCACCCCGTTCCATCAGATCTGGCCGTTCATGGTGGTTCTTCATGGTTAACTCGAAATCGCACAGATTTAGGTGTGATTTGTCATTAAAACATGTGGAAATCACCTGGATCTGAGTCGTTTATAGTGAAATGAGACCCCAACTTGAAGTTCATAAGAACTCTTGGTGACATCACCTCAAAACGCCTCAAATCCGTAGATTTCACGGTTAGAATTAGAGTTTTGAAAGATAGAATGATGTAGAATCGAGTGTAGATTGTAGAAGTACAAGCTTTAGGTTGAATTCTTACCGGAATCGCGAGGAAATCGAGAGAAAAGGGTCTTGGTGCGCGTGTGGTTGAATAGGAGCTGTCACATCACTTGAATAGTGGTGTGGCAGGCTATTTATAGGCGAAAGAGGAGAAGAAGAGGGATCAGGCCCGGATAGCCCATCCGTGCGGATGGCCCATGCGTGCGGATGGCCATCCGTGCGCATGTCCATCTGTCCGGATGGTCCATCCGTCCGGATAGACATCCTGACGCTTGGAATTTCCCGTTTTTTTTATCGTTTTGATAGTTTTCGAAGCGTGTACGTCCATAATTAGTTTGTATTATCAGTATACTGTTATTATTATATTATTATATATATATATATCACTAGGGGTCGTATTTACGTATCCATAATCCAAAGTTTCGATAATTAACAGTCGGTTTCCGATTCGAGTATGCGATTATTATCGACGTTGCACGGCCATCAATGAGGGTAGTATAGGTCCTTTCTTGATGTCATCGTGAGCGTTATTTCGTGTAGTGCCACAAAGACTGACGGGGTACCGTTTACTCGTATTGTCATCATCGTCATGACGACTGGAGCTACAGCACTCACCCGAGGGTCCTTGTTAGCGTTAATTGTTTACGTTCGACTCATCACGGCCACCGAGGAGGGTAGAATAGGTCCTCACTCAATGCCTCCGTGAGTGTTAGTGTGATAATAGTGTAGTATCATGATATTGTACATCGAAAATATGCGATTATCCTTCGAATAGCGATGTATACGATATAGTTACATTATGATCCGAATCTCTGGTGCTAGGCGTAACGAGTATAATGAGTAGTAACAACACATGAAAGTGCGGGTTGTTACAGTCTCCCCTACTTTAGGAAATTTCGTCCCGAAATTAATCCAATAGGTAGACTTTTAAGAGTTGATCTTGTATAAGTAGCGATAGAGCGAATGATTTGACCGTAAGTTGACAGCGAGAACGTTTGGATAAGAGTGATCGACTGCGATTAGCGAGGAGGCGACGTAAAGACGAAAGTATTAGTCCCACGAGTTAGCATTCCAAAGTACCTTGTCTTGTGTAGAATTCGTTAGTTCGATGCGATTGTAACTTGAAAGGTTTCTCCTGACGTAGAATTAACTGAGTCGATCGTTAATCAACGTTACAAGAGGCGTTCGTTTCAGAATTTGAAAAGGGATTTAGGACGAGAATCTTTTGAAGATTTTCCTCTTAACGTACGGTCACAGAATCGATGTCAACCGATGTTGCAAGGAAGTTTAAGTTTCTAACATTTTAAGGAATTCGAAAATGAAAACAAGGGTTACGTAAACTCTCCTATGATATGGGTTCTAGTTTGAACTCGATGTTGAACCAATATCTCAAGAAAATCTTGTTTTTGATCTTTGAAAAAGGTTTTAAGGAAAATTTGAACTCATGAGGCTCCTTTTGAATATGGGGTTAAGCTGATTCGATGCTACCCCCCCATTGCGAGGAGTTTCATTTGTTCCATGGTTTTAATAAAAGTTTTATAAAAATCAGTTTTTTTAACCTTTTGAAAACAATAATTTGGCATCAAGCCCTACTTGGCACCTTCCCACGGAAGTTCGTTAATATGTTTAAAACACTTATATATATAGGAATTACCAGCGGCGTATCCACCATGTTTTGCCCATATTACTTCCGTTTCGTGGAGCAGTGTCAGGTGTGCCGATATGACTCGGATAGAATTGCGTTTACTCGGCCCAATCGATAGAAAGTCGGACCGAGCATAGGATAGGATCGAATAGATTAATCCAGCGAGTTGATAAGCGAGAAGCGAATAGCGCGTTTTTGATTAGATTCCACATTACACCCACATGGCACGTTTCCACGGGGGTTTACTAACATGGAGAAACACCGTGCTTAACCAGGTTAGCTTTGCCTCGTGAAGCGGTGTCATGTGTACTTAATACCATACGAGCGATAGGCGGTAGATTATACACGATAGGCGATCAGCGATTGGGTGATTAAACGAATAAACACGAAATATTTGTGATGACGGTGATGATAGACGAATTACGATAATCGGTAGTTGTTGCGTTGCAAACGATGGAGGTATGCGGTTCGATTTAAGCGGTTCGGTTGGATTGATTAACACCACAGAGTTGGACTAGCATTAGACCCCACATGGCCTTTTTCCACGAAAGGTTGCTGATATGGCTAAAACACCCTGCCTTAACCATATGAGCTTCATCTCGTGAAGCGAGGTCATGTGCTAACTTAGCACGAATTTCACGGATAACGGTATAGCGATAGATTGATACACAGCAGGCGATAGAGATTCACATAATAAGCGATAGAGATTTCGAGATACACATAATAATTGATTGCGATTAGTCGAGTTTTGTTTCGAGTAAGCTTAACGTTACGTTGCGACGCATCACGGTCATCGATGAGGGTAGAATAGGTCCTCACCCAACAATACCGTGAGCGTTTATTTGCTTGATTGAGATTGCTCGCTATAGACTTTCGACCAGTCTTGCGTTGACGCAATTGTCCTGCGAGGTAGACTCCCCAGAGTCCATCGATGAGGCGATTGCATTGCGTTTGCAGACTTACGACAAGTCTTGCGATGATGCAATTTCAGTTGTTACGCCTTGCGATTGAGTGTAGTGTGTGTTGAAAATAATCACAATAGTATATAGGTCTAATAACGTTCAACTCCACGTGGCACTTTCTTCACGGAACTTCGGTAGTATGATAAGGCACACCTTGCCCGACCCCTACTACTTTCATCCCGTGTTTTGGTGTCACCTTTTGTCGAAACGCTATGGCACCTTAGAATTCACTACGATCTCCGTGCACTGACCCAAGTAATCCCGTGTGCACCCGCGATTAATCGTTCCTTGCACGTTTATCGTACCTCGTTCTAAAAGTGCAGTGAGGGTAAAACATATTATTGCGTGATATAGTATGTAGTACGTAGTATGTGTGTGAATCTAGTCTAAGTGCGACGATTAGAGAGTGAAAGAGAGTACGAGAACGAGAACGAGAGTTAATGTTACACATAGCGGTAACTTCGAATAAGAGAGTAGGTTCAAAACTTAGAAATTTACGTCGAGAATCGTATCATTACAACTTTATCCTACGCTTGCTAGATGTCTGATGTTTGAAGACCTTTGCTGGAGCTGTTGTTGTTGTATTCAAGTTCACGGTTCGATGCGGCAGTTGCGGGTGAAGTGACCGTAACGGTTGCAGTTATTGCAATAGCGACAGTCAGCCCCAACTGGATGATGATAGGTACACGAGTAACACTGAGGATGAAATCCAGTGTAGGCTCATTTTGGAAACGTCGGGACTGTTCGAAGAGGTTCCGGTTGCAGCAGTTCGGTTGTTGATGAGTTTGGGCTTGACGTCTTTCGCTTGCGGCTGGGTTTGTCGGTGTCTTGCGAAGAAGTGTCATCGTTGGAGGATTCGTCTGAAGACTCGCTTGCGGAGTCTTTGGCTGATTTGTCGGAAGATCCGTCGGCAGATTTGTCAGAAGAATCGGCAGCAGATTCGTCCGAGGAACCGTTAGCAGATCCGTCAGAAGAATCGTTAGCTGATTCATTAGAAGAATCGCCATTAGGTTTGTCGGAAGATTCGTCAGTAGGCTCATCAGAAGATTCGTCAACATGTTCGCCTGAAGGATTACTGGCGATTGCTTGGTGAGCTTGTTTGACAGGATTCTTTGAGAATACTCCTTCCATGAGTCGTTTGTTGTTGATCTCTGCGGCTAAGCGGTAGGTTTCTTCGATGGTAGCAGGCCTTGCAGCTTCGACAAAATCACCCACACACTCAGGCAAGCCACGAATGTACTTCGCGATGGCCTTCCCCGGAGTGTTGACTTGACTTGGGCAGATCATGCTAAGCTGTTTGAACCTTGTGGTGTAGCCAGCATTGTCACCTTCGGTTTGCTTGATTTCCCAAAATTCGTTTTCCAGCTTCTGAATCTCGTGAGGAGGACAATACTCTTTCTCCATGAGCTCTTTCAGCTCATTCCAAGAGAGAGCCTAAGCTGCGGAGATCCCACGTTTGTTACGTTCGGCGGTCCACCAGTCGAGTGCTCGCGATTGAAATACTCCGGTGGCGCAAGTGGTACAGAGACTATCGGGACACCCACTTTGGCGTAGGGTAACTTCGATAGAATCGAACCACTGGTGTAGTTGAGTCGCACCTCCTTCACCCGTGAACTCCATCGGGTCACAGGCTTTGAAGTGCTTGTAGAGAAAAGCAGATTGAGGCTTTCCTGTCTTAACGTCTCCCGAAGCTCGAGAGTGGCTGAGAGAGTGCGCTCGAGCGGCTAATTGAGAACTAAGCTTACTCACTTCCTTAATCACAAGTGAAGCAATTCTCTTCTCGGCGCTTCGTTTGGCTTTCCTCCTAGCTACTCGTCTCAAGGTAGAGTTGTTGGAAGGCATCTAGACAGGAATAGACTTGGAGTGAGATTCGATCATAATGATTTTTGAGTTTTGCTTTGCGATTGAGCGCGTTCAAAACTTGGTGCGATAGCATAGTAGTAATACGAATCACATAGGAACCACATAGGAAGCACGAAATTCCTAAGTTCTCACACAATGACTTGTTTGTTCATACGTATAGATATATATTTTTATATAGATGTAATTTGTAATCATACATATACAGGTCGATTTAGAATAAGCGAGGTCGCGTCGAAGCGAGAAAACGAGAGCGAATGCGATAGATTATGCGTTAGTTTTGTTGCGAACGTTCGGATTTCGTTTTAGATTGCGATGGCTGTGCGAATTGTGTGTTTATAAAGCAGGGAGTGAAAATCGTTACATCGAGAAATCGATAAAGCGTAAAGTTTCAAAACGTAAACAAGTTCCAATTGCTGTAAAATTGGCGGGTCGTATGATAGAGTGCCTTAGGTGTTTTTAGGCGTCGACTACCCCAGGTAGCCCAACTATATCTAATAAGTTCGAGCATGCGCGTTGACCTGGAGGACTTCATGCTTTCACTGGGATGCAGCTCATGGCATTCGTCTTCCTAGTCATCGCGGGGCTCGAGTTATCGTGATAGTCGAGTCCTTGGTGAGAGCTTTGAAAACGAGTTTATAGAGAATGGGATGACTTATTAAGGTACGGGTTTCACCCCTGGCTTAACAGTTTCGTTCCTAATTGTGGTTATGCTCCTCGAATAAATTCGTGAGTTCCACTAGATTTAGAAATGGAGACTTTTGTCGAGATGTGGATGTCACTCCTAACTCGATGAAGAGTTCTCGTGCTAGAAAAATGCGCTGAGTGAGCAATCCTATCGAGAGTTCTTGGTTTGCACACCTGATCTCGACTGGATCGCTCGGTTTCGTTATGCGAGTATTTTCGAAAACGTGTGTATTGCGTCGGCCTTAGGAAAGGCTAAGTAGTATTTCAGCCTTAGGAAAGGCTTCTTCGTGTGAAGTTGTAGTATGCGGGGTTCACACAAGGTTGTATCTTTTAGCAATTTCGATCGAGAGTATCAAGTAAGCCCAATACAACCCCACTGGGTTTGTATGAGTCGGCCTGTTGGTACTTAGACTATAGACTAGGTCAATTTCTAAGACGTCGACCCGGACTAGGTCGAGTCTGACCTAATTCCCTATAGTTATGGCTCTGATACCAATCTGTCACACCCCAACCGATGGCGGAATCATCGGGGCGCGGCACTAGGCGAATCAGATTGCTCAAGAGAATCCATAACAACTATATTGCGATAATATTTAATGCATTCGTTATCCCATACTAACAAATAATACAATCACATAAGTTATCACAGATTTCTTGTCCTCTCGAACAATACAAATCCGACAACCTAGATTTTAGTTGAGTTTCTAGACTTCCTAGCTTGATTTGATATAGTCTGCGATCTAACCTGCAACATACGTTAAAATATTTGCCAATACAAAAGTATTGGCGAGTATACAGGTTTGATGAGTATAGCATAATAGATTAAAAGTGCTGCGAATCTCCACATGCATAAACGTAATACACGACATATATACTCACAAACTGATACTACCAACTAAGTCCTCGATGCTCGAATGTACGATGGCATAACTAGACCCCGTCGGGCGCAATAGTACTATACTAGTCGTGGTGGGACGTCGCGAGTATAAGCCCTAGCACATATGCAACTAGCATCACGTATATCTATGCATAACAGTTATTCGCAAGTGATAATTCGATTGATTGAATATTTCGATTGATAAGTTCGATTTGTTAGAAACGTATGTTACACCCAAAATTCGATTAAAAAAGGGGTCAAGTATACTCACAGTGCGTATTTAGCGAGATTACAACTTGATTGAGTCGGTTACGAGTTGTCTGTAATGATCCTTGAAGAAATAGAGTAAACGAAGTACGGTTAAGCAAGATTAACTTGAAAAGTTACTCGTTTGATTGAATTGGGCCTCATCCGTGCGGATGGCAAGTCATCCGTGCGGTTGGTATGGTGGTACGTGCGGATGGGCTTTGCTTGTGCGCGCGGATGAGTGTACGCGCGGTTGGCTGGTGCGCACGGGTGGCATGTCATCCGTGCGGGTGACATGTGCGTGTGGTGTCATGATCCGTGCGGGTGACTGACTGTGCGCGCGGATGACACGTGCGTGCGGTGTCATGGTCCGTGCGGATAACCGTACGCGCGGGTGGGGTGTGCGTGCGGACATCATGATCCGTGCGGATGGCAGTGGTCCGTTTGGACTGACATGTCATCCGTGCGGACTGACATGTCATCCGTGCGGACTAGGGTCATCCGTGCGGACTGACTTGTCTGGTTCGCACTCTGACCACCGTTTCTGAATGTTTAACGGAAGGAATACGTTCGTTTTTACTAGGGTTGTGTAATTTCGCACTAACACTTGAAGTTCCGTCAATTCCGACTCATTCTAACGGCCGGGAATCACCCCGTTCCATCAGATCTGGCCGTTCATGGTGGTTCTTCATGGTTAACTCGAAATCGCACAGATTTAGGTGTGATTTGTCATTAAAACATGTGGAAATCACCTGGATCTGAGTCGTTTATAGTGAAATGAGACCCCAACTTGAAGTTCATAAGAACTCTTGGTGACATCACCTCAAAACGCCTCAAATCCGTAGATTTCACGGTTAGAATTAGAGTTTTGAAAGATAGAATGATGTAGAATCGAGTGTAGATTGTAGAAGTACAAGCTTTAGGTTGAATTCTTACCGGAATCGCGAGGAAATCGAGAGAAAAGGGTCTTGGTGCGCGTGTGGTTGAACAGGAGCTGTCACATCACTTGAATAGTGGTGTGGCAGGCTATTTATAGGCGAAAGAGGAGAAGAAGAGGGATCAGGCCCGGATAGCCCATCCGTGCGGATGGCCCATCCGTGCGGATGGCCCATCCGTGCAGATGGCCCATGCGTGCGGATGGCCATCCGTGCGCATGTCCATCCGTCCGGATGGTCCATCCGTCCGGATAGACATCCTGACGCTTGGAATTTCCCGTTTTTTTTTTATCGTTTTGATAGTTTTCGAAGCGTGTACGTGCATAATTAGTTTGTATTATCAGTATACTGTTATTATTATATTATATATATATATATATATATCACTTGGGGTCGTATTTACGTATCCATAATCCAAAGTTTCGATAATTAACAGTCGGTTTCCGATTCGAGTATGCGATTATTATCGACGTTGCACGGCCATCAATGAGGGTAGTATAGGTCCTTTCTTGATGTCATCGTGAGCGTTATTTCGTGTAGTGCCACAAAGACTGACGGGGTACCGTTTACTCGTATTGTCATCATCGTCATGACGATTGGAGCTACAGCACTCACCCGAGGGTCCTTGTTAGCGTTAATTGTTTACGTTCGACTCATCACGGCCACCGAGGAGGGTAGAATAGGTCCTCACTCAATGCCTCCGTGAGTGTTAGTGTGATTATAGTGTAGTATCATGATATTGTACATCGAAAATATGCGATTATCCTTCGAATAGCGATGTATACGATATAGTTACATTATGATCCGAATCTCTGGTGCTAGGCGTAACGAGTATAATGAGTAGTAACAACACACGAAAGTGCGGGTTGTTACATTATTACTTATCTTTATCATCAAATCTCTTCTACAAATTTTAATTGAGACCGCCTCATAAAGCGACATGTGTCCCCAAAGTGGTTTCTTTTATTTATACTAGCGGTAAGACCCGTGTGAAAACACGGGTGGTTTCTTAGAAAACCATGCATAACACATATTGATAGAAAGTATAGATAGGTATATACATATTGTACCAAAACGTGTTATCTATTATAGCTAAAAGACAAGTATAAACATAGATTATCGGTTAATATATCAGTTACATACAATTATTTCCATTCTCTTATCCAAAAAAGCGCGTATCCACCCATTGACAATGAAACCTCTTTATAGACATAACTACATATAGAACATGTATAAGAATCAAAATTAGTACCACCGACGAACCAAATGTACAACCACAAACAATCATCACATGAAACATTGTCTGTAAATCTTCAATCAACGCAACACAAACTAAGAAGACTGTATCTTTGTCATTAAATGCACAACTTCTGTTAACTTCAGCAATTGAGTAGAGTTATGAAATTCAAACGAAAGTTCATCACCAAAAGCAATATTGCAAGATCTCAAATAACCAGACCATCCAACAATAGCGTAGCTGAATCCAGTTTTGGTTTTTTGAGATCTTGTGAGCAGTTCCTGGACTTCACATTTGAGATTTTAGATCTTGACAGGCTTAGGATTATCAGTATGCAGATTCAACGCAGAAGATACATCTGATGGCAGATGCTAAAAAACAGAAAATTGAATAATGAATTTTATAAAATATTGATATATATCCGAAATTGTTGAAATAATGAAACAAAGTAAGGACTGCGAAAACTTACAAGCCTGTCTTCAGTATGTTGATGCATATTATGTGGATACGGATCATTCCGGGATCGTTCCAGTTCGACTCGGCTACGAAGTGAAGGCCGAAGTCAAGATATTCTCCTATCTTGACTCGGTATGTTATTTACTTTGTAATGAATGATGTAAATGCAACTGCGTGTGTGAAGTATGCATGTTTGTGTTTAATTGATTGTTTGAACTGTTTGGCGAAGTCCCTTTCGGCGAAGTCACTCTTGGCGAAGGACTATGGTTCGTCAAGATGTGAAAGTGACGAAGAATCCATTCTTCGTCACATTGATTGTTCGTCAAAGTGTTGGTGACGAAGAACAATGTTCGTCGTCAACCTGAGTACTTCGTCGGGATCCTTCGTCCCTGCAGGTCCTTCGTCGACCTGCAGCATATATAAGCAGACAAAAGACAAACAATATGTAGTCTGAATAGATTTGAGAGAGAACACACTGAAAAACACACACACACACTGAGAGTTTATAGAGAGCCTTTGTAAACATTGTATTGTAACTGCGTTACGTGTTAATACATTGGAGTGTTAATCGTTGAACCGTGTTTGTTGTTTTCATGTTCTAACTTGGTTTAACATACCCGTTTGGATTCCGCACTCTCGGGTTCATCGGAAAACAAGGAAAGAGGTTTGACTCGATCCTCCGGGTGGACCTACAATTGGTATTAGAGCATTGGCTCTTTTCCTTGTTAAAACCAAGTTTCGATCTTGTGTTTTGGTAGATTTTCATGTGTTTTTCTTGAGTTCGAAGATATTATTTTTCTTGAAAAACAGTTTAAAAATCTTGAAAATCATGTTCAATTTGCTGTTAGTTCATACAAAACCTTGTTAAATCTCATTTATTCATGTTAAGTTAAGGTTTTTTATTGAAGTTTCTTGAAAAATTTGTGTTCAAAAATTTTTCAGTCGGCCGGAAAACTCATATTATTCACCGGAAAACACATAAACTCATCAGAATCTTCAAGTGTTCATCAGTTTCTTCATCATTTCTGGGTTTGATGTGTTTGTTGAATCATTGAAAGGTTATTATTATATATTTGTTTGAAATAGTGGTTCTGCATAATGATGGATGTTTGTTTGAAAAAGTGGTTCGAAGGCATGACTGTTTGACAATTTGGGCTTATTGTGTCAGAAGCATGGTTGTAAAAATCTCTAGGAGCTCCCTAGTCGGTCGACCGGGGAGTTGAGAGTACTCGGTCTAGGCGGAGAGTACACGGGGAGTACTCGGAGATGCCAAATTATAAAGAAATTAGTTTTCGGATATTAAATATATGTCAAATAACATAAATTTACTAATATTTATAACAAAATACGTGAAATTGAAATTCATTCTTTAATATGATAGGCATAGAAATTATGTTTTAATTTATTTTAAGTCAAGCTACGCCCGAGTTGACCTACTAGATCCAATTTTGGCCAATGTTGACCGCATTTGATCGATTCCGAGTAATTAGTCGGAGTTGAAGAAAGTCGCCTCGGCAACCTACCTTGTAGCGACTACTCGGGGAGTACTCGGGCTTGGAGACCTTGTTTTACAACCATGGTCAGAAGATAAGATTAGATTTGATTTAGAAAATATCTCAACAACTATTTAAAGACTAAAGTCAACATATCCTCATATATTTTTCGTTGAGTTGCTTCTGACGAACAACCATATCCTTCGTCATATTTGTCTTGGACGAACAACCTATTCTTCGTCATGATTGGTCTTCCACGAAGAACCCGTTCTTCGTGGCTTACACTTGGAACTTTTTAACAGAAGCTTTTTAAATCAGTCTTAACAGTTTGTTTTGAGATTTTTGAGCAGGTATTCATTATCATACATCCAAAATGAGTTCAGATTGGTGGGGTATTCCATCCAATACGGAGAGCAAGTATACGAGAAAGGGTTTATCACCATCATTGGCCGAATCTTCCGCACCCACATCTTCGTCAGTTCCATCTCAAGCAAGTCTCGTTTCATCAAGTCAATGGGCATTCGTTTCCAATCAAAATCAAAGTATTCAAAGTATACTTTTGAGTGAAAATGAAACCGGAAGCAATAATCGCCCACCGAAGCTAATGCATATGAATGAATATCCAGGATGGCACGACAGATTCCATACGCATATTCTTGGTCAAAATACGGAATTGTGGTTGTGTTTTATTACAGACTTCAATCAAGGACTTGATGTTGCCGCTTCAACTGCCACAACATTTGCAGATCTTACGGACGATAAGAAGAAGAAGTATGATTTGGAAAAGAAGGCTTTTTCTATTCTAACTCAAGTGTTAAGCAAGGAGATCTATCATCAGTTTGTTAGCTTTAAGAAGGCAAAGCGTTTATGGGATGCTTTAAAGACGAGAGGTCAAGGAAATGAGGCGTCACGCAAGCTTCGACATGATCTTCTTAAGAAAGAATTTGATGGCTTCACATGTATGGAAAAAGAATCTTTGGGAGACTTGACAAGTCGATTTTATTACTTGTTGACTGAATTAAATAATTATGGGGTAGTAGCAACTCCAGAAGAGGTTGTCATAAAGTTTGCCGACTCATTACCAGCTCAGTGGAATGGTTTCTTGGAAATTCTAAAGTATAATGGCACCTTGGCTACGACCAACATCAATGATTTCGTTCAGCTTATGGAGAACAAAGTTCAAGAAGAAATCAGGAAGGCGAAACGGATTCCAGTGCAACAAAATCCTGATATGTATTATGGTAACTGTGGAGGTTCTAACACTGTTGCAAGACCTGCTACACATGCTCCGCTACAAACGACTTTTGTCTCAAGTACTGACATGTATGGAAATCCACAACCAGAAGTCTCAAAGCAAAGCTATCAATATACCGGAGCAAGAGATATGTACGGAAATTCACTACCAGTTCCACAACAAGCTTGTTATTGAAGCACTTCATCTGCTGGTCAGTCATCTAATCCAAATACAGTTCGGCTCGACACTTCAAATTTCTCGAAAGTAAGTGTTGAAGTAGCTAAAGAACATATGGAGCTGCTGAACACTTTGGTGAGTGCATACTGTGGGTTGGTAGCAGGGCAGATTGGGAACATCAATCTGACGCAGGAAGATTATCAGCAGATTGATAAGGAGGAAATGGATATGATGGACATCAAATGGGCTTTTGCTAGTGCGGTTAGGCGAGCTAAAGACTTCATGGAAAGGACTGGTAGAACCAGCTTGGAAAGCAAGAAAAACACCAAGTATGGGTTCGATAAACAATCAGTCAAGTGCTTTAATTGTGGTGAAAGAGGTCATTTCAAGAGAGAATGTACAAAGCAAGCTCAGCATGGGAACCAGAATCCATTCAGAAATCAAGGCAACCAGCAGAATCATAATCAAAACAGGAATAACGAGCGTACGATAATGCCTGTGAACAATCTTCATCAAGCAGGAGCATCCAACAACAATCAAGCTCTTTTGGTACAAGTCGATGAAGGATGTGACTGGTCGATTCAGTTGGGAAGTGTTGATCAGGATGGAACAGCTTGTTTTGCTGAGGTTGTCAAGGATCTGAGGCACGCCAGTGGTGGAGAATCTGCCAGAGGTGGAGAATCATCTGAAGATGAAGACAGTTCTGGCTATAGTAGAAGTTCAGATGAAGAAACCTCAACTTCAGGTGATGACTTTTTGGAGGAAGCGTCAAGTGTGACAGTCGATGCAGATGATGATGAATTGTTGGGAGGAGCTGAAGCAGGGAATCATAGAAGATCAATCTTGGTGGATGAAGCTGCTTATTTATAACAACCCTCCAAAATATTTTTTCGACACCCCTAATATATTTAAAGTGTCCCTATATGTCTTAAAATACACTCCGAATATGAAAATGGACCCCGAATACCTTTATTTTAAATAAATTAAATTAAAAATCAAATTTTAAAGGCTGTGGCGGGCTGCGAAGACCCAGCCTTGGTCTTACGCGGGCCGCGAGCGCTCATCAACGAGGCAGCACCTTGAGATGCCACGTGGCAGTGTCGTGTCGAGCCTACACGTGTGACCAGTCAAGGCTAGGGCCTACTTGACCTAAGTCGCGGGCCGCGAAGGACCCCTCCTTCGCTTACGCGGGGCGCGACGAAGTCCCAGATCACAACTATAAATAGTGCCGATCAATTTCACTTCTAAACCGTTCAATCTCTTTCTTTCTCTCGAAATTCTGAACAATTAAAGTAATACTCGGGCATAATACCCCCCCTAAATAATGAAGTCCTGCTCCGTTGTAAGTATCATAACCCCGGTTATGTATTAGATACGCTGCCCGTTTGATCCAGTGTTCCGTAACGGCTGTCGTGGTTCTGCCCGACGTAGTCGTTGGAATACCGTCTCGAGGAGGGTATTACTAATTTAAATATTGGGTTATCATACTAATGCGTGTGCATTTGTGTAATTTATAGATAATCACCAGGAAATCCTTAAAGAAAACCTAAGACAGCAATGTGAGTAATCTCCTTTTTGTAAATTGTTTTTACAAAACCTTAAATATTTTACAATGTGATTAGCAGTGATTGAGTCTTTGTAATTCTTCAATTACTGCCGGTATGTTGGAGTTTTTTATACAAAATGTGAGACACGTTACCATTGGACAAAGAGTTAGCCAATGGGTAATATGACCCACCAGTCAGGATTGACAGTACTGGATGAGTAATTGTGTAGATATAAGCAATGTGATCGCTCTCAATACTGTAAATTGATAAAAATCTTCTTGATTAAACTAGGATTCACTCACCAGTATTTCCCACTGACAAATGTTTTTAAAAACGCGTTTCAGGAAACAAAATGTAAGAGCCAAATAGAAGCCAGCTGGAGAGCACTAAAGGCTTGGGAAAAGTGGCTATAAAAGTTACCTAAATAAAGAAGATGTTTTTATCAAATAAAAATAGGATTTATTCCTATGAAAATGTTTGTAATAGAAACTTGGGTTTTTCCCACGTATTGTTTATACAGATATGGTATTAATATTTATATAAATATGGTGGTTTTACTCTGATAAAATATTTCCTAACGACGGTCCTGATGAAATTTCCGCGGCCAACATTGATTAACAACCGATACCACCGAAACTGGTTCGCGGCCGCCCGTTCCCAGGAAATAGGGATCCGGGGTTGCGACAGAAGGTGGTATCAGAGCTAAGCCACTGATTCAGCCACAGAAGTGTTCTGCTGACACCAAGATATTATCAAAAGTGTTAGGAAATAATTTACGAAAATACGTGCAAACCTGTATATTATTGTTGTTTGTTATTTGACTATTTGTTAGTTTACAGTATGAGCGACCAAGGACCTTCCGACGCCTACCGTCAGTTGTCCAGCTCACCTAGGAGCGAAGGCACCACTTCACAGCCAGCCCTCTCAGGGTATTCAGCTGACAATGAAGATGGGATATTCGTGTTTAAGGCTCAGTCTGAAGAGCCATTCCCTCCTAAAAAGAGATGATGGTTCAGTAGAGGAGCGCATGAACGTAGAAAAAGAATGAAAAAGTTACAACAGCAGCGAGCCTTAACAGCCATTAAGTGAGAGCCAGATGCTCACACTCAGGATATGCTCAATAGGAGGCTAGCAAACTTCCATATTTTAGCAACCACAGCTGCAGACCCTAACCTGGAGCAAATCATAGCCCCCCAGCCTTTACCACTGTTTCCCACACAACCAATGGAAATAGAAAACAACCCAGAAAATCAATTCCAAATGCATGACTTTGACCCAATGGAGATACCTAGGGTACCAGCTCTCAATCCCTTAGACCCAAATTACGTCCCGTGGTTAGACGACAATAGGGACTATGTGCAACGTTACCCAATACTAGAAAATGAACCCATGCCGAATCTAGCAGCCTACCCAGGTTTGGACCCTCTAGATCCCTACTATGATAGTGATCAACATATCAGGGAAATTTTAGAGAATCCATACCCGTACCAAGAACCCATGCCCCAGTCCCAGCACCTACACCCCCAATGAGTGCAGAAAATGTGCAAGAACTCCGAACCTTCGGTGAAGAGATTTTAGAAAGTAGCGAGAGGATGAGGCAGGTCGGAGAACGACTCGTCTAGAAGTATGACGAATGTAATATGGAGTTCTGGATGAACCCATATCAGTGAAGGTGATGGTGGAGGTAGTAATAATAATATAATATAATATAATAATATATAATATGTGTGTATGTTTGAAAAAAAACTTAAACAATAGCTATTGATGCCTAATAGTATTGTAATTTTAAATTCCAGTATCAGTTTGTATTAGATGCATACTATATATAAGAAAGAGTAAGTCGCAATGTTCGACGCTTTTGATCAATATGCATGTCATACGATTG
Source organism: Helianthus tuberosus (assembly GCA_030545235.1). Classification (NCBI taxonomy): domain Eukaryota; kingdom Viridiplantae; phylum Streptophyta; class Magnoliopsida; order Asterales; family Asteraceae; genus Helianthus; species Helianthus tuberosus. The sequence goes on along the minus strand of CM060365.1, from coordinate 30,174,087 downwards.
GTTGTATTAAATACTATCTTGTGATATTACTACGTGGTAAATGTTTAAAATTCAGATGGCTGACCAAGTGAATCAAGAGAATCCAGATAATAACCCGAAAAACCAGAATGACAATAACCCGAATAATGATAATCCGAACAATGATAACAATGGAAACCCAGTGGATAACAGTGCCATCCAACACATAGTGGCACAAGGAATTATAGATGCAATGCCATTTATTATCCAAACGGTTAGGGAAGCTGATAATAAAAGTAATCATGTCAGTAAACAACCAACCAATGAACTCAGTCACAACGTGAACAATGGACCCATACTTCAAGTGCCCATTCCCAAAAGAAGAAGAACCATGTCTTATGGTTGTTCTTACAATGAATTCTGGTCTTGTAAACCAATGGAATTCTCGGGCAATGAAGGGGCCATTGTAGCTTTACGTTGGATAGAAAAGACTGAGGCAGTCTTAAAAATAAGCAAGTGTGCAGAAGAGGATAAGATAATGTTTGCTTCCAATCTGTTTAAGAACTCAGCTTTAGAATGGTGGAACACTATCCTCCAATCTAGAGGAAGTGATAGGATTTACAATATGGAATGGGACGAATTTAAGAACATGGTAGAAAGGAAATGTTGCCTTCCCAATGAAAAAGAACAGATAGCAAATGAGTTCTTAAATCTTAGGATGACTGGAGTGGATAGTAAAGAGTACACTACATTATTCTTTGAATATGCTAGAATAGTGTCGACCCTTGCATCACCAGAACCAGTGTTAATATCCCGTTACATCTGGGGATTAATCAGTGAGATTAGGCATGTAGTCAAGGCAGCTAGACCTCAAACTATAGAAGAAGCTGTAGAATTAGAAAACACCTTGACTGATGAGTTAGTACGTACACGAGAAGAAGACCAGAGAAGCAACCTAGCCCAGAAACTTACCCAAGAATTTCGTTTTGGAAATTTCAATCATGGGAAAAATATAGGTTCTACCTCTGCACCCTACTGCAAATACTACAAGAGAAAGCATTCTGGAAGATGCTCCATATACTGTAATTTTTGCAAAATATCCGGACACAAGGAAGAAAACTGCAGGAAGAAACCTAACAACAGGATATGCTACAACTGCGAAGAGCAAGGTCATATCAAGCCAAACTGTCCAAAAATAGCTCCAGCAACAAACAACAAGAACCCGAAAAATGCTAGAGCATTTGTTCTGACTGCAGATGAAGCCAAAATGATTCCGGACGTGATAGCCGGTACGTTTTTAGTTAATGATGTTTTTGCTAAAGTATTATTTGACTCTGTGCGAACCAAAGTTTTATTAATACTTCATTTTGAAAACTTTTCAATCAACCATTAACTAAACTCCCACAAGAATGTCTAGTAGAGACAACAAATGGGAAAACCGTTAGGATTTCTGAAATCTTGCAGGGAGCAAGAATAGAATTTTTAAATCAAAAGTTTATTGCAAAACTTTATCCAATGAAACTGGCAGGATTTGATGTTGTATTAGGAATGGATTGGTTAATAGCCAATAAAGCCAGTATTTTATGTGATCAAAAGTCAATCCAAGTAAATTCACCAAGGGGTGAAAAGATCACAATTAAAGGAGATAAACCATCTAGATTTACAAAATCATCTCTGTGATGAAAACAACAAGTTATGTAAGAAAAGGATCATTAGTGTATTCGATTTCCATAATCACTAACACTAAAGGAAAGGAATTAAAAGATATTCCTGTAGTATCTCATTTTTCAGATGTATTTCCAGAAGAATTACCGGGATTACCGTCAGACAGGGAAGTCGAATTCAGGATCCACCTGCTACCAGGAACGGCAACAATCGCCAAAGTACCTTACCGTTTGGCACCCACAGAAATGCAGGAACTAAAGAAACAATTAGACGAATTGTTGGAGAAAGGATTCATACAGCCAAGCTCATCGCCATGGGGAGCACCGATCTTATTTGTTAAAAAGAAAGACAGATCTATGCGTATGTGCATTGATTACCGGGAATTGAACAAGGTCACGATTAAAAATCGGTATCCATTACCAAGAATCGATGATCTGTTCGATCAATTGCAAGGAGCCCGATTTTTCTCTAAAATCGATTTACGATCAGGATATCATCAATTAAAGGTGCAGGAAGAGGACATTCCTAAGACCGCTTTTAGAACAAGGTATGGCCATTATGAATTTATCGTCATGCCATTTGGTTTAACCAATGCCCCAGCTGCATTTATGGACATGATGAACCGAATATGTAAGCCATATTTGGATAAATTCATAATTGTCTTTATAGATGATATTCTCATTTACTCTAAGAGTAAAGAAGAACATACAGAGCATTTGCACGCACTTCTAAGCTTATTAAGGAAAGAAAAGCTTTATGCTAAGTTTTTGAAATGTGGATTTTGGTTAGAACAGGTACAATTTCTTGGACATTTTGTTAATCATGAAGGAATTCATGTAGATCCGACCAAGATCGAGGCAATTACTAAATGGAAAACTCCTGAGTCACCAACCGAGGTTAGAAGTTTCTTAGGATTGGCCAGTTATTATAGAAGATTTATTCAAGATTTTTCTAGAATAGCCACCCCCTTAACTAAGTTAACCTTTAAATCTGTTAAGTTTGAATGGGGACCAAAACAAGAAGAAGCCTTTCGAATTCTTAAGCAAAGATTAACTAACGCACCCATACTAGCGTTACCAGAAGGAACTGAAGATTTTGTAATCTATTGTGAAGCTTCTAAGTTAGGTTATGGATGTGTGTTGATGCAACGCCAATAAGTTATAGCTTATGCATCTAGACAACTTAAGAATCATGAAGAGAATTATTCAACCCATCATCTAGAATTATGAGCCATAATTTTTGCCCTGAAAATTTGGAGACATTACCTTTATGGTAGTAAATTTACCATCTTTACAGATCATAAGAGTTTAAGGTATGTTTTCAGGAAGAAAGAGTTAAATATGAGACAAAGACGCTGGATGGAGATATTAAGTGATTATGATTGTAATATCCAGTATCATGCAGGAAAGGCTAATGTAGTAGCCGATGCTTTAAGTCAAAAGTATCACGAAAAGTCAATAAGAGTACATTCTCTTAAATTAAATCTACAAGTAGATTTAAATGAACAAATTAGAAATACACAAGAGTCAATAATCAAGGATGATACTGAAAAGTTAAAAGAAATGATTAAAGAACTAGACCAAGGAACAGATGGAATTTGGAGATTCCATAAGAAAAGAATGTGGATACCTAAATTAGGAAACCTACGCCACCGTATATTAGAAGAAGCCCATAAGTCTAAGTATACGATGCATCCTGGAAGTGATAAGATGTATCAAGATTTAAGAAAGAATTTTTGGTGGATAGGAATGAAAAAGGATATAGCAGCTTATGTTTCTAAGTGTCTAACTTGTTCGCCAGTTAAAGCTGAACACCAGAAATGCTCAGGTTTGTTGCAACAGTTAGAAATGCCAGTGTGGAAATGGGAATTGATAACAATGGATTTTGTTACCAAATTACCCAAAACAAGAAAATGTAATGATACAATCTGGGTTATTGTAGACAGGCTAACTAAGTCAGCTCATTTCCTACCATTGAAGGAAACTTTCATTATGGAACAATTAGCTAAGCTGTATGTAAATGAAATAGTTTCATTACATGGAATTCCTTTATCAATTGTGTCTGATAGGGATAGCTGTTTTACCTATCATTTTTGGACAAGTTTCCAAAAAGCAATGGGAACCAAGCTAAATCTAAGCACAGCTTATCATCCTCAAACGGACGGACAAAGTGAAAGGACAATTCAGATAATGGAAGACATGCTTAGAGCTTGTGTAATTGATTTCGGAGGTAATTGGGATGATCACTTACCATTAATAGAATTTTCTTACAATAACAGCTATCACACAAGTATCAATGCTGCACCATTCGAAGCACTTTACGGACGAAAGTGCCGAACTCCAGCCTGTTGGGCAGAAATTGGAGAAAAGCAATTATCTGGACCCGAGATAGTGCAAGAAACAACCGACAAGATCATTCAAGTCAAGGAGCGGCTAAAAGCAGCACGTGATCGACAAAAGAGTTATGCTGATAACATGAGAAAGCCATTGGAATTTCAGGTAAGAGACAAGGTATTGTTAAAAGTATCTCCTTGGAAAGGAGTGGTAAGATTCATCAAAAGAGAAAAGCTAAGCCCCAGGTATGTTGGACCTTTTAAAATTATTAGCAGAATAGGACCTGTAGCCTATCAGCTACAACTGCCAGAGGAAATGGCAGGAATACATGATGTATTTCATGTATCTAATCTCAAGAAATGCTTAGCTGATGAATCGTTAGTCGTGCCTCTTAAGGATATAGAGGTAAATGAGCAGTTAAAGTTTGTAGAGAGGCCTCTACAGATTGAAGACAGAAAAATCAAGAATCTCAAACACAAGAGATTAGTTCTAGTCAAAGTAAAATGGGATTCCAAGAGAGGACCGGAATATACATGGGAGCTTGAATCAGAGATGCAAAGAAATTATCCACACCTATTCCAGTAGATCTCGAGGACGAGCTCTAAAATAAGGTGGGGAGGATATAACAACCCTCCAAAATATTTTTTCGACACCCCTAATATATTTAAAGTGTCCTTATATGTCTTAAAATACACCCCGAATATGAAAACGGACCCCGAATACCTTTATTTTAATTAAATTAAATTAACAATCAAATTTTAAAGGTTGTGGCAGGCTGCGAAGACCCAGCCTTGGTCTTACGCGGGCCGCGAGCGCTCATCAACGAGGCAGCACCCTGAGCTGCCATGTGGCAGTGTCGTGTCGAGCCTACACGTGTGACCAGTCAAGGCTAGGGCCTACTTGACCTAAGTCGCGGGCCGCGAAGGACCCCTCCATCGCTTACGCGGGGCGCGACGAAGTCCCAGATCACAACTATAAATAGGGCCGATCAGTTTCACTTCCAAACCGTTCAATCTCTTTCTTTCTCTCGAAATTCTGAACAATTAAAGTAATACTCGGGCATAATACCCCCTAAATAACGAAGTTCTGCTCCGTTGTAAATATCATAAGGTTACGTATTAGATACACTGCCCGATTGATCTAGGGTTCCGTAACGGCTGTCGTGGTTCTTCCCGACGTAGTCGTTGAAATACCGTCTCGGGGAGGGTATTACTAATGTAAATATTGGGTTATCATACTAATGCGTGTGAATTTGTGTAATTTATAGATAATCACCAGGAAATCCTTAAAGAAAACCTAAGACAACAATGTGAGTAATCTCCTTTTTGTAAATTGTTTTTACAAAACCTTAAATATTTTACAATGTGATTAGCAGTGATTGAGTCTTTGTAATTCTTCAATTACTGCCAGTATGTTGGGGTTTGTATACAAAATGTGAGACACGTTACCATTGGACAAAGAGTTAGCCAATGGGTAATATGACCCACCAGTCAGGATTGACAGTACTGAATAAGTAATTGTGTAGATATAAGCAATGTGATCGCTCTCAATACTGTAAATTGATAAAACTCTTCTTGATTAAACTAGGATTCACTCACTAGTATTTCCCACTGACAAATGTTTTTAAAAACGCGTTTAAGGTAACAAAATGTAAGAGCCAAATAGAAGCCAGCTGGAGAGCACTAAAGGCTTGGGAAAAGTGGCTGTAAAAGTTATATAAATAAAGAAGATGTTTTTATCAAATAAAAGTAGGATTTATTCCTATGAAAATGTTTGTAGTAGAAACTTGGGTTTTTCCCACGTATTGTTTATACATATATGGTATTAATATATATATATATATATATATATGGTGGTTTTACTCTGATAAAATATTTCCTAACTACGGTCTTGATGAAATTTCCGCTGCCAACATTGATTAATAACCAATACCACCGAAACTGGTTCGCGGCCGCCCGTTCCCAGGAAATAGGGATCAGGGGTTGCGACATTACTCTTCTTCTTCTAATCATTCAGCCTTTATGGTTAATGTTGGCAATTCATCAAACCAGGTATGTGTCGATGATCCAACTTCTGATAAATGTGTTAATTTAGGTGATAAATTGTCGGACTTGCAAAGCAAATATGATGATTTGTGAAGCAAGTATGATGTGACATATATCCATAATCAAAACTTGATAGTGGATCTTTCGAAATGCACAGAGGCTAACATGTTTTATGAAAACCATGAAAAAGAGTTTAAAATGGTGGTTGAAAATTTAAGAGAAGATAAAACCGAGCTAACTAAAATGGTTTCAAGAAAACAAACTGACATAAACTGTTATATCAATCGTCTCGAGAACATGCAAAAAGAGTTAGCCTATGTAAAGTGTGAAAGTGAGGCGATCCAGCTTAAGTTAGATAGTTATTCAAATTCTAGGTATGCGCTGGATCACATCATTGACATACAGAAAGAGAAAAGGGATGTCACGTGCAATGGATATAAGAAGTGTCCACCACCTGTTAGACACAATTATGATGCGATGTCTGATAAGGAGAATAGAACTTATTTTGAACAATCTGTTCCTTTAGACATTGAGGAATTTGCAACCGGACTTGGATACAAAAAGGAAGTATCATCGGATTCGGATGTGTCAACAGTTACAAGTGTGTCAACTGCTGAACAAAATCAGGATCCTCCAGTTGTTGTTGAGGATGATGATTCTTCAGATAATGAATCCGATGATACTGACTCAGCACAGTCTGATGCGGTACTCAAAGAAGAGGACATACCTGTCGAGAATCATATTTTATGTGATCCTCCCGCAAAACCTGCTAAGACTGTTCTAGTAGAGTCCACTTCCTCGCAAGAGTCTGAGAGTGTGAATTTGCTGTACACTCTTGTTGGTGATGATAAAATCTATTCTGACAAAGATTTTCCGATAAAAAATGTAAATCAATCTTTAATTAGTAAAGTTTTTGAATATTCGACAAGTAGATTTTTGGGAAAGTCGGGTTCACACGTTGTGGTAACACATTGCCCTTCGATTCCAAAAGCTGAAGTTCGAAGACAATATGGAAATCAAAGATTGCCAACAGTGAAAAAGCAGCAAAATCATACCAAACCAAAAGGTAAATCAACGACTCAAGGTTGAAAGGAACCGAACCAAAAGAAGAATCAAAAGGTGAACTTTGTGAAGTCAAAGGGAACAGATAAACTTGAAACATTTGCAAATAAATCTAACTTAGATCATGTCAATAAAGTTAAAATTTTGAAAATAAATGGACAAAACAATTCATGACCAAGTACCTCGCAATCACAAAGTTCATCACCAAGACATCAACATGATACTTCGGGGTTTGTAGAACGAAGATCATGTTTCAAGTGTGATAAAGTTGGACATATTATTCGAAATTGTCCATATCTTCATAAACTAAAAGCCAAAGTTGATGATCCTCGTGAACTAAATTACCGAAAGCGATCTGTTTCTTCAAAACAAGATCCCTGTCTTGTAAAAGAAAGGGAAAAGAAACAGAAACGCCAACAAGTCAAGGTAATTAAGAAGGCAATTAAAACCGACGTGGTTTACAAACAACATGTTTCAGTTAAACCAACAATTTCTAAAACTTCTAATAATCACGAAGTTATGATTTCAAAAATTCAAACTGGTAAAACACAACAGACTTGGAAACCAAAAACGGTTACTAATTCAGGGGGAGCATCACAATTTCCTAACCATCGAGAAGTTGAAATAACCTTTGTCGATGAAAATGGAAGACCCAAGACCACAAAGGCTTGGGTCCCCATCTCCAACTAATCAGGTGAGTGCATATGCAGGATGGTCCAGGAGGAACTTTCAGCAGTCATTGGATTGTTGATAGTGGGGCATCCAGGCACATGACCGGCGACATGAAGCTTCTCTACGACGTCAAATCTATTAGAGGATGTTATGTTGCTTTTGATGGAGATAAAGGCGGATATATTACTGGAGAAGGAATGGTATCCAACGGGGTTGTAAGTTTTGACAAGATCAACTTTGTGCAACAACATGATCACAATCTTCTCAGCGTTTCATAAATTTGTGATAAACAAGTTTTAGTACACTTTGATGCAAATGGATGTTACGTGCTGAAACCTGGTTTCAAGATTCCAAAAGACTGGATTCTCTTATCTGCTCCAAGGATTAATGTTTTGTATGTCCTTGATATGAGCCAAGCAATTACAACGTCTGCATAAGCAACCTGTTTCGTTTCCAAAGCCACAGAAAAGGAATCAATCTCTTGGCACAGACGGATGGGACACATTCATTTAAGAAAAATGAATCATTTGGTGTCCAATGAATTTGTGCATGGTGTTCCTCTTAAAAATTTCCATCTTCAACACGTCTGTGTTTCATGCCAGAAAGGGAAGCAAAGAAAGAAGTCGCACCCTACAAAGAAGATCAACACCGTGGCAGTTCCGCTTGAACGTTTGCACATGGATTTTTTGGGCCCTGTCAAGCATAAAATCATTAGGAATGATCAGTACTTCCTATTGGTGACTGATGATTATTCAAGATTTTCTTGGGTGGCGTTCATGGCACACAAGAGTAATACTTTCCAAGTTAGACGGATTCGCAGTGACAATGGAACTGAATTTAAAAATCATGCAATGGCGGAGTTTTGCACATCCAAAGGTATTCTTCACGAATTCAGTGCAAGTTACACTCCTCAACAGAATGGCCTCGCTGAGTGTAAAAACCGTACTTTGATCGAAACTGCTAGGACTATGTTGGTAGAGTCCCAGTTACCCATTCCATTCTGGAGTGAAGCTGTGGCCTCTGCATGTTACACAATGAACCGAGTCCTTACAGTAAAAAGACACAACAAGACCTGCTTTGAACTTCTTCACAAACGGAAACCAGATTTACAATATCTTGAACCATTTGGAGCTCCTTGCACAATGATCGATCCGAATGGAAAGTTTGGGGCAAAAGCAATTGAAGGATACTTTCTTGGGTATGCCACCCTGAACTTAAGAGTCTGGAATCTAGAGACAAAAAGGGTCGAGGAATGGTCTGAAGTCAGAGTACAAAGGCACACATTGCCAGTCAAATTTCCTGGTCAGCCTTGGATGTTTGAGTACGATGATTTTTTCAATTCGATCAATACTGAAGAAGTTGCAGTAGATGCTGCGGCACAGATGTTTTTCAAGAGTGACAACGCAACAGATTCACCGTTGGTTCGTCCAATTATTGTCAACAATCAAGAACCATCTTCAGTTAACAATAATGCTCTCGACAAAGATGATTTTCATGATGCTACCAAACTGAACGAATCTTTAGAGGATGATGAATTTCTCGATGCAGATCAAGAAGCTCCAACAACAGCTGTACATGGTACTTCTGAGGCTACAGCTCCAGTTGATCAGCCCAAAACAGTTGATCAAGAAGCTTTGAAAGATAATTCTTGTGTGGAAGCTATGCAGGAAGAATTGCAGCTATTCCAGAAGCTAGGTGTCTGGAAACTCGTTGATAAACCTGATGATTACAAGAAGATTGGTTCCCGTTGGGTTTATAAGTGAAAAAAGGATGACCGTGGAGTAGTCATTCGAAACAAGGCGAGATTAGTTGTTCAAGGATTTCGTCAGATTGAAGGGATAGACTACAATGAAGTTTATGCACCGGTTGCACGTCTAGAAGCTATTCGGATCTTTCTACCCTATGCGTCCTTCAAAGGATTCAAGGTCTACCAGATGGACGTGAAAAGTGCATTCTTACATGGTGTGTTTGAAGAAGAGGTGTACGTCGAACAACCTCCAGGTTTTGAAGATCCTATTCACCCTGATCGGGTTTGGTTGCTGAACAAAGCTCTCTATGGTCTACATCAAGCACCACGAGCTTGGTATGCAACCTTATCTAATTATCTGCTGGAGAATGGATTTCGCAGAGGTCTTGTCGATTGCACTCTTTTCATCAAAGAACAGGATGGAGATCTTCTATTGGTATAGGTATACGTAGATGATATTATATTTGGTTCTACTAACGATGTTTTGTGTAGGAACTTTGAGCGTGTTATGCAGGAGAAATTCAAGATGAGCGCCATGGGGGAAATGACTTTCTTTTTGGGCCTACAAGTGCAACAAACGGAGTCTGGGATATTTATCCATCAGACGAAATATGTTAGTGACATCTTGAACCGATTCTAGATGTCCAAAGCAACGCCCATTGGTACCCCACTTCAGCAAAATCACGAAATTAATCCGGACTTGAAGGGTGACGTTGTTAACTCTTCATTTTACCGCGCAATGATCGGATCTCTTATGTACCTCACAGCATCAAGACCAGACATAATGTATCCTACGTTCCTGCTTGCCCGATATCAAGTCAACCCGAAGGCCTCACATCTTACAGCTATGAAAAGGATTTTTCACTATTTGAAGGGATGCCCGGACACCGGTCTCTGGTACCCTAGGGATGATAGTTTTGACTTGATCGCTTTCAGTGATTCTGATTTTGGCGGATGCAAAATCGATGGCAAATCCACAACGGCTGGATGTTAGTTTTTAGGAAATCACCTAGTCACATGGCAGTGCAAGAAGCAGACTTGTGTCGCTACATCAACATGCGAAGCTGAATACATTGCTGCCTCAAGTTGTTGCTCCCAAGTCCGGTGGATCCAACAATAAATGCACGCGGTTTTGAATTCCTAACTACTCCTATTTTCATTGATAATTCTGCTCCCTTACAGATCACTAGAAATCTTGTGCAGCATTCAAAGACCAAACACATTGAAATCAAATATCACTTCATACATGATTGCTTTGATAAAAGGCTTATCGATGTTGTTAAGGTCCACACTGATAACCAACGTGCCGACCTTTTTACCAAAGCATTTGAAAAATCACGATTTGACTTTTTATTATTGGTAAACAGCATTATGGTCAAGCAAGAGTAAAACCGACATCGGAAAATCGTTTTTGTAAATATCTTTATGTTTTTAATTTATCATAGTTTTTACATTTTAGGGGGAGTAAAATCCAAATTTGAAAAATTCAAAAACATCGAAAAATTTCAAAAAACACAAAAACAATAGAAAAACAAAAATGAGTTTCCTGGCGGGAAAAAGAGAAAATGATAGTACGTTAGTGGTCTGTCTAAACCTCTTTAAACCTAAAATGGAAAACGATAAGCAGCTCTATTTAAGATGTATCAGTAGGCTCACAATCATTTTAAAGTGTGCAGGGTGATATAAACTTTAATCGACTGAAGACTGTGTGGGAACCGCTCATTGGCATATGGTCTTAGTACCGAAATTTCGTTTGATAGATTGCCGAGGTTCTGAGATATGTGGTCTTTATGCTGTTTATCATCTAGGTATCATGGTTGTTTCTTTTACCGAAATATAACGGAGACGAAATCTAGATCTTCCATGATACCATACATACGTGTACATATTGCATACGACCTCAATAAGTGATCAACAATCACATGTCCAAACAAAATAAGTGATAATATATCACAACTTTTATGCGGGAGTCAAGTTCGTCTCTTTGTCTGTACGATGGTACTAACCTGTTCACGGACTTGCTCCTGTGCCCTCATGCATTTGAAAATCAAGTTCCTCATCAATAAGTGATTCTATCACATAGGGCTTGTTTTCAATAAAAAGTAAGTGAGTATCTCACATTTTCATATACGTCAAAACAGATGATAAATGATATATTCACCAGTAAGATGAACTCTCGTGAATACCTTGATACGGGAATGTGTCGTGTGTGGATGAACACCGGTCGGTAAGTATAAATCATACACTAATCGTATCCCCTCGCCGCGATTACATATGATAAGTTGAGCTTATGTGGACAACAATACCGATAATCGTTATAGGATGCTTATCTAAATGTTCACAAAAGGAACAACAAGAATGTTTTGGCATGACCGTACACTGATATGATTCTCTTACCCTCGAAACTCACAAAAAGAATGTCTGTAAATATTTATTTACTGCTTTCCGTCTTTACATTTGAAATATTCAAAAATACCAAAAAGATTTTAGGTGTGTTTTAATATAAATTTTATAAAAGCCTAAAATATTTTGCTTCTATTTTATTTTTGATTGACCGATGTTGGAACTCGAGTCTTTGTTACCTGAAATCTGATCGAAACCCAAAAAACTGAACCTTCATAAACGTTCGAAGTGGACAAGTTTTGAAAGTTAAGTAACTAAATTTGATAAATATGTTAATTTTTCAAACAAACCGTCGGACGGTAGTTGATAGAAAACTGGTCACATGTGTGTCGTTTGTTTATGTTAACTATATTCCAAGCAGGTGTTCTAATTACGTGTTTAGCTTTCTTATATGTGCAGATGAGACATTCAATTCAGCTAAAGATGAAGAGAACGTGTTAGATGAAAGGCTTCGGAATAAAGACATGACATGGAAGTACTCAAAGGATCAAGATGATCGAGTTGCCGCTGACCACTCATCAATGCCACAAGGATCTAAAGTGCTGAAGATCAAAAGATTCACGAGCATAACTCAAGGGAGAGTTTGTTTTAAGGGAGAGTTTGTTGATGCACTTCCTAAATGAAAAGGGGAGTTTGTTGATACACTTTCTACTTGCGACACGTGAAGACTTTGAAGATCCTACGACAAGAATGAACGAACCATCACTAGATGGAGAACGAAACGAGTTGAAGAACGAGTAGCGTCCAAGGGGGAGTTTGTTGATACTTCCTATTTGTGATGTGTTCAGAACGATCAGTATCCAAGGGGGAGTTTGTTGACGCATATTATGTGGATACGGATCGTTCCAGTTCGACTCGGCTACGAAGTGAAGGCCGAAGTCAAGATATTCTCCTATCTTGACTCGGTATGTTATTTACTTTGTAATGAATGATGTAAATGCAACTGCGTGTGTGCAGTATGCATGTTTGCGTTTAATTGATTGTTTGAACTGTTTAGCGAAGTCCCTTTCGGCGAAGTCACTCTTGGCGAAGGACTATGGTTCGTCAAGATGTGAAAGTGATGAAGAATACATTCTTCGTCACATTGATTGTTCATCAAAGTGTTGGTGATGAAGAACAATGTTCGTCGTCAACCTGAGTACTTCGTCGAGATCCTTCGTCGCTGCAGGTTCTTCGTCGACCTGCAGCATATATAAGCAGACATAAGACAAACAATATGGAGTCTGAATAGATTTGAGAGAGAACACACTGAAAAACACACACACACACTGAGAGTTTACAGAGACCCTTTGTAAACATTGTATTGTAACTGCATTACATATTAATACATTGGAGTGTTAATCGTTGAACCGTGTTTGTCGTTTTTGTGTTCTAACTTGGTTTAACTTACCCGTTTGGATTCCGCACTCTCGGGTTCGTCGGAAAATCAGGAAAGTGGTTTGACTAGATCCTCCGAGTGGACCTACACAACATGTGTGGTGAAGTATAAGACTGGCTCTGAAGTGGATGATACTAAACGAACCTTTTGAACTTTACACGGTCTATCAACATGTGTGGTGAAGTATAAGACTGGCTCTGAAGTGGTTTGACTAGATCCTCTACAATTGTCTTGCCACGAAGATTGTGCATCTTTTCAACCTAAGTAAATTAATTTAGACTATAACAACTCTAAATTTTTTAAAATTTTGTAACTTTCTTTATCAACATAAACTATCTTCTAAACTCAGCTTTGAAGTTTAAGAGTCAATCATACAGAAGAATATCAATATATTGAGACAATAATAAAATGGACCGTATAAAACTAATAAACGCTTACATTAGATACAACACTTGAAGAGGCAGGAATATCACGAACAGAAAAATCTTTAGACTGAAGTTGATGATCATTAACATCATCAGCTATTTTTACAGAATGATCTTCAGGCTACAACAAAATTTTAAAAAACCTTGTTATAATTATTATACAATAAAATATATCCGTAGGAAATTATAAACTTACAACATTTTTAACATCTGACTCATCAACCAGACGCGCAACCTTTGAATCAAATAGCCCATCACCAGTAGACTATATTTATAAGAATGATCATATATAAGAAACCATATTTTAAATAATAATAATAAGTAAATATTCCATGTGTATATATACATTAAAAATATCCTCAAAACTTGTAAACTCTTTAGAATTACCAACCAAAGATCTAGTCTCATCATCATCTAAAGCAACTTTCCCAGAATCCATAACTTGTTTGTGTTTAGCCAACAATATGGGATTTTAAAAATTATTAGCATAATATAATAAAAGTTACTTATCACCATCATGTTATCAAACAATATATTTTATCATTAAAATTTTATACCGCAACCAATAAGTCAAACCCATTATCTCCATAAACTGAATCATCCAAAACAACAACATCAGCTTTCTTGAAGGAAACCTCAGTTCCAGTTTCGGGATGGAAAACGGAAAGCTCAAACGTTTTAGATGTAATCATGGTGAAAACCAACCAAGATTCAACTGTCATCGGAACTTGTTCAATCAATTTTAACCATCCATCAGTAAATCCGCATCCATCAGTCCATCCTTTCATCATCACATTCCAAAACCTTTCGCCAGCATAGATAGTTGCCATCCCATACTTGTAATTTTTACCATAGAATTCTTTCCAAAATTTGTCAGCAATTAGCTATAAAATAAGCAAAGAAATAATTAATGCAGACTTACAAATTTGATATGAACTAATGATCAACAGAAGTTAAAACAGGTTAGTCAACAAAAGTTAAAATGAGAATTAGTCAACGGGAGTTACAGTATTTACACAGTCCCTAACCACTGTTGGGTATCACCTGTTACATGCGTCTGTTGCTATCCAACAGAGGTTTCGTAACAACTGTCATCCATTATGTCCAGCAGAGGTTGCAACGTGGACAGATCTTAATATCAGATGTTAGTCAACCGAGGTTAAAAGACTTAGTCAACAGAAGTTAAAAAGGTTAGTCAACAGACGTTAAGATTATAAGGAAACGGGCGTTAAAAGGGCAAACAGATGTTAGCAAGTTGTTGAGCTAGCAAAAAATGTTTACAGTAAGTGACAAAATAATATATCGTTACTTACAGTCATGCCAAGTTCAGGTCTAATATTTGCTGAAATGTAAGAGTTCTCGTAGACATTTTCTTTAAAACATGAGACAACGAATGACAATCTTCCAATAGCTTTTACCAATACAACATCTTTGGTTTTCAAACAACAATCTCAAACAAACTTTGTCCATCCATCCGTAAATATACAATGATCATCTCTCTTCCTTACTCGTACTAACCATGATTTGTCACCATCAAGTAGTTCTACAATTCGACCGTATGGGACCTCCTTGCCCCACAACAGACTCTCAAAATCAAGTGGTATATTCTGCGACAGTAGTTAACAAACATCTTACATCAAAAATTAATGTAGAATCCTAATAGTAGCAAGAAAGTTAAAAAACATACCAAAAATATAAAATCATCTTCATTAAGGAATTTTAAAAAGGATGGTGTTTGATTGGATGGATTCATATCTGCAATAAACAATTTAAACTTACAAGTTATAAAGATGAACAACATCCAATAAAAGTCATAGATAAACAACATTATAAAATAGACATCACTAACATCCCTTAAACTAAAGCAGCATTTAAAAAACAAAAGTACCAAATATTAACCGTGTGACAACCCGAAATTTCAAGTCTTTCCTTGTACTATTTCAAACCCTTGTGTTGTGTTTTGATGTAACCAGTGTGTACGCTATTTAAATAGTGAATGTATTTGATTATATATGAATGGTTATGAGTTTATGTATTATGCTAAGTGTGTATGTCCGTATAAAATTCGTTGCATGAAATTCTTGGGCCGCACACCTTTGTTCAGTCCGCTCTCGGCCCACATGAAACCCAAGCAGGGGCCCGACCCTCTATATCAGCGCATACACCCTAGAGTTGGTGTATGGCTTCCTTGATCTCTTAAACAAAAAAAACATTTGCAAACCCTACTCTCCTCTCCCTCCCGATCCGACGGCAACCTCCCTTATACGATCGAAGCTTTCTCTCGGCTCTAACACCTTCCTCAACGTCTTGTAATCTGGTTAGTGTATTCTCATGTGTTAATTCAATTACTTGTCGGGTTGTGCGATTGTGTTTTGGATTTGCATGAATCATCATAATAGTTGCACTATTAGAAATTGATAGATAACATGATTGAAATCCATAACTGTTGTGGATGAGAATTGAATTATAGCAATGTAGGGTGTTGTGGATATAATTACTAATTGATGATGATCATGAACTAGGATTTCACAATGATTGATGTTCGATTGAAACGGACTAGAAGTAATCTGTGGATGTTTGGGTGTATATTGATGTTTGCTATTGTGCGATGATGCTGATGATTGTGTTAATATGTTGTTATTAATCATTGAAGGTGCGATTAGGGTTTGTATAATTTAAGGATGTGTAACCGTTTTGATCCATGATTGGGGTGGGAACATTGGGGAATTATGTTTGCTAAATTTAAGGGAAACAGTTGACTAGATCCAATCAGGTAAGATTGGTCTCACAACAGACTCGGAATCGCAGAAGGGGTTGGGCTTCATGAGTTGTTTGGGCCGCACACCAAACGCACAGCCCAAACTCAGTCGCACAAGTGGTATTGGATCGCACAAGGGATCCCAATCGTACAAGGGATACCAATCACACAATTGTAGAGGAATCGCACAAGAGTTTTGGGCCTGAATGGTCAGTCGCACAAGTGCGTTTGGGCTTGAAAAGTCTTGGGCCGCGTATCAGGATTCAATCGCACAAGATAAGGCCAATCGCACAAATCCCTTGGGCCTTATGTTACGCGGGCCTATATACCATGGGGGCAGCATGGTGTTGGGTTGGGTTTATACTATCTGTTGTTATATGAGTATGGGACGTGAACCGTGAATGCTTAGTGTAAAGTGCTAGATTATGTGCATGAATAAGTAAGTCGTATACAAACTGACTAAGTATGTGTAAACGTTATAGGCTTTGATTGATTAACTTGAACGTGTAACTTGTCTTACCGAGCAAATCTAAGGTGAGTTCACTGCTCTTTTCCAAGCATGAATCCCGGGGAGGGACATCTGGTAAACATTCCAGGGAGGAATGTCGGGTAAATGGTTTTGACTAGAATGTTAAACCTGGGATGTTGGTTAATACACTCATATCTATCATTAAGTCCCATCATATACCAAATTGGTTGCCGGGGAGGCAACGGGGTTATTAGTTGATAGTGCTATTAGGTTTGGCACCCTCACACCGTACCGGCGAGGACGGGCGTGAACTAATTACATTAACCACTCGACCAATGTTTGATAGAGCATTGGGGAAGGGCAAATAATCTGGAGCCATCTGCGGTAATCGAGTTATTAACAACATCAGATCTCTGAAATGTTTTAAATTCATATCTGGTAACTAAACGTGGTAACAAACTTTGAACTCACCAGCGTTGTCTGATACACTTGTCTGCATGCTTGCTGGTCGTTATATTCATGGTTATGGAACTTGCTACCTGGGAGTGCTGGAGTGGTCATGGGTCGTGGCTCTTGGATACATGTTCATTGGTTTTGCACATTTGTTTTGAAACACTTGAATAACAATGCTTCCGCTGAACGTTTTGGTTTTAAGTTATGATTGAAACTATATTATGAAATGAATGGAAACTTTTATTTAATATCTTGTTATAGTTCAATGTGATTAGTGGCTGGATCCTGGTACGTCACACATCCCGCGGTGTTTCCGCATGTGGTATTTTGGAGGTGTGACAAACCGGACTATTTGTATAATCACACACTTAAGTTATTACAAAAACAAAGCACCAAACGAAAATCATCATCTCTCACAACAGTTAAGCAAATGAGCATCAACCAAAAATTATATGGTTGATTTATCAATCATAATGTAGAAGACAACATCAAGAAGATGCATGTACAAATTGTGACAGAGAATGCTATCAGTAACTTCATTTAAGTTAATGCAGTACTTAATTGTAACGCCCCAAAATCTGAATGTTAATATTTGTCGTGTGTTCTTATGTGACGCGTCATGAAATAAATAAGTAGGCTATTTAACCTAGTTAAGGGTATGGTCAAAAGTATTAAATGATGAAGGTAGTGTCGGTTATGTTTTAAAGGTAAAACCAAGGGGCTAAAGTGGAACAAATGAAAGTTGATTTACTAATTAAAAGAAATCAATACACAAATAAACACACACATCGTGTGTGTTCGAGAAAGAGCCAGGAGCTCCATGAGAGCTCCACAAACCCTAATCATGAAGATCGTCAAATCGGAAGGCAAGATGAAGCTTAAATCCATAACCGAGCATGGATTAATGATCACCAACACGAGGGAATCATAAGGTATGTCTTAAATCTAAGATTGGTGATCATGGGTGAAGTGGGTTATGTTCTAATCCGTGAGTTAATATGAAATTGATCATGTACAAGGGTTAGAATCCGCGTATAGAACATGGGTTATGTATGGTTTGCGTTAATTTGATGATTAGAGGTGAAACCCGTTAGTTAGGGTGAAGATGATGACTAGAATCACCTCCCATGTTCGAGTCTTGTTGAAAGATTGATGTATTATGTGGGTATGATGAATACTTGTTAGAAGAATTAGGAGAAATGTGATGATGATATGTTTGATGTTTATTTGGGAATGATACATGATGATTAGTAGTAGGTTTTGATGGGTTATGTATGAGTTTAGAAGATTTGTGCATGAAATAGTTGTACGTTATGCTTAAAAGGTAGTACTTACATCGAGTGTATGATAAAATGTATATAGTGTCGCCCGTATGGTCGATTATGATGTTACGGGTATATGTTGATAAGTCGATAGTTACATATGGTTAATAGTTGACTTTTGAAAGTCAACAAGTATAAGAAACATGATTTAACTCGTTGTGGTAAAAGCAGGATTATAGGAAGTCGTTTGGGCATGTTATGTTAATATGCGTTAATTGTGATTACATGATGATGTACATGTGTTGGAAAGGATATGAAGTTGATTATATGTCTTAAATGCTTGTTAGAAGTGACTAAGGAAAGTTAAGTGTGAATTACGCGAGTGATATGATTGTTACATGTACAAATGAGTATGCTAATAAGAGCATGATTTCGATGAAATGAAAGTATAGGAATCCCGTCGAGACGGACTCAAGCATGAGGTGTTAACGGGTCAAGAAGAGCCAAGGAATCGGATACGAGCATGGACGCATAAGGTAAGTGATTTCCGTAATCACTTCTTAGTTCGATTAAGTAATATGGTGTTTTAATTATCTAAACACGATGTTTGAGGTCAAATATGTGTTGTAGGCTTTCGTCGTAATTGATGGGATTAAAGTTGACCAAAATGCCCTTGATGGGTATTTTGGGCAAACGATCTTAAAAGTGGTTTAAAAACAAGTTATTCGAGTAATGTAATGTTTTGGTCAAGTATGAAAGTGGGAAGTATGGTCTTGTTAGTCACAAGACCAATTAATGCGCAAATACCCTTAACGGGTCAAAATAAGCTTATGAATGAAAATGGGTTAAGAGGATGCAATACATCCAAGAATTTAGTCTTTTATGATAGACGTCACTGGTATTATTAGGTTCATAAGGAATTATGGTAAAACAAACAAGTTATGTTGATGAATGCATGAACGGGTCAATTCTTGGTAAAAAGGGTAGTAATCCGAGGACTTAAAAGTCTGAAATTTTGTTAATCCGGATGTCGGATCTTCACTCCATAAGATGGAGAATTAAATTACGGACGCGTAGGAAAAAGAATCGGGTAAAACGGACCAATAACGAAGAAGTTATGACCGTTTCCGTGAAATGCGGTCGTGCTGGGAATATGCAGCTTTCAGCTGCAAAAGTTCTGTGAAAACAGGGGCTTTGCGTGACGCCAAGGCCCTTGGCGTCACGCGAGGCCCCCCTTGTTTGGCGAAAATTGTTCGTTTGCTCCGTATTGGCTTGGGAACTCGTTTAAACGCGTTTTAAGTTGCGTATGACTAATTTAACTTATGTTTTATGACCATTAGGGTAAGCGCACATGTAGATAGGTATGTAGGTATGATTGTATATCTCTATACACGTATGTAGAAATGTATGAAAGCATGTATGTATCTACGTGGGTATGTTTATAAGTATGTGAGCAAGAATAAGAGGATATATGATGGTATGTATGAGAATAGGCATGTATGAGTTTGGTATGATGCACGTAGGGTTGTATGTATGTAAATATGTATAATTTCATGAATGTACGTAATGATGTTGGTATGTGTACATGTAGATACGTATTTAATGATGTAGATGTGTGTATATGTAAGTATGCATGTAGATTGGCATGTATGTGTGTGAGTATGTGTGCAAGTACGTATGTATGTATGCATGTGTGTACGTATGTATATATGGAGATAATATGTATAAAGTTAGGTATGTATGTAAGTCTTTTGGTATGATTAAGTGTTTACGTTGTTTATTCGTATACCTGGAGTTATAAGTGGAATGCAGGAATAACAAAGAAGTCTCATCACGGATGGTATGACAGGATGGAAAAGCTGGGATGTAAAGAGTTAACGAAACGAGAAGTAAACGTGAAAACCTTGTAGGTTTATAATGCGTACTAATGTTGTGAATTTTATGTGGTGAACGCAGGTAATACCAGTCGTGAGGATATCCAAGGATTGGAGATCGAGGATCGAGCCCCAAGATAGATTGTACGGGAGTGTTGAGTACGTAATGGAATGAAGCTAGGTTATGGCTTCTTATTGAAAATGAGTATAATAAATGTATTTATTGTGAAAGAATTAATCTTAAAAATGAATTTAAGTGCGTCAAGGTATTTGTAACGAAAGTAATTTTTATGGTACGATTTTTCCGCTGCGACTTTAGTCAGTTACGAATTAGGGTGTAATATTAATCGATAAAAATACACCGGATTACATCGACTATTATTTGCTTCAACAAAGAATGTGAAACGCCGTCGGTGACAAATACATACTAATAACATCAAATAATGATTAATCGAACATTTATAATACAAACAATAAATTCAAAGAAACAATACTTGGTTTTATAGCGTGTAATCTATATTATGCAGTAGAACCTTTCCGATTTTGATAACAAAGTTATGTGAGAAAACTTCCGAATATGTTTTCTGGAGCTTATATTCAATAATGGAGATGAAAAGTATATTAAATGGAGTTAATACATATGTTACATTGTTGGTGCACAGAATGTCTGTTGACTTCGTCTGAATCATGTCTTAGGTTAAGATAGGTCAACATAGGGTCTTGAAAGTCAAAATTAGGTTTATTATATATGTTTCGCTTATAAGGACTTAGGAGGTTTCGCTCATGTGGTCACCTAGGTGGTTTCGCTTATTAGTCACATGGGGTTTCGCTTATATGGCTGACATATAAGCGAAACCAGCTGAACTATAAATACCTGTCATGTGTTCTTCATTGGTAACCTTTGGAGCGAAACCTATACATGCTTGTGGTGTCGAAACTCTGTCAAAACTGATTCAAAAAGCATCAATAAAGAAGAAATTTGAAAGGAAAAGCTGTGTAACTTCATTTACGTTGATTCCGCTTTCGTATGTGAAGATGAACGTTCTCAACTGACTGTTTAGGGTCGGAACACGGTCCAACAAGTGGTATCAGAGCTCAGGACGAGGAGTTCATACTACTACAGCTTGATTCTACCGAATTCTCTGATTTCTACTCTCTTTCTATCATACTTTTTCGATTTGAACTGGTTCCTACGGTTGAAATGATCTGATTTTTGAGTATTACGTGTGAAACATACAATTAACAAACCCTAGAAAGAATCAGTTTAAAATACGGATTAAAAATGGTAAAAATCAACTAAAAACCATATTTCGCTTTTTCGAACATCAAAGGTTTCGCTCGAAATTACCTATAGTTTCGCTTATTCGGTATTTCGCTTATAGGGAAATCACCTGATTTCGCTCATAAGGACATTGCATATTTCGCTTATACGGACATTGCATATTTCGCTGTTACGGACATAAAATTGCTTAATTTCGCTCTTAGGGACTTGAATTGTTCTATTTCGCTTATACGAACACTTTAAGTCTGATTTCGCTTTTGTGTCAAGTTTAATTTCGCTCCTGTGACATATAAAATTAGGATTTCGCTCATAGATACATGTGATTTCGCTCCATTGTCAACATTGAGATTTCGCTCATATGTCCAATCAGATTTCGCTCATAAGTTCAACATGATTTCGCTCATAGGATCAAGTGATTTCGCTTATTGTGTTGTTGTTTGATTTTGCTCAAGTGAACATATTTTGGTTAAAGACTGATTTCGCCCAAGTGTCATATTTCGCTCGAAAGTGAACATTTTCGCGTCAAGATCATTTCACGACAACCAAGTGTCAGTGTATTTCAGATTACTTGATATTGTTTAAACTGATTTAGTTTGTTTGTTTGTTCTTAGGTGATTGAAGATGTCAAGCAACGGTGAAGAGTTCTACAACACATTCTACAACGCGTTTACTTCCGAATCGTCAGATAGAAGATCTGAGATGAGAGAATATTCAAGAGAGATTTCGGAGAATTTGAAGTTTGAAAACATGTACGGAAGCCAACAGAAGCCACCAAAGCTAATGAAAGTTGAAGATTATAACTGGTGGAAAAACATATTTGAGGGTTGGGTAAAAGCTTTCACTCCTGAAAGCTGGTTAAAATTGACAAACGGATACATTGAACCAGTAAAAAAGGGAGGAGAGTTAATAGATCCAAAAGATTTCACAGACATAGATATAAAAAATGTTGTGGCTGAATACAAAATGATCACATTAATCAAACAATCAGTGAGAGAGGATATTATCTCGTTACTTGAACGAGAGAAAACTTCAAAGAGTTTGTGGGAAGCGTTAGGGAGAAAGTGTGTAGGAAGTAATGATATTGTAAAAAACAAAAAGAAATTGTTGCGTAAAGAGTTTGATTTATTCAGTTGTATGAAAAATGAATCTGTTTGTAAAATGATCGAGAGATTTGGACATCTAAAAATGGAGCTGACCAGACATGAAGTCACATATTCTGAAGAGGAGCTGGTGGATAAATTGTTTGATTCATTGCCAAATGATCAAGAGTGGCAATACTTCGCTCTAATATTGAAAAACACAATCAAGCCTGAAGATTTAAAAGTGGATTTGCTGATCGAAAGACTTGAAAGTCATGAGTTGGAAATAAAGAGATCTAAAGTCAACAATCCAGCTTATCAGCAAAATGTGGAGCTTTACTACAGAGGAAATATACCACAGGCTGGGTCTCCAAGAACAGCGTTTTCTGTAGAAAGTTCAAGTTCAGTGAACAATGAAAGTCTTCACAGTGGTTTTCACAGTGGATCTTCTTCAAACACTTCAAGTCAATCTGCTTCCATGTAACGCCCCAAAAATCTGAATGTTAATAATTGTCGTATGTTCTTATGTGACACATCATGAAATACCTAATTAGGCTATTTTACCTAGTTAAAGTGTATGGCCAAAACTATTAAGTAAGGAAAGTTGGGCCAAGTATGTTAAATGGTAAACATGAGGGGCTAGATGGTATAGAATGAAAGATGAGTTATTTAAAAGAAAATAACAACACACACATTCGTGTGTGTTCTAGATCGATCAGGAGCTCCCATTTGAGCCAAACCCTAGCTCAACCTTAAATGATCAAATTGAAGGATAAATCGAGGTCCAAATTCACAACCGAATATGGATTAATGATCACCAACACGAGAGGATCATAAGGTATGTTTTAAATCAAAGATTGGTGATCATGTGTAAAGTGGGTTATGTCCCAATCCGTAAGTTAATGTGAAATTGATCATGTATAAGGGTTAGAATCATCAAATAGAACATAGGTTATGTATGGTTTGTGTTAATTTGATGATTAGAAGGGAAACCCACTTGTTTTGGTAAGGTTGATAACTTGAATGATCATCCATGTCAATTCTTAATGATTGTTGATGAATTATGATGATTTCTGGTGAGGTTAATTGAATGAAATATGATGTTGATGTGTTTGATGTTTATGTGAGAATGGTACATGTTGATTAGGAGTAGGATTTGATGAGTTATGTATGAGTTTAGAAGATTTATGCATGAACTAGTTGTACGTTATGCTTAAAGGGGGGTACGCACATCAAGTGTATGGTAAAATATATATAGTGTCGTCCGTATGGTCGATTATGATGTTATGAGTATATGATGATAAGTTGATAGTTAAATGTGGTTAATAGTTGACTTCTGAAAGTCAACTACGTATAAGAAACATGATTTGACTCGTTGTCGTAAAGGTGGAATTATAGGATGTCGTATGATACAGGTTATAGCAATCCGCGTTAAATGTAATGACATGATGAGTTACATGAGTTTAACCGCATATGGATATGATTATATAAGTTATGTTTGTTAGAAGTGACTAAGGAAAGTTAAGTATGAAATATGCGATTGATATGATTGTTAACGTGTACATTTGAGTATGCTAATAATAGCGTGATTTGGATGAAATGAAAGTATAGGAATCACGCCGAGACGGGCTCAAGCATGAGGTGTTAACGGGTCAGGAGAAGGCAAGGAATCGGATACAAGCACGGATGCATAAGGTAAGTGATTCCGTAATCACTTCCTAGTTGTTTATGTAAAGTTATATGCATTTCTATTAAATATGATAATTGAGGTTAAATAGGAATGGAGGTTACGGTGTCGATGAAGTATTAAACGGATCGTAGATTTGGTCCGAGGAAGGAATGTGTGATTAAGAATTTAAGCTAAGTAGTAGGATGGGTTATTTATGTAGGGATTTCCTTTGTTGTTAAGGATAGAGAGAAGTTGACCAAAATGCCCTTGATGGGTATTCTGGGCAAACGATATTACAAAGTAGTTTAGGAACAAGTTAATTGATGAACATAAGGTTTTGAACAAGTATGGAAGCGAAGAGTATGGTCTCGGTATGTCATAAATCAATTAATGCGCAAATACCCATAACGGGTCAAATAATTAGAATGTAACAATAAGCCGATAGGGCGTAAGATAAGAATTTCATTAACCCGGATGCGGGGTTTTAAGTTCGTATGATAGAATGTGAATTTACAAGCATGTAGGAAGAAACGGGAGGTTAAACGGGTAAGCGGTTCAAAAGTTATGTACGTTTGAGTGCGTTCGGACGACGAAACGAATCTGCAGAAAAACGTGTTTTAGAGAGGGCGTCGCCGACGGGTTCCCACCCCGTCGCCGACGGGCTCCCAAAACCACCTATTTGGCCGACGGCCTATCTTACTGGATACGGGTCTTTTTGGCCGACGGGTATTATACGAGGTCGTCGCCGACGGGTACCCACCCCGTCGCCGACGGGCTGTCTAGCCTACGTCTCCGAATTGTTAGTTTTTCACCTCCGAATGATCCGTAACGCATCCCGATGATTCGTAAAGCTGTAGGAAGGGTATGTATGGATGTAGATATGTATGTGTGTATGTATAAGGACATGTATGAGCGTATGCATGTATGTAAAGCTGTAAGAAGGGTATGTAAGTATGTAGTGGTGTATGTAGGTATGTATAACGATATGTATGAATGTATGTACGTATGTCTAGTTGTAGGAAGGGTATGTATGGATGTAGATATGTATGTGTGTATGTATAAGGACATGTATGAGCGTATGCATGTATGTAAAGCTGTAGGAAGGGTATGCAAGTATGTAGTGGTGTATGTAGGTATGTATAACGTTATGTATGAATGTATGTACGTATGTCTAGTTGTAGGAAGGGTATGTATGGATGTAGATATGTATGTGTGTATGTATAAGGACATGTATGAGCGTATGCATGTATGTAAAGCTGTAGGAAGGGTATGTAAGTATGTAGTGGTGTATGTAGGTATGTATAACGATATGTATGAATGTATGAACGTATGTCTAGTTGAAGGAAGGGTATGTATGGATGTAGATATGTATGTATGTATAAAGGCATGTATGAGTGTATGCACGTAGGTAAAGCTGTAGGAAAGATATGCACGTATGTAGGTATGTATGTATGTATGTATGTAAGTACGTATGTATGCATGATTTAGACCCGATGAGGGATAACGTTATTAATGGTGTACCTTGAGAATGATAAGTAACGCGGGTACAATATTGAAGCCTCACCAGAAAAGGAATATGCAGATGAAATGCTTAAAGCTTGAAAGTTGACGAAGTGTGAAGTGTACGCGAATGAATCTTGTTTATATAATGTGTACTAATGTTATGAATGTATGTGGTGAATGCAGGTGGTCGGATAAAGGGCGATTATCACGGGGATTAGAGATCGAAGATCGAGTCACAAGATAGATTGTACGGGAATAATTGAGTATGTACTTTTAGAAAACAGGGCTTATGCTTTATCTTTGTAAAAGTTACTTATTAATACGAATTTTTAAGTAAGTCAAGACGTTTGTAATAAAAGAAATTTTATGGCACGAATTTCCGCTGCGACTTTTGTCATGTACGATTTAGGGTCTTACAAGTTGGTATCAGAGCCCTGGTTTGAGGGAATCAAGTACGAGAAGGTAAATACTTGAACTCAAACTTGTGTGCTCTCGAGATAAGAAACCCGTACAATCTAAGACTCGATCAAGATCCAAAGGTGAAGGCTAATGTAAGTAGGTACCTATGTGTACGTATAAAGAAACTGACGGTTTTGTATGTGCAAGGTAAGCATAAGTGTTGGAAGAGAATGAACCGCGAATGCAGTCTAGGATGAATACTAAGGCAGGCAAAGAGGTAATAAGACAAGTAGGCAAATGAGCCCAGGTACGTAAATTTAATATGTGGGTGTAAGTAATGGTAAAGTTCACTAAGGGAAGGAAAAATTAAAAATGAAAGACAATGACTGTATAGTAATGAAGTACTGGAAGTGATACACGCGCCAAAACCTAAGTCTACGGACATAAGGTGACAATTACATGAAGGCACGAAACTATTATGTGGATTGTGTACCTGGCCAGTACACGAGAAACGTATGACGTTCGTGAGATCATGATAATTGTTACAGGTATGTCCGGTAGAGTTGGGTAGCAGGCGGGCGTGTGGGTGAAATGGGAAGTAAGACTCTCGGGAAATTGAGAGTACTATGTAAGAATGAAAAACATGCCTGATAAGAATGAAGAATGTTGAATCCGTGATTAAGTGCGGATCAACGAGATATGAATAATATGTTTGAATCCGTAAGACGGATTCAAAGATGAAAGGCATGAATGAATGTTTGAATCCGTGAGACGGATTCGAGGATGAAAGGCATGGATGATATGTTTGAATCCGTGAGACGGATTCAAGGATGAAAGGCATGAATGAATGTTTGAATCCGCGAGACGGATTCAAGGATGAAAGACGTGAATGTAATGTTAGAATCCGTAAGGCGGATTCAATGAATGAAAAAGCATGAATGGAAGGAAGTACGAGCGTGTACTTCAGTTGGCGAAATGAT
Source organism: Helianthus tuberosus (assembly GCA_030545235.1). NCBI lineage: Eukaryota > Viridiplantae > Streptophyta > Magnoliopsida > Asterales > Asteraceae > Helianthus > Helianthus tuberosus. Next base: position 30,146,671 of record CM060365.1, on the reverse strand, counting down.
TAATTGAATGACAGTATTGCATGTAAGAAGTAGAATGTGTGGTACGTTATAGCAGGTACGTAGGAAATTGTAGAAGAGTTATAGGTGGGTAATCACCTAGTATAATGAATGTTTAAATGAAATATGCTAACCGCCAATTTTGCTGGTGAAAATGTTAGAATTTTTTATGTTAGGGGACCAATTGTATTGGTGAAAGAATGTGCACGAGCGGAAGCTCATTATAAGGATAAATGAAACCTGGTCTGATACGGCTAGTAATCGAGGAGAAGATATTCGATCTGGGTTACGGATCGTCGGATTGTGAAATGAAAAGAGGTTAGTAAGATGTTTAACTTATGTTGTATAGATATAAATTGGTATGACACATGTTTACATACGTAAATTAAGTAATGCATGAAGTGAAAGCAATAGTGTTGTGAAATGGACAAGATGGTTTAAAGGTGACGTAAAGGTATGCAAGGTATAAGTAACGGTAGAAAACGTAGAAGGATGTTTACGTTAGAGCTAAGTACGTAGGTTGACTATGAAATAGTAGTTTTGAGGTGGTAACAAAAACAAAAGTTAAATGTTATACAGAGTATGTAGAGAATGTAAATTTTTAGAGGTGAGATGGAGAGATTCGATCCAATGAAGAATGGATCATATTAAAGGACGGAAGAGTATGTGTATTGACCAGTTATTGACAGGTCAAGTAAATGAAAGTGAAAATGATATAGGAAAGAATGATCAGGAAAGTATGGGCTAGTGGTCGTATGAATGATCTGGCAGAAAAGATAATGTGTGTTCGATGAAAGTGAGAAAGGTTTCGGGGACGAAACCTTGTTTAAGGGTGGTAGACTTGTAACGCCCCAAAAATCTGAATGTTAATAATTGTCGTATGTTCTTATGTGACACATCATGAAATACCTAATTAGGCTATTTTACCTAGTTAAAGTGTATGGCCAAAACTATTAAGTAAGGAAAGTTGGGCCAAGTATGTTAAATGGTAAACATGAGGGGCTAGATGGTATAGAATGAAAGATGAGTTATTTAAAAGAAAATAACAACACACACATTCGTGTGTGTTCTAGATCGATCAGGAGCTCCCATTTGAGCCAAACCCTAGCTCAACCTTAAATGATCAAATTGAAGGATAAATCGAGGTCCAAATTCATAACCGAATATGGATTAATGATCACCAACACGAGAGGATCATAAGGTATGTTTTAAATCAAAGATTGGTGATCATGTGTAAAGTGGGTTATGTCCCAATCCGTAAGTTAATGTGAAATTGATCATGTATAAGGGTTAGAATCATCAAATAGAACATAGGTTATGTATGGTTTGTGTTAATTTGATGATTAGAAGGGAAACCCACTTGTTTTGGTAAGGTTGATAACTTGAATGATCATCCATGTCAATTCTTAATGATTGTTGATGAATTATGATGATTTCTGGTGAGGTTAATTGAATGAAATATGATGTTGATGTGTTTGATGTTTATGTGAGAATGGTACATGTTGATTAGGAGTAGGATTTGATGAGTTATGTATGAGTTTAGAAGATTTATGCATGAACTAGTTGTACGTTATGCTTAAAGGGTGGTACGCACATCAAGTGTATGGTAAAATATATATAGTGTCGTCCGTATGGTCGATTATGATGTTATGAGTATATGATGATAAGTTGATAGTTAAATGTGGTTAATAGTTGACTTCTGAAAGTCAACTACGTATAAGAAACATGATTTGACTCGTTGTCGTAAAGGTGGAATTATAGGATGTCGTATGATACAGGTTATAGCAATCCGCGTTAAATGTAATGACATGATGAGTTGCATGAGTTTAACCGCATATGGATATGATTATATAAGTTATGTTTGTTAGAAGTGACTAAGGAAAGTTAAGTATGAAATATGCGATTGATATGATTGTTAACGTGTACATTTGAGTATGCTAATAATAGCGTGATTTGGATGAAATGAAAGTATAGGAATCACGCCGAGACGGGCTCAAGCATGAGGTGTTAACGGGTCAGGAGAAGGCAAGGAATCGGATACAAGCACGGATGCATAAGGTAAGTGATTCCGTAATCACTTCCTAGTTGTTTATGTAAAGTTATATGCATTTCTATTAAATATGATAATTGAGGTTAAATAGGAATGGAGGTTACGGTGTCGATGAAGTATTAAACGGATCGTAGATTTGGTCCGAGGAAGGAATGTGTGATTAAGAATTTAAGCTAAGTAGTAGGATGGGTTATTTATGTAGGGATTTCCTTTGTTGTTAAGGATAGAGAGAAGTTGACCAAAATGCCCTTGATGGGTATTCTGGGCAAACGATATTACAAAGTAGTTTAGGAACAAGTTAATTGATGAACATAAGGTTTTGAACAAGTATGGAAGCGAAGAGTATGGTCTCGGTATGTCATAAATCAATTAATGCGCAAATACCCATAACGGGTCAAATAATTAGAATGTAACAATAAGCCGATAGGGCGTAAGATAAGAATTTCATTAACCCGGATGCGGGGTTTTAAGTTCGTATGATAGAATGTGAATTTACAAGCATGTAGGAAGAAACGGGAGGTTAAACGGGTAAGCGGTTCAAAAGTTATGTACGTTTGAGTGCGTTCGGACGACGAAACGAATCTGCAGAAAAACGTGTTTTAGAGAGGGCGTCGCCGACGGGCTCCCAAAACCACCTATTTGGCCGACGGCCTATCTTACTGGATACGGGTCTTTTTGGCCGACGGGTATTATACGAGGTCGTCGCCGACGGGTACCCACCCCGTCGCCGACGGGCTGTCTAGCCTACGTCTCCGAATTGTTAGTTTTTCACCTCCGAATGATCCGTAACGCATCCCGATGATTCGTAAAGCTGTAGGAAGGGTATGTATGGATGTAGATATGTATGTGTGTATGTATAAGGACATGTATGAGCGTATGCATGTATGTAAAGCTGTAAGAAGGGTATGTAAGTATGTAGTGGTGTATGTAGGTATGTATAACGATATGTATGAATGTATGTACGTATGTCTAGTTGTAGGAAGGGTATGTATGGATGTAGATATGTATGTGTGTATGTATAAGGACATGTATGAGCGTATGCATGTATGTAAAGCTGTAGGAAGGGTATGCAAGTATGTAGTGGTGTATGTAGGTATGTATAACGTTATGTATGAATGTATGTACGTATGTCTAGTTGTAGGAAGGGTATGTATGGATGTAGATATGTATGTGTGTATGTATAAGGACATGTATGAGCGTATGCATGTATTTAAAGCTGTAGGAAGGGTATGTAAGTATGTAGTGGTGTATGTAGGTATGTATAACGATATGTATGAATGTATGAACGTATGTCTAGTTGAAGGAAGGGTATGTATGGATGTAGATATGTATGTATGTATAAAGGCATGTATGAGTGTATGCACGTAGGTAAAGCTGTAGGAAAGATATGCACGTATGTAGGTATGTATGTATGTATGTAAGTACGTATGTATGCATGATTTAGACCCGATGAGGGATAACGTTATTAATGGTGTACCTTGAGAATGATAAGTAACGCAGGTACAATATTGAAGCCTCACCAGAAAAGGAATATGCAGATGAAATGCTTAAAGCTTGAAAGTTGACGAAGTGTGAAGTGTACGCGAATGAATCTTGTTTATATAATGTGTACTAATGTTATGAATGTATGTGGTGAATGCAGGTGGTCGGATAAAGGGCGATTATCACGGGGATTAGAGATCGAAGATCGAGTCACAAGATAGATTGTACGGGAATAATTGAGTATGTACTTTTAGAAAACAGGGCTTATGCTTTATCTTTGTAAAAGTTACTTATTAATACGAATTTTTAAGTAAGTCAAGACGTTTGTAATAAAAGAAATTTTATGGCACGAATTTCCGCTGCGACTTTTGTCATGTACGATTTAGGGTCTTACATTCCAAGAATTTGTTTCGGTGTAATATCGCAGTGGATCTGAAGAATGGGCAGAATTTCAGCGAAGAGTCGGCAAAACAACATATGGTTTTCTTGGCATCTGTACTTGAATCGTATGAAAGACTAGTTGCAGGGAAGATTGGCAATACCAACTTGACGAAAGAAGATTATGACCAATTAGACCCCGAGGAGATGGAACTAATGGATATAAGATGGTGCATGGCCAGTTCGGTTCGTCGGGCCCAGCGGTTCATGGAGATCACGGGGAGAAAGTCAATTGGTGGATCATCTACCAAACTGGGATTTGATAAATCTAAGGTGACATGTTTCAAATGTAAACAAAGAGGTCACTTTAAGCGCGAGTGCAGAAATGCGTATGCTGATGATGATTCTGCAAACCCGTTCAATGAAGATTATTACAAGAAAGCGATCTACCATCAGAACAAGTCTGAGCCTCCAAGGTTGAAACAGCCTGAAGAAAAATCAAGGGCTCTTGCAGTTATATATGACGATGAAGGTTACGACTGGAGTCAGGTTTGCCCTGAAGAAGATGCAGTTGGATATGCATTTGTGGCTGATGCTGATCCTGATAGATGGTGGAAAGCAGATTATGCAAGATGGGAAATCGGAAAATTAAACGAACCATTCAAAGAAGCCCAGAGAGCAAAAAGATGGAATGAAGAGTTGGAATGTTACATGGATCCACGGGGTAATCCAGTTGCTGACCCATCAAAAGTGGATTTCAAAGCTGTAACAAATTTGCTTCCAAGGCAAGCTACTTTCAACACACGTATTTGCCTGATTTGGAGAAGAAGATAAGAGAGATTTGTGAAGCAAGTCTACCGAAGGTGGCAGAGATGAAGAATAGAAAAGAAGAAGAATTGAAGAAGATGATTGAAGAAGTAAAGACTGTCGCGAAGATTGCTGCTGAACAAGACCAGAAAGCTGAAGAAGGACAGAAGAATGAAGAAGCACAGAAAGAAGAAAAAGAAGAGAACAAAGAGCAAGATCAGAAAGCTGAGACAGAAGAATTGGTGCTGAAAGAGACTGAGGTTAGAAAATCTTCTGATCTATCGAATGTTGAATTGGTTGATGAAAAAGAAAACAAATGCAGGAATTGCATAGAAATGTGCAAAGCCTGTACTGAAAAAGATGACATCATAAAAACAAAAGACAATGCCATAGTTAAACTTGAAAATGGTTTCACAACAAAATGTAAAGATATGATTGAAAAAGAAGAAATTTTGAAACTAAAAGTTGAAAAATTGACACAGAAATGTCAAGGTCTTGAAAAGGATAATGATGTTTATAGACAACTGTGTTCAGCAAAATGTGTTGATTGTGTTGAAAAAGAATCTAAATTTCAAAATTTACAAAAACAGTATGATTCTTTAAAGTGATCGAGTCAGAGAGTACAAGAAGCTTATGATACTTTGAAAAGCCAAGTCAAAAGTTTTGATCAAAGATTGTCAGAAACTTTAGTCACTAAAGAAATGTATGAAAGAAAGTTTAAAGAAAAGCAAATTGAATTAAACAAATGTGTTGATGAAATTGCTCATCTTAAACAAGTCTTAGCTGAAAAAGAAAAGGTTGTTACAAAACTTCAAAGTTATCATAACTCTTCGTACATTCTCGAACACATTTTCAACATCACACCAGATAACAAAGATACTGACAATTGCGAAAAGGGTATTGGTTCAGAGTTTCATCAGGTACCACCACCATTGAGAAACAATTATACTTTTTATGATGAGGAAAAAGTGGCAAAGGGTTTGAACATAGCTGACCAGTTACCTGAAAGTAGACCAGTTACCTGAAAGTATTGATGTGACTTACTCCAAATCTGATGATGCTAATGATTCAGAGGTGGTAAGTAAGGTTGTTGAAAGCGTTTTGAAAGACGAGTCTATAAAAGGTAAGTCTGAATCATAGGATGAAGATGAAGATGAAGGAAATCTTTATGATGGTTATCTGAAAAACACAAAATCCGAGAAAAATTTGAATGATGATTCAAAAGGATTGGTTTATACCATGATTGGATCGGACAAATTATTCTTAGATGTTGTATTCCTGATTCAGAATGTGATTTCAGAAAAGGTTGATAAAGTTTTCAAAATGGTTGAGATTGAGAAGTCTGAGATTCCAAGTTTGATGGTAAAGGTCATAAATCTTTTTATAACAAACCAGGTTTTAAGAAGAAAAACATGAAGGCTGGTTTGGGTTATAAAAAGAAACGAAATTGGAATCAAAGTAAAAAACCAAATTTGCAACAAAAGATGAATTTTGTTCAAGGGAAAAGCTTGAAAGAAGAGGAAAAATTCAAATTTGCACAACAGTCTAATGAGGAGTTTGATGCTATGAAAAAGAAACAACAACAGACCAAGGATGTTTCAAAGAAAGTATGTTTTAAATGTGATCAAATTGGACATGTTGCTCGAAAGTGTCCAAATCCAAAGCCTGTTGATGTTGAAAAACAGCAATCTGAGAATGTGAAACAAAGGTCAACCAGATTTGATTCGAAACAAACTTGGAGGTACAATACAAACAAGTTTGCTTCAAATCAAAATTGGAAATCAAACCCGAACAGGTTTGATTCAAGACAGACCTGGAATTCTCACACACCCAGATTCAGAACAACACAGAGTTGGAGAACATCTGTTGATATGACAAAACCTCAAGAGTTTTGGAAACCTAAAAATGTTATTCAAAATCAAAAGGTTCAAAAAGAGACAAACTTTTACAAAAGAGGTACTTCGGAAGGTCAAATGTGGAGTGCTAAGAACAAGTGACGTCGGAAAAAGATGAGAAAGTTGAAGTCAACGCTGAAAAAGTTTTAAATGACAAAGAATTTCCAAAATTAAATGAAAATTATTGTGTTGAAATGCCTAAGGTCCAACAGACCTGGGCTAAATTGTTCAAATGATTGATAAAGTTTGAATGTGCAGGTGCTCAACGAAGCTGAAGATTGTGAGAATGTTAGTTGGGGCAGCCTGGCACAGGAAGAGGTTGCAGAACCCTGGTTTGGTTAAACAGGGAGTTTATCAATTTCTGTACATAAATAAACAATATTTTCAAAACCCTAAAAATTTGAAAAATTAAAAACCAAAAATATGTTTTACTTTGTTAAAATTTGAAAATCCATAAATATGTTTGTTTTTAATTTTTGTTTGAATAAATGTTGATTGACTACGCCGAAACCCTCACGGCTGAACAAACATGATTACTTTCACCAGATTGAAAACGGTTTTCAAACTATAAAAATCCATGTGTTGTAAATCTTGGGGGTACATTATTTTTCTGCAAATCAGTGCATGAGAAGCAGAAAATGGATGGTGAGGCAAAGCTATCAGTATTGGTTGTCAAATTTTTAATGATTTTTCATTTTAGGGGGAGAAAATTTGTCATTAGAAAATCCAAAAACATTAGAAATTTTGAAAAAGTCAAAAACATGATAAAATTCAAAAATTGAGTTTTGCGTAAAAAGAGGAAATGATAGTACATCAGTAGACAGTTACAGTATGCTAAAGAAATGTAATGATTAAATAGTGTTAAACAGTCTCACTGATGATGTGCCGATAGGTTTTTGCACATTTAGTAGGTTTGTTCGGGATATAAACCTAAATCTTTACTTACTTATTTCGTGGGGAACACTACTTGGATATATAGGTAACCCCTGAAATCTCGTTTGAAAGGTCTCATAATCTGATATACTAGGTCTTTATACTCAGTGATATCTGGGTATTATTCCGGTACTTCTGCTGAACGGTAGTTCTGACCTAGTCCTCGAATAATACTTACCGCAAATGCTTGAAATATAGCATCACCCTCAGCATATATGATAAGACAATCAAATTGCTTAGCAATGCTGTTGTAAAAAAGATCCTCTAAAGGGGACACACCCACAAGTTGAGTCATGATCTCTCTGCTGAACGATGGTTCTGACCTGAGCTCTCATGATTCTTCATAATTTATTAACCCCTTACAGATATCATTTGTGTTATAATTACCTGTAAGACTGAATATTGGGATCTAGATACGGGAGTATATTCAAGAGGTGGGACACATGTATAAGTTTAAGTCTCTAAAACACTTAACCCGTATCCTGGACAGATTGAAAATTGTGTGAGAATTTTAAGTGGATCAGTATATCGACAATCTAAGTGAATTGTTTAATACTTACTGTGTAACTAAGCTCAACGGTACTTGTGACTTGTCATAAACTGATATGATCCTCTGATGCATACTCAAACAAAAATATTGTCTGTAAATATGTTTGTACATATTACTTTACTACTTTATGTTTTCAGAAAATACAAAAAGATTTTGATTTCTGCTTTATTTTCGACAACCGATGTCTGACTGATGAGTTTTGTTAGGCCCTAAAGTGTGAGACTGACGCATCAAATTAACACAACGGGTTATGGTTACGAGCTGGGCCATACCGGGTTAGTTTATATTAGGTTGTGGACCTTTATAGGTCACTTGGGCCAAGCTTTAGGCCATGTGGGCCAAGCAGGCCCAAGGGGAGCCCATGTAGGGAATTGGGCTTGAGTTAGTATATAAACAAGTTTTTAACTTGTTTTTAGGTTGGAACTTGATAGTTACAAAATTCCTCTAGAGTTAGAGAGAGAGGCGATTGAAGTTGTGAACACTTGTACTAGACGGTTTTGCTTTTCAAGTAATAGAATCGTGTGCAAGTGTTTAAAGGTGATTCATTGTGTTCTTCGTTTTTTATATTTTTCGGTTTTCTTGAATCATCTTGTGATTGGATTCCGCACTTTCACAAGATTAGGTTTGATATCATTGAAAGATCCGTTTCACGGGACTTACAAGTGGTATCAGAGCCATTAGAACCTATTTCTAGGCTCGGTGTGATATCAAAGATTCAAGATTTTGAAGTTTTTGTTAAAAATCATCAAGAACATTCATCGTGTTCTTCGCGTTATTCGTATGTTCATTGGCATTTTTTTTTTAAAATCATCCTATTTTGGTGTTTTGATTTGTTTAAAATTGTTAAAAGGATTGGTTTTGATCTTTTGTTAAAAATTAAAAAATCTTCAAATCTTGACAGTTTTCACAAGATTGTGTTTACTGTAATTTCGATTATTTGTTGAGATTTAAAGTTTTAAAAGATAAATCATTTTTTACTTGTATTTTCGAGAAAATAAGTCACTGATCTTTTCAAAGTTTTGAAAATCAATTTGCATATTTTTCGAGATTTGTTGACTTAATTATTTTGGTGAGATTGAAACTTCCATATTTTTATCTACGTCTCACATCATCACGACTTCAGGGTCTCGACTCATTTACAACGGTCTCGAGTCGCAAAGGTTTCATAGTCTCAAGTCTTCAACAGGTCTCGAGTCTTCAACTTTCTTGAGTTCTCGACTTCACGACAACAACCTCCAAGCATCACTGTCTCGACTCACAAAGATATCAAGGTCTCGACTCACAAAGATATCAAGGTCGAGTTGTAGGTTTTTGAGTCGCAACCTCCGCAGTCGCAATCACGTGTTCTCGAGTCGCAACCACTGTCTCGACTCATAACAGTTTTCACGGTTTCGAGTCACGGTCTCGAGTCATCTTCTTCTGAGTGGTCTCGACTCATCACCTCACCGGTCTCGAGTCGCAATCTCAGCTCTGACTCGCAACTACCTTCATATCTCCGATCACCATTCATCAACTCCGGTTGTCTTTATCATCACAGGTTATATTCATCGCCGTTCACCATCTCATTGATCTACCTGCTCTACTCCAAGCATCACTGTCCGATCACCACTCCAACACCTGCAAGCGCCATCACGATCATCTCTGTTATACGCCGACCACTGTTCTATCCACCTTCACCGTTCAACGCACATCTCCGTTCAGTTATTCATCTCCGTCATATCCATAACCACCACGTCCGTTGTTCAACGTTCACCATCGCCGAACACCACCTGCATATCCGGTCATCTTCTCCGACTCCGATCTTCTCCGTCATTCTCTAACCACCGTCATTACCTCATTCGTCAACCTCCACGATCTTCTTCATCATCTTTTTCTGTCATTGTCATCATTAAAACGATTGGTAGCGGCTGAAAAGGAAATAGGGTTTCGGTTCGGCATTTGTGTAACGAAGACGAAGAAAGAACAGTTGTTTCTTTGGACTGATTTTTAATAATAATAATATAATAATTATTAATCATTAGGTTATCATTAGTCAATCATTGTTTTTTTTAATAATAATAATAATAAGTATACTTTTATAAACTATTAATAAAAAAAAAGGTTTGTTTAAATTATTAAAAAAAAAAAAAATTGTTTGTTTGTGATAACAGTTTTGACAGGTTTTGAGGTACGGTTCAGAAAGCGGGTTAATTCGCATACAAAGGGTTTGAGTTAGCAAGTACACGGGTTCTCGTTTGATTTGTGTTTAGAGGAGAAGAAATAAAGTGTCAATTACCCGCTGAAAGTATGGCATTCATGTTTAACAAACCCCTGACTCAAGGAATTACTAAAGAACGTGAAGAGATACTTTCTGTTTTTTGCACTCCTGAGTGTAGAGAAAGAAATGAGGCTTATAGGGTACATAATGCTGAGCTTATTCAAGATTACCAAGATCTTAAAAATAAAAACTTTACTTTGGCCAAAAATGAAAAACTTTACAAAGAAAAAATTGAGGCCCAAAGAAAAGATATTGTTCAGTTAAAAGAAGACCCCAGTGCCAAAAATTGTAATTTTTTAGATGCTCTAGCTACAATCAGTGATCTGACCAAAGATCTAGAAGATTTAAAGGTCAAATATCAGGTAAATGAAATAAACATTAAAAAATTTGATACTTCTAGTAATTTGGTCAAGAACATATGTGATATACAACTAGAGTACAAACAAAAGAAAGGGGCTGGTTTGGGATACACAAAAGCTCCTCCTCCTTACAATCACAATTATACTTATTTGCCTTTCACGGAAGAGGAGCTAATTAATGAGGGTAAAATGACTTATGGACCAAAAATTGATAAGTCATATGTCAAGAATGAATCTGCTAGCAATAAAAAGTCAGCCCCATCAATGAACTTTGTTTCTAAAGGCAATGTTGATCCTAACCAGTCGTTTGCATGTGCAGAAAAGGTTGACTTGAAATGTGAAGATACTCTTGGGGGAGAACAAGTTTTAAATTCTGATTTACAAAAACCTTGTTTTGATGAAAATAATCCTGATCTTGTTTTGGGACAAAATATTTTTAGCATGCTTCTTTCTTTAGCTTCTAATGGGCCTGATGTTTTGGGCAAGACTGATGATGTTTGTGTTGAATCTGTGAACATTATTTCTGGTGATGAATTTTCTTCAGTTAATAATTGTGAATGTGATGGTTCTAATCTGTCAGATGATGATAGTGTCACAGGTGAGGTCCCTCAGGATACATTCAGTGAAACCACTGAAACTTCTTCCCAAGAAAATCAAGAATGTCCTGATTCTTCTTCTGCATCGGCCTCAGTGGACGTCCCTAATATTGAATCTAGTGGGACCACATTGGAAACTGTGACTGAAAGCAGACCTCAAGTAGATTCACATGATACATGTGTTGACGAAACACGTGTTGATGAAACTTTATTTTCTTCATCTTCTGAAATTAAAACTGAACCTGATTTTGTAAAAGAAGAAAAAGGAGTTGAAATAAATGAACAGTCACAGACAAATGTTTCTGAAATTGAAGATAAAATTGAAACACCGGTTTTTCAAAATGATCATGATAAAAGTGAGAAGGATGAATCTCATCATCCGTCTACATCTCATGCTTGTGCTGGTTATGATCAACAGGTACAAAAGAACTCAGAAAAGGCACATGGAACACAACCAAAGCAACCTAAGCAAGTTAAGCAAGTTCGGTCATCTAGACAAATCGGATCTGCTAATGCTGCTTGCTCTCAGAATCTCCATACATTGAAACGACAAACATGTTTCAACTGTGGAATTCCAGGACACATTGCTAGAAATTGTGTTCATCGTCAAAAGGTGCAACAAAATGCTAATATTCACTCTTGTTCTGGTGTTTGTGAGCCGGTTCACAACACACAAAAGGAGCCAAAACGAGCAGATCAAAGTCGAGGATATAAGAAGTATGCTCATCAAAGACAATCACGATCACATAAGGCTCATGACAAGGTGATTGAAAGCTCCAATCAAGGAGATAAGACGAAGAATGGTGCTCAAAGCAATAAGACTTCTGCAACCAGCACATACAAGCATCCAAATTCGTTTTTGTCTAAGAGAAATGTGCAGGAGCATCCAACGCAAAAAGGACCGGTTTGTCCTTCAGGACCTGCTAGAGCGAATCAACCTGCTCAAAACGTCTTACCGAGGAAAAGACAAACTTGCTACAACTGTGGCATTGCGGGTCATATTGCTAGAAACTGCACAAGGCGTCCCCATGTACCCTATTATATGCGAAATCAGAGGGTTACACCAAATGATAACAATCATTCCAAGCCGATGAAGGTATCATCACCTAAGGCAATGAAGAATGTGAATCCCAAGGTTAAACCTTCTGATGGGGATTGGAACGCTGCCAAAAACAAACCCAAAGCTTTTCAGGAACAAAAATGTGCTTCTAAAACTAACAAATCTGAAACAGCTAAAGTTGCTCAACCGAAGGCAATAAACACGTTTGTTATACCGAAACAGATTTGGAAACCCAAATCCAAGGCAGCAACGTCTCCAATCCTTGAAACCAAAGGGGACTTATGTTTGAAGGAAGTGTCTTATTTTGATGCTTCAGGAAATCCCAGGACCACGTTGGCCTGGGTACCCATGTCTTACTAATCTCCTTATTTTTCAGGAACAACCAAGGAGGAGCTGTTGACAATCTCTGGAATGTTGATAGCGGTTGTTCCAGAGATAAAAACGGGTAACATTTCACTGTTGCAAAAAGTTCAAATTTTTTTTACAGATGATATGTTTCCTTTGGAGGAGATTAGAGAAGTAAGATAAGATCAGCAAAAGGTACCGTTTAAATTCAATACTTTGATTTGCATTTGATTAGTCTTCAATCTGATGACAGAACGGTTAACTAAAAATATTTTTTTTTCTTTCTTAGTTCATTATCTTTGTATATAAAGTGTCCTTTCTCTAGTAAATGGTAAATTTGCGCAAAAATACAAGATTTATGCACAAATTTAGGGGGGGGGGGAGAGGAACATATAGATAGATATAGAGTTTAGGAGGAGAAAACTCAGAAAATACAAAAAGAGTTTGTTGTAAATATGTATTGTTTTAGGGGGAGAAAATGAGAAAAATACAAAAACATTAGAAAAATGAAAAAGCCAAAAAGATAAATTGCATGATATGGGAAGTGAAATAAATGTTCGTGTTAAAGGGTTTGACTAACACATGTAAGGTGCCATAGCTGAAAAGACTAGGATCTACTGCGATATGTCGATAGGCTTGACGCTCAACATGATAAAAGATACTAAGTGATATAAACATAACGAACTATGTACCATGTGGGTAACATACCAACGGCGTATGAATTTTTGGTCTTAAATCTTGTGTTGATAGATAGCCAACATCTGAGGTTTCGGGTCTTTATATTGTTGAATCATCCGGGGATATCTTGGCTGTCCTTCTGTTCAGAACTAAAATTGTACATGACCCCAGGAAAGAAAGTCACTTGGAATTAGCTCATTTCTATTTGAATGTCTGTATGTTGTCCCGATACACACAATTTTGATCTGATTCTGAAATCATCTCTGAAAAAGTCGTGTACCTCCTCTGCTGCATCCAGATATATGCTGACCTGGAGGTGCTAGGCAACGACAGCTTCTGCTGCATCCAGATACATGCTGACCTAGCTGTACGTTGTCGCGCTGTAGATCAATTAAACACCCGAAAGAGGCCCTTAAGTGCCCAAAAGAAACCCGAGAAACCTATATCAAATTGAGAAAAACTCATTTGATCTGTATATTATTCCATCTCTGCTTAAGATCTATTCTGTTCTCTTCTCAATCTATTCCCAGTTAAGATTTCAGAAATCTGGATTGGACTTGTGAAATATGTGGTAGGGAAGATACTTGCATGATAGAGTGTGCTGTTTATATTTCCAAAATTTGATTAGTATTTATTTGGGTGTTCATTGTTAAGAAATCAAAACATGATAAAATAGATTATATGCAGACCTAGACACAGTCAGGATATCTTAAAGGATGACATCAATATACTCACCTGCTACGATGAATCGTTGTGCTTACCTTGATCGCGGGGGTATGCCTTGGAATGGGACACACGGGTATAATAGTATAATATTACCTAAAGCATATCACGAAGTTGAAAAATTGAAAGTTGAGCGTTAAAGTTTAAGTGGACAAACATATTGGCAATCGCATAGACCAGTTTGATTAGGCTCGTACTGAAAAGTGTTCCTTAGTCTGCTTGAGAACGAATTTTGATCCCATTGCAATTGTAATTGTATATTATGGTAGTTGTTTATATTTTGAGTTTTTATTTGTTTTTTTTAGTTCTTAAATTAAAAATAAAAATTTGAAAAAAATACAAAAATAGTGTCTTGTTTTTTTATATAAAATCAAAAATCCAAAAATAGAGTGCTTATTTGTTTTTCTTAAAATTAAAAAATGTAACCGTTCTTGAAGATTTGACTGATCATCAAAAGTTAAAAGAATTTAAATTGTGAAATTCCATGTACCTAGTGTTCATGTGGTACTCTCCCTGTTGCATAAGAAATGTTTGCTTATGAGTTTGTGAGCATGTGCAGAACTTGATTTTAATCAAGAACAGGGGTTGTTGAAGACTGAGATGCTGTTAGCTGCTGACGAAGCATGGAGCAGCACGACTACAAGATGTACTTGAGTCAGAAGAACCGGATACGAAACGTCGTCTGACAATGAAAGTGCATTTGAAGAAGTACCATGAACCTGCTTGAAAGACAAAGATTGAAGAAGAAAAGATTTGTTGAGAATCCTCCTCTCACATTCTTTTTGACAAAGATTTTCAAGCAAAGCTGATCGAGATCCTGATATGAAGATAATTTGATGGCATCAGTCTAGGGGGAGATTGTTAGGCCCTAAAGTGTGAGACTGACGCATCAAATTAACACAACGGGTTATGGTTACGAGCTGGGCCATACCGGGTTAGTTTATATTAGGTTGTGGACCTTTATAGGTCACTTGGGCCAAGCTTTAGGCCATGTGGGCCAAGCAGGCCCAAGGGGAGCCCATGTAGGGAATTGGGCTTGATTTAGTATATAAACAAGTTTTTAACTTGTTTTTAGGTTGGAACTTGATAGTTACAAAATTCCTCTAGAGTTAGAGAGAGAGGCGATTGAAGTTGTGAACACTTGTACTAGACGGTTTTGCTTTTCAAGTAATAGAATCGTGTGCAAGTGTTTAAAGGTGATTCATTGTGTTCTTCGTTTTTTATATTTTTCGGTTTTCTTGAATCATCTTGTGATTAGATTCCGCACTTTCACAAGATTAGGTTTGATATCATTGAAAGATCCGTTTCACGGGACTTACAAGTTTCAAAATCTAAGTAAGCTGATTGTGTTTATGAAAATAAAACAAGTTCATTAATTTGAAACTTGAAGTTTTAAAATCAAAAATTCAAAAACAGTTTGTGATATCTCCAAGGTCATTAATTTGGACTTGGATGATTAACTGTGGGGGATTTGGATGCTTATATTGTTATAGAGCTAGTTTCCGATATGATTCGATGAAACTGCCAAATTCATGAGAAGTGATTTTGAGGAGATTGAATTGTCAGATTAAGATATCTGGAAGATTAAAATGTTGTTACTTATAGTTGTATGAGTGATTGCAGGAAAAGTCCAGACTACGATCCCGAGAGCAGAATCTAAGGGAGAGTCTGAAGACAAGCTGGAAAGCTAGGTGTCGATCCCTAAAAGCACGGAAGCTTGATGAAAGGGGGAGCCTGCTCATGATGAAGCTGTTGATGATAGAACCAGTGATGAGATTCTGGTGTAAGAGTCAAAGAGAGAAGCTGATCAAAGAGAAAGATTGAAAGATGCTTACAATGTTACAATCTGAATGAGAAGGCAAAATGACCAAGACTGAAGACTCGGAGCTGAAGACTTCGTCAACATCCAAGGGGGAGTCTGTTGGTGCACATAATGTCTGTTGACTTCGTCTGAATCATGTCTTAGGTTAAGATAGGTCAACATAGGGTCTTGAAAGTCAAAATTAGGTTTATTATATAGGTTTCGCTTATAAGGACTTAGGAGGTTTCGCTCATGTGGTCACCTAGGTGGTTTCGCTTATTAGTCACATGGGGTTTCGCTTATATGGCTGACATATAAGCGAAACCAGCTGAACTATAAATACCTGTCATGTGTTCTTCATTGGTAACCTTTAGAGCGAAACCTATACATGCTTGTGGTGTCGAAACTCTGTCAAAACGGATTAAAAAAAGCATCAATAAAGAAGAAATTTGAAAGGAAAAGCTGTGTAACTTCATTTACGTTGATTCCGCTTTCGTATGTGAAGATGAACGTTCTCAACTGACTGTTTAGGGTCGGAACACGGTCCAACATACATTTACACTGGTTGGTTGAAATTAAGTTTTGTAAAATTTATACTTTACCCCTTTTTTCTTTAAATTAATGTAATTTTTGCACGGCAGCAACCACTGCTTCAATATAAATTTAATGTTAAATAAGAAAAACTTATCTATTAATTCATATATTTATATAATTAAAAATAGTTTTAAATCCTGATATTAAAGATTATTATAATTTAAATAAATAAACAATTACAAGTTAATACATAAATATCTTACTTTCAACAATTCCAATACAATCTTACCTCTTCTTCTCCGGCGAAAAAACTCTACAGTTTCTTCTTCTTCAGACTTGACGATTAGAAGTTTAAAGTTTTAGATCAGGTTTTTTTTTGTTCTCTTGTGTATTTTACAGGTATGCTTTGACATGTTCCTTTCAGTTTCCTCATTTCAAATTATATAAACATCAAAATCATAATCTACTGATGTTAAAATAGATAAACTTATATAAACTTGTTTTCTTTATTTTATAATAAGATTTATATCAACTTATTTAGTTACATTTTGATTCATTCCATCTAAATAAGAATCTGAAATATTGTTGTTTCATAAATATTTGGTTGTATATTTTACAAATGGTTTTAGAATTATTGTATGAACTGCCATGTAGTATTGATAAATTTTTTCTATCAATCTTAATTTTGATAAAATATTCTGCAATCAGTTTATAGTACTCATATGTCTGATTTGTAAGTGAATATAGCCTTGGCTGCTGAAAAAACTAAAGTTTGAAATTGACACAAACATGGATATTTGAAAACTTTAATGTCATATAATATTTTTTTATTATACAAGAATATAAATTTCATCTTATACGGTGATAGATTCATATTGTTGGTTGTAGGGACCATATTGAAGTACACAACATATAAGTTTGGTCCTACAGGGTGTTGGATATTTTTTATACCTTAAATAGAATGCTTTTCAGATACAATTGATTTTATGTTTTAGTATTGAATTGTTATTGTATTTTTTACTTTCAGATGGAGTTTATGATAATTATCAATTTCTCTGAATTGACAGACGTAAGTGATGGATTGGTAAGCTATATTCTTAGAACAAATTAACTAAAATCACAATTGTATGCTAAAAACTGTATTTATAAAATTAAAGATATATTAAATGTTGTGTATTTTATATACATAGGTACTTCCAAGGATAATGAGTAACCAATTACCAAGAAAGTGTGAAGTAATAAAGTTGGTTAATTATACGGGATTTAAGTATAAGATTGCAGTACAGAGTATCGGTCATAAAAATAAGAGGATAAACGGGCCAGAATGGACTCGGTTTGTTGAAACTTATAGAAATAAGAATTTAGACAAGTTGTGTTTAAAAAATTGAAGGAAGTAAAATTTGAGATTGATGTTTTGAACAATGAGGGAATGGAGATTAGAAACAATGGCTCGAACAGAGATTATGTTCATGGTTGCTTGATACAGGCTGAAGAAGAAATATACTGCAAGCAGGTTAAAAATTGATATCTTATTTTTATATATTGCCAGTGTATCTTTTGGGCTGTTAGAAAAACTTCTAATTTATATTTGGTATCCTATATAAAATCTAATATGACATTTCTGAAATGTATGAAAATTATAGCATTTACCACACGATTTGCTGAAGCTGTTGTCGGAGAGGAGATTAAAAATTGATAACTTGGTTGCAAAAGTACATGGACCAAAGCAAAGTAGTAAAGTTGATGTGTATTATGTTTTCTCTCCTGAAAACAAAAAGGGATTGGCTGTTGGTTTTATGGGACCAGGATGGACAACTTTTTGCATTGAAAATGACATTGAGGAAAGCTGCCAACTGCTGTTTCAATGGGTGGGAAATATTCCTGAAGACCACTTTAACTTCACTGTGAAGGTTTCTCACAAAGACGGGATTGGACTTCATCGGGAGACTAAACATCACTGCAGCCGTAGCAATCACCAACACCGCAAAAAGCGTCCACATTATGAGAAACAGTTTGAATACCATGTTATAGAGACACACAGCTTGGTATTTACATATCAACTTTTAATATGGTTGATTTTACTTATAATGTTGGATCTATCTGTTATTACTTAAAGTATATGTTGTTTTGAATGAATAACTAAAGAAAGAATTTTCTTTTACGGGGAATACCGAGGAACTTTGTTCGAGAACACCAGCTAAATGACTACCGTAGATGTAACATCCGTCAAAATGGGTTTCCAAAATCCGACCCACTTTGAATTTTGGATCCCAATCCGTGAAACCTCATATTTTTTTCATGAAATAAATAATCGTTTAAAGATTTTATTCCTTAATTAATCATCGTTATAATTATTCAATTATCTTGATTAATTCAATTAATTTATGTCACAATATAAAACTTTTTTTTTCTAAACTAACCTAGTTAATTTGATAGGTTATGTAATGAGAGTTTTAAACAAATTAAATAACCGTTAAGAGATTTTCGATTACTTAGTGAACTAATTTATTTAAATAAACATTTGTAAGGTTGATTTTTTTTATGTTAATTCAAACTAGTTAATGAATTCTAGTTAATGAGTAAGATATAACTCAGTTAGTTCAGTTAAGGTAACTTCAGGGGCTATTTGTAACATTTTAAAGTTTAAAAACAAAAAAAATAACTGGTGAGCGCGGGTTTCGAACCCGGGTTCACCCGTTCACAAACAAGTGCACATACCACACCACCACTATAGTAAGAATACTCTGATACCAGATTGGTATCAGAGTCATAACTATAGGGAATTAGGAAAAGTAGGAATGCTTTTACCTAGTCTATAGTTTAGGAGTTTTATCCTTATGTGTTGTTTAAAACAACTTCCCTTCTATCTTATTTGCTTCCCTTTATTCTTTTTGGTCTTTTGACATACATGCCTTTCCTAAGGCTAACACAATACACACTTGGAGACTTTGAAGACACTCTTGTAACACAATCGAAACGATTCACCAAAATAGGAGTGATTCCCACATTTGATGATGACTTTCATTCAGCTATACTTTGACCTTTGCACGAAATCTACCCTCAAGTTAGGAGTGATATCCAAACCTTGAAGGGAATTTCCATTTCATATTCTAGTAGACCCTTATCATTTGATAAGTACCAACCACGTTAGGGTACGGTGTTATCAAGTTAGAGGTGAAACTCGCATCTTGCTAGCTAGTCCCACTCTTCGATTTTCAATCTCGCCAAAGTTTCGCTTTTTCCCAATCGATTAAGGACTTGTGGTAACTGGAAGGACAAATATCATTAGTCGCTCCTCGATGAGAGTATTTGTCTATTAGGCCAAAAGCACGTTTCCTTAATTCGAAAAGGACTTCGATTTACTTTGGAATAGTCTTATGTTACGTTCCGTGACAATCCACGTTTTATGTTAAATCTCTTTTATGCTATCTCAATTTGCATGCGTTTTAAATTTGTACGATATATCATTTCAAACTAATACATGCATGCTAATATGTTATACTGGATTCGTGATTACTGGGTTATTCTTATGTGATAAACTTGTCATTAAATTCGTAAGAAGCCACACCTTAACATGTATAGCACTATGCGTAGTGTTATAGGAGTAGAGCACCACCCGTGAACGAGATGTCATCTTAAGTCATTCAATTGCGGTACATGATGGGTTGACCTGTTTATTCACATGCCAATGATACGTTAATCTTGTTAACTAAGTATGTCATGTGGATTGTTCTAAATGTTTGTGCTAATACTCATATTCCCAAAGATGGAAGCTTATCATCAAGATAGGAGTGATTTCCTTACCTTGACGATTAGCTCCGCTCACTTTTCAACTTCACCAATGAGCTAGGGGTGACTTCCTTACCTCAGAGGTAGTTACTAACTCTTCATCGTTCTCAATGAAACTTTATATTTGAACGTTACTTTCATTTCAAGCTTGGAGACACGAATTGCACTATCTTCGCAATCTAAAACAAATAATAGTATTCTCTCGTGAACAAACTAAATTTACAATTCTTTCGTTATTACACTACGTGAAATTCATGATTATGCTCTGTGAAACTAATTGAATATAACAACCCTGTAAAATTTATTTTCGACACCCTTAAGATATTTAGAATATTTCTATACGTCCCGTATACGATATTTGGCCATAAATACCTTTATATATAATTAAAAATAAAATAAATTCAAGAATTTAATGTCGCTCGCGGGCCGCGAAGACTATGTCTTCTGGCTACGCGGGGCGCGACAGATAGGAGATCAGACGACACCCTGAGCTGCCACGTGGCAGGCTCGTGTCGAAGCTATATCCGATGAATCAGCACAGCTAGGCCCTACCCCCTATGTCATGGGCCGTGAAGGACCCTTGTGTTGTTTACGCGGGCCGCGAGGAAGTGTCAATCAGACACTATAAATAGATGCAATCGGCTGTTCATTTGAAATTGCTCACAAACTTTTCTCTCTCGAAATTCTGCATAGTATACTTAATTTTCGGGTATTATACCCCCTAAAATAACAAAGTTCTGCCCCATTGTAAGTATTATAACCCCGGTTACGTGTTAGATACGCTGCCCGATTGATCTAGGATTCCATAATGACTTTCGTGGTTCTGCCCGACGTAGTCGTTGGAATTCTGTCTCGGGGAGGGTATTACTAATGTAAATATTGGGGTATTATACTAACACATATGCATTGTATAATTAATTGATAATCACCAGGAAATCACAAAGGAAAACCCTAAGATAGCAATGTGAGTCATCTCCTTTTTGTAAACCTTTTTACCAACTGTTTTTACAAAACCTTAAGTAATTTACAATGTGATTAGCAGTGATTGAGTCTTTGTAATTCTTCAATTACTGCCGGTATGTTGGGGTTTTATATACAAAATGTGGAACACGTTACTATTGGACAACGAGATAGCCAATGAGTAATATGACCCACCAGTCAGGATTGACAATACTGAATGAGTAATTGTGTAGATATAAACATTGTGATTGCTCTCAATACTGTTAAAAGATAAATGCTTCTCGATTAAACTGGGATTCACTCACCAGTATTTCCCGCTGACAAATGTTTTTAAAACGCGTTTCAGGTAACAAAATGTGAAAGCCAATTAGAAGCCAGCTGGAGAGCACTGAAGACTTGGAAAAATGTGGCTATAAAAGTTACCTAAAAGACGATGTTTTAAATTCAATAAAATAGTGTTTATGCCTATAAACATGTTGTAATAGAAACTTGGGTTTTACCTATGTGTTTATTAATATAAAAATGTGGTATTTTACTCTGATAATATATTTCCTAACTACGGTCCTGACGTAAATTCCGTTGCCAAACTGATAAACACCGATACCACTAAAACTGGCCGCGGCCGCTCGTTCCCAGGGTATTAGGGGACGGGGGTTGCGACAGAAGGTGGTATCAGAGCTACAGCCACTAATTTCAGCCAAAGAAGTGTTCTGCTGACATTGAAACTATTAATTCTGTTAAGAAATAATCAATAAGATTATGTGTATACGTGTAGATTATTATTTTGTGTTATTTGACAATTTGTTAGTTTACAGCATGAGTGACCAAGGACCTTCAGGCGCCTACCGTCAGTTGTCCAGCTCACCTAGGAACGAAGGCACCTCTTCACAGCCTACCCTCTCAGGGTATTCGACTGACAATGAAGATGGGATATTCGTGTTCAAGGCCCAATCTGAAGAGCCATTCCCTCCCAAGAAGAGAGGATGGTTCAGCAGAGGAGTGCATGAACGTAGGAAAATGATGAAAAAGTTACAACAGCAGCGAGCCTTAGCAGCTGTTAAGAGAGAAATAGATGCT
Organism: Helianthus tuberosus; assembly: GCA_030545235.1. Classification (NCBI taxonomy): domain Eukaryota; kingdom Viridiplantae; phylum Streptophyta; class Magnoliopsida; order Asterales; family Asteraceae; genus Helianthus; species Helianthus tuberosus. The sequence continues at coordinate 30,124,400 of CM060365.1, read as the reverse complement.
CACACCCAGGATATGCTTAATAGAAGTCTAGCAAATTTTCATATCTTAACAACTATAGCTGCGACCCTAATCTAGAGCAACTCATAGCACCCCCAGCCTTTACCACTATTCCCCACACAACCCATGGACATTGAACTAAACCCAGCCGAAATTCCTAGGGTATCTGTACCCCCTCCTCTAGACTATGACCCATGGTTTGACGACCACAGGGACTACCAGCCACTTTACCCAATAGAGGAGCCCATGCAAGATCTAGTAGGACCCTACCCAGACCTTGACCCTCTAGACCCCTATTACGATAATGACCAATACATCAGGGAGATTCTAGAGAATCCATACTCTTAGGAAGAACAGATGCCCCAGTTCCCAGACCCAATACCAGCACATGCACCACCCATGAGCACTGAGAATGTGCAAGAACTCCGAACATTTGGTGAGGAGATTTTAGAAGGGAGTGAAAGGATGAGACAAATAGGGGAACGACTCGTCTGGAAATATGACGAGCGTAATATGGAATTTTGGATGAAACCCTATCATTAATAATATATATATATATATATATATGTGTGTGTGTGTGTGTGTGTGCGTGTGTGTGTATGTTTGAAAAAAAAATCTTATATATAATAATAATATATTGTAGTATAGACCATCTTGTGGTTAGTAATGCATAATAGTATTGTAATTTTAAATTTCAGTTCCAGTTTGTACTAGAAGCATAATATATAAAATAGAGTAAGTCGCAATGTTCAACGATTTTGATCAATATGCGTGTTGTGTAATCGTTTGCATTAAATATTATTTTGTGATATTAATATGTGGTAAATGTTTAAAATTCAGATGGACAACGAAGTGAACCAGGAAAACCAGAATAATGATAACCAGAATAACAATAATAACGGAAACCAAGTGGATAACAGTGCCATCCAACACATAGTGGCACAAGGAATTATAGATGCAATGCCATATATTATCCAAACGGTTAGGGAAGCTGATAATAAAAGTAATCATGGTAGTAAATGACCTACTGAACCAGAACACAATGTAAACAATGGACCCATACTTCAAGTGCCCATTCCAAAAAGAAGAAGAACCATGTCTTATGGTTGTTCTTATAAAGAATTCTGGTCTTGTAAACCAATGGAATTCTCGGGCAATGAAGGGGCCGTTGCAGCTCTACGGTGGATAAAAAAGACTAAGGCTGTCTTAAAAATAAGCAAGTGCGCGGAAGAGGATAAGATAATGTTCGCTTCTAATCTGTTTAAAAACTCAGCCTTAGAATGGTGGAACACTGTCCTCCAGTCTAGGGGAAGTGACCGAGTCTACAATATGGAATGGGAGGAATTTAAAAACATGGTAGAAAGGAAATTCTTCCCTCCCAATGAAAAGGAACAGATAGCAAATAATTCTTAAATCTAAGAATGACTGGAGTAGATAGTAAAGGTTACACTACCACATTCTTCGAATATGCTAGAATAGTGCCAACCCTAGCATCACCTGAACCAGTGTTAATCTCCTGTTATATCTGGGGATTAATCAGTGAAATTAGGCATGTAGTCAAGGGAGCTAGACCACAAACCATAGAAGAAGTAGTAGAACAAGCTAATACCTTAACAACTGAACTGGTACGTACTCAAGAAGAAAACCAGAGGAAGAACCTAGCTCAAAAGCTTCCCCGAGAATTTCGCTACGGTAATTCCAACCGTGGGAAAAATGTAGGTTCTACTTCTGCATCTTACTGCAAGTATTGCAAAAGGAAGCATTCTGGGAGATGCTCCATATACTGCAATTTTTTCAAAATATCTGGACACAAGGAAGATGACTGCAGGCAGAAACCCACCAATAAGTTATGCTACAATTGTGGAGAGCAAGGACACATCAAGCCAAATTGTCCGAAATTAGCTCCAGCAACAAACAACAAAACTACTAAGAATGCTAGAGCATTTGTCCTATCTGCAGAAGAAGCCAAAACGATTCCGGACGTGATTGCCGGTACGGTTTTAGTTAATGATGTTTTTGCCAAAGTATTATTTGACTCTGGTGCAAACCAAAGTTTTATTAATACTTCATTTTGCAAACTTCTCAATCAACCATTAACTAAACTCCAACAAGAATGTTTAGTAGAAACAGCAAATGGAGAGACCATTAAGATTTCCGAAACCTTGCAGGGAGCAAGAATAGAATTTCTAAATCAAAAGTTTATTGCAAACATTTACCCAATGAATCTGGCAGGATTTGATGTTGTATTAGGAATGGATTGGTTAATAGCCCATAAAGCCAGTATTTTATGTGATCAAAAGTCAATACAAGTAAATTCACCAAAAGGTGAAAAGATCACAACTAAAGGAGACAAGCCAACTAGATCCACAAAATTCATCTCTGTAATGAAAACAACGAGTTATGCTAGAAAAGGATCACTAGTGTATATGATTTCCATAATCATTAACACTAAAAGAAAAGAATTAAAAGATATCCCTGTAGTATCTCAATTTTCAGATGTATTTCCAGAAGAATTACCAGGACTACCTCCGGATAGATAAGTCGAGTTCAGAATTCATCTGCTACCAGGAACAGCACCAATTGCCAAAGCACCCTATCACTTGGCACCAGCAGAAATGCAAGAGTTAAAGAAACAATTAGACGAACTGTTAGAGAAATGATTCATACAGCCAAGTTCATCACCATGGGGAGCGCCAATTTTATTCGTTAAAAAGAAAGACAGGTCGATGCGAATGTGCATTGATTATCGTGAATTAAACAAAGTCACGATTAAGAATAGGTACCCGTTACCAAGAATTGATGACTTATTTGACCAGTTGCAAGGAGCTCGATTTTTCTCTAAAATCGATTTACGATCAGGATATCATCAACTAAAAGTACAGGAAGAGGACATTCCTAACACCGCTTTCAGAACAAGGTATGGCCATTATGAATTTAAAGTCATGCCATTTGGTTTAACCAATGCCCCAGCCGCATTTATGGACATGATGAACCGAATATGTAAGCCATATTTGGATAAATTCATAATTGTCTTCATAGATGATATTCTCATTTACTCTAAAAGTAAAGAGGAACATGCAGCGCATCTGCATGCTCTCCTAAATTTGTTAAGAAAAGAAAACCTTTATGCGAAGTTTTCTAAGTGCGAGTTTTGGTTAGAACAAGTACAGTTTCTTGGACATTTAGTCAACCATGAAGGAATTCATGTAGATCCCACCAAGATCGAGGCAATTACCAAATGGAAAACCCCTGAGTCACCAACTGAGGTTAGAAGTTTCTTAGGGTTAGCCGGTTATTATAGAAGATTTATTTGAGATTTCTCTAGAATAGCCGTTCCCTTAACTAAACTAACCTATAAATCTGTTAAGTTTGAATGGGGATCGAAACAAGAAGAAGCATTTAGAATTCTTAAGCAAATATTAACCAACACACCCATACTAGCATTACCTGAAGGAACTGAAGATTTTGTAAGTTATTGTGATGCTTCTAAATTAGGCTATGGATGTGTATTAATGCAACGTCAAAAGGTTATAGCTTACGCATCTAGACAACTTAAGAATCATGAAGAAAATTATACATCCCATGATTTGGAATTAGGAGCTATAATTTTTGCCCTTAAAATTTGGAGACATTATCTTTACGGTAGTAAGTTTACCATTTTCACTGATCATAAGAGTTTAAGATATGTTTTCGGACAAAAAGAGTTAAATATGAGATAAAGACGCTGGATGGGGATATTAAGTGATTACGATTGTAATATCCAGTATCATGCAGGAAAGGCTAACGTAGTAGCCGATGCTTTAAGTCGAAAATATCATGAAAAGACAAAAAGAGTACGTTCTCTTAAATTAAATCTACAGATAGATTTAAATGAACAGTTTAGAAAAGCATAGGAAACAGTAATCAAGGATGATACTGAGAAATTAAAAGGATCGATTAAAGAATTAGAACAAGGAACAGATGGAATTTGGAGACCCAAATTAGGAAACCTAAGCTATCGTATATTAGAAGAAGCCCATAAGTCTAAATATACGATGCATCCTGGAAGTGATAAGTTGTATTAGGGTTTAAGAAATAATTTTTGGTGGATAGGAATGAAAAAGGATATAGCAGCTTATGTTTCTAAGTGTTTAACTTGTTCACAAGTCAAAGCTGAACATCAGAAACCTTCAGGTTTGTTGCAGTAGTTGGAAATGCCGGTGTGGAAATGGGAATTAATAACAATGGATTTTGTTACCAAATTACCCAAAACAAGAAAAGGTAATGGTACAATCTGGGTGATTGTAGATAGACTAACTAAATCTGCTCATTTTTTACCAATGAAGGAGACTTTCAGTATGGAACAATTAGCCAAATTGTATGTAAATGAAATAGTTTCATTACATTGAATTCCTTTATCAATTGTTTCTGATAGAGATAGCCGTTTTACTTCTCATTTTTGGACAAGTTTCCAAAAAGAAATGAGAACCAAGCTAAATCTAAGCACAGCTTATCATCCTCAAACAGATGGACAAAGTGAAAGGACGATTCAGACAATGGAATATATGCTTAGAACTTGTGTAATTGATTTTGGAGGAAATTGGGACGATCACTTACCATTAATAGAATTTTCCTACAACAACAGCTATCATACCAGTATCAATGCTGCACAATTTGAAGCACTTTATGAATGAAAGTGCCGAACCCCAGTCTGTTGGGCAGAAATTTGAGAAAAGAAATTATCTGGACCAGAGATAGTACAAGAAACAACAGACAAGATTATTCAAGTCAAGGAACGACTAAATGCATCAAACGATCGTCAGAAAAGTTATGCTGATAACAGGCGAAAACAATTGGAATTTCAGGTAGGAGACAAAGTCTTATTAAAAGTTTCTCCTTGGAAAGGAATGGTAAGATTCATCAAAAGAGGAAAGCTAAGCCCCAGGTATGTTGGACCCTTTGAGATTATTAAAAGAATAGGACCAGTAGCTTATCAGCTACAACTGCCAGAGGAAATGGCAGGAATACATGATGTATTTCACATATGTAATCTCAAAAAGTGCCTAGCCGATGAATCACTAATGGTACCTCTTAAGGATATAGAGATAAATGAATAACTCAAGTTCATAGAAAAGCCTCTACAAATTGAAGACAGGAAAGTAAAGAATCTCAAACACAAGAGATTAATTCTAGTTAAAGTAAAATGGGATTCTAATAGAGGACCAGAATACACTTGGGTGCTTGAATCAGAAATGCAGAAAAAATATCCACACATATTCCAGTAGACCTCGAGGACGAGTTCTAAAACATGGTGGGGACGATATAACAACCCTCTAAAATTTATTTTCGACACCCCTAAGATATTTAGAATATTTCTATACGTCCCGTATACGATATTTGGCCAAAAATACTTTTATATATAATTAAAAATAAAATCAAGAATTTAATGTCGCTCGCGGGCCGCGAAGACTATGTCTTCTGGCTACACGGGGACCGACAGATAGGAGATCAGACGACACCCTGAGCTGCCACGTGGCAGGCTCGTGTCGAAGCTATATCCGACGAATCAGCATAGCTAGGCCCTACCCCCTATGTCACGGGCCGCGAAGGACCCTTGTGTTGTTTACACGGGCCGCGAGGAAGTTTCAATCAGACACTATAAATAGATGCAATCGGGTGTTCATTTGAAATCGCTCACAAACTTTTCTTTCTCGAAATTCTGCATAGTATACTTAATTTTCGGGTATTATACCCCCCTAAAATAACAAAGTTTTGCCCCATTGTAAGTATTATAACCCCGGTTACGTATTAGATACGATGCCCGATTGATCTAGGATTCCGTAACGACTGTCGTGGTTCTGCCCGACGTAGTCGTTGGAATTCTGTCTCGGGGAGGGTATTACTAATGTAAATATTGGGTTATTATACTAACACATATGCATTTTATAATTAATAGATAATCACCAGGAAATCACAAAGGAAAACCCTAAGATAGCAATGTGAGTAATCTCCTTTTTGTAAACCTTTTTACCAACTGTTTTTACAAAACCTTAAATAATTTACAATGTGTTTAGCAGTGATTGAGTCTTTGTAATTCTTCAATTACTGCCGGTATGTTGGGGTTTTGTATACAAAATGTGGAACACGTTACTATTGGACAACGAGATAGTCAATGAGTAATATGACCCACCAGTCAGGATTGACAATACTGAATGAGTAATTGTGTAGATATAAACATTGTGATTGCTCTCAATACTGTTAAAAGATAAATGCTTCTCGATTAAACTGGGATTCACTCACCAGTATTTCCCACTAACAAATGTTTTTAAAACGCGTTTCAGGTAACAAATTGTGAAAGCCAATTAGAAGCCAGCTTGAGAACACTGAAGGCTTGGAAAAGTATGGCTATAAAAGTTACCTAAAAGACGATGTTTTAAATTCAATAAAATAGGGTTTATCCATATAAACATGTTGTAATAGAAACTTGGGTTTTACCCATGTGTTTATTAATATAAAAATATGGTATTTTACTCTGATAAAATATTTCCTAACTACGGTCCTGATGTAAATTCCGCTGCCAAACTGATAAACACCGATACCACTAAAACTGGACGCGGCCGCTCGTTCCCAGGGTATTAGGGGACGGGGGTTGCGACATTGAACCTTTATATGCTATGTGAAAACTCATGTTATGCTATGTGGAACTATTTGAAACATTATATGCTATGTGATGCATTCATGAAAACAATTTCCTTAAACAAACATTATGATCAAGTCTCATCTATTCTCTCTTTTGAATTTATAGATGTCATATTTTCAAAAGCTTTCCTCTTAGATTTTGAGGACGAAATCTCCTAAAGTAGGGAGACTGTAACATCCATCAAAATGGGTTTCCAAAATCCGACCCGCTTTGAATTTTGGATCCTAATCCGTGAAACCTCAGATTTTTTTTCGCGAAATAAATAATCATTTAAAGATTGTATTCCTTAATTTAATCATCGTTATAATTATTCAATTATCTTGATTAATTCAATTAATTTATGTCACAAGATAAAACTTTTTTTCTAAACTAACCTAGTTAGTTTGATAGGTTATATAATGAGAGTTTTAAACAAATTTACAAATTAAATAACCGTTAATAGATTTTCGATTACTTAGTGAACTAATTTATTTAAATAAACATTTGCATGGTTGATTTTCTTTTATGTTATTTCAAACTAGTCAATGAATTCTAGTTAATGAGTAAGATATAACTCAGTTAGTTCAGTTAAGGTAACTTCAGGGGCTATTTGTAACATTTTAAAGCTTAAAAAAAATAACTGGTGACCGCGGGTTTCGAACTCGGGGTTCACCCGTTCACAAACAAACGCACATACCACCCCACCACTATCTTCACATAAAACACCTAACATGTCTTTTAAAAGTTAACTTAGCGCAAATTTCGTTACTTTCAAACTCTTTTTGCCGCCCACAGCCAAGAACCAGCCAATTCTTTCCTTTTGTGCGATTTCCTGATTTTCCGATGATTATAATCATTCCGCGTTTCCTTTTTATTTATCAATCAAGAACCTAACCAGAATTCAGAACTTCATACCTTCACAAAACACGTCTTTGAAATAAAGACCATAATCATCGGCCCTTTCCATAAAAACCGATACCGTGAGACTATAAAGCGATACTTTAAGTCTTTCTCTGTTGACGTACCACCCCCTTCTTCATTCCCGATCAATCACAGACCTTGACGACACACAAAACCTTCGCCGGAAACGCAGACGCCGCCGGAGTTACGAGGCACTGTCGGAAGCCTCGCCGGAAAAACTTCACAATCATGTTGGTATACTTCTTTTATTTTCTTTCCGCATGTTCTTTTGTTCCGTTTTGTGTCACCATTCATAAGCTATCACCCGTGCAGTTTATACATCGGAAGTTTGGAGTCGAATACGGGTTCGGGTTGGGTTAAAACATAAAAGACGACCACCAGTTCATTTCGTTTCGGTATTCCTTTACTTGTAACTTATCTTAATTTTTCGCATGCGTCTGCTGATGTTGACCAAAACAAAAATAAAAGAAGAAACAGATTCCGTCGGCTGACTTCATCCTTTTGAAGAAGATGATAACACTGAGAACTTGTTTAAAAAGAAAGTGAATCTTTTTCCAACACAAACATGAGTAGTCCAGTGGTTATGTCTCCACCCGAGAGACCCGGGTTCGATCCGGGTTCCTCGCGGGTCAAATGATGGATTTTTTTTATATACTATCTTTGGCTTTAATCAGTAAAACTATTCAATAAATTAAATAAAAACAGTTTATTTAAAAACTGTTTATATATAAACTAATAGATATAAAGTATTTTAAACATTCTAAGATCAAGTTTTATTACAAAGAAATCTTAAATAATTAAGAATTTATTCTTTTATAACCTAAATACTAATAAGATTAATTCTAATTAAAGAATTAATCAATGGGTGTAAACAATACAAACTAGGAACTTATTAACTTATAAATCCAATTCGCAAACCTTAAATATTCGGAATATTATTTAACGAGTCCGTACACATATTTCATATCTAGGATAACCTCTCATGTTCGTTCCATTGGATTCTCAAGCTTTACTCGTGCACTTATTCACAAGAAATCGTATACGCAACCAATGTGAGTATTCTCGATCCCATTTTTATTTTTTTACACTTTTGGGTGCAACATGTGTTCTATACAAAAACACGCAACGCTTGAAACTTGTTATGCGCACACTCTATCCATTTTTAAACTTGAAACAATTTGATGCTTGTTAATCTCGTATGCTATGTAAACATTTCGTGTCTATAAGCTCATTAACCTGGCTAAACTTATTAAACTTCTGAGACTTGTTAGACTTCTTATACTTATTAAACTCCTACGCTATAGGAGTACACACCGCCCTTGAGTCTTGGGGTGTTTGCGTTGGAAACTTGGGTTTGACATATAGTGACACCGTTTCAGCATATTAGTAAGTTGTATTATGTTGTTTATGTTGGATATGAGTACTTAAAACTTTTTATTCTACTTTATGCTATGTATCAAACTTGTATACTCGCCAACATTTTGTTGATGTTTGCAGGTTGATAGATGAAGTGATGAAGAAATCAAGTTAGGATGGACTTAGAAACTCATTTGAATAATAAACATTAGAGTTAATTGCCAAAATCGTCCCTGAGGTTTGGGCACGTTTGCCATTTTCGTCCAAAATGACACTTTTGTACCAAATTGCCCCCAACGTTTGTAACTTTTTGCCATTTTCATCCAAACCACTAACTTAGTTTATTTTTTCTGTTAAGTTGAGGATATTTGGATGAAACTGGCAAATATAAAACCACAGGGACGATTTTGGTAATTTACTCAAACGCTTTTTAATTTCTTTTATTTAATTAAAAAGGGCAATTCAGCCATATAAAATGACCGAATTGGCCTTCTCGTTAACAGAAAAAATGGATGAAGTTAACCCAGTGGACTAAAATGGCAACTGTGAAACCTTTTTGGACCCACAGGTTAAAAATGAAACATATGGACTAAACTGGCAAAATAGCCCAAACCACAGGGACTAAAATGGCATTTAACTCTATAATAAAAAAGAATATATATGGAGTTTTTAGAAGAAAAAAATTAATAGTTTTGTCACATAATTTTTATAAATTTTCATCAAATCACTAACTTGGTTTATTTTTCTGTTAAAGTGAATGGTGTTTTAAATTTTATAAATTAAGACAGAAATTAATTTACAGCTTCTTTATATAAATCAGTTTTATAAAGAGAAAACGTCATTGGTGTACAACACATAACAATCGATTACAACTTTTGATATTTATTAGTTGTCGAGATAGAAAAAAATTGTAAAACGTTACATATTTTTTAAATGTGTTGAGCACCTAGGAAATATGTTGGTAGAAATAAAATATTTATTTAATTAAGATTATGAGGGTAACTAACTAATACTTATTCTGAGTAGCTTGAGTAAAGAAACTTTTGGTTCATAGCATTATAATTACAATTTGGTGGGTAATCTTAAGGTTTGGTAACGATACGTTGTTTGATAGAAGGGGGGGGGGGGGGGCATTAGCATCTGCTTTTCCTTAGGAGCGAATTTAAAAGAATAGAAGATGAATTACAAACTTTGTACATATCATAAGATTTTTTTATTTGACCATTTTCAATAAGGCTATCTTCATTGGTGACCTAATGTTAGGTTGGTCACCAATAAGACAAAAGTTTGAGTAATTAAAAAAATTAAAAAAGTAATTTATACCAACCAAAATTGACAACCAAGTTGGTGGAGCAACCTTGGTTGCAACCAAAACTAATACCCCCAAGGATATACTTAATCAAATAACTTATAATATTTAGACTTTAAAGAAAAACTAAATACACGGTATTTCTTAATTTATTTTTGTGAACATCCCGATGTAATTTTTTTTAAAAACCGAGTTCGTTCAAAAACATGTATTTTTAGGTTGGGATGGGTTGTGAATGTGTGTTAAAAATTGAGTAGGGTTGGTGGAAGAAAGAGATATTATTTTTTTAATAAAAGGTTGGGTTGGTTGGGTCACCAATGGAGATAGTCTAAGGTCAACAGCATTTTAGTTTTATAAAATTTAGAGGTTTAAGTAGATTTTATTTTTATAAAATTGATCTATATAAAAAACTAGAAATTATTTTATGTCTTAGTTTATAAATATCCGTCGCCTTAATAGAAAAATTAATTTAGTTAGTGGTTGGATGAAAATTTATAAAAATTATGTGACAAAGCTATTATTTTTTTCATATAAAAATTGCATGTATATTTTTTTTTATTATATACGTAACAAAATTAATTAAATAAAAGAAATTTAAAAGAGTTTGAGTAAATTGCCAAAATCGTCCCTGTGGTTTTATATTTGCAGTTTCATCCAAATATTCTCAACTTAACAGAAAAAATAAACTAAGTTAGTGGTTTGGATGAAAATGGCAAAAAATTACAAACGTTGGGGGCAATTTGATACAAAAGTGTCATTTTGGACGGAAATGGCAAACCTTCCCAAACCTCAGGGACGATTTTGGCAATTAACTCTAAACATTATCATGTTATGATGCTACAATTTGTCCTTATTTGAAACAATGTATTTGGTTCTAGTCATTTATGAAATTTGATTTAAATTATATTGTCACAATAGTGTTATGATCCTTTTGAGCGATTTGTTCGTCTCATCCCGATGTTTCCGCCATCGGTTGGGGTGTGACAGTAGAGTTGTGCTGTCATTTGGTCATGTGAAGTTTTTGGTACACCTGGTTGTTAGGAGAGATCCTAGAAGACCTGACGACAACAACCATCTAGTGATGTATACAAACTGGCAGCGTATCATGGATGAAACGGGAATATCTGTGGGGAAAAAGCTGAGGTTTGAGATAGTCTAAGAAAAAAGTGTAACAGGAGATAAAATACACTTTGAAGTTTGTTGACATAGTCTTTGAACATCTTTTCAGCATTTAACGATTTATGTTTTAGTTGACATGTTTGATGGACAAATTTCTTCTTCGAAAACTAACTTAAGAATGAAGTTATGTAGTGTTAGTATATAAAGTTATATACTTTCAAAACTTTGTGGTTTTACCTTTTTGTATTTTTCAAGTAAACATTACTATATTTTGCATTACATTTCCCGGTCGTTCAACAAAAAGAAATATAAGACTCAAAATTAACAAAATAGTATACAACCTGTAATTACAAATAACATTGTTTTAAAAATCTGCTCCTACCAAAGGTACAAACTCAACATCTGTTTTGCTAAACTTTGCAAACCAAAAGGACTGTTGAAGACAACCACTGTTGAAGGAAAGTCTGTTAAACCAAACAACCTCAGCTCATGAACCAACCAAACTCTGCTAATGAACCAAAAGGTCTGTTAAGACAAAGACTGCTGAAGCAATGGTCTCCTAAAGAGAACATCTGCTGATGAAGCCAAATGTATGATGAACCTAAGTTCTGCTGTGGACCAACAGATATTGCATAATTCAACAGAAGATCTTTAATATAAGATCTTTAACAGATGATGATCAACAGCTCATAAGGTCTATTGAAGCAAAGTCTATCAATAGATGCTAATGTAATCAACAGATGCTAATGTAACTCAGATCCTAACAGTTCTTAGGCGTTAACAGATGTTAGCACGCTATAACAGTGCTTAGCCTCTAACAGATGTTAATGTAACTCAGACCCTAACAGTTTTCCCACTAACCAATTGATTAAATTTTTATTCATTCACTAATAATAATATACAACCCTACTACTTGTCCAGTACATGAATATCACCCAAAATGTATATAATGTATAATAACAATATTATATAACAAACAAAAGGTTAAATTTACTGGATATTCAAAGCGTAGACATTACATACCAAATACATCAATTTAGATGCTTCATTGTAGCCCTTACACACCAAACTTTTAGCCACAGTTTGTTAAAACAACAGTTAACAGACATAAATAAAAACCACAAGGAGTCTTCAAAAATAAGTGGTTTCTACTTATCTCTCATAAGAATTATTTTTTCATAAGCATCTAATTGTTAACCTTAGACAGCTTCTTCCGGGTTCTTCTCACATTAGTGGATAGCTCACCAACGTTGACAACATCAGCATCTTGAGCCATCGGCTTTCCAATGGGACTTGATCCAGAATCCTTTTCAACTTCAACGGCTGAAGAGTCGGTTGTAACAGAGACAACATCCTTGCAACATATCACAAAACAACTATTGATCTCATTTAATAAAATAATGAAATCTTTTTAAACATACTAAACATACTTTCAAAAATAAATACCCACCCTTGAAGTTCGTTCGGCAGACACCTGGGAAGATTCTAAAAGGTTAACATCTTTAACATCAGCTACCTCTTGAGTAACCTAAAGGATCACAATATATGATATCATATAAAAAGTGCAGAATCCAGTCTTTGAAACTCAAAAGAAAAATAAATTGATTCAAAAAGTAATTTTATATGCTACCTCATCAGTATTTTCATCACCATTACCATCTCCACCAACCAACTCAGCAATTATTACTGGATCATAACATGTTTTTTGCACGGTATAAACACGATAGTCATTTTTAAGATTGAATTCTGAAACATTAATCTTAAAAGCAGCCTTCTTATCAACCAATCGAAATATCTCATGAGGGAAACATCCAGTATCATTGGCCATAACCTGCCTCTCTCTTATGTCACTCGCCGCTAATCCAAGAAACTTCTAAACATCTCTATCAAACATAACAAAAGAAACACTACCACTCTCATCCTACACCCGGACTTGCACCTTGAACCTCAAATATATACAAATGACTAAGTAAACTGCAAAACTATATTCAAATATCAGTCTTAAAATGTTACTTATATAAATATAATGTTAAATAATCATCATTGCTTACTTTGTGGTGATGGATGTACATTCACTACGACATTTGGGACAAACCAAAGAAGTCGCAGGCAATCGAACAATATCATCCGAAACATTTTCAACATTCTGCAAGTATTCACTTTTACCCATCACCTTCTTGAAACACTTACGACAGGCAGGATAAAACCAACCATACTCTTTTTGCACAATCTTAATTGTCGCAACCACAACACAAGACATTTCCTGTAAAAACAATACATCAACTTGTAATCTCTAGTTTGACAAACATGCATGTGATAAGCCAAACAAATAAGCAAACTATATAAAAAGATGTGAAACCTTTTCTATCTCACCAATCTCATCAACATGTTTCTTCATACCATCAGTTACAAAATCTTTATGCAATGGAAAAACACTTTGAGACGATAATATTGTTTGAGAAGTAGAACCACTCCCTTGTCCAAACTTCAGTATAAGACTTTTGAATACCACAAATGATTAGAATTAGTATACAAATAACATGAAACCAAGTATTTGACTTGAACATCTATACACAATAGAAATTACAATGACAAATGACCTCCTCCTTAGCTCATTAACTTCATCAATTTCTTCATTCAGAAAAATTCGTGTCACAAACTTATCACTTTGAACTGTATATTCACCTACATGCAAAAGTATATAGATATTTAATGTATACCTGTCTTTTTATTGCCAGAAATAAACAGTATAGTTATGATTTGCAGAAAGTAACAAAAATACATTTCCATTCCTTACACTTTCCATGCTGTATAACAGCCATCACATGCTCATGAGGTGGGATTTTAGAGATGAAGTCCTTAAACTGCAGAGCACAATCATTCCACACAGTAGACCGCAAAACCTTACCCCTACATGAAAACAATATTCGTATGACGATATACTAAAGACTAATTTATGACAATTTCTTTACAAATCTCTAATATCAAAACCAAATTGAATGAATAAAAACACAAAATCAAAGGAAAGTTATGACATTTATTAAAGTAGCAAATGAGCCATAAATTAACTAACATATTCACTAAGGCCGGTGGGTGTGGGGGGCGCCACCCTCGCCAGCTCACCGCCTATAGCGCCCCCGGGGCTATACACCCACACCCCGGACATTAAGTCGGGGCGCTATAGACCCCTCGCCAACATGGTAACGGCATCATTTTGCGTGGATCGAGATAGAAAGGTCAATATGACCGTTTGTAAACGTTTAAAAAAAATTAAACTTTTTATCTATTTATATATATATTACACCATATAAACACATCTCTATCTCAAAAACCAATCACAAATTTACCACCCAAACACACACTAATCACAACTAGAAAATGGCATCCGATTCTTCGAGCTCTTCATCCGATGGTGGTTTCGACGACATGGTTATCGCAATGACGCAGGAGGTGATTAATAATTTGCAAGAAGAAGCCCAATCCTCTACGTCGCGTATCAGGAAACCGCCTCTTGAACGGGATCGGTTAGGTGCTCATGAACGTCTAGTGCACGATTATTTTTGTGAAAATCCGTTGTACGATGATGGGCAGTTTAGGCGCAGGTTTCGTATGAGCCGTCGTCTTTTCGTTAAAATTTCTAGTTATCTTGCGGGCGAGTTCCCTTTTTTCACGCAAAGAGAAAGTGCAAGTCACAAAGTTGGTTTCTCTGGAATACAAAAGTGTACAGCAGCAATCAGGCAACTAGCGTATGGCACAGCGAGTGATGCGTGGGATGAATATTTAAGGATGTCGGCAAGAATGTGTCGTGACTCTCTTGAAAATTTCTGTGAAGGTAATTTTTTTGTTGACTATTCTTTCTTTAAGGTTATTATTTTTATTTACATATTATTATAATTTTTTTAACACTATTATTTATCTAAGGTTATTATTTTTATTTACATATTATTATAGGTGTTATCTCTCTGTACGGGAGACGCTACTTGCGGATGCCAACCGCCGCGGACGTTCCACTTCTATACGAGGCCCATCAGCGCATACACGGTTTTCCTGGGATGTTAGGGAGTCTTGATTGCACGCACTGGGATTGGGCGTCATGTCCAACCGCTTGGAAAGGGCAACATCATCGTGGTGACCACGATGGTCCCACCCTAATATTACAAGCGGTCGCTTCTCAAGATTTATGGATTTGGCATGCGTACTTTGGCATGGCCGGTGCGAACAATGACATCGCTGTTTTAATGTCCTCGAATCTTTTCGACGATGTCATAGACGGTGTTGCACCAAATACTTCATTCTATGCAAACGACGTGGAGTATAAGTATGGGTACTATCTCACAGACGGTATTTATCCCGAGTGGGCGACGTTGGTAAAAACTCTTTTGTGTCCAGATGATGAAAAAAGATTGTATTTCAAGAAAAAACAAGAGTCAGCAATAAAGGATATCGAGCGGGCTTTCGGTGTATTAAAAAAGAGATGGTCTATCATCGCCCAGCCGACGAGGATACTTGAAAAAAGAAAAATGAGAAACGTCATGTATACGTGCATCATTTTGCATAACATGATATTGGAGGATTCGGGTAGAGCGTTTTGTGGAGAAAGTTATGATGAAAGTATCCAACCGACGAACCCAATACTAACATACGCTGAAAAAGAAGCTATCCGATCGAAGGTACGAGACAGGAACACACACCATAACCTTCGAGCCGATCTGACCGAGCACCTATGGTTTTATCGTGAACAAGGAGGAGACGACGAAGACGACAAGTGACTTTTTTTTAAACTCTGGCATTGTATGGTTTTTATTTAAATTATGACATTTTATTTATATTATTTCAATTATGGCATTTTATTTAAAATATATAAATTATGTGGTATAAATTAATATATGAAAATTAAATGATTTTTAAAATAACAAATAATTAGGCAATGATGAGGGGGCTCCATTCCACACCCAGCAAATTAAATGGGGGGGGGGGTTATAAAGCCCCTTGGCTGATGTAGCGCCTAGGTGGCGCTGAGGTGTCCTTTATAACCCCCCAAGGAGGTTATCCCACACCCTCTAGCCTAAGAATAAACTGTTTGATCTCATTTATTACCATGATTCAGCATTAGATACAAACACTATAGATCTCATTTATTACCATTACCATGATCCCACAATAAATACCAACATTCTTCATCTTATTTATTAACATCATTAAATACAAACAATGATATGTACATGACTGCACATGTAAACAACAACTTACTCCAAGTCTTGAATATCGAAATTGATCTTATTAGTCTCCTTTAGAGGTCGATCAAAGATTTCAAGATCTCCATAACAAACCACAGATCCAGCAACATCTATATGATCACATTATACAACAGTATAAGTAAAACTCTCTAATATTATACAAGGAAGACATGATTACAAAAATATACTCTACCAACACTCAAAGAGTTTAACGCCTCTCCTTGAAGAATATCTTCATAAGCTCTGAAGTTGAAATCATATTCAACACCTTGCCAATCTCTCACAGGAGTAACAATTGTGCATCTATAAAAGTTGATTTTATAAGGTTGTACTACTACTTTAAATAAATCTTTATTCTCACCAACACCAAATTTTGACAGAATCACAACAGCATCTTCTTGAAGCTGTCCATCAAAAACAGGTATCAGATGACTCTTAATACCTGTTTGAATCTTAGCACCCTGAAGAACATTTAAAGAAAGTATCTTCTTAGCATACACCACTACATTCTCTTATAAACGGAAAAGCAGAGATACAAATTACCTTTTCATCAATGAAGATGAGATCCATTTTGTAACCTTGATTCCATTTTCGAATAATTCTCGCTTTCATGTTCCACATATCTTTCCCAGGATTCAAATCGTTAACAAAACTAAGATTGTTACTGTCAACTGATATTGACATGCTTCTAATTCAGAATTCGGATTGTGATCAAATTTGAAATTTCAAAATCAGAGAAGAGGAAAGTGTGATGAAATATGAAGAGGGAAATGAGAAGAAAAGCCTTATATAAGAAGGATGATTGACAGGAGTTTCTGAGTGACATGCATTAATTGCAAATTACTTATTCCCATGCATTTTTGAATTTGAATTTGCTGGTAATTAGCCATAAACATCTGCTGATCTAAAAGCATTATGGAGCATAACAACTGCTGCTAGATATTAAAGTAAAGTCACATATAAAGGAGCAGATGTTTCCTTTGGCAGATGTTTAGGCAGAATTTAAAATGATTTTATATATTAGGCTTTATAATGCAGTAATGACATAAGAAAAGCATTATTAGACAGCCTCTCTGGCTGACACATCAGCTTTTCTTATATCATTGGGATTTCTCCTTTTATAGAAAGTATAGATAGTATAGATGTATATGAAATTTTGCTCATTACATTTATTACTTTCAAGGAGTAAGTATATAAACCGTCCATTGCATTTAAGATATGTACAAAAATGCTAACTAAAATTTACAATGCATTAAAATATTATCCCTTATACACATTTGACTCACAAGACACACGTCACAGACTAACTAAAACTCATCACACGTACCAGTTATGTGAAGGTGTTTTAGTTTTTGTTTCTTCTAGTTAACCCGAATGAGGTTATTAAGGGTGTATATGGAAAATTCATGTAACTAAATAATAAAATTCGTATGTGGTCCTTATGTGATTTTTGGAAAGAAATTCGTATAATCATATCCAGGTCAAGAGCATTTTATATTAAAGTTGTGTGGTTTGTTTAAAACTACAAATACAAACCTCAAGAGAGTTAAATTGAGTAACTATATTATGGACGACCTTAGTCAAGCCATGCAAAAAATAAACCTAATTATCTTATGGTATGTAGGTTAAGTGTGCACGATGTTCACGAGGATTATATGGTTAGTATAATACGTCTTTTATCGTCAGTGTAATACGTCTTTTTTTAACATCAAGTAAAATCCAAAAAGTTGTTTGTTTGATTACGGGTGTTAAGCTAAACTAACTGAACTTTTAGATAAAACACAACCTATTTGGTTGTAAAGATAAGAAATGAACTATCATTTTCAATTTCATGTTTGATAAAATATTAAACATATATCGGCACAAAGTGTGCCCTATCGGTGTGAAATCTTGATCAACAAGAAAAGAAATGGTGAACCACTGTTTGTTTTTCATTACTGGCATATGAATACAGACAAGAGTATTTATATACAATTACTAAACCTAACTAGCTAATATGGTATTAAAACTGAATAAATAACTAATTATGCAACTAACTAAACTGATGTGGCATATTAAAACCAACACCCCCCCTCAAGTTGGAGGTATGGAAATCCCCAACTTGGACATTAAAGTAGAATGCTGAGAAGGAGGAAGACTCTTTGTGAAAATATACGCAAGTTGCTCCCTGGTTCGGACATGAGTTAAGTCAATTAAGCTGGCTTGTAATTTCTCGCGAACAAAATGACAGTCAAGCTCGATGTGTTTGGTTCTTTCGTGATAAACAGGATTTTTAGCAATATAGATTGCTGCTTGGCTGTCACATTTTAAAGGAATAGGCTCAACAGAAGGAATGGAAAGTTCATGAAGAAGACGAGTAAGCCATGCAAGTTCAGCTGTAACTCGATACAGAGAACGATATTCGGCTTCAGTGGAACTCAACGAAACGGTGGACTGTTTCTTGGATTTCCAAGAGATAGGACTACCACCGAGTAGAATAAAAAAACCACTCATGGAACGTCGAGTATTTGGACAAGAAGCCCGATCAGAATCACAAAATGCTTCCATTTTGAAATCAATATTACTGTTGAAAAACAAACAATGGGAAATAGTGCCTTGAACATAACTAAGAATATGAAGTGCAGCTTCCCAATGAGGAAGACGAGGATCTTGCATATATTGGCTTAAGAATTGGACAGCAAACGCTAAGTCCGGCCTGATATGAGTCAAAAAATTCAATTTACCCACCAAGCGACGATATTTCAAAGGATCAGGAAGCACAGAACCTGTATTAGCAGCTAATTGTAAATGCGCAGGAAAAGGTGAAGAAACACAAGTGTTGATATTAAACTCATTAACTAAATCCTTTGCAAACTTTCTTTATGTCATGATGATGCCAGTAGACTCCCTTAATACTTCGATTCCTAACAAATAATTAAGGAAACCCAAATCCTTAATTTTGAAAGTAGAGTCTAGGAAAGCCTTCAAAGCCTGCCTTTCCTCAAAATTATTCCCAGTCATCAAAATATCATCGACATACACGACTACATGAACAATGGACACACCCATAGTTTTAGTGAATAAGGAGTAATCATTAGGAGACCTAACATATCCTCTTGACTTCAAAGCATCGGAAAGCTTCCCATACCATTGACGAGAAGCTTGTTTTAAACCGTATAACGATTTTTTAAGTTGTAAAACTTGATCCGGTTTATCTAAACACATACCAGGAGGTGGAGATATATAAATCTCCTCATCAAGATCGACATGGAGAAATGTATTATTAACATCCAGTTGGAATAAATCCCATTTCAATTTTGCAGCAGTGGCAATAAGAGCTCAAATAGTGGTCATTTTGACCACGGGTGAAAAAGTCTCATTATAGTCTATTCCATACTTTTGGGTGTCTCCCCGTATAACTAATCGATCTCTACACCGTTCAAGAGAACAATCTGTCTTGTACTTGACCTTGTATACCCATTTGCACTTAATAGGTTTCTTACCTTTGGGTAAGTCAACAAGGATCCATGTATGATTATTTTCTAATGCTTCAAACTCTTTGGACATGGATTCCTGCCAGGCAGGATGTAAAACAGCCTCCTTATAAGAGGATGGCTCAACAATATTGTCCAAAGTATTTAACAATTGCTGATTTGATTTGGACAATTCAGAAGAAGAAACAGTCTTAACAGCAGAAAAAGCAGTAATAGTGTGAGGACAAGAACAAAGAACAGAATCTAAAGTAGAGGCTGTATTACAGACATAGTCATCAAGATATGTTGGAGTAGTATGTGTCCTAGAAGAACGACGAAGAGGTGCATGATCAGTATTGGAAGGCGAGACATGAAGAGTAGTAGAAACTGTCACACCCTGACTTTTACGGAAGCGTATGCGTGTAACTTAATCGGTTCTCATTTCATTCGATTATAATAAACAACTATATGATCAAAATGATGTTCATCCATTCAAAGGTTTGAAATGTTACAACACAAGTCATTTAAGTTTCAACCAATGTATCCTCAAGTTATGTTACGAAACAAAAGTGGATGACATCTAGACTCTAAATTTACATCTTGAAAACAACGCCAGCGCCCAAGATCCATCTTGTTTCCTGAAATACATGTAAGTTTTGGAAAATCGTCAACATAATGTTGGTGTGAGTTCATGCAGTTTTTGTATAGAGTATTTGTATACTTGTATGAAAACATGGTATGCAATTTGTAAAGACGAATCTGAAACTGAGTTCTATAAATGTAAGGAATACGAGATCGCTAGTGGTTTGCAAGGCCACTAACATGTGTCACGACATAGGAAGCATCCAAACCTAGGCATTTTTGTCGAGATCGACTGAGACACAAAAGCACTCATTGGTAGAAGTAGGCCAAGAGTGGGGTTGCCTGAAACCCATTAGATCTAACCCTTCTGTTCCGCGGTCTAAATGTATACGTTGATTAATGGTGCTTATGGTACCCTATACGTCACATGATCTATAGCATCATTCCTTAGTTTTGTATTCAACATGCCATACCATTTTTAATCGTTCAAAACATTTGTAACATGTATTTCACCCCCGAAGTTATAAAACTGAAAACAGTTAAAAGAAAATGGGGACATGAACTCACTGATTTGCGTATCCTGCGTCGTAAACTTCACCGGTTGGTTTTGTAGCGCCGTGACCTATACGTGTTCTATGTATGTTAGTCACTAGACTTGTATTACACAAGTACAAGTCACCATCTTTTGTTTATGTATATGTTCTTTGTACGTTCATTCTTTGTGAGGGTCGTGCCCTTGTTTGTCGGGTCTTGCCCGTTTGTCATGTCTTTACACTTTGAGTATGTAGTGTATTTTTGTAAATATATATTTTACCTCTCAAATATATATTTGTTTATGTAGACTTTTCACGGAAATAAGTTGTTAAAAATAATTTATATTTTTAACTTTTCATGTGTGTCACTTATATTATTTTTCCAAAAATAAATATAAGTATTTGGTTAAATAATATTCTCAATATTATTTTTGTACAAGTATTCTTAGGAAAGTATACTTGTATTTTATGTAAATACTTGTGTATTTTATATTTTTCACCAAAAATCAATACTTTGTTTTTTATTACTTTCCGGAAGTATATTTCTTAAAAATAATATATTTTTAAGACTTGTATGAAATATATATTTTGTCATGCTATAAAATATATATATGGTTATTCTTGTTATCCACCCGATTTTCGTATAAGTTCCATTACTTGGTAATGGTTATATACTTGTCCAAAAATATATTTTTAAGTCCATAGTGTCCATAATTTGTCTAAATTCAATAATGTGTTAAAGAATATATTTTTGTAAATATATTTTCTTGTATTTGTCCATGTACTTCCTTGTGAGGAACTTTGTATACTTGTATACTTATGTATTCTCATGTATTTGTATGTGTATTTTTGTATTCATACTCCTTGGGAGTATTTAGTGTATTTTCAAGTCCCTAATACACTACTACCTATAATACACATAATATACACTTAGCACAAAATTTGGTGATCACTAAATATATATATTTTCTTTAAAAATATACATACTTAATATTAATTTTAACTTGAAGAAACCATCATTTCTTAACTTGAAATTTTACACACAAATTAGGGAAACATTGGTAAATATTTTTAGGTGAATTTTTGGGGAGTAAGTTTCACCACAACTTATATTTTTCTAAGTGTCAAAATTTTATAAAAATTTTGACATAGTTTTCCCTAAAAATGGGGGTTTTTCCATGTTTTCAAAACATGTGTTTATTTTCTTTTCAACACCAAAACAATTTTCCAACAATAAACACTAACTTCTTCATATGAAACATCATGGTGAACTTGATTTTTGTTAAAAATGTGTAGTCTTCTAGATCTACACTAGATAATGTGATCTTTTCAAAAACAAGTGTTCTTGAGTATTTTAAGCAAACTTTTATGAAACTTTATTTTATTAACCAACTGATCCATGAGTTTAATGGTCTTTAAAGTTTGTAAACCATGTTCTAAAACCACTTTTGTGTTTATTAGAAAGATCATTATTTTTAACATCATGTTTAACCATGGATCTTTCAAGATCCATGTTTAATAACTTTAGATCTTTCAAAAACAAGCTTTATGTTAAATTTTCAACATATCCATGAATTTTAGTTTCAAAAATTAGTTCTACACACACTTTATTACTTCGAGATTACAAGATTATGCATCAAAATTCATTTTTCATGTTCACATAATGCTTCATATGTTCATCTTCAAGTTTAACCATAGATCCTTCAAGATCCATGCTTAAACTTGTTAGATCCAAGCTTTAACATACTTGATCTAAACATAAACACAAGATATAACATCAACAACTTCATTACATACACCAAAATTTCATGTAATCACTTATTTTCTTCATGAATATGTTAGATCTTTTCATTTTTAACATTAGAAGTTAAGTTGTTTAGATGGTGAAACTTGTACATAACATAAACATGACTTATTTTAGTGATCAAGAAGCTTACTACTAGCTCTAATGGCTAGGGAAGTGGCACAAAAATGAAGATGGTGAACAAGGAAGAAAATAGAGGTTAAAAGCTCCAAAGTGAGGTCCTTCCACTTCTAGCACCTTACACCTTCTTAGATGGCCTCCATACACCTCCTAGTAGCCTTGGATTGCTTTATAATGAAGGGAAAATGGTGGTGTGTGTGTGTGTGAAGTGAGCCGAGACCAAGGGGAAACAAGGAAGAAGATGAAGTGAACTTTGTGAAATGGAGGACAAGTATACTACGTTAAGGTCTTTATAAAGAAAATATCCAACATGATTATCTTTTTAAGATTCTTATGCATTCTAGTTAGGGGACCAAGTTAAATAAAATAATGATAAGATAAGTGGGGCCCATAGGGCCGGAAATGGTGAAAGGGGGGGTAAAGTGTAAAGTTTTGGTAGTTAAGGGATTAAAGTGCAAACGAGGGGGTTTAAGTTAGTTTAAGTGCGTTTAGGTGTTTTTATGATTTTTAAGGTGTTATAACATAAATAATAGTTTAATATCATAAAGAAATTACTTCTAGTCAAATTTTGATGTCCCGGTTATTGTCCGGTTGTTCGGTTCGTTACGGTTCGTTAAAGTGCCGAATCGCGCAGTTTCACGAGGTATGAAGCACCTTTTGTGGCAGTTTCAATTCCCGACACTTTGTAAGTTATTTTGGACAATAAAACATAAATTTTGCATGATATTATTGTGTTAAATAGCTGATTATAGCTGATTTGTGCAGATTTATGCAGAATTCTGCATTTAAAGTGCGTTCCGGGTGCTTTTTAGTGCATAGTTTAGCTTCCAGAAAGTTTATATGTTAACCCTTGTATTCACACTTGGGTTTTAATGTATTTTAGATGTTGGACCTATTCCTAGGCCCTAATTCTGTTATCTGACTGTTTTCTTGTAACACCTCGAAAATTCACGTCCTATAATGTGTAGACACGTGTCAAATGTTTAAACGTGTGAAAGAAATATTATAGAAGGACTAAAGTTGACGAACATGAAAAGTATGTGAATATACGTATTCTAAGTGTCAACTGTGAATAAATATAATGTACATTAACCCTACATGGTACTCCTACCTTCAAACGAATAAATCATGGATCATACGAAGCTAAAAGTGAGAGATTTCAAACTACAGGGGCTAAATGTGTCAACATGTTTAAATTATACCTCTGAGTGACCTTTTGACAAACCCGAAGCTTTGTAACGGTTAATTATACTCACTAGAACGCACAACTTAAATTTCATAAAGTTTCGTTATCGTATGAGCAAGTTGTGATCAAATTCGTGTGCGAGGGGTTAAAGCGTCAACATTGAAAATTAGGCCTTTTCGGGTAACAATAAAGTTAACCAAGGACTAATCAAAGTAGGTAAATGTCTTGAAGCCCTTATACGTCAATTATGAGGGCTCAAAATGCAAGAAACAAGTGTCTTTACAAAGTTTGAAGAGCCAAGGACTAAAACTGCAAATAATGAAAATTTGTGTTTTCTGGCCTTACACGCTCGCGTAGCGCGAGCTCGAGGGCTCATGCAGTCGCGCTACGTGACTGCCCTACCTGATCAGCCAGCTCCGAATTTCTTGGGTGCTTGTCTGCCTTTGCGTTTGTGAGCGATTCTAACTCGATTCTCCACATCACTTGGCCCCTAAAGCACCCCCTAAACACTAGTAACAAGTGTTGATCAGTTGTGGGCACCAGTAGACTTGTTTGTCAATCAATTGTGGTGCTTAAATCCACTATAAATAGGCCTTCAAGTTCACAAACATTCCTCACACCTTCAAGTGCATACCTGATCAATTCTGGAGCTCCCAAGCAGCCTCAACTGATCATATCTCGTGCATAGGACTCTTGTAAGTCTGCTAGTCTTTCTTTAATTGAGTTTAGCTTAGTATTTTAGCTAAAAGTCAAACCGTCGTAATTACTCTTTGACTTCGAGATTAGTCAGCAATGGCTCTGTCATATCTCGAATTAAAAGTAGATATAAGTAGGTAATTATATGGGTAATAAACCCTTAAAAGGGTTACCCCTGATTACCACTCTAACCAGGTCAAAAGTCGGGTCAAACTAGTTCATAAAAAGTCAACAGGATACTTAAAATGCCATTTATGCATAATTAACATTATAGATCATATACAACCTGTTGGATCATTGTTATAACTTGGTAATAAGTGTAAGAACATTTTCAAACATGTTCAACCCGACAATTTCCTGTTTAGACCCGGTTCGGAACCGAAAGTCACATAGTTTGACTTTCACTTTGACTTTCAGTTCTGACCCGTTTAGGCATGTTTTAGAAATGCCTCAGTGCTTTAATTGGACTAGGTTACATGTTAGTACAACCCTCTGTGATTATACACCTTGGTTCATTAGTTATCCAATTAATATGCATGTTTCCGTTAATTGCCCGTATGTTGACCATTATGCCCTTATTGCCTTAAAATGTGATTTTTGGAAATGTAAAAGAGTAGAAACTTTAATTACTGATATATAAACGTGTATGCAAAGTTTGACATCAGTTTGAATTGTAGATTAAGAATTATGCTCATTATCCCTAAATGAATGCTTTATGTTAATAAAATGGCGCAATTAGTGTATAGCCTACTTAAACATACTTTTGATATCAAATCTTTTACCCACTGATGTAATATATTATTTTGGGATTTTTAAAGATTTTTAATTAATTTTAGGCTGAGCATAACTCATAGTCGTAGGCTTAATCCGGTAATTGTCGGTTTTGCCCTTACGGGCCATAAAATTAGTTTTACATATCTAAACGATCCCAAACCTTTTGCCACTGATTAGTTATAATAAAAAAATTATTTTAGACCTTCTGGAATAATAAAAATATCAGCTTTAGGTATTGAACCCGTAAACGGCTCCTAATCGCCTTATTTAGCGTTTTTAGCGCATAGTATGTACTAATACTATTTTTAAACATACAAGGGTGATACCTACTGATGTTTTAGTCAAATTATAACATTTTAACAGTAAGCAAAAGTTGGTCATCTCAGACTTCAGTTTTGAGCTTTTCGGCTTATGTGAAATTACCAAAATACCCCTACGGGGCATAGTTTGGTAATAGTTGATAAATTTCACATATCTAAAATACCTTACTATTATAAATCAGTAAACTAAATATTTTTGCTGATTATATCAGACCTGTAACTCAGTTAAACATTTAAACTCTTTTATAAACATTTAAATGACCAAACTACCCCTACGGGGCCTAGTTTGTGTTTAAACACGTTTCGGGCATAACGAAAGACATCTTACTGATGTCACAACATATTTGAGGCATAATTAACTTAGGAAACCTGTATATAGCTCTCATGAATACCCGTCACGCTTATTACGCGTACGGTTCGGTTTATGTAACAAGTTTACATAAAATAGCCGAAACGGGTCAAACCTTAACGGTTTTATCTCAAAATCCAGAATGTGAATAATAAACCCATACTAAACAAGTCTCTGAACTTGTCGGGTCTAAATCACATTCTATCCGGTCTTCGCTTAATCGTGCGTACGAACCGTATCTTTGAAACTAGCCGGTCTAAGCTTAAGCTTAATTAAAGACCCGTTAAGATTCTAATAGGTTATTATAAAACCTTCGTTCCAGATTAGGAGGACCAGTAAAAGCTACGTGCATTTTGCTTATTGTGATTTATACATTACTCAGGTAAATACTTTTAACTTATTTTCCCTATACGAGCTTGGGTTACGGTATATAGCATACCGCTTGATCGAGCATCAAATCTCCACAGTTGAGTGGGTAGTTGACTAATTTGATCGGCTCGTTTAAACAGTCTTGATTACTTAAAGCCTTTTGGGGGTTAATGACTATGTCCCGGATATCCTAGGCATCATCTTACGAGATGGCCACGACCTGAGCACGGGGTGTAGGCGTACACCTGTCAGTGTATAACTCTATGATGTGGTGTGTCTATTGATCTTTAACCCGGACAAGATCCGGGCTACTGAACGCACAAGTAACATGTAATTCGTTCACAAGATTATAATATTAAATAATTCTCCCAAGTTAAATAAAAATGTTTATGCCACGTGCATCCAAACCAATTTTCAATCATTTTCCAAAATGAGTCAGTTGATTGTATTTACTAGTGTAAACTGACGTATTTTCCCAAAAAAGACTGAATGCAGGTACTAAACGAAATTGGCTGGATTGTCTCCTTAGCATCAATAAAAGTCTCGCAAGCTTAGGATGCCTGAAGTCTGTTGAACTATTGTTTCATATTTTATTTCGATCCGTTCTGTGGATAAACAATCGAACATTGTGATACTTGATATTACAATAATTAAATTCGGTTGTATTATATTTTTAAATTTGCTTCCGCTGTGCATATTAATTATTGTGTTGTTTGACTATTACGTTGCCAACCACGTCACGATACTCCCCCACCGGGCCCACCGGTGACACGTGGAAATCGGGGTGTGACATTTCTGCAGAATTGCTGACACAACGTGTCTTACTGGTGAGTTTACTAGTCTTTCTGACGCAACGCTAAAAGTAATGCATAAAGCAATATTTGAAGTATAAAACGTGCATGAATTCACATGTATAGCATGTAATCAGAAAATGTTGACGCTTAAGCACATAATTGTAGATAATAAATAATAAATAATAATTAAATCTGTACGGAAATTACCGGTTTTGTGCCAGTTGTCACAGAAACAGAATCCAAAGAAGCAGATAGATGATGAAGAATAGGATCAAGAATTGGAAAAAGAGATTTGGAATCTAGAAAAGAAGTGGATGGAAAAATATGTTCAAAAAATGTGACATCACGTGAAACGAAAACAGATTTGGTATCCAAATTGTATAATTTGTAAGCCTTTTTTCCATAGGGATAACCAATGAATATACAAGGAACGGCGCGAGTTTGAAATTTATCTCGTCCTTGTTTTAGTGTAGATGCAAAGCATAAACACCCGAAACTCTTGTGATGAGAATAAGATGGTGGTTTGTTGAACAAAAGTTCAAATGGTGTTTTACCATTAAGAAGTTTGGTAGAAAACAAATTAATAAGATAAGTAGCAGTGAGTACACAATCTCCCCAAAACTTTAAAGGAAGTTTAGACTGAAACATCAAAGCTCGTGAAGTTTCTAGAAGATGTTTATGCTTACGTTCGACAACACCATTTTGTTGTGGAGTAGCCACACAACTTGTTTGGTGAATAATGCCTAGTTTGTGAAAATACTCAGCTTGTTGTTTGCCAGAACCAAGTTCGAAAGCATTATCAGAACGAATACACGTAACAGAAGTGTGAAACTGAGTTTTGACCATTGCAAGAAAACCTTGTAAGATAGTAAAAGCATTACTTTTAGTGGACAAAAGATGAGTCCAAGTGACACGAGTGAAATCATCCACAATAGTTAAAAAATAACTATAACCATTATAGGTGGATGTGTTGTAAGGTCCCCAAACATCAATATGAATCAAATCAAAAGGGGATGATGTTTCTCTATGACTTTTAGGGAAAGGCAACCTATGTTTTCTTGCTTGAGGACAAATTTTACAACATTCAATATCGTGGATATGATTATTAGAGAACACATCTAAACCTTTTAATTTGTATAAAGGTAAATGTCCAAGACGACTATGCCAAGTAAAACCATTAATGGCAACATTACAAAGTGAATTTGAAACAGAATTGACAAAAGAAACAGTATTATTCCGAAGGATAGACTGTTGAAGAAGGTAGAGTCCTTGAATCAAGTTACCAAGAACCACTAGCTTCTTCAGTGAAGGGGCCTGCAACATACAGGAAGTAGTAGGAAAAAAAACTAAGCCATTTGTATCACGACAAAGTTTAGGAACAAATAAAATGTTATGTTTAAACGGTGGTACAAAAAGGACACTATGAATGGAAAAATCGGAGGTGATGTGGACTGTTCCAATTTTATTTGAAAAAATTACTTGTCCATTCGGAAGAGCAATACGATAAGGTTTTAGAAGAGTTTGCACATTTGTTAGCAAATTTTCGTCACAACACATGTGATCAGAAGCACCTGTATCTATGATCCATGTGGTACGCAGAAGACTGTGATTTTGAGAACAAGAGTTGCAAGACATTATACCTGCAAATGTGGCTGAATTCACTGATGCATTAGGAGCCTCAGTTGAAACTGAAGAAGTATTCACTTGAGTTTTGAGCAAAAATTGAAGAAGTCCATTATATTGTTCTTGAGTTAATCCAGCGGTTGAGGAGACATTCTTGTCACCGTTAGATTCATTATAAGAGGCATTAGCAGCAGACCTTTTTGTTTTGGTGAATTTAAACTCATTTGGAAAACCAATTATCTTGTAGCACTTGTCTACACTATGTCCACTTCGTTTGCAATGTGTGCAAACAATCTTTTTAACATCAGATTTGGCATTTTGATTAGTACGAACATTATTATAAACATTCATAGATGCTGCTTTTAGATTGAATTGACCACTAGCATGTATCTCTTTCTGTTTTACATCTTGAATAAGAAGAGCATAGGCTTGACTTATTGAAGGAAGTGGATTCATCATTAGAATGTTACCTCTCACAACATCATAGGTAGGATTCAAGCCCATAAGAAATTGAACAAGACGTTGTTGTTCCTCCCGTTTAGCAATAAAAGTTGAATCTCCACAGGTATATGGAGGAATTCCAGATAAAGCATTCAATTCGTCCCAATTACTTTTGACTTTGGTGAAATAAGTAACAATATTATCATTTCCTTGTGAAATTTCACACAAATTTTTCTGTAACTGATACAACTTGGCACCATTAGCTTAACCGTACCTGTCATGAAGTTCATTCCGGAGATGATGAATTGTTTGAGTGTAAAACACACTTTCACTAATTTCTTTTGACAAAGTGTTCAATATCCACGAAATCACCATATCGTTGCATCTTTGCCATAGTTGTTGTTGAATCGGATCATTAGGTTTTGTGATTTCTCCGGTAACAAATACGAGTTTGTTCTTTGCTGAAAGAGCAATAGTCATAGCTCTTTTCCAAACGCCAAAGCCAATTCCATCAAAAGATTTTGATACCAGTAACATACCTGGATGATCAGAAGGATGCAAATAAAGAGGATTCAATGGATCTATTGAATTTGTAGTTGCCATAAGAACAGACGAATTAGGGCAAATGCACAGAAGATCGAGATGAAATTGAGATGAATAAGGGCAAAGAATCGCAGAAGATTAAGATGAAATTGAGATGAATTAGGGCAAAAATTTAGCGGAAATGAAACAAGAAAGCGAAGAAATCGAGGAATGATTGTGATGAAAAAGAGATGAAGATAAGAGCACCTGGTGCTCTGATACCATGAAATCTTGATCAACAAGAAAAGAAATGGTGAACCACTGTTTGTTTTTCATTACTGGCATATGAATACAGACAAGAGTATTTATATACATTACTAAACCTAACTAACTAATCTAGTATTAAAACTGAATAAATAACTAATTATGCAACTAACTAAACTGATGTGGCATATTAAAACCAACAATCGGCTATCACGCGAATCGTCTTATCCGTGTCTCTGTTAACCAAATAGCTAATTCAAGACAATCTGGAGCTTCATGATAAAGTCTTCTTACATTTGATTGACATATAACACAAAAATAGTTAGAAAGTGCAATAACATTCAATGCAATTCAAAACAACACTTACTACTTTATCCAACGAGTCTAAAATTCAATGAATCGAATTAATTAATTAAAAAAATCAAACGTTCGTCCTTGTGATTACTGAGCGTTTCGCTAAACATGTTGTGTTAATTAGATGCAAACCAAGGTGCATGGACATATCTTTACCAATCTAGAATAAACATTTAAATGGAAGAAGAACATATGATTCCAAACATATGGCCCCCTTGGCATTTCTATGTTGTTAAATATCGGCTATACGACTGACTTGTGAGTCAAACGTATAGACATGGACATATGGTGGCCACCCACCAAACGTCTAGAATGGTGCCTCTTTCCCTCATAATTTTCTACCTTAGTTAGGCTAGGGTTTCTTCTCTCTTTGTCTTTACATGTTAGTCCATCTCGGTAAACCCCACCCACAACTTGTTAACCATCTTTATTTGTTTGCATCTTGTGTAGTCTTTGGTGTTATTAACTAACATGCATGTATTCTTTACATTCTAGTCCATCTTGGTAAACCCCACGTACAACATGTTAACCATCTTTATTCGTTTTAAAGACATGCCTGACATTAACATGAAATAGTACTGATTTTGGATTTTCTTTCCATTTTTTGCATCTTGTGTTGTCTTTGGTGCTATTATTACCTTCCTGTTTTAGCTCAATATCACCTTGAACCGACAAAGTGGTGTGTTTAGAAAAAAGGATGATGTATTATTACACAATTGAGGTACAATGGATGCATGTAATAGACATCGATCAATCTTCGTTAGTTTCTTAATTATTATAGCGCGATGAAATCATGGGTTAATAATAGAAAATGTCATAGTATTATTGTAACTTGTCTTCCCTGACTACTACCATATGCATGTTATCGCATACGGTTAATGATACTGTAGATACAACACCGGACTCACTGAAGGATGAAGTGTCCTCACCACCAACAATCATTATGGATCGTGCGGCCTTTTATGAAAGGACGCACACCAAGAATGAGAAGCCGAATTAATGATGTCATCGAATTATGCCAGTATAAATACCCCTCCAAAGTGCATTTCAAGTACACACGGTTCTAAACCTTCGTCCTAATGTTCTCTCTCTAGTTTCTCTCTCTAAACAAATACTTATCTTCACGTCGGAGGTAGTGGCTCTCCCACCTCTACGAAGAGCCTAATGGTTTGTTATTTGTGCAGGAGTATTTTCTTGCATGTTTTGGGATCTAATTCACTTGGCCGGACTCTGGCCCAGTTTTTGGTTCTTCTGATACCATGGTTGATGATCTCCATGTCCATCAGTCCATCACCATGGCCCCATTGAGAACATGTGGTGGCATATGAAGACAAGCAACTTATTGCCTTTCTTGTTATATGGCCACAATCCGTGGAAGACATTTTGCTCGAGAGTGGGCCATTGATTCATAATAATTGATTCATAATAGTTGTATGGATGTCACCTTGTCTAGGTCCTTTATTTATTTGGTTCCGAAGCCTGTTTGGGGGAACCTCTTGCATGTGAAATATTTTAGAGCCAAGCCCTTTACAAAACAAATGTATGTATCGTTGTAGTTTATAATACAATTTTGAAAAAAAAAAAAAAAAAAAAGTGAAACAGTTGTCGGGTTCGTAGGCCTTGTGAGTTGTGAGCCCTATATGAGTTTAACTTGGGAGCAAGTTTGCTAAGCAATAATTAGTTCCTATAAATATATTTGATATACTTCTGATTTGTTTAATTAACACCTCAATAAAGAATATCTTAATTAGTTACCCATGAACATATATCAGTTTAGACTAAACTAATCTTTGTGTTTGTTTTTTGTTTTTTGTTTTTTTTTTTTTTTTTTTTGCTTTTGTGTTTCGTATTCGTTTTTGTGTGTATTCGATCCTAAAAACAGTATTATACTTTTTCAATTTACAAACCAACAGAAATGAGTTGTATGAAGGATTCTATTTTTCAACTTGAATTAAGGCGATCAAAGAAATATATAGACTT
Source organism: Helianthus tuberosus (assembly GCA_030545235.1). Classification (NCBI taxonomy): domain Eukaryota; kingdom Viridiplantae; phylum Streptophyta; class Magnoliopsida; order Asterales; family Asteraceae; genus Helianthus; species Helianthus tuberosus. The sequence goes on along the minus strand of CM060365.1, from coordinate 30,091,640 downwards.
AAACATCAGTAATTAAACTTTCATGATATGGGCCAGGATCATTTCAGAACCATAAATATTTACAGAACTTGCAGAACTCCTAATAAACAATCTTTTTATTTATATATTTTTATGTTTAGGATAATTTTATCATTTATTATGTGTATTTTTACGATTACATACAAGTTAAGAGTAATTTTATCATTTTTTATATGTATTTTTATAATTACACATATGTAAACTAGTTTTTTTACATATATGTAATTAGTTATGACACATATATATAATTTTGGCAATTAAACATATGTAAACTACTTTTAACATGTATGTAATCAAAGAAATACATATAATAGATGATAAAAAGATCTTAAATACAAAAACTTATATGTAAAATGATTGTTTATTAGGAGTTCTGAAAGTTCTGTAGTTATTTAGAGTTCTGAAATGAACTCAACCCTTCATGATAATATTTAACTATTTATAGAAACTAGTGATTTTCATCTCGCACGTTGCGCGAGTGAATTCGGTGTTAAATATACTAACACATATTCGTGGTTCGTGTAACGCGAGTGAATTCGGTGTTAAATATACTAACGCATATTCGTCTTCTTTAACCGCAAACCCAACAACCCCACTTTATTTTGAGTTAATTACATAGTTAGTCCCTGTGATTTGCACAAAGTAACATACTTAGGTACTAATAGTTTAAAATAACATTCTAGGGTATTAACTTTTCATTTTGTAACGTTTGGAGGTATTAAGCTTATTTGTAGGCTTAAAATCACATTCTGTTAGTACCTAAGTATGTTATTTTGTGCAAACCACAGGGACTACCTATGTTACTATCTTAGAAGTTAATACCTCCAAACGTTACAAAATGAAAAGTTAATACCCTAGAATGTGATTTTAAACTATTAGTACCTAATTATGTTATTTTGTGCAAATCACAGGGACTAACTATGTAATTAACTCTTTCGCTTATTACTTTTCTTCACAACCCATGAGTTAGTATGTAAAGGTTTCAAAGTTTCCATACCTTTGGTGTACACTTAATATCACATGTAGGTTCCTCTAGAGCTGGTAAATGGTAAATTTTCTTATATTCCTAAACACATGTCAATATTAACAATTTGATGCATAAGTCAACATTTATCATCACCGATTTAAGATGTCATCCTAACGACCACAACGGAAAAATTACTAAACATAATACTATTTAGACTACAATAGACTGCATTTAATTTACCAAGCAGATCTGCAAAACTTAAAAATGGGTCAACTAAATTCAATTTTAAAGCAGATCAATCGAATTCTTTGAAACGCCAAACAACTAATACATGTCACACACTTTAACAAAAAAAACATAAGACACAGATTAAAAGTATAAAACATAACACGATGTACACAACCTTAGAATGCATATCAGCATACCAAGTTAGGGATGGCAATCAAACCCGAACCCGCTGGGTAAACCCGAAACCCGACACATTTGGGATGGGTTTGGGGTCGGTTAATCGGGTTTGGGACGGGTTTTTATTTTTTTCGCGGGTTTGGGACGGGTTTAGGATTTAGTGATATACCCGTTTACCCGACCCAATTACCCGATAAAGTATACCTGTTTACCCGATTGTATACCCGATATAATTTCTTTTATATTATTAAACATGTATATATATGATACATCCATTTTTTACACATATAGGTATTCTATTCGGTATACATTATAGTTATTTGATATATATATTTTTATAATGATAATACAAAATATAACCGGTTAGTAGTTACCCGATAAATACCCAATGGGTTTTGAGATAAGTATACCCAACGAGTAATCTTTTTAAATTAACAGGTTTACCCGAAACCCGCGGGTATACCCAACGGGTTTGGGACAAGCTTATCTAACCGGGTTTGGGTTTGGGATTACCTAAACCAGTCCCAAAACTGGCCCATTGCCATCCCTATACCAAGTCGATCAACAGAAGAAAGAAGTGGGTCAATCAAATTCAGATTTCAAAAGGCCTAATTCTTTCAGCATACAACGACTATATATATGTCAAGCCAGCTACACTTTAGCATATGATAAACCCATCAGTGAAAGAAATAAACATGTCTGCCAACAATCGTTCTAGGCGACTAAACTCCATCCACAATCACCATTTTAGTGTTTGTCACCGGCGTTTCCGACCCCTATCACCAATGATAGCTAGATACATACCATAGCCGCAGTACGTTGACTTGAAAAAGGTAGAAAGACTAACAAGAAGAAGATGGAATCCTAGTCGCCAGGTATAACCAATAGCTCTTTACCACTGTCATCAGCCATCCGATAAGCCCTATATAACTAACCTCTGATGCGTTAAGCACTTCATCACGCACGATTTCTCACTTGATGTCTCCGACATAAGTGTGGAGGTAACCGACTATGAACATACAGAGATTACATAAACAGTTTTTAGCAGCGACATAAAGATGCAGATGAACTGTTCGACGAAATTCAAAAAAATAAACTGTACATACCATTTTTCAGAAGCCCAATAAGCAGCTTTCTATGTGTGAACCTCCGTTGTGCGCTGTCGCGCCAGACCGCCGGATGCAACGGCGTCTTCTTCGACAAACTATCGCTATTACCGGCGGCAGAACCACCGCCATGAAACACCGCCGCAACCCACCGTGGAAGCGGTTCTCTCTGTGCATTCTTCTATTGCGCTCTTTCTTTCTCTGATATGATACCGACGAGATTGATGTTTGAAGGGTTTGGTGGTTTTCTACCACCGCCCCCTACAGATGAGACAACGCATGTCTCATTTGGTGATGAGGCCTCCACCACCAAATAGGCCCAGTCAAATACCAGCAGCACAAAAACTACTAAAGCACAAATCCTAATACCTGAACGAAAAAATCGAACCTTATAAAGAACGCGGCGGACGGTCACCAGAGGCATTTCTGTAATTCCCAATCTCCCGCCAGCAACTCCTCCATCTCCTCTCTCAACGCCTCTGGCTGGCCATATTCAGGGTTCTGTGACTCACACTAGTCTTTTAGGCTTGGGAATCCACCAGAATGTCGAGCGAAACCTGGAAGCCACAGCCGTCACGGTCGCCGTCACCACCACCATGGGTGGCCGGTCGGAGACGTGGCCGGTTTTTCCATCACCACCGCTCCTCTCTCTCTGTCCATCCATTGCTGCTCTCTCTACCGTTTGCCGCGTCAAAACCACCCAACCATCATCACTGCCAAGAGAGTGGCCAGCTAGAGACGACGGCTCTGCTCTTTCTCTCCACCTCTAATCTGTCTCTCTCTTACTCTTCTCTCTAAACCCTAGTCTATGTGTTCATCCAGCAAAAGAAAAGGATAGGAAGCGGTGGAGACTATGTTTGGTATGAAAGCCCTAAAATACCCTTCGTTACTGTTCAAAGCATTGAGTTTTTAATATATAGGATAATTATCAAAAAATATGGTTTTGGTTCATTGTAAGCATAAATGATGAGACGTATCTAATGATATAGTTTTTGAAAACTAGAAACAATTAGGGGAATGGGGTGCCCTGTGATGAAGCGTGGTTCGTGGGTGACCATGTGTGGAACACCGTCGTCGGTCCTTGTGGCCACGTGTGCTGGTGATCATACGTTGTGATGATCACGCGTGAAATTTTTGAAAGTTACCGTTGGGGGGTGTTTAAAAAAAATTAAACACTATATATATACCATCCACCTTAACCTTTAAATCCACCAAAAAAATACCTTAACTTTTCAACCCACAAAAATACCATCCCTACACTATACATTCTAAACCGAAAATTGGAAGGTTCAAGTGAAAAGTGGGGTTGGGAGATGCCGTAGGATTTTTAGTTTTTTTTATTTTGCAATGTTTAGTTATTTTTTTTTTTACTTTCTAATTTAGGACTTTTTTAATGTTATATTTATTTAAATGAAATTATTATTAATTTATTATTTAAAAAAATAAATCACTAGTGATGGGCACCCCACAAAAATCCATCACTAGTGATGAAATGAAGTTTCATGACGTGGCGGAAGCTGGTTGGATGTGGTGAGTGATGAAAAGTGAAGCACCCCCACCTAGGGCTGTTCATGAGCCGAGCCGAGCAGGGCAAGCTCAGGCTCGACTTGATTATAAACCGAGTTGGCTCGGCTCGACTCGGATTTGAAACCAAGCTGAAAATCTAAGCTCAGGCTCGGCTTGGTTTTAAACCGAGCTGGCTCGACTCGGCTTGGTTTGACTCGATTTAAAAATAAAAATTAATACATAGCTCTCAAAATTCTGTATTTTAAAATATTATTCAATAATTCAAAAGAACATATTTAAAATAAGTTCAACCTAATACATTACAAGCCAAAATCACGTTCAACAACGCAAAATAAGTTTTATATTTCAAGTCAATACAATATTTGTTCATTATCATGGCAATTAACATTTAAATGTGTCATAGATATCAAACTACAATCCTAAATACATGTAAATAATAATCACTTTTTTTTGTAATGTATTATATGTATATAAAAATAAAATATATTATAAGTAAAATAATTCGAGCTAAGCCGAGCCGAGCCGAGCTAACAAGCGAGCCAAACCGAGCCAATTTGGCTCGTCACGAGCCGAGCCGAGCTAGGCTCACTTTCTAACCGAGCCATATCGAGTGAACTTTTTCCGAGCTAAATCCGAACGAGCTTCGAGCGAGCTCCGAGCCGCGAGCTTCTTGGACAGCCCTACCCCCACCCTCTTACTTTTATATTTTTTTACTATTATGTTTTGGAGAAATAACAGAAATGAAAGTGTAACGAATATGAGTTTAGAATAAAACAATTAAAGGGTTAAAAGTGAATTTGTCTAAAAACAAGAGAATGTATACCAAGTCTTTTTAAAGAAAAAGACGTGTGAATTTGTCTAATTAAAAGCTAGATTGATAATTAAATATTTAAATATGCCATGATAGTTTTAAATGTTAACACTCGTACTTTTTTCAACTGTTTTATTAACATTAGAGAACTGTAAAGGAAAATAAAACGTTATTTTAAATTGGAAGTGGCGAACATGGACTTCGGTTAGTTCATGCACCTATGAATAAATATTATCTTAATATAAAAGTTAATCAAGCTTATGTCAACTTGGAAATTAAGTAATTAGCTAGTCATGAATTCAATTCTATTCTGAATGATTTATATTTATTTGTTCTACATCTGGAATTGTCTTTTTGACAAGATGGAAAAATATTATTATACTTTGTAACAAAACAAAATATATAGAAAAAAATCTTGAGTATATTATTATACTTTTTAATAAAAAGTTTACACCTCAAATATATTAAAGCTATATTTCTTAAAATTTCCCGCAAATAATATTGTAACATACACTTTAAAGTTTAAACATCTATTATATATAATAAATGAAAGTTATTTGGGCATCCTTTATATACAAAATTTCCCGCAAATAATATTGTAACATACACTTTAAAATTAAAGCTATATTTCTTAAAATTTCCTGCAAATAATCTTGATTAGGGCATCCTCAGTTCTCTTTTCCCGCCCAACAATGCCATCCCCTTTTCCTTATATAACCTCTCTTCTCACTTCTGATCTTTGTTTACAAACGCCTAGGGTTCTTTCTCTCTTTATATTCAGACGATTCAAATTCAAATTTCACAAACCCTGCAAATTATTGAGATAATTTTTTCCATCCAAACCTTAATCTTCTTCAGACGCCACCATAAAATCTTCTTTTGTTCATCGATTACTTCATCAAAAGGTTTGTTCTTTTTTTTAGTTGAAATACTTTCATGATTTCCTCTTATTTACACTAATCCTAATTTCTACTCGTAATCTAATCATATGGTTCCAGGGTTGTTGTCATCAAAGTTGAAATCCGCTTAGCTGCGGATAGATTTCTGCCATAAGCTGGTATGTTTGAGTATGTTTTGAAATTAGCGTTTTTTTTTTTCTAGATGGTGATGATATGAGTATAACATCTGTTGATTATTGATGTTTGAGTATGTTCAGCCATTATTCTTTCTGAAATTAGAGTTTCATTTCCAGTTCTCGAGGTATTATCTGTTTGTAACAGCAGTGGTTCAGCATCTACAGTGGATTCAACATCAGGTGTTTGCTATTATTGTTTGATGTTGTTTGCTATTATTGTCTGATGTTGTTTGCTATTGTTGTTTGATGTTGTTTGCTATTGTTGTTTGCAGTTGAAGATATCTTAATTAAGGTAATAATTGTATTACATCCTGTTGAAAATTAGAATTGATAAATTTAGGGAAAGTGAGGTTGAAAGTTAATAACCCAACAGTGGAGCATTTCATTCTACAAGTTCCATAAATTAAGGGTATTCTCATATAATGATGATGATTGTTCCACGGTTGTTTCCAGTATTATTGTTCCAACATCGTTTAAAGTATGTGTTTTTTGCTACTCTGATTTTCAATTTTGAGTTTTTTATTTTGTAGTGATATACTCTAATTCTCGGTTTATATTTCAGTCTAATCACAGTTGTTTGAAATTCATACAATCTGCTGCGGGTTATTATAGGTTTGTATTCAAAGAAGCATAAAGTTTAATTAAACACAAAGAAAGATTATTAAATTTATAGTTAAAATAATTTTTGCTTATGTCTAAATGATGATGATGATTATAATTGACTTGTGCAGAAGATGATGATGTAGAACCCACAGTAGTTCCTACTAAACGCAAGAAAGGATCTGCTATTATTGTAAGATAAGATTTTATGTTACTAGAGAGTCTAGAGTAATGGTGTTTCCTACCTTTTTTGTATTAAAAGAAGCATAAAGTTTGTTTTAAAGGAGCTCTTTATGAACAAAAACTGATGAGGCCTATCCACTGTTGAAGACAAGGTCCTGTTAAAGACAAGCACTTTATGTACCTAGAGTTTGATTAATCAAAGGAAAACGACTGTTTAGTATCAGCAGTGGTTCAGCATCTACAACGGATTCAAATTTAGTATTTAATTATCAGTGGTTCTTATGTAACTTTAGTATTTCATTATGAGTTTGTTTCATGTTGTAAGAATCAGTGAATTCTCAGATAATAGATTGCTTTGCCGGATTAGATTATGTGTTAAATTATAGTTCTTTAAGTGATTGTTTCGTTTTCTTGAATTCTATGTAATTTTGTAAACAAGTACAATAACAAACAGTGGTTTTAACATCTGTTTGCAATTTGGTCAATAGTTAATGGAAACCCCTGTTAGGTTGAACAGTAGATGTTATTAACTTAAACATCTGTTCAGGAAAACGACTGTTTGCACTTTATGTACCTAGAGTTTGATTAATCAAAGGAAAACGACTGTTTAGTATCAGCAGTGGTTCAGCATCTACAACGGATTCAAATTTAGTATTTAATTATCAGTGGTTCTTATGTAACTTTAGTATTTCATTATGAGTTTGTTTCATGTTGTAAGAATCAGTGAATTCTTAGATAATAGATTGCTTTGCCCGATTAGATTATGTGTTAAATTATAGTTCTTTAAGTGTTTGTTTCGTTTTCTTGAATTCTATGTAATTTTATAAAGAAGTACAATAACAAACAGTGGTTTTAACATCTGTTTGCAATTTGGTCAATAGTTAATGGAAACCCCTGTTAGGTTGAACAGTAGATGTTATTAACTTAAACATCTGTTCAGGGTTAAACAGATGTTTGGGGTTTAACAGATGTTTGGCTCTAAACCAAACATCTGTTTAAGGTCAACATCTATTTGAGTATTGGTCCTGTTGTGAAATTTGTTTGACCCAACAGTGGTTTTAAACCACCAGATAAACATCTCTTTATGTGCAAATACCTGTTTATGGTCAAACTTCTGTTTATGGGCAAACTTCTGTTTAAGGCGAAACATATGTTTCTTCAAAATCTGTTGACCATTGACTGACCAAACATCAGTGTTTAAAAAACTGTTGGGTATCCACTGATAGGAAAAATAGCCACTGCTCACTTTTTTTATTGTTGGCATCTATTGATATTGACCATCAGTTGTTTTCCTAAAAAACAGCCACTGCTCACTTTTTTGTTATTGATGGTGTTAATTAGTGATAGATTGAAATTATCAAATAAAAACTAGAATTACAATGAAATTACCATTTTACCTCGTCTTTACATACCAATGAGGTAAGATTTCCTCCAACATTGTTTTGATCATACAATTTAAAAAATTCTTTATAACTATTTGTTGGAAATCAAATCAGTAATTAATGCTAATTTCTTGAGCTTTGGACATTTAAAACATGCAAAATGTGAATTTCAAACTCACGGTTTAAAAATTAGAAAAGTCATCATGACAATGACAGTTGCTTTCAAATCATCATCAGTAATTGCTGATAATATCAGTAATTACAGAAAAGTCATAATGACAATTGACGTTCTCTCTCTTTTTTTTTTCCTACTTTGCATAACAATTCAAATTCAAATATTTAATATTTAATATTTTAATAAAGGAGTATATAAGGATATAGGCGCTAATCTCCGATTACACTTCTTTGTTCGAATGCATCTTTCTGTTGACCATTGACTGACCAAACATCAGTGTTTAAAAAACTGTGGGGTATCCACTGATAGGAAAAATAGCCACTGCTCACTTTTTTTATTGTTGAGATCTATTGATATTGACCATCAGTGGTTTTCCTAAAAAACGGCTATTGCTCACTTTTTTGTTATTGATTGTTTTAGTTTAGTGATAGATTGAAATTATCAAATAAAAAGTAGAATTACAATAAAATTACCATTTTACCTCATCTTTACATACCAATGAGGTAAGATTTCAAACAACATTGTTTTGATCATAAAATTTAAAATTAAATTAAAAAATAAAAAAAATTTCTTTATAACTATTTGTTGCAAATCAAATCAGTGATTAATGTTAATTTCTTGACAATGACAGTTGCTTTCAAATCATCATCAGTTATTACTGATAATATCAGTAATTACAGAAAAGTCATAATGACAATTGACGTTCTCTCTCTTTTTTTTCCTACTTTGCATAACAATTCAAATTCAAATATTTAATATTTTAATAAAGGAGTATATAAGGATATAGGCGCTAATCTCCGATTACACTTCTTTGTTCGAATGCATCTTTCTGTTGACCATTGACTGACCAAACATCAGTGTTTAAAAAACTGTGGGGTATCCACTGATAGGAAAAATAGCTACTGCTCACTTTTTTTATTGTTGAGATCTATTGATATTGACCATCAGTGGTTTTCCTAAAAAAACGGCCATTGCTCACTTTTTTGTTATTGATTGTTTTAGTTTAGTGATAGATTGAAATTATCAAATAAAAAGTAGAATTACAATAAAATTACCATTTTACCTCATCTTTACATACCAATGAGGTAAGATTTCAAAGAACATTGTTTTGATCATAAAATTTAAAATTAAATTAAAAAATAAAAAAAATTCTTTATAACTATTTGTTGCAAATCAAATCAGTAATTAATGTTAATTTCTTGAGCTTTGGACATTTAAAACATGCAAAATGTGAATTTCAAACTCACGGTTATTATGTTTTTAAAAATTAGAAAAGTCATCATGACAATGACAGTTGCTTTCAAATCATCATCAGTAACTACAGAAAAGTCATCATGAAAATTGACCTTCTCTCTCTTTTTTTTTTCCTACTTTGCATAACAATTCAAATATTTAATATTTTAATAAAGAGAGGATAAGGATATATACTACTGTGGATTACGTATAAACATCAGTTCCCAATAAACATCAGTTCCCAATAAATAAGATAATTTAATAATTATCAGTTCCCACATTCAAAATTGAAAATTCAAACCGTATATTCTGATCCTATAAATAAGATATAATTATCTACTATCAGATTCAAATCTCGCTCGCTCATATATGTGTGCGTATATCTCTCTCTCAAATGCATCTTTCTCGTGATTTAGGCGCTAATCTCCGATTACACTTCTTTGTTCGAATGTTTGTTGAACATGTTATCGTTCCAGTATCATTGTTCCAACATCGTCGTTTCAATGAAGATTCCCATCACAAGTCAACCTTTCAATATGGATGTTGCAGTATCATTGTTGCAACATCGTGAAAAGTTGCGTTGTTCGATTTTCGTTAAATCGAAAGTCAGGTTTTCTTGTGTCAGGTTTGTCATTGGGATTTCTTCTTTTATAGAAAGTATGGATAGATTCTTGCAATATCTTGAAAACGTAGATGTGCTACAACAGTTGAGAAGAGACCTTTGCATTTTAGGTTTGTTTCTTGTTTGTGTTGTCAGTAATATAGAGTGCGGTGATAGAGACTTGCAGTTCTTGGCGATGCTGAAGTACATACATCTAGAGGTTCAGCAATGGATGGAGTTGAAACTAAAGTTTCTTAATTCTTGCTGTTATTCTTAGATTTGAACTTTAATATTGTTTAGTATGTCATGTAATTATTGGACTTTTAGTTTTAAGGTCATGAATAAATTAATAAATTTTATTTTATGAATATATGTTGTATTTTTTTGTTTTTATTATTTACTGTTTTAGTAAGATTTAAATTATGTTGATGTTGAATTGTGTCTGAACATCTGTTTGGTAAGACAACAGAGGTTTAATAGTGTCAATGCTTCTTCTCAAAGGGTTATGTTGCGGTTATAACAGCTGATCATGCTAAGGACTGTTATAGTTAACAACTGCTCTTTATAAAGACTGGTGTTCTTAATGGTTGATGAGGCCTATCCACTGTTGAAGACAAAGCCATGTTAAAGACAAGCACTTATGTAGCTAAAGCCTGATCAACCAAAGGAAAACCACTGCTCAGTAGCAGCAGTGCTTCAGCATCTATAGTGGATTCAACTTTAGTATTGATGTACCAGTGTTTCTAAGTTGTGTTATATTTTTATTTATTATTTAGTGTTTGAGTACGATTTAAATTATGTTGATGTTGAATTGTGTCTGAACATCTGTTTCATAAGACAACAGAGATTTAATAGTTTCAAAGCTTCCTCTCAAAGGGTTATGTTGTGGTTATAACAGCTGATCATGCTAAGGACTGTTATAATTAACCACTGCTCCTTATAAATACTGATGTTCTTAAAGGCTGATGAGGCCTATCCACTGTTGAAGACAAAGCCATGTTAAAGACAAGCACTTATGTACCTAAAGCCTGATCAACGAAAGGAAAACCACTGCTCAGTAACAGCAGTGCTTCAGCATCTATAGTGGATTCAACTTTAGTATTTATGTACCAGTGTTTCTATGTTGTATTCTATTTTTATTTATTATTTAGTGTTTGAGTACGATTTAAATTATGTTGATGTTGAATTGTGTCTGAACATCTGTTTGATAAGACAACAGAGGTTTAATACTTTCAATGCTTCCTCTCAAAGAGGTTTTTGAGTCATTATAACAGCTGATCATGCTAAGGACTGTTATAATTAACCACTGCTCCTTATAAATACTGATGTTCTTAAAGATTGATGAGGCCTATCCACTATTGAAGACAAAGCCATGTTAAAGACAAGCACTTATGTTCCTAAAGCCTGATCAACGAAAGGAAAAACATTGCTCAGTAGCAGCAGTGCTTCAGCATCTATAGTGGATTCAACATCAGTATTTTATACTCTGTTAGATTGTTAAATTTCATATCATAGGGTTGTTTATATGTAACGGTATTTATCACATCACCCCAGCATGCTAACTGATTATATGTAATACTTTATTTAAAAAATCTCAAAATTCATCTTAAAAATAGTTAAAATGAATTTTTTTATGAATTATAAGCATTAAAATGTTTTAAGGCTATCCACTGATAACTTAAAGTCTCCCACTGTTTTTCAGTGTAATCATTGCAAACACTGTTATTATTCCATCAGTGTCTTCATAAAACAACCGTGTTCCATTACTCATCAGGGTTTGGCTCGTGGACAGTTCATAGCCGTCAGATCTTTTGTAACCGCTGCCACGTCAGCATTCACTTTTCCTGCTATAAAACCCTGATCAAAACCCCCAATCAGGGTTTTAACTGTCGAATCGAATTCATTTTTCCTTTTTCAAAGCAGTTATCCTCCATTTCTCTCAAAATTCCTCATCGTCCTTCTTCCTCAAATGGCAAAATCACGGTCTTCATCAGTTAAAAGGAAATCCAGTCAAAAGGTCATACAAATTCGATACAAAGCTCCCCATAACTACTTGGGTCTCTTGACAAAACCAAGTAACACTGAAACGTTCAATTCCGTCATAGATGCCCTTTCGTCTTCAAAATACAAAACTTTGTTGACTTCTGATGCTCCGATTTACTTGGCAACCCAGAGGGAATTTTGGAAAAATGCAAAACTTGAATATCAAGATAAAACACCCATAGCTATCAATTCCTCGATAAAGGGTGTTGATGTTAAAATCACACCACAAACCATTTCTGAGGTGTTTGAACTCAATGATCTTGAAGGTAAGACTTTTTTCCCTAAAATAGAGTATCAAACAGATTTTTTAGAAAGAGGGTATGCAAAGCAAATGAAAAAAAACACTTTGCAAAAAGGCAGTTTTCCCCCTGCCCCAAGGTTTTTGTTTCATACCCTCTTAATGTGTGTTTCTAATAAGACCACTGCTTTCAATGAAATTCCATTAAAGATCCAATACCTGGCATATGCTATCTTGCATGCGGAAAACTTTAACTATTCACAGGAGATCTTTAATGACTTAGTAAAAAATGTTGATAGCAAATCATTTTTACTATTTCCAAGGTTCCTAAGCTTTTATTTTCAAAAGAAATTTGGAAAGGATGATGCTCATGTACTCATCCAGGGTGAACCTTTTCAAATAAATGGCCTTACACCGTTAACATTTACAAGGCTATCAAAAGTGTCCAAAACACAAGCACAGGCTCCTGAGCAGACTTTAGCAGCTACCACTGCTCCTCAGGCACCTGCTGCTGAGCCCACTGCTCAAGGTGATCACAGCAGCAAAACAACTGCTGTGAAACCGACACCTAAATCCACCAAAAGACCAAGACAAAAGAAAACAAAAAAGCCCCTCAAACCTAAAACAAAGGCAACTCTGGAAGATGAGATCCCAGAGCCACTGCCGGTGAAAACACAAAAGTCACCAGAAACCACTGCTGCTACTTCCTCACAGCAGATGGTAGAAATATCTCAACCTGAGCCTCAAACTCCTCCTGTTTCTTTTCAAAAAGAACAGGTTGTAAGAATAGGGACATCAAATTATGTTGCTTTGGACTCACTTGAATCCATCATCCCCAGCCCACTGCCCGGGGCAAATCCTCTTTCCACTCCCGTACTCACTGTTACAATTCCACCACAAACAAAACTTTTGTTGGATGCAGTTGATATAAATCAGATAGCAATCAGTTCCTCTTAACCCCCTATCACTGAGAGCATGCCACAGAAAGTGACTGTGTCTGAGCTCCCTATCATTGCTAACCCACCAACAACACCTGAGGAGGTTACACTGCAGGATGTACAAGTACTTCCTGTCAGTAGTTCAAGTGAAGCAGCTACTACAAGTGTTGAACCCACTGGTTTACACTTGGACAGTAGTTTCATTAATCAGACTTCCTTGAAGGCAATTTCTTCTATGGGAACCTTTCTAAATACTGGTGTGTCTCCTGTATACACTGGTGAGCTTAGATTGGTAACCTCTGCTGAGGAAAGAAGTCCCCAGTTCCAAGAAAAAGGGGCAACAGGGGATGACTTTTGGGAAAGTCTCCCTCAGTCAACCACTGTTACAACCACCTCTGGTGGGAAATCAGATGATCCCATTAAATTGGATGATGGTTTAATGTACCGAGAATTGAGGGAGAGGCTTAACAACTGGATACATCTATTGCAGAAATCAAAACCATACTGCAACAGTTGTTACAAAAACAGCAGGCACCACCTGCTCCCACTGACCTTTGGGCATTATTTCAACCTCTGCTTCACCAACAAAGAGCAAATGCTGATCAGAAACATGAAATTCAGCTTCAAAATATCAGAAATATAATGGAAGCCAGGTTTAAAGACACTCAGGCAGATATAAAAACCCTGAAGGCTCAATTTATGAACACCACTGGCACTGGTCCTCCGTCTATCATCTTTGTGGACAGCCCACCACCAAATAATGCCAAAAAGGTGGAGAAAATGAGGCAGTTGAAGAAAAAGGGATATGAAGATGGTCTGTACATTGCACTAGATAATTCAACAATGCTTGCACACATCCCTTTGCCAGATGGTTCCAAAAAGGTTGATGTAACCTTAAATGCCATTGCTGATGCAAAAGCAAGGGTGAAAAAGGATATGGAGGCAAAGGATAAAGGAAGGTTTGAACAGGAGAAAAGAGTTTTTATGGAGATGAATGAACAGGGTACTTCTGAGCCAAAGGATCAAGAAAATTCTCAGCCCATAAGAAAGTCTACTAGAAAAGTCATACAACCCAAAACCACACCTCCCAAATCCACAAAACAAACTCCCGAACCTTCCAAAAGCTCCACACATCAATCTTCAAAACCAACAGATGTTAAAACACCTGTTGTATCAACAGTTGTTGCTTCTTCAGTAATTTCAACATCTGTTATCCAAACTTTCACCACTACCACTTCAACACACACTACATCCACTGTCTTATCTCCATTACGAAAAATCCCTTCACCACCACCAATACCACCTGCTAAAAGGCAGAAGACAACAGTTGACACATCATCCGTGGTAATGGCAACAGTGGTTGAAACCCCAGTTGTTTCAACAGCTGTTAGTCAAACACACACCATCACTACTCAAACACCCCAAACAAAACCATCATCACAAAACTCACCACCTGCCTTAAAGCAAAAGACAACTGTTGATACATCAACAGTGGTTGAGACACCAGTTGTTTCGACAACTGCTAGTCAATTACCTACCACTTTTAACAATCCTTCCCAAGCCATAATTTTGTTTGCTCCAAAACCTCAAATAGAAACACCTCCTCCTGAAAATGTGTATACTAGAAGAAAAAATATTCAAGTGCATGATGATAATATACCAGCACCTGATCCTGTTTCATCTGTACCTTACAAAATCACCAAACCTGAATCTTTCATTCCTCCAAAATTGGTCAATCCAATCAAAGATCCAATAGCTCTTCAAGGATATGAGTCTGCAGATGGTACCCCAGCAGCTGCCAGTTATCCACTGGAACTCCATGCAGTAAAGAATGAAATGAGGCAGTTCTACACAGTTGATGATCCTTCAAAAAGGAAATTCCCTTCTCTGGTTGGTTTTAGAAATCCAAAAAACATGGATGAATATCTAAAACTAAAAGCTAGACAAGCTCAAATAATAGCTAGGGTTGAATGCGAAGGAGAAAATGACAATGTGTATTCAAGTCATTATAAGTTTTTACTCACCAAAGTCAAGCTCATGGAAGATTATGCTAGAGATTTGAGTAAAGAAATGTCAAATTTACCACCAGAACCTGGCCTGCAAAAAGATGTGAGAAAAGACATTCTGGCATTGATCATGAGTGAGAAGTTCTACCCTGCCAAGGAAGAGCAATTCCAAGATTGGCCACTTGTTGGTCTCAAAGCAGAACTCAATAGAATTGAAAGAGTAAAAAGAGATCCAAGCATGAAAAGGTCAGCACCAAATTGGCGTAAATACAAAAAGGCTATTGATGATCTTACCTTGGAGTATAAAAGAAAGAAACAAGAGTTGGTTGATGCAAAGGTTGCAACTGCCAAGGCCATAGCAAAATGGACAAGGCAGTACACTGATGAAGCTTATGAAAGGCTTAGAAAAAAGAGAGAAACAGATCCTAGCCTTCCAAAGAAGCCTGATTACAAAACTATTAACATGTCAAAGAAGCAGCTCCACAATTCTGAACCACTGTTCACATCATCAGATACCTCTGTCATTATGTTAAACCAAAGAAAGAGGCAAAAGTTGACTGATGCAGAAGAGAAAGAGCAAGAAGCTGTATATTTTAAACAGACTATCAAGACAATGGCACTTGAAGATGACAGCTCAGCAAAGCTTCTACATACATTGGAATCCAACCACTGATGAAGCATAAAAATTGAACCTCAAACTACTGATGGGATCCAAGCATTGTTGAAGATCAAAGCATTGTCATTCAAGCTCTGATCACCCTTTGAAAATAGCACTGATCCTCAACATCAGTGCTTAGATTACAACAGTGGAATGAAGAATCAATGTTTATGTATCATTAGTTTGAATATAATCAGTGTCTGTAGTGTCTGTTGTTATAGATTCAATGTTTATGTTGAACATCTGATCTGATTTATTTTTGGTCAACATTTGTTTGAATTTTGGTCAACATCTTATTTTGTTAAGAAGTATAAGAACAAACATTTTTACAAAATCCCAAATCACCCGATCATTTAAGTGCATTGAAGTAAAATTGGAAATAATGTTATTCATGTGGTCCTGTTGTTGAATAGATCTAATTCCGTGATTTTAAGACAATGTTGTTGAATAGAATAAGATGGTTGATGTAATGTGGTCGTATTAATAACAAATTGTAATTAATTAATCTAAATAACTTTCCCGAGCCCGGGAAGCAATCCCGGGTAAAAACCTAGTATAAAATATACATGACGTTTCTAATCTATAATGACTTTTTGATGATTCATCGCGCATTTTCAACTCCAACTTCTATATATAGCAAATTTTGTGTTCAAATTATATTTTTTTTCTTTTTTATAGATGACAAACAAAAAAATTACAAACCAAAGTAGCTTTTAAATCCATTTTTTTTACTCTACAAAAGATTTCCTTTCGTGACGAAAGGAGTGACAATTTCTTCTAAACAGTGGCATTATTTAATTTGGAGTATTCCATTTCCATTACAAAAGCTTACGATCTTCTAAACAGTGGCATTATTTAATTTGGAGGAGTCCATTTCCATTACAAAAGCTTACGAAAGATCCAAGAAAAAAATAGTTAAAATGCCACCAAAAGTTACATTTTATTAAGTTTTTTTTTTTAATTGTGTGATGAATTAAGTTTAAAAATATTTCTGATTATAAGTTTAGTGTAACCTAGTTAAAAAAAAGAGTAAATTGCCATTTTAGTCCCTGAGTTTTGTCCAAATTTGCCATTTTGATCCAAATAGTTTTTTTTTTGCATCTGGGTCCCTGACTTTTCACTTTATTGCCATTTTAGTCCCTGAGTTTTGTCCAAATTTGCCATTTTGATCCAAAAATTTTTAGTGTGTTGGATCAAAATGGCAATAAAAGTGAAAACTCAGGGACCCAGATGCAAAAAAAAAACTATTTGGATCAAAATGGCAAATTTGGACAAAACTCAGGGACTAAAATGGCAATTTACTCTAAAAAAAATTTCCGATATATAAGTTTAGTGTAACCTACTTAAAACAAACACAACAAGCATACCCAATAAATCTCACATATGACAGTTATTTACCAGATAGAAGGATAGTAAAATGTAGATAAATTTTACCTCTACCACTTGAACTAGAGATATATTACTTTTAAAAAGACTCCTGACTCCAAATACATAATGGGCAAAAGAAAAAAAATTAGAACTAAATATAATAAAAAATAAACCTACCACTAACAAAAGAAGTGGTGACATAGTAACATAGGAAATATAGAAAGAGATATAAAAGCATTCAGAGTAGGTTCTGCATATATTTGTGAGTGAGTTTTACATATTTTAGGAAGTGGTTGTGAGTGGAGGAGAGATAAAATATTATTGTTTACCTGTGTATTTTGGGAGACACTATTCCCTCGCATTTATTTTTTAATATTTTTTCAAGATGGTTGCGAGTATAGTAGAAAGAAAAGATGATGATAAAGGTATAAAAATATTATTTAATTGAAAATGACAAAGAAAATGTAGTGATTTTTAATGTAATTATATGGATATTGATAGAGAAGCTGATGTAAATACTCTAACATGATAAAACAACATATAGACAAGGACAAAAGAAGATAATTACATGCAAAGTCTACCTAAAGTGTAAACCAATCTAAACCTATAAGACAAAGCTAAGACTCAACTCTACCCTAAGTTAAAAAGTTTTTAACCTTAATTCTACTTCTCCACAAGCTTTTTTCCTGGATCATGTCATCAAAGCGGTGCAACTCTATCGAATTATCCTGATCCACTTATCTCAAATCATTTTACGCCTGCCTCTATTCCTCATCCCCTCCCCTCAATAGGGAGGGTTTTCATTGCTCTAGTCATCTACCTGCTTCTCACATGTAGGGGTGTTCAAGATCGGATAATCCGGTTTTCGGATATCCGAAAATCGGATATCCGAAATTTCGGATAGTGAAATATTCACATCCGAACCCGAATCCGAAATTTCGGATATCCAATTTTCGGATATCCGAAATTTCGGATTCGGGTTCGGATATCTAATCGGATATCCGAATATCCAATTTTTTATTTAATTTTTAATTTTTATTATTTTTTAATATTTGGAACCAGATTTTTCGGATAGTTTCAGATATCCGAATATAAATTTAGGATATTTTTGGATATTTTGGATATTTTTTCAGATATTTCGGATATTTTTCAGATACTTCGGATATTTTTCGGATATTTCGGATATTTTTTCGGATATTTCGGATATTTTTCGGATACTTAGGATATTTTTCGGATACTTCGGAGATTTTCGGATATTCGGATATCCGAAAAAAATAAAAATTAAATTTTCGGATATTTTTCGGATAATCCGATTATCCGAAAATTCTCAAAATCACTATCCGAATCCGAATTTTCGGATTATCCGATTTTTGGATATCCGAAAATTCGGATATTTCGGATACGGGTTTTCGGATATTTCGGATTCGGTTTCGGATTCGGATTTTTTTGAACACCCCTACTCACATGCCCACACCATCACAATCTCCTCCTCTCTTCCATATACATGCAACTCTAGCAAACAATCCCAACCTAGTTATAACTACACTGCATTAAATTGGGGGTTGCTTTCGTCTCCGGTCACCTTTTAACGTGTTTATTTACATGTAGTTTGAATTCTAACGTGTTTATTTACATGTAGTTTGGATCTCCGGAGCATGGACAGACCTAGTAAGGAGGTTTGGGTGCCACCCGACACCTATGAATTTTTTACATATACAATACATGTAATCGAAATCCGAGTTACACCTATGATTATTTTAGACTGACGCATAAAAAATTGTGAACGTTATCCTACATATACATTTACCAAGTTAAGGGAATAGTGTCTGGCAGCTGCCTGGCACTCCCCTATTGGACCAAACCATTTTTAATTTAATTTTATTCCTAACTTAAAATTACGCTTTCGTCCTTCGTTTAAAATTACGTTTTGCCCCCAACTCAAAATAAAATTATCATTTTGCCCCCATCTAAAATTACATTTTGGCCCCCAACTCAAAATTACGTTTTTGCCCTCGATTCAAAAACTCATTTTTAATTTTGTTCCCAGTTTAAAATTACAGTTTCGCCCTCCGTTTAAAATTACATTTTTGCCCCCAGTTCAAAATAAAATGTTGTTTTCCCCTCTAGCTCAAAATTACGATTCTGCCCTCAGCTCAAAATTACGTTTTTGCCTCCAGTTTAAAATAAAATTATGTTTTCCCCTAGCTAAAAATTATTAGCTGACTGTCACTTCCCTATTGGACCAACTCATTTTTTATTTAATTTTATTCCCAGTTTAAAATTACGTTTTCGTCCTTCGTTTAAAATTACGTTCTTGCCCCCAGCTCAAAATAAAATTATAATTTTGCCCTAGCTGAAAATACGCTTTTGCCCTCGGTTCAAAAACTCTTTTTTAATTTTGTTCTCAGTTTAAAATAACGGTTTCGCCCTCCGTTTAAAATTACGTTTTTGCACCCAGATAAAAATAAATGAGTTAATAGCCAAAATGGTCCCCTGAGGTTTGCTCACTTTTGCCACTTTAGTCCAAAACCCAAATTTCTTACATCTGGGTCCCCGAGGTTTGCATTTTATTGCCATTTTGGTCCAAAATTTAAATTTCTTACATCCAGTGGCTGAATCGTGTTGTTGCTCTCTGTCGAACACCACCACCACCGTGATGAGAACCGACATTGGGATTAGGGTTTTCAGTAGGGGTGGTGGGTTGAATCGTGTTGGTTGCTGATTTGGGTTAGGGTTCCGGTGTTGGTTGCTGAATCGTGTTGTTGCAGGTTTGGGGTTAGGGTTTCGGTGGCTGAATCGTGTTGTTGCAGGTTTGGGGTTAGTCGAAGACGGTTTGCAGGTGGTTGGTGATTAGGGTTGTTGCAGGTTTGAAGGTGGTTGTGGTGGTGTGTTGTTGGAGGTGGTGGGTGAAGGAGGGAGACAGAGAGATGGTGGTGGTGGTGGATTAATGGTGGTGGTGATGAAATTGGGTGCAGGTCTGATCAACGAGGCTGTGATGATTTCACCTAATCCTTGTAACAAACAGGATGATCAAAATTGGGTCAACATTTGAGATTTTCCGCAGCTTGGCGTGGCAGAATCGGAGGAGGGCAAGTGCGCTTGCAACCTCTGTTTGCAGCCATGGCGGTTATTCCTCCTTGTTCCCAATGTAAAACAGATCTGAGCCTCGTTTCTTTTTACAAATCGGTTTTTGTTTTGATTTGTTGTTGTGATGGTTTCTGGTTTTGTGTTTTAGAGAGAGAGAGAGGAAGAGAGGGGGATACGGAGGAATGTTAGTGTCGCCGGCGTGAGGAGGTGGCGGTGGTGGCGGCAGAGAGGAGTAGAGGGAGAGAGAGAGAGGTGGTGGTAGGTTTATTATTTTTAATTAATAATTAGTTATAATAAAATGAAAATGACCATTTTACCCCTGTGCAAAAGGACAAAACTTGAGGTTTTTTTTGAGATATCTGACCAGATTTCATTTTTGGACTAAAATGGCAACAAAATGCAAACCTCAGGGACCCAGATGTAAGAAATTTGGGTTTTGGACTAAAGTGGCAAAAGTGAGCAAACCTCAGGGACCATTTTGGCTATTAACTCAAAATAAAATGTTGTTTTTTCCTCTAGCTCAAAATTACGATTCTGCCATCAGTTCAAAAAAACGTTTTTGCCCACAGTTCAAAATAAAATTATGTTTTATCGCTTAGCTCAAAATTATGATTTTGCTCTCAGTTTAAAATCATGATTTCGCCTCCTGTTCAAGATATAATTCCGATTTTGCCCTCTGTACAGACATACATGTTATGAGAGAGAAATATTCGGCTTATTGCCCCGCAACGCGGGCGGGGCAAAAACTAGTTTACAACAACAAAAGTAATTTAATGTTTTTTTATTTAGGGAACTTTTCACTTGCTAAAAAGTAAATAAACAAAATATGTGAACAAACATAAACCCATAACTTACAAATGAATAAACAAATATAAACCCATTACTCCATTAACATATTAAGCCCAATTCCATTTGGTCGTATTATCATTGTGGTTTAAGTTAATGGATCAACCCGATCATGTGATTACACTCACACCCATTATGTGACTACATGTGAGTGTAACTGAGTTATGATATGTAAATTACATAAATCATTCATTTAACTGTATGTAATACTACTGGTATATGATGTAAAAAAAACACGTTTGACTTGATTGCATTTTAACTCGAGTCAAATCTATTGGCTGGACCCAACTCAATCGTTGAATAGCCTACGCTGTAGAGCTGAACACCTCATGGATATATCTATCATTTGGTGGATCCAAGATCTAGTTCAAGTCACGAGCATATCTTTTAATCCAGTTTTGGTCATGTTTGTCGATTGAAGTCCTCTTTTCAGAGGGATGTGCATCAAATCCGGCCATATTGGTCCGAAATGAAAAATAAGAATATAGTGGAACCTGAAAATCATACTGATTCGCCTGCCGATTTGAAACCAGTTGGCCCCAAAACCTCTAACCAGATCGCGAACCGCCTATGAGAAAATCTGAACTGAAAACCAAATTGAACATAGGCTATGTCCCAGTTCAGTCATCAAGTTGTAGTACGTATGCTACAAGGGCCTAAAAGTAAATAAAATTTATAACAAATACAAGTTAAATATGTATATTATGAAAACAAAAAAGTTGCAAGAACAAGTCGTTATACAGTCGATACAAGCCACAAAAAACCATTATGCAACAAAAGACCATGAATACAACTTTAATTTTGTAGAACACTAGAACCCGCAGGCATCAAATAACAATCAGTGATTATTGCTCACAAATTTGATATTAAAGGGAATATAATACTGAAGCTCCTGAACACGAATAAAAAAAAGGTACGTGACAATACTCATTTTAAAACTCGTTTAGCCGGCCAATTTGTTGAGGCGATGTATGGTACTTCTTGCAACCCTGTTTCCAGGATCAATGTTCATAACGGTTCTGAGATCTTCAGCCCCAAGCTTATATTTCTCCATGCTCTCATACAACAGTGCACGTTGTACAAGAACTGAAACGTTTTTACCGTCTTGCTCCAGCACCTGCACAAAATATGTAACGAGGTTAAGTTGTGCTTATTTGTTATGGGTTTATCT
This sequence comes from Helianthus tuberosus, assembly GCA_030545235.1. NCBI lineage: Eukaryota > Viridiplantae > Streptophyta > Magnoliopsida > Asterales > Asteraceae > Helianthus > Helianthus tuberosus. Next base: position 30,069,202 of record CM060365.1, on the reverse strand, counting down.
GTTTTTGTCAAATATTTGATGTTGACCAGAGTAAAGTATTTAATTTATGTAATCCCCGTGGGGTAAACTTGTATTCCATCTCGATGTTTTTAGTTACAGCCATAGTTGTTAATGGCGATTGGCGAATAGCGACAAATAGCGATAAGGTACCTATATGCTATATAGCGAATAGCGATACACTAGAAATTTTTTTTTTAAATTTATATGTATATTATATCAAAATACCGTGGTATATACGCTATTTTACATGTATATTTAACAAAAACCTAAAATCCAACTATTTTATAGCTATATTCAATCGCTATTTATTTAAAAAGATAATAAAAAATATCTAAAATCCTGCTATTTATGGCTACATACCCTATAGCGACCTTCGACCTATACGCTATTCGCTTTAGCGACCATAGCGATTGCTACTGACAGCTATGGTTACAACTGAGAAATAAGATTACAATAAGATCCTCTAACTATAACAATTAACATATATATATGATTGCAAACAAATTCAAAAGGAAGAAATAGGAATTGTACCTTTGAACAGTCAGCAACTGCCTTCTTGTATTCCCCAACTTCTTTGTAACATGAAGCCCTAGATGACAAAACTTCCGTAGTGCCAGCATTATCACCAGCTTTTTCCAAAAGAATTACCGCCCACGACAGCCACTTTATCGCATCAGGATATTGCCCTGCTTTGTAATTATCCATACCCTTGCTCTTCGCCGATGATGATGTCACACCAGCAGGTGGTGGAGGAAGCCCTTCAAGCTCAGTAGTTCCGCCTACGTCACCACCTCCACCGCCAATATCAGATTCGAAACCCCAGTCTTCAGCCCCTGCAAACTGCTGGTTAGCAAAAGCTTCTGAAGCCTTTGAAGCGTTACCACCTGACGCCGAAGATGAAGAGAATAGCATATCGAAATCATTCCCTCCTGATGATTGAACCGGTGGCTGACTTGGAATACCGCCAAAACCAAAATCATCCATCTTCGATTGAGAACCAATGCCCGATGATTGAACAGGCGGTTGACCAAAACCAAAATCATCCATTTTCGATTGCGAACCCATGCCCGATGATTGCACAGGTGGTTGACCAAACCCAAAATCATCCAATTTCGCTTGAGAACCAATCCCCGAGCCCGTAAAACTAGTGTTGTTACTTGAGAAAGAACTGGCACTAGGTTTCGATGCATTTTGAAAGGTACCAAACACATCATCCCCTGACGTTTTCGGCGCAGCCGATTTACTTCCAGCTTTCATTCCAGCAGCCGGCTTAGAGCTGAAATCAACCAACGATCCAAACGGATCCTTGTTCGAATTTATCCCCCCTCCAACTCCAACTCCACTTACACTTGAACTTTTCATCGACGGACCTCCAAGATTTTGACTCTTACTACCGTAACCACTCGTATTATAATTCCCAAAACCTTGCGAAGAACCCCAACCACCACCACTACCACCAACACCACCACTATTCCCGGTATTCCCAAACTTAGGCAACGAATCAGCCATACCGCCCATCGAATACGCACTTTTACTCGCTGTTCCCGACGAAACAGGAGCAACATTCTTCAACGGAACATTCCCAACACTCCCCTTACCTACCCCCAAATTTGACCCAAGCAAATCACTAAACAAATTAGGATTCTTACCACCAATTCCAATATTACCACCTGCAGTGTTCGAATTACGCTGCGGCGCCGATGCCGCCCAGCTCCTTCCAGTAATATCTCCCACCATAGATGTAGGCCCATTCAGTGACCCGCCCAAAGTCGAAGACTGTGTAGGAGCAGCCGGTTGGTGCGTCCAAGACGGTTTATTCGATTGCCAATACGGCGTCGTTGTGTTAGGTTTAGGTTGCATGTAGGTATTATTATTATTGTTGTTTTTTTGAGCGTTAAGAGGCTTAGATCGATTCGAATTGATTCCGAGATCGAAATCAAAGCTGTTCATAGATCCAGATTGTGATTTTCCGTAGTTCGAACTCATAGTTAGGGTTTACAGGATCTGATTTTTTTTTTTCAAATGATGTAAAATATGAAATTATGAAAGTAAAATAAACAGATCGGAGAAAACGAATGAGATCTGGATCTGGTACCTGAGGTAGTACCGCCGGAAGACGGAAGCCGGACGCTATGCCGCCGTGTTACGACGGAATTGTGGTAGGATATGATGGATCACCGGAGACCAGCTCAGATTTGGAATGAGATTTGATTATTGGATTCTCTCTGTCTGTGCACCGAAAGAGAGTCGTTTTGGTCTGAAAGTCTTGAGGGTTTGATGATTGTATAATTGGTCCCTTAGGTATCTCATAAGGAGCAATTTTTCACTTTTTTGACTTTGAAACTCGCGTAATATCTAGGGCTGCAAACGAAATGAACGTGTTTGTATTTGTTTGCGTCTGTTGGTGAATTCTAGGTAACGAATACAAAAGAACATTCATGAATATAAGCAAGCGTCGATGAACACAAACGGAATTTTCCTCGGGCGACTTCTTTTATCGACACACCTCTGACGGCTTATATCCCCACCACCAACACCCACACACAAATTTACAACAATTAAAGATTACTACAAACCAAATAATGGAAATTTGATAACAACTACACATTAAAAGTATAAATTGATAAGAAACTAGGAATAAACCCATAAACGGGCTTGGTAATTTAGAACCCGGTTTAGATAAAGGAATGGGAAAAGTACCGTTAGTAGTAAAAGTAAACCCATAAATAAAATAACTAGGAATAAACTAGCCTAGTGGTGTCATGTATATAAGTAATAAGATGATGAGTTTTTAGTCCTGTATGCAATCAAAACGAAATTTGAGGGACCAAAACCGTTAAGATGGAAAGATGGGTTTTATTTATGAAAGTTAACACACACAAAACACACACTTCGTGTGTGTTCTAGATCGAGCAGGAGCTTATGAGCTCAAAACCCTAACTTCCACCAATTTCATCAAATTGGAAGGCAAGATGAAGCCTAAATTCCTAACCGAGCATGGATTAATGATCACCTTCACAAGGGGATCGTAAGGTATGTCTTAAAAGTTATATTGGTGATCTTTCACGAAGTGGGTTATGATGTAAATTACGAATTTGTATGAAATTGAGAACGAGTATGTGTTAGAATCATCATATAGAATATGGATTATGCATGGTTTAGGTTAATTTGATGTTTAAGGGTGAAACCCGTTGGTTATGGTGAAGATGATGACATGGGTAAATCATCCATGTCCAAATTCTTGTTTATTATTGATGTATTTTGATATATATGATGGATTCTTGTTAGGGGAATTGAAAGAAATGTGATACTAGTAGGTTTGATGTTTATGCATGGATGATTCATGTTGATTAGAATGAGGAATTTGGTGAATTAATTATGATATTAGAAAGATATGTGTGAGTTAGTTGTATACTATGCTTAGGAGGTAGTATACACACCAAATGTATGATGAACTCATGACGAAATTGAGATTAGATCACTTGTAAGTGATTAACAAAGTAGTTATGAAGTGGGTTTTGACGATATGATAGAAGTAATGATATGCTTATGTTAATGATGTTTGAAAATCATATATGTGTATGTATGTTTAAAGAAATTGGATAAGAAATGATGGATTAGCATGTTAAAAGGTTAAATGATAAACTTAATATAAGATCTGTGTGATGAAAAGGTTATGATAAATGACGAATAAGCTAACTATCTTGAGAATGATATATGATAGTTGATGCTTGATAAGCGACATGGAAGCTTGGGAAAGAAGCGGGTCAAACGGGACTTATGTGCACGGGAAGCGTACTCGGATGCAAGGTAAGTAAAGCTTACACCCCTTTTGTAGGATATTTATTCATGGTATAAATTTAGAGTATGATAAGTTAAATATATGAGGAATGATATTTCGGAAAGTTTCGATACGGGTCGGAACATGTGTCTATGATAAGAAACTAAGTTGTGGGTGAAAGGGGGTAAAAAGGGTATTATGGTAATTTTGATTACGAGCTAACAATAGAATACGGTACATGGATGGAATAATGAATAATTACTATCCCATAAGGATGAAACGGTCTTTTAGACCAAACCGGTCAAATGTTGAAGGTATCACCATTTTGACGATGTCGACTAATGATTTTATTGTCAAGTATTATGAATTCACAGGGTGAATAGCGAAAGGATTTGCGTTGTTATTAACTAGCACTTTAGTGGATGAGGTATTAAAATAGGTCATAGAATTTGACTCGAGCAAGGTATGTGTGATTAGAGTTATAGTTAAGTAGTAGGATTGGTTAAATATGCAATGAAGTCCTTTGTTGCAAAGGATGGAGCAAAGTTGACAAAAACGCCCTTGATAGGTATATCGGGCAAACGACCTTAAAAGTCATTTGGAAACGAGCTATTCGATTAGAGTAATGCCTTGGTCAAGTATGAAAGCGAAGGGTATGGTTTTGTATGTCATAGACCATTTAATGCGTAAATACCCATAACGGGTCAAAATAAGCTTTTGAGCGAAAATGTGTTAAGAGGATGCAAGACATTCAAGAATTTAATCCTTTATGATAAACAGTGTTGAAATTATAAGGTTCATGAGGAATCGAGGTCAAATAATCAGATTATGTTGATAAATGCATAAACGGGTCAAAACTTGGTAAAGGTAATAAGTCGATAGCTTAAAAGTTCAGAATTTTGTTAACCCGGATATGGGATTTCAAGTTCACATGATAGAATGTCAAATTACGAGCATGTAGGAAGAAACGGGAGGTTAAATGGGTAAACGGTTCAAAAGTTATGCACGTTTTAGTGCGTTCGGACGACGAAACGGATCTGCAGAAAAATGGAGAAACCAGGGGCCGTCGCTGACGCCATGTGCAAATGTTGTTTTTCTCCGACGCCCTAATACACGGTCTACGTGATGTTGACCGACGCGAGGAAGCGCATGGTCGTGCGCTTGGGCCGCATGGTCGTGCGATTCCGAGTAAATCATTGCACTGGCTTGTGCACTGCCAGTGCTCCCGACGTCGTAGGTTCTGCACAGTTGTACGTTTTAGGATGCACGACCATGCGTCAACTACAAGTTCATCCGAATGTGCAGAATTCATCCGAAATCAGTCCCATAACCTATAAGGAGTCCCAAAATGTATTCTAAACTCATTGTAGAGTGTTTATGAGATGCGATATGTAACAACCCTCGGTAAAACCGACACCCTAGTATATTTTAAAATACCCTTATATGTCTTTAAATACACACTGTATGTAAAAACCGAGCCCGAAATACGTTATAGTAATTAAAATAATTAAAAATCTGAAAATATTAAGCTGAGGCGGGCCGCGTAGACCCACCCCAACCATTTACGCGGGCGGTATCAAGGTGGATACCTGATTTCGTTTGATTTCTTTAGTTCAGGCGGGTCGCGTAAGCCTTAGCTTACATTTACGCAAGCCGCGTAGGATCAAGATAGTGGCGCAGCCCGGTGTTGACACGTGTCGTGCAACGTGTTGAACCTAGTCATGACCCGGATCAGCTACGCCTAGACCCCTAAGCCACGCGGGCCGCGTAAGCCTTCGCTTACCTTTACGCGGGCCGCGAGAAGACCAAATATCAGCACTATAAATAGAACGCATCGGATTTCATTTCAATTCGTTCACTTTCTTTCTGTATCTCGAATTTCTGAAGATAGTAGGCATAATTCCAAGTATAATACCCCCTAATTAGCGAGGTTCTGCTCCGTTGTAAGTATTATAAACCCAGTTTCGTAGTAGATACGATGCCCGATTGATTTAGGGTTCCGTAACAACTGTCGTGGTTCTGCCCGACGTAGTTGTTGGAATGCCGTCTCGGGGAGGGTATCATTAATATTTCAAAGGGTTATGATACTAACCTAGGTACATTTGTGTAACTTATAGATTATTCCCAGGAAACCCTTACGCGAAGTCTAAAATAGCAATGTGAGTTTATCCAATTTTTGTTAACCTTTTTGTAATATTTTACAAAACCTTAAATGTTTTACAATGCGATTAAGCGGTGATTGAGTCTTTGTAGTTCTTCAATTACTGCCGGTATGTTGGGGTTTTGTATACAAAATTTACTACACTGTGAATAGTAAGTCGGGGAGGACAGTACGTTACCATTGGACAACGAGTTAGCCAATGTGTAATATGACCCACAAGTCAGGATTGACAGTACTGAATGAGTAATTGTGTAGAAATAAACAATGTGATCGTTCTCAATACTGTTTTAATTGATAAAATGTTTCTTGATTAAACTGGGATTCACTCACCAGTATTTTCCACTGACAAATATTTTTAAAACGCGTTTCAGGTAACACAATGTGACAGCCAATTAGTAAAAAGCCAGCTGGAGAGCACTGAAGGCTTGGGAAAAATGTGGCTATAAAAGTTACCTAATAAATGATGTTTTAAATTCAATAAAATAGGGTTTATCCCTATAAATGTATTGTAATAAGAAACTTGGGTTTTACCCATGTGATTATTAATATCAAATATGGTGGTTTTACTCTGATAAACATTTCCTAACTACGGTCCTGATGTAATTTCCGCTGCCAAATTAACTAACCTGATACCACCGAAATTCTGAGTTCGCGTCCACCCGTTCCCGGGGATCAGGGATCGGGGGTTGCGACAGGAGGTGGTATCAGAGCCTCGCCACTGGTCTAAGCCAAAGAAGTGTTCTGCTGACACTTAAATTCTAAATTTTGTGTTAGGAAATTACAGAAATACGTGCATAACTGTATTTATTTGTTTTATGTTATTTGACTATTTGTTAGTTTACAGTATGAGTGATCAAGGACCCTCAGACATGTGTCGTCAGTTGTCTGATTCACCTAGGAGTGAAGGTACCTCATCACAGCCTGCCCTTTCGGGGTATTCTGCTGATCAGGAAGAAGGAATGTTTACTTTTAAAGCTCAGTCAGAAGAGCCATTCCCTCATAAGAAACGAGGATGGTTCAGTAAGGAAGCCTTTGCTCGTAGGAAAAGAATGCGAAAGTTGCAACAGCAAAGAGTTTTAGTAGCCGCTAAGCGAAAGACAGATGCCCATACACAGGATATGCTTAATAGAAGCCTAGCCAATTTCCATATGCTAGCTACAACTGCTGCTGACCCGAGTCTGGAACAACTAGTAGCCCCACAACCACTAATCCCAGACCAACCCATGGAGATAGAAAACCCTGAAAATCAGGTGGAGATGCATGACTTCAACCCAGAAGAAATCTCTAGGGTACCTACACCAAACCCTCTAGACCCAAATTACGATCCTTGGTGGGATGACGTTAGGGATTATGTGCAACGTTACCCAATCCATGAAGACACACCTATACAGAACATAGGAGCCTACCCAGGTATGGACCCTTTAGATCCCTATTACCACGATGAATATATTAGGGAAATCTTAGAAGATCCTTACCGATTTCAGGCACTTTCACCCCCATATCAGGAACCCGCACCCCAGATTCCAAACCCAGTTCTAGAACCTGCACCCCCAATGAGTGCAGAAAACGTCCAAGAACTTAGGACTTTTGGGGAGGAAATTTTAGAAAGCAGTGAAAGAATGAGACAGGTGGGAGAGCGTCTCGTATGGAAATACGATGAACGCAATATGGATTTTTGGATAAATCCATATCCGTGATGTGACGGAGGAGACGGTAATAGTAAAAATAATAAAATAAAAATAAAATAAAATATGTGTGTACGGATGCATATTACTATTAGTGTGATTCTATTTCTGTTGGTATTGTAATTTTTATTTCAGTACTAGAATGTAATAGATGCATAATAGTATATGAAAATAGAGTAAAAGTCGCAATGATCGACGTTTTTGGCTAGATTGCGTATCATGTGATTAACTATATTAAATATTATCTTGTGATATTAATATGGGGTAAATGTTTAAAATTCAGATGGCCGATGAAGGAAATCTGAATAATGATAACCAGAGTAACATTAACATGGTTAATGAGAATCCAAGCATCAATAACAATGGAAACCAAATGGATAATAGTGTTGTTCAACACATAGTGGCACAAGGAATCATAGATGCCATGCCATTTATTATTCAAACGATTCAAGAAGCGAATAATAAAAGTAAGCATAGCAGTAAGCGACCCATCGAACCTGAAAACAGTGTAAACAATGGACCTCTACTTCAAATGCCTATTTCTAAAAGGAGAAGAACCGTGCCTTATGGTTGTTCTTATAAAGAATTCTGGTTTTGTAAACCAATGGAATTCTCAGGCAATGAAGGGGCCATTTGTAAGGTCCGCGTTTGCGTCTAATAAAAGACGACTAAAGGACACTAGAAATATAAAAATTTTCTTAAAAGCGTCCAACTTTTCGGAATTTGAAACGATGATATCAATAACGCATGTGCATTAATTTAACAAAATTTGGGCATGACCCGTCCATAAAACGAGCATACCCCTGTTTTAAACATAATCAGACTAGATACAATTCTACGATTCATTCGACAAAATACTACTAAGAACCAATACAACAAATTTTGGACCAAAAACATTTGAACAAGCTAGCGGAAGCGTTTGGTATGACATAACATGAACACGCACTCTGTAACACCTCGAAAATTCGGGTTCAATGAAATAACAACACGTGTCATGTAAGACAAAACGCGTTGTAAACCCGGATTTAATAAAGATGTTTTGGCAGGATTTAAAAGTGGTGTCATGTTAATTTTACCTCTGAACGACCTCATTTATAAATCCCAAGACCCAAGTATATGTGTATACTAAACATCTAATATATTTGTAAATCCAGAAATGTATTGACAATAATGGAATTCGTAGTGCAAGATGGGTTCCTACGAAAATTCTACGGTAAACCTTCTTGTTCGGCACTTTAAAAATGAATTCAAATGAAACAATTCATAATGGTAGGGTATGTAACTGTTCAAGGCCATTTTGGGAGGTCCCTAACTGATAATTGAGGCCCCAAACTCGGAAAAGATAGTTGCCCTTTCGATATCCTGAAGAAACAAAGTTTTGTGTGTCTGACAGCAGGCTTACGGACCGTAAGCCACCCCCTTACGGTCCGTAAGGGGGTGCCAGCGACAGAAAAACGTGCTGTTTGCTGTTTTAACGCACCATTCGACTTTTAAACGGTTTTCCTCATATCCCTTGGCCCCTAAACAACCCCTAAACATGTAGGACACCTGTGGGAATGTTGTGGTCAGTGGTAGACTAAGTTGTCAACACTTTATGGTGCCTTAGTTCACTATATAAAGCTCACAATTTGCAACACTTGATCATTCATCCCTCAAACCACTTCTGATCATTTGTGGAGCACAAGAGCACTTTCCAGGCATTCCTAATCAACCATTAGACACTTATAAGTTTGCTTAACCTTCTTTAATTGAGTTTTAGCTTAGTTTTAGCTTAAAAGTCAAACCGTCGTAATTAACGGTTGACATTAAGATTAATCACAAATGGTCCAGTGATTAGTCGAATCAAAAGTAGTTATAAGTTGGTATTTATGTGGGTAATAAAACCTAAAAAGGGTTTCCCTTGATTCCCATTCTAACTAGGTCAAATGTCGGGTCAAACTTACTAATAAAAAGTCAACAGGATACTTAAAATCTAATTTATGCATAATTAGCAATGTAGATCATATACAACCTGTTTGATCATTGTTATAACTTGGTAATAAGTATAAGAACATGTCTAAACATGTTCAACCCGACAATTTCCTGTTTAGACCCGGTTCGGAACCGAAAGTCGCATAGTTTGACTTATACTTTGACTTTCAGTTCTGACCCGTTATGGTATGTTTTAAAAATACCTAAGAGCTTTATTTGGACCAGGTTACATGCTAGTATAACCCCCTATGATTATACACCTCGGATCATTAGTTATCCAATTAATACGCATGATTCCGTTAATTGCTCATATGTTGACCATTATGCCCTTATTACTTTAAAACGTGATTTTTGGAAATGTAAAAGAGTAGAAACTTTAATTACTGATATATAAACTTGTATGCAAAGTTTGACATCAGTTTGATTTGTAGATTAAGAGTTATGCTCATTATCGCAAAATGAAAGCTTTATGTTAATTAAATGGCGTAATTAGCGTATAGCCTAGTTAAGCCTACTTTTGATATCCAAATCTTTACCCACTGATGTAATATATTATTTTGGGATTTTTAAAGATTTTTAATTAATTTTAGGCTGAGCATAACTAGTAGTCGTAGGCTTAGTCCGGTAATGGTCGGTTTTGCCCTTACGGGCCATAAAATGAGTTTTACATATCTAAACGACTCCAAACCTTTTTCTACTGATCAAATATGATAAATAAATTATTTTAAGCCTTCTGGAAATATAAAAATATCAGATTTATGTATCAAACCCGAAAATGGCTTTTAATCGCCTTATTAAGCGTTTTTAGCGCATAGTATGTACTAAGAGTATTTTTAAACATACAAGGGTGATACCTACTGATATTTGAGGCAAATTATAATATTTTAACAGTAAGCAAAAGTGGTTAAACTCAGACTTCAGTTTTGAGCTTTTCGGCTTATGTGAAATTACCAAAATACCCCTACGGGGCATAGTTTGGTTATAATTGGTAAATTTCACATATATACCTTACCCTACTGTTATAACTCATTAATTTGAGTATGTTTACTGATTACATCAGACCTGTAACTCAGTTAAACACTTAAACTCTTTTATAACCTTGTAAATGACCAAACTACCCCTACGGGGCATAGTTTGTGTTTAAACTCGTTTCGGGCATAATAAATGATATCTTACTGATGTCACAACATATATGAAGCATATTAACTTAGGAAACCTGTAAATAGCTCTCATGAATACTCGTTACGCTTTTTACGCGTTCGGTTCGGTTTATGTAACTAGTTTACATAAACTAGCCTAAACGGGTCAAACCTTATCGGTTTTATCTCAAAATACAGAATGAGTATGAAATTCCCATATTAAACAAGTCTCTGAACTTGTCGGGTCTAAATCACATTCTATCCGGTCTTCGCTTAATCGTGCGTACGAACCGTAACTTTGAAACTAGCCGGTCTAAGCTTAAGCTTAATTAAAGACCCGTTAGGATTCTAATAGGTTATTATAAACCTTCGTTCCAGATTAGGAGGACCAGTAAAAGCTACTTGCAATTTGCTTATTGTGAATTATACTTTGCTCAGGTAAATACTTTTAACTTATTTTCCCTATACGGGCTTGGGTTACGGTATATAGCATACCGCTTGATCGGGCATCAAATTCTCCACCGTTGAGTGGGTAATTGAATAAATTTGATCGGCTCGTTTAAACAGTCTTGTTACTTAAAGCCTTTGGGGGGTTAATGACCATGTCCCGGATATCCTTGGCATCAATGGCCACGACTTCAGCGCGGGGTGTAGGCGTACACCCGTCAGTGCACAAAAGAATATTGTGGTGTGTCTATTGATCTTTAACCCGGACTTGATCCGGGCTACTGAATGCACAAGGAACATGTAATTCGTTCACAAGATTATAATATTAAATAATTCTCCCAAGTTAAATAAAATGTTTATGCCACGTGCATCCAAACCAATTTTCAATCATTTTCCAAAATGAGTCAGTTGAATGTATTTACCAGTGTAAACTGACGTATTTTCCCAAAAAGATTAAATGCAGGTACTAAGCGAAATTGGCTGGGATTTCTCCTTAGCATCATTAGAAGTCTCGCAAGCTTAAGATGCCTGAAGTCTGTTGAACTATTGTTTCATATTTTATTTCGATCCGTTCTGTGGATAAACAATCGAACGTTGTGATACTTGATATTACAATAATTAAATTCGGTTGTATTATATCTTTTTAAATTGCTTCCGCTGTGCATATTAAATATTGTGTTGTTTGACTAATACGTTACCAACCATGACGTCACGATACTCCCCACCGGGCCCACCGGTGACACGTGGAAATCGGGGTGTGACACGCTCGCTCCGATTCTTCAAGTTGCCTGAACTGAGGATTTACCTACATTCAACAACAAAGCTTTAAAAAGTTAGTCATTATACTTATTTGCTTATAAAACCGTCACTTTAGTTCCATTCGTGTATGTACTTTTATTTCTCTCACGCATTCGATTACCCAATTAAATGGGTATAACATATATTTTCATACAACTAACCCGTTAGTAGATGATGACGACCAAACATAAAATGTTATATAAACTAAAACGTCCATAGCATATTCTAACCGCATAAGTTACTTCAACCCGATTATCCTTTCAACATTCAACCGTTTCATTATTATATCAACACTTCGAAAGTCCGACATTCATAAACCTGCACTTTCAAACATACTCAATAATAACTTGTGTTAGTGCACTATGTCTATTGACTTCGTCTTGTATTGAGTCTAGGATTTGAATTGTTAGATTAGATCTTGTTATACGAGAGTATATGAGGTTTTAGAGTATGTTTAAGGTAATTTAGCTTGAAAGTGATGATTTACCTTGAAAGTGTTACATGACAGTTTCAAGCTAAATCAACATGTTGATTTCCCTTGAAAGTGGCATGTGTTATTTCAAGCTAAATCATGATTTCCCTTGAAAATGGCATGTGTCATTTCAAGCTAAATCATCATCACTATAAATAGCATTCAAGCTAAATCATTTGTAAGTTTTCAGAAAGTTTCGGATCTGAGTAGCGAAGCTCTGCCGAATCATCTCTAAGGTGTAAATCAGTATCATATCAATATAAGAGACATTATAATTACATCGAGTGTCCGTTTCATTGATTCCGCCTCTGATTCGGATAAACGACTCTTCTGAACGACTCAGTTAGGTTGTACAGCGATCCAACAAGTGGTATCAGAGCTCAGGAGGAAGAGTTTAGCTCGATTGCAATTATATTCTGACTTCTACACCTTCTTTTTCAAACTAAACAAGATTCCATGGTCAAAATGGATTGAACTTTTCACCGAACATGCAAAACAGTAGTTTAATAAAACCTTGAAAGTTTGAGACCGAAATTCGCATTAAAAATGACTGAAATGGATCAAAAACAAGGTTTCGCTTGAACGAGCAATTATATTTTGCTTGATATTTTGAAGCGAAATTGAGGATTTCGCTTGAAATATTCTGATTTAGCTTGAAAATCAAAGGATTTCGCTTGAACAGTTCAAGTGAAATTGATTTGCTGGATTTCGCTTGAATCATTGAACTTGTATTAGAGGATTTCGCTTGAATTAATTGTCTCGGGACTTCACATCACGTGAATATAGTGTCAGAACCAGTTATCACCTTGGACATATACATGTGAATTCATGATTAACTGATGTGTGCATGTGAAACTATTAATAGTTGTCAACAAATTACCTTGAAATTGCAAATTAGTTGAAAGATATCTTGTGATATTGTTGGTTGGTCGAATAGGAGTATTATTAGTGTCTTGACATCATTAAAGTGTCAGTATACATGTGAAATTGAATTGTGACTTAAAGAGTTGTCTGCCACTTGATGTATTCATGAGACTTAGTCATATGTGCATGTGACTATTGATGTTGTCGGTTTAGTGGGCTTGGAGGTCCAATCGGATTGATTTGAACAATTGTTATTGCCAACTAAGTGAATTTTTGAGGTCCTATAAAATTGAATCTTATCATTTTTGTCGACCCAAATTTGCGGCCCAATCATAGTCTGACAATCGAATTGAAGATAACGACAGCCCATGTGCTGATTGTGTTGTCCAACATTTGAGAAGATTTGAGGTGTTTTACAAGGCAGTAAAACATTTTGTTTCGTATCAATTTGTTTGTTTGTCTCAAGTTGTTTGAAGATGTCAAGCAGTAAGGTTGATCATGACAGTAACAGTGAAAAAGCCCTCGCTTCTAAAGTTTGTACGTTTACGATTAGTGGGAGTAATTTTATGGAACAGCACTGGTATTTCTGTTATACATGTGATTTGACCGATTCAAAAGGTTGTTGTTCTGTTTGTGCAGATGTTTGTCATCGAGGACATTGTGTTGTCTACTCTCGATCAAGTAGGTTTTTTTGCGACTGTGGAGCAGGGAGTGTACAAAACAGCAGTTGCCAGTGCCTGAAGCCTAGGAAATTCAATGGAGATGATGGGGATCAGATGTCTGAAGAAGATCCTAGTAATGCTGGTGATCATGATGATGAAGTTGCTACTGGTAATCAGTTGGCAGTGAATGATGATCAAGAAGCTAAGAACATGCCAATATTTGATCATGGTGATTCAGATTCTGAGGTGGAACAGATTTCAAGTCAAACAAAATGTGAAGTTGTGATGACTGAAGAAGTTGTACAAGAAGCTGTTACTGAAAAACAGCAGATTTTTGAGGAAGTAATTTCAAAGAAAGAAGAATCTGAAAAGTCTGTATCTGAGAAATCTGAACCAGTGATTAAGAAAGAGATTGTTCAGAAAGAGAAGAAACAGATTGAAGATATTCAGACTTTGAAAGCCGAAAAGAAAGCTGATGATGAACATATTTTGGAGTTGCACTTGAACTGTGAAAAACTGAAAACTGAAAATATCCAACTGTTGAGTGATGTGGACAGTTTGACATTGGAAAACAAAGTTTTGAAAGAAAAAGAGTTTAAAAATGAAAAATTAAAAATTGAAAAAGATTTTCAAAGTCAAATGAAGGTTTTAGAAGATGAAAAATCTGTTATTCTTAACAATAATCTTGAAAAACAAATTGAAATAAATTCTCATCTTCAGAAAATCATTCGGCTTGAAAATGAAGCTGAAATTGCTCGAAATAAAATTACCGAGCTTGAGAATAAATTGAAAGGTTTTGTGAATTCTACATCACATGTTTGTCCAAAACCGATCAATTCTGTTCCAATAAGTGACAATGTCACAAATTTTGACAAAGTCAAAATTGAAGATTGTGATGAAATATCTGATGAAGAAAAAGAAAAGAAAAGAAAAATATTTTTAGATTTACAAGAAAAGTTTAAAAATACAGTTTTGCAATCTACTGAAATAGGTGAATGTTCTAAACAAAAACCTGTTAAGAAGAATGCAGAACAGAAACAAAAAGATAAAAATTTGAAAAATTCTAAAATTGAAAATAAAAGCTCATCAGATAAATCATCCAATCATTATCAAAAATCACAAAAATTTAAAAATGAAAACTCACAAAATGTTGGTAATAAGTGGTGCAGGTTTGACCACAGTGCTCAAAAGACAAATCCAGCATTGAAGAGGAGAAATGATTATCAACAAGCCAAACAATGTTATGATCTGAAGGTTTGGACTGACAGAAGTGGATGGTACGATAACAGAGTGTGCTACACCTGTGGTGTGAGAGGACACATTGCTGTTAATTGCCAAAGTTGGAGATTCGAAACGAGAAGGTGTTTTGAATGCAATATTAAAGGTCACATCGCTAGAGATTGCCCAAGGAGATTGATGGGAAGATCGAGGGTTGAATCTCAGAGAACGATAAAGAAACCAGTCACTGTCAAGCCCAAAGAACAGAAAGTGGAAGATAAGAAAGTAAAGCTTTCGCAGGGGCAAAAAGACAGACTGAGGAAAAAGAGGAAGAAGGCGAGAGAATACTTGGAGAAGATTTTGTCTTCAGGTTCAGTGGACAGATTGAATAAAAGTTCTAATGAATCAACTCACTCGACTGCAAAGCCAAGTAAATTGAATTCTTCAGATGCAAATCTGAGGACAAAAGAGAAAAAGGAGAAAAAGAAAGTTGTCGGCGATGAATCTGGCTCATCCAAGTCAGACAAGCCAAGATCGGGCAATGAATCTGATTCCACAAAATCAGATGAGCCACAAGTTGAGGTAAAGAAGGAAGAGACAGTTCCGTTAATGAATGATGAGAATTTTCCACCATTACAAGCCGCAAACCTAAAATCAAAAGGTGTTGAAACTAGAAAAATGTTTAATAGCAATGTTGAACATATTTTTAGTAAGATGGCTTATGGTAAGGAAAAAGGAGTGAAAGAATTTTATGAAGAAAAGAGAAAAGCTCAAAATGCACCTAAGGCTGGTCAGGCTTGGGTGTCAAAATCTGTTGGTTGAATTCCTGACTTGCCGGAGCTTCCAGGTTGGTAAGTGTGAAGCAGGTATCGGCATCATTCTTGAGAAATTCACTGGATGGTAACTGTGATATTTCATCTTACAAGTGGTTAATCAAGGACATTAAGTTGTACTTGATTTTCTACAAGTGATAGTGGTGTTTGACCTAATAATGTTAAATTTTCAAAATGGTTAAAAGAGAACAAGGTGATGAGATGACCCCGAATCCACAAGTGATGGGTAAACAAACTAATTTTTCCGGAAAAACCATTCTGATTAAAACAAACTTAAGTGTTTTGAAATCATTATGGGAAAATAGTTTGTTGTAAGGGGGAGTGTTGATTGAATACGCCGAAACCCTCACGGCTGAACAAACATGATTACTTTCATCAGATTGAAAAACGGTTTTCAAACTGTAAAAATCAATGTGTTGTAAATCATGGGGGTATGTATATTTTCTGCAAATCAGAGCACTTGAAGCAGAAAATGGATGGCGAGACAAAGCTATCAGTATTGGTTGTCAAATTTTCTTTAAATGATTTTGCATTTTAGGGGGAGAAAAATTGTTGTTAGAAAATACAAAAACATTTGAAAATTTGAAAAAGTCAAAAACATGATAAAATTCAAAAAATTGAGTTTTGCGTAAAAAGAGGAAATGATAGTACATCAGTAGACAGTTACAGTACGCTAAAGAAATGGAAAGTTTAAATGTGTTAAACGATCTCACCGTGGATGTGTCGGTAGATTTTTATACATTTAGTAAATTTTTTCGGGATATAAACATAAATTCAAACTTACTTATTTCGTGGGGAACACTACTTGGATATATAGGTAACCCCTGAAATCTCGTTTGAAAGGTCTCATAATCTGATATACTAGGTTTTTATACTCAGTGATATCTGGGGTATTATTCCGGGACTTCTGCTGAATGGAAGTTCTGACCTAGTCCTCGAATAATACTTTCCGCATATGCTTGAAACATAGCATCACCCTCAGCATATATGATAAGACAATAAAATTGCTTAGCAATGCTGTTGTAAAAAAGATCCTCTAAAGGGGACACACCCACAAGTTGAGTCATGATCTCTCTGCTGAACGATGGTTCTGACCTGAGCTCTCATGATTCTTCATAATTTATTAACCCCTTACAGATATCATTTGTGTTATAATTACCTGTAAGACTGATTATTGGGATCTGGATACGGGAGTATATTCAAGAGGTGGGACACATGAATGAGTTTAAGTTCTTAACATACCTAATTCGTATCCTGAATCGGTTGAAATTTGTATGAAAATTTAAGTGGACAAGTATATCGACAATCTAAGTGAATTGTTTAATTCTTACTGTGAAATTAAGCTCAACGGTACTTGTGACTTGTCATAAACTGATATGATCCTCTGACGCATACTCAAACAAAAATATTGTCTGTAAATATGTTTGTACATATTTCCTTATTGCTTTATATTTTCAGAAAATACAAAAAGATTTTGATTTCTGTTTTATTTTCGACAACTGATGTCTGAGTGCTGAGTTTCAAAATCTAAGCAAGCTGATTGTGTTTCTGAAAATAAAACAAGTTTATTAATTTGAAACTTGAAGTTTTAAAATAAAAAAAATTCAAAACAGTTTGTGATATCTCCAAGGTCATTAGTTTGGACTTGGTTGATTAACTGTGGGGGATTTGGATGCTTATATTGTTATAGAGCTAGTTTTCGATACGATTCGATGAAACTGCCAAATTCATGAGAAGTGGTTTAGAAGGTTTGAATTGTCAGATTACGACATCTGGAAGTTTAAAATGTTGTTACTTATAGTTGTATGAGTGATTGCAGGAAAAGTCCAGATTACGATCCCGGAAGCTGAGTCTAAGGGGGAGTCTGAAGACGAGCTCAAAGCAAGGGGGAGCTTGTAGATGGAAAGCTAGGTGTTGATCCCAAAGCACAGAAGCTTGATGAAAGGGGGAGCCTGAAGCTGATGGAAAGAAGATAAAGATTGAAGGATGCTTACAGTGTTACAATTCGGATAGAGTTTGAAGACTGATCAAGACTGAAGAGGTGTCATGATAAAGATTGGACACTGAAGACTTCGTCAATATCCAAGGGGGAGTCTGTTAGTGCACTATGTCTATTGACTTCATCTTGTATTGAGTCTAGGATTTGAATTGTTAGATTAGATCTTGTTATACGAGAGTATAGGAGGTTTTAGAGTATGTTTAAGGTAATTTAGCTTGAAAGTGATGATTTACCTTGAAAGTGGCATGTGTTATTTCAAGCTAAATCATGATTTCCCTTGAAAATGGCATGTGTCATTTCAAGCTAAATCATCATCACTATAAATAGCATTCAAGCTAAATCATTTGTAAGTTTTCAGAAAGTTTCGGATCTGAGTAGCGAAGCTCTGCCGAATCGTCTCTAAGGTGTAAATCAGTATCATATCAATATAAGAGACATTATAATTACATCGAGTGTCCGTTTCATTGATTCCGCCTCTGATTCGGATAAACGACTCTTCTGAACGACTCAGTTAGGTTGTACAGCGATCCAACAACTTGGTTAGCAAACCCGTAATCTCAACATATTCAAGTACTACATCTTCGTAAAAAGGACGTCAACCATTTAAATGCATCTAATTAACTTACATTCCAACCCAAAGGCATTATTAGTAACGCTAATTCTCAAATGCATCCAAATCATGCATTCGCACATACTTGCACACATACATACTGATGTGCGGTAAAGTGTTATATATTTTAGGTGTATATTTTAAGCCCCTTTAACACTTATTTTTAGCCAAGTTTTAAATTTATAAAACATGATATTTTACTAACACTAAACACACATATGGGCAAGTGCACCCATCGTGAGCGTAGTATAGCGTTGGTAAGATACCGAGGTCGTCCAAGGACACAAGAGCTTTTAGTACCGGTTTATCCTCAACGTCTAATCAAAATAAAAAGTATAGAAAAATGTTTTAAACTAAGAAAAATAAAAACTAACTAAATTGCTGAAAATAAAAATAAAATAAAAACAGATAGACAAGATGAATCACTTGGTTCCAACTCGTATCTAGTATAACCTTTGATTATTTCCGCACTTTTGCACATAATTAAGAGATTATCTTAGTTATTGTAGTAGGCCCCTCTTTTGAAGGTGACGTTACCCTCACCCCAGTAGTTTGAGTCAGCAAGGATACAATCCTAAAAGGGTGGATTATTGGAAGATAATGAATTAAGTTATTAATGCAATATTATGGTAGGCCCCGCTTTTGGCGGTGACGTTACCCTCGACTAAGTAGTCTGAGTCAGCAGGGATACAGTCCTAAATAGCCGGGTTATAGTATTAATAGTAGTTAACTTATGAGGGGATCAAAGAGTTTGGACCCCCGCCATCCAATACCGTGAAGCATTGAAGGAGGTCCTACTAAATTTGACCCAGGTCCATTGCAGGACCTCTAAACACTGAACAATGGCAAGACCTTTACCAAACCATTCCCTTAACCCCCGACCAGGTAGCCAACATACCTCCATATAGACCGTGGAGATATGAATGGTGAAAAACCTTTATTTTATATAGACAGTAAAATAATGCCAAGACACCACGGACAAACGATAAGGAAAGATCACCTTCAACATAAGTAACTAGTTATTAAAGTCATTAATACAAAACCAAATAAAAAGTGCAAAAGATTAGAAATAAAAAGTATTATAGTAGACACTTTGTCTTCACCAAGTGATGTAAGAGACTTAAGCAAACATGGCCTTGATTGTCAAGAACTCTTACGATCAATCTTGGATCCCGAGACGACTCACACACTCTATGATGGACAATGGATGATGGTGGTGGATGATGGTGTTGTGATGGTGGTGGGTGGTGGATGAAGTGTGAGAGAGGTGGTGTGCCAAGGGATGAGTTGAAATGAAACCAAGCACTCCTATTTATAGGCTGAACAGAAGGCTGGGCACGCCCCCGTGTCCGCTGGACACGGCCCCGTGCCTGTCTGACACTCTCTCTCTTCATTAATTGTAATTCGCAATTACAATTAATGCGCCTGCTGTACTTTCGCCACGCCCCCGTGTTCACTGGGCACGGCCCCGTGGTGGGCAATAGAAGCTTCTATAGGTTTGTCTTTTCTGCTGCTTCTTGAGCACGACCCCATGCTGGCTGAGCACGGGGCGTGTTCAGTCTTCTGCCTTCTCTATTTTGCTTGGGAGGATGCCGTTGAGGGGTCGGGAAGTCCACTTATGTCCTTTTCTTGTATTTATGTTGGATTCAGCTGTCTTTTTGCTTCTTTTGTGTTTTTGAGCTCATTTAATCCTGAAAATACAAAAGGAAGACAAAAACACTCTTTTTCCAATATTAGTACTTAAAAAGGGTTAGTTTTATGCCTCATTTGATGTAATTTATATGTTGCATTTTACACACATCACATACCTACAATCATACACATCAACATACCTAATATACATTCAATCATTCCTACAATCATGTATTCATACCTACGTGTTCCGGACACATTCTTGTATACCATTTACATGTAATACATGTCCAACTTCATTACATACATCTATCATATTCTTATATAAATTACATGAGACTTAGACTTGGGTTTACAACTTATAATCGTCAAGGAAACACTCGAAATCATGTTTGGGAGGCCCATTGTAGTCCACGGATAATATACCGAAGCCTACGATGCATAAATCACATAAATAATATTTTTGACAGAACCTTCACCCGGCCGTGTCAGCTCACCACCCGGCCGTGTCACCTCTGCACTTTTCCTAGCCATTAATTCTTACCGAAACGGACATAACTCTCTCATTTTTCATCCGTTTTGCGTCACGTTTCTTCCTACATGATTGTAAATTAAGATTCTATCATGTGAACTTGAAATCCAACATCCGAGTTAAGGAATTTCTTAACTTATACGTGTTCGGCTTATTATTCATCTACGAACTATTCGACCCATTCGTGCATTTATCAAAATAATCTATTGATTTGACCTCAACTTCATATGAACTTAATAATTAAAACATTATATTACTTAAACAAACTAAGAAGTGATTACGGAAATCACTTACCTTGAGTGCCCGTCTCGTACATGCTTCCTCATATCCTTTCCGTTTGCTTTCCATGCTTTTCCATCTTAACATGATCCTATACTTTCATACCATCAAGGTTACTACTTCATTAGTATAAGCGCACATTCTAACATTGCATTCATTTCACATTCGTAACCTATTTTAGCTTTACTCGTCACAAATATTGCATTCACATCTTTCATTCTTTGAATCCGTCTCGCGGATTCAAACATTTCATTCATGCCTTTCATTCCTTGAATCCGTCTCGCGGATTCAAGCATTGCATTCATATCTTTCATTCTTTGAATCCGTCTCGCGGATTCAAACATTTCATTCATACATTGTTGATCCGTACTTCCTTACGGATTCAACATTCTTCATTCTTATCATTCGTACTTTTCACTCTTACGTAGTACTCTCAATCTCGCGATAGTCTTACTACCCATTTCACCCATACTCCTACCTGCTACCCAATTCTAACAGACATACCTGTAACAATTATCGCGGTCTCACGAACGTCATACGTTTCTTGTGTACTGGCTAGGTAAACAATCCACGTACTAGTTTCGTGCCTTCGCGTAATCGCCACATTATGTCCGAAGAATTAAGTTTCGGCACGTGTTACATTTTAAAAACTTCTTTACCATGTCGTTATTATATTCATTTAGAATTTTCTTTCACTTGCCTAATTATACCATTTCATACATCCACGCGTTGAGTTTACGTACCAGGGGTCAATTCGTCTTATTACTTGCCTTGATGCCTGTCCTAGACCGTGTTCACGGATCATCCCTTCCGAACAATTGTGCTTACCCTTCACATAACCTGCATGCTCTTGGCCTTATGAATAGCATATTAATAAATGAATAGCATATTCCGTCTATCTTATCCACTAATCGTGGTCACATATATCATACTAGGCCTTATATAGATCTTACACGAACATTCATTAAGCTTTTGAACAATTTAGAAACTCAAAGTACGAAAACAAGACAAAACAAAAAAAAATTCAGCGGATTTGATTTCCGCAAGCCGTCGGCGACGGCTTCACACCCCGTCGGCGACGGGCTTTGTAATTGTGCGTCGCCCACAAAAGTTCGTAGACAGGAAAATAGGCCGTCGGCAAGCATGAGGGCGTCGGCGACGGCATCACAGCCCGTCGGCGACGGCCCTTCCTATTGCTGAAACGCTAAAAAACCGTTTTGGGGTGTTCCGTCCATTTAACGGGTCCGTTTTCAGCTACACGGGTCCCGGGACTTCTTATTTTACACACCTTATCATCCATAACCTACTTGAATCTTAAAACTTATACCGTAACACACTATGCATACTCATATTAATCGAAAATTTAAAATTTTACCTCATTGGCGATCTCGGAGCAAGCACACTTTTGCACGAGCCATCGGTTTGAGTTCAAGCACTGATACTCTTGCTCGAATCCCTCAAACCTAGGCTCTGATACCAACTTGTAAGGTCCGCGTTTGCGTCTAATAAAAGACGACTAAAGGACACTAGAAATATAAAAATTTTCTTAAAAGCGTCCAACTTTTCGGAATTTGAAACGATGATATCAATAACGCATGTGCATTAATTTAACAAAATTTGGGCATGACCCGTCCATAAAACGAGCATACCCCTGTTTTAAACATAATCAGACTAGATACAATTCTACAATTCATTCGACAAAATACTACTAAGAACCAATACAAAAAATTTTGGACCAAAAACATTTGAACAAGCTAGCGGAAGCGTTTGGTATGACATAACATGAACACGCGCTCGCTCCGATTCTTCAAGTCGCCTGAATTGAGGATTTACCTACATTCAACAACAAAGCTTTAAAAAGTTAGTCATTATACTTATTTGCTTATAAAACCGTCACTTTAGTTCCATTTGTGTATGTACTTTTATTTCTCTCACGCATTCGATTACCCAATTAAATAGGTATAACATATATTTTCATACAACTAACCCGTTAGTAGATGATGACGACCAAACATAAAATGTTATATAAACTAAAACGTCCATAGCATATTCTAACCGCATAAGTTACTTCAACCCGATTATCCTTTCAACATTCAACCGTTTCATTATTATATCAACACTTCGAATGTCCGACATTCATAAACCTGCACTTTCAAACATACTCAATAATAACTTGGTTAGCAAACCTGTAATCTCAACATATTCAAGTACTACATCTTCGTAAAAAGGACGTCAACCATTTAAATGCATCTAATTAACTTACATTCCAACCTAAAGGCATTATTAGTAACGCTAATTCTCAAATGCATCCAAATCATGCATTCGCACATACTTGCACACATACATACCTACAATCATACACATCTACATACCTAATATACATTCAATCATTCCTACAATCATGTATTCATACCTACGTGTTCTGGACGCATTCTTGTATACCATTTACATGTAATACATGTCCAACTTCATTACATACATCTATCATATTCTAATATAAATTACATGAGACTTAGACTTGGGTTTACAACTTATAATCGTCAAGGAAACACTCGAAATCATGTTTGGGAGGCCCATTGTAGTCCACGGATAATATACCGAAGCCTACGATGCATAAATCACATAAATAATATTTTTGACAGAACCTTCACCCGGCCGTGTCAGCTCACCACCCGGCCGTGTCAACTCTGCACTTTTCCTAGCCATTAATTCTTACCGAAACAGACATAACTCTCTCATTTTTCATCCGTTTTGCGTCACGTTTCTTCCTACATGATTGTAAATTAATATTCTATCATGTGAACTTGAAATCCAACATCCGAGTTAAGGAATTTCTTAACTTATACGTGTTCGGCTTATTATTCATCTACGAACTATTCGACCCGTTCATGCATTTATCAAAATAATCTATTGATTTGACCTCAACTTCATATGAACTTAATAATTAAAACATTATATTACTTAAACAAACTAAGAAGTGATTACGGAAATCACTTACCTTGAGTGCCCGTCTCGTACATGCTTCCTCATATCCTTTTCGTTTGCCTTCCATGCTTTTCCATCTTAACATGATCCTATACTTTCATACCATCAAGGTTACTACTTCATTAGTATAAGCGCACATTCTAACATTGCATTCATTTCACATTCGTAACCTATTTTAGCTTTACTCGTCACTTTCCAGCAACACAAAGTATGAACTAGAATCGTATCTTTTCATTTCCTACTCATATAGTAAAACACATATTCAACCACAAGATCATATATGCCCTCAATCATAAACAATTCCTTCCGTACTAGTCAACTCATAAGTCACGATTAACAACATCATTCAAAATTAACTAATTTAACACTATCCTTGAACCCGACATCATCCCTACTAGTAATCCACATACTTGTTCTCCTAAGCATTTCATCGAACACTTGGCGGGTTTCACATTTAAAGCATATTGTACAACATATAAAGCATGACATTTTACTAGTTGAACTCACTTATTTTCAATAATCATATAAGTTTACATGATTCTTTCATTCTACATCAATTCACTTATCATTCATGTATTATAATCAAGATCATACATCAAAACTTCACATACATAATCCTACTTGATCATTCTACTTGTGTTAACTTCTCACCCAATGGGTTTTTGCTATAACTCAATCAAAATGCTAAAATCAAACATGATTCCTATCATATCTTGAATTCATAACTTCAAATCACACTCATGTTTGCATAATTTCATGATTAGATGAAAAACCCTTTTCCTAAAATTCACCAAATCAAAGAATTCGACTTACCACTTTACTAAACAAGGTTAGATGTTTGCAAATTGGGGTTCATGCATCCGATTTTCATTGAGATTCCTACTGAATTTGATGAAGTTGGTGAAACTAGGGTTTCACCTTGCCCTCTGCCTCTGTTCGATCGCACAAAACCAGACACAACACTGGTGATCGGAGTGTCGCGCTCCGGTCAAAGATAATATTTATATGCCCTGATTACCCTTAACAAATAGCTAGTGGTAGTGAGGGGTCGAACCACGAAGAGTATGTGGTTTGTGTGTGGAATCGATTGAATTATCAAGAATGTCACGAATTATGAAGCTTACTAGAATGTTTTTGTGTTTTTGTTTAATTGAGAGAAATGAGTTTGGATTAAATGAATTGATTAAATTAATTGACAACTAATGATTAACGATTACGATAAAATTGCTTACTAGAACAATAATAAGAAAAAGGAATCACACCCGGTTTCGGTAATTGCTAACCTAGAATTTCTACAAGTTTTAGATTCAACTCAAATGCATTCGATTAACAGATTTAGTGTACCGTGACTTAGGTGCTAATAACTATCAACGTCCCGAAGAACGGACAAGAATACACTTTGTAATTAACACAAGTAAATCCTAACCACGACAATGCACAGTTACATATCACCATTTCGCAAAGTCATAACTTTTAACATCGTTCGACAATTTACGAATTCGCAACAAATGTAACACTATTATCAAAGGTTTCAAAAATCAAACACAAATTGTCACTAAGTTGAAACAAGAACAATTCGAAACCCTAAAATTAACAACTACCTACACCGGGGTGAAACCGAGATGATTAGCCGCTCATGGTTGAAGAAGCTTGATCACCGGATGTTTGGAACACGAATGAAGTCATCTTGGAGCTTGATGGATGAAGGAATGATGGATGATAAGGGTTTGTGGATGATGATGGTGAGTGTGAATGAAGGATGGAGAATTAGGGTTTGGATGGTGGAATTTGTGATTAAGGATGGTTGATGGTGATGATCTTGATTCCGATGTTGTAATGATGATGGATATGGAATGGTAGGTGAATGGTGTCAATTGTGGCTCCAAGATACAAGATTCAAACTCCCCTAGAGTGTAACTTACGACTTCAATGCTTCTTGACCAATTAAAATCGAGCTTAACCCCCAAATCAACAACGATCGCGTTTCAAGAATTGACAAGCCGTCGCCGACGGCCCTCAACCCGTCGGCGACGGGTTCTGGTTTTCACTTCTTCATCCGACGGGTTAAGTGTCTGGTTACGGGAAAACTTGGCATACGGGTATTTCTAGAGCCCGTCCGGGACGGGTTATACCCCGTCGCCGACGGCCTCTTGAACACCAACTTCCCATTTTTCACATCTTGCACTCCCGGTTGATCCGTAACGCGTCCCGGTGCTCCGGTTTTCGAACCGGTGACTCGTAAAGCTCCCGAAAAGCTCCTTAAACTTCGTTAAACCTGCATAAACACAAATCTAATTAAAAGTAGGCCATTCAAGATTAAAACTCATATAAAAACATAAAGTTACACGTTTACGAGCACCGGTTTTCAACCACGTATCACATTCCCACACTTGTCTTTTGCTTGCCCTCAAGCAAATCTGTTTTTTACTTTAACGTGAGTCGAACAACAAATGCACTTCCCATTCCCGAGACAAAGGTTAAGGTCTATTGTCATACAAAAGTTCACATTCTTTACAACTTCCACATATTTACCGGTCAAGTGAATAATCACATATAATAATGGTTATCCAAGATTAACCTGCCCGTGAAACCAACAATTCATGCACATCCCTCACAAGGTTCTCTCCACTCGGCTTGTAAATTGGCTAATATTTATAATGTATTAGCACTTCAAAGAATATTCACTCAAAACCGATTAGAACACATACCCGCATAAGCTTGCAACTCAATCATTCTCCACCATTGATCGCGAACACTAAGCACAAGTCATAAGGTCTTTGTAAGGGTTGTAACGGGGCTAGGCTAAGGGTAGGGAATAGGATATTTTAAAGTGGTTAAGGCGATGAAAATTCGATTTTTATTACAAATCACTAACTTAAACAAACTAAATATAAACATCAACTATGGGCAATAATCTTTCACTCTTTTATTCGACAACTACTAACACTTCTTTTTGTGTTTTTCTCAATGCTTTTTCAATTCTTTTTCATGACATTTTCTGATTTTTTTTATGTGCAACAATCAAAAACAACTATACAAATACAACTCCTATAATCGAATTTCCATCACACGGGTTTAAAAGAAAAATGTTTAAGGGTTATGGGCTATAGGGTGGTCAAACGAAAGGTTTAGGCTCAAAATGGGCGACTAGGGAATTTGTTCGGGTAAGGATAGATAAATGGTTTTAAGAGAAAATGTTTACCTAATGCCTTAATCATTCTCGTGCTTGTATTCGGTCTATAGTCTCAAACGTATCAAAAGTTGCAAGTTCTACAATACGCGACTAATGGTCCACTCAAACAAAGAAACATGTAAATGTAAATCTATGATATAAAAGTGGCTCAAACCTCACGTATAAGGGTATGATATGTGATATGCATAAATTGCTAGTTCCTTAGGCGAATTATTCCCAAATAACCACCCGCTAAATACCCGTTATGCTTATTAATTTGAACTTGACCATGACAACAGACCAAATGGGTTGTGACATCCCTCGTTGACTTGGTTACTTGTGCTTTAAAGATCGCTTTTAAAACAAGACATTTTTGAAATTTTTTTTTGAAATTTTCCCCCATCCCCACACTTGAGGTAAACATTGTCCTCAATGTGTAGTATTTAAATGAACGGGTCAAAATCGAAAATTCTTACTACTCCCCCATCCCCACACTTGAAGTAAACATTGTCCTCAATGTGTAAGAACTAGAGTTTTAAAACGCACAAGGGATGTGACACGGCTAACCTTCCCAAAATTTCACCCCGGAAAGATAAAATACAAAATACACTCCACTTATTACTAAACTAAGAGTCAAAGTAAAAAAGAAAACACATGCACCTGATTCTTATTGCTTGATGCCCATATCTTCTTCTTCATAAAAACGGTTGTCCCACGAACATGTTGTACCTACAAATTCTAACCCTTGTGTAGAAGCATGCTTCTCACAACCATCAAAATTTGTTACTTACCTAGTTCTACCACTTTTATGAAAATATTACCCAGTCATGCGTTACTTCACTTTGATTTATGTGGAAAATAATTTACAACAACAACAAACCTAACTCACTTTCGTAGGAATCACGGCAGCATTTAGCATATGCACGCAAGCCCTTTAAACCTCCCGATAGCTCGGGAGGACGAGTAGGTCTGGTGAGGGTTATATAGGGAACACACCCACAACGTTCATTTAACTATTAAAACTAAAGAGCAACATTATACAACAACAACAACAAAATTACAAAGAAAAACTAAAACTAATTGCGGAAGAAAATATACAACAACAATTGACTTACCACCTCATGGTGGTCGAATGGCGTGCTTGCCACCTACGAACTCCTCGAAATCACCCACCGGTGATTCATACCATTTGTTGCCAAACGGTCCAAACTTCCTCACCTCATCTTCCTTCTTCTTTTCTAGAGGTGACTTCCTTGCCTTCTTTTTCTTGACCGTCTTCTTCTTTGTTTCTCCAAACCTACCAACCATAGCACACACCTTTTTGTTTGGATTCATGTCATTTTTAGGACACTTATCCTCACCGAGCGGGTTAGTAAATTTTGGAAAAACATTTAAATTTAACTCCCGGTCCCCAAACTTCATGCTTACCGTTCCCGTGGCACAATTTATTATGGCATTAGCAGTTGCCAAGAACGGTCTACCCAGTATGACTATCGGTTGGGTGTCCCTAACACACCCAACATAGTCTACTACCAAAAAGTCATCTGGGTAGTAGCAATCATCCACCTTAACAATCACATCCTCCACCATCCCCCTTGGATGTGTGGGAGTCTGATCGGCCAATACCACGGGAGTATCAAATTTTTTTAATGGACCAAAATCATATTGGTCATACAAACTCCCGGGCAAGATGCTCACACAAGCTCCAAGATCTATGAGCGCCCTCTCAATTTTAAATGTTCCAATTTGAATTGAAATAAGAGGATCTCCCGGATCTTGAGCTTTTGGGGGGAGCGCACTTGATAAAACGGCACTAACATGTGATACCAAATCAACTGGTTCGGGTAATTTATTGTGCCTTTTTTCAATGCTCAACTCTTTCAAGCATTCCACATGAGCCGGAACCTTTTTAATGTCATCAAGTAACGGCAAATTAATTTTAGCTTGTTTAAAATTTTCCCACCCCTCGTCCTTTGGTGGGAACCGTTCTTCACTTTTCGATGCATTAAGCGGGTTAAGTTGATTTAAACAATTTTCACAAAAAACATTTTTAGTTATGTTTTCAATTTTGCGTTGTGAAATCGTTTCTTGTTCATTTTCATTTCCCAGCTCATCACTTATATTTCCACTACACCATCAATGAATTGTGGTGGTGGTGGAATGCTTTCAACACTACATATTTCATCATTTGGAAGAATACTTACCGCGCTAATGCGTGCATTCCTCACGTTGCTTGTGCTAGAACCTTGATGCTTCGGGTTCATTGTAGTGTCACTTGGAAGCTTTCCCATGCTTCCCCTCATTTGAGCCATCTCTTCCGCAAGTTGGCCCACTTGCTTTGCCAATGCGTCATGTGCTTTGTCCCAAATCTCGTTTGTCTTCTTTATCTCCTTGATATCATGGTGAGATTCTTTTATATTGTTTTGAGATTCTTTTTGCATATTCAACAAAGCATCCATTTTGGCACTCAAATCATCGCCACCGGTTTGATTGTTTGACCCGCTTCCATTACCACCTTGATTATGGTAATTCCTTTGGTAACCCCCCTGGTTACCTCCTTGGCGAGTTTGGTGCGAATACCCACCTTGATTTCCCGATTGGAAATTCGGGTTTATTTGATTGGAGGCATTACCATACCTAAAGTTAGGATGGTTCCTCAACCCGGGGTGGTAAGTGTTGGAGTTCATATCGTATTGGCTCTGGTCTCCATACACTTGATTCACATCCGCGGTGGCTTGGCAATTCTCGGTTCGGTGACCAATGTCACCACATTCTTCACATACACTATATTGTATCGCACCCACTTCTTTCTTCTTCATGCGGGCCAATTCCCGCTCTAAAGAAGAGATTCGGTCCTTGGAATCAAGATCGGGAAGTGACCGGGAAATTGGATGTTTATTTGCTCTATCGGCCGATTCTTTTTCTTTAGACCGCTTGCTCATTCTTTCCAAGAATTCCCAATCGTCGTCTTCGTGATTGCTCAAGAGTGTTCCATTGCTTGTTGACTCAAGACGATTCCAAGGTGTGTCATCCAAACCCCGTACAAAACATTTCACCAACTCCCACTTTTCTATTTGGTAATGTGGGCATCTCCTCATCAACGCCTTGAATCGGGTGAATGCTTCATGTAGTGGTTCACTCGAAAGTTGGCGAAACGACCGAATTTCATCTCTAGCATCGTCGGTCTTTGCCATGGAATAGTATTCATCCAAAAATGCTTGTTGCATTTGTTCCCAAGTTCGAATACTATTGGCCGGAAGTGTGAGGAACCATTGTTTTGCCTTGTCTTTCAAAGAGAATTGAAATAACCGAAGCTTAACTTCCTCTAGTGCGAAATTGTGCCCCCCAATAGTATTACAAATGGAAGAGAACTCCGTCAAATGCATGTATGGTTCATCATTAGACCTCCCGTTGAAGTGGGGAAGTATATTGATGTAATGTGGTTTACAATCAAACATTCTCCTTTCGCACACTATCGGAGAGTCATTCTCGGTCACTATCGGTCGAAAACGGTCATTTACTCCCCGTGGAGGTTGTTGACGACGTTGTGGACCGTTAACTTCTTGATCGACGGGTCTTCTATTATCCCTTCTTTCACCTCTTCGATCATCTCTTCGATCCTCTCTTCTATTATCCCTTGGGTTACCACCTCCCACGAAACGAGGAATCCGGTTAGGGTTTGCATTGTTGTTGTTGTTATAAAACCCATCATTCCGGTTCTATTGGTTA
This sequence comes from Helianthus tuberosus, assembly GCA_030545235.1. NCBI lineage: Eukaryota > Viridiplantae > Streptophyta > Magnoliopsida > Asterales > Asteraceae > Helianthus > Helianthus tuberosus. The sequence goes on along the minus strand of CM060365.1, from coordinate 30,038,233 downwards.
TTGTTTCGTGGTTGACGGTTGTTCCCATAACCATCATTTCTTCCACCTCCGTAACCGTATTCGTCGTCCCCAACGTAATTGGCATTTTGGTAGCCAAATTCCTCATCATCATACCTTCTAGCGTTGTAAACGTTTCCCCTATTCACGTAGCCCCAATCTTCTTCATCGTTAGCCCTATCCTCATAGTATCCCCCGTCATCCGAATTTTCCGTATGAGCACTCGCATGTTCCGGCGATTGATAACCGGGAACACTATACGGTTCATCATCGGGGATTGCATTCCTCAAGTCATCGATGTTGAAGAATGGGTCTTCATTTGCGGGATTACCGCGATCACGATTTCCCCGACGGTCTGAATGGACATTCCGGTCATCTAGGTTTATGGGTAAAGAGGTTTGTCGATGAAGGTTTTGCTGTTGAGGTGTTCTTTGATTGTAGTTGGGATTTTGGTTTTGGAAAGGTGGTGTGGGTGGTCCGGTATTGTTGTTATTACCACCCGGTCGCTCTGGAGGTATAGGTTGCATATTTGGATCGGGATTAAAATTGCTCTGGTATTGGAATTGATTCGGATTTTGGTTTTGGTTGAAGTTTTGGTTGGAATTTTGGTTCGCCATTGAATCGTTTCAATGGACGATGTATGTTGTGGTGTGTTGGTGGTTTGATTAGAAGCAAGTGTTGCTTCTAACCGGCTTGCTAAATTTCTCCTTGCAACTCTTTCGATTTCCGGTTCGTAGACTAAAGGTGAAGTCCTCCCGGAGTTCCGCGTATGCATGCACTACCTGTAACCTGCACAAGTAATACACCCCGCGTAACAAGGAAAAAGACAAAGTACAAGAAAAGAAATTATGCAATTTAAACAGATAATCACACAAATTCAAACAATATCCAAACACAAAGCGCACGCACTCCCCGACAACAGCGCCAAAATTTGATCGGAGTGTCGCGCTCCGGTCAAAGATAATATTTATATGCCCTGATTACCCTTAACAAATAGCTAGTGGTAGTGAGGGGTCGAACCACGAAGAGTATGTGATTTGTGTGTGGAATCGATTGAATTATCAAGAATGTCACGAATTATGAAGCTTACTAGAATGTTTTTGTGTTTGTGTTTAATTGAGAGAAATGAGTTTGGATTAAATGAATTGATTAAATTAATTGACAACTAATGATTAACAATTACGATAAAATTGCTTACTAGAACAATAATAAGAAAAAGGAATCACACCCGGTTTCGGTAATTGCTAACCTAGGATTTCTACAAGTTTTAGATTCAACTCAAATGCATTCGATTAACAGATTTAGTGTACCGTGACTTAGGTGCTAATAACTATCAACGTCCCGAAGAACGGACAAGAATACACTTTGTAATCAACACAAGTAAATCCTAACCACGACAATGCACAGTTACATATCACCATTTCGCAAAGTCATAACTTTTAACATCGTTCGACAATTTACGAATTCGCAACAAATGTAACACTATTATCAAAGGTTTCAAAAATCAAACACAAATTGTCACTAAGTTGAAACAAGAACAATTTGAAACCCTAAAATTAACAACTACCTACACCGGGGTGAAACCGAGATGATTAGCTGCTCATGGTTGAAGAAGCTTGATCACCGGATGTTTGGAACACGAATGAAGTCATCTTGGAGCTTGATGGATGAAGGAATGATGGATGATAAGGGTTTGTGGATGATGATGGTGAGTGTGAATGAAGGATGGAGAATTAGGGTTTGGATGGTGGAATATGTGATTAAGGATGGTTGATGGTGATGATCTTGATTCCGATGTTGTAATGATGATGGATATGGAATGGTAGGTGAATGGTGTCAATTGTGGCTCCAAGATACAAGATTCAAACTCCCCTAGAGTGTAACTTACGACTTCAATGCTTCTTGACCAATTAAAATCGAGCTTAACCCCTAAATCAACAATGATCGCGTTTCAAGAATTGACAAGCCGTCGCCGACGGCCCTCAACCCGTCGGCGACGGGTTCTGGTTTTCACTTCTTCATCCGACGGGTTAAGTGTCTGGTTACGGGAAAACTTGGCATACGGGTATTTCTAGAGCCCGTCCGGGACGGGTTATACCCCGTCGCCGACGACCTCTTGAACACCAACTTCCCATTTTTCACATCTCGCACTCCCGGTTGATCAGTAACGCGTCATGGTGCTCCGGTTTTCGACCCGATGACTCGTAAAGCTCCCGAAAAGCTCCTTAAACTTCGTTAAACCTGCATAAACACAAATCTAATTAAAAGTAGGCCATTCAAGATTAAAACTCATATAAAAACATAAAGTTACACGTTTACGAGCACCGGTTTTCAACCACGTATCAACTGGTTTCTTTTTTTTTTATAAATTCCATTACACATTAGCCCCCTTGTCTATCAAAGTGTGTTTAAGTTTGTTATTTCCCATACTAACTTGGCCTCTTATCTTTATTTAACTTAGATACACACATATATAAATTTACTATCATTTCCTTACGGTATCGTTTTACAGTACCGTCTTCCGTTATCTAGCATCACAAAATAATATTATTTTATGACATACGAAGTTTGGGGTGTTACACCATTGCAACCTTACGCTGGATAGAGAAGACTGAGGCAGTCTTAAGAATAAGCAAGTGTGCTGAAGAAGATAAGATACTGTTTGCTTCCAATTTGTTTAAGAATTCAGCACTAGAATGATGGAACACTATCCTCCAAACAAGAGGAAGTGATAGAACCTACAATATGGAATGGGAAGAATTTAAGAACAAGGTAGAAAGGAAATTCTGCCCACCCAATGAGAAGGAACAGATAGCAAACAAATTCCTAAACCTTAGGATGACTGGTGTGGATAGTAAGGGATACACTAAAATATTCTTCGAATATGCTAGAATATTGCCAACTCTTGCTTCACCTCAGTGTTAATCTCCCGTTATATCTGGGGATTAATTGGAGAGATAAGACACGTAGTCAATGCAGCTAGACCTCAAACCATAGAAGAAGCTGTAGAACTAGCAAATACCTTGACAGATGAATTAGTTCGTACCCGAGAGGAGGATCAAAGGAGGAATCTAACCCAGAAACTCACACAAGAATTTCGTTCTAACCGTTGGAGAAATATAGGTTCTACCTCTGCACCTTACTGTAAGAATTGCAAAAGAAAGCATTCAGGAAGATGCTCTATATACTGTAACTTTTGTAAAATATCGGGACACAAGGAAGAGAACTGCAGGAAGAAAGCTAATAACAAGATATGTTACAACTGCGGAGAACAAGGTCATATCAAGCTTAATTGTCCAAAATTAGCTCCAGCTACAAACAACAAGAATACTCAAAATGCTAGAGCATTTGTTTTAACTGCAGATGAAGCTAAGATGATCCCAGATGTCATAGATAGCATTTGTTTTAACTGCAGATGAAGCTAAGATGATCCCAGATGTCATAGATGGTACGTTTTTAGTTAATGATATTTTTGCTAAAGTATTATTTGACTCTGGTGCAAACCAAAGTTTTATTAATACATCATTTTGCAAATTTCTAAATCAGTCATTAACTAAACTACCACAAGAATGTCTAGTAGAAACAGCTAATGGAGAAACCGTTAGAATTTCTGAAATCTTGCAGGGAGCAAGAATAGAAATTTCAAATCAGAAATTTATTGCAAATCTTTATCCCATGAATCTGGCAGGATTCGATATTGTTTTAGGAATGGATTGGTTAATAGCCAATAGAGCCAATATTTTATGTGATCAAAAGTCAATTCAAGTAAATGCACCAATAGGAAAAACGATCACAATTAAAGGAGATAAACCAAATAGATCTACAAAATTCATCTCTTTGATGAAAACTGTAAGTTACATAAGAAAAGTTTCTATAGTGTATTTGATTTCTATAATCACTAACACTAAAGGAAAGGATTTAAAAGATATTCCAGTAGTATCTCAGTTTTCAGATGTTTTTCCAGAAGAATTACCAGGACTGCCACCAGATAGATAAGTTGAATTCAGGATCCATTTGATACCAGGAACGGCACCGATTGCCAAAGCAAATTACCGTTTGGCACCTGCAGAAATGCAGGAATTAAAGAAACAATTAGATGAATTGTTGGAAAAAGGATTTGTACAGCCAAGTTCATCGCCATGGGGAGCGCCGATACTGTTTGTCAAAAAGAAGGACGGATCAATGCGTATGTGCATTAACTACCTTGAATTAAACAAGGTCACGATTAAGAACCGGTACCCATTACCAAGAATCGATGATCTGTTTGATCAACTGCAAGGAGCTCGATTTTTCTAAAAAATCGATTTAAGATCAGGATATCATCAATTAAAGGTACAAGAAGAGGACATTCCTAAAACCGCATTTAGAACAAGGTATAGACATTATGAATTTACTGTCATGCCATTTGGTTTAACCAATGCCCCAGCTGCATTTATGGACATGATGAACCGAATATGTAAGCCATATTTGGATAAATTCATAATCGTCTTTATAGATGATATTCTCATTTACTCTAAGAATAAAGAGAATCATGCAAAGCATTTGCACGCACTTTTAAGTTTGTTAAGAAAGGAAAAGCTTTATGATGTGTGCAAAATGCAACATATAAATTACATCAATTGTGGCATAAAACTAACCCTTTTTTAGTACTAATGTTGGAAAAAGTGTGCTTTTGTCATCCTTTTGTATTTTCAGGATTAAAAGAGCTCAAATTAACAAAAGAAGCAAAAAGACAGCAAAATCTAACATAAATACAAGAAAAGGAACAAACGTGACATGCCCGACCCCACGACAGCATCTTCCCAAGCAAAACAAGAAGACAGAAGACTGAACACGCCCCGTGCTCAGCCAGCACGGGGGCGTGCCCAAGTGTCAGCAGAAAAGACAAAGTGGTAGAAGCTTCTATTGCCCACCACGGGGCCGTGCTCAGTGGGCACGGGGCCGTGGTCAACTATAAGATTCGCAGAATCTAGGCAAATCTTGATAGTACAGATATGCTTCTGCACACGGGGTCGTGCTCAGCGGACACGGGGGCGTGGTCAACTAATAAAGACAAGAGCAATTAATGAAGAAAGAGAAGGATGTGGACACGGGGCCGTGCCCACTGGACACGGGGCCGTGCCGAAGCTTCTGTTCAGCCTATAAATAGGAGTGCTTGGCTCAAGCTCAAACCATCCCTTGGCACACCACCTCTCTCACACTTCACCCACCACCCACCACCACCATAACACCAACATCCACCACCATCATCCATTGTCCATCATAGATTGTGTGAGTCGTCTCGGGATCCAAGATTGATCGTAAGAGTTCTTGACAATCAAGGCTATCTTTGCCTAAGTCTCTTACATCACTTGGTGAAGACAAAGTGTCTAGTGTAATACTTTTTATTTTTAATCTTTTCACACTTTTTAATTGGTTATGTATTAATGACTTTAATAACTAGTTTCTTATGTTGAAGGTGATTCTTCCTTATCGTTTGTCCATGGTGTCTTGGCATTATTTTACTGTCTATATAAAATAAAAGATCTTCACCATTCATATCTCCACGGTCTATATGGAGGTATGTTGGCTACCTGGTCGGGGGTTAAGGGAACGGTTTGGTAAGAGTCTTTCCGTTGTTCAGCGTTTAGAGATCCTGCAAGGGACCTGGGTCAAATTTAGTAGGACCTCCTTCAATATTTAACAGTATTGGATGGCGGGAGTCCAAACTCTTTGATCCCCTCATAAGTTAAACTACTATTAATACTATAACCCGGCTACTTAGGACTGTATCCTTGCTGACTCAGACTACTTAGCCGAGGGTAACGTCACCTTCAAAAGAGGGGCCTACCATAATTTGCATTAAGAACTTAATTAATTATCTTTCAATAATCTGACCCTTTAGGATTGTATCCTTGCTGCTCAAACTACTGGGTTGAGGGTAATGTCACCTCCAAAAGAGGGGCCTACTACAATAACTAAGATAATCTCTTAAATAGTGCAAAAGTGCGGAAATAATCAAAGGTTACACTAAACACGAGTCGGAACCAAGTGATTCATCTTGTCTATCTGTTTTTTTCTTTTATTTTTATTTTTCAGCATTTTAGTTAATTTTTATTTTCATAGTTTAAAACATTTTTCTAAACTTTTAATTTGATTAGACGTTGAGGATAAACCGGTACTAAAAGCTCTTGTGTCCTTGGACGACCTCGGTATCTTGCCAACACTATACTACGCTCACGATGGGTGCACTTGCCCATATGTGTGTTTAGTGTTAGTAAATATCGTGTTTTATAAATTTAAAACTTGACTAAAAAAAGTGTTAAAAAGGGCTTAATAAATATATTAAAAACTAACGACACTTCACACGCATTAAGTTTTTGGCGCCGCTGCCGGGGACACAAGGATTTTAAGAAAGTTAGGAATCAGCGGCCTAATCGTTTTTCTTATTTTTCATTTTTTTAGGATTTTTCTTAGTTTTTCAGCTTCTGCAGAACTCAGCACGGGCCGTGCCCGCTGAACACGCCCCGTGCCCAATCATTGGAACTGGCAATCCTGTTTTAAGTCAGACAGTAAGCTGAACACGGGGTCGTGCCCACTCAACACGCCCCCGTGCCCAAGATTCAGTTACTGAAAACAGAACCGTAAGATCCCGACGGTTGGTAAATTCTGACACAAACATGAGTGATACTGATACTTTTTACTTTCGGCACTCTTATGGTACGTGGTGTCAATTATGTGGTGGTACCCATAAGGAATTAGAATGTTACTTTCTAAATTATAAGCCCCACTATATAGACCCATCGTTCCCTTGTATCCTTAAGAGGGGCGAAAGTAAAAATAATCCCTATCTCTCCCTCGAATGCTCTCAACCGGATTTTCTAGGAGAAATGCTTCTCGATGAATTATTTCAATTAGAAGATCTAATTCTTAATTGGTTAAAAGAACTTAGGAAAGATTTCAATGATCTATCCCAAGACGATAACCAAGAAGAGGGGTTGGGCATTCAAACAACTTCGTTGTTTTCGACGATACTTCTAACTCTAGTGAGGACTTGAGCGATAGTCGTCCCTGTGTCGATTGTGCTGTGAAGGACTCCCCATCGACTTCGTTCGATGCATACATAGACCTGAGCGATTCGACATACACCTTCTTTAACGAGAGCCCGGGAAAGGGTTGGACTTGTCCACCTACATATAGCATAGGAATCACCCTCACCGACAACCTCTTGCGTTTTCGTCTTAATCTAGAACAATTAAGGTATCTTAGGCACTTTGGGGTTGTTCCATCCAGTAAGGAACCGCCCGATCCGGAAAAGTTCCTTAAAAGTAGACAAACTTCATAAACAGCCCTCCGACACAGGACCGTGCCCAGGTCAACACACCCCCGTGTCCACCAAAAGATTCCCTTCTGACTTCTGTCAGAATACGGACAAAACGTGTCAGGATCTTGCCTGCACACGGGGCCGTGTCCAGCCGACACGGGGCCGTGTCCAGCCTGCTGTCGTTTTCTATAAATGCAGCCAAGAATCCTGCACATTTGGACCATTCAGGGACAGAGATTTGAAAGGATTTTCTAACTTACCATCCTAGGTATGTTCTAAAAGAAGTTTCTAACAAAACACCTTGTCCCTTCCTCTTTTATCCATTACCTTCTTCTTCATCTTTCTTGCAACAACAACTCCATTGAAGCTTGATTTCAAGCTTTATTGAGATGTTTGTTTACTTTTTGTTCAAGGAATCTTGTCAAAAATAAGTTACACAACAATGTTTTAAGTTATTTCTGTTCAAAAACGCTTCATGAGTTGGGAAAATAATTTGAAACTTCAAGATTTCTTGTTCTAAAAAACTGCGGAAAGGTGAACACGGGGCCGTGCTCAGTGAGCACGGGGCCGTGTCCGTGATACTGTTGCATTAAAACGAACTATTTTTGGTTTGTTTTCGTAGAATGTCTAGCCAAAACAGTGGAACCTCTTCTGCGCACTCCAGAAACAGTAAAAGGGAAAGGAGGCCATCAATTGAAGCAACTCTCGTAAGATACGTGACGGCGTTACGTGAAGCCCTTGACGAGATGACTTCGGTAGAGGAGGTCCTAATAGACCGTATAAATTATCTTTCGGTGGGGTTGGAAAACAGTTTTGATGGGTGTCAAGTGTTATATATATTAGGTGTATATTTTAAGCCCCTTTAACACTTTTTTATTCAAGTTTTAAATTTATAAAACACGATATTTACTAACACTAGACACACATATGGGCAAGTGCACCCATCGTGAGCGTAGTATAGTGTTGGTAAGATACCGAGGTTGTCCAAGGACACAAGAGCTTTTAGTACCGGTTTATCCTCAACGTCTAATTAAATCAAAAAGTTTAGAAAAATGTTTTAAGCTAAGAAAAATAAAACTAACTAAAATGCTGAAAAATAAAAATAAAAGAAAAACAAATAGACAATATGAATCACTTGGTTCCAACTCGTGTATAGTGTAACCTTTGATTATTTCCGCACTTTTGCACTTATTTAAGAGATTATCTTAGTTATTGTAGTAGGCCACTCTTTTGAAGGTGACGTTACCCTCAACCCAATAGTTTGAGTCAGCAAGGATACAACCCTAAAGGGTCGGATTATTGAAAGATAATTAATTAAGTTATTAATGCAAATTATGGTAGGCCCCTCTTTTGGAGGTGACGTTTCCCTCGACTAAGTAGTCTGAGTCAGCAGGGATACAGTCCTAAATAGTCAGGTTATAGTATTAATAGTAGTTAACTTATGAGGGGATCAAAGAGTTTGGACCCCCGCCATCCAATACCGTTAAGTATTGAAGGAGGTCCTACTAAATTTGACCCAGGTCCATTGCAGGACCTCTAAACGCTGAACAATGGCAAGACTCTTACCAAACCGTTCCCTTAACCCCCGACCAGGTAGCCAACATACCTCCATATAGACTGTGGAGATATTAATGGTGAAAATCTTTTATTTTATATAGACAGTAAAATAATGCCAAGACACAACGGACAAACGATAAGGAAGAATCACCTTCAACATAAGAAAGTAGTTATTAAAGTCATTAATACAAAACCAAGTAAAAAGTGCGAAAAGATTAGAAATAAAAAGTATTACACTAGACACTTGTCTTCACCAAGTGATGTAAGAGACTTAGGCAAACATGGCCTTGATTGTCAATAACTCTTACGATCAATCTTGGATCCCGAGACGACTCACACACTCTATGATGGACAATGGATGATGGTGGTGGATGATGGTGTTATGGTGGTGGTGGGTGGTGGGTGAAGTGTGAGAGAGGTGGTGTGCCAAGGGATGGTTTGAGCTTGAGCCAAGCACTCCTATTTATAGGCTGAACAGAAGCTCGGGCACGACCCCGTGTCCAGTGGGCACGGCCCTGTGTCCACATCCTTCTCTTTCTTCATTTAATGCAGCTTGTCTTATTAGTTGACCACGCCCCCGTGTTCCCTGAGCACGACCTCGTGTGCAGAAGAATCTTTGTACTATGAAGATTTGCTTAGATTGTGCGAATCTTATAGTTGACCACGGCCCCGTGTCCGCTGAGCACGGCCCCGTGGTGGGCAATAGAAGCTTCTACCACTTTGTCTTTTCTGCTGACACTTGGGCACGCCCCCGTGCTGGCTGAGCACGGGGCGTGTTCAGTTTCCTGTCTTCTTGTTTTGCTTGGGAAGATGCTGTCGTGGGGTCGGGCATGTCACGTCTTGTTCCTTTTCTTGTATTTATGTTATATTTTTATGTCTTTTTGCTTCTTTTGTTAATTTGAGCTCATTTAATCCTGAAAATACAAAAGGAAGACAAAAGCACACTTTTTCCAACATTAGTACTAAAAAAGGGTTAGTTTTATGCCACAATTGATGTAATTTATATGTTGCATTTTGCACACATCAAATACCCCCACACTTAAATCTTTGCTTGTCCTCAAGCAAAACTCTTTAATATGTGGCTATTACACTCTCAAATGGAATGGGTAGAAAAGAAGGTTTTGGGCTTGTCATAGAGTGTCGGGATTTCCAAGATTCTTTATTTAGTTTTATTTTTATTTATTTACAATCCTATTCGTCATGATTTATTTAAAACTTTTCATAAGATAAATTACTTATTAGGGCATAACATACCTTTGTAAAATTTTATTTATATACAAGTTCACATACCTCCCGGGGATCACTCAACACTCGGCCGAAAATGTATTTTTGCGGATCACTCGAGAGCGGCATGGAACTTACTCCTACCATAGGCTTGCCAAGCAATCAATCCTCCTCTTTTTTAACTTATATACCTTTATAAATATCAAGAGGACTTTGTGGGTGAAGGGTTAGGCTTGGGTTAAAGGTAGGTGGTTGGGTTAGTGGTTAGTAGAAAAAGGGCGAAAAGCGTAACAAGCGTCGGTTTTCGTAAGACTTTTTTTTTGTAACTTTTGTTTTGATGAAGCTATTATTCAAACAAAGTTATTTTTGATGAACTTGTTTGTTTATTTTCTTTTGCTTCATCATCAACACACACATTTTTTTTTTGAAAAGTCATACGAAAAACCGAACTTGTTACTAAAACATAGGGTTAAAAATGAAAAAGGTTTTGGTGGGTAAAAGGGTGTTTGGTTTGGGTTATGAAATGAAAAGGTTTAGGCTCAAAGGGGCTAACTAGGGGGATTTTTGGGTAGGTGGTAAAAAAAAATAATGGTGTAGAAATAAAAAGGGTTAGTCCTAATGCCTCCATCAGTTACTTACTCGGGTTTAAGTTGGTAAGGACCGGGAATGTATCGTCATGGCAAGTTCTAGAGTTGTAAGAACCAAACGGCTATTCTCACAAGAAACGAAAAATGAGCATTTAGTCTAATGATATGTAATTGTATGCTCAATAAAGGCTCAAAACTCACTTTTGTGGGAATGGGTTTTTATGTGATCAAGTATATGTAATTAAATTTTAACTAAGCTTGTCATGCCTTTTCATAATTTTCTTATGTTGGTTCTTTTTATCACGACGCTATCGGTTGTAAATTAGTAAAAATATAACCTTTTTAGAACTTGAAATTCCCGATTTAAACCTAGACAAGTAAAAAAATGAAAAATTTTTGAAAAAATTTGGGGTGATTAGCGGTTCCAATAGAGTTTTGTGTAAGGCTTGTATTTAGGACTTGCAAGATTCAAGGTTTTAGCATCCCCCCCCCCCCCCACTTAAATTACACATTGTCCTCAATGTGTCCCAAAAATAAGTTTTTAGGTTGATTGAATGTGTAAAAAGGTGTAAAAAGCAAAAATTTTGTGTTACTGGGCGCTGAACACGGCCCCGTGTTGTCCGGGCACGGCCCCGTGTTCAAGTGCCAGTAACAAAATTAAATCAAGAGAAACAGAAGTCTGGACACGGGGGCGTGTTGGGTGAACACGGCCCGTGTCCAGTTACCTGAACTGTGTCTTTTTCTGCAAACTGTGCAGCACGGGGCCGTGTTGGGCGGACACGGCCCGTGCCGAACTTACTGTAAACGAAGAATTTTGTCGGACGGTTCTGTTTTCCTGCATGGGGTGCTGGTCCAAGTTTCCCTTGTATCCTTTGCCATCTCAAGTGTGTTTTATTCATTTCAACACCATCCCAACACCAAATTAACTCAAACCATCATTCATTATTCATAGAGAGAATTACATATTAGTCCTAAAAATTAAAATACTAGATAGTTAGGTCAAAGAAACACAAGAAATCCAAACCAAGAAGTTCTAGCCTACTATTTATTCTACTAGCAAAATTTCTGAAAAGATAGATCTCTCGTTTAAAAGTGGCTTGACAAACTTCTTTCTCCGGGTATGGGTTCCTCACACGTCGGCGAGCCACTCTTCGATCTCCCTAGGGAGAAGAAAAGCGGGCTCATGAGCATTGGTTTGAGGAGGTGCAACTTCCACCGGGATTTCTTGGAGTTCTTCAAGAAGAGGTTCCGCCGGAATGTCGTCCTAACCGATAGGATTTTGGATTCCAAGTGCGAGGTTCCAATCCTCTTGAGGGAGGATTGGTTCCAAGGGAGGTGTTACAAGAATGTTTAACCTTTGGTGCAAGAGGTTTATTTCTTGAAAACTGTTTTCCAACCCCACCGAGAGATAATTTATACGGTCTATGAGGACCTCCTCCACCGAAGTCATCTCGTCTAGGGCTTCACGTAGCGCCATTACGTATCTTACGAGAGTTGCTTCAATCGATGGCCTCCTTTCCCGTCGACTGTTCCTTGAGTGTGCAGAAGAGGTTCCACTGTTTTGGCTAGACATTCTACGAAAACAAACCAAAAATAGTTCGGTTCAATGAAACAGTACGACAGACACGGCCCCGTGCTCAATGAGCACGGCCCCGTGTTCAACTTTCTGCAGATTTTTAGAACAAGGAATCTTGGAGTTTTAAATTATTTTCTTAACTTATGAAGCTTTTTTGAGCAGAAATAACTTAAAACAATGTTGTGTAACTTATTTTTAACAAGATTCCTTTAACAAAAATTCAATAAACACCACAATAAAGCTTGAAATCAAGCTTTAATGGAGTTGTTGGTGCAAGAAAGGTGAAGAAGAAAGTAATGGATAAAAGAGGAAAGGACAAGATGTTTGTTAGAACCTTCTTTTAGAACATACCTAGGATGGAATGTTAGAAAATTCTTTCAAATCTTTGTCCCTGGATGGTCCAAATGTGCAGGATTCTTGGCTGCATTTATAGAAAACGATAGCATGCTGGACACGGCCCCGTGTCGGCTGGACATGGCCCCGTGTCGGCTGGACACGGCCCCATGTGCAGGCAAGATCCTGACACGTTTTGTCCATATTCTGACAAAAGTCAGAAGGGAATCTTTCGGTGGACACGGGGGCGTGTTGACCTGGGCACGGCCCCGTGTCGGAAGGCTGTTTTATGAAGTGTGTCTATTTTTAAGGAACTTTTCCGGATTGGGCGGTTCCTTACTGGATGGAACAACCCCAAAGTGCCTAAGATACCTTAATTGTTCTAGATTGAGACGAGAACGCAAGAGGTTATCGGTGAGGGTGATTCCTATGCTATATGTAGGTGGACAAGTCCAACCCTTTTCCGGGTTCTCGTTAAAGAAGGTGTATGTCAAATCGCTCAGGTCTATGTATGCATCAAACGAAGTTGATGGGGAGTCTTTCACGGCACAATCGACACAGGGACGACTATCGCTCAAGTCCTCACTAGAGTTAGAAGTATCATCAGAAACAACAAAGTTGTTTGAATGTGGTTCCAACCCTTCTTCTTGGCTATTGTCTTGGAAAAGATTATTGAAATCTTTCCTAAGTTCTTTTAACCAATCAATAATTAGATCTTCTAGTTGAAATAATTCATCGAGAAGCATTTCTCCTAGAAAATCCGGTTGGGAGCATTCAAGGGAGAGATAGGGATTATTTTTACTTTCGCCCCTCTTAAGGATACTAGGAAACGATGGGTCTATATAGTGGGGTTTATAATTTAGAAAATAACATTCTAATTCCTTATGGTTACCACCACATAATTGACACCACATTGTACCATAAGAGTGCCGAAAGTAAAAAGTATCAGTATCACTCATGTTTGTGTCAGAAATTACCAACCGTCGGGATCTTACTGTTCTGTTTTCAGTAACTGAAACTTGGGCACGGGGGCGTGTTGAGTGGGCACGGCCCCGTGTTCAGCTACTGTCTAACTTAAAACAGGATTGCCAGTTCCAATGATTGGGCACGGGGCGTGTTCAGCGGGCACGGCCCGTGCTGAGTTCTGCAGAAGCTGAAAAATTAAGAAAAAATCCCTAAAAAATGAAAAATAAGAAAAACGATTAGGCCGCTGATTCCTAACTTTCTTAAAATCCTTGTGTCCCCGGCAGCGGCGCCAAAAACTTGATGGGTGTCAAGTGTTATATATATTAGGTGTATATTTTAAGCCCCTTTAACACTTTTTTATTCAAGTTTTAAATTTATAAAACACGATATTTACTAACACTAGACACACATATGGGCAAGTGCACCCATCGTGAGCGTAGTATAGTGTTGGTAAGATACCGAGGTCGTCCAAGGACACAAGAGCTTTTAGTACCGGTTTATCCTCAACGTCTAATCAAATCAATCAGTTTAGAAAAATGTTTTAAGCTAAGAAAAATAAAACTAACTAAAATGCTGAAAAATAAAAATAAAAGAAAAACAGATAGACAAGATGAATCACTTGGTTCCGACTCGTGTATAGTGCAACCTTTGATTATTTCCGCACTTTTGCACTTATTTAAGAGATTATCTTAGTTATTGTAGTAGGCCCCTCTTTTGAAGGTGACGTTACCCTCAACCCAGTAGTTTGAGTCAGCAAGGATACAATCCTAAAGGGTCGGATTATTGAAAGATAATTAATTAAGTTATTAATGCAAATTATGGTAGGCCCCTCTTTTGGAGGTGACGTTACCCTCGACTAAGTAGTCTGAGTCAGCAGGGATACAGTCCTAAATAGCCGGGTTATAGTATTAATAGTAGTTAACTTATGAGGGGATCAAAGAGTTTGGACCCCCGCCATCCAATACCGTTAAGTATTGAAGGAGGTCCTACTAAATTTGACCCAGGTCCATTGCAGGACCTCTAAACACTGAACAATGGCAAGACTCTTACCAAACCGTTCCCTTAACCCCCGACCAGGTAGCCAACATACCTCCATATAGACCGTGGAGATATGAATGGTGAAAATCTTTTATTTTATATAGACAGTAAAATAATGCCAAGACACCACGGACAAACGATAAGGAAGAATCACCTTCAACATAAGAAACTAGTTATTAAAGTCATTAATACAAAAAAACCAAGTAAAAAGTGCGAAAAGATTAGAAATAAAAAGTACTACACTAGACACTTGTCTTCACCAAGTGATGTAAGAGACTTAGGCAAACATGGCCTTGATTGTCAAGAACTCTTACGATCAATCTTGGATCCCGAGACGACTCACACACTCTATGATGGACAATGGATGATGGTGGTGGATGATGGTGTTATGGTGGTGGTGGGTGGTGGGTGAAGTGTGAGAGAGGTGGTGTGCCAAGGGATGGTTTGAGCTTGAGCCAAGCACTCCTATTTATAGGCTGAACAGAAGCTCGGGCACGGCCCCGTGTCCAGTGGGCACGGCCTCGTGTCCACATCCTTCTCTTTCTTCATTTAATGCAGCTTGTCTTATTAGTTGACCACGCCCCCGTGTTCGCTGAGCACGACCTCGTGTGCAGAAGAATCTTTGTACTATGAAGATTTGCTTAGATTGTGCGAATCTTATAGTTGACCACGGCCCCGTGTCCGCTGAGCACGGCCCCGTGGTGGGCAATAGAAGCTTCTACCACTTTGTCTTTTCTGCTGACACTTGGGCACGCCCCCGTGCTTGCTGAGCTCGGGGCGTGTTCAGTTTCCTGTCTTCTTGTTTTGCTTGGGAAGATGCTGTCGTGGGGTCGGGCATGTCACGTCTTGTTCCTTTTCTTGTATTTATGTTAGATTTTGATGTCTTTTTGCTTCTTTTGTTAATTTGAGCTCATTTAATCCTGAAAATACAAAAGGAAGACAAAAGGACACTTTTTCCAACATTAGTACTAAAAAATGGTTAGTTTTATGCCACAATTGATGTAATTTATATGTTGCAATTTGCACACATCAGTTTTCAAGAAATAAACCTCTTGCACTAGAGGTTAAACATTCTTGTAACACCTCCTATGGAACCGATCCTTCCTCAAAGGATTGGAACCTAGCACTTGGAATCCACAATCCTACCGGTTGGGACGACATTCTGGCGGAACCTCCTCATGAAGAACTCCAAGAAGTCCCGGTGGAAGTTGTACCTCCTCAAACCAATGCCAATGAGCCCGCTTTTCTTCTCCCTAGGGAGATAGAAGAATGGCTCGCCGACGTGTGAGGAACCTATAACCGGAGAAAGGATTTTTTCAAGCCACATTTAACCGAAGGATTTACCTTTTCGGAAATTTTGCTAATAGAATAAGTAGTAGGCTAGAACTCCTTGGTTTAGATTTCTTGTGTTTCTTTGACCTAACTATCTAGTATTTTAATTTTAGGACATTATGTAATTTTCTCTATGACTTAATGAATGATGGTTTTAGTTAATTTGGTGTTTGGATGGTGTTGAAATGAATAAAACACACTTGAGATGGCAAAGGAAACAAGGGAAACTTTAACCAACACCCCATGCAGGAAAACAGGGCCATCCGACGATTTTCTTCATTAACAGTAAGCTCGGCACGGGCCGTGTCCGCCCAACACGGCCCCGTGCTGCACAGTCTGCAGAAAAGACCCAGTTCAGGTAACTGGACACGGGCCATGTTCACCCAACACGCCCCCGTGTCCAGGCTTCTATTTCTCTTGATTTAATTTTGTTACTGGCACTTGAACACGGGGCCGTGTCCAGTGCCCAGTAACACAAAATTTTTGCTTTTTCACCATTTTTACACATTCAATCAACCTAAAAACTTATTTTTGGGACACATTGAGGACAATGTGTAATTTAAGTATGGGGGGGGGGGGGGGGATGCTAAAACCTTGAATCTTGCAAGTCCTAAATACAAGCCTTACACAAAACTCTATTGGAACCGCTAATCACCCCAAATTTTTTCAAAAAATTTCATTTTTTTCCTTGTCTAGGTTTAATTTGGGAATTTAAAGTTCTAAAAAGGTTATATTTTTACAAATTTACAACCGATAGCGTCGTGATAAAAAGAACCAACATAAGAAAATTATGAAAAGGCATGACAAACTTAGTTAAAATTTGATTATATATACTTGATCACATAAAAACCCATTCCCACAAAAGTGAGTTTTGAGCCTTTATTGAGCATACAAATATGTATCTTTAAATTAAATGCCCATTTTTCGTTTCTTGTGTGAATAGCCGCTTGGTTCTTACGACTCTAGAACTTGCCATGACGATACATTCCCGGTCCTTACCAACTTAAACCCGAGTAAGTAAATGATGGAGGCATTAGGACTAACCCTTTTTATTTCTACACCATTATTTTTTCTTTTTTTTACCACCTACCCAAAATCCCCCTAGTTAGCCCCTTTGAGCCTAAACCTTTTCATTTCATAACCCAAACCAAACACCCTTTCACCCACCAAAACATTTTTCATTTTTAACCCCTTGTTTTAGTAACTAGCTCGGTTCTTCGTATGACTTTTCAAAAAAAAAAATGTGTTGATGATGAAGCAAAAACAAATAAACAAGCAAGTTCATCAAAAATAACTTTGTTTGAATTATAGCTTCATCAAAATAAAAAGTTAAAAAAAAATAGAAAGTCTTACGAAAACCGATGCTTTTTACGCTTTTTCGCCCTTTCTACTAACCACTAACCCAACCACCTACCTTTAACCCAAGCCTAACCTTTCACCCAAAAAGTCCTCTTGATATTTACAAAAGGTATATAGTTAAAAAGGAGGAGGATTGATTGCTTGGCAAGCTTATGGTAGGAATAAGTTCCATGCCGTTCTCGAGTGATCCACTAAAATACATTTTCGGCCGAGTGTTGAGTGATCCCCCATGAGGTATGTGAACTTGTATATAAATAGAATTTTAAAAAGGCATGTTATGCCCTAATAAGTAATTTATCTTATGAAAAGTTTTAAATAAATCATGACGAATAGGATTGTAAATAAATAAAAATAAAACTTAATAAAGAATCTTGGAAATCCCGACACTCTATGATAAGCCCAAAAACTTTCTCTTCTACCCATTCTATTTGGGAGTGTAAAGCCACATTATAAAGAGTTTTGCTTGAGGACAAGCAAAGATTCAAGTGTGGGGGTATTTGATGTGTGCAAAATGCAACATATAAATTACATCAATTGTGGCATAAAACTAACCATTTTTTAGTACTAATGTTGGAAAAAGTGTGCTTTTGTCTTCCTTTTGTATTTTCAGGATTAAAAGAGCTCAAATTAACAAAAGACAGCAAAAAGACAGCAAAATCTAACAGAAATACAAGAAAAGGAACAAACGTGACATGCCCGACCCCACGACAGCATCTTCCCAAGCAAAACAAGAAGACAGAAGACTGAACACGCCCCGTGCTCAGCCAGCACGGGGGCGTGCCCAAGTGTCAGTAGAAAAGACAAAGTGGTAGAAGCTTCTATTACCTACCACGGGGCCGTGCTCAGCGGGCACGGGGTCGTGGTCAACTATAAGATTCGCAGAATCTAGGCAAATCTTGATAGTACAGATATGCTTCTGCACACGGGGTCGTGCTCAGCGGACACGGGGGCGTGGTCAACTAATAAAGACAAGAGCAATTAATGAAGAAAGAGAAGGATGTGGACACGGGGTCGTGCCCACTGGACACGGGGCCGTGCCAAAGCTTCTGTTCAGCCTATAAATAGGAGTGCTTGGCTCAAGCTCAAACCATCCCTTGGCACCCCACCTCTCTCACACTTCACCCACCACCCACCACCACCATAACACCATCATCCACCACCATCATCCATTGTCCATCATAGAGTGTGTGAGTCATCTCGGGATCCAAGATTGATCGTAAGAGTTCTTGACAATCAAGGCCATGTTTGCCTAAGTCTCTTACATCACTTGGTGAAGACAAAGTGTCTAGTGTAATACTTTTTATTTTTAATCTTTTCGCACTTTTTAATTGGTTATGTATTAATGACTTTAATAACTAGTTTCTTATGTTGAAGGTGATTCTTCCTTATCGATTGTCCGTGGTGTCTTGGCATTATTTTACTGTCTATATAAAATAAAAGATCTTCACCATTCATATCTCCACGGTCTATATGGAGGTATGTTGGCTACCTGGTCGAGGGTTAAGGGAACGGTTTGGTAAGAGTCTTGCCGTTGTTCAGCGTTTAGAGATCCTGCAAGGGACCTGGGTCAAATTTAGTAGGACCTCCTTCAATACTTAATGGTATTGGATGGCGGGGGTCCAAACTCTTTGATCCCCTCATAAGTTAAACTACTATTAATACTATAACCCGGCTACTTAGGACTGTATCCTTGCTGACTCAGACTACTTAGCCGAGGGTAACGTCACCTTCAAAAGAGGAGCCTACATAATTTGCATTAATAACTTAATTAATTATCTTTCAATAATCCGACCCTTTAGGATTGTATCCTTGCTGACTCAAACTACTGGGTTGAGGGTAACGTCACCTCCAAAAGATGGGCCTACTACAATAACTAAGATAATATCTTAAATAGTGCAAAAGTGCGGAAATAATTAAAGGTTACACTAAACACGAGTCGGAACCAAGTGATTCATCTTGTCTATCTGTTTTTTCTTTTATTTTTATTTTTCAGCGTTTTAGTTAATTTTTATTTTCTTAGTTTAAAACATTTTTCTAAACTTTTAATTTGATTAGAAGTTGAGGATAAACCGGTACTAAAAGCTCTTGTATCCTTGGACGACATCGGTATCTTGCCAACACTATACTACGCTCACGATGGGTGCACTTGCCCATATGTGTGTTTAGTGTTAGTAAATATCGTGTTTTATAAATTTAAAACTTGACTAAAAAAAGTGTTAAAAAGGGCTTAATAAATATATTAAAAACTAACGACACTTCACACGCATCACTTTATGCTAAATTTTCTAAGTGCGAGTTTTGGCTAGAACAGGTACAATTTCTCGGACACGTAGTCAATAATGAAGGAATTCATGTAGATCCAACAAAGATCGAGGCAATTACTAAATGGAAAACCCCTGAGTCGCCAACTGAGGTTAGAAGTTTCTTAGGATTGGCCGGTTATTATAGGAGATTTATCCAAGATTTTTCTAGAATAGCCATTCCCTTAACTAAGCTAACTTGTAAATTTGTTAAGTTTGAATGGGGACCAAAACCAGAAGAAGCTTTTAGAATTCTTAAGCAAAAATTAACCCATACGCCCATATTAGCGTTACCAGAAGGAACTGAAGACTTTGTAGTATATTGTGACGCTTCCAAATTAGGTTATGGATGCGTGTTGATGCAACGACAAAAGGTTATAGCTTACGCATCTAGACAACTTAAGAATCATGAAGATAATTATTCAACCCATGATCTAGAATTAGGAGCTATAATATTTGCTCTTAAGATTTGGAGACATTACCTTTATGGTTGTAAGTTTACCATATTCACTGATCATAAGAGTTTAAGGTATATTTTCCAGCAAAAGGAATTAAATTTGAGACAAAGACGTTGGATGGAAATGCTTAGTGACTATGATTGTGATATCCAGTATCATGAAGGAAAAGCAAATGTAGTACCAGATGCTTTAAGCCGAAAGTATCATGAAAAGCCAAAAAAGGTACGTTCTCTCAAATTAAATCTACAAGTAGATTTAAATGGTCATATAAGAGAAGCACAAGAATCAGTAATCAAGGACGATGCTGAAAAATTAAAGGGTATGTTAAAAGAATTAAAACAAGGAACAGATGGAATTTGGAGATTCCATAAAAAGAGAATGTGGATACCTAAATTAGGAAACCTACATTATCGTATTTTAGAAGAAGCCCATAAATCTAAGTATACGATGCATCCAGGAAATGATAAAATGTACCAGGATTTAAGGAAAAATTTCTGGTGGATAGGAATGAAAAAGGACATAGCAGCCTATGTTTCTAAATGTTTAACATGTTCACAAGTTAAAGCTGAACACCAGAAACCCTCAGGATTGCTACAACAGTTAGAAATGCCAGTGTGGAAATGGGAATTAATAACAATGGATTTTGTTACTAAATTACCCAAAACTAAGAAAAGAAATGACACAATCTGGGTGATTGTAGATAGGCTAACCAAGTCAGCTCATTTCCTACCAATGAAAGAAACTTTCAGTATGGAACAGTTAGCTAAACTATATGTAAAAGAAATTGTTTCTTTACATGGCATTCCTTTATCAATTGTTTCTGATAGAGATAGCCGATTTACCTCTCATTTTTGGTCAAGTTTCCAAAAGGCAATGGGAACCAAATTAAAATTAAGCACAACTTATCATCCTCAAACGGATGGACAAAGCGAAAGGACAATTCAGACAATGGAGGACATGCTTAGAGCTTGTGTAATTGATTTTGGAGGTAATTGGGACGATCACTTACCTTTAATAGAATTTTCTTATAACAATAGTTATCACACAAGTATCAATGCTGCACCATTCGAAGCACTTTATGGACGAAAATGCCGAACCCCAGTCTGTTGGGCAGAAATTGGGGAAAAGAAACTATCTGGACCTGAGATAGTGCAAGAAACAACTGATAAGATTATTCAAGTCAAGGAACGACTGAAAGCAGCACGTGATCGACAGAAGTGCTATGCTGATAACCGAAGAAAACCATTGGAATTTCAAACAGGAGATAAAGTATTATTAAAGGTCTCTCCTTGGAAAGGAGTGGTAAGATTCATCAAAAGAGGAAAGTTAAGTCCCAGGTATGTTGGACCTTTTGAGATTATTAAAAGAATAGGACCTGTAGCTTATCAGCTACAACTGCCAGAAGAAATGGCAGGAATACATGATGTATTTCATGTATCTAATCTCAAGAAATGTTTAGCTGATGAATCACTGATAGTACCTCTTAAGGATATAGAGGTAAATGAACAACTTAAGTTTATAGAAAGGCCTCTACAAATTGAAGACATGAAAGTCAAGAACCTCAAGCATAAGAAACTAGTTCTGGTCAAAGTAAAGTGGGACTCCAAAAGAGGACCTGAGTACACATGGGAAGTCGAATCAGAAATGCAAAGGAAATATCCGCAATTGTTCCAGTAGATCTCGAGGACGAGCTCTAAAACAAGGTGGGGATAATGTAACAACCCTCGGTAAAACCGACACCCTAGTATATTTTAAAATACCCTTATATGTCTTTAAATACACCCTGTATGTAAAAACCAAGCCCGAAATACGTTATAGTAATTAAAATAATTAAAAATCTGAAAATATTAAGCTAAGGCGAGCCGCGTAGACCCACCCCAACCATTTACGCGGACGGTATCAAGGTGGATACCTGATTTCGTTTGATTTCTTTAGTTCAGGCGGGCCGCGTAGAATCAAGATAGTGGCGCAGCCCGGTGTTGACACGTGTCATGCAACGTGTTGAACCTAGTCATGACCCAGATCAGCTACGCCTAGACCCCTAAGCCACGCGGGCCGCGTAAGCCTTCGCTTACCTTTACGCGGGCCGCGAGAAGACCAAATATCAGCACTATAAATAGAACGCATCGGATTTCATTTCAATCCGTTCACTTTCTTTCTGTATCTCGAATTTCTGAAGATAGTAGGCATAATTCCAAGTATAATACCCCCTAATTAGCGAGGTTCTGCTCCGTTGTAAGTATTATAAACCCAGTTTCGTAGTAGATACGATGCCCGATTGATTTAGGGTTCCGTAACAACTGTCGTGGTTCTGCCCGACGTAGTTGTTGGAATGTCGTCTCGGGGAGGGTATCATTAATATTTCAAAGGGTTATGATACTAACCTAGGTACATTTGTGTAAATTATAGATTATTCCCAGGAAACCCTTACGCGAAGTCTAAAATAGCAATGTGAGTTTATCCAATTTTTGTTAACCTTTTTGTAATATTTTACAAAACCTTAAATGTTTTACAATGCGATTAAGCGGTGATTGAGTCTTTGTAGTTCTTCAATTACTGCCGGTATGTTGGGGTTTTGTATACAAAATTTACTACACCGTGAGTAGTAAGTCGGGGAGGACAGTACGTTACCATTGGACAACGAGTTAGCCAATGTGTAATATGACCCACAAGTCAGGATTGACAGTACTGAATGAGTAATTGTGTAGAAATAAACAATATGATCGCTCTCAATACTGTTTTAATTGATAAAATGTTTCTTGATTAAACTGGGATTCACTCACCAGTATTTCCCACTGACAAATGTTTTTAAAACGCATTTCAGGTAACACAATGTGACATCCAATTAGTAAAAAGCCAGCTGGAGAGCACTGAAGGCTTGGGAAAAATGTGGCTATAAAAGTTACCTAATAAATGATGTTTTAAATTCAATAAAATAGGGTTTATCCCTATAAATGTATTGTAATAAGAAACTTGGGTTTTACCCATGTGATTATTAATATCAAATATGGTGGTTTTACTCTGATAAACATTTCCTAACTACGGTCCTGATGTAATTTCCGCTGCCAAATTAACTAACCTGATACCACCGAAATTCTGAGTTCGCGTCCACCCGTTCCCGGGGATCAGGGATCGGGGGTTGCGACACGATGAGCATGTACGCAAGCCTAAAATGGAACGAAATAAGTATAGAGGCATATGTAAGTATAAGTATGGATTTACGTACATGATTAGTAAAAGGGAATCCATAGGCAAACGTGTCTAGGAATGCATGTATGTGAGTAGGTATGTATGTATGCAGGTATGTATGTATGTATGTATGTATGTATGTAAGTACATATGTGAAGACGTAATCATGTGTATGTAAGTAAATGCGTATGTATGCAAGTAAAGGTATGTATGTAAGTAAGTACGTATGTGAAGACGTAATCATGTATGTATGTAAGTAAATGCGTATGTATGCAAGTAAAGGTATGTATGTATCGTATACGTGGTTCAATACATTTAAGTATTGACGTTATTAACAGTGTGCCTCGAGAATGAAATGTAATGCAGGTACATTATTGAAGTTTCGCCAAGGATTAGACACCCGGATGGAATGATTAAATCTAGAAAGATAACGGGATGGAAAGTATATGTGGATAGGACGTAACGAGACTACATGATTAAGAATCTTGTTTGTATATAATGTATGCTAATGTTGCGAATGTATGTGGTGGGTGCAGGTTGTACGAATCACAGATTATCATCACGGGGAGTAGCGATCAAAGACCAAGTCACAAGATACATTGTACGGGAATGCTTGAGTATGTAATTTGATAAACATAAGTTATGCTTTTATTTTATTAAATAAGTACGAAGGATGCATATATTATAAAAGAGTTATTTTAAAATGAACTTTCAAGTAAGTCAAAACGTTTATAATAGAAGAAATTTTATGGTACGTATTTCCGCTGCGTCTTCTCAGTTAAAGCGTGTTAGGGTCTTACACTCTGTTGACTAATTTTGTTGACTGACTCCCTCAAGGCACGTGGGAGAGCCTGGTCTCTCCCCCGCTTGGCGTGGGGGAGGCTAAAGTCAAGAATGTTGCCAGTGTTTTACAATTTTCCGCAGTTAGCCAATTTTTTCAACTTTTCACCAAGTTTGTACCTGAGTTGGTCCAAAGCCCAATTATTTTGCTTAGGACTATTCTCTTAAATCTTTAAACCCAAAATCCGCTACCCGGGCCCACGTTTTTTAAATTTTCACTTACTTCATTCTGTTTTGGTGTTTTTACCCAAACCGTCCCGTTAGGAGGCTTTAGGCATTCTAGTTCAAGCCTCGTATATCCTTGTCGATATTTTTTTCTCATTTTCTCACAACCACAACCGTAATTATGGTTGTTTTTTTTCTTAGACAAAACCTTAGCATTCCAATATCATCTTTCGGTTTAGCATTTTACCCAAACTGACCCGTTACGAGGCATTAAGCATTTTACCTCAAGCCTCCTGCAATACTAGTCAAGGTTTCCTCATTATTTCCCAACCACAACCGAAATTATGGTTGGTGTCTTAGACAATACCTTGGCTTCTACGACCCCACGGATCGCTTATACCTTGGTTTTACATATCCGTTACTTAGTTTGTGGCCCTATAAACCACAAACGACCCGTTTGGTTCGTCACTGATAGTTCTCTTCAACCATGAGTGTCAACCATCCTTTGATCAATTCTCGCCATGGCCCACGACCGTGGTTGTTTCCGTTAGTACTCATACATAAGAAATAAATATAAAAAGAAAATAACTTCGCGTATATGATCAGGTAAACGAGTATATGTTTTCGGGTTAACGGATACATCACTTAATCTTACACCCGTTTAGTACTCGCAATAAATTTTACAACCAATCCCATATCGGATCCATACCTATAAACTTTTTTAAAACTAATCCTATATCTAATCCGATACCGAAATACCTCATAGTTCTAAATTCTTGATTGCCACATGATTCCAATTTTGTCATCTTCAAAAGTTTAGGTACATAAAATTAAATATTCATGAACATGTTTAAAGTCAAACTTTTGATTTGATTTGTGAATATATTTTATCCTTTTCAATTTGGTTATCATTGAAGTTGACAAAAAGAAAGTCATCAATCAAACTTACAAAATTTATTTACCCAATTAACATATAGAGATATAAACTACTTTAATTGCCTCACTCATATTCTCGTAATAGTGGAGTGGTTAGTCGTTTGATTTCTCAAGAGAAGATCTAGGTTCCATCTTGATACGTGCTTAATCCACACAAAGGTGCCATGTCACCCATGTTTAGGCCATTTATGCATTTGTTTTCTAGTACTGCATAATATTAGGAGTAGTTAAATGACCAAAGCATTTTCTATTATTGCAATGTGTAGGTCACGTAGCCATGTTGAGGTAATGTTGTATGCATGTCCATTGAAAGAGGGAGTAGTGGAGTAGTAAGTTAGGATAGTTTTGCATATTTATTTCGATGTATTGCATAATGGAAAAGAAAGAGAAAATTGTTGCAAAACTAGTTGTTCTTTATCTTTGTTCTTGGAGCTTGACCCCCTCTAAGGGTTATTTATCTTGGGAGTTTGTAGGTTTTCTCCGTAAACCTATCAATTGGTGCTTTCATTGAGCCTTAGCCTCCATGGCTTTGGAAGAACTCGAGGACTCCACGTATCTATCTCGCTTCACCGGTTCCAATCCTGCCCGGTGGATTTGTGATGCTGAACGGTTCTTTTCCTTTTATGCAATTTATGAGGAAGAACGGTTTCCTTATGTTGTTGACTCGTTCGATGATGAACCTTTTTCTTGGTTCAATTCATGGTATCGAGGACCAGAACGCCTCACATGGAAGTCTTTCGCCACTGCAATGCTTCATCGTTTCCATATCACCACCGCCTCTAATAATGGAATTCCACTGCCTGCTCGACCACCACCTGTGACAACCCTAACCAAAAACGACCCGAAAAACCCACTACTACCACCAACATTACGGATAGAAAAAGTCCGTCAGCCCTCCAAGTTTGTAAACTCCCCTTATCACAAATCACCACCATCGCCAAGTCCAAATAACCCTTTAAACTTGTATTTAAAAAAGGTCATTTGCACCCCTGGTCCACCCCATGTGAAAACCACGGCACCACAGGAGGAAGCTTTCCATGCATTTTTTTTCCTATGGAAGGACTACACAAATTATTTTCTATACCCAAGTTATGGTTTTTGCAAGTTTTGTTCTCTATTTCCCGTGTTAGAAGGACCACAGTTAGCGGCACCAAGCGAATGGGTAGTTGGAAGACGCGAGTGGCGGCCACCATGGCGCGCCGTTGTCATTGCCCCGAATGCAAATGGAAGGGTTGAATGGCGTCCGCCTTGGTGCAACGCCGACCCATCATCAGTTTCCGGTCTTGAGGACAAGACCGTTTTTTATGGCGGGAGTATTGATACGTGCCTCATGGCTCATGCATCACAACCCATGCACCTGACCCATCTCCACGTTATGCATGATAGATTAGTTATGACCATTATAGGGTAGTTATCATCCATGATCACCCATGTTCACATTTATTTATGTTTTGCACTATTATTTCAGTTATGCATATTATGCATTTAAATAGATTGAAGGAATGACAAAAAAAAAAAAAAAAGAAGAAAAATTGTGGAAAAAATAGTCTCTTCTTGTCTTGTGTTCTTGGAGCTTAACCCCCTCTAAGGGTTATCTATCTTGGAAGTTCGTAGGTTTTCTCCGTAAACCTATCAGATCTCCACTCATTAGCCACTTCATTGGGTGGCAAGTCATGAAACAAAACACTTTAAAATAAGCAGATTCTTCAATATTAAAAAACTAAACGGCACATTTTATTAAATAATTATTAAATATTCAGGGTATTAGATTCTCGGTATCAATAAAACGGGGATACGTTCCCGCAGGTACAGCCTTTTAGCCTTGTTACATCAACCCATCCCGAATCTTCTCGCATCCATACATCCGCTATATAGTGGCATCCGCTATAACTATACGTCTGTCTATACGCATGAAATTGTTTGAAGATTCAAAACAAATTACAAAACTGATGTGTGCCTTATCCGTACCCACGTAAAAATATCCCACCCACACCTTCATCCATTAGTATCCCACTTAGCCCATTAATTTCCATCATTAGTTTTATGTTTGTTTCATGCATCAGTGCCACGACAAAG
This sequence comes from Helianthus tuberosus, assembly GCA_030545235.1. NCBI lineage: Eukaryota > Viridiplantae > Streptophyta > Magnoliopsida > Asterales > Asteraceae > Helianthus > Helianthus tuberosus. The sequence goes on along the minus strand of CM060365.1, from coordinate 30,010,997 downwards.
CCATTACCCCATTAGTTTCTTTCTTTCATGCAAAGCCATTACCCCATTAGTTTCTTTCTTTCATGCATTTGTTATTTTAATTGTTTCTAGTTAGTGGGATACTTATTTTTCTTGTAATGCTATAAATAGCAAAGTATTTTTAGCATTTGGAGATACGAATGAAATGAATTAAGTCTTGAGTTTCTCTCTAAATATTCTTCTAGCTTCCATCTATTTTCTTAAGAGTTTGACCCACTTTAATGGGTTATCTATCAAACCAAGTGATAGATATCAAAAACCCACAATTAATACTATCTTAAAATTTTGTCGGTGTGAGAAGTTTGGATTGGCTATAACAATAACGTCATTCGTTTCCTTGACGGTTTGATATTGTGAATCCAATCTAAAAGAGTATTAAATAAATAAACAATGAATTTCTTGATTTTGACTTATGTATCTACACAAACTATCATAAATAAATACAATGTAGGCTTGATATTTCTAGTTCTACATCCTCATCCAAAATACCCCATTTCAAATAGCGACACGTGTCAGATCTAGCAGTTGTATTTGTCTCAACATTGTTCAATCTTGTCTTAACCCTGCCGACTTGACTCGTGATCCGACTCTTGCCTTGCTGACTCAGCATCTAACTCAGTGCCAACCACCACACAACTCGGTCCAACACCACCACCAGACGACGGCGACACCACCGGCGCCACTCGGCCCATGTTCACCATCCTCCTCAACGACACTAACCGACTTCCCGGTGACGTCAGCTTGACCTCATTCTCCGTCACCAGCTCGTTAACCGGCACATCTATTCTAACATCAACTCGTTTCCTCTCTTCCAACGTCGTCGTTTCAATAAGTTCCGCACTTGGACCGGGTTCAGCTACCGGTTCAACCGGGGACCGGCAAAGCGGGCAAGTAGAATGATTATAAAACCACATATCAATACACTCGGTGTGAAAACAATGCTTACAATTCGGTAAAACCCGACCCGACTCACCATTTTCAAACTCCGACAAACAGACAGCACACTCCACAACATTGGTTTCAGTTTTCGTTTCGGTTTCGGTCGAGTAAACAAATAATGGGAGTGACTTTAATATTGACGCGTTGAGTCCACTCGAACCGGACTCGAGTGATCCATTGCTGCTGTTGATGTAATAGAGGATACGGGTGGACCGGTTGTGACGGGTGGGAGGGCGGGTGTCGTTGTTACGGTGGAGGCGCGTGAGGTACCAACGCGCGTAGAGGTGGAGGAGGACCATGAAGAAGACGATGACAAAGAGGGTTATTATTGAGGCAAGCATGATTTTGCCGCTGAGAGCGTATGCTTCCGAGGAATCTTGTTCGTTGTCCGGCCGTTGGCCCTTGATTGGAGAATCTGACGTCATGAAATTGGTTATGAGGTTGGTCCAGTTTTCAGAACACTAGCTTACGATTGTTTGTTTCGATTGGGTTTTCAAAGCCCTGGTTTGAGTTTGTTTGGATTGGAGGTAAGGGAAGAATGTGGGAATTTTATAGGAAGTTTCGGGGTTGGTTCGAAGTGGTTCAAACAGCAGCTTTCGTTGATTGATATCTACCTCGAAAACGCAAATATTTTGACGCGGGAATTATTAAATGACGGAATTACCCTTTTTTTCCTTTAAATGTTTATTTTGAAGATTTTTTTTTTCGTTATGTTATATTATATTTCGAGGATAAACTCATTAAGTCGGTTGGATATTTTATTTCGAGGATAAACTCATTAAATCAGTTAGATATTTTATTTCGGGTGCTACTATACACACCCCCTATTACTTTCTACACCCCCTCCTCTCACATACTTACAGGTGGGGCCTGCGTGAGACCGACAGTTTTCCTCTCACAAGGGGGTGTAGAAAGTAATAGGGGGATGCGTATAGAATTAACCTTTATTTCGAGGATAAACTCATTAAATCGGTTAGATAAAGGCAGCACGTTTCAATCAAATACAAAAAAAAAAAAAAAGATTATTTTACAAAAGCGTTAATGTTGCAAAATAATGACGGACAAACTTGCAAAATAATGGCTGATAATGCGATGTAGTTTAGGGATGAGCAAAATGGACCCGGTACCGGTACCGAACCGATACTGGTACCGAATTTACCGAACCAGGTACCTTTTCGGTACCGATTCGGTGCCCACTTTTGACATTTTCGGTACCGGTTCGGTACCGGTCCGGTACGGTACCGGTATTTTGCTCGTTTTTACCCTCAAATACCGGTACCGAACCGTACCGAACCGGGTATATTCGGTACCTGTACCGGTACCCACTTTTGAGGATTTTCGGTACCGGTTCTTTCGGTACCGGTACCGAACCGGACCGAGCTTATCCCTAATGTAGTTTACTATATTTAAAGATTATGACTATTTTTTATATAATCTATACAAGTAATAAAAGAAACCACTTTGAGGACATTTGTCATCATATTAGCCCATGTCTTATTGATAATTATAATTTTAATTTAATCTTTTCTAACTAATTATAGATAATCCTTCTACTAAATATTATTTAGGTTAATTATTACTTTTATATTTATCTATTTACTTCAAATTCAAACTTAGTTATCTAATTTAATATTAGAGTAAATTACGATTTTGGCCCATGTGGTTATATCACTTTTACCCTTTTAACCAAAAAATGATTTTTAACATATGAGCACTCAACGTCTTTTTTTTCTAACCCTTTTGGACGCCAACTTCTTTTTTTCTAACCCTTTTGGTTATTTTAGTTTAATCTCTTCTAATTAATTATAGATAATTCTTCTACTAAATATTATTTAGTTTAATTATTACTTTTATATTTATCTACTTACTTCAAATTCAAACTTAGTTATCTAATTTAATGTTAGAGTAAATTACGATTTTGGCCCATGTGGTTATATCACTTTTACCCTTTTAGCCCAAAAATGATTTTTTTAACATATGAGCCCTCAACGTCTTTTTTCTAATCCTTTTGGACGCCAACGTCTTTTTTTTTCTAACCCTTTTGGCATGCCAAAAGGGTTAGAAAAAAAGACGTTGTGGGCTCAGATGTTAAAAGATTCGTTTTTTGGCTAAAAGGGTAAAAGTGATATCATCATATGGGCCAAAATCGTAATTTACTCTTGATACTAACTATATATTTGAACGTTTTGTTTAGTTTGGTATCAAATAGATTTTACGAACTAAAAGGGTTAGAAAAAAAGACGTTGTGGGCTCAGATGTTAAAAGATTCGTTTTTTTTGCTAAAAAGGTAAAAGTGATATCACCATAGGGGCCAAAATCGTAATTTACTCTTGATACTAACTATATATTTGAACGTTTTGTTTAGTTTGGTATCAAATAGATTTTACGAAACTTAAAATAAAATTAACTAATATTATTTATCATTTCTACATTTACAAGTTTTAAATAAATGATTAAATTTATTGAGACTTCGTTATATTTACAAGTTTTAAATAAAGGATTAAATTTATTGACACTTTGCTAACAAATTTTACTACAATATAATAATCTATCTATATCAATATAAATATATATTTATACTATACTATATAATAAAACATTAATGTGTAACACCTATCACTCATTGTAAGCATTTATTTTATGATTTTCTCGCCTCACTTTCAAACTTATCTTATATTAATTTAAATAAATAAATGAATAATGAGCTCATCCTACTTTAAATTTTGAATACCATTCTTCTATTTTTCTAATAAAATATGATTCTAAAATTTAAATTGTTAATTTAAGATATTTTTAAATAAAACAAATTATTTATCACGAAAACCAAACTTTGTATTAATATATGAAATATTTTTATTTTCATTGCTAAAAAAGTTATTATATCAATTTGTCGGAATTGGTACCAACATTTTATCACTCAAATAGATGTTGATTTGCTTCTTGAATAACATATCTTCTTTTCAAGAACCATCTTCACAATCACCATATCCATCGCGTATCGAGTATTATCCATTAGTATATTGAAAGATATGACTTTTTTTATTATTGGTATATAAAATTAGATTTATTAAACCCGTGTAATACACGTGGTTTTTTATAGATATACATTTTTTTATTATTTACTATACAAAATTACATTTATTTAACCCGTATAATAGATGAGGGTTTTTAAGATATAACTTTTTATTATTTGATATATAAAATTAGATTTGTTCAATTCGTACAATACACGAGGTTTTTTTAAGGATATATATATTTTTTATTATTTAGTAACGAAAATTACATTTATTCAACCCGTGTAATACATATATTTTTAAAGATGTAATTTTTTTTTATTATTTGGTATATAAAATTACATTTATTCAACCCGTGTAATAAATGGGGTTTCTTAAAGATGTATTATTTTATTATTTGGTAAATAATATTACATTTATTCAACTTGTGTAAAACAAGCGGTTTTAAAGATATAACTTTTTTATTTGGTATATAAAATTATATTTATTCAACCCGTACAATATGGTTCTTATAGATATAACTTTTTATTATTTAATATATAAAATTATATTTATTCAACCCGTGCAATAAAAGAGGTTTTTAAAGATATATTGTTTTATTATTTAGTATATAATATTCATTTATTCGACCCGTGTAATACACGGGGCTATAACCTAGTGTTTACTATATTAAAATATTAGGTTATGTCCTCGTGTGTTACACAAGTTGAACTACAAAATATTATAAAAGTAATAGCTTTATAAATAAACGAAATATAAATAAAGGGAAAAGATCAAATAGGAAGTTTATTTTGGCTAGGAAGTGTAGGAAGCAATAGGATTAGGACATGTGGCAACATTTAAAATAAAAAAAGGGTATTTTAGTCAATCAAACACTTTCTTCTTCGTTTTCAAAACCCACCATTTTCAAAACCCACCATCTTCAATCATTTCTTCACTTTCTATCTCAATAATCACTACATTATAGTGTGATTTTCATCACAAATCAATGATTCAAACACCCGATCAACGTTTTCTTCAGCTTTTTTTGAAGAAAACCCAGTTTAATTTCATAAAAAATCTCGTTTTTTCCAGTGATTTTGGAGATAATCACTCAATTCGTTCGATTCGAGCGCTGATAAGTGTTACAATCATTCAAACTTCGTCAATTGTTGAAGAAATCATTTCGATCCATGTAAGAAATTCTTTAATTTCATTTTTACGATCTGGGTTTTTGATTTAGTCATTGCGTTTTACGATCTTGGCGGGGGTCCGGGGGCAGGGCCCCTGGTAGCGGGGTCCCAGGGGCGGCAGCCCCTGGCGAGGTCCAAGGGGCAGAGCCCCTGTGTAACACCTCGAAATTTCATGTCCAATATTATATCGACACGTGTCACGGGCTTAAAACGTGTAAAGGATTTCCTTAGAAGGACTAAAGTTGACAAACAAGGAAAGTATGTGATTATAAGGGTTCAAAATGTCAACAATGGATAAATATACTTTACAATAACCCTACATGATGTTTATACCCTTAAACGAATGATTCATGGATCATACGAAGCAAATTGTGAAAGAAAGTGAGAGATTACAAACTACAGGGGTTAAATGTGTCAACATGTTTAAAGTGTACCTCTGAGTGACCTTTTAGCAAACCCGAAGCTTTGTAACGATTAATTATGCTCACTAGAATGCGTGATAAAACTTTCATCAAGTTTCGTTATCATATGAGAAAGTTATGATAGAATTCGTATACGAGGGGTTAAAAGCGTCAACGTCGAAATTTAAGACTTTCGGTGATCGTATGAATAACCGGGGACCTAACAAAGTTAGCTTATGACTTGGAGTCCTTAAAAGTCAAGTTTGGGGGTTATAAGTGCAAGAAAGCATCTAAAAATCGAGTTTGGAAGGACCAGGGGCCAATTGTGTCAACTTTTAAAAATGCTTGTGAGCTGGCTGGTCCTTACGGACCGTATGCTAGGATTCTTACGGTCCGTAAGCGACTCCCAGATGCAGCAAATCGTTCAGTTGGCTGTTCAGCCCATGTAATCGACATATATTGCCCTTTAACACTTCCAAGAGCTGCCTAAACTAATTTCTTAGGCTTAGGGACACTTGTTAATGATCAGGGAACATGTGTAGCCTTGGTTGTCATGATCTTGATGGATCAAAGGCACTATATAAGGCCTCATTGTTGCAACTTTGATCATCCCTTCATTCCTTCACACTTGATCATTTCTGGAGCTCAAGGCCATTCACTAAGCATCTCTAATCGTGCATTAGACCTTGGTAAGTATCCTTGACCTTCCTTAGTTAAGTTTTGCTTAGTTATTAGCTTAAAAGTCAAACCGTCGTAATTAAGGTTTGACTTATCGATTAATCAATATTGGTCTAGTGATTAGTCAAATTGAAGGTAGTTATAAGTTGGCATTTATGTGGGTAATAAACCCTTAAAAGGGCACCCTCTGATTCCCGCTCTAACTAGATCATTTGTCGGGTCAAAGTTTGTATTAAAAAGTCAACAGAAGCTTAATTTGCAAATTAACACGTAATTAGCAATGTAGAAGTCGTGTAACCTATTTTATCACTCATATAACTTAGTAATAAGTATAAGAACTGGTCTAAGCTTGTTTGATCCGACAATTTTCTGTTTAGACCCGGTTCGGAACCGAAAGTCGCAAAACTTTGACTTTTGCTTTGACTTCAGTTCTGACCCGATTTAGATGGGTTTGGAAATGCCTTAGAGCTTCCTTAGGACCAGGTTACATGTTAGTATAACCCTCTGTGGTTGGATCGTTGATTGTCCGATTCGTTTACACGTTTCCGTTAATTGCTTAATGTTGACCATAATGCCCTTTTGACCATAAAACGAGAATTTTGGAAATGTGAAAGGACAATAATCTTTATTACTTATTTATAAACATGTCCCTAAAATTGCACATCAGTTGGAGGTCTAGATTAGGAGTTATGCCCAATAGCGTAATTAGAAAACTTTTTGTTAATTAAACGGCGTAATTAGCGTAAAGCCTATCTAAACCCAATTTTCGACACCAAACCTTTTACCCACTGATGTAATATAATATTTTGGGATTTTTGAAGATTTTTAATTATTTTTAACCTGCTCATAACCTAAGGTTATGGCCTTGATTCGGTAAATACCGATTTTACCCTTTTTGTTCATAAAATGAGTTCTACATAGCATTTTGACACCAATCCAATTGCTACTGATTTTATATAATAAATAAAGTATTTTGAACTTTATAAACTGATCAGAAAACTCAGATTTCCTGTTAAACCCGGAAATCACTTAAAACGGCTTTTTACGCGTATTAAACACCTAGTATGGGTTTAAAACCATTTTTGTCATATAAGATTTATCACCAACTGATATAACCTATTAAATTAAGTTGTTTTACTGATGAATTCAGACCTGAGTCTCAGAATTAAAATTAATCTCTTTTATAATCTTTTAAATGACCAAAATACCCCTACGGGGCTTAAATTGAGATTAAACTCGTTTTGGGCATAATGGAAGGTATCTTGCTGATATCACAACATATTTAAAGCATATTAACTTAGGAAACCTGTTCATGACTCATTCGGTTACCCGTTATGCGTTATTCGCGTTCGGTTCGGTTTATGTAACTAGTTTGCATAAATTAGCCGAAACGGATCAAACGTTATCGTTTTTATCTCAAAATCCAGAATGTATTTAGTTTACCCATATTATACAAGTCTCCAAACTTGTCGGGTCTAAATCACATTCTATTCCGGTCTTCGCTTAATCATGCGTTTTGAACCGTAAACCTTTCCTTAAAACTAACCGGTCTAAGTTACGACTTAAATGAGACCCGTTAGGAATCTAATAGGTTAATAAAACCTTCGTTCCAGATTAAGAGCCCTAGTAGAAGTACTTGTGCTTGCTGATTAGAATATACGGCTGAGTATAAATTGCATTGCTAGCTCAGGTAAATACTCTTAACTTATTTTCTCTACACGGGCTTGGGATACGGTATTATAATAATACCGCTTGGTCGGGTATTGAATGTTTAGTCATATTGTGATTAAATTATTGAGGTAACCCGCTTTAATCTGTATTGTTTGAAATAAAAGCCTTTAGGGGTTAATGACCATGTCCCGGATATCCTTGACATCATTGTATTATAAAATGGCCACGTCTTATGCACGAGGTGTAGGCATACACCTAACAATGCATAAGGGAAACGGTATCTCACTCTCTTGTGGGCCTATACTTGTGGCGTGTCTGTTAATCTTGACTCGGTTTCTACATCGGGCCCTGAACGTATAACGAACATGTAAATCTGTATACAAGATTATAATATAATTGTCCCAAGTTATAAAAGATATGTTGTGCCTTGTGCATTCAAATCAATTTTATTAAACCTTTTCAAATGAGTCGGTTAATTGTATTTACCAATGTAAATTGACGTATTTTCCAAAAAGGTTAAGTGACAGGTACTGAACGTAATTGGCTGGAAGCTCAGGGCGTTAATAAGGAATCTTGAAAGTTCTAGGCGTCTAAAGTCTGTTGAACAATGTTTAAGTTTTAAGATCCGCTTGTGGATCCTTTACTTTCCGTTGTAATACTTGATATTACTTTATATTCGGATTGTAATATATTTATCTTTTGCTTCCGCTGTGCATTTATATATTGTGTTGTTTGACTATGATGATATCAACTACGTCACGATACTCCCCACCGGTAACGTGGAAATATCGGGGTGTGACACCCTGGCTGGGGTAAAAATGCATCAGAAAAATTAATTTTCTGTAAATTGCCTCTGGAAAACTGCATTCGTAGACAGTGTTTCTGGTTCTGTAAACAACAGGTTCTGGTCATTGCGTTTTAGTTAGATTCTGGTTCTGTGAACAACAGTTTCTGGTTCTGTGAACAACAGTTTCTGGTTATGTGAACAACAGTTTCTGGTCATTGCGTTTTAGTTAGATTCTGGTTCTGTGAACAACAGTTTCTGGTTCCGTGAACAACAGTTTCTGGTCATTGTGTTTTAGTTAGATTCTGGTTCTGTGAACAACAGTTTCTGGTTCTGTGAACAACAGTTTCTGGTCATTGCGTTTTAGTTAGATTCTGGTTCTGTGAACAACAGTTTCTGGTTCTGTGAACAACAATTTCTGGTCATTGCGTTTTAGACAGTTTCTGGTTCTATGAACAACAGTTTCTGGTCATTGCGTTTTAGACAGTTTCTGGTTCTGTGAACAACAGTTTCTGGTCATTGCGTTTTAGAAATAAAACATTTTTGAAGTGTTTTTACTCATTGTGTTTTAGGTAAACACATTTTTATGTGTGTTCAGTTCATTGCGTTTTAGAGAGAACAGTTTCTTTTGTGTTTTTAGGCCATTGCATTTTAGAAATAAGACATTTTTATGTGTTTACTAGGCATTGCGTTTTAGAAATAAGACATTTTTAAGTGTTTTCTGGCCATTGCGTTTTAGAAATAAGACATTTTTAAGTGTTTTCTAGCCATTGCGTTTTAGAAATAAGACATTTTTAAGTGTTTTCTGGCCATTGCGTTTTAGAAATAAGACATTTTTAAGTGATTTGGGTGCATTGCGTTTTAGGTAAAACACATTCAGTCCATTGCGTTTTATAAAGTACACTTTCTTTTGTGTTTTTAGGCTATTGCGTTTTAGAAATAAGACATTTATTTGTGTTTTCTGGTCATTGCGTTTTAGAAATAAGACATTTCTTTGTGTTTTTGGTGCGTTGCGTTTTAGAAAAAGTCATTTTTTTACGTTTTTTTTTCATTGCGTTTTATGCAACTGGGTTTTCTCCATTGCGTTTTACGCAACTGGGTTTTCAATTTTTTTTTCGAAAAACTCTTATAAGAGAGGGGTCTATATACAATGAAATTAATCACACCCAGAAAAACACAAAAACGCCACATCCTCTAGAAACCACTACCTTTAAAACGCCACAGATGTCAAAGCTTTCACGGAAATGGATCCTTTTTCTAAGAGGGTTAACTCAATAATATTTTGCTAGATGAGATGGACAAATATTCAAGAAAAAGAGACTGATGACAGTGATATGCCATCATGTGAGCTTTCTTCTTGATGATTATAGGCATGGAAGAAAGGGTTCAACTAAAGTGTAAAATGCTATTTTGGACTCCATTATTACAAATAGCATCAAGCAAGAGTTGATCTTCAATGACATGCCCCCAAACAAGAATATCACACCAAAAAATAGGATGCCACTAAGCAACTTCTTCTGAAAAAGACGGGGTTTATGTTGGAAAGTTGGCAACTAGCAAAACTATCCAAAAAAGGTTCAAAACGCCAAAACAAATTCAAGAAGATAGAGGCTGATGACAGTGAAGATTCGGAAGAAAAATTAAATTACAATTTTTTATTATTTTAGTTTTCATTTTATATTGTTTTGATATCAAGTTATATGTTGATTTGTTAACTAGTTCTCTATAAAAAAAATAACATTATTATATAAAACGCCAAAAACTACAAACACCAAAAAGCTAGAAGTATGAAAACTGGGAGAAAAGCTGCTGGCAAAGCACCTTGTAAATGGTATTAAACGCCAAAAAATTCACTAAACGCCAAAAAATTGGTCTTATTGTAATCTTATACAAATATTAGAGACCCGTAGTGAATTATTATACAAAACGCCATAACGCCAAAAAAATTAACCAGAAAACTTTATAACGCCAAAAAATTATATATGTGACACAAAAACAATTAATTCAACGCCAAAAAGTTTGAAAAATACGATTAACGCCAAAAAAAAACTTAGACGCCATAAAATATTATACCGCGTTGGGAAATAAAAGAAGAATGAAAAGACAAAAAAGCCCCTCCGCCCTTCTCTATGACGCGGGACACGTGTTAGGCCAGGAAGCGTTCTCACCGTTCTCACACTTTTGAGCGTTTTCTCTTGAACCCGTTTATATATATATATATATATATATATATATATATATATATATATATATATATATATATATATATATATATATATATATATATATATATATATATAGAGGCCAGTTAACATATAATACGGCTTAAACTACATCACATACGACAGATAATTACGCACGTTCATTTGAAAATCACGCACGTTATAAACTAAAAATCCCAAATCACGTATGTTGGAAAACATTAATCACGCAAGTTATACACATAATCACGCACGTTGTCCTACGTGATGTTTGTTAAGCCGTATTGTATTTTACACTTTTCCTATATATATATATATATATATATATATATATATATATATATATGACCCATGTTTCAGGAAATGTTATTTCTTCCTACTTAACTGGTCTCCTAATGGAAATATTTGATTTTCCATAATTTGTCTCTATCAGAATTTTTTCATTATTTTGTTTGTTTATTCTTTTTCATCTAGCATTCATAGTAGTCAACAATCTAAAATATATTCTATAACAAATACAAATTATTTCTGATCCTGGAGCATTATTATAGCCATGAGTTTTAACATATAAAGTTAAGGCGTCATCTACATTATGATCAGATAAAGATAGGTGTAGGTCTTGGTATACATCAAAATATACTGGACCATGTGCTAAACTAGTCTCTATAATTCCCATTAGGGATTGTTTGCAATTTAAGTTACGAGCATCTCGTAATACCGCTATAAAACTCTCTGGTAACCCTTGTAGAGTTAAAGGTTTAAAAGCCACCTGGACTAAACCTATATGAATAAAATTATAATCTTGTTTGTATCTGACTAAATCGGAAAGATTTAATAGTTTTATTATCATTTCTTCATTACTAATTGAAACCAGTGTTGTAAAAGTCGCTAGGCGGTCCCTAGTCGGCCGACTGGGGAGTTGGGAGTAATCGGAGTACTCGGAGAGTACTCGGGGAGTACGCGGACATGGTAACTATAAAGAAAATTAATTGTTATATATTATATATATGTTAAAATAAGCATAATTCATGTCAACTGAGTATAGTTTAAAATGAAACATGTTTAAAGTTCAAATATTCTGAATACAAGTCCGACTAGTTTGAGTACAAGGTCGAGTAGTCCGAGTACAAGGTCGAGTAGTCCGAGTACAAGGCCGAGTAGTCCGATGTTGACCGATTTTGACTAATTAAAAGTCAACAAACCACGTTGACCGCCTAGACCGACTCTTTCCGACTACGTCCAAATAGGCGCCGAGTTTGACTGAGTTTGACCGAGGCCGACTAATTGAGTCCGCCTAGGAGGAAGTCGCCTCGGAGGGGTTCTGAGGGCCGAGTACTCGCCGAGTACTCGGCCTTGGAATCCGACTTTTACAACATTGATTGAAACAGATTCTTCAGTTGTCTTAACAACTTGTTTTGTCTTTAGGAAGCTTTCAAAACTTCCGATTTGGTATATGACCTTTGGATTTATATGAGGTATAGTCCATTTATTCAATAAATCAAGATCTTGAGGAATATCATATTACTCATTAATACTGTTTTTAACAGTATTTTTCTTTTTAAATAAGTTTATCATGGTGATGATGCAAGTATTGAATCATAACACTAATAACACATATCTTCCCCCCTTGTGTTCCATGGCTCTGATACCATTAGTAATAGTATCGAGATGGTGACCTTTTTACAAGCTTAACAAATCATATAGTTTAGCTTATAAGGTAAATTAAAACCGGTCACATTTAAAAACTCCTTTAAATTTGACTGTGGGAGAAACATGGACAAGGTTCCCTTAAATCACTTAACTATTGGCTTGTAATCTTAACTTTATACCAAAATTACTCATAATATTAGGACCAATTTTTTAAAAGAGGGTAAGAGGATGTTACTTATGTCATGATTCAATACTTGATGAGCTTAGCTCATCATGATTTTTATGAACATAATAGAATTTAAAATTATCTTACTTGAAATCACAAAGAGTGATTACTTGAGCAACAGAGAGTCTTCAATGCTTGAAGATTTTATTTATTTATTATTTTACAAGTACAGAAATGAGAAAAGAGAGAGATGCCCAAAATTGGCGTGCCTCCCATATTACACAAATTACCTATTTATACTAAAAGAAAATATAATCGATAAGATGCCCGGGTACTCATTGGGCCCCACAGACAGCTATCTTCAATCAATTTTTCTTTTCGTTTGATACACACCACACATTTCTGAAAGCAGAATAAGATACTATATTAGTGGGTATAGCCCACCATTAGCTCTTGTCTACTGCTTTCATTATTGTTATAGTAATTATTCGATGCTATATAATGGCACCTATGACCCTAATCAGGTCTAAAATGCAGAGATTCCCTCATATAATGGAGGGACATTATATCTTCTTTTTCTTTTTGTCTTCTTTTTCTTTTTGTCTTCTTTCTCTTTGTCAGTCTTATTTTGAGAAGACTGTTCTTGTGGGTCTTCTTGTAATTCCCCAAACTCTTCTTTCATTTTTTCCAAATATTCATTTATTTGGGTATCAAGATTCTTGTCGTCAGTTTCTTTAGTTTCTTGCCCTTCTCCTGCTAGACATGAGAATTGATTATAATCTTCTTGGATGTTTGATGATATGGACATGGCTTTTGACGAATTTTCTGTTGAGAAATGTTTTTTAATTTCCCTTTTCATCTCTTCCATATAAGACTTTATAATTTCATCTTTTGAGACATCCTGCTTTTCCGTGATGAGTCTTCTAAAAATTTGCTCCCATGGACTAGGAAGTTGTCATTGTTGTTTCTTTGCGATTTGCAGCTTATAATGTTCGATCTTGGTATTAATCAAATTTACAGTTTCTTGTGCTTCTATAAGCTTGGTGGATTCCTTTGTTTGAATCATCTTGTTCCAGAACTTTGTGTAACAAGTTCTTTTGAGACATGGAAAATTATCTCTTAGGGTATAACCTGTAGTTGGCTTCCATTTCCAGATCCATGGAATAGAGAATTCTACAAAAAAGTACATTGAAGCTATGCCTTCAAACCAAGTGTTGTTATAATTTGCTTCTATAAGATCTGGTGATACACGAACCCATTCTGTATATAAACTTTTGAATGGTTCAGGCAAAATTTGAACTGTTGGTCCGTATAATTGGAACCATTTTGAAACCAGCAGGGTTTTCCTTGCTTAAACACATTATCACTGACTTTTATAAACCAGGAATGTTTCTTCTTTGAGTTTTCATAAAACAGACATTTTTCAAAACTCTGGATGTAATCCCAGTAACTATACTTATAAGTTTGTCTATTATTTGTTTCTGGATATATAAATTCCCTTTCTTTTAGGGTACTCAACCCCCATTTTTGTGGAGATATGATACCTTTTATAAAAAATTTGCCGAAATTATACATATGTTTTTCCCTATCACTAGGATAAAAATGTCTAACTTCAGCTGTTTCCGTTAATTGGAGAATATTTTCATAATACTGACGGGTTTTATAAGAAGTTGCATCATAGGATGCGGGGTCCAAATATTTTTGCATGAGGACCCATGGGTCATCAAGAAGTTTTATGTCTTCTTGGTTTAGAATGATTATTTTCTTTTGCCTCTCGGTTATGAACCAAGAGTCATCTTCATCATTGTCTTGTGCCGTTGTAGCATAGGTAGGAGGTTTTATGATCTCTTTCTCCTTTTGAGCCTTTATAAGGTCCATGATCTTTTCATACAAGGGATCATTTTGATTAATTTGGATATCTCCTGTATCTATGCTGCTTATGACCTCATTTGAGCTAGAAGCGATATTTGAAGCTATGAGTCTTCTGTTTCCTATTTGGGCTAAAACCATATCCTGCCTGTTATTATTAGCAGAATTGTAACCTCTCCCCCTATAAGAAGGAGTCTGGCCTATTCCATAAGAGGAGGATTTTCCTCTTCCCCTAGGAATCATAGCTGAGAAAACAAAACCATAAAAGTTATCCGCAGGAAAGTATAGTTTCCTTATCATACAAGGCTTTTATTCTACCATGTGCTTCATAAATTGTTTTATAATAAGACTTGATACTTATTTCTTTATGAAGAGGATGTTGAGTAAAATCATGTCTGATGTTATTGATTCTGATTATTTGATCTCTTATAATTAGATCCTGAATGTTCATGTCATCCTATATTTTATGAATTGAGATTTTCAGAGGGCCTTTAATTTTCATCTAGATATTCCCTAGAAAGAAAATCAGGAAGACTATTATCACTCCCTTTTTTATATGATATCTCAAAATCAAATGGGGCTAATTGGGATTGCCATCTAGCAAACATTTGCTTAGATACATCATGTTTGAAATCCTTATTGAACATAAACTTAGTTGCTTGGCAATCTGTTTTTATTAGAAATTTTTGATTGTATAAATCATCTTGAAATTTTAACACGCACTTTAAAATAACTAGTATCTCTTTTGCTATAGTAGCGTAGTTCTTTTGGCTTTCTATCCATTTTCCTGAATGAAACCTTACAAGATATTCTTGTTTATTATTAGGAGAAATTTGTTTTAATATGCTTCCATATCCTATTTCTGAGGCATCTGTTTCAACTATCTTTTCCCAAATTGGATTTGCAATAGATAAACAAGGAAGATTAGAAACTTTTTGTTTTATTTTAATAACTGCCTTGGTATGATTTTCATTCCAAGGTTTGTGACTCTTTTTTAATCTATCATATAATATAGACGAATCTCTAGCCAAGTTTTCATAATAAGGAGCTATATAATTTAGACTCCCTAGAAATCTTTAAAGCTGATTTTTATCTATAATTTTGTCTGGAAATCTATTAGCAAATTCGATACTTCTATTAATAGGAATTATCTTTCCTTTTTCTATAATATGCCCTAAAAATCTGACATTTGTTTGGAATAACATCATTTTGGGACTAGAGATAGCCAACCCATTCCTTATAATAATATCTTTAAATAAATTTAAATGTTTAAAATGGGTTTCAATGTCTTTTGAAAATACTAGAATATCATCTATATAAACTATTATAAAGTTTGAGAAAGGAATGAATATATCATTCATAATCTTTTGAAATTCTGAAGGGGCATTTTTGAGACCGAAAGGCATAACATTCCTTTCATATTGTCCGAAAGGAACATTAAAAGCTGTCTTATATCTATCCTTTTGATCTATCTGGATTTGCCGATATCCTGACTTTAAATCAAATTTTGAAAATATTAGTGCGTCATATAACCTATCTAGTAAGTCTTTCTTGTTTGGAATTAGATATCTTATCCACTTTAAAACTCTGTTTAAAGGTTTATAGTTTATAACTAGTCTTGGAACACCTATTTCTTGTTCCGAATGTTTGTTCACATAAAAAGCAGTACATGACCATGGTGATTTGGAAGGATTTATTAATCCCTTTTGTTGAAGAGAGGCTATTTCCTTTTTGCATAATTCTAAATATTCAGAATTCATTTGACAAGGTCTTGCCTTAGTTGGAACATTACTCTCCTGAAAGTCCTTTTCATAAGGAAGAGAGACTATACGCTGTTTCCTATTCCAAAAAGCATTTGGATGATCATTACATATTTCATTATTAAATTGGTTCTTTATTAATTCAATTTTTTATATGAGTTTTGGATTTTTTAAATTATCTTCTATTATTGTATGTATATTGATTTCTTCTTTAAGAAAATTTATTTGATTTATCTTTGCCTGTATTAAGATTTCATTTATCATTTTTTCAATAGGTTGAGTTATAAACTTAAAATGAAGGTTTTTCCCCTTATAAGTTGCTGAAAACCCTTTTGTGGTCAACTTCTCTTAAAGGAAATATCTTGTTTAAAAAAGGGGTTCCTAAAATAGCTTCATTTGAAATGTTTTTAACAAGGACAAATGAGGTGGGAACACATTCCCCATTATTACTAATTTTTACATTGGGAAGTTTATATTTAACTCCCATATCCTTTTTATCAGCTGCCTTTAAAACCTGTGTAGTTTTTTTTTAAATATTTTGTAGGAATAAGACCTCTTAAGCAATTTAAATCTGCTCCCGAGTCTATAAGAGCAATAAAATCCTTTTGGAAACTGTTTTCGATTAGCAAGGTTATTTTTACTAACCATTTTTGAGAAATAATAGTTTCCATAGCTTGCAAATATTCCTCATTTGTATTAATTTCTTTTCCTTCTTTATTATCATCTTTTTTAAATAATTGTGCCCATGTAGAAGGTTTTGATGAGGTCTCTTCTGTATTTGATACTTCAGCATGTTTTTCAAGATTCAATATTCTTTTTTCAAAATCGAAATTTTGTTTTTTTAAATTTATTATTTCTTCTTTTAATCTTATAATCTCAACCTTCAAATCCTCAGGGGTTAAAGAGGATTTTTCTTTTTTATTATTTAATAGGTTATGAACACACTTCATCGAATAAGGACCTTCTGGTTCTTCAATATTATTTTCTTCCTTTTTATTTTCTTGGTATATCATATCAAGGATTTTGATTTTTTCTTCAGGATTTTTTATTCTTTTAAGAACATCTTCCAAAGTCTTGCTATTCAAGACATTAATCTCACTACTTTCTCCTGTATTAATCTCATTATCCTGAAATTGAGATATGATCCTATAAAGCATGTCATCTGTTTTTTCTTCTTTACAGCAATTTTCACAATCCTCAGAATTCGAAGTTGGATCGGAATCATAATCGGTAGATTCTTCTGATTCAAAGATTTTATATAATTCATTTTTGGTTTCTTCTTCAATATTTAGATTATTAATTTTCTTTTTTATATTTCTTCTTTGGTAGCATTTATTTGCCATGTGGCCTTTCTTTTTTACAAATATAACATGTTGGTGTCTAATTTTCTTTTCTAGTTTGCTTTATCCTATAACGTTTTTCTCTTCTTTTCTGGAAATATTTATCCCTAGAAGATTTCTTATGATATATATAATTTTCTCTTCCTTTTGTTTCTTTAGTACATTCCATACCAAATTGTTCATAGAATTGACCCAATTGTCTTTTTTCTGTTAAATTATAATTTTTAGAGTAAATTACAAGTTTTGTCCTTTATGTTTACATCAAATTTCAGGCGCTGTCCTTTTTTCTAAAATCTTGCAGGCGCTGTCCTTTAACTTTCAAAATCTTGCACGTTTTGTCCTTTAGACTAAACCTGGTTAGAAATCTCAGTTAAAAAAGGTCATGTGCAATGCACATGAGGGTAAAATGGTAATTTCCCTCTCAACCCTTACACTTTCCCTTCTTCTTCAATGATTTAAACCTGCAATGTATATTATTTGCTAATTTCTTCTTGTGGGTATCTTCAAACATCCATCAATCATCATCTCCCTGTGAGCATATGAAAGCTCACATATTTTCTTGGAATTAAAGACCTCCCAGTTTTGATGGTTAAACGCCTTGTATAATCTCCGTGTGGCCTCAGGAGATGTCATGTTCATGAACCCATATCCCAGATTGCATTTGTTCCTGTCCAAATACAATTTAATGTTATTATTTCTATTCTATTCTATTTCCTACATTAATTAAATGATTATTTTAATTTCAATTTCCAACATACACAAAATCAATTGGTAGATAAACAAAATTACAGGAAGACAACGGTTGATTGTCATCCCCCTCATTGCATTGAATGCAGTGGTTATCCAACATGTTCAGCAACAGTTTTTGACTGCAAAAAAAAACACAACAATAATAAGCACATGTTTAATTTCAAGTTGGATATTTTTTAAACTTATAATAAACAGAAACCTAACTTGTATTTGTTTGGGATATTTTTAATCATAACAGTGGTTCTTGAATCTTCATCAGCTTTAATCAAGAACCTGGGATCACCTTTTCCTCCTCGATTATTATACCGGTGTCCTTTCCACGGCTTATTCCGGCCCCACTGCTCCGGTGGCTTATTAAAACTCTTCATATTCTTTTTATACCACCGTCACCACAATGTGAATTCACCTCGTTTTCCATCGGAGTTTCCTTTCTACACGGTAGTGGTTTCACTTCACGAGGAGGAGGAGATGATGATTGATGGATGTTTGAAGATACCCACAAGAAGAAATTAGCAAATAATATACATTGCAGGTTTAAATCATTGAAGAAGAAGGGAAAGTGTAAGGGTTGAGAGGGAAATTACTATTTTACCCTCATGTGCATTGCACATGACCTTTTTTTAACTGAGATTTCTAACTAAGTTTGGACTAAAGGACAAAACGTGTAAGATTTTGAAAGTTAAAGGACAACGCCTGCAAGATTTTGGAAAAAAGGACAGCGCCTGAAATTTGATGTAAACATAAAGGACAAAACTTGTAATTTACTCTAATTTTTAATTTGGTGGTTTAGCTTTAATTCGTTGCATAGAGCTAATCCTTCTTGAACACAGACTCATATAAGTCTGCCAAAGGTATAATTATCATATAAAATATGAACATTATCTCCTCTAAGAGTTTTTCTAACTCTTTCCGCAAATAGAGGAAGAAGACCATCAATAAATTTTGATTTCCAATGAGGACTATTATTTTCTGGGAGCTCATAAACTCTGCTTAAGAAAACATCCTTATACCATCTAAATGATGTTAAAGTGTTACATCTTAGGCCATTTAATAATGTTCTTATTGTTTCGGAATTATCTGACCATCTTCCAGTAAAATGTTCTATAATGGTAACTATTAAAGTGTAGACAACATCAGAGATATCTCTTTCATTTTCCTTTTCCTTTTTAACATGACTGTAAATTTGAGCTTGATTTTCTGGTTTTATATAATTATCCCACCATCCTTTTAATTGACCCGTAAATCCTGCAGTTATCATTTTACAAACAGTACTATCAGTATTTTGATTATTCTTTGCTATTGTTGCATACATCATCATCCGATGTGTCATCATATATATTTGCCTATCAGTGTATCTGTCTAGATTCCATTCATAAATGGATTTTCCATTATAGGAATTAGTGATCTCATATTCTTGCTCCTCAAGGAGTACATCTTGAGGGGTTGGCCTAGGATAGTAAAACATTCTTTGCCTTGGTTTATCTGCAAATTTTGTATTTTATGATCCGGATTTCCCTCTGTTGTCTAACTTTTTAATAGAATTAGTGTCATCACTGAACTCTTCTTCTTCTTCTTCTAAAGCATTTAATTCTGTTTTAGAAAGTTTCTCTCTGATAGTTTCTATAAGTTGATCTAAAGGTTTTACCTTATAATTTTCTATTTCTGGAGGTGGTTGAATAGTTGGCTGAACTTTTATAAAGTTGTCTTCTTTTGTATTACTTGTTTCTCCTTTTTCATAATTTTGATTTTCTATATATTTCTCAAGTTTGTTATTTGTTTCATGAAGGAGATCCGAAATATTTGTGAGGCACAAGTTTGTATAATTGTTCTGTTTTATTATTTGGTTTATATGAAGAATAGTTGCTTGAAGAGTCATTGCTTATTAATTTTTTAAAAGCAGGGAAGTATATTTCTTCATTTTCTCTTTTTAGTTCAAAATATTGTGTAGGAGGAAATACTAATTTTACAATAGTACCCGTGGCTAATTTGTAATTCATTTCTATTACAGAAACATATTTATGTGAATATTTATTAATGAACCAGACAGGAAATTCTATGATTTGTTGGATATTATCAAGATCCTTATAAAATTTTTTTCCAACTCTAAATCTTTCTTCTCTATGAAAAGATTCCATAAACCAATTTTTAAAAGGTTTCCATTTTTCATTTATATATTTTTCGCATATCTGCTTCCTACCTGGACTAAAATCAAAAGATTTACTATTCATTTATAAATTAAAACTCATTTGAGAGACTGTATCATCCTCTCTTACTTGGTGGTAAACACCTGAGACTAAATTATCGTTATTAATATTTAAATTTTCTACTCTATTAACTTTCATTTGAGAAGTAGAAGCTCTTGATGGTTCTGGAAATTCTACTTTATAATCTAAGGGTGAAATATAAGATTTTGCAGATTTAGATTTTATAAATCTTTGTGAAATCGAATCATTTGAATCATTTTCTTCAAATTCTACCTCTATATTTCCTTCAGGGGTTTCTATAAGTTTACTTAACCTATGTTTTATTTGTGGTTGTTTTCACTTTGGTTCTCGCGGTTCTCGCAATAAGGGTGGTTCTCTGATGTGTGCAAAATGCAACATATAAATTACATCAATTGTGGCATAAAACTAACCCTTTCTAGTACTAATGTTGGAAAAAGTGTGTTTTTGTCTTCCTTTTGTATTTTCAGGATTAAATGAGCTCAAATTAACAAAAGAAACAAAAAAGCAGCTAAATCTAACATAAATACAAGAAAAGGAATAAACGTGGCATGCCCGACCTCCCCGAAAGCATCTTCCCAAGCAAAACAAGAGAGCAGAAGGCTGAACACGCCCCGTGCTCAATGAGCACGGGGGCGTGCCCAAGTGTCAGCATAAAAGACAAAGTTGTAGAAGCTTCCATCGCCCACCACGGGGCCGTGCTCAGCGGACACGGGGCCGTGGTCAACTATAAGATTCGCAGAATCTAGGCAAATCTTGATAGTACAGATATGCTTCTGCACACGGGGTCGTGCCCAGCGGACACGGGGTCGTGGTCAACTAATAAAGACAAGAGCAATTAATGAAGAAAGAGAAGGATGTGGACACGGGGCCGTGCCCGAGCTTCTGTTCAGCCTATAAATAGGAGTGCATGGCTCAAGCTCAAACCATCCCTTGGCACACCACCTCTCTCACACTTCACACTTCACCCACCACTCACCACCACCATAACACCATCATCCACCACCATCATCCATTGTCCATTGTCCATCATAGAGTGTGTGAGTCGTCTCGGGATCCAAGATTAATCGTAAGAGTTCTTGACAATCAAGGCCATGTTTGCCCAAGTCTCTTACATCACTTGGTGAAGACAAAGTGTCTAGTGTAATACTTTTTATTTTTAATCTTTTCGCACTTTTTAATTGGTTATGTATTAATGACTTTAATAACTAGTTTCTTATGTTGAAGGTGATTTTTCATTATCGTTTGTCTGTTGTGTCTTGGCATTATTTTACTGTCTATATAAAATAAAAGATTTTCACCATTCATATCTCCGCGGTCTATATGGAGGTATGTTGGCTACCTGGTCGGGGGTTAAGGGAATGGTTTGGTAAAAGTCTTGCCATTGTTCAGTGTATAGATCTTGCAAAGGACCTGGGTCAAATTTAGTAGGACCTCCTTCAATACTTAACGGTATTGGATGGCGGGGGTCCAAACTCTTTGACCCCCTCATAAGTTAAACTACTATTAATACTTTAACCCGGCTACTTAGGACTGTATCCCTGCTGACTCAGACTACTTAGCCGAGGGTATCGTCGCCTTCAAAAGAGGGGCCTACCACATTATGCATTAATAACTTAATTAATTATCTTTCAATAATCTGACCCTTTAAGATTGTATCATTGCTGACTCAAACTACTGGGTTGAGGGTAACGTCACCTCCAAAAGAGGGGCCTACTACAATAACTAAGATAATCTCTTAAATAGTGCAAAAGTGCGGAAATAATCAAAGGTTACACTAAACACGAGTCGGAGCCAAGTGATTCATCTTGTCTATCTGTTTTTATTTTTATTTTTCAGCATTTTAGTTAGTTTTTATTTTCTTAGTTTAAAACATTTTTCTAAACTTTTGATTTGATTAGACGTTGAGGATAAACCGGTACTAAAAGCTCTTGTGTCCTTGGACGACCTCGGTATCTTGCCAACACTATACTACGCTCACGATGGGTGCACTTGCCCATATGTGTGTTTAGTGTTAGTAAATATCGTGTTTTATAAATTTAAAACTTGGCTAAAGAAAGTGTAAAAGGGCTTAAAATATACTTAAACCTACATATACACCTAACGCACATCATTCTCAAATGAACCTTACCCTATATATATATATATATATATATAGAGGGAGAGAGAGACATATGAGTGAGTTAGCGTTTAACAATTGAACATTTTGATGGAGAGGGTGAAACCCGAGCATTAAAGTGCCTATTTCATGAGTTCTGTATGTGTTTTATGTGTTTACTTGCCTTGAATGAGACAACTACGAGTATTCATTGATTTGCAGGTTAAACACGTAATTCGGTGAAGTTATGACGGTTAGAGATGGCGTGGAATGCATTGGAAAGGTTATTGCAGCTTTCGGTACGGATTCGGAACTTGTTCGGTGGGGAAAATGACTTGAGAATATGAGAAGCATGAAAGAACAAAGTTCAGGGACTATTCGGTACTTAATTGGAAATTGCTTTGTGCCTAAATGTGCAAGAAACAATATTTTATAAAGTATATGGGCCATTTGGTAATTAATTGAAAGTTAATGATGGTTGAAATCTGAAGAAACAAGAGTTTGTAAAGTTAAGGGGTCTCCTGGTCATTAAAAAAAAGTTATATGATGAGTATATGTGAAGAAAATGATGGGAGTAAAGTTGGGGGACCAATTTTGACATTTGATAAAAGTTGCAAAAATGTTGGAAGAAAGCTAAGCCATTCACGTTTTCGCCCACGATTCTGAACCGCGGGTGAAGGCAGGGAAATAGGGGGCGCGAATAGGGTTTCTTTGGCGGGTTTTAATATGAAATAAACCCTAGTTTTCATTATTATTCAACTAAGGATCGACTAGGAAAGCAAGGAGGCAACTTTTTGGCATTCAAGCTCAATCAATCATCCTCATATCTTCACACCTTACCGAATCAATCATGCAACAATCGTTTCTACAAGCTTTTGAAGATCTTACTTGTAAGATGAGCGGCTAAACTCTTTTGGTTTCCTCCGGATGGAGGGTTTTTGTAAGTTAGATGATATTATGTGTTTGTGATTATCATTTGAACTCAGTGATCTAATCATTCGATGCTTTTCACCTTTGATTTGATTAATCGATTGTAACCGATTGCATTTTATTTTAACCTTGATTCTTAATCTTTCAATTCCCGAGAGTTCTAGTAATTGGGATATATTTGCTATGGGATTAGGGTTGGTAATTGCATTTGATAACCTCTCGTTATGTATTGACCGGAGTACTTAGTCGTTGATTATCACAATTGGTTAATTAGGTTAAACACTTATGTCTATGTAAGTGTTTCGATTAAACACATAATTGAATCTAGCTGCAAAACCTGAAATCTGGAGGAACCATTGTTTCTTTATTGATTTAAACTTCGTTTTTCAGTTCGTAATTTTAGATAATCAATCAAATCCACAACTGAGTTTTCCTTTTTCTATAGTAGTTAATCAAAACTGAGCATTACACACTTTCCACAATCCTCATTTGGTTCGATATCCGACTTACCCTATCTATAGAGTTAGTTGGTTTTTGTATGTTCTTCACGACAGACATCAAAATGGCGCCATTGCCGGGGAGGCGTGCACAAAGTGTTTAGTGTTAAGTTTTTAGTAGAAATAGATAAAAACCCAAAACTAGTGTCATTTTATTTTGTTTTGCTTTGTTCAGAATTACGCGATATTTTTCTTGTTTTTCGTGTGCAAGTAAACTCTTACATGTATGCATCATACTCGGAAGTCCGGGAAGTCTTCGCCTCTAGTTTACGATCCAGACATTGAGCGAACCGTTCGGCACACCCGAGTGTTGCACCGAGAGAACAAGATCTTGAATTCCCCGCTATCATCAATCAGACAAATGGAATTCTTAAGTAATTAACCTCCCACATCCTCACCAACACCTCGATTCTCACCAACACCTACTCAACCCGTACCAAACACTACTATACCATCTGAACCACCACCACAATCCACCCAACCTACTTCCACTACTCAAATACCACGATTTCCATTCCTAAACCTCGACAACCTACAACCAGTCACAAACCAAACCGCATCATTCCAATACCCTATAGTCACCCAAACATCCAATATCCAACATTCTTCACCGTATGTGAAGATTGTCACTGATGATATCACCGCATCACCTAACCAATTACAACCCATTAACTCATCCACTTCAGTTCCATTACCAACACAACCTTCCCATTATCAACCAGCTCAACAACCACAGTTCTCATATAGAGCATCCATGTTTGATCATGGGACCAGTTCAAGGGAATTTGAAGACGGTTTTGAGGAGTACGATAGTTATGCAAATCACGGTGATCGACAGGTGTTAAAGACGGGGAATGTTGAAAGGTATGCAACAAGGTTTGGCTTTACAGAGAGAGGAACTAAGAGTAATCCTTTGTATCAATAGTATGTGTAGCAGCTAGTTAATGCCATGCCACAAACACAACAGATACCGATCCAGCAACCACAATATCAACAACCTAACCCGATTAACCAACAACCTACCCCAGGAAGACCATTAGACATTCCATTGCCACCACCGGTACCTCAAATGCCGGGTCAGGCAAGGCCTTTCCTCGAAATTTGATCCCACCGGTCAATCAACCGGAAGGCATCCCAAGAAGATATAATCGGGGGCCAGTTCGCGGTGTTGAGAGTCACTTCAAGCCCGCCATAGCTAACAACCCATCACCGGTTGTGATCCCGCAATTAAAAGGAGGGCGGTCATTTGAAGTTCGTGCTCAGTCCATATCTAGTTTTCCTAAGTATCATGGCTTAGCACATGAAGAGCCGTATTTGCACATTGCAGCGTATGACGCGCGTTGTAATACGATCGGGGGTCAAGGTTTTTCAGCAGACGATGTGAAACTGGTACTCTTCCAGTTTACACTTGAAGATAAAGCCCAACAATGGTTTCATTCATTGTCGTCTGCATCAATCTTTACATGGCCAGAGATGCAACAACTCTTTTTGGATGCGTTCTATACACCGCAACGAACAAATAACGCTTGGAAGGATATTCAGGGTTTTCAACAGCAACACGGTGAGCTATTCCATGATGCTTTTAATCGGTTTAAGATGATGTTAAAGAATTGCCCGCATCATGGAATTCAACTATGGGAACTCGTAAATGCGTTCCATGAAGGGTTAATAGATGAAGATGCTTGGGATCTTAGCTCAATCTCAAACGGTACATTCGGTACTAACTATGAGCATGTTGATTGGGAGTACTTGGAAACAAATGCGAATACGAGCACCCAACATTCGGTAGTGAGAGCGGTGGACAATCCACCAGATTTTAGTGGACAATACCCGTTGTGCGGTCATTGTGGGGATATAGGGCACATCGCTAATCAGTGCCCTAATGTAATTGGTAACCAGGATGATGTGAATATGATGCAAGGCAATGGGAACAGGTATTCGGGTTCCCAAGGCAACAATCAGTATTACCAACCCCACAACCAAAATAACTATCAAGGGGGCAATAACTTCGGTTATCAAAGGAACTACCAGCAGGGTACTGGTCAAGGAAACAATGAGATGATGGAGATGCTGAGGGAAATATAGCAGGAGCTGCAAAAGAGGGGTCAGATGGATGATGTGCGGGCCCAAAAAGATGAGATTCGGGACAAGGCCATCCAATCATTGACAACTCAGATGGGGCAATTGGCGAGTGAAGTAGCAGAGTTGAAGCGGCAGAATGGGAAGCTGTCAAGTGACATGTAGACGAACCCTAAGAATTCAAAGAACATACCAATCAGTGGGGTAAATCTCGACCCTAAAAATAATTGTTTTGATAACAGTTTATGTGTGTCTCATGTGGTTGCAGGTGTAATGGATACTGATGAAGAGCTAAATGGAGTTGATTTGGGGAACCAGTCGTCCCAATCCTGGTCAGAAAGATTAAAATCCACCGCGCGTTGTTGGATTATGGAGTGGGAGTGAGCGGTCTTCCCGGTAGCTTGTACGACCAATATGAATTTGGTCCCCTGCAAGACTGTGATAGTATGGCCATGTTTGCGGATGCAAGTTTTAAGCAACCCCGAGGGGTTGTAAAAGATGTGGTAATCCAGCTCGGCAAGTTCTATTACTCGGTCGATTTTATGGTGGTTGATTATGCACCAACACCGACCTACACACAACCGTAGGTGATATTAGGACGACCATTCCTATACACAGCAAATGCGCTAATCGATTGAAGGAATGGGATGGTCATTCTAAGTTACAAGAATCGTAAGTTGTACTTCAATGTATTTTTAAAGTCTGTTGCTTATGATTTGCTTGATGATTTAAGTCTCACAGGTACTACTAATGAGATTAGTTCGAGTGGTGGTAATTTTTGCAGGCGGATAAGGCAAGTATGAGAAAGAGAGCTGATGAGAGGAAACCACCTAATGGTGGGTTTAGATGGGGTGACTAAGTTGAGCGTTGCCCCAACCGAAGTGAAGTTATGACCCTCCCGAAAGACTGGATGGAGATGTATGGAGATAAGTAGAGAGGTAAGCGTGAAGCTGAACCACCTTGAACATCAGGTACGGTCTGGCTGAAGACCTAAAACTTAGCGCTCTCGGGAGGTAGCCCGAGGATGTAGAGTATTGTATTGTATTGTATTTGTATTTGTATTTGTTTTGTTTCGTTTTGTTTTGGGGTGGTTGTGTTTTAACAGGTTCTTGATTCAATCATCATGGATGCAATAATTCAAGTGTGGGGATGTTTTGCAACATCCCCGGTGAGATATCAAAGAATATATGGAATGCGTCTATTCCGGTTAAAGCACAACAGCCGCATCACTACATACACATGATCAGGTGCATGTGTTTATCTATCTTGCTTTTTATTTTTGGTGTGTTTTTTTTGTAGTTGGTGGTGTGAAACTTTGTTTTGTTTAGGGAATGTGTTTTCTTTAATTGTGTTAAGAGTTAGCCGCTTATTGGTTTGTTTGGTTGGTATTCCCGGGCTAGTTTTAAAAGCACCATACATTGAGGACAATGTCGCCCAAGTGTAGGGATGTAGGAGCCCGGGAAGGGATTCGTGGATAAAGCTTGAAGCGATTGAAAAGTGGTTGAAATCGATGAAATTTGAATAAAATTGGAAATTTTAAAAATTTTAAAAAATTTTCATCGCCTTAAGTAAGCTAATTGGACATGAAAACCTAAGGTTTCAATCACTAATGGGTTTGTTACCGGCAGCAGACTAAACTAGTCCCTTGTCATGGCTATTCCTTTAAGTTTCATGAGAGTATGTCTGGCATATGTTTAGAAAATGAGTTGAAAAGAGATGTCTATCTAGGGGTAACATGTTTTAAATTGCATATGCTACATGTCGGTATCCCTTTTTACCCTTTCTTGGTGAGATCTTGAGCCTGTAGAATTGATAGAATGATTTATATTATGAATTCGTTTGTTGAGTGCAGGCCACATGTTATTTTGTGTTAGAACTTGTGTGATTTGATGCGTGCTGAGATTGTGGATTTGACATGTGCACATAGATGATAAAGGCATTAGGATTTCTCGTTACTTCCATTGTGTTTGTGTTTGTTATGTTTACTAATCATTCCCCTAGTAGCCCTGTTGAGCCTATTTACCTTTCGCTTGTCCACCTAATATGAATTGTGTAAGACCAACCATGAATGACAATGTTATTAGTTTTGAAAGAAAAGGAAAAATATATAAAAGAAAGAAAAAAAAGGGAAAACAACAAAAAGAAAGTTTTGTGAATATTGCTTGTTTTGTTTGGGTAGAAACCAACCCAAAAGTATGAGTCATGTGAATAAAGTTGTCACGGTTTGGTTGTTTGTTCGTTAGCCACATAAAAATAAAAAGCCAAAAATTTTCCTACCTTAGCCTAAGCTCAAAACCCAAAAGTCCTTTTGATATGTGTCGTGTTACATGATACAGTGGAGGTGTGATTATCATAGAAGCTTATAATTGCAGGATTTCATGTTTGGTTCTTGAGTGTTTACACACTAGCACATTACATGCTAGTTCAGATATGACCCGAGAGGAGAGTACATTGTGAGGGGCGTGTAGCATGTGATTGAATTGTAAACATGTTAGTTTTAGATAGAGAAGTCTTGAGTTTTTAAGTTACATGATTTGCTTGTCAGACTGTCAATCTCGAATGTGTTAGTCTATGGGACGGGTATGACTTGGGAACTTAAAATGTTGAATCAGTTAAAGGATTTAGAGGTTTTGTAATTGTGGTGAGTAGTTCTAAGTGGTTTGCTTGAGGACAATCAAAGGTAAGTATGGGAATGTGACGGAGAGGGTGAAACCCGAGCATTAAAGTGCCTATTTCATGAGTTCTGTATGTGTTTTATTTGTTTAATTTCCTTGAATGAGATAACTACGAGTATTCATTGATTTGCAGGTTAAACATGTAATTCGGTGAAGTTATGATGGTTAGAGATGGCGTGGAACGCATTGGAATGGTTATTGCAGCTTTCGGTATGGATTCGGAACTTGGTCGGTGGGGAAAATGACTTGAGAATATGAGAAGCATGAAAGAACAAAGTTCAGGGACTATTCGGTACTTAACTGGAAGTTGCTTTGTGCCTAAATGTGCAAGAAACAACATTTTACAAAGTATAGGGGCCATTTGGTAATTAATTGAAAGTTAATGATGGTTGAAATCTGAAGAAACAAGAGTTTGTAAAGTTAAGGGGTCTCCTGGTCATTAAACGAAAGTTATATGATGAGCATATGTGAAGAAAACGATGGGAGTAAAATTGGGGGACCAATTTTGACATTTGATGAAAGTTGCAAAAATGTTGGAAGAAAGCTAAGCCATTCACGTTTTCACCCACCGTTCAAAACCGTGGGTCATGGTTTGGCTATGCTAAGATATAAAACAAACAGGGACCCTGTACCTTGACCCACGCTGTATACATTCACCCACGCTGGAGGAGATTTTTGTGAGCTGACGTAAACCGTGGCCCACGGTTCTGAACCGTGGGTGAAGGCAGGGAAATAGGGGGCACGAATAGGGTTTCTTTGACGGGTTTTAATATGAAATAAACCCTAGTTTTCATTATTATTCAACTAAGGATCGACTAGGGAAGCAAGAAGGCAACTTTTTGGCATTCAAGCTCAATCAATCATCCTCATATCTTCACACCTTACCGAATTAATCATGCAACGATCGTTTCTACAAGCTTTTGAAGATCTTACTTGTGAGATGAGCGGCTAAGCTCTTTTGGTTTCCTCCGGATGGAGGGTTTTTGTAAGTTAGATGATATTATGTGTTTGTGATTATCAGTTGAACTCGGTGATCTAAGCATTCGATTCTTTTCACCTTTGATTTGATTAATCTATTGGAATCGTCGAGCAAAAACACTTGACAACCTCCTGGAAGCAGCTTTTCTTGCCAACAGACCTTTCTCCATCAATTAGGAATCTGATGCCGTCACTAAACACATTCCTTAAATTGTAGCCATTTTTTGAGTGTATATTTTTTGGTGTCTAATCCGCATATATATATATTTATATATATCACCATTGCTCTTGATTTTCTTGACTGTATATCTCTTAAATGTCAACATATACACGTGTGATTTAGTTTACGAAGATTTTTCAATGCCGAGAACCTGAGTCAGAGAGTAAAAAAGGAGTAAGGTTCACAATGGTGTAAAACTAAAATAAGATATACTGGGCTAGGATTCGAGTTACAGGAACAAGGGCCAAACCAATCAACCAATAATGGAATCGTCGAGCGAAAACACTTGACAACCTACCGGAAGCAGCATTTCTTGCCACCAGACCTTTCTCCATCAATTAGAAATCTGATGCCGTCACTAAACACATTCCTTAAATTGTAGCCATTTTTTCAGTGTTTATTTTCTGGTGTCTAATCCGCACATATATCACATTGCTCTTGATTTTCTTGACTGTATATCTCTTAAATGTCAACATATACACGTGTGATTTAGTTTACGAATATTTTTGAATGCCGAGAACCTCGATCAGAGAGTAAAAAAGGCGTAAGGTTCACAATGGTGTAAAACTAAAATGGGATATACCGGGCTAGGATTTGAGTTACAGGAACAAGTGCCAAACCAACCACCCAAGAATCGAATCGTCGAGCAAAAACACTTGACAACCTTCTGTAAGCAGCTTTTCTTGTCACCAGACCTTTCTCCATCAATTAGGAATCTGAAGCCGTCTCTAAACACATTCCTAAAATTGTAGCCATTTTTTGAGTGTTTATTTTTTGGTGTCTAATCCGCATATATAACACCATTGCTCTTGATTTTCTTAACTGTATATCTCTTAAATGTCAACATATACACGTGTGATTTAGTTTACGAAGATTTTTCAATGCCGAGAACCTCGATCAGAGAGTAAAAAAGGCGTAAGGAACACAATGGTGTAAAACTAAAATGGAATATACCGGGCTAGGATTCGAGTTACAGGAACAAGGGCCAAACCAACCACCCAAGAATGGAATCGTCGAGCGAAAACACTTGACAACATCTTGGGAGCAGCTTTTCTTGCCACCAGACCTTTCTCCATCAATTAGGAATCTGATGCCGTCACTAAACACATTCCTTAAATTGCAGCCATTTTTTGAGTGTTTATTTTTTCATGTCTAATCCGGCTATATATAGCCATTAATCTTGATTTTCTTGACTGTATATCTCTTAAATGTCATCAAATACACGTGTAATTTAGTTTTCGAAGATTTTTCAATGCCGAGAACCTCGAACAGAGAGTAAAAAAGGCGTAAGGTTCACAATGGTGTAAAACTAAAATGGGATATACCGGGCTAGGATTCGAGTTACAGGAACAAGGGCCAAACCAACAACCCAAGAATGGAATCGTCGAGCGAAAACATTTAACAACCTCCTGGAAGCAGCTTTTCTTACCACCAGCCCTTTCTCCATCAATTAGGAATCTGATGCCGTCACTAAACACATTTCTTAAATTGTAGCCATTTTTTGAGTGTTTTTTTGGTGTCTAATCCGCATATATATCACCATTGCTCTTGATTTTCTTGACTGTATATCTCTTAAATGTCAACATATACACGTGTGATTTAGTTTACGAAGATTTTTCAATGCCGAGAACCTCGATCAGAGAGTAAAAATGGTGTAAGGAACACATTGGTGTAAAACTAAAATGGAAAATATCGGGCTAGGATTCGAGTTACAGGAACAAGGGCCAAACCAACCACCCAAGATGGAATCGTCGTTCGAAAACACTCGACAACCTCTTGGGAGCAGCTTTTCTTGCCACCAGACCTTTCTCCATCAATTAGAAATCTGATGCCGTCACTAAACACATTTCCTTAAAATGTAGCCATTTTTTGAGTGTTTATTTTTTTGGTGTCTAATCCGCATATATATCACCATTGCTCTTGATTTTCTTAACTGTATATCTCTTAAATGTCAACATATACACGTGTGATTTAGTTTACAAAGATTTTTCAATGCCGAGAACCTCGATCAGAGAGTAAAAAAGGCGTAAGGAACACATTGGTGTAAAACTAAAATGCAATATACCGGGCTAGGATTCGAGTTACAGGAACAAGGGCCAAACCAACCACCCAAGAATGGAATGGTCGAGCGAAAACAATCGACAACCTCTTGGGAGCAGCTTTTCTTGCCACCAGACATTTCTCCATCAATTAGGAATCTGATGCCGTCACTAAACACATTCATTAAATTGTAGCCATTTTTGAGTGTTTATTTTTTGATGTCTAATCCGCATATATATACCCATTGATCTTGATTTTCTTGACTGTATATCTCTTAAATGTCAACATATACACGTGTAATTTAGTTTACGAAGATTTTTCAGTGCCGAGAACCTTAATCAGAGAGTAAAAAGGGCGTAAGGTTCACAATGGTGTAAAACTAAAATGGGACATACCGGGCTAGGATTCGAGTTACAGGAACAAGGGCCAAACCAACAACCTAAGAATGGAATCGTCGAGCGAAAACATTTAACAACCTCCTGGAAGCAGCTTTTCTTGCCACTAGACCTTTCTCCATCAATTAGGAATCTGATGTCGTCACTAAACACAT
This sequence comes from Helianthus tuberosus, assembly GCA_030545235.1. NCBI lineage: Eukaryota > Viridiplantae > Streptophyta > Magnoliopsida > Asterales > Asteraceae > Helianthus > Helianthus tuberosus. The sequence continues at coordinate 29,978,295 of CM060365.1, read as the reverse complement.
TCCTTAAATTGTATCTATTTTTTGAGTGTTTATTTTTTTGGTGTCTAATCCGCATATATATCACCATTGCTCTTTATTTTCTTGACTGTATATCTCTTAAATGTCAACATATACACGTGTGATTTAGTTTACGGAGATTTTTCAATGCCGAGAACCTCGATAAGATAGTAAAAAAGGCGTCAGGAACACATTGGTGTAAAACTAAAATGGAATATACCGGGCTAGGATTCGAGTTACAGGAACAAGGGCCAAACCAACCACCCAAGAATGGAATCATCGAGCGAAAACACTTGACAACCTCTTAGGAGCAGCTTTTCTTGCCACCAGACCTTTCTCCATCAAATAGGAATCTGATACCGTCACTAAACACATTCCCTAAATTGCAGCCATTTTTGAGTGTTTATTTTTTGATGTCTAATCCGCCTATATATAGCCATTGATGTTGATTTTCTTGATTGTATATCTCTTAAATTTCAACAAATACACGTGTGATTTAGTTTACGAAGATTTTTCAATGCCGAGAACCTCGAACAGAGAGGAAAAAAGGCATAAGGTTCACAATGGTGTAAAACTAAAATGGGATATACCGGGCTAGGATTCGAGTTACATGAAGAAGGGCCAAACCAACCACTCAAGAATGGAATCGTCGTGCGAAAACACTTGACAACCTCCTGGAAGCAGCTTTTCTTGCCACCAGACCTTTCTCCATCAATTAGGAATCTGATGCCGTCACTAAACACATTCCTTATATTGTAGCTAGTTTTTGAGTGTTTATTTTTTAGTGTTTAATCCGCATATATTTCACCATTGCTCTTGATTTTCTTGACTGTATATCTCTTAAATGTCAACATATACACGTGTGATTTAGTTTACGAAGATTTTTCAACGCCGAGAACCTCTATCAGAGAGTAAAAAAGGCGTAAGGAACACAATGGTGTAAAACTAAAATTGGACATTCCGGGCTAGGATTTGAGTTACAGGAACAAGGGCCAAACAAACAACCCAAGAATGAAATCGTCGAGCGAAAACACTTGACAACCTCCTGGGAGCATCTTTTCTTGCCACCAGACCTTTCTCCATTAATTAGGAATCTGAAGCCGTCACTAAACACATTCCTTAAATTGTAGCCATTTTTTGAGTGTTTATTTTTTGATGTCTAATCCCCATATATATAGCCATTGATCTTGATTTTCTTGACTGTATATCTCTTAAATGTCAAAATATACACGTGTGATTTAGTTTACGAAGATTTTTCAATGCCGAGAACCTCAATTAGAGAGTAAAAAAGGCGTAACGTTCACAATGGCGTAAAACTAAAATGGGACATACCGGGCTAGGATTCAAGTTACAGGAACAAGGGCCAAACCAACAACCAAAGAATGGAATCGTCGAGCGAAAACATTTAACAACCTCCTGGAAGCAGCTTTTCTTGCCACCAGACCTTTCTCCATCAATTTGGAATATGATGCCGTCACTAAACACATTCCTTAAATTGTAGCATTTTTTGAGTGTTTATTTTTTTGGTGTCTAATCCGCATATATATCACCATTGCTCTTGATTTTCTTGACTGTATATCTCTTAAATGTCAACATACACATGTGTGATTTAGTTACAAAGATTTTTCAATGCTGAGAACCTCGATCAGAGATTAAAAATCACGTAAGGTTCATAATGGTGTAAAACTAAAATGGGATATACCGGGTTAGGATTCGAGTTACAGGAACAAGGGCCAAACCAACCACCCAAGAATGGAATTGCCGAGCGAAAACACTTGACAACCTCCTGGAAGCAGCTTTTCTTGCCACCAGACATTTCTCCATCAATTAGGAATCTGATGCTGTCACTAAACACCTTCCTTAAACTGTAGCCATTTTTTAGTGTTAATTTTTATGTTGTCTAATCCGCATATATATCACCATTGCTCTTGATTTTCTTGACTGTATATTTCTTAAATGTCAACATACACACGTGTGATTTAGTTTACAAAATCTGATGCCGTCAATGAACACATTCCTTAAATTGTAGCTATTTTTTGTGTTTTTATTTTTTGGTGTCTAATCTGCATATATATCACCATTGGTCTTGATTTTCTTGACTGTATATCTCTTAAATGTCAGCATATACACGTGTGATTTAGTTTACGAAGATTTTTCAACGCCGAGAACCTCGATCAGAGAGTAAAAAATGCGTAAGGTTCATAATGGTATAAAACTAAAACGGGATACACCGGGTTAGAATTCGAGTTACAGGAACAAGGGCCAAACCAACCACCCAAGAATGGAATCGTCGAGCGAAAACACTTGACAACCTCCTGGGAGCATCTTTTCTTGCCACCAGACATTTCTCCATCAATTAGGAATCTGATGCCGTCACTAAACACATTCATTAAATTGTAGCCATTTTTGAGTGTTTATTTTTTGATGTCTAATCCGCATATATATACCCATTGATCTTGATTTTCTTGACTGTATATCTCTTAAATGTCAACATATACACGTGTAATTTAGTTTACGAAGATTTTTCAGTGCCGAGAACCTCAATCAGAGAGTAAAAAGGGCGTAAGGTTCACAATGGTGTAAAACTAAAATGGGACATACCGGGCTAGGATTCGAGTTACAGGAACAAGGGCCAAACCAACAACCTAAGAATGGAATCGTCGAGCGAAAACATTTAACAACATCCTGGAAGCAGCTTTTCTTGCCACCAGACCTTTCTCCATCAATTAGGAATCTGATGCCGTCACTAAACACATTCCTTAAATTGTATCTATTTTTTGAGTGTTTATTTTTTTGGTGTCTAATCCGCATATATATCACCATTGCTCTTTATTTTCTTGACTGTATATCTCTTAAATGTCAACATATACACGTGTGATTTAGTTTACGAAGATTTTTCAATGCCGAGAACCTCGATAAGAGAGTAAAAAAGGCGTCAGGAACACATTGGTGTAAAACTAAAATGGAATATACCGGGCTAGGATTCGAGTTACAGGAACAAGGGCCAAACCAACCACCCAAAAATGGAATCGTCGAGCGAAAACACTTGACAACCTCTTGGGAGCAGCTTTTCTTGCCACCAGACCTTTCTCCATCAAATAGGAATCTGATGCCGTCACTAAACACATTCCCTAAATTGCAGCCATTTTTGAGTGTTTATTTTTTGGTGTCTAATCCGCCTATATATAGCCATTGATGTTGATTTTCTTGATTGTATATCTCTTAAATTTCAACAAATACACGTGTGATTTAGTTTACAAAGATTTTTCAATGCCGAGAACCTCGAACAGAGAGTAAAAAAGGCGTAAGGTTCACAATGGTGTAAAACTAAAATGGGATATACCGGGCTAGGATTCGAGTTACATGAAGAAGGGCCAAACCAACCACTCAAGAATGGAATCGTCGTGCGAAAACACTTAACAACCTCCTGGAAGTAGCTTTTCTTGCCACCAGACCTTTCTCCATCAATTAGGAATCTGATGCCGTCACTAAACACATTCCTTAAATTGTAGCTAGTTTTTGAGTGTTTATTTTTTGGTGTTTAATCCGCATATATTTCACCATTGCTCTTAATTTTCTTGACTGTATATCTCTTAAATGTCAACATAAACAGATAGACAAGATGAATCACCTTCAACATAAGTAACTAGTTATTAAAGTCATTAATACAAAACCAAATAAAAAGTGCAAAAGATTAGAAATAAAAAGTATTATACTAGACACTTTGTCTTCACCAAGTGATGTAAGAGACTTAGGCAAACATGGCCTTGGTTGTCAAGAACTCTTACGATCAATCTTCGATCCCGAGATGACTCACACACTCTACGATGGACAATGGATGATGGTGGTGGATGATGGTGTTGTGATGGTGGTGGGTGGTGGATGAAGTGTGAGAGAGGTGGTGTGCCAAGGGATGAGTTGAAATGAAACCATGCACTCCTATTTATTGGCTGAACAGAAGGCTGGGCACGGCCCCGTGTCCGCTGGACACGCCCCCGTGCCTATCTGACACTCTCTCTTTTCATTAATTGTAATTCGCAATCACAATTAATGCGCCTGCTGTACTTTCGCCACGCCCCCGTGTTCACTGGACACGGCCCCGTGGTGGCAATAGAAGCTTCTATAGGTTTGTCTTTTCTGCTGCTTCTTGGGCACGGCCCCGTGCTGGCTGAGCACGGGGCGTGTTCAGTCTTTTGCCTTCTCTATTTTGCTTGGGAAGATGCCGTTGAGGGGTCGGGCAGTCCACTTATGTTCCTTTTCTTGTATTTATGTTGGATTTAGCTGTCTTTTTGCTTCTTTTGTGTTTTTGAGCTCATTTAATCCTGAAAATACAAAAGGAAGACAAAAACACTCTTTTTCCAATATTAGTACTTAAAAAGGGTTAGTTTTATGCCTCATTTGATGTAATTTATATGTTTCATTTTACACACATCAAATACCCCCACACTTGAACTTTTGCTTGTCCTCAAGCAAAACTCTTTAAAATGTGGCTTACACTCCCAAATGGAATGGGTAGAAGAGAAGGTTTTGGCTTGTCATAGAGTGTTGGGAATCCAAGATCCTTTTGGGTTTTATTTTTATCTATTTACAATCCTATTCGTAATGATTTGTTTAGAACGTTTCATAGGAGAAATTACTTATTCGGGCATAACATGCCTTTTTAAAATTCCATATATATACAAGTTCACATACCTCACGGGAGAAATCACTCACACTCGGCCGAAGGTGTATTTTTAGTGAATCACTCGAGAGCGGCATGGAACTTACTCCTACCATAAGCTTGCCAAGCAATCAATCCTCCTCCTTTTTAACTTTTATACCTTTGTAAATATCAAGAGGACTTCATGGGTTAAGGGTTAGGCTTGGGTTAAAGGTAGGTGGTTGGGATAGTGGTTAGTGATTAGTAGAAAAAGGGTGAAAAGCATAACAAGTGTCGGTTTTCGTAGGACTTTCTATTTTTGTAACTTTTATTTTGATGAAGCTATTATTCAAACAAAGTTATTTTTGATGAACTTGTTTGTTTATCTTTTGCTTCATCATCAACACATTTTTTTTTTTGTGAAAAGTCATATGAAGAACCGAACTTGTTACTAAAATAAAGGGTTAAAAATGAAAAATGTTTTGGTGGGTAAAAAGGGTGTTTGGTTTGGGTTATGAAATGAAAAGGTTTAGGCTCAAATGGGCTAACTAGGGGGATTTTTGGGTAGGTGGTAAAAAGAAAAATAATGGTGTAGAAATAAAAAGGGTTAGTCCTAATGCCTCCATCATTTACCTACTCGGGTTTAAGTTAATAAGGACCGGGAATGTATCGTCATGGCAAGTTCTAGAGTCGTAAGAACCAAGCGGCTATTCACACAAGAAACGAAAAATGAGCATTTAGTTTAATGATATGTAATTGTATGCTCAATAAAGGCTCAAAACTCACTTTTGTGGGAATGGGTTTTTATGTGATCAAGTATATATAATCAAATTTTAACTAAGTTTGCCATGCCTTTTCATAATTTTCTTATGTTGGTTCTTTTTATCACTACGCTATCGGTTGTAAATTCGTAAAAATATAACCTTTTTGAGAACTTGAATTTCCCGAGTTAAACCTTGACAAAAAAAAAATGAAATTTTTGAAAAAATTTGGGGTGATTAGCGGTTCCAATAGAGTTTTGTGTAAGGCTTGTATTTAGGACTTGCAAGATTCAAGGTTTTAGCATCTCCCCCACACTTAAATTACACATTGTCCTCAGTGTGTCCCAAAAATAAATTTTTAGGTTGATTAGATGTGTAAAATGGTGTTAAAAGCAAAGATTTATGTTACTAGTAGTCTGGACACGGCCCCGTGGGGACCGGACACGGCCCCGTGTTCAGGTGCCAGTAACAGAAATTAAAGAGAAGAAACAGAAGTCTGGACACGGGGGCGTGTCTGGTGAACACGGCCCGTGTCCAGTTACCTGAACTGGGCATTTTTCTGCAGGGGGTTCAGCACGGGGCCGTGTTGGTTGGACACGGCCCGTGCCGAGCTTACTGTAATGAAGAGATTGATGTCGGGTTGCCTTGTTCTTGTGCATGGGGTCATTTTTCTCGTTCCCCTTTTCATCCCTTACCACCATGAGTGTGTTTTATTTATTAAGAACCATCCAAACTTTAAAAACCATCATTTCATTGCACTCATAGAGAGACCTTACATAATCCTAAATTTAGATTAAACTAGATATGAAAACAAAGAAATATTAAACCATGGAGTTCTAGCCTCTACTTTATTTTAATTAGCAAAATTTCCAAGAGGCGACTAATCTTGGTTAGACAAGGCCTTTTAGAACTCCTTCTTCCGGGTGCGGTTCTCCTCATATGTCGGCGAGCCACTCTTCCACCTCCCTTGGAAGGAGAAAAGAAGGCTCATTGGCATTAGTTTGAGGAGTTTCGATTTCCACCGGGATCTCTTGTTGGTGTTCCACGGGAGGTTCCGCCGGAAAGTCTTCCCACCCGGTAGGGTTGTTAATTCCGAGTGCCAGGTTCCAATCCTGTTGAGGGAGGACTGGTTCCATCGGGGGTGCTACAAGAATATTTAACCTCTGGTGCAGGAGGTAAATTTCTTGGAAGCTGATTTCGAGTCCCACCGTAAGATCGTTAATACGGTCGATTAGGACCTCCTCTACTGATGTCATTTCGTCGAGAGCCTCCCTTAATGCTATCACATAGTGCACAAGTGTAGCTTCAACGGAGGGCCTCCTTCCTCTTCGGCTGTTTGATGAATGCACATAAGATGTTTCGCTGTTTTCACTCGACATCCTATAAAAAATAAACTGAAAAATAGTTTATTTAATGAAACAGTGACCGGACACGGCCCCGTGCTCATTGAGCACGGCCCCGTGTTCATCTTTCTGCAGAATTTTGGAGCAAGGAAGCTTGGAATTTTAAGTTATTTTCTGAACTTGTGGGGTCTTTTTAGTCATTAATAACTTAAAACAATGTTACAAAACATATTTTTACCAAGATTCCTTGAACAAAACTCATTAATCCTTACCACAAAGTTGGAAGAATTCAAACTTTTAATGGTAGTTCTTGGAGAAAGATGGAGAAGAAGGAAATGGCTAAAAGAGGAAAGGACAAGATGGGTTGTTGGAACCTTCTTTTAGACTTACCTAGGATAGTTGAGAGAAGATTCCTTCAAATCTTTGTCCCAAGTTGGTCCAACTGTGCAGAATTCTTGGTTGTATTTATAGAAAACGACAGCGTCCTGGACACGGCCCCGTGCCCATTGGACACGGCCCCGTGCCCATTGGACACGGCCCCGTGTGCAGGTGGAGTTCTGACACAGTTTGTCCGTATTCTGACGTACTGGTCAGAAGGGAATCTTTTAGGTGAGCACGGGGGCGTGTTGGCTGGACACGGCCCCGTGTCGAGGGACTGTTTTATGAAGTTGTCTAGTTTTTTTTAAGGAACTCACTAGTATCGGGTGGCTCCTGATTGGTTGGAACAACCCCAAAGTGCCTAAGATACCTTAATTGTCCTAAACTAAGGCGAGAACGCAAGAGGTTGTCGGTGAGGGTAATTCCTATTTTCATTCTAGGTGGACAAGTCCAACCCTTTCCCGGGCTCTCGTTAAAGAAGGTGTATGCCGAATCGCTCAGGTCTATGTATGCACCGAACGAAGTCGATGGAGAGTCCTTCATGGCACAATCGGCACAGGGACGACTATCGTCCAAGTCTTTGCTAGGTGTGAAGGTATTTTTGGGAGCAACGAGGTTGTCGGAATGCGGTTCCAACATTTCATCATGGTCATCGTCTTGGGGTGGATCAATAAAGTCCTTCCTAAGCTCTTTTGACCAATTTAGAATTAGCTTTTCTAGTTGAAATAACTCGTCAAGGAGCATTTCCCCTAGAATATTTGGCTGGGCGCATTCGAGGGAGAGATAGGGCTTATTTTTACTTTCGCCCCTCTTAAGGTTATCAGAAGTCGGTGGGTCCATGTAGTGGGGCCTATAATTTAGAAAGTAGCATTCTAATTCTTTATGTTCGCCACCACATAATTGACACCACGTACCATAAGAATGCCGAAAGTAAAAACAATTACTATCACTCATGTTTATGTCAGAAATTACCAACCGCCGGGATCTAACGGTTCTATTTTCAGTAAGTGAATCTTGGGCACGGGGGCGTGTTGGGTGAGCACGGCCCCGTGTTCAGCTTACTGTCTGACTTAAAACAGGATTGCCAGTTCCAATGATTTAGCACGGGGGCGTGTTCAGCGGGCACGGCCCGTGCTGAGCTCTGCAGAAGCTGAAAAACTAAGAAAATCCTAAAAAATAAAAAAGAAAAATAAAAAAATGATTAGGCCGTTGATTCCTAACTTTCTTAAAATCCTTGTGTCCCCGGCAACGGCGCCAAAAACTTGATGCGTGTGAAGTGTTATATATTTCAGGTGTATATTTTAAGCCCTTTTAACACTTATTTTTAGCCAAGTTTTAAATTTATAAAACACGATATTTTACTAACACTAAACACACATATGGGCAAGTGCACCCATCGTGAGCGTAGTATAGCGTTGGTAAGATACTGAGGTCGTCCAAGGACACAAGAGCTTTTAGTACCGGTTTATCCTCAACGTCTAATCAAAATAAAAAGTTAAGAAAAATGTTTTAAACTAAGAAAAAAAAAAACTAACTAAAATGCTGAAAATAAAAATAAAAAGAAAAACAGATAGACAAGATGAATCACTTGGTTCCGACTCGTATCTAGTATAACCTTTGATTATTTCCGCACTTTTGCACATAATTAAGAGATTATCTTAGTTATTGTAGTAGGCCCCTCTTTTGAAGGTGACGTTACCCTCACCCCAGTAGTTTGAGTCTGCAAGGATACAATCCTAAAATGGTGGATTATTGGAAGATAATGAATTAAGTTATTAATGCAATATTATGGTAGGCCCCTCTTTTGGAGGTGACGTTACCCTCGACTAAGTAGTCTGAGTCAGCAGGGATACAGTCCTAAATAGCCGGGTTATAGTATTAATAGTAGTTAACTTATGAGGGGGTCAAAGAGTTTGGACCCCCGCCATCCAATACCGTGAAGCATTGAAGGAGGTCCTACTAAATTTGACCCAGGTCCATTGCAGGACCTCTAAACTCTGAACAATGGCAAGACCTTTACCAAACCGTTCCCTTAACCCCCGACCAGGTAGCCAACATACCTCCATATAGACCGTGGAGATATGAATGGTGAAAATCTTTTATTTTATATAGACAGTAAAATAATGCCAAGACACCACGGACAAACGATAAGGAAAGATCACCTTCAACATAAGTAACTAGTTATTAAAGTCATTAATACAAAACCAAATAAAAAGTGCAAAAGATTAGAAATAAAAAGTATTATACTAGACACTTTGTCTTCACCAAGTGATGTAAGAGACTTAGGCAAACATGGCCTTGGTTGTCAAGAACTCTTACGATCAATCTTGGATCCCGAGACGACTCACACACTCTACGATGGACAATGGATAATGGTGGTGGATGATGGTGTTGTGATGGTGGTGGGTGGTGGATGAAGTGTGAGAGAGGTGGTGTGCCAAGGGATGAGTTGAAATGAAACCAAGCACTCCTTTTAGGCTGAACAGAAGGCTGGGCACGGCCCCGTGTCCGCTGGACACGCCCCCGTGCCTGTCTGACACTCTCTCCCTTCATTAATTCCCGTGTTCACTGGACACGGCCCCGTGGTGGGCAATAGAAGCTTCTATAGGTTTGTCTTTTCTGCTGCTTCTTGGGCACGACCCCGTGCTGGCTGAGCACGGGGCGTTTTCAGTCTTCTGCCTTCTCTATTTTGCTTGGGAAGATGCCGTTGAGGGGTCGGGCAGTCCACTTATGTTCCTTTTCTTGTATTTATGTTGGATTTAGCTGTCTTTTTGCTTCTTTTGTGTTTTTGAGCTCATTTAATCCTGAAAATACAAAAGGAAGACAAAAACACTCTTTTTCCAATATTAGTACTTAAAAAGGGTTAGTTTTATGCCTCATTTGATGTAATTTATATGTTGCATTTTACACACATCAACCCCACTCTCCGATCTAGAACCCTTCATCATCTTCTTTACATGCGCATACATCAAACCGACTCGAACCTACGTAACGTTTCGGCTAATAAATGAACACCATTTTAACGCCTTTAAATTCATATTAATGGAGAACAATGAATCCTAATAACTAAGTGTGTCGAATCGTCAGAAACCGATATGAACATCAAAGAAATTGTTTCACCATTAAAGCTCCTCAAGAACACAAATGGGTTTTCACCATTTCTGTAAAATTGACCTCCAGAACTGATATCACTTATTCTATTGATCAAACCATGCAATACCCCATTGGAATTTCTCCATTTCATCACCTCTAAATCGCGAATTTAATCGAAGAACATTCTAGGGCTTGTAACTTATGCGGACGATATCTCCTTTAATTCTCAACCTTTTCAGGTGATTCCAATGCTCAACTTGCTTAATTTTTCATTCTCTACGAAAGCCCTCTATCAATTTCAGTGACAGAAGGCAAATTTATACGAATTTAGTTTTAGTTGAAATTAGGGTTCTTCATGCATAGAATTTGGGGCTTTTAGATTTAGACTTGTGTTTTGATGAAATTGAAAGTACAAAATTGTTATATATCATACTAGTGTATTGTGTGTAAATTTTGGGAATTTTTAGATATCAATTGGAATTTTGGTGAATTATATATATTTTAATCGCTAGTTAAATCAAATAAAAATACAAGATAGTCTTAAATAAATTCAATAAACATTTTTATTGATTATTTCAGATTATATAAACACTAGGTAACTTTTATATAGACTTTCCTTAATTTTTTGGGAATTTTTAGATCTAATTAGCATCACATATGTTTATAAATTTTAATCCTTTAAAAATATATGCAAGGTTATCATAAATAATTTTTATGAATAATCTTACTGATTTTTACAGATTATATGATGGTTAAAGTTATTATATATTTTTTTCTATATTTTTAATGATTATATAACTAAATAATTGGTGGAATTGTTTAGACAAATAAATCCCATTACGAAATTATTATTTTAAAATAAAATTGGGAATATTGAATTGAATCTATATAATTTTTAGATGAGTTTGATGAAATTATTTAATCATTTGGCATTATCAAATATCTAAAACCATTAAAATAGCAATTCTATGATTTTTGCCATATTGATTGTTAGGCAACTTTATTGTATTTGTTGTTAAAAATAGTTTAAGTTACTTAGAAATAATTCCGTCAACACGAACCGACTGACGAACCGTCCCAGAAGCACTAAACATTGAAGCTTCTAATTCTTTGATGAAAGATCACGACAAGGTTACAAGACTTCAAAATGTTAGCGGAACATTATGGAGTATACAAGATATATATTCAAAGAATTATGTTCATAAATATTTCTTATGAACATATTCAATATCTTTTCTTATGAAAAAGGTTCATAAGAAAATGAAATGCTTTTCAAATGAATGATTCAAGAAAAAAGATTTCTGATGAAAAGGAATCTTTTCTTTAGGAAAAACCTTTTCATCAGAAATAGAAAATGAATCTTTCCTTTTCTAATAGCATTTCATCATAAAAAATATTTTAATATCTCAATATGTGAATATTTTTCATCAGAAAAGGAAGGCAAGTTGGTGACAAAAGAAAGATAAGGCACATGCAAATAATGGATGGCACACAAATCAACTTCTCATTAACCAATCACATTTGAGATAGGATATGAAAAAAATCTCTATAAATACATAATTCATACGAAGGAATTATGTGTGTCTTGTAAAATAATTTTTTTCATATAGAGTTTTTTCTTGTGAGTTTACCTCCTGGTTTGGCCTAGGGGGTGATATTTAGATTCGAGTTTATTCTCGGATCGACCCCTTCTTCTTTGTTTAATAAGAATTAATCATTGAAGAAACCCCACTCTCATTGTCTCTATTTTTATTCTTTTAATGTTTATATACTTCACAAACACCCGTCTCAACGAGAGAAGAAAGTTACACCATTCGAACAGGGGCGCCAAAGGGGACCAACAATTGGTATCAGAGCAGATTGGATAAATTATTTCCAAGATCCCTTACTCCTGTAAGAGAGACGTATATTCATGATCTGTTAAAGGTAAAAAGAATTTTTTTTGCAGATCCAAAAAAATAAAGTATGTAGTAGAGTTATTATTTTTTTCTGTTATTTTCATTATTTTTGCTTTTATTACTATTATTATTATTATTATTATTATTATTATTATTATTATTATTATTATCTTCTATTAGTATTTTTTTTCTAGTAAAAAAAAAGAGGTGTAGAAAAAGGATATAAAAACACAAAAAAAGGAGTTAAACAAAGATAAATGAACTTTAGTTTATCAGAAAAAAAATTTTTGACATATAAAAAGAAAGTTTCTGATAAAATAAAGTTTATTTGTATCTTATCTGATAAAATAACTCCAAATTCTGGTTAGTTAAATCTTCAAAAAGGAATGATAATTATAAAAAAAAGGGAAATAAAAACTGTGTGAAACTTAAAAAAAACATACAAATTATTATTCTTTAAAAAAAAAGTTTTCACAAACATTCCTTGAAGAAAAGAACAAGTACTTAGATTTTCAACAGAAAAATATGTGTAACTAATATCTCTGGTTTCTACTTATTCCCTCTTATCTTAAAAAAAATGTGTTTACTAAGATTTTCTAGTGAATTCTGATGAATTTATTAGAAATTCTGGTGAAAAAAAAGGGTTTCTGATGAGGTCATCAGCATTTCTGATGATCTCATCAGATATGATGTCACCAGAATTTCTGATGATGTCATCAGAATTTCTGATAATGTCATCAGATTTTCTATTAAAAAAAAAATTCAGATTTTCTGATTTTTATCAGATTTTAATTAGAATCCATCAGATTCCATCAGAAAATTCAGTTAAAAAAAAACTTTTATCAGATTTTCTGATTATTTTATCATAAATGTCACCAGATTGATCAGAAAAACATCAGAAATTCTGTTAAAAAAAAACTTTTATCAGATTTTCTGAATATTTTATCAGAAATGTCATCAGATTGATCAAAAAACATCAGAAATTCTGTAAAAAAACGTTTTTTTTTTCCGGTTTCATCAGATTTCATCAGAATCCGAACAAAAAAAAAAAATACCTCGACGGTTCAAGATCATTTTTATTGCTTGCATGATTCGTTATTTTTTGAAGCCTCATCAATCAACAGCCTAAACACTTATCCTATATTCGATGACAGATACTTATATCCTATGTTGTGGGGATACAAGATATAGTGCTTACATTTAGGTGGAATTATAAATCGAGGTGAAGAATTATAACAAGAAATGAAATATAATCAGATGATCAACCATAAAAAGTCGGACGTTTGCCAAATAAACTTTCATGCCAATGAAGATATAGTCAACGAATATCACTAAAAAGGTGCCTACATGATAACATGACAAGAAGAAAAGAAAGATACATCTTCAGCAAGTTTATTTGTTATTTCTAAAGTATAAGTGCATTGTTTGTATTTTCAACAACAAATAGGGGGTGACTGTTAGGCAACTTTATTGTATTTATTGTTAAAAATAGTTTAAGTTACTTAGAAATAATTCCGTCAACACGAACCGACCGACGAACCGTCCCAGAATCACTAAACATTGAAGCTTCTAATTCTTTGATGAAAGATCACGACAAGGTTACAAGACTTCAAAATGTTAGCGGAACATTATGGAGTATACAAGATATATATTCAAAGAATTATGTTCATAAATATTTCTTATGAACATATTCAATATCTTTTCTTATGAAAAAGGTTCATAAGAAAATGAAATGCTTTTCTAATGAATGATTCAAGAAAAAGGATTTCTGATGAAAATGAATATTTTCTTTAGGAAAAACCTTTTCATCAGAAATAGAAAAGGAATCTTTCCTTTTCTAAAAGCATTTCATCATAAAAGATATTTTAATATCTCAATATATGTGAATATTTTTCACCAGAAAAGGAAGGCAAGTTGGTGACAAAAGAAAGATAAGGCACATGCAAATAATGGATGACACACAAATCAACTTCTCATTAACCAATCACATTTGAGATAGGATATGAAAAATCTCTATAAATACATAATTCTTACGAAGGAATTATGTGTGTCTTGTAAAGTAATATTTTTCATATAGAGTTTTTCTTGTGAGTTTACCCCCTGGTTTGGCCCAGGGGGTGACATTTAGATTCGAGTTTATTCTCGGATCGACCCCTTCTTCTTTGTTTAATAAGAATTAATCATTGAAGAAAACCCACTCTCATTGTCTCTATTTTTATTCTTTTAATGTTTATATACTTCACAAACACCCGTCTCAACGAGAGAAGAAAGTTACACCATTTGAACAGGGGCGCCAAAGGGGACCAACATTGATAAATTCTAAAACATATATATTTATTGTTTTGGTTATTTCTCTGTTGAACGAATATAATTTTATATATTTTCAAGTCCCCAAAAAGGAGAACCCAATTTCCTAAAATCAATAGGTTATCCTTTCGTTTAGAATTTCACCTATTTGCATTGCAATCATCAATGTTGTAGAAAGCGAGGCGCTAGTCGGGCGGTGAGGTACCGCCTAGGGATTAATCAGGATTAATAGGGATTAATCGGAATGGACTTTATATGAATAATTTTATGAATTTATATACATATATACCATTAATTTTATATTTTCCATATATAAATTCACAAGTATGAGGACTATATATAAACTAATAAAGATGAAGGGGATTATATGTTAAAATACCCAAACTTAAATAACCCTAATATGCCCACTTTCATCATATACGCCGTTTCCCACTCCCCCATCTCTTCTTCATCATATACAAAAACAATACAAACCCTAATCCCCCGAACGAGTCGAGCTCTTTCATAAAAACAACAATAAATATATTCTACATACATGATTCTCTGCTGGAGAAGAAGAGTAAGGTCGCCGGAGAAGAAGAGTAAGGTCGTCGGAGAAGAAGAGTAAGGTCGCCGGAGAAGAAACGTAAGGTTGTCATCATCATCTTCGGGTTAAGTGAGTATAAATTTCTGGGTCCGATTTACTCCGATTTCTTCTGATTTTCTCCGACTAGGTTCGATTTTGACCGTCTTTGTCTGGGACCGACTTTTTTAACCGATTTGCAAATTTTAGGCGATGGCTCACCGATTACCGCCTAGGCGCCGATTAATCCGACGCCTAATCCGACTTCTGCAACATTGGCAATCATTATTTAGATATAAACCGTTCCTTTTCGTGCGGTGCATTCTCGTGGATTAACTCTTCGCAACCTGTGAGTAATTTCTTCCACTTTTCCCTTTTTAACTTTTCAAATTTTGGGGTGCATCATGTTACACTTTTTGATTTACTTAACATGCTATGATCAAGTGTTACCATGTGAACGTCTTATGTGTATTCTATTATTCTATATGCTATCTGATGTCAAGTCCATTGCATGCTATTGTGTCTAGTGGATCCACGGATGACTAGGTTCCCCACGGCCATGGGTTGTAGCCTAGTATCGCCAACGGTATTAGACTCGCTCCTCGGGGCTTGAGCCTAATGCACGCTATTATCAGGAGTCTATTTATTTTGATTGTTTGTGTTGTTATTTGATTGTGTATTCTTGTTGTGTAAATTTGGATTTATGGATATGTTGACTACATTGATGATATGAGACCATTTACACACTAACCTTGAGGTGCATGTTAAACATATTTTTTTATAAAGAAATAAATATAAACTGTTTTCTATAAAATGGAGGAAATTATTCACCAACATATTTCTTGACCCAAAAATATATTTTTCTAACGTGGTACAGGTTTTCAAAGTTGATGATCAAGTGATGTGGACATGTAGCATGAGCCTTAGGAATTTAAATTGAAATCTTGATATGTTTGTTTTGAACAACGTATGAACAATTTTGACTATTTTATGTTATGTCACTATTTAAATGGTTATGCTTTAAATATTGAAACAATAATTAGGTATCATGAGTTATGGGCAATCATCATGCCCCGTACCTTTCCGCTGCGTGTCGGGATGTGACATACATCTCTTAAATGTCAACATATACACGTGTGATTTAGTTTACGAAGATTTTTCAATGCCAAGAACCTCGATCAGAGAGTAAAAAAGGCGTAAGGTTCACAATGGTGTAAAACTAGAATGGTATATACAGGGCTAGGATTCAAGTTACAGGAACAAGGGACAAACCGACCACCCACCAATGGAATCGTCGAGCGAAAACACTTGACAACCTCCTGCAAGCAGCTTTTCTTGCCACCAGACCTTTCTCAATCAATTAGGAATCTGATGCCGTCACTAAATACATTCCTTAAATTGTAGCTATTTTTTTATTGTTTATTTTTTGGTGTCTATTCCGCATATATATCACCATTCTCTTGATTTTATTGATTGTATATCTCTTAAATGTCAACATATACACGTGTGATTTAGTTTACGAAGATTTTTCAATGCTGAGAACCTCGATCAGAGAGTAAAAAAAGCGTAAGGTTCACAATGGTGTAAAACTAAAATGGGATATACCTGCCTAGGATTCGAGTTACAGGAACAAGGGCCACACCAACCACCCAAGATTGGAATCGTCGATGGAAAACACTTGACAACCTCCTAGAAGTAGCTTTTCTTGCCACCAGACATTTCTCCATCAATTAGAAATCTGATGCCGTCACTAAACACAATCCTTAAATTGAAGCCAATTTTTGAGTGTTTATTGTTTGGTGTCTAATCCGCATATATATCACCATTGCTCTTCATTTTCTTGACTGTATATCTCTTAAATGTCAACATATACACGTGTGATTTAGTTAATGAAGATTTTTCGATGCCGAGAACCTCGATCAGAGAGTTAAAAAGGCGTAAGGTTCACAATGTTGTAAAACTAAAATGGGATATACCGGGCTAGGATTCGAGTTACAGGAACAAGGGCCAAACCAACCACCCAAGAAGGGAATAGTCGAGCGAAAACCCTTGACAACCTCCTGGAAGCAGCTTTTCTTGCCACCAGACCTTTCTCCATTAATTAGGAATCTGATGCCGTCACTAAACACATTCCATAAATTGTAGCCATTTTTTGAGTGTTTATTTTTTAGTGTCTAATCCGCATGTATATCACCATTGCCATTGATTTTCTTGACAGTATAGCTCTTAAATGTCAACATATACACGTGTGATTTAGTTTACGAAGATTTTTCAACGCCGAGAACCTCGATCAGAGAGTAAAAAAGGCGTACGGTTCACATTGTTGTAAAACTAAAATGGGATATACCGGGCTAGGATTCGAGTTACAGGAACGAGGGCCATACCAACCAACCGAGAATCGAATAGTTGAGCGAAAACACTTGGCAACCTCTTGAAAGCAGCTTTTCTTGCCACCAGACCTTTCTCCATCAATTAGGAATCTGATGCCGTCACTAAACACATTCCTTAAATTGTAGCCATTTTTTGAGTGTTTATTTTTTGGTGTCTAATCCGCATATATATCACCATTTCTCTTGATTTTCTTGACTGTATATCTCTTAAATGACAACATATACACGTGTGATTTAGTTTACGAAGATTTTCAATGCCGAGAACCTCGAAAAGAGAGTAAAAAAGCGTAAGGTTCACAATGGTGTAAAACTAAAATGGGATATACCGGGCTAGGATTCGAGTTACAGGAAGAAGGGCCAAATCAACCACCCAAGAATGGAATCGTCGAGCGAAAACACTTGACAACCTCCTGGAAGCAGCTTTTCTTGCCCCCAGACCTTTCTCAATCAATTAGGAATCTGATGCCATCACTAAATACATTCCTTAAATTGTAGCCGTTTTTTGAGTGTTTATTTTTTGGTGTCTAATCCGCATATATATCACCATTGCTTTAGATTTTCTTGACTGTATATCTCTTAAATGTCAACATATACACGTGTGATTTAGTATACGAAGATTTTTCAATGCCGAGAACCTCGATTAGAGAGTCAAAAAGCGTAAGGTTCACAATGGTGTAAAACTAAAATGGGATATACCGGGATAAGATTTGAGTTACAGGAACAAGGGCCAAACCTACCACCACAGAATGGAATTGCCGAGCGAAACACTAAACAACCTCCTGAAGCAGATTTTCTTGCCACCAGACCTTTCTCCATCAATTAGGAATCTGATGCCGTCACTAAACACATTCCTTAAATTGTAGCCATTTTTGAGTGTTTATTTTTTGGTTTCTAATCCGCATATATGTCACCATTGCTCTTGATTTTCTTGACTGTATATCTCTTAAATGTCAACATATACAAGTGTGATTTAGTTTCTGAAGATTTTTCAAGGCCGAGAACCTCGATCAGAGAGTAAAAAAGGCGTAAGGTTCACAATGGTGTAAAACTAAAATGGGATATACCGGGCTAGGATTCGAGTTACAGAAACAAGGGCCAAACCGACCAACCAAGAATGGAATTGTCGAGCAAAAACACTTGACAACCTCCTGGAAGCAGCTTTTCTTGTCAGCAGACCTTTCTCCATCAATTAGGAATCTGATGCCGTCACTATACACAATCCTTAAATTGTAGCCAATTTTTGAGTGTTTATTTTTTGGTGTCAAATCCGCATATATATCACCATTGCACTTGATTTTCTTGACTGTATATCTTTTAAATGTCAACATATACACGTGTGATTTAGTATACGAAGAGTTTTCAATGCCGAAAACCTCGATCAGAGAATAAAAAAGGCGTAAGGTTCACAATGGTATAAAACTAAAATGGGATATACCAGGATAAGATTCGAGTTATAGGAACAAGGTCCAAACCTACCACCACAGAATGGAATCGCCGAGCGAAAACACTTGACAACCTCCGAAAGCAGCTTTTCTTGCCACCAGACCTTTCTCCATCAATTAGGAATCTGATGCCGTCACTAAACACGTTCCTTAAATTGTAGCCATTTTTGAGTGTTTATTTTTTGGTGTCTCTTAAATGTCAACATGTACACCTGTGACTTAGTTTACGAAGATTTTTCAATGCCGAGAACCTCAATCAAAGAGTACAAAAGGCGTAAGGTTCAAAATGGTGTAAAAATAAATCGGATATACCGGGCTGGTATTCGAGTTACCTGAACAAAGGCCAAACCAACCACCCAAGAATTGAGTCGTCGAGCGAAAACACTTGACAACCTCCTAGAAGCAGCTTTTCTTGCCACCAGACCTTTCTCCATCAATTAGTATTCTGATGCGGTCACTAAACACATTCCTTAAATTGTAGCCATTTTTTAAGTATTTATTTTTTGGTGTCTAATCCGCATATATATCACCATTGCTCATGATTTTCTTGACTGTATATCACTTAAATGTCAACACATACAAGTGTGATTTAGTTTCTGAAGATTTTTCAAGGCCGAGAACCTCGATCAGAGAGTAAAAAAGGCGTAAGGTTCACAATGGTGTAAAACTAAAATGGGATATACCGGGCTAGGATTCTAGTTACAGGAACAAGGGCCAAGCCAACCACCCAAGAATGGAATTGTCGAGCGGAAACACTTGACAACTTCCTGGAATCAGCTTTTCTTGCCACCAGACCTTTCTCTATCAATTAGGAATCTGATGTCGTCACTAAACACATTCCTTAAATTGTAGCCATTTTTTGAGTGTTTATTTTTTGGTGTCCTATCCGCATATATATATATATATATCACTATTGCTCTTGATTTTCTTGATTGTATATCTCTTAAATGTCAACATATACACGTGTGGTTTAGTTAACGAAGATTTTTCAATGCCGAGAACCTCGATCAGAGAGTAAAAAAGGCGTAAGGTTCATATTGGTGTAAAACTAAAATATGATTACCGGGCTAGGATTCGAGTTAAAGGAACAAGTGCCAAACCAACCACCCAAGAATTGAATTGTCGAGCGAAAACACTTGACAACCTCCTGGAAGCTGCTTTTCTTGCCACCAGATCTTTCTCCATCAATTAGGAATCTGATGCCGTCACTAAACACATACCTTAAATTGTAGCCATCTTTTGAGTTTTTATCTTTTGGTGTCTAATCCGCATATATATCACCATTGCTCTTGATTTTCTTGACTGTATATCTCTTAAATGTCAACATATACACGTGTGATTTAGTTAATGAAGATTTTTCGATGCCGAGAACCTCGATCAGAGAGTTAAAAAGGCGTAAGGTTTACAATGTTGTAAAACTAAAATGGGATATACCGGGCTAGGATTCGAGTTACAGGAATAAGGGCCAAACCATCCACCCAAGAAGGGAATCGTCGAGCGAAAACCCTTGACAACCTCCTGGAAGCAGCTTTTCTTGCCACCAGACCTTTCTCCATTAATTAGGAATCTGATGCCGTCACTAAACACATTCCTTAAATTGTAGCCATTTTTTGAGTGTTTATTTTTTGGTGTCTAATCCGCATATATATTACCATTGCCATTGATTTTCTTGACAGTATAGCTCTTAAATGTCAACATATACACGTATGATTTAGTTTACGAAGATTTTTCACTGCCGAGAACCTCGATCAGAGAGTAAAAATGGCGTAAGGTTCACATTTTTGTAAAACTAAAATGGGATATACCGGGCTAGGATTCGAGTTACAGGAACGAGGGCCATACCAACCAACCAAGAATGGAATCGTTGAGTGAAAACACTTGGCAACCTCCTGGAAGCAACTTTTCTTGCCACCAGACCTTTCTCCATCAATTAGGAATCTGATGCCGTCACTAAACACATTCCTTAAATTGTAGCTATTTTTTGAGTGTTTATTTTTTGGTGTCTAATCCGCATATATATCACCATTTCTATTGATTTTCTTGACTGTATATCTCTTAAATGACAACATATACACGTGTGATTTAGTTTACGAAGATTTTTCAATGCCGAGAACCACGAAAAGAGAGTAAAAAAAGCGTAAGGTTCACAATGGTGTAAAACTAAAATGGGATATATCGGGCTAAGATTCGAGTTACAGGAACAAGGGCCAAATCAACCACCCAAGAATGAAATCGTCGAGCGAAAACACTTGACAACCTTCTGGAAGCAGCTTTTCTTGCCCACAGACCTTTCTCAATCAATTAGGAATCTGATGCCATCACTAAATACATTCCTTAAATTGTAGCCATTTTTTGAGTGTTTATTTTTTGGTGTCTAATCCGCATATATATCACCATTGCCATTGATTTTCTTGACGGTATAGCTCTTAAATGTCAACATATACACGTGTGATTTAGTTTACGAAGATTTTTCAATGCCGAGAACCTCGGTCAGAGAGTAAAAATGCGTAAGGTTCACATTGTTGTAAAACTAAAATGGGATATACCGGGCTAGGATTCGAGTTATAGGAACAAGGGCCATACCAACCACCCAAGAATGGCATCGTCGAGCGAAAACACTTGAAAACCTCCTGGAAGCAGCTTTTCTTGCCACCAGACCTTTCTTTATCAATTAGGAATCTGATGCCGTCACTAAATACATTCCTTAAATTGTAGCCATTTTTTGAGTGTTTCTTTTTTGGTGTCTAATCCCCATATATATCACCATTGCTCATGATTTTCTTGACTGCATATCTCCTAAATGTCAACATATACACATGTGATTTAGTTTACGGAGATTTTTCACTGCCGAGAACCTCGATCAGAGAGTAAAAAAGGCATAAGGTTCACAATGGTGTAAAACTAAAATGGGATATACCGGGCTTGGATCCGAGTTACAAGAACAAGGGCCAAACCAACCACCCAAGAATGGAATCGTCGAGCGAAAACACTTGACAACCTCCTGGAAGCAGCTTTTCTTGCCACCAGACCTTTCTCCATCAGTTAGAAATCTGATGCCGTCACTAAACACATTCCTTAAATTGTAGCCATTTTTGAGTGGTTAGTTTTTGGTGTCTAATCCGCATATATATCACCATTGCTCTTGATTTTCTTGACTGCATATCTCTTAAATGTCAACGTATACACGTGTGATTTAGTTTACGAAGATTTTTCAATGTCAAGAACCTCGATTAGAGAGTAAAAAAGGCATAAGGTTCACAATGGTGTAAAACCAAAATGAGATATACCGGGGCTAGGATTCGAGTTACAACAACAAGGGCCAAACCAACCACCCAAGAATGGAATCGTCGAGCGAAAACACTTGACAACCCCATGGAAGCAGCTTTTCTTGCCACCCGACCTTTCTCCATTAATTAGGAATCTGATGCCGTCACTAAACACATTCCTTAAATTGTAGCCATATTTTGAGTGTTTATTTTTTGGTGAATAATCCGCATATATATCACCATTGCTCTTGATTTTCTTGACAGTATATCTCTTAAATGTCAATATATATACGTGTGATTTAGTTTACAAATATTTTTCAATACCGAAAACCTCGATCAGAGAGTAAAAAAGGCGTAACGTTCACAATGGTGTAAAACTAAAATGGGATATACCGGGCTAAGATTCGAGTTAAAGGAAAAAGGGCAAAACTAACCACCCGAGAATGGAATCGTCGAGCGAAAACACTTGACAACCTCCTGGAAGCAGATTTTCTTGCCACCAGACATTTCTTCATCAATTAGGAATCTGATGCTGTCACTAAATACATTCCTTAAATTGTAGCCATTTTTTGAGTGTTTATTTTTGTTGTCTAATCCGCATATATATCACCATTGCTCTTGATTTTCTTGACTATATATCTCTTAAATGTCAACATATAAACGTGTGATTTAGTTTAAGAAGATTTTTCAATGCCGAGAACCTCGATCTGGGAGTAAAAAAGGCGTAAGGTTCACAATGGTGTAAAACTAAAATGGGATATACCGGGCTAGGATTCGAGTTACAGGAACAAGGGCCAAGCCAACTACCCAAGAATGGAATCGTCGAACGAAAAAGTTGACAACCACCTGGAAGCAGCTTTTCTTGTCACCAGACCTTTCTCCATCAATTCGGAATTTGATGTCGTCACTAATCACATTTCTTAAGTTGTAGCCATTTTTTGAGTGTATAATTTTTGGTGTCTAATCCGCATATATATAACCATTGTTCTTGATTTTCTTATCTGTATATCTCTTAAATGTCAACATATACACGTGTGATTTAGTTTACGAAGATTTATCAATGCCGAGAACCTCGATCAGAGAGTAAAAAAGGAGTAAGGTTCACTATGGTGTAAAACTAAAATGGGATATACCGGGCTAGGATTCGAGTTACGGGAACAAGGGCCAAACCAACCACCCAAGAATGGAATCATCGAGCGAAAACACTTAAGAACCACCTGGAAGCAGCTTTTCTTGCCACCAGACCTTTTTCCATCAATTCGGAATCTGATGTCGTCACAAAACACCTTCCTTAAGTTGTAGCCATTTTTTGAGTGTTTAGTTTTTGGTGTCTAATCCGCATATATATTGTAGGTCCCCTTGATGTGTATGGATCTTCACAGAATTGTCTTTCCAATCAAGAGTGCGGAATCCTCTTGATTAGAATATCACAGAAACAAGTAGAAGAACAGAAACAACAATTCACTTTCAAACCGGGTTTCTATTGATTATCCAAACAAACGTTTTACAATCAATCAAACCCTAACCAACTATCAAATTCGTCCAAGCTGTTATGCTCTCACGAAATTCCTCACAAATTCTGTTTTGGCTGATTAACCTAAACCCTAAAGCCTAACCTTGTTTATATAACATAAGGTTTGCTACTTGGGCTTGGTTAAACCACATGGACTGCGAATTGGACAGGCCCAATTCGGCCCCACACACCCAATTCGTTGGGTTTGGTTAGCCCAAACATTACAACTAACTATTACAAAGCTAAACCCGCTAACTGTTTATTGTTTAACTAATTACAAGACATCCAAAGACCAAATCTAAGCTGTTGTCACAAACATGCACCAACAAACTCCCCCTTGACAATAGCTTCATAAAATAACTTTGTCTTCAGTCATCTTGCAATCTTCATGTAGTCGTGCACTGTCTTTGGTCTTTGGATAGCTTCAGCTTCAACAGCTTCTGTCAGCAACAGACTCCCCCTAAGCTGATGCATCCAATCACCAAATCTTCAAAACTTTAGC
This sequence comes from Helianthus tuberosus, assembly GCA_030545235.1. NCBI lineage: Eukaryota > Viridiplantae > Streptophyta > Magnoliopsida > Asterales > Asteraceae > Helianthus > Helianthus tuberosus. The sequence continues at coordinate 29,954,204 of CM060365.1, read as the reverse complement.
GTTTGAGTAAACTCCAGTTCAGCATTTGAATAGCAATCTTCAAACTCTTCAACTTTGTCTGCAATGTAGAAAGGAGGTTCTACCATGCATCCAATCAAACTCTCATCTTCACAGCAACTCAGCAACACAACAACTTCTCAGCAACACACTGCTTCAATCTGTTTACTATAAAACAAACATCTCGAGAAACCATCAGAATTTTGCAACATAAGTTAAACAAATTATTATTATTCAAGAGATAGTTAAACTGTATCACAGATTAAGCATTTTCAACTTTATCAACAACACGCAAAACTTTTTAATCACACACCCTATAACCCGCATGATTTAAAATTGTTGAACTCACTTGCTAACACCGTCTCCCCCTATCAGTAACAATTCCTCCAAGAATAACAGTTTTCCGTACGTTAAGAATTTTAAACAGAAAAAGACACTATTTTTGGATTTTTTATATTTTCTGAAAGCAAGTAAATAACAAAAGCAATAAACACTCTATTTTTGTGAGAATCACTGGTAAGAAGATCATATCAGCACAATCAAACTGTTTCACACAATTAGTTAATTCTTTATGTAATTTTTTGTGAAAAACAGTCCAAGACGATTACCAGTATGTTTGTCCACTTAAACAAAATGCATGAACATTTCAAGTTCCATTACCGTATGATACGTTAAGGTAATTTTATTTCTGAAATACTAGTGTGTCCCACTTCAGGATATACCCCCACGATCAAGGTATGCACAAAGATTCATCGTAGTAGGTGAGTATACCGATGTCATCCTTTAAGATATCCTGACAATGTCTAGGTCTGCATATAATCTGTTTTATCATATTTTAATTGCTTAACTATGAACACCCAAATAAATACTAAACAAATCCTGAAAATATAAACAACACACTCTATCATGCAAGTATCTTCCCTACCACATATTTCACAAGTCCAATCCAGATTTCTGAAATCTTAACTGGGAATAGGTTGAGAAGAGAACAGAATAGATCTTTAGGAGAGATGGTATAATATACAGATCAAATGAGTTTTTCTCAGTTTGATATAGGTTTCTTGGGTTTCATTTGGGCACTTGAGGGCCTCTTTCGGGTGTATTAGATCTATAGTGCGACAACGTACAGCTAGGTCAGCATGTATCTGGATGCAGCAGAAGCTGTCGTTGCCTAGCACCTCCAGGTCAGCATATATCTGGATGCAGCAGAGGATGTACACGACTTTTTTCAGAGAAGATTTCAGAATCAGATCAAAATTGTGTGTATCGGGACAACATACAGACATTCAAATAGAAATGAGCTAATTCCAAGTGACTTTCTTTCTTGGTGTCATGTACAATTTTAGTTCTGAACAGAAAGACAGTCAAGATATGCACAGATGAAATAACAGTATAAAGACCCAAAACTTCAGATTTTGGCAATCTATCAACGCAAGATTTAAGGTCATTAAACCATACACCACTGATGTGTTCCCCACTCATACTCAGTGCATTTAGGTTTATATCATATTGGTAAGTTGATTATTTCATGCTTTTTGCCTACTGGTACATCATATGATGAAGCTGCTATCACACTTAAGCAATTTAATTCAGTTTGAGTGTGACAGTCTAACTTGCTGATGTACTATCATTTCTTCTTTTTCACACAGTAATAACTCATTTTTGTTTTTGTTTTTTTATGTTTTTTATTTTTCAATTTTTTTTTATTTTTGATTTTTAAGAAAAGCAATAAACTATTTACAAAAATTCTTATGAAAAACCAGTTATTCAGGATTCCTCATCCCGTTGAGTTCGACTAAATGTTCAAAGCGAGCCCTGTCAAAAGCTTTAGTATAAAGATCTGCCAGGTTATCTAGTGTGTCGAATCAGCACTTTGAACTTCAATTTAAATCAATCAATATAAATATATCAACAATCTCACATCCCCATCATGTGCCTAGAGCAGCCACTATCAACATAAGTTGATAATCCTCCTTAGCAACTCCTGCACACACCAACTAAGAAATTAGTTAGATTGGGGGACCCAAGCCTTAATGGTCTTGGGTCGTCCAAATTCACAAACTATTTGAACATCCATCCAATATCCATTACTCCTAACAGGAGTCTTGGATCTCAGACATGTTGATGGAAATGGGTTTTGATTTCCATAAGGTCTATGGTCTTGGGGGTTCCTATATGTGTTTGGACTATTTGACCTTTGAAAATTCTGATTTTGATATCTTGAATTTTGATTCCAAGAAGCGTTATTGTTGTAATTTCTAAAGCCATTGTTATAAAAGGTTCGACCACCATTATTTTGGTATCGATTTTGATATTGACCTTGACTTCTGAAATTATTAGCATTATAATTGTTCACTCTTGGTGAACTGCTTCTAGGTCTGTCAAATCTGCCTGGTGGAGATCTAGGCTGAAATATAGGTTGATTTCTTTGAAAACGTGGAACCTGTGAAGTTCCTGTTCCAGCCTTATCTACACCAACAGCAACATTTTCTGGTTGCTTAGGAGCAGATTTCTTTGGAGAATTTGAGCCTTTCTCCTCACTATCACCTTCCTTCACTGGTAATTTCCCTCTCTGTTTTTCACTAAGTTGTGCTTCACTCTTTTTGTTAGGACAGCAGCTTGCTACATGTCCCTTGACGTGACATTTGAAGCACGATCTCTTTTTCGAAGACTTCTTAGCTGGAGTCTCCGAGGTAGATCCCTTATCAGATGGTGATGATCCCTTAGATGAACCTTGTTTAGTTTGCTTGGATTCAGATTTTTCTTTGTTTTTATTTTTAGCAAACTCTACATTTGATTCATTTTCAATAACAGTTGTTTCATTTTTCATATCACTACCTTGAACAAAATTAATCTTTTTAACAAAAGCTTGATTTTTATTCTTAGGCGGTGAATTTTTCCTTTTCAAATCATCACTCTCAGATCCATCACCTTGACTTGATGTGGATGCGAAACTACTTGGTGTAGATGCCATAAAGTCTGCTAGCTCATCTTCACTAGGCAGGAATGAATAGTTATGACTAAGAGGAGGTGGAACTTCATTAAATCCCTGGAAGCCCACACTGGTCTTGTCATTACTCTTCTTTAACCCACCCATCATGTGTTTCATAACAAAAGACGAATCTCTGAATTGACTCAATTTCTTTTCAAGTTTAACAATTTTGAGTTGTGCATCTGACAACTCTTTGCATTTTTCAGAAATCTCTTTTGTTTTCTCAGCCATCATGTCATGAGCTAAGTCTATGACTTGAAGTTTTTCATTTAATTTGCAAGTTAAAGCTTCAATTTCAGCTTCATAACCTCTTATCTTCTTCAAGTATGTAGATTCATTTCTTTTAGTAAAAAAGCTTGACTCTTTTACGTTTGACATCTCGCTTACCAGACTTTAGTTTTATGTTCTCAACCTGTCAATCTCACCCTGTAGTTCACGACATCTTAAACACACAGAATTAGATTGTACCCTTTCCTCATGAACTTCTGAGGTTTCATCAGCAACAACCTGTTCAGCTTCACTCTCTTTCCCTACTTCAGCATCCACTTTTGCTTCAGCATTCTCCACTTGAGCTTCAGCATTCTCCACTTGAGCTTCAGCATTTTTCACTTCAGATTCAGCATCACTCACACTAGTTTCAGCCTCATCAACTGGCACTATCTCTGCCATGAATGCCTGAGTGGCACTCTCATTTCCCTGATATCGCTTTTGTAATGCATCCCACATATCCTTTGAATTAGTGTACTTGTTGAAGGTATGCTTGATGCTATCAGGTAAGGACATTTTAATTGCAGCCAATGCTCTCTTTTCAGCTTCATACTTCCTTTTATCATCCTCTTGCATGTTCACATAGTCTGTTCGACGTGGTCTGCCCTCAAAATCGTGTGTTGGGTTTGTGTACCCATCTTCTATACAGATCCACATGCGTGCATCCTGAGATTCAATGAAGGATTTGAAGTTGTCCTTCCATGTAAGATAATTCTCCACCTTCATCATCTTAGGTGCTTTCAAATTCACCATGATTGACATTTTAACGTAACAGACTGTTAAAACCGTACAAAAGATCTCCGAAAACAGTGGTTACCAAATTACACCTTTAGAATCGTCTCGAAAAGACAAATCTAATGATATATAATGTCAAAAACCGTATTCGGGATTTTCCAGAGTCTAACGGTTCTGTCTAACGAGCTACGGATCAATTTCTATTTGCAAAACACTGAAATTTTATCGACGCTTGCCAACAAAAATTCCACCCTGCTAATTTTGCTGGTTTTTCTGTTAATTTCGCTGCTTTGTTTAAATTCGCTGGTTAGATGGTCAATTTCGCTGTTCTATTTCGCTGATCTAAGTTCAAGTTCGCTGTTTAATTTCGTCCGTTAATTTCGCCAGGTAACCAGTTCGCTATTACGACGACCAGTATAGTCGCCGAAAACCGTAATAATTTCGCTGTGGAAAATTATACGGTTACCAAAGTCGCCTTTGGATTTAACTTCGCCGGTCACCGAGGTATCAAGTGTCAAATTCGCTGATCAGTCTGCGAATTAGTTAAAATCGCCTGTTAACTTTGGAAGTTCAATCTGATCAAAATTCTGAAGATTTTTTCTGATTCTCCTAACAACTTCCTTCAAAATCGAAACAGCAAACTATCAGTAAATTTCGAAAATCAATGAAGAACAGTACGAAGAACGTGAAGAACACGAAGAACAGTCTTCGAATCTTCAAGTCTATCAGCCGAAAACTCTTCCAGAATCAACACAATCTTTCCAGAAATCCTGCAAAACACCAAACAAACAAACCAGAAGATCAAAACAGCCAAAAATTTCGAAAATTTTATCAAACACACAAAATAATTTCGAAACCCTAATTTTATCAGATTTCAAAAATTCGAAAATCTCCCTGTTTCTGCAGACACAATTCTGAACCGAGCCTTCAAGAGCCTAATGCTCTGATACCAATTGTAGGTCCCCTTGATGTGTATGGATCTTCACAGAATTGTCTTTCCAATCAAGAGTGCGGAATCCTCTTGATCAGAATATCACAGAAACAAGTAGAAGAACAGAAACAGCAATTCACTTTCAAACCGGGTTTCTATTGATTATCCAAACAAACGTTTTATAATCAATCAAACCCTAACCAACTATCAAATTCGTCCAAGCTGTTATGCTCTCACGAAATTCCTCACAAATTCTGTTTTGGCTGATTAACCTAAACCCTAAAGCCTAACCTTGTTTATATAACACAAGGTTTGCTACTTGGGCTTGGTTAAACCACATGGACTGCGAATTGGACAGGCCCAATTCGCCCCCACACACCCAATTCATTGGGTTTGGTTAGCCCAAACATTACAACTAACTATTACAAAGCTAAACCCACTAACTGTTTATTGTTTAACTAATTACAAGATATCCAAAGACTAAATCTAAGCTGTTGTCACAAACATGCACCAACATATATCATCATTGCTCTTGATTTTCTTGTCTGTATATCTCTTAAATGTCAACATATACACGTGTGATTTAGTTCACGAAGATTTTTCAATGCTGAGAACCTCGATCAGAGAGTAAAAAAGGTGGAAGTTCACAATGTTGTAAAACGAAAATGGGATATACCGGGCTAGGATTCGAGTTACAGGAACAAGGGCCAAACCAACCACCCAAGAATGGAATCGTCGAGCGAAAACACTTGACAACTTCCTGGAAGCAGCTTTTCTTGCCACCAAACCTTTCTCCATGAATTAGGAATCTGATGCCCTCACTAAACACAATCCTTAAATTGTTGCCATTTTTTGAGTGTTTATTTTTTGGTGTCTAATCCGCATATATATCACCATTGCTCAAGATATTCTTGACTGTATATCACTTAAATGTCAACATATACACGTGTGATTTATTTTACGAAGATTTTTCATTGCCGAGAACCTCGATCAGAGAGTAAAAAAGACTTAAGGTTCACAATGGTGTAAAACTAAAATGGGATATACCGGGCTAGGATTCGAGTTATAGGAACAAGGGCTAAACCAACCACCCAAGAATGGAATCGTCGAGCGAAAACACTTGACAACCTCCTGGAAGCAGCTTTTCTTGCCACCAGAGCTTTCTCCATCAATTTGGAATCTGATGTCGTCACTAAATACATTCCTAAAATTGTAGCCATTTTTTGAGTGTTTATTTTTTGGTGTCTAATCCGCATATATATATATATATCACCATTGCTCTTGATTTTCTTGACTGCATATCTCTTAAATGTCAACATATACACGTGTCATTAAGTTTACGAAGATTTTTCAATGTTAAGAACCTCGATCACAGAGTAAAAACGACGTCAGGTTTACAATGGTGTAAAACTAAAATGGGATATACCGGGCTAGGATTCGAGTTACAGGAAAAAGGGCCAAGCCAACCACCCAAGAATTGAATCGTCGAGCGAAAACATTTGACAACCTCCTGGAAGCAGCTTTTCTTGCCACCAGACCCTTCTCCATTAATTAGGAATCTGATGCCGTCACTAAACATCTTCCTTAAATTGTAGTCATTTTTTGAGTGTTTATTTTTTGGTGAATAATCCGCATATATATCACCATTGCTCTTGATTTTCTTGACTGTATATCTCTTAAATGTCAATATATACACGTGTGATTTAGTTTACAAAGATTTTTCAATGCCGAAAACCTCGATCAGAGAGTAAAAAAGGCGCAACGTTCACAATGGTGTAAAACTAAAATGGGATATACCGGGCTAAGATTCGACTTACAGGAACAAGGGCAAAAGCAACCACCCAAGAATGGAATCGTCGAGCGAAAACACTTGACAACCACCTCGAAGCAGATTTTCTTGCCACCAGACCTTTCTTCATCAATTAGGAATCTGATGTCGTCACTAAACACAATCCTTAAATTGTAGCCATTTTTTGAGTGTTTATTTTTTGTTGTCTAATCCGCATATATATATATATATATCACCATTGCTCTTGATTTTCTTGACTATATATCTCTTAAATGTCAACATATAAACGTGTGATTTAGTTTAAGAAGATTTTCCAATCCCGAGAACCTCGATCAGGGAGTAAAACATGCGTAAGGTTCACAATGGTGTAAAACTAAAATGGGATATACCGGGTTAGGATTCGAGTTACAGGAACAAGGGCCAAGCCAACAACCCAAGAATTGAATCGTCAAGCGAAAACACTTGACAACCACCTGGAAGCAGCTTTTCTTGCATGCCAGACCTTTCTCCATTAATTCAGAATCTGATGTCGTCACTAATCACATTTCTTAAGTTGTAGCCATTTTTTGAGTGTTTAATTTTTGGTGTCTAATCCGCATATATATCACCATTGCTCTTGATTTTCTTGTCTGTATATCTCTTAAATGTCAACATATACACGTGTGATTTAGTTTACGAAGATTTTTCGATTCCGAGAACCTCGATCAGGGAGTAAAAAAGGCGTAAGGTTCACAATGGTGTAAAACTAAAATGGGATATACCGGGCTAGGATTCGAGTTACGGGAACAAGGGCCAAACCAACCACCCAAGAATGGAATCGTCGAGCAAAAACACTTGACAACCACCTGGAAGCAGCTTTGCTTGCCACCAGACCTTTCTCCATCAATTCAGAATCTGATGTCGTCACTAAACACATTCCTTAAGTTGTAGCCATTTTTTGAGTGTCTAATTTTTGGTTTCTAATCCGCATATATATCACCATTGCTCTTGATTTTCTTGTCTGTATATCTCTTAAATGTCAACATATACACGTGTGATTTAGTTTACGAAGATTTCTCAATGCCGAGAACCTCGATCAGAGAGTAAAAAAGGCGTAAGGTTCACAATGGTGTAAAACTAAAATGGGATATACCGGGATAGGATTCGAGTTACAGGAATAAGGGCCAAACCAACCACCCAAGAATGGAATCGTCGAGCGAAAACACTTGACAACCTCCTGGAAGCAGCTTTACTTGCCACCAGACCTTTCTCCAATAATTAGGAATCTGATGCCGTCACTAAACACAATTCTTAAATTGTAGCCATTTTTTGAGTGTTTATTTTTTGGTGTCTAATCTACATATATATCACCATTGCTCTTGATTTTCTTGACTGCATATCTCTTATATGTCAACATATACACGTGTGATTTAGTTTATGGAGATTTTTCAATGTCGAGAACCTCGATCAGAGAGTAAAAAAGACGTAAGGTTCACAATGGTGTAAAACTAAAATGTGATATACCGAGCTAGGATTCGAGTTACAAGAAAAAGGGCCAAGCCAACCACCCAAGAATGGAATCGTCGAGCGAAAACACTTGACAACCTCCTGGAAGCAGCTTTTCTTGCCACCAGACCTTTCTCCATTAATTAGGAATCTGATGCCGTCACTAAACACCTTCCTTAAATTGTAGTCATTTTTTGAGTGCTTATTTTCTGGTGTCTAATCCGCTTATATATGACCATTGCTCTTGATTTTCTTGACTGCATATCTCTTAAATGTCAATATATATACACGTGTGATTTAGTTTACGAATATTTTTCAATGCCGAGAAACTCGATCAGGGAGTAAAAAATGCGTAAGGTTCACAATGGTGTAAAACTAAAATGGGATATACCTAGCTAGGATTCGAGTTACAGGAACAAGGGCCAAGCCAACCACTCAAGAATGGAATTGTCGAGCGAAAACACTTGACAACCTCCTGGAAGCATCTTTGCTTGCCACCAGACCTTTCTCCATCAATTCGGAATATGATGTCGTCACTAAACACATTCCTTAAGTTGTAGCCATTTTTTGAGTGTTTATTTTTTGGTGTCTAATCCGCATATATATCACCATTGTTCAAGATTTTCTTGACTGCATATCTCTTAAATGTCAACATATACACGTGTGATTTAGTTTACGAAGATTTTTCAATGCCGAGAACCTCGATCAGAGAGTAAAAAAGGCGTAAGGTTCACAATGGTGTAAAACTAAAATGGGATATACCGGGCTAGGATTCGAGTTACAGGAACAAGGGCCAAACCAACCACCCAAGAATGGAATCGTCGTGCGAAATAACTTGACAACCTCCTGGAAGCAGCTTTTCTTTCCACCAGAACTTTCTCCATCAATTAAGAATCTGATGCCGTAAACAAACACATTCCTTAAATTGTAGCCATTTTTTGAGTGTTTATTTTCTGGTGTTTAATCCGCATATATATCACCATTGCTCTTGATTTTCTTGACTGCATATCTCTTAAATGTCAATATATACACGTGTGATTTAGTTTGCGAATATTTTTCAATGCCGAGAACCTCGATCAGAGAGTAAAAAAGGCGTAAGGTTCACAGTGGTGTAAAACTAAAATGAGATATTCCGGGCTAGGATTCGAGTTACAGAAACAAGGGCCAAGCCAACCACCCAAGAATGGAATCGTCGAGCGAAAACACTTGACAACCTACTGTAAGCATCTTTTCTTGCAACCAGACCTTTCTCCATCAATTAGGAATCTGATGTCGTCACTAAACACAATCCTTAAATTGTAGCCATTTTTTGAGTGTTTATTTTTTGGTGTCTAATCCGCATATATATCACCATTGCTCTTGATTTTCCAGACCGTATATCTCTTAAATGTCAACATATACACGTGTAATTTAGTTTACGAAGATTTTTCAATGCCAAGAACCTCGATCAGAGAGTAAAAAAAGGCGTAAGGTTCACAATGGTGTAAAACAAAAATGGGATATACCGGGCTAGGATTCGAGTTACAGGTACAAGGGCCAAATCAACCACCCAAGAATGGAATCATCGAGCGAAAACACTTCACAACCTCATGGAAGAAACTTTCTTTGCACCAGACCTTTCTCCATCAACAATTAGGAATCTGATGCCGTCATTAAACACCTTCCTTAAATTGTAGCCATTTTTTGAGTGTTTATTTTTTGGTGTCTAATCTGCATATATATCACCATTTCTCTTGATTTTCTTGATTGTATATCTCTTAGATGTCAACATATACACGTGTGATTTATTTTACGAAGATTTTTCAATGCCGAGAACCTCGATCAGAGTGTAAAAAAGGCGTAAGGTTCACAATGGTGTAAAACTAAAATGGGATATACTGGGCTAGGATTCGAGTTACAGGAACAAGGGCCAAACCAACCACCCAAGAATGGAATCGTCGAGCGAAAACACTTGACAACCTCCTGGAAGCAGCTTTTCTTGCCACCAGACCTTTCTGCATCAATTAGGAATCTGATGCCGTCACTAAACACAATCCTTAAATTGTAGCCATTTTTTTGAGTGTTTATTTTTTGGTGTTTAATATATATATATATCAGCATTGCTCTTGATTTTCTTGACTGTATATCTCTTAAATGTCAACATATACACGTGTGATTTAGTTTACGAAGATGTTTCAATGCCGAGAACCTCGATCAGGGAGTAAAAAAGGCGTAAGGTTCACAATGTTGTAAAACTAAAATGGGATATACCGGGCTAGTATTCAAGTTACAAGAACAAGGGCCAAACCAACCACCCAAGAATGGAATCGTCGAGCGAAAACACTTGACAACCTCCTGGAAGCAGCTTTTCTTACCACCAGACCTTTCTGCATCAATTAGGAATCTGATGCCGTCACTAAACACAATCCTTAAATTGTAGCCATTTTTTGAGTGTTTATTTTTTGGTGTTTAATATGCATATATATCACCATTGCTCTTGATTTTCTTGACTGTATATCTCTTAAATGTCAACATATACATGTGCGATTTAGTTTACGAAGATTTTTCAATGCCGAGAACCTCGAACAGAGAGTAAAAAAGGCGTAAGGTTCACAATGGTGTAAAACTAAAATGGGATATACCAGGCTAGGACTCGAGTTACAGGAACAAGCGTCAAACCAACCACCCAAGAATGGAATCGTCGAGCAAAAACACTTGACAATCAACTGGAAGTAGCTTTTCTTGCCACCAGACATTTCTCCATCAATTAGGAATCAGATGACGTCACTAAACACATTATTTAAATTGAAGCCATTTTTTGAGTTTTTATTTTTTGGTGTCAAATCCGCATATATATCACCATTGCTCTTGATTTTCTTAACTGTATATCTCTTAAATGTTAACATATAGACGTGTGATTTAGTTTACGAAGATTTTTCAATGCCGAGAACCTCGATCAGAGAGTAAAAAATGCGTAAGGTACACAATGGTGTAAAACTAAAATGGGATATACTGGGCATGGATTCGAGTTACCGGAAAAAGGGCCAAACCAACCACCCAAGAATGGAATCGTCGAGCGAAAACACTTGACAACCTACTAGAAGCAGCCTTTCTTGCCACCAGACCTTTCTACATTAATTAGTAATCTGATGCCGTCAGTAAACACATTCCTTTAATTGTAGCCATTTTTTGAGTGTTTATTTTTTGTTATCTAATCCGCATATATTTCACCATTGCTCTTGATTTTCTTGACTGTATATCTCTTAAATGTCAACATATACACGTTTGATTTAGCTTACGAAGATTTTTCAATGCCGAGAAGCTCGATCAGAGAGTAAAAAAGGCTTAAGGTTCACAATGGTGTAAAACTAAAATGGGATATACCGGGTTAGGATACGAGTTACTGGAACAAGTGCCAATCCAACCACCCAAGAATGGAATCGTCGAGCGAAAACACTTGACAACCTCCTGAAAGCAGCGTTTCTTGCCACCAGACCTTTCTCCATCAATTAGGAATCTGATTCCGTCACTAAACACATTCCTTAAATTATAGCCATTTTTTAAGTGTTTATTTTTTGATGTCTAATCCGCATATATATCACCATTGCTCTTGAATTTCTTGACTGTATATCTCTTAAATGTCAATATATACACGTGTGATTTAGTTTACAAAGATTTTTCAATGCTGAGAACCTCGATCAGAGAATAAAAAAGGTTTATGGTTTCACAATGGTGTAAAACTAAAATTGAATATAACGGGCTAGGATTCGAGTTACAGGAACAAGGGCCAAACCAACCACCCAAGAATGGAATCATCGAGCGAAAACACTTGACAACCTGCTGGAAGCAACTTTTCTTGCCACCAGACCTTTCTCCATCAATTAGGAATCTGATGCCGTCACTAAACACATTCCTTAAATTGTTGCCATTTTTTGAGTGTTTATTTTTTGTTGTCTAATCTGCATATATATCACCATTGCTCTTAATTTTCTTGACTGTATATTTCTCTAATGTCAACATATACACATGTGAGTTAGTTTACGAAAATTTTTCAATGCCGAGAACCTCGATCAGTGAGTAAAAAAGGCATAAGGTTTACAATGGTGTAAAACTAAAATGGGATATAACGGACTAGGATTCGAGTTACAGGAACAAGGGCCAAAACCAACCACCCAAGAATGGAATCATCAAGCGAAAACACTTGACAACCTTCTGGAAGCAGCTTTTCTTGCCACTAGACCTTTCTCTATCAATTAGGAATCTGAGGCCGTCACTAAACACATTCCTTAAATTGTAGCTATTTTTGAGTGTTTATTTTTTGGTGTCTAATCCGCATATATATCACCATTTCTCTTGAATTTCTTGACTGTATATCTCTTAAATGTCAACATATACACGTGTGATTTTGTTTACAAAGATTTTTCAATGCCGAGAACCTCGATCAGAGAGTAAAAAAGGCGTAAGGTTCACAATGGTGTAAAATTAAAATAGGATATACCGGGCTTGGATTCGAGTTACTAGAACAAGGGCCAAACCAACCACCCAAGAATGGAATCGTCGAGCGAAAACACTTGACAACCTCCTGGAAGCAGCTTTTCTTGCCACCAGACCTTTCTCCATCAATTAGGAATCTGATGCCGTCACTAAACACATTCCTTAAATTGTGGCCATTTTTTGAGTGTTTATTTTTTGCTGTCTAATCTGCATATATATATATATATATATATATATATATATATATATATATATATATATATATATATATATATATATATATATATATATATATCAGAATTGCTCTTGATTTTCTTGACTGTATATCTCTTAAATGTCAACATATACACGTGTGATTTAGTTTACGAAGATGTTTCAATGCCGAGAACCTCGACCAGGGAGTAAAAAAGGCGTAAGGTTCACAATGTTGTAAAACTAAAATGGGATATACCGGGCTAGTATTCAAGTTACAAGAACAAGGGCCAAACCAACCACCCAAGAATGGAATCGTCGAGCGAAAACACTTGACAACCTCCTGGAAGCAGCTTTTCTTGCCACCAGACCTTTCTCCATCAATTAGGAATCTGATGCCGTCACTAAACACAATCCTTAAATTGTAGCCATTTTTTGAGTGTTTATTTTTTGGTGTTTAATATGCATATATATCACCATTGCTCTTGATTTTCTTGACTGTATATCTCTTAAATGTCAACATATACACGTGTGATTTAGTTTACGAAGATTTTTCAATGCCGAGAACCTCGATCAGAGAGTAAAAAAGGCGTAAGGTTCATAATGGTGTAAAACTAAAATGGGATATACCAGGCTATGATTCGAGTTACAGGAACAAGCGTCAAACCAACCACCCAAGAATGGAATCGTCGAGCAAATACACTTGACAATCAACTGGAAGCAGCTTTTCTTGCCACCAGACCTTTCTCCATCAATTAGGAATCAGATGACGTCACTAAACACATTATTTAAATTGAAGCCATTTTTTGAGTGGAATCGTCGAGCAAATACACTTGAACACCTCCTGGTGTCTAATCCGCATATATATCACCCTTGCTCTTGAATTTGTTGACTGTATATCTCTTAAATGTCAATATATACACGTGTGATTTAGTTTACAAAGATTTTTCAATGCCGAGAACCTCGATCTGGGAGTAAAAAAGGTTTATGGTTCACAATGGTGTAAAACTAAAATGGGATATAACGGTCTAGGATTCGAGTTACAGGAACAAGGGGCAAACCAACCACCCAAGAATGGAATCATCGAGCGAAAACACTTGACAACCTGCTGGAAGCAGCTTTTCTTGCCACCAGACCTTTCTCCATCAATTAGGAATCTGATGCCGTCACTAAACACATTCCTTAAATTGTTGCCATTTTTTGAGTGTTTATTTTTTGTTTTCTAATCTGCATATATATCACCATTGCTCTTGATTTTCTTGACTGTATATCTCTTAAATGTCAACATATACACGTGTGATTTACTTAACGATGATTTTTCATTGCCGAGAACCTCGATCAGAGAGTAAAAAAGGCGTAAGGTTCACAATGGTGTAAAACTAAAATGGGAAATACCGGGCTAGGATTCGAGTTACAGGAACAAGGGCCAAACCAACCACCCAAGAATGGAATTGTTGAGCGAAAACACTTGACAACCTCCTGGAAGCAGCTTTTCTTGCCACCAGACCTTTCTCCATCAATTAGGAATCTTAAGCCGTCACTAAACACATACCATAAATTGTAGCCATTTTTTGAGTGTTTATTTTTTGGTGTCTAATCTGCTTATATATCACCATTGCTCTTGATTTTCTTGACTGTATATATCTTAAATGTCAACATATACACGTGTGATTTTGTTTACGAAGATTTTTCAAGGCAGAGAACCTCGATTAGAGAGTAAACAAGGCGCAAGGTTCACAATGGTGTAAAACTAAAATGGGATATACCGGTCTAGGATTCGAGTTACAGGAACAAGGGCGAAGCCAACCACCCAAGAATGGAATCGTTGAGCGAAAACACGTGACAACCTCCTGGAAGCAGCTTTTCTTGCCACCAGACGTTTCTCTATCAATTAGGAATCTGATGGCGTCACTAAACACATTTCTTAAATTGTAGCCATTTTTTGAGTGTTTGTTTTTTGGTGTCGAATCCGCATATATATCACCATTGCTCTTAATTTTCTTGACTGTATATCACTTAAATGACAACATATACACGTGTGATTTAGATAACGAATATTTTTCATTGCCGAGAACCTCGATCAGAGAGTAAAAAAGGTGTAAGGTTCACAATGGTGTAAAACTAAAATGGATTATACCGGGTTAGGACTCGAGTTACAAGAACAAGGGCCAAACCAACCACCCAAGAATGGTATTGTCGAGCGAAAACACTTGACAACCTCCTGGAAGCAGCTTTTCTTGCCACTAGACCTTTCTCCATCAATTAGGAATCTGATGTCGTCACTAAACACATACCTTAAATTGTAGAGATTTTTTGAGTTTTTATTTTTTTGTGTCTAATCCGCATATATATGACCATTGCTCTTGATTTTCTTGACTGTATATCTCTTAAATGTCAACATATACACGTGTGATTTAGTTAACGAAGATTTTTCAATACCTAGAACCTCGATCAGAGAGTAAAAAAGGCGTAAGGTTCACAATGTTGTAACACTAAAATGGGATATACCGGGCTAGGATTCGAGTTACAGGAACAAGGGCCAAACCAACCACCCAGAAAGGGAATCGTCAAGTGAAAACCCTTGACAACCTCCTAGAAGCAGCTTTTCTTGCCACCGGAACTTTCTCCATCAATTAGGAATCTGATGCCATCACTAAATACAAACCTTAAATTGTAGACATTTTTTGAGTGTTTATTTTTTGGTGTCTAATCCGCATATATATCACCATTGCCATTGATTTTCTTGACTGTATAGCTCTTAAAAGTCAATATATACACGTGTGATTTTGTTTACGAAGATTTTTCAATGCCGAGAACTTCGATCAGAGAGTAAAAAAGGCGTAAGGTTCACAATGGTGTAAAACTAAAATGGGATATACCGGGCTAGGATTCGAGTTACAGGAACAAGGTCCAAGCCAACCACCCAAGAATGGATTCGTCGAGCGAAAACACTTGAACACCTCCTGGAAGCAGCTTTTCTTGCCACTAGACGTTTCTCTATCAATTAGGAACCTGATGCCGTCACTAAACACATTCCTTAAATTGTAGTCATTTTTTGAGTGTTTATTTTTTGGTGTCTAATCCGCATATATATCACCATTGCTCTTAATTTTCTTGAGTGTATATCACTTAAATGACAACATATACACGTGTGATTTAGTTAACGAAGATTTTTCATTGCCGAGAACCTCGATCAGAGAGTAAAAAAGGCGTAAGGTTCACAATGGTGTAAAACTAAAATGGGATATACCGGGCTAGGATTCGAGTTACAGGAACAAGGGCCAAACCAACCACCCAAGAATGGAATTGTCGAGCGAAAACACTTGACAACCTCCTGGAAGCAGCTTTTCTTGCCACAAGACAATTCTCCATCAGTTAGGAATCTGATGCCGTCACTAAACACTTACCTTAAATTGTAGCCATTTTTTGAGTTTTTATATTTTGGTGTCTAATCCGCATATATATCACCATTGCTCTTGATTTTCTTGACTGTATATCTCTTAAATGTTAACATCTATACGTGTGATTTAGTTAACGAGGATTTTTCAATACCGAGAACCTCGTTCAGAGAGTAAAAAAGGCGTAAGGCTCACAATGTTGTAAAACTAAAATGGGATATACCGGGCAAGGATTCGAGTTAAGGGCCAAACCAACCACCCAAAAAGGGAATCGTCGAGCGAAAACCCTTGACAACCTCCTGGAAACAACTTTTCCTGTGACCAGAACTTTCCCCATCAACTAGGAATCTGATGCCGTCACTAAACACATTCCTTAAATTGAAGCCATTTTTTGAGTGTTTATTTTTTGGTGTCTAATCCGCATATATATCACCATTGCTCATGATTTTCTTGACTGCATATCTCCTAAATATCAACATATACACGTGTAATTTAGTTTACGAAGATTTTTCACTGTCGAGAACCTCGATCAGAGAGTAAAAAAGGCGTAAGGTTCACAATGGTGTAAAATTAAAATGGGATATACCGGGCTAGGATTCGAGTTGCAGGAACAAGGGCCAAACCAACCACCCAAGAAGGGAATCGTCGAGCGAAAACACTTGACAACCTACTGGAAGCAGCTTTTCTTGCCACCAGACCTTTCTCCATAAATTAGAAATCTGAGGCCGTCACTAAACACATTCCTTAAATTGTAGCCATTTTTTGAGTGGTTATTTTTTGGTGTCTAATCCGCATATATATCACCATTGCTCATGATTTTCTTGACTGCATATCTCCTAAATGTCATCATATACACGTGTGATTTAGTTTACGAAGATTTTTCTATGTCGAGAACCTCGATTATAGAGTAAAAAAGGCGTAAGGTTAACAATGTGTAAAACTAAAATGGGATATACCGGGCTAGGATTCGAGTTACAGCAACAAGGGCCAAACCAACCACCCAAGAAAGGAATCGTCGAGCGAAAACACTTGACAACCTCCTGGAAGCAGCTTTTCTTGCCACCAGACCTTTCTCCATTAATTAGGAATCTGATGCCGTCACTAAACACATTCCTTAAATTGTAGCCATTTTTTGAGTGTTTATTTTTTGGTGAATAATCCACATATATATCACCATTGCTCTTGATTTTCTTGAGAGTATATCTCTTAAATGTCAAAATATATACGTGTGATTTAGTTTACAAATATTTTTCAATGTCGAAAACCTCGATCAGAGAGTAAAAAAGGCGTAACGTTCACAATGGTGTAAAAATAAAATGGGATATACCGGGCTAAGATTCGAGTTACTGTAAAAAGGGCAAAACTAACCACCCGAGAATGGAATCGTCGAGCGAAAACACTTGACAACCTCCTTGAAGCAGTTTTTCTTGCCACCGGACCTTTCTCCATCAATTAGGAATCTGATGTCGTCACTAAACACATTCCTTAAATTGTAGCCATTTTTTGAGTGTTTATTTTTTGGTGTCTAATCCGCATATATATCACCATTGCTCTTGATTTTCTTGACTGTATATCTCTTAAATGTCAACATATACACGTGTGATTTAGTTTACGAAGATTTTTCAATGTCGAGAACCTCGTTCAGAGAGTAAAAAAGGCGCAAGGTTCATAATGGTGTAAAACTAAAATGGGATATACCGGGCTAGGATTCGAGTTACGGGAACAAGGGCCAAACCAACCACCCAAGAATGGAATCGTCGAGTGAAAACACTTGACAACCACCTGGAAGCAGCTTTTCTTGCCACCAGACCTTTCTTCACCGATTCGGAATCTGATGTCGTCACAAAACACATTCCTTAAGTTGTAGCCATTTTTTGACTGTTTAATTTTTGGTGTCTAATCCGCATATATATCACAATTGCTCTTGATTTTCTTGTTTGTATATCTCTTAAATGTCAACATATCCACGTGTGATTTAGTTTACGAAGATTTTTCAATGCTGAGAACCTCGATCAGAGAGTAAAAAAGGTGTAAGTTCACAATGTTGTAAACTAAAATGGGATATACCGGGCTAGGATTCGAGTTACAGGAACAAGGGCCAAACCAACCTCCCAAGAATGGAATCGTCGAGCGAAAACTTGACAACCTCCTGGAAGCAGCTTTTCTTGCCACCAGACCTTTCTCCATCAATTAGGAATCTGATGCCGTCACTAAACACATTCCTTAAATTGTAGCCATTTTTTGAGTGTTTATTTTTTTTTGTCAAATCCGCATATATATCACCATTGCTTATGATTTTCTTGACTATATATCTCTTAAATGTCAACATATATATGGTTGATTTAGTTTAAGAAGATTTTTCAATGCCGAGAACCTCGATCCGGGAGTAAAAAAGGCGTAAGGTTCACAATGGTGTAAAACTAAAATGGGATATACCGGGCTAGTATTCGAGTTACAGGAACAAGGGCCAAACCAACCACCCAAGAATGGAATCGTCGAGCGAAAACACTTGACAACCTCCTGGAAGTAGATTTTCTTGCCACCAGACGTTTCTTCATCAATTGGGAATCTGATGCTGTCACTAAACACATTCCTTAAATTGTAGCCATTTTTTGAGTGTTTATTTTTTGTTGTCTAATCCGCATATATATCACCATTGCTTATGATTTTCTTGACTATATATCTCTTAAATGTCAACATATAAACGGGTGATTTAGTTTAAGAAGATTTTTCAATGCCGAGAACCTCGATCAGGGAGTAAAAAAGGGGTAAGGTTCACAATGGTGTAAAACGAAAATGGGATATACCGGGCTAGGATTCGAGTTACAGGAACAAGGGCCAAGCCAACCACCCAAGAATGGAATCGTCGAACGAAAACACTTGACAACCACCTGGAAGCAGCTTTTCTTGCCACCAGACCTTTCTCCATCAATTCAGAATCTGATGTCGTCACTAATCACATTTATTAAGTTGTAGCCATTTTTTGAGTGTTTAATTTTTGGTGTCTAATCCGCATATATATCATCATTGCTCTTGATTTTCTTGTCTGTATATCTCTTAAATTTCAACATATACACGTGTGATTTAGTTTACGAAGATTTTTCAATGCCGAGAACTTCGATTAGAGAGTAAAAAAGGCGCAAGGTTCACAATGGTATAAAACTAAAATGGGATATACCGGGCTAGGATTCGAGTTACGGGAACACGGGCCAAACCAACCACCCAAGAATGGAATCGTCGAGTGAAAACACTTGACAACCACCTGGAAGCAGCTTTTCTTGCCACCAGACCTTTCTCCATCGATTCGGAATCTGATGTCGTCACAAAACACAATCTTTAAGTTGTAGCCATTTTTTGAGTATTTAATTTTTGGTGTCTAATCCGCACATATATCACAATTGCTCTTGATTTTCTTGTCTGTATATCTCTTAAATGTCAACATATACACGTGTGATTTAGTTTACGAATATTTTTCACTGCCGAGAACCTCGATCAGAGAGTAAAAAAGGCTTAAGGTTCACAATGGTGTAAAACTAAAATGGGATATACCGGGCTAGGATTCGAGTTCCAGGAACAAGGGCCAAACCAACCACCCAAGAATGGAATCGTCGAGCGAAAACACCTGACAACCTCCTGGAAGCAACTTTTCTTACCACCAGAGCTTTCTTTATCAATTAGGAATCTGATGCCGTCACTAAACACATTCCTTAAAGTTTAGCCATTTTTTGAGTGTTTATTTTTTGGTGTCTAATCCGCATATATATCACCATTGCTCTTGATTTTCTTGACTGCATATCTCTTAAATGTCAACATATACACGTGTCATTTAGTTTACGAAGATTTTTCAATGTCGAGAACCTCGATCAGAGAGTAAAAAAGACGTAAGGTTCACAATGGTGTAAAACTAAATTCGGATATACCGGGCTAGGATTCGAGTTACAGGAACAACGGCCAAAATAACCACCCAAGAATGGAATCGTCGACCCAAAACACTTGACAACCTCCTGGAAGCAGCTTTTCTTGCCACCAGACATTTCTCCATCAATTAGGAATCTGATGCCGTCACTAAACACATTCCTTATATTGTAGCCATTTTTTGAGTGTTTATTTTTTGGTGTCTAATCCGCATATATATCACCATTTCCCTTGATTTTCTTGACTGTATATCTCTTAAATGTCAACATATACACGTGTGATTTAGCTTACGAAGATTTTTCAATGCCGAGAACCTCGATCAGAGAGTAAAAAAGGCGTAAGGTTCACAATGGTGTAAAACTAAAATGGGATATACCGGGCTAGGATTCGAGTTACAGGAACAAGGGCCAAACAATACACTCAAGAATGGAATCGTCGAATGAAAATACTTGACAACCTCCTGGAAGCAGCTTTTTTGGCCACTAGACCTGTCTCCATCAATTAGGAATCTGATGTCGTCACTAAACACATTCCTTAAATTGTAGCCATTTTTTGAGTGTTTATTTTTTGGTGTCTAATCCGCATATATATCACCATTGCCCTTGTTTTTTTTATTGTATATCTCTTAAATGTCTACATATACACGTGTGATTTAGTTTATGAAGATTTTTCAATGCCGAGAACCTCGATTAGAGAGTAAAAAAGGCGTAAGGTTCACAGTGGTGTAAAACTAAAATGGGATAATCCGGGCTAGGATTCGACTTACAGGAACAAGGGCCAAACCAACCACCCAAGAATGGAATCGTCGACCGAAAACACTTGTCAACGCCCTAGAAACAGCTTTTCTTGCCACCAGACCTTTCTCCATCAATTCGGAATATGTTGCCGTCACTAAACACTTTGCTTAAATTGAAGCCATTTTTTGAGTGTTTATTTTTTGGTTTCTAATCCGCATATATATCACCATTGCGCTTGATTTTCTCGACTGTATATCTCTTAAATGTCAACATATACACGTTTGATTTAGTTTACGAAGATTTTTCCATCCTGAGAACCTCGATCATAGAGTAAAAAAGGCGTATGGTTCACAATGGTGTAAAACTAAAATGGGATATACCAGGCTAGGATTCGAGTTACAGGAGCAAGGGCCAAACCAACCACCCAAGAATGGAATCGTCAAGCGAAAACACTTGAAAACCTCCTGGAAGCAGTTTTTCTTGCCACCAGAGCTTTCAACATCAACAATTAGGATTCTGATGCCGTCACTAACACATTCCTTAAATTGTAGCCATTTTTAAGTGTTTATTTTTTGGTGTCTAATCCGCATATATATATCTCGATTGCTCTTGATTTTCTTGACTGTATATCTCTTAAATGTCAACATATACACGTGTGATTTAGTTTACGAATATTTTTCGATGCCGAGAACCTCGATCAGACAGTAAAAAAGGTGTAAGGTTCACAATGGTGTAAAACTAAAATGGGATATACCGGGCTAGGATTCGAGTTACAGGAATAAGGGCCAAACCAACCACCCAAGAATGGAATCATTGAGCGAAAACACTTCACAACCTCCTGGAAGCAGCTTTTCTTGCCACAAGACTCCATCAATAATTAGGAATCTGATGCTGTCACTAAACACCTTCCTTAAATTGTAGCCATTTTTTGAGTGTTTATTTTTTAGTGTCTAATCTGCATATATATCACCATTGCTCTTGATTTTCTTGACTGTATATCTCTTAAATGTCAACATATACACGTGTGATTTAGTTTACGAAGATGAATTGGGGTTGGTTTTCAGATGGAGAGGAGGTAAACTCGAAACGGTGATAAATGAAGGCGGTTGTCGGAGATGAACTGGGGTTGGTTTTCAGATGGTGCGGTGGAAGAAAAACAGAGGTGAAGGTGATCGGTAAACGGAAAAGATGATGGGAGGACGGCGGTCGGTGACGGAAGTAGTGGGGGTGTTATCAGTGATGAAGATAGTCGTTGGAGAAGATGACCGGAGTTGCAGGTTTCCGGCGATGGTTATCGGATAAGAAGAAGAAGATGATGGTTGTGTTTCGACGTGGAGGTTACGGCAATAATGAGCTTCACGTGAAAACAGAGACTCGAAACCACAAATCGAAACCAGTTTTATGGTGGCTGGAGGTGGCAGTGGTGGTTGTGGTGGTGAATGGCGGTGGCAGTGGTGGTGGGGGGTAATATCACAGAGTGAACAAAACACAGGGGGTAATATGAAAGGGCATTATAGTCATTTCAAGTTATAGTCAACAGATCAGTCAACAAATTTGAAGCCGGGGGGTAAGGTTGCGACATAACAGCAAACGTTGGGGGGTAAAATTGCAATTATTTCGTTAGGGGGGTAAGGGTGCCAATCACCCTAAACCCCAGGGGGTAAAATTGCAGTTTACTCATTAATTTAATTCAACACAAAGAAGCAGATAACCCAATGGTTGGGTTGTTGTTGAGCGAACCAGAGGTCACGGGTTCGAACCCTGGTGACATGGTTTCCTTATTTTTATTACTTTTTCTTTTTTTTTTACCCAAATAAATTAATTATTATTTGAAGATTCTTTTATAACATAAGTTATATATAATCAACTATTCCTTTGTTACAGCCATAAACTTCTAAAACTCAAGATTAATCAAAATAATTAACAAATTTTCCTAAATCCTTTTATAACGTAAGATATTAGTAAAATAAATTTATAATTTCTAAATTTCATTTTCCATTTTATAATCTAACCATAAGTCACTTTAATACTAATAAATTGTGATAATTCTTTTATAACTTTTGTTAATATTTAGTTAAGTTAATGGTAAATCATAAGCAGTAGGGATTATATTTTACCTACAAATGTTAACGATTTCGTTATATATTTTTTTAATTATTTAGGATAACCATTTCGTACTCTTGGATTCCCAATCTTTTACTCGTGCGTTATTTCACAAGGAGCCTCCAAACGCAACCAATGTGAGCATACTCGACCATTTTTACGTATTAACGCCTTTTTGGGGTGCAACATGTATATAAAATCCACTTTACACCATCGATTATAATCAAACACACAATTCATCGAACACGTTCGTTGTTATGCTTAGGTTGTTAATACTTGTTAGTTTCAACTTGTGTTCCCATGATATTGTTATGCTTAGGCTGTTTATGCATGCTAGTTTAAAAATCATAATTTCATACTATTTGCTATGTTTAAGTTGTGTATGTATGCTCGTTTCGATGTGAATAATAAATGCTATGTGAATTTAAGACAAACTTTTATACTTATAATTATATTAAAACTTGTATGCTCGCCATTGCTTTTGTACTGATCCATGCTTTTAATACATGTTGCAGGATTGTGACAGATGAATCCGGTAGGATTCCCTAGAAACGCATTTAAACTTTATTGCTCGTTGTATTGTAATTTGCTTTCAATTTTGTTGTATTCTGTTTCCAATAATTGTAATAATTAATTATCAATGAAATGAATTTAATTATTTGAATACTTATTGTGCATTATTTATTTTAATCTTGTGGTATTCTAGTTCAAACCATGTAAAATGTAATTATTAAATACTTGACACAAAATAGCGTTATGAAGTCTCTTGCAATCTACACACTTCGTCTCATCCCGATGTTTTCGCCATCGGTTGGGGTGTGACAGATTGGTATCAAAGCCATAACTATAGAGAATTAGGTAGAATTGCCATGTTTGACCTAGTCTATAGTCTAAGTACCAAAACTTGACCATTCCTTATTCTTGCTTAATATGTAATTCTTCCTATTTGCTTCTACATCTTCTTTTGTCTAAATATACAATGTGTCTTTTCTAAAACATTTCACACAATACATACCTGAAGATACTCATATTCCACAATCGAAACGACTCACTAGAATAGGGGTGATTCCCGCCTTTGGTGACTAGGAATGGCAATGGGCTGGGTTTGGGCCGGGTATTGGTAATCCCAGGCCCGTACCCGGTTCTAATTCTTTGGCCCATACCCGGCCCGTTACCCATCGGGTATTTTTCGGGTAATTACCCGTCGGGTATCGGGCTTACCCGCGGGTATCGGGTATACCCGTTAATTTCTTAAAAATACCCGTTGGGACATATGTGCATTTTTTACTTTGATGTTTATATAATTTACAATTTTAATAACTATAACAAATGAAAATACGATTAAATACTTTCTTATCATATTCAGACCACATATACCAAACTAAATCAAAACGATTACTTAATTAATTAATTGTATTAGAACCACCTAATTGCATAAACATCCACATAATAAAAGGTGCTAGCTTCTATATCCAATATACATGCTCAAAAATAACTTATTTGTTCACTTAGTAAGCTTATACATGCTTAAAAATAAGCTAGTACTTCCATATCCATATGAAGTAGTAGCTTCCATATCCAATATAATTTTAAAGAGATAACTACCGGTAAAGAGAAGACTAGACGTTAGTACTATAGAGAAGTTAATAAGTGCATGTACTAAGTTCATATATATGGAAATTTATAATATGATACTTTCGAGATTATTCGGGTAAATGGGCCAAATATCGGGCCGGGTATCGGGCGGGTATCACTAAATCCCATACCCGTACCCGTACCCGATTTTTTTCCCTTCTTAAGCCCATACCCGGCCCATACCCATCGGGCTTCGGGTATACCCGGCCCGTATGTTTCGGGTTTCGGGTAGACCCGTCGGGCTTGGGCTTTTTTGCCATCCCTATTGGTGACGAATTTCAATCCACCTTACATGTTATTTTGCACGAAATTTCACCATCAAGTCAGGAGTGATATCTGTAACTTGATAGGAATTTCCATTTCATACTCTAGTGGTTCCTTATTGACGAGTCGAGATTTTATCTTGTTTCGTTCAATAAACCACATTTTAGGGACGAAAGTGTCAAGCTAGGATTGATATCAACACCTTTGTGACTGGTCCCGCTCTACGATTTTCAATCTCGCCAAAGTTTCGTATTTTCAAACAAATTAGGGACATGTACTAACTGGAAGGGTAAAATACCGTTAATCGCCTGGCGATGAGAGTATTATACCTTTTAGGCCAAAGCATGTCTCCCTATTTTGGAAGGACTTGCGATTCACTTTGGAATAGTCGAAGTTTCTAAACCCGAAGCACTCCAATACTTATCAAGCCTCTATTTTATATTAACTTAACTTTTATGCGATTTAATACTTGTTACCTAATCATCGTTTTTACACAGTAAATTAATACACGCATACTGATACGTTATACTTGATTCGGGATTACTGGACATTCTTATGTGATAAACTGGTCATTAGCTTCGTAAGAAGCCACACGTTAATATATATAGTGCTTGTAAAGCACTATAGGAGTGACGCACCGCCGCATGGATTTGTGGTTATGTTAAGTTAAACTTTCACGGATCTTTTCATAGCAACGAAATGATGACATGTGCTATGATTAGATGACGCTTGCGGACACGTTGGGTTGACAATTTTGTCATTAACTTCGGGAGAAGCCTCACCTTGACATATGTAGTGCTTGTGAAGCACTATAGGAGTGACGCACCGCCACATGGATTTGTGGTAATGTCAAGACCTTCATTCATACATTACGGATCTTTTCATAGCAATGGAATGATGACATGTGCTATGATTAGATGACTCTTGCGTTAAACGCTGGGTTGACATTTTGCCATTAACTTCGGATGAAGCCTCACCTTAACATATATAGCGCTTGTGTAGCGCTATAGGAGTAACGGCCGCCGCATGGACTTGCGGTCATGTTAAGACATTTATACATACTTGCTGACACGATGGTTTGACCAGTGAGATCACATGCCAGTAATGCGTTAATCTAGTTAACTAAATATCTCGTGTGGACTATTCAAAGACTTTAATCATATTCATACTTATAACCTCTCTCATACTTAAATACCAATTATGCTTACATACTTAAATTACTATACGTTATCATTCTCACTCGTAATACGTTAATAAACCCTGACCCATACACTACTAGTACACACTATGCAGATCATGCACATACCAAGGATAATCACGGATGCATACATGATTATATTGGTAGGCGCATGAAAACCATAGTAGGTTCTCCTGTGTATCCTAGCACGGAACGTAACATGACATTGATTTGCGAAACAAACGTAGCAGGGTATGAACATGGTGGATACGCCGCTGGTACTTACTATATATAAGTGTTCCTACCATGTTACCAAATGTTCGTAGAAACGTGCCATGAGAAATTCGGTGTTTCCTTGGACCTCATCGAATACAACCTTTGATCACCCACAATCTATTTCTCGATTGTACCCAAGCAATAATCGAAATGCCAGCATTTCTAAAGTCTTTCTCTTGAATAAATTTCGGGACGAAATTTCCTAAAGGAGGGGAGACTGTAATGCCTCGTATCTTCGTATTTCTATTTTAGACACTTTGTATTTGTACGCTATTGTCAAGGCGTTACTCATAATAAAAATTCGTATTATTTACGCAATAAACCGTTCAAATACGTACTTATACGCAAACCAGTACTTTCTGGTTTGCAATTACGCGCATGACAAACATTAAGACATTAATACGTAGCGTATCTAGATGAAAATTAACTTAAAATGGCTCTTGGTAGGCCTTGGAACGTCTATCCGATTTTACAATAGGCTAATGGTAATTTGCGGGAAAACTGCTAAACACGTTAAACGGTAAACGAATTGACACCGGACGAAATGCGGATAACGTTGAAAATTTCGATACATTTAGCTTGGTAATCAAATTTTATTATCTGTGATCGAAATCGGATCGAAAAACGGATTTGAAACGTCCACCGAAACAACTCACGCGTTATTTAACGAAACGACGAACGTGCGCGACAAATATCAAATATCGACGTCATTTTACACGTTTTTGAACCTAAAACTATATGTTATGGCACAATTCGAAAATCGGGTTCGAAAACGGGCCCTGAGAGTGCTATTGGATTGCGCTAACGAATCGAAACGAGTTAACGAGCCTTGGGCCAAAGCCCACTTAACAAAAAATTAGTATTAAACCCCCTGATCTTAAGCCTACAACAGATCATAAGCAACCGCACCCCCTCTCCTGTTCGCTCTAATCTCCGGCGACCGGAACCGAACTCCAGCGAACTCCGGCTCGACACCACTTCCGGCGACCAAACACACCACTCACTCCTCCACTCTCTTTCTCCGGTGACACACACCCCTACACCCTCTCATCTCTCTGTTACAATATCAAGTCGCCGGAAGGTTCGAAACATCGTCGGAGCAAACTAAGTCGCCGGAAAAATCCCTCACACCCCTTACACCACCACAACACCTTTCACTTTCTCTGATTCGATAACAAACCACTGGAGTTCGAAGTTTCGTCGGAAGAACTCGTGTCGTTTTCGAGTTATAGCACGCCGTCGGAGAATAACCGAAGCCGCACAGGATCGACTGTAACTCGTTCCTTCTTCATTTTCGGTATACAATTCCCATTCTTTTGTTTTGTTGGTTCGTTAATCTTCTGTTAAGACACACTAAATCCTCATTCAAATAAATTAGAAAATTTGGAAACACATGTATGAGTTGTTCGCTGCTTCTGTTAATAAAGAAGATGATTTCGTATATTACGTATAAAGGAATTTAAAACGAAAGTTAATCGTATCTGTTAAAACAGTCCAATGGTTGGGGGTGTGGTAAACAAACCAACGGTCGCAGGTTTGAACCTGATCTCCAACATACCTTGCTGCACTTTGTTTTTTTTTTTTTTACATGATCAGCATTGGAAGTCGCTAGCTACTGTATAACTTCAATAAATTAATTTAATTCAACACAAAGAAGCAGATAACCCAATGACTGGGATGTTGTTGAGCGAACCAGATGTCACGGGTTCGAACCCGGGTGACCTGGTTTCCTTATTTTTATTGCTATTTCTTTTATTTTACCCAAATAAATTAATAATTATTTCAAGATTCTTTTATAACTTAAGTTATATATAATCAACTGTACTAGTTGTAGGACCCGTGTAACCACACGGGTAGGTTTAATAATGATCGAAATCAAATACTAAAAAAGAGATAATAATATATCATTTAAATTTTGGTCTTTAGTTCTATATCTTTATAAAGTAATGTTAAAGACAGTATGTGTTAGTATTATAATAACTATAATGATAAAAGTTTTTGTCTATGTAAATATGTAAACTATCATGTGAAATTTGATGAATTCACATTCGCATTTTAGTTAAGTATACACTAAACTTGTCGACTGATTAACTATAGAAATAAGAGAAGCATAGCTAACACAAGAAACATTATTTGTTGCCAATATACCAGTTCAATACAAGAGAAGCATAACAAACACACGGGTAAGTTTTATTAACCATCGAAATCAAATACTAAAAAATAGATTATACCCTTAACCCTTAATATCTACTCATCCTTAACCCTTAATATCTACTCATATCTACTCATAATATCACATATGAATGATCAGATCCATCACACTTCTAAAAAAATCTCGAAATCTCTTATCCCAACTCCCAACACCGATCATCATCATCTTCATCTTCATCATCTTCATCTTCATATTCATCATCTTCATTCATCTTCATCTTCAAAACAGAGGTTTGGATCATCATCTTATCTGTATATGTTTTTGATATTTGTGATGTTTTTGTGAAAATATTGTTTGGATCATCATCTTATCTGTATCTCTTCATCTTCATGATCTTCATGTTTTTGTGAAAATATTTGTGATATTTGGATCATCATCTTGAAGAATCGTTTGTGATGTTTTTGTGAAAATATTTTCAAGAATCGTGATTGAATGTAATCCGCATGTAGATATTGGATGCCAATCAACCCAACCATCAAACGATTTCTTCATCTTCTTCTTGGTACACTTTTCTTCTTCTTCTTCTTCTCTGTGATAGAATAGAACACAATTTTGATAATCAGTTCTTTGTTCTGCATATGTATAGTTACCAATTTGTTTGTTGGAGTACTGACAATACAATAATATGATGATGATTAGAGTTGTTTGATAATCAGTTCTTTGTTCTGCTTTGGTTTCAGTTTTTGATAACCAAATCTTTATCAATGCATAAACTTATTAATTGGTTAACATTCAAGAAAAAGTGTCAATAAATGGGTTGATTTGGGTATTTTTTTTGTTAGCTAAATGGGTCACTCTGGTCAAAATGGGTTGCTGAAACTACTTTGTTTAATGTTTGCTTGTTTTGTTTTTGTTCTATGCTATCGTAGTAGTATCAAAACAGAAGGTTTGTTTGTGATGTTTTTGTGAAAATATTGTTTGTTCTTGGAAGGTTTCTATTACCTACTTTGTTTAATGTTTGCTTGTTTTGTTTTTGTTCTATGCTATCGTAGTAGTATCAAAACAGAAGGTTAGTTTGTGAAGTTTTTGTGAAAATATTGTTTGTTCTTGGAAGGTTTCTATTACCTACTTTGTTTAATGTTTGCTTGTTTTGTTTTTGTTCTATGCTATCGTAGTAGTATCAAAACAGAAGGTTTGTTTGTGATGTTTTTGTGAAAATATTGTTTGATTCTTGTGGGTTTTTGTCTCGGGTATCAAAACAGAGGTTTTGTTTGATTCTTGTGGGTTTTGTTGAAATCTGGGTTTCTTACTATGGATGTTTTTATTGTACAGAATGGCTGCGGATGTAAAGATACGCAAAACACCAACTACGGAGGCGAGAACACTTGACAACTTCCTACAAGATGGTGTGGTGCACATAAGGAAGTGATTGATCAGAATGATCAATTGCATCTGAATGAATATAAACCCAGTGGCAGATATGTAATTAGCGAGCTCTGGAATTTCAAGGAAAATCGAAGAGCTACACTAAAGGGGGTTATCAGCTACATTCCGAAGTGCACCAGTCAGTAAACATCCACAATTTCTTTCTTTGGTATGACGTTTTTTCGTCTGTATTGTATGTTACGGTCTTTTGTTATCGAGTCTGTAAGTTCCGTCAAGTCTATGAAATTGGATATCGAGTCTGTAAGTTCCGTCAAGTCTACCAAGTCTGCTAACCTTGAATTCTAAATTCCCGTTGACACTTTATAAAAGTTTACATTTAATATACAATTTAGGCTTTAATAATTTGTTATATATAGTACACATTTAAATTATTAGATTGCATTTATTTAAAAAGAGTTAAATAAAGATGTTGATACATAAGAGGCGTGTACAAAAGAGGCGCATCAAATTCATATTATAGTATATCATTTAAATTTTGGTATTTAGTTCTATATCTTTATAAAATAATGTTAAAGACAGTATGTATTAGTATTATAATAACTATAATGATAAAAGTTTTTGTCTATGTAAATATGTAAACTATCATGTGAACAAATATTTGATGAATTCACATTCGCATTTAAGTTAAGTATAAATTAAACTTGTCGACTGATTCACTATAGACATAAGAGAAGCATAATTAACACAAGAAACATTATTTGTTGCTTGTATACCAATTCAAAACAAGAGAAGCATAACGAACCCAGGAAACATTATTTGAAGCATAACCTGGACTTGCTGTAATTCCATCAGTTCAGTATTTAATCCTAATATACCAACTCAATAGAAAAATGAAATATTTAGTGTACTACAACTGTAAATAACTCATGTAACAGATTTGAAACCATAAGTATGGATTATAGACATCTATTTACATAATGTAAAAACAATATGTCACTAATGCACAAACTTTCATTAAAAGAAGTCTTATTTGGCCCAAACAAAACTTGTTCTTAGTTAAGTGTAACAAACGGGTTTTCTTTAGTGGATGAGATCAAAATACATCTTACATTCTATCAAAAAACATCATTAACAACACTATTTTGATGGTTAATAAAACAGATTATAATAATTTGGCAAAAGGCAAGTAAACAAAAATATTATGATATTGAAAAATAAGATGGTGGTACCTCTTCTTCTAATTTGAAAATATGAATATTGAAATGCTGATGCAATTGTTCTTTTGCATAATTAATGTAAAACTGCTATATTAGCCATAACATAAGAGAAAATACACCCCAAATAGAACAAAAACAACAAACAAACTACACAGAAGCCTATACAAAATCCAAGTTTTACAAAATTGTTCCAGCTATCCAAGGTGAGATCCGTAATTTTTCTCCTTTTAACCATCCACCAGTATGATTTCATTCTGCCTTAATACTTTTTTTCAGGAGCATGGTTGTATCCGTATACTTTAGTTCAAAACCCCTCTCGTCTCGGTTCTTCCAATAAAGCTCTAAAAACATTTCATAAATTCAGCCAATTTCACTACATACGAATAGAAAAAAACGTAAATGGAAAGAACTACATTGATATGAAACCACCAAATCACTAAACCACTTTATTACCCTTCGCTTCCACACTTGCACTCAATCCAAAGTGCCCGTCACACTCCAGTAACACCACTTTAACCTGATCAAGATGAACATCTTGCCCCTCTTTGCATTGCTACAAAATCAATCATAAAAAATGAATGAATCTATATTTATTGCAATTTAAATCTAATACTAATGTACAGAATACAAACTACTTATGAAGGAATTTATGGTGAAATGTATTGACTTTTTTAGTCAAACCAGTTACTGTTCAAATTCAAATTTGAAATTGAATAAGAAATTCAAATCTTAAATTGAAAAGGAATTAATGGTGAAATGTTGTGAAAATTATATTGAGCAGGTTTGACATGGGTAGTAGTAGTAACGACATACCGTTAACATTCAGAAGCACGGAGATCACAAATGATGCCCATAGTACTGGAATGAAAGTTTTCAGAATTATGAAAAGTTACGGTGATTATAATTCGATGAAAATGTCGGATTTGTACCTGACTGCCATAAACATTACAAAATTCTGAGTTTGAAAATTCTGAGTTTACAAAATTCTGGGGTTTTCAATAAACACTTCTTTATTCGATATTAAATAGTATTACAAAATTCTGAGTTTGAAAAATATAAAAAATTAAAGATTACAATTAACACTTCCTAGGATATCTATTTCTCTCGCCTTCTTCCATGCAATTTCATTTTTTGTTTTAATTTGCAGATCAGCTAGCATATCACAGGTCTTCTGATCCTGTTTCAGCAGATGTGTGATAAACTCTTCTGCTTTTTCTTTAAACTCTGATGGAGGAGAACAGACAACTTCATCCAGTAGTGCAATGCTACTCCTGTTGGGATTGAACCCTACCAGAGGAACAGATAATTAAAGCCAAAACTGGATCAGAGCAGTGGATCCAGAATAAGCAGATGTTACATACAAGTCTCTCCCCTTGAAAGTGATCAGAGCAGTGTGAAGTGTTACTATTATTAGGTGTATATTTTAAGCCCTTTTTAACACTTATTTTAGCCAAGTTTTAAATTTATAAAACACGATATTTCACTAACACTAAACACACATATGGGCAAGTGCACCCATCGTTGAGTGTAGTATAACGTTGGTAAGATACCGAGGTCGTCCAAGGACAAAAGAGCTTTTAGTACCGGTTTATCCTCAACGTCTAATCAAAATAAAAGTTTAAAAAAAATGTTTTAAGCTAAGAAAAATAAAAACTAACTAAAATGCTGAAAATAAAAATAAAATAAAAACAGATAGACAAGATGAATCACTTGGTTCCGACTCGTATCTAGTATAACCTTTGATTATTTCCGCACTTTTGCACATAATTAAGAGATTATCTTAGTTATTGTAGTAGGCCCCTCTTTTGAAGGTGACGTTACCCTCACCCCAGTAGTTTGAGTCAGCAAGGATACAATCCTAAAAGGGTGGATTATTGGAAGATAATGAATTAAGTTATTAATGCAGTATTGTGGTAGGCCCCGCTTTTGGCGGTGACGTTACCCTCGGCTAAGTAGTCTAAGTCAGCAGGGATACAGTCCTAAATAGCCGGGTTATAGTATTAATAGTAGTTAACTTATGAGGGGGTCAAAGAGTTTGGACCCCCACCATCCAATACCGTGAAGCATTGAAGGAGGTCCTACTAAATTTTACCCAGGTCCATTGCAGGACCTCTAAACGCTGAACAATGGCAAGACCTTTACCAAACCGTTCCCTTAACCCCCGACCAGGTAGCCAACATACCTCCATATAGACCGTGGAGATATGAATGGTGAAAATCTTTTATTTTATATAGACAGTAAAATAATGCCAAGACACCACGGACAAACGATAAGGAAAGATCACCTTCAACATAAGTAACTAGTTATTAAGGTCATTAATACAAAACCAAATAAAAAGTGCAAAAGATTAGAAATAAAAAGTATTATACTAGACACTTTGTCTTCACCAAGTGATGTAAGAGACTTAGGCAAACATGGCCTTGATTGTCAAGAACTCTTACGATCAATCTTGGATCCCGAGACGACTCACACACTCTACGATGGACAATGGATGATGGTGGTGGATGATGGTGTTATGGTGGTGGTGGGTGGTGGATGAAGTGTGAGAGAGGTGGTGTGCCAAGGGATGAGTTGAAATGAATCCAAGCACTCCTATTTATAGGCT
This sequence comes from Helianthus tuberosus, assembly GCA_030545235.1. Taxonomy (NCBI): domain Eukaryota; kingdom Viridiplantae; phylum Streptophyta; class Magnoliopsida; order Asterales; family Asteraceae; genus Helianthus; species Helianthus tuberosus. The sequence continues at coordinate 29,920,478 of CM060365.1, read as the reverse complement.
GAACAGAGAGCTGGGCACGGCCCCGTGTCCGCTGGGCACGGCCCCGTGCCCGTCTGACACTCTCTCTCTTCATTAATTGTAATTCGCAATTACAATTAATGCGCCTGCAGTACTTTCGACACGCCCCCGTGTCCGCTGGGCACGCCCCGTGGTGGGCAATAGAAGCTTCTATAGATTTGTCTTTTCTGCTGCTTCTTGGGCACGCCCCCGTGCTGGCTGAGCATGGGGCGTGTTCAGACTTTTGACTTCTCTAATTTGCTTTGGAAGGTGCCGTTGAGGGGTCGGGCAGTCCACTAATGTTCCTTTCCTTGTATTTATGTTGGATTTAGCTGTCTTTTTGCTTCTTTTGTGTTTTTGAGCTCATTTAATCCTGAAAATACAAAAGGAAGACAAAAACACTCTTTTTCCAATATTAGTACTTAAAAAGGGTTAGTTTTATGCCTTGTTTGATGTAATTTATATGTTGCATTTTGCACACATCACTGACCTCCAAACTGCTGATCAAGTAAAGGCCTGATGAAAGACTAAAGCACTGCTGTTCAATCTACTGCCTTGAGTCAAGCACTGCTGATCCGGACAAGTGCTGCTGGGTTCACAGCAGTAGAAGGATGCAGCAGTTATTTAGATGTCTTTATGTGATGAATTGTAATAGTAGTAGTTAGCATTGCAGTGTTTGTATTGATCAGAGGTTAGAGTTTGTTAGGAGGTTAGATATCACTTTAATGGTGACGTCAGCTTAGATGCTCAGTGGTTTGCTAGTGCCTATAAATAGAACAATGCTCTGTACTGTTCTATTAGCTCTTTGCAAAATCATCTTCTCTGCACGAACAAACACTGAGCTATGGCTGAGGGGGAGTTTGTATTAAGCATTGCATTGTAATCGTTGTTGAAATTAAATTCAATCTTTCGGTTCTTTGTGAAAAGTGTTTGATCAAAGCAATACTCTCGTTTGATTGTATGCAAAGTTTGTTTCCATCTTAATTCCGCTGCACAACTCATCCATCTTCATTCTAATTCAAACGAAAAATACAATCAAAACCAAACTCAGATCCAACCAGTGTTGCAAAAGTCGGATTCCTCGGCCGAGTACTCGGCGAGTACTCGGTCCTCGGACCTCCACCTTGGCGACTTCCTCCTAGGCGGTCCCAACTAGTCGGCCTCGGGAGTACTCGGTCCTAGTCGGCGCCTAGTCGGCCTAGTCGGCGCCTAGTCGGCCTAGTCGGAGCCTAGTCGGCCTAGTCGGAGCCTAGTCGGCCTAGTCGGTCTAGGTGGTCAACGTGGTTTGTTGACTTTTAATCGGTCAAACTCGGTCAAAATCGGCTTACTCGGCCTTGTACTCGGACTACTCAGCCTTGTACTCGGACTACTCGACCTTGTACTCAGACTAGTCGGACTTGTATTCAGAATATTTGAACTTTAAACATGTTTCATTTTAAATTATACCCAGTTGACATGAATTATGCTTATTTTAATACATAAATAATATATAACAATTAATTTTCTTTATATTTACCATGTCCGCGTACTCCCCGAGTACTCTCCGAGTACTCCGATTACTCCCAACTCCCCAGTCGGCCGACTAGGGACCGCCTAGCGACTTTTACAACACTGGATCCAACAATTGGTATCAGAGCCTGGACAGTCAAATTTGATTTAACAATCATTTTGACATAAATAGTTCAGCTCATAATCGTTGATATCGATAGTTTGTTTGGTTTATTGAAAAACAGAGTAAGGTTTAATGACCATTAAAGTTGATTAATCAGTGCCTGTAAAACAACCAGGATGACGTCACAATCACAAGATGATAAGAATAACATTGGCTCGCTTTTTAAACCACCCATGCTTAAACGTAATGAATACAACATCTGGGAGAGAAGGATGGGTCACATCCTTGCTCAACAGAACACTGGATGTTGGAGGTCTGTTGTTTTTGGTCCCCATGTTCCTATGGTGCCAAGTGCTGAGGATGCAAAGAAGTTCGTTCCTAAACCATCTGAAAACTATACTGAAACTGATTTTCAAATGTTCGAACTCGATGCCAAAGCATTTAGCATCATAGCATCTGCATTACCAAATGAGATCTATGCTGGACTGTTACATTGTAACAGTGCTAAAGAGCTATGGGATGCGTTGAAGGAACAATTTGGGGGGACAGAAGAAGTCATTGAAAACAATAGGGAAATTCTGAATCAGCAGTATGAAACATTCTGTCACATCAAGGGTGAATCGTTGACTCAGCAGTTTGAGCGATTCAGTTGTCTAATTAGTGAACTAAGGCTTGTTAAAGTAACTTTTCCAAATACAACTCAAAATAGCAGGTTCCTTAGATCACTACCAGAAAAATGGGACACCATAGCTTTTGTTACTAGAAACTCTGCTGAGTTCAAAGATCTGACCCTGACCCAACTTCATGGTAGACTCCTGACCTATGAAAGGGAGTTGAACCAGAAAAAGAAGTTGCAAGAGTCTGACAAAGTTACTGATGACTATTCATTTGGTAGCACAGCTCTTTTTGGTCAGGAAGAATCTGGTAGCAGTAGTAAGGAACAGGGTTATGATCACTTCATTGATATAACTGCTGGTGTGAATTTTAACAACCCTGATCCTCACTCTGCAAATTATGCTTTTACTGCAAATTGTGAAAACCAGATGTCAGATAATTTGTGCTTTGAACTAAATGATTTGCAACATTTTGATCCCACTGACTTAGAAGAGATGGACATTTTGCATCAGTTGGCTTTGCTTAGTGTAAGAACAAGCAAATTCTACAAAAGAACAGGGAGAAAATTCCCAGGGTTACATGGGAATTTAAGGGTGGGGTTGGATAAATCAAAAATCAAGTGTTACAAGTGCAATAGGCTAGGTCATTTTGCTAGGGAATGCAGGAGTCAAACTACTGGTCCTATAATCACTCATCCCAGCTCAAACCCTAGACCACAAAATCAAAGCACTGTGCACTATACCCAATATACCCCTGCAGCTCATGTTAACACTGCTCACTATGCTGCTGTGTAACATCCCAAAAACGGGTTTGGTAATCAAACCACGTTAATAGTAAATACGGGTAAAATACCGTTAGTGGTAAAAATTAACCCGATAAAGTCACCCCGAAAATATAAAACTTTATATTAGAATAATAAAGTATAAATAAACAAGAATTTACTAACTAGGAATTTTAACCTTGTTAGCTAATTTCTAGAAGTAACTTATAATAGGGTTAAAAACAACCAAACTTTATGATAAACAAAAGTAGAGGGGCTTATCTTGTAAAATCTGAAACTTAATTAGATAAAAAAAAAATAACAAGGACCAAACACACAAAAGTGTGTCTGGTCGTACATGGGACGCAGGGGGCGACCAGAGCTCCTCACCAAGCCCTAGTTCATCACATAATTCACAAAATTGAGGGCTCAAATCAAGCTGAAATCGAAAATCGAGCATAGATTATTGATCCTCATCACAAGAGGATTACAAGGTATGTAAAATTTGATGAAAACTCTCAACTCGAAATTCTCATGAAATTGGGAAAAATCTGAAATTCATGGTTGCATGTTTGTTTTATGATGATTTAGGAACAATATAGTGTCTACGGACAAACCCTAGACAAATACAAGTTGAAATCATGTGAAATTTTAGTAAAATCCATGAACACCATTGTAGGTGATTAGTGGGTTATGTAGAACTTGATGAACACTAGGATTTCAAATGTTGTTCTAGTGTAATTTGATATTTATGAAGCGATTTCTGATTTATTGATGTTAACCTTTATATAAAATAGACCGATTGACGTTAAATTTGGCTATATGACAAGTTATGAACTTGAATATGAATCATGTAAATTTATGCCCAAAAGGTGTTTGTTAAAATGCCTAAGAGAAAGCTAAGATGTTAAGTTTCGAATAAAAACGCATATTCGAATGACATTGTGAAATATGCGTTATACGTCATGAATGGAGTTCTAAACACATTGTTTATTGAACTCTATAGACAAAGGAGTCGAGTTTTCAAGCGGACAAACCGGAGTGGACATGCGCTTGAAGGGAACGCTTTAAAGGTACGCGACTTGTCGTCTCGTTACATTTATACAGACAAGCTTAGCTAAAATATGTTTAAAGTGATATAGCGAAAATAGTTGTGTTGGTATGTCAATGAGGTGATGGAATTCACTCGACAACCAAATGGGTTAAATTAATAGTTAAAATAATAATGATAACAAAAGAAAATAAAGACACCATTTGGTAAAAGTTATAACGGGTCGGACACATTAAGAAAATGTCTTTTATGTAGTAAAACTCACGGCGCGAACCAGAATTGGTTCAAGGAGCATGATGAAATTAATATACCATCATACGTTGATAAATAGTTATGTCGACTAAACGGGTCAAATGGTGTGTTAATACCATTTGACATTAATAATTGACGCCTACTTGTTGAGTTTTGTGATTACAGGAAATAACATGTGTTGCGTTGCTTTAATTAGAAAATTTAAAGCAAGAGGTATGTAAACGGGTCAAAGCTATGACCCGAGCCAGGTACGCATATGTGGACTTATAGTTAAAAGTGCAAAGAAGGTCAAATATCTAGCCGAAATCCTTCATTTTTGCAATGAAGGATTAAATGTGACCAAAGAGCCCTTAATAGGTAAATAGTGTAAACGACCCTTAGAGGTTGTTTAGAAACTTATATTATGAGTTTGTAACCCGTAGATGTGTATAAAAGTTCTAGGCAAAAACATTTGTGGGTCGAACGTCTAGAAATAGTCAATTGCGAAAAATGACCAACCGATGGGTAAAATTGGGAAAAAGGGGTTCATATGTTAAATCCACCACAAAATAGTTGTGGTGGAATATTTGTAGTTAATTAGACATGGAATTTTTGTAGCGTCAAAAGAAAAGCACAAGTTCTAGACTTAAATGCGTAAATACCCTTAACGGGTCAAAATAAGCATTTAAGCGTAAACGGGATTTTATTATGTAAGAAAACCGTGATTTGAGATTAATATGATAGGAGATATTTAAATAATGAATTTCATGAGTTTAAATATCAAACAAACATGTTGGTGTGATAAAATCATGAACGGGTCAATAATTAGTAAAAAGGGTAGTAAGTCGAAGACTTAAAAGTCTGAAATTTTGTTAATCCGGATGTCGGATTTTAACTCCATACGATGGAGAATTAAATTACGGTCGCGTAGGAAAAAGAATCGTGTAAAACTTGGTTTGGCTGGAAATATGCAGCAACAAATAAATAAGCTTGCTCTCAAAAAGGGGGCTAGGTGGGGCGTCTAGCCCCCCCTGAATTCCTAAAATGTTTAATTTTGTTTGTTTGACCCATGAAACTTGTTTAAACTAATTATTTAACTATCAAAACTAACTTTTAAGTTGGTTTTGATTATAGGTGATTGCCAAGAGTGCCCGGATGAAGATCAAGCAGCGTACAAGAACCGAACACACGAGAATAAAGCTTCCGCATGTTGTTTCGTTGTCATTTTTAAACGGTGATTCCATAGATACTAAATTGTATTATTTTCAAATTGTAAAAGTTTTAAGTCACCTGTATTATTCGAGAGTATTTACTTATAATCTCATGTTTATTTTCGTAATCTATACGAAAACCTTTAATTAATTAGACGGGTGTTACATGTTGCCCTGTGCCTGTGCATTATGTCCAAACCACTGTTCCACAAATTCAGTACGTTCAAACCCCTGTCCCTTAGGCACAAGTGCAAACTGTTGCACCTCAAACAGCTGCTCCAGCAGCAGTACAACCAGATCAGCAAAGCTTCTTCACTCAAGGCTTTGTTGACTGGAGCAGTATGCCTGATGAGCTTGGTGATGAAAATTTTGCACCCTATGCCTTTAATGAACCTTCTAATGATGAATTTTGTTTGATGGCTTTAGAGTCAATACCAGAGGGGATTGAAACTGAAGGTGAACAGCTAAGTGCTGAAACAGTGGATGAGGTGACTGAAGCAGTGGTTACTGTTGTGGCTGGTGAACTACTGCTGGGAGAAAGTTTAGGAACCCTGATTGAACCACTGATAGATCCATGGTCCGAAGAGGATAAAGAAGAAGAGGAAGAGAAGAAAGCAGGTGAGAAAGAAGTTAGAGCTGATGATGAAGAAAATCATCAATGTGATTGTGCAATGATGGCTGCTGCCAAGGTATCTCCTCAAGTTCTTGAAAAACTGTGTTCTGACAATTGCATTATTGGTTTTGCTAACATCAAAGAGGTAAATGAAAACCTTCGGGATAAAATCTTAACTGATGAAGTCAAATTTGAAAGATCTTTAAAAGAACTTACAAACAAATTGGCTGAAAAGGATAAAGAGATCAGCAGTCTTAAAGAAGAGCAAAGCATAACCAAAACTCAACTCCAAACTATGGTAGAAAAATACCAAGTTTGCAAAAAGGAGTTAGAGTCCACCCAAATCACATGTGAGAAATGGGAGGAATCCTGCAAAGGATATGAGTTATTGCTTGAAAAACAGATTAAAAGCAATGTGAAATTTGGTATTGGTTATAGAAAACATGATGATGAAAACACTTCTGTTGAAAAATCTGTTCAAACCACTGATGTAACCACTGAGTTCATCCCCACAAACAAGAATGGCCAAGAAGTGAAAATCACTGATAAACTTGGTAACAAAATCACACTTGACAGACCAATGGGATCCTCTACTTTTGAGGAGCTTGAAAAATATAAGTTTAAACCAACATGGTCTGATGAGTGTGATATTCTTGAAAATTTTAAGCCCATGGACTTTACATCCACTCATGGTGTTAAAGCTCCAAAAGCTAAAGTCATTCCTCTCAAGGACATCCCAACAGAGGTTAAAACCTCTGTTGCAAAGGAGTCCGAAAAGAGAAAGAAGAAAGAAAAGATCAATAACCTGTTTTGTGAATTCTGTGAGAAAAGGAATCATCTAATAAAAGACTGTTTCCATTTAAAAGCATATGATTTGAACAAAACAAGTGTCATTGTTTCTGCTGAAAGTTGCATTGTTTGTGGTAAATCAAACCACAAAACTCAAGCATGTGTGTATCTCAAAAAATTTGATGTGACAAGGAATGAATACACTGCTAAAACATCCTTGAGTCCATCAACATCATCTGTCAAATTCACCAAAAACCAACCACTGTTTGTGCCAGTTCAAACGGCTGTCACAAAACAGCTGAACCAAACATCTGTCAAAAGATATGTTCAGGTTACTGATGCACCCCCTGCAAATCAATACAGAAGAGGTAAGGGACAGCCACCATACCCTAGGGTTCCACACGTTTATGAGACCTACAAAAGGCCCTCTAAACCTAAAGTGAACAGGCATCCTTTTGGGTATCAACAGTTGATTGGTCAAGACCCCCAACAGTGGTTAGCAAGAAACAGTCCTAAAACTGTCCAAACCCCTGACCTAACCACTATCCATCAATGTGCATCCATCCCAGACACTGTTGAGACCCCATCCAAAGCCTTATTGGCTTTGGAAACCCTAATGAACTAATCCTTTTACTTCATGTGCAGGGAGCTTCTGCCTGCTTAGATAGCCTTTGGTATGTTGATAGTGGAGGCTCCAGGCACATGACTGGATGTAAAGCCCTACTCAAAGATTTCAAAATTCATGGAGGGGGTGATATATCCTTTGGGAATAATAGTAAAGGGAAAGTTCTGGGGTCTGGTACAGTACAGTCTGGCAATGTAAAATTTGAAAATGTCAATCTGATAGACAGTCTGAAATTCAACCTCCTGAGTGTTTCACAAATGAGTGACAAGGGGTATGGGTCATTCTTCACAAAAGGAGTGTTGTAGGATTGTTGGACCAGAAATGGTCAAAAAGATTGAAGCAATAATAAAAACTGGTCAAACAAAACTTGTTGCTCAAAGAAGTGGCAATGTTTATGTTGTTGATATGTCAAAATAGTGTCCCAGAGCTGATGCCTGTCTGTTCTCAGCTGCCTCTAACAAAGAGACAAAACTTTGGCACAGAAGATTGGGGCAATCAAATCTTAAGACAATCAATGAAATTTCAAAAAATGGTTTGGTAAGAGGCCTACCACAAAAATTGTTTTCATGTCCTGAGCATTGTGTTTCCTGTTTAAAAGGAAAACAACATAAAAGCTCTTTTAAGTCCATTGAAGAGTCCAAAACAACCCAGTGTTTACACATGCTGCACATGGATTTGTTTGGCCCAGTTCAAGTCATGAGTCTCAAAAAGAAAAGATATTGTTTGGTTCTTGTTGATGACTTCTCTAGGTTTACATGGACTTTCTTTTTACACTCAAAAGATGAGACTGCAGGCATTTTGCAAGACTTTGTGACACATGTTGAAAAGCAATTTGATCTTCCAGTAAAAGTCTTCAGGAGTGACAATGGCATAGAATTCAAAAATAAGGAATTGGATGCCTTCTGTGTGAAGAAAGGGATTGTAAGGCAGTACAGCATCCCTAGAACACCAGAGCAAAATGGGGTAGTTGAAAGAAAGAACAGAACTTTGATTGAGGCTGCCAGAACCATGCTTGCTGATTCAGGTTTGCCATTAACTTTTTTGGGCAGAGGCAGTAAACACTGCTTGCTATGTCCAAAACAAAGTTTTAATAAACCCCAGGCACAAAAAGACTGCTTATGAAATTCTGTATAAAATCAAACCACTGATCTCATACTTCAAGGTATTTGGCTGCCCATGCTTTATTTTGAACTTAAAAAATTCCATTTCCAAATTTGCAGCCAAAATTGATTGTGGTTATCATCTGGGATACTCAACCACTGCCAAGGCCTACAAAGTGTTTAATACATAGACCAAGGCAGTGGAGGAGACCTTGAATGTAAAGTTCAATGAACTTTCATCAATGAAAATCCCAGCAAATCCTGCAGATCTGTTTGATCTTGATAAATTCACTTTTGAAAATACTACTGTCAAGACTAACAGTGCAGGTCCATCAGAGGATTCAACACCAGACTATGGGTATGAAATTATCATCCCTCAAAAGTCTGTCAAAATGGGAAGAGCAGCAGATGTTCAAAACAGATGTCAAAGCTCAACCACTGCTACATCAACAGTTGTTGACCAAAGTAGCCCATCAACCACTGCTTCCACATCATCAAACACTACTGAAAAAAGTCCCCAAACAGTGGATAAAAGTCAGCATGTGTCCACATCATTACCTCCTATTCCACCACCTTTTGAAGCCACTGCTGGGTCATCAAAGTCACCAGCAGTGGTTAGCTCAGATGATACACATTTTGCAGCCTTCACCAACAAATGCCATCATTCCATACCAAGGAGATTTAATCTACTTGAGATCTCATCCACCTGATCAAATCATTGGCAACATCAATGAAGGGGTGCTCAAAAGAAGCCAAACCCAAAACATTTGTCTTTTTGCTGGTTTTCTATCACTCCATCAGCCAGTCAAGTACCAAGAGGCACTGAAAGACAACAGCTGGGTAGAAGCCATGCAAGAGGAGCTCCAACAGTTCAAAAGACAACAAGTATGGGAACTTGTACCACTGCTAGAAGAGGTTAGCCCCATTGGCACAAAGTGGGTCTTCAAAAACAAAACTGATGAAAGGGGTATTGTTGTCAAGAATAAAGCCAGACTTGTGGTTCAAGGTTACAGACAGGAAGAGGGGATTGATTATGATGAAACTTTTTCCCCTGTAGCAAGATTGGAAGCTATAAGACTGTTCCTGGCCTTTGCTGTCAACCACAACATGAAGGTGTTCCAAATGGATATCAAAAGTGCTTTCCTCTATGGTACAATTCAAGAAGAGGTGTATGTGTGTCAACCTCCAGGTTTTGAGGATCCATTTTATCCAGATCATGTCTACAGGCTAAACAAAGCCTTGTATGGCCTGAAACAAGCACCTAGAGCCTGGTATGAAACTCTTTCCAACTTCCAACTCTCAAATGGTTTCAAAAGAGGTATCATTGATAAAACACTGTTTCTAAAATGGAGAGGGAAGGATTTAATGATTGTCCAAATTTATGTGGATGACATTATTTTTGGAAGCACATGCAACAAAATGTGTGAAGAGTTTAGGGAACTCATGACAGCTGAGTTTGAAATGAGTGCAATGGGTGAGCTGCAATGCTTTCTTGGTCTCCAAGTTCAGCAACTGCAAAATGGAACTTTCATTCATCAAAGCAAATATGCTAAAGAACTTTTGAACAAATTTGATATGAATGATTGTAAACCATGCAGCACACCCATGGCAACAAATAAACTTGTCATGTCTGATGAAAAGGATGAGCTGATTGACCAAACACTTTATAGAAGCATGATTGGGTCTTTATTGTACCTAACTGCATCTAGACCAGACATCATGTTTGCAACATGTGTCTGTGCAAGAAGTCAATCAGCTCCCAGAAAATCAAATCTCATTGCTGTAGAAAGGATCTTCAGATACATAAAGGGTGCTCCCACACTTGGTATCTGGTATCCAGCTAATGGTATTATCAAGCTTTCAGGTTTTTCAGATAGTGACTTTGCTGGATGTCACTCCACAAGGAAGTCCACTTCAGGAGGGTGCCAGTTTCTAGGCGATTACTTGGTTTCTTGGCAAAGAAAAAAGCAAGTAGCTGTTTCAACATCCACTGCTGAAACTGAATACATTGCTGCTGCAAGCTGTACAGCCCAACTCCTGTGGCTTCAAAATCAGTTGCTGGATTTTGGTATCACTGCCTTAAAGACACCAGTCATGTTGGATAGCCAGGCAGCAGAAAATATCATCAAAAATCCAGTTTCCCATTCAACCACCAAGCACATCGATATCAGACATCGCTTTGTGAGGGATTGCTATGAAAAAGGTTTGATTTCTCTGCTTCATGTTCCAACTAAAGACCAGCTGGCAGATGTGCTCACAAAAGCATTAGATACTGCCACCTTTGAAAGTTTGGTCTCTAGGATTGGCATGCTAAACATGGAATAACAAGCAACATCTTGTTTTTCTATGAATAAAAGCATTAAAATGTTTTCAGAAAATCAAAAATCCATCCTTAAAAATAGCTAAAAATGAAGTTTTCATTAAAATCCTTAAAAGTCTGCCATAACCACTGCTTGTTCAAAAGTCTGCTCTACTTCAAAGTCTGTCCACTGCTGAAAGCCATCCTCTATCCTCTCATTTCCTTGATAAACTCTGTTGTTCAAAAGCAGTGTCTTATCCCCTGATATGCTATCCACTGATAGTGAAAATCATCCACTGCTTCCATTTTACCGTTGTAACCACTGCCTTCATCAGTATCTTTCATAAAAGTACTGTCCTTCATTTCACCAGGGGTTGGCATGTGGGCAGTACATAGTGGTCAGTACTTTTGTAACCGCTGCCACGTCAGCCTTCACTTTTTCCTCTGTAAAACCCCCCACTTTACACCAAAACAGGGTTTTACTGTCGAATTGAATTCTCAAAAATTCTCTTCTCAAAGCAGTTTCTTCATCAAATTCCTTCAACATTTTCTTTGATCATCATCTCCAAAATGACAAAATCGAAGCCATCTGCAAAACCCACTCCCAAATCCTCTTCGAAAGAAGCCTCTCAAAAGGCTAAACCCACTGAAATTCCACACAAACCATCTCACAATCTTCTGGGTCTCCTCACAAAACCCGGCACTACAGAAGCTTTCGATTCCATCCTTGCTACCATCTCCGCATCAAAGTACAAAACTTTGTTAACTGCGGATGCACCAATTTACTTGACAACCCAAAGAGAGTTTTGGAAGAATGCAACCCTTGAAAAACAAGGAGACACTGTAATAGCCATTAACTCTTCTCTAAAGGGTAAAGTCGTCAAGATTACACCACAATCCATCTCAGAGGTCTTTCAACTCGATGATCAGGAAGGTAAAATTACTTTTCCCAAAAACGAGTTAAAAATGATTTTCTGGAAAGAGGGTATAATGCAGAAGTCAAAAAGGACACCTTACAAAAAGGTTACTTCCCTTCTGCAACAAGATTTCTATTTCATACCCTCCTAATGTGTGTTTCAAACAAAACCACTGCTTTTAATGAAATACCATAAAAAAATCAAAATCTGGGATATGCTATTCTTCAAGAAGAAAATTTTAATTATTCCCGGGAAATTTTTAATGATTTGGTTAAAAATGTTGAAACAAAATCATTCTTATTATTTCCAAGATTTCTAAGTTATTATTTTGAAAAGAAATTCAGTAAGAATGATATGTCTGAAATAAACCAAGGTGACTCTTTACAAATGCACAGCTTAACTGCTGAAACTTTTACAAGAATGTCAACACCTTGCAAAACACAAGCAGAGGTGCCTGAGCAGAATTTAGCAGTTACCACTACTCCTCATGTATCTGCTGCTGAGCCCACTGCTCAAGGTGATCAAAGTAGCAAAACAACTGCTTTGAAACCCACACCTAAAATCACCAAAAAGCCACAGAAAAAGAAAAATAAAAAACCCCCCAAACCTACCAAAAAGGCAACTCTGGAGGATGAGATACCAGAGCAACTGCCTGTGACAAAACAAAAGTCACAAGAAACCACTGCTGCTTCTTCCTCACAGCAGTTGGTACAAATATCTCAACCCATAACCGAAACTCCTCCTGTTTCTTCTAAAAAAGAACAGGTTGTACACATAGGGACTCCACACTATGATGCTCTGTGTCACACCCCGACCACGTAGAACATACGAAACGTGGCGGAAACATCGGGGAGTGTTGTAACAGAATTAATTGTTTCATAACCATGGCAATTGAAGTTTCGTTTTATTAAGTAAAAGTGATACAATGTCTTAACAAACAAAGAAATACAACATAATTAACTAGTCTTGCATCTTTTATTGTCACTAAAGCCCAAGTCTGCCTATGTGTATCTTGATCATCTTATGCAACAGTTCCTGAAAAACACATGTGAAAATAGGTACGTCAGCATAAAAATGCCTGTGAGATACATAGGTTTTGTGAAAATAGGTTCCATGACTTATGTTTGAGAAAATGTTTAGTCATGAACCTTGTAATTTGCTTTGTTTTGTAAATCATTTGAAAAACAATGAGTTCAGATGATATGTATACAATAAATGAATAATGTATGGTTAAATGAATAACCATAGTAAAATGGATTTGTATAAGATAGGTTGTTTGTAAAACAATGTCTTGTGAAAAGTATATTATTTGTATAAAATGTCATATGTCTCAAACTGAAATGATTCAAATAACGCTACAATATGTAATACCATACAAACACTTATATATAGGAAGTACCAGCGGCGTATCCACCATGCTTGTATCATATTACACACGCATCGTTACTTAATCACTTAATCAAACCAAACCAACCAATGTAAGAAGTCTATGTCAAATATCCATGTCAAATGTCTATGTCAAATATCAATGTATGGCAAGTGAAATGTCTCAACTAAACCATATACACAAAAACAAAGTATTGAAGTAAAACTTGGTTTAAATCAAAGTTATGTTTTGTGGGAAAAATGCATGATCAAATGTCAATCATGTTAAAATGTCTATGCCGAAATGTCTATGTCAAATACGGTTCACACGGTTCACAGATACAAACGGTTCACAGATATCAACGGATCACAGTCAAATGATTACAACGGTTCAATATGTAGTAAAATGTGTTCATATGCTGGATAAGCATATGCAACAGAAAAGCAATGAAAAACGATGTACTAAGTACGCACACAATGGGCATACATAGCATGAAATGTAATGTAAAACGATGTACTAAGTACGCACACAATGGGCATACATAGCATAAAATGTAATGAAATCATGTACTATAATGTACTAATGAACATAGCAAGTATATGATGTCAAAACAGGAAAGCATGAAAGTAACAAGTAGGCACATGTGTTCCACCCCAAAACAGTTTGGAAAACAGTAAAAGAGGGGTCTATGTACTCACCTGGGATTGCTCAGTAGTTCTGGAGTGACAACTAAACAATGCTAGAGATCGCGGATATCAAACGGCACCTAGTATAGGTAGCTACATTAATAAACCGGACCTAAATCGGAAGATCGGGTAGCATTAGGGTTTGTAAACCAAACGAGTGTAGAGACTCGTGTCTTTTGGTTTAACAAAGCCTACATACTAAATGAAACTTAACCTAAGTGTCTACGACCCATTACGACCCGTTTAGGTAGCTTATGCTACTTTAACGCGTCGTTCGCGTGAAACGCGTTCGGACTGCCTAACTAGTCCTATGACAAGTAATATATGCCTTAACATGTCTAATATGGTTGTCAAATCAGTTTAGATGTCAAAAGTTATGTTACATATGTTTAAAATGAATTTTGGCATCAAAGGGGTATTTTGGTAATTTACCTAAGGCATATAAACTACCTATCATACAACTACTTAAACGAAGCGACCATAAGGTATAACCTCGTAAGGTTATTCCCTATATACTATGGTCACCTAATGTGCTTGGTCGGATCCTAATGATCGACCAAACGGGTCGGGTTCGAAAGTATAAGCGATTGTTTAGATCGCTTACCTTACGACCCTATCTAAGCACTAAACTAAAAGTGACGAGCTAAGCATGTTAAAACATGCTTAACTAAGTTTAGAAAACAGGTTTGGTATCACAACAAACGGTTGTGATACCTAAGAGTAGTTTGGTTACAAAATACGTAAGAATACGTATTCTGCCCGAAACTACGGCTCGTCACTGAGCCTAGATAACGTGGTAATCAGTAGGTATAGTCGCTAGGGGCTATAACCATCGTGATCACACTCACGTTATGAAGTTCAAACGAACTTCGCATCGACCATAAATTGGTCAATGCAGAAAGTCAAACAAAGTTTGACTTTCTGACTCGAAAAGCAGTAAAAATAAGGAAAAGAACGAAAGAATACTTACCCAGGGTCCCCGAATGCTAACCCAGATCAAAATAGCTCAGGTATGAAACGAAGGTTCCAACTTAGAGCCCAATGATCAGATTTGTGGGTTTTTAAGCCAAAGGGGGGTGGGTATTTATAGGAAAAGTAGAGCCGTTAGGATCGTTTCTCGTAGTACGTGATCGAATCCAAGGCGTACACTTGTCGGAACCTTATGGTGGCTAAAAATGATGTTTATCAACAGATTAGGCAAGTTGCAAACATGTGGTTGTGGTTAAAACAGCTGCAAACAGGCTGTTAATACATTGCACCTGGTCTGGAGACCCCATACGCATCGTATGGTATATATACCATACGCATCGTATGGGTGAACTTTGGCAGAATTACAGTTTTGGTCCCTGAACTGTATTTAGGCCATTTTTGACACGTTTAAGGCCCGTTAACCCCATTTCAAAGCTCTAAAATGAAGTTAAAGTATAGGGAACTTAAAACATGCTCAAAAATATCTCGGATGTCGGTTCGTTTAGCCGTACGAACGCGATGTTCGCTTAATTACGACGGAATGCGCACAAGCGCGAAAAACGATCCAAATGACGTGACGAATGGATTTTTCTTAAGGCGAACACTAAAATATAATGTAGTCATGCTTACATAAATTTTTGGATGTCCGGATGTATTCATAACGTAAGTTATGCGTAAAAATGCAAACTTGTGCACTTTTTGACGCTTTTAGTCCCTGAATGACACAAAAGTTTATTTTAGCATACCGAACACCTCAAAGCCTATTTCTAAGCTATGTAAAGGATATTTATGGTATGTTTAACTTATGTTCATGTTCCGGAAGGTCTGTTACAGTTCAAATTGGCCTACTTTCGCAGTTTGTCAACTTTAGTCCCTGTAGACGAATAACTTTGATTTCACCACACCAAACCTTCCAAAACTTATATCTAAGTTAAGTAAAGGTTATTTAAGGTATGTTAAGCCTATTTCACTATTCCGGAGTGTTCGTTGGATTAAACTGGTTATATTTACGCATTAGTGCGTGTATAACCTTCCAGAAAGCGATTTAGAGCTTGAAATCGAACAAGAGTTGATATGTGCAAAAGATACACATATTTATACAAGTCCAAAGTATGAAATACAATATTTCATTGGCTTGGTATTTGTTTGATGGCCGTGGAGACACAGGTGTTACACTCTGGAATCACTCGATTCCATCATCCATAGCCCAATGCCCGGGGCAAATTCTCTTTCTACACCAAACATCACATCCACAATTCCCCCACCAACTAAAATTTTGTTGGATGCAATTGATTTGAACCAGGCACTAACCAGTCCTTCTCAATCACCTATCAATGAGAACATGCCTCAACAAATGACGGGGTCTGATGTATCAATCTTTGCTAACCCACCCACACAACCTGAAGAGGTTACACCCCTTGAGTTACAAGTAACTCTTGGTGGTAATCCAAGTGAAGCAGCCACTACAAATGTTGAACCCACTGGTTTACATTTGGACAGTGGTTACATTAATAAGACTTCCTTGGAGGCAATTCCTTCCATAGCACCTCTGACATCTACCAGTGGATTCTTTTTTTCCACTGGCAACATCAAAAGATTGTCAAGTGTTGAAGGGAGAAGACCCCAGTACCAAGAAAAAGGGGCATCAGTGGTTAATGTTTGGAGTACACTCCCTACTTCAACCACTAATAAAACCACTGCTAGTGGGAAATCAGATGATCCCATTAAATTGGGTGATGGTTTAAAATATTTGGAATTGACGGAACGAGTTGATAAACTGGATACTTCAGTTGCAGATATCAAAGAAATGCTGCAATAGCTGTTGAAGGTACAAAAGATGCAATCCACTGCTGTTCCACCTCAAGCACCTGCTCCATCACAAGAACCTGCTACAAAAGAGCTCTAGAATCTATTTCAACCTTTTCTCCAACAACAAAAACAAATGGCTGATCAGCAACATGAAATACGTGTCCAAAAGCTGAGAAACATCATGGAGTCTAGGTTTAAGAACACTCAAGCAGACATCAAGGCTCTCAAGGCCCATTTATTGAAAACCACTGGCACTACTCCTCCAACAGTTCTCTTTATTGATCAACTTCCCCCCAGATAATGCCAAAAAGGGGGAGAAAATTCAGGAGTGGAAGAAGAAGGGAATAGATGATGGTCTTTACATCGAACCAGAAAAAGATGCTATGACCAGAAATATTCCTTTGCCAGATGGTAGCAAAAAGGTTGACGTTACCCAGAATGCACTTGATGATGCTATAGCATGTGTAAAAAGGGACAGAAAGGCAAAGGATATGTCAAGGTGGAATGAGGAGAAAAGAGCTTACATGGAGCTGTGTGCGCAGGGTTGTTCTGAGTCAAAGGATGCTAAAAATCCTAAGCCAAAAAGAAAACCCAAGTCTATCCCATCCAGACTCACAAAGCATACTTCGAAACCACCATCCAAAAGCTTCCAGCATCAAACCTCCACCCAAATAGCTGTTGTAACTCCTGATGTATCAACTACTGCTGGTACTTCAGAGGTTTCAACATCTGTTATCACTTCAACACACACCACTTCAACACACACCACAACCACTGTCTTACCACCACCACCTCCACCATCACCACCAAAAACAATCTCACCACCATCTTCTCCTGCCAAAAAGCAGAAGACAACAGATGTTACAACATCTGTTGTAATGACAACAGTGGTTGAAACACCAGTTGTTTCAGCAGCTGTTAGTCAACCACAAACCACTGCCACTCAAACTACCACCACTGTTCCACCCAAAACATCATCAGTCCCTCCTCAAATAAAAAGGAGAAGACTAATTCTGAAAGATGATGACACTTCACCACCACCAACATCTTCAAAATCTTTGTCACTTGTTACAATACCCAAGCCTGTTCCTCTCTCATCAGTACAAGTTCAAAAGCCCTTAGCTCCTGCAGGTGTTCAATTCCCTCTTGAACTCATAGCTGTTAGAGAAGAAATTAAATCTTTCTACTATAAGGATGACCCTGCTAAAAGGAGATTGCCATCAATTAAAGGATATCCCAGGCCTAACAATATTGAAGAGTACTTGAAAATCAAGGCTAAGCAAGCAGAGGATATCTCAAGAAGAAATACACAAGGGAAATCTGATAGGGAAATACAGCAAAACTATCAATACTTGCTCACACAAGTCAGATCCCTGGAACAGTTTGCAAAAAATGTATGTCAACAAATTTCAGAAAGAGTAGATGAAACTCTGAGAAAAGACTACATTAAAAGCATTATGGCAACAAAGAAATACAAGGGAGAGAAGCACATGTACAAGGAGTGGACCATTCCTGAGCTTGAACAAGAAGCAGCCAGGATTCAAGAGATGATAAACAAAAAGGTCAAACACACTCCTCCTGATTGGTCAAAGTACAAAAAGAATGTGCCTAAAAAATCACTTGAGCTGAAGAGAATGAAAGAGGAGTTGGTTGCTGCTGATTATGGGTCAAAACATCAAGTGGCAAGATGGAAAGAAGATATAGTCAGGGCCACCTACAAAAGGTTGGAGGAATTAAGGAAGAAAGATCCCACGGTTCCACAAAAACCTGACTATCCTGAAGCAGAGGTTTCAAAAAGACCATCTAAACTGCAAATCAGGAGAGCCACTGCTCCAGCTGGTGCAGCCATCTATAAAAGAAGGCAACAAAGACAGTTGGGTGGTGAAACCATCCAAGAGATGATAAAAGGTGATGACCTTGTAAAAGAAGGGATAAAGAAAATGATTATAGAAACTCTTGGTTTGGATCAAACTGCAAGTACTGCTCAGTCAGTCATGAATAGGCCAGCTTCACCAAACACCTCTTCTAATAAAAATCTCCCAAGAAACCCACCAGGCTCAAAAGTACTAAAGTGGGAAACTGACAAATAGACCCATGTACTGACTTTGTTCAGGTCTGGTGGAGAAGTGAAGAAAATATCAAGGGAACAAGCACTTGGCCTAAGTCTTGAAGATTTGCAGGATCTCCTTGATCTTCCACTTAGCAGGGATGATGATGACACAGATGCCTTAACCTTTGAACTACAACTTAAAGGGCAAATAAGGGAACTGATGATGAGGCAATAAAGATTCCACAATAATGAAGAGTTTTGGCATTATCTGTTCCTGGGGGAGATTGTTGGGATTGAACCCTACCAGAGGAACAGATAATTAAAGCCTAAACTGGATCAGAGCAGTGGATCCAGAATAAGCAGATGTTACATGCAAGTCTCTCCCCTTGAAAGTGATTTTAACATCTGCTAACCTCCTATCTACTGATCGTACAAACTGCTAACCTCCAAACTGCTGATCAAGTAAAGGCCTGATGAAAGACTAAAGCTCTGCTGTTCAATCTACTGCCTTGAGTCAAGCACTGCTGATCCAGTCAAGTACTGCTGGGTTCACAGCAGTAGAAGGATGCAGCAGTTATTTAGATGTCTTTATGTAATGAATTGTAATAGCAGTAGTTAGCATAGCAGTGTTTGTATTGATCAGAGGTTAGAGTTTGTTAGGAGGTTAGATGTCACTTTCATGGTGACGTCAGCTTAGATGCTCAGTGGTTTGCTAGTGCCTATAAATAGAACAGTGCTCTGTACTGTTCTATTAGCTCTTTGCAAAATCGTCTTCTCTGCACGAACAAACACTGAGCTCTGGCTGAGGGGGAGTTTGTATTAAGCATTGCATTGTAATCGTTGTTGAAATTGAATTCAATCTTTCGGTTCTTTGGGAAAAGTGTTTGATCAAAGCAATACTCTCTTTTGATTGTATGCAAAGTTTGTTTCCATCTTAATTCCGCTACACAACTCATCCATCTTCATTCTAATTCAAACGAAAAATACAATCAAAACCAAACTCAGATCCAACAACTCCACGTCTGCTTATAATATTTATCACTCACCAAGGCAACTTTTTTGTTGAGTTCTTCATCTTTTCTCTGTTCATGGAGTGACCATCTTGAATATTTAATTTTAAGATCGGTAGTATCCGACCAGTGGTAGAAGGTTTTGCTTGCCATTTAGAAAGACTGTGAGTGGTTTTGGACGTTTTGTTTTAGGATGAAGGGTTTTTTAAAAATGAAGTCTTGATGTTTTCAAGTAGACTAATCATGATCCTTTATAGTGTTTGAAATATTTGATAGGGTAAACAAAGAGACGTCTGCTAATAAAGATCATCTTTTTTTAAAAGTTTAAATTTTGTTCGTTGGTTTTCTAGATATTTAATTTTACTTGGTTTGCTATTAAAATTGATTTTTCAAAGGTTTTACATTAAAATGTTTGATAGGGTAAATGAAGAGACATGTTGGCCATATTCACGTTTTTCATTATTAAATCATTAAATGTATCAGCTTTTTAAATATAAATTTTTATTTAATGCTTGCATTTAAATCTGACCTTTGGGCTGTTACATATCCTATATAATACCATTGCAAATTCAAATGTTGTTTCATCATACCCAGATTCATTCAGTGAAATAGAAGAGCAACTGTTATTGTTTTGCCTTAGTTCTTATAAATACATTAAAATGGAGTCACATACTTCTGCACAATCTGAGGATTTCAAGCAACGCTTTATTAAACAAATCGAAGAGCAAGTTTTTGCTGATAGGTGTACTCTTCAAGAGTTGAAGAGATGTTTTAACGGACTGCAACTTGGTCTGCTGACAAGAGACCAAGTTTCGAGAGACCTGAGGGGGATGCCGACTACTTCCGTTCGTGACCTGTGTGTGGCGAGTAATATAGAGTGTGGAGACAGAGACCTGGACTTCATGAGAAAGATCAATGACATACATCGAGAAGTTCAGTGCTCCATGGAGTTGAAGTTAAAGTTTCTTGATTCTTGCTATTAGAGTTTAAGTGTCTGATTAGTTTTCTTTTTTATATGTAATTGTTACTTTTTTTAATACTTTATACTTTAATCGTATTAATTTTTTTTATGACATCTTATTTTTGCTTCTTTTTATGAGTCTGAAGATAAAGAGACAGTGTTCCATTGTCGATAAATTAGAAAATCTTTCATCTGAATTTTTTTAAGATTGTTGTTTGGTACCATTTTCTCTATAGATAGTACTTTTTCATGTCCTAATTATACAAATCCATTAACGTTTTCCTGTGTTTCAACCAAATCTTTGCTGGCTTCACTGCTCTAATTCTGGTATACAGATCATCCATGAAGATTTGTTTATTTATTGTGTTTTATTAGCATTTTAATGATTCTTTGTTAGTTACAGTTGATGATGATCATAGTATCTTACACATGGTTGTTGTGAGTTATCCACATATATATTCTGATTATATCTCTTAAATTCTTGCTTGTATGTATCTTGATTTGCTTCAGTCGTTGAGTTTGTCTACGACCCTCCTACGTCTGTTTCATTATAATTTTAGGTATGGTTTTAGGCTGACCAATTTTTTTGGGTTTTGTTTTAAATGCTGAATTTTTGTTTTGTTATAGGTTCTTCAAACACAAACCGACTTGTTCTCAGCTAACCAACTTTCTAAGGAAACGGAAAGACTGAATTGGAAGTTTACAAACAACTAAGTGCAATGTATCAATTTGAATGCATGTAATACCAGTGTAAAAGACTAAGCCCATGACCTAAGTGTAACCTGACAAAATTACTTCAATAGTGCAATATACGAATTTCAATGCATGTAATACCAGTCACACAAGCATGATTACTTTGGATTTCATACCTTGTTTTAGGAGTTTGCATTGTCTAATTTACCCTTGAATGAAAGCAATTCTTTGAAAAGACCCACCTGAATAATGTAGTAAACAATTAGTACACTTTAAAACCAACATATTGCATGGAAGTCTACCGAATACACAACCAATTAGTACACTACAAATTGCATTAAATCGAGCAAAAATACAGCACAACGTGCACTTTACCTTAAGATGAAGATCCTTATGGTCAGCTCTGTATTTCACATATTATCATCATCATGGATTCCAAACCTATGCCGGATTCTGGAAAGCATTTTGTGCCACTTATACACTAATTTTACAAAATAAAAAAAATCTTAGAAATAAAAATTAATTTGCAAAAACAAAATATACAAAAAGGTAACGAACGTATTTTAAAGGGTAATATTACTGCATCTTAAAGACAGTGGTTGATTATTAACGTTAACATGCAACCGTTTATATCTTTTCCTCCAGTACTAAAGTCAATGTAACTGCCGTAAACCTACCTGCAAGTTAACATATCGAATAAGAAATCAACTGTAAAGAAAACACATTTTCAGATCAGAAAAGGTAACGATCGTATTTTAAAGGGTAATCTTACCTGTGGTTCACGGAATGGAGTCAGCGTATGACAAGAGGTTGACTTTCACAGGTCAGACCTTGTTGCTACTGCTACTTTACTAGAAAACGGGTGCAGTCGATACTCGTGGCGTGTAATATCGATCTTCTTTTCCGGGAGAGGATAACGCCGACATAATCTTGCTGTTGATTACCATTTAATCAATCAGAAAGAAAGAAAGGAAACAACCCACAAAACCAAGATAGTATCAGAACTATGACCATAATGTTAAAAAATAAGCATATATACACAAATTTTGATATCAAATCTGACTTAAGCATTTCAACAAATACCTGATGGCCAAAACGCTATCTCCATCAGTAAACATATTAGTCTTATCAACAGTAAACAATACAAGTAAAACTCTAAAGCAGGTATGATATCAAACCCATTTTCCTCGATTGTTAAACAGCGAACTAAAACCCTAAACCTCCAATCACTTTATAGTTTAAGACGAAATTAAAAATCCAGATAGCAAACACAGTAGAAAGTAGAGATTTTTGTTTTAAGTATCTAGAAATTAAGTAAAGTATGAAGAACTTACCCGATAATCGGATCGAGAAACAATCAGTGGAGGCCTGCACAGATCCAACAGTGACATGGTCACCTTCTTTCACTCGGAAACAATGCGCTTCTCATAACTGCATACAACACATAAATCTTGCAAATTGGATTAGTTATGGATAAGAACACTGGTAAATTGCAGTAAAGGGTTTTGACTCTCTGAATCTAACTGCTGATACTTCTTCACATAATAGAGGTAATCCCGACGAACAATATTGGTCCTAACCATTTTCACACTGTGGCAACTACCAGCAAGAATACGACCTCTAATGGAGACATCACCAATGAAAGGATACTTCTTGTCAATGTAAGTTCCTAAAGTAATCAAATATCAGATCATGTCTCAGATAAATGTCGGAAATTCTTTAAACAAACCTAAAAGAATAATGTAATCTCTCTTAACTGAACAACCCATTTAGATAATCCTTCCATTCCCGAAACACAGTCCATATATTTCACCCAAGTCATCACTCAACTTTACAAACCATTTCACTTAAATTGACTTGCATTCTTGCGAAAATAGAAACAGTCACCCAAATACACTAACTTTATCATAGAATTTCACAGTAATCAACATTTCATTTGCAATGGAAATTCACAAGAAATATTTAAAAAAAAATCAATCATCCTACTTGACTTTCTGAAGTAAACAACATTCATTTCACAGTAATATGAAACAGATTAACAATCTTTGTTCAAAATAAGTGGGAAAAACAACATTTTGGGAAAAAACAACAACATTGGGTGGATCATGGATGAATCTATATTGACCTAAAATCAAGATTGAACACCAACTACAAAAACATAATCAACATCAATAAAGATATTTGTATTTTAAAAAATAGAAAAAACAAAAACCACCCAAAACCTAAAATCGAACTTGAAACATGAAACAGATTAACAATCTTTGTTCAAAATAAGTTATGAATTACGAAAATCCGAGACAGAAACTTACCATCAATACAATCCATCTGTGAAGTTCAACGACGACGAAAAAGTAAACATGTTTCCAGAAAATAATGTCGCGGCAGCCGGTTCCTCCACCGCCTCCACGCCGGAAAAACGGTTGTTTTCACCGGAGATTATATAGATACCCACATATGAACCCTAGAAGTTCAAATCTGCGTTAAAAAACAAACTCAGAAAGGAAGATCAGATATGAGAGGAGGATTTCTAACTTTAAATCTGTCATGATTTGTGAAGGAGGCAACATGAACTACCGATTTGAGAAAGTTTCAGCATGCCGATTTGAATCTGAAATGATTTGTGATAGGTTTTTTAGTGAGAGAGAGATAGAGAAGAAAAGAGGGCGGTTTAATTCCCTGGCATTTATTGAGCCCCTTCTCTATTTTGAATTTCAAATTTCAAAATTCAAATTATAGCTATATAATATAATATCAAAGTAGTGTTCTGCACAAAACAATATATGTAAATATGCACACACATACTTTCAAAATATATATAATATAACCCTGAATATAGTAAAGGTTAAATCCAACATTTTATGTAAATTCAGCAACAACATATCTATCATAACATATTTATGTAAATCCAACATTTTACATGTATTCAAGTTATGATGGTCCTAATACAACAAAAGTTTTCAAACGGTTCAGGTCACGTATCCTGTTCTTCAAATCAATTCTTAGCGGATCAGATCAGCAAATCTAATTCTCTTTTTCCAACCCTAAGTCACTAACCCTCACCTAACACATAACACATTTTCTGACATCTAATCCAAAAAAATGATAATCGGAAACCTAAACTAACAATAAACAACTTATTCACACATTAACACAAACAAATCAAATGCCTTAACAAAAAAAAATGAAAAGATAAAAAAAGCTTAGAATGATGTTGTACAAACTTGATTTGTGGAATTCTGTTGATCGCTTGTGCTGCTCCCATATCCAATGTGTACCAATACAAAACCCTATAAACAAAATATAATAACAATTTTGAAAAGGGTTTCGAAGAGGTGAAAACCAAAAGAACTATTACAAAAGCATCAAAACTAACATAATCGAGTGATATGAATCCCCTTCGTCTCCGACCATTGCTCACATCGTCATTTCTCCAAACCTAAACACCAACATCATTGTCTTCCATACTTCGATAAAAAAGAAACAGACTTTGTTAGTTACAGTTGATTCTTTGTTAGTTATGTAATGATTCAACTATAAAAAAATTTTCCTTTTTGTAATCATTCAGACTGACCTCAACTTCTCAAAAAGATTATCCCCGTCCAAGATAGCTTGCCGATCTTGATTTCCCTCTTGATTGAACCAACCCAAGTCACTAACCCACCCTAATCGCACCACAGGCACTGAAACAATACAACAATCAAATCCATAACACCTACCAAAAAACAATGAGCCTGATTGTTACAAAAACAAAACAAAATAATCAACCTTACAACAATGTTCTATCATAAAAAAGAAAACAATCAGGTAACAAAACAAAGCCTCATCAACATCAGGTAACGCTAAATCAGTGT
This sequence comes from Helianthus tuberosus, assembly GCA_030545235.1. NCBI lineage: Eukaryota > Viridiplantae > Streptophyta > Magnoliopsida > Asterales > Asteraceae > Helianthus > Helianthus tuberosus. Next base: position 29,895,263 of record CM060365.1, on the reverse strand, counting down.
AGTGAAAATGAAAAGGAAATAATACCTGATGAATGAACTGGACGGTCCGATTATAAACCACTGATCAACCTAAACATAAACCACATACCAACAAACAATCACAAAACAAAACAAAACAAACCAAATTCAAGAATCAACTCTGTAAATATAATCATCATTAAAACAAAATAAACCAACAAACAATCACAAAACAAAACAAACCAAATTCACACACAACAAACCTGAAATCACCACAAACTGCACACACACCACCAGTAACCGCCGGTAACCGCTCAACAAACTTCTTCAACTTGTCGGTTTCATGCAACTGCTTCACCTCCTCCGTTCCTCCGATGTACTTTCAGCCGATGAAAACCCTAGGTAACTGTAACTGCAACTTCGTCTTGTCAATCTCGTCTTCATCTTCAAACTCACCGGCTTCTGACATGATATTCTGCAGATCGATTGAACGCTTTTACACACTTCGAACATCGGCCAGACCACTCGCAGGCTTGTTGTGTAGAGTATTACGCGTTTTTCGGCTCCAGGAATCGAGATCTGACGATCGGATTTTACATATTTTGTAGAATTTGTTGATTTTGTAGGTTTTGGTGAATTCGGTTGAGATTTGGGGGAATTAGGGCGATTGTGAGGATGATGGAAGAGAAATTGGTTTTAGAAAGATAATGATGGAAGAGAGAGAAAATCTTTATCTGAGATGTTTTAAAAGGGGGTTTCAAATTTGAAATTTTTTAAATTGTCCCGCCTAAAAATAACACAAATTAATTCTAATAAAAATCACACAAATTAATTCTAATAAAAATCATATTTATAGATTATTTATTTTATAAATTTATAATTCGGAATTATGACATCATCATTGACATGTGGCATAGCTTAGGAGTTGACACATAGGCAGATTTACATCAGCCAATAGTCTCTTATTATAGATAGTATATATTTTTATTTCCTTTGTTACAACCATAAACTTCTAAAACTCAAGATTAATCAAAATAATTAACAAATTTTCCTAAATCCTTTTATAACGTAAGATATTAGTAAAATAAATTTATAATTTCTAAATTTCATTTTCCATTTTATAATCTAACCGTAAATCACTTTAATACTAATAAATTGTGATAATTCTTTTATAACTTTTGTTAATATTTAGTTAAGTTAATGGTAAATCATAAGCAGTAGGGATTATATTTTACCTACAAATGTTAACGAGTTCGTTATATATTATTTTAATTATTTAGGATAACCATTTTGTACTCTTGGATTTCCCAATCTTTTACTCGTGCGTTATTTCACAAGGAACCTCCAAACGCAACAATCTGAGCATCCTCGACCCTTTTTACGTTTTAACGCATTTTTGGGGTGCCATCACTAAACACATTCCTTAAATTGTAGCCATTTTTTGAGTGTTTATTTTTTGGTGTCTAATCCGCATATATATCACCATTGCTCTTGATTTTCTTGACTGTATATCTCTTAAATGTCAACATATACACGTGTGATTTAGTTTACGAAGATTTTTCAATGCCGAGAACCTCGATCAGAGAGTAAAAAAGGCGTAAGGTTCAGAATGGTGTAGAACTAAAATGGGATATATCGGGCTTGGATTCGAGTTACAGGAACAAGGGCCAAACCAACCACCGAAGAATGGAATCGTCGAGTGAAAACACTTGACAACCTCCTGGAAGCAGCTTTTCTTGCCACCAGACCTTTCTCCATCAATTAGTAATCTCATGCCGTCACTAAACACATTCCTTAAAGTGAAGCCATTTTTTGAGTGTTTATTTTTTGGTGTCTAATCCGCATATATGTCACCATTGCTCTTGATTTTCTTGATTGTATATCTCTTAAATGTCAACATATACACGTGTGTTTAGTTTACGAAGATTTTTCATTGCCGAGAACCTCAATCAGAGAGTAAAAAAGGCGTAAGGTTCACAATGGTGTAAAACTAAAATGGGATATACCGGGCTAGGATTCGAGTTACATGAACAAGGGCCAAACCAACCACCCAAGAATGGAATCGTCGAGCGAAAACACTTGACAACCTCATGGAAGCAGATTTTCTTGCCACCAGACCTTTCTCCATCAATTAGGAATCTGATGCCGTCACTAAACACATTCCTTAAATTGTAGCCATTTTTTGAGTGTTTATTTTTTGGTGTCCAGTCTGCATATATATCACCATTGCTCTTGATTTTCTTGACTGTATATCTCTTAAATGTCAACATATACACGTGTGATTTAGTTTACAAAGATTTTTCAATGCCGAGAACCTCGATCAGACAGTAAAAAAGGCGTAAGGTTCACAATGGTGTAAAACTAAAATGGGATATACCGGGCTAGGATTCGAGTTACAGGAATAAGGGCCAAACCAACCACCCAAGAATGGAATCGTCGAGCGAAAACACTTCACAACCTCCTGGAAGAAGCTTTTCTTGCCACAAGACCTGTCGCCATTTTTTAGTGTTTATTTTTTAGTGTCTAATCTGCATATATATCACCATTGCTCTTGATTTTCTTGACTGTATATCTCTTAAATGTCAACATATACACGTGTGATTTAGTTTATGAAGATGAATTGGGGTTGGTTTTCAGATGGAGAGGAGGTAAACTTGAAACGGTGATCAATGAAGGCGGTTGTCAGAGATGAACTGGGGTTGGTTTTCAGATGGTGTGGTGGTGCGGTGGAAGAAAAACAGAGGTGAAGGTGATCGGTAAACGGAAAAGATGATGGGAGGACGGCGGTCGGTGACGGAAGTAGTGGTGGTGTTATCTGTGATGAAGATAGTCGTTGGAGAAGATGACCGGGGTTGCAGGTTTCCGGCGACGGTTATCGGACAAGAAGAAGAAGATGATGGTTGTGTTTCGACATGGAGGTTACGGAGGTAATGAGCTTCACGTGAAAACAGTGACTCTAAACCACAAATCGAAACCAGTTTTATGGTGGCTGGAGGTGGCAGTGGTGGTTGTGGTGGTGAATGGCGGTGGCAGTGGTGGCAGGGGGTAATATCACAGAGTGAACAAAACCCAGGGGGTAATATGAAAGGGCATTATAGTCATTTCAAGTTATAGTCAACAGATCAGTCAACAAATTTGAAGCCGGGGGGGTAAGGTTGCGACATAACAGCAAACGTTGGGGGGTAAAATTGCAATTATTTCGATAGGGGCTAAGGGTGCCAATCACCCTAAACCCCAGGGGGTAAAATTGCAGTTTACTCATTAATTTAATTCAACACAAAGAAGCAGATAACCCAATGGCTGGGTTGTTGTTGAGCGAACCAGAGGTCACGGGTTCGAACCCTGGTGACATGGTTTCCTTATTTTTATTACTATTTCTTTTTTTTACCCAAATAAATTAATTATTATTCGAAGATTCTTTTATAACATAAGTTATATATAATCAACTGTTCCTTTGTTACAACCATACACTTCTAAAACTCAAGATTAATCAAAATAATTAACAAATTTTCCTAAATCCTTTTATAACGTAAGATATTAGTAAAATAAATTTATAATTTCTAAATTTCATTTTCCATTTTATAATCTAACCATAAATCACTTTAATACTAATACATTGTGATAATTCTTTTATAACTTTTGTGAATATTTAGTTAAGTTAATTGTAAATCATAAGCAGTAGGGATTATATTTTACCTACAAATGTTAACGAGTTCGTTATATATTTTTTTAATTATTTAGGATAACCATTTCGTACTCTTGGATTTCCCAATCTTTTACTCGTGCGTTATTTCACAAGGAGCCTCCAAACGCAACCAATGTGAGCATACTCGACCATTTTTACGTATTAACGCCTTTTTGGGGTGCAACATGTATATAAAATCCACTTTACACCATCGATTATAATCAAACACACAATTCATCGAACACGTTCGTTGTTATGCTTAGGTTGTTAATACTTGTTAGTTTCAACTTGTATTCCCATGATATTGTTATGCTTATGCTGTTTATGCATGCTAGTTTAAAAATCATAATTTCATACTATTTGCTATGTTTAAGTTGTGTATGTATGCTCGTTTCGACGTGAATAATAAATGCTATGTGAATTTGAGACAAACTTTTATACTTATAACTATATTCAAACTTGTATGCTCGCCATTGCTTTTGTACTGATCCATGCTTTTAATACATGTTGCAGGATTGTGACAGATGAATCCGGTAGGATTGCCTAGAAACGCATTTAAACTTTATTGCTCGTTGTATTGTAATTTGCTTTCAATTTTGTTGTATTCTGTTTCCAATAATTGTAATAATTAATTATCAATGAAATGAATTTCATTATTTGAATACTTATTGTGCATTATTTATTTTAATCTTGTGGTATTCTAGTTCAAACCATGTAAAATGTAATTATTAAATACTTGACACAAAATAGCGTTATGAAGTCTCTTGCAATCTACACAGTTCGTCTCATCCCGATGTTTCCGCCATCGGTTGGGGTGTGACAGATTGGTATCAAAGCCATAACTATAGAGAATTAGGTAGAATTGCCATGTTCGACCTAGTCTATAGTCTAAGTACCAAAACTTGACCATTCCTTATTCTTGCTTAATATGTAATTCTTCCTATTTGCTTCTACCTCTTCTTTTGTCTAAATATACAACGTGTCTTTTCTAAAACATTTCACATAATACATACCTGAAGATACTCATATTCCACAATCGAAACGACTCACTAGAATAGGGGTGATTCCCGCCTTTGGTGACGAATTTCAATCTACCTTACATGTTATTTTGCACGAAATTTCACCATCAAGTCAGGAGTGATATCTGTAACTTGATAGGAATTTTCCATTTCATACTCTAGTGGTTCCTTATTGACGAGTCGAGATTTTATCTTGTTTCGTTCAATAAACCACATTTTAGGGACGAAAGTGTCAAGATAGGATTGATATCAACACCTTTGTGACTGGTCCCGCTCTACGATTTTCAATCTCGCCAAAGTTTCGTATTTTCAAACAAATTAGGGACATGTACTAACTGTAAGGGTAAAATACCGTTAATCACCTGGCGACGAGAGTATTATACCTTTTAGGCCAAAGCATGTCTCCCTATTTCGGAAGGACTTGCGATTCACTTTGGAATAGTCGAAGTTTCTAAACCCGAAGCACTCCAATACTTATCAAGCCTCTCTTTTATATTAACTTAACTTTTATGCGATTTAATACTTGTTACCTAATCATCGTTTTTACACAGTAAATTAATACACGCATACTGATACGTTATACTTGATTCGGGATTACTGGACATTCTTATGTGATAAACTGGTCATTAGCTTCGTAAGAAGCCACACCTTAACATATATAGTGCTTGTAAAGCACTATAGGAGTGACGCACCGCCGCATGGATTTGTGGTTATGTTAAGTTAAACTTTCACGGATCTTTTCATAGCAACGAAATGATGACATGTGCTATGATTAGATGACGCTTGCGGACACGTTGGGTTGACAATTTTGTCATTAACTTCGGGAGAAGCCTCACCTTGACATATGTAGTGCTTGTGAAGCACTATAGGAGTGACGCACCGCCACATGGATTTGTGGTAATGTCAAGACCTTCATTCATACATTACGGATCTTTTCATAGCAATGGAATGATGACATGTGCTATGATTAGATGACTCTTGCGTTAAACGCTGGGTTGACATTTTGCCATTAACTTCGGATGAAGCCTCACCTTAACATATATAGCGCTTGTGTAGCGCTATAGGAGTAACGCCCGCCGCATGGACTTGCGGTCATGTTAAGACATTCATACATACTTGTTGACACGATGGTTTGACCAGTGAGATCACATGCCAGTAATGCGTTAATCTAGTTAACTAAATATCTCGTGTGGACTATTCAAAGACTTTAATCATACTCATACTTATAACCTCTCTCATACTTAAATACCAATCATGCTTACATACTTAAATTACTATACGTTATCATTCTCACTCGTAATACGTTAATAAACCCTGGCCCATACACTACTAGTACAAACTATGCAGATCATGCACAGACCAAAGATAATCACGGATGTATACATGATTATATTGGTAGGCGCATGAAAACCATAGTAGGTTCTCCTGTGTATCCTAGCACGGAACATAACATGACATTGATTTGCGAAACAAACGTAGCAGGGTATGAACATGGTGGATACGCCGCTGGTACTTCCTATATATAAGTGTTCCTACCATGTTACCAAATGTTCGTAGAAACGTGCCATGAGAAATTCAGTGTTTCCTTGGACCTCATCAAATACAACCTTTGATCACCCACAATCTATTTCTCGATTGTACCCAAGCAATAATCGAAATGCCAGCATTTCTAAAGTCTTTCTCTTGAATAAATTTCGGGATGAAATTTCCTAAAGGAGGGGAGACTGTAACGCCTCGTATCTTCGTATTTCTGTTTTAGACACTTTTATTTGTACGCTATTGTCGGGGCGTTACTCATAATAAAAATTCGTATTATTTACGCAATAAACCGTTCAAATACGTACTTATACGCAAACCAGTACTTTCTGGTTTACAATTACGCGCATGACAAACATTAAGACATTAATACCTAGCGTATCTAGATGAAAATTAACTTAAAATGGCTCTTGGTAGGCCTTGGAACGTCTATCCGATTTTACAATAGGCTAATGGTAATTTGTGGGAAAACTGCTAAACGTTAAACGGTAAACGAACTGACACCAGACGGAATGCGGACAACGTCGAAAATTTCGATACGTTTAGCTTGGTAATCAAATTTTATTATCCGTGATCGAAATCGGATCGAAAACGGATTTGAAACGTCCACCGAAACAACTCACGTGTTATTTAACGAAACGACGAACGTGCGCGAAAAATATCAAATATCGACGTCATCTTACACGTTTTTGAACATAAAACTATATGTTATGGCACAATTCGACAATCGGGTTCGAAAACGGGCCCTGAGAGTGCTATTGGATCGCGCTAACGAATCGAAACGAGTTAACAAGCCGTGGGCCAAAGCCCACTTAACAAAAACCTAGTATTAAACCCCCTGATCTTAAGCCTACAACAGATCATAAGCAGTCGCACCCCCTCTCCTGTTCGCTCTAATCTCCGGCGACCGGAACCGAACTCCAGCGAACTCCGGCTCGAGACCACTTCCGGCGACCAAACACACCACTCACTCCTCCACTCTCTTTCTCCGGTGACACACACCCCTACACCCTCTCATCTCTCTGTTACAATATCAAGTCGCCGGAAGGTTCGAAACATCGTCGGAGCAAACTAAGTCGCCGGAGAAATCCCTTACACCCCTTACACCACCACAACACCTTTCACTTTCTCTGATTCGATAACAAACCACCGGAGTTCAAAGTTTCGTCGGAAGAACTCGCGTCGTTTTCGAGTTATAGCACGCCGTCGGAGAATAACCGAAGCCACCAAAGCCGCACAGGATCGACTGTAACTCGTTCCTTCTTCATTTTCGGTATACAATTCCCATTCTTTTGTTTTGTTGGTTCGTTAATCTTCTATTAAGACACACTAAATCCTCATTCAAATGAATAAGAAAATTTAGAAAGACATGTATGAGTTGGTCGCTGCTTCTGTTAATAAAGAAGATGATTTCGTATATTACATATAAAGGAATTTAAAACGAAAGTTAATCGTATCTTTTAAAACAGTCCAATGGTTGGGGGTGTGGTAAACAAACCAATGGTTGCAGGTTTGAACCTGATCTCCAACATACCTTGCTGCACTTTGTTTTTTTTTTTTTTTACATGATCAGCATTGGAAGTCGCTAGCTATTGTATAACTTCAATAAATTAATTTAATTCAACACAAAGAAGCAGATAACCCAATGACTGGGATGTTGTTGAGCGAACCAGATGTCACGGGTTTGAACCCGGGTGACCTGGTTTCCTTATTTTTATTGCTATTTCTTTTATTTTACCCAAATAAATTAATAATTATTTCAAGATTCTTTTATAACTCAAGTTATATATAATCAACTGTACTAGTTGTAGGACCCGTGTAACCACACGGGTAGGTTTAATAATAATCGAAATCAAATACTAAAAAACAGATAATAATATATCATTTAAATTTTGGTCTTTAGTTCTATATCTTTATAAAGTAATGTTAAAGACAGTATGTGTTAGTATTATAATAACTATAATGATAAAAGTTTTTGTCTATGTAAATATGTAAACTATCATGTGAAATTTGATGAATTCACATTCACATTTTAGTTAAGTATACACTAAACTTGTCGACTGATTAACTATAGAAATAAGAGAAGCATAACTAACACAAGAAACATTATTTGTTGCCAATATACCAGTTCAATACAAGAGAAGCATAAAAAACACACGGGTAAGTTTTATTAACATCGAAATCAAATACTAAAAAATAGATTATACCCTTAACCCTTAATATCTACTCATCCTTAACCCTTAATATCTACTCATAATATCACATATGAATGATCAGATCCATCACACTTCTCAAAAAATCTCGAAATCTCTTATCCCAACTCCCAACACCGATCATCATCATCATCAGCATCTTCATCTTAATCATCTTCATCTTCATCTTCATCATCTTCATTCATTTTCATCTTCAAAACAGAGATTTGGATCATCATCTTATCTGTATATGTTTTTGATATTTGTGATGTTTTTGTGAAAATATTGTTTGGATCATCATCTTATCTGTATCTCTTCATCTTCATCTTCATGATCTTCATGTTTTTGTGAAAACATTTGTGATATTTGGATCATCATCTTGAAGAATCGTTTGTGATGTTTTTGTGAAAATATTTTCAAGAATCGTGATTGAATATAATCCGCATGTAGATATTGGATGCCAATCAACCCAACCATCAAACGATTTCATCTTCTTCTTGGTACACTTTTCTTCGTCTTCTCTGTGATAGAATAGAACACAATTTTGATAATCAGTTCTTTGTTCTGCATATGTATAGTTCACCAATTTGTTTGTTGGAGTACTGACAGTACAATAATATGATGATGATTAGAGTTGTTTGATAATCAGTTCTTTGTTCTGCTTTGGTTTCAGTTTTTGATAACCAAATCTTTATCAATGAATAAACTTATTAATTGGTTAACATTCAAGAAAAAGTGTCAATAAATGGGTTGATTTGGGTATTTTTTTTTGTTAGCTAAATGGGTCACTCTGGTCAAAATGGGTTGCTGAAACTACTTTGTTTAATGTTTGCTTGTTTTGTTTTTGTTCTATGCTATCGTAGTAGTATCAAAATAGAAGGTTTGTTTGTGATGTTTTTGTGAAAATATTGTTTGTTCTTGGAAGGTTTCTATTACCTACTTTGTTTAATGTTTGCTTGTTTTGTTTTTGTTCTATGCTATCGTAGTAGTATCAAAACAGAAGGTTAGTTTGTGAAGTTTTTGTGAAAATATTGTTTGTTCTTGGAAGGTTTCTATTACCTACTTTGTTTAATGTTTGCTTGTTTTGTTTTTGTTCTATGATATCGTAGTAGTATCAAAACAGAAGGTTTGTTTGTGATGTTTTTGTGAAAATATTATTTGATTCTTGTGGGTTTTTGTCTCGGGTATCAAAACAGAGGTTTTGTTTGATTCTTGTGGGTTTTGTTGAAATCTGGGTTTCTTACTATGGATGTTTTTATTGTACAGAATGGCTGCGGATGTAAAGATACGCAAAACACCAACTACGAAGGCGAGAACACTTGACAACTTCCTACAAGATGGTGCGGTCCACATAAGGAAGTGATTGATCAGAACGATCAATTGCATCTGAATGAATATAACCCCAGTGGCAGATATGTAATTAGCGAGCTCTGGAATTTCAAGGAAAATCGAAGAGCTACACTAAAGGGGGTTATCAGCTACATTCCGAAGTGCACCAGTTAGTAAACATCCACAATTTCTTTCTTTGGTATGACGTTTTTTCGTCTGTATTGTATGTTACGGTCTTTTGTTATCGAGTCTGTAAGTTCCGTCAAGTCTACGAAGTTGGATATCGAGTCTGTAAGTTCCGTCAAGTCTACCAAGTCTGCTAACCTTGAATTCTAAATTCCCGTTGACACTTTATAAAAGTTTACATTTAATATACAATTTAGGCTTTAATAATTTGTTATATATAGTATACATTTAAATTATTAGATTGCATTTATTTAAAAAGAGTTAAATAAAGATGTTGATACATAAGAGGCGTGTACAAAAGAAGCGCATCAAATTCAGATTATAATATAGCATTTAAATTTTGGTATTTAGTTCTATATCTTTATAAAATAATGTTAAAGACAGTATGTATTAGTATTATAATAACTATAATGATAAAAGTTTTTGTCTATGTAAATATGTAAACTATCATATGAACAAATATTTGATGAATTCACATTCGCATTTAAGTTAAGTATAAATTAAACTTGTCGACTGATTAACTATAGACATAAGAGAAGCATAACTAACACAAGAAACATTATTTGTTGCTTGTATACCAATTCAATACAAGAGAAGCATAACGAACCCAGGAAACATTATTTGAAGCATAACCTGGACTTGCTGTAATTCCATCAGTTAAGTATTTAATCCTAATATACCAACTCAATAGAAAAATGAAATATTTAGTGTACTACAACTGTGAATAACTCATGTAACAGATTTGAAACCATAAGTATGGATTATAGACATCTATTTACATAATGTAAAAACAATATGTCACCAATGCACAAACTTTCATTAAAATAAGTCTTATTTGGCCCAAACAAAACTTGTTCTTAGTTACGTGTAACAAACGGGTTTTCTTTAGTGGATGAGATCAAAATACATCTTACATTCTATCAAAAAACATCATTAACAACACTATTTCGATGGTTAATAAAACAGATTATAATAACTAGTCGTAAGCCCTCCGCATTGCGGAGGAGGCGTAAAACTATGTTAAGTAGCAACCGGGTGATCATCAAGGGAAAAATATAAAATAAAAAAAAACGAAGTTCAAATACCAAGTGACTCACATGACACGTAGGCGAAGTCGAATTTATACCGACACGTATTAGAAAGTTGAGGGGTAAAAAACCTAAGGGATCAAATTTAACCACCAAACATTGTGCTAATAAAAAAACTAAACTTATTCAACTTTTGTGGAAAAACTATAAAAAACCAAAGTTTTATTATAAAAAAAAAACCTTAAAGTTAAAAAAAATAAAAAAAAGACACACAAAAGACAAAAAACACTATCCTCGGTATGTTATCATTTAATATATATAAAAAACCTTAAAGTTAAAAAAATAATAAAAAAGACACACAAAAGACAAAAAACACTATTCCTCGGTATGTTATCATTTAATATATATAAACAATTTGGCAAATGGCAAGTAAACAAAAATATTATGATATTGAAAAATAAGATGGTGGTACCTCTTCTTCTAATTTGAAAATATGAATATTGAAATGCTGATGCAATTGTTCTTTTGCATAATTAATGTAAAACTGCTATATTAGCCATAACATAAGAGAAAATACACCCCAAATAGAACAAAAACAACAAACAAACTACACAGAAGCCTATACAAAATCCAAGTTTTACAAAATTGTTCCAGCTATCTAAGGTGAGATCCGCAATTTTTCTCCTTTTAACCATCAACCAGTATGATTTCATTCTGCCTTAATACTTTCCAGGAGCATGGTTGTATCCGTATACTTTAGTTCAAAAACCCTCTCGTCTCGGTTCTTCCAATAAAGCTCTAAAAACATTTCATAAATTCAGCCAATTTCACTACATACGAATAGAAAAAAACGTAAATGGAAAGAACTACATTGATATGAAACCACCAAATCACTAAACCACTTTATTACCCTTCGCTTCCACACTTGCACACAAGCCAAAGTGCCCGGCACACTCCAGCAACACCGCTTTAACCTGATCAAGATGAACATCTTGCCCCTCTTTGCATTGCTACAAAATGAATCATAAAAAATGAATGAATCTATATTTATTGGAATTTAAATCTAACACTAATGTACAAAATACAAACTACTTATGAAGGAATTTATGGTGAAATGTATTGACTTTTTTAGTCAAACCAGTTACCGTTCAAATTCAAATTTGAAATTGAATAAGAAATTCAAATCTTAAATTGAAAAGGATTTAATGGTGAAATGTTGTGAAAATTATATTGAGCAGGTTTGACATGGGTAGTAGTAGTAACGACATACCGTTAACATTCAGAAGCACGAAGATCACAAATGATGCCCATAGTACTGGAATGAAAGTTTTCAGAATTATGAAAAGTTACGGTGACTATAATTCGATGAAAATGTCGGAATTGTACCTGACTGCCATAAACATTACAAAATTCTGAGTTTGAAAATTCTGAGTTTACAAAAATCTGGGGTTTTCAATAAACACTTCTTCATTCGATATTAAATAGTATTACAAAATTCTGAGTTTGAAAAATATTAAAAATTAAACATTACAATTAACACTTCGTAGGATATCTATTTCTCTCGCATTCTTCCATGCAATTTCATTTTTTGTTTTAATTTGCAGATCAGCTAGCATATCACAGGTCTTCTGATCCTGTTTCAGCAGATGTGTGATAAACTCTTCTGCTTTTTCTTTAAACTCTGATGGAGGAGAACAGACAACTTCATCCAGCAGTGCAATGCTACTCTACGTCTGCTTATAATATTTTTCACTCACCAACGCAACTTTTTTGTTGAGTTCTTCATCTTTTCTCTGTTCATGGAGTGACCATCTTGAATATTCAATTTTAAGATCGGTAGTATCCGACCAGTGGTAGAAGGTTTTGCTTGCCATTTAGAAAGACTGTGAGTGGTTTTGGACGTTTTGTTTTAGGATGAAGGGTTTTTTAAAAATGAAGTCTTGATGTTTTCAAGTAGACTAATCATGATCCTTTATAGTGTTTGAAATATTTGATACGACAAACGAAGAGACGTCTGCTAATAAATATCATCTTTTTTTAAAAGTTAAAATTGATTTTTCAAAGGTTTTACATTAAAATGTTTGATAGGGTAAATGAAGAGACATGTTGGCCATATACACGTTTTTCATTATTAAATCATTAAATGTATTAGCTTTTTAAATATAAATTTTTATTTAATGGTTGCATTTAAATCTGACCTTTGGGCTGTTACATATCCTATATAATACAATTGCAAATTCAAATGGTGTTTCATCATACCCAGATTCATTCAGTGATGGAGTCACATACTTCTGCACAATCTGAGGATTTCAAGCAACGCTTTATTAAACAAATCGAAGAGCAAGTTTTTGCTGATAGGTGTACTCTTCAAGAGTTGAAGAGATGTTTTAACGGACTGCAACTTGGTCTGCTGACAAGAGACCAAGTTTCGAGAGACCTGAGGGCGATGCCGACTACTTCCGTTCGTGACCTGTGTGTGGCGAGTAATATAGAGTGTGGAGACAGAGACATGGACTTCATGAGAAAGATCAATGACATACATCGAGAAGTTCAGTGCTCCATGGAGTTGAAGTTAAAGTTTCTTGATTCTTGCTATTAGAGTTTAAGTGTCTGATTAGTTTTCTTTTTTATATGTAATTGTTACTTTTTTTAATACTTTATACTTTAATCGTATTAATTTTTTTTATGACATCTTATTTTTGCTTCTTTTTATGAGTCTGAAGATAAAGAGACAGTGTTCCATTGTCGATAAATTAGAAAATCTTTCATCTGAATTTTTTTTAAGATTGTTGTTTGGTACCATTTTCTCTATAAATATTACTTTTTCATGTCCTAATTATACAAATCCATTAACGTTTTCCTGTGTTTCAACCAAATCTTTGCTGGCTTCACTGCTCTAATTCAGGTATACAGATCATCCATGAAGATTTGTTTATTTATTGTGTTTTATTAGCATTTTAATGATTCTTTGTTAGTTACAGTTGATGATGATCATAGTATCTTACACATGGTTGTTGTGAGTTATCCACATATATATTCTGATTATATCTCTTAAATTCTTCTTGTATGTATCTTGATTTGCTTCAGTCGTTGAGTTTGTCTACGACCTTCCTACGTCTGTTTCATTATAATTTTAGGTATGGTTTTAGGCTGACCAATTTTTTTGGGTTTTGTTTTAAATGCTGAATTTTTGTTTTGTTATAGGTTCTTCAAACACAAACCGACTTGTTCTCAGCTAACCAACTTTCTAAGGAAACGGAAAGACTGAATTGGAAGTTTACAAACAACTAAGTGCAATGTATCAATTTGAATGCATGTAATACCAGTGTAAAAGACTAAGCCCATGACCTAAGTGTAACCTGAAAAAATTACTGCAATAGTGCAATATACGAATTTCAATGCATGTAATACCAGTCACACAAGCATGATTACTTTGGATCTCATACCTTGTTTTAGGAGTTTGCATTGTCTAATATACCCTTGAATGAAAGCAATTCTTTGAAAAGACCCACCTGAATAATGTAGTAAACAATTAGTACACTTTAAAACCAACATATTGCATGGAAGTCTACCGAATACACAACCAATTAGTACACTACAAATTGCATTAAATCGAGCAAAAATACAGCACAACGTGCACTTTACCTTAAGATGAAGATCCTTATGGTCAGCTCTGTATTTCACATATTATCATCATCATGGATTCCAAACCTATGCCGGATTCTGGAAATCATTTTGTGCCACTTATACACTAATTTTACAAAATAAAAAAAAATCTTAGAAATAAAAATTAATTTGCAAAAAAAAAATATACAAAAAGGTAACGATCGTATTTTAAAGGGTAATATTACTGCATCTTAAAGACAGTGGTTGATTATTAACGTTAACATGCAACCGTTTATATCTTTTCATCCAGTACTGAAGTCAATGTAACTGCCGTAAACCTACCTGCAAGTTAACAGATCGAATAAGAAATCAACTGTAAAGAAAACACATATTCAGATCAGAAAAGGTAACGATCGTATTTTAAAGGGTAATCTTACCTGTGGTTCACGGAATGGAGTCAGCGTATGACAAGAGGTTGACTTTCACAGGTCAGACCTTGTTGCTACTGCTACTTTACTAGAAAACGGGTGCAGTCGATACTCGTGGCGTGTAATATCGATCTTCTTTTCCGGGAGAGGATAACGCCGACATAATCTTGCTGTTGATTACCATTTAATCAATCAGAAAGAAAGAAAGGAAACAACCCACAAAACCAAGATAGTATCAGAACTATGACCATAATGTTAAAAAATAAGCATATATACACAAATTTTGATATCAAATCTGACTTAAGCATTTCAACAAATACCTGATGGCCAAAACGCTATCTCCATCAGTTAACATATTAGTCTTATCAACAGTAAACAATACAAGTAAAACTCTAAAGCAGGTATGATATCAAACCCATTTTCCTCGATTGTTAAACAGCGAACGAAAACCCTAAACCTCCAATCACTTTATAGTTTAAGACGAAATTAAAAATCCAGATAGCAAACACAGTAGAAAGTAGAGATTTTTGTTTTAAGTATCTAGAAATTAAGTAAAGTATGAAGAACTTACCCGATAATCGGATCGAGAAACAATCAGTGGAGGCCTGCACAGATCCAACAGTGACATGGTCACCTTCTTTCACTCGGAAACAATGCGCTTCTCATAACTGCATACAACACATAAATGGCGCTTATCATAACTGCATACAACACATAAATCTTACAAATTGGATTAGTTATGGATAAGAACACTGGTAAATTGCAGCAAAGGGTTTTGACTCTCTGAATCTAACCGCTGATACTTCTTCACATAATGGAGGTAATCTCGACGAACAATATTGGTCCTAACCATTTTCACACTGTGGCAACTACCAGCAAGAATACGACCTCTAATGGAGACATCACCAATGAAAGGACACTTCTTGTCAATGTAAGTTCCTAAAGTAATCAAATATTGGACCATGTCTCAGATAAATGTCGGAAATTCTTTAAACAAACCTAAAAGAATAATGTAATCTCTCTTAACTGAACAACCCATTTAGATAATCCTTCCATTCCCGAAACACAGTCCATATATTTCACCCAAGTCATCACTCAACTTTACAAACCATTTCACTTAAACCGACTTGCATTCTTGCGAAAATAGAAACAGTCACCCAAATACACTAACTTTATCATAGAATTTCACAGTAATCAACATTTCATTTGCAATGGAAATTCACAAGAAATATTTTAAAAAAATCAATCATCCTACTTGACTTTCTAAAGTAAACAACATTCATTTCACAGTAATATGAAACAGATTAACAATCTTTGTTCAAAATAAGTGGGAAAAAACAACATTTTGGGAAAAAACAACAACATTAGGTGGATCATGGATGAATCGATATTGACCTAAAATCAAGATTGAACACCAACTACAAAAACATAATCAACATCAATAAAGATATTTGTATTTTAAAAAATAGAAAAAACAAAAACCACCCAAAACCTAAAATCAAACTTGAAACATGAAACAGATTAACAATCTTTGTTCAAAATAAGTTATGAATTACGAAAATCCGAGACAGAAACTTACCATCAATACAATCCATCTGTGAAGTTCAACGACGATGAAAAAGTAAATATGTTTCTAGAAAATAATGTCGCGGCAGCCGGTTCCTCCACCGCCTCCACGCTGGAAAAACGCTTGTTTTCACCGGAGATTATATAGATACCCACATATAAACCCTAGAAGTTCAAATCTATGTTAAAAAACAAACTCAGAAAGGAAGATCAGATATGAGAGGAGGATTTCTAACTTTAAATCTGTCATGATTTGTGAAGGAGGCAACATGAACTACCGATTTGAGAAAGTTTCAGCATGCCGATTTGAATCTGAAATGATTTGTGATAGGTTTTTTAGTGAGAGAGAGATAGAGAAGAAAAGAGGGCGGTTTAATTCCCTGGCATTTATTGAGCCCCTTCTCTAATTTGAATTTCAAATTTCAAAATTCAAATTATATCTATATAATATAATATCAAAGTAGTGTTCTGCACAAAACAATATATGTAAATATGCACACACATACTTTCAAAATATATATAATATAACCCTGAATATAGTAAAGGTTAAATCCAATATTTTATGTAAATTCAGCAACAACATATCTATGATAACATATTTATGTAAATCCAACATTTTACATGTATTCAAGTTATGATGGTCCTAATACAACAAAAGTTTTCAAACGGTTCAGGTCACGTATCATGTTCTTCAAATCAATTCTTAGCGAATCAGATCAACAAATCTAATTCTCTTATTCCAACCCTAAGTCACTAACCCTAACCTAACACATAACACATTTTCTGACATCTAATCCAAAAAAATGATAATCGGAAACCTAAACTAACAATAAACAACTTATTCACACATTAACACAAACAAATCAAATGTCTTAATAAAAAAAATGAAAAGATCAAAAAAACTTAGAATGATGTTGTACAAACTTGATTTGTGGAATTCTGTTGATCGCTTGTGCTGCTCCCATATCCAATGTGTACCAATACAAAACCCTATAAACAAAATATAATAACAATTTTGAAAAGGGTTTCGAAGAGGTGAAAACCAAAAGAACTATTACAAAAGCATCAAAACTAACATAATCGAGTGATATGAATCCCCTTCGTCTCCGACCATTGCTCACATCGTCGTTTCTCCAAACCTAAACACCAACATCATTGTCTTCCATAGTTCGATCAAAAAGAAACAGACTTTGTTAGTTACAGTTGATTCTTTGTTAGTTATGTAATGATTCAACTATAAAAATTTTTTCCTTTTTATAATCATTCAGACTGACCTCAACTTCTCAAAAAGATTATCCCCGTCCAAGATAGCTTGCCGATCTTGATTTCCCTCTTGATTGAACCAACCCAGGTCACTAACCCACCCTAATCGATCAGAGAGTAAAAAAGGCGTAAGGTTCAGAATGGTGTAGAACTAAAATGGCATATGCCGGGCTTGGATTCGAGTTACAGGAACAAGGGCCAAACCAACCACCGAAGAATGGAATCGTCGAGTGAAAACACTTGACAACCTCCTGGAAGCAGCTTTTCTTGCCACCAGACCTTTCTCCATCAATTATTAATCTCATGCCGTCACTAAACACATTCCTTAAAGTGTAGCCATTTTTTGAGTGTTTATTTTTTGGTGTCTAATCCGCATATATGTCACCATTGCTCTTGATTTTCTTGATTGTATATCTCTTAAATGTCAACATATACACGTGTGTTTAGTTTACGAAGATTTTTCATTGCCGAGAACTCAATCAGAGAGTAAAAAAGGCTTAAGGTTCACAATGGTGTAAAACTAAAATGGGATATACCGGCTAGGATTCGAGTTACAGGAACAAGGGCCAAACCAACCACCCAAGAATGGAATCGTCGAGCAAAAACACTTAACAACCTCCTGACAGCAGCTTTTCTTGTCACCAGACCTTTCTCCATCAATTTGGAATCTGATGCCGTCACTAAACACATTCCTTAAATTGTAGCCATATTTTGAGTGTTTATTTTTTGGTGTCTAATCCGCATATATATCACCATTGTTCTTGATTTTCTTGACTGTATATCTCTTAAATGTCAACATGTACATGTGTGATTTATTTTACGAATATTTTTCAATGTCAAGAACCTCGATCAGAGAGTAAAAAATTTGTTAGGTTCTTAATGGTGTAAAACTAAAATGGGATATATCGGGCTAGGATTCGAGTTACAGGAACAAGGGCCAAACCAACCAAACAAGAATGGAATCGTCGAGCGAAAACACTTGACAACCTCCTGGAAGCAGCTTTTCTTGCCACCAAACATTTCTCCATCAATTAGGAATCTGATGCCATCACTAAACACATTCCTTAAATTGTAGCCATTTTTTGAGTGTTTATTTTTTGGTGTCTAATCCGCGTATATATCACCAATTCTCTTGATTTTCTTGACTGTATATCTCTTAAATGTCAACATATACACGTGTGATTTAGTTTACGAAGATTTTTCAATGCCGAGAACCTCGATCAGAGAGTAAAAAAGGCGCAAGGTTCACAATGGTGTAGAAATAAAATGGGATATACCGGGCTTGGATTCGAGTTACAGGAACAAGGGCCAAACCAACCACCCAAGAATGGAATCGTCGAGTGAAAACACTTGTCAACCTCCTGGAAGCAACTTTTCTTGCCACCAGACCTTTCTCCATCAATTAGGAATCTCATGCGGTCACTAAACACATTCCTTAAACTCTAGCCATTTTTGAGTGTTTATTTTTTGGTGTCTAATCCACATATATTGTCACACCCCCAAAATCCACACGCGGAGTACCACCGCTTGGAGGCGTGACTGACCAGGATCAAGCCACCAATCATATTGAACAACGTAAATAGTAAGTGTAAATCAACCAAACAATATGAAAGGTGTTCCAAAACCAAAGTATAGTATCAATGTTTAGCGGAAGCATAAGTATGTAAACCCAATGTAAATCATAAGTTCAAGTGTTTAAATATTTAACATGGCATCCTCGATCCATGTCCCACAACGACCTGCTCCTTCCCTGTGCAAGCTCCATATGTACCTAAGGTCCTGCAAGGCATGCAGCAGAGAGTCAACAACTAGTTGAGCGAGTTCACAGTAAATAGTTCAGTAATTTTAATAGTATAGTAAGCCTTGTGTTCGTTCATTAAGTCATGTATCGTATTAGTTCGTATCGCGACCCTCTAGGCATGTATGCGAAGATTAGGGAAAACTTCCCGAGTATTCTAGACTAGGTATATTTGTATCGCGGCCACCCGGCATGTGTGCGAAGTTTAGTGTATAGTGCGCGGCCTTCCTAGGCATGTGTGCGAAGATTAGTCATATTATCGCGGCCAACCCTGGCATGTGTGCGAAGATCAGTCATATTATCGCGGCCAACCCCGGCGTGTGTGCGAAGATCAGTTCTATTAGTATCACTAGTCTAGTCGTATCTTATCAATAATCCTTCCTCACCCGAGGACCATATAACTAAGTTCCATAAGCTAGGTAAGTACAAGTAAATAATCCAAACCCATTCCCACCCTGGGAACCCCATGCCTTGGCTGTGTGAACTCACCTTGGTTTGCTCGGTATGCTAAACTATGTGCTCGCAAGTAATCAATCACGTCCTATAGTATGCACGTATATTCAATCAGTTAATGTGCGTAAAGTTTCATGTACAAAATATGCCACGAAGTGTGTTTAAGAAATCATCGTCATGTAACACATAACAGTTATTTCACGTTCATACGATCATACATCATATAACTGAGTTCTTGGTCAATTCTAACATAGTTACTCAATAACACACTAAACAGGGTTTTTAGGCTTAACAAGATTAACACATTCAACTAAGTTACATAAATAACTGAGTTGACACCTACCAGAATTAATAACTAACTGAGTAAATAACCCAACGAAGTTAACCAGCTTAACAGTGTTACATACTAACTGGAAATAACAAACTAACAAAGTCAACAAGCTAACAGATAGAACAAGCTTACAGGGTTAAACAACTAACAGAGTTAACCAAGTGATGGGTCATTAGGCGAAAACACCTTGGGCCGAAATCACCTTTGGTTTTCGGCTGGCTTGTGTTTTCGTCGGCATATCATCACCAACAGCAGTCACGCACAATAACTCTAATCTCATCTAATAGTTACATGGTTAATCATATACAAAGTCATTTAATCAATCATTGATATGTAACATATAATTTGCCAAATCATGCGAGACCAAGATTACAGTTCAATCCGTAGATCATCATTAAAAATCAACAATGGCCGACAAGTTTACATTCTGATTGGACCTCCACCTTGAATCACATGAATTGTGTATTATAAATCACATGGCTACCATTTTACTAAGACTTATCCAACATGTAGCTTTAATGTCTTTATTGGGGCAGCCAAAATTGATGGTGATTTGAATGCCCACTGTTACCTCAAAGTCAATTAAGGCTCACTTGCACACACTAATCGATATCAGCCAACAATCATAGGATTCCATTTATTTAATCCATAACAAAATTTACCTAACAGTTACTTCATAATATAAACAAATATTTTAATCAACTAATCGATTCAATCATATGCTTATCATCATTACCCATTAACAATTAACTCATGGTAACAAGCAAATAGTTCACGATTCAATCAAGCAAATAATAAACAATAGTTACACACTAACCCAACAGAAGAATCAACCAATCAATCGATGAAAGAGGCCTCGAGATCTCTAGGTTGCCGTTGGGTGCAAGAAAAAGCGAGAGAGAGGAGGTGGTATGATTAGGGTTTGCCGAATAACTTACGCGTAAAGTGGAACGATTCTTATAATAAAAGATCATCACTGGGCCAAAAGCCCATTTGATTTCGCTGAGAAGAGGTGACGAAAACACTCTAGTGTTTTCGTCCATATGTGTTTTCGTGAGTGGGGTGATAGGCCAAGATTTCATATTTAATTCTAAACACTAAATAACACAAATCACCTTATTATCAATACAATACACATACATATCTCATAGACATTAAAATGCACATCATGTATATAATCAATACTTTATGAACGAGTATTAAGTTGATTAGAAACTTTGGAAACTCGGGTTGTCACATTATCCCCAACTTGAAAGAAATTTCGTCCCGAAATTTAGCACGTGGTTACTGAGGAAGCTAGTTGTATTGTGTAGTTTACTGGTTTTCCTGGGGTGTCACATCATCCCCCCGTTGATTTGGAATTTCGTCCCGAAATTCTGTAGTAGCTTCAGCCTCAGTAGTGGTTGCATTGGTTCCGAATAACTGGGGATACTTGAGTTTCATTTGATCTTCACGCTCCCAGGTGAACTATGGGCCGCGACGGGAGTTCCAACGAACTCGTACAAGAGGGATTCTCGTGTTCTTGAGGACCTTAACATCCCGGTCCGTGATTTCAACTGGTTCCTCGACGAACTGCAACCGCTCGTCGATAGTGAGTTCCTTCAAAGGAACTATGAGGGTCTCATATGACAGACACTTCTTCAGATTCGACACGTGAAAGACGTTGTGAACTGCACTGAGTTCAGCTGGTAAGTTTAGTCTGTAGGCCACTTTGCCTATTTTCTCTATGACTTCGAAAGGTCTGACATATCGCGGATTGAGCTTGCCTCGTTTGCCAAAACGAACAACACCCTTCCAGGGTGAAACTTTGAGTAGCACTCGATCCCCAACCTGGAACTCGAGTAGTTTCCTGTCTTTATCTGCGTATGCTTTCTGACGGTCACGAGCTGCCGCCATGCGTTGTCGTATTTGAGCAATCTTTTCAGTAGTATCAACTACCATTTCTGGACCTGTGATCTGACTGTCACCCACCTCTGCCCAACAAAGAGGTGATCGGCATTTACGCCCGTACAATGCCTCAAATGGAGCAGCTTTAATGCTGGTGTGGTAGCTGTTATTGTACGAAAATTCCACAAGTGGCAGATGTTTTTCCCAGCCATTGCCAAAGTCAATTACGCACGCCCGAAGCATGTCTTCTAGAGTTTGAATAGTGCGCTCAGACTGCCCATCTGTCTGAGGATGATAAGCTGTGCTCATGTCTAAACGAGAACCAAAAGATTTGTGCATTGCTTACCACAGTTCTGAAGTAAAACGTGCATCACGATCAGAGATAACAGAGGTGGGCACCCCGTGCCTCGAAACCACTTCCCTCAAGTAAACGTCTGCTAAAGTAGAGAACTTGTCTGTTTCCTTGATAGCCAAGAAGTGTGCAGACTTTGTGAGTCGATCCACGATCATCCAAATAGTGTCATTTCCGCGCTGAGATCTAGGTAGGCCAGTAACAAAATCCATGGAAATTTGTTCCCATTTCCATTGTGGTATCTCAGGTTTTTGAAGTGGACCTGAAGGCTTCTGATATTCCGCTTTAACTCTCGCACAAGTTAAGCACTTACTAACGTAAGTGGCTATGTGAGCTTTCATGCTAGGCCACCAATATGTAGTTTTGATATCGTGGTACATTTTATCCGCACCAGGATGTACCGAGTAGCGAGATTTGTGTGCCTCATCCATTACAAGCTCGCGTAAGTTGCCGTAGAGTGGGACCCAGATGCGTCCTGTTACATAGTAGGCGCCGTCTGCCTTTTGTTCTAACCGTTGCCTTGAGCCGCGTAGAGCTTCTGCCCTGACGTTTTCTGGTTTCAATGCTTCTACCTGAGCATCTCGTATCTGAGAAGGAAGACTAGACTGAATAGTGAGTTGCAACGCTCGTACACGCCTAGGTGTAGTATCCTTTCGACTGAGGGTGTCGGCCACCACATTGGCTTTGCCCGGATGGTACTTTATGGCACACTCGTAATCGTTCAGTAGTTCGACCCATCTACGTTGTCGCATGTTCAATTATTTTTGCTCGAATATGTGCTCGAGACTCCTGTGATCTGTGTAGATGGTGCACTTAGTGCCATACAGGCAATGTCGCCATAACTTGAGCGCGAAAACCACAGCTCCCAGCTCTAAATCGTGCGTCGTGTAATTCCGATCGTGAATCTTAAGTTGACGCGAAGCGTAAGCAATAACTTTATCCCGTTGCATCAACACACATCCAAGACCTTGGATAGACGCGTCGCAGTAGACTACAAAATCGTCCGTGCCTTCAGGCAATGAGAGGATAGGTGCGCTACAAAGTCTATCCTTTAAGTGCTGAAATGCTGTTTCCTGTGTATTACCCCAACGATAAACAACACCTTTTTGTGTCAGTAGTGTAAGCGGCTGCGCAATCTTTGAGAAGTCTTTGATGAACCGTCTGTAATAACCCGCCAAACCCAAGAATTGGCGTATTTCTGTCGGTGTGCGAGGTGCAGGCCAGTTCTTGATCGAATCTACCTTGGATGGATCGACATGAATCCCATCCTTGTTTACCACGTGGCCTAGAAAGTGGACTTCACGAAGCCAGAAGTCGCATTTTGAAAACTTGGCGTATAGCTGTTCCGTTCGAAGGAGTTCCAAAATAAGTCGTAAGTGCTGTTCGTGTTCCTCCTGGCTCTTCGAATAGATCAGGATGTCGTCGATGAAAACAATAACAAACTTGTCAAGATAAGGTTTGCACACCCTGTTCATAAGGTCCATGAAAACCGCAGGCGCGTTCGTTAACCCGAATGGCATGACCAGAAATTCGTAGTGACCGTATCGAGTTCTGAATGCTGTTTTGGAGACGTCCTCATCCCGGACTCTCAGTTGGTGATAGCCTGACCTCAGATCAATTTTCGAGTAATAGCTCGACCCTTGCAACTGGTCGAACAAGTCGTCGATGCGTGGAAGAGGATAGCGATTCTTCACCGTCACCTTGTTCAGTTCGCGGTAGTCTATACACATGCGGAAGGTACCGTCCTTCTTCTTTACAAATAGTACTGGAGCTCCCCAGGGCGATGAGCTAGGGCGAATGAAACCCTTTTCCAAGAGTTCTTGCAGTTGCTTAGACAGTTCTTCCAGTTCCGTTGGAGCTAAGCGATAAGGTGCTCGAGCTATGGGTGCTGCTCCTGGAGCTAGCTCGATCTGAAATTCGACCTGGCGATGAGGCGGTAACCCAGGTAACTCTTCAGGAAACACTTGAGGAAAATCACGTACTACTGGGATATCCTCAATCTTTTTCTCTTTCTTCGATGTATCAGTAACGAGTGCTAAAACAACTGTGTGGCCCTTTCGTAAACACTTCTGAGCCTTCAAGAAGGAGATGATGCCACTCTCGACACCACTCTTGTCGCCTTGAACTTCGAGAGGTTCTTTGCCAGTACGGGGAATACGAATGATCTTCTCCTTGCATAGGATCTCTGCTTGTTGTTGGGACAGCCAATCCATACCAATGACAATATCGAAACTACCCAGAGTTATAGGAATGAGATTGATAGAGAAAGTCTGACCAGCGAGGATAAGATTACAACCTTGAACTATGTGTGTGGCCTCTAGACTTTTACCGTTAGCTAACTCTACGACATGTTTGGTGTTCAAAAGTGTTGGTGCGCGTTTAAGCATTTGACTAACTTTCAGAGACATATAACTGGTATCCGCACCCGAATCAAATAATACAGTAACATAAAAGTCGTCGAGAAGAAACTTACCCATAACCACATTAGGATCATTCCTTGCATCACCCTGACCGATCACAAATGCACGACCCCTAGCACCATTGTTGTTGTTGTTTCCTCCATTATTGTTCCCATTGCCCTGATTATTGTTGTTGTTATTCTGATTCTGGTTTAACTGGGGGCAATCACGTTTGAAATGACCTTCAGCCCCACACTGGAAACACCCCCGGTTTCCCCGTTGTGGCTGCTGTTGTTGGTTCTGTGGAGCTGGTAGTGGGAGTTGCTGATTCTGATTTGCAGGTCGCACACTCCTGCAGTCTTTAGCTTCATGCCCTAACTTGAGACATCTCTGACAACGTTCCTTGCGACACCGTCCACTGTGATGTCTGTTGCACCTATTACATAGTGGGTGAATTCCCCGATATCCACCCTGCCCCTGCCCACCAGACGACTGTTGACTCGGACTCTGGTAACCATTGGTCTTGCGCTGCTGCTGTGCTTGTGACTGAACGGTAGCTGAACCCCTGCTGGAATCCCCCTCCCATTTCCGCTTGTTGTCACTGGGAGTAGCAGGAGTAGCTGAAGTAGTAGCGGTAGTAGTAGCGTTGATGCGTTTAGGCAACCTGTTCTGCTCCACCGCCTGATCAGTGAGACGGTGAGCCAACTGAACAACCTGCTGGTAGGTGGCAAGGTTTGCTGAAGTCACATGACTTTGGATCTCCGGCACTAGACCCTTAAGATAAAGTTCGATACGCTTAACTAGAGGGTCCACCATAGTAGGACACAGTAATGCAAGCTCATTTGATCTCTTTGTAAACGCCTCAATTTCTGACCCCGTCATCTTGAGGTTGAAGAACTCGACCTCCAGCTTATGAATGTCGTCACGGCTACAGTATTCCTCTTTGATCATCTCCTTAAAATTGTTCCATGGGGTGGCGTTAGCAGCAACCAACCCCAGCATTTGGACTTGAGCTTTCCACCATGTGAGGGCTAAACCCTCGAGAGTACCGGTAGCATACTTCACCCTGCGTGCCTCAGGGCATTCACACATTTCAAATACTGACTCAAGCTTTTCAAACCAGTGGAGGAGTCCAACTGCTCCTTCCGTGCCACTGAATGTGCTAGGACGACAGTCCATGAAACTCTTGAAGGTGCAAACAGGTGGTTGACCTGTTGTGTATAAGAATCAGGACAAAGTTAAACACAAGAGTTGGTTTAGGAGTGTAGGATCTAAGATCCTAGTGTGAGTTACAACTGCAGGGTATACCTCCTGCTTGAGCGGCTGCAACTGCCGCAGCAACTTGTTCGTTAATGAGAGCCGTCAACGGGGCTTGTGTCATGTTAATGAGTCCAGCCATGATCTTCATAGCAAATATGACATAAGTGAGAGAGGTTCGCGAGTAGTGCGATGACAGAATAGAGTAAGCACACAAGTGTTCTCATGCAATAGTGTTACGTTAATCTAAGCATACCCTGAGCAAAGTTCTATGCAATTCTAGCAAGTAGGCAATAAAACATGTACCATATTACCTAGAATGTTGAGTCTTGCACGTGGAGCGAAGCGTCGTTGTGGATCGTTGAGCACTGTACAGGTTATAGTCTGGTTTTAATAAAAACGATTTCCCCTTATTAAAACCGAGTTCTCTATAACCAATGGCTCTGATACCAATCTGTCACACCCCCAAAATCCACACGCGGCGTACCACCGCTTGGAGGCGTGACTGACCAGGATCAAGCCACCAATCATATTGAACAACGTAAATAGTAAGTGTAAATCAACCAAACAATATGAAAGGTGTTCCAAAACCAAAGTATAGTATCAATGTTTAGCGGAAGCATAAGTATGTAAACCCAATGTAAATCATAAGTTCAAGTGTTTAAATATTTAACATGGCATCCTCGATCCATGTCCCACAACGACCTGCTCCTTCCCTGTGCAAGCTCCATATGTACCTAACGTCCTGCAAGGCATGCAGCAGAGAGTCAACAACTAGTTGAGCGAGTTCACAGTAAATAGTTCAGTAATTTTAATAGTATAGTAAGCCTTGTGTTCGTTCATTAAGTCATGTATCGTATTAGTTCGTATCGCGGCCCTCTAGGCATGTATGCGAAGATTAGGGAAAACTTCCCGAGTATTCTAGACTAGGTATATTTGTATCGCGGCCACCCGGCATGTGTGCGAAGTTTAGTGTATAGTTCGCGGCCTTCCTAGGCATGTGTGCGAAGATTAGTCATATTATCGCGGCCAACCCTGGCATGTGTGCGAAGATCAGTCATATTATCGCGGCCAACCCCGGCGTGTGTGCGAAGATCAGTTCTATTAGTATCACTAGTCTAGTCGTATCTTATCAATAATCCTTCCTCACCCGAGGACCATATAACTAAGTTCCATAAGCTAGGTAAGTACAAGTAAATAATCCAAACCCATTCCCACCCTGGGAACCCCATGCCTTGGCTGTGTGAACTCACCTTGGTTTGCTCGGTATGCTAAACTATGTGCTCGCAAGTAATCAATCACGTCCTATAGTATGCACGTATATTCAATCAGTTAATGTGCGTAAAGTTTCATGTACAAAATATGCCACGAAGTGTGTTTAAGAAATCATCGTCATGTAACACATAACAGTTATTTCACGTTCATACGATCATACATCATATAACTGAGTTCTTGGTCAATTCTAACATAGTTACTCAATAACACACTAAACAGGGTTTTTAGGCTTAACAAGATTAACACATTCAACTAAGTTACATAAATAACTGAGTTGACACCTACCAGAATTAATAACTAACTGAGTAAATAACCCAACGAAGTTAACCAGCTTAACAGTGTTACATACTAACTGGAAATAACAAACTAACAAAGTCAACAAGCTAACAGATAGAACAAGCTAACAGGGTTAAACAACTAACAGAGTTAACCAAGTGATGGGTCATTAGGCGAAAACACCTTGGGCCGAAATCACCTTTGGTTTTCGGCTGGCTTGTGTTTTCGTCGGCATATCATCACCAACAGCAGTCACGCACAACAACTCTAATCTCATCTAATAGTTACATGGTTAATCATATACAAAGTCATTTAATCAATCATTTATATGTAACATATAATTTGCCAAATCATGCGAGACCAAGATTACAGTTCAATCCGTAGATCATCATTAAAAATCAATAATGGCCGACAAGTTTACATTCTGATTGGACCTCCACCTTGAATCACATGAATTGTGTATTATAAATCACATGGCTACCATTTTACTAAGACTTATCCAACATGTAGCTTTAATGTCTTTATTGGGGCTGCCAAAATTGATGGTGATTTGAATGCCCACTGTTACCTCAAAGTCAATTAAGGCTCACATGCACACACTAATCGATATCAGCCAACAATCATAGGATTCCATTTATTTAATCCGTAACAAAATTTACCTAACAGTTACTTCATAATATAAACAAATATTTTAATCAACTAATCGATTCAATCATATGCTTATCATCATTACCCATTAACAATTAACTCATGGTAACAAGCAAATAGTTCACGATTCAATCAAGCAAATAATAAACAATAGTTACACACTAACCCAACAGAAGAATCAACCAATCAATCGATGAAAGAGGCCTCGAGATCTCTAGGTTGCCGTTGGGTGCAAGAAAAAGCGAGAGAGAGGAGGTGGTACGATTAGGGTTTGCCGAATAACTTACGCGTAAAGTGGAACGATTCTTATAATAAAAGATCATCACTGGGCCAAAAGCCCATTTGATTTCGCTGAGAAGAGGTGACGAAAACACTCTAGTGTTTTCGTCCATATGTGTTTTCGTGAGTGGGGTGATAGGCCAAGATATCATATTTAATTCTAAACACTAAATAACACAAATCACCTTATTATCAATACAATACACATACATATCTCATAGACATTAAAATGCACATCACGTATATAATCAATACTTTATGAACGAGTATTAAGTTGATTAGAAACTTTGGAAACTCGGGTTGTCACATATATGTCACAATTGCTCTTGATTTTCTTGATTGTATATCTCTTAAATGTCATCATATACACGTGTGTTTAGTTTACGAAGATTTTTCAATGCCGAGAACCTCGATCAGAGAGTAAAAAAGGCGTAAGGTTCACAATGGTGTAAAACTAAAATGGGATATACTGGGCTAGGATTCGAGTTACAGGAACAAGGGCCAAACCAACCACCCAAGAATGGAATTGTCGAGCGAAAACACTTGACAACCTCATGGAAGCAGCTTTTCTTGACACCAGACCTTTCTCTATCAATTAGGAATCTGATGCCGTCACTAAACACATTCCTTAAATTGTAGCCATTTTTTGAGTGTTTATTTTTTGGTTTCTAATCCGCATATATATCACCATTGCTCTTGATTTTCTTGACTGTATATCTCTTAAATGTGAATAAATATACGTGTGATTTAGTTTACGAAGATTTTTCAATGCCGAGAACCTCGATCAGAGAGTAAAAAAGGTCTAAGGTTCACGATGGTGTAAAACTAAAATGATATATACCGGGCTAGGATTCGAGTTACAGGAACAAGGGCCAAACCAACCACCCAAGAATAGAATCGTCGAGCGAAAACACTTCACAACCTTCTGGAAGCAGCTTTTCCTGCCACCAGACCTTTCTCCATCAATGATTAGGAATCTGATGCTGTCAACACCTTCCTTAAATTGTAGCCATTTTTTGAGTGTTTTTTTTTGGTGTCTAATCCTCATATATATCACCATTGGTCTTGATTTTCTTGACTGTATATCTCTTAAATGTCAACATATACACGTGTGATTTAGTTTACGAAGATTTTTCAATGCCGAGAACCTCGATCAGAGAGTAAAAAAGGCGTAAGGTTCACAATGGTGTAAAACTAAAATGGGATATACCGGGCAAGGATTCGAGTTACAGGAACAAGGGCCAAACCAACCACCGAAGTATGGTATCGCCGAGCGAAAACATTTGACAACCTCTTGGAAGCAGTTTTTCTTGCCACCAGACCTTTCTCCATCAATTAGGAATCTGATGCCGTCACTAAACACATTCCTTAAATTGTAGCCATTTTTTGAGTGTCTATTTTTTGGTGTTTAATCCGCATATATATCACCATTGCGCTTGATTTTCTTGACTGTATATCTCTTAAATGTCAACATATACACGTGTGATTTAGTTTATGAAGATTTTTCAATTCCGAGAACCTCGATCAGAGAGTAAAAAAGGTGTGAGGTTCACAATGGTGTAAAACTAAAATGGGATATACCGGGTTAGGATTCGAGTTACAGGAACAAGGGCCAAACCAACCACCCAAGAATGGAATCGTCGAGCGAAAACACTTGACAACCTCCTGGAAGCGGCTTTTCTTGCCACCAGACCTTTCTCCATCAATTAGGAATCTGATGCCGTCACCTAACACATTCCTTAAATTGTAGTCATTTTTTGATTGTTTATTTTTTGATGTCTAATCCGCATATATATCACCATTGCTCTTGATTTTCTTGACTGTATATCTCTTAAATGTTAGCATATACACGTGTGATTTAGTTTACAAAGATTTTTCAATGCCGAGAACCTCGATCAGAGAGTAAAAAAGGTGTGAGGTTCACAATGGCGTAAAACTAAAGTGGGATATCCCGGGCTAGGATTCGAGTTACAGGAACAAGGGCCAAACGAACCACCCAATTATGGAATCGTCGAGCGAAAACACTTGACAACCTCCTGGAAGAAGCTTTTCTTGTCACCATACCTTTCTCCATCAATTAGGAATCTGATGCCGTCACTAAACACATTCCTTAAATTGTAGCCATTTTTTGAGTGTTTATTTTTTGGTGTCTAATCCGCATATATATCACCATTGCTCTTGATTTTCTTGACTGTATATCTCTTAAATGTCAACATATACACGTGTGATCTAGTTTACGAAGATTTTTCAATGCCGAGAAACTCGATCAGAGAGTAAAAAAGGTGTGAGGTTCACAATGGTGTAAAACTAAAATGGGATTTATCGGGCTAGGATTCGGGTTACCGGAATAAGGGCCAAACCAACCACCCAAGAATGGAATCGTCGAGGAAAAACACTTGACAACCTCCTGGAAGCGGCTTTTCTTACCACCAGACCTTTCTCTATCAATTAGGAATCTGATGCCATCACTAAACACATTCCTTAAATTGTATCCATTTTTTGAGTGTTTTTTTGTGTCTAATCCGCATATATATCACCATTGCTCTTGATTTTCTTGACTGTATATCTTTTAAATGTCAACATGTACACGTGTGATTTAGTTTACGAAGATTTTTCAATGTCGAGAACCTCGATCAGAGAGTAAAACAGGCGTAAGGTTCACAATGGTGTAAAACTAAAATGGGATATACCGGGCTAGGATTCGAGTTACAGGAACAAGGGCCAAAGCAACCACCCAAGAATGGAATCGTCGAGCGAAAACACTTGACAACCTCCTGGAAGCAGCTTCAAAGTACGAATAAAAGAATATACAGACGGTTGTAAGAAAGGATCCACAGGCGGATCTAAATATAATACAAAAATATGTTCAACAGACACAAGGCGTTACGGACCTGCAAGATCCTCTACTTAACACCCAGAAGCTCCCAGCCTAGTACTTGTAGTACCTGTCACTTAGTCTTTTGAAAATACGTCAGTTTACACTGGTAAATACAATTAACCGACTCTTTTGAAAATGTTTATAAAAATGGTTTAGATGCACAAGGCACAAAAATTCTTTTATTAACTTGGAACAATTGTATGATAATCTTGTATATAGATTTACATGTTTGTCATACATTTAGGGCCCGGTATAGAAGCCGAGACATGATTAACCAACACACCACTAATATAAACCCACAAGGAGTTATCCCCAACAATGTGGGTATATCTTTATACATACGCAACTGTCAGGTGTATGCCTACACCCCGTGCTTAAGTCGTGGGCATTTGCAATTAAATGAGCCGAGGATATCCAGGACACGGTCGCATTAACCCCAATGTTTATGTTATCAAACAAAACAGATTAAAACGGGTTATGTAATTTATTAATCATAATCTGATTTAGTGATTCCATACCCAACCAAGCGGCAATATTTTACCGTATCCCAAGCTCGTATAAGGGAAAATAAGTTAAAAGTATTTACCTGAGTTCCTAAATGCGAGATCTATCTACTCAGCTGTATAACGTTATTAGACTCATGAAGGTAGCTTTTACCGGGGCTTCCTAATCTGGAACGAAGGTTTTATTAACCTATTAGATTACTAACAGGTCTTATTTAAGTCATAGACTTAGACCGGTTAGTTTAAAGGACGAATTACAGTACGAAGCGCTAGATTAAGCGATGACCGGATTGGAATGTAGTTTGGACCCAACAAGTATGGAGAGTTGTATAATATGGGTAAACTAAACACATTCTGGATTTTGAAGTTTAAATGATAAGGTTAAACCCATTTCGGCTAATTTATGCAAACTAGTTACATAAACCGTACCGAACGCGTATAAGCATATAAGGGTAACCGGATGAGTCATATAAAAGTTTCATATGTTATTATGCTTAAAATATGTTATGATATCAGTAGTATATCAATAAATATGCCCAAAAAGATTTTAAAACCGAATTAAGCCTCATAAGGGCATTTTGGTCATTTTATGATTTATAAAAGGGGTTTACATGCAAACTGAGGTTTTGGTCATAACCCTTATGTAAAAATATTTAATTTATGTTTTTATAATAGTAGGATATAATATATATGTGTGGTTTATGATTTATAGCCAAACTATGCACCGTAAGGGCATTTTGGTCATTTCACACATAGTTTTAAGGACTTATTTGGGATTCTGAGTTCATGACTTATACCTACTGTAAAAATATTAAAAATGGTTTATAAAATCAGTAGGTAACAAGTCTTGGGTGCTAAGTATGGGTGCAAAGTATGGTTTAAAACCATACTACGCACCTTATTGTCGTAAAAATCGATAAATGACGATTATTTCGATGTTTAGGAAATTCTGAGGTTATGACCAGCTTTGAATGGTCAAAATAATTTATTTATCATATCATATCAGTAACAAAAGGTTCTTGCATGTTAATCTTATTTAAAACCCAATTTATGTGTGAAAAGGGCATAATCGTCATTTATTAATACAGTACGAAAACTCATGCATAAACTCAGTAGGTAATCTGACTTGAACTCCCAATTAGTCCTAAATATGATATCATAACAGTGAGTAATGTGTTTTATGTCAAAATTATGTTTAAAACTTAATTTGCATGCAAAAGGGTATTTTAGTCCTTATAAAAGCATGTTTTACGATTTATTATATAACTTCTGTTTATGACCAGAATATAAGTGTCAATATATGTTCAATAATATTACTAATCAGAATGTAACTCATTTTCATGCTTGTTTATGTTAAAATCTCATTTTTGACTAAAAGGGCATAATAGTCAACATTTAGCATAATAATGGAAACAAGTAAACAAACTCAGATTACTAGGTGACCATGTAATATAACCTCAGAGGGTTATACTACAACATAATGTGGTCACAAAGGAACCTTAATACATAAAGAAGCTAAGCTAATTCGGGTCAGAACTGAAAGTCAAAGCAAAAGTCAAGCTTTTGCGGCTTTCGGTTGCGAACCGAGCGTAAACTTAGAATTATCGGGTTGAACATGTTTAGACATGTTCTAATAATGTTTACCAAGTTATTAAACTGATAAAAACATATTTTATAACCTTTACTTTATCAAATTTGAATTTATTTAAAAACTGACCCGTTTGACTTTTTATGTTAATTACTTTGACCCGACAATTAACTAAGTAAACGTGGTAATTAGGAGGTGCCCTTTTGAGGGATTAACACCTACCTAATTACGATCACGTAGCCATATTCGACTCAAACAATGGCTGGACCGTTTAGGTCTAAACCGAAAGTCAAATCCGTTTTGCGGCAACTTTGACTTTCGGCTTTTAAATGCATAAAAACCAAACTAGAGTGCCGAAGCACACTTACAAAGGGTCCTAGCTCGAAACTTGAACTATGGAGAGTTTCCTTTTTTATCAGGAACCTCAGAGAACCAAGCAAGAGAGAAGAGAAGATAATTTTGAAGTGAGCAAGTTGAAAGTAAGGGTATGGCACCTATTTATAGTGCAAGGAGGTCTCTCATGTTGCTACAAGGTGTCCAGGGGTGTCATGGGAGCTTAACAAGTGTCCTCATACGTGTCCCAAAATAGCTAACAACCCATGGTATCGAATCTGACTCGTTTTGGTTGTTTGTGTGGCAGCCAAGCAATTTTTCTGCCCAGTACCAGTCCTTACGGACCGTAAGCAAAGACCTCATACAGTCCGTATACGATCTCTTCAGCGGGAAGAATTTTAAAACTTTACACAAATGGCCCCTTGACTTGTATAATCTTTATTATTGTCTTGTAACTTATCAAAAGACAACTTTAGCCAATAATGGCTATATATAGGAGTCTAAATAAATGTTCTATGGCTCCCAGTTCGTATGTAGACTACCCGAAGGTATTAGTTTCTCTCGTTGACACTTTTAGTCCCTCCGCATACATCTTTTCATCGTTTGTTATCTTTAGTCCTTCAAAGTCAACTTATAACATGTTTAGGGTTCATACGTGTCTTCACATTATTGGGTACGATTTTGCGAGGTGTTACAGTGGCACACCCACAAGGAAACGGTCAAGTTGAGGCAGTAAACAAGAGCATTGTTGATGGCATCAAAGCAAAGCTTGGTACTCAACGAAGGAGCTGGGTTGATGAGTTATCTAGTATCTTATGGGCTCACAGGACAATGCCAAAGACGAGCAATGGTGAAACCCCGTTCAGTCTGGTATACGGGTCAGAAGCAGTGATACCTACGGAAATCGGCCTGCCATCCCCAAGAATGTTGTCGATGAATGCCATAAATAATGAAGAACAGAGAAGGCTAGATCTGGACCTCCTGGAAGAGAGGAGTGAAATGGCAGCAATAAATGAAGCAAAGTACAAGTCCAAGTTGGAAAAGTACTACAATAGCAAAGTGCGGATCTGCACTTTCAATCCTGGGGACTATGTCCTGAGAGACAATGAAGCGTCCAATGCTGAGAGACCAGGCAAGTTGGCTCCAAAATGGGAAGGGCCGTATATCGTCGATAAGGTTCTAGGAAAGGGAGCATACAACCTGCGCACGCTGTAAAACAAAGAAATCCCTAGGACTTGGAACGCCCAACAGTTACGAAAGTGCTACATGTAATCAGCTAACGTTATTTCCTTTTAATGTAAGGCCATGGGCCCAACACAAACGTCTTTAATACAAGAAGTGTTGATTATCCTATCTTTTGTGAATTTTTGTTACAACTACATACATTCCTTTGGGTATACACGAAAACATCGCTGGCTTAACGATAGAAAACATTGTAGACCTCTAAGGCTCTTCACGACTAAGTGCACAGCCGGGTCAAATACACACAATAAAACCTGTCAGCCAACTATTACTTCGTACCCACGTATACACGAAAGCATCGTAGACAAGGTAACACAAACATTGTAGACCTCTAAAGCTAGTTATCACCAAGTGCACAAACAGGTTAATAAGACACAATAACCTGTCAATGATCACATCATAATATTCCAGGCACGCGAACAAACAGTTGGCATAATGATAAAACAAACATTGTAGAAACACTTGGGCTCGGCACAACAAAGCGCACAGCCAAGTCGATCAAACACAATAACCTGTCATAGCCATCATGCATTCGCAATACCTGATCAAAGCAATTATCATATGCACAAATTGTAAATAGAACAAAATTCACACAAACAAATTAACAACTGAAACTTAGCATGTTAGCAAAAATTGTAGCAGTATATCGACAAGCACGACACTAAAGACATATTGTTTACAAACACTAAATGAGTACCAAATTGTCTGGGATTACAAGGTCAACAAACCCATACATGGCATGCAAGCCAGAGAATTAACATAATCAGACCTGGTGACTCGTACCAGCGCCACCAGCCTCCGCATCTCCATCTTCAAGCGCTTTCCTTAAGGTCTCCACAGCGATACCCTTCCTGGTTAATTTATCGATGGCCTTAACAATTCCAAACTCGAGAAACTCGTACTCCTAGCGCTTGGCGGTATAGTTGGCTATGCAATCAACTTTGTAAAGATCAAAGTGATAATTCTTCTCATTGGCGACAGCAACTGCCCTACCTTCACCATATCCATCTTTGCGCCCGCTGTCATCGGCAGCTCCACCCAATTCAAACATATATTTAGAAAGCTCATCCGATTTCACTATTCGCTCAGCAATCTATAAAAGACAAAAGAGTAAATATAACACATAAGAGGAAATATTAAGAAACTGAAAGGACAAAGAAACATACCAGAGGAATGCCTTGGGCAAGCAACCACTTGCAGTCCGTACTAAGATCCTCAGCCAGGATTTCTAAAGCCTTATTTTGAGTTGTTTTTTCTTCAACAAGGTTTTCCAAGGTAGCAATCCGCGATTCAGACTCAGCTTCTTTCTTTTGGTAGGCAGCAACCACACGCTCATGCTCGTCGCTCTCTTTGGTTTTCTCAGATTTCAACCTAACCACCTCATCACGAGCAGACTTTAACTCCCGGTTACTCCTTTCACATGAAGCCTCCCACTCTTTCTATCGGTTGGCAATAAATTGTTTTTCCTTCGCAAGCTTCTCTTCATTATCAGCAACCCTCCACAACAACCCTTTCTTCTCAGCATTGAAAGCCTCCCGCTCAGCAGCAAAATCCTTTCTCGCAGCCTCAAACTCGAGAGTGTCCTCCCCCATCGCCTGCCACTCCCTTACAATTTCTTGGGTAGTGGAGAAGTGGTTAACACCAGCATGGATATAATTATCTAAGAGATCCATACGATGGCGATTCTTTTGAAAAAGTCTCTCTGCTGGGGGGAGCGACAATGAGTAGAACTCACGACAATTGGGGAGGCTATCCATCCTTGAACCTTGGGTCAAACACCAACGGGGAACGTGTGGAAGGTCATCACAAGCGGGATTATGATCGGTCCAAGATCCACCACCTTCAACTCTATGAATCTCCGGACCCTGCCGGCTACCGAAAGCACCACCACCTCCAGAAGTATGTACACGTTTAGTGTATATCGTGCCTTGGGGAGTAGCCTCACTCAATTCACAATCGGTTTCTCCACCCTTACCGTGCGCGCCACCCTTTTCAACTTCCACCCCAGCAACAACATTCTCCACCACCTTCTCCGTTTTATCCCCCTCAACATCATCTTCCTTACCCTTCCCTTTCGGGTCAGGGTTAGGAGGGGACAATTCAAACGTCCTGGAGGGAGGAGACGTGGGTGGAGTAATCTTCGAAACATCAATCTTAGCCCCAGAACGGCCAGACTTAGAGGATGCTCTAGTAAAAACAAACATTTATACTAAAAAGAAAAAGAAAAATAGACGAAACTCTAAACCAAATAGTCAAAAGAAATCATACATCGAGGGGCAGAAGAAGCCTAAAAAATCTTCTGTAAAAGATTACCAGATTTGTTGCTGAAAACACCTAAGTCAACCTCAGACTCAGATGGTGCAGCAGTCTCACCCATAAACTTTAAATTTTTCTCATACAACATAGCAGCGGCCTGTGCATCTAGCGCACGTTTTATATCTTCAAGCATTTTCCGTTTCTTGATCATTTCCGTCAAGGTAACATCATCATCTGGATCACGAGATGATCGTTTGACCCCTACGTCTAAACCAGATAATGTATCAGAAATGACAACATAGTCCAACACTGGGACGTTAGAAGAGCGCTTACGAGTTGGTTCAGCAACAGGCTCCTCGGTTGCCTTTTCTTCCATCCTCTCTTCCCTTTTCTTTGTCCTCGTCTCTTTTTGTTTCATAGCAGCAAAAGGATCCACAAGAGGAGTAGAAATACCCTCGCCAGCAGGCTCTTGAGTATCTCCTCATTGTGGACCTGCACGCGAGGAACGGTGAATTAAGTTGTGTGATGAACCAGCAGACTCTTCACTCAAAAGGAGTATAAGTTCCTCCCGAGTAGGAGCAGCATCAACATCAGTATCATCCTCATCGTCATCACCTAAAACAGTCTTGGCATAGGCAGCCATATTCTCAGTGGAGGGATGCAAGAAGTTGTCCCTTATCCGATCAACCCACCCCGGTTGGCCTTCGGGCAACGCCGCCACAACCATTCCGCCAGCCACCTTGGAATTAAACACATTCATTAAACTATATCCTGGTAAAAAACATAAAAGAATGTGAGAAGATAAACAAGGAAAAGCAGTAACAAGGCAAACAACAATGAAGCAGTACCATTTCCCTTGTGCCTATACACCGGGTAAGTCCTAGGGTTTTGAGGCACCCATAACATGCTCATCCCAGCCGCCACCAACGCCCTCTCCTCAAACTGAATCATCGAAGTAGCTTTCTGAGTCAAAGTGGTATACTAATCTTGGTCAGCAAAAGATATTGAAACATTAACTCAAGGAACACCTTCACTTTCTGCCCAGTAATGCATGTCAGTCGGGATAACACCATGACGTATATAAAAGAATTTATGCTTCCAGTCGTGAAGGCTTTTGGGAGGATCCCGGCTACAAGGCAGTACTCCACCGGTGCGGGAGTTGAAGAGTAAAAACCACCGGTGTAAATAACAAAATAGAAAATGTTAAGGAGTTGTTTGTTTTTGCAGACAAAAACAGTCTGCAAGCTGATTTCATCTGTTTCCATGTCTGCAACTGAAGATGTGGTCTGAAGCTCTGCAAGCTGAAAATATCAGACTGTTTGTTTTTACTGTCTGCATAAACTGAAAATATGTAAACTCAAAGATTGACCTTTTACATAACAAGATAGCAAGCGACACATAAATATACAGGAAGATTCATTCAAATGGAAAAACCCTATGATGAAATTAACAAAACTAATCCAAATTAAAAACACAGTGAATCAAATTCAATCCAAACATACCCCAAGAGCAAGCTTATGATGACCAAACTTCCTCGTTTCTTTGACAATTCTACAAAGCTCCCACTTGGTAACTTTCCTGCCTTCATTCTCCCGTTGAGTCTCTGCTTCGTTGCCGGCGCCGCTGCCACTATTGTCGTAAAAGGAGGTGATCGGCTCCTTTCTTCTTCTCGGCTCTCTCTCTACTTCTTCGTCGCGCCACTACCAGACGGTGGTGGTGGTGGTGGTGGTCGGCCAGTACACAGATCGAATGGGGGGTGGTTTAGAGGGTGTGGATGTGTGGTGATCGGAGTTGGCTGGTACCGTCGCCGGAGTCCGGCGACTCGATCTGAGGGAGAAAAGGGGAATCGAGAGGTGGATGAGGGGAGTGTTGTGTCTGTGTATAAGGTCTGGGTCTTCATTTGTGTTAGGGTTTTTGTTTTGGTTCTTGTGAAGATGTTTTAAGCAGGGGATCCATAGCTTATTTTTTAAGATGAAAAAAGCTGAGTTCAGGTTTGTTTAAAGAAAAAACAAAAGTCTTCAAGGCCTTATGTCTGCCCACCTGCAGACATAGGCTCTTTGCAGATGTTTTAAGCAAAAACAAACAACACCTAAATTTCTCAAACGACGGTTCAATACGTTGGGCCCGACAAATAAACTCAAACTGGTTATCCAGGGCAAACCCAATGCATTTATTTGAGAAATATCCAACCCATAAACAGTCAACACTTCACCGATGAACTTAGACATCGGCAATCAGAAATTTCCTTCACGAAAGAAGTCAGCATACAACGTCATGTAACCGGGGGGAGCGTCCAAAGTAGTACAGTTGTCGTCGGAAACTGGACTTGTCTCACCCCGACCATGTAAAACAACAAATCGTGGCGGAAACGTCGGGGAGTGTCGTAACAGGATCATTGTTTCATAACACATGAAAATTTGAAGTTTCGTTTTATTTAAAGATTAACCATTTACATCGTCTTGAAATCTAAACAAACAAGTTAAACATAGTCTATCATTGTTATTAAGTCACTAAGGCCTCGTCCAGTCCTATGTGAGCATGCATCCTAGTAATCAACATCATTCAACAACACCTGAAACATATGTAAAAACAAAGTCAGCAAAGAAATGCTGGCGAGCACATAGGTTTATGAGAGTGTCGGATTCATGGCTAGTTTACATGTTGCAATACCTAATTAAAAACCCTGTATTGAAAAAAATGTATAGTATTGCAACATAATTAACCAACTCAAATCAAGTTGGTTATAATTTGTAAAATCTCGTAGCCATGCTTCTTAACCCCAAAACATTTGTTTAATTAAATCAAATTGTAAAACATCTCGTAAAAACTCGTTAATAAAACTCGTATGGTTTATATTATTCAGAAAACATCATTGTGTGACATCGTTTCAAAATTGTTTACCCAAGTGAACTAAATAACGCCACGGTATGTAATATGATGAAAACATTTATATATAAGAAGTACCAGCGACGTATCTACCAGGTTTTCATCACATTACACCCGTCCCGTTATCTAAACACTAACAAAAAACCAATCGTTTACCTAAATTGTTTAACTTGTTAAAATCGCTTTAGTCGTTTAAATCATTCTCGTTTTAATTGTGAAAACTACTTTTGGTCGTCTCGCTAATAACATCCAAACCTTCGTGACTCGACTATCTCGAAACTCGCATTAATAAACCACCAAAGGGTAAATTAACAATCACAGATTCAGTTGTTACCCACCTAACCCACACATAACCATGGGTGCAGTCTGATAACGGAATTTGTCAGATCCTATGGTACCATAACCTAATACTGGTCGGTTCGGCCAAAACTAATGAATGTTATTCGTTATGTAATTACAACCAACAAGTTTATTCACATTATCGAAATCGTTATTAAGTTAATATAAACCATTTTAACCATTTTCGAAACCATCGTTAAAAACATCGAAATCATTTAACACGTATGAATCACCCCAAAACAATCGAAAACAGTAAAATAGGGGAACTATGTACTCACTTGAGAATGCTTAGAAGTCTTGAATAACAACCAAGCAAAGCTAGAGGGATCATGGAAATCAATCGGCACCTAATATAAGTAACTATGTAAATAAACCGGACCTAAATTGGAAGATCGGATAGGATGAGGTTTCGTAAACCAAATGAGTATTGGAACTCATATGATATGGTTTAACAAAGCCTACATACTAAATTGAAACCTAACCTAAGTGCTTACGACCCATTACGACCCGTTTAGGTAGCTTACGCTACTTTAACGCGTCGTTCGCGTGAAGCGCGTTCGGACCACCTAACTAGTCCTATGACAAGTATTATATGCCTTAACATGTCTAATAATGTTACCTAATCAGTTTAGATATAAAAATTTAGGTTACATATGCTTAAAATGAATTTATGCGTAAAAAGGGCATTTTGGTCATTTTCCTAAGGCATATAAATTACCTATCATACAACTAACTAAACGAAGTGACCATAAGGTATAACCTCGGAAGGTTATTCCCTATACAACTATGGTCACTAAATATGTTTGGTCGGATCCTAATGATCGACCAAACGGGTCGGGTTCGAAAGTCTAAGCGGTTGTTTAGACCGCTTATCTTACGACCCTACATGCGACACGTGTCGTGCCACGTCACACAGGGGCTTTATGGGGCGTTATATCACTAGAGCCCGTAGTCATAAAGCCCCTGCCTCATCATTATTTAATTAACGGATAGGGTATCTACACATCCCCCTAAAAGTATCTACACATCCCGCAAACCCTATACGCCCCTCATTGCCCAACACGCCTCAAAATGACCCCCCCATACGCCCCTCATAGCTCTCTACGTTTGAAAATGGTCCCT
This sequence comes from Helianthus tuberosus, assembly GCA_030545235.1. NCBI lineage: Eukaryota > Viridiplantae > Streptophyta > Magnoliopsida > Asterales > Asteraceae > Helianthus > Helianthus tuberosus. Next base: position 29,853,365 of record CM060365.1, on the reverse strand, counting down.
ACCATCTAATTAATGCCAATCATTGGGTGTCAGCCAATGATTACCCAATGATTGAGATGTACATATGGAATTTTATTTTAGTTGATGGGGTTTTTGTATGGGGAAGTTGTGAAATATTTATATAAGAAATTTATAATTTTTTTTATGAAATGTTGTTATAAAAAATTGTGTTAGTATTATAAAACTTCATATTTTTATGATTGTGTATATTTTTAATAAAAAATGTGCATACGATTTTTTATTAAGTATTATTATTAAAAACTTCATATTTTTATGAAATGAATTGTGTATATTATAAAACGTCAAATTTTTATAAGTATTATTAAATGTCAATTTTTTTATAAAACGAATTGTATATATGATAATAAAGTTTTTTATTTATGAATTATTATTATGTCTTTAATTTTCAAATTTTTTAAATGTCAAATTTTTATTAAATGAGTTTTATTTAATATTACTAAATGAGTATTATTATGTCTTTAATTGTTAAACTTTTAAATGTCAAATTTTATTAAATGGGTATATTATAACGTTTTATTAAATGTCAACTTTTTTATTTATCAATTATTATCATGTGTTTAATTGTTTTTCACTTGTCATTTATTAACCATAACGCATTGTGTATGTTATAAAATGACAAATTTTTATGTGTTTAATTGTTTTTCACTTGTCGTTTATTAACCATAACGCAACAAGAAATGTAATTCAAAATGTAATTAAACATCATTTTATATTAATACACAAAACATGTAACTTTCATACAAAATGTAACAACTAAAACCTAAACCCTAAACCCTAAATCGCTAATTGTTACATATTCTTGATTTCTTGCAAAGGAAAACGAAAGGTGTAGCATACATAATTTAAAGACAGGCCGACTGTCTTGAAATTGTGTACTGAACCCCACCTTCCAACGGGGTTTCTGCTTCATATCTACCACATTTCAATGGCACAAGGGATCAGGAGGTTGGAGCAGTGGAGTCGAGATTTCCTTTATCAACCACCGTCCAGTCTTCCGCGTCCCCTTGGGATGGTGAGTGCAGTGGCATTCCCGTTGGTGGAAGGCTCATGAGAACACTAATGAACGCCTCTCTTGGAAGGACATGCTACAGGGTGGACCGCGCTGGCTAGCGTCATTGGGAGCTGACGACGCCACAGGCTACTCCGATAACACGTAATCCTAGATCGGCGTTCTAGTGCATGAATCTGAAATACGAACGTAGTTTCTCCATAAGGATTACGCTATCACCACCGTCAAAACACCGACTTTCGATATCCTGTTAATAAAAAATACAATTTAGCATTAGACTCGACATGTGTCGCAACCCCCGTCCCCTAATTACCCGGGAACGGGCGGCCGTGGCCAGTTTCAGTGGTATCTGTGATTATCAATTTGGCAGTGGAATTTACATCAGGACCGTAGTTAGGAATTATTTTATCAGAGTAAAATACCACATTTTTATAATATTAAACACGTGGGAAAAATCCCAAGTTTTAAGTACACACATTTTCATAGGGATAAACCCTATTTTATTTAAATAAAACATCTCTTTATTTTAGGTAACTTTTTAGCCACTTTTCCAAGCCTTCAGTGCTGTCCAACTGGCTTCTATTTGGCTTTCACATTTTGTTACCTGAGCTCCAAAAACTTGATTTTTAATTAATTTCAATAAAAATAAAGGTACTTAGGGCCCGTTTTCGTATTCGGTGTGTATTTTAGGACGTATTGGGATATTTTAAATATTTTTAGGGTGTCGAAATTATTTTGGAGAGTTGTTATATCCTCCCCACCTTGTTTTAGAACTCGTCCTCGAGGTTTACTAGAATAGGTGTGGATATTTCCTTTGCATCTCTGATTCAAGCTGCTAAGTATACTCTGGTCCTCTCATGGAATCTCATTTTACTTTGACCAGAACTAATCTCTTGTGTTTGAGCTTCTTGACCTTTCTGTCTTCAATATGTAGAGGCCTTTCTACAAACTTAAGCTTTTCATTTACCTCTATATCCTTAAGAGGTACTACCAGTGATTCATCGGCTAAGCACTTCTTGAGATTAGATACATTAAATACATCATGTATTCCTGCCATTTCCTCTGGCAGTTGTAGTTGATAGGCTACAGGTCCTATTCTTCTAATAATCTCAAAAGGTCCAACATACACGGGGCTTAGCTTTCCCCTTTTGATGAATCTTACCACTCCGTTCCAAGGAGAGACTTTCAATAACACTTTATCTCCTACCTGAAATTCCAACGGCTTTCGTCTGTTATCAGCATAACTCTTTTGTCGGTCACGTGCTGCTTTCAGTCGTTCTTTGAATTGGATAATCTTGTCGGTCGGTCGTTTCTTGCACTATCTCAGGTCCGGATAGTTGTTTTTCTCCAATTTCCGCCCAACAAACTGGCGTTCAGCACTTTCGTCCATAAAGTGCTTCGAATGGTGCAGCATGGATACTGGTATGATAGCTGTTATTATAAGAGAATTCTATCAATGGTAAGTGATCGTCCCAATTACCTCTGAAATCAGCTCTAAGCATATCTTCCATTGTCTGAATTGTCCTTTCACTTTGTCCGTCCATTTGAGGATGATAAGCGGTGCTTAGATTCAACTTGGTTCCCATTGCTTTTTGGAAACTTGTCCAAAAATGAAAGGTAAAATGGCTATCTCTATCAGAAACAATTGATAAAGGAATTCCATGTAATGAAACTATTCCATTTACATATAACTTAGCTAATTGTTCCATACTGAAAGTTTCCTTCATTGGTAGGAAATGAGCTGACTTAGTTAGCCTGTCTTCAATCACCCAGATTGTATCATTACCTTTCTTGTTTTGGGTAATTTAGTAACAAAACCCATTGTTATCAAATCCCATTTCCAAACTGGCATCTCTAACTGTTGCAACAAACCTGAGGGTTTCTGATGTTCAGCTTTAACTTATGAACAGGTTAAACCCTTAGAAACATAAGCTGCTATATCCTTTTTCATTCCTATCCACCAAAAATTCTTTCTTAAGTCTTGATACATCTTATCACTTCCAGGATGCATCGTATACTTAGATTTATGGGCTTCTTCTAATATACGGTGGCGTAGGTTTCCTAATTTAGGTATCCACATCCTTTTCTTATATAATCTCCAAATTCCGTCTGTTCCCTGTTCTAATTCCTTAATCATTCCTTTTAATTTCTCAGTATCGTCCTTGATTACTGATTCTTGTGCTTCTTTAATCTGTTCATTTAAATCTACCTGCAGGTATAACTTAAGAGAACGCAGTCTTTTTGGCTTTTCATGATACTTTCGACTTAAAGCATCAGCTACTACATTAGCCTTTCTGCATGGTACTGGATATTACAATCATAATCACTAAGAATTTCCATCCAGCGCCTTTGTCTCATATTCAACTCCTTTTGCCCGAAAACATACCTTAAACTCTTATGATCTGTGAAAATGGTAAACTTACTTCCATAAAGGTAATGTCTCCAAATTTTCAGGGCAAAAATTATAGCTCCTAATTCTAAATCATGGGTGGAATAATTTTCTTCATGATTCTTAAGTTGTCTAGAAGCGTAGGCTATAACCTTTTGTCGTTGCATCAATACACATCCATAACCTAACTTAGAAGCGTCACAATAGACTACAAAGTCTTCAGTTCCTTCTGGTAACGCAAATATGGGGGCATTGGTCAATCTTTGCTTAAGGATTCTAAAGGCTTCTTCTTGTTTTGGTCCCCATTCAAACTTAACAGATTTACAGGTTAGCTTAGTTAAGGGAATAGCTATTCTAGAAAAATCTCGAATAAACCTTCTATAATAACCGGCCAATCCTAAGAAACTTCTAACCTCGGTTGGTGATTCAGGGGTTTTCCATTTGGTAATTGCCTCAATCTTGGTGGGGTCCACATGAATTCCTTCATGATTAACTAAATGTCCAAGAAACTGTACCTGTTCTAACCAAAATTCACACTTCTAAAACTTTGCATAAAGCTTTTCTTTTCTTAATAAGCTTAGAAGGGCATGCAGATGCGCTGCGTGTTCCTCTTTGCTCTTAAAGTAAATGAGAATATCATCTATAAAGACAATTATAAATTTATCCAAATATGGCTTACATATCTGGTTCATCATGTCCATAAATACAGCTGGGGCATTAGTTAAACCAAATGGCATGACAGTAAATTCGTAATGGCCATACCTTGTTCTGAAAGCGGTCTTAGGAATATCCTCTTCCTGTACCTTTAATTGATGATATCCTGATCGTAAATCGATTTTAGAGAAAAATCGAGCTCCTTGCAATTGATCAAACAAATCATCAATTCTCGGTAATGGGTACCGATTCTTAATCGTGACTTTGTTCAATTCACGGTAATCAATGCACATTCGCATTGACCAGTCTTTCTTCTTAACGAATAAAATCGGTGCTCCCCATGGCGATGAGCTTGGCTGTATGAATCCTTTCTCCAACAATTCGTTCAATTATTTCTTTGACTCTTGCATTTCTGCTGGAGCCAAACGGTAAGGTGCCTTGGCGATTGGTGTTGTACCTGGTAGCAGATGGATTCTGAATTCAACTTCCCTGTCTGGCAGTAGTCCCGGTAGTTCTTCTGGAAACACATCTGGAAACTAGGATACTACTGGAATATCCTTCAACTCTTTTCCTTTAGTGTTAGTGATTATAGAAATCAAATACACTAATGATCCTTTTCTTATATAGCTAGCTGTTTTCATTACAGAGATGAATTTCATGGGTCTAGAGGGTTTATCTCCTTTAATTGTGATCTTTTCAGCCTTTGGTGAATTTACTTGGATTGACTTTTGATCACATAAAATACTGGCTTTATTGGCTATTAACCAATCCATTCCTAATACAACATCAAATCCTGCCAGTTTCATTGGGTAAAGGTTTGCAATAAACTTTTGATTTAAAAATTCTATTCTTGCTCCCTGCAAGATTTCAGTAATATTAATGGTTTCCCCATTTTCAGTAATATTAATGTTTAGTTAATGGTTGGTTGAGAAGTTTGCAAAATGAAGTATTAATAAAACTTTGGTTTGCACCAGAGTCAAATAATACTTTAGCAAAAACATCATTAACTAAAAATGTACCGGCTATCACGTCCGGTATCATTTTAGCTTCTTCTGAAGTCAGAACAAATGCTCTAGCATTTTTAGTAGTCTTGTTGTTCATGGCTGGAGCTAGTTTCGGACAGTTCGGCTTGACGTGACCTTTTTCTCCACAGTTGAAGGATACTCCATTACTAGGTTTCTTCCTGCAATCTTCTTCCATGTGTCCTGGCATCTTGCAGAAATTGCAGTAGGTGGAGCATCTTCTTGAATGCTTCTTCTTGCAGGCCTTGCAGTATGGTGCAGAGGTAGAACCTACATTTCTTCTACGGTTGGAATTACCGTAGCGGTATTCCTGGGTAAGCCTTTGAGCTAGGTTCCTCCACTGGTCCTCTTCTCGTGTATGCACTAATTCATCAGTCAGGGTGTTTGCTAGTTCTACGGCTTCTTCTATGGTTTGGGGTCTAGCGGCCTTGACTACATGCCTAATCTCACTGATTAATCCCCAGATATAACGGGAGATTAATACTGGTTCTGGTGATGCAAGGGTTGGTACTATTCTAGCATATTCGAAGAATGTAGTAGTGTAACCCTTACTATCTACTCCAGTCATTCTAAGGTTTAAGAACTTGCTTGCTATCTGTTCTTTTTCATTGGGATGGAAGAATTTCCTTTCTACCATGTTCTTAAATTCCTCTCATTCCATATTGTAAACCCTGTCACTTCCCCTAGAGTGGAGGATAGTGTTCCACCATTCTAAAGCTGAGTTCTTAAACAGATTGGAAGCAAACATTATCTTATCCACTTCCGCGCACTTGCTTATTTTTAAGACTGCCTCAGTCTTTTCTATCCAGCGTAGAGTTGCAATGGTCCTTCATTGCCCGAGAATTCCATTGGTTTACAGGACCAGAATTCTTTATAAGAACAATCATAAGACATGGTTCTTCTTCTTTTAGGAATGGGCACCTGAAGTATTGGTCCGTTGTTTACGCTGTTTTCTAGTCCAGTAGGTCGCTTACTGCCATTGTTACTTTTATTATATGCGTCCTTAATCGTTTTAATAATATATGGCATTGCATCTATAATCCCCTGTGCCACTATGTGTTGTATGGCACTGTTATCCACTTGGTTTCCATTATTATTGTTGTTCGGGTTATCGTTGTCATTCTGGTCATCGTTATTCTAGTTTTCCTGGTTCACTTCGTTATCCATCTGAATTTTAAACATTTTCCACATATTAATATCACAAGACAATATCCGATACAAACGATCACACAGCACACATATTGGTCAAAATCGTCGAGCATTGCGACTTACTCTATTTTATACTATGCATCCATATATATTACAATACAACTAAATTGAAATTACAATACTATTAGGCATCAGTAGATATTGTCTAGTTTTTTTATTTTTTTTAAACATACACACATATTATATATATATATATATTATTATTATTACTAATGATAGGGGTTCATCCAGAAGTCCATATTACGCTCGTCATATTTCCAGACGAGTCGTTCCCCTATCTGCCTCATCCTCTCGCTTCCTTCTAAAATCTCCTCACCAAAGGTTCGGAGTTCTTGCACATTTTCTGCACTCATTGGTGGGGGGGGGGGACAGGTGCTGGTACTGGGTTTGGGAACTGGGGCATGGGCTCTTGGTAAGGGTAAGAGTTCTCTAGAATTTCCCTGATGAATTGATCATTATCATAATAGGGGTCTAGAGGGTCTAGATCTGGGTAGGCTGCTAGGTTTGGCATGGGTTCATCTAGTATTGGGTAGCGTTGCTGGTAATCCCTATGGTCGTCAAACCATGGGTCGTAGTTTAGGTCTAAGGGATTGGGTGCTGGCACTCTAGGTATCTCTGTGGGGTCAAAATCATGCATTTGGATTTGGTTTTCTGGGTTGGCTTCAATCTCCATTGGTTGTGTGGGAAACAAGGGTAATGGTTGGGGTGCTATGAGTTGCTCTAAATTAGGGTCTGCAGCTGTAGTTGCTAAAATATGAAAGTTTGCTAGACTCCTATTAAGCATCTCCTGGGTATGAGCATCTGTTTCTCTCTTAACGGCTGCTAATGCTCGTTGTTGTTGTAACTTTTTCATCCTTTTCCTACGTTGCTCTCCTCTACTGAACCATCCCCTCTTTTTAGGAGGGAAGGGCTCTTCAGACTGGGCTTTGAACACGAATTTACCATTTTCACTATCAGCTGAATACCCTAAGAGGGTAGGCTGTGAAGAGGTGCCTTCGTCCCTAGGTGAGCTGGACAACTAACAAATAGTCAAATAACAAATAGTCAAATAACACACAACAATAAAATACAGATATGCACGTAGTTCCGTAGATAATTTCCTAACATTTTGAATAATATCTTGGTGTCAGCAGAACACTTCTGTGGCTGAATCAGTGGCTTAGCTCTGATACCACTTTCTGTCGCAACCCCCGTCCCCTAATTACCTAGGAACGGGCGGCCGCGGCCAGTTTCAGTGGTATCTGTGATTATCAATTTGGCAGCGGAATTTACATCAGGACCGTAGTTAGGAATTATTTTATTAGAGTAAAATACCACATTTTTATAATATTAAACACGTGGGAAAAATCCCAAGTTTTAAGTACACACATTTTCATAGGGATAAACCCTATTTTATTTAAATAAAACATCTCTTTATTTTAGGTAACTTTATAGCCACTTTTCCAAGCCTTCAGTGCTGTCCAGCTGACTTCTATTTGGCTTTCACATTTTGTTACCTGAAACGTGTTTAAAAACATTTTTTCAGTGGGAAATACTGGTGAGTGAATCCCAGTTTAATCAAGATAAGTAAAACCATTTTACAGTATTGAGGGCTGTCGCGCAATTACATTTGTTTCCATCAACTTTAATTACCACCCACGGTACTGTCAACCCGACTTGTGGTTATGTTACTACTCACAGTGTAGTAACAAATTTTGTATACAAAACCCCAACATACCGATTATAATTGTAGAATACAAATACTCAATCACTGTTTAATACAATGTAAATCATTTGAGGTTTTGTAAAACAGTTTGCAAAAAGGAGATTACTCACATTGCTGTCTTAGGGTTTTCTTTAAGGAATTCCTAGTGATTATCTATAAATTACACAAATGCACACGCGTTAGTATAATAACCCAATATTTGCATTAGTAATACCCTCCCCGAGACGGTATTCCAACGACTACGTCGGGCAGAACCACGACAGCCGTTACGGAACCCTAGATCAACCGGGCAGCGTATCTAATACGTAACCGGGGGTTATGATACTTACAACGAGGCAGAACTTCGTTATTTAGGGGGTATACTACCCGAATATAGTTTATACTATGTAGAAATTCGAGAGAGAAAGTGTGTGTGAGCGTTAGAAAGTGAAAGCTAATACTCTCAATTTATAGGGCCTCATTTTGGCTCCCTCGCGGCCCGCGAAGGACACACAAGGGGCCGTCGCGCCCCGTGAACTAGGTCAGGTAGGCCTTAGGGTTGGCCAGTCACTGGTGTAGGCTCGACACGTGTTTGACACGTGGTAGCACCGGGCTGCGCCTTATGTCCCCTCGCTCGCGACCCGCGTAAGACCAGAGCTAGGTCTTCGCGGCCCGCCAGAGCTCCAAAAACTTGGTTTTTAATTAATTTTAATAAAAATAAAGGTACTTAGGGCCCGTTTTCATATTCGGGTGTATTTTAGGACGTATTGGGATATTTTAAATATTTTTAGGGTGTCAGAATTATTTTGGAGAGTTGTTATAACATTCGAAAATATATTGTAAAAATAAAAAAAAAAAAACAAATTCAAGCACCACTACAACCACCACCCACCACGGCACAACCATAGCCCACCACCACCCTTAACCACCTCCTCTACCTCCAGAGCCGACCCACCACGACCACCACAACCTCCACAGCCGACCCACCACCACCACCACAGCTGACCCACCACCACCACCACAACCGACCCACCACCACCACCACAGCCAACCCACCACCACCACCACTACCCCAGCCGACCCACCACCACCACCACCACCCCAGCCGACCCACCACCACCACCACTACCCCAGCCGACCCACCACCACCCACCGTCAATCCCCACCACCACCCACCGTCAATCCCCACCACCGTCAAACCCCAACACCGAAAACAACAACCACAACCCCAACACCACCACAAACGGCCAAAATAAAACCACAAAAAAACAAACCTTGAATATTCCGACAGTATAGAGCGATACGAGAGCGAAAACTATACGAGAGAAAAAGAATTCGTGCGTGTGTGTCCCCTTCCGGATCGTCATCGTGTGGTCCAGAGCTCAGTCCAAAAAATCGCTTTACATGTGTACTTGTGACCAGGGATCTTCGTTTTAACTATAAAAAGAAACTGAAGTTCAATACGCCGCTCATAGCTCAATGAGACCCGTATAGAAGTAAGGTGTAGTAAATGTTTCTGCCAACTTTTCAGAAAAAGTATGCGTATACGGGGCTCATCAGGCTATACGAAGCGTATAACCTGAAAAGGTGTCAGACTCCGTACCCCCATACGCGCGTATTGCCCTATGAGCGGCTTATCGAGTTGTTTTTTTTAAAGCTTGTGATACGTATCAGAAGTTGCAAATGACATATACACCATCTTCACAATCACAATTTCACAATGGTTGTTTGCAAATGTGGTAGGACGGCTGCACTAAGAACATCTTGGACTGAAGCTAAACCCGGACGTCAATTTTACACTTGCCACAGTATGGTATGTTTTTTAAGCCGTGTTTTTTTAACACTTTGAAATAGGGATGGCGATGGGTCAGGTTCGGGTTCGGGTCGGGTATTGGTAATCCCATACCCATTCACGGTTATAAAAATATAAATTAAAAAAATCGGGTATATAGTCGGGTATTTTTGCCATCCCTACTTTGAAACACTAATTCCTCTTCCGTGTTAGCATTCTAAGTGCAACTTCTTTGCGTGGCACGATCCTCCCATGTGTCATCGGGCATGTGTGGTCATCAAAGGGCTGATGGATTCGAAGGCTGTGCTTGAAGACGAAGTCAAGTATTTGAGAGAGGATGTTCGAATGTATAAATTGCTAGTCGCGGAATTGGAAGATAATCATTCAAGGGTTGTTCGTAAGAGGGAAAGCTGTTTGATAATCAGTTGGATTTTTTTGTGTTGTTTGTCTTGTTATTTTTCATTGTTAGTAAGTTTATGCAAGATATGTAATCGAATATTAATTATAAATGTCGATTTTAATATTATTATAAATATTAAGTTTTTAAAAAAATCATCGTTTTTTAATAAGTTGACTAAGCATAAATAACAAAAGGAACAAACACTCATCAAGTTACAAATGTTTAAACATACCAAAATGAAATAAATACTTGTCCATAGATGCCCAACACAACCAAAATAAACAAAAAGAAATAAATATTTGTTCATACATGCCCACAAATGTTTAACAAATAAAGTTCCCCAACAAATAGAAATACTACTCCTCCATGTCCTCATCGGTGTCGTCAGAGTCATCACCACCACCTGTCATATGGATCTACGTAGCGGAAGTGCCTGCCTGCGTCCCGGACGGCCCTGCCTCCATGTCGGTACCCGGATACACTCGTTGATGTGGCGGGGGTCGAACCGCCAACCACGCCTGGGCACGTCTCTCGGCCTCACTAGCCATCACCCACGCCATCAAATCCTCCATCTGGTCCATCCGCTGGAACTGCTGTGTCCAGCTCGCCATCATACCGTCCTGACCCGCCACCAACCTCTCAAGGAGACGCTGGGTGGACTGAGGCAACCTCACGGCATGATAAACGCGTCGAGGAATCTGTGGCGGCTCCTTCGGATGCCCCTGGTCAACCTGAGGCTCCACGTCTCCATCCATAACAGGCACGTCAGCAACATGCGGCATCTCCACCTCCCCAGCCTCGAGCTGTGCCTGGTGGACTATCGGCTCGGGTACAAAAACCTATTGGTCATTGTCAACAAACCGATCCCCGAGATCCGAAAAGTTCACCGCTATCTTCATCCCTCTCATTGTCCTAAGATCTAAGGGCTCGTAAGGTGCTGGCGGCAGCATATCATCAAGGAATGGGAAATACCGGCCGTAATGCTGGGAAATACGCGTGATAAACGCCCCTCCAATCAAATGGCTACGCCTCTGCCGTTTGCCGTATGAGGTGAAATACTCCGCCAGACAGCGATGGAGGCCGCACGGTGTGCCCGTATATAAGCAGTACAGAAAGAACAGATCCACCTTCATGACCCACACGTTGCTTTTGCCACGCACAGAGATCGACTTGGAAATGCAGCGGTGTATGTAACGAACGAGTGGGTCAGGAATCGATGATACTCGGGCCTTCTTACCGAAGGGTTCAGGACATAGGGTGGGCCACCAAGCAAACAACTGATCATCAGGCATAGCAGTGATCGCGGTGGTATAGATGTCCTGAACCAACTCATCGTCGGTATAGAACCCGGTGGCAACAGCAAACTGACGCAGCGACATATTTTTTCGCTGCCCGAAAAAACAGAAAGATACCTTGGAAGGCGGTGGTTCCACGTTCGGATCGTCCATATCCGAATTCGGCCGGTCAGCCGGCCGTGGATGAAACACGAACATGGACAAGCACTCCACCATCATGGTCCTATAAGACCGCCCAGCCACCACCGAAAACATGCGATCCCACTGGGAATTCTCCCTGATAAAACCCCGGGCCCTCTCCTCCTCCACGACCTCCCGTAAAGCATCCCATGACAACGACCTCTGCTACCCCACCCTCATATGTCGCAACCTGGTAAAATGTTTATACTCCCTAGAATTGTTCGGGTAGTCCATATAGGGAATACCCGAACAATCACCCCGGCCATCGGATTAAATCCAGGCGTCGGTCCCACACCAAACTCCTCCTCGTCTGACGACATATCTGCAAAAAATAATATATAATACGTGTCATATTATAAACTTATAGAAAATTTTATAAACTTGTAATATTCTTATTAACCAATTTTATAGCCGACCCACCACCACCACCACCACACCCAACCCGCCGCAACCACCACCACAGTCGACCTCCACCACCACCACCACAGCCGACCCCCGACCACCACCACCACAGCCGACCCCCAACCACCACCACCACAGCTGACCCACCACCAATACCAAAGCCAACCGCCACCACCACTACAGCCGACCCACCACCACCGTGAAACACCTAACCTAACCACCGTGAAACCATAACCGCCGTCAAACACCTAACCACCGTCAAACCCTAACCGCCACCGTCAAACCCTAACCGCCACCCGCCAAACCCTAACCGCCACCGTCAAACACCACCACCGTCACCGTCAAACACATAATCACCATCAAACACCACCATCGGCCAAAATTTAAAAAAAAATCAAAATGAGACACAGGAAAGATGAAATGAGTCACTAATCATTTATGAAAATCCGGAGCGTATAGCTTGATATGAAAGAGACCGAGTATACGAGAGAGAGCGTTTGTGTATGTATTTTTGGTGTTTTAGTGTGTGTGTGTTTGAACTTTTAGATCTATTTCCCCCTTTAGTCAAACTTGAAAAAGTGTTTGGGGACCAGGAGACTCGTATGGATCAATGAGCACCGTATAGGAGTTGTTTTTTTTTTCTTTTTTAATCTATGAAACTTAGTATAAGAGAATTAAGAATCGGGCTTATGAACGGGTGAGACACTTGTCCTAGTGGAAGGGACGGGTACACATTACTGAGAGGTCTTGAGTTCGATCCGGGCGGACACTGGTTTGAGGCGGGTTTTTTGCATTTTTAGAGATTTTTTATTTATGAAACATATAACTTCTGTATAAGAGAATTAAGAATCATGATTAAGAACGGGTGAGACACTTGTCCCGGTGGAAGGGATGGGTGCACGTAACTGAGAGGTCACGAGTTCGATCCGCGTAGAAACTAGTTTAGGGCCGGTTTTTTGCATTTTTTGAGATTTTTTATTATTCATTTATTTATCTTAATATTAACTCCTTTTCTTTTAAAAAAAAGAAAACACAGATTTAATTTTTATTTTGAGTCATCATTTTTAATTCCTTTTAAAACAATAGTTTCTTTTCGTTGAGTTCTATTTCAAGGTTAAAACAGAAAAATTATTAAATCAATTAAAATAGAAAAATTAATTAAACAATTAAAACAGAAAAATTAATTAAACATGAAAGGTAATTTATTAATTAAATAAATTTCCTTTAATGTTTATTTATAGGTTAAAATAGAAAAATTAATAAATAAATTAAAATAGAAAAATTAATTAAACAATTAAAACAAAAAATTAATTAAACATTAAAGAAAATTAATTAATTAAATAAATTTCCTTTAATGTTTATTTATAGGTTCAAACAGAAAAATTAATAAATCAATTAAAACAGAAAAAATTAATTAAACAATTAAAACATAAAAATTAATTAAACATTAAAGGAAATTTATTAATTAAATAAATTTCCTTTAATGTTTATTTATAGGTTCAAACATAAAAATTAATAAATCAATTAAAACAGAAAAATTAATTAAACAATTAAAACAGAAAAGTTAATTAAACACAATTCATGTTTTTAATAATAATGAAGTTTTAAATATGAAGTTCTAAATAATAATAATACTAATAATAATAATAATAATAATAATAATACTTAATAAAAAAAAGCATATGCACATTTTTTTTAAAAAAACAATGATATTTTCTTATAATAAAAAGATGACGTTATAAGAAATATACACCGAAGTATAGAAGCTATGGAATGGGTGACAATGTACATGTCACTTATTACACAGGGTCGGGCATTACTAGGTAGTAATAGAACTCCACGAAAAAGAATTTGATAACTTGAAAAAGGTGTAACATCTGTGAAATATAGTGTACGCAACATTTTTTTTATAGAAAAATATTAATTAGAGTGTTTTGTAATATAAAAACCCTTAATTACCTCACAAGATTTTTTTTTTTAAATTAATACCATATAAGTCGTATAGGGCAAGGAGACCCGTATACAAGTCCTATAAGGTGCTCATTGCCCGATACAACTCCCCTGGTGGACACTCTATACGATCCTCATTGACCAATAAGCCTCCCCTGGTGGTTTCGAGATTCATTAAAGGGGGAATAGTTCAACCAGGGGAGGCTTATTGGTCATTGAGGATCGTATAGAGTGTCCACAAGGGGAGTTGTATCAGGCAATGAGCACCTTATAGGAGTTATATACGGGTCTCCTTGCCCTATATGACTAATATGGTATTAATTTTTAAAAAAATCTTGTGAGGTAATTATGGGTTTTTATATTATAAAACACTCTAATTAATATTTTTTTTATAAAAAAAATGTTTCTTACACTATATTTCACGGATGTTACACCTTTGCCAAGTTAACAAATTCTTTTTCGTGGAGTTCTATTACTACCTAGTAACGCCCTACCCTGTGTAATACGAAACATGTACATTGTCACCCATTCCATAGTTTCTTTACTTGGGTGTATATTTCAAAGTCCATTTCGTACTGGCATCGGGCAATCATCCGTTAACTTATCCATGATGAAATGGACACCTTCGAAATAAGCGATCGATAAAATGGAATGGTTCGGGTAAACCACCCACAACGGGAAGTAAGTCTGACAAACACCATTGCTTAAATACGTTAAAATACGCTAAAATAAGTTAAAATAAGCTAAAATACGTCAAAATACCACGGGTGTTTTAGTAAATTCAGGGGTTTTTAGGGCTTTCTTCAATTTCCAACATTTAGGGCTTTCTTCAATTTCCAACATTTAGGGCTTTCTTCAAAGGGTAGCGTAGATCTGGCATACCCTTACTCTCACTGAGGCTCTTGGACAAATGTTTTTCAAAGGGTAGAGCAGATCTAGCCTACCGTTACTCTCACAAAAAAAATATGAAGTTTTTAATAATAAATCTCTTTTAATGTTTAATTAATTTTTCTGTTTTAATTGTTTAATAAATTTTTCTATTTTATCTGTTTTATTAATTTTTCTCTTTTAATGTTTAATTCATTTTTCAAAGGGTAGTAGGGATGGCAAAAAAGCCCAAGCCCGACGGGTATACCCGAAACCCAAAAAATACGGGCAGGGTATACCCGAAGCCCAATGGGTATGGGCCGGGTACGGGTATGGGTATGGGATTTAGTGATACCCGCCCGATGCCCAGCTCATTTACCCGAATAATACCCGAAAGTATCATATTATAGATTCCCATATATATAAACTTAGTACATGTACTTATTACCTTCTCTATAGTCATATGTGGATATGTATTTGGCAAGTGTTTAGTGAACATATAACTTATTTTTGAGCATGTATATTAGATATGGAAGCTATCGCCCTTTATTATGTGGATGTTTATGCAATTAGGTGGTCCTGATACAATTACTTAATTAAGTAATCGTTTTGATTTAATTTGATATATGTGGTCTGAATATGATATATAAGTTATTAATCATATTTTCATTTGTTATAGTTATTAAAACAGTAAATTATATAGACATCAAAGTAAAAATTGAACATTTGTCCCAACGGGTATTTTTAAGAAATTAACGGGTATGCCCGATACCCGACGGGTAATTACCCCGACAAATACCCGACGGGTAATGGGCCAGGTATGGGACAAAGAATTACAACCGGGTACGGGCCTGGGATTACCAATACCCGTCCCAAGCCCGGCCCATTGCCATTCCTAAAGGGTAGAGCAGATCTGGCCTACCCATTCCAACCCGAACTCGTTTTGACCCATTACCCAACCCGACCCAACCCGTTTGTCGGGTCTAGTTATATCATC
Organism: Helianthus tuberosus; assembly: GCA_030545235.1. Taxonomy (NCBI): domain Eukaryota; kingdom Viridiplantae; phylum Streptophyta; class Magnoliopsida; order Asterales; family Asteraceae; genus Helianthus; species Helianthus tuberosus. The sequence goes on along the minus strand of CM060365.1, from coordinate 29,837,494 downwards.
GTTTTTTTTTTAAAATGTGCATGTGTTTTTTTATTAAGTATTATTATTGTTTTTATTTAAAACTTCATATTTTATTAAATTAATTGTGTGTATTATAAAATGTCAAAATTTTTATTTATCAATTATTATTATGTCTATAATTGTTTTTCACTTGTCATTTATTAACCATAATGCAATAAATACACAAAACGTCGTTTTATATTAATACACAAAACATGTCACTTTAATACAAAATATAACGACTAAATCCTAAACCCTAAATCGCTAATTATTACATATTCTTAAATTCTTGCAAACTGTATCGGTTATTCAGATCTCTATTCGGTCACCATATTATTGATGTCAAGTTTAAGGATGCATTCCACGGTAAACGTGCTTTCCGTTTCCCCATCTACCACATGAAGAACCTCTGACCTGATCTGGCGCTCCCTCGGGATGGTTGGTGCAGAAGCATTCTCGTTGGTGCATGAATCTGAAATACGAACGCATGCCAACTGTCTTTGAATTGTGTACCACCCCATATCCAACATTAAAGAACAAATCCACCCTCACAGTCACTGGTATCCGCTTCCACAGCATGAAGAACCAATCCATACAGAAGGAGTTCTCCCTCGAGATTGTGGGTGCAGAAGCATTGTCGTTGGTGGACGCGATAGTGCATATCATTGTCGTTGGTGGACGTTCAAGTGCATGAATCTGGAATACGAACGCAGTTAAGCGTTTGAATCTGAAATATGAACGCAGTGTACTTCTCCATAAGGATTACGCTACCACCATCATCAAAACACCGACTTTCGATATCTTGATAATAAAACATACAATTATAGCATTAGACTCGGCATCCGAAAATGTATTGTTAAAAATAAAAAAATCAGATCCAAGCACCACCACCACCACAGTCGACCCACCACCACCACCACAGCCGCCTCACCACCACCACCTCCACCACCACAACCGCCGAACCACCACCACCACAGCCGACCCACAACCACAACCACCACCACCACCGCAGCCGCCTCACCACCACCACCACCACCACAGCCGTCTAACTACCACCACCACCACAGCCGACCCACAACCACAACCACCACCACAACCGCCTAACCACCACCACCACAGCCGACCCACAACCACCACCACCACCACCACCACCTACCGTCAAACCCTAACCACCGTCAAACCCTAACCACCGTCAATCCCCACCACCATCAATCCTCACCACCGTCAATCCCCACCACAGTCAAACCCAACACCACCTCAAACGGCCAAAATAAAACCAAAATATAAAAAAAAAAAGATTGAATATTAATCAATAAAATATGGAATACAAACTAACCTTGAATATTCCGACCGTATTGAGAGATACGAGAGCGAGAACGATACGAGAGCGGATCCTCATCGTGTGGTCCAGAGTTTGTCTTGTGAAAATCGTGTGGTCCAGAGCGTTTGTGTGTGTGTTTTTGGTGTTTTAGTGTGTGTGTTTGAACTTTTAGATCTATTTACCCCTTTATTGAAGCTGGAAAAGGTGTTTGGGGACTAGGAGACGCGTATGGAACAATGAGCACCGTATAGGAGTTGTTTTTTTTTCTTTTTTAATTTATGAAACTTAGTATAAGAGAATTAAGAATCGTGATTATGAACGGGTGAGACACTTGTTGACCAAAATTAGGGACTGTGTTAGTCCAAGCTGAAACGAACTTTTCTTTATAATCTTTCAGCCACACATTATACAAATACTCCAGAACATCTGAAAAAATAGAATACAACGATTTGTAATGTTTGTATGTATGTATGTATGTATGTATGGATGAATGTATGTAAACTAATATAATATGTACCTGATCGTTCTTCGTTAGTCAGTCGCGTGAAAAGCCGCTCAAAGTTATAATTGTATAGCATCGGAGTGGGAGAACTACAAAGTCGAGACCAAGAAAGCTTGAATATTTTCCAGTCTTCATCCGTAAATTTTTCCTGACAGTGTTTTAGAATATTCTGTGAGATGTGCCACCTACATAGTAATTTGGAAGCTTTTGGGAATACTTTATCGCAAGCATTCATCAAAGCTTGATCCCTATATGTTACAATTGCACGTGGCTCCATACAATCTACCAACAATTCTTTGAGCTTCTCCAGGACCCATAAGAAGTTATCTTTTTTTCTTTAGAGACAAATGCATGAGCCACACAAAAAGACTTGTGTGTCGATGTCACACCCACAACTTGAATAAATGGAAGCTTATACTCATTCGTTTTATAGGTAGCATCAATCATCAACACATGTGGGAATGCACGCCACATGTTGTACGAGTCCGGATGAACGAAAAAAACCTCCTCGATCGCGTTTGTGGAGGGATTCACCCTGGTGAAATAAACGTACCTTTCTTCTTGCAACATGTTCTCCAATATCTGCATTGGAGTTCAATCGCCGTACATTTTGAGTTTAATCTTTTTTATCATGTTTTGTATGTCTTGTAGAATGCACACGTTGTGTGGGTTTTGTTTTCTTATGGTTAAATGTATATTCGTAGGCTCCATGTTTTGCAGATAAAGTCTCTCCACCAGTGATTCATCGTCCGGGGTCAGCCTTCTAGCAAACGCGTGGCCCTCGAGAAATTCAGCAGGCTCATGGTTGTGAGTATTTTTCTTCTCCACAAGGCTCCAATTACCACTACTTGAGTCTAGTTTCCTTATCAGACTAAAAGGACAGCCAACCTTTTTGCTACCGGAATGCCGAACTGTTGCTTTACTTTTGGGTTCGCTGCCATGATCGCATTGCAACCATATCTTCATTGTCCTTGCTGACGAACCTTCGCCTTTTGTTATCGTTCGTTGGGTCACAATGACGTAACCTTTCGCAACTTCTCTCTTATAAACCCAATTCTTCAACTCTTCAAGTGACCCAAATACCTCAAAAAAAATGTACATTAGAAATCCACATAAATGAAATTAATATATTAATTTATCGAAAAAACAATAAAAAAATCCGGGTTGAACATCGGGTTCGGGTTAATATGTATGACACATTTTCGGGTTTGTATTTCATTTCGGGTCATACATTTTCTAGTTTTAATCAGTATACATGCTTCGTTCGTGTTCGTTCGGTTCATTTACAAGCCTAACTAATCTATTTTTAACAAAATATTTCAGCAGAATATATAAAATATTTCACCAAAATAATAACGAAATCGGGTTAATATGTATGACACAATTTTCGGGTCAGGTTCGGGTTAAGGTCGGGTCGGGTCAAACATTTTCTAGATTTCTGATACCTAATAAAAATTATATATAACGAATAACACGTATACAAAATCATTTTTTCACTCTAACATTATATAAACATTATATAACACGAATAAGACGTAATTGACGGTTATGTTATACCTTTTTTTGTTTTTTTCTCGTCATTAGCATCTTCCTCGTTAGCACGTTCCTCGTTAGCACGTTCGTCGTCATCAACACCTTCCTCGTTAGCACATTCCTCGTCAACACCCTCCTCAAAGTGCATTACACCTTCCTCGATTTCGTTATCATTTTTCTCAAAGTCCTTAGCACATTCATCGACTTCGTTATCATTTTCCTCAAAGTCGTTAGCACCTTTTTCGACTTCGTTATCATTTTCCTCAAAGTCGTTAGCACCTTCCTCATACTCTAACTTGTGTTGGTTTTCCGTATACGAATGATAAGTCTCATATTCGTGTCGCGGATAACTTTGGGCAATATAAGATGGTTCTGCCTCATCTACAAACACCTAGTTCAAATCAGGTAACACGGACGCACACCCCCGTCATCACAACGAGGCACGGACACAACCTCCTCCTCATCTCGATCAACGCCGGATAACCAAAGGCTTTCGGAGTCGTATGACTGGTTCGAATCTTCGCCAAAAACATTACCAATGTCCCAAAACGACATCTTTATGCTTCACGGTTTCAACCAACGTTTTTATTTGAGAATTTTCATCATTTTCATCGGTATTTTGTGAGTTTTGACCATTTGAATGAAATAGTTCCCGTATGCTTGGGTAAATAAACATTTTCTCGGTCGATAAGAGGCGTATAGATCAATAAGCACGTATGAGGTTACCTTTTCACACTTTTCAGACTGAACTCCCTGGATGTCAGTAATTATACCTTAAATTCATCAAAAGTCGTGCCTGTAAGCCGCGTATAGTTCAATGAGAGGCGTATAGGGTTTAATGCTTCAACTACCACAATCTTATACGCCTCTCATAGGGCAATGAGAGGCGTATCAAAACCTTTTTTCTGACACATTTAATGCTTTCTCACTGTATACGCCCCTTATTGCCCTATACGCTGCCTCTGAGGGGATGTGCACATAAAAAGTGAGGATGTATCAATATCATCACTCTTAATTAATTAATAACCTTCAACTATACATACATATGTATGTATATATATGTGTGTGAGTGGGGGGGAAAGTTTGAAGATACATAGCGCCGCGAAGGAGATAGCGCCACCCACCAAACAAAACCCCATAGCGCCGCCCGTCGTGATGTTCGGGACGCTATGGGGCGTTATCCTTAAAAAAAATGCACAAATCACGCCCCACTGCAGGGGAACTAATTAAGTGATGCCGAATCATCATTTTCGATAAGTAACACTGATAAAAAGAACTCAAAAGTATACATTAGTGAATACAGTCAAATAAGATTTATAACAAAAACATATGTTATTTCATGTGCAAAAATTGTACAGCCTCCACATATTGGATCCATTGTGATACAAAAACTACTCTTCAACAAGTACTACTTTTTCTAATCCATCCAAAATTTTAATTTCTTCAACTTGGCCCCCGTCACCGACTCGTTAACAGACACATCTATTATAACATCAACTCGTTCCCTTCTATCCTCCTCGTACGTCGTTTCGATAGATGAAGCACTTAAACCGGGTTCAGGTGCAGACTTACTTTTGGTTCAACTGGTGACCGGCAAAGCGGGCAAGTTGAATGCTTATAAAACCACATGTGAATACACCCAATATGAAAACAATGTTTACAATTCGGTAAAACCCGACACTTGTCACCGTTTTCAAACTCCGACAAACAGACAGCACAATCCACAACATCCGCATTGGTTTTGGTTTTGGTTTTGGTTTCGGTCGAGTAAACAAATAATGGGAGTGACTTTAATATTGACGCGTTGAGCCCTCTTGAGCAGGAAGCGAGTGGTCTATTGATGTAGACGATATGGGTGGGCCGGTTGTGGCGGTTAGGATGTCGGATGTCATTGACGATGAACGCTAAGAACATGACGATGAAAAGCATCGCTATTATGACAAACATTAGTTTCTGGTTGAAAGAGTAAGGTATGGGGATGGGGGTATCTTGTGATTCACTGTCGAGCCATGGGCTCATGGCCGGAGAGTCTGCAGACATGGAGATATTTCTTCAAGATCTGATACGAATTTTTGGGTGATCGGATAATGAAGCAAATCAAACAACACGTAGGGTTTATAACTTGAAGGAAAAACTCAAAGATCACAAGTTATTACATAACTTGGAATGGAAGCTAACTGATTTTAAATAAAAAACAATTCTGATTCCTATCAATGCGACATTCAAAATAAAAAGAGATATTTAAATGATTTGCATGCTTATCGTTATCAGCCATGCATGTTTATCGCCAATCTCATGCATACGATGACTTAATTATCTATTCAAGTAGAATTAACCGTCTCAATTACGAAGTGATTGAGTGACTTTAGATGTGGAGTCGTTCACTTGCTACAAACAGTACTATGGTACATCTTCAATTCCTAACATTTTATTATTAAATTTCAACTAATTTTGTTAAATCTAATCTAACTTTCTAAATCCTGCGTGTTGTGGTGTATAAGAACATGAAGTTTAATGAAGAATACCTTTAGAATTACAAAACATATTCATTTGATTGTTTATAAATTTAGTTCCATTATCACTTTTAAAAGTTTTAAATTATTTTTACTGAATTATATTTGTGAAAGATTGTAAAAACTAATAACTATATTTTCAAAGACCTCAATTTCATTTTTTAAGGATATTGGCCTCTAATAATCCCTATTAGACGTCATTGGTCATTGACAGTCCCACCTTTTTTTATTCCCCCTGACTGTCACACCTTTCTCTAGACTTTATATCGGGGAAAAAATTGTATTGATTGTTGCATTATACAAAGAAAACAAGAGGCCTATTTATACGAGAAACAAAGATCTATACAAGGAAACACATTTATTGGTTGGTGCTGAAAAACAGGCTGGAAAATGGCTGGCGAATCTTTGATTGAGGAATGATGACTAGAATTCGCCTTTGACAATCCTTTCCATTTAACACTTTCAACTATTTTTCCTTCACTGGTCCTCAGTTAAAACAACTTAACGGAGTTAAGCTTTTTTTTTTTCTGAATAACAAACTGACGTTTTAGGCTTTCGATCAGAACGAGAATACGAGTCTATTGATGTAAAACTTACCTCGAAACGCTGCTCCAAACGACTTGATTTTTGTTAATTGGAAGTTTAAATACCCAAATTGAAGCACCGTTTTCATCGTTTATAGCACAATTTCAGGAAAGTTTTATATAATTCGACTCGTATCCTCGTTCTAATCAAAGCCCTAATACGTCAGTTTGTAATTCGGAAAAAAACTTAACTCCGTTAAGTTTTTTTAATTGAGGACCAGTGGAGGAAAAATAGTTGAAATGCGGGACTGTCAGAGGGAATAAGAAAAAGTGAGACTATTAATGGCCAACGACGTCTAGTAGGGATTATTAGAGGCTAATATCCCCATTTTTTAGCATGTAGCACCAAATTGTTCTGGAAAAATCATCCACACCGCCAGTTAAAAAAATACGTAGCTCCTTCTCGACTAATGATTCTATAAGGACCCCAAATATCCAAATGAATCAAAAAAATAAAACCCGTGGGGCATAAAACTATGTTTGTATTGACGTTTGATGTGTTTTTGTTGATTATATGAATTTTAGTTTGATTATCTTTTTTTAACATGACCCAACCCGATCTAACCCGCTACCAACTGAAAAAATATTATATACCTAGGGGTCTAAAATTCTTTAAAAAAATTTCGCTCCCCTAGAAAAAAAATTTGGGTCCTCCCCTGAGCGATCTACCCACCCATATATTTACACGTAACCCGATACTAATTTATCATATTCCATTTTCATTCCAGACCCTAACATCTCCCACCAAGACGTCTCCCTCCCCACCATCACCCTCTTTTTTCCTCTCTATCACTCCCAAACCCCGTATCTTACGAAAATAAGCTTGAAAAGTGTGTAGAATTGAGATAACAACGTCAAAATGTCCAAAAGTGATCTAAAACCCACTCAAACAAAGGCAATAGCTCTGATACCACTTATAGATCCAAAGGTGTCTCATAAGGATAGATACCAACTAGATCACGAATACGTAGATTGTGCGGAATTCAATTTGTGTATCAAACATAAATGAACATCAATACGTAAATAATTAAGTTTTCTTCTATTCAATCTCAAGACACAAAGTATTACAAAGTTCTCTTAGCTCACACACACTCTATGTATCAAACATAATGAACATCAACAAGTAAATAACTTTTATTTTATTCAATCTCAAAACACAAAGTATTACAAAGTATTCAATCTGAGAATTCTAACTTTGAAATACGTAAAACAAACATCTATAGTCATCACGACCAGCTGTGTCAGTTAGCTAACTGCGCTAGTTAGTGTCTAACGTAGTATTGGATAAGGTGATACGCAGTTTGATTACATGAAAACCTAACATAATATACTTAATAATTCTAACAAGATCTCATCACTCAAAATACATCAACAACAGGTTTTGGATTAGGTGATACTCGACCCCATTACTCGAAACTATATGCTCGTTTAGCCACAATATATACCTGAAAACTTTTAACTTTAAATTTTAATTTCCATTCATATTAATATTAATATCTATCAATAAACCAACTAGAATGACTAGTGGTAGGTAGGTGATTCACCTACCTTGCCTTTCTACTTCACTCTATTGGTGTCCTCTGGCTTGCCACGTTATGGAAGAGTTTGACACCTGTTTTGTAGCTTTTATTTGCCCGGCTTTTCTTATCATCTCATCTCTGTCAATATTTCACTTTTGTCGCTGTAACGGTGATGGATTTCTCTGTTGATCTTGTGCTGAAAATGGTCCGATGATGGTGATGACGGAAGACCGTTTGGGTGTACGATGGTAAACCTGAGGTCGATGGCTTATGGAAGGTGCTCCGATGATGGCGAAGTTGGAGCGTCTTTGAGGTTTACATTGCTAAACCCTAAAAAGGCTATATTTGGTGTGGCCGTTGGCCATAAGGAAGGGCTTTTAGGATTTTTGATACTAAGCCCTAAATCATTCGTTATAGGGCATGCATGTGTCGCCTCTTAGGGTTTACAATAACAAACCCTAAATTTGTCACTGGTACACACGAGGCTATGATGAGTCCTAAAATCAAGTCAGTATGTCGCCATGGCGTGGCAGCTGTGGAGGATGGTAGGTTATCGCCTGCAACCCCTATTGCAGCCATGGTGGCTTGGTCCTTTTGCATTCTCTGAGCCTCATGAGTTGTTAAATGTTGTTTGGAGCTTAGTATTTGGGTTACTTCATGTTCAATAAACTTAGCTGTTAGAAATGTTCAGCCGAATCCCATTATGGTACATGAGGCGATGATGAAATAAATATATGTTATATGTATGTGTGTATTGTAGGCATATATTCACCAAACGCTTTACCGTGGGTTTGTGTGGGAGATCATTAAAGATCCGGAGAGAATCAGGTTGTTTCCTAACTTTGCATCTTTTTGCTGGCGGCGTGATCAACTTTTTTAACTACTTTATTGGTTTCTTGTGAAAATCCAAAAGAAAAGAAAAGAAGTTACAATCTGTTGTAACAAATCGTTTTGAAAAAAAAACTATAGAAATGTGAACACCTATAAATATTTGGTCAGAGTTGGAGAAAGGGATGGGCTGGGTAACGGGTCAAAAGATGTACTTTTTTGTTTAGATCTAAACGGGCCAAGTTGAATGGATTTTTTTTGTTTTGATGATCAATATATATTACTCCAATAGCAAGCTAATATTTTGAATAAAACGATTCAAGTGGAGGTTAAGCATTAAAAACACACCTTTGGGCGGATTTTGAGTTTTGACATGTTATTTATTATTTATTTTATCTCTTACAAATAGAGCATATCCTGAACTACTTGTAAGGAAGTGTTTCTTCATTTTATTTTGGCAATAGCAGTGGGTTGTTTGCATAGATATAATGAATTATTAGAAAAGCATGACATTTGACTTAAGACTGACTACAAATATACAATCATTAGTTTTGTTTAATATGACTGATTTTACAATATACACCGCGAGCCATACTTGACATCATCAAATCGGGTGAGGATTTCAGGATCGTGACAGCTACAACGATGCTAGAGCAGGGGACTTGCCAACTATGCCTATATATCTAGCCAGGTATGTTTGTTCGTTCTTTTCAAAATAAACATGTAGGAGGCGGACTCATATATGTGTGACTATTTAGAAAATGGATTAGTTTGGTTGTGTTTTAGTTTAGAACTTGATTCGGTTTTGACCCGTAACCCAACATATGTGTTTCGGGTCAGTTTCAGGTTGAACTCACGAACCCGTTTAGCTAAACGGGTCAGGTTCGGGTCAACCCAGTCGGGTTAGTGGGTTAACCTGTTTAACCCATTTCTATTTTATTATATTTTTTAAAATTTAAAATATGTTTTATGTCATAAATTAAATTGGGTGTGTATTTATGCTATAAAAATAACTTAAAAATGGAAGTTGACATAAACTTTTATGATTTTAATGTAATTTTATTATATAAATTTGTGTTTTTTTGTAGTAGTGTTAATTTTAATATATTAATTTGCTGAAAAAAATAAAAAATAAAAAAATCGGGTTGAACGGGTCGGGTTCGGGTTAGTATGCGAATATTCGGGTCGGGTTCGAGTTGATATCTATTGCACAATTTTCGGGTTCGTCTAAAATTTCTGGGTTCGGGTCGGGTTGAACTCGTCAACCCTCAAACACGACCCGTTTTGCACCCCTAGGTACCGTTCAATGGTCCAACCGGCGTCGCGGGCAAGGGCGCCAAGTAAAAGTTTCCTTTTCCACTACCCCGCAAATTGTTATTGATCGGTGTCGTCCAGTGTTGCTAATCGTCTTCTAAATGGTGCCAATTACCACAACACACTATGCATGTATTAACAGAAGCAAAACACACAGAGAGTAAGTGAATGATGATGATTGAAAGTCAAACAGGAAGAATTTGAAGGAGAAAGTAGTTGCAGATCTTGAATGACGAGCTCAAGTGAGATGTGTGTATATAATTTCGGATATTTGTGTCATGAAAAGTGAACGAGAAAGGTGCAGAGAGCATGGAACACACGGCGGTGTGACGAAGGCGCGTGGGGTTGTGTTATAGAATTTTTTTTATAAAGGGGTTCTGTTACAGGCAGCTACCAATAATCATTGAGATGCGATGCAATATATAAAACACCTACCAGCCAGATAAGAACATTTTGGAAAAGGTAAAAAAAACCTGGTGCAGTAGACAGTGACGGCTGGCTGGTCACAACCGCAGTAGCCAGACCGCCGAAGGATGACGTGTGCGCCTGCTTCTGACCCGAACCAAAACCACCTTTTTTCTAATCGATCCGTTTTGACCCGAAGTGTTTTTATTACGGATGCTTTGATCCGCTTTGACCTAGGCTCGCTTTGACCCAGCATGCCGCCCAATCCAATGAAAGTAGTTGAGTTATTCTGGATTGAAGTGTTTTTACCACGAAATTCTTCCCCGAATCAAAACAACCCTTTTTTTTCTTATTGATCCGTTTTGACCCGAAGTGTTTTTATTAAGATCCACATGATTAGGTAATCGGCCCAGAAAGAAAGAGTTGATGGATGGACAATGAAACAAGACAAGAATGTTATTCGAATGACAACTTGCTGTGCTGCCTCTAAAAGGGGTCTAGATATTGATGCAAGTGTAGATGTGCTTGACGACGAGTTACTGTAAGTTTGTTTTATATATTAAATAAAAAAATGTATGTTTTTGTTTATAACTGCGTACATCATGTGACTAAATTATGGTTACAGTCGGCTTCCAGTAAGTCATGATACTTATCTAGACCGACTATCCTCAAGGTAATATAGTTATGTTTGTGTTAGTTGCACTGTGTTATGATAACTTTTTATTAAGAAAAAGGACAAACTACATGAAATATATGCGAACTTTGCGTTCTTTTTCTAATTTTAGCAACCAACTTGAAATCATGCATAAGCTAGAAACTAACACCTTATTGCTCATTTTAGAAACCAAACTGCACTTTATTACGAGTAATTGCTTTGTTCATACTTCCTCCCTCCGTTCCTGTTATAAACAAATTTGAAATACATATACCATGATTGGAAGAGGCGGTTCTTTTTAGTTTTGAGCCCTAACCGAACCTAAACTGAAATGTTTGGTCTCGCTTCAACGTTCTAATTTGCTTAACTTGATAAACTTGGTACTAATATTCAGATACATAGGGCAATGAATGTTACTGTGGAATAGCAAGACATGATAACCGTTTCAAATTTAGGTTGTCAAAATGGTTTTGGTTTGGGAAACTATTCAAATGGGGGTTGCGGCAGTGCGGGCATGGCGGCAGAGGTGGCGGTGGATGGCGTCGTTTACTTTTCACCAAAACTACAACTTCAAGAAGCCTTTCCTCTACCTTGCCAGGAAACTTGCTGGGTAACTACTAATTGCATTCTAGACTAAGCTTTCAGTTTTATGTTAATATATGGGATTTTGATGTTAGCTTTTGTTGATTATTAGGGATGCAAATTTACACTTTCTCCAGTTTACTGCGATTGCTCCACCAGAGTTCAAATTGGCATGGTTGCTCAGCAGTAAGTTTTGCTTTTGGACTATATCATTTATGGGTTGTTGGTTATTTGGTTTATGACGCATCATTGTGTGTTTTGAAGACATGAAACCGAGCTTGCAGTGGCTGCAAACCAACCTCCTCTGGATGACGATTGTTAATCACATTTATAATTGACATCGAAGTTGGTGTTAAATTTGGTTGTTTCTAATATTCAAGAGTTGTGAGAAAGATATTCTTCTTTTCTTCTGAATGATGAGATTGTATGGACATGTTCAATTTTATGAGCACTGTATGTTTTTACAATATACATTTGTATATATATTTTTATTAAGGTGTTGGTTGCACTTGGATTGATGATTTGGTTATGCTTGGTCTATATTAAAATAGTGGACACGAACATCCTTGAGATTTTGAATGTTCTCAACTGAATTTTTTTGTTTTTATTCGAGTCCCACCAGTTTGGAAACATGAAAACCTTCATCGGAGTGCCTTAGCGCGCCGCAACGCGCGCATGGGTATAAACCTAGTATATGATAATAAGAGAACTGAATGAACAGTTATTAACATGGTGTGACGATTTGATTGGGCTTTTTTGGGCGGGCGACAGATGTCACCCCATCCGTTTCCCTGTCTTCCTTCCTAATCTACCATCACAGAGAGGTTTAAATCGGAGAGAGAGATCTGGATGGAGGGGGAGGATCGACGGCGTTGCCGCCGTATCTCCGTCTTGTGCCGCCCTGACTGGCCACATCTTCACCTTTTCTCAGTTTACACCTCCCCTCCTCTCTCTCTCTCTCTCTCTCACACACACACACACACACACACACACATAAAGGGTGACGCAAATGACTTTCGTCCGGCCACCGTAGCTTAATGACAACGCCGGTTATTATCGTGGGAATCAGAATTGGTTTCCGGTAACATATAGGATGGTTGGTACGATGATGATATTTGCCTCTCTGGCTGGTGGCGATTGTGATTGCAGAACATCATTCACTTAATCAGAGGTTTGCTTTTTATGCTTCATCTGTTGTGGTTGCAAAACACCCTTCACTTATGATGCTTTCTTTTCAGGTTCATTTATGCAAAAAAAAAATAAATGATAAAGCAGAACAATGTTATGATTTCTATGCAACCTGTTTAAGTTCCCTTTTTTACTGTAAACTTACATTATTATCATCTGTATGTATTTTTCGTTGGTTTTGGTGGTGGAAAGTGCTCCGATTATGACGGTTTTGGAGCGCCTTTCAGGTTTGCAATGCTAAACCATACATCTGAAATATGGTCTGACGATGGTGTTGAAGAAGGCCCTTTAGGGTTTATGATAATAAGGCCTAAATCATTCATTTTTGGGCATACCTATGTTGTATTCTTTATATATAATATTATCATATATGAATTTATTAATAGTTGAGGCGCATGAACAATGTTTGTATTTTGTTTGGCTGTTATCGGTTTAAATGGACGGAGGCTGTGATGAGTTATCAAAATAAAGCCGATATGTCGCCATGGCGTGGCAGCTACGGAGGATGTCAGGTTAGCACCTGCAACCCCTATTGCAGCCGTGGTGGCTTGGTCCTTTTGCATTCTCTGAGCCTGATGAATCAGCTCACTGTTGCTTTTGCAATTTGAGTTATCGGTAGTGGTTTGGTCCTTTTGGTCACTGAAATAGAGTTTGGTTGACTGGGAAAAATTGTTTGTTTGTCATTTTTACTCTACTAATAAGGCTGTTAATTCTTTTCTTAGAAGGACCGTAAGATGTCCTCAAACACTTGGGATGCTACCGCCCAAAAAAACCCAATCAAATTACGACACCATGATAATCATTATTCATTTCAGTTCTCTTATTAACATGTATTTATTTATTTATCTAATGTTAACAGGCTATGATGATCTTGGTCAGATCATTACTTGGCGTGGCATCTGTAACACCCCGAAAATATAAACCTTAAACTGGAACTAGTAAGGTTTAAATAAACAAGAATTTACTAACTAGGAATTTTAACCTAATTAGTTATAAGTCTAGAAATAACCATAAAGTAGAGTTAAAATTAACTAAAATCAATGTTGATCAAAGTGGAGGGGTTTAAGTTGTCAAAATTGAAACTTTAATTCTAATAAACAAATAAAACATAAACTTAACACCCCACTTTGAATCCCTGGTCGACCAGAACATCAGGGGCGACACCCACCTTCAACCAAACCTAGAATTCTTCTAAAATCCACAAATTGAAGGAGCAAATCTGGTCCAAACGAAAATCTGAGCATAGAATAGTGATCCTCATCACAAGAGGATTACAAGGTATGTAAAATTTAAGGATTTCTCTCAACTTGAAATTTTAATGAATTGGGAAAAATCTGGAATTAGGGTTGCATGTGTATGTTATGATGATTAAGGAATAACTATAGTGTCTAAGGACAAACCCTAGATCAATAGAAGTTGAAATCATAAGAAATTTTGGGTGAATCCATAATCACCATGGTAGGTGATTAGTGGGTCATGTGTATTTGGATGAACACTAGAAAGTAGATTGTTAATCTAGTGTAAATTAGCAATCTGGAAGTGATTTCAACAATTAGAAGCTAACATTCATGTAAATTGGTTGATTTATATGAAAATAGGGTTAAATGATAAACTAAAGATGTGATGTTTAATCATGTAAAAATCTGCTTATGAAGTGTTTGTTGAAATGCCTCTATGAAGGCTTAAAAACTGAAATTTCGAGTTTAAACGCATAATCATGATGTTCGGTGTATTATGCGAATTATGATTTGAAGAGAGTTCTAAACATGTCTTGAATTGAACTCTATAGGACAAGATACCGGAACGTCGAGTGGACAAGCCGGTGGTGACTCACGGTTGAAGGGCGTGCGCTAAGGTATGTAACTTGTCCGTTACATTTATTATATCGGATGATTCAAATATGTAATTGAATTTGAATAAGAGTTGTTTTGAATTAAGCATTGAAGTCGTTATATTGATTGATTTATTAAATTCGGTTGGTACCCGTTGGTAGTCGTCATATAGGAGGATTCCTTAGACGAGCCAAACGGGTCAAATAATCAAGTAAAACATGATTTATACTCCGGAATATGATGA
Organism: Helianthus tuberosus; assembly: GCA_030545235.1. Lineage (NCBI taxonomy): Eukaryota > Viridiplantae > Streptophyta > Magnoliopsida > Asterales > Asteraceae > Helianthus > Helianthus tuberosus. Next base: position 29,822,473 of record CM060365.1, on the reverse strand, counting down.
ATTGCTCTATGTTATTGGTTAATATTTATCACATTGTTAGAAATACTAGAATTGGATGTAATGGGTTGATAGAAAAGCAAATTACAAGATTGGTTTGAATGAGATGAACTAAACAAAACAAGACATGGATTTCCAGGACCTACCGTAAATTACGGTAATACCGTAATTTACAGTAAAGGTCAGACATGCTACGGTGAATATCTCCTGGTTTACGGTGACCAGGAATCTTCAGGGCTCACCGTAAATTACGGTGATACCGTAATTTACGGTGGATCCAGAATAGTTGTTTGTTTTTATTATTTCAAATGTGATGTTCAACCTTGTGATTATATTACACAATAACATCAAAACTAATGTTTTTAATGGTTTTGATCATAGGTAAATTGGCAAATCTTACGGTGGCGATCAAGTGATTAATGAAGAACCGAACACTACATTTCTAAGCTTCCGCTACGTTTTGAATCTTTAAAACTTTTGTGTATGGGATGTAAACATGTTTCGAACATCTTTTTAAATGTTTCAACTTAGTTATTAGTTGACTAAGTTTGATGTAAGTATGAACTTTGATATGAAAGTCAGGTTTTGGTAAACAATATCTTACTAGAAATGGTACAAACTATTATAAACATCAAGGGTAAAATTTAGGGTGTTACAAGTTGGTAATCAGAGCTCAAGGTTGTCAATAAGTGTTCGGTTCAAGCTTGATCGATCGTCCGGTAAGAATTAACTTATTTTGTTAATAAATTATGTACTACGTAAAGAATGAGAAATGAACAATATGCATGAAAAGAGTGTGTAAGCTCACTCAAAAACAAGAAATGCATGAAACAAGAATGATTAAATCAAGTTACGAACTTGATTGAATTGAAACAAGAATGATTAAATCAAGTTACGAACTTGATTGAATTGAAACAAGAATGATTAAATCAAGTTACGAACTTGATTGAATTGAAACACGAAGTGATTGAATCAAGTTATGAACTTGATTAAATCAAAACAAGTAAAGCATGTGTTATAAATGGAATGTTTAACAATCTATGTAAACATTTCAGAGATAGAGATGGCTGAGGGAGGTAATGATAATGCGGTGCCAAGAGTCACCGAACAAATGAAGGAAGTGATTGCCGAACAGGTGGGAAAGGCAATCGAAAACAGTTTGTCGGGCTTTATTGATAAAATTCAAAACACGGTATTATCAATAGTAGAAGAGAGGATCAAGAAATTGGAAGATGATTCCAATTCAGCAAAGGAAAAGCATGGTGGACGAAAGCCTTGTTCATACAAGGAATTCATGGCCTGTAAACCACCATTATATAATGGAGAGGTTGATCCAATTGTGTGCCAACGATGGCTAAGTGATATCGAAGGAGTATTCGAGAGATCTCATTGTGATGAAAACGACTACGTAGCTTATGGTACGGGTCAATTAAGAGGTCAAGCGAAAGATTGGTGGGATAACAAAAAGAAGGAGATTGGAAGTGAAGCGGCTAAGGCCATGACATGGGAGGAGTTTAAGACGCCGTTTCTTAAACACCATAGTCCCAAAGCGGTCATAAATAGAATCAAGGAAGAGTTTATGCAACTCAGACACAAGGGTGAATCCATAGACAAGATTACGGGGATGTTTATGGACAAGATAAAGTTCTGTGATGATTTGGTGACAAACGAAGAACAAAAAGTCTATTACTACCATAACATGCTAAGTGCGGAGTATAAAGAGTTCATAACCCCTTCAAAATACAAGACCCTTACCGAGATTGTCAATGCTGCTCGGGAAAAGGAGATCGAATTGAAAAAGAGCATAGAACGGGGTGAACGAAGGGCACAAGATGCGAATCCAAGCCCTACTAAGAAGGCACGAACAAACGAAAATGCAAAAAAAATCTGAGACGAAAGGCGGGTCGCCAAGTTGTAGAATCTGCGGGAAAGGTCATAAAGGCGAATGTCGTTACAAGGATAAGCCTTGTCCCATATGCAAGAAAACGGGACATATAGCTATATCATGCCCGGAGAAAGTGACGGTTTGTTACAACTGTTATCGAACGGGTCACAAGAAGTCGGAATGCCCGGAACTGGTTGAAAAGAAGAATGGGCAAGAATCGAAAAGTGAAGCCCCGAAAGCAAAGGCAAGATCTTTTCAACTAACTGCCGCAGAAGCAAAGGTTGAACCTGACGTGGTCTCAGGTATATTTGCTGTAAATTCAATTCCTGCACACGTGTTATTTGATACGGGTGCGAATAAATCCTTTGTTTCATATGGACTTATTCGACATCCTTCATTTATTCTAACAAAATTACCTGTGCCTTTAGAAGTAGAGATAGGTAATAACAAAAGCTTTATTGTTTGTGATGTATGTGAAAATTGTAAACTGAGCATCGACGATGAAGAATATTTGATAAATCTAATCCCTATGTCGATGGGAGAATTTCAAGTAGTCGTTGGGATGGATTGGCTATCTCGACACCATGCAAAGGTCGTGTGCTTCCGTAAAGAGATAAAACTAACATCTCCGAGCGGGAAACATGTCACCATTTATGGTGAAAAAGGAGGCAACCCCATAGTATGCTCAATGTTGAAAGCTCACAAGCTAATGAAGCGAGGATGCAAGGCATTCATAATATACACTAATGAGCCCGAGAAAGAATCACGAAAGATTGGAGATGTACCGGTAGTACGAGATTATGAAGATATTTTTCCGGAAGATTTACTGGGGGTACCGCCCGAACGGGAAGTAGAGTTCGGGATCGAATTGATTCCGGGCGCGAAACCCGTAGCAAAAGCCCCGTACCGACTTGCACCATCAGAACTACAAGAGTTGATGTCCCAAATCCAAGACCTGCTTGACAAGGGATTCATAAGGCCGAGTGTGTCTCCTTGGGGCGCACCGGTATTGTTCGTGAGGAAGAAAGACGGGAGCATGCGTATGTGTATTGATTACCGGGAGTTAAACAAACTCACGGTAAAGAACCGATACCCGCTCCCGAGGATAGATGATTCATTCGACCAACTACAAGGTGCGAATTGGTTTTCCAAAATTGACCTTAGATCGGGGTATCACCAACTAAAGGTCAAAGAAGAAGATGTGCCGAAGACGGCTTTCCGCACGAGATACGGACATTACGAATTCCTCGTGATGTCATTTGGGCTAACAAACGCACCCGCTGCTTTCATGGACCTCATGAACCGGGTTTGCAAGCCAATGTTGGATAAGTCGGTCATCGTGTTTATCGATGATATCTTGGTGTACTCGAAAAGTGAAGCTGAACACGCACACCACTTACAAGAAGTGTTAGAGACACTTAGGCGAGAGAAGTTATATGCAAAATTCTCTAAATGTGCCTTTTGGTTACGAGAGGTTCAATTTTTAGGCCATGTCATAAATGCCGACGGAGTATTGGTGGATCCCTCAAAGATAGAGGCAGTGTCAAAATGGAATCCCCCGAAGAACCCTTCAGAAATTAGAAGCTTTTTGGGGCTTGCGGGGTACTATAGGAGATTCATTCAAGATTTCTCTAAAATTGCGTCACCGCTAACCAAGCTAACTCAAAAGAAAGCAAAGTTTATTTGGGGAATTGATCAAGAAAAAGCGTTTCAAACGCTAAAAGAAAAGCTAACCCAAGCTCCAGTACTGACATTGCCAGACGGAGTCGAAGACATGGTGGTTTATTCGGATGCTTCATTATCGAGGCTCGGTTGCGTGTTGATGCAACGGGGCAAGGTAATAGCCTATGCCTCGAGACAATTGAAGATACACGAGAAGAAATATCCCACGCATGATCTCGAGTTGGCAGCGGTGGTATTTGCATTAAAAATATGGAGGCATTACTTGTATGGGGTAAAATGCACCATATTCACCGACCACAAGAGCTTGAAATACTTCTTCGATCAGAAGGAGTTAAATATGCGACAAAGGCGATGGTTGGAAACGGTGAAAGACTATGATTGTGAGATACATTATCACCCCGGAAAAGCAAATGTGGTAGCGGACGCTCTTAGCAGAAAAGCGGATTATGTCCCGATACGAGTACGATCGATGCAGCTCGTGGTAACCTCGGGTATACTTGAACGTATTCGAGAGGCGCAATTAGAAGCAGTAAAAGAAGAGAATTGGAAGAAAGAAAGAATAATCGGTCAGTTGAAAGATTTGTCGGATGGGAATCACGGGTTGAAGACTCGATCCGGAAGGATATGGGTCCCACATACTTGTGGAGTAAAGGCGCTTCTACTTAACGAAGCTCATAAATCCCGTTATTCGATTCATCCGGGTGCAACCAAGATGTACAATGATTTGAAACAAAATTATTGGTGGCCCGGAATGAAGAGGGACGTGGCGAAATATGTGGAAAAATGCTTGACATGTTTACAAGTCAAGGCGGAGCACCAGAAACCATACGGCAAACTTCAACCGTTAGAAATTCCGGTTTGGAAATGGGAACATATTACAATGGACCTGTTAACCAAGTTGCCTAAGACGAATCGTGGTTTTGATGCCATATGGGTAGTGGTGGATAGATTGACGAAAAGTGCTCACTTCATTCCGATTCGTAAGACTTATACGTCAGAAAAGATGTCAGAAGTTTATACCAATGAAATCATAGCACGTCATGGAGTGCCGGTGCCCATCGTGTCCGATAGGGATACCCGGTTTACCTCGAATTTTTGGCGAGATTTCCAAGAGCAAATGGGGACCAAATTGTTCATTAGCACTGCGTACCATCCTCAAACGGATGGACAAAGTGAAAGAACGATACAAACATTGGGGGACATGCTACGGGCGTGTATAATCGACTTTGGAGGCAGTTGGGATGTTCACTTACCGTTAGTCGAGTTTTCGTATAACAACAGTTACCAATCTAGTATTAAGATGGCACCATACGAAATGCTTTACGGTAGGAAGTGTCGAACCCCGGTATGTTGGGGTGAAGTGGGTCCACGTGAACTCGCCCACCAAGATATAGTACGAGCCACGAATGAAAAGATCGATAAAGTTCGGGCACACTTGAAAGCGGCTCAAAACAGGCAAAAGGCGTATGTTGATAAAAGGAAAAGGCCGATTGAATTCCAAGTTGGTGACATGGTCATGCTAAAAGTCTCCCCATGGAAAGGTGTTATTAGATTCAGAAAAAGGGGGAAGCTAAGCCCAAGGTTTATTGGACCATTTAAAATTATCGGGAAAGTTGGCAAGGTAGCTTACCGCCTTGAATTACCGGAGGAGCTAAGTGGAATCCATGGCACGTTCCACGTGTCGCAATTAAGAAAGTGCCTAGCAGACGAAACGACCTATATCCATTACGATGATATCGAAGTGGATAATAGTCTGAATTACGCTGTGAGACCGTTGGAGATTTTAGATCGAAAAGTCAAACACTTACGAAATAGACAAATCGATCAAGTCAAAGTCAAGTGGGAGCATAGGAAGGGTTCGGACACAACATGGGAGTCCGAAGAGGAGATGAGACGTCTTCACCCTACTTTATTTGGTACGTATTACGGTTTCGGGGACGAAACCCTTTTTAAGGGGGGGGTGGACTTGTAACACCCCGAAAATATAAACCTTAAACTGGAACTAGTAAGGTTTAAATAAACGAGAATTTACTAACTAGGAATTTTAACCTAATTAGTTATAAGTCTAGAAATAACCATAAAGTAGAGTTAAAATTAACTAAAATCAATGTTGATCAAAGTGGAGGGGTTTAAGTTGTCAAAATTGAAACTTTAATTCTAATAAACAAATAAAACATAAACTTAACACGCCACTTTGAATCCCTGGTCGACCAGAACATCAGGGGCGACACCCACCTTCAACCAAACCTAGAATTCTTCTAAAATCCACAAATTGAAGGAGCAAATCTGGTCCAAACGAAAATCCGAGCATAGAATAGTGATCCTCATCACAAGAGGATTACAAGGTATGTAAAATTTAAGGATTTCTCTCAACTTGAAATTTTAATGAATTGGGAAAAATCTGGAATTAGGGTTGCATGTGTATGTTATGATGATTAAGGAATAACTATAGTGTCTAAGGACAAACCCTAGATCAATAGAAGTTGAAATCATAAGAAATTTTGGGTGAATCCATAATCACCATGGTAGGTGATTAGTGGGTCATGTGTATTTGGATGAACACTAGAAAGTAGATTGTTAATCTAGTGTAAATTAGCAATCTGGAAGTGATTTCAACAATTAGAAGCTAACATTCATGTAAATTGGTTGATTTATATGAAAATAGGGTTAAATGATAAACTAAAGATGTGATGTTTAATCATGTAAAAATCTGCTTATGAAGTGTTTGTTGAAATGCCTCTATGAAGGCTTAAAACTGAAATTTCGAGTTTAAACGCATAATCATGATGTTCGGTGTATTATGCGAATTATGATTTGAAGAGAGTTCTAAACATGTCTTGAATTGAACTCTATAGGACAAGATACCGGAACGTCGAGTGGACAAGCCGGTGGTGACTCACGGTTGAAGGGCGTGCGCTAAGGTATGTAACTTGTTCCGTTACATTTATTATATCGGATGATTCAAATATGTAATTGAATTTGAATAAGAGTTGTTTTGAATTAAGCATTGAAGTCGTTATATTGATTGATTTATTAAATTCGGTTGGTACCCGTTGGTAGTCGTCATATAGGAGGATTCCTTAGACGAGCCAAACGGGTCAAATAATCAAGTAAAACATGATTTATACTCCGGAATATGATGAATTGCTCTATGTTATTGGTTAATATTTATCACATTGTTAGAAATACTAGAATTGGATGTAATGGGTTGATAGAAAAGCAAATTACAAGATTGGTTTGAATGAGATGAACTAAACAAAACAAGACATGGATTTCCAGGACCTACCGTAAATTACGGTAATACCGTAATTTACGGTAAAGGTCAGACATGCTACGGTGAATATCTCCTGGTTTACGGTGACCAGGAATCTTCAGGGCTCACCGTAAATTACGGTGATACCGTAATTTACGGTGGATCCAGAATAGTTGTTTGTTTTTATTATTTCAAATGTGATGTTCAACCTTGTGATTATATTACACAATAACGTCAAAACTAATGTTTTTAATGGTTTTGATCATAGGTAAATTGGCAAATCTTACGGTGGCGATCAAGTGATTAATGAAGAACCGAACACTACATTTCTAAGCTTCCGCTACGTTTTGAATCTTTAAAACTTTTGTGTATGGGATGTAAACATGTTTCGAACATCTTTTTAAATGTTTCAACTTAGTTATTAGTTGACTAAGTTTGATGTAAGTATGAACTTTGATATGAAAGTCAGGTTTTGGTAAACAATATCTTACTAGAAATGGTACAAACTATTATAAACATCAAGGGTAAAATTTAGGGTGTTACAGCATCATCGAGGTTGGCAGGTGCATTGTTCTCCGCTTGCAACCGATGGTGCAGCCATGGCAGCTTAATAGCTTGGTCTGAGCCTCACCATGCTGGTTTCGAGGTGATTAACCTATATCGTAGTCGATTTTACGGCTGAACATCGTGCTTTTCAGTTCATGTTTGGTAATTTTTCATGTCACTGATCAGTATGGGAACAAGCTATCCAGGGAAAATGTTGTTGATCCTATCCAACAGGTCCACATATACTAAATCTGCATTTTGTTATTGTTATTATTATCATTATAATTATTGTTATCATTGAATAAAGTATGTTATGTGTTTTAGTCACTTGGACCTTGAGGTTGCAGTTACATATCATTAAGGGGTTCAGTTGGGGTCAAATCAGCTATGGAACACACAAACCATCGAGTTAACCGGGCGTGAACGGCGTGATTTACTATCCGAGGTCTTCACAGTTCCCTCAAACCTCAAATGCAATGTTGTATCTGCAGAAATTTGGACTCAGGAATTGCTTCAATTGTTTATATTACTGATAAAGGAGATGAAGATCGACGGCGGACACAAACCACAGTCTCCCAGGGATTTACACATACACAAAGGAGACTGCACCAGTTTATGTATGCTGATCGTGATACGACACTAGAGAATATGATCGGTTGGAGAACTCTAGAAAGATTAAATTGTCAGTAACCGTTGAGAATTGCAGTGAGAAAGGGTATACAGTTATGATGCAGTTTGTAAACTTACTGCTATGAAATATGTGGTATATCAAGCCACCGTTATTGCTGCTGAAGGAGTTGAAGCTTATCAGGTATTACTTTAACTCATTAATTTTGCTATGAGTCAACACTTTTTTTAGATCAGTTTAGGGAAATATTAATCTGGTTGAGGTGGGGACTATCCTTTCGGATCCACACTCCCAGACCATTGCAACAACTTTGCTTTTGTGGGTTTTTACTTGCTATGGTTGTTGTATTATTATGTTGTTATATTTGTGTTGTTTTAAGGACTTTTATATCCGTCACTGAGACGGATGTGTTGCCGCTTTAATTATGATTTTCCACCTTTCCAGCCTTACATTTATAGATTGTGCTATTTTATTAGGCCCTTTTTAATCCAAACATTTGTAATAAAATTCTGTTATGTATGAAGGTTTAAGGAACCATTGGAAAATTACTGAAAAAAACATGAAATTACAAGAACTCTTGCAACCAGAGAGTTTGTATGTCAATCTTTCTCTCTCTCTCTCTCTCTCTCTCTCTCTTTCACACACAGACATATATTTATTATGCATACATATAGACACACACACAAACACACAAAGGAATACAAAAGATTATCATCTTCACGGGTGGCAAAACATGTGGGTCGGGCAATGTGTTAAAGCGGGTTGGTTCTTAAGTGATAATATCTAAGTCTTTAATATTTTTGACCCATTATCCATAAATCTTAAACCAAGATAACTTGGTTTCATTTGATTGGGTTAAACTATCACATTTAGTCACAATTATACAAGCAAGCATGCATTGGTTTTTTTATTATTATTTTAATTTCAGGCCTCTGTGTTGTTGGCACTACCTATCATCATTTTGTGCAGAGCTTGATCAGCCATCTTTTGTAAGTTCTCACGGTTTGCATGTATGGTTTATGATCTGTAGTCAGTTTAGCATTTAGGGTTGATGATTATTTGTATCATTGGTAACATTGGAGATTTGTTTTTAGTGTTTAGCTGAATTGTTAATCATTGTTAATCACTAGAAGTAATACAGTCAAGTAATTTCAAAACCACATAAATCTATGTTTTAGAATTTGTTTTTAGACTTTAACAGGTACCTACTTATGTTCAAGATATGTTTAGCATGGTGGCGGGTCTTCATGGTTCTAAAGATGTGAGAAAATTATGCTTTGGAATGTTGTACGGAACTTTTTGGTTCATTTGGAAAGCTCGCAACAAATTAGTCTTCAAAAAGCTTTGCCCCTCTATTAAAATTACGGTGGAAAAAAATCATAGCTCATCTATTTTCTTGGGTCAAAAATAAGTCGAAACACCATTCCTTATCATGGCAGAGCCGAATGATATGTCCTAACTGCTGTTTATTTGTAAGAGGGTAGGGTGGTTGGCTTTGGCTTTGCTATATGTTGCTTTTATTAGTACTTTTTTTCCAAGCCAAAACAAGTAGGATGCTATATGTAACATATTTATTTTTTACATATCTTTAGAGAGAAGGTAGCTCAAGTTTTTGTACTCTTATTATCCATCTTTCGCACAAAATGGAATATAAATATATAAATGTTATTTAGTTTTGAACAAGATAATTAATTTGAGCGCTTCGCCCCACTTGCGCGCTGCGAAGCGCACGCCGAGTTTAAATACTAGTTAATTATTATGTAGTAACATATCATTCTAGTTGTTTCATTACTTGAAAAATAAACTTTTCTTTTGAAATGTATATTTTCATGAGACTCTTTATATTAGTACGATACGAAATACAAAACTATATCTTTTGAGATTGTTATTATAAGTTTATAACATATTTATAATTCTAAAATATTTTATGGTGCTGATAATATGTATGTTATTTATCATAATTTAATATATTGTGTAGATTTAAAAAACATAAAACAATAAAGGAAAGTAATATATATACATGAAAATCCCAGGGGGTATTTTTTAGAACAGTAACAAATGTACCCGATACATGGGGGTATGCCCGATACCCGACGAGTTATGGATCGGGTATGAGACAAGATTTTACAACCGGGTATGAGACTGAGATTAGTCATACCCTGTCTATACCTGACCAATTGCCATACCTTGAATTAGGATTTTGAAAAAGATTGAAGACGCTGCCCGAAAGCGCTGCTATTAAGTTTATCAAGCCAAAACATCGTCCAAGCCATTGATATCCAAGTTGTCGCAGCTTGGGAGTCGAGTCGCTAGTTTCACCCTAACCGTTTCGATCGTCCAGGTCCTTCACTCCCCTCCTCCCCCCAATTTTTGAATTTTACAGCTTTTTTATTTATTGATCAGTTGATACGTTGAATTGATCATTGTGATGCTAGTATTATAGATCAATTTATTGATTTCATGAATTGTGATGAAATGTGTTTTTGTAAAGCTGTTATCTCATAGATTTGTCTCGTTTCCGCTTGGTGCAATTGTTTGTTTGTTTCTCGTTAATATTTAGGACTTAATATTTGGATCTTGATTCCTAAACATGCTAACTTTTGTTGTCAAACATTCTCTTATTTATGATCATTAGCAAGACCTTGTCATATTCATGTTGAGAATATGAGGCACAATTAGTTATATAAATCAATGTTATGAAAAACCTCTATTTTTCTGCAAAAAAATGTATATTTAGGGTTGTAGGTGTTATTACCCCGGTAAATACTATTTTGACATTTTATATACCTTTATGAAAACAAAAGTAAGGTTAATTAGTTTCTCATGACTTATATACCTTTATAGATCGGCAACATTTGATACCGGGACTGATACCGAACCATACCGGGTATATTCCTGTTTTCTTCGTTTTTCGGTACCGGTACGGTTTTGGTATCAATTTTTCCCTTTTGGTACCGGTACGGTTTTGGTATCAATTTTACCCGTATTTCGATACCTGTGTTGGTTCAGTATCGAACAGGTATCGTGCTCATCCCTAGATTGGCACATAATCAAATAATAGCCGGTGACGAATTCATGCACGCAATCAAATGATAATATTTGTCATGTGTGTAAATTATATTTATGTGTTATATATTATTAGATGGTCACTGTCATGCATTTATAGATCGGCACATAATCAAATAATTGTTAGTGTTTATAGGTATTTTACAATGATAAAAAGAACTCAATTATACGGTAGTGAATAAGATTTAAATAAATTTTCAAGAATAAAAAATATTTTACAATCTATTTGGATCCATTCTGATAAAAAAAAAACAATTATATTCTTCAACAATCACATGCACCAATTAATTTTTCTAATCCATCCAAATTTGTCTTTCAAATTTTAATTTCTTCAACTTGACTCGTGCTATGACTCTTGCCTTGCTAACTCAACATCCGACCCAGTGCCAACTGCTACACAACTTGGTCCGGCACCAGACAACTGCGAAACCACAGGCAACATTCTCGGTGACATCGGTTGTAACCCATTCTCCGTCACCAAATCGTTAGCATGCACTATTCTAACATTAACTCGTGTCCTCCTGTCCTCCTCTGAAGCCCTTCCAATAAATGGTGCACTTGGACCGGGTTCAGGTACCTTTTGAACCGGTTCAACCGGGGCCCGGCAAAGCGGGCAAGTAGAATGATTATAAAACCACATGTCAATACACCTGGTATGAAAACAATGCTTACAATTCGGTAAAACCCGAAACTTCTCACCGTTTTCAAACTCCGCCAAACACACAGCACAATCCACAACATCCGCATTGGTCTCGGTTTTGGTTATGGTTTTGGTTTTGGTTTTGGTTTTGGTTTTGGTTTTGGTTTCAGTCGAGTAAACAAATAATGGGAGTGACTTTAATATTGACGCGTTGAGCCCACTCGAACTGGGAGCGAGTGGTCTATTGTTGTAGACAATAGGGGTGGACTGGTTTTGGGGGTTAGGGTGTTGGGTGGACGGGTTTCGGGGGTTAGGATATTGGATGGACCGGTTTTGGCGGTTAAGATGTCGGGTGACGTCTTCAGGGAGGAGCCAGAAGAACAAGATGAAGATGAAGATGAAGATGAAAAGGATCATCATAATTATTGAGGCGAAGACGAGTTTCTCACTGAGAGAGTCGGGTACTGAAGAATCTTGTTGATCAATGTCGGGCCATTGGTCCATGATCGGAGTTATTTGACAATTGGAGATGAATGAATCGGAGAATATTAGTTGTTGGGTAGCATTGGATGATAATGAAAGCAAATCAAGCAACATGTACGTAGAATTTATAACTTGAATGAAAATATAACTTGGAAAGGAAGTTAATTAATTTGAGACAAAAAAGAGCAATGACTCCTATTGATACGAAATTCAAAATAAAAGATATGGTTAAATGAGTTACATGGATATCGGACATGCATGTTTATCGACAATCTCATGCATACAAGGACTTATCCTTGTTCAACTAGATTAACTCTCTCAAATTACTAGGTGATTTGGATGTGGATATACAATCATACTATGGTACATCTTTAATTCCTAACGTTTTATTTTTTAATTTTAACTTTTGTTTGAACACGTGTCACTTCCGATGTTTTCTCGCCTTATTTTCCTATTTATCTTTCATATTAAATAATAATAATTTTAAACAAAAAATAAATATTTAGATAAATATTTAAAAGATAAATCTTGATAATTATTTGTGTTAACATATGACATTATATCTTATTCAATACATGCATATAGGAGTTTTCTTTAAAGATATATTTTTTTATTATATCATATCTTTCTTTCTATACTAATAAATAAAAATCCTTTTTGGACACGTGTCATTCTCTGGTAATTTCTCATCCTTATTATTCTATTTATCTCTTTTGTTTTTATAATCTGAAATTGATTTCTTTTTTAACTCTAAAGTTTCAATTTTTGGCAATTTAAGTCTAAAGTTCAATCTTTGGTATTTTAACCCCTTTGATTAATTTGATTTTTCACTTCTAATTCAAAAGTTTTCATCTTTTGCAATTTAATCCCTTAATTTTTTTTTTTACTTTCAACCCAAAGCTTTTCATCTTTTGCAATTTAACCTCAAAACATTTTTTACTTTCAACTTTGATCACTTATATACTTTTCATCTTTCATAAGTTCTCTGTTTAACGTGTCGTTCTACATTTCCGAGTTAACACGCCGCAACGTGCGTTTGAGGTTCAACGTTTTTTTTCATCTATTGCGCGTCTATTGGTCTGTCGCAACGTGCGAGTCAGAGACCGACTTAGTTATTTTTTCTCGGTTTTACACACAGGCTCGTGGTCATGTGAGAAATATTTGTCGTTCATCTAACATGATATATAACTAATGAATCCCCAGCCGCATTGCGGCGGGTGGTAATTCTAGTAAAATTACATTTATACAACCCGTGTAATACACAAAGTTATAACCTAGTAATAAATAAATTTAAATAAAAAACTTACATTGTGTGAAAAGTAGGGTTAAATACTTAAATGTTACGACTTGTGTACCTTTATAGTTGTAAATGCAAGGGGACAGTGGCGGACCCAGGATTTTATTTCAATGGGGTCCATTTTCGGGTCGGTCCTCGTTCGGGTCGAGTTAAAGTGAGGTTTGAACTAGATTTTTTTTAAAAATAAGAAAAATAGGCTTATCAAGGATTGAACCCATGACCTCTTGGTGGAAAAGAGGGAGATTTACCATTACACCAACTTTCTTTTTATTTCTATGGTGTCCACCTAATTGTATTTATGGGGTCCATATACAATTTAATATACCGAATCTACTATTTTTTTTGGCGAATTGGCCTGTAATAATCACACCTACACCTTTTTGGCCAATAATAATCCCACCTCAGAATATTCCCCACACCAGTCCCATTTTTCAGATTTTTGGCCCACACTGGTCCCCAGTTAAAAATCCCTAACTCAGTTAGTAAAATGGCTGATGTGGGATTATTATTGGCCAAAAAGGTGTAGGTGGGATTATTATTGGCCAAAAAGGTGTAGGTGGGATTATTACAGGTAATCAGTTTTTAACACATCATCTGCCACATATCTGCCACATAATCAGTTTTTAACACATCATCTGCCACATCAGCCATTTTACTAACTGAGTTAGGGATTTTTAACTGGGGACCAGTGTGGGCCAAAAATCTGAAAAATGGGACTGGTGTGGGGAATATTCTGAGGTGGGATTATTATTAGCCAAAAAGGTGTAGGTGGGATTATTACAGGCCAATAAGCCTTTTTTTTTTAAAGATTGGGGTCCGGGGACCCCGGTAGCACCAATGTGGGTCCGCCCCTACAAGGGGATAAAACAATAGTAACGTTCGTATTAAATGTATAGTCAATTATGTGGTACGTAATTAAATAATAGTCTGCGACAGATTCATATAGACAATAGTTGTGTCACATGAAACCTGTAAATTATTTTTATGTGTTGTATAGTATCTGATAGTTTTATGTTTACAAATATCTGACACTTACACTCAGTGTTGTTGATTATCAATTTTTTTAAAAGTGACTCTATAGTTAAAACTTCATGTATCTGTCACTAAATAAAGTAAAAAAAAAAACATGTATAAACAAAATTTATTATTGTTAATTTTGATTTTTGAAGAGAGTTAACTACATGTGTAATATAACAAGGTTGGGTATTAAGAGTTAAAAGTAACAATCTAGAATATTACTTTTTGGTACCGGAACATCCTAGGTACTAAGACTAACTCCAGTTAAAAACTAACTAAGAAAAAAAATGTATTACCCAACTTTGATACTTTTGAGAAACCACAGTGACTTAGCACGTAATTCACTTTTGTCATTTAAAACACATTTTTTTCGTTTTATTTTATTATCTAGCTTGTTTTTTTTTTACTATTTAACTAAATGAATTTTGAAATGGTAAAAGTATTATATAGCCGTTTGAAAATTAAGGGAGAAACTGGTTCACTCGAGAAAAGACTAAATTACCCTTCTAGCTAATGACACTTGTTACTCTCTCCTTCTTGTGTATGCTTCATACCATTCAGTTGTCTTGTACATGATCCATCCAAGCACTTATATATTGTTAGATAGATAATTTTTAGATATGAGACTTCTCCTTAGGCCTTAGGGTATACATTAACCCTCCTTAATTCTACTTAATTGTCATCCATTTTTCCCCATTTTACTCTGCCACATCACCCATTTACCCCATTTTAATATCCGGTTAACATGTTAACAAATAATCTCTTTAACGCTCCTTAACACAATAAGAGAGTGGTGTGCAATGTCGGTTAACATGCCATGTCATCAGGGGCGGACCCATATGGTGCGTGAAGACTCAAGAACCAGTCGATCCGAGCTGGTAAAAGTAGAGCTTCAGATGACCTTGACTAAACCTGCAAGATCACAAGGAAGAAAGCACACCGTTAGCCTCGTCACAGGGAGGGGGGGGTCTCTCTGTGACCAAGCTCGGGCGTGAGAATAAGTATTTGTGAGGAGAAATAAGTCAGGGAGAGAGAGAGAGGAGTTTAGAGAGAGAAAGTAGCGATTACCCTTGAGGAGAAGTCCTGGCAAGGTATTTATACTTTTATAGTATGCTGACGTGGCGAGTTAGTTAGGGCCGGACCAGTCGCTATCAGGCAGTTAAAGCCATGGGTCCCAGATAGTTAGAGAAGATTCTGTGGCCTTAGTCGTTCCGACTGTGGACGCTAGGTCCGGTTTATCCCTTGAGCTATCGATCCGACCTTACATTCCATTGAGTGTTCGGTCCGGCCAGGACGTATCCTCATCAAGTCCCCCTAGTTCGTAGCGTTTGTTTAGTAAAAGCTTCGAACTAAATGGTGGGGTCCTTACACTCGGTGCTTTTTCTATGGCGGCTTTATTTATTTTTTTAAATTTTGAATTTTGGCGGTGACTTTTATTAGGTGACTGGCGGTCGTTTTATCTTCCCCTTATTTGACGCGATGTTTAACTTGCATCAGTTATCATGACGTGTCAACTCCTCATAGGCGACCCTATGGCGGTGGAAGAAATCCTTTATAAATAGAGGAAAAAGTTATTTCACTTTTTAATTTTTGCCTATTTGATCTTTTTCTCCTTCTTCTTTTTCTGGATCAGCGAACCCTACCAGGTTAGTTTCATTTCCATAATCATGGCTAACAAGAGTAACCTATCCGGCTGTTTCAATATTCTAAACCGAAACGGTCTAGAATGGTATGTGAACCAGTACTCGATTCCATCTTCTTTACACCCTGTTCTTCCTGCGAAGGATACGGCCATTTATCCATTCGTTCAGGGTAAAATAGGTGTTTACACCCGAATGTTCGACTATTGTAACTATCGTCTTCCCTTGACGAAGTTTCTAGTCGGCGTTCTGATGTTCCACGAGGTTCACCTCTCTCAGATGAATCCCTTTGGCCTTGCCAAGGTGTGTCAGTTTGAGCTTGCTTGTCGTGGCTTGGAGTCTGACTCGGATCTAGATGTGTTCCGGGCTTTTTACAAACTGAACCGGTCCTGTGACTGGTATACTTTCGAGACTCGGAATAAGAACGCTTGCTGTTACTCATGGATTACCTCGAGCTTGAATGATTGGAAGGATCGTTTCTTTTTGGTGGACGATCGGTGTGTTCCGGCCGATATGACTTGGAGGTTGAAGAGATCCCGACTTCCCGATCCACTTCCGGAAGACTTTGAATTTAATAAAGATTTGTATGCAACTCTGATTAAGGAAGCTGGTCGTGTTCAAAAATTTCCGGAACACATCCTAGTCATGGGGAGGATAAGCACGATTTGGTCCGAACCAGAATACTACCCTACCATAAAGTGGAGCGGAAAGCGTTAGTTTATATTCCTGGTTCGAGCACCCATTTTTCACGTACCTTTGTATTTTTTATTCTTATGTTTTCTAAGTATACACATATTACGTATTTCCCTTCCTTTTTTTTTGTGTGTGCAGCCATGGGATTAAAAGAAGCCTTGAGGTTGAAATCATTTGATTCAAAGGAACTCGACGTCCGAGCTACTAAGACGCCGAAGGGGGATCCTCCGTATCTTTCTGTGGTTAAGGAGAATCTTTACACAATCAGGGAGCATGTTGCTACGACTGGTCAAGGAGGCTCGAGCTCGGCTCCTTCGGTGCAGGCGGCAAATGTGGTTCCGGTTCAAACGACTGCGGTGGTAAGTGGAGATAAGGGAAAGAAAACAGGTTCGAGCGGGGCGAAGGGGTCTGGTTCAAAAATCATTTTGTATGGTTCGGAGCACTTGTCGGTGGAGGACGAAGGAGTGAATACCGAAGGCGGTGATGAAGATGCTGAGGTTCGTCCTCATGTTAGCTTTAAGAGGGGACGAAGTACCTCTTCCAAACCTGATCCAAACCCGAAGAAGCTGAAGAATACGAAGTTGGATTTTAAAACAGTTGTGTTAGAAGACGAAGTCGGCCAAGTCACCGGGTTTTCTGTTGCCGGGGGTTTACTGGAAAATTTGGACGCTCATCATCATGGTGGGAAGACCCCGAGAGATCAGCCTGTCAACCTTCCATCAAGTCCATTATCTTTTGGGGGTCAATCTACTAAGGTGATCGATGTCACCAATATGCCCGATCCGTTGTCTTTTAAGAAGATTGACCTTTCTCCTTCGGGTAAGCCTACAACTGGGGTTGCTTCTAACGTCTCAAGGCCAAGTCCTAAACAGATTGATGGTGGGGATAGTGCCTCCTCTTCTCCCTTATGGTACGAGACTGAAGCCGTTTTTCTCTGTCGAGAATTAGGTTCGGGCGAGGCGATGGATGTGGATTCGGCTCAAGCCTTGGAGAGGTATGTTCCTGATTGGTCGTTGGTTAACAAAGACAAGATTGTGGATGCTCTTTCTGCGAAGATGTCATTATTTCATATCGGCACCCCTGCTGAAGATGCTCATTACCGAAAGATGAGCGGACCGGAGCTCGGAAATGCCTTAATGCTGAATCAAGCTCAGTCTAACTCTTTGGTGGCTGAGTCGTACAAACGATGGATCGAAGCAGAATCTAACTGCCGTCAGTTCGAACGTGAGGTTGCCTTTCTAAAAAGCGAAGAGAATGTTCGATCAAAGACGAAACAAGAACTTTCATCGCTTCGGGCTCAAGCAGATCGACTGAAAGAGCAAGTTTTTGAAGCTAAATAGGTCAGCAAAGCCTCTCAAGCTTCGGCCGCAGCTGCTTACGAGGGTGTGGGGAACCGGGTAGTTTCCGTACTAAGGATCTCGCTCGGTGACTTGGTTAATTCGGAGAAAGTATTGAAACGTATGTTACCGGTTCGGAAATTGCTTCGATCAGACTTTTGGTACGGCCCACGACTTCTGTTCCAACTGCTATTTCTGTCCTTTGGTGGTGATGTGTTCCGTCTCCATGATGCGGTTCGAGCCTTTGCGTTCTTTGCTGCTGTTTCGTTCGGTTGCCCGCAGGCGCTCTTTCCCCGAACTAAGGCTCGGGCTCGTTCCATAAGTACCTCCATGGTTTTTGGCAGATCTTCGTGGAGTTTTTCTATGAGCTGATTGTTTCGAACTCCGTGACAAAACCCGGAAACGCGGAGTTGATCAACTGCCCAGCTTATCTGCATGCTTTCTCGATTAAAGCGATCAATGAAATCTTCTACGGACTCTCCGTCGCGACGTTTTATGTGATGAACTCCAGTAATGTCTTTCTTGCAGCATCGCTGCTGACAGAAATTTTGCAAAAAAACATACGCCGGAAATCTTCAAAATGATCGATTGATCCTTCTGGTAACCCATCGAACCATACCCGTGCTGACCCGGTAAGAGTTTGAGCGAACATGTGACACCACCCTGGCATGGGCCATTGTTCGACCTTGGTTGCTCCAGCAAAAGCGAACATATGGTCGTCCGGATCGGACGTCCCATCGTAAAATTTTAACGTTGGAGGCATCTTCAGCTTTGCCGGGAGCGGTGCATTAGCGATCCTCAACGTGAACTTTGACTGAGAAGTCATGGACGTAGGATGATACGGCATGATTAACTCCTGATCCTGAGGGTTTAAACCCATAGATCCCTGGCGAAATAGGTCGTAAAGACCGTTATTTATTGGGGCGTTCGTAAGAGTGGAAACTTGTGAAACACATGTTATGGGAGTGGAGATTATTGGACTTACCATAGATCCAGAGGCGAAATTTCCAGCGGAGATACGATTAGCCCCTGGGTAAGCACTGCTGAACAAGTTCGTGCGGAGGCTCTGTAACATTTCCTCCCGCTACTGCTGCTGTTGGAGCTGCCGTAGTAAATCAGCATTCCATAAAAGGAAAGCGTTGTCGAAATTAGGCAGCGGCGTTGAGACTGGAGCAGTAACTGAGACTGTGGTGACAGAGCTCGCGTTTACAGAATTTGCAGGCGAAGGTATTGTTGCTGATCCTACTCAAACCGCCGAGGTGACAACTGTAACAACCCGCACGCTCGTGCGTTGTTACTACTTGATTATACTTGTTACGCCTAGCACCAGAGATTTGGATCATAATGTAGCTATATCGCATACATCGCTATTTCGCAGTATTTTCGCATATTACGCATACATTATCGCTATAACACATCGCATCACACACTAACGCTCACGATGATGTTGAGTGGGGACCTATTCTACCCTCCTCGATAGCCATGATGCGTCGCAGAGAACGCATATTCGAAACAAAACCCGGTTATTGTATCGCAACTTCGAAATATGGATATTTATACGACCCTATGTGACTAATTATAATAAATATATGAATATGGGTATGAAAATGTGTAACCAAACTATCGCGACGCTTAACGAGCAAAACAAACATCGAAACACCATTCGCCGGAGACCACCGATCGAGTGACCACTCGATCGGGTGGGCATCCGATCGAGTTGCCACCCGATCGGACAGCCATCCGATCCATGGCACTCCCTTACCTTTCTCCTCTTCACCTATAAATAAGCACGTGTCACATCACTTGAACAGTGATGTGACAGCTCTCACTCGACCAGCACGCTTTTGGGGCTTTTTCTCTCTATTCCTCGCGATTCTTGTAAGTTTTCAACTCAAATCTTGTACTTCTTTGACCTACACACACTTCTTCATCTTTTTCACCTTTGAATCTCAATTTTTAACCTTGAAATCAACAGATTTGAGTTGTTCTAGGGTGATGTCATCATGGAGTTCTTATGAACTCCAAGCTTTGGCCTCATTCCACCAAGAATAACTCGGATCTAAAGGATTTCCACATGATTTCACAACGATTTCGCATAGATCTAAACACCATCAATGATAAAAGGATTGAAAGAAACTTTTCCAACTTTCTTCCAACTCTTTTACACTCAATGCACTCAAACCCGATGAAATCGGAGCTTGTTCTGATCTTCTACTCATTCTTAATGGTGCATCAGTTCCAGATCTGAATTCTATTCGGGAGAGATGTTGATTTCGGGTTTGAACATGAACAACCGACTCGAACCGTGAACTGTTCAGACTAGGGTGATTCCTGTTCGGTCGAGTCACTTGGGACGAGACAAGGGTCCTGTTGTTCAAGCAAGATATCAAAACGTCTCGTTCAAAACTACAACACTTCAAACAGAAAGCAAGTGATAGGACGATCAGACCGTCGGAACGGATTGCCGTCCGATCGGGTTACCACCCGATCGGATTGTCACCGGATCGACCGGCCGTCCGATCGGGCTGCACTTGGTTCCATACTTAAACTATTTCTCCAATTGTTCAAAGGATCTGAACGATGAAACGGACTACCGCCCGATCGGATTGCCGTCCGATCGAGCGACCGTCCGATCTTGTGACGTTTGGGACTTAAACAATTTTCAACATGTTCAATGCATTACCAGTTCGAACGGATTGCCACCCGATCGGATTGCAATCCGATCGAGTGACAAACTGCTATGAACTTGTTCTCACTGAAGTGTCATACTAATCGGATCGCCGTCCGATCGAGCCGCCGTTCGATCGACCGACCTGAAAGGTAGAGATACTTCTCTGTTTTCAAAATGCTACAACGAAAACTTCAAAAGTCAAACCATCATACACAAACACATCTTCACCAAACGAGGTGACAATCCAATCGAATGGCCATCCGATCGGATGACCATCCGAACGGATTGCCACCCGATCGACTGGCTATCCGATCGGATTACCATTTGACACTTGGTTCACTCGCCACCGTTTAACGCACGGTTCGACGCTTACGCTATCAATCTGTAACCAGGCTGATCTCAAACACGCTCCCTTCAATCCAACCAAGTTGTGTTTACTAGCTGAACACCAACTGTGAGTATACTCGAACCCCTTTTTATCGCATTTTGGGTGTAACATACGTTCCTATTAGATCGAATTTATCAAAACAAATTATTCAATCAACCGATTTATCACTTGCGAATAACTGTTATGCATATTTATACGTGATGCTAGTTACATATGTGTTAGAACTTATACTCGCGAGGTCCCGCCTTAACTAGTATAGTACTATAGCACCCGACGGGGTCTAGTTAGGATGAATAGCAATCGCAATCGCAGCTCGAGTGACTTAGCTGGTAGTATCGGTCTTATATGCATATATGTTGAGGTATCTCGTTTATGTATTTGGTAATTCGCAGCTCTTTTACTATTTATGCTACATTATCAAAACTTTTATACTCGCCAATACTTTTGTATTGACGTTGTTTTTAACGTATGTTGCAGGTTTAGTCGCAGTCTACATCAAATCAAGCTAGGAAGTCTAGAAACACACCTAAAATCTAGGTTGTCGGATTTGTATTGTTTGAGAGAACATGAAAATTCGTGACAACTTATGTGATTGTACTTGTTTATTAGTATGGGATAATAAAAGCATTAAATACTGTCGCAATTTAGTTGTTATGGATTCTCTTGAGCAATCTGATTCGCCTAGTGCCGCGCCCCGATGATTCCGCAATCGGTTGGGGTGTGACAACAACTGCTGTGGAAACAGCTGTTACAGGTGCAACTCTTCCTTCCCAAATATCGTTATAAGACGGGAAAGTGTTTGTGGAGGGAGCTGTTGTGGATTCCATAATTTCGAATGAGAAGAATCAATGAAGTGAATTGTGTGAATTCGAGGGGATGGCGCCATTGAAGACTCAAGAACCAGTCGGTCCGAGCTGGTAAGAGTAGAGCTTCAGATGACCTTGACTAAACCTGCAAGATCACAAGGAAGAAAGCACACCGTTAGCCTCGTCACAGGGAGGGGGGCCTCTCTGTGACCAATCTCGGGCGTAAGAATAAGTATTTGTGAGGAGAAATAAGTCAGGGAGAGAGAGAGGGGAGTTTAGAGAGAGAAAGTAGCGATTACCCTTGGGGAGAAGTCCTGGCGGGGTATTTATACTTTTGGGGTATGCTGGCGTGGCGAGTTAGTTAGGGCTGGACCAGTCACTATTAGGCAGTTAAAGCCGTGGGTCCCAGTTAGTTAGAGAAGATTTTGTGGCTTTAGTCGTTCCGACTGTGGACGCTAGGTCCGGTTTATCCCTTGAGCTATCGATCCGACCTTACATTCCATTAAGTGTTCGGTCCGGCCAGGACGTATCCTCATCAGTGCGGGTTGGGGTCCACGGACCCCAATGTTTTTTTTTAAATAGTAGAACCGGTATGTTAAATTTTTCAAGGACCCCATAAAATAAATTAGTTGGACCATATAGTATTAAAAGCAAAGATGGTATGGTGGTAAATCCCCTTGTGTTCCAACAAATAGGTCTCAAGTTCAAGTCTTACGCCTCTTGTTTTTAGTTTATTTTTTCCATCAAAATTAAACTAGTGTTTTTAAACACCACAACCACCCATTGATCCTCTAATTTGCTTCTTTAAAATGATAAATTTAATGTCTCCGAATGATTTTATTTCACATTTGATTACCAAAATAAGACTTCCAACATATAGTGGCGTTAAAAAAAAAGCTTAATCAAAAACAAAATTATAAAGTTATGTGAAGTAGTTGTATTGTTTAGGTAGCTATTGGTTTCAAGCAACTTATTAATCACCACAATTTGATAACTTGATTCTTAAATGGTTCTTATTAATGTAGTGGTTTCTTGTCCACTAAATGCTTCTACATTATTTCCTAGCCCCGACCCGACTACGATGACTGATCCGAAAATTTTAATGTTTGGTTGTGAAAAATTCTAACACAAAAAAATAGACCCCAATAGAAAAAAATCCTGAATCCGCCAGTGGATGTCATCGTTAACACCTCAAATGTTAGAGGATACCCTATGGCTTTATCACACTTCCTCTCACGTTTTTCTCTCTCAAATATATTCAAGTTTTCTATTAGACAAATATCAATAATTGCTTACAAGTTTATTATAATTGTTTATTAGACAGTAATTTCATACAAGTTTATTATAATTGTTAATTTAACCATAGAATTGAATAATGAATTTGTCGGGTAATATCTTTTACATGTTAGAGAAAATCTTGATCAGGTTAAACAGTTGGAATTAGAGTGGGAATTGATTTCTCGTTAAACTTGGATCCATTTGGAATGTAAAAAAGGATTGCTGAATAAGAACTTTTTAAAGCCATAGACATCAAGCAAAGTTGTAGAATAAAATGGCTTCTGAATGAGACGACAACACAGCTTTTTCACGGCATTATAAACAAAAGGAAGGTTAGTAATTTTATTCATCGCCTTTCGATTAATAATGTTTGGATTTCGAAGCCGAAGTTGGCCAAAAAGAGGTATTCGGGTATTTTAAAAAAGGTATTCTCGAAGATTTTGATACTCGGCCACCTGTGCATTGTTCTCGCTTGTCCAAGACACATGCTAATTCTCTTATCTCCCAGTTTATGGATAAAGAGATAAAGGAGGCCGTTTTTTTGTGCCCCCGGCCCTGATGGATTTAACATTAAATTCCTTGATCGTTTTTGGAATTTATTTGAACCAGATTTCAAGGATATTTTTCAAAGTTTATTCAAATATAGAGTCATTAATAGGGGATGTTCTTCGGCGTTTATTGCCCTTATTCCTAGAAACCATAACCCGGTTGGTTTGAATGAAATATTCAAGGTTCTTGCCAACCGACTTAAGAAGGGTCTAGGGTCGATTATCTTAGAGAGTCAATCCGTCTTCTTAAATTGTAGGTACATCTTGGATTGGCCGATGATCGTGAATGAAATTATGGGGTGGATTAAGAAAAGTGGGAAGAATGCGTTTTTTCTAAAGATCGATTTCGAAAAAGTTTATGACAATGTTAGTTGGGATTTTATTATTTCGATGCTTTCTCAAATGGGATTCCCTCAACGATGATGTTTGGGGGTTAGGGGTATTCTCGCCTCGACGAGATCTTCTGTGTTAGTTAATACTTAAGATTTTGGTATATATTTTGGTCGGTTTGTCTTATCAATACATTCGATTGTTGATGTCCTAAAGATAAATAAAAAAAGAAATAAAAGGAAAAAAAATAAGCTGCAACATCATGTTGAGTGTTTAGTAAAAGTATAAGTTTATATTAGACTGTCCGCAATGCAAGAGGCTGCATTTACTACATGCATCCTAGTCATCACTGTCACATCATCTTTTAACCCATTCTTCCCACATGCATTCTCTCTCCTCTTTTTAACTCCAACTCATCATTCCCACATGCATCCTCTCTCTTCCATATCACCATTTCTTTTTCTATTTTTCTTTAAAAACATTTAATTTGTAATCTTAAAAAATATTTAATAAATAATTGTAAAAATATATTTAAATATATAAAATAAAAAAAGAAGCTAAAAATAAATAAAAATTAAACTTGCAGGGGTGTTTCGGGTTGGCTCCTGCATGTTTCGGGTGGAGGGTATTTTAAATAATATAAAATATTTAATAAATGATTGATTAAATATTTAATATATGTTTCGGGTGGGTATAATTAATATGGGTGGGTATAATTGATATATGTTTCGGGTGGGTATAATTGATCGGGTGGGTATTTCGGGTTGGCTCCTGCATGTTTCGGGTGGAGGGTAGGGGTGTTTCGGGTACTTAAAAAAACAAATGCATGTGTGTGCAGGGGTGTTTCGGGTGTGGGTAGGGGTGTTTCGGGTGTGGATGTGGGTAGGTGTGTTTGGTTGACAACTTTAAAGGGCCCACCTTTACCTTCTCTCTCCTGCATTTGTGTGCACTTCCTTACGTGCAAATCTTCTTAAATGCCACCTACCCCAATGCTTCCTTATAAATGCATCCTTCAACTCATCAAATGCATCTCCTTCAAGTGCGCATTGGATGCAGTCTTTGGATTTGATTTCGGCATTTGACTGAACTTTCCCATATTACAAAAAAATCGCAGGTAAAATATAGCATCAAACTTTTTTTTGTTACATTTGAGTTAAATAGTGAAATTAATAAAGAATAAACTTCATATAAATTATTTTTAGTTTTTTACACAACCATGTGAAAAATGACGTGGCGGAATCCAAGTCAGAGAAACGGATTTTTAAGATTCTTAACCAACTAAGCTGCTGACATGGCATTTTAAACGTTACATGAAAATATAAAAAAATCAACAAACTTATTTGATCCTCAAATTTCCCTCCACACATTCAAACCTTACCTTATCTCTCACTTTGTCTGATCCTTCAATTCCTATATCAAAACAAGCACCTCAAAATGAATTTAGTTTGCAATTGTCACACTCAACTCCGCCACCATCACGGCCACCGGTGAAATGGCCTCGAAATTGTGTTTCGCCATAGCATCCTCTCGTTTCGTCACTGCTCCGGTTCGGAGACCCTCTGCTGGTTTATCTTTATCAGGTTCTTATCGGTTGGCTGCGTCCAATGATCAGTCGATCAAGATGATCGGACGAGAGGTTGCGATTCGGCGGAGATTGATTATTATTTCCCCAAAGGCCACTAGTGAACAGCCAGGTTGGTTTTGATGTTATGTCTTGTTGCTTTTTTGAACTTATATAATCATGTTTGACAATAGTACAAATTTATAAAAGAGATAATTCTTGAGTGAAAATGATTAAAAAAAAAAATTGGCAGCCATTGCTATTTTTTTTAAATCAAAGATATAGATAAACGCGTAAATTGCGATAATTAGTGATGTACGCTTTTTACACTAAAAAGGGAATGATTTATAAATTGCTAAAATTGGGTCTGACAGTTGGGACAAACCGCCTATGATGTTTGGTCGTTTGTGGCGCTTGCTACATGATCCGGCTTGTCGAGGTCTTACCATCTACTACTTAATGGCCTGTAACTCCACATGTAGCCTAAGTTATTCTCTTTTTTTTGTTTGAGCCTTTTTGTACTATTTTCCTCTGTCTAGCTGGTCCAAGTAGGCGTCTGTTTCCTTTTATTTTTTCGGGTATAAATAAATTGTTTTTGTTCATGAGTAAATCCCATATAAAAAAGATCCACTCACTTTTCCAAATTTTGAGCTTAAGCTATATCAATGTGTGAGTGTGTCAGCAATGCAACACAAATTCATTGTTGTAGTGTTGTGTTTCTTTCAGGTAAAGTTGAAGATGAATTTACTGCAGATTCTGTTGATAGCAACATAATGCCTTATTGCAGCTTAGAACAAAAGAAGAAAACAATAGGAGAAATGGAACAAGAATTTCTTCAAGCACTACAGGTACACTATCCCTTGTGTTTCACTGTTTTATCTCAATACAAAATCTGAAACTTTTCTTCTGTTTCTACCAAAGGCGTTCTATTTCGAAGGAAAAGCTATCATGTCGAACGAGGAGTTTGATAATCTCAAGGAGGAACTAATGTGGGAAGGAAGCAGTGTTGTAATGCTAAGTATGTATAGTTTGTCACCAAGTGAACACTTCAAATATTATGGTGTCTGTCAATTTATATGGTCTTTTGTTATATGTTTCGCAGGCTCTGATGAACAGAAGCTTCTAGAGGCTACGATGGCGTACATATCTGGTAACCCGATAATGAGTGATGTAGAGTTTGACAAACTGAAAAAGCAACTAAAGGTATGCAAATGATTGCTTTCATGTTCATGTTTACCGAAAATTATAAAAAAAATAACTAATAATACATTCTTTCAGAAAGATGGAAGTGATATAGTGGCTGAGGGTCCAAGATGCAGTCTTCGTAGTAGAAAGGTACGCGCCTTTGTATAAAAAAAATTAAAAAATTGCAAGTTACGCCCGTTCAAAAGCATACGTGTTAAAATTATAAGGACGTATGACCATAAGTTTGAGTATTACATCGAACTTTGTTGTTTACAGTTTCTAACTTGATGTTCTACTGATGAATATATTTTTTGTTGTAGGTTTATAGTGACCTGACTGTTGATTACCTCAAAATGTTCCTCATAAATGTCCCAGCTGCTGTTGTTGCAGTAGGATTGTAAGTGACACTTCAATTATTATACTACTTTTAGTTTTTTTAGTGTTCATGAATGGTGCATTTTGTTCTGTACACTATCATTTTATTGCTTGTTTTATTTGATTTTTTCAACAATCATGTCAACTTTCCATTTTAATTGTTTAATATATGTTTGTGAATTGTGTATGGTAGATTCTTCTTCCTGGATGACATTACTGGGTTTGAAATTACATACCTTTTGGAGGTAAATAATGTTTTATATCGGTTTTCTTGCAATTTCAAGTTATAATTTTTAAGTGGTTTATAAAGTTGTAAATATTTTTATCAGCTTCCAGAGCCATTTAGTTTTATCTTCACTTGGTTCGCGGCTCTGCCGTTCATATTATGGTTATCCTTTACGCTAACCAACGCCATTGTGAGGGATTTCTTGATATTGAAGGTAAGCATCTTCGTCATCAAGTTATCTATGTTTAGGCCTCACAAATTAACACTAATATTTGTGTTATGTTAACATCTAAATTTTACCTTTTCAGGGCCTTTGTCCAAACTGTGGGACAGAGAACAC
The DNA here is from genome assembly GCA_030545235.1 of Helianthus tuberosus. Taxonomy (NCBI): domain Eukaryota; kingdom Viridiplantae; phylum Streptophyta; class Magnoliopsida; order Asterales; family Asteraceae; genus Helianthus; species Helianthus tuberosus. The sequence goes on along the minus strand of CM060365.1, from coordinate 29,794,600 downwards.
TTCATTCTTTGGAACCATATTGTCAATTTCCAGTGGGGGTTCTACCAACAATGTCAAATGCACAAAGTAAGTTCCAACAATTTAACAACTTAAATCATTTATTTAGAAAAAAAAAATTGAGTTATTGAATATAATAGTTTATGTAGTCAATTAGTCATATTGATCGGGAAAAAAAATGTCCGTGGATCTTTACCCACACGTTTTGACTCACCTTTAAACATGACCTGTTTTGATCCGTTACCCAACCTGCTAGATCCACTTGTTTTTCTACCTCTTGTATAAAGCAACTGAACCTTACACACTAATGCCTATTTTCTTGGAGCAAATTCCTTTTGCATGATCGTTAACGTTATGTTTAAACCTCTAATTTCAGCTGTCAAACCGTACTAGTGTTTGATCAAGAAGATCGGTTGATAACATTGCCAGAAGGAAGTGAAGCTTGAGTTCGGGTATAAAACATAAATTCAATTTCTAAAACATTTAATCTTTAGTTTAAAGTTTTCTCCCATAACCTTGAACTTTCAACTTTCTATTTATATCAATTACAACCCAACTGAAACAAATGCAGGAGAACATGGATATGGACCATGAGTGGATTTATGTTTGAAGGAAAAAGCTACTGTAAATGTACCTAGGATTTTTCATGAATAGGGTTACACGTTTGTTTAGGTGGTACTGCATAAGCGTGCATTCGCGTTTTAATCATATCATAGTCCATGTATGTTCATGTGCATACTCTGTTTATACAAGGCAGCCTCTTTTAAATAATAACATCACACACTATACAAATAATTTTGTTTTGAGATTCATGTTTGTAACATGGTCCTGGTTTATGATGTTATTGCAACTTGAACTATAAAGGTACATGTCACGGAACCAGGATAACTGAATTAACAAGAGCATAACTATCGCTAAACTGAAATAAATCAAAACTAATATATTCTATATAATACCGACTACCATTAGGAGTTCTAACCAAGCTTCATTCGTTGTGATTAGCTCCTTTAGTTGGCTTAGATCAATCTAAACTGCCTAATAATTCGGTCTATGATTCTTTGGTTTACTTTAATAATATATATTTTAGCACTTAGTGATTCTAAAGTTATATAACTAATCTACCATTCAATGGACACAACTTACATTTGCTGGTAATTTGGTACAAATCACTTTATAATAAAAGTCAGCAAAGAATAACAAGGCGTGGTTCTTCATCAACATCACGCAATAATGATATTGTACTTTGATTAAAGCAGAATCCAAATTTAGGGTGGAGGGAGTGAGTGTCGCTCGCTCGTCCTGTCTTGAAGCTAGGAAATTGTGTTCCCTCTACTTCCGTCCCGCTTCTCCATCCCGTCTGGAGCATTTCTTCTTTGTGTCCACTCAAATTTGAGGGAGTACTCCCGCTGTTGCTTCCTTTCACCGTCACCGGACCGCCTGGAATCCTGGATAACTAATCATATCATAGTTTTTGGTAATGGTAAATCCCAGGTTCATTCCTTGTATAGCTCGTTTCTCCTGTTTTTTGAACACCGAAAAAATTAGACCTCTTTGAAAAAAAAAATCTTGAATCCGCCACTGTGAGTGAGGTTTGTAGATAAAACTGCTCATTGCTCATGAGATGGCATTTTGTTGATTTAACAAACAACAAATTAAGAAACAAGAAAAAAAAAGTATATATAACTAGTTTACAATGGTGATTTCGTGATGAACAATAATATTACAACAAAGAATTTTTGGACACAAATTCCAGTACAAACAACTTAACTCACCGAGGATGATGATGAGAGTTGTTATTAACATTATGAGGTCGAATCACATGTCCAGCCATTGAAACTTGAAGTGCTTCCTCTTCATAAGCTCTTCTTTCCAACTCTTCTAATCTTGCTTTCTTCTTCACTTTCACAAACATTGCAACCAAAAGCAACCCCAAAAGAAAAGCCCCAATCGCCGCCCCAAACGCGCTTCCAAACGCCACCTTCCACCGCTTAATCTTCTTCCTCTCCGGCAACAATATTGGTGATTGCACCACCAACCCGAAATGCCCTTGGCTCGTGGTGGCGCAAATATTCGGTGCAACCTCTTTTTGTAGTGTCACATTACCATCATCACCAAATGTTGCACACATTTGTATCTTACCATGCAAAGTGTCATTCTTTTTTGTAGTGTGATTACTAAAATCTATCTTTATCCCATTTACGTTTGGGGACGAAATTTTAACCTCGGATTCGATACTAAATCGCGAATCATCGCCAGCATTATACGCTAGTAACCCTAACACGGGTGACACGAGTTGATAACCTAGTAATTGGTTGTAATTATCATAGTAAATATTGGACCAATTGTGTCCTAAATTTTGTGTTACAACAAGGACTCTTTCTACATATGGATGAACATCCACACCAACTCCCAAGTTAAATTCTTGAATACTTGCACCATATCTTTTAAGGCTTCCGCATCGATACTTCACGGTTGTAACGTTGATCCCTGCGAAATTCGACGGTAGGTTGATGTTATACAACTTGCCTGTTTTGAAGTTGTTGTGTGATTTGAAGGTGTAGTATCGTATGGCGAGGTCGAGGAGGCGTGTGGGCTTGATCCCATGAGCTTGGATGGCAAATTTTGTGGGCAATGCCAAGAAAACAAGAAGAACCCAAGTTAGAGAAAGATGGTGGGAGTCCATTGATTTGAGGACTTGAATGTGTTTGGTTGCAGATGTGCATATCTTGACAAGATCTTGCTTTCTGTTAAGGTGAAAAGAGAAAAGTAGGGTTTGTTTATGGAGGTTGTATAATGACAAGATGTAAAGAAAGTATGAAGATGATGATCGGAGTGTTGAGAGATAGGAGTGTTGTGGGGTTGTATTATTGAGTATTGGTTGTCAAAAAGCTTGTTGCTTTTGTAGGGTGGTGGTGGTGGGGGTGGTAAACCCTTCTTTTGCTTGGAGTGACAGTTGTAAATGTGTGATAAATTATGGTAATAAACAACTCAAGAAAATGTGATTGAAGATCTGAATCCCATATAGTTAATAATAATAATCATATTCATAATTTCATATTAATCTTACATCTTGATTTAATTGAAAAGGACACCTTAATAATTTATCACTTGAGGTTGAAGAAATGATTTGTCATTATAACTTTGATTTCATTTCAAAATTCAAAATCTGAACTTTATCACTTCCAAATAATTTGTCACTTGAGGTTCAAATCGAATCATTTTTACCTACGAAAATTTTACTGATGGATGGTTGTGTCGGGGACCAATATGATGATCATCAAAATTTAAAAAGAAATAAAAAAAACTAAAATATTAATAATCCGTCTATGATCTCCGATGACTCAGTGTAAAACTAATAAAGTTAATGATTCTTTAGCTAGGGAAATTATGCATCTTTATCAAACACTTATAAAGTTAAGGATGCAAAATTCAATTTGTAGTTTTTTAATGGAAATCAATGATTATATTGAGGTTAATCGATAGTTCTGAAACTAAGACGAATTCACAACCTTTTTTTTGAACGGCCAAAAACTATATATGTATATATATAGGCCCAGCAAGAAGCTGGAAAAAGAAAATTACAACCCCAAACAAAACAAAAAACAGCCCCAAAACAACTAACACGTTACAGAAGATCAACTACATCGAACATTAACCATTTATCCCAATTCAGCGGGGACAATTTCGACCGTTGTTTGAGCCAGATGAAAGCGTCTTCTTTTGTAAGATCAACAGATTTCGCAACTGGGATAAAGGTACCTTCAAAAGTCTTCGTATTCCTAGCCTGCCACACTCTCCACGTAGTCGCCATCGCCACCATATGAACCAACCTCTTCCACGTCTTGTCTCCCGGACTCTCCATAATAACTTTAACCACCGCCCGTAACGTTGAACAATCACGAGGGAATGGGATTTTTAACCAAGCAAACACATTCCACCAGATGCTCTTGGCAAACAAGCACTCGGCGAAAACATGATCAGTCGTTTCAAGTTTTAAACCGCACCGGTCACAGGTGGCATTCTGCATCGGTATACCTCTCCTGCTCAGCTCCATTTTTGAAGCAACTCTCCCAGCCAGAGCTCTCCAAAGAAGAAGGTTGCATTTCGGCGTCGCCCAAGAATTCCACTTAAACTCCATATCATCATCAGGCTGACAAAGCGCTAAGTCAATTTCCTTTCTCACGCTTTTGACCGAGAAGCTCTCCCCCATATCATTCTCCCAAACCCATTGATCTTTCGAGTTCTTTAAACTCACCCCATTAAGAAGCCCCATAAGCAAACCAACTTGGTTCCATTCCGAGGTCGACGATGGGTTTTTTAACCACCGCCAACCCCAACTTCCAGCAGCGATATTAGAGGCCTTATAAGACTGAACCGTTCCGTCTTTATCGGCAGCCAGACGAAACAGATCAGGGAACAGATTCCCGAGAGGTTCAGACGAAACCCAGGCATCTTTCCAGAATCTAGTTAACGCCCCGTCCCCAATCGAAACCTTCATTTTACCGGTGATAGAAATCCCATACCTCAGAAGCCGATTGTCCAAAGATCCGATGTCCTTCCAGACCCCCGGAATGGACTTCTTGACCGGAATCAGCTTCCTAACTCCTTTATAGGCATGAATAGACGAGACAACTGAGGCCCAAAGCTGACCTGGACTATCCCGAAACCGCCACCACCATTTAGACATCATCGCCAAATTGAAACTCGAAATACTCCCTAAACCGATCCCCCCTGCTTCTTTGGTTTGACCATTTTCTCCCAACGAATCCACCGAATTTTCTGTCTTAACCCGGTACGGCCCCAAACGAAGTCTCTCCTCAGGCCTTCCAATTTCTTTACTATTTTTTAGGAGCCAAAAACAAGGAAAGAAAATAAGAAGGCAGGCTGCCAAGGACAGCTTTAGCAAGGGTAATCCTCCCAGCAAAAGAAAGGTGTTTCGCTTTCCAGGATGAAAGCTTTTTATGGAACTTATCAACAACAGGTTGCCAATATCGAGCCAGTTTCATGTTAGCTCCTATCGGGATACCGAGGTAATTAAATGGCCATTTACCCGCCCCACACTTTAAGTTATTCGCCATCGAAGAGACCTCCGTATCATCAACTCCGACCCCAAATAGATGGCATTTTTTATAATTAACTTTTAACCCGGTATAAACACCTAAGGAAACGAGCCAAACTGGCCATGTTATGTGTCACGGCCCCCGGCCCGGTTTGACCCGATTCAGGAGCCGCGGGACAGAAATCCCGTGGTATTTAATTAACAGCGGAAGTTTCTTCAGGATCATTTAAAAAAAACTGAAATATTTCCCGATTATTTTATTTCACAATTCGGGATAAAACCCGATAATTTACAATCTTGAGATTTCACCAGGAAATCTTTTATTTTACAAAACATGTTTCTTTATTTTTATTCTGAGCCACTTTCTTAAGCTGATAGTGCTTCACGGCACTTTTCCTGGATCACAACAGATCACCTGAAACATGTTTGAAAAAGGTTTTGTCAGCGGGAAATACTGAGTGAATCATTCATTTTGCTAAAATGACTCTTTTGTTATAATTCACAGTATTAAGAGAGATTACAATGTTTATTTCAACCAAATACCCACAGTACTTGTCATCGACTTGTTTCGGTGACTGTGGTCATATTACTATTGAGTCCGTTCACCCAATAGTAACGAGTATCATTATTTAGGTACGCCCACCTAAAGTGATAAAAACAGTAATGTGCACAATACCCCACATACCGGCTGTAATTTGGTGACTACATATACTTAATCACTGTAATTATAATCTTGAAATTAAACATACTTTTTGTAAACAAATTTGATAAAAAGAGAATGACTCACATTGTAGATTTAACGAGCAGAATATAAGCCTACTGATTAGCCGTGATTAACCTAATTTAAATAATAATGCACACACAAATCGGTTAGTAACTAATACAGTAGTTACGACAATTCACGAGATTAAACCCTCACAACGATTTATTAGTGCAATACTTAACAATTCAGCGGATTCACAACGAATGACAGAGTATAGTCCGAATTCGAGCAGTACTCAAACATTCAAGTCGAAATCACGATGAATTAACAAAGTATAAACTCAATTTGAGCGGCACTTAAATAATCGTTGGATAGTTATAATCGATCGGACGTTGAATCGTAATAGTGATCGAGTTATTACCCTGATTGTGGCAGCAATTAGTGATTGTGTGTGTTTAGTGGACTGTTTCTGTGATAACTCAGTCTACGTAACTCGAATTTACGTCGTTCCAAAGACAGAATTCAAGTCCCAAACCAACCTATTTATACTGAAAATTTGACCCAGTCGCGTAGCGCGACTGCCTACCCCCTTAGTCGTCGCGCTGCGCGACTGCCAACCTATTTTCATAGGGTAGCTACGTGCATGGGTAGGCTTGTTGAGTCAACAGTTTTGTGAAATTCGATTTCTACAGGTAGTTATTTAGATAATCGTAACGAGGGTTTTACCCCCCCTGAGTTTTAGGGGCCCTAATCCTGATTCTGAAAATTCTGAAAATTTTAGGGTTTGTTCAGAATCACTTGGGTTTCTCAATTAGGGTTTCCTATTGGCCAAATTAAAATAATAATTAGGACTTTTGATGCGAGTTGTTACATTCTCCCTACCTTAATAAAAATCTCGTCCTCGAGATTTACTGGAATAAGTGAGGATACTTTCTCTTCATTTCCGATTCCAGTTCCCAAGTATATTCAGCTCCTCTCTTTGAATCTCATCTAACTTTGACTAAAACTAGTCGTTTATGTTTGAGAAACTTAATCTTTCGATCCTCAATTTGAAGAGGTTTCTCAACAAAATTCAACTTTTTGTTTACCTCTATATCTTGAAGAGGTACTACCAGTGATTCATCTGATAAGCATTTCTTGAGATTGGATACATGAAATACATCATGTACTCCAGCTAATTCTTCTGGTAGTTGTAACCGATAAGCAACTGGTCCTATACGTTGGATCACTGAAAATGGTCCTACATACCTTGGACTTAGCTTTCCTTTCTTTCCTAATCTAACTACTCCTTTCCAAGGAGAAACTTTTAATAATACTTTGTCTCCAACTTGGAATTCTAACGGCCTGCATCTATTGTCTGCATAACTCTTCTGGCGATCTCGAGCCGTCTTAAACTTTCCTTGATTTGAGTAATCTTGTCGGTCGTTTCTTGTACTATCTCCGGACCTGATAATTGATTTTCTCCTATTTCTGCCCAACATACTGGAGTTCTGCACTTTCTTCCATACAGTGCTTCAAATGGGGCAGCTTCAATACTTGAATGATAACTGTTATTGTAGGAGAATTCAATCAGAGGTAAGTGATCATCCCAATTTACACCAAAATCTATTACACATGCTCGGAGCATGTCTTCCAGAGTTTGGATTGTCCTTTCACTTTGTCCGTCTGTTTGGGGATGATATGCAGTACTTAGGTTTAGTCGAGTCCCCATTGCTTGCTGAAAACTTTTCCAGAAATGAGAAGTGAACCGACTATCCCTATCTGATACAATGGAGAATGGAACTCCATGTAAGGATACGACTTCATCTACATACAACTTTGCCAATCTTTCCATGCTAAAGGTTTCTTTCATAGGTAGAAAGTGAGCTGATTTGGTTAATCGATCCACAATTACCCAAATCGCATCATTACCTTTTCTGGTTTTGGGTAATTTAGTAACAAAATCCATTGTTATAAGTTCCCATTTCCATACTGGCATTTCCAATTGTTGTAATAACCCCGAAGGTTTCTGATGTTCTGCCTTAACTTGTGAACAAGTGAGACATTTAGAAACATATCGTGCTATATCCTTTTTCATTCCTATCCACCAAAAATTCTTTCTTAAATCTTGGTACATCTTATTGTTTCCAGGATGCATAGTATACCTAGATTTATGAGCTTCTTCTAAAATCTTAGGTCTTAAATCTCCCTGCTTAGGTACCCAAATTCTACTTTTGTGGAATCTCCAAATTCCATCTGCTCCTTGTTCTAATTCCTTCATTCGTCCTTTCATTCCTTCAGTCTCATCCTTGATTGCTGTAACTTGAACATTCTTCAATTGTTCCATTAAATCTATTTGTAGATTTAATCTGAGAGCACGAACCCGTCGTTGTTTCTCATAATACTTACGACTTAAGGCATCTGCAACTACATTTGCCTTTCCTTCGTGATACTGAATATCACAGTCGTAATCACTTAGGATTTCCATCCATCTCCTTTGCCTCATGTTTAACTCTTTTTGCCCAAATATATATCTTAAACTTTTGTGGTCTGTGTAGACAGTAAATTTACTTCCGTAAAGATAATGTCTCCAAATCTTAAGGGCAAAAATTACGGCTCCTAATTCTAAATCATGAGTTGTATAATTTTCTTCGTGCTTTTTCAATTGCCTTGAAGCATATGCAATTACCTTCTTACGTTGCATAAGTACGCATCCATATCCTAGTTTTGAAGCATCACAATATACTTCAAAATCTTCAGTTCCTTCTGGTAAGGCTAAGATTGGTGCATTTGTTAATTTCTGCTTTAATATTCTAAAGGCTTCTTCTTGCTTTGGTCCCTATTCAAACTTAACGGCTTTACAGGTTAACTTAGTTAATGGTACGGCTATCTTGGAAAAATCTTTAATAAACCATCTATAGTACCCAGCTAAACCTATAAAACTTCTTATTTCCATTGCTGTTTGTGGAACCTTCCATTTGGTAATTGCCTTTATCTTAGCAGGATCTACGTGAATACATTCGTGATTCACCATGTGTCCTAAGAATTGCACTTCCTTTAACCAAAATTCACATTTTGAGAATTTGGCATAAAGCTTTTCTTTTCTTAACAAAGTTAAGAGTGCATGAAGGTGTTCACAATGCTCTGTCTGACTTTTGGAATAAATAAGTATATCGTCTATGAAAACAATTACAAATTTATCCAAATATGGTTTACAGATCCTATTCATCATGTCCATGAATGCAGCAGGTGCATTCGTTAATCCAAATGGCATGACTGTAAACTCATAATGACCATACCTAGTTCTGAAAGCAGTTTTAGGTATGTCTTCTTCTTGTACCTTCAATTGATGATATCCGGAGCGTAAATCTATCTTAGAAAAATATCTAGACCCTTGAAGTTGATCAAACAGATCATCAATCCTAGGTAATGGGTATCGATTCTTAATTGTAACCTTATTCAATTCTCTATAATCGATACACATTCTCATTGAACCATCCTTTTTCTTCACAAACAACACAGGTGCTCCCCACGGGGAAGAACTTGGTTGTATGAATCCTTTACTTAGTAATTCATCTAATTGCTTCTTCAGTTCTAACATTTCTGTGGGAGCTAACCGATAAGGTGCCTTGGCTATCGGTGTAGTTCCGGGAATTAGATGAATCCTAAATTCTACTTCCCTATCTGGAGGTAATCCTGGTAAATCTTCTGGGAATACATCCGGATATTCTGAGACTACAGGAATTTCCTTAAGTTCTTTACCCTTAGTACTAATGATTACCGAAATCATATACACTATACCTTGTTTTCGTTCATAATTAGCAACTTTCATTACTGATATGAACTTCATGGGCTTACGTGGTTTATCTCCTGTAATCCTAATCACTTCTCCAGTGGGTGATTGAATTTCTATGGTATTCTGATCACAAAGGATTCTAGCATGGTTGGCTACCAACCAATCCATTCCTAATACAACATCAAATTCAGCTAAATTCATTGGCAATAGTTTTGCAGAAAATTTATGTCCTAAAAGTTCTATGTTTTCTTCTTGCAAAACTTTATCTATTTTAACTGAATTTCCTTCTGCCGTTTCGACTGTAAAAATTTGCCTAATATCGGTTAAAGGTAACTTAAGATCTTGACAAAATGAAGTATTTATAAAACTTTGGTTTGCACCAGAGTCAAATAATACTTTCGCGTATACGTTGTGAACTAATAACGTACCCGCTATCACATCTGGGATGAGTTCTGCTTCTTGAGTGGTCAGCTGAAATGCCCTAGCATTCTTCTTATTAGTTCCGTCGGTCGCCTTGGTTGTGTTGTCTGCTGGTTTACCCAATTTAGGACATTCTGTTTTGAAATGTCCTATTTCTCCACAATTGTAACAGATTGTGGATTTCTTCCTGCAGTTCTCTTCCCGATGTCCTACAACTTTTCAAAAATTGCAGGTTATATTACATCTTCCATAATGTTTCTTTTTGCAATTCCTGCAGAATGGCATAGTTGAAAATTTCCCTGTTCCCCTTTTCTTGAAACTATTATTATTACCCGTACGGAATCCTTGGGTAATTTTCTGAGCCAATTCTTTCTTTCTGTCTTCATCTCTCGTGCGCACCAATTCATCGGTTAGGGTGTTAGCTAATTCCACAGCATCGTCAATAGTGCGAGGTCTCGCAGCTTTAACAATGTTACGGATTTCGCTAATTAGTCCCCAAATATAGCGAGAAATGAGTACCGGTTCTGGCGAAGCCAGTGTTGGTACCACTCTAGCATATTCAAAGAATGTCGAAGTATAACCACGACAATCTACCCCCTTCATACGCTGATTTAAGAATTTATTTGCCATTTGTTCTTTTTCATACTCAGGACAAAATTTTCTTTCTACATGACTTTTAAATTCTTCCCAGTTCATAGCATAAGCCCTATTTCTTCCTTTTGATTGTAACACAGTGTTCCACCATTCGAGTGCTCCTTCCTTGAAAAGATTTGATGCGTACATAACCTGATCATCTTTAGCACATTTACTTATTGCAATTACTGCTTCGATTTTCTCTAACCAACGCAGTGATGCAGTTGCTCCTTCATTGCTTGCAAATTCGGTGGGTTTACAAGCAAGGAATTCTTTGAAAGTGCAACCAGGCGTTGCGGCTTTCATTTTCTTAGTAAATGGAGCTTGATGTGGTTCTGCATTGATATTATCATTGCCTCCGTTTACACTATTACTGAAGTTATCTTTAGAAATACGTTTACTCGGAATGATAGATTGCGGTTCAATTGGATTCTTTATAGCAGCAACGAATGCTGGAATAGCATTAGCTATCCCCTGAGCAACAATATTTTCGATATCTTGTCTAGTCATATATTGATCTCCTGGATGTTGCTCTGACTGATTAACCTCATTTACTGGTTCGTTATTAGCGTTTTCCATCTGATAATTATTATAAATATAACTATTAGTAAATAATTGTAAATAAAACAATTTCACAAAAGCACATAAAATCTTACAACACAAATATATGTATTCAAAATTGTCGATGTTTCGACTTCTATTTTGCTTTATATATAGGCATCCATACACACTGTTTATCTTACAATGTTTTATTTCCCATTTTACAGAGTTATATTTAATTATTATTATTAATATACAGACATTCTTCCCAACCCCACTATTCTTTGGTCAACTGACAGTTTAGTAGCGACGTTCCCTTTCGTCGTACTTCCAAGTAACCCTTTTCTCCAATATCCCTAATCCTATTTCCCGTATCAATTAACTCTTCACCCCAAAGACGAAGTTCGGCTAAGTTTTTGTTGCTCATTGGAGGATTGGGGATAGGTTCTGGATCAAACTGTGGAAGAAATGAGTAAGGACTATTGATGATATTTTCGAATTGCCAGTCATTTGTCCACCATTCTTCCATTTGGCCTAAAGGTCGAGTGTGGATTAGTGGGTCTGGAATAGCTGGTTCCAGATTTACAAGAAGTTGGGTTTCTAGGTAAGGATATAGATTATTATGGATAGGGCTAATGACATCACAATTTGCCAGTAGACGGTCGATTTCGTCTTGAAATGTGATTTCTTCAGTTTGTCTAGAACTCTCTCCCATTTCTATTCCTTTTTGTTTAGAATCTTTCCTGATTTCTATCTCTGCTGGATTAGAACTTTCTCCGATTTCGATTCCTTTTCCTTTGTCTATAGGGTTTTCTATTTTAGGGAGTTTCTTAGTAACTGACTTTCTCCTGCGCACTTTCCTCCATCCTACATATCTTCTTTTCTTTTTAAGTTTTGCCTTTTCCAGCGGTGGAGCTTGGAATTCCAGGGGTTCCTCTATGTCAGCAATATAACCAGTAAAGTCGTGGGTGACTTCAATTGGCACTGGGTAGAGGTTGAGATTCTGTAATGCTTCCGATATCTCACTCATGCTGGATAGCATATATGCAAAATGCACAAAAATGCCAAGTTAAAACTTTGGAACAAAGTTTTACAATAAACATTAAAGTTTTATTGCATACGGAGTTGTACAAAAAGACTACAGGAAAGAGAACACACTATACTTTATTTATTTACTGGAGATTAATTTTCTACTAGACCAGGCTTATTGATATTTTTAGAGGTTTGCATTTTCTGCTACGGTAGCTAGCATATAAAGGTTTGCCCATTTTTTCATCTAATGTATCTTCCCAAGGTGACCCATTTCCTAATTCCTGGATTTCTGAATTAAACCTCACTTTCTTGACTTGGGTTTTCTTTGTTTTCTCCTTTCCCTTTTTAAGAATCAAATTTCTTTTATCTTGGGTAAGAGGATTTTCATAATTTGCTTTATGGACAAAAATTCCTTCTTCCAGATCTACTGGTTGTTTGGAGGAAGAGGTTCCTTTTTCTGTGGATGCAGTATCTAATTTGTGGTAGATAGCAGAAATCTTTTGTTTACCCATACTGTAACTCAACAATTAATCAGTTAATAAACATGTTTTCACAGAATAGCAATTAAATTTCCTAAGTATCTTTTATAGGCTAAAATCAATAGTAAGCTTAAATCAGTGGCTCTGATACCACCTTATTTCTGTCACGGCCCCCGACCCGGTTTGACCCGATTCAGGAGCCGCGGGACAGAAATCCCGTGGTATTTAATTAACAGCGGAAGTTTCTTCAGGATCATTTTAAAAAAAAAAAACTGAAATATTTCCCGATTATTTTATTTCACAATTCGGGATAAAACCCGATAATTTACAATCTTGAGATTTCACCAGGAAATCTTTTATTTTACAAAACATGTTTCTTTATTTTTATTTTGAGCCACTTTCTTAAGCTGATAGTGCTTCACGGCACTTTTCCTGGATCACAACAGATCACCTGAAACATGTTTGAAAAAGGTTTTGTCAGCGGGAAATACTGAGTGAATCATTCATTTTGCTAAAATGACTCTTTTGTTATAATTCACAGTATTAAGAGAGATTACAATGTTTATTTCAACCAAATACCCACAGTACTTGTCATCGACTTGTTTCGGTGACTGTGGTCATATTACTATTGAGTCCGTTCACCCAATAGTAACGAGTATCATTATTTAGGTACGCCCACCTAAAGTGATAAAAACAGTAATGTGCACAATACCCCACATACCGGCTGTAATTTGGTGACTACATATACTTAATCACTGTAATTATAATCTTGAAATTAAACATACTTTTTGTAAACAAATTTGATAAAAAGAGAATGACTCACATTGTAGATTTAACGAGCAGAATATAAGCCTATTGATTAGCCGTGATTAACCTAATTTAAATAACAATGCACACACAAACCGGTTAGTAACTAATACAGCAGTTACGACAATTCACGAGATTAAACCCTCACAACGATTTATTAGTGCAATACTTAACAATTCAGTGGATTCACAACGAATGACAGAGTATAGTCCGAATTCGAGCAGTACTCAAACATTCAAGTCGAAATCACGATGAATTAACAAAGTATAAACTCAATTTGAGCGGCACTTAAATAATCGTTGGATAGTTATAATCGATCGGACGTTGAATCGTAATAGCGATCGAGTTATTACCCTGATTGTGGCAGCAATTAGTGATTGTGTGTGTTTAGTGGACTGTTTCTGTGATAACTCAGTCTACGTAACTCGAATTTACGTCGTTCCAAAGACAGAATTCAAGTCCCAAACCAACCTATTTATACTGAAAATTTGACCCAGTCGCGTAGCGCGACTGCCTACCCCCTTAGTCATCGCGCTGCGCGACTGCCAACCTATTTTCATAGGGTAGCTACGTGCATGGGTAGGCTTGCTGAGTCAACAGTTTTGTGAAATTCGATTTCTACAGGTAGTTATTTAGATAATCGTAACGAGGGTTTTACCCCCCCTGAGTTTTAGGGGCCCTAATCTTGATTCTGAAAATTCTGAAAATTTTAGGGTTTGTTCAGAATCACTTGGGTTTCTCAATTAGGGTTTCCTATTGGCCAAATTAAAATAATAATTAGGACTTTTGATGCGAGTTGTTACATTATGTTTCGACCACTCCCCGATAAAGAGTACATCATCGGCGTAACAAAGGTGAGAAATTAACGGCCCGTCATTAGGCAACTTAACCCCTTGGAACAAACCCGTCACCACCGCTTGTTGCATAAACATATGGAGCACTTCCATAGCAAGAATGAAGAGAAAAGGAGACATAGGGTCTCCTTGTCTCAGCCCACGTTTGAACCGAAATTCCGCCGTGGGAGACCCGTTCACAAGCACCGAGCCTTTGCTAGACGATAAGCACCCAGTGATCCAACTAATCCATTTGGCAGGGAAGGCCATATATTCCAAAGTCTTAAGAAGAAACTTCCAGTTGAGGGAGTCGTAAGCCTTGGCAAAGTCGACCTTAAAAATCATCATCCTTTTATTTCTTTTTTTCGCCCAGCTGACCATTTCACTGACAATCAGAGGGCCATCTATGATACATCTCCCACCAGAAAACGCCGATTGAGTCTGGGAAATAAGGCTGTCCGTTACCCTCTTAAGTCTAATAGAGAGAACTTTAGCAATGATCTTATAGGTGGAGCTAAGCAGGGAAATAGGGCGAAAGTCGTTAAGCTCCTGAGGGTCTTCTTTTTTGGGGATCAGCGCCACGAACGAGGAGTTGCACCCAGAGCTTATGGACCCTGACTCATGAAACTCCTCAAGAACCCCCATAAGCAAACCTTTAAAGTCCTCCCAGTAATGTTTAAAAAACCTGATCGAAAACCCATCCGGGCCGGGAGCTTTCCCACCATCACAACTCTTGAGGGCAGTTTTAATTTCGTCCAAGGAGAAAGGGGCAATAATCAAAGACGCTTGCTCCTGGGAAAGCGAAGGAAGGCCCAGATTGACGAAAGAAGGGCGTCGCCTCATAGGCTTAGCAAACTGTTTACGGAACGCCCTCCTCGTCTGATCTTTCAACTCTTTGGGGTCCGAAATCCAGACGTCACCAAACTTCAGCCCATTGATACGGCTCCGGGCCAAATTAATGTTTACCAAACCGTGAAAAAAGGAGGAATTCTCATCCCCCAATTTGATCCAGTTTAGACGAGCCTTTTGCTTCAAATTGTTCGCCTTAGCCAGCTCAATTTTCCTTATATTCAGCCTAATATCCACTCGAAGCTTATTTTCTTCCGAAGTTAAAGAATGAACCGCAGCCTTCCTTTCAATAACTTCAGCAGCCTTAATGAGATCCTCCAGGTTTTTAACTTCCATAACCCTAATTTCCCGACGCCAAGATTTAATATCAACCTTAATTCCTTTGAGTAAACAAGCGAGAGTGAAATCCTTCCTTCCCCTATTAGCGATACTTCCCATATTGCCAGCAACTATCCCATCCAACTTATCTTGACCAATCCAGCTATTGAAAAATTTGAATGGGATCGGCCCAAAGTTATAATCAACACAAGAAAGGGACACAGGGCAGTGGTCAGACGCCCCTTTCCTGAGGACAGCAAGAGTCGCAAACGGCCACCGACTCATAAACCCATCACAGACCAGGATCCTATCTAACTTGCTGAGTTTAACTTCCTCGTTGTCGGAAATATAAGTAAAATTTCCCCCAGTCATCCGATATTCAAGAAGACCACATTGATCGATAAAATCATTGAAAACAGAGGCACTCGCCTGGTCAAACCGGGAATTGACCCTCTCTTCCGGCCAGCGAACGTCATTGAAGTCACCCAAGACGACCCACAAGTCTGCCCGAAGACTTTTTAGAGATAAAATCTCACTCCACAAATTCCTCCTAGAGGTCTGATCATTTGGCGCATAAACATTGAGAACATTGACCCTCTCCTGAACTCCCAGGATAGAACCCGAGGTCAACACAAACGAAGAACCCACCAGGGCTTCCTCAACCAAGAAGACTCCTGGGTCCCACAATGAAACAACACCACCCGATCTTCCCACTGCATCAGCAGAAACCATTTCCATCGGACTACGATCCCAAAATCTATGACAAAATTCCTGGTCAAGACCAGATCTGTGCGATTCCTGAATAGCCAGGAACGAAACCTTTGATTCCCTTTTGAGACACCGGACCCAATTAGGCTTTACTGGATCGCTAACCCCCTAATATTTAAAGTGAGAACATTCATCACAACTGATTGTTCTCCATTTCCCCCTGAACCAACTTTCTCACCTGGTTACTGAAATCCCCCATCTTGATACCCAAAGCTTCGCCATATCTCAGCGTTTCTTCCACTTCCCTCTCGAGGTAATCGTTCACCGGGGCTTGCTCGGAGCAAATACCTCCATCATTTCCACCATCTGCAAAAGTGGAGGTCCCACCTTCACCATGGATCGAAGTCCTAGGCTTGCGCAGGTTGGAATGTTGTTGAATAATATCATCTAGAGAAAAGGGATCCGAATCCTCCCTTTCATTCAGATCAGGTGTTTTATAAAGTGGGCTTGGGCAAAAAGTTTTCTTTTTATTAAGTTTTTTGGGCCTTGAGGTAACAAAATCAAGCCCAGTCAATCCACCACTTAAAACAGAAGTGGGTCCCTGAAAAGAACATTCCTTATCCCCCACATGTGATGAAGACTCATCAGTGTCTTGGGCCCCACCCAAGCCGCCTGTCATTCTTGGGGTCTGCGAGCCACCCTCCCCTGGAATCGAGGCATCCCCATGCAACTTCCCCATGCACAACCCTTCCCCTTCCCACCCATCTGGTTTTGAAAATTCATCTTCGTTGGACACCTCTTCCTCTTCCACTACCACCACCTTGGACTTGAGCACCGGCGAAGAAGGTGCCTCCGACGTGTCGTCCCTCACCGGGAACAGGACGGGTTCCCAATCAAGGTCTACTTCCTCAACCCACACTTGAAACTCATGTTCCAGCCATTTAAGATGAAAATCAAGGGAAACTTTCTTACCCGACGAGACCAGAACAGCCATCTTATTATGAGAGAGGTACACAGAATCACAACCTGCTTCGGACATATGAAGTAACCTCCCGCACCGTTCACCAATCTTATTAAAAACGTGCCTGTCCCATAGAGCCAACGGGACCCCTGAGACCGAGATCCAAGCCACCCGATCGAAAACCGGTGGTAAACCGTCCCAGACATACAATCTAGAAAACCAAGATGACCAGAACTCCGTTTTGGATCTAAGGAAGTTATCCGCTTCATCAACTGACTCGAAAATAAAAAGGACTTTAAGCCCACCCAAGTATTTCACCATCCCAACATCAACCCCTGACTCCAGAAGCACCGGTGATAAGTCTTCCAACATCTCGAAATCTTTAACTTCACCAATGAGCGACCGGAGAGCCCACTTTTTCCTAACATCCGTTACCAAGGGGGGGAGCTCAATCCTGTTCTTCTCCAGACTATTATTTTTAATTCCCAAGAAAGAGTCCCTATATCCTGTGCCCATAGCAATCGGCCTCCCAGAAGGATACGTATCAGCCTCCCTGTTTTGGACTTGAGGAACATTCCCCAGACGAGAAAAAACTGACTTATGAGTTGTGTACGATAAATTATGAGTTGTGTAGAATAATAATTTAAAGTGTAGGATAAATTACGAGTTGTGTACGATAAATTATGAGTTGTGTAGAATAAATTTCAACGTGTAGGGTAACTTTTGATGTGTGTAAGCAAAAAAAGTTTAGTGTGAAGGATAATAGTCTTTATGACTAATTAATTAGTCAAAAATAATAATAAATGAGATAAGTGAAAAAACTATTTAATGTTTTACAAAATTATCATTTATTCTTTTTCTTCTCAAATGAACTTTCCCCTACAGCCTATTTGTTATAGTTTTTAATGGACTCTTAATGATTCAATAAATTTTTAACAAAGATTATTGCTAAAAGGAACTTGATAACAAAAGGAGCTAAATATAGAAAAACAAACCTCCTTTACAAAGAAACATATAAACACACTATAACAACCCTCCCGAATATTTTTCTGACACCCTGATATATTTTAAAATACCCCTAAATGTCTCAATATGTACCCCGTATGTTAAAACCCGCGAGAAGGTAAAAGCTGGCGAACCCCTGGGCCGCCACGTGGCCCAACACATGTCGACCCTATATGCTAACCCGGATCACCTAAACCCTACCCCGGCTACTACGCGGGCCGCGAGAGAACCAGAAAACAGCCCTATATAAGAAGGCCTCGGGATTTCATTTTTGGTCGCTCAATTCTTTTCATTCTCAACGAATTCTCTCATAATAGGCATAATATTCGAGTATAATACCCCCTAATTAGTGAGGTTCTGCTCCGTTGTAAGTATTATAAACCCAGTTTCGTATTAGATACGCTGCCCGATTGATCCAGGGTTCCGTAACAACTATCGTGGTTCTGCCCGACGTAGTTGTTGGAATACCGTCTCGGGGAGGGTATCGTTAATATAAATAAAGGGTTATTATACTAACATATGTACATTTGTGTAAATTATAGATTAACACCAGGAAACCCTAGAAGAAGTCTAAAACAGCAATGTGAGTTTATCCGCTTTTTGTTAACCTTTTTGTGAACTATTTTACAAAACCTTAAATGCTTAACAATGAGATTAAGCAGTGATTGAGTCTTTGTAGTTCTTCAATTACTGCCGGTATGTTGGGGTTTTGTATACAAAATGTGGAACACGTTACCATTGGACGACGAGTTAGCCAATGTGTAATATGACCCACCAGTCAGGATTGACAGTACTGAATAAGTAATTGTGTAGAAATAAACAATGTGATCGCTCTCAATACTGTGTTAATTGATAAAATGTTTCTTGATTAAACTGGGATTCACTCACCAGTATTTCCCACTGACAAATGTTTTTAAAACGTGTTTCAGGTAACACAATGTGACAGCCAATTAGTAAAAAGCCAGCTGGAGAGCACTGACGGCTTGGAAAAATGTGGCTATAAAAGTTACCAAAAAGACGATGTTTTAAATTCAATAAAATAGGGTTTATCCCTATAAACGTGTTGTAATAAAGAAACTTGGGTTTACCCATGTGATTATAAATAAAAAAATATGGTGGTTTTACTCTGATAAACATTTTCTAACTACGGTCCTGATGTAATTTCCGCTGCCAAATTAATAATTAAAATAACTGATACCACCACAAACGAATGTTCGCGGACGCCCGTTCCCGAGACAGATAAGGGGGCGGGGGTTGCGACAGAAGGTGGTATCAGAGCTTAGCCACTGATTCAGCCAAAGGAGTGTTCTACTGACATCTATATATTATTTAAATTGTTAGAAATGAATTCTTAAAATACGTGAATATCTGTATTTTACTGTTATGTGTTATTTGACTATTTGTTAGTTTACAGTATGAGTGATCAAGGACCCTCAGACATGTATCGTCAGTTGTCCGATTCACCTAGGAGTGAAGGTACCTCTTCCCAGCCTACCCTCTCTGGGTATTCTCCTGATCAGGAAAAGGAATATTTGCCTTTAAAGCTCAGTCGGAAGAGCCAGTCCCTCAGAAAAAAAGAGGACGGTTCAGTAAGGGAGCCTTTGAGCGTAGAAAAAGAATGCGAAAGTTGCAACAGCAAAGAGTCCTAGCAGCCGTTAAGTGAGAGTCAGATGCCCATACACAGGATATGCTTAATAGAAGCCTAGCCAATTTCCATATCCTAGCAACAATTGCTGCCGACCCAAGTCTAGAACAACTAGTAGCCCCACAACCCTTACCTTTAATTCCCACTCAGCCGATGGAGGTAGAAATGCATGATTTTAACCCTGAGGAGATACCTAGGATACCAGCCACTAATCCTTTAGACCCAAATTATGATCCATGGTTTGATTATCTTAGGGATTATGTGCCACGCTACCATCTAAATGATGAAACCTTGCCGAACATAGCAGTGTATCCAGGTCTGGACCCTCTAGATCCCTACTATGACAACAATTAATATATTAGGGAAATTTTAGAGAATCCATTCCCTCAGGAGAATCCCAGGCCACAGTATCCAGATCCAGTACCAGCACCTGCACCCCCAATGAGTGCAGAGAACTTGCAAGAACTCCGAATTTTCGGAGAAGAAATCTTAGAAAGTAGTGAAAGGATGAGGTATGTAGGAGAACAACTCGTCTGGAAATACGACGAGCGTCAGATGGATTTCGGGGGAAATCCATATCCATGAAAGATGATAAGTGGAGTTGATAATAATAATAATATAATAATATATAATATGTTTGATGAAATATATATATATATATATATATATATATATAATAATGTATTGTAGTATAGACCACTTTGTGGTTAGTGATGCATAACAGTGTTGTACTTTTTAAATTCCTGTTTTAGTGTGTATTTGACGCATATTATATAAAAAGAGTAAAAGTCGCAATGCTCGACGCTTTTGACCAATATGTGTGTTATGTGGTTGTTACCTAAACTATTAATTTTCTTGTGATATTAATATGTGATAAATGTTTAAAATTCAGATGAACGACGAAGTAAACCAAGGAATCTGAATAATGATAACCAGAGTAACAATAACTCGGGTAACGAAAATCCAAACAACAATGGAAACCAAGTGGATAACAATGCCATCCAACACATAGTGGCACAAGGAATAATAGATGTGATGCCATATATTCTTCAAACGGTTAGGGAAGCAGAAAATAAAAGTAAACGTGATAGCAAGCGACCTTCCGAACCTGAAAACAGCGTGAACAATGGACCTATACTTCAAATGCCCATTCCCAAAACAAGAAGAACCGTGTCTTACGGTTGTTCTTATAAAGAATTTTGGTCTTGTAAACCAATGGAATTCTCGGGCAACGAAGGGGCCATTGCAACCCTACGCTGGATAGAAAAGACTGACGCATTCTTAAGAATAAGCAAGTGTGCAGAAGAAGATAAGATAATGTTTGCTTCCAATTTGTTTAAGAATTCAGCACTAGAATGGTGGAATACTATTCTCCAGACTAAAGGAAGTAATAGAACTTACAATATGGAATGGGAGGAGTTTAAAAACATGGTAGAAAGTAAATTCTGCCCTCCTAATGAAGAAGAACAAATAGCAAACAAGTTCTTAAACCTTAGAATGACTGGTGTGGATAGTAAGGGATACACTAAGTTATTCTTTGAATATGCTAGAATAGTGCCAACCCTTGCTTCACCTGAACCAGTGTTAATCTCCCGTTATATCTGGGGATTAATCGGATAGATAAGGCATGTAGTCAAAGCAGCTAGACCTCAAACCATAGAAGAAGCTGTAGAACTAGCCAATACCTTGACAGATGAATTAATCCGTACACGAGAAGAAGATCAAAGAAGGAACCTAACCCAGAAGCTCACACAAGAATTTCATTCTGGAAATTCTAATCGTGGGAAAATATAGGTTCTACCTCTACACCCTACTGTAAGAATTGCAAAAGGAAGCATTCAGGAAGATGTTCCGTATACTGTAACTTTTGCAAAATATCGGGACACAAGGAAGAAGACTGCAGGAAGAAAGCTAATAACCGGATATGTTACAACTGTGGAGAACAAGGTCATATCAAGCCTAACTGTCCAAAGTTAGCCCCAGCTACAAACAACAAGAATACCAAAAATGCTAGAGCATTTGTTCTTACTGCAGAAGAAGCAAAGATGATCCCGGATGTGATCACTGGTACGGTTTTAGTTAATGATATTTTTGCTAAAGTATTATTTGACTCTGGTGCAGACCAAAGTTTTATTAATACTTCATTTTGCAAACTTCTCAATCAATCATTAACTAAACTTCCACAAGAATGTCTAGTAGAGACAACAAATGGGGAAACCATTAAAATTTCTGAAATCTTGCATGGAGCAAGAATAGAAATTTTAAATCAGAAATTTATTGCAAACCTTTACCCCATGAATCTGGCAGGATTTGATATAGTATTAGGAATGGATTGGTTAATAGCCAATAAAGGCAGTATTTTGTGTGATCAAAAGTCGATACAAGTAAATTCACCAAATGGTGAAAAGATCACAATTAAAGGATATAAAACTTCTAAATCCACTAAATTCATCTCTGTGATGAAAACAGCAAGTTACATAAGAAAAGGATCATTAGTGTATTTGATTTCTATAATCACTAACTCTAAAGGAAAAGAATTAAGGGATATTCCAGTAGTATCTCAGTTTTCAGATGTATTTCCAGAAGAATTACCGGGGCAACCTCCAGATCGAGAAGTTGAATTCAGAATCCATTTAATACCAGGGACAGCACCAATTGCCAAAGCACCTTACCGTTTGGCACCTGCAGAAATGCAAGAACTAAAGAAGCAATTAGACGAATTGCTAGAAAAAAGGATTCATACAACCAAGTTCATCACCTTGTGGAGCGCCGATCTTATTTGTTAAAAAGAAGGACGGATCAATGCGAATGTGCATTGACTACCGTGAATTAAACAAAGTCACAATTAAGAATCGGTATCCATTACCAAGAATAGATGATCTGTTTGATCAATTGCATGGAGCACGATTTTTCTCTAAAATCAATTTAAGATCAGGATTCATCAATTAAAGGTACAGGAAGAGGACATTCCTAAGACCGCTTTCAGAACAAGGTATGGCCATTATAAATTTACTGTCATGCCATTTGGTTTAACCAATGCCCCAGCTGCATTCATGGATATGATGAACCGAATATGTAAGCCATATTTGGATAAATTCATAATTGTCTTTATAGATGATATTCTCATTTACTCTAAGAGTAAAGAGGAACATGCAAAGCATTTGCACGCACTTTTAAGTTTATTAAGAAAAGAAAAGCTTTATGCTAAGTTTTCAAAGTGCGAATTTTGGTTAGAACAGGTACAATTTCTCGGACACCTAGTTGATCATGAAGGAATTCATGTAGATCCCACCAAAATCGAGGCAATAACCAAGTGGAAAACCCCTGAGTCACCAACCGAGGTTAGAAGTTTCTTAGGATTAGCCGGTTATTATAAAAGATTTATTCAAGATTTTTCTAGAATAGTAATTCCTTTAACTAAGCTGACCTGTAAATCCGTTAAGTTTGAATGGGAATCAAAACAAGAAGAAGCCTTTAAAATCCTTAAGCAAAGATTAACCCATGCACCCATACTAGCATTACCAGAAGGAACTGAAGATTTTATAATCTATTGTGACGCTTCTAAATTAGGTTATGGATGTGTGTTAATGCAACGTCAAAAGGTTATAGCATATGCATCCAGACAACTTAAGAATCATGAAGAAAATTATTCCACTCATGATTTAGAATTTGGAGCTATAATTTTTGCCCTTAAGATTTGGAGACATTACCTATACGGTAGTAAGTTTACTGTGTTCACCGATCATAAGAGTTTAAGGTATGTCTTCGGGCAAAAGGAATTGTGATGTGTTCAAAATGCAACATATAAATTTCATCAATTGTGGCATAAAACTAACCCTTTTTTAGTACTAATGTTGGAAAAAGTGTGATTTTGTCTTCCTTTTGTATTTTCAGGATTAAATGAGCTCAAATTAACAAAAGAAGCAAAAAGACATCAAAATCTAACATAAATACAAGAAAAGGAACAAGACGTGACATGCCCGACCCCACGACAACATCTTCCCAAGCAAAACAAGACATCAGAAGCCTGAACACGCCCCGTGCTCAGCCAGCACGGGGGCGTGCCCAAGTGTCAGCAGAAAAGACAAAGTGGTAGAAGCTTCTATTGCCCACCACGGGGCCGTGCTCAGCGGACATGGGGCTGTGCTCAACTATAAGATTTACACAATCCAGGCAAATCTTCATAGTACAAAGATTCTTCTGCACACGGGGTCGTGCTCAGCGGACACGGGGGCATGGTCAACTAATAAGACAAAGCTGCATTAAATGAAGAAAGAGAGGATGTGGACATGGGGCCGTGCCCGAGCTTCTGTTCAGCCTATAAATAGGAGTGCTTGGCTTAAGCTCAAACCATCCCTTGGCACACCACCTCTCTCACACTTCACCCACCACCCACCACCACCATAACACCATCATCCACCACCATCATCCATTGTCCATCGTAGAGTGTGTGAGTCGTCTCGGGATCCAAGATTGATCGTAAGAGTTCTTGACAATCAAGGCCATGTTTGCCTAAGTCTCTTACATCACTTGGTGAAGACAAAGTGTCTAGTGTAATACTTTTTATTTCTAATCTTTTGCACTTTTTACTTGGTTTTGTATTAATGACTTTAATAACTAGTTGCTTATGTTGAATGTGATCTTTCCTTATTGTTTGTCCGTGGTGTCTTGGCATTATTTTACTGTCTATATAAAATAAAAGATTTTCACCATTCATATCTCCACGGTCTATATGGAGGTATGTTGGCTACCTGGTCGGGGGTTAAGGGAACGGTTTGGTAAAGGTCTTGCCATTGTTCAGCGTTTAGAGGTCCTGCAATGGACCTGGGTCAAATTTAGTAGGACCTCCTTCAATACTTAACGGTATTGGATGGCGGGGGTCCAAACTCTTTAATCCCCTCATAAGTTAACTACTATTAATACTATAACCCAGCTATTTAGGACTATATCCCTGCTGACTCAGACTACTTAGTCGAGGGTAACGTCACCTCCAAAAGAGGGGCCTACCATAATTTGCATTAATAACTTAATTAATTATCTTCCAATAATCCACCCTTTTAGGATTGTATCCTTGCTGACTCAAACTACTGGGGTGAGGGTAACATCACCTTCAAAAGAGGGGCCTACTACAATAACTAAGATAATCTCTTAAAATAGTGCAAAAGTGCGGAAATAATCAAAGGTTACACTAGATACGAGTCGGAACCAAGTGATTCATCTTGTCTATCTGTTTTTCTTTTTATTTTATTTTCAGCATTTTAGTTAGTTTTTATTTTTCTTAGTTTAAAACATTTTTCTAACCTTTTTATTTTGATTAGACGTTGAGGATAAACCGGTACTAAAAGCTCTTGTGTCCTTGGACGACCTCGGTATCTTGCCAACACTATACTACGCTCACGATGGGTGCACTTGCCCATATGTGTGTTTAGTGTTAGTAAAATATCGTGCTTTATAAATTTAAAACTTGGCTAAAAATAAGTGTTAAAGGGGCTTAAAATATACACCTAATATATATAACACTTCACACGCATCAAATTGAATATGAGACAAAGACGCTGGATGGAACTACTTAGTGATTATGATTGTGATATTCAGTATCATGCAGGAAAAGCAAATGTAGTTGCTGATGCTTTAAGTCGAAAATATCACGAACAGCCAAAAAGGGTACGTTCTCTTAAATTAAATCTACAAGTAGATTTAAATAAACAGATTAGAAAAGCACAAGAATCAGTAATCAAGGATGATACTGAAAAACTAAAAGGAATGATCAAGGAATTAGAACATGGAACAGATGGAATTTGGAGATTCCATAAGAAAAGAATGTGGATACCTAAATTAGGAAACCTACGTCATCGCATATTAGAAGAAACCCATAAGTCTAAATATACGATGCATCCAGGAAGCGATAAAATGTACCAGGATTTAAGAAAGAATTTCTGGTAGATAGGAATGAAAAAGGACATAGCAGCCTATGTTTCTAAATGTTTAACCTGTTCACAAGTTAAAGTTGAACATCAGAAACCTTCAGGTTTATTGCAGTAGTTAGAAATGCCTGTTTGGAAATGAGAATTGATAACCATGGATTTTGTTACTAAATTACCCAAAACAAAGAAAGGTAATGATACAATCTGGGTGATTGTAGATAGACTAACCAAGTCAGCTCATTTCCTATCAATGAAATAAACTTTTAGTATGGAACAATTAGCTAAATTGTATGTAAATGAAGTAGTTTCTTTACATGGAATTCCTTTAAATGAAGTAGTTGTATGTAAATGAAGTAGTTTATTTCATGTATCTAATCTCAAGAAATGCTTAACTGATGAGTCACTAATAGTACCTCTTAAGGATATAAAGGTAAATGAGCAATTAAAGTTTGTGGAAAAGCCTCTACAAATTAAAGATAGAAAAGTTAAGAATCTCAAGCACAAAAGACTAGTTCTAGTCAAAGTGAAGTGGGACTCCAAAAGAGGACCAGAATACACATGGGAGCTTGAATCAGAAATGCAAAGGAAATACCCACAACTGTTCCAGTAGACCTCGAGGACGAGTTCTAAAACAAGGTGGGGAGGATATAACAACCCTCCCGAATATTTTTCTGACACCCTGTTATATTTTAAAATACCCCTAAATGTCTCAATATGTACCCCGTATGTGAAAACCGAGCCCAAAATACGTTATGCCATTAAAAATAAATAAAAAACAAAGAAAATGGGTTTCAGGCGAGCCGCGTAAGCCTTCACTTAACCCTTATGCGGGCCGCGAGAAGGTAAAAGCTGGCGAAACCCTGGGCCGCCACGTGGCCCAAAACATGTCGACCCTATATGCTAACCCGGATCACCTAAACCCTACCCGGGCTACTACGCGGGCCGCATAACCCTTGGGTTACACTTTACGCGGGCCGCGAGAGAACCAGAAAACAGCCCTATATAAGAAGGCCTCGGGATTTCATTTTCCGTCCCATAATTCTTTTCATTCTCAACGAATTCTCTCATAATAGGCATAATATTCGAGTATAATACCCCCTAATTAGAGAGGTTCTGCTCCGTTGTAAGTATTATAACCCCAGTTTCGTATTAGATACGCTGCCCGATTGATCCAGGGTTCCGTAACAACTGTCGTGGTTCTGCCCGACGTAGTTGTTGGAATACCTTCTCGGGGAGGGTATCGTTAATATAAATAAAGGGTTATTATACTAACATATGTACATTTGTGTAAATTATAGATTAACTCCAGGAAACCCTAAAAGAAGTCTAAAACAGCAATGTGAATTTATCCACTTTTTGTTAACCTTTTTGTGAACTATTTTACAAAACCTTAAATGCTTAACAATGAGATTAAACAGTGATTGAGTCTTTGTAGTTCTTCAATTACTGCCGGTATGTTGGGGTTTTGTATACAAAATGTAGAACACGTTACCATTGGACGACGAGTTAGCCAATGTGTAATATGACCCACCAGTCAGGATTGACAGTACTGAATGAGTAATTGTGTAGAAATAAACAATGTGATCGCTCTCAATACTGTGTTAATTGATAAAATATTTCTTGATTAAACTGGGATTCACTCACCAGTATTTTCCACTGACAAATGTTTTTAAAACGCGTGTCAGGTAACACAATGTGACAGCCAATTAGTAAAAAGACAGCTGTAGAGCACTGACGGCTTGAAAAAATGTGGCTATAAAAGTTACCAAAAAGACGATGTTTTAAATTCAATAAAATAGAGTTTATCCCTATAAACGTGTTGTAATAAAGAAACTTGGGTTTACCCATGTGATTATAAATAAAAAAAATATGGTGGTTTTACTCTGATAAACATTTCCTAACTGTGGTCCTGATGTAATTTCCGCTGCCAAATTAATAATTAAAATAACTGATACCACCACAAACGAATGTTCGAGGACGCCCGTTCCCGAGACAGATAAGGGGGTGGGGGTTGCGACACACATAGAGTAGATTTCTACTCATAGAATAAGGTATCTACGTGTAGGATGATATGAGAGCAAACCTTACTCCTATCATAGATTATAGATAAACTTTTCAAATAGTGAACTCATTGTCAATTTTTTTAACTTCCAACAAAGCACGACCACCAGGGTATACCCATAGGCAAAATACTACTCACACCCACGATTGCAGACAGCACTGATGACCTAGCCCGTCACCAATTCCAGAGGAATCCCACCGTCAGAAGGCCTACTGTGATAAAACCTTTGGTTCACGCTTGAGATTTTGTCACAAACGAAACTCCAACCGACGACCTCATCTAGAGAAATTCATCTAGATACCGTTATAATGAGACATAAGTATTATATATATATATATATATATATATAGGGTAGGGCTACATAGAAAACCCTATCTATATGAAAAACCCTAAAAAACCCAACCTCCCGACATTTTTTTTTTTTGAAAAAAATAACACATGTAATATACATGTTTTTAAGAGTTTTGGGCCAAAAAAATAAAAAAAGCGCCGAAGGGATCTTTTTAAAAAAAAAAAAAAAAATTCAGCAACTTTCAGCATTGTTGCCTAACACATGTTAGGCACTGAAATTTGTTTATTTTTTTTAAAAAAATCCCTTCGGCGCTTTTTTGTTTTTTTTGGGCCCAAAACACTTTAAAACATGTATATTACATGTGTGATTTTTTTCAAAAAAAAAGAATGTCGGGAGGTTGGGTAAAAATGGGTGGAGATTTGAGTTTTCAAAGTTTTCTATGTAAATAGGGTTTTCTGTCTATCTTTATCCTATATATATATATATATATATATATATATATATGATTAGGTTTAAGAGTGAACACTAGTGTAGCTTGCGAACTGAGTGAACTAATCCTGGCCATACACGTGTGTAGATCAATGGCCAAGATTTAATGTTGAAATACACTAGTGTATTTTACGATTTGATGATGAGATCCTGGCTATACACGTGTGTAGATCAATGGCCAGTATTTGTTCACTCAGTTCACAAATACATTATATATATATATATATATATATATATATATAGGTAGAGGATCCTGTACATTAATTTAGAAGTGTGAGAAGTGTATTATAACACTATATAACACCATATAAACACCGTATAACACTATGTAACACCATATAACACTATGTAACACTATATAACAAATATAACACTATATTTTGTCTGATAGCATGTCTATGATAGATAGAGGTGCACAAACTGGTTAATTTTAATAACCGGTTCGGTTAACCAGTTATACCGGTTAATTTGACTTTTTAACTTTAACCGGTTAATGCTTTAACCGGTTATTACTTTAACCGGTTATTTTTTTAACTGGTCCGGTTAATTACTTTAACCGGTTCGGTTAATTAACCGGTTATTTTCGGTTATTAACCGGTTTTTTTTGCCTTTTTTTTGAATTTTTCGGTTATTTTTTCGGTTAACCAGTCTATCGGTTAAAAAACCGGTTTAAAAAAACCGGTTATTATACTAAACACTTATAACCGGTTACTAACCTATGGTTAAAAATAACCACTAACCGGTTATTCCTAAATCGGTTATTAACCGGTTACGGTTTCGGTTAATAACCGGTTACGGTTAATTAACCGGTTATTTTGTGCATCTCTAATGATAGATGTATAGTGTTATATATTGTTATATAGTGTTACATTGTGTTATATGGTGCTACATAGTGTTATACGGTGTTTATATGGTGTTATATAGTGTTATACATAGTGTTATAATACATTTCTCACACTTCTGAATTAATGTACATTATCCCTACCCTATATATATATACACAATTGTAATAGAAAAAGAAATAATTATAATAGGTTGATTAAAAAGAAATGATTTAGAATGAGTTGGTTAGAAAAAAATAATTATATATATGATGGGTTGATTGAGGAGAAAAAGTTAAATATCACCTATTGTTCATATATATGCCCTTAATTTTCTATTAGTCTATAATTTTATTAGCTTAATAATAAATAGTAAATATCAATACCCTCTTATTTATTTAGCAACTAATGAATTAGGTTTATACAATAACATTAAGAGTATGTGACAAGAAAGTTTTCTAAAAACACCATTTTGATAAGCATTTCCAACAAAACAATTTTGATAGTTATTTCATGAACACTTTTTAGGGAAAAATCTCCAAATTAGTTCAATATAAAAGTAGGATGCATAAAGTATAGAAAATGAACGAACATGCATGTAGGGTAACAAAAGTTATTCACATGACTAAACTTTTTTCTTAGATCAAATTTAAATGTTGACCAAAGAGATGAATTGAGGTTGGAAGAATGATTTGTTTTAGGGTAGGTTGTGGGAGTCTAAATGATTATTACTTTTTTTTTTTGTCAAAAAAGGGGTGGCATAGCGTGCTTAAGGATTTGACTATGCCTCCCATATGCAATCATATGTAGCATATGGTTTTAATTAATGTTTTTATGATTTATTTATAATTTATTTTTTTAGCGATAAACTACACGATCTTTTTAGGCTGGAGGATGTGGTATAAAGCAGCTAGGGGCTTTATCACACCACGTCACGTCCACATCACACAAGAGGCTTTAAAGCCCTTTCCTTTAACTTGCAGGGTGTGGTATAAAGTCCCCATCATCATTACCTAATTATTTTTTATTTAAATTTAAACATTATTTATTTTTGATATATTAATTTATAACTCATAATTTAAATAATAAAAATAATATGCCATAATTTAAATAAAAAAAATACAATGTCATAATTAAAATAAAAAAAAAATACAAAGTCACTCATCGTCTTCATCGTCTCCTCCTTGTTCACGATAAAACCATAGGTGCTCGGTCAAATCAGCTCGAAGATTATGGTGTGTGTTCCTGTGACGTATCTTCGATCGGATAACTTCTTTTTCAGCGTATGTTAGTAGTGGGTTCGTCGGTTGGTTACTTTAATCATAACTTTCTCCACAAAACGCTCTACCCGAGTCCTCCAATATCATGTTATGCAAAATGATGCACGTATACATGACGTTTCTCATTTTACTTTTTTCAAGTATGCTCGACGGTTGGGCGGATGATAGACCATCTCTTTTTAACACACCGAAAGCCCGCTCGATATCTTTTCTTGCTGACTCTTGTTTCTTCATACATTCTTTTTTCGTCATCTGGACACGAAAGAGTTCACCAACGTCGCCCACTCCGGATAAATACCGTCTGTGAGACATTACCCATACTTATACTCCACGTCGTTTGCATAGAATGAAGTATTTGGTGCAACACCATCTATGACATCGTCGAAAAGATTCGAAGATTGTAAAACTGCGATGTCATTGTTTGCACTGGCAATACCAAAGTACACTTGCCAAATCCATAAATCTTAAGACGCGACCGCTAGTAATATTAAGGTAGGACCATCGTGGTCACCACGATGGTGTTGCCCTTTCCAAGCGGTTGGACATGTCGCCCAATCCCAGTGCGTGCAATCAAGACTACCCAACATCCCAGGAAACCCGTGTATCCACTGATGGGCCTTGTATAAAAGTGGAACGTCGGCAGCGGTTGATATCCTCAAATATCGCCTCTCATACAGAAACATAACACCTAATAAAATAGTGTTAATAAAAAATAATAAATTGTAAATTTAAAAAATAATAACACTAAGAATAAAAATAATAATCTGTAAATTAAAAAATAATAATAATAACAATAAATAAAATTTACCTTCATAGAAATTTTCAAGAGAATCACAACACATTCTTGACGACATCCTTAAATATTCATCTCACGCATCACTCGATGTGTCGTACGATAGCTGGCTAATTGCTGCAGTACACTTTTGTATCCCAGAGAAACTAACTTTGCGACTAGCACTTTATCTTTGTGTGAAAAAAAGGAATTCGCCCGCAAGATCATTAAAAATTTTTAGGAAAAGACGACAGCTCATACGAAACCTACGCCTAAACTGGACATCATCGTACAACGTATTTTCACAAAAATAATCTTGCATTAAACGTTCATGAGCACCTAACCAATCTCGTTCAAGAGCCGGTTGTCGGGTACGCGATGTAGAGGATTGGGCTTCTTCTCGCAAATAATTAATCGTCTCCTGCGTAATTGCGATAATCATATCGTCAAGAACACCGTCGGATAAAGAGCTCGACGAATCGGATGACATTCTTAAAAATGATTGGGTAGAATTTATGTGGTTTTTTTTTTTTTTTTGTGATTGGTGTGTGTTTTAATTTGTGATTGGTGTGTGTTTTTGTCTGGGATAGGTTTGTATATATATTTGAATTAAAAAAAAACTTTTTTTTTAATCTGAACGTTGGCCAACGGTCAATTTTGACCAACTACCCTCGATCAAATCAACAAACCATCATTAACATGCTGGCGAGACCTTCAGGGTGCCCCCTTTAATTTTTGCGGTGTGGCAGGTGGCGCCCCAGGGGCGCTATCGATGCTAAAGTGGCGGGGTGGCGCCATGCCATACCCATCGGCCTTAATAACAAACCACACTACTTCTAAAATATATACCATTTATCTCCAATGAAATAGAAACCTCGTCATTTTAAAAAAAGGAACACCAATGTAGCACCTTGACAACGGTAGGCTTAATTTTAATTAGTTGATTTCAAAAACTTTTGTAAAACTGAAACTAAATTAGAAAAACGGATTGTAACAGGTTGTTAGATATGTATTTAGATATATTTATATTTAATTTCCAAACGAATCAAATGAATAGGCATGGAACCTTCAATTTTCACTCGTGACATATTTTGAATAACAACTTACTCTCGAGTGGTGAGTGTAGTGTCACACCCCAACCGATGGCGGAATCATCGGGGCGTGGCACTGAACGAAACAGATTGTCCAGAAGTTTCCATAACAACTATAATTACCAATTATTTAAAGCAACATTTCTCATATCATGTCATAAAAGATATCATAATTATTACAGACAAGATCTAGTCAAATTGTTCTGTTCTGACAACTCAGATTTTTAAGTACAGACAATTTATTAGTGTTCTAGGTCTTTCCTAGCCTCGATTTCACAGCAAGCAAAGCATCTAAACACCTTAAGCACATGTCACATACATTAAAGTAAAAGTCAATACACATAGTGTAAAGGTGAGCATACAAGTTTAATAGATATAATAGAGTTCGAAATCATTTACGCATAACCAGCACGTACACAGTGTAAAATGAGGCATGTTAGTTATCGACATGAACCTATCGATACCAATGACTGCGGGTTGACTGCCCAAGGCAGTTCGCGATACACACTCACCACTGTGAGCCATGTAACTAATTTTCCTTAACAACCCCTGAGTGAACAGGTGTTGAGTCCAAACTAATAGTACTACTGTTGCTAAGGCAGGTAGACAGCATTCCATGTGTAAACATAACAAACAAGCATTCATTAAGTCACGTATAACATGCAGTAACGATTAGCGTTAAAGTATTGCGTAGTGTGTTCGAGGTAATTTAGCATAAGTAACGTATGTAACACCCAAAAGTGCGTAAAGCAAAAAGGGTTCGAGTATACTCACAGCGATTGATGGATTGAAGGGAGCGCTTAGAGCGGAAATTAGCCTGATCAGAACGATAGCATAACGATAAGTGGCGCGTAAAACGGAACAAAGTGTCAGTGGGTCGAACAGCAATCCGATCGGGTAGCCGGTCGATTGGGTGACAATCCGCTCGGATGGTCATCCGATCGGGTGACCCTTCGAGTGGATTGTTACTTCGCTTAGGAAAGATGTGTTTGCGTATGATGGCTTGTCTTTTGAAGTTTTCGTTGTAACATTTTGAAAATAAAGAAGTATCTCTACCTTTCAGGTTGGTCGATCGAACGACCGTTCGATCGGACGACAAACCGATTGGTTGGACACTTTTAGTAAGAACAAGTTCACAGCAGTTTGTCACTCGATCGGATGGTAGTCCGATCGGGTGGCAACCCTTGTGCATTGAACATGTTGAAAATTGTTTAAGTGTTGAAGTCAGAACATCTCATGGTCGAGTGTTAATCCGATCGAGTGGTAATCCGATCGGACAACATTTCGTTCAATGTTCGACCTCAAAAGTTTGAAAATAAAAGTTGAGAGTGGGGCCAAGGTGTAAGCCGATCGGGTGGCAACCCGATCGGGTGACAATCCGATCGGACAGCAGTCCGATCGGGCGACACTCCATCCTGGTCGGCCTGATCGTCTTACACTCGGTTGTTTTCGATGGGTTTAAGTTCTATCAGGACGGTGTGATAACGAGCTAATCAACAGAACCTCATCTTGACACAAGTGACCCGATCGAACAAGAATCACCCAAGTTCAACCAGTTAACCGGTTCAAGACGGTTGTTCTTGCTTAACCCAAAATCGGTTGTCTCGTTGGTAGAACTCAGATCTTGAACCAACACATCACCAAGAAGGAGTAGAAGGTTAGAACAAGGTCTGAATCTATCGGTTTGAGTGCATTGAGTGTAAAAGAGTTGAAAGAAAGTTAGAAACCATCTTTCAATCCTTTTTCACCATGAATATGTTTAGATCTATGCAAGATCTTTGTTTATTTGTGTGGAAATCGTTCAGATCTAAGTTGTTCTTGGCGGATTTAAAGTCAAAACATGAAGTTCATAAGAACACCATGATGACATCATCCTAGAACACCTCAAATCTAGTGATTTCACGGTTAAAAGTTAAGATTCAAAAGATAGAAAGGTGTAGGAGTGCGTGTAGATCAATAAAGTACAAGATTTAGATGGAAAACTTACAAGAATCACGAGAAATCTGAAGAAAAGTGGGCAAGAAGCGCTGGTCGGACGAGAGGTGCAGAAAAGGTAAGTTTGTAATGTTGAGAGGGGTATTTATAGGCTTTCCATAAAAGGAAAGGGGGAGGAGAGGGTTGGTCGATCGGGTGGTAACCCGATCGGGTGGCAGCCTGATCGAGTGGCACCTCGATCGGATGGCAGCCCGATCGGCTGGCAGCTCGATCGGCTGGCCACTCGATTGGAGGGCACGGTGCGATGAGTTTTGCTGTTTCGATTGTGATTGCAAGCGTTGCGATGCGATAGAGTTTCCTAGTCAAATTACTTTTAATCCCAACTACTATATCAACATACAATCATCCTTATTTCACATTCGTTTAGCGTTTGCGATTCGATCGCGATTGAGTTTCGATTGCGTTTCGATTAATCACACAACATAAACATAAATAAACATGCCACAAGTAACACATAAGGTACACACACACATATAACAATATTCAGAACGCGTAATTCGAGTTACGAGTGCGATTGCGGTAAGCGATAAAGCGATCATACATGCGATAATCATCGAATAAACCTCGATTATTAATAAGTACTTCACATAATACAACTAACGTAAAGCATAAAATAGACTATCTACAAGTCAAAGAAGTCAAAACAGTAATTGAGCAAGGAGTGACAGATCGCAATCAGCGATCTTGTCTACCTTTGACTTCAATCTTGACTTTGACTTTGACTTCGAGACACGGGGTGTTACAGCCTCCCCTAGTTGAGGGAATTTCGTCCCAAAATTCGACCGAAGCCGTAACAAACAACTGCGGGTACTTCGCCTTCATCTCTCTTTCGAGTTCCCAAGTGAACTCTGCGCCTCGTTTGTCTTCCCATCGGACTTTCACAATGGGAATGCACGAGCGTCTGAGATGCTTGGTTTGGCGATCCATGATTTCGACAGGCTTCTCCACGAAGTGTAGTGTTTCGTTTATTTGGAGGTCTTCTAGTGGTACAATTAAATCATGCTCAGCCAGGCACTTTCGGAGGTTCGACACATGGAAAGTCGGGTGGACATTACTAAGTTCCTCCGGTAGTTCAAGTCTGTAGGCGACTTTTCCGATCCTTTCCAGAATCTTAAAAGGTCTAACATATCGAGGCGCTAGTTTCCCTTTCTTGCCGAATCTGACCAAACCCTTCTAAGGAGATACCTTTAGGATTACGTAGTCGCCAACGTCAAATTCAAGGGGCTTACGTCGTCTATCGGCGTAACTTTTCTGACGACTCCGATCTTTCAGCAGATTGTCTCGAATTTGGAGGACTTTGTCAGTCGTTTCTTGCAGTAGCTCAGGACCGGTTAATTGCGAGTGCCCGATCTCGTGCCATACAATAGGCGATCGATATTTTCTTCCGTATAAAGCCTCAAACGGTGCCATTTGAATGCTGGAATGATAACTGTTATTATACGAGAATTCGACTAACGGTAGGTAAGCGTCCCAATTACCACCGAAATCTATGACACACGAACGGAGCATGTCTTCAAGGGTACGAATCGTTCTATCAGTCTGACCGTCGGTTTGAGGGTGGAATGCGGTACTTAGATTAAGCGTAGTACCGAGAGCCGCTTGAAACGTTTCCCACAGGCGCGAGGTAAACCGAGCATCACGATCAGAGATTATGTCACGAGGCGTCCCATGTCGACAAATGATCTCATCGGTGTAGATTCGGGCTAATCTTTCTACCTTGTAGTCTTCCCGTATTGGCAAAAAGTGAGCAGATTTGGTCAAACGGTCAACAACAACCCAGATGCTCTCGTGACTTGATGGCGTGCGCGGAAGTTTCGTTATGAAGTCCATAGCTATACTCTCCCACTTCCACATAGGGATCGGGGGTTGTTCCCAACGTAGAGAGCGATATCCCTCTTCATGCCCGGCCACCAGTAATTGTAGCGAAGCTCCTGGTACATTTTTTCGGAACCGAGATGAATAGAGTACCGAGATTTGTGGGCTTCGTCCATCAAAATCTGTCGCAAGTTAGTCCGCTTAGGGATCCAAATTCGGTCCAGGAAGTGGAATATCCCATTCGACTTATTCACAAGCTGGGCTCTATTGTGGTAGATTCTTTCCTTCTTCAGAGTGCGTTCATTAAAACAGGCATGTTGAGCTTCGCGGATGAGGGTTTCGAGATCATATTCGGCTTGGGTATTACGAATGCTGAGCAAATAACTTCGTCTGCTGAGAGCGTCGGCAACAACATTTGCTTTGCCAGGATGATAACGAATCTCACAGTTATAATCGTTGAGAAGTTCCACCCAGCGGCGTTGACGCATATTAAGTTCCTTCTAGTCAAAGATATGTTGTAGGCTCCTATGATCGGTGATTATCGTACACTTGGTACCATAAAGGTAGTGTCGCCAAATATTTAACGGAAAAACAACTGCGCCTAGCTCGAGATCATGGGTTGTATAGTTCTTTTCGTGGATTTTGAGCTGACGAGACGCGTAAGCAATGACCTTGTCTTGTTGCATGAGGACACAACCAAAACCAAGGTTCGAGGCATCACAATAGACAATGAAGTCGTCGTTTCTGTCGGGTAATGCAAGGATGGGAACATTGCAAAGCATGTGCTTGAGGGTTTGGAAAGCAGATTCTTGTTCAGTTCCCCAAACAAAAGGCTTGTCTTTATGCGTGAGAGCGGTAAGCGGCACAGCGATATTTTAAGAATCCTTCGATAAATCGTCGATAATAGCCCGCTAATCCGAGGAAAGAACGGACTTCAGAAGGGTTCTTGGGTGTAATCCAACTCTTAACTGCTTCAATCTTCGCGGGATCGACGTGAATACCTTGACTATTGACAATGTGACCAAGAAATTGAACCTCCTCCATCCAGAATTCACACTTGGAGAACTTGGCATAGAGTCGATTCCCCTGGAGTAGCTCGAGAACCAAACGTAGATGTTGCGCGTGTTTGGCTTTCGACTTGGAATAGATCAAGACATCATCGATGAACACGATGACGAAGCGGTCAAGATAAGGTTTACACACGCGATTCATCAGATCCATGAACACCGCCGGTGCGTTGGTTAGACCAAAAGGCATAACAACGAACTCATAGTGGCCGTATCGAGTACGAAAAGCGGTTTTGGGAATATCCTCTTCTTGAATGCGTAGCTGGTGATAGCCTGAGCGTAGATCGATCTTCGAGAAACATGAAGCACCTTGTAGCTGGTCAAACAAATCATCGAAGCGAGGCAGGGGATAGCGATTCTTGATTGTCAACTTATTCAATTCCCGATAGTCGATGCACATCCGGAACGACCCATCCTTCTTTTTAACGAAAAGGATTGGTGCGCCCCATGGAGAGGTGCTCGGGCGAATGAAGCCTTTATCAAGTAATTCCTAAAGCTGACTCGAGAGTTCGCGCATTTCGGACGGAGCGAGTCGATAAGGAGCTCTAGCAATGGGGTTTGCTCCAGGAATGAGGTCGATACGAAAGTCGATATCACGATTTGGTGGAAGTCCGGGAAGATCCTCAGGAAAAACGTTAGGAAATTCTCGAACCACAGGAACGTCGTTTACTCCTGGTCTACCTTTCTTTTCCTTCTCCGCTACTACAATATTAGCCAAGAAAGCTCTGTATTCCTTGCGGAGATACTTGCTAGCTTGGGTACATGACATGAGCTTGAGACCTTTCGAAGCAGTTTCTCCGTAAACACACAATACATCACCATTAGCGGGCGCGAATCGAATCATCTTATCAAAGCACACAACTTCAACATGGTTTTCACGAAGAAAGTCCATGCATACTATGACGTCAAAACTTCCAAGTTGCATTGGGATAAGGTCGATTGGGAAGATGTGACTGTTGAGCTCAAGAGTACAATTACGAAGAACATAATTGACAGCGACGGTTCTTCCAGTGGCGACTTCGACATCGAATGTCGAGGGGAGATGAGAGCGCTTACGACTAAGGAGCTTCTCGAATTCGAACGACACAAAACAGTTATCGGCTCCAGTATCAAACAAACACGAAGAATAAATACCATTCACAAGGAATGTACCATTGACCACGTTGTTGTCAGCCTGGGCTTGGCGCGTATTGATGTTGAAAGTTCTGGCACGGGCGACTTATTGCTGTTTCTGCTGCTGTTGCTGAGGCTCTTGTTTCACAACCCTGTTCGGGCACATGTTCGCGAAGTGGTTGGGATCACCACACGTGAAGTAGACTCTGGCGTTGACCGCGGGTTCCTGAGCCGCTTGTTGGCCTTGAGGAGCTAGAAGTAGAGCTTGATGAGCAGTGGCTTGGGCTGGTGCTTGTCGGGGACCAGTACGACAATTAGCAGTGAAGTGGCCGTACATGTTGCAATGCACGCAAAATCTGCAGGCGATACCCACCGGGTGATGATAAGTACATGTCGGGCAAGCAGGGTGGGGACCAGTGTATGCACGCTTTGCAGGTGGTGCATAGATAACTGGTGCTGATCGGTGCTGAGATTGTTGCTGAGTCGGTACGGCTTGAAGCGGGGCAGCAGTGGTAGTGGCAGCACAGTTATTGTTGCTAGAGTTGTTGTTGTTGTTCTTCTTCTTGCGGCGTGAGGACTTTGATGATTGTGCGGTGGCGGTTTCGGTAGCTGGTGCGGCGGCAGTAGCTTGGTGCAAACTCTTCGAAGCTTTATCCCAAAAACCTGCTTTTACTCGCTTGTCGTTGATTTCAGCGGCAAGCAAGTAGGTTTCTTCGATTGTTGCTGGCTTTACGGCATGCACAAAATCTGCAACACAGTCTGGCAGAGCTCGAATGTACTTTTTAATTGTCATGTCGGTGGTCTTCACTTGGTCAGGACAGATGATACTGAGCTGCTTAAAGCGAGCAGTCAGAGCTGCGTTCTCTCCATCCTTCTGCTTGATATGCCAGAATTCGTCCTCCAGCTTCTGGCGTTCATGGGGAGGGTAGAATTCATCCATCATAATGGCCTTCAGCTCTTCCCGCGTCAGCTTATAGGCTGCGTCATTTCCTCGTTTGTTCCTCTCGTCCGTCCACCAGTCTAGTGCGTGGGAGTGGAAGACGCCGGTAACGTTTAGAGTACGGAGATTTTCAGGACATCCACTCTGGCGCAGAGTGACTTCGTTGGAACCAAACCATTGAAACATAGTCGTTGGGCCATCTTCGCCAGTAAATTCCTTTGGACCACAAGCTTTGAACTGCTTGAAACTAAAGGCAGTTTTGGGAGTAGCTTTAGGAGCTTCGGTTCTGGACTCTTCAGACGATTTACTCACATTCTCGTATATTTCACTCACGATCTGAGGGACGACCTTTGCTACTTGCTTCGCGACGATAGCAGCTAGGCGTTTGTCTCTCTGTTCTTGACGAGTAATTCATGGGTGACGGGGTCCAGATGCAGGTCCAGATGACGACATTGTCTGCAACAGACATCGCCATAGGGCTCAAACTCAATAAAATCAAATCTCACCTCACACGCCTAATACTACTGAAGCTCAGGAACACGTATAATCATGTAACCACATAGGCACATAGTCACAGATTCACATAAGCACAGAAGCACATAAGCATATAAGGCACAGAATCACAGAAGTAATCACAAGATGCAGTCAGAATACAGAAACCTATCATTCAATGTCCGCGAGCGTTCGAAAATAGCGATTAGTATAGCGTAAGCGAATAGTATAGCAAGCAACGGTGCGCAAAGTCGTTCCTCATGTAGTAGCGATTTGTGTTAGTGCACTATGTCTGTGGACTTCGTCTTGTATCGAGTCATGTAATAGAATAGGATAACCAGTGCTCGGGTTGCTAGAAACTGAATTTAGGGAGTTTATTAGTAATTCCGCTTGAAACTGTCAAAGACAATTTCAAACGAAATTAACTTTGTTAATTTCGCTTGAAAGTGGCTTTGTCCATTTCAAATGGAATTAGATCTCTATAAATAGGTGAGCATGGTGTGTCATTTGAAACGGAATTAGATCTTCTGATTTGGTAGCGAAGTGCTGCCAAATTGTTTCTAGGTGCTGTAAGACTATTATATCAATACAAGAAACATTTATATTGAATTGAGCATCCGTCTCATTGATTCCGCCTTTGATTCGGATCCAAAACTCTTCTGAACGACTCATTCAGGTCGCACAACGATCCTACAAGTGGTATCAGAGCTCAGGAGGAAGAGTTTAGCTCGATTTCATTAGTTTTCTGACTTCTACACCTTCTTTTTCAAAATTCACAAGATTTCACGGTCAGAATGGATTGAATTTCACACATTATATGCGAAACATAGTTTTAATAAACCCTTGAAAGAATCAGACCAAAATTCAGCTTAAAAGTGACAAAAATGGACCAAAAACCTAATTTCGTTTGAACGAGCTTTGTAATTCCGCTTGAAAATTTGTGACAATTTCATATGAAATTACTAATTCCGTTTGAGTTACAGTTGATTCCGCTTGAAAAGGGTAATTCCGTTTGAAAAGTTCACACAGAATCAGCTATTCCGCTTCAAATTGTAATTCCGCTTGAAGATTTCGTTTGAAACAAGTGATTTCGTTTGAAACAAGTGATTTCCTTTGAAAGTCCTAATTTCGTTTGAAGTTCTGATTCCGTTTGAAAGTGTCATCAAAGTGATTCCGCTTGAGATCTTATTTCGTTTGAAGATCACTATTCCATTTGAAAGTGGATATTCAGCGTCAAGATCATTTCACGTCAACCGAGTGCCAGTTTATTTCAAGTTGTTTGATATTGTTTAAACTGATTGTGTTTGTTTGATTGTTTCTGTCTCCAGGTAATTCAAGAATTTCACATCATGGCTGAAGAGTTCTACAATACTTTCTTCAACGCATTTACCTCAGATACGTTGGAAGCTTCAGATGTTACACCCAAAGCGATAACAAAATCAATTAAAGACAACATTAAACATGATAACTTTTATGGAACCTATTCGAAACCACCTAAGCTTGATAATATTGAGGATTATGTTTGGTGGAAAGAAAGGTTTATCAACTGGACTAAAGCGTATACATATGAAAGTTGGTTTTGTTTGGAGTTTGGATATGATAAACCTACTAATGACAAAGGAGAAGAAATCCCGCTCAAAAGTTTTAAGAAGAAGACTAACGAAGATTTTCATGTGAGCAGAAAATGATCTCCTTGATTCAACAATCAATTCGAGATGATATTTTTCATTGTTAAATCATGATGGGTCTTCGAAATCTGTATGGGAAGCTTTACGGGTGAAAGCTGAGGGGGGTAAACAAATCGAGAAAAACAAAATTGCGTTATTAAAAAAGGAATTTGATTTGTTTGATAGTTTGAGAGGAGAGACTGTTAGACAAATGATTGAACGTTTTTGTCATCTAAAAATTGAACTTGAAAGATTTGAAATTGTGAAAACAAGAGAAGAAATAATTGACAAAGTAATTGAAGCGTTACCACGAGCTGATCAGTGGCAAACGTTTGTGTTTATTTTGAAAAATGATGCTTTATATGACACAATTTCTCTTGATGTTTTGTTAGAAAAAAATTGAGAGTCATGACCTTGAGTTACAAAAGCAAAGCAAGATGAGCAGTTCGTCGCATCATCAGAATGTTGGTTTGTACTACAAAGGCAATTTACCTTCGGTGAAAGCTGATAGTTCACCAAAGACAACATTCAGTGGTGAGAAAATGAAAGAACCACAAACAACCTCATCAAGCTACAATTCTGGATATCATTCATCTTCAAAAGCAAGTTCTGAAGATTCTGAAGAAATTCTTTGTAACATTGCTCTCAAATTGAAAAATTCTCCTGCAATGAGCATCAATTCAGCTAAGCAGCAAATGAGCTTCTTTGCATCTGTTCTGTAATCGCATGAAGGTCTTGTAGCTGGAAAAATCAGAAATTCTGAATTAACCAAAGAAGACTACGACCAGATTGATCCAGAAGAAATGGAACTCATAGACATTCGTTGGTGTTTAGCAAGTTGCATTCGAAGAGCACAGAGGTATATGGAGATTACTGGGAAGCAATCTTTAGGTGGTCCTTCAACAAAGCTTGGATTCGACAACTCCAAAGTGACATGCTTCAGATGTAAGCAAAAAGGTCATTTTAAGAGAGAATGCAATAATTCTGCAGTTGGAGGAAATGAACGTCCTTTCAATGATGATTATTACCGAAAGGCGATCTATCACCGAAGCAAAGAAGAGCCGAAAATGATCGAAGATAAACCCAGAGAAAAGTCAAGAGCTTGTGCAGTTTTCCATGATGATGAAGGATATGACTGGAGTGAAATTCTTCCAGAAGAAGATCGTATTGATTATCGATTCAAAATTAGAACAAAGGAAGATGTAGAAACTCTTCACAAAAAACATGATCATTATGCTTTTGTTGCTGAGATAAAAGAAAAAACTCGAGAAGATATCTTGAGAGAGAAAACTGAGAGAGAAATTTTCATTGCTGGATGCAAAATGGAAAAGATGCAGGAAGAATATGAAAATGTTGTGAGAAACAAAAGATGGGATAAGAAACAAGAATGTTTTGTTAACAAAGAAGGTGAACCTGTTGTTACCGGGAGTGATATAGTTCATGATGATGTCCTACTAGTAATTCCTCGATCTGGCGAATGTTATTCAAATGCTGCAAAAGACAAAACATATGCAAAAGGTTGGATAAAATCATCAGAGATGCTATGACATCAAGTCTGAGAAAGAGGAATGAAGAAAGAATGAAGAAGAATATTGAGAATCTGGTTGATGATTTAAAGAAGATTGTTGAGGAGGTCAAGGTTGAAGAAGTTATAATTGAAGCTACTAAAGAGGAAGATATGAAGGTAGCTGAGAAAGAAAAGTTGGAAGAAAAAGTTGTTGAAAAAGAAGCTGTTACTGAAGAACAGCAAGTTGAAGAAGCTGAAGTGAAGGTTGATAGTTCTGCTGATATTGATGGTGATGTTGGTGTTGATATTGAAGCTGTTGATGAGAAGCAGCAGAAAGAAGTTGATCAGACAGAAACTGAAGCAAACACCGAGGTTCCAATCTGTAACACCCTTGTTATTATTTTAAGGTTTTCGTATAGTTTACGGAAATGAACATGTAATTATAATTACATGTACTTTGAATAATACGGTTAATTTAAATCTTTTACAAATGAAGGTTTATATACATCGTAATGAATTTG
Organism: Helianthus tuberosus; assembly: GCA_030545235.1. Taxonomy (NCBI): domain Eukaryota; kingdom Viridiplantae; phylum Streptophyta; class Magnoliopsida; order Asterales; family Asteraceae; genus Helianthus; species Helianthus tuberosus. The sequence goes on along the minus strand of CM060365.1, from coordinate 29,750,988 downwards.
AGTTCGTCGTTTAAAAGTTACGACGAAACGCCATGCGGAAGCTTTTAACTTTATCGTGTTCGGTTCTTCTTCGAGCTTGATCTTCATCTGGGCACACTTGGCAATCACCTATGATCAAAACCAACTTAAAAGTTAGTTTTGATAGTTAAATAACAAGTTTAAACAAGTTATATGGGTCAAACAAACAAAATTAAACATTTTTCAGGTTCAGGGGGGGCTAAACGTCACGCCTAGGGGCTAGACGCCCCACCTAGCCCCCTTTTTGACAGCAAGTTATTTATTATGTTGCTGCATATTCCCAGCATAACCCGATTTCACGGAAACGAGCATAACTCTCTCGTTTTTCATCCGTTTTACCCGATTCTTCTTCCTACGCGTCCGTAATTTAATTCTCCATCTTATGAAGTTGAAATCCAACATCCGGCATAACAAAATTTCAGAACTTTAAGTCTGCGACTTAATACCTTTTTACAAAGTTTTGACCCGTTCATGCGTTTATCAAACAAACATGTTTGTTTGATCCCAAATTCACATGAATCTTATAATTTCAATGTTGTCTATCATATTAGGTTCAATTCACGAGTTTATGTATATTCTTAAACCCGGTTGTACTTAAATGCTTATTTTGACCCGTTAAGGGTATTTAAGTACTTTTCCGCATAATTCATACTCGTTTATTTCTAGCATCTTATTTTCGCAATATTTATCAAATGATCTTCCACCACAACTATTTTTATGGTGGATTTAGCATAACTAACCTATTATCCCAAAATTTACCCATCGGTTGGTCATTTTACGCAAATGACCATTTTTATGCATTTGACCCATGAATGTGTATTCCTGTAACTTTTATTCATATCTAATGATTCCATGATCTTGATGCAAGTTCCTAAACAACCCCTATGGGTCGTTTACCCAATATACCCTTCAAGGGTGTTTTGGTCCACTTTAGTCCCTCACTTTACGACGAAGGACTTTCGTTAAATATTTGACCATAAATTATATGTTTAACTAAAAGCTTATTTATGCGTACCTGGCTCGGGTCAAGGTATTGACATGTTTACATAACTTTTGCTTTAAATCTTTCTAGTTAAAGCAACGCATGCTTATGTTATTTCCTGTGATTACAAAACTCAACAAGCGATTTGTCAAATGTAATTGTCAAATGGTGTTAACAACACCATTTGACCCATTTAGTCTAATTGGCCATTTATCCATATGAGATGGTATTTAGTTACCATTTCATCCCTTTAAACCTATCCCGGTTTTCCCTTAAACTTGTTTTACTTAAAACCGTTTTTATTTGTTCGTCATTACATGACTACTTTACCTTTTTACCCCTTTTACCATAATTCATGATTGCTTACCATTTCCCCTTGTTCCGACTCTCATTGAATCGTGTCGGAACATCGTATGCCAACCACTTAATAGCATTCATATACAATACTTGAAATTAAGTAACTTTGCAAATAATGTAAAGGGGCATAAGCTCTACTTACCTCGCATCCAAGCAACGTTTTCTCTTCGTACTTGCTCCGTTTGACCCGCTTCCTCCCAAACCTCCATCTAGCTTGTGAAGAGTCAAACTATCATATAGTATTCAAAAGGTGATTAGGTTAGTCATTCTAGATCATAACCTTACGCCTTATGACAATTTATACTACTTTTCTTACCGAACTCTATTATAGGTCGGTTTGACTTTTAAGAGTCAAGCCGCCTTATAGCATATGAAATTGAGAATCTAAGTTTGACAAACTTATGTTGGCGTTCCGCCCTTTACTCGATGGCTCTATTCTTAGGCCACCAATTGAACTAATATTTAATCCGAGTTCATGCTATTTTTAATACTAAGTTATCTTAGCTCTCAATTGTTAACGTTACATTATTCTTTCTTTACGCAAAATCTACGGGTGTTCATCTATAGATAAAAACCCGTTTCGTCATGTTATTAGGCATTCATCCAAATATCTATTCTAATCAAGTTCTATCTATGAACTAGTAGGTACCCAATTTCACTTAGGCATTACATCGAACACCTTATGGGCATGAAATTTTTACTACTAGCAATCAAGCTCATGACTAACTACTTAGCCAAGATTAACATTATTTTCAAGTTCCATACATCTAGCATGCATAACAACACCTAGATTCGTTTCAAAAAAATCAATAACACCCGTTTCATGATCAAGATTCTAGTATTCTTAATCTCTCTACAAAACCCATCTAACACATATGTGGGTGATTCTCAATTTCATGTATATGTACATCAATACATCAAATTATTGATTAGGTTTCATTCCTAATCATGTATTTATTATAGTTTCACTCAAACATCTAACATTCAAGCTCCAATTTCGACTTCATATGTTCATCAAGAAATCAAAACATCTCCAAATTACAAAATTTTACTTACCTTGAGATCCCCACGACTAGGTGATCACGAATTTGTAATCATGCAGACGATTCGAGCTTGATTTGAGCTTCAATTTGGAGGATTTTATAAGAATTAGGGTTTATGGAGAAACCCCTGGTCGCCCCCTGGTTCTGTTCGATCCCCACACACCAGTGTGTGGTATTATTTTTTTTTGTTTTAATTAAAAACTAGTTTGCTTTTTAACACCTTTGGCCCCTCAATTATTGTCAGGTTCTTACTTTAGGTGTTTTTAACCCACTCACATACCATTATGAGACTTTTAATTAACTAGGTTGATTATTCCTAGTTAACTTAGTTAGTTCCGGGAGTTGTAACCCGTTCATTTTATGTCCCGTTAACTCGGGTCCCTTTTTATAAACTTTTTCTTCTCAAAGTATTTATCCTCTTTCCAGTTAATATTAAGTTTATTTATTTAAATTCCTAATACATATCGGGTTAATTTTTTTTACCACTAACGGTATTTTACCCGTCATTACTATTAACATGGTTTGATTACCAAACCCGTTTTTGGGGTGTTACACAATCACTGATGTAAATTCTGATTCTGAAACTCAAATCAAAATCGTTGAACAGTGCAAGAAATGCATGGAAACGTGCAGTGCTTGAACTGAAAAAAGATGAAAAATTCAGAACAAGAGATCTTGAATTCACAAAAATAGAAGAAGTTTTCAAAAATAAATACAAAGAAATGTTAGAAAATGAAAAAGTTTTGAAAGATAATGATGAAAAACTTTCAGAAAAATGTAAAAAGTTAGAAAAGGAAAATGAGGTTTTGAAAGAGAGTGTTTTGAAAAAGACAGAAGAATGTGATCAAAAAGAAAATGTTTGTCAAGAATTGAAAAAGGAACATGATTCAATAAAATTGGCTTATCACATTACAAAAGAATCATATGAAAAAGTAAAAAGTGAAATGAAACTTGTTCAATCAAGATTGAAATATTGTTCTGAAACAACTGATACGTTTAAGCGACAGTATGAAATAAAGCAACAAGTTGTAAACTCCTACATTGAGGATGTTGCTAAACTTAAGCGTCAGATTGCTGATTTAGAACAGGATAATAACAAGTTAAAAAGTTATCACGCGTCGTCATATGTGCTTGAAATAATTTTCAACATAAAACCGGATGGGAAAGATTCTGAGCAAAATAAGAAAGGTATTGGCTCAGAGTTTCATCAAGTTCCACCACCGGAAAAGTTTGCATTTTATGATGATGAAAAGGTCGAAAAAGCTTTCAACATGGTAGATCAATTGCCAGATAACATTGACATAACCTATTCCAAATCTGATGATTCTAGTGATTCAGATGTGGTAGGTAAGGTCGTTGAAAGTGTGTTGAAAGAAGAGTCAGTTGATACAGGTAAAACTGAATCACAGGATGAAAATGAAGGTAATTTTCATGATGAATATCTGAAAAATTCAAAATCCGAGAAAAATTTGAATGATGATTCAAAAGGATTGGTTTATACCATGATTGGATCGGACAAATTATTCTTAGACGTTGTATTCCCGATTCAGAATGTGATTTCAGAAAAGGTTGATAAAGTTTTCAAAATGGTTGAGATTGAGAAATCTGAGATTCCAAAGTTTGCTGGAAAAGGTCACAAAACTTTTTATAACAAACCTGGTTATAAGAAGAAAAACATGAAGGCTGGGTTGGGTTATAAAAGGAAACAGAATTGGAAGAAAAATGAAACAAAAAATTTTCAGGAAAAAATGAATTTTGTTCAAGGAATAAATTTAGAAGAAGAGAAAGAACTCCAAATTATACGACAGTCTAATGAAGAGTTCTGTGCTCAAAAGAAAAAGCAACAACCACAGGTCAAAGATGTTTCAAAGAGAACATGTTTTAAGTGTGATCAAACTGGACATCTTGCACGAAAGTGTCCAAATCTAAAACCTGTGGATGTTGACAAAAAGAAGCCTGACAATGTTCAAAAACAAAAATCTGAGGATGTGAAACAAAGGTCAATCAGATTTGACTCAAAACAAACTTGCAGGTACAACACAAACAAGTTTGCTTCAAATCAAACTTGGAAATCAAACCCACATAGACTTGATTCAAGACAGACCTGGAATTCTCACACACCCAGATTAAGAACAACACAAAGTTGCAAAACAACTGTCGATGCAACAAAACCAAATGAGTTTTGGAAACCAAAAGTTGTTGTTCAGAATCAAAATGTTCAAAAAGAGTCACATTTTTACAAACGAGGTACTCCTAAAGGTCAAACATGGAGTGTTAAATACAAATGACTTTGGTAAACGAAGAAAAAGTTGAAGTCAAAGTTGAAAAAGTCTTTGATGACAAAGATTTTCCTAAACTGCATGATACATATTGTGTTGAAATGCCTAAGGTCAAACAGACCTGGGCTAAATTGTTCAAGTAATTGGGTAAGTTGAATGTGCAGGTGCTCAAGAAAATTGAAGATTGTGAAAATGAAATTTGGAGAAGCCTGACACAACGGGAAGAGGAGGAGGTTGCTGAACCCTGGTTTGGTTAAACAGGGAGTTTGTTTGATTTCTGTACATAAATAAACAATATTTCAAAAACCCTAAAAATTAAAAAATTAAAAAATTAAAAAAACCAAAAATATGTTTTTAGTTTGTCAAAAATTTGAAAAATCAAAAATATGTTTGTTTTTAAATTTGTCATATATTAAAAAATTACAAAAATATGTTACCTGAATACTCTGAAACCCTCACGGCTGAACAAACATGATTAATTTCACAAGATTGAAAAACGGTTTTCAAACTGTAAAATATCAATGTGTTGTAAATCATGGGGGTACGTTATACTTTCTGTAAAACAGAGCATGTGAAGCAGAAAATGGATGGCGAGATGAAGCTATCAGTATCGGTTTGTCAAATTTTTTAAATGATTTTGCATTTTAGGGGGAGTATTGTTGTTAGAAAATACAAAAACATTTGAAAATTTGAAAAAGTCAAAAACATGATAAAATTCAAAAATTAGTTTTTGTGTAAAAAAGAAGAAATGATAGTACATCAGTAGACAGTTACAGTATGCTAAAAAATTGTAATGATGAAATAGCGTTAAACAGTCTCACTGATGATATGCCGATAGGTTTTTATACATTTAGTAAACTTGTTCGGGATATAAACATAAATTCAAACTTGCTTATTTCGTGGGGAACACTACTTGGATATATAGGTAACCCCTGAAATCTTGTTTGAAAGGTCCCTCTTTCTGAGATACTAGGTCTTTATACTCAGTGATATCTGGGGTATTATCCCAGGACTTCTGATTTGGCGGAAGCAATGGCCTAGTCCCCGTATAATACTTTCTGCATGCTTGAAATATAGCTCACCCTCGGTACAAAAATGATGAAACATTGAAAAATGCTAATCATGTGTTGTTGAAGAAAAGATCCTCTAAAGGGGACACACCAAAAGTCGAAGCCGTCATCCCTCTGCTGAACGGAAGTTCTGACCTGAGCTCTCACGGTCCTCGCAATTTAACCCTTTACAGATATCATCTAGGTATACTCACCTGTAAGACTGAATATTGGGATCTGGATACGGGGGTATATTCAAGAGGTGGAACACATGAATGAGTATAAGTTCTTAATACACCTAATTCGTATCCTGAATCCGTTGAAATTTGTATGAAAATTTAAATGGATCAGTATATCGACAATCTAAGTGAATTGTTTAATTCTTAATGTGTAACTAAGCTCAACGGTACTTGTGACTTGTCAAAATCTGATATGATCCTCTAACGCAAACTCAAACAAAAATATTGTCTGTAAATATGTTTGTAAATATTTCTTTACTGCTTTATGTTTCAGAAAAAATACAAAAAGATTTTGATTTTACTTTATTTTCGACAACCGATGTCTGAATTGCTGAGTGTCAAAATCTAAGTATGCTGATTGTGTTTCTGAAAATAAATCAAGTTCATTAATTTGAAACTTGAGTTTTTAAAATAAAAAATCAAAAACAGTTTGTGATATCTCCAAGGTCATTAAATTGGACTTGGATGATTAACTGTGAGGGATTTGGATGCTTATATTGTTAAAATCTGTTGAATAAAGTCAGATTAAGATTTCTGAAAAATTGAAATTGCTTTCATTGTAAATTTGTTATTTGATAAAAGAGCCAGGGCATTTTAGATCCTGGATATTCTAAACATTGTTACTTATAAATGTTTGAGTGATTGCAGATATTGTACCAGACTACGATCCCGATAGCCGAGTCTAAGGGGGAGTCTGAAGACGAGCTCAAAGCAAGGGGGAGCTTGTAACCAGAAAGCAAGGTGTCGATCCCTAAAGCACGGAAGCTTGATGAAAGGGGGAGCCTGAAGAAGCTGTTAATGTTAGAGCCAGAGACAGATCCTGGTACAACATTTAAAATAGAAGCTGATTAAAGAAGATAAAGATTGATGAATGCTTATAGTGTTAGACAATTTGGAAAGAGCAAAAAGACTGATCAAGACTGAAGATGTGTCATGATGAAGACTCGACACTGAAGACTTCATCAACATCCAAGGGGGAGTCTGTTAGTGCATTATGTCTGTGGACTTCGTCTTGTATCGAGTCATGTAATAGAATAGGATAACCAGTGCTCGGGTTGCTAGAAACTGATTTTAGGAAGTTTATTAGTAATTCCGCTTGAAACTGGCAAAGACAATTTCAAACGAAATTAACTTTGTTAATTTCGCTTGAAAGTGGCTTTGTCCATTTCAAACGGAATTAGATCTCTATAAATAGGTGAGCATGGTGTGTCATTTGAAACGGAATTAGATCTTCTGATTTGGTACCGAAGTGCTGCCAAATTGTTTCTAGGTGTTGTAAGACTATTATATCAATACAAGAAACATTTATATTGAATTGAGCATCCGTCTCATTGATTCCGCCGTTGATTCGGATCCAAAACTCTTCTGAACGACTCATTCAGGTCGCACAACGATCCTACAATTTGTCAGCGTATTGAGATAGAAGTGCAGTGCGAGTTGTGCGTGTCGATCGAAAGGCGAATATCGAAAATCGAATAAGTCACCAAAATCAAAACATATAAACAGGTAAATACACAATAAACACATAAAATCGACGAATATCAGAGTCGGCAGTAGCGAGCTCAGAATCGAATCACATAAAAATCGAGAAATAGGTTGTCTCAGGCTCGATAGACATTGACTACCCAAAGTGATTCGACTATTCACAAGGACTTTTGTACACACTTTGACCTTCAGGACTGAGCTCTCGCCTCGAATCGGGGTGATCGGCACGCATCCTTCCAGTCATATCGTGACTTCGAGTCATTGGAGTTCGTCGAGACTTTGGTGGGAATTTTGTAAAACCAAGTAAAGCTCGGAACAAGTCGTCAAGGTTCGGGTTTCACCCCTGACTTAGCAACTTTGTTCCTGTTTTGATAAAATAAAGGAGAATTATGCGTCAAAGTATGGATTTCACTCCTGATTCAACGCAAATTCTCGTGTTTATAGATAAAATGCGGGTCGAACAAGCAATTTAGTCGAGAGTTTGTGGTTTTCACACCTAATCTTGACCTAATCGCTCGTTCATTTTCGAAAAATTTAAAGTGCAGTAATAGTGTAGCGTGGGCGAGAATATCGAGAAATAGCAGGTAAGCTCGTACATAATCCCTGCAGGATATGCACAAGTCGGTCTGTTGGTTCCTAAATATAGACAAGGTCGTTTCTAAGACATCGACCCGGACTAGGTCGAGTCTTGCCTAATTCCCTATAATTATGGCTCTGATACCAATCTGTCACACCCCAACCGATGGCTGAATCATCGGGGCATGGCACTGAGCGAAACAGATTGTCCAGAAGTTTCCATAACAACTATAATTACCAATTATTTAAAGCAACATGTCCCATACCATGTCATAAAAGATATCATAATTATTACAGACAATATCTAGTCAATTGTTCTGTTCCGACAACTCATATTTTTAAGTACAGACAATTTATTATTGTTCTAGGTCTTTCCTAGCCTCGATTTCACTGCAAGCAAAGCATCTAAACACCTTAAGCACCTGTTACATACGTTAAAGTAAAAGTCAATACACATAGTGTAAAGGTGAACATACAAGTTTAATAGATATAATAGAGTTCGAAATCGTTTACGCATAACCAGCACGTACACAGTGTAAAATGAGGCATGTTAGTTATCGACATGAACCTATCGATACCAATGACTGCGGGTTGACTGCCCAAGGCAGTTCACGATACACACTTACCACTGTGAGCCATGTAACTAAATGTCCTTAACAACCCCTGAGTGAACAGGTGCTGAGTCCAAATTAATAGTACTACCGTTGCTAAGGCAGGTAGACAACATTCCATGTGTAAACATAACAAACAAGCATTCATTAAGTCACATATAACATGCAGTAACGGTTAGCGTTAAAGTATTGCGTAGTGTGTTCGAGGAGATTTAGCATAAGTAACGTATGTAACACCCAAAAGTGCGTAAAGCAAAAAGGGTTCGAGTATACTTACAGCGATTGATGGATTTAAGGGAGCGCTTAGAGCGGAAATTAGCCTGATCGGAACGATAGCATAATGATAAGTGGCGCGTAAAACGAAACAAAGTGTCAGTGGGTCGAACAGCAATCCGATCGGATGGCAATCCGATCAGGTAGCCGGTCGATCGGGTGACAATCCGCTCGGATGGTCATCCGATCGGGTGACCCTTCGAGTGGATTGTTACTTCGCTTGGGAAAGATATGTTTGTGTATGATGGCTTGTCTTTTGAAGTTTTCGTTGTAGCATTTTGAAAATAGAGAAGTATCTCTACCTCTCAGGTCGGTCGATCGAATGACCTTTCGATCGGACGACAAACCGATTGGTTGGACACTTTTAGTATGAACAAGTTCACAGCAGTTTGTCACTCGATCAGATGGTAGTCCGATCGGGTAGCAACCCTTGTGCATTGAACATGTTGAAAATTGTTTAAGTGTTGAAGTCAGAACATCTCATGGTCGAGTGTTAATCCGATCGAGTGGTAATCCGATCGAACAGCATTTCGTTTAATGTTCGACCTCAAAAGTTTGAAAATAAAAGTTGAGTGTGGGGCCAAGGTGTAAGCCGATCGGGTGGCAACCCGATCGGGTAACAATCCGATCGGACAGCAGTCCGATCGAGCGGCACTCCATCCTGATCGGCCTGATCGTCTTACACTCGGTTGTTTTCGATGGGTTTTAGTTCTATCGAGACGGTGTGACAACGTGCTAATCAACAGAACCTCATCTTGACACAAGTGACCCGATCGAATAGGAATCACCCAAGTTCAACCAGTTAACCGGTTCAAGACGGTTGTTCTTGCTTAACCCGAAATCGGTTGTCTCGTTGGTAGAACTCAGATTTTGATCCAACACATCACCAAGAAGGAGTAGAAGGTTAGAACAAGGTCTGATTCTATCGGTTTGAGTGCATTGAGTGTAAAAGAGTTGAAAGAAAGTTAGAAACCATCTTTCAATCCTTTTTCACCATGAATATGTTTAGATCTATGCAAGATCTTTGTTTATTTGTGTGGAAATCGTTCAGATCTAAGTTGTTCTTGTCGGATTTAAAGTCAAAACATGAAGTTCATAAGAACACCATGATGACATCATCCTAGAACATCTCAAATCTAGTGATTTCACGGTTAAAAGTTAAGATTCAAAATATAGAAAGGTGTAGGAGTGCATGTAGATCAAGAAAGTACAAGATTTAGATGGAAAACTTACAAGAATCGCGAGAAATCTGAAGAAAAGTGGGCAAGAAGCGCTGGTCGGACGAGAGGTGCAGAAAAGGTAAGTTTGTGATGTTGAGAGGGGTATTTATAGGCTTTCCATAAACGGAAAGGGGGAGGAGAGGGCTGGTCGATCGGGTGGTAACCTGATCTGGTGGCAGCCCGATCGAGTGGCACCTCGATCGGATGGCAGCCCGATCGGGTGGCAGCTCGATCGGCTGGCCACTCGATTGGAGGGCACTGTAAGGACCTGCAAAAATGCCCAAAAACGACCCGTAAGAAAAAACCCGGACCCCTGAAACCTTAATACTCATGAAAAACCAAGAAAACAAGAATTTTGGATTTCAGGCGGGCCGCGTAAGACTTAAGCCGTTGCTTACGCGGGCCGCGACAGCACACATGGTGACCGGGGCTCGTTCCAGGCCACGTGGCAACCCTACACGTGACCCGCTAGCCCTACACGTAGACTAGGGGCCCTCGCGGGCCACGTAAGGTTCGAGTTAAGGTTTACGCGAGCCGTGTAAAACCTGAAAATCAGCTATAAATTGCCTGTGCATGGGACTTGCTTCTGTGTTCAAAATTTTAGTTCAAAACGTCCATTTTCTGCTCAAAAACGATAATTAAGGTATCAAAACGCTGCTACGATCAAGCGTAATAACTCGATCACTACTACGATACAATGTCCGATCGCTTGAAACCAATCCTATTGATGTTTAAGTGCTGCCTGTATTTGGGCTATACTTTGTCATTCGTCGTGAGGGTTTTTATTTCGTGAGCTATCGTAAATGTTGTATTATGTTACTGACCTAGTTTCGTGTGCATTGTTATTTAAACTAGGTTACAAGGCTAAATCAGTAGGCTAAACTCTGCCCAATTAAACCTGCAATGTGAGTCATTCTCTTTTTATCAACAATGTTTTACAATACTCAAATTATTTTCAAAAGTTATAATTACAGGGATTAAGTCTTGGTTATCTTGAATCACTGGCAAGTGGGGTATTGTGCACATTACTAATTTCTCATGGTTAGGTTCACCAACCTAACAGTGATAATCATCACTACTTGGGTGAAAGGACCCAATAGTGGTATGACCATCGTCACCAGGGTGTGACACGATGCCAGATAAAAATAAGATAGTAGCCATTGTAATCGCTCTTATGCTGTAATTTATAACTAGGAGTCGTTTTATCAAAATTGAGTGACTCGCCAGTATTTCCCCGCTGATAAAATATTTTTAAACATGTTGCAGGTGACGTACTGTGAATCAAGGAAAAAGTGCTACGGAGCACTGACAAGCTTGAAGTGGTGGCTCAGTAAAATAAATAAACATGTTTTGTAAAACAAGGGATTTCCTCGTGAAATTATCTTTACTGTAAATTATGGGGTTTGTTCCAATTTGTGAAATAAAATAATTGGACATTTTCAAGTTTTAAAAGATCCTGTTAAACTTCCGCTGTCAAATCAAATAATAAATACCACGGGTTTCTATCCCGCGGCTCCTGGACCGGGTCACACCAGGACGGGGGTCGTGACAGAAAAAGGTGGTATCAGAGCCACTGATTTAAGCCAATTAAGTATTTAGAAATACTTAATTTTCTGATTGTTATTTTGTGATTCTGTGAAAATTTAACTTACAATAAATAAAATGTTAACTTAAATTTGTGTGTGTTTCTTCATGTGTATTATCAGCATGAATGAACTGTCGGAGGCACTCCGAAACATTTCTATCCATAGCACAGATATTGATACCACAGGAAACCCATCTAGCTATCTGGCAGATACGGAGGAACCACTAACTTTCCAGGCCCATGCCCAGGAGAAAACAAAGCCGAAAAAGAGGAGGAGGATTTTGGAGTGTAAACGTGGGCGCAGGAAGAAACCAGCTGCACAGAAGATTAAAAAGATTGAGGACCCAAAGGATAAAGGAAAAGGAAAAGAGATCGGGGAAAGTTCCGGGCAAGCTCAAGAAATGCCACCATGGGAGGAGCTAGATCGCAAGCTGGTAAATAGCGACCTCATCGGACCTGCCGATGAAAACCTCTTTAATTACCCAGCTGAATCACAACTTCCAGTTAATTTGGAACATCCTATCCCCGATCCAATTGTCAACCCCCGGCCCCTACAAGGAGAGCTGGAAGAATGGTGGACAACTGACTGGCAATTTCAGAATATCTTGAATAACCTATTTCCCCCAGTTTGACCCTGAGCCTACACCAAACCCACCAATGAGCACCGAAAACTTGGCTGAACTCCGTCATTACGGCGAGGAGCTGATGGAGGCAGGAAATAGAATTAGGGATGTGGGAGAGAAAATCACCTGGAAATATGACGAGAGGGAACGTCGTTTCTGAGATGCCAGCTGACTGGGGTGGTGTGGTTGTGCGACTGTGTGTTTAATAATAATAAAATAATAAATAATAAAAATATAATCATGTAAAATAACTTAAAAATAAAACTTTTGTAATATATCGGGTGTGTACGGATGCATACTAAAATATATATAAAATATGAAAGTCGCAAAGTCGACAATTTTCGGCTATACGTATTAACGTGCTTATGTGTGATTGTTTTATTATGTTTGTTTGTTATTTATTTTGTGCCAATAACTTATATATATTGTTAATTATCAGATGGACCACACTGTTAATGAACCAGTTAATGAAGTTAACCCATCCGAGCAAAACAATGAGGATCACTTTCTTAATAGGCAAGATATAGAAAATATCGTCGCCCAGGGAATAGCCAATGCTATCCCAGCAATCGTCGCTACTGTTAAAATCCCTGTTGAACCTTCACAAGCTAACCCCAGTAAACGCACGCACGACGATAATTTCAGTAACAGTGCTAACGGAGGCGGAAATAATAACGACAACGTAATTCAGGCCCCAATACTTAAGAAAATGAAAGTTGCAACACCTGGTTGCACTTACAAGGAATTTCTTTCCTGTAAACCAGTCGAATTTGCAGGCAATGAAGGGGCGACTGCTGCACTGCGTTGGTTGGAAAAGACCGAGGCAGTAATTAAAATAAGTAAATGTGCCGAGGAGGATAAGGTCATGTATGCTTCTCACCTTTTCAAGGAAGAGGCATTAGAATGGTGGAATACGGTGTTGCAAGCCAAAGGAAGTGACATGGCTTATGCCATGAGTTGGGAAGAATTTAAGCAATTGATGGAAAGGAAATTCTGCCCCGAATATGAAAAGGAACAAATGGCCAATAAGTTCCTGAGCCACCGAATGGTGGATGTGGACTGTCAAGGGTATACTTCGAAATTCTTCGAGTATGCCAGAATTGTTCCAACTCTGGCCTTGCCAGAACCGGTACTTATTTCTCGCTATATTTGGGGTTTAATTAGCGAGATTCGGGACATCGTCAAAGCCGCAAGACCCCGCACGATTGACGATGCGGTGGAGTTAGCCAACACCTTGACCGACGGACTGGTACATACGCGAGAAGAAAACAGAAAGAAGGAATTGGCTCAGAAGATTTCCCAATGATTCCGAGGGGTAATGCTAGTAGTAACTTCAAGAAAAGAGGAACTGGGCAATCCTCCACTGTTCCATTTTGCAGTACCTGTAAAAGGAAGCATTTTGGAAAATGTAAGGGATACTGTAACTTCTGTAAGATCTCGGGGCATCAAGAAGAAGATTGCAGGAGGAAGAAATCAACAATCTGCTTCAACTGTGGAGAAGCTTGACATTTTAGACCAGACTGCCCTAAACTGGTCAAACCAGCTGACAACAAGGCCAAACCAGCTGAAGGAACTAATAAGAAGAACGCAAGAGCCTTTCAGCTGACTACGCAAGAAGCAGAACTGATTCCCGACATAATAGTTGGTACGTTTCTGGTAAACGACGTTTATGCGAAAGTATTATTTGACTCTGGTGCAAACTAAAGTTTTATAAACACTTCGTTCTGCCAAGCTCTTAATCTACCTTTAACTAAACTTAGGCAGATTTTTACGGTAGAAACCGCAGATGGTAATTCTGTTCACATAGATAAGGTTTTGCAAAAAGGAAAAATAGAACTCTTAGGCCATAAATTTTATTCAAACCTGTTACCTATGAATTTAGCTGGATTCGATGTGGTGTTAGGAATGGATTGGTTAGTAGCCAACCATGCTCGAATCCTCTGTGATAAGAATTCCATAGAAATTCATACACCCACAAGAGAAATAGTGGTGATTACAGGAGATAAGCCACGTAAGCCATTGAAATTCATTTCAGTAATGAAAATGGCCAGTTATTCAAGAAAACAAGGAATAGTGTATATGATTTCGGTAATCATTAACACTAAAAATAAGGAACTTAAGGAAATTCCAGTAGTATCAGAATACCCGGATGTATTCCCAGAAGAACTACCTGGATTACCACCCGATAGGGAAGTAGAATTTAGAATTCATCTAATTCCTGGAACTACACCGATAGCCAAGGCACCTTATCGGTTAGCACCCACCGAAATGTTAGAATTAAAAAAGCAGTTAGATGAATTGCTCAGTAAAGGATTTATACAACCTAGTTCATCCCCTTGGGGAGCCCCAATGTTGTTTGTGAAAAAGAAAGATAGTTCAATGAGAATGTGTATTGATTATAGGGAATTAAATAAGGTTACCATTAAAAATCGATACCCATTACCTAGGATTGATGATCTTTTTGATCAACTTCAAGGAGCTAGATACTTTTCTAAGATAGACTTGCGATCCGGATACCATCAGTTGAAAGTACAAGAAGAAGACATACCTAAAACTGCTTTCAGAACTAGGTATGGTCATTACGAGTTTACATTTATGCCATTTTGTAACACCCATATTAATTTAATATGAATTTACTACTGAATACGCATTTAGTTTGCGTAAAATACGGGTTAACAAAAAGTTGTTACGTTTAATACTCTTACATGATTAGAGTATTTAGGATTAACATCCCTACTAGTTTAAAACGTACAAAAGTGACATCAAGAGTTACATGTTCACATTTAGTTAAAACAAAATATATTAACGCGGAAGCTTCAAAAGTGTTGTGTTCGGTTCTTGACATATTGCTTGATCGCCATCCGGGATATCGCCAACATTACCTAACATCAAAACCAACTTAAATGTTAGTTTTGACAACATATAAACAAGTATAATCGAGTTCCAATATCAAACAATGAAAATAAAAATAAATTTTCCAAACTCATGCCTCCCGCGTGTCGCGGAAGGCGTCCTTTAATCTGTCGCGTGTCGCGACACCCATCGCGTATCGCGCCCCAACCATGGGATCCTGTCGCGTGGCGCAGGGGAGACTAATTTCCAGCAGGTCCGTTTCTGAACCTGTATTTTCTGCCCAGCTCCATATTTTTACAAAATCAAACTTCAAATGTCCATAACTTTTTATCTACAAGTCCGTTTTAGGTGATTCTTTTTCCTACGCGTCCGTAATTAAATTACCCACGCATCTACCATGATTTTTATACCAAATTTCGAATTTACAAACTGAAAGTCTATAAATCCCTTTCTATTTATTCGACCCGCATAGTATTTACACTCTTTGTACTACTACTATTATTATAACTTCAAGGTGTATTTACCCAACATCCGGGGCTTACAATCACCGGCGTTTCATTACCAAACCTATGGTTTCACGCTCTTGTGATCCATCATTGCCAAATGCTATTCAAAACACATTTTTACTACTTACTAACCAACTATTCGACCCGTTTGGCTCATTTATGGAATCCTCCATTTCTGATGACTACCAAACATTTTCTATTCAAGTTTTTGACCCGTTTATGTTGGTGCACTACATCTGTTGACTTCGTCTTGTATCGAGTCTTACACTAGTTAGAATAGATCAGGGCACGTAAAACGAGAGTTAGAAAGATTTCGCTTGAAGGATTGGATTTGTAAAGGATTTCGCTTGAAGTCTCAAGCGAAATCAACATGTAATGATTTCGCTTCAGGTCATTCCAAGCGAAATCTCAATCTCTATATATAGGGATGTTAGTCAAGCGAAATCAGTGAGTAACATTTGAGAGATTTCCATACCGAGGTGCTGCCGGTGTGAGAACTGATTGTAATTGTTGTCTAATCAATACAAATCAGTGTTAAAGTGAAGATTCAGCTGTTTACACATCAAATACTTGTTTTCCGCACCTGTATTTGATAGAATTCCTCTGAACCGACTCATTCGGATCCACAAACCGATCCTACAATTGGTATCAGAGCCAGTTGAGGAGTTCTACAGGAATTCAGCTGAAATTGACATCGTTTTCTTCCTTCTACATCTTATTTTAACAGTTCAGAAAACTTTTCACGGTCTAAATCATCTCAAATTCTCACAGATTGTTTAAAAGTACAAGATAACAAATCCTTGAAAGTTTCACAGCCAAATTTGACCTAAAAGTGATTAAAATTGACCTCCGAATGGATTTCGCTTGAACGGATCAGATTTCAGTTGTAGATTTCGCTTCAAACAGTATTCTATTTCGCTTCAGGGCCGTCGCTTCAACAATTTCGCTTCAGAAACTGTTGCTTGAACGATTTCGCTTCAAAGTTTTCGCTTCAAGGTGTTCGCTTCATACAGCTTCGCTTGAAATTGTTTCGCTTCAACTATTTCGCTTCAAGGTTTTCACTTGAGGATTGTTCAGTTTGTCTAGTTCGCTTGAAGTGTTCAGCTTAAAAATAGTATTTCGCTTGAAAGTATCTGAAACATGGATAACGATTTCCACAACGCTTTTGCAACATCGTCTAGTTCATCTTCCATTGCTCAGAATATGAATTCTGAAAATGAAATGGGGACTACTCAGAAACCCCCGAAGCTTATGGGAATTGAAGAATACTACGGATGGAAAGATAGATTTGAAAACTGGGTGCAAGCAAATCATCTAAGATCATGGGAATGTATTCTGACAAAGTATACTCCACCACAAACTGAAATGCAGACTGAAAAACAGCTTTCAGATTTCAGTAAGGAAGAACGGGAAATATACCGAGCTGAAAAGATGATGATTAGTCTACTTCAACAGGCCGTCAAAGAAGACATCTTCATACTACTTCAACATGACAAAACATCACAATCAATATGGGATGCTCTAAAAATCAAAGTTGAAGGCAGTACGAGTATGATTAAAAGCAGGAAGGCATTGCTTAAAAAGGAATTTGATTTGTTCACCAGTTTGCCTGGAGAAGATACAAAGAAACTTATTGAACGATATTGTCACTTAGTGAGAACAATGTCAATGATGGGTATTAAAAAGGAAAATGATGAATGGGTGGATAAACTTGCTGATGCATTACCTCAGAAAGAGTGGGGAACTTATTTGATGATACTGAAGAATACTGGAGTTTATGATAGATTGTCGATCTCTCAGTTCATTGAAAAGATTGAAAGTCAGGATTTGGAACAGCAGAAGATCGCGAGGATGAACAGTCCAAGTGGTCATCAAGATGTAAAGATGTATTACAAGGGTAATGTTCCAGTTCAAGAAGCTGAAAGAAGTCCGGAAATCCAGACTGCGTTTAGTGCTGGAGATTCTACAGAAAAGATTCATCAAAGTTTAAACAAAAGCAGTAGTGGATTCTCATCTTATCCAAGTGTCAATCCAAAAACTTCATCAGAAAATTTTCAGTCTCAAAGCACAAAGATGGGAAATGGTTGTGTGATTCAATGCAACATAGCTCTAAATCTTCCAGAAGGTCAAAGTTTTTCTGAAGACATTGCGAAAGATCATATGGCATTACTTGGTTCCGTACTTATCTCATATGAAGGATTAGTTGCTGGTCGAATTGGAAATCCTATGCTTACAAAGGAGGATTACGATCAGATAGACGCCGAAGAGATGGAACTAATGGATATCAAATGGTGTCTTGCAAGTGTTCTGAGACGTACTGAAAAGTTCAAGACGATTACCGGGAGAAATGATTTTCTTGATGCTTGTGTTTCTACTTTAGGTTTTGATAAATCTAAAGTTACTTGTTTCAGGTGCAGAGAAAAAGGTCATTTTAAGCGGGAGTGCAAAAATAAAGAAGTTAGTGGAGCTCAAAATCCATTTGGAAAAAATGATTACTACCGGAAAGCCATTTATCAACAAGTTGGTCAGACACAAGAATTACATACGGCTCATGGTAGAAAGATTGAAGATTCAAAGAGAGGATGCTTGGTAGATTTCAACTGGAGTAATTATATATCTTCTGACAGCAAAGCATGCACAGTTGATCAAGATGATGAGAAATTACCTGAAGGTTTAAATTGGGATATGTTTGTTGATGAAAAGGGTGACTTCAAAGCTTTCATTGCAAAGATTGTTAGAGAACCAGACTTGTTTGCAACCTGGATGAGATCCATTGGTGAAACAATGAAAGAACAGTCAGTTACATCTGAAGAAAGTTTAGAAAGTGCTGATGATGAGTCATTAAGTACAAACGATAGTGTGCAAAATGAGGATACTTCAGAAAAAGAAGTTGTTTTTGATCAAACACCATCTGATTCTGGTGTTTCAGATGCTGAGTCTGAAAAATCTGTAGAGTTTGATCAAACACCGATAGAGATTAGTAGTGATGATGAGGAAGAGAAACAGATTAATATTGCTAAAAAACATCTTTCTCCTGAAAGTTTTCATTTTTATTTTGCAGATCGCATGGAGAAACTGAAGGAGAAACAAACTGCTAAAGAACAACAACCGAATGAAGAAGTTAAAGTAGTTGTTGAAGAAAAGGTGACTGAAGCTAAGAAAGTAACTGAGGAAGAAAAAGTGATTGAAGTGATAAAAACAATCGAGATTGAAAAGATTGTTGAAATTGAAAAGCCTTGCAAGAAATGTTTGGAAGCTTGCAAAAATTGTGAAGAAAAAGATGTGATTCTGTTTGATAGAGAAAGACTGATAGAAAAGCTATTATCTGACATCAGCTATGTGAAAGAATCATATAGTGTGTTGAACAGAACTGTGACAGGTCTTCAAACAACGAATTCTGAAAGAGAAAAGGCGTTAACAATGACGAATTCTACGCTGATGGCAAAGCAAAAGGCAATTAATCATTACATCGAAGAAAATGCTAATCTAAAGCAAGAGTTGGAGAAAGAAAAGATTGAGAATGAAAGGATCAGAAGGTTATTACTGAGTTATTCTTGTTCTGATTATGTTATTGATCGAGTTTATCCAACTGTTGCAGGTTTTGAAGCATTTCAGGATGAGAAGCAAAAGAACGAGACTGGTAAGAAATCGACTGTTAAATATAACAAGTGTCTGCCTCCTATCTGGGAAGGGTATTCTCCTAGAAAACCAAATGAGGAACAAGTCGAAAAAGCAGTCAATATAAAGTTAAAATCCGAGACAACTGACGTTTTACCAGATAACATTGACATCACATTTACTGCGTCTGATACTGATCATGAGTCTGAGTTAATCAAAAGAGTGGTTGATCAGGTGTTGGATACTGAGGAGGTGTCTGAGTCAAAGTTTGAGTCTGGGTGTTCAAGTTCGTCAGTCAACAGTTCAAAGTCATTGGAAAAACGGTCTTATAGTAAAGAATTTTTGTTATCAAAAGCAAATTTGGATGATGAAACATTTAAAGTTGCATATACTTTAAATGGTTCTGACAAATTATACTCTGATGAAGAGTTTCCGATGGATAGTGTTAGATTTGATCAGATCAAAAAGGTTTTCAAAATCACAGAAATTAATATTTCTGACACTAAAAATTTAAATCTTAATGAAAAACTTAAAAAATACACTTCTAGAGTTCAACAAAGGTTAAACAAGAAAAAAAGAAGAAAAAATTACAATTCTGATTTTAGTTTTCAAAAGAAAACAAATCAAAATTGTAATTACAAAAGAAAAGGTTTAGGTTTTATTCAGCAAGAAAGTTACAGAAAGGTAAACAATTCTAAATCAAAAACGGAATTTGTTTCAGGTGGAAGTGTTGAAGAAGAACAGAAGAAACCTTTCTGGAAAGAAACAAACCAGGAGTTTCTTGTTGAAAGGAAAAGAACAGGAACTTGAGTTTTTCATTCAAGAGACATTCCAAGAGATACAAGAACTTGTTTTCAATGCCAAGTTGTTGGACACATTGCTCACAATTGTCCAAACAAAGTCAACAAAAAACAGGGAGTCTCTGAAAAACTTAAAGAAAAAGTGGTTGAAAAGAATGATTCACCAACTACAAACTTCAAAACTGTTGAAAATTCAAAGAATAAAGTTGGTGAAAATTCTAAAATATTGTACAAAAAGAAGGCAAAAGACAACCAAACATGGGTTGTTAAGAAATCGGTTGATAGTTCTGACAATGAATCTGATTCCACAAAATCAGAGGAGTCACAAAATGAGATTAATGATTTGTTGAATGATGCTGATATTAAATCAATGAGTGTGAAAGAAATTAAACAAAGGGTTGGTAAAATAGAAATTTCAGATTTTGATATTGAAAAAACATTCAATGGTAATGTTAAGAAAATTTTCAAGAAAATGCTTGATGGGAAAGTAAAGGGGGTTAAAGATTTTTATGCAACTAAAAAGGCAACTTACAATCCTACTGCCCAGGAATTGGAAGCCACCAAGTCAAATAAGACTTGGGTGGAAGTTTGCTTTCCTTAAAGTCTTAGGACTTGCCGGAGATCCCAAGTTTATATCGTGGATCAGGAATCGGCATCTTTCTAATGTTTGAAGATTTTGATTAAAAGTTTTTGATAGTGTTTGAATGTTTATAGGTTGAAGGACTACGCCGGAGCTTCCAGGTTGGTAAGTGCGAAGCAGGAATCGGCATTTTGATTGGTAAAATTATGATGTAGACGTAATATTCCTACAAGTGGTATTGTGTTTGGTATAGTAGGTGCATACATGAAAAGGTTAATCAAGGTCATTAAGTTGAACTTGATTGGACTATTCTTACAATTGGTATTTCGAATAGACAATGTGATGAACCACACTCTGAAACTTCAAATGATTATGTCATAAAAACTTATTTTCCGGAAAAATCATTTTGGTTAAAACAAACTTAAGTGTTTTGAAATCATTATGAGAAAATAGTTTTGTGATAGAGGGAGTTCTGATTGTTTATGCCAAGTGAATGGCGATTTGATGCGATTCGATATCAGTTGTCATTTTATTGTACAGTTTATTTTCAAATTTCCTAAAATGGGTTTGCATTTTAGGGGGAGTAATTTTTTTCAGAAAATCCAAAAACATTTGAAAATTTGAAAAAGACAAAAACATGATAAAATTCAAAAATGAGTTTTTGTTGCATATAGAGGAAATGATAGTACATCAGTGGACTATCACAACATGCTAAGGAAATGTAAAGAAAAATGTGATAAACAATCTTACTGTGGATATGTCAGTAGGTTTTTGCACATTTAGTAGATTATGACGAGATATAAATCTAAATTTCAAACTTGCTTGTTCTGTGGGTTAACACAAACTTGGATATATAGGTAACCCCTGAAATCTCGTTTGAAAGGTCTCTTAATCTGATATACTAGGTCTTTATACTCTATGATATCTGGGGTATTATTCCGGGACTTCTGCTGAACGGTAGTTCTGACCTAGTCCCTGGCTAATACTTGCTGCAATGCTTGAAACACAGCATTAAACCCTCAGCATGCTGAAACAATAAAATTGATATATGCTGCTGTTGTAAGCAAAAAGATTCTCTAAAGGGAACACACCGAAAAGTCGAAGCTGATATCTCTCTGCGTATACGGAAGTATCGATCTGAGATCCCTCGGCCCTCGCACACCTAAATTATATACAGATATCATTGTAGTATTCTCACCTGTAAGATTGATTATTGAGATTCTGGATACGGGAGTATATTCAAGTAGTGGGACGCACGGATAAGTTTAAGTCTCTTAAAACATTAACTATCGTATCTCGGATCAGTTGAACTTTGTGTGAAAATTTAAGTGGACAAACATACTGACAATCTAGGTAAATTGTTTAGAACTTAAAATGAAATGAAGCTTAACGGTGTTGGTGATGTGTCTCAGAAACTGATATGATCCTCTTGCACGAACTCACAAAAATATTGTTTGTAAATATTTCTTTATTATATTTCATTCCTTTCAAAAATTACAAAAAGTTTTTTAGTGTGTTTTAGCATAAATTTTGAAAAATCCAAAAAGATTTTCGGCAACTGATATTGAAAAGCTGATTGTCAAAATTTCAAGTGCTAAACATGATTACTTTTTTGTGAGGGGGAGTGAATCTGAAAATGCTAAAAGGTTTGATAAATCCTACAATTGATATTTTAAAACCTTCATTTGGTTCATCAGTGGTTGATGATAGAAAAGAGATTTATCTGATTATATCAGATTGTTGGTGCATTTAATTGTTAAATTTAGAAAATTTATTTCTGGGTTAAGATTGTTACAGGTGAGCCAGGTTAATTCATTCAAAGCTTATGAAAGTCAAACTCTGATCATGAATCTAAAAAGTTTGCTAGCTGCTGATGCTGATGAACTTAAGGAATCAAGAGATCTGATCAAGAGAATTAGATAAAAGCCAGGCAATGATCTTGTAAACAACATTTGTGTCAGACATTGATCCTAATGCAGATGTTGCTGAAGAACAAATGAATACCAGCAAATCGTGAGGAGGAGTCTGATAGAGGAAGAAGTTTCTTGAGAAAAGAGAGAGAGAAAAGCCCAGAGACTGATCAAGACTGAAGATGTGAAGATACAGTATTGGTGTGACTCAATAGTCGACTAGTCAACATCTGAGGGGGAGTTTGTTGGTGCACTACATCTGTTGACTTCGTCTTGTATCGAGTCTTACACTAGTTAGAATAGATCAGGGCACGTAAAACGAGAGTTAGAAAGATTTCGCTTGAAGGATTGGATTTGTAAAGGATTTCGCTTGAAGTCTCAAGCGAAATCAACATGTAATGATTTCGCTTCAGGTCATTCCAAGCGAAATCTCAATCTCTATATATAGGGATGTTAGTCAAGCGAAATCAGTGAGTAACATTTGAGAGATTTCCATACCGAGGTGCTGCCGGTGTGAGAACTGATTGTAATTGTTGTCTAATCAATACAAATCAGTGTTAAAGTGAAGATTCAGCTGTTTACACATCAAATACTTGTTTTCCGCACCTGTATTTGATAGAATTCCTCTGAACCGACTCATTCGGATCCACAAACCGATCCTACAGTTTAACTATTAGTGATCTACGTCACTTTAACTAACGCTGCCATTTCTAAAAAAAACACAATTTCAAGTATCCATAACTATTCAAATAACATAATGTAACGGGATCACGGTTACATACTTGCATAATTCATCAACATGGGTTTCTAACCATAATTACCCATTCCCGGGCTTGTCAACCTTAGCGTATCACATCCATTCCATGGATTACGCTTTTGTAACTCAATTTAACGAGTGACGTTTAAGTCACTTCGAACACTACTATTTCGAACATTTTTTTTTTACCCGTTTGGTTGTCTAATGGAATTCACCATTTTATCAACATACCAAACTTATTACCACCAATATTTTAATCCGTTTCTTTATCTAGTGAATTACATCACTTTATTTTCATTCCAAACTTGACTAATTAAACAATATTATCAACCAACATAACTAATTAACTACTTTGACTCGTTTGGTTTGTCGAGTGAACTTCGTCACTTCTGTGACATACCAAACTCGCATTTGACACTACCATCTCATTAATATTTCTAAGACTTTTGTTTATGCACAATGTAACGAAACCGAAAGTTACGTACCTTTTAAAGTATATCCTTCAAGCGCGCGTCCACTCCGACTTGACCGCTTGAAGATTCAACCATCGAGCCTATAGAGTTCAACCAACACCGTGTTTAGAACTCATATCACTTCATTTTACACGTAATTCACCATATTATTCAGTTACGAGTTTCTTTCAAAATTTTTGATACATTAGCATTCGTTTAGGCATTTAATCAAACACCTTGTGGACATTATTTCATACAATTAACAATCGAGTTCATGACTAACTATTTAGCCAAGATTAAACATCAAGTAGACAAATTCATGCCTAATTTTCACATCAACATTCTGGATTTACTCATAGAGATCAAAATACACTAGAGTGACAATCATAATCCTAGTGTTTAACATATTTCTACATAACCCAGTAAACACCTATATTGGTGATTATGAATTTCATCATGATGAGCAAAAATTCAACAAGTTAATGGCTAGGGTTAACTCCTAGACATGATTTCATTCCAATTTCATCCAAACAACAATCATGCAAGCACAAATTTCGAATATTATGTGTTCATCCAGAATTTAAGATGGAACCAAATAGTAAAATTTTACATACCTTATGATCCCTTTACTGAGGTGATCACTAATTTGTGCTTGGATTTCGATTTGGGCTTGATTTGCCCTTTCAATTTAATGAATTTCTGAAGTTTAGGGTTTGAGCATGGGAGTCTTTCTTGGCTCTGGTTGAATTCGCAGGAAACACACACGTATGTGTGTGTTTTATGTTTTAACATTTGATTTAATTAAAACTCTAATTCATTTGTCCATGTTTGGCCCCTCAACATTTTTTTTTCAAGTTTTTATAAGGGTATTTTAACCATGTTTGTTCTATTATTTGAAGTCTTTCAACTAACTAGGTTATTTATTCCTAGTTATTTTATCTTGACCATAACCGACTTTTAATTTATAATATAAAATTTATATTTTTGGGCTGTTACAAGTCTACCCCCCTTAAAGAGGTTTCGTCCTCGAAACCGGAAATACGTACCAAATAATGTCGGGTAGAGACGCCGTATCTCCTCTTCGGACTCCCATGTAGTGTCTGAACCCTTTTCTATGTTCCCATTTGATCTTAACTTGATCAATTCTCTTATTTCGGAAATCTTTAACCTTTCGATCTGGAATCTCTAATGGCCTTACTGCATAATTGAGGCTATTAGCCACCTCGATATCATCATAATGGATGTAAGTCGTTTCCTCCGCTAGGCATTTTCGCAGTTGTGACACATGAAACGTGACATGTATTACCACTCAATTCGTCCGGTAATTCAAGGCGATACGCTGCCTTGCTGACCCGTTCAATGATTTTAAATGGCCCGATAAACCTCGGGCTTAGTTTTCCTCTTTTTCTGAATCAGATAACACCCTTCCATGGGGAAAAGCTTTATCATAACCATATTACCTACCTGAAATTCAATCGGTTTTCGTCTTTTGTCGGCATACAGTTTTTATTCGTATTGACATGTGCGTCTTCTAGGCACATGTCTTATTGGACCTTAACCTTTTATCACTTATTTCCTATCTTTGTCGCCCTTTTGACCGGGTTGTCTTTTGACCATCCAGTCACCGAGTCCGTCAGCATACTCACTTCACGCTAGTCTTATATTGACAAACGCTCTACATAGGTCACAACATTATTTTGACTACAACTTGTTTTATTGCCTAGACTAATTGGTCACCATTTTACCTCATATCCCGTCATTCGGGTATGCTATATTGCCGTCATCGACCCTTTGCGTGTTTATCATTTCATATCTAGTAACTCATATTACAACGTGGTTGTATTCTGTATCACTTTTGTGTCCGTGATCTCATCACGTCATGTTTAGGTTTTCGTCAGCTTTTCATTATTATGAATCTTCTTTCGAATGCTTCGTCTTACACCTAACGGCATTAAGACTTATATTCTTTAGTATTAACCATTTTCTAACTTCTCTCCTAGTATTTATATTTGTTAGAACTTCGTTTCTTTACTAAAACTAAATTTTAGTTTATTGTTTTTCTTTTTAACACATGTCGATTAATCATATCAAGGAATTAACTACAAGAATTATTCCTCTCCGTTATCATTTTACGCAAGAAATCATAATTGGTTCCCCACGCTTTATAGTATTGACCCGCAAGTTCCTTTACTTAGCCTCGTAGACTATTTTATTAGGTCTTCACCTTTTTAGAGTGAGACCCTATAGTTTGTTCCTTTGTATTTGCGACCCGATGGTCATTTTGGTCCCGTAGACCTTTACATTGTTTATAACCTGAAGGTTATGGTGATCCCATGGATCATCTTCTATTCATATCTTTATTTACTTGCATAAGTATACATATGGCGTCAAGGCACCCCCCCCTTTTTATGTTTGGAATAAATAAATTTTCGCATTCAAAATTCATTTGACTTTGACCGTAGTCTAAGGCTACACTCATTTTCTTTCGGGTTATCATTCCGACTCTATGACTTCTTACGTCACCTTCGCGTCGGTTTATTTCACTCATACCGTTATTTGGCTCATGCCCCCATTCCCTTTTAACCCGTTACCGGGTTCTTTTTCTTAATGTTTTTAACACTCCGGTTTTATTGGTCTGCGTTTTCCTTTCCATACTCTTTTATTACATATCACATAGATTCAGTAATATTTCGCACTTTCATTATTCGGGTTGCGCTTACTTGGAATATCAAGTATTATACTTATTTGATCCGAACACCACCTTCCTTTTGTTAGCGACCCTTAGGTCTGTTTCTTTTACTAATGTCTCGAAGGCCCATTTCTTAAGTATTATTTGGTAAAACCACTACTATGGTTATACGGCTTTTGGGGTTTACCCGTTCTTATTCTAACACTTTCATAACGTTTGTTTTACTAATCTTTTATATAATCACTACCATCACTGTGATCATCGTTCTTCCTCATAAGGATTTAATTAATAATATGTTACTTGGATGGTTACCCATACCCAAGTTTCTAAATCCGCATTTAACGATACTTTCTTATTCGTAGTGGCGAATAATATGTATCGTTTATTTAGTTTTCCTTGAGGATATTTTCCGCCCAAGTCTTAATTTCTCATTCTTAGCCTCAGTCCATTGTCTAATTGTTGCCCAACGTTATCTTAATGAAATTTTAATACGTGTACCCGCAATACTCACCCCAATGGGCTTTCTCTCAACTCGTTAATCTTTTTTTTTCTTTGCTGTCATTATGGTGACTTATAGCCTTTCCTTTATTCCGGGTTAAACGGCTTCTATAGCCTTTCCGATTTTCCATAGATTCTTTCGTGCATCTCCTCAGTCATGAGGGATACCGTGTCGTTGCCAACTATGGTTGGCATCATCCCATTATAATAATAACATAAATTAATTCATTTCATTTTATTATTCCATGTCGTTGTATGGAATTTACCCACATCGTTTATCAATATAAACGATGTTTCTACATGTTTTTATTTGGTTTGGCCCAGTCTATAACCTCGTCTTCACCATTTACTATTATTGCAAATTCCGGGTTCGAGTGTACACACACTCCTTCCCATTATGACACTTATCTTTCTTTGCATTCCGGGTTCGAGTGTACGCGCACTCCTTCCCATTGCAACATTTATCGATATTACTTTTACCTCGGTTTCACATACTCACCCTTATTTATTTATTTATTTATATATATACATATATATATATATATATTTTCCTTTACATATTTCATTTATTTCACTAATCATGTATGCCTATATGCAACTATCGTTCATTATGTGAATCGTTGCATTCTACTTGTCTTATCGTAATTTAGAACGTGTACTTGATTGGCACTTCGTTATCTCAAGTCATTACTTGATTTAGGTTCTTTGCTAGCATGTTCTTCGTCATGCTTCCGAACCTTTGCCATTTGAATTATTTAACCCCCGTCATCTTAAGACACGGTCATCATCTCATTCGAACATTTCCAATTTATTTTTAATCTTACTATTCAATGTTGCCCGTATTGTTATACGAGACATTCAAATATACTTACTTTACAAATACTTATTTTATATTCAATCTATGATTAGGATTCATACTACCTAATCATCTTTTACCGACATCAGACATCTCAATTCTGAAATGTTTATACCCATTGTCAAACATTTCGTTCCATTATCGTTTGCATCTTCTATTTTGATTTAGCCAAGTTTGTAACTTTCTTAAACCATTTATGTTTAGTGCACTTTCCGGGTTTGAGTGTATTAACACGCTCTTCCCATGCACATCGACTCGAATTCCTTTTTCTAACAATCTAATATAATCTACTAAATAACTAATTCTTACCGGATGATTGATCAAGCTTGAACCGAACACGCTTTGTTGACAACCTTGAGCTCTGATTACCAACTTGTAACACTCATATTAATTTAATATGAATTTACTACTGAATACGCATTTAGTTTGCGTAAAATACGGGTTAACAAAAAGTTGTTACGTTTAATACTCTTACATGATTAGAGTATTTAGGATTAACATCCCTACTAGTTTAAAACGTACAAAAGTGACATCAAGAGTTACATGTTCACATTTAGTTAAAATAAAATATATTAACGCGGAAGCTTCAAAAGTGTTGTGTTCGGTTCTTGACATATTGCTTGATCGCCATCCGGAATATCGCCAACATTACCTAACATCAAAACCAACTTAAATGTTAGTTTTGACAACATATAAACAAGTATAATCGAGTTCCAATATCAAACAATGAAAATA
Source organism: Helianthus tuberosus (assembly GCA_030545235.1). Lineage (NCBI taxonomy): Eukaryota > Viridiplantae > Streptophyta > Magnoliopsida > Asterales > Asteraceae > Helianthus > Helianthus tuberosus. The sequence continues at coordinate 29,722,394 of CM060365.1, read as the reverse complement.
AAAATAAATTTTCCAAACTCATGCCTCCCGCGTGTCGCGGAAGGCGTCCTTTAATCTGTCGCGTGTCGCGACACCCATCGCGTGTCACGCCCCAACCATGGGATCATGTCGCGTGGCGTGGGGGAGACTAATTTCCAGCAGGTCCGTTTCTGAACCTGTATTTTCTGCCCAGCTCCATATTTTTACAAAATCAAACTTCAAATGTCCATAACTTTTTATCTACAAGTCCGTTTTAGGTGATTCTTTTTCCTACGCGTCCGTAATTAAATTACCCACGCATCTACCATGATTTTTATACCAAATTTCGAATTTACAAACTGAAAGTCTATAAATCCCTTTCTATTTATTCGACCCGCATAGTATTTACACTCTTTGTACTACTACTATTATTATAACTTCAAGGTGTATTTACCCAACATCCGGGGCTTACAATCACCGGCGTTTCATTACCAAACCTATGGTTTCACGCTCTTGTGATCCATCATTGCCAAATGCTATTCAAAACACATTTTTACTACTTACTAACCAACTATTCGACCCGTTTGGCTCATTTATGGAATCCTCCATTTCTGATGACTACCAAACATTTTCTATTCAAGTTTTTGACCCGTTTAACTATTAGTGATCTACGTCACTTTAACTAACGCTACCATTTCTAAAAAAAAAACACAATTTCAAGTATCCATAACTATTCAAATAACATAATGTAACGGGATCACGGTTACATACTTGCATAATTCATCAACATGGGTTGCTAACCATAATTACCCATTCCCGGGCTTGTCAACCTTAGCGTATCACATCCATTCCATGGATTATGCTTTTGTAACTCAATTTAACGAGTGACGTTTAAGTCACTTCGAACACTACTATTTCGAACATTTTTTTTTTGACCCGTTTGGTTGTCTAATGGAATTCACCATTTTATCAACATACCAAACTTATTACCACCAATATTTTAATCCGTTTCTTTATCTAGTGAATTACATCACTTTATTTTCATTCCAAACTTGACTAATTAAACAATATTATCAACCAACATAACTAATTAACTACTTTGACTCGTTTGGTTTGTCGAGTGAACTTCGTCACTTCTGTGACATACCAAACTCGCATTTGACACTACCATCTCATTAATATTTCTAAGACTTTTGTTTATGCACAATGTAACGAAACCGAAAGTTACGTACCTTTTAAAGTATATCCTTCAAGCGCGCGTCCACTCCGACTTGACCGCTTGAAGATTCAACCATCGAGCCTATAGAGTTCAACCAACACCGTGTTTAGAACTCATATCACTTCATTTTACACGTAATTTACCATATTATTCAATTATGCGTTTCTTTCAAAATTTTTGATACATTAGCATTCGTTTAGGCATTTAATCAAACACCTTGTGGACATGATTTCATACAATTAACAATCGAGTTCATGACTAACTATTTAGCCAAGATTAAACATCAAGTAGACAAATTCATGCCTAATTTTCACATCAACATTCTGGATTTACTCATAGAGATCAAAATACACTAGAGTGACAATCATAATCCTAGTGTTTAACATATTTCTACATAACCCACTAAACACCTATATTGGTGATTATGAATTTCATCATGATGAGCAAAAATTCAACAAGTTAATGGCTAGGGTTAACTCCTAGACATGATTTCATTCCAATTTCATCCAAACAACAATCATGCAAGCACAAATTTCGAATATTATGTGTTCATCCAGAATTTAAGATGGAACCAAATAGTAAAATTTTACATACCTTATGATCCCTTTACTGAGGTGATCACTAATTTGTGCTTGGATTTCGATTTGGGCTTGATTTGCCCTTTCAATTTGATGAATTTCTGAAGTTTAGGGTTTGAGCATGGGAGTCTTTCTTGGCTCTGGTTGAATTCGCAGGAAACACACACGTATGTGTGTGTTTTATGTTTTAACATTTGATTTAATTAAAACTCTAATTCATTTGTCCATGTTTGGCCCCTCAACATTATTTTTTCAAGTTTTTATAAGGGTATTTTAACCATGTTTGTTCTATTATTTCAAGTCTTTCAACTAACTAGGTTATTTATTCCTAGTTATTTTATCTTGACCATAACCGACTTTTAATTTATAATATAAAATTTATATTTTTGGGGTGTTACAAGTCTACCCCCCTTAAAGAGGTTTCGTCCTCGAAACCGGAAATACGTACCAAATAATGTCGGGTAGAGACGCCGTATCTCCTATTCGGACTCCCATGTAGTGTCCGAACCCTTTTCTATGTTCCCATTTGATCTTAACTTGATCAATTCTCTTATTTCGGAAATCTTTAACCTTTCGATCTGGAATCTCTAATGGCCTTACTGCATAATGGACTTTGTTACTAAGTTACCTAAAACCAGAAAAGGTAATGATGCGATTTGGGTAATTGTAGATCGATTAACCAAATCAGCTCATTTTCTACCCATGAAGGAAACCTTTAGCATGGAAAGATTTGCAAAATTGTATGTAGACGAGGTAGTATCCTTACATGGAGTCCCACTCTCCATTGTATCAGATAGGGATAGTCGTTTCACTTCACATTTTTTGACAAGTTTCCAAGAAGCCATGGGGACGCGATTAAATTTAAGTATAGCCTACCATCCCCAAACAGACGGACAAAGTGAAAGGACGATCCAAACCCTGGAAGACATGCTTAGAGCATGTGTTATAGATTTTGGTGGAAACTGGGATGACCACCTACCTTTAATTGAATTCTCCTATAACAATAGTTATCATGCAAGTATTGAAGCTACCCCGTTCGAAGCACTGTATGGACGAAAATGTAGAACCCCAGTTTGCTGGGCAGAAATAGGAGAAAGTCAATTATCAGGTCCCGAGATCGTGCAAGAAACCACTGACAAGATCACTCAAATCAAGGAAAGGCTGAAAACGGCTCGAGATCGCCAGAAGAGTTATGCAGACAATCGACGCAAGCCACGAGAATTTCAAGTTGGAGACATGGTACTCTTGAAAGTTTCTCCTTGGAAAGGAGTAGTTCGGTTCGGTAAGAAAGGAAAGTTAAGTCCAAGATACGTAGGACCATTCCCAGTAATCCAATGCATAGGACCGGTTGCCTATCGTTTACACCTACTAGAAGAACTAGCTGGAGTACACGACGTATTTCATATATCCAACCTCAAGAAATGTTTATCAGACGAATCCCTGGTAGTACCTCTTCAAGATATAGAGGTAAATGAAAAGCTAAAATTTGTTGAGAAACCACTCCAAATAGAAGACAGAAAGGTTAAGTTTCTTAAACACAAAAGATTGGTACTGGTCAAAGTCAAGTGGGATTAAAAAAGAGGACCCGAATACACCTAGGAGCTGGAATCGTAGATGAAGCGAAAGTATCCTCACTTATTTTAATAAATCTCGAGGACGAGATTTTAAATAAGGTGGGGAGGATGTAAGGACCTGCAAAAATGCCCAAAAACGACCCGTAAGTGAAAACTCGGACCCCTGAAACCCCAATACTCCTGAAAAACCAAGAAAACAAGAATTTTGGATTTCAGGCGGGCCGCGTAAGACTTACGCAGATGCTTACGCGGGCCGCGACAGGACACATGGTGACCGAGGCTCGTTCCAGGCCACGTGGCAACCCTACACGTGACACGCTAGCCCTACACGTAGACTAGGGGCCCTCGCGGGCCGTGTAAGGTTCGAGTTAAGGTTTACGCGGGCCGCGTAAAACATGAAAATCAGCTATAAATTGCTTGTGCATGGGACTTGCTTCTGTGTTCGAAATTTTAGTTCAAAACGTCCATTTTCTGCTCAAAAACGAATATTAAGGTATCAAAACGCTGCTACGCTCAAGGGTAATAACTCGATCACTGCTACGATACAATGTCTGATCGATTGAAACCGATCTGATGGATGTTTAAGTGCTGCCCGTATTTGGGCTATACTTTGTCATTCGTCGTGAGGGTTTTGATTTCGTAAGCTATCGTAAATGTTGTATTAAGTTACTGACCTAGTTTCGTGTGCATTGTTATTTAAACTAGGTTACAAGGCTAAATCAGCAGGCTAAACTCTGCCCAATTAAACCTGCAATGTGAGTCATTATCTTTTTATCAACAATGTTTTACAATACCCAAATTATTTTCAAAAGTTATAATTACAGGGATTAAGTCTTGGTTATCCTGAATCACTGGCAAGTGGGGTATTGTGCACATTACTAATTTCTCACGGTTAGGTTCACCAACCTAATAGTGATAATCATCACTACTTGGGTGAAAGGACCCAATAGTGGTATGACCATCGTCACCAGGGTGTGACACGGCGCCAGATAAAAATAAGATAGTAGCCATTGTAATCGCTCTTATGCTGTAATTTATAACTAGGAGTCGTTTTATCAAAATTGAGTAACTCGCCAGTATTTCCCCGCTGATAAAATATTTTTAAACATGTTGCAGGTGACTTACTGTGAATCAAGGAAAAAGTGCTACGGAGCACTGACAAGCTTGAAGTGGTGGCTCAGTAAAATAAATAAACATGTTTTGTAAAACAAGGGATTTCCTCGTGAAATTATCTTTACTATAAATTATGGGGTTTGTCCCAATTTGTGAAATAAAATAATTGGACATTTTCAAGTTTTAAAAGATCCTGTTAAACTTCCGCTGTCAAATCAAATAATAAATACCACGGGTTTCTGTCTCGCGGCTCCTGGACCGGGTCACACCAGGATGGGGGTCGTGACAGGCACGACGCGATGAGTTTTGTTGTTTCGATTGCGATTGCGAGCGTTGCGATACACTAGATTTTCCTAGTCAAATTACTTTTAATCCCAACTACTATATCAACATACAATCATCCTTATTTCTTATTTGTTTAGCGTTTGCGATTCGATCGCGATTGAGTTTCGATTGCGTTTCAATTAATCACACAACATAAACATTAATAAACATGCACAAGTAACACATAAGGTACACACACACATATAAAAATATTCAAAACGCGTAATTCGAGTTGCGAGTGCGATTGCGGTAAGCAATAAAGCGATCATACATGCGATAATCATCGAATAAACCTTGATTATTAATAAGTACTCCACATAATACAACTAACGTAAAGCATAAAATAGACTATCTACAAGTCAAAGAAGTCAAAACAGTAATTGAGTAAGGAGTGACAGATCGCAATCAGCGATCTTGTCTACCTTTGACTTCAATCTTGACTTTGACTTTGACTTCGAGACACGGGGTGTTACATGTAGTGTAGAAATTGATGGAATAAGCTCAGGCAAGTTAAAGCTTAGTGTTTTTCTTTTCTTTGCAGGGTTTAGTTCATTACGATTCTTACCATAACTATTAACCGATATAAACTATCGAGGTGTAGATCTTCACCCGACTTTGTTAACTCGGTCGTGTTGGTGACATAGATACAAGGACACCATGCTGTTCAAATACTCGATTGCCAAGCTCTACGGCTCAAGATGATAAACGATGAAGGATAATGATGTTTGTAATTTTAAATTTCTAAGTTATTTGTCTTCTCGTAAATTTATGTTCTCTTCTAGTTCTTTTTTAGGTAATCCATCTTAGGGACCACATGGACAAAGAACATGGGGTCATGGTGATGAGGAGTTGATCCAAGAACTGCTAGATTTTAATATGAACCAACTAGATAAGGGAAAACAAGGAAGAAATGACCCAAACTTTAAATAGTCATAGCTTGGGCTACGGTTAGAGTTATGGGGTCCACAAGCAGGTGACAAAAAGGTCTCAACGAGGCGGGTCAAATGACAAGTGCCTCAGGCTGTTTGGCACTTTGACCACCTGTCAGACCTATATTTCTTGATCTAATACCTTGACTTCGTCAATCAAGATTTCCTCCAAATTCTGCAATCTTTTGTACTTCCCTTTTTTAGCTTATAACACATAAATCTTTTATTAACATAATTTACGCTTTTATATTTTGTATTAAATTGAATACTTTCAGTGAATTTGTAATCTCGAACATTTGGAAATCTTGCTAAATTTAGAAGCTCTCTGTAAAGGGCACCTGTAGGTCCGGCTAGGGGAGGATCTAGTCGCCTAATCCTTGTATACAAACCAACCCGGTTGTGCGGAATCCAACCGAAATAGCAAACCGAGATAGAACACACAATAACACGACATGCAAGGTTCAACGATTAACACCACTTGTATTAAACGTATGAAAGGTCCAGTTACAGCTCAATGTTTACAGATCAGCTCTATAAACTCTCTCTAACAGTATGTGTGTTCTCTGTTTTCCCTATGTGTTCAACTATCATCTGCCGAAATGAACACAACACACGGGTATTTATACCCAACACAGCAGGTCTGGTCGAAGGATCATGCAGACCGGTCGAAAGATCATCTTTCGACCAGGAACAGCTCGAACGATCCAAATGAATCACGAAAGATGGGATCTTTCGTGGTCCATCTATCGAAGGTCCATCTTTCGAGCTCATCATCGAAGGATCCATGCAATCCTTCGATGGTGCATCCTTCGACCCAGCCATCTTACAAACATAATGTTGACTGTTTGGCCAAGTCAAACCAGGAGGATGGTTGACTTGGTCAAACTTACAAGACTAACAAGACATCGTTTTACATTGTGACCGAATACAGACAAAGTGCAGACATAAGTGCACCAACAAACTCCCCCTTGGCTGTAGCTTTGTCTGGCTTATCAATAATCAGCTGTTGCTTTATCTCGATCTTCGATCTTGTAAGTTCTCGTGTCTTCAAGTCTTTGACTTCTATTCAAGTCTTCAATGTCGGAGGATCTTTAAAGTCTTCACGTCTTGAAAGCAGAAAGTGTATCAACAAACTCCCCGTATCACGTAGGAAGTGTATTGACAAACTCCCCCTTAACATAAGCTCCCCCTTGAGTTATGCTCGTGAAAGTCTTTATCTTTATGAAGTGAGATCCTTGTGGTGTTGATGATGGTCAGCGGCAACTCGATCATCTTCATCATTTGAGTGCCTTCACGTCGTGTCTTCATTCCGAAGCTTGACATCGACCATGTTCTCCTAGCCTTTAGAATCTGCACATGCAAGAAATCTAAACGCGTAATGAGAACAACCGCTTGGAATATCATAAACAAACGACACACATGTGACCATTGTTTAAACAAACACCGTCCGACAGTTTGAAAGTTTAAAGTATTTTATCGATTTCAATTTTAACTTTCAAAACTTGCAAATTTCGACCGTTTATGAAGATTCAGTCGTTTTCGGTTTTCGTTCAGGTTTCAGGTAACGAAGACTCGAGCTCCAACATCGTACGATCGAAAATAAAATAGAAATAAAATCTTTTTGGCTTTTATAAGATTTATATTAAAACACACATAAAATCTTTTTGATATTTTTGAATATTTCAAATGTAAAGACTGAAAGCAGTAAATAAATATATACAGACATTCTTTTTGCGAGTTTCGAGGGTAAGAGAATCATATCAGTGTACGGTCATGCCAAAACGCTCTTGTTGTTCAATTAGTTAACATTAAGATAAGCATCCTATAACGATTATCGGTATTGTTGTCCACATAAGCTCAACTTATCATTTGTAATCATGGCGAGGGGATACGTTAAGGTATGATTTATACTTACCGACCGGTGTTCATCCACATCACGACACATTCCCGTATCAAGGTATGCACGAGGGTTCATCTTACCGGTGAGTATACCGATTATCATCTGTTTGACCGTATATGATGTGAGATCCTCACTTATTTTGAATTTGAAAACAAGCCCTATGTGATATAATCACTTATTGATGAGGAACTTGGTTTTCGATGCATGAGGGCACAGGAGCAAGTCCGTGAACAGGTCAGTACTTTCGTACAGCAGAGAGACGAACTTGACTCCCGGAAAGAATTTGTGATATTTTATCACTTATTTGTTTGGACATGTGATTGTTGATCACTTATTGAGGTCGTATGCAATATGTACACGTATGTATGGTATCATGGAAGATCTAGACTTGCGTCCCCGTTATTTTTTTTCGGTAAAAGATACAACCATGATACCCAGATGATAAGCAGCATAAAGACCGAATATCTCAGAACCTCGGCAATCTCTCAAACGAAATTTCGGTACCAAGACCATATGCCAATGAATGGTTCCCACCCAGTCTTCAGTCGATTTAGGTTTATATCACCCTGCACACTTTAACATGATTGTGAGCCTACCGATACATCTTATATAGAGCTGCTTATCGTTTTTCATTTAAGGTTTAAAGAGGTTTGGACAGACCACTGATGTACTATCATTTTCTCTTTTGCTCGCCAGGAAACTCATTTTTGATTTTCTATTGTTTTTGTGTTTTTGAAATTTTTCAATGTTTTTGGATTTTTCAAATTTTTGGATTTACTCCCCCTAAAATCAATAAACTAAGACAAATTTAAAACACAAAGGTATTTACAAAAATGATTTTCCGATGTTGGTTTTACTCTTGCTTGACCTTAACGCCGTTTACCAATAATAAATAATCAAATCTTGATTTGTCAAAAGCTTTGGTAAAAAGGTCGGCACGTTGGTCATCGGTGTGGACGTAAGCAACATCGATTAGCCTTTTCTCAAAGCAATCACGTATGAAGTGATATTTGATTTCGATGTGCTTAGTCTTTGAATGCTGCACAGGATTTTTAGTGATCTGTAAGGCAGCAGAATTATCAATGTAAATAGGAGTAGTTAGGAATTCAAAACCGTAGTCACGCATTTGCTGTTGTATCCACAGGACTTGGGAGCAACAACTCGAGGCAGCAATGTATTCAGCTTCGCATGTTGATGTAGCGACGCACGTCTGCTTCTTGCACTGCCATGTGACTAGGCGATTTCCCAAAAACTGACATCCAGCCGTTGTGGATTTGCCGTCGATTTTGCATCCGCCAAAATCAGAATCACTGAATGCGATCAAGTCAAAGTTATTATCCCTAGGGTACCACAGACCGGTGTCAGGGTAACCCTTCAAATAACGAAAAATCCTTTTTACAGCTGCAAGATGTGAGGCCTTCGGGTTGACTTGATATCTGGCAAGCAGACACGTTGGGTACATTATATATGGTCTTGATGCTGTGAGGTACATAAGAGATCCAATCATCGCGCGGTAGTAAGAGGGGCTAACATCTTGACCCTTCAAGTCTGGAGTAATTCCGTGATTTTGTGGTAATGGGGTACCGATGGGCGTGGCATCAGACATCTGGAACCGGCTCAAGATGTCACCAACATATTTAGTCTGATGGATGAATATCCCAGACTCTGTTTGTTGTACTTGTAGGCCCAAAAAGAAGGTCATTTCCCCCATAGCACTCATCTCGAATTTATCCTGCATAACACGCTCGAAATCCCTACACAAAACATCATTAGTAGAACCAAAAATAATATCATCAACGTATACCTGTACCAGTAGAAGATCTCCATCTTGTTCTTTGATGAAAAGAGTACAGTCGATAAGACCTCTGCGAAAACCATTCTCCAGCAGATAATTAGATAAGGTTGCGTACCAAGCTCGCGGTGCTTGATGTAGACCATATAGAGCTTTGTTGAGCAACCAAACCCGATCGGGATGGATAGGATCTTCAAAACCAGGAGGCTGTTCGACGTACACCTCTTCTTCCACCACACCATGTAAAAAAGCACTCTTCACGTCCATCTGGTATACCTTGAAACCTTTGAATGAGGCATAGGCCAGAAAGATCCGAATGGCTTCTAGACGTGCAACAGGTGCATACACTTCCTTGTAGTCGATCCCTTCAATCTGACGAAAACCTTGAACGACTAATCGTGCTTTGTTCCGAATAACAATCCCACGGTCATCCTTTTTGCATTTAAACACCCAACGGGTACCAATCTTCTTGTATCCAGCAGGTTTCTCTACGAGTTTCCAGACACCAAGCTTCTGGAATTGTTGCAGTTCTTCCTGCATCGCTTCAACCCATGAGCTATCTTTCAAAGCATCTTTCCAAGTTCTTGGTTCTTCCTGTGAGACATAACACGCGAAAGACCAATCATTCTGTTGACCAGATTCTCGGATAGTTGCATACAAGCCTGCATTGTTGTTGTTCCGCAACATGTTTCTTGTTTGAACGCCACTTTGTACATTTCCGATGATGTTTTGTTGAGGATGGGTATTATGAATCCTTGTTTCTGGATTATCTTGAACTGGAATATTTGTGCCCAGATTGTTGAGATTGGGATCAACAATCAATTCAAGGCCCGGAATTGACGAAGAGGATGATGCAGAAGTTTCAGCTGTTCGAGGGACATCCACTGGAGGAGTACCCTCTGAAGTACCATGAACTGCTGTTGGAGCTTCTTGATCTGCATCTAGAAATTCGTCATCCTCTGAAGATTCGTTCAATTCGGTAGCATCTTGAAAATCCTCATTGTCGAGAGCATTATTGTTCACTGAAGATGGTTCTTGATTGACTATAATGGGACGAACCAACGGTGAATCTGTTGCATTGTCGCTCTCGAAAAACATCCTTGCCGCAGCATTTTCTTCAACGGCTTCAACATTGATCGAATTGAAAAAGTCATCGTACTCAAACATCCAAGGCTGACCAGGATTTCTAACTGGTAAAGTGTGCCTTTGTACTCTGACTTCAGACCATTCCTCGACCCTTTTAGTCTCTAGATTCCAGACTCTTAAGTTTGGGGTGGAATACCCAAGAAAGTATCCCTCAATTGCTCTTGCCCCAAACTTTCCATTAGGATCGATAATTGTGCAAGGAGCTCCAAACGGTTCGAGATAAGACAAGTCTGGTTTCCGTTTGTTGATAAGCTCAAAGCAGGTCTTGTTGTGTCTTTTGACTGTAAGGACTCGGTTCAACGTATAGCATGCAGAGGACACAGCTTCAGTCCAGAATGGAATGGGTAGCTGCGACTCTACCAACATAGTCCTAGCAGTCTCGATCAATGTGCGGTTCTTACGTTCAGCGACGCCATTCTGTTGAGGAGTATAAGCTGCACTAAATTCGTGAAGAATACCTTTTGAAGTGCAAAACTCCGCCATGGCATGATTTTTGAATTCAGTACCATTGTCGCTACGTATCCGCCTAACCTTCAGGTTGTAAAGATTCTCAATCTGAATGATCAAGTTTTTGATAATACCGAAGGTTTCACTCTTGTGTGCCATGAACGCCACCCAAGAAAATCTTGAATAATCATCAGTAATCACGAGGCAATATTGATCATTCCTAATGCTTTTGTGCTTGACAGGACCGAACAAATCCATGTGCAAACGTTCAAGAGGAACAGCCACCGTGTTGACTTTCTTTGTAGGGTGTCGCTTCTTTGTTTGTTTTCCTTTCTGGCACGAAACACAGACGTCTTGAAGATGGAAATTTTTGAGAGGAACACCATTCACCAATTCATTTGATACCAAATGATTCATTTTGCGTAAGTGAATGTGACCCATTCGTCTGTGCCAAGAGATTGTGTCTTTTTCTGTGGCTTTGGAAACGAAACATGTTGCTTGTGCAGACGTTGTGATAGCTTGGCTCATATCAAGGACATACAGATCATTTATCCTTGGAGCCGACAAGAGAATCCATTCTTTTGGAATTTTGAAGCCGGGTTTCAGCACATAACATCCATTAGCATCAAAGTGTACTGAGAACTGCTTGTCACAAATTTGAGAAACACTAAGAAGATTGTGATCAAGTTGTTGCACGAAGTTGATCTTGTCAAAGCTAACAACCCCGTTGGAAATCATTCCTTCACCCGTTATATATCCGCCCTTATCTCCAGCAAAAGCAACATAACCTCCTCTAATAGTTTTGACGTCGTAGAGAAGCTTCATGTCGCCTGTCATGTGCCTGGATGCCCCACTATCAACAATCCAATGACTACTGATAGTTCCTCCTGGAACACCCTGCACATGAACTCAATCGATTAGTTGGAGATGGGGACCCAAGCCATTGTGGTCTTGGGTCTTCCATTTTTATCAACAACAATAACTTCGACTTTTTGATGATTTGGAAATTGTGATGGTCCCCCTGATTCAATAACCCTTTTTGGTTTCCAGGTCTGTTGAGTGTTACCAGTTTGATTGTTTGAAGTTTTTGAAAACTTTGAATTTTCTGGTTTAACTGAAACAGATGGTTTGTGAACCACATCGGTTTTAATTTCTTTTTCCAGTTTCTTGACCTGTTGGCGTTTCTGTTTCTTTTCCCTTTCTCTTATGAGTCGGGGATCTTGTTTTACAGAAACAGATCGCTTGCGGTCAGTTGGGCCATGGGGATCATCAACTATGCCTTTTTGTTTATGAAGATATGGGCAATTTCGAACAATATGCCCGATTGTTCCACATTCAAAACATGATCTTCGTTCAACAAACCCCGAAGTATCATGTGGTCGTCTTGCCGATGATGAACTTTGTGATCCCGAGGTACTAGGTTTTGAACAACTTGGTTCATTCCTTTTCATCACAGTTGCTTTTTGGACAAAATCTAAATTAGATTGATTTGCAAACTTTTCAATTTTGTCCGTTCCCTTCGACTTCACAAAGTTCACATTCTTCTTCTTCTTCTGATTCGGCTTCTTTTGAGTTTGAGTCGGTGCCTTACCATTTGTTTTGGTATGGTTTTGCTGTTTTGGCACTGTTGGTAATTTCTTGTTCCCAAACTGTTTTCTAACTTCAGCCTTTGGGATAGGAGGACACTGTGTGACTGTAACATGTGGTCCTGTCTTTCCCAAGAACTTACTTGTAGAATTTTCAAAGACTTTACTAATTAATGATTGATTAACATTCTTAATAGGAAAATCTTTGTCTGAATAGATTTTATCATCACCAACAAGAGTGTACAGTAAATCCACACTCTCCGACTCTTTCTCAGACGAGGACTCAGTCGCAATAGTCTTAGCGGGTTTTGCTGGAGGATCACACAGGATGTGATTCTCAAGAGGTATGTCCTCATCCTTTATCACCGCATCAGACTTTGCTGAATCGGTATCATCAGACTCATCATCAGAAGAATCAGTATCCTCAATCACAACTGGAGGATCCTGATTCGGTTCAGCAGTTACAAAGGTATCTGCTGACACATCTGAATCTGACGATACTTCTTTCTTGTATCCGAGCCCTGCTGCAAATTCCTCAACGTCCAAAGGAACAGATGGCTCAAAGTGAGTCCTATACTCCTCATCAGGCATGGCATCATAATTGTTTCTCACGGGTGGTGGACATTTCTTATAACCTATGCACGTGACATCCTTTTTCTCTTTTTGAACATCAATGATGTGATCCAACACATAGCTAGAACTCAAATAACTGTCTAACTTAAGTCGGATCGCCTCACTTTCTGTTTTAACACAAGCCATTTCTTTTTGCATCACCTCAAGACGAGATATATACAAATTAATGTCAGTTTGTTTTCTGGAAACCATTTTTGTCAGTTCTGTTTTATCTTTCTTTAATGTCTCAATCATTGATTTATAATTCTTTTCATGGTTTTCATAAAACATATTGGCTTCAGTGCACTTTGAAATATCAACTGTCAATTTCTGATTATGAATAAATGTCACATCATATTTCTCTTGCAAAGCCTCGTGTTCGCTTTGCAATTCACACCACCTATCATTCACAGAAACATGTTTGTTTTGCAATTCAAACAAACTAGCTTGTAAAGCATCGTGTTTGCCTTGCAACTTAGACATGTTTGCTTCCAACTCAGCACATCTAACATGCAAACTATCACAGTTATTACAGCTAACAGAAGTGGGTTCGTCGACACATACCTGACTTGATGAACTGTCGACATTCGCCATAAAGGCTGAATGGAGAGAAGACGAAGAATAAGCAGCTTGATCCACCAAAATAGATCTTCTTTGAATACCTGCTGCAGCTTCCTCCAAAAGCTCATCAAAATCAGCAGCATCGACTGACGCACTTGTTGTGTCATCCACCTGATCATTGCCTGAAGTTGAGGATTCTTCATCCGAGCTTCCAGTATAACCGGAAGAGTCTTCATCCTCAGAAGATACATCACCATTGGTGGAAGATTCTCCACCACTGGCGTGTTTAAGATCATTAACCACTTCAGCAAAACAAGCGGTTCCATCTGGTGCATCGTTTCCCAACTGGATTGACCAATCACAACCTTCGTCTACCTGAACCACTAGTGCCTGATTGGCATTTGATGGTCCTGCCTGAGTCTGATTGTTGACAGGCACCAGTGTTCGTTCGCTGTTCCTTCCTTGGTTCTGATTTGCCCTGTTGCCTTGACCTCGGAAAGGATTCTGGTTCCCATGCTGAGATGGCCTTGTACATTCACGCTTGAAATGACCACGTTCACCACAGTTGAAGCATTTAACAGCCTGTTTATCAAACCCATACTTGGTGTCTTTCTTGCTTTCCAAGCTGGTTCGGCCTGTTCTTTCCATGAAATCCTTTGCTCTCCTAACAGCACTGGCAAAGGCCCACTTAATGTCCATCATCTCCATCTCCTCTTTATCAATCTGCTGATAGTCTTCTTGTGTCAGATTAATATTACCAATCTGACCTTCCACTAATCCACAGTATGCGCTCACAACAGTGTTTAGCAGCTCCATGTGTTCCTTTGCTACTTCCACACTGACTTTAGAAAAGCTTGAGGTGTCGAGCCGTACTGTATCTGGCTTTGATTGCTGACCAGCAGATGATGTGCTTCCATAACAAGCTTGCTGTGGAGGAGGAAGCGGATTCCCATACATATCTGTTGTTGGTAAAGGATTTCCGAACATATCAGTTGGTCTGAAAGGTCGTTGCTGTTGTGGTGCTGATTGAGGGACTGGTTCCAGCAGATTTCCATACATGTCTGTCTTTGGAGGCACAGGAACTTGGATAGTATTGCCATACATATCTGTGCTAGTCACAAAAGCTGTTTGAATTGGAGCATGCGAAGAAGGTTTTGTAGAGGTGCTAGAGGTTCCAAAATACATTTCAGGATTTTGAGGCACGGGAACTCTTTTTGCCTTCAGAGTTTCTTCCTGATTCTTGTTTTCTAGAATTTGAACAAAATCGTTGAAGCTCGTTGTAGCTAAAGTACCATTGTACTTCATGATTTCCAAGAATGTATTCCACTGAGGTGGCAATGCATCTGCAAACCTCTTCACAATCTCTACAGGAGTTGTAACAACCCCAAAATTTGTCAATTCAGTCAACAAGTGATTAAATCGACTTGTCAAATCACCCAACGACTCATTTTCCATACACGTAAAACCATCAAACTCTTTCTTCAGCAACTCTTTTCTCAACTGACGTGTTGCTTCATTTCCCACGCCCCTTGTCTTCAACGCGTCCCACAACCTCTTTGTCGTCTTGTAACTGACGAATTGATGATAGATATCTTTACTTAAGGCCTGAGTGAGAATGGCGTATGCCTTCTTTTCTAGATCATAGACTTTCTTCTGATCTTCCGTGAGATCTGCAAACGTAGCAGCAGATGATGCGGCAACCTCTATTGTTTGATCGAAATCAGTAATAAACCGCAACCACAATTCTGTATTTTGGCCAAGAACGTATGTATGAAATCTATCAATCCATCCTGGATATTCATATAAATGCATCAACTTTGGAGGTCTATTCAAACTTCCAGTTTCGCTTTCACTTAAAAGAATGCTTTGAACACTTGGAACTTGATTTGATACAAATGCCCATTGACCGGCAGAAATTGCATTGGCTTGAGAAGATGCCGGTGCGGAAGATGACGGAGTACCAAAATACATATCTGTATTTACCAAAGTATTCCACCTTGGATTCATTTTTAATCAGCCGAAGGATACCTGTCGAAAGACTTGGAAAAACACAAACTGTTAAGTACAAACAGACTGATGATCGAAAGATCCACACCTGTTCGAAGGATCAACAGGGTTCGAAAGATCTCTGTTGAGTTTCGAGCAATGTTTTCGAAGGATTCTCCAACCGAAGGATCCTTATCCTTCGAAAAAGTACTGTAGACCGAAAGATAAAATCGAAAGATGACTTCGAAAAACTCCCCAATCGAAGGATCCTAGTCTTTCGAAAATGAGCAGAGGACCGAAAGATATATGTTTCGAAAATATTCCTTGGTCCGAAAGATAAGTCTCACACTTCGAAGGATGCTCGAAGGATGACTATCTGTCGAACCTCCTTTGGTCGAAAGATGATCTTTCGACTTCGAACGATATCTTTCGAACTAGCTCTGACACAGTTGACAAATGAGTGACAGGTTGGTGAAAAAGGTGATGGGTTGGTAGAAACTTTCTGCGGAAGATATGGTCAGACCATGCAGGTTGCACGAAAACAGGTAAGGTTCGAATATTATAATCAAAATACCCTTTCCAACACACAAACACTAGGTAATTTAAAAATTTTAAGATCAAAGAGTGTATTTCAACAAGAACCAACTTGAATATCACTTGAACACAGCCCAAATATGCGAGTTTCCTGATGAACCGAAGATGTTCGAAACCCGATTTTGGCCGAAATTTCACTAAAAACCCACTTTTAACAAGTTTTTCCAGAAAATATTAACTTTTCAAAAACCCGAAAAACAGCAAGAACACCTCGGTTTTAACAAGGATAAGAGCCAAGGCTCTGATACCACTTGTAGGTCCGGCTAGGGGAGGATCTAGTCGCCTAATCCTTGTATACAAACCAACCCGGTTGTGCGGAATCCAACTGAAATAGCAAACCGAGATAGAACACACAATAACACGACACGCAAGGTTCAACGATTAACACCACTTGTATTAAACGTATGAAAGGTCCAGTTACAGCTCAATGTTTACAGATCAGCTCTATAAACTCTCTCTAACAGTATGTGTGTTCTCTGTTTTCCCTATGTGTTCAACTATCATCTGCCGAAATGAACACAACACACGGGTATTTATACCCAACACAGCAGGTCTGGTCGAAGGATCATGCAGACCGGTCGAAAGATCATCTTTCGACCAGGAACAGCTCGAACGATCCAAATGAATCACGAAAGATGGGATCTTTCGTGGTCCATCTATCGAAGGTCCATCTTTCGAGCTCATCATCGAAGGATCCATGCAATCCTTCGATGGTGCATCCTTCGACCCAGCCATCTTACAAACATAATGTTGACTGTTTGGCCAAGTCAAACCAGGAGGATGGTTGACTTGGTCAAACTTACAAGACTAACAAGACATCGTTTTACATTGTGACCGAATACAGACAAAGTGCAGACATAAGTGCACCAACAGCACCTATTGTAGACTATTGGTTTAAGTATTCAAAACTTATTCATTTTCCTTTGAGAATTATTTTCCCTGATTATTTTTATTTGCTTCCGCTCTGTGTCACATGATTTGCTCCTTATATATTCGTTTAAATTATCTTGCATGTGATGTGGCCGCAGTGGCGGAACTAGCCCATTAAATTAGGTGTATCCCAAAAAAAAATTTATCGTGCAATCATACAATATTAGAAAAACAACAATAAATAAATAAATAAAGTAAAGCAAAAACCAAATAGATTTGTGCCCTTCTTTTTTCATAGCTTGAAACTGCTCCATCACATTGTCGTCTTTTACCTTATGAAAAAAATCATTTTCAATCGCATAAACCATGGCATTGTTCAAATAGATTATTTTATTAATTGGGCTTTATTAGTTATTGTAACATCCAGTGCCCCTAAACTTTAGGCAATTGGCAAGATCAGTCCCTGAACTCCTATAAATTATAAATCTTAGACCTTGTGATTATGTAATGTTGATACTTTGGAAATTCTGGTGTGAATTTTATTATTATGATGCTTGACTCTTGAAACTTAAACTATGAGACTTGATACAGATACTAGACCCTTGATGCTTGACCCAGGATGCTTAATCCAGATACTTGAATCTTCATAATTTAAACTAGATACTTGATCCTTTATACTATGAAAACTAGGTTCTTATTGTTGGTACTAGATATTTAATACTTGGACACTTAATGCTTAGACACTTGATTCTTGAGCAACACTGACTCTTGACCCTTGAAACTTAAACTGGTGCTTGACTCCTTAGACTCGTGGAGTTGATTCTTGGTTAAACGAGAGACTGGAGCCTTGGCACTGGCGGAATCTATGAAGCCATGAGACTTCGGTGCTTATAATGTAGTCTAATTAAAAAAAATACTTTACCAATCTATCGCAACGCTTAACGATCGGAACGTCAAAACTCAACTCGTCGTAGGTATTCGGTTGGATTGCCATCCAGCCGGATAGCCATCCGGTCGGATAGCCAGCCGGTTGGATAGCCATTCGCCCGAACAGCCATCCGATCCGAACACCGCCTCACCTCACCTCCTTTCCCCCCTCACCTATAAATAGGCTGTCACATCACCATTTCAAGTGATGTGACAGCTCTGACCGAACCAGACGCAAGCGCACGCTATTTCTTCATTTTCTCATCGATTTCGGTACGTTTCAAGCTAGATTCTTGTACGTTCTTACTCTACTCATCATTCTCTACGTGATTCTCACTTGAAATCACACTTTTCACCGTGAAATCTCTCAGATCTGAGATCTTAAGGATGACATCAGCACGGTGGTTTGTACAAACTGCTATACGAGGTCATTCTTGGTAAGATCTAGCCGAGATCTAAGGGATTCCATGTAACTATCACTAAATCTAAGCTAAACCTAAGTATTTTCATAATAAAAACTTGAGTTCTTCATCTTTTCTTCAAATTTCTGAACTATTTCGGTGATAAACGTAACTAAATGGCCAGATCTGATGGAACGGGGTGGTTCTCGGCCGTTAGAACGGGTCGGAACTGATGAAATTTCATTTGTTTAGTACGATATCACACCAACTCAGTAAAAACCACATGTATTCCTTCCAAAAACCATCAAAAACAGTTGGTCGGGACGTTGAAACGAACTTTTGTCAACCAGCCAGACAGGTCATCCGACCGGATAGCGTGTCATCCGACCGGACAGCATGCCATCCGACCAAACAATGTGACATTCGACCGGATAGCAGGTCATCCGACCGGACAGCATGCCATCCGACCGGACAACATGCCATCTGACCAAACAACGTGACATTCGACCGGATAGCAGGTCATCCGACCGGATAGCAGGTTATCCGACCGGACAGCAGGTCATCCGACCGGACAGCTGGTCGTCCGACCGGACAACATACCCTCCGACCGGACAACATGCCATCCGACCGGACAACATGTCATCCGACCGACAGTCCATCCGATCGGACAACCATCCGATCGGACAACCATCCGAACCAATGACCTATTTAGCACTTGATTCAATCTCGATACTTCATCCGACGCTTATCCTATTGTCATCTAATCAGGCTAATCCAAAAGGAGCTCCCTTTGATCCAATAACAGTTGTAACTGTTAAGCAATCACTGTGAGTATACTCGATCCCTTTTTATTTTAAACTTTGGGATGCAACATGTATTCTATGAAACTTGAAACTTGATACTTTTGGAATCTAAATTCTATCCTATGTGTACGTGAAAGTTGTGATTCTTGATTCTTTGTGCTATGTGATGTTTAATCTTGAGTGTGTAGTTCCGCCTTAACAATAGTAGCGCTATAGGAGATGCACCTCTCCCATTATTCTCGGGGGGTATTGTTAGGAGGATTCTAGTTTACCTTGAATCTTGGGTAAACACCAAAGCATCGGGATACTTGGGCTATCACTGTGTGGACTGCGACACTAACACGGCTGAAACTATTTCTATTACTTACATTGTGGATATGAGTTGTTTTAAATATATTATTCTAGTTATCAAACTTGTATACTCGCCAATACTTTTGTATTGATATTTTAACGCATGTTGCAGGCTGATAGGATGCTATGGAACTTTGGAAATCAAGATAGGAGATGCTTAGAAACGTCGCCTTAATAATTTAGACTTTTGAACAATTTCATTTGGTGATGTAATCTTGATGATGCTTGATTTTGTTGTTAGACAATTAGTATGAAATCTATTTAATGATTATCAAAACATTTTAGTGTTATGGAAATCTCATGAGCAATCTGAACGCTTAGTGCTCGCACCCCGATGTTTCCGCCATCGGTTGGGGTGTGACAGATTGGTATCAGAGCCATAACTATAGGGAATTAGGATAAGTAGGAATACTTACCCTAGTCTATAGTCCTAGGAACCTAGATTCTTATCTGTTGTTTAAAGACTTGTGCATTCTATCGTACATGCTTCCTAGCACACTATTCCTGTTAAACTTACATGCCTTTCCTAAGGCTGATACAATGTACACTTTATATTATGAAAACACTGTTATACGGTGTTTATACTTTGCACGAAATTTGCCCACAGGATAGGAGTGACATCCGAACCTTGATGGGAAATCTCCACATCATTCTGGTAGGCCTTATCGGCGGATAAGTGCCCATAACGTTTAGGGTACGATGTTGTCAAGTTAGAGGTGAAACTCAAACCTTGATAACTAGTCCCATTCTTGATGATTTTATGTCTCGCCAAGGTCTCGCAACTTCTGATCAGTTAAGTACGCGAAATGACCAAAAGGACGAATATAGTAGGCCTAACATCGATGACGTATTTGTCTAAGTAAGTCAAGACGCGTTACCTCAATTCGAAAGGGGTTCGAATCACTTTGGTTAGTCGTCGTTCCTCTACCCGGAACAATCCTGTGTTTTATAAGCCTGTCTCGTTTTTATGCTACCTCGATTTTATAAATGTGGTTTTATCTATGAGGTTTTGAACATTAATCTTTATTCATTTCTAAAATGCTTAACACAAGATCTGCACGTGGTCCGCAATCTAAAACATTAATTCTTAATCCCAAATCAAACTAAATTTACGAAGCTTTATACGATGTGTAATCTATGTGGTAATCTTGATTGACTATTATGTTTTTGAAGTGTTGATTTGGGGGTATGAAACACTAAGATGGCATGGAAGTACAAGACAGAAGTGGCATGTCCTAAGCATGGTGGATACGCCGCTGGTATTCCTATATATAAATGCTTCCGGCATGTTGCCAACTTTCGTATCAAAGTGCCATACGAGATTTAGTGTTTGCAGACCCGGAACGGAATGCCTATGAAATCTATGGAATGCCTATGTAATCTATGGACAGTCTATGTAATCTATGGAATGTCTATAGAAATCCTACTCGTGAAATCTATGGAAGTCTATGAAATCTATGAGAATTCTAGCATGATCCATGATTAATCTATTCGTGCTAATCTATGATAATCTAGCGCGATAATCTATTTTGAGCTAAACTATGTTAAGCTGCCTTGAATTGTGGTTTAATCTATGATCAATTACTTGGTTAGTCTATGTGAAGCTATCTACTTGAGCAAGCTATGATAATCTATCAATATAATCTATGTCAATCTATGAGATGATCTATGTTAATTTATCTAGGTATTCTACGATGATCTATTGTGAGTATTCTATGTGATGTAATTGAGTGATCTATGAGTAATCTACAGGAATCTATTAACCTATGTGAAACTATTTGGCAATATATGATGATGATGATGATGTTGATGCGTAAATGGCTATGTGTGGTGATTGCGACACGTAACATGACACCGAGTACGAGGCCGGCGATGTGTCCGAAGCGTGGTGGATACGCCGCTGGTACTTCCTATATATAAACGTTTTTGGCATGTTGACCAAACTTCGTACAAACGTGCCATGTGAAGGTCGTGAATTTTGAGTTGATTCAATCTAGATTCTTAAGTCTATCGTGTGAGTAGTCTATGTTGTGAGGAATTCGTAATTTAGACTTATACAATCCCGTTTGTCGGATCTGTAGATGTCTACTCATAGAACATCTGACGCTCTCAGGAGATCCAGAGAGAAGTCTCAAAAGAAGATGATGTCTTTCATGGCCGATCAGATCGCTCGGGTCATGCCAAGAATCTTCACTGAGCTTCAAGGATCAAACACTCCGCCATCCTCTACGGACTCCAAGGCTGAGAAGCAGAAGCCTACTAAGTTCAACTACAAACATTTCATCTCTTGCAGCCCTAAGTCTTTCACGGGCAGTGATGGAGTAACTGTTATGCTCGAGTGGTTCGACAGCATCGAAGTTACCTTCATTAACAGCGAGTGCCCAGACCATCTGAAAACTAGGAGTGCGACTGGAATGTTTCAAGGCAGAGCATTGGAATGGTGGACGAATGAGAGAAACATCCGCTCAAATGAAGAAGCCTATGCTCTACCATGGGCTAAGGTGCGAGAACTAATGATGCTTGAGTTCTGCCCTCCCCATGAGCAGTTGAAGCTTGAAGAAGAATTTTGGCATCTGAAACAAGTTGGTGATGACAACCTGGCATATACTACTCGTTTTAAGCAGCTGAGTCTCATCGTTCCTCATTTGGTTTCGACTCTTAAGCGAATGATAACCAAGTACCTCAACGGCCTACCGTCTGCAATGCGTGATTCTATCGAAGCAGCTCAGTTGGGAATTATCGAAGAAGTCTATCGTTTGGCAGCAAGTTTGAACAACAATCATGTGCGTGATAAGCAGTTTGCTACCCCTACACCTTCAAAGCCTGTTAACCAAGTGACCCAGCAGCCTAGTGGCAGCAAGAACAAGAAAAGGAAGGCTCAGGGCTCGGGATGTAATGCTATTGTCCCTGCTGCTAAACCTGCTCCTACTCCTGCTGCTGCTAACACTGCTGCCCTTGAAGCCAAGAAGAAATACACTGGGCCTCATCCCAAGTGCGCAACTTGTAACTACTATCATCCTGCTGCTTCTGGATGTCGTCTGTGCACCAACTGTAATCGTTATGGTCACACGACTCCCTACTGTCGTCAAACTAATCCGGCTCCACAAGCCCAGCAAGCCCCAGCTCAAGCAGTTCTTCCAGCACCTCCGCAGAACCCAAGGCCAGTCAATGCTGTTCGTGCATGCTATAAGTGTGGAGATACCACCCACCTCCGTAACCAGTGTCCTCAGCTGAACCAGGACCAGCAACCAGCCGCTCATGGACGAGCATTCAACCTTAACGCAAATCAGGCTTGTAATGACAATGACGTTGTCAATGGTATGTTCCTTGTTAATAACCTTTATGCTTCGATTCTATTTGATACTGGCGCCGATAAAAGCTTTGTGTCCGTAGAATTTGAGTCCTTGATAAATTGTACACGCTCTAAGTTACCAGAGTCATTCTCGGTTGAGGTCGCCAATGGTAAATCGATTCTTGTGAATTCTATCTTGTGTGATTGTTCCTTGATTCTTAACGATCACGTATTCACTATTGATCTTATACCCATGCGGTTGGGTAGTTTTGATGTCATTATCGGTATGGATTGGTTGCGTAAGAACCATGCCGAAATTGTGTGTCACGAAAAGCTTGTCCGTCTTCCTCTTCCGTCTGGTGATCTTTTACACGTCAATGGAGACCGACCTTCAAAAGGACTAAGGTTAATGTCATGCACACAAGTGAGCAGAAGCTTACGTAAACGGAACCCTGCCTTCCTAGCCCATGTGGTGTAACAAAAAGGCAAGGGGAAGAACATAAGCGACGTTCCAGTGGTGTGTGACTTCATCGATGTCTTTCCTGAAGATCTTCATGGTCTTCCCCCTCCCAGATCTATTGACTTTCGTATTGATCTCGTACCTGGTGCGACTCCTGTCGCCAGGGCTCCCTACCGTCTTGCACATTCCGAGATGCAAGAGTTATCCAGCCAGCTACAAGAATTACTCGACAAAGGGTTTATTCGTCCAAGTACCTTCCCGTGGGGTGCTCCCGTTTTATTCGTCAAAAAGAAGGATGGTTCCTTCTGTATGTGTATCGACTATCGTGAACTTAATAAAGCTTACCGTGAAGAATCGTTATCCGTTACCTCGTATTGATGTTCTGTTTGACCAACTACAAGGCGCTTCCTGTTTCTCGAAGATTGACCTACGTTCTGGATATCATCAACTATGTGTCCTCAAAGATGATATTCCTAAAACAGCATTCCGTACTCGATATGGGTACTACGAGTTCGTAGTCATGCCTTTTGGCTTGACCAACGCACCTGCAGTGTTCATGGACCTTATGAACCGTGTGTGTAAACCCTATTTAGATCATTTTGTGATAGTCTTCATTGATGATATTCTCATTTTTTCTAAATCTAAGGCTGATCATGCTCGCCACCTACGTCTTATGCTGGAACTTTTATGTGGTGAACGTCTATATGCTAAATTTTCTAAGTGTGAATTTTGGATTGACGAAGTGCAGTTTCTTGGTCATATTGTTAGTAGTCAGGGTATTCATGTTGACCCTTCGAAAATTGAGGCCGTGAAGAATTGGTGTACGCCCAAATCCGTGTCTGAGATTCGTTCTTTTCTAGGATTGGCGGGTTATTACCGCCGGTTCATCGCGGATTTCTCTAAAATCGTTGTTCCTCTTTGTTACACCCTAAATCATATTTGACAAAAAGTCGCAGCGGAAACACTAACCGTAAAATTTCTTGCATTAAAATATCTCAACTTATTTAAACTTTTAACTTTAACTTAATTCTAAATCAAAATCTGTCATCCTCTTACTTGTTAACTAAAAACATAGCTTACATTAACTACATTTTACATTCAACGTCCCCGTACAATCTCTCTAGTGACCCGGTCTTCGATCTCTAATCCTTGTGATAATCGCTCATCATCCGTACAACCTGCATTCACCACATACATTCATATCATTAGTACATATTTACAAAACAAAGTTCATTCGCGTACACTTCACACTTCGTCATCTTTTAAGCTTTAAGCATTTCATCTGCATATCCATTTCCTGGCGAGGCTTCAATAACGTACCTGCATTACTTTTCATTCTCGAGACATCCCATTAATAACATTAACACTCAACGTGTCTATTCCATACATACATACGTACTTACATACATACAAACTTTTCCTACATCATTACAAACGTACATACAATCGTACATATCTTTCCACATACATACATACACATCTACATACATACAAGTCTTTCCTACATCATTGCATACATACATACCATCGTACATATCTTTCCACATACATACATACACATCTACATACATACAAGCCTTTCCTACATCATTGCATACATACATACCCTCGTACGTATCTTTACACATACATACATACACATCTACATGTATACAAACCTTTCCTACATCATTGCATACGTACATACAATCGTACATATCTTTCCACATACATACATACACATCTACATACATACAAGCCTTTCCTACATCATTGCATACATACATACCCTCGTACGTATCTTTACACATACATACATACACATCTACGTGTATACAAACCTTTCCTACAACTTTACATACGTGCATATACTCATATATACCTTCATGCGCACTTACATACACAACTACATACGTACATACCATTCCTACATCCAAAACGGACGACGGATCAAGCAAAACGAGCCAAAACGGCGAAAATCAGAAGCGTATGATGGGAGGGGCGTCGGAGACGCCACTTTAGGCGTCGACGACGCCTAACGGCGTCGGCTTGGCGTCATCCAGGGGAAACTGGCGTCGGAGAAAACTGAAGTTTCTGGGCGGCGTCGGCGACGCCACCTACCCGCGTCGGCGACGCCTAGCAGAAACAACAGTTTTCTGCTGTGTTGTTTTGTCGTTCGTTCGCACTAAAACGCGCGTAACTTTTGAACCGTTTAACCTCCCGTTTCTTCCTACATGCTTGTAAATTCACATTCTATCATATGACATTAAAAACCCACATCTGGATTAAGGAAATTCTTAACTTACATGCATTCGGCTTATTGTCATATTCTAATTATTTGACCCGTTATGGGTATTTGCGCATTAATTGGTTTATGACTAACCAAACCATCATCCCCACTTCCATACTTGTCCAAAACATTACGCTAATCAAATAACTTGCTTCTAAATTACTTTTAAGCTCGTTTACCCCAAAATACCCATCAAGGGCATTTTGGTCAACCTTAAACCCATCACTTACGACGAAGGACATTAACACATATTTGGCCTCAAACGTCTTGTTTAATTCATTACAACACTTTATTACTTACTAGTACTAAGAAGTGATTACGGAAATCACTTACCTTGTGCGTCCGTGCTCGTATCCAATTTCTCGCCTTTTCTTGACCCGTTATCCTTTCAAGCGTGAGTCCATCTTGATATGCTTCCTATACTCTCTTTTCATCAAGATCACGCTCCTATTAGCATATGCATTCGTACATGTTAACAATCATATCAATCGCATATTTCACCCTTAACTTTCATTAGTCCTTTCTAGCATACATAACTCATATGATTATATTCATATCTGTTTAAACTCATGTAATTCATCATATAATCACAAACAACTCATATTGACATAACATGTACCATACGAATTCCTATAATCCTGCCTTTACAACCACGTGTCAATTTCATGTTTCTTATGCTTAGTTGACTTTTGAAGGTCAACTATATACCATATTTAACCATCGACTTATCATCATATACCCGTAACATCATATTCGATTATACGGATGACACTATATACATTTCATCATACACTTGATGCGGGTACTACTTTTAAAGCATAACGTACAACTATTTCGTGCATGAATCTTCTAAACTCATACATAACTCATCAAATCCTTCTACTAATCATCATATATCATTCCAAATAAACATCAATCATATCATCATCATTTTATTCACTTCATTTAACAACAATTCATCATTTCTTAACCCATTTCTTTAAACATTCACACACATGAATGATTTCAAACATTATTAACATAAGTGAATCATCATATTACATTACATCTTCTAAAACCCACTTCATAACTACTTGTTAATCACTTACAAGTGATCTAATCTAAAATTCTTCATAGTTCATCATACTTTTGATATATGTACTACCTTGTAAGCATAGTGTACAACTAGTTCATGCATATCATTCTAATCTCATACACAATTCATCAATTTCTTCCTCCTAATCAACATGATTCATACATGCATAACATCAAACATACTAGTATCACATTTCTTTCAATTCTTCTAACAAGAATACATCATACAACTCAAAATACATCAATATTAAGCAAGAGCTTAAACATAGATGATTTACCCATGTCATCTTCTTCACCATAACAAATGGGTTTCACCCTTAAACATCAAATTAACCTAATTCATGCATAATCCATGTTCCAAATGATGAATCTAACACATTCTCATGCTCAATTTCATACAAATTCGTGATTTACAACATAACCCATTTCGTGCACCATCACCAATCTAGAATCTAAGACATACCTTACGATCCCCTTGAGAAGGTGATCATTAATCTATGCTCGGTTATGAATTTGAGCTTCGTTTAGCCTTCCAATTTGAGGGAATTGATGAAACTAGGGTTCTTGGCTCCATGGGAGCTCCCTGCTCTTTTTCACGCACACACCATGTGTGTTTGTGTGTGTATTTTGTTAATTAAAACATAACTTTCCCCCTTATTCATCTTTGGTCCCTCAAGTTTGTTTCCCTTGTTTGCTTTACTAAACATTTTACCACATTCCATCTTTTAATAATTTTAACCATACATTTAACTAGGTTAAGTAGCCTAGTTATTTATATCTTGATGTATCATACCATAACATTTTAATGAATATAAATATTCGGGTTTTGGGGTGTTACAAGTCTACCCCCCTTAAAGGAGGTTTCGTCCCCGAAACCTTTCTCATTTCCTCTTACACACACACGCATTCATGTTTGTCTTCATAGTCACATCATAATCATAGTAATCATCCTATCTCATTTCATAATTATTAATACCCTTGACTTCTTCCTCTTAACTAGTCTATACTTTCTATGGCATACTTTCACATAACATTCTCATTTCCTTTGACCCGTTAATAACAGGTCAATATACATGCTTATTTAAACTTATAAAAATGCTTGCCTTCATATGCTCATTTTATGACAGATTAAATACCTTCATCTCATCCTTTAAGATTTCATTCTATAGACGCATTGCATAACATTTAACCCTTGTTTTGTTATCACAACAAAACTACCATTTCATAGTCACACCTACGTGCTTAACTCTGTAGCTAACATCATTCTACGTTTCTATAATCTTTTGTACCATACATATCCTCACGTTACTTGCACATTCGGATATTTTCATCCTATCATTCTTTTGTTCTTTGCTTTACATTACTTTTATGACTTGCTTGACGCATACATGGTCAAGCTACTGACTTCTTCTTATGTAGACTAGTTCCGTCCTTTATATCTTAAATCTGTTTCGCGGATTCGAACACATCATTCATACCTTTCGTACCTCCTATGTTTGAATCCATCTAACGGTTTCAGACATTTCACTTATACTTTAACTTCTTTCATGTTTCGAATCCGTCCCGCGGATTCTAGTTTAGCATTTCATGTTTCGAATCCGCCTCGCAGGTTCTAGCATAGCATATCATATTCCGAATCCGTCTCGCGGATTCTAGCGTAGCATATCATGTTCGAATCCGTCTAGCGGATTCTAGCATAGCATATCATGTTCGAATCCGTCTAGCGGATTCTAGCATAGCATATCATGTTCGAATCCGTCTCGCGGATTCTAGCATAGCATATCATGTTCGGATCCGTCTCGCGGATTCTAGCATAGCATATCATGTTCGAATCCGTCTCGCAGATTCTAGCATAGCATATCATGTTCGAATCCGTCTCGCGGATTCTAGCATAGCATATCATACTCTCATTATTGAGAGTCTTATATTTCTCTTCACCCTCACGTCCACCTACTACTTAATTCTAACGGACATACCTGTATTAATTATCACGGTCCCACGAACGTCATATGCTTCACGTGTACTGGCCAGGTACACAATCCACATACTAGTTTCGTGTCTTCGTGTAATTGTCACCTTATGTCCGAAGAATTAGGTTTCGGCACGTGTATCATTTTTTTTAAAACATGTTTACTATACCATCATGGTCCTTCATTTAGCATTTTTCTTCCTTTAATGCATTTTACCATTTCATATACCGACATATTAAATTTACATACCTGGGCTCAACTTTATCTTATTTCATGCCTTGGTGTCGGTACTTGACCGCACTCGTGGATCATCCTCTTCAAACGCTTATACTTACCTTACATATACAAAACCGTCAGTTTCGTTATGCGTATACATAAGTACATACTTACATTCTCTTTTACCTTTGGATCTTGACCGAGTCTTGGATTGTACGGGTTTCTTATCACAAGAGCACACAGGTTTGAGTTCAAGCACTTACCTTCTTTACACTTGATTCTCTCAAACCAGGGCTCTGATACCAACTTGTTACACCCTAAATCATATTTGACAAAAAGTCGCAGCGGAAACACTAACCGTAAAATTTCTTGCATTAAAATATCTCAACTTATTTAAACTTTTAACTTTAACTTAACTCTAAATCAAAATCTGTCATCCTCTTACTTGTTAACTAAAAACATAGCTTACATTAACTACATTTTACATTCAACGTCCCCGTACAATCTCTCTAGTGACCCGGTCTTCGATCTCTAATCCTTGTGATAATCGCTCATCATCCGTACAACCTGCATTCACCACATACATTCATATCATTAGTACATATTTACGAAACAAAGTTCATTCGCGTACACTTCACACTTCGTCATCTTTTAAGCTTTAAGCATTTCATCTGCATATCCATTTCCTGGCGAGGCTTCAATAACGTACCTGCATTACTTTTCATTCTCGAGACATCCCATTAATAACATTAACACTCAACGTGTCTATTCCATACATACATACGTACTTACATACATACATACATACTCCTCTATATACATACAAACTTTTCCTACATCATTACATACGTACATACAATCGTACATATCTTTCCACATACATACATACACATCTACATACATACAAGTCTTTCCTACATCATTGCATACATACATACCATCGTACATATCTTTCCACATACATACATACACATCTACATACATACAAGCCTTTCCTACATCATTGCATACATACATACCCTCGTACGTATCTTTACACATACATACATACACATCTACATGTATACAAACCTTTCCTACATCATTGCATACGTACATACAATCGTACATATCTTTCCACATACATACATACACATCTACATACATACAAGCCTTTCCTACATCATTGCATACATACATACCCTCGTACGTATCTTTACACATACATACATACACATCTACGTGTATACAAACCTTTCCTACAACTTTACATACGTGCATATACTCATATATACCTTCATGCGCACTTACATACACAACTACATACGTACATACCATTCCTACATCCAAAACGGACGACGGATCAAGCAAAACGAGCCAAAACGGCGAAAATCAGAAGCGTATGATGGGAGGGGCGTCGGAGACGCCACTTTAGGCGTCGACGACGCCTAACGGCGTCGGCTTGGCGTCATCCAGGGGAAACTGGCGTCGGAGAAAACTGAAGTTTCTGGGCGGCGTCGGCGACGCCACCTACCCGCGTCGGCGACGCCTAGCAGAAACAACAGTTTTCTGCTGTGTTGTTTTGTCGTTCGTTCGCACTAAAACGCGCGTAACTTTTGAACCGTTTACCCGTTTAACCTCCCGTTTCTTCCTACATGCTTGTAAATTCACATTCTATCATATGACATTAAAAACCCACATCTGGATTAAGGAAATTCTTAACTTACATGCATTCGGCTTATTGTCATATTCTAATTATTTGACCCGTTATGGGTATTTGCGCATTAATTGGTTTATGACTAACCAAACCATCATCCCCACTTCCATACTTGTCCAAAACATTACGCTAATCAAATAACTTGCTTCTAAATTACTTTTAAGCTCGTTTACCCCAAAATACCCATCAAGGGCATTTTGGTCAACCTTAAACCCATCACTTACGACGAAGGACATTAACACATATTTGGCCTCAAACGTCTTGTTTAATTCATTACAACACTTTATTACTTACTAGTACTAAGAAGTGATTACGGAAATCACTTACCTTGTGTGTCCGTGCTCGTATCCAATTTCTCGCCTTTTCTTGACCCGTTATCCTTTCAAGCGTGAGTCCATCTTGATATGCTTCCTATACTCTCTTTTCATCAAGATCACGCTCCTATTAGCATATGCATTCGTACATGTTAACAATCATATCAATCGCATATTTCACCCTTAACTTTCATTAGTCCTTTCTAGCATACATAACTCATATGATTATATTCATATCCGTTTAAACTCATGTAATTCATCATATAATCACAAACAACTCATATTGACATAACATGTACCATACGAATTCCTATAATCCTGCCTTTACAACCACGTGTCAATTTCATGTTTCTTATGCTTAGTTGACTTTTGAAGGTCAACTATATACCATATTTAACCATCGACTTATCATCATATACCCGTAACATCATATTCGATTATACGGATGACACTATATACATTTCATCATACACTTGATGCGGGTACTACTTTTAAAGCATAACGTACAACTATTTCGTGCATGAATCTTCTAAACTCATACATAACTCATCAAATCCTTCTACTAATCATCATATATCATTCCAAATAAACATCAATCATATCATCATCATTTTATTCACTTCATTTAACAACAATTCATCATTTCTTAACCCATTTCTTTAAACATTCACACACATGAATGATTTCAAACATTATTAACATAAGTGAATCATCATATTACATTACATCTTCTAAAACCCACTTCATAACTACTTGTTAATCACTTACAAGTGATCTAATCTAAAATTCTTCATAGTTCATCATACTTTTGATATATGTACTACCTTGTAAGCATAGTGTACAACTAGTTCATGCATATCATTCTAATCTCATACACAATTCATCAATTTCTTCCTCCTAATCAACATGATTCATACATGCATAACATCAAACATACTAGTATCACATTTCTTTCAATTCTTCTAACAAGAATACATCATACAACTCAAAATACATCAATATTAAGCAAGAGCTTAAACATAGATGATTTACCCATGTCATCTTCTTCACCATAACAAATGGGTTTCACCCTTAAACATCAAATTAACCTAATTCATGCATAATCCATGTTCCAAATGATGAATCTAACACATTCTCATGCTCAATTTCATACAAATTCGTGATTTACAACATAACCCATTTCGTGCACCATCACCAATCTAGAATCTAAGACATACCTTACGATCCCCTTGAGAAGGTGATCATTAATCTATGCTCGGTTATGAATTTGAGCTTCGTTTAGCCTTCCAATTTGAGGGAATTGATGAAACTAGGGTTCTTGGCTCCATGGGAGCTCCCTGCTCTTTTTCACGCACACACCATGTGTGTTTGTGTGTGTATTTTGTTAATTAAAACATAACTTTCCCCCTTATTCATCTTTGGTCCCTCAAGTTTGTTTCCCTTGTTTGCTTTACTAAACATTTTACCACATTCCATCTTTTAATAATTTTAACCATACATTTAACTAGGTTAAGTAGCCTAGTTATTTATATCTTGATGTATCATACCATAACATTTTAATGAATATAAATATTCGGGTTTTGGGGTGTTACACTCTTACTACGCTAACCCAAAAGGAGAGGCCTTTTGTTTGGGGTCCCGAGCAAGAGAACTCCTTCCAAACCCTTAAGAATCTTTTGTGTAATGCCCCTGTGTTAACTCTACCTGATGGCAACGACGATTTTGTGGTATATTGTGATGCCTCGAACCGTGGGTTGGGCTGTGTGCTCATGCAACGGGACAAGGTTATTGCTAATGCCTCTCGTCAGCTCAAGGTGCATGAGAGAAACTATACTACTCACGATCTGGAGCTTGGTGCAGTTGTTTTTGCATTAAAGATCTGGCGACACTACCTTTATGGTACTAAGTGTGTGGTTTTCACCGACCATAGGAGCCTTCAACACATCTTTGACCAGAAAGAACTAAACATGCGACAGAGGCGATGGGTGGAATTGCTAAACGACTACGACTGCGAAATTCGCTACCATCCTGGTAAGGCGAAAGTAGTGGCCGGCGCTCTTAGTCGTAAAACTCATGTTAAGTCTATCCGTATCTCCAATGGCCTCCATGCTTGTATCCGAGAGGCCCAATATTCATCAGTCAACGAAGGTAGTATAATCGAGGAAGTCCATGGTGCCCGTATTGACCAATTGGTAACAAAACCCGATGGACTCCAGTACTACCTCAATCGCATCTGGGTGCCAGATCGCGATAATCTCCGTGAGCTCATTATGACCGAGGCTCATAAATCCCATTACTCCATCCATCCAGGTGCCGACAAGATGTACCAGGATCTGCGTACTACTTATTGGTGGCCTGGCATGAAGAGGGACATTGCTACCTATGTGTCTAAGTGCCTTACCTGCTTGAAGGTAAAGGTTGAACACCAGCGTCCTTCAGGACTCTTGGAGCAACCAAAAATCCCTGTCTGGAAATGGGATAGCATTGCTATGGACTTTATTACCAAACTACCCCGTACCTCTAAAGGTCACGATAATATCTGGGTGATTATTGATCGTCTGACCAAATCTGCTCACTTTCTTCCAATTCGATAAGACTTCAGAGTGAAGAGACTTGCTTGAATCTATACCGATGAAATCATAAGCCGTCATGGCGTACCCCTCGACATAATCTTAGACCGTGATGGTCGTTTTACTTCACGTCTTTGGCAAACGTTTCAATCCGCTATGGGTACGCACTTGAATCTTAGCACGGCCTTTTATCCTCAGACGGATGGTCAGACCGAGCGTACTATTCAGACCCTCGAGGATATGCTTCGTTCTTGTGTCAATGACTTTGGTGGTAACTGGGATGTACATTTACCATTGATAGAATTATCTTACAACAATAGCTACCATTCCAGTATTCAGATGGCTCCTTTCGAAGCTTTATATGGGCGAAAATGCCGATCTCCTCTCAGCTGGCATGAGGTTGGGGAAAAGTAGTTCACCGGCCCCGAGATTGTTCAAGAGACAATGGATAAAATTCTTCAGATCCGTGATAACTTGATCAAGGCTAGGAACAGACAAAAGGGCTATGCTGATAATAGGCGGAAGCCTCTGGAATTTGCTATTGGTGACCGAGTTCTACTCAATGTATCTCCCTGGAAGGGAGTAGTTCGTTTCGGAAAGAAGGGAAAGCTTGCGCCTCGCTATGTGGGTCCCTTCGTGATACTTGAAAGGATCGGCAAGGTAGCATACCGACTCGACTTGCCACAAGAGCTAAACAACGTGTATCCAGTGTTCCACGTGTCCAATCTGCGAAAATGTCTAGCCGATGAGGGACTGCAAGTTCCTCTGGAAGACTTGCAAATAAATGAAGCTGTTCAGCTTGTGGAAAAACCGGTCGAAATCATGGATCAAACTGTCAAGCGTCTGAGGCGCAGCAAAATTCCCATTGTTAAGGTTCGATGGGAAGGAAAGCGCGGTGCCGAATTCACTTGGGAGCTGAAGAGTGATATGAAGGCCAAGTATCCGCAACTCTTCGAGCAGTCTTCATCTAAGATTTCGGGGACGAAATACCCTAAAGTAGGGGAGACTGCAACATCCAGCGCCCCTAAACTTTAGGCAATTGGCAAGATCAGTCCCTGAACTCCTATAAATTATAAATCTTAGACCTTGTGATTATGTAATGTTGATACTTTGGAAATTCTGGTGTGGATCTTATTATTATGATGCTTGACTCTTGAAACTTAAACTATGAGACTTGATACAGATACTAGACCCTTGATGCTTGACCCAGGATGCTTAATCCAGATACTTGAATCTTCATAATTTAAACTAGATACTTGATCCTTTATACTATGAAAACTAGGTTCTTATTGTTGGTACTAGATACTTGATACTTGGACTCTTGATGCTTAGACACTTGATTCTTGAGCAACACTGACTCTTAACCCTTGAAACTTAAACTGGTGCTTGACTCCTTAGACTCGTGGAGTTAATTCTTGGTTAAACGAGAGACTGGAGCCTTGGCACTGGCGGAATCTATGAAGCCGTGAGACTTCGGTGCTTATAATGTAGTCTAATTAATAAAAATACTTTACCAATCTATCGCAACGCTTAACGATCGGAACGTCAAATCTCAACTCGTAGTAGGTGTTCGGTTGGATTGCCATCCAGCCGGATAGCCATCCGGTCGGACAGCCATCCGGTCGGACAGCCATCCGATCCGAACACCGCCTCACCTCACCTCCTTTCTCCCCTCACCTATAAATAGGTTGTCACATCACCATTTCAAGTGATGTGACAGCTCTGACCGAACCAGACGCAAGCGCACGCTATTTCTTCATTTTCTCATCGATTTCGGTACGTTTTAAGCTAGATTCTTGTACGTTCTTACTCTACGCATCATTCTCTACATGATTCTCACTTGAAATCACACTTTTCACCGTGAAATGTCTTAGATCTGAGATCTTAAGGATGACATCAGCACGGTGGTTTGTACAAACTGCTATACGAGGTCATTCTTGGTAAGATCTAGCCGAGATATAAGGGATTCCATGTAACTATCACTAAATCTAAGCTAAACCTAAGTATTTTCATAATAAAAACTTGAGTTCTTCATCTTTTCTTCAAATTTCTGAACTATTTCGGTGATAAACGTAACTAAATGGCCAGATCCGATGGAACGGGGTGGTTCCCGGTCATTAGAACGGGTCGGAACTGATGAAATTTCATTTGTTTAATACGATATCACACCAACTCAGTAAAAACCACATGTATTCCTTCCAAAAACCATCAAAAACAGTTGGTCGGGACGTTGAAATGAACTGTTGTCAACCTGCCGGACAGGTCATCCGACTGGATAGCATGTCATCCGACCGAACAGCATTCCATCTGACCGGACAGCATGCCATCCGACCGGACAACATGCCATCTGACCAAACAACGTGACATTCGACCGGATAGCAGGTCATCCAAACGGATAGCAGGTCATCCGACCGGACAGCATGCCATCCGACCGGACAGCATGCCATCCGACCAGACAACATGCCATCTGACTAAAAAACGTGACATTCGACCGGATAGAAGGTCATCCGACCGGATAGCAGGTCATCCGACCGGACAGCAGGTCATCCGACCGGACAGCAGGTCCTCCGACCGGACAACATGTCATCCGACCGACTGTAACCATCCGACCCAATGACCTATTTAGCACTTGATTCAATCTCGATACTTCGTCCGACGCTTATCCTATTGTCATCTAATCAGGCTAATCCCAAAGGAGCTCCCTTTGATCTAATAACAGTTGTAACTGTTAAGCAATCACTGTGAGTATACTCGATCCCTTTTTATTTTAAACTTTGGGATGCAACATGTATTCTATGAAACTTGATACTTTTGGAATCTAAACTCTATCCTATGTGTACGTGAAACTTGTGATTCTCGATTCTTGATTCTTGATTCTTTGTGCTATGTGACGTTTAATCCTGAGTGTGTAGTTCCGCCTTAACAATAGTAGCGCTATAGGAGATGCACATCTCCCATTATTCTCGGGGGGTATTGTTAGGAGGATTCTAGTTTACCTTGAGTCTTGGGTAAACACCAAAGCATCGGGATACTTGGGCTATCACTGCGTGGACTGCGACACTAGCACGGCTGAAACTATTTCTATTACTTACATTGTGGATATGAGTTGTTTTAAATCTATTATTCTAGTTATCAAACTTGTATACTCGCCAATACTTTTGTATTGATATTTTAATGCATGTTGCAGGCTGATAGGATGCTATGGAACTTTGGAAATCAAGATAGGAGATGCTTAGAAACGTCGCCTTAATAATTTAGACTTTTGAACAATTTCATTTGGTGATGTAATCTTGATGATGCTTGATTTTGTTGTTAGACAATTAGTATGAAATCTATTTAATGATTATCGAAACATTTTAGTGTTATGGAAATCTCATGAGCAATCTGAACGCTTAGTGCTCGCACCCCGATGTTTCCGCCATCGGTTGGGGTGTGACAGTTATTACAATTTGGGCTTAATTATCATAAAACTAATTATTTGGGCTTAGTCACTAAAGGTTTTGGACTTAATGAATAATATCAAGTTTCATAATCTTCTCTTAGGGGTATCCTCGTATATGTTTAGGGGTATCTTATGTATAAAACCGAGAAAAATTACACTGCGAATGCTAATACGGGGTTGAGTCGTAGCCCGTGCTATGGCTAAGGGTACATTGGTTCCGCCCCTAATGTGGCCGGTCTAATCTTATGGACATTTAAATTTTTAAACCTTCGGAATCATCAGATTGATAATAGAGATACAAGGAGCCTCTTTAGAATGGCACGATTGGATCATCGAGCCATGTATAGCTTGTGGATCTCACATGTACTCATTGTTTCCTCTTCTTGCTTCTCACTCCAAGGAATGATGTTATTTAAGAGAGACACGCCCCGCTTGCGGTATGCGTACATAATGTATATATGTGTGGACCATCAGGGGGCAAAAGTGAAAGTGCACTAATTTTAACGTTATTTTACTAATTTCGTGAAAATAACGTTAAAAGCTGAGGACGGTTAATCATGCATCATGTGGTGGTGTTGATAACTGAAAGACAAAAGGTACATGCACTAATCGGTCTTTGTCCCGATTGCTGAGTGTTATGTGTGACAACTCGAGTTTTCACAGGTCTTTCCCCGACACGTTACTCGTTTACAATCTTGTTTTCGTAATTTGTTTGTGTTACAACATGTGAATGATTGCTGCATGAGTTAAGTAGTGGTTTGTGTGGTTGTTATTAAAACTTAGGATTAGTTATATTGCATGTTCTTTGCCAACCTCACTTCGACGAAACCTTACTCGACGAAACATTAGAGTTTCGTCACCTTTGTTCGACGAAACATCGGAGTTTCGTCATCACCCTTGCACGACGAGAAATACTTTTTCATCAATTGAATTGTTCGCCGTTTGGGCTATCGGCCCAAGTAAAGCCCAAATATGACTCAGTTATATGTTGCTTGTGTCTCATATGTGTGCGTCAGTTATCAATCAACAAAACCCTAATCTCTTTATCACCTCTCCTCCCCTCCTTCAAGTGCGACGGCAGTTCCCTAGTTCGAAGCCTCCATCGTGAAGTCTCATCCAACTCATTCAAATCGATGTCGAAATCTCCTTCAATCGGTATGTTTCTCCATAACGTGATTCACCCTACTTGTTAACTGTGATTTTGTGTTAGCAATTATGATTGAACATGGTCGAACTGAAGTCTTATGATTTTGTGGATGGTTGTTGATTATTGAAATTAAGACATGAATTAGGGTGTTGAACAAGTTATGTGAAATCAGATCGATGTTGTTATGCTTGTATATTTGTGTGATAGTATAATGGCAAGATGTGAAAGATTCATTACAATACTCGAATTGCTAGGTCTAAGTGTGTGGTTATTTATAATGGATCATAATGCTAGTAGACTAGAATTGCATGGCGGCGAGTGTTTATGTTATCTGGGTTGGATAGGAATGTTGAGGATGAAACTGTTAGCAAATAATTAGGGTTTGCAGGTGCACAACTACCTGATGTTACTTTCGACGAAACTTGGTATTTCGTCATACTCCTCAAACCGACGAAATAGAGTGTTTCGTCACACACCTTAAATCCGACGAAACATAGTGTTTCGCCATCACCTCTTTCGCCATGGCAAAGTCTTTCGTCGAAGGATCTTTCGCCGTAGAAGCAAACATGGGTCTTTCGCCGTAAAGGCAGATAGCCTGAGTAGTGAAACACTTAGGTGGTTTATGTTATTGTTATTGTACACTAGTGTTTGTGAAACTCCGTTTGTAGAATGATGGCAATGTTAACCAGAAATGAGTGTCTTGACTTGACTGTTGTGAGAAGCTAAATTATCTGTAAAGCATTGTTATATGTCATGCACCTAGGATGTGGTCTTGTTTGTGATTTAATACTTATCATGTGACATACTGTGATCTTGCATGCAGATGCAATCTGTGATAATGTGTATTTTAACAATTATGAAACTGGTGCTATTGGTAACTACTATTGAGAACGAGAACTTGTGTTATGTACGCGCATGAAATCTAAACGTTTGCTATGTGTTATGTGACGGTGGTATTACATGTGATTTGTTGATCTTGTTATTCGGATATGTGTCTGTGAAACTGATTGTTTTTTGTAACCACGGTAGGGTTTGGTTGACCAATTTGGAACGGGTAATGTAACTAATCATACCGAGCAAACCAAGGTGAGTTCACTGCTCTTTTTCCAAGCGTGCGTCCCGGGGAGGGACATCTGGTAAACATTCCGGGGAGGAATGTCGGGTAATGGGTTTGACTGGAATGTTAAACCTGGGTTGTTGGTTAATACACGTCTATATCTATCACTCAAGTCCCTCCTACCGATTGTTGCTTGTAGGGCAACGGGGTATTAGTTAGTAGCGCTACTTAGGTTTGGCACCCTCACACCGCACCGAGGAGGTCGGGAGTGAACTAATGACCCCCATCTTGACCATTGCTTTGATAGAGGCATTGGGGTTTAGGGCAAATAATCTGGAGCCATCGGCGGTAAGCGTGTGATTAACAACATCGAATCTGTGAAACGTTTTAATCTGGTAACTGGTATCTAAACACGTTAACAAAACTTTGAACTCACCAGCGTCGTCTGACACACTTGTCTGCATGCTTGCAGGTCTATAGGTTTATATCATTGGGACTTGCTTTCTGGGATGCTGGAGTGGTCATGGGTCGAGATACATGGAATCGCAACACAAGCCTAATGGTTATGTACACATGGTTTATGAAACACTTAACAAATGAGTTATGCTTCCGTTGTATACAATGAATTATATGTAACGTTTGTAACACTTTATGTTAATGAATGAAAGTTTTATTTAAATATAATTATGAGTTCAATGTGATTGGTGGCTAGATCCTGGTACGTCACATGCCCCGCGGTGTTTCCGCAGGTGGTATTTTGGGGGTGTGACATTATGTGTCTTATGTCCAAGGCTTGATGCAAAAGTACTATCGAGCCGGGGGTCTCACTGGAAGCAGCATCTCTATTCCTACGGGTAGAGGTGTACAAAAAAACTGGTTTTAGAACCGAAACCGGTTTTTTTTTAACCGGTTTTTTTATAACCGTTTTTTTAACCGGTTTTTTTAACCACCGGTTTTTATACCGGTTACTATTCTTGACTTCAAAAAACGGTTATTAACCGAACCGATTATTAAAAAACCGGTTAAAAACCGGTCCCAACCGGTTATACCGGTTATTGTTTTGGACCTCAAAAACCGGTTAGTAACCGGAACCGGTTGTAAAAAAAAACAGTTTTTATTTTGGGTGAAAAAACCGAAACCGGTTAATAACCGAAACCGGTTTTTGAAAAAAACCTATTTGTACACCTCTACCTATGGGGTAGAGGTAAGACTGTCTACATCTTACCTTCCTCAGACCCTACCTTTACTTTGCTATTGGTGAGATTTAGTAAGTATGATGATGATGATGTTATTTTAGAGAGACGTCACTATTGTTAGGATGTTAATTAATGAATTGTCTTTTATCACATTTATATGATGATCAAACGTGATCACTTTGATTAAAGGTAGCATTTGTATTAGACAAAACAATTTTACAATCCTGAAATTACACTTACAATAGTAGTAACTTTACCTTGCTATAACATCCATATTCTTGAAAAATAATGATTAATTTAGACATGATATATGTACATTTAGAACAAGTTAGAACTGGTGTGTGTTTCATAAAATTATCACTTTTACTCAATTTACAGTAAGAAATCATTATCTTTGCTAGACATGACACATATCTGTACATTTGGTACTCATGAGTCATGTGTGCGCTTCATATAAGTATCATTTTTACTAAATTTACAGTAAGAAATCATTATATTTGCTAGACATGACACATATTTCTTCATCATTTTTGCTAGACATGACACATATCAACGAGAATAATCACATTGTAATAATTGATATGCATTGTTTCAGAGCATCGGAGCTTCAAGTAAGGTGTACCGGTAAATACAATGTGGGTTTTTTTAAGACCGGCATAAGTGTAAGTCTGCGATTTTGTGTGAAATTGAGTTGGCAGGACAACCTTAGCTCTTCCAATACTTTTGCAAAGAGGTTGGTGGTCTAACCGTTTATCAACAACCTAAGGCCACTAGGGGTGGCAACAAGTTCAACGTGTGATAGCCTTTTTAACGCGTGATAGACTTATCATTCCCACCGCCACCAAAACTTCAACGAGTGATACGACCATTTCCGTGATAATTTCAACGCGTTATGGGGTTAGCGTGATAAATGGATGTGAGGGGGTGTGGGGATGGAAAAATAGTTGATGACATGGTGGAACTTGATTAGGTGCTTGTGAGTGATGGAATTCTATCACTAGTGACCACCCCCACCCCCCTAAGATGAACGTAATAAACAATTAAGGGATGTTGACTCGCATATGGCCCGATACCCATTTTGACAATCATGTCGTGTTTAAATTTCATACCGGTTTAATGTTATGTTAGAATTAAGCACGTTCACTCCTTTTGTTTAGCAACATTTTTTTACATCTAATATCAACTAACATTGTATTTGTAAGGATTTAAACGCACAATATTTTTGTAGAGGACAAACACTATACCACTAAAACGCTACATTATGACTCATGAGTAAACACTTCTAGTCCTAATCACTTAATATTCTCCATTCCTCAAACCAAGCCCATACCTATAAACCCTTGGGTAGAGATGAACAAAACAATTTTTTTCCTGAACCCAAACCGGTTTTGATTTTGGCCGGTTCCAAGTCAAACCAGTTTCCGTTTGAAACCGGTGCGGTTTTGCCCTGGTCTGGTCGGTTTCAAACACCGGTTTCATTTTGCAAACCGGTTCTTGCGCGCACTTTTTTTAATTGTTTTGGCGACAAAAAAGTTTTTAAGAAAACATAAATTACAAAAAAAAAAATTATAATTTTTGAACTATTTTATGATTAAAAAAATAACCCGGTTTTTATAACAATTTTTTAACAAGTTCAATAAAATAACATTAATGAATTTTTTTTTATTTTTTTTTTCCAATAAATATATAAATTTCATTCCAGTCATCGGGGCAAATTACATAAGGATAGTAGGTAGACGAGCAACAAACTGCGCCGCCATCCCTTTTTGAATAGAAAACCCTAATCTACTAAAAACAAAGCCCCGCCCCTAATCCCTTAATGAATGGACTATTTTTTCTTACCAGTTTGGACCTGGTTTTTATAAAATCGTACGGAATCGGTTCCAATCCGGTTTCGGTTTTTGTCGGTTTTGCCAAACCGGTTTCTTTTATATACTTATGAATTATTTCTTAATCTTCATTCATTAATAAATTTATTATAGATTGTCACTAGCGTATTTTTTCTGTGAACTTAGTGATATTTGAAAGTTGTTTTAAGTCACGACTAACGCATTTGTTAGCTGAAGCTTCAGCCTCGAGTCTTTCAATGAAAGAGCTTGACAAAGGAAATTGCTCTTTTCACTCGCACAACATTGCTGGATGGGACTTTCACTTCTTTAACGCAAACATAAATCATGCCACGTATATTTTGGGGCTGGGCGGTGTAACACTGCATACATGGTGCTGTTTGTTTAGGGAAATTTGTGTATTAGCTCATTAAGAAGTCAATTATATGACGTATAACAACGTATGTTTAATTGTAATTCAATCTGCCGATACATCTATAAATACATATCTATCTTTGTGAATATCACGGAGGACCGGTATGAACCTTTAACATGTATGATTGAAATTATGAAGCATAAAGAACGTTAATTTGCATACATGTTTTGTCATGAAGCATGGATTTATGTATTTGTATTCATGTTCTAAGCCTCTCATACTAGTATGAATGAATGAATGAATCTTATTGCTTGTTTATTATATCACACTTGTGATATTTACAATGCTAACATATATGCTTTGTCAATTGTCTTGAAGCATGGATTTATACATTTGTATTCATATATATTTTAAATTGGGTCTCTTAGTTTTTTAAAAAAGCTTATTGCTTGGTAATGGTTGGCTTCTGGACTGTTGCTAGTTTTATTGGTTCTGCTTCTGGGCTTTTTGTCATTTTCGTTGGGTTTGTTGGGCTCCAAGTTGGAGCATAAACTTAAAATCCATCTTCCGGCATAAAGCGGTGAAACCGGCTTTAGTTTGATTCTTTTTGGATTCTTCATTCAACCTTTTCTTTTTCTTTCTCTTGACTAAACGATAATAATAATAATAATAATAATAATAATAATAATAATAATAATAATAATAATAATAATAATAATAATAATAATGTAGCATCAAACTGCACATCACCTAATCCAAGTAATAATAAAACTAATGCCGACGGTACTTAGTGATACAAGGCGTTTAACTCAACAAATTGATGGGGTTTAAGCCGTACAAAGTGAACAATATAGATGGATTTTAAGAGTAGATTTTAGAGAGGGTGTGTTTGTCATTCAAAATTGATATCTAACAAAGCTAATAATATGTTAGTTTTCATATTGCGTTAAACTAAGGGGATTCCTAGGCATTCTTTTCTTATCGGTTTGGCTCATTACACTACCATTACATCACATGTTTTTTACATCAATTGAAAAAAAACCGAATATCAATACTCATTTTGATAATATCTGATACCAGTACTGATGTCGGTATAGTCGTGCACCTAGGGGTGTTCTTCAGGTTTTTTAATCAGGTTTCGGGGTTTTCGGGTCAGGTATTCAAAGCTAAATATTTAACCCGATAACCGAACCATTCTAGGTTCGGGTTCTTCGGTGTTCGGGTTAAATGGTTCAGGTTTAGAACGAGTCGGGTTAGATCGGGTTTCGGGTTAGAAAATAAACTAGTTTAACAGAAAAGTACAACCTTTTAAATTTGTGGTGGTGGTGGTGGTGTTGGGTTGGGTAAAATTATATCAAGTTATTGTATTCCATATCAAAATAAGTTGTTTCGTCAAAAAACAATTTTCAAAAACTAAGATCATCAATTAAGAACAAATGGGTGTCGAAGACGAAGTGATCTCAAAGATTTTCATAATCAACATCTCGCAGCACCGCGCAGGTGCCGTTAACTCGTTTTCTATAAAATCAACTCATGTCAAGTAACAAGTTACATTTTTAAACTACAATTTGTTACTTCTAAATACCAGCTAATCAATTTGCATTTTAAAAAGTTGAACTCACTTCATATTTATACGTAACAATCATCATTGGCACTAAACCCAACTCTATCAATAGTTGTTTTCTGATAACCCAAGCTATAATTTAATCTAGACGAGAATCATTTTTAACTTGGTTTGATTTTGGTTTACACAAATTAACAACCATCACTAATAGTTTGGCTTACAATATAACCAAAAAATCATCAAAACGAAACCCTTTTTTATTTTTCCAAGTTTTTACAACGCGTAAATTTAAATATTTTATTATTATTA
This sequence comes from Helianthus tuberosus, assembly GCA_030545235.1. Lineage (NCBI taxonomy): Eukaryota > Viridiplantae > Streptophyta > Magnoliopsida > Asterales > Asteraceae > Helianthus > Helianthus tuberosus. The sequence goes on along the minus strand of CM060365.1, from coordinate 29,677,945 downwards.
TTATTATTATTATTATTATTATTATTATTATTATTATTATTATTATTATTATTATTATCATTTACATAATATAGATTTGCAACATGTTTATGTATAGAGGTTGTACCGAAGGCTTAGGGGAGTTTTCAAAAAAAATTGATATTACACTTTTAACTCAAAACTTTTTTGTTTTTTACTTTTAATCATAAAGTTTTCATCTTTTACAATTTAACTTCACAATTTTTTACTTTCAACTTTGTTCTCCTACTTTTCATATTTCGCAAATTTTTCGTTTTACGTCGCTCTAAATTTTGCGAGTTAACATGGTGCAACGTGCATATTATGTCAAACGTTTTTACTTTTCGTTTTACATTTTGTTTTAAATTTTGCGATTTAACATGACGCAATGTGCGTATGTGGTTCAACATTTTTACGTCATCTATTTTTTTTTCTGTTTGACAGGTTCGTCACAATGCGCGGGTCCTAAATCAACTTAGTTATTATTTTCTATGTTTTATGTTTCGGTCTAATTTTTCGCATTAACACGCCACAACTTCATTGTTGGGGTTGCTGTCGGTAGTGTGACATTAATGCTATTTGACACGGTTTTACGCCCCTACCGCAACGCGAAGGGCTTAATCCTAGTTATTATTATTATTTAATTAATCTAAATATTAATAAAACTCCAATTAATGTCACATGACAATCTCTCCTTCAACCTCACTATTTTGCTTTTAATTTATTTAAAAATAATTTTGTTATCATTATCCTTATTATTATTATTAAGTTATCTCACTTTTAATTTTTATGATATCTCCGTCTAGTTTGATATTATATATTAAAACATCTTCCTAATATTTTAAAATGATATTAGGAAATTATGGTTTATTTAACTTTGAATCCCTCGCACAATGCAACAGAAATTCAGCTTTGATCGGTATCAGTTTGATTCGTTACGGTACATTTATTCGGTATAGCAACGTAAATAAAAAACAAATGAAATAAAAATCCTTAAATATTAGTATAAAAATATTGTGGTAACTTAAAAAAATAAATTATACTATTCTTTGCACAAAAAACAAAACATGATATCAAAGTGAAACATATTAATGAAATATGTGATCGAGCTAATATTAAGTTATTTGCACAAAAAACAAACATGATATCAAAGTGAAACTTGTTAATGAAATATGTGTTTGAGCTCATATTAAGATTTAGGTGTACTAGCAAATTTATCATGTGCAGCTTTTCATTTCAAATTATTCATAATTCAAGTTGTCTAACTTGTAAGTTTTAACTTATGTATATATTGACAAAAAAAAAATATCTATGATATATTAGCGTCTTAAATTGTGTTAATTTATTTTCATTTTTCAAATTTCAAAGAAATTGTCTTAAGCAATTTTTTATGGTATTTATCATCTTTATTCAATTCGTGTAACACACGAGATCCACAACCTAGTTATTAAAAAAATAGAATTGAAGTTAACCCGTGTATACTAAATGATTAAACCTAACATCCAAACTCAAATTCAAATCAATATAGTTTTAGGAAAACAATATTCATACAAATTTTATAAAACCGACATAATTTATCTCCAAACAAAATCCCTCAAATTCTCACATTAGGAAACTTCTTCAATATAAAACCCAAAAAAAGAAAAAAAATCCAATAAAAATAATAATTTCCGCGGCAAATCCCCATCTGTTACTCTTAACTCCCGGGTAAATAAACCACCACCAACCCCCATTCACCCAAATCATCCATCATCCACCACCACCATGAACCCCAATGCCAATCAATCATCTTCTCCACCCTCTCAATCCACCCCCAAATCACCACCCCACCCCACCACCCCATCCCCATCCCCATACTACCACCCCTCCCCTTCTCGCCCCATCTACAGCGACCGCTTCATCCCCTGCCGATCCTCCTCCAATTTCGCCCTCTTCGATATCTCCCCTCCGCCACCGCCGCCCTCCGACGCCGCCCGCACTGACGATACTTCCTCCTCCTCCGCTGCCTACACTGCGCTTTTGAGAACCGCATTGTTCGGGTCGGATCTAGGGTTTTCTGGTGGTCCATCTACGCCTGATAAGAAGGGTTTTGTTTCGGTTAATAGTCCGGTTAACCGGAATATTTTTCGGTTTAAGAGTGAGACTCGACAGTCGTTGCATTCGTTGTCGCCGTTAGGGTTTGATGATCATTCCGTTAATGTTAGTCATAGCCCAGTTAAAGCTCCCAGAAAAGTTCCTAGATCTCCCTATAAGGTTGTTATTTTCGATAAATTTGTCGATTTTTGGTTATTCGGTTACTAATTTACTGATTATTGGTTAATGGTTAATGGTTAATTCTTATGTTTTATTTGATAAATTTGTCAATTTTCGGTTATTCGGTTACTAATTTACTGATTAATGGTTAGTTTTTATGTTTTATTTGATAAATTTGTCAATTTTCGGTTTTTCAGTTACCAGTTACTAATTTACTGATTAATGGTTAATGGTTAATTTTTATGTTTTATTCAATAAATTTGTCAATTTTCGGTTATTCGGTTACTAATTTACTGATTAGTGGTTAATGGTTAATTTTTATGTTTTATATATTGTGATAGGTTTTGGATGCACCTGCATTGCAAGATGATTTTTATTTGAATCTTGTTGACTGGTCTTCGCATAATGTGTTGGCTGTGGGATTGGGGAATTGTGTTTATTTGTGGAATGCTTGTAGTAGTAAGGTGAGTTTTCAATATATATGTATATATATAAAGTTGATGTTGATTAAATTGGTCTTGTTGGTGATTAAAGTTTGATGGAAGTGCAGGTGACTAAGTTGTGTGATTTGGGGGCTGATGATAGCGTTTGTTCGGTTGGGTGGGCGCAACGCGGGACTAATCTTGCCGTTGGGACCAGCAATGGAAAAGTTCAGGTATTTTTCTTTATAGACTTAAACTTGGTGGTGAATCTTAGTAGAATGTATGTTATTCGCGTGCAGAATAGTAGTTTTGTTTTATAAGGTGGTGCCTGTGTCTATTAATCATAGTTTGGTCGGTACGAAAACATACAAGAATGTGATGGTTTTATCATGTGAAGCATGGTTTCTAGGTTGTATAGGTATATATGTTAAGACCAGAACATAGTGTAAGCCTGTATGGACCATCTTTATTCACATTGAGGATATGATTCGTTGTTTGACTTCTGTTAGTGTAACCAAGGACCACCGAAGAGAAAAAGAAAAGAAATTTGTAGCATGCTAGATCGACATGAGTAAATGGGTCATGAACTTTTATGAAATTATAATAATTATATATCCATTATGAATGATATAGCCTAGTTTAAAGTGGGTTTGTAAAGTTCTAGATATATCTGCTTAAGCTTAGGGAACCAAATAAATAAATACGTGTCTTTATATAAGTTTTGGTGACGTAACAGTTGTTTTTTAAAGTATCATTTTTTACAAAGCAGATGTCAAAGAATAGAAACATACTTTGCCTGGTGGTCCATTATAATAGCTATACCCTTGTATTTACAGTATATGCAAATTGGGCTAATAGGGTAGTTATTTCAAGTCCACTGGTTTAACTTGTTAAAATTGCTAATGTCATTTTTTTAATGTAATCAATCATTGGTGCTGGTTTGGCATTTTATAGGCAATTGTATGCTTATGTTTAAATTTTATGCAATTATTGTATTATTAGTATTATAATAATGACATTATTTTTGTTATAAAGTTATGAGAAACCCATGATTCCGTTCACTCTCTTGTGCACCTGTCACCCTATCCTATGACCAGGGGCGGACCCATGTATAGAGGAACGGGGTCCCCGGACCCCAATCTTTTTTAAAAAAGTAGTAGAAGCGGTATATAAAATTTGCTATGGACCCCATAAAATTATTAAGTTGGACCCCATAACAATGAAAGTGAGCCTGGTGTAGTGGTAAAACCTCTTGTTTACACACAAAAGATCCTAGGTTCGATACCTGTTTGCTTCATTTTTTTGTGTTTTTTTTTTTAAACCTGAAAAATTTGAACACCGGAAAAATTGGACCCCATTGTTCCAAAATCCTGGGTCCGCCACTGCCTATGACCTGCACTGATTCACACACATTAACACGCAAAATCCTGTTTAAACTGATTCACAAATACACACATGTAGTCTTGTACAATCAGTTCTAACATATGAACACGCAATTATGAATCCCTGTAAGTCAATTCAAGCACACACAAACATAACCTTGTATTAATTCACAAACACAAATACACACTCTGAAAGCTTAACTAAAAGAATTTTAATTACTAACAAAACATGCTATTGTTTTTAGTTTCAACTTTAACATAAAAAGGATGATGTCAGTAATCAACTTTAACGAATGCTATTGTTTTTAATTTCAAATCAGATTTGGGATGCCTCACGCTGTAAGAGAGTAAGAACGATGGAAGGGCATAGGTTACGTGTTGGAGCACTAGCTTGGAATTCATCAATGCTATCTTCAGGAAGTCGAGATAAAAGCATTCTTCAAAGAGATCCTCGTGCACAAGAAGATTTTGTTAGTAAGCTAAGTGGTCATAAATCAGAGGTAACCTTTTCCCAAACTCCAATTTATTATAGTTATTATTAGTTAATAAAAATCAGTTTATATACACCATCCATGATTTCTTTCTTACTTTTACTTGTTAATTGTAGGTCTGTGGACTCAAGTGGTCTTATGATAATCGTGAGTTAGCGTCAGGTGGAAACGATAACAGGGTAAGTGATTAAGCGACTTATATTGTTGATCTCTTCAGGATATTAGTTTAACCTTTTTTTTGTTTTTATGCAGCTTTTTGTTTGGAACCAACATTCGACACAACCTGTCTTGAAATACTGTGAACATACGGCTGCTGTGAAAGCAATTGCGTGGTCCCCACATATTTATGGACTTCTGGCCTCTGGTGGAGGTACTGCTGATCGTTGTATTCGGTTTTGGAACACAACCACCAATTCTCACCTGAGCTGCATGGATACTGGTAGCCAGGTAATCTTTCTCAATTATATATTTCAACCTCTTTAAAATTTTTAAGCGAAAGTTATCATTATGGCACTCGTGACTAAAAGGATTGTCTGAGTGATGTAATTCTTCTCATAAAGATTTATAGAGTAAAATGCCACTTTCGTCCCTAATGTTTGGCCAGTTTTGCGACTTTTGTCCAAAGGTTTGTTTTTCCACATCTGGATCCAAAAGGTTTGAAATCTTGCCATGGATCCAAAAGGTTAGAAATCTTGCCATTTTCATCTGGCTTGTTAACTCCATCCATTTTTCTCTGTTAAGTCGGGGGTATTTTTGTCTTTTTTGTTAACTTAAAGGACAATTTGTTTTTTTTCAAGGGTATTAGGTCTTTTTACATAAAGTGAAAAGGACCGAGTTGCCCTTTAATTAGCAAACAAGACGGAAATACCTCTGACTTAACGGAGAAAAATGGATGGAGTTAACGAGCCGCATGAAAATTGCAAGATTTCAAACCTTTTGGATTCAGATGCGGAAAAACAAACCTTTGGACGAACGACACAAAACTGGCCAAAGCCCATGGACGAAATTGGCAGTTTACTCATTTATATAGTACCTTCTAACTTGCCCGCTCGGAAAAAAAACTTAGTAGTGTAACTTTTCTCATAACATGAGCTTGGCTCACAAGATCCTCCTTTTCTGTGATTTTAAAGGGTAGTTTCGACATTTGGCAAATAAACTCCTAACTTCTCATGCTGTTACAATGGCAGGTATGCAATCTTGTGTGGTCAAAGAATGTCAATGAACTCGTGAGCACCCACGGATACTCTCAAAACCAGATTATTGTTTGGAGATACCCTACTATGTCAAAGGTAATAGTTCGTAGAGCGAGTTGGTAACCGAAAGGAAAAAAACATATGATTTAGAGGTGGCAAAATGTGCGGGTTTGGTAACTGGTCTAAATGGATAAAATTCTGTGCACCTTAACAATTTATGACAAGTTTTTTAACACCCGTTTGTTATCTGCGATGCAGCTCGCGACACTTACGGGGCACACGTATAGAGTTCTCTACCTTGCAATTTCACCAGATGGACAGGTAGATTTTTAAGTTACTTTATAATTTTAAGTTTAGAGACAAGTAATCATAAGTTTAATACTGAAAAATGAGTTTTGCAGACGATTGTGACTGGAGCTGGAGACGAAACACTTAGATTCTGGAACGTGTTTCCATCACCCAAATCTCAGGTAAGTAAAAGGGTTCATAAGTGACCTTTAAATAATATTGTTTGTTATCTTTTAGCTAAAAAGTAACTAAAACATATGTATGATCCATGTTAGCAGAATACAGAGAGTGAAATTGGTGCATCATCTTTTGGCAGAACGCACATTCGTTAAAACCCCATTTCACATTTGGGATTTTCGGGTCACCACTGAAGTCACAAAGTTCAAGAAGAACGATTATAACTTAGGGTTAAGGAGTTTACCATGTTGATCAGCTTGATCATGCCATTGCAGATGCTACAGAGCTCAGAGTTTAAATTATTTCCTTCTGTTTTTTCATGTAAATTTGTGAATATAAGTTAAAAGTTAACAATGCTGTTACCAACTCCGAAATTAGACCAAGTTAAACCTTGACTAGTTTTGTTCCCTTTGGTTCATCGTCAAGTGTCGAACAAGGCAAACAATACTGATTTGCTGTAAAAGATCGCGTCCAGATCGTTGTTTTTCCGGTTGTTTTTCCGTGAGAAGTCTGAAGTGGTAATGATTTTACTACACCCTTTAAAAATTACGGAAAATATTATAGAATTTCAGGTAAAGAACTATTAAAACTGTGTAAACACTTGTGTCTATTTCTTTAACTGAGATAGATAAAGGATTAAACTAGGAATATAAGCATTACATAATTATGTCAATAGCAAGAAAGAGAAGTGATTATGTAAAGATACTATGAGAAAGAAAAAGAGAGGTGATTATATAGTTACCGCTTTATATGTCATAGTTAAAACATAATGTATAAGATTACCCGTTGTGGTTTAGATGAGCACCCGGATTCATCCGGTAATATTGCTTCACCTGGCGCTGACTAGACGCCTACTCGTCACCTTGCCCATTCGCGTCTCCCCTCACTTGAGCCTGTTGCGGTAACCTCCGCTCGCCTAGGCTACCACACCCCCAAAACACCCACTCGTCCCAAGCTACCACGCTCACCTGGCCCCTCGCACGCCACCGCTAGCGGCACCACGTTGTGGTGTTCATGAGCCACCTGGACGTCGACGTGGCTAGCGCCATCGCAAACGGGAACCATAACGTACAGTCTAAGGGTGTATACAAATCTTAGTTGAGGAGCATATAGTGTTTCAAAATGAGAACACCCAATGACTATTTTGTAACATAGGGAACACATTTTTTCTCTCATGGAAAGGCATGAAATTTCATTTTTTTTTTTTCTTATAAATCTAACAGTTAAATTGTCAAAAGAAATTACAACCGAAGATTTAAAGGCTTAACTTTTGTTCTTATGAGAAATTTTTTATTATCATATAATGAGTTGTACAATTTTCAGTTAAAAATATGTTAAATAATAAAAGTAAGGAGGCCTTAACTTAGGAATCTTCTACGGATCATGGAGTTGTTAATGTACTAATTTTATATTTATTTCGTTATGTCATCATGGCACTTTCATGTTTGGATTCAGAATTTTATTTATTTGTATTTTTATTATTATCTGAGCAGAAATAAAAATAAAATAGCAAGTTTCTTTAAAAAAATAACAAAATAAAAATGAAATGCAATGATATTATTAATTGATAATTGTTGATGAAGAAATTTTGTAAATTAAAGGAAGGTGCGGATTTTCATTTTCAATCTTAGTGCACAAGTTACACAAAACAAATACGATCTTTATTTCTCAATTCGCAAGTAACAAGGCAATGCATTTTTGTACCAAACAGTCAAACCGCCCTTATTCAAGACTTCTAGTTATAGATTTTACAATTTTAGAACGAAGTTTATTGTGAATCAATATAAGCAGAAAAAATTAAAACCAAAACAACATAGTCCCATTTTATACTAGTACCGTACCTATACCGTACTATATAGATGTTCGGGATGAAAATTTGCATCAAATACCGATACCATAGCGATATCGTACTATATACACAGTAAGGAATTATGTTTTAAATTCAACTCAATTTCAGTATCAATGCTATGTGGTACTGTATTGGATCTAGATTTTCAATAGTATTGTACCATACTAGTACTTACCAAATATATGTTATACAGTATTCAGTTTTGATTTTAGTTAAGTTTTGTTATCGGTACCATATAGTACGATACCAGGTCAATCTGATACCAGTAGCGATCTAATCCCTAGATGTTAGTATCCAGTCAGCAAATACTAACGGGTTAACTTTTAGTTAGCGTATGATCACTGATGAAAAATAGATTAAAAGTTGAGACAGCCACAAAACATTTTCTTAGCTGGGTTGTTACCAACCAACAATAGAGGAGCTTGACCAAAAGTTCCGCGGGGGCGGAAAGTCACAAGACCCAAAAAAATTTCTATCGTTGTGTTTCAGGTTAAATGTTCGGGTCAGCTATTCGATTTGGGTCGGGTCAAACAATAATAACTCCCAATAAAACTAAATAATGTTCATTCATTTAAAGGACGCTTCTTACACATAAAAATTTTCATTCATTTAAAGGACTCGTTATTACACATAAAAAAACTAAAATTGAACCCTCAAGTTTCATTTATATAAAAACTGGTTTTAAACTTTATTTAAACTCACTCAAGTTTAAAAATAATTATAAAAAATTACGAATAGCCCCATTATTCACATTTTTTAACTCAATACAAAAACGTGTATAAATATTTTTGGAAATAAACTTGGTAGGGGCAGAGAATTTTTAGACAAAATAATTGGCGGGGCAGACCTATATAATTTTAAAATTTCGAACGAAAAATCATAAAAATTACACTGCTAACCGAGACATTGGCGAGGGCGGGTGCACCCCTTACCTCTTAAGGCTCCGCTCTTACCAAACAATATGTTAAAGTTGGGATTATTGGATCGAATTTTCCGATTCAAAATAACAAAACCAAAGGCGAAAAATTATCAAACTTCCAAACTAGAGGGTTATATCTATCACCAATAGATATAGAAAAATATATATTCTAGATTTTCTCCCTCCCTCCGTCCGTCATATAAAATCCGATCGTCCGATCACCAGATTCTCTCTCTCCCTGGCATCTTCTTCTCCACCAATCCGCTCTCTTTGACCTTCCAAAACACACACAAACACACACCTATACATACAACACGCTGTCTCCACTTCTCCCAAAGCGTCGCTAAAACTATCAATCACAAATGGCTTCGTTGTCGGAACAACAGCAGACGAATCGTGAAGATTTACCGACGGTTAAAGAACTGATGCATAAAACGAAAATAATTCAGTTTTTTGGAAGAGATACTCCGATTATACTGCAGAATGATAATGGACCTTGTCCTCTACTCGCTATATGTAATGTTTTACAACTCGTTTTACTGTTTTCTAGGGTTTCTGATTTTGATGAAATTGGTTGTGTAGATAAGTTGTTTGTTTGTTTTGATTAGAATATGATCCAATTAGTTAGCGTATGGTTTAAGTATTAGGAGAAGTGATTATGAGTTTTGAATTAATTTTAGTTAGTAATTACCTAATTGTGTAGTATTTAGGTTAAGAAAATGGGGAGGAGTGATTATTGATTTAATCATAATTTTAAGTTCATACATTTTTTTTAGATAATTTGGGGATGATTGTTAATTTGCTATTCTTCATCTAGATTGTGATGTATAATGCAATTATTTGGGTGTAGTATGGTAATTAACTTGCTTGCATTGTGGTTAAAAGATCATATGATTTGTATACTCTAGTTTGCAAGTGTGACTTAGCTCAGAATTAGGGATGTATTTGAGACACTCCCCAAACAGGGAATTGATCTATGGTGATTTCATAAGAATTTATAGCTATGCCTCGTGAAATAAAGACTTTTAATTTTGTAGAATTTATAGCTATACCTCGTAAAATATAGACTTTTCTTATGTTCAAGCAAGCAAATAGAAAAGATGCCATGTTTACAAGAGTCTATCTATCACATATAGACTTTAACTCTTTAAGGGCATCGTGGCCTAACGTTGAGGTGAAGTTGGGACCTAAAAGATCGAATCGAACCGTACTTGAGAGTTTCCTATCTCTTATGGCTTGCTAGTCGACTCTATTTGTATCCCATATGAATCTACCATACTAACTCAATAAGATTTCTCGTAGATCTATCCCATTTTTTGGGTAAACGAAAAAAATGAGTCTCAAACTAAAATCTTAAGTTTGATTAAAAATCCGGTTTATTTTAGTATTATCATTAGTTCTTTACTCTCACCATTGCCATGAACTGAAGGGATGGAGTCAGAAGCCATTTATATGCTAATGATGGTGTGATTTTGTTAACCTGCTGGAATGTAGAGACAGAATTGCATTTTGAATTTTGATGATTGAATTTTGTGTATGTCAGGCAACGTTCTGCTGTTGAGAAACAATTTGAGTCTGAGCTCAGATGTGGCCGAAGTATCTCAGGAGAAATTGCTTTCACTTGTGGCAGAGCGTTTAATTGATTCAAACAGTAATGTTGATGTAATTACACTTCTAATATTTGCTATAGATATGTTATATGCTCCATCTAAGTACAAGTTAAGTTCTTTTCATCCTTAGTTTAATTGGCTCTGGTCCTTGTTGCAGAACAAAGATGCAGGTTATGTTGAAAATCAACAACAGAATATAGCTGATGCAATTGATTTACTTCCTCGTCTTGCAACTGGCATCGATGTGAACATTAAGTTCACTAGGTATGGTTTTTGTTTCTAGTGTGTCTCTATATGCAAACGCTTACACCTCTGCATGATTGTGGTAATTTACATTCCAATAATTGAGCTATTGCAGAATTGATGATTTTGAGTTCACAAGGGAGTGTGCAATATTTGATTTATTAGATATTCCACTTTATCACGGTTGGATTGTTGATCCACAGGTGTGTTATTTTAGCCAACCCTGTACATGCAAATATGCAATAAGTTTATGTTTAACATGAATTAAAATACATTTGTCTGTGCGTTGGTGTCAGGATTCTGATACTTCGAGTGCCATTGGCTCAGAGTCGTACAATACACTGATGGGAGAACTTGTTGCTCTTGAAACTCAAAATATGGAAAGTGTTCACAAGAAGATTCCAGAAGAAGATCATGTTGAACATTTAGAAAAAGGAGACCTTGAAGAGGCAAATCAGCATTTGATAATACCAGCAGAAACTGTCAACCCAAATTCGGCAAATGATAAAATTGTTAATGGTACTATTGAGGAAAAGTTGACTACAAAATCAAACGTTGATAATGGCAGTACAATGAAAAATTGCAATGATGATTTGATAACGTTTGAATCTGACAATGAAAGCCATGATGGGCAAACAAATGCTAGTGAATCCGAGAAACATGAAAGTAAAGATGTAATTGAGAAAACGGGTGTCGAAATATTGGAAAAAACAGAAAAGAGTTTGCCTGGATCAGAGTCTTCATCTCCTGTTGACCAGTCAACTTTGAACGGTGATGTAAATGAAGTAGAAAAAATCAATATAGTTGAAACGAAGTCAAATGAATCATGCTCATCTGCAGCTAATGTGGTCCTAGAATCATCCAAAGATACAACACAAACAATTGTCGAATCCAACTCTTTAGTTTCAACTGCTAATGTGATTGAAGGTGAGGTTGTCACGTCAGCACAAATGGACAACAATGTTATTAGTGTTGATGATACAAGTCCCGTGAATGGACCCACTGCAAGACAAGGTATGAGTGTATTAAAATATTTAGAATTAACATGTTCAGTTATTTTTAAACTTTTACTCAATGCAATTGCTTAAGTGGTTGATATTTTCAATTAGGTGAACTGATAATAAATTTTTTGAAGAACAGTGCCAGTCAGCTGACTGTATATGGGTACGTTTTGCTTTATTTAATGTGTTATTTATATATGTTTAATTTAAAACAAGATTATGGTTTCTGTTGCTTACTAGGAGGCCTTCTTTTCTTTCACTGTTGCAATTCTTGCAGCTTATTTTGCCTGCAAGAAGGTCTCAAAGAACGTGAACTTTGTGTGTTTTTCCGAAACAATCACTTCAATACGATGTTCAAGGTTGGTTCTTGTGCAATAAAATTTTCAAAATCTCGCTGTATATATGTAATCTAACCTCAAGTTATATACAGTTTGAAGGTGAACTATACATTCTAGCTACGGATCAAGGTTACTTAAATCAACCTGATTTGGTATGGGAAAAGCTAAATGAGGTATTAAGGTTCCCCGTTCCTTTCTGAGAAATTAAACACGATGTCATTTAGTCTTTCCATGCATTTTAATGTTCATCTTTAAATGTATATATGTAATATGTAATATATATATAATATCAGGTGAATGGTGATACAGTGTTTATGAACAGTAACTTCAAGAAATTCAAGGCAGAAAATCATGACACACGCTCGTGGGATGAGCAGAATGCTAGGGCTACTACTGCTGTATGTTTTTTTAGTAAATTAATCAGTGTATACGTGATTTTTTTATTCATTGGTTCATATGTATTTTACTTACTGTTTTTTTTAGGATTATCTTGCGAGAATTGACAATGCAGCACAAGGGAACACAAGTTTCAGGTATGTATCTGTCTTTGTTCTGTGATGTCCATTTTAACTACAAAGCCATATAGATGAAGAAACACATGTCAATGTGTTATTTTCGGCTGTGCATTTATTCTTCTATATGTTTTATAATAGTGCATGTAAGGATAATTTTTTGTCGTTGCATGACAGTTCTGATATGCAATTGGCTATAGCTCTTCAACAACAAGAATTTGAGCAACAACAACAACCACGTGTTTTGCCACAGTCACCTACCACTTCGCGTTCAGGACTTGTTGTGGGTCCCCAGGTAGGCTATAGCTACTTTCGAGTTTGTTTTTATATTTCATAATTGGCGTTTTAGCATATGTATCTTGGGGTTGTAACATCGGTTTAGTTAAAATTAATTTTAGAAATAAAAATGAAATTTAATGATTTGATTGGCATTGTTACAGCATGTGCATCCGTCAAGACCCAAGCATGCATCTACATCATCTAGGCAGGAGCCGAAACAATCGAAGGATAAGTGCACGATAATGTGAAATGCCTGTTTGGATTATTTATGTTTGCACTCTATTTTGAACCAACAAATCCCATTTGGGCATACATGTGATTTTGGATTCAACTTCCTTTTTCTGTAAATAATGTAGGTAAGGTACTATTTGGTTGATAAAAATGAACGTTTTGTAGAAGACATTTGCAGTTTAGAGAAATTACTGATTGTGTACATGTTACTATTCAAAGTTTTGCATGATTCATAATTTTAGGGGATGTATATGATTCATAATTTTAGGGGATGTATGTATATTTTTATGCAAGAATTGTTCAATTGTGCGAGGTTCACAAGAAACTATACATCCAAATCTGAATAGATCATTAAACTAGCCACTCTGTCGGTTCCACTAGTCAGACCAATATTAAAAACATGATGATTATGTCATAATAAGTTTAATAATTAAAAAATACAGAAAACAAAAAATATTATAATTTAATTAGATAACAGATGAAACAAAATCAAAACTATGAGAAGACTATGCGTGCTTTTGCCATCTTAAATAAGCAAAAAAGCACCATGGGTCATCTCATATATATTATCAAGGTCGTAAAATACAAAACTAATTCTAAGTATGAAACTACAAAAATTATATACACACTTTTACTTTAATATGTAATTCTCTTTCTTTCTACATACAAGTGCATCATACAAATCCCAAAAGTTTCCTACTAAAAAGGCAAAACCGAGAGAGGACGCTACCAGTGGCGAAGCTTGAGATTTTTGACGGGGGGTCGAAAACGTATATACCAAAAAATTTCTATACGAAAACAACACACTCTCCACTACTGAGGGAAAAGTTCGGAGGGTCACCCCCCCCCCCCTACTTAACATGCGCCCCTGGACACTACGACATGGCATGTGTACCGTAAGTCCATAAGGGTGTGGACGTGTGGTAAATGCTTCCAATAAAAAATCTAGTAGCGAAAAACTAGTTATCATTGTTTAATCTAAACATACTATGTTAGGCCATAATATATGATAACATAGCTACATCTTTTATAATATCATTCAAATATTTGTTATTTATGGGTTGGTTTTTCTTTAAATTGGATGTAAGACCATTGTTTTGTACATTACTCTTGGTAGTACCTCCATAAATTTTGTACTCATGAAAAACTACTTAATTTAATATTTTCTATCATTGTTGTTTCAGAAAGACAAGACTTTATATTCAATTACCTTGTAATCATAGTTATTTTTTATTAATCATTGTTCAAATGAACATATTGTTTATTAGTGTCTTTGATTTTTCAAATTTTAACCCAAAAGCATTTCAAATATTAACCATCATTTATCAAAATCTTTTATTGAAGTAGAGTATTCATTTTATTTCTTTTTGACCAAAAAGCATTTCAAATCCTTATTCATTATCAAAATCTTCTATTGAAGTAGAATCTTGAAAAAATTGGCATAAATATTATCCTTACTATCATGTTAGAGATTGAACTGCCAGCTAATGACTTTGGGTGCTACTAAGGCTTCTTAATTCTTATACAAATGATGACAGCTATTGGTTGCGTTTAATATATTTCATCCTCCAATGTCATTAGTGGTCTTCATTTCTAGTTGCTTTAAATAATTAATAATTCTTAGAAAATTATATATATATATTATATATTATATATTATATATTATATATATATCTATTGAAAGGTAAGTGAGTTTATCACATTATTCATTGTATTAAATCATAGGCAACACATGACAACCTCTTTTTTTATAAGTTTTTATATTTTTGTTATCATACATAGTCCCTCAACTTTAAGCCTTTTCGTATACATGTTTATTAGTTAACCTTGTTTATATACAAGTTTGGTCCCTCTACTTTAACTTTTGTAATATACACGTTTAGTCTCTCTACTTTTATTCATCTTGGTTTTTCAGCTTTTAGTGTTTTTTCTAACGTGAGGAATCAAACCAACTCACGTCGCAACGCACGGGGTAAAATTACTAGTTAATTATAACTAGTATTTTGGTCCCGCACTTTGCCGTGGGACCGTTAAACCCAACAAAAAGTAGACGTAACAATACTAAACCATGCACGTGTATTTCGGCGTGTTAACTTGCAAAAAATTAGATCAAAACGTAAAATATAGAAAAAAATAACTTAGTCGACTTAGAACCCGCGCGTTGTGACCGAACTTTTAAACCGCAAAAATAATAGACGTGAAAACGTTGAGCCACACAGAGTTAAGAGATCAAGATGTGTAATAAATGAAAGTTGAAGGAGTCATCTTGTAATTTTTTTTAAAGTATGATGTGTAAAGAAACAAAAGTTAAGGTAAAACTTTTTACAAAAAATAATTACTAAAAAACTATTACACACCTTTTTTTATAATTAATATAGGGGGTTAATAACTAACAGTTTACCAGGAATAAAATAATCTTTTTGTGTATGGCATGGAATCATAGTCAGCTGAAAAAATATATATATAACACCTTGTTCATAAAAACCACAGATTACACAAAACCATTTCTCTCCCAGTATCACACACAAGAAATCTCCATGGCAGTTACATCAGGAAAAGATATATCAAATACATACACAGAAACTATACAAGAAATCATGAAAACATACAAATCACTTCCACCAAGACCCACAATAGAAGAAGTTGAAGCAGCCATATCTGTGATCAAAACAGTCAACATGGAAGAAAAACAGAAACTTGATGAAATCTCCACCCAAATCTGCCCAGAAGATACCCCACCAGAGCTTTTTTCTATCCTTAAAAAGGTCAGACAAACCATGGTCTTGTTTCAGAGCCAAGAACAGAAGAAAGAAGCTATGCATGTTGTGGAGTTTGACAAGATTTATCAGACCTTTGATGATTTGATACAGAGAGCTTCTAAGTGTGTTTCTGGAGATACCCAGTTGGATAAAGAAGATGATTTGAAATACCCAGGTGGTAATCAGTTGGATAAAGATGATGATTTGAAATACCCAGTTGGTAATCTTGAAAAAGTTGTGATTAGTGATGAAAGTTTGTTGAATTCAAGGAAGATTAGTAAAGTTGAAAGCTTTAAGGGTTTAATCAAGAGTTCTTCCATAAAAGCCACCATTTTCCCTACAGGTTAGCTCAATTATGCTCTTTTATGCATGGTCGTAAAGATCCTGATTAGCATCCGATTAGTCGCTAGTCAGAGGTCCATCAAGTAATTTTTATCTAATGGGCCAATTAACGAGTAGGCGGTCAACAATAGTCAAATACAATCCTAATTGGCCAAAAATCGGTGGCAGTCTAACGATTCTGGCCAGATACTTGACCAAAACTTGTAAATTCCGGCAATTAATCCTATCTACTTAAAAATATGGGTTGAATAAGGTGTTAAAACATGTCTACTAAAAATACATATAAAACTGTGTATATACATATAAAAATGAAAAATACATGTAAAATCTCTATCCGATAATCCCTATTAATGTCGATTAATCGCCTGTCGGTACCCTACCAGCCGATTAGCGTCTACCGATTCATACAACACTGCTTTTATTGTATCTTACCTTTTGGGATTTGACCATTTTTTTTCTTAGAATATGAGAGAACAACAAATTGATTTTGAAGTCGTTAAGTTTTAAAAGTCAAAACCAAAATCTTTTTTTGTTTGTTGTTTGCTCTTTGGTCAAATTCCAAATTAGCTTTATGTAAACTAAAGAATACATGATCTTAACAGTAATATCATTTCATAAAATAAGTTGTCATATCTGCATAAAAGTTTTTGCTGGTGTGATTTGATTTCCTTGAATCTTACTCTCGGGGCCGGTCCTGAGAATACAGGTGCCTGTCCGAGCCCGAAAAAACGTGCCAGACCTTAACGAAATAGATAATGTAAACTATTTTTTTAAACAACGATTAAAATGAAATAGATAATGTAAACTATTCATTTAAACAACGATTAAAGTTATAGTTTATGTTATATTGGGCTAGTGCCTAATGGGCTTAAGGTATAAATTTTAAGATTGATAGTTTTAAATGGGCCTTAGATATAAGTTTATGTTTTATAAGTTTTTTTTTTAAATCCAGTTTTGATTTGTAGGTGTAGAAGAGCCTGAGAAATTGAGTATGATGAAAGTAGCAGCCTTGATCGAAACCGTAGCGAAACAAGGGGGGAAAATTCTTGATCTTCAATCAAAACTAATGGAAAACATAGAATGGCTTCCAGTAACAATTGGAAAACTATCAAACATCACTGAACTTAATCTATCAGATAACAAACTCACGGCTCTACCATCGTCGATCACCAATCTTACCGCTCTAACGAAGCTTGATGTCCACTCAAACCAGTTAACCAACCTACCCGACTCGTTTGGTCAACTGGACAACCTACTCGACGTTGATCTCCACGCAAACCGGTTAAAATCTCTCCCAGACTCATTCGGGAATCTTTCAAACTTGGTTAACCTTGATTTAAGCTCGAACTACTTCACTCATTTGCCAGACTTCATAGGAAACTTAACCTCTATGCAAATCTTGATCATCGAAACAAATGATCTTGAAGAACTTCCTTACACAATCGGATTGTGTGCTTCACTTGTGGCTCTTAAACTAGACTTTAACCAACTAAAAGCGCTCCCCGAAGCAATTGGAAAGCTCACGTGCTTGGAGATTCTTACTTTACACTACAATCGCGTACGAAAGCTGCCTACAACAATGGCAAATCTCACTAAGTTAAAAGAGCTTGATGTTAGTTTCAATGAACTAGAAGCGATACCCGAAAGCCTTTGCTTTGCAACCAACTTGGAAACACTCAACATCGGTAAGAACTTCGCTGACATGACAGCTTTACCGCGATCAATTGGTAATCTTGAAAACCTGCAAGTGCTTGATATAAGTGGTGATCAGATAAGATCTTTACCCGAATCTTTCGGGTTGTTGTCAAAGTTGAAAATATTCCGAGCTGAAGAGACCCCACTCGAGGTTCCTCCAAAGGAAATCACCAAGCTAGGTGCTCAGGTAAGATGTTATGTTATGTTATGTTATGTTACGTTATGTTATGTTATGTTTTTCTTGCGCATTTTAACAAACGATTGGTTGACATTTTTTTTTTAATTTTCAGGCTGTTGTGGAATACATGGCTGATTTGGTTGTGAGGATGAATGCTAAACCTCAAGAAATGAATAGAAAGCGCAAAGGATTTTGGTCATGGATTTGCAGGATCTTTTCATGCTGAAAGGGTTTGATTAAAATTATTATTTGTGGAGATAATCTTTATTTCATACTTTGTAAAAATGTAAACTTCTTGTCTCAATATCTAGTGTCACATATCCCCACATACAATAGATTAAGAAGTTGACAAAGTGTTCATGAATGAATGAACATAAGCCAAGTCTGTATAAAAAAATAAACTTGAATTTTCCTTCTACTTTTTTGTGTAAAAAATATTTATTCCTGAACAATCCCAATAGTGGTGTCTTTTTTTGTGTTTATGTATAAAAGTTTTATGATTGAGTTATTGTTTAATTTTTGTATAAATATTTCATAGTTTGAACATTAAATTGGTGGTTAGCCCATCATAACGTTACATCTTTGTCGATGCTATAACACGCAACTCATGTAATTTAAATGAAAAGCGCGCACTTCTTTCTGTTTGATTAGAAATTGAACAACGATACTTACCTGAATATCATGAGCCAAAAGTGCGTTAGACGATACAACTCGTGTTTCTTGAAATTATATTTGTAACATGTTGAGTTTCTAGTCAAGCATAGAGATATTTACATTAATAATTATACAGATGGTTTATTTGATATACCTTCATGTATTACAGGTTTTATTTCTAAGTATAAGAAATTACAACTTTGGTTCTCATTTTTCAGTGACAGGGTAACACATGGGTCCTTAAATTTGAAGAACATTCAAAAATCTTTTGAACTATTAAAAATGACTATTATACACCCAAGAAAAAAAAACACCTTAACCTAGCCTCCACACACCCCCTTCCGTCCCCCAAACCGCACACCTCGTCCTTCCACCCACTTCGCTGATCACAAGCAAAAGACGAAAAATATTGATGGGTCAAACGATGACCAGATAGATCGAGAGGCGCGTATAGCGGCGATTGTGGTTGTCGAACACGAGGAATCCGTCTTTGGTGGCTGTGCTAACCAGGAAATGGTTTGGTTTCGGTAACCAAGCGTAAAGAATATATATAAATTACATTATACGCTAAACATTTGTGTTAGATATTAAACATAAAAAATGTTGTATACAAAATATCCAGATTCGTATAGGTGTTGTCTTAATAAAAGAAAATGATTGAAAATGAAAGTTATCAAAAGCCCAAAGCGTGACACTTGTAAAAGTAAAGGCTTCGACCACCAAAATTCTTTTAAAAAAAACTAGGTTATAACCCCGTGTATTACACGGGTTGAGTAAATAAATCTATATACTAAATAATAAAACATTATAGAGTTAATTACATAGTTAGTCCCTGTGGTTTGCACAAAATAACAAACTTAGGTACTAATAGTTTAAAATCACCTTCTAGGGTATTAACTTTTCATTTTGTAACGTTTGGAGGTATTAACTTCTAAGGTAATAACATAGGTAGTCCCTGTGGTTTGCACAAAATAACATACTTAGGTACTAACAAAATGTGATTTTAAGCCTACAAATAAGCTTAATACCCTCAAACGTTACAAAATGAAAAGTTAATACCCTAGAATGTTATCAGAAACTATTAGTACCTAAACTTGTTATTTTGTGCAAACCACAGGGACTAACTATGTAATTAACTCAACATTATATCTTTAAAAACTTCCTTTATTGCACGGGTTGAATAAATATAATTTTATATATTAAATAATAAAAAGTTATATATATAAGAACCATATTATACAAGTTGAATTAATGTAATTTTATATACCAAATAAAAAAATTATATCTTTAAAACCACATGTATTACACGGGTTGAATAAATGTAATATTGTTTAACAAATAATAAGATAATATATCTTTAAAAAACCTCATTTATTACATGAGTTAAATAAATATAATTTTATATACCAAATAATAAAAAAAGTTAGTAAATGTAATTTTGTATAGTGAAAATAAAAATATTTAATATATTAATACAGAGTTTGGTTTTTGTGATAAATAATTTGTTTTATTTAAAATGTTTTAAATTAACAATTTACAATTTCGGATAATATTTGATTAGAAAAAATAGAAGAATGGTATTAGAAATTTAAAGTAGGATAAAATTTAATATTAGCTCATTATTCATTTATTTATTTATTTAATATAAGATAAGTTTGGAAGTAAGGCGAGAAAATCATAAAATAAATAACTACAATGAAGGACATGTGTCACACATTAATGTTTTATTATATAGTATAGTATGGATAAAATATTAGATTGATATAAATAGATTATTTTATTTTAGCAAAATTTGTTAACGAAGTCTCAATAAATTTAACCCATTATTTAAAACTCCGTAAATGTATAATGATAAATAATATTAGTTAGAGTAAATTACGATTTTGGCCCCTGTGGTTATATCACTTTTACCCTTTTAGCCCAAAAAAGAATTTTTTAACATCTGAGCCCCCAACAGTTTTTTTTCTAACCCTTTTGCCCCCTAACACTAACCCCATCCATTAAATGTTAGGGGCCAAAAAGGTTAGAAAAAAGACGTTAGGGGCCAAAAAGATTAGAAAAAAAGGTTGGGGGTTCAGATGTTAAAAATTCTTTTGGGGCTAAAAGAATAAAAGTAATATAAACACAGGGGCCAAAATCGTAATTTACTCTATTAGTTAAATAAATAATATTATAAATGAGGAGGAGATTAAACTAAATAAGAATTATCCATAAGAAATTAAACTAAATAATATTTAATAGGATGATTATCTATAATTAATTAGAAAAGATTAAACTAAAATAATACTTATCTATAAAACATGACCTAATATGATGACAAGTGTCTCAAATATGGTTTCTTTTATTATATAGTTTAATTATATAGTGCAGATAAAATACACATGATAAAAAGTAACTTCGACCAATAAAATTTCGACTAATGCATTTTAAATATTTTATCTGCAAGCCTACCATAAAATATTTAAAATGCATTAGTCGAAATTTTATTGGTCAAAGTTACTTTTTATCATGTGTATTTTATCTGTACTATATAATAAAATAAATAATTTTAGTACACTTGTCATCATATTATGTCATATCTTATGGATAATTATTATTTTAATTTAATTTCTTCTAATTAATTATAGATAACCCTCATACTAAATATTATTTAGTTTAATTATTACTTTTATATTTATCTATTTACTTCAAATTCAAACTTAGTTATTTAATTTGATATTAGAGTAAATTATGATTTGGCCCCTGTGGTTATATCACTTTTACCCTTTTAGAAGAAATTTTTTACATCTGAACCCTTAACGTCTTTTTTTTCTAACCTTTTTGGACCCTAACATCTTTTTTTCTAACCCCTTTGGCCCCTAAAAGTAAATGGATGTGGTTAGTGTTAGGGGCCAAAATGGTTAAAAAAAAGACGGGGGGTTAGATCTTAAAAGATTCATTTTTAGACTAAAAGGGTAAAAGTGATATAAACAAAGGGGCCAAAATTGTAATTTAGTCTTGATATTAACTATATATTTGAACGTTTTGTTTAGTTTGGTATCAAATAGATTTTACGAAACTTAAAATAAAATTAACTAATATTATTTATCATTTCTACATTACAAGTTTTAAATAAAGGGTTAAATTTATTGAGACTTCGTTACATTTACAAGTTTCAAATAAAGGGTTAAATTAATTGAGACTTCGTTAACAAATTTTACTACAATAGAATAGTCTATTTATATTAATCTAAATATATATCTATACTATACTATATAATAAAACATTAATGTGTGACACCTATCATTCATTGTAAGCATTTATTTTATGATTTTCTCGTCTCATTTCAAAACTTATCTTATATTAATTAAATAAATAAATGAATAATTAGCTAATATTAAATTTCATCCTACTTTAAATTTCGAATACAATTATTCTATTTTTCTAATAAAATATTATCCTAAAATTTAAATTGTTAATTTAAGATATTTTTAAATAAAACAAATTATTTATCACGAAAACCAAACTTTGTATTAATATATGAAATATTTTTATTTTCATTACTAAAAAAATTATTATATCAATTTTATTACATAATTTATAAATCAATTTGTCGGAATTGGTACCAACATTTTGTCACTCAAATAGATGCTAATTTGCTTCTTGAATAATATATCTTTTTTTCAAGAACTATTTCACAATCACAATATCCATCGCGTATTGAATATTATCCATTAGTATATTGAAAGATATGACTTTTTATTATTTGTATATAAAATTAGATTTATTAAACCGGTGTTATACACGTTTTTTTTAAGATATACCTTTTTATTATTTACTATACAAAATTACATTTATTCGAGCCGTGTAATACATAAGGTTTTTTAAGATATACTTTTTTATTATTTGATATATAAAATTAGATTTATTCAATTCCTACAATACACGAGGTTTTTTAAGGATATAGTTTTTTTTATTATTTAGTATAGAAAATTACATTTATTCAACTCGTTATTTTTAAAGATGTAACTTTTTTATTATTTGGTATATGAAATTACATTTATTCAACCCGTGTAATAAATGAGGTTATTTAAAGATGTATTATTTTATTATTTGGAAAACAATATTACATTTATTCAACACGTGTAATACACGTTGTCACACCCCCAAAATACCAAATGCGGAAACACCGCGGGACGTGTGACGTACCAGGATCCAAGCCACCAATCACATTGAACTATAACAAATATTTAAGCAAAACATTCCATTCATTTCATAATATAATTCCAAGTCATAAGTTAAAGCCAAAGTAAACGTTCAGCGGAAGCATAATGTAAATTGTTAATCAATTGTTTCAAAACAAGTGTTCAAAACCAACGAAACAAGTATCCAAGAGTCTCGACCCATGACCACTCCAGCACTCCCAGATAGCAAGTTCCAACCATTAATCTAACGACCTGCAAGCATGCAGACAAGTGTGTCAGACGACGCTGGTGAGTTTAAAGTTTGTTACACGTTTTAGTTACCAGATATGAGTATAAAACATTTCAGAGATTAGATGTTGTTATTAACTCGTTTACCGCAGATGGCTCCAGGTTATTTGCTCAAACAGCAATGCTCTATCATACATTGGTCAAGTGGTTAAGGTAATTAGTTCACGACCGTCCTCCCAGGTACGGTGTGAGAGTGCCAAACCTAATAGCGCTATCAACTAATAACCCCGTTGCCTCACCAGTAATCAATTGGTATATGATGGGACTTAATGATAGAAATGAGTGTAATAACCAACATCCCAGGTTTAACATTCCAGTCAAACCCATAACCCGACATTCCTCCCCGGAACGTTACCCGATATCCCTCCCCGGGATGCATGCTTGAAAAAGAATAGTGAACTCACATTGGTTTGCTCGGTTTGTGAAGTTACATGTATCCGAGTTAATCAACCAACCCTACCGTGGTTACCAATGAATATCAGTTTCACAATTAAACAAGTCATTATTTTCACACAGAGTGCATCTATCACAAGATCACAGTATATCAGGTAGCCAACACACCTTTCTAATGCAAGTTCACATCTCATGTGATTGTCACAAATAACACATAACATAACAGGTGGGTTTTTTATACCAACTAATCGAACCAAGTTTCTTATCATCATTGACATGCAACAAGGATCGTATACACACACAATTATCTGTCATCATCAACATTCACTGTTCAACTCATAAACGTACACGACGAAATAACCCTGTGACGAAAGATCATCTTTCGTCGGGATGCTTGTCAACGAAGGATCCCATGTTTCATCGGAATGTTTGTCGACGAACAACCCATGTTTCGTCGACCTATGTTTCGTTGACTACCCTTGACAGTTTCATCATTTTCCTAAACCCTAATGTTCACAGTTACCCTATCGCCAATCACAACCCAATCGGTTTCTAGATTCATCATGCAAACACCACCATTGTTAATATCACAGTTTACCAAGCTTTGATACAATCCACATAACCCTAACTTAACATATCATAACATAATTGTAATTGATGATCACATGGATCTATTGGTTTATTACTATCAAGAATCATCATATAACTATGATCTAAACATTCAGGTCAGATCCTATGAAAGCATCCGTTAATCATGAACAACCGATAGCAATATAAAGTTTATGAAACATTCGAAACCCTAATCAACACAATATGTCAGTCCGGTTTCTAACAAGATCCTATATTCACAAAAGCACCACAACAATCATCAAACAATCTGTTAAGTGTTGACAGAATGCTAACTGAATGGGGAGATGTTTCTGAAGGGGTAAGGTCCCAAAAACCTCATAATAAGTACTGGGGACCATACCACAGCCTCGTCTTTTAGCCCCTTTTTACCTTACGCGGTCGCGCACTGGTTTTACAAAAGAAAGGCTTAAGAGACAGGTAGCAGACAACACTTGCGCGCCAAAAGGAAATTATAAATCCTTGCGCTTTTATAAAGGATGAAAATCCTAAGTCAAAACACTTCCGCTTAATAATATCCAGACTTGGATATTATTTACTTAACTGATACCACACGATAAGAAGTCTCACCAGATTACAGCAGTAATCTTATAGAAGAATTCAATCGTGCACCACTAGGATGGTTATAACCGTCTGGACACGTGTCATCACCTTAGGCATTCCTGAAGTCACAACGATGGCATGTAATTGGAGAGAAGCCTCCACTTGATCACTTTCCACGTGGCAAACTCCCAGCCATAGATCTAAACAGTGATCCGTGTGCACTCACGTCAGATCAAGAAACTTAACGGAAGGAAATGTAACCGCTTACGGGGTTAGCATCTTCCGTCAACATTTCACTAACAAGTTTTCCCGCCCCAAACTCTCGGCTATAAATGTGAGAACAATTCAGGTATGAAAGATAAGTTACACACACTTCTTCAATACATCTTCTTCTTCTTCATAAACCCATACTTTTTCTCACGCCGGAGTCGGGTCAAGGAGAGAACTCCTTTCTCCCCTTGACGAGGCTAACGTTGCTTTGTTTTGCAGAGTTTACCGGAGAAGAAGAACTGTTCCATCAGATCGAACGAGAAAAAACCACCCTTTTTTATGCAGATCCAAACCCCCTAGATAATTCGATTCCGGTCAATTATCTAGTGTTTCTTCATTGGCGCCCATCGATTCCTCTATTTTTCAGTTTTATCTCGTTTCGATTCAGTTTCCCTCATTTCTCTGTTTTCACATGGCAGAGAATTTATCATCTCACCCATCAGGTCCTCGGTCTGAATTCAAAGGTTCTACAACCCCAAATACTCAGATCGACGGAATCGTGGGAATCAACAAAAGTGACAGTCACTCAGACGAAAAGAATTTCTCGGAACAACTCATAGAGAGAGACAGATGCCAGATTTCTTTAAACCAAATTTTCACACAAATTCACAGATCTGAGTCCCCAAACACCGGATCTGGTACTCTGCAAAGAAGCAGTGGTACGATTGATACTGTAGTATTGGACCCACAGATACCTTATCAGTGGGATATCCAATCTAACAGTTATGCCGGGTTAATTCCAGAACCAGAAGGTACCAGTGGCCAGACAGCCAAACCAAAACAAATAAACATGGTACAAGGAGGCCCTTCACGAAGGCCAAACAAACGACACCATGATCAGCATTGGCGAGAACAGCAAGTCGTGTTTCCTGTTGTTCCGGGAGGACCCCAGGAAGAGCGACCGGTAATTATTACTGGTATCTTCGGCCATTACCGAACGGACTATATGTTTATAGATCCAGGCAGCTCGATGGATATCATATACGAGCAGTGCTTCAAACAACTTGACCCATAAGACAAAGCACGACTAGAACCGGTTGATTTTCCTCTTACCGGATTTTGCAATGAAGTTGTATTCCCGTTAAGGCAAATAGCATTTCCTGTGACTCTATCTGATGGCGAACATTCGCGCACAGTCACGGTAAACTTTATGGTCATGCCGGCAACATCACGCCATGATGTTTTGCTCGGAAGAAGGTCACAAAGAGAAGTATGATCACTTCCATTCCACATGCTGCATGCGGATTTCCAACAGAAACAGGAGTAGCAATTCTATACTCAAGCAAGGAAGTCATGTACATAGATGACGAGCCACCAGCGAAGGTGGCCAAACCCTCAACATCGAACGAACCGGAGAAATGGGTTCTGAACAACGAGTATCCAGAACAGACCATCCTACTAGGACACGCCATTTCACCAGCAACACGAATACAATTAAAAGAATTGTTGTCCAACAATAAAGACATATTCGCCTGGTGCCCAGCAGACATGACTGGGGTTCCGCGCAACGTAGCACAACATTGTCTGAACATCCGGCCCTCAGCAGAACCTGTTGCACAGGGGAGGCGCAACTTTAGCGAAGAGAAAGCAAAAGCCATGGACGAGCAAGTAACAGAGCTACTTAATGGCAGAATCTTGCGCGAAGTTCAATACCATACATGGGTTGCCAATCCAGTAATGGTACAAAAACACAGTGGCGGATGGAGAATGTGCGTTGACTTCAAAGACCTGAATAAAGCATGTCCAAAAGATTGCTATGCGCTTCCTGAGATAGACAAAAAAGTCGACTCTCTAGCATCATTTCGATGGAAGTGCTTTCTTGACTGTTACAAAGGTTACCATCAGGTCCAGATGAAAGAAGAAGACGAGGACAAGACAACATTCCGTACAGACAAGGGCATTTTCTGTTACACAAAAATGCCCTTCGGTTTACGTAACGCAGGCGCAACTTACCAGCGCCTAATGGATACAGTCTTCAAAGGAGACATTGGCAAAACAGTCGAGGTATACATGGATGACCTCGTCATCATGAGCCACGAGGAAGATACCATGCTCGCAAATATCCAGCACACATTCGATTCGTTGCGCTGCGTAAACTTAAAGCTCAATCCAACAAAGTGCTCCTTTGGAATGGAGGAAGGGAAATTTTTGGGTTTCATAGTAACAAGAGATGGGTTCAAAGTAAATCCAGAAAAGGTGCAGGCCATCCAGCTAATGCCATCACCTGCAACAATAAATGAGATGCAAAGACTCGCCGGACGTCTAGCAACCTTGAACAGATTCTTGGCAAACCATGCGGCAAAGTCTTATCCATTCATTAGCACCCTACGAAACTGCGCCAAGAAAACCCATTTCCAGTGGACACCAGAAGCAGAAGCAGCCTTCAAGCAAATGAAAGAATGTTTAATTCAGTTGCCAACGCTAACAGCGCCACGAGAAAAAGAGCCACTGATCTTGTATTTATCCGCTGCGGAAGTAGCGGTAGGCGCAATATTAATGGTGGAGCGAGAAAACATTCAGACTCCAATCTATTATATAAGCAAGATGCTCATCGGCCCAGAGACGCGCTACTCACTGATAGAGAAGCTGGTCCTAGCACTCATACATGCATCAAGACGATTACGTCGGTATTTCTATGGTCACGTCATCACAGTTCTTACTAATTACCACTTGGGTCAAATCTTATCTAAACCTGATGTCGCGGGAAGATTGGCCAAGTGGGCTATTGAGCTCGGAGGATACAATATCCTATACAGACCACGTCCGGCAATCAAAGGGCAAGTCCTAGCAGATTTTGCCACAGAAGTTCCTATCGACAAAGTCCAAGAATGCGAGGCAATCCAAAACCCTATCCCTATTTTCGACGATAGGGTCTGGACTCTGCACACAGATGGCGCTTCTAATGATGACGGAGCAGGTGCGGGTCTCCGATTGGTTAGCCCCGATGACCACGAACTTACATACGCTATACGCCTAGATTTCCGAAGCACAAACAACGAGGCAGAATACGAAGCGTTCCTAGCAGGCCTTCGTTTAGCACTCAAGATGGGGGCAAGAAACCTCGAAGCCAATGTAGATTCAAAATTAGTGGCTGAGCAGGTCAATGGTCACTATGACGCAAAAGGAGAGGCAATGGCTCTATACCTGGAACAAGCGCGAATGCTAATCAGCAAGTTCCAAACATTCAAGGTTAATCACATAAACATAAGCGAGAACAAGCATGCAGACGCACTAAGCAAATTGGCGGCCACTAGTTTTAAACATTTAGCAAAAGAGGTACGCATCGAAGTATTGTCCAACCCTTCTGTCCCTCTCAAACAAGTAAACGTTATAGAAATCGGCAGTCCATCCTGGATGTCTCCGATTATCTTATACCTACAACATGGGAAACTTCCGGAAGGGAAGGCAGAAGCCCGGAAAATCCAAAATAAGGCAGTAAACTACGAAATGGCGGAAGGGATTCTATACCGGAAGCCATTCATGGGATCACTCCTGCGCTGCGTTGATAAAACAGACGCACAGTACTTAGTAAGGGAAATCCATGAAGGATTGTGCGGAATACACGCCGGACCGCGCATGGTAGTCGCCAAAATAATGAACGCATGCTATTACTGGCCAGGAATGCATGTAGATGCGGTGGAGTTACTACGAAAATGCACAGCTTGCCAGCGCTACGCGCCAAAAACACTTCGCCCAAAGAATCCACTCGTTCCAGTTACGTCCGCCTGGCCTTTTCAGCAATGGGGCATTGATCTTGTTGGTCCATTCCCAGACGCGCCAGGCGCAGTAAAATTCATAATTGTGGCAGTCGACTATTTCACAAAATGGGTCGAAGCCAAGGCACTAGCCTCGACAACGGCAATGGTAATTCGCAAATTTATATGGGAACAAATTATTTGCAGATTCGGATTACCATTACGCATCATCTCCGACAACGGCACCAACTTCGCCTCTGAGGATCTCCAGAAATGGTTCAAGGAAATGAAGATCGAGCACAACTTTGCCTCTGTGGCGCATCCACAAGCAAACGGCCAAGTTGAGAGTGTCAACAAACAGATCGTCGATGGCATAAAAGCGCGACTCGGGACAGCGCGCAGGGGATGGGTTGATGAACTCCCCAGTATCTTATGGGCACACCGCACCATGCCAAAAACCAGCACTGGGGAAACCCCGTTCAGCTTGGTCTATGGATCAGAAGCGGTAATACCAACAAAAATTGGTCTTCCATCACCGCGCATGCTAGCTATGGAAAGACAGACAGAACAACGAGCAAGAGCGAAGACTGGATTTAGACCTTCTCGAAGAAAGGCGCGAAAATGCCGCCATAACAAAGGCAATGTACAAATCCAAACTCGAAAAATACTACAATGCGCGTGTACGCGTATGTACCTTTGTCCCTGGTGACTTTGTCTTGCGCGACAACGAAGCTTCCAATGCAAAAAAACCAGGCAAATTAGCGCAAAAATGGGAAGGACCATACATCATTAATGAAGTCATGGGCAAAGGCGCTTACACTCTAAAGAGAATTGATGGGACACTAGTTCCCCGCACCTGGAACGCCCAACAGCTGCGCAGGTGTTATATATAAGCCAAACCATCCGGCAAAGATAAAAGTATACAGGCAATATGTTTCTTTATCACACTTTGTATTATTGTCCTTGCGCCCTCATCAATACAAGCATCACCCTTCCGCATATTACTGTTTATTACAAATTGCATATAATTCTTTTGGTCTACGCGAAAATAATATGGTAAACATTGTACACCTCATGAACAGTCTAAAAAAGGCAAAACTCACACGCGTTTTAGACAAACGTTCACACATGAGCACAATACCATTCTCATTCGCTCTACCTACTAAAATCAATTAAACATATGCAACATATTGTAATCCAAACACAAGCCAACAAACCAACAAAACATACATGCATAACAATGCATCAAAATATCATTAAGTGTACCAACACTACAGACAACTATTCACAAAGAAACACGGCAGTGTTTCTTCAAAAAAAAAAAGAGAAAGAAAAGAGTACTAGCTACAAATCAAACAAACTAGGAGAGCTGGTCCAATACCCAATACGGAGAATGAAGAACCTCCCCATACTCTGACAAAGGACTAGGGTCAACAATCCAGGGATTAACACCCTCGTCCTCAACTTCAACAGCAATCGGAACATCAGCAGCCGGAATGGCAACCGGAGCAACGAACTGACCAATAACTGAAGCAGTAGTACGGCGACGTCGCTGGTAAGTAATCAACGAACTTCCCCTTCGGTTAACCGGAAAATACCGAGCCACAAGATGTGCCGATAACCGGGTGACTCCACCATTATTATCATCAGCAAGACGAATACGAAGACAGTCCTCTGACACTCCCAGCTGATTGGCATACTCAACACCGTCGCCCCTAACAGAAACCTCGGTCACCGGATTAGAAAGCAATAGTAAACCGTCAGCAGCAACGAGCACACGTAACACGTTGGAAAGCCGCCTCCATCGAATCGGTGCCCTGTTCTCCATTTTTCCTAAATTAGAGGGAGGCATCACAACTAAAATGAATATATAGACCAAAAAGGACAAGCGGTACCATCGAGACAAGAGCCATGATGATTAAATATCAGATCAAATGCCATCTCAACGGCGCTTCCACTGCAAAATGTCACATCCCATTTAAAACCCTCTGACAGGGTCCACACGAATCCCCAAGAGCTACAGTCAAGATAGAAGACGAAGGGTCAATACAAATTATGAGGAATGACGTCAGCCATCGAAAACTCATAATTACATAAATCTCCCCGCCCCAGATTGCAACAGTTCAGAATCAACAAAGGGAAAAATGACAACCCTCCTTAAAGGTTTTAATAAGCAAATCTTCTGATAGAAGATTCCCTAGTTTCGCGCCAAAAACCATTTCCCTCTTATAAGTCCAGTGCTCCACTTACTTGCATAAGAGCAACACTAGATTGGGGGGACTTGAAGGGGTAAGGTCCCAAAAACCTCATAATAAGTACTGGGAACCATACCACAGCCTTGTCTTTTAGCCCCTTTTACCTTACGCGGCCGCGCACTGGTTTTACAAAAGAAAGGCTTAAGAGACAGGTAGCAGACAACACTTGCGCGCCAAAAGGAAATTATAAATCCTTGCGCTTTTATAAAGGATGAAAATCCTAAGTCAAACACTTCCGCTTAATAATATCCAGACTTGGATATTAATTACTTAACTGATACCACACGATAAGAAGTCTCACCAGATTACAGCAGTAATCTTCTAGAAGAATTCAATCGTGCACCACTAGGACGGTTATAACCGTCTGGACACGTGTCATCACCTTAGGCATTCCTGAAGTCACAACAATGGCATGTAATTGGAAAGAAACCTCCACTTGATCACTTTCCATGTGGCAAACTCCCAGCCATAGATCTAAACAGCGATCCGTGTGCACTCACGTCGGATCAAGAAACTTAACGGAAGGAAATGTAACCGCTTACGGGGTTAGCATCTTCTGTCAACATTTCACCAACAAGTTTTCCCGCCAAAAACTCTCGGCTATAAATGTGAGAACAATTCAGGTATGAAAGATAAGTTACACACACTTCTTCAATACATCTTCTTCTTCATAAACCCATACTTATTCTCACGCCGGAGTCGGGTCAAGGAGAGAACTCCTTTCACCCCTTGACGAGGCTAACGGTGCTTTGTTTTGCAGAGTTTACCAGAGAAGAAGAACTGTTCCATCAGATCGAACGAGAGAAAACCACCCTTTTTTATGCAGATCCAAACCCCCTAGATAATTCGATTCCGGTCAATTATCTAGTGTTTCTTCAGTTTCCAATAGTGCAAAAGAATTCGAGCAAGATGAAGAGTGTTGCCGACGGTTTGTTGAGAGAACGTGCTAGGGTTTTAAAATCATTATCATTGGTACATACGCATATATCCGAGTCCCAGCTTCACTTGGGCCGAAAGCCTATACGGCAGCCCATCTCCTTGACGAAATTCCATTCTTCGTCGGGCAAGGGAGTGACGAAATACATCTTTTGTCGAGCAGGCCAATAACGAAATATATATTTTTCGTCAAGCACTGTTGTGACTAAAGGGTTTTTGTCGTAAAAGGTTTTTATTAACTGTTCGATCATTAAACTACCAAACTTATACTAACATCATTCCATATTAATACACATGATCTAATGTACAACAATGTATAAAACATGAATGTGAAATAGATAGCGCTTAAAGGAAAGGTCTTGAAATCTCGAGTTGTCACATCATCCCCAACTTGAAAGAAATTTCGTCCCGAAAATTGATAAGCAATCCAAAACCGCAAGGCGTTAGATCAGGATGACTGCGGATTTTCCGTGGGTGCCACATCATCCCCAACTTGAATGGGAATTTCGTCCCGAAATTCACTAGTTGCATCAGATTTAGATTTGTCAGCTAGTAATAAGTGAGGGTACTTGAGCTTCATCTGATCCTCGCGCTCCAATGTGAACTCCGGTCCACGTCTTGAGTTTTAACGAACCCTCACGATCGGAATTCGACTATGCTTACGGACATTGACCTCCCGGTCCATAATTTCTATTGGTTCTTCGACAAACTGCAACTTGTCGTCGATTTTCAGCTCTTGAAATGGTACCACGAGTGTCTCATCGGACAAACACTTCTTTAACTAGGAGACATGGAAGACATCATGGACATTACCTAACTCAGCAGGTAACTCCAACTTGTAGGCCCCTTTACCAATTCGCTCCAGAATTTTAAATGACCCAACATAACGAGGGTTTAGCTTGCCGCGTTTTCCAAAACGCACCACACCCTTCCAGGGTGAGACCTTCAACATAACACGATCACCAACTGCGAACTCCAAAGGCTTCCTACGCTTGTCAGCGTAGCTTTTCAGACAGTCGCGTGCTACTGCCACACGGTTCCTAATCTGAACAATCTTTTCTTAAGTTTCAAATACAAGCTCCGGACCTGTGATCTGGCTGTCACCCACCTCAGCCCAACAAAGAGGTGAACGACATTTTCGTCCGTACAATGCTTCGAATGGAGCTGCTTGGATACTGGTATGGTAGCTATTGTTATAAGAAAACTCAATCAAAGGTAAGTGTTTCTCCCAACCCTTGCCAAAATCAGTCACGCACGCTCTCTGCATGTCTTCAAGTGTCTGGATGGTTCGTTCACTTTGACCATCCGTCTGTGGGTGATAAGAAGTGCTCATGTCGAGACGCGAGCCGAACGATTTGTGCATCGACTGCCACAAATCCGAAATGAAACGCGGGTCACGATCAGAGATAATAGAGGTCGGCACCCCGTGCCTAGAAACCACCTTTTTAAGATAAACAGCGACAAGTTGTGAGAACTTATCTGTTTCTTTGATTGCTAGAAAATGTGCTGACTTCGTGAGACGATCAACGATCACCCAGATGGTATCGTTTTCATTTTGAGTTCTCGGCAAGCCTGTGACGAAATCCATTGTGATTTGCTCCCATTTCCACATGGGTATTTCTTGTTGCTGAAGTAGACCCGAGGGTTTCTGATATTCCACCTTAACTTTAGCACAAGTCAGACACTTACTCACGTAAGTCGCGATGTGAGCTTTCATCTTCGGCCACCAGTACAAAACCTTGAGATCCTGATACATTTTATCCGAACCCGGATGAACAGAGTATCGAGACTTGTGCGCTTCGTCCATCACAAGTTCTCTAAGATTTCCAAACAAAGGGATCCATATTTGTTCCATGCAACAGAGAATACCATCAGACCTCTCCACCAGCCGCTTTTCCATGCCCCTTAAGTACTCTGATTCAATGCTTCGGTTTGTGCAGAACGGATCTGGTCAGGCAAATTAGAATGGATGGTGAGCTGCAAAGCGCGAACACGTTTGGGTTTCCATTCCTTTCGACTGAGGGCATCAGCTACAACGTTAGCCTTACCCGGATGATACTTGATTGCGTAATCGTAGTCATTTAAGAGTTCCACCCAGCGACGCTGTCGCATATTCAATTCCTTCTGGTTAAAGATATGTTGAAGGCTCCTGTGGTCAGTATAAATAGTGCATTTAGTACCATACAGGTAATCCCTCCAGATTTTAAGCGCAAACACCGCGACTCCCAACTCTAAATCGTGCGTCATATAAATCCTCTCGTGAACCTTTAACTATAGAGAGGCGTAAGCTATCACCTTCTCGCGTTGCATCAACACGCAACTGAGGCCCTGAATAGAAGCATCACAATATACCACGAAATCTTCTGTGCCTTCAGGTAAAGATAAGATCGGTGCGCTGCAGAGCTTTTGTTTCATCAACTGGAAAGCATCTTCTTGTTTCGTTCCCCACGAGTATACAACACCTTTCTGTGTTAGCGAGGAAAGAGGTTGCGCGATCTTCGAAAAGTCTTTAATAAATCTGCGATAGTATCCAGCGAGACCAAGAAATTGTCGCACCTCCGATGGAGTCTTCGATGCCGCCCAATTTCTAATGGCGTCAATCTTTGCAGGATCCACGTGTATTCCCCTGATTCATTCACAATGTGGCCAAGGAAGTGCACCTCTCGAATCCAGAAGTCACACTTAGAGAATTTCGCGTAGAGCTGCTCCTTCCTCAGAAGCTCCAAAATAAGACGCAGGTGTCGCTCGTAATCTTCCTTGCTCTTTGAATAGATCAAAATGTCATCAATAAACACGATAACGAAGTCATCGAGATACGGTTTGCATACACGGTTCATGAGATCCATGAAGACCGCTGCTGCGTTTGTCAACCCAAACGGCATAACCAGAAACTCATAATGACCATACCGTGTTCGAAAAGCCGTCTTAGGGACATCCTCCTCTCGGACCCTCATCCGATGATAACCCGATCTTAAATCGATCTTCGAGTAAAAACTTGACCCCTGCAACTGATCAAACAAGTCGTCGATGCGCGGCAGAGGATAACGGTTCTTGACAGTCACCTTGTTGGGTTCCCGATAATCAATACACATACGAAAGGACCAGTCTTTCTTCTTTACAAACAAAATTGGGGCTCCCCAAGGCGAAGAACTGGGTCGAATAAAGCCCCTGTCCAATCATTCTTGCAGTTGATTAGACAGCTCCTGCAACTCTACAGGTGCTAAACAATAAGGAGCACAAGCAATTGGAGCCACTCCTAGTGCAAGATCGATCTGAAATTCCACTTGACGGCGAGGAGGTAAACCAGGTAGTTCCTCAGGAAATACATTAGTAAATTCACAAACAACTGGTAGGTCTTCGATCTTTCTTTCTTCAGACGGAGTATCAGTAACGAGTGCTAGAATAGCAGGATACCCCTTTCGTAGACACTTCTGTGCTTGCATAGCTGAGATTATACCAACCATCGCACCACTGCGATGCCCTTGAACCGATAAATATTCTCCACCGGGGAGAGAAATACGGACGATCTTATCTTTACAGAGAATTTCAGCTTGATGCTTAGACATCCAATCCATACCAACCACTACATCAAAACTACCGAGGGTAACAGGAAGGAGGTCAATATCAAACACTTGACCACAAGATCTAATTTACATCCCATAAGAATGTGTGAGGCTTCAATTGTTTTACCATCGGCTAATTCTACTACATGCTTAACTTCTAGAGGTGTTGGAGCTAACCCTAATCGCTGACTGAACTCTAGGGACACATAACTCCAATCGGCACCGGAATCAAATAATACAGAAGCAAAGAGGTTGTTCACAGAAAACGTACCAGTCACGACATTCCCGTCGTTCCTAGCATCACCAGCACCAATTGTAAATACCCTTCCACATGCACCATTGCCCCCATTGTTGCCGTTATTGTTGTTCCCAGCATTGTTGATGTTATTCTGACGGTTATTGTTATCATTGGCGTTCTGATTCAGCTGAGGGCAATCCCATTTAATGTGACCCTCATCCCCACACTGGAAACACCCCTTCTTAAAGCCCTGGTTCTGATGGGGCTGATGCATTTGTTGTTGCTGATTCTGCTGCTGCTGCTGCTTCGGGTACGGAGCTCTAAAGTCTTTTGCCACATGGCCCACCTTTTCGCACCTACGATAAGCCCGGACACACGGTCCATGATGATGATAACCACACTTGTTGCATTTTTGCTTCTTACCAACGTAGGTGCCTTGACTCTGATTGCTGCCCTGGCCTTGGTTAACTAAGGACGACTGACTGAAACTATGATTATTGTTGTTGTCAGGCCTTTTCTGCGATTGACTTGCACTGGTTGCTTTGTCAGCTTCGTTCCATTTACGCTTGTTATCACTAGCAGGCGTGGTAGCTTTAGCAGCAGGGGTAGTAGCAGAAACACGTAGCGGTAGAGAACCACGCTCGACCTCTTGGTCGGTAATCTTATGTGCTAACCGGATGATCTGGGGCAGGTTGTTGAGATTTGCAGTAGTAACCAAACTCTTTACCGTTGGTGCTAAGCCCTTGATGTACAGCTCAATTCTTCGAGGTGGGGGTCGAGACAAGTTATGGCACATGTTTGCTAGCTCATGTGACCTCTTTGTGAATGCTTCAATTTCAGACCCCTCCATCTTCAGATTGTAATACTCGTTCTCAAGTTTCTGAATCTCATCACGAGGACAACACTCCTCCTGCATTAACTCCTTGAAATCATCCCAAGTAGTGGCGTTGGCCATCTCGATGCCCAACATTTATACCTGGGCATTCCACCAGGTTAAGGCACCATCCTCCAAAGTGACTGTAGCATACTTCACACGGCCCCCCATGGGACAGTTACACATAGTGAACACTGACTCAGCCTTCTCAAACCAACGTAGTAACCCCACAGCCCCGTCAGTCCCCTTGAATGTCTGTGGCTTACAATCCATAAACATGTTGAAAGTGCAAGTAGGCGGATGGTTTTGATTCGGATTCGCTTGCTGACCTAATGGACGAAAGAAAATTCAACACAAGGGTAAGAGTTGTGTACGCGACACAAGAGTAAAGAGTATTTGGCACATATCGTGCCAGCTTGGTAGGCTGCCAAAGCCTCAGCTACACGGGTGTTAATCAAATTTGTCAACTCAGCCTCTGCCATCGCAATGTGACCACGCCCATGGCCTCGTCCGCTCTTGATTCTATATAAGAGAAGGGAAAAGGTTAAGGATCGAGATAAGGTAGGAGTCAAACCTCACAACGACTTCTACAAATAACTATGCTTACATCAAACAACATAACGGAACCCCTTTCACACTCGTTAAGCCTCGCTGGGACTCACATGCACCCCACATTATTATTATGTGTGCACCCATAATAATAATGCAATTTGCATGTTTATCTCAGCTCCTCCCAACTCGTGCTACAAGGTTCCTCAAATTTGAGTAACAAATCAGAAGGCACCACAGAACATAAGTCACGAAAGTCTAACGGAATATCACATGGTGACTCTATCAATCACATATCCTAGGCAATTACACATAAATTCAGTCTGTAGTGTTAAGTGTGCAATCACGTGCAACATCATACAATAGTGTACTCTAGATATGCTATGCAATAAGTAAACGAGATACAAACCTTGCGATCTGGAGCTGAGTGTCATCGTCGATTCCGAAGTTGTTCGGTTATAGTCAGGATTTATAAAAACGTTTTAAAACCTAGTTCACTATAACCAGTGGCTCTGATACCAAACTATCACACCCCCAAAATACCACATGCGGAAACACCGCGGGACGTGTGACGTACCAGGATCCAAGCCACCAATCACATTGAACTATAACAAATATTTAAGCAAAACATTCCATTCATTTCATAATATAATTCCAAGTCATAAGTTAAAGCCAAAGTAAACGTTCAGCGAAAGCATAATGTAAATTATTAATCAATTGTTTCAAAACAAGTGTTCAAAACTAACGAAACAAGTACAAAAGTCTCGACCCATGACCACTCCAGCACTCCCAGATAACAAGTTCCAACCATGAATCTAACGACCTGCAAGCATGCAGATAAGTGTGTCAGACGACGCTAGTGAGTTCAAAGTTTGTTAGACGTTTTAGTTACCAGATATGAGTATAAAACATTTCAGAGATTAGATGTTGTTATTAACTCGATTACCGCAGATGGCTCCATATTATTTGCCCAAATCCCAATGCTCTATCATACATTGGTCAAGTGGTTAAGGTAATTAGTTCACGACCGTCCTCCCCGGTACGGTGTGAGGGTGCCAAACCTAATAGCGCTATCAACTAATAACCCCGTTGCCTCCCCGGCAACCAATCGGTATATGATGGGACTTAATGATAGAAATGAGGGTAATAACCAACATCCCAGGTTTAACATTCCAGTCAAACCTATAACCCGACATTCCTCCTCGGAATGTTACCCGATATCCCTCCCCGGGATGCATGCTTGAAAAAGAGCAGTGAACTCACCTTGTGTAACACCCCGTGTTTTGAAAGTCAAAGTCAAGGTTGAAGCCAAAGGGAGACAAGAATGCTAATTGCGATCTGTCACTCCTTGCTCAATTCCTGTTTTGACTTCTTTGACTTGTAAATAGTTTATTTTGATTATCGCTTTAGTTGTATTATGTGGAGTATCTATTAATAATCGCATAGTAATCGCTATTTATCGCATGTTTTATCGCTTTATCGCGTATCGCAATCTCACTCGCAACTCGAATTACGCGTTCTGGTTACTGTTTTTATGTGTGTGTGTGCCTTATATGTTACCTATGCATGTTTATTTATGTTACGTTGTGGTGATTAATCAAAACTCAATCACAATCGAATCGCAAACGTTAAACGAATGTTAAGTAAGGATGCTTGTATGTTGACATAGTAGTTGGGATTAAAAGTAATTTGATAAGTAAATCTATCGCATCGCTCGCTCGAACAGCATCGCAACGCTGAACACGCGAATCGGAATAGCAAAACTCATCGCGCCATGCCCTCCAATCGAGTGGACAGCCGATCGAGCTGCCACCCGATCGGGCTGCCATCCTATCGAGGTACCACTCGATCGGGCTGCCACCCGACCAGGGTAGCCACTCGATCGGCCAACCCTCTGCTCCCCTTTCCATTTATGGAAACCCTATAAATACCCCCTGTCAACATCATAACTTACCATTTCTGCACCTCTCGTCTGACCAGCTCTTCTTGCCCACGTTTCTTTAGACATCTCGCGATTTTTGTAAGTTTTCCATCTAAATCGTGTACTTTCTTGATCTACATGCACTACTACACCTTTCTATCTTTTAAATCTTAACTTTTAACCGTGAAATCACTTGATTTGAGGTGTTCTAGGATGACGTCATCATGGTGTTCTTATGAACTCCATGTTTTGGCTTCAACCCACCAAGAACAACTTAGATCTGAACGATTTCCACACAAATAAACAAAGATCTTTCGTAAGATCTAAACATATCCATGGTGAAAAAGGATTGAAAGATGGTTTCTAACTTTCTTTCAACTCTTTTACACTCAATGCACTCAAAACCGATAGGATCGGACCTTTTTCTAATCTTCTACACCTTCTTGGTAGGGTGTTAGTTCAAGATCTGAGTTCTACCAACGAGACAACCAATTTTGGGTTAATCAAGAACCACCGTCTTGAACCGGTTAACTGGTTGAACTTGGGTGATTCCTGCTCAATCGGGTCACTTGTGTCAAGATGGGGATCTGTTGATTAGCACGTTGTCACACCGTCTCGAGAAAACTACAAATCATCGAAAAACAACCAAGTGTGAGACGATCAGGCCGACAAGGACGGAGTGCCGCCTGATCGAACTGCTGTTCGATTAGATTGTCACTCGATCGGGTTGCCACCCGATCTGCTTACACCTTGGCCCCACACTTAACTTTTATTTCAAACAATTGAAGTTGTGGACGTTGAAAGAACTACAGTCCGATCGGATTACCGTCTGAACGGATTGTCACTCGGCCATGTAATGTTCTGACTTCAGCACTTAAATAATTTTCAATATGTTCGATGCAAACGGATTGCCACCCAATCGGACAACCATCCGATCGAGTACCAAACTGTTGTGAACTTGTTATCGCTAAAGTGTCCAACCAATCGGATTGTCGTCTGATTGAACGGTCGTTCAATCGACCGACCTGAAAGGTAGAGATACTTCTATGTTTTCAAAATGCTACAACGAAAACTTCAAAAGGCAAGCCATCATACACAAACACATCCATCCCAAACGAGGTAACAGTCCACTCGAACGGTCACCCGATCGGATGACCATCCGAACGGATTGTCACCCGAACGACCGACCATCCGATCGAATTACCATCCGACCGGATTGCTGTTCGACCCACTGACACTTTACACTCATCGCGCCACGCCCTCCAATCGAGTGGACAGCCGATCGAGCTGCCACCCGACCAGGGTAGCCACTCGATCGACCAACCCTCTGCTCCCCTTTCCATTTATGGAAACCCTATAAATACCCCCTGTCAACATCATAACTTACCATTTCTGCACCTCTCGTCCGACCAGCTCTTCTTGCCCACGTTTCTTTAGACATCTCGCGATTTTTGTAAGTTTTCCATC
The DNA here is from genome assembly GCA_030545235.1 of Helianthus tuberosus. Taxonomy (NCBI): domain Eukaryota; kingdom Viridiplantae; phylum Streptophyta; class Magnoliopsida; order Asterales; family Asteraceae; genus Helianthus; species Helianthus tuberosus. The sequence continues at coordinate 29,637,329 of CM060365.1, read as the reverse complement.
TAAATCGTGTACTTTCTTGATCTACATGCACTACTACACCTTTCTATCTTTTAAATCTTAACTTTTAACCGTGAAATCACTTGATTTGAGGTGTTCTAGGATGACGCCATCATGGTGTTCTTATGAACTCCATGTTTTGGCTTCAACCCACCAAGAACAACTTAGATCTGAACGATTTCCACACAAATAAACAAAGATCTTTCGTAAGATCTAAACATATCCATGGTGAAAAAGGATTGAAAGATGGTTTCTAACTTTCTTTCAACTCTTTTACACTCAATGCACTCAAAACCGATAGGATCGGACCTTTTTCTAATCTTCTACACCTTCTTGGTAGGGTGTTAGTTCAAGATCTGAGTTCTACCAACGAGACAACCAATTTTGGGTTAATCAAGAACCACCGTCTTGAACCGGTTAACTGGTTGAACTTGGGTGATTCCTGCTCAATCGGGTCACTTGTGTCAAGATGGGGATCTGTTGATTAGCACGTTGTCACACCGTCTAGAGAAAACTACAAATCATCGAAAAACAACCAAGTGTAAGATGATCAGGCCGACCAGGACTGAGTGCCACCCAATCGGACTGCTGTTCGATCGGATTGTCACCCGATCGGGTTGCCACCAGATCGGCTTACACCTTGGCCCCACACTTAACTTTTATTTCAAACAATTGAAGTTGTGGATGTTGAACGAACTACTGTCCGATCGGATTACCGTCCGAACGGATTGTCACTCGGCCATGTAATGTTCTGACTTCAGTACTTAAACAATTTTCAACATGTTCGATGCAAACGGATTGCCACCCGATCGGACAACCATCCGATCGAGTGACAAACTGCTGTGAACTTGTTATTGCTAAAGTGTCCAACCAATCGGATTGTCGTCCGATCAAACGGTCGTTCGATCGACCGACCTGAAAGGTAGAGATACTTCTATGTTTTCAAAATGCTACAACGAAGACTTCAAAAGGCAAGCCATCATACACAAACACATCTATCCCAAACGAGGTAACAGTCCACTCGAACGGTCACCCGATCGGATGACCATCCGAACGGATTGTCACCCGAACGACCGGCCATCCGATCGGATTACCATCCGACCGGATTGCTGTTCGACCCACTGACACTTTACACTATTTTACGCGCCAACTTCGCTTATGTTATCAATAACTGTTCAGGCTATTATCCGCTCTAAGCGCTCCTTTCAATCCATTAGGTCAATCGCTGTGAGTATACTCGACCCCTTTTTGCTTTACGCACTTTTGGGTGTTACATACGTTACTTATTCAAAATCACATCGAACACACTACGCTATACGTTAACGCTAACTGTTACCGCATGTTATACGTGACTTAATGAATGCTTGTTTGTTATGTTTACACATGGAATGCTGTCTACCTGCCTTAGCAACGATAGTACTATAGTTTGGACTCAGCACCTGTTCACTCAGGGGTTGTTAAGGACAATTAATTACATGGCTCACAGTGGTGAGTGTGTATTACGAACTGCCTTGGGCAGTCAACCCGCAGTCATTGGTATCAGTAGGTTCATGTCGATAACTTACGTGCTTCATTTCACACTGTGTACGTGCTGGTTATGCGTAATGATTTCGAACTCTATATGCTATTATAAAACTTGTATGCTCACCTTTACACTATGTGTATTGACTGTTATTTTAGCGTATGTGGCAGGTGCTTAAGATGTTAATTTGCTTGGAATGCTGTGAAATCGAGGCTAGGAAAGAGTCTAGAAACAAATAAACAATTGTCTGTATTTGAAATCTGAGTGGTCGGAACAGAACAATTTGACTAGATTTTGTCTGTAATAATTATGTTATCTTTTATGACATAGTATGGGACATGTTGCTTTAATTAATTGGTAATTATAGTTGTTATGGAAACTTCTGGACAATCTGTTTCGCTCAGTGCCATGCCCCGATGTTTCCGCCATCGGTTGGGGTGTGACAGATTGGTATCAGAGCCATAACTATAGGGAATTAGGCAAGACTCGTCCTAGTCCAGGTCGATATCTTAGAAACGACCTAGTCTATAGTTAGGAACCAACAGACCGACTTGTGCATATTCGGTAGGGATTATGTACGAGTTTACCTGCTATTTCTCGCTATTCTCGCCTACGCTACACTATCACTGCACTCTAGTTTTCGAAAATGAACAACCAATTGGGTCGAGATTAGGTGTGAAAACCGCAAACTCTCGACTAAATTGCTTGTTCGACCCGCATTTTTATCTACAAACAGGAGAATTTACGTTGAATTAGGAGTGAAATCCATACTTTGACTTATAATTCTTCCTTTATTTTATCAAAAACAGGGGCGAAGTCGTTAAGTCAGGGGTGAAACCCAAACCTCGACGACTTGTTCCGATCTCTAATTTTGTTTTACAAAATTCTCACCAAAGTCTCGACGGACTCCAATGACTCGAAGACACGCCGAAACTGGAAGGATGCATACCATTCGCCCAGATTCGAGGCGAGAGCACAGTCCCGAAGGCCAAGATGTGTACCAAGAGTCTTTGTGAGTAGTCGAATCACTTTGGTTAGTCAATGTCTAAACAGCCGCAGACAATCTCTCCTCGATTTTTATGTGTTTTAATTCTGAGCCCGCAACTGCTGACTCTGATACTCGTCAATTTTATGTGTTTATGTGTGTATTTACCTGTTTATATGTTTTAATTTTTGATGATTTGTTTGATTTTCGACATTCGCCTTCGATCGACACACACGACTCGCACTGCACTTCTATCTCAAAATGCTGACAAAACGCTACTACCATGAGGAAATCACCGTACGCTAGGTTGCTTGCTATGTTATACGCTTATGCTATACTACTCGCTATGTTGTTCGCAATCGCTATTCTCGAACGCTCGCGGACTTTGAATGATAGGTTTCTGTATTCTGACTGGCTCTTTTGTGATTATGTGCTTCTGTGCTTTTGTGATTATGTGCCTTACGTGCTTATGTGCTTATGTGAATCCGTGGCTATGTGTATACGTGTTACATGATCGTGTTCCTGAGCTTTAGTAGTAGTAAGACGAGTGTGGTGAGATTCGAATATGTTGTGACTAAGCCCCACACGATGTCTGTTGCAGACAATGTCGTCACCTGGGCCCTCATCTGGACCCCGTCACCCACGAATCACTCGCCAAGAACAGAGAGACAAACGCCTAGCTGCTCTCGTCGCGAAGCAAGTAGCAAAGGTCGTCCCTCAGATCGTGAGTGAAATATACGAAAATGTGAGCAAATCGTCCGAAGAGTCCAGAACCGAAGCTCCTAAAGCTGCTCCCAAATCTGCTTTCAGCTTCAAGCTGTTCAAAGCTTGTTGTCCAATTGAATTTACTGGCGAAGATGGCCCAACGGCTATGTTTCAATGGTTTGATTTCGTCGAAGTCACTCTGCGCCAGAGTGGATGTCCTAAAAATCTCCGTACTCTAAACGCTACCGGCGTCTTCCAGTCCCGCGCACTAGATTGGTGGACGGCCGAGAGAAACAAACGCGAAAATGACGCAGCCTATAAGCTGACATGGGAAGAGTTGAAGGGCATTATGATGGATGAATTCTGCCCTCCCCATGAACGCCAAAAGCTGGAGGACGAATTCTAGCATATCAAGCAGAAGGATGGAGATAACGCAGCTCTGACTGCTCGCTTTAAGCAGCTTAGTATCATCTGTCCCGATCAAGTGAAGACGCCCGACATGAAAATCAAGAAGTACATCCGATCTCTGCCAGACTGTGTTGCAGACTTTGTGCATGTTGCAAAACCAGCAACAATCGAAGAGACTTACCTGCTTGCCGCTAAAATCAACGACAAGCGAGTAAAAGCTGGCGTCTAGGATAAAACTTCAAAGAAGCTGCACCAAGCTATCGCCACACCAGCTGCCGAAACCGCCACCTCTCAGTCATCAAAAGCCTCTCGCCGCAAGAAGAAGAACAACAACAACAGCTCCAGCAACAAGAACTGTGCTGTCACTACCATTGCTGCTCCGCTCCAAGCCGTACCGGCTCAGCATCAGCCTCAGCACCGATCTGCTCCAGCTATCTAGCACCACGTGCATACACTGGTCCCCACCCTGCTTGCCCGACATGTACTTATCACCATCCGGTGGGTATCGCCTGCAGATTTTGCGTGCACTGCAACATGTACGGCCATTTCACTGCCAACTGTCGTACTGGTCCCCGACAAGCACCAACCCATGCCACTGCTCATCAAGCTCTGCTTCCAGCTCCTCAAGGCCAACAAGCGGCTCAGGAACCCGCGATCAAGGCCAGAGTCTGCTTCACGTATGGTGATCCCAACCATTTCACAAACATGTGCCCGAACAGGGTTGTGAAACAAGAGCCTCAGCAGCAGCAACAGCCTCAACAGCAACAACAACAAGCCGCCCGCGCCAGAACTTTCAACATCAATGTGCGCCAAGCCCAGGCTGACAACAACGTGGTCAATGGTACGTTCCTTATGAATGGTATTTATGCTTCATGTTTGTTTGATACTAGAGACGATAATTGTTTTGTGTCGTCCGAATTCGAGAAGCTCCTTAGTCGTAAACGCTCCCAACTCCCCTCGACGCTAGATGTCGAAGTCGCCACTGGAAGAACCGTCGCCATCAATTCTGTTCTCCGTGATTGTACTCTTGAGCTCAACAATCACATATTCCCAATCGATCTTATTCCGATGCAACTCAGATGTTTTGACATCATAGTAGGCATGGACTTTCTTCGCGAAAACCATGCTGAAGTTGTGTGCTTCGATAAGATGATTCGATTCTCGCTCGCTAATGGTGATGTATTATGTGTTTATGGCGAAACTGCTTCGAAAGGCCTCAAGCTCATGTCATGTGTCCAAGCTAGCAAGTATCTCCGCAAGGAATACAGAGCTTTCTTGGCTAACATTGTAGTAGCGGAGAAGGAAAAGAAAGGAAAGACAGAGGTGAAAGATGTTCCTGTGGTTCGTGAATTTCCTAATGTGTTCCCTGATGATCTTCCCGGCCTACCGCCAAGTCGTGATATCGAATTTCGTATCGACCTCATTCCTAGAGCCAACCCTGTTGCCAAAGCTTCTTACCGACTCGCTCCATCTGAAATGTGTGAACATTCGAGTCAGCTTCAGGAATTACTTGATAAAGGCTTCATTCGCCCGAGCACCTCCCCATGGGGCGCGCCGGTCCTTTTCGTCAAAAAGAAGGATGGGTCGTTCCGGATGTGCATCGACTATCGGGAATTGAATAAGTTGACTATCAAGAATCGTTATCCCATGCCTCGCATTGATGATTTGTTTGACCAGCTACAAGGTGCTACATGTTTCTCGAAGATCGATCTACGCTCAGGCTATCACCAGCTACGCATTCAAGAGGAGGATATACCCAAAACCGCTTTTCGCACTCGATATGGCCAATATGAGTTCGTTGTTATTCCTTTTGGTTTAACCAACGCACCCGCGGTTTTCATGGATCTGATGAATCGCGTGTGTAAACCATATCTCGACCGCTTCGTCATCGTGTTCATCGATGATGTCTTGATCTATTCCAAGTCGAAAGCCGAACATGCGCAACTTCTACATCCGGTTCTCGAGCTACTCTAGGGAAATCGACTCTATGCCATGTTCTCCAAGTGTGAATTCTGGCTGGAGGAGGTTCAATTTCTTGGTCACATTGTCAATAGTCAAGGTATTCACGTCGATCCCGCGAAGATTGAAGCTGTTAAGAGTTGGATTACACCTAAGAACCCCTCTGAGGTCCGTTCTTTCCTCGGATTAGCGGGCTATTATCGACGATTTATCGAAGGATTCTCGAAGATCGCTGTGCCGCTTACCGCCCTCACGCATAAAGACAAGCTTTTTGTTTGGGGAACTGAACAAGAGTCTGCTTTCCAAACCCTCAAGCACATGCTTTGCAATGCTCCTGTTCTCACTTTACCCGATGGAAACGATGACTTTATCGTCTATTGTGATGCCTCGAACCTTGGTCTTGGTTGTGTCCTCATGCAACGGGACAAGGTCATTGCTTACGCATCTCGTCAGTTCAAAATCCACGAGAAGAACTATACAACCCATGATCTCGAGCTAGGCGCAGTTGTTTTTGCGTTAAAGATTTGCCGACACTACCTGTATGGTACCAAGTGTACGATCTTCACCGATCATAGGAGCTTACAACATATCTTTGACCAGAATGAACTTAATATGCGTCAACGCCGATGGGTAGAACTTCTTAACGATTACGACTGTGAGATTCGTTATCATCCTGGCAAGGCAAATGTCGTTGCCGACGCTCTCAGTAGACGGCGTTATTTGCTCAGCATTCGAGATACCCAAGCCCAGTATGATCTCGAAACCCTCATCCGTGAAGGCCAGCATGCCTGTTTTAATGAGCGCACTCTGAAGAAGGAAATAATCTACCACGATTGAGCCCAGCTTGTGAATAAGTTGAATGGGATATTCCACTTTCTCGACCGAATTTGGATCCCTAAGCGGACCAATTTGCGACTGATTTTGATGGACGAAGCCCACAAATCTCGGTACTCTATTCATCCTGGTGCCGATAAAATGTACCAGGACCTTCGTTACAAGTACTGGTGGCCGGGCATGAAGAGGGATATAGCTCTCTACGTTGGAAAGTGCTTGACTTGCTCGAAAGTTAAGGCTGAGCACCAAAGACCCTCTGGCTTACTTGAACAACCCCCGATCCCTATGTGGAAGTGGGAAAGTATAGCTATGGATTTCATAACAAAGCTTCCGCGCACGCCATCAAGTCACGACAGCATCTGGGTTATCGTTGACCGTTTGACCAAATCTGCTCACTTCTTGCCAATACAAGAAGACTACAAGGTAGAAAGATTAGCCCGAATCTACACCGATGAGATCATTTGTCGACATGGGATGCCTCGTGACATCATCTCTGACCGTGACGCTCGGTTTTCCTAGCATCTCTGGGAAACATTTCAAGCGGCTCTCGATACTACGCTTAATCTAAGTACCGCATTTCATCCCCCAAACCGATGGCCAGACTGAAAGAACGATTCATACCCTTGAAGACATGCTCCGTTTGTGTGTCATAGATTTCGGTGGTAATTGGGACGCATACTTACCTCTAGTCGAATTCTCGTACAACAACAGTTATCATTCCACCATTCAAATGGCACCGTTCGAGGCCTTATATAGAAGAAAATGTCGATCGCCTATTGTATGGCACGAGATCGGGCACTCGCAATTAACCGGTCCAGAGCTTTTGCAAGAAACGACTGGCAAAGTCCTCCAAATTCGAGACACTCTGCTGAAAGCTCGGAGTCGACAGAAAAGTTACGCCGATAGACGACGCAAGCCCCTTGAATTTGACGTTGGCGACTACGTACTCCTAAAGGTATCACCTTGGAAGGGTGTGGTCAGATTCGACAAGAAAGGGAAACTCGCGCCTCGATATGTTGGACCTTTTAAGATTCTGGAAAGGATCGGAAAATTCGCCTACAAGCTCGAACTACCAGAGGAACTTAGTAATGTCCACCCGACTTTCCATGTGTCGAACCTCGAAAGTGCCTGGCTAAGCATGATTTAATTGTACCTCTAGAAGACCTCCAGGTAAATGGAACACTACACTTCGTGGAGAAGCCTGTCAAAATCATGAATTGCCAAACCAAGCAGCTCAGACGCTCGCGCATTCCCATTGTGAAGGTTCTATGGGAAGGCAAACGAGGCGCAGAGTTCACTTGGGAACTCGAAAGTGACATGAAGGCGAAGTACCCGCAGTTGTTTGTTACGTCTTCGGCCTAATTTCGGGACAAAATTCCCTCAACTAGGGGAGGCTGTAACACCCCGTGTTTCGAAAGTCAAAGTCAAGGTTGAAGCCAAAGAGAGACAAGAATGCTAATTATGATCTGTCACTCCTTGCTCAATTCCTGTTTTGACTTCTTTGACTTGTAAATAGTTTATTTTGATTATCGATTTAGTTGTATTATGTGGAGTATCTATTAATAATCGCATAGTAATCGCTATTTTTCGCATGTTTTATCGCTTTATCGCTTATCGCAATCGCACTCGCAACACGAATTACGCGTTCTGGTTACTGTTTTTATGTGTGTGTGTGCCTTACGTGTTACCTGTGCATGTTTATTTATGTTACGTTGTGGTGATTAATCAAAACGCAATCGAAACTCAATCGCAATCGAATCGCAAACGTTAAACGAATGTAAAGTAAGGATGCTTGTATGTTGATATAGTAGTTGGGATTAAAAGTAATTTGATAAGTAAATCTATCGCATCGCTCGCTCGAACCGCATCGCAACACTCAACACGCGAATCGGAATCATAAAATCATCGCGCCGAGCCCTCCAATCGAGAGGCCAGCCGATCGAGATGCCACCCGATCGGGCTGCCATCCGATTGAGGTGCTACTCGATCGGGCTGCCACCCGACCAGGGTAGCCACTCGATCGAACAGCCCTCTGCTCCCCTTTCCATTTATGAAAACCCTAGAAATACCCCCTGTCAACATCATAACTTACCATTTTTGCACCACTCGTCCGACCAGCTCTTCTTGCCCACTTTTCTTCAGACTTCTCGTGATTCTTGTAAGTTTTCCATCTAAATCGTGTACTTTCTTGATCTACACGCACTCCTACACCTTTCTATCTTTTAAATCTTAACTTTTAACCATGAAATCACTAGATTTGAGGTGTTCTAGGATGATGTCATCATGGTGTTCTTATGAACTCCATATTTTAGCTTCAACCCACCAAGAACAACTTAGATCTGAACGATTTCCACACAAATAAACAAAGATCTTTCGTAAGATCTAAACATATCCATGGTGAAAAAGGATTGAAAGATGGTTTCTAACGTTCTTTCAACTCTTTTACACTAAATGCACTCAAAACCGATAGGATCGGACCTTTTTCTAACCTTCTACACCTTCTTGGTTGGGTTTTAGTTCAAGATCTGAGTTCTACCAATGAGACAACCGATTTTGGGTTAATCAAGAACCACCGTCTTGAACCGGTTAACTGGTTGAACTTGGGTGATTCCTGCTCAATCGGGTCACTTGTGTCAAGATGGGGATCTGTTGATTAGCACGTTGTCACACCGTCTCGAGAAAACTACAAATCATCGAAAAACAACCAAGTGTAAGACGATCAGGCCGACCAGGACTGGGTGCCGCCCAATCGGACTGCTGTTCGATCGGATTGTCACCCGATCGGGTTGCCACCAGATCGGCTTACACCTTGGCCCCACACTTAACTTTTATTTCAAACAATTGAAGTTGTGGACGTTGAACGAACTACTGTCCGATCGGATTACCGTCCGAACGGATTGTCACTCTACCATGTAATGTTCTGACTTCAGCACTTAAAAAATTTTCAACATGTTCGATGCAAACGGATTGCCACCCGATCGGACAACCATCCGATCGAGTGACAAACTGCTGTGAACTTGTTATTGCTAAAGTGTCCAACCAATCGGATTGTCGTCCGATCAAACGGTCGTTCGATCGACCGACCTGAAAGGTAGAGATACTTCTATGTTTTCAAAATGCTACAACGAAAACTTCAAAAGGCAAGCCATCATACACAAACACATCTATCCCAAACGAGGTAACAGTCCACTCAAACGGTCACCCGATCGGACGACCATCCGAACGGATTGTCACCCGAACGACCGGCCATCCGATCGGATTACCATCCGAACGGATTGTCACCCGAACGACCGGCCATCCGATCGGATTGCTGTTCGACCCACTGACACTTTACACTATTTTACGCGCCAACTTCACTTATGTTATCAATAACTGTTCAGGCTATTATCCGCTCTAAGCGCCCCCTTCAATCCATTAGGTCAATCGCTGTGAGTATACTCGACCCCTTTTTGCTTTACGCACTTTTGGGTGTTACATACGATACTTATTCAAAATCACATCGAACACACTACGCTATACGTTAACGCTAACCGTTACCGCATGTTATACGTGACTTAATGAATGCTTGTTTATTATGTTTACACATGGAATGCTGTCTACCTGCCTTAGCAACGATAGTACTATAGTTTGGACTCAGCACCTGTTCACTCAGGGGTTGTTAAGGACAATTAATTACATGGCTCACAGTGGTGAGTGTGTATTACAAACTGCCTTGGGCAGTCAACCCGTAGTCATTGGTATCGGTAGGTTCATGTCGATAACTTACGTGCTTCATTTCACACTGTGTACGTGCTGGTTATGCGTAATGATTTCGAACTCTATATGCTATTATCAAACTTGTATGTTCACCTTTACACTATGTGTATTGACTGTTATTTTAACGTATGTGGCAGGTGCTTAAGATGTTAATTTGCTTGGAATGATGTGAAATCGAGGCTAGGAAAAAGTCTAGAAACAAATAAACAATTGTCTGTATTTGAAATCTGAGTGGTTGGAACCGAACAATTTGACTAAATTTTGTCTGTAATAATTATGTTATCTTTTATGACATGGTATAGGACATGTTGCTTTAATTAATTGGTAATTATAGTTGTTATGGAAACTTCTGGACAATCTGTTTCACTCAGTGCCACGCCCCGATGTTTCCGCCATCCGTTGGGGTATGACACATTGGTTTGCTCGGTTTGTTAAGTTACCCGTTTCCAAGTTAATCAACCAACCCTACCATGGTTACCAATGAATATCAGTTTCACAATTAAACAAGTCATTATTTTCACACAGAGTCATCTCTCACAAGATCACAGGATATCAGGTAGCCAACACACCTTTCTAATGCAAGTTCACATCTCATGTGATTGTCACAAATAACACATAACATAACAGGTGGGTTTGTTATACCAACTATCGAACCAAGTTTCTTATCATCATTGACATGCAACAAGGATCGTATACACACACAATTATCTGTCATCATCAACATCATAGACACTCACTGTTCAACTCATAAACGTACACGACGAAAAAACCCTGTGACGAAAGATCATCTTTCATCGGGATGCTTGTCAACGAAGGACCCCATGTTTCGTCGGAATGTTTGTCGACGAACAACCCATGTTTCGTCGAGGTGCTTGTCGACGAACAACCCATGTTTCGTCGACCTATGTTTCGGCGACCTTTGTTTCGTCGACTACCCTTGACAACTTCATCATTTTCCTAAACCCTAATGTTCACAGTTACCCTATCACTAATCACAACCCAATCGGTTTCTAGATTCATCATGCAAACACCACCATTGTTAATATCACAGTTTACCAAGCTTTCATACAATCCACATAACCCTAACTTAACATATCATAACATAATTGTAATTGATGATCACATGGATCTATTGGTTTATTACTATCAAGAATCATCATATAACTATGATCTAAACATTCAGGTTAGATCCTATGAAAGCATCCGTTAATCATGAACAACCGATAACAATATAAAGTTTATGAAACATTCGAAACCCTAATCAACACAATATGTCAGTCCAGGTTCTAACAAGATCCTATATTCACAAAAGCACCACAACAATCATCAAACAATCTGCAATTTTATATACTAAACAATAAAAAAATATATCTTTAACAACCTCATTTATTATACGGGTTGAATAAATATAATTTTATATACCAAATAATAAAAAAATATATCTTTAAAAATTTTGTTTATTACATGGGGTGAATAATTGTAATTTTATATATTAAATAATAAAAAAGTTATATATTTAAGAATCCCGTGTATTGTATGGGTTAAGTAAATTTAATTTTATATATTAAATAATGAAAAAAGTTACATTTTTAAGAAACTCATATATTTTATTGTATGGGTTGAACACATGTAATATTATATACCAATCAATAAAAAGTTATATCTTGTTATATCTTTATAAACCCGGTGTATTATAAAGTCTTTGAACTAAACTGACAAAATGCCCCAAATTACCAAAGTTACTAAAATGACATTTAATTATTTCAACCTTTTGTATTATAAACCCTTTATATTTAGTGTACGTCTTTTGTTAATTTCAAGATAAATAATTTTGAAATCTAACAAATATTTTAAAAGAGTATATTATCTCATATATGAAATGTTTAAATTTATATTAATTAATATACTATAAATTAGTAACTTTTGTATGCATAGAGTGTTGTACTATATGTTTTGGGTGTTTAAAAAAAAAAACCTTTAACCCAAAATATTTGAAATTCTTGCAATTTAACTTCAAAAAATTGAATTTTTTTTACTTTAAAGCCAAAATTTTTCTTCTTTTACAATTTAACCTCAACTTTTTTTATAGTTTTATATGCATAGAGTGTTATACTATACGTTTTGGATGTATTTAAAAAAAATGAAATTTTACTTTTAACCCAAATCTTTGAATTTCTTGCAATTTTAACTTCATAAAATTGACTTTCTTTTTTACTTTAAAGCCAAAACTTTTCTTTTACAATTTAACCTCAACTTTTTTATATTTAACTTTGTTCCCCCATATTTTCGTCTTTGGCATATTTTTTGTTTTACGTTTCGTACTAAATTTTGCGAGTTACCACGAAGCAATGTGTATGTGTAGTTCAACGTTTTTACGTTTTGTTCATAATTTTTCGAGGTAATACGGCGTAACGTCCATGTATAGTTCAAGATTTTACGTCTATCGTTTTATATTTAATCGGTTCGTCGCAACGCGTTCAACGTTTTTAGGTTTTGTTTATAATTTTGCGAGTTAATACGGCGCAACGTCCATGTGTTTTTCAGTGTTTTTACGTCTATTTTTCTCATTTGACGCGTTCAACGTTTTTATGTTTTGTTCATAACTAGGTTTTGCCAGCCCGCGTTGCGGGGCATTAAACCGAATATTTCTTTCTCATAGCATGTACGTCTGTGTTTTAGTTACTTTACTACTCATAACACGATCTCAAAAAAAAATTACATTGGGTAAACAAAGTAAAACAAAATACTACCATACTTTTGCTAAAAAAAACTAAAACGATGGAAAAACTACCGCTTGGCATGACGAATAAAAATTAAATCGAGCCAACCAATTAAAACAAAACACTACCATAGTCTTCTAAAAAAATATTAAAACGAATTTTATATTGGGGGCAAAATCGTAAATAAACACAAAAAAATCATGTCGAAATGTAAATCAACTTAAGTTTATATCGACACGTAAATAAAAATAAAGACGTAAAACTCGATTAAAAAGTATTTAGAAAGTTAAGGGGTTGTAAGGGTCAATGCTGAAAATTAAAGGGTAAAAGTAAAAAAGAAAGAAAGAAAGAAAAAGGAAAAAAAATGACAACACCACTATAGCAAAGTGGTATTGTATTTGCTAAAAAAACTAAAACGATGGAAAAACTACCGCTTGACATGACAAATAAAAATTAAATCGAGCCAACCATTTAAAACAAAACACTACCATAGTCTTCTAAAAAAATATTAAAACGAATTTCATACCGGGGGCAAAATCGTAAATAAACACAAAAAATCATGTCGAAATGTAAATCAACTTAAGTTTATATCGACACGTAAATAAAAATAAAGACGTAAAACTTGATTAAAAAGTATTTAAAAAGTTAAGGGGTTGAAAAAGTGAATGCTGAAAATTAAAGGGTAAAAGTAAAAAAAAAAAAAACAAAAGAAAAAAAAGGAAAAAAAATGACAACACCACTGTAGCAAAGTGGTGTTGTTATTTGATATATATAATAATTTTGCGAGTTAATACGGCGCAACGTCCATATGTTGTTCAGTGGTTTTACGTCTATTTTTAAATGTTCTACATTTCAGTCTATTTTTTCGCATTAACACGCCACAACTTCAGCGTTGATAGTCGCTGACAGTTGTGTTGAATTGGTGCTATTTTACATGCTTTTACGTCTCCGCCACAATGTGGGGTGCTTAATTGTAGTTAAAAAAGCAACCACTATTTATATTATTTGCTTGCTTGGTGAAACATTAAGACATTATATATATCTATACTATATTATAATGCATGAGGCAAGGGCATTTTAAGATACCCAAAAAATAAGAACTTTTCCCTCCCTTTATTTATAGAAAGGCCCCTAAAATGAGGGTAGTTTGGTCTTTTAGACACTATTTATTGTTTAGCCCCTAAACTTATTACACTTAAATCCCTATGGTTTAAACAAAATTATAGATAATTAGTTAGACTTTTCTCCCTCCACAACAAAATTATAATTCTTTTACATATTCTTGTAATATTTTATTTTTGTGTATTTTAAAATGACATTGCCTCATACATTATAATATAGTATAGATAATTGATTGAAAAAAAAAAACGAAAATAAAAAGGAGTACATATTTAATTTTATTTTAATTAAAACGTTAATAACAAAGAAATTAAATCCCAACTAACTTTCGATTTCATGATAAGCATCTAGATAACTTATCAACTTTCAAAATTCAAAATGGAAACAAATATATACCACGTCACCCACCTCCTATAATTCTTCCCTATATATAACCACCATATCCTTCACATACTAAACCCTAAATTGTGAAATATTATTTACTTTTTGCTTTCGAAATGATTGAGGTAGCAGACCCTCGATTTTCATGCTTTGAGTGAATCCAAAAATCCCAAAATCCATTTAGCTCAAAAGGTATATATACATACATATGTTGCATGTTACTTAATAACTTATATCCTTAATTATTAATAGTGTTTCGCGTACGTTTAGCCTCACCCAATTTATATCGTTAATTATTTATATCATCGCGCAGTTGTTGGCAGAATTTGTTGGCACATTTTGTGTTATTTTTGCTGGTTGTGGATCAGTGGCTGTTAATAAACTTTACGGCGGCACTATAACATTCCTGGGAGTGTGTAACATGGGGCTTGATCGTTATGGCCATGATATACGCCGTTGGTCATGTCTCTGGCGCGCATTTTAATCCTGCGGTTACCATTACATTATCTCTTTTAGGATTGTGTCCATTTAAAGAGGTGTGACATTTGGACTATATGTTAATGTAAATCTTTTGTAGTTAATGAAGTACTATGTTTTGTGGTATTATTCTTAATGTTTTGTGAAGGTGGCTTTTTATATATTGTCACAACTGTTTGGATCGATTCTTGCAAGTGGGATATTGTCGTTGATTATGGATGTGACTTCGGATGCATATTTTGGAACCATACCCGTGGGTTCGACTGTTCAATCGTTTGTTGTCGAAATAATCATTACTTTCATCCTTATGTTTGTTATCTCGGGTGCTAGCAATGCTCATAGGGCGGTATGTTTTCTTGTGAACGATCTTGTAATTATAATATTTTATTTAAACTATTATTATTATTATTTTACTAATTTTGTTGATATGTAAATTGTAGATAAAGAAGCATGGAGGGATTGCAGTTGGAATGACCATTATGTTAAATGTGTTTGTGGGAGGGTAACTCTTTACTTTTAATATATATATATATATATATATATATATATATATATATATATTTGAGTAATATAAATATAATGTTTTTGGAAAATATTTAATGGAATTTATTGATTTAAATTTCAGGCCGATTTCTGGATCCAACAAGAAGTCTTGGACCGGCTATTGTGAAGTGGAGGTTCAAAGGAATTTGGGCATATATCTTTGGTCCGATCATCGGAGCAGTCACTGGAGGCTTTGTTTATAAGTTGTTGACGTCGACGGAAAAATCTTTTAGCGAGATTGTGAAAAGAAGTGGATGATCCTTGGCTTTGAGATCGAAGCTGAATTTGTTTAGTTTAGTTCTATTCAACTTTTTTGTGTTCTTTAGATGTTAATATTGTTAAGGGTTTTTTTTTGGTAGTTTCGAATGATTTTATTTTATGAAAACTGGGATGGTTGACAATTTGGTTAATTTCTCTTTATATATGTGTTGGTTGATTTGCCAACAAAGAGGTATAAAAACTTGGAAGCCACATAATATGTACCAATTATATATCTACGTAAGTTTTAACTAACAATTTAAAAGTGTGGATTAAAAGGTACAAGTAGATGATTCTTTAGTGTACAAGTGATTAAAACCCAACGTACTTAGCCATTATCCCAGAAAGTTTAATAGCTAGAGAATGTCAAGTAATTAAACTCCCATCTTTAACAAAATTATAGATAATTAAACAAAATTATAGATAATTAGTTAACAGTTAGACTTTATCTCCTTATAAAAAACTAACTCACCCCTTCCGATTTTTAAACGGCCATAACTTTTTGGTATATTAACATTTTTTTTAAATTACACCATAAAAACAAGTATTTTATTCTCTTTCATTTGAGTATAGTATTACTATAGTTTCTTTAATTAAAAATATTGATATGTTACGTGATTAAAAGTGTCTAAGGGTTGAATTGTTAATTGAAACCGAACTGAAATCAATCAAAAATTGAGTTAACTGAAAACTGATTAACCAAAACCCAAATTAACCAAAAACAGTTATCGATTTTTTTGTACCCTCATTTCACCAAAATTAACTGAATCAGACCATTCATATTTTCATATATTTCTAGCTTTTATACCTTCACTTCATGTACCTATACAATCATTACATGTATTTATACCTAAATTTCATGAATTTATAATCAAATGTTTTAGCCCAACTTTAGTTTTGGCTATTAAGTGAAATTGAATGAATCAAACAAAAAAACGTCAATCTAACTGAATAAACAAAACCAATTAACGGAATACGGGTTGGTTAATAAAATAGAATAATCGATGACCTCGATTTTGGTTGAGAATATTTTTTGGTATGTTTATATTTTTTTTTTCAAAATTACACCATATAAACAACTATTTTATTCTCTTTCATTTGAGTATAATATTGCTATAGTTTCTTTAATTAAAAATATTGATATGTTACGTGATTAAAAGTGTCTAAGGGTTGAATTGTTAATCGAAACCGAACTGAAATCAATCAAAAATTGAGTTAACTGAAAACTGATTAACCAAAACCCAAATTAACCAAACACGGTTATCGATTTTTTTGTACCCTCATTTCACCAAAATTAACTGAACCAGACCATTCATACTTTCATATATTTCTAGCTTTTATACCTTCATTTCATGTACCTATACATTCATTACATGTATTTATACCTAAATTTCATGAATTTCTAATCAAAAGTTTTAGCCCAACTTTAGTTTTGGCTATTAAGCGAAATTAAATGAATCAAACAAAAAAACGTCAATCTAACTGAATAAATGAAACCAATTAACGGAATACGGGTTGGTTAATAAAAATTAACTAATCGATGACCTCGATTTTGGTTGAGAATAATAATCTAACCAACCGAACAATGCACATCGTGACAACTATGTTTCCCGCCGCATAGCGCGCGCACCTATCGTTTATTAACTCAAACCAGTTATCGGTGAGCAATAACTAAATCGTTAACCTAAACCAAGCTGAAAACAGACGAAACTGAACCGAAATCAACAAAAAACTGAATTAACTAAAAATCGAATTAACCAAAAATCGGTTATCAATTTTTTTGTACTCTCGTTTAACCAAAATTAGCTGAACTAAACCATTCGTATTTTAATATATTACTAGCTTTTATACCTCCATTTCATATATTTCATATTTTATATCTTTTTTTTTGGGGTAAAGATATTTTATATCTCCATTTCATATGTTTATACTTTCAATTCATGTATTTATATCTCAATTTCATATATTTCTAAGCAAAAGTTTTAGTCCAGGTATGGTTTTTGCTGTTAACTAAAATTAAATGAACCAAACTGAAAATTGTCAATTTAACTGAATAAACCGAAGTGTTTAACCGAGGACCGATTGGTTAATAAAATAGACCAACTGATGCCTTTGGTTTTGGCTTCGGTTGAGGATAATAACCGAACCGACCGAACCATGCAAAACACAATGAAATTGATTACCCGATTACTTCGTTTTGATGTATATCTATCATAATAATGCTACAATAAACATAAAATATTATATGAATAAGAAAACTACCAAAACCAGTATCACAATGCGATGTGTCTCTCCCGCCGCATCGCGCGGGCATCCTGCTAGTATATTATAAACATAAGTGAATGAACAGTAACTATATACATATTTTCAGTATCTACATTCTTAAGATGGCGGTAATAGTGTTGCCCATCTACTGGCTCCCATGGACGGCAAAGAGAATAGTAAAGATGGCGGTAATAGTGCTGGCCGTCTACTGGCTCCCATGGGCGGCAAAGGGAATAGTGCCAGCCTAGAACTATTCCCTACTGGTCCAACAAATTTACGATTTTATCCCGCTTTAAAATTACAATTTTGCCATCACTTCAAAATTATTTTTTTACCCCCACTTAAAAAAATTATTTTTTACCCCACTTAAAAATAAATTAATGATTTTGCTCCCAGCTAGAAATTTCAATTTTGCCCTCGGTTCAAAATTATGATTTTCCCCCGTTTAAATTTATAGTTTTGCCATTAGTTTTTTTTTCTCCAAGCCAAGTTACGATTTTGCCCTCAACCTAAATTTACATTTTCTCCATCGTTTTTATTTGTTTTCCTGGTTAAATTACAGTTTTGCCCCCAGTGATTATAGTCATATCATTGTTTTAGTTTTTTTTAAGCTGTGGTAGTGTTTTGTTTTAATTGGTTGACTCGATTTAATTTTTATTCGTGTTTGGTGGCTGCCTGATACATGCTCATTTGTCCTGAAAAAATATAATTTTTCCTCCGGTTTAAAATTATAGTTTTTTCCGTCTTTTTTTAGCAAAAAATATTATAATGGTTGACTCAATGTAATTTTTTGAGATCGTGTTATGAGTAGTATGTACAGGTAACCGAAACACAAGTGTACATGTTACGCGAGATAAATTTTCGACTTAGTGCCCCGCAACGAGGGCGGGGCAAAATCTAGTTATTAATTTATTTTGCATGAACCAAATGGGCTGACATAAGCCGACTACATGTATGATATGCAATAAGCCACAATAAAATACGAAAAGCTTTATAAATAATCGAAACTTGTTAAATTTTATTTTAATTATCTTTTAATTAATATTAATTATAATTAAGTATGACATAGGTAAGAAAACTTAAAAATAGATGACTCTAATGAATGACATGTGTCTCTCCATTGGTTTCTTTTATTAGACCGTCTGTAGTGGACGGTATCTCCCCCCAAACACGCCCATAAACGCCACCGCAACCGCCGTGTTTGGGCGTTTTCTTTCACAAAATCTCCGGCAGCATGTTTTTTATCACGCTGAAATGGCATGAAGGTTTGATATTTTGACCAATGACTGTGATCTTGTTCTTTGTTTGGCCAATAACAAATTTTAATGGTTTTTTTTATATAAATTCTATTTTACACCCTCTTTAACATAATGACCACATCCTCACTACACTCATTTTAGAAAACGCCCCATAATGCTCCATTGCTGACTGAGCTGCCACATGGCGCAAAACGCTTAAAGATAGGGTGTTAACCACTACACATGTTCTTATTTAGATTACAGGTCAACTGAGTAATATAAATGATTATTTTCGATTCAATAACAAATTAATGGTTGAATTTGTCAACATTTAGGATAAGTGTTGGATTGATACATGATGGTGACTAGATAATTTGTTGACCTTTACAATTTATGATTGATAAACATTTCCACGGGTTCGTTTTCTATATTTCTTTTCAATTTGTCTCTACATAACAATGGGCGTTTATCATCCTTTATATCGTAAAAAATCATAATCTAAACCGTTGTTAGTATTTAATGATATTTTAACATTATTTGTCAAATCAAACTATTGAAAATTAAATTAAACCAAACAGAACTCTTACTAACGGTTTGATTTTACAAATATGCTTATTGGGCTTTTATAACAAAAACATAGAGTAAATTACGATTTTGACCCCTATGGTTATATTACTTTTACCTTTTTAGCCTAAAAAAGATTTTTTTAACATCTGAGCCCCCAACGTTTTTTTTCTAACCCTTTTGGCCCATTTTTTCTAACATTTTTGGCCCACAACGTTTTTTTTCTAACCATTTTGGCCCCTAAAAGTAAATGGATTGGGTTAGTGTTAGGGGCCAAAAGGGTTAGAAAAAAGACGTTGGGGGCTCAGATGTTAAAATATTTCTTTTTGGGCTAAAAGGATAAAAATGATATAACTACAGAGGCCAAAATCGTAATTTACTCTATAAAATACAATTAAATTAAATAAGTTGTACAACAAAAGGATTAGAGTTAAATGCTTGGTTGGTCCCTGTGGTTTGCAAAAATTGCAGACTTGGTCCCAATGGTTTACTAATTACACGCGTGGTCCCTGTGGTTTTCAAAAATGCACTCGGTTGGTCCCCAGCTCTAACATCAGTTAAATTTCTCAGTTAAGTCCATGTTAAACATCGGTTGGTCCCCAGCTCTAACATCACCACCACCGCCGCCGTAGCGGCGGCTCCAAGATTCAACCCAACACAGCCCCGTCACAGGAAACTCGCTGGCGATGATGTCGGAGATGTTAATTGAATCCGGATGCGATAAAAGGCAACAAGATTCCTGGATCTGCAATTAGGTTTTGGGAGAATAATCGAGATCTGAAAATGGCGATGAGGAGCGTTTTCAACGAGATCAGGGGAATGAAGGTGAAAGACGTGCCGAAGCACGTGAAGCCGATGGTGACGACAAGCAACGCCAAGAATTTCATTAGATGAGGTAGCAGCAACAATTGTAATCTGAGTTCTACACGAACATCTCAGAGTCGGCGACATCAAAATCCACATGATCAAAATCCAGATCCAAGTTCAAATCGCAACCCCCGAAAGGCTAATTTGTGACCGAGTATTTGCAGTGATCCACGTTTGCAGTTAAAAAAAAGATTTAATTTCATGATATTTCTGAGAAATTGTGGAAATGGACAGAATGGTAGTTTTAGTCCTTTTGGTTTGTAGTTTGGTTCTAACTTCTCTGTCAATTGGTCTGTAAATTGAAGGAGGTGACGTGGGAGGTAGATTGGGTGGTAGGGTTTTTTTTAGAGAGGGAAGATGATGATGATGATGATGGGTAGGCCCTCTGTTATTAAGAGAGTTAATAAGCAAGGGTATTTTGGTCATTTAACATGGACTTAACTGAGAAATTTAACTGATGTTAGGGCTAGGGACCAACCGAGTGCATTTTTGAAAACCACAGGGACCACGCGTGTAATTAGTAAACCATTGGGACCAAGTCTGCAATTTTTGAAAACCACAGGGACCAACCAAGCATTTAACTCAAAGGATTAGATAGAATGCTCTATTTCTTACCAGATGTTATGGGCAACTTGACCTCGTTATCGTTAACACGTCATATCTTATTCAAGACGATATGCATACAATTGAAATCATCTTCATATCATGAATAAGGAGGTGGATTTTTGTAAAGCCCCAAATTATATAAACAAGTGATATTCCTCGCGTTTCAGGGATTAAGTCGGTATCAATTTGGTTCGTTATAGTACCTGCACTCGATATAGTAATTGAAAGAGAAAACACTACATCGATCGAAAAAAAACACATATCGATATGGTTCCTATATATGTTGTTCAGTTGATATCTTTTCGGTTCACTTGCATTTTATGTTTATTTTATTTCAGTATTACGATATTTTTTTGATAACGGATATTCAGCCACTATCGTACCAAGCCCAATAGAAACCAATTCAACAACATTTGTATCGATACCAATATTTTTTATTTTTATTTTCATTTTATTTTTTTTGCTTTCAATAAACTGATAATGTATCGCTACCATATTGTACCGAACATCATCGGTACTGGTATACATTCCGTTTTATTGTTTCCTGTTTGATAATGGGTACTTTGATCGTATCTTAAAAGTTATATGAGAGAACAAAATATACTTAAATCAATTAAAGTAATAAACCAATAAAATAATAAAACCTTAGAAAAAACAATAAAAAAATAATTTGTTCCCCTCTTTTTATTTCAACATTACGATGTATATTTTTAAACGAATATTGTGTCATTATCATATCAAATTCAATCAAAACCGATTGAATAACATCTGTATCCGTATCAATATTTATTTTTAGTATTTTTTGCCTTTGATGAACTAATATCGTATCGCTACCATACCGTACTGAACAACATCAGTACCAATATACATTCATTTTTATGATTTCTTGTTTGATAACTGATACTTTGATCGTATCTTAAAAGTTATATAAAAATACATGTTTAAATCCATTAAACTAATAAAACAATATAATAATAAAACCTAGAAAAAAACAATATTCAAAAAAAAATGTTCATGAACACTTTCTATTAATATGTATAATATAATAATAATTAAATGTTATTTTGGATTAGTTCACAATGAAAAAGGTTTGTTAAAGGCCACAAGGGTAATTTACTAATTTACTTCTAAAACCTAATATGGAAAGAAGCAAGGGCATCCGTCATCCCCATTCTATTCATTTTTGCTAGAGTTTTAGAGGGAAAGAGATTGGGAGCTAGAACTCCACGCATAGATATGGTTTTGCACGGGGAAAACACCGAGGAGGGTTGCTTGTCCCTTGATCACATCGTTTTCAAGTTGAAAAGAAGGTTGTAGAAGTTGTTCGAGCTCTGTTTTGGTTCAAAGTCGATAAAGATCTTGTCGCGAGGGGTTATGCATAGGGACCTAGTGTACCTTGGTTTTAAAGTGTTTGGATGCATAAAGTGATCGATAATCTTGATGTGTTTTCAATTCACAACGTGACAGGCGCCATTCCAGCACTGATATTATAAGGTTCCAACAAAGAAGATAATAAGTATTCGCAACCTATGTTTTTGTAAAAAAAGTTATAGCATTACATAACTATAGGTATAGTATTCGTAATGATATAGCATTGTTATAATTAATATGGTATTTGCATAGATAGTATTCACTTATAGATTAGGTTAGTATTTGCATGAATAGTTTTCGTGAACTTATAGTTTTCACAGGAAAATAGTCTTTGGGAATGGTGTTGCGAACATTCTTTGGAATGGTAAAGCATACACATGCATACTTTCCATATACGAAAAGTTGACCATTTCACTTGTGAACCTTTTCTTGGATTTGACTTAATTGATCGGACATCCGAAAGGGTCAATACATCAAGTTCATAATATACATAGCTATTTGCACAGATGAGTATCCACACTCCTCTTTGCAATATTGTTTTGGGACACTACACATACTTGATAAATTGTTTTTAAGTAAAGAATATTTTGATAAAAAAAGTAATAATACAGCTTCTAGCCTCATACGTGTCCGGAATGTGATGAAGAAACATGTGTAAAGTTAACATTCTTTGACTTACAAACCTGATATGCATAAAGTTTTCTTAAGTTAAAGTTAACTGATGAAATAATAAAGCATAAAGTGTCTAAATTATGCATATAGCATTGTTAAAGGCTAAACGACACTGATCGCATCTAAAGCTAACACCAGTGTTTAAAGTTAACACAAAGTCTCACAACAGAGTCTAAAGTTAACGTTGTAGTCATAAAAGCGTCTAAATTGACATCATGCCCAAGGATAAAGGGTCGGTGCCTTTGTGGCTTGCCAGTGGTTGTACAACTACATATAGTATAGTTATGTTACAATTTATAGTAAAGTGTCATATTATGAAATGTTATGTGATGTGATAATGTGCCCCATGTGTATGTTGTGATTGTTATTTGATATAGTTGCCTCATTAGACTAGACCTCACACTCATCGTAGCTGAGTTTAGTATGCACATCAAGTTAAACTATAGCCATAGGCCAGCTTGGGAGCTTGTGGATGTCTGGGCATTGTTTGAAGGCTTATTTTCCCCCATCCTAGACTTGCATCCTAGTTATGTTTTGTTTGTTTCAAACAATTATGTTTTTTTTAACTTTTGGGCATGTAATTTTCATTGTTGATACTGGTTGTACGAATGTTGTTTTCCACTGCTTATAGTTTAAATGATGGTTAAAAATACTAATTTCTAATGAGCAATTCCAACAAATGAGACCCCTGAGTTTAGGGAGTTTCAATTTTATGGTGAGTAGTTAAACTTCAATATAAACAAAATCCCGTAAGATCATTGATCATACTTTTAATACTATTATAATATTCACATACGGGATACATATAGCACACTCATCCAATGTATGTGTTGTATGTGCTTAAGATCAATGGTTCAGTGAAGATGGGAACAAAGTTGAAAATTGAAAACCAAACACAACCACAATGGCAAACCCTTTTCATTAGAAGAAGAAAGACACATATATAATATATTCAAAAATCAATCAGGCGCGATTCGTCTCCTTCAATTCTTTGTATTGACTAAATCATGAATCATTTCCTTTAGCTCTTAGTATTAACTAGGGGTGGCAAAATCAACCCATACATTCAACTATGGGTTAGGATGGGTATTATTTTTGTAGTAGATGGGTTAAATTGGGTTAACAAGAATTGTTAAAAGGGTCAAGATGGGTAACTTTAAAAAAAATAACAAAATAACATGTGAGTCAGGATGAGTTTTCTGGGTAAACTAAACCCTAAAAGTCTAAAACTGCGCATTCTTCTTTTTCTCATCTCTCAAGCCCAAATCACCACCATCCTACAACCTCCATTCCACCGCTTCTGCTCTGACCATCGCCGCCAGCCATGAAAAATGAATATTATGTAAGGTTGTGTGTTTATTTTCATTGGCTGGATGTGTGTATGGAAACTGAGGATTTCTAATTGCTCACCGAATTTGTTTTTGGAAAGGAAAATACAAATTCTCATCATTATTTGAGATAGGAATACTGTAAATTAATAATCGTAGTATGGCTAAGACATTGGTCATACTCATGTCGTATTCACACTTTTTTGCTATGTTGCCGTTTTGTCGATGTTTAGTTCAATTATCGTCCACGAATTTCATATGGCATATCGGTGGTACAATGACGGATTAAAATGAGATTATCAGATATTTATAGACTATTAGAAGAATTAGAAAAGTTAGAAAAAAAATTGATGCAGCGATGTTTCCGGTACGGTTTGGTACCGGTTCGATTCGGTACCGGCTGATTTGATGGTACCGGTTCGGTACTGGTACCCGGTACCAAATCAAGTTCATCGTGACGTACAATTCTCAAAAAGCACTGAACCTTTTTTTTATTTTTTAATTCTTTTTGATTTTTTATTTTTTAAAATATTTTTTTATTTTTTATTTATTTATATTTTTAGCTTATCATGCCCAAATCCATATTAACAAAAACCCATCTTAACCTAAATTCATCCTAACTCATTTTTTAATAAACTCATTCTAACTCAAACTCATCCTAACGCATCATACCCATCTTAAACATTACCCATAAAAATTTCTCGGGTTCAAGACAAGCATGAAATTAGCTTATACTCAAGCCCATAGCGAATGCACACATATGATAGGCCGATAGGGTGGGCATATGCCACCGTCCATCTAGCCCAAGTGACTACATATAATTATATTTTTTGTTTGAATGGCCCAACTTCACAAGTGCCAAATGCAAAAAAGAATTATTATTGGATATCCCAGACATTATACCTAGATTACCTTCCATTTTTATGACATTTGTCATCTTTTTTATCTATCAACATTCAACCCTACCTTTGACTTCATTCAATTCTTTTTATTTTATTTAAAAAAAATACTGATAAATAGTTATTAATTTTTTTATAAATAAACAAGGGTCGTAATCACCCGCGTGTTACGTCGTTACGTGATCAGAACTCGTTACATGTCGCACACCATAACAACCGATGAATAAATTTCTAAATTTAAACAAAATGATATTTAAATGTGTTAATTTTACTTGTGTTGTAGCTCGGCTCTGAAAATCTAAATTATAAGAAAAGATAAAACAATAAGGTAAATAACAAAGGTAAAGCAAAAGTAAACGTTAAAGAAAAACACAGGAATTCGGTTGGTTTTCATGCACTCGTTATAACAAGCGAAAAAAAAAAGTTAAAAAATATGTCCAAAAGGATTCTACACGTGTTCAGTTCGTTGCAAAAATTTCAAAGGTTAACAGCGGTTTTTCCATAGCGTTATTGAGTTTTTTTGGTTAAAAAACTAAACTCAAAATAGCAAAAAAAAAAAAAAAAATAGGTGTAAATTAGCAAAACATTAAACTCAAAAAAAGAAAAAAGAAAAAAAAGCTCAAGTTTATATCAACACTATTCCAATCTTTTAAGGGATGAAATGAGAATCTTTTTAATCGTCACAGACTCAGATATTAGTGTTAAACACGAAATGCATGTTGTGCGTAAGAAGTGGAGGCTGCTCGTGGTGTTGGTAGGGAGGTACGGCGGCAAGTGGTGGTTGTGCCTATTCCGGTGGCGGAGGGGTGGGTGGTAGAGGGGTGGTGGTGCGGAGGTTGGATGGACAGGATTTGGTGTTTTTTTTTTTTTTTTTTTTTTTTTTAAATTAGGGTTATATGAGACTAATTTATTTGGACTAAAATGTACTTATGATTTTTATTATTTGTCACATATCTTTCTATTATTGCTTCTTACTTTTTCTACCCAAAACAAATTTCCTATTTCATCTTTTTTTCCTAGATAACAAATAACTAACATTTGATAAATTTAGGTTAAATGCAATTTTTTTTTGAAAATTGAACTTTATTAACAAACGAAAGCCACTCCATTCCTAAGGGAGAAATGGAGAACACGAAACCAATTACATAATCTCAAACTTACACCATGATACGAGCCAGCCCAGTAACTCAAGCCCATCGGATGTACTGATGCATAGGCCCAAGAGGCAGGTGGGGGTCCCTAAGAGATTGTTGGACTAAGTCATACGGTTCCTGATTCCATGCGCACAAACAGCCACGTTCACCATGATTTCCATTTTTAATTCTGCATGCATTTAGTAGTCTCCATAACTTGCATAATTTTAGTTTCCGTTCAACCATGTTCTCCTTGTTTTTAGTTGTTCTTTTCATGCATTTTATGTATTTAAGGTTTGAAGTTTTAATAAAAAAGATATCAGAAAATTGCCCCAAGGCTTGTCTCTTCTCTTCTAATTTTTCTTGGAGTCTGATCCACTTACGGATTGCTATCATTTGGTGCTTTCATTGATATCAGAAAATTGCCCCAAGGCTTGTCTCTTCTCTTCTAATTTTTCTTGGAGTCTGATCCACTTACGGATTGCTATCATTTGGTGCTTTCATTCCCGAATCGCCTCCTCGCTATGCCGCCCCGCCGTGATCAAACGGAGGACCTCCCACCGACGGTTTCTGAGCAATTGTCTCAGTTAATCACCGCAACCAATTCCGCTTCCACCCACACGAACTCCCAACTTGCTGCCTTAATCGAGACCACAGCCAATTTGGTGAATTCCATCGCCAAATTATCTGAACACCTCTCCTCAGATACCCTCCACACCACTTCACCAAAGCTTAACGATGACGCATCCTCCTCATTAAACAATCGTCGTTCTAACCCTAAGCCGCCCAAGATTAATCTCCCATTATTCGATGGTACCAACCCACTAGGATGGATTTTTCAAGCGGAGAACTATTTTACTTATTACCGGATACCCCCCGAAGAACGGGTTGAACTAACCGTCTTCCACTTTGTTGGTGACGCGTTATCGTGGTATCAAAGCCTTCATAACAATGATTTGCTCGGCTCCTGGACCATGTTTAAAAGAGAAGTTGAATTACGCTTCGGGCCTTCGTCATACGAAAATCATCAGGCCTCGTTATTCAAACTTCGCCAAACAACCACTGTTACCGACTACCAAACCGAGTTCGAACGCATCAATAATCATGTCACGGGACTCTCTCGAGAAGCGTTGCGAAATTGCTACATATCAGGTCTTCGGCAAGACATTCAAAATGAGTTAGCTATTTTGAAACCACAAACCCTACATGAGGCTTGTGCCTTATCCAGAACAGTTGAAGATAAGCTGGGCCCCGTTTCAAAACCTAAACCACTTTCCTTTTCTAAAACTAATCCCAGCCCATGGACCCCACCCAATTATTCGCCCCCCACTACTACAAATCCTACCCATGCAAACCCTAAACCAACACAACCACCATTACTGCCGATGCCTCCTAAACTCTCTTCTTCCTTGCCGGTCACAAGACTCTCACCGGAAGCAATCGCTCAACGACGAAAGGACAGACTCTGCTTTAAATGTCCGGAGCGTTATTTTCCGGGTCACAAATGCTCACCGCCACAATTTCTCTTAATTGTGGATAATGAAGATGACGATCCTGAGCCAGTACCTACGATGACTAATAACGAGACACTAGACGAGTCCCCTCCACCAAAACTAATGTCCCTCTCCGACGCTGCTTTTTTTGGTATTTCCTCTAACCAAA
The DNA here is from genome assembly GCA_030545235.1 of Helianthus tuberosus. Lineage (NCBI taxonomy): Eukaryota > Viridiplantae > Streptophyta > Magnoliopsida > Asterales > Asteraceae > Helianthus > Helianthus tuberosus. Next base: position 29,609,060 of record CM060365.1, on the reverse strand, counting down.
CATTACGTGTTACGGGATATATTTCAGGCAAACCGGTTCAGATTCTGGTAGACAGTGGTAGCACGCATAGTATCATTCAACCTCGGATCGCTTCTCAATTGCAGCTGTTAACCAAACCCATTGTCCCTTTTTCGGTGATGGTAGGCAACGGTCAATTCATACAGTGTACGGGCTACTGTCCGGACGTTCAGTTTCAGGTAAAGAAAACTCAGTTCCAGATTCCTTTTTTTATTTTACCAGTTGAAGGAGCCGATGTTGTTCTCGGTATTTCATGGCTTAGCACTTTGGGTCACCTCACGGCTGACTTCTCGATCCCGGAAATTTCGTTCATTAAAGATGGCAAACCATGTACCTTGACCGGAGAACCTCTAACTCGACAGGTGACACCAAGCTCTCTTACCACTTTACTCAAACATAACTCCATTGCATCATTGCACACCATGCATATTCACCATGCCATTAGTCCAGCCAATGATAACCCCATGCCAACCCATACTGACCCTACAATTCACAAATTACTACAAGACTTCGAACCACTTTTTCGGCCTACCCATACCTTGCCCCCAAACCGAACCCATGACCACCACATACCACTCTCCAATGATTCAACTACTGTTAATGTGAAACCATACAGGTATCCCCACTTCCAAAAAAAGATTATGACTAATTTGATCCAAGAAATGTTGTAAGATGGAATTATACAACCCAGCCACAACCCGTTTTCCTCACCGGTCCTCTTAGTAAAAAAGAAAGATGGATCGTGGCGTTTTTGTGTTGATTATCGAGCACTTAACGCGGTTACCGATCGTGATCGTTTCCCAATTCCAACAATAGACGAGTTATTAGATGAGCTACATGGAGCGACCATCTTCTCCAAGATCGATTTACGGTCCGGTTACCACCATATTCGGGTTGCACCTTCGGATGTCCACAAAACAGCATTTCGAACGTCCGATGGCCATTACGAATTTCTCGTTATGCCATTTGGCCTAACAAATGCACCGTCTACTTTTCAAGCGGCCATGAATGACCTTTTCCGTCCTGTTTTACGCCGGTTCGTCTTGGTTTTTTTCGATGACATACTCGTCTACAGCAGCTCCAAAGAACAACATTATGAGCATTTAAAGTTTGTCTTTCAACATTTGCGATCCAACCGCTTTCAAGCCAAACCTTCTAAATGCGTTTTTGCTGTACATGAAGTCTCTTTTCTAGGTCACCGAATTTTGAACAAAGGTGTCGATCCAGAAAAAGAAAAGATTGAAGCGATTCAAAAGTGGCCACAACCGGTTTCTTTTACAACTCTACGCGCATTTCTCGGTCTCACCGGGTATTACCGTCGCTTTGTCCAACATTATGCTCGTATTGCAGCTCCTTTAACGGACATTCTCAAGCAAAAAGAATTCACTTGGAGTGATCAAGCCGAAACAGCTTTCAAAGAATTGAAGTCAAGTATGGAAAAGTTAATTACTTTGACTCTCCCAAATTTTTCTCAACCCTTTGAAGTAACAACAGATGCATCCGGTTTTGCCATTGGCGGTGTACTATCACAGCACAGCAAGCCCATTTCATTCTTTAGTAAAAAGTTGTGCCCAACAATGCAAGCACAATCAACTTATGTGAAGGAACTGTTCGCAATCACGGAGTCGGTAAAAAAGTTCCGCCAATACCTTCTTGGTCGCCGTTTTATCATCTACACCGACCACCACAGTTTGAAGCATTTATTAACCCAAACAATTCAAACGCCAGAGCAACAAAAATGGGTTACCAAACTGTTGGGGTACGACTTCGAAGTCCGTTATAAACCGGGTAAAGAAAATCATGTAGCCGATGCCTTAAGCCGGGTCGATCAACCGACGATCATGTCCATTTCACATCCGACTGCCGTCTGGTTATCGCAGATTAGAGACTACTTTCAGAATCATGAAACGGGTCAGCAATTGATGAAGGCGATTACTAAAGATCCTTCTTCATTTCCTCATCATGCAATAAGGGAGGGATTGGTATACGTACATGGTAAAATTCTTGTCCCAACTATTCCGGCAGTTCGTGAAAACCTTCTTCAAGAATTCCACTCCTCTCCATTAGGAGGCCATGGTGGAGTTACAGCAACGGTTAAGAGGCTCACTTCGAATTTTTCATGGTTGGGTATAACGAAAGATGTTGCATCCTTTGTTCGGTCATGTCAAGTTTGTCAAGCAACCAAATCACCAACACACAAACCGTATGGATTCTTGCAGCCCTTGCCAACCCCGGAAGCTCCTTGGGAGGATATATCATTGGACTTCATCACGAACCTCCCACCTTCAAACGGGAAGACGGTCATTTGGGTTGTCGTTGATCGCCTATCAAAGTTCGCGCATTTTGTAGCCCTATCGCCCAACTACACTGCACTCTCTTTGGCTGCCACATTTATGCGAGAAATCTATCGTTTGCATGGTCTTCCTAAGACCATTGTGTCGGACCGCGACCCTTTGTTCATCAGCCGTTTTTGGACAGAACTTTTCAAGCAGATTGGTACTAAACTGTTGCATTCTAGTGCCTACCACCCACAAACCGACGGCCAAACAGAGGTCGTGAACCGATGCCTTGAATCGTACTTAAGAGCTTTCGTGATGGACGAACCTTCAAAGTGGCACAGGTACTTGTATTTGGCTGAGTACTCCTACAACACTAATTATCATTCATCCATAAAGATGTCTCCATTTAAGGCTGTGTACGGGCGAGAAGCGACAACGATCCACGATTATCATCCGGGAACAAACAAGGTCGCCTCAATAGACTCCTCTTTGATTGAACATCAGCGGCTAATCTCTTCTTTGCAGAAATCCATTGAAGAAGCAAAAGCAAGAATGATTACTCAAGCGAACAAACACCGCCTGGAAAAAGAATTTAACGTCAACGATATGGTGTTTTTGAAGCTTCAAAAGTACATGCAACACTCCATACGAGCACGCCAATCGCAGAAATTATCTCGTCGGTTCTATGGTCCTTACAAAATAATTGAGCGCATTGGCAATGTAGCTTATCGACTACTTTTACCCGACGGCTCCAAATTACATCCGGTATTTCACGTTTCCTTGCTGAAACAAAGTGTTGGTGACTCAAGTGAGCAAAAGGGCAAATTGGATGAGTTCGATATCAGTGATGCACAGCTACTGCCAGAATCCGTTGAGGACTCTCGTTTGGGCCAGCTGGGTCAACAACAGCTTTTGATTAAATGGGCTAAATTACCAATTGAGGAAGCCACATGGGAAGACCTTGACTTAATTAAACAAAAGTTCCCACACTTCAACATTGAGGACAATGTTCTATTTGAGGAGAGGGAAGTTGATACGAGCCAGCCCAGTAACTCAAGCCCATCGGATGTACTGATGCATAGGCCCAAGAGGCGGGTGGGGGTCCCTAAGAGATTGTTGGACTAAGTCATACGGTTCCTGATTCCATGCGCACAAACAGCCATGTTCACCATGATTTCCATTTTTAATTCTGCATGCATTTAGTAGTCTCCATAACTTGCATAATTTTAGTTTCCGTTCATCCATGTTCTCCTTGTTTTTAGTTGTTCTTTTCATGCATTTTATGTATTTAAGGTTTGAAGTTTTAATAAAAAAGATATCAGAAAATTGCCCCAAGGCTTGTCTCTTCTCTTCTAATTTTTCTTGGAGTCTGATCCACTTACGGATTGTTATCACACCATTTTCCCCAATCTACAAAAATGGACTTTTGCCTATGCTTGAACCATAAGTACCCCATAGCCTTAATATCCGCCACTATATCCATCGCATTAACCTCTTTGTCTTCAAAGATTCTTTCATTTCTTGCCTTCCAAATCCTCCAACAGGTTATAATCACGATCCCACGGAACACCTCCTTTCTTTTAGTCGACATGTTACAGTACTTATGGAGTTCCAACAAGTCTTTCACTGTGAAAGCGAAAATGTGAGGAGCACAACACCATTGAGAGATAACATTCCAAACTCTAGCAGCCATGTTACAAGCTGTGAAAATGTGAACCGCCGTTTCATCATGATCTTCACAAAAAACACAACTGACACCTTCTATGTTAATGTTCCGTTTCCTTAACGCCACCTTCGTAGGTAAGCGCTCCATCTCTGCCCTCCACGCGAAAATATTACATTTGGCCGGGATCCATTTACACCATTCTAATACATAATAACCAACCTGATGACAGGCAAGCTGAATTTTTCTTTTGACACTACCGACCGAAAATATCCCATCTCTATCGCCTCGCCATTCCCACTTATCTTGCCTTCCATTTAGCACTATACTATTCAACAAAGCTTCACAATTCTCTATTTCCAGACACTCTTCTATGGAAGATGGCTGCCGCTTCCATTTCCACTGCACATGAACCGACCCATTTTCCTCCATCATTAGATCAGCTACTGTACATTGTTTGTCATCGGCTAAGTTGAATATGTGAGGGAATAACTCCTTTAATCTACCATTAATGACCCAAACATCCATCCAAAAATGGATATTTCGTCCGTTTCCCACAACACCACAGATCATGCCATCTATATCGACTCCCGTGTCTTTAATTTTGTTGCTGCTCTGCAGAAATTTCGACCAAACCCCAATAAATCTTTTATTAACAGAAAACGCTTCCCATCGTGTCCGATTGTTATGAATACCATCCACCACTTGTTTCCAAAGAGAGCCGTCTTCATTTCTATATCCCCATAGCCATTTCGAAAGCAATGCATCGTTACAGTGACCGAGCTTAGACAACCCCAAACCACCCTTCTTTTTCGGAAGAGAAACCCTTTCCCAAGAGACCCATGACATCTTCTTATTATCTGCGTTTCCACCCCACACGAATCTTTTTATCAAAGATTCTAGAGTTTGGATAATACAAACCGACGCTTTAAATAAGGAGAAGTAATATGTGGGTAAGCTCTCCATAACTGATTTAATCAATACTACTCTTCCTTCCACCGAGAGAGTAGCAGCTTTCCAACGAGATAGACAATTTCGAAAAACTTCAATTAGTGTCGTTCATTGTGCTTATAAATTGAGTATTAAAATTTGAAATCATTGAGATGGCGCAGTTCTTTTCTGAACGAGAATTTAATATTCATGATCACAATTATTATTTTCCTGAGGGGCAAATTATTTTTGAACGTGACTCGTTCTTCCCCTTTAGTGTTTTTTATTATCATCCAAATTAAAGAGATAAATAAGGCATGGTATTGGCATTGATTTCTTGAATGCATGCATAATTTTTGTTGTAGAAGTAAATGAACTGCTCAATGTTACTAATGAAGATGTAATCGAGCGTTACCAGAAGATGAAAATGTGTAATCGAGGTAATTTTATATCAAGGGTTTTTTTTACATATTTCTCCTTAAGGCTTATTACATATTTACCCAATTATTAAAATCAATTACACATATTTCCTCTTCCTAAACTGTATATATTATATATTCTTTCTTTTATTAAAATTACTCTTATTGAATTAATATTTTACCCTTAATGAACTTATTAAATGACTATTTACATATTTCCACATTTTAATATGTAATATGTAGACATGTTTTAAAAGCATCTTGAAAGTTCTTAATTTCAAATAATAACGCTATATGTGTCTTCAACAAGGCCCTGCACTTTTTGCGCAAGTTTTTCACACTTAAGAATACACCAATATTCAAGAATACATGAAATTCAAACTGATAATCAACATTCTTTCAACTGTATTAGACATGGGGATATCCTATCTCTAGTATACTCATGACCTATACATGAAATTCAAACTGATAATCAACATTCTTTCAACTGTATTAGACATGGGGATATCCTATCTCTAGTATACTCATGACCTATGACAAGGCGTTCTTACGTTTTTTGAGACCCTAAGCGAACACGAAATGAAGGTCTTTTTGTAAAATTATTCCTTTGAAATATTTAGTAACAAAACTATACTCCTTTACCTGGAGTTGGGACCAACAATTATATAATACGATCTAAGAACTATCAGATGGTAGGATAAGTATGGTATAGAATGGAATATTTGACTTTTTCTGGTCAACATAAGAAGAAATTTCATCTTAAAATTTTTCCATTAGGACCTTAAGTGAAAGTTTTTGAGTATTAGCTGAATACTCGTATGATGAAACTTTTGCAACATATTTACCTAAATAATATAAGTAGTGCATGAAGAGAGAACAAATAATAAAGCGGCATCAATGAAGTGATTTGAGGTTTAATCGGAAGGCGTGCACGACAAAAGTAACGGTAGCAAACATGGAATGATACTCAATACTCAAGTTAAGTACGAATATGTGAGTATGAATTAGTAGTCTCATTGCGACAGCGATAGCGATACTGTAACTTAATATTTATGATAAAGAAATGACCATATTCTAATTTTTGTATGATTATGAAAGTAATTAGAAGACATGTTAAGGATAACATATCAAGAATGATTTATGAGTAAAAGTAAGAGTGATCGGTCTATCATGATTAATAAATGTATGAAAGCATTTTGCTTAATACAAGAGATAGAAACAAAGATATGATTACGTTGGTTCATAAATAAAGCTCATTCGAATAAGACACGAGTGAATTCGTGCCATAGTATGCATAGTGGATGAAATGAAGGAATGAGCATTCGATAAGTAAAGGTAGTAAGGGGGTAGACTTGTAACGCCCCAAAAACCGGAATTGAAATTAATAAAATTTTTTCTTACTTTGCGTTACGAGATAAAATAACTAAGTTACGTAACTTAGTTATTAACATAAAGGTTGGATGGTTGGATGGTTGGAAATGAGAGTATTGGGTTCAAATAACCAAAAGCCTAGTTAGAGGGACTAAAAGTGGCATTTGGGACAAACTTTATAAAAAATCAGGTTTTTAATGTGGGGAATATGTATATGTCGACATATACATATACACAGAAAGAAGAAAAAAAAAGTTCTCCCCACAACCCTCTAAATCAAGGCAATTGGAGAAGGATTTGAAGCTAAAATCAATGCATGAATTAAGATCCTTCACCATCTAACTTTAATAGACATGTGGTAAGTTGTAGAATTCAATTTGGTGGTTTTTCATGAAGTGGGTTATGATCAATCCATGAATTTGTATGAAATTAAGCATGAATATATGTTAGAATGACCATATAGGACATGAATTATGCAAGACTTTAAGTAATTTGATGTTTTGTTATAAAACCCACTTGTAGTGGTAAGGATGGTGATATGAATGAATTATCTATGTTCAATTCTTGTGTAATTTTGACCATAGGCATTTCAACACAAAATGCATCATTTAACTTCGGAAAATCTTGTTAGTTCATACGTCTGTAGCTTCCGTCAGCATGTAGTCATATTTTGTATGTTTGTGTCATTTGTGAACAATTATGTAATGTATGTATGTTAGATAGGACGACAACTCAGGATACGGGACTGACTTGTAAAGTGTTGACTTTTGTTGATCATGTGTCAACCGATCGGATGGGAAATCCGAACGAACAGCATTGTCAACCATTCGGTCAGCAGTCATGCCATCCGATCGAACAACTCTCATTCGTTCGGACAGCTGTGTCATCCGTACGGTCAGCACTAACCATGTTCCTGAGTTGGTTATAAATACCCGGTCAGGGTATGTCATTTAGAACTTTTGACTCTAGGGAGAACTCTGTCAAGTCTGACTTCTACAGGCGCTTTTGTACTTTCATAACAGTTGAATAGAAAGATCAGACAATGTTTAATCGTTGAATACTTTGTTGTACATCTGTGATTTGATCAAATGGATTCCGCACATTAGTCAAAGTCGATTCATTTAAGTTCCTGACGAACAGATCCTTTACGAGGGACCAACAAGTGGTATCAGAGCTTTCAGGGAGCTGAATCGAGATCTACGACAGCGAATTCACCGGAATCCGAGCTATTCTTGCCGATTAGAGTCAAATTTCACCGGAAATTTGACGAATTCTCTCACTTTCTACTCATTTCTTACATTGTTCTTCACTTTTATACCATAAAATCAGAAAAACATAAAATTGGACGTGAATTTACGGTTAAAATTTGATAAAACTGATATCAATTGATTCGCAATCTATCAAAGCATAATCTTTCAATATTTCATAACAAAATTCCTTCAAAAACAAGATCAAAATCATCAAAAACTATGAAGAACTGTTCTTGCATGCTGATGTCACCTATCCGTTCGGACAGCTGTACGGACGACTTAGCTTAGCTGTTCTTAGATTTGCTGACAACATCAACTCGTTTGAACAGCTGTACGAACGACTTGAATTAGATTGATTTGTGAAACCGTGTTGCTGACATAATCAGTGCTACCCGATCGAACAACAGGTCAATCGGACAACACTGTTGCTATTATCTTTGTTGCTTACGTCATCCTACCACTCGATCGGACAGTTATCCGATCGGTGAAGGATTAAAGATTTTCTGCCACTCGTTCGAACAAGCACTCGTTCGGACAAGCACTCATTCGGACAACCATTTGTTCGATTTACATATACCACTTGATACCTATTTGTGTCACTCATTCGGACAGCCATCCGATTTAAGTGCACAAGTGTGAAAACTTTTGAAAATCTCAAAAATTTGTCTAAGTGTTTGTAAATTGTTTCAGGTACTCTAAAATGGGGGACGATTTTCTCAATCCTTTCAGTGACATCTTTGCTTACCAGCAACACAGGAGACACTACGTCAAGCAGCACAAACACCACTGCTCCAAACCCGAACCCAAAGAAAGCCATTGCCGACTCATTAAGCGTGGATAACGCGTATGGCACATACACCAAACTGCCCAAGCTAATGGCCATCGAGGAATACAGTAGGTGGGGTTAGGTTTGAAGACTGGTTGAAGGCTTTCGCCTATTAGAGTTGGAAATGCTTGAAGAGCGGGTTTAACATTGGAAGAAGTGACTATGAGAACTTAATTGAAAATGAACAAGAAAGTTTTATTGTTGAGCAAAAATGTATCGCATTGCTACATCAATCAGTGAGGGATGATATCATATCTCTAATCGATTACAAAAGCTCCAAAGATTTATGGGCAAAATTAGAGAAAAAGTGCGTGGGAGGAGAAGAAATTGTTAGAAACAAGAAAAAATTGTTGAAAAAGGAATTCGATATGTTTGGATGTATGAAAAATGAATCGGTTTCAAAGATGATAGAAAGGTTTTGTCATTTAAAGATCGAGCTGACTAGACATGGGTTTATGTTTACAGAGGAAGAATTGATTGACAAGCTGATGGATTCACTACCTGATGAAAAGGATTGGATGTATTTTGCTCTATTGTTGAAAAACACTGTGGAGAAGAAGAATCTGACAGTTGACTTTCTGATAGAAAGACTTGAAAGCCATGAGCTGGAGATCAGGAAAACAAATAAAGTAAACAGTACTCAGTATCAGCAGAACGTTGATTTGTATTATCGAGGAAGTATGATTCCAAAAACGGTATCACCAAAGACTGCGTTCTCAAGAGAAAATCCAAGTGTGCCAAATCAAGAGAATCAAAACAGCAGTCCTGCTCCAAGCAGCGGATATCATGGGGGATCCTCTTCATCGACTCCAAGTCAACAGCAACAACAATCTGTTCCGAAAAACATTTTCCAATGCAACATTGCTGTAAATCTCAACAACGCACAAAATTTCAGCGAAGAAGCAGCCAAACAGCAGATGGTATTTCTAGCATCCATCTTGGAGTCTTACGAAAGTCTCGTAGGCGAAAAAATAGGAAACACTAACCTCACCAAGGAAGACTATGATCAAATTGATCCCGAAGAAATGGAGTTGATTGACATTAGATGGTGTATGGCGAGTGCGGTTAGAAGAGCTCAGAGGTTCATGGAGATAACAGGCAGACACTCCATTGGTAGACCTTCAACTAAATTAGGGTTTGACAAATCAAAGGTTACATGTTTTAAGTGCAAGCAAAAGGGGCACTTTAAACGAGAATGTCGAAATGTAGCTGCTGATGAAACGGCCAATCCATTCCGTGAGGACTATTATAAAAGGGCTATCTATCATCAAAACAAAGCAGAATCTCCCAGAATGAAGCAGTTAGAAGATGCTCCCAAAGAAAAGTCGAGAGCATTAGCCGTTATGCATGATGATGAGGGCTATGACTGGAGTGATGTGCTACCAGAAGAAGATGCTGTGGGTTTTGCATTCATGGCAAAGATTGTGCCATTCAAAGACACCCGTACTGAAGAAGAGAAATACTGTTCTAGGAAAATGTTAACCCAAAACAAGAAAGATAAAATTTATCGAACATGGAAAGAAGCAAAGAGTGCAAAAAGATGGGATGCTACTCGGGATTGCTATTTGGATCCTAAAGGGAACATAGTTGTTGAACTATCATCAATCAGTGTTGAAACCCTCATAGAACAAATAGCAGAAGAAGAAGAAGAAGAAGAGGAAAGGCAGAGAATGTGGGCAAGAGAAGCTGAAGAAAAAGAGAAAGAAAAGGAGCTACAGTCGAAGAAGGTCGATGATGGGATAATCGACACGACCAAAGAGTTCACTGCAGAGAACCTAATGAAAATGGCAGATAAAGTGCTCGCAGCGAAGGAATTAGAGGTAGATTCTAACTCCGGAACTGAGTCAAAGAGCAAGGTCAGTTCTAATGATTCAACAAATGGGTCAGGTAAGACTGATAAAGCCAAGATTGACAGTGACTGCAAAAATTGCATGAAAGACTGCAAGATTTGTAGTACACATGCATATCTCAGTATCAAAAGGACTGAAGAACTGAATGAAAGAGTTAGAGAAGTTGAAAATCAAATCTTAAGTCGTGACAAATTGATGAAAGCTTCAAATGATCAAATTAAGGAATTAATTGAGAAAATGGAAAAAGATAAAATTGAAGTAGACCGTGTAAGAAAAGAAAATGAAAAGTTAATTCATGAAAATCGACAACTTTCTGAAAATCATGAAAAGCTAAAAAGAACGATAAAAGATTCTGATGAGAGAAACAATAAAACAAGTTAAGAAAATTTTCAATTGTTAGGAGTCCTTCAGTCGAAAGAAAAGCAAATCAACCAACAGTTGGATGAGATTGCTAATCTAAAGCTTCAGTTTCAGGAAGCTAAGATTGAAAATGAACGCATCAATCTGAAACTTAACAGTTACAACTCCGCAAGTTTTGTTCTTCAACACATAGTTCCCAAACCCATTGGGAAGAACAAATCTGGCGAAGATGTATATGCTGATGGAACACGGGTTGGGTATAATCAAGTTCCACCGCCTATGCTGAATAATTTTTCAAAGAAAAAGTCTGGGTTGGTTAACAATGATGAAACAAATGAAATTAAACTTCCAGAAACAATTGACATCACATTCACTTCATCATCTGATGAAGACAGTGTTCAAGCCGAAGTTGTTAAAAATGTGGTTGAAAATGTTTTAAAATCTGACAGTGACTCAACTGAGGACGAAGAGTGCTTTTTGGACAAATACATTCCGAAATCAAAATGCAAAAACAAATTAAGTGAAAAACCTACTCTTGTGATGTACAAGATGTCGGGTTCGGATAAGTTGTATTCGGATCTTGAGTTCCCATTAGAGAATGTAAATGTCGACAAATTGAAAAATGTTTTCAAACTGGTTGAAATTGATGTTTGTGAAATCGAAGGTTTGAAACGTTCTGAAAGACAATTGAACTTTGAAAAGGATAAATCTTACTACAAAAAACCTGTTGTACCGCCACGTTTTTCTAACAACAACCAAAACAGATGGTCGGGTGGTTATCAGGGTGGTAAGAACAATCAAAGAAGGAACTTTCAAAACAAGAAGTTTGTTGAGAAAAAGGTGTTTGTGAAAAGCTCGAGTTCACACTCCGAGCAAGAATCTGAGATTTTTTTGAAAACCAATGAAGAATTCTTTGAGAAGAAAGCCTCGCAACCTCAGACCGAAGGCACAAGTTGGGTACTTGACACCCAAACATGCTTCAAATGCAATCAAGTTGGACACATTGCACGAAAGTGCACCAACTCGAATCCTAAGTCTGTGGTTGTCGAGAATCCGAAAAGAAAAGATGATGTAAAGGGAAAAGCTCCAATGTTTGTTGAGAAAAAGTTTTTAAAGAAGGAAAATACCAAAGTTAAAACTGAATCTGCAAAAGAGTCAGTTAAGAAAACCGAACCCGTAAAGAAGTTGGTAACTAAAAATGACAAATTTTACAAGCGGGTTGTGTCATCTCAACAAGCATGGAAGCCAAAATCTGTTGAAAAGAAAGAAAGTTCTCCAAAACCAAAGGTTTCAGAGTCTGCAAAACAATCATCTTCTACCACACCGGTAAAGATGAATGTTCCTTTGGATTACTATGAGAAACTTGAGAAACAAACTTCTACCCCACCAGGAAAGAAGTATGTTCCGAAGAAAGACCGACCATCTGGTCAACCTCAAAAAGACGAATCTTTCTTATACAAAGAGGTTGAGGTTGGGACTGAAGAAAGTTTAAAGATGAATGACAAAAATTTCCCGCCATTGTACACCAAAACCACAATTCTAAACGTCAAGCTACCTGAGTCGAAAGAGGCTTGGGTTGCTTCAAAATCTCACTAAATGTTTTTGAAATGTGCAAGAGCTTCCGAGATCCATCTCACGTTGGATAATGGATAGTGGAGCTTCTCGGCACATGACAGGGAAGAAAACCCTACTATATGATGTTCGAGGGTTTAATGGAGGATATGTGGGATTTGCAGGCAATCAAGGTGGTCGTATAGTTGGTGAGGGAACTTTATCAAATGGAATTGTCACGTTTGAAAGAGTGAATTATATCGCCGAGCTGGAAAACAATCTTCTGAGCATCTCTCAGATTTGTGATCGTATGTATTCGACGCACTTCACAGACCAAGAATGTTTGATATTGAAGCCAGGGTTTGTTATTCCCAAAGAGTGGGTCATCATGAGATCACCAAGAGTCGATGATCTGTACGTGTTGGACATGAGTGTAGCGACTACTACTACCACGGGCCAGGCTCACTGCTTCATGTCAAGAGCCACGAAAAAGGAGTCACAATTATGGCATCGAAAAATGGGGCACATTCATCTGTGAAAAATGAACTACCTGGTACACAACGACTTAGTAAATGGAGTTCATCTGAAAGGGTTTCATCTTGAGGGGGAGTGCATTAGTTGTATCAAACGTAAACAGCGAAAGAAATCTCACCCTGGAAAGAAGATGAATTCAGTCTCGAGGCCGTTAGAGAGACTTCACATGGATCTCTTTGGTCCAGTGAATGTTAAAAGCATAACTGGTGATATCTACTGTTTAGTTGTTGTCACACCCCCAAAATCCACAAGCGGAGTATCACCGCAGGAGGCGTGACTGACTAGGATCTAGCCACCAATCACATTGAACTCATAGTTATAATTGAATAAAGCTTTCATTTATTAACATTAAGCGTTACAACGTTAGAAATAATTCACAGTATACAGCGGAAGCATAATTCATTCCTTAAGTGTTTATAAACCACATGTAAAAGCCATTAGCCTTGTGTTGTGTTTCCATGTATCTCGACCCATGACCACTCCAGCTTCCCAGACAACAAGTTCCAACAATATACACCTAAAGGCCTGCAAGGCATGTAACAACGAATCAACAACAAAGTTGAGCGAGTTCACAGTTGTTTGTTCGTTTTAAAGTTGTTTCAAAATTCATAAGTTCATTCGAAAACCAGTAGTTAATCAGTTCCTTGTTTCCCAAACCATAACCAGTGGGGGCTTCCCCATGTAAACCACTAGAACCGTTACCATATCGACCACTGACTGAAGTAAGTTGGTGCCCTAGCGTCAATGTCTATCATCATTGACGTGCCCAGATCCATTAGTTCACGCCCGTCCTCTGCGGCACGGTGTTAGGCTTGTCAAACCTAAATAGAGCTATCTAACTAATGACCCGCTCGCCATTGGCCCGACGATTAAGTCGATATAAAAGTGAGGGACTTCATGATAGAGTTTTTGGTCTAGTATCAGCGTTGTCACCCTTCAATAAAGAGGATGTGGTACGTGTCCCCAAACCAGGAGATCACGCAGGTTCCGTGTTGTCACCCTTCAATAAAGAGGATGTAGTACGTGTTCCAAACCAGGAGATCACGCAGTTTCCGATTTAATCCATTACCCATTCCCAACCACCGGGAATCCCATGCCTTGTAGAAAGTGTGAACTCACCTTGGTTTGCTCGGTAAGACTAGATACATTACCTGTTCCCAGTTGGTCTACCAAACCCTATCGTGGTTACCAAGAGTAATCAGTTTCATGCATTCACAATTCTCGTATCTATTCACACGTATCGCTCAAGCAATAAACAACCAAACATCTAATCATCACGTATGTCATAACAAGCATAATTTGTACTATCACACAAGTTGTAGCAAATATCCATAACGACACCTATTCACATTTCAAGTTAGGGCCGTACACACATGTTTCGTTTCATCACTTGTATCTAGTTTGCCAATCACAAAAGAATGGAACCCAATCAATTATCATGTAACTCAAGTGTCACTCACCCATCCTACCCGGTCCAACATGTCCAACCCAAATCCCTTCCGCAATATATACACAACCGTGGCCCGCCATCTATTGTGCGGCCCATTTAACATCTGCCCAAACAGATATCATAAGGAGGTGTGCGGTCCACTTGGTTCCGGCCTAACCAAACCACCCATTGAAACACAGGTTTCATCCCGTACAAAGCCCAGCTAAGGCACGTGAAGATAATATGACATCGGCCCAATCAGTGTTTTATGTGATCAGATCCATTTAAATTTGCATGTGATTTGAAATTGGTTCATATTAGTTGGCCACTTTTTCATTAATTTGTCAGAATTGCATGCGCATTTGTTCCTAAAACTCTATACTGCATTTAAAATTCATTCGACCACAAATAATCATCACAGTCAGCAATATGGTTTTATTATCATGCATCTCAATCAATAAAAGAGAAACCCTAAATTGTCTATTCATCAACACCTATCATCAAGTATAATCATCATCATTACAGTTTACACATATAAAAGACTAGCATCCTACAAGAAGCCAACATCATATAATCATATGTAACGACGTAGCATAATCATGATCGACTAGACTTGAAATCTCATAAACAACAAAGGTTGAAAACAAAGATAAACGTACTAACCGAATACCAGATGTTGCTAGACACGAGACCAGTTTCAAG
This sequence comes from Helianthus tuberosus, assembly GCA_030545235.1. Lineage (NCBI taxonomy): Eukaryota > Viridiplantae > Streptophyta > Magnoliopsida > Asterales > Asteraceae > Helianthus > Helianthus tuberosus. The sequence continues at coordinate 29,593,878 of CM060365.1, read as the reverse complement.
GAAAATATAACTTCGAAAAGATGAGGGCTGCCGTCGACTTCAATGCACGCAGGCTGGTGGTTAGGGTTTGTGATGATTGTGAAGGTTAATTTATGAGGACCACATACAATTACTTATATGTGTGCGTGTTTATATCATCTCACAATGGCCGGCCCAATTCCATGTTTCTATTTGGGCTTTGGTTAACCATGTATACTTAACATAAAAATAAGAAGTGTGGGTGTGTGTGTTCTAGTTTGGTTTCGGGTATACTAGACATTACAACAACTCAATTATAAACCCAAACATAACAAATATTTCAATCATTCACATAACGCACTCATGTTATGACATAAAGCGGATCGTGACAGCGAGTTGTACATATAAAAGGACCTTGAGATTCCGGGTTGTCACATCATCCCCAACTTGAAAGATATTTCATCCCGAAATTTAGCACATAGTAACTGAGGAAGCTAGTTAGGTTGCGTGGTTTCCTGGTTTTTCCCGGGGTGTCACATCATCCCCCCGTTGGTTTGGAATTTCGTCCTGAAATTCCGCAGTAGCTTAAGCCTCAGTAGTGGTTTCATTGTTCTCGAACAACTGGGGATATTTGTGTTTCTTTTGGTCTTCTCATTCCCAGGTAAACCCTGGGCCACGACGGGAGTTCCAACGGACTCGATCAATAGGTATCTTGGTGCATTTGAGAATCTTGACCTCCCGGTCCAAGATTTCCACTGGTTCTTCGACAAGTCGCATCTGGTCGTCGATGGTGAGCTCCTTGAAAGGGACTATGAAGGTTTCATCTGACAGACACTTCTTCAGATTCGACACATGGAATACGTTATGAACTCCACTGAGTTCTTCGGGTAGATTCAATCTGTAGTGCCCCCTTGCCAATTCTCTCCGTGATTTTGAAAGGTCCAACATATCGCGAGTTGAATTTGTCTCGATTACCAAAATGAACTACACCTTCCCAAGGTGAGACTTTAAGTAGTACCCGATCCCCAACCTGGAACTCGAGTGGTTTCCTGCGCTTATCATCGTAGATTTTCTAACGGTCACAAGCTGCCGCCACTCATTATCGTATCTGATCAATCTTCTCTGTTGTGTCTACGACGAGTTCTGGGCCAGTGATTTGGCTGTTTCCAACTTCTGCCCAACAAAGAGGTGACCGGCACTTCCGTCCGTACAATGCCCCGAACGGAGCAGTCTGGATGCTGGTGTGGTAACTGTTGTTATACGAAAACTCCACTAAAGGTAGATGCCACTCCCAGCCATTACCAAAGTCGATTACCCATGCTCGAAGCATGTCTTCACGAGTTTGGATGGTGCGTTCAGACTGCCCATCCGTCTGTGGATGATATGTCGTGCTCATGTCTAGATGTGAGCCAAAGGATTTGTGCATCGCTTGCCACAAATTAGATGCAAATCGTGGGTCGCGATCAAAGATAATGGAGGTTGGCACCCCTTTCCTAGCAACCACTTCTTTCAGGTAGATGACTGCAAGAGTAGAAAAACTTATCCGTTTCCTTGATGGCTAGAAAGTTTGCTGCTTACGTGAGACAATCAACGATCATCCAGGTGATATTGTTTCCGTTTCGAGTTGTAAGTAGACTAGCGACCAATTCCATGGCAGTCTATTTTCGCGTTCCATATAGGTGTTTCTGGTTGCTAACACTTCACCTTGACTTTCCCACAAGTCAAACATCATTCCCATACCTAGCTAGGTGGGCCGTCATGCCCGATCGCCAGTACAAGGTTTATAAATCCTAATGTCTCTCATCAAAACCCAGACAACTAGAATGTCGAAGCCGGTGCGCTTTGCTCAACACGAGTTCCCTACAGTTGCCGTATAATGAGACCCACATTCGTTCCATGAGGTAGCGAATATCGTCTGACCTGCCAAGGTTGATTCTCCATACCCCGCATGAGTTCAACTTGAAAATCCCCTTCCTTCAGTTCTCCAGTTTGAACAGAGCGAATCGGATCAGGTAAGTTAGACTCGATAGGGAGCTGCAAAGCTCGTGCACACTCAAGTTTCATAGTTGTAATCATCCTAAAATTCCCTCCAGCGATGCCATTAACTGATTTAGCTCTGTCGAAGCCAAGGTACACGGGAGGCCCTTGTGATCGGTCTAAATAACTCATCTGGTACCGTCCAAGTAATGCCTCCATCTAAAATCCCAAGGCCACATTTTCACCGCCAGTTGTGTGTCGTGCAGTTCCTCTTTGTAACCCCGTCACGTAAGTCATCACTCTCTCGAGTTGCGTCGGTGTGTAATTGGGACTCTGATTCAAAGCATCATGGTATCCTACTAGATCACCCGTACCCTTAGGTAAGGATGATGCGCAGCGCGTTGCAGAGTTGGGATTCGAAATCTGAAAAGGCGTCCTCTCATTTTGCCTTCCCCGAACGCAGCACCCTACTGTGCTAGAGAGATTTAAGCTGCGCAATCTTCGAAAATCCTGCGATTTATCTGCGATAGTATCAAGCGAGACCAAGAAATTGCTGTATCCTCGAAGGACTCTTTGGTGTCGATCAGTTTCCAACCAAGACGGATCTTAGCGAGATCCACGTACATTCCCACTTCGCTGATTATATGCCCAAAAGGTACCTCTCGAACCTAGAAATTTCATTTAATAAGACTTTGCGCGGAGTGGCTCCTCCCTCAGAAGCGCTGAGATAGGATACATATGCCACCCATGGTGTTCCTTTCTCCTGGTGATGATTCAAAACGTTGTCAACAATTACGGTCGATTCATGTGGTCCCTGAAGCTGCTGGTGTGTTGATGAATTCAATGATCATGGTGTACAAAGTTGAAATGGTTGCATTACGTTCGACGTGCTGTTCTAAGAGCATTCTCCTCTCGGAATTCCATATGATGATGGTTCGTTCGCTAGCCAATCCCCGAATGGAAGCTTGCTCCTTGCAACTGGTCGACAGGTGGCCAATACATGGTTGAGACAAGCGGTTCCTAACTGTCGCCTTGTTACGTTCTCGATAATCGATACACATATGAAAAGGGCTTATCTTTACTAGTATAATTGGGGCTCCCCAAGGCGAAAAACTAGATCCGATAAAACTCATGTCCAATAGTTCCTGAAGTTGATTAGGCAGTTCCTGCAACCTTCCTGGTGCAAGACAATAAGGAATACTAGTAACAAGGGCTGCTTCTGACATGATACCGATCTGATATTCCATCTGACGATGTGAAGGTAAACCTGATAGTTCTTCTGGTAGCACTTAGGGAGAAATCACGAACAATTGGAGGATCCTCAATCCTCCTTTCCGAGTGCTATCATGGCAGGGTAATCCTTCCGTGGACACTTCTGGCCTTCACTGCTGAATTGATGCTAACCTCTACACCACTCGGATACTTTATGACAGGCGACAACCTTCCCCTCACAGGGTATGACTGCGCGATGTCTGGTTAACCAACCCACACTGACTACTGCATTAACACCATCGTGGGTAGTAGAAGGAACATCGATGTCGAAAACTTGTCCCAGATGGTTGAATTGCATGCCTACAACATATGATGCCTCAATTGACTTGCCATCAGCCTTTCGAGAAACATCAGGGTTAAACAGGACAGAGACGAAGCGATTAGCTACCCATATAAGCTTCCAAGTGGCCACCATCCTGACGTCGTCCACGTCAACCCTAAATGCCCTTCCATGAACATCATCTCCGGTGTTGCTGTTTTCATTACAAGGATTTCAAGTACTGTCGTTGTTCCCTCGGTTGTTGTCGCCTTGATTTAGTAACAACCAATCCATGTCGAAGTCACCTTCGTTTCCACACTATAGGTTACGATTATGAGTACTTTGGTGTCGCCGTGACTATTGCCTCAAGTGTCGTTGCTTGCAACGGATTCCTGCGACTCTTTACTCACAGAGTCCTTCCTTTCATATTCTACGTTAAGTCCTAATGCACTACTCATTGTGCCGGCAGTTACACATTCCACGCTATAGTCGATTGTCATTGCTTATGTCCCGATTGATTCATAAGAGTTGACTCCCATGAGTCGCTGACAAGGGTTAAGGATTTGGTTGAAGTCAGCCTGCTGGTGTCCGTTGCCGGCAGTCAAGGTCGTTCTAATACTAAGGTTGGTACGACACTACGCTCATCCTCTTATCCATCGTTCTTGCGAGTTGGCTGAGTATTACACGATATGTTTCCTGAGCATTGCAGAAGTGTTCGCACTTCAGAGTCTAAGACGTTATCGCGCTAGGTTCTAACAAACAAAGATAGGTGAGGAAGGTATAGACCAATCATTTGACGCAGGGACATCCATCTCAGTAACGCTCGTACAAGCACCTAACATTCTACACAGTTCGCTAGGCGTTCAGATGGGTGTTCAGGTAATACTCGATAGCATCGAGATTCGAAAGGATCCAGAGATGAATGAAAAGTTCATGTTCGAGTAGGGGACAATCACTGCTATGACCCCTATAGGTTTGTTATGTTTCACATCGATCAAATACGGAACGGAACCCTTTTTCCACTTGTTAAGGCTCACTGGGACTCGCTTGCACCCCGCATTTATTATTATGTGTGCACCCACAATAATATTATGATTTGCATGCTCATCTCAGCTCTTCTTAACTCATGTCAAATGGAGGTCGTCAAAGTAATAAGATCACAAAAATCCAAGGACTATGGCATACTATCAACGCATCGTAGGGTAGGCAAGCAATCCATGCCATCATGCTATAGTGACAAGTGTGTGTTCATATGTTTCGTCATAAACAAATGTGTACTAGTCACGTAATGTATGCAACAAGTAAGAAAGACGAACCTTGCAATCTGGAGCTGAGTGTCATGGTCGTATTCACATTTTCAGAACTGTTCGGTTATAGTCTGGTTTTACAAAAATGTTTTCCCCTTTTTAAAACCAAGTTCACTATAACCAATGGCTCTGATACCAATCTGTCACACCCCCAAAATCCACAAGCGGAGTATCACCGCAGGAGGCGTGACTGACCAGGATCTAGCCACCAATCATATTGAACTCATAGTTATAATTGAATAAAGCTTTCATTTATTAACATTACAACGTTACAAATAATTCACAGTATACATCGGAAGCATAATTCATTCTTTAAGTGTTTATAAACCACATGTAAAAGCCATTAGTCTTGTGTTGTGTTTCCACGTATCTCGAACCATGACCACTCCAGCTTCCCAGACAGCAAGTTCCAACAATATACACCTAAAGGCCTGCAAGGCATGTAACAACGAATCAACAACAAAGTTGAGCGAGTTCACAGTTGGTTGTCCGTTTTAAAGTTGTTTCAAAATTCATAAGTTCATTCGAAAACCAGTAGTTAATCAGTTCCTTGTTTCCCAAACCATAACCAGTGGGGGCTTCCCCATGTAAACCACTAGACCCGTTACCATATCGACCACTGAATGAAGTAAGTTGGTGCCCTAGCGTCAATGTCTATCATCATTGACGTGCCCAGATCCATTAGTTCACGCCCGTCCTCTGCGGCACGGTGTGAGGCTTGTCAAACCTAAATAGCGCTATCTAACTAATGACCTGCTCGCCATTGGCCTGACGATTAAGTCGATATAAAAGAGAGGGACTTCATGATAGAGTTTTTGGTCTAGTATCAGCGTTGTCACCCTTCAATAAAGAGGATGTGGTACGTGTCCCCAAACCAGGAGATCACGCAGGTTCCGTGTTGTCACCCTTCAATAAAGAGGATGTAATACGTGTTCCAAACCAGGAGATCATACAGTTTCTGATTTAATCCATTACCCATTCCCAACCACCGGGAATCCCATGCCTTGTAGAAAGTGTGAACTCACCTTGGTTTGCTCGGTAAGACTAGATACATTACCCATTCCCAGTTGGTCTACCAAACCCTATCGTGGTTACCAAGAGTAATCAGTTTCATGCATTCACAATTCTCGTATCTATTCACATGTATCGCTGAAGTAATAAACAACCAAATATCTAATCATCACATATGTCATAAAAAGCATAATTTGTACTATCACACAAGTAGTAGCAAATATCCATACCGACACCTATTCACATTTCAAGTTAGGGCCATACACGCATGTTTCGTTTCATCACTTGTATCTAGTTTGCCAATCACAAAAGAATGGAACCCAATCAATTATCATGTAACTCAAGTGTCACTCACCCATCCAACCCAATCAATTATCATGTAACTCAAGTGTCACTCACCCATCCTACCCGGCCAACATGTCCAACCCAAATCCCTTCCGCAATATATACACAACCGTGGCCCACCATCTATTGCGCGACCCATTTAAATTCGGCCCAAACAGATATCATAAGGAGGTGTGCAGTCCACTTGGTTCCGGCCTAACCAAACCACCCGTTGAAACCCAGGTTTCATCCCGTACAAAGCCCAGCTAAGGCACCTAGACCCGTCCCGGCCCACTACACAAACATGTATACTCCCTCACTGTTAATTAGTCCCATATAAATTAAGACTTAGGCCCACTAATCAACACCCCTAATTCACATGCAAACAATAATGACTTCTCATGCAAATCTCACAATTCTAATTCGACCCAGTGTTTTTGAACTGACAATATGTTTCATGTGAACTGATATGTATGACTTTTATGATGTCACTTGAATGGGATGAATACAAAATAGAATGATATAATTGGGCCACTAACTGATATTCACGTGAAGATAATATGACATTGGCCCAATCAGTGTTTTATGTGATCAGATCGATTTAAATTTGCATGTGATTTGAAATTGGTTCATATTAGTTGGCCACTTTTTCATTAATTTGTCAGAATTGCATGCGCATTTGTTCCTAAAACTCTATATTGCATTTAAAATTCATTCGGCCACAATTAATCATCACAGTCAGCAATATGGTTTTATTATCATGCATCTCAATCAATAAAAGAGAAACCCTAAATTGTCTGTTCATCAAAACCTATCATCAAGTATAATCATCATCATTACAGTTTACACATATAAAAGACTAGCATCATACAAGAAGCCAACATCATATAATCATATGTAACGACGCAGCATAATCATGATCGACTGGACTTGAAATCTCATAAACAACAAAGGTTGAAAACATAGATAAACGTACTAACCGAATACCAGATGTTGCTAGACACGAGACCAGTTTCAAGGAAAATATAACTTCGAAAAGATGAGGGCTGCCGTCGACTTCAATGCACGCAGGCTGGTGGTTAGGGTTTGTGATGATTGTGAAGGTTAATTTATGAGGACCACATACAATTACTTGTGTGTGTGCGTGTTTATATCATCTCACAATGGCCGGCCCAATTCCATGTTTCTATTTGGGCTTTGGTTAACCATGTATACTTAACATAAAAATAAGAAGTGTGGGTGTGTGTGTTCTGGTTTGGTTTGGTTTCGACTATACTAGACATTACAATAACTCAATTATAAACCCAAACATAACAAATATTTCAATCATTCACATAACGCACTCATGTTATGACATAAAGCAGATCGTGACAGCGAGTTGTACATAGAAAAGGACCTTGAGATTCCGGGTTGTCACAGACGACTATTCGAGATTTTCGTGGGTAACATTTCTGAAAACAAAAGATGAAACATTTGGGAGTTTGATAATAATGTTCAGAAAGCTTGAAAACTTGTACCAAACTCGTATTAGAAGGATAAGAAGTGACAACGGTACAGAGTTTAAGACCAACAAAATGGAAGTTTATTGTAATGAAAGAGGTATACTACACGAATTCGGCGCGCCATACACTCCGCAGCAAAATGGAGTAGCAGAAAAAAAGAATAGGACGCTGATTGAAATGGCTAGGACAATGCTTGCTGATTCAAAACTACCTGTAAATTTCTGGGCAGAAGCAGTGTCAGCCGCTTGTTATACGCTCAACCAGGTTCTTACAGTGAAGAAGTTCAACAAGACATGTTTCGAGCTCATTAATCTCTGCAAACCTAACCTAAAGTATTTGGAACCGTTCGGGTCTCCCTGCACAGTTCTAGAACCTTTTGGTAAATTTGGTCCAAAGTGCATTGAAGGTATATTTGTGGGATATGGAAGCCCATTGAAAAGAGTCTTTGTTCCAAGTTTGAAGCGGATCATCGAAGCACAAAATGTTGAGTGTCAAGGTTACACCATGCGACCTCAGAATCCCGGCGACTCATGGCGTTTCAATTACGATACTCTGTGGGATTCATTCGACATAGAAGAAGAACCAGATTTCTTTGACGAGTTGGATATTCTGAGAGAATATGAAGCATCACAAGAAAGATTCCCAACAGAACCTTATAATCGTCAACGAAAAGCTTCGAACGATGATGAAACAGGTCCAAGCAATGCTGGAGAGAATGATGATGTTATTCAAACTCCGACATCTCCAGAAAGTGAACAAGCTCCTATCAATCAGACGGGAATCAATGATAATTCGGATTCTGATGAAAGGCCAACATTCGATCGTGGTGATTCAGAGTCTGAGGGGGAGCAAATCCAGTCTCAAGATCAAACGTCTCCAGTCAGTGAACAAGTCGCAAACCAGAACATTACGAATTTGGAAAGTGAGGTAGATGTTCCAGGCGAGGTGATGCCAAGAACTCTTTTATACCATCCAGAAGAGTTAATCATTGGAGAGTTGCAATCAGGCATCCACACCAGACGACAAATTGACCAAGGCCTTACTTGTTTTTATTCTACAGTTGCTCCTTTACAAACTGAGTTTTCACTTAGTTGTTTCATTTCTCAGATTGAGCCGCGAACGTACAAGGAAGCACTAACTGAAGATTCCTGGGTTAATGCTATACAGGAGGAGCTAAGTCAGTTTGAGAAGTTAGGTGTCTGGAAACTGGTGGATTTACCTGATGGTCATAGGAAGATAAACACCAAGTGGGTGTTCAAGTGTAAGAGGGATGATCGAGGGGTTATTATTGGCAACAAAGCTCGTCTCGTTGACCTGGGATTCAGTCAGCAGGAGGGTATAGATTTCACTGAAGTGTATGCTCCAGCTGTTAGACTTGAAGCAATCAGAATCTTCCTAGCATTTGCATCTTGGAAAGGATTTAAAGTATTTCAGCTAGATGTGAAGTCGGCATTTCTCTATGGCAAGGTGAAAGAGGAAGTTTATGTCGGACAGCCACCGGGCTTCACCAACCCAATCCACAAAGATAAAGTTTATCTCTTGGATAAGGCGTTATACGGCTTACATCAGGCCCCGAGAGCCTGGTACGAGACCCTGTCTCAACATCTGTTAGCCAACAACTTCATCCGAGGAAAGGTAGACGCCACTCTGTTCACAAAAGAAGTCGACGGCCATCTTCTAATAGTTCAAATTTATGTGGATGACATAATTTTAGGGTCAACAAATGGTGATTGGTACGATAATAGAGTGTGTTACCAATGCAGTTATCAAGGACACATTGCTGTTAACTGCCAGAGTTGGAGTTATGAGACGAGGAGATGCTATAACTGCCAAATCAAAGGTCACATTGCCAGAGATTTCCCAATGAGATCAAATGAAAAATCGAGGATTAAATCTCAAAAATGGCAAAGAAACCAGTCAATGTCAAGCCCAAAGAACAGAAAGTTCAAGAAAAGAAAGTTAAGCTTTCTCAAGGGCAGAAAGACAGACTGAGGAAAAAGAGGAAGAAAGCAAGAGAATATCTCGAATGGATTTTGTCCTCGTATACAACTGGTAAAACAGATAAAAGTTCTGATAAATCGTCTTGCTCACCAAAGAAAAACAATTCAAGCAAAACACATTCATCAGATACAAATCTGAGGACGAAAGAGGAAAAAAAGAAGAAAGGTGGTGATGAATTTGTTTCTTTGGAAACAAAGGAGCCACGTGTTGGCAATGAATCTGGTGTGGTAAAGCCAGAAGAGCAGTGTGTTGAGGTAAAAGTTGAGAATTCTGGTCCAACAATGGATGATGCAAATTTTCCACCATTGTTGAACAAGAATTCAAAAACACCCAAGGACAGTCAGGCTTGGGTGAAATTGTTTAAATGAAAAACCTGACTTACCGGAGCTCCCAGGTTGGTAATAGTGGAGCAGGAATCGGCACATTTCTTGAGAAATTCACGAAAGTGATTTCGTCTTACATGTGGTAAATCAGGGACATTAAGTTGTACTTGATTTTCTACACATGGTTGTGTTGTTAAAATCGGAAAATGATAAATCTACATGTGGTTAAAAAGCAAGGTGATGTGATAACCCCGATCCTACGAGTAGTTGGTAAACAAACTAATTTTTTCGGAAAAACCATTTTGATTAAAACAAACTTAAGTGTTTTGAAATCATAATGGGAAAATAGTTTGTTGTGAGGGGGAGTTCTGATAGTTTATGCCAAGTGAATAGAGAATTGAAGTGATTCGATATCATGTTGTCAAGTTTGCACATTTTTTTTTTCAAATTTTCCCAGAAAATCAAAAATGAGATATATTTTGATTTTAGGGGGTGTAAAATTTTTTAAAAAAATATTAGAAAATTTGAAAATTCCAAAAACATTGAAAAATGAAAAAAATGAGTTTTGTTGTGAAAAAGAGGAAATGATAGTACATCAGTGGACGATCACGACATGCTAAAGAAATGGAATGATAAAATGTGATAAACGATCTTACTAAAGATATGACGGTAGGCTCAGCTAGACTAGTAGATTTGCGATAACGATACAAACTTAAATGAAAAAGCCTAGTTCTAGTGGGAAACATGGTTGAAAGCATAGTACTTAGTTTTGTCCTTCTTGATTGTGTACCTACTCAGTAATCGCTGATTGTCGAAAGACATAAAACTGGTTAAGTTTGTGAACTTTCACAACTTTGCTGAAAAGTCGCTGTGATTGTGCATTTTATTTTGCAAAGACTTAAACTTGTTTTTTTTTTGTTTAAGCATTGGAAATCCTCTGCATATACGTGAGTATCGAACTGGATGTTATTGCCTAAACGTTCTGCTTTATTTTCTTTGGTGTTTCGTTTAAGCTTTGGATCACCTCTGCGTATACGGAAGTATCGACCTGGTGGTTAAAGCCTAAACAATTTCAACTTGTTTTATTTTTCTTATTTTGTTTAAACATTGGACTTTCTCTGCGTATACGGAAGTATCGACATGATTGTTAATGTTTAAACATCCTGTGTTGTTTTTGCACAAATCACAGTTGATAAAAGTTTAAAGGCATTACTTGAGTTAGTGTATTGCATGATGAGGGGATATGCTGAGATCGTGGGGTCCATAAGAATTTAGTGCAAAATTAATATACCTTAACGTATCGGTAAGCATTTCGAAAGTTTTTAGATTGAGTTTAAATGGACAACAATATCATCAATCAACGTGAATCGTTTAGAACTGAAAATGTTTAAAGCTTAACGGTGTTGGTGATTTGTCTCATAAACTGATATGATCCTCTTACACAAACTCACAAAAATATTGTTTGTAAATATTTCTTTATTTCCATTTCTGTTATACTCAAAATCCAAAAAGATTTTAGTGTGTTTTAGCATAAAATTTTGAAAAATACAAAAAGATATTTGACAACTGATGTTGGAGAGCTGATTTTCAAAATTCCAAGTGCTAAACTTGATGAACTGGTTTGGGAGTGTGTGTGCTGAATTGAAAATTTTGATTTTAAAATAGTTGAGATTAGTTTATCAGGGTCATTAATTTGAACTTGATGTAACTATTTCTAGTAAGTTTTTCTTATTGATTTAAGTAAAAACTTATGTTTTGGTTGAGAAGTGTGTAGGTGATGAGCTTAAACAGAGTTAAAGCCAGGATTGAATTTCAAAGGCGATAGCTAATTCCAGACTGAAAATCCCAGCTTGCTGAAAGGGGGAGTCTGACGAGGTTAGAGCTAGAGAAAAGATCCGGTTACATGATTCCAGGAGAAATTCCTGAAGAAGACCGATCAAGATTGAAGAGTCGTCATGTTGAAGACTCTCACTGAAGATTCCGTCAACATTCAAGGGGGAGTCTGTTGGTGCAGTTGTCTGTCGACTTCATCTTCGTTCGAGTCTTAGATTAGAACTGATAAATCATGGCTTGTAGTATGAAAAACTTAGGGTTTTGATTATTATTTTAAGCTGATTTCGCTTGAAACATGTTATTTCGCTTGAAAGTAACAAATACCATTTCAAGCGAAATCAACATAAGTGATTTGGCTTGAACTGACATTTGTCACTTTCAAGCGAAATCCCAGCCCTATAAATAGTCTTGAAGCGATATCAGTAGTAATAGTTCTTGTTTCCGACGCCGAGGTGCTATCGAGGTGTCTCCATCTTTGTAACCGTGTTTTGAGCAATATAAAAGACAGTTAATAGTGATTCTAGTGTTATACAAGCTAAACAAGGACAGAATCAATGAATTCCGCCTCTGATTCTGTCTGAGCACTCTTCTGATCGACTCGTTAGGTCGTTTCACGATCCTACAGATTGTGTGGATCTAATGATTAGAACTTGTCGGCTGTCGGCGCATTAAATGTGAAATTAGTCTCTGTATAGGCCTAGTTAGAACACATTGAACATAGGGTTTTGATCGCGATGAGATTCTCTACATAGATCTATGATCAATTTGATGTTTTGACTATGAAAATTTTTCATGATCATGTTTGTTCTTCATTGTTCTTTGAACGAGGTGCTGACCGATCGGACAACAGTCCGATCGGACGACCATCAGTTCCAAACACAAGATTCATGTTAATATTTTCTAAGTGTTTTTGCCTAGGAATATGTGCATTATTTGTTACATTATTTATTGCCTTGAAATCTGTGTCTTCATACAAGTGTTTTGTCAAATGGCAATCCGATCGAACAGCATTTGCTAACCGATCGGACAACCATTATGTTCCACATCTTGTACTATTATTGCCTTGTTTTATGTACCATCACAAGAAGTGGAAACCCAATCGGACAACAATCCGATCGGGAAACTGTTCGTTTCAAAACACTTTGTCACTGTTTATCACATCTCATGCGAAGTGGCAATCTGATCGGACAACATTTGTAATCCGATCAGACAGCCATTCTATTCACATCTCTATCTTGAATATTGTGCTCTTATACGAAGTGGCAATCCGATCGGACAGCATTTGCCATCCGATCGAACAACCACTATAAGACAAAACATTTCAAATCATGACAAGTGTCAATCCGATCGGGCAACTGTTCGTTTCAAAACACTTTGTCACTGTTCATCACATCTCATGCGAAGTGGCAATCTGATCGTACAACATTTGTAATCCGATCGGACAGCCATTCTATTCACATCTCTATCTTGAATATTGTGCTCTTATACGAAGTGGCAATCCGATCGGACAGCATTTGCCATCCGATCGAACAGCCACTATAAGACAAAACATTTCAAATCATGACAAGTGTCAATCAGACCGGACATCATTTGCAATCCGATCGAACAACCTTCAATCAACAAGATATTTCAAGAGGCAATTCGATCGAACAGTACTCCGATCGAGTGGACATTCGATTCAAACCAGTTGTCTATATTGACCTCTTCATTGCACAAGATAGGCTATCCGATCGGACAGCAATGTCATTCGATCGGACAGCCATCCGATCTATCAGTACTGTCACATAGAGAGTTCAAGTGTTAGAAAAAAAAAATTCATCTCTCTTTTTGTTCCGAACCTTGTGCATAATGATTTAAAATGAATATTTTTGTAGGGAAAAGGAAAATATTGGGATAAGGGTCATAATGTATATTGTTTGCTCGATGCAACAAACACAGAGAATACTGTGGTTGAAGAGATAGCTAAATTTCTAAGAGAGAGCAGGATTGGGAAAGCGTTAACTGATAAAACTGTTATGTATGAATCTCATGTGAGAACTTTCTGGAACACAGCTAGATACGAAGAATCTGATAAGAAAATTTATTCTGCTGTAAGAAAGAAGGATGAGAACGGAAAGGATGTGGATCTGGAGATGAAGTTTGATGTTGGAGATCTGAGAAGAGTCCTAGACTTAGGTGACAGTGATAATGAACCAACCATCATTCCTGAACGTTTAACTAAAGGTTTATGGTGCAGAATGGGATTCACAAGGAATGTCAATGGAAAGATGGTTAAAACCATGTTCTCTAGTGCTTATAGGTTCATGATACATTGTGTGATACATGCTCTATCTCACAGGAATGGAGCATACGACGAAGCATCTGATTACATCATGAACACAATTGCATGTCTGGTACTGAATAGACCTTACAACGTTTCACAAGTAATTTTTGAATACATGAAAGAAAATATCAAAGCTGGAGATGAAAGATATATCATGTATCCACGTTTCATCATGATGATGATCAATGATCAGTTCAAGGATATTCCAAAGAATAATAGTGATATTTTGGATTTGAGAAACATGACACCTGATACCTTCACTAGACTGACTAAAGGAGCTGATGTAAGAGTTAAGGGAATGATATGTAAAATCAGCAGGCCAGCATATGTTGCTCCAGAGGATGATAAATGGAGACATGAAAAGAGTGATTCTGACAACGAGGATGAGAAAATGAGTCTGTTAGTTGAAAAGAAAACCAGATGGTGGTTTGCAAGAGATGGAAAGAGAAAGAGAACGCCGAAGACATCCCCTGCAGTTTCTATTCCGAAGATTGTAGTAAAGGGTATAGTGAAAGGGGGAGTCATAAGGCAGTTAGAATTTTAAAATTGTCAAAAGTTTTTCTAATGATGTTGTTAATGTTTGTTTTTGCAGGGACATCAAAAGAACCTCAACTGAGATTAGTGGACGAACAAGTGATTGATCCATCAAGTATTCCGCAAGAGGCAATTGACCTGACAAAGGTTACATTAGAACAATTCATTCAGCTCAATGAAGCTGCAGGTGTTGCTCGGAAAGATCAAAGTTCTAGTGTTCAAGCTGAAGGTATCAAAGTTACAGAGCCTGAGGGTGTTGCACAAGATGATTCAAGTGAAGATGATTCTGAGGCTACTGAGTCAGAGTCAGAGCTAGACCCAACATCACTTGGTAGAGGTAAAGCTCAGCTAAAGAAAAAGCCTACCAAGAAGCAAAAAGCATCGGATGAAGAAGACTCTACCTATATACCTGATGAGCCAAAGAAACAAAGAGGGAAGCGTAAAGCTGTTCAAGACGGAGTAATTCCGAGAAATCTGGTGCTGAATTACCGAAAGACAAAGATGGAAAGAAAGTAAAGCATGTTGAAATGTCAAAGGTTCAAGAAACAAAGAAAGCTCAGAGTGTTGAGACTCCAAAAGCTCCAGAGGTTTAAGCACAAAGTGTGGATGATGTTGAAGTTCAAAAGAAAGCTGATCACTACAATGATGTTATTGTTGATGATGCTTCAGACTCTTCCGATGAAGAAACTGATTTTCACTATTCTGGAGTTGATGAGACATTTCATTCTTTTGCGGAAATGTTCAAAGATCGTAATGAAGACGAAATCAGGAGAAAGATTGTGGAAAAAGTTTCAAGTAAAGGTGTTCCAGAAACCATCCCAAGAGAGAGATTAGCTGAAGAAAGGAAAAAGTGGTTCAAAGTAATGCCGAAAGAGAGAAAGACTCTTAGGGCACTTCAGTACTTCACTCACAACAAAGACATCTCATGGGGTGACATTCTATCATGGGGATATCTGGAAGATCTGCAGGTCTACGCCATTAGACGGGAACATGGTGTGCAGTACTTTGAATTTTTGTCAGATATCAAAACCTTTCTGTGGTGGGATGTAGACGAGTTGGTAAAGACAAAGAACATTAAACAGTTCTATTATGAACCGGAGGTGAAACAACATGATCAACATTTGTGGGATTACATAAAGCAGCTGGCTAAGGTTGGATATCCTGACTGGGAGCCTCAAAGACCAAAGCAAATTGTCACAATGTTGGAGAACGGAGAGAAAGACATAACGTTGGATATCAAGCCTCC
This sequence comes from Helianthus tuberosus, assembly GCA_030545235.1. Classification (NCBI taxonomy): domain Eukaryota; kingdom Viridiplantae; phylum Streptophyta; class Magnoliopsida; order Asterales; family Asteraceae; genus Helianthus; species Helianthus tuberosus. The sequence goes on along the minus strand of CM060365.1, from coordinate 29,578,008 downwards.
CAGATGTTTAAAGAATATGCCTCTCAGAGCTATTGAGCAAGATTTTCATGATCTATTCGAAGGGTGGTTGTACAATGAAACGACGACTGAGGCAGTAATCTCTCGGTACGACAAGTCCACTGGAAAGTCTCGAAGAATCAGTATTCTGGATCCAATGTGGCTTGTTAACTGTTCGAAAAAGGATATCGACTGCTTGTTCTACAACAAGATTGTATATGAGAAGAGGGACAAAGAACAAGCATTGCAATATCAAACGATCGTGGATGTGTGTTTTGCCCAAGACATCAACTCAGGAAGATATTGGAAGACAAAATGGAGAAATATTGAGATTGATGAATTCTTGAAAAGATACAAGCGAGAACAAAGGTTTAAAGTAATTGCTGATAAAGCAGCTGAGCTGGGCAAGCGCAAGTTGGGAAAATCGATACCAACGGATCAAACGCCAATTAAGAAAGAGGAGAACAAGATTCCCAAATGGGATCAGAAGCGTGATGGTGATCTGGTTTATAGAAAATGGTGGATCGAGGAAGGAAGGCATATAAGGAAAAGAATGTTAGAAGAAAAGGCTGAATTGAGAAGACAGAGAACGTGAGAACGAAGGCGCAACAGGAATAATTGAAGACTATGCTGGAAGGAACTACAACTACATCCGAGGGGGAGTCTGTTAGTTCATACATCTATAGCTTCCGTCAGCATGTAGTCATATTTTGTATGTTTGTGTCATTTGTGAACAATTATGTAATGTATGTATGTTAGATAGGACGACAACTCAGGATACGAGACTGACTTGTAAAGTGTTGACTTTTGTTGACCATGTGTCAACCGATCGGATGGGAAATCCAAACGAACAGCATTGTCAACCATCCGGTCAGCAGTCATGCCATCCGATCGGACAGCTCTCATCCGTTCGGACAGCTGTGTCATCCGTACTGTCAGCACTAACCATGTTCCTGAGTTGCCTATAAATACCCGGTCAAGGTATGTCATTTAGAACTTTTGACTCTAGGGAGAACTCTGTCAAGTCTGACTTCTACAGGCGCTTTTGTACTTTCATAACAGTTGAATAGAAAGATAAAACAATGTTTAATCGTTGAATACTTTGTCGTACATCTGTGATTTGATCAAATGGATTCCGCACATTAGTCAAAGTCGATTCATCTAAGTTCCTGACGAACAGATCCTTTACGAGGGACCAACAAATCTTTGTCATTTTGTACAAAAACTTTGTCAATTTTGACTTCAACTTTTTCATCATTTACCGAAGCAATTTGTTTCTTAACAGACCATGTTTGACCTTTTGGAGTACCTCTTTTGTACAAATGTGAATCTTTTTGAACATTTTGATTTTGAACAATAGTTGGTTTCCAAATGAAGGATCGTTTTCAAACCCAAACGAGTCGATCAGAAGAGTTTTACTCAGAATGAAAGGCAGAAACAGACATTCTGAGGTCAATTCAACTAGAATATCACTTTAAACTATCGTTATATTGATTAGATTGCAAAATACAGCGAGACGACACTTCGGCAGCACTTCGTTGCTCTGACCGGAATTCTTTTAAATGAACACGACACAAAGGTATATATAGGGTCCTGATTTCGCTCCAAACAGCCTCAAGCGAAATCATGTTTCAAGTGATATCACTTCAAGCGAAATAAGAGCATGTGATTTCGCTTGAAATGATCATGACACTTTCAAGCGAAATCACCTATCTAGTTTCGCTTGAACATGCCACTCACCCTATATTTGATATATTCCTCGTAAAACGTGCCCTGGTCTGTCTAAATACAAACAAGACTCGATACAAGACGAAGTCGACAGACGCATGCACCAACAGACTCCCCCTCGAATGTTGACGAGTCTTCAGTGTCGAATCTTCGCATCTTCAGTCTTTATCAGTCCTCTCGAACTCTATGAAGTATCTAACGCTATAAGCATCCTCAAATCTTTCTCTTCTCTTTTCACCTTCTTTCAGAATCGCAATCTGGCTCTATCTTCTCTTGATCAGATCTCTTGATTCTTTAAGTTTATCAGCATCAGCAATCTTCTTCCTTTAAGTGTCTTCAGACTCCCCCTTTCGATATGCTGGGATCGCAGCCTGGCTTGTTAAAATCACAGAGTCCTCAGGTATCGAAACCTGGCTCTCTATCAACTATCCAAGATCACCTAGCTCTTATCCTGCACATTTTCTACCCAAAAATAAATTTTCTGATGACAACTTGTAAAAAAAAAACAATCTCACCATCTAATGAACCACTTGCAGGATTTATACAATCAAAGAATGATTTTTCAACGTTAATCTTTGATAAACCACTTGAAGAAATATCTTTTTTCTTATAAAAAATAACAGATTCACCCAAGCCATCTGTTCATCATGTCTAGCACTTGGAATTTTGAAAATTAGCTTTCCAATATCAATTGTCGAAAATCTTTTTGAATTTTTCAAAATTTATGCTAAATCACACTAATTTTTTTTAAACATAGAATGAAATGCAGTAGAGAAATATTTACAAACAATATTTTTGTGAGTTTGTGTAAGAGGATCATATCAGTTTATAAGACAAATCACCAACACCATTAAGCTTAAAACATTTTAAGTTCTAAATGATTCACTTAGATTGTCAGTTTACTGATCCATTTAAATTTTCACACAAATTTCAACTGTTTCGAGATATGAGATTAATGTATTAAGCACTTAAACTTAATCGCGTGTCTCACCTCAGAATATACTCCCTTATCCAGATCCCAATATTCAGTCTTACAGGTGAGTATACCACATATGATATCTGTAAGGGGTTAATTGCGAAACCGTGAGAGCTCAGGTCAGAACTTCCGTTCAGCAGAGAGATGACGGCTCGACTTTTGGTGTTTCCCCTTTAGAGGATCTTTTGTTTCAACACATGATTAGCATTTTGCAATGTTTCATCATTTTTGCTGAGGGCGGCGCTAAATTTCAAGCAAGCAATAAAGTATTCTCCGGGGACTAGGCCATTGCTTCCGGATTATCAGAAGTCCCGGGATAATACCCCAGATATCACTGAGCATAAAGACCTAGTATCTCAGAAAGAGGGACCTTTCAAACAAGATTTCGGGGGTTACCCATATATCCGAGAGATGTTTCCCCACAATATAAGCAAGTTTGAAATTTAGGTTTATATCTCGTCACAATCTACTAAATGTGCAAAAACCTACTAGCATATCATCAGTGAGACCATTTATCACATTTTAACTTTCCATTTTTTAGCATATTGTGATCATCCACTCATGTACTATCATTTCCTCTTCTTTGACACAAAAACTCATTTTTGATTTTATCATTTTTCAAATTTTCAAATGTTTTTGGATTTTCTAAAAAATCTTACTCCCCCTAAAATGCAAACACATTTAAAGAAATTTGAAAACAAACTGTACAAATAAAATGACAACCAATATCGAATCGCTTCAATTCGCCATCTACTTGACATAAACAATCAGAACTCCCCCTCACAACAAACTATTTTCCCATTGATTTCAAAACACTCAAGTTTGTTTTAATCAAATGGTTTTTCCGGAAAATACATTTTGTTGATTTTATAAACCTCTTGTAGGTTAGGAGATTCATCACATTGTTTTTCAACCAAATACCATTTGTAGGAAAATGCAAGTACAACTTAATGTCCTTGATTTTCCACTTGTAAAATCTCAACCTCTTTTTCAACTACATGACTTACCAACCAATACCTCATGTAGATTGAATTCTCAAGATGCCGATTCCTACTCCTCACTTACCAACCTGGGAGTTTCGGCAAGTCATACTAGTGACCAATTTTCAATTTTTCAAACACATAAGAAAAATGCCGATTCCTGCTCCACGATTACCAACTTGGGAGCTCCGGCAAGTCCAGAATTTTACTGTTCGTAATATGTGTAGGATCGTTTGCAGACCCGAACGAGTCGTTCAGAAGAGTTTATCTCAGTTTGAGCGGCGGAAACGAACAAACTGAGTTCAATTCAGCACGATTTACACTTTAAATTGTTGTTTCTATTGATTCGATGACATTTACAACCTGACAACACTTCGGCAGCACTTCGTTGCAAACCGGAAGAAATCTCTGAAAGTTACCAATGATTTAGCTTGAAGGCTATTTATAGTGGTGTTGATTTAGCTTGAAATGACACATGCCACTTTCAAGGGAAATCAACATGTTGATTTAGCTTGAAACTGTCATGAGACACTTTCAAGGGAAATCACCACGTTCAAGCTAAATTACCTTAAACACATTCTAAAATGTATAACATATCTAACATTTTTAGTCCTAGACTCGATACAAGACGAAGTCGACAGACGCATGCACCAACAATATGTACCATCCCAGTCACAAACGAGGGATGATACTTTACCTTGCTTCTTTGTTTTCTTCTCGTAAAACTCCTTGACTCCCTTGACCTTCCTGTCAACCATTTTTCCAAAAATATGATGAACTTTGGAATTAAAATCCTTTTCAATATCAAATTCTTTCTTTTTAGAGAAGAATTGATTTGAAATCTCAACTTTACCAATTTTCTTCTTAAAATTTTCAGCCCGAAGTGGTGGAAAATTCACATCATCCACAGTCGGCACTGACTTTTCATTTTTAATCTCAATCTGTGGCTCCTCTGACTTTGTGGAATTAGATTCATCGCCAGAAGATAGCTCCTCTAATTTTGACGAATCAGAATCACTACTAGAACTATTCTCTGATTTCTTAACAACCCATTTCTGGTTGTCAAGGTTTGCTCTTTTCTTATAAAACCTGTTTGAACATTCACCAATCTCAAAAAATGAATTTTTGAAAAGTTTAGTTCTCTCAATTGGTGGTTCAAACACAACCTCTTTATCTTTCAGTTACGAGAAACTCCCTGTTTTGATTTTATTGCCTTGGAACAATTTTTGGCAATATGACCAGCAGTGTTGCATTGGAAACAGGTTCTCGTTTCTTTCATTTGATCAGCAAACTTCATCTCTTCTTGCTTCTTTGCAAGGAACTCTTTATTAGATTGCTTCCAGAATGGACTCTTTTGTTCTTCCTCAGCACTACCTCCTGAAACAAATATCATTTTTTATTTAAAATTTCGAACATATTTTTCATTTTTATAATTTTCTGGTGGAATAAATCCAAGACCTTTCTTTTTGAAATTACCGTTATGGTTTGGTTTCTTGTGAAAACCAGAACCAGAACTGTAACCATTTTTCTTGTTTTCTCTTTGTTGAACTCTTGAGGTGTACTTTTTAGGTTTATCATTAAGATTTACATCTTTTATTTCAGAAATATTAATTTCTGTTAGTTTGAAAACCTTTTTAATCATGTTAGGTTTGACACCTCTTATTGGAAATTCCTCATCAAAATATAATTTGTCAGAATCATTCAAAGTATATGCAATTTTAAACATTTCGTCATTCAAATTAGATTTTGATAACAAGAATTCTTTATTATAAACCCTTTTGCCCTGTTTTTCGGTTTGACTCGGAGTGCTGGACTCAGACTTTGACTCTGACATAGACTCCGACTTTGACTCCCCGGATTCATCTTTATCCAACACCTGATCAACCGCTTTCTTTATTAACTCGGACTCATGATCAGTGTCAGATGATGTAAACGTCACATCAATATTTTCTGGCAAGTTAATTGAAGACTCCGACTCCCACTTTAAATTTGTTGCTTTTTCGACTCTTTCTGAATTTGGATTTCTTGGAGAATATCCATTTTCAAGCGGGGGTGGACACTTGTTATAACTGGCACTTTGTTTCTTACCAGATGTCTTCACTTTAGTATCCTTCTTCTTTTCTTTCTTCTTGTTAGAAGTCTTTTCTTCAGATACCTTTTGATCATCAGTTACTTCATCATCCTCAAATGCTTTCATGCCCTCAACAGTTGGATAAATCCTGTCAATGACATAAGAAGTACATGAGTAATTTTTCAACAAACGATTAACTCTTTCAGTCTCAATTCTTTGTGTTTCAAGTTTTTGTTCAAGCACATCATACTTCTCAATGTAGTTGTTCACAACTTTCTGCTTTATCATGAAAGCCCCATGAAGTGTCTTCATTGTTGTTGCTTGTTCTTCACTTGACTGATTATACTGATTCATGGCTTTATTCAGAACATCATAAGACTCTTTCAGCCTATTCATGTTGTTAATCAATGTGCTGTTCTGCTTCTTTATAGCTTCACAATTTTCACAAATCACCGGACTCTTCTTTGCATCAACTTCTTCATCAACTTTGAACTTCTGAACTTCCTTTACCTTTTTCTTGATAACTGGAACAACTTCATCATCACTGCTGATCGGTGTTTTAATCTTTTTCTTTTTAACTTTTTCATCTTCACTATCACTTTCTGCCATCATTTTAAAATGAGATGCCAAACTTCTTGCATGATACTCTCTATCATCATCACTATCTTCTTCAACTCGAGCAACAAATGCTTTTTGATGAAAATTTTTTGTTTGGATCATAATCATCCCAACTAAAACCTTCCTAGTTAAACCCTTTTGGTAATTTTTCATCATCTTGGTTTATCAGACATGCTTTGTTATCAGCTGAAATATATTTATCCCAGCTGAAATCTTTTATTGGCTCTTTGTCATCCTGATTCACCATACAAGCTCTCTTTGAAGATTCTTCAATCACTTTTCTTCCATGTGCCACTTGTGGTTCTTGTTGTTGTTGTGCAACTTGATGATAGATAGCTTTCCGGTAGTAATCATTGTTGTTGTTGAACGGATTTTGAGCTCCACTTGCTTCGCGGTTTTTGCACTCCCTCTTGAAGTGTCCTTTTTCCCTGCGACGAAAACAAGTAACTTTAGATTTATCAAAACCCAAAGTAGAAACATTAGCTTCACGTAAATCATCTCTTCCTGTGATCTGCTTAAATTTATCAGCTCTTCTCAATACACTTGCCAAACACCATTTTATGTCCATCAATTCCATCTCTTCAGCATCAATCTGATCGTAATCCTCTTTTTTCAACATTGGATTCTCGATCCGACCTGCTACAAAACTACCATATGATTCCAACACAGTTCCCAACAAAGACATGTGACTTTTGGCAATTTCTGCTGAATAATCCGCATCATTCTCCAGATTCAGTACAATATTGCATTGTAACTTCTTGCCATTCTTTGTTGTTGAAATGTTTGGATCAAATGACTGATATAATGAAAAACTTGTGTTACTGTTTGACCCTTTATAAGAATCTTCTGATGAATTTTTAGCATTAAAAGCTGTTTGAACTTTTGGTGACATGATGGTGGTTTTATCACTGACCCACCTTTGTAATAAAGTCCGATGTCTTGTTCACCGTTAAAATCTTTCATTCTTAAATCTTTCTCTGTTCCATCTCCTGAGCCTCAATCTTTTCGATGAATTTGCTTATTGTCAGATTGCTAAAACCTTTCTTGTTCCTCAACATCATGAGATATGTGCCCCAAGTCTCATATGGCAACGCATCAGAGAGTTTTTCAATCAACTCTTCATTATTTTTCTCGATGCTCAAACTCTTCATGTTGGCTAACAAATTGCAGTATCGTTCAATGATTTGCTTTGTACTTTCACTCTTCAATCCACGAAACAAATCAAACTCTTTCTTTAGAAGAGACTTTTTGTTTTTAACCATTTCTTCGCTTCCATGAAATTTCGATCTTAATGCTTTCCAAATTGAATAAGAAGTTCCATTGTCTTGCAATAGAACCAATATGTCTTCTTTCACAGCTTGTTGTAATAGACTCAACATCATTTTTTCATCTTTGTATTTCTTTCTATCTACAGCACTTAGATCTTTAATAGCAATCTTTTCCTCATCATCATTCATTGGTCGAACATATTTAGTCTCAACACATTCCCAAGCATCTAAGTAGTTTGCTTGTACCCAATTCTCAAAACGTCCTTCCCAACCCTTATACTCCTCGATATTCAAGAGTTTAGGCGGTTTTTGCATAGTCCCCGTTTCATTTTCCAACATCGTGTTCTGTGCAAGAGTAATCGGAGTAACCGGTGTAGCGAATGAGTTGTAGAATTCCTCGTCCATGTTTCGGGTATTCAAAGTTTAAAAAAACTGACTGTTCAAGCGAAATCACTAGTTAAGCAAAATTACCCTGTTGAAGCGAAATCACTGGTTTCAAGTGAGATAACTCAAGCGGAATAACAACTTTGAAGCGGAATAGCAAATTTCAAACGGAATCAACACTATTTTTCAAACGGAAACAACCAGGATTTTCAAGCGAAATCAGACACAAATTGTGATTTCAAGCGAAATCAACAAGTCAATTCAAGCGGAACACTGCTGATGTCATCATCTTGCACTAGTTTTTCAAGCGGAATTAAAGATTTTCTCAGTTTTAGATCAAATTTAATTCTGAAACTTTCCAGGTTTTGTTAAAACACTAATGCGCACATTCTATGAAAATTTTAGCCAATTTTAACCGTGAAAAAATTTGAATTTTGAAAAAGAAGGTGTAGAAATTAGAATTTGCAGCTGAATTGGTAAGAACTCTTCTTCCTGTGCTCTGATACCACTTGAAGGATCGTTTTTAGACCCAAACGAGTCGTTTAGAAGAGTTTACTCAGAATGAAAGGCGGAAACAGACATTCTGATATCAATTCAGCTAGATATACACTTTAAACTGTCGTTATATTGATTAGATTGCAAAATACAGCGAGACGACACTTTGGCAGCACTTCGTTGCTCTGACTGGAATTCTTTTAAATGAACACGACACAAAGGTATATATAGGGTCCTGATTTCGCTCCAAACAGCCTCAAGCGAAATCATGTTTCAAGTGATAGCACTTCAAGCGAAATAAGAGCATGTGATTTCGCTTGAAATGATCATGACACTTTCAAGAGAAATCACCTATCTAGTTTCGCTTGAACATGCCACTCACCCTATATTTGATATATTCCTCGTAAAACGTGCCCTGATCTGTCTAAATACAAACAAGACTCGATACAAGACGAAGTCGACAGACGCATGCACCAACACCAAAACTGTTGTGGTTTTGTTGCATCGACCTTTGTTCTCCAACTTTGTGTTTTTCTAAATCTGGGTGTGTGAGAATTCCAGGTCTATTTAGAATCGAACCTATTCGGGTTAGATTTCCAAGTTTGATTCGAAGCAACCTTGTTTATGTTATATCTCCAAGTTTGTTTTGAATCAAATCTGGTCGACCTTTGTTTCACATCTTCAGATTTCTGTTTCTCAATATCATCACACTTCTTTTTTGTTTCAACACCAACAGGTTTCAGATTTGGACACTTGCGAGCAAGATGTCCTGTTTGATCACATTTGAAACATGTTCTCTTTGTGATGTGTTAAAAATGAAACATATAAATTTCATCAAATGAGGCATAAAACTAACCCTTTTTTAGTACTAATGTTGGAAAAAGTGTGCTTTTGTCTTCCTTTTGTATTTTCAGGATTAAATGAGCTCAAAGTAACAAAAGAAGCAAAAAGACATCAAAATCTAACATAAATACAAGAAAAGGAACAAGTCGTGACATGCCCAACCCCACGACAGCATCTTCCCAAGCAAAACAAGAGATCAAAAGCCTGAACACACCCCGTGCTCAGCCAGCACGGGGGCGTGCCCAAGTGTCAGCAGAAAAGACAAAGTGGTAGAAGCTTCTATTGCCCACCACGGGGCCGTGCTCAGCGGACACGGGGCCGTGGTCAACTATAAGATTCGCACAATCTAGCAAATCTGCATAGTACAAAGATTCTTCTGCACCACGGGGTCGTGCTCAGCGGACACGGGGGCGTGGTCAACTAAAAAGACAAAACTGCATTAAATGAAGAAAGAGAAGGATGTTGACACGGGGCCGTGCCCACTGGAAACGGGGCCGTGCCCGAGCTTCTGTTCAGCCTATAAATAGAAGTGCTTGGCTCAAGCTCAAACCATCCCTTGGCACACCACCTCTCTCACACTTCACCCACCACCCACCACCACCATAACACCATCATCCACCACCATCATCCATTGTCCATCGTAGAGTGTGTGAGTCTTCTCGGGATCCAAGATTGATCGTAAGAGTTCTTGACAATCAAGGCCATGTTTGCCTAAGTCTCTTACATCACTTGGTGAAGACAAAGTGTCTAGTTTAATACTTTTTATTTCTAATCTTTTGCACTTTTTATTTGGTTTTGTATTAATGACTTTAATAACTAGTTGCTTATGTTGAAGGTGATCTTTCCTTATCGTTTGTCCGTGGTGTCTTGGCATTATTTTACTATCTATATAAAATAAAAGATTTTCACCATTCATATCTCCACGGTCTATATGGAGGTATGTTGGCTACCTGGTCGGGGGTTAAGGGAACGGTTTGGTAAAGGTCTTGCCATTGTTCAGCGTTTAGAGGTCCTGCAATGGACCTGGGTCAAATTTAGTAGGACCTCCTTCAATACTTAACGGTATTGGATGGCGGGGGTCCAAACTCTTTGATCCCCTCATAAGTTAACTACTATTAATACTATAACCCGGCTATTTAGGACTGTATCCCTGCTGACTCAGACTACTTAGTCGAGGGTAACGTCACCTCCAAAAGAGGGGCCTACCATAATTTGCATTAATAACTTAATTAATTATCTTCCAATAATCCACCCTTTTAGGATTGTATCCTTGCTGACTCAAACTACTGGGTGAGGGTAACGTCACCTTCAAAAGAGGGGCCTACTACAATAACTAAGATAATCTCTTAAAATAGTGCAAAAGTGCGGAAATAATCAAAGGTTACACTAGATACGAGTCGGGACCAAGTGATTCATCTTGTTTATCTGTTTTTCTTTTTATTTTATTTTTTCAGCATTTTTAGTTTCTTAGTTTAAAACATTTTTCTAAACTTTTTATTTTGATTAGACATTGAGGATAAACCGGTACTAAAAGCTCTTGTGTCCTTGGACGACCTCGGTATCTTACCAACACTATACTACGCTCACGATGGGTGCACTTGCCCATATGTGTGTTTAGTGTTAGTGAAATATCGTGTTTTATAAATTTAAAACTTGGCTAAAAATAAGTGTTAAAGGGGCTTAAAATATACACCTAATATATATAACACTTCACACGCATCACTTTGAAACATCTTTCACCTGTTGTTGTTGTTTTTTCTGAGCATAGAACTCTTCATTAGACTGTCGTCTAAATTTGAGTTCTTTCTCTTCTTCGGAACTTATTCCGTGAACAAAATTCATTTTTGTTTGATAATTTGGCGTTTCATTTCTTTTCCAACTTTGCTTCTTCTTATAACCCAACCCAACCTTCATGTTTTTCTTCTTGAAACCAGGTTTGTTATAAAAAGTTTTGTGACTTTTTGCAGCAAACTTTGGAATTTCAGACTTTTCAATTTCAATCATTTTGAAAACTTTGTCAATCTTTTCTGAAATCACATTCTGAATCGGGAATACAATATCTAAGAATAATTTGTCCTATCCAATCATGGTATAAACCAATCCTTTTGAATCATCATTCAAATGTTTCTCAAATTTTGAGTTTTTCAGATATTCTTCATGAAAACTACCTTCATTTTCATCCTGTGATTCAGATTTACCTGTTTCAACAGACACTTCTTTCAACACACTTTCAACGACCTTACCTACCACCTCTGAATCACTTGAATCATCAGATTTGGAATAGGTTACGTCAATGTTATCTGGCAATTGATCGACCATGTTGAAAGCTTTTTCAACTTTCTCATCATCATAAAATGCAAACTTTTCCGGTGGAGGGACTTGATGATACTCTGAGCCAATGCCTTTTTTGTTTTTCTCAGAATCATCATCACCCGGTTTTATGTTGAAAATTCTTTAAAGCACATATGATGATGCATGATAACTACGTAATTTGTTATTATCCTGTTCTAAATCAGCAATTTGATGCTTTAGCTTACCAACATCCTCAATGTAAGAATTGACAACTTGTTGCTTTATTGAATACCGTCGCTTAAGCGTATCAGTTGTTTTAGAATAGTATCTCAATCTAGATTGAACAAGTTCCATTTGACTTTTCATCATTTTCTTTTAAAACTTTTTCATTTTCTAACATTTCTTTGCATTTATTTTTGAAAACTTCTTCGATTTTATTAAATTCTAGATTTCTTGTTCTGAACTTTTCATCTTTTTCAGTACAAGCACTGCACGTTTCCATGCATTTCTTGCACTGTTCAATTGTTTCATTTAAGCTTTCAGAATCAGATTTTACCTCAATGATTGGCACTTCGGCTTTTTCTGTTGTCTCTTTCTGATCAGCTTCATTCTTTTTCTCATCACCAGCATCATCATCAACTTCAAACGAACTTTCCATCTTCACTTCTTCTACCTATTCCTTCTTCATTTCTTCTTCACTCACCTGCTGTTCTTTAGTAACAGGTTCTTTTTCAACAACTTCATCTTTTCTATTCTCTTCCACTTTTATCTTCACTTCATCCTCTTTCACAGCTTTAACTTTGACTTCCTCAGCAACCTTCTTCAAATCATCAACCAAATTCTCAACATTTTTCTTCATTCTTTCTTCATCCCTCTTTTCAAACTCGTGGTCATCACATCACGAATTATCTTATCCAGCCTTTTCAGATAAGTTTTATCTTTCACAACATTTGAATAGTATTTGCCGGACAGAGGAATTACAGCAAGAACATCAGTGAAAACCACATCTTTTCTGTGAACGACAGGATCACCATTTTTGTTGATATAGCAATCTCTTTTCTTCTCGTATCTCCTACAGTATTTTGCATCTTCATATTCTTCGTGCATTTTCTCAATACTGCACCCTGCAAAGAATCTTTCTCTTTCGGTTTTCTCTTTTAGAATTTCTTCTCGAGATTTCTCCTTGATTTCAACAACAAAAGCACGATGTTTTCTCTTTGATACAGTTCTGCCATGAGCTGTGAGACGATCATCAACAATATCATCTTCTGGAAGGAATTCGCTCCAGTCAAATCCTTCGTCATCATGGATTACTACACAAGCTCTTGACTTCTCTGTGGGATTATTTTCAATCAATTTCGGCTCTTCTTTGCTACGGTGGTAAATCGCCTTTCGATAATAATCATCATTGAAAGGTTTCTCAGTTTCGTCAACTTCAGAATTTTTGCATTCTCTTTTGAAATGACCTTTTTGCTTACATTTGAAGCATGTCACTTTGGATTTATCGAATTCCAGCTTTGTTGACGGACCACCTATTGAGTGCTTCCCAGTAATCTCCATATACCTCTGAGCTCTTCGAATGCAACTTGTTAAACACCAGCGTATGTCAATGAGTTCCATTTCTGCTGGTTCGATCTGGTCGTAGTCTTCCTTTGTCAGCTCTGAGTTTCCAATTTTTCCAGATACTAGACCTTCATATGACTCTAACACAGATGCCGGAAAACTCATTAGTTGTTTTGCTGCATTGATGCTCATAGCCAGAGAATTCTTCAGTTTCAAAGTAATGTTGCAGAGATTTTCTTAAGATTCTTCAGGGTTTGCTTTTGAAGAAGATGAATGATATCCTGGATTGTAGCTTGATGAGCTTTTCTGTGGTTCTATTGATTTTTCAACACTGAATGCTGTCTTTGGTGATTCACCAACATTCACCGAAGGTGTGCTACCTTTGTAATAAAGACCAACATTCTGTTGATGTGAAGAACTGTTCATCTTGCTCTGTTTCTGCAATTCAAGCTCATGAGTTTCAATCTTTTCAATCAATACATCGAGAGTGATTGTATCATATAATACATCGTTTTTCAAAATAAAAACAAACGTTTGCCACTGATCAGCTCGTGGTAACGCTTCAATTATTTTGTCAATCACTTCTTCTCTCGTTTTCACAATCCGAAATCTATCTAACTCAATTTTTAAATGGAAAAAATGTTCAATCATTTGCCTCACAGTCTCTCCCTTTAAACTATCAAACAAATCAAACTCCTTTTTTAGTAAATCAATTTTATTCTTTTAATTTGTTTGCCACCTTCATCTTTAACCCTTAACGCTTCCCAAACCGATTTTGATGACCCATCATGATTTAACAATGAAAATATATCATCTCGAATGGATTGTTGAATCAAAGCTATCATCTTTTGCTCATATGAGAATTTCCGTTTTTCTTCATCGGAAAGATTATTTAGATGTATCTCTTCATTCTTGTCATTGATTGGTCGACTGTATCCAAACTCTAAGCAGAACCAGCTCTCGTGAGCATATGCCTTTGTCCAGTTTAGAAATCTCTCTTTCCACCATGTATAATCTTCTATATTCTCAAGTTTAGGTGGTTTTGAATAGGTTCCATAGAAATTATCATGTTTAATGTTATCATTGATTGTTTTTGTTATTGATTTCGGTGTGACGGTTGATGTTTCGGAAGATTCTGATGTAAAGGCTTTGTAGAACGTGTTGTAGAACTCTTCTGCCATGACGTTTCTTGTTTATCACTTAGAATCACCTTGAAACAAACAAACGAACAAACACGATCCGTTTAAAAAATTATTAAACACCTAGATCAGACGAGTATCCGATCGAGTAAGTCAACAAAAGTCAACAATAACACTGAACGGGTGACAGCGGATCGGGTGGTGATCCGATCGAGTGACAAGTTGTCCGATCGGGTGGGAAGCTGTCCGATTGGATGGGATAGTGCTTTGGATTAGGTGGCTATCCGATCGGGTGGTTGTCTGATCGGGTGACAATGCTGCCTTGGATCGGGTGGCTGTCCGATCGGGTGGTTGTCCGATCGGGTGACAATGCTGCATTGGATCAGGTGGTTGTCCGATCGGGTGACAATGCTGCCTTGGATAGGGTGGCAACTCGATCGGGTGGGTATCCGATCCTTTAACAATAACCTGAATCACAAACAAACAAGAAGATTAGGATCGGGTGGCAACTCGTTCGGATTGCCACTCGATTCTTTGTACTTTAAACTTTCAAACAAGCAAAGTCCCTTGAATCGGATTGTGACCCGATCGGGTGGGTCAACAATGGTCAAACTTTTAATGGAATGAAACGGATCGGGTGGTGACTTGGATCTGATGGTCACCCGATCGGGTGGCCATCCGATCGGTGAACACCTTCTAGAACATCAATAGTAACAGTTAACATTTTGAACGTTTTTCGAACACAAAAATTTAGATTTCTCTCAAACCGCTTAGAATTAAGTTCTGAAATTTTGTAGGCTTTTAGATCAACAGATTTCGCACAACATATCAAAAAATCAACAATTTTTAACTGTAAAAACTCGTTTAATTTGGCAATTTTCAGTTAGAAACGTGAAAGAGATGAAAAATGAAGAAATTTTGACAAATCTGGATGAATTTGGATCTGAATCTGATGAAATCCTGTACGAATTTGTGTGATTGATCTAAGGAATCGAGCTCCTGCTCTGATACCACTTGTAGGATCGGTTTGACTCCGTAACGATTGCGAACCGACTCATGTAACGTGCGAAATCCGTACACGAACGTGACCGAACACACAAGACGTAATATAATCGGTGATTCTATTGATAATATGAAAACGTATAAAGCACCACGAATCACCTTGAGCACTTTCTCTCTCTAGCTCCTAGCTCTCCAACTAGCAAATGTGCAAAAGTTCTTAAGTCTAACCCTAAGACTTCTATTTATAGGCCAAGGGGCTTAATGAGATATCTCATTAATTACAGAAATGCCACCTTGCCTTTCTACTAAATATAACACTATAAGCTCAAGTATTCTTCTATTTCAGCTACGAATCGTATTGACGGAGGCGATAGACATAAATGCACCAACAAATAATACTTTAGCAAAAATATCATTAACTAAAAATGTACCGGTGATCACATCCGGGATCATCTTTGCTTCTTCTTCAGTCAAAACAAATGCTCTAGCATTTTTAGTATTCTTGGTGTTTGTGGCTGGAGCTAGTTTTGGACAGTTAGGCTTGATATGACCTTGTTCTCCACAGTTGTAGCATATCCTGTTGTTAATCTTTTTCCTGCAGTCTTCCTCCTTGTGCCCAGATATTTTGCAGAAGTTATAGTATATGGAGCATCTTCCGGAATGCTTCCTTTTGCAATACTTGCAGTAGGGTGCAGAAGTAGAACCTACATTTTTTCCACGGTTAGAATTTCCAGAACGAAATTCTTGAGTAAGCTTCTGGGTTAGGTTCCTCCTTTGATCCTCTTCTCGTGTAAGTACTAATTCATCTGTCAAGGTATTTGCTAGTTCTACAGTTTCTTCTATAGTTTGAGGTCTAGCTGCCTTGACTACATGTCTTATTTCGCTGATTAATCCCCAAATGTAACGGGAGATTAATACTGGTTCAGGTGATGCAAGGGTTGGTACTATTCGAGCATATTCAAAGAATAATGTAGTATAACCCTTACTATCTACCCCAATCATCCTAAGGTTTAGGAATTTATTTGCTATTTGTTCTTTTTCATTGGGAGGTCAAAATTTTCTTTCTACCATGTTTTTAAATCCCTCCCACTCCATATTATAAACCCTATCACTTCCTTTAGACTGAAGGATAGTGTTCCACCATTCTAGTGCTGAGTTCTTAAACAGATTTGAAGCAAACATTATCATATCCTCCTCCGCACATTTGCTTATTCTTAAGACTGCCTCGGTCTTTTCTATCCAGCGTAGAGATGCAACGACCCCTTCATTGCCCGAGAATTCCATTGGTTTACAAGACCAGAATTCTTTATAAGAACAACCATAAGACACGGTTCTTCTTCTTTTGGGAATGGGCATTTGAAGTACGGGTCCATTGTTCACGCTGTGTTCAGGTTCAGAGGGTCGTTTACTATCATGTATACTTTTATTTTCTGCTTCCTTAACCATTTTGATAATATATGGCATCGCATCTATTATCCCTTGTGCCACTATGTGTTGCATGGCACTGTTATCCACTTGGTTTCCATTATTGTTGTTCGGGTTATTATTACTCTGGTTATCATTATTCTGGTTTTCCTGGTTCACTTCGTTGTCCATCTGAATTTTAAACATTTACCAATTATTAATATCACGAAATAATTAATAATTTAGGCAACAATCACACAACACACATATTGGTCAAAAGCGTCAAGCATTGTGACTTACTCTTTCTTATATAGTATGCGTCTAATACACACTGATACTGGAATTTAAAATTACAATACTACTACGCATTGCTAACCACGAAGTTGTCTATACTACAACATATATTATTATTATTATTATTATTATTATTACACATATATATTATTTTTTTTTATATTATATATATGTATTATTATATTATTATTACTATCTCCTCCATCACCTTCACTGATATGGGTTCATCCAGAACTCCATATTACGCTCGTCGTACTTCCAGACGAGTCGTTCTCCAACCTGTCTCATCCTCTCGCTATTTTCTAAAACCTCTTCTCCGAAAGTTCGGAGCTCTTACACATTTTCTGCACTCATTGGGGGTGCAGGTGTTGGTACTGGGTACTGGGGCATGGGTTCCTCCCGAGGGTACGGATTCTCTAAGATCTCCCTAATGTGTTCATCATTATCGTAGTAGGGATCTAGAGGGTCCAGACCTGGATAGGCTGCTAAGTTCGGCATGGGTTCATCGGTTAGGTGGTAGGTTGCACATAATCCCTGTGATCATCAAACCATGGATCGTAGTCTGGGTCTAAGGAATTAGGGGCTGGTATCCTAGGTATCTCCTCAGGGTTGAAATCATGCATTTGGACTTGGTTTTCTGGGTTGTTTTCTATCTCCATAGGCTGCATGGGAAACAAAGGTAAGGGTTGTGGGGCTATGTGTTGCTCCAGGTTTGGGTCGGCAGCTGTGGTTGCTAGGATATGAAAATTGGTTAAGCTCCTATTAAGCATATCCTGTGTATGGGCATCTGTCTATCGCTTAGCTGCTGCTACGACTCTCTGTTGTTGCAACTTTTTCATTCTTTTCCTACGCTCGTGTGCTCCCTTACTGAACCATCCTCTCTTTTTCTGAGTGAATGGCTCTTCAGACTAAGCCTTA
Source organism: Helianthus tuberosus (assembly GCA_030545235.1). NCBI lineage: Eukaryota > Viridiplantae > Streptophyta > Magnoliopsida > Asterales > Asteraceae > Helianthus > Helianthus tuberosus. The sequence continues at coordinate 29,560,036 of CM060365.1, read as the reverse complement.
AACACAAACATCCCTTCTTCATTATCAGCTGCATACCCAGAGTAGGCAAGCTGTGAAGAGGTACCTTCACTCCTAGGTGAATCGGACAACTGACGATAAGCATCTGAGGGTCCTTGATCACTCATACTGTAAACTAACAAATAGTCAAATAACACACAACAATAAAATACGGATATGCACGTATTTTCATAATTAATTTCCTAACAATTTGATTAATATCTTGGTGTCAGCAGAACACTTCTGTGGCTGAATCAGTGGCTTAGCTCTGATACCACCTTCTGTCGCAATCCCAGTCCCCTATCTGTCCCGGGAACGGGCGGCCGCGAGACCAGTTTTGGTGGTATCGATGTTTATTATTTTGGCAGTGAAAATTTCATCAGGACCGTAGTTTGGAAATATTTATCAGAGTAAATACCACGCTTTGATAATATTAAATATATTGGGATAAAACCCAAGTTTTCATTACAAACATTTTCATAGGGAAAATCCCTATTTTATTGAATAAAACATCTTCTTTTATTTAGGTAACTTTTATAGCCACTTTTTCCAAGCCTTCAGTGCTGTCCAGCTGGCTTCTATTTGGCTTTCACATTTTGTTACCTGAAACACATTTAAAAATATTTTGTCAATGGGAAATACTGATGAGTGAATCCCAGTTTAATCAAGAAGAGTTTTATCCTTTAACAGTATTGAGAGCTATTACAATGTTTATGTCTACACAATTACTCATTCGGTACTGTCAATCCTGACTGGTGGGTCATATTACACATTGGCTAACTCTTTGTCCAATGGTAACGTGTTCCACATTTTGTATACAAACCCCAACATACATGCAGTAATTGAAGAACTACAAAGACTCAATCACTGCTTAATCGCATTGTAAAACATTTAAGGTTTTGTAAAAACAATTTATAAAAAGGAGATTACTCACATTGTTGTCTTAGACTTCTTTTAAGGGTTTACTGGTAGTTATCTATTAATTACACAAATGTACATATGTTAGTATAATAACCCAATATTTACATTAGCAATACCCTCCAGAGACGGTATTCCAACGACTACGTCGGGTAAAGTACCGTTAGTAGTAAAGAGTGAACCTATAAACAAAATGACTAGGAACAAATTAGTCTAGTGGTGTCATGTACATAAGTAACAAGATTGTGAGTTTTAGTCCCTTATATAATTAAAACGAAACTTGAGGGACCAAAACCGTTATGATGGAAACATGAGTTTTATTAATGAAAGTTTAACACACACAAACACACATTTTCGTGTGTTCTAGAAACGAGCAGAGCTCCATGGGAGCCAAAACCCTAATCATGGAAAATCATCAAATTGAATGGCCAGATGAAGCTTAAATTCATAACTGAGCATGGATTAATGATCACCTTCACAAAGGGATCATAAGGTATGTCTTAAAATCTAGATTGGTGATTATGCATGAAGTGGGTTATGTTGGAAATCGCGAAATTGTATGAAATTGAGTATGAGTATGTGTTAAAAACACCATATAGGTCTTGGATTATGAACGATTTGGAGTAATTTGATATTTGGAGGTGAAACCCACTTCTAGTGGTGAAGATGGCGACATGGGTGTGTCACCCATCTCCAATCCTTGTTCAAATCTTGTTGTGCTATGTTGCAAGTAATGCGTTCTTGTTAGGTAGATTGAATGTGATATAACTTTATTGATGTTTTTGTGTTAATTGATGAATGAAAGCATGAAGTAAGAAATAAAGCATGAAACACTTGTACATTATGCATAAATTGTGGTATGCACACCAAGTGTTTGATGAAATGGCTAGGTAAGATTAATAGATGAAATGGTATGCAAGTAATGGATGAAATCATATAATATAGGGATATGATGTATTTGATGATAAATAAACATGATAAATCTATTTTTAGATGGAATTCATGTAGGATTTGGTTGGCCATGTTATTTGGTAAAAGTATGCATTAGAATATTGTACTCTATGTTGGAGTGGTATGATGTTTACTACATGTTTGAATAATTGCTTAATCAAAATTGATAAGTAAAAATACTCTAAATGTGAAGCATATGAGATCATTAGAACAGGATGAAGTTATAATGATGTTGGGTTGTTAAGCATAGGTCATGGTGTTAGTTGTAAAATTACGTTACTGGAATGAACGAAATTGAATATGTTTGGTGTATGCATATAATTAGATGATCATGTGGTTGTATGCTTATTGCATCGTGAGTATGAAATGAATATAGTGTCATTAGTATAGTCTACTATAATGACATGGACGTATCAGGTTAAGTCGAAAGTTCATATGATAAATCGTTGACTTTCTGAAAGTCAACTGTGCATAAGTAGCAATGTTAGACTTATGTCATAACTGTAATGTTATAGAAAGTCATATGATGCGTGTTATATCCATATGTGTTATATGTGATGACGTGATGAATTATATGAGTTTGAAAAGATTGACTTGTGGAAATATGCCTTATGCTTGTTAGAATTGACTAATGATAGTCAAATTTGAAACAAGAATTTGATATGATCGTTAATATGTACAATCATGTATGCTAACAAGAATGTGAATGCGATTACATGAAAGTATAGGGATCATGTCAAGATGGATGGAAGCATGGAAGGCTAACGGGTCAAAAGGAGGCGAGGAAACGGATGCGAATACAGACACTTAAGGTAAGTGATTTCCGAAATCACTTCTTATTTATAAATGAAGTTTGGTATATTGTATATAGGGAACCATGTAAGAATTTACGGATAAGGGTAAGTACCAAGGTAAGTTCATATGAACTTCGTCTATCCTTAATGTAAATTAAGATGATAGTCTCATCGTGTTAATGGAATGTTCATTATGTTCCTGAATGTTCATCGTGTTAATGGAATGTTCATTATGTTGCTGAATGTCCATCGTGTTAATGGAATGTTCATTATGTTGCTGAATGTTCATCGTGTTAATAGAATGTTCATTATGTTGCTGAATGTTCATCGTGTTAATGGAATGTTCATTATGTTGCTGAATGTTCATCGTGTTAATGGAATGTTCATTATGTTGCTGAATGTTCATCGTGTTAATAAAATGTTCATTATGTCGCTGAATGTTCATCGTGTTAATGGAATGTTCATTATGTTGCTGAATGTTCATCATGTTAATAGAATGTTCATTATGTTGCTAAATGTTCATCGTGTTAATGGAATGTTCATTATATTGCTGAATGTTCATCGTGTTAATTGAATGTTCATTATGTTGCTGAATGTTTATTGTGTTAATGGAATGTTCATTATGTTGCTGAATGTTCATCGTGTTAATAGAATGTTCATTATGTTGCTGAATGTTCATCGTGTTAATGGAATGTTCATTATGTTGCTGAATGTTGCTGAATGTTCATTGTGTTAATGGAATGTTCATTATGTTGCTGAATGTTCATCGGGTTAATAGAATGTTCATTATGTTGTTGAATGTTCATCGTGTTAATAGAATGTTTATTATGTTGCTGAATGTTCATTATGTTGCTGAATGTTCATCGTGTTAATGGAATGTTCATTATGTTGCTGAATGTTCATCGTGTTAATAGAATATTCTTTATGTTGCTGAATGTTCATCATGTTAATGGAATGTTCATCATGTTGCTGAATGTTCATCGTGTTAATGGAATGTTCATCATGTTAATGGAATATTCAACATGTTTGTTGGAAGTTAGTCGGTTATGTTTGTTTGTAATTGCATTGATTTGTGTTGATATGATTGTAGATAAGACTCAACTTACAAATAAGTGAATGTTTTGTATGTATGTATGTAGATATGGAACTATAGCGTGTGTAAGTAGTGTGAACTTGTATGTACGTACATATGAATGGGATACGTATGAATATACTTAGATATATGAAAGTGTATACACGTGTTGTAATGTAATGATTGTAGATCACTGGTATACGTATATGTGAAAATGTGGGTTTTCAATATGTTTGAGATTATGTACTCCAAACCATGTTACTATTGAGAATGAAATAAGTGGAGTGCAGGTATGGGAATGCCGGACTCTCGAGGAATTGATGTCGGACTTGAGTAAATAAAATTGAGAGGATGTTTCAAATGGAATACCTTACATAGTTAGAATGTGATATAGCCTTTTAAGTATATGTGTTAAATTATATATGATGTTACCATGTACTAACGTGTTGGTTATATATGGTGACCGCAGGTTAGTCAGATATTCATGATGGACAAGTGAACAAGGTTCGAGTTGAAGATAATGGATTGTACGGGAAAGTGGTCACGTTGTTTGTAATTATTTGTTAACATAGTTACATTAAATAAATGATGAATGATGTATTTATATTAAAAGGGTTGACCTAAACGGTATTCAAGTATGATAGAGTAGTTAAAAGAAAGAAATTTTACGGTTCATTTTCCGCTGCGTCGTTTTGGGTCAAATCATGATTAGGGTCTTACATGTTGGTATCAGAGCCATGGTTTGAGGGAAATCAAGTATGAGGAGGTAAATACTTGAACTCAAACCTGTGTGCTCTTGTGACAAGGAACCCGTACAATTCGAGACTTGATTAAGATCTAAGGGTAGAAGCAAAGGTAAGTATGTGCTTAAGTATGTATTTGAAGAAAACTAACAGTATGTTATGTGTAAGGTAAGCATAATTGCTTGGAGAAGATGATCCGTGAATGCGGTCTAGGACCGGCACCAAGGCATGTAATAAGACGAATTGACCCCAGGTACGTAAAGTTAACATGTGGGTGCATGTAATGGTAAAATCTATCAAGTGAAGGAAATTTTTAAATGAAATATAATAATAGGATGGTAATGAAGTTTTGAAAATGTTACATGTGCCGAAACCTAATTCTTCGGATATAAGGTGACGATTACACGAAGACACGAAACTAGTATGTGGATTGTGTACCTGGCCAGTACACAAGAAACATATGACGTTCGTGAGACCGTGATAATTGTTATAGGTATGTCCGTTAGAATTAGGTAGTAGGTGGACGTGAGGGTGAAGGGAAATGTAAGACTTTCAGGGATTTGAAAGTACCAAATACACATGAGAAGTATGAATGAAAGATATGAATGATATGTTAGAATCCGAGAGACGGATTCGAAACATGAAAGGAATGAAAGATATAAATGATATGCTAGAATCCACGAGACAAATTCGAAACATAGAAGGGGATGAATGATAGAATGAAAAGTTTGAAATTCGTAAATATGTACGAATCAAATAAGTAAGAATGAATGACAAGAATGAAAGGTTCAAAATTGCAAGTAATTACAGATCAAACGAGTAAATATTCTTTAAAAGCGGATATTTTCCAAGTTATGTTTTGAATACATATATATGAATATAATTATGCTCGTGAATTGTATGCAAGAATGGTTGAAAGAATAAATGGGTCATATGGTGATCGCCATTTGGACTCGGTATCTAATGTTTTGATCTGTTAAGTTTCATACGCATAGGTGAGCTTGATGAATGGGCACGCAATGTCACTAATTGGAAAGAGAGGACCGTCGTAAGGTATGAATAACAAATCAATGAATTTCGCTTACATTAGGTATGTAAAAATAGGGTTATACTTTTAATAGGAGTTTATCACTCGACTAGTGGTGGATGTGTCAGAATGGGATAACTGATACGCATATGTAAGAATGAATTTACAAATTAGACTTCCGAAAGTCAAATGAAATAAAATGATAAGTAATAAAACAAGTAATAAAAGAATGGATAGAGCAGTCTGGTCCATTAAGTAAGTAAGTATAAAACATTGAAAACGGTTGATGTGGCAAGAAGCTTTAGTTGTAAGAAATAAACCTTAGATAAATTACAAGCATGAAATATGTTAATACTCGACTCTAGAGAGTCAAAATGAATGACGGGCTACGACCCGAACCATAACTTAAGTATGGATGGGAAGGGTAAGTTTTGCAAGAAACACTGAAAGGATGTATTAAAGTCCTTGTATGTAAGTGTAAATGGAAAGAAGTACAATCATGTACTTCAATACATCTACGATAAGTAAGAAATGTTAGTTTGACCTCGAAGAGTCAAACTGCAAAGGTTGACGAAATAAGTAACCAAAATAAAAAGAATTACATGTAAGGGATGAAATGTGGGATGTGTTATTGCATGTATGTAGGAAGATGTAAAAGGATTATAGGTGAGTAATCACCTAGTATAATGAATGTTTGAATCAAAGGCGCTAACCGCCGATTTTGTAGATCTTAATGGTAGAATTCTTAATGTGATGAAACCAATCGAATTGGTGAAAGAATGTGCACGAGTGGAAGCCCATTACAAGGATGAATGAAAGCTGGCCTGGTACGGTTAGTACTCGTGAAGGAGCGGATCGATCTGGTTTACGGATCACTAAAGTATGAAATGAAATCGAGGTAAGTAAAATGTTTTAACTCATGCCGGATAGATATGAATTAGTAAATTGAAAATGACCTACGAGATGAATGATGGAATAGGTATGGTATGGTATGGAATGTTTGACTTTTAATAGTTGATGTAAGAAGAAAACTAGGACATTAAGAACTAAATCTTAAAAGTTTTGAGTGAAAATTTCGGGTATTGGTTAAACTCTCGTCTAATGAACTTGCATGAGACGCTTGCTTATGCAAATTAAGTAATGCATGAAATGAGAGGAATAGTAATGTAGAATGAATGAGGTGAGTTGAAGGTAACTTAAGGGTATGTATGGTACAAATAACTATAGGAAATGTAGAATGATGTTAACTTTGGTGTTAAGCACGTATGCGTGACTTTGAAATAGTAACTTCGTTGAGATAACAAAACAATAATTAAATGTTATGTAATAAATGTAAAGAATGTAATCTTAAAGGATGAGATGAAGGTATTAGATCTGTTATAAACGGATCATATGAATATAAGTATTATTACAAGTTTGAATAAGTATGTATATTGACATGTTACTAACGGGTCAAGGAAATGAGAATGTTATGTGGAAGCATGGTATAGACAGTATAGACTTGTTAGAGAGAAGTCAATTGTATGAATAATATATGAATTGAGATCGGATGGTTACTTATAATTATGATGCAACAGATAAATTTAAACATAGAGGGGTATGTATAAATTACGAAGGAAAGATAATTAGTGTCAAATGGAAATGAGAAAGGTTTCGGGGACGAAACCTCGTTTAAAGGGGGTAGACTTGTAACACCCCAAAAACGGGTTTGGTAAATTAGAACCCGGTTAATATAAAGGAATGGGTAAAGTACCGTTAGTAGTAAAAAGTGAACCTATAACCAAAATGACTAGGAACAAATTAGCCTAGTGGTGTCATGTACATAAGTAACAAGATTGTGAGTTTTACTCCCTTATATAATTAAAATGAAACTTGAGGGACCAAAACCGTTATGATGGAAACATGAGTTTTATTAATGAAAGTTTAACACACACAAACACACATTTTCATGTGTTCTAGAAACGAGAAAAGCTCCATGGGAGCCAAAACCCTAATCATGGAAAATCATCAAATTGAAAGGCTAGATGAAGCTTAAATTCATAACCGAGCATGGATTAATGATCACCTTCACAAAGGGATCATAAGGTATGTCTTAAAATCTAGATTGGTGATTATGCACGAAGTGGGTTATGTTGGAAATCACGAAATTGTATGAAATTGAGTATGAGTATGTGTTAAAAACACCATATAGGTCTTGGATTATGAACGATTTGGAGTAATTTGATGTTTGGAGGTGAAACCCACTTCTAGTGGTGAAGATGGCGACATGGGTGTGTCACCCATGTCCAATCCTTGTTCAAATCTTGTTGTGCTATGTTGCATGTAATGCGTTCTTGTTAGGTAGATTAAATGTGATATAAATTTGTTGATGTCTTTGTGTTAATTGATGAATGAAAGCATGAAGTAAGAAATAAAGCATGAAACACTTGTACATTATGCATAAATTGTGGTATGCACACCAAGTGTTTGATGAAATGCCTAGGCGAGATTAATAGATGAAATGGTATGCAAGTAATGGATGAAATCATATAATATAGGGATATGATGTATTTGATGATAAATAAACATGAGAAATCTATTTTTAGATGGAATTCATGTAGGATTTGGTTGGCCATGTTATTTGGTAAAAGTATGCATTAGAATATTGTACTCTATGTTGGAGTGGTATGATGTTTACTACATGTTTGAATAATTGCTTAATCAAAATTGATAAGTAAAAATACTCTAAATGTGAAGTATATGAGATCATTAGAACAGGATGAAGTTAGAATGATGTTGGGTTGTTAAGCATAGGTCATGGTGTTAGTTGTAGAATTATGTTACTGGAATGAACGGAATTGAATATGTTTGGTGTGTGCATATAATTAGATGATCATGTGGTTGTATGCTTATTGCATCGTGAGTATGAAATGAATATAGTGTCATTAGTATAGTCTACTATAATGACATGGACGTATGAGGTTAAGTCGAAAGTTCATATGATAAATCGTTGACTTTCTGAAAGTCAACTGTGCATAAGTAGCAATGTTAGACTTATGTCACAACTGTAATGTTATAGAAAGTCATATGATGCGTGTTATATCCATATGTGTTATATGTGATGACGTGATAAATTATATGAGTTTGAAAAGATTGACTTGTGGAAATATGCCTTATGCTTGTTAGAATTTACTAATGATAGTCAAATATGAAACATGAATTTGATATGATCGTTAATATGTACAATCATGTATCCTAACAAGAATGTGAATGCAATTACATGAAAGTATAGGGATCATGTCAAGATGGATGGAAGCATGGAAAGGCTTACGGGTCAAAAGAAGGCGAGGAAACGGATGCGAATACGGACACTTAAGGTAAGTGATTTCCGGAATCACTTCTTACTTATAAATGAAGTTTGGTATGTTGTATATAGGGAACCATGTAAGAATTTACGGGTAAGGGTAAGTACCAAGGTAAGTCTATATGAACTTCGTCTATCCTTAATGTAAATTAAGATGACAGTCTCATCGTGTTAATGGAATTTTCATTATGTTCCTGAATGTTCATCGTGTTAATGGAACGTTCATTATGTTGCTGAATGTCCATCGTGTTAATTGAATGTTCGTTATGTTGCTGAATGTTCATCGTGTTAATAGAATGTTCATTATGTTGCTGAATGTTCATCGTGTTAATGGAATGTTCATTATGTTGCTGAATGTTCATCGTGTTAATGGAATGTTCATTATGTTGCTGAATGTTCATCGTGTTAATAGAATGTTCATTATGTTGCTGAATGTTCATCGTGTTAATGGAATGTTCATTATGTTGCTGAAAGTTCATCGTGTTAATAGAATGTTCATTATGTTGCTGAATGTTCATTATGTTGCTTAATTTTCATCGTGTTAATGGAATGTTCATTATGTTGCTGAATGCTCATCGTGTTAATAGAATGTTCATTATGTTGCTGAATGTTCATCGTGTTAATGGAATGTTCATTATGTTGCTGAATGTTCATCGTGTTAATGGAATGTTCATCATGTTAATGGAATGTTCATCATGTTTGTTGGAAGTTAGTCGGTTATGTTTGTTTGTAATTGCATTGATTTGTGTTGATATGATTGTAGATAAGACTCAACTTACAAATAAGTGAATGTGACTTGTATGTATGTATGTATGTATGTAGATATGGAACTGTAGCGTGTGTAAGTAGTGTGAACTTGTATGTACGTACATATGAATGGGATACATATGAATGTACTTAGATATATGAAAGTGTATACATGTGTTGTAATGTAATGATTGTAGATCATTGGTATACGTATATGTGAAAATGTGGGTTTTCAATATGTTTGAGATTATGTACTCCTAACCATGTTACTATTGAGAATGAAATAAGTGGAGTGCAGGTATGGGAATGCCGGACTCTCGAGGAATTGATGTCGGACTCGAGTAAATAAAATTAAGAGGATGTTTCAATGGAATACCTTACGTAGTTAGAATGTGATATAGCCTTTTAAGTATATGTATTAAATTATATATGATGTTACCATGTACTAACGTGTTGGTTATATATGGTGACCGCAGGTTAGTCAGATATTCATGATGGACAAGTGAACAAGGTTCGAGTTGAAGATCATCGATTGTACGGGAAAGTGGTCACGTTGTTTGTAATTATTTGTTAACATAGTTACATTAAATAAATGATGAATGATATATTTATTTTAAAAGAGTTGACCTAAACAGTATTCAAGTATGATAGAGTAGTTAAAAGAAAGAAATTTTACGGTTCATTTTCCGCTGCCTCGTTTTGGGTCAAATCATGATTAGGGGGTCACACCCCGACCGCGTAAAACAATGAAACCGCGGCGGAAACGTCGGGGAGTGCTGTGGCAGAATTATTGTTTCAAAACACATGATAATTAAAGTTAAGTTTTACAAGCTTAAATTATTACATAGTCTTACTTCGAACAAAGCACATAACATAAAAGACGATAACTTTCTTGATTTTAGATTGCTAAGGCCCAAGTCGCCCTAATTGAAGCTTGCTCACATCAAACAATTGCTCCTGAAACATATGTAAAAGTAAATACGTCAGCATAAAAATGCCTGTGAGTAACATAGGTTTAGTGTTGAAGATTCATTACTTTGAATTGTTAGAAGAAATGTTTAACGAAAAGTAGTCATGAACCTTATAAGATATTTTCTTTTATAAAATCATATGAGAAATCAAATGATATAAAATAATGATGTATGGTTAAGTAAATAACCAAATGAAAAATAATATATATAAAATATGTCAATGTCTTGTTTAACCAATGTCAATTGTCAAATGTCCAGTGTAAACCATGTCTTATGTAATCAAATGTCATGTACAAAACAAAGTCTTTGAATAAACCAAAGTTTAAAACAAAAATTATGTTTTGAAAACCATTGCTTTTATTGATATAAACATGTATATGGTTTGTCTATTGTATACACTCAAGCCTTGAGACTGTCGGATAAACCCTTATCAGGATCAGGAATTTATCAAAAATGTATTCGGATTCTGTCATTCCCCTAACGAAATACCTAGAAAGCGGGAACGGGATTTGTCAAGTCCTATAGCGCTATTACATACTACCAAGCGGCGTGATCAATGTTAATGAATGTACTACTTCGTCATACCAAATGTCTTTTTCAATGGAAGCATGTCATGAAAATGTCTTTGTAAAACCATGTAATAGGCATACTAAGTCAATATGCAAGGTAAAATGTCTTTGAAACCAAATGTTAGGTATACTAAGTCAATATACCATAAAAATGTCTTTGAAATAATGTATTATATGTAATATGTAACAAAAATGTATAATGTCATGAAAACGGAAAGTAAAGTTATGCACATATGATTCACCCAAAAACATTTGGAAAACGTAAAATAGGGGAACTATGTACTCACCTTTGGGTGCGTTTTTATATGTTAACACAAATCCTCAAATTGTTTATTCGTCCTAAATTAAATAAGAACGATTTAATAATAAAAAACCCACAAAAATACCTAAATTCTCCGATACTTAGAATTTTCACATAACTTTGAGATCTTCTCAAAAAGTTATTATTTTTTATTATTTTGGTGTAATTATATATATATATATATATATATATATATGAGTTCATATATATTTTAAAAACTTTGCGACTTGAATGATTTTATTGGTGACCCTTATCATGATATAAGCAATATATCTACGATTTGCGCGTCGTAATATATATACTCAAATGTAACATACAAATAATAGCATAATACACATAATCTTGTCAAGTATTAACATGTCATCATACACATATTATAAAACACATAACACATTGTAACAAATAAAATTAACCCAAGAACAACCCATTCTAGTGTATGTCGAAAAACACTTATTTTAGCGATTCGGTAACATTTTTGGGCGTCGGAAGTCACGTATGACCAACCAAACACCAAGTGAACTTAATATAAGTTAAAATACTTATTTTTATATCAAAAATATCAGTTTACTTACTGATCTAAAACAGTTTTATAAAAATCCTCTGAAAAGCCGATTTTTAACCGTTTTACCGCATAGTTTTGCATCAAACGTTACCCGAACCATCCCAAATCGAAACGACTTGATATTTTAACATAACCCATGTTATTTACTGAATAAAATAGTGGTTATACTCAGGATAGTGCAGGTCTCAAATAAAGCACATAAATCATGCAAATTTCACATATTTTACCACTTTTTAAGCTATATGTACAATATGCAAAGCTATCAAACATATGTCGAAGTTTCATGCCATCATAATATACCAACTAATGTTATTTTTAGTGTTTATAATCTGATCTAAAACATTTTTGTCATACAATCACTTTTTATCATTTCTTGAGCTTTGAATCAACATGTATCCTCATGTACAAATGTCTAAAGCATACTATCATATCATCAACATTTCATATGAGTTTAGATGCATCAAATATGCAATTTGTTCATGTTTATTTGCTGAAGTATTTGAACATTTATCATATCATGCATAGATCATTAAACACTTGCATTTTAACTATCATTGAAGAACAAGCAACAACTTAAACAAGTACTTATCAAGAAATCAAACTCAAAGCTCATACACATAAATATATATATGTATACGGTTATACACACACATAAACATCACCATTTTTTTATTTGTATCAAGACCCATTTCTTTTTAGATTTCAAGTTTGTGAAAATTCCAAGATTCAAGAGAAACTTCAAATCATCAAGAACAACCAAGAATCAAGAGTATGATTTAAACATAAATGTTATACCTTCAAGATTCAAGTAAGTTGTTGGATGAGGTTTTGATGATATGGAGCTTGAAATCACTTGAAAGCACCTTGGAAGCTCCTTTGGATCTTCACACCAACTTGAATTTAACTTGAAATGGGGTTGGATTTTGAAGAACAAGATTGAAGAAATGAAAATGGTGATGGAGATGGGGTGGATGGTTGGGAGGAGAGAGGAGAGAAGGAGAGATTGAGTGTTGTGTGAAGTATGAAGATCTTGGTAGATTGTAGAAGATATATGGAAGATTTAGAAGGAGATATGGAAGATCTAAGGTAAAACATGCACCAACAGTTGGCAAGGTAAGGTGAGAAGTGGGCATGTGTCTACTTACATACACACATACATGAAATACATATATATATATATATATATGCACAAAATACACATAAATGATATATGTAGGTTAAAACGGGTGTTTAACTGGATACACCATTATTTTATGTAGCGTTTAAATCCCGGTTTATGGCGTTCTAAATTATTTTTGTTATTCTATAAAAATAAACTCGCCAAAATATTACTGAAATAAATTTCAGTTGTCGAGACTGGCTGCGTTGTCTGCGTTTTGCAGTATAAGCACTGTGTTGCGTAGAAACACGCGGTACACGTTTAAACTTGAAAAATAACGTTTTTAAGCGTTTTAATTTATTTTTCAACACGAACCTGATTAAAAATAAAATTTTAATCATAACAGAATATTTTTGGGATTTAAATATTATCCGGGCGGTCACCAACGTTCGTTTCGCAGTTTTATCGTAATTAGTTCTTTAGTTCAAATAAACATGTTTTTGCCATACCGAATCCTTCGAAACTTATTTCTAAGTTATGTAAAGGGTATTCAGGGTATGTTTGGCTTATGTCACAGTTCCGGAGTGTACGTCGCGTTAAACTGACTATGTTTACGTAACGGTTTATGATTTCACTTCCAGAACAGGTTTAAGAGTTCGGAATTGAACAATGATTAAAAACGTACTAATGTCACAAATAATTAAACAAATATTGAAATTAAAACACCATATTTATTAAATACAAAGTTGTTCGGAACAGTACAAGAATTAAAATACACAGATGTCACAGTCTCCCCTACTTTTGGAAATTTCGTCCCGAAATTTAATTAGAGGAAACTTGTGGGAAAAGGTGTGGATATTTCGCCTTCATTTGATCCTCTCGTTCCCAAGTAAACTCTGGGCCACGTTTGGATTCCCAGCGAACTTTGACTATCCGTATGCGCTTACGCTTGAGTTTCTTGACTTGATGGTCCATGATTTCCACAGGTTTCTCGACGAAGTGCATCGTGTTATCGACACGAATCTCATCAAGGGGGATGTGGAGGTTTTTGTCAGCCAAACACTTTCCCAGATTGGACACGTGGAAAGTTGGATGAACATTTCCAAGTTCAGGAGGCAGCTCAAGTCTGTAGGCTACTTTTCCGATTCTTTCAACGATCTTGAATGGTCCAACATATCATGGTGCAAGTTTTCCTTTCTTCCCAAATCTGATTACACCTTTCCAAGGAGATACCTTGAGTAGGACGAGATCACCAACTTGGAATTCCAAAGGCTTGCGTCGTCTATCCGCGTAATTCTTTTGACGGTTTCTAGCTGTAAAGAGGTTGTCGTGAATTTTTTTGACTTTGTCTGTAGTCTCCAGAATGAGTTCAGGTCCAGTGAGCTGAGCTTCACCAATCTCATTCCAGCAGACCGGCGAACGACATTTTTGACCGTATAAAGCTTCGAAAGGAGCCATGTTGATGCTGGAGTGATAACTATTATTGTAGGAGAATTCGATCAATGGAAGATGCGAATCCCAACTACCACCAAAATCGATCACACAAGCTCTAAGCATATCCTCCAATGTCTGGATTGTTCTTTCAGATTGTCCATCCATTTGAGGATGATAAGATGTGCTCAAATTGAGTTGGGTTCCCATAGCGGATTACATGGTTCTCCAAAAGTGAGATGAGAATCGAGCATCTCGGTCTGATATGATGTTCAAAGGAACACCATGTCGGGATACAATTTCATCTACATAGATCTTGGCAAGCTTGTCAGCAGATAAATCCTCACGGATTGGCAGGACGTGCGCTGATTTTGTCAAACGATCAACTACTACCCAAATGACATCATGACCTTTCTTAGTGCGCGGAAGTTTGGTAATAAGATCCATGGCAATGTTTTCCCATTTCCAGACTGGTATCTCTGGTTGTTCCAATAATCCAAAGGGATGTTGATGTTCTGCCTTAACCTTCAGACAAGTAAGGCATTTGGATACGTATAAGGCAATGTCTTTCTTCATTCCCGGCCACCCATACTGGGTTCGAAGATCCTTATACATTTTGTCTGCACCAGGGTGAATAGAATAACGAGACTTATGAGCTTCATCCATAAGCAAGGTGCGAAGATTGTCTATACTTGGGACCCACAAACGGCCCATGAAATAAAATATCCCAAAGTCTCTCAATTCAAGTTCAGGTTTAATGTGACATGGTAATTCTTTACCCATCAAGCCTTGTCTAACACAAGTATGTTGAGCTTTAAAGATGCGGGTTTGAATATCTGTTCAGACTCGAACACAATGAAGTTTGACTCGTTCCTTTCGACTTAGCGCATTGGCTACGACATTCGCCTTACCAGGATGGTAGCGAATCTCGCAGTCGTAGTCGTTTAGAAGTTCTACCCAACGTCGTTGCCTCATGTTTAGTTCTTTCTGGTTGAAGATGTGTTGGAGACTTTTGTGGTCTGTGAAAACCACACATTTTGTTCCGTAAAGGTAGTGTCTCCATATCTTGAGCGCAAAAACCACAGTGCCTAACTCAAGATCATGAGTTGTGTAGTTTTTCTCATGGATTTTCAATTGTCTTGATGCATAGGCTATGACTTTGTTCCTTTGCATGAGAACGCAACCAAGGCCTAGATTCGATGTGTCACAATATACAACAAAGTCGTCGTTTCCCTTAGGTAAAGACAACACAGGAGCATCGCAGAGTTTTTGTTTCAAGGTCTGAAAAGCTTCTTCTTGTTTGGGTCCCCACTTAAAAGGTTTATTCTTTTGAGTTAAGGCTGTGAGAGGAACCGCAATCTTGGAGAAGTTTGCAATGAAGCGGCGGTAATAACCCGCGAGACCCAGAAATGAACGAACCTCGGTAGGAGTAGTTGGTGTATTCCAATCCTTAATTGCACTGATTTTGGCGGGATCTACATGTATACCTTGTTCGTTAACAATATGTCCCAAAAATTGAACTTCCCTAAGCCAAAATTCACACTTGGAGAATTTAGCGAAAAGTTGTTCTTTCTTTAGGAGTTCCATTGTTATACGGAGATGTTGTTCGTGGTCAGATCGTGTCTTGGAATAAATCAAGATCTCATCAATGAAGACGATGATGAACTTATCTAAATAAGGCTTACAAACCCTATTCATTAAATCCATGAAGACGGCAGGAGCATTCGTTAAACCGAAAGGCATAACAGTAAACTCATAGTGGCCGTATCGTGTGCGGAAAGCAGTCTTGGGAATATCTTCTTCGGATACGCGAAGCTGATGATACCCAGAACATAGATCAATCTTCGAAAAGCAGGTAGCACCCTGAATCTGATAAAAGAGATCATCAATGCGAGGTAGGGGATATCGATTTTTAATGGTGAGTTTGTTAAGCTCACGGTAATCGATACACATTCGGAATGATCCATCCTTCTTCTTTACAAATAGGATAGGCGCGCCCCAAGGGGAAAAGCTTGGATGAATAAATCCTTTGTCTGATAACTCCTGCAGCTGCTTCGATAGCTCTTGCATCTTAGACGGTGCAAGACGGTATGGAGATTTGGCAATCGGGTTGGCACCAGGGACAAGGTCAATACGAAACTCAATTTGACGTGCTGGGGGTAAACCAGGTAACTCTTCAGGAAACACCTCAGGATAATCCCAAACAACAGGGATGTCTTAAATAGTCTTACCCTTGTCTTTCTCTTCTACGACATGTGCCAAGAAATCCACGTAATTCTTTCGTAGATATCTATGACCTTGGGTGCTTGTCATCAGTTTAAGGCTACTAGCGGGTTTCTCTCCACGAACCTCTAAGACTTCTCCAGACGAAAGAGGTACACGGACAATCTTGTCAAAACAAACCAATTCTGCACAGTATTTGGTCAACCAATCCATCCCTACTATAACGTTGAAACTCCCAAGTTGCATTGGCGTGAGGTCAATGGGAAAAAGATGACCGTTGAGGTTCAACTGGCAATTTCGAATGACGGAATCAAGTACAAGGGATTCACCACTGGCTAACTCTAATGTCAAGGGTTTTCCTAGTTTTGTTCTAGGCTTTGCAAGTAATGGTTCAAAATCTAGGGATACAAAACTCTTGTCGGCACCCGAATAAAAAAGAATAGAAGTAAGTTGGTTGTTAACATAGAACATACCGTTCACCACATCATTGTCAGCACGCGCTTCATTGGCATTGATGTTGTAGACTCGTCCACGAGCTGGGTTTGCATTAGCCAACTTCGGGCACTTGTTCCTGTAGTGAGTCATATATCCACAATTGTAGCAAGACCCAGGCTGAAAAGGAGGTCGTGCAGGATTTGCTGGCTGTTGGGCAGGGTTTTGTGTCGCTTGATTCGGAGCAGGAGGAGAGCGACATGTGTTAGCCAAATGACCATATTTTCCACAGTTGTTGCAAAGATGATAGTGAAGATGTGGTTGATGATGACAATTACATTTGTTACAAAGAGGTGCAGTACCAACATACGGTTTCTTGGCAGGTGGTTATGCTGGCTGGTTCTGAGTGTTCTGGTTGGGTTTTGCAGTAACCGCAAAGTTTTGGGAAGCCTTACGCTTCTTAGATTTCTTCGAGGTTTCAGATTTCTTTCCCTTCTTCTTCTCTGTCTTGTCAGATGGTTTCTTATCACCCTTGCGGTGGAGTTTACCCTTCTTGACTTGAGACTCAGTCAAAGTTGCAGCTAGCTCAATAGCTTGTCTCACCGTGGTAGGGTTACTGCCGGTGACAATATCCTGAACATGATCAGGAAGACCATCTATGTACTTCTCAATTGCCTTGTCCAAAGGCGTGACCATGGTGGGACACAGCAAGCTCAGTTCTTCGTATCGGTCTGTGTAGGCACCGTGCTCTCCACTATCTTGTTTGAGATTGTGGAATTCGTTTTCCAGTGCCCTCTGTTCATGACGAGGACAAAACTCCCTCATCATAAGTGCACGAAGCTCTTCCCATGTTTGAGCCAATGCTACGTCAGCACCCCTGTCTCTCATCACACCATTCCACCAAGTAAGTGCCCTTTTCTGAAACACACTTGACGCGAACTCAACCTTTCGCTCATTTGGGCATTGAACATGACGAAATATACTCTCGAGACTCTCGAACCACTGTAGAAGCCCAGTTGCTCCTTCTGACCTAGAAAACTGAAGCGGTTTAGCCGAATTGAATGTCTTAAAGATGCACAGAACAGGTGCGTTGTTGTTGTTCGCTTGGTTTAACTGAGTCACTAGGTTCGGGAGTACAGCAGCGATTTGCTGAGCGATCAAGGCTGCCATAGCGGCGTCTTGAGTTTGATCACATCGAGGAGGCATCTAAAAGAAAAGGAACACAGGGAAATGTGTGAGATTGACTTAAGACAATCAAAACGAGTATTGAAAAACATCGACAACACAAGGGAAGGTGGTCATTTGTTCATTACTTAAAATAAACAAACAACACAGTGACTAATCAAAGTAAACAGGTCTACATAATGCATAATGAAGACATGCTTTAGCCTATAAGTGGACACTCACCCCAAGAGTTCCCAGGTAAGAGTGACTGGTCCGATTATGTGGATTTGTACGAACACTCTAGCCTTAGACAGAAAACTCAGGGTACAGGCACCCACCCTTCCAGATTGCACATGTACACATTATTAAGACCCAAACTTTGACGAGACTTGAAAACTTTAAAGGCATGAAGCCTAAAAATAAATCATCTAAGGATAGACGATTGATTTTCAAATGAAATTAAGATTTGTGTACTTATTTTGGTAATCACCTAAGGATAGGTGATAGTATTGTTTTAAGATCTAAACACAAGGTAACTTGTGTTAGGGTCCTAGGAAGGTTATAGTCTAGGTCAAAATTTTACTAATAACCTAATTCCCTATAACCATGAGCTCTGATACCAACTCTTCGGTCACACCCCGACCGCGTAAAACAATGAAACCGCGGCGGAAACGTCGGGGAGTGCTGTGGCAGAATTATTGTTTCAAAACACATGATAATTAAAGTTAAGTTTTACAAGTTTGAGTTATTACATAGTCTTAGTTCGAACAAAGCACATAACATAAAAGACGATAACTTTCTTGATTTTAGATTGCTAAGGCCCAAGTCGCCCTAAGTGAAGCTTGCTCACATCAAACAATTGCTCCTGAAACATATGTGAAAGTAAATACGTCAGCATAAAAATGTATGTGAGTAACATAGGTTTAGTGTTGAAGATTCATGACTTTGAATTGTTAAAAGAAATGTTTAACGAAAAGTAGTCATGAACCTTATAAGATATTTTCTTTTATAAAATCATATGAGAAATCAAATGATATAAAAGAATGATGTATGGTTAAGTAAATAACCAAATGAAAAATAATATATATAAAATATGTCAATGTCTTGTTTAACCAATGTCAATTGTCAAATGTCCAGTGTAAACCATGTCTTATGTAATCAAATGTCATGTACAAAACAAAGTATTTGAATAAACCAAAGTTTAAAACAAAAATTATATTTTGAAAACCATTGCTTTTATTGATATAAACATTTATATGGTTTGTCTATCGTATACACTCAAGCCTTGAGACTGTCGGATAAACACTTATCAAGATCAGGAATTTATCAAAAATGTATTCGGATTCTGTCATTCCCCTAACGAAATACCTAGAAAGCGGGAACGGGATTTGTCAAGTCCTATAGCGCTATTACATACTACCGAGCGGCGTGATCAATGTTAACGAATGTACTACTTCGTCATACCAAATGTCTTTTTCAATGGAAGCATGTCATGAAAATGTCTTTGTAAAACCATGTAATAGGCATACTAAGTCAATATGCAAGGTAAAATGTCTTTGAAACCAAATGTTAGGTATACTAAGTCAATATACCATAAAAATGTCTTTGAAATAATGTATTATATGTAATATGTAACAAAAATGTATAATGTCATGAAAACGGAAAGTAAAGTTATGCACATATGCTTCACCCCAAAACAATTGGAAAACGTAAAATAGGACTATGTACTCACCTTTGGGTGCGTTTTTATATGTTAACACAATCCCTCAAATTGTTTATTCGTCCTAAATTAAATAAAAACGATTTAATAATCAAAAACCCACAAAAATACCTAAATTCTCCGATACTTATAATTTTCACATAACTTTGAGATCTTCTCAAAAAAATGATTTAATAATCAAAAACCCACAAAAATACCTAAATTCTCCGATACTTATAATTTTCACATAACTTTGAGATCTTCTCAAAAAGTTATCATTTTTGATAATTTTGGTGTAATTATATATATATATATATATATATATATATATATATATATATATATATATATATATATATATATATGAGTTCATATATATTTTGAAAACTTTGCGACTTGAACGATTTTATTGATGACCCTTAACATGATATAAGCAATATATCTACGATTTGCGCGTCGTAATATATATACTCAAATGTAACATACAAATAATAGTGTAATACACATAATCTTGTCAAGTATTAACATGTCATCATACACATATTATAAAACACATAACACATTGTAACAAATAAAATTAACCCAAGAACAACCCATTCTAGTGTATGTCGAAAAACACTTATTTTAGCGATTCGGTAACATTTTTGGGCGTCGGAAGTCACGTATGACCAACCAAACACCAAGTAAACTTAATATAAGTTAAAATACTTATTTTTATATCAAAAATATCAGTTTACTTACTGATCTAAAACAGTTTTATAAAAATCCTCCGAAAAGCCGATTTTTAACCGTTTTACTGCATAGTTTTGCATCAAACGTTACCCGAACCATCCCAAATCGAAACGACTTGATATTTTAACATAACCCATGTTATTTACTGAATAAAATAGTGGTTATACTCATGATAGTGCAGGTTGTTAGGATCGGAGGCTCTTATGATTGTGTTAGTTTGTATGATTTGAACATTGAATGAATATGAAACAATGTAAAGTGCAGCGGAAATGAATAACAACTTTGTACACACAATCAATGGAGAAAATAGTTTTGAAAAAGCATATGCAATTCGTTTAGTCAAAAGATTTACAATACAAATCAAATGATTACAAACATGCTTACAAGCTAAACTCCCCCTCAGTCTGATACCCCAAGGTTGGATTGCACAAGATGAAAGGATTGAATTGAGAAGAAGAACTCTCTCAAAACGAATTAAATGTAACAGTACAGAGTACTGCTCCATTTATAGACAAACCAAACCACTGAGGCATCTCAGCTGACGTCACCATGAAAGTGACATCTAACAAACTAACAAACTCTATCTACTGTTCTACAACTACTGACCATACAGACATTGATTACATTCTAAACACTGATATATAAACACTGACTCTTCATTCCACTGACGTATTCAACCACTGTTGTATGAGCAACAGTGCTTTCTTCAAAGGGTGATCAGGCCTTGAATGGGCAGTGCTTTAATTCTTCAGCAGTACTTGGATTCCAGCAGTAGATTGAGCTTCAGCCTTTAAACTTCATCAGTGCTTTGGTTTCACAGTGGTTCATAGGATCAGCAGTTGTTGATAAGGGCAGTACTTGGAGCATGTCAGATGTTTGATTCACTGTCAAGGGGAAAACTTAATGTAAACAACTTATTATTGTGAATACACAGTTGTGACCTGGTTTTGGCTTTCATTATCTGTTCCTCTTGTAGGGTTCAATCCTAACAATCTCCCCCTGGAACAGATAATGCCAAAACCATTCATTATTCTGGATCTTTATTCCTCATCAGTAGTTCCCTTACAAGTTTTTTAAATTCTTCTTCAAATTCTTTGGAACTGGTGTCATCCTTATCCCTGCACAGTGAAAGTTCAAGGAGATCCTGCAAATCTTCAACACTAAGGCCTAGTGCTTCTTTCCTTGATATGTACTTCACTTCGCCATTGGATCTGACCAGGGTCAATACGTGGGTCTTTTGATCAGACATCCACTTTAGTACTTTCGAACCCAATGGGTTTCTTGGGAGAGATTTATTTGATGATGAGTTGGGAGATGTTGGCCTTGTGAAAACTTGCAGACTTTCAGACATTCTTTTGAAGGCCATTTCAATAACATTGTTTGTTGCAGCTATGTCTTCTGCAGTTTCTTTTTCTATCTGCTCCTGTCTCTTTTGTTGATCTGGCTCAATGTCTGAAACTTCTGAAGTAGATGGTGATGCAGGTTTAGTTAACACCTTCTTAAAAAGGTTTCGAAGTTTTTCCGAGTTCTCTTCTTTTAGACCCATTTTCATGATGGTTTCTGTGAAGTACTCAACTTCCTTTTCCTTTACCTCTTCACTGGTCAGCTGTTCTCCTTCTTCTTGGTTTGTCACAAGAGTAGAATTTTTAGTTGACCGGAACAGTGTTTTGAGGTTTTCTATCTGCTGTTCAAGCTTCATCATTTGTTCATGCTTCTTTGAAGTGCCTGAAACAGTTATCTTCCTTTTCTTCAGCCTTTCATAGGCTTCATCAGTTTGCTGCTTTGACCATTTTGATATGGCATTTGCAGCGCCACTTTTGCATCCACCAACTCCTGTTTCTTTCTTTTATACTCAACTGTTAGGTCAGAGATGAGCTTTTTGTATTTACTCCAATTTGGAGCATTTTTCTTCTTTCTAGGATCATTCTTGATTCTATCAATCCTATCAGCTTCATGCTTTAAAGCTACTATTGGCCATTCTTCAAATTGGTTTTCTTCAGTAGGATAAAATTTTTCTTGCATTATGTATGCAAGAAGTTTTCCTCTCATCTCTTATCGTTGTTCTGCCTTTTCTTTGCTCAGCTCTTGTGCAAAATCTTTTATTTGTTTGACTTTTGTGAGCAGAAAATCCAATCTTTCAGCAATGGCTTCATCACCTTGACCTTTACATTCAACCTTGGCTCTTATCTTAGCCTGTCTTACTTTGAGCTCAAGATATTCATCCATGTCTTCTGGAACCATGAAGCCAACGAGTGAAGAAAATCTTCTGTTTGAAGGATCATCATCAGTGTAGAATTGCCTCATCTCATTTTTTATAGCTTCCAGTTCTAACGGATATCTTGCAGCAGTGGGATCATATTGGTCCTCATCTGGCTGAGTAAGTTTTCTTTTTCTGGTGTAAAGTTTTGCTGGTTGAGATGTGAGACTGGTGGAAACAGTGGAAGATGACTGACTAACAGTTATTGAAACAACTGGTGTCTCAACATCTGTTGTCATTACAACTACTGATGTGTCAGTAGATGTCTTCTGCTTTTGAGCAGGGGTTGAAGTGATTTTTGATGGTGGTGGTGACTCATCATCAGGAATGAAAACCCTTCTCCTTTTTATTGTAGGAGAGGCTGATGATGTCGTTGGTGGATCAGTGGTTTGACTGATGGAAAGTGTCTGACCAACAGTCGTTGACACAACTGGTGTCTCAACCACTGTTGTCATTACAGCAGATGTTGTAACATCTGCTGTCTTCTGCTTTATGGCAGGAGGTAGTGGTGGTGATATGATTGTAGATGATGATGGTGGTAGAACAGTGGTTGTGATGGTGTGTGTTGAAGTTGTGTGTGTTGATGAAATGGCAATTGTTTGGCTACTGACAACAGTTTTTGTAACTACTGATGTATCAGCTGTTTTAATGGAAGTTTTGGATTTTGTGGTTTGATCTGGTTTAGATGTCTGTTTTACTTGATCTGGTTCAATATACAGACCATCTTCTATTCCTTTCTTCTTCAACTTGATTTTCTCCCCCTTTTTGGCATTATCTGGAAGGGGGTTATCCATGAAGAGGATGGTTGAAGGAACTTTTTCACCATGGGCAGTCTTTTGTATGTTGGCCTTTATAGCCTTGATATCTGCTTGGGTATCCTTGAATCTTGATTCCACCATGTTTGTCAGCATTTGTACATGTATAGCATGCTGCTGATCAACCATTTGTTTCTGTTTTTCCAGCATGGGTTGAAAGATATTCCAGAGCTCATTTGCAGCAATTGCTTGTGGTGAAGCAGATGCTTGAGTTGGAACAGATGCTTGTGGTGGGGCAGCAGTGGATTGTGCTTTTTGAGCTTTTAAAATCTCTTGCACCATCTCCTTTATTTCAGCAACTGAGGTTTCAAGTTTTTCAACTCTTCCCGTCAATTCCTGGTATTTTGAATCATTACCCACTTTAATGGGATCATCTGAATCCCCACCTGTAGTGGTTATATCAACGTTTGACTTAGGAACTGAGTCCCAAAAATCACCCATTAATGCCCCTTGTTCTTGGTACTGGGGACTTCTTTCTTCAGCACTAGATAAACCTTTGATGGTACCAGTGGTTAGAACTAACTCACTGGTGGTTACCGATGGTGCTATGGAAGAAATTGCCTTCAAGGGAGTCTTACTTATGAAACAACTGTCCAACTGAAGATCTGTTGATCCATCAGTTCTAGTTGCTGCTCCACTTGAACTACCACCGAGAGTTACTTGTAACTCAGGGGGTGTAACCTCCTCAGTTGTTGTTGGGATAACAGAGGTATAAGCATCAGACCCAGTCACTTGTGGGAGTATACTCTCAGTGACAGGTGATAGAGAGGAATTGGTTTGTGTCTGAGCTATAACAACTGCATGCAACAAAGGTAGCATGGATTGTGGCAATATTATTGGTGAGGGTGTGGGAGTTGAAAGAGACATGTCCTTGGGATCAGGACTGAGGAAGATGGATCCAATTGAATCCAGAGCTTCATATTGTGGGGTCCCTGTGCTTACAACCTGATCCTTTTGTGAGGATGCAGGAGGAGTTTTAGGCAAAGGTGGAGATCTTTCTACCAACTGCTGTGAGGAAATAGCAGCAGTGGTTTGTGGTGACATTTGTGTTATCACAGGCAGTTGCTCTGGGATCTCATCTTCCAGAGTTGCCTTTTTCTTGGGTTTGGTGGGCTTTTTGTATGATTTTCTTTTGGTCTTTTTGGTAATGTCAGGTGTGGGTTTCAAAGCAGTGGTAGTGCTGCTATGATCACCTGGAGCAGTGGGCTCAACAGCAGATGTCTGAGGGGCTGTGGTAACTGCTGAAGTCTGCTCAGACACCTCTGCTTTTGTTTTTATTGGTGCCATCATTCTGGAAAATGTTTCTTTTGTTAAGCCTTTTATTTGAAAATAGGCACCTTGTTTAAGCAAATTTTCATTTTCTTTTTCAAAATTTTGTTTGAAATAATAGCTCAGAAATCTTGGAAAAAGTAAAAATGATTTGCTATCAACGTTTTTTACCAAGTCGTTGAAGATCTCCTGGGAGTAGTTGTAATCTTTATTGTTTAAAATAGCATAGCCCAGGCATTGAATCTTCAATGGTATTTCATTAAACGCTGTTGTTTTATTTGAAACACAACTTAAAAGTGTGTGAAATAAAAATCTGGGTGCAGATGGGAAATAACCTTTTTGTAAGGTATCTACCTTTGATTGTTCTGCATATCCCCTTTTCAGAAAATCAGCTTTTAACTCGTTTTTGTCAAAGGAAGTTTTACCATTCTGATCATCGAGTTTGAAGACTTCTGAGATTGTTTGCGGAGTGATTTGAATCACTTTACCCTGTATCGAGGAGTTAATGGCTATGACTTTATCGTCTTGTTTTTCAAGCGTCGCCTTTTTCCAGAACTCTCTATGGGTTTGCAAATAAATGGGAGCATCTGCTGTCAACAAAGTTTTGTACTTTGATGCAGATAATGTATCAATGATGGAGTCGAAGGTGTGGTTATCGGTAGGTTTTGTGAGCAAACCCAGATAATTATGAGGAGATTTGTATGGTATCTCGATGGATTCTTCGGCCGTTTGAGCGACCTCTTTTGAAGATGATGGTGATTTTGGTTTAGATTTTGATTTTGATTTCGTCATTTTGATGAAGAAGAATCGAAGAGTGATTTGGGAAGAAAAGTTGGAAACTGCTTTGAGAAGAGAACTTTGGAATTCAATTCGACAGTGTAAAAACCCTGTTTGGGGGTTTAGGGCAGGGTTTTATTTAGGAAAAAAATGATCGCTGATGTGGCAGCGGTTATTATGATCTGAGGGCTAAAAACTGACCACGCGTCAAACTCTGATGAAATGGATGAATAGCAGAGAACAATTGTTTTGAAAACCATTGATGAAGCAGACACCAGTGGTTACAACGGTAATAATGTGACATCAGTGGATGATTTTTACTATCAGTAGATAGTACATCAGTGGATAAGACACTGATTTTGAGCATCAGTGCTTGCCAGGAGAAATGATGGATCAGTGGATGACTTTCAGTAGTGGACAGTATTTAGTAAAAGATGTTGAACAAGACAGTGGTTAAAGGTAATATAATGGTAATGATTTTAAAGATCAGTATATCAGCAACAGTTTTGAAAATTTTCATTCAGAGTTTTGCCACATGTCAATTACACATTTTGAAGCCTTTACAACTCCTTGACAGTGGTTTAGTACCCCAGATAATGTGAACTTTTTACCAAAGTTACTCATCTTTGTAATAATATTTGATTTAAACCATGAGTACCCAAGTATTTTAAGATCTGTTGACAATCAATCCTTTTCAAGGATTAAGAACAAACTTGAGTTTGACATGACCATGACAAATATACCATTTCCTTTTGATCTGTATGAGGATAAATTAACCAACAAAAATAAAGGTTATTTATCCTGACAGGAGATTGAAACTTTTACTATCAAAAACTAGTAAAAGTTCAAAATATACCAAAAAAATAGTATATCCTGCTTTATTCGAGAAAATCCTTCTTAAAAAATAAAGGATTTTTTAAAAACAGCACCAAAGGAACCTGGTAAAACAGTAATAAAGCACATAATCATCTCATGCTCAAGTTTATGAAAATGGTCAGTGGTTGAAAACAACCACTGTTTTGAAGACAGTGGTATGAATTTTAACTGCATTTTGTCCACTGTTTGGTACCATTTACTTGTTTGATGATTAACAACAGAATTGAGGACACATGTTCACATGAGTTTTTGACAACTCGGTTGTAGACTTCGTTACCATGTGAAGATTCTGAAAATTTGTCTAGTCCTCTTTTAAGTACATTTACTGGGAATACGATTGTTCTTTGAATTTTCTTAAATCAAAAATTTCACATAGTTGCTTAATGACCATAATTACCCCAACCTTTGACTCTAAAGTGTTTTATGTTTATACTCTTCCTTTTGACTTCAAAGGATTTGAGATAAACACACTTCTGAGCTTTTGTTAATTTTCTTCTTCCCCTTTCACCCTTCTCATTTATAAGTAATTAATTACTTACTGGGAGATCTTTGAGAAAAACCTTAATCCAGTATCATTTTGTCGTAATGTTTTGAGAGAATTGGTCATGTTTGCACGAGTTTTTCAACCAATCTCACACTACATATGATATGGACTATGTAGATCCCTGATTTTCTGAATGTATTTTAACAAAGTTGATTTTGTCCATTTGGGGATCCTCAACCTGTTTTTCAACACACCAGATCTTATGACTAAAGTTTTATATTCCCTCTTTCGTGTTTACCAAAACACTAATGTTTTAAGAACATAGGTTTTGTTCATCTGAGGTTCATACTTTAAACATGATGAAACAGCACAAAATTCACAACAATAGTTGAAATCAATTTTGAAAATAAGAGATAATCCCATAGTTTTAACAGATATGTTTTCAGATCTATAAACCACGAGTGTCTTGTGCATGAAATCACTTGTTGTGTGAGATTTGTGTGTCATATGACATCTTGGTTGATCTACAGAGTTTTTAAATAACCACTTTGAACATGGTTTACTCGGTACTCTGTTTTTCAACTAAATGCACCCAACCTTAGTATCAATGAATTATGAGCCGAACTGTTATGTCAAATTGATTGTTAGATCGAATTTGACTGTCCAGGCTCTGATACCAATTGTTAGGATCGGAGGCTCTTATGATTGTGTTAGTTTATATGATTTGAACACTGAATGAATATGAAACAATGTAAAGTGCAGCGGAAATGAATAACAACTTTGTACACACAATCAAAGGAGAAAATAGTTTTGAAAAAGCATATGCAATTCATTTAGTCAAAAGATTTACAATACAAATCAAATGATTACAAACATGCTTACAAGCTAAACTCCCCCTCAGCCTGATGCCCAAGGTTGGATTGCACAAGATGAAAGGATTGAATTGAGAAGAAGAACTCTCTCAAAACGAATCAAATGTAACAGTACAGAGTACTTCTCCATTTATAGACAAACCAAACCACTGAGGCATCTCAGCTGACGTCACCATGAAAGTGACATCTAACAAACTAACAAGCTCTATCTACTGTTCTACAACTACTGACCATACAGACATTGATTACATTCTAAACACTGATATATAAACACTGACTCTTCATTCCACTGACGTAATCAACCACTGTTGTATGAGCAACAGTGCTTTCTTCAAAGGGTGATCAGGCCTTGAATGGGCAGTGCTTTAATTCTTCAGCAGTACTTGGATTCCAGTAGTAGATTGAGCTTTAGCCTTTAAACTTCATCAGTGCTTTAGTTTCACAGTGGTTCATAGGATCAACAGTTGTTGATAAGGGCAGTACTTGGAGCATGTCAGATGTTTGATTCACTGTCAAGGGGAAAACTTAATGTAAACAGCTGATTATTGTGAATCCACTGTTGTGACCTGGTTTTGGCTTTCATTATTTGTTCCTCTGGTAGGGTTCAATCCTAACACAGGTCTCATATAAAGCACATAAATCATGCAAATTTTACATATTTTACCACTTTTTAAGCTATATGTATAACATGCAAAGCTATCAAACCTATGTCGAAGTTCATGCCATCATAATATACCAACTAATGTTATTTTTAGTGTTTATAATCTGATCTAAAACATTTTTTCTTACAATCACTTTTTATCATTTCTTGAGCTTTAAATCAACATGTATCCTCATGTACAAGTGTCTAAAGCATACTATCATATCATCAACATTTCATCTGAGTTTAGATGCATAAAATATGCAATTTGTTCATGTTCATTTGCTGAAGTATTTGAACATTTATCATATCATGCATAGATCATTAAACACTTGCATTTTAACTATCATTCAAGAACAAGCAACAACTTAAACAAGTACTTATCAAGAAATCAAACTCAAAGCTCATACACACATATACATACATACATATATATATATATATATATATATATATATATATATATATATATATATATATATATATATATATATATATACGGTTATACACACACATAAACATCACCATTTTTTTATTTGTATCAAGACCCATTTCTTTTTAGATTTCAAGTTTGTGAAAATTCCAAGATTCAAGAGAAACTTCAAATCATCAAGAACAACCAAGAATCAAGAGTATGATTTAAACATAAATGTTATACCTTCAAGATTCAAGTAAGTTGTTGGATGAGGTTTTGATGATATGGAGCTTGAAATCACTTGAAAGCACCTTGGAAGCTCCTTTGGATCTTCACACCAACTTGAATTTAACTTGAAATGGGATTGGATTATGAAGAACAAGATTGAAGAAATGAAAATGGTGATGGAGATGGGGTGGACGGTTGGGAGGAGAGAAGGAGATATTGAGTGTTGTGTGAAGTATGAAGATCTTGGTAGATTGTAGAAGATATATGGAAGATTTAGAAGGAGATATGGAAGATCTAAGGTAAAGCATGCACCAACACTTGGCAAGGTAAGGTGAGAAGTGGGCATGTGTCTACTTACATACACACATACACGAAATACATATATATATATATATGCACAAAATACACATAAATGATATATGTAGGTTAAAACGGGTGTTTAACTGGATACCGGGTATTTTATGTAGCGTTTAAATCCCGGTTTATGGCGTTCTAAATTATTTTTATTATTCTATAAAAATAAACTCGGCAAAATATTACTGAAATAAATTTCAGTTTCCGAGACTGGCTGCGTTGTCTGCGTTTTGCAGTATAAGCAATGTGTTGCGCAGAAACACGCGGTACGCGTTTAAACTTGAAAAATAACGTTTTTAAGCGTTTTAATTTAGTTTTCAACACGAACCTGATTAAAAATAAAATTTTAATCATAACATAATATTTTTAGGATTTAAATATTATCCGGGCGGTCACCAACATTCGTTTCGCAGTTTTATCGTAATTAGTTCTTTAGTTCAAATAAACATGTTTTTGCCATACCGAATCCTTCGAAACTTATTTCTAAGTTATGTAAAGGGTATTCAGGGTATGTTTGGCTTATGTCACAGTTCCGGAGTGTACGTCGCGTTAAACTGATTATGTTTACGTAACAGTTTATGATTTCACTTCCAGAACAGGTTTAAGAGTTCGGAATTGAACAATGATTGAAAACGTACTAATGTCACAAATAATTAAACAAATATTGAAATCAAAACACCATATTTAGTAAATACAAAGTTGTTCGTAACAGTACAAGAATTAAAATACACAGATGTCACAAAGGGTCTTACATCTGGCTAGGAATTGTATCTTGAATGTGTTAGATTGTAAGATGTGGGTAAAAGTTGGATAGAACACTATGTACGCACATATTGGAATTTAGTATATATGAATGAACGGGACTTGTAAATATGTGTACGTGGCTTATAATACGTATGAGTATTAACGGTACTAATCATGTTACTTTGAGAATATAATGAAGGTGTAGGGAAGTTATTGTTGGCCTTTGAAGGTTCGTTGTCATGGTGCAAGGATTGAATTCAGAAGGATAATCGAATGGATTATCACACGTTGGAAGAATGCGCCATGTCCTTTAAATTATATATGTTTTAGATTATGTACGTTGTCACCTATTACTAATGATGTGGATGTGTAAGGTGACTGTAGGTTACATGGATCATCATCATCATGAGGTGTAAGTGGTTGAAGATCGAGCCCAAACATGGATTGTACAAGAGTATGGTCGCTTAGTTGAAAATGTATGTAACACTTTGTGTATTTAATAAGAAGTAAGGATGTAATGCATGTAAAATAGTCATATTAAATGGTTTTCAAACATATTAGAAAGTATATAAAGAAAGAAATTTTATGGTTCATATTTCCTCTGCATCTTTTCAATTAAAACGTGTTAGGGTCTTACAATACATTTCCATCGTATTAAATTATTACGTATAGTATCACTTAAACTTTACTTTGTAGTGGACATGTAATAGAAATGGAGTTGTATGACATAAAAAAATATGACTACGTATCTACTCGCTTGAATATTGAAAAGAAGCCACTTATATATGCGACACATGGAAAGTTGGTTAATTGGAATTCAAGTAAGTTGTTGTTAGCATACTGGTTTACATAAATTATCCATTGCTTTGCTAACAATTATACCTTGTATCTTACATAATTAAACTTTTATGTTATATAGAAAACATTTTAATGTCAACAGATTTGACTAGCTATGTAAAATTCTCAGAAACTGTAACACCTCGTAAAATCACGTCCAATGATATGTTGACACGTGTACTAAACCCTAACAAGGTCAATCGTTGACTATGAGGGACTAATTTTGCGAAAAGTTAAAAACTTTGAATATAGAAGGACTGGAAATGTTAACATGCTTAATACACGCCTCTGAATGATGTTACATGGTGTTCCTATTCACATATGAGCCACTTGTTGGCCGAGAGTAGCCGTTTGCGTAATTAATTGAAAGTTTGCACGACGAGGGGTTAAAAGCGCCAACATGTTAATTCTTACCTCTGAGTGACCTTTTAACAAACCGGGAGCTTCATGATGTCTGAATATACTCTCGGGAATGCCAAATATTGGCCGTCTAAGGCTTTTATGCCTATAAGTGACGTTACGTGCAACTTTGCAAGTTAGGGGGACTAAAAGCGTCAATATGTTTAATTATACCTCTGAATGACCTTTTACGAACCCAAAGCATTGTGATGTGTAATAATACTCTCAAGAGTGCCTAATATGGATTAGATAAGGCTTCGATGCTATTAAACGATGAGATGCGTAAGTTTGCGCATTAGAGGGACCGAAAGCGTCAACTTTTGAATCTACGCCTTTTATTGACCATTTGAGCAAACGGGAGCATAGTAATACTTAAATACATGCTTGGGAACACCCATTATGGGCCGCAGAAGGCTTGGATATCAATAAACCACCTTTCGCGCTACTTTGTGCGATTAAGGGACTAAAAGCGACAACTTGTGAAACTACGCCTTGGAGAGGCCTTTTGATTAAACCGAGGACTTCTCTATGCTCGGTCGAACTCCTGGATGCCTAAGAATGATTCTAGAGGTCTTGGTACTTTGTATTATCACGACATAATGAATTAGAAAATATTGTGTCGTTTATGTAAAGTTTAAAAGTTATATAACAAATGAAAGTATGAGGGACTGTTCTTGTTAAACCTTCAAAGGTTGCTTATGGAACTTAAATACACCTAAAATAGAAGTTATAGGGACTAGATATGTTGTTTTTACAAGTTAGATACGTGTTTGGATGAAGACAGGGACTGTTTCTACAATTCTGTCAAAGATCCGAGACTGGGCCAGTCGCTGGCGGGCCGCGTAAGATGATAGGCCGGCTTACATAGGTCGCGACCCATCATCAGCTGCAGATTGTTTTGTTTTGTTTCTAGTTGTCGTCAATTCTGGTTTCCCATACACACATATCTCAATCTAGGTATAACAACCCTCCTGAATTTTTTCTGACACCTTAATATATTTTAAAATACCCCTATATGTCTTAAAATACACCCCGTATGTGAAAACCGAGCCCAAAATATAAAATATCATTTGAAATGAATAAAAAACAAGAAAATTGGGTTTTAGGCGGGCCGCGTAAACCTTCCTTTAACCCTTATGCGGGCCGCGAGAAGGTGATGGCTGGCACGGCCCCAGGCCGCCACGTGGCCCAACACCCGGCAACCCTATACAATGACCCGGACAACCTAAACCCTACCCGGGCTACTACGTGGGCCGTGTAGCCCGTAGTCTATGTTTACGCGGGCCGCGTAAAAGTCGAAATGAGGCCCTATAAGTAGCAGGCCTTGGATCTTCAGTCTACTTGCTCTTTTCTTTTCTTTCTAATCGAATTCTGAAGTAGTAGACATAACATACGGGTATTATATCCCCCTAATTAGCGAGGTTCTGCTCCGTTGTAAGTATTATACCCCCGGTTTCGTATTAGATACGCTGCCCGATTGATCCAGGGTTCCATAACAACTGTCGTGGTTCTGCCCGACGTAGTTGTTGGAATACAGTCTCAGAGAGGGTATCGTTAATATAATTAAAGGGTTATTATACTAACATATGTACATTTTTGTAAATTATAGATTAATACCAGGAAACCCTAGAAGAAGTCTAAAACAGCAATGTGAGTTTATCCGCTTTTTATTAACCTTTTTGTGAACTGTTTTACAAAACCTTAAATGTTTTATAATATGATTAAGCAGTGATTGAGTCTTTGTAGTTCTTCAATTACTTCTGGTATGTTGGGGTTTTGTATACAAAATGTGGAACAAGTTACCATTGGACGACGAGTTAGCCAATGTGTAATAGGACCCACCAGTCAGGATTGACAGTACTGAATGAGTAATTGTGTAGAAATAAACAATGTGATC
This sequence comes from Helianthus tuberosus, assembly GCA_030545235.1. NCBI lineage: Eukaryota > Viridiplantae > Streptophyta > Magnoliopsida > Asterales > Asteraceae > Helianthus > Helianthus tuberosus. Next base: position 29,526,397 of record CM060365.1, on the reverse strand, counting down.
GCTCTCAATATTGTGTTAATTGATAAAATGTTTCTTGATTAAACTGGGATTCACTCACCAGTATTTCCCACTGATAAATGTTTTTAAAACGCGTTTCAGGTAACACAATATGACATCCAATTAGTAAAAAGCCAGCTGGAAAGCACTGACGGCTTGGAAAAATGTGGCTATAAAAGTTACCAAAAAAGACGATGTTTTAAATTCAATAAAATAGGGTTTATCTCTATAAACATGTTGTAATAAAGAAACTTGGGTTTACCCATGTGATTATAAATATAAAATATGGTGGTTTTACTCTGATAAACATTTCCTAACTACGGTCCTGATGTAATTTTCGCTGCCAAATTAATAATTAACAAACTGATACCACCACAAACGAATGTTCGCGGACGCCCGTTCCCGGGACAGATAAGGGGGCGGGGGTTGCGACAGAAGGTGGTATTAGAGCCTAACCACTGATTCAGCCACAGAAGTGTTCTGCTGACATCAATATATTATTTAAATTGTTAGGAAATAAATTTTGAAAATACGTGAATATCTGTATTTTATTGTTTTGTGTTATTTGACTATTTGTTAGTTTACAGTATGAGTGATCAAGGACCCTCAGACCTGTATCGTCAATTGTCCGATTCACCTAGGAGTGAAGAAACTTCTTCCCAGCCTACCCTCTCTGGGTATTCTGCTGATCAGGAAGAAGGGACATTTGCCTTTAAAGCTCAGTCGGAAGAGCCATTCCCTCAGAAAAAAGAGAGGATGGTTCAGTAAGGGAGCCTTTGAGCGTAGAAAAAGAATGCAAAAGTTGCAACAGCAAAGAGTCCTAGCAGCCGCTAAGCGAGAGTCAGATGCTCATACACAGGATATGCTTAATAGAAGCCTAGCCAATTTCTATATCCTAGCAACAACTGCTGCCAACCCAAGTCTGGAACAACTAGTAGCCCCACAACCTTTACCTTTAATTCCCACTCAGCCAATGGAGGTAGAAATGCATGATTTCAACCCTGAGGAAATACCTAGGATACCAGCCCCTAATCCCTTAGACCCAAATTATGATCCATGGTTTGATGATCTTAGGGATTTTGTGCCACGCTACCATCTAAATGATGAAACCTTGCCGAACATAGCAGCGTATCCAGGTCTGGACCCTCTAAATCCCTATTATGACAACGATGAATACATTAGGGAAATTTTAGAGAATCCATACCCTCAGGAGAATCCCAGGCCACAGTATCCAGATCCAGTACCAACACCTGCACCCCCAATGAGTGTAGAGAACTTGCAAGAACTCCGAATTTTCGGAGAAGAAAACTTAGAAAGTAGTGAGAGGATGAGGTATGTAGGAGAACAACTCGTCTGGAAATACGATGAGCGTCAGATGGATTTCGGGGGAAATCCATATCCATGAAGATAATAAGTGGAGTTGGTAATAATAATAATATAATAATATATAATATGTTTGTATGAAAAAAATATATCTATATATATAATAATAATAATAATAATGTATTGTAGTATAGACGACTTTGTGGTTAATAATGCATAATAGTGTTGTAATTTTTCCTGTTTTAGTGTGTATTTGACGCATATTATATAAAAAGAGTAAAGTCGCAATGCTCGACGTTTTTGATCAATATGTGTATTATGTGGATTGTTACTTAAACTATCAATTATTCTGTGATATTAATAATTGGCAAATGTTTAAATTCAGATGGCCGACGAAGTAAATCAGGGAAATCTGAATAATGATAATCAGAGTAACAATAACTCGGGTAACGAAAATCCAAACAACAACAATAGAAACCAAGTGGATAATAGTGCCATCCAACACATAGTAGCACAAGGAATAATAGATGCGATGCCATATATTATTCAAACGGTTAGGGAAGCAGAAAATAAAAGTAAACATGATAGCAAGCGACCTTCCGAACCTGAAAACAGTGTAAACAATGGACCTGTACTTCAAATGCCCATTCCCAAAAGAAGAAGAATCGTGTCTTACGGTTGTTCTTACAAAGAATTCCGGTCTTGTAAACAAATGGAATTCTCGGGCAACGAAGGGGCCATTGCAACCCTACGCTGGATAAAAAAGACTAAGGCAGTCTTAAGAATAAGCAAATGCGCAGAAGAAGATAAGATAATGTTTGCTTCCAATTTTTTTAAGAATTCAGCACTAGAATGGCGGAATACTATTCTCCAGACTAAAGGAAGTAATAGAACTTACAATATGGAATGGGAGGAGATTAAAAATATAGTAGAAAGGAAATTTTGCCCTCCTAATGAAAAAGAACAAATAGCAAACAAGTTCTTAAACCTTAGAATGACTGGTGTAGATAGTAAGGGGTACACTAAGTTATTCTTTGAATATGCTAGAATAGTGCCAACTCTTGCTTCACCCGAACCAGTGTTAATCTCCCGTTATATCTGGGGATTAATCGGGGAGATAAGACATGTAGTCAAGGCAACTAGACCTCAAACCATAGAAGAAGCTGTAGAACTAGCCAATACCTTGACAGATGAATTAATTCGTACACGGGAAGAGGATCAAATGAGGAACCTAACCCATAAGCTCACACAAGAATTTCGTTTTGGAAATTCTAACCGTGGGAAAAATATAGGTTCTACCTCTGCACCTTACTGTAAGAATTACAAAAGAAAGCATTCAGGAAGATGCCCCATATACTGTAACTTTTGCAAAATATCGGCACACAAGGAAGAAGACTGCAGGAAGAAAGCTAATAACCGGATATGTTACAACTGTGGAGAACAAGGTCATATCAAGCCTAACTGTCCAAAATTAGCTCCGGCTACGAACAACAAGAATACCAAAAATGCTAGAGCATTTGTTCTGACTGCAGAAGAAGCAAAGATGATCCCGGATGTGATCACTGGTACGTTTTTAGTTAATGACATTTTTGCTAAAGTATTATTTGACTATGGTGCAAACCAAAGCTTTATTAATACTTCATTTTGCAAACTTCTCAACCAATCATTAACTAAACTTCCACATGAATGTTTAGTAGAAACAGCAAATGGTGAAACCATTAGAATTCCTGAAATCTTGCAGGGAGCAAGAATATAAATTCTAAATCAGAAATTTACTGCAAACCTTTACCCCATGAATCTGGCAGGATTTGATGTAGTATTAGGAATGGATTGGTTAAGAGCCAATAAAGCCAGTATTTTGTGTGATCAAAAGTCGATACAAGTAAATTCACCAAAGGGTGAAAAGATCACAATTAAAGGATATAAAACTTCTAAATCCACTAAATTCATCTTTGTGATGAAAACAGCAAGTTACATAAGAAAAGGATCATTAGTGTATTTGATTTCTATAATCACTAACACTAAAGGAAAAGAATTAAGGGATATTCCAGTAGTATCTTAGTTTTCAGATGTATTTCCAGAAGAATTACCAGGGCAACCTCCAGATCAAGAAGTTGAATTCAGAATCCATTTAATACCAGGGACAGCACCAATTGCCAAAGCACCTTACCATTTGGCACCTGCAGAAATGCAAGAACTAAAGAAGCAATTAGACAAATTTCTAGAGAAAGGATTCATACAGCCCAGTTCATCACCCTGGGGAGCGCCGATTTTATTCGTTAAAAAGAAGGACGGATCAATGCGTATGTGCATTGACTACCGTGAATTGAATAAAGTCACAATTAAGAATCGGTATCCATTACCAAGAATTGATGATCTGTTTGATCAGTTACAAGGAGCCCGATTTTTCTCAAAAATCGATTTAAGGTCAGGATATCATCAATTAAAGGTACAGTAAGAGGACATTCCTAAAACCGCTTTCAGAACAAGGTATGGTCATTATGAATTTACTATCATGCCATTTGGTCTAACCAATGCCCCATCTGCATTCATGGAAATGATGAACCGAATATGTAAGCCATATTTGGATAAATTCATAATTGTCTTTATAGATGATATTCTCATTTACTCTAAGAGTAAAGAGGAACATGCAAAACATTTGCACGTACTTTTAAGTTTACTAAGAAAAGAAAAGCTTTATGCTAAATTTTCAAAGTGCGAATTTTGGTTAGAATAGGTACAATTTCTCGGACATCTAGTTAATCATGAAGGAATTCATGTGGATCCCACAAAAATTGAGGCAATTACCAAATGAAAAACCCCTGAGTCACCAACCGAGGTTAGAAGTTTCTTAGGATTAGCCGGTTATTATAGAAGATTTATTCAAGATTTTTTTAGAATAGCCATTCCCTTAACTAAGCTAACTTGTAAATCTGTTAAGTTTAAATGGGAACCAAAACAAGAAGAAGCCTTTAGAATCCTTAAGCAAAGATTAACCCATGCACCCATACTAGCGTTACCAGAAAGAACTGAAGACTTTGTAATCTATTGTGACGCTTCTAAATTAGGTTATGGATGTGTGTTAATGCAACGTCAAAAGGTTATAGCCTATGCATCCAGACAACTTAAGAATCATGAAGAAAATTATTCCACTCATGATTTAGAATTTGGAGCTATAATTTTTGCCCTTAAGATTTGGAGATATTACCTGTACGGTAGTAAGTTTACTGTTTTCACTTATCATAAAAGTTTAAGGTATGTCTTCGGGTAAAAGGAATTGAATATGAGACAAAGATGTTGGATGGAAATGCTTTGTGATTATGATTGTGATATTCAGTATCATGCAGGAAAAGCAAATATAGTTGCTGATGCTTTAAGTCGAAAATATCACGAACAGCCAAAAAGGGTACGTTCTCTTAAACTAAATCTACAAGTAGATTTAAATGAGCAGATTAGAAAAGCACAAGAATCAGTAATCAAGGATGATACTGAAAATCTAAAAGGAATGATTAAGGAATTAGAACAAGGAACAGATGGAATTTGGAGATTCCATAAGAAAAGAATATGGGTACCTAAATTAGGAAACCTACGTCATCGCATATTAGAAGAAGCCCATAAATCTAAGTATACGATGCACCCAGGAAGCGATGAAATGTACCAGGATTTAAGAAAGAATTTATGGTGGATAGGAATAAAAAAGGACATCGCAGCCTATATTTCTAAGTGTTTAACCTGTTCACAAGTCAAAGCTGAACATCAGAAACCTTCAGGTTTATTGCAACAGTTAGAAATGCCTGTTTGGAAATGGGAATTGATAACAATGGATTTTGTTACTAAATTACCCAAAACAAAGAAAGGTAATGATACAATCTGGGTGATTGTAGACAGACTAACCAAGTCTGCTCATTTCCTATCAATGAAAGAAACTTTTAGAATGGAACAATTAGCTAAATTGTATGTAAATGAAATAGTTTCTTTACATGGAATTCCTCTATCAATTGTTTCTGACAAAGATAGTCTTTTTACCTCTCATTTTTGGACAAGTCTCCAAAAAGCAATGGGAACGAAGTTGAATCTAAGCACAGCTTATCATCCCCAAACGGATTGACAAAGCGAAAGGACGATTCAGACAATGGAGGACATGCTTAGAGCTTGTGTAATTGATTTTGGAGGTAATTGGGACGATCACTTACCATTGTTAGAATTTTCTTATAATAATAGTTATCACACAAGTATAAATGCTGCACCATTCGAAGCACTTTATGGACGAAAGTGCCGAACCCCAGTCTGTTGGGCAGAAAGTGGGGAAAAGCAACTCTCTGGACCTGAGATAGTACAAGAAACAACAGACAAAATCATTCAAGTCAAAGAACGACTGAAAGCAGCAAGTGATCGACAGAAAAGCTATGCTGACAACAGACGAAAACCATTGGAATTTCAACTAGCAGGTAAAGTGTTATTAAAAGTCTCTCCTTAGAAAGGAGTGGTAAGATTCATAAAGAGGGGAAAACTAAGTCCCAGGTATGTTGGACCTTTCAAGATTATTAAAAGAATAGGACTTGTAGCCTATCAGCTGCAAGTGCCAGAGGAAATGACAGGAATACATGATGTATTTCATGTATCTAATCTCAAGAAATGCTTAGCTGATGAGTCACTAATAGTATCTCTTAAGGATATAGAGGTAAATGCGCAGTTAAAATTTGTGGAAAAGCCTCTACAGATTGAAAATAGGAAAGTTAAGAATCTCAAGCATAAAAGATTAGTTCTAGTCAAATGAAATGGGACTCCAAAAGAGGACCAGAATACACATGGGAGCTTAAATCAGAAATGCAAAGGAAATACCCACACCTGTTCCAGTAGAACTCGAGGACGAGCTCTAAAACAAGGTGGGGAGGATATAACAACCCTCCTGAAATTTTTCTGACACCCTAATATATTTTAAAACACCCCTATATGTCTTAAAATACACCCCGTATGTGAAAACCGATCCCAAAATATAAAATATCATTTAAAATAAATAAAAAACAAGAAAATTGGGTTTTAGGCGGGCCGCGTAAACCTTCCTTTAACACTTACGCGGGCCGCGAGAAGGTGATGGCTGGCACGACCCCAGGCCACCATGTGGCCCAACACCCGGCAACCATATACAATGACCCGGACAACCTAAACCCTACCCGGGCCGCGTAGCCCGTGGTCTATGTTTACGCGGGCCGCGTAAAAGTCGAAATGAGGCCCTATAAGTAGCAGGCCTTGGATCTTCAGTCTACTCGCTCATTTCTTTTCTTTCTAATCGAATTTTGAAGTAGTAGACATAATATACGGGTATTATATCCCCCTAATTAGCGAAGTTCTGCTCCGTTGTAAGTATTATAACCCCAGTTTCGTATTAGATACGCTGCCCGATTGATCTAGGGTTCAGTAACAACTGTCGTGGTTCTGCCCGACATAGTTGTTGGAATACCGTCTCAGGGAGGGTATCGTTAATATAATTAAAGGGTTATTATACTAACATATGGACATTTGTGTAAATTATAGATTAATACCAGGAAACCCTAGAAGAAGTCTAAAACAGCAATGTGAGTTTATCCGCTTTTTGTTAACCTTTTTGTGAACTGTTTTACAAAACCTTGAATGTTTTATAATATGATTAGCAGTGATTGAGTCTTTGTAGTTCTTCAATTACTGCCGGTATGTTGGGGTTTTGTATACAAAATGTGGAACACGTTACCATTGGACGACGAGTTAGCCAATGTGTAATATGACCCACCAGTCAGGATTGACAGTACTGAATGAGTAATTGTGTAGAAATAAACAATGTGATCGCTCTCAATATTGTGTTAATTGATAAAATGTTTCTTGATTAAACTGGGATTCACTCACCAGTATTTCCCACTGACAAATGTTTTTAAAAAGCATTTCAGGTAACACAATGTGACAGCCAATTAGTAAAAAGCCAGCTGGAAAGCAATGACGGCTTGGAAAATGTGGCTATAAAAGTTACCAAAAAAGACGATGTTTTAAATTCAATAAAATAGGGTTTATCCCTATAAACATGTTGTAATAAAGAAACTTGGGTTTACCCATGTGATTATAAATATTAAATATGGTGGTTTTACTCTTATAAACATTTCCTAACTACGGTCCTGATGTAATTTCCAATGCCAAATTAATAATTAACAAACTGATACCACCACAAACGAATGTTCGTGGATGCCCGTTCCCGGGACAGATAAGGGGGTGGGGGTTGCGACACTAGGGGCTTACTAGCTGATTTATAAAACCAGATTACACTTGTTATAATCTTGTTATCCTTTCCAACACTTAGCATTCATCCGTGGCTTCCCGAAAACTATAAATAGAGGTGGATTTCATTTGTTCAAATCACACCA